>OZ020180.1:61171421-66845603 GCA_963971135.1 Stenus bimaculatus | reverse complement strand
AATTTGTTTTCAAATTTTTCTCTGAATTTCATTAGTGTTTTGTTAGTGCTTGTTAGTGCCTCAGAAAAACACCATATATTTGAAAAAATAAGAAAGTTATAGACCCAGCGACAATTTTTTATTTATATTTTTGTTTCATTAGTGCTTACTAGTGCATAAAAACACATTCTATTTTTTGAAAAATTACGAAAATTATAGATTTTTTAGTTATTTTTACCCAAAAGAAAGAAGAAGAACCAGTGTTTTTTTACCCAGCAACAAGGTTTTCTATTTATTAATATTTTACAATTTTTTTTCTGAATTGCTTCATTGGTGCTTGTTGGTGCATTAGAAAAACACCAAATATTTAAAAAAATAAGATAAATGGGTAGCACGGGTGGTCTGATACACCCTGTATAAAAAAATTGCCGTTTGGTCGAATAAATTAAAAGATCTGTAACTTTCTTATTTTTCCAAAAATATTATGTTTTTTGATGCAGTAACAAGCACTAACGAACACCTGAGGGTAAATTTAGCGACAAAATTTAAATCAACAGTTACTCACTTAATACTTAGTCGCTAGTTTTACTAATTATTGCACTAAAGAGCACTAACGATGCAATAACGAATGTATTGAAAAAACGTTAGTGCTTCAAGTCTGTCGCTAACTTCACGCACCCCTTCTGAACGAAGCTCAAAAAGTCGAGTTAGAACTTTGCCTGTCGACAACCATCTTACTTCTGTATGAAGAAGAAGCTTATTATGGTCTCTACCCATTTCATTACACAAAGTAATAAAAAGTCTTGAATTAAAAGCTCTGGACACTGGACATAATAAAGTTTCCTATATTTACTGATTGAGCCAACACAGTCTTTAATTCCACGGCAAACGCTTTTTATGTATGTCTTGTTCTTGTTCTATTTCAAATCGTATATAAGCCATCAACTGCGCAAAATTTGTTAAGTTAGTACTTTTATCTATTTGAATTGCAAAAAAGTCGGCTTTGTTTTATATTCTGAATTAGTTTTTCTTTTACCTGAGCTTCCATCCATTTCATCAATTCTTCGAGAAAAAGTATCGTTTGATAAAGAAACAACGTGCAGTTTTGTTGCAGCTACTTGGCCAAGAATTGATCATTTACTACAGGTAGTATTAAAGTTTCACCAATATTAGCGTGAGGTTTTCCATTTTGAGCAGTTCACAGGTCATGATTTAACAGCTTGTTTTTTTAATTGTAATATTTGGTTGATAATTTTGGACGCTTAAACGATCTAAATTTCAGTTTACTTGGTCAAAAAGCCTTTACTATATCAGACGAAATAAAGGCAGCAGCCACTACTAAACTAGAATCGAGGATATAAAAAAGAACAAGGTTTCGGTATTAGTTGCATTAGAAATTAGAAGATAACATGGGTCTTGTTCAGAATTTTCGTTCATACTTTCCTTAATATTTATAAAATAAAAGCTGGATAAGAGATCCATTTTCACCCGTTTCGGAAACCATGTTGGATAATTTTTTAGTGGAAGAAATAGATCAATTAATAGAAATGTCATGTGATGAGTTTAAAAAAAAACCGCTTGCGTAATTTTTGGTCAAAAAGAAGAGCTGAATATGAAATTATTTCAGACCAAGCATTAATTTTTTTGTTTATTATACTTTATCCTTTCGTATAATAATCTTCGCATAGACTAATTTCGCCTCTTCCAAGCCATCTTCAGTACACTCATCGAGTAGAAATTATAATTTTGAAGTTTTGTGATCATTTAATAAGTTGCTATATTTTATAATGACTTTGAAGTTTTGTGGCCATTTAATAAATTGCAATATTTTAGACACTTAGATACTTTCTTTATTATTTTATTTGAATTTATTTTGATGGAATTTAGTAATTATTTAAGCAAGTATTTCTGCTTTTCTTTTCTAGACGTGAGGCTTCATTAATAGTTATGTAGAGAACCTAGATAATCATTAATGAAGGCACACGTCTAGAAAAGTACTTATATTATTTTTATGTTTTAAAAAAATTTTATAAGTGTAAATACATAAATTTTCTACAAAGTAATACAAAATCAAATAAGATATTATTTCTTTATTTGTTTCTTTATTTTTAAAATATATAATAAGCACATAAATGAAATAATTAAATAAGATAGTCTCTATTTTTTATTTAATTTATAAAAAACAATAATACTTCATAATACCAACACAATAATATACTCATCATTGATTAAAAACCAGGACTAACAGGTTTCCGCTTTGTTAAAGCTAGAATAAATAGTTGAACTACCTTTTCTTTCTGAACAACGCTCTTAATTAAAATGACATGATTAATTAGGTATTAAGTTTGATATATTATACTGTGATTGATTATGTTAGATTTAGCCATTAACGATTTGCAATCGCTTAAGATATTCCATTCATACCTAGCCTAGTTTCCTTCTCATTGAAATACATTATCACAAGAGATCAATAAGATTTTCCTAGTTGTTCGTTTGCATTAAAGAAATGAAATGCTTCAGTTTGTTCACTTCCAGATGAAAAGAATTTAACAAGTATTATTAAAATTTCCTAGCAAGTTGTAAGAAAGTGTTTGAATAAGTATACTTGGTACAGCTAGTGCAAAAATCACACAAAGTTGAGTGAAATAATGATCTTTTATTTTTATTCAGGACTATACCACAATCTTCAAAACAATAAATTTTATGTTTATGACAATTGAAAAATTTTTACTTAAAAGATATTTGAGAATACTAAATGAAAACTTTATTTTAAAAAATAGAAACCGTTTTATATTGTTTTAAAAAAGTGCATGAAAAAGAATAATTTTACGTCCATAATTTCTTTATTTCAGGCATTATTTTTTTTATTTTCCAGTTTTAGAAAATGTTATTATTTTTTTATTTAAATCTGACCCCCGCATATTTTTGTACATAATGTGAAACAATTACTAAAAACTAGAAGAACTGATTTAACATGCAAATAATTAATGGTTAAACCATTGTTATTAAATGGAATCTTTAAGGCAAAATTTATTTTTTTAGGTAACATCGTTAAATGTTAAAATTAAATTTTAAATGCATAAAGTATAAATTCAGCTTAAGTAATATCCCGAGTATAAAAAAACACACCTGGCCTAGGGATAAAATTTTTAGGAAAATACAACATTATCATTATTAAAAGGAAAATATTTGATTTAACTGAAGGCGCTTACCTTTATTTTAATATGTATGTAAAAATGTTGTACACATAATATTTTTTGGACGTAAAAGTTAAATTCAAACACGTTTGTTCTCCTCGCGGCAAAGAAATTTATTTTAAAAGTTTGAAACCTTTTTAATTTATTGGCATTAAGAAAAGTTCACAGCACGCCCCATCATAAATTTATGAAGGAAAAAAGGAAAACGTAAAAGAGTCGAATCCTAAACGACTCGTGAATAATTCGACGTAATGAAAACCTCTGTGGAAAACTAAATCCCTCTTAATTAATTTAAAATTACTTTATAAAAATGTTTGTGTTAGATATAATAGAATTAATTAAGTCAAAGCAGAAAAAAATTACGAAAATCATATTGTTTTTTACAGTATTATTTCCTTAAAAATCATTTTAATTTAAAATTTACTACTATGTTTTTTAGGTACAATAAAATAACTACCAAATATTGAATTTAAATATCAAAATCACTTAAATTGATGTAATTTTTGATTTACATACAGAGGGGTGCGCAAAAAACGGCCAACGATGTAGCTTCGTTATTTCTTATCCGACTTTATTAAGTAATACGTCAAATTAAATGGTTTGAAGAATACTACTATCAGATAATAAAAGATTAATTTTATTTTTGAAAACATCAGAGGAGGAGGAGGCAACTTTTCTTTTTCAAATGGCAACATATTTCTTTCGATTGAAAAAAATTATTAACAAAAATAATCTTAACCAACTATACCAATAATTTTTTTTTAAATTAATTTTTTAAATTTTTTTAACTTTATTTATAATTATTAATTTTTTTTTTTAATTTAATTCAATTGTTTTTTTTTTCTTGTTTATGAGTTTTGAGTTTCTAATTTTTTTAGGTTTTGTTTTTTAATTTATTATTTTATTTTAATTAATTTATTATTTTATTTTAATTAATTTATTTTAATTTATTATTTTATTTTAATTAATTTATTTTAATTTATTAATAATTTTTTTAATTTTTTTAATTTGATAATAATAAATTAAAAAACAAAACTTAAAAAAATAAAAAACTGAAAACTTTAAAACAAAAAAACACAATTGAATTAAATTAAAAAAAATTAATAATAATAAAAAAAATTAAAAATTAAAAAAAAAATTAAAAAAAAATTAAAAAAAATTAAAAAAAAATTAAAAAAAATTAAAAAAAATTAAAAAAAAATTAAAAAAAAAAATTATTGATATAGTTGGTTTAGATTATTTTTGTTAGTGATTTTTTTCAATCGAAAAAAAATATGTTGCTGATTGAAAAAGAAAAGTTGCCTCCTCCTCCTCTGATGTTTTCAAAAATAAAATTAATCTTTTATTATCTGATTGTAGTATTCTTCAAACCATTTAATTTGACGTATTACTTATTAATAAGCATTAAATTCCGCATCTAATGAATCTAATACATTTTTTATTATCCATCATTGGTACTCACTGGAACCAAAAATTACCTAGGAATTACTGTTTTTGATTAATTAATAATTAATAAATCAATATTTATGCCTAGTATTATGCTACATATCAATGTTTTCAAAATTGAATACAATATTTTCAAAAACGAAACCAGAGCATTGTGTATAATATTCAGTTGGAAAGCTTACCATCAAATTTATCATTAAATAAACGTAAAAATATTTCTAGTTGGCTACATTACGTTTTAGGTTAGATTCGGTTAGGTTGGGTTACAATTAATGTTAGCCGTAACAGCGATGTTAAATTTGACATTTAAAAAAAAACGCAATTTTGTAAATTTTGCTGCAACTTAACGGTTATTTAAAATAAAATTTTCGGTGTTAAAATAACATACAGCAAAGTAATAATAATACATTAATGTATAATTGATCAAAATAATACATTATATAAATGTACAATGCATTTACTGGGTTTTAATACCGAAAATGTTATTTTATATTGTCGTTAAGTTACACTAAAGTTTACAGAATAGCGTTTTTTTGACATCGGGGTGACTGTCAAATTTAACATCGCTGTTACGGCTAACATTTTTTGTTCAGAATTACCCCATAAATCGATTGTTAGTAACACAAATTAGTATTACTTATTATTAGAAATTTAAACGAAATCAATGAGGGAACAGGTTTTCGGTCAATCAATTTGGATTTAGAGAAGGATATTCTACAATTGTTGCCGCTAATAAAGTTATTAATGTTACTAAACATAATAGTAAATTTTATGTACTTTTAACATTAGTTGTAAAAATGCTTTTATTAATAGTGTACTGTGGAAAGGTGTCATCAATACATTAGAAAGAAGAAATATTCACATTGGAGAAAATAAATTTCTTACCATGAGTTGCGGTGTTTCACAAGGGTCGGAATAAGGTACTCTCCTGAGGAATATACAATATACAGGGTGGACCATTTAACTTGAGACAAGCGAATATTTAACAAACTAAAAAGCTGGTTTTGAAAAAATGTGTCAAATAAAAATTGTTTGGTTTAAATGGGGGAAAATAAAGAACAGACTATTTTTTTTTCGTGAATCGTCAAAAAAAAATTTATAAAAATTTTTGAAATTTAAAATGTGTAAAATAAGAAAAATGATTTTTATAAAATTTATTTGTTTTCTTTTTAAAAAACTTAGTTTACATTGAAATTAACACAAAAAATAACTAGCACCATCGTTTTCCCCCTTCAGACCAAACAACTTTTATTTGAAAGTTTCTTCTCCATACATTATAATTTTTCAATTATTCGCTTGTCTCAAGTTTTAAAAAAATTTCAGAAGGAATGTATACAGGGTGTCCCGTTCGTGGTTCACCAAACGTCAAGGTGTGAAAGTAGAGCAAATTTTATCAAGAAAAAACCAAAAAAGTAGGGGTCTATCTTTTATGGTTTGAAAGTTACAGGGGTTTGAATTTGGCATCCCAGAAATCAGTAAATGATCAATAACTGCTTAAAAACTTAGTAAAAAGATTTAACAAAAATATAATTTTAAAGCTGAAAGTATCCTCTTTCCATCGGTAACAATGATTAAACACAATTCGTTTTTCAAATATTAAAAAAAAAAATCGAAAAGAAAAAAAAATCCATAAAAAATTGTTTTTTTTAGCAGTTTTTGAAGATTTTTTCCAAGATATGACCTATTAAGGGCGTGTTTTTTTTTAATTTTCTAAAAATTCGTTAAACTCTCTAGGAATTATGAAAAATTTCGAAACGCTAACTCATTTTATGCACTCACTAGAGCCTTCTAAACTTACTCCTGTGAGAATTGATTCTAAGTATAGTTAGTTACAATTGAGGTGCGCCTTCATTTTTGTTATTATTTAATAATACAACTATTTCAAAAGCCATCAAAATTTAACTTTTGCTTATAAAAATTGATTATTAAGCAACTATTGATCATTCACTGATTTCTGGCAAAAGCGGGCGATGCCAAATTCAAACCCCTGTAACTTTCAAACCATAAAAGATAGACCCCTACTTTTTTGGGTTTTTCGTGATAAAATTTGCTCTACTTTTGTTAGGGTTACCTGATGTTTGGTGAATCACGAACGGGACACCCTGTATTGTTGGAGTCGCTGATGTCCTCGATATTATTTTCTCAGATTTCACCATGGATCATATAAAAGATAAATTGGAATGGTCGATTTTTCTAATTAATAAATGGTCAAAAGAGAATGGTTTGGGTTTGGCACTTCACAAAACAGAAATTAGAAATAATTATTTTAGAGAAAAACCTTAAAAGACATTTCACTTAAAATTAATAATGTCTCAATTGTTAATAAAAATGTTTAAAATATTTAGGAGTTTGGATTTATCACAACAGAAATTTTGGTCATCATATTGTCAAAACAACTTCTAAAGCGGTAAAGACTATTTCAAATTAACTATCATTACTACTTCATATTCTGGTTATTGAAAGATCGTATGTAAAAATCTATGTCAGGAGTAATTCACGCTATCGTCTAACTTTCACAGTGGGTTATGGTCAATCATTAGATAATAAAAATTTTGTATACATACACTAAGTATAAATAGCCAATATCTTATACATACAGTATGTATAAATAGCCTCATCCTAATAAAAATACCTAAAAAGTATCATATATCAATATGTTCAAAATCGCGTACAGATTCCAAAAGTGTTTAGTTTTTTCCTCCTATGATTTTGGCAAAAATTAGAGCGTATAATATTGGAAAGCTTATTTGATTCCTTACCAAATGAACCCAACAATTTTTTATTTCCAATCATTAATAGCCATTTAAAACAAAATTCATCTAAAAATTAGGGTTTTTTGTTCAATCGGTAGTTTTTTATGTACTCAAGAGTGTGCCACCTTTTTTATGTGCTGAAACTTGACCAAAGTATTAAAAAATGACCACTTCCGGTACCTCTTTTGGAACTGTTTGTCCCTCATAAAACATAGCTCAACATTAAATTTTGTGCCAGTTGATGAACAAAGCAAAAGTGGTTGCTTATTTTTGAAAATGATTTCCACTTTTACGAGAGCTCAGTACAAGTGGTTGCTTATTTTTGAAAATTATTTCCACTTACGAGGCGTTAGTAAAAGTGGTTGTCTATTATGATTTCCAATTTCGGGTTGCTGCCTCGGTTCCTGTTAGGTTGGGAGTGGCAGCACATTTTTTTATCAATTTGCTTAACACTCTTCATCGACTGTCACAATTGTTGAAATATGTTTTATGAGGGACAAACAGTTCTAAAATAGGTACCGCAAGTGGTCATTTTTTAATACGTCGGTCAAGTTTCAGCACATAAAAAAAGATGGCACACTCTTGAGTACATAAAAAACTACCGATTGAACAAAAAAAACCCAGCTATGTTCTATGAGGGAGACTTTAGTGCGGTCGGCTCCTGGACTATAAGTCAATAATATATAATTAGTGGCTAGGATTGTGATACATATCAAAGTTTTCAAAATTGAAAACAGATTCTAAATAACGTTTTAGATTTTTGCAACTATTTTCTGTCAAAAGTTAAGAGCGTATAATTATTTAGTTTTCACTGTGGTGTTTTTTTTTTAAGTTCAATTATCCTGATGAAGCCACCATTGTGTAATTAACCGTTGGAAAGCTTATTAAATTTATCATCAAATGAACCTAATTGTTTTTATGGGTAACCATTACAACCAAAAATTACCTAAAAATTATGGTTTTTAGTTAATTAATAAGTCTATAATTGGTGCCTAGCATTGTGTCACATATCATGTATCTCAAAATCGAATATAGATTCTAAAAATGATTTTAGTTTTTTTCTCCTATGATTCTATCAAAAGTTAAATCGCATAAAGCGTTATTTAGTTTTCGCGGTGAGTTTTTTTGAAAGTTCAGTTAAACAATTATCCTTATGAAGCCAGAATTGCATGATATACCATATACCGTTGCAAAACTTATTTAATTCACCGTGAAATGAAGGTAATAACATTTTTATAGTCAGTCATTGAACTATTGAACCAAAAATTACCTAAAAATTAGTATTTTTACTAAATAATTGGTGCCTAGAATTGAGTCACATATCAAGGTTTTCAAAATCGAATGTAGCATTGTGTCACATATCACATAAGATATCGCGGTTTTCAAAATCGAATATAGATTCTAAAAATTATTTTAGTTATTTTCCCCTATAACTCTATCAAAAGGTAGATCACATAAGCGTTATTTAGTTTTCCCGGTGAGTTTTTTTGAAAGTTCAATTAAACAATTATCCTTATAAAGCCAGAATTGCATGATATACCATATACCTTTAGAAAGCTTATTTAATTCCCCATGAAATGAACTTAACAACATTTTTATGGTCAGTCATTGAACCATTAGAACCAGAAATTACCTAAAAATTAGTGTTTTTGGTTGATTAATAAGTCAATAAATAATTGGTGCCTAGCATTGTGTCACATATCGCGGTTTTCAAATTCTAAAAATTATTTTAGTTTTTTTCTCCTATAATTCTATCAAAAGTTAGAGCGCATAAAGAGTTATTTATTATAGTTTTCGCGGTGAGTTTTTTGAAAGATCAATTAAACAATTATCCTGATGAAGCCAGAATTGTATGATATTCCGTATACCGTTGGAGAGCCTATCATAAAATAAACCTAATAACATTTTTATGGTCAGTCATTGAACCATTAGAACCAAAAATTACCTAAAAATTAGTGTTTTTGGCTGATTAATAAATCAATAATTGGTTGCTAGGATTGTGTTACATACCAGAGTTTTCAAAAATGATTTGAATTTTTGGTCCTATGATTTTGTCAAAACATAGAGCGTATAAACGTGTTAATTGGTTTTCGCAGTAATTTTGTTCAGTTCATTTATACAATTATGCTGTTAAGGCTAGTATTGTGTGATATAATGTTGAAAAGATTATTAAATTAAAAAAAAATTAGTTTGTATCGTTCTAAACTAGTAGATTTCACCACTCGTTTTCAAAATTAGCAGAGAGATCTAGTGTTGGTATCGGTCTACACAAGCCTTTATTGGGCATGTTAGATGTCTCTGCTCTTTTCTACTCAGTGGATTACCCCCTGTAGTGCTTTAAAAGCCAGAACTTGAAGGTGTAGCAATCAACAATTCGTTCGATCCTTTGAAAAAGGACGCAAGGATGCGGTATGTGATGCTGATGAGTGCTAAGCAGCTGGAAACGCAGCGTCCAACACTCTGAGGCTTGGTCCACCTTCACCACTAAGAACGAAGGCAGACATAAGGAAACTTCTTTCCTTATTCGTTTATTTATTGTAAATAGCGGTCTGCATCTTCGATTGCATTTCTATCAATCCCAACGAATTAATCATTAATAGACGAATAAATTTCTACAACTTTGTCTATTTAACCGACTTTCTATCTCCAAAATAACTTCCATTCCAATAGCCATGTGTATATAACTAGAGTGTAAAAAATAATGTTTTTGATAAATTAATCAAATTTGGTACACAATAACTTACACAGTAAATTTCTGCATTCTTGGTGAGATAAAATTAACAAATATGCTAAAAAATACTACTTACCGATTTTTTTACATATGTAAAAATCACCCCAGATATTAATATTTTTATGAATTTATGTATGTTCTTTTCTAAAATTGAAGAACCAATTCTGCAATCTACGAATGTGCAATGAGGTAATTAAAAATTTGTAATGTAACCAGTCGCATTTTCAATTAATCCCAAACTGTCACGATTAGCATGTAATGTATAATAGAAATATATTTTCTCGGCGGTTATCTAGTTTTTTCATATATTGAAAAAATATTAAGACGATGTGTTCAAATGCCACAAATTTAAAATAATAATTAATAATACAAAATAATACTGTTTTGATATACATTTTCTTTAACTATTACATTAACAAATGTAAAAAAAATTTATATAAAATTTAAAATAATAATTAATTTAATGACTATCAAAGCTCTTTCACTTGTAGGCACATCCGAGGTATGTGGGGGAAATGACAAGTTCGGAGCCAAATAATGACGGTTTAATGGCAAGATCGCTGACGTTACGATTCCCAGTGGATCGCAAGCACTCTCAAGCCGATTCCATCGAATTGAGATGCGTCGCTACATTGCCTGGGATACCGCAACCTCCACAATCTACCAGTAAGTTGGTGGGCACAAGAACCATCCAGCCGCAAGTGATAAACAACCAGAAATTGCATTGGCAGGCATCAAGTTCCTCTTCCTCATCCACGCACATCATATCAAGATTTCTAATCTTGGTTTATTTATTAGGTAAATAGTTTCATACGATAATAATTTATCAGACTTACTAAATTCACTACAATGTTCGGTTTTATGGCGAATAATTTGAATTAGGTAACAAAAGGAGAAGAAGATCTCTGTCATAATAACGGCGCTGTAAATAAGTTTTACGACCAAATGTAAAAAAGATGTTGGGCGATATTTTTTACTACCACCTTAATAATTGATCATAATTACCTTTTCTTTCAATAAAATTCGGATTAAAGATTACAATCTACTAGGAGTACTAGTTCGCTCAAATTATTTTATTAATTCAATTTTAAAGAAATTCATTGATTGTTTTCTCTCCTTAAGAAACGACTTCTGCAATCATACAAACGCAAATAAACTAAAACAGCACTTCCGCTTGTTCCCGCAAATAAAATTTCTGAGTGAAACAATAAACGAAGACAAAGCCGAAGTGGAAATACTTGTGCGAAAGTAAACGCGATGCCATATCGTAAATGTTTTTGTCGGCTGTTACGTTGGGTTCTCTTTACTTGTGGACCTCGAAAACGACAAAAAGTCAGTTTCGATTTACAGTTTCGAAGTTTTATTAAGTAGAGCGGCCATAAAAGGATTATAAATAAGACCAACATATTTGATCGCCTTTACTCTTTTTTATCAAAGCCTGAAATAGAAGCCCATGTATATTATAAGGGCAGCTGTAAGCTATTCTTAAATAAACTTTTGACTAAACTACTAAAGAAAATTTAACAGTATTCATTAAAGTCTCAACGAAAATCTGATTTTTAACGTTTTTTTTTTTCATTTCATACTCGAGGTAATATATCAAGTGATAAAATATTATGGAAAAGTTTTTAGAAATGCACGAATTTTAATTCTAATGACTACATTTATCTTGCGGGATTGGATTGTGATTAGACTGAATATGGGATGGTTCGATCATGTAAACAACGCATTTATCTCATTTGGACTGGAATGGATTTTTTTCATTCCGAGTTAATCTTAGCTACAAACTAAAGAGAAATAAAATTACTAAAAATAGAGTTTACGTTCATTTTTGTTAATCTATTGGTTTCTTTTCTCCTTTTGATAATGTTATTTTGTGGTCTGCACTCTATTGTTTTGTATTTTCTTGAAACCAGTTCAAGTGGTTAGGCTAGTTTTAATGAACTAACAAGAAAAACACAAAAATAACAAATTTTGCAAGTGACAGGCTGTTGTGCCAATATGAGAAAATAATTTTCTAGTAACTGTTTGTCAAATCAATCGCGTTTATGTTGTTACAAATTTTCATTCAATCCAGAGTCCAATCCCACGATTTTATAGGATTTATCAAATTAAATTCAATTTCTAAAAAATACGGACGGAGTCGATCACTATTCAATCCAATCCGGATCGAGTTACGCGAGATATAAAAAATGCACCCTATATATACGCCTCTAAAGTTGATTTTAACAATATAATTTTTTTAATTATGGCCAAAGTAACAAAATTTTTTTAATGAAATTTTGTGATCGTACTTTTGAATACTGAACGCTCAATTGGAAAAAATTTGGCTAATCCTCGACGTCAATCAATAACTTTAAATATATGCTAAAAATTAGCATATACCTGAATGTAATAATTAAAATGAAGAAATTTTATTTCAAAGTTATCAATTTATGTTGAAACGCTAGCTGTTGCCATGGAAACGACTGATTTTTTACCGTTTTCCAAATTATTTCAAAAATATTTTCACTTGAATTTCTCTACAAAAGTAAATAATTTCTAAATAAAACTTTTAAATAAGTACCTAAAAAGTTTTTGACTGATTTATGTCTTCTTCAATCAAACACTATTTACAAATGTCGAGTATTAGCCAAAATTTACCACTTCAGCGTTCAGTATTTAAATGTACGTATACAAATTTTCATTAAAAAATCTTTACTGCATTGACTGTAATAAAAAATATTCTGTTTTATAAGATCAGCTGTTGAGGGTTGTAACTCTTCAGGTGTGCATTTTTATAGAAATGAATTTGGTCACATCGACTTATTTTTTGGTCTACCATCTCCAGGTAATCGTTGTCGGTCAAATTTTGCGACACCCTGAATTTGGAAGGAGGATAATGTAATGAGGATACTTTTGGTGAATAAGAGCGAGAAAAAAAAGCAGACTTATGACCTGAACCATTGCTGTACCAAACTAATAAACAAATTTTATTAAAGTCACAAAGGTTCTATATTTGGTCCAATAGTTTAGGTAAAATGTGTATTACCAAATGTTTAGGTGACCTTATCAGTCTCCACTTTTATGACACTTGTTAGGGACAATTTTTTAGGCAACAAATACCCGTTCTTCCATACTTGCATGAGGTCCAGAGAAACTCTTAGCATCACTTCTAGAATCATTGCTGTTAGTTTTGTGAATCTTATACTATAGTATAACACCAGAGTATCTTAGGTTGAAATCTGCACGTTCTTCGGAACGATTTATAAGTTCATATGGTACCACATTTCACTTTTTTAGTTTATAGATCTTCCATACTCAGATACATACTATTACCTTTGGTGAAGATAATCGTATGACCTATTTATTAGTAGTACCTTATCATCCTATTATCTCCTCCAAAGCGAAACAATTTGTAGAAAAATTATACGGGTAGGATGTTCTGTTGTGTTTGTGTGCGTGGTTAGGTTTTACGTTAGGCATTCCAGTTATAGTATTTAGCCGATTTAGTTTTAAAGTATGTTGTTTTATTTTTCTCATATTCACTACGAATTCAGTTGTTTAAGCACGACTGTATTACATTTTTTGTTATTCCCACTGATGGTTCTGACCCTGTGGAGGTTATATTTCAGATTATAAGCTAGCGGCTAGCAGGTTTACTCTCTCCAAAACACTGGAGCACCGAGTTCATGGTGACATTCATTTAGACCTATTTTGAGGTCAAGTTTCACACTAGTCATGCAGACATTAGCATTATGTATAGGTTGTTCAAAACCCAGCTTGTTAAAGAGGAGTTTTAGGGTGTTACAACTTACAAGACTTGGCCCGCTTTAACGTTATAGCAGATTCTTGCTCTAGCTTATAAATAAATAGGCCCTAGTACTAAAACTGTCAACTGGGGCCCTTCACTCATCACCTGGAGATGTCTCAGGAAGGTTTTATGTAAATTTTATAATGACCAAAGCCCGAAAGTTCTCTAAAACATCGTTTTCCAAACTATTATGTACTCTCAGGACTGGTTAATTCACCTTCCAGTAAAGTGTTCAGTAGTGTTCAGTAGTGTTCAGTAGTGTAGGGAGTTATTTCATGTATAAGTGATCAGTAAATTAAACTATTGAATGTTCAGAATTTACTGAGAGCTTTTACTTCTGGGAGGTGAATAAAAAGTTATTTTTATGTATAAATATGTATATTATAAATTGACCTCTCAGTAGCGAAATCCTTTTAGCTAATTGAGATTGCCGAATAGTTTAATTTACTGATCACTTTTATATGTAAATAACTCCCTAGTAACACTACTGAACACTTTACTGGAAGGTGAATTAACTAGCCCTCAATCGCCAAAAAGTGTTACTTCCGAAATTTTAAAACCAGCATGAGTTTTTAAATATACCGGGATAAATTAAATTAGAACCCCTGTAATTTCATTATTCATGAAAATAAAAAATTGAAATTATACTCTGTTACATGGGCTAAGCTAAGAAAACACATTTATTCAACTAAAAACTTCTTCAATATCACTTCCAGTTTCATTGAAAATGACATTAACTTTTTTATTTTAAATGTGACACCCTGTTTTTTGTACATACGATAGGTATTATTAAATATTAGTAAGTATGTTCATGACAGAAAAATACAAACATAAAAAAATACAAATGATTGTAGTTTTCTGTCATTTAATGCCATTGATATTTTTGACGAAAACGTTCTGGGTCATTAAATATCTTTAAAATAGAGTGAGTTTTTTTATTTTAATAGAAAATATTAATTAGTCATTTTCAAAACAATCAAAATTTGATTTCTTGGTAAAAAAAGTAAGTAAAAGTATGATTACAATAATAAGAGAGCCAGTTTCCATAAGACCTTGCGTATTGCCTAAACAGAGTCCGCCACCAGGATTATTAATGTGTTTAAGATTTTCTAAATTTTCATGAAGCGATTTTTCAGTTCTTCGTGCACAGCCTAACTTCCATAACTTGAACATCTTTAACTAGAATTTTCCCATTTTAAGAAATTTTAGTGACAGGATAGCAATTTACATAAAAACTTGATTCTACATCTCAAATGTCTTCAATTCAAAGTTTTTAATAATTCGAATTATTATCTGGAAATTTTGAAGTTAATTAACTTCCATACTGGAACTTCATACTTGTTTAAATATTTTGCTTGTTAACACCTCTTAATGTATTGGAAATTCAGGCAAATCTCGAAATCTGACATGTAATACAGTTTTAAAATATCTTAACGTTTATTTACACCTATGATTACTGAATAGAAATACTCACTGTATAAATACATCAGTTACATTCGCGAAAATGAATAATCCTATAAGAAAGTGATTATCAATTATCAGGATTCTATCCAGTATTAAAGTCGAATTGAAAGTCAAGCTTATAGTATTCAAACGTTTTCAAAACTGCATGGAAACGTGGTAGTTGTCAGGCAAAGTAAAGGGGTATCAGTGAAATCACTAAGGTAGTCAAGAAGAAAAAGGATATTACTTCAGATTTTCGGATTCCTCCAGTGTACATATTTTATATCACAAAATTTATTAAATAAATGAATTTTCTATATCTCGACTTTTTTTGAAGTCCTTTGGTGATTTAAGTTAAGGAAGTTCGACTGTATTTTCATTTTTTTCAAATGTCATAATAGTGGGCCCCCCCCCTTACAATAATACCCAAGATTTAGGTATAAACGTCAAGTAGGGTGAAGAGGCTAGTGTCCGCATCGATTCTCAGTAGTTTTTACCATTATACTTACTTCAATGACTTATGACTTAATAAACTATGCTAAAGATATCTTTATCATTTTTGATTATCTTGCCTAGAGAATCATTATTATTTGTTTTCTTAATACATTAGGAATATACTCGTATAATGTACCAGTTGTCACCCTTTCTGAATTTCCCAATTTTCTAGTACGGAATATAATAGTCCCTTTTCAGAGCCAAAAGTAACCCAGATTTTACACAAAGATATCTAAAACGTTTTCTTCTTCGAAGAATATTTTGAAACCATCCTCGTATTATACTTTCAGTTACTGCAGCTGTTGATGTAAAATTGACTTCTGTAATACTTCTGTACTGCGTTTTTTAACGTCAGGATTCCTCTTCAAAAAACTTTAAACCATTTGAGTATCTCCAGGTATATTATCTTCAAAATATTTTGTACTGCATTTTTAACTTCTGTGCATTCGAAATGCCATTATTTTATTCTTTCTTCAATTTAAGTTAGAACAGGTTGTGAATCCAATAAATGAACATGGTATATCAATTGCTGAACGTAGTAAATCTAATACTGGTTCCCAACCATTTTTACTCGTAAAAATAAGTGTACACCCGTTCATTTGCTGGAATTTTAAAACTTGCTGTAACAGTTACTAAAGTGCAGATATTTTTATAAGTTTGATAAAATTATAATATTTTTTGTATTTATCAATGGCATGTTTATTATAGTAAACAGATAATATCAGGAAATAAGTAATTTTTGAATTTTATAGCTGATAAACACTGCTGATTCACCCTATATTTACTTAATTTTTCAAAGGCATATTAAATATTAACCCCAAAAATTAATTAAAAAAGTTGGTAAATAAATTGAAATTATTTTGTAACGAAGTTTGATTCTAATCTATATAAGGTAAATAAAAGTACCTAATTTTTTCTAATAATTTTAGAATGATAATTGGGAATAAAGTTGAAAACCTACTTAAGAAGTTATTTAATTAACTTTAAATAAATTAAATTTTACAAAACATAAATGATTACCTGTAATTTACGCTTAAAACCGTCTAACTCCATATCTAAACCTAGAACTTTATTTTCAGCTGCCGTTTACACCTAGTCTGGAAGAGAGGGCATTAATTAAAAGAGTAAATTTATGTTAAATTATAATAAAACAGTTTTAAAATTACTTGCAGTAATTTTATAATTAATTTAGGAATATTTGGAAAATTAATATAATAAAAGCTACTACTTCATATTATTTATTTTTTATGTATGTACATATGTATGTATTTTAATAAAAAAAATAAGTAAGCAATATTTATAAAAGTTTACCTATAAGTTAAAAAAGTCCTTAAAATACAGGGTGTCCCAGACCACTCCTACCACCTCTTTATTTCGTGAACCGTTTACCGTACATTGATGAGAAGAAAAATTTTAATAGTACCTAATAAAAATAGTATATTGTTTTATTAGGAGTAAAAGAAGTACTTTTTGTAGGTTTGCGGATACATGCGAGCCACAAAGTTCTTTTACTTCGAATAAAACATGCTATTTTTTCTTCAAACGTCGAAATTTTTAAAATATTAATATAATAAATAATTTTAAAATTTGACATATAATTTATATACAACACACAATACAATGTTAGTGTATTGTCCAAAATTCATTTCTACTCCGCCCTTTTATTCCTTGTCAGTGCAAAATAGTAATTTCTACTCCTAGGCAGTACAAAGTGACCATAGAATCAACGAAAATAAAAAGTAACATTATAAAGCCTGTCAAACGTCACAGAAGATGTTTGAAGAAATAATTTATTTTAAGTTGAATATTTTTATGGAATTTCCATTTAAAAAATTCTCTTTCGCCCATTGCAAATGATGGTAATGTTTTAATTTTTCCATAATTTAAGATACCACTCGTTTAATTTCTTATTTAAGCAAGATATTAAAAAATATTTTAATAAAAGTTGTTTCTTTTTAAAAGACAATGACAACGGGTTCTAGAAGTAAAGAAATGGTACGGGTGGTCTGGGACACCCTGTATATGTATTTAAACATGTAAAT
Source organism: Stenus bimaculatus (assembly GCA_963971135.1). Classification (NCBI taxonomy): domain Eukaryota; kingdom Metazoa; phylum Arthropoda; class Insecta; order Coleoptera; family Staphylinidae; genus Stenus; species Stenus bimaculatus. Next base: position 66,827,724 of record OZ020180.1, on the reverse strand, counting down.
AAAGTTGCAAGCATTTTTTTATCTTTTTACATAATTTTGTATTAGGTAATTTAGAATAATTTTAAATAGCACAAATTTTTATTATTATATAAATAAATTAACTGCCAAATAATAAAAACATTTTTAAACGTAATTTTTATAACATCTAGGTACAAAACTAGCTACATTTAAATTAATATTTTTTTAGTATATTTTATAAATTTATTATTTATTGCAATATAATCATTTATATAATATAGCTTATCCATCTAATCAGAATAGATCATGGATACGAGAAATATACCGGGTGGAAATGAAAACCGGGTCACCTCGATAACTTTTTTATTTATGAATAAAAAAAAATTGAAATTTGGCTAAGTTCTATGGTTCAAAAAAACAAATTTTATGTGCATTTTTTATTTTCGAAATCACTTCCGGTTTCACCGGAAACACCATGAACTTTGTTTTTTTAAATGTAACATCCCATATTTTTATTCATGGCTTAAAATACTTTTAAAAAAGAAGTATTTTTGAGATATTAGTTTTTATTTTTTTTGTAAACAAAATTTTTTTCAAAAAAAAAAAAGGTTTTCAAAGTCGGTGAAAAGTACCAAAACTAATTCTAAATAATTCAAATACCTAAATAAAATTGTAATTTGAAAAAAAATTTAAGTGGTTTTTGAACTATTAATTTTTAAACTTAGTTAATGAAGATTTTATCAAATATCTCACTTTTTTTAAATGCAATGATGCCGGGTCATTCGACTTTTTAAAAGAGGATTTTATAACGATTATTTATTTTATGTATTTGAATTATTTAGAATTAGTTTTGGTAATTTTCACCGACTTCGAAAACCTTTTTTTTTTTGAAAAAATATTTTTTTTCGCAAAAAATAAAAACTAATATCTCAAAAATACTTCTTTTTTAAAAGTATTTTAAGCCATGAATAAAAATATGGGATGTTACATTAAAAAAAACAAAGTTCATGGTGTTTCCGGTGAAACCGGAAGTGATTTCGAAAATAAAAAATGCACATAAAATTTGTTTTTTTGAACCATAGAATATAGCCAAATTTCAAATTTTTCTATTCATAAATAAAAAAGTTATAGAGGTGAGCCGGTTTTCATTTCCACCCGGTATATGTATATGTATATAATTTTAATTAATTAACTACACTGCGCTCCAAAATTAATTGCGTGTAACTTTCTTTTCACTATTCGTTTCAAATTTTACAAGCTTCATACGTTATTTTCAAACATTTTAAATAAACAGTTTGGTTAATAATTTTTATTTCCAAGCAAAACAATAGTGATATTGAAAAAAAAGAATCAAAGATAAACATTAAAATCTATGGAAAAACGTAACTTAAAAACGAATATTTCCCCTTTTAGTATTAATTACGGCCCGACAACGATCTCTCATACTACAAATTAGTCTTATAATTTGGTCTTGGTCGATTTCATTCCAAATTTCTAAGAACCTTCGGGAAAGATCCATAGATAATGTTCCATAGATATTCAATGGGATTGAGATCTGGACTTCTCGGTGGCCAAATCATGGCAGGAATTCCCCTCCATTTGTTAATGTTGTTGCACAAGTCTACCTAGATAAGGTCAAGCATTATCTTGGATTAGTAGGTAAATTATGTCCAATAAAAGGGGAAAATGGGACCGCACGGTCTTCAAGAATGTATATTATGTACCTGTATACCTATGTAAGTGCTGATAGACGTCCTCCATCATTGATGACTAGGACGGTACGAGCCTCCAATTTATTCCAGCTCAAACCATAACTGAACCGCCACCATAACCTACAGTTCCAATGATTTTACACTGCGCGTATCTCTCATCTGGGCTTCTGTACACTCTATTCCTCCTATCATCAGAGTAAAGAGTAAAGACAAAACCTGGACTCATCAGAGAACAACATGTTCACGAGCGAACTGTAATCTTTCTGAGTTGCCTGGTGAGCAATGGCCGGGGGGCTGCCCTTGCAAGTCTTAGATTATGTTCTGCAAGTATTCTCCTCTTAGTATTTTGGTTTATTCTGAAGTTGTAATGGTCCACAAATTCATTTTGGAAAAAATAACTTGTTACGAACCTTTGCCATAATACGTTGGATAAATTTTTTACGCCTTTAATTTCTTGTTTAGCGAACGTTTCGTTTACTATCTGTAAACTTCCTCAGAGCTATACAGTACAGGTTGGTTCTTACATAATACATGAATATCGCAGCACAGCGGAATTATTAAGAACATACATATGTTATTGTTAATGGCTTCATTAAAACGTCTTTGCGAGGAGGAATTTTTAAAAAAATTATAATAATTTGCCACGATGTGCGAAGTCTCTAAAAACGGTCTTGATTGGGGGTTGTAACAATTCCACGATACTGTTCTTGTCTTCTTTAGTTTCTACAACCCGCCTAAGTATAAGTACCCTGGATATGGTAGAGATTGGATTACATCAAACCGCTGTGTGTGAAAAGTTACTATTCGTACGGAATTTACCTCGGATAAATTTCGATATTTTAATTGCTGAGGATTCATTTTGACGAAATATACGTTATGATATTCGAAATTGTGATGAAAAGCAAAATAACATGCTAAACCTAACGCTGAGATTTACACGAATTCACGTAAGTTTTATGAGCTTTAACTTTGTCTTAACAAAACAACATAATGTCTTGGATTTTTAAGAACAACCAATAACACAGAGGCCAGGGCATATCTCGAAAACGATTAGTACGATCTAAATGAAATTTGGTACGTTACTATAGTTTCAGACAGGGTCCATTTTAGTATAATAATAATTTACTTCCGGTTTATTGTTTCCGGTTACGTGAAATCAACTTTAAAATATTTAATGGAACACCCTGTATATTAATGCATTTTTGCGAAAATTATTTCAATATAAATTCAACGATACCATACACTCTATGTTTTATTTTAAGGTTATGGGAATATTCTCAGTTTAAAGAAAAATAAAAAATTACTTTATTGTTAAATAAAAATTATTCAAAATACATAAAAAAATATTCTAACTAATAATTATGAACAAAATGTTACCAACAGTACGTACTATAAGAGATGTTCAAATTGACTTCCACCTTCTAGTATGCAATATTCGAATCTTGACCGAAGGTTCCTGGTGCAAGGCGCTGTAATCATATTTGGTGTAATTCTTTGACATGCTTCCATGATCCTGTTCTGTAAGTCTTGTATGTCAAGAGGTTGTGTGGTATACACAATTTCCTTTAAGTATCCCCACAGAAAAAAATCTAGGGGTGTAAGATCTGGTGATCTCGCAGGCGAATTTATAGGACTATAACGGCCAATCCAGCGTTCTGGGAAGGTAACATTAAGGTATTCCGTAACTTGACAAGAAAAATGTGGGGGAGCACCATCTTGTTGCCACCACATTTCAGCCCTTTCATTTAGTGGAATATCTTCTAGCAATTCTGGAACTACTTCTTTGAGGAAATTTAAATATCTGGCATCAGTCAATGTACCATGGTAAAAGTAGGGGCCAATAACTCGGTCATTGAATAAACCACACCATACATTAATACTCCAAACTTGCTGGAAATTTGTTTCTTAGACCCAGTGCGGATTTTCGGGTGACCAATAGTGCCTGTTGTGGCGGTTAATAGTACCATTGTTATGAAATTTGGATTCATCTCTCCATAAAATATTTTTAAGGAAAAATGGATCATGTTCAAGTTTAATTGATATTTCAGCAATAAAATTTAATCTTCGTTCGAAATCACCCGGTATTAAACCTTGCACCAAATGTATTTTGTAGGGATGATACTTATTATTTTTTAGCACTCTTTGAATAGTAGTTCTGCTTAATCCTAATTCTTGTGAAAGAAGTCTGGTGGAAGCATGTGGGTTCACTTGAACATAAGTCAAAATATTAATGATGTTGTTTTCCGTTTGAATTAATTGTCTTCTAGGTATTGCCAGTTTGCCATTTGGTAGCGAACCATTTCGTAATTTATGTTCGATGTGGGCAAAAGTATTTTCATTTGGAGTTATACGATTTGGATATCGAATTCTATACACATCTCGAGCAAGTCTCTTATTTTTTCGGCATTCGCCATAAACAAGGAGCATGTCTACATATTCATCATAAGTAAAATGAGTAGGCATTTTGGAATAATTTTGAAAAACAACAGAAGGCCACTAGACAATCCAACGCCAACGATATCAAAAATAAGTCAATGCTCATATGCACAACAGCAACATCAGGCAGTTGGGAATGTAAATTTCATCTTTTATTTATTTTTATTTGTTCACCTACATTTAAATTCCAGATTGGCCAGTTTTTGTTCATAATTGTTAGCTAGAATATTTATTTTTTTGTATTACAAACAATTATTATTTAACAATAAAATATTTTTTATTTTTATTTAAATTGAGGATATTCCTATTACCTTAAAATAAAACATAGAGTGTATGGTATCGTTGAATTTGTATTGAAATAATCTTCTCAAAAATGGATAAATATACAGGGTGTTCCATTAAATATTTTAAAGTTGATGTCAAGTAACCGGAAACAATAAATAATTATTATTATACTAAAATGGACCCTGTCTAAAACTATAGTAATGTACCAAATTTCATTTAGATCGTATTAATCGTTTTCGAGATATGCCCTGGCTAGCTCGTCGTGGGCCACCCTGTATATCAAGAAACTCATGAAAACAAATTTTTCTTACTTTAAAACAAAAATTTAGAATTATGTGTTATTTTTGGAGCGCAGTGTAGTATTAGTAATATAATTTTATTTTTTTTCCAATTTTGTCATTGTTAAAAAATTAGCAGTTCATACAGTAAATGGCAGAGATAAATCAGTTTTTCATTATAATTTTAAGAATGATTACGCCTAGAATAAACACTAAAAATACTAGACTTTCAGAAATCGTTTCAAATTATTTTCCGTCAAATGAAATGAGTTTTCGTTAAAAAATATAAATTGAAACAAAATAATAAATACTATACAAAAATTAATATACTTCAGATATTTGCTTCAGGCGATCCTAAAATTTTAGATTCTTTCTGAATGCATCTGTGCAAGCAAAAATTTACGAGGAAAATGTGTTACACTAATTCAAAAAAGAAATTTCAATATTCTTCGTGTAGAAAAAACTAAACGATATATTAAATTATTTATTTGGCATCGTATATATTTTCTTAAATTATAAGGGTTCTTATACTTATGAATATTATGTTAATCATAAATTTTATTTATGATCATTATCGCTTTACTTCATATAAAGTAATTTTACGTTATACTTGTATGTAAAGCAAGATTTATTTTAAAACGACGTAAGTTATGAAAAGTGTCCTTTGCCACTTGACCTATATCGTAATAGAGCGTTGCACATGATGTCACTTTAAATCTCAATTTTAGTTAAAGGGTGTAAATATAAAATCATTTAAAGCAAAGCCTTTGCTTTATTTATTATGAAATCATTCGCAAAATTCAAAAGAAATATTTTCATTTAAAAACATTTATCTCAAAATATTACATACAAAGGAAATTACATTATTAAAAAGCATGGTTTCACTCAAGATCCCACAACCCTGTAGATTTCTTAATTTTTATCAGATTTATATGCAGATTCTGGTCAAAATTAAAGGTCTATAATTAAAAACATTAAGGCATTTCTTTGAAAAAAGAAATCATTAACAAAACTTGTTTTGGACCGTCTAAAAAGTACAAATGTTGGTTCAATTTATTTTATGCAAATAATTTTTACAATATTACAATTCTCAAATTAAATTGTATTCACTTCATGATTTGTAAAATTAAACCATTTGTACTGAAGCCTTTTAGGTGATTATGAAAACTCTCCCTAATGAATTTCCTCTAATTTTGCATTGTTGGTGACTATTTTATAAAATGATTTTAAAGTGATAAGTATAACTCACTGAACTCTAATATTTGAGGGCGATTTGGTTTAAACTGGATAAAATGTTATTCATTAGTACTATTGATAAAAGTTTACTTCATTCGACGTTATATGATATTTTAGTTGACTGAATTATATTTTATAACCCAATTTCTTCCTTTAACTGCAGTTTAATGTTGTATTTAACTGTAAAATAAAGGCGTAAATTATTATTAAAGTTTATAATGATGCTATTTAAATTTAACAAACACATATAAAATACCAACATTCTTATTAATCAATATCAAATTTAAAAATCAAAGTAAAACATTAATAAAATATATTGTAAATAAATATATGTAATTATAAGAATGTATGCACTTTTATAAATAGCCACACATGACTGTTTATTGTGATAAAAATAAGGTAATTAACACTTTTATGTAATTATTGCACTTTTTCTTATAAAATTATATGATTTTTGTTCCAATAAGTTTAGAAATAAAGTGTATTTAAATATTTATTGGCATTTTATTTAATTTCTGAATAAACAAATCCAGTTCCTTTTTGAAAAGATATTGGTAAGTATATAAAATTATGGTTTCTATAAAAATATAAATCTTAAAAATACTAGGAGTATTTTATAATATATCATAAAATCAACATTCATATAAATAAACAATAGTTATTTATGCACCAAGGGAGTAAAATGAGTGGTATTACAGGATTATAATGCACAATTTAAAAGTAATATTAGATATTAGGGATTATACTTTACTTTACAATCATCAGATAACAGTTTTTATTTTCTTATAAATGACAAGTTACACATGATACAACCGCTTCGTCCTTCCCAAAGGAAAAAATCAGGAAATATAAGAGGGGGGGGGGGGCTTTCCTGACCACTTTTCAAGAAAAGGAACCAAATAAGAAAATTTAAAATTTTGAAATTTCTTGTATATCTATACAAAAAATTTTGATCAATATTATCTTTTGAATGAAACAATGCAATGGAATTTTGCATGGGTATATAGGATACAGGGTACATACACCCTTTCCATTTGATTAACTAAAATTGTGAGTTTCCATTTAAAAAAATACGGTGACGTCACTAAAGTTTGAAATCAGGTGTTTTTTTAATACAGAGTAAGGAATGTATCTTCAATTTATGACTTTACAGACTCACCCTGTATTTACACTACCGTCCTTAAGTATTTGCCCACCTCAACATTTAGAAACTATTCCTAAGAAAAATAATGAAAAATTCCGCAACGAATATGTTTATTTGTCAAAATTTAATAAATCTGTGTCCCTTTCTTGTATCTACTACATCAGCGTATAATGTAGATACTTTTTTCAATTATTTTGTTTATTAAAATTATTAACTGGACAAATTAAGAATATCAAACAACTCAACATTCAATGAGAGACAAAATTGAAATGAGACTTGGATTATAGGCAAATAATGATAAAATAAATATGAATTTGTATGTGTTAGATTCTTATCAATCAATTCCCACTCTGTAAAAAATTTAAAAGTTCAACTCGAAAACATCAAACTAACGGTATCTACAATGGAAACACATTCTTGGCTTGAGATGTTTTTTTTTTCAAATAAGTCATATTTTAATACCAAAAGACTAAAAAGATTATCCAATTAGTTTATTTTTACTTAATTGTCACATATTGGGGTGGGTAAATACTTATGGACTGTAGTGTACATGTATGTACATTAAATGTTGAGGAATCGTGGTAAATAGAATCGGCAATCGTTTTAAGTAACATATTTTGAAATAAAATGGTCTAAACTAACTTTGGTTATGTTAATATGTATTTGGAATAACATAAACACCAAAAAAGTCAAAAACATGCAGCTTCGTTTCTAAATAAGTGTCAGGAAAATGCTTGACCTTGAACATTTAAAAAAATTGTATTAATCATACCGACGTTAAAAACTGTAATTTTGGACTTTTAAATTTTTCAAAAAAAAAACCCGAAAATGTTACCTTGAACAATTTAAATACATCAAAAATAATTATTGATTTGATCAATAAAACATCAAATGGAGTCATTCCTCTTCGTGAAAAAACTAAAAAAGTGGGGATCTCTTTTTTTTAGTTTTGGAGCTAAAGCGCCCGGGTTTTAAATTTTAGATCATCGATTTTTGTCAAAAATCATAAATATACAGAGTGCTTAAAAAGTCGCGAACACGCTCCACGCTACGTTTTGTTAAGAAGCACTCATTAGACAAGGGAAATATATTCAAAAAAATCCTTCTAGCAGATTATGCAAGTTATGAGTGCTCAAAGTTATAAATTGTATATTTTTAGTTATTTTTGCTCTTTATAGTACAGAACAAAGATAATTATGTTGTTATTGCAATTCTCGACAAAAAATATTAATTTATGTTGAAAATATAAAGATATTTGCATTTAAAAATTTATGATTTATCATAAAATTGACAAAACTGACATTTGGCAACAATGTAAAAGTATAAAAATTATTTCTTGGTTTCTTGAAACTTTAATCTGATAAAATTAACTTCGAATATCTACTTAAAATTTAAGTTTTTTTATTTGTTTTAAATAAAAATTACTAATAATCTGAAACCATCTTCTTTCAATTGCAAGCACATTAATCCAGAAATGACAATATGATTTTGCGGGGGCTTTATTGAAAAAAGTTTCAAAAATAGAAAGAGGCTGCATTTTTTTCATTTAAAATAATTTCTTCAAACAATTTTTATTAACATATGAAAAATGTATACGGGGTGTCCCAGCGCTGCGAGGAAGTAACATTACTCTAAAATGAAAAAGATATCGGCATGCGGTTTTCGATATAATATACAATACCTTTAAGCGCACATTTTAAAAATATTTTAGTAATATACCGGGTGTCCATTGTCTATTCCAAGATGGCGGACCAAAGTTATGTTTTTTTAAATGGAACACCCAGTATATTATGACATTTTTGGATTCCTTATAGAAAAATAATTATACTTTGTATAAACTTTTATGGGTCTATCATCACTCGTTTTGCTAAAATTTGCTATTTAAGCCATAAAAAGATCCATTTTTGAAAGATCACTGCTCTAAAACAGATGAATATTTTGGGTTGAAATTTTCTCAAAAATTTTTCAACATCGTGTATTCTACAACTATCATGTCAAATTTAAGTTTGTGATAGTTTTTCATCAAAGTGCTTTATGAAACGCAAATTGAACAATTAAACGAAATTTTTAAATGGAACACCCTGTATATTTTAACTTCAATCGATATCATTTTTTACAAGCTTTCTATTGATATAATGTTTGTATGGTCGCTTATCAATGGTTTGGGAGATATTAATATCCAAACTGAGAAATAGTGAAAAATATACAAAATAGCACTCTTCGTGAATTTTTATAAGATTTTTTTTTATTTGCCTAATACTTATTTGTGTCTTTCTCTATTTCGCTTTTTTAATAATGTTATTATATATAGTAACAGGTTTTGGTTTTCTACACCTCAGTATATTTTGAAATTACAACAACAATTATTGTTACCAAGGAATCCCTTATTTTGTTAAATATCGTTTTTACGCTCTTTTCTGATAACCAGGGGCCGGATTTTGTTTGTTGGCGAGTTTTATGAACTCGCTAAAACGTCATCATTTTCCGCCAATTCGTCATTATTTACATTGTTCTCTTCGCCTGAATGATGACGTTTTGGCGAGTTTTAGAATCCGCTGTGGAAACAAAATCCCACCTCAGAAGCGGATTTCTTTGAGCTTCACAAAGCGCTTACAACATATTTTCCATTTCTTATTTATAAGAGTTCATTATTTCGGATTAGTTATTATCAAAAGTACAGAAAAGGGCGTTAAAACAAAATTCTACAAAATAAGGGTTTCCTTGGTAACATCAGTTGCTAAAATTTTAAACCATACCGAGACTTAGAAAACCAAAATTGATAATTGCAAGTTTCGATTTTTTTTTTGTTGTAAAAAAAGAAAAACTACTATTGTAATAAAACAACATTATAAAAAATAGAGAAAGACAGAAATAAATATTAGGCAAATTAACAAAAAAAATCTCAACCAAATTCATCAAGAGGGACATTTTGTGTATTTTTCAATGTTTCTCAGTTTGGATATTAATATCTCCATAGACATTCGACCATGCAACCATTATATCAGTACAAAGCTTGTTAAAAATGCCATCGAATGATGTTAAAATATACAGGGTGTTCCATTTGAAAATTTCATTTAATTGTTCAATTTGCGTTTCATAAGGCAGCCTGATAAAAAATTATCACAAACTCAAATTTGACATAACAGTTGAAAGCTAGACGATGTTGAAAAATTTTTGAGAAACTTTCAACCCAAAATCTTCATATGTTTTAGAGGAGAGATTTTTCAAAAATTGATCTTTTTTTTGGCTTAAATGGCAAATATAAGCAAAACGAGTGATGATAGACCCATAAAAGTTTATACAAAGTATAATTATTTTTTTATAAGGAATCCAAAAATGTCATAATATACTGGGTTTTTCCATTTAGAAAAACATAACACACCATCTTGGAACGGACACCCGGTATATTACTAAAATATTTTTAAAATGTGCTCTTAAAGGTATTGTATATTCTATCGAAAACCGCATGCCGATATCTTTTTTCATTTTAGAGTAAACTTACTTCCTCGCAGCGCTGGGACACCCTGTATATGTATATTAACGCGTTAATGAATATTGTTTAAACAAATGATTGCAATAGAAATAAATTAAAATGTCAACCTTATTTTCTGTTTTTGATATTTTTTAATAAACTTATCACGCTTTCCAGAAGTGCCACTACCCCGGAATAATCTCTGGCCGCTCTGCTCGCATTGCCAGAGCCGGAACAATAAAGTGCTAAGATTTTTTTTCTAAAATTGGAAAAATCTAACTGGTATCATATTTAAAAGAAAATTTATTATGATAGTCAAAATCGTCGTTTTTAAAGTTGCTTGCACATAAATATTTATACAATGGGAGATTTTATACCAAGGAACTTTAAAAATAACGATTTTGACCATTGTATGATGTTCGTTTGCATGGAAATACCATAATAAATTCTCATTTAAATATGAAAGCAGTTAGATTTTTCTAATTTTTGAACTTAAATAAGTTTGTTAGGAAGTTAGATAGAACAAAAATTCCTAACACTTTATTGTTCCAAATGTTTTGTAGAATATGTGTACAATTTTTTTTTTCACCTCATTATAAATCACCCTATATACATATGAATATACATATGTATGTGAAATAATACATTCTGAGCAATTATAATATGCCAGTTGATATTAGTTATTAAATGAGAAATTTTAATACTGAAATCTTTTCATGAAAGATTGCCAACGATTGAAACTCTGAATATTAGAACACAAAAGTACTCATTTTTATTTGATCATAAACTAGTTGAAAACAATAGCTGAAATTATTGGAACTCGAACTCGGTAATTAACATACGAATCCAGCGATAATGCTCTTTAAAGTAATCGACTTTTTTTACAAAATGAATCCAACACAATACTCCCTATCTTCTATCTGTTTTTTATTGATTTTTAAGCAGAAGTTATTGTGGCTTTAATCTTTCTATAATTTTAATATTATTCGTGTTTATTTTGCAAACTCTTGTAAATTTAATAAAATCCTTCAGATTTATAAAATATATATTTTCATTCCCCGAAAAGCTACACGGGATGTCTCACTTTCTTTCCAGCATACATTTTTTTAAAACATTCTGAAAAAAAAAATCATGTGAAGGCAATTTTAAATACCTGATTTAAAAAAAATAGGACCATTGCCCAATATGTTAAAAACTATAGCGTATTTTATTTATATTTTTCGGTTTTACTTGGTTGTTGCTTTTAAATTGGTGCCATTTTAGGGATACATTTTTTAAACCGCCCTGCCAAGATATCTTCTTTATTTCTTAATATTTTTAAATGTATGAAATTGAATAAAATTTTAGAATATCTAAATAATAGTTCGAACAAATATTTAATTTAAAAATCTTATAATTAATATAATTATAAATAATTGGAAATTTATTTAAGCTTACACGGAAATTGTCAAAAAAACCTTTTTAGAACTTTTAAAGTTTTATTTTGAAACAAGTTATTTTATTTTTGATAAGAGTCCTATGGGAAACCCAGCTAGTCCTATCTTAGCATCAATCTGTATGAATTTATTAATTAATGAAACAATTAAAAAGTTACCTTTTAAAATTTCATTTATTAAATGTTATGTTGATGACACTATTCAAATTGTTCCAAAAGATAAGACAGATTTAATTTTAAATTCCTTTAATAAATTTAATAAAAAAACTTCAGTTCACCATAGAATATGAAATAGATGGAATAATACCATTTTTAGATGTACTACTCATTAGCAGAGATGGGTAGTATTTGAAATAAAATAGTATATTATTCAACGAGCGAGTAAAGATAGCCATTACTCACGAAGACCGAAATTGCGACACGAGCCGTCAGGCGAGTGTCGTAAAAGGTCTGAGTGAGTAATGGCTATTTAATCGCGAGTAGAATACTATACTTTATCTACGACCATTTTTCACTTTTAGATTCCTATCTATTATTGTCATATTGCTGGCCGTTATTTTCATTAAACGCCTATGTTTACTCTAGATTTTAGTTCTATGGCGTAAAATTGACCTCTAAAATCACCTGACACCTAATTATATTTCTTATATTTTTAATGTTTCTCCAATCCATAAAGGCTCTGTATGCCATATTATACCTGTCTTTTGATTTATTTGGTAATAAATTTTGGGTTGTTGTTAGCGCAGTTTCTAGTATTTCTGGGGGTGTGCAACTTTCACTTTCTGAATCCACTCACGCTTTTTATTATTTTTGTAATTATATTTTTTAAGAAATATGTTTTTAATTTGCAATAAATAATTACTTTTATTAATATAATGTAATTGTAAATTCACTTTGATTCACTTTCTTTAAAAAATTTATATTTCAAATTGAAATTATTTTGACAGCAGCGCACGCAAGTGAAAATGGCGCCGTCACATTCTATTCGTGTAACCTCGTTACCGGTCGGTTTTTAGCCAACTTCAGCCCGTTTGTTATGATAAATGTTTTGAAAATGCTGTCTCGTGATTGGTTCCAGCTAGTGTGTTATGGAGAGACATTTGATTTAAATGGAGATATAACACACGGCTAAATTGTAATGATTGTCATTAATTAATAAGAAATGGGTACGTAATTAACATGTTATTCAATAGTCGTAGATAAAAGTAATTGAAATAGCATTTGAAATACTTTTAGTATTTTGTATTTGAACAAATTTCCTAAAAAGTATTTTGTATTTTCAAGTACTAAATTGTATTTCAATTACTTTCTAAGTTTATAATAGTTATTTATGCACCTAGGTAGTAAAGTGACTGATTTTAATCCCGACGATGTTTTGTTTCCCGAGGCAAAGCCGAGGGAAACAATCAGAGGAGGGATTAAATTCACTTTACTACCTCGGTGCATATAGAATTTTTTGCACTTTTTTAATAGGTAAAAGTTTCCACAATAATTTAATTATATGGCTATCGCTGTGACTAATATCGGTTGTCATCGGACGGCGACGGGTATTTTTATTCGCCCGTCAAAATGATTTATACAGCAACTTTCATAAAATATAGATAATTGTAGATTAATATTATAATTATTGTAATTGAGTTTATAAATTTAAAACAATAATAATTAACTTCACAATAAATAAAGTAGGTAAGTTTTGATGCAGGAATAAAGTTTACCAAGTTTAAAAGATTTTGCCACATTTACAGATCTAACTAATTGATTGAATCGATTCTGTGTACACTTAAAACACCTTTAAATTTAAAATTTAGTATCAATCTATAAAATAATAAACCGTACATAATACAATCCCCGACCCCAGAATAAAAATCAAGTTCCGTTCCAAACCAAACCAAATAAATTTATTAGAGGTTAGAATTCACTCAATATATTGGTGGTGTTTAGACTAGACTGAAGTTTGCAACGATTGTGATTTCGCGGCAAATTCAGACAAATTACAAGATTATGACTAATTTTAATTTTTAATGACAAGTTACGTGAGCGGGAGTAAAGTGATGACAAATGACGTGGGAGGGAGTAAAGTAATGACAAGACAGGGAGTAAAGTAAAATTTGACAAGAGACAGGAAATGTGACGTTTTAGTCTCTATCAATAAGGACTAAACTAGCTCATTATATATAGAAAGTGCAAAAAATAAATTTTTTGTATTACACGTTTTGATCCAACCTTTTATAGATATTAAATCTTTAGTTTATTCATATTATGATAAATTGTTAGAATTACGTACTTATTGCATTTTAAATTTATTCTCAACTATTTATTGTTTTGATCGATGTTATTTTAACACCGAAAATGTTTACATCGGTGTTAACTTACAGTAAATGAGTTAAGTGTTCAAAATACCATTTTTGTTCAGAATGGCACCAATTAAATGTTATTTTACATTAAATTTAACCTTCATTTTTATTTCAAATAAAAAAGTATTTCAAATAAAGTATTTCAATTACAAAGTATTTGAAATACTTTATAACCAAGTATTTTGTTCAAAGTATTTCAAATAAACCTAAAAATTAAAGTATTTTGTATTTCAAATACTTAAAAAAAGTATTTTGCCCACCTCTGCTCACTAGAGAAAATATCAAAATTTTAACAAATTGGTATAAAAAACCAACAGCATCTATAACACATTACTAAATTATTTGCCCACACATTCACTACAACATATATTGTCTATGATAAAAGGATTAGTTTACAGAGTTTTTACATTGAGTGATAAAAAATTTCATAATGAAAATAAAAATACAATAATTACATTATTAAAACAAAACAATTATCCAATATATCCATATTAACATGAAACAAAATTTCAAATAATAATTAAATTAATAAAAACAAATTATTTATTTTAAGTGTCTTTTTGAACCAATTACAGGTCCTAAATTAAAAAAAAATATATTCAAAATATAATATAAATTTAGCTTTTTACAATATTAAACTTTTAAATTCAATTTTTACAAGACTTAAAGATAAAGATCGTAATAATAATATGTCTAATTTAATTTATAAAATTCCATGTAAACAAAGTATTTAGGAAATAGAATAAAACAACATAAAACAAATTGTAATAATATAGTTAATAATATAAATAATAATAATTTAACTGGTTTAGCTTTACATTATATGGAAACTGATCACAATATTGATTTTGAGTTAATCACTATTTTCGATAAAGAAGTTAATTTAAAAAAAACTTATTAGAAAAATGATTTTTATTCAAAAACATAAAAACCACATGAATCTTAAAACTGATATTAATAATCTTATTTATTTATTGCAATCTTATTTAAACATTGCCTACATTACATAATTTTACCATAATAATAGTTATAAAATAAATATAAGTAGAATGATCGAAGTGTTTTTGAAAAATTCAAAAAATTAAAAACATATGCAACCAAAAAAACTGACATATTAGTAAAAAACATTTTAATTTTGAAATATGTTATATTTATCAGATAAAAATTTATTTTTAACAGTTCAAGAAGTGTTTTGTTTCAAGAAGCTTTTTTATTATTTTTATTATTGGATTTATACATATATACATATATTTTTTGAAGAATGTATACAACCATTTTAACATTATTTTATTTTAAAGAAACGTATACTGTTGTATCTATATTGAAGGTAATATTCTTATAATTTGTGTCATTTTTATTGCAATCTTTATATTTGTTAAATTACTAATATTATAGCTTGATAGGGACGAAATTTGTCACCGAATCGTTGCGGAAAAATAAATGATGCTATAAATAATTACGTTTTTTATTGAAGTCCTATAAGCCAAAATCCACATCAGTTGAATAATTTTTGGGACAATAACTAATATATTGATTTAATTTAAGCTGTATTTTATAACTATTCAGCCAAATATTTCATTGAAAATAAAATAAAAAAATAAACCTGTTATTTTTTAGACAATAATTTTATGATTCCATTCATTTTATAGTACAGTATTTATTTTCAAATCTTTGACTTATTGACTATTGGTAGTTTTGGTAGATGAAGAACGACACTTAAACTTCAACTTGACAATTTTGTCATCATTTACTTTCTAAAGCTCCCACCAGACGATTCATCAAATCACGGCCAACGTTGGCGTTCGTCAACTCGCCTAAGTTTGGACAAACGTTGGCCAAACTTAAACATTAGTCAAGTAGGTACCTCACACGGTGTGTCCAAGATTGGCCTTACTTTGCAAGCGAACCCATTAGAACTTTGTCAAAGTCGACGAAAAACGTGCTATTTTGTGCTTTGTATATTTTAAATATTTTTATGTATAGTCATTTAAATTTACTAAACCCATCTTTTTTCTTTATAGCCCAATTTCACAAAAAAATAGAGATACGCACTGTTTTTCATTAGTAGTGTAATGCTAGCTTTACATTGGCAATGATTTGCTGGCGCCAATAGTTCCTGGCTCGCCAATAATATTAAAACAGGCGTGCACTGATCGAAAGTTCTCTGCAGCCTTCCGATTTTACTGGCGCCAGCATGAGTTATGCGCCAGTGGAGAACTAAGATTGCATGTGTAAACCGTTACGCCAGTGTTCTGCAAGTCACTAGCTATTCTTTCTGAAAGGATTTTCTTTCTGTTGAGGTGTTTGGGGCGGAAGTTCCAGTACCAAAAAACCAACTCATAAGTCCATTCTAAAATGGTAATTTTTCCATTTCAGATGAAAATTAGATAAATAACGTCCTTTTTAGTTGAAAACTCAACTAAATAATGCTTAACCCAATACTAAATTCTGTAAAAATCATTAAAAGTCTAGGTGCATCGTCTGGGGGGAATTTCGAATGCATTCGCGCATTCAGGCCAACATTCGTCTAGTCCTTTGATGTGTGGTAGCTGGAAGTAGCAGAAAAGTAATCACGATCGCGTATTCTTTGTCCTACTTCCAGCTTGGAGCAACTATACATTCGGCCAACCAACGTTGGCCTGCGTTCGACGGTTCGTCTGGAGATCACTTAAAAAAGTATTTTTTCCATTTCAGATCAAAATTAGATAAATAACTTCCTTTTTAGTTGAAAACTCAACTAAATAATGCTTAAACCAATATTAAATTCTGTACACATCATTACAAGGCTAGGAGTATCGTCTGGAGAGAATTTGGAATACATTCGCGCATTCGGGCCCACATTCGTCTAGTCCTAGTCCTTTGATGTTTGGTAGATTTACCGCCACCGGGGCGAACCTCCACAAACGCACAAACGCCAACATGACTCCCAAAGTACATTCCGCCAACGTTTGGGTTGGCAAATTCACGAACGCCAAACGTTGACCTATGTTCCTCGGGTCATCTGGATGGCGTTTAAGTTATCTTTACTCATAAATCATAAAATTAAGTACCAGCAAAAATATTGTAAACATACCTAATTAGTATAATCCATTCGTTCGATAACTGGTAAGGAATCAGAAGAATGCGCTGGATATTTGAAGGAATAAAGACTCCAATCAATTAATTATATTCTGAGAAATATACAGGGCACATATGTATAAAATATGTATAAAACATAAATTTAACTCATTTTCTTGTAAGAAGTAAAAAGTTGTTTACCGAGCAAATGAGTTAAATTTAGGAAAACCACCCGTATTTTCATTTCCAGTTTCTTCATTAACTATGAATAGTTCAACATTAAAATTAGCAGCATTTTGTTAAATTAAATAGAAATTGAATAATTACCCCAATAGCTCCGCATTGCTTGTAAAGAGCAGCCGTTCATTGTTTTTGTAGGATTGGCGGCTGGTGCAACGACGTTCAGCTCTTTCTCACTCCTCTGCTGTCTACAAATGAGTCCCTTGTGATGCAAGTTTGGAGTTGGCGTATGTTTAGGAGTTCTCACTACACTCTGGACGGCTCTCTAAAGGCACAACTTCTCCTATTATAGAAAACCCTTCCTCTTAACAACTTTTTTTTAGAAAATCTAACTTAATTTTACATTATACATACACTTAGCCAAACTTCATAACTAAAATTTGAAGAATATTATATGGGTGCACAGGATGTTCGAAAGTCTTTTACACCACGTCTAATGTCAAAATGGCTTTGAATAAAAAGATTAGAATCAAGAGAAGTAAATTATATTTGACAGCGCACTATATTTTCAAAATTTTAAACAAAAAATGAAGTGAAGTGAAGTGAATTGGGGTTGACACGATGGCATTGACTAGAGTTAATTAGAAAACAGAGAAAACTTTATTTATAAAGTTGGAATTAAAAACAAATGAAACAAATTAAAATAATTTTCCTCAGGAGTGGTTGCAAAACGTTTGGAATACTTCATTATTATCAGAATGTTAAAGGACAACAGTTTAAACGCCTTCTGAGACCTATTTTATATTAGTGTTACTTGAGCAAAGAATAAAAATCCCATCGATTAATGTCAAAATATACAGGGTGTTCCAAATGAAAATTACGTTTAAATTTAAATCGTTAATTTGTGTTCACTTCCTGCCATCCTAAAAACTTATTACAAATAAAAATTTAACATGATAGCTTTAAACTACACCTTTTCCATTTCAGAAAAGATCTATTCAATTTCAGAAGTCATCAATAATTGTAATTCACAAAGGTGAATTGTGATTCGAAAATCATCAAAAATTATATTTCTGAAAGAAACAATTTAATTTGAGAAAGTATTAATTGTACTTCAGAATCACAAATTGTTTTTCAGAAAGCATCATTTAAAAATCAGAACTCGTCAATTTAATTTCAGAGGGCATGATTTGTATTTCAGAATTAAGAGGATAGCCGGTGTATTCGGTAGGGTCTTGTGTTTTTGATCATGATAAGTTTTCTTCGTAAGATTTTTTTAATTTTCTTGTTGGGGTGCAATGTAGAATCTTCTGGCTGTAATTTTTTGCAATTTTTGTTTTTGTGGAGTAAAAATTGCGCGAATTTTGCTATTTTCTTTAAAAGCAAACCCCAGAAAAACTACAATTTATTTTGGATTTTTTCAAAGTTAATTTAGAAAAGGATGCATGTTTTGTATTAAATTTAAACATACTTATTGCATTATCACATCGTTATAGCTTTTGAAATTTAAAAAAAAAATTGCACTTTTAAAAATCACCCTAAATAAATATAAAATAAAAATATACGAAAAAAAGGGAATCTCGACATTCTCTTAAATGTCTGAAAAAGATATGTGAAAACCGATTTTGCTTTTTTTGATTGGTATGGCTGTACTTTGTTTTTGAAATCGACAAAAATTTACATTGCAATCGCCTATACCCAAATTACACCGGCTATCCTCTTAATCAATTGTATTGCAGGAAGATCATTGTCTTTTTTGGATTCATCAAAAATTGTTTTTAAATAAACCAGCATTTGCTCCGTGATACGAGGAACCATAACAGAAAAAATTCGAAGTTGTGTTTCAAAAATACCTACAGCCTACAACTTTGATCTTAGAACAAATTATTTCAATTGGGCTTATCATTGGGGGAATAGGACCTAAGCGTAATGTTGTAACTGGTGTATTGTTAAATTGCCAAAGCACATTTTTGATGAATTGTATGTGCTATGTGGTTCACAGTTCACATGTACAAAAATAAAATTGGTCCATTCTCAAATAGTCTCAAATTTTCTGAAATATAATTAATGCTTTCTGAAATACAATTGATCCTTTCTGAAATGCAATTGATGATGCTGATATACAGGGTGTCCCATAATATGTGGGACCCACTTCTAGGGTGGGTAGTAAGTAGTGTCAAAAGAATAAGAAAAGTTCATATAAACTTTTGTGCAATTTCGCCTGATAAGGGAGCTACAGCTCTTTAGAGGTGTTGTTAAAAAGTAGGTTTTTGCTCGTTTATTTCAAAAAAAATTGGAGTAGAGATTTGAAATTTGGTGTGAATCATAACACACCTAGGATACATTTATGTAAATTTTTTCAAATTTTTTGCTTGCTTTGAAAGGGTAGATTCGGGGAGATTTTTTCTTCAAATTAATGTTCCCCATTTAATTATTAACAAAAAAGGTACTTTTATTTAAAGTCGGTAGAATGCGCCGTTTTCGAAGAAAATGCATTTTATTATTTTATTGATGGTCAACATAATTTAAATTTAATAAAATTCATGTTAGCCATGGATTATTTTATTTTATTGTACCCAAAACTGTTTAAGAAATTGAAAAACATTACGAAAACGTATCCTAACTGTATTATGATTCATACCAAATATCAAATCTGTTAATTTGTACTTCAATAAATAGAAATAAACAGAAGAAAAACCTACTTTTTAACAACACCTTTAAAGAACTGTAGCTCCCTTATGACGCGAAATTGGACATAAGTTTATATGAACTTTTCTTATTCTCTTGACATCTACTACCCACACTAGAAGTGGGTCCCACATATTATGGGACACCCTGTACAATAAATTGCTTTATATTTATTTGAAATACAATTGATGCTTTGGAAAAGGTGTAGACGATTTTTTATCAAAACTTTAATTCCATAACACCTAAAATGATTCGGTACTTGTGGATTTGGATAACTGTTGAGAAGATCAGATCAGTAATGATGTGAATTCCTTCTATCCAACTTTATTTAGCAGAAAAAATTTTTACAAATTCGCAACATGTTTAGGGGTTATGAACCCCATCATCAGCCAAAACTCTAAGAATCTGTAAAAATATTTTCTGCTAAATAAAATTGGATAGAAGGAATTCACATCATTACTTATCTCCTCAACAGTTATGCAAATCCCCAAGTACTGAATCATTTTATGTGTTATGAAATGGAGGCTAGTGCGGCTAAATTGGTACAACACTACAGAAATATCATCTTTGATCGCACGAAGACCTATCAAAGAATTTGGTTCCTATCAAGATATTTGCCTGATGAGAGGGGTTCATGACCCCGAAACATGTTGCGAATTTGTAAAAAAAATTCTGCTAGATAAAGTTGGATAGATGGAATTCTCATTTCCTCAAAACTTTAATTGTTTCAGAGAAGTGTTTTTTTTTTCAAAAATTGATCAGTCGAAAACTGCATTTCGATATCTATTTCTCACTTAGAGTAAAGTTACTTCCCCGCAGCGCTGGGACACCCTGTAGGTAAAAATAAGTAAAAGAATTCAATTTATTTCGGTAATTTATTTTTTATAATATGTTATTCATGTACCTCAAAACTGTGGCTTCCAATTATTATAATAAATTTCAAGCATGGATCCTTTGTAGTCAAGCCATGTTTAAAATTCAACTAGTTGTTTACAAAAAATAATCTAATTTTATTTCATAATATTTCAGGAAGAATTTATGTAATTTAAATTTAAAATTATGTTCGGCAAGAAAGTTGAGCTTGTTAATAATTCATGTATAACATACAAAATTACAAGGAAATACCGCGGATATCAAATGAAAGAAAATATATATAATGATAATTAATTAACAACAAACATATGTGACAATTATTGTTATAAACGTTGACACAGTAAATAAATTAGGTGACCCCAGACAAAAGAATACTATAAAAGTTTGTCAATATGTAAGGATAATAGTAGAAATTCTGAATGCCTAAGGGAGCTTGTTAGCTTAGAACTGTTGACCCTAGGATCCTCCAAACTCCTTAGCATAAATATGTATACATTCGAGCATTAGCAACATCTGACTTGATAAATTAAACCATATTGTTTCGAAGAATTATTCTTCACAACGTAACAATGAATATTTTTAATGACCACTTTTATTAATATAGATAAATACTGTAAAAAGATTTCATATTGCCTCAATTATCTTCAGCTTATTTTTCATAGAACTTTCCTTTAATCCCCTAATTAATTTCTTAACAAACTTTTATAATTAAGTAGCTACAAAAAATTAATTTCATCATAAACAAAGGATCAATAATACGTATTATTTTAATAAAATTTTAAATAAAAAAAATTCTATTGTGTTTTAGCTACAAAAAATTGAATTCGGTATCATCGATCTCTAAAATATTCCCTCAAATCATATCCTCGAGAAAATGTATTAAAAGGAAAAGTTGTTTGCATTCAATATCATTCTACCGTAGGGTTTTAATATTTACCTAAACTTTATTATATAAAAAATATATTAAAATTAAACATCATTAATTTAATTTTTAATACTTATAAAATTTTCATTTATTTAAAAAAAGACATACTTTTTTCTTAATATACGTCCTTGACCCTATCCCAGATTTATAATTATGAATTTAATTACTTTTTTATTCGTTTGATTTACTTCAGAATGTGGATAGATTTAATACAAATTTACATAGACTTACTGAATGATTTAATTAATTAGCAAAAAACAAGATTCTTTGGTATATTTTTTATATTGAAATTTATATAGGAAGCATCTAAAATAATAAAAATAAAATTTCTTAATCTTAATTAAATTTACTGCTGCAATTGTCTACAATTAAATTAAATCTATGCGTACGGTTTCTCAACAGATTAAATGGAGCGTGATGCTATTCAATTCAATATATCTACGATCATTTTATCAGTGTAATCACCATACATAATACATTGTAAATAAATGTTAATATTTTGTTAAAAAATTTGTAACTAATAATTATTTCTAAATAAAAAAATATACGTATATGAAAATTATTTATAATAGAATACAGTATATTTATTGTTCAAAATTTAGTTCAGGTGTAGACGTAATAAGAAAACCTATAAGCCTCTGTGATTTTCACATTTTTCCAACGATAAAAGTCAATTTTACAACGATAAAACCTAAGTCACCGCAATCATAATAATTATATTAGACTTGCAAATTCATAAAGGTGCCAATACACCAGAAACAACTTTTTTAATCTCCTTCGCCGAATGTTGCCCGTCGTTGTTTTCTATTCTCATCTTGAAAAATCGAAAATGATAAAATGATGGTAATGTTGTTTCCAGAAGAAAAAGAAGTAATTCATTTGAAGAAGAAAGTAGAAAAATAGTAGAATATAGAATTGAAGAGGAAAACGTTACAGAAGAAGAAAAAGAAAGAAAAAGAAAGAATTTCAGAAGAAATTAAAAAAGCTATTAATTATTATCAAGATATTATTGAAAGTGGAAATATAGTAGAAGAAACTTAATAAAAAGATATTACAGAAGAAGAAAATAAAAATTTAGAAGAAAGAATTAAAAAAAAAATTAACTCATGAAATTAAGGAGGAGTTTCAGAATAAAAGAAAATATAAAATACTTAAGTGATTTTGAAAGAAATCTAGAATATTTAAATTTTTGTTGTGCTTTAAATGCGAAACAATTTATTAACGATGATCCTATAGATATAAATAAAGCTAGCAAAAGTGAATGTTGGAAATTCTGGATTTTGGTCATAGAGGAAGAAAATAGTATTTTGACTCAAATATCGGAAAAGTTTGAAATCTCGCGCTCATTGCATTTCATTTTGGAACTCTTTAATAAATGTAAATTATTTTTATACATATTGTGTTGAATTGACCTTTCCCAAGAAGAATATATTTCAATGATTCTTGTTTTATACATAGATCTAAGGGAGATGAGTTTAATGTACCTAATCATTTATTAATTAGTGAAGCGGATTTTTTTTTTATTTTGCCTACTTAGGCAGCAATCACTAGAGTAGTTATGGCCTAAGACTCTAGAACTCTAGAGTGTAAGGACCGGGAGAGAGCGTGCTGACTCCAACACCGGCCAAGAAATCAAAGGGGTCTATAATACCATTACTAAACCTGCAGGGTCAGTATTACCATACTAGTTAAAAAATTAAACACTTTAGGAAAACATGTTTCAAATAAAAGATTAAAGAATTCTAGAGGAGAAATAAAAGATAGCTAGTATTTTTTATTAGGCTTTTGTTTTCAAGGTAATCTGAAGTTTAACTATTTTTTTTTTTCAAATGTTAACCTCATTTTTTTCACCATTTCTAATTGTATTTGAGAAAGCATCAATTATATTTCAGAAAAACTAATTTAATTTCAGAAAGTACCAATTGTATTTCAGAAAAGATCAAAATAATTTAAGAAAATACCAATTCTAGATAAATGAGGAAGCCAAAATGCACGTGCATTTCATCAAAAATGTGCTTTGGTAGTTTAACAATATACCAGTAACAACATTACGCTAAGGTCCTTATTTAACCAATTAAAATAATCTGTTCTAAGAGTAAAGCAGTATTGTTAAAATACAACTTCAGATTTCTCCTGTACTGGCACCTGGTATCAAGGACCAAATGCTGGTTTATTTAGATATCAATAATATGAAGCAAAAATACAATTATATATTGTTGGTGGTGATTCTGCTCGTGCAGCACAACACACTACAATGGTTAAAATATATTTAGCTAATAATATAATTAGCCAAAATTTGTGGGGCAAAATATAATTTAAATGAAACCATGAAACACAATTATTCTTTCTGAAATACAATTGTTTACTTCTAAAATACAGGGTGAGCTAAAATGTTTGTGGTTTGATATTTAGGCAACCAAATACACAGGTTGGTACAACTGAAATCTTAAAAAGAAAATCTCCTAGTAATCCAATGGCGTAACAATTTTTTTTTCCAAAATCTCTAATTACACAGCAAATGTCAAATATTGAAAATATTTTTCTTCATTTTCGAGGCAGATGCTAACACAAAACAAAGACGCAAATTGATTTTGATAAAAACTGACGTTTATGAAATAAAAGGCACAATAACGAAATTCTAAAATCTAAGTTTTGACACAACGGTAAAAATTACATCTACGCCTCTGCTTTTGTGAATTTTAGTTACTTTGTTTTGATTTTGACATGATTTTGTGTTACTATGAACTTGAAGCAAACAAATTCCCCAGATTTTTAGTCCGGAAACTTGAATTGACCGCAATCATTTTAGCTCACCCTGTATAAATCACACTTTATGAAATTAAATTGACGAATTCTGATCCTTAAATGATGCTCTCTTAAATACAATTGATGATTCTGAAAAACAATTTACGATTCTAAAATACAATTGATACTTTCTGAAATTGTTTTTATGAAGTACAATTAATGCTTTCTGAAATACAGTACACGTTTCTGAAACTACATTGATCCTTTCAACAATTGGAATTTTATTCGATACATTTTTTTATTGAAAGTTAATACAAAAAAATAATTTGCAATTATTGTTGTCTGGTATATTTTTTTTCGTTTAACAGACGAGTTAAAGAGTGTATTGAAGCTGAAGAGTATCTTTCAGACTTCAGACCTTACAAACAAAATCATACTTTTATGGAACTACTTACATATTCTCGAAAGAGCGTACACCAATTATAAATTTATCTGTGACTAGTTTAATAAATCAACACCTTGTACTGGTCTTTTTCTTTTGTCATTGTTCCTTCATGAAATGATTCTTGATCCCCATTTTTAGAAAATTAATTGTATAAAAAGAACATCTGATTTTTCCGAATGTTCCTGGATAAAAATAAGTTTAATAATCAATCGACTTCTAACAATACGATAGGAAAGTCCTGAAGAGGGTAATAATCTATTACCGAAACGTTGACACCTATGTATGTTTATTCTAAATAAATCGTTCGAAAATGGCCCATTAATTTTTTTTTATCAACCAACAACACTACGAACACATTTCTTAAAAACTAAATCCTGTATTGTTTTACATATTATTGTGCTACTTAAGTGTTCTTTAACATTTGTACAAATCATTTTTCTCTAAAATTTTGTAAAAGTATGTCTAAATGTGATAAATTTTATAGAAAAGGTCCGAAAATAAATTAAAAATTTATAAAGAAAATATCGTTGTATTCTTTAACTTGAAAGTTAATGC
The DNA here is from genome assembly GCA_963971135.1 of Stenus bimaculatus. Lineage (NCBI taxonomy): Eukaryota > Metazoa > Arthropoda > Insecta > Coleoptera > Staphylinidae > Stenus > Stenus bimaculatus. Next base: position 66,801,946 of record OZ020180.1, on the reverse strand, counting down.
AAAAATCAAAAAATATACTGGGTTTTCCATTTAAATAAGGTGGAATAGCCAACGCTCTAACCACGAAACACCCTGTATATATAGACAAAAAGAATTTCAGGTTATGCGCATAAATAAAATTTTGTAATTTAAGTTCTTTTCCTATCACTTAAAATAAAAGATATAGCTACCGTTTTCGCACGAAAACTCATCCTGTGTGTACAAACCAATATACAGGGTGATTTTTGTCTATGGAACTAAAGCGGTAATGCCCATATGGCTGGACAAAAATCCGGGCGATAAATATTTTTTTCATCTAAAAATATTTGTACGAAGGCCCCATTTGATCGCACCAAACAATTTTTTTATCCAGCCATTTGAGCATGACCACTTGAGTTCCATACATAAAAATCACCCCGTATAAAAATAATATTTGCATTACCACATCCAGTGGTACTCAAAAACTGCATATTTTTACAAAATAAAAGAATACCTCAAATATCACACATAATTTTTTTATAATAGCTCCAAAAATATATCCTTTTTTATTTTTTGACCTAGAATAAAAATCTCGAAAAAAAATGAAATTACCATTTGAGAAAACAATGTTCACCTTCAGACGACCTTTAAAACAAAAACCATATAAAAAGCAACCTTTTATTTCCCCCTTTGAATTTGAAACTTTTATTTGAAACATGTTTAATAACAAGGTTAATTTTTGAGTTAGTAAAGTTAATCAAGTTAAATGCCTAACGGTTAAACCTGTATTTGCCGCTTGACGTTTACTTTAATTTTTGTATTACCCTTATAATCCTAAAATTTAATTATATTGCGCACCGAATTTATGGAATAAACGTACGTTACTCTTACGAAACAAGGAAACATTTTCAACCAGGAGGGCAATTTAATAAAAAAAAAATCGTAAAGGTTGATTTACCATATTTTTTGCTGTAGGTAATAAAATTGTGACTTGATAAATTAATCGCTAGCGGTGCAAAACTTTGTAATTATGTTCGTTCACAAGGGCCTTAGAACGAATATAATTCTTGTGTGAACTTCATTAGGTCCAGAAAAGTGGTCACTACGTGCAGTTTATCATTGCGACATTCTCATCCTCTAACTCCTTCGAGGTTACAAATTTACGAGACGATATCGCTTTTAGGGCAGACCAATAATTGATCGTACAGCAAAGTAGTTAGCTTTTGATAAAGCAATTTAAACACACGACTTTCTTAACATTTTATTGGTTGATATCCAAAGTTATTTTCTATACTTCTTTATCAAACAATAGTTTATAATTTATTATTGCGCTTATCCGATTTTACTTTCATAAATAACCCGTAAATTGTCAACGTTTATTTCAGTATTTGAGCACGATCATTTTTTAACAAAGAAAATAAATACGTTATGTTTAGGCAATTTAATTTAATCAGCTAACTTTTAAACAAAACTGATAATTTACTAACTGTTAAAGAGAAATAATTAGGATAAAAATATATGTATACGATAAAAAGTGTTCTTGTTAGGACAGTTTGAGGTAGAACCGAGGGTACAACATATTTATCATAAATCTTGGGTAAAAAATTTATACTTAACCTTGTTTCATTACTTTTTTCTAACCCTATATAACTTTTACCTCATTTTACTACCCAAACAATTTATACTGCCCATATAATCCGTTGGGAAAAATAATTGCTACTGTAAATGAAGTTCAGGTAAAAATATTAATGAAGTTTTCTAGTACAGAGCAAATACCTAATTTATCGAAAAGTATATTATAGTATCTTTCCAACAACTAAAAAAAAAATCCAACCCTTGCCATTCGAAAACAATTTAATGTAAATTTGTATTATTCCCTGTCGCTTCAAAACTTAATTCGTAAACGTAAAATGTTATCAAAACTTTGTACATAAAACTTATTTTTTTCAGTTAGCAAGAAAAGCAGAATAGGGAGAATATATTCTAACACCATTTTGACTAATACTAAAAGTAATCTTAGTATAATACAGGTATAATACAAGTATAATAAAATCCCTTGAAGGCAAATCAGAGAGTATAAAGTTAAAACCGCAGTAAACTATTATTAAAACCTAGGATAAGCTTTTAGGAACTTTGAAGTGTTAATAAGCATTATAATAAATTTTAATTAAAACAAAAATTACGAGCGCCGAGAGACATCTTTTTTGAATAGGCGTTAACAACTGACAACAACACTTTGATGTTCATATTTATTTATTTGATACAAGTGCGTAGTACATTCCGAAATTTTAAATTAAAATTCTTAACAAAAACTGATATATGGACAACAAATTTAATTTAAATTGTAATTTAAATTCTTATTGGAACCTAAGGTCTATAAAATATTTGAAATCGTTTGTTGCCATGGTAACAGATTTTCTGCCTCTCTTCTTTATGAAAATGTATAAATTTAAATCAGATAAAACTACTGGCTACTACTTTAATAAACAAATTTAAGTATAACTTTAAAGTGAGTGGTGAAATGATAGCATAAATAAAGACAGTGGCGTAAATAGAATTCTTACTCCCTTAAAAATATTCTAAAGGCCCCCTTTAATAATAACTACCTAAAAGTTAGTTTAGCATTTAGCTGGTAGTTTTGTATTTGTAAAACGAAGTCTCTAAAATTTGTAGTTAAAAACCATAATCATGTAAAGTTTTGCATGTTATTTTGCTATTCATCACAATTTCGAATATCATAACGTATGTTTCGTCAAAATGAAAATGAAAGCAGTTATAAAATCGAAATTTATCTGAGGTAGATTGCGGACGAATAGTAACTTTTCACGAAGGAAGGCTACACACAGCTTCAGCATGCACAGCCCTTCAATGTAAACCAATCTACCATATCCAGAGTACTAAGGCGGTTTGCGGAAACTAGACATAACACAAGAAGACTAGAACAGGGTCGTGGAAGAGTTACAACCCCCACTCAAGACCGTTTTTGGAGAAATCGCACATTATGGCAAAAGTTCGTGACAAGTTGTTTTTAGCAAAATGTATTTGTGGACCATTACAACTTCAGATTAAAGCAAAATACTAAGAGGAGAAGACTGGCAGAATATAATCCAAGGCTTTCAAGAGCAGCCACCGGTCCATTGCTCACAGCTCACAGACAATACAGAAAGCAAACATTACAGTTCGCTCGTGAACATGTTGTTCTCGGATGAGTCCAGGTTTTGTCTTTACTCTTTACTCTGATGATAGGAGGAATAGAGTGTACAGAAGCCCAGACGAGAGATACGCGTAGTGTAAAATCATTGGAACTGTAGTCTTAGTCTTAGTCTTAGTCATCAATGATGGAGGATGTCTAACAGACATTCATGAAGACCGTGTGGTCCGATTTTCCCCTTTACTCTGATGATAGGTGGAATAGAGTTTACAGAAGACTAGATGAGAGATACGTGCAGTGTAATATCTGTGGAACTGTAGGTTATGGTGGGTTAAAAAACACTTACCATCCACTAAGCATCATACCACGATTTATATAATATTATGCTGAAACGAATAAGCCTAATGCTTGACCTCATGTAGCTAGAATTGTGCAACAGCGTCGGCAAAAGGTCAGAAATCCTGCCATGATTTGGCCATCGAGTAATCCAGATCTTAATCTGATTGAATATCTGTGGGACATTATGAGAAAAACGAATAAGACGACTTTCTAACCCTTCAAACACGTTAAATGATATTTCCCGAAGATTGTTAGAAATTTGGAATGAAATCGACCCAGACCAAATTAGAAGACTAATTTGTAGTATGAGAGCTCATTGTCAGGCCGTAATTAATGCTAGAGGGGGAAATTGTCGTTTTTTTAATGTCATTATTTTTTGCTTGGAAATAAAAATTATTAACCAAACTGCTTGTAAAATTTGAAAACAAAATGTGAAAAGAAATGCAAATATGCGTTAATTATGGATTTAATTTGATTTTCAAAAATAAATATTTCAAACAGCAGTTTTTAAAGTTCTACCTAAAAATTTTTAAGTTTTCGGGAAAAAATCGAAATCGCCGTCCGAACGTATTTTGCGCGTCTTTTGAGGATTTTTTAGAAACCCAAATTTACAACAAAGAAACGCCAATTTTTACGATACATGAATGAAAGGAGCCTATTTGTTTTTTTTACTCAGGATTTTTTGTATTTGAAAGTTATGAATATTTTGTACAAAGTTGCAAATTATAAAATTATTTTGATGGTTACGCCACTGAATAAAGGATAATTTAATTTTAAGTTCCACTTTTAAGAAAAAATGGTACAAACCACCCATAAGTTTGTTTCCTAAACTTTTCTAAAGATGTACTTTTTTAAATACAGTTAAACATCACTAAGTCGAATCACCATTATTTATTCATTATTTACGGCAAAAATTCGAGATATAGAAATTATTTCGCAAATTAAAAACGAATATTGTTACAAACACATTACAAACAAAATTCGAGTTATGGAAAAATTCGACTTATGCACGAATGAAGTTCGAACAATAATTTTGATGCATTTTTATAGCGTTTTGAAATCATATAGAAACAGAAATGAATTTATATGGATTCAAAATTTTCATAAAATTTCCGTTATAAAAATTTAGGAAGAAAATTACGCTCCAAGACCGATTATTAAATACTTTCAAGTCACATAGATATTATTATAATTTAGTTCTATAAATTTAATTATCTTCGGAACTAAAGACCTGTTTAGAGGGGCATATTTTGTCCCAAATCGACTAAGATGGAACTGTGCAATGTGCAGTCTGGACTGTATTCACTCCAAAAACGATATCCCAAACAATGGAAAATAGATTTATTACTAATAAACAACTCCCCTAAACTATGAGTCGAATATCAGCAATTTTTACATTAAACAACCATCCCTTGGCCATATCTTTAAATATATTTATAAATTTCGAAATAAATTGTTTAAATAATACACAAATCTAGACACGTACAGAAATAGAAATTAAAAAGGAAAAATATTAACACCGAAAATACGGTCTAAAGTGGAGCGTATTTTTGGATACTTTAGGAATTTATTTTTAATTCTTTGGGACAAAATAAAGAAAAAGAGCTTCTATACAGGCCTAGTATATAATCTGCTCTTTCATTTGCAATTTAAAATTTCGATTTTATTCCATTATTAACCAAATAGGAAGTTCATTGAAAAGAGCAAATCACCTATTCCTGAGAGTGGTTAATTTAACCTTAATAATGAAAATATCAACAAAGTAAGAGTTTAAAAAATTTCTGGCACTTCCTAATTGGACCATGCTTATGTGACCAAGCGACATTTTTAGAAAAATGGGATCATGGCACCAAATGACATAGTTGAGTCTGGAACCATAATCCCATTTTTATAAAATGTGTCTTTGATAATCCAATTCCAATAGAAACTAACAATTTTTCAAAAATTCACCATTTATTAAAATATATGTCACAATTCTTATACAATATTCAATTTATAACCAAAAATTTCTTATGGACCATGATTAGTAAAATTTCTTGTTTATATGCGTTTTTTGGCTCATATATTATCGTTGTAAAATTGTAAATTTTTATATTCGCGACTAAAGAAAATATAGAGGCAAGCTATTTAAGAAAATTTTTTTAATTATTTAATTATATTCACAAACAATTGACTGCTCTTTTGTCGGAACTATTATGTATTCTAATTATGTTGTATAATTAGTTATTGATTGTATTGTACCATGATTGACACCAAAAATGAAATCGAAACGTCGGTGAATTTATAAAAATAATTTGCTGAAATCAACTTGTTCGTTATTGCTGAATTAATACTTCAATCAATATATTTCACGAACGACAATTTAAGTTTTTTGTTAAATAAATTAAAAAGATATTAAAAAGTTCTAATTATTATCACATATAATCAATAAAATTAGTGACAAGATAAATTGAAATCCAAATGTTTTAAAAATAATAGGAGTATTTTGTATTTTATTTGCTAAATTTAGATTCTGGTAAAAAAATATGGGTTTCCGTAGGAAAAAACTGAGTTAGGGTTAGGTTAGTTTAGTTAGTTAGAGAATAACCATGAAGAAGTACTACTTTTTGATTACAAATCCCCAAACCCAAAATCAATTTTTACTAGTACGCTTTTTAAACATTTTTCCGATTTTAGGTCACCGAATTTTGTTAAAAATCACAAAATCACGAATTACATTTTAACCAATGTACGTAGAGATTTAAAAAAATTATCATTAGAAATCTAAAGTCTTCCTATTTCAATTGGCAATAACAGTAATACAAAAACAAATTTAAAATATTTTTTCTTCAAACGTCATTAAAGTACAGCCCAGTACAGTCTTATGTGACGCTTAACAGGCCTTCTTATGTTCCTTGACTCTATGGTCATGTTCGTATGTTTGGAGAAGACTGAACGTACCATCCTTTATGTATTTCGTCATTCCTGATTTAATTTGTACTCTCCCCTTCTGTCAGAGAACGAGGAATTAGCGAGCACGAATGTTTATACATTATATTTATTATTATTCTCTTCTGTGCTTTAAAAAATGTTTACTCCCAGAAAGGCGTCTAAAAACAACCCCCCCTCCCCCCTACGCCGCTGGTTATGACCGATTAAAGAAAAGAATATTTACAAACAATTAAATTTGATGTTATGATGTGTTATGATGTTACATATTTACTTTCTTAAATTCATTTATTCTTTATAGCAAAAAAAATTGTGTAGTTTTTTTTATTTATTACACGTTTGTAATGGTAGTTTATTTATTTTTATATTTATAAGGATAATTATTCGTCGTTTTATGCTCACTTATGCTTGGCTTGGCACTTTGGGAGTTGTCAGAAGCTAGTTGCCATGGTTATAATTTAATACAAACTTTGCTACAAACATCGATAGGTTAAATTCAGTTCTGAGTTCTTAGTTAATGCTTCTTTAATTGCCGAAAAAAATGGAAAGGCCACCCACTGGAAGGCCATTAACTGGCAGACCACCATCAGCTGTACCTGTACCCAAATCAGCAATGGTAACGTTTTTTTAATTTAATTTTTTAATGTTTGTATTCAATATTCAACAATTATGTAGTTTATTACAAAGAAATTCACTTCTAAAATCGATGAATAAGATATTATTTTCAAAATTTTACTACTTGTATTTAAATTTAACATTTTGGTAATTACTTTTAGGCAACTTCAGCTTCTCGTCCAATCACTCAACAGGGGCTAAGTGGCCTACGTCCGCCACCAACGGCAGCTGCAGGTCAAAATCGAATTTATCGGGACAAAAGATATTACATGTCCCGAATGCAAGCCCATATGAATCAAATTCGAGAAGAAATAGGACGTTTGAATAAAAGTACACTAGATTATCGTGTTGCTTCAATTAATCGAAATGAAATGAGAAAAACTGCTGAAACTACCGCTAAAAATCTAACGGAAAAGCAGGAATTGCTCACAGTATATAATACAGCTTTGGATATGCATTTATCTAAAACTAGAACTGAGGAAATTATAGCCGAAACAGCGGAATTAAAGCAACGAAACGAAATTTTGCTCAAGGAGTTGGACAATGTTTTTCAAAAGAAAATCAAAAAGGAAGAGGATATTGACGAATTGAAACGAAAAATTTCAGAGGTACGTCAAAAACTTAATCTTTCATACATATTAAAAAAAAATGAAAAAGAAAATTAAAAAACAAATTTTAAAAATATCGTAAACTTTTGTAAATATTTGATGCCATTTATTTTGTACTGTACCAAGGTCTGAAAATTATCTCTAAACTATTTTTAGGAAGAGGAATTCATTAAAACATTAATTGAAAAATTACCTCCGGAATCAAGAGAAAAATATTACATATTAGCTGAAGAAAATACAAAAACTTTGGAAAACATTGCAAACTTTCAAAATAAAATAAAGAAATCAAGAGAACTAATTGAAAAGTACAAAGAAAACATTTCCAAGTCTATTACAAAACAGAAAAAATTGCAACTATTGCGTAATATTGCTAATTTGAACATGCAAAAGTCAGAACTTGAGGCTTTCGTTCAAAACACTTTAACACCAGCCCAACAACGCGAAAAGCTACTTCAGCAGGTAAAAATAGCATTTAGTTAATCATAGGATAGGTATTTAATATTACTTTACTTTTACAATAAAAATTAAAAACTCTTTTATTTCGAAAACAGGTCAAACAAGATAAGGCAGATATAGAATCTCTTCTAAAATTAAAATCAGCTGTGGAAGAAGAATTAGCTTCGAATGAAAGTCGATTAACTGATCTAGACCGTGAATTGGATGGCAAAGATAATGCACGTTTGAAAAAACATAAGGAGTTGCGTGAGCGAGGAGAGCACATGGAAAAGTTTATTGATGAATATCATACAAAATCCGAAGAAATAAAAAATAAAATTGACGCAACTAAAAAGGATATAGAAATAGCATTGGAACACATGTCAGAAAATTTGGTTGATATTAATCTAAAAGAATTGGATGTAAAATTTGATTCAAATGAACAAAACACTTTAGAAGAATGGAATGACAAGCTTAAATTATTGAGTAATCAAATCACACGGGTTGGAAATTACTGTATAGGTTAATTACATTGTTATGCTTAAGTATATAATTTTTGTAGATAACTGCCGTCAAACAAAAGTATGAACAAGAGTTAGGTGAAATTAAAACTAAGATGACAACAATGAAAGAAGAGCTTGTTCTTTATCAAGATGTTGAAAGAGGCAAGCAAGAGTTGGGTGAAAAGAAACATATTCTTATGGAAAAACAATCTCAACTGCAAAGTACTTTGGAGTCTACTAAAGCAGCAGTCATTGAAGCTAAGAAAAAGAGAGAATCTATAAAGGTAATTTTCAAGTACAGATTGTCCCAACTAAAGTTGGTATTTTTAAGATTAATACCTTAAAAATACAATCCTACGAACGAATTTCCTCTATCTATTTTTTAAGATATCAAGTAATTTTTAAAACACATCAATTTTTCTTTTGACAGAACGAAATTTTATGATAACCCTCTTTCCTATTTAGCATTTTTGATGGGATGCCTGTTGGGGTTGCAAATTTTAGTTGGACACACTATATTATATAGAGAGAAGCACTGAAAATGTAACTTTAGTTATAGTCCTTCTGAGTACTTTCACTCTGTATTTTGCAATTAATTAAGTTATTACAATATTTTTTTAAATAGCAACGAATTGAAGATAACCAAGATTATAGTGAAATTATGAGATTGGAGAAACAAATTGAGGAAACTGAGAAGGAAAATGGGGAACTTGAAAATTCCATTCAAAATGAAATGAGCAATGCCGAAATTGATGAGCAATTAAAGCAACTAGATGAACTTCTAGCAAAAAGAAATGCTATGCTTATAAATGACTTAAAAAATCGAATGTAATTACTAAAGATATCCATTATGTCCTTAAAACCTTTCAAAATTTTCAAAGATTTTGAAAATTATTTAAACATATCAAGTCTTACCTAGTTTTTATCTATACTGCAACCACTCTAAAATTAAAAAAAAACTTTTAATTGGTCCATTTGTTTGAAATTTTATTATGAAAGTTATAAAGTTTTTATGAATATAATGGATATAAAATGTTTTATAAAAGTGTTATTATTATTCTAAAATAAATATGATATTTATGAAAATTAAATGTTAATGGTACCCTCTTGATATTTTATTTAATGGGCCTTTCCCCGATTTTTTAATTTTAGTTTTATTATAAAGGTCAAACCTAACTGAACACTTATATTCAATCAGTTTTTTGATATCTTTGTTATAAAAGTATAAAATTTTAATTTTAATTCTCTTCTCTTTTACATCTGACAACGTTGCAGGTTGTCTATAGTATTGTTATTCTGTGGTCTATTTCGTCAGCTGCATTCGGCTCCGTCGGTTTTATTAACGATGAATAACGATTACGAATCGAGTTTTTATAGTTTTATAAATGCTGGTTGTGTTGTTTTAACCAACTTTGCTCGAGCAAATCATATTCTGTCTCGTTTTCTCCTATATAACTAAAAAGAGAAGGAAGTGATTTGCTTGAGCAAATCTGTCAAATTTTGATAAAAAGAAGAAACCTAATGACGTCGGAAATAAGCTTCAGTGCCGATCGTGAATGTTCGTAAAATATTACAACGTTGCCGGGCAAAATAGAAGTTGCGACGTAACGAATCCAAAATTTAAAATTAAAAAAATATATATTGTTCCAATTAAAAAAATAATTAGCCTATGTAATTACATATTTCCGTGACGAAAAAAATATTAAAATCTGTTTCACCTGGGAAAGGCCCATTATTGTAGATTTTTAGAAAAATTTGAACATGAGATTTACACCTTCTCCAGAAGGTAATGGGAATGAAGGTAATAACAGCAATAAAATATGGTAAAATATCTAAAATCTAAAAATGAAATTCTCAAACCGAAATTTTCATTTACTCGTTTCGCATCCCTCTTTTTCAAGAGGAAGTACATTTCTAAAATCGGTAAAGAAATCCAATTGTTGCAGTTTTTGTTGACCGTTATAGTACTCCTATTGTGCATATTAGTGCTATATCTTCCTTTGGTAATGTTTTTTTATAACTGGGCCGAATTTAGAATTTTTCGAGACAAGCAGGGAAAACTTATTTTTAAGTATTTTTCAGGGGTTTTAAAATCAGGGTACCGTTATTTAGACATTTTTTAATACTTCCTCTATGTTAAAAATTGTTCATAGATTAAAAAGTCGCTTATTGATGAAAAGTATGTATAATGACACCCGCTGCTGTTACAAAATGCCGTATTTTGACCAAAGTTGTGTTGAAATGGACAGAAGACAGAAGTTCCAAATCGAAGAATTAACTCTTAACCAGCGTAACGCGTAACTCCTAAACTTGTAAATTGCCTTTACTTTTTGGAAACTCTTTATTCTCCTAATGTAATAAATTGTGGAAAATTCTTTAAGCGTTTAAGTTTTTTCCAGTAATTTTTGTATTATTCTATTATAGTAGACTTATAATATTTCATAAAAATATTCTAATTACTTCAATTAAAAATGTACCTTTATCTCATTTTAGGACAAGACGTAAATCAAAATTCATACGATATTTCCGGACTGAGGGGGTAAAATTAAAAAAATCGTAGCTACCAAATAAATAACTTGAAAGTGGCATCTGGATTTTTTTCCACAAACGTAGAAAACTTCTCATGAAAAACGGTCCGTCGAACAATTTTACGCGCAGTGGATGATCCACAATATAAGTTTATTATATCTTGTTTTGAAGAACCTCTGTGAATCTTCAAGATCCAAAATCGAAAATTGCTACATGTGACATTAAAGAGAATTGTTTGAAAATTCTTGAGATTGTTTTTTCAACTCTCTATCTTTTCATTTGATCGACCCTCCAAAGTCAAAATGGTGTTTTTCAACCCCTTAGCACCAAAATCATCGGTAGTCGGATGGTCGAACGAAAATATGCGTTGGAAAGGGTTTTTAAAGCACTCAGACAACGTGCAGACTTTTTTCAATTTCGAAGAAAAAATCAGATTTTTATTCCGACTAATACTCAGATTCTGGTCAAATAATTTAAGTTTAAAGGCCTTTAAAGGACCTTATCGTTTTCCTAGGTGTTTTTAGGCAAACATGGAAAATAAGTTAAACCTACAAAAATTAACTAAAATACCCATAATATTAATTATATTTCCAATTTCTTCAATAAATATGAAATATAAATACATTTATGAGATTTTACATTATTTAAAAAAATATTTATTAACACGACAACAGCGGATTTTAAAATTCAAATTTTGACAAGTACTGTCAGATAAATTTTAATTACCTTTCATTTACGTTTAAAGTATTGAAAGCAAATGACAGTTAAAACTAATAGGGTGTTTTCCTTGTGGAACCTATGTTAATAATCGAATGCAATCGCCAAAAGGATTAACCTGATGGTAGATACAAATGACCTTTATATTAAGGCACTTTAGAACAATGGTTACTGTTACAAACAAAAAGTAATGCCCGGGCTAACAAATTCGTACGCGCTTTACAAAGGTATCTGGCGACTGACTCACTGTGACTCACACTGGATTGAAATGTTTCCCACATTGGGTGTAATTGTCATGCACACACAGCTAAAACCGGCGCGTACACATAAAAAGAAATGCGGTACGCGCTCATGTAACTTGCCGAATGTCGTAAATAGTATCTTGCCTACTTGATAGGAGGTGCTTAGAAGTGCCACAGGCCACAGGATGTGTCCTACAAAAATACAAAGAATTTACAAGCCCTTTGCCGGCACCGAGCTCCCTTATCGGCACAGTATAAATAACTACTAGTAGCGACACTCTCCCGTGTCTATTCTAGTACCATTTCTATGGTGCGTATCTGGTACCATTGAGTTTAGAACTGCAAATTACAAATGGTGACATTTCTCTATGATCAAAATAATTTTAAAGCCGTCGTCATTTGAATTTAAATACCGTAAATAATGTAATAATTGATGAAAACTGTATATTATTACATTTAAGCTTGTCAAAATCATTAAAAACTTCAATTTTAATCAAAACTTTGCAAATGTATGTTACATTTTTATGGTTAGAAAAAGTGACGTAAATTTAAATTTGCCGCGTGCGTATCTGAGTAAGCATATATATATCGTCAAGGTCACCAAAAATTGTCCCTTCAAATAACATGTAATTTGCATGAAGTGTCGCTACTGGTAGTTGCCTATACTGTGTTATCGGTTCTACTTTTTACTAATAATTATTGTGCATTTAATTTGGACGTTTCGTTTGAGAGGTAATAATTTCAATGTTGCCTGATTGTGCAATAAAGTCTTACGATAACCTGTAAAAGATATTTTATTTTTAATTGACCCCGTTATATTACAAATCTTATTACAACTATTAAAACTATAGCCATTGAATTTACAGTAAGAGTTTCAGAGCTCCAGGGAACTGGAAAAGTCATTTTTTATCAAATATTTTAAAAATTGCAAAAAAACGACAACTGTGTAAAAATTGTTTAATTGTAAAAAATATATTCTTAAATTATAAGTTTATTTGAATAAAATAAATACTTAAAAATTAATTTCTAATCAAGTCATAAGAAATATGTACTTAATTGTATAATATTTATACTATTAAAGTCAATAAATCATAGTAAATAAATGGCATAGGCAACCAAACTACTTTGTTTGTTAGAAACACCGAGGAAAACACCAGCATCGTTGGCTAATTGTGCAAAAATTATTAAATTTCAATTGCGTTTTTTGGCGAAAGCGGTCTCCTAAAGAGCGAAATATTTTACACTATTGTATATTTATTTCTTATTTATATGTGGCATAAGTTTCATTCTTGTACAAAATGCTCCCAAACCCCGATAATGTCCTTTAAATTTGTTATATGGGTTGTAATGGACAATTTCCATGGTTACATTATTTGTTTTAAATTAAAGGCATTTAATTTTGACCAGAATCTGCCCATAAATCTGTAAACTATTACGATTTCGATATTTTTACTCTTCTTCCCTTTCGCCTTTTAACCAAACATGGCATATTTTAAAGCAATTCCGGTGTGATTTAATTTAAAAAAATAGATTCATTTCGATATCTTAAATAAAGCGAATGGGAGATCATTGATAAATATTAAAAACAAGAAGGGACCAAGGATGGACCCTTGCGGTACACTAATGTTTGTCGTGCGAAGAGATGAGGTAACTTGACATCCTGACACACTGATGTAACCTGTCCGATAAATATGATATTAAAACATCTTTGATAGGTCGATAAAAATTCGAAATAATTTACGCGTTTGTTTATTAGAACTGTAACTGCACTTATAGTTATCTGTAATCTGTAAATCTATTTATCTTGTACCTGACAGATGCAAAACTCAATTTGTAGTTATGAACATCAATAAAGTATTTACTTATTTATGTATTTACTATTTACTTCCTCCTTCCGGAGTTATGATTTAAAAACTACTGAAAATTTGTAAAAGAAACTTTTTGTCACAAAAATTGATTTAATATTTTGGATTAATTACAAAGTAAGTTTATGAAGAACCACTTGACTGATCAAAACGTTTGTAAACTTAAAATTTTAAGAATCTTTTACCCTATTAAACATCGTGATGGCGGTTCTGATTGCTTAAAAAATCATCTCTTTAAGACATAAGCAGTGTCGGACTGGCTCACCGGGCAATCGGACAAATGCCCGGTGGCACTTCCCAATTGCTTGTGATGGCCCCTAATACTCCCCCGTCAGAGACTCAAAAAAAATCTAATCTATTTGAATTTAATAATTCTTTTAATCTAATACAGATTTAACATTTAAAATTTTGCAAGATGTTTGAATTTTAGTTTAATTTTCTATTTCAATTTGTTCTTAAATTTTTAAATTAAATATGACTGCACAAATGTTATCATATACTTCTAAAAAATAGCAAGATTTAACCAAAAGTATTTCCATTAAAAATCAAAAATTAATGCATTTAGACGCGATTACCTATGAAACGGTTTAAAAAATATACAGGGTGTAACAAAAGTAACGCATAACAGCAGTAACTGTTTAATGTAATGTAATTAAAATCATATTTTTAAATTTTTTGTAGTTACTCGTGGCGTACTATGTCGTTTTTTACACCGAAACTCATTAAAATTCAATTTTAATCTTAAATTATTTTGGAAAAACTTTAATAACGTTAGAACGGTGCAAGATTTTTCAAAAAATTTTTATGCATTATGAGCTGCAATTCAATAGGTAATTAAAATTACGTTTTTACATTTTTTGGAATTATACAGTGGCGTGCCAGGTCGTTTTTTGCACCGAAATTCATAAAATATCAATGTTAATCCTAAATTATTTGGGAAAAACTTTGTGAACTTTAGAACGGTGTAAAATTTTTCAAAAATTCTTTATCCATCTCAATCTGCAATTCAATAGATAATTAAAATCAAATTTTTTTCTATATTTTGTAGTTACTCAGTGACGTATACTATGTCGTTTTATTTGTACCGAAATTCATAAAAAATTAATTATTTTGGAAAAACTTTAATAACTCTAGAACGGTGCAAGATTTTTCAAAAATTCTTTATGCATCTTGAACTACAATTCAATATAGGTGATTAAAATTACATTTTTCAATGCTTTGTAGTTACTCAGTGGCGTACCATGTCGTTTATTGCACCGAAATTCATAAAAAAATCAATTTAATCTTAAATTACTTTGGAAGAACTTTAATATGTTAAAATTTAATGATATGTAAAAGTTAGGCTTTCTAAGTGCATTCATTATCCATATTCTGAATTATACCAAAAAATAATTTTTCCTAATTTTCGAAAAGTAAACGATCTTGATCCTATTTCTCGATATTCGATATCTTCATTCATTCCAGAGTTATGGGCCGAAATGTGTTTTGTTTTGCAAAGAAATTTTGTTTGAAAATTTTAAATATTAAAAAATTTAACGAAATATATCAATATCTCGAAAACTATTGGACCGATCGCGATGGTTAAAAACATCAAACTGGGCATTCCAAGCTTTGATACTGGAAAATTGCTAAATAATTTCAATCCTACTGAAACTACGCACTCTAAGTTTAAGTTTTATTATTATTAAAAAATCTCCAAGGTTTATAACGATTGCAATTTTTTTTATTTTTTCCATTTTCATCAAAATATTATATTTAAATTTTACCAAGTTTTTTTAATTTATATTATTATGTACTTATTACATATTATAAACATCTTATATAAACCTCACTCTAATGTCTTTCCAATCAGTATTAATCCTGTTTATTATTAATTAATAATAATTTATTAATTAATTATTACTACTTACATATTATTGTATTTAAACAAATTTAATTTTTTGTGTATTTTTTGTAAAAATGATGTGTTAAATTATACATAAATAAATTTTACTATTTCAGGTATATATTATTATACATAAATAATAATAAAATGTATATTATACCTTCTGTGTGTCTGTATATGATCTCATTTAATTGTGATATTTTTAGTTGATTAAAAATTCATGTAAAACAATATTATTATTATTGAAAAATTCATATAATGTAAAATATAAACATATATAGTGATATATGAATGTTATTTAAATCTTCCGATTTAAAAATAAAATAGGTAGATATGTTTTAGCCCGTAATGTTAATTGAATAAATCATTGGAAATAAATGACCGTATTTCAGTCATGTTTTACTACCTATTTTTAGCAAAATTATGAAATTTTTTGCATACCAATAATAGTATTTTATTTAACGAGCGAGAAATGATAGCCATTATTTACGAAGATCGAAATACTTTTGACATTTCTTGATTTCTTCAATGTAAATTTTATTCTCTGGTTGAAATTACCCACAATCCATTCAGAGCCGGATTACTATGGAGGCTAATGAGGCAATAACTTCAGGCCCTCCAAAAATTCAGCCCTTCAAAAATTCATATTTCCTGAAAAATATCGAAATTCATATTACACCCTTAAAAAATATACATGGTGTTTCACTTTTTTTCCAGCATCCAAAGCATACTTGATTTAAATCTAAAAAATTGAAATAAAATGAAATTTATACAGGGTGTCCAAAAACTAATTAATATTTTAAAATTGCTGTAACTTCTTAAGGAGTCGATAAAAAATATTAGTTTATAGAAAATTTTTTGTTCAGAATGACATTTACTATCAAAGAAAATTTTTTGCGGGGAAAAAAGTGAGACACCCTGTATAGTGCTTGTGTAGAATTTGCATTTCTACTCATAAGACGTACGATTTATACCCTTTCCCCAACTGGATCTTTTTATGCAAGGTGTCATTTGAGTCGTCTTTTCGTAGGCTTTCCAGTGATAGGATGATAGGATATTCCCACGAACCAATTTTGCGCAAAAGCCAAAAATATAGCTTTTTTCGAAATTTTTGAGCCATAAAAAAATAAGTTATAGGACAATAGAAATGGTTCATAATAAATCAAAAAAATTTGAAAAATTAGGCGTCGTTTAAGACCACAATGAAGATAATCGGTCCCATACAAAAGATTTTAGACCCGGGTTAGATTTTTTTGATCGGACACAAAAAGTTACGAAAATTTGTCAGTCCAAAAAGCTGCAAAAATTTGGTTCAAAAAAAAAATTTTTTTAGTGCACTTTACTAGAATCTTAAATCTAAATTTTCTAAACGAAAATCCTTGAACGGTTGGTGTTCCATAATAATAGGGTAATAAAACAACGTCTTAAAACCAACCTCAGTTACTTATATTTAATATCTAATGCATTTCGAGGATATGATTCCTCATCTTCAGAGATACATTTTATTTTTTATTTTGTGTTATACCCCAAGTTGGATGACGCTACCCATTACGTCTTTATGTTACACCCTAAGTTGGTAGACGCTATCCGATACGTCTGTGCGTTACACCCTAAGTTGGTCAACGCTTTCCAATACATACTTACGTTAAGTAACAGGAATAAAAATGGTTTTTGATAGTTATACAGTCAAGAGAGCCTTACAAAAATGAAATAAAATAATAAGAATTTGATGCGTCCAATGTGTGAACCTCCACTTATATGAAAATTTGTACATCTAATAGGTTCTGTAAGTATTTCCTTACACCTTATATGTGTTCTTTAATATTAGTTTTTTCTATTTATTTGTAGATGTTTAATAAATAAAATGTATCTCTGAAGATGAGGAATCATATCCTCGAAATGCATTAGATATTAATTATAAGTAACTGAGGTTGGTTTTAAGACGTTGTTTTATTACCCTATTATTACTTAAATCTAAACATAACGAAAAAAAAATGACGAAAATTTTGAATTTTCAGAACGTCATATCTCGAAAACTACTCATCCCACCGCAAAGCAACTTGTTTAGGAAATCGGGATAATTTTTATATAATTTTTATATAATTTTTTATATAATTTTTATATAATTTTTATATAATTTTTATATATAATTTTTATATAATTTTTATATAATTTTTTTTATATAATTTTTATATAATTTTTTTTATATAATTTTTATATAATTTTTATATAATTTTTTTTATATAATTTTTATATAATTTTTATATAATTTTTTTATATAATTTTTATATAATTTTTTTATATAATTTTTATATAATTTTTATATAATTTTTTTATATAATTTTTTTTATATAATTTTTATATAATTTTTATATAATTTTTTTATATAATTTTTATATAATTTTTATATAATTTTTTTATATAATTTTTATATAATTTTTTTTATATAATTTTTATATAATTTTTTTATATAATTTTTATATAATTTTTTTATATAATTTTTATATAATTTTTATATAATTTTTTTATATAATTTTTATATAATTTTTTTATATAATTTTTATATAATTTTTTTATATAATTTTTATATAATTTTTATATAATTTTTTTATATAATTTTTTTATATAATTTTTATATAATTTTTATATAATTTTTTTATATAATTTTTATATAATTTTTTTATATAATTTTTATATAATTTTTTTATATAATTTTTTATAATTTTTATATAATTTTTTTATATAATTTTTATATAATTTTTTTTATATAATTTTTATATAATTTTTATATAATTTTTATATAATTTTTATATAATTTTTTTATATAATTTTTATATAATTTTTATATAATTTTTTTATATAATTTTTATATAATTTTTTTTATATAATTTTTATATAATTTTTATATAATTTTTTTATATAATTTTTATATAATTTTTTTATATAATTTTTATATAATTTTTATATAATTTTTTTATATAATTTTTATATAATTTTTTTATATAATTTTTATATAATTTTTATATAATTTTTTTATATAATTTTTATATAATTTTTATATAATTTTTATATAATTTTTTTATATAATTTTTATATAATTTTTATATAATTTTTTTATATAATTTTTATATAATTTTTATATAATTTTTATATAATTTTTATATAATTTTTATATAATTTTTATATAATTTTTATACAATTTTTTATATAATTTTTATATAATTTTTTTATATAATTTTTATATAATTTTTATATAATTTTTATATAATTTTTTTATATAATTTTTATATAATTTTTATATAATTTTTTATATAATTTTTATATAATTTTTATATAATTTTTATATAATTTTTATATAATTTTTTATATAATTTTTATATAATTTTTATATAACAGTAGACCAAACTTTTAAAAAATTGATTTAAAGTTACCCATATT
Source organism: Stenus bimaculatus (assembly GCA_963971135.1). Lineage (NCBI taxonomy): Eukaryota > Metazoa > Arthropoda > Insecta > Coleoptera > Staphylinidae > Stenus > Stenus bimaculatus. Next base: position 66,782,733 of record OZ020180.1, on the reverse strand, counting down.
AGAGAGCTCTTGCGGTATTTTCGGGACACCCTGTATATTAATAAAGGAAAAATTGGAATTATTTATTTCGGTCTTTACTTTTTATTAGCCTCAGGCCAACATCGCCCTTAATCCGGGTCTGAATCCAATGCTCATTACCCAATAGTTTACCCAGTGATTAATGAAATTACCCATAATCTTCTGCTCATTACCCAATGGGTTGGCAATACTGCAGCTTTGTGATTGGTCCATTGGTTCACACACGGTCAGAGGAAGTTAAATAATGTCAAAATTTAGTAATGAATTTCATTAATTTTTTTACAAAACTACAAAAGTACAACTCTAATAATTTGTAACTATCGCCAATCAAGCTTCTGGAAATTTCTACACTTCTATGAAACTTTTCAGATATCCAGTCCTCAGAAACAGTTCTAAAAATTTGTAATTATTTTTGAGTTTAACGATTTTATTAAACGAGGGTTTCCGGATTAAAAGTACCTTCTACGGCACTACTATTATACAATTCTAGGTTTATCGAAATTAAGGTGTTTTTATTCGTCGATTTTGCAGTTTCCCGGTTCTGCAATTCGTGGACTTGCGATTCTGAATAATACCAGGTTTGATCCGAGAATGGGCGCGTTCCGAGTGGGACATATACTGGACATATGCAGCTTAAGCGGCATACGACGTGCTCCGAATGGGACATATGCTGCATAAAACTGCATTTTTGGGCCATTTGGGTTCTTAAATAACGTGCATACCGTGCCTTACCTCTGGCTGAGTAGTTTCATATGCGGGCATGCGCAATGTGTAATTTGGGTATTAAATCGCAGATTACCCAACATTAGCTGATGTGTTTTATTTGCTTTAACAAATTACAAAATACAGCTGTCGTGATAGGCTACGATTTCAAATAAAACACACATATAAACATTTTTCTTTTTTTGTCCTGTCTGTTGTTTGTGGTTAGTTTTTATAATTTTTAATTTTCATCATGAGTAATAATTCTAAATTAATCCAAATGCCATTATTTGTGGGCGTTCATACGCGCGCATACCATTCCGAACGCTATATGTAGAAGATGCATATGTCCCACTCGGAACGCACCCAATGAGTTTTCTGACCGTCACAAAACTTCTTGGATCTAGTTAATGCGCTTGCTTTTTACCACCCAAAGTCTATCTCACAAGATATCGTGGTTGGAACGGTTTTATTTACATGCAGTGATTATTCACATGTTGTGATTGTTAAGAATTGAAGGTTAGGTTTTAGCTAACGAATGCAAGACATACACAGCCGAAGTGAGCATCTTAATCCAACCAGGGTGTTTATTCTTGGGTCGGTGATGGAGATCGTGTCGTCGACGAACCTACAAGGACATGTAAATGAAAAGGAAGTCGTAGGCGACATCGTGTCCACTGGTTCGAGAATAAGACTGCAGGGGGTTATTCTTGAATCATCCGACAAGATCTCGTATACAACATTTCAAGAACACGCTCTTATTTTTGCATTTGAATGACAAGGTGGTTCGAAAATATGTCCCCAGTTACTGATGCGTCTTGACGTGTACCGAAATGACGGTACCGAATAAGATTCCTTGAACTGCCTAAGATTGGTTGGAACACAAACTTGGACCGCCTCTGGAGACCGGTTCCTGAATTTTATCAAGTGAACTTTTATGTCTATCAAAGTGGATGCGTAAAAGTTCAACGAAATTACCAATTCTTCGACAAAGTCGTTTCATCAAATACAGTTTCATCGATGGTCGATGAAACGAAATTGTCGAAGAATTAATAATATCGATGAAATTTTTTGTCGATGATTTAGTGTCTATGAAACGATTGTCCATGGAAAGGTAATATCTATGAAACGCCTGTGTCGATGAAAAAGTAATGTCGATGAAATGTCCTTGTCGAAGAAAAGATTTGTCCATGAAATGTCCTTGTCGAAGAAAAGAATTGTCCATGAAAAGGTAGTGTCGATCAAAGTGATCGATGAAAAGGTAATGTCGAAGAGGTTTGTCGATGATAGGTAATGTTGATGAAATGGTCGTATCGATGTAAAGGACATGTCGATGAAACCGTTGTCGATGAAAAAGCACAGTAGATGGACTGTCGATGAAGTGCCCTAAGGCCTATTGAAGTGGACTAAGATTTTTTTTACTAGTTTTAATATTATGTATATTTTTTATGAGAAAACATTTTTGGAAGCTTCTAAAGGGTAGTTTTAGAATGGGTTGGTAATAAGAACATTGGTAACTTGTTAGGGGTTAATTTTTTTAGATTATTTTTTTCAAAAAAATTATGCTAGCCAACCCATTTTAGATAAAAAATGTATTCGTGTACGAACTCTGTAAAATGCACCATTTTAGAAAATCATGCACATAAATACGCGCTTGTCGTTATATTTTTTACGTAAGGGTGGTTTTGCACTCAAAATTTTCAAAAAGTTTGAATTTTGTTTTAAAAAGAAATACTTAAACAATTTTCATAAAATAAAATTTAAAATGCTCCGATTATAGATGAAATTTTTAATTTATTGTACTTTTGGAGAAATTTTATAAAAATTAAATTAAAATTTCTCCATTCAAGTGTCGCAATAAGGTGTATGATGTAAAAAAGTGATTTTCTCGAGTAAGAATTTAATTTAAAATTTAAAAATTATTTTATTAAAATTTAAAATTTTTTTAAATTCTTTGCTACTTAAATAAAAAATCCTATTTGTTTATAGGCAGCCACGTATACAAATAATGATAGTAGAAAGTGTTAACAACAGATGGCGCACGAATGTATTTTATTTTACGTTGGTATGGTTGGTACGTTGGTAGTGTAGATCTCTTCTGTAATTTTGACGTTTTGACATTTTGATCGCCATATTGGCAACGAAAATTTCAAGTTGTGGTGTTTGTGTAATGTCAAATCTTCAACCTGAGAAACTCCCAGTAAATAACATAATCTTATAAAAATAAGTATGTAAGTACAATAATATTTATATACTAAATTTTCTCAATCTAAGTCACGTTGTAACCTACACTTCCTGTAATTATAGATTTTTGTGTCAAATAATTAAAAAATGTGTTCTTTCGGTACTACTTTTTTTTAAATATTTATAACAAACCCAATTATTTTAATTGGAAAATTAATAGAAAATTCACACGTAAAGTAAGCAACCATTATAATTTATATAATTTACTAATGAAGTTCTTGGAAAATATGAATTGTCCTTTCTCTTGTTTTTTTAATAAATCTCAATTTGTTCTTCTTGTAGGTACCTCAATTACTTATAATTCTCATCAAATCTGAAAAAAAAACATGCACTAACTTCCTTAAAAAAATAAAGAAACCATATAATACTTTGTAAATATTATTGTTTTAATTTACTGCTTTATAAACACTTTGAAATAAATCTTAACGTTTATTTCTTTAAAAGGGAAACCCTGTTCATTAAAATTCTAGGATTACAATGTTAAAACAACAATTAAAGTATAAATGTCATGCGAGGAAAATGAGCTTCTATATTTTGCTATGAAGAGATTTATTATTAATTAATCTGCTTATTCATTATTTTTATATAAAATTTAATAGTACAGTGGATTCCGCTTAATCCGACCACATCGGGGCCAGGAGCTTTGGTCCGATAAAGCGGCTGGTCTGAAAAACCGAAGTTAATTTTTTTTCATAATTTAAAAAAAAAAGGAAAACCTAATATAAAAGACATTTATATTTAAAATAACATAATAATCAATTCTGAATGTAACATAAAATATAGGCCTGCATAAAAACAAAATATGTACAATCATTTGATGATTATTTTTAAAAAATTTAAGAAATATATAAACTAAAAACAATATTATATTAAGAAAATTTTTTAAATCTAAACTAACTAAACTTAACCTAATCCAACTGAACTTAACAGTAAATTACAAATTTTGTTAAAAAACTAAATAAATAATTTTGTATAATACCTACATACTTCGATCAATATTTTAATTTTTTTGTTAACAAAATGTACTTAAGGGGGGACATCACAGTAGAGTGCGGTAACGGAGGTATATTTTCGGGAATTTTTTTTCTCTCAATGAAAAGATCAATTGAAAATCGGTCAAGTACGTTTGATAATATTATTAAAAAAACTACAAAATATATTTTATTCCAAATTTTTTTGACAGAAAGTGGCGACTGTGTAGCACTTTTCCGGAGACGCCTATTTTTGGAAGGAGGTCCATGGGCGGTAACCTCGACTCCGTAATTTTTGACTTGGAACAAAAAATCAAAGTTTTTTAGTTTCTATATATCAACAGCTATGGAGCCACGTAGGATTATTTCGATATATTGATTTTTGGCAAAAAGGTGCATGTTTTAAAAAAATAGTTGAAAATTCATCCCAAAAAAAATTCATACAATTGTTCTTAAAAAAAACCAATTAATATAAAAAAAAATCCTACATGGCTCCATAAAGAAAGGTTTTTGGAATATACTATCGAAATTTCAGATCGATCGATGAAGATTTGACCGAGTTATGTTTCCACCCAGTTAAAAAAAAGTGGTTTCAAAAAAAACGTGTTTAAAGTTTCAAGTACTGTAAAATCATATAATATTTTTATATACCTCTAATCTGCGATGCCTGCACTATACAACTGGCCTTCTAAATCTATATCCTCCTCTTTTTTGCCCCTTTTAAGCGAAAAAGAAAAATTTTGATTTTTTCAAAATTTTACTGTGATGTCCCCACTTAAAATACTAGGTGTAGCATATCACTGTTTCTAGAATAAATTGTAGATGCAATATCAATTATAAGAAATAGGGTGTCCCATTACAGAAAAAAAAAAATGATAATGGCGTCTTAAGATTGGCAAATACCAATAACTTTTTGGAATGAAATTATGAGGTGTAAGTGCTGCCGTTTAAAGCACTTTTTGATTTATATTTCTATCTCTTCAAATAACTGAGATATTTCCTAGGAAGTAAAATCTTGGCCACCCTGTATAATAGTAATAAGGGTCGACATGAGAGATGAGACATTAACATTAAACTTATCCTGGAGTGTACAGTTTCTCGGAATCAGAAATAGGCCACAAAAGACTGACAAATATAAATATGAAGAAAAATGATTCTTTTGTGTCCTACATGTGTTTGCAAGGAACTTTACATACTTAACCTGCAATCAGAAGATTTGACAAACTATGCGATGCACCTCTACGGACAGAGTAAATTTCTGCATGAAACTTTTGTGTATCACTAATTTGTTTGTAAAATGTTATGCGGGCCGCATGTAAGAAACTTATGATAATAAAGACATTAAGTTAACACCTATTAAGTACAATGAGTATCTTTGAAAGGCTGCATGAGAAAGTGAGGCGGGCCGCGGGTTGCTCATCCATGGTTTAGATAATTAAATAAAAATTATACAAAAAAATATTTGAATAATAAAGAGCACAAAGTAGCATGTTTCTTGTCACCTTGATGCCAAGTTTGCAAAGCAAGACCAATGTTGAACGCACCGTGCAAGGTTTTCATTCGGTAGATGTGTAAGTTGGGAAAATGTTGGCCCAAATCTTGACAAATTCAGAAATTAAAGAACACCAACAGTCGAGGTTCAACCCCACTTGGCCCTTTAAGACTTAAATAATTTCATGAAAATGCAGTGACGTTTTAACCCATTATTACATATCTGGCCATGATCTAGACACACAGCGGCCATAAAATCAATGGTCTTAAAATCGGCCCAAAAACTAGACCCAATAATGCATTTGACTGGAACCCCATTTGTGAGAGAAAGATATACAGGGTGTTTCTAAATATATGCGAAGAAATTCTACAGGCGATTCCTTGACCAATTCTAAGACAAAAGTAAAGAATAAAAATTTTCTCAAAAGTGCTCTATTTTTTTGTTATGGGGTGTCAAACTTTCTATATTTTTTTCATTTTTTGAGTATAACTTGTTTATTTTTAAAGATAATTTGATTAAATTTGAAACACACTCTAGTTATTATAGTCGTAATTAGATAAAAATATCAAATATCGAAATAAAATACAGGGGGATGTATTTTGGGGGTATAGACCCCATTTTTTATGCCATAACTTTTTTGTGCTACCCCACTTAACATTTTAAATGAGATATATGGGTCTAGATGAAAAACAGCGACTTTCGCTGATCTTGTACCCTTTGGATTTTGTATAGATATATGTAGATTTAAGTTGGTAAACTGTATATGTATTTTTTTTTTGTGTGTGTATTCTTACAATCTCCAATAAATGATTTATTATTATTATTATTATATTCTAATTCCTTGCTTTTTTCTGAAAATTTTTGATCTCTTTAATTTTTTCACAGCTGGTGCGGTTTAGAAGTTATTTAAAAACATGTACGAAGTTGTATGCCAATTTTGCATTAAACAGGGGTTGCCAATTATAAGACGAAAACAGAGAATAAAGATTTTCTCTAAAATGCTTTAAATTAAGAAAATAATTTTATTTTAATTTAAATTAAAAACGAAGCATTTTAGAGAAAATATTTATTGTCTGTTTTCGTCTTAAAATTGGTCAAATAGTCTTCTAGGAAGTCTCTGGTATTTATTTTTTATAAAAAGCCAAAAATTTTTAGAAAAAAGCAAGGAATTAGAGTATCTCATTTAAAATGTTAAGTGGGGTAGCACAAAAAACTTCTGGCATAAAAAATGGGGCTTATACCCCCAAAATACATCCCCCTGTATTTTATTTCGATATTTGATATTTTTATCATGTTACGACTATAATAACTAGAGTGTGTTTCAAATTTGATCAAATTATCTTAAAAAATAAACAAGTTATACTAAAAAAATGAAAAAAAAAAGAGCACTTTTGAGAAAATTTTTATTCTTTACTTTTGTCTTAGAATTGGTCAAGGAATCACCTGTAGAATTTCTTCGCATATATTTAGAAACACCCTGTATACAGGGTGTTCCATTTTTTTCAGCAAAATTTTTTTTTAGATAGTAAATGTCATTCTGAACATAAAATTTCCTATGAATTAATATTCTTTTTCGGCTCCTTAAAAAGTTACAGCAATTTAAAATTTTAATGATTTTATTAGAACACCCTTTGTAAATTTTATTTGATTTTGATTTTTTTTTTATTTAAATCAAGTATTCTTTGGATTTTGTCTATCTTTAAGCCAATTAGATTAGTCTATTCATTAAGGTGTCTAAAAACTAAAAACATACTCCAAAAATTAAATATCTGATATTTTAAAGCATTTCTATTTTTAGGTTTAAGTCATCTGCATGAAAATAAAATAAATTTTGAATTATTGTATCTTTGTCGTTAAAGAGGTACGTCATTTATTTTTTCTTTTTTATAGAATTTCCTTAAAGTGTAAAATTCTTTTAAAAGTCAAAAATATATCCTTTTGAATATTTCAGCCATAATCTATTCTATTCTTTTTTTTATACGTTATTCGGGTCAAAATGAAAGGCCTTTAATTATAAACATTTAAGGTAACCATGTAAATTGTCCATTACAACCTATATAACAAATTTAAATTTTAAGGCCTTTAAACTTAAATGATTTGACCAGAATCTAGGTATTAAATTTATAATAACAAGATATTTTTTATTTCTTGAATTTTTAGAGCATCTTCCTAGACACACGCGATAAATTTTCCGTTGGAGATAATAACAAGGAATAGAAAATCCATCCTACTTTTCGGGAGCTTCTTTGCAAATTATCAGCGAATCACTGATGAAAAATTGTGAAAAATCATGAAATCGAGCATTAGTTCTGCAGTCATAACTCATAACTCAAGTTTCCCTCGTTAGATTTTCAATTTTTTTTTCAGATTTATAATTTAAATTGATTAGGCTACATCCTGAACATGAAAAAGATTCCCTTCTGCAACCTAGCACAAAATTAATTAGAGGGGTCCAAAGTTAAGGTACTTTTAGATCATTATATTTTTTTTTGTACAATCTCCAATTTTTTTCCTTCTCTCAGGAATTAAAGAAATGACTTCTGAGTCATCTACAAAAAAAATGTTGTTCGTACTAGCTTTTATGACTGCAGAACTAAACCACTATATTTTTTGTTTAGGAAATTGCTCTTAAGATAAGTTAAACGACAGCTTCTCGGCGGACAGGTATTTTTTGAATTCTAAAATCCTGAAAAGCTTAAATTTACAAAAAAAATAGGAATAAACATAAAGTTTTTACTATTTTTTTTAGTTTGTTTTGGAAAAAATATAATGAAATAGAAATGAATCCTTCAAATTTAAGATTTCGTGTAGTGTGTAATCATACATTTCAATTCATTTGAAATAAAAATAACAACAATAGTTCTTTGTCAAATTTTGCTGCTACTTTAACTTTCATAAACTTCACCGTTAAAAATATCGTTATCGTAAGTCAATAAGTACGTTCGTGTGTACCATTAGGACTCACATTAAAATATATCAAATACGTAAGTTTAACTGGTTTATTGTGATGGAAGGAATCACGCACGCAGAACGACCTCTTCATAAAAGTAAAATCTTTCCTTGTCATTTGCTGAAGAAAATTACCTACTATCTTAAATTTATTTTTGTTAAAACAAAGCTTTATAACCATTACTTTAGAAGATACTTTCTGAAAATTGTGTCACGCCTTGTGAGTCACGGCTTTTATAAATACCATTTCACCAACACAATTCATAATGAACGGTTTATTTAGCGATTAATTTTACTACGTAAACTACAGATGGTAATGAAATTACTTTTTAGCAATTAAATTCATTATATTTAAGCTCCTGAAATTTAAATGGCTGTCTTTTATCGACTTAACAAAATTTGGGTTATGAACTATAAATTAGTATTAAAAAGCGACCGTAGAAAGACTGCGATAAATACAAGGAAGTAAAAATCATGCTTTGCCATTATCATAAAGCTTTAATTTCTTTTTAATAAATGTCGTTTATACAAATGTTTTTTTTAATGCTTTTTTTATATTTTCTTGAAAATAGACTGTTTATTATGATGAATTTCTCTCTTTAAAAAATACAGATATAACCATATACATAAATATGGTTTCAATTTTGTAGTCATTAAATTAAGTTATAGAATAATTTATTAATATCAGGTATTTTGAGCCCTTTATTCTGATTATAAACTTTTTTATGAAATACAGCAGAACTCGATTTTAACGAGCATCAAGGGACCGTGAAAATGTTTTCTATTTCGAAATATACAGGGTGCTTCTAACCAAGTGTCGGAACTTGGGGAATTGATTTTTTCACCAATTAAAAAATAAGAATATACAGGGTGATGATAAAGTTTTGAACATAATTCATAACTGCCGTATTTAATTTTTTTTGAGAAAATCGCTAGGATAGGTCAATTTTAGTTTTTAAAATCCCATCTCTTGGTATAATAAAAATATTAATGACGTCACTGGTGATTTAGCAATGACGTCGTCATCGATTTTTTTAAATGGAAACCCCCACTTTTTTCACTCGTTTTTTATAGACATTTATGTCACTTAAACGATGATATAAAAAAATTATTGCATTTGTAAACAAATTTTCGTTTAAAATTTTTTTAATGTAAACTTAAAATTAATTTGTACTATTAAATTTGAAAATTTTGAATGTTGTATAAGATTTATTTTGGCTGATTTCAATAAATGGTAAATTTAAAATTTTATTTTTTGTAAATTTCCTTACATTTAAATGGAATCAAAAAATTAGTTTTTCAAGACTATTTATTAAATTTTGTTAAATACATTTAAAATTTTACATTCGCATTAGAATGCGCATTATTTAAATATTTTTATAAAACCTTTTTCATTAAAATAAAAATTTCCTTTTTTGAATTAAAAAATTTTTTTAGTCAAAAATTTAATCGTTTTTAATTAATTGTTTAAGTGAAACGAATTTCTATCAAAAATGAGTAAAAAAAGTGAGGGCTTCCATTTAAAAAAATCGCTGAAGACGTCATTGCTAAAGCACCAGAGACGTCATTAATATTTTTTTATACTAAGAGATGCCATTTTAAAAACTAAAAGTGACATGTCCGAGCGATTTTCTCAAAACAATTAAATACGGCAGTTATGATTTATGTTCCAAACTTTATCATCACCCTGTATTTATTTCCTAAAAAACTTTGTTTTCGAAATACGGTATTTAAAGTATACTATTTTTTTAACATAATATTTACATTTTTAATGATAATTTGCTTAAATTTTTACAAAAAAATTGTTAGCAATTTCTAGGAAAAAAATGTGAATATTCAAAAGAAATTTCAAGATGAAGTTTTTCCGGGGGCATCCACCCTCTATATTTTAAGTGAAAGTGGTGCAATCAGCTCTTAATAACATAATAATGAGAAATCATGTAGGTGGTAATTTAACTTTTCGAATCCCACGGATGGCAATATAAATTTCATAAATATTGGAAAAATCGATAAAAAATGGATTGAACGAAATTTGTGGAAAAAAGTATTTACTCGGTATATCCGTGGAAAGCCTCGTAATAACTGTTAAATTTTGAATAGAAATACATTGGAACCAACATATGTATCAGGATTTGCTCATTATAACCAAGTTCAACTATATGCTCTTGCTGGTTTTCAAAATAACTGAAACGAATAAACTGCTGAGAAGAATAATATTAGACCTGTCGGAACAGTCACATCAAAAACTTTCAAATGAGATGAATGTGATTTTAATTTTGTCAAATATTCTAACCCTTATGTCGATCGTAAAACCGATTATGAACTTTTTCTTGCGAAAAAAATAATTTGATTATAGACTTTATTTAGGGCATATCTAAATCTAATGTTATGTATTTGTAGAAAATGTCATTAATTTAAGATAACAGTTGAGAATAAAGAAAATAATTCATCAATTTTTATTTGGAGATTTGATTCTTTCCTTTTGGCACAACTAATGAATTTTTTTAAATTGATTTTCAATTCATTATTAAAAGTATAAAGCCTGATTTTATAAACGACGCATAAATAATTCGTCATGCATCACTTGGATTGTGAAGGAAATTCATCCGGTAATTAAAAACCAGCCTCGTTTTATCAGAAAAAGTGCGATGCAAGCAAATAAAATCATTATTAATACAGTAAATTAAATTTATGTTGCAATAAATCTTTTGAGAAATTATAAATTATTACAAATCATAATTGTTTTTAAAGTACAATACACGAATATACAGGGTGATGATAAAGTTTGTAACCTAATTCATAATTGTCGTATTTAATTTTTTGAGAAAATCGCTCGGACAGGTCAATTTAAGTTTTTAAAATCCCATCTCTTGGTATAATAAAAATATTAATGAGGTCACTGGTGATTTAGTAATGACGTCATCATCGATTTTTTTAAATGGAAACCCCCACTTTTTTCACTGGTTTTTGATAGGCATTTATGTCACGTAAACGATGATATAAAAAAAATTGTTGCGTTTCGTTTAAAAATTTTTTAATGTAAACTTAAAATTAATTTGTACTATTAAATTTGAAAAATTTGATTTCAATAAATGGTAAATTTAAAATTTTATTTTTTGTAAATTTCCTTCAAAAAATTTGTTTTTCAAGACTATTAAATTTTGTTAAATACATTTAACATTTTGCATTAGAATGCGCATTATTTAAACATTTACTTTCTTTTGTTATTATTGGTAACTTCAAATTCATTTTAATTTATTTTTATAAAACCTTTTTCGTTAAAATAAAAATTTCCTTTTTTGAATTAAAAAGATTTTTTATTCGAAAATTTGTTTAAAAATTTAATTGTTTTTTATATGTATAATTGTGACATGAATTTCTATCGATAATGAGTAAAAAAAAGTGGGGGTTTCCATTTAAAAAAATCGATGATGGCGTCATTGCTAAAGCATCAGTGACGTCATTACTATTTTTTTTATATCAAGAGACTGCATTTCAAAAACTAAAATTGACCTGTCCGAGCGATTTTCTCAAAACAATTAAATACGGCTGTTATGAATAAGGTTCCAAACTTTATCATCACCCTGTATATTATTTACTGAGTGCTACTTAAAGATACACAGTTAAAACTCATTTCGCTCGTTTTGGTAATTATAAAGAAAAATTTGCATATTTCTTGGATTTCAGAATTCGATTCTTAAATGCTTAGGAAGGTGGAATGTTATTGAAGTTTAGTAAGTCGCAACAGTGGCGTGTTACCATATAGGCAAAATATGCAATTGCCTAAGGCCTAGAACAAGGGAGGGGCCTCCAAATAAATTTGAAAAAATAATATTGTTTTCCTCATGTTTTTAATAGTGGAACTTGATTATAACTTGGTCGGATATAACGAGCAAATCCGGATACATATTATGGTTACAATGAATTTCAATTCAAAATTTCACGGTTATTTTCGACTCTTTTCATGAATATATCGAATATATATTTTTTCGGCGAATTAATGAAGTTATCCAATGGCGTAGCCAGGTGGGGTTCAGAGGATGATTTTCACTGACTCCCACATCCAGTTCAAAACTAAAAAAAAAACGTTAATAACTCCGCGGTTTTTTAACCAATTATTGATTTTAAATGCACATTAAAAACCTACATTTATTGACTTTTTAATGGAATATTATACTTGTTTCAGTCTTAAATATTTTGGATTTTATCGAGATTTTTTTAAGAACCTACTAAATTTTAAAATTACAAAAAATAGAAAACGACTATTCAACTCACAAGTGATTATTTCTTGTGACAAGTAAAACGTCAAAAATATTAGCGATTATTTTATGACGTTAATGTCAAATTTCAAAAAGTTTGAAGTTGGATGACAAATTTTGCACAAAAAAGTGGAAAATGTTCGTTAAATAGTCCCTTAAATATGCACTCTTGTTCAAATTATAAGTCGAATATTTTTCATACATTACGACTCATGTCATTTGGGGTTAAAAATTCCCCTCCTGCTACGAAGTTGGGGAATTAAAACTTAACCCCATATGACATTCGTGGTAATGACAGTGAAAAATATTCGACTCAAATTTGACCACTCGTCCTTTTACATATGAAAATTTCTTTTTGGTTTAACACATGAAAAAATTAAAGGCCTTTTTATGCACAAAATTAAAAAAAGAATTATTAAAATCGGTTCATAAACAAAAGTTATACAAGAATTTCGATTTTTAGAATAAAAATTTTTCATTTTTGTCATAAATAGTGGTTTAAAATTATAATGTAATTTAAAAAAAAATAAAAAGAACTTAAATTGAAATTCGAACTGCAAATACCATCTCTTTTGTAATTTATTTTTTAATATTATTCAGTTATTGGGCTTAAACTATGATTTAATTTAAAAATAGTCAATTTCAAGTCAAAATTTCTAGATAAATATTAATAACTACGCTATTTCCTAAACAATTTTTTATTTTAAAGACACATTAAAAACCTTTTGCAGTGGAAAAGTAAATTTGTTTCAGTTTTAATTTTTTGGTTATTATCGCCGTTTTTTTAGAAGCTGTAAAATCTAAAAATTACAAAAAAAAACGTAATTACTATAAACATAAATTAAAAAATTTAATTTATCATATGAGATATTAAGCGCAAAATAAAACAAGAATAATCAAAATCGGTTGATCACCAATTTATTTAAAAAAAAATGGTTTAAAATCGAAATGAAATTTAATAAAATTGTAAAAATTACTCAAATTAAAGTTTGTACTGTAATTTAAGCCACGATTGTAAGTTTTGTAATTTTTTTTAGCCCTAAAATCGCGAGTTAACTTAAAAATTGATAACTTCATATAATTTTTTTTTTTCGAAGAAAAAGTTATAATTCCGCCATTACTTAACCTATTTTTGACTTTAAAAAATCAATAAAAACCAATAAGTATTATTATCTTTGTAGTAATTAAACTCGTGTGTAGTTTCAATAATTTAGATTTTATTGTAGATTTTCGAAGAACCTCCAAAGTGTTAAAATTACAAAAATCTAAAAATTACACTTAAACATCAAATTTTATTTTTTACGTTTTCACCACGAGATCATAAAAACTTTTAAGTATAAATTGAAAACAGAATCATTAAAATAATTAAAAAAGTTATACACAAATTTTAATATTTAAAATTTTGAAAAATATTGGTATTTAAAAAAATTTTTACATCTGTAGTAAATTTGGATACTGAGTATACTCAGTATTATAAAAAAAATATTCACCTTCAAATTTTGCCTTTTTAGAATCTGTAACCCTGCTGGCCGAGGGTTTCCATTAATAAAATTTGAGCAAAATATCTTTTTCTTCTTAATGCGCTCTTCCTTTTGGTCTCTGGCACAAAGCCTTGTTACCAATCACGAGTATAATTATGGATTAATAAGCAAAATATATATCAGTTTGAAATACCCTGTATATTTCGAATTAGAATAATAGCAGAGAAACAGAGAAAAACCTTTTCACGGTTATGGCGAGCAAAATTGGCCATCCATTAATGCTCGTTCTAACCAGATTCGATTGTAATTTCAAAATACTTCTTATAAATATCGGTGACGCGTTAATTGATAGAAAGTTAACTGCTAGAATGAGAAAATGCTAGAACGTAAATTGCTAGAACTGTAAAGTGATCGAATCGGAAATTGATAGAATCGGAAACTGCTAGAAGCGTAAATTGATAGACCCGTTAAATGATAGAACGTTAACTGTTAGAACGTTAATTGAGAGAATCGTTCGGGCGGCTTCGGTCCCGCCGTCCATATTATCTTATATGCGGAGATGAAGCCGCGCGAACCGATGTCGCCCGAGCGATTCTACAATTAATGTTCTAGCAGTTAACGTTCTATCACGTAACGGTTCTATCAATTTACGGTTCTATCAATTTACGGTTCTAGCAGTTTCCGATTTTATCAATTTCCGATTCGGCCACTTTGCGGTTCTAGCAATTTACGTTCTAGCATTTTCTCATTCTAGCAGTTAACGTTCTGTCAATTAACAGGGCACCAAAATATCAATACTTTGGGGGCTAAAAATTGCTCAAGGCCTCATAAAGGCATAACGAGCCACTGAATCGAAGTTTTGTATAACTAAATTTTTGTTAATGTAATAAATCTACAGGGTGTCTCACTTTTTTTCGAGCAAAATTTTCTTTTAGGTAGTAAATGTCATTCTGAACAAAAAATTGCCTATCAACTATTATGTTTTTCGACTTCTTAAAAAGTTACAATTTTTAAATTGATAAATTTTCATGATTTTGGTGGAACACCCTGTATAATCTTATTGGTTTATTAAAGATATACAAAATCCAACGGATACTTGATTTAAATAAAAAATAGAATTAAATGAAATTTATACAGGGTTTCCCACAAATATCATTAAATTTATGAAATTTTAAAATGCTGTAACTTTTTAAGGAGTCGAAAAAAAAAATACTAGTTCATAGGATTTTTTTTGTTCAGAATGACAATTACTATCTAAAAAAAATTTTGCTGGAATTAAAGTGAGACACCCTGTATAACAAATAATAATATTCAGGATATGTTTCATCTGTTTAGTGATGTTATGATAATGTTAATGTTTTATTTTTTTGCGCGAAAGCGTCTTAAAAACGTGTATTTTCTCCTTTTAAGTGACAACAAACAAGTACCTAATTAAGTTGTCTGAAAGCCACAATTTTCTTTCTTCATTTAATTATTTGAGTCACTTGCCAACTGCAAAAAATATAGTGAATGCTTTAAAATTAAACTCACGTATGCTTTTGTTTTATTTTCCTTTTCGCCCTTGGAAAAAGAATAAAAAGCGGGGAGAGCCCGTGACGTAGTTTGTAAATAGTCCGCAGTGTGGCGTCAGTGCAGCGTCGCGACGCCCAACTATATCCTATATCCCTCTGGGTCTGGGTAGTCTTTACTACGCCGCGATGATTGTTACGTGTCGGTCTTACCTAACAAAAACAAACAATATGTAAAAAATAATTGCTAAAATTGGAAATAATTTAAAATTTTTCTTTGGCAACTACTTAAAAAACGCGTCCTTTTATCTTTTGTAACTAGAAAATATTGAAGGTGCGTCTTTAGCTGAAGGAATTATTGATTTATTTTGACGCTTGTCGTACTACACGAACTTATTTTATTTTTGACCGGTGTAAATAATTGGATTATTTTTTAACTTATTTTAGGGGAAATATAGGATTACATTTGATATAAATTTTATTTCTTAAAAAAAAAATAAATCCCTAAAAATTTATTATTATTATTAAATTTATACATTTTTTAATTAAAAATTTAATCATTATTTATATTTTTGTAAGATACTAATTTATATATTTCTTTTTTATTAGGTAACTACTACAGAGTATTTATACAAATACTTAGAAAGGAAAAAATAAAGTGAAATATTTTTGAAATATTGATTTTACATTGTAAACGCTTGTGATATTTTTGCTACTTAATTGCATTTATGATAATCAAAGTTTGTGTATATTACGCCGAATTGGAGATTATAAAATTGCTTTTTTAATACTACGCTCAATATAAGAAAACAGTGAATACATGATTTTTGTAATAAATTTGTGCTCATAAAATCTACGTCGGTTTAAAACGTGTATCATGTCAAAAACCATTAATGCCTACAGAATGTAAGTTAATAATTTATTGATTCTTTTTATTAATTATTATAAATAATATAGTACTATTGTACAGGGTGATCAGAATCTTCAAGACCACTTATTATAAATTTACTTTAGTATTTTGATAGAGATTTAAATATGTGTATTTTCAGATTTAATTGAATCATAGTAATGTATGATTAACTGTTTTCAAATAAAGAGTTTTTGAAGCGGTCTGCATCACCCTATAATATGCGAATGTGAAATTTAATCATAATCTATGGACCCACATTCTACCAAACTATAATCAAGTTTTATGAATGCGAATTCAATCAAGCTTAAATTGCTTCATCATTCAACTGGAAGTTAGCCTCACCCTACTTTATTGGCTTTTTTTATATTATTTATGTCTGTCAACAAAATCATTCTGATGTCTCCACTAAATTTGATTGTTTTACTTTGAAATTCTCAAAGATTTCATTTTTTCTAGTATTGAACAATTAGGCGGAAATTGTGTAGAATGTTTCAAGTTAAAAAGTTTTACATGAACATGTGTACAATCACGGCCATTAGTTCCGAGGACACAGTGGAAATGCTTTTCCCCATTCTTCCTTAATTGCACACGTTCACTTGTACGAGGTTTCAAAGAAGCCCACCTACAATAATTCAAGTCAAGTTGAGGTGAATCTTTTGGTGTAATTAGTAATTTCAAAAAAAAAACGGAAGTAACATTGAAATTTTAAATCAGCAACCTAGTTTGAGTTTTGTACTATTATTTAAAAGGTGTTTTAAAAAGAAACTTGTATACCACAAGGCAAGTAGAATCATAAATTAAGGGGGTTTCAACCTTCAACATTTTAAACTGTCAAATTTTCACGTTTTTGCTAATATTTCAAATATTTTATGGTATATTTAAAAAAATGCTCCTATAGCACGATTAAAAAGCTTCCAGTGACAGTATAAAATAATTTTGAAAAACCTTGCTTAAAATTGCATGGCACCTAAATTTATGAATAATTGAAATTACGCGCTGATCGAAAAAGTCTTTGGGTTCTTGTTAATTTTACAAGAATCTTGATGAACTTTTTAATCGGGCTATGAAGGAATTTTTTTAAATAAACCACGAAAACTAAAAATATTAGCAAACACGTAAAAATTTTGACATATAAAAACTTTGAAGGTTGAAAACCCCTTAACGAAAATAGAAAATACTACCATATTCCGCAATCACTGAAAGTGTAATATTTTTTTTACATTTTTAACTTCATTCGTGAAAATACATTACATAAATAGTTTATTTTTAATTTATGATTTCGTTACAATGATTTCTACTTGTAATTTTTCGGATGGTTTAAAAATCCAAAAACCACTAGAAAAACTGTTGAAACATTTTCAGACCGAATTAATCTACCTGAAAATAAACAAAAATTTTCTGGAGCTACGTTGCAAATTATCAAAGAATCGCTGATAATTCATGCGGACCGCGAGAGATGGCGCGAGTTTGGGATCTCATCTCAAGTTTTTCTTATTACTACTGGTCAGTTGTTTTGCAATTTTATACAAAATTAATTATAAGGGCCTCAAAATTTCTTACGAATAACTATCGTATTTTTAAATAATAAATAAAACTAGGCACGTACAGAAACAGAATTGAACATTGAAAATGCGGTCAAACATGGAGCATATTTTTGGATACTTTGGGACAAAATAGAAAAAAAATTCTTCAGTACAGCCTACTAGTACACAATCCACTCTTTTAATTGCAATTAAAAATTTTGATTGTAGAAAACATCTAAATTTGATTTTAATTATTTTAACTCTTTATCGCCTTAAGGACCTGATTGCAGTCTCACTCTCATTAGGTTGAGTATGTAAGGAGTGTTTCCATTGATAACATTCTTAAAAAAACAGATCATAGGAAAGATAACAATTGTTTACTGAAATTTCTTCTCAAACGTAATAAATATCTAGGTAATCGCTATTCCACGACCATTGAATAATACATACATACAGGGTGATGATAAAGTTTGGAACATAATTCATAACTACCGTATTTAATTGTTACAAAAAATCGCTCGGACAGGTCAATTTTGGTTTTTAAAATGCCATTTCTTGGTATAAAAAAAATATTAATGACGTCACTGGTTCTTTAGCAATGACGTCATCAGCGATTTTTTTAAATGGAAGCCCCCACTTTTTTTACTCATTATCGATAGAAATTCATGTCACTTAAACAATGATATAAAAAACAATTACATTTTTAAACAAATTTTTTAATAAAAAATCTTTTTAATTCAAAAAAGGAAATTTTTATTTTAAAGAAAAAGGTTTTATTAAAATAAATTAAAATGAATTTAAAGTTACCAACAGTAACAAAAGAAAGTAAATATTTAAATGATGTGCATTCTAATGCAAATGTTAAATGTATTTAACAAAATTTAATAAATAGTCTTGAAAAACTAATTTTTTGATTCCATTTAAATGTAAAGAAATTTACAAAAAATAAAATTTACCATTTATTAAAATCGGCCAAAATAAATCTTATAAAACATTCAAATTTAATAGTACAAATTAATTTTAAGTTTATATTAAAAAAAATTTAAACGAAAATTTGTTTACAAATTCAATCATTTTTTTATATCATCGTTTAAGTGACATAAATGTCTATCGATAATGAGTAAAAAAGTGGGGGTTTCCATTTAAATAACTCGATGATGACGTCATTGCTAAATCTCCAGTGACGTCATTAATATTTTTATTATGCCAAGAGATGGGATTTTAAAAACTAAAATTGACATGTCCGAGCGATTTTCTCAAAAAAATTAAATACGGCAGTTATGAATTATGTTCCAAACTTTATCATCACCCTGTATATGAAGTGTTTGTTTTCGGAAAAGTAATGATATATGTATGTATATTATCAACATACCCTACCATTCCGCCATGGTTTTGCTTTCCCACACGCAGTTTGGACCAATCAGAAAGCTGCATTTCAATTCCGATACTGTATTGTAGTTAACCTTGCAATACACAGGGTGTCCAGAAATTAAGCGGCCAAACTTTAGGAGACGATTCTACAACTAATTTTAAGAAAATAACTTCCTATAAACACGTGTCCGATTTCGCTTCCTAAGAGAGCTACAGCCCTTTAAATATTGTGACTAAAACTAGGTTTTTTGTCATTTATTTGAAAACGGTTTGTAATAAAGATTTGAAATTTGGTGTGAAGACTAATACGTTTAAGATATAATTTCTCAATTTTTTTCAGATTTTTTGAAAGTTTTCTAAAAATTTCAGACCTTTCAAAAAATCTGAAAAAAATTGAGAAATTATATCTTAAACGTATTAGTCTTCACACCAAATTTCAAATCTTTATTACAAACCGTTTTCAAATAAATGACAAAAAACCTAGTTTTAGTCACAATATTTAAAGGGCTGTAGCTCTCTTAGGAAGCGAAATCGGACACATGTTTATAGAAAGCTTTTTTCTTAAAATTAGTTGTAGAATCGCCTCCTAAAGTTTGGCCGTTTAATTTCTGGACACTCTGTATTGTAGAGGCGGCGCTACGTGTAAAAAAATGTCAGAAATACGAAAACTAACCTTATCAAATTTTCATAAAAGCGCCGTAAAATAAAAAAGTCGTGGAAAAAGTATAGTATTTTACTCACGAGAAAATACCCATTATTCACTCAGACCTATTACGACGCAATTTCGATCTTTGTGAATAATGGCTATCATTTCTCGCTCGTTGAATAATATACTATTATTGCTCTCCAACCAAAATGGGTAGGTTGCTGTTAATGCGTTTTATGATTTCTTCAAAATTATCCGAATTATTATTCAGTTAAAAATATTAGTAAAATAAAAGGCTATAATCTGTGGTCGATTAAAATTTTGTATAAACGAGTAGCGAGTAGATGGCAGCCTCTTTAATTCCTTACCTTATTTTTAGCAAAAAGATCGAAAGTCTCGGCAAAATGACTGCAATGAGCCAAGAAGAGATTGTTTCGGCTGTCCGTACAGTAGCGCAAGGATTAGAAGCTCTTCGTTCTGAACATGCTGGAATACTTCACGGATTACAAGAAGCACCAGATCCTGTTGCCAGTGAACGTGCAGGGTTGGTTCAACAAAATGCTGACTTGATAGATCTGGGACTTGCGGAAGCACAGGTATTTGAAATTTTCTATAATTTCTAGATAAAGAAAATTAATTTTGGTACACTCATTGATATTTTAATTGGTTAGGTTTTATCAATGCCCTTTCCGCAATAAAAAAAATTAATCAATCCACCAGAAAATTTTAAATTAATTATTTTGAATTCTTGACGTCATTTTTCAAATATTCTAGTCCGGCAACGGTGTTATAATTATTATTATAATAGTTAACAATTTTCAAATGTCAAACTTATTCTTGGCCCCCCATCCGAAACAAACCCCTCGATAAATCACGCGTCCAAATTTACGGTCTCGGATTAAAAAATTTAAGTTATTAATCCTGAGATAAAAGTTAGAAATCAAAAAATTTATTGGATATTTTAACTTCATCTTCCAGACTAAATAAAATATAAAAAAATTGTGGTACATATCATAAATTTTTTATTCTAAAACTTTTTTTAAATTATTTTTTATAGTTCTCTATTACATCTTGTGGCTATATTTTTTGCAATTTTTGTCTCTGCGAAGTAAAAGTGTTACTATTGTATCTCAAAACAAATATCACAACTTTAGGGGTAATAATAATATTAAACGGATAATAAGGAGAAGTTGAGTTCGAAATATCACAACTTTTTCTTTTTAAAATAAAACTAAACGACACCGATTCTTTGGATTGATATGTATAACCAAGATGGATAATATATCCAATTGTTATCCTATTTCATCTTTATTAATCATTCGATTAAATACGTTAAAAATACAAGTCGAGGGATACAAATAACGTCTATTTTAAGGGGATTATGGGAAGGTATTTAAAAATAAGTTGCTGGATATTTAGGAATCACGTATTAGAAAGCGGCCTTTTAATAAACAAGTGATTCATTCATTCACTTTTATGATTTGGACTAAAAATTAAAACCGAAAAGTGGTTAATTTAAAATGTTAGGCTGCTTTCCGAATTACGCGTATACCGCATTATGAGCATCTGAAGTGTTCCGAATTAGACATTTGGAGTATATACTCCTGCTAAGCCCCGCCTTTCTCGAGGTATATCGCAGTATATCATGCTCTACCTCTGACCAAATGCTCCGTATGCAAGCATGCGCAGTTGATAATAAATTGAAAAGTGTTAAAATTATACTTGGTATTTCAGCATTTTAGCCCCATTTGGTAATATTATTATGGATAAAAATAATTTTGTATTTTTATAAGTATATTAAAATTTAAGAAAACTATAATTTTCTTATAAAACTTTTTTAATTATTTTTCTTTACTACAGGTTCTAAATTTTTTTGATACCCATATTTATTTCTTTTATTACAATGAATTATCAATCAATTTATGCTGTGCATTTACTTGATTTAATTCAAACACCTAACTGATCGTTTGACATTTGACAGTAGGTGAACATAAGAAGCACAAAAACCGTTCCGAATTATATGCGCATATACGCGTAAATATAATTCGGAACGCTTTATACGCCATGCTCCTGCTCACGGGCATATACCTAATTCGGAAAGCAGCCTTAGTCACATCTTTCTGAAAATTAAACTGAGTTATTCCGTATTATTCAAAACCTTTCGAGTGGATGTTTTGTATTTAATTTACTTTTGACACGAATAATTCAACAGGTATTTTTTCCAAACATTTACAAATATTTTGTGTAAGTGGAATACTTTAAAAGTTAGAGTAACTAAAGGAGGAAAATTACATCTACATACAGAGTGATTCAGACCACCCGTGCCACCCATTTATCTCGAGAACGCGTTATCGCACATCACTAAAATAAAAAACTTAATTACCAAAGTGAACCTAAAGAATCCATTGGTGAACTTTTTTTTTTCCAGAACAATCCGGAACCGGAGGTAACTTTGATTTTTTAAATGGCAACATAGGTCGAGTTTAGTATGGTTTGATAGGTCTTTCAAATACAAATAACTTTTATAAAAATATTTTTTTAATATTTTCTAAAGTTTAGAATTTATTCGAAAAAACAAAAAAAAAATTGTTAAAAAAGGTAAATAAAAATTATTGCATATTTTGAAGAATTTTATAAATTTATAAACTCTTTCTACAAATTCTAATGTTCTACCAACTTTAAATATCATACTTGTCCATATTTCAACAAAATTCTTCAACATATGAAATAATTATTATTTACTTTTTTTAACATTTTTTTTGTTTTTCTAATAAATTCTATAGTATGGAAAATATTAAAAAATATTTTAATAAAAGTTGTTTATTTGGAAAGACCTATCAAACCACATCAAACTCGACCTATGTTGCAATTTAAAAAATCAAAGTGATATCCGGTTCCGGATAGTTCCGGGTTGTTCCGGAAAAAAATAAATTCACCAATGGATTCTTTAGGTTCACTTCGGTAATAAATTTTTTTATTTCGGCCATGTACGATAACGCGTTCTCGAGATAAATGGGTGGCACGGGTGGTCTGAATTCTGAATCACCCTGTATATATTTTGTAAAGGAAAAAAACCTTATGAAAATGGTAATTCGGTCAATTCGAACTTTTTTAAAGAATATATCCTCAATAATAATTGGTAGTCACAGTCTTTATTCGTTAGTACAACTTGTTTCCATTACAACTACAAAGAGGGACGAGAAATGGGATGGGAAATTCCTATCGCGAGAAGTAGGATCATTAAGGTCCGTAGACGAATCACGTAAAACGTCTTAGATTAGAAGATATAGAAACTCACAGTGCTTGTAAAGCGTAGATATGAAATATGGCGAATCAAAAATCCTCCGAGAAACAAGCAAAAGAATAAACGAAATTCCATACATCATAAAAGATTAAGGGGCAATCGCAAATTGCCTTTTTTCGTTTTTAGCCGAGACTACTAATAAATAAATATTTTTTTCTTTAAACTTCATTAAAATACAGCCTTATTTGACGCTTGACAGGCTTTAACAACTCATTTATATGTTCCTTGATTCTATGGCCATGTTCGTGCATTTCCGAAGTAAATCGGTTACAATCGATTCTACTTTGCACTGACAAGGAATAAAAGGGCGGAGTAGAAATGCATTTTGGGCAACCCAATATACACTAACATTGTATTGTGTGTTGTATGTAAATTAAATTTCAAATTTTAAAATTATTTATTATATTACGACCACGGAGATTTTGCGACCATTATTAATATTTTGTTGTAACAACATAACATAACCTATGTTAACAGCAGCTGACATTAAAGTTATTGATTATTTTTAGTTAAATGTAAATAATTGTAGGTGGCGCTGTTTTGACGGAAGCAACTTATCGAAACGAATAAAAAATGTTCCTATTTTATTTAAAATTTACAGAAAAGTGAATTATATAATGATTTTAATAATAAAATTACTAATATTGGCGGGGTTAAATATAAATTTTTATTTGAACTATCCTTTTTTTGCAAGTTCAAAAAAATCCAAGAGAGGGCTTTCGGAATTCCTTCGCAGCGCCTCTATCGAAAATTACAAGAACTATTTGACAGTTACAACATGGAAACTTAAAGTCACTAGTGTTGAAATGAACGATTTTCTAAACTACTAATATGAATGACATATACGATTTTCTCATATGGTCGTCGGAAAATTCTATTTACAAACATATTTCTGTTATCTGCATCGTCGTCCACATTATGTATAACTACATTATTATATTTACATTTTTTTTGTAAACGATCATAGGAATTCTCTCAAAATTCATATAATCCTTTTTTCGAATGAAAGGATGAAAGGATCACTCTTCTTATTTATTTAATTTAAACACCAATCCCCCTTTTATCAATTTTTAGGGGTGGTATCGATTACTGAGCTTAGACTATAATGCGACTTTATGATTGGCGTCTATCCGTCTATGAGAAATGAGTCATGCAACGAATTCACAAATTAAATTCTAATATTAGAAAGTCGATAATAATTTTATAATATGCTTTAAACTGCCGTTCATACAAAGTAATTTGTAATTTTTTTTCTATATGTATAGTTAAGGGTTAAATTTGCGGTTTCCAATTTTTTAGCTGAATAAACATAAAAGCAAATGTATTTTCCATAAATTAGTGGTTTCGACAAAGTTTTTTACCCCCATAAGGCCCGATGAACAAAAGCGCCGTACTTTGCCACAATTTTTGGACGTAGTCCCTTCCGTACGGTGCCGCAGCGGCACCGCACTTCAGAAGCATGCACAGAGATTTAAACTACACCTTTTGTCAGTCTTAAATCTATAAAATATGACAACCTATGAGCGTACCAGATTAAAATTAAACCATTTGGAGGCGTGAAGCGGGACCTGATTTTCACGCCGCTATTTTTTACAAATACAATTAGATAACCTTTTCAGT
The DNA here is from genome assembly GCA_963971135.1 of Stenus bimaculatus. Taxonomy (NCBI): domain Eukaryota; kingdom Metazoa; phylum Arthropoda; class Insecta; order Coleoptera; family Staphylinidae; genus Stenus; species Stenus bimaculatus. Next base: position 66,757,735 of record OZ020180.1, on the reverse strand, counting down.
TGACATCAGTTTCAAACAGAATTTCAGGGGTTTGTTTAAGGAAAACTCAGAAGTCCAAAAGTAGAGTTTGTGACGTTATTGTAAAGGAAACTGTAGCTGCAGCCTCCAAAACAGCGCCGCATGCGAAATTTTTAAAAATTAGCTAAGTCGAGCATTTTCCTGACACTAAAGAAACACACGGTACTACCTGTTTCAAAAAAATATCATGGAATTAAATGAACGTTTTTGAAGAATACTCAAATGTTTGGAACTTAGTAATATGCAGATCATAGATAAAATAGATAGCTAACTGTGATACAAAATTTTCGAACAGCAACAATAGCGCCATCTGATAGGGTTCCCCCGATTTTTTCGCGGTTTTTTTAGAGCGTTCGCCGCGTCGACTTTGAAAAATCGTAGCTCCGCCGGGTTCGGAATCGAAACTACCAAAACGTCAAAATGTCGCGTTTTTTAACGAAAAAAGTTATAAGGATTAATGTGAGACTCTGGCCGGAGGGAAAAAATCGCCAATGCCATTTTCGTAAAAAAGAACCACGCAAATTGTGTATAGGCGGGTTTTTTTTTCAAAAATTTTGTTTCAATCTTATATTCTGATGGTTGAAAATTGAGGTACGATTTTGGAAATTTTTTAACAAAATTCAAAAAACCGTATCTACCAAACGACGCGACCGATTTTAACGAAACAGAGCTTATATTGTGTTTAAAAGTATCATTAATATGTAGAAAAATAATTGGTTTTATCGGGGATTTTTTTTCCAAAAGCGTAGAAAAATATCGATAAAAAACCGCGCGTAGAGAAAATTGGTAGAGGAAATGAGGCCCAAACGATTCCAAAAATTAAAAATCGCTACACGTGACCTTTAAAAGGGTTCCTTGAACGAAGTCGGTTTGAAGTTTTAAAATCTCTATCTTTTCATTTGGCTTTACATTTTACATCGACCCACCAAGGTAAGGTAAGAAAACATCGCATCGTCCAACTAAAATATGCACCGAAAAGGCCTTTTTAAGCACTACGACTGTAGGTGTCGATTTTTTTCAATTTCTCAAAAAAAACCAAAAATTTTACCGCGCAAAAAAACTCTGTAAAAAAATCGACTATTTTTTTTAGCCCGAACCACTTGACCGATTAAGACGATTTATGGCTTAAAACTTTCAGAACACTTTCCTGCATCGATAGACACAAAACTGATTCCTTTGGTGTTAAAAATGTGCCCTGCAGGGCCGTATTTGTACTCCAAATTTACAAAAATGTTGGAATTTTTTTTCGAAAAAACAAATCGGTGTACTCCTTACTTAAAATACTCCTATTATGGGTGTCTATGTTGGGTAAAATTTTTAGTTTTCTATTTTGAATATTTTTTTTTGAGAAAATTAAGAAAAACAAAAATTCTGACAAAAATCAATCCCAAAACCTTCAAAAATTATGAAAAAATTGTTTTCGAATTTTTGCAAAATCGACCCCCTAAATGAAAGATATTTAAAAACTGATTAAAATTGATCACTCCAATACACTTTTATTCTATTATTTCTCTGCCACCAGCTTTAAAAACACTGGAATTTTGAGAATCACACGCGTGTTAAATTTTTTTAACTTCTTTACCTTGCAGCTATTTTAAATTTTTTTAGCTTATTTTAAAGTCCTTTAAGACTCCTTAAATAACGAAAAAGATTCGAATCGAAATCTTTATTCTTTCCAAAGATATGAACCAAAAAAATGTAATAATTTTGAATAATTAAATTTTGTTGTTTTTAATATTCCACGAAGCTTAATTGAATAAAAAACTTAAGATTTCTTTTAATTTAAAAATAATCCTCGCAATATTTTAATTATTACAATTCTCATCCCTTTTGTATTAGCAGTAGGTAATTTAATCTAAAATTAATTACATTATGCGCAGATGATTATTTTATAGAAATATTTCATTAAAAATGTGTTATCCAGGGTATAATGGCTTTATCTTCACACCTTCAAATGGTAGAGGCAGAGAAACAAAAGCTGAGAACTCAAGTTCGTAGATTGTGTCAAGAAAATGCATGGCTTCGTGATGAGTTGGCTTCTACACAACAAAGATTACAAGCAAGTGAACAGGCAGTGGCACAACTAGAGGAGGAAAAAAGTCATTTAGAATTCATGGCATCTATTCGACGATATGATCAAGATTCTAATGATGATAACCAATCCGAATCAAACCGAATGGAGAAGAATGATCCAGTTGTTGATTTATTCCCTGATGATGAGAGTGAAGAAAGGAATAATATGTCCCCCACACCTCCAAGTCAACTTGCACAACAAGTGAATGCTGGTTATGAAATTCCAGCCCGACTCAGGACATTGCACAACTTGGTTATACAATATGCATCCCAAGGTAGATATGAAGTTGCAGTTCCGTTGTGTAAACAAGCACTAGAAGATTTGGAAAAGACAAGTGGACATGATCATCCAGATGTTGCAACTATGCTTAATATTCTTGCACTAGTTTACAGGTAATATTTAAGTTAAAAATAATAATAAATAAATTAATTGCACTATTTGTATAGAGATCAAAATAAATACAAAGAAGCTGCTAATCTACTTAATGATGCTTTGGCTATTAGAGAAAAAACCCTAGGTGAAAATCATCCAGCAGTGGCTGCAACTTTAAATAATTTAGCAGTACTTTATGGTAAAAGAGGGAAATACCGAGAAGCAGAACCCCTATGCAAAAGAGCTTTAGAAATCAGAGAAAAGGTATTAGGCAGGGAACACCCAGATGTTGCTAAACAACTTAATAACTTGGCTCTTTTGTGTCAAAATCAGGTAAATCATACCTCTAACTATTGAATAATAAAATTTAATAGATAATTTGTACCGAAGCAATATTTAAATTAATGTTTAAAAAATTTCAGGGCAAATATAAAGAAGTTGAAAAATATTATCAGAGAGCAATAGAAATTTATGAGCAAAGATTAGGTCCAGATGATCCAAACGTAGCCAAAACAAAAAACAATCTTGCTTCTTGTTACCTTAAGCAAGGCAAATATAGAGAAGCTGAAGTTTTGTACAAGCAAATTTTAAACAGAGCCCATGAAAGGGAGTTTGGAACAATTGATGGTAAGAATACTGATGGTGAAATATGAGAGCGAGAGTGATTGCTGAGTTTAAAAGATAATTTTAATTTTTTACTTTTGTGGATAAAATTTTAATATCGGAATTATTTAAAAAAATGTTGGTTTTTACAAGAGTTACATTTTATTTGCTGTTTTTGTTTTAATGTTTAGTAATATGATTTTTGTATTAAATATAAAGACATTATACTTTTTAACATTATTTTAATAATTATATCAGACAAGATCATATTTTATTATCAAATTTTAAGTATAGAGATAAAGTAGCTCATTATCTAATTTCCCACCATTACTAATACAATTTTATGATATATTTTATTTTTGAAATATTTTATTTAAAATATGTATAGTAAAAATAAATAAAGCAAGTAATCTATCTGTACAAAGAGATTTTTAAAAAGTTGCTTATATAAGAGTTATAAAGAATTTTATTAATTTTGTTTTTATTTGTTACAAAATCTAAAATGAAGTTCTTTAGATTTTTCTAAATGGAAACATTTATAAATTTTCATTATTTTCGTCTACAGTCAAACCACAAAAGCAAGAAACATGTTAGTACAATATTTACAATAATACATTTATCGTAATTGAAAATTTTTTGTTAGTCTGTCCAAACCCAAGTCCAACTAGATTTTCTTTCAAAATCTGAAAAATTTCATTAAATAAGAAATTCAGATTTACAGCCAATCTTTAAATTAATGTGGCAATGCAGTAATAAAAAGAATGACAACTTAAGTTGCCTGGTTTTGTGGTATGACTATAAAAATTTTGACTAAAACAGTAATTTTCTAAAATCTTTTAATTTTAAATGCTCTTTAATTGAAGAGTATATTTAAAAAAAATAATCCATTTGCTATAATTCCTAATGATAAAACTTAACTTGACTTTTATTTATCAAACTCTATTACGTTCAGTTACGGTTCATTTACGTTAAGAATGTGAAATCTGCATAATATCTTCATTAGGCGTTTGTTCCTATCATCTAATTTCAAGCACTGCAGTGCACATCTCGTTTTAGCCCAAGTTAAATTTTGTTCCTGTGTATTTCTCACTTTTAAACGTACGTTCCTCATGTTAGCAATTTTTTGTCTGTGAGTTTCCCTCTTTTCCATCTTCATTTGAGCGCATACCAAGCAACTCAATTGGCTGTAATTCCAACTTTAAAATCATAAAGCTTTATTCATAGAAAAACAGAAGCATAACCAGTCGCATTTCCTGGGCCTTAAAATTCACAATCTTAACGTGAATGCATTTTACAAACAGGTTGTTTTTGCATTTATTGTGATCTTGGGAAAAACATGTTTTTTTTAATAAGGTAAAATTGCACAAAAACTGCTAAATTTTACTTTGTAATTTTTATTGTCTGACAATTTGTTCTGCACTAATTTAGTTTGTTGAAATTAAAGTGCAATCAATATAAGTTATTGTTTTTAATTGCATGTGCCTGAGTTTTATTTTAAGACCTTTTCCCACTGCATGCTATGTGTGCTCAAATCTTAAAAAAAATCCTAAAATATTATTTAATTAACAACTCATCTGTGGTTTGCTTATAATTAAAAATATAATACATAAATATAACGATTCTAATTTAAGTAATATGTAGTTGATTTTGTAGTTTACTTTATTGGTATAAATAAACTACACATTACTTAACAATTTTAAAGAATTTAAGATGTAAATTACAATACTACTATAAGTTTATAATTATTGTATTAAGTCAATCCTTTTGTTTATTTTACATTAAAAGCATTACCCGAGTACAAACAATGGTACATAAGTTTATTTGTTAATTGAAAACTTAAATTGATAAAACGTAAGTGTTAAAGACATTTTATCTATATTCAAGATGTTTTAGAGTTGAGGCTAAAATTTATTTGTAGGTGATAATAAGCCAATTTGGCAAGTAGCAGAAGAACGTGAAGAAAACAAGGCTAAGAATAAAGAAAATGCACCGTATGGAGAATACGGAGGGTGGCATAAGGCGGCAAAAGTTGATTCTCCAACAGTTACAACCACTCTTAAAAATCTTGGTGCTTTATATAGACGACAAGGAAAGTTTGAAGCTGCAGAAACCTTAGAAGATTGTGCCCTTCGTTCCAGAAAAGAGGTAATTTTTATGTGAAAATTATTTACTATTATTAATTTATAAAAATTGTTTTTTTACTATGCATTGGAAAGCAAAGCTTGCTTCCTTGGGACGGTCATCTTTTTCCATTATAAAATTTACAAAAAAGAAAGAAGCTGAAGCTAAAATATAAAATTGTAAATTATATTCTTGGGGAGTATTTGACAACCTAAGATGTGTATTTAACGAGCTAATTTTCTTGCCTCCAAAAAAGCTCAATCACTCAAATATAATTCATATTAATGTTTTGGGAGTAAATGGAAATATCCAGTTTTTGTTATCTCAAGTATGTAAAAAATTATGGAAAATTTCTTCACATACACAATATATAGAATCAGAAAATTCAGACCAAATGTTGCCTGGTTTTGTGGTTCGACTTTTTTTATGCCAGGTAAACTTAAAAAAGGCTGAAAGAACATTGAAATTGTAAAGAAATTTAAATACTTAAATCATTACACTTACCGACCAATAAAAATAAGATGGATTTGAAGTCCATCACCTAAAGTTGAATATAAGCAAAATTTTATTTTTTTTTATATTTTGATTGCTATTGATCTTAATCTGATATTCTCCCTATGAGAAGAGCTAATTGCACTGAAGTTTCCCTCAAATAACAAGGATAGGTTCCTTGTTGAAACGGTAGTTTTCTTTGTATTCGGGAATATGCCATCAGGGTTGACAGTAAATTTTTGTGCCATCAGTATTTAGGTGTCTTTTTTTATGAGACACACCTCACAAATAAACGTGGTAATTTTTGTTGTAAATGTTCAGCTTCATTGTTTTTTTAAGTCCATAAATATTCAAGCTACATTTAAGAGCATCTTCCTAGACGTCCGAGATAAATTTTCCATTTTAAATAATAACAGGGAATACAAAATCCATTCCACTTTTCTGGAGCTTTTTTGCAAATGATCAGCGAACCACTGATAATTAATGCGAATTCCTAGAGGGCGCGCGAGTTTGGTAGGAAAAATTGTGAAAAATCATGAATCATTTTTTATCAATTTGCTTCACACTTCAGCGACTGGCACAACTTTCGACTTTATGTTCTATAAGAGAGTTGGGGTTTAAAAAGAGATACTGGAGGTAGCCACTTTTTTAATACATCGGTCAGCATATAAATATGATGGCACATTCTTAAATACTAAAAAAACTACCCATTCCACAAAGTGCAGTCGGTTCTTGAATTACTATAATAATATGTAAACTATAACCCTAAAATGCTAGCTTAAAGCAAAATATAACAACAGCTTGCTGTGCTAAATAATCCTGCTGAAAATTATTAAAAATATTTAATCCACTTTTATTTCGCTACGCTTTTATTAATTCAACGATTTCTTTTTTATCGCTACGCTGCAGCATGTGCAACAAGTAAGTCATCTTCATTAATTATCATTGTAAAATAATGCTTAGAGCGTGCATGCTGTATTATTTATTTTGTTACTTCTTAATTGATAGTACAAATTATAATATTTAAATTATTTAGGCTTTGGACATTGTTAAACAATCAAGAATGTCATCTTTCATGGTTCGAAAACCAGGAAGTGGTACCTCTCGTCGTGGATCCAGAGAATCACTGGATATGAGTTTTGATGGAGAAGAGGTATGTGCTTTAAAATTTTTAATTAACAAGGTGCAATTTTCAAAACTTGATACAAAGACAATCTTTTCGACCTACATTAATGAAATTAAATAGTAATTTTTTAACTTTCTGAATTATTTTATACAAGATATTTTAAAATTGTTCCTTACTATTGAGGTATTTATTTATAATAACAAAAGTAAAGAAAATAAAACATAAAATAAAGCATTTATCAACTCGGTTTTAGTTTTTGTTTGGTGTTTTTATTTGCTCTTGTATACTTTTTATTTAATGGCTTTTGCAATTTTAATTTTAGTTTAATATTTTTTTATTTTACTATTACTGTAAGTCTTTATTAGGTACTTGTACTAGAAAGCCAAATGTAAATATTATAAATGATTATTTTAGTTGTTTGGCTACTGAAAATATGATTTTATACAAAGTTTGGACAAGTTTTATAAATCGAAGGGTCCAACTTTTAAGTTTTTATTTTTACTAGTAGAACTCTTCATTTCATCTGCACTATATTAGTGTAGTTTTGTTTGACTACTGTAGAGTCTAAAACCTAGATAATTTTTTTCCATTCGAAAGCATGCATGTATAGTTTACATGTGTACATCATGACATTAACTCTAGATGCAACCATTATGACAGGGTAAGTTGGTACGCAATTACGAAAAGTATCCCACTTTCTTAATTGAAGACCTTGGTCCAATAACTGGTCAAATCCAATTTTAAAAGTATTGGAAAAATGATAAAATCTCTGTAGATAACAAGACATACTTATTTTAAATTTAGCCAATATATTTTTGTACATATAAATTCAATGGTACTCAAAATATAAATTTTTCCATAAAAGTGAATTCACAAAAGAATGTTATTGCATCGTGGTCTTTAATTATTCTAGCATTTCTTAATGTTATTGTGTACAAACGTACCCATGATCTAAATTTTTTACAAACCGCAACGCTGAGCAGGACTAAAAAACGTATAAAAACAACTCATTACTTATACAAACAAAAACAACACTTTCTGTTATAACAAAAACAAAATACATTCCAAAAATTAAAGTGTGATAGTAATGCCAGTTTTCCACCAAACGGACTAGTCGAGTTTGTGTTTTGTCTATAAATTTAAGACACAAAAAACAAAAAGAAAATTTAAACAAATCCAAAACTCTATTTCCATTGAGCGGACAGGACGTTGTTCTAGTTCTGGTTTTGTTTCCAGCCATTTTCAATTGAGTTCAAGTTGAGAAACTGTAACTGGTTGGATTGTGGAGTGGTCTGGGGGTCTAAAGAAAGGTTTTTGTGGTCTGGAGCAGTTGTAGGATTTAAATAATTTAACAACCGGTTCGCTCTTTCTAGGAGGGGGGTAGAAAGTGTGCTGCATTTTCCAAACTCATCTTGGTATTGCCATCTTCAAAAAATGAATGTGTACTCAATGAATATTTTTTTAAAAGATTTGAAAGTTTAAGAATTTTATTAAAAACAAGAAGACACAAAATTCCACTCGAAGGAGCCTGAGATCAGCGAGTCAAAAAACACATAACACAGCAAAAACACATAGATTTAGGCAAGGTGAGAAGTGGACGTCTATAATATTTCATGATAGATGACAAAAGTTAATTGAAACATTTTTGTATTTTGGTTTTTTAAGTAATTAAAAATGTTACCAACCGGTTCGACCAAATCGACAAAATTAAAAAAAACGGTTCTGCCAAACTGGTAGGAACTGGCCGAATTCCATCACTGATCTCGGATTGTAAAATTCATTGCGTTGTGCCTAATCCATTTTGCCTTAAAAGACTGACTCGCTTGAATTTTTTTAATTTTTTCTTCTTTACCAATGCTCAGAGCTACTGAGAAATTATGTTCTTCAATTGTACTTGCATTTCTGATTAACTTGCAATCCAAAGCTTTATATGAGATGTCAGATACCATAAACATAAACACATCACCAACAAAACACCAACCTTGCTCTTTCCACAAAGCAGACTTAAGTTTATAAACATGTCGAAACCTTTTGAAGAGACCGCAACAGAAACAGTAGCCAAAAACGAATCTTCAAATAGTTGGTAAAAAGCATAGATGTCAAAAGTCGCAGCTTTGTTTTTTCGACATTAGTTTCTATTTTGTTTCCACTTTATTTGGTGGAAAACTGGCATAAAATAATTACAAATTTACAGATCTAATTGAAGGAGGTGGCAACCAACAAAGTTGCCAATATAATTTTCTAGTTTATGGGGTAATTCAGAACAAAAAATGTTAGCTGTAACAGCGCTGTTAAATTTGACAGTCACACTGATGTCAAAAAAAACGCTATTCTGTAAAATTTACTGTAAGTTAGCAGCTATGTAAAAAAACCGTGTTTAATTAACATCTGTTGAGGATTGACAGCAACCGTAAGCTAGGCAACGAGATAAAATAATAAATAAAATAGACTGATGTCATAATTAATAATTGTAACAATAATCATCGTGCGTGTTTGTATTAAATAAAATAAAAGCTTATTGATACGAATCTTTGTTAATCCACTATACCAATTAACTATAACAACAGGTTATGGGCCCAGGAGCTAATAACAAATATAAATCATAAGTATAAATTTTTTTTACGAATCACCATGAACGCGATGACAAGGATCCAGCCATTGAACAAGTCCAACTATGACACCTGGAAAATCCAGGCAGAGGCGCTGCTCATAAAGACCGGAGGATGGGAGTATGTAAATGGCTCGAAAACAAGACCAACAGCAAACTCATCAAACCAAGCCGAAGTCGCAGAAGTCACGTCTTGGGACAACAATGACCAAAAAGCTAAGTCAGACCTTATATTATCTATTGAAGTATCAGAATTGCGAGACATAAAATATTGCAAAACTTCAAGAGAGGTTTGGACCAAGCTTTCCACGATCCATGAATCAAAAGGTCCCGCCAAAAAGGCAAACCTTCTGAAGCAACTACTGTTCACGAAGATGACTGAGGGGGAAGACACTCATGCTCATCTATCCAAGCTGGAGACAACTGTCGATAAACTCCGTGACATGGAGCTTGAAATCAATGAGGAGTTACTCTCAATAATTCTCCTATACAGCTTACCAGAGTCCTACGATAACTTCCGTGTAGCAATTGAAAGCAGAGATGTACTACCAACGATGGAAAGCCTTCGAATAAAGATTCTTGAAGAAAGTGAATCAAGACATGACAGACAAGAAAAACAACCATCTAACAGTGCATTGGCAGCATGGAAACAAAAAGGATCAAAGCAACAAAGTTATCAACAACAAATAGGGAACAAAGGTAACAAGAAATTCATGAAATGTCAGAAATGCAAAAAGAAGGGACATCTAACAGCTGACTGCTGGTTCAATAAGAAGAATGCGGAATCCTACGTTGCAGTTGAACAATGCACATCAGTGCATGAATATGTTAAAAAGAATAATTGGATACTAGATAGTGGATGCACTTCACACATGTGCAATGAAAAAGATAATTTTATAGACTTAAAACCATCCATTAAGAAAGTGAATATGGCAAATGGAACAAATTCACAAACTATTGGAATTGGATCTGTAAAATTGAATGTACTAGTTGGAAACACATTAAAAACATGTGATTTATCCAATACATTATACATTCCTAACTTGAATCTAAACTTAATGTCTGTATCCAAGTTAACTGAAAAAGGTTACAACGTTACATTCTATCATGATAAAGCGATCATTCGCAACTTGAAAGGAATTCCCACTACAGTAGCAAACAAACAAGATAATTTGTATGTCATCAAACAAAGCAACGAGCAAATAAATTTATGCAGTATGAAGCAAGATAAAGACTTCGATCTTTGGCACAATCGTTTCGGTCATGTGAATAAAAAGACGTTAAGCGAAATGATATTAAAAGAATCTGTACTTGGGATTAAACCATTGCCAAGGTACATGAAAACTGACAAAGACTGTGAAATATGCATTCAAGGAAAAATGACACAAAAAGAATTTCCTAAGTCATCATTGAATAAAGCAAACGAACTTCTAGAGATCGTTCACACTGATTTATGTGGACCAATTCCCGTAATGTCAAACGGAGGAGCTCGTTACATGGCAACATTCACCGATGAATACTCGAGGTACACAGTTGTAAAAATGCTAAAACAAAAATCAGATGTGTATGACGCCTTCGTAGCGTACCACAAAATGGCTGAAGTAGTAACAGGCAAGAAATTAATGTACTTACAGTCTGATAATGGTCTAGAATTCGTCAATACGAAAATGAATGACTATTTGACAAAACATGGCATACAAAGAAGACTAACAGCTCCCTATACGCCACAGCAAAATGGTATAGCTGAGCGTAAAAATCGTACACTAATGGAAATGGCCAGATGCATGTTGATCAAATCAAAATGCCAAGCCAGTTTCTGGGCTGAAGCTGCATCAACAGCAAATTATATCCGAAACAGATGCGTCTCGAGAAGCACTTATCCGAAAACACCGTACGAAATATGGCTAGGGAGGAAACCAGTCGTTACTCACTTGAAAACGTTTGGATCAAAGGCGTACGTATTAAACAAACGACCAAATAGAACTAATAAAAGCATTCAAAATCAAAGATCTAGGAACTGCTGATAAATTCCTTGGAATAAGAATCAAACAGAATCCAAAAAGAGGAACAATCAGTTTAGACCAAACTGAGTATATAAATGCGATATTAGAACGATTTGGACTATCAGAATGTAATCCAGTAAAGACACCAATGTCAATTGGAACCAAATTCGAAGAAGAAAACGAAGAAGAAGTAGACACAAGATTGTACCAAGAAATGGTAGGATGTCTAATGTACGTCTCCTGTGTAACCAGACCAGACATCACGTACGCAACCACGTACATGAACATCAATCAAAATTATAATAGGGGAGTGTTTCCGGTTGTGGACACACTTGCGTTTTTCGCTTATAACTTTTTTTCAAGTCAATATTATGCAGTGGTGAGGCACACCAGTGTAAAGCTAGAGACCCTGGCTAACTTTTTTCTGAAGTAACTATATAGATTCAGCCGACAAAAATTTTATCATCAATTTTGTGAAGGGGACATTTTTGGCCAAAAAATTGTTGTGGACACCCTTGTAAAATCGCTTAAAATCTTAAAAATATGAAGTAAAATGCATATAAATTTAAAAAAAGAGGTAAGGTATTTATTTATTTTAGAAAAAGGTATTTATTTACTTTAGAAAGAATGGTCTTCAGTGGCAAAATGAAAAAAAATTATTCATCTGAATCGGAAATGCAATGCTTGCACATGAAATAACTGGCTGTCATGCCAGCGCATTTCAAATGCACCGGACGTTCACATACATTGCAATGGATGGAATTATATTAATTTATTAATATATAAAAATATTATTTAACATCGCCGTTACAGCAAGGTTTACAGAATAGCGTTTTTTTGACATCAGGGTGACTGTCAAATTTAACAGTGCTATTATTTATTAACATTTTTGTTCAGAATCACCTTATTAAACAAATACAATACGGGTACAACAGAATTTATAAGAAAACAATGCTGCCACAGTATTGCTCAATAGAGAACTTCGTAATGGACTTATTTCATGCATGGAATAAAAATTTATTTCACATTCTCTGGTTGTAACTGGAAAAGTGGCCACAACAAAAAGATTTTAACTAATTTCACAAACCGGATGATTAGTATTCAGAATTTCACAAACCGAAACAGTGTTCCGGTTAGCTTCTGGTAGTTTCGAGGCCCTGATTGTAAATACACAATCTTAACAATAATGATGCAAGCTCTATAGTTGGTTCCGGTCGGTTTATGTTCATCTTCATAACATCTATTTAAAAAATCTTATTACCATTATCTAAAGACCTGAACGAAATTTAAAAAATAAAATTTGTAAGGTTCTCAAATAAATTTAGATTCATATAAAGATAATTTCTTTAAAGATTAGTATAAGTACCTATTAAAAGATAAAGTTTTTTGCTTTTGGCAAGTTTGTGTTGACATGTAGACCTATTTTTTGACAGAATAATCCTGCGCGAACCCCGGATGGTGAAAAGGCGGGTCTAAAAACGAAATTGTTTAACGCTCTGGGAATCCATCCACCCACGCCCAACAAGCCCAGCTCTTAATTATTTAAATTTGAATGTATATTATTAAGCACTGCATTTTTATTTTGTTTGTTAATATGTTGCAGTTGGTTGCATATAATTTTAATTAAATTACTTGAAAGTATTATTTTATATAAAACGATATAATATTATGCAACAAATCTGCACTTAATTTATACTTTATTTTAATTTAGCACAATGTGATTAAAATTTTATTTATCATGTGTTGGTTGTGGTTGAGTATTTATTTTAAACCTGACATTAATTTTATATGTTCAGTAAAGTTTATTTCTTATTACAACTTTTTATCGGTAACCACATTTAATTAATGTATTTGTTTTATCTAGACTATTTATATTTAAATTAAAGCGTTTATTTTTAACCCTTTTTTCAATTTCATATAATTTTTTTAAATTAATGATTTTAAACTTGTGCTTCATATATAATTTTATTGGTTAATTTATTATTTATTATAGTATATTCAAAAGACCAGCCAATTAAGTTACAAGTTATAAGTTCATATTAAGGCGATAGGTGGCAAATTTTAGCGCTAGATTTTAAAATTTGCTTGATATTTGCGGTTTTGGACATATTTGATTTGACTTACAAAAACAAAACATGAAGAAATTGGTAGCCACAAGATTCTTCTATATACCAAAAAAAGAAATTTTAAAAAAGCTCCACTGGAAAAAAAATTATGTCCAAAACCGCAAATATCAAGCGAATTTCAAAATCAAGCGCTCAAATTTGCCGACTATCCTCTTAAGTAATTCCTAGATCATGACATAAATTGGCTGGTTAAAAATTATTTCGAATGGCTTTGGTTAGTTCTTGGTTAACAATAACTACAAATTTTAAAAGTATAATATATTTTCGAAGATCTAATAAAATCTGCTAACTAATATTGTTGGAGAAAATTACACCAGGTTTGATAACATATTAGGTGCTTTCCACGTAACCAATCTGAGTTCCAGGCTGATCGGAGTGAACTACTTTGAAGCACTACATTTTACCTCGTCCCCGTCCTCTCGAGTGACTACCTAATTTTTAGTGTGAACTACTCCAGTGGAATAGGGGTTCTGATTCGCGTTCTTGATTGGTTATAGTTCGAAATTTGTGGTTATGTTAACAGAACAGAATCATTACGTGTTCCAAGTGCGTTTATTATTTTGAGTACTATAAAGCAACTCACTCCAGAGTAGTTAAAATTTACTTGGAAAGCACCTATTGAATAAGCTAAACTTGATTCTGATTAACTTCCTAAATAAATCTTCCAATCAGAAGTAAATGTATAGCATTTTCAATAGGATTTCAATACTGCATGGAAACGTGATAAATATTTTAGTTTTTGGTGTTCTACCAAAACACCAATATGCACTTAGCAGGTATTATCAGATCACCACATATTAATGCTACCATTCGAAATTTTTTGATTATTTGAAGGGGACAGAAAAGTATATCTTATTTATACAGCAAAACAATTTCGCAACATTTAGGGTCAGAACATTCCCAAAGAAAAAGAAATCACTCTGTTGCCTATTATAATAAAAGATATATTTACATTTAGTATGTTGCCGTAAAATTTGCGATTTTTTGTCACTGTGTGAATTAAACATAAAAAATCACCGTCCAAAAGAGTAAACTTTATTTAGTCATTAATTTGTCATTTGAATGAGATTAGTCCAAATATTTAACCAAAGCCAATAGAAGTTTCTAAAAATATACTATAGTTAGTCAATAATAAAAAGCTCATCTCACATTTCCATCGAATGCAATATAAAAAATATATGTAATCCACTCATTTTTATTTGAAGTTGCGTGAAGGAAGGAGCTTGTGTTTTTGCTTACATTCCATTTTACTTTTACGCCTTACTCATTTTAATTTTACTTAAAATGCTCCTAAGGTAAACTTGTACAATTTTATAGAACTACTTTCCATTTCATCAAAATTTTACATAAATTTTATTACAAAATTTTAAAAATTGTAGGACTTTTTAGAAAATTTTAAAATAATGTATAATATTGTAATGTGTTGTTAAATGGTTTGAAATTTTATATTTTTGGGGATTTTTATTTTGTAACACAAATCTGCTATTTTTATTGTGACAAAATAAGATAAAAAATCCCTGCAATGATTCATAATTTTTTGCTTAAGTTGCTTCATTTTAGTGTGTGGAAACTAGAAGTGAAAGTAGGGCTGTGAACCTCCACACACGCTTATGAATAAATTAAGCCCAATTCATAAAAAAATATAGTATGCTTTGGCTTACAAAAATCTTTCCTATTAAAACAACGATTTGTAATCTATTAATAATTAATGTAAATTTAGTTAGTTTAATATACACATCTTGTCTTCATAAACCATAAATACATTATTAATCTTTGTTAATATAAATTTATAAAAAATAATAAAATTTGTTTAAAACCGCATGTGTTTTTATTGCATTTATGCCCATGTGTTGAATTGCTTTTTTGATTTTTTTTTCTATTGTTTATGAGTTGATAATTGCTTGAGCCTAAATCATACTAATAATTATTATTTTTCTAAAAAATGGAAAAAATTTGTTATGCAATATAAAACACTATTATTTAAGCAAATGTTTATGTATTATTTAAAGGTATGTTTTTCTTGATTTAATAACATTTTTTTGAAACTAATTCATGCAGCAGGATGGAAGAAAAGCACGAGTTCAGTAAACAACAAATCACCATCAATAACATTCCATTTACCTAAATTTATTTTATTTTTTTAATTACATTTACAATAAAAAAATTTCTTATTTAGTACTTAAGCATAAAAATTGGCTTAATTAAATTTAAAACCGTACAAGTATCAATGTTTAAAAGCTAATAAATTTGTTTAATTACTCATCTTCAAGAAATTTTACAAGTTGCTGTAAAAGTAAGAATCTGTTAATTTTATAATCTGTGTGTACATATTATTGATAGAGGCACTGCTTTTACCAATATAAAAATTTATCATTTTAATGGTATATTCCATCATTTACTCATCATGTTTTTCAACTTAATTGCTAAAAATGTGTTTGCTTTGCTATTAAAGTTTACTAATAAAAAGACTTGTTTTTTTATATCTACCTCGCACTACCTACCCTAATTTCAAGATTTCACAGCAAAAGTCAATTGGATTCTTTTTTTAAATCTAATATACACCTGTTGCGATAAAAAAAGTTTGCTCGTACCGACATAACGTATAGAGCCTAGAGATATGGTTTTCTAAAATTTTAATATTTATATAAAAATAAAATATTATTTTTGTCTATAAAAATATTACCAAACAGTGCTAAAATGCTGAAATACCAAATATACTTTTAAAACTTCTCAATTTGTTATCAACTGTGCATGCTTGCATAGCACGCATCAGCTACAGAGGTGGTGCACGATATACTCAACTATGCTTGTAGAAAGGCGTGACCCAGCAGGAGTATATTCTCTAAATGTCTAATTCAGATATGCGTAATGCAGAACACACCCTAAGTTTTCAATGAACAAACTATTATAGGAAAATTAGGAAGACACTTATACCATTCTTATGGGGTGATTCTGAACAAAAATGTTAGCCGTAACAGCGATGTTAAATTTGAAAGTCACCCTGATGTCAAAAAAACGCAATTTTGTAAACTTTACTGCAACTTAACGGTTATTTACAATAAAATTTTCGGTGTTAAAATAATATACAGCAAAATTAAAATAACAATACATTAATGTATATTTGATCAAAATAATACATTATATAAATGTATGTACAATGCATTTTAATACCGAAAATGTTATTTTATATTATCGTTAAGTTACACTAAAATTTACAGAATAGCGTTTTTTTGACATCGGTGTGACTGTCAAATTTAACATCACTGTTACGGCTAAAATTTTTTGTTCAGAATTACCCCATTATTCACGTCTTAAACCATAGTTACCGTCTACCGCCAGCATTACCCAATGCGCACCACGGGGAGGTTTTGTAAAAACAGACAGGCTGTGCATAAACATTCTCTCTCTTTTTCGAATAGGTGATCTTCAACTTCAGGTTGAAGGTCATGGCAATATTCTCAAATGGTGCGTCACTAATGGGGTAATTCTGAACAAAAAATGTTAGCCGTAACAGCGATGTTAAATTTGACAGTCACCCCGATGTCAAAAAAACGCTATTCTGTAAATTTTTGTGTAACTTAACGATAATATAAAATAACATTGTCGGTATTAAAATGCATATTGTACATTTATATAATGTATTATTTTGATCAATTATACTTTAATGTATTATTATTACTTTGCTGTATGTTATTTTAACACGAAAATTTTATTTTAAATAACCGTTAAGTTGCAGTAAAGTTTACAAAATTGCGTTTTTTCGACATCAGGGTGACTGTCAAATTTAACATCGCTGTTACGGCTAACATTTTTGTTCAGAATCACCCCATAAGAATGGTATAACTTTTATTTGAAACATTTTTCTCAAAAATGCTTAGTTTCTAAAATAAAGCGGCGTTGCCGAACTTAACGTATTGAAAATTTAAACCCTTGTAACTTGTAAACTATTTACTTTAGAAAACTAAAAAATATGTCTTGTATACCTCTAAAGGCAAGCTATAATATTATGCAATAAAAATGGGGGGTTGCTATTTAAAAAAGATAAGTTGTTATCGTCTGACCTTCAACTTGTTGTTCAAGGTCATGGCAATATTCTCAATTAGTGCGTCACAAAGAATGGCACAACTTTTATTTTAAACAGTTTTCTCAAAAATGCTCATTTCAAAAATACAGGGTGTCCCATTTTAATCTTGGCAGGGGAATTTCTCGAAACGAGTACATCAGACAAAAAAAGTTTCCGAATAATAGTTTGAAGGGGGACGTTCGCTATAAGAAATTTCACACACCAGCTCCCCAGGGGGGGACTTTAAAATCTTAAATTAAACCCCCTATTTTTTATTGCAGATTCGAAAAGAGCATCAAAAACTATGTAGGTTTTATCCGGGAACTTTTTTTTTCGCAACAGGTGGCGCTGTAATCTTAAAAGTTCCAGGATAAAACCTACATAGTTTTTGATGTTCTTTTCGAATCTGTAATAAAAAATAGGGGGTTGCATTTAAGATTTCAAAGTCACCCCCCTTATCCACCCCCTGGGGGGTTGGGGGGTGAAATTTGTTATAGCATCGAACGCCCCCCTCCAAACCATCAAACTTTTATTCAGAAACTTTTTTTGTCTGATGTACTCGTTTCGAGAAATTCCCCTGGCAAGATTAAAATGGGACACCCTGTATACAGGCGTTGCTGAACTTTTTGTTCACCCAGAATATGCATTTAATATGGGGTAAACGCAATGGTAATTTTTGGGGTTTAAATAAATATTATTAAAAATGTATGTTGAAAAGCCCAACTTATAAGATCATTTCTGGTAATCGAGGATAGTTAAAATTTTTACCAAATGAGCGTATTTTTATAAAAATGCATGTATACAAAATTCATTAAAATATTATAATAATACTTTGGTAGCAATATTTTGGTAATAAATAAATAAACAAGTCTGCTTTCAGAGGTCTACTATCACCAGTTAAGCGTTGTCCGTGTAGTTATGGGACACCCTGTATATCCATAAAATATCGGGTACGTATACATATAAGCTGGTGTAAATCACACAGGTCGAATCAGCCGTTTAACATTTTTCAAGCTCATACCTTTCTTTGAAAAGTTAAAAAAAAATCAAATTAGCCCAATTTATTTTATTAAGGATATTGACGATGATTAAAACTATAAACCCAGCACTGTTTCTTTGTTTGGGGTTTAGGGGTTAACGTTAACGAAGAACGAAAGATAACTACTTTACCTAGTTTACTTTCTTACCTCTTGGCCGACGATTCGTAATTCCTAGGGTAAAGAAACATCTAGGTCCGGTCCTATGTGCATCAGTGTGCATGATGAGGTATACGAGGTTCAAAATCCAATCGAAGGAAAGCAACTTACTAGCAACTCTTGAGAATTGGTATTCTGTGGTTCTTTGTTGTTATTGTTTTAAACTGTCACTATTTTTTCATCTTTTCATATTTTTCGTATGGCGTAGTTGTGAAGAAATTAAAAGTAAGATTATTTATCTATTTATATTTTATCAGTTTTAGAATTTTTCTTTAATTTTTCTATAATTTGTATATAATTTTAGTTAAATCGTTGTTCGCGCTGTACCTGGAAAAATAATATGCTTTCATTCATTAATGAAAAAAACTTGTTTTCTTGTTTAAACTTGCATGTTATGATAAAAATGCTTTGTCGTATTAATTATTTTTGCGAATTATTATTTATTAAAATAGCCAAGAATTAAGAGTTGTTATTAGGTTCTTTTGTTTATTTCCTGATGAAAAACATTCAAATTTGTTTTTCTACCAAGGCACAGATTAGCCGTGTTAGTTGATATCAGTACTAGATGGAAACTGCCCTAACTTATCTATGGCTACAAGAAAGAAAGAAATTTAGCCCTAAAAAATAAATATCTTTGACTACGTTTATCTCGAGCAACTCAACCCAGCTTGAATTCGGCTTTTCTTGACCTCTAAAAGGTCAAATAAAGCCCAAATTCAAGCTGGCTTGACCTGCTCGAGCTAAACGTAGTCAGTATACTACTTAACAAAGATACATAGCTAAGCTAATTTCCTTTCCAAACAACAAAATCAGCACCCTAATATGCAGTTTTGAGAACTAACTTATATTTACTACGCTTCCATCAGGGATTGAATCGGGTTTTAAAATATCCGAAATTTAAATGTTTATGTGTTTCTATCATAAGAATTTAAAAAATATCTAAATTACTTTCAATTCCGGCATTAGGTGGAGTTTTGGCGAGACCATGGTTTTAGTTTTTAGGGTTATAAAAATGAGCCTTTAATTTTGAAAGTGAGACAAGTCCACTTTTTGATATTTCTAGATATTTAATATTTTGCAAAATCAATGCAATTGAAATACTGTTGAGAATATAAAACAACAGTAACAAATTTGTATTGATATTGAGTCGATTTTTATTGTAAATGATTATTTTTAACAAAATGGACTTATCTCACTTTCAAAATCAAAGGCTCATATAGTAATAATAATTTATTCACGAGATAATCCCCATTACATAAAAGATAACATGTTTGAGTAGAAGTAGTAAACATAACAATACAAAAGTAAGCGTGTATAAATATCAAAACAACTTTACAATATACAGGGTGATGATAAAGTTTGGAACATAATTCATAATTGCTGTATTTAATTGTTTTGAGAAAATCGCTCGGACAGGTCAATTTTTGTTTTTAAAATGCTATCTCTTGGTATAAAAAAATATTAATGACGTCACTGGTGCTTTAGCAATGATGTCTTCAGCGATTTTTTTAAATGGAACGATGATATAAAAAAACAATTACATTTTTAAACCAATTTTTAAATAAAAAATCTTTTTAATTCAAAAAAGGAAATTTTTATTTTAACGAAAAAGGTTTTAAAAATAAATTAAAATGAATTTAAAGTTACTAATAATAACAAAAGAAAGTAAAAGTTTAAACAGTGCGCATTCTAATGCGAATATAAAATGTTAAATGTATTTAACAAAATTTAATAAATAGTCTTGAAAAACTAATTTTTTGATTCCATTTAAATGTAAGAAAATTTACAAAAAATAAAATTTTAATTTTACCATTTAATGAAATCAGCCAAAATAAATCTTACACAACATTCAAATTTTTCAAATTTAATACAAATTAATTTTAAGTTTACATTAAAAAATTTTTAAACAAAATTTTGTTTACAAATGCAATCATTTTTTTATATCATCGTTTAAGTGACATAAATGTCTATCAAAAACGAGTGAAAAAAATGGGGTTTCCATTTAAAAAAATCGATGATGACGTCATTGCTAAATCACCAGTGACGTTATTAATATTTTTATTATACCAAAAAAACTAAAATTGACCTGCCCAAGCGATTTTCTCAAAAAAAAATTAAATACAGCAGTTATGAATTATGTTCCAAACTTTATCATCACCCTGTATTTAAATTAGATGTAACATATATGACAAATTTAAAACGGTATAAAGACGAGAAGTAAGAGATTGAATCTGCTTCTATAATGCTCTTGATAGAGTTCAAAATAAATTCTTAAGAATAACTGCATATAAGCTTGGTATACCTAAGAGAGATATGGTATATAGCAGCGTTTCCCAAACTTTTTTGACCGCGACCCGGTACGAGGTTTTAAAATTTCGCGACCCACCTTATGAAAAAAAAAACATTTATTTACAAAACAAATTTTATTTTTTAATAAAAATCAAGTTATTTGTTTGTTTATTTCATACACAAAAATTTTTACAATTTTTTCCGTGACCCAGAAGAGTTTTTCGGCGACCCGGTGCCGGGTCGTGACCCACACTTTTGGAAACGCTGGTATATAGCGATATCTTGTTGTCATTGCATCTCGATCCACTGAGTACAAGAAGAGTTTTGGCTGATTTATCGTTTTTGTACAAAATTGTTAAAGATTATTTAGATATACCAGAATTGTTGAAAATGTTAAATTTTGTTTTTAAAGCTTATGGGGTATCCACAAGGAGTTTGGTCTTATTTAGACCAAATATACATTTGACAAATTATGGTTATAATAGCCCTATGGCAAGAATGGTTAGAATTGCTAATGCTATCAACAGTAACGTTCATTTCGATATGTTTTCATCTAATATAAGTCAATTTAAGCGTAATTTGGCGCATATAAGCATTGAGGACTATTTGTAAATATTTATTGCGCCAAGTTGTTATGAAAAATGCTACCTTTATTTTTGTTTTTTGGTACATATTATTAATTTTTGTTTTTTAGTACATATTTCTTTTCTTGTATATCTACTTATAAAGTTATAGATGGTAATTTTATTTTTACAACATGTAAAATTATTATAATAAAATTTATGTATAAAGGGAGGTCATTCCTGTTGATGGATTAATAAATAAATAAATAACCAGGGTAATGACCGGGTGTGGGTGGGTGCCTAAATAATTCAAAAGAAGCTTGTTTATATTCGAAATAACATACAGAATTATAAATAAATTCATTTTTTATTTAAAAAACGTTACATATTGTGTACTAAAATAATATGAGCTCAAAGATACAAAAGTGTGATTCACAATGCGAAGTAGATCAATTGTTTACACATAGACGCAGCACAATTCCCAGGTGGCAAGGAAAAAGAAAAAAAACTGATAAAATTGGCTGGGAACCCTGGATATGAGAAAGTTATTGCACATGAAAGTTTCATTTGAAATACTACTCGCTTTGGCGTGGTGACTTCACAAGGCACACTACTTGCCCGAACCACATTAGCGACTCACGATAAAAAAAAATTAAATAGCTTCGTTGCTTTTTGAAATCGAAATAAATCTTTCACCATATTTAAAATTATCCTTAGTTCTAGAGGGTCTCACTTTTTTTCCAGCAAAATTTTTTTTTAGATACTAAATGTCATTCTGAACAAAAATTTTCCTATGAACTATTACGTTTTTTTGACTCCTTAAAAAGTTACAGCAATTTTAAAATTTCATAAATTAAATGATTTTTGTGGGACGCCCTGTGTAAATTTAAATTAATTTAAATCAAGTATCCTTTGGATTTTGTATATCTTTAAGCCAATAAGATGCTAAATTTTACAGAGGGAAATTTAACCTCCTCGTTTACTTATTTTAAAAAAGCCAATAATGTTCAAAAAACCCAATTTGGCAAAGTAAAAATCCAAATAATAACTGATTTAAATAAAAAAATATATAGGCAGATTCTGGTCAAAATTAAAGGCCTTTAATTAGAAACAAATAATGTAACCATGGAAATTGTCCGTTACAACCCATATAACAAATTTAAAGGCCTTTAAACTTAAATCATTTGACCAGAATTTGGGTATTAATAAGAAAAAATATTATACAGGGTGTTCCATAGAAATCATGAAAATTTATCAATTTTAAAATTGCTGTAACTTTTTAAGGGGTCGAAAAAACATAATAGTTCATAGGAAATTTTTTGTTCAGAGTGACATTTACTATCTAAAAAAAATTTGCTGGAAAAAAAGTGAGACACCCTGTATAATATTGTGTCAATTAATAATAAAATAAATATTGTGTCAAATTTATTACTATTTTCATCACATGGAAACTTCCTAATTCTATAATTAGGAAGTTTCCATGTGACCTCTATAGGTGTAACAACAGAAATAGCTTAAAACAAATTCAACTCATTTCTTCCTTTACTATTTTAATAATTACTATAAAAAAGACTGAATTTATTTTTATTAATGCCATTAAAAAGATTAGGGTGAAAATAAAACTTAGTCTTTACTTTGTAAGACATTTTGATAACATATGTACCAAATGATTCAAGAAAGATTTAAAGTGAGGGAATGCAAGTACGAGAGGTAAAAATAGTAGTAGGTTGGTATCTTATTTTTCTCACAAAGCAACTGCATACCACTGTAGTACATAATTACTTACTTTAAAGGTTTTAGTAAAAAAATCTATGAAATATTGAAAACTTATACCTGTTTATCTGGAAATTTAAAAAATTACGGTTTGTTACATATGGATGAAATAAAATTTTGATTACCACAGTGAACTCAAAGAATCGTTTTTACTTTTAATGGCAACATAGGTCGAGTATGGTATTGTTTAGTAGGTCTTTTAAAAACAAACAACTTTTATTAAAGTCATTGTGCATACTTTACAATTAAAATTTAAAAATAAAAAAGTAAAATTGACATTATAATTAAAAAAGGTATGCTTTTACTAAACCATACAGCAAAATTAACGCATATTCCAAGAAAATTAATAAAAACTAAAATTGATATAATAAATACCACACTCGACCTATGTTGCTATTTAAAATTTCGAAGTTCTGGTTCGGTAGTTCGGAACTTAAAAACTACACCAAATTATTCTTTGCTTTCACTTTGGTAATCAAAATTTTTATTTCATCCATGTGTTACAAAGCATTTTCAAAATAAATGGGTGGCACCAGTGGTCTGGAACACCTGGTTTACTCACTATGTGAAGTTAAGGCCGATTTATAAGTTTACCAATAGCCCCAAATAACCCAGGACACAGAATTGATTATTTAGTGACGTTAATGTCAATAAGTTTCAAGTTGGCTGTCAAATTTTACACAAAAAAATGAAAAATGTTCGTTAACCTTTAACTATGCACTCTTGTTCAATTCGACTCAAATTTGACCACTCGTGATATTACATATGATTATTTTCTAACCAAAATAAACAATAATATGCCCGTTAAATATATTAATTTTTAATAAAAATACTGCCAAACATAAATGAAATAAACACAAATGTAAATAAAGCATAAAATTTTCACAGAATATAAATTGTGTTAAGAAAACTCCTAGAAGCTTCATTGACAAAAATTATGTTAAAACTTTTTTCAAATATAAATTCCAATTCGTTCATATTCGGAACCACTAATGAACTACCAACCAACTTCACTCCCATTTACTGCGCATATGCATAAATACCCAGAAATAAAATAAATTCATTTTTTATGTCGGGGATTTTATGTTTGGATAATAAATGAAGGTATTGAAATTTTATAGTTGATATTTGCGGATTCTAGGTCCTATAAAGTTAAAAATCCATCTTTAATTTTTTTAATGTTAGGGTGCTTACTTTTTTTAGATAATAAATGTCGTTCTGAACAAAAGATTTCCCACGAGCTAATTTTTTTTTCAAATCCTTAAAATGTTACAGCAATTTTAAAATTTTAATGAGTTTTGTGAAACGCCGTATAACTTCCATTTTATTATGATTTTTTGAATTGAATCGTGTATAGGTACTATTCGGGTACCATGGATTTTTTCTATAACTTTCAGCCAATCAGATATAAGAATCATTTTATTTGTTTTTTATCCCTTATGAATATCACCTCAAACATGCCCCTGTTTTACAAACAATTAGTTTTATTAATAAATTCATGACGATGCTTATCTTATAATACTGTCACAATAGATAATTTTATCAAAAAATTATTAGAATTTTCTAAATTAAATCAATTACAGTTGGTTTGCTATTTGTTCGTGTTTATCTTATAAACACTTCTGAGTTGTAAACATACCTACATTGTTTCATAGTAAATCATTCATTAACCTTCCAATGACCAGGTAGGGTCACTGTGTGAACCCACTTCTTATTTTTTTATAGTATTTTTATAAGTTTGTACATTAATTATTAATAATTAATTAGCTCAATTATTTTTTTGTTGTTGAGTTTTTCACCTTCCTACAAATGCATTTATTTTTAAAATCAATATACATTTGTAAAAAACTATTTTGTGTTTGGGGTGATCAACCAACAGAACATCTACTCAATTACATAAAAAGCACAATTAGTATGATTTTGGAAACTAATGATACAGAGGACCAAAAAGAAACAAGTGAAACAGTTGAAACTGGTGTGAAACGCCAGCATTGAATAAATGTGATAAATATAAATGGTTTACTTGCAAAAACCATGTAACGGTAGTGAAATCAAAAATATGTATGTAACTCTTACAAGGAATAAAAATGTTAGATCGGCTATCTGTATACAATATTATATTACTTATATTACAATATACACTAAAAATGGTTTTTGAGCATCTAATAAAAATAAGTTTTACTTGAAATAAGCACTCAATAATAGTTAACTAATGGGGTCATAAAGTGACCCCACATGGACCTTTGTGCTTTAAATCTTGTTTCATCGGAAGTTAAACACAATATGTGACTCCTCTTTCTTGACCATCAAAAATAGTGCAAGTTTTGTGTATAATTTCTAGATCATTAGTAAAGTAGTCAATTAGAATGAAAAGATTATTGCTTAGGCACTAGGGTAGAGAGTAGAATTATTAGAGGATACCTGATGCCAATCTTCAATTGGTACCATGGTTCCTCATGTTAATAGTTGGTTAAATTGTATATAAAATTTAATTATTTATTAAAATTGTTATCTAATTATAAAATTATTGTTGAATAAAAACATTAGAAAATGACCTAGAGAGAGTATAAAAATTAAAGAATGTTACAATACCAAAGATCTATCCATCTTCCGCTTCTTCATCTTTTTTTCAAATTCACACACTTGATGAATATTATAAGATTGATGAATATTATAAGATTCCGGGGCCGATTTTATCTACAAGCAAATATTATCAACTTTGTGATTAGTATACCAATATGTATTTATTTTAATAAACTTTTATTAGGTATTGAGAAAAAATTATTATTTTTCAGAATTGGAGAAATGGCTAAATCTATTATAAACTTTTTTCTGCCAAATTCAACCTTTGAAGGAAAGAAAGTTCCAACAGGTGTTGCAAGAGGGAGAGTTAATGGTGAAGAATCTGAAGAGGAAAGCATTTCTGATGATGAACTTGATTTGGATGCTCCAATGTATCCGAAAAAATACCAGGTCACTGAACTTGAAAATTATGCGCTACACCATGAAAAGCAACAGAAAGAAGGGAATATGTCAAACGTAGACAGCTTGAATGATATGTTAAGTACAACAAACTTGCTACAAATAAAGGAACAAAACGAAGAAAATACTAGAAGGGTTTATACGACATACAGTTTTGATACCAAAATAAAACATGAACATTTGCCTATAGATAACTACAAACAAGATATTCTGGATTACATTGATTCCACTTCAATTCTTGTTATTAGAGGAGAAACAGGATGTGGCAAATCTACCCAAGTCCCACAGTTTATTTTAGACGACGCAAGAAAAAAGAATGTTTACTGTAACGTCATTGTAACCCAGCCAAGGCGTATTGCTGCAATAAGTGTAGCTAAAAGGGTTTGTGAAGAAAGATGTTGGCAACTTGGGTCTATTTGTGGATATCAGGTTGGTTTAGAAAATATAACCACCTCAGATACAATTTTAAATTATGTTACTACAGGTGTTTTACTACAAAAATTAATTTATAAGCAAAATCTTAATGATTATACCCATATTATTATTGATGAAGTTCATGAAAGAACCCAGGAAATGGATTTCTTGCTTTTATTAGTGCGTCGGTTCATAAGAACTAATTCTCTCTCAGTAAAAGTAATTATCATGTCGGCTACTATTGATACAGATAGATTTGCTCATTACTTTCGAACACATATTGATGACAAGAGGTATGTGAATGCTCCAGTAATGTATATTACTAAAGAAAGTAATCATAGATTATTATTGTTTTATCTTGAACAAATGTTCCGCGGTTCCAGAGGAGATGACATGATGAGAACATTTAATATAGATGAACCAGAAGTTAAAGTAGAAACACTAAATATCATGATAAATCTTATTAAATTATTTGACACTATAGATTATTTAGATCCTGTAACAAACACCAAACAAATTGGGCATGTATTAGTATTCTTGCCTGGATGTTTTGAAATAGAGACGGCTTATAATAAACTTCTAATTAGCAAAAGACTTGATGAGGTAGCCACAGATTGGCTTATCTTACCTCTTCACTCTATGAATACCAGTGCTGAGCAACAAAGGGTATTTCAAAAAGCAGGCCCCAATCAACGAAAAATTATATTGTCAACTAATATAGCTGAAAGTTCACTTACACTTGCTGACATTGAATATGTTATCGACTTTTGTCTAACAAAAACTTTGGTTGTTGATCCATTAACAGGATATCAATCATTAAAATTACAGTGGGCTTCTAAGGTTAATTGTGACCAAAGAGCTGGCAGGGCCGGACGTGTTAAAGATGGTAGAGTTTACAGATTAATACCTCGAAATTTCTATAAAGTGATTCCAAAGGATCTAACTCCTGAAATGTTAAGTGCTCCATTAGAACGTGTTGTATTGGGGTCGAAAATGCTCGAAATTCAACAACCACCTGAGTCAATATTGGCTCTAGCCTTGGATCCTCCTCATTTAGATGCTATTGAAACTACAATACTAAATCTAAAGGAAGCTGGAGCTTTGTTGTTAACATGTAATGGGACTTATACAAAATCTGATGGCGATATTACATTTCTAGGACGAATTATGTGCAATTTACCTTTAGACATTAAACTGTCCAAACTTATAGTGATGGGCTACATGTTTGGTTGTATGGATGAGTGTATTATAATGGCTGCAGGCTGTTCATTGACTAATATATTCAAAACACCTTTCCAAGAAAGATTACAATCCTACAATAATAAACTTATGTGGGCAGACGGATCCTGTAGTGACTTAATTGCATATCTTAACTTATATAAAGTTTGGGAAAAAAATAAATCATCTGGAGCTTTCGTGAATAATAAAGAAAAAGATTGGTGTGCAAGTTACTTTTTATCCAATAAAGCTCTCAGAGAGTGGAGTAAACTTGTTGATGAGTTGAGAGAACGTTTACAACGGTTGGGAATAAGACCTTTTGGAGGACCCGGAAAAGTTACTTTGAGCCATGTACAACTTCCTGTTGTTGTTAAAATTGCCATTTGTGCAGCATTCTATCCAAACTTTTTTAAAAGAACTAATGAATCTGGAGAATTACTTGAAAGAGAAGCTCTTAAAGAAGTTAATGGATTAAATCCTATGCAAACTGTTTACTATACAAATATGGATTCAGAGCAACCAGGACCTTTGTATGCAAAGTATATCAAGAAAGCTTTAGAACCATGTTCCAAAAATGTTGAGGTAGGTAACCCATTGATAAGTTAACTTACTATATTCATCTTTTAAGTAAAAAATAAAAATTTTTGGACACCCCTTATTGAAATAAGAAATCATTAAACTAAAATGCATATTTCATTGCTTTCTTTTAGATTCGTTTTGACTCTTCATCCAAAGTATATGTTACTTTTAAAGAATCTTGTACTCCTCAAACAGTTAACCTGAATGGACAACAATTTGTAACTACAATGCCAGGGAAAATACCTACGAGTGTATATAGGGCCGTGAAGATGCGTCAATTGAAACTAACCACAACAATTCTCCATCTAAAAACCCCTGAATCTTGGAAATTTGCAGAAGCGAAAGGAATTGCAAAGCAAAATGACTTTGGTCGATATGAACTTATATCTAGAACTGATGAAATTAAATCTAATGCTTTGCCTACTATATGTGATATAGCTATTTCTATTAGAATATGCTATATTATTGATGCTGGGCATTTCTTTGCTCAACCTGTATCTGATGAAGTAGAGAAAAATGTGTCTACTATTGACGACATTTTAAATTTTAAAGGAGAATTACTAATAATAACCAAAACTCCTAAAATTGGAGAATTGTATGCAGCAAAATTTGAAGAAGATGACCGTTTTTATCGTTGTAAAGTAATAGGAATAGCACCTGGAAATTTAAATTTAATAATTGCTCAGGTTTTATTTATAGACTTTGGTAAGTAAATAAATAGCTATACAACAGGGTGTTCCTAAAATGGAGGTCTCAAGTTTGTGTGCTTATTCGCAATTTTGATTACCTGTAAGGGGCGCTGTTTTGACAGAAACAGCTGATCCAAGTGAGGTCAAAATTTATTTATAATTTACCTAAAACCCCATGATTTAATGATTTTAGTTCACGAAACTAATAAAAACAGGTCATTTTCGCTTTTTATAAGCGTGAATGTATTTCCTCACTTCAGTAGTTTACAAAAATCCACCAGAGGGCGAGCGAAATTCCGAAATCGTGAATACTACAAGTAAAAATATGACGAAAAGTAAAAATTTTTCCAAAACTCAACTGTTACCGAGCTTCAGGATCTTGAAATTTATTTTTACTTTTTATTTATTTTCTCTGGTTTGGCTAAAGGAAAATGAATAAAAATTTTAGGGTGAATTGGCGATTCTAGCTAAGCGATCTCCCTCTTGCGGCATAGCGCGGAACTATGAAATGACGTCACGTCGGTGATAGTTGTGCGGACGAATTTAGCGTTTAACGTTTGTTAACGTCTGTTATAGTCAAGTAAATAATGTCAACTTACCTAATTTACTTTGTATTATTAAATACGTTTGATTATTTCTTTGGAAGTGACGTGACGTCATTAGAGTATGTAACCAAACATACATTTGCGGGGGAAATATTAATTTGAATCGCCAATACTTGTCATAGGTAGTCACTTTTGCTATTATCTATTATTTTTGTCTGAATTTTAAAATTCAGCGGTAGAAACAGCTGAAGGTAACCCTTTTTTGAATTTATTTGATATGTCACTGCAAAATTTTACAATTTGGTTGGATTTTCAAAATCTTCATTCAATTTACCCCAAAAAAGTACACCTCTTAAATTTTGATAGGATTAGTGGTATTTCAGTAATTTTGCGTTTTATAATCTAGTACCTTTTTTTAAATCAAACTAATAAATAATGAATTCAAATAAGGAAAATTAAAAACTTAGTATGACATATTGTTGGTGTTTTAAATAAAAAAAACATGTCACAAACACTCATTTTAAATTTTAGAAAAATGTTCAAAATGTCCGCTCCTATTAATTTTTTATAAAATTTAAAATAAAGTGTTTCTGACTTCGGCAGCAGTAAAAGGGGCTCATTTTAAAAAACGTTCGCTTAGCGGCGCTTTCCCCAAAAATAAGAACTAATTAAAATAATATTTTTTTTCCAACGCTACCAATAAGCTAAGGTATAAACGAAGAGTTTGACGTTGCGTTTTTTCTTTCAAGTATATTTTTAAACTTTTTACAGCATCCAAAAAATTAGCTGTAAAAAGTTTAAAAATATACTTAAAACAAAAAACGCAACGTCAAACTCTTCATTTATACCTTAACTTATTGCTAGCGTTGGAAAACAAATATTATTTTAATTAGTTTCTTATTTTTGGGGAATGTGCTGATAAACATTCATTTAGCCGATCCAGAGAAAATAAAAAGTAAAAAGAAATTTCAACACTTTTTGTCTTATTTTAACTTGTATAAGCACATGAAGCATTGACCACCATTTTAGAAAGAATTTTGGAACTTTTATATCTAGTAACAGTCCTATAGTTTTTTTAATTTAATTGAAACAAATTTATCTCAAAATGTAGAATATATGTACTACATTTTTGCTAATTAATGGGATCGACTTAAGAGCACAACATCAGTTTCTTCCCGTAATTACAGTTCCAACCTTTGCAATTTGTAGTAATTTTCACTTACTAATCATTTGTTTTAGGAAATATCCAAGAAGTTCCATGTTCATCATTATATAGAATACCTGAAGGAGTGGCCCTTACAATACCTCCACAGGCAATTGAATGTGTTTTAAGTAAAGTTAAACCATCTGCTGTCATGAATTCTAATGGAATGTGGTCTGAAAAAGCTACTGATGTTCTCAGGAAAAAAGCTGACGCTGTGATTAATGCCAGGATCTATTCGGTTGTTAATAATGTGGTGTCACTTGAACTATGCTCTAAAAATACAACAAATACTTTTAACTTATGGTTAATTGAAAATAATTATGGCGAAGAAGCTGAAGAAAGTTTATTATCCAAAGAAGACTATGCAAATCGTTCAAAGGCGCAACAGTTTTCTAATGCAAGCAGTATTGATTTTACTGAAAAACATTTTATCAGTCTTTGTAAGGATGTAGAACCACCTCACAGTAGTATTTGCCATGATAGATTGTTTTTAAAAGGTCCTTTTTCGCCTTTGGAAATGAAGGTACATAGCATGGTTGATGTTAGTCAAATTGTTACTGTTGATGCAAATTCAGTTAACTCAGTACTACTTGACACAGATCCTCAAGATAATCACGAAAGGTAAGCTTTTTTATTTAACACTTTTAAAGTTTTACATAAAAAATATTGGTAATTTAGACCACCTTTAGGGGGCACCGTTTTGATTTAAACAGCTGATCGAAATGAGTAAAAAAAAATCCAATCATGCTTCTACTCATTTCGCGTAGTTCATAAAATTCCACCAGAGGGCATCATGAATTTAAAAATTGCTAATATAAATCGCTCATTAAATACAAGAACGTCATAACTCAAAAAATTATTATTTTTGGGACTATTCAACTCAAAAGTGATTATTTTTTGTGACAAGTAAAACGTCAAAAATATCAGGGATTATTTCATGACGTTTATGTCAATCTTCAATAAGTTTGAAGTTGGCTGTCAAATTTTGCATAAGAAAGTGAAAAATGTTCGTTAAATAGTCCCTTAAATATGCACTCTTGTTCAAATTATATGTCGAATAAATTCCCCTCCTGCTTTGCAGTCGGGGAATTAAAACTTAACCCCAAATGACATTCGTGATAATGACAATGAAAAATATTCGACTTAAATTTGACCACTCGTGATATTAAATATGATTATTTTGAGACATTAATGTCAAATTTCAATAAGTTTGAAGTTGGCTCGCGTTTCAAAGCGTACGTGAACGAAGACCATCTGATTACCGAGCGGTTCGTAGCTTGCGTTTAAAAACTATTGCACATATTGTTTATATTTTTGTGTTTTGCTTGCTCTTCGATGCCTAATTTGGAAATTTACAGTCGAATCGTCCTGCCAAAATATCTTCCTTATTTTTTAATGTTTTCAAGTGCATTAAAATGAAATAGAATCATAAAATGGTTGTCTAAAAAATTGCTGGAGTATTTTATTTTTTAATTTATTTTTAAGGAAATATTTGGCTGAAAAGTAACAAAATACTACTAAATTTAAATATTTGTCCCAGCTCTTATTTAGATATCGTTTTTTAGATTTAATTCCATTTTATTGAATTTAAAAATATTAAGAAATAAAGAAGAATCTTGGCAGAGCAGTTTATACAATATAACCATAAAATGGCATCAATTTAAAAGCAACGACCAAGTTAAACCGACAAATATAAATAATATGCGCAATAGTTGTCAATGAATATTTAAAACTTTGCAAATTGGTGGTATTTTTTATTTAAATCAAGTATTTAAAATTACCTACATCGGTGTGGCAATGGCCGTTAATTATGTGTAACATTACCCTTTTTGATGAAACATATCTACATAATTTAAACTTTTTTAAAAAATATTGTCTGTCCGTTCGAAAGGTTGATGAATGTACTTTATTATAAAAAAAAAGAAAAAATATTAAAAAATGCACCGGGATGATTGGTCTTAATGAGCGAAATATTAAACTCTAGTTGTCCATATTTGCCATCTATTACATAGTAAATAATATTTGAATGAAAACTTTTGGTATAGCCTTTTTTTTAAACACTTTTTTTTACATCTTTTCAGAATAATAGTTGCTGGTGGTATTGCCCAATCAGCTTATTCTACCAACCTCTCTTTACGTGATACTACTATGATGCCAAATATTCATGGACTTCCAATGTTAATGGCACTATTGTTTTGTCCTCGTATGGTTCCTAAACCAACTCAAGATGGAGTTTTCTTTTCTGCGGTATTGTGTGGTTTGGGAGAAAACGAAAAATCTGGAAGATCTGTTTATCCCGAGCATGACATGGTTGTGTACTTAGACACAGAACTTACTCGTGATGACATGACAGAAATCAATGAATTTAGATATTGGTTAAATAAAACTGTTGAATGTATGGAAATAATCGCTGAAAAAAATAATCCACCACTTCGCATAGAAATTTGTCAACGGGAGTTGCACACTCGAATTTTCAAACTTTTGCATAAACCCAGAATTAATCAAGAACGTAGGTACGCAAAACATGTGAATATTTGGCATAAATTTGAGTACTTAGGAGACAAACTTCTCCCTGGACAAACCAATATAAAGAAAGAAATTTGGCCTTTACATTGGACCATGGAACTAAAAAGTGAGAAAAGGGAACTTATAAAGATCAAAGAAAATTTAGAGACTATGTCCGATATTGCAACAAAAGTTAAACCTTTAACCGAAATTAAGTGTAAACTGTGCAATCTGGATATATACAGTGTTACTGAGATGAGAGTACATTTAAGCTCATCTGCGCATAGAGCTGAAGAAGGAAAGATAAAGGGTATTACTGAAAACTAAAAGTTTTCAAATTGTTTTCTTTTTCAATTATGATAATAATTTTTATTTTCTTACATATTTTTTGACTTTAAATTTTGTGTTAATGTTACGTTTTGTATTCCTAATATTTCTATAATAAAATGTTTATTTAATTTTTTAAGACTTATTATTTGTTTTCTTCACAAAGAATTTTATAATCCGGAAACCAGTAATAGAAAAAAACTGTATTAAACAGAACCACTAGAAATTCCCAAAATCTTAATTTGTAGAACATGTACATCGGAAATATGAAATATTGATTCGTCAGACAAATTCGCTGGCTAGTGGTTATAAAATCTTCTAATGAAATTGTTTTTAAAATCTACAATTTTAAATCATCTTGCACCATCTGGCTTTTGGTTGAAATAACTTAAACAAAAAAAAACCCTACGGTAAATACATGTTGGCTGGGTATGTACAAATGACTAGAGCTGTTCGAATTTGGAAGTGACATACAAAAGCATCCATATTTCGGATTATTATCTCATATTTTAGACGAACATCTATATGAAATATCAAATTGCACAACAAAATATAAAAATGGTCAAAAAAACGGCAAAATCCCAAAACGTCGAAAAACGAACTTTAGACTAATCTGTAACGGCTGAATCCGCCAAAAGTGTATGGCGATTAGTTTCCGTTGGGATTTTTTTTTTGTTTAAGTAATTTAAACTAAATGCCAGATGATTTAAAATTCTAGATTTTCCAAACAATTTTTGCGATGTGGATATTCTATAAATTAAGATTTTGGGGGTTTGTAATAGTTCTGTGTTTAATACACTTTTTTCTATTATCTATTATTGGCTCCTGGACTATTAAAGAATAAACAAACATATTGGGTACTAAATTTTATTAAGGAAAAATAAGGTGGCAAACAAATTCATTGAACACTTATTATATGTTGGTAATTTCCGTTAAAAAGCAAATAATGATGTATAATTTTCGGCTATTTTTTTCACGTTTGTTTGTTTCCCACAAAGTGCTGAATATTCTTGGCAAGGATCATTTTTTGGGCATCCAGTGCAGGGATTACCAGATATGTAAACAGGTTCGCCTATGTAATTTCCTCCAGGTGAATAATTGCAAACTAGTACATAATGATGCCATCTTTTATTAATATGGGGAGGAAAGACAATCAGCTCACCAACTCCGGCCCTATAAATTTTTTTTGGTGATTCAATGACGCCCGAGTTTGGATTAGGAGTAGTATAATAACTTAAGGCACACCCTATAGAATCCGTGTCGGCCCATATAAGTTGTGTGTAGTGGCCTACTTTTACTCCTGGACCCCTAAAAGTACGATAGAAATAGTATATTGTTTTATTGGGAGTAAAAGCGGGACTTTTTTTGTGATTAGGCAGCTGTGTTTGCAGGAAGACATAGTGAAACTGCGACTTTGAAGAAAAAATACCATATTTTATTCAAAGTAATGCGTTTGGAGGATTCGCCGCAAAAAGGCATAAAACGGGCTATTTTTTTGTTGGTCTCTGGCTCGTCCTGGAAACACAACGTCCACACCACAAAAAGTGTCATCTCCTGTGACCGTAATTATAAGTATTAATATTTTACCTATTATTTGTATAAGAGATCCATTCATTTTTAAATGAAGCCACTTCATCATACCAATACATGACTAGTTGGTGTAGAATTTCTTTCAAATTTACTGCTGGATGGGTACTGTTGATGAAACCCAAATTTTGTCCGATGTGTTCTTCTAGTTCTAAGAATTGAATGTACTTTTTTTAATATTTTAATAACTCAGTTCTCCGCGTATTATTATTTTGGAAACTTTAAATCATCCAAAAAAAGTTGAACAATTTGTAAAGATAAGGCTATAATTTCTGAGATATAAAGTTTTTTATATTGCAATTGATGGTTTGAGGGTCTTCCAGAACAAAAATGAAATAGGGAAATCGTTAATAAATATTAAGAGCCGATTGCACCTTTGTCATTCAAAATTTAATAAGAAACACTTCAAACTTCAATTCAACATTTTACAATAACACAAAGGAAAGTCTATCACTTAAAAATTCTAAGTTTTCCTTAAGGATTAGTGCAAACAGCTTTAAGTACAATCACGCGCAGAGATATCGAGGACACAAAATTAATTTTATGACCCAATAGTAAGCGTTCGTAGACACGAGATCACACGAAATTTGAAAGTAATGAATACTACTTCTAGCAGTGTCCTTTCAAATTTCGTGTGGTTTCGTATTTGCGGAGGCTTGCTATTTGGTCAGAATATTTCTTTTGTGTCCTCGCGATATCTTTGCGTGTGATATATTGTACATAAAAAGCAAGGGTGCCAAAAAAGGCAAACCAGCAAAATTATGAAAGTTTAAGAATATGGTACATAGATACATTTTTAAAGAGGAAGTAAGATTCGAATAACTATCAATACCCCAAATCATAATTTTATACGAGTACTTTTTTTGTTACAAATATGTTTTGTGCCAGTAAAAGAATAGTATAGAGTTTACTTGATTTGCAACTTGAATAAGAACAAATTTATCGTAATCTAAAAAAATAAGGAAGTAGAATTTAAAGTCAGCTTATATTTTAAATTCTACTTCCTTAATCGAAAACCGAACGATAATTGCAAAATATTCTAAAAAAATATTTACTAGTTCGTCGACAAGTATCATGTCTTAGCGGATTTCCATTACAGGTATTTGCCCAACACTGTGCAATAAATTCTAGTTCTTTATCATATTTCTAAAAAACATAATGTGTATATTTTTGAAATTATTTTTTTAACTGAAAAATCTTACAAGCACCATCATTTTTTTGGCAGGGGGTTGAGAATTTCTGTTTTCATTTCCTGAAGCGACCTTATTTCGTAAATTATTATGCAGATCTAGGAGATATTGTCTAAGTTTATTTGTCAATTTTATCTCTTTGAAGTCAGCACCACATCTTGCAGAAGGACCGCATTTCTAAAAAGTATATATTATTAAAATTATTAAAAAATAAATGGATTTTAAGTCTAAAAATAAGCGTCGCGTCTTTTGCTTATTTTAAGGTGATAGTCATCAAATTTGAGCGCTTGATTTTGGAATTCGCTTGATATTTGCGTTTTTGGTCATAATTTTTTTTCCAGTAAAGCTTTTTAAAATTTCTTTTTTTATATACAAAAAAGTGTCTTGTGGCTACCAATTTCTCTTTTTTGTTGTAAGTAAAACCAAACACTCAAACGGCAGACGGGAGCAGTAAAACGGACTCTTTACATAAAACGATCGCTTAGCGGCATTTTTAATATTTATCTACAGAGTGAGTTTAAAGTAACGCATAAAAATCATAACTACCTTAATTTTTGGAATTTTCAAAAAACGGTAAAAAATGCGTCGCATTGTTTTTAAAAAAACTTTTTTTTTCGGTTGGCACGACGTCACTATGAAGTCATCAATTTTTTTTAAATGGATTCATATGGTTTTTATATCATAAGACAATACCTTATTAAGAGTGCTTTACAACGGTACGAAAAACTTTATACTAATGCCATACGCAGCAACAAAAAAAAACTCATAAACATAAATTATATGTACAATAGTTTTCAATTTTTATGCAAAACTGTGTATATTGTTGTTATATTGATAAAAAAATGTGCTGCCACCCCCAAACCTGACAGGAACCGAGGCATCAACTCGAAAATCAAAAATAGGCAACCACTTTTACAACGTTTCGTAAAAGTGGTTGCCTATTTTTATTTAAATATAAAAACCATATCATTCTATTTTTAAAAATTTCTCGGTTGACATGACATCACTACGACGTCATCATTTTTTTTAAATAGAATGATATGGTTTTTATATCATATAACAATACCTTATTAAGAGTGTTTTACAAACGGTACCAAAAAGTTTATTTTTTCAAATTAATTTTTACTTAAACAAAAACAGGTAACCACTTTTACGAAACGTGTTAGTAAAAGTGGTTGCCTATTTTTGAAAATGATTCCCACCTTCGGGTTGATTCCTCGGTTCCTGTCAGGTTTTTTATCAATTTTCTTAACACTCTTCATCGACTGGCATGAATGTTGAGTTATGTCTTATGAGGGACAAACAGTTCAAAAAGAAGTAACGAAAGTGGTCATTTTTTAATACTTCGTTCAAGTTTCAGCACATAAAAAAGATGGCACACTCTTTTGACTACATAAAAAACTACCGATTCAACAAAAAACCTCCTTACGTATTATGAGGGAGACTTTAGTGCGGTCGGCTCTCCTACTATAAGATCCATATAAAAAGTCGCAATTTTTTACGCTTTTTTGTCTAATCAACCCCTCAAATTCTATTTTCCCCCAATGTAATACACCTTTTCTGAAAGCTTTCAAGGAGTTATGACTGAAAATGTAGCGAAATTAAGCAAAATCTCCGTTTGGGGTCAAAATTTCGGTCTGAAATTTTTCACAAAATAATTAATATCTTCCAAACTTTTAGCTTAAAATTCGCACCGTTACCTTCCTCAAGAAATACCATGACAATTATAATTTTCTGTTGAAAATTGCGCCATCCATGGCCGTATTTGTACCGAAGTTTCCCAAATCTTTGCGAATTTTTTCCAAAAAAATTATTTAACCGATTTTAATCAAATATTTTTCAAAATGCGTGTATCTACGGTGTTTACCTTTGGTGGAAATTTGAAGTCGCTAACTTTTACAGTTTTCAAGAAATACAATAAAAACCGATTCCCATGAATTATTTCAAGCCTTGAGAAGATCGGCAAAATATTTTAAAAGCGTACTTTTCGCTAGTAAAAATTGATTTCTGGGCCTTTGTAATGAAAAATTTTACAAAAACGATACTTAGTGCCATTCAAATTGAATTCAGTTTTCATATAGAATTTTTATATTTCATGTATACTCGTACTTTTGGTACAATGATAAAAAAATGGGTTTTTATTTTTGTTTTTCATGATAGAGGAGTACTTTTTACTTTTGGTACAATGATAAAAAAAATGCGTTTTTATCATTGTACCAAAAGTAAAAAGTACTCCTCTATCGTAGACTCTACATGAAAAACAAAAATCCTATGTGAAAACTAAATGCCCAAAAATCAGTTTTTACTAGCGAAAACTTCGCTTTTCTAACATGTCGCCAAGTATTTTCTTAAAAATATCTTAAAAATTATTTTTTCGAATTTTTTTTTCATAATCAATGCCGCAAATAAAAGATAATAGAAACTGGATGTAATGTAGGGGGTAACTTTCCCTCTATACCCCCCAAAAAAAAATTTACACCCCAAAAACTCAAAAAATCAATTTTTTTTAGGTAAAATGTACCTTAAAAAATAATTAAATTTAAAAAAAAATTTAATAAGATAATATCGATAATTTTTACAAACTTATCGTACGAATTTTTATTTCTTAATTTTAGTTATTAAAGGAAATATGAATTTTTCAAAATACACATTTACCTATTTATCAGAATGCCATATATTCTATAGAGTAGTATAAACATTCAGAACTTTTGAACAAAAAGTCGTAGAGCCTTGAATTCTTTTCATTATTTTTTTATACTGCAACCCAAAATTATTAACTTTCAGATTTTTAATTTGAAACGCTACACACTTGTAAATAATCTAATTCAAATTATATTTTTTTCTGACGTTATCAATAAGTTAAGGTAATATATACCGGGTGGAAATGAAACTAGGGCCACCCCTGGCATTTCTTTATTTATGGAAATAAAAAATTAAAATTTTAGTATATTATATGATCTAAGAAAACAAATGTTATGGATCGAATAAATTTTTAATTTTACTTCCGGTTTATCAGGAAATGGCATCCACTTTCTTATTTTAAATATAACCCCCTGATTTTTTCTACGTAAAATCAAACATTGGTTAATTTTAAGTATGTTTATGACAAAAAAATATTTTTTTTCAAAACTTTAAGAAAAAATTTGAATTTTTTTTTGGTAAAAAATTTGAGTAAAACATACATATAGGATATCACAGTAACCGGAAAAAACCCTCTATTTAATTAGGGGGTGGCCCTTATATCATCCCATTTAAAAAAGTAAAGATATTTCCAAAAAACGCTTCTGAAAATTAAAAAAAAATAATATCTCAAGAACGGTGAAATAAATTTTATAAATTACAATTTATTTTACGTATTTGTATTATTTAAAAATAGTTTTTGTAGGTTTTACTCAAATTTTTTACCAAAAAAAAATTCAACATTTTTTCTTAAAGTTTTGAAAAAAAAAATTTTTTTTGTCATAAACATACTTAAAACTAACCAATGTTTGATTTTACGTAGAAAAAATCAGGGTGTTACATTTAAAATAAGAAAGTGGGTGCCATTTCCTGATAAACCGGAAGTAAAATGAAAGATTTATTCGATCCATAAAATTTGTCTTCTTAGATCATATAAGATACTAAAATTCTAATTTTTTATTTTCATAAATAAAGAAATGCCAGGGGTGGCCCTAGTTTCATTTCCACCCGGTATATAAACGAAAGAGTTTATATAATTTTAAGCATATTTTTATACTTTTACAGCCCTCCAAAAATTTCTTAAAATTTTACTTAATTTTGGAAAAAACTATTTCAAGTTTTTTAATAAATATTTAAAATTGGTTTAACTTACAAAAACGAAAAAACAAGAAATTGGTAGCCACAACAAGACTCATATTTTGTAACTAAAAAAAATTAAAAAAAAGTATGACCAAAACTGATGCAAATATTAAGCGAATTTCAAAATCACGCGCTCGTTGCCGACTATTTTCTGTATAGTCGGTAAATTTAAGCGGTTAAATTTGAAATTCGATTAATATTTCGAATTTTTGCCATTTTTATTGAAGGTTTTTTAAAATTTCTTTTTTTATAGTCCAGGAGCCGACCGCACTAAAGTCTCTCTCATAGAATATAGCAGGGGTTTTTTGTTGAATCGGTAGTTTTTTATGTACTAAAGAGTGTGCCATCTTTTTTATGTGCTGAAACTTGACCAAAGTATTAAAAAATGACCACTTGTGGTACCTTTCTTTTTGAATTGTTTGTCCCTCATAAAACATAGCTCAAGAATTGTGCCAGTCGATGAAGAGTGTTAAGCAAATTGATAAAAAATGTGCTACCACCCCCAAACCTGACAGGAACCGAGGCAGCAATCCGAAAGTGGAAATCATTTTCAAAAATAGGCAACCACTTTTACTGACGTCTCGTAAAAGTAGTTGCTTATTGTTAAAAATGATTCCCACTTTTGGGTTGCTGCCTCGGTTCCTGACAGGTTTGGGGGAGGTTATATGATGCGAAATTCAAATGTTTTGTGAACGAATTATTAATATATACGAACAAATCTCTACTAATTTGTCCATTTTAGCGACTTTATCTATCTCCAATAATAACAAATGCAGTCTATGAGACACTCAGTATAATTTGACAAAATATCATTTATTTAAATCGGATCAAAAGTAACGAAGCGACTTTGTTGGCTGGTTTTTGTGTACCACTTTGTCTAAGATTTAATTTTTAAAATTTGTCCCTTGTCCCATAATAACATTTTTCTAAATAAAAAAAAAATAACCAGAGTAAAATAAATATTTTAAAATTTTTGGGCTACTATATATTCCAAACGAATAATCGTATTTTAACATTTAAATTAAGATAAAATGCCTCTTCAGGAGCAAAAATGCGGAAAAGAATTTAAATTATTCATTATTTACA
Organism: Stenus bimaculatus; assembly: GCA_963971135.1. NCBI lineage: Eukaryota > Metazoa > Arthropoda > Insecta > Coleoptera > Staphylinidae > Stenus > Stenus bimaculatus. The sequence goes on along the minus strand of OZ020180.1, from coordinate 66,716,163 downwards.
CACAAAACTAAAATACCGGTAATCTGTATGATAATTTAAACTCACTTTACTGCCTCTTTCACAAACGGTATGCAAATAAGTATGTCCATTTCCAAAATCACACGGTAAATTACAATAAGGATTCTGCAATGCATTAACACAGAAACACTGAAACAGCACGAGTACAAAGTACTTCATTTCTTATAATTTCACCAATGTTCATACAATTATGAAAAATAAGTATATATGTACGTATAGTAATTAACAAGACGATCGTTGTGAGAAAATGAGAGGATCGTGCCGAATTTCGCGCCTTTTATCGCTCAAAGAAGTTGGTGTAATATGTAAATTAATTTAATAAATTCGAATAAAATTGTTGATTAATTAACGTAATTAATGGTTCGTGTGTATTGTGTGTATCGTGCTCTATGTTAAATACCTTTGTAGGTTGTGGCAGAGCTTTTACAACTTACAAGAGAGGTGCAAATTAATACAGGAATGTTACAATATATAATCAGTAAATATTTGCACTGCGTTTTACTACAGCAGTTGCACATTGCACATAATTTTTATACCAACGAAGGAATAGATAAAAATTAAGAAAAGAGGATAGTAGGCAAATTTAACACTTGATTTTAAAATTGGTTTGATATTTACGGTTTAGGTCATATTTTTTTTCCGGAGGAGCTTTTTTTTGGTACACAGAGAGTTTATTTATGGCTCTTTACAAAACACGTTCGCATACCAGCGTTTATAATACTGATAAAAAACTAATTGAAATAAAATATATTTTAATAAGTTAAGGTATAAACTAAAACTTCGATTTAATTAAAAAAGAACAAAAAGTCATTTTGAGTGCTGTTTATTATTGCATATAAACCATAGGAGCATGTCTACATGTTTCGGCTGTAAGCCATCTTCAGGACAAAACACAACGCTAATGAGGGACAATTAAAATTAACAAAAACATTCACTTACTTGTCAAATAACAAAGTACGAGTAAAATCTCATGGAAAATATCATCAACAAAATACAGATTATTACAATAAATTTCTCAAAGAAAAGAAACTTGAATATTATAAAGGTGGTTTACTTAAAATTAGTGCCCTTATAAAGGTATATTCACTAAAAAGGAAATTCTTTTACAACCTGAAGATGGCTTACAGCCGAAACATGTGGACATGCTCCTATGGTTTATATGCAATAATAAACAGCACTCAAACTGACTTTTTGTTCTTTTTTAATTTGAGATTGCATATTGAGGTAATTTATTGTTTCTAATATAAAACTTAGATTTTTCGTTTTTTATTTAATTCCTTATTTTTCAAATTTTAAAACTGTTGCTTGTTTCCTTTTCGAATATTGCTATCCAATCATTAACTAAAATAATTTTAGTAAAATTTGAAATAAGATCATATGCGTGTAATTTTATGATTTTACTAGAATTATTTACTTCAGATTTATAAATCAGTAATATCATTTTTATTTATTAAGAACAATTAAATATGCGTCATTGTTTTTAAGTCTTACCTATACAATGGAAAAAATATTTTGCACATTTGGAAAATTGAAAACTCATTCATTCACATAAAAAAATTAGCTGTAATTCACAAGTTAATAAAGTGTGGTAAGTAAACAATAAATTTTCTAGATGTAATTAAAAATAGTAGGAGTATTTGTTCACTTATTATTATATACAGGGTGATTTTTAGTTGGTACTTTTTTTAACAGGATGTAAAACACTGAAGATGCAGATTTTAACTAAAATGTTTTGCCAAAACGACTTATTTTATTGAGTTTTACATCTTGTCAAAAAAAGTATCAATTTATAAATGTTTCCAAAATGCTAGCAATTTTATTTTTGGAAAATAAAATAGTGTTAATACAATTAATTCACAAATAAAGAGTAGAAATAACTTAAAATATTTTTATAATTTTTTACACTTTATTACATACTTTAAAGAATTGACCAAATGGATTTTAAAATATTTGTTGTTTGCATTTTTATTGTGCATATTTTTAACATATCGTATAAAGATTTGGGTTCCATTTTGCAGCACTCTGTATACAAACTATATAAAAACTATTTAAAAACAAAGGTATAATTAAGATACATTCATAAGCTCACGTTTTGTTTTTTCATCCACTTTTTATTAATTTTAATAAAGATCAATAATATGTATAATTTTTATAAGAAGTGAAAGGATGTCCGTGAAATATGATGATATTTAATTATGACTTACGCGCACGATAATATTTATACTGTGTCTGATTTACTCAACTTATTAAAGATCAACTATTAAACCGACCAGTAAAAAATTATTATCAAAATATTAAAAACACATGCAGATTGATTAGATTTTCTAAAAAAAAAATTGGGAGAAATTAGGCAATTTTTTAGTGAATTGACAACCCAATTTTTGGCAGGCATATGATTTTTCTTCCACAGAAAATTTCCTAAACGGAAAATATAGTGATTTAGTTCTATAGTCATAAAAGCTAGTACGAACCAAATTTTTGTATAATTTTTTTTTGTAGATGATTAAGAAGTAATTTCTTTAATTCCTGCCAGAAGGAAAAAAAAAATTGGAGAATGTACAAAAAAAATATAATGATCTAAAAGTACCTTAAATTTGGACCCCTCTAATTAATTTTGTTCTAGGTTGCAGAAGGTAACTCTCTGGCAGGATGTAGCCTAATCAATTTAGATTATAAATCTGAAAAAAAAAATTGAAAATCTAACGAAGGAAACTTGAGAATGACTGCAGAAGTAATGCTCGATTTCATGATTTTTCACAATTTTTCCTCCCAAACTCGCGCTCCCTCTAGGGATTCGCATTAATTATCAGTTATTTGCTCATAATTTGCAAAGAAGCTCCAGAAAAGTGGGATGGATTTTCTATTTCTTGTTATTATCTCCAACGGAAAATTTATCGCGGGTGTTTAGGCAGATGCTCTTAATAATTCAAAATGAGTCTGCAAACCATTTATTTTTATAATTTTATATAAAAGAGTACCTTTTAACTTGAATTTTGCAAATTGAATTTTTGGTCTAGCACTTAAAATGGCTTCGCAATTAATTAACAAAGTTTATGAAATCGCGCGGCGCTACTTTTTTTCCTTGCGAGCTGAGTGACGTCATTATTTCCTAGTCGCCTCGCGCGGGTTATACGGTCGCCAAAAGTGCTAAAACTGTGCGGCTTCGATTAGAAGATCGGCAGGTAAAAAAAAACGCGGTTTCTTAATTTGTCATCTACATACCGCGCTACATCAGGAAACGAGCGTTTTTTTTTGATATCTTATTTTTTTCTGTACTTTTGGCGCTCTCGAATTTGTAGTTTGAAATTAGTGCTTTTTCGACGCCGACTTTGAAAATTCGTAACTTATGATCCCGACCGTGTATAATATTCCAATGTTTTTTGTTTCCCTTCTTTCTTTATTATTTATGCGAAAAAAAATCAGCAGGATTCTATTTTACCCCTGGGCTTGAAAAAAAAAATCCCAAGTGAAATGTTAATAAAATAGCTCAAACTCGCGCTTTGGTCAGCCCCCTCTGCAGCCGTCAATTTTTAAAATTTTCTCAATTTTACATTAGATTATCAAAGAACAACAATATTTGTGGTGTAATGAGCATAGTGCATTTTTAAATTTTGCGCGGTTAAAAAGTTATGGCGTAAAAATGTTGAATTTAGGGGTCGGCGGCTCCCGTCGGCCTATTTTTTAACGGATTTTCATTTTTAAAAATTCTGATAAATCTACTCTTGGTATTAAAAACGCCCAAGCATAGGGTTTTTTAAATTTTGAAAAACAACGAAATCTTAAATTTTTTAAGATCGCATTTAAAAAAGTCGCATTTTTATTCCAGTTTCGATTTAATCAGTCCCTCAAATTTGATTCTACCCTAACGCAATGTACATTTTCTGAAAGCTTTCATGGTCCACTATACGACAAAAAAAGAATAACTTCGCTATCTCCTTTCGTTATCGAGTTATGGCCGAAAATGTAGCAAAAATATGCAAAATCTCCGTTTGGAACCAAAATTGCGGTCTGAAATTTTTCACTTTTCACAAAATAATTAATATCTTCTAATCTATTATAACCGCAGGGACGAGTAATAGCTTAAAATTCGCACCATTACCTCCCCCACCAAATTCCCTGAAAATTTTTATTTTCGGTATAAAATTACGTCGTCCAGGCCCGTATTTGTACCAAAATTTTGCCAACACTTTGCCAATTTTTTCCAAAAAAAATGATTAACCGATTTTAACCAAATATTTTTTAAAACGCGTCTATCCATAGTGTTTACCTTTGGTGAAAATTTTAAATCGCTAACTTTTATAGTTTTCGAGAAAAACAATAAAAATCGATTTCCATGAAAAAGTTTAAGCCTTAAAAATATCTCAAAAAATATTTGTTCGAATCTTTTCAAAATCGACCCCGCAAATGAAAGATAATAGAAAATAAATGAAATGTAGGGGGTCACTTGCCCTCTACACCCCCCAAAAAAATTTCACACCCCAAAAACTCAAACAAAACAAAATTTTTCTAGGTAATGTACCTTAAAAAATAATTAAATTTTAAAAAATTTAATAAGATAATATCGATAATTTTTACAAACTTATCTGTACGAATTTTCGTTTTTTAATTTTAGTTATTAAGCGAAACATGAATTTTTTACAATACACCTTTACTCATTTGTTAGAAAGCCATATTTTATATAAAAATTCATATCTTTTGAACAAAAAGTCGTACTGCCTTGAATTTTTTTTATTTTTTTCTTATTTCTTTATACTACAACCCAAAATTATTAACTTTCAAATTTTTAATTTGAAACGCTACACACTTGTAAAAACCACACTAAAGTTGTATAACATTTAAAGTGAAATATCATAAGTAAAAAATTATATAGATGTAAATTTTAAATTAATAAATAATTCTCCTACTTTAATTAATAACTAATAGTATTAAAAGATAATAACTATAAAAACGTCTAGAAACAATCAACTGCACTATACGCGTGTACGGAACGGACAGCGTTCGGAAGAAATGACGTCAGAATACATCACTTGTTGAAGCGGAGGGGCTAATTTTCTTAAAATTCAATCGCTTATATTTACGTTAATATTTGTCGTATCGAATTGAAACAAAAAACAACTTATTTATAATTATGATTTCTAAAATATAAGATATAAAAATATCAATTATTTTTTTCGTTTTTCTTCCTCATTGTCCAAGAACATCATCACATAATTATTTTGATGAAGCAAAATATTCTTTCAAAAATAAACGAGAATCCATTTTTTTCTTGATATTTTTATATTATTTTCGGTCTATGTTATGATTTTGGGGCTTTTACCCTCTCACCCACCCCCTAAATACGTCCTTTTGTTGCCAAAACAGAGTTTTTGCTTATTTTAGCTACACTTTCAGTCATGACTCGAAAACGACTGTATTTAAAATAAAAAATAATCTTTTTAAAAAATATAAAAAATTTTAATTTGTTGAAAATTGCGAGCTTATCTCAGGTGCCGCCGACGGACCGCGTTAGTAAAAATGTTCAATTTAGGGGTCGACGGTTCCCGTCGGCCTATTTTTTAACGGATTTTCATTTTTTAAAAATTCTGATGAATCTACTCTTGGTATCAAAACCTCCCACGCATAGGGTTTTTAAAATTTTGAAAAAACAACGAAATCTTTAATTTTTTAAAATCGCATTTAAAAAAGTCGCATTTTTATTCGAGTTTCGGTCTAATCAACCCCACAACTTTTATTTTTTTCCCAACGTAAAGTACATTTTCTGAAAGCTTTCATGGTCCACTTTACGACAAAAAAAGAATCACTTCGCTATCCTTTTTCGTTATCGAGTTATAGCCGAAAATGTAGCAAAAATATGCAAAATCTCCGTTTGGAACCAAAATTGCGGTCTGAAATTTTTCACAAAATAATTAATATCTTCCAAACTATTAGAACCACCGGAACGATTAATAGCTTAAAATTCGCACAGTTATTAAGCGAAATATGATTTTTTAACAATACACATTTAGTCGTTTATCAGAATGACATATTTTATATAAAAACTTTTGAAGAAAAAGTTGTAGAGCCTTGAATTTTTTTTTCTTATTTCTTTATACTACAACTACAAATTATTAACTTTCAAATTTTTAATTTGAAACGCTACACCCTTGTTAAAGGCTAAAGTGGAACCTGTACAACTGATATCTTCTCGTCGTTTCCCTTTAAAACCGAACAAGTTGCAAAGTTGGCGCTGCCGATCGAAAAAAAAAATAAATATCCCTGCTCTTTATATTGCAAATCGATTTTTTAAAACGGTTGAAAAAAAATCCTTTTTTGGGATACGGACAATTTCGGGGTAAAAATATACAAAGGAATTTTGTAACTACGACCCTGTGGCGTTTCCAGCCAACTAGCTTAGGGGGGGGGGGGTAATTTAAAAAAAAATAATGAAATATAGGTTATTTGTAAGAATAAAAATAAATAAGCGAACTAGAAATTCTTAGGGGGGGGGGGGGGGGGGGGGTAATTCCTCAATGAAACCGCCACTGCTACGACCCCTAAACAGACGGCGCGGCGCACAGTGGAAAAAATGCCCGAAAACGAGGAGAAAAAAGATTTCGTTATTACTAAACGAATTTTAATAAATTGTAAGCAGGCAGTTAAAATATATACAGGGTGTCTCATTAAAAACTTCAAATGTCGATCATTTGATTACTACCTAATTTTTTTTAAATAACCAAACAGGGTAGGGAATCTCCCATATTAAAAGTTTTTTCCCTAAGTTCGCGAGGACGCCTACGTGATGGCGCTGCTTTATTAGTTTTTTAGACAACTTTTTTTACAAATCCTTACCCCTCTATGCTTCCCCTTAATCAAAAAATATAAAATAAATAAAAATTTGGATAAATAATTCAATTTTTCAAAAGTAAAAAAATCCATTACATTTTTTGAATTGTTTCTTTAATTTTCTTAACTTTGCATAATTTTAAAAAATTATAATTTTTATAGTAAGCTTTGGAAGTAATGTCACCTTCATACTTCTATTTTTAACTTCGATTTTATTTTTGGGCTTTTCGGTGTGTGTTTTTGTGTTAAAATTTTAAGTATTATGGCCTGATATACAATCAATAGTAAATTTTTACCAAGAATAATTTCTAACTTGGAACTTGAACAAGTGATTTGCAACTGTTGTAATAATAAAATATTCCAAGTACCTTTGAACTCTTCAAACAGCACCAGCACAAGACCTCAAAATTATTTTATTTTTGAAATTAAATATTAAATGTTTTGTAAGTATCCATAAAATGTACTCATGTACAGAAACATAAATAAATATTAACCATTTAATTATATTTGTTTCTTTTTGTTCAAATAGCTTAAAGTTAAAGTGCAGAAAAATGTTTACTTTTTATTAAATATTCTAAACGACAATATTTATTAAAAAGTAAATATTAAATAAATTTTAAAATGATAAGCTTATTTTACAAAATATTTAAATTTTTCCCGCCGTTTAAACGTCAAGTTGCGGGGGAACCCTTTCAGATGGCGCTATTTTTAATGTCCGAAAATTTTGTATCCCAGTTAGCTATCTATTTTATCTATGTAACCAAATAACACTTCGATTTTTGTTTTGATGGGGACGGACTATAAGACCGATTTAAGTACTCTCACGTCGCGTGAGGCGTTAACCCCCAAATTTCTTAAAGGGCAAGAGGGGTTGAGTAATATATCATTTGGAAGCTGTTTATAATTGGAATTCAACGGTATAGATTAAATTTAAATTGATCAATCGTTTTAAAGAAAAAAAAAAGAAAAAGTCATTGCAATAAATAAATTAAAAAAGATGTTAAATTAACCCTTGCCGCCAAAAATATTGTTCTAATTGGGAAATTATTAAATATTTAAGAAAAGAATGAAGGTAAGATGTCCTATTTAGTTTTCATGAACAATTTAATTTAATCGCACAATGGCTATAAATAAATTTCTTTGTGAGAAAATGTATTTCTGCTTGTAAAATTCTGGAAAAAATTTACTTTAATTGTTTTAAAAATAAAATTATTTTATAACTAAAAAGAAAATTTATTGCAGACTTTACAGATTTTTTAAAATTTGGGTATTATAATACCATTTTATTTTTTTCTTTGAAAGGAATCGATCAATTTTAATTTAATTTATACCGTTGAATTTCAATTGTAAGCAGCTTTCAAATGATATTCTACTCAACCACTGCTCTTTCCCTTTAAAAAATTTGGGGGTTAACGCCCACCGCTTAAGGGAGCGACCTGAGAGTGAGGGCCATGTAAATGGTCACGTTATATGTCAAAAATATATCTGACTAAGTACCTAAGACAAAAAGTCCCAAAATCGAAACTTAATTTTTGGGGTTTTGGTCAAGTTTTCGGGCATTTTCCCACTGTGAAGCGAGTCAAAACCATCGTGTTCAGAATTTTGTTAACCTCAACCTACAAAACATACAAAAGTTTGATGCAATTAGGAGGTAAATTACGGCTACGGTCAGTTAATAGGGGGGTGAAACATGAAACCGAATCATCGTAAGGGCTTAAATAACTTTTTAGGGGGGTGGTCCGATTGAAAAGTGGTTTTTAAACTTTCGTCTTGGAATGGTATTTCGACATCCATCCACTTACAAAATTTCTCAACTCAACGTAAAAAACTGCTTTTCGTCTTCCTTCCCGTTTTATATAGGTACCCAGATTATGGTCAAATGATTTAGGTTTAAAGGTCTTTAAATTTAAATTTGTTGTATGGGTTGTAATGGATAATTCCCATGGTTACCTTTTTTGTTTCTAATTATGTAAAGGGCAGCAATTTTGACCAGAATCTGCCTATTACAATAGTTTCGGTGATGATAAGTTTTTTATGAAGTCACCAGATGTTTTTAGAAAATATAAACATTTTTTAATTGTTCGAAATAGTTATTAAATGTCAATATACCATATCCTTATTGCGCAATTCACACCTCTTTCTTTACCAGTTAACACATATTATTTATGGGAATTGTTTTTCTGATGTGGTGTCAAATAACTTTAGTTTTAATTGCATCAGAAGAGAGAGAAGAAGAAATAAGTATAATCCAAATTTTACCTGCCCAATCCTTTTATGAGTTAAAGTAACATAAATTTAAATTTAATTCATTTATACTTTTGTTTAAACAATTTTTAAAATTCAATAAACTAACCTAACCTAACCATTTTTTTAAATTAAAAATAAAGTTTAAACAAAAGTATTAGTGAATTAATTTTAAATAACAAGGAGTTATGTAAAAAAATATTTCTACAAAAAATTTCTCAAATTAATCGTAAAATCAAAAAATATATAGAGTACTGCATTTAAAAACGAAAGTTAGGTGGCGTATCACTAATATAACGAACACCCTGTATATTAAGAATATGTTTAAATGGTAACTCGATTAAATTAACTAAACTTTTGTTTAAACTTTTTTTTAATTCAATATGGTTTAAAAAATATTTAGGTGTTTCCATTTTTTGGCGGACTCTGAATAAGTAGGTGGGTTTGGTGGTCATAAGATCTTGCTCCATCAGAATATTCCAATATTCTTTTTCAGACCGCAATGGAGTTCCAAAAGGGTATAAAAAATTGAGGGGGTACGATTGCGAAAAACGTAATTACTCTTTGTTTTTCTTTGTTATTTAGGTGCTATGAGCCATGAAGAATTTACTTGTAAGTGTTTATTGTATATGTATAATTACTTTACTTTTGCCTTCGTCCGATATAATCTATTCAGAGGCTGGATTTTGTTTGTTGGCGAGTTTTATGAACTCGCCAAAACCTCATCATTTTCCGCCAATTCGTCATTATTTACATTGTTCTCTTCGCCTGAATGATGACGTTTTGGCGAGTTTTAGAATCCGCTGTGGAAACAAAATCCCACCTCAGATTATAATTATTATAACTTATTTAAACAAATTAAATTGCTATTATGATTAAATAATTACTGAAAATTGTAATCTAGTATACGGAAATGCGGAAAAAAACCTTGATGGTTTTTTAACTTCAATAATGTATTCGTTGATTTGGATTCTTATTCTTATAATGATTAAATCACGCATTTTCACGACCTTGTTTGTGGACAGCTGAAAAAATCTTGTTAGTTTTACTTTCAGAGACAGAAAAACAAACTGAAATCAAAAATAATTTAGCGAATTAAAAAGCAAAAAGCGTAGATAATATGTTCTTTGATGATATTGCGGCAATTGTTTTCAAACAAGACGGACTCACGTTTCAGAATGTTTTTCTTTTTATTGTTACATGTGTAGACCATTAAAATGTTAAAACCTGTTAATAATACTTATCATTTTTTGCAATATATAAATGATTCATAAATTTTATTTATGTTATTGCATTATTGCTCATATTAATAAATTAAAAATATTAATTTATTAATAAATAAATCGTCGGTCAAATGCAGAACTAAGTCAAAAAACATTTTTTTTTTCGACGACATTATGAGAAAATCCTATATGGTGCACAACAAACGGTCAACGACGTAGCTTCGTTATTTCTTATCCGATTTTAGTGATTTGTCAAATTAAATGGTTTGAAGAATACTACTAATATGAGATAATAAATGATTAATTTTATTTTTGAAAACATCAGAGGAGGAGGCAACTTTTCTTTTTCAAATAGCAACATATTTTTTTCGATTGAAAAAAATCATTAAAGAAAATAATCTAAACTAATTATCAATTATACCAATATTTTTTTTTAAATTATTTTTTTTCCTATTATTTTTTTTTTAAATTTAATTCAATTATTTTTGACTATAATTTCGAGATTCGATATTATTTGTGTCGTAAAATAACAAAAACTCTTATAGTAATAAAAATAATCCATTATTAAAAAAGCAAAATAGACAAAATCCCCGACGAAAGTCATCAAAAGCGATATTTTGAGTTATTTTCACTGTTTCTCTAATAATTGAATATAAATATCTCCTAAACCATTGACATGCGATTATACATACAAACATTACATCAATAGAAAGCTTGTAAAAAAATGCCATCGATTGACGAAAAAATGTGCAGGGTGTTCCATTTGAAAATTTCGTTTAATTGGTTTCATGCCGCACCCTGATAAAAGCTTATCATAAATTTAAATTTGACAGGGTAGCTGTAAACTATAGATGATATTGAAAATGATTAGTCAAAATTTCAACTCAATATTGTCATTTGTTTTGGAGCACTGATTTTTCAAAAATGGATCTTTTTTTCGGTAAATGGCAAATATCAGCAAAACGAGTGAAGATAGACCCATAAAGTAGTATAATTATTTTTTGATAAGGAATCCAAAAATGTGATAATATACTGGGTGTTCAATTTAAAAAAATATAATTTTGGTCGGCCATCTTGGTATGGGCACCCGGTATATTATTAAAATATTTTTATCGAAAACCGCATGTCTACATCTTTTTTCATTTGAGAGTAATGTTACCCTCGCAGCGCTGGGACGCCCTATACAAGACGATTATAAAGTTTGGAACAATATTCATAACTTCCGTATTTAATTTTTTTGAAAAAATCGCTCTTTAAATGGAAACCCCCACTTTTTTTACTCGTTTTTGATAGACATTCATGCCACTTAAGACTGGGGAATTGTGAAAAAGAGAGGGAAACACAGCAACCGTTTGTTATTTTAATATTTTTACATAGAAATCATAAAAAATAATAAACTATCTGACTCTTATAATTATAAATAGTACTTTAAGTTTTACCTAATTTTTCTTCCAAATAAAATTCTGGGAAAGCATAGAAGTGGAAATACGGTGAAATGTGGAAAAAATGTGATAGTTCCACTTCTACTCTCTTCCAGGGGCACATATTTAAAAAAAATATGGTGGAACCCAAAGAGTTATTTATAAGGAAAGGGATCATGTAAATTTTATTTAGTTTTGTTAATGGTTACTATGCAAAAAAAAAATAAAATAACACATGGTTTCTATACTTCTCTCTCTTTCTCACCATTTCCTCATCTGAAACGATGATATAAAAAACAATTAAATTTTTAAACACATTTTTGAATAGAAAATCTTTTACGTCATTGCTAAATCACCAGTGACGTTATTAATATTTTTTATACCAAGAGATGGAATTTTAAAAACTAAAATTGACCTGTCCGAGCGATTTTCCCAAAAAAATTAAATACGACAGTTATGAATATTGTTCCAAACTTTATCATCACCTTGTATACATATACAGGGTGTCCCATTTGAGGTTGGACTCTATGGGTATCTTTATTATTATTGGAGATAGAAAATCGGTGAAATGGACAAAGTAATGCATATTTGTACAGTGAATTCAAAAAAGACTGAAACCACCAACTATGCAACCAAACATACTTTCTAGTAATTTTAGACTTGCTAAGTTGGTGTACCTGTTAATGTTCATTCAAATTTAAATTTGATCTGTCACTTTAACCAAAGCGTCTTTCAGCAGTTTTTCTTCGGGTATTTTTTAAAGTTATTTCTCAGTGTGATGCAAATTTTATAAGAAACAGTTTTTTTCAAAACAAAAAATAGTGCAGTTAAAATATTCTCGCTATGGCTTTCTCAACGGAGCACAACACATTCATTTTGATGGCACATTTTCGAAGTGGAACATTGATCGATGGAACATGGTCTTACGACTTACAATATTGAATAGAACAATTTACAGAAGCTTTTCCAGAATATCCGTTCGAGTATGACAATTTTAAATTGCATAAGATTCGAATTGTCCATAAATTTGAGAATAAACATTGCATTTGTAAAGGAACAAGTAGTGGGGCTCCTAAAAAGTTAACGTTTTGAGGGACATTAGCAATCGCATGGAACAAAGTCCTACAAAATCAATCGTAAAACTTCCAGCTCAAACAGGTAACTACCTATACAATAAGTTATGCAAAACAATATTTAAGAATAATTTTTAGGATTGTCCGTGGGAACTTGCCACACGGCCCTAAAAAAAAAAACTTCACATGCATGCATATAAAGTGAGTGTAGTGCAAGAATTATTACCACCTGATTATCCAAAAAGATTAGGCTATTGTCAATGGTTTAATAACAATTTAAACAATCATATTTTGGATGTTACGTTCTTTTCTGATGAAGCATGGTTTCACTTATCAGGTTATGTGAATTCCCAAGATTATAGAACATGGTCTACACAAAATCCACATATATTTGTTGAAACCAGCTTGCATCCCCAAAAACTTGGTGTGTGGGTGGCCATGTCACAAAGAAGAAAAATTGGACCAATATTCTTTCAAGAGACTTTAAATGCTGCCAGATACCGAACTTTGCTTTTGGAACTGTTCATTAACGAACTTCATAATGACGAACTTCAAACAGGATATTTCCAGCAAGATGGTGCAACAGCACATACTGCAAGGACCACAATTCAATTTCTTCAGGAGTTTTATGATGAAAGTTTAATAAGCCAAAATCTGTGGCCTGTCCGATCTCAAGATCTAACACCCCATGATTTTTATTTATTTGGGCGTATTAAAAACAAGATCTATAAAAATCGAATACACGATCTGGAAGAATTAAAACTGGCCATTACTCAAGAAATCAATCTCATCACCCAAGATGAACTTCAGCGGGTATTTGAAAATATGAAACACCAAGTAAATCTTTGTTTAGAAAATCGGGGAAACCACTTCCAACATTTATTGTAAGTTCGGGTTTCTCACAATAGTTAACAAACACCCTCGTTGGTAAGGGCTTCACATAAAGATTTATAACAAATACCCTCGTTGGTTAGGGTTTCTCACAATAGTTAACAAAAACCATCGTTGGTAAGGGCTGCACATAAAGATTTATAACAAATAACCTCGTTGGTTAGGGTTTCTCACAATAGTAAACCAACACAATTTTGTAATTCTAAGCTTTTAACTACTTTTTTAGGTTATAATGTGATTTACAAAATATACGAATAAATATTATCTCTGGTTTCAGTCATAGAAGTCTATAGAAATATTTTACTGTTGGAATTATTCCAAGGAAAAATGTGTTTTATCTCTGGAACCAAAATAAGAAAACATCAGTCCTAAAATGTATTATTTAGATATTAACAATTAAGAGAAGAGGAACTCGCCAAACGTAATGTTTTGAGAAAGAGAACAAGAAAAATTTTACTTGAAACCCGTGAAAAAATTTTAAGAGCCGCATGAATTAAAAATCTCGCCTCCTTAGAATAAAGAGTCCTTCGGGACTTCACAAAACACTAATTGAATTGTTGACGCTTGCGCATTAAGCTTGAGCTGTGTAGTTATATAAGGTAAGGTATAAAAATTTGGCGTTGAGAAAAATGTATTACCTTTTTTTATACGTTCTTCTTATGGAGGCAGTAAGTACTAGTCAAAGCTTTTTTTATATTTGTCTCAAATAATAACCTCCCCATAAGATTTTAAAAGTAATTGTGAAAGTAATTATTTTATTTCTGGGTTGTCTGGTTATAAAATAATTCAAAAAAAAATTAAAATTTTATTCTAACAATTATACATACAATTTTATAAAAATATTTTTAGTATTTATAGAATACCATCTTTAAACGTTAGATAAACACTTTATACTTTGATACAAAAATAATAAATAATAACCTCCCCATAAGATTTTAAAAATAATTGTGAAAGTAATTATTTTATTTCTGGGTTGTCTGGTTATAAAATAATAATTCAAAAAAAATTAAAATTTTATTCTAACAATTATACATACAATTTTATAAAAATATTTTTAGTATTTATAGAATACCATCTTTAAACGTTAGATAAACACTTTATACTTTGATACAAAAATAATGATTGTAATATGTAGGTAGTATCGACTTAATGAAGTTGAGATTACAATTTATAAGTTGGACAGATCCAGTGGTGTAGCTATCAAGGGCAAAGTGGTGCAGTGTACCGGTGCCCGTTTTTAACTTCAAAATAAACTTTGTCGTAAACAATTCGACAAGTTTTTTACCGTTTTTGAAAATTACAAATATTAAAGCAGTTGTAAATTTTACACATTATTTTAAACTCACCAGTATAATAATCTAAAAGATCTTCAAATTATTTAGTACTGGGGCCCTTCATGACTTAGCTACGCCACTGGACAGATTAGTTGCCTTAGGAAAGCTACACTTTTTCAAATTTCAAAAACCCATATGAAAACG
Source organism: Stenus bimaculatus (assembly GCA_963971135.1). Taxonomy (NCBI): domain Eukaryota; kingdom Metazoa; phylum Arthropoda; class Insecta; order Coleoptera; family Staphylinidae; genus Stenus; species Stenus bimaculatus. The sequence continues at coordinate 66,700,993 of OZ020180.1, read as the reverse complement.
ATAAGGTCCTTTATCTGGTTTATTTTTTTTATCTTATAATGGTTTGGCTTCCTCTATGAGATCCATGGAATTAATTATTACTTTAACTTCCAAAATTTTGTAGCTCTCCAAAACTGCATTTCTCATATGAATGCAAAGGAAAATAGTACCTATTTTACATATTCCCAACCTCATAAGGACACTTGGTTCACATCAAATAAAATGCATTTACAAGAAATGTACTCTTTACATAAAAATATGATTCAATTTAAACAGGTTGTGCAACAACCCTAATTATCAATTCATTACTCTCAATAAAATTATGTTCCAATAAATCATCTAAAATTGCAAACTCTGTATAACCAAATCCTTTTGGGTTTAAATCTTGAACAGGTCTTTTAAATGCATCCAGTTCCGGTCTTGACATCATCGTTTCTTTAATACTTCGGAATGCTTGGCTTAAAAAAAAATTTTCTTTTACAAATCGATTTTTAAAAATTTTTGAAAACAGTATATATGTACATTACACATTACTCAGGAATTCTTTGTTAGGTGAAAAATGAAAATACTTGACCTTCAACTGCAGGATATTTATAGTGAAATATGTACTATGATATAATTAGGCTGTTCGGATGTAAAAAAATAATTTGTTGATTAGTTAATTGACCTAATTTATATTCCTTTGTTTTTAGTCTTCAGATTATTTAGATACTTGCATCATTAAACTAATTTAATTTGATTCTTTGTTTAGTTTAGAATTACTTTACATATTTAATTAACTAATTGTTAATGTAAATTAGTTCTAATATTTGGTGGATAATTATAAACATAAAGCATTCTTTTATTAAATAATGATGTTAATAATTGGTCTTTATGAATTTCATAAGTACATTTTCTAGTAAGTAAAAATTAAAAACAAGTATTCTACAAAAAGTTTGTTTACTGCACATCCCAAGTGTGATTACACTTAATAGCACAGGAGAAAAAAGTAGTCACATTAACATCAGCAGTAAAATACATATAACCATTCCCGATTCTCAATAAAAAAAATAATATTCAGCTACCGTTGAACAGTGATTAAAAATAAATAAACATATAATAGTATATTGTTTTATTAGGAGTAAAAGTCCCACGGATACATGCGAGCCATAAAAAGTTCTTTTACTCCGAATAAAACATGCTATTTTTTCTTCAAACGTCAAAATTTTTAATATAGAAATATAATAAATAATTTTAAAATTTGACACTTAATTTACATACAACACACAATAGAATGTTAGTGTATTTTGGGTTGGCTAAAATGCATTTCTACTCCGCCTTTCTAATCCTTGTTAATGCAAAGTAGACTCAATTGTAACCGATTTACTTCGGTAATGCACGAAAATGACCATAGAGTCAAGGAACATAAAATGACTTAAAGCCTGTCATATAAGGCAGTACTTTAATGACGTTTGAAGAAAAAATTCATTAATTTAAACAAATATTATAAATAAATATACTTACGTTGGATGAACAATTGTAACAGAAATACGCCCACTAAATGGCCAGTCTAAAGAATTATCATGTTCTGTTTTCATCATGTGTATTAAAATAGCCATATAATTTGGATCTCTTGGTGACAAATTAATTCTAATACACAACCTTAAACATTATTTGTTGTATAATCTAGAATAGTCTAAATTTCAAAAGATTTAAGTTTGCATCAAGCCAAAAAATATTATAAAAAGTTAAAAAAAAGCATTTAAAATTAAAAGGCTAAAAGTAAAAAGAGAATTACAATAATCCCAAAGTTAGTAAGTGAAATTTATAGAACAATGAGAAATATTTTGAAATATTAATTTGGTTTTATGCCTAGATTTTTTTGGAAATTTAACCTCGTGATTTGTAATTTTGTTATTTCTATAAAAGAATATTGAAATTATTTGTTTATGGTGTATTATTTGGGCGAGAGCAAAGTTTGTTTTGGACCTGTATTGAATTTTGATACTGAAAGCTTAAATAATTTATGGTCGACTTCTAAACTAAAGCTACCACAGTAAGTCCTAAACTTGCAAGAAAAAAAATGTTTGTATAATTTATTCTTAGTAATTTTGAAAAAACTTACCCATCTCATTTTATAAAAATTTAATTTACCACCACCTAAAACTTATAAAAAAACGTTGTTCATAATTAAATCTAGATGTAATTGTAAATGTTATAAGTCAGCAAATTATTAATAATTACTAGAGATTGCGCAAAATTATCAGTAATTATTAATAATATCCGAGGTCCATTGGTATTTTTTACAATTTAAAAAATGTAACAGGTGAAACTCTGAAGTTGTATTTAAACTTATATGAACCTTGCAAAAAAAATGAAGTTCATAAGAAAAGCTTGGTAATTAAACCAATGATATTTAACGAAATGAATTATATGTATCAAATTATATGCAAAGTCAGCAAGACAAAGCATTTGACAAAATATCTACAATTGCATGCTCTGAAAAGTAAGAGGGCTGAAGAAGTCAACTACATTTTATTGGATTTATTCAGCCTTGGAGGAACTAAAATTTATATATGTATAGAGAAAACCTTGGCATAGTCAGAACAAGGCTTTGTTGAACGTCCAAACCAAGAGACCACAAAGGAATAAAATGTAACCCATATGAAGCTATCTTTGGTTCACCGATTAAACTAGGTCTAAAAACTTTTAGGACTTTGTTTGTTTTGAAGTAATTTGAAAATGCACTAATTTTTTAATATTTAGTAAATAAACAATATTAAGTGGATAGTCGATAAATTCAAGTGGTCAAATTTGATTTTTGCGTTTTTGGTTATAACTTTTTTAAAATTCCTTTTTTTTAGTATACAGGGTGTTCCACTTTTTTTTCCAGCAAATTTTTTTACATACTATACAGGGTGTCCCATTTGACAAAAAAAATATAATATTTATTAAGATTTAATTCATAATCAGATGTTCTAAAAAATAAAGGCAAAATCAAATATTTTTAATTGTTGGAAAACATATTTACACGTGAATGTAAATTTGGTTGTCTAAAAATTAATGAACAACTTCTCATTTTTTTATAATTACGTTCTGCCTTGGGTTTCGACTGGAACTTTGGTATGCCTTTTTGGATAGAATGGTATAATAGACAACCTGTCAAAATTTCAACTCTGCAGAAATAACTTGAATTTCTACTTCTGGACTTCTACGACTGGAGATGGCGAGGCAGACTTGCAATTTCCTTGTATGTGTTGTTCATACAACATTATAAAATATGTTATTTTACTGCAGAAATAACCTTCCCAAAAAGTTCTCTAGCTCTCGGTCTATGGGAATTGGTTTCTATCTTGATATTTATCAAGCTTGATAAAACTCAAAAGGGGGTTATCATAGATGGGATTTTATCAGTCTATCCTTGTCATTCAAATGCAAACATAAGAGTCTGTCCTTTTCATGTCGTATACGATGTTGTATAGTATGATTCAATAATATCCCCCTATTAAGTTTTATCAAGCTTGATAAATATCAAGATACAAAATTCCACCTCAGGGCCATATTTGTACCAAAACTTTGCGAATTTTTTCCAAAAAAACCACAATAAAAAACGTGCCGCTTACTCTACCTCAAGGTAGTGTGGAAATTAGTTTTTTGGCCAAAACGTACACTTTGTACACTTTGCGGCGCTCGTACGCCAAAACTATTGATTTTACAAAAAAAAAGGTTATTACAAAAATTGTACGAAATTTTCTCGAGTTTAATTTTAAATATAACTGTTTTTATCGTAAAATGAGTTTTCGTCAAAAAACTGTTTTTAGGCGCCATTTTTCCAATATGGCGGCGCGAGCTGCAAAGATACTAGGTGGCAAAGTTGAAATTCGGAAAGAGCACATCCAAATCTATAAAATTATCCATTTTCAAAACTCCCGGAAACATTCCAGGTAAAATTACCAAATGAGTGGACTAATACTAAAAGGTTCCTTTTGATCATCACTTTTTGTAATTTTTATCTTTTTGGGATAAACTCAACAATTTTAAGAACGCAGCAAAACGTGTGAATAATAATTAAACCACTATTTCAGAACAACAATATCATTGTAAAATACTGTTTTTAACTGCATGTGCATAGTTAAGTCCAATTTTCTCTAAATAGGTGCATTTTTTCGAATTGACATTAAATTTTATCTGAAAGGTTAATTTTAATATTTGATAAAAAATGTAAAATAAAAATTGACCTAAAGGGGCAATTTTCCATAAAAACGTTTTCTAACAATATCCAATATTTGCTAAAATAATCAACCCTATCCATCCTGCTTTTATAATTTTTTAATAAAACCAAAAAAAAATTATTAAAAAAAATAATTAAACAAGTATGTGCACTAAGCCATGATATTGAAAGATTTTGTTAGCGATAAATATAAAAGAAAATTATTGGAAAACACATTTGAAATGTTTTTTAGGGAGAATTAATGATCGATTAATTAAAACATATTTTTACCTGTAACCATTATAAGATGTATAAAAGCCTGGACTATAATGCATTTTATGATAATTTCTTTTCATTTCATTTATCTTATTTTTAACATCCGTTATATGCCAAATGTAGCAACCATTACACATTCTTTGAGATAGAGTACTCATTAATAAGTTATTTGTGGATATTTGCTCAGACATATTTGCAATGATTATTTCTTGTTCTCTGCTTTTTTGTTCCAAAACAACAATTTTTTCATATAAGGCTCTAAAAATATACATTCAGTAATTTAAAATTTAATAAATGCAGTGTATTTAGGTAGAATGGGAGATAAGGAAATGGTTGCTTTAAACATGTTGGACGTTACTATAATACATACTTAAGAAGATCAGTGGAACCAGAAACATTAGAATCACTTTTGGCTGGAGGATCCCAAAAATTCGCTTCTTGTGCTATAGCCGATGCACTAGTATTTTGATATGACAAGAAAGATTTCCTACAAGATCCGGCTAATAACTAAAAATAAGTAATTATAAATATACTTATGGGGTGATTCTGAACAAAAATGTTAGCAGTAACAGCGATGTTAAATTTGACATCACTGTGATGTCAAAAAAAACGCAATTTTGTAAACTTTACTGCAACTTAACGGTTATTTAAAATAAAATTTTCGTGTTAAAATAACATACAGCAAAGTAATAATAATACATTAATGTATAATTGATCAAAATAATACATTATATAAATGTACAATGCATTTTAATACCGAAAATGTTATTTTATATTGTCGTTAAGTTACACTAAAGTTTACAGTATAGCGTTTTTTTGACATCGAAGTGACTGTCAAATTTAACATCGCTGTTACGGCTAACATTTTTTGTTCAGAATTACCCCATTATATTCAGGGTGATTCACATTTATGCTAAAATCTCTGGAATCCTTGGATCGAAATAAGAAACAAAAGTCTATAAACATTGCTTCATTAGGTAGATATTTCAACTTATTTATTATAAAAGATGTTAAATTGATAATTTTGCAATTATTTTTTGCAGGGGTCTGAAACTAAAATTGAACCTGAACTGAAAACCCGAAAAAAACGATATTTTTCGTGAACCTGAATCTGAACTGAATCTTTATGCTTCAAGATAAAAGAACATTAACCTTATCCTGAACTTTTATTTATGAACCGGTAACTAATAAGTTAATGAGTTAAAGGTGCAGAAAATTCAAGAGAAAATTATTATTAATGGCATTATAATTTTGTAATTATTACTTTGCTCTTTATGTATTTAAATAATTTTGTTTGGTTAACGTTTCGGGTTATGTACTATACATGCTTTAGCATTGTGTATTGTAGGTATATCGTATTTATCTTTGTATTTAAAATGTTTCGTTCGTCTAATGCTGAACTAAGAACTATTCTAAGCCAAATTATACAGGGTGTCCCGAAATTAAGCGGCTAAACTTTAGGAGGCGATTCTACAACTAATTTTAAGAAAAAAACTTCCTATAAAAATGTGTCCGATTTCGCTTCCTAAGGGAGCTACAGCCCTTTAACTATTGTGACTAAAACTAGGTTTTTTGTCATTTATTTGAAAACGGTTGGTAATAAAGATTTGAAATTTGGTGTGAAGACTAATATGTTTAAGATATAATTTCTCAATTTTTTTCAGATTTTTTGACAGCTTGAAATTTTTTGAAAGCTGTATACAGGGTGTCTAGAAATTAAGCAGCAAAATTTTAGGAGGCGATTCTACAACTAATTTTAAGAAAAAAACTTCCTATAAACATATGTCCGATTTTGCTTCCTAAAGGAGTTACAGCCCATAAAATATTGTGTCTAAAAGTAGGTTTTTCGTCATTTATTTGAAAACGGATTGTAGTAGGAGATTAGAAATTTGGTGTAAAGCATAAGACCCTGAAGATACAATTTTATGATTTTTTTCAGATTATTTAAACCCTCCGAAAGGGTAGTTTTAAGAAGAGTTAAGTTTAAAAATAGCTTTAATTTTTTTATGGTTAACATAACATAATATTTATTTTCATAATATTATTCCTTATTTCATTTTAGACAAAAATAGTACTCTTATCCCAACTCGATAGAATTCACCCTTTTCGAGAAAAATACACTTAACCATTCACATGCAGAGTTCCAATCATATGTTACTATTTTACCATACAATAATTTCGCTACTTTTGTTCTGCAATACTCAAATTTTATTATTAGTTACTTAATAAAAAGTAGCTATTTGATAAGTTTGAATAGTTTCTTTAAAATATAGGGTTAATCGACCTATTGTACTCACAATATTTCAAGTGCTGTAGCTCCCTTAGGAGTAAGGTGACCAGATTTTGAAAATGCCAAACCGGGACAAGTTCCTTTTTTATTTTATTTTTTACCTAAAATTGTAAATCACAAAAAAATAATTTAGAATAGTCAATTGTATTTCAGAAAAATCAGTTCAATTTCAGAAAGTATCAATTGTATTTCAGAATAGTCAATTGTATTTCATAATAATCAATTCAATTCCAGAAGTATGAATTGTATTTCAGAATAGTTAATTGTATGTCAGAATAATCAATTGTATTTCAGAAAAGATCAATTGTATTTCAGAAAGCACCAATTGCATATCAGAAAATCAATTTAATTTAAGAAAGGACCAATTATAAAAAAATGAGGAAGTCAAGAGTATTTGGCGGTGATTGTGCACGTGAACCACAACAGTACAAACATTTCATCAAAAATATGCTTTCGAAATTTAACATTATACCAGTCCTTATTCACAAATGTTGAACCCAATTGAAGTAATTTGCAAAAAAACCTCTTGGCTTCCTCCTTCCTTTACAAAAGGTATTTTCTAAAATTTGATTAATTTTCCTGAAATACAATTGATGCTTTTAGAAATACAATCGATCTTTTCTGAATTACAATTGGTGATTTCTGAAATTGAATTGACTATTCTGAAATACAATTGATGTTTTCTGAAATACAATTGATCATTTCTAAAATTGAATTGATCTTTTCTGAAATAAAATTATTGGAAAAGGCCTAGCTGGTTGTCTACAGTCTACTCTAGTATTAAATCTTAAACTTCCAATAAAAATTTAAATTTTTAAAAAAAAACCGGGACAAAAGAGGCCTCGCTCGGGACGCCGGGACAAACACTTACGAACCGGGGTCTGACGTCTGGTCACCTTACTTAGGAAGCAAAATCGGACATATTTTGTTTATAGGAAGTTTTTTTCTTAAAATCGCCTCCTAAAATTTTTCCGCTTAATTTCTGGCACCCTGTATAAATTGGTTTAAAGCCAAATATCATTTCAAACTATAACATTTTTAATGCAGAAACATCCAAACTTAATTTCAATAAAATAAACCAATCTGAATAATGCTTTAGAAAGCTTAGTATTAACATATCACTTTTTAACATATAAATAGATGATCAAATGGCCCCTCCTGAAAAACGTGCTTTTTTGACTTATGATAGTTCTGCTAGACCAACGATTTATTTTTTGTTGGCTATTTATAGAATACATTTTTGGAAATGAATGTGTGGATAAAAAATCTTGAATATATTTTTGTTTATTGACAAATTTTAGTAAACCTTAAACCTAAACCAAAATTAAATGCTAAACCTGAACCTAAATAAATTTAGCTTCAGACCCCTGATTTTTTGACAGTAGTATTAGACCTCCTTACAGCAATTTTTTTCCTTATTTTGATCAAGGAATGATCATCTGAGAGATTTTAATATAAATATGAATCACTCTGTATTACAATACGAAAAATATATTTTTTCTATGACTATTGTATAATGCATACTAGCGGTAATAGAGTTCCACAGGCTACCCGTGGATCTCTATTGGCGATTTCTAAGATCAGATACTCCCTCTGGTGCGAATTTATTATCTCGCCTGGAAAAGTATTGAAAAATTGTGATTTTTCAAACTATTTGATGAGATTACTAATTGAGAAAAATAAAAAATTTTAATTGCATTAGAAAGTACGTTTTTTGTGTTAGTACAATAGATGCCATTTTTTTCTAGTTTTTTACTCAAACTTGTAAAAAACGAATCCTGAAATGTGCAAAAATATGCTATCTTTTAGACATTTTTATTGGAGTTAATAATTTTTTTTTTTTCAATTTTTACCGATCTACTGGACTAGTTCTAAGTATCATTTCAAGAATATAGATTGAAATTAATTAATATTTATAAAGATGTGACCAAATTATTGCTTAGAAGTAAGCTATTTTTCAATACTTTTGCGGGCGAAATACAGAGTATCCTCTTAATAAATGCAGACTATGTTATGTCGAATATCCTAATTTTTTAGAAAAATATTTTTGTGCTTACCAAATAGTAATAGAAAAAGTATTCTACTCACGAGTTTATAGCCATTAATCAATCAGGCCTGTTATGGCAGTATTATGAAATAGCAACTACATACCATGAGATGTGTTAGATGATCTTGTTCAAGGTGTCTTTGTAACTGGGGTTCATCTTCAAACTTGTAATCACAACCAAAATCAACCAAAGAACATCTTAACATTTCATTTTCTGGCAAGTGTACTTCTGGCTGCTTATAGTCACAAACTAATAAATGTGCTTCAACATCTAAAGGTGAAAGTTCTTTTAAACATCCCCTGACAATGTTAGGGCATTTAGTACGTTGTTGAGAAATTTCTCGTCTTGTAAAATTATCAGGAAATATGTCGTCTTTATTTAGCTTCATATTGTCTACAGGACATGCTGTTTCTCTCCTAAAATAAAATTATGATTAAAATAGGTATTATTTAAAAATTACATTCAAGAACTGTTATTTTAATAATATATTTTTTAAATTGTGAAAGTACTTAAAATTCATTAATCTTACTTTGATTACAAAAATAATATAATGATAAAAAGTAATAATGCAGTTCATTTGTTCTTTAACAATAAAATTATTCACTCAAAATTATTCATTTAAAAAAACCACAAATATGATTCATTTAATGAAGGTTAAATTATCTCATACTATTAAGAATTTACCTTGTTATAGTACTTAGAGGATTAGGACTACATAATATCAAATTGACATTAAATATTTACTCAAGAATTATTTTGTGTAAATAATTTTAATCAATAGCCATTATTTAAGCAATTAGTTATTTAAATTTTTGTCGAAAATTAGTGGTATTGTGTTGACTTAGGTATATTTACACAAAATTCGATAATTCCAAATTGTACGTAGTTAATAAAATTAGAGCAGTCACTTTTTATTAAAGTTACTCTATGAAATTATCTGGCCATTCTAGTATTTTCTCAAATACCATTATGGTAGTTGAACTTTACTACTTTATAAACGCCTAAGAATTTCTAAATATTAGAAATGCACCGAATAATAATTTGGCTGAATGGCTAATATTTTTTAGTCTAAGCGGTGGCGACACTAAGTCTAGTGTGATAAAACTTTTCAAGGTCGTACATATAATTCGTTAGATCATTGAGGGGAGAACACAAAATGGCACTGCTGCCACGTGTAGATCGAACGCCACTATAAAAATTTTTATTTTCTTTAATATCTAGTATGATAAAACTTCAGGATTCTGATTTCTCCTCGCGACAGGGGAGGGTTAGGGCTATAAAAAAATACGGTGCTGCCAGTCTCCGCAAGAACGCTTATCAGTGGCAGCAGGAAAATAAGAGATCTCACAAATTGTCAATTTTCAAAAATTGGCAACCACTTTTACTGACGTCTCGTAAAAGTGGTTGCTTTTTTTGAAAATCATTCCCACTTTTGGGTTTGCTGCCTCGGTTCCTGTCAGGTTTGGGGGCATTTTTTTATAGCCCTAACCCTCCCCTGTCGCGAGGAATAATCAGTATCCTGAAATTTTATGATACTAGATATTAAAAAATAAAAATTTTGAAAAAAAAATTTTTTATAGTGGCGTTCGGTCTACACGTGGCAGCAGTGAAATTTTGTGTTGCCCCCTCAATGACGTAACGAATTATATGTACGACCTTGAAAAGTTTTATCACACTAGACCTAGTGTCGCCGCCGCTTCTACTATTTATTGTATTTCTGTCAATTTTTGAATTTAAGTGTCACTTAGGGGTTTAAGGAAAAGTAGTGTAAATGGTAAATGGCTCTAAGGCTAGTAAAACAGGGAATTGCTTTGAAATTCAATGTGTGAAAAACAATGGGTTTTCAATAAGATATTTTTTTATGCCGAATATCCGGTCTTGCACCGAATAGTAGAAAAATGGCCGAATATTCGGTCTGCTGCAGGGGTCTGAAGGTAAAATTATCTAAGTTCAGGTTTAGCATTTAATTTTGGTACAGTTTCAGATTCAGGATTAATAATAGATTTTTCTTTCAGTTTTTTTTCAGGTTCGGGTTAAGGTTTAATAAAACTTGTGAATAAATAGAAATGTTTTAGAAATTTTTTATTCACACCTTCATTTCCAAAAATATATTCTTTAAAAATATAAATTTTTATCAGTGATACAAATGAATAATATTTTAAATTAAAAAATACATACGCTATATCTACAATACACAATGCTAAAGTATGTATACTACACAATGCGAAATGTTAACCAAACATAATTATTTAAATACATAGCGCAAAGCAATAATTTCAAAATGCTGTCGCAAATAATAATTTTCTGAATCTTTAAAACTATTGGTTACCAGTTTATAAATAAAGGTTTAGGTTGTTTTTTTTATGTTGAAACAAAGAATAGAAGATTGAGAGGTCCGAATCACATGTAAAAGGCTGGCAACAAAAAATAGTTCAAGTTTTTGGAGTTAGGGGATGCTATTTTAATTTTATTGGAAACACTCGAAACCACTCATCAACTTACATTCATTACGACAAAATTTACACAAATGACATTCATCGGTGGTTGTTTTGATTTTTCGATCATGGGCAATGAATTGAAATATTTTAGTTCCAGTTTTTACGATACGAGCACTTTGTTTCCCGAATTGCTAGCCTTTCAACCTTGATTCAAATGTAAGTAACACAGGGTTGCGCGTTAGCTGATTAAAATTTTAAATAATTTAAAATAACTAAGCACCCTTACGATGAGATCGTAACTCTCTTTAAAACATAATACACTCGTCCAAAGAAAGTTTGATTTGCGCATGGGTTCTTTACACTTGCTCTACATTGAGTTGAATACCTCGAAGCTTAATGTTGTAGTTTTAAAGAAAGTAAAATAGTAATAATGTTTTTATTACGTTACTAAAATGTATCTAATACTCAAGCCACACCTTGAAATCTTCAGGTGTCTTTAATAAAAAAATTTGTAAGGGGTTAACTTACTCTATCCAGGATTGGATGCAGTTTCTACAAAATCGATGGCCACAAGAGGTAACTACAGGATCTCGAAGCCAAGCTAAACATATTGGGCATTCAAACCTTGCAGGCGCTGTATCATCGAGATTATCTTGAATACAACTTTCCTCGGCTATACCGTCACTTTTAATGTTTATACTTTTTCCAGCCATTAATTATGATGTATTATATTCTTAAAAAAATAGTTTTCAATTATTTACAAAGTTAATTACTTTTGTATAATTTCTAGGTTAACTTAATTGAGCTGTCACTTTTGATATCTTGAATCTTGAATGACATGTGACAACCCTAATAAGCTTTGCTCGCCCTCTGAGGGCGAAAGTTTGAACTTAAATTATAGTCGTAACGCGCATGCGCGTAAATTATCGATTTTCTGGATTTCGTCCACGGTAACGGAGCGATATTTAAAAAACAAACATAACCGTTTTATCCGTCTTGATAATTTTTATATTTTGCATCTCTGTTGAATATATTTGTGATAATTTTTATATTTTGCATCTCTGTTGAATTTATTTGTGATAATTTTTGTGTTTTACATGTTGGGACAGTTAATTCTTGGTTTTACATAATTACATATTTGTTTTTGTTTTAATGTTTGGAAATGTTTTTGTGTTTTGCATGTTTGGGAATTTATTTTTGTTGACTTTTGTTTTACTTGTATTGAGAATCTATGTATATTTGTTTTATAACTTTTATAAAATGACAAACATTTTAATTTCAACATGTTTTTTATTTATTTTTATCCTTTTGAAAATGAAATTATAGTATTATCGTTGTATTATTCATTATGGTGATAGAGGGTTTGGTTAGTTTAGGTATAGTTTGATACGGTAAAGCTTTTTAAATTATTTATTCTGGCGATACGGGGAGGTTTGGTTAGCTTCCTTAGGTATAGGTTGCTACATCTTGATACAGTAAAGGTTTTCAAATTATTTAGACTGGTGATACGGGGAGGTTTGGTTAGCTTCGTTAGTTACAGGTTGCTACTTCTTGATACGGTAGAGGTTTTTAAATTATTTAGTCTGATGATACGGGGAGGTTTGGTGAGCTTCGTTGGGTATAGATTGCTACATCTTGATACGATAAAGGTTTTTAAATTATTTAGACTGGTGATATGGGGGATTAGTTTAGGGATAGTTTAATTTTATTTTTTAGTTTAGTTTTTATCAATATTTCTCTACTTTTTTTTTGAAACGGCAAAGATTTTTATAATTTATTTTGTCATTTAGTTAGGTTTATGTTAAAAAATATCGTTATTTTTGGCTAATACATAGATATCATTCACCTTTACCTTTAGTAATTACTCTCCCAAATCATCGTCAACTTCTCATCTTAATAAATAGAAATTTTAATAAAGTTGTGTAGCCGCCGAAAGTGCATGGTGCGCCATCTTTCGGAAACGCGTTTTATTAGGGAATGCGCTATTCAACATTTTTACCTTCCTTGTTATTATATCTCCTACGGAAAATTTATCGCGGGTGTCTAGGAAGATGCTCTTAAGACCTATTTATGCAGAGAGATTTAAGAATTAAGATTTTGGACTTAAGATTTAAGACTTTTATGGCCGATCTCACCGACAAGACTTAAAATTTAAGAACTACTTTAATGTCTAAATTGACAGGAACACAATACAAAATCTGTCAATTCAAAATTTAAGTACTACTTAGGGGCCTAAGTCGTGTCGGTGAGATCGGCCATTATGATTTAGGAGATAAAGTACTTGGTTTAAATGAGACCGTTTTGCACCAGATTTAAGAACTATGAACCAAGACTTAAGATTTAAAAGTCCATGGTGATACTAGTTGTGTTTTTTTTACATACTTTGCTCGAGCAAATATGAGCAAATCATATTATGTCTCATTTTCTCCTATAGAACTAAAAGGAGAAGGAAGTGATTTGCTCGAGCAAATCAGTCAAATTTTGGTAAAAGAAACACACCTATTATTAAGGCCTATTTATGCAGAGAGATTTAAGAATGAAGATTTAGGACTTAATATTGAAGACTTATGATTTAAGAGATAAAGTACTTTTGGTATAAATGAGACCGTTTTTATGCACCAAACTTAAGAACTATCAACCAAGACTTAAGATTTAATAGTTGGTGATATTCATATGTTAAATTTTACGTGAACTGCGCATGCGTTAAAATAAATTTAGTTGAAATTCGCTGTTTTTGTTTTAAATTTTGATTTATATCAAAACAAAATAAGAACTTAAAACACAAATAAATCATAAAAATTAAACAATGAAGGAAAGAAGCCCGTATTTCCGTTTTTTAAATTAAGTGTTAAATCTGGATGCATATATCACTATTCTTAAATGATAGTGATAAATGTTAAATGTTAAATCTTAAATTAAATGTTAAATTTGTCTGCATAAATAGCAGACCTTTATTCTGTGGTGATAATGTCTTAAATTTTGTCGAAACTGCGCTTGCGTGAAAAATAAATTATGGCCGCAAGTTTCTAGAGATCTGTCAAATATTAAATTAGGACGTTTTGTTCTCTATTTCTCTACTGTTTCTTTTTTTTAAAGCAAATACTTATCATAAGGAACATGATGAGTTTTTTCATATTTCACCCGGAAATGTCCGATAATTCTTAAAAACTCCCACGGCGCAAAGAAAACAAATTAGTGGCTGGGCTAAAATAGGTGTAAAATTCAAAATTTTCGAAAAATTAAAAAAAGATAGTCCTAGAGAATTTCATAAGGAACATGATGGCGAAATTAGTTTTTTGATATTTCACCCGGAAATGTCCTAAAATTCTTGAAAACTCTTTTTGCGGGTTATGTTTTGTACTCTTATAAAAAGTAAAATGTAGGTACAACATACAGTGCGGACATAAAGTAAATCCCCCCCTCACCTGCTAACTTTTGAACGGCTATATTTTTGATTCTGAAAATTTGTCTACTGGGGCTGGATTCCTGAAATCTCACACAGTGAATGTTAAATTCATCTTCCTCGAGCGCATGCGCAAACTTTTACTCGTGAATCTTGATTCGCCTGGTTCAGACCAAGTGAATTTGGATTCGCTGATGAGATTTTGACGCATGCGCTTCGAGGAAGGTGAATTTAACATTCACTGTGTGAAAGTTCAGGAATCCACGTCCTGAGGAATCTAATTGCGAACTTTCTAATAACGGTATTTTTGATTTTGTGTAAATAAAGTTGCATAAAAATATAATTTTCAAATGGGCGTAATTCCGAAAGTATTAATCGTAGACCACACTATGCTAGGTCAATTTAATGGTATTTTTATGGAGAACACGAAAATGCTAAAATATACTGGGTGTTCCATTTAAAATAAGAAACTTGCCATCCACTTCCGGTATAACCGGAAGTTTCACAAAATCAAAAATACCTTTATTAGAAAGTTCGCAATTAGATTCATAGGGGCGCGTTCCAGTAATGAACACTAAAGCCCACGACGACCGCAAAATCGTTCTATATAAGACCGCGATTTTTTCTTTCGTCCATCGATGGCGACCGCAAGAAGCTCACAACGACCGTATTTATTCGTGGGTTTCCATGGTTGTTTGGTGACCTTTTGAGCTAGTGGAACGGGAAAATTTTGCGGTCGTGGTCGTGGGCTTTAGTGTTCATTACTGGAACGCGCCCTAGGTAAACAGATTTTCAGAATCAAAAATATAACCGTTGAAAAGTTAGCAGGGGGGGGGGGGGTACGCTGTACTCATTCTCAATCAATGCCTTTTCAAATTTATCTTCTTTTGCAATACTCTCATTAGCAGATTTAAAAAGAAAAACTAAATTTTTTTTCATTATTTACAAATTTTTATAGGTTATATTTACATTTTTAACCATAGAATTACAAAACCAAAGACTAATAACAATAGGCGTCGAGCGTATATTGCGAACAGCGCCCCCTGGGGGCGTTTCGGTGCAAATGGGAATCTGAAGGAATCTAAAGCCCACCATACACCTAGATATTTATTGCGCATTTTATATTGCAATAAAAATTGCCATATCTTAAATTTTCGTTTTCGGGTTAACTGCACTCAGAGCACACTTGCATTGCCCCAGTTTATTATCCAGGGCCAGGGCACCTCTAGTGCAACTCCACCAACCCAGTGCACGTTATAAGCCGAACACGTTTTTGTGAACCAGTGTTGAATTTATCATAACTTAACAAGTCACTAAAATCTCAAAAAACAATCAGGAATATGGACGGCCAAGGAATATTACTCATCAAACTCAAGAACTATATTCATGAAACTTTTAATTTTTGGGACTTTTTTTAAATTTTCTCAGCTTATATGAAAATGTCATCATCATCCGAAGAAGAGATTATAAAATATTTTGAAACATTTCCATTTTTGCACGGAAACGAGCTCTTGGAACCGAGGTGGAATACAAAATTTTCGAACATAAAAAATAGCGCCATCTGATAGGGTTCCCCCGCAACTTTGACATTTAAACGGCGGGAGAAATTTAGATATTTTTTAAAATAAGCTTATAATTTTAAAATTTATTTAATATATCCTTTTTAATAAATATTGTCGTTTAGAATATTTAATAAAAAGAAAAGATTTTTCTGTTCTTACACTTTTAGCTATTTGAACGAAAAGAAACAAATATAATTAAGTGGATAATATTTATTTATGTTTCTGTACATGAATACATTTTACGGATTCTTACAAAACATTTAATATTTAATTTCAAACATCAAATAATTTTGAGGTCTTGTGCTGGTGCTGTTTGAAGAGTTGAAGGGTACTTGGGATATTTTATTTTCACAACAGTTGCAAATCACTTGTTCAAGTTCCAAGTTAGAAATTATTCTTGGTAAAAATTCACTATTGGTTGTATATCAGGCCATAATACTTAAAATTTTAACACAAAAACACACACCGAAAAGCCAAAAAATAAAAACGAAGTTAAAAATAGAAGTATGACGGTGACTTTACTTCCAAAGATTACTATAAAATTATTTTTGAATTTAATTTAACTATTTTTTTTTAAATAATAAAGAAATAATTAAAGTCAAGAAAATTAAAAAGAAACTAAATAAATTAAAGGATGACACAAATATTTGGACTGCTTTAATAAATTAGAAAAACTTGATATGTAATATTTTCTTTAAGTCCAACTTTATTATTTGTACTATTTGTATAATAGTTATTTATGCACCAAGGGAGCAAAGTGAGTAATTTAATCCTGAGTGTGGAAACCACACGAAGGATTAAAAGCACTTTGCTCCAGCGGTGCATATTAAATTTTTTGCACTTCCAATTAATTATTTGAACAAACGTTTTCAATTTTGGGACAATGGTTATTTCGAATGCAAATAACTACTGAGCTAGACATAGCCGTCACCTTATTAAAAAACATAATTGAACAAGTTGTACCTCCTTTATTTGGTCTAACAAATTGTATTGATTGTAATGTTAGAGTAAACGTACATATTTATATTTACTAATTTGTAAATGTACATATCTATTAATAAATTTGTGTTGTTTTCTCCAATCTTGTATAATTTTGAAGCACATCGGAAATCTAAAATCAATTGATCGGTTAATTTATGATATATATATATATTATATATTCGTATCCAAAAAGAAACAATAAATAATATAAGCAGTTATATAACACCAGACCAAAACTTCGCACAATTAATTGCAGATGGACTTGCTTCAGCTAATTCAGAATTATTTGTAAAATTTTCAAGTTTTGGACAAATTAAGAGATGTTCCATATTTTGAATTTCATCACCACAAGAACAGGAAAGAGATCCATCATAAAAGCCCCAAAGTTTCATATTATATTTGCAACGACCAACTGATGTACGTAATCTATTAAGACTTTTCCAAATTATCCAATCTTGATTGGCACTCTTTAAAGGCCGAAGTAGAAGGTGAATCCATTGTATCGTGTAA
Source organism: Stenus bimaculatus (assembly GCA_963971135.1). Taxonomy (NCBI): domain Eukaryota; kingdom Metazoa; phylum Arthropoda; class Insecta; order Coleoptera; family Staphylinidae; genus Stenus; species Stenus bimaculatus. The sequence goes on along the minus strand of OZ020180.1, from coordinate 66,683,317 downwards.
AAAAAATATTAAATAACTTGTTTCTTTATTGGTGGTTGCAGAATTATTAATGCCGCGGATAAAAACGCTTCTGCAATGGCAAATTTAAAAATTGTCAACTTGTCAACTTGTCAACTTGACAATTAATATTAATTATTAATATGATAAATTAAATATTATAAAAAATTTAAGTACCTATACCATGATTCGATACGGATCAGTCTGCATGAACTTCCGAGTGATGATGAAACATTCTAATGTTTATTATCTTCTAGAAACTTAAACAACTAACAAAAATCTTTTGAATTGTATAAATATAAGCATTTAGCATACTACATCAGATAAAACCATTATAGATATCTTAATAAATAATACAAGACAATTTAACAATTCAAAATTTAATGGATTTTTTTTACTTTTGAATACTTGATTAATTTATCCAAATTTTTATTTATTTAATATTTTTTGATTAAGGGGAAGCATAGAGGGGTAAGGATTTGTAAAAAAAAGTTGCGTAAAAACTAATAAAGCAGCGCTATCACGTAGGGATCCCCGGAACTTAGGGAAAAAACTTTTAATATGGGAGATTCCCTACCCTGGTTCTTGCGGTCGCCATTCGTTACGTCATCGATGACGTTTTTATGCACGAACGAAACAACCGCGGTCTTATGTGGAACGACTTTGCGATCGTCGTGAGGATTGTGAGGCATTAGTGGAACGCGCCCAAAATATATTATATATTAAGATATTTCGGAACGCACCCTTCGTTAAAAGAAGGAAAAAGTGGAAGAGAAGAGAACGTGATAAATGACAACGTCGAAATATCTGTCAAGAGTCAACTGTCATTATTTTATTTTTCATCAAAGAAAATAGTAAAATATTTAAAATAAATATAAATTTTCATTAGTTAAAGAGTATTTTCAAAGTAGTGACTTGAGAGGATCTCGATACAATACAATCTGTAAAATAAGTCAGGATTCGTGAGCAGGTAATTACAATATCAAACATATGACAATAATTATTGAGCCATTTCTTTATTATAAATTTAGATTTGTCCTTTTGGAATGAGGTGTTACTTATTTCAGACGCAGTTAATTATTGGCTTGCTTTGTTTTTCTTAAATATTGCCATTGAAATCAGTGTTTGTTACAAAGTGGTAGCATTATTTTTTTAACAAAGAAGTGATTGCTTTAATTTATAGCATTCCTGCAATTCAGAGAAAGTAGACAGAATATAGAATACACATTTTTTTTATAACCTCATGTAAATACTAATAATACATTAATTGGTCTCACATTTGTTTTTTGTACAATGGAAAACTCAAGGTTAAGGGGTAAATATTGATATTAACGCTAACAATTTTGTTTGATAAGCACTCATATAATTTTTCCTTTCACATAATGTATCCTTTTATTTTGAATTAGTTTTCAAAGAACTTAATGCTCATAGGTGCTTTGCATAAATTTTTAATCCTTGCATTTACCTTGACTTACTAAAGTTTTAAGGAAATCAACTGTGAATTCTATTCAAGGTCTTAGTTATTTATTCGATATAATAAATCGATGGTGTTCTGACAAAAGAGTGTAAGCAACATTTAGATAATTTTACAGGAGAGGCAAAAAACGTTTTGAACAAAATTTTGGTGGTTGTATAATAAAAATATATATTTTCCTTAATCAAAAATATATTTTATAATTATCCACGTTATTAAAGTAACATTTTTTCTGTTAATTAACTAGTGATACTAATTTTTGGTGTTTACGTCTTTTTTCTAGATCAGTTTGCGTCGCTTAAGCAATCAAAAATAAAAGGAATAAAAGACGTAAGTGACTAAAAATTTTTTACGTGAATTAAGGTACTTCAAAGAGATGTTATTGTTGTTAACGTTAATTATAATAATTTCTTCCAGGTTTAAAGTAATTACAGTAAAAAAATATTTTTTACATTTGTATTTTCTCTAAAAACACGTGGTTGTAGTAAGCGCCAACTTTACATGCAAATATTCAAAACTGAATGCAGTGACGATGAAAACATGTCGCTTACGCATCAATATATGGATTTTAAACTTTAACAGATATTTAAATGGTTTTAAATGCTAATATTGTGGGTCTTAAAGAGGGATTTTTAATGATTTCAATTTTTCGATTTTTTGTCTTGATATTTTGTTTAGAATACATATGGGATTAGATTTATACAAAAATAATAAAAATAATAAGTGATGTTCACAATATTTTGTTCGGTTTTCTCAAATAACGTGCACGCTTTCTTTGGCGGGTTATAGTTTAAAAACAAAAAATAATAGGTACCCCTTAGTTTTTTGATATTTTGTTTAGAATACATATGGGATTAGATTTATACCAAAATAATAAAAATAAAAAGTTATGCTCGTGCGTTTCAAAATTATTTCTCATCGCCCGCAACACATGCTAATAGAGCTAACTTTAAGGCGTTATAAATAATAAATAAAAAATTCTTCCAATTTAGTTTTTCGATATTTTGTTCATAATAGACCGGGAGCTCGCGACAGTTTTTGGTCTCCGATTTCATACAGCATGCCTTTTGGAGGAGAGAATATTTACCCTATAAGAACAAAAAAAAACGCGGGTACTAAACCTCTGCACGCTTTCCGATCATATGGAAAATTGCATTTCCATTTTCACAAAAATTTGGTGTTTTTCTCTGATTTAATATCATGCCCTTTTAGCAAAAGATAGTTAAAATAAATTTAAGTCTTGAAAATTATAGTCATTCGATTCGCATGGTCCCAAAGGACTCAAATGGTCATGTGATCTTGTAATAAAAAAAATATGATTTTCTGCGTTTTCATAATGCATGCCAATGGAAAGAATTAAAGTTTATGTCATAAAGCCCCCATAAAAAAATTGGCATGCGGCCCTCGTTGGCTTAAGGGTGGAAAATTTAGGAAAAGTTTTGAGAATGACACCGAAGTTTAAAATTTTCACCAAACTTCAGTGTCATTCCACATAACTTTTCCTAAATTTCCACCCATGAGCCAACGAGGGGCGCATGCCAATTTCTTTATGGGGGTTTTATGACAAAAATTCTTTTCATTGACATGCAGTATGAAAACGCGGAAAATCATATTTTTTTATTACAAGATCACATGACCGTTTGAGCCCTTTGCGACCGTGCGAATCACATGCCTACGATTTTCAAGACTTAAATTTATTTTAACTATCTTTTGCTAAAAGGGCATGCAATATTAAATCAGAGAAAAACACCAATTTGAAAATGGAAATGCAATTTTCCATATGATCGGAAAGCGTGCAGGGATTTAGTACCCGCTTTTCTTTGTTCTTATAGGGTAAATATTCTCTCCTCCAAAAGGCATGCTGTATGAAATCGGAGACCAAAAATGTCGCGAGCTCCTGGTCTATAATCACATATATTTAAATTCCCAAAAATAAAAAATAAGAAAATCGATGAACTATCAAAAAAATTTGATTTTCGCCAATTTTACCCTAGATTTTTTAGGGGTTGTTTTAGTTAACACGTTGACTGCCACGGCAATTTTCGGAATTCCGGTCTAAAATGCCCATTTCATTTAATCATATTATATTATTTGAAACTCTAATTATAGTACATAGCTATCATCAAAAAGCATAGAAAATGTATTTTTTTTTTAAAAAGGTTGTGCTTCTTGATTTTGAATAAATTTTTTATAATTATATTTTCTGTTCATTTATTTATAAATTTTCTGTTCATGTAAGCCAGCATTGATATTTTGTTCTCTTCCCAGAAGCCATCTATCCATATTAGCACAAAAATACTACGAGTTTAATCGTAGCTGCATGATATGGCCAGTAAACACAGTACGAGATAACTCGTAGTCGGCGTCCTAGCAAAGAACGCAATTTACGAGTTATCTCGTAGTTGGCAGTCAACGTGTTAAGGGGTTGTTTTAGTGACACCCCTTTAGAAATACTTATAAAATTATATTTGGGTTAATTTTTTTTGTTTATATTTTGCATATATTTTGAAGTTCAAACTAGGGAAGTAGTTTGAAAATATAAAATGATGTTCGGATAGAAATTGGGGTTTGTTTGAAACATGCATAATTTATTGCGTTTTCTGCACCAGTGCTGCAATGAGTCGGTGCGTCGTTTTCCGCTTACTCCTTTGGTGCGAACTTTTCCTTTTCCAGTGTTGCTGTTTTCTGCTTACACCAAAACTGCACTCGGTGCGCACTTGCACTGTTGAAGCAGAAGACGCTATTAAGACCAATCCTTCTTTTGTGACGTCATAGGAATCGCAAATCTCAAAAACTGATTATTTGCTTTCAAAATTCTGATAGTAAAAGTAATTCATATAAGTTTGGGACTTCATCGGCCACTATTCCACTAAGGCACACCCCCACTCTCTATGCAGGGGCGCTGAAATAGCTCCCAGCCGAAAGAAAAACTTAGTTTGCTTGCATAGTCCTGGACGCGTTATTCTTTAATATTTTTTCATTTTCTTTTTTTATAATAAAGTACATTCATCAACCTTTCGAACGGACAAACTCCTTTTTTGAAATTTTGATTTATACTCTCGCAATTCACTCTTAAATTATGTGTAAAATTAACACTTTTTGATGAAACATATCTAAGATAATTTTAACTTTTTTTAAAAATTGAGTCTGCCTGTTCGAAAGATTGATGAACGGACTTTATTATAAAAGAAAAGAAAATGCAAAAATATTAAAAAATAAAGCGTCCAGGACTATGCAAGCAAACGTCTAAAAACGCACCAGGATGATTTTGAAAAATGAAAAGGAGTTGCCACCCAAATTTTTGATATTTTGTGTAAAATTGTATAAACTATGAAATAAAATTGAAAATAAATGATACGATTTTATTTTATCTAGACGAATTAAGACGATATAATTTTTTACTGAAATTTTATTTACGGAAATATTATCTATTTCTGTATTTTATTGCTAGTTTCATACAAGCATCGAATATGTACACAATGGCAGATTATGCCTTTGAGGGGCCAAAGGCAGAATCAAGGCCAAGTCCAAGATTTTACCAAAAAATTATACAGGATATCTTTAATTAAAAAGCCAAAATATCTGAGAGGATTTTAAGACCGAAAAAATTCCAATGTCCTTTTAACCGATTTAGTATACTAAGGCAGTTACATCCCTTTAAATAAGCTCACATAAAGTAGGTTTTTGGTTGTTTATTTTACATTGGTTTATGTTAGAGTCTTTGAATTTTGTATAACTAATTTATTTTAGCTCTATTAGTTTAATGGCCGATTTTGAGAAGGGTGAAAAGTAAAAATAATGCTTAATGTTTAGGACCAGTTGCACAGTTGAAGCTTAATCTTCAAGCGACACTTAAACTAAAAAAAATGACAGATTTTCGATTGTATTTCTGTAATTTTTTTAGTTTAAGTGTGTTACTTAAGCATCTACTTCAATCTAAAAAAAACAATTTTTGATAAAATAATAAATCAAAGCTATTTTTCTGTTATAAATTCGGTAAAATTTGTTGTTTTTGAAAAAATAGTGAAACAATACCACAAATATTCTAAAATTGAATTACATTGAACTTCTTTTTTCAAGTGAAGCGCATTTTCTCAGAAATGACGCATTCTACCGAATTTTTGTGTTTAATTAAATGGAGATTATTATTATACAAAATTTAAACGCTCACCAATATTAATTTTCTGTAATAAATAAACATACTTTTTGCTAACATCTTTAATTGTCTTTAGCTTCCCTAGGAACGGACAAAAATTGGACAAATGATAATATGAAATTTTTATTTTATTTTATTGACCCGAAACTGGTCGCTGAATAAATGAATTTGGACTAATTCTTTTTTTTTGTCCTCATACTGCCAACATCACCTTTGTTACACATCAAGGACGCTAATGTGGCTACTTATGAAATTTTTATCTTTCAATTTTGGTCATAGAACCCTCTTAAAGTTTGGCACTTTTATTTGGGGACACCCTTTATTTCTAAATATAAGGAAGTGGAAGCGGACATCTGGTATTTAAACATACCTAAATAAAGCGATTCGATAATTCGATGAATTCAAGAAAAATCGATGATAATAAAATATTAAAATATGATTATTATTTATCATGATGGAGTTAACAAGGTTTTAGTACAAATACCACGTACAAAATGTTTCACTCTAAATCTAAAGTATAATTTAAAAAGAAATATTAGTGCCAGTAGGATGGATGCTTTCCTGGAGTTTGAAACATCTCTTAATGTAGCCCCAACGTATTCATTGGAGGAAATCTAAGCAACATTCTTGTCAATGCACAAACAGGAAGTCTGGTTATTATATCCAAGTCTTTACGGCATTCACTTAAAATTGTCTTATTGGCTTTCTTAACATTTCTTTTATGTTATTATTATTATACAGGGTATCCCTAAAAGATCTGAACAAAATGATACCACATACTCCTGAGACCAAAATAAGACGATATAACCAAACTTATCTTTATACAAAACTGCTTCGTTAAGGTGCTAAAGACCATTAAAGTTCTTAAAACTATTTTGTATTTTTTAAATTACTAAAAATTGGCTCCTATGATTGTATCATAATTTGGTATGTGGCTATGTAATGGAAAAAGGTATTTCTAGACGATTTGTTTTTTATTTTTCACGTTAGGTAAGTGTTCAAGAATAGGTCATCGACATGCAAAATTTCTTATAACTTTTTAATGGCTGAATAAAAATTCATAAAACTTTACTTGTAGCTAAACAGTGAAATTATAAAGTTTTTTTGTCTCTTACAAAATTTTTCTATCACCTTTATTTTAGGCAGAAAAAATTTTTTTCCATGTGGTTCATAACGTAACTTTTGGAAAATATTAAAATTTTTCACTAAAAGGTTGTACAGATTAACACTGTATATTCCTGAGACCAAAATGGAACAATATTTGAACACTGGGTTCATGGCTCCGTTTTCATTTTTTGTCCTACTCCAGTTTTGGAAAAATTTGACATCCAAGAAAACAGTTTAGGGTTTCGTAAAATCTACTATTATTCATGGGCCCCAGCAGAATTTTTTTTAGGGGGGTGCACCAGATTTTTTTGGGCTTGTAAAATTTGGTATTCAGGGTATATTTTAAACAAAATTTGGAATGCACAAAAAAGAGTCGGTGTATATAGCGGCAGCCTTCCCCGAGGGGTAGCTAGCGCCGCAAGCAAAATTTTTAAAATATTTCAATTTCTTGACACTTAAGAAACACAATTTGCCTTTTTAAAAAAATACCGGGTACTGGACGAACATTTTTGGTGGTTTTTGAAAGATATCCAAAATTTATGGGGTGATTCTGAACAAAAATGTTAGCCGTAACAGTGATGTTAAATTTGACAGTCACCCTGATGTCAAAAAAAAACGCTATTTTGTAAACTTTACTGCAACTTAACGGTTATTTAAAATAAAATTGTCGGTGTTAAAATAATATACAGCAAAGTAATAATAATATATGAATGTATAATTGATCAAAATAATACATTATATAAATGTACAATGCATTTTAATACCGAAAATGTTATTTTATATTGTCGTTAAGTTACACTAAAGTTTACAGAATAGTGTTTTTTTGACATCGGGGTGACTGTTAAATTTAACATCGCTGTTACGGCTAACATTTTTTGGTCAGAATTACCCCATTAAAATAAGGAAACAATTATACATTATATAACAGGTTCGCTCTAAACAGACATATTTTTTACCTCCTGGGTCGCACTACTGATTAGGAGACAGTTGGTTTTACATATACAGTCGATTCCGCTTAATTGGGACACAACGGGACTTGGGCATTTTGTCCCAATTAAGCGAATTTCACATTTTTTTTTAATTCATTAATTTGGTTTTGGCAACTAAGGCCATTAACCAGTAATACACACATAAAATTAAACAAGTTTCTGTGATTCTGCTCAATGTAATATATATACATAATCCATTGGTATTGTACTTATGTTTTTATTTTAGCTCCTATCTTTCCCATTTTTTCTATAAGCTAGGGGGGTGCACCCCCCTCCTGGCGCCCATGCTATTATTTCAACTCGTGATCATTGTATTTCGTTCTGGAACTCCTAAATAATTTTAAAAGCAGGATTTAGAAGCGGTATTTTGTGTTAGTTCACCTTCACTTTTTGGGTAATGACATTAAAAGTTAAAGTTGAACTCGCAGGTTGAACTTCTAATCATCCTACTTATTAAAGGTTTTCAGTTCATTTATTCTCTTGCTACTTCTTTCGTCAGTGTATAAATCCGCCTGGCATAAACTGATCATCTGATAGATTTTGTAAGGGATCATTTATTCATAATCTTGTCTCACATTTTTGCTTAAATTTTTGCATCTTCCAGTGAAGTAATACTTGCCAAATATTACTGATTCTTAATTTCCATTTTAATAACAAAATACAAGGTAGTTTTATATATTCAAAATCCTTTCACAATGACAGTTTAAGGTTAAAATAGCCATTTGACAATCATCTCATGATTATCTCGAGTTCCTAAGGCAGTCGAGACGTGTCACTTACAAATTCTCGGACATGCTCATAGTGTGGAATAATACCGTCACTAGCACTTCCACAAAACATTAGATAAATAAAAACCTTGCTAGAGTTACATATATTTTCAACATATTTAGTGCCTCTTACATATTACTTTTCGGTTTCCAGGGTCATAAAATTAGTCTTTTCGTAAATCCATAAATGTGTTGGTGGAATGCTCTGTAAAATATGTCTTTTAGACATATTTTGTCTTGCTCAAACTGGGGGACAATGCCCCTTTTTTTTTCCATTACTGAAATCTAACTAGTGGAAAATATAGTGACAGAGTTTTATTAAGGGTGAGTTGCACGAAGACGTTTTAGTTAAAACCAGTTTTAATCTGACAAGTATTACAGAAAATACATGCCAAAAATGTAATACTTGTCAGTTTGAGCTAAAACTCTTTCCTGCAACCCACCCTCGATAGCTCTATTTGGTAACTAACAGTAGATCAAATTAGCTGTTTCCAAAAGTTGGGTGGCCAAAGTTATTGATTTATATTAGCGAATAATAATTACTGCAATAAAAAAAATATACACAAAATTATTCAATTTATTGTGTACAAAATATTAAAAAAATGTGGTTATCAGCTACCAAATTCCAACATGTCCAAAGATCACAAATTTTTGCAAACATACTAGATATAAAACTTTTTTTTCAGTTTTTTTAAATTTTCTCCTAGATAAGACCTATTACGGTTGTGTTTTTTTTTAATTTACTGAAACGTGTTCATATTCTCAACAAACCAGGGAAACTTAGTAAAGCCTTCTGAAGTTACTTCTACCAGAAGTAGTCCTGAGCATAGTCAGTCAAATAGGCTGAACGGTATTTCATAAGGGATGTCAATTAGGTTATAAGTTATACTTGAAGGAATGCCAAATATATTATAAGTTTCACGCTAGTCCACCTGCCGATGGTAACAAACTGTGCTCAGAATACTTCTTCTAGGTGTAACTTCAGAAGGCTACAGTAAGATAAGGATTAGAGCTATATCAAATTTTTCCCTTATTTGTTGTAAATATGAAGAACTTTCAGGAAATTTAAAAAAGATACAGCCTTAATAGGTCTTATCTTGGAAAAAATTTGTTTTTTACGTTTAAAAGCTTTTAAGCAAACTGTACAGACGTAAGGCCTCTCAGGATTATGTGATTGTTTGTGCCTTGTAAGGTGGTCTTTTCTTTTCAATCCAGCTCCGCAAATGTCACAAACAAACCTCCTCTCTAATGTGTGACCAACCAAGTGTTGCTCCAGTAACTCCTCCGAATAAGCCATGTGACATTCCGGACAACAATATATAGTAGATACATCCAAAGCTGTGGTTAAACGAATCTCACCAGGCTGCAACAAAAATAATTAAAATACATTTCACAAATTTGGTCATACCTATTTACTTTTGGTCTTGGTTTCTTCTCTTTTTCCGCCTTTTTCTTCTTCTTTTTGGCAGTGCTAATACCTGATTGTATCTGTGCAGTATTTATTGTTGATAACGTACTTAGCGTATTAATAGCGCTTGTGCCTAATAAACTATTTCCATTTAAGCCATTAATATTTAAAGTATTTGTAGTTAAGCTACCAGTATTCATGGCATTATTTGAATGTAGAATATTTAGATTATCGTTTGGAAGAGAAATTTGTTGCTGCTGCTGAGTCGATTCTTTTTTAATCGTTACCGCTGAGTATTTTAAAAAGTGATGCAAGCTTAAAGGCAGAGTAGATGCAGGTAAATGGGATAGATAATCTGCAACTGTTGATCCTGGAGTCGCTAATGATTGCCAAGCAGTAGGCATAGAACTTGTCGTTCCTAAAACTTGTTGGTTTTGTAGTTGCTGCTGATTTTGTTGAATCTGCGTGTTTTGTTGTCCGATTTGTTGATTTCTATTTCTTTCATCTAAATTTTCGGGCTTATTCTTCATGAAAATTAAAAATAAACGATGATTATAGAGTAAAACAGTTTTTTTGGACAAAAATGATTAGATATTAGATTAATTTCACCCACCCCAGTAATAATAATTACCTTTTCATTGGTTTTTTCTTGTGGTTGTTGCATAGCCGCACATAATTCTTGGGCAAGTTCTTGATGATCATAGCGTTTTTCTTGTCGAACATTTTGGTGTGCGTAAAGACCTTGGTTTAAGAGGATAGTCTGCGAAATGTTTGAAATGCGTACTCCTCGCTAGTAAAAATTGATTTTTTGGTGTTTGTAATAAAAAATTTAACAAAAACGCTCTTGTTTTGCCTTGAAATTGAATTTATTTATCATATAGAATTTTTTTTTTATGTATATAGTCTGTTATAAGGGAGTAATTTTGAAAAAATGATAAAAAACGCATTTTTTATCATTTTTTCAAAAGTTTTTGTTAAATTTTTTATTACAAACACCAAAAAATCAATTTTTACTAGCGAGGAGTACGCATTTCAAACATTTCGCAGACTATCCTCTTAAGTAAAGTTTTAGAAAAAAACGTTTCAAATAAAAATTATTTGGTCTTAAAGGGGCCACAGAATGAGAACAGTTAGTTTTCACCTGCAGGACTTCTTCATGGTCATTCTAACCCTAACTCAGTTTTTTCAAATGGAAACCCATATTTTTTTTATTTGAATGTGAATCCAGCAAAAAAAAGAAGAAATTATTGTCTAAAGCATTTGTCTTTTTAACCCTTAGTTTTAGCACAATTTGTGTCTTAAGTTTTTCTACTTTTAGGCTTATTCCTTACATTTGAGAATATCTGGTTGAATACATTTTTTTATTGTTATTTATTAAAATATTAAATATGCAATTTTGGAAGTATTTCTTCTTGTAATTGCATATTTAATATTGTAACACAATATAGTTTCAGCTTTCTAGTGATAATTTTCTTTTAATTCGACATAATATGTTGGTTATAAAGTAATTAGCGATTTTGTGATTTTTGGAAAAAATTGATGACATAACATTCCAATAGTTTTGTGTCACCCTGCATTATAGGGTGATTTAAAACTATTCCACATACTTTTAAGGGCAAATTCCTCTCTTAAAAGGCCGATTTATGTCCTGCCTAAGCATAAGCATAGTGATAAACCTAAGAAATGAAATAAATTTATTTTAATGCCTAAATTTATAACCCAAGCCTACTTTTGTTATAAATGAAAAGTCTTGAAATTTTATACTTCATTCCTTAGGTTTATCACTCACTATCTTATACTTAGGTAGGCTCGAAGGTAGTTATAAATTGGTATTTTATAATTAGGTTAGTTATAAATGAAAGTATTGAAAATGTATTCTTCATTTCTTAGTTTTATCATTATATTATGCTTAGGTAGGTTATAAATCGGTCTTAAGAAATAAAGTTTATACTGGGTGTCCCATTTCACGTTGGACTCTATAGGTATCTTTGTTATTATTGGAGATAAAAGGTCGGTTAAATGGACAAAGTAGTGCATATTTGTATGTCCCATAATAATTCGTTGACAAAACAGTTGAATTTTGTATAGTTTTGGCGCCATCTTGAAAAAACAAAAAAGTGCCATTTCCAAAATATGACTTTAGTATTGAACCTTCATGTTTCTATGTGCGAATTCACGATTAAGTCGTCCTAAGTGTTCTTTTTAAGTTTTTAATAAATATTCTTCTAATTCTCTTTTAAAATCAATATTTATTCTAAATGGGCAAAGTTACTACTGACGTTTTATACTAGCCTGACAGTTTCACCAATTTGCCTGCAGAGGAAGAGCTCATTCCTAAAATCGTGAATTGTAGGCTGTACCAAAAAACTTTGTTTACAACATAGAGGCAGTTTTTTTTTATCTAAAATTCAATAAGCTAATCAGATTTTTTCTTAAGACACTGGATTGCCAGGAAATAATCAAAATTTTGTTTTTTCCTATAGCGACCATATTGGTATTATACCCATAGAGTCCAACGTCAAATGGGACACCCTGAATAAACATATGTCCGATCTCACTTCATAAGGAAGCTACAGCCTTTTAAAGGTTTGTATACCTGTTGAAACCCAAGTAAATTTTATTTCTGATCTTTTATTTTAACCAGAGAACTCAACCTCTAAAATTCTACCTGCCTTTTTTGGGAGGGAACTCGAGTCGTCAGCTCTCGAGTTATAATACTTTTCCGTTGATCGCATCTTGCTAAAGCTTGATTTTAATTGCAGAAATAACTTAATCAAACAATTAATATAAAATGAATATCAAATCTTCTTTTCAGTATTTTATTTCAGTTTTTAATTTAGAACATTTTTGGTTTTAAAATCTAGTTTACACACTAAATATGACTGTATTCTGCAAAAGTACATAGTAATACTGCTAAAAGTATAATTCCTAATTTTAAATTCCCCACATAATTGAATAAATATTGCATAATGAAAATTATTAAAAATATTTCAATTTGGGCTGTATTCATACCCTCCTTGGCCATCCACTTTTTCTACAAGATAGTTACTGCTGAAACTTCAGGGTGAAATGTTTTATGTTTAAGGTTAAACTTTCGATGATTAGGGTGATACATTGTACGAAGCTAAAATTACATTTCAGTTTACAACGTTTCACCATGAAGGTTGAATGTTTCAGTAATAACTATTTATTAGTTGACTGTCAGAAATAAATGATCGTATTTAAAATTAATTACCAGACTCATTTGTATCCCCTGATGCTTGGTAAATTTATACTTATTTTTTGTTAAAAAATATAAGTAACAAGCTTTTTCTGGTTTTAGTGTGCAATTGGAGTGACGTGATGGAAGAAATGATGGATGTTTCCCTGGCGGTTCGAAATGTGGATACAAAGGAAGTTGTTCAAAAATGGATGGAAAAATTAAAGGAAGGTGTTCTTTCGATCTCAAACTTCAAAGAATTTTGGCGTATTTGGGTACCCAGAATCTATACTCCAACAATAAATGGTTTATGTTTAAACTGGAGTTATAATGAGGAGGAGTCCACCAGAATCTTATTTAATCCTCTAGAGGAATTTATATGCAATGGAGATGTGACAACTGTATTAAACACTTTAAGTCAATTGGATAAACCTCCTTCAGTATGTGGGCGTGTTTTTAAATTGGGAGAACCAACTTATAGCTGCAGAGAGTGTGGAATGGATAACACCTGTGTATTATGTGTAGATTGTTTTAAAAAATCAGAGCATCGTCATCATAAATATAAAATGGGAACTTCATCAGGGGGAGGATGTTGTGATTGTGGTGATGTAGAGGCCTGGAAGAAAGCTCCCTTTTGTGATATTCATATAGTTGGAACTCAAGAATCAAAAGAAGTACCAAAATCTCTCCCTGAAGATTTAGCAGAAAGAACAAGAATAGTTTTTGATACAGTGCTTTGGTATTCATACAATTTATTAACGCAAGAACATACAGCAGATTTAAGATTACGAGATTCTGATGATGATCTTTTTGATATGGACACTTATTGTACTGTATTATACAATGATGAAATACATACTTTTGAACAAGTAATAAGTACTATTAATAGAGTCATCAAATGTAGCCAAAGAAATGCTATTGAATATGTAACCAATATTGACCGAGAGGGTAGAGCTATAGTGAAATGCTCAAATTTTCAAACTTGTAATGAACTAAAAAGTGAAATAGAAAAATTTACATCACGTCATGGAAACAGGCCATTAAAAGTTTTAGTTGTTCATTCCCATGTTGTAGCTCATCAAGTGTTTGCAATGAAATTGCTTAGTTGGTTACAAAATTTCTTAGGCCATGGTGAAGGTTTCCGGTCTATATTTGCTGATGTAGCTTTAAAACCACAACAAAATGATCCCTCAATTATAAAGGGAATATTATTAAGAGATTCTCAATTATGGAAAAGTGCTAGAAGTCATTGGCATAAACTTCTTATTTCAGGAATGTTGATGGAATATGAAAACAAAAAATTGCTAGCTAAAGCCTTTACAAAGTGCTATGGTACGGTAATAAAAGATTTTATTAAAGATGATCATGATTATTCATTTTCAATATCATCTTTGTCTGTGCAACTATTTACGGTACCTACATTAGCTCATTATTTAATAGCCTACGATGATGCACTATTTATATTATTGCACACATTTATATCAGAATGTTCTCGAAAATGTAACGCAAATGGTAAATTAGAGTTTGAGCGCAACGTAAACAGTCAAGGTTTTAAACGAGCACAATATATTTTGTATGACTTACGTTATTTGTTGAGTGCTGTACCAGAAACTTGGACTGATGAGTTACGAAAAAGTTTCTTACAAGGGCTTTCCGTATTACTTAATTTATTAACAATGATGCAAGACATGGATTCGGTGACACGCCAAGTTGGACAGCATATGGAGTATGAACCAAAGTGGGAATCCGCTTTTAATTTACACATCAAATTGGCTTATTGCATATCCTTAGTTTTAAAATGGTGTGGTACAGATAAAGTGGTACTTGTAAAGGCTTATAGGGCCACTTTAAAAAAGCTTTATGAAAATCCATGCTACGACATAAATGACAATGGAGAAATTAGGGAATTATTAAATTTTAGCATTCCCTGTATCAATTATGATGTCTCTATAAAACCAGTCAGCATTCATCTGCCACTGTCAAGATTTTTTGCAGGTTTACACGTACAATTGGAGAAATTTGATCTAAATTTTAACAGCACAAAATTTCATGGTATCAGTAAGCCAACTCCAGTTCAGTTAATTGAACCTGTACTAAGAACTGAAGTAATGATTGCACAAGTACATGCTGGCATGTGGAGGAGAAATGGTTTTGCCTTAATAAACCAATTGTACTTTTATCATAATGTTAAATGTCGCACTGAAATGTTGGATAGAGATGTCACCTTATTGCAAATAGGAGCTTCTTTAATAGAAAGTGATGAATTCTTGGTTCACTTATTAAACAAATATAATCTGATTAATTGGGCTAATGATAATTTTGAGGTGAATATGCTCAAAAACAGAGAGGAAGATAGTATGAGGCAAACTATTAATTTAGTTGAGGAATTTTTACAATTACTTATTGTAATAATAGGTGAAAGGTACATACCTGGTGTAAGCAATGTTACAGTACACGATAGAATTAAAAAGGAGATTATACAACACCTATGTATCAAACCGTTACCACATTCAGAATTAAACAAAACTATTCCTGACGATCTAACACATGAAACTGGATTGGATGAAGTTATTGAGGAATTAGCTACATTTAAAAAACCTTCACAAGGATATGGAAAAGGAGTCTATGAACTTAAAGACGAATATTTTCAAGATTATAATGTTTTTTATTATCACTACACTCGAGAAGAATTATCAAAATCAGAAGAAGAGCAACGAAAGCGAAGAAAAAGTTCTGGGGATTTAGAATGCTGTCCACCTCCTCAATTACCAGAGTTAAATCAATCATTCAGTACAATGTTAAATTTATTACAATGTGATGTTATGTTACATATAATGCAGACTGTCTTAAAAAGATCAAACAATCTTCGTTCGTTAAGTTTTTCGGAACTGCAATTGCATAAAGTATTGCATTTAATTGGTTATGCATTACAGGAAGAACAATCTAAGAGATATCCTTTCCTATCTTTTAGTGAAAAAGCAGCTAGATGGAAAATTCCTGTTTTATTAGATGAATTATCAACAAGTCCACGTGTGGAAGCCCATCACGGTTTAATAATGTGGACCATTAATAAATTTAAAAAAGTTTTAAAATCTGAAAGTAATGAGGAAGTTCCCACCACTACTGCAATGGAAGTGCAATCCGAAAAGCCGGTTGATGATGAAAAGGAAAAAAGAGCAAAGAAAGCAGCTGAGCGAAGAGCGAAATTAATGGCCCAGATGACAACAATGCAAAATAATTTTATTAAAGAAAATGCATCAATGTTTGAAGAAACATCGTCTGATAAATTTGAAAAACCTATTGAAATGGAAATTGGTGACTGTAGTAATGAAACACATATAGCATTAGGTCCGAACCAGACAGCTCATGTAAATGTAGAAAGGCAATATATCTGTATACTGTGTCAGGAAGAACAAAAAGTTACGATAGATGGACCTTCAATGGTACTCTCTGCTTTTGTTCATCAATCAACTGTACTATGTCAACATAGAAATTGTGATAGTTTGATGGAAGTATCGAGTCAGGAGCCTTTATATTTAAACTCAAATTTAGGACCTGCTCCACACACAAGTACTTGTGGGCATGTTATGCATAGCACTTGTTGGCAAAAGTATTATGAAAATGTTTTGATGAAGGAGCATAGGAGACCATACAGATTACGTCACCCTGCCAGCTTTGATATAGATAAGCAAGAATTCTTATGTCCACTTTGCGAATGTCTAAGTAATACAGTTTTACCAATAGTACCACCTTTATCTACATTTCAACATGATAAAACAAAAAATTTAATTACTTTCGAGGATTGGTTATATTGTATATCAAAAACTGTTTCTTTGATGTCAAAAAAATGTACAGTACAAAACTCAAGTACCCTTTGCAACGATTGCAAAATTGAAACTGAATCTACTATTGAATGTGACACAAGTTGTAGTATTCCAGCACATCAGAAGTTATACAATGCTGATACTACTCAATTAACTGCTGAA
Organism: Stenus bimaculatus; assembly: GCA_963971135.1. Classification (NCBI taxonomy): domain Eukaryota; kingdom Metazoa; phylum Arthropoda; class Insecta; order Coleoptera; family Staphylinidae; genus Stenus; species Stenus bimaculatus. The sequence continues at coordinate 66,666,234 of OZ020180.1, read as the reverse complement.
TTCGGTGAGCATGCAAAATTGTTTATATCACTGTTTCCTAGTGAATCCATTTCGATGAGCACATCTTTAAAAGAAATGATTCAATTATACATTCAGATACCTTTCACACGAGGATTGAATGTGAATGTGAATCCAACTGATCGCCGATTAGCACCAATGGCTTGGAAAACATGTTCTTATACAATTCATTCAATTGAAACCATTTTAAGGTATACCAATAAACCGTTATTAGGAAGTCTCTCTAGTCGACATAGAGATTGTTTGGAGAGTTTGGTTCGCATAATGGCTACTCTAGGATCTACATTTCCGAAAAGTATAGCAGTAAGTGTTCATGCAATGAGATTATTGTCAATACTATTTGATCATCCAAATGATGGACCCTCTATACTTCTGTGGGATTCCTTAGGCTTTCTTATTCCCCTTACATTTTCTCTACCAGGATTATTTACTACTGATGGTCCCACGCCGGTACCAAAAGGTGGTACATTAGAATTGCATACTTTACGCTTAATTTTTATTAGCCATATAGTAAAATGTTTAGTTGTAATGGATCGTACAGACCTTGAAGTGGGAATGGACATTGATCAAGAAGAATGTGGGGAAATAGAAATTTTGGAGATTTTGGAACTTATGCATAAGTGGAGAGAAGAAGATTTAAATCCCAGTGCTGTTTGGAATTACGTTAAGAAAGCATGTACACCATTTTTAAGATGTTGTGTTTTATTGTATCACTATTTGACAGACGTTCCAGCTACAACAGTGCTAACTGAGATAGGTGGAGACACTTTTGAAAATATGTGTAATTATCTAGGACTTCCAACTACTCCTAAGAATTTATTTGCTTCGGAAAATATTATGAAGCTTGTAGCAAAGTGGTGTCAGCATGAGGAAGTTGAAATGTACATAAATGGATCTCCTTTGCTTGTGATAAAAGAACCATTACAAGTTAATCATTTGATTGACTTACCCAATGATTACAGTGAATTGATTAACACAGTTTCATCATTTTCTTGCCCAAATAGTAATCACGAGGATTCACGCAATCCTACTATGTGTTTAGTATGTGGAGAAGTTTTATGTTCTCAAAGCTACTGTTGCCAGACTGAATTAAACAAAGTAGTAATGGGAGCCTGCAATTATCATGCGCATAAATGTGGATCAGGCATTGGTATTTTTTTGAGAGTTCGGGAATGCGAGATAATGTTTTTGGCTAGTCCTCATCGAGGTTGTTTTGTAACACCACCCTATTTGGATGATTATGGAGAAACAGATCAAGGGTTAAGAAGAGGCAATCCATTACATTTGTGCCAAGAGCGTTACAAGAAATTAGAATCTCAGTGGTTAAATCATAATATTCATGAAGAAATTGCTAGATACATCGAATCCACGAATACCATAGTTCCAACACAGTGGCAACATTTATAAAGAAAATAAGTAATGTACCTTATATTGGAATTTAAGTTGAGGTACTTAATTATATTTATGTTTAATAATCTTACTGAAATATTCTTAGGCATCATCAATCAATCAATAGTATTGCAGAAATAAATTTTATTTATGTAGTAAATTTCTTTCAATTTCTCTTTTAAAAACTTAAAGAATGATTTATTAATTTGCAAATTCATTCTTATTAATTTTGTTATTTGTAACAAATAATGGAAACATTTTTTAGTTTGTGCATTAAAAGAATATCGGTGAGATTAGCCAAATATACCGTTAAAACAATTTAACTGTGGGATAAATTAAAAACTAACTCGATTCTAAATCATCTTGAGCAGTGCCAAAGTTGATTGATTGAAAAATAGGTTTTGAAATCGTTGAATTGTCTGTTGACGGCACCCGTATTTCGGGATGGTTTGGCTAGCTAAATCACTTATTGACTTTTGTTGTAGTTAAAGGATTTATAATTTATGTATTATAATATATTATAATTATTTTAAAATAATATGAACTTATTTTAACTTTGATATTTATTATAATTGCCAATCTCTTATTTTATTATATAACTAAATAGACGGACATTGTTTTTAGTTAAGTTCTAAATTGTTTTTTATTTAATATTTGTAAATACTTAATAATAACACGGATTATTTTAATTATGTATAATATTTTAAGCCTTTTTTTAATATTAGTAACATCACAAGATTGTTTTCTCCTAAGATAAAATGCGCAAAAGAAAGTTGAAAACAATCTTATTAAATAAAATCTACAAGATTTACAAAATTACAAGATTGTAATAATTTGTTGATGCAAGCAAACATTTTTAGTCTAATTTATCAACACAATTTCTACTGCTGTAAAAAAACGGGCTTAAAATATGTAGAATGTTTGTAAAAACTATTTAAAAATGTTTAATAAAGTTATAAAAATGAATTATTTTTTGTTTTTCACCTGCTAAACGCTAACCCAATTTAGATTTTTTTAATACTAATAAAACCGAAAGGAACGGGAAAGGTGGATGGACCAAAAAAATTTGAAGATGTGCGAAGGTACAAAAGTAACTTCGATCGGATCACTCCGTAAAAAGTTATTCCACCCCGAACGGAAAATCTCCCCAAGTGTCTGAAATTCACCTCGAATCGCACTTTCGTCCTATATTATAGGGGGATGTCTATCCCAAGTGGGGTATGAATTTTAATAAATGTATTTAAACCCAGGAAAACTTTGAAAAAAATCCCGAAAATGGTCGATTTTATTCTCGCCGGTAGGGTAACCACACCGACAACGCTAAGATATGTCGATTTGGCCTTAATATTTATCTATATCAAAAAATGCACCCCTAAGAAGTTATATTGAGGGTCAATAAATCAAGTAACTTGGTGGTGTTGCTAACGATTGTTATTATTATTATTGTTGTTGTTAATTATATATGTCAGTTATAATTATTTTTTTCTTCAAACGTCATTAAAGTACAGTCTTCTGTGACGTTTGACAGGCTTTAAAATGTCACTTTTTATGTTCGTCGATTCTATGGTCACTTTGTACTGCCTAGGAGTAGAAATTAAATTTCTACTTCGCTTATTCCGCAACCCAATATACATGTCGTATTGAAATTAAACAATTTTAAATTATAATTAACATTAAATTATAAATGTTAATTATAATTTACATTAAATTATAATTAAATCTACATGCTCGCCACAAAAAGTACTTTTCTTTTACTCTCCTAATAAAACAATATACATTTTTAATTGTTACTAAAGTAATAAAAATTTTATGATGAAACTTTGTATGCATGCATTTTTATAAAATTCGCTCATTTCGTTTCAATTTTACCAATGCACGATTACCGGAAATGGCCTTAGATGATACGAGAGGAGATAAAACACTTAAAAACTTTTTTGGTATTTAAAATTTATTGCCTTATGTAGATAAATTCAAGAGAAAGGTTTTTTTGTCCCTTATATTGTGCTATTTTCGAATAAAATTGAAAAAAGTAAAAAGTGATTTAATTTAAGGTGTTTTTAAAACCGTATCCACAGTAATAAGCTACATCTTCAACTTTTCAACTGGATTTCCTAATTTTAAAATTTAAATTCGCGTTTAATGAATATGCGAATATGCATTTAATATTTAAACGCAATGGTAATTTTTGGGCTTTAAGGCGATATACAGGGTGACCCAGTCATCCGTAGTCTATAGATTCTTTGCTATAAATAGTATATTGTTTTAAAGACCGTATTTAGGGGGTGGCTCAAAGGGCACCCCCCCCCCCAAGATGTGGGCGAAAATATAATTAAAAAATTGAATAAAAATTCCAGTTATAAATTTTTATTTCATTCATGTATGACAAAAGCGTTTGTGGCACGGGTGGTCTGTGTAAAGGTCGTTCTTTATCCAGTACATCAATTAACAATACATAATACTGTAGCAATTAGTAATTAGGTTTAGGCCAAAACCAATAGAAACAATATAAACGCCCAAAGGCAAACGTGATACAAAATTTTGTCAACAAACTTTTAAATTGCTGGGAAAACATTTGATTCAATAATTAAAAACGAAGGGCGAACGCTCAGTTATTTTTCGTTTTACAGGCTCAAAATTCGAAATAATATTAAATGCCGAAGAAGTAAAATAGGTAGGTAAATATATTAAAAACTGGCGCTAGTGAAGGACCACCGAACTAAAAAGTTTTTGTCATGATTGAATCTGTAATTTCACCTAAAAATGCAGTTACACAACAAAAGATTAGAAAAACATGTAATAATAATTGGGTTAACTATAGATTTTGGCCTGCTGATAACAGCGAAATACGAATAATTTCCCTCAAATCAATAGCTCGGAATTTTTGTAATGTTAAAAAACAATCCGAGAAATTTGCTTGAAAATTTTGAAGGATTACAATTATTGGTTACTTCCTCTACAAAACTTAAATTACTTAATAATGTTAATACTAAAACCTAATATGCGCCTGCTCCAACATTGGTTCTACTAAAGGAAAATAAAATAAGATGTGTGTTGCAGAAAATCTAAAGATTCGATTTTCATAAAAATAAGAGTCAAGTAATTTCAACCGCATGGTAAAAATAAATAAAAACAAAACTTGAAAAAAAAGTTTAGGTCCTATCTGGAAGAATTTGGTTTCTTCACAAAAAATGAAGCCATATATTTGTGCGTTCCAAAGCGTACTTTTTGTTACTAATTGGTTAAAATTGGAAATTTATAGGAAAAAATAAACTCTACAGTGAAATAAAAAATAAAAATTATGTCGTACCATCAGTAGTTTAAAGTTATAAAAATATAATTTTTTTGTTTCGCTTCTCTTGGCTCTCTCTGATAGATTTGGGTTCACTGATAACGAATGAAGCAATATTAGAGCGATAACTAAAATGCAGAGTTTTGAATATTGATAAAAAACGAAAATCCCAGCGCTTCGAGGTAGTAACATAACTCTAAAGTGAAAAAAGATATCGACGTTTTTCGATAGAATAAACAATAATTTTGGACGTACACTCTAAAAATATTTTATTAATATACCAGGTGTCCATTCCAAGATGGCGGACCAAAATTACGTTTTTTTAAATGGAACACCCAGTACATTATAACATTTTTAAATTCCTTATCAAAAAATAATCATACTTTCTATAACCTTTTATGGGTCTTCACTCGTTTTGATATTTGGCATTTAAAAGAAAAAAAAAGATAAGTACTTTTTTGAAAAATCACTGCTCTAAAACTAATGACAATTTTGGGTTGAAATTTTGTCAAAACATTTTCAATATCGTCTAGTTTATCATGTCAAATTTAAATTTGTGATAGGTTTTTATCAGGATATTAATGGAAATTTTCAAATCGAACACCCTGTAGACTTAAACATTAATCGTTTAAATTTTTTACAAGATTTCTAATGATATAATGTTTGTATGGTCGCATGTTAATGGTTTAAGAGATATATTAATATATCCTAACTGAGAAAAAGTGAAAAATAGACACAACAGCGCTTTCGATGTTCTTTGTTGAGGATTTTCTTTTCAAATTTGCTTAATATTTCTTTGTGTTTTTCTCTAATTTGTTTTTTAATTAAGCTGTTTTATTAGAATAATAATTTTTGTTGTTTTTCAACACAACTAAAATTGAAACTCGCAATTATCAATTTTGGTTAAACTATTTTTTGATAAGGAATCCAAAGATATCATAATATACGGGTGTTCTATTTAAAAACGTAACTTTGGTCGGTCACTTTGGAATGGACACCCGGTATATTATTAAAATATTTTTAGATAAACCGCATGTCGATCTCTTTTTCCGTTTTAGAAAAATTTTACTTCCTCGCAGCGCTAGGACACCCTGTATATGCGTTTTATGATAAACATCTGTAGATTATGTACTTTTACCAAGTGCCTCACTTTTTTTCCAGCAAAATTTTTTTTATGTAGTAAATTTCATTTTGAATAAAAAATTTCCTATGAACTATTATTTTTTTCGACTCCTTAAAAAGTTTTAAAAATTTTAATGATTTTTTTGGGACACCCTGTATAAATTTTATTTTATTTTTATTGCTCAACCTTTAAAACGCGTATAGAGTCTAGATCTTTGAATTACTGTAAAGTTTTAGATAAAAAGAATTTGGCTTAGAGTAAATTAATAAATTAACAAAATAGTTATACATGACTTTTTTAGTACCTTGTATAGTATAATAAACTTTTAAATTTATCCTACATCCTTCTTTATTGATTTTACATTTGATTGAGCATTGAGTTGCATACCTCAATATTCAATTTATAGAACACAGGAACTATTCAGGGGCGGATGTAGAAAAAAAATTGGGGGGGGGTATTTTTTTTCCAAAAGATGCCCGCATGGCGAATGGGGGAATTTTGGAATTTTCTATAAATTACTTAAAATTTTCCTGATTCTTGGGTTTGGTCGTGCCTTGGGGGGGTAATTTTTCTGTTTTCTTAGGGGGGGGGGTAATTACCCCCACTACCCCACCAAATTTTTATACTTCACATTTTCTTTGTGATAGATAAATTTTCCTAATAACTTCTTTTTTAACAAATTACCATAATTTAAAACCCATGCGTATCGAAATCATTTATTCTATTTTGATTCCACAACTTTTTATCACTAAATAATATACATTATTACTTCATTTATAATTAGGATGATTATAATTTGAGCAAATATTGTCATTTAATTAAAACCTAATTTTAAATATTAATTTTATATTAAGTAATTTTAATTTAAGATGTAATTAAGTTAATCTTTATTTTATTTTTTGAATAAAATTAAAATTTGAGCGAAAAAGGATAATCCTATTGGTTTTAGCATGTATGTAAATCATGTGTTTTTAAATAGTTCGTTTAATCCTATATAAAAATATACTCAATCCAAATATACGAGCACTTAATAAAAACTAAACAAATATTTATACAAGAGAAACCAAGTAGGAATTATTGTACTTAATTTTAATAAATATTTTATTTATTTTTGCAAATAGTTTAATCTGAAGTTAGCTCATTACACTTTCATGACTATTATTATAATTCTACATTCATAAATTACCTATGTAATTTATTTAAGTAGATACGTAATGTCTAATAAATCAATCATATACGTACAATTATTATAATTCATATATTATTTATTCATAAAATAATAATTATTTAATTACATGTAGTTTTTATATTTTATTAATGTAAATTAGAAATACATAAAACAAAATTGATATTTAAAAGAATGTCCTCATGGAAAATCGAAAATAAATTGATACCTAATGGTTGTTATGCTAAAATGGTAAATAAATAAAGCGAAGTATTTAGAATTAATTAATTATAGGGTTTCCATTTCAATCACATTTTAAAACCAATAAATTATTGTACCTCGTTTGAATCTTTTTAGTAATCAACAATTTATGCAATAAAATATTTCCAAAAAGATATTTATATTACTACACTGGATGGATTGTGATAAAATGCATTTTTCATTTTTCATTTTCCATTTATTTTATTTTTATTGACTGCATTTTAAATTTGTTTGTATTAAAAATATTTTATTTATTAATAAATTCACACATCAATTTTGGACGTGAATTATGAATGAGGGCGTTTGATAAATACTGAATTAAATATATATATTTTAACATATTTTTTCATTTAAATTGCTATTTTCCGTGACTATTTTCTAGAAGAATTTATAATTACAGGGAAATTTATATGAATAATATTAGCGGCATGATGTGTGGCGGGAAAAATATCGTTCATTGCAGAATCGAAACAGAATATGTAATTTTTATGCAGCCGGAGGTAAAAATGGACTTTTTTAATTTTTATCCTAGACTACTAATAAATTAATTTTTGCCAGCCAACAAAAGTAATTCCCTTCCGAAACGTATTCTATTGAAAAAATGTGAAAGTGTCTCGAGAATAAAATGATAAAAAAACATAAAAATTGAGATTGAGACTTTAAGGAATACTGTAGTCTTGCAAAGTTTATTAAATATTTTGATGGCAAGATATTGTCGATAAGTAATCACGGATACAAAAAAATCAGATTCTACTTAGTGGTTTCGTCAGAAGTCTTAATTAAAAAAAAGCCCCCGATTGCCCCATAAGTAAAATAAGTGTACCTATTACCGTTCAAAATCTTTTAATATATTTTTTTTATTGTATACTTGTGCTACATATTACGCAACTATAATAGTATGCTTTAATAATAAAATTCCTTTCTTTATATATTTCATATCATTATAGATAATAATCATAAGTCGATAGAAAATTTATAAAAAATAACGAATACTTTGAAGTTATTAAATAATAATTCCTTATATTTTAAAGAAAGCTACGAAAGACATTAAATATTAAAAATTGAAACTGAGGAGTATATCAATTCCGGGAGCAAGGCACTATATTGATTGATGAATTCGTTTCAGCTTTCTTTATTTAATTTTAATAAATTAATTTTATTTCATTTAAATTAATGAAGTATCATATTTCTAGGGGCACAAGCACAATTTTTACACTTTTTATAAAAGATTTCACTTCTTTATCTCTTGTCTTGTTCACAGAATGTAGTAAGTACATTAAAACTTGGGAATTGTGAGAAAGAGAGGGAAACACAGTAACCGTTTGTTATCTTAACATTTTTAAGTAGTAATCATATAAAATAATAAATAAAAACTATATGGTCCTTATAATAATAAGTAGTATTTTAAGTTTTAGCTCATTTTTCTTCTAAATAAAATTCTGAGAGAGCGTAGAAGTGGAAATACTATGAAATATAGAAAAAACGTGTTACTTCAACTTCGACTCTTTTTCAGGGTCACATATTTGAAAACTTTATGCTGAAACTGAAAGACTTGTTTATAAGGACGAGGACCATGTAAATTTTATTTAGTTTTGTTAATGCTTACTATGCAAAACAAATAAAATAACAATCGATTGCTTTTCTTCTCTCTCTTTCTCACAATTTCCCAATTTAATGAGTGTTAATGAATTGACCAAAGACGTTGGAAACATATACTCACAATGAAAAAGCATTTTTGGCATTCATTTGTGTGACAAGGGGTTCCTCATTCCTGCTCGTTCCTTCTCACTTTACTCTCATTTATATATTATATCCTCTTGGGGTTTCTGTCAAACGCTCTGGGCCTAGTTTTCGGGCCGTTTTTAAAAGCATTGATCTTATGGGCGCTGTGTGTCTAGATAATTATAGATTAAAACGTCATTGGAATTGACTAATAAAAAATCTCATATACCTTTAGAAAACCACATTCTATAAATCGACATATTCAAATTGTATATTTTTTTAAATATTTTGTTAATGTATTTCCATGGGAACAAACATCATACAATAGTAAAAATCGTCGTTGCTTGATTTTCAAACTTTGTATCAGAGATTCTGTTTTTAATGTTTCGTTGGCCCTTGTATTAATCCAGCAGCCCTGGGCATGGGACTGCTTCTCTGGATTTAGGATGGTACCACTTCATGACAGAAGGAAAACTAGATAGTTTTAATATACATATAGGGGGATTATGTCAAATAATTGTAAGGACCGCTACGTAGTTCAAAAAATGCCTCTTCAGCATTTTTTTCAATAGGATAACGACCCCAAACAATTTCTAGCTTATGCAGGGCCGGGTCAAGAACTTTTTGAGCCCCAGGCAATTATGATTCCAATGGTCCTTTAAAAAATTTTCCATCCATTTTATTTTCTATCACAGATTCTTTTTTAATGTGTCTTTTCTCCCAAAACTATTAATTTTAGATAAACACTTCTTTTGAAATAGTCAAGGTCATTGTTTTGATCACCCTTAATAAATATTAAACTTAAAAATACTTATCATTACTCAAAACTTTTAGAAATAGAAACTTTTCTAGATTCTAAAAAAACTCAAAAACCACAACTTGGCTCGGTACTTAGATTATTCGGCCATGGAAATAATTCAGTGTTGAATGCCGAATATGAATGTTTTATTTTTAAATTTTTGTCGAATATTTTAAAAAAGAAAAATTTAAAAATTTAACATAAAATTAATCTTGAAAGGGGGCTCCTAAAATTTCTAGTCGTCAGAGGTAAGTACTCAATTTAACCAAGTTTTGGTGTACTGTTTTTGCCCTATTTGAAACAGGTAAAGATATTAGCCACAGTTAAAGAACTTTTAACGTCATTTGATATAAAAACTTTTATAGTATCTACAGGGTGAGCTAAAATGATTGTAGTCAATTCAAATTTCCCTCCTAAAAATCTAGAGGAGTTGTTCGCTTCAAGTTCATATAACATAAAATCATGCCAAAATTATAATAATTATTGTGCTTTCTGTTTCATGAACGTTTTTATCAAGAATACTTTTCGTAAATCTGCCTCGAATATGAAGACCACCATTTTCAAAAATTCACATGTATTGTAAAATAATTTGTAAAAATTGTCAAATATACCGCGTGGAAACTAAACAGGGGTCACTTCTATAGGGTGTTCCACTTTCTTTCCAGCAAAAATTTTTTTTAGATAGTAAATGTCATTCCGAAGAAAAAATTTCCTATGAACTAATATTTTTTTCGATTCCTTAAGAAGTTAAAGTAATTTTAAAAGTGGTAAATTTATATGATTTTTGTGAAATACATCACTGTATAATATTCTTTCTTATCATGATTTTTTATTTAAATAAATTTTGGATTAGATTTAGTCTTTGTTAATTTGTTCCTTTGAATACTATTGACCGTTTAAAATTTTTCTTGATGGAATTAATCTATCTCACTGGCTTGAAGATAAAGACAAAATCCAAAGAACACTTGATATAAATAAAAAAAATTCAAAATAAAATGAATTTATACAGGGTGTCCCAATAAAATCTTTAAAATTTTGAAAATTTAATATTACTGTATTTTTTAAGGAATTGAAAAAGGATATTAGTTCATAGGAAATTTTATGTTCAGAATGACATTAACTATCTAAAACAATTTTTTTGTTGGAAAACAAGTGGTACACCCTGTATGTCTTCTTTATTTATGAAAATAAAAATTTAAAAATTGATTATATTGTATGATTAAAAAAAAAAAATTTTAGGCACTAAAAATTGTTTAATATGACATCAACATAATTTTTTTAAATTTAACACCCATTATATGTTTGTGATACATTTTTAATTTTTATTTTGAAATTTTGAAAAAAAAAATTTTTCTTCATCCGAAATTGATAAATACTACCAAAACTCATTCTAAATAATACAAATACTAAAGGAAAATTGTATTTTGTAAAATTATTTAAGCACATATTGAGATATTAATTTATGAACTTTTTTGAGTAACGATTTTGCAAATAACTCTTTTTAAAAATACAAAGTTTCCGAGTCACTTGTTTTTTCAAAGAGAAGTTTTTCATGCGATTATTTTGGTACCTCATATGTAGGATGTAGGGTATAATAAATTTGCATGAGCTAGTTTTTCATTTTCAAAATTTCAAAAATTATAGTTTATAAACTATTTCATCAATTTAATGGCCGATCTCACCGACACGACTTAGGCCCCTAAGTAGTACTTAAATTTTGAATTGACAGATTTTGTATTGTGTTCCTGTCAATTTAGACATTAAAGTAGTTCTTAAATTTTAAGTCTTGTCGGTGAGATCGGCCATAAATGAAATAAATTGTAAAGTAAAGCTAATTGATGCCACTTTGGCTTGAAGCTATAAAATCATCATCAAAAATATATTTTCATAGAAGGATATTTTTTATATCAAAATATTTTTGGATGATGATTTTATAAATTCAAGCCTAAGTGACATCTTTACTTTACAATTTTATCCATTTAAATTGACCAAGTAGTTCATGAGGTATATCAGAATCAGAATTTGAAATGAACGACATTTTCTGTGGGAACAAAATTCAAAGACCCGTCAAAAGCGGGACTGTTAAAACCCTGTCTATTGGATTTTGTTTTGTATTGATGAAATCTCCTCTACTTTCTAGGATTTTCTTCTGAGTACTTCTTTTTGGGATACCGTGTTTCTTCTTTATTTATAACTTTTTGGTATTTTTCACAAACGATCATCTAATTGTCTAATTCCATATTTTTTTGAATGCCTGACCTTGCCATTTTTTTTTTTAATTTTGTCTACAGCGCTATATCAGGAGGCTGCAGCTATAGCATCCTGCATCCTTTACAATGACGTCATAAGTCACAAACTCAAATTTTGCGCTTCTAAGATTTCCTTAAACTAACTCCTGAAACGTCTGAAAGTGATGTCAACTGAATCGGTCATTTTATTCTATTTAAAAAAGAAATAGCGGTCTCAAAATCAAGTTGCGCCTCAGGCCTCCAAATGGCTTAATCCGCCACTGCTTATGTGTCGGTGGTTCAATTATGATAAGTTTCACTTACTATCCTTACTGGCATCTGAACATCCTGTCCTAAGCCCTATAGAAAATCTATGGGCTCTAAACGTCACAAATCCTATAAAAACTTAGCAGATCTATTTATTAGTGCTTTAGAAAATGGTTAGGCGGAGATGACAAAACTCACAATTATTGACCATTTCTTTCAGTCTATGCTGCAAAGATGTGATCAAGTTATAAAAAATAATGGACACTTTACAAAATACTAGGAGTATCTAATAAAATAATTTTAGTTAATAACAAATAAAGTTGCCTTATCCAAAACATATCACAGATTTTTTATAAAAAACCTTGATGGATGACACAATGCTTAAATAAATTGGTGATATTAAATAGTTTTGAAAGTTCTTTAATTAAAGACAATAGCTTTTGTTCTTAGTTTATATATTTATTTAAATTTAAATAAAATTAAAAGCTGCTTTTCTTATTTCTAATACTACTAAAAGTAGTAGATTATTTAATTTTAATAATTTTCAGGATTATTGTAATTTAATGTTATTTAGAATAAAAACGTCTAGAGTAATTTACAAAATATTTATAGCTCTGCACATAAACCCTGAATTGTAGTTTTACTAATCCCGTTTCTAGATTGGTGAGAGCACTTCAGGTTGAACAGAAAGCGTGGATTTAAACTTAGTTCTGTGCCATCGTATTTGGAACGAACTTTAATACATTTTTATTTTGTTTATCTCTAACAAGTTATTTGGAATCAAATACTTATTATTTGTAGTAGTGTACAAATATTTTTAACTATTCAATATTTTTATAAATTATATGTATACTTTTTATAATAAAAAATGATTCGGTCTTTATTCCTTATCTAGTTATATTGCAGTATATTCAAGTGAGAAGTCGTTATTGATTTTCAACCTACACCTACTCCTTCGTAGTCAAACTAATAGAAACCTTATTATCTAAATAATCATTGCTCAATTATTATGAAAACGCATTAATTTATTTTAATAAATGTACTTGTAGGTAATTTATTATTAGTTATTTATAATAAAAAGTATGTTGACTTTTGTATGGTTGTCATGTTAGATATTAGTTTAGAACCATACTTAACATAAAATACATATCAAATGGAGTTTATTAAATAAATAAGCAGTTGGCGTTGAGTGGAAAACAAAAACATAGCTCTATTAAATTTTTATTGCGTTTGTTTATGATGCGAGATTGTACTAAACTAGTTGCTTGTGGTGATAACTACATTAATATATAGCTGTACCATGTAATGTTCTTTCAAATTTATGATAATGTTTATCAACGTAACAAGAAGTGGTGTGGATTATTTAACACGTACTTATCTACAAAAAATAAATCAATCAAATATTAAATTTTTCTTTTTGTTACAATCTGTTAATAAAAAATATCACTGTTTTTGTTAAATAAATTCTTTTTAATACCGTTTTAAATCAAATGGTAAAAAGAAAATAAGTGAGATAATACACAATATTAAACAAAATCTCCTAACGTTGTTGTTTTGAAGATTTATATCATCCTTTAAAATATTGCAGCTATTCATGTATAGATCTACGCAGGTGATTCATGCAGTTAAATAGAACACCGGCTCCCAAAGGTTTTTGGCTTCAACAATTCCCCAGATTAAAATCGATCAAAATTTACTCACACGAGAACAAAGTACATAAAACAGCAAGCAAAAATTTTTCAAAACTAATTTATTCCCATGAGTTATTATAATAATAAATACATTTGTATACAAAAATTTTGTTATTAACAAATTATTCAAATTAACCCAGCTCTAAAACAATATTACAATGTTTTCTCCATATTCATAAATTTTTTCACGTTTCGAATAAAAATATTCAGCACATACACTAAAAATGTCTAAGTAGTTTTTTTGCCCATTTTAATAAGAGAATTGCAAATTATATGACCTATATTTGAGGGTTACTTATTCAATTCCTGGTATGCAAATGATCTATTTTTTATATGTGTTTTTGAGTAAGATTTAAAATTATGAAATTATGGTGTTCATTCCTATTACAAATATTTGGGAATTAAGAAGAAACATTTTCTTTTTCTGGTTTATTAAAAACGAAGGCTTTATATCAAATATACTTATTGTCAGCAGTTATTAAACTTGATTTTAATTACATTTAGTTAAAAGCAACAACAACTACAAATACCGCTAAGTTGTGTCACTGAGCTTTCAGTTTGTTTACAGTTGGATAGTAAATTATATAATTAGAATTATGTTTATTTAATAAATAAATTTTTAATTTGTTTATTAAATTACATATTAAACTGTGAGAAGTTAATGTCTTTTTTATCTAATAATATTTTGAAGTACCTAAGTATAAACTTTTTAAATTGTATTTGAATGGTTTTCCAGAAAAGCCATATAAAATTATTATGGTGAAAGCGCCGGGCAGCGAGCATCAACTGTTCCTTCCAGGAAAACTTAACTGATTTGTGTATGCTTATAAATGGATTATTGTGAATTCTTTACGCATAAAATAAATTTCTGGCAAGGATATCAATAATATTAATTAAATATACCGGAGTTTGTGTGATATTTCCAGGTTATAACGTTGGAAATTCTTGTCTGCTTATTATTTTATTTTATTTTTAGTAATGACATATTAGTAATTTTTATCAGTTTATTTGAGTTCCCTGTTGAATTACAAAATGTTTTTCCGGCGACTTTAAGAGAAAATCGTATATGTCATTCATATTAGTGGTTTAGAAAATCTACCATTGCTACACTAGTGACTTTGGGTTTTAGGTTTGTAGCTCTGAAAAATTTCTTGTAATTTTCGATATAAGCGCTGCAAAGAAATTCCGAAAGCCATCTCACTGATTTTTTTGAACTTGCAAAATAAGGACAGATCAAACATAAATTTATATTTAACCCCGCTGGTATTACTTGCTTTATTTTTAAAATAATTATATAATTAACTTTTGCGTAAATTTTAAAGAAAATTGGAAAATTTTTATTCGATTCGATCAGTTGCTTCCGTCAAAACAGTGCCACCTACAATTAGGTACATTTAACTAAAAATATTCGAGTACCTTCAATGCCAACTGATGTCATCAAAGATTATGTTACGACTTTTGAGATGTTACTACAAAATATTAATAATGGTCGCAAAATCTTCGTGGTCGTCGGGAAAATAGCATTCGCAACTCGCAAGAAAGCGATTTTTGTGCTCGTGTGATATTCTCACTTGGCTAGCGCTTTCGTAAAAGGGGAATTATTACACTTATTTTTATCTTTAACTCGTTTTCAATGTCATTTTAAGGTCAACATTGTTTTTTTAATACAAAACCATAATTTTGTAAGAGAATTTTATTACTCTATTAAAAACAAACAATTTTGTCTAAATAATTTTTTATACCACAGTCTTACTTTTTAAATTATTACAAAGTTTAGCATTTTTGACTGAAAAAGTTTTTAATAAAAAGGAAACTACGTACATAATTCAATTAGTTGTTAAAATCAAATGTTCGAAATGCCTTCAATCGACCTCTTGACAATAGGCAAATTGATGACCTCGGACTTCTTGAACATTGCGAATGACTTCTGGACTAATATGACGGATTTCGTCCAGAAGGCGATTTTTCAGATCCTCCAGATTTTGTAGTTTATTTAAATAAACTTTAGATTTTAAATATCCCCACAAAATAAGTCGAGATGAGTTAGGTCTGGGGACGTCTTCCAATTCACCTCCTGGGAAAGTAGTTATCCAATAACTTACTTTTTAATTTGATAATAATTTTTTAATTTATTAATAATAAATTAAAAAACAAATGACTGATAACTCAAAAACAAAAAGAAACAATTGAATTAAACTTAAAAAAAAATTAATAGAAATAAAAAAAAATGTTTTAAATTAATTAAAAAAAAAAATTATTGGTATAATTGGTTTAGATTATTTTTGTAAATGATTTTTTTCAATCGAAAAAAATATGTTGCCATTTGAAAAAGAAAAGTTGCCCCCTTCCTACACTGAAAAAAAAAATAAAAATAAACATGTTATTTGTGTGGTAAACATTGTGTGCTCTGATAAATAAGTTTCCAAGTTGCCATAATATTATTATTTATCAGAGCACACAATGTTTATTACACAAATAAAATTTTAGATTATGTTTTGGCTTGAAATAATATTCTGAATTTCGGGTTTTTACTGGTTTCTTACGTCAAAACTAGTTCTTACAAATCAACGATCAGGTAAAACTGGTTTCGACTGAAACTCTCAGTTAAAACCCGAAATAATGTTGAAGATTCAACTTATTCGGGTTTTTACAAATGTAGTTAGTTAGACCGCGCATTAACTAGTTAAAACTAGTTTGAACAAACGTCTTTAATTACTTCTAGTTATGACTAGTTAAAACTAGTTTTTACTGATTTCGGGTTTTAACGGTAACATATACAATGCTTTTACGTACCCAGATGAGCCAGGTTGACTTGTGTCTTCTTGGATATCTTTAGGTTCTTCTCGAGAATAACTCAATCTTGATTATATTTTCTTCCTCAAATATTAATGTTGATAATTTTTCTAAGTCTATTGAAATACTTTCGCAAATGTCCAATGCAAAATGAGGACGCAGAAAATAAATTTCAGTAGTGCCTTCGGGGTTGGATCTTTTATTGTTGTAACTGCTGCAACAGTGAATTTACATTTCTTTCATTCCCATTCTATAGGATCTTTTGTAATACCATTTCATAATTGTAATTTATGCCAGGTGCGATGTGGGTGGCATAACAGCAAGATAACGTTTAGTTTTTGTAATGGATATTAGAAAATGTTGTTAATGAAGATAATCCAAAGTGGATTCGGCTATTTAAATATTTTTAAGGTATTATTATACTCTGTGTTTATTTAATGTGTTTATAAATTTCATCTTTCTTTGGCAAATAATTACTGAAGTGGTATCAAAACCACAGAACGCCTGTGAAAAAAGTATGTTATTAGCTTCGACAAGATTAGATGTTTCTGGTAATTTTTTCTTTTATATTTATATTACCATTTAATATTTCAACAAAAATTAAAATTTTGGTTGAAATAAATAAATTGCTTTTGAAAATCTAATTTTGACTAAATTCTCAAAAAAACACAAGATGCTACGAAGAAGCAAAAGGGCGAATGCTGAAGAAAGTAAAAGTAGGAAATGTGAACAATATTTAATCATAACTTATTAAAGTCTCATTAAATATCATAAAAAAGCGAGTGAATCAGATTTTTTACTCCGAGTCCCGACCTACCCACTGTCGAGGTGTCACTGTGCCCAGTTGTCCAGTGCCGACTTATCCTGTGCTGAGTTGTCATGTGCCGAATTGTCCGTGTCCCCTATTTGATGATAAAAATGGAGGACAGGGTTGGGAAAACTGTAATCGCTCTGCAACTGACAAGAGCCAATCTTCTTTGTCAAATATCAAATAAATGATAAGACATTTTTTGGGTGTTAGTGGATGATTTCCTCCTGTAGACTATATTTTTAATAAATTAAAGGGAGTTATTTACATGTAAAAGTGATCAGTAAATTAAATTATTCATTATACTCAATTTATTCAAAGATTTTCACTACTGGGAGGTGAATAAATAGTTATTTTTATTTATAAATATATTATAAATTGACCTCTCAGTAGCGAAAACCTTTCAGCGAATTGAGATTACCGAATAATTTAATTTACTGATGACTTTTACATTTAAATAACTCCCTAGTAACACTACTGAACACTTTACTGGAAGGTGAATAAACCAGCCCTAAATCTAAATAATCGAAATAAGCGTTAATTCGTTGCAGCTTATCAGAAAGTATTCATACTCTGTTGGGATTTTCTAGTGAAAATTAACTTGTTTTTTTAAATATTTGAATTTTTTATTGAGTGCCTCAATCTTCAATAACACTTTTAGAAAATTCACATTCCCAAAAATTTATAAGCTATAAGAATGATTCGTTATTGTGTAGGTCTGGTATTAATGCCGTTTTTGTTTAAAAATAAAAAACACCCGAAAAAGCAGTCTGAAGTTAGCATAAACAAAAACTATAACACTAACTATCCGTAACATACCTCCATGCAGTAATGAAAACTATAGTTAGAATAATGATGTGACTAGAACTTAATTTAGTTCGCCAGGATAAGCGTGGTTACTCATTTCTACGGAATTTGGTAAAAACTCGTAAGAATAGTTAGTCGCGAAAATATGCCTTAAATTTCCCCCTTTTAAAGAAAATTAAACTGTTTTACCAAGCTATTATACATCTCAGGAGAGTTCGATTTCAAATGATCACCCTGTATTATGTCTTCATTCACTACAAATACGGATTTAAATGAAGATGATATGTTTATTGATGTATTGATTATCATAAAATTATAGTCCTCAAACTCTTTTTTGAGCATTAGGTATTAATCGGGTTTTATTTGTTTCGTTTGATTAAAATGCTTCTTCGAACAGTTACCATAATTGACCCTGCATATTTTATTTTCTTCGAGTGAAGTAATCTTTCCGAAATCTGAATATAGTCTTTAATTCAATTGAATTTTAATAATAGAAACTAACCGCTTTCGTCAAAAGTAACTCCTGATTACAACAAAAATGTATTTATCAATAAGTCTTAAATATTTACTTTGGAAAAAATTTCGAAGCGATTTTTACAAGAAGGTGCCGCGAGCGGGAGATTGCTCAGGTCGAATACTGGGAGTTTTCATTAGGACCCCAAACTAAAAGAAAATGCTAAGTATCAGCTTCCCATGACCTTTTGCAATGTTAAAAAGCTTTAATTAACTGTTCAAACAACTTTTTTTAATAAAAGTCACATAACTTTCCTACGAAGTAATTACGGATAATTTTTTATGGAAACTTATTATGGTGCTTACTCATGTTTAAACATAAACGTGAATCATCCTGTATAAACGTTATCTACTTCGTTGACAAGCTTGCGGATTGGAATGAATGGCATTAAATGGAGAAGAAATCCTTTAAGTCTTCTTGGTGCATTGCTATCCACTTGTTGGTCCCTGAAAAAATCCGCCAAATGTATTATAGTTTCGGTTTCAACCTGTTCTGCTTTTACAGGACAAAATGAAAAACATCGAGACTGCATAATGGTTGATTAGTTTCAATATAAGGAGACGTTTATAATTTTGATTATAATATAATCCTAATTTTAGGTATTCTTTAGGATTGGCATCTTAAACCTACTCGTACCTTTATAAGGCAATACATTTTAGAAACTGATCGTAGATATTAATGAATTTTTATTACAACGATAATCAGTTACTTCACCATTGATTGGATAAATATGTAATGAAATTGATTTGTTTAATAAAAAAAAAAGAAGACGATGGTGGATATGAGAATAAATACACAAAACTTTTTATAAATATTATTCCTATTTTACCAATTGAATATTTTATTCTCCCATAAGTAGAAGAAAGATAAACAAAAAGCATACAAGAAAAAAGATAGAGATAAACATTGGTAATGTTTTCCTCAAAATTAATAATGCTTTATTGACTTAATAAATAATTACAATTTATATGAACTCAGACAGTTTATATCAGCTTATAGCTTAGTGTTGAAATTTGAATTGATGACTTTAAATATGTCTTATGGCTCATTTCATTAAAGATAAATCCCTTGCTTGGGTTTGACTCCACAAAATACAACCCAGACCTGTAGTATAGTATATCGTATAGTGATCCTTATTATGATAAATCAACAAGTTACAGATTAAAATCTGTATTAGACACTTGTTATATTAATTTCCTCTTATTTGGTATTTGCA
This sequence comes from Stenus bimaculatus, assembly GCA_963971135.1. Classification (NCBI taxonomy): domain Eukaryota; kingdom Metazoa; phylum Arthropoda; class Insecta; order Coleoptera; family Staphylinidae; genus Stenus; species Stenus bimaculatus. The sequence continues at coordinate 66,646,144 of OZ020180.1, read as the reverse complement.
TTGCTAACAACAATTAGCTAGCATAGCCTTTCTTATTAGCTTAGAAATTATTTCAATAAAAATATGAATTAGAATTTCTCAACCCTCATTGTTTGTAATTAGTTGTTCAAATCAGGATAAAATTTTATTTTATTAATAAAATAAGAAAATTCAACTTTCAAATCTTATCATTATTTAATATTTTGAGGAATTGAAATAAAAAGGAAATTGAACAAGGTAATCACGTTTTATTTAAAAAGTAAATGACATGATTTAATTTTTATTTAAGCATGGGAAAAGCTTTTCAATTCATTTAAGCTAGGAAATGTGCTACTTTGCCGAAGACTTGGGAATTCCTTGATTTTAAATTTTATTCTCCATTTTCTTTCATATCTACATACTTTCAGTGGCGGATCTAGAGTAAAATTCTAGGGAGAGGGAGGGGTGATGGGCAATTATACAGAGTGTCCCACTTCCATTAGAACTTTTTTTAAAATTGAGAATTTCGAGTACGTATAGATGGCGCTATTTTGACATAATTTTGATAAACAATGGAGGATTAGGTTAGCAATAACGTTTTCGCCTATAAGTTTTATCGCTCATTTATCTGTAAAATTACATCCGAATTAATTGAAAAGGATATCATTGCAATGATCATTTCAAGAGAGATACAACGGTACCAAATTCATAGTTAGTTCGTCTATAATTTGGAATAAATTCATAATAAAGTAATATCAAAACTGCTTATTTTAGAACCCCTTTTAAGGCGGATTTTAAAAACATTGCCAAATAAAAACTATACCACTAAATAGTACACTCAAAGATGAATAAAACGGTATATAACACAAAGTTAGTCCGTTCTATTTAGCCTATAAAATTTCAAAACAAAAAATGCCCTTTTTTTTTCTCTAAAAAATGCATTAATAATTTACACAAAAACTCATTTTTCCCCAATACATAAAAAAGCTAATAGCACCGTCTGAAAGCCTTTTAAAATACGATTTCGAGGGTATGTAACTTATAGTTAGTTCGAGCGGTTTTAATGATGATATTTGCAAATAAAATTTGACTTGAAATCTGCGTTACTCTTTTTGACGCTATAATTAAATACGTCATAAAACAAGTTTTTGGACTTGAATAAAAACGTTATCAACATCGTCTGAAAGACCGTTAAAATACGAATACGAGAGTATCTTACTCATAGTTAGTCCGTGCGGTTTTAATGATGAAATTTGAAATTAAAATATGACTTGGCGGTGCGTTACTCTTTAATTAAATGGGTCATAAAACAAGTTTTCCGACTTGCATGTAAAAGTTATTAACACGATCTGAAAGATAATTAAAATACGAATCCGACGATTTATTACTCATAGCTAGTCCCTGTGTTCTTGTGAATAAAAAAATTGATAAGTAGGTACCCACACATAAATAGGTAATTATTTATTAGTCGCCTTCTAGGTTTTCAAATGACCACTCCGAAATCGCGAATAGTAAATGCCATTCAGGAAAACATTTCCTATATACTAATTTTTTTTTCGGCTCCGAAAAAGTTACAGGTATTTTAAAATTTCAAAATTTTAATGATTTTTTGAGGCCCTGTATATTTTTTTATTATCAATATTTTTCCTATAATCAAGTGTACTTTGGATTTCGTCTTTAAGCAACCAGATATGTTAATTTAAAAGATCAAAAAAGCAATTTTTCCCACTATTTCGTGGTAATATCTAGTGGAGGATATTCCTTTCATTTTGAAATGTTATTTTACTTTTCATTAGTTTAAAAATATTTATAGTAATCTATGCGTAAGTTGACATTGAAGTTATATGTACCTAATTGTAGGTGGCGCTGTTTTGACGGAAGCAACTGATAGAATCGAATAAAAATTTTTCTTATTTTATTTAAAATTTACACAAAAGTTAATTATACCGGGTGGAAATGAAAACCGGGTCACCTCTATAACTTTTTTATTTATGAATAGAAAAATTTGAAATTTGGCTATGTTCTATGGTTCAAAAAAACAAATTTTATGTGCATTTTTTATTTTCGAAATCACTTCCGGTTTCACCGGAAACACCATGAACTTTGTTTTTTTAAAAGTAACATCCCATATTTTCATTCATGGCTTAAAATACTTTTAAAAAAGAAGTATTTTTGAGATATTAGTTTTTATTTTTTGCAAAAAAAAATTTTTTCAGAAAAAAAAAAAGGTTTTCGAAGTCGGTGAAAATTACCAAAACTAATTCTAAATAATTCAAATACATAAATAAAATTGTAATTTGAAAAAAAATTTAAGTGGTCTTTGAACTATTAATTTTTAAACTTAGTTAATGAAGATTTTATCAAATATCTCATTTTTTTAAATGCAATGATGCCGGGTCATTCGACTTTTTAAAAAGAGGATTTTATAACGATTATTTTGGTACCCCATATGTAGGGGTATTATTTTGCATGTGCCTGTAATAAAGATACTTAATAGCTAGTATTTTCCAACTTAAGAAATAAATAATTTTACTAGTTCATTTAGCGTTATCCAGGGTGCACCGCGTGGAGGCGAACTAGTTTTACACCCCAAAAAACTTAAAAATATTCATAAATAAAAAATGATTAATAAAATGAGACGAACGATAAAATCACAAAAATTGTTCTAAATGTCCTCCGTTGTTTTCAATACAAAGTTCGTGTCTACGAATAGTAGAATGAATTACTCTGTTTAATTCCTCTGGAGTAATGTTATTGACAGAATTTCTAACGCGTCTTTTTAATTCATCTGATGTATCTGGTGGAGTAAGATACAGTTCATCTTTAATTTTTCCCCAAAGATAAAAATCTAGCGGGGTAAGATCGGGTGACCTCGGAGGCCATCGAATTGGACCATTAGTTCCAATCCACTGGTTATTATAATAGATGCATAGAAGTCTCCAAAAGTTTGGTTATACATAGTTAGATGAGAGTGGTAGGTAAAGTCTTATTAAAACCAAACGTTATTATAATGTCTATTTAAATATTCCACCACTATTCCTGCATTATGTGCAGGGGCACCATCTTGCTGGAAATACATTCCGCCCAAATTAATTAAAGGTAGTTCCTCAATTAAATCATTAATTTCGTTTTCAAGGAAACCCAAATAGCGTTGGGCCTTCAGATGCCCTTCAAAAAATATGGGACCAATAATATGGGTACCAATTATTCCTATCCAACAATTGAAGCTAAACCTTACTTGGAAATTGGCCTCTCGAATAAGCCTTGGATTTTCTTCTGACCAATACCTCGTGTTATTTCTATTAAACAATCCTAGGTTGGTAAAATTACTTTCGTCGGAATATAAAATTTGTGTATTGAATTGTAGATTTTCTCGCATCATATTTAAAAATCATTGGCTAAACTCAAGACGCCGTGCGTTATCAGCTTCATACAAATGTTGGTGAAGTTGGTATTTGTAGGAATGGTACTTATGCTTTTGTAAAATCTTTAGAACTGAAGTGTGGCTTATTCCGTATTCAAAAGCAATTTGTCGTGAAGAAGAGGTTGGGTTAACTTCGACATAGGCTATGATATCAACTTCACTTTCATGATTAATTATAAATTTATCTTCAGCATTATTAGGTTCTCTACGAAATTTGGCTTCCAGTTAAACAAAGAAGGTACGATGTGGCTGACGTCTTTCTGGATGTCTTTCGCGATAAAGTACACTAGCAGCCATGGCATTTTTTCGACATTCACCGTAAATTAGCAACATATCAACTTGTTCATCTCGCGAAAACATTTTTAAGATTTGATAATTAAAACTATCTAAACAAAAAAGTAATCTAATGTATTATACAACTCTTCACAAGATGTTTGGACGATTACTGATTTGTTTAAACTTTATCAAATTTTTGAATGTTTCTTATGAATTTTATTTGTTCAACAGAAACGGCTGACGCCACATGTTGATAAAAATTTATTTAATATTCACGAATAAAGCATTGACATTTTCTGAATATCACACATTTTGATAAGTTTAATAATAACATAAAAAGCAGTTAATTTACTTGAACAATTTTTGTGATTTTATCGTTGTTACCTGCATTCTTCTCATTTTTATTGATGAATATTTTTACGTTTTTTTGGGGTGTAAAACTAGTTCGCTTCCACGCGGTGCACCCTGGAGAACGCTAAATGAACTAGTAAAATTATTTATTCCTTAAGTTGGCAAATAATAGCTATTAAGTATCTTTATTGCAGGCACATGCAAAATAATTCCCCTACATATGGGGTACCAAAATAATCGTTATAAAATCCTCTTTTTAAAAAGTCGAATGACCCGGCATCATTGCATTTAAAAAAAGTTAGATATTTGATAAAATCTTCATTAACTAAGTTCAAAAATTAATAGTTCAAAAACCACTTAAATTTTTTTTCAAATTACAATTTTATTTAGGTATTTGAATTATTTAGAATTAGTTTTGGTACTTTTCACCGACTTCGAAAACCTTTTTTTTTTTTGAAAAAAATTTTTTTTACAAAAAAAATAAAAACTAATATCTCAAAAATACTTCTTTTTTAAAAGTATTTTAAGCCATGAATAAAAATATGGGATGTTACTTTTAAAAAAACCAAGTTCATGGTGTTTCTGGAGAAACCGGAAGTGATTTCGAAAATAAAAAATGCACATAAAATTTGTTTTTTTGAACCACAGAACATAGCCAAATTTCAATTGTTTTTATTCATAAATAAAAAAGTTATCGAGGTTAACCGGTTTTCATTTCCACCCGGTATAATGATTTTAATAATAATACAAGTAATATCAGCGGGGTTAAATATACATTTTTGTTTGAACTGTCCTTATTTTGCAAGTTCCAATTTTTATTTTGCAGCGCCTCTACCGAAAATTACAAGAAGTTCTTAGAGTAACAAAACAGATACCCAAACTCACTTGTGTTGGAATGATAGATATTCTAAACTACTAATATTAATGACATATACGATTTTCTCATATGGTCATGGGAAAAACTATTAGTTCATAGAAATTTTATTGTTCAGACATCTACTTTTTTATTGAAAAACTGTGGCCTATGATATCTACTCCATCCCGTTTATAATATATTATTTAACCCAAAATAAAAAAAAGATGAATTTGTAATATTGGTTGTTATTGTTCTTGGTATTAATTTCTTATACTCATGTTGTCACTAGAAAAACAAAAATGGGCTATCATTTCTGGGATATATTTTGTTAAAACTGCATCAGATTATAGTTTTCTCTTTTATTTTGCACTCTTCTGTATGATAAAATTAGTACATTTGGGAGGGTCTTCACCTAGAAAGTTTTTAACTGTCAAAATGTTTACGTTGTTTCTAATATTTCTAGTTTCGATGGTTTATTAAAAAAACGTTCCCATAGCCTGATTAAAGAGTTCCAGTAATAATAATAGTTTTATTAAAGGATTATAGTTTTGAAAAACTACGGTGATTGCAAAGGTTATAATTTAGACCAAATTATAGGTATGGTTCTAAGATACTCTTGTAATAAATTAATAATTCCATTCTTCCACAGGAATTTAATAAATATCATCTATTATTTCTTAAAAATCTCAAAAAGGACAATGTCGAATTGATCATGATTTTAAAAAATTATTGAATCGATAATTTGTGGATTCGGACGTTGGGAAAGGACAACCACAATAGATTCATGCGGTAGTGTATCGATCTTACCATAGTAATGAGCTAAAGGGCCAATAACCACTAAAACTATTTATGCATGAAATTTTAAATTCTAATGTACGACTTAAGTGACATTTTAATGAGTTTATTTTTAAATGGGAGATTTGTAAAAAATATTTTTTTCTATTTTGGGTCTATAAGAAAGATAAAACCACTCAACAATTCGTTTATGCCTATAAACGAACTGTTTTGAGTGGAATGTATCTTTTAGTAGTTGGCAGCACTGAAATTTGTTGATTTAAATATGGCAGTTGCCAAGTAATTTTTAGGTTAATTCAGGAATTGACTAATATCACATTGGAGTTGCTAATTACCACAAAAGTTACTAAAATTGATAACTTCAATATTTGATTTTAAATAGATAAAAAGGCGCAAAATAGAAAAAATAGTATAAAAAACTCGTTCCATAGGTCGATATTCATTAAAATACTCGCCGCTACACGGCTCGTATTTTAAAATTTTACGCGTGTCATAATATGCGACTCATGAAACTAGTTTGTTAATATTCTATTATAATATTTTTATCAATTACGGTAAAATATTTAAACCAGGCAAACAAGCAGACATAAAAAATAAAAAGTAGCTAAAACTGGTTGAAAAATATTTTACTGAAGTAAATCCTTATTCCGTATTGAGAGCAAATAATAGCATTGAGTGATTTAAATTGAAAGGGGAAACCTTTGAAGTTTAATTTTTTTAAAAACGCATTTCTTTGATACACAAATATCTTTTTTAATTAAACATTTTTAAGTCAAGAAATATATGTTTTATCTGAAAATATTTTATAATTTCGGATGAATATGAAATTATCCTTATTAAATATATTGATTAGTCAAAAATAATTTCAATAGAAATCTTTTTTGGAAGATTCTTTAAATCCAAGTTTATTAATAAGCAATATTTTTATATAACGTAAAATAATTTAATTAAATAATTTGTTTTACAAAAATCGATTTAATTAAAATATTTTTGATGTACACATTACCATCTTGTAAGTATATTATGACAAATTTTGTTTAAAAACCATTAAAATAAATCGCTTGAAACAAAGAGTATTTCATGTTATATCTTCTATAATTATTAGATGCTTGTGATAGTAGTAGAAATAGTCACTAAACTAGCAACGCAATGTATAAGTATAAATCATAAGAATTAGAAATTGGAGGATTAAGAAACGCATCTGTCCATTTTTTAGGTTAAGTTTTAAATTTGGGTGCATAAATCCCACACTGTTCTTAATAAGTGATAAGTGAAAATGCTAAATATTAAATGTTAAATTTGTCTAAATAAACCTTAAGAGTGACTTCCTAAAAGACAAATACAGGGTGTCCCATTGAAAACTTCAAATGTCCATTATTTGATAATTATTTTTTTTTTTCAAAAAATAAACGAAAACGTGGGTTTTTGTTTTTTTTTTTGGGGGGGGGGGGTCACATTATAAGACCGATTTAAGTAACGTGGGGCTTTAAAATGAATCTATCAATTTAAATTTAATTTATACTGTTGAATTCCAATTATAAGCAGCTTTCAAATGATATATTACTCAACACCTCTTGCCCTTTAAAAAAATTGGAGTTTAACGCCCCTCGCTTAAGGGAGCGACGTGAAAGTGCTTAAACTGCCCCCCCTCAAAACAAAAATTGACGTGTTAGTACATTTTTTAGAAAAAAATTTAGTTATTAAATAATCGACATTTGAAGTTTTCAATGAGACACCCTGTATAGTAGTTTACGGGCATCACGGGATACGCTATTTCAAATTGATTCTACTAAATTCTGACAACAGAAAAAAACGTTAAAAAATTAATATACAGGGTGTGCCACTTTTTTACCAGCAAAATTTTTTATCAACAGCAAAGAAATAATTTCCTAATATTTTTTCGACTTTATAAGAAGTTATATCAGTTTTAAAACTGCAAAATTTTATTGATTTTCAGGGGACACCCTGTATTATACATTTCTTATTTTTTCTATTTAAATTAATTATATTAGGATTTTGTATGTATCAAGTACCAATGGTCTGTTTTTAAACTAAAAGGAGCCTTTTAATTATCTCGTGCTATCTGATTGGCTTAAAGTTAAAGGCAAAATCCGAAGACCTACCTGATTTTAATAAAATCAATGATAATGAAATGATTTTTTGGAGCGTGTCTCCCAAAAATCCTTAAAATATTTTAAAATTTGTGGAACTTTTAGAGAGTAGAAAAGAAATAGGAAATTTATTGTTCAAAATGATAATTTCTATCTAAAAAAATTGCTGGAAAAAAAGAACCTTGTGTAATGACCTAAAGTACCTTAAAAGTAGCTTAACTTTGGACCCTTTTAATTATTTATGCACAAACAGATGAATAGTTGTCAAATCCATACACAAAATCCTTATTTTATCAAATGTCCAAAAAGTATAATTTTCTTTAACGCCATTACTCTTTTATGTTTAGGCGATAAAATAGGTACATTATCTACGTTTGTAAAATCCAAGAAAACGGCCTATCCAGGATTTTTTTATTATTATTTAGTCTTGAAGATGAAGTTAAAATAATACATAATATCCAATCAATTTTTTGATAATTTTAATCTCAAGGTTAATAATTTTAATTTTTGAATTCATGGCATCATTTTTCAAGTGTTCTAGTCCGGCAAAATTGTTGGTGTGTCCCTATGTCCTCGTCCACCGCAAACTTTTTTGACAGATGATTGTTGTCAATTGTGAAGCTACCATGAGGATAAATTGGGATAAATACAAGTCAAGCTGTCCCGAGTTGTTTTATTTAATTTTTTTGGTGCACTAGATAAACTAGCATATTAAAGTAAGCTTTTTAAGAGCTATTGGCTATTCAAGCCAAAAAGTAATCCCTCTCGTGGCGTTTTTCGGATCATACCTGGGATAAAATCACCTGTTTATAGGTACATAGTTTGTGTGTAAATACGCATTTTAAAATAATTTATTTTACGAAATTGGACAATTATTAATAGTATCCTTATAATTTATAATTATTATTTCAAAATAAAAGTTGAAAATGTATATAAACTAGTTTATGAAGTTTTAAGAATCAAAGGCAATGTTAATTGTTGGGTTTATGGTTGTAAATCTGTAGGCAAAGTAGGAACATTTCTTATCATAAATTTCCTGTAAAAATCAAATGATAAGAGTAGATAATGAATTTGGAGAGTTTTATGAACAATGCCGAAAAACATTGTGTGAAGTTAAATTGAACATAGGAAAGAAAGTTTTTAAACACACGAAAACTATCTTCATTTTAAAAATAATGTTTTTACTCATTTGGTACAAGTAAATTTTACAATTTGATATTTGAATTATCGGATTTTCAACTTATACATATGTATACATATGATAGAGAATAGTTTATTTATATTACGGCAAAATTTACAAGTAAGTAAAAATCTATTTTGTAGGTTGTTTCGATAGAAACACTTTATTGCCGGAAGCTGTACCTACTCAAAACTTACCTTTATCAAATTTAATATTATATTAATGAAAATTAATTAATTATTAATATTTCAGATTACACAGAAATTATGGTGCAAAATCCAAAAAACTATAATAATAATCATCTATTAATCCCAAATTTACAATACATATAGTAACAAATGACTAATAATTACTACTAAAGAAAAATATTTTGAGAGTTAACCTAAACTAATACAATTTTAAATTTGAAATAAGGAATCTCTAGGCGGAGTTCAGACTACAGTCTGTTCTACCACTAAACCTAGACAATAGTATAAAAATTAAAAATAAATGCATAACGATATTAAACTTATACTTTTGAAAGAAAACAAAAAGATTCCCTTACACTTTACAAAACATAGAAACATACAGGGTGGCAAACGGTCTATAGATTATTTGATGTAAAACATATCGACTTTTCACCAATATGTAGTCGTCCAGGAGCCGATCGCACTAAAGTCTCCCTCATATAATTTAGCGGGGTTTTCCGTTGAGATGGTAGTTTTTTATGTAGTCAAGAGTGGGCCATCTTTTTCATGTTCTGAAACTTGACCGAAGTATTAAAAAATTACCACTTCCGGTACCTCTTTTTGAAATGTTTGTCCCTCATAACATATAGCTCAACAATTGTGCCAGTCGATGAAGAGTGTCAAGTAAATTGATAAAAAAATGTGCTGCACCCCCCAAACCTGAACAGGAGCCGAGGCACAACCCGAAAATGGGAATCATTTTCAGAAATGGGCAATTACTTTTACGAGACGTCAGTAAAAGTGGTTGCTTATTTTTGAAAATGATTTCCACTTTTACTTTCGGGTTGATGCCTCGGTTCCTGTCAGGTTTGGAGGTGGCAGCACATTTTTTTATCAATTTGCTTAAGACCCTTCATCGACTGGCACAATTGTCGAGCTATATGTTATGAAGGACAAACAGTTCAAAAAGAGGTACCGGAAGTGGTCATTTTTTAAGACTTCGGTCAAGTTTCAGAACATAAATAAGATGGCACACTCTTGACTACATAAAAACTACCATCTCAAAAGAAAACCCCGCTATATTCTATGAGGGAGACTTTAGTGCGGTCGGCTCTCCTACTATAGATACATGTATGCCCCATAATTTAAAAATATTTTCGATATATACAGGGTGTCCCGACATGGACTACTGAACCAAAGTTATATTCTTTTATATTGGGCACCCTGTATAATTTCACGCCATTGTATTTTACTTCAAATAAGAATACTATTTTATAAATCACTATGGACCTAAATCATTTTGATTTGGAATTATTCAAATTTTTATGAAGAAAAGAGGTTACATTCAAGAGAGTACTATAAAAACGGCCTTTCGAAAAAATTTCTACCATAAATTTTAGAAAAACTCGTAGTTTCATAAACCGTAGAACTTTCGTTCACAGAATGCCGAAAATATACATGGTGATGCAGTAGTATATTCTTCAATATACCTATTGAGATCCAAGTAGGCTGCTGTGGGCTTCTGTCATTAAGATTGACATTTATTCTGAAGAAGTTTGATAAAGCAATAAATAAATGCAAATTTATAAGATGTGGGATCACGTTCGTACTTATTAAGGATTAAAGCTTAAATTGTTGGTTAAAAAGAAATTGCTTTTTAACCAACAATTTAAGCACGAGGTTCCTAAAGAAATTAATATTAAAACTATTAATTAAACGTGTTAAAGTCCTACCACAATCATCTCATTCCGTCTACTATTTTGTTTTATGTATTCCGATTTTGGAAAAATTATTAGTGGATGTGGTACTTCAAAACCTCAATAATAGTGATGTTCCCATAAACTATGGGTGTTACCCTAATTTTGATGTTAAATAAACATTGTAGTAGAAAGTCCTGAAGAAGGGAGGAAACAACTACCGAAACGTCGACTCTATGAAATAAAGTGTTTATTTGAAAATTATGTAAGTTCGAAGGAGGCTTTTATTCATCCTTAATATATACAAATTTATATGCAAGAAAATTTTCTGCATCTTCTTGAAGCTAAAGCTAAAAATGTGTTAAGATATAAGTATACAAAATAAAATAATTACCTAATATCTTAGTAAATTATTAGTACTTACGTTAAAATGATCTTCGCAACAAAAAATTTTGTAATTAGATAACATCTTTTTACATCCGACTGTATCAAACCAATTTTTTTTAACTTCTGGTTGAAGAGGAACATATATAGAAATTTTATTAGGTGCACTATTACTCGTATTTATACATACCGGAACAAAACACGATTTGTTCATTTAAAAAATATAAATATTTACTTTTATCTGTATTTTTAAATTTTATGACAGGAACTTCTAACCACAGAATAATAATACATAAAACAGTCTGCTGCCAAAATAGTTTTGGTGGCTTTTGCGGTGGGTGAGATGACGGGGGAATGCACCAACGTTGCCAGGTCACTTATTCAAAACTATGACGTCATGAAATTTTAAATTTAAATTTCTTAGCGTTTCTATAAACGTTATAAAAAAGTAATTACATAGATTACAAGATTTAGTTAAACTTCGTCTATTTAATGAAACAAAAATTAAAAAGTCGTGGAAAGGTCAATTCACCATACAAACCTTTTATCGTTGAAAAGCTTATCTAAAATGCTATTGAATGGTGAGAAAAAAATAGGGTGTTCAATTTGAAAAAAAAACTTAACTATTTAACTTCTCGCGTCCTGCCTCACACTGTATATTTTTGGCATGCTGTGAAAGTTCCACAGTTTCTGAAACTACGAGTTTTTCTAAAATTTTTGGTAGGGGTTTTTTAAAAGCATCCATAGCGTTTTTCGCAGTGTAGTAGTCTCTTGAATGTAACCTCTTTTCTTCATAAAAAGCTGATGATTCCAAATCGAAATGATTTAAGCCCATGGTGATATATACAAAATAATATTCTTTTTTGAAGTAGAACACAATAGCGTGAAAATACACAGGACGTTCCATTTAAAAAAATATTTGGTTCAGTATTCCATGTTGGGACACCGAATCGAAAATATTTTTAGATTGTGGGGCACGCATATACATATGTATGTATCTACATATTGTTGAAAACCGCAAGTCGATATGTTTTATAGCAAAGAAGACGACGAACGACTGGGTCACCCTGTATGTACTTAAGAATGCATACCAAAGACTTCTATGTCTATTGTTATACATATAAACCAAATTAAATATAAACCGGATTAAATACAATTACAAATAAAAGAATTCACGTAAATCTGTTTGCTGTTTATTGAAACATTTGAAAGTTTACTACAGAAATTTTCGCCAGAGAGGGCGAACAGCGCCATCTATTAGTTGCTAATATTGCCAATTCTATTCAAAATTTAAACCAAAAGTTGTTTCTGCATCAACCAACATTCAACGATACAGTTTTTGATTCATGAGGTAACTTATTATATGAAGAAACTATAGAATAAGAATAGCAATATTGAAACAATCTTGATTTGTGTTGAGGAGCAGATCCCTTAAATGAAAGACATGAGTTTTGAGCTTTTTATATACGATGATATAATATACTGGTCCAAGAAACGGTTGTAAATAGTAACAATAATTTACAAACAAAACAATTTTGGGATTTTATATAAGAAATTCTCTGTTTGAGTATATTGATTTTAGACCAAGATATCTTGGTCTTTTTGAAAGCATTTAGTTATGTTAGTTATGAACTTTAGCCTGCAGTCAATATTTACGCCTAAATTTTTAACGTCGCGTTGTCCTTATTTTGTAAAGGTACCATCTACAATTATATTAAGTTTCCTTCAGTTGAGTGTTCTTGTGTGTTTGTTTTTAGTTCCAAAAAGAATTAGTTCCTTTTTGTATTTATTATTTATCAGCTGATGAATTTGCGTATATGTTTTAAGATCGGCATTTATTAGTTAGACGGCATTAGAAACATTATTTTCTTCAAAGCCCAGATAAATTTGTATATCGTCTGCATAATAGTGATACTTGCAAGATTCTACTTTAGACATGAGATGAGATATGTAGATTGCGAATAAGAACGGACCGAATATTGACCCTTGAGGTACATTTCTATTAAGAGACAATGCATTAGACAGCGACTCCTCAATTTTCTCTTTTACGTCTATTTACTAAGTGGCCAAGGAGGAGAAGAAATTTAACCCCTTAGGCCTATCGATTTGAGTATAGCCAGAAGAAGTTTGTGTTCAATAGTGTCAAAGGCTTTACTGAAGTCAATTAATATAATCTACAAGTCATAACTGCTTGAACAAGGAGCTCAAATTTATTTTAATTCTCCTTAATTTTAATTTTATTATATTTAAAAACTCATTTGATTTCATGCGAGATATTCGACGTTTGTAAACAAAAATTAAAAATTTCTATGTTTTCTTCAGTTTTCTTACCCGTTGGGGAATATATTAGATGGATGCAATTAACAAGCTGCTCTCCTTCTAAAGTATTTACCTGGAGCTGGGAGTAGAATCTAAAAATTCACGCGAGAAACTAATATTTTGTTCTGTTTATTTACACATTAATGCTGCACATAAACAACTCGGGTGATTTAGATTTTAGATGAGGTTATGTTTTATCCCAATGATGACGTATGAGGAAGTTTGGTTGCATATTCAGAAATATTAATTTGTATCACCAATATTATAAAAATTCAATGATTTATTATTGTCATATTGTCATATTTTAGGTAACACTTATATCTAGTAAAATATGTATGCGTAATATTTTAGTAGTAAGATATTTTAGTTGCTGCGGTATTTTCGCTGCGCTAAATGGTCTGAAAACGGTGTGTTCGTACTTCCTTCTAAAAATTCTTATTTTTGTTTCTAATATAAATTTATATTGATTAGATTTGTATAAAATTGGACAAAAACAAGGTTTTTATAGTCTGATTTAAAATGGAATTTTATCCAAATGAAAACTCATATAAGTCAATTAAATCATGGTTTAATGGATCTGACTGTGGAATTTTTATTAAATTTTCTTTATTTACGTCTGTTATAATGCCTTGTTATAAATTACAAATTGAAATTCAAACCATATGTGTATTCGTAGTTGTGGTGTTATATACTATCTGCTGTTGCGCTTCTCTTAAATTACGAGCTCTAATTGAGTTATTATTGGTTTTGTAAATTAAACAGAAATGTATTGTGGTGAAGTATTTTTAAATCCCTCTTAATTATTATGATATAATGAAAATTTTTAGGGTACTTTAAATCTTTCCTAATTTAAAACTCAAACCCATTTAAAAGCATAATTTATTATTAATAATGGTGTCTAGTGTCTCTTACCATTATTTTTATTGAAATGCGCTCTTGTAAGTTTTAATAATTCAAATCAACTATGAAAAGTTTTTACCAAAACACATAAAAAAATTTAATTTCAGTTTTAAACTTTTAATAGGTAGGGTAATATCACGATGGCAAGCATTCTACGGATTTTAATATAAAAATATTTAAGTACAAATTAAATGAGAATTTGAAGGATTTCGTGCCAATTATTATTTTTCTGTTGGTTATTTTGGCCATTGTTGAGATATTACTTTAAAGTTCATTAAAATATCAATTAGTTCACAAAGAAATAAAATTATAAACAAATAAAATTATGCTAATCGTTTTTTAATTCTTTAAAGCTAAAGCACAATAAATTTGCTTGAGGAGTACTTAACTACAAAATATTAAACCGATGTAATTAACCTTTAAATATTAAATGAAAAAAAGGAATTATAATGAGAACACTAATTTTTGGCGAAATAAATTAAAACATATTGTTAAGAATTTTCGTAAAACAATTAAGTTGTACTTATTTAAAAAAATCTGCATATACATACAAATAAAATATTTTAGATCATGTCTAATATTTTTAAATGTTGGTGTTTTTCCCGTGAACTCATAATAGGCTGTGTTTATAGAGAATCTAATAGCAGCTAGTTTTTAGGACCAATTTTCATGTTTATCGCCCACTAGAATAGCAAGTTTTGGTTTTATTTAAATCCCGATTTTTCCTTTCTGATATATTTGCTTGATGATATACCGAAATCAGACTTTACTTAATGCCATAACTGAAACAGATTTTTTGCATTATAAAACTTAAAAATTGTGATCCATTATCACTTCTAACTTTCTAACCTCGGAATACCATATCGAAAACAGAATTCTTCGATTATGAATTTAACACAATTTTCTGCTGTAGTGGACTTCAAAGAAAACAACTCCGCGCATTTCGCCAATCCCCAATAAATATCCATTTCTTTCCTAGTGATATTTCTGGTAAAGGTCCAAATAGATCAATTACAATTATTTCAAATCGTTGTGCAGAATCTGTTGTTCTTAGCAGATCAGCCGGTTTTTGATTAGATGCCTTATATCTTTGGCAATCTTTGTTTTATACATATAAACGTTCACGAATGTACTAATAACTGGGAAGTAATATTTTTTGAAAATTATCATTATAGATTTTTAAAAAAGCACGTCTATTTTGCATAGGCACCACATATGTTTGTTGTACTTGTTCTAGATCATCTTTTTGTGAATATCAAAATAAAATTTCTTCAGACATAATTAAACCTCTTTTAGTCCAATTTTTTAATTGTTCAGACCTCGAGTCAGACTGAAGTTCCACTGCGGTTCTTTTTGGTAACTCAATTTCTACAGAACATAATTCACATCCCTTCGATTAAAAGTCTATCAAGTTCTTTCTGTAACAAAGCTTTTTCGATATGGAGGTGCCCTTCAAATTTATCACAGGGGCATACTTTAGGAAGGTGCATTATACTTGAAAGGCAAAATTTTCAGTGTTTGTTACATTTTTGATTACATATTCCCCAAGATTAATTTTTATAAACGAAAAATCGCATGTTTGGTGTATGTTTAGTTTATGTACAGTATTGGTTTTTAGAGTTGGTTTGTAATAAAAAAATAATGTAGTATGTCAAGTTGTTTAAAAAGTTGTTAAAAAATAAAACAAAGATTTTTTAACAAGGTTTGTATTAACTATTAGTAAGTAGTATTTTGAAGTGACAGTATGATAACCACTATACCAAATTGAACTACGTTTGAACAAAGGTCCTCGGTAGTATAGTGGTTATCATGCGATTTGTATTTAATAATACCAAGTCGGGAACGTTCATGACTATTCCTACAACTTCCGTCAGCCAACTTGATATCACTTGATATTAACGACCTCGTTCCAAAATTTTTGGCCTTTTAACGCTTTTGACAAAAAAAGTTATAAAGTTGTGTACCTGCTTGTATTGTGTTTAGCGCCAGTGTCAAGTTGACCTATACTCCCAAAATTCCTATTGGCAAGATCGGCCTGCTTCTTGGTGAAGTCCACTGTGCAGAAACTGGAATCGATGGCAGATCATTTAGTATTAGTTGATGTTGTATTATTACAGTGGTCAGAGCAATCAATATACAAAAAAGATGAAAATATGAACAAAACTAAATAAATAAATATGAACGAAATTAAATAAAAGATGAAGAAACATGAAATAATTTACACAAAATTTTTAATCAATTCCAACAAAAATTCATCAGGGCTATTGCGATTTTTTCTCAAGAATAAAAAAAATTCCAATCTATTTTTTTTTCGGGGATAAATAAACAAGATGTTGAGTTTTTATCGGATGTTGTTGATTTTAAACTTTTTTAAACGAAAGTTTGGTTGTCCCGGTCACAGTATAAATAACTACCAGTAGCGACACTCTCCCGTGTCTAACCTAGTACCATTTCTATGGTGCGTATCTGGTACCATTGAGTTTAGAACTGCAAATTACAAATGGTGACATTTCTCTATGATTAAAATAATTTTAAAGGCGTCGTCATTTGAATTTAAATACCGTAATTAATGTAAGAATTGATGAAAACTGTATATTATTACATTTAAGCTTGTCAAAATCATTAAAAACTACAATTTTAATCAAAACTTTGCAAATGTATTTTACATTTTTATGGTTAGAAAAAGTGACGTAAATTTAAATTTGCCGCGTGCGTATCTATATATATATATCGTCAAGGTCACCAAAAATTGTCCCTTCAAATAACATGTAATTTGCATGAAGTGTCGCTACTGTTAGTTGCCTATACTGTGTCCCGGTAGTGACTAGAGAATCAAAGATCATGAAAAATGGCGACAGCGTAGCTGGAGCGATTTTTTCTATGATCTTTGACTCGATAGTAATTACCCCTATTATTAGGACATTTCACACGAATATGACGTGACTTACCACAACCTATAACACACACTATTGGGAATTTTAACTACGTATACAGGGTGTTTCTAAAATGGTGGTCATCGCTTCGTATGCTTATACAACAAGTAAAAATAAGAGAAAAAGTTCATTTAAACATTTGTTCAGAACTCTACTGCTACCGAGATACAGGCTGTTGAAATTTCTTTTTATTTTTACTTTTTATTTCTTTTCTCTGGAACGTCTAAATAAAAATTAATCAAATTTTAGGGGTGAGTACTTCTCTTAGATAGCTTAGATTTTAAAAATTCAAACAAAATCGTAAAATTTTGCAGTGGCGTAAGAAATAAATTCAAAAAGCGGGTACCTTGACTCGCTTCTACGCCACTGGATTGTTAAATTAAGACAAAAGTAATACCCAAAGGTGGCTATCAATAAGGAGTACTCCAGTGGTGTAGTGGGGGGGGGGAGCGCGGAGGGTCGGTGCCCCCTCACTTTTTTCAAGAGAGGGAGCGCGTCCCCTTACTTTTTTAGTACTTTCTTATAATTATTTATGTAGAAATAATTTTTATTTATCCGACAAATACAAAATATTTAGTAATTTAAAAAAAATCTTATTCTGGTTTCAGGAATATGTAACATCCAACCTTTTATAGACACCCTGTATTATGATGATAGGCAACTCATTACACACAACATAATTTCTGATCACCAACCGCGATACATGCAGATAAACGGTAAGCGAGCAGCAAGTCAGTTGGAGTCATTATTATAAAAGAGATGAAAAAAAATTGAGGCCCACAAATTCATAGCTACAACAGCACCCCCCCCCCCCCCAACAACTGTATGTGGAAGCGCCCCCTCACTTTTTTATTTACGACTACACCACTGGAGTACTCACCCTTAAAATTTTATTAATTTTGATTTAGCCAATCCAAAGAATATTTGTTTTTAAAATTATGAAGATATTAAAATAAAAGTAAATGAATAAAATTAAATAAATAAATAAATTAAATTTATTTTTTATTTTCTTGATTTGAGTTAGTCCAATACTTTTAAGAGCGAGGAAATTAAATGACTAAACACTTCAGGACTTTTCGCCTGCGGTGCTTCTCAGGTGCCTTCTGCAATAGGGCCCTAAATACGGAGGTCTTGTTTATCTAAGAGGCCCGTTATGAACATTTGTGCCTAAGGCTTCATAAGGTCAAGGCCTGACCTCTTCCAACTTTTCCGCTTCAAATTAAATTGCCAGTTGAAGCCTCTACAAGAAAAATGATTTCCATCTAATCAACGCCTTAATCTGTAATCTCTAATTTCCATTTACAGGTATAATATTGTAAATAATAATATCGTCTCTTATTAAGATTTAAGTAGGTAAAAATATTTTTTAACTATTACTACTAATTTTTAATACATATTTATATTTATATAAGTAAACATTTTTTAATTGGATAAATGTTAGATTATCGGAATAAAACATCAAACACTGCCCAATACGAGTGCTTACTTACTGTATTTTAAACCACTCAAGACCGAAACCACAGAAATTTATGTTTACATAAATTATTTCGTCGGCTTATTGCTGGAACACACGAAATCAATAATGCTACTTTCTTAAAAATAAGTGCCTTATTTATATTTAAAAATTTACAGAAAAGCAATGAAAAAATGTCTTTGATAAATTTTAAGCAACTTTAAGCTTATAGCTAAGCCATATTACACTATAAAAGTTCTTTGACAAAGATCTTTTAAAAATGATTTGATAAAATATGTTTTATAAAAGATGACCAAAATTAGAGCATATTACATTACGGAAAAGATTTTATAAAATATTTTAAAACCAATATAAGTGAGTTGTGAATAGGGTTGCCATATTCGAAAAGTCAGAAAGCCGGACATGTCCAAAAAAAACTCATAAACTTTATATTCCACTTATAATAAATTATAAAAATAAACATCATTCTTACAAAAGATGTCAAAAATCAACAAATTTCTAACACTTATACATAACATCATATATACAGAGTGTCACTTTTTTCCAGAATTTTTTTTAAGTTTCGGAACAAAAATTTTCCTATGAACTATTATGTTTTTTCGACTCCTTGAAACGTTAAAAATTTCAAAAATTTAAAGATTTTTGTGGGACACCCTGCATACATTTCATTTTATTTGAATTTTTTTATTTAAATCCACTTATTTTAAAAACAGCCAATAATATTCAAAAAAGCAATTTGGCAAAGGAAAAATCGAAATAATAATGATTTGAATAAAAAAATACAATACTTAAGAGGATCGCCGGTGTATTAGGTAGGGTCTTGTGTTTTTGATCATAAAAAGTTTTCTTCGAAAGATTTTTTTAATTTTCTTTTTGGGGTGCAATGTAGAATCTTCAAGCTATAATTTTTTTTGCAATTTTTGTTTTTGTGAAGTAAAAATTGTGCGTATTTTGCATTTTTCTTTAAAAACAAAATTTTTGATCTGTTTAATTTGTTCACAGCTGGTACGGTTTAGAAGTTATTTAAAAACATGTACGAAGTTGTGTGCCAATTTTGCATTAAACAGGGGTGGCTTTTTTTTTTAAATAAATACCAGAGACTTCCTAGAAGACCATTTGACCAATTTTAAGACGAAAACAGAGAATAAATATTTTCTCTAAAATGCTTCGTTTTTAATTTAAATTAAAATAAAAAGTTTTTTTTATTTTGTTAATTTTACTTTAATTTAAATTAAACACGAAGTATCGGTTGTTTAACAACTTCGCCCGTTTGACATTTAATCAGAATTTAAATAATAATGATGTATTGGATAACAGATAAAGTTTATATAAAGTATAATTATTTTTTGATAAGGAATCCAAAAATGTCATAATATACTGGGTGTTCCATTTAAAAATATATAACTTTGGTTCAGTAGGCCATGGTGGGACACTCTGTATATATCGACAATATTTTTAAATTGTGGGGCATGCATGTATCTATATGTTGGTGGAAACCGCAAGTCGATATGTTTTATAGCAAAGAAACTATAGACCGTGGGCAGATGACTGGGTCACCCTGTATATTGCACTTAGGATTTCTTCTTGCGTTTCCAATGTATTTAGTAAGTAATTTCTTGTATGTTTTCTTCTACCATTCTGTAATATCGGATGAATATTGCGTCCTGTTTCTTTGTACTTGAATATAGTATTTGTATGTATCGCAATTGAGGTCACTAGTCGCATGGTTGGTATTATATTCGGTGTTGTATTTTGAATTTGATAATGTGCAGTTGTTGCACTCGGTGTGTGTTTTTGGATATTCGTTTTTGTGGTGTACTAAAGAGCAGATTGAGCACACTCTCTTAGCAGTTTTCCGTTTTATGATAATACGCTTCACAGTTGTTCATTTCGGAATTGTTAGGTTTTCATATACTGGGCATCGGTTCCATCCAATAAATACTTTTTTTCTTTGTATAAGAGTTTTGAATGCCGTAGGAAGACATTCTGCGAAGATTATCGTACCATGATTCTTTGTTTTTGTTGTGTATATGACTTTGATACTTTCTTTTACATGGAGATCGTTTTGCTTTACAATAGTTTCTTCTAATTCTTTATAGTTTTCTATTTTACCATCGTAGCCGATTATTTTTTACTTTTGGTTTATACATTTTGGAGTGCTCTATGTTTTTTATTTGAATTTTTAATTTACCAGGATCAATTTTTTTCCTAATTTCATCTTTAGTATTTATTTTTTCTTTGACATTTTTTGGTTTGATGATCAGGCTAGGTAAATTGATTTCCTGTGTTTGAACTTGATTTCCTTTTACCCACGGTGAGGTGGAGGTGTAACAGCTATTAATACTTAAATTTTTGGTTTTTAAATCAGTTATCTGTATTTCTAGATTATTGACCTTTTCACTTAATAACTTGTTTTTATCGTCCATTTCTTGAATTAGTTTTCTTAGTAAGGTATTTTCATTGTTTAAGCTATTAATGTAAGAGCCACTGAAAGGGGCCAATGAAAGGGGCCACTAAATGGCAATCCACGAGAGCCGCCGGGCTTCGGTCTGGTTGCCCGCGGTTCAAGTCCGAAACTGCCTTTAATTGTATCCTTTTAGACCACTTTAAAAAATTTCCACAGTTACTAAGGGATAATCTGCACGAAAAGTTGTTTTGAACATATGGCTTGTCCAAAAAAATATAAGGCTGATTAGAAGTAGTAAGTATAGCAATTTGATAGTTTCTGCTTCTTCAATGTCCTAGTATTAAGGTCTATTTATGCAGACAAATTTAACATTTAATTTAAGATTTAAGATTTATCACTTATAAAGATACAAGATTTAAGCTAAAAAACGGAAATACGCTCTTTTTTCTTTCAATTTTTATTTTATATGATTTATATGTGTTTTAATTTATTATTTGGTTTTTATTTTTATATATTAAATTAAAATTTAAATGAAAAACAGTGAATTTCAACTAAATTTATTTTAACGCATGCGCAGTTCACGTAAAATTTAACATGTAAGACCGAAAATATGAATATCACTATTAAATCTTAAGTTTTAGTTCATAGTTCTTAAATCTGGTGCATCAACTGTCTCATTTAAATCCAGTACTTTATCTCTTAAATCATAAGTCTTAAATGTTAAGTCCTAAATCTTAATTCTTAAATCTCTCTGCATAAATAGGCCTTTAGTGTTGTGAGTCGTGATAAATATCAAAATGATATACAGGGTGTCCCATTTGACGTTGGACTGTATGGGTATCTTTTTGTTATTATTGGATATATAAATTCGGTTAAATGGACAAAGTAGTAGTGATTTTTTCGAATAATAAAAAAAAAATGCAGTAAATGCGATTTTCAAAATATGGCTATAACTTCGTTATTTTCGGTGGAACTAAAAATTTTTTTTGCTTAATACAGACAATTTTTGTGTACAATCATGGAGTATGGATACAATAAGAGAGCCAGTTCTCATAAGACCTTGCGTATAGCTAAAAGCGGCTCACTACTAGGATTTTTTTCGCTGGCCATCTATTAGTGGGCCGTAGAACTAATTTAGTGTTTTGAGTAGCCGATAGATGCCGCTTTTATTTATTTAAAAAATAGTTTAAATCAATTATTGGCACCATTTTTAAACTTTTAACGAAACATGTAATAAACAGTAATGGCTAAACTCAAGTATAAAGCATGGAACATAAACAAATATAATCAAAACGTTTGTTTGCAGCGTTCCAAGAGGTACGAAATATTTTAATTACAGAGCTCTGTAAGCCATTAAACTTGCAGTCACCAGGTGGCAGCACGCCACAGGTCTATTTGCTTGAGTACGCAAACTGTGCTTCTTCTAGTATTCAAACTCCATGGTACAATGCAGTAAAACAAATGAATATTTTTTTTTCGCCAACGGATGGACCGGAAATGAACCAAACTTTTTTTATGGCAGCCATATTGGATTTACACATTCGGAATTAGTGTATTTTTCTGAGTAATTTGAAATATCATATGTAATATTTTAAGAATAATAGAAATAATTTTATTTTATTAACTAAAAATGGTTTTGAATAGATGTAGGTAAACTGTCAATACATGTGTGTTAAGATTTATTTTACATTTAATATTTTAAGTAGTTACATTTATGTTATTGACAATTTACACCTTTTAAAGTCCAATGTTAGTTTGTAAAATTAAATAATTTTATTTTTTTGAAATATGACATATGGTATACCAAATTACTCAGAAAAAAATACTGATTCCGAATATGTGTAAATCCAATATGGCTGCCATAAGACAAAAATAAGTTTGGTTCATTTCCGGTCAATCCGTTAACGAAAAAAAATATTCATTTGTTTTACTGCATTTTACACAAAAAATTGTATGTATTATGTCAAAAAACTTTTTTTGGTACCACAGAAAATAAAAAAGTTATAGCCATATTTTAAAAATCGCATTTTCTTGTTTTTTCAAGATAGCGTTGGAAGGATGCGATATTCAAATTTTTTGTAAATGAATTATTAATATTCGAAAAAATCTTTACTACTTTGTCCACTTAACCGACTTTCTATATCCAATAATAACAAAGATACCTATACAGTCCAACGTCAAACGGGACACCCTGTATATCAAAAGGACCTTATCGGGTTTTGGGAGCATTTTGTACAAGAATGAAACTTATGCCACATTTATATGTGGCATAAGTTATTTATATAAGAAATAAATATACAATAGTGTAAAATATTTCGCTTGTTAGGAGACCGCTTTCGCCAAAAAACGCAATTGAAATTAATTAATTTTTGCACAATTAGACAACGATGCTGGTGTTTTCCTCGGTATTTCTAACAAACAAAGTAGTTTGGTTGCCTATGCCATTTATTTACTATGATTTATTGACTTTAATAGTATAAAAATTATACAATTAAATACATATTTGTTATGACTTGATTAGAAATTAATTTTTAAGTATTTATTTTATTCAAATAACCCTATAATTTAAGAATATATTGTTTACAATTAAACAATTTTTACATATCAATAAACACAACTCATCTACTTCAGTGCCATTTATTATTGCATAAAAATCAGCTTGGCTTTTCGTAGCAGCTACAAATTACAGTCCTTTTTGGTTCAAAACAAAGACAAGATGAACCTCCTGGACAAGAGTGGTGTATATTCACTGAAATGTGATAATTGTGAACACTTCTATATTGGACAAACATGTAGAAAACTTAGTATCAGGATAGACGAACACATAAAAAACAGGAACGACGTTTCACATTTTGGGGATCATCTATCAAGGTTCAATCATACCTTCACACCTAATAAGGCCACAATAATACACTTACACCAATGGAGAGGATTTAAAATGGATATGCTGGAATACTTAGAAATTAAAAGGAAGGTTAGAGACGAGGATAAAAAGAAATTTCTACTTAACCAACAAACGAATATAAATAAAGATTTTGTACCACTAATCAACAATATTTGTTGGGCATACAAGCCGTAACATGTAATTTATTTATTTATTTCTGGTTTAAAATGTTTACAAATCAAAATATTTTTGTTTAAAATGTTTACAAATTGTAATTTTAATTGTTTGCATTTTCAAGTAATTTTTAATGCTAAGTTGCGCTAAGTTGCGCCTTGTTTTCCTCAACTCAACTGTCTCATCTGTATGTTGTCACTCTTGCTTCATAAATTCTATGTTTATACTCTATGCGCACTATTGTCACTTGTCATTTCACTGTTTTCATTGTCAGCTGTCACTGCTCAGGTATCGATAAAAATTTATTAAATGTGATCGATTAAAAATCCAAAAAGATCTTCAACCTGTCCGATTGATTAATCAATCTCGTTACAAATCTCACTATAGGTATTTATTTGAAATAATTCTTAAACAATGTTTTTTCATTTTGGCTTTCTCACGACTTTTTTAGGTTACACGTTTCCAATAACACAAGAACGTACATTAATCATTATTAATTGCGCTGTGCTGGTTGATAATAATATTGATACTTACATTAAATGATTTATTATAATAAAGACCTCTGTAAGGTTGAGTTGGGAGTGTTTTTTCACTAGATGCTTTCTTTATGTTTAAATTTTATACTTAGACAAGTAAGTTTATCTGTAAATTAATTATATAAAGTACAATACGTTTTAATTTGTAGTAGTCCTGAAGATGGCCGTAGGCCGAAACTAGTAGACTAGATACTTTGTTGTTTTTATGCAATAATAAATGGCACTGAAGTAGATGAGTTGTGTTTATTGATTGTGGAATTGCATACTTGAGGAGACTCTTAATTATTTAATTTTTACATAGTTGTCGTTTTTTTGCAATTTTTAAAATATTTGATACAAAATGACTTTTCCAGTTCCCTAGACCTCTGAAACTTTTACTGTAAGTTCAATGGCTATAGTTTTAATAGTTGTAATAAGTCTTGTAATATTACGGGGTCAAATATGAATAAAATATCTTTTACAGGTTATCGTAAGACTTTATTGCAAAATCAGGCAACATTGAAATTATTACCTCTCAAACGAAACGTCCAAATTAAATGTAGAATAATTATTAGTAAAGAGTAGAACCGATAAGGGACCTCGGTGGCGGCAAAGGGCTTGTAAATTCTTTCTATTTTTGTAGGATACGCGTTCTGGTACTTCTAAGCACCTCCTATCAAGTAGGCAATAGGCAAGATACTATTTACGACATTCGGCAAGTTATTTCTCCTTTGCTAGAATGTTTCATTCCAGTATGTTACATGAGCGCGTACCGCATTTCTTTTTATGTGTACGCGCCGGTTTTAGCTGTTTTTATAAGTAAACGTACGAACGAAAGCAATGTGTGCGCATGACAATAACACCCAATGTGGGAAACATTTCAATCCAGTGTGAGTCACAGTGAGTCAGTCGTCAGATACCTTTGTAAAGCGCGTACGAATTTGTTAGCCCGGGCATTACTTCTTGTTTGTAACAGTAACCATTGTTCTAAAGTGCCTTATAATAAAGGTCATTTGTATCTACCATCAGGTTAATCCTTTTGGCGATTGTATTCGATTATTAACATAGGTTCCACAAGGAAAACACCCTATTAGTTTTAAGTGTCATTTGCTTTCAATTTAAACGTAAATGAAAGGTAATTAAAATTTATCTGACAGTACTTGTCAAAATTTGAATTTTAAAATCCGCTGTTGTCGTGTTAACAAATATTTTTTTAAATAATGTAAAATCTCATAAATGTATTTATAATTCATATTTATTGAAGAAATTGGAAATGTAATTAATATTGGGGGTATTTTAGTTAATTTTTGTAGGTTTAACTTAATTTTCATGTTTGCCCAAAAACACCTAGGAAAACGATAAGATCCTTTGATAAATATTCGCTATGATAGTTTATAGCGGATATATACAGGGTGTCTCTTTTTTGTCAGCAAAATTTTTTTTTAAATAGTAAATGTCATTCTGAACAAAACAATTCCTATCAACTATTATGTTTTTTCGACTCCTTCAAAAGTTATAGCAATTTTAACCCTTTGCAGTCCAATAAGATTTCACAAAGTTGCTCCAGTAGGTCTGAATTAATTTTCGAAAAAATATACATATTTTTTATATTTTATTTACAGTTTATTTCATTATTATTACATTTTGACTGTTTTAAATATTATTTTATGTAATTATTTATATTTTTTATATAATTTAAATATAACTATTTAATTTTTTTATAATTAAAAATATTTTGTCGGATATAATTCGACATAGGACCGGAAAGGGTTAAATTTGATAAATTTTCATGATTTTTGTGGAACACCCTGTATAATATTTTTTCTTATTTAAATCAATTATTATTTGGATTTTTTCTTTGCCAAATTGGGTTTTTTGAACATTATTGGCGTATTATAAAATAAGTAAACGACGAGGTTAAATTTTCCTCGGTAAAATTTAGCATCTTATTGGCTTAAAGATGTATAAAATCCAAAGCTTACTTGATTTAAATAAAAAAATTAAATTAAATGAAATTTATACAGGGTGTCCCACAAAAATCATAAAAATTTATGAAATTTTAAATTTGCTGTAACTTTTTAAGGAGTCGAACCAACATAATAGTTCATAGGAAAATTTTTGTTCAGAATGATATCTACTATCTAAAAAATTTTTGCTGGAAAAAAAGTGAGACACCCTGTATAATTTTCCCTGTTTTCTTTAAAGAATTTGAGGTTAAGTTTGAAATATTATTTACGTTTTGACTAATAACGTCTATATTTTTGAATATTATTGTAATGTTTTTTGTTTATGGCTTTATGGTGTCAAATTAATATTAAAACAAGGCCCAAAAGACAAATATAAAAATGTTAATTTTAACGAGTTTTTTTATAGCAAATTTTGCTTGATATTTATCATGCTATACAGGGTGTCCCAATTTGAGTTGCATTACATGAGTATCTTTGTTATTAATAAAGTTACAGATTCGGTTAAAGGGGCAATGTTTTGCAGTTTTTGATACTTATTCAGATGCTGTTTAAAAAAAACAAAACTTCCGAGCCATCCCGAAGATAAACGGAAAAAACCGAAAAATGCATTTTTTAAAAAAGTCGATTACTTCATTAACTACAATAGTTACAAAGAAATGTTTCGGATAAAAGTTATTCAATTCGTAAAAAACGGACGTAAATATGTTTATTACTAAATTATCAGAAACTTGGTTTTTAAGATATCAATAGTAACTTTCTTATTTTAAATGGATACCACATTGAATTTTTTTATGGTTAAATTTCATTTTTTTTTCTGATTACAACGATGT
This sequence comes from Stenus bimaculatus, assembly GCA_963971135.1. NCBI lineage: Eukaryota > Metazoa > Arthropoda > Insecta > Coleoptera > Staphylinidae > Stenus > Stenus bimaculatus. The sequence goes on along the minus strand of OZ020180.1, from coordinate 66,618,542 downwards.
ATTATAATCTATGTTCGAAGTAATACACTACGGAATACTTGATATTATTTGAATTAAATTAAGTAAGCTATGACTTTTTGACAGTCCAAATCTTGTCATATTGTTCATTTAGTTAGTGGAACAGTTGCCATTTGTAAATGATCAATCACTAAAACTCATTATTTCTAATTTGATGTAGGGGAGATCGGGGATACATTGGACACGGGGTAATATTGGACAGTGTGAAATTTTTCGCCTTAGTTGCGATTTTCATAAAAAATAGTATATATGAAATGAAATAAAAACATGATATATGGAAAATGGCAGGTTATGTTCATTAGTAAAGAGATCAGTCTAGTATTTCTATTTCCTTACGTTTGGATGTAAGAATTCAAGGATACTGTTGATAGTGATTAACTTATTAATATTGTGTCCCATGCTATAACTGAAATGGTTTTCAATAATTTCAAGATAAGTAAATATAAGATAAATAACTTGAGAAAAATCTACATATTGTTTTGTTTTGTACTGTAGGATGGGGTTATATTGGACAACAGTTCAATGTATCCCGCACCCCGCACTGTGAATTTTTTACATAGAAATGGAACCGTTTTTTTTTTTTCGTTTATTCTACAGTTGAATATAAATCTGTAATTTTATTTGACATGTAAAAAAAATTATGTTACATCTTTCAGAAGCTGCACCCAACTGCCCCAACTTCCTTATTTTAAATGAAATATTTTGCAATTAAGGTAATAATATTAAATTTAAACAAAATTATGTTTAATAGTAAGTTCTTTAATTTTGCTGGTTAACATAACCACCTTCCATGTCTTGACAGTAATAAAATCTACAAGAAATCTCTTGGATAAAAATTTTGTTTAAATTTAATGTTATTAATTTAATTGCAAAAGAAATCATTTAAAATAAGGAAGTTGGGGCACTTGGGTCCAACTTCTGGTGTAAATGAAGTTGCATAAAAATGCGATTTTCAAATGGGCGAAATTCCGAAAGTATTAATCGTAGACCACACTATGCTAGGTCAATTTAATGGTATTTTTATGGAGAACACGAAAATGCAAAAATATACTGGGTGTTCCATTTAAAATAAGAAAGTTGCCATCCAGTTTCGGTATAACCGGAAGTTTCACAAAATCAAAAATACCTTTATTAGAAAGTTCGCAATTAGATTCCTCAGTAGACAAATTTTCAGAATCAAAAACATAACAGTTGAAAAGTTAGCGGGGGGGGGGGGGGGGATTTACTTTATGTCTGCACTGTATAAGTATGATATTTTTTTAGATTCAGTGAATGAATTTACTGTTATTTTTTTAAGTCCAAGATATCCCTTTCCCATGTCCAATGTAGCCCTACCGATGGGGATACATTGGACAATTGCTCTTATTGGCCTTTTCTATATCTCCGCGTCGATAAAAGCATACAATAAGGTTTTCAAACGTAAAAATTAAAAGCCTATAATATGAACTTTAAAATGATAGGCAATTCATAGAAATTAAATTATTATCAAGGATGTCATAAATTCCCAAGCTAAAAATGACCAATGTATCCCCGATCTCCCCTACAATAAACTGATATAATATCTAAAGTGACAGCTGGAATCGTCATTTGTTTAAAGAAGACCTGTCTAAAAGTCAGTGATTGCTGGAATCGTCATTTGTTTAAAGAATACCTGTCAAAAAGTCAAAGCTTACTCAATTTAATTCAAATAATATCAAGTATACCGGAGTGTATTACTTCGAACATAGATTATAATACATTGTTGTAATCAGAAAAAAAAAATGAAATTTAACTATCGAAAAATTCAATATGGCGTCCATTTAAAATAAGAAAGTTGCTATTGATATCTTGACAACCAAGTTTCTGATAATTTAGTAATAAACATATTTACGTCCGTTTTTCGAATTGAATAACTTTTATCCAAAACATTTTTTTGTAACTATTGTAGTTAACGAAATAATCAACTTTTTAAAAAAATTAATTTTTCGTTTTTTTCCGTTTATCTTCGGAATGGCTCGGAATTTTTCAATTTTTTAAACGGCATCTGAATAAGTAACTGCAAAACATTGCTCTTTTAAACGAATCTGTAACTTTATTAATAACAAAGATACCCATGTAATGCAACTCAAATTGGGACACCCTGTATATTATGCTATTTGTCAAAAATAAATTTATGCATCACTACCTTGTACTATAACTACTAGATTTTTGTTATAAAAGTGCAATCATAAAATAAAATTATTAAAGCTTGTAGAAATAATTCATAATTCCTTTCAAATATGAAATGCAATTTTCCTTAGTAGAGTAGTTGAGTTTATACTACATTAAATATGAAGAAAATAGAGTACTTAAATAATAAATGAATTTAAATTTTTGATTTTAACAGGGAAATACTTAAAGTTTTTTTAGTCAAAAGAGTGATTTGTAAGAAAATGAAAAGATTATTTTATGAACTGAAAGTGGTAAAATGTTTTAATATCGTAAAAAGTTTTGTTTTTTATGAAAAAAAGAAAAAAGAAAATAAAAGTTTTAGCACGATAGCAGCGTCTGGCCGGAGGCCTGAAAGCATGTAAGTGCGCTTTTCGATGCACGAAGAAACTTCTTCCAAGTTGGTCCTGCATAAAATATGAGTTCATTAGAGCTGAAAAAATGTATCTATTACACGGTCGATGGATTTGGGGATTTTTTTGGTATGGAGTTGATAAATGAATGGGAAGTTTAATTAATTAATTAATTTGCATATTATGACATTATCGAATGAAAGAATTAAAGTGGGTTATGTGCTAATTTATACCTACGGCCGTATAGTGGTTGGACGATCAGGGAGGCGCATCGCGAGCGCAACGACGCCGACGCAACAATACGGGCGCCGCGACCCATAAAGCTGCGGAGTGGAGGATCATCATAGTGCGACGGACGAATTTCTAAAGCGGACGCCGCGCACCCGCTGTGTAAATTCAGGACGCATTTATCTGCATAAGTAATAATAGAACGTTCGAAAATAGGCGCATACATTTCCGCGTTTCTGTGTTTTGGTTAATTTAATGAGCATTGGCAGCATGCATGTTGATTTGTGAGAGTCAAACGGTGGCACGCGTAGCAACTTTCATAGGGAATGCGTTATTAAAATATTAGTGTGCAAAAAAATATGTGGTGCGGAAAAAGTCAATTATCAGGATGAAGATAGGGGGATGGCGGTCGCCTCCCTGGTATTACTGGTGGCGGCTTTGGCCGTAGCGGCGCCTGATTGGACTGATTGCCCGAAAGAATGCCGCTGTAAATGGACGTCTGGAAAGAAAACCGCGCTATGCAGAGATGCGTCTCTCACCCTCCTGCCGGACATGCTAGATGCAGAAATGCAAGTCCTTGATTTATCCGGCAATTCAATTCCGCGCTTGGAAAAGGACGCTTTCAAAAACGCCGGATTAATTAATCTCCAAAGAATTTTCATGAAAGATGCCAACTTGGGCGAGATACATCAAGATGCATTTCGGGATCTTATCATTTTGATAGAGTTGGATTTGTCTTATAATAGGATTGTTAATTTGGATCCCCATACGTTTCACGGGAACGAAAGATTGCGTGTTCTCTACTTGAGTGGCAATCCCTTGCGGAGTTTGGTGGACGCTCAATTTCCAGAGCTTCCACACCTGCGTTCCTTGGAGCTGGACCATTGTCAGTTGGAGAAAATTCACAAAAACGCTTTCGTGCATTTGAGTGCTCTCGAGTCCATCAATTTGAAGTCAAATTGGTTGCGCAATTTGTCAGAAGAAGCTTTCATGAATTTCGCACACTTAAAATCGTTGACTCTTGACGAGAATCCGTGGCAGTGCGATTGTGATTTGCGAGGTTTTCGTGATTGGTTTTTGTCTAGCAATTTGCGCTCTACGTCGCTTACGTGCTCGACGCCTGAAGAATTGGAAAACTTGTTGTGGGAAAACGTGCCGTCTGAACAGTTTGCTTGCCCTCCGCAAGTGTCGCTTACTCCCTATCCGCAGATTCAAGTGGAAGCCGGCGGCAATGTAACTTTTTCGTGTCACGTTTTAGGTGATCCTGAACCGAAAGTAACGTGGTTATATGAGGGACAGTCAATTAATCACACCTGGCTAATATTGAACGCGGAAGAAGGACTTTTAGATAAATGGGTCAATATTAGTGTTTACAATGTAAGCGACGCCGATGCCGGTGTATATTCTTGCGTGGCGAAAAATTCCCTAGCCACAAGTAGCTTGAACGTAACTCTTTTGTTGCCGGACGTAGTGACCGCGACGACTTTGAGCAAATCGGATATAAGCATTGTGTGGTGGGCTTCACTTGTAACAGGAGCTCTCATATCAAGTGTCCTCCTGTGCACGGTTGTAACCGTTTGTTTCGTAAAATCGCGCAACAGACGCCGCCGGCACAATTTGAAGCCCAGTGTAAGTTTTACCGACCAAGAGAAGAAGCTGTTGGAAGTTAGCATAGCCACCAGCACCGATAAAGGCACAGACAGCAACGAGCGCCTGGCATCTGATATGGAATTAATGGACCACCCGGTGCATATAAGTATTGAAAGAGAACCTTTGCCTCTCGCAGTTTTTCCACCGCCTCCCGAATTTTCCACTACAACCTTACCAGCCGGCCCTTTCGGCAATATATTTATCTCGGTCTCAGTGAGCCGCGAACCGACAAATGTGGATACATCGCGCTGTCCAGATTTGCTGGATTTACCGCATCGGCCTAAAACAAAATATCATGGCATGGCAACATTACCGAGGCGCCCCTGGGCACCCTTACAATACGATAACATGGGCCCCCGGGTTACAGCCGGCGGCAGCTCGACCCTCTCCCTTCCTGACTCATCGGCTGAGCTACCACCCCCTCCGCCGCCCCCTAGCTGTGCTCCCCTCATCCCCGAATTCGTCTCTCTCTAACCAACCTCTTTACGGTTCATCTTCAATTAGTGCCTTTGCTCAGATACATTCATTTACTTCTTCTACATAATATATTAAATGTTTTCAATCCTATTTTCTAAAATATTTGTGTATATGTAAATATAACAAACCTATATTCATAAAATAATTATTAATGTACAAAATCTACTAGTAGACGCATTGTATAATGTTTATTATAGACAGGATGATCATAAATCTTACCAACATTCAAAATAGAAGTAATCACTTTCAAAACGTCACCATAATTTTTGTAAATAACTTACCAACAATTATTGACTGATTTAACAGTGCCAATAAAATTTAAAAAACTTATAGCAAAACTACAACCATAATATGTGGGACCCACTTCTAGGGTGGGTAGTACATGTCAAAAGAATAACAAAAGTTCATATAAACTTATGTCCAATTTCACCTCATAAGGGAGTTACAGCTCTTTAGAGGTGTTGTTAAAAAGTAGTTTTTTGCTCGTTTATTTCAAAACAAATTGGAATAGTGATTTGAAATTTGGTGTGAATCATAATACACCTAGGATTTTTTTCAATTTTTTTGTTTGCTTTGAAAGGGTAGATTCGGAGAAAGTTGAGGTTAAAAATTGTCATAACTTTTTTGTAGTTATAGCACTTTTTCTTCAAATTAATGTTCCCCATTTAATTCTTAACAAAAAAGGTACTCTTATTTAAAGTCGGTTTTAATATTTTATTGATGGTCACCACAATTTAAATTAAAAAAAAATCAGGTTAGCCATGGATTATTTTATTTTATTGTATTACCCAAAATTGTTTAAGAAATTGAAAAAAATTATGAAAACGTATCCTAACTGTATTATGATTCATACAAAATATCAAGTCTGTTAATTTGTACTTCAATTTGTTTTGAAATAACCAGAAAAAAACTACTTTTTAACACCTTCAAAGAGCTGTAGCTGTAGGCGAAATTGGACATAAGTTTATATGAACTTTTCTTATTTTCTTGACATCTACTACCCACATATTATGGGACACCCTGTATTTCATAAATCTTCAATTGTATTTCAGAAACCATCAAGTTACTTTCAAAAAACATCAATTGTATTTCAGAATCAATATGTAAATAAAGCCAAGAGTTTTAGGCGGTGATTGTGCATATAAAGCACAACAGACACATTCATCAAAAATTTAGCTTGGCAATTCAAGACCAATAACCCGTCAAGTCCAATTTTAAAACTTTAGATACAGAAAAAAATCTCTAGAAAACAAGACTAATTTTTAATTCTTCTAATATACATGGTGGTCCAACAAATACTTCACAAGCCCACTTTTCGTTATTTAACTCCAATTTTTGGAAAAGCACTACGACAAGCCGAATTTTCGTTTTATAGTCCAAAAGTCAATAATACAAAAATAGTGTATTAAACAGAACCATTATAAACCCCTATAATCTTAATTTGTAGAAGATCAAAATCAATTTTCCTAAGAAAATGCTTGGAAAATCCACATTTGTAAATCATTTAGCACCATCTGGCATTTAGCTTAAATACTTAAACAGGAAAATCTAAACGGAAAATAATCGCCATACATTTCGGGCGGATACAATCATTACAGACTAGTTCATATTTTGACATTGCGTGATTTTGCCACTTTTTTGAACATTTTTATAATTCTGTTGAGCCGTCTGGTAATTTGATAATTTCATAGATTTTCATCTAAAATATAAGATAATGTGATCGCCATAGAATTTAGATGGCTAAAAAACAGGTGCTTCAAGTTAGCGACAGACTTGAAGTGCTCTTTAGTTCAACAATTAGTAAAATTAGAGGATAAGTATTAAGTGAGTAAATGCATATTTGTCGCTAACGTCACGCTCAGCGACAACTTTTTTATTTTCCACCTTTTTATAAATTTGCTTTTGTATTTCATTAGTGCTTGTTAGTGAATTAAAAAACATACTATTTTTGGAAAAATAAGAAAGTTACACATATTTTACTTTTTTCGACCTAGCGACAATTTTTTTTAAATTTTCTTTTTTATTTCATTAGTGCTTCGTTAGTGCTTACTTGTCTATTTTCGAAAAATTACGAAAATTATAGATTTTTTAGTTTTTTTTTACCCAGCGACAAGTTTTTATCATTTTTTTACAAATTTTGGTACTTGGTGCTTGTTGGTCCCGAACTATTAGGGGGACAAAATTTTAAGGGTCAAAAGGCATTAAAATAGAACGTACGAAGAACCAGATTTATAACAGTGGCTTTTTCTCAATCGTCACATAACTTGCTGAGATAATTACAATAATCACTTCAGTTTTTGGAAAATCTTTTATACAAGTCAAATTTTTATTTCTAGCAAAGCATATTTTTTTAAATTAATACCTTAATTAAAATCGGTGCATAAACTTAAAAAAAAGAAAGTTGGCGCCGAGGCTTTTGGCTGCTGGGCTAATTTATAAAAATTACATTTTAAATATAATTTTCTCTTGCACCGATTTTTAAAGTAGCTAGTTTTTTGTATTTTTTACTGTTGTACAATTTGACTTCTATTGCTATTTAAAATTATTGAGTTGATTTGTAAGGGGTTGTAACTAGGTAAGAGTCGATCTTTAAAAAATATGCTCTGCTGGAAACGAATATCGACCTATCTAAGAGTTTTTCCAAAAAATGAAGTGAAATACCGATAAAAACACTTGATAAGTTCTTTCTCAATTAGTTAAAATAAAACCACAGTTGTAAATAGGATTATTCGTATTTATTTTTATGGCACTTAAACTAATTATTTAAAAATCTGTCTGAAAACAAAAGTCGACCTTTTTCCAAAAAATAAAGTTAAATAACAAAAATCCGGCTTGTGAAGTTTTCATTGAACCACCCTTTATTTTAATGCATAGGTATAAATACATAATTGTGCTATAAATTTGATAATGTACTACAGCAATCGATCGGAGGTACTCAAAATAGCGAAATCGCAAAAAATTTACTCGACTAATTATTGCACAAAGCTTTTCAATTTAACATTAGACCAGTAACAATATTACGCTTAGGTCCTTATTCACCCATTTCGGAATCAGTGGCGGACCATTAAGTTTGGAGGCCCTGGGCATTACCCAGGGCCTCCAAACAAACAGGTTATTACTATTAGTAGAATTATCTACTAATACTAATAACCAATTAACCCAAATATTGGTTAGTTGTTACGCCATTTATCATATTTTTTAAATAGAAAAATTATAGGAAACCAAAATAAAAAACGTTCATTACTATAATAAAAATAAAAAAATATTTAAAATATACCTATTGGATATTACACTTTCGTAAAAAAATAAAAAAAATCTCATCTTAAAAATCGATTGAGTTTCGTTTTTTAATATTTCTTTGTTTAAATAAATATTTTTATTTTTAATCATATGAATTTCCTGTCATCACCTTAACCTAGCCTTTACTTGGTTAATTTTGATTAATAGAAAAATATTCTTTAAATAAATAAATAATAATACATAAATAATATTTAAAAAAATCAATTAAAATTGGTCGAAAGGACACGTGAACTATATTTAATTAATTTTATACTTCTTTTAGGCTTATGACCAAGTTTAAATATTATTATCAAGTATTAAGTTAAAAAATGTGGAGTTATTTGTGTTAAACACATTCTTTTTCTCAAGTGATTGAAATGGTTACTTTTTATGCCGTTTATAATATTTATGTAAATATTTAAAACAAAAGGATTTGTCTTTAATCCAATAAAAAAAACATTTGTTAAATAAGAATAGGTAAAAAAATGAAAAATTTAAATATAAAACAAAAAGAAATTTCTTACTGGAATTTAATATTTAAAACAAGATTAAATGATTTACAAAGGTAGAAACTCTAGACGGAAATGTCTTATCACGCTAATGAAACTTAACAATTGAAGACACAAGTGGATAAAGGTGTCATGTCGCAAAATAATTATTTCAAGAAAAATATTTTTGCTCAAACTTTTATCTTTTAATACAATTTATATTTTTTGTTTTATTATTCTGTTAGGTAGGTACTGTAAATTAGTTATTTTCTCTTATATTTAAAACTTTAGTAAACCTTTATCAAAAAAAAATTTTTGACCATAAAAACCATTTTTGAAATTTACCGAGTGCAGAATCATCACAAAATAAAAATACTTATTTTGTAAGATTTTATAAACAAAAGTAAGTTTTGAAAAAAATATGACATTACACCTTTATCCATTTGTATCTTCAATTATTAAAAAAAAATATCTTAATTAAGAAATCATTATATTGTTTTAAAATTTTATAATTTTTAAATTTAAACAATTAAAAAAATCAAATTAAAATTAACCATAAAAAAATTTAAATACTTATTTTCTAATCTGCCTGAAAATTATATAATTATTAATTTTAAATTAAGTTATAAAATAGTGTAATTTACGGATACAAAAACCTTGAAACTTTTATCTTTTCACCTCTCAACTCCACATTTTTAGGCTAACCTAATTAAAACTAATTTTAGTTTTCGCAATTTCCTGAAATAAACGATAACCAATATTTTTTATGGATATTTCAAAATAGTGGAAAGATGATTCAATTCAAGTAATTAATACTTATTCCAATGGTATTTTGCCCAAAAATTTTCTTCATAAAAAATATAAAAAAATACATTTTTTACTAATCAATATATTTTCTTTGATCTTTTCAGACATCTAAAATATAACTAACTAAAATTTAAAAAGCAACTGTAACAAATATTATAAACACGTACCTTTGGATCCACAAAACCGACTCGACTGGTCGAATTAGTAATTGTGTGCTGTAATTTATATTTTCTAAATATAAAGACTCCTGTTCACAATTATCCTGTTATGACTTCTGGTATCATGCAACAAATGTTGGTTTATTTAGAAACAATTGAGGACACGAAAGTGATAAAAGAATCTGATATATTTGGTAAAAATGAAGAAAACCGGATAATAATTAATGAAAATAAAATCCTCCTTAATCCTTAATTGTTTGATGCTAAAAATACATACACATTTTTCTGATTTAAGTTGTTAAAAACAATCTTGAATTATTGATGAAGCCAAAAATACAATAGTTGGTAGTGATTGTGCTCGTGCAGTTCAACACAGTAAAATCGATCTTTAGCAATAGAAGATATTGCTGTAAGTGACAACTAATCTTTCTGAAATCTGAAATACAATTGATTAATTCTGAAATACTAGTTGGGGTGTAATGGAAAGGCATTTTTGAAATGAGAATAACTTAGCTACTTTTTAACTTAAATAAATTTTAATTACGAAAAATTAAAGCTTAGATGTCATATGTTACCATTTAATACTGAACATGATGCGGAACTTTGAAGAACGATTACAAAATTGCTGAAAATGGAAATCATCTGCCTGATATCACTTTCAAAACATAATTTAATTTTTTTAAATGTTAAAAGGTAGTATCTAAGCTTTCATTTTTCGTAATTGAAATTTTTTTGAGTTTAATACAGCTCAGTTATTCTAATTTCAAAAACGCTCGTCCATTACGCGCCACCCAGTATATATCATATTTTCTGAAATTAATAAATTCTGACTTTTAATTGATACATTTTGAAATTAAATTGATTATTCTGAAATAAAATTGATGTTTTTTGAAATACAATTGACTATTTTGAATTAAAATTACCGATTTCTGAAATTAAATTGATCATTTTTGTAAAATTTATAAAAAAAAACTAAAATTAGTATATTTATTTATGTTTTGACTTATTTCCGCTAAACAAAAAAATTTAAATTCATTTAATGTTTACGTTAGCAGACCCCACAAAATAACTTTCTTTCCAAACATTAAATCATTCAAACATAAAATATTATTGTAAGATGCTCTAAAAATACTCGAGTGTAGTTCTATTTGAAGATTACAAGAATTGCATTCCTTTGGAAATTAAAGCAAACATATTTTATTTTCAATATTTTAAAACAAATTCCCATTTAATTGTCTAATTAAAAACTAATAAAACTTTTTGGGTTTCGTTAATGAAATAAACTTGTTTAAATTTAATAATTAGCCACGAGGGAAATAATTTATTATTTATGTTGTTTGAATAATTTTATAATTGGCTTTTTCTCGAGAATTTCAGACCTTTTCCATTTCTATAAAAACGTTTTGTTGAATATTATTTATTAATTAGTTTTTAAACTCGGCGACTCTTGTATTAATTAAAATATAAAAAGTTTCATACACATTTTTAATTATACAAAATTTCTTGATTAAAATTATTGAGAATTCACTAATCCCTTTTAAATGTAATGAAGCTGTTATAATTATTAGTTCGTTTCTGCTAAAGTTTATCCACTTACACTAATGGGTTCATAGAAATAGAATCTTACAAAGATTAGCGTTAGTAACATAGTTGGATTTAAATTTAATTAAAATTTTAAATATCTAGTGATTTTTATTGAAGTTTTATAAATAAAAGTATAATAAAACTTACTAAAAGTGTAATGTTTAAATAAAAAGAACTGCAGAACGTTTCTGGTTTTTTTAATATTCTCTGATGTAAATTAGATTTTAATTAAATTTTTAAAAGTAACGATTGGAGCAAAATTATAAAAAAACTCAAACAAATATGGCTCTTTTATTTATAAAGGCTGGGCCAATGAAAACGAAACGGTTGAATTTTAAGATAGTTAATAAAAATTTTTAAAAAATCGGGGACATATTTTGCAATAGAGATTATGCAAAAATCCATTCATGCCTCTGCGGTATGGACGAAATATGCATGGTAGGGTAAATTATACCTCGTTGGAAAGATCTTTTTACCTCGAGGAACATACAAGAAAAAAAAAGTTAAGTCGATTGATTCGTTTTAAAGATATTTCAAATTAAAAATGCACAATTTAACATGTTGAATTTTAAATATCTTCAAAACAAACCGAATAATTTAACTTTTGTTTTTGTATGTTATTACTTACCCCATTATGCCTATTATAATTTTAGGGGCTGTGTTCATACCACAAAGGGATGAATGGATTTTTGCATCAGTTCTATCAGTTTATCAATATTTTTTCTTAACTAATTTAAAACTCAACCGTTTCGTTTTTTCAAGATTAAAATTTTTGATAATTCAAAAATTACATAGTGTGATTTTATAACACGTAGTAAGTTTTTAAGTAAAGTTTTAAAAGACTTTAAAATTAGGTTACACACAATTATTAGCCAGTCTGTATATTATTTTTTTATAAAATAGTTAATTTGAGGACAGTTCTTTAAATGTACAAAAAACAAAAGTGTACAGCTATAATATAATTTCCATTTTGATTTATTTAAATTTGTTACTTTGTTAAAAATTATAAACAATTTACCTTATTTAAAAAAGTCGTGTAAATTCATTCATAGGTATTATCAACTTAACTTTCTACGTTTACATCATATAAAATAGGTTACTATTACAATAACCTTTTGTGCTTTTAGGCGTGAATAATCTTAAAAATATCCCATTTCCTTTCAAGAGAGCGTAATAGGAGTCTGATAGATATGTAAATCCATTTTATTTTGGTGACGAACATGTTTGATCAAAATTCAATTTTCAAACTTTTAAATTTATTTTAAAAATTTGGTTTCTTTTTAAAACTTAAGGGAATAGTTGGTAAATATAACTGCTTTATTTTTAAATTACAATGATAATTGCTTCTGCTACTACGTTTTAAAAATTTCAAATTCAGTTATGTATAATAAAAGTTTTCAAATTTTGTTCTTTTTTGTTAAAACAATTTTATGGGATTAGTAAATTGGGACTTTGTGGTTTATCAAGAATTTATTTAAGGTATTTATTTAGCCGGTAATTATTCCATTTAACTTACAAGAAAATTTATATCCTGAAGATTTTTATGTAGTCATAAAAGGATATTCAAAAGAAAATGTTGTTAAAGCAAATATTTGAAAAATTAAAAATCCCTAAAAACGAATAGAATAATTTAAAATAAATTATTGTAACATATCTCTTTTGACTATTTTAAATTTTTATAAATTTTTGTATTTTTTAACTTTTTCAGAAATAAAAAGTGAGTATTGTTAAAACGGTTTTGAAATAACATTTTCTTATCATATCAGGGAGCTCTTTTTAAAGCATTCCTCCAGGTGTCGTATGCGACTGAAATTAATCTGTTCTTGACATTTATATTAAAAAATAAGACTTTTCTTATTCCATTTTCTAAATTATTCAAAGTTTACTAAATTGGTTTAAAACTTTGTGTCTTAAATTAATATTTATTATATTTATAATACTGACTTATACGCTTCAGTTAAAAATTTCTCAAAAAAGATCAATAGTAGCCAGCAAACATGTCTGCCTATCAACTGCCTTGATAAAGCTGTTCAATCCTTAATTTTTCATGATGGAAGCGTTTTCCACGATCAACGCTGACAGCGCGCATTTTCCAACTATAAGCCTAATATTAAATGTGAAAAATAATACTAAAACAACCATTCATGAATCTATTTTTGTATTTACAATGCAAAAATAATTTTAGTAAAATACTTTTAGGCCAAACCTAAAAAAGCGCTTCGAAATAAAAATAAAAATATTTACCCTATAAGTACTTCAAAGTCAAAAAAAGTCATTGTTTAAAACAATTTTAGAAACAAAATATAAGTTTATGATATTATATATTTTTAAATTTTAAAATTAGTACAAAAAATATGAAAAGCAAGCAAATACAAAATGGTTTAATCCTACATATGGTATACCAAAATAAATTAGCTTCTTTGCATTAAAAAAAGAGTTATTTACAAAAATGCTCTTCAAAAAGTCAAGAAATTAATATCTTAAAAACTACTTTAATAATTTAACAAACTACAATTTCATATATTTTTATTATTTAGAATGAGTTTTGGTAGTTTTTATGAACCTGGGATGAAATAGTTATTTATACACCAAGGGAGTAAAGTGAGTGTTATAATCCCAACTATGAAAGTTGTTCATCAATCATAGGAGGGATTATTTTCATTTTAATTACTCGGTGCATAATAAATTTTGTGCATGACCAAGTACTATCAGATTACTGTTTTTGGTTTGTAACATATAAAAAGAATTGGAGATTGATTTTGAAATTCTTTTGATATTCGTGGTATTGGTCATAACTTTTTTTTTCCAGTGGAGCTTTTTTAAAATTTCTTTTTTTTTGGTAAACAGAAGAGAGCAGTAAAATGTGCTCTTTACAAAAAACCTTTGCTTTGCGGCGCTTGTCTAAATTCTAAAAAACTAATTGAAATAATATTTGTTTCCAACGCTAACAATAAGTTGGGGTATAAACGTATATACAGGGTGTCTCAGACCACCCGCCCACCCCATTTATTTTGAGAACGCCTTGTTGTGTACATGGCTGAAATAAAGAAATTATTACCAAAGCAAATCCGAAAAATGTATTGGTACACTTATTTTTTTCAGGATTAATCCGGAAGTGCCCGGAACCGGAAGTAACTTTCGATTTTTAAATGGCAACATAGGTCGAGTATGGTATCGTTTGAAAGGTCTTTTAAAAAGAAACAACTTTTATATTTTTTTAATATCTTTCATAATTAACAAATTAAACGAAAAACAAAAGCAAACAAGTGACAAATGGTTTCTTAAATTATGGAAAAATTAAAACACTACCATCATCCTCAATGGGTAAGGGTAGAGGCAATTATGATTTTTTAAATGGAAACATGTATTTTTTGCTTCGCTTGTTAAAAATAATCAACTTTTTTAGGTTATGTATTTACCTTAATTCAAAAAATTAAAAAAGTTAATTATTTTTAACTAATAAAGCTATAAACGCAAGAAGAGTTTCAATTTAAAAAAATCTCTCTTTTGCCCATTTGCGGATGATGGTAACGATTTAATTTTTCCATAATTTAAGAGACCAATGGTCACTTGTTTGCATATTTTTTTGTTAATTGTGCAAGATATTACAAAAATATTTTAATAAAAGTTGTTTCTTTTTAAAAGTCCTTTCAAACGATACCATACTCGATCTATGTTGCCATTTAAAAATCGAAAGTTACTTTCGGTTCCGGGTACTTCCGGATTGTTCCGGAAAAAAATAAGTGCGCCAATGGATTCTTCGGGTTTGCTTTGGTAATACTTTTTTTATTTCAGCCTTGTACGACAAGGCGTTCTCAAAATAAAAGGGGTGGACGGGTGGTCCGAGACACCCTGTATATTCGTTTTTTGTTTTCGGTATATTTTTAAACATTTTACAGTGCTCCAAAAATTTCTTAAAATTTTACTTCCATTTAGGGATGCTGTAAATAGTTTAAAAATATACTTAAAACAAAAACACGCAAAAAACTTATTTAATTTTAAAAAAGCTTCACTGGAAAAAAATTATGAGCAAAACCGTAAATACATTTACCGACTATCCTCTTAAAAATGTTACAGAAAATGTGCTTATTATTATAAACAGTAAAAGTCAAGTGAAATCAAAATAAACTTTTTAAAACCATAATTCATGTGTATAGGTTGGGATTTCAGGTTGCTTGTTGCTTCATAGAAATTCGATTTGAACTGTGTGAATATACAGGCTTACAATTTTAATCCTAAAATAAGTGTAATGCTGCGTACACACCAAGCGAACGAGGGCGAACGAAGGCTACCGAAGGGAATCGCCGATAATCTCGCTCGTTCGTTCGCTTGTGGCGTTGTGTTCATACCAAGCGAACGATAGCGAGCGAAGGCGAAGTTTGCTAGCAACGCGGCCGAGTTGTTGAATGCGCATTCGCTAGCCAGTCCACATCGCGTTCGTTCAAAAATCTTCGTTCGCTCATTTTCCTTTGATGACACTCTGTTGAAGCACAGCGAATGTCTTCACTTGCGCTCGTTCGCCTTCGCTGAAGCGCACAGACCAACGCTTTCGCTTATTATTGTTCGCTTCGTGTGTACGCGGCATAAAGTGAATAAAATTATTTGATTGAACAAAATCATTGTTAACCTAAAAATTTTTGCTAAACCTGGCAGTATTTATTATTTATGAAAAGAATAGAGAGTAAAAGTAAATTTGACGCGATTTGATGGGAATAAATGTACCATTTTAGTCCCTCTTACAAAAGAGTACAGTAGATCATTATTCTAAGAATGCACAAAATTATTTAAAATTTTTTTAATTTTCAAAAACAATTGAAAAATTGTCACAAAAATACATATTTTTTAAAATTGTATTTAAACTATAAATGTGTTTTTTTGAACCATATACCATAGTCAAATTTCAAATTTTTATTTTCATAATTACAGGGTGCGGTAAAAGACATAATGACTATAACTTTTTAATATCGGTTTGGTCAACTGACTTTGCTTTTGTTTTCCTACTCCACGTGACTAACATAAAACTGTCAAGTTTAAAATCTCAAATGAAATAGTCCAAATTTTCTGAATCTAACGAAACCCGAAAAGCCATATTTTTCCTTAACTTAATGGGCAGCTGGAAGCTATTTTTAATTGAGACTATTGACGAAATCACTAAGTAAAATTTGACTTTTTTTGTTTCCATGATTGCTCATCCACAGTATCTTTCCATTAAAATATTGAATAAACTTCGCAAGGCTATAGTCTCAATGAAAAATAGAAGATTTTCAGGTATATTGTTGCGTTTTTTCATTTTATTCTTAAAGCATTTTCAAATTTTATTTTTTTTCAGTAGATTACGTTAAGAAAGACTTTTGTTCGGTAACAAACAAATATTTATTTACAAGTAGTCTCGGCTAAAAATGACCAAAAGTAAAAAATGTTGAAGAAATATATTTAATAAACTTTAGGTCATAAAATTCACTTTGCTGAGCACACAGCTCTCGAGTTTATTTTATCGCTTATAACAGTTTATCATGTCATTTAAATTTCTATCAAATCATAAAATTGATAAAATATTTTTAAAAAAAGAAAAAAAGTCATTTATTACGTATCGTTGGATTCAGAAAATTATGTAGATTTAAATTATTTAAAAAAAGTTACAATATTACATTTACAATATTAAATAAGTTATAGCCATTATGCATGACTTTTCCCGCACCCTGTATAAATATTATAAAGATGATCCGATGTTTCGTTTACACCCGGTATATCACATATTTTGATCGTTGTAGGAAAAAGCCGATAAAGCTGATTAAACAACAAAAATCGAAACTATTCAGTAGGCCAGAAAAGCTATAGCGTTCCACAAATTTTATTAGGTTAATACCTATATTTTGGCCAAATTATTTAAGTTTAATAAAACAACTTTTTTAATTCAAAATATTTCCAACCCAATTTATTATTAATAAAGAAATAACTTTTAAAATGAAGACTATTGAAGAATGGAACCTTCCTTAATTATAATATTTATCTAATAGCTATAGCTGCTAAAAATAATTTATTGAAAAAATAATGGTTCAATCTGTTGAAAATCAAGTCCTTTCAGGAAATATCTAAGGTATGTTATCTGGGTTACAGGTTTGCTTAAAATTGACGCATAAAGCGTTTAGGGAATTTTTAATAAAAAAATTGTCTCATGACTTTCAAAGATGACGTTTTTACTGATTATGTCGCATATAAAATCTTTAAAACAAAGAGCAACTGAG
The DNA here is from genome assembly GCA_963971135.1 of Stenus bimaculatus. Lineage (NCBI taxonomy): Eukaryota > Metazoa > Arthropoda > Insecta > Coleoptera > Staphylinidae > Stenus > Stenus bimaculatus. The sequence goes on along the minus strand of OZ020180.1, from coordinate 66,601,068 downwards.
CATTACGACATTTTTTGAGATACATCAATTTCTGCGTGTATAAAAGTTAACAAAATCTTTATATTGTTTGTGGGTACATTTCAGAAAAATAAAAATATGGTATAATTAACGTATTATGAGCATTTTTATTTTACATAATTTTGCAAGTTTCTTAAATAACATTTTTATAAATCTCACAGTTAAAGTAGTGTTTCATAATTTTCTTGAAACATTACCGTATTTTAGGGATTTATATTTTTTATTTGCTCATGAATATGCTAAGGGTTTAAAAATATAAAGCTAAACTTTTTAAAGTGAAAATACCAAAATTGTGTAAATTTTTTTTTACTAAAAGTTTTTAACTTCAAATACTGCAGAAAGGGAATTACGAATGTATAGTCAAACATTTTCCCAGCTATACTCTTAAATAGTTTTTAAATAATACAGTAAACTACTAACAACCTTTAAATCCTCGTAAAATTTCATATCCACAATTTAATTTCAAAATTACTCGGCGTTTTACTCATCAAAACTTTTGCAACTTTTGAAAGCTTCATTCGTTTGAATACAAAAACAGTTATAATTTTTTACATTGCTTCCTATTTTATTAAATATTTGAGTAATTATTTCTGTTGTCCATATTTAATTTAGTAGCAGAATTTTTTTCAGATGTTTAATTAATATTAATCAATGATATAATTTAATTTAAAACCATTTTAATAGTATATACTTTATAGAAAAGCTATTATCTTGTTTTAAATTTTGCTTTGAAATTTAATCGAACGGTAAATAATTTACCTAACGCTAGAACAATTTAATTAAAAGAAAAATGCATTCTATTTTTGATAAAATAATTTATATTTTAAAATCCTTTTAGCTTCAAGTAATTCAATTTAAATGTGTAGTGTTAAAAATATCAAACAGATATTTTGAAAATATAAAAATGATTAGATTTTCTAAATACACAATTTATAAATAATAAAATTAATTTTAATCATTCTGTTTATATTAAAATGAAATTTTGATTATATTATATTTTAATACTATTTTTATTTTTTGAGAAAGTATGAGAGTTAACCTTTATTTTAAATTATGATTTATATCAACAAATAATATTTGTATTTGTAAAGTCAATGGTGTAAAATACTAATATTTGAAAAATTATATTTAAATTGGATATTAATGTGATTTATTATCTGTTTTTGAAGTTTTTTTCTCGAAAATATTTTATGCAGCAATTCAGAACACATGACATGAATAAATGATAACAGTTTTTGTTTACAAATCTGACAGCGCAGAGAACAATTACTTGAATACACACAGAAAATATAAATTGCTTAAATTTGTATGTGTCAGTTGATGTTGAATAAAGTTTGGTTTAATTTATTTACAAATTATAGAACGATAAATTGAAAATAAATAAGAATAATAAATTTATCAAAAATATCTCATACTTCTATTATTTTTATTAATTTTAAATTCTTGAAAGTTAAATTTAGAAACCAAATAATAACAGTCGCAATAATTAAAGTTTCATCAACTCACGAAATCTAGTTAAACATGAATAGTCGTATTACTTTATAAAAAATTTAAAAAAATTGGAATGAGTTTTAAATATTCATAAATTCTCGGCCGAAATGGAGAACCGTTTGTTATCTACATTTAATTTTTAATTTCTTTAACGCAGCAGTCCCTTAGGTAGTTTTAATATTAAATTTTTAAAGAATTCTTATAAAATCAATATTTTAAATGGTTGCGCAATATTTATAATTGGCATAATTACACTGATAAAATGAAATAACTTTTGAAATGTTTAGTTAATTACATTTAATCTACAATAATGATTGTATACCTTTTGAAGTCATAGAGAGCGCAAATTAATTATATTTATAAATTTATCATGAGGTAAACTCAATAATTAAAATACATTTAACTAGTAAAATATTTCATTAAAATGAAAACCGCCAATTCAGTTTAATTAATAGACTGTTTCTCTATTTATATGCTTTGTTAATGTTTATGTTTTATCGAGCAAGAAAATTTAACAAAGAAACTAAATTAGTTTAAAAACAATCATGAAATAAATTATAATTTTAAGTTTATTTACGTTCATCTGTACGCAAATATAAACAATGCAAATATAACTTTGTAATAAGTTAACTGGAATAATTAAATACGTACAATTTAATTAAATTTTAAACTATGTTATGTAACATACTTAAATTAATTATATTTATATTTTAATTAAAAGATGAGAAGAAAAATTAATAACACTGTTTTCAAAACATTAAATGAATTTGTAAATTTTATATAGTTAATTTATAATGACAATAAAATGAGGTTAAAATATAAAATCTTATTAAGTATTGTAGTAAACTTCTATACGTGTAAAATTTTTGATCATCCTGTAAATATTATGTAATTTTACTCAATCAAAACGAATCTAGGCGTTAATACTATTATGGTTATTATTATTATAAATATTATTATTATACATAAGAATTATTATTATTAAACATTTTACATTAAAATGTGTTTTATTAAATAAATAATAGTTCCTTAATTGATTTTGATATAAGCCCAATTTTATCATTTTGTTTTAGTAAAAATAACAAGTGGTTAAATCCGTTTTTACTATTGTAAAATTATACTCCTGTAATTTATGATCTTTGTGCTTTTATTCTACTAAATAAGGTGGAATTATCTACGAGAAGTCAAATGTCATCCTTACCGGAAGATAACTTATTTTTCGGAAGTCGCAAGCCCTCTAACAATTCATAGTAACAATGGTGTGTGAAATCAAGATAACCCAAAGTGTATAAATTTGAAATAAAGGAGTTTTTATTTGAAAAGATAAATTACCAGTTATATAACTTTACCATTATACAATTTATACCTTTTATTTTTTTTAAAGCCTTTTTCTGAAGAACTATAAGTAATGTAGAAATTACTGATTACTTACTGATAAAGGTAAGTACAAAATATATTTTTATTGACTGATATTATTTATACACATTTTTTGAATAGATTATTTGATTAAAATAAACTTCCATTCATTAATTAGTACTACATACTTAGGTATATTTATTTTTTCTTATCAATGCACTTTCAAAATACTATTCCGTAAAAAATTAAGTTAGAAGAATATAAAGGATTCAGTTCATTTAGTCAAGGAAAAATAAATGGCTTTTTCCAATACCAAGAGATCACAGGCAAAAAATTTGAATGAACTTCCTTTCAAATCTTATTCCAATTCGATGAAATCATTGGATGCGGCTTATAGATAGGTTTGGGTTACTTTTTTGTCCTAATAATAATATGTGAATATGAAGTATCAATTTTAATTTTAAAATGCAATCAATGTTTGCTTTTTTTAATAATAATTCCAAACAATACTAAGTTGTTTGCATAAACATAAATCACAAAAGAAAAATATTAAGATTATATTATAATAGAGTTGGTTGTACCCATAAAAAGTAGTCCCTAAGGTATTAATAAAATATTTATACCTTTTGAGAGAGAGGCTATTTAGATTTAAATTTTCATATGTATTTTTTGTTTAGAAACTTCCAACTAAGGTGATATTATTTATTAATAAATTTATCTAATAAAATCAGCTTTTTCCTACTTAGTTCATTTAATGATAAACGTGGGCTGGTCTCCTATTTAATATTCATCAGGCGTCTCTTAGATTTCAAGTAATTTACAATGGAGCTCAGAGTTAAATTGCTAATAAAAGGTTTTCTCTGGTATCACATTAATGATAGGTATTTGAAATTTATGGTTATTCAACAGTTAACTAAACTACACTCAATAAAGATTAAAGAAGTACAAGAAGTAAAAAAAACTGATACGTTCCTTGAATGATAAGAATGACGATGCCTTAAATTTTCGGTAAGTATCATTCACTTCATGTGTGATAAATTACAATTTCAAAAACTTTAAATTTTGAAAGATTTTATATATCGACCTGCTACATGAAATATTTGAAAAAAATACGACAATACGTACAATAATAGAAAAACGTTTTCCTAAATGTTCCTGATGTAAAACATAATTGAAACAAAATTTAATATCAGCGTTTTAGTGCAGCATGTAAATGTTTGCAATTTTGCAGAAGACTTGTCAAAATCATGTCTAATTTCGTCAGCCATTAAAATTTTTAATTCAAAACGAGCATTTTTTCACATCAATTAACAGTTTTATTGAAGTTATTACATCATGACAATAAAATTTTATTTATGAAATAAAATGTCAGTCATCCTAAAAAATACGCATACTGGGAACATATTTACAATTGATTATCATAAAACTAATTATCTCGACACAATCCAATTTGTAGAAGGATGTGCAAAGCATCAAGTTAAACTCAACCTTGATCCACTTTTGCTGTATGCTCTTAATAAGAATATTTAACTAAATTGTTGAAAGTATAATACATTGAATAATTAATTTAGTGGTTTTATGTAATCAGTATATTATACATACACTCAACATTTGCATAAATTGTTTTAGTCATTAGTAAAATAATAACAACATTTTCTTTATACATTTTATCTTTTATTGGAAAATTCTAGTTGCATAGTTTTTCGACATACTGAAATTTCATATTCGGTATTTTAGTTCAGTTAAAATTATCTTGCATTTTTTAATATGAAGTCTTAATTATTTGGAAACCTTTATATCTGCATAAAAATACATACAGGAATTTCATCTACAAAAGTATATGAACTCCTTTATTATACAGGGTGTCCCAGCGATGCGAGGAAGTAACATTACTCTAAAATGAAAAAAGATATCGAAATGCAGTTTTCGATAGAATATACAATACCTTTTAGATATAAAAATGAAAATCGTAGCTTTTTCAGACTTTATTTATTTACAAATAAAAAAAAGCTACGATTTTCATTTTTATATCAACAGTAACAGAATTATTAAATAATAATACCTTTTAGCGCACATTTTAGAAATATTTTAGTATTATACCGGTGTCCATTCCAAGATGGCGGACCGAAGATTCCTTATCAAAAAATAATTGTACTTTGTATAAACTTTTATGGGTCTATCATCACTCGTTTTGCCATTAAGCCAAAAAACATCGTCTAGTCTACAACCATTATATCAAATTTATGAAACGCAAATTGAACAATTAAAAAAAAATTCAAATGGACACCCTGTATATTTTAACATCAATCGATGGCATTTTTTACAAGCTACCTATTGATATATGTTTGTATGATCGCTTATTTAGGATATATTAATATCCAAACTGAGAAACAGTGAAAAATAGGCAAAATAGCACTCTTGATGAATTTTTTTTAAACTTATTTGTGTCTTTCTCTATTTTGCTTTTTTAATAATGTTTTTATATTACAATAGCAGTTTCTGTTGTTTTACAAAACAAATAAAATCGAAACTTGCAATTATCAATTTTGGATTTCTAAATCTCAGCATGTTTTGAAAATTTTACAACTGATGTTACCAAGAAAACCTTTATTTTGTTGAATTTCATTGTTACTTTTCTGATATCCAGAAGCGGATTTCTTTCAGCAATCTTGTTTTGAACGCTCACATGTTTCGAGCTTACTTTTCGGATCATATCACGCAATTTTTAAACTGTAACAGCTTTGCCCGAATAGAATTAAACTCGAAAGTAACAAAACGCATTTTTAATTATACTAATATTAATTTTTTCTTATTCCTGCTTTCGAAAGAATCATGGTCGGATCTATACAGGATGATTCGAAATTAAATGGCCAAATTTTTAAGCCGATTCTATGACTAATTGTAAGATAAATACTTCAAATTAACATATGTCCGAATTTGGTTCCTAAGGGTGCTATAGCCCTTCGAAGGTGGTGAGTAAAAAAAAGTTATAAAAATTAAAAATACCATTAATTTAATTAGAATGTCCAAAATAATCAAAGACTAAGACAAAGCTACCTAATAATAAAAGACTTGTATTTTAGAAAAAAAGTAGATACCTAAGGTGCAACATTGCAACGAGCAGCGCGTGGTTATGTGCATTTTTCTCTAAAATTTCTCTATTTTGAAAAAGTTATCACAGTTTTTATTACCAACCATCTCTAAAACTACCCTTTAGAAGCATGCAAAAAAATCAAAAAAATCAAGGAAACATATCTAAAGCATATTACGATTCACACCAAATTTGAAGTTTCTACTGTAAAGCGTTTTCAAATAAACCTACAAACACCTTCTTTTTTACACCACCTTTGAAGGGCTGTAGCTCCCTTAGGAAGCGAAATCGGACATATGTTAATTGGAAGTTTTTATCTTAAAATTAGTCGTAATATCGCCTGTTTAATTTCGACTCAGAACCAGATAACATACGCAAAATTAATACCTACCTTTTTTTAACACATTTTATAGTATTTTTAACATATCGTTCCCATATAATACGATTAGTTTGGGCAAGTAGAAAAAAAAAAGATTGTTCTTGGATAACTAACGAAATCAACAGCTCAGTGAATCAAAAAACTCTGGTCTAGAAGCAAACTACAAAAGTCTTAATTGGGAACAGTCAATAAAGATTATTAAAGCTAAAAACAATTTTCTGAATCCGAAAATATGGCGAAAACTGCTTGGAGACTAATAAGCTCTAATTTAGGCTCCAGCAATAATAAAAATATATTACCAAATATCTAGAAAACCTAGAAAATAAATGTTATAGTACTCGTCAAGAACAAGCAGATGCTTTTAATTACTACTTTACAAATTCAATAAAAATTTTAACAAGAAATATACAAGTAAGCTCAACTAATACTTATAAATAGTAATTCCATTTTTTTGTCTCCAGTTACCGAAATTGAGGTATCTAACATTATAAAGAAAGTTTCCGTGAAAAAATCTTGTGGAGTTGATGAAGTTCCATGTAATATTTTAAAAAATTGTGCAATTTTTTTAATTTCTTCCCTTACTATGCTAATAAATATATCTTTTGAGATCGGATACTGTCCAAATCAATTAAAAACCGCAGTAACCTTCCCACTTCCAAAATCTTTGAGAGTGCCTTTTACCTTTCAGTCCAGACTTTGGTCGTTCATAAACAATCAGAAATTACTTTCCTCTAGACAATACGGATTTCGTTCAGGCAGCTCAAACATAGATGCTGTCTTATCACTTTACAATCAAGTTCTGGAAAACCACAGCAAAGGTCATAAACAAATCGTGCTTTTTTACGACCTAGAGGGTTTGATGTTATAATCCATGAAGTTCATGTGGAAAAACTTCATCGTTACGGAATTCGTGGACGAGCTTTACTTTGGATACAATCTTACTTAGACAATAGATCGCAATTGGTGAGTTTAACTGATACGAATGCGTTTAGGAAAATTCACTCACAAAAGTTAATAAAGGGGTTCCACAAGGTAGCCTTCTTGGACCGTTACTTTTTTTATTTTTATCAATGACTTGCCTAGCTATATAAATAACTCCCATGTTACCCTATTTGCGGATGATACTTCGCCCGTAACATCGGGAATTGACTTAAATGAGTTATCAATAAACTCAAATCTATGCTTAAAGAAAATTACAGATTGGTGTATACATAATGGACTGATCTTAAATATTACGAAAACCTCTTTAATGACATTTTTACAGCACACTTATTGGAAAGATAAAAGTCCCCTTATATAATATAAGAGTACATCTCAAGCAAAAACTGACGCAGTCAATTTTTTAGGTCTCAATCTTGATGATCGCCTAACATGGGACACTCATATAAATAACATCACTAAACGCCTTAGTTCACTTAACTTTGCTGTTTTGCAGTTGAAAAGGGTACTAAACTTGCCAACCTTAAAAAGCTTCTATTACGGTTACATACATTAGATTATTTCATATGGTTTGGTATGTTGGGGGAATTCAACCGATGTGAATAAAGTATTTGTAATGCAGAAAAGAATAATCAGAAATTTATTTAGTCTATCATTTAACTTCTCTTGTCGGAATATTTTTAAGGATGAAAAAATACCTACTCTATTTGCCACGTATATCCTGAAATCGGTATATGGCGCCAGAGAAAATATTAACCATTTTACGAAATGTAACGACATAACAGCTTACACTACGCGCTCTTCAAATAACTTATATGTAAAGTTGCTCCCACCTGGAAGTAGGACAAAGAATATGCGATCGTGATTACTTTCGTCCTACTTCCAGCTGGGACCAACTGTACCTAGTTGTAAATAGACTTCTGTGCAAAAAGGTCCATCTTTACTTCAATGAAGCTTTATAACGCCTTACCAGATTTTTTTTAGAGAAATTAAAAGTATCTTAAAATTTAAATCTGAAGTAAAAAAATCCTAATTAGGTACTGCCTATACTCTGTAGATTAGATGAAAACTTTACCGCCTGCAAAGACTTCGAGAAGTCTCTATTCTAAACGTATGTATTTTATATTATTGTACACTTACTTAGTGTCATTGTATTGTGGTGTTTTGTATTTTACTTTAATTTTATTTATAAGTTTTGACTCGCTCATATGTATTGTATACATCCTGTATTTGTACAAATAAATAAATCAGTTGATAAATTTTTAAAGCATACTAAGACCAAAATTGATGATTGCAAGTTTCGATTTTATTTTTTTTTTGTAAAACAACAAAAACTACTATTGTAATAAAACAACATTATAAAAAAGTAAAATAGAGAAAGACTGAAATAGATATTAGGCAAATTAAAAAAAAATCCTGAACAAAATTCAGCAAGAGCGCTATTTTGTCTATTTTTCACCGTTTCTCAGTTTGGATATTAATATCTCCTAAACAATAGACATACGACCATAAAACCATTATATCAGTAGAAAGCTTGTAAAAAATGCCATCAAATGATGTTAAAATATACAGGGTGTTACATTTGAAAATATCGTTTAATTTTTCAAGTTTCATAATTCACCCTGATAAAAATTATCACAAATTTAAATTTGACATGATAGACTATTCGATTTTTGAGAAAATTTCAACCGAATATGTTCATCTGTTGTAGAGCAGTGATTTTTCAAAAAATGGATCTTTTTTGGCTTAAATGGCAAATATCAGCAAAACGAGTGAAGATAGACCTATGAAAAGTTATACGAAGTATAGTTATTTATTGATATAGATTGGAATGAACACCTGGTATATTATTAAAATATTTTGAATATGTGCACTTTTTTGATAAATTTGCATACTTACATAGGGAATTATAATAACTACATTCTGAGGTGATTTAGAACTTTCCCATCTTTTGTGGTGTCTTGTAAAGAAAACTAACCCAATTTTTTTAAATTTCAGCCCCTTTTGAGTTTCCCCCTGTTTTAAAGGGAATAAAAAACGAAATATATTCCTGCAAACCAGAAACTACGATGTTGGTTTGTTAAAAAGTTATTAAGGTTTAACTGTCAACTTTTGCTCCAAAATGTATAAAATTCGACTTATCAGCACTTGGGTCTCTGCGAAATTGAAGAAGGACGGTACTTTGAGCATTTGTTATAAAATTTAAAAATAAATACTTGATTTTTGCACAAAATTACTGGGCAGTATAAATGACTTTCGGTTAAAGCCAAATTAATTATTTTTTATTAGTTTCAAAATTAGGAATTATTCGTTGCCAAAAAATTTGGATAGCAAAGGGTGACAAAACTTCTTAGGCTCTTAATCCTTAATAACTTATTCACAAAACAACATAATAGCTTCTGGTTTGCAAGAATGTGTTTTTTGCATTCCTATTAAAATGAGGTGAAACTCAATAGGGGTTGCAATTTAAAAAATTTGGGGTAGTTTTCCTCACAAGACATCCCAGAAGATGGGACATTTCTAAACCATCTCAGAATGTTGTTTTTATAATACCGTATAATTATGCAAACTTAAAAAAAAATATTCATGTAATCAAAAAATAAGCTGCTGTTCCGTTACTTTTGCCGGACCCTGTATAATATTTTAATATTTTCACGTTACTTCAAGTAAATTGCGTATAAAATTTTATTATTATATGTAATTTAAAAGAATCTTGCTAACAAATAAGTGCTCTGAACCAAAAAAAACATTACAGTTTTTCAAAATTGTAATACATTATGTAACCTTAAATATACTAATAAATAAATATGTAAGTTATTATAGCCCTTAATTTAATAACGAATTTCGGAGAAGTAATATTAATTAAAAGTAAAAATATTAGTCGAATTCATATACGCTTTATTAGTTATACAGGGTGACCCGAAAACAAGCAACAACATTTTCAGAAATGATTTTACGATTAATTTTAAGAAAAAAAATTTCTACAACATATGCCTGAATACACTTCCTAAGTTAGCAAAATAAATATGTGCAAATGTTGGATTACTTAATTTTATGAAACACTTAATTTAAATATTTTTTGAAATTTGAGTAACCCTGTATAAAGTTTACTTGCAATTCGATCACTTCCAAAAATAACAAAAACTTAATGGAAAAATATACTTTCATACATTTTCGACAAGATACAAGGAAAATTTCAGCTCGCAAAACTTAAAAGTTATTTACATCTCTATGAAATATTAAGTGATTGATTAATAAAAGCACTTAGTTTTCTTTACATTTTGTTAAATATTCTACTTTTTACCTAGCAAAGTAAATCAACGATGATGTGAATTTCAATAGTTTCTCTTATACGTATAAAAGCTTGGTAAAAGTTAAATGTTTAAAAAGCTAAAATTATTCTACTTCAAAAATAAAAAATATTAAACAAATTTAGTTCTTGAAGACAATATTGATTTTTATTCCAATTAAAGTTTTCTTTGTTATATAGTTAATTTATTAACCTTAAAATATTAAATGTTATATCATTTATCATTTTCCAACTAAAAATATTTACTACACGCCTATTTTAAATTCATACAAAATGTTTGAAGGTTCAAGAAAGTTAAAATTAATTAATAGCTAGTATTATAATTAATAAATCTATTATACTCATAGCATTTTTCATATTTTTTTTTATTTTGAAACGACAATTAAAAAAAATTTACGAACTGTAGGTATTTATGGAAACGTTCATAAACTTTTTGCATTTAAAAAAATTTAATTGATATTCCTGGAATTATCTGTATATTTGCATGCTCCCACGTGTTTTATTTGCTTTTGTTTATTTTTTGCTAAAATGTTTTTTTAATATAATTGAATAATATACAAGCAAAACACATTTTTGATCCATTATGTAAACTTAATTTTAACTAATTTTATGTTGTTTAGTAAACAGTGTTTACTGTTATGGTTATAGGAGTATTTTCACACCTAACCGTTTTATAAGAGCGGTTTTCTAAAAGACTACTAAGCCTATTACTCTTGCATTTCTAATTCCATTAAAAAGTTTTAAAGAATTTTCTAAATAGCTTTAAAATTTACGTAAGGTAAAGTATCAATACAAAGTATGAAAACATCCTAAAAAAGAACTCTATAGGTAAAGATATAAATATTCAGCAAATCTAAAGACAATACATTCATATACAGGGTGTCCCACTTGACGTTGGACTGTGTGGGCATATAAAGTACCAGTATAATGTCAAAAACCTTTTTTGATACCACTGAAAATTAAGAAGTTATGGAAGTAGTATATTCTTGTTTTTTCAAGATAGTGCAGGAACGATGCGATATTCAAATGTTTTGTCAACGCTCTATTAATAAACGAAAATCTAGTACTTTGTCCATTTAACCGACTTTGTATCTCCATTAATAATAAAGATACCGGCACAGTGCAACCTTAAATGGGTCACCCTGTATACTTATGCTATAACTTTCCTATGAAAAACATATCGATGTGCTACATATCTTATAGACACGTTATTTTGTTATAATGTGTTGTTTGCGCAAAAATTTTAATTGTACTATAATGTCTTCAAAATATGTTAAGAATATTTTATACAAGTAATTTTTCAAACAGAAAATTTTTCTTGATGGAATTTTAAAAATCCATGCCTGTTGCATAGTATTGAAGTAAGAAAAGTCGAATGTAAAATTTAAGATACTGGTATTTATCCCACGCAATGGCTTTATCAACTTTTAAATCTTTACTTAAAAAGAGACTTAACAGTCTTACGATTCTTACGAACTATACTAAAAATATGAATCTCTAATAAATATGTTCTGTAACTTATTATACAGTCTTATGATTCTTACAGACTATACTGAAAATATAAAAATACGAATATCTAATAAATGAGTTTAGTAACTTTTTGTTGAAAACTGTTATTATCAGAGAATAAAACTATAGATGCACTTCATAGTCTAGGAAACCTAAATACAAGTTTCAAAACTTGTTGAACTTCTTAATAAAGTATATACTTACCAGCGCCAAATTCTGAATCGAAAAGAATATAACATGTAACCAATATAATACACATAAGTGGAGGGTAGTGACAAGGCTGTGTTATCACCACCCACCAACTTTATTTATACTCGGAACAGATATTTGATAAACTATTCCAGAAACTAAAGGCCATAAGATTATCTGGATTATATATTTTCCGACGACAAAATAGTCATTTCAGAAAACCTACTATATAGGGTGTGTTTAAATACGTATCTATAAAAGATCTGTGCAATAACCGTCCATGTGTAGTTTACAAAATTTTGAGGCAAATGAGAAAAAATTACCATTCACAAAATGCAACATTTAGAAGAAATGTTTTTATTTACACATCAAATACCTAGCTTATGAAGTAGTTTTTATACAAGATTTTGTAACTATATAGTTGTTTTAATTAAATTAATAAATATATGTACACATAGCAGGTTGTTCCCATGTTGAAATCTTTTATAAAAAAAAACAAAAATATTAAAAATTTAAGTTTAAAATTTTTAATTTTGATCTAACACAACCAAAAAAGTATTATAACAGCATCTTAAAATAAATAAAAATTGATTGTTTCTCCAAAAAAAAAAAATCAAATCAAATTAACAAGAATCACCATTGTCTGCCCTATTGATATTATTGCAAAATGGAAGTCAAACAGATGGTATGTATTTCTTTGAGACTAGAGATAAAATACTATTGAATTTGTTAATAATAATGAAATTTTATTATTACACGCTAAGGGAGAGCAATAATATATTTGGTTTTGCCAATGGTTTTATTCATAGAACATAAACAATTCTTGGCCCAGAAGTGCTTTTTTATAAATGCAATTGTCAAAATCTTGATTTTGAAAAATTGGGTCTTTGACCGATTATTGCACCAAACCCTTCAATTTATGTGTCGTATTCTTGGGAAAACTTAAAATGTCAATTCGTCTTCGTTTGGCTACAAAACGTCATCAAAATTGAAAGTTTTTGTTAATAAAAATGAAATTTATACTAAGCTAACGAATCCAATGCTTGCCATTTATCATTGAGAAAAGAACGACAAAGTTTTACTGCAATATTATATTGTCTTACACCAAAAAGTATTTTCCTATTTTCGTGATTAGAAGCCGAATTTTTCAACTAAATTTAGTAGGTAAAGCATGTATTTTAAACATAAGTAAGCTAAAATATTATGCCCACTCAAATGAGTTGAAAAATGTGCAATGTTGGTTGCATGATAATGCATAAAAAAACTATTAAATTATTAAATTAAAAAAAATTTAAGTTATTTCAAAGAAAATATAGATAAGTATATAAATCTGAAACATGTTATAATATTTAATAATGTTATTCAAACAATACTGTGGTTAAGTTTTTCATACACAAACGTAGGTTGACATAACCTTAAATTTAATATGAAGATCTTTTGGTGTTACATTTTAATTAATAAATATGGAAACTCAAGAAAGTGATAAAATAATTATAAGTTGTAAGTACTCCTACTGATATTTTGGAAAGTCAAATAAAATTTTTAAAAATTAGAAAATGTAACTATAGTAGACATTATTTATTATTTTAACAAAAATGGAAAAAATTAAGCTTAGCACACGTGAGCAAAGTGACTAAATCATAGACTTTGCTCACTTGTACTAAAAAGCTATTTTAACAATTTCTTAATTACATTTTTACCTTATAAAAGTATACTTGGCAACAATGTTCACAATTAAATTAAAAAGACCCTATCAAGATTTTTCAGATTAAATAAACATCAACATATTTTCAATAAACAAGTTTTCTTATTGTTTTTTAAGAGTGATTTCCTAATCGAGAAATATAGTGGCTTACCTGCGCCAAAATACAGAGGGATGCACAAAAAACGGCCAACGATGTAGCTTCGTTATTTCTTATCCGATTTTAGTAAGTGATATGTCAAATTAAATGGTCTGAAGTATACTACTATCAGATAATAAAAGATTAATTTTTTTTTGAAAACATCAGAGGAGGAGGCAACTTTTCTTTTTCAAATTTCTACATATTTTTTTCGATAAAAAAAATCATTAAAGAAAATAATCTAACCCAATTATACCAATAATTATTTTTAAATTAAGTTTTTTTATTATTATTAATTTTTTTTAAATTTAATTCAATTATTTTTTTTTTGTTTTTTTGTTTTTGAGTTTTTAGTTTTTTATTTTTTAAAGTTTTGTTTTTTAATTTATTCTTAGTAATTTTTAATTTATTAATATTTTTTTAATTTATTAATAATGAATTAAGAAAATAAAAAACTGAAAACTCAAAAACAAAAAAAAAACAATTGAATTTAATTTAAAAAAAAATAATAATAATAAAAAAAAAGAAAAGTTTTATTTTAAATTAGTTTAAAAAAAATATTGATAAATTATTTTTTATTCGCATTAATTATCGACGATTCACTTATAATTTGCAAACAAGCTCCAGAAAAGTGGGATGGATTTTCTATTCCTTGTTATCTTCGACGGGAAATTTATCGCAGGCGTCTAGGAAGATGCTCTTAACTCATTTATATGAATTAAAAATATTTTTGATGCACTGTGATTATTTAATAAATTTGTATTTTTTAATATTACCATTCTAATTTTTGAGATGTTGTCACTTGAAGGGTACAGGGGCAAAAGGACGAATGTCCAAAATCAGCCATTTAAAGAAAAAGATGAGTAATTATAGCAGAAATACAGTAGAATCTGATAATCTATTCGAATCGACGAGGGTCACAAGTTACAGCGATTTAAAGGTATTTTAAATACACTTAGGGAAGAATTTAATTGCGAGATGACTTATTTTGTATAATAACTGTAGATTTAACAAAAAACAAATACAAATTATTATTTAGAATTCAAATAAAGCTCGCAGAAAATACACTAATGCGTGTAATCAAGCAAGTATTTACCGAGTAAATTAAATATGTAATTTTGAATTTATCTCAATTGCTTAGGTGTATTTTTCGTAAAATAAAATATTGTTCAGCATTTTCAAGCGGACGAGATATTCTTGTAAAATTTTAATCGTTTCGATCTTATATGTACTTTTCTTAAATTTTATAATTTTTTAAGACTAATGCCCGTTTTCACCAACAATTCTTAAAATTTAGATTGCTGCCACCATTACCAACCTTCTGCTTTATCAAAATTTCATCATTTTCCAACATTTTCCACCAAAAATCGTCTATGGTAAGGCGGTATTCCTCATTTCCATTGTTCGATCTTTATTCAGCGTTATGCGTGAACGTGATACTAACGAAAATTTTTCATATACAGGGTGCTGAAAAAGTCATTCGCTAGATAAAGGAAAAATATTCAAAATAATCATTCTAGCAGATTATTCCCAGATATGACTGCTCAAAGTTTTAAGATTTATTTGGTCATTTTTATACATTTTCGTTCAATATAGTACAGACAATAAAGATAATTGCAATTTTTAAAACAAAAAATATTATAGTAAAATAAACAGGGTTGCAGTATAATTCAATTATAGAAAACGCTGGAGTAGATATTCGGGAATATTTTAGTGTTGTACAACTTTTGTATTTTGTGAGTTTTTTGAACTGTTTTTTATTTTTTTAATAGATCCCTGTAGTTTTGGGTAGACGAAGCCGTACAACGTGTTGCTTGTCCGGATTTTGACTCTCTTATTAAGCCGAGGGTTTACATGTGCTTAAAGTTAATTAATTTTCTAAATTGGTTTTCAAAACATCCTGTTTACCATCATATTATTCGGTTCGATACTTAAGATAAATGTTTCATAGTATATTTTCTACTGAAAGTGTTGTATTTTTTATATTTTTTACAATTTTGACAATTTTTTTTTTTGAAATGTAACTTAATTTGTAGAAAGAGAAAAGACACGCTGCTTTGGATTTACTTTAAATGGGAATGTAGAAAAATGAGTTTGGAAAGAACTCATTTTTCTACATTCCCATGTAACTTAATTTGTTAAATATAAATTTGTTAAATATAAAACAAATTCAATTGTAATTTTAGTTGGTCCTGAAGATGGCATTAAGTGCCGAAACATGTTGACCTGTTATTTCTAAAGTAGATGTAACCACTCCACTTCTGCGTTTTCTTCAAAAATATTAATTTATGTTGAAAATGTAAAGATATTTGCATTTTAAAATTTATATTTTTTGATTGACAAAAGAGACATGGCAACATTCTAAAAATATTGCAATTATTTCTTAGTTTCCTGGAACTATAAGCTGAAAATTACTAATACTAAAATTGTTTGTATTTTGAATAAATAATTCTTGCACTGTTGAAAAGTGTCATGTTAATTTCCACTTTATCACCTATATTAAATTGTAATCATATTTTATCAATAATTTGAATTAAATATTAAGAGTTAATGGTATATGAAAATTATATTTTGAAAACAATGTTGCCAAGTTTACTTTTTTAAAAGATGCTACTAACTTCAGAGTTTTTAAAAAAATATTTTTTTAATTATTTTACCCATGTTTAACGATTGCTCGCAAACAACGTACCGTAAAGCGTGTTCGCAACTTTTTCAGCACCCTGTATAAATGCACTAATTCCGAGAGAGATTTTTTTTCTTTTTTTTTGTCTCCAGCAAAGGTCTGCATATTTTCTATATAATCTTTTAATTGTTACAAAAAATTTAAAATTTATACCTACACCAAATATGAAAGACCCTTTTAGGATATGTTTGAAATGATTTGGGCAAATTAAATATATTCAGATTTTGATACCTTAAACATAAGAAAATTTAACGTCAAGCAAAGAAATTGAAAAAATTAAAATCAAACTATTACTAGAGTTTTGCAATCAACAAGAGATGTTCACCGTTTGGGGTTACATTATAGGAAAAAGGGAACTAGAAAGGATGAAAACATCATGATTGCGAATGACACGATAATGGTCAGACTCACGCAATTTAAGGACCTTGGTTCACATATCGAGGAACCGAATAACAGGTGGTTGCAAACACCCGTTAGTGAATAAAAACACTATAAAAAAATGAGAAGCAAGATTTGTAACGAAAAGGTCTTTTATTGAAAAGGTTCTAGTTTTTTTTTAGTAAGAAACTGGTAAGTAAAGGTATTCTTATAAGTAGGAAAAAGGGAACCATATATGCATTTTAAAATAAATTATGGAATTAATTCATTAAAACCAAAACTATTAATTTTTCGAAATAATGTTATTTGACTTAAGGGGAGAATTATTATACTAATTTTTGCTTTTTATTTTAAATTTTTCATTTCTATGTCAACATTGTTTCTTTTAATTCAAACCTATATTTTTTAAGATCAAACAACTTTTGCCCAAATCATTTTATTACAGGTAATTAAATTTTCTTTAAAAAATATAGGTTTGCATTTAAACCAAAAACGCTGACCTTTAAATTACCTTGAAAAAAAATTAAGAAAGAACATAAAAAAAAGTGAAAAAATTTTAACTTTAAATCAAACGACTTTTATCTGAAACTTTTTTGGTTTCAAGTACATTTTCAAAAATTTGTTGTATTTTTTATTAACTGTGTCAATACTAATTGGCTTAATAATTATCTGTTGATGAAGTCTAAATTTAGAAATTGTTACAATTTGATTTCATTTATTCAATAATGTCTGATTAATATAAATATTAAATATTGGCTGCTAATAAAAAAATAAAAAATAAACATATTTTATTGGTTTACTATTTTTTATGTTTTATGTACATATTTACTCCATAGATACCCTAGCCTAGTGGGGCGAATGTTTACTTGTATTTGTAACACAATCTGAAATCACGTTATTCTGTTAAAATTATCTTTATTTATTCTTTGGGTTTTCAGCTTTCCCCTATGAAATTGTTACTCAAACAAATATATTAAATAAAGTTTTTAAATCCCCTTGGGTATCGAAAATTGTACAGAGAAATTTTCGTAATAAGAAGCTTATGGACTTATTCGTAAACAGTACTTGAAATACAATTAATTAAATGACAAATAATAATTTGAGAAAACCAATGTAATATTTATAAAGATGAAAGAAAAGAGGAATTAATTTTGGGAAATAAATTTTAATTCATTACAAAATATTTTAAATATTTTATACAATACATTATAATAAGAAAATTAAAATAATCATTTACTGTTATTAATAATACCACAAGTACCATTTATTATTATCTGCCAGTAAAATTTCGTGTTGTTATAGTCATCATTCACAAAAATTCAACTTACTACAGAGAAAATCCTGTTCTCCAAGTTTTTGGTGTGGAGAGATTTTGATGGATTTCGAAAATCTCTTTGATATTGCAAGTTTTATAAAAAAAAATCCTACTTGGTGAGAATAAGTAGTAAATGGATATAAAGTAAGGATAAAACATTTTAATAATAGTAGGTTTTCCAACACTCTACCGAGATTGCCATTTAAAATTTCATAGTTACTTCCGGTTCTGGATACTTACGGTTTGACCTGAAAACTAAAAATGATACCAATAAATTGTTTGTATTCACTTTATATTTCAGAAAGTATTATTTGGTAATCGTACTTCATCAATTTAATTTCTGAAAGTACGATTTGTATTTCCCAAGTAATCAATTGTATTTCAGAAAGAATCATTGTGTTACATTTAAAGTAAATTTTACCGCAAAAGATTTGGATTTCCTAAATATAATATTTTAGTCACCAACAAACATGTCTTCCATTGCTAAAGCAGCTGCATGGCCGATTGTGTTGCACGAGCACAATCACCACAGACAATTGTATTTTTAGCTTCGTCGGTAATTATTTCCAAACCAAACCAAAATTTGGTCCGTGATACCCGGAGCCATAACAGGAGACATACGAGAAGTTGTCTTTTAACAAAAATGCTTTAATCTTAGAACAGATTATTTCATTGGGGTTTAACATTGGTGAATAGAGGCCTAAACGTAATATTTTTACAGTTGACTTCCTCATTTTTTTTATACATTTGGTCATTACTAAAATTATATTGATTTTTCTAAAATGCAAAATTGATTATTTCTGAAATCAACTTAACTTATCCAAAATACAATTTGTGCTCTCTGACATATAATTAATCTTTCCTAAACATAATTGATAATTTTATATAGAGATGTATTTTTGGCGTACATGTAGATAATTTTCACTAAAGCGCATGATTTATACTTTTTTAAATAATAGAATAAAACCTAATGTATGATGTTTTGACCACAAATTATGTTATTAAACAAAGAATGGAAATTTAATGTTTCGATATAGGTAAATAGTAGATAACTACTAAAAAGACCTACAAAAAAATTTCCAAATTCAGGTTTATTACAACATATTGTCGTTCGAACCTTTGTAACAATTGAGGAGTTACAGTTTGTGCAGCATGATAAGTTCTATTTATCAAACTTTCTTTATTGAGCAGAGGAGTGCATCATATAAACAAAATCGTTATGTGACCCTACTAAAACCGTACAGCGGCGACAGCGTGGCTGGATCTGGACTTCGTCTTGGCGAAGGTCTATTTTATTGAAAGCTAAACTAGGACACAAAAGACTTAACTGCTGGCTGAGCTCAGGCCGATTCGCGTACATCACCACGTTTTTGTCCGAAATTACTTCTGATTTTTTTGTTCCCAACTTCCGAATGGGACCCATTGTACCTATCCAACTTCCAGATAGAGGAAGATTATCAAAACGATCTTCCAGATCATTTATTAAATAGTCCAAAAATATTTTCCCCATTTAATCGATTGGGCATATTATTGGGCCCTCAGTAAATGATTTCCCAGCCTTCCAGCCCACACAATTACATTAAACCGAACTTTATGAGTTTTCATGTATGTTAAGTTCAGATTTTCAATGGCGAAGAATTGCCTTTTGTGTTAATGTAAAGTCCACCTCTCGAAATAACTACTATCTGATCCAATTGTCTGATCCAATAACAAGTTGTAGTAATTTATCCTAAGTCAAGGGAAACCCCTCGATATTGTTAATTATAAGGAACCTCACTTTGTAAAATTTCACGATTCTAAAAACAAAAAATATTCAAAATCATGAAACCAAAGGCATTTCATTTCTTTAACTATAATATAAGGAACCTGTTTAAATTATTTTTTGATACCCTTAATTCTGCTTCCAATTCGTTGAGAGTTAACACATGCCATAGATCATCACGATCTGGGCTAGTGCTATCATCCCAGTTTGTTTACTTCTTTGATCAAGCCTTCGCATAACATTAGAAGTTGGATGTCTTCTTGCAGGATACCTTTTACTAAAGACTTTTTCATCTTTCTCTGCTTTAAGGTTTATCGTGGTATTCATCCAGAATCTTCAGCGTCTGAATTTCTGATTACTGTAAAGTTCATTGCAGACGAAAATAGGACACCAAACTCGACTGCTTAGTCGTGATTCTAATAGCTAGGGGAAGGTGGTGAGTACAGGGACATGTGCCATAAATATGCTAAAATACGGATTAGTTTTCTTCGGGTTTGTTTTGAAAGAAAACATTAAAAATACACAAATTTTACTCCACAAAACTTTGCCAAAAATTATAGACACAAGATTTTATAGTGTATCAAAAATAAAATATTTTTAAGAGCTTTGGAAGAAAAATCTTTATGGTCAAAAACAAAAAAAGACTATATTCTTTAATTTAGATTTTCAAAGTTAAATCAAATTTCATGTTATTGCAAATGAATAGGTTGGTATACATAAAATACAGCGGTTTCTAAACAATTTAATTTAATAATGCGCATTTAGTAGAATGTTAAATTTTATTTGATCAAACAATAATCATAATATAATAATAACTAAAAGCTCAGTATTTCATTTTTGGTTGATTGAATTTGATTTTGGTAATTATATCAGTCGACTAAACGTCGGAGGCTGAGATTCATCACGTAATAGATTCGTTTTGGGCCGTTTCCACATCACATGCCATTTTATATCTTTATTTGATAAGGACCACTCTAGACATTATCAGTATTGAAATTAACTTAATTATATAAAGTTTATGTCTTTTTAAATTTAGGTTAATATAACCTAAATTGTTTTCACATTGTGAATAAATCAATTAACATCTCATCATATCCAATTTAAACGAATAGAACTAAATTAATTGAAAAAGAAGATCTTTTGTTACTACCGCTTTATTTGTAGGAGCTTGGATACTAAGTGCTTACACTATGATTAGGATTGAAGCGTTTGAGATGTCTATCTTTAGGAAGATGAAGCATCATGTCACAAGCAACACTTGTATAACAAAGTGATCTTAAAACGAGTTAATAAACAACTAAAAATCTTTTTAGATTAAAATAAACGTGGAAAAAGAAAAAAATCTCATGGGGACTAAGAGGAAATCCTAAAAGGAAAAATAAATGAGGCATAAATTTAAAAAAAACTATAAATTATTTACTGATTTATGGGTACTTCAAAATTTTAAATATATTACTTCAAACGTAGTTTACCGATTCATGTTAAATTACGGATGTATCTATTTAAATTAAACGGTTAAGTGTGCAATATGTAAATTAAAATATTAGTCTTAACATGATTCATTATGTCTATGGATATAAAATCTGCATAAAAGTAAACATACGTTGAGATACGTATCTATTTGACTTGTGCAAAATACATATTTAAAATGTAAACTTATAAATATTACAACAGGTACTAAATTAATTAACCGGAGAGATGTTAGCAACAAACTTTCCACCAAAATAATTTAACATGTATTTCTCCATAAGAGGTTTTTTCGATTTAACATTTTTTTCTATACAATCTAAAGGTAACCAAAATATATCATTAGAAAACTTTATTCAAAACATGTTTGTAATCACGCCATAAACAAAGGTCTACGTTTAAGCACCAATCAAATGTACATTTTTTTTAATTATCCCACAAAAAAGTTTGACCACTCAATAGGTTGCATTTTTCATATGGATCACGGTGGTGTAAATCACAATGCTTGTTCGTTTCGTTTTAATGATTAATTACAAAAAAAAACAATTTTTATTGATAAAAACTTCGGAAACATAACTTCTCAGCTAAATATATATTTGTGCAAACTTCCTATCGAAAAGATAATTGGACTATTCGATGGGAAATTTAATTGGGATTGTGGTGGTATGTGTCACTTATTTTCTGCGTTGGGATTTGAGAGGCCA
Source organism: Stenus bimaculatus (assembly GCA_963971135.1). Classification (NCBI taxonomy): domain Eukaryota; kingdom Metazoa; phylum Arthropoda; class Insecta; order Coleoptera; family Staphylinidae; genus Stenus; species Stenus bimaculatus. The sequence goes on along the minus strand of OZ020180.1, from coordinate 66,578,636 downwards.
TAGCTCAACAACAAAACTCTACACATTAATTTGTGTATTCAAGTTTTTCCTAATTATTCTTCAAATATGTTTTACAGCTCAATAGATCACATTTTTGTGTAGACTTGTAAATATTAATCACAATCATTGTCCGTTTTATTTTAATGATTAATTAGCAAAACAATGTTTCTTGCGAATAATAATAAAAATTGAAGTTTTCAAGTTAATGTAATTTTGTGCAAACTTCTCACAAAAAAATAATTATTCTTTATACTGAAAGATCAGAAATTTAATTGTGATGACCATAGTATATCTCACTATTCTTATCCGTCAAGATTTAAACCTTTAGCTCATCACAATTAAATTTCCGATCTTTCAGTATAATTATTTTTTTTGTAAGAAAACTGTATTCACATGTAAACTTCAATTTTTATTACTATTAACAAGAAAAACTGTTTTTTGCTAATTAATCATTAAAACAAAACGGACAAGCATTGTGACATCTTCGTAATCTAAATAAAAAATGTGATCTATTGAGCTATGAAACATATTTGTAGAATAATTAGAAAAAAACTATTCTTTCTGTCATAATATACAAATTAGTGTTTTGTTGTTGAATTATGACCTCTCAAATCCAAACGGACAAGACAAGATACACATACCATCATAATCCCAATTAAATTAGCAAAAAAAATATTTACCTGAGAAATAAAATTTCCAATGTTTTTATTAATATAAATTGTTTTTCTTCATAATTAATCATTAAAACGAAACAGACAAGCATTGTGATGTATACCACCGTAATCCATATGAAGAATGCAATCGATTGAGTGGTCAAACTTTTTGATGGAACAATTAGAAAAAAATCTACATTTGATTGGTGATTTAATGTAGACTTTTGTTTATGGCGTGATTACAAATTTAATTGGAACAGACATGCATATATTTTGTTTAACTTTGGGTGGTATTGAAAAAAAGTTATATTGAAAATACCTCTTATGGACAAATACATTTTTAATATTTGTTGCCGGAAAGTTTGTGAATTATAAATATAATACTATACCACTTCATGTTTTTGTAATAATTTTATTTAAATCAATATACAAATATATCAAATATTAAAAAAATATGTATAAAATATGTAGATATGTAAGAATATAAATAGAAAATGTCTGACATTTTATATCAAGTGTTCTACCAAAATACGAGGGTGTATAAAATACAAGAGGTTATATGATACGATACGGCAATTTGTAAAATTGCTATTTCATTTTCTTAGACATTTGCGCTGTCAAAATATTGATAGACTTTAAATAGATTTTGGTTGATTTATTGATAAAAAGAAAGCATATTATTTATCAAAAAAAAATTATACAATTATACTACGAAATATTTTCGTGTTTTACTATAATAATCAATGGGAAAGTTAATAATTATGAATTATATTATTTTATATTTAGGGATAGGTACTTTACGTATATTTTGAACGTATTATACGGTATTAAAATAAAAGCCCAAATTTCAATTTAGCACTTTTGCTAATAAATTATTATTATTATCACTCTCTTGACGCTTGTATTTCAGCATTAATTTAAATATACCAATATTCCAGCAATATTAATATTTATTAAAAAATATGGAGGTAATTACAAAATTACTAATTTATTATACATGCAAAACACACAGTCCTTCTACCATGTTCTAAAGAGAAAATTGGATTTTTTAAAGTAAGTTTAAATTCTCCAACGATTTAAATTATTTTCAGTTGAAAAATTTTCCTTCGTACTGGAGTAGCTTTTTATAAACGATCCGGTTTCTGCCTTTGTACATTTGTAAATAAGTTTGCTCGTCGCTTCTGAATTTTTATTGGTAACATAAAAATATTAAAGAGACTAGCCGATGTGCCTCATGACTTTTATCAGATCCCTGCAGGATTTTATAAGCTTACTTTAAATCTGATTTTTGAAATCTTATCTTTGAGTGTAATGTTTATTTTCTTAGAAAGTCATTTTGGGTCTTATAACATACTCGTACTAACTTCGAAATAACTCAAAAGGATAATATGTATTTATTTCGGCCATTTAAACCCCAAATCTGATCTAAACATTTAAATTTAAGGAGGTTTAAATTTAAATTTGTTATATGAGTTCTAATGGATACCTATAATTCTATTGAATGACCTTTAATTTTTACCAGAATGTTTCAATTAGGGGAACTAAATTATTATTATTATTAAACATGAAATAAATCTTAACCTTCCTAAAAGGATTTAACTTTGTATATAACACAAATAATTGAAATCAGCTATTTGGCTATTTGGTTTTAAAATTAAATATCCAACGCAATAGAATTGTTTAAACTGCTGATCCGTCGAGAAAAGTTATTAGGCATGTAATTACATATCAAATTATCCCAAACCGGAAATCTCCAAACGTATAGTGCTTCATAATGGACGTGGTGTAATGGTTTTTAAGAGGTTTATCCAACCCCCATAATATTATAATGTACAATTTTCTTTAATTGAGAAATAACTCTAATTGAGACTGTATTATCTATGTACATACAGGAAACAGGGTTAAACCCTGGTTAAACGAAGCAAACATGTATTTGTAGAGTCTCTTAAAAAATCATTACAATTTGATGATTTACAAAAATCTATATTTTTAATGTTATTATGTACAATGTTTGGAGTTTTGTATAAGGGTCATTCGGGTGCCTTTTATTATTTTTTGTTATAATTTCATTACTAACAACAAGAATTTACTTTCGCGTCTTCTAAAAACTTTTAATGATTTAGAGAGAAACTTATTAAAATCTAAGCTAATGCGAGAGCCCATACAGTTTTGATTATCGAACTTTACACTTTGCATAATTTTTTTAGCGTTAAAAAAATTCTATACTTAAAAGCTTGACTATAATATGTGTTTAAAATTCGAGCCGCAATGTGTGATATATGTATAGGGATTTTTAAAAGTAAAGCTTTTTGATTAATTGTATACTTATCATAATAAATTGCTCTTTGATCATTTGTCTTTTAGCATCTCTATAAAATTGGAAATCTGTGAAATATTCTCTAAAATGTTTTCATTGAGCTTTCTGTCAAAGGATAAAATTATAATTTATCAATAACTATGAACATAAAATATATTTGGTGTCAATAAAAATTAAAGAACACTTAATTTTATTTGCTTTAATAATGTTACCTATAAATTATTAAAAAAATGATATACCTATTTTAAAAAAAAATCTGTCTCAGCATAAATGAACATATTTTACTATAAACAAATATTAATGTTTAAAATTAAAACAAATAAATTCCAAACCAACGAAATTATATGCAATAATTTATTGTTTTTAATTTACATGAATATACATGATGGCTGGTGGCCTAATTTAAAGTTCCCATCCCGGTCATTTAAAATGCTATTCCCTAAAAATCATACACAGGGTGTTTGGTAGCTCGATGCGTTAATTTAAGGAAGTAAGTGATTGGTGATCTTAATGGAAGCATTTTTAACTAAATCTATTATTATACAATTTTGAGATATAATTATTTTTGTAATTTTTTGATAAATTTATCTTATTTACATTGAATTAATGCCTAATTAGTAGTTGAATCTTTTGGATAAAAATATTTTCTGTATCGTAACGTAACGTAGGTACTTTAGTTTTTTACATCAAAGATGTTGATAACCTTTTACAATATGAAGAAAAAAATATTGGAATCATAGAAAAGCTTGAAGAAATATTTTTCGGATAATTTTTTCAATGTATAATACATTATTTAATAGATTAATGACCAGAGAGATTTTGAGATTATTTGAACATTTCTAGTAAAAAGTTAGTACTTAATATAAAAGTTATTACTTAATATCCAAGTTGAACCGTAAAACTACAATTAACATTAAGGGTGTCGACAATAAGCAGAGTAAAGTTCTGTCTAAGTTGTGTTACTCAAGGCTACTCAAGGCATATAAATTATATTCATATTTTATATGATGTACGGTAGCGTAATTCGTCAAATCTAGTCCTATACATTTTCTACGTTTTCTGCATTTTGAACACGTACGCTTCTCATCACCATCCAAAATTTCCTCTCCACAAAAACTATAGAGGCATTGAGAAAGTTGAAAAGGCCCTGATTTTTGAGGTATTGAAAGGGAAAGGTCCCAGAATGCATCAAATCTTACCGGACAGTAACTGCAGTGAGTGCATTTTAGGATTGACTTAATTAAACTGACCAACAAAAAAATCCAGCATTTCGACATTTTATCGCTTTTTATCGTTTTAAATACCTTTGCCAAGACTCTAATGCTTTTTCTGAATCATTTAATTTATTATCAATTTCAGTGAGAATAGGCAATGGTTTGGTTGTAATCCTATTGATATTTTCGTGCAAACCTTCTAATAAATACTTGAGGAAATCTTGAGTATCCTGTTTTGAGTAACCCATAAAATGTGGAACAAAACATTGAGATTTCAGATTTTAAACATGTTGTATTCACAACACAACCCAAAATATCCTCTGACCACAATTCTTTAATTACTCGTCCAAATGCATTAAATAAAATTCCCTTCAATCTGGAAATATTTTTAATGTCATTTACATAAAAATATTCTAAAAGACGCTTTGTATTGGAGAGACATTGTATCATAGAATTATTAAAACAGGTATTTCCAATATTTCTTAAGCCATTTAGTCCCAAATGATAAATTATACTATTACTGTTATTAAATACTTTCTTCTCATCCAAATTTTGTTTGTTTGATGGGATAATACAATTTTCGTGTTCCAATTGATTTCGCTGAGAACTTTTGGTATCATTTTAATTTGGAGGGATATTGTGCTTACTGAAAATTTTTTATTTGCAATATTTTCTGTTTCATTTTTTTCGTTTATTTTATCCTCTATGAAACTATGAGTATTTTAATTATTTGGGATGTAAAAAATGTCATCCAAACCTCTAGAAGATGGAAGAGTATTTAAAATAGAAGCTGCATTTCCTCTTTGTATTTTCAAACTCATTTTTTGTTTTATAAACTCAATAGATCTAGTTTCTCCACATATTTCAATAATTTTTTTACCAAGTGAGTTAATAAATGCTTTAGATTCTGACCCCCAAGGTTCAAAAGATTCAAAAGGCAAAGGAATAAAAAAACATTATCTTTTAAACATTGATATTTTAAAATCTTTATTCTTTCAGCTTCCATAGCTGTCCTTCCAACACCTTTTAGTGAATGTGCTAAATTAGAGTCTGCTAAGGTTTCAACACAAGTAACATCGGTTTTCGAGATATAATTAATTTTGTGATTTTTTGATAAGTTACAGAATATAATTTTTCCCAGAAGATTCAATCACAAATTAAGCATTAATTCAATGTAAATCTGATAAGATTTTTAGATTTATATTGAATATATCTCGAAAATGTAGTTTAAAATGCTTCCATAAAGATTCCCGATCACGTCCTTGAATTAACGCATCGAGTTACCAAACATCCTGTATAGCAATATAATTAGATAAATATATTTAATTCTTTAGGTACTGCTAGTAATTTTATTATTATGGTCCCATATGGAAATGCAATTTTAAAAAAAATATATTTTAATCCCAAAGTTTTGTTTATCATGAACCATGGTTTTTGTATATATTTTTAATATTTAAATGGAGCATCATTTTAATTATGTTATAAGTTATAATTAAAAGAAATAAAAAATGAAGGGAATTTTGAAAATGGGTTTTCTTCCAGTCTCAAATGTGCCATGATCTATAAAATCACCTACATTTAAATAAACGTTATTATTTAGTACATCAAACAAACTAATATTAATTAATATTTTTAATTTTTATTTAATATTCCTACGATTAAAACTATTTCGCCTGTAGTTTTAAACATTGAATAGAACAGATCAAATTAGAAAAAATATACGAAAAATAATAATAATAATAATTTTATGGACTATGCAATATAATTTATTAACTATAACAAGTTTTTTATATTTTGTTCATTCTAATTGTACTTAAATATTCTATAATATTAATTTTACATAATTTTAAGGCCTTTAACAATTCTGTGAAAAGTAACGCACTATAGGGATTTATATCTAAATTATTAATTATTTGCTTCTCTAATAATTTAAAAGTTAAAATGCAGAGAAAGAATCTGCATGAACACAAATTAGGAATAAAAACATTGTTAAATTTACTTCTTGAACTAAAATCTGCCTACATTTTTCTTAAGGTTTTGGATTCAACGCCTTTTTATGATTTTGTTTTTACTAATTTTGTATTATTTTTAGGTTTAAAGTTAAATACACAAACATTTGTTTCATTTTATTATTTTTTTTCATTCCATGTGTACTCGGATAACAGTTGGCCCATTTTATAAGTTTTAGAACAATTTAGAAGAAAAATAAATAAATAAATAAAAATTTGTTTATATTGTAAAAACTTTTGCCTTGCATTTTCTATTGGAGCACCTCCAATGAATTTCACTTATTTTTGACCTTATCTTTAAAAAAATTAAAATTGTTAACACTTGATTGATTTTGAGGCGAAATTGACGCAAGAATGGTGCAAAACCAATTTTCCTCACTTCATCTCATCTGCGGAATGGCCACCCTACTCACCGGATCTCAACCCGATGGACAGCTTGTGGTCAATTTTGGGCTGCGGCCTATCGCTGGAAATTTCAAGTCACGTTTGAGGCTCTGTATCGAAGTCCAAGAAGGCCATTTCGGAACCAACTGAATATGTTATTATCAGATGTCCATGTTATTCGTTAATTTTTTGAATTTTGAAGAAGCTTTTTTCTGTCACTCTGTAATAACAAATCTTTGCCGCGACCACTTTGTATTACTTTTATATCCATAACTTTTAACTATACTATGATTCATGAAGCACTTGATTAAAACTGAATGAAAGCTATGCTATACGCGTTTTTACTAATGCGCAAGTAAATTAAGAATTCTTTCTATCGGCTAATTGTTTACCGCGAAATCCATGTAATTTAGAATTTTTCTACATGCTATCTTCACGTAACAACCAGCGTTCACATCTGCCCCATACTTATTCAATCCTCTTACGGTTAGCGTACATTTCTGCCCTCAACTTAAAATTTTACAAATAAACAAGATTAGTATCAGAAAGATACACTTAAAATACTTAAAATACTATAAACTGTACTTTAATGAGAATTTATTTTAAAGCACAAAAGTGTCATCTATGCAATTAAGAAATTTATATTATTAACATATTTTAATATTTTTTACAGTCATGTTATTTTTCTAATATTGAAATTTTTACACTTTCGAGCTCACATCTTTCATAAATTATTTTCTTTATGTGTGCAAAATAGCGTGTTTCCGATTTTTATTGTTTGAAGTGACAGGTTACGTGCATACGAGTGAAACGTTGCGCAAGAATTAAACGTAAAAAGTTGATTGTTTTCTCTGATTCAAAACCTGTATGCATTTTTAGCGCTTTCTTCACAAATCTGTATTTGTATATTTTCTACAGAGATTCCTATTTACATACAAGCTTTTTGATGATTTTATTAATATTACTTTCTATTCTCACTAGGGATGCTATAGATTAGTTTATTAATGTTACAAATTGATGCAACATGCGCCATGTGCTTTTTACAATCTGGTAATCAATTATTAAAAATATAGTTATTTGTGCAAAAAGTGGATAATATTTGTATGAGACATAAAACTGTACAATAAGCCATGAAGTGGAAATATGCTTTTTGAACAAGTTGCATACACTGTTTTTTCTACGATCAATAAAAACCATGAAAACATCAATGACAGATATTGATATTTCTAAATTTGTTATTTATGATCAACTGTCTAAGCATAGTCATGCTTTATTGCTCTATTGCACAAAAGCATTACTGAAGTCATGATTTTTTGCACGAAGAAATGCTTTTATGCACTATAACAAAAATGACTTAATGCACTGACAACTGATAATAAATGGGATACTTTCTGCATGATTCTAGAAAAAAAAATCTTGTAATATTGAAGTAAAAATGTTGCAAATAGAAACAAACCTAGATTCTTATCAACCATGTATTAAAGACATATTTCGTAGCTTGTTTCTTTAAAAAATTTTAACATATTTTTTTAACTTATTTGTTAAATATCTATGCATTTTTTTGACCAAGGCAAATGTTCTTTAACAAAAGCAAAAATTTACACATGACCGAGGAAGTTGAGATTTGCATTTACCTTCACGATGATTCGATTTTTAACTGTAAATAGTTTAAAACAAACTTTCTTTTTTATTGTAATTTATTTTATTTTATTACATTGCATCTGCAAGCTAATCTTATTTCGAACCTGATGATGGAACACAATGCTACGAAATCGATAGTAAATATGGAAAATAGCTATTGAAGGTTTTGGTGCTAGGGATATAGTATATGTTACAGTGAAAGTGGATAATCAGTGATTGTTAACAATCACTAGTGAATGTAAACATTCACTTAGTAGTCAGTGGAAGTGGAAAAAATCATGTTTATATCATTTATACTAGTGAATGTAAACAATCACTGAATATGGTTAGTGAAAGTAAAGCAGGGAACTACAATTTAGATGTTCCTAACCTCAAAAAAATATATAATTAGAATTGAAGAAGGAATCTGACGATTTCAATAGTTTAAAAATGTTTGATGTATTGGAAGTAGATGGAATAGGAAACTTTATGATGTATTAAAAAAGTACTTGTTTCTATTGGACATGGAGGACGTGAATGCATGATTCGAGAAGCTAAAAGAAAGTACAAAAATATTACTTACAAAGATGTAATGTATTTTTTAAATGTGTGAGCCATTCAAACAAAAAAAAAGACAAGAATAATAATGATTTAATAACCATTAAATCTTTATTATTCAACGAATTAAATTCGAGGTGCCAATTGGACTTGATTGACTTTCAATCGCACCTAGATAATGACTAAATTTATCATGGATTATCAGGACCATTTAACAAAATTTTGTGTGATTGAACTACTTAAATCAAAGAAAGCAGAAGAACTAACCCATAAAACCTTATTGATATTTTTACTTTAATTGGTCAGTTATTAGTCTGATAATGGAAGGGAGTTTGTTATTAAAATTATTAGCAATTTAACAGTTTTATGGCCAGAATTAAAAATAGTGCATGGTAAACCATGACACTGCCCAAGTCAGGGCAACTAAACTTTATTTAGTACTATTATTTTTTATTGGCTACATTCACTAATATTACCACAAAGTGAATGTTCACAATTCCTAGTGAAAGTTCACATTCCCTAGTAATATTAGAATCTTTAGAAACTTTAAATGGATTGATTTTATACTTTCACTGATTTCATCAGTGAATGTTTACACTCACTAGTGATTGCAAACAATCACTACATTTTCTACTTTCAATATAACATATACATATGATTTGTCTTGAATTGAAGATGAATGTCAAAACTTGTATATAAGAAATCAATTTAATGTTAATCTATCGAATTTTAATCATTTATTTTATAAATGCCCAAAAAATATATTTTGTTAGCGAGAAGTGTCAATCCTCTTAAAAATAGCTTAATTTAAGAAATAAACGTACCTTCTCAATTACAATGAATTAGAATTCGGAATGCTAAAACAAAGGAATCCAGAAATACCGGGACAAGCAAAAAGCTGACTTCTTAACATAAATAAAAGGGGAAAGTTGAAAAAAGATATAAAAGCAAATTAAAAAAACACGATTTCAACAAAAGACCGAAAAAAAATTAAGTTGAAGAAAATAAATACCAAGTCGGCAAAAAGAAAACTAAAAAATATCGATGTAGATGGAAATTGAATGAAAAATAGCTTGTTTTGTTACTATTTAATAGTGTTTAATAGTGCTTCCGGTTGGTATTGAACACATTAACTCTTTATATTGTGATTTTATAAAACATAGTGGAAGCGTTTAAAAAATTTATTTATTTAAAAATCATTTAAAACTTTTTTATCGCTGTTAATTGGACGAAAAACATTAAATTATCTAATTATAATAATTTAATAAATTATATGTTAAATAAATGACGCTTGTACAGGGTGTTAGGGTGTACGTTGTTGGGGACGAAAGTAATTAAAAAATCCTATTGGTGAATTGATCGAGATATGAAGGGTTAAACATAGAAATTCAACTTCTTTATTATTATGTATATTTAAAACTGCATATTTCCTATAAAGATTGGCGTCTTTTTCATCATTTGGTAACAAATTCATTTTAATTCGTGCTTGATTGACTTTATAATTAACTTTTAAAAATTGTAAATTGTCTGCATCTATTTCAAAAACTGAATCTGGCAACAATGTTTTTTTGTTTCCTGCTTTTAAGGGTCAACCGGAAGCTATTTGTAATTGATACTTTTGATGAAACTAATAATTAGAATTTTATTAGATCCGATATTGTTATCCACAATATCTTTCCATTAAAGTATTTATTAAACTTGGTAAGGGCAAAGTCTCAATGAAATACTGGAGATTTTTAAATAAATTTTACGTTTTATTTCATTTCATTCTTAAAGTATTTTCAAAATTAATAATGTTTCGGAAGCGATATAATATTATTCGCTGAGAAAATTTTTTTGGGTATTAAATAGTTTATGCAAAATTCTGCTTAGTCAGGATTCGAACCAGAGGTTGGATTTTGTTTCTATCTTGATATTTATCAAGCTTGATAAAACTCAATAGGGGGCTATTCTCGAATTACACATGACACGACTTTTATCATTCTATCCTTGTCATTCAAATGCAAAAATAAGAGTCTGTCCTTGTCATGTCGTATACGATGTTGTGTCGTGTGATTCGAGAATATCCCCCCTCTTGAGTTTTATCAAGCTTGATAAATATCATGATAGAAACAAAATCCCACTTCAGAAGTAAGACGGACGGTTGTTGTCGTTATCGGACAAAAATCGTTTGTTGAATTTGTTTCCATTGTGATAGGTTTTATTTCATTTCAACAAATACAAAACGTGCATAAGGAAGAGTGATAGAAAATCTGTTACCACAAGCAACCATACATACTTCACCTCTGGAACCTCCAAATTGAATGTTTGGTTTGATAACCACTACTCTACTGGATTTCTATTTTCGAAAATTGTGTAATTGTACCTTATACTGGGAGAATCGGTAATTGAACACCGACCAAGTACTTACTATTCTTGTGTCTTTCATACAAAGATAAGGCAAAATTGAAAACTATTCGAAAATGGTTCCTCGGTAGTGGATTTCACACGAAACATGCGAGTTGGAGGTTCTAGGATCGAATCCTGGACAAGGACAATTTTGCATTAATTATTATTTTTGAAATGAAGCATTTTTCAGAAAAATGTTTCAAATAAAAGTTGTACGTCTAGGAGGTTGAAGGTTAGAAAATAATTACTTAACTTGTTTTAAATAGCAACTACCCATTTTTATTGCATATTATTAAAGCTTGCGTTCAGAGATTTGGGGAGCCATGTTTCTCAAGAATGTTTACTTTCAAAATAAATCGACGCGGTCACGCGGTGTTGCCAAACTTACATATTACAAATTTAAACTCTTGTAACTTCTAAACTACATATTCACTTAAGTAAACTAAAAAAATATGCTCTGTAAACATCAGAAAGCAAGCTTTAATAATAACAATAAAACTGGGTGGTTGCTATTTAAAAAAAGTTAAGTGATTATGTACTGCCGGACCATCAACCTGCTTGTCAAAGTTATGGCAACATTTGCAATTAATTCGTCAGAAAGAATCGTACAACCTTTATTTGAAACATTTTTCTGAAAAATGCTTAATTTCAAAAATAAAGCAGCGTTGCCTAACTTTAGGTATTGAAAATTTAAACCCTTGTAACTTTCAAACTATTAAATATATTTTTAAACTATTTACAGCATCCCAAAAATTAGGTAAAATTTTAAGAAATTTTTGGGATGCTGTAATAAATTTAAAAATATATTTAAAACAAAAAAACGCAACATCAAAGTCTTCGTTTATATCTTAACTTATTTCTAGCGTTGGAAAAAAAAATATTATTTCAATTAGTTTTTAAGATTGTTTCAAGGAGCCGCTAAGCGAACATTTTTTGTAAAGAGCCCCGTTTTACTGCTGCCGTATGATTATTTGGTTTCACTTACTAAAACAAAAAAAAAGAAATTGGTAGCCAGAAGACTTTTCTTTATACCAAATAAAGAAATTTTAAAAAGCTCCACTGGAAAAAAAGTTATGACCAAAATCGCAAATATCAAGAGAAGTTTAAACTCAAGCGCTCAAATTTGACGACTATCACCTTAAAAAGGGAAGTCGATATTTTTTTACAATTTTTCTAACATTCCATAAAGGGTCCCCAATAAGGTACAGGAGACCTTATCATCCATTTTCCGGACAACCTGTATATTACTTAAAATGTACAGAAAAGCTAAGCAATAACAAATGAGAGATATTTGAATAGATGCACTCTGCTGGCTTTTGCTTTCATTATCGATTAGTTACTGATTTCATATTGTACTTTTTTTATTTAAGACTAAAGTTTCTTGACAATAAATCCGATATTCTCTGTTACATTTCTTCAGGATTTTTGGAAGTATGTTTGGTTTCTGGTTCCTTATTTCTTGTTATATATATCTGGTTCCAGCTTTACCGTATTAGGATTAGGATTTTTTTAAATTGGATTCGTTAAATTTAATCTTAACAATATTCCAAAATTTGGGTTTCAAATATGTGACGGCATAGCTGGAGAGAATTACGTTCGCCAATTATCTTTTGGTCTCTTCTACATCAGATTTTTCAAATCGCTTTTGTTTTATGTGGTCTGTCTTTCAACCCCTTTTGGAAAGTCTTTTAAACCTATAGTCGGCTTGATATTTGCGATTTTGGTCATAATATTTTTTTCAGAGGAGCTTAGCTTACTTTTTACAGCAGTACCAAAATTTCCTAAAATGTTACTTAATTTTTGGAGCGTTGTAAAAATTTTAAAAATATACTTAAAACAAAAAACGAAATTATAAACACTTCTTTGGTCTATAAGAAAGCTACAAAAGCGCTCAAAACAGTTCATTTATAAACGGTTATAAGTGAACTAACTGTTTTGAGTGCGTTTATAGCAGTGAAATGTATCTTTTCGAAGTTGGTAGAAATGAAATTTGTTGATTTCAGAATGGTTGGGGCCAAGCAATTTGTAAGTTATTTCCAAAGTTAAAAACTACAATATTTATTTTGGAAAGGTAAAGAAGCGCAAATCAGAAAAAATTGTACAAAAATCTTGTTTCATATTTTATATGTTTTTGATAGTCATCAAAATAAATAAGTGAAATTCATGTACATAATAGTATTTTATTTAGATGTTAATTTACAATTACCGTCAACGAAATTTTTTTTTTTGTACTTTTTTATTGAAAATTATTTGATTCGATACATTTTAAAAACATTTTAAAAAAGCTTTACTGGAAAAAAATTATGACCAAAAACCGCAAAAATCAAGCGAATTTTAAAATCAAGTTATCAAATTTGCTGCCCACCTGTGAAACTAAAATGACTGCAAAACAAAAATTATATACAGGGTGGTGATAAAGTTTGGAACCAAAGTCATAACTTCCGTAAAAAATTTTTTTGTAAAAATCGCTCGGACAGGTAAATTTTTGTTTTAAAAATGCCATCTTTTGGAATGAAAAAAATATTCATGACGTCACTGATAACTTCACTATGACGTCATCATCAATTTTTTTAAATGGAAACCCCTACTTTTTTTACACATTTTTCATAGACCTTTTTATCATATTAATGATCACATAAAAATATTTAAAAAAATTTCAACCATTTTTGAAAATAAAAATAAATTTACTCAAAAAAATTTATTAATTCTCAATGAAAATATTACAAAAAAGAAGTAAATTTTTAATTTACAAGTAACATATTTTAACGAAAATGTTCAAATTGTTTCCCATTGACCTTTTGGCATTGTCCCATTCGAGTGTAGACACTCTGAATACTATTGTTAATAGCTTCTTCGTCAATTTGTTGCAATTCCGTCCTATTTCTAAGCTCCAATTCTTGTAAATTATTAGGTCTATTGAAATAAACTTTTGAATTTAAATGTCGGGTCGGGAGATCGCGGAGGCCACTCAATTGGTCCCCTCCGACCTATCCATTTGTTGGGAAACGTGGTGTTAAGGAATTCTCGCACCGCCCTACCAAAGTGTGGAGGAGTCCCATCTTGTTGAAACCAAATGTTTTGGTTAGGAATGTTGCGATTTTCATAATTGGGGAAAATACGAAGTAAAACTGGTAGCAAATCAGTCCGCAAAAAATTCAAGTATCTTTCGGCAGTAAGGTTTTCATTAAAAAAGTAAGGTCCTATAAAACGTCTGCCAATTGCCAATCATTCCCACCCATACATTTAACTTTCCCTGTCTTTGACTATGGGATTCTACGGCCCAATGAGGATTTTCCTGTGACCAATACCTACAATTATGTCGATTCACTGATCCATTCAATTGAAAGGTAGCTTTATCGGAGAAAATTATACTACTTAAAAAATTTGGATTTTGATCACATCGCGCCATCATTTCTTCACAAAATTGCAGTCGGCGATCGGGATCATCTTCATTTAACTCTTGTATGAGTTTTATTTTGTATGGGTGATACTTTTCCTTTTTTAATAATTTTGCGACATAGGAATGATCCACATTATTATTTCTTGAAATATTTCTTGTTGAAATATTGGGATTTTCTTCAATCGCAAGTAATAAATTTAATTTGGTTTCTTCATTCACTTGAGGCCGTCCTTGTCGAGGCAAATCTCCTACAGATCCTGTTTCTGCAAATTTGGTAACTAACTTACTTACTGTAGATCTTGAGATTTGCGGTCTATTTGGATATTGCTCATTAAACAAAGCACAAGCTTCCCCATGGGTTCTTTTTCTATCGCCGTATCCTACCATAATTAAAATTTCGATTCTTTCGCGTTCGCTTAAACGAGGTTTTTTTAATTTCGTAAAACTTAATAATTGTTGATTATTATTAAACAAACGAAGTAAGCTATTCAAGCATTGGTAAATGAATTTAAAATTTTATTTGCCATACAAAATAACGTCAACTAAAGCACTTTTATAAAGGCAATTTTTATTTCAATAAATTTTGAATATCAAAAGCTTTTTCAAATTTATAATAAATTACAATTTTATTTAAAGTTTATTATTACTCAAACATTTTATTTTAATTACCTTTTTCATTAAAAGTTATTTAAAATTAGTTTTAAGAAATTTCCAATTGTTTAAAGAAGAACAATTCGAATATTTTCAATAATAATTTGTTATTTTTAAACTAAAAATCAGTTTAATTTATTTTTCTTGCTATATTTTCATTGAGAATTAATAATTTTTTTTTTGAGTAAATTTATTTTTTTTTTCAAAAATGGTTGAAATTTTTTTTAATATTTTTATGTGATCATTAATATGATAAAAAGGTCTATGAAAAATGTGTAAAAAAAGTAGGGGTTTCCATTTAAAAAAATTGATGATGACGTCATAGTGAAGTTATCAGTGACGTCATGAATATTTTTTTCATTCCAAAAGATGGCATTTTTAAAACAAAAATTGACCTGTCCAAGCGATTTTTACAAAAAAAATTTTTACGGAAATTATGACCTTGGTTCCAAACTTTATCACCACCCTGTATATATCATATATTTAATATATTTACTGTTAATATAAAGTGGACGTTTTAAAATTTATTAAATGGTTGGTAATATAAGTTTAT
This sequence comes from Stenus bimaculatus, assembly GCA_963971135.1. Taxonomy (NCBI): domain Eukaryota; kingdom Metazoa; phylum Arthropoda; class Insecta; order Coleoptera; family Staphylinidae; genus Stenus; species Stenus bimaculatus. The sequence goes on along the minus strand of OZ020180.1, from coordinate 66,562,889 downwards.
TACACTATTATTTACTAATTTTAAGTTGAAATTTATATCTTTTAAAAATTAAGATGCGTTGGTATTTCTGACATTTGCAACCTATTAAATTAGAAAAGTAATTGTTCTAGATAGTAAAGCATGTAAATGAGCTTGTAAAGTACGTATTTGCTTACTTTATTAGCCTTAGTAGGTACATTTAAAAAATAAAAATAAACTCTGTTTGAAATTACTTTTATAATACCAAGTGTATAAAATAATAATTAGATTTAATCTTGTTTATAATTTACATTAGGTGTAGATTATAACAAGCACAATAGCAAACTTCAATAAGGTCCAGCCTTCTTTGTCGCTTTACAGGCTGTAACAAGTCAATTCTCTGTTAGACCATGGAGTCTCTAGACTATGGTCATGTTTGTAAATTTCCGATAGAAATTCTCATGCATAGGCCATATAGTACAATTTTATCGCCGTATGTAGCTCGCTTCGAGGACTTCTTTTCTTCCTTACAAAACAATACAGTATTCTACTTTCGGGGGTACATTTAGACCTTGAAGGGTTATGGGCTAAATTACAACAATTTAAACTAAAAAAAATTATGAAAAAGCAGCAAAAAGATTCAAAAAAATCATAAAAAAATATATTCCTTACCATTATAACAAACAAATTGAGTAAAAAATATATTTTTGAGAAGGGGCTTTTTTAGACAGTTTATAAATCTGTTTATATTTTTGTAATCTTAATTATTTTATTTCTAATCAAGGTAAATGAATTATTAACACCATCAAGGTTTTTAATAGAAACCTCAAAAGAAATGTAAAAGAATATTTGAGCAAATATACGAAAAACGTGATTGTAAAGTAAACATGAAAAAGAAATAAATCTAATTGTGAATAAAAGACAAAAAATAAATTTTAGCTTGGGTTTTAGCGATGTGTGAGTTTTTCAAAAACACGAATATTAAATAAATCTCCGATAACGGGAAATGCTCACGCAATGTAAAAAATATTTAGAACCTGCAAAGCTGACTACACGTGGTGCACTTGTTTGTTTAACGAATCCTAAATAGAGTCACAAATCATTGCTTACAAATAGGATTTTAAACCAATTGCGCTTTGCGTGGATGATGGACGAACGAAAGTACATTGTACTTCCACATATAACCATTAAAAACTGCAGCCAAGTTACTAATTTTTACAGTGAAATAAAAGTAGTTAAAAATTTATTATAATTTATAGGATTAATAATCGTATTTTAAAAAAATATTCATATATTCATATTTTTTAATTTTTATTCCTCCAATTTTACATAATAGGATTTATGCCCAAAAATAGTACTACACAAAATATAATTAACTATGCTACCGATTTTTGAGCCACTAAAATTATTTCCGTTTTATTACTTTTATTTACAAAATTTTTAAAATAATCCTTTTAATTTAACACGTTATGTAACTAGAAAAGTTTTAAATAGAATTGCTTTAGAATCCTCTTGATAATTATTTTTTTTTGAATTAACACCTGATTTAATTTAACACCTATTTGCATTGTACAATTACTACTCTATAATCAATTGTTCGACGCCTGACAATAAAGGCGGTAATACAACGATTATAATACAAATTTAATTTGTATTCTCGGCTGCAATGATTTTATGTGATTTTTTTTTAAATTTTCATATACTGAATATGAAACCATGCATTAAATACGTGTAGTTTAGTTCATTATGTTATTGATGTGCGTTTACGTTTACCCTATTCATTAACAGCCTCGCCCTTGTTTTTCACGGCGCACAGCACCCTATAGGCATCACCTAGGGATGTTAAAAAGGCATCGGTATCATTAAGTAAGGAAAATAATGGCACGTTACGTGTAAGCTTCATTTCGTTTTTATATTTTATTTATAAGATTTATGTTCGCAAATGTAAAAAATTAAAACTTTACTTCTATCACGTAGAATATCACATCATTAAAATTACACATTTGAATTGCAAAACTCTTTTAAAATTCTAATATAACTTGGCTCTTAAAAAAGTAGTTACAAATTTTCTAAGAAATTAAAATGAAATTATCGTGGAGGGGGGTTTAATCCTGTTTCTCATATCAAAAATTCAAAGTGTTTAGCAAACTTGTGAGGTGTATGAATTTTATATTATACTCTAAATAACTTCAGTTTGTTGAGATTTATAAAAATTTAGTAAAACAGTTTGATTTTAAATTTCACCCCCAGACTTGTGACACCTCATTTTAAAGGATTTTAAAAACAAAATACAGTTGTATATTTAATTTTAAAAATTAATCACTTAATAACAACTTATAACCAAAAGTTAGTTATTCGAGATCCAAATTATTAATATTATTTATAATGAGAAATTACTTAAATTTTAGCATGTAGTTTTATCAAAGAGCATATTAAAAATGTAATATCATAATTAAAAAAATAAAACTTAAATTCAGACTTATTTAACGCAGTAAAATCAAAGGAGACAATATGCATAATTACAAATTATTAAAAAATGAAAGGTTCAATAATTCTAAGACATAACACTCTTTTTTATCGATAAACCTTTTCTTCGACAAGGACATTACATCGACACTACCTTTTCATCGATAAACCTTTTCTTCGACAAGTACGTTTCATTGACATTACTTTTTCATCGACAATCGTTTCATCGACGCTACCTTTTCATCGATACTACCTTTTCATCAACAAACCTTTTCTTCGACAAGGAAGTTTCATCGACAATACTTTTTTATCGACATTACTTTTTCATCGACAACCGTTTTCTTCGACACTTCCTTTTCATCGACTAACCTTTTCTTCGACAAGAATGTTTCATCTACAAGGACGTTTCATGGACATTACCTTTTCATCGATAACAGTTTCTTCGATACTACCTTATTATGGACAAACAATTTCACCGAAATTATCATTTCTTCGTCAATGTCGTTTCATCGACAAACCTTTTAGCGCTAATATTGTTTATCGACAAAGATGTTTAAAACTTGTAGATATTTATTTTTTAATCATTTTCACTGGTGTAAAACATTTTATTTCAAGTATACCGGCTGTCCACGAAACTAGAGCCACTCCTGTAATATCTTAATTTATGACTACGTTAAGCTCGATCAGGTCTTGATTTGAGCCTTTACATGTACTTCAAATGGTAGAGCCGAATTTAAGTTGCTCGAGATAAACGTCGTCTACGAAAATAAAAAAAATTAGTATGTTATATGGCATAAGAAATCGAATTTATTGAACTAAAAAAAAAACTATACTAATAAATAACAAGAATTCCTTGTATCCAACTTTTATTATAACTTTATACGACTAGTTTCGGGCTAACGCATCATCAGGTATAAATAATTCTAAAAATTAATTACATTACTATATGGTTATAAACAATAATCATGGTAAATTTAATCTTTAACAGAGGAAAAATTAATCACTAATGTTTAATAATAAACTATACTTACATAAAATAATCAATATTCAACCATCATTGTTGAGTTAAATTGATTCATATATTTATGATTATAATTATTTAAACTGGTGTTAAGTAAAGCTGACAATGGCAATTCCTTGGTAATTAAAGAAAATTAAAGAGAAAAATCTGGTGTTAAATAAAGCTGACAAAGGCAATTCCTTGGTAATTAAAGAAAATTAAAGAGAAAAATCTGGTGTTAAATAAAGCTGACAAAGGCAATTCCTTGGTAATTAAAGAAAATTAAAGAGAAAAATCTGGTGTTAAGTAAAGCTGACAAAGGCAATCCCTTGGTAATTATGTCAAATGATGATTACATTAGTATGGTTGAATTATTTTTGTCTAGTCCAAACTTTAAAGTGTTAACCAAAGATCCAAGTAAAAAATTAAATAAGAACATTAAAAATGTTTGTCGATTAGCAAAAGACCATGGCTTAAATACTTTTAATTTTCGATCATTAACCCAAGAATCCCAAGACTTGTCAAAAATACATAAAGTAAATGATCTTCATAACTTACAATCTTCTGATTTTAAAAAGATCCCGATTAGACCAGTAGTTTCTTTCGTTAGCTCATTGACTTACAATCTGTCCAAGTAACTGAATTCTTTCATTAGAGATCTTACAGGTTTCTCCAATGTTCGCAGTGTCCTCAATTCAATGAATCTCACAAAAACCTTAGAGAATTTTCACTTAACTGATAATCACATTCTCTTATCGTTCGATGTGGTAAGTTTATTTACTTCCATCCCGGTTGAAGATTGTCTTGTCTTAGTTAATGAATGTGAATCTGAATTACCTGATACAGATGTTGGTATCATGATGGATTTATTGAGGGTAGCCCTTAGCCAAGTTTAATAAAAAACTTTATGAACAAAGGGAGGGTCTGGCTATGGGTTCCCCTTTGAGTCCATTCATGGCAGAAATATTTATGTCAGGCTTAGAAAAGAAGCTGTTTGAGTCAGAATTAATGTGTGTGAAAGGAATTGATTTTTACAAGAGATTTGTTGATGATATTTTTGTCATTTTTAAAGGAACAACTCCTGAGTTAAACGATTTGTTTGATTTTATTAACACCTTACATCCAAATATCAAATTCACCATGGAGCTAGAATTAAATGGTTCAATTCCTTTCCTGGACATTAAAATTTCTAGGTCTGGTGATGGTATTTCCTTCTCAATATTCAGAAAACCAACTCTCACAGATAGTATAATTCACTGTAATTCTAATCACCCTAATAGGCATAAATTAGCTGCTTTTGGAAGTTTCGCGTATCGGTTATATACCATCCCGATGGATTTTCTGGATTTTGAGAGGGAAGTGAGCGTCATTCGACTTATTGGTAAGAATAACGGTTATTCTGATAAGATAGTTAAAAGAGTCATTTCTAAGGCCAGACTTAATCTTCTTTACAAAAATTCGTATTCTTCTACAAGCCAAGATGTTTCTGATATGAGTTATGCTTCCTTGTTGTTTTTAAAAGATAAATCACATAATTTAATGCATTTGTTTAAACAACATAACATCTCGTTGTCCTTTAAGACTAATAACACATTATCTCATTATAAAAACAACAAGGACAAAATGAGTAAGTCTGATCGTAGTGGTGTTTATCAGTTGAGATGTGGTTCTTGCGAATCTACATATATAGGGCAAACAAAAAGACGATTTTCGGTCAGGATTAATGAACATGAGGCGGCGATCAGATTGGATCATCCTGAAAAGTCAAGTTTTGCTGAACATATTCTTGAAAATAATCATACACATGATATCAAAAAGAACTATTCAGTATTACATGTTTGTTCAGATTATAGAATTTTAAATCATTTGGAAAATTATGAAATATTTAAATCATCTTTACAGGACCGGTAATGTTGATGAAACATCTATGTCTATGAAATGTCCTTATCGAAGAAAAGGAAACGATCGTCGATGAAAAGGTAATATCCATGAAACGTCCTTGTCGATGAAAATGGTTGTCGATGAAAAGGTAATGTCGATGAAACGTCTGTGTCGATGAATTGGCCATGTCGATGTAACGTCTGTTTCGATGAAACAGTCTTGTCGATGTAAACGCCTTGTCGATGAAACCGTTGTCCACGAAAAAGTAGTGCCGATGAAATAGACTGTCGATGAAGTGGTATCATGCCGTCTGACACTTGCCAGAATTCTTTTGATTTTAATATCACATTAATTTTCCTTTATTAAAAAGATTATAAGCTAAAATTATGTTAATTTCTTATAAAAATCAAACAAACTTTTTGTTTTAAGTTGTCATCAGGTGATCAGTTTTTAAAATTAAATATATCACTATACTCTGCAATTAAAATTCTCCTAAAGAAATTTAACCTATTTTACCATTTTTTCTACATCTGATGTTATTTAGGGTGGATCGTTTTCAAATGATAATCCTGTATATTATTCAATTAGTGTATTTTTTAATTATGTACCTATTTCATACGGAATATTAAAGTATTAATTTTAAGTTAAATGTACCATAAAGTTATTTAATAATTCACTTCAAAACATATTTTATGACCAAAAAACTGTAATTAACTAATAAATTATTCGTTATGTATGTATAATAATTATGTACAACCAATACAGAAATAATTAATTTAATAGTTTGTAATTTAATAACGTACTTGTTTTTTGTTTAAAGTTTATTAGACATGTTATTTTGTCATTGAGTACGTACTCAATTTACTGAATATGATCAACATTTCCAACTTCCAAACAAAACTGAAGTTTGACTTTATCAAAAGTTTAACACGTCATTAAATGCGATATTATAGTTATATTTCGTATGCTGAATTATATGTATGCTCTTTTGATTTATATTTATAAAATGTTTAATCTTATTATTTTAGAAAAATCAAGTATATTAATTTCATATTAATTTTACGATTCTGGTCTAACCATTTAAGTTTAAGGGCCTTCAAATTTGAATTTGTTATAAGGGTTGTTATGAATAATTTTCATAGTTACCTTAATTGTTTCCGATTGAAGTACTATAATTTTGACCAGAATCTCGTTCTATTATTATTTAATAAAGTTCAAAACCAATTATTTCCATTATTATCATTATTTTTGAGATGCCATGATATAATAATTTCTCGAAACAATCTTATGACGTAGTAATTAAATACTTTTTTTTTTTAATTTTTAAGGTATTTATTTGCAACGTAAATTAAAACTTATTTACGGAAAAAAGATATGTTCCAACTATATAAATAATATTAAGATTTAATTGGGTGCTCAAAATGATGACTACTTTTAAGCATATTCTAATATTTGAGAAGTAATTTTTGCGCTTGGTTGAGGGATTGTAATTTTTATTTCTTCGCTGGTTCTTGGCGTTGTTTTCACATGCCCTTTAATAAATCCCTAGAGGAAAAAATCCAAAGATGTAAGGTCTGGTGAACTAGCCGGTCAATTAACTGGTCCTCAACGGCCTATTCACCCTTCAGGAAACATTTCGTTCATTACTTCCCGTGTTTCCATTGCATTGTGAGGAAATGCATTCTTGTTTAACATTTAAAGTCCATGGACGTTATACTTATCATCCATTGTTGGTTTGTATTACACCACTAATGCATATGTATATGTTATAGGGTTGTCCAGTGATTAAAAAACTAGCTTCATTAGAAAACATTTGAAATGAATATAATCATTTGTAGACGAATTCAATTGAAAAATTAACATAGTTAAGGAAATCTTTACCATCTAAATTTTTATGAAGATATACAGGGTGTTTCTAAACCTGTGTTCCTAATTTCAGGAATCGATTCTATTACTTGTTTGAAGATAATAAGTAGATAGGAATAAATTTTTCCGCTAAAATGCTCTATTTTCGAAATACAAGGTGTTAAAGTTATTAAGACTTTCTACTCCCAATTCAATCAAATCAAAATTAAATTTTTACTTCTTTTGATATTCGTAAAACTTTATTCTCCAGTCTCCTGTTAGCTGTTTTGGTATATGTGCACCAATAATGTTTAGTTATTTTTAGTACAAGTGAGCAAAGTGTATGTAGGTTTTATTACGAGTTTGATTCTTGGCCGCCCGCCCTATCAAACTAATGATAAAATCATTTAGCTCACATGTGCTAAATCTGATTTTTTTTTTCATTTTCGTTAAAATAATAAATAATATGACTTACTTTAATTAAATTTTCTAATTTTTGGAAAATTTTATTGTTAACCTTTTATTTGCCTATTTGCCATTTCCAAAATAACACTTTCTTGAATTTCGATTTTTATACTTACGTTTGCGTGTAACATGTTTCATGTAACTATATTTTCTTTAAAATAACTTAAATTCTTTTTAAATTTTTTAAACCCAAACAGGTACTAAACAAGTTAACGGGAGAAAATATATTAAGGATTATTCAAAGAAGTAAAAAATTCGTCGAATAAAAACAATTGCGGGGGGGGGGGTCGATAAAAAGGGTCGAAACCCCGGAAAAAACTTGATTTGAAATTTTGCTTCGTTTTATTCAATAACGATTGATAAAAGTAAGCTCTGTACAAAATTTCTGTAAATTATCTTTAGAAATATTAGGTAAGGTTAGGTAATTAGGTTAAAAAATTGAAATAATGAAGAAACTTCATTTATTTCGAAAATAGAGCATTTTGGTGAAAATTTGTACTCTTATTTTTTATCTTCAAATAGGCAAATTACTGAAGTTAGGGCAGATATTCAGAAACACCCTGTATAAGATGGTATTTGTTTTTTTTGTACAATCTTTGGAAAAGATGTTCTAATAGACGATCTTTTAAATAGAATGAGTTTTTTATTTTAATATTAAGTATTAATTAATTAATTTTTAGATGGATCTATCACATATTAATTATAGATGCTCTACTTACACGATTTGAACTTTGTCGAATCCTGCTGCGTGGGTTATTTCAATCAAAATACTCGTTATTAGTTGTTTTTTAAAATTTTCCTAGAAACTTTGTGTTATTTCTACGGATTTTTTTTTCTCGTACTCGGGAAAAATATAATGTCTTGACAAATTTCCATGTGCTGTTTTTCCTATAGGATATTTTAAACCTGAAAATTAGGATTGGACTCCCAGTGGCCAGATTCTGTGGCGCTATGTTCATCAAAAATCTTAAACGCGTTAAACATTTCTTCAAAGATATGCATCTTATAACACCTTTTCTTTAAGTAAATAGAAAATTTGCACTTTCCTGTGGACTGTTGACTTAGTTTACAAAATGTATGTTGTGTTAGTCGTTTAATATTTCCTGGGATACTAGATAAAAATCTTAAAAGTAACTATAGTTTTACGTACATAAAACAATACAATGTTAGTGTATATTGGGGTACCTAAAATTTATTTCTTCTCCGCCCTTTTATTCCTTGTCAGTACAAAGTAGACCCGATTGTAACCGATTTACCTCGGAAATGCACGAACATGATCATAGAATCAAGGAACATAAAAATGAGTTGTTAAAGCCTGTCAAGCGACATATAAGGCTGTACTTTTATGGCGTTTGAAGAAAAGCATATTAATTTTAATTTTTTTTAAATTAAAGTTTGTTTATCATAGTATGACTATTTAATAAAAAAATTGTATAAAAAACTTGCAATGGCCTTGAGAACATACATAAAAATAAAATAAACAATAAATATATTTATTTCACTTCAGACCAAACAACTTTTTTTTAACCCTTAACGACCATGGCAGGGTCAAAATGGACCCCTATTAAAGATGTTTTTGTAGTTGCGTTATTTAATTACTGGGATTCATAATTTATTTAAAGGTTAGGAATAAAAATAACGCTTTATTTTCACGAAAAGCTTTTAGTTGTTTATCAATTTAATTTAAAAAACAAAAAATGAATAATTGAGTCGATAGTATCATTTCTAACTACATATAGGCCCAACGAAAACGAAACGGTCTTAGTTTCGAGGGGGACATATTCTACAATAGAACTGATGCAAAAATCCATTCATCCCTGTTTTTTTATGGACACAACTCCTTAAATTATAATGGGCATAGTGGGGTAAGTGATACCTCGTTGGAAAGATATTTTTACGTCGAGTAACATACAAAAAACAAAAGTTAAATTGATCGATTCGTTTTAAAGATATTTCAAATTTAAAATGCACAATGCAACATGTTAAATTTTAAGCACTTTTTTCGTTAGCGCTTTTTTCTGGTCACCAAATTTTAAATATCTAACTAATCGATTGATTTACATTTGTGTTGTGCATGTTACTCGAGGTAAAAAGATCTTTCCAACGAGGTATTACTTACGCTATAATGCGTTTTAATGAACACTTCCCCTTAAATTTAAATTATCTTGATAGAGTGAGTAATACCTCATTGAAAAGATATTTTTACCACAAGTAATATACAAAAATCAAAAGTTAAATTATTTGACTTATTTTAAAGATATATACAGATCGATTTATTTTTTATTTTTTGAATGTTACTAGAGGTAAAATAGTATATTATTTTATTAGGAGTAAAAGAAGTACTTTTTTGTGGCGGGCATGTATGTTTGCGGGACGAACCTTGCGAGTCCCGTGGATACATGCGAGCCACAAAAAGTTCTTTTACTCTGAATAAAACATGCTATTTTTTCTTCAAACGTCGAAATTTTTAAAATAGTAATATAATAAATAATTTTAAAATTTGAGATTTAATTTACATACAACACACAATACAATGTTCGTGTATATTGGGTTGCCTAAAATTCATTTCTACTCCACCCTTTTATTCCTTTCTAGTAATTTCTATTACTAGGCAGTACAAAGTGACCATAGACTCAACGAACATAAAAAGTGACATTTTTAAGCCTGTCAAACGTCACAGAAGACTGTACTTTAATGACGTTTGAAGAAAACTAATTTTCTGTCATTACGAAAGCTTACATTACTTACTATTGACTTCCATGGCTAATTCGATCTTTATTGTTTAATTATATAAATTCTATAAAAGCTGTTTACCCTCATCAGTTAAAACCTAAAATGAATCGGATATAATATTTTCATAGGACATTTTTTTCTCAAAATAGTATCTGCTGGTTTAATATGATACAATAACCGTGTATTGAAATATAATTACTCACATAAAATGAAAATAGAATATTATAATATTGTATAATATTGGTTAATTGTACTCATTATTTGTATAATTTTAATTATAGGTTTTAAATTAGTGTGTAATTAGGTATTTACTGTGTAAATAATTTTTTAATCATTATTTTAAAATAATTTATTGGACATTTGTAATGCACGAAATCATGCGTGTTTATATTTTTGGTTGATCGAAATATTGGATTATTATTGCTATTCCAATTGCAGTTTTATAATAATTGGGAGTGTACCTGACTTTTGGCATTTGGACTCAAGTAGCTACAAAAAACGTGGTGCTCTTGTGACATTTTAAATTGAATATTTATTAATAATTAAAGTTTAAATGTACTTAATTTATTGACTTATTTAATGATTTTCAATATTCAAATGCTTAAGTTACACTGATGAAGCAATGAAAAACAGGTGGTTTGAATTGCATGTTTGATAATTACGCTGTTAAATTACCTACGAAATTTTATTGATATTAACTTAATACCTAATTTCGATTGGTAATAAAAATCAAAATCTTAGACAGGTCGATTTCAGTTTCCGGAAGAGCATATCCACTCAAAAGGGATCCAAATGCACAGCATTAAAAAACAAAGAACTAGTTTTACAATAGTGCTTTTGTTTTGAAAATCGGTGGATAAAAATGAACGCCTGCGCCGATGAACTGTTCTTTATAATTGATTAATATAAAGGGTGGGGCAACAAAAACGAAACATTTGAGTTTTAAAACAGATAACAAAAAATTTTAAAAAATCGCGCGGACAGGTCAACTTTAGTTTCGAGGGGGACATATTTCGGAATAGAGCTAATGCAAAAATCCATTTAAACCTATGGACACAACCCCTAAAATTATATTGGGCATGGTGGGGTAACCTATATAGTGAGGATATTACACGAGCATAAAATTCACTTTCTTGCGAGTTGCGTACGCTATTTTTCCGACGACCACGGAGATTTTGCGACCATTATTAATATTTTATAGCAACAACTAAAAAGTTATAACATATCCTGTATTAACATCAGCTGACATTGAAGTTTTCGATTATTTTTAGTTAAATATATCTAATTGTAGATGGCGCTGTTTTGACGGAAGCAACTGATCCAAACGAATAAAAAATGTTCCAATTTTATTTAAAATTTACACAAAATTATATAATGATTTTAATAATAAAATAAGTAATATTAGCGGGGTTAAATATAAATTTTTATTAGAACTGTAATTTCTTTGGAAGTTCAAAAAATCCCAGAGAGGGCTTTCGGAATTTCTTCGCAGCCACTAATATAAATGACATATACGATTTTCTCATATGGTCGTTCATATGGTCGTCGGAAAAGATATTGTTACACCCGAATTTGAGACTGAAGACTATGCAAATATAATTTCTGTAATTGGGTTTTGTAATAGAAATGCAATTTATATTTCTTATTATAAAAGCTGTCTTTATCAGTACAAATTTCCATGGTTAACTTATTTTTTCTTTTAAACTAATTAAATTCTATTTAAACTTTACATCATCGTAACTCAAAAAGTAAAATTAACTGGGTGTATGTTCATAGGACATTTTTTCAAAGTAGCAACCGCTTTCATATGGTACAATTTGCCACAGACCTAAAGAATCGCTATGTACAGGGTGGTCAATTTAATGTGAGAAGTGGAATCTCCAAAAGTAAGAGTTTTACAAAAAAAATTTCCATTAATTTTTAGTTTAAAAGAGGCCAGATAATGGGTATTAGTTTTTTATAACCCAAAATAATTTTTGTTTGAAATGGAAACCTATATTTTTTATAAGAGAATTTAAATCTAAAGAAAAAAAAGAATAAAATATAGTCTGAGGCATTTTTAATTTTACGTATAGTTTGCACAGATTTTTTCTTAATTCTTTATTTAAATTTACATTGTGAATTTTTTTTCATAAGAAATAAGTAATTTTTTCTTCAAAAGTCAGTAAAATGTCATATTATGTAACACAACATGAAAGGTTAAGATTGACTTCAATGTCTGATCTGTAAAAGCCATTTGCTGCCGTCTGCACAGGCATTTAGCTGTATTTTACACGCCGCTTAAGCTTTTTATACTTTTAGATTAACAATAAAAGTTTTAAAAATAAAATCTGTTAAAACTAAATGTTAAAACGACAAATTCTTTAGATAATATTTTATTGTGTTGTTTTTTTGGTAGATTCAGAATTTATTAAGGAAAAGACTGAGATGCGGTTAGAATAACCAAGAAGAAGTCCTTCAGGTGAAAAATAACTATGCCCACTCTTCAAGTTAAATGGACAGCCTGTACACACTGCCTAATTTATAAACATCAGTTAGGAAATTTATGCCCGTTTTCAACGATTCTTAAGTAATGCACACATTTTAACAATCGTAGATGAAAACGGGCATAACACATTTAAATTTAGTAATGTAAATCATTTTACTTTCGTAATTGTGAGATTTTTTTTATTAAATTCTGATCCAATAACTGAAAAACCCCTTCATTTTCCAAGCGTCTAATTATAGAATTGTTTGAACCATTTAACTTGATATACAGGGTGTCTTACTTTTTTCCAGCATACTTTTTTTAGATAGTAAATGTAATTCTTATCAAAAAAATTCTTATGAACTCGAATTTGTTTTTTACTCCATAAGAAATTTTAAAATTGGTAAATTTTTGTAAAACACCCTGTATAATTTTGTTTCTTATTATCAATTTTTTATTTAAATCAATTATGGTTTCGATTTGCCAATGTGCATCTTTGATTTTGATTATTGGCTGTTTTTGAACTAAGTGGACAATTTAAATTTTTTTCGATAAAAATTATCTATATTTGATTGGCTTAAAGATAAAGATCAAATAATAATATTGGATTGTCGATATAATATTTTTTACATCGACCGCAAGGTCGTAAACGTTCATTTAAATTAAATTAAATTAAATTGAATGTCGTTGCAATAGTGGAACATTAAAAGGGCTAAACAATCCAAGATTATTATTTAATCGTGTTCTTCAAATACCGATTCGTCTATTTATAAAGATAAAATTCAAAGCAAACTTGATTTAAATAAGAAAGTTAAAAGTAAAATGAAATTTATACAGGGTGTCCCAAGAAATAAATTAAAATTTTGACTTTAAAATATTAGTTCATATTGTCTAAAAAACTGTTTGCTGGAAAAAAGGTGAGACACTCTGTATAACATATTTAAATCAGAGAAAAAATACTGAAGCTACTTCGTTGGCTGTTTTTTGTGTACAGTGGGGTATACAGTAAGCCCGGCGCCTGCACCACAATTTGCATAGGTTACAAATATAAATATTTTTAACTTGCGCAAACTGATACTCAATTTTGGGAAATTAAATATAAACCATTTTAATAAAATATATCAAGAGAAAAACTATAAGTGCTAACACAATATATGTATACGTATGGCTTGCTGTAGATACGTTTGATAATGGAAAATTTTTATGATTACAGTTTTGTATATTATACAGGGTTTCCAAGACAACCCGTACCACCAGAAATGTTTTAATAAAAGTTGTATATTTTTAAGAAACCTTTCCAAATTTTAAAGTAACTTCTGGTCTCGGATACTTCCGCCTGGTTTTGGAAATTAAGAATTACACAAAAAGATTCTTTAGGTTCAGTTTAGTGATAAAACTTTTCTTCTCAAGCATGTACGACAAAAGGTTCTCGAAATAAATTGATGGTACGGAACATCCTGTATAAATACAATTGTATTATTTTGCCAATCTGATGAAATTTAAAATAGATAGATAGTAAAGTTTTAATGCAGATTCACGAATTCCTTTTACCAGAAGAGAAAATACTTTTTTATTTTATTTTATTCCTGTATCACTACGTGCATTATTTGCATACGGCTCAATGTGCTCGAGCTTTTTTAAAACCACTAATATACTTCCTAATAAAATATTTAGAGTTTTTTCATCGCGCGAATAAAAAGCGGATGCTTTTACGTTATAAAAAACCTTTTGATTAATCCCATTTTATAAAATCTGGAAAATACCTAAATTGCCCTGGCTCACTTTATAAACTCGTAAAACTATATATTTTTAATTAAAAACAAAAGTATGTAATGAATGTAGGGTGAAATTATATTTTATTCTTTATCAGTTTGTAAACAATTCGAATGTTTTTGTGAAATTGAATAAAGTTCCAAAAATAAATTCTATTAAAAATTATGCTTTCCAATTTTTTGTTTCTATTTTGTATGCAGCGAATATTTCACATTCTTAATTCACTAGGACAGGGTTTAATATTATGCATGCATATCAAAAAGACGTTTTAAGATGTGTTTTATAAAGTGTGGTACACATGATACCTTTTTCTAGAAATATAATATATAGGGTGTCGAAGGATTCTCGTAAGCGATCCACGCCACGTTGTTTGGAAGCAACTGTTAAATAAGGGTAAAAAAAACAATATGTGGATGGAAGTTCCGAAGTTACTGGCATTATTTAAAGAGTAAACTTGGCAACATTCTTTTTAAGGTAGACTTTAAAAATACAATTACCTCTCAATATTTAATTCCTTTTATATGTATTTGTATTTGTATGTTGAAATTAACATGAAATTTTTCAGTTAATACAAATCATTATAATATTAATAATTTTTATTTAAAACAAATAAAATTGAAAGTAGATGTTCGAAGTAAATTTTATCAGATTTAAGTTGCAGGAAACAAAGAGATAATTGTAATATTTTTATATTGTTACCATATGTAATTTTTGTCAAATTTATGATAAATTGCAAATATCTTTACATTTGAACATAAATTAATATTTTTTGTTAAGAACAATACAATTATCTTTATTTTCTGTACTATATTGAGCTATAATAACTAAAAATGTAGATTTCTAACTTTTGAATATTTTTTCCTTGACTAGCGTAAAGTGGAGCGTGTAGGCGAGTTTTTCAGCACCCTGTATAAAAGATAATTATAAAATAACATATATCCACAAACTCGAAATTTCATGTAACTTGTGCGGAATTATAAAAGCCAACCTTTCTACAGCTAGAAGAAAAAATTTGAATAACAAGATTATTTTATATTATAACATTAATAGGAATAGTTTGAATATTCGAGAGAATGAACAATAATTTTGAAAAAATAGAAAACTTTGGTCCACATGTGATTCTTACTTTCATATTTCTTACGTTGGAACGTTTCGACTCTTATATTGAGTCATCTTCAGCCCTTTATCAGAAATAGAAACTAAAACCTGAACAAAATGTATAGTTATCTTTGAAGAATCGAAATATTTATTACGACTAGACTAGCGTGATTTTGATCAAAGAATAGTGCCTTCCTAAAATCAATAGAAAGGATGCGGTAATAAATCGTTTGTTCCTAGTTTAAATCTGCATGATTCAGAAAAACAAAAGAAATGGTTATAGGTATTCAAAATGTTTTCCAAAATGCCCTAGCCTCCAAGAGACAAAAAAAGTTTCATCAGTTTGAAGCATTCTACAACAAGCGTAGATTCTGTAAAATCTTGAACTAGAATTCCTGTCTGGTATTTAGAATTTTAGATATACCAAAGTAGAAGTTAAGGCGTATTTTAAAATACATGAGATAACTGATGTTCGGAATAATCACCAAAAATGTGGAATAAATAAGATTTTGTGTAATCAAAAATCGGTTAATGATTATACAAGGTATACTAGGAGGAATCAAAAAAAATAAATAGGAGGTGATCATATGAAATATTTCGAATAAAAAATCATTTGGAACCTTGGATTCAAGATCTGTCATGATTGCTCCTTCCAACCTTTTTAGTTCTATGGTATTTTCTCATATTTTTAATAAACTACAAGCACCCGTAGAATTTCTGCAGGTATCGGTATTCCACGTAGAATAGTATGGAGAACAAGGCATTTATCTAAGCTAGACGATTGGAATTTTGTTGGTGGATGATTGGTATCAATAATACTCGTAATTCATATCGGTGAAGATAATTATTTATTTGTGCCTATTGCGCATCATCTAAAAAGACTCAATTAACTTAACTTTCTTGAAAACGAGCTGATACCACTATTGGATGAAATTTCTCTGGCTACAAGAAGTAGAAAGTAGAATGTTCTTCCAACACGATGGAGCTCCTGCACATTCTACTCGAGATGTAACAACATTTCCAAATAGAAATTTTCCCCTATGGTGAATTGGTCGATTTGGTCCCGCTGCTTGGGCACCTAGGTCCTCAAACTGTACAACTTTGGATATTTGTCTCTGGAGATGGCTAAAATCAGAGGTCTACAAAGAAAAAATGAACATGAGATGAACTAATTGTTCACATTAAAAATAGTGGAGGTTTCATCAAGGAATGCCAAGATGACCTCAAAAGAGCTATTCGTATTGTTATTAAGAGAGCTAGAAAGTGCATTCAAGCAGGTGACGTGGTGGGATTTTCGAAAATCTATTGTGAACGTTTAAATGTTAGTCAGCTTTTATAGCACGTAAATTATAAACAAATGAAATAAAGTCATTTATATTTTTTCTTGACAAAAACATTCAAATATGTGTATCTCCGTAACCGTTGAGCATCGGACACGTGTTTATTTGTACTTTTTTTACTTAAAACAGTCCGCGCTGTAATATGAGTTTAAATGAAGTATGGACAAATGTATTTCAGAGAAAAGGAGAAGTTATGAAGTTAAAATAATGGAGCGTCCACATCTGAGCACATACGTGGCAAACCGAGGCAATGCTTTTTGTTCTATCTGTTTGGTGCGACGCAGAAGCAGATAGGAGAAAAAGCCTTGCCTCGCCTTGCCTCGCCTTGCCTCGCCTTGCCTCGCCTTGCCTCGCCTTGCCTCGCCTTGCCTCGTTCGCGTACGTGCTCAGTGTGAACGCGCCTTAAGGCCAATGAACGACGACGAGAAGTGGATGATTTTATAAACCAGGTGACAGAGTCTGGATAGCTACACATGTATTACCTAAGGGATGTATCCTTTTTACATATTTGCTCCACGTCGAGATGAACTGTATCTTAAATTAAGAAAGATTGGAGACACCAGTTATAAAGTTGCAGATATTCGAAATTATGCGATCTCCTTGGGAAAGTACAGTACTTCATAGTTGACATAATATGGTTTAAAGAACTCTCCACCTGCAACTTAACTGAAAACTGAACTACAAGTAATAGAGTTAATTTTATAAAAAAAATGTTTAAAATTTTTAGTAGTTAGGTAATGAACTAATTACCTATAATATTATTGAATTTGGAAATTGCTTTAAGATGAGAGAGAGTTCGAAAATTAGTATCATGTTACAAAAGAGTGTATTATGTATTATGTAAAGATATATTTTAATAAATACCCTTTTGTTTGTTAGAAGAAAAGTAAGGAAGATTATTGTTTACAAATGATTATTTAAGAACATAATATGGTAGTTGCAACTGTCTTGTAATTTTAATTAAAGGCATTTCCTTTGCCTGTACCGTATTAATGAATTTATGATTCGTATGAATACAATTCCTGTTTGGTTTGGATATTGTAAGACAATCCCAATAAACAATGCGCGCTTATTGTATAAGCTAAATATTTCATTTAATTAGATTTGGGTATTTAATATTAAAATTAGCGTTAATACAAACCCCAAAACTATTTATCAACAAATAAGCAAATTATACGGAGCAGTCATTAATATTTACATTTCATTTATATATTTTATTTTCTTCTAAATATACATGTTATATTATATATTATTATTATTACAACATGCATGTGTTACATGGATAAAACTATATTGATTCGCAGTATTTTATTTATTAACCGGGTGACGGCTTTTTCCGTAACGTATAGATTATTGATGACAGATTTACTAGCTGGAAATAAAAAGAATGAAATCTAAAAGAAAGTTATTTCAAATTCAATTGAATTTATATTTTTGCATTTAAAGTTAATAAATTTAATAACTTTATTTAAAAAGATTTAATCATTAATCATAAACGATTACTTATACACAAAATACGTTTTTTATGATTAAACTATTTTTAAACGATCACTTAAATTATGTTATCACATTTTTATTTCTTTTTCTTTTGAACTGATTTAATATATTTTTACCTACTGTAAAGTCTTGGTTTTATGGTAATTTCTATAAAACGAAAGATATAAATTCAATTTTGTTTGAAAGTAAACTTTTAACCCTTTGTTCGTTCATTTAAAAGATTACAAGATTCAAAGTTTTTGTAATTGATTAACCATTATAAAAAAACTTTGGAAAGATTTATAATAATAGTAGATGTATTTACTAAAAATACTGTAAACTATATTACCATAATTTAATTAGTAAACAAATAACAACTTTTAAATAATAATTATATTAAAAAAATATCATTAGATTAACTTATTAAAAAACCCTAAACTACTTAGCTTATTATACGTATTAGGTTTGGTAACACGTATTAAATGTAATTCTTACTTTACTACAATGTTTTGTTAACTTTAATCAAAAATCTAATACGCTTCTTCCTTAATCTTTAAAATCAAAGTTTAAATAGTTTAAACAGCACTTCTCTTACCTTAACACTGTTTACTTGTGCTCTGGAAACTTTCGAGTGTTTTTAATTGATTTGGTATTATTGCACAGTAGTATTATGTTTGTAAATATTTATTTTCAGAAGGGGATTATAATTATGAGAACCTCAAGGGAATGGATTATTGCCTGTTTAAATAATTTAATATTTAAACTACAAAGCAAAGAGTTTTGCATATTTTAAAGCATAAATATTTTATTTTGTTTTTAAAAGTTTGCTCACTGATGAAAACTGAGAGTTTATCTTAAGAGTTATTTTTGAAGTATGCTAAATAGGGTGGTACGACAGCGTGGATAACTCATAAACCACTTTATGTTTTTGTACCAATATTTGGTAGGATTAAAAAATATTTATAATTAACAAAATTGGAGAAAAGAATTAAAAAATATTAACATTAAGTGTATTTTTCAAGGCCCTTAAAGTACTCCTAATTTACTATAAAATTAGTCAAAAACAAACCAAAGTATGAAGATAAGTTCGTCATACTAAGTTTAGGCATAAAATATGAATCGATTGGTAGATTAAACATGACAATCAAAAATTTCTTTGACCATAGTTATTATGATTATACTAAACGTAGTTTTTGCGCAAAAGTAGCCCAATTTAAACGCAGCAACAACAAAAACTCATAAACATAAATAATATGCACAATAGTTTTCAATTACGATACAAAACTATGTATATTTTTCTTTATTAGGTATTTAATTAAATAGGGCGTATAATAGAGTAACATAAGTAACCCTTAAGAGTGATTTCCTATACTGGAAATACAGTAGTAGTCTTAGTAGTTCACGGGCATCAGTAGATACGCTAGTGCAAAAAATATTTTTAAGTGCTTTTTTATTGAAGATTTCAAAGTCATTCTACTAAATTTTGGCAACTGGAAAAAAATCACAGTGCACGAAATAAAATATAATGACTTAAAAGTTCCTTAACTTTGGGACCTTCTAATTACTTATGCATAAACTTGCAAAACGTAAAAATGTGTTGCATTGTACCCTAATTAATTTAACTTATAAATCCGAAAAAAATTGAAAATCTGAGGAAACTACAGATATCCCTGTACCCGTAATGTTTAATTTCTTGATTTTTCATGAGATGAATTGTTCCTCCAAAACTCGCACGCTCTCTAGCGATTCGCATTAATTATTAGTGATTCTCTGATAATTTGCAACGAAGCTCCAGAAAAGTGGGATGGATTTTCTATTTCCTGTTATTATCTCCGACAGAAAATTTGCAGGACTTGCCGGCGTATTATTTTTATTAACTTGAATAGATCTTAATTTGTCTGTAACTTACTTTTATTTATGTGATTTTCCAATTTCCAAGTCTTGTAACTGATCTACGTACTTATTTTCTTCGTTGAAACAATATATTTTTTAATTTTTATTAATTATAAATCTATTTAAAATTGTTTTATAAAAATAATTTTAACAAAGAAAAATCTGTTTTTGTTTTATTTAGTATTATGAAATAGATAATATAGGATTTATTTTGAACAAACCAATTTACATTTAATAATTCAATAACCAATACAAAATTCATGGATATTAAAAATTATTTTAAATTGGAATTTTCACTCTATTTTTATATGATATTTATTTTTTATCGAATTTGGTCGGGTGGTCGGTTGAGCTGACCAGCACCCATACAACCCAACCAGCCATAAACCTGATCTTCGATTCTGCGAACCTCTTGCACTAGAATGTTAAATGACTTCACTTGCACTGAGAGCCTTCGTCAATGATTTAATATTACTCCTCTATTCCCTGTGTAGTGTAGCATCCGACTTGGTTGGAATCAGCGACAAACTTGGTCGGCAATAATCCTCCACACATCCCAACTTAGCACTCGATCCGACCAAATTGTACCCGTCCCTATTGGATCGTGTGTAGAACTATTGTTTTTACTAGAAAATAAAATATATAAAGTAAATAACATCTTTTAATAGTAGCATTAATAATTTTTGGAGGAAACTATTTATTAACTTAAAATAAATATTAAACTTTTTAATGACTAACTCTTCCTAATATTTTGATTTTAATTCCTTCACGATGGTGATTTAAGTATTTTACATTCTTTCACTTTCCTTTATTGTGTTTTCAGGAGTAGGAAGGTTTATAAAGGCCTTGTTTATGTACGATTTATGTATGTATTTATTGGTACAGTGAAGAGTAGGGTATTACAAATTTAAATAAATTTAAATATGTTAATAAAGCTCGCTGAACAGTAAACTATTTGATTTTACTATTTTGTTATTGAATTTTAAATTATTGTAATAAACAAAATAATTTAATAAATATAACATATTTCAGTATCGCTAAATATACAGGGAGTCCCCAAATTGGCACCCAAGCTCTTCTCTACGTTGTAGGAAAAATATTAAAATAATAATAATAAAATTAATTTATCCCTAAAATAAAACCATTTTAAAACAGTGTGATTTTCAATCAAAAAAAATCGCAGTACAGTGGTATTATCATCAATAGTAATACCATGAGAATATTAAAGTTCGCAGTAATTCTGTCAATTTATTGACAAATTAAATTGTGTTGCCTTGTTACTTAGAAACACATGGCAAATGGACCACTCAGAACGCTTGTCAGGACAAAGGCATCAAATAATCATAGTAATCTGAATTAGGAATAAATAGTAATTTATGAATTTGAAAATCTAAGCAGTCTAAGTTTTTTAATAGTTTGGCATTTGATTTAATCCGACCGTCCGAGCAAATGGAATCGTGTGTTGTTATAAACGTTGGATACCACAAGTATAACTTATTTATTTCTATAATTTAAAAAGTAATAGTTTAAGGACCTTATCGGGTTTTGGGAGCATTTTGTACAAGAATGAAACTTATGCCACATATAAATAAGAAATAAATATACAATAGTGTAAAATATTTCGCTCTTTAGGAGACCGCTTTCGCCAAAAAACGCAATTGAAATTAATTAATTTTTGCACAATTAGACAACGATGCTAGTGTTTTCCTCGGTGTTTCTAACAAACAAAGTAGTTTGGTTGCCTATGCCATTTATTTACTATGATTTATTGACTTTAATAGCATAAAAATTATACAATTAAGTACATATTTGTTATGACTTGATTAGAAATTAATTTTTAAGTATTTATTTTATTCAAATAAACTTATAATTTAAGAATATATTTTTTACAATTAAACAATTTTTACACAATTGTCGTTTTTTTGCAATTTTCAAAATATTTGATAAAAAATGACTTTTCCAGTTCCCCGGAGCTCTGAAACTTTTACTGTAAATTCAATGGCTATAGTTTTAATAGTTGTAATAAGATTTGTAATATTACGGCGTCAATTAAAAATAAAATATCTTTTACAGGTTATCGTAAGACTTTATTGCACAATCAGGCAACATTGAAATTAGTACCTCTCAAACGAAACGTCCAAATTAAATGTAGAATAATTATTAGTAAAAAGTAGAACCGATAAGGCACCTCGGTGGCGGCAAAGGGCTTGTAAATTCCTTCTATTTTTGTAGGACACACCCTCGAAGCACCTCCTATCAAGTAGGCAAGATACTATTTACGACATTCGGCAAGTTATTTCTCCTTTGCTAGAATGTTTCATTCCAGTATGTTACATGAGCGCGTACCGTATTTCTTTTTATGTGCACGGGCCGATTTTAGCTGTTTTTATAAGTAAACGTACGAACGCAAGCAATGTGTGCGCATGACAATAACACCTAATGTGGGAAACTTTACAATCCAGTGTGAGTCACAGTGAGTCAGTCGCCAGATACCTTTGTAAAGCTCGTACGAATTTGCTAGCCCGGGCATTACTTCTTGTTTGTAACAGTAACCATTGTCCTAAAGTGCCTTATAATAAAGGTCATTTGTATCTACCATCAGGTAAATCCTTTTGGCGATTGTATTCGATTATTAACATAGGTTCCACAAGGAAAACACCCTATTCGTTTTAACTGTCATTTGCTTTCAATTTAAACGTAAATGAAAGGTAATTAAAATTTATCTGACAGTACTTGTCAAAATTTGAATTTTAAAATCCGCTGTTGTCGTGTTAATAAATATTTTTTTAAATAATGTAAAATCTCATAAATGTATTTATAATTCATATTTATTGAAGAAATTGGAAATATAATTAATATTGGGGGTATTTTAGTTAATTTTTGTAGGTTTAACTTATTTTTCATGTTTGCCCAAAAACACATAGGAAAACGATAAGGTCCTTTTCTAAAGAATTTGCGTTTTGTTGCAAAGCTTATAGAAAATATACCTTTTTAAAAATTGCCAATAAGGGTATTTGTTATTTATAAAAAATATGTTGTTTTTTCTTATGATACGGAGTTTTCTTACAGCATGTTTAAAATATCAGTAATAATGCATAGAATTTAAAAAAAGTAAATAGTATTTGTTGACTTGCTGACTAAAAAGTTGCTGTGTTTAGAACGAAAGCAATACTTTTATCCCTAAGAATAAAATTTTTTGTAATATGTGTGTATACATTGCTTTAGAAACATACTTTCCCCTGCTTTCAACAATAAATAGAATTTAAATGTATAGTTAATATTAGATACGCAAGTAAAGATTTATAAATGTAACACTTATAAAAATGTGTGTCATGAAAAAGATTTATCGTATTGTAAATACATGTACAATATGTGGTTTTAACAACAATTATTTTGATACTTCCTTAATTATTCCAAGAAATTTGTTAAAATATTCCTATATCTTATAATTCCACAGATCTGCGAGGTATTAATAGTTATTTATGCACCAAGGGAGTAAAGTGAGTGTTATAATCCCGACTATGAAAGTTATTGCCCGAGACGAAGTCGAGGGCAACAATCATAGGAGGGATGATACACACTTTACTCCCTCGGTGCATATTAATTTTTTTGCACCACCAATTATAATCAGATTATTGTTTTTGGTTTATAACATGCAAAGAGTAACTTGTAAAACGAACGCAGATTAGCCATAGAACTATAGTTTTAAGAGATTACCGTTTCCTACTATACCGGCACTGATGAAGCTGTCACATTTGAAGTTTAAAAAAACAATATTCATTTCGTTTAGTTTATTTAAAGCGTACATTAAATTAAAAATACAAATTATGGACGAAAGTGAAGATTTTTTTTGTACTTCACCACATATCAAAGAAAAGGCAGTTGGGGTAATTACACAATAAAAATTACTCCCATAAATTAAACTGAATCAGATAACGGTGCCATATTATTAATAAGTAAATCTGACGTAAATGGGAGAAAAAGTACCATTTTAGTCCCTCTTACAAAGAGTATTAATTTTGATTCCTTTATAACTCATAATCAAGGTGGTGATATTTACGATGCTCACCATTGGTATATTTTCAAGTCAAACAGATACAGGGTCGGTTAAATTAAACATTTTTATGTCCATTAAAAATCTGAAAAAAACAATTTAAACACATAACAGAGTAACGAAAAAAATTGAAAATATCTATCATTTTAGAAAGTAAGAAAATTATATTTTCCAACCCATTACTGCGACATCAATGAAATTTGGTACATTTAAATTGTTGACTATTCTGTGTTAATTTTTTTTTGGCCCCTTGATTGGAACTTTTTTTGTTCCTTCTGGCCGTCATACAGGATTTTTATTAAAAGTATTAGTTTTTTATTATTAGATCGATTTGGATCAAATGAAGTGTTTGAGGAGACATTTATTTATTGTTTATACAAATTATCAAATTATCATATTTTCTAAAAGAACATATTACTGTGAAACAGAAATCTGAAATTTTTTTTATTCTTCAAACTAAAATGTCATATTATGTAACACAACAAGAGATGTTGTACTCGGATAAAAAGTGTCTTTTTGTGGTTCGTACACATTTACAGGACTCGCCAATTCCCTAACTTGTCCTGTAGCGTACTCACTACAATAAGTGTCACTTTTGTCTAAATAAAACAATATACTATTTTTTATTATCTGATGATATAAAAATCCAATATGGCGGCCATAAGAAATAAAACAGTTCAATATCGTATCTTCGAATTGTTCGAATTTAGGGCAAAAAACATTTTTAAGGTGATTTAACATCTATGATTAAACAGAATACGGGTACGAAATTTCATTGATATACCAGTAATGGTTTAGAAAATATAAATTACTTTTAAAATATTTTTTAGTTTTTTTGCCACAACTTTGCAATTAGTTTAAAATATCTTATAATCTTGAATTTTTTTCTGATATTTAATGGCCATAAAAACATATTTAATAATAACTTTATTAAAGGGCAGATTCCTTTTAGAAATACAATAATCAATCCTGTACTTAGTTTATAATAATATCATACAAAATATAAATATAAAATTCTACAAATTATACAATGAAGCAATTTGATACATTAAGTTTTAAATTCGTATATTTATGTAATGTAAACATGCTAAAATGACACTAATTTTAATCTCTAGATTTAAATACTTTCAATTTTTTTTTCGAAATATGTAAAATGACCTTGTATTGATACCATAGGGTTTGAAATAAAAATTTAGCAAACTTAATAAAGCTGGGTAAGTCGGTAAGTGGTAAGTTATTTCACCGTTTATAAAAGTTTATAAAGTAAACACATGTCTCCATTCTGAGAATGTCGGTGCTCCACTGTTTGTAAGTTGTGTGCAGTTTGAATAAATAATGTGTTCTCTATCCAGGCTCATTAAATAGCCTAATATTTAAGGAATATGTTGAACTTTTTCAGCCACATATTTGAAGTTAGCATATAGTGGATTCCAAATTATAAGTGCCAATAGAAAGATCTCGACTCATTCTATTTATATATCAAAGAGTTTTTATTTCCTTATTATTTCAGTAATGTGACTATGAAAGTTTAATTTTGCATCAAATGTTATTCCAAGACCTTTGACTTCACTTAACCCTTTCACTCCTAAATTTTTATTTTATGGAAAAAAAAAATTATTCTCTGCTGAACTAAATTCTATTTTCAAATGTAATTGTATATATTATCTTCCTGAATTGCTAGGATATCAGTGACATTTTGTACCTTACAAAATAATTTAAAATCATTAATGAATACAATAAATAGTATAGGGCCCATGTGGGAGCCCTGAGGTATTACGGAGTAAACTTCCATTTTGTTTGAAATATTGCCCTTATATTTAACACTTTTAAGCTTTTCAGTTAAAAAGCTTGAAACACATTTTATAAAGTTAGAAGAAAAACCTAAAGGAGGTTTCTTAGCAATGAGTGCTTTATGATTAACCATGTCAAGTGCCTCGGAAAAAATCGGTGTAAAAAGAATTTAATGTTTTTAAACATCAGTAGCAAATTGGTAGCAGTTGATTTACCCTTGCGGAAACTATGCTGTTCATTAACAATGCCTTGCCTGCAAATCAATGATAGATGTTTCGAAACTAATTTGTCCAAGATTTTTGGAATGCTAGTTTGTATGCAGGCTCCCGTATAATTTTCAATATTCATATACATAGATGAAATAAGAAATAAAAACATATGTGTTTCCAGTTGATTGGAAATTTTTTTGCCGAAAGATTTGTTAAATAAGAGACAAAAGCGTTTGGATGTTTGGACAAAGAGTGAGTACAATCTTTTATTTATAAATATTTTACGACACCATAAGTAACTTAATTGTTGAATTGCCTAAGGAATTAAGTTCTTTGAATAAGAGCAACATTCCCGTTATCCGAATTATAACTATTATTATCTGCACAGTAATTATGTTTGTTCTTTTTATGAATACCTTTTTTATTGTGATTAATTTAATAAGTTCACTATTAAACCATATGAAAAAATGACTTGTAAACATTTTTGACAGAATTAAAATGATTAAAGCCAGCATAAAAAATATCGTAAAATACATACAAAACATCAATGTGCTTATATCGGGTGTCCACGAAACTAGGGCCATGCCGGTAATTTTTGTAATTATGAAAATAAAAATTTTAATGTTATATAGTTTAAGAAAACGCATTTATTGAACTTCGGTTTCACCGGAAATTACATCAACTTTCTTATATTAAATATAACACAAAATATGACAAAAAAATATTTTCTGAACTTTTTTTTGGTAATTTTTTTAATAAAATCTACTCTTAAATAATTTAAATAGGTAAAATAAATTGAGAATTATGAAATTCATTCAACCATTTTTGAGAAATTAACATTTAAAATTTTTGAAAATATCTTAGTTTTTAAAATGATAATTGGGTCACCCCCTAATTAGATATAGGATGTTTTCTAATTACAGTGATACACAAGATGTATTTAGAATCCATAAGCTTACTTACTTATTCATAAGCAGCTCTTGATAAATTGATAAAATAAAAAGATTAAAAAACTGAGTAAGTACACTTAAGGTTTATTGTTACATATTAGATATCACTGTAATAGGAAGAAAAATCCTCTATTGACATAGGAAGTGGCCCCACTATCATGCCATTAAAAAAATATATATTTGCAAAAAATGCATTTTAAAAATTATAAAAATTAATTTCTCAAAAACTCATTCGGTAGTTTTTCATAATTTATAATTTATTTTAGCTATTTAATATAAGAGTAGTTTTAATAGATTTAAAAAGAAATACCAAAAATAAATAAAAATATGAAAGTTGACCTCATTTCCGGTGAAACCGGTGGTGATTGAAATTTCTTTTAGTTCAATAAATCAGTTTTCTTATGCTATATAATTATTTTTATTTTCATAAATAAGGAATTTACAGGGGTGTCCCAAGTTTCGTGGATACCCGATATGTAACAAACAATTTCTCCCAATTAATCATGGAAAAATAATTGTTATTTGCTTGGAATCCAGCATTAATAAAATGATAGTAAATTTATCTGGCACACCAAAAATAAAAGGTATATTTGATAACCGTAATGATAGACACTGCGCTGTCTTGGATCAGCGAATCACTGGCACGATAAGCACTTATTATATCATATAAGAAAAAATCAAATATAGGAACACCCCTTTGAAATTGGGAATATTGTTAACTTGATGAAGATTCATGAATCCAAAGCTGTTTCCCTGAACTTTAGATGAACCGAGTTGATTATCAAAAGCAGAGTGCTATCGTAATGTTTTTCAAATTTATCTACCGATTCGTTTAGCGGTAGATATAATAATAGTATATTACCCAACGAGCTAGAAAGTGACGAATTCTTTGTGAGTGTGAAAATACCCGAAAGAGGCATTAGACGAGTGAGGATATCATACAGCACAAAACTCACTTTCTTGCGAGTTGCGTACGCTATTTTTGCGACCATTATTAATATGTTGTAGTAACATCTCAAAAGTCATAACATAACCTTTGATGACATCAGTTGACATTGAAGGTACTCGAATATTTTTAGTTAAATGTACCTAATTGTAGGTGGCGCTGTTTTGACGGAACCAACTGGTTGAAACGAATAAAAATTTTTCCTATTTAATTTAAAATTTACACAAAAGTAAATTATTGTATAATGATTTTAATACTAAAACAAGTAATATCAGCATGGTTAAATATAAATTTTTGTTTGATCTGTCCTTATTTTGCAAGTTCAAAAAAATCCGTGAGATGGCTTTCGGAATTCCTTTGCAGCGATTCTATCGAAAATTACAAGAAGTATTTCAGAGTTACAAAACAGAAAACCAAAGTCACTAGTGACTAGTGTAGCAATGATAGATTTTCTAAACCACTGATATGAATGACATATACGAGTTTCTCATATGGTCGTCGGAAAATTTAATTGCGGACCTTGATGCAAAAAGTGTGCACCTCCATTTTCGTTCATTTTCGAGTTAATACTTAAATTTAAAAAATATCTGATTTATTTGGTACAAGAAATAAATAGATCTGATAATAAATTGGAAACTTATAATTTATAATAGCTATTGGAGATCCCCCATTGAATCCATTTTTTTCCATTTTTAACAAAGTGGTACAAATAATGACAATTTTACCAAGCATCAAATGATGACGACGATTAAGAGAATGAACTGTAATAGATTTATTTATATTATTAGAGATTGTCGAAACTTTTATTAAGCTATTATGGTTAAATTTCTAGTATCAATATAGAAATATAATACACTTTAGCTAATTTTAAAAGGGATGGCTTCTTTCAAATCATAAATATTGCATGAATGAGATAATTAACTAATTTTAAACTTAAAAAGTTTTCAGTATTATGTGCAAATATTCAAATTTTGTGATAGGTTATATTTTTTGTCATCCATATTTAGGAAATTTTTATATACATATTTTTGTGATTTGTCCCAACTTTTTAAAAACGAAGCTGCCCCTTTCTTACAGAAGAAATTTTTAAAAATAATTTTTCCATGTACAAACTCCAAATATCGATTTTTAAAGGCGATGAAAATGCGTAACTTTTCTTTAATTTAACCGACCTTGAATCTCTTTCACTTTAAAAGATACAAATGATGAGCATCGAAATAATCACCAACCTGTATACCCCTAACCCGTGGATTTATCATACCATTTTTTTCTATTCCATTGGGACCATCTTTCTTCAGTTGGTAGAGAATAGCTAGACAAGAATATTTTTTATTGCAATTCAACCTGATATTATAAATGAGATAAAAAAACTCACAGCTCACAGGTTTCATGCGATAATAAATTAACATTTATAAGACAATTAAAAAGTACTATATAGGCTTAATTTGATCCTTAAAAGTAGTTTCCAAAATTAATATATATAGATATTTGAATAACGTTACTTTTAGTAGTGGTATTTTAAGTATAATACTCAAATCTCAATTATGGAAAAATATTTACATTACAACAGTTTAATCATATTTTGACTTGACGTGACAAGTTCCGCTAGTATGATTAGCAGAAATACATTGATTTGAATGCACCTAGGCTCGTTAAATAAGCGGAACTTGCCCACAGCCTTGTAATCAAAGTACCAACTAAACATTGCATTACCAACAAGAGCTTATAATTTGTAATGTTATTTCACCTCAATTTAGATAATAATTTTTAAATAATAATAAAATATAACATATTCTGCCTAATTGTTTAATTAGTTGACCTTAATTTAATGGAATTCTACATATTCTATGAGAATATGGTTAAAAATTAAATAACGTGTAATTATTTGGTTTGGCCCAATTTTAAGCGTGAGAATTTTTAGGAGTGTAATTAAAATTGCTGAAATAATATAATGCAAATTATATTTCATAGCAACTCACTTTATATTAACATTCGGCATAAACGCTTTAATTATAAAAGTTATATCATTTCCGCATAATAAGCAAGCGTTAAAAATCATAGCTTTCCCAGTTGAGTAAACAACAATGAAATATAATTTTTTTAAATAAAAAAATTTAATTGCTTTAGTTTTGAGTCGCACATTCTACAAGGGCCATAAAAAGAATATAATTTAAATTAAAAATTAAGGCAAATTTTAATTATTTGTAGGGCAACTTCACCTAACAAATGCAGGATAATTTAGGTGTAATAAAAATTTAATAAATATAAAGTAGTTTTAGTAAAATCAGCAAATTTACGGAAGACAAAAACGAGCCATTGTTGTATTATGACACTAATAACAAACTGATGTCAAGCCTTTTAAAATAAATCTTTGTTCCGAGCGACGACTGTAAACGAGGGTAAGGGCGTGATATTTCTGGTTAAAGAATTCCGGTGTGGCAGGTAACCCTATTTCATCCGACTTATTTTTCTTCACTACAATAATAGACAAAAAAGGCATTTATTATCGTCTCGTTGAACAAAAACTAAAGCGAAAAAACGAGATAAACAAAGGAAAAGCGAATTAATTCACTCTAGGAAATTTATAACGTAAACTTCGTAACATTTGTGTTTAATTCAAAATAGCAACTTTCTGCAAAACTATTTGGTAGTAAGCATCCTTGAAGGATAAATAGAAATAAAAACAATATTAGAAGTGTATAAAATAAAAATTGTTTCTCGCAAAATATTTTCAAAGTTTAGATGTAGGTAAATATTAATCAAATCATGTGGATATAAGAGATGAATTTATGTAATACAATTAAAAACTCGCTTAGTAATTAATTTATATGTATGTTTAAAATAAAACAATATAGTAAAGTATACAGAAGTATAAAACTGCAGTTTTTAACGGTGGAAAAAGCAACGTAATTGCTGTTTTGGAGCAGACAAATATTGTAAGAAATTTAATTTGCGAATAAGAAATGTGTATTAAAAACACTTTATTTTACTTTATTTGATACTTACTTTTATAAATAAATATTTATTTATTTCAAACATAAGCAGGTACCTTTTTTATAATTTTTTTGATCATAAATGACATAATAAAACAGATTTCGGATCGAATTTAATTGTAGGTAATTTTACCAGAAAAAAAATAGGAAAATCAATCTTCTCATTAAATAACATAAAGGAAAAAATAAAATATAAAAAATACTAGAAGATGATAAATAATAAAATAATTAATATCTTGAAATAAATTAATACAGGCACTTATCAGTCATCATTTTCATGTAAATTTATAATGGCGTTTTTACAATATTCCAGATTTTTAATTCTTTAAATTGATTTTTTCGAAATAAGTTACTGCTATAAGTTTTAATAAATAAAAATAAGACTATACCGGCGGTCCACAAAACTAGGACCACCCTCTATAATTTTTTTATTTATGAAAATAAAAAAAAAAAGATTTTGGTATGTCATATTGCATAAGAAAACACATTTATTGAACTAAAAAAATTTTCAATTACACTTCCTGTTTCACCGGAAATGACATCAACTCAGTGGCCTTGCACCCCCCCCCCCCTACCTACCTCCCCCCCCCCCAAAGAAATGTATTTTCTTACTTTAATATTTTGCTAATCGTTTTTGAGAAAATTTTGTTCAACCCCCATACTAATAAAGTCAACTCCAAGGAGGTTTGTGACAAAAAAAGGTTTTTCTGAACTTTCAAAAAAATTTTTGGATTTTTTTTATAATTTTTTTAATAAAATCTTATTAAACTAATTAAAATAGGTAAAATAATTTAAATTATGAAATTCATTTGGCTGTTTCTGAGAAAATTTTTTTTATAATTTTTAAAATACATAGGGTCTTTTTACAAATATTTTTATTTTTTCAAATAAGGATCTTGGTATCACTGTAATCAGAAACAAATCCTCTATCTAAATAGGGGCCCCACTATCAGCCATTTGAAAAGATTAAGATATTTGCAAAAAAACGCATTTTTTTAATTTTAAATTATAAATATTAATTTCTCAAAAATGCCTGAATGAATTTCATAATCTACAATTTATTTAACCCAATTAAATTATTTAAGAGTAGTTTTAATAGATTTTATTAAAAAAATTACCAAAAAAAATCCAAATTTTTTTTTTGAAAGTTCAGAAGTCACAAACATACTTGGAATGTTTATTAATAAGTACATGTGTTAGATTTAAAATAAGAAAGTTGATGTCGTTTCCGGTGAAACCGGAAGTGAAAAAATTTTTCATTTTAGTTCAATAAATGCGTTTTCTTATGCCATATAACATTGCAAAATTTCAAAGTTTTATTTTTATAAATAAAAATTACAGGGGTGGCCCTAGTTTCCTGTACACCCGGTATACTCCAACCACTACAAAGAAAGTCATGCAAGAAAAATAGACAATAAGAAATTCAATATCACTCCTAGAACCATTTACGGGAATCTCCGCAATGCACTGGAAATCAAATAAACAGCTTCGCTAAATCATCAAGAGAAAATATCATCAAATTCTGGAAGCCCATATGATCACAATCAGTAAACTATAGATGAAACGCAAACTGAATAAGAGAAGAAAATAAATCAAAAAGCAAAGTGGACACGATGATAGATCGAGTGATATGCCTTGAGGAGGTCACAACTTCAATCAATAAATCGTTGAACTTCAAATTACCAGGCCAAGATGGGATCCAGAAGTAACTTCTGGCAAAAAAATCTCGATACATCCGGTTCAAATATTCATATGTAATATCACGAGTGGTCAAATTTCAGTCGAATATTTTTCACTGTCATTACCACGAATGTCATTTGGGGTTAAGTCTTAATTCACCGACTGCGTAGCAGGAGGGGAATTTTTAACCCCAAATGACATGAGTGGTAATGTATGAAAAATATTCGAATTACTATTTGAACAAGAGTGCATATTTAAGGGACTATTTAACGAACATTTTACACTTTTCTGTGCCAACTTCAAATTTTTTTAAATTTGACATTAACGTCATAAAATAATCGCTGATATTTTTGACATTTTACTTGTCACAAAAAATAATCACTTGTGAGTTGAATAGTCATCGATATTTTTGAGAACTCCGAAAATACACCTAATTTCTTTACAATTGGTCATACTAACCTACTTCCAAAAACTACCACCATCAGCCACGACCCTTCCAATATAGGCCGATAACTTCCCGCAACTGTTGACCTCCATCATCTGCAACATAAACATAACATCGTAGTAGTGGATGTAGGAGAGGGAGCCAGGGTTGCAAAGAATTGCGAATTATTGATGATGTGACGTCCATGTTGCCATTCGAGAGTCTACCACACATTTGGTTTCTAGAAGTATTAGATCTTTATAAAATCCTCTTATTGGTAATGCCCTCAAACACATCATGGAAAACGATTCTACATTCTACATATGAGTGAAAATATCCTACCCAACGGCAAGGTTTGCGATATCCATATTCGACTTGGAATTTTTCAGGGAGTCTCCCAAAGTTCATTGTGATTTTGTCCTGCTCTAAACCAATATCATCTATACACCATAAAATTAACAAAGGTTATTCTTTGTCTAATAACTCAAAAAGAATTAACCACTTTATCTACATGGATGATATTAAGCTGATAGTCACCTCCAACAAAGACTCCTAAAGTCGTTGAATTCAGTACCGATATGAAAATGAACTTTGAGGTAGATAAATGTCGTGCAAGCACAATGAAAAGAGGCAAGTGGGAACATGATGATGAGGTTCAAACAAATCAAGAGCATTAATATCTGGAATGGAAGAAGTTGAAAACATGCTCATTCTAGGTTTTCAACAGGCTATTAGACATATACCAAAAAGCTACAGAACTGCACTTTCTGAAAGTTTTAATAATAGAGTCAAATCTATACTAAAAACACAACTATCAGGTATAAATAAAGTAAAGCAATTAATTCGTTCATTGTTCCACTTATTTTCAGACCTATTACGGTCTTCATGAGTAATGGCTATCATTTCTCGCTCGTTGAATAATATATTATTTATTATTTAGAATGAGTTTTGATAGTTCTTATCAACTTTGGTTATAGAGTTTTTGTTTTTTTAATTTAAAAAGAAAATAAAAAATATCGGATATATACTCATTTACTAATATTGTTTTACACTATGATCAAAAAAATGGCTTCCTACCTAAAACAAATAAGGTGGATGTTATTTCAGAAGCGCTTTCTTTGTACGTTTTGGAGCGCTGTAGCGCGCTCTAGAGCACATAGCGCGTGTACAGTTGGTCCCAGCTGGAAGTAGGACAAAAGTAATCACGATCACGTATTCTTTGTCCTACTTCCAGCTGGGAGCAACTTTACTATTTGTCAGAGTAACTTGTTCCTGATCTGCTCTTTTTTCTTCTCCCTTGCCCCTTGATGCACCTACCTAATTTTTGGTGTAACTTACACTTTAGAGTGGGGGTAATAATATTTCAACGTGCTTATGCTATTATCCTAACTTATTTTGTTGTTATTATACATATTATTTCCTGCTTTAGTTTTATTCGATTTTTGAAATACATTTTATCATGCAAGAAACAGATCAACTTTTAAATAAAATGGTTTTAGGTATAATAAAAAATAAAAATATATGTAAATAATTTTTATTATTTTTATGTTCAGTAGAAACACTCTTGCATAGCTTCTAAGGATTAAGGACATAATTTTTTGATGCTCCTGCGTCTTGGTCCATTTTGTTTATTGTTTTTTAAGACCATTTAACACACAAATAATAAACAGAGAACTAAACCTTGATGAAACGTTTTAAGGTGTGTAACTTTGAGGTTAGGTTCAGTTAGGTTTACACACAAATGTTGGGAGAGAACAAGAGTGACTGTTCTTTTTGTCATCTAGGTGCAACTTGCTCCAGTGCAGTTCGCACAAGAACAGTTTGTACCTAAACAGAAAGCGCTTCAGGTAAAACCGGAAGTGATACCGAAGTCAAATTTTAAATTTCGTTTCGTTTACATTCGGTATGTTTTAAAAAATAAAATTATTAAAATATTTTGGGTTTCTCATCTCACGATTTGGTAATTTTTACTAAAAAAATAACTCCAGGCAAACTATTATAATAATAATTCATGAAGAGAAGATTCGTGGGAGAAATTGGATTTAAACTTAATACGCGACATACAAAACGTATTATACATGTATATTATATAAATGTAAATTTAATTTAACATATTAGTAGATTTAAATTTTAATAAAGATTTATGAAAATATTAATTTAATAATTTAATTAGAAAAGTTTCAAATAAAGAATTTATTTTTTCAAATTTCAAATAAAAATTGGTTTAATTAAATTATTAAAAGAAATTTAGAAAAATAAATACAGT
Organism: Stenus bimaculatus; assembly: GCA_963971135.1. NCBI lineage: Eukaryota > Metazoa > Arthropoda > Insecta > Coleoptera > Staphylinidae > Stenus > Stenus bimaculatus. The sequence goes on along the minus strand of OZ020180.1, from coordinate 66,527,181 downwards.
ATACAACAGTGTATTGCACACATTTTATGATAGGGTATAGTAAATATTTTAGTATATTATTGTGGTTTTGGAACCTACTTTTTAAGTTTTAGTAGAGCATGATTAAGAGTATAGTTGGCAAATTTAAGCGCTTGATTTTGAAATCGCTTCATGTTTGGGGTTTTTGTCATAATTTTTTTTTCTAGTGGAGCTTATTTAAAATTGATTTTTTGGTACATTTGTGGCTACAAATTTCTTCGTTTTTTTTTTAAATCTAACCAATTTGACAGCAGTTTTTTTTTGTTCTAAAACTTACAGCACTGTAAATAGTTTACTAATATACTTAAATTGGGCAACTTTTGTTTAAAAACAATATTTCGAACCGCACGAATAACTAATTAATGAAACTTTTCTTTGGCATGTTTATGGTACCAATCGATTCATATTTTATGCCTTCAGATATTAATTTTGCATCAACAACATGCTTTAATTGGTTATTGAATAACTTTACTCTATAGTGTGAGTACTTTAAGGGCTCTAAAAAATACTCTTACTGTTAATATTTTTTTATTCCACAAAATGAAAATCATTATTATAAATATTTTCAAATGCTGCCAAAATTTGGTATAAAAATATTAAGTAGTTTATGAGTTATTTATGCGGTCGTGACAAAGTAGATTACTTAATATCAACTTCCTTTAAATGGGTTATAAATTTGGTTTCCCGCAATATATGGGACACCCTGTATATATTTTCAATTTGCTCTTTGAGCGCTTGGATTCCTCAAAGAAAATAGTGTAGGTGTATTTAATCGCATAATATTGTAGTATTAAAGGTAGAATTTCACGTTCAGAAATTTTGTTTACAATATAACTGTTTACTAGGTTATATTGTTAATAGCCCTATTCTAGTGGAAATAATCATTAAAGGGGATTATTTCATCCACATGAGGTAAAAAAAGTCACCCAAAGGGATTGAAGGTGATTATCGATAATCATGTTGATAAGTTTATTAACTTAGAGTTAAATTGTGGGTTAATTAACTGTGTGTGTTAGCAAAAATAAATAAAAAACATTTTCGTGTAAGCAAGAAATCTATTCTAAAATTAGGGCATATCGTTGAAGTTTAAGTTATAAAGGAAATTACAAGAACGAGAAGTGTAATTAGTGGCAAAGAAATATAATTAGTAGCTACTTTACTTGTAGACTTAGTTTACCAGAATTATTCCCCAAGAAGCTGAATTCCAAAGAAGTTATATGTACAAATTGATAAAAATATACATATAATTTTATGTAGAGTGCATAATTTTAAATTATATCTACAGAATATGGTAAATAGCTAATTTTTGAATAAAAATTCAAGAAAATGTTTATATATTCAAGCTACCATAATTTCTTAAGGATTCGAAGAGTATTGGTCTATGTCTATGAGATTTTGTCATTTGGCTATTGTTGTTTCAAGAATTTAGGTTAGGTTACGTAAAGTTTATCGTAAGGGGTCCTTACTAAAACTTGCACTGAGTGGAGCTTTCGGCTTCGGCTTCGAGTGAATTCCTCGGCAATCCGTAAAAGTGCATGACGTCACAGGTTGCACTCGGTGCGCACTTGCACTGATGAAGCAGAAAACGCTATAAGAAAGCTATAAAAGTACACAAAACAGTTCGTTTATAGCAGTGGAATGTATATTTTCGAAGTTGGTACCAGTAAATTTTATTGATTTCAAAATGACACTTTGCAATATGCCAAAATTACTTTTTTGTGATACCCTGAAGATCTAGAATAAGTAAAGTAAAATTATGTTAAATCCCCTATTTTCAATTCTGAAGAACGGTCATGGTAGCAATTCGCAATAATTTGCATGTAATATTCTTACATTTTTGTTGTAATAATGTTTTTCAGTAATTAAAGTAATATATTTTATGAAAGAATAAACACTGCAATTTATAGCGCAAACACAATTTTCATAAATTAATAAGTTTACCCTTTACCCAGAATATTGTAAATATTTAAGCCGGAATGTATTGCATATTGCATTTTTCAACCCCAAATTATTTTAATATGTTGACATATGAAACTTTTTATCAAATTTATATTTCAATAACTGTTTTAGTTACATAAATAATCCCATTATAGAAGTCAAATATGAATATAAAATATTGCTATCAAACAAAGAAACTAATAAAATTTAATAAAAACCTTTACAATATAAAATAATAATTAAAACATATTAATTTAAATAATTTTAATTGGATATTTTATAAATTTTGGTGTTGTATATGTAAATTATAAACAAACAAGGCCGATGTTATTATTTAAATTTGCACTTTAATAGAGTACAGAGTACAGAGTTTATTAAAATATTCCAAATCTAAATAAACAAGCAATTGTTAAGTAATATAACAAATCACCTAAATTTCAAATTAAATATAGTCCTTGACGTCACTCTTATTTTAAACAAAATATTTTAAATAATCATACAATTTAAAGGAGATATCTTTTATAATCACTTAAACCCAACGTATTTTTTAGAACTTTAATTTCATTAAGTTTATGTTTTATAATAATTTATTACAGATTAAATAATGATATCCCAAGACCAGTGGTGGATTAAAACAGTTGGAGGCCCTGACAACTAATGAAATTTTATGGCCTACCCTATTTTTAGGCATATTTTTCATTATTATAAAAAAATATTTTAATTTTATTTAAAAAAATACCTAAAAATAAAACTAAACTTAAAAATATGTAAGTCATTTGTAAAACTGTACCCAGACGATTAAATAATACTTAATTCTATTTCGCAAAATGTCTGTAGAAAGCTAAAATCACAACAGACTCAGTTGAACCCGGTTATAGCGAGCATCAAAAGGGACGGCGAATTTTGATTGTTATAACCGTTAATCGTTATAATTGTGAAAAAATTTTTACCTTCAATATTTTCTATTGATATTGGACTAGAAGCATTAAGAAGTTTTGATTATTGCCTGATGATGGACGAAAGTCCGAAAGTGCACTAGCTGATATTTTTATTATATTTCTTTGTTATTTGAAGATTATCCCATTCAAATATAGTTTTATTACTATCAAATAACTATATTATCAATGGATTATTTTATTATTAATTTAATATATTATTTGCTTTATACATATGTGAGGTCAGTTGTGTACAATAACTGGCCCAACTACACTCCCCTGAGGTACATCACTACACCAACCACACTCCCCTGAGGTACATCACTACACCAACCATTATTTCCGCCAATTTTAATCTTTTGAAGAGACTATTTGTATTATTAAAAATATTAATTAGAATATTTTAAATGATTTTAAAAAATTCTGCAGTTGTGAATTCGAAGAATGGAAACATATTTTGAACCATAGTTCTGGAAAAGTTAGTCAGAACATACAGGCTGATGATAAAGTTTGAAACCTTATTCATAACTGCCGTATTTAATTGTTTTGAGAAAATCGCTCGGACAGGTCAATTTTAGTTTTTAAAATGCCATCTCTCGATATAAAAAAAATATTAATGACGTCACTGGTGCATTAACAATGACATCATCAGCGATTTTTTTAAATGGAAGCCCCCACTTTTTTTACTCATTATCGATAGAAATTCATGTCACTTAAACAATGATGTAAAAAACAATTAAATTTTTAAACAAATTTTTGAATAAAAATTCTTTTTAATTCAAAAAAGAAATTTTTATTTTAACGAAAAAGGTTTCATAAAAAAATTAAAATGAATTTGAAGTTACCAATAATAACAAAAGAAAGTAAATATTTAAATAATGCGCATTCTAATGCAAATGTTAAATGTATTTAACAAAATTTAATAAATAGTCTTGAAAAACTAATTTTTTGATTCCATTTAAATGTAAGGACATTTATAAAAAATAAAATTTTAAATTTACCATTTATTGAAATCGACCAAAATAAATCTTATACAACATTCAAATTTTTCAAATTTAATAGTAGGTACAAATTAATTTTAAGTTTATATTAAAAAATTTTTAAACGAAAATTTGCTTACAAATGCAAAATTTTTTTATATCATCGTTTAAGTGACACAAATGTCTATCAAAAACCAGTGAAAAAAGTGGGGGTTTCCATTTAAAAAAATCGATGATGACGTCATTGCTAAATCACCCGTGACGTCATTAATAATTTTTTTATGCAAAGAGATGGCATTTTAAAAACTCAAATTGACCTGTCCGAGCGATTTTCTCAAAAAAATTAAATACGCAGTTATGAATTAGGTTCCAAACTTTATCATCACCCTGTATATAAAAATAACCATTAGAAATGACAATATTTCATTAATTCCTTGCTTGGTTTTAAACCCAAAAATCCTTATATTTAAAAGAGGTCATTTATCGAAGCTTGAAGGTGCATATCTACCAAAAAAAATCAAAAATTTTGAAAATATTTATCATCCATGATACCCATATTTTCTTTCACCTATTTCTTAGCATTAATTCTCAAGTTTTTCAACTTATTTATAATTTTAACTAATAAAAGCTTTAATTTGATTTTAATAGAGTTTTAATAATTAGCATGAAATATATGTAATATCAAGAAATTGCGCGTTTGGTTGAAAAATTAATAGTGTTCAATAACAATAAACTAACACCAATTATAATCAAATTATGAAGCACCCGCGCACGAAAGTACATGCTATAAACGATTTGTAGGGGCGGACACAAAACAGATAGCAATAAATTTTGAAGTATAAATAGCAAATTATACAAATTTCTACAAGAAATGAAAGATTTTTTAGTTCAATGGTAGATTTTTTTCTCGTGAAAGGACAATTATGAATTAAAAACCTTCTGTTATTTAGCAAAATTAATTTAAGAAACAAGGACGTTAAGTATTTAGTTGAATTTTTTAGTTTATTTAACTGCATATTTTGATGTTTCTGGTTTTTACATGTCTTCTAGTAATTTCAATTAGAAGAGAAAAATATCTTAGACCGAAATAAAAGATCTTTAAATTTTCTATTAAAAAATGATTCTTATGTTATATTATTTCATACAAAATACTATTTTTCCAGAAATCGTCAAGTTCTTCGAAAAAAGATGAAAAAATTCACCACTTGCTCTTAAAATGCCATAAATTCATTATTAACCCCCCCCCCCTAAAAAACATTAAATTAAACATCTGTCATTAGAAGTTACCCCCCACTAAAAATCGTTGTGGCTTGCGGTACGATCTAAAAGGAAAAGTGAGTCAGTTGATAGTTGAACTTCGGCTTGGGTAGTGTACTATTTATGCAAAGTTTAAAGAGTGCCTGCATCAACATTACAATTTCAAAATACCCTCTACCTTGTTTTAGAATAATGTAGATTATTTTATATGTGAAAATACAATTGATTGTAAAGATGAAGTTGTTACTGTGGGACAGAAAGGTTTACTCACTTTAATTAAGTCTAGTAAAGAAAGACGAGATAATAAAAGTATTCTTAATTTTTGGAATCTCAAACAAGTCTAAAAATTCATGTATAACGTAGGAGAGATAATACAAAAAGTAACAGTATTGCAACTTCGGTGAAAAAAATATAACGAACAACAAGCGGTTTGTCTAGCTCGTCTATCTAATCTATGTTCGACAATGGTGAAGTTGCAGATGAAATTATTGAAATAAAAAGGATTAAATATGACAGAGATATTTTGAAATTATTAAGTTAATGCAGGCTCTCTATAAACTTCTCATAAATAGCACACTACCTGAACCGAAGTTCACTATAAAACTGACTCACTTTGCCTTGTATGATACAAGGCAAGAGGCAAGCCACGACAATATTTTACTTGGGGTAACTTTTAATAAGACATGATTAAATTCATGGGTCTTAGAGGGGAAAACAATGAATATGTATATATTAAGTGCAAAAAATGATGAATCTTCCGATGTTTTTTGAAGAATTTAAATTTACCTAATGATTTCTCTAAAAAGTGTAACTTTTATGAAAAAATCATTAAAGACCTTTCTTATAGAAAAAATAAAGCTTTGTATTTTCGGTTTAAAATATTTTTATCTTATAATTCAAATTACAAGAGTTATAGACAACAAACCGTACAACAAACCGTACAACGTCGTACATTTTTCGAAATAACGGACGACGCAAGCACCGGAGGCCGGAGGCTTTTGAATGTTTTTAATAATGGTTAAATGAACAACTGTACCCAATTTCCGCTTGTTACTAATGTTTTCACAATTTAGGTCTTTTTTGTCTAATGAAAAACTGTAAGTCCTTACAGGAAATAAATGTAACGTAACCATGGAAACCGTCAATTAGGGGGCGCCGTTTTGTCAGAAACAGCTGATCGAAAGGAGTAAAAATTTTCCTTTTTTAATAATACCGGGTGGAAACGATACATGGATTACCTTTATAACTTCTTTATTTATTAAAATTTAATTTAATTACGTGTATGGTTCAAGAAAACACATTTTATGCACTAAATATTTTTTCAATATGACTTCTGGTTTTATCGGAAGTGACAACAACTTTATTTTTTTTAAATGTAACACCCATTTTTTTATTCAAAATATGAAATTATTTTATAAAAAAGAGTTTGTGATAATTTTTTTATTTTTTTTTTTGAAATTTTTTCTCCATCCGTAGTTGTTATTCCAAATAATACAAATACCTAAGGAAAATTGTATTTTGTAAAATTATTTAAGGAGTTTTTGAGATATTAATTTATGAACTTTTTTGAGTAACGTTTTTGCAAATAACTCTTTTTTTTAATGGAAAGATGCCGGGTCACTTGATTTTTCAAAAAGAAGATTATAATACGACTATATTGGTATCCCATATATAGGGTGTAATCAATTTACTTGTGCCATTTTTGCAAAACGGGGGGCGCCGTATATTGTTTTATTAGGAGTAAAAGAAGTACTTTTTGTGGCGAGCATGTAGGTTTGCGCGTCGACCTTTGCGAGTCCCGCGGATACATGCGAACCACTAAAAGTTCTTTTACTCCGAATAAAACATGCTATTTTTTCTTCAAACATCGAAATTTTTAAAATAGTAATATTATAAATAATTTTAAAATATGACATTTAATTTACATAGAATACACAATACAATGTTAGTGTATATTGAGTTGCCTAAAATTCATTTCTACTCCGCCGTTTTATTTTTTGTCAGTGCAAAGTAGTAATTACTACTCCTAGGCAGTACAAAGTGACCATAGAATCAACGAACATAAAAAGTGACATTTTAAAGCATGTCAAACGTCACAGAAGACTATACTTTAATGACGTTTGAAGAAAAAACATATTAAAAAAGCACATAAATTGAACGTGTTTTTTTTACTTTTACTCGCTTCGCGTCGTTCATAAAATTCCACCAGAGGGCGTCTAGATTCTAAGAATCACCATAAACTTTATAAATTAAAAAATGACAGCTATTATTTGTTTTTTATCTACATCCTTATGTGTAGTCATTTTATAAGAAATAATTTAACTTTCTAATTTAGCTACAATTAGAATTACGTATGATTCCTAATTGTTTTAAAATTAATCGTAAACTCGGTAATAAAAGAAACATAATACATTAATATTAATAAAATGAAATGTGATAATAAACTAAAATAATATTTAATTTTTACCGCCACTTGAAATTTTAATTCGCGAGTTCATTATAGTTACAACCTGGGGCATTCAACTGTAACAATTACTTGTAATAATATGAGAAATTATTAAAAGCAAATTAACCCAATAAAAACTTTTTTATTAAAGCGTCTCATATTAATTTATCAATTGTTTTTTTTTAAATTAAAAATATTTATAGTATACAATTTTTCGAAACATTTTTTCATTCATAGAGTGGAATTTGTTGAAACTAGAAAAATTAATATCATATTATGGTTTTTCTAATAAATTCGTCCACAGTGTTTAATTACTAAAAAATTTTGTTACTCAAAAATTTAGAGATAACTACGTAGAAATAGTTTATAATAGAAAGTCAATTAAAGTTTATAAATCTTAATTCATCCCTTTGTTCGATTGTTAAAATATTTTAAATTGCTTAATTCCTCTATTAATTGCAGATTAAAAGTTATAATTATTTTGAAAGTCTTAGCGTAGATAATTCTAATTCGTTAAACTTTAATTTCAAACCTTGTCTAATTGCAACCTGTACACGTAAAGGCGGTGTTAGCATGGATTATTATTTTATTTCAACATAGGATTAACTATATCTTGAAATGTTCTTTCCAATTAGCCATTAAATTGTATAGGTTTTTATTTAAAAAATAAAAATGAGTCTCCAACAAAGGCAGGTTTCAAAACATAATTATTTTTCATTCAATATAGGTATTTCTTCTCCATCCATTTCTATATGCCTACAGCTTAATGATTATCCAGAAATAAGTTAATTAATTTTGTTTATGTACCTCATTAACCGAACATGCCTTCAAAACATAATATTATTATAAAGATTTATTTGTTGCTTAAAATTTTCTATGTGGTTCTGGTGTATATTTAAAATTAACCCGCTCAAAAACCAACCGTGCATAAATATATATATATACTCATATCCAAAAAGAAACAATAAATAATATGAGCAGTTAAATTATATCAGAACAAAACAGGATTAATTGCAGATGGACTTGCTTCACCCAATTATCAAGTTGTAGGCAAATTAAAAGATGTTCCATATTTTGAATTTATTCACTATATGAACAAGAAAGAGACCTATTATAGAAGCCCCAACGTTTCATTTTGCATTTATTTCAATTGACTTAAAAATAAATACCTATCTTGACCATTTAATGATTTTACCCACAACTCTATTCTCTTTATAGATTTAGAACTCTAAAGAGGTTGAACATTAGATAAAAAGCTTCCACGAAATTGTGATGATTAATACTAAAAATCCTGGTCAAATCATTTTATATAAAAAATACCTTTAAATTTAAATTTGTTATATGGGTTGTAATAGACAATTTCCATGGTTACCTTATTTGTTTCTAATTAATTTTGACCAGAATCCTATAAATTCTTCTATTCCAACATAGATTGGATGTAAAATATCATCTTGTTGAATATTACGTGCATACATGCTTGCTACAGATCTTCTTATATTTTGAGAAGCGAAAGCGATACCACTCAAAATATAAACATGGTTAGTTCATTCTGGTCTACGACATCTAGTAGTATTCTATAACTTTGAGTTCTTAAGGTATGAGGAGAAGCACCCCATTTAAAACATGCCAATTTTTGAAGTAAATTGTTTTTAGTTGAAACTTTAGCAGGTGTTTGTTAAAACATAATCTTCTATATAAAGTAACTCGTCAATATGTTGGGTTTTCATTATACTCAATTTGTTGATTATACCATTTAAGACTTAGTTGATTCACATATCGATTATTTAGGTGAAAAAGGCTTGACGGATTTGGACGGAATTGGACGAAGACAGTTTTTATAATAGTATATTGACAAATTTTGAAGAGCATTTTGTAAGTTTCCTTCAATGATTAGCATATACAGGGTGTTCCATTTTACGTTCGACTCTATAGGTATCTTTGTTATTATTGGAGATAGAAAGTCGGTTAGTTGGACAAAGTAGTACATATTTGTATGTTCAATAATAATTCGTTGACAAAACAGTTGAATTTTGAATCGTTTCGCCGCAATCTTGAAAAAACCAAAAAGTGCCATTTTCAAAATATGTCTGTATTTTCTTTATTCTAGGCCATATCAAAAAACTTTGTTAACAACATTGGGGCAGTTTTTTTATCCATAATTCAGCTAGCTAATCAGATTCCAAGAAAATAGTCCAAACTTTGTTTTTTCTTACGGCGGCCATATTGGAATTACACATATTTGGAATCCGTGTGTTTTTCTGAGAATTTTGATATACCACATGTCACATTTAATTTTTTAATATTTTACAGAAAATGGGACAGTTAAAACTATTTGTATTGATTGTAATTGGTTGATCATACTTTTCCCCATAATTCCACAAAAATCATCTGTTTTCTGATAATAAGCGGATGATACTGATAAGATTAAAGTCTTTTGTTAAATTATATAATTTTTGTAAAACTTTACGATGATTTACAGTATCATAAGTATTTGAGAGATCAACAAATACTACTCCAGTATTCAAACCCTTTTCATAACCATTTTCAATATAGTAAGTTAGATTTAAAATTTAACCATAACAATTTTTCTGCATCGAAATTCTTGTTCTGAAATTAATTGATCATCTATTCTTGATGACAGTCTATTAAGTACCATTCTTTCAAATAATTTATAAAGACAACATAAAAGTGATATCGGTCGAAAATTTCTTGATGGTCCTAAACATCAAGAAATTTTCGAGGTTTCAGAAGAGAAATAATTTTTCATTTACACCAAATTTTGGGAATCGTATTTTCAATAATGCAGTTATTAAATAAATTTAATAACCAATTCTTCGTACCTGGTTCAACATTAACTATCTGTTCATTCCTTAAATCATCCAAACCTGCTGATTTTCCTCATTTAAGCATATTAATCGCAATTTCGAGTTCATCTAAATAATGTAATTTTTAGGAAGTTTTAATAACTAGTCATTTAGAATCAATTTATTATGAATCACATTTAGGGTTTTCCAAACTTATCTACTAGAATGTTTCATATCGATATTTTCTATAAGTTTTTGCCAAATTTCTTTGCAATTTAAACTAGTTTGAGTTGTTAGTTTAATAGCTAAATCAGAAGTAGTTTCAGAAAATGGTTCTGTTTCAAAACTTTTTGAATAATCTTTATATAGTTTGACTAGATCCTTAGTAAGTCCATTGAACTCTTGGAATATATTTACGAGATATTCGTTTAACATTTTTAATAAATATGTCATAATTAATTAATTCTTTAGGTTCAATTGATAAAACAGCTTCATTCAACAATTTGGAGAATTTAATCCCGTTAGACTTCTTAAAATTAAAACGACGTCGAAAAGGAATAATTTGTGGTAAAATTATTGCTGTAATTTTGAGCATGATAGGTGTAAGTTGTTGTGAGTGGGGGATTGGATCTAATACTCTCTTCTTATAATGGTTTGGTAATTTATTATTAACACAAATTATATCATTTTCTGCCCAAGTTTCTACTAATTGTCTTTAATTTTTAATTTTTTATATCCACATGTAGGGTTTTGCGACTATTAAAATCTCCTATAATAATTTCATCAAATTCTGAAGATGGAATTGTTGGAGTATTAAACTTAAAAGATGCATTTGGAGGTTAATATAATAATATTTTATCAAGAGAAACGGTTAAAATTTCGATATTATTATTATCATACGTTTAATAACCGGTCTGTTTGAATTTAATTAAATATTTATGTGTTTCTTGTAAACATAAGACATCACAATTATTGTAGGTACATATATCTGAAATTAATTCTTGCTTTGCTGTTGACAATCCTTCAAATTAATAACTCGTTTCTGTATTGGTGGTTACAGAATTATTAAAAGCCGCGAGTAAAACGCTTCAGGAGGCTTATTCTTGGGGCGGTCGAGATCATGTCGTCGACGAGAGTAGAAAGACAGACTCTTATTTTTTCATGTGAATGAAAATGACAGAATGGTGAAAGTCTTCGACTGACCGGAAAGTCTCGACCGGCTCAAGAATAAACCCCTGCAATGGAAAGTTTAAGAATTGTCAGATTTTGACAATGACATAATATACAGGGTGTATTAGACCACCTATCTCGAAAACGCGTTATCGTACATGACTGAAATAAAAAAAGTGAATCTAAACAATTCATTGGTGAACTTATTTTTTTCCGGAAAAACTCGGAACTATCCGGAACCGTAAATCACTTTGATTTTTTAAATAGCAATATGGTCGAGTTTAGTATGGTTTGATATGTCTTTTAAAAACAAACAACTTTTATTAAAATATTTATTTGATATTTTTCATAGTTTAGAATTTATTCGAAAAAAAAAAAAAGTTGTTAAAAAGTAAATAAAAATTATTGCATATTTTGAATTTATGTTTTACTTATTTTTTTTTTTTTGAAATTCTAATGTTTTACCAACTTTAAATATCATACTTGTCCATTTTTCAACGAAGTTCTTCAAAATAAACAATTCTACACCAATTATAAGTAAAACTAATAAAAAAAACTATTAGTTTTGACTTACACAGCCCCCATGAGGTGTTTTCAAATATTGCTATAGTTTAACAGGTGTAAGCAATATTATAAAAATATTTATATTTAGAATTTATTCGAAAAACAAAAAAAAGTTGTTAAAAAAAGTAAATAAAAATTATTGCATATTTTGAATTTATGTTTTACTTATTTTTTTTTTGAAATCATAATGTTTTACCAACTTTAAATATCATACTTGTCCATATTTCCACAAAATTCTTCAAAATAAACAATGCTACTCCAATTATACGTAAAACGTAAAACTAATAAAAAACTATTAGTTTTGACTTACACAACCCCCATCAGGTGTTTCCAAATATTGCTGTAGTTTAATAGGTGTAAGCAATTATAAAAATATTTTTACAAATGTAACATAGGGGATTTATCTTTGAACTTAAATTCAAAACCACAGACGCTTCTCTCTACTGTGCCTACGGCAAAGCTTAACAATTACGAATTTCCCACTAACCTATTTTTTTACTTTTTTGCACTTAAAAGTGGTTTGTATTTAAATAGTTTTTAGAACTGCATATAAAGTTTACTATTGTATGTTTTAATGTATTTTAGACTTTATTTATAATTTATCGTAGTGTTCTTCGAATTCCTTTAATGTTTTTATACATAAAGAATTAAATAAACATTAATTTGTTTAAATTGGAAGTTTATATTTACTTGAGTTTAAAATAGTAAGCAATATTTAATTGCTTTCAAATAAATTAAAGAATAAGATATAGTTTCCTTGTAAACTTGGATGTACATAAGAAGTAGTCAAGAATTTCTTTACCTAGATTTAAGAAATAAATTCTTGAAACTAATTTGATTTGATACAGCATTTGTTTTATTTAAAACTTGCTAAGCTAAATTGTTTTATTTTAATTGGATCAGGATAAATGATGTAGACAAACTGAATGTTTTTCAGTAAAACGATAAAATACAGATTGTTTTAACTTTAATAGATCATAGAAAGGAATTAAGAAGAAATGATTAATGTTTTCCTTTCAAATGCGGTTAAACAAGTTCATCATTTATATATATCTGTATGTGTATAGTTTTCCTAATTGATTTTTTAATTTTACATTTTCAACATCGATTCCATCAAGCAATTTATCATTTCTCGTATAACATCATTTATTTTCTTTAATTCGAAGCGAGCGATTAAAAATAAGTACGCTTTGTATGGCTTATGTTATCTCAGATATGAGTAAAGTTAGTATCCATGAACGGATATGACAAAACATCTATTAAACATTTACTACTTTAAAAATCAAACTTTTATGGTACAAGATGCAACTACACTTGTAAGACAGCAATAACCCAGTTTTATCTTATTTATTGAAATACAATAAATGAAATAAAATAGATGCTTTTATGTTTAGGGCAATAATTTTTATACAGGGTGAGTTTGTAACATGAAATACATTTAAGAAGTTAGGAATAGCTGGATTTTAAATTTATTTTACATAGTGATCTAGAATCCTAGAAAGCGGTCCAAATTATAAAGCCTTGTCTGATTCGTACAAAAGTTAGTTTTTAGTGGTTTTCGAGGTTGCTGAATACTTGTATGAAAAAAATTCACAAAACAAAATAAAGCAAAGTCAATATTGCAAAAAAAATTGCCAAAGACATTTGATACGTACGAAATTCAGAAAATGTTTAATTCCTATTTCAGAGCCACAAAGAACAGTGAACTTACATAAATATCAAAAGTCTTATATACATGCTTGTCTAAACGTTAAAAATTGATGTTAGAAAACACTTTAAACTTGAAAAATTTTGGCTGATCAATTTTTGTAAATAAAATTCACTAAGGTGATGTTTTTTGATATTCTTAATTGAAGAAAACTTTTCTTATAAAAATTAAAATGACACAGATTATGACTTGGTATAAAACGAACTGTTGGTTATAAAGATAGCAAAAAGCAAGGAGTGTCAAGTGGTTTTGATCAATTTCAAAACGTTGGTATAAATCATAGATTTGTCGCTTTTGTTGATTTCTATTGATTCAAGTAACAACCTCATCATCTCTAAAACTAGTTCATTACCTAGTATTTCTACTAGTTCTGTACGAGCTTCAATACTTTTTAATTTCAAATTTTCCATTCAAAAGTTCGTACTTCAAAATAGTTTTCGGGTTCATAAAAAGTTGGGTTCGGAAAAAGTTCGAGTTCGAAAAAAATTCATGTTCGAAAGAAGTTTGACTTCGGGTTCGGAAAAGATAGATTTAGAAAAGAGTTCGGGTTTGAAAAAAGGTGAAGCGCGCAATTTGAAATTTATTTGATGTCATCAAATAACGCTTCCCTGTTTTTATTTGAATGAAATGGCATAATTTTAAGTTACTGAATTGAAATAACATCTATACCTGGATGCAAAATTTCATTGACTTATCTCCTGTCGTTCTGAAGATAAGGTTTATAATGCTCTAGATCTAGATAGTCATTCTTAGGTTTGACCTACCTCAAGTTATAACTTTATTGAGCTCAAACTTCATCGAGTTCGAACATTATCGAGTTAAACTTTATCGAGATCGAACTTCACCGAGTTCGAAATTATCGAAGTTCGACTTTTATTATTATGTCGAACTATAAAGAATAGGTTCGAACAGTTCGAACTTTTTATGTTTTTGAGTTCGAATCAGAAGTGGGATTTTGTTTCTCTGGTGATAAATATCGCTAGTGATACGTATCGCCAGTCATTTATCACCTCGTTCGATAAATCGGTATTTTGTTTCCCGACATATCGCCTTGCGAAGCGGAATGAATCGAGATATCGCCAAGCGACGTTGCCGATGATATTTTGTCTATATTCTATACATTTTCGAATACGGGCGAACTTCACGTCGTTTAAATGTAAATACAAGAAATCAAAATAACGAAAAACATAACCTCAAAAAAGTTTTACAAAATACATAATGTGAACACAACGCAAGTTTGTGAATTGTAATTTAATTATTTATAGTGCAATTACTAAGTTTTTACCTATAGTGAATAAGGTCGAAAAAGAGAGACGTTATTTCCAGAGGAAAAAGTACTTTTTATAAAGTTAAATTGATTTCTTCAACCTTCGAGTTGCCATATTATCGGCAAACTACTAAATTTCTAATAAAAATTGTGTCGTACCATTAAACCAGTCTGTTTTACTAAATAATGCAGGCATTAACACATTAAACAGTTAATAAAGAAGTGACTACTGGTAAAAATAAATCTTAAAGTTTGCGGTTTACTCTGATTTACTCGAACTGGCAACAAAAACATTTCTTCTACTTAATGCTAATTCCTGTAGTCTCTAGGAAAAATATCTGTTGACCAGCATCACTTTTGTAAGGTCTAAAAGAAAGCCAAAAGTAAAACAAAGTACACCACTAAATTAAAGGAAAAGCTTAAGAAGTTTCAAGAAGGTAGAGGTTTGAGCATTAGAATTGATAAAATGGATATACAAAGTGGTAGAGATATTTTAGATTTAAACAATTATTTCGTATCAACAAGAGGTTGAGGCAAACATTCACAAGATTCCAAAATAAACAAAGATTTTCACAGCGATGATGTTTTTTGGTCAGGGTAGTTAAAAGAGATGGCATTGAACTGTCGCAGCTCAGCTATCGCTGGCTATCAATGAAGTAGCAGGACTTATTGTGACCAACATGTCCCCATGATGTGAGACATTATGGTCCAATAAAAGAAAGGGGTGAGAGTGCTGAATAGTGCATTCCCTAATAAAACGCGTTTCCGAAAGATGGCGCCACCATGCACCTTCGGCACCTACAAAACTTTATTCAAATTTATATTTATTAGCCAAAAATAACGATATTTTTCTATCACAAACCTAACTAAATGGCAAAATATATTATAAAAATCTTTGTCGTTTCAAAAAAAAGTAGCGTAACATGGATAAAAACTAAAGTAACATAAAAATAAAATTAAACTATCCCTAAACTATCTCCCCTGTATTACCAGAATAAATAATTTAAAAACCTTTACCTAATTAAGAAGTATCAACCTGTACTTAACGAAGCTAACCAAACCTCCCCGTATCACCAGACTAAATAACTTAAAAACCTTAACCGTATCAAGAAGTATCAACCTAAACCTAACGAAGCTAACTAAACCTCCCCGTATCACCAGAATAAATAATTTAAAAACCTTTACCGTAAAAAGAAGTATCAAACTATACCTAAACTAACCAAACCCTTTATCACCATAATGAATAATACTATAATTTCATTTTCAAAAGGGTAAAAATAAATAAGATGGGCTTATCAAGACGGCTAAAACGGTTAAGTTTTTTAAATATCGCAAAGGCTCCGTGTTACAAGACGTTTGTGGGGATGCGCTATTCAGCATTTGGACCAAGAAAGATATCAAGAAATTGATAAAATCAAATCATTTTATTTACAGTTTCTTTTTTAGGTTTGTACAAAATTAAAACTTTCCTTGAATTATTAGTAGGAGAACCAACTGCACTATAGTCTCCCTAACATAAGACAGAGATGTTTCTTGTTATTTTATATTCAGAAATGTGCCATCATTTGTTTCTGCTGAAACTTGACCGAAATATTAAAAAATGCCTCCACCTCTTTTGAAACCCTAAATTCACTATACAACTTAACATAGCTGAAACTTGTGCCCAGGGTAGCACATATTTCTATGAATTTGCTTAAAATTCTTAACTGACTGGTACAACTTTCAATTTTATTTTCTATAACGGAGTCGATGTTTAAAAAGATGATGGCACATTCTCGAATACTTAAAACAA
Source organism: Stenus bimaculatus (assembly GCA_963971135.1). Lineage (NCBI taxonomy): Eukaryota > Metazoa > Arthropoda > Insecta > Coleoptera > Staphylinidae > Stenus > Stenus bimaculatus. Next base: position 66,510,302 of record OZ020180.1, on the reverse strand, counting down.
CTACCGATTTAACTAAAAACATCTGTATGTTATGTTGGGAAAACTTTACTTGAGTCGACTCATGGACTTTATATCAGTTGCATTGATTTTACTCATGTGCCATTATAGCAATATGTAATCCAGGTAAAAATCTTGAGCATATAATTACATCAAAAGGAGAAAATACCACTCCAAGCTCATCCAGATTGTTGCATCTATGGTTAGGGGCTAAAAATTAATATACATTATTATTTATATAAACATGTTTATTCAGTTTGTACTAAAAAATATACTTCTATATTTTTGATTATTATATCTTTTTTTGCTGGGAAAGACAACATTCTCCCAGAATCCTGCCTGCGCACCAATATTGAAATTCTACATATTGTGTTGAAAAATAAGGAAATTCCTTAAATTTCAAAATTTAATCTATTGAACAAATTAATCATTTTGAAACCATCTTTAGAAATTGCTTTCTTTATTATTTAATGCAGGGCGATTTAGACCAAACGTTATAACTCTTTATTTTGAAAATCATCGGTTAGTCTTGAATGGTATTGTATTTATAAAATAAACTCAAAAAATATATTGATCTACTTTTAAAGTCAAGAGAACCACAAGTTTAGTCCGAGTCTCGAATAAGTCACCTTTTTAGTATCGTTCTTACTAAGGTCCCACACTTGAGTGGGAGTTCGATGATAGCCTGACTTATTTGTTACATGGATTTTAACTATAAAGTTTAAAATGGGAACATATTCGGTCTTTCATTATTGGAAATTATAGGTTTTTTGACTAAAAGTAAATTTAAAAAAACTATTAAACAATACCAAACCACACTCGACACCTACCTATTGTAACTTATGATTTTCTATTATTTACCCGGTGAGAGAAAAAACCTTAGGTCTAAACTTAAAGGCCGTTTTAGACGGGCACAATTTGTTACCAAAATTTTGTTCCCAAACCGACTCGGATGCAATTGCGCAATGTGCAATATCCTCCTGTTCAATATCAATTTTTGTTAAATTTTAGCATTTTTGCTTTAACTCTGCCTGAATGAATATTAAATTTTGGTATTATAGAGACTAAAAATTGTATCCTACCTTTTTCAACTGTTTTACAGTCTTAATGTCTCTCCATCAGTGTTTAATTTTTGTTACTGCTCCTCCCAAAGCATATTATCCATCCTCAATTACCCCAAACTTGAAAATCTTTTAATAATACACTTTTGGAAAAAAATCTTTATAGAAACGAAAAGATATTAATTTGAATATGCATAATAATTACATTTCATAGTATCTTCATTCCATACATTTTACAGTTGTTTGCACTTTTCTTCACACAAATTTTAAATTTTGAGGTTATGTGTACGATAACGAACGAGGCGATACGCGTTTCGCCTGTATTACTCCTTGCGATAAGTATCCATGGGATACCGCATGTAAATAGCGATATTTCGAGAAACAAAATACCGATTTCGATATTTATCGCTTGACGCGGGAAGTCATGACGTATTGGCGGAAAACCGTGACGTTTTGGCGAAGTGATAAATATCGCCAGAGAAATAAAATCCCACCTCTGAAAAGCACTAATGTCTAAGCAATTTTTAGTTTGCCCAATATAACATTTGCTACAATCTTTGCAATAATTGATCTATTTAGATAGTAACAAAAAAATTCCTATGAAATAATATTTATTTTCAACTCTTTAAGAAGTTAAAGCTATTTTAAAGTTTATGATCTTTAATTATTTTTGTGCAAGATCCTGTATAGTTTTGATTCTGATTATATAACTTTTTATTTACTTAAATTAATTATTAATTGCATTTTTCCTTTGTGAAATTGGTATTTTGAAGATAATTACCTGTTGCTGAATAATGAAATGGAAAAAAGTGAAAATCAAAATGGTGGATCCAATACAAGTTGTTTGATTCGTTAAAATTTATTTAGGGGTTTCATAAGTACTTATTTCATGTAAGTATACAGGGTGTCTTACGGGACGTTGGACTGCTTGCTTTTTTATTAATGGAAATAGAAAGTTGGTTTAATGGACAAAGTAGTAAAGATTTGTTTGTATCTTAATAATTTGATGACAAAATACACTCACCGGCACAAAATTCGATCCATGCAATTTATTTGGTTTTACTCATTTATTACTTTTTGTTTGTATTCATAATATTTTATTTTCACTTATATAATTATTTAAGAGGGTACGAAGAACAATAATAATGCATTAAAACAAAAACCGAAAATGTCTCAGAAAATGATACAGCAACAACAAAATTAGTATCGTGTATTGCTTCCTCGGGCTCTAATTATGGCTTCAATTCTTCTTGGCATGCCCTCAATAAGCGTTTGAATAGTATCAAGAGGAATTTCTTCCCATTCTTGCAAAACTGCTGCAGTTAGTTCTCGTAGGGTGTCAGGAGCGGGAATTCGAGCACGAATTCGTCTTCCAATCATGTCCCAAACATGTTCGATCGGATTAAGATCAGGACTTCTGGCAGGCCAAATCATACGATTGAGGACGAGCATTATCATGCATTAGCATGAAATTATTGCCAACAAACGGAGCAAAAAGTACAACATATGGATCCAGAATATCAGTAATATATCTGTCTGCAGTCATTGATCCTCCATTTACAATTACCAGGTCTGTACAAGCATTCATGTTAATACCGCCCCACGCCATGACCGAGCCACCACCAAAAATCAATCTTGGTACAATATTGCACTGGGCAAACCTTTCGCCAGTCCATCGTCATACTCGTTGACGTCCATCCGGAGATCTGAGACAAAACCTTGACTCATCCGTGAAAAGGATATTGCTCTATTCCGGATCACCCCAGTTTTGGTGTTCACGACCAAAGCGTAGACGTTCTACCCGATGTTCCCTGGTCAATTGTGGGCCATTTGCGGGTCTTCTAGCATGTAATCCATGTTCCTGTAACCTTCTTCTGGCGGTTCTTTCACTTACTGCTACTCCCCGTACATGTTCCAACTCATTCCGTTCTCTGCGTAGTACTGTGACCGCCCATCTTGGATAAGAGCAATTGCTTTGGCACTATCAGCTGGACTTAAAACCATTTTTTTAGTATAAGGAAGACTTTAACTTTAATTTTAACTTTACTCGGCCCTATTAGGAACGTTACTGTTGAATATTTTAAAAGAACTACACTTTAAAAATTCTTAAAAATTCATAACAATTATGTTACCATTAATTTGTTTGATTTAAATGTAATCTTTTATATCAAAATATTGTATAAAAATGTGCATAGTTTCATATTTATATGATAAATAAACATTACATTACATAAGGTCAAAATTAAATGAGTAAAATCAAATAAATCGCATGGATCGAATTTTGTGCCGGTGAGTGTATTTAAGTATGGCATCATTCTTGCGTTATCTTTTAAAAAATGTGATTTTCAAAATATGACTATAACTTGTTTATTGTGGTTTGGTCCAAAAATGTTTATGGACGTTATATACGCAATTTTTTAGGTACAACTCAGGAAAGGTACAAATTTCTCCAATGGATTAACTGTAAATGAACCAAAGTTATTTTTTTCTTATGGCGGCCATATTGCATCTACATACATTTTGAACCAGTGTTTTTTTCTGAATAAGTTTGAATACCATATGTAAAATATTAAGAAAAATAAAAATGGATTTTAGAAACTAACATTGGCCATTAAGAGATGCAAATTGTCAATAATGTAAGTGTAACGGTTTTAAATTGTAGATAAATCTTAAAACGAGGTTTGACAGCTTCCATATATTACAAAATAAAAAAATACTTCTTTAATTTTATGGAGATGAATACGAATTAAACTAATCTAATAAAGAAATTAAAATACCAATGCTATTAATTGTTGTTTTGAAATGGATACTGAAAATTAGCATCACTGGTATTTCATATTTGGAAACACGAGTAATTCAATTGAATTGACTTTAATTTTATACATTCATAGGACATTATTATTATAACATGTGCCAGCTACATAGTACATATTAAATATTTACCTATAAAAATGGTCTTTATAATTTGCAAATTTAGGTGTACTTTGTAATATTTGTAAAAACAGAGTGTTTGTTTATGTAAAATTTTCCAAAATGTTACATTAAGCTATTTATAATTACCAATTATTTTCTATATTATTATTAGTCTACTTTAAGTTTATTATACGATGTTGAAAAATAAAAATAATAGATTTACCAAAGATAAGTGTGCTTTAATTTTAGTTATAAAAGTAAGTTTTTATTTCCAAAACTTATTGTGGAAGTACAAAATGTAAATTTTAAATTTAAAGTTGGAAGAGTTATTAAATTTATATTTTACAAACTACTTTATAACTTCTATTTTATTTATGAGGAGTTTTCAATTTTATTTCTGTACGTATTTAAATATAAATGCTAGACTTAGTTAAAGGCATTGCATTGTATATTATATTGCATTTTATTGTGCATTTTTTGACCACGACTTAAAAATAATGTATAGTGTTTTTTTTTCATATGAGGCACTCACCATGCGTATAGAAACAGGGCTCACCTCCATATTTTATTAATGAATATATAAGTTTTAAATAATTTCCTATCTTATTTTAATAAAGTACACTGCAAAAAGATTTAACATATTTGTTTTTTAAGGAGTCAATACACGAGAAACCACAATACTGAATATAGAATTTTTAATTTAAAATCATTGAAGAATTTTATTGATTTTTGTTGACTGGAAAAATTCTACCAATAAAATACACGACCACCTGCAGGGGGCTCTGACTTGACAAAAATTTTAGGTCAGCAATATTCGTTTTTTATCAATGCTATGAGTTAATACAGTCATTTCGCGAGTGTATAAAACCCAAAGAGAATTCTAAATAAAAGTAAAAGAATTCGTAGTTCATAGTTTAATGTGAAAATATGATTATTACATCACTATAGTTATTTTTCAGTAATAAAAATAAATAATTTAATTATTTGTTAAAACTTAAGAAAACTAGACGTAGATATAAAGATAAGGAATATTTGTAAACAGAAAATCGATTTAAAATTTGTTTTGATTTGAGACAAGTGGGTTTGGCAAAGTCGAGTTGAATTTTTAAAATTATTATTCTGTTAAATTTGAAAAGTTTTGTAGAAGTTTAAATTGATGTGTTTCAAATCATTTAATCAATAAGCAATAATAAATTATTTAACTTTATAATAACTCATCAATTCCAAATAATGTCCAATTTAACTTTAAAGAGTTTTAATTTTATAATGTTTCTACTTATCTATAATTAAATTGAAATTACAATAAACTATCGAATATTTTTGTATAATTTTGTAGAAATTGATTTGAGTAATATTGATAAAAAATAATTAAATTAATTTTGTTTGAACACTAATTCTTTTTGTCCTTTATTTAAAAATTATCTTTGATAAAAGTTCTCTTTGTGCCTGAAAGTTTTTCGAACGAACTTTTTCTTTGCAAATAATTTCATCTTAATCTTTTTAACCATATTAAATTAATTAAAACCGTAATTGTATTAGAGTCGTATTTATCATATACTTTCTTTTAAATTGTTATTGATAGTATTCAATTTTATTCATATAATATTTTTTAAACACATATAAAATAGAAGGACTAAACATAAGCACATAATTGAATATATCGGGTGTACAGGAAAGTAGGACAATCCCTATAATTTCTTTATTTATTAAACTAAATAATTGAAATGTGTGTATGTTGCATGGGCTAAGAAAACATTTCCATAATGAACACGTTTATGCAGAAGAAATTATTAATAAAGCCAAGTTCTACGCCTATGGATAGAAATCATAATTTTTTAAAATGGTTTTTTTGTCCTCTAAAACTATGTCACAAATTTGATGAAAATGGCATAAGGTGTAAAAAGTATTAAAAAATGATTTCAAAATTGTATCTTCGGGGCCGTATTGCGCTTAAACTAGGAATATAGTTAGGTTTTTGTAAAAATCCTTTACAGCACCCTGTAAACATTTTTTTAAATGTCATTCTAAAGAAAAAGTTTCCTGTGGACAAATTTTTTTTTTCTTAAATTTTTTGTTCAGAATGATATTTACCATCTCAATATTTAGTTTAATAAATAAACCTTTATTTTTTTTTCAAAATTTATATTTTTTTAAATTTATACAGGGTGTCCCGTAATTATGTGGACACACATGGTGGAACGGATTTATCACTTCAAATTAAGGTGAAAAGTTCCTCTAATGCTTTGCCAAAAAATGCTTCCCAGTAAAGTTGTACCCAGTTGAAGTTTACTTTTCAAAAAAACAAAAACCGACGTAACTTTTCTTCCTATAAAGCTATCTTCATAAAAACCGCCATGGGGGGCTACTTTTAAGTTCTTCACGATATGGTATAGTAGTTTTGCAATTTCTCATTCATTTACTACCAGTTTACCTAAGTTTAGAATTTAAATTTTACCATTTTCTGTTATAATTTTTTTTGCAATATAAACTGATTTTCTTAAAAAGTAAATAATTTACTATGAAAATACCTGTTTATAATCGGTAAATCCAATTGTTTTCGAGATAATCACAATTTAAAATTCGTAATAAAAATAAAAATGTGCCTTTATTGTTAAATCAAGTAGGCAATTCCCTAAACACCATGTTTAATACAATGACTGGGTGAACATTATTTTAGAGAATCATCGGAAAATACAAAAACTTGATTCTCTTTATGTGATCATATCGAGAAACCCTTATAATTTCTTAAAAAAATTTAAATATTGAAATCGGCCTACTTGATTTAATTAAAAAAAAAATTTACTTTAATTAATGAAACTTTATTTAAGATTATCTTTAAAACTATCTGATTTATCGATTTTCAACAGGTATACTTTTTTCATAGCAAATTATTTGTCTTACAAGAAAATAAGTTGAAAGGGCAAAAAAGTGACACCAAAATTTTAAGTTTAGGTTAACTGGTAGTAAAGGAATATGAAATAGCAAAACTACAATGGTTTCCATGGAGTTTCCTGCATAGAGAGAAAAGTTTTGTGGGTTTTTATTTTTTTAGAAAAATGAACTTTAACTGGTTGTAACTTTGCAGGGAAGTATGTCCACATAATTACGGGATACCCTGTATACATAATACAAACAATTCGCCATTTTAAAAAGTTCAAGGAAAACATAAAATTGCTATCGCTGTAAAAAATAGTTGGTTTCTTTGGCAACTAATTACAGAAAGATGTACAAAAAGTCTCCTTATCTTTTTATACTTTATTATATTATCGACTAAAGCGACAATCGGTATTAATTTGTGGCCAAAGCTACATTTGCAGGCAAAGAATATACAATAGTTCCTTGAGAAGCTCTACAAAATACCAAGATCAAGAGGATCACACAGGCGATGTGGAGATAGTTTAAGGTGACCACATTTTTATTTTCCTAAGGCGAGACAAATGTGATAACGTGATGATGACCGGAGGGATTAAGGTAGAAAACAAAATCTGACAAATAATAATAAAAAAATGTTCATGACGAATCTGGTTAAATCAGATACACGAACTTATTTTACAAGAGGAAGAAATTGGATCTCAATTTTTGGTTTCACCCGTCCTGTAAATAGAAGAAGATTTTTCAAAATTTAGAAACATCCAAACAAAAATCTACTCAACCAAGATACAGAGAAACAGTTATAACACGATTTTGGTCAACATGAACTTGAATAACCGATTACTGGGTTAAACTCCAAAAAAAAATATTTTGTGTGATTTAATACTAGATTAAGATTTTTAAACAATGGTATTTTGAGGAGTTCCTCAAGGAACCAATGTATATTTTTTCCCTGAAGATGGAGCTTTAAGTCTCGAAATTAATAACAATTTTCGCTTTAGTTGATGATATAAGAAAGTTGGATAAAGATGAGGTGAGTTTTACACGATTACCTAGTTTACACATCAATCTACACCAACGTTACCTCAACTTCAATTAGTTTTTTTTTTAAATTTGATATGGAGACGAATCTGGTCAAATCGTCACTGAGATACAAGAACTTACACTAGAGACGTATGTGGTCAAATCAGAAACAAGAATTTATTTTACAAGGGGAAGAAATTGAACCTGAAAATTTGGTTTCTCACATCTTGTAAAAAGGAGAAGATTTTTCCAAAATATTTAAACATCCGAATAAAAATCGACTCAACCAAGATAAAGATCAAACAAACTGGAGATGGTTACAATACGAATTTGGAAACATCAATCTAAAGCTGCATTGCCTCAACTTTAATTAGTTTTTTAAATTTTATATGGAGATGAATCTGATCAAATCGGCACTGAGATACAAGAACTTATTTTACAAGGGGAAGAAATTGGATCTCAAAATTTAGTTTCTCACGTCCTGTAAATAGTAGAAGATTTTTCCAAAATTTATAACCATCCGAACAAAAAACCGATTCAAAATCAAGTGAATCAAGTAAAATGGAGATGGTTACAATACGAATTTAGTCAACATAAATCTGATCAACGATTACTGCGTTAAGCTACAACAAATGATAGTTTTGTGTATTATTAAACACTAGACTGAGATTTTTAAAGAATGGTATTTTGAGGAGCTCTTCAAGGAATCATTGTATTTTTTTTTCTTCAAGCCCCGAAATTAATAACAATAATTGTCCCCTTAGTCGATGATATAACAAAGTTAGATAAAGATAAGGAGACGTTAACTCGATTACACTAGTTTACACATCAATCCAAAGCGGCACAACCTCAACTTTAGTTCATTTTTTATGTACTTATTTTTTTGCTTTTAACTTTTCTATGTAATTTTAAAGTCACTGTTATTATGCGTTATTTTTGATACACCGTGTATATGTTTCCTTAGCTGATATAATATAATAAAATATCAATTCATTATTTTCATAAAAAAAGAAATGATAGCAGTGGCTCTAGTTGCTTATACACCCGGAATAGTAATTAATTTCATTTTATAAAGTAATATGAGCTTGTTTAAAAAAAGGAATTAACAACTTATTTATTCTTTCAATTTTTATATGGATCAAGTTTTTTAAGAATAACTAAAAAATATTAAAAACAATACGAGTATAAACTATTTTTATTTTTTTGAAACTTCTATAAACGAAAGTTACTTTCTGGTTTGAATTTTCTCAAACTCTTTAAACCAAATAAAACATAATATTTTAATCCTGAAAATACGTTAAAAAATATAATTAATTTGTTAATAAAACCTTAAAATATTTGTAAATTGCATTTAAATGGAACAGGAAATAAAATACGTAATATTTGGTGTACGTATACCTATATGGCTTGCATCAAAATTCATACCATGACTGAGGCGATACCTTGCACGCAACTCTTTCTTGAGCAGAAGCTCGTTCATATGCTGTTGTCAGTGCGATAAAGTATGTATTTGAAATTTAAATTAACAATTATTTAGTAGGAAAAATGTCAAAATTTGCATTATAAATTTAGTTTTTTTTTGGATATCCGTCGCTTAGTAAGTATCAGTCGACTGGGTGACATAATAAATACTAAAATAAGACGTCATCGTGACCTCATCTCAATTTTTTTAAATGGAATGGAATTTTATGTAAACAATTTAAACTTGTATATCAATGCAAAATTTCATTGACTGTCTCGTCTCGTTCAGAAGACATGATCAACCAAAAGCTATAAATTAAATTGAGTCTGTAAGATGCAATAAATTCAAGAAGCTAAGAACGGTTGGATTTAAAAAAATGTCTTCTTATGTGAAATTACGTATTACAGTAGTATTTCGTCATTTAAAATTTTTGTGTCATGCATAGCGCCCTCATGACCTCGTCCCATTTTTTAATGGAAACCTATTATTTTTAAGTCAAGAAACTGAAAACAAAATTTTGGGTTTTCATTTAAAAAACGTGATGACGTCACCAGGGATTCAAACCGTTTCAAATTTCGAAACGGTTTCGGTTAATAATATTTTATAAAAACGGTTTCGGTCCCGGTTACGGATTAAAAAAGGTGTTATACCTAACTTTTTTTTTAATTTTGCTTGTAAAACCGATAGTTAAACGGTTAAAAACCGGTTAGTAAAACGTTTAAAAAACGGTTAGTAAAACGGTTAAAAACCGGTTAGTAAATGGTTAGATATCGGTTAAAAATCAGTTAAGAACTGGTTCCGGTTTCGATTACGGGTTTTAAAAAAATTTAAAAGAGGTTTCGGTTACGGTTACAGTTAGTTCAAATAAAAAGGTTTTAACCGATTTTCGGTTAATAAAACAGTTTGGTTAGAATTTCTGGACGCCACGTGGTCATTTTACTATGACGACAAACAAATTCCAAAAGATACAACATACAGGGTGGTCACTCTTACGGTGCTCACCATTGGGATCTTCTGAACCTAAAGAGTTACAAAGTTGCTTAAATTAGAAAAAAGTTGCCCCTTTTCAAACTCCTTTAGAATCTATTTAGAAATCCGAGATATCTTGCTCTAGTCCTGAAATATCATGAAAAATCTGAAATTTCGCATTTTCGTTTTGTAATCGCTTAACTTTTTCGATTGCAATTTGGCAGTTTTACATAATTTGACAATCTCTATTGATTGACCTTAAGAATAGAATTTTAGGTTAACTAGATTTCATTTATTTTAAACCAACTTTTGATTTTCTTATAGGCGCGATATTTGATTTTTATACCATTGGATAGAGAAAAAAAAATACAATTTAAATGATGTAACACATATTGTTCTTTTAATTTAATTAAAAAAAATATTAAATTTTTATTTACAAAATCAAGTTGGCATAAAATAAACATCTGTTTATTTTTAAATAAAATAATAAAATTATTCTTTTATTATTTTATGTCAACTTGATTTTGTAAATAAAAATTTAATATTTTTTTCAATTTTTTTTTTAAATTAAAGGAGAAGAAAAATGTGTGTTACATCATTTAAATTGTATTTTTTTTTCTCTATCCAATGATATAAAAATCAAATATCGCGCCCATAAGAAAATCAAAAGTTGGTTTAAAATCACTCAATCAATTTTTGTTTTAAAAATGCCATCTTTTGGAATGAAAAAAATATTAATGACGTCACTGATAACTTCACTATGACGTCATCATCAATTTTTTTTAATGGAAACCCTTACTTTTTTTACACATTTTTCATAGACCTTTTTATCATATTAATGATCACATAAAAATATTTAAAAAAATTTCAACCATTTTTGAAAAAAAAAAATAAATTTACTAAAAAAAAAAATTATTAATTCTCAATTAAAATATTACAAAAAAAAGTAAATTTTTAATATACAAGTAACAAATTTTAACGAAAATGTTCAAATTGTTCCCCATTGACCATTTGGCATTGTCCCATTCGACTGTAGACACTCTGAATACTTTTGTTAATAGCTTCTTCGTCAATTTTTTGCAATTCCAATTCTTGTAAATTATTAGGTCTATTGAAATAAACTTTTGATTTTAAATGTCCCCACAAAAAAAAATCTAAGGGCGTTAGGTCGGGAGATCGCGGAGGCCACTCAATTGGTCCCCTCCGACCTATCCATTTGTTGGGAAACGTGGTGTTAAGGAATTCTCGCTCCGCCCTGCCAAAGTGTGGAGGAGCCCCATCTTGTTGAAACCAAATGTTTTGGTTAGGAATGTTGCGATTTTCATAATTGGGGAAAATACGAAGTAAAACTGGTAGCAAATCAGTCCGCAAAAAATTCAAGTATCTTTCGGCAGTAAGGTTTTCATTAAAAAAGTAAGGTCCTATAAAACGTCTGCCAATCATTCCCACCCATACATTTAACTTTCCCTGTCTTTGACTATGGGATTCTACGGCCCAATGAGGATTTTCCTGTGACCAATACCTACAATTATGTCGATTCACTGATCCATTCAATTGAAAGGTAGCTTCATCGGAGAAAATTATACTACTTAAAAAATTTGGATTTTGATCACATCATTTCTTCACAAAATTGCAGTCGGCGATCGGGACCATCTTCATTTAACTCTTGTATGAGTTTTATTTTGTATGGGTGATACTTTTCCTTTTTTTATAATTTTGCGACATAGGAATGATCCACATTATTATTTCTTGAAATATCTCTTGTTGAAATATTGGGATTTTCTTCAATCGCAAGTAATAAATTTAATTTGGTTTCTTCATTTACTTGAGGCCGTCCTTGTCGAGGCAAATCTCCTACAGATCCTGTTTCTGTAAATTTGGTAACTAACTTATTTACTGTAGATCGTGAGATTTGCGGTCTGCATCCCCATGGGTTCTTTTTCTATCGCCGTATCCTACCATAATTATAATTTCGATTCTTTCGCGTTCGCTTAAACAAGGCATTTTTAATTTCGCAAAACTTAATAATTGTTGATTATTATTAAACAAACGAAGTAAGCTATTCAAGCATTGGTAAATGGATTTAAAATTTTATTTGCCATACAAAATAGCGTCAACTAAAGCACTTTTCTAAAGGCAATTTTTATTTCAATAAATTTTGAATATAAAAAGCTTTTTCAAATTTATAATAAATTACAATTTTATTTAAAGTTTATTATTACTCAAACATTTTATTTTAATTACCTTTTTCATTAAAAGTTATTTAAAATTAGTTTTATGAAAATTCCAATTGTGTAAAGAAGAACAATTCGAATATTTTCAATAATAATTTGTTATTTTTAAACTAAAAATTAGTTTAATTTATTTTTCTTGCCATATTTTCATTGAGAATTAATAATTATTTTTTTGAGTAAATTTATTTTTTTTTTCAAAAATGGTTGAATTATTTTTAAATATTTTTATTTGATCATTAATATGATAAAAAGGTCTACGAAAAATGTGTAAAAAAAGTAGGGGTTTCCATTTAAAAAAATTGATGATGACGTCATAGTGAAGTTATCAGTGACGTCATGAATATTTTTTTCATTCCAAAAGATGGCATTTTTAAAACAAAAATTGACCTCGAAACGAAAACCTCCAGTTGTTTGGTGTATCATAATGACAAAAGGAAAAGAGCCTTATATACCAAACACCATCAATGTTACACATTAATAAAACTTTATTCTGATGCATTTCGAAGTTACTTAACTTCATCTTCAGAGAATACATTTAACATTTTATCAATGGAACTAATGGATGTTCATAAATAAAACGTAGTTAAAAAGAACGCCTAATTTACTTTAAAAGGAACGCCTAATTAACTTTAAAAGGATCGCCTAATAAACTTGGAATGCCCAATCAACATTTTAGGCAAAAAACAACATCCCATCAACTAGGCATCATGGAGGCCCTTAACATCAGGCGTAAAAATTCATCACAGCACGTTTTTGGACATTACAGGTTAAAATCGATAAAATCGTTAAAATCATAAATTAAAAGTGATATCACATAATAAAAATGAAATTGTCACACCTCAACTCATTATAAATTTTTTTGTTAAATCAACATGTGCGCTGGACGACGTAAGATGGAAGAGATTTCTTCTTAAATGTATTCTCTGAAGATGAAGTTAAGTAACTTCGAAATGCATTAGAATAAAGTTTTATTAATGTGTAACATTGATGGTGTTTGGTATATAAGGCTCTTTTCCTTTTGTCATTAAAAATTGACCTGTCCGAGCGATTTTTACAAAAAAAATTTTTACGGAAGTTATTACCTTGGTTCCAATCTTTATCACCACCCTGTATTTATTAATACGACTTCATGGTATTATTCATCGTATGCATGTATTTTTATATGGTGCTAACGCTGAGTGGTCATGAATCTTAACCAGTGTATATCTGTTACAAGTAGGAAACTATTATAAACGTATCTTTATCCGAGATCCTAGATAACTAAAAGCATTAACCATAAACCTAACGCTATTAAACTGCCAATTTACTATTATTTAACTAAATTTAAGACTTGTGAAAACCAGATAAAAATTTAATTGAACATCTAAATGTAAATTTCATAGTAATTGTATACCGAAATTGTGTCATAAATTGAAACATGAAATGTTTTAAAATTCCGTCTTAACTTTTATAAAATTTAACATGACACCTAGGAAAGTAGGTTGCGGTAAAAACAAACAGGAAGAGAGAATAAAATATTTACTTTAAATAAATTTATAAAATTGAGTGGAGTATAATATAAACGGGAAGTTTTTCAATAAATCTCTGGAAAAAATCAGAAAAAAGTGTTAAAATAAAGAGCAGGAGGCATAAAAATTTTGTTAACAGAAGGTAATCATCTGCGACTAATAGGCGTTAATCAAATCCAATCCCATTCCCATATCGACCAAAAACACTGTTGCTCGGTAAACGTAATTATGCGAACCTATTGAAATCGATGTTAAAGTTAACTTTAATCGCTTATAGATTCAAGATTACTCTTCTACCATCGCCATCGCCTTAACCTCTCCCTTTTATCAGCGAGGCGTTCATTGTAATACAAGCCGCAATGCAGCAGTCTCGCCAATATTTCCACTCTCATTCCCCAAACGAACTTTGGCGAAGGCAATTTTTTATTCGTTTTTTAAAAGTAAAATCATCAAATATAAATGCAGAGTTTAGTGTCAGATAAAATAAAACGATTTATAAATTACGAACACGGCCGCCCGAGTAAATGGAAAAATCAATAATGATCATGGTGTGTCGCTTTATGCGCCGCTGATAGAACCGAAATTATAAATGACGCATTAAAACAAGAAAAAGCGTGTTATAATATTGATTGATGAAAAAATATTATAAATTCATGTAACCACTCATTATACAAATTATTGACCCATATACATATACTAGAATTATTATTAGTAGTTGTGTTTATTGTGACTAAAGCTTCATATAATTCCTTCAAAAACACAAACCTGCATTTTTTATTAATAATATATTATGCCATACTATTTATAAACTAATTTACAAACCTAACGACAAATTACTATAATTACCTAAGAGAAAACGTGCCACTGATGAGAATGTATTAGGTAACACTTAAATACTTGTTTATCAATTTTCATGAAATCATGTTAATTATCGAACAATTAAAAATTGTAGATTCTAATATTTCTTAAAATTTTCAGAATGTATAGATTTCTAGGATCCACCAGAACATGTTTCTTTCGAAAATATAAATTTTTAAAATACTATAAATAATTTTCAATAACTAATAAAATGTTGATGATACCGGGTAGGAAACCTAAATTAGACGCAGTTGGCCACAGTGAACAAAATATCAAGCGAACTTCCAAATCAAGCGCTCAAAATTGACGACTATCGTCTTAAGTAATACCCAAAAATGAAGCTATTGAGAGGATCTTGGGTTAAAAGAAAAGAGTAGAAATGTAGCAGTTGAGTTGGATTTAAACAGATATACAATATACAAAGCTAGTAACATTAAAATCCCTAAAATTACTACACAGTATATGAAGAACCAAAGTTACCAAGGCTAATAGTTACTAAGCCAAATAGATCCAGAACCACGGTTGTTACGAAAGTATTGTTGAAGGTTAACATCTACAAAAAAATATTGAGAATCAGAAAGATTAACCATAAGCTTTAAGAAGGGTGCAGCTGTAAGTTTGCAGTTTTTTCCTTCAATGTTAGTGACGAATTCATTTACTCTAATTCAACAATTAAGGTGTTCAGTTGATTGTTTGGTATTTGGTGTTACTGTTGTTTCTTGACAAATGGTAGGAGATTATGTTAGTTGCCTTTAATCTGACTTGGTCTTCAATTCCTTTCCTTAGAGGGTGTTCATCTAAAATATATTATACATTCACTATTTATAATTGTTCCAATGGCAGTTCCTTAGTAGTAGCGTTTAGTGCAAATTTTGGTTCTAATATTTGTGTATATTTTTTGGAACAGCCTTCGCGCTTCAATTTATTGGTATATAGTTGTTTTCATTTTCTGATTACTTCTAAAACCAATTTGTTTTATCACATTATTTCTCTCGTCTTTATGCTGTTCTAAAACTTTATTAAATAATCCATATTTTGCAGTAAATTCTCCATTTGCTGTGATAGGTGATAGAATATAGTAATAAAATCAAAACCAAAATAAAAGACTGTCAATAATTCAGTAATGATAATGAAATAAAGAAAATACTTAGTAAACTCTCTTAAGACTATCGAAATAGTTTTTTCTAAAGAACTAACTACAACTTCAAAACGTCATTTATCAACAGATAAAATGTGACGTACAAAGAGAAAAAAATAAATAAAATTGCAGAAATTCATACAAATATTTTTTGGCAGGATTTGCTCAATTCACCCTTCAGAAATTACAATTTCAATATAGCAACCAGCCGCCAGCTTCCAGGGGAGAAGGGCTGGGTTAAAATGTTAATAAGTAATGGAATTAATAATTCTACATTTCTTTTAAGTAGACCGCCACGTGTCTGAACGGTTACTTATTGCATAAATCTTAATCCTAAACTAATGGTACCAAACATGAAGTACCAATTGAGCTTGACAAGGCGAACAGCAAATGATGATAAAATTCAGTTAACAATTAATATCTGTAAATACCAAAGGGTTCGGATGGCAAATCAAAACATATGATTTGAATTATTTAGGTTCCATAAGCTAATGCTCCTCTCTCCCCCTACAAAATAACAATATACAGGGTGTCCCAGCGCTACGAGGAAGTAGCATTAGTCTAAAATGAAAAAAGATATCGTCATATGGATTTCAACAGAATATACAATACCTTTAAGCGCATATTTTAAGAAAAATTACCGAGTGTCCATTCCAAGATGGCGGTCCAAAAGTAGGTTTTTTTAAACGGAACACCCAGTATATTATGACATTTTTGGATTCCTTATCAAAAAATAATTATACTTTGTAAGAACCTCTATGGGTCTATCATCACTTGTTTCGCTGATATTTGCCATTTAAGCCAAAAAAAGATCATTTTTCGAAAAATCACTGCTCTAAAACAGATGAACATTTTGGGTTGAAATTTTGTCAAAAAATTTTCAACATCGTCTAGTCTACAACTATCATGTCAAATTTAAGTTTGTGATAATTTTTTATCAGGATGCCTTATGAAACGCAAATTGAACAATTAAACGAAATTTTCAAATGGAACACCCTGTATATTTTAACATCATTCGATTGCATTTTTTACAAGCTTTCTACTGATATAATGGTTGTATGGTTGCATGTCAATGGTTTAGGAGATATTAATATCCAAACTGAGAAACGGTGAAAAATAGACAAAATAGCACTCTTGATGAATTTTTTTAAATATTTTTTTTAATTTGCCTAAGACTTATTTGCGTTTCATAAGGCACCCTGATAAAAAATTATGACAAACTTAAATTTGGCATGATAGTTTTTGACAAAATTTTAACCCAAAATGTTCATCTGTTTTAGAGCAGTGATTTTTGAAAAATGCATCTTTTTTTGGCTTAAATGGCAAATACCAGCAAAACTAGTGAAGATAGACCCATAAAAGTTTATACAAAGTTCGTCATCTCGAAATGGACACCCGGTATTTTATTAAAATAATGTGAAAAATGCGCCTAAAAGTATTGAACATTCTATCGAAAACCGCATGTCGATATCTTTTTTCATTTTAGAGTAATATTACTTCCTCGCAGCGCTGGGACACCCTGTATATACAGGGTGTCTCAGGTCTCAGAGCACCCGTCCACCCCTTTTAATTTGAGAACGCCTTGTCGTACAAGGCTGAAATAAAAAAATATTACTAAAGCAAACCCGAAGAATCCATTGGTGCACTTATTTTTTTCCGGAATAATCCGGAAGTACCCGGAACCGGAAGTAATTTTCGATTTTTAAATGGCAACATGGATCGATTATGGCATCGTTTGAAAGATCATTTAAAAAGAAACAACTTTAATTAAAATATTTTTGTAATATCTTGCATAATTAACAAATTAAACGAAAAGAAAAATATGCAAACAAGTGACCATTGGTCTCTTAAATTAGGGAAAAATTAAATCGTTACCATCATCCGCAAATGGGCAAGAGAGAGATTTTTCAAATTTGAAACTCTTTTTTGCGTTTATCGCTTTATTCGTTAAAAATAATCAACTTTTTTTTTATTTTTTGAATTAAGGTAAATACATAACCTAAAAAAGTTGATTATTTTTAACAAGCGAAGCAAAAAATACATGTTTCCATTTAAAAAATCATAATTGTCTCTACCCTTACCCATTGAGGATGATGGTAGTGTTGTAATTTTTCCATAATTTAAGAAACCATTTGTCACTTGTTTGCTTTTGTTTTTCGTTTAATTTGTTAATTATAAAAGATATTAAAAATATATTTTAATAAAAGTTGTTTCTTTTTAAAAGACCTTTCAAACGATACCATACTCGACATATGTTGCCATTTAAAAATCGAAAGTTACTTCTGGTTCCGGGCACTTCCGGATTATTCCAGAAAAAAATAAGTGCACCAATACATTTTTCGGATTTGCTTTGGTAATAATTTTTTTTATTTCAGCCATGTACGACAAGGCGTTCTCAAAATAAAAGGGGTGGACGGGTGGTCTGAGACACCCTGTATACATATAAAAATGGCGTTAAAAAAGTTACCAATCTACAAATAATTATTTAAATTTATTTTATTCTAATTTTGTTTTCAAGATAAAATTGCAAACTGAATCTCAGGAGGACTTTGATTACGCAAAACAAAGATAGGAGTAAGTAATAAGGTGACAGTACGATATTGTTAACCAGATCCAGCCCTGGATTAACGTACAAGCTCAACAAGCCCGGGTTTGTGGTCCCCGCGAAAAAAGGGTGACGTGGCAGCAAAATTTTGCACCGAGAACTGGCAAACTCGTAGCGCGGTGCCAGTATGAAAATATTCGGTCGCGAGGTCCCGCAGTGCAGGCCCTGAAACACGTGCGTGAACGATCGCCGCCTCCAATTGGGAATTTTAAAATTCTGTTCACCCTCTGGTGCAAATGCAGGGTGTCCTGTAACTACACCGACAACGCTTAACTGGTGATAGTAGACGTGAAAATAAGTCGATTTGACCTTATCCAAAAATCCACCCCCCAGAATTTATAAACTTTTTTAAAACAAATATTTTTTTTTATTGCTACCAAAGTAATAAAACTTTCATGATGAAATTCTGTATACAAGCATTTTTGTAAAAATCGCTCATTTGGTAAAAATTTTACTTCGATTACCGGAAATGGTACGAGAGGAGATAAAACACTTTTTTGATGTTTAAAATTTTAATTTAAAATTTATTGCTTCATGTAGATAAATTCAAGAGAAAGACTTTTTGTCTCATAAATTTTGTGTAGGATGTCCTATTTTCGAATAAAATTTAAAAAAATTATTTAATTTAAGGCGTTCTTAAAACCGTATCCATGGTAACAAGCTACATCTTCAACTTTTCAACTGGATTTCCTAATTTTAAAATTTAAATTCGAGTTTAATGAATATGCGAATATGCATTTAATATGGGGTAAGCGCAATGGTAATTTTTGGGCTTTAAATGAATATTTTCTTAGAAATGTATGTTAAAAACTTACTTACCATTTATTAAATTATTTTTTTAATGTTACTCAGAACCTTCATTTCCTATGCAAAATTTGTAAGGGACAAAAAAAATTCTCTTAAATTTCTCTACAAAAGCAAATAATATTTTACTAAAAATTTTGAATACCAAAAAAGTTTTTAAGTCCTTTGGTACCATGTAAGACCATTTCTAGTATTCAAGAATTGATAAAATTTTTACCAAATGAGCGTTTTTTATAAAAAAGCATGCATACATTGTTGTTTTAATGCAATGGTACATGTTTCTTAAGCTTTACTGAAGCTTTAAATAATAAATCTACTTGTGTTTGTTGAATATGTTGTTATAGGGTTCCAGAATACATTTTAAACACAGTTTTTCACAATGACAAGTACCAAGAATATCCTCCATTTATAGCGCTCTCTATACGTTGTTAAAATTCCTAATAGCACCAATTAAATACAGAAGACAGTGAGACAGCTAAGTGCCAGACAGTGTGTGGTGTGTGCACTTGTTGTGATTTGCTTACTGGATTGCATCTGGATCAAATAACTGTCAACACCATAACGGACCTTTTGATAAATCTTGTCGAATTTATCGCAATAAATCAAGATACTGTAGAAAAAATAATTTTATGGGAGTATATGCTAACAGTGAACAATACCCAAGAGAGTGGTTATTGTACTCGCCATGTAAAATATCACTTTATTTGTTTGGTCGTTACAATGCGATACAGCAAAAGATTTTAGAAGTAAACCAGTTTGCTATATAAGTGGCCTGTGCTGCTTATTCGCTATATTTTGTAGGCCGATTGTTGTCAAATATCAGTATTTTCTTTTCTATCGTGCAAACCCTATATGTTTTTTTTCTCAACAAACAGATGGAAAATTCTTAAATCTTGTCTTCACAACGAGCGTGTTTTGAAATGTCTATCTGACACTAGATGGGAAGCACATTGTATGGCAACATCAGCTATTCCCTAAGATTATAGAATCTTTGGGTGGTATTGCTAGTGATCAAATGCAAAAAAGGAGAAACTAAAAGAGAAGCAGATAACCTGGCAAATGCACCAGAACTAGATCTGAGTGCTAGAGATAAATTTCGGTTCACGAAATTTTACGCAATAATTGATAAACTTGAAGTACAGATGAGAAGAAGATGTAATGTATAACAAGAAATAGCATAAAATTATTCGTTTCTACGTGACATACCAAACGACATTATGTCCTCTGCTGAAACTGAAAGGTACAAACAGTGCTCACATGAAATAATTATTGCTAACCCAGAACATTTAAGTAATTATTTGTTAACTGTAATTTAGCAGTTCCATTCGTATATTCGCCAAAAGACAAATAATGAAACTGACACTAATAGCTGAACTTTATAAAATAATGTATGAAGATAATATTCATTGTACAGTTGCTCCCAGCTGCAAGTAGGAAAAAAGTAATCACGATCGCGTATTCTTTGTCCTACTTCCAGCTGGGAGTAACTTTACTTTTCCTAATGCGTATATTTTTAATGTTAAAGGTGACCAACTGCACCGCAGAGCGTTCATTTTCAAAGCTTAAACATATTAAAAATTCAAATCGAACAACATTGATTCAAGAAAGATTGGATGCCCTGCCTATTTTGAAGCGGATTTGTTGACGTAATTTTTATTTTCAAAAATTGAATAAAGAATTCGCGAATCAAAAATCGCGAAAGAAAATGGTTTGTAAATAAACCAAATACCGAATTGTTAATAAACAGTTCTTAAATTTAACTACTGTTTATCTAATCAGGTTTTTAATTGGGAGGCCTGATAGTACCGTACGGGAACCCCCAAAATTTTTCATTTTTTTAACCATGGAGGGGGCCCATGGATTTTCTTGTAGCCTTAATCCGACTCAGACCAGATCAAGTAAAATATCTAAATGTAAGCAAGAACTTGTGCTCTTGTGATCCAATTTGAAGAAAATATCTTAAAATTATGAACAAGGAAAAAAACTCATGAACTTGAGAAATAGATTGAGCAAATAACTAAATGTTATGCAAATGACTTATGATCCCGAACTGGTATAAAATATCTCAAATGTTAAATTTATAGAAAACTATGATCATGAATCTTTATTTGTGTATGACATCTAAAATTTTAAGTTTAAAACTTATGCCCTTGAACATAGAACTACTCTACCAACAAACTTCGCTTAGATTGAAACCAAAAAATTATGGCACTGCGTATACGCAACATACACTATAAGAATCCGACCTTAAATGTTGACAAAGCGTTGCAAAATTTCTCTGGTAATTCAAAGCGTTCCTTCACTACTAGCTATAACACCAATTCTCAAACCATTTAGCTCCTGGATGTTTTTGACGCTCCTTTCCGCATTAATCAAGGAAAAACTGCGTTAAAAATAGGCGACTCGTAGCACGTCCAAATATAGAGATAAGAGCCCAAAATAAAAGGGCCTAAAATTCAAAATTTACCTTAAATAGTAGCGGCCGGTTTTTTCCTTGAAAATATTGAAGCCCTCGAAACTATTAGGGCATATGCCTGTGATGAAGCGAAAAAATAAAAGCTTTACTTTAGAATGACGAGGATAATTCAAGGTAAAAAGTCACCATACCTTTCGCAAAATGGCGAATTCCAATTGTTAAGAAAAATCCGAAAAAGTCGATTGTCAAGCACAAAAAAAATATTCTCACTAATCCAAAACCAAAACGAAGGGATCATCATCCACAGAAGAACTAAAAAGAGCTCAAAAAAGGTTGCATGCTAACCGGAAATCTTGA
This sequence comes from Stenus bimaculatus, assembly GCA_963971135.1. Taxonomy (NCBI): domain Eukaryota; kingdom Metazoa; phylum Arthropoda; class Insecta; order Coleoptera; family Staphylinidae; genus Stenus; species Stenus bimaculatus. Next base: position 66,488,086 of record OZ020180.1, on the reverse strand, counting down.
ATTGGCATATTAAATTAAAAATTTTCAAAAAAAGTTATGTAACAAAATATACTGCTTATGTGGAGCTGAACCTAATGAATTAGAATCCAAAAGTTCTACTAAATTACTATGCCATTGCTTAAGTAAAAAAATAAACCGTTACAAACACTAACATCACAGAACATTTTAAAAACCTCATGAAGAATTCAGTGTTTGTTGTGTTGGTATCTGAAAGGAATTTTGAGTTTCAAAGGATGTACGGCACAATATATTTTTAAACGCAAATGCCAAAATGAATATTCGAAACAATAACTTGTTATATTATAGTACGATTAAAATATAAAATTCCTTCCTTTTTAGCTACTAACCAAGGTTTTCACTTAGGAAAATAATCAATTCGTTTTGGGAACTTAATGTGCACATAATTAAATTCTACCATTCTTCTTCCCTTGTTTGATCTTTGCAGGAATAATTTTTCAAAATTTAAAAGGCAAAGCAGGGAAGGTAAATTTTGTAAGGTAGAATTGATTTTCCTGACTTGAATTCTTTGATAATGTAATTACTCTATATAAACAAAATATTATAATAATATTATTGCCAATGTGGCTCTTTCATTTTCTTGTGACTAGTCCACGTAGTTATTTATTTATTTATTTAGATATTTTGTTTCACATCGCAAGTAACCTTCTGTACAAAAGTTATATTTATTCTAAATAGTCTTATTTTATATAAATTTAATCATTATTTTAAAAATCAAATATAGATTCTTTATACTGTAAATCAAACGTAAAGAATGCCAGAAATTCCGTAATTATTAATTTTCCAGAAAATTCTCTAATAATTTTCTTAATTTCTATATGAATTTTCTGTAGAAATATTTCTAAAATAAATCAATATTTATAAAAATAACAGAATTATTGTTGTTACATAAATTTACTTATATATTTTCTAAACGAGTTTCGTAAAAAATAGCTCAAATTTAATAAACGTTGGGTTTAAAATGACCATTACAGTAATGAACTTTTGATTAAAATCAAGTTACTTGCAAGTCGTTTCAAAAGAACCGAGTTACTTGATCCCGCAAACAATATTTTATTTATCCCACTGTTCAATCCAACAAACTTTAAGACTAAATGTTTCTTGTAGACTTCACTACGATATAGCAGCAGTTACATAATTTACAACGTCTTTAATTCCACCATAAACAATATTTTCAACCTGCTTCGAGTAAATTTGATTTATTAGCAAATTTTATTAAATATACCGATTCCAATTATAATATATTTAAAAACTAGGTATTAGATATATGTATATTTTATAATTTATCTAATATTATTATTGAAACATTATAGGAATTACCATATTTTATTACTTGAAAGATCATTTATATTCTCAACCAGATTCAAAGCATCAAAAAATAATATATACTAGTATCATCTCCACATGTTTTCTCCTACGCATTCTGTTTGTGATTATAAGGGTGGCATTCCACGATTCTAGAAATTTTCCTAAACCATTAGGGATAAAGCGGAATAGCTGCCAAGTCTATAGAAAAAAAATTGCTGGAAATAAAAAGTAACTTTATAGTTTTTTCGAGTTATAAACAGTTTTCTAATAAATTTAAATTAAATGTGAGAATTATAAAAAAATAACGGAATAACGTAAACACAGTCTGTATTTTTTTTAAGAGTAAAGCGATTACGGTGAAGAGAATTATATAAAATTTTCAATTTGCCGGATTATCTCATTCTATTAAATAATGATATAATATTTGGATCAATGCATAAATAATAAGGATTTTATACGCCTTTAAAGCTCAGATGTTTCGGCTTCGCACTTTCTTTCCCCATTAAATTCTTCAGAGCACATTTCGCTTTCTTGCTTATGTCTGCTCATACCAGCAGAGGATTGTCTCTTTTACTTAACAGCTTTTAATACTTATCACACATTATCCTAAATTGCTTTTCATGGAAAATTGTTTAAATTGAGTTTTTCACTTATTGTTTATTTTTTACTGTAATTAAAATTCAAAATAAATTTTCCTAAACATGATAAAAATATCCACATTCTTATATTAAATTAATTTCTTAACTGCAATTAATTTATTTTTCCTTAATTTAGGTTAATTTTTTTAAAGATTATGTAAGATTATAAACCATTATTTTTAGATAATTATTTAAAATATTTAAAATAAAAATTCTTAGTTTATTAACGTTTTACCTAATTAGTCAATTATGAAATTGTATAACTTAATTAATTTTTAGAAAGAAAGTAAATGTTTGAGATTTGTTTTTTATCTCCATCAACTAGGTACCTAACTATAGGAAAAACTTATAAGAGTCTCAAGAAAGTTAAGTATTTTTAAAGTATCCTAAGCGACAGCGACACTTTTGCAAAACTTTTAACACACTCTTTGAATTCTTAATTTCTACTTATGAAAAATAAAAGTGTTATCAATAATAAAAAGGTTTATTTTCAAGAAGTAAAAATATACTTTATCTTTAAAGCCGGAATATTGATTTAATTCACTAAACTATTGGATACGAGGTTATATATGTACAGGGTGAGTTTAAAGTAACGCATAAAATTCATAACTTCTTTATTATTTGAAATTTTCAAAAACGCTAAAAGGGGTGTCGAATTGTTTTTAAAAAGCTTTATTTTAAAGTTAAAAAAATATATTATCCGTTGGCATGACGTTACAATGACGTCATCGATTTTTTTAAATGGGTTGATATGGTTTTTATACCATCAAACAATACCTTATTTAAAGAACTTTTTAACAGTACCAAAAAAGTTATACTTGCGCCATCTAGTTGTAATAAAAAAAATTATTAAATATCTCCTCAAATGACCATTTAAAATAACGCATAAAATTCATAACATAACATAACATAACATACCTATAAGTACCGTACATACTTTTTGGATGACTTTGAATTTTTGAAAATATTTTTTTAAACTATTTGGATATTTATTTTGTCAAAAAAATAATTTTTTTGAGCTGTATTTGCAATATAACTCACATTGGTGCAAAGTACATATTGGGCGAATTATTTCCTATTTGCAGTGAAAATCATTGAGATGGTAAGGATATCTAAAATTATAATATTGTCTGTATTTTAGAGGTCTATGAATATAATAGTTTATTTTCAATAAGCGAACCAATATAAATCAGCGGACATATGTGTTCGAGGTCAATAAATATTCTGAGTATTTAATTATTTATCAAAATAATATTTGATGCTTTGTCCTAATCCGGTGATTGAAGTACCTGTGTTAAAAGAGTGATGTGTAAAAATATCCGCCTTCCGAGCTTCAAGGAATTCTATTTACAAGTCTACTAGTGGTCCGTTTTGAAAGTGCACATAGTATAGTAATACCCTTGTTTATAATATACTTATAGTTAAACAGGGTGGGGGTGTAATCTACACATTTATACAAGGTAAAAAACGTTTTAAAAAGAACCGTTGGCTATATTCACGCTACATAACAATAACGTCACATGAAGTTTGAGATAGGGAACTCTTTATAAACCTTACAATCTTGAGTTTTAAAATCGTCTATAAAATCGGAACCATGATAGAGGGACAGGGTATCTTATAACACGACTGGACATATTCTTCTTCTTATGGTGCTTTACCCGTTTCCGACGTTGGTTATCAACATAGCTACTTGGACTTAGTTGGCTGCTTGTCTAAAAAGCTGTAATGAAGTCTGAACCACCTCTTTGGTGTCTTATTCCTGGTCCTCTCTTACCATGCACCTTGGCCTGTGTAAGAAGTGATTTCCTTTTTCTTTTTTTATTCTTCGTAGTACCTCAATATTTATAATGGTTCGGTTTATGAGATTCGTAATATACGGCGATAAATCCACATTTCAAAAGCCTCGATCTTTCCATACTGACATCTGTTAGAGTCCATTCCTCCCCTCCCGATAGTAGCAAGATATGGAAAATGTAACACCGGATCACGAAACCCGCTCCTGCCTTCTCTATTCTACATAGAATTTCTGCTGCATAATCCCAATTTTCGTTTATGACCGTACCTAAATATGACTTATTTACTCGTTCCATGTTCTCATTGTTGATAGTGAGTATTCCTGGTATTGGGTTTCCTTTAGAGGTAGTCATGTAGTAGGTTATATATTAACAATTAATTTTAGACCTTATTTGTTGTTTACTTCCTTAATTTGGTCCGTCAGGTTATGTAATCCCTGTATATTGTCTGCGAGAACAGTACTTTTGTCTGCATATCTTTTATGCATATGAATTCTCTAAAAGAATTCTTATATTATTCTATTAAAATAAAATATGATTTCTTTATTAATTTTCATTCCATAGTTGAGACCTTCTCATGCTTTTTCTTTCGGAATATAAATTGAACAAGGTATGGAAAAGGATCAACCTTGTCGCATTCCCCTTTGAATGGAAGTTTCTTTGGTGGTGTTACTTCCGACTGATCCACAGCTATCTGGTTCCTGTATAAGTTTGCTATAATCCTAAGGCCTTTGTCGTGAACTCCCGTGTCTTAGACAATGTCTATTAGGATCTGCATCAGTTTTTCATGTTGAACTTTATCAAAAGCTTTAAACTAGTCTAAGAGCATATGTGTACATGTGCCGACATCTTTGTATTAATTCCTGTAGAGCAAAATGGCTTCTCGAGTCCCTAGGGCGCGTCTGAATCCAAATTCGATTTTTCTAAACAGGGCGTGCTAAAATGAATTTATTTGCCTCCAGTTCATAATAACACAAAATCATGTCAAAATTATAACAAAGTACTACACTAAAGTAGAGGCGTAGGTCGAATTTGTACCGTTGTGTCACAACTTCGGATTTTTGTATTTAATTATTGTGCATTCTGTTTCATAAACAACAATTTTTATAAAGACCAATTTGCGTAAATCTTTGTTAGCATCTGCACAAAAAATGAAGGTCATAATTTTCAGCATTTGATATTTGTCGAGAGCTAATTCTACGTTGTATAACTTAAATAAGTATATATTTTTAGAATTCTTGAACTGTTATGATTATTATAATCATTTTGAAAAAAAATATTGGCTTATTGGGGGTTTTCTTTATAAATTTGCACTTGTACCAATCTACATATTTGGTTGCCTACATATCAGACCACAATCATTTTAGCTCACCCTGTATATTCTTTCATGAATTATTTTTAGAAATATCTATTCGAATTTTCAATATATTCTTTCATGAATTATTTTTAGAAATATCTCGAGCATGTGGTTAATTAGACTTGTGAATCTATAGGTAAAAATTCGGAGGCTAGCCAGTCAGTAGGGATATCCGCGAACTCATAGGTTTGATTAAACAAGTTTGTAAGGAGATTTACGAATTCGAGATATGTGTCGCACAGAAGTTTTAGATTTGTTGAATTAATATTGTTAGCACCTCGATATTTTGCCGTTCTTCTTCATGATATTGCTTTATCTACTTCGTCTTTTGTGATGTTTGGACCGGTATCACCCACTTTTTGTGCATATTCGGTGGGGGCGAAGAATAGCTTTTCTATATATTCTAGGGTTTCTTGTCTTTTCATGTCTTCTTTTCTCCATAAGTTCTAGAATCTCATCTACTATCCACTCTTGTCTAGTGTTCCTATCTTGTTTTAGATATGAGTCATAGGTTTTCTTTATACTTTGTTTAACGCATTCCATTGCCGATTAGGTCTTCCTGTGGTAGTTTTACTTTTTCCATCCCCTCTTGCAATTATTTACACACCTTTTTATTGATTTTGGAGTATTGCAGCTTTCACATATCGGTCTTTAGAATGCTTTTAGTTTGTGTGGTTTTATCAAGTTGGATATGTAGTTTGAAAGTAAGTGGATTGTGGTCAAAAGCGACATCTGCCCCTAGGTACATTTTCACGGACTTTATTGAGTTCTTGAACCTTTTAGGTATTGTTATGAAGTCCATCTGATTGCGAATAATATTTTGTTTTGTATCAGCCGGAGATCACAAGTATATAATCTCGTTGAAAGTAACTTAAAGAAGGTGTTGGTAAGAATCTGATCTTGTTCTTTACAAAATTGTATTAGTCTGTTATCAATTGTTGTCAAATGTCAAATAGCTTAGGAAATAATAAAATACATCATTAGAACTAGGATTTCAAATTAATATTTTTTCTAGTTGGGCGGTTTCGAAATTCGTTTCTAGATTTTCGGAGCTCTCGTTTTTCCTTGTAATTATTGGAACTGGTAAGAACTTTTTAGATATTCTGGTCTTTAATATTTATAAATGATGTATTATTTTTAATCAAACTGTTGTAATATTTTAATAACGATATAAAATAAAATAGTATATTGTATATTGTTTTATTGGGAGTAAAGGAAGTACTTTTTGTGGCGAGCATGTAGGTTTGCGGGACGAGCTTTGCGAGTACGCGGATACTTTCGAGCCACATAAAGTTCTTTTACTCCGAATAAAACATGTTATTTTTCGAAATTTTTAAAATAGTAATATAATAAATAATTTTAAAATTTGACATTTAATTTACGTACAACACACAATACAATGTTAGTGTATATTGGGTTGCCTAAAATTCATTTCTACTCCGCTCTTTTATTCCTTGTCAGTGCAAGGTAGTGTTTTCTACTCCTAGGCAGTACAAAGTGATCATAGAATCATCGAACATAAAAAGTGACATTTTAAGGCCTGTCAAACCCCCCAGAAGACTATAATGACGTTTGAAGAAAAAATAATAAAATTATAACGATTACATCAAATTTGTGAAAAAGAGCACCATTATTTATTTCATGTCTTTCCCAATAATAATACATAATATACGTATACGTATTATAAAGTAGATGAACAAAAAGTTGCACATTCAATTGCAGAAGGTGAGACTTGTACAAGATCCAAATCTGAAAATGATTGATTTATTTTTCACATATTTGTGCTTAAATGGTTCATAGTTTGTAAATTTCCGCATAAACAAAGTGCATCGTAAATCCTCATTTCATTAAATTCGTTTTACATCGACCTGTTTTATATCGTAATCTATTTTGAGTTTTCCAAATTAACCATTATTCATCAAATCTTGGAGGAAGTTCTTCTTTTGGAGAAGTTTTTATCTATATCAGATATAAAGCTGCGTTTGCACCAAAGCAACATTGAGGAACTTTTGTGTTTCTGTTGCTTGTTTCCAAAAATGTTCCACAAAGTTTCATAAAATTCCTAAATGTTTCTCGTTGTTTCCGAAACAAATGCCGACTGTTTCTTCTTGCCGACGGTTTCCATTTCGAGCGGTAAACTTCAAAAGAAAATCGGCAACAAAAGGAAACTAAAATAAGTTTCTGTTTGTCGCCGTCTCAGTGGAAACAAACTAGGATCATAAATTTGATGCTTTTTGCTTTACTTGTTTTGTTTAGTCTCTGCGCGGTGGTAAGAATCGCCTTGCAAGGAATCGCAAAGTGACAAACAATCGTTCCATTGGGGAAAAAGCTGGCCTAAAATTTGTATCTTCTATTTGAATACGTGGAGCAATCTGACACAATAGCCATTCTATGTCAGAATTGGACAATCTTAAAAAATTTTGAACACTTCCATTTTTTATTTTTCCAGAGGTAATATCGTCTACTTTGAGGGTGCTAGGCGCCTGCAAAATCATGGTGGCATACGCCTGTATGCCACCATGATTTTGCCTTTCTTGAAGGCTCAGTTCTACCCAAAATTTGTGACGTCTTTTATTTTGTTTTTTTCTAGACAACACAATGTAGGCAGCCGCTGCCAGCGCAATTTCTTCATCTTGATCCATGTTTCACCAGATCACAATACACCAAATTTAGCTCGGTTAACTCGGCGACATCCAACATCGATCACCGGTGGAAACACTGTGTTGCGCGTTTCTTATTTGCCTGAAACAACGTGCGACTACTGACGATTTAGTTGCGTTAGTGGAAACAATAAGTTTATTAATGTTTCTTAAAGTTTTTTTTTGAAGCAACAAGAAGAAACAAAACGAAACAAAAACTTCCTCAATGTTGCTTTGGTGGAAACGCAGCTTAAGAATTTAATATTGAATTAACCAAATGTTTAACAGATAAAAGAAAACTTTTTCTCGATTTTAGTCTGGATCTTGTTGGAATGATACCAAATAAAGATTGTGGGAAAATTCAACATTTTGACCATTCCAAAAATATTTAATTTGAAATTTGCCTTTTTATTATTTAAATTCAAAATATTTGATATTGTTAAAAGGATTTGGACCAATACTATTTTTACAATAATTTTACAGACTTTTTAAAGTAGAAGATAAAATATTTTGAATAGTAAGTAAGTTCTTATTTTGTGTAATTATAGATAGATTGTCAGCAAAGATGAAACAAGTAGTAGGAGCGAGAACACTACCTTGTGGAAGCTTCTGAATCCTTCATCTACTTTGTTTAACACCTAATTCTACTCAAAAGCGTCGATTTTCTAACAGATTACGGATGATTTGAATTATCTTAAAATCTTTTGTCAATTTATAAATTCTACAAAAAGCATATCATGATTAATTGTATTATACGCGGAAGAGAGGTCAACAAAAATTTTCGCGGTTTTGGGATAGAAATTATTTAGATTTTTCTCCATATTTTTGGGATATTCTCTTCAAAATTAGAATTAATAATAAAAAATCAAACAACCATTGTTTAGTTTTAATACCAAATATTTTTATCTATTCATTTTTTTAGATCATTGAGATTTTACCTAAGAACGTATATTCTAAATTTTTATTTCTTCGAATAAAATCCTTTTTTAATCTCACCGATTTTCAATTTAAAGTTGATGAGCAACTTGATTAGCTGAAATAGAGCAATTCAATTCAGCTTGTTTGGAATAACTACAAAGTTTCTTAATTGTATTCCAGTCTTGTCTACTTGAATATTTAATATCTATATTTTCAAGAGTCGCTTTCCATTTTTGTTGACATTCCTCATTAAGTTGTGTAACAATAAAGTTGTCAAGATCCTAAGTGGTTGTGAAAAAGGGTCTATATTATAGCTCTTTATTCTTTATATAATTATTTAATAAAATCTTATGATCATTTTGATGTCGTTCTACTACCTTTAGGTACGAGTTTTCTAGAATCCAGTTAAAATTGTAATAGTAATAAATCATATGCTATGTCTACATTTTTTATTGAAAGAAAAAAATAAAAATGTAAGATAAACTTTTATGAAAGTACAAAATACTGAAAATCATTTAATAAAAATAAAACCACCTAATACAACTAAGTAAGAAAAACAATCACATAATAACTAATTTATTTTACAAGTATTATTAAAAAAGCCAACTTAAATTAGCAAAAGTTAAATCTCTTTGGAATGAAATTTTTAGATGCGGGATTTTTAGCATATGCTTAAATTTAAGTTATTTATTTTCTTATTTTGTTTTAGGTCGGCAAATAATTTTCTTTAAGATTGTTTTTTCAGTCCTAACAATATTGAGGCATTACATTTAAGCAAGCACTTAAGATTTCTAGTTCATTGTGCTTCCATTCTTAGATGGCAGTGAAACAAAGCATAGTGCCTTTTGTGTCTCAATGTGCTAACGTTTCAAACATGATTGTGGGTATGCATGTTGTAGTTTCTATGTCTACATATGTATAAACGAGTAAGTACTTATTATTCTATTCTCGTACCTACATATTATGCCAGGAGGAACATACATTTATTATTTTCGGTTGATTATATTAACCATCACCAAAATTTCGACTATTATGACCGTAGAATTAATTAATCATAGAAACACTTTATCGCAATTAAAAAATTCCACATCAATAACTTAAATTTTTAAACTAAAAATAATTGAAGCAGCTTTAAAGAACTTTACAACGACTGTTGTTATTAAGTTAATGCATTGCTTTCCTATCAAATTGAACTATTTTATTTACTTTCTTTTAGTTTACTTTTTTATTTCTATTCGTTAGATCCTCTTCTACCTAAATAAACAATCTTTTAGTAGATAAATACAAACTAGCATATAAATAATTTAATTAGGTATTTAGTTGAGCCAGTATATTTTTTTTCTAAAATAAACTTTATATAAGATTTTAAATTATAATAAAAAATACATAAATTAAAATGTCGAGTATTCAGTTTATGCTAGAAATTGGTGAATTATTTTAACCGTGGTGTGGTGTGCGGTTGACACTTAAGGACTATTGAGCTGTAAATCAACTTAAGCAGATTAAAATGGGGTAAACTGAATCCTTTCAGGTCATTTGCTGTAGGAAAACATTGAATTCATTCTTCATGACCGAAGGAAACTGCACTTTTGTTAGTTTTGTCAAAATCTCCTATAAGTGGCAAGTTTTATTTTAAAAGTTTTTGGATAAAACAATACTAATAATATGAATATAGGAGCAAACAAGAAAGTAATTATTAACCAATCAAATTTATGTACCCCTTAGAAAATTGTGTGCATAAATATTGATCCTGCGCTTTCAATTACACAAAGTCTTAAGACATTTTAGATTCGTGCATTGCTTATTCTAAGCTTACCGGATTATTTTACATACGGCAAAGTAATTTCATTATGCGGATAAACTTTAAACTAAAACACCAACAAATGGCTTGAGATTGAGAGGTTAATTTGATCTCAGTTAGTTTTTTGCAAGCTAAACTTTAAAGGATGGCATTAATTTTTATTTGATAAAGTTGTATAAATTTTATATATTCTACAGTGATAAACTAATTCATAAAATTAAAGTCTGGAATTATGTTTATTAATTTTATACTTGATTTAAAAACTAATACATAAAATTTTAAGTAATTAAATAAAAACATTTATTTTTTATTCCTTTAATTCTTTAATCTTTCAATTATATTTAAAGCGCCTTATACTATTAAAGGGTCTCATTTTAGAAAATATACCTATTTGGCTTTGGTAGAAATCATTAAAACTTTATGAAGTATCAACTGAAGATTTCTCGGAAACAGTAAAATTTATTTTACTACCGATTTGGTACTTGAAACATAATAAAAGTTACATTAAAAGCAATAAAGTATTAGAAAGAAATTTTCCTTTTTTCCATTTACTCAATATTACATTTTAATAGGTTTATCTTTTATAAATCTGTTTTTAAAAAATATTAGTTTTAAAATCATCGCTTTTAAAGTATTTCAATAAATTTTAATTTTTTCCTTAGTTTTTTTTATCTAATTTCCAACTTCTTCCTGTCTTAATAAGTAGATAAAAGGAAAAACTTTTAGCACTGAGAGATTTAAACCGTTCTCTAAATCTAATATACTTAACTCAAAGTTTACTGCTCAAATTAAAAAAGTCCTTATTCTTATAAACATAAAAGAACCTAAAAATATTATTAGGTTTCACTTATTTAATAACAGTAGACCAAATTACGCTGTGCAAAACAAATGACAGTATTATCACCATTATGCACTCTCTCAACTTTTGCTGACTAAAAAGTATATCATATTTTTTGTCTGCCCTGCAATAAAACGTAATAAGGATTGGATTAAATTTCAACTCGCTTGCAAAATAAAAGTAAAAATCTTATTTTAAATTAAAGTCTAGGCTTAAAATCATTACGTTTCTAAATAACGGAGGAGTGAGAAAGTCTTCGCTTATTTACTTGAAAAATCCTTTTAATATTTTTTGTAAATTAAGCAATTGGCTTCACAAAAGTCTAATGTTTTTCTTTACTTCTAACGATTAGACTTCCTTATTTTAAACATTCGCTAATTTTTAAAATACTTCTCATTTTCCTCCATTCACAGCTGCTTAATTAAAATGTAGAAACAAGCATCTTTATCGTAAATTTATTTTTCAATTTATTTCAAGTCTTCTACGCTAACAATGGTTTTAAATATTTTTTTTCCTTATGCAGGGTATTCCACGAAAAAATTCAAATGCCGATACTTTTATGATGATATTTTGTTACCTGCTTTATTTACCTTCAATACCCAGCCTACCCAAAGATACAAGATTTTAACTTATTTAAATTCTCTATAACAGTATCAATTAATGGAGTTATTAGTGGTTCAACCTTGGACTTCCAAGTAGGGTCTAAACAGACCCCACTGTCAGTTTTTGTGCGAAATATTTTTCATACACTTTATATTCAGATTAATGCTTTTGTGACTTTGCTTCTTGATTATATCAGAAACATTTACATTAAGAGTGTTTCACTATTACTGTTGTATTTAGGCAATTAATTATCTAAATAGAACATATAATCAGAATATTTGGAGGCGTAAAATTACAGAAGAGTTTGGTCATGGTAAAGAAACCCATCTGCCCAGGAACGAAACTCTCAAAACTCACCAATGTTCGTATAAATGCGCTAAATACGTTTGTCTCCAACACAACATTAAAAATTAAAATAATCTTTTCTAATAATTTTAGCTTTATTCTCTTTGATTTATGTATAATTAACAACAACCTTTTGGTCTAATTATCGGACTTTACTGTTATCACTTTATTGTGATTATATTGAAAAACGTTTCGACCATGTCGTGGTCATCAACAGATTCTACAATTGATAAAAATAAAATTTAAACTTTTTCCTTACAGCAAAACTATAATATTACATTTTCGTTTGGCTTATTATACATACAGGGTGTCCAACTTTCTTTCTCGCAAACATTTTTTAGAGATTAAATGTCATTCTGAACAAAAAAATTCCTAATATTTTTTTCGGCTCCTTAAAAAGTTACAGCAATTTTAAAATTTCAAAATTTTAATGATATTATTGGAACATTCTGTATAAAATCATGTATTCTTTGGATATTGTCTTTATCCTTAAACCACTCAGATTAATTTCATAAAGAAAATTTTTAAATGGTCCACTTTTAGTTTAAAATTAGCCAATAATGTTCATGATAAGAAAAAAATGTATACAGTGTGTTTCATAAAAATCATAAAAATTTACCAGTTTTAAAATTGCTGTAAAGTTTTGTTCAAAATGACATTTACTATTTAAAAAAAACTATGATGGAAAGAAAGCGGGACACCTAGTATATTTCCAAGGGAAAATTTGGTTACAATTAAAATTATTATATTAATTGTTGTTACTTTTGTTGTATGATTATCTATAAATATCAGCCTCATAATTTTTTTTTCAAAATGGACTTGTTGGATTTTTAAGGATAGCAACTCACCATCAAAAAACCACAATTCTAAATGAATGAATGGAATATACAGAGTGATTAAATTTAACACTATAAAATTACTCATACATTTTCAAGAATATTGAGAGTAAAATATACACATAGAGTGATTAAATGTGACAGCATAAATTTAGTCATTCATTTAGAATCGTAGGTTTTTGATCATAGGATTGTTCCACTTTTGTGAGTTTCTATCTTCTAACCTAAAAAATCCAACATGAGGTTTATGGAAGAAAAATATGAAGTTAATATTTATAGATAATCGCACAACACCACAAAAAGGAGGAAAAAAAATTGTCGCCACATTATGAAAAATTTTGTTATGTACCTACAGATGATTTACTTTAAAACAATCACGAAGATAATCACAATTAATACAATTGATTCCAAATTTTCTTTAACTAAAATAACTGTAATATGTACAAACGAAAATTTAATTATACATTTTTTCAATGTAATCACAATAAAGTGATGAAAATTAATTCCGACAGTTGGACCAAAAAGTTTTTTTTTTGCACATGAAGATAATCTTTGCGAAACTTGTAAGATTTTAAGACAATTTTTTTAAAATAATTGTTCTAAAATTCATTTTACTTTTTTTTAATATTTTAAATACACATATACAGGGTGCGAGAAAAGTCCTGCATAATGGCTATAACTTTTTTAATATTAGTTTGATCAAAAATTTTTTTTCAAATAAATGTTGTTAGATTTAATAATTGACATTTATCTGTGACTTTGGTTTTGTTTCTCATGACTGAGATACAACTGTCAAGTATGAAATAAAAAATTGACTTTTCCCGCACCATGTATAGCCGAAAGCATATAGGGTTCATTTGGAGTTCTCGTGGTAAGTTGCGTATTTTTTAATGACAATAGTTCTTGGCTCAATTTAATTTAAAAAATACCCTTTAAAGGCTGCCTTTTATATTAAATGAAATCGAGTAATTGCAATCCACAATTTAAATTTGGAGAAGAAAATTCATGTCATTAAATGAAAGATAGAAATGGAGGCGATTTTCATGGTGAACTGACACTTGCGACTGCTTTTTAATCATCCCTGCATTTATAATTATTATGACGTTCCAGAACGAAATACAATGAGCACGAGTTGAAATAATAATACTTTTTACGACACCCAATAATGTTTTCTTGGATTTCAAACTTTTCCGAAACTTTAGTCGAGCAGAAAACGTCGATGAGCAGCATGTAACGAAGGAGCCAGAAACTACTGTTCGCCTATTATTCAAATTAGAGAATAAGGGAAACTTTTCATGATTTATTATACTTTTTGAGTCTTGGCGAACATTTTGTAGTATTTCTCGAGAAATTGTTCTGGAAGTATACGTTATCTTTTGGGAAAGAATCTTAACGCCCGGATTCTCCAACATGTCTTTAGACGCAACTTCACCAAGCTCAGCCTCAAAACATATGTTGCGCTCCCAGTCATCTTCTAATTGGCTGTTTCTAAAACCACGTGGGTCGGACACGCAGCTTAAGATTTAGTTTGGTCTTAAGATATGGTGGAGAAACCGGGCGTAAATCTTTTTATTGTGTATATAATGTGATTGCCATATATACCAGTCAAAATAATTAATTTTTCAGGAATCCGACGGTGTTCGTCTCGAGACCATTGTGGATTATTAGTACTCCAATACTGCCAATTATGCTTGTTTACTTTACCTTTATAAATTTGTCCTTAATCGCTAAAGCAGATATTTTGGTAATTGCTTCGGGGTGACTTTAATAATCTATGTATTACAAAAATACATTTTCTTTTAAATTAGTAGGCAGTTTCAAGAATAATTGATGGGCTCGGTACAAATACTAGGTAACTCCAATTAGAATTTTTGGTTAATTAATATCAGATTTCGGATTGATCAAGTACAAAATTACTGGTTTTTGTACCCATCCTTAAATTGGTCCAAGCAAGTCCATTGGGAAGGCTGATGATTAAATTAATCTTAACATGTTAAAAATGTACCTACTCCATTTATCTTAGAATATCTCATAAATATCATCGTTATGGTGCCCTTCCTCAGAAATGGAAAGAGTCCATAATATTACTGCTCCCGAAAAATCTTAGACCTACAGGTTTGAATAATAAAGGTAAAGGATTAGATAAACTGCTTCCCTCGAACAAAATTATTTTTCAACCTATTAATGTCAGCATACCATTAGCGTAAAAATTCTACAATGCTTCTTAAATTTAGAAAATTTGTCAAATTTAGGAATCAAGAAAATTTTATAATATATGGAAATTTAACTACTGCATGTCAACATTTTTTAGGGCTTTTTTGAATGAGATATATCTGCTAGTTTGGGTCGAGTAAAATTATATCGAGCGAAAAATAATAAAATCTGATGTTCTCCAGGGATCAATGTTTGGACCAAAACTATGTGCCTTATACGTTACTAATATTGAATATGGCGTTCTTTACTGAATCCATGATTTTTACGCAGACGACACATTTATTTATGGAGAATGAGGTTGAATGGTGCTTGTAGATTAATTAATTGTGATTTTGAACCTGTTTGCGCCTTAAATAAGGGAAGGAAAATTTTATCACTTATCACACAAACTTATAAAAAGTAGATAAATATGTCTAAAAAGGATTGTTGCATACCGTTACATTCTACCATAAAATTATAATAACAGAAAACCCCCTACCTATTTAGAAAAACCATTCTTAGATCCGATACATAATCTAAATTTAGATTTAGGGATATACTTTCTCTACCCCAATATATGTAGTATTGCCTTGTGTGAAACAGAATTTTTATATATGATTACAAAGATTTATAATCATAATGTAGATTTTTTTAAAGTGCCCTTAAATACTTTCAAGAAAAACTTCAAAGGATAGGTTGGAGGTAAAAAGCTTTTACCATAGTTATGCAATATTTAAAGTTCCCCCACTTTATATTAGCAAATAATATTAAGATATCGGAATTAGAAGATTTCAATGAGGCACTCTATATATTAAACCTATTTTGTATTACATATTATATTAGTCAATAAATTTAAGTTATTTATACATATATTTGTCTAACTACTTAGAATACTATTACTCATATTAGGAAATTGAAATACACTATAATTCATTACCAATGACTTAAAATAGCTTCGATGTTAGGAATAGTTTTATGTACAACAACACATTTATTAGCTGTACAGTAAAGTTTTCAATCACCTGTGGGAAAAGATTTAAGTGTTAAAAGCATGAAAAGTTTTGCTGTCCCGGTTATATATCAGTACATTAGTTCTTTATGTCTCTTAACTTAGACCCTGCAGGTCTTTAATAAAAGTTTTTTATTTTACAAACTTATTACAAGTAAATACTGAAAATTATAACAATAAATTTCGCAAAGTTTTAAAAGCCTTGAAACTGTTAATAACTTCATATTGCGTGAGATTTTAATAAATAAACTTTCAAATATAAATTAAAACCAAAAAATAATAAATCTACAATGATATTTAATTTTTTTATTAAAGAGTTTATCTGCAGTATGCACATTATCTTTACGTGTGTTATTTGTCATATTGATTTCATTATGGTCCTCAAATTGATATTGGTATGCTGTCAATAAACTTTAATTTATTTTAATTTCTTTATGCAAGCAGATGAAGTTCATAAATCATTATGGTGCACATCGTGTTAAAAGTTTCGCTTGGCAGGCAAATATCCACAACTAGTACCATAATGATTGACGTTATAATCCTTGATCCATAATATAAATACATATTACCTGAAACTTTAAAATGAGTTTCATTTCCATCACTTAAGATTGAAACTTTTACAATTATTAAATTATTTGTAGTTTTATTAAAAAACAGGTGAGTTAATTATACACTTTAATGTATTTATTTATTTTAAACCAGTAGAAAATAACTTACAGGTAAATTATTAGCCTGTTTATGTATAAAATAATTTAAACTATTCAATAGATTAATTATGGTATTTAAGTCAACAACGGTATATTTATGGTAAGGCTCTCTGTATCGAGTTCGAGTGGAAATAAATTTTGTTTGTAAAAGAATTTGTAGCAGGGCTTGGCATTAGAAGTAAATATTTTATAAAAAATGCTACATCAACGCCGGTATTGGAAAGTGTGTAAATCTATCAATTACGTCCGCCTTCTGTCGATTTTTAACAAGGTCTGAATTTATTACACCTAAATCGTTTCATTTTTAGAAAAATGTTTTTTAGCCAATTAAGTTTCTCAAATGAAAAAGTAAAATGCCTTGCACCAAAAAAGAACGCGAGCAACATTTATAATATATAATAAAACCAATCTCAGCACAAGAGTTTTATTGCTGAACTTAACAGGTAAGGGAGGAGTGTAAGAAAAATTGTTATCTCTATTCAGGGAATAAGAATAAGATGTCGGACCGAGGTCTGCGGGGAACAACAACTTTAAGGGAGCATGGGAACCAATTACCATCACAACGCCTGTGTCTCTATCGAAAACAGCCACATAAATACATGTCAAGTCTGATCCAGCGGAGTTTGTTATTGTCGGAATTGCAAACAATGTCCTAGCAGAGATGAAACATATTTTACGGTTGGTATATTTTAAAAATGAAATCAAATGAAACAGAACGGAATTTTAAATTGAGCAGTGTATTACGGAATCAATGGCTGTATAAACACAAATATTTTTTACTTAAAAGTAAGGTTCACCAAACAAACATGTTTTGTTGAAACTGAATTACGATATTTTTGGTATTGAGTATTGAAACGCCAACAAATGTTTATACTCAGTTACATATTTTACAACTGAAATACATATTACAAGTATGAGTATTATAGCAAATTGTAAAACATTTGCAAGTATAAATAAAATAAAGCAAATATTGTAACTTTAAGCAAAATTTTCAAATATTTCCTCAATATTTGATAAAGTATTTTCTGCTTATACTTTGGAATATCCCACCGATTTATTACAAGAGTATTGGAAAACTTCCTACACAAAGTAGGAGTACAGATTAGAGGTATTTGTATAAAAAAATGCAACTAGATGACAATTTAATAAAAGTTCATTTTGTATAAATATTGTCCTGGAAAAATAACTTTCGTTTATAAAAGTACATAAAACTTTAAGCGAAACACATTAGATTTAACTTAATTCTGAAGTAATTTCATGATTCTAAGAGGCAACGCACCACTCTACAATTTACGAAATGTGACCCAAATCAGTTAGAATATCTTCCAGGGTTAGTGGATTGGAACTAACGGTTTGTTCGGTGGTCTCCAAGATCTGAAACATCAAGTAAGGTCTATTTTGTGAGGTATTTTTATGACAAAGAACAAAATAAAGATCTTCACAAAATACATAGAAGATGCGATCTCAGAAGAGTCGTATTAAATGCATTTGGATGCTAATTATTAATAATATAAATTATGTCAGCTAGCTAATATTTAGTGATAATATCGAAACGAATAAATAAAAAGGCTGGTACGCATAAACAAGTTACCACGGTAATGTAAAATCTTTAATACTAAATTATAAAGTAATAGGATTTGTTATTTTCGTGTCAATATTATCTCCATTAAAAATTATTATCAATCGTTTGTTTTTTGTTAAGTTAGAACAAATGTATCGCGATTTTTTGACAACATGAGCAAATCCTCTTTTTGCCGCCCCATCCCCGTCCATAATATTTTTAAATAATTGTTATTCTTTTGTAATTTTTATAGTTTTACGTGATTTTATCATTAGGTCTATCGCAAAATTATTTATATAAAATTTATCCAAAATTAATTTCTTATTCTTACCGTTAACAATGAAACAAATGAACCCTAAACCAACTTTGTCCGAATATTTTAATTATATCCCGTAATGATTAATTTCAAAGTCTATAAGACTCTGGATTGAAAAGTTTAAGTCTACAGGACAGTTTAAACCAAAATTTTTTAGGTTCCACGTAACTTCTTGAAACTTCGTGAGATTTTAAAATATGCCCAATATGCTTCCAATTATTGTAACCTTCCTTTGATAGACTGGAAGAACAAACAGATTTTGAACATAAACTGACGATGTTTTTTATCAAAAGAATTACTGATAACTTATGGTAGAAGATTTATCATTAATTCTGGAAATTCCTTGAGTATCGGAGACATTTTAGACAGTCAAGGGTTCATTTTGAGTTGATCATTTATAGAAAAGTAACAGTAAGTAATGCTCAATCTTCTTTCATAGCACAAACCTGTATTTCTGAGTCAAACGCCAAAAGCAATATAAGTATTTTTTTGGTAAGTTTTGGGTCGAAGGTCAGTTAGTTTTGATATAGTTTCGGAGGGAGATTCCTAATTTTGTGATAAAGAACCCTGGTTTCCTTGGCTTAGAAAGGAATCTAAGGACCGTGCTTGTTTTCGAAGATCCGATTCTTTTTTAAGATTTCGCTTTCTGTACTGATACCCAGCTAGTTGTTTCCTTTCGTCAGACATTATTTAAAGAAAATAAATTATGTTATGGTTACAAAAATCTAAAAAAAACCCTTTATTTTGATGTCTTGGCCATCTACCATCTATAGTGCGACTCTAGAACTAATAGAGTCAAGGCTATCCGAAAGATGGCACATTGCTCCACATGTCATCCCTTTTGACCCAGTCTTCAAAATTTTAAATTACACCCCCATACTTGACACATCATTTTAAAGGACTTTGATAACAGAATAAGTATAGTGGTATATATAATTTTAAAATCTGATCACCTAATGACAACTTATGACAAGAAGTTTGTTATTAGAGGTCCAAATATAATAATATCGGTTTTTATAAGAAATTAACAATTTTGCAGCTTTTAATCTTTCAAAAAGAAAATCAGTGTGATATTATAATTTAAAGAATTCTGACAAGTGTCAGACAGCCTTCACAAAAAAATTGCTATTGAAATTGAGTCATTGTCATGGCAAATATAAATATATTTTGTTTTTATTTCAAAACTCCATCAAAATTTACGTGATATTTCATTAAAATGGTTTATACCGAGGAAGAGAAAATTAAAATTATTCTAAATGGTCGATAGAAAGAATATGCTCGAAGAACTGCTGCTGTTATTAAAAAGAACATCAAATGGTTCTGTCTTAAATGTAAATGTAATTGAAATTATGGAATAGATCCAAAATTTTTATCCAAGAAATTTCCTGTAGATTTTATTACTGTCAAGAGGTTGAAGGTGGTTATGTTAATCTGCAAAATTAACGAACTTACTATTGAACATAATTTTGTTTAAATTTAATATTATTAACTTAATTGCAAAATATTTCATTTAAAATAGTGAAGTTGGGGCAGTTGGGTCCAACTTCCGGTGTAAATGAAGTTGCATAAAAATGCGATTTTCAAATGGACGTAATTCCGAAAGTGTTAATCGTAGACCACACTATGCTAGATCAATTTAATGGTATTTTTATGGAGAACACAAAAATGTAAAAATATACTGGGTGTTCCATTTAAAATAAGAAAGTTGCCATCCACTTCCGGTATAACCACACAACAGGATTTACTTTATGACCGCACTGTATGCTAGTTACCTGTAATTACGATTTGCAATTTTAAATATTCCTTTAATTAGTTGTTTTTGTTGTGAATTATTAGAGATCGATCTAAATCGTGCGTGCAAAATAAGAAAGAACATTTCAAGAAATAAATCTATAAAATTAAAAAAATCATACAATCTCGTCAGAAGAATTAGTGCGATTTTCTTAGAACGTAGCGCAACTCAGCCCGGAATCGCTTATAAAAATTGATGATAATTTTATTTTCATTTCCAAAAAATTGTATTTCGTATTAAAAATAATTAGCTTCTCTTGGATATATTATATTTATGTTTAGAATTAAATAATACATTTGGAAATTAATGGATTTATTTGTGACACGTAGGTGAAAAATTATCCAATGTTGCCAATGTTTTAGAAAATCCGAAATATACTGTAAAAATCGTAAAATTATAATTTCAAGATGTTCTAGTGAATGGATATCTATGAAACTTTCGTAAACTATAATACTAATACCATTTTATCACGTAATAGAAATATCATAGTCTTATGCAGTGCTCTAAATCTTTTATTCAAGTTTTTGTAAAAATTGAAGAAAAAACGGCAACTCTGCAATAATTAAATAATTTTAAAAAATTAATTGTGAATTTACTTATTAATTTGATAAAACTATACGCTAAATAATTAAAATAAAATAAAATATTTATAAATATATAATTAAGTACATAATTAACACATTATTAACATCAGAAAATTAAAATATTTAGATGATGTCGGCAACTAATATTGCATTATTACAATGTTAGTTGTTAGTTAATCCCGACATCGTTGTCGAATTGCGCAAAATGATGTTAAAAAGTCACAACTTCAAAAGCGTTTTCTGAAGCGCGGACATATTTTCATGACCCAATATTTTACAAAATTAAATATTTTACTTTTCTATACATGTGGTATGAATATCAACATTGGAACACGATCCTCCCAGAAAACGATAAAGTCCTTTCATCCCTTTGCTTTAGTGATTAATGCACATTATACAAGGTGAGTCGAGAGGAGTGCGTCAAACTCGGGGAGTGTAATCTACACATTAATACAAGGTAAAAAAACGAAAATGTTTTTATCCAATTTTTATTAGTTTTCGAGTTATAGAGTTTTAATAGTTACAGTTGGCCATACTTACATAATTTTTTTCTTGAACCAAGGATTGGTCACGGTGGTTTTCCCTGCTCTCGAGGTCCTCAGATCTTAAATCATTAGATTTCTGCTCGAAGAACTGGTTAAAAATTGAGGTTTATAAAGAATAGGTTGGAGTTCGGAATGTACTAATTCGACGTATTTTGAATTCTGCAGCTCTACTAAAAAAACTATAGGAACTTAGAATAGCAATAGCTAGTGTTCATAGCGTAAAAATGATTATACGCACGTGGGGATATCTTTCAAAATGTTATATGAATTAAAAATAAGCTAAATGTGCTGCTATACCTTAGGTTACTTGAATTTTTAAAACGCCATAACATAAAAACTAATAAAAATTGGATAACAACATTTTGGTTCTTTTACCTTGTATTGACGTGTAGAATACACTCCTGAAGTTTGACGCATTCCTCACGACTCACCCTGTATTTAAACAGTTTTTTTCAACAGACATAACACTCGTTTTTGGGATAATGAAAATCCTCATCTAACTACTGAAATTCACCAGAAGTTGCCAAAAAATATATGAAATTTTAGGACATGATATAATAGAACCTTTATTTATAAAAGAAAATTTAAATGGAGAACGATATGTAAGCATTCATGAGAATATAATTGATGCACTTATAATAGAAAATTTAGAAAATCAGTAGGATGAGGAAGATAACTTGCTTCTTGATGAAGAAAATCTTAACTTTTAACAAGATGGAGTATCACCACATTATATTTTACAGATAAAAGTAAGGATAAATAACCGATTTACAGGAAGATAAATCAGATGAAGGGGTCCGATAGAATAACCAGCACGTTCTCCTGATCTATCGTCATTGGATTTCAAGACATGAGAAGTTGGATGGATGATTAGCAAAAGTTATAAATGAGTTTGAAAATAGTGTATTGTTGTATGTACATTATAAACATTTAATATATTTCAGTATAATTAATACACCTTAGTCCTACTTTAAAGACCTTAATTTTTCACAATTTATCACAATTTATCACGTTATGAGAATCAAAAATTAAGGACTTTAAGTGGTTTTCCAGTAATTATTACCAGGTTATTAAGGGTTAATTTCTTCGGATTTGAACTTCTATTCATTTCAACACAACTTTCATCAAAATTCATTTTTTTCTAATTAGAAATTAATTAGAAAGTAATTACTTCGGGTGTCATTATATTTTTCAACATTAAGCGACTTTTAAATCTATGAATAATTTTTACCATCGAACAGAAGAAGTATTTAGTTTGTTTATTCAGTATTAAAAAAAGACTTTTCTAAAGAACTTTTATAAAACTCAATAGTTTTTGAGTAAATCTATAAGTACGTAGGATTTTCTGAAAACAAAAATATAATTTAATTAATTAAAAAAAATATTTAATGTAACAATCTATAATCTATAAATCGGTAAATAAATGGTTACAAATAAAGTTCATTTAGTATGTAAAACAGAATAATTGTATAATTTATTTCGAAATCAAAAAACTTTTAACTTGCTGAAGGTTGTTCGTATAGAAAATTTAATCCTGTGGAACTAATAACCAAAATTGTTTAAAGTTGGTAAAAACTTTTCATTTTTAATCCATGCGTAAAATTAGGTTATGTACAACTTTCTTAAATTCATTCAAAATGGCTTAAAATTTTATTCTGAAACATTCTTGTGATATGCATATTATAGTTAAGTTAGCAAGTTTAATAATCCTCGCAGATGTAAACGTAATAAGAAATTCTAGCAACGTTTCGTTTTAATCCGCGAGTATCATTTGGACAACTTACTCCAAACTTTGAATGTCTCCTAAATCCATAAAGATGCCGTCAAAACAGAAATAAAATTAATCCGCTTAATATATACTTTATACACTCCCAACAGAAAATATATAATAATTATAGTTGTGCCCGTTAAAGATTATTTCAGCATAAAATCCTATTTAGTATATTTAAAATGGTATTAAACTTAATTTCGTTCTGTAAAAGGTAATTTTTGTTCAAGTATATCAAAATAAAAATATAATAATAATGTTGGGCGTTTATTAAGGAAGTAAATAAATACTCAACACCAAATGACATGATACATAACAAATTACTTTCTTTAATCTGAGATATCGTGATAATATCGGGGTATTATCGCTGCAAGGTGGAACCTGTTGCTTATCAAATTGATTTTGACATGCAACAGCTCACATAATTTAACTGATAATTCTTCCGCCCAACCTTTGCATGTACAAATTATCCTTCCCCAATCCATTTCATTATTTTAAATTACACGATTGGAACTCGAATACCGTAATATTTTCGGATTATAGTATATTTGGGAATTTCCCAATATTACAAATATGAAAAGAGGTAAATTAGTTTAGTTACTGTGTATTATAAATTCTTATAAATGAAACCCCAACAAAAGTTAATTAGTTATGTGGATTTAATGGAACCAACCACCAATTCGTGGGCAAATTGCTTTTGTCGGTGTATTTATTTCCAAATTGTAAATACGCAATAAGCACTGAACCATTTAAAAATGGCTTCAATAAATAATTATAATAATAAATCAGGCAAATATCACTAATTGTAGCTATTGTATTTATTTAAACAAAATAAATTATAAATAATGTATGATGTATGAGTGTACTAATAAATTAAAAGGGAATTAACAATGCAATAGTCTTAAAAAATATAAAATCATTTGTAGATACCAATTTCTAACATAATTAAAATATAAAATAAGATTATTTGCAACACAATTATTAAATACTTTATCTTATTTTTTAGTTAGTTTTTAAGGGACTTAAATAGATGCATATATTAAATCCTTCTATTTTTTAAGCAATTGTAAATACTTACAAATATATTTTATGAAATTTCTCACAAAAAGGTATACAACGTAGAACTTAGCATGACTTAATATGTAAATGTCTACAAAATGTACCCATATAATATGTGTATGTATAATATTAAATGTATTTGGTCAGCATTTGCAGATCTAACAAACTACTAGTTTACTGTTGGTAACTCATATTTGCTTAGAGTAACCAAACAAGTTTTTTTTTAATTTAAATAACATTAACATTTTTACATAAAAAATTAACAAATTTTTTATCAAGGTTTATTTTAATGTTAAACTACTATAGATCTAGATTAAACTTATAATAAATCATTCTATTTACATAATACCTAAAAATTGCTTAAACTAAGAATTTCCAGAAATTTACGATGCGTTATTGAAAGGTTAATTATTTTATGTAATAAAGTGATTTTAAGTGTTTTCAATATATTAGTGAAAGCTAATTCTAATTAAGAAATTAATAGTATTAAGAGTTGCCATTGATTAATAATATTTGATTGTTTCAGAAAGGAGGTTGAAAACAATCCTTAATTAATTTCTAAGTGGTTTGTAGGAATTGGAGGGCTGTAAGAAAATCTTCTTCTTTAAAATAAGAACCTTTAATATTTTGCGTTCTACATTTTAAATTATTCTTTTATAGTAGTATTATTTTAATGGTAATATTATTTAGCTAAAAATATTTTCACAAGAAAATATTCATGATATAAAACAGATATTAAAATATTAGCAATTTACACTACCATAAAAATGTTGGCATTAAAGTTTTTAAAAATCTTTCAACCTTAAGAATACGATACAAATAATTAAAAGTTATTAGACTTGTCCGACATACATAGGTTAATTATATTTAGGAAAAGCTTTCGGGTTTATTAACGTTATATGGAAGTTTATTATTCATAAAAGTTTATTTATGCTAAAATATTTACTCGGGTATTAAAGATCCTATCTCGTTTTGAGCGCATAATATGAATTTCATAATTTTTTCAAACTTATGCGAATAATAACCGTTTTTCTAATTAAGTATGATCATACATTGTTTGTAAATTATAACATACTTAATTGCCGATTTAAACTGAAACCCGTTTGGGATGATAATAATTTAGGACATGGAAATTAAATTCTATAATGATTAAGAGCCTTCCACTTAACTAGCCATGTATTGGGATAGGTATTAACTATGTTAAATAAAAAAATTAAGTCATTATTAATATGCCTTAAATATAAACAAGTAATGTTAAAACAAGAAAGTAATTCATTATAATTATAGTCTTCCTTGGATATATTAAGTGTCATAAATTTTCTGTCGGAGATAATAACAGGGAATAAAAAATCCAACCCACTTTTTTGGAGTTTCGTTGCAAATTATCAGCAAATCACTGATAATTAATGCGGACCGCTAGAGGTCGCGCGAGCTTGGGAGGAAAAATCATGATAAATCATCTAGCATTACGGGAGTAACGAGCTCTCAAGTTTTCTCATTTAGATTTTCATTTTTTCTCTGATTTATAAGCTAAATCATTTAGGCTACCAGCTATCGTATATTTACCTTCTGCAACCTTGCACTGACTTAATTAGAGGGGTCAAAAGTTAAGGCACTTTTAGGTCATTAACGCCCGGTTTCTCCAACATGTTTTTAGACGCAACTTCACCAAGCTCAGCCTCAATACAGATGCTAAGCTCTAAGTCCTCTTCTAATTGGCTGTTTCTAAAACCACGTGGGTCTGATACGCAGCTTAAGATTTAGTTTGGTCTCAAGGTATGGTGGAGAAACCGGGCGTAAATCACTCTTAAGCTTAAAAGCTAAAATTCACAAAAGCCTTTTCTGGATCCTTTCAATAAAATTAAACATACAAACATAATTTACGCTCCATACTACTTCGTATAAGAGGTATGATACTTTAATAGTAAAGACGTTAAAACCAATAAAAGATACATCTACAGGGTGTCTCTGAATAACTGTGACAATTTTTTTCTGGTGATAGAGGAAGTGAAACTAAGCATTTTTGACTTAGAAAGTTTTGTCTGGAAATGCTTCTTTATTTTTATGCCACTTCAAAAATTTTCAAAAAAAATATTTTTTTGTAAATAAAATAAATATTATAAGAGATATTAATTTGAAATTTTCTCAATAGTTTTTTCACATAAGGATACACATTTTCGGCCAATAAAAGTTTAAAAAGGGACTTTGCGTGTGGGGGGGTCATCAACTTTTTTTGATCATATTTTTTGTTTCTTTACGTTTTCGATAATTTTAAAAGTACTAAAATAGGTAATCTCCTTGATCAATATTCTACAGAAAAGGTACTCTTATTATATGTCGGTCCGGTACTTCATTTCGGAGTAAAGTAGATCTTATAATTTTTAGATTAAAATGTGAATAACAGTATTACAGAAATAGCTGAAATCTTGAAAACAAATCGAAAAGAAAAAAAAAAGGAATTTTCTTAAACCCATTATGGTTATTTTTTTCAGTTTTCTGAAACTTCTTCATATTTTTAACAAAGCACGGAAAATTTTGGAACCGCATACTTATGTCACTTCACAAACTATGCACGCTTTTTGATAGAGTTAATCAGCTCTTAGTAAGTGAAGGAAAAGAACTATGATTTTCAAAGGGTGCCCATCGTAGCTCCAAAACTAAGAAAATATAATCATCCAAATTTTTCGATCTTAGTAGATTAACTATGTTCTAGTTTTTAATCCTAAAGTGAGATTGAACAATGAACGAAACACTGTATATTTTAACGAGGCCCTTTCTCATCTACTTAATGGGTACTTTTTTTAATTTTGTCAATAAGATTTGTTCCAGCCTCCTTAGAAGCCTAACCAACTCAAGGCTTTGAACCTTTTAAACCCCTCGTTGACATCCTTTAGAGCACTTGCAGGAAACCGATTTGGCAAATTCTTAATATGGTCGTGTCTCTTTGAATATCGTAAATGGGAGATTACCTTATATGCTTTTATTAAGCCGATTTCATATTTGAACTTGGTGGGATTTTGAATAGAAAATCATTTCCTTTGTTTGCACTTCTTTCGACTGTTAACTAAAAAATTACAGTTGGTTATTAAAAGTATACATCATGTTCTGACCCATTCTTCTGGAAAACGAAATAAAGTCTTACGGATTAAATTCACCAAACATTCTGGTTAAAACTAAAGGTTCCGATTAGGGCTTATACAAAAACCGATTTTTTAAAAAACTGGTTTTCAGTTTTCCAAAAAAGTGGTTTTTACCGATTTTCGAGTTTTATATATATATAAAAATAGAATCCGAAAAAAAATATGGTAATGAATATATAGGGTGCGCAAGATTCATTTTACAGGCCATATCTCCGCTAGTTGAAGAGATAAAAAATCAAATCAACAAAAACTTTTTTTTGGCATCAAATTGGCAGTTTGAATTCCATTCTTAAAATATTATTGGGTTTGACGACCCTTAACAAGCCATCGTCAACTTTTTTTTAAATGGCACCCCCTACTTTTGTAAACAGAAATGGGATCTCAACTTTATACTGAACACGATAGAGTGTTATTTGTAGGTACTATTTTTGATACACGGAATGTGTATATGTATTCTGAGTATTTTATTTGTATTTGAGTCGCCAATTATCAATAATGAAATTTTTCAAAAGGGGTTTTGTTGATATGTACAAATAAATGAATAATAGTTATTTATGCACCTAGGTAGTAAAGTGACTGATTTTAATCCCGACGATGTTTTGTTTCCCGAGGCAAAGCCGAGGGAAACAATCAGAGGAGGGATTAAATTCACTTTACTACCTCGGTGCATATAGAATTTTTTGCACTTTTTTAATAGGTAAAAGTTTCCACAATAATTTAATTATATGGCTATCGCTGTGACTAATATCGGTTGTCATCGGACGGCGACGGGTATTTTTATTCACCCGTCATAATGATTTATACAGCAACTTTCATAAAATATAGATAATTGTAGATTAATATTATAATTATTGTAATTGATTTTATAAATTTAAAAAATTAATAATTAACTTCACAATAAATAAAGTAGGTAAGTTTTGATACAGGAATAAAGTTTACCAAGTTTAAAAGATTTGCCACATTTACCGATCTAACTAATTGATTGAATCGATTCTGTGTACACTTAAAACACCTTTAAATTTAAAATTTAGTATCAATCTATAAAATAATAAACCGTACATAATACAATCCCCGACCCCAGAATATAAATCAAGTTCCGTTCCAAACCAAATCAAATAAATTTATTAGAGGTTAGAATTCACTCAATATATTGGTGGTGTTTAGACTAGACTGAAGTTTGCAACGATTGTGATTTCGCGGCAAATTCAGACAAATTACAAGATTATGACTAATTTTAATCTTTAATGACAAGTTACGTGAGCGGGAGTAAAGTGATGACAAATGACGTGGGCGGGAGTAAAGTAATGACAAGACAGGGATTAAAGTAAAATTTGACAAGAGACAGGAAATGTGACGTTTTAGTCTCTATCAATAAGGACTAAACTAGCTCATTATATATAGAAAGTGCAAAAAATAATTTTTTCTATGACTATTGTATAATGGGTACTTTATGAGCGTGTTTCTAGATAAGCAATGATCGCTATTATTCACAACCGTGAGTTTTGGTTACCGGTAACCCAAGCTCACTAGTGATTCTCT
Organism: Stenus bimaculatus; assembly: GCA_963971135.1. NCBI lineage: Eukaryota > Metazoa > Arthropoda > Insecta > Coleoptera > Staphylinidae > Stenus > Stenus bimaculatus. The sequence continues at coordinate 66,458,779 of OZ020180.1, read as the reverse complement.
GTTATTACCAAATACAAACAATTACTAAAATAAAATCGCCAGTGATCGAGATTCGAACCCGTGCCCTTGTGTCCACAGACGACGTATCAATCCAATGAGCTCCGATGACTCAAAATTTATACAAGCTTGTTATTATTTAATGAATGCTGACGTTGTTACGTCAAACAACCTAATTTTTAGAAAAATATTTTTTTGTTTACCAAATAGTCATAGAAAAAGTATAGTATTCTACTCGCGAGTATAGCCATTACTCACTCAGACCTGTTACGGGACGTGTCACAATTTTGGCCTTCGTGAGTAATGGCTACCATTACTCGCTCGTTGAATAATATACTATTTCGATTTGATTTTCTATCAACTCTCGGAGAGGGCTGTAAACTGAATTTTAGGACACCCAGTATATATTAAATAAGTATCAAGGAGTAGAACCAGAGGTGGAATTCTGTAAGCTAGCATTGATAACGGTGGTGAATTGATTCGTTAACTATTTTCTGTCTCCCTCTTACACACAACAATAGTCATAACGTGGAAGCGACACGAAAATGGTAACCAGCATGGTAATGAAGTAACCAATCTACCGTTTTCTGTACGTTAGACCTTACAAAATTCCACCTCAGAACCGAATCGAAAACCGTAAACCGAAAATAACAGGAATTAGCAACAATACCGAAATATTAACGGTTAATTTCGGATTGAACAAAGGTAACGAATAAAAATTAAGTAATGAGGACTTAAAATGCATTTTTCGTTTTTTTAAACGAAATTTTTCTTCAAAATCACATTTTATTTGAAAGAATTTTCAGTTTCTAGAGTTTAGAGATATACTGAAATCGGACAAAAACCGTACTGGAAGCGAACCGAAACTAAGTCGAAATCGAACGAAATTAGAGTCCGAATCGTAACTAAATAAATTTCGATTCGATGGATTATTACATATTGAATTGAATTTTTTTAAACTGGAGTTTTTAATTTTCAAAAGTGATAAATTTATTTAAAAAACCGTGAAACCCTAGCTGCGACGGAGATAAAGTTAAGGTATCTATAGAAATTGTTCATTACAACCCATATAATGTACAGTCTGGAGCCTTGCGCGATTCGGAATAAATTATGTTCAATACATTATAATTAATTATATTTGTTCACCATAAAACTTAAACGTTGTGACCAGACACTAGGTATTAATTTTAGAGTATCTTATTTGTCCACTTATTAAGGTGAAGACCAGACAATAAATTATACATCAAATTTAATACAAAAAATCTATAGAATATATCTATAATTAAATAAGTTTACAATTACATCTTCTTTCACAAACGGAATACTTTTAACATTATTCCAAAAGCAAATTACATTATAAAGTCTTACTTTTATGCTTTGCCCCGACCGAGTTTTTGAATTTGATTTCCTTGTTTGCATCCTATGTACTTTACACAGTGAATAGTAAAAAAGCTGTAACTTTTAACCTCTCGTAATTTAGCTCGTGCTCATATAGTTCCTACTGGAAATCTCATATAGATTAGATTTATTTTTAAATAACATTTTTGCGTCTTATGGTTTTATTTAAAACAAAGAAGCGTGTAGTTATAAAAGCAATTTCAGTACTTAAACAGTATGAAAAATATTCTTTAAACATACTCACTACAAATTATATAACAAATATTTATTATAATATAATGGTTTATAAGAAAATAAATAAAAAAACTTTTTTAAATTACTTTTAAATTCACCTGTTCAGTTTTATGTATTACGGTAGCAAACAATGCGCATCATACACCACACTATATGAACCTACGAACACAGGTGCGGTTCGTTATGTAAATTTACTGTTTTGAAGTAATTTGCATTTGCAAATATAACACGCAATTATTTCTGTCTTTTTGTATCAATGAAAAAGTTTACAAACAACGAGTAACAAATGCGAATAATCGATAACATGTACCGTATGAGCTGTAACAAAGCATACTTATGTACTATTATTGCTACACTCTATACATACAGTTAATGAATTAACATGTTTGTTCGAGCAAACGAAATTAACAAATTACATCTCAAATGAAATTGTAGGGAAATCCTGAAAAAAGTTGAATATATTATAGAGGGAAATAGGAAAATACAAAAGTTTATAAATTAGATTTCCTAAAAAACAAAAAATAGCATGATGGAAATAATTGCAATAAATATAGCTATAATATTTTAAAAGGTTTTGTTTAGACTTTAATGAAAAATAAAAATTTTGACATAAAGGATGTATTCAGTTTCAGTTTTATTATATTTTATCTAATTAATATCCCGTCGTTAAATTTTGGTTAAAAAATTGGACCACCCTGTGTAGTAATTATTTTGAAACAAACCTTATATTACTGAGCAAATATCATTAAACTTAATTGAATATTTGATGGTATTAAATTAAATTTTAAACGTCAGACGCAATTATATATTTTACATTAATAATAAGGACGCCGAGATGATTAAAGTGATCCGCAGACGCGGATAGTAACAAGACACTGATGAGGCTCAATCCTTTTACGCTCCTGTAGAGATAACAATTTGCAGACGAATCCAACGTAAAGCACAGCTAGATCTACGCTCCAAAGAAAAAACGTGGTAAAAAAACTGCATTTTGGACACTAAGGTAAAATTCTGTAAGTATCATTACAATACCTTATAGAATCCCACTCCTGGTTAAGTTGGATGCACATTTAAAAAACTTCAAGAGCGTAAATGTAATTCTGAACCAAATTTTGTCTTCGATTCACTCATAAAAAAGTTATAGTAATTCAAAATTATAATTATATTTGTGGGAGAGATTCCGTTTTATTTTAATTTGTGGATAAATCTGTAGCGTTGAATTTTGTCTTTCTCATATTGTTTCATTTTAGCGCAGTACATTTAATACACTTCTCTTAGTTAAATAACATGCTATAGTGTTTAATAAAACAATTGGACTAAGACAAAATCTAAACCAAATTTGATTTAAATAAAAAAAGTTATTTGTATAAAAAAGAAAATTATACAGGGTGTTCCGCATAAATCATATAAAATTGCTATAGTTTCTTAAGGAGTCGATATAAAATATTGTTCCATAGTAGTTTTTTTTATTCAGAATGACATTTACCTACTATCTAAAAAATTAAATAATTAAATAAAACTTAAAAAAAACTGAGAAAATGTAATAATGTAAGTTTATCGTTTTTTTTTGTATCTTGAAAATAATTTTGAAAGAAAGGATTAAGGAAAGGCACGTGCACCCAGTACACTTCCTCCTGAATTCGCACCTGACAACATTTAAGTAATTATTTAATTTTTTTGGTTTTGGCTAATGGTCTATTTATGCAGACAAATTTAACATATAAGAAATAAGAAGTAATACATAACCTACAAAATGAAACAAATACATTATTTCCCATTTGGCCATTGACCTAATTAAAATAATTATGTCTAAAGTTTATATTAGTGATAAATAAATTAATGATAATGGTACATTTACTTACTTCAAACCTCGAACTACTGGTTCAGATAAACTTGTTGCTGGATGAATTATCCAAGGACATACCTGAAAACTGTTAACTAAATATTTTAAGGTAATTTTTTTTTTTTAATTCATTAAATATAGTAATTTCTTAAACAAGTTGACCCTCAACAAAAATTTCTTTAGTTGGTTGAGATAGTAACAAAAATATAGGAGTACTGTTTTTTAATATTATTCAACAAATCTTTTACATAAGGCTAGGGAATTTTGATTAATTTATGAGGCGTTTTGATATAAAAATTTTGACGTACAAAAATTTTAAAGCTAGCTCTGTTTATAGACACTATGTGAGTATCGAATCATATAATTAAAAAAAAATTATCTTAAAAATAAAAATAAATAAAAAAAATTAAACTTTTTTTTATTGAGATATACTTATGTAAATTAACATCTAAATAGATAAGTATTACATGGATTTCACTTTTTTATTTTGATCATTATGTAAGCTAAAACATATAATAACTTCAGTTTTTTTTTTTGTAAATTATCTGATTCGAAACCCGCCAAATAGGGTGATTAATAAAATTTTCATATGTCAAAATTTTTCTATCAAAATACTTAACTAAAAATAACTAAAGTAAAATTTTTTCGCACTCCTGGCCCATAAGATAGATATTGTTTTTACTTTATAATTAAAACTATTTTCTTTCTACTTTTTATTAATAAAGTATTCCAAAACACTCATTAATATAATGTAGAATCAACACCAAACTTTTACATAAGTTCATTATAACAATGTTCTGATAATAATAATATGTCAATACAGTCTTTATTTATAATGCACTGATAACTTAAAATTTAAAAAATATAATTTTTTTTAAATTAATAAGTTGCTGCTCCCCATCTTGACACGCTATATCTATGTCAATAGGTAATTTACAGTTTTCTTATAGCCCTTTTCTTGAAACCTTGTGAGCTTTCATTGCAGAACCTCCTAGAATACTGTCTCTTCCTGCATGAAGTGCTGTAATTCTTCCCATACTTCCCATACCAATGGTAATGAATTTTCTTCAGATATTAGGACTATATCACCTACTTGAATATACCTACAATCTTTCATTTTTATTCAATTTATATTTTTCTTGTAGTGAATTTAAATATTCTTTGCTCCATCTATTCTAAAATTCTTGGATATTTTTTTCTTGAAGTTGAAACCGATTTAACCTATTTTCTTTAATATTCATAACTGTAGAGGAACTTCCTCGAAATAATTTGTCGTGTATTAAAATTGGCATAATCAATACTAATTTTTAAAAATGGTCTACATGGAATTAACCTTTCTTTAGATAAGTTACCCATGATTGGTTTTAACCACTTTGGAATGGTAAAATAAAATAAAATTCGTATAAAATCGAATAAAATATGTAATCTAAAATTTTTGTAAACGAACAATAAAAACAGCTATTATGTAGGACCTTTCGCATTCCGCATAAATTTTATTGTATTTTCAATTAGTATATACCTAAATATTTTTTATTAATACACCTATTGTTATTATGTAAATAAAACTAATTATAAAATTAAAGTATTTCTTTCAACTTAATACATGTTTTATTGATATTGCAATAAAGGAGAAATATAAAAGTATTTTTTACTAAAATAATAATTATCATTATTGATTTATTATACAAATAAGCTCTATAAAGTAGGTAAATAATTTGTAAAGGTAAATAATGCTTATAAAGTTTTCGATCTATAAATGTGGCCAAGTAGCGATTATAAACTTCGAGGCTTATAGGCTAAAAGGATTTTTTCGGGCCAAACCCTACTTCAATTAGTATAATTTTGGTTAATGGCCCAGAACTCATTACCGGCATATTTAAAGCCCTATTCTGTATTCAGTAAAAAATTCTTTTCGTGCGGAGCTTACTTTGTATACATAGCGCTTTTTTGCTTTAAATTTAATTATTTACAAAATTTATTACGACAAAAAACTTATTTTCTGGTAAAATACAAATAAGTACTTTAAATAAGACTAATAATAAACTTGTCTTTATCAAAAAATATATTCCAATTTAAAAATTTTTGAATATTTTTCATAATTCATTAGTATTACTCCCTTTTATTTCAAATACTCGTAAAGATTTTTTATTTTAAATTTTATTAATCCAAAAGTCTTCGATGTCATGTACGGGGTAGGTAATATTTTACCTATAAAAATATTTTATTGTATCTGCAAGGTCTAAGTCGTAAAATTTTTAAAAGATTATTGAATTTTATTGTCTTTTTTATTAAATGTCTCTTTCAAATTATCATAGGAATCGTTCTTTTATTTTAAAGGGAAACGTAAAAAATTTAATTGGTGCAAATAAAAAGTAAATTCCAAACGAGTTAGACTGAATTAAAAAATATACGAAATAATGAAAAATTTGGAGTTTTTTATTTTAAACTTTTAATTAATTCACTTATTATCGCATTGTTGAAAATAAGAAATTTATTAGTTGATTGCAAAGGCTTTATTATTTTCGGTTATTTTAAAATTTAATTAAAAACTAATTTAAACCCCAATAGAATAATACTAATAAAACAAAAAATATAGTCGGCAATATTTTTCCTATTAGCATGTAGTTTTGATAGAAGGTATTTTTAAAAAAATTGGTTTTGTTAATAATTACACTGCTCAACAATTGATAGGGATCAAGGTAAATTCTCTTAATAGTTATAGCTAAAATTAAGTATATTTTAAAATTTGTACTGATGATGTTTTTGTTGCCAAATTTACATAATTTAAAATAATCTTTCTCCATGAAAGTTTCTTTTTGAGTTCTTTCTTTCGACAATATCGAAAGCCTTAAAATTCAACAATGGGTAAAATTGTTACTATAGGTTAAGTTTTGGTTAAATTGTATTCAAAACCAAGTATTGTGATACTTTCCAGAATTAATTTTATGCCTCGAAGACGTTTAGACCCCATTAAACTGCAACATTTTAACCAAACTTACTAGTAAACTCCACCTCGATCCCTATCAATTGTTGATCAGTGTATTTGGATAATGCAGAAATGACAACCTAATATGAAAACTGTTACTTCTACCAATTATTAACATGAAAAACAGGATAAAGTCATACATAAATAAAATAATTTATTTAAAAAAATGTTGAAAAAATAAGTTTAATTAGAAAATTAAAACAAAAGAATCTATAAACTTGGCGCTAATAATTAGAGAAATAATTTCCAGATAAAATGTTTGGAAAATATACGTGAATAAGTGAATATTCAAAATACACCAATAAATAACCATTCCATTTATATATTAATCTATCAACTAAAAGAAATTTACGAAATTATAATATCGTAAACAGGAAATCCGTCTGGTGGTACAGAGGAAGTCCCTTGAAACATTTTAAAAACATTTCTTATAAATATGTCTGATCCTTTTCCGAAGGAAGTTTTCCACCAGATTAAAAAAATACCAATATTGAAAAAAGGTAACGTTACCCAGATATCAATCTCTAGGCCAATCTATGTACAATTAGTTTTCTTAAATATATTTGAAAAAGCATATCTTCAAATACTGTGTAAGTTTTTTGACCAGTATAACAACATTAATAAAGCCCAATTTGGATTTAGGCAAGGTCTATCCAGTCATGATATAATTGTACAGACATATATATATAGAGAGATAGTTGGGTTATTTATTTTGTTTTTTAAAAGGATCGGTGTCTATTTTGACTTCTCCAAGGTTTTCGTTACCATAAATCAATCAATCTTTATGAAAAGGCTGAAAGAATATGGTATCCGAAGTTTAGATTTAGTTTAGATTAGATTGAAAGTTACTTAAAAGACCGTCAACAAAGTGTTAAATCGAACTATATCTGTTCTACATCGCTGAGTGTTGAACAAGGGGCAGTGGCGGATTAAGCCATTTGGAGGCCTGAGGCGCAACCTGATTTTGAGGCCGCTATTTTTTAGAAATAAAATAAGATGACCTTTTTAGTTGACATCAGTTTCAGACGTTTCAGGGGTTAGTTTAAGGAAAACTTAGAGGTGCAAAATTTGAATATAGCGCCATAGGTGAAATTTTAAAACAATGGCAGGTCAAGCATTTCCAGATACTTTGGAAAAACATCTCGTTTTTCTCTTTTTCAAAAAATTTCATGGAATTAGATGAACTGTAAAATATAACCAAAAGTTAAAATTAAAGAAGAAACTAAATTATACAGGGTGTTCCAAAAAGAAGTGTTCAGAAGAAAATCTTAATTGACAGAGTTTAATGTGAAGTTTTACGGATATAAAAAATGGTACCTTTATGGGGCTTGTTTCAAAGATAGTGAAAATATCAAGAAAAAGGTGAAATCTCGTTAATTTTTTGAAAGAAGAATTTTTTTTCGATCAAAACATTCTTCTGATGATATTTTTTAACTTCAAGCCAAAGTGGCATTAAATAGCTTGACTTTTCAACCTATTTCTTTTAAAATGATCAAATAGTTTATGAACTACAACAAAATTTCGAATTAACAACATTTTTTGTAGGAACAAAATTCAATGACCCATCAAAAAAGCTGGTCCTACGTATTAGTTTTCTGGTTGATGAAACCTCGTCTACTGTCTAGGATTTTCTTCTGAGCACTTCTTTTTGAGACACCCTCTATATGTATAACTGGTTCGTTCGAACCGACAAAATTTTAGAAGGTGGGTCTCAGAAATTTCAGAAAGAGAATCTTTTTTAAAGTCAACTTGTCTGGAACTGGAAAGAAAAACTCCTTTGTATAATTTGTTTGTTAGGTTTATGGTTTATTTGAATAGAAGTTTTTAAAAACGACCATGACTGGTAAAAAAATGTTACTGCATAATTTTTTTCAATTTTTTTGAGCCCGGTTCAATTAGGAGGCCACAGGCGCGCGCCTCATGCGCCCCTGCGATAATCCGCCACTGACAAGGGGTTACTCAGGGAAGTATTCTGGGCCCAATATCATTCAAAATCTACAATCTACATCAACGATCTATCAAATCACATTAAATTTGGCAATGTAAAGAACTTAAGGATTTAAATAACTTAATTCCTGCTCTGACTATCTGCTAACGCTGCATTATTTTGGAAATTAAGCATTTTAGAGAAAACTGTTTCGAGTAAATGTTGTACGATTCTTTGTGATTTCCATGATCATGAACACCAAGTTGGAGGTCAAGCAATAATCACTTAACTTTTTTAAATAGCAAGCACCCATTTTTATTGTGAATTATCAAAGCTTGCTTTTAGAGGTTTATGGAGCATATTGTTTTATTTTAAAGTAAATAGGTTAGAAAACACATGAGTTTAATGTTTTAATATGTAAGTTCTTTAACACCGCCCCGATTTTTTTTAAATAATTACAAACCATACAACTTTTATTTGAAACATTTTTCTCAAGAATGCTTACTTTCAAAATAAGTTCTTAAGAGTGGTCAACGCCAATAATATTTGTAGGATGGTATTGCAAGGCCAATTTGATGCCATTAAAATCGTTTTTGATTTGATTTTTTATCTAACGGAGTTATGGCTTATAAGCTGAATCTTGGGACAGCCTATATATTTTTACATTCCACAATGAGCGATTACAAATTTTTCAGAATAAAATGAAACAAAGCGCCCGCGTGCAAATGAAACCGATAATGGAGAAATTCAAATCGTAATTGGTTGTAGTTAGTAATGTCATTTAATCACGTTCCCAGCATTACTAATTATTGGCTAAATAATCCGTCATTGAGAAACCAGGCCATTAAGAGTCCAATTTCTCGAGACAGATTTATGTTGCTTATTTCAAAAATAAATTTGGTATCCAAAAAACTGCACAAAAACCTACTACATAGATGATGTTGTTGAATGTTTGAAAGGCACATTCAAGAAATGTAGAGAAGACAGTAATTATCAGAGTATTGTCGAGTCAAGAAATAATGTATGCCACTAAAACCGGTAAAAAGGGGTATAAATGTGGCTTAGGTGCGATTTCTACTGATATACGTATGGTAAGAAAATATAACCAATAATAGGAGGTTCGGTAAACGGGTAGTCAATCAGCTTGCATCTACAATCTACAGTTGATGTTGTACTCTGTTTTGATAGGTTTTTTAAGTCAATTCAATTACTTCAGTTCATAAAGTACCAAGCTCGAGGAACCTGTATGGAGAATAGAAAAAAATTACCCAAGATCACCAAAAAGTTGATAAGAGGCAAATGTGTATTTCGATGTACTATCAAGTAAATTGTCCTGAAATGATTGGAATTGGATGAAAGGACCAGACCTGTATGACTTTGACTAAAAATCTAGAAAATGGCGGAAAAATGTGTTTTCGAGATTTGTAATGATGGTAGCTGTAAATGGTTGGATTTTATCCAAAGAAGTTAACGCCAAGAAGCAACCATTTTTGATGTTTGTTAAATGGCAAGATACAAAAGAAGTTTTGATGCTGAGTAACTGCCATAGTGACAATACTAGAACAGTCAATAAAACCACGAAAGAAGGTTGAAAATGTCAAGTAAATTGTCCTGAAATGATTGGATTTTATAATGTAATAATGCTGTAAATGCTTGAAATTTATCCAACGAAGTAAATGCCAAAAAGCAACAATTTTCGAATTTACTTGTTCCTTTAGGACCGTTTCCTCAAAGGACTGTTGCAGTAAAACGATCCTCTAAGAATGGAAAAATTTCGAGAAATAGAAAAAAATGCTTGGAAAATCTCAATGCGCTTACCTGTAGAAGGTATAGAATAAAAAACACTTTGTCAAAAATGTGAAGTTTTTTTATGTAAAAATTGTTTTTAATTGCACCATTGATAAATCGAAATTATAAGAATAAAAAATATAATTTTTTTATATTGATTTCAGGTACATATGTAATGAGTACTGATGGTAAATATATGTACCAGTACCCACTGTCATACAACTGAATAAAAATAAAAAAAAATAAAAAACTTCCACCCGCTCATAGTTCTAAAGTGTTAACTTAAACACTTTTTACTGGAATTTTTTTTTGTGTAAAATTCATTTCAAGATATTTTGCCTATTCAGGTTTAATGGGCAATATACTTTTAATATTTTTGTATTAAGCTTTAGAAATAATTTGACAAAAACGCATTTAGTAATTTACTTTCGTATAATTCTATTAAAAAATAAGACTGTATTGTACTATACAAATAAAATATATTGAGCAGGTCATATAAAACTTAATATTGTTAAGGTAGTTTAAGTTAAATAAGAATATAAATGTAGAAACGTATTTAACACAAACTATGCTCACATAAGAACATAAAATATTCCATATAGAAGTAAAATTTTTCCAGTGAGTTTTATAATTTTGTTAACATTTGACTCTATTACCATAAGCGTAAAAATTATTTTAATAGTTATTACACATTTTTATGATCGAAATATTTCATACTGGAAAGAGTTTGTAATATTCCATAGAGGGCTTTTATAAATGTTCACGAAATGTTTTCCATTTAATTTAATACTTTTAATATTGGAAATCAATAATAACAGGAACGCTTTTATATATTTTATGAGTACCCTCATAAGACTTCACTCACTTCGTAAGGTTTACACGCAATGGTAAAGCAGCATTAGCAAGGCTTACCGAAGATAGTTATGAATCTCTCCCTATAAAACTGCTCGAAGGAAATAGCAGTTTTTATTACGTATAATAATATTATTAATGTTGCAATTTTTGTTTTATACTTCTTTTTCGAAAGTTTTTGAGTTGTCTACTTTTATCATTGGAAATAGCATAATATGTATATCACTTGTACCTATTTTATTTATTTAGAGAAACAAATTGCCTAGTTTCTTAAATGAAAATATTTCTTTCTTTTTAATGAAAATTGTAAGAATTTTGAAATGTGTTTACAAAGCATTTATTTTAATAAACCATTTTTATATGTGGATTTAATTAGTTTATACAAGACGGATTAAAAGTTACTTATTAAAATATATAATATATATATCTAAAATAATTTAAAATAAAACTGTCGCGTAATTTGCACAACCATTCAACTCTGCAACCTTAAAGTGTAACTTCAAAGTAAACCGCTTTCAAACTGTACGTTTTCCATATCAGTAACCTCATCTTTAATAAAAGAAATTGAATTCACCCAAGGTACAATTTAAAATTATTTGATCTAACAATAAGTACTTTACTGTATATTTTATTTTTACTGCAATTCCAAAATATGTTATTCCAAGTAAAAATATTCGAATAAAATGAGTTTTCATCGCCACACCGTGTATTCGAATTTGTTGAAAGAAAACAATTTTATATTTGTTCAGTATAATGCTTTAGAGATATTCTTAGCTTTAGAAAGCGTAGAACTATTACCAGTTTCTAATCCATAACGAGCTGCTTTTATCCACAACAAAATGCTTTCTTAGAGTATTCATTGTAATGCTAAAAATACAGCTTTAGAATGTTCATGGCAAAATGTGATAAAGCGTTTTTTGAAACACATTTAAGTAAGGCACATATAATATGACAATGGCTGCAGAAGAAAACGATTTCTTCAAGAAAGTGGATTATTACCACACAAATACGTTATAGGCTTAAAACTGGCACGTCGCCATAAACACGCTCAATTTATTGCTGTTGAGTTGAGAGTGTAAACGGACTAAAACGTGAGATAAGGAAAATCTTCAGAAAATGTTAAAAACTTTTGTATGATGTACTCTAATAACTTTATATCGTGCATATTTTAAAATTCCCGTGTTGCAATTAAGCTTTATTTTTCCGAGAAGCTTGTGTTTAGTGTGCTGTGTGTTGTGTATACTCCAATTAAACAAACAAGTCAAGCATAAATTCTACTTCAGTATATCGTGCTGGTAATACTGAAAACCGATTTCCCGTCTTTCACCACAAACTCGATTCTTTTCAACGACGTGAATATACAAAATTTACTAGACGACCTATTTAATTTATCGTTTCGCCTTATTAAATCACCAAAAGCATTAATTAATTTCTTACACTTTATGTTCCTTTATAAATTACACACTCTTCCTATTATAATTACTCGATAAAATATGAAGCTTTTTGTAATACTATTAATAATTAAGTACTGATTTTATTTTATTCATTAACTATGCTTTTATTAATCGTTAAATTACAATAATTTGTATTATTGTTGTGGTCAGTTTTAACTTAACTATTAATCAATGAGTTTAGATTCATTTTAATTACTATGGCAGGAGTGGTACTTAGAGTAAAATAAGTTAAATGGTAAAAGCTACTTCCTCGGTAGATTGCCTTGTTAGGGGTAGAATGGAACTATATTTTAACAGAGGGGTTTAACAGAACGCATTATAGCAGTGGTCTTTTATTTACTTAAACCTGAAGTAAACCTTAAAAAATTACTTTTAAAGTAATCAATACCAGCCTCAAAAATGTTTTTATTTGTAATTAAACACCTATTCTAAAAGATTTACGTTTTTATACGTTAATTGACTGCTATAAATGCTATCATTTTAAATAGCTTTTACAAATGAAACTTATATTCTTAGATAATTTTTCACAATGATCATTTAAAAAACATCGAATTTGTTTCATAAAAACGAATGACTCCAAATTTTACAAAGTAATAAAAACTACTACTTAAAGAAGCTCCTAAATTATGTAAATGTTTAAACAAAGGATGTAGGTGCTAAAATTTATAATTTCATCTTCATCTTGACTCATGCAAAGTTAGCTTGATGAAACCACAAATCAGTAGAGATCGTAGTAAAGCTCACAAATACTAGATAAAGAGTTTTTTTATTGGATAGGATAGTTTCTTCGACGCTTGCCACATCATTATTTCGGTAAATTAAATCCTTTATATAACTACTTTATACACTTTCATAGTCTAGTGAACGCGAAGCACATAAAATAAGTAACACTTCAAAAAAATAAGCCATTTTGCTCAATTCTATATCATGTTAAAAAAGGATTTTTCAGACACCCCATATATTTTTAGTTGGAAAAACATATTATATGTTAAAAATCGAATGTAGCAATGCCTTCTGGCGTCTATCACTATTAAAATATCATTGGTTGTACAATTTAATAGATTCAAAAAATTAATTTAAAAATAACACATATTAACATGCTTGGAGAGCATGTTAATTAAATGATAAAATAACTTTGTCAATAAGTACTTCAGGCTGTAGGGTTCGCGTCTTTCTCAAGTGGTGGTTCGTTCAGGTCGTCCATTATTTCATCGTTCGTAGTGATAAAAATGTGGGTCTATTGAAGTGCGCGATCAATGACCCAATCACTAAATTCGGCATTATTAATTGAAATACTAAAAAATACAAAGTACAGTTTAAGATACTTGAATAAAGTAGTCTAAAAACTATTTACTATTACCAATTTATCTAGACAGATATGTGTTGGAAAAAAGTAGAGCAACTTTATTATTTATTAATGCAGCGCTTCTTAATAATGTGATTTAACTAGGCTCTCCTAATATTTTGTATTATTTGATGACATCTTCGCAGCATAGACTCGTGAAAACGGTCAATTTCGAGTTGTGTTATCTCCGCGCAAACATTTCCTAAAGCACTAAAAATATATTCTAATTTTGTATACAATTTGTGCCGTATAGAGCGATCAAAACTATCCCATAGATTCTTATTTGGATTTAAGTCAGGAGATTGAGATGGCCAGGTAGTAAGTGTATATTTTCATCAGTGAACCACTGACACACCAACTTGGGTTTATGTTTGGGGTAGTTATCCAGTTGAAAAAAAGTGGTGTAAACCAATTTTTTCATCTGTATATAGGGTACAAAAATATTTGAAATAATGTTCCTGTACACAAATCTACCCATTTTTTCATCTATGCGATGAAGTAGATCCATCCCAAATCCTGAGAAACAGCCCCATACCTTCACGGATCCTTCACCATGCTTGACAGTTGTTCTTTTGTACTTTGGGTTGAGTCTTTTACCTATTGGATGACGCTCATACTTAATTCCATTACTATTAAATAAATTGAACTTAAATTCATCACAAAAAATTTCTTTTATCTAGTCATTTATAGTCCAGTTCAAATGCTTTGCGATTTTTGTTTGAAAGAAGTGGCTTTTTGGCAGGTCTTTTTCCAAACAATTCACCTTCAACCAGACGATTTCTTATTGTGCGGGAAGTTACCGAAATTCTCATAGTTTCCTTAATTTGTGCCCTACTACGACCAAAGGACCAGAACGTTTTGGGCAATATTTAAAATTGCGCGATCCAAAGGTGGGGTAGTTTTTTTAGACGTTCAGACTTCTTAATAGACTCCTTTCTCTGAAACCTTTAATTACACGCGATACCACAGATAAAGGTCTAATAATCATCTTCAGCAAGCACTAATAAATCTCGAATGTTACTTTTAAAATGATTCAAAATATTCAATTTTTTTATTTGGATTAGCTTTAAGCAGCTGTATTTTGGGCCATGTGTGAACATTTTTATTAAATGTTTTGGCAGTAAGTAGAGTGAGTTTCTGGTTTTGTAGTTACTAGTGGGTAGAATTATTCAAAGCAATTTAAATTTTTGAACAAACAAATTAGATGTTAGTGACAATATTTTTTCATTTAAAAATTCCGCGGCAGGTCTCTGTGAATTGTAATTTGAATTAATATTTAATAATTATTATAATAAAGATTGCCTGATGTAGAAGTTTTAGTAATTACATCTACCTTTTGGTTTAGTATTCTTAGAGAGTATACTACTTTACTTGCTCTTTTATTTAATTCGAACGTGTGTTCTTTCCAATTTAGATAATATCGATAGTTAATTGTGTACTTCCGAAGTGAATGCTTTGCGAATGATCTTTTTGGTGTAAATACCATGCATTATGTTTTAGATTCATTTAGTGTCAATTTATTAAACTTGAATCAGTCTATACTTCATTTTTTAACTAGGAGGAGTGATTTAAATTCCCCGCGCTATAATGCCAAAAATTAATGTCCCTGATTGGTTAAAAGTCAGCAAGATTTACACCGGATATTTATTTTGGGTGATTTTTGACATATAACCTCAAAATATTAATCATGAACTGTGAATTACTAATGTATTTACATGTACAGGGCTTTCATTAATGAC
This sequence comes from Stenus bimaculatus, assembly GCA_963971135.1. Lineage (NCBI taxonomy): Eukaryota > Metazoa > Arthropoda > Insecta > Coleoptera > Staphylinidae > Stenus > Stenus bimaculatus. The sequence continues at coordinate 66,443,216 of OZ020180.1, read as the reverse complement.
TGTTCGTCAGGCTAGCAAACCTTAAGATACTACAGTTGGCTGGCCTGGCCTTTTAACAGTGGCGTCCTTAGAAAAATAACTTTTTCAATAATAATTTATTTTTAATAATAGTAACAAAATATTTATTAAAAAATAATTCATTTGCAATAAACAATATTTATTTGTAAAATTTAATTACATAATTAAATTATAATCTAAAACTACTTTGATGGTTAGAAATTACAAAATAAAAAAGGATTAGTTTCAGATCATCATTTGCATTTGCCAAGTTCTTATTAAAGAAAACATCTTTATTTTTTACATCAAATGTTGAAAATCTTTTCCTTCATTTTCTATACAAATAGCAACTCTTCGTTTCATATTTTCAAAAACGGATTGCAGTTCATCTGGTGATATTAGATTTATTTCTTCTTTTATTGCATCCTCCAATTCAATAAGATTGTGTAATCGTTTTTTAAAAACATTGTTTTTAATTTTTCCGAATAAATAAAAATTTAGTGGAGTTAAATATGGAGACCGTGGAGGCCATCGATTTTGGGTTATTAGGCGATCATCAAAGTATTGTTGAAGATACCTTATTGATGTTCTTGCAGTATGTGTTGTTGCACCATCTTGTTGCATATACCCATTTTGTAATTCGTCATCGTGAAGCTGTTCAATAAAAGGTTATAAAATCAAATTTTGGTATCTCTCAGCATTCAGCATTTATCGTTTCATGAAAAAAAATTGGCCCAATTATTCTTCTCCGTGAAATAGCTACCCAGACACAAATTTTCTGTGGATGCAAGCTACTTTCCATGTAGGTATGAGGATTTTCGGTCGAACAAGTTCGATAATTTTGGCTATTTACATAACCAGACAAGTGAAACCATGCTTCATCCGAAAAGAAAGTCAAGTCTAGCATATCGTTGTTATTTATGTGATTATTAAACCAATTACAATATTGTAACCTTCGCTGATAATCCGTTGGAAGTAATTCTTGCACTACGCTTATTTTATACGCATGCATATGCAGTTTTTTTATTAAGGCTTTGTGACAAGTCCCAACAGATAACCCTAAAAATCAAAAAAATTAATAAATTGTTTTGCAATACTTAATTGCTCTAACTAACCTGTTTGTGCAGAAAGTTTTGGCACTGATTTGTTTGGAGTTCATCTAAAACTTCATCGGTTAGTTTTGTAGGAGCTCCGGTACTTTTACCTTTGCAGATGCAATGACGAGTTTCAAATGCCTGAATGATTCTAGACTTATGAATTCTAAAATTATCATAAGCAAAGGGAAATTCAGGAAATGCTTTCCTAAATCGGTTAATACACGATTGCAAGTTGTAAGACCAAGTGCCATCAAACTGCTCTCCACTTCAGTTTTCAGTACTGCGGAAATTAGTTTAAAAAAAAACTGTTGTTACTTTTAGTTTCAAGAAAATTATAAATAATATGAATTTAACACAAAACCCGGAGGAAACTTGTATGGGACGCTTTGACTAAAAATGACAGTTCAAAACCACAGAATAACTAAAATTGGTTGCATCGTATACTTGGTTGCCTAGATTCGTGACCTTGACCGAACAGTAATTAATGAAAGCATTGTATAAATTTGTATTCAGTACAAAGAAATGGGGAATTTAATTATGTTTCTGTGCATATTTTACCCTTAAAAACCTAAAATAACTTAAAATTCCTGTCAAAATCTGTTTGCTTATTTTTCTAGTAATTTTTCTAGTGTAAGTTGCCTGTCAGTTAAAAAATAAAGGAGTGGCAGGGAAGGACAACTTACACTATAAAAGTTACTAGAAAAATAACCAAACAGATTTTGACAGGAATTCAGATCGTATACCTCCAATATAACACCTATTTTATATAAACATATGAGCCACAAAAATAGCAATAATAAAAAAGGTAAAAAATTAACATTGGAACCTAGACTCAGGCCAGTTTGCGAGGATCACGACTTGAAACCGTTCTAAAATAAAGATTAGGGTATGGACATACCGACACCCGATTTATTGACACGATCCTCACAGATCGAATGAAAAACCAAAGACATTGGTTAAAATACAAGGAAACAAACCTAGCGGTGTAGCTCCACACTCACCACTCCTTCATCCTTGCTTAAGAATTAAATTACTATTAGAGCGATTTTCTAAACCCGAAATATCACCACTTACGCTATTGCAAAAATTATTTTTATGTATTTTTTATAGGAGATTTTAAAATCATCCGACTAAAATCTCTCGTATGAAAAAAATCGAGAGTTACAAAAAAATAATGACCTAAAAGTACCTTAACTTCGGACCCCTCTGTTTAAGTCTCTGCAAGGGTACAGAAGGTAAATTTAAGATAGGTAGTAGTTTAAAGAAATTAGCTTATAAATTAGAAAAAAATATCGAACTGACGAAACTTGAGATCAAGTGACTTTCGTAATGTTCGATTTCATGATTAACTACGATTTTTCTTCCCAAAATCTGGCAGTCCGCATTAATTATCTGTGATTCGCTGATAATTTGCAATGAAGCTCGCGAAAAGTGGGATTAATTTTCTATTCTCTTTTAGGATCTCGGACGGAAAAAAAATAGTGAGCCTCTAGGAAATTACTCTTAATTTTTCTGCAAAGTGATCACTGTGCGCGGCTCTCTGATTAGCCGTTTACTCCCAAAACATAGGAATCAGATCCAGAATATGTGCCCGAACTTTTCTCATTGTAATTTCTTAGCAACTGGCCTATTTAGATCTGTATATTACGCCCTGTATATTAAATAAATTAACCAACTTATGCAATTAGTTTTGAGTGTTATATCTCCCATAAATTAAAACTTTGAGTTTAAGCCAAGTCTTTTTTCCACAATATTACTTGTAAACATATTTAAATTAACTAACGTATTTGTCTAAGAAATTATTCCCAAGGTAGGCATTAAAAATTCTACATTTTATGTTTCTTAATCCATTATTATATTTCTGAACTACAACCGTTCCTTGTACATACATAAATATATTTAATTCCCAAAATAATAATTTTAGCAACTAAGGAAAACCCACAGACAAATGCTTGCAGTTTGACTTACTAATCTGCATCCAACTATTTATAGTTAGAACGACTTTCTAAACTTCTCGGTAAAGTACAAGCTGCACTTTTCCAGCATATTTTCTCAGTAAATGCCCTAAAAATAATAACTAGTTTCATTATTTATTGCATAGTAAATGTGTACTCTTGCATAATTAAACCAAGAAATTCCAATTTAAGACCATGTAAACAATTACTTGACCATAAATCTTAAATTATAATTTACTAGCTTACTAGCGTTTATAAAATACTGCTATAACTTTAATTATAAATTTCCAATTAATATTAAAATCAATACGAAGCATTATTATTCTTTCGGAAAACTCTATAGTTCTCTTGTTACGTCCTTTATACTCAAAGAAAAGAATTTTATTCCAGGCACGAAATATTGACCGTTACATTTTATATTGGTTGTATACATTCTTAGTATATAAAAATATCATTTACACAAATAAACTTTACAATTGAAAACTGAAAGTATTTTTGAAGAATTTAAGTACGTGTTTTTTTTTAATTAAAGTAATGGGAAAATAAATTAAAGTCAGGATTAAACATACCTAGCTGCAATGCTCTTCTAATGTAACCATAGAGGTTTGAAGTGAAATAAAAAGATTAAATTCCCTTGACTCTTAAGTCACACCGGCATTCTTTATTTTCCTCTTCCTTTGATACGCAATTCTCTTATTACATTATACATCTATTTAAAATTTTAAGAGTTGTCTCATATACGGTTAATTTTAAAACGCGTGAATAAAGTTTAACACGTACACATTATGTGTGTACGCAAACAGGATATACATTTTAGATTAGTTTTAATGAGATTATTAAATGTTTAACGAAACTTCTATAAGCTCTAACTTCAGTGAGTATGTTATGAATAATAAGGAATACCTAGTTTAGGTGTAATGATTATACCTGAATAATTATGTAGTAGATTTACAACTTTGTATTGTATATCTAGAAACACCCCCAAGAATTTTTAGAATGCATAACTAAATACTGAATACTAATTATTTTTCAGTTATTCACTTATTCATTCCGCATAAACAATTACCACGTTTTCGTGTAATATTGAAATCGTATTGAAAAATGCATCGAAACGTAGATATTTGGTTCTCTTGAATATTTGGATGCACTGAAATAAGTTATTACCTCTTGCACTAAGGATAGTGGCATGTCACGTTCGATAACTTCGTTAGTCACAAAGCGAGGAGCATCAACAGAACATTATTATGAACTCTCCTCTGCAATATGACAATTACTGGCCGTACCCATAATTACAAACTGGCTTTTTAGATCACTATTTTATTGTCTAAGGACACCTGCGAGGAATGAGGCGATTACATTTGGCTTAGTTTGATACCTGATTGTTTGCATTTGGTAAATATAAATACGTTTTAGTTATTTGAGGCTCCATTCCAACTGAACCCCTATGTACTTAGCGTCGTTAGCCTGCACTATTTCAAAAGTTATTAATTTTCACGGACGAAAATGTCTTCACAATACGAATATGACATGAGTTGATTTTCTTTCATTGACCTTGATTCGCCATTTCTTTAATCAGTCTTGTATTTTATTGAGATTTTTAGAAGACGATATTGGATTTTAGTAGGAAGCGAGAATTGTGGTATCATCCGAAAATCATTTTGACTGCAGTTTATGGTAGGTTACTTATATAAAGAAAGTAAAGGGTGAGCCCAAAACCCAAATTTTAATTACATAAATAAATTACCTAATCCATCATAAGATTTTCAAAAAAATAATAAAATTAACTTAAGTTTTTATGTTTTTGCTTACACAATGATTAAAATAAAATAGTGAAATCCAATAATATTTTATTTAGGTACACATTAAATTTGTAAAAAAAATGTTATTTTTTTATTTTTTTTTACTTTTTTATTTTTAAATTCATGAACATGTATGATTTTTGTCCGACAAGTGTTAATAAAACAGGTTATCATGAAACCGTCGATTTCAAAGTGTCGGATTGTAAAATTGGAAAATAAATTTTGTCCGACAATGTGACCATTATATTTTCAATGACTTTATTAAGCAATTTTGAAAAAACCAAAGGTCGTTATTTTGACCTATTTAAGGTGGTGACACCCTTATCGCCCCAACAATTTTGTCCGAGTTTCATTAAATTTTCTTATAACTACAATTGACCTTTCGGAAGAAAAATATATTTCAATCATTTTTGTTTCCATAGATCTAATGGAGATGATTCTAATGTACCTAATCACTTTTATTAACCCATCAGAATTAGTGCTTTAGAGACGTCACACCTTGGAATTTGGATTGGTAATTTTTTTTTTAATTTAGGATGCCATTTTGGTTATTTCAACATTTGCAAGACGTCTATGGTGTCTTTACTCTATGAATTAATCACTTTTTTCAAAGTTTTCTATGTTTTCTGTTGTTATAACAATAGAAGTCTTAGCTTTTTGAAATTATTTTAACCTTTATTTGTAAATATTATGACATAAATATTATTAGTGTCAGCTGCCAAATCAGTTTATGGACCTTCCAATGGAAACATCTAAGAATTTATGATTTTATAAATTATTTCGTATTTCAGTCATTAATATTTTTGGAACTTGAGTAACAAAAATGTTAATATCTTTTTTATTTTTATAAATACTTTTAAAAAAATTTGTATGACATTATCATCTATTAATAATGAAGATTTTGTAGTCTAATTCCAATTGTAATTTTAGATAAACTGATATTATTTGAATTATTTTTATTTTTGTTGAAAATTTTTTTTTTGTAATTTAAAAAATGCGAAATGAATAAATGATAAAATAATTTGTAAACTGTTTCATCATTTATTGTATTTTCATAAAATATAGTAAATAAGACTGTTTTGAAATTTTCTATTCTACGAAAACAACGTTTTTTTAAATAATACAAGACTGGGAGTTACTTTTTTATTCCAGGATAAAAATATTTGAAACTTGTTCAATAGGGGATATTTTCAAGAAAAAAAAAATTGAAATTTTTCTTCTTATCGATTAATTCCGACAGTGGCACACCCAGAAAATATTATAGGTACAATTAAAATTTTACACGAAGCTTGACAATTAAATTAGGCTAATAATTATAGTTTTATAAAAAATAAAAAGCGATTTAATATTTTATTCGGAGCATTTTTGTATGATATGAGTGAATCCTAGTGCATGTATCTCAAGGTGCTGTGGAAATTAGTTTTTTGGTCAAAACGCGTGTTGAAGAACACTTTGCGGCACTCGTGCGCCAATACAATTTTACGAAAAAAAAAGGTTAATAAATAAATTGTAGGAAATTTTCGTTTTATTTATAATTAATTTATTAATTTTATTTCTAAATTGTTCATCAACCTTACGTACATTTGTCTGGTAAATCACCGAAACATTGGTTTATTAAAGTGGAATTGCTGATGCCCATCAAAAAGATAGACAGTTAATATCCAGCCCCATAAGGGAGAAGATGTCCAAATATTATGTATAATATATTACTTCATTAATGGAATAATAGTAGTAGAATGGAGCAATTAATATTTAAAAAAATGTAAATACTGGATTTTTCTGAAAGTTGATGTTATATGTTAACCGCTTAATTTATATAGGTTAAAACCACCTACTTTTAATATAAAAGGTTTTTAAAATAAAGTTTCTTAATGTTCAAAATTACTGTTCGAATTTACTTCCTAAATCTGAACTAAAAAAGGTTAAACATTTCGGGATCGATAAATAGTATTATTTATAAATTTTTATCAAGCTTTTTTTTAAACTTTTATTTATTAATTTTATTAACTTCTAAGATTCAAAAAGTATAATAGTAAGAGATGAGGGTATAGCGGGAGTCATCATGATGTCATCTCATTCAAAGACCGAAAAGTTCTTAGGAAGATGAGTCTATGGGATATCAAAAGCTGCTTAAGAAAACATAAAGAAAAATTCCTATATAACCATAATAGTATTATAGAGCAATGATGAGGTAGTACCTTAAAGAGCTTTCGTATTGATGATAAATCAGAACAAGGTATTGCCCGGCGCATGCACCATCCAAGAAGATTTTTATTTAACCCATTTGCAGTTAGAATTGTTGAAGTAGGTGCTTGGAATGAGTTTTTGGCCTTTTGATTTTTATAAATTTATATACAGGGTGTCCCCAAAAGGTCTGTACAAAACAATACCACGTACTCCTGAGACCAAAATAAGACGATTTAACCAAACTTATCTCTATCTAAAAGTTCTTCTTCGTTAAGGCGCTACAGACCATTAAAGTTCTTAAAAGTATATAGTTTTTTTTTAATTACTAAAAATTGGTTCATACAATCATAACAAAATTTTGTATGCGGCTATGTAGTGAAAAAAGGTATTTGTAGACAACTTGTTTTAACTTTTTTTCTTTATGTAAGTGGTCAATCAAATAGGTAATCGACATGCAAATTTTCTTGTAACTTTTTAATTGCCGAATAAAAATTCATAGAACTTTGCTTGTAAATCGTTCCATTTTGGTTTCAGGAATGTTAATTTGTACAGACCTTTTAGCGAAAAATTTAAATATTTTTCCAAAAATAGGTTATGTACCACATAGAAATAATTTTTTTCTGCCTTAAATAAAGGAGGTAGAAAAATTTTGTAGGATACAAAAAAATATAATTACACTGTTTACCTACAAGCAAAGTTTTATGAATTTTTATTCGGCCATTAAAAAGTTATAAGAAATTTTGCATGTCGATGACCTGTTTTTGACCACTTACACAACGTGAAAAAGTAAAACCAAATTGTCTAGAAATACTTTTTTCCAATACTAGCCACATACCAATTTTTTTATAATAGTATGAGCCAATTTTTAGTAGTTTTAAAAATACAAAATAGTTTTAAGAACTTTAATGGTCTGTAGCACCTTAACGAAGCACTTTTGAATAGAGAACAGTTTGGTTAATTATCGTCTTATTTTGGTCTCAGAGGAGTGTGTGCAGACCTTTTAGGGACACCCAGTATAGGGTAATTTATTTGATACAAAATAATATCTAAAAAAATAAATTAAATGGCTTAGAAAAAAATTATTACGAAAAATGTTTTAGCTAAAAAATTTTTAGTGTAAAGAGGAGAAAATATAAATTTTTGAAATTAAAATCTACCAAATAAAACTTACAAAACATATTTGTTTTATAAATCGATGTTGAAACTCTAAAAAATATAGGTCTTTATTTTAAAAAACGTTGTTATATCACTGAAATTAACACATAGGTGACCCATAACTAAAAAATTACTTTCCTGTTTATATCAAACAAGTTTAATATGAAGCTTTTTCTCTAAGACTTTTAATTTCTCATATGTATATTTACTTGTCTCAAGTTAAATGATTCACCCTGTGTAATACCAGCATTATTTGGAAAAGTTGTAACAAATACATTATTTGTAATTTCAGTTTAAATCGGCTTTATCAATAAACATTGAAAATGTTTTAATTTTATTTTTAGGTTTATTTTGAATACCAAAATGGATTACGTATTGTTGGAAATTTGCCGTAAGCGCTGATTGATTTATTCTAATTTATTTCAATTCTAGTAATGCTGCTTAATAATAATCCATAAGGCTTATGTCATTGTATTTTTTGTATTTTTAATAATTTCATTTAATCCTTACGAAGGCATCATTTTTAACAACAGATTAGCAGCTAATAAAAAAAAACACGAAAAGTAATATTTAAACGTGTTAAGTGATAATGTTAATTTTATTTAAAAATACCATTAGTTAGTAATACTCGTATACAGAGTGTCCCAATTTGAGTTCTATTATAGAAAATGCAATTTTCTGAAAAGTCGATTATTTCGTTAACTAGTAAATTTACAAAACAAATGTTTCTGATAAAAGTTTTATATTTTATTAACATTAACTTAAATCTGATTTTCAAGAGATCGATGCAAACTTCTTATTATTAATGGGAACCGAATTCAATTTTTCAAGTGTTAAATTACATTTTTTCTGAAATTCATTGAAAGCAGAAAAGAAGGTCCATATTATTTGTTGATAAATCCATGGTGCTTATTTAAAATAGGAATGTTGCTATTGATATTTTGAAAAGCGAGTTTGTGATATGGTTGTAAAAATACATATTTACCTACATTTATATTTACAAAATCGAGTTGTCTTTTCGTGGACTTTAAAAAAGCCTATGACATAATATATTAAAATATTTTATTATTAAAAATTAGAAACTTAGAAATTACCAACAAATTCCATCAAATACTCAGGACACTCATAAAAGAAATTAATAATCACATCACTTTATTCGTAAAATCAGTAATACCACAAAGTTCTGCGTTGGACCTTTATTATTTCTCTTATATATAAATAACCTAAAGAATATATGAATAATAATTGATTAAATAATAAAAGTGCTGCAGGTCGTCCAGTATTTGTCGTTTTGAAGATAAAATTTTGTTTATTGGATTTTATTCAGTTTGTGGGCGGCGGAGAGGGGCGGCAAGATATGCATTGTTTTTAGAATTGTTTGTATTATTATAGGGTACTACTTCTAAAAGGATATAACTTATTTTGAGGAAGACGATTTTGAGTTGAAGAAACTTTACACAGACTATAACATAGTTTTCTTACCACTAATCATAGGAGTGCTGTGAGGAATCCATAATAACCTGAAAGAAAAAACATCCAAAAACTAATATCTAATAAATATATAACAGAAAAAGTACTTACCAACATGCAAAAAGCAGTAATTTTGGGATCCCTGCACATACTCAGGGCACATGAAACTACAAACATCTCGTTAGTGAATCCTTTAGCTCTAGAAGGTATTTGGTCATCGGCATAATATGTCGAACTGATTACCCTTTCGAAGATTACAAAAAATCAGAAAAAAAATCATGAAATATATTCTGACTCACACGAAACTTCAAATCCCTAAATCAATCCGTTTTTAAAATATTGACGAAAAACCTACATTTAGACACAATATTTTAAGGACTATAGTTTCTTTAGGAAGTTTTTTTTCCTATGATTTGGCTGCTTAATTTCGGAACCCCTTGTATACCTCACTCTTCAATCACCCTGTAAACATTAGTTCTGACAAAATTAATAAGAAAACAGTTTTAGCAATTATGTTGTAGTTTTTTAACTCCTGTTTACTACTTCTTACTAAAATAATAATACTACTAAATAATAAAAATTATGAAAACTTTTTGAATAATTGTTTTAAGTTGCTTCCTCTGGTCGATTTTGTCAAAAATAGTAAAAAGCATATTGTATGGCTTCAATATTTATTACCACCACGTGTATATATAACGATTAAAGAACAGCCCCATGTAATAAAACGTCTCCCTGAGACTCCTCTTGAATGCTAAAATATATATACCTTACGAAAAACACATATCAAGAGTGAATCTTAAGCTTCTTTTAGGGAAATCTTTTTATTTATTACAATTCGACTTTACTGCTTGGGAATTTTAAACATAATTAAGGTTATAATGTATTTTAGAGAATGGTCTTTTAAACGTGTAGATTTTATGTCTATTATAAAATTAAATGTTGATTTTAATTAAATAATTAACTATAATTAAAAGCCTTTTTATATATAAGTAAGTTTTGCAAATTATAAATTAATAGTAAAAAAAGGCAAAATGTTATGTCATCCAAAGCTGCAACTAAAACTTTAAGTACATAAATTATAATTAAACTTGGTCATAACTTTATAATAAATTTACTGGATTTTTAATTAAAACGTCACGTAATATAAATAAAATTCTAATATTTTAATAAAATAAATCATTTTGGTTTAATAAAAAAACTTGAAATCACCAGCTTCATTAACTTTCTCATAAAAATCTAATTACTTCATTAATTTTTCTTTAATAAATTCTTTAGATACGTACCAAAAATTTAAAATATGAAAGGAAGCACAATAAAGTACTTAAAAATGTTATTAGAGATTTTATTTGTTATATGAATCCAGTGGAACAAACGTTTTGTACAAATAACCTTGTTTTTCCCAATCTACCACCGGGCTGTATATAATTCTTATTTTTGTAAATATGGAATTTTTCATGTAAATTGTTTTGTATTATATTCGTAAGTGGGATATTATGCATAATTGTAAAAAGCGTTCTATTCAGGAAATTATTATTAAAACAACGACCTTTTTAAAAATTTGCATCAACGTAAATATCTCTTATGTCACGTTCAGAAAGCGTTAAATATTTAAATTCGGTTTAAGGGCGTTAACGGCGCTTAACGCAGGTCGTACATCAGCATTCTTACAAGAGCATTACATATGCTTATAGTGCAACCAAGAGAGGTCCTAAAAGAAAAGTGCACATCATGCACTTAATTATTGAGGCGGTTAGCCTCGGATATAAGGGGATTTCGATTCGTGATCGTTATATATATCAGCTCAAGTATCTATCCCAGTCTATTGACTTTTCACGGATTATACAGTATTATCTTATTAAGGTTGAAACTTTTTTATCCCTGACATTTTCTTCTATAAAGTTGTTACAATTGATATAAACTAAAATATTTAAAATAATATATAATAATAGGTATTAACTTATTTAAATTAGATATTAAAATATTTGAATTAAAAGTTATTCACATAATTATTTAGAAATATTATTACTTCAAATCTACATTCTTAATGATCACGAATGTCCCATAGGATGAACGGTGTAATATCTAGTATAATTGCAGGAAGTAACTATACGATCTCGTATGTAGTACTTGTCTATACATTTACTGTCTTGGGTATAAAATCAAACCACGAATTAATAATATAATAATATAATCAATTCTCATTTCTTTATAGGTTAAAATCTTCCTGGTTTCATTTCACAATAAGGTATCACACGATAAGATTTCGTATACGCCATGACACTCTTATTTTTGAATTTGAATTTGAAATGATAAAAGTCGTACACGACATCGTGTCGTGTGGTTCGAGAATATGTCCCCTGTTAATTGATAGAAAGTTAACTTGTAGAATGATAAAATGCTAGAACGCAAGTTGTTTGAGTTGATTTGTCTGGACGATTGTGATGTTGAAAGTCGTCTATCTTAATAAAGTTTGTATTTTTCATACTACACAACTGGTTCAGGTATGTATTTCAAGTAAGGTTCAATAGATGATTTGGCGTTAATGATATACACGATATGCAAGATATGCCAGAAGCCATATTCTTGAAACGGTCTACACGATGTCGCATACCACATTCATCATTCTGTCTTTGTCAGTTTCATGAAAAAATAAGCGTCTGTCCTTGTAATGTGGTATGCGACATCGTGTGGTGTGGTTCAAGAATACGCCTGCAAAAATGGCCGATAAAGCCAAATTTAAGTGGCATACGTCCAATTCGGATCACGTCACACGTTACATATACTGCATACGCTCGACTCTGATCACATCCTTCATTGCAGATCCTGCATATATCATTAGCAACTGTTTGGTCTTATATTATATGTTTGATGTAGTTCCTCGTGACAATGACCTGAGCATGTATGACCATCATGAAACCTACAGTTTCTGCAAATATATTTCCTTTGACTAGGCACATACAAGCGCTGGAGTCAATGTGATGCGACATGTCTTCCGTGGAGTGCTTTACCCACCCAGTCTTCATATTTCTCAACAATTGTTTTGACCTCTCATCAGATCGTATTCTATGTCAGTTAGTCTAAGTACTGTGTATTTATTGTCGATTTGTATCACCGCTTTATGGAAGAGGTTCGTGGTTCTTTTTTCTATATGGAAAAGTTCCACCGGCTTCGTGGATGATGAGGACGATTGTTGCTGAACTGAAATCTTACCATTATAATTACTTGCTCTAGATCTGCTTGGGTTCATTTAACTAAACCGAAGCTGTAGCTACTGGATGGAATTGCATATGTGTTTTCGGCATACAGTTTGGATTTTGCATCAGCAAATGATCTAAGCATCGAGATTGTTCAACACCTAGGTATTCGCTCATTCCACGAATTGGAGTTGATTTTCCGTGTATGTGATGTTCATGGCATTTGAGTTCTATTCACTTGCCTTTATCTTTGCATCAACTTTTCTGTCCCGAATTCCATTTTAATATCTGCACTGAAACTCGTCTAATGATCTTTTTTAGGTTCTCCTCAGAATCAGCGGTGAGTTTTATGTCATCCATGTAGGTGCTTCACGTTAATCTGGTACACTAAAGAAATGTTGGCGTCAGTAAGAATCTCTAGTTTCACCCACCGCCATTCAGTAGTTAAGTGGGAATGGCCTGACAAACCCTAGCTGTGCGTTTCCAACGCTCATGGCATTTTGAGTAAAGCTTAATCAGGTAGAATTCTAAGTAACGTTGTTTGAAACGCAAAATCGGAGAGTGATTGGTTAATCTCACCACCAACTAAAGGTGGGGCGAAATTAAGGGCACGAAATCGTCTGCTTATTGGCTGCCTTAGCATTTCTTTTGTGTACCAGATTACCGTGAAGCACCTTGTACATTAGATGTTTTATACGGTGAGTATTATTTAAGGTATATTCCTATTTTGTTCAGTTTATCATGTTGGAGAGTGGTTTGAAACCGATAGAAAATTCCGCATTTTAAACGGTGTTCTATCCTGATACAAGTTTTCCACCTCCTATTACTTTACGATCATGTTGGATATTCGTGTATCAAATTTGTATATTGACAATATCATGAATTATATTATTAATTCTACTTCTTCACAAGTTTAACCTGGTTTTCAGCTATTTCACGCTGCTAACGCTAAAATGATATGGAGGTTTTGAGATGGTGATGGTGATGGTAGGTTTTATTTATTATGGTAAAGGATTGAAGATTGACAAAACTTTTCTTACTATGTTACAGGTGTCCAATATAACTTGGCTGGAAGACGTTTTCCAAGCGGTCATGCAGATTTTTGGGAATTTTCCCCGTTGCACTTATGATGACTGTTTTTTTCTTGGTGCCATAACTCTTTTACTAGTAGTGACTTCAGAAGACCAACTTCAAAAACATTAAGTAGGTAATCTAATATTATACAGCTATTGCCAAAATTATTAGGTACTCTACATATCTCTACAAATTCAATGTAAATATGAATTTTGAACGGAAAATCCAACTTCATAGATTATGGAATGATGATAAAAAAATGCGTTTTTATTTTAATTCAAAAGTACCCTATCATAGACTCTACATGAAAAACAAAAATTCTATATGAAAACTAAATTCAATTTGAATGGCACCACGCAGAGTTTTTGTAAAATTTTTGATTACAAATGGCCAAAAATCAATTTTTACTAGCGAAAAGTACACTTTTCAATCGTTTTTTAATTGTAACTGCTAACTATTACACATCCAAAAGTTATTTAAATAATTTAAAACTTTAATGTGAATAATTTATAATTCGTATAAATTCCTATACAAACTACACAGTTTTATTTTTCCTACAACCTGTATAATTTTAAATTCATAATATGTCAGCATAATGAATTTATTTATACCCACAATATAAATTATTTAGGAAAACAATGCAAAGCATTGTTTACATTACTTGTATCATCGCATTAAAATGCTATAATACTAAGTAGAAAATAAAAAAAAGTCATTTAAAAACGATTAGAACTTATGTATAAAGATATTTGTTTCGTAATTTATTTATTAATAAATTATTTTAAATGATACAAACTTTATTTTAAATAAGGCTTATATTTTTATTATACTTACAAAATATATGAGCGGAATATAAATAAGGTTTATATACAGGGTGTCTCAATGAAAACTTCATATGCTGATATATTCGAGATTAGTGCATGATTTTAAGTGAATTTTTGGTAACTATAAATATAAAGTGGGGGAACTTTAAATACTCTTTAACGAATTATATGTGATAGATCATAGATAATATTAAAATAAAAAACTAACTCTATTTAAAAGATAAAAGATATTTAATTAGCCAGAACGTTTTTTTCAACCAATGTACCTGCAATGAACGAACAAATTGATATTTACCAATCGTGCTTTTTAGATATTCTGTATATCCAAAATCAGTTCTTACTTTTCAGGCATAACGTTAAAATTTTTATTTTGTTGGGTATTTTAAATACGAGAATTAAAACATTAATGACCGTTTTCACCAACGATTCCTAACATTTAGGCATTGCTTATAGCGGTAGTTACTAGGTATTTATAATCATTTAATAAAAAATACCTAGCAACTAGCGCTATAAGCAATACCTAAATTTTAGAAATAGTTGGTGAAAGCGGGCATAAGTTTATTATATTTTAGAGAAGATCAAATTAAAATTGAAGTTCTTCACTTTTTTGACATATATTTTCCAAAAGTTTTCTAGCAATAATAAAGATCCTTTATTATCTACATTATGTATAAATAATGAACATCGTAAAGAAAAATTTTACTGAAAGGTATTTTTAAAAGAAAAACCACTAGAACATGTCAGAATTGTTTGTAGGTACACCTAAGATTCTATTTTCCAAAATCACATTTTTTGGTTTTTTGGAAATAACTTTACAACGAGTTTATATATCCTAAATTTTCTTTCAGACTTTGGCCATAAAAATGAGCAACTTTTCTCTAATTTAACCGACCTCGTATCTCCTCCAATTTAAAAGATACCAATGGTAAGGATCGAAATAATCACCACCCTGTATACCACATCTACTTCAATTTTTTTATATTTAAAATAAAAAAAAACAGGTATTTGAAATGATTGTATTTAAATGCACTTTTTATTTGAAACACGTTATTTATTTTAAATTCTATTTTTTGTTTAGAATTCTATATGTATAAAGGATTTCAAATATAAGTAATAAAATGTTGTGTTACAAATACAAAAAAGTATTTTACCCAACTTTTTAAAATTTCTGCTTTAGTCATGAAGCAAATTTTTTTGAGGGGTGTAATAATCAATAATTAGGTTTATTTGAGTACTGGAATAATCCTTGATGCGAGTAAAACACTTTCAGATACCTGAAAATTTAAATGTTTGAGTTGTCAGGTTACCATCAATAAATATTGGGTATACAATATGGTTGACATTAATACCAACTAATAATTATTATTGTTGATTATTCGTGTCCGTTAATTATTAAATTAAAGAAAAATTTGTACCTTTTTCGGACAAACTTTATTAAAAAACAATTATTAAAACGCCAACGTTTCGAAGCTGGTTAGCTTCTTCGTCAAGGCTAAAATATAAATATAATTTATCTACAAACATATACTATTAATATTTTAAGAGAAATTACCTATTTAAAGTTGTTTTAAATTTCTAAAAAATCTTGAGTTTATTTTATACATCAAAATAATATACATAAATCGATGTCTTTATAATTTAAAAAAAATAATAATATTGTATATTAATATAATAGATTTATTGTCTTCTAATTATCTGGTAAAAATTGTGTTTGTAAAATTATTTTTTATATATTTACAAATCGGTTGCCTAATCATTTGTTTATGTATGAAGGGTTGATTATTTAAATTTTAATTATTTGTAATAAAAACTTATATTAAATTTAAAAGATGATAGTAAATTTTGCTCAATCCAGATATATCAATTTTGTTGTTAATTGTATTTTCATATTTTTGAATGTATATCATCTCTTTTATTAATCTTTTATTTAAACAAACTTCTTCATCTAAAATTTTAGTATTATCGAAATCAAAAACATGATTGTGTGTAAAATGGTGATTACTTAGGGCGGTTTTTTCTGTTTTATCAATATTTTTATCTTCATTTCATTTTCATGATTATAAATTTTTTTTTTAAATATTGTTTTGATTGTCCTATGTAAACACCTTTGCAACCTTTACAGTTAATTTGGTAAATTGTATTAATTATTAAATCATTAGGATTTTTTGTTTTTAATTTAGAAAATAATTGATAATTTGTTTTAATATTGTAAAAAGTTACTTTAATATTGTTATCATCTAATACTTTTTTAAGTTGTTGAGATAAACCTTCTATATATGGAATTTTAAAATATGTTACATTTTGAATAATATGTGTTGTATTATTATTTACTGATAATTTTGTGTTGTTAATTATACCTTTTACTAATTTAGAAGGATAATTATTTTCTCTTAATTTATTTATTAAATGTAAAATATTTTCTTTATGAAATTTGATGTCACTCAATGTTAAATTTTTTTTATATTCTTGTTTAATGATATTTATTTTTTGATTCATAGTGTGTTGAGAATAAAAATTTAACATCCTATTTGTATCAATTGTTTTTTTATGTATGTTGGTGAATATTTTTCCTTGACATCTAATTAATTTTAATTCTAAGAAGGGTAAACTATTATTATTCTCTATTTCTATAGTAAATTGAATATGTTTATTTATTGAATTAAATATCTGTAACAAATTATGTACTTTGTTCCGTGGTACTATTGTTAAACAATCATCAACATAAATAAAGAACAGTTTTATTTGTAAATCTAACTTTTTAATTGCTTCTGTAATAATGTGATTCATGATAATATTTGCAAAATTGGGACTGGCAGGTGCTCCCATTGGACAACCAAAAATCTGTTTGTAATAATGACCTTCATACATAAAATAACTGTTATCAAAAAAGGATCTAATTATTTTAAGAAAAAGTTTTTTACATATTTTAGTATTAGTATTTATTGAATCCCAATGTTTCTCAATTTGTTCAAATACTAATTCTTTTGGAACATTAGTACTTTACTAATGTAATTTTACATCAAGAGACAATAATATTTCATCATCGTTAATATTAATATCTTTTAATCTATCATTCAGTTCATAACTATTTTTAATACTAAATGTAAAGTTTGGTGTTAAAATATTTAGTATTTTTACTATAATTTTCTGTAAATTATAATTAGGAGAATTTAACATTGATACTATTGGACGCCAAGCTAACCAGCTTCGAAACGTTGGCGTTTTAATAATTGTTTTTTAATAAAGTTTGTCCGAAAAAGCTACAAATTTTTCTGTAATTTAATAATTAACGGACACGAATAATCTAATAATTATTAGTTGGTATTAATGTCAACCATATTGTATACCCAATATTTATTGATGGTAACCTGACAGGTATATATTAATTGTGCTGGAGGTTATTATGATATAACTATGTACGTTCAAAAAAATTATGATATGCTATAGGAAAGCTTTTTATTACTGCGTTTCTTTTAGAAGACTGAATCGGGTTTGAATTCTTGATTCTACTTGAAAACTGGATGAAAACGCGCAATTTATCGTTTTGAGATCGTACTTGCCCTCAAGGTCGATATTGGTTTTTCTGGAATCGTATCCGTATAGGTTTGATCTGACAAATATATTATGGAAACGCTTCGAAGGTTTGAATTTGGGCTTGATCATGCGCAAAACAATAATTTACTTGGAGAATACCAGATGACGCTTTATATTCATAACCCTGATAACTAAGAACGTGGTCTCGCTAAAATGCCAACTAACGGCAGTATTGAAAGTTATTTCGACACTTTAAATCCTTTCGACGGAAACACATAAATGTTTAAACTTCTGATATTTTAAAACACGATTCAATCCCCGATGGAAACGTAGTAAATGTTTCAGAGGGATGGAACTCCACCACATAATAACTTTATAAATGAAACTTTTCCCCGATGAATTGGTAGTAAGGAATGTTCAGCAGGATCATTTAAAATATAAAGTTAACCGAACACAACCTTTGTCTTTAATCGACCTTTGGCAAAGGATTATAAATGCTAACAAATTTTCGTCAATCCTTTGAAAATCGTCTCTATTTCCGTATGTCAATCGGGGGAAACATTTCATTATATGTATAATGGTAATTTTTTAAATTGTATTTTTTTAAATTTAAATTAAGGTGTAATACCTTTTTTACTTTTAAGTTATATTAAATTTGTTGACCAAAATAAATTAATTATTTGCTTTTCATTATTCAGTTTATTTAATTAAAATAAATTAAGTTGAATACTTTCAATCGGGATGGATAAGATAATTTTGGTTAAACATCGTTATTTTAGGATTTTTTGATTTTTTGATTTTATGAAATATTATTGGATGTTCAAACTTTTATTTTTTTCGAAATTGTTTAATTTATATTTAACGACTACTGTTGGATTGCATTTTTAAGCAGCTTTAATGTGATTTATCATTTATAATTTTATAGTGCCTTTAATTTCGTTATACCTACAATATTTACTGCAGATATTATCAAAGTTTTTTACGGTCATTTAATTTTAAATGGGGTTTAATTTGATATAGAATTTTAAGTTGAATATAGTTTGAATGACATGCAGCTAAATGCAAAATAGGCTAAATATGTCAAATTAAATCTCATTTAAAAGTAAATGACCGTAATATACTGCTAGCTACAAAAATAAATAATTAGGTAAAATATTCCTTATTCTAATTGTGTATGTTTGACGGAATTAAGACCAAAGAAAAATCTGTATTGATTGATTCTTTAATTGCAAATTAATTTAAATAAGGACACCATCAAAAACAATATGAATTTTCCTTATTCTCTACAAATTTTATTTATTTTAATTCTGATTTTTGGCGTGATAAATGTTACTTTGTATTTTATGAATGTACATACACATTTACACTTACTTTATATGTATAGCTTTGATGCAAGTACTATTCATCAACTATGTGATGATTTCATACCACTTCAAAACTAAAACTCGACTTAATATTTAAATTTAATTCAAAATAATTTTGGGCTTATATTGCAACAATGATTTTATTATGTTTTAATAGGATTATTGTTAAATAAATTGATTTAACTTATTATTAATAGAATATACAATTTTAATTTAAAAACGAATAATGTTTTAATAGAAATTTTAAATTATTTTTTAATTGGTTGTTTTAACTAACATTTGTTCCCTTTGGAAATAACATTTGTTCGTTCATTTATTACATTTTGTTATCTATTTATCGTTTGTGAATAAATGAATTCATTTATGAAGATTAATTTTATTTTAGAAGATAACATTCATTGCAACACATTCATCTAAAGTCAAGTTTACTCTATGGTATCGGAGTATCCTGAATAACGTATCTAAATTTACTCATTCCATCATTCATAGCATTTGTATTTTAATTTGGATATAGGAAAGAGCGAGTCGGCGTTGCTTTAAGATGATAGAGAGTCAAATGTTCAAAATATTTAGCTACCTAGAAATTTGCTTAGAGTATTTGAAAACCTTAGTGTAATTACCGGTTTTTTATTCATATATGTATATTAGTGGTACAGATATGTGTATAAAACGCAAATGCAAAATAAAGATTGCAGTTTGGTTCATTTTTTCTTCAAAATATTTTGATTTAAAAAGTTAATAGAGGAAACAGTTGTTTATTTTTTTTTCATTTAGTGCATTTAATTAAGTATCTATATAATGGAAGAAAAAGATTCATGAACTTCATCGTCTACATTAGTCTCTTATCGATTCTCTTCTTCTGCAGTTTTTGCTTCTCCAAATGTTTACCTGAAATACTATTGATCTGCTTCTGGTACATATTTCTGTACAGGGATCTTTATGTGTTGCGCCAAGTTTTCTACATTCCCTTCACCCTTTCTTTCTTTTTTTAAGAATGATCTTGCTTCATCACTATTTTGTTTTTGGTTAACTTTTTCATATTTTGTTCCAAACAACTGAAACGGCTCTTTTTCGCTGGGAACCATTTTCGCACCACTCCAAACACATATCAAAACCAGTATAAAACTATCAGAATTACACTGCGCCTATAAAAGCAAAATCAACGTAATACACTTCTCCACTCGCACTCTGTTGATTCTCTGACTACTACGGTATATTTTTGTGTCCTGTTCAACTAAGTACTTCCTAGACCAAGTTCAGAGGCCGGATTTTATTTCGACAAAACGTCATCATTTTCCGCCAATTCGTCATTATTTACAATGTTCTCTTCGCCTAAATGATGACGTTTTGGCGAGTTTTAAAATCCTCCGCATAAACAAAATCCCATCTCAGAAGAGAGTATTACATCAATCGATCCAATTTTATTCCAAAAATACAATGTACAATGACGATATTTTTGGAATAAAATTGGTTCGAAAGGCTATTATTTTATTTATTCACACATCTACGAACACGAATCATCCATTATAAAAAATATAATGTACAACACCGTCATTGTACATTGTATTTTTGGAATAAAATTGGTTCGAAAAGCTATAGCTATATTATTCAATTTCTTCTATGTAAATTTTGTTCTGTGGTTAGTGGTTAAAATTACCCATAAACCATTGCTCATTACCAAATAGGTTGTCCAGTGATTATTGAATTTTCTCATACTCTATTGCTCATTACACTTGTTCATTATTTGCTTTACTTGATGTAAGTAAGAACTCATTGTATTTAATAAATTTATTATTTTTATTTTTAATTTAAATTTTTACACGAAAAGGCAATATGAACGAAATGGATTTTACATTTAGACTTATATGTATTTGGATTATAATATATAAAGTCACTCTTAATCGTTTTAAAGCTGAAAATCTTTACAAATTAATAACCAAAACACCAGGAAACTTATATTTCTTTACTTTATCTTAAACGACTTCGTACATTTTACACTTTGAACAGGTAGGCTTTTCATTACAATCCAACTATCAAGGCTCTGAGAAAGTAGTATGTGGGAAGTGACAAGTTCCAGAGGGAATTAAATCTTACTCAGCGGTGACCACAGCATGCAGTATGCGCATTTAAGAGTTTAATTGACCAACACGATATCCATTATCTTGGAATTTTCTCTTATTAAATTACTTTTTCAAAAATCCATTTCATTCTGCGAGTCACTTAATTTTTCATTCATTTTGACGTGATAAGGCGATTGTTTTGTAACTCTATTGACATCTTCGTGTACACTTTACGATATATATCTAAGAAATTATTGACCATTCTGCTGTGAATTGCCTATAAAACATGGTGCAAAATGTTGAGTTTTAGAGAAATTATATTAATGACACATATTGAACAATCCTCTGATGACAACTCTTTGATTACTTGCGTGGATGCTTAAAGATCCTTTCATCCCGGAGGTGGTGGTGTTGATATTACTTACATAAGAATCATTTCTGAGATTTTGTAAATGGTGCTTTTGTGTTAGAGGCACTGAACTCTGAGAGTTTATTAAAAATGTGTTCCCGATATTATTTAACCATTTAGAACTATCCTTTTAAAGAGAAAAAGTAGTTTTTCCTTTCATGCTTGGTGAATAAAAACTTCTTTATCTAAGGAATTCTTGCTAGTAGCTTTCGTTGTTGGTTGGATTTTGCGATATTGGTAAACAATATATAGTCTTGGTAAAGATGTTAAAAATTTGGAAACAGAAAAAATCTGGGTGAAAATTGACTTGAAGGAAAGTAAGTGACTCAGAAAATTTCCCTTGAAAAGTGTTCCAAAAAACAAATGCAGCATTCCCTGTTAGTATTGCTATACTAATTCTTTGAATTAGAAAAGAAGTAGGTAGCCAAACTACATAAATTTCGTTCCTCTATAACATGAGCCTAAGAACAATATTGTCACGCCTAGGGGGTTAAGACCTTAGGCAGGGGGTAATGTGACTATTAGGTGATAAATGAAGAAAGTTTTAATAGTAGTACAAGCCATACTTAAATTAATTACCAAAAACATAATGCAAAGTAATAGACTTACCCTATTACATTCATCTTTGACAACTATTCTACTCTTTTGCTTTGGGGCAGGACACTTAACTTTGGTCTGGTTACACTGACACTTTTGGATCAACTCTCCAGTCAATTTTTTAATTAGGTTTTTCGTAAGGTTGGAGTAATGTCTCAGCATAAAAAACTCAAAAGCTTGCAACCTTAATATTGGTCACCGAACGTTATAATTGAAGAATTGCTCATTGCTTCATTGTTCTAATTTCTTAATCAAAGTTTGCCAAATAATTTGGAATAATTTCATTTTAATATTTTTAATTAAATAGAATGAATTGAATGTAAAATTAATTTGGAAAAAAC
This sequence comes from Stenus bimaculatus, assembly GCA_963971135.1. Classification (NCBI taxonomy): domain Eukaryota; kingdom Metazoa; phylum Arthropoda; class Insecta; order Coleoptera; family Staphylinidae; genus Stenus; species Stenus bimaculatus. Next base: position 66,420,159 of record OZ020180.1, on the reverse strand, counting down.
TAGCTTTGTGAAAATATGCTAGAGACTATCATAAAGGCAAATAAGTAGAAGAATAGAACGAGTCCCGGACTTGTACTGTTACTAAATTAATCAAAAAGTGCTGATACCAAATATAACCTGTCTCAACTAGTTTTCTTGAAAAACTAAATAGTTAACACAATTTAAAATAATAAAGCCATACTTAAAAATATATTGCCTTCAATAAGAGTGCAATTCCAACTTATTTTCTTGCAAATTGCTCAGTGCAGTATTTTTCCAAAAACGTTGGCATGAAAAAAATCGTTTAAAGAAGTACTACAAGTCTTTTGCACATACCAAAGCTGCATCTTTCCAAAAGATGAATCAATTAAGTTTAAATTGTTTATCTCAAAATTAACTTTTTGGGCTCCCGGTTCAGTTGATCTTGTATCTTTGGTTACAATTTCTGTTTAGTGTTTTTAATTAAAGGAAAGCAATATATTACACTATAAACCCTTATAATTATTTATAAATTATAATCTATAATAATGTATCAAAAAGTAAAATATTATATTATTAAAGTATTGCCATTTTAAATGTCTTAGCTCCATCTTGTTTATCTTTTATATTAGTGATGTGAAAGAGTTTTTTTTTTATATTTTAGGCAAACATCGGTTTAGTACATGACCATACTTTTACGGATTTATAAACTGAATGAAATAAGAATCACAATTTATCAAGGAAACATGTAGTTATCTTTAAAAGAAATAAAATATGTGAGGTATGTTTTCTGATTGTACCAAACAGAAAACAAGTAGCTATGTTCAAGAGTTATAAAGCGAGATTGTAGTTAAAGGTTTGTAAATAATATATTTTTATAATACCAATAATTTAAAAAACAATGCCAGGAATAAGTATTTCAGTAGCCTTCAGATGTTGTGCTTATTTCGGTTTATTCAGTTGAAAAGACATGTGGATACGATTTCTTCAGGCGACCAATGTATTGGCATAAACATTATTGGGTATATTTATCCGCTAGTCTTTTTATAAAACTTTTTTTGTATTTTTAATATTCTGTAATTATATTTGTTAATATGGCATAAATAAACTAATAAAATAGAATTATGTAATTCAAATTATTTAAATCATTAATTTCAGTATTTAAAATTTTTTTTATTTAATATTAATTAAGCAACTTACAGATGAATTTAAGTTGGTTCGTTTTAAAACCTATTTTAATGTATTTTAACTAGCTTATTAAGCTATTATTGTATTAAAATATGTAAACCATAATATAAACGTAGGTCAATAAAAACAAATAAAACCAATTTATCAGTGGCATATTAAAATATATTATTTACTTTATTTAGATTTATTATTTTATGAAATATTCAATCAAAACATGTCACTGAAATTAATCAAATTTTTTAATTAATCCACAACATAAACAAATAATATTGCACATTTTTTTAAATTAAAAAAATCTTGATTCTAATCCCAGAAAAACAAAACCATAAAAATGTGTTCAACCAAAAAATATGTCTACGTTAAATAAATAGTAATTAAATCTTTTATACTGGATATCCCAAAATTAAACGACCAAACTTTAGTAGCGCATTTAATGACTACTTTTAAGATAAAAACTTCATATTACCATTTGTTCGATTTCGCTTCTTAAAACGATTAAAGCAATTAAAGGTGCTTGCAAAAAGTAAGTATCCATTCGTATAATTTAAAATGGTTTATACCAAAAACCTACTCGTTTGGAGCTTCTATAAATGGCTTTCTTGATATTCAAAATTGCACAAGGATTTGTAGTTTTTTTAATAGCCGTATAAAAAATTCTTGCCGTGTCATATACAAAGATTTTAAATTTCAATTCTATAGAAAAACTTGAAATATCCTTGTAATTATTGATAATATTACATGTGCCTAGTGGTTAATGGGGGAATGTTTATAATTTACCAGCATTAAAATATGTAGCTCATACTAAAAATATCGTATTATTGAAAATACTTCTTTCTAAACTTCATCATAGCTTTTCTTAATATAGCACCTATAATTAAAATAAGATAAAATGAGATTACACTAAATATTTTGCATCAGTTTTTTCTTTAATTAGAAGTTAGGTTAATTTTATTTATTTTATAAAATGTTATTCCTAAAACAATATTGAAAAGGAACTTATTATTTTTTAAAGGTAATAATAGCTTAAAGTTTTTCTATTTTAGAATTGTATCTCGTATTCCATAAAATGATTTTCAGAGCAGAATCGAAAACTTCAAGTTTAAGATTTTACATTTACATTTTCAATATTTACTTCTAAAACCTCTAAAAACCCACAAAAATTGCTAAAAATTTTAATAAAATGATCTAGGAATTCTCAACCCCTAGCAAAGCTATGAAAAATAACAGAAGTGTATTGTTTTGAAAAAAATGTATCACCTTATTTGCTTTCATTGTATTCATATCGATGAAAAGCTAATCTGGAATATACATACTGAAAAACTGTCGAAGAAGTTTAGCTGCAATATATTTTTATTGATAAACTTCAAGAATTGTATTATACATAACTACCTATAAACCACCTACATCTCATACTTGCACTTTGGTTATAAAAATAGTATAATATTGGGGATATTCAAGTGGAGTAAATATTATTTTTGCTCTACAAAGGAGATATGTAAGAATAATTATTAATAAATAATTATCTATCTTACAAGGGAAACTGTAGAAATGTTTCAATAAATTAAAATAATTATTTATATAATTAATTTAAAATATTAAAAAAAAACAAAAATAATACCAAAACTAACTAAAAAATATATTAACAAGGATCCATCAGCCTTCCCACCAACCCATAAAAAAGCACATAAGCCATATTATTTATAATGCTTTTCAACGAAATTGTTTTAACCTGTAAATCATTATATTTATGCCAAACTTTTGGGTAAGGGTGTCCACAATAAGCAAAATAATACCCCGCATAAGCTACGCCGTTGTGGCTACTCGGAGCATATAAATTATATTAATAATTTGTATGGTGATCGGTATCGTAAATTGTCAGATCTAGTCCTCCTAGAAGAAAAATTTCACATTCGATTTTCTTGTATATCTTTGTGTTAAAAATCTCTTCAAAGGGAAAACTAAAATTTTAGGGAACTTATAAATCTTAATGTTCTTTATATTATATTTACTACTTTTTTGCACTTTAAACATCTTATCACAATACAAGATTTCCTATCTAGTAAAGCTGTTGAAACACAGAGAAAGTTGAGAAGGCCCTGTTTCTTAGGGTATTGGAAGTGAGAGGTCCCAAAATGAATCAAATGTTAGTGAATAGTAACCACAGTTAGTGCATTTTATTGTTGACTTAAATTGACCAACAAAAATATCTTGGAATTTTTTCGTCTTAGACAGCTTTATCAAGACTTTATTGATTTTTATATTATTTTCCGTAGAATGAAAGGGGTTCAGAAATAGAAATTCCATTATTTTTTTGTTATTACTGAAATTAAATCCGAAGCAACATATTTCGAAGCCAAATAGTCCTAAATTAACTGAGAATGAAAATTGTCTCCAAGCTTTATCGTTAATATTAAAATTTGTAATATACATTAAGCAAGTCTTAGTATCAATGTAAATTTCTGATAAAATATGAATTTACTTCCAAGATTCCGAACATCTGGGAGTATATAACATTTTTGAAGGCCAAGACAATTTGCTTCGTGGGCATGTAAATAGGTTAAATGACTTGTAAGTAATATCATGAAAGATTTCTTTTTAATTAAAGCATTTGGAAGAGCTTCTTTCAGTAAAGGTGTACCAAGTAAATTTAAATTTTAAGCTTTAAGCTTTAAACTTTTGGAAAAGTTATAGTTGGAGTAAAACTTAAAACTGAGTTATAAATTACATCTCTTTCTTGTAAACTGCTACCGAAAATAAAAGATTCACATTTATCGATATTCAATTTTTCAAGACTGACTTTTTTGACCATTCCATCATTGTTTATCTTGAGTGCCTACTCCATGTACATACATACTCGATAAAATCATTAGAACACATCATAGAAAATACACTTATTACACTATAATATTTAATATTTGCCTCCAACAAATAAGTCTCAAGAAAACTCAATATGGTCTATATTATCTTTCTATTAACTATCTAATAAAACCACTAAAAATTTAAGGAAAGTTAAATTTAAAAACGCAACTTAGCAATTATTGATTGCCAAAGCCTTGAATTTATATTCTATTTAAATCAAAAATAGAAATTTGTGCCATGGTTTCCACTTGCAACCAAATAACTTTTATTTTAATTTTTTTTTGTAATTTCTTGGTGATAACTTAAAGTGGCATGCTCTATATACAGACGAGTTTTAAAATAAATAATTAAAATTTTTGAAAGTGGTAAGTGTAAGTGGAAAGTAATACTTCGCTGGAAAATTCTTTTTACCTACAGTAAAATTCAAAAAACAAAAGTTAAATCGATCGATTCGTTTTAAAGATACTCAAAAATGCACAATACAACTTGCTAAATTTTGAATCTCCCCATAAATAAGTGTCGGGATAGGGTAAATAATACCTCGATGGAAAGATCTAGACCACTAGTAACATACAAAAAACAAAAGTTGAATAGATCGATTTGTTTTAAAGATGTTCAAAATTTAACATGTTAAATTGTGCATTTTTAATTTAACTATTTGTAAAAAAATATTAGTTTATAAGAAATTTTATGTTCTGAAAGACATTTGTCCTATTTGTGAATTTACTACACGACCACAAATTTTCAAATCTGATACCTTTTTATCTTAAAGTTATTTTAATTGTGTTCAAATATACCAATTTAAAATGTTGAATATTGTAATATTTTTAGGTACATAAATGTATCTACGTAAAATGTGGCATTCTACAAGTTTTGCGCCCCATAAGTTTGATAAAGCTTTCTTGATAATAGTAAAGCAACACGTTTAAATAAAATAAATGTCCTAAACATGGCAGTAATAGTTACCCAAAAATGGTGATACGGGTACATGTAAAATGTAAACTAATGAATACTTTGGGCACTACAACAACCCCTTTATAGTGTTGAGAGTGTCAATAAAATAAAGCCTTTGAAGTAAAACTTTATTGTTCTAAATATGTTAAGACAAAGTAACGGTTATAAAAAAATCTTATAACTAAATTAGCCACTAAAGTAGTCTTTCATTTTGAGATATTTATATAAAGCATATTTCATTAGAAAAGTAAAAATGTGCTTTAATGTTCCTTTTTTTCTTTTGTAGCTTGCTGAAAGATATTTATACATATAAATACTAATTTAACTGTTGCTCAGCAGGTACTTTTATTGTGGACCAGAAGCGAAACACGAAACATCACGTCGTTTTACTTGTCATGTTTGTTCCCTCAATTACCCACTTGATTTACACTTTTCAGGGAGATATTATATGACTGTAATAATCACACCATCATTACAAAATAGCATATATATCCAACAGATATTAATAATATAAATTATTTAATTAATTAATTAATTTTGAAATACTATGATGTATAATATATATAAACTTAACAATTAAAAGGTTTTATTTTTAATACCTCATGCCAATGTTTCAATTGAATTTAGAATCATTATCAAAGCTGATTTCAATAATTTTTTTTCGTTATAATATTTTGATTTATTAATCATAAAAAGTTTTGTGATTGAAAAATTGCAATTGACCAAGGTCAAGATGGAAAATTAAACAGACCTCCCCAACGATATTAAATTGTAATTATTAATTAAGATACCATTAAGTAATTTTAAGTAATGCAATTCATATTACATCAATTATTATACAAAACATGTAATCAATTGTATTTTATATGGTTTAATATACCGGGTGAAAACGAAAATAGGCCGCATTTTTATGGCCAGCATAAATTATTATATTCATGTAAATGGTGGGCATTTTGAATAGTTTTTATGTTTTTTTTTTTTGTTTTACTAAAAACTATACTAATAGTGTTTTGGTAAATATCTTTTTTGTAAAACTTACTGCAAATTATAAAGTACAAATTTCTCGAAAACCGTGAGAGTAATCGAGTCTTATCAACAGTAGCTTTTGTTTAGTAAATAAGTTATTTAATCTAAAAAGCATACCTAAGCCCCTTTTCTCCCATTGGCGTATAAATTTGAAACATTAATTTATTAAAAAATCCACGCACCTGGATTGATTTTAACCAAAATTTTGATATTGGCTTTTTGTCTCCTAAAACTATGCCAACTTTGAACAAAATCACTTAAGCCGTTTTAAATTTATAACAGAAAAACAATTTCAAAATTATAAGTTCAAAGCCATATTGCGCCCAAACTAAGCAACGTTATACTAAGACAAGTTTACTTAAATTGATTTATTTTGGTCTAAGGAAAAGGCCTGTTGTAAGGACCATTTACAGACACCCTGTACAATACTATTATGTGCACACTCCAAAAATATTTTAATAACATACCGAGTGTCCATTCCGAGATGGCCGACCAAACTTAGGTTTTTTTTTAATGGAACACTTTGCATATTATGACATCTTTGGATTTCTTATAAAAAATACTCATACTTTGATTACCTTGTATGGGTATATCTTCACTCGTTTTGCTGATATTTTCCATTTAAGCGAAAAAAGATCCATTTTCGAAAAATCACTACTCTAAAACAAATGACAATTTTGGGTTGAAATTTTGGCAAAAAGTTTTCAATGTCATCTAATTTACAGCTATCATGTGAAATTTAAATTTGTGATAAGCTTTTATAATGGTGCCTCAAGAACCGCAAATTGACCAATCAAACGAAATTTTAAAATGGAACATCCTGTATATTTTAACATCGATCGATAGCATTTTTTACAAGCTTTCTATTGATTTAATGTTTCTACGGTCGGATGTTCATGGTTTTAAAAATAATAAAATCCAAACTGAGAAAAAAATAGACAAAATATGACTTGTTGAGGATTTTTTTTTTCAAATTTGCCTAATATTTGTTTGTATTTCATTTAATTACAACAAATTTAAATTTCCCCTGATTGCTGTAAACTAGATGATATTGAAAATTTTTTGTCAGAATTTCAACCCAATATCGTCATTTGTTTAAGAGTAGTAATTTTTCAAACATTGATCTTTTGGCTTAAATGTAAAATATCAGCAAAACGAGTGAAGGTAGACTCATACATGGTTAAACAAAGTGTGATAATTTTTTGATAAGGAATCCAAAAATATACCGGACATATTTTTAGAGTGCGCATAAAGCTATCGATATCTTTTTTATTTTGAACTTCTTCGCAGCGACACCATGTATATGAAATATGAATTGTTCTAATAATTACTTCTTCCTAAATACCAGAAAAACATGTTAAACGAGTCTATCAACGTCGTTTATGACAGTAATTTTTGTTGCTGGCACGTACCTTTAAACAAATTGTTTATATTAATAAAATTAATAATAATAAAGAATAATGACAATATAATGATTTTATTCCATTCATAAACGATCTTTGGGACTTGGGACATTATAAATGTACAAGTAATCATTTTAAAAATAATATAAACTATAATATGTATTTAATACTCCTAGAAATTAAAAATATTTTTTAATAAAACAAATTAAACTTTAGTTTGATATTTTATTTAAATTTCCGAAATGACCCTAAACAATATGCCATATTAAATAAAAGTTTCTACAAAAATAAAAACTTTAGTAATTAACGACTTTAGCAATAAAGTAATACAATGTGCTATCTTAAAGTATTCTCTTGAAGGAAGTATTGTGTCCAGAATAATAAAGAGATTTCAAGAAAATGGTACTGCCGATTCATACAGAAAATGCAGGGGTGACAAGATATTATCTACTTAGACGTTGAAGTAAAATAAATGCTTAATTTCATAATAATACTTTTATTATGATATTATTTTTTATATTAAATATTTTTCAAGTACCATAAAGAAATAAAATTATATATTTTTTTAAAGTTAGAAGTTTAATTAGTGATTTTTAAAATAAATTTTATTTAAATTTTTGTATACATATATCTGTACAGCTTCAACTATCTTATTAATAGGGTCTATGCAAAAGTATAGTATGTCCGCCATTTGGCAAGAAGGCAAAAATTTGGAAAGTATTTCATTGGAAGCGTGTAAATTAAAACGCATAAATTAAACATTATATTTTTTTGGTTATCTGCTCAGAAAGTAAAATCCATGCGAAAATAAATCTACCAAGATAAAATAATAGTTTTTTTGGCAAAATTATGTATATTTTCCAGTGTATTTTGTATTATTAAACCTTAAGTTAGCTCTTCCATTATAAATTTTAGTGATTTTTTGAATGAATTTACTTTAGGTGATATAGTTTTAGGTTTTCCTGGAAGTCTTATTGGATATATTGAAATTTCTTTTAAATTCATTAAATATTTACGCAATATTACTTTAGTTCTACATTTTATATTATTTATATTAATTTAATGTTATTGATATAATATTTGTTCTGATGGTCATTATTTACAAAACTGCAACTATAGTTGACGTATTAGTAATTATCTTCATTATTGATTTATAATCACTTATCTGATTTTCGACTTCATAGAACTGCCAATATTTTATTTAAATATTATTAATTTAAATTATCGATTATATGGGCAAAATACTTATTTTTATTTTACAGAGGTCGCTGTTAAATTATTTAGATATTAGTTTATTCAACTGAATATGCAAACATGGAGGCATGTTAGACTATTGCGCCATCGGTCACAGATGGTTGAATTAAATTGCAGATTATCAATAGTTCAGATACTATATTCTTATAATTTTAGTGCATCTTTAGATATAGCTAGAAATTTATTATACGGCGTTTAGACAAATAAACAAACATTTAGATTTAGTGGTTAGTGGCGAATATGACATATGACCAACTATAAAATGATTGATTTTCACTTTGGATAAGAACTTTTAAACTATATTATTACCAGTAAACAATGACAGGTATCCACTTAAAAAAAATATATTAAAACTTTAATCTCCTCATGACTATAAAATGGATAGTGAGCATTCTGCTTATAACATTTTTTTCTTTTTTATAAGCAGAGTGTTTTCTTAATCCATATAATATTATTTCAAGTTTTTATTTTTTATAAATTAATAATAAAGGACAGGAGCTTTTTTTACAAAGCTACCTTGATCTATTTTAACGTGTAAGTAATTGTAACCTATCTCATAATAAACACTACATATTTTTACTTATAACTTAGCTCAATTCAATATACAAATATACATCGATCATAATAAAGTAGATAAGTTCAGTTCAAATTTCTGAACTATAATTTATAATAGCGTTAGTTTAACGACATTTTAAAGTAACGTGCTTTAAAATTAGTTTACCAATTGAAACAATTACACAAAGTATTAAATGATATATACCAAGGGATTCAAAGTTGACAATACCGGAAATTTAACTCACTTTATCAACTTGAATGATAATGATTTAAAATTAATTTTAGATTGAAGTATACCGGGTGGAAACAGAACATCTCCCTAAGTTCCATATTTATGAAGATAAAAACGTAAAATTTAATTAAGTTGTATGGTTAATAAAAAAATTTATGCTCTAAAAGTTTTTCCTATATCATTTCCGGTTTTGCCGGAAATAAGAGTAACCATATTTTTTAAATACAACACCCCATTTTTTGTTAATAGTTTACCACATTATTAGGAAAACGCATGTTTGTGATACTATTTTTTCAAAATAAAGAAAATAGTATCCCTAATGCAAAAAAAATTGACAAATACATCATGAAATAATTGCTATATTTATTAATATTAATATTAATTGTTTTTGAAATTTAACTTGTCACAAAAATAATCACTTATGAGTTGAATAGTCAAAAAAATATATCACATACATACTTATTTTTTAAACGTAATTTCAATTAGGAATAAATAAGCTTTTTGGAACTTGCCATAGTTTAAATAATAATAATAAATTGATGGATTTGCTGCAACAAGGAGGTAACTCCAGTTTTGTAAACTTTGAGAAAATCGTAAAAAAACGATTGAATATTAATTTTTCTGTAGATATGTTTCCTTAATTGTTTTTACATACAGGGTGTCCCTGAATAACTGTGAATATTCAACTTACAAGTGATTATTTTTTGTGACAAGTAAAACGTCAAAAATATCAGCGATTATTTCATGACGTTTATGTCAAACTTCAATAAGTATGAAGTTGTCTGTCAAATTTTGCAAAAGAAAGTGAAAAATGTTCGTTAAATAGTCCCTTAAATATGCACTGTTGTTCAAATTATAAGTCGAATATTTTTCATACATTACCACTAATGTCATTTGAGGTTAAAAATTCCCCTCCTGCTTCGAAGTCGGGGAATTAAAACTTAACCTCAAATGACATTCGTGATAATGACAGTGAAAAATATTCGACTTAAATTTGACCACTCGTGATATTACATATGACAATTTTTTTGTGGTGATAGAGGAAGTCAAACTAAACATTTTTTACTTATAAAGTATTGTCCGGAAATCCTTCTTTAAAAAGTTATACAACTTCAAAAATTTAAAAAAATATATATTTTAAACATTTATTAGCCGATAATGTGTATCCTCATGTGAAAAAATAGTGGCCAAAATTTCAAATTAATATCTCTAATACAAGTTATTTTATTTGCAAAAAATATTTTTTTTGAAAATTTTTGTAGTGGTATCACTTTTTAAGGAAGAATTTCCGGACAAAAATGCTTAGTTTCACTTCCTCTACCACCATAAGAAATTTGTCACAGTTATTCAGGGCCACCCTGTATAAGGACCCTATTTTCACTTATAAATACATCTTCCAGAGGACGTGGCATAGGTGTGATTGTTGGATTTACTTCTTTTTTTTTTCTAACAAAATGGATGTTTCATTTTATTTTAGAATAAAAAATTTACAATAAATATTTTACCCGACCAGCAAACAGGAATTCCAACCTAACTTAGATTAAATGAAATCAGCGTCGCTGAATTTTCCTACCCATGCTGGAGAGTTGTATTAGTAGTAGTCACTACTAAAACTCCCTAGCTTGGGTAGGAAAATTCAGCATCGCTCATTTCATGCAATGTCAGTTAGGTTGGAATTCCTGTTTTCTGATCGGTCCTACTATATGATATTTTATCTAATGAATTGTAGAAAGGAGGATAAGACCAATAGGTCGTTTGAGGTAAAAAGGTGGTAACTCCAAGGCGTTTGACGACATATCTCTTGTTTATAACTAAAACTATCTAAGTTGATAGCATGAAACGAACGAGTTTTGATTTTGACATTTAGTGATACATGTAAGGCCAACTCCCCCAAAATGGAGTTACCTCCTTTTTGCAGCAGACCCTTCAATTTTTTAACTCAGCAACAGCGAATTCTAAAACCTAAGTATAAGTTTCATTTCCCTACAAAATTTTCCCAAAATTCGATACTGTCCTTTAGTATTTTGTAAACTTGTGGTTTATACCTTATTATAAAAATTAATATCTCAAGAACAGCGAAACGAATTTCATAATTATAATTTAGTACTTTGAGTAGGTTTAATTTTATATTACTTTTTTGTTAACCAAAAATTTTTTTTAAGTTTGGAAAAATTTTTCTGGCATAAACATACTTTGAACTGATCAATGTTTAATACTATGTACAAAATAATGGGGGTTTGACGTTTAAAACAAGAAAGGTAATTTAATTTCCGATGAAACCGAAAGTGACATTGAAATTTATTTTAGCTAACTAATAGGCAGATTCTGGTCAAAATTAAAGGCCTTTAATTAGAAGCAAATAATGTAACCACGGAAATTGTCCATTACAGCCCATATAACAAATTTAAATTTAAAGTCCTTTAAATTTAAATGATTTGAGCAGAATCTGGGTATAAATTGGCTTTCTTGTGCTATATAATATAATAAAAATTTTAATTTTTAATTTCATAAATAAAGAAATGACCTAGTTTCGTACACACCCGGTCTATTATGTATTAAATAGAGACTAGAGAGATTCCAATATTTTTTTCGAAAGTGGAGTATTACTATATTTTTTTTTTTAATTTTATTAAAGCTATTATGCTTCATATTAATTTATTATTGAATTTTATATTTTTGTTTCAATAAAATATAAATAAAACAAAATATGTTTATTTTATTATCTAATCGTATTATATGTCATGTTAATTTACTCCCAAATTGGCGTAAATATCTTTTATCACGTATTGTTCATTTATTCAATAAATTAATGTTATGAAGTTCTATTATTGAAAACTTGAATACGAATATGTAATACAAAATAACATTATTTGCAGTTACTGTATAGTAAATAAAAAATAAACTGGTTTGTTTAACTAATAATGTATGAAATGTAAATGATGAAGAAAAAAGTGTTGCAAATAATTGCGAAACAACTGGAATTGCTAAAATAATATTTGACAGATAATAATGTTTATAGTCATGATGTATTGCAGGAAAACTGAAACGCAAAGGGTTTAATCATAAATTGGGAAGGTAAAAAAAGGTTTTTAAATATGAAATAAGTTACAATCAGTAAGTATTGGAGTGAGTTGTTCCGGCTATCTGATACCGGAAATTGGGTCAGATACTAAATAGCGCCATCTCCTGCCTCCTTCCGGCTTCAGTCGCCAAACACATGTTGGTTTATCTTTGCATTATCATACCCGATGCACGATCGAACCAGATTATATTAACGTTACTAAATTACTTTATGATACGTAAATGATAAACGTAAAGAGGAAATTTTGTTAATGAAACCATATTGCATAATATTTCAAACTGTAATAATGTAATATCCACCTTATACATATATCAAAAATTACCAATTTAGGATCTACTTATTACCAATATAATTATTCGGCATACCATACGAGATCAAAGAATTCGTTTAACATTGTTTCCAACAAACGTCCCAAATAATTGAATTAATTAATTAAGCCCTTAGGACGCTGCCTTGGTTAGAATGTTCTACAGTATTCAATATATAAAATGGCGGACAAAAGTGTCACGTTTAAGAATAGCCTAAAGTTATGGACAAACTTACCGCCGAAGTAAGCATTCAAAAGTTGCAACAAAAGGTCATTTAACCGAGATAGAAGCTGTGGAGAAGTAAGCTATTGTCTGGAAGTGTGCTCCCTAAATTTCCATACACCGCTATGCAAATCGCTTAACGCATTTTCCTCCACTTTACCTCTCCGATACGCAAAAGCTCCTAGCCATATAATATAACTCCTCGATTATTTATTGCGATATTAGGCAGCGAGGCTTTATTAAAAGTAATTTTTTTGCGGCCTTAGACATTCATACGCTGAAAGTATCCCATTAAAAAAATTAAATCGGATATTTTTTTGCTCATTCCCTCTTTGATTAACATTGCTCGATCCCCAAAAATGTGAGGATCTAAGAAGGTGCGACTACTGAAATTAGAACGGGGGTGTTTTTGCAGGGATATGGGGCTTGCATAAATTTTAAATGCCTCATAAAACTGTCTTATGAATCATATAAAGCTATCCCTTTAGATTAAACTTTAATGTATAATTATTTTTGGATTAATTAATGCAATTCTATGTTTATTTACTTCAGAACCTTGACAACAATAAAACCATAAACGCTATACAACATAATCGCTTTACGTACAATAAAATTTCATTTTCATTATTTAAACTTATTTGACAAGTTTCCAATAAAAACATCTATGTAAATCCAAATTTAAATTTTATCAATCTTCTTTTAATTAAAAATATAGTACATGCATTGTTGCAGTTTCTAAAGGGTGTCCCAAAAATGTCAAAATATGCACTACGTCAACTGAGGTAATTTTGGCCCTTAAGGGTAACTTTGGCCCAAATCTTGGAAAAAGATAGTTGTACCTACTGTAAGGTACTAAATAGAGCTATTGACTTGGGTTTTTTGATAAACGACAGGTAACAGCACTGGCTAGACGTCAATACCTAGTGAGTTGTAGTTCCATCTTTTGCCACCGCTACAGTACTGCTGTATCTTCATCATTTCTAGTTGTGAATGTCTTATTACAAACCAACTGTTGTTTGCACATTCAAAACTACTTACGGTTTTTGACTGATAAGTGTATGACAACTTTCATTTATTGTCTTTTCTGATACTTATCTTGTTTATTTGTAAAATTCGATTTTCTACGTTGGGCTAAGTTTGTTCCAAGTATTGGGGAAAGATTACCCCTACATGGAGGTTGGGACAATGGACGAAAAATTTAGAAGTAGTATAAGAGTCTGTTGAAGTTAGCGAAACCTTATCAGACCTGGAAGACAGAATTCAAGATCATGAAGTACCCCCTGTCAATTCATCAGTCTTCGTTTTGTTGTTGTAAATTATAATGAACAAAAGTATCCTGGAAGGATTATAAATCCTTCTAGCAGAGGCCCTATAGTAGAATGCATGGAAAAAAGTACTGGCGCTGGCCTGAAAAGATGGACACTTTTCTAATGAATGGGAAGAAGTTCACCTTAAAATTAATACCCAGATTCTGGTCAAATAATTTAAGTTTAAAGGCCTTTAAATTTAAATTTGTTATATAGGTTGTAATGGACAATTTCCATGGTCACATTATTTGTTTTAAATTAAAGGCATTAAATTTTGACCAGAATCTGCCCATAAATCACCAAAAATGAATTCAAAATTTAAGCCGATTCCGGACAGTCGCGACTTTCTCTCTCTTACTCACGCAAATCATTGCTAAACATCATTTCGTGGATTTCAAATACCACATTTATGAATTGACCGATGTGGATGAATTTTCACACATGTGTTTAAAAAACTTTATTCGGTATAAGGTTCAGACCAAATTTGATTTTTTTAAATATTTTGTATAGTTTTTACACCAGTAAACTTTGTCTATCTTTCAACAAATTTAAATTCTATTTACTCAAAAATTTCGATTTATTTCTTAAATTTGGTTTGAAGCTTAACCAGAATTGGGTTTTCCAAACACATGTGTGAAAATTCATTCATATTGGTCAATTCATAAATGAGGTATTTGAAATATACGAAATGACGTTTAGCAATTATTAACGTGAGTAAGAGAGAGAAAGGTCGCGCCAGTCCGGAATCCCCTTAATCAGTTCTTTGTACCGGTACTGGATGTATTTTTCACTTAGTATTTTTGTTCAACTCTCTACCATTTCTATGAAGAGTAACATATGTAATATTAAGAGTAACATTTTGGAAATACATGTTTATTACTTTTGTAAAATGTTTAGTTTCATTTTATTTTATCCTCAACTTATTATTTACCTACTTAATACCTTAATTACAATTCCCGTAAAAATGTTTTATTTTGACATTTTATTGGGACAATGTTACCCCAATTAAAGACAAGATTGGCACTAATTTTCAAAAAATCTTATGGGTTAAAGTTACCTCAGTTGACTGTATTTAACTTTTTTATGTAATTATTTAAATATTTTACTTATTATATAACTTTTAAAATTAAAAATTAAAAAGCTATTTTGCGTTACTTTTATTACACCCTGTATATTTGTATGTATTTTGGAATGGCAATAAAGTTTATTATTATTATTTATTACTCCAGTACTAACTTTATTAAATGACCAACAGAGATCGTATTTGAACATTTTATTGACTATTACAATTGAAAAAGGTTTAAATTATAAATATATCAATTTCTCTTAAAAACGAAGTAAGACTAGAAAAAAAGTTATTGTACAAGTTTCAACCTTATTTTCATAAAAAATAAAACTGATCTGCAAGTTGTTTTAGAAAAGATTAAAACTTTTTCAATTTAACTCAATGTTTACTTTGTAATACAGCATCCATTTATAGACTTCTATTTTCTATCGAATTATGATAAGAAGTCAAATAAGACAAGTAAGTACTTAATTTTGTGTAATGGTTTGATTAAATATTTACCTAATTATTTAAGATTAAAAGGAAAAAAATGTGAAGAGAGGTATTTAAAAATAAAATTATTTCTTAATTCTGATAAAACCAACAAAATTTTTTTTTTATTTTTAACAAAAACTAGCCTGTTGGAATAAATTTGCCGGTTCGAGTCATAGTTTTACATAGATCAATAAAACTAAATTTTCTCAGTAAACCTTCATACGTATGAATATTGATAGAAGATAAGAATTAAAATTTTCTGCCAAATAGTGTATTTATATTCCAATATAATAGTGTTTTTACATAAAAAATATTTAGAACAAAGTCCTTTTATATGGTTAAAAAAAGTCTCTTTTTTTATTAAATATTTGCAACTTTTCTTGGGTAATAAACTAATTTTCGAGCTTTTAATAAGGCAATTGCAAATAAAAATCATCAGCCATTTGTATCGTGATTTTATTCATTGAATTTCTCTAAAAAAATTGAGGAATGATCATTAATACAGGTGGAGGTGATATTTCACTCATTGGAAAGTTTTTTACAAAGTAGATGTTCAATGGAGGACAAAAGACGTTTGGTGTTAGAACATTTTAGGTATTCGTGTGGTACAAGTTCGTCGATTGAATTGTGCTAATTACTGACTCCGCAATACAATTCAAGCTCCAGGCGCAAATCTAATCAAGACTTGGTTTAAGAAATTTGAATCAAATGGAATTATAGTTCAATAATATACATACTGAACGGCGGAGAACAGCATGAAGTCAATGAAACAACTACTGACCGTTTGCACTATAGTTCCCTAATTTTTAAGTAAAACTTAAGACCAATCATATACAGGGTGATGATAAAGTTTGGAACCTTATTCATAACTGCCGTATTCTAGTTTCTAAAATGCCATCTCTTGATATAAAAAACTATTAATGACGTCACTGGTGCTTTAACAATGACGTCATCAGCGATTTTTTTAAATGGAAGCCCCCACTTTTTTTACTCATTATCGATGGAAATTCATGTCACTTAAACAATGATATAAAAAACAATTAAATTTTTAAACAAATTTTTGAATAAAAATCTTTTTAATTTAAAAAAGGAAATTTTTATTTTAACGAAAAAGGTTTTATAAAAATAAAATAAAATGAATTTGAAGTTACCAATAATAACGAAAGAAAGTAAATGTTTAAATAATGTGCATTCTAATGCAAATGTAAAATATTAAATGTATTTAACAAAATTTAATAAATAGTCTTTGTTTCCGCCGAAAATGGTTATTTTATTGTTTGTTGGTAATTTGCGATAAGTTTTGTTGTTTGTTATAATAATCTAGTTATCTTAAAAAAAAAGATATAAAAAAAATGTCATAATAACTCAAAAGTTTGTACAAAATACACTTATTTTAGAAAATAACAATTATTTTCTTTTACAAATAATCTTTATCCTATAATCCATCAGTAATTTTTTAAAGAGTGTTTTTGACCTATACTACGGTGTAAAGACCCACTCACAACAGTCTTGAAAAACTAATTTTTTGATTCCATTTAAATGTAAAGAAATTTACAAAAAATAAAATTTTAAATTAACCATTTATTGAAATCGGCCAAAATAAATCTTATACAAAATTCAAATTTTTCGAATTTAATAGTACAAATTAATTTTAAGTTTATATTAAAAAATTTTTAAACGAAAATTTGTTTACAAATTCAAAAAAATTTTTATATCTTCGTTTAATTGACATAATTGTCTATCAAAAACCAGTGACAAAAGTGGGGGTTTTCATTTAAAAAAATTTATTGATTATTCAAACGGACAGACCAAAAAAAAATGTTGAAACCAGCTTCATGAGGGTGTCCAGAATACAAAACTATCAAAAAGTGTATGTGGTCAAAAAATTCGATTTTATTTTACATTGAGCAGTCAACGTGTTAAAAATTTTTTACCTTTAAATGAAGGAAACATACGGTCTTTTACTTAACAGCCATTTTGTTAACAATTTTTTACTTTTTAGCTTTTTCTTAAAGTGATGTTAGTACACATTCAGTTTTTGCTTAAGATCAATTTCCTAAACGGAAAATCTAGTGGTTTAGTTCTGCAGTCATGAAAGCTAGTAGGAACAACATTTTTGTATAATTTTTTTTGTAAATGATTTAGAAGTCATTTCTTTAATTTTTGCCAGAAGGGAAAAAATTGGAGAATGTACAAATAGAAATATAATGAACTAAATGTACCTTAACTTTGGACCCCTCTAATTTTGTGCTAGGTTGCAGAAGGTGTATCTCTCTGGCAGGATGTAGCCTAATCAATTTAGATTATAAATTTGAAAAAAAAATGAAAATCTGACGAGGGAAACTTGAGTTATGACTGCAGAACTAATGCTCGATTTCATGATCTTTCACAATTTTTCCTCCCAAACTCCGTATCCCTCTAGGGATACGCATTAATTATCAGTTATTTGGTCATAATTTGCAAAGAAGCTCCAGAAAAGAGGGATGGATTTTCTATTCCTTGTTATTATCTACAACGGAAAATTTATCGCGGGTGTCTAGGAAGATGCTCTTAACAGTCAACTTATTATTTTTGGTTCCCCATTATTTGAAACTTTAGACTTTCGGGTTAATTATTTAATTTAAATTTTAAGTTATATTGTTTATTTTGCGTTTCTTAAAATTTTACCTATAATTTAATAGTATCTAATGTTGTTAGCGTTGGTACTAATTACTAACAAAAACTTACATTTGAGGAGTTAGTATAATTCTTAAATATGTATCCAACCAAGCATATAATATAAAATGGAACATTAAAAGGAAATTAATTAAAACTCCTACTTATTTTCTACGAATTTTTAAAGCAGCTAAAAATGAAAAAGTTAAAAGTCGCCTGCTGAATAAGCTGAAACTGATTATTAATTATAAGTATTACCTTTTTTAATAATCCGGGTTTAATTTAAAATTTAATTTCGAGCAGATTGCAATTTTAAATGAGACTTGTTTATTTCAAAAGACTCTTCAGCTAAATAATTTACTGATGTATTTGTCAATAATTAACACGAAAAGATTTTTAATTAAAAATTTATTTTATAAAAATTAAAAACAGATTTATACTTATATGAATATTAAATTATGGGTGATTACAACACTAATTGGTACAAAATTATGTACTTACTTGAAAATAAATACTAATACAAATATATCTAAAATAATATTAATCAAAATACCTAATAATAACATATCGGGTGATTCATTTAAACTGGAATATGGAATATCTCGAAGAATACACATCGCACAGAAAAATTTGCCAAATGGATACTTCAACGTCAAAAGCTACGTACGATTTGTCCGAAAAAATATTTTCTATTCGCGACAGATGGCGCTGTAATTACAAGAAATTGAACAGAAATCAAAAGATTCAAAAAACATGTATTTAGTATTCAGTGATAATACGGTTAATAAACTACTTTTAGCATAACCCAGAGGCCATATTCTTGAAACGGTCCACATGATCATGGTCGTTTTTGAAAACTTGTATTCAAATAAACCATAAACCTAACAAACTAATTATACAAAGGAGTTTTTCTTTCCAGTTCCAGACAAGTTGACTTTAAAAAAGATTCTCTTTCTGAAATTTCTGATACCCACCTTCTAAAATTTTGTCGGTTCGAACGAACCAGTTATACATATAGAGGGTGTCCCAAAAAGAAGTGCTCAGAAGAAAATCCTAGACAATAGACGAGATTTCATCAACATGAAAACTAATACGCAGGACCAGCTTTTTTGATGGGTCATTGAATTTTGTTCCTACAAAAAATTTTGTTGTAGTTCATAAACTATTTAATCATTTTAAAAGAAATAAGTTGATAAGTCAAGCTAATTAATGCCACTTTGGCTTGAAGTTAAAAAATATCATCAGAAGAATGTTTTGATCGAAAAAAAATTCTTCTTTCAAAAAATTAACGACCTTTTTCTTGATATTTTCACTATCTTTGAAACAAGCCCCATAAAGGTACCATTTTTTATATCCGTAAAACTTCACATTAAACTCTGTCAATTAAGATTTTCTTCTGAACATTTCTTTTTGGAACACCCTGTATAATTTAGTTTCTTCTTTAATTTTAACTTTTGGTTATATTTTACAGTTCATCAAATTCCATGAAATTTTTTGAAAAAAGAGAAAAACGAGATGTTTTTCCAAAGTATCTGGAAATGCTTGACCTGCCATTTTTTTAAAATTTCACCTATGGCGCTATATTCAAATTTTGCACTTATAAGTTTTCCTTAAACTAACCCCTGAAACGTCTGAAACTGATGTCAACTAAAAAGGTCATCTTATTTTATTTCTAAAAAATAGCGGCCTCAAAATCAGGTTGCGCCTCAGGCCTCCAAATGGCTTAATCCGCCACTGGCGACATCCTGTGGAGTGGTTCAAGAATTTCTGAGGTGGAAGTCTGTATACTGTACGATTGTTTTCGTACAACGAAAAAATCGTTTGTTGAATATGTTGCTATTGTGACGGATTTTATCTTTTTTCAACAAATACAAACCGTGCATAAGGAAGAGATATCGAAAATCTGTCACCAAGCAATTTAGTCAACAAACAATTTTTTCGTTGTACGAAAACTATCATATAGCTTACAGACGGGGTGCTTGATTAATGTGACACCCCTTGCCTCTCATCAAAATACATGTTTATATGTTTTTTAATTCTTTTGATTTCTTTTCAGAAGATGGTAGTGTCAATGTAAAATAAAGAACCCCCCGAAAATGTGCAACAATTAAGGAGAAGGAAATCGAAGTTCTCGCGGGTGTGGCTTATAATCCACACATTAGTACAACAACAGACATTTCTAGAGAACCTGTTATATCTCGCCGAATATATATAATACGAAATGGTGCAGAGAAGTAATACGATATGGAAGGAATGAATTGCCACCTTTATTGGAAGATCTTGGCTTATTAGAACAAAGACAGTACATTTCAGCAAGATGAGTGTCCTGCACACATTTCCGTCAATATTCGTGAAATATTAAACAATTCTTCAATTTCTACAATATCTACAATTTTAACAAATTATTTATTTATTTTATTTTATTTATTTTTTTACAACACAATATTTTAAAACAATTTTTAACGATTTTTAACAATGTTCAAATAAAACCAAAACTAAAAATAAAAAATACAAAATTAAAATCTAATTTTGTCACATACAGCAGCACTTGCTACAACACCAATCAAGACAAATCATGTCGCCGTTTTCCATAAATGGTGGATCCTTGCTACTTTAGTTTCATGTAATGTGATTTCACTTTATGTAAGTCAGCATATTCATTGTAATTGTTCTTACGTTTATTATTTGTATAACTTTTTATAGATCCTTTGCCTGATGATGAGACTAGTTCTCGAAATCGATCGGAAGGTCTTGTGTTAATCTGCATTTGGCCTGACAAACCAAATCCAAGATCACCACAAAACCCGTAAATAAAGTTGACTCAAGATATATTGTGATTTTTTATCCAACCCTTCACTTCTTATTAAACAATACGTTTCGTGATCATTGGATAGGACGAGGTGGACCAGTTCATTGGCCAGCTAGTTCACCTGACCTTACATCGCAAGACAACACCTGAAGGTATGCAAGAGCGAATTAGAAATGCTTGTCATAGAATTGACGAAGATAAATTATTAAGATCTCATCAATCTTTTAAAAAACGTATAGAAAAGAGCATTGAAGTTGATGGGCACCATTTTGAACATTTGTTAAAATAGATAAAAAAATCGATTTCTTTTAATTGTATTTTTTTAATACATTTGTTGAAAATTTAAACCTTGCATTGAGTTATGTTATTTGTCACTTTTCCTGAAGATTTTCAGTGCATTATAATTAAAAAAAATTATTTTAAATTATTCAAAACTCGGAAGGGGTGCATTTTTTCGTTCTAATCTTTTCAAATATGATAATAAAAATGAATTAAACATACAGACAATAGGCAACATTATTAAAAATTATTAAAAAAAGCTACAATAATTCTAAGAAATAATACTTTACATAAGTATTATTTAATACTGAGTAAACAAATTACATATTAATTAAATTAAATGTTCAAAAAGTGCAGTCTATTTTTCTTGAGATATGTCCCTGCTACCATCATTTATCCTATTTGTCATGTCTTGAATATTTTCAGATGGTGTATTGAATACAATTGTTTGTTAGTGTTCCCAAAGAAAGAAATCTAATGGCGAAAGATCGGGAGACCATGCTAGCTATTCTATCAGACCTCTTCGTCCGATCGATCTTCCTGCAAATCAGTCATTTAACCACTCCCTTACCGGTAAAACGCAATGTGAAGGTGCTTGTTGATTGTTGATAGCATCTATTTTCTTCGTTAAGAAACAAGTTTTCTTCCTCATCTTACTCATTTTCTAAATTTTCTGTTATCAGAAGATCAACTATATTCTCAAGCATATCTAAATATATATTTAAATTTTCTTCTATAAATATTGGTCCTATTATAGCATCTTCTAAAATGTCAGCTCAAACATTGATTTTTTTCAGGAAACTCCCTATGAATTTTAGTAGTTAGATGAAGATTTTTATTTACTAGTGTTATGTCTGTTGACAAAATCGTTTAGTTGTTTGCAAAAAATTGCCTAAAAGCACATGTTTTAACCTAACATTCATAAAGCAAGACACCTATGATTAACGTTCACTTCTAAGGATGGCGTAATCCCGAAACCGGTCAAGTGAGATTTTAAAATAATGCTTATTCTATAAGGAAACATACATTTTATTATTCGTTCACATAATTCTTATAAAATGGATCGATTCAAATTACATGAAAATGGAACATGAAAATTTGTCTTGGCATAATGGCATAATGGAATAATTAAATATTCCTTAAATATCTTCTATTTGCTTTGATATATTTATAAAAATATCCGTGAAAACAATTTTATCTATACAGGGTGTCCCTGAAAGGTCTGTACAAAACAATGCCTCATTCTTCTGAGACCAAAATATGACGATTTAACCAAAATTATCTCTATCCAAAAGTTTTTCGTTAAGGTGCTACAGACCATTAAAGTTCTTAAAACTATTTTGTATTTTTTAAATTACTAAATATTGGCTCATACGATCATAACATAATTTGGTATGTGGCTATGTAATGGAAAAAAGTATTTCTAGACAATTTGTTTTTTTCCTTTTCACGTTATGTAAGTGGTCAAAAATAGGTCATCGACATGCAAAATTTGTTATAACTTTTTAATGACTGAATAGAAATTCATAAATCT
The DNA here is from genome assembly GCA_963971135.1 of Stenus bimaculatus. Lineage (NCBI taxonomy): Eukaryota > Metazoa > Arthropoda > Insecta > Coleoptera > Staphylinidae > Stenus > Stenus bimaculatus. Next base: position 66,396,994 of record OZ020180.1, on the reverse strand, counting down.
TTACTTGTAGCTTTAACTTTGTACAGACCTTTTGGCGAAAACTTTAAATATTTTTCTAAAGTTAGGTTATGCACCACATGAAAATATTTTTTTCTGCCTAAAATAAAGGAGTTAGAAAAATTTTGTAGGAGACAAAAAAAGTTTATAATTACACTGTTTAGCTACAAGTAAAGTTTTGTGAATTTTTATTCGGCCATTAAAAAGTTTCAAGAAAATCTGCATGTCGATGGCCTATTTTTGACCACTTACATAACGTAAAAAAGTAAAAACAAATTGTCTACAAATACCTTTTTTCATTACATAGCCACCTACCAAATTTTGTTATGATCGTATGAACCAATGTTTAGTAATTTACAAAAAACAAAATAGTTTTAAGAACTATATTGGTCTGTAGCGCCTTAACGAAGAACTTTTGGATAGAGATAAGTTTGGTTAAATCTTCATATTTTGGTCTCAGGAGTATGAGGTATTGTTTTGTACAGACATTTCAGGGACACCCTGTATAATTGCTTCAGTCGATTTTAAAATTACAGCTTTATTCAAATATTTGTATAATTGATTGATTTGATTGAAGTATTTATCATCGTATCTTTTTTATTTAATATTTTAATTGAAAAAAAGTTTTTTTTGAACCCTTGGGTAGCTATGGCATAACAATAATTGATGAGAAAAATACTGTTTGTGTCTTCATAATCTCAGTTTTTTTTTCTAATCTACCCAAAATTAAAAGTAACGTAAAACTTTTAAATAATATTATTAAAAATAATATCAATAAACGAAACTACTCTCAACTTTTAGACGTCATAATAAAAGCTTTGTTGTGAGTAAAAATAATGGTTCTTTTAATATAAAACGTATTGCGTGCCAGTAAGTATTAAAGTGAAATGTTTCTTTCAAACACTTTAAGCCTCTTCACTTACCGGAATGATGCCAACGCCTACGATTCCTGGTAGGATCAAACACATAAAAGACAAAAAAATGCGAATACAGACAAATGATACGAGTCATTAATTAGAAAACGAAAGTAGTAATCTTCTCTTGTGAGAATGTATTTTTATCTATAAGAATGTTTATTTATATTACACATAAGTTTCAATTTATAAACACTTTTACCTTATATTTTTTTAAATTTAGTAATATATTCGAATTTTGATATACTTTTTACGAATGCCTTAAAAATTTTATTTGCGCAGTAACCACCCTAAAAAAGTACTTTAAAAGGTAAATCTAAAAATTTGATCGTAATGTAGGCTGACTGTTTTAAAGACTTGGCAGATTGATTTGAAAATAAAATGACTGCATAAATACTAAGATAAATGCTTATCTACCCTAGGCTTTATTTCGTACCGCATTCTTAAATTTACCTTCTTCGAGAGTTGTATAAATTTTATCCCTAATGTATTTTCAATTATTTAAACCAGCTTAAATAATATTTTATAATTAATTTTTTACATTTTAATTAATATTTCAATAATTATACAAGATAATGGTTTTTAAGAAATAATATCTAATATTGAAATAAAGATTATTTGATATAAATTATACTTGCGTGGGATGGTTTTAAGCTCTTGCAAAATAAGCTTTAATTTACCCATCTCTTATAATTTATTTCCATGAGGTTTTAGTTCTTAGCACTTCGAAAGTCCTTTCAGTTATTGAAATGTGAATGAAGTTGAAATGGCATAGTATGATAAAATATGGGAAACCTTTAGCAATAAGATTTTTCCGTAGGTTAATTAAAGCTTTGTATTAACACTTTCCTAAGTTACTTCGATTCCACTTACTAAATAGGAGTATATCCCCTAGTCTTTAAAAGGGTAAAATATATTTTAAAGAACATATTTATTAATAAATATTAGAGTATGAATACATATTGATCCTTTATCAGGTAAATATTTGGAGATTTTGATTCAAAATATTTATATAACGTTAAACTGAAATAAAATTGTGTACTCTTGGGGTGTTTAATCGTTTTTTATCAATTTTTAAAAACTCAAACAAACCCAAATAAATTACCGGCGAGATGTTAGCAATAAGTTTCCCAGCAATAAGTATTTTTCATGTAAATCTCCATAAGAGGTTTTTTCTAAATAACTTCCTTTCTTATCAAATCACAAAAAAATAAATACACCAAATTAAAGCACAATTAAATCCCTACAGAGTGGTGGTACCCACTTTGCTTGTCCGTCCCGATTAAGTGTTTTATAGCACCCCAATCAAACCTCTACCACGTTTTTTCAAATTTTTAAATATTAACCTACAAAGACAAATGATATGTCTCTGGATAGCATTTTTTATGTAGATGACGATGATAATACTATAAAACACTCTGATTCCGAAAATCCAATATTACTCAGAAAGAAATACTAATTCCAAATATGTGTAAATCCAAAATGGCCGCCATAAAAAAACTAAGTTTGGATTATTTTCGGTAATACGTTGGCGAAAATAAAAATATTCATTTATCTTACTGCATTCTACATATGAAAGTGCCTGTATAATGTCAAAAACCTTTTGTGGTCCCACCCAAAATAAAGAAATATTTTGAAAATCGCATTTACTTGTTTTTTCAGGATAGCGCAGGAACAATGCGTTATTTAAATGTTTAGTCAATGAATTATTAATATAGGAAGAAGTCTCTACTACTTTGTCCATTTAACCGACTTTCTATATCCAATAATAACAACGATACCCATACAGTCCAGCGTCAAATAGGACACCCTATACATATAATATTCTTGTCTATTTGATCGTAATATAGACAAGAATATTAACTCACATTATTATATAATATTGGGCGATAAAGGGTTAAGTAGTTTTTGAGACATTAATTTTTGAACTTTTTTATAAAAGTAGATTATATAAAGATTATTTTGGTACCCCATATGTAGGGTCAAATCATTTTGCATATGCCAGGAGCCCTATCTTCATTTTCGGGAATAAAATATCTTATAGGAAAAAAGGTATGGTCGAGCAAAATTCTCGTTACTTATTGGACGTTTTGGCAAATTTCCATAGAAAGTACTGTTTTTTCAAATATGTGGTTAAATTTTCGTGTAGACCGAACGTCATCTTAAAAAAAAATTTTTCAAAATTTTTATTTTTTTTAATATCAAGTATCATAAAACTTCAGTGCGAGACGTCAGTAATAAGCAACCACTTTTACGAGACGTCAGTAAAAGTGGTTGCCATTTTTGAAAATCGAATTTGTGGGATCTCTTATTTTCCTGCTGCCACTGATAAGCGTTCTCTCGGAGACTGGCAGCACCGCATTTTTTTATAGCCCTAACCCTCCCCTGTCGCGAGAAGGAATCAGAATCCTGAAGTTTTATGATACTAGACATTAGAAAAAAATAAAAATTTTGAAAAAAAATTTTTTATAGTGGCGTTCGGTCTACACGTGGCAGCAGTGCCATTTTGTGTTCCCCCCTCAATGACCTAACGTATTATTATGTACGATTATAATTATAATTATGTACGACCTTGAAAAGTTTTATCACACTAGACCTAGTGTCGCCGCCGCTTAGACTAGTAGGGAATCTCCCATATTAAAAGTTTTTTCCCTAAGTCCGCGAGGACCCCTACGTGATGGCGATGCTTTATTAGTTTTTTAGGCAACTTTTTTTACAAATCCTTACCCCTCTATGCTTCCCCTTAATCAAAAAATATAAAATAAATAAAAATTTGGATAAATAAATCAATTTTTTCAAAAGGAAAAAAATCCATTACATTTTTTGAATTGTTTCTTTAATTTTCTTAACTTTGCATAATTTTAAAATATTATAATTTTTATAGTAAGCTTTGGAAGTAATGTCACCGTCATGCTTCTATTTTTAACTTCGTTTTTATTTTTGGGCTTTTCGTTGTGTGTTTTTGTGTTAAAATTTTAAGTATTATGGCCTGATATACAATCAATAGTGAATTTTTACCAAGAATAATTTCTAACTTTGAACTTGAACAAGTGATTTGCAACTGTTGTAAATTCCAAGTACCTTTGAACTCTTCAAACAGCACCAGCACAAGACCTCAAAATTATTTTATTTTTGAAATATTAAATATTTTGTAAGTATCCATAAAATGTACTCATGTACAGAAACATAAATAAATATTAACCATGTAATTATATTTGTTTCTTTTTGTTCAAATGTCTAAAAGTTAAAGTGCAGAAAAATGTTTACTTTTTATTAAATATTCTAAACGACAATATTTATTAAAAAGGAAATATTAAATACATTTTAAAATGATAACCTTATTTTACAAAATATTTAAATTTTTCCCGCCGTTTAAACGTCAAACTTGCTGGGGAACCCTTTCAGATGGCGCTATTTTTGATGTCCGAAAATATTGTATCCCAGTTAGCTATCTATTTTATCTATGATCAAGAGGCGAAACAGAGATTTTTGAACAATTTCAAACACGCGTGAAATTCATCATGGCTGTACATATGTATATCGAATAAAAAATATTTAATAACCTAATTTATTTGAAATTTATTCCGTATAGATGGCGCTATATTGACATAAATTTAAAAAAATGGAGGAAAAGGCCTATTTCGTGCATTGAGTTTTTATTGGTTTTAGTAAGTGCACTAGCTTTTATTGTATTTTTTGTGACACCGCGATGTGGAGTTAGCAATAACTTTTCCACCAATAAGTTTGTATAGCTCATATCTCTGTCAAATACATCCAAATTAATTAAAAAAGGATATCATCGCAAAGAGCATTTATAACGGTACCAAATTCATAGTTAGTGCGTCTATAATCAAGGAGGAATTTATAATATAATAATATAAAACATTGGAATTGCATATTAAAAGTGCTTGCTTTAAAAACCTCTTTGAAGACGGATTTTAAAAACATTACAAAATAAAAACTTTACAACTTAATAGTACACTTAAAGGCAAATAAAACGGCATATAATACAAAAGTTAGTCCGTTCCATTTAGCCTATAAAATTTCAAAACAAAAAATGCCCTCTTTCGAAATAAACTAAAAAATGGATTAATAATTTACACAAAAACTCATTTTCTCCCTCATGCACAAAACTTTTAATAGCACCTTCTGAAAGACAATTAAAATATGAATCCGAGGGTATGTAACTCATAGTTTGTCCGTGCGGTTTTAATAATGAAATTTGCAATTAAAATATTACTTGCAAGCAGCGCTACTCTTTCTTGCTTTAATTAAATACGTCATAAAACAAGTTTTTGGAATTGCATAAAACAGTTATTAACATCGTCTGAAAGACAATTAAAATACAAATACGAAGATATCTAATCACAGTTAGTCCGTGCGGTTTTAGTGATGAAATTTGAAATTAAAATATGATTTGGCGGTGCGTTACTCTTTAATCAAATGGGCCACAAAACAAGTTTTCTGACTTGCATAAAAAAGTTATTAAGACCATTTGAAAGATAATTAAAATACGAATCCGAGGGTATGTTACTCATAGTTGGTCCGTGTGTTCTTGTGAATAAAAAATTGATTTATAAGTACCCACACATAAATAGGTTTTGATTTATTATTCCCCTTCTAGCTTCTCAAATGACCACCAGATGTCGTATCTGATCTCTGAAATCAGGATCACCCGTCCCGCCGGTATGATACACTCCCATAAATGTTATCAGTACGTCAAAATTTTCTCAGTTCCAAATGGTTCCAAACTTGATCACCTGTCAAAATGCAGCGTTCTGATCATGTTCTGATTGACTTAGAACTCATTAAGTCCCAAAAGTCGACCTACAACGATTAACTGAAGATAGTAGACTTAAAAATAAGTTTATGTGACCCAATTTACCTATAACGAAAAATGCACCCCTGAGCAGTTATAAGCCTCCAAAGTTGATTTTTTCAAATAGAATTTTTTTATAGCAGCCAAAGCAGTAAGGATTTTTTATTGAAATTTTGTATAAGTGGATTTGAATATTGGATGCTCAATTGGTCAAAATTTAGCTAATCCTCGACTTTTGTAAACGAAGAAGGCATAAACCAGTCAAAATGTATATACTTTTTAAATACTTAAAAAGTACCTGCTCTGGGATGCATTTTTGAAGCACATCAACTCATTTTTAGGTCTACGTGGGCCACCCTGTATATATCGTCAAAGTCACCAAAAATTGTCCCTTCAAATAACATGTAATTTAATTTAATCATTATCGGTCGAATTTTGGGACACCCTGTGTAGTCTATTGGGAATTTCGACTTGGGATACGCCCTCTGGGAGTTATTTGCTGAGGCTAGAATAGGTCTACCTTGACATAACCTGTTTTTGTAAAATTTATTTCCGTGCAGTTTACTTGGGTTTATTATTACTATATTAAAATAATGATATTTCTTACAGGCTGTAATTTATTACTTACCCCAAAATAATGTATTTATGCAATTAGGCAAGTAAGAAATAACACACACTGGTCAATAAAAGATAAACACAATTTTTAAACACAAAAAACTTGATCCAAACACAGGCGCAGTTACTAAAAACAATAAAAATTAAATCGGCGCAAAAATCTTTTATTACTTTTTCCTCCATGTTTTTTTTTCAAATTTACGTCAAAATCTATCCGTAGTCGAAATTCCCAATAGGATGTTAAATGTTGGGAAATTTTGGATTAGTTCATAGTACGTTTTTTTATCACTGACATTTATTAATGTCATTATTCTATGGCATTTTTAAATTTACCTTTTAAATTAGCCTAATAGGTGCTCAACATTCATCAAAAGTAACATTAAACATTCATAATTCAAGGGAATAATTCTTTATAACCTATTTTTTGAGGTTCAGAAACAGTTATTAAAGATTTATTATAACAACATTTTATAAAAGCAAATTTTTTAAAATTCCAATATTGAATTTTCACTGTATATAGAGTGTAGGAAAAGTCCCGCATAATGGCTAAAAATTTGACATATATCTGTCATCTCGTTTTTGTTTTTCTACATCATCACATCATCAACATCATCACGACTGAGGTAAGACTGTGACACGTAGGTAATAAGTGACATTAATTTTATTTTTCTCGAAAATATTTTATCCATTTCATGATTGATTAAAAACAAACAATTCATAAACAACTCCTACAACATTTAAATGACATGACATAATGTCACAGCAACATATTTTAAAAGCAAAATAAACTTGAGAGCGATGTGTAGTCAATAAAGTGAATTTTATAACCTAAAATTTGAAAGCAAAATATGACATGACAGTTGGAGAAAATTATGCAGATTCAAATTATTTTAAAAAAGTTGGCATTTCAAACTTGAGTCTTATCTAAGTTACGTGATGTAGAAAAACAAAAGCAAAATAAATGTAAATTTTTAAACCTTACAATATTTCCTAAAGCATTTCCCAAACCCCCTTTGTATATCTTTTGTAGTTACAAATAAAATATGAAACAGGATATGCCATTTTAGAAATGGTATAAATTCGATAAAAAATTCATATATGACTATCAAAATATTTAGTAGTCCTAGAGATTATGAAAAATTAGTTTTCCTAAGTGAATTGGTGACATAACTTTGAATTAAAAAAATGTTTTAAAATCTTTTAATTGAATCCAGAATACAAATACGCCTAAGCAAACTCATAACTATTTTCTTTAATTAAAGCTTAGGATGGTAATTTCCATAAATTTCAAATTTGCATTGTGTATTATTTCTTTAATGTCGGTTGGTTTTTGTGCTTTTAAGTTAGTATTTGTTAACAAATAAACAAATAATGCTTTTAATTCGGATGCCATCTGCTGAACATTTACTTTTAAAACAAACTTCATTGCAAACGCTTACTGTAATCCCTTTGTCTCATTTGCCGAAAGTAAAGTTTAGCCAGTAGGTACACAAACAAGGATTTTACAAAGTTTACTAGCTAATGGCTATTCAACATTTTGTCACATTTTCTTAGAAAATCATTTATAAAATGTTTTTGTTTTAGTATCTTCTAGTAAATATTTTTCGTCTTTATGTATATACAAACTTAAATCTCGGGTTATTGCGAAAGTAATTTTGCAAATAAAAAATCTTGATGTTTTATACGAACCAATGTTTATTTAGTCTGTTAGATAATTTTGTTCCGGAAGGGTCATTTGAGGGTCGGCATCCACTATAACCCAGAGTTGTACGTTAATATGAGATCTTCAACATACATTCATATAATTGTCACGAACGTTGTATTATTTTAAATTATAAATTCATTTAACATAGAATGTCGAAAATAATTACATTTCTGAGCAATTAGCAAATTTCTCATTATCATGAGTCTGTCACAATTTTAAAACTATAGAAAAGACTTTCACCAGATTAAAATTTATATTCCAAGATCATAAATTTCGAAAAGAAAACGTTTCTTTAAATCTATACGTTAATTTTAAAAGTGCGATTTTTTTAAAGCGCTAACTACAAGATTTGTTCGTTATTAGTTTGTCAGTAAAATAAATGTTAATTACACCAGCATACTTTAGGTTTTTCACTTTAATGTCAGATATTAAATTCCTGCTTATTCTCTTCAACAAAACGCTCTAAAAGAGCTTTAATTTGAAATATTGTTTTGCTTTTTGCTAAAAGCATGTGATAAATATTTACTTAAATAAATAAATAATTTATGAAGCAATTTACCGATCTTAGTATTTGAAGACTCAAAATTTTCAGAAATGCGCTAAATTCTCATATTATTTGTAGAGGTATTAAATTCAAACTGCCTTTATTTCTCGATTTTGTGGGTTTCTACATTTAAAATTTAAAATCAATAAATTTTTCAATGCATTGATGACATAAAATACTTTAAACTTTAAGTAATGGGTTAAAAAAATAAATAAAAGTTTGTCATTTCAATATCACTGACGTATACTATATTATGCAAGTTATTAAAAAGATTCTTGAATATAATATTTAAAGTCTATGATGAAAATAAATTTATATGTTAAATGAAAATGATACTATCCGATCTAATTTTTGTAATGAAATTCTTCATAAAGTAATCTTAGTAGGGGCTTCTTCGTATTTGGTGTAATAATTTAAGCCCGGGGCTCCTGTTTACAAATTCCATTGTTTCTGTAGCAATATTTATGCCTTTAAAGCTCACATTCACATCGTTTAGCTAACACATAAACACAGATCCAATAAGAATAAAACAGATATTTTTATTGCTCAAATAAACGCCTGTCTCTTATGTACAACGTTCGCCAATACTTTTTTTTATATAAAATTTCTCACATGTTCATTTTTGATTTATGAATTGTTTGTTAGCTTTCCTAAACGTCATAATATAAAAATTTTGCACATGCGTCAGGTTTGTAATATAAAATGCTTCCAACCTACTCGAAAACGCCTTTATCAAATCAATCTCCTGGAATAACACTAAAAGTGCTAACGCTGTAGTACGGCTATTCAAGTAGCCAGGGAAAAATTTTGCACAATGAACGGGCTTTGTCATGGCCTATTCAAGATACTCTTACATGCGTCTATAGTTACTACTGAATATTCAAGCTATCAGATGGCCCTTCCTTCTGGCACCACTCTGAAAGTGCTTTATCCTTTTTATCCCCTAGTATTACTGGACATAATTTTTTGTAATAAATTTTCCAAATTTTAAATTAAATTCGTTCGCTTCTTTTGTTTTCAGTCAATATGATTAAAGGTTAAACCAATGGGGTAAAACAAATAAAAGACTATATTCAACATTGTAAATATTTATATGAATACTTTTTTGCTTGTATTTCCACTTCTTCCATAATCAAATTTAGAAAAAATGTATTGTCGGATTTTATTTTCTTATATCGCATATTTTCTATTATTGGGTAGGAAAAAATATTATACCGTTTCCAAATTAAATATGAAAATTTCTTTATCTTTTCAATTAAAATTAATTAAAAAATAATCCTTGCGCAATGAAACCATTTTTCGCTTAAGAAGATATGGAGTCTACAAAATTATACGGCTTTTTACCAGTTTTTATTTATTAAACTACGCGAATATGAACACAGCTACACAGGGTGTCCCAAGATTCAGTTTACAGGTCATATCACCGTTAGTTGAAAAGGGGGTGCCATTTGAAAAAAAAGTTGATGATTTTAAGGGTGGCATAGGAATGGCAATTTGATTCCATTTTTTGATTTATTTTTAATCTTTTCAACTAACAGAGATATGGCCTGTAAACTGAATCTTGGACTACCCTGTATACACAATAGGAATATCAAATGAAAGTAGAAACTCTGCTTAATACTTATGTAGGACAATTTTGTCCTTTAGAAGTCTAGCCTTAAATTATTTAAACTATGTAATTATAGACTGAATGTTATTTATAAAATGTTGAATGATTGAAAAAAATGCAAGGTATATTTCGTAAATTTTTATCGAACATTTTACTTTAATAGAAGCTAATACCATCGTTCTCTAGGCGATACAAATTTAAAAATATAATAGAAATGAAGATTTTTATAGGTACTTTTAGCCTGATTATGTGGGATGTATTGTGGGTCAACATTTCTTTCCCAAATTGAGGAAGAAGCTTAAAATATACGTTTATTATTGGAGCATGGTTCAATTTAGACTCCCAATCCTCTTAAAACGCTTTATTGCGATGCTTGCCTGGGGGCGATTATATTAAATATAACTTAATTTTAATTAAGTTTACCTATCGGTTGTATAATTTTTATAAAACATTATTTATTAAATATTTTATTTCGAAATTACAAATCGTGTAGAGTTTATTTACAAACTGTACATCAGTAAAACAGAAGAAGATATTATAAAAGTAGGAATATTATTTACCCAAAAACAAATTATAAAATATAAATTTTAAGCTTTTTGTTTGGAAGTCTTTTGTAAATCCAAATCCATTTTCCTAGGATTATCCGGAAAACCTTACAATGTCGCACCGTCTAATAATAATATACATTCAGACTTGCCTTATTTACAACTTAAAATTTAAGTAGTTATTTCACAAAACGTAGATTTAAATTATATATGTTTAAAAATTACAAACACGAGATAAATTAATTTTTTAATTGTAAATATTCATCAATGCCATTAGTAAAGATTTTATATCTTTTCGAAAACGACATCCTTGAGGCTTTTAAGATTGCCTGGGAGAGCGTTATAAAATGTTATGCCCAAGTTATTTACACCAGTCATATTTTTACTCAGTCTTGTAAATCTTTTTTCCGACGAACATATGAAAAAATCGTATATGTCATTCATATTAGTAGTTTAGAAAATCTTTCATTTCAACACTAGTGACTTTGACTTTCTGTTTTGTAACTGTCAAATAGTTCTTGTAATTTTCGATATAGGCGCTGCGAAGGAATTCCGAAAGCCCTCTCTTGGATTTTTTTGAACTTGCAAAAAAAGGATAGTTCAAATAAAAAATTATATTTAACCCCGCCAATATTACTAATTTTATTATTAAAATCATTATATAATTCACTTTTCTGTAAATTTTAAATAAAATAGGAACATTTTTTATTCGTTTCGATAAGTTGCTTCCGTCAAAACAGCGCCACCTACAATTATTTATATTTAACTAAAAATAATCGATAACTTCAATGTCAGCTGCTGTTAACATAGGTTAGGTTATGTTGTTACTACAAAATATTAATAATGGTCGCAAAATCTCCGTGGTCGTCGGAAAAATAGCGTACACAACTCGCAGAAAGTGAATTTCGTTGCTCGTGTAATATCCTCACTCGGCTAGCGCCTCGTTCGGCTATTTTCGAGCTCGCACAAAATTCGTCACTTTCTAGCTCGTTGCGTAATATACTATATGAATGTGATTAGATATGGTATTATTAGAATGGTTAGTCGTTTGTTCAATATAGCTTGCTAGATTAGGCATTACGTTTTAAGCATTTAAAAAAGTAGTAAAGTTTCCTTTCAGTCGTCTAGCCAAGTCCTCGAAGTATTTGGACTGCTCTACGTTGTAAGGCAAACATTTTGGATTTTATGGCAGAGTGCCCCCCAATGAGAAGGCTATACTTCAATTGAGATTGAAAGTAATAATATGCCTTGGTTAATTCATACTTTAAATTTCTTAAGAGACAATTGTGGAAATTAGAGTAGACCATTGGTATTAAACCATTTATTGGCCATCCATAGTGATTCTTGTATAAATATTACCATATCATTATCGCTGTGTCGTGAGCATATTGTATTAGTCTATTGGAGAGCGCAACTGGTAAGTCATTGGTGTATACCTACGAAAACTGGAAGTTGCCCGAGGATTGACAACTAGGGCACCCCCATACCTATTGGTAATAACTGTGAATTGTAACCATTGAATTTTACTAGTTGATTTCTGTGTGACAAATAAGATGACAGCAGACTACAACTTGAGGGTAATAAATTTTATATGTTTTATTTATTTATTATTTTACTTAGCAAAATTTGATGGGAAACGCAATCGAAGGCCTTGAATAGATCTATGAATGATGCATTAATAAGATACAGGCCGTCCCGGAACGCATACACCCCCTCCTCAACAAAATCCAAGATTGCATGTTTTGTTGATCTGGAGGGTCTAAAACCGTATTGGTTGTCATATAAAAGTCCATTTGTTTCAAAATTATTTTAGAGTAGTACTTGTTGGACTTTCTCAAATATTTTTGATGCAATGGAAGCACAAATATAGGTCTAAAATTGTTAACATTATTTCCGTCCCCTTTTTTATAGATGGGTAGCACTTTAGCAATTTTTAATCTTATAGGAAATGTTGATGACGTAATGCATTGATTGATAAGTGTTGTTAGTGGCAGGAGTATTATATCTTCTTTATAGACTTAAACATAATAGCATGTATTCAGCGACCGTGATAAAAATTTTAGAGACGTCATTAAAGTTAATCATCTAATTATTATATTTCTTATGAAGAAATATTTTTTAATCACGTGTTTAACGTTAACGGCGTCTCTAAATTTTTCATCACGGTCGCTGAATACACGCTAATATCAGTACATATATTAATGAGGTCTAAACTTAAGGAGCAATTTCCTAAATGGAAAATATAGTGGTTTAGTTCTGCAGTCAAAAACAACAGTTGGATGATGCTTAAGTTTGTTATTATTTATCTTCTTTTAGTGCATGATACAGGTTTAAAGGTAATAGTTGAACAGCTATTTAATATATCAGAATATCTAATATGGTCTTTATTTTCACAGGGAATAGTTGAAGTAACTTGTTGGACAACACTTGTAAAAATAGATTAAAATCATCTGATTTAACATCACTCACGAATTCACCATAGGGTTTATTAGCTTTATGATTATTTGGTTCTCTCCACATTGCTTTGATTGATTTCACTTTTAAGATCACTATTAAACCACTTAACCGGTTGTTTTTAGACTTACACCTTTTTTTCAGGAAAAGTACTTTCCACATGAAACTCAATGATCTTTATAAATTTTTCTGCTTGGAGGTTTTGATATATTATAGATGATGATAGCCTATTTTAGTAATATCACTGACAATATGATTCTTTACATATGGCTTTATACTATCTATGATATTGAAAATTATCTAGGCAATTATTTAGAATGTGGAGGAAATCTCGCTGATGTATTCTGCTGACGATTGTTTAAAATTGTTTGACTTCGTTTCGCAATTTATATGTTTTAGAATAAGAGATCCCCGATAAGGTCTGCTTCGGCTAAATACTTGGGTACAATATACACGGTGAGTTGAAGATAAAAACCTTAAATTAACATATTATGTCCGATTTTGCTTCCTAAGGGAGCTACAGTCCTCCAAAGGTGGTGAGGAAAAGAAAAGGTATAAAAATTAAAAATACCCTTAATTTTATTAGAATGTCCAAAATAATCAGACATTGATTGTATTAGCTACCTAATAATAAAAGACGTGTATTTTAGAAGCAGTAGATACCTAACGTGCAACATTGCAACGAGCAGCGCCTGGTTATGTGCATTTTTCTCTAAAATGGTGCATTCTATAGAGTTGGTACAAGAATACCTTTTTTATTTGAAATGGTTTGGCGAACGTTATTTTGAAAAAAAAAATCTTAAAAAATGAAGCATGAAAAAAAATCATATAAATCAAAGAAACATATCTAAAGCGTATTACGATTCACACCAAATTTGAAGTTTCTACTATAAAGCGTTTTCAAACAAACCTACAAAAACCTTATTTTTTAGACCACATTTGAAGAGCTGTAGCTCCCTAAGGAAGAAAAATCCGACATATGTTAATTAGAATTTTTATCTTAAAATTAGTTAAAGTATCGGCTTGAAAAATTTGCCTAATTAATTTCGACTCACCCTGTATTTCTCCAAACTTATACATGGCATTTGCTTCGTTTTCTAGTGTTCTGATATAGCTAGTGCAGTTATTTTTGAGCTTTGTAGAAAAAGTTCTGTATGATTTAATTTATTTCATATAGATTGCACTTTTTGAAATTCGCTGGATACTTGCGGTGTTGGTCATAATTTTTTTCCAGGGAAGCTCTTTTAAAATTTCTTTTTTGGAACATAGAAGAGTCTTGTGGCTACCAATTTCTTCTTCTTTTATTTTTGTAAGTCCAACAAAATACTACAAACATTAAGTAAGTTTTCACTTATACTTCAACTTATTGTTAGCGTTGGAAATATTAAAATTAAGCATTGAGTTTTCATTCTGAAGTTATAATATCTATGGTCCAAACATAATTTTTATTTATATTTTTGATTATTTTAGGAATTTCGATTATATTAAAATTTTCAAAAACTTTAATGGCAGTTGAAATTTTTAGGAATGTCAAAGAAACCAAATAGGAGTATTTTATGTCACGTTTCATGGAAATCAGTTGACTGGAATTTTTTTAAAAAAGAAAATTCAAAGCATGGAAGTGGAACTGACTTTTTTGCATCAATTAAAACATTTCCCATAACTCCGGAAGGAATAAAGATATCGATCTAGAGAGCTTCAAACCATTAAAATGACACTCAGCTAAAGACTGTAAAATATGTTTTTAAGGCCAGTTTTAAAGCTTGATTTTTTTCAAAAATATTGCTTTCATTTTATTTCTTAAAAGCACTACTGGTATCAGTAATCTTATCTAATGTAAGATATTTAATTAGGAGTTTCATAAACATTAATTACTTTTTTGTGGAAAAATATTTTTTTTTTAATTTTGAGTACAAATCGATCAGGTTGATCTTTCAAAATTAATAATTGATCGGCTCTTCCTAGAAAAATAAATATATTATATTTTTGAAGAGCGTTTAATTTAATTTTGAAAAGTTAAATTATTAAAATTGTTCATAATTCAATTTCTGTTTTTCATTTTATTACCTCCCTGGGGTAGTAATTTTGTATTCTTATTACATAAGGGAAGCAAATGAGATTGTTATTCTCTATCTTCACAACCAATATCTTTTTTAATCCAGCTGAAAATTATTTTCTTGTATCTGGTTGGTGAATATATTTTCAACAAATTATAAACAGACAAAGATTTTTAAATTTAAAATTGATACTATGCGAAATCGTAGTAAATAAAATATAGACATATTACAGTAGAATCACAAAATAAAACGTTTTAGCACAGCATTTGATTTGCATTGCTTTCGTTTAATTTTAAAACGAGTTCATCAATTTACTCTCCTAACTTAAATTGTGTTTCAGAACATCTTTGATATGCTGCGCATAATTTAAATTTTATTGCCGTTGGCGCGCGTGTGAGAGTAAAAAACCACCATTTTGAATTTTAAAGGTGAAATAAATAAATTTGGCCTCCTTTGAGTAGATTTTCATTTGTTTCAACTTTATACTTAATGTGATCGTAAATCAGATGATGTGAATTCAGAATTCGCTTATAGCGATTCAGAAATTCCATATTTCGGCCCCATAAATATACATATAGAGGAGCCAATATAATCTTTCCATTGTGAGATTGGTCGCTTTACGGTAGTGGCATGTAACGGCTTCAATATTCCAACGTTGCCATAATAACATCGTTAAACAACGTGTAATCGCTTTATACGCGAATGCAATAAACGAACAATGCCACTGCCACAGGATGCGCATTTTTCTATAATAAGTCCTATATTATATTAACCCTTTAATTAAAAATTGTTTTCATCAGATACCCCAAAGTCAGTCTACTACACAAACCGGCAATTTATATAAAAATAAACGTTTTCATTTCACTATTATCTTCAAGAAATCATATCTATAACTTACTACTTTTTGACTGAAACAGAGCAATTTTAAAAGTTTTAGAATCTCATACAGCACTTTTATGCCACAAAATATTTATAGGAAAAGTTTATTTCGCCTGCACAGGTGTTGAATGGAATTTTTCCCGGTTCATAAATGGTTTTATGTTCACATTTAGA
Source organism: Stenus bimaculatus (assembly GCA_963971135.1). Classification (NCBI taxonomy): domain Eukaryota; kingdom Metazoa; phylum Arthropoda; class Insecta; order Coleoptera; family Staphylinidae; genus Stenus; species Stenus bimaculatus. Next base: position 66,380,682 of record OZ020180.1, on the reverse strand, counting down.
AAAATATGAAATAACTTTGTACAATAAAAATATAAAACCTTACAAACAAATCAATCAATAAGTATACATGATCGTATTATTTTTCTTATTTTGAAAACGTGAATATAAAATATGTCGTGGGTGCGAACTATTTTAATAAAAATATATTTTCAACTTTAAATTACACAAAATTTAAAGAAATAAAAATAATGAAATGTATTTTCTAGATATTTGGGAGTCAGCATTTTGTGAAAAATACATTTTCGAGATGCTGAACATTCGCGCTTTTGACCAAATTAGTTGTTAAAATTTTTTTTTGTTTTTCGAATAAATTTAAAACTATGGAAAATATTAAAAAAATATTTTAATAAAAGTTGTCTGATTTTAAAGGACCTATCAAACCATTACAAACTCGACCTATTTTGCTGTTTAAAAAATCAAAGTGATATCCGGTTCCGGATAGTTCCGGGTTGTTCCGGAAAAAAAAATAAGTTCACCAATGGATTGTTTAGGTTCACTTTGGTAATTAAGTTTCTTATTTCAGTCGTGTACGGTAAAGTGAGATAAATGGGTGGCACGGGTGGTCTGATACACCCTGTATAGTATATGAATTTAGCAAGTAAACAGGGTATCCCTACATAACTGTGATGATAGAGGAAGTCAAACTAAGCATTTTTGACTTATAAAGTATTATCCGGAAATGCTTCCTTAACAAGTTATACCACTTCAAAATTTTCAAAAAGAGATATTAATTTAAAATTGTTGCCACAGTTTTTGTACATGAGGATAAACATTTTCGGCCAATAAAAGTTTAAAAATATTTTGAGGGGCGTTACATGTGGGGGGGTCATCAACTTTTTTTGATCATATCTTTTGTTGCTTTACGTTCTTGATAATTTTAAAAGCACTGAAATAATCATTGATCAATGTTCTACAGAAAAGGTACTATTGTATGTCGCTCCTGTGCTTCATTTCGGAGTAAAAGTAGATTTTATAATTTTTAGCTAAAAATATGAATTTAAAAAACAACTTGAAAGTAGGCCAATTTACCTAAAATATAATGTACTAAATATGTGGGCTGATCCATATGCAAGATGTCTGGTAATTCCGCATTTGAAAATCTATGCATATTTAATTTTGCCATAATTCGACTAACTATCAAACTCTAATTATAAAATATTAAAGGTTGCTTAGAACTTAGAATTAACAATTTATTGTGGTAATTCGCCTACATTGATATTTGTATGTTTTCAGATAAATCACGAAATTTTCATTAAAAAACCTAATTTGATGATGTTTTTTAAATTCATATTTTTAGCTAAAAAATATAAAATCTACTTTTCCTCCGAAAAGAAGCAGCGGAGCGACATATGTACAATAAGCGTACCTTTTCTGTAGAACATCGATCAAGGATTATTTTAGTACTTTTAAAATTATCAAACACGTAAAGAAACAAAAGATATTTCACTTCCTCTATTACCACAAAAAAATTGTCACAGTTATTCAGGAACACCCTGTATAATACATTTGTAGGTTCCTACGGTTTTCCACCAGAGGGCGATCAGGATTCTAAAACTCCGAACAGGCCAAGATACCAGTTTATGGATGCCACAAGATGCGCTTCTTGCGATTGTATACAATATACCGGGTGGACACGAAGCATGGGTCATTTTTTCAATATGACTTCTGGTTTTACCGAAAGTGACATCAACTTTAATTTTTTAAATCTAACACTCATTTTTTTTGTTCAAAATATGAAAGTATTGTATAAAAAGAGCATGTTTGTAATAATTTTTTTAATTTTTTTTTCTTTATCCGAAGTTGATAAAAACTACCAAAACTCATTCCAAATAATAGAAATACCTAAGGAAATTTGTATTTTGTAAAATTATTTAAGCAGTTTTTGAGATATTAATTTATGAACTTTTTTGAGTAACACTTTTGCAAATAAGTCTTTTTTTAATGGAAAGATGCCGTGTCACTTGGTTTTTCAAAAAGAACATATTAATACGATTATTTTGGGAGCGCAGATGTAGGGTGTAATAAATTTACTTGTGCCAATTTTTCATATTTTTTGTACTCGGGATTTTTCAAAATTTACTTTACTTTACTTTTGATTGGAAGTGAATGGCCGCTAACAGTGAGCAACAAATTTTGAACAAAAAACTGTCTCCTTTTTAATTACATTTTTTTGTATACACTTAGAAAAACAAAATATGATGAAACAAAAGCTCTACACCTTTCCTAATTGCATTTTTATAAAGTTCAATTTTATTTCAGAAATCATCAATTATAATTCAGATTAATCAAATGTATTTCAGGAAGCATCATTTGAAAATCAGAATTCGTCAATTTTATTTCAGAAAACTAAAATATACTATTTTAGCTACCTACAGCCATGTCTTCCATTGCTAAAGCAGTTAGAACATCGATTTTAGTATATTGTACTACACGAGTATAATCACCACTAACAATTGTATTTTTGGCTTCATCAATAATTATTGTTTCTAAGTAAACAAACATTTGCTCCCTAATACCAGGAGCCATAACAAGATAAATCTATAGTAGTCTTTTAACAATAGTACTTTAATCTTAGGACAGATTATTTTATTGCAATTAAAATTAGTGAATAAGGAACTAAGCCCAACATTGTTACTGGTTTGCTAAATTGCCAAAGCACTTTTTTAATGAATTACATGTGCTGTTGTGGTTTACGTGCACAATCACTGGCAAAAATCTTAATCTTTTACAACTGCTCTTTTCTTAAATTACATTAATTTTTCTGAAATACAATTTATACTTTCTGAAATAAAATTGATCTTTTCTAAAATTCAATTATTCTTTTCTAAAATACAATTTATGATTCTAAAATACAATTTGGATCAACTAATAACGTCCCACCTGATTCTAAAAGAGTTCCAGATATCCATTCTTTCTTTGAGTAATATAAAGAACGAACCGTGCTATCCTATTCACAAATAAATCAGCAAACCTTTGTATATCCTAGCTGCATACCCAACAAAAGTGCTATAAACCTAAGGCACGCACAAATTAAATTCGTTATACAGGGTGTAACTTAAATGCACGGCAAAATTTTAAGGGGTGCTTCCTTGGGCCATTTTAAGAACATTTATACCTTAGGTGATTTTTCGAAAAACGCTTTATTTCAAAAATACACGATGATAAAGATTTCTTAAAATGCATGGTTTTTATCACATAAAGTTGTTACTATGGCTACTAGACTTTTTTTCGAATATACAGGTAGATTTTACGTAATAATTTTAATTATTTATTAATCTAAATACAATTTACAATAAGTGGTCAAAATGAGAACCATTAGCTAGCAAACAAGAATCCAATCTTCTTCTCATCGATTGGCGAACTCTTTCAAAGATACCAGGATTGTTTCTTATCGAATTACATTCGTTAATTATTCGAGTTCTTAGATCTTCTAAATTTTCTACTGGAGTCTTATAAATTAATGATTTCAGATGGCCCCATTGAAAAAAATCTAAAGGATTTAAATCAGGGGATCGAGGAGGCCATGGTTGTGGATCACTGCGTCCAATCCACCTATTAGGATAGTTTGCATTCAGGAACTCACGAGCAACCAAACTAAAATGCGCTGGAGCTCCATCATGCATTAGCCACATTACATTCCTCGTCGCCAATGGTACATCTTCTAACAAACATGATAGCGATTGTTCCAAAAAAATCCGATATGCTTCACCGGTAAGCCTTGGGGTAGAAATGCTTGTCCAATAAGAAAATCACCCACAATTCCGACCCAAACGTTTAATGAAAATTGTTGTTGGAAACGATCTTCACAAATCTCATGTGGGGTTTCTTCGGCCCACGAATGTCTATTGTGAAAATTCATTACTGCGTTTCTTGAAAAATTTGCTTCGTCAGTAAATAAAATTATGGTCATTAATTGAGGGATTTGGATCAATTTTTGAAGAAACCATTGGCAAAATTGTATTCGTGGTGGAAAATCGCGAGGTAAAAGTGCCTGAACGCGTTGAATGTGGTATGGGTGCAACAACTGCTGCCTTAAAATTCTCCAAACAGTCATATTACTTACATTCAAATTTCTACCAATTTTTCGTGTAGAAGTACTTGGATCTTCTTCCACCAAGTTGAGCACATTTTCTTCCAATTATAGCGTTCTAACTCTCATTGGCCTTCCTGGTCTCTCTCTGATCTTAAATGAACCATTTTCTCGAAGACAGTTATGAATGTTTTCAAAAGTTTTTCTATCAGGAAGACGACGGTTGGGAAATCTTTCACGATAAAAACGTCTTGTTCGTAGTGCATTTCCATTAGCAAGTCCATAGGTAAAATGCATGTCTGTCATCTCGGAATTTGTGTAAATAATTCATAATTAGCAAAATAAACTCTGACAGGTTACAGCAACAAAGTTCGTAGCCATGGTAACAACTAAACTTTAATTTTTACACCTATTATTTATTTAATAAAAAGCATGCATTTTAAGAAATCTTTATCTTCGTGTATTTTTGAAATGAAGCGTTTTTCGAAAAATCACCTAAAGTATAATTGTTCTTAAAATGACCCAAGGAAGCACCCCTTAAATTTTTGCCGTGCATTTAAGTTACACCCTGTATTTAATAACTCTAAGAAGAACTGTCATGTTTGAGTAAATTTCATTGATGAGCATTGGATGCCCAATAGAAACTAATCGAATCGAAGCTTGTTTTCATTCTTGGGGGTAGTGATCTATGATGAGACCTTCATTAAACCATATATATTACTGCAGGTCACAAAATTGTTTTCTATACTGTAATGGGGTAAAGGATACAAAAGTACTGTTGCACATTGTAATTTGCAATGCAATGAAGCTCCGGGATAATGGGATGGATTTTCTATCACTTCTTATGTTATCATATGAACAAGTTATCGTGGGGATCTAAATAGATGCTCTTAATCACCAACAGTATTGTATGCTTTCAGCACACCTTAGAACTATTAATTTTAGGCATAGACATAGTATAGTTTCCACGATGCGTTTTTCCTGACTCAATATTTAGTAAATTGAAGGTCTTACATATAAAATTTTGAAGGAAACTATAGTGCGCCCAATTGGGAAAGGTAATAGTAGATCACTCTAAACAGCTACCGGCAAGAGACTATTTGGTTTTATTAAATAACTCTTTTGGCCAATAATATTTTGTATAAAGGTTTAATAATATCTAGTTATATAAACTCAGTTTGTTTTGAGTTTATAAGTGCTATGTAGCAGTGTTATATAACATGAAACAGGATCACAAGTAAAAAATTAAAATTATGCAATAATTAAAAATTATTATGGCCAAGAAATTTCAAGCATTTTGGACTTTTAAATAATTAAAAGTTTGTTGGTATCAATCACCTCATTGGTCCATATAATTTGGCAAATTTATTTCAAACATTTTAATAGTTTTCTTTTCGACAATAGCTTCATCTTCAATAGGCGTAAGTATATTATTTAAAATAAGGATTTTACTATGTAAGTACGAGAGAGAAAAGGGTTAAAGAAAGCGTAAAAACTTGATACAGTTGTTCTACATTTTACATGCAAAAATAAAGTCTGGAAGGGATTGCAAAGTTTAAGCGAGGGAAGGTCTAACAATGTCACCCTTCCATGTACAATCCCAGTCATAGAGCTTCGGGAAAGCGTCACTACTTTAAAATAGTACTGGGAAAAAAATGAGCGTCGCTTCAGACCAAACGGAAGCGTTTTATTAAAAATCATAATATTTCATTTATGTGTGTCATTATTCTGAGCATGATTGTACAAGTAATAGAAATTTAGTCTGTCACAAGAATTTTCTGGTATGAATTCGCTTGCACTGAATAATAAAGTACGATTACAACATGAAACCGCTTTTGTATTACATTTTTGAAATGTAATAGGCTTAAGATACAACTTTAATTGTTTTAATTTTGAAAAAGCGCACATTCAACCGTGTATTTGTTTTGTGTATTTATGCTTGAAAGATAAATATGCAACTTTCAAAAGCTTGTTTACATTAGCAATCGTGCTTATTAAAAAATGTTTAAATTTTTATTTAATGATACATGAACGTGAATTTAATTAAAACAAAACCTTTAATTAAAAAATAGGATCGTAAACTTAACTGGCGCAAAAAATGGTAGTAAGTTTTATCTCGCATCTTTGCAACGTTTGCTAAAAGAACCCCATTATATCATCTTAATACTTAATTAAGTAAAATAAGAAGAAAGCACCAATTTAACACTCCCTGTTAGTAATTTAGACCGTCTTGTTAGTTCTTTTAACTTTCCCCTTTCGTTAAATTTTCACTCCCGGGAGGGGTTGTGAAATATTGCAAGTGTTAAGCCTATAATCCATCTTTAAGCTTTTCCTAAATTATAAAACATTTTCCACACGCACCTAAACAAAAAGGGATTAAGTAATTGGCATTTTTAATTTACTAAATTTTACTTATTATTACTCATCACTTTATTAAGCAAGTCTGATTTTTATTTTTTTAATATATTTACATGGATAATATAGAAGAAATCAGTTATATAAATTTAGAATTACTTTTTTTGAAATTCTAATATAATTTTCATTATATTCCCATTATTTTTCTAAAGACATTAATACGGGTAAGGTAAATTTCTTGTGGTTTGGTATGTAGGCAATGAAATCTTCTAGTAATCCAATGGCGTAGCAAATATTTTTTAAACGAATACAATAATCATAAAAAATAAAGAATTCTAAATAAATACCCAAATTTCAGTTATTTATTAAGGTCTCGTGGTATTGAAAATAAAAAATGTAGAAAGAGCTCTCTAGTGGGAAATTTTAATTGACCACAATTATTTTAGCTCACCCTGTATTAAAAATGTATTCATCTAACATTGAATTTAAAATAACTAAATAACTATAATCTTTACTTTCCATTGTAATTAAATTATATTCATTAAAGGTAACGGGTGTTCAAAAATTTGCTTGGTAGGCAACAAAATTTGGCCACATTAAAATAAAAAATAAGTACTTCAGTGACATTAAAAAAATACAAAACCAAAAAATTTTAACATCAGTTCTTCTTTTTAATTATTTAAGTAATACACAAAACTAAAGCTACTTAGAGGTTCTTTGGTTACATTTAGTTGGATTTCAACAGGTATAGAAACCTAGAAACAATAAACTCGCTAAAAATAGTACAAAGTATATTTAGTTGCCTAGTTTCGGGATCAATCCTAATTGAATTTCCTGTAAAATAATAATTAATAAAAAAATCATTTTTAAAAGCAATTCTTAGATTATGTTATTCATAAACCCGGAATTAAAAGTAAATGATTTAATCCTGAAATGTTCAATCGTTGAGCGAGACGAAGTTTAAACCGTAAAACCAATAAACATCAAATGTCAAAATGATAACAAAAGTAAAGCTGCTTTCAGTAGTAGCTTTTATTTTAATATCATGATTATAAAATTAATAATATACAACAAAAATAGTCATCTTTATTGAAACAACGTTTAATTTAAAATAATAATATAAATATTGAATATCCATGCTATTATATTTGTTACAAAAATCAGCAATAATTTATAATGTGTGAAGCTTAAATGTGTATATTCATTAAAATTATAAATAAATGACAATTCCTACAATTTAAGACTTTATATGTAAAACAGCTTTCATATTATAGGAAGTACAACATTTTATTTTTTTAATAACGTTAAAATAACAAGATGAAAAACCGTAAAATATTTATGAAATTATGAGTTAAAAATGCAAATTGTTGAAAATAGGTATTTTAGCACAAGTGTATAATTTAATCACCAGTTTTAATTTGGCCACTTAAGGCTGTGGGGGAAGTGGTAAATTCCCAGTTTTTTTCATTATTGTGGTTAAAAGCTATACATATGTTGTATTCATACGTCTCTTTTCATGAACTTTTATTCACAAGTAATATAATAATTTTAAATTATACTTGGAAAAATTGCTTAAAAAATCCCCTTAACTAATTAACTGAGATATGAAGAAACACAGTTAGGAACTCGACTTCTTTATCATGAATTTGGAAAACTCGATTGTAGTCACGTAAAGGTTGACTTATATTTATTTTTATATATTTTTTTATTTAGATCATTTGTGGTTTGAATTTTATTTCCTCTTGTGAGTTTTACTTACACTTTTTTCAACAATTACATTTAATTACATAATAAAATATTCTAGAATAAAACAAATAGTTGAAACCGAATGACAGTATACAGGCTTTCCCAAAACCACAAATATTTCAAGGATGAATTCTATAATTCATTTAGACTTAATAAGTCCATATGCACATATGTCCTAAATGTAAAATAAATAGTTGCCTTCTTAATTTGAATTCTTACTTGGTTAAATTTTATAATAGTATATTAAGCAACGAGTTTCATAAGTCAAATATTATTGCACGCGTCCAAGTTTAAAAAACGAGACGCGTAGCGGCGAGTTTTTTAATGGACGAGTGTAATAATTGACTTATGAACGAGTTGCTTATACTATTTTTTATAATTTGCGCAAAAATTAAATAAATTTGGAAATTATTCGAGGTACAAATATTTCTTTATTTTTTTAGCAGTTGGTGACAATGATTTCTTATTGAATCGTTGTTATAACAACAGAAAACAGAAGTCTTGACAGTGACAGTTTAATTTAAGGTTTCAATTTTTAGATTTTAAGTTAAAAAATTGTAAGCCCTTAATTTTTGATAAATCTTTTCATATCTAGATTAGATTAGTTAGATTCCGCTATTAAATCTCTTAAATTAGGTAAAGCTGCTGGTCTTGATGATCTTAAAAATGAACAAATAAAAAGATTTGGTATTAAAACTAAACAATGGTTATTGGATTTTTTTAATAATTGTATTTTTGAAGAGAACATACCAAAGATATGGAGAAAAACCAAAATAATTGCTATTCCTAAACCGGGTAAATCACTTGATAATGCCAAAAATTTTAGACCTATCTCACTTTTATGTTGTTTATACAAATTATTTGAAAGAATGATATTAAGTAGACTCTCTCCAAATATTGATGATCAACTTATACCTCAACAAGCTGGTTTTCGTCCTGGTAAATCAAGTACAGGCCAAATCCTTAACCTTACTCAACATATTGAAGATGGTTTTGAGAATAATCTAATAACAGGTGCTGTTTTTGTTGACCTCTCTTCGGCATATGATACAATTAATCATCGTATTCTCTTGTCTAAAATTTATAAATTGACAAAAGATTTTAAGCAAATTCAAATAATTCGTAATCTATTAGAAAATAGACGATTTAGAGTAGAATTAGGTGGTAAACAAAGTAGATGGAGAATTCAGAAGAATGGTCTTCCACAAGGAAGTGTTCTCGCCCCTACTTTATTCAACATTTATACAAATGATCAACCTATTTTTCCAAACACCAATAGTTTCATCTTTGCTGACGGTCTAAGTATAATTACACAAAATAAGAATTTACTTACTATTCAAAATACTTTATCTGCAGCGCTTAAAAATCTGTCTATTTATTATCAAAAAAACAGTCTTCGTCCAAATTCATCTAAAACAATATCAAGTCTCTTCCATTTAAATAATAAAAAGGCAAATATAAAATTAAATATTTCTTGGAATGGTGATAATGTTGAATTTTACCAAACTCCTACATATTTAAGAGTTACCCTGGATCGTACATTATCGTATAAACAACATATCAAAAATTTAATGACTAAAATTTCAACTAGAAATAACCTTTTACAAAAACGTACGTATACCAAATGGGGTGCAAATGCTCATACATTAAGATGTACTGCTCTAGCTTTAGTGTTCTCCAAAGCTGAATATGCTGCTCCAGTATGGGAACGTTCAAATCATGCCAAATATCTAGATCCAATTCTAAATCAGACACGTCGAATTATAACTGGTTGTCTTAAGCCCACTCCTATTGGTTTCCTCAATATTTTAAGTGGAATAGCTCCTTCGAATATTAGACGTTCTGTTGCAAGTATGAGGGAAAGGAAGAAACAACTCACTGATTATAGACATTCTTTATATGGTATCATTCCTACAAGATCTACACTAAAATCGAGGAAAAGTTTTCTTTTATCTGTTAAACCTTTGGAAATTTCAATATTAGATACAAGAAAATTTTTATGGTGTGGTTCTTTATCTGATTTAGACAAGGAATTAAAAGTTTCTCCAAAAGAAGAACTTCCTCCAGGCTTTGATGAAAAGTGGTTAACTTGGAAAGCTCTAAATAGATTACGATCTAAAACAGGTAGATGTAAAACAAATTTATTGAAATGGGGCTTTACAGTTGAAGATGAACTCTGCTTATGTGGAAATTCACAAACTATGAATCATTTACTAATATGTGATAAATTAAATCAACCTTGTTCAGATTTAGATCTTGCACAAGCCTCACCAGCTGCAATTGAATGTGCTAATTTTTGGTCATCTATTTTATAATATTATGTTTTTGTATTTATGTATTATTATTAGGATGGACACGAAATAAATAAATAAATAAATATCTTCACAAAAATTAATACCACATATTTGACTTTCCTTATTTGACAATTAAATTTAAAGATTATTATTTAATTTTTTGTTGGAAATTAATAATTTAAAAGGAGTGAGGAATTATTCTGTATCCTATAAAAAATTTAGGAGACTTAAAAAACATAGCAAGTACTTTAAATCTTGAAATTTATTTATGATAATCAATACCACAAATTTGACAGATCAATCTACCCAATGCTACCAACTTCGTAAGCGGGTGCTATAATGATTGCGCTATGGCCCATTATGGTTTCGCTAGCGGTGTTTTAAAAGGAATATTATAGACGCAAATTATAAAAAATTGTTTGAAGCAATATTTTAGCTATATGTGACATGCGGCTTTGTGTATCGAACAAAATGGAGATATTTTTAAACATTTCTTGTAAATTAAATAATAATAGATGTATTAAATAAAAATTTATTTAAGTACTTCCTTGTGATATACCTTTATTTACATTTATTATTTCCATGCTCCAGATAGCTACTATACTTTATTTTTTAACTAGGAGGAGTGACAGGGAAGGACAACTTACACATAAAAGTTACTAGAAAAATAACCAAACAGATTTTGACAGAAGCTTTAGGTTATTTTGGCTTTTTAGTGATAAAATATGTACAGAAACATAATTGAAATCCCCATTTCTTTGAACTGAATATAATAATTCTAATTTTATGATTAATATTTCGAGGTTATATGTCAAAAATCATCCAAAATGATTATCCGGTGTAAATCTTGCTGAGTTTTAACCAATCAGGGACGTTAATTTTTAGCATTTTAGCGCGGGAAATTTAAATCACTCCTTCTATTTAAAAAATGAAGTATAATTCATTCAAAACACTTTCCCCGAATGCCCTTTTGAAACAGCTTCTCTAATAATAAAGTATGCTATATGGTTTCAAACGCACAACTAAGATCATAGAATATGGCACGAATACTTTCTTGTCCAATGTGTTAATTATTTCATTAAATACATTAAATAATACCTCTTCCGTTGGGAAACCACTTTTATAACCATATTGATTTTTTGAAATAAGATCGTTTTTCGGAAAATTCCATTAATTGATAACAGAAGACCCTTTCAAATATTTTTTAAAATCCCGAAAAACTTGCTACTGGTTGATAGTTTTAATTAAATTCTTTTCACTCTCTTTATAGATTTACATTATTTTACTTTACTGTAAAATATCTGGAAAACTGCCCGTTTAAAATGATAAATTGACACGTTCTGTGATTCTGTGATTGGTTATTCTATTGAATCAGCGCAGATTTTTAGCATCAAACCCTGATGAGTTTTTGTTTGGAGAACTATCTATTATTTTTTTATGTTCTTTAAGTGATTCATGTTTTAGAAACATAGAATTATTATCAAAAATACTTTTATATTATTGGTTTTTATTGGTTTTGGTATATTAATCACAACGTTAGTTATAGAATCTATAAAAAATGTATTGAATTCATTTGAGGCTTCTGAAATTGAAATGTTCTCTTGTTTTTCATTTATTAATATACAAGGAAATGTTCTCACTTTTGATTTGATCTTAATTAAATTAAGGACTCCTCCAAGAATTTTTTCCATTATAAATATAGTGATTTTTTTCATTTAATTTGTATATGAATTAATTTTTGTTGCAAAAATTAAAAAAAATATTGTAAGTCTTAAGGATACCAAGGGGCCGTTGTACCACCCCTATGTACTTGATTATTATTATAAATGGTGTTCAAAATTCGCAACTTCAAAAACCTTTTCCGAAGTCCACACATATTTTCATGACCCAATATTTTACAAAATTAAATATTTTACTTTTCTATACATGTGATATGAATATCAACGTTGGAACACGATCCTCCCAGAGAACGATAACCTCCTTTGTGAAAATGTTGAAAATTGTTTAAAATTGTGAGAATATTGAAAATTATGAAAATTATTAATTTAAGCATTTTATAAATTTTATGAAGGTTTTCAAAATTTATAAAAAAAATTTCCATGAAATTTATTTATCACAAAATAACTTCTATTCATCCCTGCAGGACATTTAAGAGCATAAAATTGTCCCCGTCAGCTGCCTCACCAAATTCCGTTAAAATTATTATTATCTGTTGAAAATTGTCGTCGTTCAGGGCCCTATTTATAATAAAATTTTACAAAAACTTTGCGATTTTTTCTATGAAAAAACTAACGAACCAATTTTAACCGAATATTTCGAATATTTTTTAAAATGAGCCGTTTAAAATACCTAAATAATTTTTTTCGAATATTTTCAAAATCGATCCCGCAAATGAAAGATAATAAAAAATGGATGACGATATTAAGCTACCGTCATTAAATACATATTATAGTCAAACCACGTCGCTAAAGTCGGCTCTTTGCCGTCACCCGTGGCGATTTTTAAGATTTTAAGCGGCTTCAGAGGAGTTGTTTAAATTACGGGTGAAGGTTTTGGTGAAATTAGTTAAATTTTGTAGAAACTTAAATTTTCGATTTTTAAGTCAAATGTGCAAATTTAAAAAAAAATTTGATTGCATCGAATCAAGAACGTTCTCCTGAATCCGTTCGGTCTATTTAAATTTTTTTTTAAATAAAAAATTAATAAAATATTCCGGAAAAAGCTCGAAAAATCCGTCTCGAAACTTGTACGCTTTCCGCCAAGTGTAAGGATTTTCGAGGTTATGAGCGCCTTCGTAGAGAAAATTGAAAAGATTCGAAAAGCTTTTTTTTTATTGACAAAAAAACGGAAAAAAGTTGCAGGGTCGGACTCGGGATCCCATTTGACCCCTTCTTAATTGCGGCCCGATATACTAGCTATATGTATACGTTTGAAAGGCACGTTTCCACCGAAGACGCTGGTATATGCCGAAATGTCGAAACCCGTTGCAACATAATTTTTTTTCTGAAATTTTTTTAAAAATCAAAAGGTGGCCTAAAGGAGCTGTACGGTACGAAATTTCGTAAAAATCCGGTAAAAAGGTAGAAACAAAAGAGGTCGATATCTCGACTCGGGGAGGGAAATTTGAAAAAAAAACTCTCCGTCACGCAACCCTTTGTCCAATAGCGAATAAGACCTGCGGTACGACAAATTTCTTAAAAAATCTCCCGATTTTTAAAAGATGCCCCCGACAAAAAAGAGCCCGTTTTTTGAAAAAAAATCTAGTAACCGGTCCTTATAAAAACCGAGGTGGGATATTGTTTCTACCTTGATATTTATCAAGCTTGATAAAACTCAATAGGGGGTTATTCTCGAATCACACGACACGATGTCATATCCGACTTTTATCATTATATCCTTGCCATTCAAATGCAAAAATAAGAGTCTGTCCTTGTCATGTCGTATACGCTCTTGTATCGTGTGATTTGAGAATAACACATTGAGTTTTACCAAGCTTGATAAATATCAAGATAGAAACAATATTCCACCTCTGGACCGAAAAACGCAAAGAATCAGAAAAGTTGCAGATCCTCGAGCAGAAGAGAACGCAATAAGAAGTACTAAAATAGGTAGACGCATTTTCGAGAAATCAGAAAAAATAACTTTATTTTCAATACCCTGTATATGCGTCAATTTTGTACCTAGCATTCCAGAAAAAATTCTACTTTTTCGCCCGGAACAATCTTGCAAAATTTCAAGTCGCCGATTTGACAGGAACCACCCAAACCAAAAACGTCGCGAAACAGTTTTAGTAAAGTTATGGATTACCATTTCTTCGTGAGTGGAACTATCACTCGAATCCATGACAGCCACATAAATCATGTTTCACTCTCTATTATTTCACAGAAGAAACAACGCATTTTGGTCACTTTTTAGTAGCCGGTGTGTGCGGTACCGTACCAGAAATAAGTTACCAATCGGTTAGTAATTTGAATCACAAACCAGCTTAGTTTCTTTTTTAGTAGCTAAATATCATTGAAATTTTTATTTGCGACCTCTCGGTCGACTATTGGAAAGGTCCTTTAAATAGATTATTTTTTTAAATATTATTTCATCATCTTGCTTAGTTAACCAACCAAAAAAATATTAAAATATTTTTTAAAACAATTTGCTTTTGTTTAGTTTTTATGAAATACAAAATATTAATAAAAAGTTAATTAATTTTTTGGTCCTAAGAGCATTTTTAGGTCATAAAACATTAAAAATACAAATAAGAATATTATTACTATTCACTCAATTTGTCATTTTCCAATAAAATATAGAATTATGCTTTTTAATACTTTATTAGGTGAATCAATTTTGATTAATAGGTTCCACTTCAATTAAACTAATAACTCAATATAAAAAATTACTTAGGATCCCATTCAAAATAAAACCATTAAAGTTGCAACAAAATCGAAGGAAGCAAATGAACAAATATTTAACTTAATAGGGTGCCTAAAATTCATATCAAAATAATAACGTAAAGGCAAATACCCACTTATAATGTTCTAAGACGACTGGTATTTTAAATTTGTTAGGTAAGCTTGTATTTCATTAATATAATCACAAAATCATGTTACTTTAATGCAAAAGTAGGTATAAGTTCACAATTAATTAAAATTTTAAGCTCAAATTTGATATTAAAATTTTATTACGGAACTTTTAACGGGCTTTCATGTAGAACATTAAAAGTTTATGCAAATATTTACTTAATCTTTTATAAAAACCTTATTGCGTATAACTAATTATAAAATTGTTAGCTTGTAAAGCGAGTTCTTGCTAAACTAACTGCAGAAACCTTCTTTGGGGACTGCTAGAGATTCGCTATATTATGTCCCCAGTTTCCCATTTGGATAAAAGTAGTTAAAACTTTTGTGGTTTCATTTTATTTATTAATTAAAAAAATCGTATCCTTATTTTTAAAGCAAAAAAAATCATTATATATTTTTGGAAGTTTACAATGGAAAAATACATATTTTTACACATGCATGATTTCTTAAATCTTATACCAGTTTTTTACCTTAAAAGGATAAAGGAACCGCGATATCAAATGCAGTAAATTTTGAGATTCTTCATAAAAGGGATAAAGAGTTGATCTCTAGTATATGCAACGTACTACTTTCATCGGTCACAAAGCGGATACAATACTTTCCATGAAGTTTTTCACTTTCTTATTCTTCAAATAAACATCATCATAAATATATAATAATCTTTTATTTAAAGTGTAATTTATAGATATGCCATTGTCGAGGCCATTGTATAAATAATTAATCATATTTTTATGCTAAGAAGCACAATAAATTATCTTTACTTTTTAAAAATTATATTGGTATTAAAATTCTATATTTCATGTGTACCAAGCAAATCCGATTTCAGGATAAACTACTTTTACCTGTGCCAAACTGGTTTATGCTGAAATCATTAAGGCCGGAAGCACCAATTGATTTATCTTAGGTTTAAAAAATCAATTTAAAAAGAATATTTGATATTTGTATATGTTGATTTTAAAAAAAGGTTTAACAAAATCCAATTTAAAATTAATAATAATTTAAAAAGACTGTCTCAAATCTTGGTGTAACTTATTTTTTAATTATTATTGAATATACAGGGTGAGTCGGGAAGATTGCGTCAAACTTCAGGAGTGTATTCTACACGTCAATACAAGGTAAAAAACCCAAAATGTTGCTATCCAGCTTTCAAGTTATGGCGTTTTAAAAATTTAAGTAGGCTTAGGTATAGGTGCACATTTAGCTTATTTTTAATTCATAGAACATTTTGAAAGACATCCCCACATGTCTATAAACATGTTTACGCTCTTCTATGAATACTAGCCATTGCTATTCCATGTTCTTATAGTTTTTTTATTAGAGCTGCAGCATCCAAAATACGTTGAATTAGTACATCCCAAACTCCAACCTTTTCATTACAAACTTCAATTTTTAATCAGTTTTTTAAACAAAAATGTAATGATTGAAGGTCTGAGGACCTTGAGGGCATGTTAAAACCACCTCGACCAATCCATGTTTCAAGAAAAGAATTATTTAAGTATTGCCAACTGTAATATTTAAAACGCTCGAAAACTAATAAAAATTGGGTAACAACATTTTCGTTTTTTCACCTTGTAATAATGTGTAGACTCGCCCTGTACTCAATTTTAAGTAAAATTTCTTTGATATGCTTTTAAAATATTTACCAAGTAAAAAATCCTTTTCTGATTGTATTATAAAAAAATGCTTTTATAACAAGTTTAAATATTCAAAACTACATAAAGTTTAATGTAAGTAATTGAGTTTTGAGTGTAAATAATCTTTTATAGATTGAGTTAGATATTATATTTACTTAAGAAGTACATATCCAGATAATCAATATTATACTCATGAGTATATTATTAAGTAATAATCTGAACTCTCTTCAAATTAATTTAATTATGTAGAATCAAACCAAATTAAAATATTAAAGGACCCAACCGTGTAATAATAATTACGCAATCATGCTACAACTGGTTATAATTTATATGTTAAGTTCACGATATAATTAAATTCAGTAATATTTATTAGTTGATAATAATTACGTTTTATAATATGTAATAAATTTCTCATTTCTAACTACAACTTAAGCAAATTAATCCTCCCTATACATTTTAAGCCTAAAACACGTACCTACAGTTTTGATTTATTTCTGCATGGGAAAGAAAATAAATTAGTAAATTTGGAACGTGTGAAATACACGAACCCAGGGATTTTTCCCAATTTTATTTCAAGTCATGAAAATTTATACACTTTTAATTTTAAAATTAAGTAAGGTACATTTTCAAAGTTTTTTTAGGCAAACATCATTTTAACTCAATTAAACACCCTCATGCATAATACTATCTAATTTATATTTCAAATATATGGTTTATTTGTAGTAGTTTTAATCTTCAGTAAAATACTTGCGTTCTGCTCACAAAAATTTATCACTGGAAAGATTTATATTCCTTTGTACTGAAAGCGTAAAAATGTTTTCATTTTCTCTTTACAAAATTTAAAAAAAAACATCTATATTAAATATAAAGCATTTGAAAATGTTTGAAGCTAAACAAAAAACAGAATATTATAGATCACAGTTAAGTGATTAATTTCTAGACTTTCGAAATAATGTTCACTTTTTTAAAACTATAACTTGCGTTTCAGTACAAGGTTTTAGGATAATCCCTCTCATCCCAAACGAATTTTCTATAAATAAAAGCATTTTATATTGTTGGTGACTCTTATTTTGGAAGAATAAAAAATCAATCCAAATGATCTTAGCATAGAGTACTTGATGCTTTGCATATTTAAGGTTTCATGGAGACTGACAGATTTCAAATTGAATTTTTTTAGTAGAAATATGTAAAAAAATCCTCATTAGGAGTAACTTTATACATTATTTGAAAAAATTAATTTAGTTTTTTCGCAAAAAATCGTAAACTGCTACCAAAGAGCCATTAAAATCACGTTTAAGGTGATCTTTTAAAATAAGAAATAATTTTCGACGACTTCGGGTTTCTCCGGAATAACGTTTTTTTTTTAAATACAGCAATTACCAGATAAAATATTTAGCGACGGCTTTAAAAAGAAGCAATTTTCGATGTTTCCAGAAAATCGATTTACCAGTCTTTGCGTTTTTCAGAAAGGGTGATGTATTAAAAAGCTATTAAACATTGTAGTCCACCGATTTCTCCTCAATATTTTAAATTTTTTGAATTCCGTAAATTTTTTTAAAATTTTAATATTTTGACATATTGAAACGTTTGGATTTTTTTTGTGTTTTAGAGACAGAAGTCACATTCAAAAAATTACAAAACTTATTGTTAGGTATTTGAAAATGCTTTCTTTAATTACACACGTCAGCTCCTCAAGCATTTTAGTACCGGCGATGTCTTAACTGTTTGCAGGTAAATTTTGAGTGCAGAACTAGCTTTGGTATATCAAATCTAGGTTTTCAGATACGTTAAAACATAATATAATAAAAACAAGGATATTTTTTATATCTACTTTTCTGTGCAAGGAGGAACCTTACCATTTCTAGATTACAATTAAAATCATTTGACCTGCATCTCCAAAGTACAACTTTTCCAGTTATATTTTAGAAATGATTAATTCAATTTCAGAAATCATCAAATCATCAAATGAAAAGGTAAGTGGACATTCATAAACTTGCTTCTTCACTTAGAACTAGAATTTATAAATCTGAATTGTGTTTCAGAAAGCACCAGTAGTATTTCAGAAAATGCATTTTAATTTCAGAAAGTATCAATAAATTGTATTTCGGAAAGAATCATTGTGTATCAGTCAAAGTATGTTTGGCTGCAAAAATTTAAAATTACCAAAATATAATATTTTAGCCACCAACAGCCACGTCTTCCATTGCAAAAGTAGCTGCATGATGATATTGTGTTCTGCGGTACGAGCACAATCACCACCAATAATTAAACAAGAGTTAGAGTCCAAAAGTTGCGGTTTTGAGTTGAGAAAGCCAAAATACATAAAAGTCGTTCCGATACAAAATGGGCTAAAAGGCAGGGACTATTATAAAGGCATATGTTTAATGCTTACTCAAATTTCTGCGATGAGTAGAAGAACAGTATATCATATACTGTTTTTGAACTCAACGGGGTGAAAAGTAAATATTTATTATATTTATGTAATGTTATTAAGATATTATCGAATGGCATATATTGTCTGGCGGGTGATTCAAAAATAGAAATAATGCGGTTGTCTGATTTCTCTTTGCACTACAACAACTAAACGAATTCAGAAAATTTATCATTATGAGAAGACATTCTTTCTTGCCATTGCTTTTGGAGAAATTAGTTAGAAGTCATGACCATGACTACGTTTAGTTCGAGAAGGTCAAACCAGCTTGAATTCGGGTTTGATTTAATCTTTTACATGTACTTCAAATGGTAGAGGTCAAGCCAAGCCGAATTCAAGCTGGGTTGAGTTGCTCGAGATAAACGTAGTCCATGGAAATTATAAACTATTTATATCTGCATTGCCATAAGAGCCAACTGAACTGAAATTTTTTTTGTAACTTTTAGACCACCAGTTTACAAAATCAAAATTTTCTTGATAGTAATGGAATTATTCCTCTGCACGAGAATCATGATTTTCTCATATTCTTCTGGGACATACGTATTACCTACCAAGACATTTTTGATTTTATAAACTGGTGGTCTAAAAGTTACAAAAAAATATTCAGTTCAATTGGCTCTTATGGCAATGCAGATATAAATAGTTTATAATTTCCAACTACAAGCAATTTTTAATGATAGTTCGAGGGTATGTCACCACTTATGATTATGTTGATAGTTCTAATTTCTTTCTTAAAATTTAGGCATTGCGGCACTAGCAGTATAATGACAAAAAAAATGTAAAACTAACATAAGTTTTGCACAGTGGCGTAGCCAGGAATTTCGGTCAGGGGGGTACATACTTCCTAAAAAGGCACCCAAGCGCGGATATGTGGGTAATAATATGTGCCCCCTTTCGTCGATGTTTTGAAGTTTGAAGTTCAAGAAATTTCTTGAGATTTAAAATCCACAATAATGAGTATTGATGAGTACATAGCGTACATATTCTTCAAATATACTACTGGTGTAATATTTTTTAAATACCAGCATAGGTATATGTATAGAATTTTAAATATTCAACGTGATCTCTAAAAAACTTAGGCTTTGATAAATAATTAATTTTTTATTTATTACAAAAAAAAGAAAAACTGTTAACAGGAGGTAGACCTAAAAAAATTAATTAGGACCAGGGCCGTTTTAAGACTTTTTCGCGCCCTTGGCTAAAAAACAATTGATGATTCTGAAATATAATAGATAAATTCTGAAATTAAATTGATTTATCTGAAATTGAATTGATGCTCTCTGAAATAATACATTTGGAAAAAGTGTAGAGATGCACCTTTATTCTTGAACCAATCGACACGATGTTGCCTACGACTTTTATCATTCTGTCCTTGGTAAGAGTTTGTCCTTGTAGTCTCGTCGACGACACGATATCGACCGACCCAAGAGTAAGCCCCGTGGTACGAAAAAAGGCCAGGGTTTTTGGAATCAGAATATCAACTATATCCAAAATCAGTTCTTACTTTTCAGGCATAACGTTGAAATTTTTAATGTTGGACATTTTAAATGGCAGAGTTAAAACATTGAGTTTATTATATTTTAGAGAAGATCAAATTAAAAATTAAAGTTCTTCAGTTTTTTGACATTTATTTTCCGACAGTTTTCTAGCAATTTATTATAAAAATCCATTTGTTATCTACATTATGTATAAATAATGAACATCGTAAAGAAAAATTTAACTGAAAGGTATTTTTAAAAATAAAACCACTAGAACATGTCAGAATTGTTTGTAGGTACACTTAAGATTCTAATCATTGTAATTTTCCAAATAATTAAAACAAATTAAGTTTATGTTTTCTCACAATAGCGCCTCATTTATTATAAGGGATTATAGCTTAGATTTCATTTCGTTTAATACATTTTAATAAATTTATGTCAGAGTTCTGGAGATTAAACCGCTATTATACGGCTCATGCTTCACTCATTTCTCCTTCCCAGTAATTCAGCTTCTTAAAAGGAGGGACTTGGCCATTAGAGATGCAAATTAGCAGTGCGGCGTTAAATTTTGTTACTGAACGTAGCTCTCTAGCACGTGATATAAGAATCTTCGCACGTTCCTCTTCATAAGCTTTAAAACATCTTTGCGCCGGGCTTCCACGAAATTATTTTAATTATTTCAGTTTAATTTAAAAATATATCCTGCCTTCGAGGTGTAAAAATGTTTGCTTAACGTTAGCACTTTTTTCTATTTTAAATTCAGTAATTTCCTAATGAACAAAAGTTTTAATATTTGCACTCATTATTTTAAAATTAATTTAAATTTTAAAGGGCTAATTAGCAAAAAAAGTATAAACAAGTTTTTACATTTCTTCAATTAACCTACTACCTTTCATTACAATGGAAACTTTTAATTGTTTATCTTTTATTTTTATTCAACAAGCGTAAAAATAATTAAAAAAATTATTCCTGGCAAAAATGCAAAATTCATTCAATTGGGATATTTTTATATAATTAAAAACATGTTTATAACTCAGGTAACTAAAATGATGTATAAAGCATACTGGGTGTAAACGAACAATGAAATTTGACTAGGTTTTTTTAATCAATTAAAATTTATAGTATGAAAAAACTTGTTTTTGTTACGTGAACCAAACAATTTCTACTATTTTCATTCAAAAAGAAAGGTTATTTAGTGCTGATTTTCATGGCTTACTTGATATTTTTTGTTAAAACTAATAAAATTGTATTAAAACTTTAAACCCCGATAACTCGAAAACTAAAATGAATTGGAAATACATATGTTCATAGGACACTGTTTTCTTAAAATGGCATTAGCTTTCATATCGCAAAGTTTGTCGCAGAGCTAAAGAATCACCCTGTATATGGGGTACCAAAATTATCGTTATAAACTTACTTTTTAAGAAACCAAGTGACCTGCATTTTTGCATTAAAATAAGAGTAATTTGCATAAATTCTTCTAAAAAATGGGTAAAATTTAAAATCTCCAAAACTACTTTAATAATTTCAAAAATTCCATTTTTATTATTTGGCTTGAGATATGCTGGATTTTATCACAAACATACCCATTTTCTAAAATTATTTTAAACTAAGAGTGTAAAAATAGGATGTTCCTCTTAAAATAATGTAAATAATAATAAAAGATTGAGGAGAAGATTCCTTAGGTCTGCCTTTGTTAAAGTGGTGAAGGTGCACCAATCAACAATTCCAAGCGCATAGTGATGGACGCTGCGTTTCGTGCTTATTAGCACTCATCAGCATCACATACTGCTTGCTTGTGTCCTTTCCCTAATAATGTAAACCCGGAAGTAATATTGATAAAAGGAAATTATGGAGGTGACACACCTAGTATACAGTATACAGAAATATAAAAACGCTCCGTGCTGAGGTTCGTTTATGAATTCTCTGATTTTTATAAAATAACTGATATTTGAATAATTAGGAGAATGAGCTAAATTCTCGTACCATCTAAGACGATTTCCGGTCGAGGATTGTTAAAATTTTTACCAAATTTTTAGTATTTTGGCAGCAATTAAAAGAATATTTTTTAAACCAACTTCAGATGCATATCTTCTTAGGGGTGCATTTTTGGATATAGATACATAGGACCAATTCGACTTATTTTTAGGTCTCCTATCACAAGTTAAGCGTTGTCGGTGTAGTTCCAGGACACCCAGTATACAGGGTGTTCCATAAGTGGACGATATAATAAAGTGAGCTAACTGAAGAGGTGATGTCCAATCAATACTATCATGTTTTATCTTATGAAATTGTTGATGGTTCAAAAGTTATATCAGTTTTCTTATTTTTTTCAGAAATTTCATACTGTGCCCACTAAAAAATTAATTAAGAAAATTCTATGACTTGTTTGTTTATTTTGTTGTTGTGTTATTGACCTTGAAGCATGTACCTTTCCAATAAAAGCATGTTCGTGAACTCTTTATCTTCTATCGAATAAAAAAAGATTTTCTAAAAATCATAAAAAATGTAGATTTTTAAATCACACTGACAGAAAATATTGTACTAACATAAAGTTAAACAACTATTAGAAAAAGTTGTGAAATTCATTCAGAATCTGAGATGGCATAATGCATCCATATCCATAAAAAATCAACCGATTTTTTAAATAAGTTTTTCTGGCAAGTAAGTCACTTTTTTTTAATTTTTTTAATAAAATTACGGGAGTTATGGTCAGATATAAACCAAATCGAATCGAATGATAATTTTTATTGAGTTAAATGTACAATAGGTACTGAAAATACAAATCACAATCGGCAAAGAAACGATATAATGCGTTGTGATATTTGCGTATCGTTTTTGTTTGGCGATATTCGAAGTTTGAATTTTTGGTCTATTATAATATTTTTCAACTATTATTGCAATATTGTAGTTGGACGTAAAAAAATTTCGTATTATGGCTTCAATATGGTGGCGGTCCTCCTCATTATGCCATAGTAGTGAGATAAATACAAAAAATCGATGGATTTGAAGAAGAGGAATCATTCTCTGACCACCGCGTTCACCTGACATTTACAAATTTTTATACGTAGGGATATTTAGCTAGTGTGCGCAAAGGAAAAGAGTCCAATCAAGAGCTGCGATCAATATTAAAAATAATATAATAAAACGAGCCTTTAATTTATTCAAATCCAATTTTATCCGGCGATGCTGATTATGTATAAGAGAGCATGAGGATTTTTAGAACATATTGCAAGTGTAGCATAATAAAAATCATTATTTGACTTGTTTTGTTTTATTTTGACTATAACGAAAAATTTACTTTTTGTCAAAAAAATACGAATTTATAAGAAACATGTAAAGTTTACGCATATGCATTATAAGTTGTCAGATTCTACATGAAGTAGACAACTTTTCTGATAGTTGATGAACTTTATGATATTACAATATTTTCTTCCATGGTAATTTAAAAATCAAATATTTTTTGTCAACAAATATTTTTCACAATATCTTTTTTTATTTCATAGATGATAACATAGTTTCTAAAAATGCTTTTATCGGAAAGGTGCACCCTTCAAGAATAAAATAAAACTAACCGAACCACTCATTGAATTTTCGGAATGAAAATTTACAAAGCGTAGTACGCGATGTCTGAGAAAATATGAAAACCGAAATAACTCTTGAACCACCAAATAATTTTATAACAAAAAATATGGTATCTTTATTGGAAATTATCTCCTCTGTCAGCTCACTCTGTTTGATCGTCCATTATCCCCGAGAGGAATAGATATAATGGATCTATTCTTAGTTAATTACTCGGAAGAAACTACACGTAGCTGAATTTTCATTGAGCTTGGTTAATGTGCTACCTGGATCTTACGATATGATGTTTTGTAATCAAAGACGCGACTGGAAAGATTGGTCTTTTATGATCAAAATTTCCACCATACATTGTTCTTTTACTTGCTTCTCCAAGACTGACACACAAGGGTTTACAAGTATTTATAAAACATATTCACTTTTTCGCCTCAAGATAACTCGTGGTTAAATCTAAACTTTAAATTTTCGTACAAAATAGAATTCAAAATACGTTGACTATAATTTTACTGATTGTGTTAATAGTTTATCAAATATTCTACAAGTTTTAGAAAAGGTGCTCACGTACACACTTTTGTATTTTTTTTTCATGCAGTCCTACTGGTATTTTGTCTTGTCGGAGTTTCAATAAGGGATTAACGTTTATGTAGTCCCACTCTTTAGGACTATAATGGAGTTTCTTTTTGCCGATTTTCTATAGGAAGATTGAGATGATCAGGGTACTAAGCGAATATTTTCATAATGAAACCACTGATAAATTTAGATTTAAGGTCGTTATTTTATTGAAAAAAGTGTTCTAGAGGCATTTCACAATATATAGGGCACTAAAATATTTGATATTAAGTCAATTTTATAAGATTTCCTTCAATACGATGAAGATGTCCCAACCAAAATTCATGGAAGGAGCCCCATACCATCACAAAATCTCCAACATACTTGACACTGGGTTTTTTATATTTGGGTGTAGTCGTTTTTTACTGGATTTATTTTCCATACATTCCTCAATTTGTGCCTTAAAATGGCCAGTAGTTAAAAGACGTTGTTTCTAGATATACATACATATGTATATAAAATTACATGATCGTGGGGTGGTTTCTTCGGCCGTCCAGATTTCTGAATCGTCTGAAGATTACTCCTTTTAATTAATTACTCGCGATACCGGAGATTTGTTTAGGAGATATTTTGTTTTTTAACATCATTATTATAGCCATTAATTAATCTTTCATAAATGGCAGTTGTGTAAGGTTTACGAAAAAACTCTACCCACTTTCATATCTGAAATTGGGATTAAATATTAATTTATTGCTTATTAGATTAGATTTTTGGTAACGAAATTATTTTAAAATCAATTAACGAGAATATTTTTAGGTTTATTTTGTTAATTTTGAACTTCATATGCTGTAAACACATTAATTTATTACTTTTATTTAATTCCAATTATGAATTTACATTTACAAATATCCGATACCAGTTAATTAATGTTTAAATATAATCATTAATTTTATTGAACACATTTATTTTTATATGTGTAAACATTGCTCTTTATTATAAATAAAAAAAGGGTGCTCATTTATAAAATTTAAACAACTAGTAACAATGGAAAATTACCTAATTTAAAATAGAAATATACAGCTCTTTAAAGAAGTTGGGATTAAAATTAATGGTCATACGTAACTTAAATAAATTTACAGTAAAATCGCGTAGGCGACTTTGAAAGCTTGAAAAATTATTTTCATTTAGGTAATTACACATTGAAACATCTACAACTAGTAGAAGTTAATTTATTTTATTTATCCAACATTACTTATACTGTACACTACCAACAACTTTTAAAGTAAATATCGTTAGTAACTTTATCAACAACCCTTATGAAAATTATCTAAATTTGAAGTGTACTATTACAAATAACTACTCTGCAAATTTATTTTATTACAAACTTATATATTTTTTATATGACAGGTAACATTTTTCTTACGAATTTAATATGTTGCCTACCTGAAACACTGAAATAATTTTACCAAGAATAAAACATATTTTCCCTAGTGAATAGCAGTCAGCTAAAATAAAGATTTATTCTTGAGGGCAGGCGCCAAGTCATTAACATCATAAGACAGTAATGAAGTTCTTGGTGTATCCAAAAGTTTTCCCATATATGTAAGATACCAGCAATAATTTAAATATATGCTAGTTATAAATAACTTAACACTCATTAGGACATTATCTTTGGATTATTTACGGCAAAGAGAAGCGTAATTTATTTTCAGAAGTTTTAAAACATTTTCTTATCATAATGTACTTATAATTTTAGTTTTCGATTATGGTATTTTGCTAAAATGTTTTATTTTATAGTAATCAAACATTTATATAATCACGAAAATATTTTTTGACCTCTAACAAATATAATTTACTTTGAAGAATTTTAAAATTAGACTTTAACTGATAATATAAGTAATCAGTATCAGATTTATTGGAATTTGATATGAATTTATATTTATTAAATACCAGATATTCTGTGAATGCTTTTCTCTTCTTTATTTTTTACTTTATCTTCGTTAGTTAATAACTTACCCCAAAAAGAAATAAAAGAGAAAATTATTAATATATTTTATGAGCAAACTGTTTTTATGAAAATATCTAAGTTTATGTGCTTTATTTCCAACTTTTCACCCTTTTATCTTCTATATTTATTTTGCTTTCGATGCTAATGATTACATACTTATTAGTAATCCTGAGATCAAGGTTTGCTTTGTTATATAAACTTATAGTCAGCAATCTTTCATATTACATAATCACACGATAATTGGTTATATGCAATTATAAAATATATGTATACATACTTTTTTGTTACGTTCATTTTTGTTTAATCAGTTTACGCGATTAAAAAGCAAAATTTTAATTTTTAAAAAATTCCTTCTAAATGTATTATTTTCTGAAGGAAAGAACTGGTTTTAAGTGATAATATTTCATTTATATGTTACCGTTAAAACCCGTAATCAGTAAAAACTAGTTTTAACTAGTCAAAACTAGAAGTATCTAAAGACGTCAAGTGCAAAAAGGGGAATATAAAATATGTAAAAAATATTAAGAAGAAAAACTCCTTATTTTTTTCTTTCATTTTATAAGTATAATATGAACTTTTGAACGTTACCATTTACAACATTTATTGTCCTGGTAAAGTGGAAAATAGATTTTAAATATACTCAATATTTTGATTAGTCCTCAAACAGTGTTTTCAAGACGAAAATTTCCAGCTGTTTGGTCCTTAATAATGAGATTCAGAAAGTGGGTTCTGCAATTAAGCAGCAGCAAAATTTTAGGAAGCAATTCTACTATTAAATGTAAGAAATATACTTTCTATCAACAAATACAGGGTGTAACAAAAGTACCGCAAAATAGCTGCAAGTTTTTAATTTTACAAATTACATAAAAAAGTAAAACAAAAAATTTTTTTTCAAGTGCAGCTTTTTTAAAATTTCTTGTTTTGGTACACAGAAAGTAAAAGTAAAAAAATTGAAAAAAGCGTCTTCTATCGTACTAACACAATAAACGTTCTTTCTACAGCAATTAAAATTTTTTTTTGCTCAATTAGTAATCTCACCAAATGGTTTGAAAAATCACCATTTTTCATTGCTTTTGCGGGCGAAATGCGGAGTTACACATTTTACCGAGTATCCTCTTAAATAATTAAACTGTATGGCAAAAATCTATTAATAAGGGCGCGTTCCACTAATGAACAGTAAAACCCACGACCACGACGGCAAAATTTTCCCGTTCCACTATCTCAAAACGTCACCATTCAACAAATGATCACAGAAACCCACGAATAAATACGGTCGTTGTGAGCTTCTTGCGGTCGCCATCGATGATGGTGCATGAAAGAAACAACCGCGGTCTTATATGGAACGACTTTGCGATCGTCGTGGGCATTGCGAGTCTTTAGTGGAACGAGCCCTATGCTGGCAACTGCGGCTATTCAAATTTTAAATTTTGACAAGTGTGACAATTATTGTAAAAAAATACATATGCTAGTTACCTATAATTACGTTTTGCAATTTTAAATATTCCTCTAATTAGTTGTTTTTGTTGTGAATTATTAGAGATCGATTTAAATCGTGCGTGCAAAATAAAGAAGAACATTTCATAAATATTTTTCAAGAAAAGGACGCACAATGGTTTTTTCCTAGAAATAAATCTATAAAATGAAAAAAATCATACAATCTCGTCAGAGCAATAAGTGCTATTTTCTTAGAACTTGGCGCAACGCAGACCCCGCATTTGCTTCTGAAAATTGATGATAATTTTATTTTTAATTCCAAAAACTTATATTTTTTATTAAAAATAATTAGCTGCGCTTGGATATATTATACAGGGTGATGATAAAGTTTGGAACATAATTCATAACTGCCGTATTTGATTGTTTTGAGAAAATTGCTCGGACAGGTCAATTTTAGTTTTTAAAATGCCATCTCTTGGTATAAAAAAAATATTAATGACGTCACTGGTGCTTTAGCAGTGACGTCATTAGCGATTTTTTTAAATGGAAGCCCCCACTTTTTTTACTCGTTTTTGATACAAATTCATGTCATTTAAGCGATGGTATAAAAATAAAATTAAATTTTTAAACAAATTTTTGAAAAGAAAATCTTTTTAATTCCAAAAATTATTAAACGAAAATTTGTTTACAAATGCAATCATTTTTTTATATCATCGTTTAAGTAACATAAATGTCTATCAAAAACGAGTGAAAAAAGTGGGGGTTTCCATTTAAAAAATTTGATGATGACGTCATTGCTAAAACACCAGTGACGTCATTAAAATTTTTTGTATACCAAAAGATGGGATTTTAAAAACTAAAATTAACCTGTCCGAGCGATTTTCTCAAAAAAATTAAATACGGCAGTTATGAATTATGTCCCAAACTTTATCATCACCCTGTATTTACGTTTACAATTAAATAATACGTTTTTAAATTTATGGATTTATTTGTGACACGTAGGTGAAAAATTTTCCAATATTCCCAATGTTTTAGAAAATCCGAAATGTACTGTAAAAATCCTAACATTTTAATTTCAAGATGTTCTAGTGAATGGATATCTATAAAACTTTCGTAAACTATAATACTAATAACACTTTCGTAAACTATAATACTAATACCATTTTATCACGTAATTCAAATTAATATTTCCCGCACAAATGTATGATTGGTTAGTGACGTCAGGTATGTGACAAAATAAATAAAAATTTAAACTTGCAAAGAAATAATGAAACGCATATAATAATACAAAGTAAATTAGGTAAGTTGACGTTATTTACTTGACTATAACAGACGTTAACAAACGTTAAACGCTAAATTCGTCTGCACAACTATCACTGACGTGACGTCATTTCATAGTTCCGCGCTAGGCCGCAAGAGCCAGAATCGCCAATAGAAATATCATAATCTTATGCAGTGCTCCGAATGTTTTATTCAAGTTTTTGTAAAAATTGAAGAAAAAACGGCAACTCTGCAATATTTAAATCATTTTAAAAAATTAATTGTGAATTTACTTATTAATTTGATAAAACTACGCTAAATAATCAAAATAAAATATTTATAAATATGTAATTAAGTACATAATTAATACATTATTAACATCAGAAAATTAAAATATTTAGATGGTGTCGGCAACTTACATTGCATTAATGCAATGTTAGTTGTTAGTTAATCCCGAGATCGTTGTCAAATTGTGCAAAATGGTGTTAAAAATTCACAACTTCAAAAGGCTCTTCTGAAGCCCGCACATATTTTCATGACCCAATATTTTACAAAATTAAATATTTTACTTTTCTATACATGTGGTATGAATATCAACGTTGTAACACGATCCACCCAGAGATCGATAAGGTCCTTTAAGTCGAATATTTTTCACTGTCATTACCACGAATGTCATTTGGGCTTAAGTTTTTTTTGCGTCAACTTTTTACCGTCTCAAGTCTATCATATAAGACAACATTGTAGGAACGGATTTATGCACATATGTTTTATTCACGTGTTGTGATTGTTAAGAATGAAAGGTTAGCTGAAGCTTATGGTGCAATTCGGAGCAAATCTGTAAGCCCTTATAGGAAATATCTGTAAGGTAACCAAGGAAACCGTCCATTACAATCCATATAACAAACCTTACAGATTTTTCCTGTAAGGACTTACATATTTACCCAGAATTGCAGCATTAGTTTCATCTAACGTGTGCGACACATACACAGTTGAAATTCTTCTTGGCGCTTGCAGAAATTACCGTACCGACAATGATCCCATGAAATACCTAAGTTTGGTCAAACACAAACTAATTAAATGACCTGATTTTTGATAATATCGGAGATTATTATACTCTTTGGCACATTTGAAACGAGCGAATTTTTTGTGTTCGTTTTTTCCGATGAAATCTCGTCTACTTTCTACATACAGGAAAGTATGCAATTTCAATAATCATAATATTGGTGAAAACAGACTTTTCCGACGACCATATAAGAAAATCGTATGTCATCAATATTAGTGGTCTAGAAAATCTATCAATGCACTCACTACACAATTCACAAAGTCACTACACTATAGTGACTTTGGTTTTCTGTTTTAGAACTCTGAAATACTTCTTGTAATTTTCGATAGAGGCGTTACGAAGGAATTCCGAAAGCACTCACTTGGATTTTTCTGAACTTGCAAAAAAGGGTAGTTCAAATAAAAATTCATATTTAACCCCGCTAATCAGTGGCGGAATATCGCACAGGCGCATGAGGCGCGCGCCTCCTAATTGAACCGGCCTCAAAAAAATTGAAAAAAATTATGCAGTCACATTTTTTTACCAGTCATGGTCGTTTTTGAAAACTTCTATTCAAATAAACCATAAACCTAACAAACTAATTATACAAAGGAGTTTTTCTTTCCAGTTCCAGACAAGTTGACTTTAAAAAAGATTCTCTTTCTGAAATTTCTGAGACCCACCTTCTAAAATTTTGTCGGTTCGAACGAACCAGTTATACATATAGAAGGTGTCCCAAAAAGAAGTGCTCAGAAGAAAATCCTAGACAATAGACGAGGTTTCATCAACAAGAAAACTAATAGGCAGGACCAGCTTTTTTGATGGGTCATTGAATTTTGTTCCTACAAAAAATGTTGTTAATTCGAAATTTTGTTGTAGTTCATAAACTATTTGATCATTTTAAAAGAAATAAGTTGAAAAGTCAAGCTAATTAATGCCACTTTGGCTTGAAGTTAAAAATATCATCAGAAGAATATTTTGATCGAAAAAAAATTCTTCTTTCAAAAATTTAACGAGATTTCACCTTTTTCTTGATATTTTCACTATCTTTGAAACAAGCCCCATAAAGGTACCATTTTTTATATCCGTAAAACTTCACATTAAACTCTGTAAATTAAGATTTTCTTCTGAACACTTCTTTTTGGAACACCCTGTATAATTTAGTTACTTCTTTAATTTTAACTTTTGGTTATATTTTACAGTTCATCTAATTCCATGAAATTTTTTGAAAAAGAGAAAAACGAGATGTTTTTCCAAAGTATCTGGAAATGCTTAACCTGCCATTGCCATTTTTTAAAAATTTCACCTATGGCGCTATATTCAAATTTTGCACTTCTAAGTTTTCCTTAAACTAACCCCTGAAACGTCTGAAACTGATGTCAACTAAAAAGGTCATCTTATTTTATTTCAAAAAAATAGCGGCCTCAAAATCAGGTTGCGCCTCAGGCCTCCAAATGGCTTAATCCGCCACTGCCGCTTATATTACTTATTTTATTATTAAAATCATTATATAATTAACTTTTGTGTAAATTTTAAATTTCTAGGAATATTTTTTATTCGATTCGATCAGTTGCTTCCGTCAAAACAGCGCCACCTACAATTAGGTACATTTAACTAAAAATAATCGATAACATCAAGGTCAGCTGATGTGAACACAGGTTATGTTATGACTTTTTAGTAGTTACTACAAAATATTAATAATGGTCGCAAAATCTCCGTGGTCGTCGTAAAAATAGTCGCAAGAAAGTGAATTTCGTACTCGTGTAATATCCTTACTCGGCTAGCGCCTCGTTCGACTATTTTCACACTCGCACAAAATTCGTCACATTCTAGCTCGTTGCGTAATATACTATTGTGTCACTGATGAGCTCATAATGAAACATTCGCTGTTATTAATACGATGTATTAACCGCAAATTATAATGAAAGATTTGTATAATAGAAATTAATACGTTGTTGTATTTTATTAGTTAATATCACAGTTTATAATTACTATTATTATTAAAATGAGTTGCTTGTATTCGGCCCGCAGATAAAAGGATTTCTTTATCAATAATTGATCATTTTAGTATCTTTTTAACTTACGGCGAATGGGGACATATTCTGTAAATATGTTTTTGTTTTATTTTCTCTTATGTGTGGTAAGAGCCAGGCAGTTCTTTATATCCTTAGAAAAACAGCACCATAATTAACTTCTACCGTAAGCTAGCAAGTGCTTGAAAATTTATTAGCGTAATTTCCAAAACTCATGGCACTGCGTCGAAACTCGAAATTTTAGTCTGATTGGCGCAGGTACTTTAGGTAGGATAGAAACTCGTCTCGTCCTGCACATAGTGTGCAATTGCATTTGGAACGAGCTCTAGTAATATTTTGGTTTTATTGTTTTATTTATACTTTCGCCTTTAATATTGATGTTCCAATAAGAAGGTGATTTAGATAAATGTCTAAACTATATAAAATATTTGCTGAAAAAATAATTTATTGGTGTAGTAAGTTATAATTTTTAATTGCATGATTTTAGAGATTGAATATTTCCATTTTCGTTAAAATTTATTATTCATTTTATGGGTTGAATTTTTGTTTAAAGTAATAAAGCATTCAAGTAAAGTTTCGTAGCAGTTCAGCTAGCTATATTACCGTAATAATTAAGAGTAAGTGAGGTGTAAAGCAACGGTGGGATTTGGTCTCCAAATTTCTCATTGGGGACGCTATATTGTCGGTAAATACTATTGGACTTTAGATTAAGCTTAGCATGCATACAGTTATTCGTAATGACTTTAAGATTCTCTGTCTTTGAGATTAGTGTAGACTGTATACTAAAAGACCAACCTTCCTAGTTTATTATAGTAAACAAAGCGTTTACATGGCAAACACTTGCCAAAGTCAATCAAGTTGCTTCCTATCACAAATAGTTTCGCAGCGTAATTTTCATGTAAACAAAACTTACTTTGATGAAATATGTATACGGCAATTTTAAACATTATGAATGACATATTTATTCTCATAAAATATTTATCATTTCCTGAGTTTTCTGGTAAAATGGGTAAGACAGAAATTAAGGTCCGAATTATCACAAATAATTTCCGAGAAAACTGACATGGAAGGAAGAGAGCGTCAAATATGGAAAAAAGTTATAATAGGGAAGCGAGAAAAAAGCGCAACCTTTAGCGCGCAGACTGGGAAAACGCAACCTTTCATCCTTGCATCCAGGATGCGGTACAGTGACAGGCGTCGCAGGAAGAAAAATATATTATTACGCTCTACGTATACGAGTTTGCCACGAAATTGTAGACTAAGTTTTAAATGCAATAGTTGTAAAAGAATTTGAATTTCAGTTCCACGCTAATATTGATTTTATGTATTTTATTGCGAAATTTAAATGTAGAATCATCTTAGGAACCTAACTAGAAAGCAGAATAAAAGTTTAATTCAAAATAAGGTTCTACTCTATGATATCATTCAACTTGAAAGAAACTCAGTAACAACAACTATTGTTTTGTTGAAAAAACGTTGAGACGTTCTCATATGTATAAAGCCCCTATAATGTCTCTCCTACATTATAAGGCTTAAAAGAAAGTCTTCAAATACACATAAGTACAAAAATTAAATTAAATTTTTTCTATATTTAAAACATATTTTTGTAGTTTGCTTAATAGTGAATATACTTTCAAATTTAATTAATAAATTTTTCCGGCCTTGTACTTCTAAGTTCTCTTTTGGTCCACAAAAAACACCTTTTGTTGTTTCTAGATGACGTTCCGCTCTTAATTTTGAGAGCTGCTTCAAAGCTGTAATTTATTCAAATAAAAAAACATTTACATTACATTATTTAAAAAAGTTATTACCTTAAACATCTAACAGATAACTATATACTGATGCCACCGTTATGAATGCTCTATTACAACGATATTTCCCAAGTCCGTCGCAAATGTTCTTAAAATTAATCCTTCCTCCTCCAACAATTAACACTTTATATATTTCTTTTAAATTATTCCATAAATAGTCAAGTTGTGTTCTTGTTACCACTCTGTATGTTATTCGTGTATTATTTCTTTCTTACCTAAATTTCTTATTTTTTAATTTACTTGCCATTCGGTAACTACATACATTTTTAATAAACTCTGTCTTTATCTTTATGACATGAAACATCTTTTTGTTGTTGTATGCAACTCGACTTGCATTTTTTTTATTTTTAACAGTGTGATATTAAAACCTACTTATTAAGATTCTTAATTTTCATATATTATTTACTATACACTTATAATTTTTACTGAGGTCTTCGGTGTCCAACCTTAAATTTATTTCATCTTCTCTCTTCCTTTATGTACCATTTCCAGTAACCTTATTTTTTCCAGACTTTCTTCAAAATCCAAGATTTTTGCTATCTCAAAATTGAATGTTTTTTTCATGGAATTTTGTGCTAAAGCTGTCTTCTCTTTTATTTATGTTGCTTTAATCTTTTTTTCCAATAGTTGTCTTTTGTCCGATATTCTAATTTCAAATTTGTCTTTGATGTTCATAGACCGGGTGTCCACGAAACTAGCGCCACTCCTGTAATTTCTTTATTTACGAAAATATAAATTTGTAATTTTAGTATGTTATATGGCATAAGAAAACGCATTTATTGAACAAAAAAAAATTTAATTTCACCTCCGGTTTCACAGGAAATTACATCAATTTTCTTATTTTAAATTTTTTGTACTTATTATTAAACCCTGGTAAATTCCAACTATATTCGTGAATTTGGATTTTTTTTTGGTAATTTTTTTCAATAAAATCTATTAAAACTACTCTTAAATAATTTAAATTGGTAAAATAAATTGTAAATTATAAAATTCATTCGGCAGTTTACGAGAATTAATTTTTATAATTTTTAAAACGTTTTTTGCAAATATCTTTATTTTTTCAAATGGCATTGGCAATGGTCCACCTATTTCGATAGAGGATATCATAAATAAATAAACTTTAGGATTCTACCTACATCTCGGGTATCAGTGTAACGGAAAAAAATCTCCACTGTCTAAATAGGGGGTAGCCTTAATTATTAGAACAGTCATAACAACTGCACCAGTGTGGTTGTACAACCACGCGCAAAGGTTCGAGGACACAAAAAATATACTGACCCAATAGGAAGAGATTCAAAATACGAGATGACACGAAATTTGAAAGAAATGAATACGACTTAAGATGGGTGCGGGATCCATTCCAATTTCGAGTGATCTCGTGTTTTTTATTGGGTTACAATATTTCTTTTGTGTCCTCGATATCTATGCGCGTGATTGTACAAATGCGGTATTGTAAAGTTTTTAGTTACCTGTAGAAGTTTAAGTTAATAGATTTATTTAAGTAAGGTAATCTAAATGTTTTGATTTAATTAAATAAATTACAGGTTTGAAGAATCTCTTAAAATTTAAAGCGAATCGTCATCTACAAACAATAAAAGGTGTTTTTTGTGGTACTAATCCTAAAGAGAATAAAAACAAGACATCATACTTTAATGTTTGTGCTATTATTGCAAGATTACAAATTTCTATTGTACCTTAATTTAATAGTTCTAAGAATGTAAAATGTTCAACACAGTTTTCACTATTCTTTTAAAATTTTTGTATCTTGTGGATGTAGAAATACGAAATATTGTCGAGAAACTAGGAAATAATAATAAAATAGAAACAATTTTAAGACCAAAATATTTACGAGTCAATAAAGTTTAACATTATATAAAAGTATAAGATAACATTAAATTTAAAAATACAACGAAATATTTACTTAAATTAGTATTCAATAAAACTGTTATTAAATAATATTTATTATTTTTAAAAATAATTCCCAATTATTCCATGTAACTATAAAACTTGCATTACTTTACAAGTTTTCCAATTTGTATACTAATCATTTAATTTCAATTCGTACGAAATTATCATTAAATTAATTATAAAGCGAGTTAATCAGAGTAATTAATAAGGGAGATACCTTAAATTTCAATGCGTTGCTCTAGAAATACTTCTGTATGGCAAAACCACGAAAGCAAGTAATATTGTAAGGGTGTTATTACCTCTACAAATAATTTGAGAATTTAGCGGTTTCGTGTTAATTTTAATTTATTTTATTTTAATACCTACCTATTTCTCCATAATAATGCAGAAATGTAATGCTTCAACATACTGGATAAAAACTTGAATAATATTTTATAAATATTCATTAATTTTGTGATTAATACATTTTATAGAAGTACATATGAGGAATATTTGACAAAAAAAATGGTGATTGTCCCACTAGTATAATTTTTTTTTTTTTTATTTTTATTTTTGAATTTTTATTTTTTTTTTATTATCCTGTAAGCCTGAA
This sequence comes from Stenus bimaculatus, assembly GCA_963971135.1. Classification (NCBI taxonomy): domain Eukaryota; kingdom Metazoa; phylum Arthropoda; class Insecta; order Coleoptera; family Staphylinidae; genus Stenus; species Stenus bimaculatus. Next base: position 66,343,927 of record OZ020180.1, on the reverse strand, counting down.
ATCGTAAAAAAACCCTCTTATAAGTATTTAGCATCTCTATAATATATTTCATTCCAGGAAAATTTCCAACAACTATTACCGAGAATTTTTTTTTTCAAAAAATCAATGTTATTTTTTTAAAGAAGACCATGTACATTTCGAAGCCAAAATTTGAGGAAACTTGATGTTAGTTATAAGGCATCTCTGAAAAAAAAGAACTTACTAATAAGTCCAAAAAAATAGGAAATAAGAAAGTTGATGCAACTTCACCGGAAATTACACCCGGTATGGAGGATGAATTTTTAGTGCGTATATACAGGTTGTCCTGTAACCACACCGACAACGCTTAACTGGTGATAGTATACCCGAAAATAAGTCGATTTGGCCCTATTTATCTATATCCAAAAATGAACCCCTAAGAAGTTATAAGTTTCTGAAATTCATTTTAAAAAAAATTTTTTTTTTAATTGCTACCAGAGTAATAAAAATTTTATGACAAAATTTCGTATGCATGCATTTTTATAAAAATTGCTCTTTCGATAAAAATTTTACCAATCCTCGATTACCGGAAATGGTCTTAAATGGAACGAGAGGAGAAAAAAAATAAAACACCTAAAAACTTTTTTGGTATTTAAAATTTTGAATTAAAATTGGCTTATGTAGATAAATTCAAAAGAAAGATTTTTTGTCCCTTATAATTTTTGTGTAGGATGTGCTATTTTCGAATAAAATTAAAAATAATGATTTAATTTGAGGTGATTTTAAAATCGTATCCATGGTAACAAGCTACATCTTCAACTTTTCAACTGGATTTCCTAATTTTAAAATTTAAATTCCCGTTTAATGAGCATGCGAATATGCATTTAATATGGGGTAAACGCAATGGTAATTTTTGGGCTTTAATTAAACAGTTTTTTAAAAATTATCTTTTGAATTTCTTTACAAAAGCAAATAATAATTTACTAAAATTTTTGAATACCTAAAAAGATCTCAAGTGTTTTATGTCCTTTGGTACCATGTAAGACCATTTCCGGTAATTGAGGATTGTTAAAATTTTTACCAAATGAGCGTTTTTTATAAAAATGCATGCATACAAAATTTCATCATGAAATTTGTATTACTTTGGCAGCAATTGAAAAAATTATTTTTTTAAAAATAAACTTCAAAAGCTTATAACTTCTCAGGAGTGCATTTTTGGATATGGATAAATAGGGCAAAATCGGCTTATTTTCAGGTCTAGTATCACCAGTTAAGCGTTGTCGGTGTAGTTACAGGACACCCTGTATATTTAAATTTATTTTAAGAGATGGAAAAAAAAATTAATTTGAAAAATTGAATGGTTTATTCAACCACCCTTTCTTCAAATCGAACACTCCTGTATATTTTTTGATGTTTGAATTAACACTAAGTTAAAGAATACGACGACAATTTTTATTTAATTTGTTATCGCACATTTTCTAAAAAATGTATCATAGAACAAACCTTCTCGTGTTTTCATATAGCACCCATCCATTGCTGTTACTATTTATGATAAATTTCGAAAAAAAATATACAAAAACACCTAAAAATCAATATTACACAATAACATTAAAATTGTTGGTAACTAAGACCTATATCATTTCCTAAAAATATGTATTAATACGATATTTTTTTTAGAAAAAGTCCGTTAAAAAATTAAGGGTGCACACAAAAAATATCATTGTTTTCTTTAACTTGGTTTTAACGCAAATAGGCGAAATAGCCAACATCTTGTACTATACATACAGTAGTATATTATTCAACGAGCGAGAAATGATAGACATTATTTACGAAGATTGAAACTGCGGCAATAGCCCATAGGCGAGTGTTGTAATTGCTCATTACCCACTAGGTTACCCACCCAGTGATTAATGAAATTACCCATAATCCATAGCTCATTACCCAATGGGTTGGCAATACTGCAGCGTAGTGATTGATCCATTGGTCCGCACACAGTTCGAGCATGTTGAATAATGTCAAAAATTTAGTAATGAATTTCATTAATTAGTACCATAAATGGCTTATTAAATATCTTTAAAAAGAGTGAGTTTTTTATTTTAATATTAAATACTAATTAATTAATTTTTGATGGATCTATCACATATTAAATGAATTTCATTACTTACAAAAATATTCAAATTTATTGAATTGTTTATTCAATAGTCTTGGAGAAATATTTCTGTAATTTTTTAGTTTATTTTTTTTCTAGTTCTTAAAATAAAAAGTATAGCTCCTGTTTGTGTACTAAAAACTCACCTTGTATATTATTTTATAGTTACCTATATGATGTTGAATTTTTGTATCTAATTATAAATCACTCAATATTAGTGTTGGGTAGGCTCTGTGAAACTTTGATGTACCTATCAATCGGATTACATACAGTAATAATAGTAGTACCTTTGAGGGAAGTGGAGTTTTAACCACAATACAATTGCGATTATCATAACGCTAAGCATTTCATGAAATTTCAGTGTAATAGTCTCAACGGCCAAATTAAAGAATAGTGTATAATTTAAATAACCTAATATGTTTGAATCAAATTAATATGATTAAGTCAATGACTATGGATTTAATATCTTTAAGTTAATTACTGGACGTTTTACGTTTTACACACAATGAAACATATAGGTTTAATTGGTTTTTCATTTTTTAACAATGTTTTAAAATCTTTATTGTATTTAATAATTTTAAAGTAGACTTTGAAAAAACCATTACCTCTTTATTAAGATTAAATATTTTTAATTCAAATTATTGGTAAGTTATGATTACAAGGAAACAAAGAAATAATCTTAATATTTTTAGATTGTTGCCATATACCATTTTTGTCAATTTTGTTATAAATTATAATATTATATATCTTTACATTATCTACATAAATTAATGATAAAGTAATGCTTTCTTGCACAATGCACAAAAGCGTTACTTATCAGTGCAAAAAAGCATGACTTAAGTAATGGTTTTCTGCACTAGTACAAAAAAGCATGACTTAAGTAATGCTTTCCTGCACTAGTACAAAAAAAGCATGACTTTATGCACTGAAAACTTATCACAAATGACAAATTAAGAAATGTCAATATCTATCAATAATAAGTTTTTATTGGATTTTATTATTTTCAATGGTTGATGGTCATCAATCGAAGAAAATATAGTGTATGCAACTGGTGCCAAAAGCATATTTATTTTATTTATTTTTAATTTTTTTTAAATATACAGGGTGAGTCGAAATTAAGCCGCCAAATTTTCTACACCCATTCTATGACTAATTTTAAGATAAAAACTTCAAATTAACATATGTCCGATTTTGCTTTGCTAAGGGAGCTACAGCCCTTCAAAGGTGTTGAGGAAAAGAAAGGTTACAAAAATTAAAAATACCCTTAATTTAATTAATACATCAAATGAAGACATAGATTTTATTAGCTACCTAATAATAAAAGACGTATATTGTAGAAAAAAGTAGATACCTAACCTGCCGTAAAATATCGTAAAAACGACCAGTGTGTGATTATGTGCATTTTTATCTAAAATTGTGCATTCTACATAGTTCGTATAAGAATACCTTTATTATCTGAAATTGTTTGGCGACCATTATTTTGAAAATAAAAATCTTATAAAATAAACCCTAAAAAGTTATCACAGTTTTTATTAACATCCCTCTCCAAAACTACCCTTTAGAAGCATCCAAAAAAATTAAAAAAAATCAGGGAAATATATTTAAATCGTATTATGGTTCACACCAAATTTGAAGTTTCTACTATAAAGAGTTTTCAAATAAATAACCTACAAAATCCTTCTTTTGTACACCATCTTTGAAGGGCTGTATTTCCCTTAGGAAGCGAAATCAGACATATGGTAATTTGAAGTTTTTATCTTATAATTAGTCATGGAATCGGCTTAAAAAATATGGCGGTTTAATTTCGACTCACCCTGTATACATTTGCAAAAGCTAAAAGAAAATAGCTTGTGGGCAAATAACAACAATAAAAAATTTAAATATTACTAATAAAAATATTTACAGTAAAAATAAAAACATAAACGTAAATAAAAACAAAAAAACCCTTTAAATAATTAACAAAAAAGGTGAGGGCAATTCAATTTATTAATAAATTAAATACTGAAACCATATTTATTTTAACATATTCTTTAATTTTGCATTTAAAATTTAGTTTTTGTAATTTAATAGTATATTGTTTTATTAGGAGTAAAAGAAGTACTTTTTGTGGCGAGCATGTAGGGTACCTTAACTATGAACCCCTCTAATTAAATTAGTGCAAGATTGCAGAAAGTAATTATAGGATAGATAGCAGGTTAAAGAATCTTAATTTATAAATCAGAAAAAGTATTGAAAATCTAATTGAGGAAGCTTGAGATTTCGTGACTCCCGTAAAGCTCGATTTAAGGATTTTTCACGATTTTTTCATGATGTTCCACGATTTTTTTTCAAAACTCGCGCGCCCTCTAGCGGTCCACATTAATTATCAGTAATTCGCTGATAATTTGCAACGAAACTCCTGAAAAGTGGGATCGATTTTGTATTCCTTGTTATTATCTCCGACGGAAAATTTATCGCGCCCGTCTAGGAAATCACTCTGAATAAAACATATAACTTACTTTAGGGATAAAGAATGAATAAACTGCAGTAGGAAGTAAATTAGGATATTATAACTATCCATAACTTGAGATAATTAAAATATGTTTTACTTGGAAAAGGCAATAATAACTAAGGAATTTTCCACCCGGCGCCTTCATCATAGTTTATTAATGATTACGTTTATTTCGCGTAACTCGATTCGGATTAGATTGAGTCACGATTGACTCGGTCCAAATAAATATCTGGAATTGGATTCACTTTTAGGATTGAGTTCAATTATCTAATCCTATAAAATATTGGGATTAAACTTCATAATCACGATCTAGAAAAATTATTAACGATATAAACGCGATTGACTTGAGTAAACTTACTAGTTTTCACCAAATGAAACTTACTTCTTTATTAAAATACGGAACAGAAGTTTTAAAAAATAAAGAACAGGCTATAGATTATTAAAACAATTTTGAGTAATTTTACTTCACTTGACATTGTAACTAGAACTAAGATTGACCTAGAATGATTGAAAATATCCAATCTCTCAAGATAGGCGTGTTGTTTACGTGACTGAACAAGACCGTATTCAGTCCAATAACTATCGAATCTCGCGAGATAACTGTAGTAAATGAAAATTACAGTTCTTCAATACTGCAATCAATATTAATTTCTATTACTTACGATAAAAACTGTTAAGGTAATAAAAAGGAGATACTCATATTTCGGAAACAATATTCGATTAATACCGGGTTAGGGAACGAATATATTTGATTCATAATACGGCCCTTAATCCTTATCCGGTATGCAAACACTTCTACAATAGACTGCAACCATAGTGGATCATGGTTACTATTGTTACTATAAAGAAGTTACTTAATACAAAGGAAAGTACAGTAACTGCATTTAGTGTAATTTGGATATTAAACAATTGGCAATGGTTGAGTACTACTAAATATATATTAAACATTTTATTAATTTATTGACCGGTCTTTTTAAATAGAAATATAATATTAAATTACGTTTTCGTTATAAACCTCACTAATTAATATAAAATTATATTGTGGTAACATGTAGATCCCATTAAGCTTGTTTATTTGAGGTTCATTCGATTTTAATTGAATAAAATTTAAACATTTATAGGACGTACAGTTGAGATGTAAACACAATTTATATTAAATATTATATGTTTATGACTAATAAATAGGGGTAAAATAATTTTGGATTCAAATATTCAGCTCCTTTGCTATAATTAAATTTTAAAATATATGTATAAAGGTAGTATTTCCTTTTGACTCGCTTGCCTTAACATAATACTGGTAAAGCGTGTGAAAAAGTGTTTGATGTAACTTAAAAGTATCTACCGCGAGGCATACATAACACTTGCCAGAATTCAATTCTCAATATTTTGTATAGAAAGCAATGTAATATATCTTGGTTTTACATTTCACTTTTATGTAAATATTTACAATAATTTTGATAAACGCAGTTATTTAAAAATAATATAAATAAATTGGGATTTATAAGTAAATCATAAAGAACGTATTATTAAATAGTAATAACTAAATATTAATTAACTCAAGGATACTAAATGGGGTGATACTGACGAAGCAATAACTCAAAAACTACTTAATATTTTTATACCAAATTTTGGTAGCACATATAAATATTTATAATGAGCAGAATCGGAGAAAAGAATTAAATAATATTAGGAGTAAGTGTATTTTTTAAAGTACTTTACAGTAAAATTAATCAAAAACCAATCAATGCACGATGTTATATTTCTCCGAATTTGCTAAGTGATGAAATATGAGGCCATTGGTACCATAAACATGAAAAACATAAAAAATTGTGATGAGTTATGGGGCAGCTACGATTTTTGGTAAAAGTCGTCAAATTTAAATGCAAAAAGAAAAGAAAACGCATATACATAAATATTGTATCCACTGTAGTATATTTTTTTTTAATAACTTCCAAATCCTACAAACTGAAAAAAAATAAGAAATTTATAAATGGATAGAAAAAATATGTTGATGTAAAAAATGGGATCTTAACCCCCAAAATATACCTCCTTATTTTTTTAGATATTTGATATTGTTATTTCATTGCAACTGTAATAATCAGAGTGTGTTTCAAATTTGAAGAATTTTTCTTAAAAAAGAAGATTTTTAGAAAATATTTATTTTTTACTTTTATCGTAAAATTGGACAAGGGGTCATCTGGTGATTTTTTCGGATATATTTAGAAACACCCTGTATATTATTAACACATTTAGTAAAGAGATTTAGCGAATGAACGATAATTCAATTTTATTTGGCACACTTACAATTGTCCACTTACAAATCAAGTTTGTATGGATTTATAAAATACAAAATTAGAAAAAGTTGCTAATGTACCCAAAACCACACCAATATATAAAAAGGCGATACAATGGCGAACTACATAATTCTTTATAGGATAAAAATTACAAAAGAAGAGTTCAATTGTGATATATCCAAAAAACTTAACCGTTATATCTCAAAAAATACATAAAGACAAAAAATTTCCTATAGGATTGTTATGAAAATTTAAGTGAATTTTACTATGCATTCTGCAAAAATGCACAAACTTAAAGTGATAGTAAGATATTTCTAAAATACATCGGTCTGATTTTTGAATCCTCCAATACACACCGCCCATAGAGGCGAAAATTTATCAGAAAATTATTTCTTTCATTTTATTTAGTTTCTGGAAATTAGCTCCAATACTATTCATGATAGGAAAAAGATACAAGATTATATACCCGTGCTACCGTCTGAAGATTGCAATATTCTGATGTTAGATCCACTTTGATGAAATCAATTTAGATAAAGATATTTTAACTGCTCCTTCACCTGTAAGAACTATCCATGATTCTAATGAGCACTGGAATTTGAAAGACTTTGTGCCACTATCTATGATAGTTTCAAAAATTAAAATTAAAAAGAAAAGTTAGGTACGAGAAGGACCTAATTACAAATTGTGTAAAGAAGAGACTTCCAAACATACGCAGCTTCCAATGAAACTCAAATACGAAGCTCCTCCTAAAATCCTTACAGCATTTAAATATTTTCAAAAATTCTTCGATGCTTCAGTTTTTCAATATAATTCTGATCAATCAAAATTAAACTCTACCTTGACCACTAGCTCTTAAATGAATACTTCTCCATCTGAAATAAAATATTTTAGTAGAATGTTGCTTCTTATGGGAATAGTATTGATGTCATTATTTGAAAATTACCGGGCATCGAATACACGATATATCTTATAGGCGAAAAGATTCAAGAAGCTGCCTAAACTATTACATTTTTATGACAAGTATGTAGTCGGAGCTGGTAATCGTTTATTCAAAATAAGGCACTTTCTTGAAAAGATCAGATTAAATTTACTTGGTAATTGGTTCACCTCTTTCCTCTTTAGAACTTATCACATTCTTGAAAAGGAATATGGAATAAACACCTTGAGAACTATTTAGAATCAACCGTTTAGAAGGCTGTGATTTGAAGAAGAAAATTTGGTTCTAAATAAACGGAATTTTTGACTACAAGGTTGATAATGATGCTAGAATTGCAGTTGTAAGAAGGGCAGACAAAAATTTTGCTCCTATATGTATAAATCATAACTCTGTTTGGGAAAAACTTTATAATCCTTATAAAGAAGAGAAGAAAAAAATGATGTTGATTGTCCCCAAATAATAAAGTACAATGCGTACATGGGTTGATTTGGTTGATATGGTAGTTGCTCTATACATATAAAACACCTTACAAGTCAAAAATATGGTATTTTATGATATTTAGCCAGCTTATTAACATTTCATTAAACAATGATTGGCCACTTTACCGAAGAGATATGGAAGCTAAACACGAAAGTTTGAAAACATTTTGGTTACACTGCTTATAAAAGCTGAGTTCCTATTAGTGCCAGACCAACGGATGACATCCGATTTGAACAACTAGGTCTGAGTAGGTCGCTTTCCAAAATTTGTAGAAAAGGGAAGATGTAATTTTCGCACAAATGGCAATTTACATTTTTGCATTGTAGCAAGAACTAACGCCTGAAATTATTTTACCTAAAAGATCTCTGAGCAGGTATTATATTTTGAGAGATATACAGGGTGATGATAAAGTTTGGAACCTAATTCATAACTGCCGTATTTAATTTTTTTGAGAAAATCGATCGGACAAATCAATTTTAGTTTTTAAAATCCCATCTCTTGGTATAATAAAAATATTAATGGCGTCACTGGTAATTTAGCAATGACGTCATCATCGATTTTTTTAATTGGAAACCCCCACTTTTTTCACTGGTTTTTGATAGATATTTATCTCACTTAAAGGATGATATAAAAAAAATTGTTGCATTTGTAAACAAATTTTTGTTTAAAAATTTTTTAATATAAACTTAAAATAATTTGTACTATTAAATTTGAAAAATTTGAATGTTTGTATAAGATTTATTTTGGCCGATTTCAATAAATAGTAAATTTAAAATTTTATTTTTTTTTTAAATTTCCTTACATTTAAATGGAATCAAAAAATTAGTTTTTCAAGACTATTTATTAAATTTTGTAAAATACATTTAATATTTTACATTTGCATTAAAATGCGCATCATTTAAAAATTTACTTTTTTCTGTTATTGTTGGTAACTTCAAATTCATTTTAATTTATTTTTATAAAACCTTTTTCGTTAAAATAAAAATTTCCTTTTTTGAATTAAAAAGATTTTTTATTCAAAAATTTGTATAAAAATTTAATTGTTTTTTATATTATTGTTTAATCCAGGTAAATAAACGGCTTTCGAACTTTAAAAACGTAATTTAAAGTTCGAAAGCCGTTTATTTACCTGGATTATATATATTACGAACGTACTACAATCTATTATTGTTTAAGTGACATGAATTTCTATTGATAGTGAGTAATAAAAGTGGGGGCTTCCATTTAAAAAAATCGCTGATGACGTCATTGTTAAAGCACCAGTGACGTCATTAATATTTTTTTATATCAAGAGATGGCATTTTAAAAACTAAAATTGACCTGTCCGAGCGATTTTCTCAAAAAAATTAAATTCGGCAGTTATGAATAAGGTTCCAAACTTTATCATCACCCTGTATAATATATTTTCTCTTAAAATTAGAAGAAAAAACTAAAAATATATTCTTTTAATCTCAAGTGGGTATTCAATAAAAAATATATAAAATTACGTATTTCATAGATAATAAATTTTTGCCCACTTGAGAGTTAAAAGCTATCAAATAATGTTTTTAGTAACTTTTTTAAAAATTATAACTTTAACCCCTCCATTTCACCAGAAAAATAGGTATTTTAGTTAATATAATTTTACTTCTTGAGATCTCATGTTTTTAAACGGTTTTATTTTGGATATACTTAATCGTAAGGTGTCTCGACTACTTCCGTAAATATGCTTCCGGTTTTCAAATCCATCGGAGCTAAATAAATATAGTTTTAAATTTCAATCCAGTAATCGATTTGTATTCTGATGATTTTAAAATTTGCATTTAAATTAAATGTACAATAGGAATTAAGTTTAACCATGGTTTAACACATTAGATTTACATTATTGAGATTTTTGGGTATGTAATGAATTTACATATACAACATCTTTATCAAAAGAGGGCTTTGACAAAGAAATGCTAACAATTTTACCATAGCCCATTCATCATTTTAAAGGACATCAGTACAATGGCTGTGCATACGCCGGAATTTGTGACAGATTTGTTCTGTCGATGAGATTAGGAAGTGGTTTAACTACACCATTCACTAAAATATCCGTACCTAAGCTTATGTGATATTGCCTTAATTCCTAATATGAAGAATATTCGCTTCAAAAAAATGTTAAAATTTAATTTAAAAACTTAATATGTATAATATTTACATAGCCTAACTTAATTCTAAGTAACAAAAATTAAAGGAGCAAATATTAAATTCGTCTGGCAAATATCCAAGGGACAAGACATTTTTTTTAAATTTAATATTTTGCAAAGCATCAAAGTTGCAGAATTTTCGGTTAGGTAAACTGTATGCATATAAAGTAGTAAAGTTTCAAAAAACTCTGTATTATTTAAGTTTCTTTCATTAAAACCTTTATATGACGACAATTTTAGGTCATTCTTTATTTTTAAATAAAATTTCATCAATCACAGGTATTTGATTTGCGATTTACGAAACTGGCAACAACTTGGGTAATAAATATTAAAGTAATAAAAATAATCTTCAATCTCATCAATTTACTTTTCTTTACGATTAATTAAAAAATTGCTTAGTTAGATTTATTCTCGTTGATTTGAAGTTTCCTAACTTTTCACTTCAGTATTTATTATTATTTTATTACTTGTACATACATATGTATACTCTGGGAAAATCCTCTTTTCTACAGTCAAGTAGTGTAAGGTAAATCTCCTACATCGATCGTCTAGAAGACGAGCTCTATAACCTTATCTTTTCACGGAGGTAGCGGATTTAAATTAAATAACTTTGAGACTAAAAGGAATTTTCAAAAACTTTATTTAACTTTTTCAGCACAGATTTGAGATAACAATTGATATTTTGAAATATTTTTACATAACACAATATTTTATGTTTATAATACCTACATTAATTAAGTCTGGTAAAATTACCAATTTTGGTATTTGATGAAAAACAAAATAAAAATACTTAATATAATTTATAGTCATTTAAGTAAGTGTTAAATTACACTTTATATTTGTTATTATTTTGAACCTGACGTTTTAAAACCTATAACAAAAACAATTTTAAGTTTAAGCTGAAATAACTTTGAGAGTTTAAAGAAACTTAATTACCTTAATTTAACGCCTGCAGCAGACATTTTTAGTATAAACTAATTTACTGGAGATTTTGGATTAGAATTAAATTAAAACAATTATTTGCTGAAATTTGGGAAATTTTTATAAAGTCGACCTTTGAGGAGTTTTCTAGACTTACCGAATTGTTATAAGTTTAGATTGAATATTTAAAATAATAGAACATCAAAGTTATTATACCATCTTAATTATGTATTTAATTCATTCATTTTTATTGTTCGCTATAAAGTTAAACAAGTAATACAAATTGAAACTAAAAGAAAAATATATGAATATATTTTTGATTCTAGGATAACAATAAAATCATATTTTTATGGATGTTAAACAACGTAATAGTAGGAATGTCATATTTTGGTTTATGATGTAATAAATGGCAAACTAATACATTACGAACATGAAACTTTTTAACGTTTACTTAAAATGCATTTATCATAATTACTTATCTAAAGTAACATTATCTAACAAGATCGCTAACAGCCTCGAAAGTTTCTGTAAATGGAGCTAGATGATTGACTCATGTAACTTTTATGCACTTATTACAATTGTACTTAGTGCTCCCCTAAGCTATTTTAAATGGAATGTATAGGTAATGATCTGTGTAATTCCACGTCATATGCTCTTCAATATCGTCAATTAAATATCGTTCATATAAGGTTCAGGAGATGAATTATTTATTAAAGTATATTTTTAACAAATGTAATGTTACGCCATGACTACAATATTAAATTATTATAGAATTGCGTGTAAAGTATATTTAAATTATTTTAAAACACAACAGCGATCACAAGGGAAACTTTTGTAAACACTTTATAATGAGAAAGCTATTCAATATAATATAATAGTTACAAAAATTATTTTAAATGGGAAATTTGATTTATGTTCCAGAATGTACACATATTAAAAACTTAATTACATGCTTTTGATGTAATTTCGATTATTAAAAAAACTTTTAACGCAGTTGAGAATGTTAATTTTAACTTTTCAACAACGTAAAGATACTTGTTGTAAAACATTTAGTTTAAATGCATTTATGTAAGTTTGTAACAAATGTCTCTTAGGTAGTTCATTTCATGCAAAACTTCAAGTTCCCAAATTAATTATAAAATAATAAGAAACTAAGAATAACATTCTCATGCTAATCCGTAAATGAGATATGAATTGAAAAAATCTGAAAAAAATATTTTAAAATTGAAAAATTTATAGAAAAACAAAAATTATCAAGTCGGTCAGTAGCCACGAGATTCTTCTGTGAAAAACCCCACACAGTAAACCAACGTATAACTTTTATATAAAATATACATAGATAATTCGTAATTTCTTCTATATATTTTAGATATATATTAAATATTATATTATTTTCTCTATGAAAATAATAAATAAGAATAATAATGTATTATTTATATAGAATTATTTACATTCATAATACATAAGTTCCTATATATATATATATTTTATATAAAAATAATAATGTATTATTAATGTAAAAATATCGCATGTATTATTTTCATTACACATTCAATGTAAAATATATATAAATTATTTACATATTTAATATTATATTATATTCTTTATGTAAATAATATTTAAAAATTACAATGTGTGTTATTTATATTGAATAATATACATTCACAATACGAAAAATATTAGATTTTAATTTCTATAAAAATACTAATATATTATTAATGTAAAATCGCAATTAGTATTTGCATTAAACATTTAATGTAATATAAAAGTGTACTTATGACATACAGGGTGGTGATAAAGTTTGGAACCAAGATCATAACTTCCGTAAAAAAATTTTTTGTAAAAATCGCTCGGACAGGTCAATTTTTGTTTTAAAAATGGCATCTTTTGGAATGAAAAAAATATTCATGACGTCACTGATAACTTCACTATGACGTCATCATCAATTTTTTTAAATGGAAACCCCTACTTTTTTTACACATTTTGCATAGAACTTTTTATCATATTACTGATCACATAAAAATATTTAAAAAAATTTCAACCTTTTTTGAAAAAAAAAATAAATTTACTCAAAAAAAAAAATATTAATTCTCAATGAAAATATTACAAAAAAAAAGTAAATTTTTAATTTACAAGTAACAAATTTTAACGAAAATGTTCAAATTGTTCCCCATTGACCATTTGGCATTGTCCCATTCGAGTGTAGACACTCTGAATACTATTGTTAATAGCTTCTTCGTCAATTTGTTGCAATTCCGTCCTAATTCTAAGCTCCAATTCTTGTAAATTATTAGGTCTATTGAAATAAACTTTTGATTTTAAATGTCCCCACAAAAAAAATCTAAGGGCGTTAGGTCTGGAGATCGCGGAGGCCACTCAATTGGTCCCCTCCGACCTATCCATTTGTTGGGAAACGTGATGTTAAGGAATTCTCGCACCGCCCTGCCAAAGTGTGGAGGAGCCCCATCTTGTTGAAACCAAATGTTTTGGTTAGGAATGTTGCGATTTTCATAATTGGGGAAAATACGAAGTAAAACTGGTAGCAAATCAGTCCGCAAAAAATTCAAGTATCTTTCGGCAGTAAGGTTTTCATTAAAAAAGTAAGGTCCTATAAAACGTCTGCCATTCCCACCCATACATTTAACTTTCCCTGTCTTTGACTATGGGATTCTACGGCCCAATGAGGATTTTCCTGTGACCAATACCTACAATTATGTCGATTCACTGATCCATTCAATTGAAAGGTAGCTTCATCGGAGAAAATTATACTACTTAAAAAATTTGGATTTTGATCACATCGCGCCATCATTTCTTCACAAAATTGCAGTCGGCGATCGGGATCATCTTCATTTAACTCTTGTATGAGTTTTATTTTGTATGGGTGATACTTTTCCTTTATTAATAATTTTGCGACATAGGAATGATCCACATTATTATTTCTTGAAATATTGGGATTTTCTTCAATCGCAAGTAATAAATTTAATTTGGTTTCTTCATTCACTTGAGGCCGTCCTTGTCGAGGCAAATCTCCTACAGATCCTGTTTCTGCAAATTTGGTAACTAACTTACTTACTGTAGATCTTGAGATTTGCGGTCTATTTGGATATTGCTCATTAAACAAAGCACAAGCTTCCCCATGGCTTCTTTTTCTATCGCCGTATCCTACCATAATTAAAATTTCGATACTTTCGCGTTCGCTTAAACGAGGCATTTTTAATTTCGCAAAACTTAATTATTATTGATTATTATTAAACAAACGAAGTAAGCTATTCAAGAATTGGTAAATGGATTTAAAATTTTATTTGCCATACAAAATAACGTCAACTAAAGCACTTTTATAAAGGCAATTTTTATTTCAATAAATTTTGAATATCAAAAGCTTTTTCAAATTTATAATAAATTACAATTTTATTTAAAGTTTATTACTACTCAAACATTTTATTTTAATTACCTTTTTCATTAAAAGTTATTTAAAATTAGTTTTAAGAAAATTCCAATTGTGTAAAGAAGAACAATTCGAATATTTTCAATAATAATTTGTTATTTTTAAACTAAAAATTAGTTTAATTTATTTTTCTTGCCATATTTTCATTGATTTTTTTTTTCAAAAATGGTTGAAATTTTTTTTAATATTTTTATGTGATCATTAATATGATAAAAAGGTCTATGAAAAATGTGTAAAAAAAGTAGGGGTTTTCATTCAAAAAAATTGATGATGACGTCATAGTGAAGTTATCAGTGACGTCATGAATATTTTTTTCATTCCAAAAGATGGCATTTTTAAAACAAAAATTGACTTGTCCAAACGATTTTTACAAAAAAAATTTTACAGAAGAGACCTTGGTTCCAAACTTTATCACCACCCTGTATACATAAAATATTATATTATTTTCTCTATGAAAATAATAAATAAGAATAATAATGTATTATTTATATAGAATTATTTACATTCAAAATACATGAGTTCCCATATACAGGGTGTCTCAGACCACCCGTCCACCCCTTTTATTTTGAAAACTCCTTGTCGTACAAGGCTGAAATAAAAAAAAATATTACCAAAGCAAACCCGAAGAATCCATTGGTGCACTTATTTTTTTCGGAACAATCCGGAAGTACCCGGAACCGGAAGTAACTTTCGATTTTCAAATGGCAACATAGGTAGAGTATGGTATCATTTGAAAGGTCTTTTAAAAAGAAACAACTTTCATTAAAATATTCTTGCATAATTAACAAATTAAACGAAAAAAAATATGCAAACATTGACCATTGGTCTCTTAAATTATGGAAAAATTAAATCGTTACTATCATCCGCAACTGGGCAAGAGTGAGATTTTTTTAAATTGAAACTCTTTTTTGCGTTTATCGCTTTATTCGATAAAAATAATCAACTTTTTTTTATTTTTTGAATTAAGGTAAATACATAACCTAAAAAAGTTGATTATTTTTAACAAGCGAAGCAAAAAATACATGTTTCCATTTAAAAAATCATAATTTCCTCTATCCTTACCCATTGAGGATGATGGTAGTGTTTTAATTTTTCCATAATTTAAGAAATCATTTGTCACTTGTTTGCTTTTGTTTTTCGTTTAATATGTTAATTAAGAAAGATATTAAAAAAATATTTTAATAAAAGTTGTTTCTTTCTAAAAGACCTTTTAAACGATACTATACTCGACCTATGATGCCATTTAAAAATCGAAAGTTACTTACGGTTCCGGGCACTCCCGGATTATTCCGGAAAAAAAAATAAGTTCACCAATACATTCTTCAGATTTGCTTTGGTAATAATTTTTTTATTTCAGCCATGTACGACAAGGCGTTCTCAAAATAAAAGGGGTGGACGGGTGGTCAAGGACACCCTGTATATATTTTATATAAAAATAATAATGTATTATTAATGTAAAAATATCGCATGTATTATTTACATTACACATTTAATGTAAAATATATGTAAATTATTTACATATTTAATATTATATTAAATTCTTTATGTGAATAATATTTAAAAATTACAATGTGTATTATTTATATTGAATAATATACATTCACAATACGAAAAACATTAGATATTAATTTCTATAAAAATACTAATATATTATTAATGTAAAGTATCGTAATTATTATTTACATTAAACATTTAATGTAATATAAAAGTGTACTTATGACATATTATATTCAATATATTTATGAAAATAATATATAAAAATCCTAGTCAAAGATAATTTTGCATAAAATAATAAAAGCAATAAACACTGCAAAATTGCGCTTACCAAAGAAATCCAATATTCAATACCGACACTTTACGAAAAATTTATGGAAGTTGGGCTAGAATTTATTTATTTTGATTTAAACAATTTTAACTACTTAATTCTTCTATATAATTTCTTTTATTTTGAATGTTTTTAAAGTTTAAATTTTTTTTATTAATTTTCTTTTGAATTATGCGAGATGGGTTAAAATTTATTGTTTGATAAAACTTTTTTAACTTCAATAATTTACATTTAATTTTTTTTTTATTTGTATTAAAACAAATATAATATCATTTATTTATTTAATGTGCAATTGCTTTAAAACAACGTTTTTTTTTTAGTAAATTTTTATATTTTAAGCTAAAATTGTCGACACCGCACTGATCATTTCGATTTTTTCGCGCTTGCCTTGAAATACATTGGTTTCTTTAGATAGATGTGCCTTTATCTTCACTTCTATCCTTTCATTCCCGAAAAAAGTTACCTCTACTCTCGACAATGCCCTCTTAGGACAACTTGATAATGATGCAAATGCTCATAGCCGGATATTTCATGTGAGAGATGATCCTTTTACCACCATATCAGAACAAAAAATTATTAAAAAGCTCCGTCAATCTAAAGACATAACTCGAAAGCTAATCGAAATGTTGGAACTGCTTCCTAACTCATCAACACGTAGGTCTACTTTAGATTCAATAGTTATAAGTTTTTTTATTAAGTACATAATTCGGAATATTCTTAGTAATTCATTAAAATAATATTAATCCGTATTCTTTCTTTGATATTAATTGAAAAGATACCTTAAAAAGGTACTCAGCAAAATGTTTGAAAAGTGTAAATTTTTACTAGTAAAAATTTATTTTTGTATTAGAATGAGAATGAGGTATACGTCCTTGCTACTTGTTACGGTAATTAAAAGTTTTTTATTTTTTAAAACGTCATCAGAGCTAAAATATGGAGATAATTTATAAATTTGTTAAAACAACATTTCATAATATTATTTACCTATATAACGTGTAGGCGTAATACATTAATTTGTAATAAACAGCAGCATCATTGGGATTAATTATATTTGAACACATGTATTTACCAAGTTTCTCGCAATTTGAGGTTAAAATTTGAAAAACATTATTTTTGGGTATTTACAAGTACAATATTACGAATGCTATTCTTTGGCATGCCAGATATTTAATTAGCCAGTGTTGGTCAGATTGAAATTCAGCCTTGTTGTCAATAAATCGTTCGGCTGATTCATCGCATATGAAAATGAGAAGAATACAATTTATGCGACGCATGCGAAAAATTGTGTACGAAACCAAAAGTGTACACGTTCATGAATGCATGAATTGGAGAATCGGTGGCCTGGGTAAAAAGAAATCAAACTTGCTCCTGAAAAACGTATCAATTTGAAGTTTCCAAAGAAAAATTCGCGCTCGTCGCTGGGCTGATGGGAAGATTCAAAACTCCTCCTACATATAAATAATAATGTACAAAAAAGGAGCTTTAAATCACGGAGACTTTGCGATTTGTCAAAGGCGTATGCTCGAAAATATTCGCGAAAAAAACGAATTTGCGGGTACGGTTTGGAAAGTATTACAGTCATCCCAAAAAGTTTAAAACTTAGTCCGTTTGCGTAAAAAAATATTCCCCTTTAAGATGAGATGGGAAGAAAAGATTGGTCAAGGAGAATACCCGTTGTGATAGTGAATCTAAGAGCCAATTCGACGTTTAAAAACGTATTTTAGCGATAACTCGGCCGTTTCGAGAGATAGATGTGGATAAATGGGTCCAAATTGTTCAGTTTTTGATTCTGAACGATATACTAAAATTTGGCAGCGATCGGGCAATTTCGAAAAAAGTTATTCCGGTGTACCGGTTTAACTCTTTGAAAACCTGTAACTTTTTAACAAAAGCTCCGATCGAAAAAGCTCTCGACGATTTCTTTTTTCGCCATCTGACTTTTCAACCCTCTTTGCCAAAAACTCGGCCACGTGGCAGGAACAAAGTATAGTATATAACATATTTAGGTATGTAACAAAAATATTATATTTCTTAAAAATGTTTATCTGTTTGCATACTATGTCACCTTTACGTGATAATGATTCTCAAAGCATCATCAGCAGTAATATATGTACAGGGTGGTGATAAAGTTTGGAACCAAGGTCATAACTTCCGGAAAATTTTTTTGTGTAAAAATCGCTCGGAAAGGTCAATTTTTGTTTTAAAAATGCCATCTTTTGGAATGAAAAAAATATTCATGACGTCACTGATAACTTCACTATGACGTTATCATCAATTTTTTTAAATGGAAACCCCTACTTTTTTTACACATTTTTCATAGACTTTTTTATCATATTAATGATCACATAAAAATATTTAAAAAAATTTCAACGTTTTTTGAAAAAAAAAAATAAATTTATTCAAAAAAAAAATTATTAATTCTCAATGAAAATATGGCAAGAAAAATAAATTAAACTAATTTTTAGTTTAATAATAACAAATTATTATTGAAAATATTCGAATTGTTCTTCTTTACACAATTGGAATTTTCTTAAAACTAATTTTAAATAACTTTTAATGAAAAAGGTAATTAAAATAAAATGTTTGAGTAGTAATAAACTTTAAATAAAATTGTAATTTATTATAAATTTGAAAAAGCTTTTGATATTCAAAATTTATTGAAATAAAAATAAAAATGGCAAATAAAATTTAAAATCCATTTACCAATGCTTGAATAGATTACTTCGTTTGTTTAATAAAAATCAACAATTATTAAGTTTTGCGAAATTAAAAATTCCTCGTTTAAGCGAACGCGAGAGAATCGAAATTTTAATTATGGTAGATACGGCGATAGAAAAAGAACCCATGGGGAAGCTTGTGCTTTGTTTAATGAGCAATATCCAAATAGACCGCAAATCTCAAGATCTACAGTAAGTATGTTAGTTACCAAATTTGCAGAAACAGGATCTGTAGGAGATTTGCCTCGACAAGGACGGCCTCAAGTGAATGAAGAAACCAAATTAAATTTATTACTTGCGATTGAAGAAAATCCCAATATTTCAACAAGAGATATTTCAAGAAATTATAATGTGGATCATTCCTATGTCGCAAAATTATTAAAAAAGGAAAAGTATCACCCATACAAAATAAAACTCATACAAGAGTTAAATGAAGATGATCCCGATCGCCGACTGCAATTTTGTGAAGAAATGATGGCGCGATGTGATCAAAATTCAAATTTTTTAAGTAGTATAATTTTCTCCGATGAAGCTACCTTTCAATTGAATGGATCAGTGAATCGACATAATTGTAGGTATTGGTCACAGGAAAATCCTCATTGGGCTGTAGAATCCCATAGTCAAAGACAGGGAAAGTTAAATGTATAGGTGGGAATGATTGGCAGACGTTTTGTAGGACCTTACTTTTTTAATGAAAACCTTACTGCCGAAAGATACTTGAATTTTTTGCGGACTGATTTGCTACCAGTTTTACTTTTTATTTTCCCCAATTATGAAAATCGCAACATTCCTAACCAAAACATTTGGTTTCAACAAGATGGGGCTCCTCCACACTTTAGCAGGGCGGTGCGAGAATTCCTTAACACCACGTTTCCCGACAAATGGATAGGTCGGAGGGGACCAATTGAGTGGCCTCCGCGATCTCCCGACCTAACGCCCTTAGATTTTTTTGTGGGGACATTTAGAATCAAAAGTTTATTTCAATAGACCTAATAATTTACAAGAATTGGAGCTTAGAATTAGGACGGAATTGCAACAAATTGACGAAGAAGCTATTAACAATAGTATTCAGAGTGTCTACTCTCGAATGGGACAATGCCAAATGGTCAATGGGGAACAATTTGAACATTTTCGTTAAAATTTGTTACTTGTAAATTAAAAATTTACTTTTTTTTTGTAATATTTTCATTGAGAATTAATAATTTTTTTTTTGAGTAAATTTATTTATTTTTTCAAAAATTTTTGAAATTTTTTTAAATATTTTTATGTGATCATTAATATGATAAAAAGTTCTATGAAAAATGTGTAAAAAAAGTAGGGGTTTCCATTTAAAAAATTTGATGATGACGTCATAGTGAAGTTATCAGTGACGTCATGAATATTTTTTTCATTCCAAAAGATGGCATTTTTAAAACAAAAATTGACCTGCCCGAGCGATTTTTACAAAAAAATTTTTTACGGAAGTTATGACCTTGGTTCCAAACTTTATCACCACCCTGTATAATAATAGTTTTCATAAACATTAATTAGGACATCGTTGGCGACATAAAAAAAATTTAAACTCCAACGAATTACAAAAGCGATATCTTTTGGCAAAAACATTTTGTGGCAACCTCGTCATATTTGAAAATTTCTTATTTTTAAGGGAGTTGCGAGATTTTCTGGATCAAAAATATACAATTTACCTAATAAAAGCAGGATTTTCTTGTTAAATTAGAAATGTATAATATGATGTTTATTAAAATGTTACTAGTTATTTTAATTTGTTTGGTTTTAATTAATACAAGAAGTAATGTTTGCGGTATTTGTGATCAAAAATACTGTTTGGGAAAAAATCATTCAGAAAAGTATCTTTTAAGTGTTAAATTTAATACTCGTAAATATTCATATCGCACCCTGGTACTAAACTTACAAAAATGGCGTGATTATGGCATATTTCGCATAGTAGTAAAATGTCATGAAATTAATTTCCTAATAACATTTTGATACTCAAAAAATAAACGAAGTTTTGTATAACATGTATTTGTTTATTCACATTTACGGAAAATTTTAACTATTATTTAAATTCGAATGGACTGTAATTTTTTGTATAAAAAACCGACTAGAGAAAAACTAGTTTGAAACGAAAATATGTCGCTAAAATCTCTTGTAATCTTTCTACCAGTCGCAGCAGTTTTTGGAAATCTGTACAAATTTATTTAGTTAAGAAAGTAATATTATTTTAATTACCTACTCTACTTGTCCTAAATACTGATTTTATAGCTACATATTTTCGTTTTAAGCTCCACAAGTGATAATAAAAGCGACCTTTATAAGCGACTATAAAGGTATTTAATATAAAATAATATACCATTTGTATCCGCGCCTCTGCTCTTAGCATTTACTGTATTTTATTTTCCACAATGTCATTATCGTTTTGTTCTTCCACACCTAAAACTTTAGATATACCTGGATAGCAAAATTATATGAAAAATAATGACCTCTTAAAGCTCGAAGGCATGACGTTAATTTCAATATGTTAGCCCAAGTATGAGGAATAAGTTAAAATAGAATCCCAATTTCCAATATAAATTCATGTCATACTAATAAATTTTATAAAATTTAAATTTATACGCAAAACCCATAATTATAAAATTTAAATAAAGAACTTTCTATTACTCTTAAAAATAATTAAATTAAAAATTTCCATGACAGGTTTATTTTTATTTTTAGAGAGATAATTTTCCAAAATAAAATCTAAGTTATTATTGCAACCCCTTTTCCTGCAGAACAACAATTAAAATTTTTTGAAATCGAAAGTAATTCAATAATTTTTTTATTCTCGTAAAGACACTTAAGTACTTGTCATCTGAAAAATTAAGTATTTATAAGGAGTATTAATAATAAGAAACACAGTTACTCTATTTTTTTATTTATTTTGTTGCAATAAATAACCATCAACCTTTAAGATTTTATCATGTCCTGTATATAGGAAAACGAAAATGGTGCCAAAAAAAATTGTATTGTTATTCCTTAAAATGATGCGTCGCTTGACCCCTATTTTCTTATCTTATTTATTTAATCGTTTATTCCGTATAGATACACTCAAAAGAAATGCGTTAACCCTTTTTATTATATAAAAGAAAAGGTCGTTGTACCAATCTAAATTCCAAACAATGCTTAAATAAATCACGAATGATCTCTTGAAGTCCTAAGAGGTGGTTTTCGATAATATGAAAACATTTGTAATCGTTAACTTGCAACATGACGAACGACGTTTGTAGCTCTTCGCCATAATTATCAAAGACTACCAACCAGTTGTGTAATGTATATAAACTTTGAAGAGGATGTCTTTGATGTAGAATGTAGAGAGTCTTGGCCCCGTTTTCCGAAAGACGGAAAGATATCCATATTGAATCTCTTTCAGTTTTCAATTGGCAAAAACTAATAAAGAAAATCGCTACACTTCCTGGCAATACGTATAAATGGAATGGTTTTTCTTACAATAACTAATTAGCTAGTAATAATATTAAAATAATAGTAAGTATACAACACATACATGATTTGGGTTTACATTAACTTTCAAAGTTGTCTTTGAAGCAGCCAAATTTAATATTTATTATCATATATAAATGTAAAGTAGGATAATCTTGCATGAGAAAATACAAACAAATGCATTACACATTTATGGTTATTACAAGCTATTAAAGTTTTTATTGTTTTTATAGCATACATAAAAGTGTAAACGCTTTTAGTTTAATGAAGAAGTTGGCCGATTTTTTCTCCTGTGTATTAATAACCACCAAAATCATATCAAAAATACGTGGTAGAAATTTTTCAGAGGCGGTTTTTTTTAATTTAACGACTAGCTAGGGGTTGTGATTTATCCCCAGTATTGAATGCGATGGCGTCATTTCGTTGTGCTATATTTATAGCCCGCGGTTAGCTGGCATCCACTGTGCGATCGCAAACCGTAATAATGGAGCATTTAGATTTAATAATCTATACGGCAGGTTTGTTTTCCATTACGGTTATTTATAATGCTTCTTTGGCATTCATGTAAGTTTCATTAATCGCGGTTTTCGCGCTTAGAGTCGCTGACGTTGATAAATGGATCGTATTTAAAGGAGAGCCGTCACGCTAGAACCGCACCTTTTCCAATATAAACGATATATAAAAGCGTATCAACAGATACATTTTAGTATTTCTTAAAAACTTAATACATTTCAAAGAGCAAAGAGCAAAAAGAAAAAGAAAATGTAATTTTAAATTTGATTAAAAATATTTTCCGCAAAGTGCTGGATTATAAAATTATTTTTGCACCACTGTACATTATACGTCATCCCTCATCCCCAACACTTGTGAATATCGACCGAAATAGCGCACTTGGCTGGAATGACTTTCGGCCGTGCAGATATAAACGTTGGCGTGGAATTCTTGTCCAAAAGTTTTAGGTTTCCGGCAGTTACTCACTGTACAAATACCATTCGTGGGTATTACGTTATCAATAAAATGATAACTCAAAAATAAAATGTTCTGAAGTAGTATTGCAGCATACCTTGGTTTAATAGAGCTTTTACTTTTGATGTGCCGAATAATTATAATAAAATATTTATTAAAGCATTCCTAAAATTCTGTTTATTTACAAACACCGAATAACTACATACACGGTGTCCCAGCGCTGCGAGGAAGTAACATTACTCTAAAATGAAAGGAGCTATCGACATGCAGTTTCCGAAAGAATATAAATACTTTTAGACGCACACTTCAAAAATATTCAAATAATATACTTGGTTCCATTCCAAGATGATGGACCAAAGGTTTGATTGTTTAAATAGAACATTTAGTATACATGTACAGGGTGGTGATAAAGTTTGGAACCAAGGTCATAACTTCCGTAAAAATCGCTCGGACAGGTCAATTTTTGTTTTAAAAATGCCATCTTTTGGAATGAAAAAAATATTCATGACGTCACTGATAAGTTCACTATGACGTCATCATCAATTTTTCTAAATGGAAACCCCTACTTTTTTTACACATTTTTCATAGACCTTTTTATCATATTAATGATCACATAAAAACATTTAAAAATATTTCAACCATTTTTGAAAAAAAAAATAAATTTACTCAAAAAAAAAATTATTAATTCTCAATGAAAATATGGCAAGAAAAATAAATTAAACTAATTTTTAGTTTAAAAATAACAAATTATTATTAAAAATATTCGAATTGTTCTTCTTTACACAATTGGAATTTTCTTAAAACTAATTTTAAATAACTTTTAATGAAAAAGGTAATTAAAATAAAATGTTTGAGTAATAATAAACTTTAAATAAAATTGTAATTTATTATAAATTTGAAAAAGCTTTTGATATTCAAAATTTATTGAAATAGAAATTGCCTTTATAAAAGTGCTTTAGTTGACGTTATTTTGTATGGCAAATAAAATTTTAAATCCATTTACCAATGCTTGAATAGCTTACTTCGTTTGTTTAATAATAATCAACAATTATTAAGTTTTGCGAAATTAAAAATGCCTCGTTTAAGCGAACGCGAAAGAATCGAAATTTTAATTATGGTAGGATATGGCGATAGAAAAAGAACCCATGGGGAAGCTTGTGCTTTGTTTAATGAGCAATATCCAAATAGACCGCAAATCTCAAGATCTACAGTAAGTAAGTTAGTTACCAAATTTACAGAAACAGGATCTGTAGGAGATTTGCCTCGACAAGGACGGCCTCAAGTGAATGAAGAAACCAAATTAAATTTATTACTTGCGATTGAAGAAAATCCCAATATTTCAACAAGAGATATTTCAAGAAATAATAATGTGGATCATTCCTATGTCGCAAAATTATTAAAAAAGGAAAAGTATCACCCATACAAAATAAAACTCATACAAGACTTAAATGAAGATGATCCCGATCGCCGACTGCAATTTTGTGAAGAAATGATGGCGCGATGTGATCAAAATCCAAATTTTTAAGTAGTATAATTTTCTACGATGAAGCTACCTTTCAATTGAATGGATCAGTGAATCGACATAATTGTAGGTATTGGTCACAGGAAAATCCTCATTGGGCCGTAGAATCCCATAGTCAAAGACAGGGAAATTTAAATGTATGGGTGGGAATGATTGGCAGACGTTTTATAGGACCTTACTTTTTTAATGAAAACCTTACTGCCGAAAGATACTTGAATTTTTTGCGGACTGATTTGCTACCAGTTTTACTTCGTATTTTCCCCAATTATGAAAATCGCAACATTCTTAACCAAAACATTTGGTTTCAACAAGATGGGGCTCCTCCACACCACGTTTCCCAACAAATGGATAGGTCGGAGGGGACCAATTGAGTGGCCCTTAGATTTTTTTTTGTGGGGACATTTAAAATCAAAAGTTTATTTCAATAGACCTAATAATTTACAAGAATTTGAGCTTAGAATTAGGACAGAATTGCAACAAATTGACGAAGAAGCTATTAACAATAGTATTCAGAGTGTCTACACTCGAATGGGACAATGCCAAATGGTCAATGGGGAACAATTTGAACATTTTCGTTAAAATTTGTTACTTGTAAATTAAAAATTTACTTTTTTTTTGTAATATTTTCATTGAGAATTAATAATTTTTTTTTTGAGTAAATTTATTTTTTTTTTTCAAAAATGGTTGAAATTTTTTTAAATATTTTTATGTGATCATTAATATGATAAAAAGGTCTATGAAAAATGTGTAAAAAAAGTAGGGGTTTTCATTTAAAAAAATTGATGATGACGTCATAGTGAAGTTATCAGTGATGTCATGAATATTTTTTTCATTCCAAAAGATGGCATTTTTAAAACAAAAATTGACCTGTCCGAGCGATTTTTACCAAAAAATTTTTTTACGGAAGTTATTACCTTGGTTCCAAACTTTATCACCACCCTGTATATAAAATGTTTGGATCCTTATAATTTTTTATACGACATATAGTTTTTGCGCAGAGGCCAGTTGAAATCCAGATAAAAACCAGGATTTTTTGGAAAACAGCAAATGCACCTTTTTAGAAACATTCCCTTCATAATACTAAAATTAAGCATTTTAATATTAAAATTATCCTATAAGTACTTATATTATAACCGAGACATTTTTGAAGTTTAAATACCAATAAACTCGAATATCAGCTGATAGTCCGAGAGCTAGCGACACAAAAATGTGTACTATTTGTAAATAGGCCCTTTGAACTATTTATAAATGGATGGAACTTGGTCAGTAGTTAATTTGAAGCACAATAAACATATTTAAATCAGTCAGCTGATTTAGTGGTGGTGCGTTGCCAGTCAGTCAAGCATATTGTGCAGAATGTGGTTTACAGCCATCGCCTCGGCGGATTACAGCTCAAAAACACTCAAATTTAAACTTTTTGGTTTCAACAATTAGTAATTACTAGGTGATAATTGATGACATCTGAATTTGGTTAAATTGGTTTATTTACAGATTTATAATTTACAATGATCCCACATTGGGAATACTGTTGGTTTACAATGTCAACCTGCGTCTTCTGCGATCGAGCGCTATCAGACGACTGATCATTTTTACAGAATCATGCTTGCGCCCTGGCGACACGGCACCAGTCGCTTACAAATCGAATCGCGCACACAAGAAAATTATTAGCGGCGCGAACACATATCAATGTATAAATTTAAAATTGCATGTTGCGCAAAAAAGTTTTATTGCTTGCAATGTTTTAATAAATGCAAATGAATTAAAATTAAATGAAGAGTTTAAAATAGAATGTAACTTATTACTGATATAAAAAGATTCTTCGGCAGAAAATTTCATATCTTAAGAGCAATTTCCTAAACGGAAAATATAGTGGTTTAATTCTGCAGTCATAAAAGCTAGTACAAACATTTTTGTATAATTTTTTTTTGTAGATGATTTAGAAGTCATTTCTTTAAGTCCTGCCAGAAGGAAAAAAAATTGAAGAATGTACAAAAAAAATATTATGATCAAAAAGTACCTTAACTTTTTTTTAAACGGATTGATATGGTTTTTATACCATAAAACAATACCTCATTAAGATTGTTTTACGATGGTACCAAAAAGTTTATACTAGCGCCATCTAGATGTCTTTAAAAAAAATTATTAAATATTCCCGTAAACGATAGTTTAAATTTTAAAGTATCGCATAAAAATCATAACCACCTTATTTTTTGAATTTTGAAAAACCGCAAAAGACGTGCCACATTGTTTTTGAAAAACTCTATTAAGAAATTAACAAAAAAATTTATCGGTTGACATGATGTTAGATTAAACTATAAACTATACTTTAAGGTGAAATTTAATAATATTTTAAATGACATCTAGATGGCGCAAGTATAAACTTTTTGGTACCGTTGTAAAACACTCTTAATAAGGTATTGTCATTTGATATAAAAACCATAACACTCTATTTAAAAAAAAATGAGAACGTCGTAGTGACGTCATCTCAACGAAGAAATTTTTTTTGTTAAGTTCAAAATAATACAGTTTTTCAAAAACAGTACGGTACGTCTTTTACCGTTTTTTTTAATTCTAGATGGCATTAGTATAAAGTTTTTGGTATGGTTGTAAAACACTCTTAATAAGGTATTATTTTATGATATAAAAACCATATCAATCCATTAAAAAAATTGATGACGTCATAGAGACGTGATGCCAACCGAAAAAGATTTTTTGTTGAGTTCAAAATAAAATTTTTTTTTTAAATGCGACAGGTTTTTTAACGTTTCTGAAAATTCGAAAAAATAAGGTAGTTATGATTTTTATGCGATACTTTAAACTCCCCAGTATATCTATCAAAAATGAAGATAATGGTGTGAGCTTCATTTTTTGTAAACAAATGAAGAATTTTTTTCGCGATTTCTCCAAAGATGAATTCACTGACTTATGAACAGATGACGAAGAACGAAGAATTCAATTACTCTAGTGATGAATAATTATTCTGTAATTGTAATTTTTTCATTAAAAATATAAGAATTAATAAACTTAAACTAATAGTTATTAAGATATGAAAGAATCTACTTTATATCAGTAATAAGTTACATTCTATTTCAAACTCTTCATTTAATTTTAATTGATTTGCGTTTATTAAAACATTGCAAGCAATAAAACTTTTTTTGCGCAACATGTAATTTTAATACATTGATTTGCTTGACTGACTGGCAATGCACCACCACCAAATCAGCTGACTGATTTAAATATGTTTATTATGCTTCAAATTAACTACTGACCAAGTTTCATCCATTTACAAATAGTTCAAAGAGCAGCGCACCATCATCAAGGTAGCTGACTGGTTGATTTACGTTTATTTTACTTCAAAATAACTGCTATTTAAGTTTCGTTCACTTACAAATAGTATAATTTTTTTAAATTTTTAACACACCCACGCCTCTCTGGCTACTTTACGCACCACAACCAGCTTGACTGACTAAAGAGCGGTATTGAATGGATCATCAACAAGCTATTGGGGCACATTCGGTTCATTTACAAATAGTACACATTTTGTGTCGCTAGCTCTCGGACTATGAGAGCATTCTGGTATACTGCTTATTACTTACAAACTCGCCCCAAAAATCTTTTTCTTTCTCTTTGTGTGCATGTACACACATAAGGATACACTTTCTCACAAACCAAACCCTAGCCAATTGAAAATTATTATATTTACCGTTTACGGCTGTGAATTATTAATATTAACTGGTTAATATGATTAATTTGCATATATTAATCGCTTTAATCTGGTCATTTGGTTTGTATAATATTAATAATATCAGGCCAATATTAAAACAAACCGATTAATTACTTTGACGAAACAAAATTAATTTTGTTTTAGCATGGTTTTAGTTATTTGGATCTTTCAATAATAATTTGCTATAGAGTTGGAAATGATCAGCGAAATTCCATTCCTGGATGTGATCACAACACAAATTATCTTTAAAAATTAACGATTTAGAAGGTAGCTTTAAAACTGACCAGTAATATTCATTTACCGGAGATCAACAAGGTATTACTAGATATTTTTATGTGTAATGCATGTCTAAAATAAATTGTCAACAAAAATGCACAGTGAAAGAAGACTTAATACATACAGTGCGGATATAAAGTAAATCCCCCTGCTAACTTTTAATCGGTTATGTTTTTGATTCTGAAAATTTGTCTATTGGGAACTTTTTAATAAAGGTATTTTTGATTTTGTGGAACTTCCGGTTCATAACCGTTCAAAAGTTAGCGGGGCGGGGGGGGCGTGGTATTTACGGTATTTACTTTATGTCCGCACTGTATATGAATAAGATACAGCCCAAAATTAAAAGGGGAATCACTTATATAAATGGCTTATTCGAAAATCTATAAAGTGCTTTAAGAAATGACAATTATGCGAGATTACATAAGTACAAATATAATGTCAAGGTGGGTTCATTATTTAAAAATCAAAGAGCAAGGATTCCAGTAAATAAAGAATCATGAGTGGTTCTCAAAGTACCATATAAAAATTGTAACTTATGTTATATAGGGCAGACTAAGAGATATTTAGGTATTCGATGCTCCGCAGAAATATCAAAAAAGGCAGTAGTCATATGTAATTTTTAGTTTTAATTTTTGTCTTTGTGTTCATTTATTATTTCATTTAAACAGTAACATCCAGTGTAGGTAAATTAATATGTCAAACATAGAACTCAATCCACCAAATATACAAACCATAAAACAACTGTCGATTCTGTGCACACCCGCAAGCCCTTACGAACCGTATCTATGCGGTCGTCCATTACAACCCATATAACAAACCTTGCGGACGTTTCCTTATGGGTCTTACGAGAGTGCACAGAAGACCTACAGAAGACTTATAAAACTACTTTAGCAACAGTAGCGCAGAAACGCCAAAAAAGAAAAACGCTCAGTTATTTTGACATGTCAAACGTATAACTCCTCAAAATTTATAACTTTAATAGTTTTTTTAATGTTAATTAAAGTGTTAAAATCAAAAAAGTAAGATTATTATATTTATGTTTTATAATAGTCCAGGAACCGACCGCACTAAAGTCTCCCCCAATCCTGACAGCAACCGAGGCATCAAACCGAAAGTGGGAATCATTTTTTAAAATAGGTAACCAATTTTGCGAGACGTCAGTAAAAGTGGTTGCCTATTTTTGAAAATAATTCCCCCCTAACAAAACGTCAGTAAAAGTGGTTGCCTATTTTTGAAAATGATTCCAACTTTCGGGTTGCTGCCTCGGTTCCTGTCAGGGTTGTGGGTGGCAGCACATTTTTTTATCAATTTGCTTCATCACGAATGTTGAGCTATGTTTTATGAGGCACAAAAAGTTCAAAAAAAGGTACCGGAAGTGGTTTTTAATACTTCTGTCAAGCTTCAGCACATAAAAAAGATGGCACACTTTTGAGTACATAAAAAACTATTGTAGTTGTCTTGTTAAACACTGAATGTTCACGCTTGAATCGCCGACTTTTCTTTAATTGAATAAATAAATGACCTCAAACTCAAGAAGTGGTGTGTTTTTATTAAAACTAACTCAAAGGTCGACGAAAATATTACTAAATTAATGACTTAGTTCTAATTGTTTGAAAATTAAATAATTATACACCGGTTACATTTTTAGAATACACAAATAAAAAGTGAGTGAACAATAAAGATGAAATGGAATTATTTATAATACAGAAAGCGATGAAAGGAATTATTTATGCTTAGTTACTTTCATGTACTTCAAGAAATTCCTGGTCATCCTCGTATTCTTCGATTTGAGTAAGTAACATTGTATTCAACTGCTTTTGCACATATTGGAGCACTTGTTTTTCTGGCAAGTCTTCGTAATGGTTCAAAACGGTTTGAGGTGCACCTTGGTTTACTTTCAGACCCATTGTTCAGAATCTTTCTCATTCCCAAGCCATTGTTGGACTTAAAAATATACCCTCAAAGAATGTTGAACATGAAATCTAAAATCTTTGTTTATTGGTAAAATTTCTGATTTTCCCCGGAACTTCAAATCGTCTTTGCTTAAAAACCTTATATCGTACAAGAAAATGATACAGACATAAATTTAGGTAATTTTCTCATCTTTATTTTAATATAGCAAAAAATGCTTAGTTGACAAGTTATGATGGGATCAGCCATAGAAACGTTGGTAATTAAAATGCTTTCTCATATTTGTCGAGAAAATTTCAGATTCGAGTTGACCACCGTAAATAAACATAAACTAAAGCGAAGTAAGTCATTAAAACTAATTACACCAGAACTTTTCACTTCAAACTACCCCATTACTTGATTAATTTGCCAATTAAAGGGGTTTCAACCTTTCAAAGTTTTCAATTGTGGTAATATTTCTAGTTTTTGTGGTTTCAGTAAAATTTTCAAGAACCTAAAGACTTTTGGGATGACTGCGTAATTTCAATTATTTATAAGTTTGGGCGCCATGTAATTTTAAGCACAATCAGCAGGTTTTTAATACTATTTAATCAGGGTGTGGAAGTGAATTTTTAAATACACCACATAAACTAGAAATATAACCATAAATCTAAAAAACTTGATATTTAAAAACTTTAAAGATTGAAAGCACTTTAAGCGAAAAAAATCCATTTTTGAAAATCAGTGCTCTATAGCAAATAACAATATTCAGTTGAGCTTCTTACTAATTTAAATTTAACCTAATAGCAGTAAACTAAATAATTTTGAAAGTTTTTTGACAAAATTTCAAACCTAAATTGTCATTTGTTTAAGATCAGCGATTTTTTAAAAATGGATCTTTTCGTCGCGTAAATGTCAAATATCAGAAAAAGTGAGAAGTAGACCCATAAAAGGTTATAGTATAAGTATAATTGTTTTATGATAAGAAATCCAAAAATGTCACAATGTGCCTGGTTTTTCCATTTAATAAAACCAACCCCCGCCGCGCCGTCTTGATATGGACACCCGGTATATTGTTAAAATATTGTGGGCTTTGCATTTTCTGTCGAAGATCGCAAGCCGATATCATTTTTTCAATTTAGACTAATGTAACTTCCTCGCATCGCTGGGACACCCTGTATATTATATGTACCAAATAATCTCAAGAATTTTGGAACAATTACTATTTTATTATTATGGAAATATCTTTACTTTAGCCTCATTTATTTTGTCATAACTCCTTTAATGATATGAAAATTAATTTATCCACATTTTAACACGGAAATTTCATACTGCCACATAAAATATGATAAGACTTCTAATTGCTGCAATTTCAGAGGCACATTACCACTTTCAACAGGCCAATATTATCCATTTGGCTTGCATTACAAAATTTACAAAGCACAGAAAGCACTGATGAATAATCGATAGATGTTACGCGTTGTTAAACACATTTTTAACATAAAATCGATAACAATCTGCATATTTTGCTTAAAAGGTCCTTTGCCATGATGAAATAATATATTAAAACAGAAAAGTAAAAAATAAAGTCATAAACTAGCTACAGCTACTTGTATGTATAACTTCATGACGGCGAGCAAAAAGTAACAAATAAATTTTACTTTAGTTTACTTTCAGGTAAAGTATTACCTAATGTAGATATATGGCATCTACTATAACTTAAAAATATATTAAAGCAAATAAAATATCGAATTAAAACTAGTAAGCTGATAAATATTATTTAAAACATAGTTAGAACAAATTTTATCGCCCTTACCTATTATATTAAAAGCAATTAAGGAATAAGGAATATTTAATAATTTATTGCATGCTTGCAAGATTAGTTAGTTTTTACTTCTTTTTTCAAACAGTTTATTTAAACGGACGTTGGTTTAAAATTGAGCAAAAAAAAATGAATGTTAATTTATAATTTATTGACTTTCTCTCAATGTCTGCACATGTTAACACTCTCATTTGGTAGGAAATGATAAATAACTGATTCGATCTCATCAGTTCTTTTTGGGTCAATGAAAATGATAATGAAAAAGAGGCACGACTTTTATGTACATTCTTGACGCAAAAATGTCACATAAAAAAATAAAAGCGATAAATATCAGTGTCAAAACTTTAAAAATCATAAGTTTAAATTGAAGTTTTTTAAGAAATAAAATTAGTTTTTTTTAGTTTTAGCGAGATGCGATCAACGGAAAAGTATATAACCAACTCGTGAGGTAATTTGCAATTATAAAGCTCGTCTCACTTTCTAATTACCTCACTTGATGGTTAAATAAGGGTTTGATTTAATTGCACATTAAAATAGATCAAAATAGCTTAGGCATAGAGGGCGCTGTAAAAGGAGAATATTCGGTATAGAAGTTCATATTTTTGCCACCAGAGGGCGAATGGAATCTAAATTCCTAATTTTCATTATCTCACAAAATTAGCTGTCAGTCAAAATCACTTTCCTTAAATTCATTAACTAAATTTTATACTGATTAATGGGCAGATTCTGGTCAGAATTAAAGGCCTTTAATTTAAAACAAATAATGTATCCATGGAAATTGTCCATTACAACCCATATAACAAATTTAAATTTATAAATATGGTATTGGACCTTTCAATATTCAGGAATTAGTTCCTCTGCTGAAGTTCACAGTCACAACATAGTTTTCTTGTGCTCAAAGTTAGGTCTGTAACAAGAGTCCAATTTCAAGAACCTCATTTCTTATTGGACACCTCTATGGTCGCATTTTTATTAACAACAAAATCGCTAAATATAATTTTTCTATTGCTATTATTCACACCCGTGAGTTTTGGTTACCGGGTAACCAAAACTCACTAGTGATTCTCTGTTACCAAATTCAAACAATTACTAAAATAAAATAATCAAACCTCGTTATTTTGCCATGTTTAAGGTCTCACGAGTTTTATTCGATTATCTTTCAACTACAATTTGAAAAAAAAAATTTCGGAGGAAATAACAAGAGAAAAATTTTCGTACAGGAAATAGGTGGTAGACTCATCATAATTAAGCCACATAAGAAGATATAGACATTAATTAGGAAATTTGATCATATGTCGGCGGGCTCCCGGGCTATAGTCATAGAAAAAGTATAGTATTCTACACGCGAGTAAATACCCATTACACAATCAGGCCTGTTACTCGTCTATAGGATCGTGTCGCAATTTCGGTCTTCGTGTGTAATGGCTATCATTACTCGCTCGTTGAATAATTTACTATTATTTGAACTAGCTCTAGATCCCATTTATCGTTTTATTTTTTATTTGGACTTTGACTTTCGTCTGTTTTTGAAATTCTGTAAGCAATTGCTCAAAATTTAACTATTTCAAATGTAAAATTCGGGTAAGATTTCTAACTGATCATCTGAACACTATAAACTCGAAATCTTTTTTGTCTTGTATTATACTTTTTCTCCAAATGTAACTAAGTTTTAAACAATTCTTTGAATAAATTTAGATTTGTTTTCAAAATACACCAAAGTTTGTTTTTACACGATAGATACGTTCCGTATAAAAAATACACTAGACCTATGGGAAAACGGAGATTCGTTCCAAACCTAATAAATAAGTTATAAATTAAATATTAAAAAAATACACAAATAATAATAATAAAAATGTTTTCATTTTCGTGTTAAAGCAAACAGATCGTATAAAATATACAGGGTGCTTAAAAAGTCGCGGACACGCTCCACGGTACGTTGTTTGGAAGCAATCGTTAAAAATGGGTAAAATAATTAAAAAAATATTTGGATAGAAATTCCGAAGTTATTTGCATATTTTAAAGAAGTAAACTTGACAACATTGTTTTCAAAGTAGACTTTGAAGATACCATTTACCTCTTAATATTTAATTCAAATTTTTTGTAAGTTATGATTACAATCTAATAAAGGTGATAAAGTTGAAATTAACATGACATTTTTTAATAGTGCAAGAATTAATTGGTCAAAATATAGACCATTTTATTATTAGTAATTTTTATTTAAAACAAATGAAAAAAATTAAATTTTAAGAAGATGTTCAAAGTTATTTTTATCAGATTATAGTTCGAAGAAACGAAGAAATAATTGTAATATATTTACATTGTTGCCATATGTCATTTTTGTTAATTTTATGATAAATTATAAATTTTAAAATGCAAATATCTTTACATTCTTAACATAAATTAATATTTTCTGTTAAGAAATGCAATAACAACACAATTATGTTTATGTTCTGTACTATAAAGAGCAAAAATAACTAAAAATGTACAAATCAAATTGTTAACTTTGAGTACTCATATCTTGAATAATCTGCTAGAAGGATTTTTTTGAATATTTTTCCCTTGTCTAACGAGTGCTTCTTAACAACGTAGCCTGGAGCGTGTTCGCGACTTTTTGAGCACCCTGTATATATCCATTGTATAAAATAAAAAAAATGATTGTGCTTATACATGTTATTTTTGTGTGTTACTCGGATCTTTCTTACCTTATTATTTAAAATTTTAGGGGTTTGTGTTCATAGTACATATGAATGAACAAACTTTTGCGTCAGATCATTAAAATGTGAGAAATTTGTCGTGTTTTCAAATTCATGTTTAGAAGAAGTGAGTTTAAAACAATTAAATTTAATCATTTACAGTTGTTCGAGTACAGTAATGGATAAACTAAACAGAAAGAAGCAAGGTGGAAATATTTACAAACAATTATTGTAATATTAATCAAATTAACGATCCTGCTAATTAGGAAAATATTTGTTTGAAAAGAATGTATGATTGGTTATATCTAAATTTGGATATCTGTATACCGGGTGTCACAAAACTACGGCCACCCCTGAAATTTCTTTATTTATGAAAATAAAATTTTGAAATTTTACTATGTTATATGGCATTAAAAAACCCATTTATTGAAAAATATTAATTTCACTTCCAGTTTCTTATTTTAAACGCAACATCGTATTTTTGTACTTATTTTTAAACATTGGTTAATTCTAAGTATGTTCCTGACAAATAAAATTTTTTGAACTTGCAGAAATAAATTTGGACTTATTTGGTATGATTTTAACAAAATCTATAAAAAGTACTCTGAAATAATTTAAATACGTAAAAAAAGTTTATGAAATTTATTCGGCCGTTTTTGTGAAATTAATTTTTATAACTTTTAAAATATGTTTTTGCATATATCTTTTTTTAAGTGGGGCTACCCCCTATTACCTATTGAGA
The DNA here is from genome assembly GCA_963971135.1 of Stenus bimaculatus. Classification (NCBI taxonomy): domain Eukaryota; kingdom Metazoa; phylum Arthropoda; class Insecta; order Coleoptera; family Staphylinidae; genus Stenus; species Stenus bimaculatus. The sequence continues at coordinate 66,307,433 of OZ020180.1, read as the reverse complement.
TAAACGATTTTTTTCCGAATAAAGTGACATCCTAGATGAAGAAACTTTAAGTTTACTTACTTATTTAAAAACAGCTTTTGATGTGTTATCATAATAAATGCCTCTATCGAAAAAGGGGGTGACCCCTCTATCAAATGGTTGATAGTGGCACCCAATTTTCCTTTTGTAACGAACTCAGTAAAGATAATATAAATAACTCACTAGTAAATTAAATTACAATCGCCAACAATCTATTGAAGCACAAGGTTAATCCACATTACCACTAGGAGATCTTCAGATGTTTTTAACCTAGTCGTAATGTGGGTTTTCCATTGGCTTGAATAGATTGTAGACGATTGTGATTTAATTTATTAGTGAGTTAAATTTATTTTTTAGACGTTTTTGATGGTCCGTTGATTAGATGTAATTTTCTTTAACTCGTTACTCGTTTGTTTGAGTTGACCTTCTGTTATTGCAATAAGATTGTTTGCGACTGTGATTTAATTTCCTAGTAAGTTATTTTATTGTCTTGTTAACGATAGACTAACTGTACATTGTATTTTTATGCGTTTTGATGGTTAAATTAGATGTAAATTTTTCAATTGTATAAAAATCATTTTAAAATGTTGTCATTCGTCCATTTAGGTTTAATTTTTTAACAATTTTTTTAATAAAATTATTCTTCATTCCTCGTGCTAAGACTACTGAGTTGGTCAAAATTGGGCAACACCATATTATTTCGCATATGATGTTAATTTAAAACGAGTGCACTTTCAAATATATTTAAAATATCAAGTATGTATTATGAATTTTAACTACGTATAGAGGGCGTTATAAACGGAGGATATTCGGTACTTATTAAGTTCGTCCCGACAGAGCGTTAAACCGTACATTGACGGTCACAGTCATGCGCAATAGATATAAAACCTAGTCCGATTTGGCGTTCCAACCAAACTTGGGACGTGTTGGAGACCCTCATTTCGGCTCCGTCATGCGCATTTCATCTCACCTCGTCAACTAATTCGTGTTCCAACGATAGTCTTCAGACGGTACGAAGTTGACGTATGCGCATAAAACTTATCCAAGCAATCCTATTACGGTTTCGTAATGATACAAAAATTCGTTGTCGGAACGAAACTATTAGAATCAAAAATTGTGTTTAAAATGTATTCTTGTACCTTATAACTACATATTCAACAAAACAGGAATACAGGAATAGATATTTTATTTAAAGCTTCAGTAAAACTAAAAAAAACTTTTACCTAAACCATTGGTAAAAAAGCATGTACTGAATTTAAAAGTTCATGTTTTTACCAACAGAGGGCGAGCAGAATTTTAAAATTCCCAATTTAGTTTGTAGTCAATTTGTTATTTTTAGATTTTTGTTTATTTTAAATCATTTTAATAAATGCAAAAATATTGTAATGTGTTTCTACCCTTCTTATACGTAACGGAATACCACTATATCTTTGTACCATTTAGAATTATTCTATTTGAGATATTTCACCTAGTACATGTTGCTACCATCATCTGAAACACATTAACGTCACGTGGCTCGACATATGTTATATGAGATTAAAAAAATAAGTTACAACGAGTCTACTTTAATTTGTATTTAATTTCAACATAATACAAAATAAAGCAATAATCCGCCTTTTCTCGAGGCACGTATGAGATGAAAACGCAAGCAAATATATACCCTTAAGAGAATAGGCACAAAAGATTGCAAGCTTAATAATGTATTACAAAAATGCGTGTATGGCTAGGTTAGTCTCATTTTAATTATTTAAATGAGGCATTTTTAGGTAATGCGTACTTTAGTTTTTTCTAGCAAAAATATAAAATAATGAGTATATTTTATATCTACTGTAGTAAATTATTAAAATTTATTAAAAAAATCCTTATTTCCTACATCCGTATACATTTATTGCATTTACATGTATTATATTTATTGCACTTAGATGAACATCAAAGTGAAAGAATTTTTACAATTGAATTTTATCTTCAATTAAACTAGCACTTGAAAGACATTCATGCACTCTTTTGTGAATTAAGAAGAAATATTAGCTGTAACTTTTTTTGCCAATGGTTTGATAAGAAAATGTTTATAATTAATATAATTAACTGCCTTTGAAATCTTAAATGCAACATTCCAGTTTATTTAATTGCAATCTAAATAATTTTTTACTTTAAAAAAGTTTTAACTTTCGTTGTTATACAGGGTGGTTTTTCGTTTGGTAGAAGTCTTTAAATAAGAAAGTTATTTGAATATAAAATTAACGTATGTAATTTCTTTTGTTTAAGTTTTACTGGGTATAAAATAAAAAATAAAAAAAATAGCACAAAAAAGTAAAGTAAAAATAAAATAACAAAAAAATAAAAATAATTCAATAAAAAACCCCAATTTTTAAATTATGGGATAATATTATTATTTTTCAAGAATGGGGGTGATCCTATTAATAACATTTTATTTTAATTGGCGATCGACTTTTCCAACCGATAAAATATATGTAGTGAATTAAATTAAACTTCTTTTATTTTATGCCAAATATAATTGTGTTCTTTTGTATGATCGAATTTTACTGCTCTGTTTGAATTGAACTAAATAAACGGCACCCCTCTTTTCTTTAAGTATACCAATTTTATATAAAGTCTCAGTTGATTGATTTGATGCTTAATTTGACTTTAAGTTTATATTTTCTTAAAGGATCAAGGAATAAGTCTGCTAGAAATTTTTTTCTAAATATTAAAAATAATAATGAAATGATTTGGGATAGAGATTAATATCGAACGGAGAAAGATGATTCTAATCCCAACTGTTATCATAGGAGGAAATAAAAGACAAGTGTGCAAATAGTTTCGCCTTTATTAGGGCATCATCAGGCACTATAATAAATTACAATTAATATTTTCATGAGTAATTAAAACATAATCAGCATACCTTATAAACGAGACGCAAGACATTCATTAACTATAAATGGGAATGTAAAACATGGATAAAAATTATGCATATAATCTATGAGTTTGAAACTCACAGATGATTTAACGTAATATTGTTTAAAATAAATGTAACCTAAAAAGCACATGTCAGTATATTAACTGTGAAATTATTAATTCAGTAATAAATATTAACAAATTATGATACAAGTATGGCTAAATTTGAACAAAGGTGCCATTAATTAGCAAAGATCACAGATGTTTGAAATTATCACAGATTAAAATTGTTTAAATAAAATTAACTAGAGGTTGGACACTACGCCATTTTGTTACAAGTGCTTTCAGGTTATATTATACAGGGTGTCTCACTTTTTTTCCAGCAAATTTTTTTTTATGTAGTAAATGTCATTCTGAACAAAAATTTTCCTATGAACCATTATGTTTTTTCGACTCCTAAAAAGTTACAGCAAGTCCGTCAAATCATCGGTACAACGGCATTTCTCACCGGGTTTTGATTATTTTTTATGTGTTTGATTACGTATTGATAGTTTATATGAAAATATTGTGTATTTGTAGTTTTCATTTGCCGGAAAAGCTAAATTTGTCGAAAATGTAGAAATAAATACCCTTTTTTTATCATAACTCACTTATTTTTCAGAGTTTTCGGTTTAAAAAAGTTGTCTCAGCAGGCTCTCAGCTTTCTAATGCATCCGATTTTTTTAATGTCGGACATGGTGACTGAAATTTCGATTGGTGCTATTTTATGCATAGTTTTTTTAACAAGATTTTTTTAAGTCCGTTAAATCAACAGGACAACGTCATTTCTCACCGGGTTTTGATTATTTTTCATGTGTTTGCGTAAGTATTGACCATGTAAAACTATTTATCAGGACCTTATTAAGTCAAAATAATTAAAAAATATTAACAACGAGTGTATTATTAAGGCTCTTAAAGTACAGTTACTCAAGAACGAATTTAAGTATGAAGTTAAGTAAAACACACTAAGATAAGACATAAAATATGAATCGATTGATGACTATCAAAAATTTATTTGACCAGTTATTATGGCACTACGAAACGTTGTTTCTGAATAAAAGTTGCCCAATTTAAGCGCAGCCACAAAGACAAACTCATAAACATAAATAATATGTACAATAGTTTACAATTATTATGTAAATATGTGTATATTGTTGTTAATATTTATTTAAATTTGGTATTTAGTTTTTAAATCGGTGCGTGGGGCGGGTAAAATAAGTAACCCTAAGATGCAAATATACTTTTTGCACGAGTTGAAAATACTATTTTTTCTGCGATCGGAGTTCATTAATAATTCAAAATAAGAAAATACCATAAAAATTTTTATAAATTTGTCATTTATGATCAGTTGACAGTGCACATAGTCATGCTATTTTGCATTAAGTAACGCTTTTTTCCATTTGTGCAAGAAGGAATGACTTTATACACTGACAACTGATCATAAATGGCCTACTTTTTGCACGATCGTTAAAAAAAATATTTACAAATGCGATATACATTTTTAGTACCTAATTTAATTATGGGTTAAAATACATTTATAAAATTTTAAAGTTGTACACGTTTTTTAAACTACTAAAATAAGTACACATTTTGAATTTTCACAAGCCATATCTTTATGTGTTTAGAAATTTCAAATCTTAATTTCTCATCGAAGAGAAATTAGACAGGACTTTTAGAAAATTCACTTACAGCGACTATTTTTGAAAGTGACAAATTTATAAAATCACAGATTTTTTTAGAAAACTGATAAAACCTACTACTTCATGCATAAGTTCAGTCTGATAATTTTTACATCTAGACGGATGATGACAACGACGACAAACATGTAGATCTTTTTTAGATTATGACGTGTGTTTACAATATTAACCCCAAAATTTATTGCCAACCTGTTTCAATCGTACGTGTTACACCTTCCCGGAGAGCTTCCTTTCTCTTCTTTATATAACAAAAAAAAACAAATAATAATTAAATATCTGGTCTTTCTGGAGTTTCAAAATCCATATAAACAGCTTTAAAACAAAATAAAGGTCCGAAAATTCCACCGACAATTAGATAAGTGGAGATAAACGACCAAAAAATAAGTTGACATGACCCTATTTATTTATATAAAAAGTGCATCCTTAAGCAGTCAAAAGCCTCAAAAGTTGATTTTTTTAAATTAGATTTTTTATTGCAGCGAAATCAGTACAGATTTTTTATGAAATTCTATCAGATAAATACTGAACACTCAATTGATAATTGGTTAATCCTCGACTTTTGTAAATTGTATTGGATAGAAGAAGAAGACATAAAACTTTTTAGGTATTTAAAAATTATTTGTTTTTGTAGAGAAATGTTTTCCCCTAGATTTTGACGCTTCTAAATAAATTTAAAAACACAATTTGGAAAACGATAAGATTAGTCGATTTCGTGGTAGCAATCTACAGTTTCAATATAAACTAATAACTTTGAAACAAACTTTCAAGGGTTTTTTTTAGCTTGAAAAAAGTCTTTTACAAAAAATTTTTGTTGAGTGGTCTAACTTTTTTTTTAATTTTATTCAAAAACGACTCAGCTTACGAAAAAATCATAAGGGACAAAACATCTTCGACTAGCACTTTTTTACATGAAAAAACTAATTTTAAATAAAATTTTTAAGATCACACCTAAAAAGTTATTTATAGACTGTTTTATGTTTTCTCTTCCCTCTTCCCTCTTCCCTCTTCCCTCTTCCCTCTTCCCTCTTCCCTCTTCCCTCTTCCCTCTTCCCTCTTCCCTCTTCCCTCTTCCCTCTTCCCTCTTCCCTCTTCCCTCTTCCCTCTTCCCTCTTCCCTCTTCCCTCTTCCCTCTTCCCTCTTCCCTCTTCCCTCTTCCCTCTTCCCTCTTCCCTCTTCCCTCTTCCCTCTTCCCTCTTCCCTCTTCCCTCTTCCCTCTTCCCTCTTCCCTCTTCCCTCTTCCCTACCCAAATTTTTACCAATTGAGCGTTCAGTATTCAAATGCACGTATACAAAAATTTATTAAATTTTTTTTGCTAATTTGGCTGCAATAAAAAAATCTATTTTAAAAAATCAATTTTGGAGACTGCTTATACAGAATGTTTCTAAAATGGTGTTCACGGCTACGTGTGCTTATACTAGAGGTAAAAATAAAACTCGACTTTTACCGAGATGCAGGGTCTTGAAATTTTTTTTAGTTTTACATTTATTTTCTCGGAATCGGGTGCCACCTTCGGCCATTACTTTTGTCTTAATTTATCAAACCAGTGGCGTCAAAACGGGTCATGGTGCCTCTTATTTTGAATTTTTTTGGTACTCGTTTCTACTCCACTAGATTGTAAACTTAAGACAAAAATAATAGCCAAAGGTGGCTACCTATGAGAAGTGCTTACTCCTAAAATTTTATTAATTTTCAAAGTAAAAATAAAAAGAAATTTCAACACCGTATATCTCGGTAACAGTTGAGTTTTGGACAAACACCGTTTAAATATTTCTGAGATCTGTTTTTTATAGCATATTATTAAATGTAAATATCAATTTAGAAAATACTTTTGAATATTTTTCTTGCTTGACCACGCTAATTTAGTTATCAAAAACGTGAATGTATCAGCCGAGTTCTCATCAACCTCCTATTTTTTGGATCCTAAAGTCGTCTTTATTACAAAACAGAATTTCCTTAAAAGCAATTTAATAAATGGAAGAAAAAAAGTAGTAATTTTGTAGTTTTTTTGCAGTATATTAAAAAGTTATATTGTGATCATTTTTTCCTATCCTATATTCAAATTTATTATGGTATCATACATCATATCTAATTTTATGTTTGGTTTACCCACAAAACAGTAACATATAATACAAATTTAATATAAATAAGTAAATGTACAAGAGTTTAATACTCGCTACAAGATTTTCATAAGATGTTATTACTATCTTATGTACTTGATACTAATAAATCATCCAACAGACTGTTTATTAAAGGCAGAATTAGCGAATGAAATTATATAACACTTACTGTTTAATTATTCCAATAAGTTTACTTTAGCTAGTGCTTTGTTTACTATTAAAGTTGCTAAGTCTAAGGCGTCTTCCATCTCAATAATAATTTATAACATCCCTAACTAAAAGGTCACAGTTTAAATATTTACAACAAATAACTCGAACTAATAAAGCACACACTGGGTTGCTAATTTGTATCGAAAGTAATAAATCGTGGAATTTAATTCCAACAGTTTTAAATGGGTTAAATTAAATTGAATTACAATTTCGACCTTTAATAAACAAAAATCAGGGCTAAAAACGTTTATAAATGGAATAAACACGAGCGGCTTAATTAAGTTAATTAAAAATAAATCATACTGTTGATTCCGCACTAAAATTAATGTTTGTAAATTATTTTTATTTGCTTTTTAAATAAAAATGAAACATACGTTTTAATTAACCTTCGCTTCAAGAAATAAAAGAGACTTTTTAAAAAGACTTATATTTGCTTTGTGATAAAGCCCATCTTCTGACTTGAAACAATGCTACGTAGGTGTAATTATCCTCAAAATTATTTACCTTTTAAGTGTATTCTTTTAATTGGTTAATAATTCAACGCAATGCAGAAGAACAAAGGGAAAATAGCTAACAAACACTTCTGCAAAAGCATACAAACAATGGTATATTTCTAAATTTTAAATTCGAAAACAAAAAGCTGATTTTGTATTCCTCAATTATATGAATAGAAAATGAACGATAAAACTAATTGAACAAACTACAGAATATATAATCAATAAGTACTTACGATTGTACTACCATTTTTTTAAATCAACAAAGAAATAAACAATCAAACCATTAAATAGTAATTTGCTATGCTTTATTTTTTTAAAAACATTAAAAATATTAATTATTACTGGATATATAGCACGGAAAAATAAATTTTATTTTTTACATTTCTGTCTTAAATTCAGTTTCACTGAGTAATACAATAAATTTGTAGGAATAAAGGTACACAAATATATTAGATATCATAATTTAACTATTTTGAAAGTGTGTTTTAATTAAAGGTATTGTTCAATCGAGATTATGTGATCATATAAGCTTTTCGTTTAACCCTCGTTCTCACTAGTCCGTTAAAGTTTACTGCAATGCGCCTTTATATTTAAACGTCAATTTTAATTCGGGGCAGGAGTATCTTATACCCTATTGCATATGTATTTATTTTTTAAGCTCGCATATATCACTGATCTTTCAAGGACCTAACTTTCCATATTGGCTTTTGAATGGAATACAAATAAGGGTTTTCGTAATATAATATAATATCTTAAAGGGTTACCTATATTGAAAGTTGCGATTTAATACAAAATTGAATTCCAATATTACATAAAATGAATCCATATTTACGATTGAAGATTTTTATTATTATTCGCCTACGTATGCAATGTTGAGATTTAGTTTTTCAAAATTAATAAAAGGTAAAAAAATATTTTACTACTGTATCTACTTTTTGCTAATACGTCCAATTTTCATACATTAGGTTGCCTTTACACATGGGGACTTTGACTTTTGAATTTACTACAAACTAAAATTACGTCTTACGTCAAGAAAATGAGTATGCGGAAATTCAATCGATGATGCATATCGATTTTAAATAAATATATTAATCGGAAGGATGATTACTTATATTTGTCTTTTATTATATTATATTCTGTTTCAAGTTTCAACCACTTCTTTATCCCCTTTAAACTAAGATGAAACTCAATAAGGACTGTAGTTTAAAAAAAATGGTGTAGTTCTCCCTATAACACCTTCCCTAAAAATGGCAAAATTGGCGAAACGTAAAAATGTCGAAACCCAAATACGTCAAAACGCAAAATTGTCGAACGCAAAAATGTCGAAACGCAAAAACGTCGGAAACATCGGCATCAAATTTTACAACATGTTGCTACCTACCACCTACACTAAGAGAATTGAATTTAGAAAAATCAAAGCAATTGTTAAAAAATACTTGATTGATAAACCCTTCTATTCGTGTGACGAATTTCTTTCAGATGATTTTTCTAATGTTTACATTTCTAATACTAAGTTTTATATCTATGAAATTTTATATTAATGATATTAATTATTGTATGATGAGTGTAAAATAGTATGTTTGTTTGGCACAATAAAGTTTATTATTATTATTTCGTATTTTGCATTTATCAAGTATTTTTTAATAATTGGTTTTATTTAATTTTTCGAAATTCAATTCTCTTAGTGTAGGTGACAATGTGTTATACCCTATATTGAATTTATAAAATATTATAAATTACCTTTGAAGACTTCTCGTAATAGAAATAATATTAGTATTAAGTACCAAGATCAATAATAAAAATTTGAAATTAGCAAAACTTCGAAAAAAGTTCGGGTTCGGAGAAAGTTCGAGTTCGTATAAAGTTCGGGTTAGGAAACAGTTCGGGTTGGGAAAAAGTTCGAGTTCGGAAAAAGTTCGGGTTCGGAAAAAGTTCGAGTTCGAAAAAACTTCAGGTTCGAAAAACTTCGGGTTCGGAAAAACTTCGATTTTTAAAAGTCATTAATAAACAATAAATATTCTTAGAAAATTAGTTATAGATTTATTTTTGTATAATATTAATATTCAGATAAAGAGTCTATGACAATAACATAAACTAAGTATACATCATACATCTACAGTATAAAAAGTACAATTTTAGTCAGAAAAGAGTAAATAATAATAACACAAATTAAGTATACATATTACATACAGGGTGGCCCAACTAAGAGTTCCCACCAAGGTTATTTCGAAAACCAATTATTTTTGAAAAAAACCCTAAAACCGGTCAATTTGTATTTAGCGGGGGACCAATTTTTTGGAAACTCAAGGGACAACCCCTCAACTACCCCTTCAGAAATCTTAAATGGCAATAGGGGTCGAGTGATACATCATTGTAAAGCTCCTACTATTCTCTATACAACTCTGATATATTTTTTTAATTTGATGGAATATTTGAGAATTTTCAGGTTAGACATGTAAAACGTGTTTTTAACAGGTGACATGGGCTAAAAAGGAGTTTAAAGCTGGATTTTGTTAAAAATAATTACAATGATACTTCGATTCCTGATTTAATAATGATTGACCGGTTTCAGAGTCATTTTTCAAAATACTTTTAGTTCCCACCCAGGTTATTATGAAAACAAGTAATTTTTAAAAAATAGCCTGAAACTGATCAATTGTTATTTAGTGGGGGACCAATGTATGGTTGTATTTATTTTTGTTGTAACTTTTAACAAAATCAAGCTTTAAAAGCCTTTTAAAAACCCATGTTACCTGTCAAAAACGCGTTTTAGATGTCTAACGTAAAAATGCTACAACTTCTCAAATATTCCATCAAAAAAAAATATGACAGCTATATAGAGAATAGTAGGAGCTTTGCAATGATGTATCACCTGACCCCTATTGCCATTTAAGATTTCTGAAGGGTTAGTTTCCCTACATAACTTGATGAGGGGTTGTCCCTTGCGTTACCATAAAAATTGGTCCCCGGCCAAATAAAAATTGACCGGTTTCAGGGTTTTTTTCAAAAATTATTGGTTTTCGTAATAACCTGGGTGGGAACTCTTAGTTGGGCCACCCTGTATAAATATATAGGGCGTTCCAAAACAACTGTACCAATTTTTTGGGGGTGATTAAGGAAGCAAAACTATAACACTCTGAAATTTTACCAAAGAATATTGATGTCACAAGGTGATAATAATATTAAATAAAATAGTTAGCATTTTTCCTTATATTACTCATTTAATATAGCTTTGTTTGAAGTTCTTTTTTGTTGACCTTAAATATGTATCTTTATGGAAAAAAATTACCGCCAAGATTTAAATTAAATATATATATATTTTTAAAGAGGTTTAACTTTTTAAGGAAGCATTTCCGGACAATACTTTATTTATTAAAAATGCTTAGAGTCACTTCCTGTATCATCTCAAAATTGGCAGTTATTCAGTAATAACTGTAAATAAAATGTTAAACATGACAAATAAAATTTTAATTATCAAATATTTTGTATATGAAAGATTATAAAATTTTCATAAAGAAAAATACGCATTTCTGCATTTTCAGAAAGAAAACAATTTCGCTTAGCAGATATTATATTTCCTGCTGATGAAAAACACGCTCTGAGGGAGTTCAAGTTGTCGGAATGCTAATATATTTTTTTGCAATTTTACTTAATTTAGGGTAAGTGTGGTTTTTCTTTTTCCACCAAGAAAAGGGAGAAAATTCCTTATTTAAACTATTTTCTTTAAAATAAGATTTAGCTTCAGAAGATGTTTTGAAAGGGTTAAAACTTCATTGAGTTCGAACTTAGCGGAATTCGAACTTTATCGAGTTCGAAATTTATTCAGTTCGAACTTTATTGAACTTGAACTTAAACAAGTTCGAACCCCAAAAAGTTCGGTTTCGGTGATTAGCACTAGTTTCGACGTTTTTGCGTTTCGACATTTTTGCGTTCGGCGGTTTTGCGTTTCGACGAATTTGCGTTTCGACAAATTTGCGTTCTACAAGTTTACGGATCGCCGATTCGACATTTTTACGTTTCGACGATTTTGCGTTTCGACATTTTTGCGTTCAAGGTTTTTACAGTCGACGTTCTTAAGGTCGACGTTTTTACGGATTTGCGATTCGACAATTTTGCGTTTCTTCACGTTTGCGTTTCGACACTTTTACGTTCGATTATTTAGTGCGTCTCCGACCCTGTACCTATAACTGACGTTAAGTAAGTGTTTTATCACAAGTATTTTATTACACAGGGTGAGTTTAAAGTAACGCATAAAAATCATAACTATATTATTTTTTGAAATTTTTTAAAACGGTAAAAAAAGTTTCGCATTGTTTTTAAAAAATTTTATTTTGAAATCAAAAAAAAAAATATCGGTTGGCATGTCGTCACTATGACGTCATCAATCTTTTTTTAGTGGATTGATATGGTTTTCATATCACAAAACAATACCTTATTAAGAGTGTTTACCACGGTACTAAAAAGTTTATTCTAATGTCTAGATGTCATTAAAAAAATATTAAATTTCACCTTTAAGAATAGTTTTAAGTAAAGCATAAAATTCATAACTACCTTAGTTTTTGGAATATAAAAAAACGGTAAAAAACGTTTCGCACTATTTTTGAAAAAAAAAATTATGAACCCAAGAAAAAAAAGTATCGGTTGACCTGACGCCACTACGTCGTCATCAATTTTTTTTTAAGTAGATTGATATGATATGGTTTTTATACCATAAAACAAAGCTTATTAAGATTGTTTTAGAATGGTAGCAAAAAGTTTATACTGGCGCATTCTAGATGTATTTAAAAAAATTATTAAATTTTCCCGTAAACGATAGTTTAGTTTAAAGTAACGCATAAAAATCACAACCTTATTTTTTCGAATTTTCAAAAGCCGCAAACGACGTGTCGCATTGTTTTTGAAAAACTTTATTAAGAAGTCAAGAACAAAAATCGGTTGACATGACGTTACTTTGAACTATTGGGAATTTCGACTACGGATAGATGGCGCAATTTGACGTAAATTTGAAAAAAACATGGAGGAAAAAGTAATAAAAGATTTTTGCGCCGATTTAATTTTTATTGGTTTTGGTAACTGCGGTTCTGTTTGGATCAAGTTTTTGTGTTTAAAAATTGTGTATATCATTTATTGACCAGTGTGTGTTATTTCCTACTTGCATAATTGCTTAAGGGGTTAGGCCACTCTAGGATTAAAAAATAGAAATTTTAAAACATGCACGGATCAACTTAAAATCGGTTAGAAAAGAAGCACAGGAGCAGGATATTAATGTGGAAGGCCAATTGTATAGTAGATGCATCGGAAATTGAAGGTAGGAACATAAAAAAAACTTTGAAAGCATTTTTTTCGAAACCATATTTCTCAAATTAGCCGGACTCCAAACTCATACAATTCTTAACCTATTGACTTTAAAATTTAACTGTTTATTCAAAATTACATTCTCTATAGATGTACGTAGGATTGTTTTAATATATTTATTTTGCAAAAATGGCGCCCTTCTGAAGTAAAAAAGAAAAAAAAATGCCATGAAAAATCGCGATAAAATTACCTATACCAAAAGATCTATTCAATATAATAAAAAAATCCTACGTACTTCTATAGAGAATGTAATTTTGAATATACAGTTAAATTTTGAAGTCAATAGGTTAAGAATTGTATGAGTTAGGAGTCCGGCCGATTTGAGAAATGTTGTTTCGAAAAAAACGCTTTCAAAGTTTTTTGTATGTAGCTACCTTCAATCTGCGATGCCTGTACCATACAATTGGCCTTGCACATTAATATCCTGCTCCTGTACTTCTTTTCTAACCGATTTTAAGTTGATCCGTGACTATTTTAAAATTTCAATATTTTTAAAATCCTAGAGTGGCCTAACCCCTTAAATACATTGTTTTGGGGTAAGTAATAAATTACAGCCTGTAAAAAATACTATTATTTTAATATAGTAATAATAAACCCAAGGAAACTGATTTATAACTGCACGGAAATACATTTTACAAAAACAGGTTATGTCAAGGTAGACCTTTTCTAGCTTCAGCAAATAACTCACAGAGGGCGTATCCCAAGTCGAAATTCCCAATACTTTAAGGTGAAAGTTAATAATTTTTTTATTGACATCTAGATAGAGCTAGTATAAACTTTTTACAAAATGGCGTCGACTGAGTTAAACGTGTCTACAAGTGCTCTGAGTAATCCTTGCAAACATTGCAAAACTAAACATAAGGAGGGGCTACTATGTGTTAATTGCAAAAGCCTTTCCAATCCGGGGGGAATTAAATATTTAAAAAACATCAAAAAGTTAGACAAATCAACTATAATTTGTTGTGACGTACGAAATGTGGAAACGACTGATAAGACAGCCATTGCAAATTATTTAAATTTGAAAACAGATGTCGACATGGAAACAAATTAGCTGAGTATGGAATTCTTAGTAAATAAAGAGTTATCAATAATATAATTGTCCATAGTATATGTATTTCTTTTATATAAATCAAATCAATTTCTTTTCAATTATAGTCTTGATTTGATTTAAATAAAGAGTTACTTGAAAGTAAAAATGTTATAATTAAAATAAAGGACGAACTTCTTATTACGAAGGATGAACTCATAAATGAATTAAAGAAGAAGATTATTTCACTAAAAAATACTATTCAAACTTTACAATCAGAGAAAACGTTGACAAATTCAACAAATAAATCCTATCTAGCTGCCCTTGAAAGTGTGCTTGTGGACAATGTGAAACCATCCCAAAAGGATGAAATGTCCAAAATCCTGGACGTTGAAACTCCACTTTATGAAGGTAGCGATGATAACGTTAGACCCAATCAAGAATTCCTACCAGTTACCTATAGAAAACAAAAAATTAAGAAAGTGCTTAATATAGAGAGTGCAAAAAACAAAATCAAACCCAAAAAGAACATTATTGGGAAGGATTCAACTAATGAAGATATTACAGCTGTTCAAGTCCAAAAAAAGTTTTGGGTCCATGCAACTAGGTTCCAATTGAACATGTGCGACAAAAAACTTCTTTCCTATGTAAAAAGTAAACTTACAGGGGAAATTTCCTGCGAGAAGTTAGTAAGCAGGAATCCAAATCCAACATATAGCTCTTTTAAAATAAGAGTAAATGTGGACATTAAAGAAGACGCATTGAATCCTTCCAATTGGCCTGCCGGGATAGCAGTTTCGCGGTATCAATTTTTTTGAGGAAAAGGATCATACCAAAGGAGTTCTAACAGCACTTCGTCTGAATGTCCAGTCACTGCGGCATAAAACAGTGGAAGTAGAATCTTACCTAGACAACTGTTCTACAAGAAAAAGGTATGACATTATTAGTTTCAGTGAACATTGGCTCAAACAAAACGAAGCCGAGTCTGTTTTTATTAACAACTATAAATTAATTTCACATTTTACTCGCAAAGAAAAATCAAATGGTGGTGTAATATCGTACGTGCGTAGTGATTTAAATGCAGTGAGTTGTATAGATTTAGACGCGCTCTCGGTGGAAATACACTGCGAACTTTCTAGCGTTTTTATAATTGACAGTAACTGTATAGTAATCTCTTTGTACAGGGCACCACCAGGTGACATCGATAAGTTCTTTTCTATGCTAAATGCCCTATTTTGTAAGTTAAGTCTAAAAAATTCACAATTAATTATAATGGGGGATTTTAATATTAAATTTCACTCCGGTAGCAAAGAGGATATAGAAATTAAGAACTTACTAATGTCGTTTGGTTTGTGCGTAACTTTAAGTGAAAATACGTGATATGCAAATTGTATCGATAATATCATAACAAAGCAAACCAATACTTTCAAAACCAACTTTGATGATCCTTTATTGTCAGACCATAAGGCAATTTCGATCGCTTTAAATTTAGAAAAAGGACCTTTTTGATCTATTTCATTATACTAATCAAATTAATTTCGACTTCATCAACGACTCATGTCTTAACATAAATGAAAAGTTTAATATTTTTATTCAAAAAATTCAACAATCTGCCACTTTAGCATTTCCTAAAGAGAAAATTAAAGTTAAAGGTTTGAATAAAATAATTTGGTTTAACGAAGACCTGAAAAGAAAGCGGGATACTATTAATCTAATGGTAGAATTTTACCAAAAAAAACCCGAGTGATTATCTGCGGGAGCGCATAAAACTTAATCGAAAAATATCCCGAAATGAAATCAAAAATGCTAACGATCATATTGGGTATGTTGGGATAAACTAATAAATAAATAATTAAGTAAAAGTTTTTATATTACTATATTTATTTGATTCTTTGTTTCAAAAATTATATATTCTTTTATTATATTTTTTTACAAAAACAACATTCTGCAAAGAAAGTATAGATATTTAGTGTGCACAGAAGTGTAAGTAATTTCAGAGGAAACTGGATGTGATATTGAAATAACGATTGTGATTTTTTATTAAAGGTTTATTTAAACCATATTTTTGTCTTTTCTTTTTTATGCTTTTCATTGGAGGAACTTAAGAGACTTAATTAAATTTTATTTAAAGGCATACCTCGGCTTTTTAAAATTATATAAAATATGTTTATTATTATTAAGCCTTAACGTTGTTCATAATTGAAGAGTGTAAGTTTTAAATAGTCTAAGTGCCATAAATGTTGAAGAAATACAATAATGAATAAAAGAAATAGCAATAAAAGAATTTTATATAATTTTTATTTAGATACTAGAAACCCAATATAAACTAACTGTAAGATTAATATTCAGAAGTACATAAATACATTTTGAAAAAAAAAAAAATGTAGCAAAATTTAGTAAACAATCTAAGTGCCAAATTCATAAAAATTGAAAAGGTCTAAGGGCCATTAGCTCCATTTCCACTTAAAACGTTAAGTGAGACTTAAATTTTTAAATGAATGGTTTTCCATTGTATTACTGTCAATTTTAGAATTTAAGTCCCACTTAGGCGGAAGTGGTAGAAACGGTCTTAAAATATTACAAAGGTTGTCAAAGCTTATTTCTTCACATATTGTTGGCTAGTTTTTTCAATTATATTTTCATAGAAATGGAGAAAACATAATGGTATGTAATCCAACATAGATTTAAGATTCTCTAGTTTGGCTTGCGTGACTCGGTTCTTACATTGTAAGGAAGTTAGTCTTTGTAACCGGAAGTTTTCTAATGTTTTGTCTTTTTTTAAATATTAAATGTATTCCCGGGTTCGGCTTCTTTAAAATTTTTTCGAACATTAATACGAAATGGATTGTCTGCTGTTAAACGAATCCAGCATGCTTTTGAAATATTTATCTTGGTAGTGTTTATATATTCATCAGCAAGTTTTTGGAGATTTTTGAAATCGGTTTCTTCGAGATTCATTACCCTAAACGGATTTTCATGACAGCATTCACTTATCATCTTTTCAATATGCTCTGGTATATATAGTTTGCAGACTAGCTTACGTTTTTCGATTTGCGCAAAGTCTCTATCACAGGGAAGATAGGTATGGCCACTAACTAAAAATTTGTAATCTATTTGTTTAAATTTACCAACTGCGATATCAAGCCAACTAGCACCATTCGATTTTTATTTTGACCTGCGCAGTTGTCGCTCCATATTGTAAGATTATTCTTTGTCGTAATATTTTCAGAAACCAACACTTTTAGTAATGCAGATCCAACTTCATTTCCTCCTCTTCCTGTAATTGACTCATTCCATAAAAGTATGAGAACATTATTACTGTCAGCTATATATATAAGCCTAAATTATAGCAGGACAGCTGCCTCATATAGAACATATCCGAATGTGTAAGCGTTGGTATAAATATTACCTGCTCCATATCCATTGAAATAACTATATGGTCACTATTGGGTAGCTGTGAGAAAACGGTATCTTCCTGCATTGCTTTTCTAGCCGATTCAGCTTCACGATGGTGAATCTTTAACTTTTGAGACAAGGCATACCGATTCTCTGGATGAGCCTTTATTTTTGCGCTTAACAAGTCACATGTCGAGCAGGTGTCTGATTTCGGTTTTCCAAACCGGAGGTTACGAAAGTATTTTTTGAAAGTATTTGCATAAAATCGGTAGGTAACCACAGAATTTGGATTAAGATTTTTAAAAGAAATATACATACGATGAAAGTTTAGGTCAGAGCTAAGAAATTCTTTCTTACTTTTCAGGCGGCTATAATGATTTTCCTCCTTTGGAAACAAATTAATATGATTTATAACCTCTTGACCAACCTCATTAGTAAATTTTGATGCATGTTTTTCCCCTATTGTCAACGAAAACATTCTGTCCAGATTTTTTCCTTTTTACTAAAGTTTGCACTCTTTGATGGGAAATAGCAAAAATATCTAAAAAAACCTTTTGGCACACTTGAGCAAGATCTCCTGTTTCTGTAGGAACCATGTAGAATACTGTTGATTGGCGACGACTTTCATCTGGATTGTTGTAAGTACCATGACGTCTTCTAGCGACTGGAACTACACGTATTAATCCGAGCAAATATGTACTTTGTTTTGCTCCATTACTTATGGCATAGAAATCCTGATGTAACCGTTTTTTGTGTTCCAGACTAATACTTCTACATTTCCATTTGCATTTACAAATTGCCTAAAATGAATTCAAATACTTACTAAGGAAAATCTTACTTTGAGATTTATTTTTGACTTACATTTTCTGATGGTTGTTTTTTAGGAGGAACTATATTTCCTTATTAGTTTTGTATTCACAACCACTTATACGTAAACGTCACCGTTCTCTTAGAACACTTTCGGTTCCTTTATTTCTTTTTTTTTTCTTTCATTAACAACTTCCATCGCGAAAAGATTGAATTACACTAATATTTAATAAATGAACATTATTGTATACCAATATTTTAAATCATAACAAAAACATGTGTAACTTGAAATTCATTTCAAAAGAACGGATGAAATTTTAACATTTTTATTTTAATTTGTTTTTGTGGCACTTAGAATATATACCATGTAAAAACGTCGTGGTACTTACGTAATATATCAGAGGAGAGTCAGCTGCTATATCTGAAAATATTGTTTTAGCACATAGCGCGCTTAATCAGACATTGGCGATGTCACACAGACTACTTTAATGAAAAAAAATAAAATTTTCCGAAATTGGCACTTAGACTATTTAAAACTTACACTCTTCAATTATTATTTTATTTACTAAATATACGTTTTTGTAATATTTCGACAATTGTAAATTAAAAAAAGTTTTAAGAAACTAATTTACATACATTTAAACATACATATAAGTGAACCTAATTGGGGTCGTAACAGACTGATAACCATTTATATAGCAAATATGCGATTAGCATTGAATAATAATTTATGTGTATTCATAGTTATGTTTACTAGCTTATGTTGGTGATGGCGATTGGGTTGTTTACTATTGTATTAGCATTAAAACATGAGCAGTGTTATCATAATACAAGCAATATAGAATAATTAATATTATATAATTACCACAATTGATTATATTTCAATATCACATCTCGGCGCTCTGCTTCCTTCATTTCCCAGATGTCGCATTTTGATTATTGATTGTTATTGCCCTAGAAGTGTACCTATCGCCTAACTCTATCTAGGTTTGTGCTTAAAGTTGCTAATAAAAGTGTTACAGTTTTGTCCAAGTTCCGAGTTTTATTTGACAATCGATATTATTGGGTCCAGCACTGAAAATAGATAATATTCGAAAAGTATTCGCCTTTCGGGACTTTACAAACTAATGTTTTCACAGTCACGTATAGAGCTTCCGCAATGGTTATATACAAACCTAAGTTAATTTCTAATTTATGGCTTTTCCCTGGTCGACCATAAACTTTACTTTTTATTGTCAGGCTAAGGCTTTAAGATAATTTATAAAGTGGCGAATTTTATCATGTTTTCTCGCACCAAAGAATATTTCTTTACTAATTAACAATTCAAATCCTGAAAACTTTCCCAAATACATTTAAATAATTAAAGTTCAATTTAAGTTAACTACGCGGTACATTGATTTCTCATAATTTCATGACCTTTTATAAACTTATTTGGCTCTGTCGGATTAAAATTTTAAAACCTTAGTGCAATGGAAACAAATCACTAATTGTGTCGCGTTGGCTTGGCACGTTTTTAAATTTGAAACGAACGAAATGAGATTATGCTCTCGCAAATGGATTTTTCTACAAAGAAAGCCCGAAAATAAAAGAGAATGTAAAACGTTTCGCGAATCTTTGCTGATTTAAGCTACTTCAGCAAGACGAGGGAGGCATGTGAAACTAACCCATGATTTAATTTAAATTTATGATACGACTAATATCACTTTCAAATATTTAAACAAAGCAGAAAGTAGTTTATCATTCATTTTTATTATTGATCGTAGTACTAAATACCAATTTATTCTCTTACGAGAAGTCTCCAAAAGTTAATTTATAATATATCATAAATTTAATATAGAATATCATTAATATGTGTAGGTTTTGTACTATTTCTGAACTGCTTAATACTTTTTATAAATTGTAGATTGTAGTACTATTTATTTCATAAAAAGAGTGCAGCTTTAATTACATTATTCTTTTGTATTACGATTTTTACATCTTCAGCAATTTTTATGCATCAAAGTAAACTTATTTAATTAAAATTTATATTAAGAAGTCTGCAATTTCTTTAAAAAGCAAAATAAATTATTTATTTTTTTTTATAAAGGAAGCGTAAGTGATGCATTTCCATTAAACATTTTTTTATTAAAGTTATAAGTAATATGAATTTACGACAACGTAAAACTGCTCTTAGTATACAAAACATTATAAGATGAATCTTTTATTATCCTTTATTTTTGTGTTGTAGCTATAAAGTAATAAAGTTTGTTAAAACGCAAAATAAGATTGTTGAGGATTTTTAAACATGTTATACACTGGGGTGCCCATTTTTCATCAGTACAACATCGCAATCTCAAATCTTTCAAACCGCAAATATTTAATAAATTATATTATAAAAAAAACTTATGTAAAAATCTAAAACATTTTCAGAATCAATAAATGTAGAGCAAAAAAATATTATGGAAAACTGTTGGAATTTCTGTTAAACAATTTAAAATAAAAATAAAGTTTTAATTAAAATTTAATCAAAGTAGTGAAGCTTTACAACCGCAAGTTAACAAAGCACCTAATTAAAAAGAATTCTGACATAATTGGAACCTGTACCAGTTTTGTTTTTACATAATAATTCCTAATACTCCTTCAAATTAGTAGTGCTGTTAACTAAAGCAGCAATATAAATTACAGCTTTTCGTTAATATTTGCCTCATTAAGTTTTTTACTTCAAATAGATAATAAATAAATGTGATTTACTGTAAGTCCACGAAATTCCACCATTAGGTCCCGTAGGTCCTCAAAAATTAACATGAAGGTAGCGTGGCCGAGCGGTCTAAGGCGCTGGTTTAAGGCACCAGTCTCTTCGGAGGCGTGGGTTCGAATCCCACCGCTGCCATATTTTTTTTCTGCAATTTTTTTCCAGTTATTTTTGCATTATGGTTATTTTATCCCATTAACGCCTTATTTGCCCGCATGTCTTATATTTTCACATGTTTTAGTTTAATTTTGGGTTTTAATGTGTTAAATCAAAATAAACCAAACAAAAAATAATTTAATGAAAAAACAACGTGACACAAATTTTTATTTCCAGAGAACATTTTTACAATCAAATTAAAGTTATCCTTGAAACCCTCTTCCCTACAACACCCTTTCAATTTTTTAAATAGGAATTCAGGTGATATCATTTGAAAGCATTCTTACTCTGATAGATCATAATTTTTTGCAGCAATGCCATTTATTTATAATCATAAAAAAATCAGTTACTATATTTTTTATAAAAAGAGTACTGGGATTTCGGTTTATCAGGACTTTTATGGTGAAATAAAAATTATATAATGCTGACCGGTTTCAGTTATCTTTGAATTAAGATAACCGAATTTAATTCCTGATCGAATTTACTTATCCGTTCATATGTTTTATTAATATTTTTTTATAAATTACTTTTTTCTGCACTTTTCGGCAACTTTAATTTCATTGTAAAAAGATGTCCCCCTGAAAATAAAAATTGACCTGTCGCGGACTTTTTTCATTTAAATATTTTTTTTTCGAGAGTTACTTAGGTTGGCTCGTTTTAGACTGAATACCTTATATAGTGAGCGGCAAAATTATGGAATAAATTCAATAAAACTGAAACCATAGGTTTTTCAAAAAAAAGTTTCGAATAAAAGTTGTTTGGTTTAAAGATATAATCACTAAACTTATTTTTATTTTTTATTTAAAATTTGTTTTCAAGGTCATTTCAAGGTCAACATTGTTTTTTTCAATGCAAACCTATACTTTTTCTAAAAGAAATTTACATCTCTTCAAAAAATAAACAACTTTTATCTAAATCATTTTTTTATACCATTCTTAGTTTTGAAGTTATACCGAGTTTAACATTTTGGATCGTAAACTTTTATCCCATTGAAATCAAGTGTACTTTACCTTAAAATGTAATTATGTGATGACGTCATCATGTTGAAATAGCAACAACGTTTATTTGAATTTAGCATTTTAGATCGTAAATGTCTTAAAACATAACTATTTTGTCCGATAAAAAGCCAAGTGGGACTTAAAATGTGAAAGAATCTACATTAGCATTACAAACAATAAACAAATAATACACTTTTGAAATTTTTTGAATGTTGTATAATGAATTTCAATCGTATTAAATTGATTGATTTTACAAAAGGCATGATTTTTGGCTCGACCAGCGTTTGCTTAAATTTAATAATATCATTTTTATTAATCGCCTTGCAATAACGTAAGCAAATAAAATAATGGCTCGCTTAAATGAAACTCAACGGATTGAAATTTTGATTCTAGTTGGATGCGGAGATAAGACCAGAACTCAGCAAGAGGTATGCACTATGTTTAATGCAAAGTATCCAGATAGACCTATCAGCCAATCCACGGTTAGTAAAATCGAGAAAAAATTTAGAGAAACTAGACATGTTAAACATATTCCAAATGCCGGGCGTCCTGCTAAACTTAGGGAAAATGTTAAAATTGATATTTTGTTAAGTATTGAGGAGAATCCTCATAGTAGTTCTCGACAAGTTGTAGCAGATAATGAAATCAGTCAGCGATCTGTATTACGTTCTACTATTACTAGTCCAGGAGCTCAATGAAGATGATCCCGATCGCCGGATGCAATTTTGTGAAAATATGCAGGATTTATGTAACCGCAATCCACAATTCCTTCGCCAAATCGTTTTTTCGGACGAAGCCACTTTTTCCTTAAATGGCGTAGTGAATAAACAAAATTGCCGGTATTGGAGCAGAGAGAATCCTCATTGGATGAGTGAGGATCATACTCAATTCCCTCAAAAACTTAACGTTTGGGCAGGCATAGTTGACAATCGAATAATTGGCCCTCTTTTCTTTGAAGAATCACGGGGCAGAGGTATCTAGAGTTTTTAAGAAATGATCTTGTACCTGCCCTAGCAAAAATATTTCCGAATGAAAATTATCCTGACTTACCAAATCCTAACATCTGGTTTCAACAAGATGGTGCACCTCCACACTTTGCACGTCCAGTACGGGAGTTTTTAGACACCTACTTTCCTGGGACGTGGATTGGCAGACAAGGACCGATGGAATGGCCCCCAAGGTCCCCTGACCTAACACCCCTTGATTTTTTCTTGTGGGGATATTTAAAATCCAAAGTCTATCTAAACAAGCCACAAAATCAAGAGGATTTAAAAGATCGACTTAGGTACGAAATTCGTAGAAGTCCCGAAGTCATTCGCAATGTTCAAGAAGAATGTGGTCATCGGTTTGCCTATTGTCAAGAGGCCGGTGGATTGCAATTTGAACATCTGATTTAATAGAATTATGGGTTTGATATGAAATACATTATTTTTTTATTAACTGTATTTAGTTCAGTTTTTATTAGTATTAAAATGCTTTTTTAACATCCTTTAAGAAGCAGAAAAAATGTTGTTGCTATTTCAAAATGATGACGTCATCACATAATTACATTTTAAGGTAAAGTACACTTGATTTCAATGGGATAAAAATTTACAATCCAAAATGTTAAACTCGGTATAACTTTAAAACTAAGAATGGTATAAAAAAATGATTTAGAAAAAAGTTGCTTATTTTTTGAAGAGCTGTAAATTTCTTTTAGAAAAAATATAGGTTTGCATTTAAAAAAACAATGTTGACCTTGAAATGACCTTGAAAACAAATTTTAAATAAAAAATAAAAATATGTTTAGTGATTCTACCTTCAAACCAAACAACTTTTATTCAAAACTTTTTTTTGAAAAACCTATGGTTTCAGTTTTATTGAATTTATTCCATAATTTTGCCGCTCACTGTATATAATTTAATAAAATTATACATTTTAAAACTTTACCCAAAGAAAAAAATAAAATGGTATAAAATATGTTCAATAAAATATAACTTGTTTGGAATTACTAAAAATTCAAAGCTTTTATTTTACACCTCATTTGATAAAGAAATCCTAAATACCTTAACCAATTTGCTCAGGACATGACATAAACAAATACAAAAGTCTATTTCCACAAAGCGATCAAGATACTGTACCAGGGGCCAGGGTAGTTATTCTCGAATTACTTGACAAGATGTCGTATAGGACATAACAAGGTCAAACTCGTACTTTTGCATTTGAATAACAAGGAAAGAATTATGGAAATGATATACGAAATCGTCTTCTGTTTTTGTTTTCAGTTATTTTCAATTGGGTTAAAAATGAAAAACTACAAATATGTTTCGGAATAAATATTCCTTATTTTTGGTTGGTTTGTACTGTAATCTGGAGTGTAAGTAAACCTTTCTTGGTTTATTTTTATCGTGAAGAAACTTTATAATTCAAAGTAGAATCCAAAGCATTTTGCCTCAAAAGACTGACTCACTCCAGACTATCTGACGAGTTTATACAAAAAATATCGGCAATTTCTTTGTATTTATTTATTTGCAATCAAGAGCATATGAAAAGACGTGAATAAAATGCCAATTGACTGTTTCCACACAGGCGATTAAGTTTCGAAAAATGTAAAAGATAAGCCTAGATTTATTTTATTATAAAATATTAAAAACCAAAACATTTTTTACAATTCCGACATTGGTTGTATTCAAGTTTACTGGCCATTTCTCCGCCAGTTATAGACATAAAAAGAAAATCAGATCAAAAAACCTTTTAATAACATTAATTTAAATACCATATTTGAAATGGTATTGTCTTTGACCATCCTTAAGAAGCCATCATCGACTTTTTTTTCAAATGCCACCTCCTACTTTTGATAACTGAAATTGGATCTCAACTTTATTTTTAGTACGACATATTACTCAACTAAGAAAATTGTATAAAATTAAGTTTATTCTTAATTTTATAATAAAACAAGTAATTACTACAGGTTGTCCCACTTTTTTCCAGCAAGATTGTTTTTAGACAGCAAATGTCATTCTGAACAAATATTTTCCTATGAACTATTACGTTTTTTCGACTCCTTAAAAAGTTACAACAATTTTAAAATTGATAAATTTTCATGATTTTTGTGGAACACCCTGTATAATATTCTTCCTTCTTATATATTTTTTTATTTAACTCAATTATATTTGGATTTTTCTTTGCCAAATTGAATTTTTTAACATTATTGGCTGTATTTAAAATAATTGACGAGGTTAAATTTCCCTCGGCAAAATTTGGCATCTTATTGGCTTAAAGATATACATCCAAAGCATACTTGACTTAAATAAACAAAATTAAAATTGAATGATATTTATAAAGGGTGTCCCACAAAAATCATCAAATTTTTGAAATTTTAAACTTTTTAAGAAGCCGAAAACACATAATAGTTCATAGGAAATTTTATGTTCAGAATGACGTTTACAATCCAAAAAAAATTGGGCATCCTGTATGAAAAAATGTTCATAATTTGATTTCTTTACATTGTACACAAGCTTCAAAACGTCAAAGGCAATTTTATTCATTTATTTATACATATGAACAAAGCCACCTCTGAAAATATATTTATTGACAATCTGATGCCATTCAAATACAAAGAAAATTCTCACAATACACATGCACATTCTGTGTATCAAAAGTAGTAAAAATAAAATCTGTCATGTTCACTATAAAGTTGAGATTCCACTTTTATTTACAAAAGTAAGGAGTGCCAAAAAAAGGCCAAACGATAGTTGATGATGGCTTCTTAAGTGTGGTCAAAGCCAATAATATTTTAAGGATGAAATTGGAAGACTAATTTTATGCCATTTAAAGAAAGCTTTCTTTGATTTAACTTTTTATTTCTTCAACTAACGAAGATATTGCATGTAAACTGAATTGTGGGATAGGTTATCATTACAGAATGTTGTTTGATTATGATTATATAAAATTCATAATATTTAATATGAATTAATTATTATTTGTAACTCTTTCTGATTTTTTGATCCACGTCACTTGAAACTTTTGAATAAATATCCATTATTTTAAATTATAAACACATTATCAGACTAAAATGGAGAACATCGAATAATTTATTACTTTTATAATAAATTATTGTATATCAAGAAGTGAAAAAAAGAGATATGGCAGCGGTGGGATTCGAACCCACGCCTCCGAAGAGACTGGTGCCTTAAACCAGCGCCTTAGACCGCTCGGCCACGCTACCTTACACTAAGCTTGAGGCTTATGAGGAATTTTGTTATTAGACATATCCTAAAAATAAAAAATGTAAGAATAGGCACATAGACAATTAATTTTAAATTTCTAAATTTTACGATTTATACCTATATAAAAATAAAAATACAACATTTTTGCCAGATCAAAAATACCTACTATATACAGATTGTACACGAAACTAGGGCCATTCCTGACCACTGTAATTTCTTTATTTATAAAAATAAATAATATAAATTTTTTTATTTTATACGAGCTAAGAAAATGCATATATTGAACTAAAAAATGTCACTTCCGGTTTAATTGGAAATTATATCAACTTTGATGTTTTAAATGTGACACCCTATTTTTATCGCACATAGGTACAGCAAAGGAAACTATTTTTTAATAAGAAACTTATTGGATCTGACATTTTTTTTTATATAAAATATCAAATTTGAAATCAGTGACTTCGAAAATCTATAAACCAATTTTCATTAAAATTAAAATGCAGGAAGGGGGTTTGCCATAGACGTATTCGATCCTCCTTGCGACATTGGAAAATAATTTTTTGACAAATAAGTAATGGATTTTTTTTCAGAAAAATAATTTGTCGCATACATTCGAGAATCCCAGTCCTGGGCGGCAAGCGAAATGATTACATTTTAATAAACAGAAAAAATTTTGTACATCCACAAAATTTAAAATCTAATAAGGAATCCATAAGGAAAAAAGGCGACTGGTTAATTTATTTCCTTGAGATTTAGAACAAAAGTAATGCAATTTTCAGAGTCCTTTTTAAAATCAATAATGTGTTAATTAGGAACCGTTTTTTAAATAAAATCAAAAACGAAAATAGCAATTTTTTTGCGATATTTGGAAAAATAAAATTTGCAGACAAAAATTGATTGTTTTAAATCGAAATTTCCACTAAGTATACATAGAAGATAAGTATACTCGATTGTGATCGATTTATGTCGGAAATGTACGAAAATGACCGTAGACTTAAAATTACTTAAAATCTATCAAGCATCACAGAAGGCTACTTTAGTGATGTTTAAAGAAAAGAGTTATTTATTTTTGAAATAGATTTTCGTTTGAAATACTTGATTGAAACAATCCCAATAATAGCTTTACAAAACTTTTTTCTCAGATATTTATTTGTCTCATGTTAAATGATTCACTCTTTATATATTCCTTTATTTAATTTTATTTTACCTTCACTTATTTTTTTATTTAATTAAAATTAGTTATAAAATAACTTAAATATTAGCAAATTTTTTATTTTAATACTGATAAGATACAAAATCCTACATGATGCTGATTAGATTTAGAATTTTTTATCTTTGGATTTGTGGTCGGTGAAAAATTATTTCCAATTAAATCAATGCTCCTGCCCTATCTATAAATGTCAAATTCTAATTTATTTCCTTCTTTCTAGTAACAAATGCGTTTGGAAAAGACATCTGTTATTGTCCAATTTATTATTCGTACGGGAATATGATTGTTTTTGTAATGAAATTTTTTAACAATTTGAAAGAATAATAAATAAAATAAATAAATTAAATAAATTAAAATAAAATTAACGCAACATCTAAGGTATTTATCCTCACATTTAATTAAAGGGATTTAAGAAAATATTTGGACAAAAGATTAAATAAATCTGAAAGTGTATAGTCTAACCATGGAATATTCTAAGGTATTTATTACCCCTTTAAAACATTTTAAAAATGTTAGGAGTACATTTTTTGTCAGACCACTTTATGCAAAGTTGCTTTTTCTTTCATAAAAATAAAAAATTGGAGTATTCGATTTCAATTTCTAATTTCTAATTCCTATTTATTAGAGTCCGAGGACTCTCCAGTTTATTTTATGACTTATTGGGATCCTTGGCTTGACTATAAGTAAGTTAAACCATTAATAATATTTAATTTTTAAGCAAATAAATAGTAAAATTAAATTCCGTGAAATGAAAGGGTACTTGCGGCAGCGATTTCAAACAATGTTGTAGGACATTTCCGAAGTATGCCATTATAAGTGCAAACCATGCAGCAGTTGACATATTCCATGAAAATTAGAAAATATATGTATTATACATCTAATATCGCAAAAAAATATTTGAACTTCGATGTTTTTAATGAAACTATTCATTGCGAGTTATCCTACTTTTAATGAAAATAATCAGTAGCAAACAAAAAATGTCAACGGAGTTTTAAATTAAAAATAACTCCAATTTAACGTATCTTATTTTGTTTTAAAAATGAAAACAAAAGTTTAATCAAACTATGAGAATGCGGTACCGTGAGCTGTTAGAACAGAATGTAATCAAAGCTAAGATGATAAATATTTAATTAAAACTCTAGTACTAATTAAAGAAATATGTCAGCTTGGTTTATCACCTATCAAGAAAATGAGAAACGCACTTTATTGCAGTATGCGATAACAACAATATAAATTTATGATGAAATTTTATATGTACAAAGCTTTTATTGGAGAACGTAATTAAATTACCTTTGTCGTAATTTTAAGTACCTACCGAAGGAAGGATATCGTTAAGTTATTACATCTTATAAAATATAAGTTGAGTAATAATAACTAAAAATTATTACTAAAGCTACCAAAGGACCGTAAGTAATGCGGTACTACATCATTTAAATGCTTTAATACACTGCACAAAATCTCACAGGACTAAAGTCCTTAGCCTCACCACAATTGACAAAATCTCTATCAGATAAACCTCTGCTTTTATCCGCATAAGAGTAACTGCCCTTGTTTTATTTTCTAACGATATGGTAATTTATTCTCACTTATACTAGTTTTATTTGATTTTATTTTCACGGTTTCTGCTTGGGTTTTTACTCTGTGATTTTCAATAATTAATTTTTGAATAATTAGTTTTTTCTCCAAGATTTTGATTATACAGGGTGTCCAAAAAATGGCGGATAAGCTCTCCAGTACGTTGTTGGGGATCCTCCAGGGATCCCCAGAAAAATAGTTAAAAAAATCCTCGTGATCAATTGACCGAGATATGGAAGTTAAATTCCAAACTTTGACAAGTTTGGAATTTAACTTCTTTATTTTTGTGAATTTTGAAAAACCGTCAGTTGTCCTGTAAAGTTTGGCTTCTCTTTAGTCGCTTAGTAATAAATTTAATTTAAATCGCGTATTAATAACTTCACCATTTATTTTTATAAATTGAAAATTACCTGTCATAACCACTTGTCATAATTTTCAATTTAAAAAAATAAATTGTGAAGTTATTAAAACTCAATTTAAATTAAATTTATTACTAAAAGACTAAAGAGAAGCCAAACTTTACAGGACAATTGACGGGTTTTCAAAATTCATAAAAATAAAGAATTTGAATTCCAAACTTTGACCCTCCATATCTCGATCAATTGGTCACGGGGATTTTTTTAACTATTTTTCTGGAGATCCCAGAATGGTCCTCAACATCGTAGTGGAGAGCTTATCCGCCATTTTTTGGACACCCTGTATTGAATGTACAATATTTTCAAGGAATCACAGCGAAAAACAAGATTTTAAAGAAACGTTCGATTACCATGGACGTATAAAAACAAATGAAACTGTTGAATTTAGGAAAAGTTACATCAGACGCAACTTGAAGCTCAAGGAAACTATTAAATCGTAAAAGTTTACAATTACATTCCTACAAAAATGTGGGCTATTTTGATTGGCGACTGCAAGTTTGTGCTGTGATGACAGAATAGTTGCTAAGTAGAAGTATTCCATGAAATGCAACTTCTGCATAGTAATCTGATACGGTGAATGCATTTGGTTTTACAATAGTATATTATTCAACGAACGTGTAAAGTTGCTATTACACACGAGGATTGAAGTTTGCGACTGTCGTAGTTAATCCAAGTAATAGTAATACACGCGAATTAATACTATACTTTATATATTACCATATAACTATTTGTTATTTTCTACTTTCTACTTTCATTGTAAAATCAAAATTATTTGGATTTAGCCGTTAACGTCATTATAACCTAACTTATTTGATATTTTGTTTGAAAGATGATTAAATAAATTGTAGTTGGTCCAGGGCTAATACCCAGATTCTGGTCAAATCATTTAAGTTTAAAGGGCTATAAATTTAAATTTGTTTATGGGTTGTAATGGAGAATTTCCATGGTTACCTTATTTGTTTCTAATTTAAGACCTTTAATTTTGACCAGAATCTGTCTGTAATTAATCTATTAATATTTTTTCTCAAAATTGATTTCTTCCTTTATTTAATAGAAACTAAAACCATATATTGACTTAAACGACTAAAAGAGAGAGGGCGAATAAATTTGCTCGAAAGAGATGGAAACATCTCTTACTTAAATTTTAATCTTACATAAAAAAAAATTCCACAAAAGCTTTCGTTTTCGTGCATTACAAAGTCTTGCAGCTATCATAAGTTGTTGTCTTTATTTGGTAAACCAAGAAAATACTTTATAACAAAAAGCGATAACATATTCTTTTTTGTTCCACTTTGAAGAAAATGCTTAAAACGAAAACTGCTGTCCTGTTTTGTTTTAAGCGCATTTATTAAGTTTTAATGGGGATTTGAAAAATAGGCAAAATATAAAGAAATATTATGTTTTTATAAAAAATAAAAACAACAATAAACAATAAAAACAGCAATAACACACATGTTTTCATTTTAAGCATTTTCTTCAAAGTGGCACTGCTCTCTTTAATTAACCATTAAAACTATTTAGTTTACCCCACAAAGCTTCGGCAGAAAAAAGTATTGACCAAAAGCGACTGAATTTTAAAATCAACCGCCCTAATTTGCAGACTACCCACTTAAATAAAAAAATCAAAATAAAATGTAATTTATATGTAAGTATAGG
This sequence comes from Stenus bimaculatus, assembly GCA_963971135.1. Lineage (NCBI taxonomy): Eukaryota > Metazoa > Arthropoda > Insecta > Coleoptera > Staphylinidae > Stenus > Stenus bimaculatus. Next base: position 66,276,427 of record OZ020180.1, on the reverse strand, counting down.
ATGTCCCACAAAAATCATCAAAATATTAAAATTGCTATTACTTTTAAAGGAGCCAAAAAACATAGAAGTATTCATAGGACTTTTTTTTGTTCAGAATATCCAATAAAATTTTTGCTTGCAAAAAAATGTGAAACATAAAATTAAGTATGGTAAAAATATTAGCCCTCTATTGTATTAAAATTTTAAGAAAAAATAAAAAAATCCATAATTTACTATTTTTGGTCCCAGCTAAGAAAATTTGATTTCGGTAGGTTTCCATTTAGCTGGATTAAAGAACTGCTTGAGAAGTCTTAATTAAATAAACAAGCTTTTATAAAAATATTTCATTTGCAAATTTCCAAAATTTAAAATCACGTGTTACCTTTGAAGGAATAACCTTAAAATATTGTATCTTAACTACAACATTTTCTATTCTATTCTATTTTTGAATAAAAACCAAAATAAATAATATTTCATTGTTAGGACACCAAAAAGGTAGGGGTATATCATTTACAGTTTTAAATAGTACCAATGTGTGTACAGTTTCAATTGGTAATAACAAAACAACAGAAATCGTTGATAAAATGATGAATAAAAAATTAACAAAGAAAAAAAATTTAAAAATAAATTTTGTTTTCCAGTTTTCTGACAATTTCTCAAAACAAACCAAATTAAGGGGATGTTTCTATCTCGTCTTAAATAACTAAATTATTATCTCTACAAAAAACGAAATTTAGAGTTCTTTCCTTACTTACCAAATCATTGTCAAATTTTCTCCTCGTCTACATGTTTGTCAAAGAATGTTCAGGGATAGAATTTTTCGCCTTATAAATTTCATCATTTTTTCTATTAATTTTGGATGATATTCCAATAGTTTGGTTAGAATAAAAAGAGCTTGTTTCAGTTTGGATTTTATTTGTAGAAGTTAACCATACAGTTTGCTGATTACCTACTTAATTAAATTTTCAAAGCAGTCAACTTTTAATTTTTTTATATAATTAAAAATTATTTTAACTTAATCCTTTTGAAATATCATCCAAAATTAATAGAAACTTTTCAAAAAATTTGGATACATATTCTAATAAGTTGAAAGGTTATATTTGACAATGATTTGGTAAATTATGGAAAATAACTAGGAACTCACAACATTCATGATTTATAGGGATAATATGAAGTTTACAAGGCAAGAAAAAAAACACCGAAAATTTAAAAAAAATAAATTATTTATTATTTTTTTTATTTGTGACTGATGTGGATTCAAAACTATAAATGATAGATTTTTATCAATAAATTTGTTCCATTTTCTAACCCTAAAGTATTATCTACCACGAACGCAACACACTGTATATAATTGCAAAAAGCTAAAAAAGTAAATACTTACCGATAACAATAATTTAATTACCAATATGTGTGGAGCAAAAAATTACAATTAGAGCAGTAAAAAAGATATGATAGTATTCGCACCTAAATTTTGTTTAAATATCTTAATTAACATTTGTTAATTTTTTACGGGAACAGGAAAAAAAACAGCAGGTTTTAATTGTTTAATTTTTATTACAAATACACAATTTATTACAACAAATTTAGGGATTATTTAATTTATATATATATATTCATTTATTTTTTTGTAGATAAATATCTAATAATTCTTAATATACAGGTCACTAATTTTAAAAACGTATGAACCTAAAAAAAGCTAAAATTTCGGTTTCTTTTTTCTAATTTAAGATTGTCAGATTATTAATTAAAGATAAAATTGCATACAAACCGTTTTTAATAAATATAAAATAAACATAACCAAATTCTATAAAATTCAAATCAACGATTTATTAATTTTGTGGAGGTTATTTCATTTATTTAGTTATTATTAATTATTAATAATCATTTAATAAAAAAAGTTATAAATAAATTAATAAAGTTTGTATGCCGACTAACTTACATAAATGAAATTTTGTAGTTAATTGTTTATTAATAAAATTTGAATATTATTAATATTTAATCAATTTTAATGAATAAGAAGGCAATTACAAAAAAATCAACCTTTTAAATTATATACATGTACATCAATATGGAATGTTAATAGACTAATACATTGTATTAATATAATAGTTCGACAACATAGAAAAATATTTATGTACTATATTACAAACTCATTTGCCTTAATTATTTTCCCAAGGCACCATCACATAATTAAAATTAAATTTAAATCAAACAATCCACGATTATATAATTAAAATTACTTTAAGTTATGATTGAGATCTCATACGCGTTTCGTATTATTCGCAGTTTGTTTATCGAGTAAGATTATTTATAAAAAATAACAAAATATTTTTTGTTTATAAAATTTGGCATCGTGGACAAAATCTCTTTATTCCTAGAAGTTGCCTAATAAATATGGGACTTTTTAAAAAGTCCAAACATCAATACATTAATTAATCTTGCTATATTTTAATGTATAATATATATTAAGTATTTAAGGCTAATTAGGGTTTCATATTGAAATAAATAAATTCTAATTTAATCTGCTACACATTTAACATAAAAACATCAATAACCTCTTAAAGATTGACCATTTAGAACCATAAAAACATATTTTATAAATAATAATTTAGTATTCTTAAATTCCTTCATTATAAGTCATCTTTTGAACAAAATTAATGCCGTAATATATTAACGAGGATAACTTTAACCTTTCTTTTTTTTATTAAAGTATAAAATATAGTTTTAATTAAATCAGATCCAGTTTGTACTAAATTTCCGAAATTATTAAACTAAAATTGATTTTTAATTAAATATAGATTTATTGCAATGTAACAGTAGGCCGATATGTCAATGAAAGGTGCGTTCTAGTGTTCAAGGCTTTGGTCAAATAAATCAATAGCTCAAGCAGAATTTTGTCAAAAACTGTAACAATTTCATATGTAATTCACTTGGAGACATTGATGTCAAGCTGTAACCAACATAGTGCAGAACAGCTGTAGTGGTCAGTTTAGGCATTTAGATTTCCCATTGGATTTATACCTGAGTTAATCTCCGAAAACTCAATTATACGTATGAAACTTTATAAAACATATACACGAATTGCATTTTAATTAAATTTAAATAAATTATTTAAATTTATTATTCAATAATTTATAAGTAAAATATAGCAATAGTATATGAAAAAAAGTAATTAAAATTGGGAATCAATAAATTTATATTTGATTCTGTACACTAAAAGTGTAATAAAAATTATAATAGTAAAAGATATAGTTATGGCTTTACAAGGCTTTACTTTTTTATTTTTTTTTGGGACGAGAATCAAGTTTATGTATTTAAAGTGTTTTTATTTTTTAATAAATTTTATTACAATGGTAGTTAAATAATGGATATTTATTTAATGTGTTTTACGAATTTTTGAGACTGTTTAACCTGCTTACTGATGCGTTTTGGATTATACCGAGATTGTAGTTTATTGTAGTAGAAAGATTTATATGTTCTCTAAATGAGCATTTTAAACGAAGATTTACCATCAGTGTTTGTAAACTGGAGCAACTATTTAAACACTGGAGTTTACAATGGACTTATTTAAACAGCAAGGCTTGTGTATTTGACGTTTAAAGTAATAAGATGTAAAATCAGAGTGCATAAATTTTGAAAAAAATTATTCCAAACTATTGGACAAATAAAAAAATATACAGGGTGTCTCACTTTTTTTGTAGCATTTTTTTGACTCCTTAAGAAATTACCACAATTTTAAAACTGGTAAATTTGTATGATTTTTGTGAAACACATTGTATAATTCTCATTCTTATCATCAAATTCCTACAGAAGAAATACAGAGAAGCTCTAAAAGCTGCTAATGATAAAATATAATACTCCAGGAAAAAAAATGTGCACAGGTATTGAATCGCCCGAGATGATGTCGCATGCGACTTTCATCATTCTGCCTTTGTCATTTACATGAACAAATAAGAGTCTGCTCTTATAATGTAGAACGCGACATCATGTCGACAATTTCAAAAATAAGTCCCTAGCCCAATTTCAAATATAAAACAAAGCAAGGACTCGGATATCTATGGTATTACGAGTGAAATGGTAAAAACAGTTAAATGTACCCTTCTTACGCCATTAAATTATTCAATAAGTAACTCTACATTGGCAGATGGTCTTAAACATGCTCTCAATTTATCAAAATTTAAGAGAGCATGTGATAAAAGTGATCTAAATAATAAGACCCATTTCCATCTTGCCAATTTTTCAAAGATATTTAATTGATCAGATATCATTTTTAGACGAGAATAATTCATTGAATTCTTGCCAACTTGGTTTTAGAAAAATAAATCCACTCGCACGGCTATTCTAGCCTTTGTAAATGAAATCATAAATAACTTTGAAAGCACAATTATATTATGGAAGTTTAGTATGTAAAGTTTTTGGAGGAACAAATCGTGAGAGACAGAATCGAATATACTCTCCCTTCGATTGTGTCTCTCACGATTTGCTCCTCCAAAAACTTTACATACTAAACTTGCGTAATAAAATTGTGGGTCTGCTTTCGTCGTATCTTTCGGGTAGAACACAAACAGTCAGACTCAATGGAATCTCATCAGAACCACTGAAAATAACTGACGGTGTCCCACTGGGTACAATCCTTGGGCCACTATTATTCTTATTATTCATAAATGACCTTCTAATTATATAGATATTGCTAAAACTTTTCTCTTCGCGGATGATACGGCTATAAGTAGCTCAAACTCAAATTTAGATGAAGCAACCCACCTAAATAAGGAGGAACAGTCAAGGGCCCAGGAGTGGCTAGAGACAAATCGATTGACTTTATATAAAAATAAAACGGTGAATGTAACTTTTACTTTGAAAACCCATGACAATGGTATGCCACAAAAAACAAAGTCCTTGGGGTTAGTGATAGATAATAAATTATCCTGGCACTGCCTAGAAGAAGAATGTGCAAATAAAGTAAGTAAGGACATCTATGTACTTCGAAACCTGGCAAATGATGTAAGTACGGACACCCTGAAAAATGCGTATTATGCACTTTGCCATTCTCACATAACCTATGGTATATTACTATGGCGTCACTCCAGCATAAGTAAACGTATATTCGTATTACAAAGGAAAGCCGTACGAATTCTGGCTGGTATAGGATATAGAGAAGATACCAGAGATGCTCACTTAAAAATTCCAGCACTCCCTAGCATATATATCTTACAATGTTTACTGGACATAAAGAAAAACGAAAACCAATTCAAAGAGGGAAAACTAAAACTGTCCTCAATCCACTACGACTTGCTAGATCAAGAAGTGGCAAACTATTGATACATAAAATAATTCAATATGCTTTCTACAAATATTAAAGAGAGCAAATTATGTAAATGTTAGTTTTATGTAATGTAATTAATTGTATCTTATGTGTATCACACAAATGTAAGAATTTTATAACCTGACTTGTGTAAAATCTAACGATTGCTAATAATAATAAAGTGATTTAATTTGATATCAATTTTTTTTTAAATCAATTATCGTTTAGATTTTGTATTTGCCAACTTGTTTCTTTGAACATTATTGGCTATTTTTAAACTTAATTTTTTCTTGATGAAATCAATCTATCTAATTGGCTTAAATATAAAGACAAAACCTAAGGAATACTTAATTTAAATAAAAACCTTCAAATAAAATGAAATTTATGCAGGATGTCCCAACAAAATCAAAAAAGTTTTGAAATTATAAAATTGCTGTCACTTTTTAAGGAGTCGAAAAAGAAATTAGTTCATAGTTGAGAATGACATTTACTATCTAAAAAAAATTCTTGGAAAAAAGTGGGACACCCTGTATAATAAATTTAATTGAAGATATAAAATTAAAATTCATAATTCAATTTTTTCATCAAAATTCTTCTTTAAGAAGCAATCCACGATAATAATATTAATACATTTGTTTTCAAAATCTATTACATTATTTAATTTTGCTATTAAACGAACAATTCTTGATCAAATCTTCAAAACTAATAGCCTTTCTCAAAATAATGCCAATCCAACTTTGTTCTATGTCATAACATTATCAGATTCAAACTAACATATTTGTTTTTTATCTATGTGTTCCGCGAAAATGTTTTGTATTAAAGTTTCTCACCCCATCCCCTAAAGACTACCTAAGTACTATAAAATTCCCGCTGGATAAATGATAAAACATGATGTAAAAGTCTGCTTTCAAATTATCACTATCCTCTTTTAGTTGTAGCAAATTACTGCAAAAAATATAGTAATTTCTTTATCTATATTATGTCTTCGTCAACATTCTACATTGTTATATTGTATATCAAAATAGTAAAAAATCCTATAATCGGTGTAATTATTTTTACTGAAATAATATTAATTACGTCGAAATATTAAGTATTTTGAACATTCAAAAAAGGAAATTTTTTGTAAATCATGTAGAAAAAAAATATTGAAAATATTATTTGAAAAGCCCTTAAAAATACAAATAAATTTAGTTTATCAACATTTTCCAGACGATGTTAGTCTAGTAACAATTAGTTACAAGAGGTACTTGGATGGTCCATAAAAGCAGAAACCACCATTAAAAAGTTATGAAATGATTTACATTGCAATGTTAACTGATAATGGTCGCTCCATTAGTTTACACGACTTCTGAAACTTTGAACACTCCAAACTAGGTACATATTTTACTTTACCACCATGTAAAACATTCATATATGAAATGTTTTAGTTTCAAGTCCTACAATCAAATTTATATTCATTTCACTTTTTACTCATACATGATGGTATCCTATTATAATTAAATATATTTGAATTATTTCTGAACAATATTTCACCTTAAGCAAATATGAACATCCAAATTATAATATAATTATAATAATTTTAAAAGGTTTTAATGTGATTAGTTTAAAGAATACTGAGTGTCCCTATTTTTTTAACAGAAAATGATATTTTCCAAAATTTGCAGCAATTTTAAATTATCCAATTTTTATTTAAATTTAAAAGTATAATTTACTCATACTTATTCATTTAAATGAAAGTTATTTTGAATTTTTTCATCCTATTTGCCAGTTTTTTAGATATTTCAGTAGATAAATTAAAACATTGGATGACATTGATATCACTGTGCAACAAATTTTAATCAAATATAGCATTCTTTTTAATTTTTAATTTTTGAGTTTTTACATTTATTTACATGTAAAACAACACGTTATATCCAGGAAAAGAAATAATTTGTCAAGTTTGGGAAAGAGGGATTTAATATGTAAATAAAAAACTGAAATTTTCAGAAAAATTTGTTCATGAAATATGAAATAGAGTCGCCAAATAAAGTTACTAGTCTATAACATTTTCTTTAATCTTTAGGACCCATCTGTAATAAAAATATCTACAATATATCATTTTCTGCTAGTAAACCAAGGTATTTTGCGAATAATGAAAAAATCAAATTTACATAATAGTACTTTCTCGTCAAAACTTAAAAAAAATAGCTTATAACATCCTGGCTGTTCTTTTTTTAACATTGGTTATCTACAAACTCCCTAAAAAATCTTGAATAACCAAAGTGATACTTTTATAATATTTTACACCCTATTCTGTATCATAGCAAGTAGAGCTAATTAATATTTAATTTTAATAGGTATATTTGCAATCAGTACCACAAAGTTAGTATAATTTAGCTGTTGCACAAAAATACTGTTGTACAGTGTATTCACAGAAAGATTTTTTACGATTTATTTTCATTCTTTGTTTCATTCCCGAAAAAACGTTTATAAAAATTTTTGAGTTTCTTTGATATTAAGTACTAACTTTTTACTGGAATGTTCAATAATCTTAAAATCTCCCTGGTCATTACGCTTTAAACTATGTATCTTCAAATTTTTTTCTTCATTTTCTAAATGGATATCAACAGTAGAGATTGGCAGTATTCAAAAAATTACAAGAACAAGTCTGAGAAAATGATATTACCAATTTTCAGTCTCTTTGAGTAGTACTAACTTTTTACTAGAAATATTCAATAATCTTAAAATATCCCTGGTCATGACCATTTTAAGTTATGTAAGCATTGGTAAATTTATCCTTCAAATATTTCTTAAAGCTTTTTTCTCTGACTTCAATATTTTTCTCTTCATTTTGTAAAAGTATATGAACATGTTTGATGTATAAAATTAAAGTAACACGTGCCACGTGTTTAAATTATAGAAGATATTTTTCCCAAAAGATATGAAGTACTATTTAAGCATGAATTCAATGTAAACGGAATTCAAAAAATTACAAAAACAATCATATGTTAAAAACCATGACATATTGTATAAAAATCCTCAATCGCATCCTTAAATTAACGCATCGAGCTAGCGAACACTCTGTAAATAAAGTTACCACTTACATTTGGATGTTAATTTCTTTAATGCAGTAAAATTACAGAAAACTAACAGCATAAATTTACTGTGATTCTCATGTTACTTACAGTTTTATTTTAAGAAGGTAGTCGGTAAAATTAGTTATAGGACTTTCCAATGTAAATTTTAATTTCGTATTTCTCAAATAAAACACAAACGGTTAATTGAAATCCAATAATTCTTTTTTGCATTGTTTAGGAATTCCATATTGCATCTTTTGTATATTGTTTTTTTTGTAATTTTCATTTTTTGTTATACTTAATACTTGTTGAAAAAGTTAAAAAATAAGCAACTTTTAAGTTTAGACTACAGCCTTATAAAAAGACTATTTTAATAAATTAAAATACACAAAAGGTAGTTTGTTTAATGTACTTTTTAGATTATCTAAAAAAAATTAATTTTACTAATTAGTTTTTAAATTATATTGGAAATAAAATGTCAATATAAATAGGAGGTTCAATTACTGGCATCTCTTTCGCACATTTATATGTTTCATATGCACATCGCATTTTCAAGGAACAGAGAAATTGGAGTTACAAATTTTGCAGACTATCCTCTTAAAAAAAGAACTCGTTGTTATTATTTAAAAATATAACAAAAAATATAGACTACCGCCTAATTTTAATAGTAGTGTTTATTAATAACAGAAGATAAAAAACAATTATAATAAAATATTTATCTTGCTTCTGTCGATGAAAAATAGATTAATTCGTTGAAATTTTTTAATTAAAAACTACTAATTATTAATAAATAAAAGTATTGAAATTTTTTATTTTCACATTAGTGACGTTTTAATTATTCAGGAACTTTTAATTGTTTTATTCAGAAATCATGAAAATATTATGTTTTAATTTAAATACTAAAACTTGTTTTAATCTTAAGGGCTGGCTAAGATTAAAATGACAATTAATTTTTTTCTATGCCTAAAACGTCTCATAAAATATATTTCGACCGTTATTCTAACTGGCAACAAACTTTCTAATGTAAACATAAATTTTACACAATTAATTGAAAAACTCAGTTAAGTTGAATAATTTTAATCGCTTTTCGGTCAGCTAGCGACAAAACGGTCCGAAATTTGGACAAATTTGCAATAAATTAAAATTAAATAAAAATTATTAAACATCCAGGAATTTAAATTGTAATAGAAATCTATTATCAAAAAATTTAATTAAGAAAATATACAAATTACATCAGACTGCTTATTTTTCTTTTAGTCCCATCAAAAGTGTTTCTTCACAGGGATTATACTCGGTAAATCTTCTTCATAATTATTTTTTCATCAAAATAATTTTCAAATTTTGTCTTGGAATTTACAGGGAAGCCACAAGAAATTGTTATTGGCACCACCAAGATAAGATCCTAGTTGGCCCTTTCTTTCTTAAGTGTTTTTGTTACTTTTATGGCGTTTTCAAAAATTAGGCAGCTTAAAAAAATTAAATCATAAACAAAAACACCTAAAAAATTAAAGTACAAGTTTTACAACTTTTGTAGAATTTTTATGACAAAATTTCAAAATTAAGTACTCCTAGATTTATACTATCTCCTTGATGTTTATAAATGAAAAATTACATTTATAAAATATGGTAAATTTAATTTGGTCAATCGTTTAAGAATATAATTAAAAATATTTTAAAAATATAAATACAAAAAATTAAAAAAATATAAATATATGTACGTATATGCAGGTATAACACAATAAAAGAAAAAAAAGGAAAATCTCATTATTACGAGTATATCAGCACCGTTTTTAACTTATTTTGTTTAAAATTAAAACTTATATATACTTTCAAAAACACCAAAATTTGGTGTACATAAGTCAGGTGATTTGTTAATTAAGCAAAATAAGAATAATAATCACATACTTTGGAATCACATTAATTTCCTTAAAAATAAATATTAAGCGAATCACGTTATTTACATTAGTAGAAAAATGTAAACTAAATAAAATCAACTAAATGCAAAAATGTTAAATAAATTATTTGCTTACTTTCTTTAAATTTATTCAAAGGTACTCATTTCTATGAATAATAAGGTATCATTGTTTTTAATGAAGTTTATAATTTCTAAAAAGGAAAGAATCAACATTAAAAATAAAACTTAGTTTATATACTTGTACACACTTATTTTTTATTTAATGAACACTGCAAAAACCAAATTTAGTGGATATTGATTCATTTTTTTTCATTTTATTGTTAGTTCTAAATTGACATTTTTGACCATTATTATCAGGATTTAATAATATTTTTTCTTTTGATCACAGAAAAAATAAAATACAAAATGCGAGATATTTAATAGGAATAACTGTTTAATTTCCTTTTAAAGTCTGTAACATATTTTATACAGGGTGTCCAGAAGTTAAGCAGCAAAATTTTAGGAGGCGATTCTACAAGTTTTTCGTAATTTATTTGAAAACGGATTGTAGTAGAGATTTGAAACTTGTGTGAATCATTTTTTATGGTTTACATACTTTTAATTTTAGATAAAAAGGGAGTTTGACTTTTATTATTAGTTACTTAGTATTTTATTATATTGAATAGTTTTTCTTTCAAAATATAGGGTTAATTGTCCTTTAGACTGGCAATATTCCAACGGTTGTAGCTCCTTTAGGAAGAGAAATCGGAAGGAAATGATTTTCTTACAATTAATTGTTGAATCGCCTCCTAAAATTTTGCTGCTGAATTTGTTAATACCCTGTATATTTAATAGCTACATGTAAAATCCTTAATATATAATATGTATTTAAAAGCTCTCATTAAGAAATTACTAATATATTATTATTTATTTCAATTTTGCAATAATCCTTAATAATAATAAATTAACAGTAGAAAAAACAATTTTGTGGTTTTATATTCGGAATTCTACACCGAGAACATCATCAGTTTTTCGACGATCTCGATGTTGATCGAAAAGTTCCTGGATGTTATAAAAAATAGAAAAATTAATAAAATTCCGATTAAAAAACCACAAAGTTATCTTTTTTCTACTGTTAATTGGCCTTTCCCCGATTTTTTAGTTTATGTTTCGTTAAATAGACGAAGTTTTTACTAAATCTTCATATGAAATTACTTTTTTATATCGTTTATATAAACGCTAAAAAAGTAAAAATCATAGTCAAGTCATAGTTGTGAATTCCCATGTCGTCTTATCCATCACGAAGGCCCATAAACTGATTTGGCAGCTGACAGTGATAATATTTATGTCATAATATTTACAAAAAAAGGTTAATAGGCAGATTCTGGTCAAAATTAAAGGCCTTTAAATAGAAACAAATAAGGTAACCATGGAAAATGTCCATTACAACGCATATAACAAATTTAAATTCAAAGGCCTTTAAACTTAAATGATTTGACCAGAATCTGGGTATAAGGGGGTTTCAACTTTTAACATTTAACTGTCAAAATGTTCACGTTTTTTGCTAATATTTCTAATTTTTATGGTTTATTTAAAAAATGCTTCCTTAGCCCGATTAAAAAGTTTATCAAGCTTCCAGTGACTTTTAAACTAATTTTGAAAATCCTACTATAGTTGCTTAAAATTGCATGGTGCCTAATACCCAGATTCTGGTCAAATCATTTAAGTTTAAAGGCCTTTAAATTTAAATTTGTTATATGGGTTGTAATGGACAATTTCCATGGTTACATTATTTGTTTTAAATTAAAGGCCTTTAATATTGACCAGAATCTGCCCATAAATTAATGAATAATTGACAGTTCCCATCCAAAATCACAGGTATGACCTCACGAATTTAAAAATTTAAAATAAAAAATTTTCCGCTGCACTAAGTGACAATAAGTGATTAGGTACATTAGAATCATGCATAAAACAAAAACCATTGAAATAAAATAAAATTTTCTAGGGAAAGGCCAATTGAATTTAATCGTAATAAAACCCACTCGTCGCTCAGTAATAATCTTTAAAGTCATAAACATAGTAGAGGTAAGCGTATATAAAACAAAACAAAAACAATTCTTGCAAAAAAAATTCAAATATGGGAGGCATTTATAGTAATTATATTAAATTAAAACAGTAGTCGGGCGTTTGTACAAAGGAAAACGAATTATTTTTACTTTAAAAGCATTGTCCATTTAACCTTAACAATGTTGAGGAAACTCTAAAGTGGGGTGTTGTGTTTAGTGATAAAACCATTAGTTTAAATATACCTCATCTACTTAAATTGAAACTTATTTTTAGGACAAAGTTTAAATATATTCGAGTATTAATGTTTTTAACTCATATTTAATATAATTTCGTACGATTTTTAGTTATTTTTTAATATAAATTAGGTAAATAAAAACAAAAAGCTGTAAAAACTTAAATTATTACTAAAATTTTCTTAAAAAAGCGGAAATTTCATGAATTAAAGATTTCAGAGGAAATAAAAATACTCTTCACTTCTTAGTAGTTTATTTTTTCGTCCTCACACAACTAAAACTCCTCGAATTTATCAATATTGGGACCATCAACGTCACGAATTTCTAAAAATATAATTTTTAAAAAAATCCCCAAAAATATTTTATGAAATATTTACGACATTGACGTTTTAAATTATTGAAAGTGTTCGTTAATTCGAAAGTTTATGGATGTTGATTATGGATTCTAAAATATTTTTATTAAAATTAATTTATTTTTGTTGTTTTTATAGATATTAATTTATAAATTTAACCGCATATTATATTGTGTCATCAGTTTTATTATACAATACCTACCTTCAATAACAATAAATAAAAACGTGAGTATTTTATTTATTTTATTCAAGGTTTTATCATAGTTTTAGTAACACTTAAGTTTATGTGCAATATTTTTCAAAGAGCACTCATATTTTATCGCAAAGGCTCACATACGTTGATAACATATGCATTCTATTTCTTCTATAAAATCTTTTGATCCAATAAATTAGGCTTTTGCAGTGATTTCAATTTAAAGTTTAAAAGTATAACATTTTTAATCCTTGAAGTAATTATTCGTACATAAGCATACAAACAATTTCAAGTATACTTCATGTTGATCTTTATTATCAAACTTTAATAAATAATAAAAAATAAAATTGGGTTAAATTCTGAATATCACAGAATGTATACTACATCTAATGGCGCATATAAAAGTGCTTGGATAGAAATATAATTTCACATTTTTTTCTTATATTATATCGCTCAAATATATAAAATTAACAAAATTTATACATTTGGGCATTATAAATTTTGTTTATTTTACTTAAAAATAAAATGTAATTTACTATATACAAATGTACCTGTAGTACAAGGCATTTCTGATTTTAATTTAAGCAATAATCTCTCTGCTAAGACATACCTTTATCTTTCTCGGAATTCTTGGAGGTGTTGAAACGAGATTTACTGAAGTTCCCTACATTATGCGCAGAATTAAGTTTTTTTAAACTTGACTGATCAGAGAATGAATAAGTAATTTTGTTTGCGTTTTGCGCAAAAACGGGTTCAGTATTTACGTGTTGGCCATTAAAGATATCTTCTTCGTTTTGTTGATCACTTTTATTAGACGAACCGCTATCCGTAATTTCCTCAAAATGTTTGTCGTTGGGGTTTATTTGAAGTTTGGTTATGCGGTTTTGCACTATGTGTAAATGGCGCAGAATATAGTCTTCATGGGGTGCTAAATTATGCGCTTTTTCTAAACACACTTCCGCTTCAAGAAGTTTGCCACGTTCCACAAATACCACACATAAATTATGCAAGCCCTGGATATTTTCAGCGTCCAATTCCAAGATTTTTCTGTAACACTATAAAAATTATTTAATTAAAAAGTTTATTGTAAAATTTAAAATAAAACTTATTTAATAATTATAAAGTTAATAAATTATAAAAAGCTTTCTTAACTAAATTACTTTTTAAGTAAAATTAATATTTTAAGAGAAATAATTGATTCATAAAGCTTTCCATTTTATGAAAACTTATTGAATGGGATGACCAAGTCTTTAAAGTTTCGAAAATTTTAAATTAGGTTCAGTGTAATTTATTAACTGTCATAAATTTAAATCCACACAAATTGATTTTTTATTCTTACATAATAAAACAAAACTTTTGAGAAATTATTACCTTTCATATTATTTGATTTAGAGTTAGGGAAGCTTAAAATTAAACATACTATAAAAATTACTCAACTAATATTCTCATTTATTATATAAAAATGATAATATTATAAATTAGATAAAGCTAATTAAAATAGAGTATATACTTCTATAACTGGTTGTGCACATAAATCATAAATTACAAAATCTTATAAGTACATAAAATTCATGGGATATAATTTAGGAACGGAATTGTTGACTTTCTTCTTCTAGTATTTACATATTTCTGGACTACTTTTAAAGTGGGATTTAGAGATAGCGAAGAATATTTTCTATTTAAAGAGACAAGTTGCCTTAAATACACAGAAAAATATTTAGTTCTTTCCGATTAAACTTGTAACTTCGGGATTTTTTTGCTAAACCAGTATAAAAAACTATACAAATTAAACATCGTTACACGTGACGTTTCGAGATTTATTTTTCATTTAATCGGAAATCGGTAAAAATTAATCTTGTCGTCGATAAAAAATATGCGTTGAAAAGGGTTTTTAAGCACAAATATGGTACGTGTAGAATTTTTTGAATATCGAAACAAAATTTTAACTCGGAGAACATTTTTGATTAATGGGAAAATAAATAATTTCGAGAAAACCCTTGGAATTGATGGATTTTTATGAAACATGACTTAACCTACTTCCGGTTTAATTACTTATCTTAAGTAAACAATTTTACTTGCTATCGCCAATTTTTTCAAAGTTCGAAATTCTGGAAAAATTCAAGATGATATCCTTAAAAAATCATGAAAAATTCGTGTTTTTAATTTTTGCTAAAATAAATTCGAAGTCAATAAAGAAATGTGGTGAAATTAATTCTTAATCCACTCGCCAATCAAAGAATTTATACATGTAGATTGCAACAAACTATGGATGGTCCTCAAATAACATCACTTCGTATTTTTAATAAGCTACGCTATAACATAAAGGAGCTAATAAATTTTAAGAAATTTAAGTTCGAATTAAAAATATATCTACTAGCAAAAGCTTTTTATTCCATTGATGAGTTTCTGAATCATTGATAGTTTTTTATATTTTACCTAAAGTTGTGTATGTATAAATTATTATTTTAATTTAGTGTATTTTGTAATTTTGTATTTTAATGACTATGTCCATTATAGTTTATTGTATTCAATGACAATAAAAATAAATAAAAATGAAAAATAAAGCTCTTTCAGCTCTTTGCACAAAATAATCAATACCTCGAAAATTATTTGACCAATCGTCACTTGGCAACTGAAGCTTCTCTACTGGAAAATAGCAAAATAAATTTCAAAAATTTTGTTATGTTAAAGCCTAAATTTTTGGTAAAAATTTCAACTGGCTACCGTTAATACGTTTTGAAAAATAAAATCGAAATTTCAGAAAAATTGAAATCGACAGTTTTCGAAAATTATGAATATTTTTATTTTCGAATTTTCGCAAAAATTATCTCTCAACGGAAAGATAATTAAAAACTAATTAAAATTACCTTTTAACCATCTTTCGTGGAAGTTAACAACACTCCAAAAATTCTGATTTTTTTTTCTACTCTCATTCTTATTTTAAAGTTATGTATCTTAATTAATAGTATATTGTTTTATTAGGAGTAAAAGAAGTACTTTTTGTGGCGAGCATATAGGTTTGCGGGACGAGTCACAAAAAGTTCTTTTACTCCGAATAAAACATGCTATTTTTTCTTCAAACGTCAAAATTTTTAAATTAGTACCTAATATAATAAATATTTTTAAAAGTTGACATTTAATTTACACATAACACACAATACAATGCTAGTGTATATTGGTTTGCCTAAAGTGCATTTCTACCCCGCCTTTCTAATCCTTGACAATGCAAAGTAGACGCGATTGTAACCGATTAACTTCGGAAATGCACGAATATGACCAGAGTCAAGGAACATAAAAATGACATGTTAAAGCTAGTCAGGCGTCAGACAAGGCTGTACTTTAATGACGTTTGAAGAAAAAAGTATATTGTTTTATTAGGAGTAAAAGTGGCAATTTTTGTAGCAAGTACGCTATGTTCACAGGACGAGTTGGCGAAGGTTGGAATGCCTTCTTTTAAATAATGTTCATGTTGATATTTTGATTTTCTTTTAAATAATGAATGAACTTTTTTGAAAATATTTTTTTCCAAACGGCCTAAATTCTAAGATGCCTTTTTTATTGACTATATGTTTTTATATATATGTTTTTATAAGAAATTATATTACCGATACGTAAACTTAATGATGAAGTGGTACAATGGCATATTTACGACAATGGCCGGTAGGCAAGTGCCGTAAAATTTATTTCATTTGCCAAGAAAATTTTTAAAAGCAGTTTTAATGAAAATAGTGAAAAAAATTCTTTAAATTTAACTCCCCAGTATAAAGTTACCTAAAATAGAGCATATACTTCTATTTAATCAATGGATTTGCATTATGACTTTTCAAGACCGGTTGTACACACAAATCATATACTAAAAATCTTATGTACATAAAATTCGTGGGATTTAATTTAGGAACAGAATTGTTGACTTTCTTTTTCTAGTATTTACATATTTCTGGACTACGTATAAAGTGGGGTTTAGAGATAGTGGAGAATATTTTCAATTTAAAGAGATTACTGCAAAGACTTTCAGCTTTGGGAATAATAAAAGCCACAAATTTTTCTGCAAGTTCTATATATAAGTAAATTAAAATATATAATATACATATATTATATCTAGTTTTATTTACCCCCAGTAAATTGTCAATAATTTCTTTGTCAATCAACATATTCTTTAACAATAGTTTCAGGATATTTTTATTATTATTTCTGCCACAAAAATAAATATATTTACAATTTTATCACAAATACTTATGCCTGTCATTTTACCAATTTTTACTACTTATTTTTATTTCAGACATAAATGGTTCGTCGGTACTTTATGGGAATAAAAACTATATAATGAAAAATTAAAACCTTTTAAATTGAATAATAATTGTTATAATTTTCTATAATACCCTAATAGATGGTAATGGTAATTTTTGTAACATTTACCATTACTAAAATACTTGAACAATTTGATTGTTGTTATGAAACTGTTTATTTTTATTTTAATTTAAATTATGGCAACAGTCACTGAATTCTAATTAAATGTTGAATATGACATTAAAGCAGAAGTATATGTTGATGTACCAATTAGGTATTCATGTATTCAGTTCATACGTAATCTCTAAAACTAATATATAACAGATCTACAAAGCCATCACGATAGGATGCATAACTGCATGAAGCTTTAACACGAAACCGACTTTTACTTCCAAAGAAGAAAGTTTACAAATTTAAATGTTATTACTAGTAACAAAGGAAACTTCAAAAGAATTTATGGAATGAAAGAAATGTTCTCGTTTAAATATTTGTCTTTAGGTACTTGTATTATCCGCAAAGTTAAAAATATTTTTTTCCATTATTATATTTAAACCTAAAAGCATACGTTCTTATAGTTTAAAACTTTCGAATACTTTAAATCTATTAGAAAATGGAAAAAAGCAGTGTAATTCAGCGTTTCTTATATAAATCTAAAAAGTTTACTTGTTAGAAACTAAAGGTTGTAATGATAGAAAATCTAAGATTTTTTTAACAAGTTATAAAAGTTTCGTATACTTCTAAGTAATTTATATAAAAAAGAATTGATAATAATCAAAAGTTTTTAAAAGAAAAGTTTGAAGGGATTATGAATTCTAAAATATTTTCTTGCTTTCCAAAACAATAGTTATGATAAAGGTTTGTTACCAGAACGAAAGCATCGCCCTTTTTTTGGGCTAAGAGATAAGAATATTTTACATAAACCTTATCACAAGAAAACGTGCTTTTCCATAATTAATTCAATAACTATTTTAAAAATTTGTTTAAGCCATTTACATATAATCAATTTTCTAGTTTATTTTAGACCAGTTTACAACTCCCCACCTAAGCCTTCTCTAAAACTGAATTACCGAAAATGTTTACATTTCGGTTCAATCATAAAATATCATTTAAATAGATTACACTAGTAATTATCTTTAAGAGAATAAATTTTCTAACATAAAAGATCTAACAAACAATGCATTTGCAGCTGGGGCTCTGATCTGATGCATTTGCAAAAGCTGTACAACAAAGGGACAAGGGACTTCGTTTAAACATATTATTCAAGATCAAACATATTCCATCAAATAGTTATTTAAATCAATTTATTATAATGTAACATGGATAAACTAGTAGTCCCACAGGTAACTATATAATTTACTAGTTTTTTAGTATAAAGTTATACCAAAACAACTGTAAACTTATAAATAAATATTTTAAAAGCAATCGAAATAATTAAAAACAATTGCACTTTAGTTTCAATTTATATCTTATTTATAATGCAGATAATAAGCTTAAAGCTACCTGGGATGTTATCAATGAAAATAGGACCCCAAATAGAACCTGTGATAATAATTGTGATATTATTCCAAACAATTTTGCGAATATTGTCGACAATATTAGGTTCGTTCCGCCATCCCGAAGAACCGTACATTGACGATCACAGTCATGCGC
Organism: Stenus bimaculatus; assembly: GCA_963971135.1. Taxonomy (NCBI): domain Eukaryota; kingdom Metazoa; phylum Arthropoda; class Insecta; order Coleoptera; family Staphylinidae; genus Stenus; species Stenus bimaculatus. The sequence continues at coordinate 66,257,413 of OZ020180.1, read as the reverse complement.
AATAGATAAAATGCATTCCATCAGAGACGTGACCGTACGAATGACGGTCCTAGTTTGTGTTCCAACAAAACTTTATGGGATCGTGTTCGGTATGGTCATTTGGGTACATGCCAAGAAGTAGTTACTGGTTGGACTCACATGCGCAGTTCAATTGTGTACGTCTCACACACGTTACCTGAAACCCAACCACTCATTCTTAACAATCACAACATGTGAATAATCACGGCATAAAACCGTTCCAACAATACTGAGAACAATGCTAACTTTTGTGGTGGACTTCGGACGGTAAAATTATAAACTCGTTATCTAGAAATGACTTTGACTGAAAATTTAGCTAAAATAAGCAAGATGTGGGTTTTTGTGAAGACAGATGAATTACACCAATTTTTAACAAGGGCTTGAGCCCGAATGGTCTCTTCGAAGAAAAAAAAACCCAATTAGTGTTTTTTTAATGTTACGTCAAGAAATTTTGTTAGCGAACATCTATATCGAATTCAGCATCTCAAAAAACATATAGAATGGAAGAACTCAAAACTACCCCAAACTTTTCCCGTGTAGAAAAATGGCGATAAAAATGATATACGCATTTAACGACCTATCATTTTACTGCCCATTTTATCGAAAGTGTCTATTCTCCCGTCACCAATTTTGCTTTAGATCTAATACATCTACCATTACCACAATTATAAAACTGGTTGATACTTTGATTGATTGGTTCGAAAATCAAGAATTCGCATTGCATCATTTCTCGACTTAAGTAAAGCTTTCGGCTGCGAATTGCATAAAATAGGACAGCTTTACTGCTATAAGATATTACCAAATAGTTCTGTTTATAATATTTATCTAATTTTTTAATATGTAAATATCAAGCAGTAAAGGTTAATGAAGTAACTTCTAATTTCCTTCCAATAACAAATGGTGTTCCGCAAGGATCAATCTTCGGCCCACTATTATTTATCTCAATGATTTCTTATCCAACATTTCGGAGAACCATGTGCCAAAAGCAAAATAATGGTTTGATTCCAATAATTTAAAGCTAAATGAAGACAAAACTCATTTCACACTTAGAAAGTAGGAAACTTTGCAGATAATTAATTTGTCCCTTCAGTATAATTTTTGGGGATTAATTCAGATTCTAAATTATATTGGAGTCATAATTTAGAAACACTAGCCAATAAGCTTTTCAAAAATATATAATATGTATTAAGAATATAGTCGGCATATCGAACTTTGGGCGTTTGTAATCAAAAATTTAACAGAAACGCTACTGGTTGCCTTTTAATATTAATTTAGTTTTCATGAAGAAATTTTTGTTTTTCAAGTTTTATATTTTATAAGGGTGTGGTTTTGGAAAAATTATAAAAATGTATTTTTCCAAAAGTACTCTCCTGTAATAGAAAACAAATGAAAATAAAATTCTATATGAAAAATCAACTCAATTTAAAGGGCTACCAGTTGCGTTTTTGTTAAATTTATAATTATAAATCCCAAAAAATAAATTTTTACTAGCGAAGAGCTTTTCAAACATTAGCTCTGAAAGCAGCATATTTTGCTCTCTTTCATTGTCATCTTCAATACGGAAGTCTGTTGTGGGGGCACTGCAGTGGTTTACATAAAATATTCTCCCTGCGGCGTAAAGATTGTCGACATAAATTTAATGAACTAAATATATTAACAGGTCCATATATTTTTAACTTAAATGCTTACTTGATATAAAACAAATTAAATATTCGAAAACCATACGACTCCATTCACTCGCACAATACAAGACATAAAAGTAATTTAATATTACCCATTCTTCAACAAAATAATGCGCAAAACAGTACAGAGTACTTTAATATTAAATCTTTTAATGACCTCTCTCGAATATTTAGAGAACTAAACTTCGAAAAGTTTAAAAAAGAAACAAAACCTCTCAAATAAGTTTTCTGATCTTAGTATGCAATAATAAATTTTAATGTATCTACTAAAGCATTTGACACTGTATCACATAAAACACTTTTGAAAATATTATACTCAATTGGTGATCAAACTAATGTACTCTTATCTTCCAGATGGAACTCAAACCTTTGAAAATTTCCTTTGCAAAAAAAGAACTCAAAGAGTTATAATAGGTAATGACATTAGTGATGAGTGCGTGGTAGAATACGATGTACCGCAGAGAACTGTACTAGGACCTTTGCTCTTTACTTTATATACAGGGTGATGATAAAGTTTGGAACAAAATTCGTAACTGCCGTATTTAATTTTTTGAGAAAATCGCTCGGGCTTTTCAGTTTTAGATTTTAAAATGCCATTTCGTGGTATAAAAATAATATTAATATTAATGACGGCTCTGGTGATTTAGAAATGACGTCATCGTCGATTTTCTTAAATAAAAACCCCCACTTTTTTCTCGTTTTTCAGACAAATTTTTAACGTCACTTAAAATGAATTTGTATTATTAAATTTAAAACATTTCAATGTTGTACAAGATTTATTTTGACTGATTTCAATAAATATCAAATCGTTTAAATTTAAAATTTTATTCTTTGAAAATTTTCTTACATTTAAATAGAATCACAAGAATTTGTTTTTCAAGGTTATTGAAGTAAAAAATTTGTTTATAAATATAATCATTTTTTATATCATCGTTTAAGTGACATGAATGTCTACCAAAAAGAAGTAAGAAAAGAGGGTGTTTTCAATTAAAAAAATCGATGATGACGTCATTGCTAAATCACCAGTGACGTTATTAATATTTTTTTTATATCAAGAGATAGCATTTTAAAAACTAAAGTAGACCTGTCCGAGCACTTTTCTCAAAAAACTTAAAACGGCAGTTACGAATTTTGTTCCAAAGTTTATCATCACCCTGTATAAGTGATCTAATGGAATTAAACCTGGAGGGACAAATAATTTGTTATGGTGATGATACCGTTATTTTCATTAAGGCTTAAAGTTGGGAAGATGTTTATAATTTAGCAAAAAGAAATCTTGCAAAAGTAAAGAATTTTTTTGAACCTTATATAAAATATAGGATACTATTTTTCTCTATAATATTCTATTAAATTTGCTTTAAATGTATATCAAACTTGTATATTAATCTTGCTAAATATTTATTCTTTGTTAAGTTGAAAAATAATCTATTACCTCCTACAAAATTATGTTTTGTTCATTTGTTTAGTTTTATGTTCTACAGTTTTTTTTTACAAAAATGCAATTTATGCAAACACAGAGTGAATAGTCCATTTACGTTGAATTGCATTGACACAAATTTGTTGATATACTTTTATATAGGTTCCTCTTCCTACATACCTATATTTCAATGTAGGCACTACTAGCTGTAATGTTTAAAGTAAAAAAAAGTATTATGATTATTAAAATTATTAAATTTCAAGCCAATATTTTGTGTAGTAAAAAGTTACTTTGAAAACTGATTCAGCAAAATTTGCTGAATTTTATCGAGTACATTTTTTTAGTCTTTTATGTTGAAACATATTAATTGAACAAAAATAATAGCAACTAAAATATACGAAATTTATTTTTTGTACTTTTGCAATTTATGAAATGTGCTGTAAAAAAATTAATAAAATTGATCTAAAAAATTCAAGAATGAAAAAGCACATAATGCATGTTGGTGTGGGTATAGACATACAATAGCAATATAAAGAGAATATTCCGGCCACTCCCTACTCAAGCATAAAAATATTATGGTTCACTTCTACTATACATTGAAAACAGATAAATTGCGAGTTGCAGTCGACATATTGATTAGATTGCTTTATGCTTGAAACATATTTGATACGTAAAAGTATACAAAGGATTCTGTGGTACTTACATTTTCAGCTGCATCCAAGTCCTTAATATTATTAATATAGATATCACCCAATAATATTAATCCTTTAATATGATCCGGATGATACTTGACTAGCTGGTTTAGAAAAGGGGCAGCCTCTAAAGGCCTGTGATCATCAGCCATCAAAAGAGCTAGATTAAAGAGAGCACTCCTAAAGTCGTTTTTTAAATGTACAGCTTTTCGAAACCAATGTTCAGCCTCTTCAATGTTTTTATCATCCATTGCTAGCATACCTAAATTAAAATGCACCCTTTCATTCTCCATATCTTTTTCCAACAGCTTTATAAGACGTTCACGCGCAATTTTGCGTAATTCGGATCGGCCCAATTCTTGTAAAAGTATTGCTGAGTTTAACAATGCTTGCTCGTGTTCGGGATCGAATTCTAAAGCTTTATCCAAATACGCCAATGCTTGAGAGGCTTTTCCCTGTTCAAGGAAAACGACGCCCAACTAAAAATAGAATAATATTTTATTTAATATACTTACAAACGGAAAATTGAAATTAAAAATTAAACTAAATTTTAAATAAAGCAATTTTCTTTAGGCTTGGTTAAAAAAGATAATTATTAAAGACTCCAGTAACTTTATGTTTTATATAATCCGATTATATTAAAAATTACTTTACGTAATTTAAAATTTACTTAAGGCACATTTTAGGGGAATATTTATTAAACTGAAGATTAAAAATGTTCTTAATTAATCCTTAAGTACGACATTAAAGTAAAATTAAGGAAAAATACGTTATAATTAAATTGCACTTACATTGTAATAAATGTCAGGATTAGTACTATCATAAAGTAGCGCCCTTTCATATACCTCTTGCGCTTCTTTGGTGCGATTTAATTTAATTAAAATATCTCCTCGGTTAATGTACGCTTGGGTATAATCCGCACGCATGCTAATGGCTTGTCTGTACAACATATCAGCTTCCTCCAGTCTTGTAGAATTTTTTGAAATTAAATTGGCCAAATTTAGGAACACGTTTAAGTGGTTTGGAGCAATCCTGGTCTGATAAGATTCTCCCGGTTTAACTTTAGGCAATAACGACTTGGCTTTCAAATAAGCCTCTTCTGCTTCTTTAAACATCTTTAAATGATTGTAAGTTCGCCCCACGTTAATATGAGCGCCAATATCATCCTGTTGCACACTAACAGCCGTTTGGAAGTATTTAAGGGCTTCCATATATTCTGCCTGGCCCTCCAAAGCGTGACCAACATTGTTAAAAAGTTTGGCATTCCTTTGATTAACCCGGAGACCTGACATAAAAATGGAATATTCTGTTTCCCAGTCCCAGTTTCGAATATAAGTTTTCGCTCCGTGTGCTATTAACACGACGCCTAATGCAGACCATGCGATCTTTTTTTGCCTCCCCTTCGCTATAATACTCCATCCATATCCAACTAATAAGCAAAAACCCATAGAAGGCATATAAAGAACCCTCTCCGCAACGACGAACCCCACTGGGAAAAATAAGTTTGATGCCGGCAGAAATGGAAGAATCATAAAAGCCAAACTCTGTAATATATGAAACATTATGATAACATAAAATTACTTTTAAATATGCTATAAAATAAGTTTCTTTAAAAATCTAATTAAAGAAAGTTAATTTATTTATACGTTAATTTACGTTTTACTTAGTTCAAATTAGTTGTAATTTACCATTAAAATGGTGACACTTTGTTGTCTATTGCCGGTCGTAAACGCGGCTATTCCAAGACAAATTAAAAAGCAGTACGTGGCTAGAGTGGCTAAGTTACGAGGATCAAGAAGGGATTCTACTAACGGAACAGTGCCCATAGTCCAATCACAGCACAAATTGCAGGGAAATAATAGAAGCCATAAATTGACGCTAATTAAGTAGTTGTAGGTTAATTGTCTGGTTGGCGCCGGGGCTACAGAGGCGGGATTATCGAATCTTGTAAATACGGGTAACTGCGACCCCATTATTTGCAATCTTACAAGTAGAAGGCAAATGGTGGTCAGGCCGACTATACTTAGGCGTTTTGTGGCTTCTGTTGACCACGGTAGGCTATAAGTGGATTTCGTTGTTATTGCTGATTTCATCATGTAAACTATTTCTGATAATTTTACCTGAAACGAAATACATAATTTATAGTTATTATTTTACTTATAAGCCATTCAAATTAATTGTAACAATAAATAGCATGTGGTTCACAGAAAATATTATTTCGATCCCAAAGCTTAATAAAGAAAATACGCCCGTGATAAATTTTCCATTTGCGATAATAACAGGGAATAGAAAATCCATTCGTTTTCCTGGAGCTTCGTTGCAAATTATCAGCGAATCACTAATACTTAATACGGAGCGCTAGAGGGCGCGCGACTTTCGAACATTACAGGCACCAGCAGGACCGGCTCTAGACTATACATATAGCGCCCCGATTCAAAATAGAATAGAAATATTGGGGGAGCAACTCTCGAAAATTTTTGTATGTGGAATTTGTGGAAATTCCCACCTGAAGTACAGTGAATTTGACTTTTTTCTGGCAAAAAAAATCTTTGATGGTAAATGTCATTCTGAACAAAAAAAACCTATGAACTAATATTTACTATAAGTACAGCCAATAATGTTCGAAAAAGCTATTGGACAAAGACAAAACTCAAACCATAATTGATTTAAATAAAAAATTGATAAGATAAAAAAATAAAAAAATAGTTCCACAAAAATCATGATAATTTACCAAGTGTAAAATTGCTGTAATTTCTCGAAAAAAAATATTAGTTCATAGGATTTTTTTTTATTGATTTACTATGTACAAAAAAAGTTGCTGGAAAAAAAGTGAAACACTCTATAAATGTACGGTGAATTATCATAGTCCTTCAAAACATCTTTTATATTTTTTATTTCTTCAAACAATTCGATTTTCTCCACCAACTTTCATCAGTCATCAGTCATATTGTAAATTTCCGAAAAATTGTGATGTTTCAAATGCGTTTAGACTTTAGACGAAAAGTTGACAGCTAGATCTTAAGTTTGAGCTTTACTTTAGGTGGGAAATCGGCAAATTTAAGCGGTTGATTTTATAATTCCGTCGATACCTACACTTTTGGTTATAATTTATTTTTTGCTGAAGTTATTTTAAATTTTCATTCTTTGGTGTACTAACAGATCTTGTGGCTATTATATTATGCACTTTTTATCTTTATGGGGTAAACCAAATAGTTTTAATGGAGCACCAAAGAGAGCACTTCCTAATTTTTGCGCTTTTGATTTTGACTGTTTCTCAAAATACGAAAAACAAAAAGTGATAACTTATTATTTTTCATGCCACTTTAAAGAAAATGCTTAAAATGATAACTTGTGCTATCATGCTTTGTTTTATGTATTTTTGTTTTATTTTTATAAGAATTTTTTTTTAATTTTGCCTGTTTTTCAAATGCCCATAAAAACTTAATAAAGGCGTTTCGTTTAAAACAAAATTTGATAGCACAAGTTTTCATTTTAAGTATTTTTTTCAAAGTAGCAGCGAAAGGTATGTCATCACTTTTTGTTTTATCGCATTTTTAAAAACAGTCAAAAACAAAGTAACTTTTACGAACTACTCTCTTTGTTGCAGCTCTAAAATTGTTTGGTTTGCCCAATTAAGACAACATTTTCAACAAATGGTAGCCGTACCAAAATATATCTAGTTTCCTCTGATAGATTTTCAATCATTTTTTTTTTATTTATAAGCTAAATTAATTAGGCTAGATTTAATAGATTTCTATGTTTTTTAACTTTATCCAGAAATAATTAGAAGGGTCCAAAGTTAAGGTAATTTTAGGTCATACCATTTTTTTCCGTGATTATTTTTTCCACTTGTCAGAATTTAGTAGAATGACTTTGATATTATGTATACACACCTGGAAATAATCTAGGAATATTTTTCGGATTTGGTTCTGGGGTGGAAGTCTGTACGATAGATGATTGGTTTCGTATACCAAAAATCGTTAGTTCAATAACTTACCATGATCACGGATTTTGTCTCACTTCAACAAAAACAAAACATGAAAGAAAGATCATGACCTTATTCAACAAACGATTTTTTCCGTATACGAAAACATTCGTTTATCTTACAGATTTCCACCTCAGGCCACTTTTGAAGTATTTTTTTTATGAAATAAATATTAATAATATTTCAAGTAATTTTTATTTAATTTAATATGAACCAATATATAATATTCCGTATTTCATGAGACATTTGAATAAAGTTGATTTTCATATCATGGGTTGTTCTACTATGGCTTTTTTAAGAGTCGAGTGCTGAAATGGACAAAAAGTCGACTAGAACAATAGGCCGGAAGAGAAAGGGCTGAATGGCGAATGTCAAATGCCAAATTGATGACTTGGTACCTAATAAAAAGTGCCATAATTTAATATAAATTTGATTCAAGAAAACATACAACGTAAGTGAAAATTAAGATGTCTTAAATATAGACCAATATTTGGAAGGATCTATTACTACCTTATATGACTGAATTACTTTAAAACTTACTAGGAACAATGAACATCTTCCAACTTTGGATTCATGCTAATTTATCCAGACCAACTATTTATCTGTCAATTGAAAATGGATGGGAAGAACAAGAAGATGGAAGACACGTCTTCAAATAGGCGAACAACTGCCTTCTGTAGAGAGTATCACAAGGAAAATTACAGATATCTAACATATACTTATGTTAATGAATAACTTTCTTAGAATTTTTATAATTATAATTTTTTTTAATGATGTATTGGAAGAGCAAAAAGATAATGATAAATAAAGAAGCTGAAAAAAATACAATCCTCGAAGTTGAAGACCATTCCGAGTGAGTACAAGTTTTACCTGAAACATTTTTCTGTAAAATGCGTAATTTCCAAAATATAGCAGCGTTGCCGAACTTAATGTATTGAAAATTTAATTTATTTACTTTAGAAAAATAAAAAGTATGTTTCGTAAACCTCTGAAAGCAAACTATAATATTATGCAATAAATATTTAAAAAAAGTTAAGTGATTATCGTTTGACCTTCATCTTGCTGTTCAAGGTTATGAGCAATATTTTCAGATAGTGCGTCACTAAGATTCGTACAACTTTTATTTAAAACATTTTTCTCAAAAATGCTTCATTTAAAAAATAAACAGGCGTTGTTTTGTACACCCTGTATAACAAGATTTCCTCCTAACTGATAGGCTCATTTTAAAGAAATTTTTAAACAAGATGTTGGTGCTGACGTAATTTCGACAAAACTGAACTCAGTTGGTTTTTCCTGTGTACTTTTTATTTGGTCTCTTGATAAACATTGTCTCTATATGATAATGTATAGCCATAATAACATTTAACGCCACATTAAAACGAGACTAAATTCGAATGCAGTTTGCGTTGATTTGTGCAAGTTTTCTTCAAATTTCACAACAGCTGCTTAATTTATTTTTAGTTATTTCTTTTATCTCTACATTTTTCCAGGTTTGTACATATTTGTTTTGAAACATTATTGATTTTTTTTTCTGGTGTCAAAATTTAGTAGAATTACTTTGAAATCTTTTATAAAAAATATAATATAATGCGCGTAAACTACTATATTTGCCTTTTATAAAATTACTCTTAATACTTGTATTTGGAGACATAATCAGAATTTTCAAAAAAAAACTTATTTCCATTTTATATAGAGCAGTAATATTTTATCGTCACTTCTTATTATTATGCTGATTTCGAAAATGATTACCAGGGTTAAACTTATGGAATAAATTAAAGTTTCATCATTATTAGGATTTTTGATGTTGGGTGTTGTACAAAGTTTGTGAAATAAATTAATTGTTATAAATTTATTAGTTTCATCCATTTACTTTACAATTTGGAGAAAGCATGATGCTCTATATTCACTAACTCACTTGTTTCAGTTCTCTTTGGAAGTTTAGACGTCAAATACATATATTACAAACTTTATAAATTTTAGTTACTCTATCAAAAGTTTATTTATCAGGAATACCGTTTAAAATTATTATCTTAAGAAGGTCGAAAGATCACGTTTTTATAATCATTATTTGTAAAATATCTATTGGGGATCAATTGAAAAATTTTGAATTAAATTTTATTTCTAATATTTTGTTATAATACATTAAACATTCTTTTAAAAAATTTTAAATTGAATTTAATTTTATTCAAAAATCCGAATACTAATTTTTTACATCATTCTATAGGCAATAAGAAAACCAATCCAAATAAAACTTTCTGAAAAACATTTAATGCGATTTCTAGCTGTATCAAAACTTTATATAAATTAAATATTATACTTTAATTACTGGTACAATAATTTTTTCGAGCGAAGAAGCATGTTTTTCCTAATTTTTCAAACAAAAGCATATTGAAATATGGGCATAAACTTTTTTATTTCGGTTATCTTGCAAATAATATAAATAAATTTTCTAAAAATATTTTTTTTGTCATTTTTAAAGCACAGTATAATTTCTTTAAAGTATAATTACTGAAAGGCACGTTTATTTTATTAAATAATATACAAAGAACTCTTCACTTTTTATAAGCTATGAAGGTAAACTAATGAAAAATGTATCTATTCTGAGTAAAATAAATTTTTTTAAATATTTATTTTATGTTATGTCTACACTAAGTAACCTAAATAAACGTTGAAATGGAAACCGTATTTTAAGTCAAAGGATTTTTTGCGTGGTTTTATTAAATAAATTTCACCTAAACAAATAGCACATTTTTAACCTAAATATAAAATATGAGTATATATTTTAATTAACTTACACCAGCGCGGTGTTTTAATTTTCCATATTAAGTTTAATTAAATGAAGAATTTCTATTTAAACACAGTAAAAAAACAATGTTTTAAAAAACTTACTTTCTGGGAAATAAAAACTTCATACGCAGCACATATACCCGCCACTGTAATTCCCTGTTCTTTGCACAACATTGCCGTTCCTATTGACAACATAGAAGTAACAAGGCATTTCCAATCTGAAAACAAAATTTGACAAACAAAATTAAAAAAGTATTCACTGTTAAAAATGTGGAGTAAATAAATGTAGGTACAATCTTATAATAACTAAACGATAAAAATAATGTTAAGCCTTTATTATTTTCGTAGCTTAGTTGTTAAAAAACTTTTACGTTTACTTTATTACTTTATTTTAATTTAACTTATTAGTTTTTTTAATTCCTACTAAGTCTCGATTTATTTCAAGGATACGATCCAAAAAAGTGCGAAACATCAAAAAACATCAATCGAATCATGTTTTTATAAGATTTCATGTAAATTTACATACATAAATTCACATAGTCCTTTATTATGCATATAAAATTAAATCCAATTACTCCTCAAAAAAATTAAAATAGAAGGACATTTACACGAGCAACGCAAATAATAACAATGAAAATCAAATACCGGTCATATTCGAAACATATACATAGTGATTTTTAAATTGATAGATGTTTTGGACAAGATATATAACCCAATAAAATAAGTCGTTTGGCAAAATATTTTGTATATAAAAGTATATAAATAAAAAAGTTATTTGAAATTTAAATTAAAATGTCCAAAAATTTCGAGGAATTATTGTTATTCATAAAAAATACAATTAAATTTTATTAATAGTTTAAAATTAAAATTTTTAAACCTAAATTGCTGAAGTGCCTGAGGCAATTCAAAAGCGTATGTACACAAAATGTTAAATAACGTATCAAGCCATTTTCAATATGATTGGATTTTTGGAAAAAAAGTAACGTTAATGCAGGTGCCCAAAGTCTAGTTTTTTAGCAAACATTATCGGTTTTTATTAATGAGGTTTTATAATTTGTTCATATAGGATTTTAACGTATCTAAAAAAGTTTATCCATTTTAATAATATGAATTAAAAATTCGTAATAGAATTCGAATCTAGAGTAAGAAGCACTTCGTAATTAATCAATATTATTATTATTTCAAAGTACACTTATACAACTTTGTGATGCCAACGGGTGCATTATATTATTTCGTATTCTAGATTTTAGTAAACACAGCTTATAATACGAATACGGAGTACGGACTTAATATAAATATACTACCCCAGTAGAAACGAAAATTATATTTGGAACGTGGTAACATTGTAGGGACATGTAAATATTCTGGATCGTATGGAATGTGTGAAAATATTGTAAAAATACAAGGTGTCCCGTATCGTTATGCAGAAATTTTGTGAGTGTAAAGTAGGTTCAATTCTAAGACTAATAAACACAAAAGTTGTAGGTCAATTTTTTTTTGTTCAAAAGTTACAACACTTTTAAATTTACTAATTCCAAAACAGAAAATTCAATTTGAAGACTATTTCAATAAAAACATAATTGATTTAATATTTATTTTAAAAAGAAATGATGTTCTTTGTTACAGTTTGAATTTAATTTACTAACATGTGGCATTAAAATCTCGGCATTTTAAAATTTAAATCATTATTTATGCGATTTTTGTGGTTATTGGGTGTGTTAGTTTTTGCTGAATTAAAAATGCCTTACCAGTTTTCTAAAGTAGAGTATGAGTATTTGTTAACTAATATATATTTTTTTTCTGAGAACTTTCTGTTTTGGAGTTTGAAAATTAAATTCTGCTGTAACTTTTGAATAAAAAAAATAGACCTGCAACTTTTGTGTTTATTAGTCTTAGAATTGAACCTAGTTTACACTCACAAAATTTCTGCATAACGATATGGGACACCTTGTATTTGTGTAACAATATGTTTGTGAAATATTGCGGTAAAATTCTGACAATGTTGTAGATGAAATATTTTTCTAGTATTGTGGCTTAAAGATTCTGAAATGATTGTAGTCTAAATATTGTGTTCATATTTCATTACAATATTGTTTGAAATACATACTTTTAATGTGTACACAATGTTGAGCAAAAATTCTAAACACAATATAATACATTATTATGTTTTATTATGTGCACAATTTTCTGGTAAAGTCACTATCGACATTTTGTAATATTGTCTGGTGTCTATTTTAAAATAGCTGTGTTTTTCTTTATTTTACGAATTAGCAGATACAACAAACAACGAATGCGATGGAATATGATAACCTCGGTTATTATTGGATTGAATGGTAAAAGTTATACGTCCAAAGTTAGCTCATTAGCAGGTAAAAGTGGCAAATAAAAAACACCTATTTTATGGGAATGTCAAGCGTGTCCGATCTATGTATAACAACAGAAAAAATAGAAGTCTTTGGTGGACATGTTTAGAAGTTCAGGGATCAAACCCCCGTCCCATTTCTTTTTTTAAGTGTAAGAATATTGTCACAGGCACGTACCACAACTTGCGGTAATGTTCCAGGGGGCATATTTTTAAACCATTCGACACTGTGTCGTATACGACTTCCATCAATCTATGCTTGTCATTCAAATACGACATTGTGTCGAGTGATTCAAAAATAATCCTCCACCACAATATGAACAAAATATTATCGGCGATCAAAATTTGCTGATTCCACAATATTGTGCACAACCTTAGCACAATATTTTAAAATTGTATTAAAATATTATTAGAATATTTTCACGGCTATGGTTTCTGCTTGGGTGTGCATCTCACTAAAAACTTCCAATGGCGATATTTCTAAGAATAGTGCATATTTTTAACTGAAATGTTGGTAGCTGCTAATATCAACTGCAGAAACTTTATGCATTCTATAACGATATCAAAAAATTTTGAAGTAGATCATAAAAACTAAATAAGAAGGTTAGTAGATAAAATCCATGTCACAAGAAATGCGTCGCCATAAAATGGCTTTTATAGGGTCAGGGTGGATCCACAGTTTTGGGTGAAGGACACCAAAATAATGAAATAATGAAAGTATGTCCGATTTCGATTCCTATGGAAGGAACACACCTTAATGGTGTTGAGAAAGTAGAAGTTTTTGGTGATTTACTTCAGAACGGTTTCTACTAAAGAATTTTAATTTTACATAGTACCTAATTTACACTGGACTTACTTGATTTATTGCGAATTTTTGCTTAATTGTAAGTGGTATTATAAGAGATTTTATTTTTTTTTCAATGCGCCGTTTAAGAAAAAAACATACTAATCTTTTTTCTGCAGGATTCGCATAAGATAAAAAACACTACTTTCAAAAAATTCTATAAAAATTTATTTAATAAAAAGTTACACTAAAGATGCCTTAAAATACCATTTATAAGGAAGCAAAAAAATTATAAAAAACATGAAAACGTGTTCTGTATATGTATGTGATATGCCAAATTTTAAAGCTTTATTAGAAATCGTTCTGAATTAAATTGATGTATTCGAAATTTTGATGTTTTCTGAATACTGTTTTTTGTCATACATACACGATGTATAAATAACTCATTTTCTTCAAATATTTGTTAGACCAACGATATTATATTGTTTTTATATAATTTAAAATAAAATTTATAAATTTTTGGGTTTAGTGACCAAGTTCTAAAGACGAGCGCATTGAATTAATTTTCTTATTCCGTGAAGAAAAGCGATGTGCAGTTCGATTTAAAGTTCGATTTAATAATCTGCATCGGAATAGGAATATTTCTGCTAGATATATTTTAGACTTAGTTAAAACGTTTTACGGCTCAGGCACAGTAGCAAATAAAAAGAGAACTATTAAGCATAGAGATAAAGAAGAAGTTTTAACAGCTGTATGGGAAGCACTGAAAGTTAGAAAATTAAGTGTATCGACTGGAAAAAACAAGGCTTTCAGAATTTTAAATGTTAACCGTATAAGTTTTCTTTTCACAAAGCGTTAAGCAATAATGAGTTTGATCATAGAATTGAATTCTCTGAATCTATGTCAAAAATTCTGACAAACACTCCAAATTAGTTAGAAAATATTTGCTTTAGTGAAGAAACATTTTTTTGGGGAGTAAAACAAACTTGATTGTCGTGTCAGATATCGAAACTAAAGAGCGCGTTCAGAACCAGTACATTTACTGTTATGCCAGACCCCTTATTCCTGAAATCTCATGAAGTGAATGCCTATCTCATGTAAGCGCATGCGTCAAAATCGCACCGACGAATTTAAATTAACTTGGTCTGAACCAGAGGAATCAAGATTCGCGGGTGACAATTTCACGCATGCGCTTTGATAGTGATAAAAGTGAATGCCCAAAGTCATAGTTCAGAATCGTCGAAGCGTTCTCTCAGTGTATTCTCTCAGTACCCCGGGCGAGACAGATGAAAAACGCCCCGCATGCGCAATACTAGGGTTTCTTTTTCGGTCGTATAAGTCGTTCTGGAGAAGGCTCTAGACTCTAGATCGTGAACATTCCTAATCATTTTGTATTTTGTCGAAGCTTACTTTAAGACCTTGATTTAACTTGTGACTGGAAGATAAGTATCGGAAGGTACAGAGTTCTATTAATCGTTTTGAGAAGAAGAAAAACTCTTCAAAGGTGCCTTCAGGAATTAGAATAAGAACTCTCCAGAGGTTCTTTCAGGAATTCGGTGTTGCGGTGGGCAATGGTAAGAGTGTTTTGACTATCAGATGGCGTCACAATAATGTACCCAACGCCCACTGTACACACCGTGTTCCTGAACGCACCCGTTTATATAAAATGCACCACGTTTATACAGAGAGTATTTCATT
Source organism: Stenus bimaculatus (assembly GCA_963971135.1). NCBI lineage: Eukaryota > Metazoa > Arthropoda > Insecta > Coleoptera > Staphylinidae > Stenus > Stenus bimaculatus. The sequence continues at coordinate 66,241,988 of OZ020180.1, read as the reverse complement.
TCCAGAAAAATAAATTTTCTATTAACTTATATTATCTCGACTCCCTAAAGAGTTACAGCAATTTTAAAATTTCCATAGTTTAATGATTTTTGCGAGACACCCTGTATAAAATCATTTTATTATAATTTTTTTTATTTAGACCAAGTAGACTGTCGATTTTGTCTTTAATTTTAAGCCAATCAGATGTATTAATTTTAGCGCGGAAAAAAGTGGGACACCCTGTATAAAAACTCGCCAAAACTTCATATTGAGGCGAAGAGAACAATGTAAATAATGGCGAATTGGCGTAAAATGATGACGATTTGGCGAGTTCATAAAACCCGCCCACAATACAAAATCCGGCGTTTGATTTGGTTTTTAAAATAACTTTTAAGCTAGGATCAATAAATATAAATAAATCAAGTTGGAAAAAACGGCAATTTTTAATTCCTAAAAGTCTCATGTATTTTTTGTTATAAGAAATATGACAGCTTTTTTCGATATCTTATTAGTTGATTTTTAAATCAATAAAGACAAAATTAAAGACGTTAAAAATAAAAATAAAATAAAATTTGATAGATCAACTTCTATTGAAAAGTTATAAGTAGTTTTAAATTTTATTAACTAAAGTATATGTATTTATTTAAAATAAAATGCAATAAATGAATAAAAGTTTTTCATTGGAAAATAAATATTTGGAAAGTTTATATTAAAACAGAGTTATTTGCTTACCCGTGGTCTTTCTACTCCTAGCTGCTTTGGTATATAGCATGAATGCAGATAAAAAGAATACGGATGACAGCGTCTCGGCTCGTCCCACAACTCCTGTGACCTAAAATATATCTATGAAAATTGTTGTGGAAAAATGCAAATTAAAAACTTACAGCTTCTGTATGTATTGGATGCACCGCAAATAACATTGCAGCGACGAAACTTGATAACTCAGGTAAAAAAAGAGAGCACATTCTGAAAAAGAATAATAAAGTCACCCATAAAAGATAATAAATGTAAATCACATTTTTGATTAAAGAATACAAGTTTGCGTAATAACTACACATATAACAATAAAGTAACATGTTTCTGTCGATGACAATTTAATTCAATTTCACATAGCTGGGCAGAAAAATCAATAGGTCCATAGCGTATGCCGATACATTTGGCAGTAATTTTAAACTGAACGTTTATAGAATTATATGCCTTTCAGCAGTTCTTGTTACACGTGAGTGGAAGTAACAAGATGAAGAACAGTCCGAGCATAAATTGCAAGCTTTTAAAATATTCTTGTATATTATATCTATGTCATAACTACTTTACTTGTCACTGGTATTTCAGAAATACTTACCTAAAATATATCAGGCACACTACAGCATGAAGAAGTAAATTTATAAGATGGTATCCCATGGGCTCCAATTGCCATAACAGGTAATTCCATCGAAACGTCAAGACGCAGAGTGGTCTATAAGATTTGTGGCTTTGCTCCTGAAAGGAATGAAGAAAAATTTATATTAATCAAACGCACAAATCGTACTTATTTACTAGGTTATTATTTTTCATCAATATATTTATTTTTATTTGAATAAATTTAATTGAATCTAATATTTTTCTAATTGTATTACTAATCACACAGAGGTGTTGTTTAATACAAAATAATTTAATTTATATAATATTTACATAAAAAGGCACATAAATATAATTATCTTAAAATATTATAACTTTATCATGAGCTTTGTGAAGTTTTAATTAATTAAAATCGTAATGTATTAGGCGACCTGATATATGCTTTAAAGGAGACAGCATCCATATCCATTTTCGGCTGGAACTTGCAACTTTTTATATACATAAAGAATCAAATATGTTTTGCTTTAGTATGGAAAGATCTTAGCATCCGAGAAAATAAAGATGTGATATGTGTGGTGTCGCTTTATGTAAGGTCAACTTTTGTATTGAAGTTCTGAAAAATGTACGATAACTGAAACTTAAAAGTCAAAGCACGCTACAAACAGCTTACTAATAAGTAATCAATGGATAATGGATTTGTAAACGTGCACATTTATGCCATATATTTTTAATGTAGGGATTATTTTAGAATGGAGTAGGATGATATTATGAAAAAATACTTTAGAAATCTTTATTCGGCGGAATGATTTTTTTGTTCTTCTAAAGTTATAATATGTTTCAGTTTTTCCATGTTGTAATAAGTGTAGATCCATCTTGTTTAAATCATGAAATCTTAAAGATAAATGAATGAGGAATTTCAAAAATAAAGTGGTCGCAAAGTCCTTTTCTCTATTTTTTTAAAACTGAACATTTAGGACCGGTGTCTTGAAGAAGATAGTTGGCGAAATATTTGAAAACCGTTCTTTTCGCTAGTAAAAATTGATTTTTGGGCATTTGTAATAAAAAACTTAACAACAACGATGCCTAGTGCCATTCAAATTGAATTTAGTTTTAATATAAAATTTTTGTTTTTCACGTAGTCTATGATAGGGGCGTACTTTTTGAATAATGATAAAAACGCATTAACGCTCCGGCGGCGTTCGTTCAAGGCGTACCTTGAACGAACGCCGCTGGTTGCATGAATTTAAATGGAAAATGGAGAATGTAACTACTAGTGCCATCTACGAAACAATAGATTTCAAATTTTAGTTGTGATAAATTTAAAGGTCTTAAGAATTTTTAATTTAACCCCAAAAAAATTAGGAATTAAATCTGTGCTATTAAATGGGACCGTTTATGCGCCACATTTTAAAATTTAAATATAACAAAGAGTTCATTATTAATTTTTTAGGTTAAATATTAAATTCTTAATATTATAGGTTAAATGTGACTGCATAAATCCAGCTATATTCTTTTTAATCCTTATAAAGGTATAACATGTGTCAATTTATCTATTTTGTAATCATCGTAAATTGTAAATAATGAGAGCAAAGTCTAAGATATATACCGGGTGGAAATGAAAACCAGGTCACCTCTATAACTTTTTTATTTATAAATAGAAAAATTTGTAATTTGGCTATGTTCTATGGTTCAAAAAAACAAAATTTATGTGCATTTTTTATTTTCGAAATCATTTCCGGTTTCACCGGAAACACCATGAACTTTGTTTTTTTAAATGTAACATCCCATATTTTTATTCATGGCTTAAAATACTTTTAAAAAAGAAGTATTTTTGAGATATTAGTTTTTATTTTTTGCGAAAAAATTTTTTTTTTCAAAAAAAAAGGTTTTCGAAGTCGGTGAAAATTACCAAAACTAATTCTAAATAATTCAAATACATAAAATAAATAATCGTTATAAAATCCTCTTTTTAAAAAGTCGAATGACCCGGCATCATTGCATTTAAAAAAAGTGAGATATTTGATAAAGTCTTCATTAACTAAGTTTAAAAACCACTTAAATTTTTTTTCAAATTACAATTTTATTTAGGTATTTGAATTATTTAGAATTAGTTTTGGTACTTTTCACCGACTTCGAAAACCTTTTTTTTTTGAAAAAAATTTTTTTTACAAAAAAAATAAAAACTAATATCTCAAAAATACTTCTTTTTTAAAAGTATTTTAAGCCTTGAATAAAAATATGGGATGTTACATTTAAAAAAACAAAGTTCATGGTGTTTCCGGTGAAACCGGAAGTGATTTCGAAAATAAAAAATGCACATAAAATTTGTTTTTTTAAACCATAGAACATCGCCAAATTTCAAATATTTTTATTCATAAATAAAAAAGTTATCGAGGTGACCCGGTTTTCATTTCCACCCGGTATGTTTGAAATTTTGAAACTTGTCGAAACGTGTTCTTTTGTAATTTTTATAAAACTGAACATTTAGAGCCCAACTAATTTTTTTGCCCTTTTAAATTTACAAATTACGGCTTTTATTTAAAAAACTTGGATTTACCTTCTTTAGATTAAAATACAAAAAAAATCAAAAAATCGGTTTTTAACAATTTTCAGATTTTAAAATGTTTCTTTGTGGGAATTTAATTTTCGAAAAAATTGCACCTAGAAAAAATTTGTTAGCTCCAACCACTACCAAAATGGTGGAGAAAATTAATTTTTAAAGTATCTCAACTACACAAATATAAATCGTTTCGTTTGGACCCACAACAAACTTTAAAACTAAAAATTGTGTTTTTTCGACTCCAGGTGAGGAAATCGGTTGATGAATTTCCTGATGAATAGGTGATCTTAAATACAGCAGTGTTTGACATAGAAGGGGTTGGTTAAATCTCAAAAATAAAGGATGCGTACAGGGTGTACAAAAACTTCGTCAATGCCCGTTTATTTTTGAAATGAAGCATTTTTGAGAAAAATGTTTTAAATAAAAGTTCTTAGTGAAGCATTAACTGAAAATATTACCCATGACCTTGAAAAGCAAGATAAAGTTCAGGCGATAATGACTTTACTTTTTTCTAAATAGGGGCAACTCATTTTTAATGCATATTATTATAGCGTGCTTTCAGAGGTTTACGGAAAATCTTATTTTTATTTTTTGAAAGTATATACTTTAAAAGTTACAGGGTTTAAATCTCGGTTTAAATTTTCAATTTTTTTCAAAAATGCTTCATTTCAAAAATAAACTGGCGTCGTCGAACTTTTTGTACACCCTGTATGTATTAACAAACTAAAAAAGAATTAATTTTGGAAAATTTGTACACCTGTGACAATTATTTCAGTGCTAGTAATTTCTGAAATGAAATAATTGTTAGCCTTTCGCATTAAGTATTTAAACTAATTGTTTTTTTTTGATAAAATATCTTATGTCACCAATTTTGTTTCAAAAAAATATTAGATCCACAATAACTTATTGCTATTTGTATGGTAATATGGTAAATATTAATAACCTCCAATAATGAACGTACTGTCCAAATACAAGTCATAGAATCGTATCCTACACTGTGATTGCTACGAGATTGACAGAATATTCGATTGGTTGTCTGGCATTTTACTCAGATCCGACATTTAGATTAGCTTTATTTCAACAAAGAGTTTTCTGACCGTCACGAAGCCTGTTGGAACAAACCTATCTATAAAATGTTCTTTGTAAAAAACTTTTTATCCTTAAAAACAAATATTTTTTGTATAAAATTTTATATAATTTTCAATAATGTAGCGATTATATTTACATAAAAGAAAAAGAAAACCTTGAACTTTCGATAATATATTTTTTGAAGAGTGTAGACTTTGCGCAATGTCGAATACAATAAACGAGCAGAATTTAGATGTAATTTATAGTGCTCTTTATTTTAAATCGACACATTTTTGAAACTGTCCATTACTTCTTTTACAAGCAAAGTAAAAACGAATAGGAAAAAGTGATAAATTTAGATACTTTTCTTAGCTTCGCAGATATACAAACTTCATTTGTTAAAAATAACGAAAATGTATAAGAAAAATAATTTTGTAATCATTTTACTAAACAAAGAATAAATAAAATTAGTTTCCGGACATTTTTTTGGTACAATAACGAATAAATTAATATATAAATCATTTTACAAGTAAGGATAATGCAAACAAATTGTTATACCTTTAATGTAGTTTTGGAAACTAAGGGTTATAATGGGACGCTGGGGAGGTCAAGAGGGGCAAATATCAGTATCTTTTAGACATTAAACCTGATTTGCCAGTGGCGATGTTTAAAGTTCACATATTCTTGTTTTGTAAAATACAAAACATACCCAAAATTAAACTTTAATAATGTCACAATAGAATATTCTTTAAATAAGTTTATATTTTTATTATTATATTAAAATAATCCTAAAAAAGAAAGAAATAAACAACTAAGTCTAAAGTTGTAGTTTATAGAATAGACATTTTTGAGGGGACATTGGCCCATATACATTTACTTCCTAAAACTTTGATTATCCTGATAAAAACTATTTTCCCTAAATAATATACATTTAAAATAACATAAATTATCGATTCTTTTCAAAATAAGAAAAATCTATAATAGAAGCTTTAAACTTAGACACATTTTCTCATATTTATAGCTCAGTCCAAATCTTCACCCAGCAATTCTTTTCTTTATCGGTAATGTTAAATTTTATAACAATGTAGTGAAATATGGAGCAAACACCTTCAATGATGTTAAAATTAATGGCACGAAGTAACTTTATTCAATTTTCTAAAATGTACAATTCTAGGGAAATTTATATTATACTATATTAAATCAAATTAATTTAAATTAATCTTAAGAGTGATTTCATGAACGCCCGCGATAAAATTTCTGTCAGAGATAATAACAGGGAATAGAAAATCCATCCCACTTTTCTGGAGCTTCATTACAAATTATTAGCGAATCACTGATAATTATTGCGGACCGCTAGAGGGCACGCGATATCTCTACAGCTATTCCAATTGTATTTCAGAAACCATCAATTGTATATTTCAGAAAAGATCAATTATATATTATATTTCAGAAAGGTTTCCTCATTTTTTTAAAATTGGTGTTTTCTGAATTTAAATTGATTATTCTGAAATACAATTATTGACACTTTCTGAAATCCAATTAACTATTCTGAATTACACTTGATATTTTCTAAAATATAATTGGAAAAGGTGTAGTTTTGCCTGACAGAATTTTATGTTTTGCAACCTTAAGCAGAAATATGTAATTAGAAGGTCCTAAAGTTAATGTAGTTTGGTACTTTTCGACAAAATTTAGCGGTCTAAAAATTATTTAAGTATTAAAAAAATAAATTATGCTGTTTCTAAGAATAAGATGCGAAAATTTAAGGGTAGAATTTCGTCACGATGGGGCAATTCGATTATATGCTACAGGACGTGAATTATTTAATCTATGGCAATGATTTGTATTAGTACGAAAGAGGACAGGATTACTCTTAAAAGTCGGAAAGACATAGTTGATGATAATTTATAGTTTTAAAATAGTTTTACCCTTAAATCGTCTGCTACAACTTCACATACTTACAAATTATCTTATACTTTGAATCCCCTTTAGTTTCTAATCTATACATATATAAAGAAAAGTAATATTAATTGCAAATTTTAAATAAATTATCTAAACCAATAAATTTTCAAGGAATAATTTAATCGACTTGAGATTTTTTAATATTCTAAAGTCAATATTATAAAAATAATAAATTATGTGGAATAAACAAACCGAACTATAAACATTACTTCTTTGGAGATAATGTAATTGCCTTCAGAAGTGTTTTAGTTCGTCCACCATCGTGTGACGCAAATGGGAACAATTGCATGACCAAATGACATTTCCGATTATAGGACGATGTCAGAATAAGGCCGTGTTTCAGTTTGAGTTAGGATGAAAGTTGCCTAATATCAAAAAAGTCTCTTCCATTGTTATGACTCGTGACAGTTTAATTTCATGAGTTTGCACAAATTGTTTAGGTAAGGTAAAATCGTTTAAATATTTAATATTTAAAAAGTTCTAAATTGTCGTTATTCTAGTCAGTTATACTAAAGTCTTATAAGTATATATAAATACATTTAATTTTTCACTTCTTGAAAATTAAAAAAATTTAATGCATCTCACGAGTTAAACAAAAAAAACTAAATTTTTATTCATTTTACGTACTTGTATTAAGGTGGTGTGGGTATTTGCTTTCGTAGACTGCATTTAAATAAGAGAAGTTCAAAACTACTTTTTAACACTTTTAATCTTTTTGGAAGAACCATATTGAAGGGGGTAGAAAAACGAGTTTAATGCTAAGAAAACGAAGAAAAAACGGTTTTACAATAATTAGAACATAACAAAGCAGTTTAAAATTAATTTTGTACAAAAATTGCATATTACTAGAAATTATTATATATTAGGTGGTTTATAGAGAAAAATTAGTACAAAGAATGGAACATAATTGTGCGGTACTTAATTGAAACTACTGAAACAAAAAATAAGACTAAATCTAGTGTTACTAGAACTAGATTGAATTAAAAAGAAAATACAGAAAAAATCTCGTTTAAAAAATATGGTAAGTTCGTGAGACCTCATAAATAGAACTTTCACTCCACAAGATGGAATTTTAAAACTAAAATAGGCGCTTCGGAGAGAAGTGTTATAAATATTTAAAATCCACAAAAGTTATGAATATTATTTCGAAAATAAGTTCGATAAAAATATCACCGTGATAAATTTGAATATGGAAAGCGTCTTTTTACTTGCTTTAACTCTATTCACCACAGGTTTATACGTTTTCATCCATAGTGAGAATAATTTTGCTTATAAATTAGCTTTATGCAATTAATAAAGATTATAATAGTGACATTCAATGTTGCATTACCAAGAGGAAAGGTTTAACTCTACGTTCTTAAAGGATTGAGTTTATACTGAGGTTCATACGATGTTTGTTTAATTATTTAACATTGTTTATTTTCTTTTCGCAAACGGTATCCATTTGAGTTTCATCAAAATAGAGCTGCCTTGTTTATTTACTTCGGTGAACTCTACTCTTCAGTTTAAACCTTGTTTAGGGGTATAAATGCATCTTAACACGATTGATTTAAGAAATGAGATTTAAGATATCTGTTATTACAAATACACAATAATAATAAATAAATGTACAGCTTCTCTCTGGATTTTCGTAACGATTTAGAGTGACATTTGTACAAAGGCATGTCTTAGTGCAAACTAGAGGAGTTATGATGGCTTTAAGTCCTAAGTGATCAAGTTTATTCAAAGCATTCATGACTACTACTGGTACAAGCTGTTTCTATACTGACGTGTAATATCTTAATAGAAAATAGTACATTTAAAATGTAAATTATTACGATTTCGTGCAATGTCACGATTCATGTATAAAATCCTTGATAAATTGTGTAACGTACGGCAATTGACTATAATTGTAAGAGAATTACCCTGAATAGGTTAAATAATCGAGAGCTAGCGTGAACCGATTCACTTGAGTCAGCTGCAATCAATGTAGAAAATCATTCTGCTTCTAATCTTAAATTACAGAGAATCCTCAATTCGTTGTTACATTTCCGAAGCAAATCTACTATAATCGAGTATAGCGATTAAAAGATTTGTTTCGCAAATCTCCACAAATTATCTATCACGGTTGTTTAAAAAAAGCAATTATTTAGTAAACCAAGTTTTATTAATCAATATTAATTCAAAACATTTTAGGCAATAAAGAATTTATTTAAAAAAAAGTAACTACTTGTGGTTTTTTACTAGAAAACGTTCGATTTTGTGGTAACGAGATTAAATATTACCTCTAACAACTATTTTTACATTTCAAGTCGTTACTAAAGCTATTAAAGATAGTAAGTACTAATAGCTGTCTTTTCAGTTTCAGAAAAGCGATTCTGTACGTATGCACGTCCACAACATTTATAGACTGGGCGGTGTAGGTTGTAGCGAGAAAGCAACGCTTTCAGAATCCCGCCCCAGGTCTCGATCAGCAATAGCATTTGGTGCTTTATTTTAACTTTACCAAACCTATCCTAATATTAAATTACCATTCTTTATTTAAACTTTTTAAAGTTTAAAATAATTGACGAATTATTTTAGGTTTGGATTTATATGGGTACAATAAATTTTACCTTCTAAAATTCAAAATCTAGCAAAATTTGTTGAAGTATTGTTTCACCAAAAAACCAAAAAGACGGGGTAAATTATACCATTAAATCTTTAAAACGACCTTTTCTTGTATCCGAAAAAACATTTGTGGCAATACTGGGTGTTGTCAAACAACAATTTCTGCATCGAAGGAATACCAAGAAACTGGAGTTTTGGCAGAAGAAAGAAGAGGGGGTGATACAGTTTCTCATAAAACAGGCAATAAAGAATTTCAACGAAACTACTACTAGACGATACTTACCTTGTGAGTTGAATATAGTCAAATTGTGGAAAAAGTATAATTCTAGGGTGGAAGAACACCTTAAAGTTAAATAGTGTTTTTCCGAAATATTAGTGTAAATGATTACCACACTAATGGGTTTGGATTAGGGGGTTGCTGAACCGGGAATTTTGGAAAAATATGTAATTACGATACTCGGCAATTATCGTTCGAGACACGAAACATTTTAAAATAGAAAATAGCATTAAAAATTTCTAAAATATGTACCTACCGTATCAGTTTTGATATTTATCGGCAATGGCACATGGCGGATATAAAGAGTACCTATTGTACATTTATATGAATTACAAACATCATTTGACTCGTTTTATTTTATTTCTGACCAAAATTTTATAAAATTTATATAAAAAAAATGACTTACTTGACAGAAAAACATATTTAAAAAAAAATCTGTTAAGTTTACCCAAATCCACTATACCATCTCAGATTCTGTTTGAAACGGACAATTTTTTTTGATAATTGTTCAACTTTATGTTAGTGAAAATATTGTGCCAGGGTCATTTAAAAATCAACCAACATTTTCTATAATCAAAAAGTTTTGATAGAACATATTAAGTTTATTAAAATGCTTTTATTAGAAAGGTGCACACTTTGAAGATCATACCACAAAAACAAAATAAGCAAACAACTCATAGGATTTTTGTAATTAATTTTTTGGTGGCGCAATACGGAATTTCTTAAAATAAACAAAAACTGAAATAACTCTGGAGCCATCAACAATTTTATAACAAAAAATATGTAGTTATATTTATTGGAAATGACTCACTGTCAGGTCACTTTGTTTGATCGTCCACTTACGGGACACCCTGTATACATATTACCAATATATTATTATGTTCATTTATGTCTATTAAGAAATAATGGTATATTTTACTATTCTTACATTCCCATTTTTTATAAATATTTTTATTTTTGTTATGAATATACCAGTTTATTTTTGTATTTCGTGTATTATAAAATATAATACTGGGAATTTTCAATACGTACAGAGGGCGCTATAAATGATCCATTTAAATGGAGTATATTCAGTACTCAGTGTCAAAAATTGTGCTTAAAATGCATTCTTGTACCATATACATATGTAACTGTATATTCAACAAAACACAAAATCAAAAAAGCCGGGTTAGGTAAATTTTTAAATTCCCAAAAAAATAAATAATATTATGAATTTTATGTTATTGATTTTTTACATTACTTTTTTAAATTTTCCCGGTCCCGAAATAACTCCTGTTTAGCTTTTCAAAGGACCATCATAGGTCGTATCTGATCTCCGACATGGTGAATAAACATTTTTTTCTTCAAACATCCTTAAAGTACAGGCTTATGTGACGAGTGACAGGCTTTAACAAGTAATTTTTATGATCCTTGACTCTATGGTCATTTCTGAAATTGGTTACAATCGGATATACTTTGCATTGATAAGGATTAGAAAGGCGGAGTAGAAATGCATTTTTGGCAACTCAATATACATTGACAATATTTTGTGTATTGCATGTAAATTAAATGTCAAATTTTATTATTTTGTATTACTATATTATAACTTTCGACGTTTGAAGAAAAAATAGCATGTTTTATTCGAAGTAAAAGAACTTTTTCTTGCTCGCATTGGACTAGCAGAGCTCGTCCCGCAAACCGAAATGTTCGCTACAAAAAAATACTTCTTTTATTCCTAATAAAACAATATACTATTGTTACTTTTTCTGCGATCTGTTTCTACGGCAACACCAAATTTCTCGAGAATAAAATTATTGGTATTTGTATCATTAATAGAAAGATGCGAAACCATACATTAGCTTTTTTAGATCTTGGTAAGTTTTTTTGCGTAAAATCAAAACTGGTTAAGAGTCAATTCACTGCTTTTGCATCTATATGCTTCAAATATTAATGAATTTAAATTTTTTCGCTACTCGCGGTTTAATTGTTGAATATAGTAAATTTTCCAAATTTTTGAAAGAGACGTAAATTTTAATAAATTTCTCAGGTATAATATTTCAAATGGTACTTAAGTTTTTAAAATTATTTCCAGTTAATTTAGAAAAATACTGTATAAGAAATAATAAAAATTGAAAATAATATATTGCAACGACTTTCCTCCGTGTTTTAATGAACCCCAATAGTACATAAAATATTGGAGACATAAATTGTAGTTATGCTTTTGTATTTTTCACACTGTTTCACCTGTAGGTCTTCTCGTTTTAGGTCAAATGTATTGATTAAATCGTGCTCAATTGGTCTTTACTTGTGGTATGCAATTCCAATTATATTGAAGTGATAAAAGAGTTTAGTTTTTTTTAATTAAATTATCTACAAAAGTGATTACTGGCAATGTTTGTATTTAAAACATTTTAAGGAGATAATAACATAGTTTAGGAATTACTGAAAAATTATTTTCCTTGAGTATATTCGGTAAACCTAATTTTCAATGTCGATTTAATTACAATACTAATCAAATTTTCACGACGATAACTACTAATTTTGGGAATTTTAACTACGTATAGAGGGGGTGGATGTTCGGTACTTGTTAGCGTCAAAAATTGTATTTATAATGTACCTTATTATAACTACATATTCAAAAAAACAGAAATAGATTTATTATTTAAAGCTTCAGTAAAGCTCAAAAAATATGTACCAATGCGTTAAATCAAAAAAGATTCTACCGGATATAAAAGTTCATATTTTTGGCACCAGAGGGCGAGCGGAATTTTAAAATTCCTAATAGTGCAGTTCGTTACCGAAATAGTGAAATATTTAGATTACTATATGGTTAATAAAATCGTAGTTTATTTAAATCATATTATTCACTACAACATACAGGGTGTACAAAATGTTCGGCAACGCCCGTTTATTTTTGAGAAAAATGTTTCAAATACAAGTCGTACGATTCTTATTGATGTACTATCTGAAAATATTGCCCATGACCTTGAAGAACAAGATAAAGGTCAGGCGATAATGACTTACCTTTTTTTAAATAGAGGGAAAACCCATTTTTATTGCATATTATTATTATAGCTTGCTTTTAGAGATTATGGAACATATTTTTTTCTTTTTCTAAAGTAAATAGTTTGAAAGTTACAAGGGTTTAAATTTTCAGTACATAAAGTTCGGCAAAGCTGCTTTATTTTGGAAATTAGGCAGTTTACCGAAAAAATGTCCAAGTAAAAGATTCTTACTGACGAACTTTTTAGAAATATTGCCATGACTTTGAACAGCAAGTTAAAGGTCAGGCGATAATCACTTAACTTTTTTTAAACTGCTTTAGAGGTTTATGGAGCATCTTTTTTATTTTACTAAAGTAAATAGTGTAGAAGTTAGGTCAAGGTAATATTTTTAAAAAGTGCGTTACTAAGAATTGTATAACTTTTATATGATACATTTTTCTATAAAATGCCTAATTTCCAAAATAAAGTAGCGTTGCCAAACTTTATGTATTGAAAATTTAAACCCTTGTAACTTTAAAACTATTTACTTTAGAAAAATAAAAAACTGTGTTCGGTAAACCTCTGAAAGCAAGCTATAATAATAGGTTGCTCCTATTTAAAAAGGTTAAGTGATTATCGTCTGACCTTCATATTGCAGTTCAAGGTCATGGCCAATATTTCTAGATAGTGCGTCACTAAGAATCGCACAACTTTTATTTGAAACATTTTTTTCAATGAGGGTCACCTTCATTTTCTTCATAAACAAGTATGTGATGAGCCATTCAGACTTAGTTTAAATTAACTTGTCAAAGAAAGTTAATTTTTTAAAATTTATTTTATAATAATATATTACTCTTATATTGCCAAGTTTTTAATTATTGTAAGGTGAGTTGGGGCAAGATATATCAATTAATGTTTCTAAAGGGGGACATTTTGCATCATTTCAAATTTGATGTGATCTTACAATACTCACGTGATGTTATCACGGTTTTTTTTTATTTAATTTAAAGTTCATATAATTTTCATTTTAAAGTTCATTTCTAATGAGCAGTTTTAATTTTCCTTTGATATATTATTTTTATTAACTTCAAAGTACACTTAATGAAGAGTTTCGTACAATATATGCATAATTTGTGTATCATAATTTTATTGTTTTTATTTATAAAATTGGTTCATTAAAAATTGTACCTACAAATAAAAAATATAAGTGCATAGATATATGATGTAAAACTTAAAAATAATTGTCAAGTTCTACGAGTAATGAAGGATGAAGAGGGCTTAAAAAATAAGAAAGTAAATTAATTTTATTCCTTTGTAGAAAAATAATAGTATGTTTCATGTTTTGATGTACATACATTTAAAATAATAATAATACAAATACTGAATTGAAAACCAATTTTGCACATGTATTTTATTGGCAAATAAAGTTAGGAACTCGGTTATGTAACTGAAACTCGTGGAAGCATTGATTATATTTTTATAACATATTTACATGCACTCCTGAAAAATAACAATTGGTTTACAATTATTGCTTTAAAAATGCGAAATTTATAAAGTTTATTTTAACATTTTAACTAAAAAACTAGTAAAAAATTTAATTAAATAGAATCTAGTTTTAAAATTTGGTTGGGGTGTTTTAATGACACTACATTTAGAAGCAGAGCGATTAAAAAATTTATTTACTAAAAAATCTCAATCGATCTCCAAATATCTTTTGGAGTAAAATTGCAGGAAGATATCTTGATTTTTAATGCTAACATTTTACTATATTTTTGAAGAACATGAGTGCCGTTAGCGAGAAAGCTGGAAGACGTCTCTATCATGAAAAAACAGTCAGAGAAGCGTTATTGTGAGACATGAGAGGCTAACATGCTTGCTGATAACTGTTGATCCTTTTGAAGGAATACTTTAACTGAAGGGTACAACAGAAAATCCTCGAGAAAAGCAAATGATGCAAATAAACGTAAATATTTTTATTCAAAATAGGGATTTATCTATTTTTTATATGTTAATCAAAATATTTTCTAGTTAGTCGAAGTCGAGTCGAAGTGGTATGAAAAATTACAATTAGTAGGTTTTTCATTTCAAAATAATGAATTAAAAATGAAAAAAAAAAATTGTGGCAATGATTTTTTCTTGCTTTTACAATCTTTGGGGTAAAAACATAGCTCTGCAACGACCCATTCCACGGTCCAAGAACCATCAGTCCAAAAAAATAAAAGTTGGATAACAAAATTTTATAAATGTTTATTTTTTATGATTTAAATAATAATTTTATACACTGTCGGAAAGTACTAAAAATTAGCTTTCCAAGCCTGACATATGTTGCCATTTAAAAAATTAAGATGGCTGCCGTGTCAAAAAACCGGCAGATAAATTTTTTTTATTCTTACCCCCTTATTCACTAACTCTTAACGACAAGTGAACGACTCGTTACTGAACGATAATCGTTATTTTAAAGGTTTCGCTATTCTCTAAAAATTTTTTCTCGTTTATGAACGATACAATCGTTCAACTATTATCGTTCATCTATCGTTATCGTTTGCTGACGTTTTAAAATTTAAATCGATTTTTTTCTATAAACAAATATAAATATAACACAAGAATGGAATATGCACTTCTTTTATTAGCAGAAGAAGTACAAAGAAGGTAATAATATCTAAAAAAAATACTTTTACTATAAATAGGTAGTAATTAAAGATTTAGTTTATTTCTTTTTTGTGGCTTTACCTTAAATTAAAAAAAAAATAATATTTTCTATAGAGAAGAATCTAGAAATTTGAAAAGGCAAATGAGGGATAATTCAAATCCTTTTGAATTACCAGAGAATATTTTTCGTCAAGTGTATAAACGACTCTCCAGATATCTGTGTTTTCAATTATTTAATGAGATTCAACATTATTTACAACCAACAAAAAGAAGAACGAAAATTCCACCTGTTATAAAATTTGTTACCGCTTTGCATTTTTGGCCCATGGCAGTTATCAAAAAAGTGTAGAAGTAGACTACCAATGTGAATTATCTCAGGCTTCAGTTAGTAAGAAATGTAATAAACGAGCACCTGGCGAATAACTATATTAAATTTCCTACTACTTTACAAAATATTACTAGAGTAAAACAGTGATTTTTCGAAAAGTGTCAGTTTTCAGGAATAATTGGGTTCATCGATGGTACTCACATTGCAATAGTTCCTCCACCAGCTAATGATGCAAATTACCCAGGAAATTTATTTATTAATAGAAAATCGTTCTACAGTATAAACGTACAAATTAAATGTGATTCTGATTTAAAAATTTTGAATATGAATCCACGATACCCTGGATCAGTTCATGATTCGGCAATTTGGATGATGAGTGAGATTAACACATTCCTCGGTAATAAAACGGAGGATTTTTCTCCAATTCATCCAAATAGAGTTCATACTGCTGATACGTTGTTTTAATACAGCGTACTTTTTTCGATTTTTCTCAATATTCATTATAACTTCTATCTATGATTTTAACAGCACTTTCAACATTTTTGCAAAAAAATCACTCGTTTTTAAGTTTATAAACAACGCTTAATCGGATTAATTTCAATAAAATAATTACGCGATTTTAAAATTATGTGCGCCCCCTGGTGGCGAAAATAGGAACCTTTAAAGCCGATGAATACCATTATAATATGTTATCGTTTTCAATTTTAGTTTGAAATAAAAAATCTCTTGATGTTTTGTTGCATATTAGGTATAAAATTGCAATTTAAACACACAATTTGGCACTGGAAATTATAACTAACAGCGCCCTCTAGCTACTATTCTTATTAAAAACGTTCGAATATCGTAACCTTTCGTTTAAATGTAGACTTACGAACGAGCTTCGATAGAGAATACAATTTTAACGATTGTCGTTATACGAAACGTTAAAATTTTTCCTGACGATTATCGTTCGTGAACTACTCGTTCACTAACGTCAATTTAGTGAATAAGGGGGTTAAAATATTTGAACGAAGGCTCCATTTGGTCGCACCAAATTTCAATTTCTTTTATCCAGCCGTTTGGGTATGATCGCTTTGCTTCCAAACATAAAAAATTTTTATTTGTACTCTTTGTGTCTGGTGACATCAATGAATAAGTTGAATACAAGTTTTTCAATTTTATTACTTCATTAAATATTAATTACTTGTTATAAATACAAATATGTATAAAACATTTTTTAATAAGTCTGGCTATAAGAAAACACCTCGCATATTTTTTAACTAAAAATTCTTTTCAAATTTACGAAAAAACATCAAATTCTCTGAAGTTTATACTGTATATTTAAGCTGAAACCTATTTGTTAAACTTTAAAGCCAGGAAGCCATTTGCTTGCGGTTTAAGCTAACCTATGACAAACGTAGGATTATTTAAAACCCCATTTAGGCATCATTACCAAAATCTTGACCAAAGTTGAACTTGCCTAATATTATTTAATGCTGCTTTATATTTTACTAAATCGTCGGTGAATTAAGTAAATAAATAATTGGTTAAAAAAAACAAATGCGCATATATACTAGTAAAATATATTTTTATTATGGTTAGGAAAACTTATAAATAAAGTTTTTGTAAAAATTACAAGAGCACTATTTTCCAGTGGTACAATTTCCTGAAATATAAAATTCTTTGATCTTTTTCAGCCACAGTAACTCCGTCCGAATCTTGTAAATACCACGCCATTCTAGAGAAAATTTATTGTCTTAAAACAAAGAAAACCCAGGCTATCTTGTATATAAATTCTAAGATATTTATTTTAAGTTTTGCATAAATTGTCAAGGAAAAACTACACTTTGTCTTTATTTTTAGTATAATAAACCTACTATGTAAGTAAACTAAAAAAATCCGACATTAATGTTATTATTTTGCTTACAGTTTTTAACCATTTTTTGCAAAGTAAAGACTTTAAATTAAAACAATTACATTTTTAAGCCCTTAACGAATTTATACAAAAAACGTGTTTTTATTAATGTAATTTAATGTCATTAAAATTTCAAAACACTAAAGTGAGTTTTAATTTAATTTTATAGTGCTTCTAAAAAACAGATTGTTTGCATATTTTTTTATATTTATATTTTAACTGTACCGCGGTAAAAATAAATAGTTGCAAAGAACATTTGTTTTGTCCTACACTTATCAACACCAACCACAAATCCTATTCGCTTTATGCACAAAAACACAACAAAAAACAAGCAATGGTCTACACAAAACGTATTTATTCTGACAACTATATATATTTTCCTATTTTACCCAATTAAAATATAATTTCGTATTTATTTAAAAATTTTTCTTGCTTAAGTAATAACGTAAATGTTGCAATGTTCATTATAACGTGTAAACGTTGAATTTTAGGGGATTTGATGTATTATGGATGTTTACTTGAATTATACATCAAACGTTTTTATAAGTGTGCCTGTGGCTTTACAGTTCTCAAAGACCCTTTCCTTTGTCTTAGAAACCTTTTAGATTTTTGTTCTCGTTGGAAGTTTTCCTAAACCAAAGCACGATGTACAAGTAACAAGACGATTAGCTTTAAGGTATGTAGCTGAAACGATTATTTTATTTTTCTTTTTTAGGCTTAAAACAAGAAATTAATAAAATTTTCTTTTAAGGTTATTTTTCAAGATAAATGCAATTTTTCTTTTAAGTGTAAGGTTTTGTACATAACTGAAATATTTAAAGTGTAAAGTATTACTAAAATTTATTTTTTATAAAATAATAATCCATCGGGGAAAGAAATTTCATTCACTGTGAAAGAACTTTTATTTAATCGTGTTTGAAGAAAGTTTACATTAATAATAGATAGGTACTATACAAAGAGAATGAAATAATGTCTATAAAATATTAAAACGAAAGTGAATTCGTTAGACTACAAAAGATAAAAAAGTTACAGAATTTCTGCTATCAAAAATAGAGTTATAATAGACCAATTTATACACATCCTGTATATTGCAAATTGTAATTCTTAGACCAAGCTTCAATGAGCATAATTTACGCAAATACAAACTGAAAATTATTTATTAATTCCTTAACATAATACAAGTAAATAATACAGCTGTAGAACAACAAGAAATAGACCTACTAAAATAATATCTTTGAATAATTAACTTACTGGAATGTATAAATTATTACATATCAACTTAATCCAATTAAGATTAATTCCATATTGTAATCTCTTCTTAACCCTAAAAAGGTTTCAAGTAAAAGCATAACATAAGCACCACACAAATGGTGTTTCGCTTTATGTTGTAATTGAAATTACTACTTAATAATTCAAATATAAAAACAATATAAATAAATCTACTTTAATGTACTCTAATAATACAGGGTGAGCTAAAATGATTGTGGTCAATTCAAATTTCCCGCCTAAAAATCTGGGGAATTTGTTTGCTTCAAGTTCATAGTAACACAAAAACATGTCAAAATTAAAACAACGTAACTAGACTTCACAAAAGCAGAGGTGTAATTTTTACCGTTGTGTCAAAAATTTTTTAATTTTGTTATTGTGCCTTCTATTTCATAAACGTTAGTTTTTATCAAAAATTAATTTGCGTAATTCTTTGTTTTGTGTTAGCATCTGCGTCGAAAATGAAGAAAAACATTTTCAATATTTGACATTTGCTGTGAAATTTGAGATTTTGGAAAAAAAATTTGTTACGCCATTGGATTACTAGGAGATTTTCTTTTTAAGATTTCAGTTGTACCAACCTGCGTATTTGGTTGCCTACATATCAAACCACAAACATTTTAGCTCATCCTGTACTAGAGCTTCTTGGTAAGAACAATGATTACTTATTGTTATAAATCGTAATTAACAAAATTAGGTTAATATTTTCACAAACAGGTTTATACCAAAACAAATTTCAACTGGCAAATTTTATAACAGCTGCGTTTATAAGAATTCGAATTATTAGAATAAACTGTTTGTAAATACTTTTTTTTATAAAATAAAATGAAATCACATCACTTTTAACGAAAATAAAAGGCCAAAATTAATACAAGTCTTTTTCGGTGCATTAAGCACCATCACTCTATCCTTTTCTTTCTGAGTCTCTTTTTTCTATAATTAGGACCATATTTTTATCAAAATTAAGTGAGAAAGGAGGGCAGAAAAATATACAGGGTGGACAAAAAGTTCAGCAACATTCGTTTTTGAGAAAAATTATTTAAATAAAAGTTGTACAATTCTTAGTGACACATTATGTGGAAATATTAACATGACCTTGCGGAGCAGGTTGAAGGTCGCGAGATAATCACTTAAAATTTCTTAAATAGCAAGCATCCAGTTTTTTGCGTACAATTCGGCTGATGTTTTTAGGTTTACAGAACATATTTTCTTATTTCTTTTTGAACAAATACCGAAGCAAATACTTGAATTTTCAATGCAGTAAGTTCGGCAACGTCCACTTTTGACAGGTTGATCATCACGCTATAATCACTTGCTTTCAAAGGTTCTAATTGAAACTTTTTTTTAATACTTCATTTTTAAATATATGGGGATTGACAGGCATTTTGTATTGGAACTATTTAAAAACCTTTGCAACTATCAAAAAGAAAAAGAAAATATGTTCTGTAAACCTCTAAAACTAAATTATACTACAGGGAAGTCAATTAGGATTGATATCCATAACTATGCAACCAAACATACTCTGTAGTAATTTTAGACTAGACACTTATATTTGAAACAGTATTTTCAAAAGTGTTTCAATTCGAAAATAAATGCAGGTTGCCGAACTTTTTGGATTGGAAATTTGAAGTCTTCCATTTTTTAAACTACTTATTCAGAAAAATAAGAAAATAGGTTTTGTAAAGCTCTAAACATAAGCTATTATAATATGCAAAAAACGGGGATGCAATAAGTGATTATCGCATGACCTTCGACTAGCTTTTAAACGTCATGGTAATATTCCTAAAAAATGCGCCGCCAAGAACCTTACTACTTTTATTTAAAAAAATTTTTTCAAAAACTGATCGTTTCAAAAATAAATGGGCGTTGCCCAACTTTTTGTCCAAACTGTGTGTATTTCCCAAGCCGCTAGTGCAGTACCAATCTTTCAAAACAAAAAAACTACAATCAATTAGCACTACGGAGTTTTTTGATTTAATTTAAAATGGTATATCAGGAATAAAAAAAGTACTTTTTGTGGCGAGCATATACGTTTGAGGGACGAGCTTTACTCCGAATAAAACATGAAATTTTTAAAATAGTAATTTAATAAATAATTTTTAAATTTGACATTTAATTTACATTCAAAATACAATACAATGTAAGTGTATATTAGGTTGCCTAAAATTCATTTCTACTCCGTCCTTTTATTCGTTGTCTGTGCAAAGTAGTAATTTCTACTCCCAGGCAGTACAAACTGACCATAGAATCAACAAACGTAAAAAGTCAGATTTTAAAGCCTGTCAAACTTCACAGAAGACTGTATTTTAATGACGTTTGAAGCAAAAATATAATTATGTGCAAGTGCAAAGAGCGTATTTGTAATCCACCCCTTTACTTAGCATTTCACACAAAAATAGATATTTTACCAAAAATATCATTATAAGTAAGTAGTTTATTAACACATAACAATTTTAGTTTTAATACATAGTAACTAATAGATAATAATAATAAAATTCTGAAAAAACTACAGATATTAAATAATAAAAGTTAAAAAGTATTAAACACGTTCCATTCTAATGCAAAGTACTTCTTGTTTACAAAAAGAATATTAATTTGCAAGAAGCTTACTCAAAAGTTTCTCTTATTTTGACCCGAGTTTCGATCTAAATGTCTTAAAATTCTTTTGTGAAAAGTTTAGTTTCAACTTTCCTTTATTTATTTTTGAGTTTAGACTGCAATGTAATTCAACAAACTGGCTAAAATATAAGATAATACCAATTTAACTTGTAAAACATACCTAAAAAGTTTTCTTTTCAAGAAAAGGAATAATTGAAATATTCTGTGTTTTAGTATAGTATTAATACTTAAATTCTAAATTAGAATAAAAAAAATTAATCCAACCGCTACAGTATTATTAGAGTACTCGAATGTCACGCAGGGTATAAATATTGTACATACATAATTTATTGATAATCTCGTCATTGAAATGGAGTATTTGTATTTACATTATAATTTATTTAAATTCGATATTTCAAACACCTGTTAAATTTTTTCTATATACAGGTAAAAGTAAAGGAAAATAGCTTTAATTTAAAACTTAAATCCCGAATTTGATCAAATTATCGAAAAAAAAATTGAAACTTTAACACTCTGTAAATAAAAAATGAAACATGGCTTGATTCTTTTCGCATATACACGGAGTGTTTTTAAATTGCATGCAATTTTTTTTTCTTTGGATCGGCTGAATGGAAACGATTTCATGGGTTAATTTAATATTGCCTTAATTTTACAATCCAGTGGCGTAGAAACGGGTCAAGGTGACCCCTTTTTTGAATTACTCTGATATGCCATTATAAAAATTTTACCGTTTTGTTTGAATTTTTAAAATATTCATTCAATTTACCATACAAAGGCACATACAGGGTGAGTTTAAAATAACGCATAAAAATCATAACTACCTTATTTTTTGGAAAAAATGGTAAAAGAAGTGTCGCACTGTTTTTGAAAAACTTTATTTTGAACTCGACAAAAAAAATTCTCGGTAGACATCACTACGAAGTCATCAATTTTTTTAAATGGATTGATATGGTTTTTATACAATAAAATAATACCTTATTAATATTTCTTTACAAAGGTACCAAAAACTTTATACTGGCGCCCTCTAGATGTATTTAAAAAATTATTAAATTTTCCCGTAAACGATTATTTAGTTTAATAACGCATAAAAATCATAACCATTTTATTGTTTAGAATTTTCTAAAACCGCAAAAGACGTGTCGCATTATTTTTGAGAAACTTTATTAAGAAATCAACAACAAAAATTTCTCGGTTGACATGATGTTACTTTAAACTTTAAACTATAGTTTAAAGTGAAGTTTAATATTTTTTAATGACATCTAGATGGCGCCAATATAAACTTTTTAGTACCGTTATAAAACACTCTTAATAAGGTATTGTTATATGATATAGAGACCATATCATTCTATTAAAAAAAAATTGACGACGTCGTAGTAACGTCATGTCAACCGAGAAATTTTTTTGTTGAGTTGAAAATAAAGTTTTTCAAAATCAGTGCACTACGTCTTTTATCGTTTTTTAAAATTTCAAAAAATAAGGTAGTTATGAATTTTATGCGTTACTTAAAACTTAAAACTAACCTTTAAGGTGAAACTTAATATTTCTTTAATGACATCGAGATGGCATTAGTATAAAGTTTTTGATAACGGTATAACCACAACGGTGTAAAACACTTTTAAGAAGGTATTGTTTTGTGATATAAAAATCATATCAATCCATTTAAAAAAACTCTGATGACGTCATAGTGACGTCATGCCAACGAAATTTTTTCTTGTTCAGTTTAAAATAAAGTTTTTTTAAAAACAATGCGACACGTCTTTTACCGTTTTTAAAAATTCCAAAAAAATAAGGTAGTTATGATTTTATGCGTTACTTTAATCTCACCCTGTATATTAAATTTTGATAGAATTAGTGGTATTTTAGTAATTTTGCGTTTTAATCCAGTACGTTTGGTAAAATTGCACATGATAGCAGTGGTTTTTCTGTAATTTCGAATTTTATAGTTCAATGACCTTGCTAAAATCAAAGTTATTATCAAAATTTGAAACAAATTGAATTTAAATAAGAAAAACAAAATTGAAAACTTTTAGTATGACTATTTGTTGGTGTTTTGAATAAAAAAACATATCAGATACACCTCTTATATTTTAGAAAAAAGTGGCCTCTATTAATTTTTTTATAAAATCTAAAATAAAGTATTTGTAACTGGTTTATTTATTTCAAAACACGAACCTAAAGTATACTAAAAGTTTTAAGTTGTAATTTTGTTAATTTAATTTAAATTTGTTCCTAATTTTGAAAATTAGATTCGTTTTAACAAGGTCATTGAACTATAAAATTCGAAATTATAGAAAAACCACTAATTCTATAAACATTTTATAGGTGTACATTTTTGTGGTAAATTGAATTTTGGGCATTTGGGCATTGGTCAGATTTTCTTCGAGCTGCTGCTAGGAATGCACAAGCTATCAATGGCGAACCCTGTTTTTTGTGCCACTTTTCCTCTAGAGTTTTTTTTGAGGTTAAAAGTTTATGTCAACAAGCCCACGACTACGTCAGCCTTAAAAGAGGAGATTAGACACTATAGCCCCCGCTATATCCTGTATTCAGCGTCCGTGATGAAAAATCTAGAAACGTCGTTAATGTTAAACACGTGATTAAAAAATATTTCTTACTATTAAATATTTTTTAAAGACCAGATTAACTTTGACGACGTCTTTAAAATTTTCATCGCTGTCACTGAAATCCAGCTACAGCCAAACTCTGTTTCATACATAATTCTCACAGGTCTATTTTAAAATTATATCAAAATTTCGATATTGTCACAGAAAAACCGTGTTTTATTGAAAATATTATTTTCCACTCTTGTTGGGACACCCAAGAGCCACAAAAGATCTTGTAGTACACCAAAAATAGAAAATGAAAAAAGCGTCAGCAAAAAAACAGTATGAGTATCAACGGAATTTTAAAATTTGCCGACTACCCAATTAAACTTATTAACCTTTTAATTTTAATTATCTACAAGATTAATTTACTTATGTACAGCTGCTTTTCTTCTCTCTGAGTTTAATTACGGACAGCTTTTAATTCCAGTAAGTTTTTAAAACCGTTTGATTACGTACTTCATTGTATGTACTTTTTGTACATAATTGATAAATTATTAAATGTTTCTCTTAAGATAAAATCATTCGAAATGCATTACACATTAATTTATATGAAAGTGTAACATTGATGGTGTTTAGGATACCGGGTGTATCGAAACTTGGGTCACCCCTCTAATTGGTAATATAAAACCCCATTTCTTTGAAGATTTTCATTTCAAGAGAATTTCTTGTACCAAAAGGGTAAAAATTAAGAGAATAAATCTGCAGTTTTATCAAATTTAAATGATTCTTTTGATATTTTTAAGACGCATCTATGCCTAATATGATTCCCAGATGTAACCGTTCTTTTTTTATATAGTTTTAATAAGCAACTAAATGTTGAAAAAGCGTATTCTACTACTATTAAAAGTAAGTGTTACGATAAATATAATTTTTCCAGGAATGAGTTTTAGTTTAAAATTGCAGTTATAATGTCTTTACTCTTATCGCTGCGATACAAGAAAATTCACAATGACCAGCATCCCTTTTATCTCTAAATTGATTAGGGAAGCAAGTACTTTAAAATTAAAAATTTTTACAACTAAATTTCAATGATGCGTGAACCAATTCACCACCCTTTATTATATACAGATTAACCAACATGCAATATTTAGAACAAAAGATTAAATACCTACATAATGGGAGGTAATTTAAAATTTGTGGTATCTAATATCAGATAACATTGAAACCCTTTCTATTGATACTAAAATTAAGCTTATGAAATTAAAATTAAATTTTTTTTTAATTATTATCAATAACACTGGTCTACAACAAAATTAGCTCAAATAAAACAATATATAGTCTTTTTAAAGAGTTTCACTATTACAACAACAAAATTCTAAAAAAGGGGCTATTATTTTTTGTTCTCATTTTTCTACAGGCGGCTATATTTCGGGTGAAATTCGGCTATACCGATGTTCTGTTTCTTTTAAATAGTCTGGAATGTCAGTGTGTAAATACAAACAATAATTTATACGTTAGTAAGTAAGAGTTTCTTATTTCATATCAAACGCTATAGGGTGCAATATGTTTTAAAAAATAAATTTCTTGCACAACCATTTATATTTTTTTTCCGAAAATTTTGGCGCTGTATCTAATAAACACAAGAAAATCTATCAAGTTATTATTTAAAGGAATAATTATTTGCCATAAAAAATATGTTTTTGTCCTTAAATATTCAACTGATTATATTTCAAAAACTTTATGTGCTAGAGCAAATCTGGTTACAGATTTAAATTCTGCTTAAAAAAACATACAAGAATTATATAATTTTATTTCAGAAGCAGAACTTTTTTATTTTTTTATAGCGTAAAACTGACATGACTGAACGTAACATAAATAAAACAATATGTAAAAATTGATAATTAAAACGTGATATTTAAATATTTATTATTATTACCATAGCATTTTTGTAAATATAAAATTTTACTTGCTTAAATATTTGCTTTTAGTATAAATAGGTATTTTATTCTGAATTCCTAATGGGCCGAAGGTAAGGTAAACCCAAAAATACTTAAATTCGGTAAAGGTAATCATATTATTTGTGAAAGCGAGGTTCGATGTATTATTATTACATTAAAATTCGATGCATAAGCATTCATCTTTACAGGCGAATATCGATTTAAAAGTTGGTATGAATAGTCATTATCTGGATTTCAATTGGGAAGAGAGATCTGTAGGCAGCAGAAGCTGTAGTAAGGGTGCAAAGAGAAGGGAATGAATATTAGAATGCCTGAATTTATTATGTTTTGTCATTTGAGTTTAAACCTGACCCAGATTTTTTTGCAAATGAGTAACGACTAACGAAAAAATAACACATTGCCCGCAGCTTTTTTTAACAATTGAAAACACATTTTTTTACGTTTCCTAAGTTAACCTCTGAAAATAATTAAACCGGTAACAATTGAATAATTCATTATTTAAAAAACATCTAACAAACAAAAATTCGACTTTTAATCAATTTATTTGTTTAAAATAAAAATCCATGGAGTTCATAATGACTTCATTTCGACCTGTGTAGTGTTTGTATTTTAGGATATCACCAAATTCATTATTCTTTTATAAAAGGTGTATTTAAAACCATATAAGAAAGAAAACTCATGTTGATACTTTAAGCAATTTTCTTTTCTAAACCATAACCTTGCTCTATAATAAAAATAATTATAAAAATGTACACTGCTACATAATAAATATATGAAATTTTTTTTCTTAATGACATTCGAAAATTATACTATTGAAGTAATTTTGAATAAAAAATAATTCATTCATTAATTTTATTTGGTAATTTGATCGAATTTAGAACATCCTTTAGTTATTGCAATCGTAATGAAATAAAATAATCAAATATGCTAAAAAAATTAAAAATATATAGAAACTTTAACAGAAAATTTTAATTCCTAAGAAGAACTGTCAAAAAGTCACAACTCACTTAATTGAAATAATATCAAATATTTGATGGTCTATTACCTCAAACATACATTGTAATACATCGTTAAAAGCAGGAAAAAAATTAGTTTATCAAAAATAAAGACCGGTTGTCTAATATTTTTCAAATCGAATAACTTTTACCCGAAACATTTTTTTGTAACTTTCGTAGTTAAAAAAATTGCATTTTATGGGTTTTTTCGTTTATCTTCGGAATGGCTCGTAATTTTTGATATTTTTAATAGCATCTGTATAAAGTATAAAAAACTGCAAAATATTGCCCATTTAACCGAATCCGTAACTTTATTACTAACAAAGATACCATGTAGTGCAACTCAAATTGGACACCCTGTATATTTAATTACGTATAAATTTAAACTACAAATACAAGTACCCTAACTTAAATTGGCGGATGTATTATAACAAGTCTAAATTAAAGTTATAATTTGATAGGAAAACTTCTAGTTATAGAGAATTATTATCAAAAATTTATGTATTTTATTCGAATTACATATTCGTAATTGGGTAAGTTCTAAATAAAATGGAACTTTAGTGAAAACGTGTTATCATTGATCATCAAAACATACATTCAAAAGACTTAGGGAATTAGCAATTAGAGTGCTATCTCTAAGGGTATCATAATTTACAAGTGCTCTCATTTTCCGTATTAGCATTTAATGCCATTAAATTTTTTTTGTTAAAGTTAAATTGAATTTAATCAGCCTTTTCTGGAAAATTAAAAATACTAATAGGTAGCTTTATACGTATATGTATAAAAAATGTTATTTTATTTAAGAAAATAATATATTCGTATTATTAGTTATTTAAACACCAGAAATAAAATTATTTTTACATCCGCAAAGTTGGCGGTACGAACTTTAACATTTTTTATTAAATTTTTGTCATTAATCATCTTAATTCGTGCTGTAAAAATCAATTTGTACTATAACACTTTTGGAGAAAATTAGAAAAATCGATGGCGCTGCAAACTTTACAGGGGCGGAACCAACTTTTACGTATTGTTTTAAGTTGTGTCCTTTAATTAGTGGTTTAATTGTGCTGTAAAAATTTATATTGGTGCTTAAGCGATTATTGCGAAAATTTAAAAAATAACTACTGCACAGTATATTTGGCTACCTTGTTTCATTCTTAATTAAATATCCCGTATATTTTTATTATCAAATGAACACCATTATTTTCAGGACATTACGAAATGTTTTGTCTGATCTAAGTAACATTTCTAACATTTTTAGAATACAAGATTAATTAGATTAACCTTTTTAATTTTCGGAAATAACTGAATTTATTCAAGAGGAAAATTGTGTTTTTTTATTATAATTTTGAGCACAAATTCTAAGTTTTACGTTACAAATTAGGACAAATTGAGCAATTAATGACAATAATAAGACATAAAAAATAAAAATTTGATCTCGCTAGGGTGAAGTTAGTGGGACTAATGTTTCATTTTTTCCAAAATTCCTTAGCACAAATTAAGCACTAATTTATGACAATATATTAAATAAGAATTAAAAGTTTATCTCAGCAACTTCACGAACCTATTATGTATATTTAATCTGAAACCAATAGACATAGTATTTAAATTTAGTTCTTCTTTCATTTAGATACTTTTTATAGTTTTAAAGTATTTTAACTTAACAAATCTTTTAATTACAAATAAATGCTTGATTTTATTCCAAACCAATAACATGAATTTATTTAGGAAATAAATCTAGTTCAATGTATTTGTTCTGTTTGAAAAGATTTATTTAAGGAATCTCAGAATGAAATAATATATTTTGTTTTGGAAAATGAAATAAATAAACGTTGATAAATAAAAATAATTTGTAAGTGTTATTCTTTATTTTCTTGGGATAGTAAAATACAAAACAAATGTAATTATTATAGGAGACTAAATTTCCATTAACAAATATTGCACATTTAACTTCGCTTTTAACTTAGTTATTTAGATATTAAATACTACAAACTTCCATTATTACTACCTTTAATCTATTTGAAAAGTGTTTTTTTTTTAATATTTTATTGTTAATTTTTATATTGCTAAGCATAAATTCTAGAAATGTTATAAGATATATTTTTTGTTAAAGCTTTTAACTTTCGAAGTAACTTCTAACTTTAATATTATTTACAAAAGCTAAAATTAGTTCGAAACAAACACACATGTTATAAGTTTGTTTCCTCTATTTTTAGCAGTTCTAAGTTTTCAATTATCCAAAGCCGATAAAATGGATGGTATAGTGAGTCGTTTCCTATAGGCAATAAAATATGTTTAAACCCTTGGGACTTTTTCGAGATTGGTTAGTGGAGAATTAAGATAATTTTAACGGTTTATTGTTGTAATGTTTATTGTAATTGTTATTTTTATTCTCTATAAAATATTAAATTACAAATGGAATATATTTTAACAAAACCTCCTCCGGTATTAATTGGAATTATTAGTGAAGCTTTATTGTTACTTCATGCAATAAATTAATTCAAATTTATATTGTTACCATTTGTGATTTTAGAGATTGGTTCCATCCGGGGAGCCATAGTACTATTAGTAACCAGAAATTCAATCAATAATATTTGTAATGAATGCTAAATATGTTTACCCTATTGTATAAACACATTTAATTTGTATTAAGTTTACTATTAATATTCTAAAATATTGAAAAATTGAACATATGAAATATGAGAACTTGCATGTTTCTACGTAACGCCATCTTCAAGGTAAACCAATAATATACTTGACAGTTCAATATAATGGTACATTCATGAATAAAACGATTCTCAATATAAGCTGATAAGACCTTAAAATTAAATTTCATTGTGTACAAAATATGTTGATAGATTCCTTAAAATTTGCAAATATTTCCACACGTCATTATGTATTAGTTAATTACATCATCTTTTTTATTTCATTCTCACTTACAAATGACTACTATAGATATAATGGGTAAGAGGGAGACGAAAAAGGTGGTTTATAAAAGAAATGAACCATTAGGTGTAAAAAATATACTTTAGCAGTTTTTATGTAAATATTAAAACTCCATAGACTTATTTGTGTTTACGATTTTAGAAAAGACCAAATAACAAAATACTGTATATAATAGCAAAATAAATCTATCAAATTGAAAATGAAGTTAGAAGTTATTGTTGTGTATTTTAGTACGTACTCTTACTGAATTGTGGGTATATTAACCAAGGAACTATAAACCAGAGCAACTTATACCGGGTGGAAATGAAACTAGGGCCACCCCTGGCATTTCTTTATTTATGGAAATAAAAAATTAAAATTTTAGTATATTATATAATCTAAGAAAACAAGTCTTATGGATCGAATAAATTTTTAATTTTACTTCCGGTTTATCAGGAAATGGCATCCACTTTCTGATTTTAAATATAACCCCCTGATTTTTTCTACGTAAAATCAAACATTGGCTAATTTTAAGTATGTATATGACAAAAAAATATTTTTTTTCAAAACTTTAAGAAAAAAATTTGAATTTTTTTTTGGTAAAAAATTTGAGTAAAACCTACAAAAACTATTTTTAAACATACATATGGGATATCACAGTAACCGGAAAAAAACCCTCTATTTATTTAGGGGCTGGCCCAATTTAAAAAAGTAAAGATATTTCCAAAAAAAGCTTCTTGAAAATTAAAAAAAATAATATCTCAAGAACGGTGAAATAAATTTTATAAATTACAATTTATTTTACGTATTTGTACTATTTAAAAATAGTTTTTGTAGG
Source organism: Stenus bimaculatus (assembly GCA_963971135.1). NCBI lineage: Eukaryota > Metazoa > Arthropoda > Insecta > Coleoptera > Staphylinidae > Stenus > Stenus bimaculatus. The sequence goes on along the minus strand of OZ020180.1, from coordinate 66,211,234 downwards.
TTTTACTCAAATTTTTTACCAAAAAAAATTCAACATTTTTTCTTAAAGTTTTGAAAAAAAAATTTTTTTTGTCATAAACATACTTAAAACTAACCAATGTTTGATTTTACGTAGAAAAAATCTGAGAGTTTCAGTCAAAACTAGTTTTACCTGATCGTTGATTTGTAAGAACTAGTTTTGACGTAAGAAACCAGTTAAAACCCGAAACTAAGAATATTATTTCAAGCCAAAACACAGTGGCGTAGTTACTGTGGAGCAGTTGGAGCAGACTGCTCCAGGCGCACGAATCTAGCGGGCGCAAAATCGAAAATAGCGAAATTAAAATTTAATTACGAACACTTTAAAAACCGACAGAAACTAAAGATTCGCAAAGCGATAAAGAACTTATATAAAATTGTAACTTTTTTCGCTGGATATCTTATATCTTTGTTTGTTTTTTGGTTTTTGAAACAAATTTTGGTTTTTCATATATACCAGGTGTCCACTAAACTAGGGCCACCCCTGTAATTTCTATATTTATGGAAATACAAATTTGAAATTTTAGTATGTTGTCTGGCATAAGATAAAACGCATTTATTGAACTAAAAAGATTCAATTTCACTTCCGGTTTCACCGGAAATGACATCAACTTTCTTATTTTAAATGTAGCACCCTATTTTTTGTATTTATTATTAAACATTGGTAAGTTCCAAGTATGTTTCTGACAAGAAATGTTTTTTTTCTGATCTTTCAAATAAAATTTTTCATTTTTTTTAATAAAATCCATTAATACTTCTCTTAAATAATTTGAATAGGTAAAATAAATAGTAAATTATGAAATTCATTCGGTCGTTTTTGAGAAATTGATTTATATAATTTTTTGCAAATATCTTTATTTCTTCAAATAGCATGATAGCGGGGCCACCCCCTATTTAGCTAAAGGATTTTTTTCAGATTACGATGATACCCAGGATGTAGGTCGAAACCTTAAGTTAATTTACATATTTATAAACAGGTGTTGATAAATTGATAAAATTAAAAAGATTAAAAAAAGGGTAAATAAATATTTGCAAAAAACGCATTTTAAAAATTAGTTTCTCAAAAACGACCGAATGAATTTCATAATTTACAATTTATTTTACCTATTTAAATTATTTAAGAGATGTATTAATGGATTTTATTAAAAAAAAATTAACAAAAAAAATTCAAAATTCTTTTTAAAAGGTCAGAAAAATTACCTGTTACATTTAAAATAAGAAAGCTGATGTAATTCCCAGTGAAACCGGAACTGAAATTGCATTTTTTTAGTTCAATAAATGCGTTTTCTTATGCCATACAACATACTAAAATTTCAAATTTGTATTTTTATAAATAATGAAATTACAGGGGTGGCCCTAGTTTAGTGGTATTTTATTTTTATGGGGGTAGGCGCACACCGATGAATTGCTCCAGGGCGCCAAATTTGAAGCTACGCCACTGCCAAAACATAATCCAAAATTTTATTTGTGTAGTAAACATTGTGTGCTCTGATAAATAATAATATTATGGCAACTTGGAAACAAGAATTTACGAATCTCATTACTGAGTGATGATTTTCTTTATTTTGATTCCTTAACGCAAGCAACTGATTGGTTTTAGGTTATATTTTGGCTTGAAATAATATTCTGAATTTCGGGTTTTTACTGGTTTCTTACGTCAAAACTAGTTCTAACAAATCAACGATCAGGTAAAACTAGTTTAGACTGAAACTCTCAGTTATAACCCGAAATAATATTGAAGATTCAATTTATTCGGGTTTTTACAAATGCAGTTAGTTAGATCGCGTTTTAACTAGTTAAAACTAGTTTCAACAAACGTCTTTAGTTACTTCTAGTTTTGACTAGTTAAAACTAGTTTTTACTGATTTCGGGTTTTAACGGTGACTTATACAGGGTGGTGATAAAGTTTGGAACCAAGGTGATCACTTCCGTAAAAAATTTTTTTGTAAAAATCGCTCGGGCAGGTCAATTTTTGTTTTAAAAATGCCATATTTTGGAATGAAAAAAATATTCATGACGTCACTGATAACTTCACTATGACGTCATCATCAATTTTTTTTAAAGGAAACCCCTACTTTTTTTACACATTTTTCATAAACCTTTTTATCATATTAATGATCACATAAAAATATTTAAAAAAATTTCAACCATTTTTGAAAAAAAATAAATTTACTCAAAAAAAAAAATAATGAGGAATGTACAAAAAATATAATGACCTAAAAATACCTTAATTTTGGAGCCCTCTAATTAATTATGTACTATGTTGCAGAAGGTGACTATCCGCTAGGATGTATTGAAAATCTATCGAGGGAAACTTTGACTATAGAACTAATGCTCTATTTGATGATTTTTCACAATTTTTCCTCCCAAACTCGCGCGCTCTCTAGAGATTCGCATTAATAATAAGTGATTCGCTGATAATTTGCAAAGAAGTTCCAGAAACGTGGGATGGGTTTTCATTCCCTGTTATTATCTCCGACGGGCAATTTATCTCGGACGTCTAGGAAGATGCTCTTAATGCGGTACTATTATCAAACTTCTAAAGATTTATGCGCCACCGAATTCAGAACCTATAGATATGTAAGGATACGTAACTTTACTACTGGTTAATTTTTATGGGGTTTCAATTAAAATTTTAAAGATCCTTCCAAAGTGTTCCGAAAATTAAAAACCACACCAATAAAAATTCTATTCTATTCATATGCGACAAATTGTTTTATAAATTTTTGACATAGGTTTTTAACAATTCAAGTGACTCTTTAGCGAAGTTGCGCAGATACCACTTAAACATACCTAAAAAAAGTGACAGAAATTCAATTGAAGAGATGTTTGGAATAAATGGGTTTTAAGCAAAGAATAATCAATTAATAATTTTAAAAAGCGAATATTTAATATGTAGAATAATTTTTTTCCACGACTATTGAATAAACGATTCATTAGATTTAAATTTTTTGATAGGTATTGAAATTAATTACTAAATTTTTGAAATTATTCAACGTGCTCGGACCATGTGCGGACCAATGGACCAATCACAAAGTTGCAGTATTGCCAACCCATTGGGTAATGAGCAATGGATTATGGGTAATTTCATTAATCATTAGGTAACCTATTGAATTATGGGTTATTTTAACCACAGAATAAGATTTACATAGAAGAAATCAAGAATGGTATTCTACTCGCGAAAAAATAGCCATTATTCACTAAAACCAATTTCGGTCTTCATGAATAATGGCTGTCATTTCTCGCTCGTTGAATAATGTATTATTAAATGATCTTTACGTAAATATCTAAATATAAATAGATTAAAGGACAACACAATTATTTGGACTGCTTTAATTAAATCCCGAAATCGATAGTTTTTAATTTAATTTATACAAAACGTATAAACAATAAAGTTGGACTAAAAGAAAATAATAACAAGTTTTTCTATTTAATCTAAATATAAGTTTTTAAACTCATTTAAGTATTTGTAGTGGCTCCTCTTTTATGGGCTTATTCTGTACAAATATTCGTAACAGCTGTAAACTTAACATCGATGTAGTTAAAATCGCAATGTTACGTCAAATTGAACAGCGCGGTTAAAAATTGTATTCTGAACAACCCGATGTTAAAAAGTTTTTAACAGCGCAACTTTACATCGCAACTAACTTCATTTGTATTATGACAGTTAAAGGAATATCCAAATTTTAAGGTTATATATGAGGTTATCGGTTGTAGTGAAATATATTTTATTGAAAAGTTAATTGTTAATAGTTATTTTAAATATGAATGAAAATTTGAACATAACACAATTAAATGAACAGTAAGTAGTTAATATAATATGCATGTGATTAATTTAAAGTTTTAATCAGTAATCAGCTTCATATTTGTAATTTGTAAAAAATTCATATTTTTAGAAAAAGTAAAAAACGTAAGAGGAAAACTTCAGATGAGCAATATGAACTCTATTTAAGTGAAATGGAGGGGGATTATGTTTTTCGAAGTGGTACCATTAATCCTACCTTGTGTGAAAATTATTTAGATGATAAGTGGAAAATGCTCGGAGAAATGCTAAACGCCACAGGAAATGGACCACAATTACCTGTGGAAGAATGGAAGAGGGTATTTTTGTTAAAATGTTTTATGTATGTGTTACAAATGTATAATTTATAGAGGTTCAAGGATTGGAAGAATTCTACACGATCAAAATATAGAAAAATACAAACTAGCAGAAATTGTACAGGTGGGGGACCAGAATCCAGTTTGAAATTAACGCCTTTGGAGGATAGAGGATTATCTGTGTGGGGAAAGGTAACCGTTACCGGTGTTGAAGATGTCGAGGAAGGCGGGATTCAATTAAATTTAGAAGAAATATCTACAGCGGAGGAAGTAACTCCGATACTATTAAATAACATGGAAAATGAGGTATTAGTGGTTACAACGGATCTACTTGAAAATAAAGAAAATTCTATTGCTGACAATGAAAGAATTGTAAAAAATACTGAAGCCAAAACCAGACAGAGACGAGCAGCTCCGTTAAATGAAGTAGCCAACAATATATTGGAAGCATTTCAGAATAGTGTAAAACCAAATGAAGATATTGCAGCTTCAATTAAGACATTGGCGGAAACATATAGAACTGTGGAGACTGAAAAATTAAAACTTCAAAATAAAAAACTTAATTTTGAAATTGAAAAATATAAGTTTGAAAACCCGACATTTAATTTTAATAACACTTAAAACATTTCTTCGGATCTAAGATAAACCATGTTTTTAAGATTATTTTGAATTTTTTTGTTTCAAATTATAGCCAAAGATAGTTTGTATTATTATTATTATTATAACAGTATTATTTTTTTGTTATTAGAAGAGTATTATTTATTTTATTATTGGAAGAATATTATTTATTTTGTTATTTCAGACAGTATTATTATATTTTATGTTATTACAAAAATATTATTTAGTTTGTATTATTATTATTATTATAACAGTATTATTTTTTTGTTATTAGAAGAGTATTATTTATTTTATTATTGGAAGAATATTATTTATTTTGTTATTTCAGATAGTATTATTATATTTTATATTATTACAAAAATAAATATGGCACAATATTGTTCATTTTAAATTATTATTTTCATAAAACTTCACTTAACAGTATCAAAGTTCTCCTAACATCGACTGTTTTCGTCGGCGTTACGCTAACAGCGAAAATGTTATTTTACAGCGATGTAACTTACAGTAAAAACGTACAGAATTGCATTTTCATAACATCTATCGACCTTGAAAATTTACAGCGCTGTTACCGCTAACATTTTTGTACAGAATAAGCCCATTAAACTCAAATCGAATTCCAGTATAATTCGCTGAGCGCGTTTGAAAGAATCTTCGTCTTCAATTATGATTTTTAAGATTACCCCCTTATTTTGTAACTATCACTATATAATGACGTCATTACATCAATGATTGTAATCTCTAAAATCTTTATTTTGCACGTAAATGGTTAGTATTTTACAGAATAACGACAAAAGTATACGTATTCATAACAGATACTGCAGCTTTTTGAATTCGGCAGGTAGTTACAAAAAGTTAATCTCTATTTTGATTGTTTCTACAAATTTACATAAAATATCAAAATTTTGGTTCATAACCTTTTCATATTATTTTTTCAATTAAAAGTAAAGTTCATACATCGGTTTATACCAATGTGGGTTTTAAATAAATCGCATGTACTCTTCGATGGTCATCATTTATTTTTAATTTTCATATCTAATTTGATAATCTATCTGCTAGTTATTTAAAATTTTACATTTTAGTGATATGAGCATTGTTATAAGTAACCGGGCGATTAAATATTTTATCGCCAAGACGTAAATGTACCTTTGAGGTTGGAAATGTACGAACATAATAAACACAATTGACAGAGAAATGACGTTTTAAATGCGCGTAAAGCCTCAAATATTGTTAGCTTTAGTGACTTTTAAGGACCATTTATATAACTCACCATGCACCAATATGAAATTTAAATACCCAAGTTAAACAAATAGTAACAACAATAATAGTATATTGTTTTATTAGGAGTAAAAGAAGTACTTTTTGTGGAGAGCATGTAGGTTTGCGAGGCGAGCTTTTACATGCGAGCCACAAAAAGTTCTTTTACTCCGAATAAAACATGTTATTTTTTCTTCAAACGTCGAAATTTTTAAAATAGTAATATACGTCTCAGAAGACTGTACTTTAATGACGTTTGAAGAAAATAAATAATTTTAAAATTTAACATTTAATTTACATCACACAATACAATGTTAGTGTATATTTGGTTTCCTAAAATTCATTTCTACTCTGCACTTTTTTATTCCTTGTCAGTACAAAGTAGTAATTGCTGCTGCTCGGAAGTACAAAGTGACCATAGAATCAACGAACATAAAAAGTGACATAGAATCTGTACTTTAATGACGTGTGAAGAAAAACGCACTTTTGCATGACAATTGAAAATTATTGTACATATTATTTAAAAGTTTCTTTTTTGCTGGGTTTAAAGTGGGTTACTTTTACGCAAAGGCGACGTTTCGTAGTGCCATAATAACTAATCAAAGAATTTTATGTTTTTTTATGTTTATGGTACCAATCGATTTATATGTTATGACTTAGCAAAATATGGCAAACATAACATCATGCTTTGATTTTTTAATAATATTACTGTAAAGTAGGAGTACTGTAAGGGCTTTAAAAAATACACTTACTGTTAATATTTTTTAATTCTGTTGCCATAGTTTACTCCTTATAGATTGTTTTACAGGCTACCAATTTGGTACAACAAAAATATAAAGTGGTGTATGAGATATAGATGACCCTACTTCAAAAATGATTTATTATACTGGGTGTCCCTAAAATGGCGCAGAACCTCATCTGAAAAAAATATTTAAAAAAATGTATTCACATAATTCATTAAGTAGTTTCAAGTTATTGACCAAAAAAGAAATATGAAATTTAGCAACAAACGTTTTGAAAAAGAAGTCTCTAATCAAGTAATTTCAGTAAGCAGAAGCAGAAACAATCAAAATTTGGCAGCCAAGATTTTCGGAAATATAACTGTTCTTATACCAAACGACGCAGTTCAAAAATTATTGCTTGTTTTAAAAAATCGTTATTCCTCAAAATATCATAGATTATAACAAGAAATAAATTGATTTTCTTGTTTAGACTTATAAATATTTAACGTTTTTTAATAGCCAATTTACAATATATTGGTAGAAATGAGTTTTCCACGAATTTCTACAATTCGCACGATTTAACTATTTCATTCTAGGCAAATTATAAAACTTCATAACGAAAATCTCCAGCGGTTTGGTCCATAATAATGGGAATCAAGTAAGCCGGTATATTACCAAACGTAATAAAAAGCAGTTACGGTTAACCCTGAACTCAGTGTAAAATTTGAATATCTAAATGTATCCGGGTTAAAATTAAAGGTGGATCATGTGATTTGCATAAATTTTGCCACAACTATGTACATATTCTTATATGTTTCTGGAAATACTGTGGACACACAAGATTCTTGTTATATTTGCACATATTCACATGTTTTCACGTCATTTTTACAATATCAAGTGTCTATCGAGTCGTTTTTATTTTATATACCATGTTATATTAGGAAATTGTACCTGGAGTTTGTTAAAATTAGCTTAAAGTTGATCGGAATAACATTTATGTACTCAGAAGATGAAATAGTATATTTCGAAATGCATATGTAAAGTTTTATAAGTGAGAAATTATAAAATGCCAAAAATTTGCAGATATAACGACATTAATGTCCTCTTGCGTAAACTTTTCCGAGGTTTTATTATTTTCCTAGTTGAAATATTCGGAAAGCCACTCGGTTACACGTTTTTCCAGCTTTTATAAAATGTCCAAAATTTTGTCAAAATGCTCAATATTTAAGTAGGAAATAGGACATAAAAGCAGGCGCGGAGCAACCCATGCTGAGCTATCAGTCAAGACTTTTGTGTCCTACTTTTGAATGCAAAAAACTGTACAGTTCCTCCTAGACACGAGTAGGACACCAAAGAGTCGTCTGCTGGCTGAGCTCAGGTTGCTTCGCTACTTCCAAAGTAGCACAGAAACGAAAATGAGCGCCAATATCCAATCTGTATTTTACATAACAGTACAAAAAATATAAAATAAAAAAAAAAGTAAGTAAATATATCTTTTATAGTTGTTTACTTTTTTTTTTATTTATAATATATTATTTATACTTATATGTATATAAAACAGATTGGGGCTCATTTTAGTTTCTGTGCTACTTTAGAAGTCGCATCGCTGTACATACATCGGCACGTTTTTCTCCGTATTTACTTCTGATTCTTTTGTGTCCTACTTCTAAATTGGACGAACTGTACATACACAAGGTGCGGAATGTATTTATAGAGACTCTGATGACTTTAACAACATGAAATCATAATACCCTAATGCACTTTGTGGAGAGCTTCCTGGAGACGGACACAATAAACAATAAGTTTATAAAATAAATGGCAGTTGTGAGTTCTGGGAAACGTATTGTTAGATTGTTGTCAGAATAAATTTGAAAAAAAAATATTTAAATAAAAACCAATTTTTTTAATAAATCTAAGTATTTCATAAAATAATTCAGTTGAAAATCTCTTTGAAAATGATTTAATGTCAAAGTCACTTTGCACAAAGTGTTTCCATTTCTGATAGTTCTTGAGAAATATGAAAATTAAATTTCTAACTTCGTGCCCTTTTTACACGCAAAGAAAACTTTAAAAGCATTTTTAAATATTTTTCCAGGAGAGCTTATGCGCTAATTTAAAAACAACGAGAAAAACAACCTGTTGTATAGTAAATGCTAAACTTGAGTTCTAAATTGAATGTTTATGTAATTAATAAAGATAAACTCGAGGATAGTTTTGATAGTTCTAGAAAAATATGAAAATTAAATTTCTAACTTCTTGTCTTTTCATCAACACAACAATACTAAAACAAATTGGGAAGCGAAAAGGAGTTTTTTTCATAGACTTATAATATTGTAGGTGGACGAGACAAAGATATTTAAGCCACTCTCGAAGTCACTTCTTGATCGCCTCGAAAAAATTATTCCACAGCGAACGGAAAATCGATTTCACCTCCCAAGTGTCCGAAATTTACCCCCAATCGTACCTTTAAGGTGGCGGAGATACAACCCATTTTGAATTTTTACCCCGAAATCGTTCGTTCTATTTTTGGTCTGCCAAATGGTGGATTTTTTCTCTAATTTTAAAAATTCCAGTTACGTTGTGATGAAAGGTGTTTAGTATAAGTAGGATATAAATTTTAAATTATTTTGGACTACCCAGAAAAAAATGCCGAAAATCCGAAAATGGTCGAATTTTTATGCATTTTCTCCGGTCGTGTCAAATTTAAAAAATCAGTCAAGTTTCGAAGGGAATCGACGAAATTTTCCCCTTTTATTACTACAACCTGGAGAGGGACCCGAACAATTTTCAAGTCTCTAGGCGCAACCCTCGGCGTCACGTCGCCGAGACGCAAACTGTTATAGATGACTCTAATTTCAAGATCCACGAATGCAAAAAAATCGCGCTTTCTTGATTGGTAATCCACGTTCGGCTATTCCTGTCCAATATTTTTTATTTTGCTTATTACATTAATATTTATTAGTAAAAAAAGTAAATTTTCACCCAGAGCTTCAGAAAAAATCTAACGTAACATATTCAAAAAATCGCTCAAAACATGGTCGGATGGTTGTACTACTGGTGCCCATTGTTTTTAATTTTTTTTTAATTTTAACTACATCTCTCGTTTAGGAAAAATTTCAACACGGTATAGGCTATTTTTTATTTTATAATCGAAAGGGGTTGGGAATTTGGTGGCCTCTCCATTCGGGCCATTTTTTTAAGGATTTATAATTTTAAATTTAAAAAAAGTCGCTAATTCCAAGACGCCCACACGTTTTACATCTTCCCTAAAACTTGTCTATGTCTTTTCGTTTTCTGAGAATGTCGCTAAGATAAGCAAAATCTCGGTTTTTAACCAAAATTTTTATCTGAAAATGTTCATGTTTCACAAAATAATTAATATCTTAAATATTTAATATTAACACCACTTGGGCGTTTAATAGATTAAAATTTGCACCATCACCTCCTCCGCAAATTTGCGCTAAAAAAATTAATTGTAACTGATTACTTTTTACGGCGAGATCTACGGTGTTTCCCTTCGATAAAAATTTTAAGTTGCTATAGTTTTCGAGAAGAAAAAAATAAAAAACAAATTCCAATGAAATTTTTACGATTTTTTTTTAAATCTACCCTGCAAATGAAAGATAATAAAAAATGGATGACATGTAAAAGGTAAGTTCCTCTCTACCCCGCTCTCTACACCTTAAAAATATTTAAATTACAAAAAATTTAATATGATAATATCGATAATCTTTTTCTCTAGGAATTTTTGTTTCTTAAATTTAATCATTTGTAAATTTGAAACGCACCACACTTGTTTTCACCTCCGTTCTCACCCAAAAAAAACTTTTAAAATATTTTTCCAGGAGAGAGCTTATGCGCCAATTTAAAAAGAACTTGTGCTAAACTTATGTAAGTACTAAATTGAAATAATATATTACGCAACGAGCTAGAAAGTGACGAATTTTGTGCGAGTGTGAAAATAGCCGAACGAGGCGCTAGCCGAGTGAGGATATTACACGAGCAACGAAATTCACTTTCTGCGAGTTGTGTACGCTATTTTTCCGACGACCACGGAGATTTTGCGACCATTATTAATATTTTGAAGTAACAACTAAAAAGTCATAACATACCCTGTGTTGACATCAATTGACATTGAAGTTATCGATTATTTTTAGTTAAATGTACCTAATTGTAGGTGGCGCTGTTTTGGAAGCAACTGATCGAAACGTATAAAAATTTTTCCTATTTTATTTAAAATTTACACACAAATTAATTAAAATCAGCGGAGTTAAGTATAAATTTTTGTTTGATCTTTGCTTATTTTGCAAGTTTAAATAAATCCGTGAGCTTTCAGAATTCCTTTGCAGCGCCTCTATCGAATTACAAGAAGTTCTCACAGAACAGAAACCCAAACTCACTAGTCTTGGAATAATAGATATTCTAAACTACTAAATATTTTTAATTAATACAGATAAACTGAAGTATAGACTATAGTTGTTGAGAAATATGAAGATTAAATTTCCAACTATTTCTAATTTTTTCACCTGTAGAAGATTTTAAAAGGTTTGTATAGAATTTTCCTACAGAGCTTAGGCGCAAACTTAAAAACAACCAGTATAGCAATTGCTAAACTTGAGTTCTAGTTCTAAATTAAATATTTTTGTAATTAATAAAAATAAACTCGAGGATAAAAGAGACAAAATTAAGATTATAGTTGATACTTGATGCGGCTTTAAATTCTTCTCAATAATCTCTATAAAATAATAATAATATCCGAGTTGTTTTCAAAATAAACAATACAATTTCAAAACAGAAACATTCCGTTATAATGGTATTGAAGAGCCAATATCAATTGTAATACAAAACCGTTACTCAATTAATAAATATCGAGATAAATATTTATTCTAATGCATTTTGAAATATTCAAATTTCGCCTTCAAAGACACATTGTTTTAATAAACTAAAAATATAGAAATATAATTGAGTGTACAATAATATGTGTAAAACTTTGTGGAACAAACACAAGACTTCTAAAAATACATTTAGGAAGTCGAACAAATAATTCCAAATTTTGTGCCATAAGCCTTAAAAGGACTCAAACGCAAAATCAAAACCAAGAAACTAAGTGATATCTCTTTCATAAAAACACCATTTAGGAGTTGATGTGGTTGCCTGTCAAAGCAGGAATTTAAAAAAATATTTTTAATATTAATTGGTACTGAGTCAAACAAAAAACCTAAATATATCAAATTCTTAAGTCTTAGACAAGAGGCTTCGATGTACCCCAAAAATAGTATTATCGTTATTTGGTTGATTCCTTGAAATTAAATATTCTTTAATCCTAATTCCCACTTCTCTACCTGATTTCTAATGTAAGTAGAATTACAATTATCGCATTTTAGCAGGTAAACCCCTGACTTTATATTCAATGTTATTAAATTATTCTTAACTAAAAAGCTGCCTAATTTGTTTGGTGGTTAAATCTTCATAATTCGAATAAAAACTGGTGGGCACATCAAACGAAATTTTCTTATATGTCAAACAAATGGTGGTAACAGCTGTCTTATCAATTACTGATTCATCAGTAGGTACTATTAATCAAAGCCATTCTATGTAATAACCAAAGCCATACTATGTAATTTAGATCTAAGTTTTTTTGTTTAATAGAATATCAATTTATTAATGATATGTATTTTATTGTCTTGAGTTCCTTGTTAAAAATTATTAGAAAAATTTAAGATGTATTGTCAGTGGTTCCTGGTGTTCTATAGGTGTTGAACAAAATTCCACCATTATTTATAATTAAGATAAAACAAAAAAGTACTATTGCTTACATCTAAATTGTTCATAAATTCCTAAAAGACTAGTAGTTCAGTTTTTTTTTCTCATTCCAACAGACTAAAATATCATCAACATATCTGAAGTAAAATTCAATTTTATCATGAAAAGGATTATTGCGATAAAAAGTTAACTTCCAAATATACAGGGTGTCCAGAAATTAAGAGGCCAAACTTTGGGAGGCGATTCTACAACTAATTTTAAGAAAAAAACTTCCTATAAACATGTGTCCGATTTCGCTTCCTAAGAGAGCTACAGTCCAATAAAGATGGTGATAAAAAATAGGTTTTAGCATTATCATTTATAGGCGGCATTGAAACAAAAGACGAATAGCGAATATCATTTAAAAAACATATGATTGAGAAATTATATCTTAAAAGTATTAGTCTTCACACCAAATTTCAAATCTTTATTACAAACCGTTTTCAAATAAATGACAAAAAACCTTGTTTTAGTCACAATAGTTAAAGGGCTGTAGCTCCCTTAGAAAGCGAAATCGGACACATGTTTATGGGAAGTTTTTTTCTTAAAATTAGTTGTAGAATCGCCTCCTGAAGTTTGGTGGCTTAATATCTGGACACCCTGTATATCTGTCTTTTTTTGAAATATTTTTATACATATACAGGGTGTATATTATTGAAAATAAAAAATATTTGTTTCAGACGTAACTTAAGGAGGTCAAAAACTAAAGTACAGCAAGCATCTAATAATTTTAACAAAATCAAGGCATTATTTATAATTTCCAATTTTAGTGAATAATTTTTTTTATATCTAGATAGATAAGAATAAAATTTCTCTAAGTTGCCCATCTTTAATTTTATTCACCAACTCTAAAGAATTAGAAACACTACCGGCCGACTTATAATCAATATTTTTACTTAAGAGGAATGCTAGTCATTGAATTATTTTGTAGGCAATATAATTAACATAAGATAACATAGGTGCAATTGGGATATTGACTTTGTAGATTTTAAAATCTAAATTTGACTGTATTTTTGGCGTGATTTTTGGTGTTATGGCACAAAATTTGGCATTATTTGTTCGACTTCGCTAACATATTTTTCGGTATTTTTGGAAAGCCTTTATCCGCCTTTATTAGTTCCAGTAAGTTTTATACATTTTATTGTACTGTATTCGAAGGTAACTTTGGACCTTAAACGTAACTTTGACCCAAATTTTGGAAAAAGATAGTTTGATCTACTGTACATTGCGCAGTTGCATCTGAACAAAGTTTTGGTAACAAATTATGCCCGTCTTAACAGGTCTTTTGGATGAAATTTCAAAATGCATTAGAATAGAATTTTATAAATTGACTAACGTCCCAAGTATCAATTTTGGTCAAAATTACGTAAAATGTACGTAATTTAGGCAAATCAAGTCGTTTTGCTCTAGTATACGAATTACGTCGTTATTACGTAAATTTGACGTAAAGGGGGAAACGATGACTGTAGTTTCGACGTAATATTTCCCTAATTGTCGACCTATAAGGAAGTTACCTGTAAGTTAATTACGTTAAAATTTACTATGTATTTCCCAAATATTTCCTAACCTAGCGAAGTTCCTACAACCTAAAAATATAACCCAAAAATTTGTAGCAGTGGTCTCTTTTAAATTTAAAGGTTCATTTAAATTCTGTGAAGAATACGAAGATTATAAATGTAGATGTGAAATCAATTTGACTTCCTTTTGTATCTCCTGGTAGTATTTTTTATAAGTAATAATTTGTTGTAAACATCCGATATGATTTTATGAAAGATCTTCCCATCATGATAAATGAGCTATGCGTTTGAGACAGAATATATTAAACTCGTTAGATTACAATTTTAAGGTATACATAATGTTACTATAAAATTGTTATATTAAACATCAACAAGTAGTTGTGGACAGCTTTGAATTTGTCCTAATTTACGTAATTTTTTCTTCATCCACCACTACATAAATTGCCTAGAAAGAATTATGCCTTTAAAGTCCCCCAAACTAGTAAGTTTGACCACAAAGTTATTAATTTAAATTTGTTGACTATAATAACCCTAATTTCGACCAATAAGGAAATTTTACTATTATAGGAAACGCTACCAAATTTACTCATATTTTACTATGAAGTATTTTTTCCCCAATAGTCGTTATAAAAATCAAGTTTCAGTAAGTTTTACTATAAATTTGACTAACAGGACATTTTTTACTTTAAAGGCGACGTTACGTAAAATAATTATAGGTAAATTTTACTTTAGAATTTCCCTATTTTCAACTTCGAAGAAATATGACCAATTAGTAATAAATTAGGTCAAATAATGGAAAATTTTCCCTAGTATTGGTAAAAATGGCTACCAGGTAAAAATGCCTTTAAAGTCGATATTTTGGGCAATATTACGTAAATTTACCTTAATTAGGTAAAATTTACTTAAGCACAGGGATATCCCATGACCTGTTACTTGGGGTTTTTTAGTAAGTTTGGTATTATAAAGCTCTTCAATCCCATTACTATAAACAATACAAGCCGACAATTGCAGTTTAAAAAAAATCATTTAGACCATATACATAGTTTTAATTTTGGTAGCATTAACCAAGTTTACAAATTAAATGCGAAATTATTTCCCACTTTTCCCGTTGAATTGACTAGTAATTCTTTATAATCACTATCTATCTTTACTGTTGAATTTCACAGTGCACTACTAACACAAGATTAACGTAAGTACTAAATGAGGAAGGGATACATTAATTCCCTTATGCGAGTAGTGCAGTGTTAATTTCAGTACAAATTAAAAGCCATAAAAGCTTAATTTAACTTTCTGTTGAATTTAAGTAAAATTGTGCGTAAAATTTCATATTAAAATGTATTAATTAAATATATTAAACAATAATTTTTAGTACAAATATAAATTCATTTGATAATACAAATATAAGTAGGTAATTAGTATTCAAATATTTTAATAATCAAATAGTATTACAATTTCAATACAATATGTTCACAAAATTTACAATATCAAAATATTATATTCACACTAAGCGCATTAAATATTTGACATTTCTATGAGCAAACAGAGTACTCAATTAAATTATATTCATCTAAACTGGTTTAAAAGTTCATTTGCAGGCAACCATCAATGTTTTACCTTGTGCATTGGTGTCCCCCAAAAGTCATTGTGAAAGATATTGACGAGAGGTGTATGCGGTCTCAAATCTTTGTTATCTTTTATTGCACTTATATCGTCAAACACGAAACCACAATGGCAACTATTGTGATAACAAGCAATACATGTTAATACAATAACAATACTCAAAGCATGTTTAAGGGCCATTTTAATTTAAATATAACACATAATCACATTAAATAGTAAAACCCACACTTTGAGTAGCACGCGAGACACTCCCATTAAAGCACGTCGACTATTTTCACGTGTGCACACATCCCTTAAAATCTTATTTTCCAACCCTAAGCATATTGGTTGCTTGTTTTGAAAGGCCCATGGCATTTAAATGACTTAAAAAAGTGAAGGAATTTCTTAAATATTTATTGAGTAATTATGATAGAGCACTTGTCATTGATGTTCAGAAGGTAAATGTTCACGGAGCGCGCTTCGTGTGGCTCTTTTAATGTTTAAAGCATCTTTGCTACCCGTAAAAACGTCAGCACCGGGGTAAAACTGGCGTCTTGTATCCTAAATGCGGCCATACTGCGTCTGTGCGTCACGTGACCCTGTTTTGCGGGTGGCAAAAGCTCAGGCGCAAACTGAATCACTCGATAATATTCGCTCTCCTAGATTTCTCTTTCGCTTTAATTCTACTCACTGTTGTACCAGTCAATAATTATTTGCATTTTAAAACACTTATTTGTTTACTTAAGGTATCGATTTACTTCCCTTATTACCACTCTCCCGATGACATGTCTATTCAATTTCAATTTAATACCTCTACCATAATAACTCTCCAACGAAACATATTTTATAGTACCTTTAATGATGTTAATTGGGTTGTCTATGTAACAAAATTCCCAATTATTACTTATTACTATAATTAATTAATAATTTAACCTATTTTTATCACGAATTTATTATTTATTAATGCAAACGATTACTGGACAAATAATTTTCTCTAATCAATATCATGTATACATACAAATTTCAATTGCTAAAAAATTAAAATACTGGTCACCTTTGTCATAGAATGCTTTATCCATTCAAACAAACCGAACCCTTCGCCATAGCGTCCATACGTTATCAGTTTTGTTTTCAGTTTTAGCTGATCTGTCGTGTTTGCTACAATTTACTGTTATTGTTGATGTGGAGCTTTATATCGTTGTGTTGTAACTAATCAGCGCGGTCGAAGAACAATAGAAAACGAGGACTTTTTCAACTTTATTAAAGCCCAATTATTGCTTTTAGATTTGATCATTACCTTTTATTTTATTAGTTACTTTATAATGTTAAATTTATTTTTTCTATTTACTTATTTACATTTAAAGGTTCATTATTATACACAATTCGAACTGTAAGCACTACAAAAATAAAAGATACAGGATACAATGTTTCTCTTTTTAAGACTTAAAGAGAAAATACACTATATAAATTATTTAAGAATTAATAAACAACTCCCCTAAACTTTGAGGCGAATATCAGCAATTTTTACATTAAAAATTAGGCAGATCCCACACGGAGCTACTCAAAAGAAACTAAACTGGTTTGTGATTCAAATAACTAACTGATTAGTAACTTATTAGTGATGATGTACCGCACACACGGGTTACTCAAAAGTGATCGAAATCGGTAGTTTCTTCTGTGAAATAATGGAAAGTGAAATCTTATGTGACAGTCATGTATTCCAATGATGATTCCACTGATGAAGAATTGTTAATGTATTACTATTATCATTATAAAAGAAACAGAATAAAAAGAAGATTTTGGGTTCATCCATATCTGGAAAATAATTTCAACCAGCGATTATTCGTTGTAGCAAGAGAACTTCACCATTCGGATACAAATTTTTTATGTTTTTATCGAATGTCTAAAGAAAGTTATTTAGAATTGGTTCAACTTATTACCCCTGCTTTACAGAAGCAAAACACAAACATGAGGAAGTGCGTGGATGCTGAATCGCTCAGCTGGTATGTGGTGAATACTGGTGTCTCACTGGACTCTCTTGTATCATGTGATGATCGATTTAGCAGGAATATTTCCGAGTGTGATGGTGTCGTAGATCGGGATGTAAATTCAGGAGAGATCACAGATCGGGCTGAGAAAATTTTATTAACGGTTTCTAGAGAAATCAGCTCATTTTTTGGAGATCAGGTAGCATGCTAAGAAAGAACATTTTCAGTGCTCATGTTTTTGGGTCCTTATCGACTTCGTTTGAACAGTTCACTATTTTCTTTTTTTTCTTGGAAATAATCAATAATCCACTACGTCGTTCTTAAGGTGATAGAGAGTCAAATGTTGAAAAACCGATGTTTTTATCTTTCCTAAATTTTTTTAAAGTGTTTCAAATTGGAAAAAATAATTAAATACCGAACTTAAGTAAGAATTGCACTTTTATATGCAATTTTTATTTTTCATTTATCTAGATTTATACGAGCATAGTTTTGCAAAAATTAAAATATAAATATAGAAGTTTTTCTTGCAAAATTACACAAATGTAATTATAGATACATAAATAACAAAAATTATAAATGAAAGTAAAATTCTTAATTTAGTTTGGTATTTTCTTATTTTTTTGACTTTCCAATTCTAAACACTTTTAAAAAAATCATGAAAGGTAAAAATGTCGGTTTTTCAACATTTGACTCCGTATCACCTTAAAAGCACGCTTCTTCTCAAGAGAAATCACACGAGAAACTGGTGACTAGTGACTCGGCAGTTGAGTTCCTTCAAACTGATTACTAACGCGTTACTAACCGGTTAGTAACAAGTAGCCCCGTCTACAGTGCTCCATGTAAATACATATGTCGTGGACTGATTTGTGATTTACGTCAGTAATCAGTTTCTTTTAAGTAGCTCCGTATGCGCTCTGTCTTACTAAAACCCGTGATACAAATTACCAGCAAAGGCCCGTACAAAAACATAAATTACAAAGAAAAAATATTAACACCGAAAATACGGACTAAAATGGAGCATATTTTTTGATACTTTAGGAATTTATTTTCTATACTTTGGGACAAAATAAAGATAATGGGGTTCTATACAGGCCTAATATACAATCCGCTCTTTCATTTGCAATTAAAAATTTTGATTTTGCTCCATTATTAACCAAATAGGAAGGTTATTGAAAACACCCAAATTTGATACCAGTTATGGTGGGTGGCATTTGCATTTAGCTAAACCTAAGCTCAAACTGAGAGATATGATGTTTTTTGCATGTATTGTCTGCCATACACTTGTCAGTTTAAAACTGGTTTTAACTAAAACTTTTTCGTGCAACCCACCCTAGAGTTATGATTTAAGACTTTAAATTTGATTAAATTTATCTTTTAGTTAATCAATCTAAAGCAGCTCTATTTACTATTTATGCTCACAGATATAAGACTTAAGATTTTTGATTTCCTTAAATCTTAAATCACAAATCTTAAATTTTATATCTAAAATCTTAAGTCTATCTCAGAACTATTTGTGTTCTTTGCTATATAATAGTAAATATTATTATACATATGTGTAAATTGAATTAGAAATTAAGGATTTATCAATTTCTCGGTCGAAATAAACGAATTTTTAGCACAACTTGATTTAAGTTGAAACTGAGCTGGTGTCTTTAAAAAAATGTAATAAACATAGCGATTTCATAAAATTTCAAAACCGGTCTTTAACCATTTTACTAGCCGATTTTTTACTTTATTAGTGTCGGTTTTACAATAAAAATTAAAAATAAAAATAGCTAAAACACCTTTTTTGAACCGTAACCGAACCCGTTTTTATTCGATCAACCGAAATAATCCAAAACCGAAACCTGTTTTAGAAATTTTTAAAAACCGCTACCAAAACCTAAACCGTTCTTAGAAAATTATAAATAACGTAACCGAAACCGTTCTTAGAAAATACTATTAACTGAAACCGAAACATTAGCAAAGAAATTTCATGATCAGGAGCATTTTTTCAACAATTCCATATCATCGCCTCTACAATTTCATCGTGGAGATCGTGTTGATGAAATGGTAATATCAATGAACTGCGAATGTCAATGAAACATGGATGAAAGCCATTCAAAATGTAGTATCTCTGAAACGGCACGTGCTAAAAAAATAATGCTATTGAAACATACAACATACTGAGAAATTTATCCCGTGGATAAAAATGGTTGGTGAAATCAAAATAAATCAATAAACGTACATAATTTGTGCGATTGTTTTCAATAGATATACATAAATTCACCAATCATGGAATTTTTTTTATTTTAATCAGGTTTTAAAGTTATCCATCCGAGTGTAGTGTACCTAAGTAGGGTGAATGGTTTTTAAGTTGGCTTTAAGAAATTTAAATTAAAAATATTTATACAGGGTGATTTTTATGTATGCAACCAAAGTCACCATGCCCAAATGTCTAGATAAAAAAATTTGAAATTTGGTTGGATCAAATGGAGCCTTTGTACAAATATTTTAAGATGAAAAAAAACTTTATCGCTCAGATTTTTGACATGTTGGCCATCTTGAATTTTTTAAATGGCAACATATAGGTGTCAAGCAATACATTATTGGAAAGCTAATTTTTAATACTTTACGAAAGTCTATAAAATTATTATTTACATCATAAAAATAAATATTGATAAAATGTTGTTATCCAACTTTAACTTATTTTGACTGTCGCAAATTACAAAAAATAGCCATTTCATTGTTTTTCTTTCAAAATCAAAATATTTTGCCTTCAAAAATTTTGCGACAGTCAAAAAAAATTAAAGTTGAAAAATAAAATTTTATCTATGTTTATTTTTTATGATTTAAATAATAATTTTATATACTGTCGTAAAGTACTAAAAAATTTGCTTTCTCTTAAAATATTTGTACCAAAGCCCCATTTAATCCCACCAGATTTAGGTACATTTTTTTATCCAGCCATGTGGGCATGGCGGCTTTGGTTCCATACATAAAAATCACCCTGCTTATTTAACTACCTGTCCAAATATCCCAAATATAAGCAGGTTCATACCAGACATAATGATGCGAAAGTCATAAAAAGATCGAGAAAGTTGGGATCTTTTATCGGATTACAATTAGAATGGCAGACAACGTTGACAAGAGTTATTTTTGTAAAGAATATTAGTTTGGATTTGGACTGTCTTCACAACACTATGGAAATAAAAAAATTTATTGAAATTAGTTTCTGTAAAATTACCATATTTTATTCCATTGGTAAAAATAACATCTGATTTCAATTAAATCGTGCTCTTCAAATTATTGTAAACATTTAGGGGATTAGTTGTGAAGTCCCAATTCCATGACCCGCAATAATGCCGGACTTTACCGAAACGGTTTAGATTTTACCTCTCTCTCTCATTTTGCTGAACAATTTAGAAAACATTTTAAGATTGTGAACTTTAGCAAGTTTAGCTATTTTTAGAAATAATACCACTTCAAGTTTATTTATCTGCTTGCATACTACTATATTATCAACTATATGTACATACATTTGACATAATGACGTTCTTTATCGGACTTAGTAACATCAGCCATCATGAATTAATTATGGTTTATGGTACTCAAATGCTAACTTCACGACTAGTACCATAACGATTCACCTTATGCTCCTTATAACATAAAATTGTTTTAGGCCAGGCATTTGATTTATATTCTGTTGGCACCAGAATAATGGTACATTCAGTTCTATAATTTATCTTTCGACTTTTACAATATATTCAAGTGGGAGCCATTTTTCCCTACTACCTAGATCTGGGTGTGAACAGTTACTTACTACCTAGCTCGGGGAAAATAAACTTAAACTAAACGATTAATGCCGTTGGTCCAAAACCTTTCGAAATAGCTTTTATACTTAGGTTTTCATACGACCACCCTAAATCTTTCAATATCTAGTCGAAATTTTTGTACCTTATAAAAACATGGGGAAAATGACGCATTTAGTGTAGGCTGTTGTCGTTTGTTAAGGTGAACCTCGAATTTTCCTTAGTTGAAGCAGCCTAAAAATACGTAAGTGTCGAAACGCAGATATGTCGAACCGCTAAATTGTCGAATCGTAAAAACGTCCAACGCAAAAATGTTGAATCGGTGATACATCATCGGCATCAAAATTTATAACATATTTTACCACCTACACTATTTAGAAAAATTAAAACCAATTGTTAAAAAATACTTGATTGATAAAGCCTTATATTCGTTTATGAATTTCTTTCAGATGTTTTTTCTTATGTTTAAATTTAGAATATTAAGTTTTATGTATGAAATTGTATTTTAATGATATTAACTATTTTAATATTTAGTATTAAAATATAAAACTTGCTCTTTTAAATATTATTAATTATTGCATGACGAGTGTAAAATAGTATGTTCTTTTGCGTTTCGACATTTTTACGTTTCGACAATTTTCCATTCTACGACTTTACACATCGCCGAATCGACATTTTTGCGTTTCGACATTTTTGCCTTCGATTTTTTTACATTCGAAGTTTTTACGGATTTACGATTCGACAATTTAGCGGTTCGACTCATTTGCGTTTCGACACTTTTACTTTCGACGATTTTCCAGCGTGCCCTAAAATATTGGAAACCTTCGTACAAATCTGAACAATGCGCTGAACGTAAAACAGAACAACGAACAGAACGCCAAATGGAACACTACAATTGTACATCCTACCAATTGGCTTTTGTTTCAAGAGTTGTCGTTTTTTGGACCAACATCAAAGATAATGCTAGCGAATGTGTTTTCAGGTTTGGACGGGCTTACAAACATAATGGTGAATTTGAATAGCAGCAATGGAGTTGTCCGAAGATAATTTTCTTTGATTTTTCATCTAGTTTATTGAATCTAAAATTACACTTCCACAGATGTGTAAGAAACTTTGGGAACAGCACACAGCACAAATCCATTCCGATTGTTTTTCAATTCGGTAAAATTAATGTCCATTGTCCATTCTATTTGATATTCGGCCTGTTGTTATGTTTGTCGTTCGGCGCATTGTTTAGGCTGTACGAACAGTTGAGACGCGTTCGAAAAAATATTCCTGGGTGACTCTTTTTGTGTTAGGTTAGGCGCGAATAATTTTTTCGGTACTGGTCGCAAAAATCGTTTTACCTTAGAATTTCCCTTGGGCCCTTTTATACCACCATGTCGCAATGAGTGTAAAATAAATTACAGTGCTGGAATATCCAATTGCCACTTTATGTGGCTCATACATCACACAATGCTTATGAATCTAAATTATAGCAACTTGAATTACCCTACTCGGGCAATACTCGATCCTGAAAGTAACTTTTATTTTCAACGGAAATATCTTATTAATCATTCTTTGGTGGTTCATCAGCAGAATAAAAAAATGAATAAGTAATACCAAAAATCCTACATATTACTAAAAAATCCAAATATTAAATTAATTTGTTAATGCAATCATGTGTTTTTACCTCATATTTTATATAAAGTAAAGTAAATCAATATTTTTAACATTATAATTTAATATAAAGGTATTTTTATTTATAGCTTCGATTTTATAATTTGTTTATTGTTTCAGATACCAATTTTGAATTTGTATTTAAAATTACATTTTATAATAATTATGTCTAAAGTGGATTTTTCAAAAATAAAACAAAGAAAAAATGTTTCTCTTTGATTCCTAACAATATAAGTATTTATTTCATCTACGTGACCATGCAGTACAACAAACTTCAAAAAACTTTCCTTAAACTAGAACTTACTTTATATGCTATTTATGGTACAAACATTTCCTGCAATTTTATAAGTTTTAGGTGTTTTAATTTTTTTAATATTTAATAAATTTTTATGAGATTCGTACAACACCTATGGATTGGTTACCTAGAAGTTTTTATAAATACTAAATTTATGGGATATGTGGGATGCTTCCAGTGATGCATTGTCTTTGTCCGTGCGAGCACGTGTTTCACAGCTAGTTTAGAGTTCGGGATAAAGTGTTACCGTATTCCAAAGGGTAAACATTATTTTATTTTAGATTTATAGCATTTTTTGATTTAATAGATCGTGCAGTATGTTTGTTTTAGAAAACTACATAACTAGGTAATGGAAATAGCAGCTGTTATTAAAACAATTATGGATTGATTTTTTATTTAAATTATTTGTTGACATAATTTTAATTTCTTACAAGTATAATACCTTAATAATTATTCCTTTGTTTCAAAAACAAATACCTACTAAGGAAAATGTAGTGATTTACAAATAAATATTTTTGAGATAAACAACTATGACAATTCTAAAAAATCTATCATGCAATGTATGTTTTCGAGATGTACGAATGCTCAAATTTATTCCTTTTTTACTAGGTTGAATAATAAATTACTTTTATTTGGGTTTCTACGATCCTTAAAAGCGTATTTGGTGAACTTATTTGTGCACAGTTGTATAGGGTTAAGTATTTTTTAGTTTGTTTTTATAGCCCTTTTTCGCTTTACGAAATTTAATCATTGTTCCAGTTTCGTATCTTATGGAAAACGATGCCTCGAAATTTATTGTCCTGGAAACCTAAGAAACTTCATTATCTATAAAACATTTTTTAAGCAAAAATCAAAAAATATGAAATTAAAATATTGTTTACTATATTTATAGAGGTTATTGTTTTAACTGGAGTATAGAGCGAAAATGATAGATATCTTATTTTCAGATATAGAAAAAAAAATAAAATTGAATGGTGATCATACAATATTATTTTTTACTATACAGAGAGAGATATTTCGTAGTTATAGCGTAGGCTATTCACTCGTTTTTTTTAATGGAACACCCTTTATATTTTTTTATATTTTCATTAACTCTAAGTTGAAATATACAACGATATTCTTCTTTTAATTTGAGTGCTCCGAACCACCAGTACCACCTCGTATTTTGAGAACCCTTTGTCGTACATTGATGAGAAAAAAATATTATTGAAGTCAACCTAAAGAATGCTTTGGTGAAATTCATAAATTCCAAAACACACCGGAAGTAACTTTGAAATTTTAAATGGTCAGTATGGTATTGTTGAATAGGTCTTTTAAAAAGAAACAACTTTTATTAAAATATTGTTAAATATCTTGCATAATTAACAAATTAACTACAGCATTTCCAAACAAGTTTTGGTGTTCCCTAAGGTTCCTTCCCACTGCAGACCAGTCTTGTTTAACATATTTATTAACCTGATTACGTGATTCTTTTTCTTTTGGTGAAAACTTACTACATGCTGATGATTTGAAGCTTTATTCCATTGTCAACTCTCATGAAGACCAAGGCAGGTTTCAAAAGGATCTCGGCACATTACTTAATTGGTGCAAGGTCAACAAACTGTTTTTGAATATTAGTGCTCAACCATCTCATTTAGGAGAAAAGCAGCCAGTATTAACGGAAAGTTGTTATTGTCTATAAGTAAAGTTAAATATCTGGGAATTACCTTCCATCACAAATTTTTATTGAAAGATCACATACAATGAATCTGCTCGAAAGGAAGAAAAATGTTGGGTTTTATTTTTATATCTGCGAAAGACTTATCAGCTGGGACTATTGTACTTTTATCTTTGGTTGTCTCTCACTCTCAACTTGAGTATGGATCAACGGTATGGAATCTGGTATACATCTCTTGAAAATTTACAGTTTAAGTTCTTTAGGTACTTAGTATATAAATTAGAAATACCTAAGATTGTTATCAATTCTCAAGTTTTGTGTCTGATAATAACTTAAGAATCCTCTACCTACTTAGAGTTAATGCTTCATTCAAAAGCGACTAAATGGAATGGTTAATGTTCCGGAATTGGTTGGAAAGCTCGATTTCAATTTGTATCAGGAAAAGTATACTCGACATCAAAGGTTATTCCACGAAAGAAGAAGTAAAAAAACTACATCTTGAATTGTCCTCTTACTAGAATGATAAAAGGATCCAACACCATTCAACCTGAATTAGAAACTTAATTTTTGAATTTTTAAGATGTTCGTTATTAAATTATTTTTTTTAGATTTATTTCGATAAATGAAGTAGAAGTCTTATGCCGGTTTTCCACTGAGCGGACAGGATATAGTCCCAGTTTTGTTTTTGCTTCCAGTCATTTTCAATTGAGTTGAAGTCGGAAAACTACAATTATGTTTTGAGGGGAAGATTTCGTATTCCTTGGTTTTGGTTGGTGTCTACAGTGGTCTGGGGTCCAAAGAAAAGATTCTGGGGTCTAGGGTTATAAAATTCATGTCCTTATCTATAAACAATTTTTGTCTTAAAAGATTGAGCCGCTCCTGATTTCTTAAATTTGTTGCAGTTTCTTCCATCCCACTGGTACCGAAAGACAACGTTCATCATTTTTTTTTAATTCTTGAAGAGTATGTAGAACTGTTCTATAAATTTTTACCAGATCCAACACTTCTTTTTATGAGAGACCGAATCCATTTTTTCGATTATCTTATACAGTTTTAAATTTCATATTCATCAGTAGAAGGTAGATATGATGTCATACCACCACCTTCTTGGAATCTGTTGCCCCTTTCCACGGGGTCCCAATACGTAGATGCACCACCAGGGTTTCAAACCCTCGCTGGTCAGGGTTTCACACAAAATTTAACAATTACTGTCGTTGGTAAGGGACTAATTAATGACACCAGTTCCAGTATGAAGGTGGTCGACAATAAGTTATGAACTTTCTGCAATAATCTGAACTTTATGTTAAGATACTTTTGTTGAGCCTGATGAAGCCAAACTAGTCGCGCATTGACTAAATAAAGAATACTGTTACCAAGTTGAATAGATGGAATTCTTATTTACATCCTCACATTAAGCGATTTTAATGGCTTCTTTGGTTGGTTAGTGTTTAACCAAAAAATTGACAGCTTCATCGGTTCTTTCTTCCCCATTCGAACCGATAGAAAGAGATGGGATGAATAACCAAAGATCGAACCGTGCTCCCGACCACGGTTCATAAATATATTAGTATATTTCGGTTAACCAACCTTAAACTGGCTAGAACCATATGATCTACGATGTCATTCGAATGCGGTAGGTCCAATTATGACAAATCGATCTAAGAACCAAAGACGAACCAAAGCCATTTGAAATCCGCATATTTAAACTTTATTCAAATCATCGCAAGTGTTTAGATCCCTAAACTTAAATTGGTTTAATTATGAAAATATCGTGACATAACCAATTAGAAACTCGTTTCTAACATTTAGGGCAACTGGCTTCAAGTCACATCAGCCATTTTCCCCATTTATATGAAAAATCCGGGGTACGTGGGCCATCCATGTTAAATTTAAAACAGCCAAAAAACATGAAGTTAAAGATACGCATCAATTTGGTTATGTTTAAACTTTATACTAAGTTAAGTATTATAGAAAAATACTTACTCTATTTTAATAAACAAAAATCAAAACTATTTACTTCACCACGTTGTATTGTAGAAAACCTGTTCAATTTTTTAGCTGTATTTGTCTCAAAACTAAAACCCAAAATGAGCTCGGATATGTTGTTTTGTGAAGAAAACACTTGAATGCAGTCATACCAATAGCAAAAACCTAAATTGTTTAAACAATTTGGTAGTAAATAAGATGTCCCAGTTACCCCAGTTTACCTTAACTCAAGTTTAAAAAAAGATCTTTTTTATATTAATGCAAATATCAAAAAGATTCCCTGTATAGACAAAAATAAATTATGGACATGGGCATAAACTCACCTTGTATATTTACTATTTTTGTATTATTTTGGCGAACTGGTAAAATCAATATAGTTTGGTTACTTTGTAAAGAACTTTGCATAATTAATGTTCATTATAAAAATTTTAAATAAAAATGGAGCTCTTTACTTATACCTACTGGTTTTATGTTTTCTTTATGTGTTAACTATATTTTTACGAGAGTTTTATAACTGTCAGCAAGATAATTACATTATATGGCATTTTTGTGAAATTTCAAATAATTACTTTGAAAGCTTTTTTAAGCTCATAAAATTTTGAATTCATTTTCTCCATTATTGGAGCAAATTTTATTACTTTAATTTAATACCAAATATATACTACATACATGTATAGGTACCTAAAATAAACAACCGCATTTTTCTTAATTTCTTCATAATAAAGTAAACTGAAAAGTTAAATCCTGATTTTATGATGATTTAAAATGTTAAGTACAATGAAAACTGTAAATTGGAAAGTCTCATATAAGGGGATGCAGTAAAGTCACACAAAGGCACTTAATGAAATGAGTCGTAAATTGTAAATAGATAAGAGTAGAACTTTCTTATAAACTTTTTTCGAATTCCATTGGTACGTTGAGCGTACGTTAAATAAATTATGAGCGCGTAGCAAAAACAATGCCATAAAATTTCAACATACACAAAAGCGTCAAAGATGTAGAAAATATTTCAGGGTCTAATTTTATTTATGTTTTGCTAGACATTAAAAACACCGCAACATATTTTTTTATTTAAACCATTTATAAATATATGTTTTAAGTTCATAATATACCTATAAAAATTTAATATTTCCTTTATTAATTAGTTAACAGAAATAATTTGCGTTTACTCAATTTTATCACATACTTGCGTGACTTTTGTGCTCAAACCCATCGATTTTACAAGAAAATTAAATTAATATTAAAGGCTAATGTGTTGACTAACTTCAGTTTATAAGAAAATTATTTATGTATAATAATTTTTTATTTGGGTCGTACGTAATTATCAAATTACGTGTTTAGAGTTAATGCAAAGTAAGAGATTTTTGTCATTTACTTTGCCTGCATGTTTCTTTAAATTAATTTGCATAAAGTGTACATTTACTTTTATACTATTACGTGTTTACTTTTTGAGGTGCAAAAAGGGGTAGGAAAGCAATTGTGTAGCATCTGCAAGTAGTTCGGTTTTTTTCAAAGAAACCTCGGTGTTATTAACTTCTTTTTCACCAGTCACAGGTGTAATTTAAAGTTTCGAAAAACGTCCATGGGATTTAACAATTCCACTCTTGAGAGCCCGATTTTAAATGGTAATTGGGTCTATAAGGGAAAAGCCGCTATTTTTGAAAACTAATGTCATTTATAAAGTTTTTCAGATTGCCAAAGTATCTTCTAAAGATATTGCTAATATTAATCTACTGAAAATGGATAAATCTAGGGGATAAACTTCTTTATCAGGGACATAAGCTTGGGATCATATCTTCGGTTATTTCCGCTGTTAATCGCTGAATTTTCAGAATACAGCGTCTCGCCTCTAAAGGTACTTGAAGAATCAACGAAATGTATTAGTTTCCGTACAAGACATCTTTTCCAAAATGGGATATTTTTAAAGTACTTTACTAATCATAAGTTTTTCTTCTAAGAGTTCCATTTCTGTGAATCTGGATTTTTATTGCGCATGACCGATTAGAGTGTAGCAACTTACGACATTATCAACTTTTCATATGTAATATTATACATACATGATTTATAGTAAACTAGGTAAAAAAGGTAAATATAATAAAAATAAAGGAATAAAAAACAATAAAAAATGATTAATAAAACAAATTGAAATCAAATCCTTTTTTAATTTTAGAGTAATGTTACTTCTTTGCAGCGGTGGGACACCCTGTATAATGCAATTCAAATTGGGCTTCCCGTTTGAAATATGTAGCTAAAAAAAATAATCTATTTAACATAATATGTAACATTATTAATAACATAGATACCCATCCAATGCAACAGAAATTATACATTAGTTATTTATTTAATAGAGCCTTTTTGTGATAATTATAAGTAACTAGGTTTCTTCTTGTGATAATAATACTCCAAATTGTATTTATACCACTGTAAGCTTAGGGATGAAATGTATCCACTTGAGTATTATTAACTAAAGTAAAGTAATAAGTCGAAACTACTATTTGTTTCTTGCAGTAACTTTTAAATGAAGTTTGAGATAATCACTGATATAAAGGATTTAAAATTTACTCAAGGGATAAAATTCAATACAAATATTAAAAGTACGTAAAATATGCTATAATAAAACAAAACTAATATTAAGAAATTGAAATGATTTTGTAACAAAATTGAAAATAATTTATATACTTTGTGAAACATAATTAAAATTAATGTTTCCCAAAAAATTAGCATGGTATTCCTTCTCCGATTTTTGTGAAACCAAATGCAAGTATAATTAGTTGTTTGGTAAAACAAATACAATTTTCCAATCGGTTGTAATTTTTGGTAGGTGTTATTAGAGTTTTCTTTTTCAAACAGAACTGTCTTTTTTTCTATGATTTTTTTCTGAACCGATTAAAAGATATTTAAGTAAGTGTTTTTTTTTACTTTTTTAGTTTCTGTATCACTGTATTCAAAAAGAAATCCTGTACTAAAACATAGAAAAAATATTGACATTTTTATTTGAAAAAGAATAACCGACTTACCAAAAATGACAGACAGCATTTTGGAAAATTTTATTAAGAATATTTTTTTCTACAAAACAAATTTAGTAAATGTACATCTCTTTCTCTATAATACAAATACCAAAATAAAATTGTAATCTGTGAAATTAGTAAAATATAGCTTTTGAGATATCAATATTTGAACATTTTTGACGAAAATTTTTGCAAATAACTCTAGATTATATAACGATTATTTTGGTACCCTATATTTAGGCATAAATCAATCCTGTGCCTATTTTTAAATTGCTAGTATGAAAATACCAAAAAATATGAAATACTGGCACATGCAAATTAATTTCGTACCAAAATAATCGTTATAAAATCTACTTTTTGAAAAACGGAGTGACCCGGCATTAGAAAAACAGTCATTTGCAAAACTGCTCCTCAATAAAGTTTCAAAATTATTATCTCAAAAACTATTTGAATAATTTTATAAATTAAAATTTTATTTTGGTATTTGTATTATTTAGAATTAGTTTTGATAGTTTTTATCAACTTTGGATGAATTTTTAGCAACTTTGGAAAAAAAATTTTAATTTTTTAATTTTCAAAAAAAAATCAAAAAATTTCTCAATTATACTAATTTTCTAAAATTGTTTTAAACTAGGTTATAAAATAAGAAATTATAATTATTAATTCCGGCAAGACGGGAAGTTATATTAAAAAAAAATTAGTGCATAATGTGTTTTCTTGAACATAATCAAATTTTAATTTTTTAATTTCATAAATAAAGAAATTATAAAGGGGACCCATATTTCGTTTACACCCGGTATACATAAATTGTAATTGTATTTTGCTTTAATCATTTTTAAATGCAAAACGTAGAAGTTTTATTTGCTAAAAATATAAATTCTTTATTAGTCTTGGTTCAGAATCGGAGACAAAAGGAAAATAATTCATGTTGTACATACACTGAGAAATATTTACATAAAAGTATGAATGATTTTCATGTAATTTGAATTTATCAAATAATGTTATCATAATATACCGGGTGCACACAAAACTAGGCGCCACCTCTGTCATTCTTTATTTATAAAAATAAAATATTAAAATTTTAGTATTTTATAACGTGGCATTAAGAAGCATATTTACTAAATAGTATATTGTTTTATTAGGAGTAAAAGAA
Source organism: Stenus bimaculatus (assembly GCA_963971135.1). Taxonomy (NCBI): domain Eukaryota; kingdom Metazoa; phylum Arthropoda; class Insecta; order Coleoptera; family Staphylinidae; genus Stenus; species Stenus bimaculatus. The sequence continues at coordinate 66,180,070 of OZ020180.1, read as the reverse complement.
GCCACAAAAAGTTCTTTTACTCCGAATGAAAATATAATAAATAATTTTTAAATTTGACATTTAATTTACATACAAAACACAATACAATGTAACTTTATATTGGGTTGCCTAAAATTCATTTCTACTCCGCCTTTTTATTCCTTGGGAGTGCAAAGTAGTAATTTTTACTCCTAGGCAGTACAAAGTTGCCATAGACTCAAGGAACATAAAAAGTGACATTTTAAAGTCTGTCAAACGTCTCAGAAGACTGTACTTTAATGACGTTTGAAGAAAAAAAAATTCAATATCTTATTTTAAAAGTAACACACTATTTTCTTCTGTACATTATGAAAATATTTGCAAGATAAAGCTCTTTGAAAATAATGCAAAATATAAAAATTAATATAATAAATTTTATAAATTGCACTTTATTTTATGTATGTTTTTAATGGGTTTTATTAAAAAAAATCACCAAACACATATCGAAAAATTGTTTGTATCACAAACATATTTTAAAGTTATCAATGCTTAATATTTTGTACAAAAGAAAATTAGGTGATACATTTAAAATAAGGATTTTCAGATAAAACCGAAAAGTATATTGATTTTTCATAAGTCGCATATTATAGCACACGTCCAAACATAAAAAAACGAGCCGCGTAGCGCCGGGTATTTTAATGAATAAGTGCTACTATACCGATTTATTAAACGAGTTTTACACTATTTTTTCTATTTTGCGCTTTTTACCTATTTATAATAAAATATTGTAGTTTCAAATTTTAGAAATTTTTCTGGTTGTTGGCAACTCTAATGTCAGGTATGTTGTCAAATCATCAAATAAAATATAAGTTGCTTAGTAACTGCCATTTTGCAATCAACAAACTTCAGTGCTACCAACTTCTAAAAAATAAACGAAAATGCATACTAAAAAATCAGTTTTTTATATTCATAAATAAGGAAATTACTGAGACGGCCCTAGTTTCGTATACACCTGGTATATAACAGTAGCAAAAGTATTTCTACAGGCATTTTTAAATAATATATGGGGTTTTGATTTGAGGTAAAATATAATAAAGTATTTTTATTTGCACTGCACGAGTAATTTAAAATCGTTTGTAGAAATCACGTATATCAATATTAGTTTTGATTGGAAATATGAAAACATGTAATGTTTGTAACAAGCTAAATAAAAAAATGAATTTATTAATTGTTAATGAAAAGAATCAAAAGTAAATTTTACGGAAAATCTAAAACTACATAGCTAGCTACACAGGAAAAGTTATAACTTTTGTATGTAAGCAAATAATTTTTGGAATCATGAATGTTTAAATTTTACTACTAAGTATATTAAAGTTTTGAATAATTCTTGCGTCATCACTGTAGGAAAAATATCTAGTCTCTATCGAAAATACACCTTCAAATTGAGGTAGTTATATTTATTATTTTTAGGGTAATTTAACTAAGAAATAGAAACCTGTCTTTTATTAAAAAAAAATAATGATACTTAATTAAATTATGTAAGTAAATGCATTGTTACTTTTTAGTCACACAAAAGCTTAACTACACCGGTACAGAGATGAATTGATTGTTGCTATGTTGTTAAATTACACCAGTGTGCTTGTTAGTGTTTAAGGTTTTAATTAACTACCAAAGTGGCAATGAAATCTTCAAAGTTGTTCTAATTGGGTTATAAATAAACATGTGGTCGTATGCAGTGCTGTATGTCGGTTTTAGTAATAGTGTTTTTATACTTAACTGAATAAAGTGAATTGTTTTTCAGTTTTAGTTAAAATTGGGGTTAGGTTAGGTTAAGTTTATATCAGTAAATAGCTAGAATCGAACTTACATTTTTTTAAATAAAATTTATAAATAACATTGATATAAATGCAACATTCTAATTTAATAAAATTTTCGGTTATTTTAAGTTGAATTTTATTTGGACTTATGTTTAAATGTTACTTAAAATGTTTGACTCATTTTAGGAATTAAACAAAAATCACCCGCTTCTTAATGTTATGATTTTCCAATTTTAAGTTTTTAAGAAACAATAAAATCGAAAAGCTGCATTAAATAAGTATTTATATTTTCTAGTACATTGTCAGTTAAAATGATTGTGGTTCAATTCAAATTTCCCTCCCAAAAATCTGGGGAATTTGTTCGCTTCAAGTTCATAGAAAGACAAAATCATGTCAAAGTAACTAGACTACACAAAAGCAGCGGCGCATGTAGAATTTTTACCGTTTTGTCAATACTTCAGAATATTATATTTAGTTATTCTGTCTTCTGTTTCATAAACATCAGTTTTTATCAAGACTATTTTGCGTCAATCTTTATTTTGTGTTAGCATCTGCATTTGTTTAGAATTCTTGATTTGTTATGATTATTATATTTATTTTGAAAATATATTTGCTACGCCATTGTATTTTGTATTTGGAAGTCTACATATAAAAACTACACTGTAGGTGCATGTACCAACTAAAATGTTCAAAATTGGCAAAATTTGGTGTTTAGTTTTTATTTTTGTGACATTTCTTTTTCTTCTTTTTTGTATACCCAGAAAAATTTGAAGAAGGGTTGATCAAAAATTCAAAAAACTTTTTTATTTTTAAATTAATATAAAAATATTTATACTTTTATAAACAAAATATTGTGCTATTGTTAAAGGAAAATTATCAACTTATGAATTACCTTGCACTTTTGGTTTTCGTTTAGTTGCAGTTTTTCATTTTAAAAATAAATGAAAGTTTCCGACATTTGTGTTCACCCTGTATAGCAATTTATTAAAGAAATTTTGCACTTTTCAAGTACTCTGCCATGCTTAAGATAGGAGTGGTAAGTCCATTTTTTCTTAAATTTGAGTTAGGTATCGATATATTTAAATTTGTATGATCATTTTGCATCTTTGTATCAAACATAATATTTCTTGCGCTATTTTCACAAAAATGTAATTAAAAATTTATTGTTGCAATGATTAGGAACAACATTAGTATATTAATCATAATTCGGTAATTTAAGTGATAAATTTTAATTAATATTTCCATGTAAATAGATTTTTGAGAAAATATTGCACTAAAAATGCATCTGCACATTACGTGAACAATTTAATTGTGACGTTTTGTATGAAGATTAATGCGTTTTTAATCACTCAGCTCTTTCGGTCCATTTTATTAAGTAAGTAAAGAAAAAAGTCTTTTAATAGTTATTATTACCAATATTAAGGAATTACAGGGGAAAATGGTGAAATGCAACTCCAAGAACCAGTAAAACTGCTTAAAAAAATGTAATTTTGGCATTATGTTTATGAAGTGCTTTAAATCAATTTGTTTCATTCTGTCCATTTTACATACGTTTAAGAGTGACTATACAGAGTGTCCCAGCGCTGCGAGGAAGTAATATAACTCTAGAATGAAAAAATATATCGATCTTCGGTTTTCAACAGAATGTAAGACTTTTCTGCGCACACTCTAAAAAAGTTACGTTAGTAGATGCAGTATGATAACATTAATTACACTTTTTTGTAGATACAAATACCGAAAACGTAGATAGCTTTTGTTGGTGGCAGAGTTCAAATGTCAGCTGTTTTGTAAGTAAATATAAATTTGCATTTTGTATTTTGGTTTTTAGAGGTTAAATACAAAATATGAACAATCAAATCAGGTTGTTTTCAATCTCAATTTTAAACCACATAAAAGAATATTATTAATTAGAGACACTAATTTATGTTTATTTTATAAAGGAGAAACCTTTAGATGTTTTTATGGGTTTAAAATAATAATTTCATTTTGTAATTTGAAAATAAAATATTCTCTCTGAAACAGTTCAAAGGTACTTTAATATAAAACTTAAAATTAAACAATTATAATATTTTGCTCTTCAAAGCTATTAAGAACAAAAATTAACTTTTAAATATAAAATTATTTTTGTAATATTATCTTTGATGTCACTATCGTATATCATGCGGTTTCCGTCTCTGAGGACCTAAAGGTTAAAGGTTTAAAACATTTTAAAGGAAATTATTTGAGGCTTATATTATAAGTGAGTACACGAGTCAACCAAAATATAAAATAAACATTGAATTTTTTATTTACATATTTTCATATCAAATAATATGAAATTGATTTTTATAAAAAAAACAACACCAGCTTTCATCATTTTAAGTACCACATGAAAATTTTCACACAGTCGTAATTAATAAATTTATTGAGCAAAGGTAAATGTTTGCAGTTTAAATTAAGTTGAAATCATATAATTTCATAAGGCAGTGAATAAATACTGAGCAACTTTAAACATACGGAAAAAAACTTTTTTCTTTATTATTTAACATTAAAATTTGTGTGCAAATAGTAATGTATGTATAATTTAGTTTAAATAATTAAATACTTACCTTCATTAAACAGTTAATATTTACAATTTAAATCATTGATGAAAACTTTGGTAGGTTTTTGATTTTAAACGCATTTTTATATGTATAACTTGATAACTAATTTTTATTGATGTAATAAATTATTTTAAAACACTATTTTTAAATTTAAATTCTAATAAAAATATGTGGTGGAGTATTAACGGCATTATTTATGTCGCTTAAAAATACATTAAGATTGCGTGTTATTAAAAATAATAATATTAAATTACAATAATATCGATACTTTTGCCACTTTCATGTTGATATAAATTTTTCACCATTATATACTTTTTGCACTTTCTATATATAATGAGCTAGTTTAGTCCTTATTGATAGAGACTAAAACTTCACATTTCCTGTCTCTTGTCAAATTTTACTTTACTCCCTGTCTTGTCATTACTTTACTCCCGCCCACGTCATTTGTCATCACTTTACTCCCGCTCACGTAACTTGTCATTAAAAATTAAAATTAGTCATAATCTTGTAATTTGTCTGAATTTGCCGCGAAATCACAATCGTTGCAAACTTCAGTCTAGTCTAAACACCACCAATATATTGAGCGAATTCTAACCTGTAATAAATTTATTTGATTTGGTTTGGAACGGAACTTGATTTTTATTCTGGGGTCGGGGATTGTATTATGTTCGGTTTATTATTTTATAGATTGATACTAAATTTTAAATTTAAAGGTGTTTTAAGTGTACACAGAATCGATTCAATCAATTAGTTAGATCTGTAAATGTGGCAAAATCTTTTAAACTTGGTAAACTTTATTCCTGCATCAAAACTTACCTACTTTATTTATTGTGAAGTTAATTATTATTTTTTTAAATTTATAAAATCAATTACAATAATTATAATATTAATCTACAATTATCTATATTTTATGAAAGTTGCTGTATAAATCATTATGACGGGCGAATAAAAATACCCGTCGCCGTCCGATGACAACCGATATTAGTCACAGCGATAGCCATATAATTAAATTATTGTGGAAACTTTTACCTATTAAAAAAGTGCAAAAAATTCTATATGCACCGAGGTAGTAAAGTGAATTTAATCCCTCCTCTGATTGTTTCCCTCGGCTTTGCCTCGGGAAACAAAACATCGTCGGGATTAAAATCAGTCACTTTACTACCTAGGTGCATAAATAACTATTATCTGCTTGCATACAATAATTTCACCTTTACGTGTGTCAATTTGATTGAAGTAATGACGTTCATAATCGGATTGAGGCGTATAAAGGAAATCACCTTGGTAACGATTTCATTATAGTCGCCAAATCATAGAAAACGCCCATAATGACTACTTTATGGGGTCCAAATTGATGACACGAAGCTATCAATAAATTTTACTTTATTTAATTTTTTTTACAATTTATGCAAGCAGATAAAGTTTTATAAGTAATTCGGATCGTAACCTAACCTAACCAAACGATCCTTATGACATAAATAACCTTTTATTATACACAGTTGCGAAATAATTCGATTGCCTTGCATTTATTTTTTTATGAAAACAAAAAATTAAAATTTATGTTTTTTGAGCTAAGAAAGGGTAGTCGACAAAAAACTCGTTTTTAAGACAACCGTTTTATGAATTTCACATTTTTCCGAACTTGAACTTTTTTAGAACCCAAACTTTTTCCGAACCCGAACTTTTCTGAACCCGAACTATTTCGAACCGGAAATTTTTGCGAACACGAACTTCTTTGAAAAAACTAAAAAACACAAGAATTTTATGAAATTTTTATGGTATCTACTAAAAAATTTTCCAAGCCCATAACAGAAAATTAAATTTGAAGACCAAGAAAATAAAAACACATAATTACAGTGATTTTGATGTTGTTTGTTAGAACGTGGAGTTAATTTACTACCATTAAATTTCGGTATTGTAAAATTGAAATCATTTTTATGTTAAACTAAATTGCGGAATTTTAAATTTCGGGTATAAACCTACGGTAATTGAGTACAAAAAACCGGGTGGAAATGAAACTAGGGTCACCCCTGGCATTTCTTTACTTATGAAAATAAAAAATTAGAATTTTAGTATCTTATTTGATCTAAGAAAACAAATTTTGTGGATCGAAAAAAACTTTCATTTTACTTCCAGTTTATCAGGAAATGGCACCCACTTTCTTATTTTAAATGTAACCCCCTGATTTTTCCAACGTAAAATCAAACATTGGTTAGTTTTAAGTATGTTTATGACAAAAAAAAATTTTTTTTCAAAACTTCAAGAAAAAATGTTGAATTTTTTTTTGGTAAAAAATTTGAGTAAAACCTACAAAAACTATTTTTAAATAATACAAATACGTAAAATAAATTGTAGTTTATAAAATTTATTTCACCGTTCTTGAGATATTATTTTTTTTAATTTTCAAGAAGCGTTTTTTGGAAATATCTTTACTTTTTTAAATAGGATGATATAAAGGTCACCCCCTAATTAAATAGAGGGTTTTTTCCGGTTACTGTGATATCCCATATGTATGTATTAATTTCAAATTTATACCTGTAATTAATTTTTTATCGAATTAATTTAACATCAATTTATTTGAAAAAAAATATTTTTTTGTCATAAACATACTTAAAATTAACCAATGTTTGATTTTACGTAGAAAAAATCAGGGGGTTATATTTAAAATAAGAAAGTGGATGCCGGAAGTAAAATTAAAAATTTATTCGATCCATAAGATTTGTTTTCTTAGATCATATAATATACTAAAATTTTAATTTTTTATTTCCATAAATAAAGAAATGCCAGGGGTGGCCCTAGTTTCATTTCCACCCGGTATACAGAGTGAGTTTTTTGTGCGAAAATGGTAGCTAAATCTTTTATTTTAAGAGATAGGAAAAAAACTTAAATTGCAAAATTGGATGGTTTATTGAGCGGATAACCACCCTGTATATTTTTTGATATTAAATAAATTAAAATAAATAAAACAAAGGTGGGTAACCGAAGCTCCAATTACGAAACACCCAGTATAGACAAAAATAGTTTCTGGTAATGCGCATCCAAAAACCATGCAATTTTATAATTTGCGTTTTTCTTAAAATAAAAGATATATCTTCCGATTTCGTACTAAAAACTCAACCTGTATAGTTGATACATTATTTTGTAAATGTTTCGATATTTAAAAAATATTTTATCAATTTTCTTCCGAGTATGCAGATATGCATTTTATTTATGGTTATTACAATGAAAGTGGAAGAGCTGCAGTAAATGAATACCAAATCCCAGACAATTTCTAGAATGCGGATTACGTGATTCGAAAAGCGAGTAAATTTACCAGCAGATGTACATCCATGAACCGGAATTACGTATCATAAGAAATCCAACTACCACTTTACGCGGAATTAGTAGGTAAATTGAAATACCAAAGACAACGGTATGGCGAAACTTAAAAGGCGAAGGCTTACATCCATTTCATTTTCCTAAAGGAGAGAACCCGGTCCTTGTTTAGTTCTTTCGTCCTGAATATTAAGGCAAACATGACTAAATTAAGACTTCTGTAAAAATAATTTTTGGGCTGACTTTGCAAGATATGAAACCTACATACATGGGAAGTAAGAAATTCGAAATTAATACTGACCTCGAAATTGTAACAAGAATTTTCTGTTAACATTTGGGCTGCCTTAATCGATGATGAGATTAGTTGCGGAAAATTTAATGCATTTCCTAATTGAGAAACTGCCACCACTTTTAGAAGATGTTCTTCTAATTATATGAAGAGACATGTGGTTTCAAATGGATGGTGTATTTAGGTAGTAGTGCTGTTGTATGGCTTGCTAGATCACCGGACCTTAATTCTCTTTATTACTATTTTTGGGGATACATGAAAGATACAGTGTATGCAGTTGTTTGAACTACCAGAGAGGAATTATTGTAACGCATCAGCGAGCTGCCCTGGAAATTCGAGGGAATAATCGAGAAATAAGAAATATAACCCTAACATCATCAATCGTACTACGAGCTAAAGCTTATGTACTGCAAGCGGTAGGACATTTTGAAAATGTTATTAATTGAACATTTGTTCGCTGAATTATTTTTTTAATCCTAGAATTGTATTTTCAGTTTCAGAGTTTGAAAAATTTAAAGTGCCTTGGTTTTGAATAAAAAATATACTTACAACTTTTGTAATAATAGTTTTAGAATTAAATCTAGTTTTCGCAGTCAAAATTTGTGCATGACGATACTGGACACTTTGTATAAGAGGACATTACACGACTGTTGGGATAACAAAATAAGCATATAAATTTATTAAGAATTTTATTAAGTACATTATTTAAAGCAGTTTTTAATGTATGAATACAAGAGTTAAAAAGTGCAATAAATAAATTTTATTTTGTTCATTTGTTGAGGAGAATGTTCTTCGCCTCTTGGGCTGTAGTATCTACATAGGATAAACGGTTTAGTATGCGTGATCAAGATATAAATTTTAATAGTAATTATACTGTAGGCATAAATAATAGCGGCTGCTGTTGAGAAAGCGACGCAAATGTTACCCCATTTAATTGCACCCCTATTTATCCTTAGAAACTCCAACGAGTTCCTCCAATCGCTTTCGGCAAACTCACTCCTGCACCTTCATATTTTATCATTGACGTACAAAATATAAATAATGATTATGTGGCAACTTACAATTTAAATGAATAAACTTATTAAAATACTGGTTGTTCATTAACTTTTTAACAACTTTATGCTTCATAAGAAAAAATGTTTTAATTTTATGAAAGGGTGAAAATTGTATTTTATGTGATATTTTTATAATTACAATACATTTTAATTTCTATAGGATATTAGATCAGACTCCAATTTAAGAGCTTGTACTATTACCGTGGATATTACGACATTTAGAATCTAAAACAGAAAACAATTATTAATTTTTTAAGAATTAAGTAAACGTTAAATTAATTATTATACCAAAAATAAAAAAAAGGTTCGATTCAATGTCAGTCTGGTAGTATTAGAGATTTATATCAGCTCAATGTATTAAAAAAATCTTTTGCGTAGTTCCGTAAACTAATTTGGCCCAAATTTTGAAAAAAGGGATAGTTTGATCTACTATTAGTTACCAGTTAGTATTCTGATACTAACTGAAAGATACACTTCAAATAATTAGAATATATTACTGGGTGAGCTAAAATGATTGAGGTCAATTCAAATTTCCCGCCTAAAAATCTGGGGAATTTGTTTGCTTCAAGTTCATTGTAACACAAAATCATGTTAAAATGAATACAAAGTAACTAGACATCACAAAAGCAGAGGCGTAGGTGTAATTTTTACCGGTGTGTCAAAACTTCAGATTTTTGAATTTCGTTATTGTGCCTTCAATTTCATGAACGTCAGTTTTTATCAAAATTAGTTTGCATAAATCTTTGTTTTGTGTTAGCATCTGCCTCGAAAATGAAGAACAATATTTTCAATATTTGACACTTGCTGTGAAATAAGAGATTTTGGAAAAAAAATTTGATACGCCATTAAAATACTAGGAGATTTTTTTTAAGATTTCAGTTGTACCAGCCTGCGTATTTGGTTGCATACATATCAAACCACAATCATTTTAGCTCACCCTGTACATGGTAAATGAAAGTTGTTAACACAGTGGATGAAACTATATTTATGGGCGAAAGTCACCTCAGTTTACGGTAATTTAGTTAAAAATGTGCTGTCACCGGTATACAGGGTGTAACTTAAATGCACGGCAAAAATTTAAGGGGTGCTTCCTTGGGTCATTTTAGGAACATTTATACCCTAGGTGATTTTTCGAAAAACGCTTCATTTCAAAAATACACGATGATAAAGATTTCTTAAAATGCATGGTTTTTATCACATAAAGTTGTTACTATGGCTACTAGACTTATTTTCGAATATACAGGTAGATTTTACGTAATAATTTTAATTATTTATTAATCTAAATACAATTTACAATAAGTGTTCAAAATGAAAACCATTAGCTAGCAAACAAGAATCCAATCTTCTTCTTATCGATTGGCGAACTCTTTCAAAGATCGAATTACATTCGTTAATTATTCGAGTTCTTAGATCTTCTAAATTTGCTACCGGAGTCTGAAAAATTAATGATTTCAGATGGCCCCATAGAAAAAAAGCTAAAGGATTTAAATCAGGGGATCGAGGAGGCCATGGTTGTTGACCACTGCGTCCAATCCACCTATTAGGATAGTTTGCATTCAGGAACTCACGAGCAACCAAACTAAAATGCGCTGGAGCTCCATCATGCATTAGCCACATTACATTCCTCGTCGCCAATGGTACATCTTCTAACAAACATGGTAGCGATTGTTCCAAAAAAATCCGATATGCTTCACCGGAAAGCCTTGGAGGTAGAAATGCTGGTCCAATAAGAAAATCACCCACAATTCCGACCCAAACGTTTAATGAAAATTGTTGTTGGAAACGATCTTCACAAATCTCATGTGGGTTTTCTTCGGCCAACGAATGTCTATTGTGAAAATTCATTACTGTGTTTCTTGAAAAATTTGCTTCGTCAGTAAATAAAATTATGGTCATTAATTGAGGGATTTGGATCAATTTTTGAAGAAACCATTGGCAAAATTGTATTCGTGGTGGAAAATCGCGAGGTAAAAGTGCCTGAACGCGTTGAATGTGGTATGGGTGTAACAACTGCTGCCTTAAAATTCTCCAAACAGTCATATTACTTACATTCAAATTTCTACCAATTTTTCGTGTAGAAGTACTTGGATCTTCTTCCACCAAGTTGAGCACATTTTCTTCCAATTCTAGCGTTCCAACTCTCATTGGCTTTCCTGGTCTCTCTCTGATCTTAAATGAACCACTTTCTCGAAGACAGTTATGAATGTTTTCAAAAGTTTTTCTATCAGGAAGACGACGGTTGGGAAATCTCTCACGATAAAAACGTCTTGCTCGTAGTGCATTTCCATTAGCAAGTCCATAGGTAAAATGCATGTCTGTCATCTCGGAATATGTGTAATAATTCATAATTAGCAAAATAAACTATCACAGGTGACAGCAACAAAGTTTGTAGCCATGGTAACAACTAAACTTTAATTTTTACACCAATTATTTATTTAATAAAAAGCATGCATTTTAAGAAATCTTTATCTTCGTGTATTTTTGAAATGAAGCGTTTTTCGAAAAATCACCTAAGGTATAAATGTCCTTAAAATGACTCAAGGAAGCACCCCTTAAATTTTTGCCGTGCATTTAAGTTACACCCTGTATATTTATTTTATTAAATCGAAATCAAAGGATCCATACTATGTAGATTTATACAAGATATTTTACATTGTATGGGACCAATGGATTAAACTTTTTTCCATCCCATTTTCCCATAAAACGTGAATCTTTAAAATTCTAGAAATTCAACAATTAACTATTACATCTACTTATGAAATTACCTAACTAAACTTTTCTATTATTTTGGTCTATTAATTTACTTACATTAAAAAAGCATATCATTAAAGATAACCCAGTTATCCAACTCGTCTTTTCCTCAAAGAACCATGTTAGCTCATCAACGCAGCCATGAAAGAAAGGATTTCCTGTTACAGTGTCTCTACACTGGGTAGGTAATGGTTGTTGCAAAGAGGAGTAATCAATTGCACCGTCTGCGCCACAACATCCAATCTGTAAAGCAAAATTTAATAAAAATATGATAAAGAAGTCTAATATGTATTTAAATATTACAAAAAGATGCTTTGAATGGTAAATATATAATAGTTTTATTAAAATTATTGGTCATCATTTTTTTCAGTGGAGCTTTTTTAAAATTTCTTTTTTGGTACACAGAAGAGTCTTGTGGCTACCAATTTCTTAATTTTTTCCAACGCTAGCAATTAGTTAATTAAGGAATAAACGAACAGTGTATACTTCAGTTTTTGTTGTAAGTATGCAGTTATTAAACTTTTTACATCGCTCCAAAAATTTTGTAAAATTTTAGGAATTTTTTGGATCGCCATTTCAAAGTTTTAAAATATACTTACATCAAAAAAATGAACTTACACTCTTCATTTATACCTTAACTTATTGCTGGCGCTGGAAAACAAAAATTATTTCAATTAGTTTCTTTTTTAGAATTTTCAAAACGCCACTAAATAAATGTTTGTTGTAAAGGCCTCGTTTTACTGCTGCCATATGACTATTTGGTTTACTTACAAAAACAAATAAAGAAGAAATTGGTAGCCACAAGACTCTTCTGTGTGCCAAAATAAACCTTAAAAAAGCCCCAGTGGAAAAAAAATTTCAAAATCATGCGCTCAAATTGTCTTAAGAGTGTTTATAATAGACAAACTTTAAAAATATTCTGATGGACGTCAACGGAAAAAAAATTAAAGTTTATTTTTGTATAAACACTTATTTGTTTAAAAATACGTTTTTGTATTTTAATTCTTATTTTAAACAAGGTTCGATGATAAGGGTTTCATACATTATAAACAAACATTCTCTAGGAAAATATATTATTTTTACCGTCGGCCTTCCAGAATATTTTTACATAATTTTTTCAAATATTTTCTAACAAAAAAAAATTTTGTATAGGCTTTTCAGTAAAAGAAATGATTTTTTTTGTTTACTTTCATATTTTTATCATCAAATGTACTGAATAATAAAAACATGTTTCTATTTTACATTTCAAAGCTTCTAGTAAATTTAGACTCGTGGTTTATACCACTATAAAGTTAATAATGTTTGATGGGCAACAGTACATGCACATATGCACAATAGAGACCACAGACCACAAAAATAAACGACATTGAATGTATAGCACCAGTTATCTCACAACCATCATCAATTAATATGGTAAATATATTGCACAGAATACAGGGTGTAACGAAACTAACCAGCCTTATTCTTCACATTATTTTAAGTATTTTTTCTAAAAACAATGTTTCTTAATTATTATTTATTAAAATTGTTAGTAACTAGTCTTAGTTTATCTAAAAAATAAATTCCACAGGAACACAAAGGTAAATTATAATAAAGTTATCAACAAAAAGTTATTAATGAAAGGTAAAATATGTCAAAGTAACGTAAGAAAACAAAAAATCCAATTTTGTCATAATGACTATATTAAATAATAACTACAATTTTTCCAATTGTATTTCAAAAACCATCACAATTGCTTTTCAGAAAAAACCAATTTAATTTCAGAATAGTCAATTATATTTCAGAGAAGATTAATTTTATTTCAAAAAGCATTAATTATATTTAAGAAAAATCAATTTAATTTCAGGAAGGACCAATTGTAAAAAAAATGGGGAAGCCAAGAGTTTTTAGCGGTGATTGTGCACGTGAACCACAAAACCACATACAATTCATCAAAAGTTTGCTTTGGCAACTTAACATGACACCTGGTTCCTGATATTATGGAACAAATATTGGTTTACTTAGGGCGCGTTCCAGTAATGAACAGGAAAATTTTGCGGTCGTGGTCGTGGGCTTTAGTGTTCATTACTGGAACGCGCCCTTAGAAACAATAATTAATATAATTATTGTTGATGAAGCCAAAAATAAAATTGTTTATGGTGGTTGTGCTCGTGAAGCACAACACACTAAAATCCATCACGTAGCTGCTTTAGGATGACATGGCTCTTGGTGGCTAAAATAGTAGGTATATTTAGGTAGTTCAAAATTTTTGCAAAACAATTTATATTGAATGAAACACAAATATGCTTTCTGTCATACAAATGATAATTTCTGATATTCAAATCATACTTTCTGAAAATAAATTGACGACTGGAGCCAGAACAGGAGAATTCCGAAGTTATTTTTAACAATACTGCTTTAATCTTAGAACTGATTATTTCAATTGGGTTTAAAATTGGAGAATAAAGACCTAAGCCCAATATTGCTACTGGTGTAATGTTAACTAGCTAAATCATATTTTTGTTTAATAATATGTGTAACATCACCGCCAAAAACCTTTAGGTTAATAATTTTTTGTTTAAATTTGGTCCGTTTTGCAATTAAATTGATTTTTCTGAAATACAATTAATGCTTTCTGAAATACAATTGATATTTCCTGAAATTCAAGTGACTATTCTTATTTACAATAAATTATTTCTGAAATTGAATTAATCTTTTCTGTAATACAATTGAAAAAGTTGTAGTACTCAATTGGTTACCTAGGATATATTACCTGTCTTACCTGCGAAAAATAAACCTCATTATATCTCTATAAAAATTAATGATTAAAAAAGTTTATTTAAAAAATGTCTGGTAATTACCTGAAAATTAAACATGTAAGTTTAAGGCAGATGCATTCATTGCACCCAGTATATCTTTAACGTGAATTTTTTTTTTGCCCTATATTTTGCAAAATTAGTACCTGCTTATAAAATAACGAAAATTCTTTCCAAATTACTTATTAATTAAATACTGAAAAGAACCCCGCACAAAAGCAATAGGAAAATACTTTCAATAGATTCCAATCTCTCGCTTGATTACAAATCAGGGGTCAACGTTCATAAATATATATTGCACGTAAAAGAGCTACTTTTAATATTGAGATTTATTATGGGACGAGGCTAAATATCTAACATCATTTACAAATCTTTTCTTTAATACCGTACTTGAAGAATCGATAGAAATAGTGTAAAATTAATGCAGTTATTTAAATATTGAGAAGAGTTTTTATTTCAAAGCTTTGTGTCAATCGTTTTGTTTTCATAAGCTAAGACATTTATTGAAACCTGCCATATTTGTAGCCCCAGATGGATAAGTCGCTGATATATACGAACCTTATTTTTCAATACTACTAAAAATGATACGAAATGCCTTTTGAAAAAGTTCGAAATTAATGTTGCAGAAATCCAAGCATGATTTAATAACCGAAGTATCTTTATACTTGATCGTGTATACCGTGAAGCTATCCTATCCTAATGGGGATTGGTTTCGTTACATTGATACTTCTATGCTTGGTCTTAACAAATTCTTCGGAAATCTATCCAATCATCTCATAGTCCCAATACCAGATGCAGATGCAGCATTAGCAGAGCAGATGTTAAACAGGTAAATGTAGTATAAACTTTAATATAAGTGGAAGATCTTAAACAAAGATTAGGTCTATAGGAAGACCTAACTGCAATACATGTACCATTGTTTTCGAAAATGACATTGGTATTCCAAATAAATATTTTTACGTGAACTAACTTATGGAATGTATCAAATTGCACTGACACCATCATAAATTCAAGAAATCGATCGGAATACCAATAGTAATAATACATGTGTACTAGTTATTATAATACATTATCAGTGTATAAGTGTGTGGTGCTTCCCCTGCTGTTCTTTCCAGTCATCAGGTGACTTGTAGAAGTGACTTCCATTCTCAGGTACTCAGATGTTGGCAGTCTGATGAATTAAGGCTTGAGTTTGTTCCCTTGTCTTGTATCGTAGTGGTGTTATTCTCAGATTTTGTCCATTGGTGATACTTTGGGAAACATATTTATGAGTATTTTATAGACGTACGTTGCAGGGCAGTCAGTATTCCAAATTGTTGGAAGATTGGCTTGCAGTGTGTCCCGTATTAAGCATTGTACTGGCTTCTTCTGCACAATAAGGATTTGTCCAATGGGTTTGATTTGGCCCTATACTTCGATACCGTAAGATAGAAGACACTTAAAGGCATACGTGGCTGTTGATAGTTTTGGAACCAGGTACTCCACATACACCTTAGGCAGGGGTCTATGTAGATGCCCAGGAATTTGACAGGGATTTTGTTTCATTGAGCCTAAGCTGGTTATTTTTGAACCATTCCTTAGGATCTTGTAGTTTTTTCATTTTTGTCCTTAATTTGTTACATTGAGGCTCCCTTAGTAGTTAAGGGGTAGTTGGGGAATACCTTCCGTAATGTTATTTTTACTGCTTCTATTATTGTTGTTGCATATGACTAGTTGATTTACATTCTTAGGTATGACTTTAGTATCTCCAAGAAAGTTCCGCGGATTCCAGTGTTCTACTCTTGAGAGAAATATTTTGTACGACATTAGATTACATATTTGTGATTTGCATATTTGGTGGTTTTCCAACGAGGTGTATTTTCATGGTGAGGTTTTTCATGGCGTCTTCTGTTCCCAGAGAATTTTATAATTCGGGTCAGTATTAATTGTTCCAGAATTGTTGATATTCCTTGAAGGAGGTATTGTTATAAATAATTGACATTGGGGTTGTCATCAGGTGTCCAACTGCTTTTATTATGTAGAAGATCTATTCATATACAGGGTGATGATAAAGTTTGGAACAAAATTCGTAACTGCCGTAGTTAATTTTTTTGAGAAAATCTCTCGGACGGGTCAATTCTAGTTTTCAAAATGCCATCTGGGGATTTAGCAATGACGTCATCATCGATTTTTTTAAAGGAAAACCCCCACTTTTTTTACTCGTTTTTTATAGACATTCATGTCACTTAAACGATAATCTAAAAAATTAGTACATTTGTACTATACGTGCACAAACAAACACACACACTAGGAATGTCCACATACATGTACATGCATCCGATAGAATTTCAATAAAACTCATTTCTTAAAGTATCTATATTACGTATATCGTATTGTATTATCTATTTTTGACCTTTGACCCTTGATTTGTGATTTAAAAGAAAGTTTCTGAATTGTGTGCGCTTTGAGACATTTGATCATGTTATGAACTATCGAGTCAGACAAATAGGAGCTATAAAATATTTTAAAAGCACTCCTCATCCCTGTAATTAATTGATGTGAGTCTAAATACCCAATTTGAATATGGCTTAAAAACAATAAATAAAATTTAATACCCACCTTTTTTAGTCCTCGGTTTCATTATAATTTAACTATAATAATTTAATCTAAACAACAAATGTATAAAGTTTCACTTTAAAATTAGAAATTTTAACGTTATTGCTTAAATGTTCCTAAATTATAAAATAATAACCAGGTATACTTAAATGACATTCTTGATTATAATGATTTGTATGTATTGTACAAACTATAGGTAAAAAATAATAAATATTCGTAAGAGCATATCCCCTTAATTTCGTATTACAAAAACGATCCTGTATATAAAAATTACGTATGCAAAACATCATCTCGGCAATATTTTTTTTGTGAATATTTTTATGTTCAAATTATATTCCAAGTCAAATTTAGCTTATAAGAATTCAAAGCTTTAATTTAACAAAGTGAACATAAATCAGTTTAGGCGACATAAAAATTCTTTATGTCTTTAACTTTTCAACAGAATTAAATACACAATTTTACTCACATTTTCCTGAATAATAGCGAGTGTTTGTCGAGACTCCTCGTGATGCGAATTTATAATTAAGCGCCGCATACTTTCCCTTATTTTTGGCTGGATTTTCGAGTTTTGTGTGCTGTAGTCTAAAATTACAGCAGATCCTGAAAGGGCTAACACGAAGCACAAAATTTGACTTCCAATAAACTGCACAAAAGAAAAAGAAAATTAAATTATGAAACAAACAGAAGCTTCTTTCTTTACAGAATAATCTCATTAGGGAATTGTCGGAGATTAAAAAATTTTACTTATTTTTCGCTTATTAGATTCTAGATAAACACAGATAATTTTTAATTGAAGAAAAGGGAAATATATAATTAATAATTTCTATTAAGGTAGTAGTTACTATGATACTAAAGTAAGCATACATCAAAGCAAATTGCATTTTATGTAATGTGATTTTTAATTTGTTAATTAGACTGTAGGTAATATGTTTTTTTTTAATTATAATTATGAAAGTAATATATTTATTAGTATTGTTCTTAATAAAATTAGTAGAAATTTAATTCCGTAATATTATTACTATATCTTCGCGAATGTATTCCTCTCAATTATACAAATATTTAATTAGAGTCTGCTCGGTGTTCCTTTATGACACTCGAATTAATTTATTTAGCTTAATTAGTGCGGGGCGCGACATTCACATATGTGTTTTCCCCTGCTGGTTTTGACAATTGTAATATAAATAGAACATCAAAGATGGATGGTAGTTTATGCCATCGATCATATTCGCTTCAATCTGGGTCTGATCCGGTCAACAATATTCTATATGATTTATTTCAAAGGATTACTGATTCAAGTACAACCAATATATCTCATTCATACGGTATTTTTTTATACTTAAAGAAAAATGGGATTTAATAACGCGTCGATTGCAATTTGTTATCTTTCTTTTTTCATTTTCTATTCGGCCACAAAATCTAACTTAATAAATTATAAGAAAAGGTCTCACTAAAACAATAAACTTCCAACTTTTTAATATTACTTCGTATTTATTATAAATGTAATAAATAAATTATAAAAGTTTTGATATTTCTCAAGCAACAAAATAAATAATAAAAAATTTATGGCGAAATATAATTAATTTTTTCTTCTTTAACTAATCCTTTGAAACTAATTTTTAAATTATTTCCGATTATCGCGTAAAATCAGTCCATAAACATTAAGCGACGATCGTGGAGCGATTATTTTTATTGATGGTACTGCTTTAGGGAAAACGTAACTTTATACTCTTATGGAAAATTAAAAGGTGCAATAAATAACTATGCTTTTTTCCACCATATTTTTTTTATGATAAAAGTTTACAAAAATTCATTTTCATACTAATAACGCGTTTTTAAAGGTACTTCAAGTCAAATTGAATAATAAAAAGCACGGTTAAAATGAACTTTCATGTAAATCCATTTTTACTTTATGAAATAAATTATAATTTGCAATTTCTATACTTTATGTTTTTAGAAAATCGCTTGGACGGTCGATGTTTGTAATTAAATTTCAATCTTATGACGTAAATAATGGGTTAATAAAAAAATTATTTCCAATGTTCATATTGTTTAGCTTTAGAATACAATTTGCACCCTCCTATCAATGCTTTATGAACCGTTTTGTGCTATTTCTGCACGAATCCTCTGACGTAAATTAGGTGCTTCCACAAAACTGATCTAGACTTATTAAGTATTTTTAAGAAAATTGACGCATACCGATATTTTTGCAAATACCTTTATTTGTTAAATAAATGTTTCGTTGCTCGTTTATTGTTGAGTATTTTTAATGTATACAATATTTTTCATTAATGACCCCTATTAATGAATGATATTTGTTTAATGAATGATTTTAGTAGCGCTCTCTGTTGTTGATATTTCTAACGAAAAAGTATACGACAATTTTGAATATAAAGGTAATTTAGTTTATTTTAACCTAATACTCTTCAAATTGTAAGTAACCCAGTACATTTTATATTTATTTTATAAAAGTGAGGTTATGTACGCATATTATACCGTCGGTAATTGAACTCTCTCATAATAGACAACCATGTTTGTTTAATTCAACTTCGGTTATGATCGGCATAATTCGGGTTGTTGTTTTTTAATGGTGACATTTATAAATAACTCGTGTAAAAATGATATTTTTTCTAATTAACGAAATGCACTATCAACGAACATGTTTAATTGTAATATTTTTTTACAATTAAACTTTTTTACTACAATTAAACTTAGTGAAGAATTTAAGTAATTAAAAACTATTCATTGTTTTTCGATTTTTAAACAACAATAGATATTGAAAATTATTTAATTAAAACACCGTACATATTATTTTATTAAAATAACATCATCAATGTCCGAAGCAATAAATTTTCATTAAAACTTGAATGACATAGGAATTTTATAATACCCAAATATTATTTGTAAACCAATTTTTATTTTTAACATGCAATGATAGGATATGTCAATACCAGTAACAAGTACGTTTATTTAATTGATACTGTGTTACATAAAATTTTATTTATGTCAATATTTTTTGTGCGAACACTATTAAAAACGTACAAAATGAATTTATTTTTTAAATAAATAAATTATATTTTACAAGAATTTACTTCCAGTAATTCAAATCAATAAAGCATCAATATTAAATTTAACAAATAATACAGAATTGTTTGTTGGGTTTTTCTTTTGAACCTGTTGGGAATTAAATGAGCTGGTACTCGACTTGTAAGCACAATAGCTGTTATTATAACTTCATTGTATAATGTACAATAACTATATTCCGTTAAAAATAATATAAAAAATACACTTTATTTTAAGGTTTCTTTAATCTAAGAATATATTTTTGTTAAATATTACAAATTACAAACAATATCCCATTTATTTAAAATTACAATAAAAAATTATTATTTAGATTTTTTTTCTATAAAGTATGTAGTTATTGTATTTAATTGATGTACAGGTGAGTTTCGAACTTATCGCACCTCTACAAGAATATAATAAAGAAATCGTATTTATAACGATTTAACGCGACTAAACTCTTTTGAAGAAATCTACTCCATTATGCAGTACAGTAATAATATTTCCTTTATACAACTTTGGTAAGTATATTTCAAAGTATAAATAATTACAATCCTTAAAAGTAGTTGTAATTTCTCACAAAACCTTTTTCATACAATTATTTTATTCCAGATCGCATTCTTGTAAGACTTTGATTTTGATCATGTCAGTCGTTTGGACCGAAATTAATTAGCAGACATAGAAATTGTAACGGCGTAAATTGTAAATATTGTAAATTGTATATAATTAAGTGATAAGGTTTATTTTAGAATAATACTCGGTATTGGGAATTTCGACTTGGGATACGCCCTCTGGGAGTTATTTGCTGAAGCTAGAAAAGGTCTACCTTGACATAACCTGTTTTTATAAAATTTATTTCCGTGCAGTTATAAATCAGTTTCCTTGGGTTTATTATTACTATATTAAAATAATAATATTTTTACAGGCTGTAATTTATTACTTACCCCAAAACAATGAATTTATGCAATTATGCAAGTAAGAAGTAACACACACTGGTCAATAAAAGATAAACACAATTTTTAAACACAAAAAACTTGATCTAAACACAGGCGCAATTACTAAAACCAATAAAAATTAAATCGGCGCAAAAATCTTATATTACTTTATCCTCCATGTTTTTTTCAAATTTACGTCAAAATAGCGCCATCTATCCGTAGTCGAAATTCCCAATATAAATTATTTATTGTCTCACGACCTTTCGGTAACCACCCTGTATATAGAGAATGTTTATTTAGCAATTGCGACATCTAGGTAGGTTCTTAACAACTCAGTTGTCGTGTGACTTAAGCTTGTGTCTCGATCTCGTCGTTATTTCTATGATACGCTCATGTGGTTTAATCCAGCAATATTAGTAATATTAATAAATGTACAAATATCAAAAATATTACAGCCAACACCTGTAATTATATTAAATTAATATTTTACATAAGTTTCGTCTTATATTGTGGTTGGATGTTATTTTTATGGATGAATTAATTTTACGATTAACGTTTGTAAAAACACCTGTACAGAGGTATAAACGTATTTGCATATAATTTGTCCTTCCTTAATTTATAATTATGTATTTTGTTGTAAATTAGTTAGTAATTTCAATCATGTGTTCTCTTAGCTCTGATGAAGCCAGCGACACAAGCTGTGCGAAACGTTAGCGAATGTAACTTGTTATAATTACAATAAACAATCTACGTCCGAATTGCCGACTATTTGTTTTCCCTTTATTTTAATAATATACCGGGTGCATACCAAGATGGCTGACCAAAGGTACTTTTATTTAATGGAACACCCAGTATATTAAGACATTTTTAGATAACTTATCAAAAATAATCATACTTTGTATAACCTTTAATGGGTCTATCTTTACTCGTTTTACTGAAATTTTTTTGTCAAAATTTCAACCCAAAATTTTCAATCGTTTTAGAGCAATGATTTTACAAAAATGTATCTTTTTTCAAATATCAGCAAAATGAGTGAAGATAGACCCATAAAAGGTTATACAAGTATGATTATTTTATGATAACGAATCCAAAAATGTCATAATATACTGGGTGTTCTAATTAAAAAAAAGTAACTTTGGTCCGCCATGTTGGAATGGGCACCAGGTATATTATTAAAATTATTATACATTCTGTCTAAAACCGCATGTCGTAATCATTTTTCATTTTGGAGTACCTAATATTAATTCCTCGCAGCGCTGGGACACCCTGTATATTTTAAACATTTTAAATATACATACAGTGCGGACACAAAGTAAATGCCCCCACCCCGCTAACTTTTGAACGGTTATGTTTTTGATTCTGAAAATTTGTCTACCTAGGAATCTAATTGCGAACTTTCTAATAAAGGTATTTTTGAGTTTGTCGAACTTCCTTATTTTAAATGGAACACCCAGTATATTTTTGCATTTTTGTGTTCTCCATAAAAATACCATTAAATTGACCTAGCATAGTGTGGTCTACGATTAATACTTTTGGAAATACGCCCATTTGAAAATCGCATTTTTATGCAACTTCATTTACACCGGAAGTTGGACCCAACTGCCCCAACTTCGTTATTTTAAATGAAATATTTTTCAATTAAGTTAATAATATTAAATTTAAACAAAATTATGTTTAATAGTAAGTTCGGTAATTTTGCTGATTAACATAACCACTTTCCATGTCTTGACACTAATAAAATCTACAGGAAATCTCTTGCATAAAAATTTTGTTTAAATTTAATGTTATTAACATAATTGCAAAAGAAATCATTTAAAATAAGGAAGTTGGGGCACTTGGTTCCAACTTCTGTTGTAAATGAAGTTGCATAAAAATGCGATTTTCAAATGGGCGTAATTCCGAAAGTAATAATCGTAGACCACACTATCCTAGGTCAATTTAATGGTGTTTTTATGGAGAACGCGAAAATGCAAAAATATACTGGGTGATCCATTTAAAATATGAAAGTTGCCATCCACTTTCAGTATAACCGGAAGTACCACAAAATCAAAAATACCTTTATTAGAAAGTTCGGAATTAGATTCCTCAGTAGACAAATTTTCAGAATCAAAAACATAACCGTTAAAAAGTTAGCAGGGGGGGATTTACTTTATGTCCGCACTGTATATTATATTGTAAATTATGGTAATCACCATAATTTTTCGATTACAATTTTTCTATTGTATATTAATAAATAATAAAAAATAAACTCTTAAAGTAATTCTATCTGTCCAGCAAATATGAATTTTGAAAATGTTGATATTGTATATGAGGTAGATTTAAATTATGTGAATAATATAGATTTAAATAATTATGAGGACAAATACCAAATATAAGAATTCCTCACCAAATACGAGGAACAGTTTTTTAAAAGATTTAGATTAACTATTCTCTTTCAAAACAATTACCATGTGCTTACTATTTACAAGCACTTGTATTGTTATGTGTTATGTTAGACCTAGTAACTAGTTGATTGTTAAACAGGTGACTTTTAAGACAACCAATTTGAAGACGGATAGGGGCGTATCATAAGTTACGCGACGGTGCCTAGTCAACAGTTAAGGTGATAGGGAGTCATTTATTGAAAAACCGATGTTTTTATCTTTCCTGAATTTTTTTAAAGTGTTTAAACTTAAGACTTTTATTTGAATATACAATTTTTGTTTTTCATGTATCTAGATTTATATAAGCGTAGTTTTGCAAAAACAAAAATATAAATATTGATGTTTTTCTTGCAAAATTACACAAATATAGTTGTAGATACATAAATCTCCCACAATGACACTGAAGTGGGCAATGGTCCTTTTTTTAAATACGCTGCACATTGAATCCTCTCGAGTTTTCGAAGAGATTACCAGAAATATTGCAATCTGGTCCTGATGAACTACCAGCGTTGTTTCTTAGGAGATGCGCATCCTCTTTAAGCGAACACTACACTATTTAATCGATCACTTGATGAAGGTGTATGTCCATTATCTTGGAAGGCTTCGTACATTACTCCTGTTTACAAATCTAGTGATAAAGCAATAATCGATAACTATCGTCCAATATCGATAATTTCGCACATTCCTAAACTGATGGAAAAATTCGTGGGCCAAGCGATTTCTAATATATTTCATGACATTATTATTCCTGAACAACATGGTTTCATTAAAGGAAGAAGTACTGAAACAATCCTTTTTGTCTATACAAATGACATTATACATGATTTGGAAGATGGTTACGA
This sequence comes from Stenus bimaculatus, assembly GCA_963971135.1. Taxonomy (NCBI): domain Eukaryota; kingdom Metazoa; phylum Arthropoda; class Insecta; order Coleoptera; family Staphylinidae; genus Stenus; species Stenus bimaculatus. The sequence goes on along the minus strand of OZ020180.1, from coordinate 66,155,659 downwards.
AGTTGCCAGCGTGTATACGGACTTCAGTAAAGCTTTCGATAGAGTACCTCATGAACTGTTATTAGTTAAGTCAAAAACGCTCGGTATTAAAAATCCTCTTCTATCCTGGATCAAGTCTTATCTCAATAACAGGACTCAGAGTGTCAAACTTCAGTCCGTCTGTTCAGAATCTATGGTGGTGCCAAGTAGGGTTCCTCAAGGATCACATTTGGGACCTATTTTATTTCTGCTATTTGTTAATGACATTGGCTCTATTATCAATCATTCCAAATTTCTGTTATTTGCCGATGATTTAAAGCTTTACAAAACCATTACATCCGCAGCGGACATTGCACTCATACAAACGGATATTGACGCTCTAAGTCATTGGTGCAAGCTGAACCAGATTACCCTAAACGCGAGTAAATGTAAATGTATTTATTTTAGTCGCAAGATCAATGGAGGTTCTATTAGCTTTCATATTGATGGATCCTCCATTGAATTGGTTGAATCAATTAAGGATCTTGGTGTGATTTTGGACAGTAAACTTCAGTTCTCTGAGCACATAAATTACATTAGCAACAAAGCTAACCAAATGTTAGGTTTTGTAAAGCGTCGTACTGCTAATTTTTCCAGTGATCGAGCTTTAATTACCTTATACAATTCACTTGTAAGGTCATATTTAGAATATTGTTGCTGTATTTGGTCCCCATTTTTTAACGTTTATATTAGTCAGCTCGAGTCTACTCAAAAGCGATTTGTTAAATATTTGTGCTATAAAACCAATACGTATTATGACAGAAATTTTTACTCTGAAATTCCAAATTATTTCGGCTTCTTGCCTTTAAAATTGCGACGTCTTTATTATTGTGACTTAATTGATTGTCCATATATTTTAAATGTTTTAATTTTTATGTACCTACCCGTTCTCTTCGTCAGCAGTATGTATTTTGCATAGACCATCATAGCACTGCTTATGGTCAAAACTGCCCTTTAAATAACTGCTGCAGGATTTTTAATGAAGTTTGTAGCAACATCGATATTTTTAATTGTTCTTTTGAGCTTTTTAAACGTAAACTATTTATTTATTTTAGTTCGTATTCTTAAGTATGCATTGTTAATATTTCTGTAATGTTTTTAAAGGCATGTCCGTAATAAAGATTATTAATAACAAAAATTGCAAATGAATGTAAAATTCTTACTTTAGTTTGGTATTTCTTTATTTTTTTGACTTTCCAATTCGAAACACTAAAAAATTCATGAAAGATAAGTACGTCGTTTTTTTCAACATTTGACTCCCTATCACCTTAAGACGTTGTGAATAAAGCGATGGTGCAACGCAAGGTCAACTTAAGCTGAGCTTGAATATGAGCTGAGCTTGATACTTGTTGGAGAAACCTGGCCTTATAGTTTTATAAAGCTCTCGTATAAAAGATAAATCATTTTAGAGTGGACACCAGAGTAATAAGTATGGACACCCGGGAGATAAAGCGTTTATCGTCATATTTTTCCTTTATAATTCATATGATTGAGTAACTAATCAGTATATTATAAACAAAGTCAAAACGTTTTTTACTAAGTGCGCTACGGTAAACTAAAGCAGTTTAGTTATTAAAATGGAGTTTTCATTAAAATTTTCCAATAAATTCAATTAAAAGTTTAGACAGGTGGTTTTAAAAGGAACATAAATTTTCAGTTCTTTTAGTAAAAATGACATTTTAAATTTTGTCAACCTAAAAAGTATGGATTATATCGTTTATTTAAAATTGTTGAATTATTTATTTAAGTTATGAATTGTTTAATTTTATACTTAGTTATTTTGTGGAAGAAATTCTAAGCATAAAAGGAAAAATAAAAACAATTATTCTTGGAGAATAAACAGAAAATGCGCCTTTGTTTGCTGCATAGATGCAAAGTAACAATTTTCCTCCATATCTCACATTACACAAACGCAAACACAACTTTATTACTTGTTAAAACGCCCCATACCCTACGGTGTTTTGTTTAATACAGGCTTATATTAGGAATAAGATGTGAACGCGGCAGGAGGCGGTGGTAAGTAATTTAGTCGACCCGGTGGCGCGGTTTGAATGTGCGGAGTTCGGAAAGGGGAAATCGATTAAGCTAAAATGTTTTTCCACTTTGAAGTTTGTAGTTGCTTTGAAAACGGTGGTCACAATTAAATGCTTCATGCTGAAATTCGCGTAAAAGCGGATCCAGGCATCGTGCGTTCTCAGACCACCGCATTTCCCAAACTTATTTAGCAAACCTTTTAGTGAATCTTTGTCGACGCTGCGAATCTCTAAAACCGCTTTTAATTTTTCAAACACCACTGAAACGCGGTTTTATTCTAAAAGAAAGCGTTAAAGTCGACCTTTTATACTTAATATTTAAAAAGTTTAAATTACTTAAACGAAGGAAAATTAATTTATTCAGACTAACTTCAAATTTAAAATCGTACAATTCTTCATTAGGATGAGCTTTATTCTTGCTGAATCTTTATAATATGCCACCAATTATTTTCCTGAAAGTGATGTACAAGAATGGGTATATTTCAAATTCCAAATTAGTTACGTTTGGGGAAGTCACGAACACGGATGCTTGCATGTTCATGCACTACAATCCTAGTATAATATTATACATCATATTCTCGTATAATACACATGTACCTATATTTCTTCTATTCGAATACCATTTAAAATTGCACCAGGCACATTGATATAGTGCTAGTCTATAAAAAATATACAATCAATACGGTTGTATTGAATTGTAAACCTTCACTTTATTGGGCGTAACAAAACAAGTTAATACAATTAAAATTTGAAGCTCTTCAAAATACACATTTTATAACCAGTTTTTGACTAGTTCTAAAACTGGATTCTCTATCATTTTTATAAAAATTAAAAACCTACATTAAAACTAATAAATAGTTTTAACTTTTAATAACGATATCCTAATTTACAAAATTTAATGTAGTTAATAGGAAAAGTCAATTCGTTTGAACGAAATCTAACAAACTTTAGGTTTGCATTAAATTGTGCTTAAAAGTTCTTAATTACTTACTAATTCAAGGTCAACATATTCTCGTATAAGTTTGAAATTAATTGGGTTTGAAATTGTGTAACTCCGAATCTCTCCAAATATCTACAGCTTACTAGGAAATATAAATATTCGCCCAGACATAAGTGGTTAGCTTTAATCACCTTTTATTTATCATTCGAAAGATATGTTAAAATTAACTCAAAACAAAATTTATTATTTTTTCCTGTATATGGTTTTTAGTCCCAATTTTTTTTAACACTTTCTTGAAAACAATTCCAGAAAAGATAGGGATATTACAACGACTAACTACTTGTATCACGTCTAAAAGATATTTTTTTAAATTAAGTAAAAATTAATGACCTAAATCGTCTGTAGGTATAGTGGCATGGATTTTATAAAAATTTAAAGAGAGTTTTCTTTCCCTACAAACTTAGCTACTTAACCTAGAAAAATAATTCCATATCTAGAAAAACAATAAAAAGCATGATAGTATTATTGATTCGTTGGTCATCGCATATATTTTCTGGCATTCTTAACAAATAGCATACATTTTTCTGAGGTCAACGATAGATACGATTTAAGAAATTATATTTGTGCTTTCTTATTTCCCTTTTGAAACCAAAATTTCTTTAAAAGTCCATATGAAAATTAAATATTTCACAGCGCTCCAAATATTTCTTAAAATTTTACTTAATTTTTGGAGCGCTGTGAAAAGTTTAAAAATATTTTTAAAACAAAAAACAAGTCTATACACTCTTCGCTTATACCTTAACTTATTGTTAGCGTTGGAAATGACATATTATTTCAATTAGTTTTTTATAAAAATCTAAAACGCCGCTTAGCGAACGTTTTTTGTAAAGAGCCCGTTTTACTGCTTCCGTATGAGTATTTGGATTGACTTACAAAAATAAAAAAAAAAAGAAATTGGTAGCCACAAGACTCTTCTGTGTACCAAAAAAAGAAATTTTAAAAAAGCTTCACTGGAAAAAAAATTATGACCAAAACCGCAAATATCAAGCGAACTTCAAAATCCAGCGCTAAAATTCGCCGACTATCCTCTTAACGTTTGGAATTTAATTTTTAAGATGCATAGAAGATTTTTACAATTTGTAATGTTTCTGACAAAAATTCTTCAATCTAAACAAGGTAAGATATGAACAAACATAGTTGTGCCAACAATGTAGTAGTTTTTCAACCATTTAATTTGATATATCAGTTATTTAAATCGGATACAAAATAAAGAAGCTACATCGTTGGTTGTTTTTTGTGCACACCTCTGTATATTAAGAGGATAGCTGGTGTACTCCATTCAGGCTTGTATTTTTGATCAAACTAATTTTTCTTCCAAAGCTCTTTTAATGTTTTGTTTTGTTTGGTTTATAATTTCAAATCTTGTGTGGTTATATTTCTTTAGATTATTTCCTTTGTGTAATAAAAACTTACCATTTTTTTCTGTACAAACGAACCCCAAAAAACTAATTTACATTAAAATCGTCTATTCCTGATTTTAAAATTCTTGACACCCTCTGCAGGCGAAAATCTCAACTAAACTCCGCCAGACGCCAATTTATGTTTATTTGTGTTTCGCACACCCTCACCTTCTATGTACTTCGAGACAGACATAAATACGTTTAGCAATTTTAATTTACCACGTGAAAATATTTTTTTTTTGGTACAATTTCAAATCTTGTGGTATTTTTTTGTAATATTGCCTTTGTGGAATAAGAATTTTTTTTCTTTATAAACGAACCCCAAAAAACTACAACTTAGTTTTGCTTTATTTCAAAGTTTATTTAAAAATGGATACCCAAAGACATGATTTGTATTTAGATTAAAACATAAATAATGCAATAAATAAAATTTCAGTTAATCGGACAACAGTTATTATTTGTTCAATTTTACGTACACATGGGCAAAAATAAAGGACGCTACAATTTTTATCTTTTGACATAAATAATGCATTATGCCAGCGTTTTGGGCGTACTAAATTTACCTAATTTAAGCCATTTTTAAAAATCACCCTAGATAAATTAGATTCATAGAAGGCAAAAACTAAATTTATTGTCTTTGATATTAACAAAATTTACATTGAAATCGTCTATTCGCGATTTTAGAATGCTAGACACCCTCTGCAGGCGGAAATGTCAACTAAACTCCGTAGTATTCTGACAGGCGCCAATTTGTGTTTACCAGTATTTACTTGTGCTATGTACTTGTGTTTCGCGCACCCTCACCTAGATCTGTACTTTGAAAAAGTCATAAATACGTTTAGCAATTTTAATTTACTACAGGAAAAATTTGCAACACGGTTGCCATAACCTCCTTTAAAATGAACCAAACATTCACTTTTTGAATATCCAGCAATAACAGTAATTGGGAATTTCGATTACCAAGAGATGGTGCTGTTTGGACCTCTATGCCAGTTTTTGAACTAAAAGATACAGTAATTGTCAAATTTTATCAGGTTATGATTGGTTAGGATTACTGTATCTTTTAATTCATAAATTCACACCAGAGGGCGTATCTGATCTTAGAAATCGCCAATAGGGTAAATTATATCGGAAATGTGGAAAAAATCGGTAGAAGAAAACCTGGGTCAAATAAGTTAAGAATAAACAAGTAAAAAAGTTAAAAGGGGTGCGTATACAGGGTCCACCAAGAAAATGGAAATACCTTAATATTTTGGAACCATATTGTTTAAAAAAAAAGTTTTAACAAAAGCTTATTCAATTTAAACAAGCTACCATTTAAACATGTTTTTAATATACAGGGTGTTCGTTTTATTAGTGATACGGCACCTAACTTTAGTTTTTTTAAATGCAACACCCCGTATATTTTTAGATTTTTGGATCCTACATTTAATTAAACTAAACTTAGGTAGAAATCATTTTTTTATTCATCATTATTATGGCGGACCCTGTATGTTCAGTGTATGTTCACTCGAGATGATTATGTTTCAAAAGGTCAGTTTTATAAATTTTATATTAATTCAATGATCAAAATGTTTTAAGGTCCCACCAACGTGCGGATTAAAAAGAAGCTTCACGCAATATGCCGCAATTATCTGTACCTGCATCCAGAATCAGGACCTGAAGTTCCAATACGGAAGGCTAGACTTGCAAAGAGGTAAGAATTATGGTGTAAAAATCCTTTAACAAAGAACAGTGTAGAGCATGATATACCAACATATTTCGTGTTAGATTGTGCGATAACAATCCATCAACATCACAAAATGATTGTATCACCACAATAGTGATGGGTTTTATTCAAAGTAATTTAAATGACAAGGACGAGGACGAGAACAAAGAAAAAACTTTTCGGTTTTCACTTACGAAAAGAATACAAATTTCTAGTTGTGAAATTATGATGATTTTTAATTCAACCATGCAAAATACAACCTTCAAAACAATTTAACTGGTATTGACTCATTTGATTTGCTCAACTCTTATTCACCTTACAAATTAGGAAATACCTTTCTGATAAACCAAGTAGAAGAAAAATAGAAGAAAACACGTAAATATGATTGCCGTACATGAAAATAAATTAAGAGGTTACTATCATGTTACTACAAAGTTTAGTTCACATTTTTGCCATAGAGAGCGAACAGTGCCATCTATTAGTAGCTAAATTTGATTATACTCAAAATACACCGTTTATTCTCATAAATTTGTACCCAACACAAAATAGAGTGTTCTCTTTATATTAGTTTATATTTTTATTGAATTTTGTAATTCCTGCACTTTTGTTTATTTGAGACGTTAATCTAAGATAGCTTTTGCAGCTCTGAAGAAGGAAACATACAGTTTCCGAAATTGGTTAGAAGGTTGATATCGTAGTCCTTATCCTTTATATTTTCTGTAATATGAAGCGCAGAGTAAATATATTCCTTCTTTCATTGATTTTACTTTATCTTTATACAAAGTTATAATTTTAATGTACGAGTAAGCACCTATAGAAACTATGAAATTGGCATGAAAGGTGAATCGAGCTTTATTCATTTGCCGACTGATTCGTACCACGTACGTGATACAAATTGCTAGTATAGAACGGAAATTTTGAATGCGATTATTTATCTATTTCCCATTAGTTTAAAAAATAAAATAATCAAACATATTTCAATTTAATCAGATAAAAAATCAATTTATATGTATGATTTATGAACAGTATGGAAACGTAGTGTGTGTAAATGTTTATTGTTTCCTAAATAATATTTCATACATTCACACCGATTTAACTAAATTTAATTCTACCCACATTTATTTGTTTATGAAATGATAAAATAATATTATATGGGGACATTTTGATTATATACATTCCCTATTAATAGTATTTTCTACAAATCATTTATAGAATACAAAAATTTTATATTGTTTTGACTTATTAGAATAGTTTAACTAAATACTTACGAGATATATGATGAAATTGCTATCAGAAAATGAAGTAAAACATCCGTAAAATGCTGTCACCATCATAATCAAAGAAGCAGCTATGAGGATGTAGGTACCGCTGTAAAAACTTTGCAACTCTAATTTTCTGATCCATTCCCCAAGGCCTGGTTCAAATCGTAACCACATGCAGAGAGAGAAAATTGCAGTTCCAATCATCTTAAAATAAATTAATTTTAGTGAATTTTAAGTCAAATTTTAAAAATTATTAATAATTTCTTTTTCTTAAAATTTGTGTGATACCCTAGGTATATAGAGCGTGTCCCAAAATTCAAGATAAAGATTCAACTGAACAAAAGCTATTAATGGCATCCAATTGACATTCCAATTCCATTCCATAAAATATTATTATCTTAGACCTCCCAATCGAAGCCATCATCAAATTTTTCTTCAACTGGCACCATCCACGTTTGTAAACAGAAATGGGATCCCAAATTTCTACTGAATACGACAGTACGTTATCCTGATTATTTTTGAAATACGGAAAGTAAATCTGTATTTTGAGTATTTTCTTTGGTTTTTAATCGCCAATTGCAAATAAAAATATTTCTTCAAAGTGGCTTTGTTCATATGTATAAATAAATGAATAAAATCATTTTAAACCATGTAAGGAGCCAATTTTGAATTTTGAAATATATTTCAGTAGTTGTTTTATTATAAAATAAAGAATAAACTTAACTTTATACATTTTTTAGATGAGAAACATATACTCGTATTCAAAATATAGTTGAGATCCGATGTCTGTTAACAAATGTAAGTGGTTCCATAAAAAAGGTGATCATCATCAACTATCTTCTTAAGAAGTCATCACTTCCTAGGAAGATAGTCGGCAAAATATTTGAAAATCGTACTCGCTAGTAAAACTTGACTTATTGGCATTTGTTATCAGAAATTTAAAAAAACATAACAGGTTGCCCTTCAAATTGAATTTATTTTTCTGTACTTGTGAAAAAGTATAGAAAACGCATTTTTCCAAAAGTATACCCCTATAATAGACTTAATTTGAAGGGTAACCACTTGCGTTTTTCTTCAAGTTTTTATAACAAATGACCAAATTTACTAGCGAAAATTACGCAATTCAAGGATTTTGCCGAGTATCTTCTTAAACGTAGTCAAGGCCTTTAATAATGATGGAATTGGAATGCTAATTTGAAGCCATAAAAAGGTTTTCCTGGTTTGAATTTTATCTCACCAACTGTAAACTGAATTCTGGGACACCCAGTAGGTAAATATACTATTTATGCAAAAAAAAATATTTACTAATTTCTTTGTAATTTATGTAGAAAATAGAAGTAAATAAAGATTTTTTTAACACTAAAATGTAGCTTCTAAATAAAGTTTTCTTAGAGGTGTACACATTGATTTTATTCCGATTGAGACATTATCTGCACAGTCAGGCGACTTCACAAGTAGCACGAAACAGCATTTAATTTGAAGTTGTATATGTGTCGTCATACTTCTTTGATGTCAAGTTTTCACATGTTAATAAATAAGCAGCAAGTAATGTATTTATCTTAATGCTTATGAGTGTGTATTTGAAAGGTAATTTTCTTGATTTGTATTAAAATCAATAATAAAAGCGCCTTTTTATTTTTTATTGCATTCGCGATTGTAACTTCAGTAGATATCATTACATTACATGTGATATCTTATTTATCATATTTTCAAGAAATATTTATCTTCCTTTTTAAATATTTAAAAGGGTTTGGGCTATACAAACTTATTTGATTTTTTCTGACTTAGGTATATTTTATTATAAAGGGCATTATATACAATTATTACTTTTGAAAAATAATATCTATGGATAGTAAAATATATTTTCCTACAACAGACGAAAAATGGAAGCGGTTAAATCGTAAAATTCATAATTTTTTGCTTGAAGATGACCGCTTACAAATACATGTTATGTAAAAACACCTATATTTGATAACCAATATTTGAGTTACCTAAAAATTTAAATTTATTTTTATCAATTTCCTGGCTTGATGAATGCTTATCGAAGAACTTTTGGATGAGGTAGGTTATATTAAATTCTCCAATTTTGGTCTAATGAGTAAGTGTATCACTTTGTACAGACCTTTTAAAGCACACAGTATGCAGGTTGTTCATTACAAAACGAGCCAACTCTCGAGAAAATAATTTAATGGTTATAAAATGATCAGCGGGTATAAATTTATAAATAAATACAGTCGAACTTCCATAACTCGAACTTCTATAACTCGATTTTTTCCAGAACTCGAATTTTGTTTGTAATGTGTTTGTACTGTGGACTTTCAGAAAATAAGTATGTATGTGATATTTTTTTCCGAAGTTGATAAAAACAAGCAAAACTCATTCTAAAAATATAAATACCTAAAGAAAATTATAATTTGTAAACTTATTCAAGTATTTTGGCAAATAATTCGTTTGTTTTAATGCAAAATCTGTTAAAAAATTGATTTAGATAAAACTTGTTCCTTCTTTTAGTAGAGTTTGAGACTGCAAAAAATCTTATAGGTTTTGACTTAAAAAACTTGAGTATCACTGAAATTAACAGAAAGGTGGTGTTTGACCTAAAAATAACTAAGACTATTCGTCTTCATCTTTCAAACTAAAGAACTTCATTTAAAATTCTTTTCTTTAAATCTTTCATTTTCTCAGATATTTATTTGTTTCGAGTAAAATGATTCACCCCGTATAATTTCTTCCAATAAAACTGATTTTAATTCCATCTTTAAAACATTTACCTTTTATCCGAAGCTATAAAAAAATATGACAGAAAGTATAATTAATTTTTAGAAAAAACTAAAACAACTTAAAAAAACTGAAAAATGTACCTACCCAATTCGTAATTTATTATACATACATAATTCAAATTATATTTCTGGAAGAAGTCATTCTGTTATTACAATTTCTACAAGACTTTTTAAAAGCAAATACGTGGTGGGGCGGAAAGGAAGGGCGGTTTTGAAATGAGAATTACTCAGCTGTTTTTTAACTTAAAAATATTAAATACGAATAATTAAAGCTTAGATGTTACTATTTAACACTGAAGTGAAATTATGTTTTGAAAATGATATCAGTCCGTTTTCTGCAATTCACTGCTGTAGTCATGCCTCAAAGTTTAGCATCACCCTCTCATTCAAGTCGTTTTCAATTGCCATAACTTCTGTTTTGATGGCTTTTTTGCAGATTACTAGGTTTATCAATATAGACCTTCGTCTTTTTAGGTGTCCCCATAAAGAAAACATCACATGATGTGAGGTCAGGGTGATGCGGATTGCAGGAAACAGACATTATCTGCCTGATATCAGTTGCAAAACATAATTTCACTTTTTCAATATTAAATGATAAGTTTTCATTTTTTGTAATTGAAATTTTTTTTAGTTAAAAAACAGCCGAATTATTCTCGTTTTAAAAGCGCCCTTCCATTCCTCCCCTCCCTTTAATTAATATATTGATAATATCCATTGTTGTATGTTTTCTTTTTTTCTTAACAATTAAATTAAAATGGTGTTGCCTTAAAGAATTTATTTAAAAAAAAAACACTAACACGTTTCGGCACTAAGGCCGTAATCAGGCTATAATATAAAAATATAAAATGTAAGAAATAAAAATAAAATAATAGCTTCTAATAAAATTGTGAATACACAATTACTTCAGGTGATCGTAAATAACAATTTTTTTTAAACAATGTATACTAAAATTTTTTTAAAATAATAATAAGTTCTAAAATAAACAAAGTAAGAAAACAAAGTAAATAACATAATTCCCATTATCTATGTTTGGAAAAATGAGACTAAGAAATATTAATCTTTTTAAAAAATTATTACATTTGAAATTAATAACGTTTCTTTCCTTTATTATAAAAATGTAAATTTTATTAGAAGGTACTATTTTTTGTAGTTCTTACATTTTATAATTTCATGTTTTTACATTTAAACCTGAAGATGGCCTTAGGACCGAAAACATGTTGGTGTTTTTTAAAATAAATTGTATTTTTTAAGACAACAACATTTTAATTTAATTGTTCGCAAATATTTAATTTAATTTGTAAATTTTCTATTGGTATTTTTTTATTTTTTACATAAAAATAATAATTAATGAATCGTTCTCATATACTAACAATGTATTAAATCTTATTATTTTATTTAAAGCAGCTACTTTACCAATTTTCAAATTACGCTAATAACTTTAGTTTTTTCCTTTTCAAGTAAAATTACAAAATAAAAGTAAAAAATATTTTAAAATGTACTATTAAAAATATATTTTCACACTGTTTTTATAACCTACTTAACATAGTAGGTGGAATCAAATATTTCAGCTTATTTAAGTCGAGCAGAAAAGGTCTTGAGGGTACAAAGGATTCTAAATTATTTATTTTGTTTTATTTTCATTTTCAAGTAAAATTCTAATAAAATATTTAAAAAGCAAAGCATATAGTAATTAGTTACGATTCATTTAAAATTTAGGCTCCTCAAAGATACTTGAAACAAATGTAGACAATGTTAATTATTTTGCTTTGTTACTTCATGTTGACCAGGACCAAATTAATTGAACTCGCTCATATTAAAGTCCTGTCATTTGGAAGTTTTACCTGGAATGTTTTACGGGAGTTTTGAAAATGAGTAATTTTATAGATTTCGATGTGCTTTTTTCGAATTTCAACTTTGCCACCTCGTATATTTGTCGCTTGTGCCACTATATTGGAAAAATGACGCCTCTTAGCAGTTATATGACTATATCTCTTTTCCGACTCATTTTACGATAAAAACATTTATAATCAAAATTAAACTAGAAAAAATTTCCTACAATTTATGTAATTACCTTTTTTTTCGTAAAATCAATAGTTTTGGCGTACGAGCGCCGCAAAGTGTACTTCAACACGCGTTTTGACCAAAAAAACTCATTTCCACATCACCTTGAGGTAGAGTAAGCGGCACGTTTTTTTCGTAGTATCCCCAGTAGGTGATACATTAAAGTACAGTCTTCTGTGACGTTTGATAGGCTTTAAAATGTTACTTTTTATGTTCGTTGATTCTATGGTCACTTTGTCACTGACAACGAATAAATGGCGAAGTAGAAATGAATTTTAGGCAACCCAATATACAGTATAACATTGTATTGTCTGTTGTAGCAAACCTACATGGTCGCCACAAAAAGTACTTCTTTTACTCCGAATAAAACAATATACCATTAAATTTTTACGGAACGTAAATACTAAATTGACGCATTTTAAAAAATGTTAAAATCAGTTAAATAGTTTTTTTGTAAAAAAAATTGCAAAATTTTGGAACAAATACAGCCCTGTATGGCGTAATTTTCACCCAAAAATTTTAATTTTCATGGAATTTGTTAGTGGAATTTTAAGATATTAAACGTCCCGGTCATGCAAAAAGTTTCGAAGATATTAATTATTTTGTGAAAAGTGGAAAAATTTCAGAGGATAATTTTAGCTTCATTTTCAGCCATAACTCGATAACGAAAAGAGATAGCAATGATTATTTTTTTGTCATAAAGCTTTAAGAGAAGACTATTACATAGGGGTGAAATAGAATTTCAGGGGTTGATTAGAGATTAGATCGAAATGCGCCAAAGATTGCTACTTTTTAAAATGGGATCTTACAAAAATTTTGCGTTATTTTTTCGAAATTCAAAAAACCATATGCGTGGGCGGTTTGCATTCAAAAAGCACATTCGACTGCAATTGAAAATCGCTTTAAAAATGTCCTGACGAGAGCCACTCACCCCTAAATTCAAAATTTTGACTTAATTTAGGCATTACTTCCCAACCCCTTCTAAAATAAAAATTTCCTACGCGCTACCGGATGTAGAAATTATTCTTTTATAAGGCAGTGTCCAAAAATTATTAAATTAATATAATAAACTGGGCTCCAGTGGTAGAAACCTCAAGGTGGTGTGGAAATGAGGTTTTTTGCAAAGCGCGTTTTGAAGTACATTTTACGGCGCTCGTACGCCAAAACTATTGATTTTACAAAAAAAAGTTTTTTACATAAAATATAGGAAATTGTCTCTAGTTTAATTTTGAATATAAATGTTTTTATCGTAAAATGATTCGGAAAGGAGATATTGTCAAAAAACTGCTTTTAGGTGCCATTTTTTCAATATGGCGGCGCGAGCGGCAAAGATACGAGGTGACAAAGTTGAAATTCGGAAAAAGCACATCGAAATCTATTAAATTACTCATTTTCAAAACTCCCGGAAAACTTTCCAGGTAACTCCCTTTTCACTCCCAAATGACTGGACTATTAGCCCTTTCTGAAATAAATTGAGGGGTTTCTTAAACAGTAAATATTTAAAAAAATTACAGAATCAGGCTAGGTTACAAAGAGTTATGCAAAATTTTATTGGAAAATTAGACTTTCATTTGTTAAACCATTAAATAAAATAAGGAGTTTAGTAGTTAAAAAAATAATTATAAAAATACATTACAAAATATTTTTGGGAAATAATAAATGTAAGATTTGATCATTGTTTTAGTTAATTAAAATATTTAATTATGATAAAGTTTTTTTGTCAAAAAGAACATAAATTAAATTCCAGGGATCACCTCAACATGGAAATTATTAACCCGTATTCAAACTTTAATCGCAACGCTCCTTTTTAAAATTAAATTTAATTAAAGATTGCTTTGAATAATTAAATTTATAAACAAAAACTTTAATGGCAATATACAAATTATATATACCAAAACTGTACTAATATCATATAATGCAATAAATTATATAAAAAATAATAAATTCAAAAAATAGTTTGTGTGTGTTTTAAACTTATGAATTTATATAAAAAATTTACATTCTTTTGTTTTTTGATTGCTTTTTTCCATTAAATTTACAGTTCAATATTCATAAGATTTTTGAAAATGAAATAAATAAAAAATATGCTGGCATTTAAATTTCATAACAAAAATTTAAAATTAAAATGTTGATCTACTTCCGGTTAAGCCGAAAGTGAATAAAAATATAACCTTATGATTAAGCTTTTATACAATTTTATTATTTATTTAGTTCAAGCTTGAAATAATACTTCCAAGTTAATTAAGTGGGTAGTCGGCAAATTTAAGAGGTTTATTTTAAAATTCCGTCGATACTTACGCCTTTGATCACAACTTTTTTTTAGCAGATGATTTTTTTAATTGTCGATTTTTGTTGTACTATGGCTATTATTTGTTGCAGCTTTTGTCTTTGAGGGATACACCAAACAGTTTTATGTGAGCAACAAAGAGAATACTTCGTGAAAATTGAGCGCTTTTTATTATTTTAGAAATTCAAAAAAAAAACTAAAAGTAATAAAATAGTTTTTTTTGACACTTTGTAGAAAATGTTTAAAATAACAACTTTGCAGGGCCATTTTTGTTTTATATATATTTTTCGTATTTTTATTACAACTTATATATTTTTTTAAAATTAGTTATTTTTCTAAACACCATAAAAAATAATAAAAGCACTTAAAACAAAAAAGACACTGCCAAGATGTTATTTTAACCATTTTCTACAAAATATCGCATTAGTTTACCCCCCCCAAATACAAAATTTAAAACAAATGATTGCTGGAAGATACCAAAAAAAAACTTGATTGATTTCAAAATCAACTTATTAGATTTGAAGACTATTCTCGTAATATAAAATAAATTCTTAATTTAATAGCAAATCTAGAAATATTACAATTCTTTCATAAAAAGCAAGTGCTCAATTTCCCTGCCATATAAACAAATATCATTTAATCAATGTTATCTTTAAGATTTAAAGATCAATTTGTCATAAGGTTGTTATTTGTTTAAGTGAGTGATTAATAAGTTTTCTTATTAATACTAAATACTAATATTAAATTTTCAGCAACTAATGAATTAAAAACTTAAAGTTTAAATGAAAACTTTCTTAAATTATTAATGATAATTTAGTTTATGGCATGGTTTATTAACCAATTGATTTTTAATAACCTAATTACTCCATTCGGTAAAGGAATACTATTTTCTAAAACTTATAAAAAGTATAATATTTTCTTACCCACATAACGCCATTGAGAAAAAGCAGAACAAACTTTAAAACTTCTATTTGATTGCTTAACTTTGCGGCATCATTTTCTTTTGCCATGTTGCAGATACAAAATATTACTTACAAAAACAAAAACAATTTTTAATTCAACTGGTACGCAGTTTAGACTAAAATTACTTGGGTGTGATATCTTCTTCATCATGATAAGATTAGCTTATCTCTATGAGTAATATCTATACTCATACACTTCGTGAACTAATTACCTTATACATATAAACGTAATGCAAACATTTGGCAATGGATACGATATTAACAGATAAAAATATAAAATAAGGAAAACAGGTTCTTTTTAATCGATAACGTAAAAAATATATTCTAGTAAAGAACATATTAAATATTTAATGATGTCACGTTTTTGCATGTCTTACCTGCATAATAAGAATATTTTGTCTTCTTTGTTGGTTTTGTTTAAAATCATGCTTCAGTAAAAAAACAAAAAATAAGATTAATAATATAACTATCCATGGTGTATGTATTCCTTCTCCTTTCTTTACAATTAAATAAATAACACAGAAGTGTCTGAATATATAGGTAGATAATTGTTTATAAACAAAGTTTGTATAAAAAATTTTGTTTGTTTAAAATACTGTTTACGAAAAAGTTTTATGAAACAAAGTTAAAAAATTAAATTAAAGTTACTGTGATCTCTGAAAATTCATAAAAAACGTATCTTGTTGAAAAAGTTTTTACATTTGAAATTAATAATATTAATACTAATTTATTTCCTTGATGAAAGACAAATTTCAAAGTTTTCTGCCAAATTAAGTTTCTTTTTACTTATTTTTCCAAATAAAACAGATATCTAAATATATTTTTAAAATATAATGGGGTGAAATAAAACAAGTAAATAACATACTTTTAATTATAATATATTACAAATATTACATACAACTTAAATCTAAATTATACACTAATATACTTTATATTTACAAAATGGACACTTAAAATATACACTATAAAACATTTGGTAATTGCAATTATTGCAGTCCTTAATTGGGAGGAATATTGACACATGAAGTAATAAATAGAGCGCATTGCATTAGCTTAAGATTTATCCAACAAAAGGAAACGCGGGATATGGTGCTGGGAAGTATCCAGGAAAAGCTGCGGTTTGAGGTACGGCCACGGAAGCTGTCATATAACTGGTTAAAACTGTGGGAATAACTTTAGTTGAGAATATTGTTGTATAAGCAGTCTTAGCACCAAATGTCAGTTTTAATATTTTGCTTGCAGTTTGGGTAATTACAGTTGTTTGAATGACTGGAGATGAGGTAATTGCAAATTGCTGTTGAGCTTGAGGGAATAAAGGATTTACAGGTACGGGAGGTGGTAAAGGTAAACTAGGTATGGTGCTTGTCACTAATTCGTACTCCGTTTTAGTTACTGTGCCAATTATTTTCGATAAAGTGCTGAATATTGTATTAGCTCCATTAATTATAGGAATTACATGGGATTCGTAAACAGTTTCCAATTTAAAAACAGGTTTTGATGCAGTAACTAACTGATTTGGTGGTGCTGCTCCTGGATTTAATAATCTTAACAAAGCTAACTGCTGCAGTTGTTCTGGAGTATACACAGGAGTATTGGGTTGTTCCTTGATGGTCGGTTTGGGTTTAATTTTCTCTGGCCTTTGCAGCCTAGAGGCTTCCACTTCGGATAAATTAAAATCAGATCCAATTATTGCAAGATCCGAATCTCCAGGTAATACGCGTTTTAATGCACCATTTAAGTCCTCTTGGTCATTCTGATCACCAAACTCCAATTCTAAATGCAATTCAGAGCCAGCTTCATCTAAATAACTATTGAATTCATTTAAAGTTTTGCTAGGATTAAATTGATACGCTTCTTTTGGTGGTAAAGTTTTAGTTGCAGTTACCATTCTAGTTATCAAATAAGTTTGGACCAATGTTTTAGTACTAGTATTATTTCCTTTTATAATTGGCAATACGTTTGTCTTCAACATAGTTTGGGTGGTGCTAAAAGTATCAATTATTGTATTTAACGGTGGTGTCTCTACATCTGAAGCTAAGTACAATGGGGGTAAGGTACCAATACTTGAATCAAGAAAATAATTATCTTTATCATAAATACTGGTACTTGCAAGAATATTTTCAGTTAAAGGTTCTAAAGACGATTCGGTTGGATTTATCTCCTGTGTCGGTTCTAAACTTTTTTCAAAAGTTGACGTTATTGTTATATATCGGGTATTTTTTACACTACCGGCCTAGAAATTAAAAAAAAGTGGTAAATTTAATAAAATATAAATATTGCACCAATAATACCTGGAATGTGTAAGGAGATTTAATAGTTGCAATTTCGTAATAGATATCTTTAAAATCAGGAGGTGTGGAAATTTCAACCTTTATTGTTTCTAAAGGAAATTGTTTATCAATTTTATTTTCTGAGGAACTGTCGTCATCAATAATTGACGCAACTGATTCAGATCCTATCAAACTATCAACATCATCCGATCGAGCTTGTGGAGCTATTACATCGTTAGCTTGAGGGGATAGTTCTTGGAAGCCATTAGGGGTAGTAGGTCCCGTTTCTGGTTCATCTTCCACTTGTTTTCGTATGGTAACGCGAGGTTTGGGTGTAGTTTTATATTGCCATCTTCCCGGTGATCGATTTAGTTTAAACTTATACAAACTCGTCCCTGATGCAGATAAATCAACTGTTGATGCTTGCACTTTCGGTTTGTAACCTCTTCTTGTAAAACCATTTTCAGGAGAAGAAGTTGTTGTTGATCGACTTTGTTTAGTTTTTCTTGAATTATACCTCTTGCCAGCGCCGTATGAAGCAGTGGATGCTACGACCTCACTAGATACAGATACAGTAGGTATTTGAGATTTATTTCTTCCATTTATTTTTTCCTTATTTGGAGTGTGCTGTCTGTTTTTATTTACAAGTGTTAGTGGTTTGTGTAAAAAAAAAGTTATGTACTTACTTGAAACTCCTTGAATTTTGAGAGCGATTGCGTTTTTTAAGTTCTTCTGATTCTACTTCTTCTGATTCTAATTCTCGAGGTCTATTTTTAAAACGTTTAAAAGAGCCTCCAGAATTGGACTTGCGTGTAGGTTTTACTTGATTTTGATCTGCTACTAATAAAGTTTCTTCATTTATTGATAAAGTTGGTGTTGGATCAAGATGGCGATTTAATTTGTTAGATTTCCCTATTGATGGAGCTGCTGTCTTTAAAATTCTTAATGAAGAAGAAGGATTTATTTTGTGTTTATGATTATTTGTTATATGCGAAGTGCTTTGTAAAACTTGAGCATATTTTCCAGAAATGAAAGTGCCGATTACACTTGTTTCATGTACAGTGGTTACTCCATCTTTTACAACGGTTCCTCCTAATTTTGTTACTAGACCAGTGGGATGTAGATTATCACCACGTTTTGTGATTGAATTGGGTTTATTTTTTAAAGAAGATGGACGCGGTTTTAAACTAAATTTGGAACTGGGTTTTAAATTAATAACTTTGTAAGTTTCTTCGACTACTTCCGAAGGTTGTCTTGAAAGAAAGTCATATTCAGGTTCACCTATATTATTACCAATTATTACAGCTGGTTCTTCTTCTGATTTTATTTCAATTACACTAGAGAAAATAGGAGCTGTTGGTGTGGAAGCCACAGATGCTGGTTCTTCATATACTTCAACTCGGCTTGATACAATTGGTTTCGGTGCTTCTGTTATAACCTCTACTTTACTTAGTAGTGTCGGTTTTTGAACTTTAATTACTGGTTCATTTTCAATTTCAATCTTACTGGTTATTACAGGTGCAATTACCTTTTTACTTGATTCGCTTAAAACTATAACCTTATTTTCACTCTTTTCAGATAAAGGTTTTTCAATTTTGCTAGGTTTTATTTGGCTTGGGGTATTTTTTTCCAAACTTATCGAAGGTTTAGTTTCAATGATGGAATTAACAATCGTCGTTTCTTTCTTAGGAGGTTCTGAAAATATTTTTGCTATTTTTGATAGTCATATAAAAATATTATACTTTAGTTTACCCTGCGAAGCGCTTTGAGGAGAAAATACCATTACAGTGTTACCAATCGTTGTGGTAAAATCTAGAAATCCATAAACGGTCTGCGTCACAAATGATTGCTGAATCGATGGTTGTGGTAGTGCATTTTGAACATTAGGATTTATAAATACTGGACCTGATGAGGCTGAACACAGTCCAACTAAAAAATAAAATACGTTTTAATAAGAAACTTAATAAATAAAATAATACCTAAATATTTATAAATATAATTTTCTATCACAAAATTTCTGTTTAATTATAAACACATATATTTGCTAATCTAATATGCGAATGTAAATTAGTTATTGAGTGAGGAACCAATTTCTGTGAAACCCCCAAACGCCTGATTAAATGAAGAGTTCATTAATTGATCCGCTTGACTTTAGCCTTATTAAAATAATTAAAGATTTATGTAATTATTTGATTTAAGATAGATACAATACTTTATTATCTTTTTTAATTGGTAAATGTTTTATAAATTATATATATATATTTTCAGTAAAATTGACCTAATTAAATTTATTTCAAAGATGTTGGTTGTCATTAAAAATCAATTACAAACAAATTATAATAACATGAAAATAGTTATTGTAATTTTCTTTTACTACAGAAATTATGTTTGTAATCAATAATTACTGCATTTAGGAAAAATTATAAATAATAACTAAAAAATGCTCTCCACGAAATAAAAGAATCATGTTTTAAATTCAGAAAGGTCAAAAGAAAAATAGACAATTATTGAATTTTAATTGTAAAAATATTTTTAACTAATTTTAAATCCAGAAATATTGTTTATACAATCCATAATGATTGCTAAAATTATATCTAAATTTGAGTGAATGTAAATACAAGATGATATAAATTATAAAGATTTTCTATTTAAAAAGAAACAATTCTAACATTAGTAACTAATAATAAGTTTTTATCGATCAAAACTCAACTTATCGTTTAAGCAGTTTTTAGGACATTGTTACAAAAAACTTTTAACAACTTATTTAGACGAAACAAATTGTGGTAAGTAATACCGCTTTTTTAAGTATTTTAAATTTATGATAAAAGTACAAGATATTAGTTAAATGATAAATAACTTTAGTAGAGGTAAATTATAAGTTTTAAAATAATACAGGATCTTATTCAAATCTTTTTTATTTCTAATAAATTCTCCTATTTATTTTTTTTTCAACTTCAAACGTCATTAAAGTACTGCCTTCTGTGACGCTTGACAGGTTCGTACATTTCCGACGTAAACTCGGTACAATCGGGTTCACTTTGTACTTCTACGGAGTAGAAATGCAATTTTTACTCCGCCTATGTGAGAACCCAATATTAAAAAATTTAAAATCGCGAAACTATTCTTCTTTTTAACCCTCGAATTATCGAGGGTATTAAAAAACGGAACGAAAGTTAAAATTTGCCATGAAAAACATCATGCTTCTACTATTTATAGAACTTATCTTAATTTCTTGGATTTTGCATTTTCTAGTAAAAAATAGTAGGTTGTCCCTTATGGAAAATTATTAAAAGCTCACCATAATTTATGTTCATTATACCGTCATTAAATAAATGTATCTTCATTTCTTTTAATAAACCCTCATTTTAAAGTAAAATATTTCCAACATAATTTAGTGTATGTATGTAATATTCACGGATTAATTATCAGTATTAGCATATCCCTCGGGATAAATTTACTGGGGAAAGGATTGGCAACTGCTGAACTGCTATGTTAAAGATAAACCGTTTATACAAATTAACTAAATACCTTGATTTGGTTGCGTTTGATAAATTTTGTTTTATGCTAATTAAATGTATATTTAAATATTTTAAAATATAAACGTAAAATCAGCAATGTTATGTTTTTAATAATAATTAAGTTATGCTGCTTTAATTAGTCTTTTAAATTATGTAATTATATATTTACCTTATCGCCTGAATTACCAATAATTTACCTAGTCCTTTATAAAATATTATTTTTTTTTAGAGTTAAATCTTGATAGATAACTGTAATTATTAATTATATCAAATAAATAAATTGGACCAAAAAATATTTATGTTATTCAAAAATAGCAAACTTTTTCCTTCTGCTGATAAAATATGCATAATTAATAGATGTGTAATGAGTTTTTAAAAATTTATAACTGTATACCTACACTAAAAAAAATGAATTCACATTAGGCTAGTTAACATTGAGAAAAAATCAAAACTCTGTACATCAATTAAATAATCTAAATGAAATTGTAAAATGTTGATGGTCCAAGAAGCAAAATAATAATTATTACATTAAATTTTTTAATAATTTTTCGTGAGAATGTAAAATATTTTTATTAAAATAAATTCGAAAGTGTTTTTTTTTGTATTAAATTTAATTTAAATGGATCTTTTGCTCAAATTAATTTAAAATAAATTGTTAAACTCCTGCACTATAACGATGAAAACTATTCTAGTAAAAGAAGTCATGAAAACTTTATTAAATAAATTTAAAAACTTAAACAGCTTTGTTATTGTCGGAATCCACTCTATTATAATGACATAAATAGCATCTAATATAGTCTATCCTAAAGTATATTCTAAAGTTTTTATAGATATATTAATTCAAATTTTTATACGTGCAGATTTATTCGTGAAAAATTGTTTTATTTGGATTGTTTCATGAATTATTTCATCAACTTTAAAAATCGTTTTTGTTCAAAGGGTATGAAATGTATGAATATTATATATTGTGTCATATATGATATAGTTTCAAATATCATACGAATACGTACGTCATTTTATTGGAAGGTGTATTATACATGCTCAAAATCATTATTTTTCCGGATGTAAACGAAATATAAAGCATTGTATGTAGTGCAAAACGTTTTTGCGTAAAAAGCTATTTCATTATCCCTTCCGGAGTTTACGCCAAAAATAATAAAATTTAAAATTTTATGTGCTTTTAAATTTTTACACAACAATTTAAATAAATGTTTTTGACACATATTCTTTGTATTGATTTTGTATTACTAAGAAAATCCAGAACAGTACAAGTACCGCAAATTCACTTGCCAATTGACATTTCTTCTTATATTCAATAAATACTTCCCACAAAGTTGATTCAGTAAACTAATTGTATAATTTTCCAGTATTCAAAAAATGTTTGAATTTGATTCATAAGTTCAACCCTATAAAATGTAATTTTATTAATAAAATTTTTTACTTCACTGATGATATAAATTTATATACGAGTAGACAGTTATTTTATGAAAGTTTGTTATTCAAACTTTGCTAACTAAGCGTATTCAGTAGTAAGCATAAATAAGTGAAGAGATATTTATTTGAAATAGTTTGGTGCTCGTAATTTAATAATAAATTATTTGGGCACAAATTATATTATATTTTACCTGAAAATACTTGGGTGATTTGTTAAATCCGAATCCTTTATTTTCTATTAATATTACACATGCAACTTAATAATAGTATTTTCAATTAAAATTATAACTTCAACTTCACAGTTTCAAGTATAGAAAACACACACAATGTCCAATACACTGGCCAGCAATTCAAATAAATTTAAAAAATTAAATAAGAATTCTTTATACAGGATTTTTGATTTTTTTTTTACTGAATTGCATTTTTTTTACAAAACTAAATATATACAGGGTGTCTTACGGGATGTTCGTCTGCATGGATATCTTCGTTATAGTTGGAGACAGAAAGTCGATTAAATGGACGAAGTACTAGAGAATTGTTCATGTATTAATAATTCGTTAACAAATAATAATTGAAATTATTGCTATTTAATGTTTAATATTCTTTATAAACTTTTGTTACCTAAATGTACTAAGCTCACATAGGATTTATGTTTATTTATTTTTATGATCTTTTGTTGTCATATTTTATCGTGTCATTTAAATATCGTGGTATTTGTTTATTCTCTCGTTCAATAAATACCAATTTGAAACCTTAAGACATCTAGGTATATAAAATATATTTTATATATTATTAATATGTACATATTCACAATTAAGTCATTTTTTTAAATAATTCAATTATATTGCATCGTTTTCACTTTTAAATTGTTTTCAGAATATCTTGTACAATCACTTATACCGGGTCTTCAAAAAAGGATGATACTAGTGATTTGCATGGTAGAAAATCTAAATTTGTCGCAGTTGGCCATAGTGAAATAAAAAATTCTTCAGTGACGTTTCAAAAAAAGAACGAAATGAGATAAATTTTTATATTAGTTTTTCTTTTTTATTATTTAGGTAAGTAATACCAAAAAAATAAAGCTGCTGAGAAGTTCATTGGTTAAAATAATAGTTCAGAAATAAAGTTTAGTTGGATTTCAACAGGTGTACAAACCTTGTGACATTAAAATCCCTAAAATTTCCTACAATCACGATTTAAGTAATAATTAATTAATTTTGAATGTAGTATGATCATTAAATGGTCACATTAGTGTTTTTCTACAATAAAAGATCACTTAGATCGCTATTATTAAAATTCATCATCGCTTTCCTTGTATTCAATATACGTTCTATAATTTTTCCGCTTCCTCTAGCCTAAGCGACCTGTTTTACAAAATCTACGAAAGATAAAATAAAATTATATCAAGAATATAAAGATACGAAATAAACAAGAAAAATTACAAAAGGTATATTTGAGCAAAAACGCAAACTTGGCACAAGACGTTATCGGCACAAATAAAGCTGGCTAGAAACAAAACTTAACACTAAAAGGGTCAACCCAATCATTCTAATTATGAGGGATAATGTATTTGAGGAATACAAACCGGTTTTAGGATGATCGGTTTTGCTAAAACGCTTTAATTAAGAAAATTTTGTTTTCTGTGTAAATTTTTCACGGGCGCGCCCGCCCAAAGACTAAGCGAAAAAAAATAACCAAAACAAATAACAATTTTGGGTTGAAATTTTGAGAAAAAATGGAGATCTATTCTCGTGTACACGTGCCTCCTTAGAGTATGATTTGTATGATTTAATAGATTATTATAAGTTTTTTTAATTCTGTCTACAATTGGTCTTACTAATTTGGACATATGAAAAGCCATTCTAGATTAAACTAAAATTAAAAAAAAAATTATATATTGAAATTGAGAGCTTTCAATAATTCAATCCTGTCTTCAATTACAGTTAATTGCTTCATAATATCATTTACAAAATCGATTTTCACATATTACGCTTGGTTGCTCTCTTGCTTTCCTATCCCTGCTTTGTAGAATAATACAGCTCCAATTTTTTTCAATAACGAAACATTTTAGTAGCTACAGTTAAGTTTTTTAGTTTCACAAAATTGTTACTAAAATTAACGCAGCCAATAACTTAAAATTAACCCACAAAAAATTTGTTATTTTAATAATTGAAGAGTGTAAGTTTTAAATAGTCTAAGTGCCAATTTAGGAAAATTTTATTTTTTTTCATTAAAGTAGTCTGTGTGACATCGCCAATGTCTGATTAAGGGCGCTATGTGGTACAACAATATTTTCAGATATAGCAGCTGGCTCTACGCTGATATATTACGTAAGTACCACGACGTTTTTACATGGTATATAGTCTAAGTGCCACAAAAACAAATTTAAATAAAAATGTTAAAATTTCATCTGTTCTTTTGAAATGAATTTCAAGTTATACATGTTTTTGTTATGATTTAAAATATTGGTATACAATAATGTTCATTCATTATAATACTAGTGTAATTCAATCTTTTCGCCATGGAAGTTGCTAATGAAAGAAAAAAAAAAGAAATAAAGGAACCGAAAGTGTTCTAAGAGAACGGAGACGTTTACGTATAAGTGGTTGTGAATACAAAACTAATAAAGGAAATGTAGTTCCTCCTAAAAAACAACCATCAGAAAATGTAAGTCAAAAATAAATCTCAAAGTAAGATTTTCCTTAGTAAGTATTTGAATTCATTTTAAGCAATTTGTAAATGCAAATGGAAATGTAGAAGTATTAGTCTGGAACACAAAAAACAGTTACATCAGGATTTCTATGCCATAAGTATTGGAGCAAAACAAAGTACATATTTGCTCGGATTAATACGTGTAGTTCCAGTCGCTAGAAGACGTCATGGTACTTACAACAATCCAGATGAAAGTCGTCGCCAATCAACAGTATTCTACATGGTTCCTACAGAAGCAGGAGTTCATGCTCAAGTGTGCCAAAAGGTTTTTTTAGATATTTTTGCTATTTCCCATCAAAGAGTGCAAACTTTAGTAAAAAAGAAAAAATCTGGACAGAATGTTTTCGTTGACAATAGGGGAAAATTCAAACATGCATCAAAATTTTCTAATGAGGTTGGTCAAGAGGTTATCAATCATATTAATTTGTTTCCAAAGGAGGAAAATCATTATAGCCGCCCGAACAGCAAGAAAGAATTTCTTAGCTCTGACCTAAACTTTTATCGTATGTATATTTCTTTTAAAAATCTTAATCCAAATTCTGTGGTTACCTACCGATTTTATGCAAATACTTTCAAAAAATACTTTCCTAACCTCCGGTTTGGAACACCGAAATCAGACACCTGCTCGACATGTGACTTGTTAAGCGCAAAAATAAAGGCTCATCCAGAGAATCGGTATGCCTTGTCTCAAAAGTTAAAGATTCACCATCGTGAAGTTGAATCGGCAAGAAAAGCAATGCAGGAAGATACCGCTTTCTCACAGCTACCCAATAGTGACCATATAGTTATTTCAATGGATATGGAGCAGGTAATATTTATACCAACGCTTACACGTTCGGATATGTTCTATATGAGGCAGCTGTCCTGCTATAATTTAGGCTTACATATAGCTGACAGTAATACTGTTCTCATGCTTTTATGGAATGAGTCAATTACAGGAAGAGGAGGAAATGAAGTTGGATCTGCATTACTAAAATTGTTGCTTTCTGAAAATATTACGACAAAGAATAATCTTACAATATGGAGCGACAACTGCGCAGGTCAAAATAAAAATCGAATGGTGCTAGTTGGCTTGATATACTTAATCGCAGTTGGTAAATTTAAACAAATAGATTACAAATTTTTAGTTAATGGCCATATCTATCTTCCCTGTGATAGAGACTTTGCGCAAATCGAAAAACGTAAGCGAGTCTGCAAACTATATGTATATACCAGAGCATATTGAAAAGATGATAAGTGAATACTGTCATGAAAATCCGTTTAGGGTAATGAATCTCGAAGAAACGGATTTCAAAAATCTCCAAAAACTTGCTGATGAATATATAAACACTACCAAGATAAATATTTCCAAAGCATGCTGGATTCGTTTAAGAGCAGACAACCCATTTCGTATTAATGTTCGAAAAAAATTTAAAGAAGCCGAACCCGGGAATTCATTTAATATTAAAAAAAAAGGCAAAACATTAGAAAACTTCCGGTTACAAAGACTAACTTCCTTACAATGTAAGAACCGAGTCACGCAAGCCAAACTAGAGAATCTTAAATCTATGTTGGATTACATACCATTACGTTTTCTCCATTTCTATGAAAATATAATTGAAAAAACTAGCCTACAATATGTGAAGAACTAAGCTTTGACCACCTTTGTAATATTTTAAGACCATTTCTACCACTTCAGCCTAAGTGGGACTTAAATTAATTCTAAAATTGACAGTAATACAATGAAAAACCATTCATTTAAAAATTTAAGTCTCACTTAACGTTTTAAGTGGAAATGGAGCAAATGGCCCTTAGACCTTTTCAATTTTTATGGATTTGGCACTTAGATTGTTTACTAAATTTTGCTACATATTATTTTTTTTTTTCAAAATGTATTTATGTACTTCTGAATATTAATCTTACAGTTAGTTTATATTGGGTTTCTAGTATCTAAATAAAAATTATATAAAATTCTTTTATTGCTATTTCTTTTATTAAAAGGTTTTTATTCATTATCTTTCTTCAACATTTATGGCACTTATACTATTTAAAACTTACACTCTTCAATTGTAAAAATGGGCTTTAAAAATTATTCTTAAAATACAATTTAATCATTTAGCAGCATCTTCTAGACAAAATAAAGTTGATTACTTATAATCGAAATATTTTAATTCGTTTTGGTAAGGTACTTTTTAATTTTATTTCCACCCAAGTTCTCATAGGAAAATTATAAGCTCCTTGGAGGTAATTAATACTTCTAAAATAATTAAGCTTGGGAGAATTACAAGCCAGATTAAAAGCTTATTTAAAAATGGTAAAAAATATCTGATTTAATTAAAGACTAGAGACCTAAATTGAAACGTGAATGCTAAGTTTTAAATATTTTTGTTGAAAGAAATATTATGTATTTACTATAGAACCTGGTTACTTTAAGTTTGAACCAACCAAATCATTCTTAAAATTTTCAATGTGAAACTATGAAAAACAACGAAAATTAGTAAAGGAAAATGCGCTTAAACAAGGTATTTTAGAAAACTTTTACAGAGCAGCTAGTTTCGGCTCAAACGCCATCATCAGACCTATTAACATTTGATCATTCTGTTTCTGTAAGATAATTTGTGTAATTACTTAAGAGCGAATTTTGCTTTTTTGCTTCATCTATTCCTATTATTATTATTATTAAAATTTTGCAATAGGGTGAGTAAATGAAGATTGGTTGAACAACTGAATTAAATTTCAGGGCATTTAAACAAATTTAACAAAAGCTTAAAGGTGATATTAATTTAATTAATCAAACTACAAATTTAATACCACAAATCTTGTTATTAGAGAATTAATTTAACATTTTCAATAGCTGTAAACGGGAAGCTTGAATTGAATAAAAACTATCGACAATTCATGAGAAGAGGTTTTGTTATGCAAATTATGGCTATTGTTAAGGCATCAAATCACGTGCTAGGCATGAACTTTAAAATCAGCCTTCCAGGTACACATTGCTCACGTGCTTAGACATTATGTGAAATGCGCTTAGTCAACCTTGCGAAAATGAGATGCATCAAATTGTACCATATAAAAGCAAGAGTAATGGGTTTAATAAACGTGAGAACAATGAGCGGCCTATACCCTTCACCAGCGAGAATTATGGCTAGAGAACAAAATAAGACGCCGGTTCGCCAATAAGGAATGCCTACAATGATTTAATAAAGTCGGTAAATCAAACCAAATTTTAATTTATTTGGGATCTTTTAATAACTATTATGTTTCCCAAATAAGACCAATTGTGTGAAATTACTAGAGAATCCATTAATGAAATTCATTGAACATTGTTTTCTTAATTAAATAATATCTATGAGACCTATCATTCTTTTAATAAACTTGGAGAAAACATTTCTGAGAGGAGAAAATACATATTTTTATCATCACAAACTTAATGCTTTATTATACTTAATGTACAGTTGGTCCCAGCTGGAAGTAGGACACAAATAAATAAATAAAACTTTACCTATATACAGGGTGTCCCTGAATAAGTGTGACAAAAAAATGCGTTTTTATCATTGTTCAAAAAGTACGCCCCTATTATAGACTCTACATGAAAAACAAAAATTCTATATGAAAACTAAATTCAATTTGAATGGCATCGTTTTTGTTAAATTTTTGTTTACAAATGCCCAAAAATCAAATTTTACTAGCGAAAAGTACGCTTTTCAAACATTTCGCCGACTATCTTCTTAATAATACCCAATAAGAATGGGTAGTTGATGTTTAAAAAAAGTTATGTGATTATCGCTTGACCTTAAACTTGCTGTTCAAGGTCATGGACATTTTTCTAAAAAGTGCTTTCCTAACAATCGTACAACTTTTATTTGAAAAATTTTTCTGTAAAATTTCTTTAAAATAACGCATCGTTGCCGAACGTCTGTATTGAAAATTTAAACCCAAGTAACTGTCAAACTATTAACTTTACAAAAAAACAAAATATGTTTCGTAAGCCTCAGAAAGTAAACTATAATAATATGCAATAAAAAATGGGATACCTATTGGACGTGGTCGAAGATCACCCTAATAAAGATTTTGTGATAGCTTATATATTTTTTTCAAGAATTAAGTACTTTTTTAATCGATATTTTTTATTATACAGGGTGACTATAACATGGAAAAAATCAAAAAGTCAGAGACGGTTACAATTTTTGATTAATCACATCTTCGAAACTAGAGAAGATAAGAGATAAGTCAATGAAATTTTGCATGGTTATAAAAGATTGAACGTTCTATCAAATAGTTTACTTAAAATTGTAGAATTCTACTAAAAAAGCGATGAGGTCATGTAGGCATAATGACGTCACATAAACTTTAAATGATGCAAAATGTCCACAATTACAAACATAAGTAGACGGGTCTAGCCATTTTTTTTAAATCGAACAATCTCCGACTTCTTAAATTTATTCCATTTAAGAGAGTGCCTTCATTTAATTCAAAATTTTCTCTAGAAAAGAATGAATGAGGGATAATTTGAATTCTTTTGAATTACCAGAAAATATTTCTCATCAATTGTAGAGTCTTCCCATATTATCAAGAATCCAATGAAGTTAAAGCTCATTTACTCCAACAAGAAGAACTAAAATTCCATCAGTTATAAAAATATTGTTACCGCTTTGGATTTTTTGCACATGGTAGTACCAAAAACGTGTAGGGGTAGAGTACCATTTTACTTTATCTCATGCAAAAGTGAGTTAATGTACCTATATCCGAAGTTACAAACGTAATAAAAGGGTACTCGATTAATAAGTATATTAAATTTTCTGCAACTTTGCTAAATATGACTCGAGTCAATATTTTGAAAAGTTGGAATTTCCTAAAATAAGTGGGTGAATTGGTTTTACTCATATTGCACTAGAGACTAGTTCCTGCATCAGCTAATGATTTATTTCTATTAATAATAATCGTTTCACAATATTCAAATTAGCTGTTATTCAGATTTAAAGATTTTGAAGATTAACGCACGGTACACTACATCAATACATGATTCAGCTATTATGAGTGATCTTATCATATTTCTTGCAAATAGCAAAATAACAGAATAACTTAGTTTTTTTAATTCCTAATAGAAACTATTTTAGTAGCTAAGGCTGATACATCAGAAGGATTATCTTATTCATTCCAATGAAGTAAATTCGTTATTTTAAAATTCGGTTCGTCCTACATTGATATTTTATTAGGTATGTACGTACCAAAATTCATTTTGAACACAATTTGACACTGAGAAGTATAAATTAAGACGCCCTTAACTTGTTATTATTAAAAACGTTTCATCATCATTACCTTTCATTTGAAGGTCGACTTACTCGGAACGTAAAGACTTTTCCTAACGACTATCGTTCACCAACGACAATTTAGAGAATAAGGGGATGAATAATTTGTTGCTCTGAAAGTAAAATAAACTATAAATTATTTCTTCTAATTCTTCAGAAGCAAGAAGTCAGGTCTTTGGTAATTTAATAATTAGAGATGATCTGGACAAAA
Source organism: Stenus bimaculatus (assembly GCA_963971135.1). Taxonomy (NCBI): domain Eukaryota; kingdom Metazoa; phylum Arthropoda; class Insecta; order Coleoptera; family Staphylinidae; genus Stenus; species Stenus bimaculatus. Next base: position 66,124,715 of record OZ020180.1, on the reverse strand, counting down.
ATGTATTTACACATCCAGAGAACCGAATCTACCATTATTCTAATGTCAACAGAAGAGAAATTAAATGCAAAGTAGGTAGGTCTATAACCTATAATAGTTATTTATGTCGCAAGAATCGTAACGTCAATCATTATGGGATTTGTCGTAAACCGACGTGTACCATAATTATCCCTCATTTTCATAGGTTTTCCTGATGGTTCCATATTTAACGGTGCATGCACAATTTAAAGGTAAGTTAAAATTGGTGGTAAGTATGTAATTATGGTGTATTTATTGATAAAACCTTCCTTACTATATGAATGGAGAAGAACTTTTTCCGTGGAAATTGATATAAAAAACAACTATGTGGTTTTTAACCGGAACAATTTATTCCTTACTATGTTGCAGGTGTCCAGAATAACGCTTTTTGCATTTCTATATATGTATATTTGGTGGTAGATTTAGGTATTTGAGACTATCATGGACTACGTTCATCTTGAATAGCGATTTACTCGGTCCGCAATCCAATCGGGATCGAGTTAAGCGAGATAAACGTAGTCATGGAGTTTATTCATAATTTCTCCGGTGGTTCCAATGATTACTGGGATAAGGATTACTATTTCTTGTTCCCGAGTTATTTTATTTTGTACGATATAGGTAAGTATTTTTGTATTTTTTCATCATATTTTTGTTTCATATTGTGATCTAAATGGTATGATTATATCAATGAAGTGAGTTGTCTTATTTATTTTATCCTGAAATACTATATCTGAGCGGTTGTTAGGTATTGTATGGTCAGTTAATATAGTTCTATTCTAGTATAGTTTTTCATTAGAATTTTCTATAAAGGATTTGGGCTCATATTTATAGTATGGATATAGGTCTAATCGTTTCTCTATTTTGGCAGCAATTCTATGATGAACAATTTTTGCGATGTTATTATATATACTGTATTTGACTGCCAAATGTCTCCTATGGAGCAATTTCCTAAACGAAAAATATAGTGGTTTAGTTCTGCAGTCATAAAAGCTAGTACGAACAACATTTTTGTATAATTTTTTTGTAGATCGTTTAGAAAAAATTGGAGAATGTAAAAAAAAATATAATGACCTAAAACTTTGGACCCTTCTAGCTAATTTTGTGCTAGGTTGCAGAAGGTAACTCTCTGCCAGGATGTAGCCTAATCAATTTAGATTATAAATAAAAAAAAAATTGAAAATCTAATGAGGGAAACTTGAGTTATGACTGCAGAACTAATGCTCGATTTCACGATTTTTCACGATTTTTTCTCCCAAACTCGAGCGCCCTCTATGGATTCGCATTAATTATCAGTTATTTGGTCATAATTTGCAAAGAAGCTCCAGAAAAGTAGGATGGATTTTCTATTCCTTGTTATTATCTCCAACGGAAAATTTATTGCGGGTGTCTAGGAAGATTAGATTAAAGTCATTGCTGTTTAATTTAAAAGAAGTAAAGTTTCGGGCAGAACTAGCTATTGCTTTGTGAAATTGACTCAAGTCATATTTAGAGTTAAAGTAGTTTTGGAGATTTTTGACCTGTTGTTGGTGTAGGTTATTTTGATCTAGTATCCCTCGTCCTCTTTTTAACCTTGATAGATGGAATCTGTCAGGAAACTTCTTGGATGGTGGCATCGTTGTTTAGTAGATTGTACTCTTAATATTCTGTTCGGATTTTGAAGGACTGTTTGGGTTCATTCATAAATCCATCCATAAAGAAATTGAAATAGATGAAAATTTATTGATATTTTTACTGACATCAATTCACTAACATAATGAAATTATGGTCTTAGGACCACAATTTGAATACCATAATGAACTCATTCCGATAAAGAACGTCATTACGATATCACTAAAATTGACGCACGTAAAGGTAACATTATAATATGTAAGCAGATTAAGATAAAAATAATTTTATGTGTAACTTTTAAAGTAGGTACTATTAAATGTTAAAAAAGAATTTATTCCGGACTACATGAGGTTTAAACCAACGAAATCTTTAATCTTGTTTATTACAATAATCACAGGAGTTATATGGAAATAAAATATCTAAAAGATCTTCAAGTACTTTATTTCCGATTTTCAAGCGAAAATGCTTAACCAGCGATATTTAAACAAAGAGATGGTAAATAATTTATTTTGTAACTTCATAACTTTTTAAAGAGAAGATATTTCAAAGTCATAAATATCAAATGTATAAGGTAACTTATTGATTAATCCAAAGATGAATAATTCATTACGATGCATTTTTGCGTTTAAAATGTAAAATCATTTCATGACCTACTTTTAATACATTAGATCCAAATACTTTATACAATTGCGATTTAAATATTTTATAGCATATTAAATTATTTATTGGTGACTAGGCTTGTTTAGTCAAATTAAAGCAAATTAAACTTACCTAGTCCCAAAGTGCTTTTCTTATATAATAAAATATTTCTAGAAAATACCTTACGACCTTAGGTAAAATAAATTTTAAGAGCTGTTTACTCATTTCATAAATTAAAATTCAATTACGTTGCAGCCTTCGCTTTGAAGTCCCAATTAGTTTTCTTAGTACACCACCCACACGAACACCAACTACATTCCGCTTCGAATATTTTACCCATCCTTTAATTTAATTAAAAATCTTCAACAATGGAAATATATCCTTGAATACGCCACCCAAAATTTCAATAGTCATCCTTAAATCTACATAAAAATTAGATTTGTCAATGATTATAATAGTTTAAAAGTCGGTGTTGGGCAACTTTAAAACAGATAAGGGCATGAAATCAGCAAACTTAGCTGAATGTACATAGTTACAAAAGAGAACTAAATTAGGAAATTTTTAATATAATAATTTAATCATTAGGAGAACCAATTATAAAGTAATGGAAGCTATTTAAGTTCTATTACCAATGAAAATTAAATGCTGAAATGGCGCAAAGCCAATATTAATTTTGAATTGAGATTTGTAATGTGTTTGCTGATTAAAAAGTGGAGTGTACTTCAACTTGCATAAATACATTCATAATAACCTAAGTGGAAGCCACTCCTTCTAGGAATAGCATTGATAGAAAGCATTTCCATACAGGTAAAATAGTATGAATTGCAATTTAGTTGCAAGGTTAAAAATGTTTATGTTCATTTATCTCGGTTACTGCCTCAAGTTTCAAGGTAAACTATTTGCACTCTTGTTATAATTTTTATTATTTACTATTTTTAATGTCATCAGAGAAAAAATCTTTGAATTTCACCTTGAAAACTTACTATTTGTAAACGTAAAAACGTGAGTAATTTGACTTTAAAAGATTAATAGTAGTTCGAGAATTATTTACCTAATAAAAATTAAATTACATCCTTGTGTGCCTACTTAAATTTGACATATTCGTGTAGCCAATATTCTGAGATATAATCTATATTTTTATTTACTTTTAACCAATCATTAGTAGTTAGTAGTTAATAAAATAAAGTTATTAAATAATTGCGCAATGCAATTATAATTTCAATTTTAACTGTCAAAGTCACGAAATTTTTACTCCAGTTTTTTTATTGATTTATTAATTTTTATAGTATTTACCATTTTTTTATATATTAGCCCTGCTATATTTTGTTTGGGTATTGAAAATTAACAAAATTAATCACTACAAATGCTTGGTATCTAGACGATGGCTCAGTGGGAGATAATTCTCAAGTGGTTCTGGAAAATTTAAAGACAATAATTTTCGATTCTCATGAAATTGGGTTAGAATAAAATAGATCAAAAAATTGTTTCTGATTTTAATTTCTTGCACCAGGCAATAGGATTTTAGAATAATCAAATTGATTGATACTTGGTACTCCTTTAACTCTTACGCATTCTATAAAAGAAATAGTTTGGAGTGTGTTGATAATTCCTACAGACATTACCTCTTTCTTCTTAAAAATTGATTAGCTATTCCAAAATTAATTTATTCATTAAGATGTAGCCCCACTTGTCATAATGAATTCTTTTGATTAAATAAAACGTACTTTGGAAAAGCTAATCTTTCTAAAGAAATTTAGCATCAAGCAATACTTCCCGTGGAAAAAAAGGTGGTATTCGCTTGGTTTTGTCTTTATCATTACCAACTTTTCTGTCATCGTTTTATATATCTTTTAAGAAAATTGAAGAAATGTTGTCTGCAAGTTTTGCTTCAATTAGTGACGCCGATCTCATTGCCGGCGAGTCTTTTTGGTCTTCCCAAACAAATATGAATTTACAATCTTCTGAAAAAACTATTCAAAGAGCATGGGATCCTCCTCTTGTGGAAATAAAGTTTTTAGAGTTTATTTCTTCTTCGTATAATAATTAAAAAAATAAATCCCGTATAAATGCTATCTTATGTAAAGAATCTGGTGCATGGCCTAATGTATTACGAGTGTCATTTTGGGTACATTACTGGATGATAACTCTTTTAGAATATGCATAGGTCTTAGACAGGGTAATTCTGTTTCTGCTCAACATACGTGTTCTTGTGGTTGATGAAGATTGTTTACATGGCTTAAGCTGCAAATTCAGTCCAGGATTTTCTAGACATCATGAAGTTAATTATTTAATTAAAAGAGCGCTAAGTTCTTCTAGCATTCCTTCTATTTTGGAACAATTAGAAACCAGTAGAGATGATGACGGAATGTGGACAGAATGGTTTCTTCATATTTTAAATCTTCATCTAGTTTCACTGGTACAGTTGCTTTAATTGGAGAAAAATAAAATATCTAAATATATCAAACTTTCAAGGAGTTTTATTTTTTAATCAATTAGTATTGAAACTTTTGGCGTATGAGGAACCTTTGGATTACCATTTATTAAAGATTTGGGAAAAAATTAAAAATGTTAAGTACTAAGATCCAAGAACATCTTCCTTTTTAATTCAACATATTAGCATACCAATACAAAGAGGCAATGCTGCTTCTGTTTTTGGAACACTTCCTAAACGAAATTCTCTAGGAAACATTTACTTGGCTCCCTCACAATTTTCACCAAGAGTTTCTTATGTGCACATTGATTTAACAATTACATCATCTTTAAATTGTTTACTTATGGCTCAAAATGCAACCAACATTAAAACTTTCATGCGAAATTCTTTAGATAAAGAAGCTTTTATTATTCCGCCAAACATGATGGTTTTAAAAGATGAATAATTTTTTAATAAATCTTCTAATCTCTACAAATAGATGGGACTAAGGAGTTCAAAAAATTTCGGAAAAACTTTTTTAAAATTTCTTTAAAAATCCTTATGAAAAATACATCAACACTCCCACCTCTGCAATGGAAGGAGCTTTAAGAAAAGCATTTAAGCAAAAATTTTGAATTTAACATTTTCAAGAATTTCTTTCATGCGAAAATATCAATAGGATTACTACCAAAGAAAAGCCCATTAATGACAAAATTGGTTCAATAATTGTAATATTAATAGAAATATTTGTTGGTCAATTGGAGTCAACACCTAAATGTTAACAACGTGGTAACTGCTCAAAAACTTTTGATACATTCAGGGATTTTTCGCTTCTTTAGCACATACAACAGGGCGTATGCAACTTTCTCAGTATTTCGACAGTTTTTCCAGTGAAGAAATATTGGATAGTGATGCCTTTCTGCTCAAAATGCAAAGACCGAAAAGATTTACAAACTCATTTAAGATCTATAAGTTCCCTAAAATATTGTTCATTCATTTGAAACGGTTTTCTTTTAAAAGATTTTCTTCTGGAGGAATTATATACAACAAATTACTCTGACAAACCAGACACAAAGTGTCGATATAATTTATACGCTATCAGTAACCACAGTGGTACAGTTGCTTCCAGCTGGAAGTAGGACAAAAGTAATCACGATCGCGTATTCTTTGTCCTACTTCCAGCTGAGAGCAACTTTACATCTTAGAGTAAAGAAGAATACAATGATTTTGATGTCACAACAATTTCCAAAAAATACAGTTACCTGTGAGATATATGTTTTATTTTATGAGTTGGCAGGAAATAGCCAAATTTATGATGAATAAAAAAATTTTAATATTTTTTTTTATTTACCTTTATGCAGGGTGATAATAAAGTTTGGAACAAAATTCGTAACTTTTAATTCTTTTGAGAAAATCGCTCAGTCAGGTCAATATTAGTTTTTAAAATGTCATATCTTGATATAAATAGATATTAATGACGTCACTGGTGATTTAGCAATGGCATCATCAATGATTTTTTAAAAATGAAAACCACTACGTTTTTTACTCGTTTTTGATTGATATTCATGTCACGTAAACGATGATAATTTTGTTTCAAACTTTATCATCACCCTGTATTTAAATTATTTCTTTTAATTTTATGTAATTTATCTTTACATGATTGAACAAATGTTATATTTATTTTATGCATAAATATAAAATTAATCTGAATAATATTAATATTGTTTAAAATTTATATAAAAGCAATTTTGTATCGTTTATGCTAATTAATTATGTAATTGTTTTAACTTATATTATATTTAAATAAAGTTTGTGTTAAGCATTTAATGCATATACAGGGTGATGATAAAGTTTGAAACCTTATTCATAACTGCCGTATTTCATTGTTTTGAGAAAATCGCTCGAACAGGTCAATTTAAGTTTTTAAAATGCCATCTCTTGATATAAAAAAAATATTAATGACGTCACTGGTGCTTTAACAATGACGTCATCAGCGATTTTTTTAAATGGAAGCCCCCACTTTTTTTACTCATTATCGATAGAAATTCATGTCATTTAAACAATGATATAAAAAACAATTACATTTTTAAACAAATTTTTGAATAAAAAATCTTTTTAATTCAAAAAAGGAAATTTTTATTTTAAAGAAAAAGGTTTTATAAAAATAAATTAAAATGAATTTGAAGTTACCAACAATAACAAAAGAAAGTAAATGTTTAAATGATGCGCATTCTAATGCAAATGTTAAATGTATTTAACAAAATTTAATAAATAGTCTTGAAAAACTAATTTTCTGATTCCATTTAAATGTAAGGAAATTTACAAAAAATAAAATTTTAAATTTCCCATTTATTGAAAATAAATCTTGTACAACATTCAAATTTTTCAAATTTAATAGTAGGTACAATTTAATTTTAAGTTTATATTAAAAAATTTTTAAACGAAAATTTGTTTACAAATGCAACAATTTTTTATATCATCGTTTAACCAGTTAAAAAGTGGGGGTTTCCATTTAAAAAAATCGATGATGACGTCATTGCCAAATCATCAGTGACGTCATTAATATTTTTATTATACCAAGAGATGGGATTTTAAAAACTAAAATTGACCTGTCCGAGCGATTTTCTCGAAAAAATTAAATACGGCAGTTATGAATTAAGTTCCAAACTTTATCATCACCCCGTATAACTAAAATATACTATTTTTATAATTATAGGTTTTTACAACTATAAGTTACTATGGTGGTTAAATAATAGGACGACTGTCTTGTCTGTCATTTTCAGGTTCTGCTATAAAATAATAAAAAATTACTAAAAGAATAATAAAAATATAAATTTGGCAGAATTTTTAAAAGAAACCACATTATAGGTTCTAAAAACTTTACTTAGAAAGCAAAATGTATTTAAATTTTATTGAAGAGCACGCGAAAAGTTTTCAAATAAAATATTATAATTTTTGTTTTTGTCGTAATATTTTCTAGAAGAAAACATTTTAACGATTCGTATTCATAATACAAACCATTGCGTTTTAAACTTTCGATTTATATTAAACTTACCAAGTTCTTTCAGACAGCAAATAAATAAGAGAAACCTAAGTGGGGCAGTCATATTTCTTGATGCTTTTACAACTATCTACGGTGCATTATCTTAATTTGAATTAAAATAATTAAAAGCTGAAACAAAAAAAATATATTATTTATTTTATAATGCTATAAGTTAGCTGTGAGAACAATCCCGAAATTAAATTAAATATTCCAAGTCTCTGGTTTAATAATATTTAGTGGGTATACTTTTAGCAAAATCAATAATCTACATTTGACCTTTTTGTTTGGTTTAAAAAGCTTTTGGGTATAACGTCTCGTAAGTTTTAGGGGAAAATTGATTTTCCAAGTTTTATATAAGTAAACAATTTTTTGTAAAGTTTCCTATTTATGATTGGGAAATGTATTTTAATATTCGTTTTAAATGTACAAGATGTCCCAATTCTAGTTAATGAGTATTTTTGTAATTACTAAATTTACAAATTCGGTTATTTTTGTAGTTTTTATACTTGTTCACATGCCATTTAAAATAATAAAAAATTCCAAGCCATTCTGAAGATAAACGGAAAAAACCGAAATATAAAACTTTTTAAAAAGTCGATTATTTCCTTAACAAAAAAATTTACAAAAAAAATTTCGCGTAAAAGTTTTGTGTTTTTTAAGACGAACCGAAAATGATTTTCAAAAAAGTACAACAAATTCAGTTTTGAAAATATCGAGAGCAACTTTATTATTTTAAATGGAAATCATATTGAATTTTTCAAAAGTTAAATTTCATTTTTTTTTCTGATTTCAACGATATATTACAATCCATGTTTGTAGTAATACCATACGGAATATTTGAAATTATTTGAATTAAATTCAGTAAGCCATGACTATTTCACAGGTCTTCTTTAAATATGGAATCTAAATGAAAAAACTGCAAAACTTTGTCCATTTAACCAAATCTGTAACTTTATTAATAACTAGGATAGCCATGCAATGCAACTCAAATTGGGAAACCCTGTATGGAGTTTTTATTTGTCATAAAATAATATGATGCAAGGGAATTCGTGTTCGTAATTAAATTAACTAAATAAATAGTCCGAATAAGTCGAAGAGTATTTTATTTCAATAAAATAATATGTTGTATCTAGGTATATCTTAGATATTTAATGAAGTTTTGATTATGATAATATAAGAACATGAAAAAAATACTTGCTATTTAAACTTTTACGAGATACGAATAAGAAGTTTTAACTGGACAGCAGTTTTCAATTACTTTAACACAAAACGGAATTTTTAGTATGTACATATAAGTACTAGTTTACGACCTTGTTTAAGCATTACAAAAGTTTGGAAAAGATATTAAATCTTTTCAAAGCATATGGACGTTACATATTGACTTAAGTTTAAAATTAGTATTATGAAAAGTTGGTAGAACTTTATTTGCACCATAAACTTCTTTTATATATGTCGCGTGGCATAATATTTATTTAATGGAATTACCCTTTAAATTTTTAGAATTAATGTTACGAATAATTTAAAAGAAAATTTTATTTATTACGATTTAGACAAGAAAAATATTGCATTTTTATTATTATATGACAGATTTGCGCAATTTATCGAAAATCATAACTATCTATAAAATAACCCAGAAGAATTAAGTGATGCAATCATTTTATGATTAAACTTTAAGTTTAATCGTTTGAAATACCTGAATATGAAAATTCCTATAATCTGGTTTTATTGTTTATGTTCATTGACAAAAATACCTTAAATTAAATATGTTTTTATTATTTTACAAACTTTATGTACAAATCTAATAAAACAATAAAAGGATTTTTTTTAACTGTTGGAATATATTAGGCTTGATAATAAATAGCAGTAAGTACATCTAGGTACTTACTAACTTACCTAATATTTTACTAGGTAGGTTTCACTCTAAAAGATGAAAAGTTGTATAAAATATTGCGCTCGTATAATTTCTAAAAGCTCTTTGCAAATCTAACTTTATTATTGAATTAAAATCAAACGAAATATTTCAATTAGAAATAGGATATTAACATATATTTTAAATTGATTTTCTCTGTAATTTAATTTAGTACTATTGCACAATAGGAAATTACTTGAATACATAACTATAAGCTGATGAATTCTCAACGAAAACGTTTATATCCCGTTTTAAATTGCAAATTGTGGTCAAATTATTGCTGCATTTGGTTGGTAGCAATAAATCTTAGTAGTAAAAATTGTATCACGGAAATAAGTCCGTAGAAAGTTCGACAATTTCACTGCTTATGTTATTTGTGAAATGAGGAAGATGATCTTCCTATTCTTGAGCCTAATAGTAATTCGTACGGAAACGGGGAGCATTGCGAAAAGCTTATTACGGTGCTGTCTACCGATAAGATCGGATTAGTTATTCGTGTGCATCGAACTCACATTTGCGATCTTTTTGATGTGATGTTAGGTATGATAATTGGTCGCTATGTACGAAAAGCAATTTATGTAATTCTAATCACAATCATGCTCCCTTAATAAGATCTTGTTTAAAAATTCCTTAAATTTACCAAATTGTCAAAATTACATATATTATTCATCATTCGTAATACTAAAGTTAGAATAACTTATGTACCTCCTTGAATTTTTAAAAGAAAGGAAGAAAAAAGTCTAAGACTGAAGTTATCAATTTTTCTTCCCGATTAATAAACATCTCATTTTAGAACCAATCAAAATACGAAATTTGATGTCCAATAATCAATAATTTGACGTTCAAACTGAAAAATGTCAGAGATGACATATTACAGCGACAAAAAGCTACCTGCATTTTATCAGCGAAAACTACCCATGTGCATATGCGTTTTTTTCGCTCATAGAATGTAATGATTGGTTCTAACTGACATGTGACTTGTATTCCCCTCCTTCTCCTAGCTACTTTCAGTTTCGTGATTCATACAAAAATTTTAAGTTGTATTAATCTTCCTAAAATAAACTCGAGGTTGAGCTTTTTTCTTGGATATTGTTGCTTTTAATCAACTCAAGTTTGGTTGTCCCGTTGGTAATAACTATCGAATCAAAGTAAATAGAAAAAATCAACCAAACTTTCGTTTAAAAGCAACAATCTCTACAGCTACAGTAAACAATCACACAGTTGGTAAGAATTCTCGGAAGTGAAATTCAAACGTTAAAAATATTGTGAAAAAAAGCTGAAGAGCTGTACGAACTATTACAGCTGGTGATAGAATGGTCATTATCAATCCTCTAATATTGCTTCACAGGTTATGTTAGGATGGCCGTGCTCACGGATTTTCCGGTTCAGTCACGGATTGGGGTTTTGTGTGTCAAAAAATGTCGCAAATCAGTAAGCGTCCTATAAAATTTCCCGGATTTTGTTCCTTGAAGATTTGAAATTACTTAACTTAAGATAATTAAATATTTTTTATTTAATCAGACATAATTTATTTTTAAGCAATGTGACTTTTATGTTTTGATTTTGCAGTATTAATAAATATTGCATATATGTATGTCTCAGGTCCAGGCTTTCAGCAAAACTTCATGGTTATTTCGTATTTCAAAGAAGAGCCACTCTTGGAAAACTAAAGCTAAGACAAAAATAACTGAAAAAAATATAAAGGTTTGAAAATCTATGATTTTTCGAAATTCTTCAATATGGTGCTATTAGACACACTAAAGTCTTTCTCGCAAGGGCTAAATCGAGCGTACTAATAACTAAACACCGTGTTTTAGTCTGAAAATTGAAGAGAAAAAAAAGAAATCGCCTACCCCCATGGATCCCTGGAGGAGTATGTTCACAGCATCTACTAAGTGAATGAAAATCATAGTATTTCAAAAAACTGCCATCTTTGAGAAGAAAAAGGTAACTGAAGAAGAGCTGAAAGCAATACCGAGGAAGAAATTCACGAACTTGTTTCAAATATCAAAGAAATTTTCAATATGAAACTTTGTAGGTCTTCTATGCAGGACAATAATAGTACCTTATCTTCCATTTCTTTGATTTATTATTTTTTTTATTTTTTTTTTCTTCGTAGCATTTTCAATTATTTTTGAGATTAGTGAAACAATGTGATTTTTTTTATTTTATTTTAAGAGAATGTATTTCTTTTATTTTATTTAAGATAATTTGATGTTTTGGTTTGCAGATTCAATAAATTTTCTTAATATTTTTGGCACAACAATGGTTACCCTAAGTTATATGTCCAAAAACAGTTGGATCAAGAATTGGGAGGTTTCTTCACGTATGAGCCAATCCCAATGTCTCAATTCATCAAAGGGGGAATAAGAAAGGGTACGAAATCCTCATAATATTCAGCATTCCAACTTGTAAACTTAGATGAGAAGCATGGAACAACAAACTTTGATGTAGTATATGGAGGCCTTCTACTTCATAAAGTTTTGTGACATCGAAGCTCATTATTTGGTTCTGTAGTTGATAGTTACACTCAAGACATCATTGCTCATTACGGTTCAAATGTGGCAGTAGTTTTCTATGGATACCCAACAAATGCTGCACAAACATTAGATTTATTCAAGAAATGTGGAAGATGCAAAGCTACAGATGTGATTTATTCTAATAACAGCTCCTCAAAAAACGCATCAAGAAAGGATCATTTTGTGGATGTGACTCGAAATCCTGATTCCTTGGCCAAGGGAAGATTTAAAAAAACCTTGACCTCGAGAAAAATGCTGCCATTAGTCTTGACACTAACTCTTCCCCGAATGAGATGACAGTAGATGGGGAATGGATACTAGTTGATCTGTACGGTGGTTCGTATAGCTGAAGATAGTAACGTCACATTGTTTTTACGTTTGAACTGTACTTCCTGGAATACCAACTACTGTTAGTATCGATTGCCTTCCAATGTAGTGCTATGTGCTGTCGACCGTAGTTTCTCTAATCTGTCCAGGGCTTATTGACACAATGAAATTGATTGTGGGAAATGGTGGGTGTGAAATATATGCGAGGAGGGGGGAGGCATTTGCTGAAGAAAATAGCCCCACGGGATGGTGGAATTCTTACATACCACCAAAATGTTGCTAAAAATTTTCGAGTTCTAGAAAATCGATAAATTTTCAAAAAGCTGTATTTCGGAAATAGAGATGTTTATGGTCTCAAATTATAGAAAATTTAGTCTACTTTGAAAACGTGTAAAAAGTTATTATCTAAAAACTAGTATTTCAGCGTTACACCAAAAACTGCAGAAAAATCGAAAATTTCTCGGTTTTTTGTACTTTTGACAAGGTTGAATTTGGCGCTCCAGGTCAGAAAACATTATAAACAACTCGGCAAAAAATACCCCCCCCCCCCCTTCAGGTGACAAGGTTACTGGTCTAAACCTGTAAATCAATCTTCTTAATAATATTGATGACGTTAATATCAAATGTCTTTAAAAAATGCTTCATCAAAAATATAAATATTTAAAACAAAATAAGTAGTTCTATCAAGCGATATTTAAAAGAAATTAACTAAATTAAATGCAGACATCATTGATCTCCTTCGAACCTTATCATTACTCTGAATTACTCTGAAATATAATATAAAAATAATGATAGCTTCGCAATACATATAACGTAAATTTGAAATCTAGTTTAATAATCTTTAATGCAACCCAAGATCAGGAAATCCAATATTACAGATTACTACCATCTTAAAAAATCCCTTTAATATCCTTCCGTTTTACTAAAAGTACTTCCTCTGACGTCTACTCACAATAAGTAAAACACTTAACACACTAACCGACATATCTAAAAATTCTTAATAAATTATGAAAAAGTAATTTTTTCTCCTAGATGAAATTAAAAAGATTCGCCCCATTCTTTCACTTTAATTGATTCTTAATGTAACGTGTTATTATAACCCTCTGGTATATTTTAAATATTTTCTTTTCTGCTTCATGAAGCAAACCCATTTTACGAAACTGTGTTTATTCTTTCGTAATTGAATAATAATGTCCATAACATAAGACTCGACTTGTATTCAAGCGCAACCGTTTTATGTAAATTACTGACAAAGATGTGCAAATAATTTAGCGTAATGTAGCCTTGAGATATTAAAAATATACATACGTTTCCCCTAGTTTATTAAAAGTTACTTGCCTTTTTAAATAAGAAGAATTTAAATTGTTAATAACATTGCTAAAAGTGAGTAATAAAATAATATTAGAAAGATCTGAGTTTTCTTTGGAGCGCTTCAATAAAACACAAGCAAAAATTATACTTGGGTATTTATTTACTACAAAATCATTAAACTCACTTGGGTACATATAAATTAGTTTTAAATTAAAAAGGTTTTATTTATTCTATTTCATGAATTAAATTACAAATTTGTTTTACAGTGCGCTATCTAAAAGCATTTTGTTTATTTTAAACAATCGATTAATGTACCTGATACGTGTTTAAATAATGGAAAATGTTTATTACTTTAGACAGAGACTATGAATGTATATATGAAAAGGAGAAAAATATGAAATACGGAGTTATTAAAAACATGGTCAATGTTTTCAAAAATCTAGCATGAACTTTGTTAAAAGACATAAATAAATAAACATATGTTTTGCTTATAATACCATTTCTTATATTTTTCGTTCTTTATTAAATTATAAAAACCACGCAACGTGGTTAAATTATCTACTTCATAAAATTGTAGGAACTGATTGAAGGTTAGAATCATCTATCTTTATCAAAACCCTCGCGGGAGTTTATCTTTGCATCTATTGAAAAACATGTAGAAATAAAATGTTACTACAGGGAACTACACGCCTGGCACAGTTTTTATCTTGTCGCTAAAGTTTTTTCACAAATCAAAACATTTGTTTTAAATTTACTTTATTTCAAAATTCAAATAAAAATATAATATTTATCTCCTACGAAAAAATTCCATTTAACGATAAATATTTTTTTACATGGAATTTCTTGGTTTTTTGTATGTTTTTGGTAGTAAAATTTATTTTTTTATGGGTGCTTTTTTGTAAAAAATGGGTCTCTATACTTAACTTCTCCGAGTCATTCTTAAAAATTTTATTGTATATTTCGTTTTCGTTTGGGGCACCGTGTATGTAACAATAAGTACAGATATTTGGGAGACTTAAAAACCTCCATAATTGAGACACTTTGTACAGGGTATTTCGAGTTTAGACGATTTTTTGACAAACTCTAAGATAAAAGTTAAGAATAAAAAGTTTCTTCCAAATGCAGGTCTAACCGTTTATTATTTCGAAACGGTTTCGGTTAATATTTTTTTCTAAAAATTTCGATTAGGGTTTTTAAAAATTTCAAAATACTGTTTTGGTTTAGGTTAGCCGATTAGTAAAACGGTTAAAAATCGGTAAGTAAAACGGTTAAAAACCGGTTAGTAAAGAGTTAGAAATCGGTTAAAAATCAATTAAGAACTGGTTTCGGTTACGATTTTTAAAAATTTTTAAAAAGGGTTTCGGTTACGGTTAGTTCAATTAAAACGGTTTTAACCGAATTTCCGTTAATAAAACGGCTCGGTTAGAATCCCTGCTCAAATGGGTTCCATATTTTTTCTTGTTCATTTCGATGTTCGTCAGTTTATTTTAGTTTCTGCATTCAAAATGAAATATAATGAACAAAAAACCGAAAAAAAAATAAGAAACTTTTACACGATGTAACTAAAAATAAAGCTAGTTAGAAAACAAAAATATTCTCAACTTTTATCTTTAATTTGCTCGAGGAGTCGCCTCCTGATTTTATTCATTTATATTTTGAAACACCTAGTATATAAATGAATATACAGGGTGTAACGAAAAAAAACGCATAAAACCTTTTAATTTAAAGAATAAAAAAAAAATAATACAATAATTTTTTCTGAAAATTACAGTGCATATTTTGACAATTTTAGTATTAGCATATCTTTTTCTGTTGTGTTGCTATAGCAATAAATTATTATTTTTTAAACAGCAATAATATGTTTTCTTTGCGGAATTTTCGGCAACGCTATTTTATGTTAAACAAACAAAAAGAAATGGAAATAAATTATTAACCCGCAAAAATTTATATCTTTTTTCAAAATTTTATTTTTTTTCATTTTATTTTTTTTATTGCAAAATAGCTTTGCCTTTGCAAAATACAGAAAACTGAGCGCAAAGAAAATATAGGTACTAATGGCAAAAAAACAATACAGAACCTAAAAATTTTAAAACATGTACTGAAGATAACTAAAAAACTTTTGTATTTTTTTAAATAATCTGTTACAGCTATTATGCATGTTTTTTGTTACACATACATATACCGGGTGGAAATGAAAGTAGGGCCACCCCTGGCATTTCTTTATTTATGAAAATAAAAAATTAGAATTTTAGTATCTTATATGATCTAAGAAAACAAATTTTATGGATCGAATAAATCTTTCATTTTACTTCCGGTTTATCAGGAAATGGCACCCACTTTCTTATTTTAAATATAACCCCCTAATTTTTTCTACTTAAAATCAAACATTGGTTAGTTTTAAGTATGTTTATGACAAAAAAAAAATTTTTTCAAAACTTTAAGAAAAAGTGTTGAATTTTTTTTTGGTAAAAAATTTGAGTAAAACCTACAAAAACTATTTTTAAATAATACAAATACGAAAAATAAATTATAATTTATAAAATTTATTTCACCGTTCTTGAGATAGTATTTTTTTTAATTTTGAAGAAGCGTTTTTTGGAAATATCTTTACTTTTTTAAATGGGATGATATAAGGGCCACCCCCTAATTAAATAGAGGGTTTTTTTTCCGGTTACTGTGATATCCTATATGTATGTTTAAAAATAGTTTTTGTAGGTTTTACTCAAATTTTTTACCAAAAAAAAAATTCAAATTCTTTTCTTAAAGTTTTGAAAAAAAATATTTTTTTTGACATAAACATACTTAAAATTAACCAATGTTTGATTTTACGTAGAAAAAATCAGGGGGTTATATTTAAAATAAGAAAGTGGATGCCATTTCCTGATAAACCGGAAGTAAAATTAATAATTTATTCGATCCATAAGATTTGTTTTCTGAGATCATATAATATACTAAAATTTTAATTTTTAATTTCCATAAATAAAGAAATGCCAGGGGTGGCCCTAGTTTCATTTCCACCCGGTATATACATACAATTGGTTTCTGTCATCTCAAACAGCTCTATGAAGTTAAAGCTTTTTACTCACAAAATTAAGTTTATATTGTTTTATACAAAAAATCAATTTTAATAGTTAAATAGAGTAAATAATATAATAATAAATCTTTGACTACTTTAAATTATTTTATAATCCAATAACTAAAATAATTAGTGAATGCTTAATTAATTTATTTTAAACAGTAATGTTTGTTTTAAATTAAAATGCAGAATGTTAAATAACGTTCATAATAATAAATTTAGTTATATTTTAATATAATAAAAGCTATGTTATAAAAAGTTGGATATTTATATATTTAAATTGTTTGAATTTTATTCAGTGTTTGATTTAATATAATAATTCATGATTTTTTATTAAATGAATACAAAATAAATTAAAAACCTTAATTTATTTAAAATTAAACCTTGGTTTTTATTACAAATTTATTAAATAAAAATTGTGTATATAAAATGTGCAGTAATATAATTAATAAATACTGTACTTAATGAATTAGAAAACCTGAAAAACATGAATGTCACAAAGGTATTCTAATACCCATTGGGTGAGTATTTAAAGACCCTACACCCCACCCAACTTAGTCGGGTACAATTTTGACGTGTTGGATGCAAAGTTGGGTCGTATGGAAAGTTTTTGCCAAACAAGTGAACAAGTAGGGGTGACCGGCACCATCCAACCGCTTAACAAAGTTGGATATTTCAACCGACCTCACTACGACTTTTTTCTTTTGGGTAATACGAGCTGCTGTAGACAATATTTTACAAAATATTTATTTATTGTCTCTATTGAGTTCTTAAATTAAACTCATCTATCCATTTTTTCTTTTAATTATTTTCTTTCTTTTTTAAGGGTGATTTATGGTTCTCGCCCAATTTAAATAAATAATAATAACGATATACACATTTTTTCATGATAATTGAAAACTATTGTATATATTTTTTATGTTTTTGGGTTTTTTTGTTGCTGCGCTTACATTGGGTTATTTTTACGTAAAAACAACGTTTCGTACCTCGCAAATAACTAATTACAGAAATTTTTGTTTGTCATGTTTATGGTACCAATCGATTCATATTTTATGTCTTTAGAAATTAAGTTAAACTGAACATCATGCTTTAATTGGTAATTGATTAACTTTCCTGTAAAGTAGGAGTACTTTAATGGTCTAAAAAAATGCACTTACTGTTAATATTTTTTGTTCTGAAAAACTAAAGTTGATCATAATAAATATTTTTAAATTTTTAAATGGTACCAAAATTTGGTACAAAAATATTAAGTAGTTTATGAGGTATAGTGATTTTTTTAACCTGGAAAATGGAATTATCTCGAAAAATACGCATCGCACAGAAAAATTTGCCAGATCGAAACTTTATATCTCCAAGGGAGGCATATGTTAGTACTAAATTACTCCCATCCCGACACCCACTGCGGGCAGGGCCGGCGGCCACTTTGAATCTTAAATACGAACACCCATTTTTTTATCGCAGATTCGGATTCAACGTCAAAAGGTACGTACGATTTGTCCGAAATTTTTTTTTCCATTCGCGACAGATGGCGCTGTAATCACAAAAAATGAACAGAAATCAAAAGAATCAAAAATCAGATAAACATGCATTTATTATTTTTCGACGGGCTATTCAATGATAATACGGTTGCTGGCATGATAAAAAACTACATTTAGCATAACCCAGGAACAACGACGGGGACGTAGTAGTTTTCTGTTCCCTTCGGGGTGCTTGATTAACGTGAGTCCCCTTGCCTCTCATCTTTTGGGGTGCTTCATTAGCGTGAGTCCCCTTGCCTCTCACTATTCAAGTAAATGCTCGAAATGGTGACCTTGAACTTCAATACATTTGTCGATCCGCCCTTCAAATGACTGTACACAACTGAGAAGTACGTCTCCAGGAATATGGTCACAAGCATTCCTGATTCGTTCAATCATATTAGCACGAGTTGTTGGTACTTGTTCATACACTTTATCTTTCAGGTACCCCCACAAAAAAAAATCCGGTGAAGTAAGATCTGGTGATCTGGCAGGCCAATTTATCGGACCAGCTCTACCAATCCAGCGACCGTGGAAAACACGATCAAGTACTTCGCGTGATAATACCGAATAATGCGCCGGACAACCATCATGTTGAAACCACATGTTCCGTCGCATTCTTAAACTTACGTCTTCTAGTAACTGTGGCAGTTCATATTCCAAGAAGTCTCGATACATTTCACCGTTTAAATTGCCTTCAAAGATGTGGGGACCTATGAGTTTGCTACCAATTATCCCGCACCAGACATTGACAGACCAAGGCCCTGATGCTCAACCTGACGCAGCCAGTGTGGGTTTTCAATACTCCAGTAATGCATGTTATGTCGATTAACAGCTCCATGGTTTGTAAATGTTGATTCGTCAGAAAATAATACCCAATGAAAGAAATTACGATTCATTAATATTTTTTCCCGTGCCCACTGACAAAATCTCAAGCGATTTTCGAAATCAACGCCATGAAGATCTTGGTGAAGAGATACGTGGTAAGGATGATGTTTATTGTGCTTTAAAATTGTCCAAACACTGGTTTGGGACATTCCGCTATCGCGAGCTATTTCTCGTGTGCTGACGTGGGGATTATGAGCCACTGCGGCTAATACATCAATTGTATTTTCTGCTCCAGTTACTGTTTTTTGACGGATCCTTTTCTTCTGTTGAACACTTCCTTCGCGAGTAAACTGTTGGACAACACGGAAAAACGAAGTGCATGATCGCGGCCTGTCTGGAAAACGCTGAGCATAAAGGTTGACAGCATTCTCTAAATTTCTGCCCGCTTCTCCATAAACAAGAATCATTTCAATTTTTTCTTGTATGGTTATTAACACCTCCATTTTCACAAAAATTGTTCCTAATTAATTTTTAGTAGGTACAAGTGTCTACAACTAAGGTAATGTAGGTAACGTTCGTACGCTGAGACGGGTTAATAACTACAAATGCAAGCGAATGAACACAAGAAAAGTTTAATTATGAAAGAGAATTATTTAGGTCTCGAGAAGGGACATGTGGCGAGAGTTACATTTGTGTACAATCATTTGCAAGGCGAATCGACAAATGTATTGCAGTTCAAGGTCACCATTTCGAGCATTTATTTGAATAGTGAGAAGCAAGGGGACTCACGTTAATGAAGCACCGCAAAAGATGAGAGACAAGGGGACTCACGTTAATCAAGAACCCCAAAGGGAACAGAAAACTACTACGTCCCCGTCGTTGTTCCTGGGTTATGCTAAATGTAGTTTATTAACAAACCAGTAACCGTATTATCATTGAATAGCCCATCGAAAAATAATAAATGCATGTTTATCTGATTTTTGATTCTTTTGATTTCTGTTCATTTTTTGTGATTACAGCGCCATCTGTTGTGAATGGAAAAAAAAATTTCGGACAAATCGTACGTACCTTTTGACGTTGAATCCGAATCTGCGATAAAAAATGGGTGTTCGTATTTAAGATTCAAAGTTTCCGCCGGTCCTGCCCCCAGTGGGTGTCGGGATGGGAGTAATTTAGTACTAACATATGCCTCCCTCGGAGAGATAAAGTTTCGATCTGGCAAATTTTTCTGTGCGATGCGTATTTTTCGAGATAATTCCATTTTCCAGGTTAAAAAAATCACCCTGTATATGAAAGCACCCTATTTAGCATACTCCAAATGTGACTCTTAACTATTGACTGTGTAACACTTAAACTGCTAAAGAGTGTTCATCCAATAAATAGGTGTTGTGTAGACTAGCAACCTGTTTCGCTCGCTCTCTTTTACATTTAAATCCCAGGCAATTTTCTCATGAACGGATGTGGAACTAAGAAAAATTATATGCTTTCGGTTGCGGTATCGGTATTCACAGAGAAGCGCCATAGGGTATGTTTTATTTGTTACTATTATCAGTTAATTTTGGATATATCATTTTTTCTACCCAATGAAATGTTCTCGTTGGAGAATGTAGTGGAGGTCCCTTCTACAACTCTCCAGCAGTAGTAGGAAATTTCAGCGTCGCTGACTTCATTCAGTTCATGTTAGGTTGGAAATCTTATTTTTGGCTGAATACACTATATGTACTGTTTCGACAAAACGAGATCCTTAGTCAAATCGTTGACGATAATCTTTCAGTGCATTAATATGCTAATGCGAAAGTGTACTGATTAGATAGTCGGTTGGATGTTTAGTTGGGACAACTGAATGCTGCATAGAATTAGGTCTATCCAACCGACTACCCAATCAAATTGAGTTGGGTGCAAACCTCTAAAATGTCTTGCAGAGAGACCTTTAAACTACATACAGGGTGTTCCGTTTCCATCCGAAAGTAAAGTAAATTTAGTCGAGAATGCACTTTGGTTAAAATGTTATTAACGTTTGTGTGATTTTTGACAAAAATTTGAACAATACATTTATAAATTTATGATTATCTGATTTTTTAATTTTCCAGTTGGAAGATGAGTCCTGTATATAAAAAAATATTTTTAAGATTTCCTAAGAAAAAAGTCATTTGTAAGAGACGCGTTAACAGTTTTCTAAAAATAGATACATGCGTAAGTATAAATTGAATGAAATTAAAATATTAATATTACTCATCACGTATTTGCATTTGAATTGGTGGTAGAAAACATCATTATTGAGTATAAAACTGCCGTTATTTTAAGAGTCTTACGGAATATGTAAAACGGGAATTTTTACTTTAATTTTATGACCATAGAGGTATAGCTTGGTACAGGATTTATGTAACGATGCAAAGTACATTTGTAAGGGATATTTTCGTTACCACGAAAATCACACTTGGTAACTTGAAACTAGTTATTCATATACCCATAGATTATAATATAAAAGTTACTTAAGTCATTTCTGTTTTAAGCCCAGTATATTTACGTTTAAGTATAATTTTTGATTGATATAAGATTTAATTCTTATTTATTTTATGAGAGAAACATATCTATATTTCTATACTTTAAATTTATAGTCGATAAATTATATTATTTTATTTAACCGGAAAATAATAAATTTGCCTAATATTGACATATTATTACTTACATAATAATTTATAGGTAGACTTATAATAAATAGTTTTGTAAGATTTGAAAGTGAATAAAATATTTATTGATTTTTCAAGCTTTTTTTTAATAAGTGTAACACAAAATTTATTAAAGTCTTGTCTCTCAATATTTTTGCACAACTGTCATTGCCTAATTGCACCTGTGTGCTATAATTGCTTGCCTGCTTTATTACATACGTGACTTTTATCTTTTTTATTTTGCTTCAAACAGTTTGAAATTTTAATAAAATCGCACCTCTAAATAGAAACAGTAAAAAAATAATTATGTCAATTACCAATAAAGGCAAAAAATATAAAAAAATTATTTGTAATTTTTATAATTTTTAGTGAAGGTAAATGTTGTACGTAATGCTATATTAGATAATATTTCTATATAATAAGTAATTTGAGAAATTGAATACAACGAAAATAATACCTCAAAGATTATACTCTACCGATATTAAATCCCATGAAAGAAAGTGGTAATAAATGGTTTCGTTTAATTCGTATATGCTTAGAAATCTGTAACACGATGGACAAGATGAAAGTATTATGGGTTATGATTGAAACTAAACAGAAGGTTAAGGTTACATTATTTCAACGACTTAAAAATATGTTTTATTTTTTTTTTAAATATAAAACTTAGTATTTCTAATTTGGAGTAATTTATAGATTTAGTTAATAAGCACTAATTGCAAAGCTATACATTAAAATAAAAAAAATTCTTATAAAAGTATTTTTATTTAATATTTTCTTATTTAAAATTATAAAATTTTAGGTAAATACTAAGTATTGCATTAAACGTGCTCTTGTTTCCTGTTTATTTACATTCACGTGTATTTACATGCGGTAGGTTTATTAAAAAACCTTGAACTATAGGTAAACAGAGTAGCAATATAAAAAGTAATTTAATTTTAATTTAAAGTACATTTAATACCGTGGGTCGAGTACATAAAATTGTAATATCATGTTACATAAAAAAATATTCATACTCCTACAATTGAGTTACTAAGTGTTTTTGCTAATTATTCCAAAAAGAGATATTTTATACAGGGTATCCCATTCAGACTGAAAACAGCACTTTCGGAAAAGGTTTTTAAATAATACAAAGAAGGAATGTGTATTTCTTCCCAATGCTATATTTTCTTTTTAAATTTTTGTATGTGACTTTTGTTACTTCTTAAATTACATTTTAATGTTATAATTAAATGGAAGTAAAAATATTTTGCAGTTATCAACTATGTACAAAAAAGTCTTAATAAAATAAAAACTGCTATAATTCCAGATTATATCATGGACCTCAAGTTTTCGCGTTTTTTTTTATATCATTAAAATTATCTTTTGTTTATAATTTCTCTTACTTAGGTTCTTACAAAATTTTTTTATTTTACTTTTGGGATAAGTTAGTTCTTATTTATAAATGTTATTCTTATTATTCTAAGGATGAATCTCATTATCTACCAATTACATATGTATACCTATTTTATCTGGAAGCTGTTTTAAAAATATTTTACAACATAGAAGCAATTTACTTTAAATTTAATTAGGTAAAAAAATTAAAATTTATCTTTTATAAATATTGTACCAAATTAGTATATTTTATTACTTAAAATATATTTAACCTTTAATTTAAAAAAAAAGCAATACAATAGGTGTAAATGACAGGAGAAACCTACATCTACATGAAAACATAACTGGTAAAATTTATCAAAATTTAATAAAATAAAAATATCAACCAATTATTCTTGGACAACCCCCAACAGTGTAAATTGTCCATAGATGTAAGCCCTACATTTTAAAAATTGCTTGATAATTAAAGGGTTGGCTGCAAAAAGTAAAAAAATTTGTAAGTTTTAAGTAAATCGTAAAAAACGTTTAAAAATTCAAAAAGTTTTTTTACATATAAGGATCCTATTTTCCCGCATAAATACATCTTTCAGAGGAAAAGTGGCCACAAGATATTATCATATCAATTATAAAAAATAGGGTGTCTCATTAAAGAAAAATAATGATGATGGCGTCTTAACAGTGGTAAATACCAATAATTTTTTTAGAATGAAATTATGAGGTATAAGTGCTGCCGTTTAAAGCACTTTTTAATTTATATTTCTATCTCTTCAAATAACTGAGATATTTCCTGGGAAGTAAAATCTGGGCCACCCTGTATACTAATTAACAACATGAGACATTTTCAGTTTTTACATATCTTTCACTATTTTGTTGATAGAGCAACCAACAATTGCTTTCAAAATAGCACACAAATGTTTTATTTGCAGTCATTAAAACAAGACAAAAAAATAAATGGTGTCCTTTTTATTAACTCCCAAACAATTTTTTCTGATAAACATCATTCTGAAGAAAAGTTAAAAAAATACTAGTCCTTAAGGAATTATTTGTTCAGAGTATTTAGAATCTAAATAAACTTTATTCTTTAACTTTTTTACGTAACTCAATACATTAAAAAGTTACACTTATTATGCGATAATTTTTTTGCACCCTGTTTAATACGGTCGCCTTTGAATTTTCTTGGTATCAATCGGTACATTTTCTCTAGTTTACAAAATTTTAGACGATCGTTTAAACTAAACGATCTTTATGCATAATACACACAATACAAATAGTGATTTGGTTAAAATGAGTTAAACAAAAGTCGATTATACTTTAACAAAAGTATCAGATATTTTATATAGGTACCTTATTTATATTTTAATCGACAATATTATATAGATTTTTACACATTTATATTGATCAAAGTATGCGAATATAAATTAAGGTATACAATATTATAATATCAAATGAAAATAAAATTCTGCTGGTATAGTCCATTTCATTAATATGTATGTAGTATGTATATCACCTTTTCAGCAGGAGCTCTAACCCAAATATAGACAGTAGACAGTTCTTTCAATTGTGTCTTCGTCTGATAATACTAAAAGCATCTAGTTATAGTATAACTAAATGACTAACCCCCAGTATTATCAACAGACATTTAATTTTAAATGAGGTTTAATTTGACATATATAGTATTTTTATGAAGTTTGAATATAGTTTAAATGACATTTAGCAGCAAAATAGACTATATATGTCAAATTAAACCTCATTTAAAATTAAATGTCTGTTGATAATACTGGGGGTTATTAATGTTTTTAATATTGTTAGATGAAAACGCAATTGAAAGAACTGTCTGTATTTGAGTCGGAATTTCTCCTGAAAAGGTTATCTATTAATGAAATGGACTAAAACGAAATAGTTTTAGATTTTTTTAAACCAAAATTGTCGAGAAAAAAAAATAGTTTATTTTGTGCCATTTTTTTGTTTTTTAAAAAGATCGACCTATAAAAGTCTTAACTAAAAACTTTTAAACGAAGTGTTTTTTAAAAAATATAATTTTCATCAAACCTCAATGAAGTACAACCTTTTGTGATGCTTTACAGATTGTATCAAATCATTTCTTTGTTAGTTGATTCGTACCACTTCGTACATTTCCAACGTAAGTCGTAGATCAAGTATATATTTTCTTAGCCGACGAAAAACTACTTACTACCCACTTCAAGAAAATTATTATAATTAGTGTTCATACATTTTGGCGGTTGAAAAAAAATAGCAAGTTTTCCTCAGAGTAAAAGAACTTTTTATGACTCACATGTGTCCGAGTACTTCTTTTCCTACTAATAAAACAATATTGGGAATTTTAATTACCACTAGATGGCGATGTTGGCACTCTGTGGCAAATTAATTAACTTTCGAAGCCAGTATTGAACCTACATGTTTCTATGTGCGAATACACATTAATCGTCCTTAGTCTTTTTTGCAAAGTTTTTAAAGATTCTTCTAATTTAAAATCGATATTTATTCAAAATTGGCAAAGTTACTACTGACGTTTTATACTAGCTTCACAGTTTCATAAATTCGCCGACAGGGGGAGAGCTCTTTCCTAAAATGGCTAATACACTTGTGGATTTATTGTCTTGAGTTAATAATATGTTTACTTTTTTCAGGGTTCTATAAAATGTAAACAAATTTAGTAGTTTATTTTTAGGTTGTAGTTTCCGCTACAATAAAATAACTTTCTTAATGATTTGATATTTTTTATACAGCTGTTATATATTTAATTTTACTGGATAATTTATATCAATACTTAAACATACAGAGCATGAATTTAAAGATAACTGGAGAAATATGTCGAAATATCATTAATTAAAATTTTGTACCAATAAATGAACATACCTATTTAACTAATTAATATCCGGATTATAGTGTGTAATGCAATAAACATTAACATTAGAGCAAAAAAATATTAATTTAATTACCTAAAGAAACCGAGTTTTGTGTTGAAAATCTTCCAAAGTGTAGATATTATTTCTAATAGTTTCTTAGTATATCGCTTAAAAAAATAATTATAGAAGTACGTTGTTTACTGGCTTAGTAATTGTATTTACAATAATTTAATTTTCATTCACGATGTAATTAAAACTTACATATTTCATAATTGTAATCTGAAATTATATAAAAACAGGTTTTTATGAAAAATATGTAAAAAGTCCTTTTCGTAATATTCAAGCACTTAATTGCAACAATTTAGAAATATAAATATTGAAGTTTTTCAATTATGCTGCAAAATAAACGTTTGCTGACATTTACTTTCAATTTCCAAATGCTCCCCTTTTCGAATATTAACATACATATTGTGAGAATAACACTAAAATATGAGTTACCTTTGTATTTAAATGAGCATTTTATGCTTTATTTTTTTTCAATATAAATTTCGGTTTTACCGAAAACAACATCAACTGGCCTAAAAAAGTGTATAAAATAAAATATGTTTGAGATAACTTTTTTATACAGAGGTGTGCACAAAAAACGACCAACGAAGTTGCTTAGTTATTTTTTATTCGATTTAAATAAGTAAGATAAAATAAATGCTTCAAAGAATACTACAAAAGAATATTAAACGATTTTTATTATTTTCAAATATATTCGAAAAACGATAAGTAACTTTTGTTTCAAATGGCAATGTGATCATAAAAAAATCATTTCAAAAGCAATCTCAGCCAATAATACAAAAACAATTTCCGGAATTAAAAAAAAAAAAAATTCTTTATTTTTCTAAATAGGTACTACATAATATAAAAATAATTTTTTTTTATTTATTGTGTATTTAATTTAATGGCTGTGTTTGTAATGAATAATGTTAATGAATAAGTAAATTAAAAAAAATTATTACATCTAATAAAGGGTAAAAAAAGTACAAAAAAATAAAAAAAAAAATAAAAAGAATATTTTAAAAATGTTATGGACTTATTTTTGAAACAATTTTTTGTGTTCATGTTGCTCTTTAAAAAACAAAAGTTGCTTGTAGTTTTTTTGATGTTTTTATAGAAAATAAAAATTCAATAGTGAAACCCCTTAAAATTCCTAAAATCCCACATCCCAGTTTATTTATAAATAATGTTTATGCTACATGTTTCGCCAATGTATTGACTTGATCAGGCGTTATAAAGGGTGAGTTAACATTAAATCGCCAAATTTTTTAAGCCGAGTCTACGAAAAATTTTTAGGTAAAAACTTTAAATTATTTCTTATTAAGAATCGATTGTGATATTTTCTATAAACTTTGTTTAGCAAAAAATTGATTGATTTTTTTAAATTTCAACAATATACAGACGTGTGCATAAAAATCGGCTAATGAAGTAGCTCTCTTATTTTTTTATCCGATTTTAATAAATGATATAGAGGGTGATGATAAAGTTTGGAACAATATTCCTAACTCCCATATTTAATTTTTTTGAGAAAATCGCTCGGACTGGTCAATTTTAGTTATAAAAATGCTATCTCTTTGTATAGAAAAAATATTAATATCACTGGTGATTTAGCAATTACATTATCATCAATTTTTTTAAATGAAAAACTCCATGTTGTATTAGATTTATTTTGACTGGTAAAAAGTTTAAGCTTAAAATTTTGTTCTTTGTAAATTTTCTTACATTTAAATATAATCAAAAGAATTTTTTTTTTAAGTTTATTGAAGTAAAAAGATTTTTATTCAAAAATTTGTTTATAAATGTAATCATTTTTTTTATATCATCGTTTAAGTGACATGAATGTCTATCAAAAACGAGTAAAAAAAGTTGGGGTGTCCATTTAAAAAATCGATGATAACGTCATTGCTAAATTACTAGTGACGTCATTAATACTTTTTCTATGCCAAGAGATGGCATTTTAAAAACTAAAATTGACCTGTTCGAGCGATTTTTCAAAAAATAAAAATTTTGTTCCAAACTTTATCATCCCCCTGTACAAGGTATAAACCTTAAGTGTATTTACTCGTTTTTTATCTTTTTAATTTATCAATTTATCAACAGCTGCCCCCACCATCATGCCATTTGAAAAAATAAAGATATGTATTTGCAAAAAATGCATTTTAATAATTATAAAAATCAGTTTTTCAAAACCGGCCAAATGAATTATATAATTTAAAATTTATTTTACATACTTAAATTATTTAAGAGTAGTTTTAATAGATTTTATTAAAAAAAATACCAAAAAAACTATTTTTTTTTAAAGTTCACAAAAACAATTCTTTTTTGTCACAAACATACTTGGCACTTACCAATGTTTAAAAATAACTACAAAAAATGGGGTGTTACATTTAAAATAAGAAAGTTGATGTTATTTCCGGTGAAACTGGGTGCATTTTGTTCAACCATTTTCCAATATCTTCTATGAATATGTAAAACTGTATCATCAGCATAGGAGGTTGAAGTTATACCTTGTACACTATTTATCATCGGGTCATTCCAATAAAATAAATTACAACAACAACGTTCCTAAAACTATTCCTTGTGGTACACCACCTCATGGTATCATAAACCTTTACATATTGTATTCTATTTTTCAGCTACCTTTCAATAAGCTTTAGAGCTACAACCCCATATCATTCTAATTTTCCTAAAAATATTTTTATGTTGCCATTGTCAATGGTTTTTGCCAAATCCAGGAAGATACCCATTGAAGTCATTTGTAAATCTATTGGTTCTGAAGCCGAATTGATTTTGTGCTATAATATTTTCCCTTTCAAAAAAATCAATTTAAAATATTTCTGATACATCTCTCCCAGATTTTTGATATATTACTTGTTAACGAGATGGGTCGATAATTTAGGTTACACCATCTTATTTTGTCTCAAAAGTATGTGTTTAGAGACAACCTGTATAAAAAAATCATATTTCTTAAAATTTCTTTTAAATTCGTAGACTTTTATCTCACTATCTGAATTTAAAATAGTTATTTTGGTTTTCTTTTTTACAAAAATTTGATTTACAGCTTCTTTTTTTATAGAAGACTCTATAATGCCACACACAGCTTATGTGCTAGTTTATGGAAATTTAGGGAATTACAAATAGCATTTATATACTACAATAAATTAAATAGTAATTCTAAATTTAATGAACACGTTTATGAGACACATTATTAAGTCACGTGTTAGATCTGTGAATAGGTAGTGTTTGTAAGTGACTTTGGCATTTCAGGGTCCATATACTTTCTAACTATCTTAGCAATCCCACGATGGCACTGTAATGTCAGAAACAATAACATTAAATAAGAAGTTTCGCTGCTGAAATTAATTTAAAACATGTCAAATAAACGCGTGTTTGTGAACGTGTATTGACCTGGTATTAATTAGAAATTAACAGGCTTCGTCTGCTACTGGCAAATTTACATTCTCGTGTTATTTGCAAGTTGTAACTCACTCAGAACGGCAGTTGCTCAAATTGTTATTTTGTAATTAAGACTTTCTACAATGATATATAAATAAAAAATACGATTTACACAGTTACAAGTGTAATAAAATATAATGTCTGTATTAGGCATAAATATATAAAATCTTTAAGATATTTAGATTAATCCGTAAATAATCAATTAAAAACGAATAAATGCCTAATTAGATTTTCCAGAAAAGCACGTTTATTAACATAATCTTACTTAATAATAGTTTTATGCAAATTCTTTAAAATTATAAACCGAAATTATTTATTAATCGTTAATCGTTCGTTCCCCTTTCATAAATTATCACAAATATTTTTGGCGGCTTTAATAAATAAACCAGAAAGCGTATGAGAAATTTGCAACAATTTACCGATTCAATGAGCGATTTAAGCATTAAATTAGTAAATAATTCAAAATTTAATTAATTGCTTTTTTCTATCTTTGTTGTATTATTGAGAAATATCTTTTAATTTATGTACGCATGTTTTATATATGACCTTAAATAATAATAAAAACCATACAATACTAATTGGATACACATATTTTATAATTTTATTATTCTTAGGTCTAACATAAATAATCAGGGTCAATGTCTAATCTTGCAAGAGGCTACAATTTTTCCTATTTAAATTTTACTTAACAAGAGGAATAGTAACATTAAATTTACAATAAAATTGCAACCTTGGCAGTTAATTAGGCGTATTTTTTAACGAGCGATAAAATTTTGGAACGTGATGTCTGCAAATTCGTGCAAGAAATTTTGCAATTTATTAGAAACAACATATTATAATGTTTAAATATACATTTATAGGATGGTTAAATGAAACTGAAATTTTTGATATACAATTAAGGGTTACCTTCATCAATTAAAAAACGATTTTAACATATATTATATTGTCATTTAAGAATAATATCATGTTAATTTATTTTGTTAAAATTAATATTGTTTAGTACTCTTTTATTATACCCAAATTACAATTCCATTACAAAACTGTGATATTTTCTAAATTCGAACGTTAGAACTAAAAGTGTTAAAAAATATCAATATATTTTATTAAATTTAAAGAAGAAATACTATTAAATTTAAACTTAAAAAAGAAAACTTTCTCCAAAATTCTTTTAATTTTGTTTTACCAATATATGAACTTTTATTACAACTATTAAAATTTACTAAGACGTTTTAATTTAAAATTTTAAAGAGTTGAAATTTATTAAGATACCATATTAGTAGAGTGTTATCAAAATACCTACATTTAATTAGATTTTACTGGTTCCAATTAAAAAATAATTGCTAGAAAAAGTTTTAATATTGAAAGTACTGACGCTGGCTCTACTTTACCTTCAAAGCTAATTTTCTCTAGGGCGTTGCTATTCATATTTTTTTAATTTGCTTTGCTTTACATTTATTTAAACGTAATTCGAACATAATTTAATAATATAAAAATTTTAATTTAATATTCTAAAAATTAAAAGTGTAAAGCTTCCTTTCCATTTCCCTATTCATACATAATTAAGCTCGTTGAAATGACAATTTTTAATATATACCTTGTGTAAATTAACCTCGACTCACCCTCTTGTTTTCTTTGTTTATTAAAATAAAAATGTTACCTTGTTATGTAAGGATATGTTCTTGCTTACAAAATATGTGTAACCTATTTTGGATTTATTGCAAAAGGTTTTAAAATAATTTTTGGATAAATTCATTTTTGAACTAACAAAAATTATGATGTATTGGTTAAAGAAGAAATCGTAATCAAACATTCTGTTAAAATTTTGAAAAAAATTATTAAAAACAAAGTTTGACAAACATTAAATATAATATAATAATAATAAATGTACAGGGCTTTCAATTAAAAAATATACAGGGTGGTGCGAAAGTTTGAAAATGGGTTACTTAATATTTTTCGTATTGAATATCTGTACAGAAAATCTAACTTAAAAAAATTAATTTAATTGTTGATACTAAAATTAAAATAAGTCTCAGTTATATCTAACCTAATTTAAGGAAATTAACCCAAACCAACCATTTTGCATTAACGATTTGTCAAAAAATTTAATTTATGTTTTTTTTATAATTTTTGAAATTTGAAGTTTCTGCTATTAAAAGGTTTTACAATGTAGTGTTTTTAGTTTTCTAGACTCTCCTCTACGAATAAAATTTATTTAACTTAAAAATCACCCTGTGTAAGATACCTACCAATATTTTTAAGTCATCGTTTAAGTCTTTAAAAGGTCATCATCAATAAACGTTTCTTATCGAAAGCAGTGGATGTTCGGAGGGTGATTTTATCACCTGACAAGATTTATTAACTAATGGCGTCTTTTTCAAGATTTAATTTAATTAATTTCATTTCTACCCCATATATTTGTCGAGAAATCGACCTCTTTTTAAAAAATCTAAAATTACTGGACTAAATTTGACTCTAAAGTGGGATTTTGCACATTTTTGTCCAGAACTCAAAAACAAAAAGTGATGACAAAATGATTCAGTTTTTTGACTAAAAACTTATACATATAAACTGCTTTCCAAAAAAATATAAGGCTTTATTTTTATTTTTTTTTCCTTTTTTCACATATTGATAAAGTAATGGAAGGAGTTTTTTTGATATACCTAATGCTCTGGTGATGGAAAATTTTAGGATCAACACTGATCGAAATATGCCATTTTTAAGAGTAGAAGTTTGACGCACTCCTCCCGACTCATCCTGTATAACCCTAGATATTAGGTTTAAAAATATTTGAACAATAATTATTAGGCATTTTTGGGAAATAAAATAAAACAAAATACGAATGATTATTTTTACACATTTATTTACTTAGTAGCGCTAATAAAACTAGACAGAAATGAGATGATAGTAGTGGTAAAAAGTGCTCAATTCTAGGAAATTCTCTCTGTATTACTGGGTTTTAAGAGTTTCTTTACTCTACAAATGCGGTAATGGGTAACATCCGACTATGTTATGGTCTAGAATAAATTAATAATTTAGTCTTAAATGTTTGGAATCTAATAATGTTTTACGTCCTTATAAAATAATAATAGTGCAAAAAATCAGTAATAATTTTTAATTTTTAGAATTTGTTTATATTCACTAAAATTTTGCTTATACTCAGTTAAAAGTTTAAATTTAGTGTTGATAATAAATTAGAGAGATAATTTTTATTTATAATTACGTTTTGCAGCTGTATAATTTATGATGTTCTATAAAATATAATGTAATTATAAATATTTTAGTATAACAACCCTCATTTCATTCTACAAAGATAATTAAATTTAATAACACATAATTTAAACGTTTCATAACTATAATTTTATAGGAGATAAGAATATTAGAATAAATAGTTAAATATGTTAAAACAAAAAGCACCAGTATTCTTGAAAAACATTGGGAAGTACTCCAAGAAGCAATTCAGAAAAACGAAACTGCTTGAAACTAAATTTTTAATTAAAATAAGTTGGAGTTTAAAGACTTTCTTTACTATTTATCTTAAAATCATCAATATAAAAATATCTAATATTTATCTAACTACTTTCAAATTTTAAATACATCTAAGATTTTAATTAAATTATCATTTACGTTATTAAAATTTATTTGATTTTTATGCAAATTTATGGATATTAAGTATATTCAATAAACTTTAGGAGTCCTTAAATAATTGTAATTATTAATAATTACACCTATTGTATAAGCATGCCCACAGATTTTCAATTTATAATTAAAATGCATATGACCTTGTAACTTAAGCAAACGCATCGGTTAAAATTTTATTAAATCCAAAATTTATACCGTGCACATGTGTACTTTGTAGGTTAAGGAGCCTATGAGCCTATATCCAACTTGTTTAAGACCTATGTGTAAATCCTAGGAATCAAAATCAAAATTAATGAGACCGAAATTTTGTTATTAAGAACCAAGTTACAGTTAATGCTGACCAGATCGGTAAAACATCTAGCATATACTATTTTTATAATTTATTTGATAAATAAATAAGTTGGATATATGGAACTGCCAATGTTTACTTTGCACTAAAATTTTGTACAAATCAACGCAAGTTATTCTACTTCTGCATAAAAAGTCTTTTCATAATCAGACTAGGAGTCAAAATATTAAAAAAAATTAAAAAATAGTCACTTTTACAGATTTTATTTTTTTAATCGAAAACATACAAATGTAACTACTTTTTTATATTTTGTAACACTTATAGTCCTTAGTAAAATTGCATAAAAAGCTTTTTTTAAATCTTTGAGATTTTTTTAGAGGTATAGTTTCCAGTATTGGTACTGGATGTCAGATTGGCTGTTGTTTTTACTTAGGACTGTATGTGTAATAAAATATAAAAAAGTAGTTACATTTTTATGTTTTCGATTAAAAAAATAAAATCTGTAAAAGTGACTATTTTTTAATATTTTTTAATATTTTGACTCCTAGTCTTTTTTTTATTTTCGATTAAAAAAAATAAAAACTGACTGATTTTTATAATATCATGACTCCTGGTCTAACTCTGAAAAAACTTTTATGTAATTTCACAACTACATGTGCAACAAAATTGAGCTAATAAATTTTTTGTTTTCAATTAAAAGAAAATCTGAAAAAGTGGCTGGTTTTTAAAATTATTTTTTCAATGAACCTCGTATGTTTTCACTAAAAACTGTATGTATTTTTATTTTAATATTATAAGAATCAAAATTTTGTTCATTAAATATAATTAAAAAATGTGAATGTAAAAACTAATGCATTTAAATGTAGCTTCAGCCCGAAAAAAATTATTTTAACTTTGACCATTGTTTTGTATTTGTTATAATGAAGATATTAAGTTAAAAAATATAACATTTATAACATTATAACATACAGGATGCAACAAAAGTAACGCATAATTGATGTAACTTTTTAATTTAAAGAATTACATAAAATAGTTAAATACACAAGTTTTCGTTTAAGTATGGGACATATTTTGGCATTTTTATTTTTTGTTGCTAGAGCAACCAATTATTGTTTTTTAAATAGCATTAGTATCTTTTCTTTGCACCTTTTAAAAGAACTGATGTTTCTGTGTTTATTAATGCTATTTTAAAATAAATATAAAAATTTTGTCCATTAAATATAATTAAAAAATGTGAATGTAAAAATTAATGCATTTGAATCTAACTTCAGCTCGAAAAAATTTATTTTAACGTTAACCATTGTTTTGTATTTGTTATAATGAAGATATTAAGTTAAAAATATAACATTTATAACATTATAACATACAGGGTGCAACAAAAGTAACGCATAATTGCTGTAACTTTTTAATTTAATGAATTACATAAAAAATTTAAATACAAAAGTTTTTCGGTTAATTATAGGACATATTTTGGCATTTTTATTTTTTGTTGCTAGAGCAACCAATTATTGTTTTTTAAATAGCTGTTAAATGTTTTCTTTGTACCTTTAAAAAATACTGATGTTTCTGTGTTTGGCGATGCTATTTTATAATAAATAAAAATAATTAAAGTTTTTAAACTTTAATAAGTTTTAGTAAATTTCTGAAGAAAAAATTTTGTATGGACCTTTACATTTTTTCGATTCCTTAAAAAGTTATAACAATTTGAAAATTTTATAATTTTTTTTACGTCATCATAATAAGGAGTCGAAAAAAATACCAGTTAATTGGAAATTATTTGTTCAAAATGATATTTACATTTAAATAATATTTTTCGGGTTTATATATGAGACACCCTTAAATTTTCCTCAAAATCACAAAGTAGTATTGCCGAAAACTCACTAATGTTATTTAAAAAAGAATATAGTTGGTTGCTATAACAACAAAACTGAGAAAGGTGTAATTAAACTAAAAAATGCCAAAATATGCAATTAAATTAACTGAAAAAACTTTTGTATTTACAGCTATTATGCGTTACTTTTGTTTCACCCTGTATAAGATACCCTTTGTATGAAAATAAAAATTATTTGAAATTTTACTATTTTATATGGTTCAAGAAACACGTTTAAGTATTTGTTTTCTTCATAATTTAAAACAATTTAAGAAAATATGTTCGTGATAATTATTTTAATTAATTTGAAAAATAATAAAATCGATGTTGATAAAACCTACCTAAACTCATTTTATATAATAAAAATACCTAAATAAAATTGCAGTTTGTAAAATTACTCAAGTAGTTTTCAAAATTTTAATTTTTGACCTTATTTGAGAAGAATTTTTGAAAATAGCTAAATTTTAAAAAGTTATAACGATTATTTAGGTACCGCATAAATGTAGTGTCCAATCCATTTTAATATGCCAGTTTTCCATATTCTTGTCATCGTAATTCAAATTATTTTTCTTTTATTTCAAACAAATATCACAAACACATATTTTCTAAAATTATTTTAAACTTTAAATAAAAAAATAGGGTGATACATTTAAAAAAGTTAAGTTGATTTTGATTTTATTTCAGGTAAAACTGGAAGTTATATTGGAAAAATATTAGTGTATAAAATGTGATTTCTTGACCTTATAGCATAGTTAAATTTGAAATTTTTATTTTCATAAGTAAATTATAGAGGTAACCCATGTTTCGTTTGCACTCGGTATATTCAAGTAAACTCTTCTTAGATATTTAAATATACATGACCTATTTATTTTAAAAGGCCTAACATAAATAAAAGTTTACAAAACTAAAAAATACAATACACAGTAAACGATGCTACCCGGCGAATGCACCAGTTTAGAATAATATGACCATCTTAATCAATTAATATTAGATTAATTTTTTTGATAATATTTTTGATTTTACTTTAAAACTTTATTATATCAATAATTTAAATAAATAAAATAAACCACCAACACATTTAACTGTTTCTTTGACAAAGAGAATTACTGAAATACATAATATAAAGAATATGTACCAATTGATGAAGTACCTACAGCTTGTTTATAAAAAATTCAAGGAAACCTCTGGCAATCTATACTATAACTATTAAAAATAAATAGGAGTTTTTTATAGACTTTTGTAAAATGTCTGTGGATATAACTTAAAATTAAAAAAAATATATATTTTTGTTTGTCCAGTAAATATTTACTTTTTATTAATATTTATTAATAATTATTTTGACTTCATTCACTTGTAAATTTTAGTTCTAAAGTATTATAAGTAATAAATTGATTAATGAAATTTATAATTTAACCGTGTTAGGTTACAATTTAGAATTGATTAAAAATTAATGTCTCTTTTATAAAGTCTCACACAACTTTCAAAGTATTAAAGAATTAATAAACTTTAAATATAAATAGATTTTTGAATTAGTAAACTATTCAACTTTAGTAACATTATATAAAGCATATTAAAGAAAGGAAAAAATACAAAATAAATATTTTTTTAAATAAAGAAATTTATTTTTAAAGAAAATAAATTCAGTTATCTAATTAGGATACATTTTCTTGGGTAAATTAATTTATTAATAATAATTCTATATAAGTACTTATTTAGCAAGACTAAACTAATCTTAAACACTTTAAAACACGAAGGGTGCGGTAACAAAAGTGTTACAAGGCAATTTCATCGCACGCTTTAATTTATGTGGGTGCGATTTACTCCTAACTCTGTTTAACCTTCGTCAATTGTTATAATCTGAAAGACCTTTTTTACTAAATGTATACAACCATTAGAACAAAGTTTGTAAATTTACCAAAACTTTAAGTAAGAAAAGTTTTATAGTAGTAAATTTAGTCCGCCCCTTATGGTAAACGAGATTTTAATTCGAGCTCTTATTTATGCCCCGCACGTAATGGCATGCACACTTAAAAGACATTTACGCGATTTATTCTTTGTTTACAGCTAATTTTATTGTATTATTATAGGATAGTCTTGGCGGAGGAGCGTTATTACTGAATTGCTTAATCGGATGAATTGACCTATAACAATACCTATAATCTTTTATTATAAAACTTGAGAGATCACGAAAACTAGACAATGATTATTTTATTATTTTCGCAATGTGCTATTATTATTTTAAGCTTTTGGTGGATTGAATTAAAGTGGTGAAATACCATTTGACGCAAATTCTAAATATCGAGAAGTAATATGTAGAAATCAAAATTTAACTAATATTTAAAAAATCTAAAAATTATTTGAATTATTTATAAAAAATGAAAATTTATAACAAGCTTTACAAAAAAAATTTATAACCTCGAAAATACCAGCATTTGAAGTATAATGTAAATAGCAAAATTGTGGATATTAGTAATCGATACTTTTACTAATTGTTTTTGTGGAAACTTGGCAGAAAATAACAAACATGCATTTTTCTCTTATTGTATCCCTTTTAACCAGGATGTATAAACTAACGGAAATAATTCAAATTGACAATGAACATTAAAACTGTTCTTTTTTATGTTTGAAAAATGCAGGAAATCCCTTTGCTCACTTAACTTAAAAATGTTATAATTTTTTCCTAATATACTATAAATATTAAAAACCACCAAAAATATTTTGCGATATCAAGGAATGTCTTTACAAATCAGTTTACTAATAAAAAATTTATTTATTAACTGAATGTTAAATGAATCGTAACTGGTAACTTTATTACAGTTTGTAAGCTTGACTTAGATTGATATTTCATAATGGATATTATTTTTATTTTCATCACATCTGCCTCCACAACGAACAGCCATTCAAGTATGTCCTGACATTATGATTTTTAAAAGAGGTGGGTGTAGGCAACATGTGGTAGTTTAATAAAGTATCACTCACACGCGTAAGACGATAAAGATTTATAACCCCAGAAATGAAGGAGTAAATAATTAATAACGTAAGCCAACCCTTACAATTAATTTGGAAGGCTTATAAATCTAATGGGAATTTCGTAAATATAAATAATTTTAATGATGTAACTACTCAACTAACAAATTCATATAGTATTCATAACATGTTATCACAAGAAATTATTGCTTTTTAATATGAGTAAGTAGCGTGTGGGTCTAATAAATTTGTATATTTAACAAAAGAAAAGTGATAGTTATTAATGAGTACATAAATAAATTCGCATGCTTATATTTATTAAAGAGCTTTCAGTGTTAAGGTCACCTGTGTTAGATCATCGTCCTTGCCTGCCAAACTTGAATTAAGGAAATACAGGCATCCTTATGCCGCTCATTTATGAAAGTGAAGATGATTAATGATTTCACACTTTTTATTTATTACGGAATAACTCAAATTGTCGCTTCCTTACCTGATATTTTATAAAATTTACAACAAGAAATTAATTTTAGGAATTACCTAAGACTTTAATAAATTACACATACGAAATACTTTAAAAAAACTTTTATTGGTACTTAGAAATGATCATTACGTGATAATGTATTTTTTACAAAAAATTTAAATGTATACCTTTTATAGTTTGTTTATTTAGAAAATAAAAATATTTTTTAGGTCATTGACTTAAACGGGCAATGGGCAGTTAATTTATTATAATGTTAAACCGTAAATTAAATTAAATACTGGCAGATGAAAATGCCAATATAAATATTAATACATGCATACCGAGTGTAAACATGGGTCATCTCTATAATTTTTTTATTTCTGAAAATATAAAATTGAAATTTTACTATGTTCAAGTACTTAAGCACGTTTATACACTGAAATCTTTTTAATATCACTTCCGGACTTATCCCATTTTTTTGTTCATAGTTTAAAACAATTTCAAATAAAAATATAAATGCGACTATTCAACTCACAAGTGATTATTTTGTGACGTTAATGTCAACTTTTAATAAGTTTGAAGTTGGCTGTCAAATTTTGCACAAAAAAGAGAAAATTGAATATTTTTCCTAAATTACCACTCATGTCATTTGGGGTTAAAAATTCAGCTCCTGCTACACCCCAAATGATATTTGTGGTAATGACAATGAAAAATTTTCGACTCAAATTTGACCACTGGTGATAAACAATTCGCGAGTGATTATGTTTTGTTAGTAAAACGTCAAAGATATCTGCGATTATTTTGTGACGTTTATGTCAAATTGTCAAAGTTGAATGTGAAATTTTCCACAAAAATGTGAAAAATGTTCGTTAAATAGTACCTAAAATATGTACTCTTGTTCAAGTCGAATATTTTTCATACATTACCATTCACGCTATTTGGGGTTAAAAACTAAAACTTAACCCTAAATGATATATGTGATATTAACCATAGGTATTGACAGTGAAAAATATTCGACATAAATTTGACCACTCATAATATTATACAGGGTGTGCCGAAAATGGCTGATAAGCTTTTCAGAACGTTATTGGGGATTCTAAGATTCGCCAACTGGGGGGAAATTTGGAACTAAGTTCGAGCGGTATTTAGTATTTTTCGTGTTTTTTACTTTTTAAACCAATTAAATGTTTTATACATAATTTGTATAATATAATTGTATAATTTTATATTTTAGGAAATTTAGGTAAATGAATGTTTTTATCATTTTTTTTTCAACACAAAGGGCCAAACAGCGCCCCCTACAGGTAATTAAATTTTCCAACTCTTTGGGAAACCCTAGAATAATTGGAAAAAAATTTATCGATCTCCTTTTTAGGACCTTTGACTTTATCTGACACAAATTTAATACAATTAAATAAACCTCTAAAAGCAAGCTTTGATAATACGCAATAATAATGGGTAGTTGATGTTTAAAAAAAGTTAAGTGCTTATCTCTTGACCTTTAACTTGCTGTTCAAGGTCATGGGAATTTTTCTAAAAACTGCGTTACTAAGAATCGTACAACTTTTATTTGAAACATTTTTCTATAAAATGTTTAATTTCCAAAATAAAGCAGCGTTGCCGAAATTTATGTATTGAAAATTTAAACCCTAGTAACTGTGAAACTATTACCTTAGGAAAAATAAAAAAAATATGTTTCTTAAGCCTCTGAAAGTAAGCTATAATAATATGCAATAAAAAATGGGATACCTATATATAAAAAAAGTTACGTGATTATCGCCTGACCTTCATCTTGCAGTTCATGCTCATGGACAATATTTCCAGATAGTTCGTCACTAAGAATCGTACAACTTTTATTTGAAATATTTTTCTCAAAAATGCTTTTTTTCCAAAATAAAAGGGCATTGCCGAACTTTTTGTACATCCTCTATCTAAAATCGTATGCAAAGTCAGCCGCAAATATTCCAAGGTTTCAAGATTTTATCATAAATATGTATGTAGCCAGAAAATAAATTCAGAATCATTAAAAATGTTATGGTAGTTTTGTTAGTAAGAAAGTTAGAAACCTCCCCAACAATGTTCTGAAGAGCTTATCTGCCATATTCCGGACACAATTTTTTTTTTTTTAAAGAAAGAAAAAGAAAATTTTACCTTAACTTATTCTGAATAATACAAATAGCTACTTAAATTAAATTGTAATATGAAAAATTATTCAATCAGTATTTTTTATACCAATAAATTTTTTTGAACGCTTTTTTTAATTAATTATATACTATCCAGAGTCCAATAAATATAATTAAAAATGTTAATTTTCCTGAAGTCCTTGTATTTTTAGAATAAGTTTCGGTGGTTCAACTTTAGATGAGAAAAGATTTTTTTAATTAGGAAAATAATAAAATTTTTATGAAAGTCTACCCTTTTTTAAAATTGTTTTAAATTAGTACAAAAAAATTATATTTAAAAAAATTAAGTCGATGTAATTTCCGTTAAAATCGATGTCATATTGAATAAATACAATTTGTGAATAAAATGAATTTCTTGAATCATAATTTTTTACTGTTAAATAAAGAAATTATAGTAGTAGTGATCGATATTTGTGTATATTTTTAATTTTTTTTTAAATTTTATATTTTTAAGAATATATTTTTTAATTATATGATTCAATACCCACTTAGTATCTATAAACAGAGCGAAAATAAAATTGTTGTACTTGAATTTTTGTTTATAGGAAAATAAAATAATTTAATTTTCAAAACGGAAAACCGATCTTTAGAATATTTTCAAAATTGAATAAAATTTTTATTATTTTTTTTTACAAAATCTATTTATAAAATATAGGTTTTTTAAATGTTTGCAATATTGATTTTTTCAATACCGTGTTACCATCCAATTTATTTTTAATGCTAAAATAATTGAATGATACATAATTTAATATATTTTTCATTTTATTTGTCGAAAAATTAATAATCGCTAATATTGTTTTTAATGTTGCTGTAAACAAATTATAAACCTAGATACGATTGCAATACGCTATAATATTTATGCGATGCAAATACATATTTTTGCTAGTAGTATTTACATTTCATTTCATAAATAAATAAATAATAATTTGATAAACATTTTGTAAATCAAATTATTATTTTCACTATTTTAAAAAGGTTTTTTTAGGCAAAAGAAGTATAAAATTTGCCAGTGAGACACCAATCTAATGAAAAACGGTATTTTTGGCATGGTTTTAAGTGGTATTTTAAGAGATTAAAAATAATGGCTAATTTTTAAGCACTACTTTTTTATTAGATTTTTTCAAAAAGTATTCTTAAATCGATAGAATGCGCAGTTGCCATGGTTACCATACTAAAATTTCTTGTAAAGTCTATTATTTTACCAGAATGATCCTAAAAATTATAAACTAAATCTATTAAGAAATCTCGAAGTGGCACTTTTACTTATAATTAAACACTACTGAAATTAATTTAAAATAATATGTAAATCACAAAAGCAGATTTTTTGGTTTCAATTTTATTTTCTAGTGCATTCTACCGGATACGTATAAAAGCATAATTTTTGTGAAAAGTTATTTCAGGAAGAAAAAAATCATGATAATATGGTGATGTACCAAATTGACTAAAAGGCGTTATGAAAGAAATTACCCAAACCGGTTTTTTTATCAATACCCTTAAAGAGCTTACGAAGCGAATTCGGATATACAGGGTGGTGATAAAGTTTGGAACCAAGGTCATAACTTTTTTTTTTTTAAATTGCTCGGACAGGTCAATTTTTGTTTTAAAAATGCCATCATTTGGAATGAAAAAAGTATTCATGAAGTCACTGATAACTTCACTATGACGTCATCATCAATTTTTTTTAAATGGAAACCCCTACTTTTTTTACACATTTTTCATAGACCTTTTTATCATATTAATGATCAAATAAAAATATTTAAAAAAAATTCAACCATTTTTGAAAAAAAAAATAAATTTACTCAAAAAAAAAATTATTAATTCTCAATGAAAATATGGCAAGAAAAATAAATTAAACTAATTTTTAGTTTAAAAATAACAAATTATTATTGAAAATATTCCAATTGTTCTTCTTTACACAATTGGAATTTTCTTAAAACTAATTTTAAATAACTTTTAATGAAAAAGGTAATTAAAATAAAATGTTTGAGTAATAATAAATTTGAAAAAGCTTTTGATATTCAAAATTTATTGAAATAAAAATTGCCTTTAGAAAAGTGCTTTAGTTGACGTTATTTTGTATGCCAAATAAAATTTTAAATCCATTTACCAATGCTTGAATAGCTTACTTCGTTTGTTTAATAATAATCAACAATTATTAAGTTTTGCGAAATTAAAAATGCCTCGTTTAAGCGAACGCGAAAGAATCGAAATTTTAATTATGGTAGGATACGGCGATAGAAAAAGAACCCATGGGGAAGCTTGTGCTTTGTTTAATGAGCAATATCTAAATAGACCGCAAATCTCAAGATCTACAGTAAGTAAGTTAGTTACCAAATTTGCAGAAACAGGATCTGTAGGAGATTTGCCTCGACAAGGACGGCCTCAAGTGAATGAAGAAACCAAATTAAATTTATTACTTGCGATTGAAGAAAATCCCAATATTTCAACAAGAGATATTTCAAGAAATAATAATGTGGATCATTCCTATGTCGCAAAATTATTAAAAAAGGAAAAGTATCACCCATACAAAATAAAACTCATACAAGAGTTAAATGAAGATGATCCCGATCGCCGATCGCCGACTGCAATTTTGTGAAGAAATGATGGCGCGATGTGATCAAAATCCAAATTTTTTAAGAAGTATAATTTTCTCCGATGAAGCTACCTTTCAATTGAATGGATCAGTGAATCGACATAATTGTAGATATTGGTCACAGGAAAATCCTCATTGGGCCGTAGAATCCCATAGTCAACGACAGGGAAAGTTAAATGTATGGGTGGGAATGATTGGCAGACGTTTAATAGGACCTTACTTTTTTAATGAAAACCTAACTGCCGAAAGATACTTGAATTTTTTGCGGACTGATTTGCTACCAGTTTTACTTCGTATTTTCCCCAATTATGAAAATCGCAACATTCCTAACCAAAACATTTGGTTTCAACAAGATCCTCCACACTTTGGCAGGGCGGTGCGAGAATTCCTTAACACCACGTTTCCCAACAAATGGATAGGTCGGAGGGGACCAATTGAGTGGCCTCCGCGATCTCCCGACCTAACGCCCTTAGATTTTTTTTTGTGGGGACATTTAAAATCAAAAGTTTATTTCAATAGACCTAATACTTTACAAGAATTGGAGCTTAGAATTAGGACGGAATTGCAACAAATTGACGAAGAAGCTATTAAGAGCATCTTCCTAGACGCCCGCGATAAATTTTCCGTTGGAGATAATAACAAGGAATAGAAAATCCATCCCACTTTTCTGGAGCTTCTTTGCAAATTATTCACAAATAACTGACAATTAATGCGAATCCATAGAGGGCGCGCGAGTTTGGGAGGAATAATTGTGATAAATCATGAAATCGAGCATTAGTAGCC
This sequence comes from Stenus bimaculatus, assembly GCA_963971135.1. Classification (NCBI taxonomy): domain Eukaryota; kingdom Metazoa; phylum Arthropoda; class Insecta; order Coleoptera; family Staphylinidae; genus Stenus; species Stenus bimaculatus. The sequence continues at coordinate 66,080,318 of OZ020180.1, read as the reverse complement.
CAGAAAAAACTCAAGTTTGCTTCGTTAGATTTTCAATTTTTTTTCAGATTTATAATCTTAATTAATTAGGCTACAACTTAACCGATAGTCACCTTCTGCAACCTAACACAAAATTAATTAGAGGGGTCCAAAGTTAAGGTACTTTTAGGTCAATATATTTTTTTTTGTAGATTCTCCAATTTTTTTTCCTTCCCCTGGGAGGTATAGAAATGACTTCTAAATCGTCTACAAAAAAAATTATACAAAAATCTTTTTCGTACTAGCCTATTTTTCTGGGGTACTAAACCACTATATTTTCTGTTTAGGAAGATGCTCTTAACAATAGTATTCAGAGTGTCTACACTCGAATGGGACAATGCCAAATGGTCAATGGGGAACAATTTGAACATTTTCGTTAAAATTTGTTACTTGTAAATTAAAAATTTACTTTTTTTTTGTAATATTTTCATTAAGAATTAATAATTTTTTTTTTGAGTAAATTTATTTTTTTTTTCAAAAATGGTTGAAATTATTTTAAATATTTTTATGTTATCATTAATATGATAAAAAGTTCTATGAAAAATGTGTAAAAAAAGTAGGGGTTTCCATTTAAAAAAATTGATGATGACGTCATAGTGAAGTTATCAGTGACGTCATGAATATTTTTTTCATTCCAAAAGATGACATTTTTAAAACAAAAATTGACTTGTCCGAGCGATTTTTACAAAAAAAATTTTTACGGAAGTTATGACCTTGGTTCCAAACTTTATCACCACCCTGTATATTTATTCAAAGTCTTCTTATTGTTTTGATGTTTTCTACTTACGGGTTAATATTGTACCACATATTATGATACACCCCGTATGATACACACTATACAGGGTGAACAAAAAGTTCGGCAACGCCCGTTTATTTTTGAAATGAAGCATTTTGGAGAAAAATGTTTAATATAAAAGTTGTACCATTCTTAGTGACGCCATTTGAGAATATTATCATTACCTTGAACCTCAAGTTGAACGTCAAACGATAAGAACTTATCTTTTTTTAAATAGCAATCCCCCATTTTTATTGCATATTATTATAGCTTGCCTTTAGAGGTTTACAGGACATATTTTTTTGGCAACGTCGCTTTGTTTTGGAAACTAAGCACTTTTGAGAAAAATGTTTCAAATAAAAGTTATACGTATACCCACGATGCTGACTAAGAATCATACAATTTTTACTTAATAAATCGGCATTGCCAAACTTCCGTATTAAAAACTGAAACTCTTATAACTTCTAAACTATTAATTTTAGAAAAATAACAAATATGGCCTGTAAACCTCTAAAAGCAAGTTATAATAATATGCAATAAAAATGGAGGTTTGGTATTTAAAAAAAGATAAGTTGTTATCGTCTGACCTTCAACTTGAGGTTCAAGATCATGGATATTCTCAAATGGTACGTCACTAAGAATGGTACAACTTTTATATTTAACATTTTTCTCAAAAATGCTTCATTTCAAAAATAAACTGGTGTTGCCGAACATTTTGTTCACCCTGTATAGCTTTGTATACAAACGACAAGCATATGGTATTGGGTCGTGATTGTACTATTTCATTAGTCCCCTGCGCTTCTGAGATATTTCTGTGGATTCATTAATTTTTCCAACCCTGCATAAACAAAAAATTGAAGCCAAAATATTAATTATAAAGTTGGATCCATTATAAGGTTATGGTGACAAAAAAATTATGTACTTTCCTTATATCAAATTTATTAAAATCTAAACTTCACCAAGTTAACCATAAATAACAAACACCACGCCGAGTAAAAAATTAAAATAAAATAGATGCTAACTCAAACAACAAGTTATTTTAATAATATTAATAATTCTAAGCAATAAAATAGACGTTTACTCAGATGATGGCCTAACAGCCGAAACCGGTTAGTGAGATTTTAATAAATTTGATATAAGGAAAGTACATAATTTTTTTGTGACCAAAATATTAATGCAAGTAATAAAAAACAATTTTAAAAATAATAATTCAGCGATTACCATTACTTTATTCTGAATTAAATTAATAAAAATTTTATAATATTAATTCAAATTTAAAGAAGTACAAGTGTTTCAATTAATTTTCTGATAATTTTCTTATCTCGATAACTTTCTACCATTTTCTTTCAAGCACGTTTTTAGGTAGTGTAGATATTCCCAAAACTACACATGTACTGTTTTTTAAAATAAACCCAATTAATTTTTCTTCCAAGTCCTATTAGCTATTCGTTATTTCGGAATTCTGGACGTCATGTGGCGGAGTTTTATGAACTACGCGAAAGAAGTAAAAGTCAAAAAAAATTACGTTTGAATTATAAATTCGGGCTAATAAAAGGTGAAAACTACCTGTTTAATGTTTTACGAGTCAAAATAATTAAATAATGGATTTTTGTTTATATTATAAATAAAATTAGCAATTTTTTACTCATTTCAGCTGTTTTTGACAACAACAACACCCCCTGCAGGTAGTCGAAATTAATAATATCAAAGCATGTAAATTTATTTAAAACATCAAAAAACATAATCTGGATAAGAATAAAAATATACACCTATTTTATTTTAAGTATAAAAAGAAGCTTTTATACTTATTTTATTATTAATATTTTAAGTGCGTTAAATCTTTTAAATATTATAGAAATTGTAGAAACAAAAAGCCCATAACTCACCTTGGCGGATCAAAAGGTAATCCAAATATACTTGTAGATTTAAGAAATTTTAGTTAAAATAACTGTAGTTTAAAATCCAGGAAAACACTGAAACAAAAATAAATTCTTATTTTAATTGTGAAATATGATTTAAAAACTTTACAAATAAATATAAATATACGTTTTTTTATTTTTTTAAATATCGTTAGTACCATCAAACTTTATATTATTAACACGCAAGGAGACTATTACTAATTATCACCACCAAGAAAATTCTTTATTTATATTTATTTTATCCTAACGTAAATCATTAATTAACTTGATTTATTTCTATGTCAAGTTAAGTGTACAAAATGAGATGAAAAAGATTAGGGTAAAAATAAATAGGAAGGAGCTTGATTGCTATCTTAATAATTAATTATTTTTAAGTATACGTTTTAGATAGTATCGTAATATTCTATAAATTTATACTCTATAATCTATAAATTATAATCTTCTATTCCTTATCGTAAGAATAAAAATATTTCTGTGAATGTTGCTAATTGGTTTTGAAAATAATTAACTTTCTCCATAATAAAACTTATTCCCATATTTATTTAAAATATATATTTATTTGAAATATATATTTACATAAGGTATAAAGAAAAATAATTATACATTTATAAGGATAATTTAGACTTTCAAAAAGCTCATTCATGTTACTTTGAGGTATAACAAACACCGTATCATATCAATGAATACTATTTTGTGATCAAAAATTTCTTTATACATATTTTGTTTTTGGAAGTTATGTATTTATTTGGTGTATTATGGCCTAATAAAATGCGATGTCACATGCAATATTTTTGCGACAACAATAGTAAATATTTTCAGTTTTTGTTGATAACTGATTATAAATTTTACAAATTCTCAATGAAATTTTAATTTGGAAAATTATTCTCCAAATTTCGAGATATTTTGAGAAATTATAAATATTTAAAAAATAATAAAGAAATTGTTTACGAATAATAGGTCGATTTTCTATTGTTTGGGACATCGTTTAAGTCTACATTTCATATATATCATTTATTTTTCAGTTGAAACTTTGCATGATGTTAAAGTTAATGAAATAAGTCGTATGTCTTTAAATAAGGAAGTTATTTTAATTTTAAATTAACGTGTTTGGTTTCTTTTGTTCACGTTTTGCTGGGTATAAAAAAATTAAAGAAATAGCACATAAAATGAAGTAAAAAGAAAATGACAAAACAAAAATCAAAATAAAAAGAGTAAATTTTGCCAAAGTTGAACATGGTAGTTAATACGCGCACCTAGAGTGCACTTTTTCATATGAAGACTTTTATATACAAAATATTTTGCCAAACCATTTATTGAATTTTGTATCCTGTCCAAAAATGTACCAACTTAAAAATCACCCTGTATAGAGTAAGGGGGTAAGTAATTTGGGCTAGAGTAGAGTATAGAACAAGAGAGAAAGTCTACCACTTGTCTTCTCCCATTACCGATTTTTACGATTTGTACTGTGCTCTACTTAACCCACCCCAAATATACCAACGAAAACAATTTTGATATAGTCAAGTGTATAAAAATTATGTTTTAATTTTGCACGTAGATAACCATAGTATTCACTTAGTAGAGTTTGGTGGACATAGATTAAAACATGTAATAGAGTAGAGTCGTTTAGTGCAAATTTAAAACACACTTTTTACGCACTCGACTATATCAAAACTTTATACATTGGTATATTTGCGCTTAAGTAGAGTATAGTAAACTAGGAATCGCAAAAATCGGTAGTGGGAAAAGAGCAGTGGTAGAGTTACTCCATCACCATCTACTCTACCAAAATCTAATCAAATCTTGTACTCTACCAGTTGCGTTTTCATTGGTAGAGCTACAAAGATAATAAAATTAGTACTCGGTCAAATCACTTAATCATTTACTCTACCAATTAAATCTAGGCCCAAACGACTCTATTCTACTGTATATTTAAAAATGCGTGTAAACGGTACTCTACTAAATTTGGTAGACTAGACTAGCTTGGCTAAAAGTGTACTAGTATACTCTATCATTTACTGTACTTAACAAAAACTAGGTTTTAAGGAGTAAACACATATCTGTTAATTTCGCTGAATGGAAAAAATTACAATATACTTTAAATTTTTATTTATTCTCTTGGAAATAAATAAAAGCAGTTGCTCATATTAGACGAAATTAGAAGGAGGCGTTTACGTCTTAAACGATGTCCCAAAAAGTAGAAAAAGATATATTATTGATAAACTTCAGTGAGTATTAAATACTCACTGATAAAAAATAAAGCAAGTTTTAAAAAAGTAAACAAATTTGTATAAATTTAAATAATCAAATTAATATAACAAAAGAACTTCTCATAACTTTTTTATTAAGTCTACTTGTGGGTAGGTACTTAAAAATCAGAAAACTTAAGATTAATAGATAATTTTATTAATTAATTTTTAGTAATTAAATCTTGTAATAGCTTATAATTATAAATAAAGTGGTGATCGTAATCGATTTAATAAATTGCCAGTGAATTTATAAGTGAGTATTACAATCTATCCAGAATAATATATTTTGTTTATTTATAATTTATAGGTAAGCATATTTATTAAAGATCATAAATATCTTTCATGGCGCTTCCTATGCACTAAATCTATATCATCGTGTTTTGACCTATATAATATGTATAATGTATGGGCTAGGTATTTTATTTACACGTCTTTTAATAATAATTTTCATTTGTTTAGGAAGCCCCACAAGCGTTACCAACAACAGTACAAGTTGTAATTGTAACATTCTTTTTCTAATTTCTTCACTCTCGCCGAGTCACAGAGTCGAATGTTAGGACAAATATTGACAAGGCAAGCAACCTTGATCGTTGCCATCTACAGATTCTCCGAAACTGTTTGGGCCTATGTATGCAAACAAAATTGCAAATTATTCTTGGCCAGGATCTCCAAATGTCATATTTGGTGCGATAACCACTACACTATTTAGAACCCATTTTTTAGTATTTTCAATTTTATTCAAAGATGTGGTGACTCATTATAAGGTGTATGTGTAGAGAAATAAAGAAGTGTACTTGACCTTATTAAATTTATTAAAATTTCACTTAACCGGTTTCGGCATGTTTGCCATCCTCAGAAGTGAACTGCAAGAATTACAATATATTTTATTTTTGTGTTTAAGTGTAAATTGATGACTTAAATAAAGATAAGAAATTTGGTCAAAGGTTAAAAACAATATTTCTTTTTTGAGTTAAAATTAAATTAAAATTGTTAAAATTATCATTTGTTATTATGTTTAAAATTGATTTTTTTTTTAAATTTTAAAAAATGCAAAGGTTTATAACATAAGTATTTAAAATGTATGTGTAGAGTCAAAGAATTTATTTTTTTGTTTTTTATTAAAGTGGCTTACCGTCAGATTGAACATTGAAGAAATTTTGGAAAAATTATAAGTATTTAAAATGTATGTTTAGAGTCAAAGAATTTATTTTTTTGTATTTTATTAAAGTGGCTTACCGTCAGATTGAACATTGAAGACATTTTGGAAAAATTATAAGTATTTAAAATAAATATGTAGAGTCAAAGAATTTATTTTTTTGTTTTTTATTAAAGTGGCTTACCGTCAGATTGAACATTGAAGAAATTTTGGAAAAATTTTACTTTTAACTGGAAGAATCGATAATGATTACAATCATCATCCACTAGTCATGTAACTGAATCCTGGTCAAGGACAATTTTATTTTAATTCATTCTTCACAGCTATTAGTCTTTATATTAAACAAATACGACAAATTAAAACATAAAAAATATTAGAAAAACAGCAATGGTAGAGTTTGAAGGTAATGTTTTGTTTTGAGTAAGCAAAACCGCTTCGGCGAGGATGAAGTGCCGGAATAAATTGCTTCTATTAAAAAATTGGCGGAGTTTTTTCTCACCCTGTATATTAGTTTATAAATATTGTTAAAGATTGATGCCTAAATTAATTTTCAGATATTTATTTTTAAAATTTTTTAATTAATAATACAAGGTGTTCCGTATGTGGTTTACGAAACATCAGGGAACTAAACTAAAGCTAATTTAATCGACATAGAGCGAAAAAATTATGGGTCTATATTTTTAGTTATGGAGTTACATCATTTTGAATTTAGGTCACCAGTTTTTGCTAAAAAACACAAAGTCACTAATTAGCTTTTAACAAATATACGTAGAATTAAAAGAAAATTATCACTTGAAAGCTGAAACCATCATCTTTCATTTGGTAACAACAGTTAGACAGAAATGGTTGATATAATGTTGAGTAAAAAATCATAAATAAAAGAGAAGAAAAAATTTATATTTTTTGTCAGTTTCTAAATTTTTTTTCCAAGATAAGACCCATTGAAGTTGTATTTTTTTAATTGTTTGACAGTTCTTTATATTTACAACCAATCATGGAAAAATTTGAACCCATAGCTCTATTCCTTTTCTTACTAAAGCCTTTTGAAGTTACTCCTAGAAGAAGTATTCTGAGCACAGTCTGTTACTATCGGCAGGTGGATTGGCGTGAAAATGTTATATAATATTTGGTGTTTCTCTTACAGTCCAATTGACAAACTATGCTCACGACTACTTCGGATAGAAGTAACTTCAAAAGGCCTCACTAAGTGAAGTAAAAAAGATACGGTTTCAAAATTTTTCCTGATTTGTTGAAATTATAAACAAGTTGCAGAAAATAAAACATAACAACCGTAATGGTCTTATCTAAAAGAAAATTTAAAAAAAAACTGGAAAATATTTTTTTTCTCTTTTTGATGTTTCAATAATTGCTCTTGTATTACTGTTATTACCTATTGAAAGAGGATAGTTTTGGCTTTTTAATGATAATTTTGCTTGATCTCTAAACATATTGGTTAAGATGTGATTAGCGATTTTGTGATTTGTGATAAAAGTCGGTGTCCACAAATTAGAAAGGTTTTTTTCTCGATGAAATTTGATCTAGTTTCTAACACCGACGTTTTGGTGAAGTATGAACGGAACACCCTGTAAATTTAGAATTTGCAGTAATATCTTCGTTTATAACAAGCATGTTGGGGTTATCTTCAAAATTAGATAAAGTCAAAATATTATAAACTTAGTAAAATATAAAGGGTGTACAAAAAGTTTGACAAAGGCCGTTTATTATTGAAGTGAAGTATTTTTGAGAAAAATGTGTATGAATCTCAGAGACGCATTATTTGGAAATATTGTCAATGATCTTGAACAGCAAGATGAAGGTCATGCTCACCTAACTTTTTTAAATAGGGGCTACCCATTTTTATTCCATATTATTATAGCTTGCTTTCAGAGCTTTACGGAACTTGTTCTTTTATTTATCTTAAGTAAATAGTTTAAAAGTTAAAAGGGTTTAAATTTTCAATACATTAAGTTCGGCAACGCTCTTTCATTTCAAACATTTTTCTCAAAAATGCTTCATTTCAAAAATAAACGAGCTTGGCCGAACTTTTTATTACACTAACGACACATTTCTTTTCATCCATTTTATTTTAGCTAATTTAGGTTTTTTTTACTTTAATTATTAATTTCACGTTCGTCTGGCTAACTGACGGACACTGCAGTAATTACCTAAAACTCTTTTAATTATATATTTTTTAATAACGAGTATGAGAAACATGTAAGTTACCTACCGTTCCACCCTGTATAATTTATATTAAAGATTCGTCATGATAGATGGGAGTTTATGCATCTACTTGCTGAATCAGGCTTTTTAGAAGATAGTCGCTTATTGTTTTAAGAATCTATTTAACCTTTGTTTTAATAAATTAATAGTCAGTCTAATTACTCATCTCAAATTGTAATTTTAAACTTAAATAAATCTTTTTTAAAAAACAAGTTGGTGCTTGAATTTAAATAATTGGCGCAGTCGGTAGGATTCCCAAAAAAACAAATTTTGAGCGCATATCAAAAATTTTGTTTTTTCGTGTCAACGATTAATTTGGGAACCACATTGGACCGGAAGATTGGTTTGGCAGCTCTCCAGACATCGAGAAACTACTTCCTGCCTTTCGGACCAGCTTGATGGAATTCAAGATAATTTTACTGTAAGTACCAAGTTTTTTAGAGGTTTTTTAATTTTAATTCAATGAGTTTGGTTTCTGCTGGGGATTGTGCAACAAATTCAGACTCAAATAATTTAAATCCCCGAGATCGTTCCCGTTCCCCAATTTCAAGAAATCAAATTATGGCGCTTAAACCAGAATATTTGCATATGATCCCTGAATTTCATGGGGAAAGCGAGCTTGTTTCCCGTTTTTTAGAAATTTCTGAAAAATTAGTAACTAAATTTTATAATCGGAATGATGTGAATGACTTCCAAAATGAATACTTGATGTCAAGTATTCTGGCTAAAATAAAAGGGGAAGCGGCAATTAATATTTCGTCAAGTGTGATTACTTGTTGGGACGATTTAAAAGCTGCACTTTTAAATTGTTATAGCGATAAGCGCGATCATTTTAGCCTCACTATTGAAATTGTTAACTTGCGGCAAAATTTTAATGAATCGCCTTTTGATTTTTACAATCGGTTACAAAAATTATTAAATTTACAGATTTCCTACGTTACACTCAATATTGCTGATGTGGCGGAACGTAACGCCTTATCTAATTTCTTCCGAGGAACTGCATTACGCGTATTATTGCGTGGGTTGAAGGATCCTATTGGGTCACAAATGCGTATTAAAAACCCAGCTGATCTTAATGATGCATTAAATATGCTAACTAATGATTTTCAATTAGAAATCGCGGCTTCTAAATTTGATAACAAACCAAAAATTAATACTAATGCACGCGTATTTCATCAACCTCAGGCAAGTTTTCAGCCGAGATTTCAAACACATGGTTTCGCACCTCGATTTCCTCTTAATAGCAATAGAAATGGCCCACAGTTTCAGCCAAGAGTAAATAATAATAATGGTAACAATACCAATTTCAATAGATTTCCAAGATTCAATAATAATCAAAGATTTATTAATCCTAATAATAATAATAATTATCAAAGATTTAATAATCCTTATAATAATAATAATCAAAATTCAACTAATAACATGCCTGCACCGACTCCGATGTCAGTTTGTACTGCTAGTACTTCACGACCACAAGGTCAAAATTTCAGCAGACTTTATAATATCGATGAGCAGGAGGAATCAAATGATTTTTTAGGGGATACTCCCACAACAAACCCATCGAATTGATGAGTTTGCTGAACAACGCAAGTAATTTACCATTTATATTCGATAATGTATTTAATATTAAAATTTTAATTGATACGGGAAGTTCACGCTCTTTTGTGAATCCCGAAGTAGCAAGTAAGTTATTTACAAAATATATTAAAAATGATCCTTTCGATGTAGCCAGTGCACATGGTATTACTCATGGACATTTAAGAGGATAGTCCGCCAAATGTTTGAAATGCGTACTCCTCGCTAGTAAAAATTGATTTTTTGGTGTTTGTAATAAAAAATTTAACAAAAACGCTCTTGTATTGCCTTCAAATTGAATTTATTTTTCATATAGTATTTTTGTTGTTTAAGTTTAATAAATTATAGGTGCGTAATTTTTTAAAAAATGCGTTTTTATCATTTTTTCAAAATTACTCCCTTATAACAGACTATATACATCAAAAAAAAATTCTATATGATAAATAAATTCAATTTCAAGGCAAAACAAGAGCGTTTTTGTTAAATTTTTTATTACAAACCCCAAAAAATCAATTTTTACTAGCGAGGAGTACGCATTTCAAACATTTGGCGGACTATCCTCTTAAGTACAATTATCCCGTTACAAGAATTATTTAAGTCACAAGTAGCAGCAAAGTTAAAGTTTTATTTATTTGATTTTCATTCAAGTTTTGATGTTTTGTTAGGGATAGATAATTTAAGAATTTTAAAGGCTATTATTGATTTAGATCAAAATGCCCTAGTTGCTCCAAATATTCAAATACCACTAAATTATCGTGAAGTTCAGGATGCAGCTATGAATTGTATAGTAGTACCTGCAAGATCTGAAAAAGTTATTCGAATTCCTATATTAAATGTAAAAAATGGAGAAATTATAATTCCTTATATGAAAGTGGGTAAATTAGAAATCCCAGAATGTGTTACAAATGTAACTAATAATATTGCATTATGTACTATATTAAACCCTTTGGAGCAAGAAATAAGTTTTAAGGCAATAAAGCCATTAAATGTAGAATTACTTAATGATGAATATAATGTTTCTAATTCTTTAAATAATTTCGAATCAGTCAATGAATATGACGATCGACATGGTATTTTTAATAATTTAACAAATAATGGATTTAATAATAACGAAAATATTAATCTACCGAAATTTGATGTTTCTAAAATTCGTTCAGAGCATATGAACGATGAGGAAAAATCTGTAATTACTAATTTAATAAAGGAATATGCTGATATATTCCATGTTGACGGTACTAATTTAACATTTACCAATCAAATCAAGCATCGCATTATTACAAATGACGATTTACCTGTTTATACCAAATCATATCGTTACCCTGAAATTCATAAAACTGAAGTGGCAAAGCAAATTCACGATATGCTTCAACAAAAAATAATTCGCCCCTCGTATAGTCCTTGGTCATCGCCAATTTGGGTGGTTCCAAAAAAATTAGATGCGTCGGGTAAACGTAAATGGCGAGTAGTTATAGACTACCGCAAATTAAACGATAAAACAATCGGAGATAGATATCCTCTGCCAAATATAAATGATTTACTAGATAAGTTAGGACGTTGCCAATATTTTACAACTTTAGATTTAGCCTCGGGGTTCCACCAAATCGAGATTCAGAAGGAAGATATTTGCAAAACCGCTTTTAACACTCTAAATGGTCATTACGAATTTTTACGAATGCCATTCGGTCTCAAAAATGCCCCCGCGACATTTCAAAGAGTCATGGATAATGTTTTACGAGGTGTTCAAAATGAGAAATGTCTAGTTTACATGGATGATATTATCGTTTTCAGTACTAGTTTACAGGAACATGTGGAAAGATTGAAGGAAGTATTTAAAAGGTTACGAAATTCAAATTTTAAAATACAAATTGATAAGTCAGAATTTTTGCGTAAAGAAGTTGCTTATTTGGGACATGTTGTTACTCCCGAAGGTGTCAAACCTAATCCAGAAAAAATTAAAGTTATTCAAAATTATCCTATTCCTAGGACGACAAAACAGATTAAAGGATTTTTAGGACTTTTAGGTTATTATCGAAAATTTATTAAAAATTTTGCGAATTTAACTAAACCAATAACTAAATGTCTTAAGAAAAATGCTGTAATTAATGTTAATGATCCGGAATATCAAAATTGTTTTAATTTATGTAAAAATCTTTTAACTAATGAACCAATACTTCAATATCCAGATTTCACTAGACCTTTCATATTAACAACCGATGCTAGCCAATATGCAATTGGTGCTGTTTTATCACAAGGGAAGATCGGAACCGATCTACCAATAGCTTACGCTAGTAGAACATTGAATGACTCCGAAACGAATTATTCAACCATTGAAAAAGAACTTTTGGCAATTGTATGGGCAGTAAAATATTTTAGGCCCTACTTATTTGGCAGGACATTTCAAATTGTAACAGATCATAAACCACTTCAATGGCTCATGTCAGTTAAGGAGCCCAACTCAAAATTAGTTCGATGGCGATTAAAATTAGCAGAATATGATTATTCAATTGTATATAAAAAGGGTACGTTAAATAGTAATGCTGATGCTCTTTCGCGCATAGAAATAAATGTTCACGATGATTTTGATGATTTTCTAAATCAACTCTTTACCGAACCCGATAATCAAAATGACTCGCTACTTGTTGAACCAAGTTCTCTCGGTGATATTGCAACACTTCTTGATAATTTTAATGAAAGCGAAAGAAATAGTGTTCACACTGATGATGATGGGACAATTCACTCTAATATTGAAAATCCAATATTTAGTATTCCTATTGCGGAAAAACCTGTAAATTTAGGTAATAACCAAATTATAATTTCGGAAGTAGAAAATTGTCCTGCGGAAGTTAGCATGGTGAAGTTATTTGAAAATCAAAAAATGCGACTACTTGTCCAATTTTCTAAAGCCAATTTTGAAGAAGATGTAATTAAATTTATGACAACATATATTGTTCCCCAACTTAAATACTATTTATATTTTGAAAGTCCTATTTATGAAAAGTTTTCTACTATCGTTCAAAAATATTTTACCAAATCTAATTTTATTAAATGTACGCAAAAATTAGTTGATGTCGAAAGGGACGATGATATTAATGAAACTATTCAATTGTACCATGAAGGGAAAACGAATCACCGCGGAATTGATGAAGTCGAGGCGGAATTAAAAAGAAGGTTTTATTGGATTAATATGCGTCGAACAATTCAAAATTATATTAATAAATGTGAAGTTTGTCTAGTAAGCAAGTATGAAAGGCAACCATTAAAGTTGAAATTTAATATTACGCCGACTCCGGCTAAACCCTTTGAAATAGTTCATATTGATAGTATTGCTTTGGAAGGCGCAAAATTTTTAACCATAATAGATTCTTTTTCAAAATATGTGCAAATGTATCGCTTAAATTCTTATCAAGCGATCGAGGTTGCGAATACCTTAATTAAATTCTTCACTCATCATGGTATACCCACTCATGTAATTTCAGACAATCACTTAGAGTTTAAAAATACAGTCATAAAAGAATTGTTGGAATTGCATAAAATTAAATTACATTTTATCAGTTCACAACATCCCGATTCAAACGGGATGGTTGAAAGAGTGCATTCAACAATCATAGAACACATACGTTTATTAAATAATCAAGAAGTATTTAAGAAAGAGCCTATCGAAATTAAAATAAATTACGCAATCTTAGCTTATAATAATTCTATTCATTCTGTAACAAAGCTTAAACCTTTCGAGATAATCTCAGGTCACATTGATGTGGACTCACCTTTTGATATTGACTTGGAATCTAAATTTGTGAACAATTACGTTAGTAATCATAAAGATAAAGTTAAACTTTTATACGGTAAAATTAATGAACGGATTCAAGAAAATAAAGAACATATTATTAATAAACGCAATGAAGCTCGGGAAACTTTACCCGAAATTCCAGTTCAAATATTTGTTAAAAATAAACAAAAACAATCAAAGACTAAAAACAAATTTAAAAAAGAATCTTTAAAAGTTATTGATCCAAATTTAAAAACTGCAAAAATAAATGCAAAACATCATAATAAAGTGGAGAAAATTCATTTATCAAATATTAAGAGACCAAGAGTAAAGCACCGGTTTTCGGAAAAGAATAAAACTAAGGGTATTACTAATAAAGAACTAAGTTTTGAAAATTTTGAAAATTGTATTAATACTGGAAATATTAACCCTAATCCTAATGTAATTGAAATTGAAGATAGTCTATTTAGTGCACCGCATGATTTTTCATTTGCACACTGCGTAAGTCAAGACTTACATATGGGCGCTGGAATTGCCTTAGATTTTAAACAAAGGTTTGGTCAAGTGGAATTACTAAAAGCACAGGACCCAGAATTATTTTCACTCTGTTACTTGAATGATCAAGGTCGATATGTAGTTTATTTAATCACTAAACTTCATTACTATGAGAAACCGAGTTACGAAGATCTTTTCAAAACATTATTAAATTTAAAGGTGTTCTGTGTGACAGTAGGTATTAAAAAATTAGCAATACCAAAATTAGGATGTGGGTTAGATCAATTAAATTATAACAAGGTAAAATTGATGATTGATTATATTTTCAACGACTTAGAAATACTTATCCAAATTTATTTAAAACGCCCTAATAGTAATGATTCCCTTCCAGGTCCCTCTTGGGCACAGTAGTGCAGTGCATCGAAATAAAGAATATTTCAGAAAACTTAGGAATCCTTCCAATAAATTTGGGATTGGCAAAATTACAAAAATCTGAACACACTTTTGTACACTTCTATAATTTTTCTTCATTATACAAAGAATTTCAAAAATTAAATGGGCAACATAACTTTCTAAAAGTTATGCTAAATAATTCAAAATTTGGAAAAGATTTCGAAAATTATATTAAAATTTTAAACTTTACTTGCGAGTTAATTAATACCAAAATTAACAATATTAAATTGCATACTCATGAACGAGTAAGGCAGAAAAGAGGTTTAATAAATGGACTAGGAACAGTTTTTAAGGCTATTACTGGAAATCTAGATGCAAACGACGGCGACCGAATTAACACTATTTTAAGTCATTTGGAAGCTAATGAAAACAATATTGAGAGCCAGCTAAAAATGGGTTATTCTTTAACCACTGATATTATTAAAAAATTTAACGACACCTTACGAAATATTGAGCATAATGAATTAACATTAAAATCAAAGATAATGCAAATATCTGTCGTGTTAAAGGGCCAAATTGAAAACCAAAATATTTTATTCGTTAAGGATCTTCTCAATCACTTAAATATTCTGTATGATACTATATTACGAAATTTCGAAAAAATTGAAAGGTCTCTTTTGTTTTGTAAATTGGGAATTTTATATCCAGATATCATTCAACCGAATGATTTATTTTTAGAACTTCAGAAAATATCAAGTTATTATAATGAACAATTACCTTTCGAACTAAAAATGGAAAATATTATGAATTTTGAATCTATCATTAATGTTAAATGTAAAATTCATTCTACTAAAATTAGTTATTTCTTATCAATACCGATCAATTATGAAGAAGATTTTGAAATTTATTCTTTAAATTCAATACCCACTAAACATGAGTCTGAATATGTAACAATCATTCCCACTGTAAATTATTTGTTAAAGTCAAAATTTAAAAATGAAATATGGCCTCTAAGTCACTTGTGTACCCAAGGTATTAAATACTACCAATGCCAGAATACGCTGTTGACAACGATTCAAGCAAAATGTGAAAAACAAATATTGCTAACTGCAGATTCTAATCAATGTCTGTACACTCGTTTAAAAATCAAGGAAAATCATTTGGAACCTTTACCGATGTCAAACCAATATCTGGCAGTATTTCCATCACACGAAGAAATTAAAATTGTCTGCAAAGAAGACTCCGAATTGAAGAATCTCCTTGGGATTTACCTGATTAAACAAGAAAAATGTCAATTATTTTTCCGGAATAAATTACTTTCCTATCGGGACTCAACAACTGGAAATCCATTGGTTATTGCAAGTAAAGCTCTCCAAATTCCAAAAACAAACTTTACAAATTTTACAATTGAACTTCAAAAACTAAATCTCCAAGATATTTCAACAACACGGCAGTTTCCAATTCTGACTCATCAGACAACATTTTTGGTACCAAGCTTCTGGACCACTGCTTTGTACGTGATTCTACTTCTCATTTTGGGATATTTGGTGTTTCGATGGATTCAAAAGAAGAAGATGTCCATCACTGCTCCAGCCACATCTGGAATCCAGTCTCCTTTTTGCCTTCCAGGGGATGCAAAAATCTAAGGGGGGAGGAGTTACCTACCGTTCCACCCTGTATAATTTATATTAAAGATTCGTCATGATAGATGGGAGTTTATGCATCTACTTGCTGAATCAGGCTTTTTAGAAGATAGTCGCTTATTGTTTTAAGAATCTATTTAACCTTTGTTTTAATAAATTAATAGTCAGTCTAATTACTCATCTCAAATTGTAATTTTAAACTTAAATAAATCTTTTTTAAAAAACAAGTTGGTGCTTGAATTTAAATAATTTGTATATAAATTCAGGTTTCGTTATTTCTTCTTTTAATTTTAAATTTTAACTTATTTAGTGAAAGTTCACAATAAAAAAACTTATGCATGATGAATCCAAAAAAGTGCATTTTCACAAAGACAGAATTGTAAAGTTTTATTACTCTTTAAAAATATTTATATTAAATAATGATATTAATTAGCTTTAATTATTTTTTATTATTATTAGACAATCCGAGAAGGGTTTAATGCATTATAAGTTAATGAATAAATATTTTTACAAGCAGTTTTTAATTCGTACGGTTTTGATAAATGATAAATTGAATATAAAATGATATAAATAAAAATAAGCTATTCTACAAAAAAAAACCAAATAGCTTCTAGTGGATCAACTAATTATTTTTTTAATAAAATAATATAATCCAGCAAAAATTAGACATTTATACAATATTTAATCTTAAATTATTTTAAATACTAAATTTAAATTATATCATTAGTTTATATGTATACAGGGTGATGATAAAGTTTGGAACATTATTCATAACTGCCGTATTTAATTGTTTTGAGAAAATCGCTCGGACAGGTCAATTTTAGTTTTTAAAATGCCATCTCTTGATATAAAAAAAATATTAATGACGTCACTGGTGCTTTAGCATTGACGTCATCAGCGATTTTTTTAAATGAAAGCCCCCTCTTTTTGTACTCATTATCGATAGAAATTCATGCCACTTAAACAACGATATAAAAAACAATTAAATTTTTAAACAAATTTTTGAATAAAAATTCTTTTTAAATCAAAAAAGGAAATTTTTATTTTAACGAAAAGGGTTTTATAAAAATAAATTAAAATGAATTTGAAGTTACCAATAATAACAATAGAAAGTAAATTTTTAAATAATGTGCATTCTAATGCAAATGTATAATGTTAAATGTATTTAACAAAATTTATTAAATAGTCTTGAAAAACTAATTTTTTGATTCCATTTAAATGCAAGGAAATTTACAAAAAATAAAATTTAAAATTTACCATTTATTGAAATCAGCCAAAATAAATCTTATACGACATTCAAATTTTTCAAATTTAATAGTACAAATTAATTTTAAGTTTACATTAAAATATATTTAAACGAAAATTTGTTTACAAATGCAACAAAAAAATATCTTCGATTAAGTGACATAAATTTCTATCAAAAACGAGTGAAAAAAACGGGGTTTCCATTTGAAAAAATCGATGATGACGTCATTGCTAAATCACCAGTGACGTCATTAATATTTTCATTATACCATGAGATGGGATTTTAGAAACTAAAATTGACCTGTCCGAGCGATTTTCTCAAAAAAATTAAATACGGCAGTTATGAATTATGTTCCAAACTTTATCATCACCCTGTATATACATTTAATTTTTTTGAGAAAATTTATTTATAAAAAAAATATTAATGACGTCACTGGTGATTTAGCAATGACGTCATCAACGATTTTTTTAAATGGAAACCCCCACTTTTATCACTGGTTTTTGATAGACATTTATGTCACTTAAACGATGATATAAAAGAATTGTTGCATTTGTAAACAAATTTTCGTTTAAAAATTTATTAATATAAACTTAAATATAATTTGTACTAATAAATTTGAAAAATTTGAATGTTGTATAAGATTTATTTTGTCGATTTCAATAAATGGTAAATTTGAAATTTTATTTTTTGTAAATTTCCTTATATTTAAATAGAATCAAAAAATTAGTTTTTCAAGACTATTAAATTTTATTAAATACATTTAACATTTTTCATTTGCATTAGAATGCGCATTATTTAAACATTTACTTTCTTTTGTTATTATTGGTAACTTCAAATTCATTTTAATTTGTTTTTATAAAATCTTTTTCGTTAAAATAAAAATTTCCTTCTTTGAATTAAAAAGATTTTTTATTCAAAAATTTGTTTAAAAATGTAATTGTTTTTTATATCATTGTTTAAGTGACATAAATCTCTATCAAAAACCAGTGAAAAAAATGGGGGCTACCAAGAGATGGGATTTTAAAAACTAAAATTGACGTGTCCGGGCGATTTTCTAAAAAAAATTAAATACGGCAGTTATGAATTAGGTTCCAAACTTTATCACCCTGTATATGCCCATGTACAAGGTGTTTAGCAGTAGAACTTGGGTAACGTTGAATGTACCAAAGAAATTAAATGGAAGATAAAGCACAATACAGACGAAGAAAAGTTGCAAATTTCACTCAAAAAATTGATCCACGCAGTGAGAATCGAACTCACCCCCCACAGCTCTACCATCAGGGTGGCTATTTTCGCACCGTTCGAACTTGGTTCGCATACGATCTTATGTCAAAAGTTCGAGTGAAATGAAAATAGTGCATTTTGGTGCATATGAACTTGGTTCGTATACTAACTTTTTTCGATCGAAGCATTTCGAGTGAGTAGGCTCTACACGAACTACAAGTTCGTACACCAAAATTGACTCCAAGCAAGTGCAAAGCCGGTCATCGGTCATCCTTTTGACGTTTCCGAATTTTATTTAAAGGTTAATAAGTTAGTGCGTTCGTTTATATTTCCTTATTATTTCCAAACTGTTATTAATCTTATATTTCTAACTATGTATAAACAGAAATGGACGAAATCGTTAATTTGGCGGCATTGGGGGCTTTGGAAGAACGTGGTCGGATTATTAATGTACATATAAAAAAAACATAATTTTTTTTTATTGAAAAACGTTTTATTTCATCAAGCAACCATATCCATTGCTTACAGTTTTTTATTGCATCAGGCATTGAATTTAGTGCATTTGTTAATTGTTCCCACAAATACTGTGCTCTTTTCAATATAAAATCCTCAATGAACTTTCCACTATGTATTTAATTCAGTATGTTTTTCAATAAAAGCAATAACGCGGTCTCTCTGAAACAAGTGCAACTGTGCACTTTGCTTATTTTCCATTTTTTATTATTTTTTTTTAATAGCGCAACTACGAGAACTACTATACTTTATTTTTTAACTAGGAGTGATTTAAATTTCCCGCGCTAAAATGCCAAAAATCAACGTCCCTGATTGGTTAAACGATAGCAAGATTTACACCGGATAATTTTTTTGGATGAATTTTGACATATAACCTCAAAATAAGTATCATAAAATTTGAATTTCTAATGTATTTACATGTATAAATTTGTACAAAGAAATGGAGAATTTAATTATGTTTCTGTATTTAGTAGGACCGGCCACCAAACAGGAATTCCAACCTAACTAATATTAAATGAAATCAGCGATGATGAATGTTCCTACCCATTGTTGAGGGTTGTAGTAGGGACTAGTACTACTAGGTGGAGGGTTGTAGTGGGAACTACTACTAATACAACTCTCTAGCACGGGTAGGAAAATTCAACGTCGCTGATTTCATTCAATGTCGGTTAGGTTGGAATTCCGGTCCTACTATACATTTTATCATTAAAAAGCCAAAATAACCTAAAATTTCTGCAAAAACCTGTTTGGTTATTTCTTTAATAACTTTTATAGTGTAAGTTGTCTTTCCATGTCTCTCCTCCTAGTTAAAAATAAAGTATAATTAATTAAGTTTATCTAGGTTAGAATGAGGTTAGATTTTGTTGTTTGTTTACAATTCATGACAGGGTTTTTTAAACTTACTTATAGTTGGTATTGATGAATTTGCAACGTTGTCAAGTAGAACCAGTCGAACTTTTACGCCGCACACGAACTCTACTTCGAGGCCATCTCGAAAATACGATTATGGATTATTTATCGAACTTTTTGACTTGAAAATACCCCGCCTGAGCTAAACGTGGTCCGAGTAACACCACCCGAACCAATCTCTAAAGTTACACTTGAAACCTGATATACCAACTATTGGTTCAAGGGGTTGCATAATCAAACCTAACCTAACGAAGTTCGTGGTCCAAATTTTTCGGGGAAAAGACCAAGTGCTTGGTCTGAAGAAAAAACTATTTCTAACATGTGAACTAGTTCTTATTAACTTTTTCACTGAAATATATCCGGTTAAAGAAAAATAACAACAAATATATCATTTTGTGATATTTTATAAGCCTGTGTGAAAATTCTTGTTTGCAAATTTGAATACAGTGTACAAAAATGTTTCAGTTGCCCATACCGGGTGTCAGTTTTTATTTCAAGGGAGACGAAACTTTATGATAGCTTCAAATTTATAATTATTTACATTTTTTTTAATAAGAAAATAAATTTACATTTAAACTATAGTAATTTTGTGTTTAAAATTCGAAATGGTTTTTAAGCCCAACCGTATGATTGTCTGGAATTAAAAATTTATTTTTATTTTATTTTCTGACCTCTCTATATCAAGATATCTGAGATTGCTATATTTTTATTCAAATACCCTACAAAATTTATTATTAAATTTAAAAATATTAAAATGGAGTTGGTTATAATCCAGCTTTTTTTAAATTAAAGCAAAACAACTTTCCCAAATTTACTGTAGGATTGGGGTTTATTTCTAAAATTATTATTTTTATGTAAAGTATTTATTTTCTCCGAGATTAGTAAAGGGACCTTAGCTCTTAACATTGGTCCAGTGGGGTTTTACTTCCAGTCCTTGTGTTGCGTAGCAACAACGCCTCTTCATAAATAACATGATTCTTGAAGTTATATATAATGCCACATAAATAGGGTAATGCTCCAATTAGGGTTTGAAATATTATATTTTACCATAAAATGTGTAATAAAATTTTTATTAATATTATGAATACTATCCTAAGAAATTCTACAAATATTTTTTAAGTCTAGCTTATGCTAATATTTACCAAGATTATAAAGGGCATAATTGGATTCACTAATGAATATAATTATACATATTGCGTGCCGCTTTAAAACGAACTTTGAGATTCATTTAATTTTGGAAGCTCATGTAAATGTAATATAATTTTGTAACGTAAAAAATTACTTTTCGTTTCATTATAAGGATAATTTAATAAAATACCAATTAGAATTAAATAAATTTGCAGAACTTTCAAGTACTTATTATTTCAAAATCATAAAAAAATTATTTGAAAATTGTAGTATTTATAATTATTTATTTACATATATCTTTTTTAGCCAGTGACATGTTGAAAGACTTTTCTACCGTGAATAAAGTACTGCATGAAATATTTTATAACTTAAAAACTTCTTTACTTTTATAAATTTTTAACCTTTATTATTATCCACATCCATTATTTTGAATAGTTTACGAAGTTTGATTCATATACAAACTTGTGATGAGAATCAAAGTGAGCATTTATTTATAGAATTTTTGATCTACAACCAAGTACCTAGAATATTTTATAAATTAATGCGAAATTAAAATTTTAAAGGACAACATTTTCCCCCTTTCTATTATAATGAAGTATTTTACTTATTAACGTTTTAATAACCTAGTTTTTGATAATAGGTTATTATTTGACGGTTTCATTTTCTAGGTAACGAGTAATAGGAAGACTGCCTGTATAGGTAAAAATAATATAACCTTAATACGGTAATAAAAGCGTAAAAAAATTTAAACTGTGAGAACTAACAATACATTAAAATATAATTCACTTTGAATGTAAGCAAGAATTGCTTTTATTACTAGTAAATATTAATTAATGCATCCGGTATTGCGACATTCATTAAAAGTTTATTAATAATACAGGAATTGATTAACTACATTGTACCTATTTAAAATTACATATTTATGAGAGAATTTAATATCAATTTAAGTTTTTATTCGTTTAAAACTACAAACTCAAAAGGTGAAATTAAATTAGCATTACCCAAACATAAATTTTGCTCATAATAACTTCGTTTTGTTTCATAAAGTGAAGATAAATGATACAAAGATATAACTTTATGAAACGAGTAAAGTTAAAAAACCAACAATACTAACGCCCATAATAAGTAATTAACCTACTTGAGCAAATTGCAATGACAATTAAAAGAATAAATTACGGCCTTTGCAAGGTTAGGTATTCTTAAGGAAAATATGTAAATTTTAATAGAAATATGCATGTACTTGCATAGTTTACTTATAATTGAATTTTATTAAATATTTTAGTTATGACGTTAAAAACTTGACTTACATACGAAAAATTTAATGAATTACGAGAAAAAATCATTAAAATTAATTTCACAAATTAATATCTGATCCACTTACTTACAAATTTTGAACAAAAAATCCAATTAATACTTCTTTTAAGAGTTTTAAATCGATTTAAAATTCTAATTATCGAAAACATTAATTAAATTATTTATGTTTAGTTAAAATTATAGTCGTTAGAATGCCATTCAAGCGTGATGCAGTTTAAAATACATCATCAAATTAAACTCGATCAATAAGGAAATAAAAATAATTTATGATTAATTATAATTTATAGACTAATCTAATAAGGTCTTTTGCCTCACTTTTACACTAACCCAGTTTTATACCAGCGATTTAATCCTTAAGCGTAAATTAACTGGGTTATCGCTATTGATTACTCATTCTTCTACTAATTATTAGGAAGATAAATAAGTAAGTATTTTTGATTTTTATTCTTTTAATGATCTCAGACTTCAATTTGTTGTTTTATACTATTCGGTTGATTAATTTTTACAAGTTTTTTTTAATTATGTAGATACTTCTTTTGTAAATTACACACTTTGTTTGCTTTTAAAATTAATTATAGTGTTTTTTTACAAATAATGACATAAGACCATCTTAAGCTATAAAATAAAAATAATGTTCTTTAAACAAAGTATACTATTAAAAAGAGATAATGGTAAATAATTGAATAGTCATAATAAAAATAATAATAAAAATATGTTAATTTACAAAATATTGATTTGATAAAAAAACTTTGTGGATTTGAAAGTAATAATATTATTACATTGGTCTACAACAAACCTTTTAGATTTCCGTACGCTGAATTTAAATTTGCGAAGAGTATTATTTTTCTTCTTATTTTTCAATAAGTGGCGCTATATTTCGGTGGAATTGGGCCAGACCGATGTTCTGTTTCTTTCTAATAGTGAGGGATGTCAGTTTGTTAATAAAAACTATAGTTCATTTTTTGGAAACAAAAGTTTCTTATTTCATTCCAAGCGCTTGGGTGCAATATGTCTTCAAAAATATATTTCTTGCACAACCATTTACATTTTTTTCACGAAAATGTTGGCACAGTTTCCAATAAACATGGGTAAAGATTCTTTCAAGATTTTATTTGCCATAAAAATTATGTTTTTGTCCGTAAATATTCAACCGAGAATACAATTCCTAATAAGGTAAATATAAAATACCATACTGACAATACCACGCTCAATTTTTTCTAAACAATAAACTGAATTATAACCTGAAAACTAGTTAAAGTCGAATGTCACATTGAGAACAACATAACAAAAAAAAATTCCTAAATTAGTTAAGAACGCGTTACGAAACATTGTTTTGGGTTAAAAATAGCCTAATTTAAAAGCAGTGACAAAAAAACCCAAAAACATAAATTAAAAAAATAAAAATTCCTACAAGAATTATATACAGGGTGTCCCAAAATTTTACCGACAACGATTAACTGCATATAGTAAACCTGAAAATAATTTGATAGGACCCTATTTATCTATATCCAAAAATGCATCCCTCAGGAGTTATAAGCCTCCATTGTTGATTTTTTAAAATAGATTTTTTTATATTACTACGCTCAATTCTCAATTGATAAAAATTTAGCTAATACTCAACTTTTGTAAATGGTGTTGGATGGAAGAAGAAAACACAAAATAGTCAAAAATCTGGAAAACGACGATTTTCTGTTCCTTATGCATTTTACGTAAGCTGAATAGTTTTTGAATAAAACTAAAAAAGTGGTAGAAAAGTTAGGCCACTCAGCATACATTTTTACAAAAAAAAAACCATAGAATTTACTCAATATTAATGGCTTATTATTATATTCCTTAACTGTGAATTTAATTATTAAAATTTAGACATTTTTTTTCAAAGTTATCAGTTTATGTTCAAACTGTTAATATGGAAACAACTACATTCTTACCGTTTTTCAAATTATTTTTTTAAATTTATTCAAAAGCGGCAGAATCTACACATAATTCATAAGGCGCAAAAAATCTTACACTTGAATTTCTTCACAAAAGCAAATACGTTTTAAATAAAATTTTTAAATACCTAAAGTTTTTGACTGTTTTATGCCTTCTTTTTCCATCCAACACTATTTACAAAAGTCGACGATTAGACAATTTTTTACCAATTGAGCATCCAATATTCAAATGCACGTGTACAAAGTTTCATTAAAAAATATTTACTGCTTTGGCTGCAATAAAAAAATTTCTATTTCAAAAATTCAACAGGCTAATAACTGCTCAGGCGTGAATTTTTGGATATAAATAAATAGGGTCATATCAACTTATTTTTAGGTCAACTATCTCCAGTTAATCGTTGTCTATCGAATTTTAGGAAACCCCGTGTTTTTATATTAGACTTTTTAAATTTTTTTGTAGAATAGTGTTATTAACGCTAAGGTAATAATTGTTGAAAAAAAAAACTTTTTTAATTAAGTTTCTTGTTTTTTTTTAACTGAACAAACATTTTTAGAATCCAAAAGATAATTGTTATCTTTAATGTATAGTACGAATCCGTTTTATTTTGTTATATAAATAGGTACTTTTTAAAATAAAACGTGATACAAATCATCCATAAAAATATTTCCAGTAGCGATGATTGTGGATTCCTCATGAAGAATGCAGTTCTTCAATACAGGGTGGTCCATTAAACGTGAATAGTGGAAATATCTCCAAAAGCAAGTTTTAAAAATGTTTCTAGAAAAAAATGTTTCGTTTGAAAGGAACCAGAGAATGAGCATAGTTGTTTTTCACCAAAAGGTCTTTTTAATGGCTTTTCTAACCCCAGCTCAGTTTCTTTTATATGAACACCTTCATTTTATTTCCACTATTCAGGCTAAATGCACCACCCTATATATTCTTAATATTTATTTGAAATATTTTAGAAGATAATTGTTTAAACCGGATTTTAAATTTCATTATTTTAGACCAAGGGAGTTCCCAGCGAGGGGCAGGGGGAGAAGACCCCTGAGAATTCAGAAAAAAAAAGGCTATGATCTTCGCATCCCGCAGTTTTTCAGTAGTTTTCAGTTTTATTATGTAAAGACTCCCCACCTCCCTCTGCCATTTTATTGTGCAGATCTAGCTAATTTTAATTTTGTGCATTACCAAATAAAAGGTCAAAGATTTAGATTTTAGAAAATTATACGATTTATGCACACGGTTTTAAAGGTCTATTTATCCTGAAAGTTTTTAGACTTAAGATTTATGATTTTAGAATTTAGAAAATTATAGGATTTATGAACTCATTTTTAAGAAATGGCAAATCTTAAATCTTAAATTTAGAATCTCAAATCTTAGGTTTTAAATCTCTGAGCATAAATATAGTTTTAAGGCCATTTTAGGCCATCACATTTTGGTTCCAAAATCTTGTACAAGATCGACTCAAGGTCTATGCTCAAAAATTTAAGATTTATGATTTAAGATTTTAGAAATGGACTCTTAAGGTCTATTTATGCTCAGAGATTTAAGACCTAAAATTTTTTTTATTTAAGTTTTATGATTTACCATTTCTTAATACCGGGGGTGTATAAATGAATATTTGAGCATTTGACCTTCAGATTTTACTGCACATTGCGCAAACACGTTCCGACTCGATTTGCGACACAATTTGTGCTAGTCTAAAATGACCTTTAAAGCCTATTATGCTCAGAGATTTAATTTAACATCATAAGTTCTACGGGTCGGTTGCATAGTTGAAGCTTAAGCTTCAAGGGATATTTTTTTTTAGTTTAAGTGTCACTTGAAACTTAAACTTCAACGGTGCAAGAAATTATAAATATTAAATTTTAAATCTTAGATCTTAAATCGTAAATCATAAATCTTAAGTCTTAAATCTTTGAGTATAAATAGTAAGTCAGAATTTTTATGAAATAAGTTATTTTTGTTTTAACTTTTGGATATTTTCCAAAAACGTTCATCCAGTACCCGGTATTTCTTTCAAAAAGGCAATACCGAGTTGTATTTCTAAAGTGTGAGGAAGATCCTTGATCTTGACAATTTCTAAAAATTTCGCCTGAGGCGGTAGATTAGAGCGGCGGCCACAATAACTTCCCTGCACCCTCAACATCAAAAACTCATATTTCTCCAATTCTAGATTTTCCTTAAAATGACGCCTATAATACAAATTGTATTTAATAAAAACTACCATTGTTCTAATCTAATCTGTATATGTATACTCTAAAATACATACACCAATTGGCTACTTATATTATCGATTTACTAACATTATGAAAACATCAGAAAAAATATACGCCGTATTTGTCTCTAACCCCCTAACATTAGGAATTGACTTTTTAAACAAATACGAGATAAGAACTAAGAATATTTTTTTTTCTTAAAAATGCTCCATTTTCCATATACATGGTGTTGAAATTTACTAATAATTTAAGGTGAACCCCCCAGAAATGACTGTTTTAAAATTTGTCATTAATACCGACAATTCATATAAAGCAACTGCCAGAAGTAGCCCGTTGTAAAAATTTGAGTAAATTATGATTAAAATTAAAGATGTTATGTTAAAATATTAAAAGTAATGAGTAAACTTTGATACACTATATTTCCATAATTGAGCTTTTAGCGAATAAATGTATTTTATTATATTTCTTATTTTTTACCTTAAAGTTGCTCAAAAAATCAATTTCCGAAGTTACAGACACTTGTTTGGAAACACCCTGTATAAATAAGTAGAAACATCCAATAATTTAAATTGATAGCAGCTGTGTTAGACCCTAGTCATTTTCTAAAGAATGTCTACGATAAAAGAATTCGGCCCTATGGGGCTGCTGTAAATAAATTCATCTTTCCCAAGAGACTTGTGAAAACTAATAGTCCTACTACCCCAATCAAACTAGTGACAAATTTTGACTATATTACTGGTACAAATTTTACTATTTTATATCTTTATATGTTATTTTTGAATCTCTTAAATATAATTTTATTAGAAGCTTTATGTTCCAGAAAGTATTACTTTTTTCGAAGCTTTAGATTTAAGTATCTATGACTGCGATATACCGGGTGTACAGGAAATTTGGGGCACCCCAGTCATTTATTTATTAGTGAAAATAAAACAAAATATAAATACTAAAATATCAGTATTTTATTTTAACAAATAAAAAATGTTACGGATGGCCTTAGTTTTGGTATACCCGGTATACAGGATGTCCCATAGAAAGCGGAAGAGCTCTTCAGTATATTGTTGGGGAGCACCTTGGATTTTTCAGAAAAATAGTTTAAAAAATCATCTTGATTATTCTCCGAGATATGAAAAGGTAATGTATAACTTCTTTATTAATTTATTTTCCGCAAATCGTAATATTTCCCCTGAAGACTTTTTCTTTCATCGTTTAGTAGAAGTAATAAATTAAATTTAAATCATGTTCAGTTAACTTCACATTTTACTTTAAAAACGTGAAATTACCTTTAATATATGAGCGATTGATTTTGAAAGTGGGATAAGTCCATTTTATTAAAAATATGAGTTAATGTTACGTTTTATAACAAATTGAGAATAATTTCATGTTTTAATCCTCTACAATAAAAATCGACTCAATATCAATACAAATTTATTATTGTTGTTTTATATTGTCAACAGTATTTTAATTGCATTGATTTTGCAAACTTCGAAAAGTGGACTTGTCTCACTTTTAAAATTAAAGGCTCAAATCAAATTGAACCTGGCAAGAGTGTTTAAAAACTAATCAAATAAATAATCAATAAGTCAAAAGAGACTACGTTTAACTCGATCCGGATTGGATTGAATAAGAAATGACTCGATCCTCACTTTTTCGAAATAAACACGTCGGATTGGATTCACAAATTCAGTTCGACCCGACGTGTTTATTTCGGCAAAATGCGGATCAAGTCAATCGCTATTCAATCCAATCTGGATCGAGTTACGCGAGATAAACGTAGTATGTGACAAACTGGATTATCTTATCATATTTTTAAGGTTTTATTACTCTTTAAAGTTTTATGATCAGTTTTGTTTATTTTATTGTGCAATTCTGTGGAAATTTGCACAGAAATGCTCCATTAATTAGTTTTATTTTAAGTTCTATAAAAGGAAGAATTATAAGTATTCAACAAAATATTAGATACACCATGTAGAAGTGCAAGTATAAAATTTTGAATAGTTTTTTGGTGTTTTTTAACAGATACAAAAATTTAATTATCATTTTTTGTTTCATACCACAATTTGTGATCAAAACTCTAGATATATTATGTCAAAAATACATTTTTTAAATAAGATTAAGTACGTATCTAATTTTCTATTGTCAAAGGTACCTTTAATTAAAACCTTCTACAAATCTCAAGAATTATGGTTGATAATTTTTTTTTTTATTTTTCCAATTTTGACTAAAGGGTTCTGGACAACGTTCTGGAGAACTTTTGCGGTGTTTATTGAACATCCTTTATTAAAGAATTTATAAGTATATCAACTCAAACACTATTTAAGACCCAAAATCTATTTAAACAATTTCTACGTTTCTACGTGTCATTTTCTTATTTATAAAAATAAATATTTGAAATTATACTATGTTATATGGTATAAAAAAACGCATTCATTGAACTAAAAACAATTTAATTTTATTTCCGGTTTCGCCGGTAATGACATCAACAATTGATAAATTGGGTGCCACTATCATGCCATTTGAAAGATTAAAGATATTTGCAAAAACGGCATATTAAAAGTAATAACAATTAATTTCTCAAAAACGGGCAAACGAACTTCATAATTTACAATTTATTTAACGTATTTAAATTTTTCAAAAGTAGTTTTAATAGATTTTTTCTTCAAACGTCATTAAAGCACAGCCTTATGTGATGCTTGACAGGCATTAAGAAGTCATTTTTATGTTCCTTGACTCTATGGTCATATTCGTGCATTTCCGAAGTAAATCGGTTACAATTGGATATACTTCTTTTACTCCTAATAGAACAATATACTATAATTAAAAAAAATTACCAAAAAAATAAAATTTTTTTGTCACAAACATACTTAGAACTTATCAATGTTTAATAATAACTACAACAAAATAGGGTGTTACATAATAAGAATGTAATTTCCGGTAAAACCGGAAGTAAAATTATTTCTTTTAGTTCAATAAAAGCGTTTACTTATGCCATATAACATTAAAATTTTTATTTTCATAAATAATGACCCTAAAAACTGAAAAAAATACCACCTAATAGCAGTATTCAAGGTAATTTCGAATTTTCTTAAATCCTTATGATGGAAACACATAAGTATTTATATCCCTGATGTTTCTAAACTGTATTCAATCCCCGATGGAAACGTAGTAAATAAAATTTAAGGGTCCCACTCATTTGCATTTATATAACAGCCTAGGAGCTAAATCCTAAAGTTTGTACGAAATACCAATTACATAAAATGTCTTGTTGCTATAATTTATTTCAATTTTTATTTTGTTGAGTTAACCAAATCATTTTGAACAAGCAACTGCGTATTTCATTAATAAAAACAGCTTATGATTGTTTTTAATTGTGGAATATTTTTAATGTAGTACCTCCTATAAAAGTAAGAATTAAATTGCATTAATTGGAGATTCTAAAATTACTGATGTTAAGCATATTGTTAGTGAGTTCGCTAATCATTCTGATTCTGCTTATGATAATCTAATCAGCAACTGAACGTAGAGTTGTCAATGCTAATTTAATGTTTCTTCATAATTTTGAATTAAGTGAATTGGCTTAAAACCAGTTCTTCTTGCTACTAAGGTGATCCAAGTATTACTGCCAACCGATTTAAAGATGCGAAGTACTTGCGTCAACTTAAGAATCTAATTGTTAAGTACATACTTCCGCAGTCATGAAATTCTTCAGTATACAGTATGTATACAGGGTGAGTAAAAATTATACCTCAAATTTCTTTAAGCCGATTCTACGACTAATTTTAAGATAAAAACTTTAAATTAACATATGTCCTATTTCGCTTCCTAAGGGAGCTACTAATCAGTATAAGTATAAGAAGAAGTAGAACAAACTAGGACTAGGAACTAGTCGAAAACAATTGGAAAAATAGAAGAGAAGTATTGTGTAAAATAGAAAACGCGAGAAGAGTAGTTGTCAAAATTAAAATAATACTTTGCGCCAGAGATTTGTTACTATCCATAAAGATACAAATAGGATCAATATAAAGTAGAGATGAAGAGAAGACTGGGAAGAAAAAATTATTCCCAAATAACTTCTTCGGTAAGAGTTCTCCAACTTTTCCGCCTCAGCATAAAAAAGTGAGAATTAGTATGTTAATTGCTTGTGTCCTAAACGAATTAACGTACCCAGAGAACAAGAAATAATTTTATGGTAAAAAGTATGACCTTAAATTTTGTTGCTACTAAAAAGAAGTATTAAATTTTGATTTATTTGTACAAACTACTTAAATTTAAGGACTACAAATTAATTAATCGTTTTTTTTAATTAATTAAAGTAGTACGATTTTCGTAACAATTTATTGTTTAAATATTAAAGCTTGTTTCTTTAAGATTACAAACCAGATCCTAATTTAAATACTGAAACTTAAGCTTAGATAGTTACACATGCTTGTTAATTAATTATAAACTAATTACTTGTTAGTTGGCTAATTAATAAATTGCCTATTGTTTCACAATTAAATCAGGTAAGATTTATACAATACCAATGAAAGTTAATCTGAACCACAGGCACGTAAGATGTGAAGAAAATTTGTGGGAATTTGAATTAAATAAAAATAGCGTAACGATTTTCAATTAAGCAATAGTTCAATCTAGTTCACGTTAAATGAGAGTGCAGTCAAATATCACAAATTTGAATAAAAAGCTTAAAATTTTAGATCTGTGGTTACAAGAGGAGAATTTAAATTAAACTGAATAATTTAAGTTAAATAACAATACCTTTTGAATAAAATTTGTGAATAATAATTTATTTTAATTAATTTTAATATATTTGAGTGAATGTTCATAAAAGCTATTAAAGAAAGTAAAACCCATAACTTTACCTTGAATTTATCTCAGGATGTGAATCTTAGCAAGCCCGATGTGCAATATTTTTTTGTTCTCTTACCATTTAATAACAGGATTTGAGAATATTTTGTAATTTAAATGAAATAATTTTACTACAATTATTTGAAAGCAGCCTTACAGATTTAATTGTTGAAGGCATCGTTTAAATCTCAGGGAGGTGATGAAATTTTTTAGATACGTTGAGGTTGTAAAAATAAAGTTCCCGGTATAATAAACTATTTACCTTGTGTGCAGTAACTATTTTTTCAAGATTAAAGTTAGTAAAATAGTTACCACATGGGAAACGTGCTTTGAACAATTCTCTCAGATGTCTTCAGAAGCAGTAGTTACCAAGTGGATTTAAACAAGTTTTTAGTCCTGTAAAACTTTTTACATTTTGTCGTCTTAGAGGACTTATAGTATTAAATAAGGACGTTAAATTATTAATTTTTAATTTAAATTTTATCTAAAGTAATTGGAAGCAGTACTTTTTATAAAATTTAATTAGTTTGAAAACTAAATTGTTTCAATTTAACTACTTTTTTATGATTTAAATAAGGAAACATTTTTTTTAAGATTTTTAATTTGGAGCATTTAATTAAATTGCTTTTCAGATTAATTGAAAATGCTCATTGGTTTAAAAAGTAAATTTCATATTTGATATTTAAATAATAATAATCCCCTTATTGTTGATATAGTAATAGTAACACTAGTAAATATTAATTTATTAGTTAATAAAATATGTTTTATTATAAAATATTTCAAATCACCCTGTGTTTTCTTTCATGTGGAAAATTCGTAACTGGATAAATAGTTAAACCAAAAAAAATCTGTCTGCCATTTTGACTACTTGAATGAAGGTCGGGACTATTAATCACCCCTGTTTATTTTTAATTTCACTAATTGAATAAAAATGTAACCCGAGAGCTATTTATAAATAAGTATATAATTTAAAATAAGTTAGAACAACATTTTTACAATAGGTAATAAAAAATATACCTACTCCTATTATTTTTGGGGCGTAAATTATACACCATAATAAAGTTTTATGATTTATACATTTATGCATAGAATGGTCTAACTTTTGTAAACAAAATTTTTACATATAAACACCCTTTGGTTTTATAAGTCTTTTTTAATTTTATTCTTTTTATTTAATAAAAAGCGATTATTGAATAATTTGTGCTGTTGTACAGAATGTATGAAAACCTATTTATGATATTCCTTAAGAAGTTAGTAGGTAATATGTTTGAAAACCTTACTTTTCGCTAATATAAATTGATTATTGGGCATTTATAATAAAAAATTTCACAATAACGCAACTAATTTAGTTTTTATATAGAATTTTTGTTTTTCATGTAAAGTTTATTATAGGGGTGGACTTTTGGAAATAATATATTATACTTGAAAAACGAAAATTCTATATGAAAAACAAGTTCAATTTGAAGAGCAGCAAGTTGCGTTTTTCTTATTCAATTTTTACTAGCTAAAACTACGCTTTTCAATCATTCTGCCGACTATCTTCTTAAATATTGACATCTAAGGAAACATTCAAGAATGTGTATAAAATCAAAACAAAATTTTGATGTATTCTTGATTTCATGGATTTTTTTCCGTTTACCTTTTTTGGAATAATCCAATAAAAAAAGATAAATCAAAACTTAAAATAGTTTATAAGTACTGTTGTTCAATATGAGTACAAAAATAAAAGGGTTATTTCTTTAAAAGACCAATGTCTTTTCCACAATTTTGAATAGGATTTTTATTTTCATCCCTCAAATAAAGGAAAAAATACTCCAATATCAAAAGATAACTCACGCTGTAATAATATACTGGGTGTCCAAGAAACTAGGGCAATTCCTTCTTTAAAAAATTCAAACTTTGGTATGTTATATGGACATTTAAGTAACTACATAAACACCGAAATGACATAAACGTTCTTATTTCAAGTGTATAATATTCTATTTTTCCATTTTTGTGATTTGATGTGTTCTTTTTATCAACTTTGCTGGAGCAAATCATATTCATCTTATTTTCTCCTATTAGAACTAAAAAGAGAAGAAAGTGATTGCTCGACATAATCAGTCAAATTTTGCTAAAAAGATCACAGCTACTGAAACATACCTTTTTATTACTAAAGAGAGCAACATTGTCGTTGTAATCTAAAGTGATTAAAAATTTGAGCAAAAGTGTTTGGTTGTTGTTAGAAAATTATAAGTCAAGCAACATTCTTCCCCATTCGAACCGATAGAAAGAGATGAGGTTAAAACCAAAGAGCGAACTGTGAACTCATCATGGTTCATATTTCGGTTAACCAAGTTTAAATTAGCTTGAACCAAACAATCTGTGATGTCAAAAGTTAGTCATTCGAATGCGGTTGGTTCAAATATTACAGACCAATCTATGAACCAAAGACGAACCAAAGCCATTCGAAATTATGTAAGAAGTACCTATAGCGACATTTTAAAAAACATGCACTTGCTCACTTGTACCAAAAATAACTACAGTCAAACTTCCATAACTCTATAACTTCTATAAGTCGAATTTTTCCATAACTCGAATTTTGTTTATATGTAGTGCGTTTGTAAAAATATTCGATTTTAACTTTGCGAAATAATTTCTATACCTGGAATTTTCTATATCTCGAATTTTTTTAAAGTCCCATGAAGATTTGAGTTAGGGAAGTTTGACTGCATTTTAACTTTAAATTTGTAAGTTTTCGTCTTCTTGTGTATTTAAGTATTTTTTTTAAACTGAAATCAGTTTTATTTTAATTTAATCATATTTTCTGGCATAATTTAAGCCTTTGCGCAAATAATTGAAACGGTAGTTTGAAAAAAAGGAATAAGTGTCCAAAATTCTGATTTTGAATTTACACACATGCTGGAATTTAGGCTAATAACCTAAGAGAAAAGAAGCGAAGCCCAATTCCCCAAAGTTAGAACTAGCTCAAAGAAAAACATAGTTGGAAAAAGGAATCGAGTCCGGTCCTAATTCTTTTCTTCATTCTGTTTAGTTTGTTCCGTAATTTTGGATTTCAAAAATTTATGGCCAAAGTTCTTTAAAAAGACCTTTTTAACTAGAAACCAGTCCACGAAGTTTTCTATTTCAAAGTAGAAGCATATTCTTCAGGATTTCGCTAACCTCACATCATCAGACTTCATTGATGAACATATTTTTACTGATGAAATCAAAACATCAGGTTCAACTGAATTTACCTACCCAACAAGCATACTCCACGAAAATCCGTATAAAGTACAAGAAAATCATGCGCAGGTTATTGTGGATATCAAATTCCATATTCACGACGAGCAGAAGTCATTTTATGAAGATCTAGTTGCAAAACCAATAAGTGAGTTGAATCTTGAGAGTGACATGAGTTTATGAAGAAGGGAACGAATTAACTTAATTAATTAATGATGACCAACGACCTAAAATTAAGAAATATAGTTACTGCGAACTGCGAACCCAACCAATCGTCGGAATGGTTTCATTCTTGAAAACACATTTAAGAATGGTTTTTAATTCCCATAAATTTGGTTTTGGGATTCGTTTTTAGAACTACCGATTCAATTAACATCAAAACTTTTATTAGATTTCGTTTTGAAAACTTTATTTATACCTTCGTGAAAAATAAATGGCGGAAAAAATGGTGACCGACGGACTCACTCCACCCTACCAGTAGATGTCAGTTTTCAATAATTATTTAGTGGCGATAGATGCGTGGGTTACTATTCCCGCAAAAATCAAAGATCTAAAAAGGTTGTCAAGAGTAATTGGGAATTTTAACTACATATAGAGGGTGCTATAAATGGAGTATATTCAGTACTTACCAGTGTCAAAAATTGTGTTTAAAATGCATCCTTGTACCTTATAACTACATTTTCAACTAAATACAAATAGATTTATTATTTAAATTATTATTAAAAGCATCAGTAAAACTCAAAAAACATGTACCAATGCGTTAAACCAAAAAATAAGTACCGAAGTTTATATTTTTGCCACCAGAGGGCGAGCGGAATCTAAAAATTCCCAATTGGTGATTCTTAGATTCTAGACGCCCTCTGATGGAAATTTATGATATACGAGAAACGAGTAAAAGTAAAAAAAAATACGTTTAAATTATGTACTCGCACGGATAAAAAATGTTTTACGAGCTAAAATAATGGACTTTAGCGTAAAATATAAATAAAATATAACAGTGCCCCTTACAGTTAGTTAAAATCATGTTAAAATTCCCAATATCTTAAAGTGATTTAATTGACATTTTGTTCACCCTTGGCCTACTCGTCCTAATGTAAATAATATTTATCACATACTTTGTAATACATTTTATTTAGTTTTATTGTCATATAAGACCACATAATTTGACAAATAAAGAATTTTTTGTAAAAACAAACTTACAAAACGAGGAAAATTTAAATATAAAGTTTTTGAAAGTGACATTTTCCAGTCTTCAAAAAGTGTTATGACAACTTCACTAAAATATCGACTGACAGCAGATCCTTCCAACTTCATTACTTCTACTTCTATGACAAAAATATACATATACCGGGTGTACACGACACTAGCTAGAACCATCACTGTTTCTTTATTTATGAAAATAAAATATTAAATTTTATATGGGCTTAGAAATCTCATTTACTGAACTAACAAAAATTTAATATCACTTCTGGTTTCACCTGAAATGACATCAACTTCCTTAATTAAAATGTAACATAGATATTTAAATTTTAAATAATATTAAAAAAAAATCTGATTAGAACTAAAAAATTGATTTTTTTTTGGAAAACATTTAGTAAACTTGAGCTTTATTTATAGTATAACTAATCACTATACTCACAAAAAATCCATAATATCATACCAATTAAAAATTAAAGTTATTTGCAAAATGCGCATTTTTAAAATTATATCTCAAAAACGGAATTACATTTCAATTTTTATGTAGTACTAATTTAAACTACCAAAAATTACGATTATACTTTTTCTAACTTATAATATGTTTTATCACTATTCTTTTGACAATGAATTAAACTTGCAAATTAAAATTTTTTGGCTAACGAGTTTAGTTTCAACAGAAGTAAAAGTAATGTGTAAATCAATAAAGGGGGAATAGAAATTGTTTATAAGCAGATGTAACAGTATAATCAAAAAACTTCAAGTTCCATCTGCTATGTTTTATTTTTTAAAACTCCAATTATTTTTATTTACAAGTCGGCTTTCCTTTGTTTCCGTCAGAAGGAGTAATATTTATCTTTTGTTTTATGCACCACAATAAAAATTTTAATTTTAAAATTAATTATTTCTAATTAAAAATTAAACTAGTAAAAGTTTAATTAAAAAGTAAATTACTTTAAACTACATAATTGTATCATTAGGGATTGAAATTATTAATTAAAAATGTTAAGTACAAATGCCATATTTTTTTCCTAAATTGCATTATTATAAAAACAATTTATTTGAAACGAACAAAATCAAACATTAGTTCGATTTTATTATTGGAAGCTATAAAACAAAGTTTTCTTAAAAACTTTTATACCGAAAATATTTGTTTTAAATGTAGTTTATATTGTTTCGGTTAGGACTACTTAAAATTACTTTGCTTGTACACGTGGTGGTTGCAAAATTTAAATAAAAACTTTACGTAACTAGCAGTATTCCAGGCACTTTATGAATTTTGATTATGGGTGTTGTTTCTACATGCAGTGGGCGTGTAATTATTTGTAACGAAATATTACACCATTATATGTGCTAAAGCATGACACGTATTATTTTTAAATTTGTTTTTATTTTAATAACAAATTAGGTTTTGTTATTACCTTTTTATTATAGTAGTTTAATATAATTTTTTTTAATCAAAATGTTGCTACCATGTAATAATGAAATTAATACAAAAAATGTGCTGGAAAAAAGTATGGATACTTTTAATTATTTCAATTATTTCCCGAATGTCCCTGTTAACTTACACTTTTTCTTTATTAAATTTTTACTTACAATAAAAACAAGATTTTTCTCAATTTTCGTTGGAAAAATGTATGGAAACTTATTCCTGTTTTAATTAAGTATTTACTTAAAAGTGCCCAGAAGCCGTTATTTTTCTGATTAAAGACAAGTTGAAATTGAAAAAACAGTAAATATTATTACTAAGGGTGCTGTATCGACAATTATAGTGAAATACGTGGTGGTGTCGGAAAGTCATGTAAGTCGTAAACCTCAGAAAACCATCGTCAAGATGAATAAAATTATCAATAGGATATCCAAAAAAGATCCTCGTAAAAGCGGCTAGGCAAATTCAAGAGCAGTTTTTGGATAAATTTAGCTTCCAATACCATCAGAAATCATTGTATAACTGAAGATTTAAATAAAGGGGTTGTTGTAAAAAAATCTGTTAATTTCCAAGAAAAATCCAATAGCCCGAATGGAATTTGTCAGATAGCATTTGACGCAGACCATTAAAAGGTGGAATACTGTCCTTTGGAGCGATGAAAATAAGTTTATATTTATGACCCATAAACGTAAATTACAACGTAAGGTACCAAATGCCGAAGAAATACCACTGAAGCGGAGATTTCAGTAGGATATAATTATCCAAAGCACTTTGCCAAATTAAGGAATTTCCCAAAAAATGTCATTCTACTTGAATGGCTGTCACAAATCAAATCGATATCCCAACCGACATCTTTGATGCATTTTAGATTTTCTCATTCAAAATAAAAAAATAAAGAAGATTTATCGAAGTAATTAAAGAAGAATAGAACCAAATTCCTCTGGATACACTACGTATATTAGAAGATTCAATACCTAAAAGATGTCAAACCTTATTAGATGCAAATAAAGGATAAGGAAGAAAATATTAAATTGTTTTCATATTTTGTGTCCATTAAGTAAGAAAAATAAAAGTCTCCATACTTTCTTCCAGGTGTTCATATTTTTGATGAAGTTATTACATCTTATTTAGAACATTGTAGTGACCAGAATGAGTATATTCAATCATAATAATTCTAATTTTAATTGCAAAGACATATTTAACATGATAATGACTAATATTTTTAAGTATAGTTTCTATACTTTTTTCCACCACTGTACGTTTAAATTAACACATTATTATAGTTTAATTTATTTTAAATTTGTTAGGACACAGTAAGTTTATATTGGAGCATAAAACCTGATTTATTGCGACTTTTATGTTTATAAAAATAATTCAGCTAGGTCAATGCGCGACTATTATAGATTAGCTAGTTATGCCATGCAACGTTTACATTTATTGCAGTTCAAGACCTAAAAATTTTATGCCTTCTAAATTGATAATTTGTCAATTTCGAAACTATTAAATTGTGCCAATTCAAGTTTTGTGCAATGCTAATGAAATATAATAAAATTATTCACGATAAATTAAGCTATATTTTTAGGTAAAATTAGCCTACAATCCCTGGTTAATGGAGTGTTCCAGTTACTCATTTTCGCTCCATTACAATAAAACTAGTCGACATTTATAAAAACTATAACACGAGATAAGCCTAATAATAAATTGTTGTGGGTCATTTGTAGGGGTTGATTTATTATACTAAAATTTAAACGGATTAATTTAGCGTAGTAGGTACCTAATCATTTTATTCCGGAATGTACAAATTATACACACTACGTATGATACTAGAATCTATGTATTATGTCAAGTATTTCATTTTACCCTCAGTTATAACAAAGCAATTAATTATATTTAATTAAATTTGAAATTTAATACTTAAATAAAAATTATTAGGAAAAGATTAAACCAAAATAAAAAATTTGATTACAAATACATTAATTCTTGAGCATTACGACGAATTTTATGGCTTCCGTCTGAGGCGGAAATGAATTAAAACTTTAAATTAATCAACAAGTAAATTTGAACCGTTTTTATAATTAAAAACAATTCTAAAAATTTATGTATTGTGTTTTACAAAGAGTTTATTATGTTTTAGAGAAACAAACTTACAAATTAATTTACGCACAATGTCCATTTATCAAATAAGAGTTACATAAATCCTCTCTTAATTATTTTAGACAAATAAAATATTATAGTTGTACCAGATTAATAAAATAAATAATTTTACTATTAAACATTAATTTGGATATATTATTTTGTTTGAATTTATTAATAAATTATTAATTAAGTCAACTTTATTTGGAACAAAAATTAAATTTACCAGCAATTTCTGCCTAAAAGTTCTTTCGGTATAACATCAAAACCATTCATTTATTGATAAAGGAAAATTTAATTAAACTTTCAAACAACTTAGGACATTCACTTAATTCAAAAAAGTCAAAAAACATTTTTACTAAAAATAAAAAAAACACCCCTTTAAATAATGATAATACACAATTTTAAAAAGGAGTTGCACTATAAAAGTGATAGATAGCACTTTAGAACTTTGAGGTACTATAACTTTGTAGGAAAAATTCAAATTAATGTAGCATCAATTAAAAATTTCTAAAATAACCATATTCAGGAATCTCGAATAGTTTTTAATTATATGTATAATACAATGAAACCCTATAATTTAGTACTATCTCAAAGTTTAAATTTATTTTTTCCAAAATCTTAATCCCATCAATTTATAGTTAGAGAGTAAAATCTCAATTTCTTTTATTTGTAGTGAAAATTTATCATTTTGTAGTTACATATGTATACCTTAAAAGTTTGCAAAACACAATTTCACGATATTATTTGCATATTGTAAATCTAGAAATATAAGTAATATTTCTTATTTTTTATGTGACAATTTTGTAATCATTGTCATTTTAATATATAGGGTGTTTCTGAATATGTGTATACGAAGTGATATTTTGACCCATTTTAAAGTCCAAAATAATATATGTATGGTATAAGAAAACGAATACCGGGTGGAAATGAAACTAGGGCCACCCCTGGCATTTCTTTATTTATGAAAATAAAAAATTAGAATTTTAGTATCTTATATGATCTAAGAAAACAAATTTTATGGATCGAATAAATCTTTCATTTTACTTCCGGTTTATCCAGAAATGGCACCCACTTTCTTATTTTGAATGTAACCCCCTGATTTTTTCAACGTAAAATCAAACATTGGTTAGTTTTAAGTATGTTTATGACAAAAAAAAATTTTTTTTCAAAACTTTAAGAAAAAAAGTTGAATTTTTTTTTGGTAAAAAATTTGAGTAAAACCTACAAAAACTATTTTTAAATAATACAAATACGTAAAATAAATTGTAATTTATAAAATTTATTTCACCGTTCTTGAGATATTATTTTTTTTAATTTTCAAGAAGCGTTTTTTGGAAATTTCTTTACTTTCTTAAATAGGATGAGATAAAGGTCACCCCCTAATTAAATAGAGAGTTTTTTTTCCGGTTACTGTGATATCCCATATGTATGTACTAATTTCAAATTTATACCTGTAATTAATTTTTTATCGAATTATCAATTTATTTGAA
Organism: Stenus bimaculatus; assembly: GCA_963971135.1. Classification (NCBI taxonomy): domain Eukaryota; kingdom Metazoa; phylum Arthropoda; class Insecta; order Coleoptera; family Staphylinidae; genus Stenus; species Stenus bimaculatus. Next base: position 66,039,314 of record OZ020180.1, on the reverse strand, counting down.
AAAAAAATATTTTTTTGTCATAAACATACTTAAAATTAACCAATGTTTGATTTTACGTAGAAAAAAACAGGGGGTTGTATTTAAAATAAGAAAGTGGATGCCATTTCCTGATAAACCGGAAGTAAAATTAAAAATTTATTCGAGCCACAAGATTTGTTTTCTTAGATCATATAATATACTAAAATTTTAATTTTTTATTTCCATAAATAAAGAAATGCCAGGGGTGGCCCTAGTTTCATTTCCACCCGGTATATGGAACTAAAAAAATTAATTCAATTTCACTGGAATTGAATTGAATTTTTTAAATAGAACGCCCTATTTTTTATACTTATTATTACAGACAGGTAACTTCTTAGTATGTTTTTTACAAAAAAAAAAATTTTTTGAGCTTTTAAAAAAAATCTTGGATTTTTTTGTAACTTTTTTTAATAAAATCTATTAAAACTACTCTTAAATAATTTAAAAACGTTAAATAAATTGTAAATTATGAAATTCATTCGGCCTTTTTTGAGAAAATTTTTATAATTTTAAAAATGCGTTTCTTGCAAATCTCTTTATTTTTTAAATAGCATGATAGTGGGGCCCCCTCTATTTAGATTTTTTTTCCGATTATAGTCATACCCAACATGTATGTATGTAGGAATTTTTAATAGATTTTATTAAAAATTTTAATAGATTTTAAAAAAGAAATTTCAAAAACAAAATATTTGTTTATCAAAAATTGAAATTTTTTTTAGTTCAATAAATTCTTTTTCATTTGGAATTTTACTATGTTACCATAGTAAAATTTCACATTTTTATTTTCATAAATAAAGAAGTTACAGGGGTGGCCCTAGTTCCGTGGACACCTGGTATTTTTAAACTTTTTACAGCATCCCAAAAATTAGGTAAGATTTTAAGAAATTTTTGGAGAGCTGTGTAAATAAACGAAGAGTTTGAAATTTCATTTTTTTATTTTAAGCATAATTTAAAACTTTTTACAGCATTCCAAAATTTAAGTAAAATTATAAGAAATTTTTGGAGAGCTGTAAAAAGTTTAAAAATATACTTAAAACAAAAACCAAAACGGCAAATTCTTCGATTACACCTTAACTTATTGCTAGCGTTTGAAAAAAAAATATTATATCAATAAGTTTTTTATTTTTGTGGAAAATGCCATTAAGCGAACGTTTTTTGTAAAGACCCCATTTTAGTGCTGCCCCTAGGAATATTTGATTTGACTTATTTAAACAAAAAAAGAGGGAACTGGTAACCACAAAACTCATTTGTATACCAAAAAAAGAAATTTTACAAAAGCTCCTCTGAAAAAAAGTTATGACCAAAAACGCAAATATCAAGAATTTTAAAATCAAGCGCAGAAATCGCTTAAAAAGAAGAATTGAAAATTGAAGACTTGTCCGCTTTCTAGGTTAAGTATTAAATCGGAGTGCATAAATATTATTCTTAACTGATTAGTGATAAATGTTAAATATTTAATCATCAATTCAATGTTAAAATTCCCTGCATAAATAGACCTTTAGAGCCATTACCGAAACGGCGAATATAGTGGTTTAGTTCTGCAGTTATAAAAGCTAGTATGAACAACATTTTAGTATAATTTTTTTTGTAGTTCATTTTGAAGTCATTTCTTTAATTTTTGCCACAAGGAAAAACAAATTGGAGATTGTACAAAAAAAATATAATAATCTGAATGTACCTTAACTTTGGACCCCTATAATTAATTTTGTGCTAGGTTGCAGAAGGTAACTTTCTGGCAAGATGTAGCATAATCAATTTGGATTATAAATCTGAAAAAAAAAATGAAAATCTAACGAGGAAAACTTGAGTTATTACTGCAGAACTAATGCTTGATTTCATGATTTTTTACAATTTTTCCTCCCAAACTCGCGCGCCCTCTAGGGATTCGCATTAATTATCAGTTATTTGGTCATAATTTGCAAAGAAGCTCCAGAAAAGTGGGATGGATATTCTATTCCTTGTTATTATCTCCAAAGGAAAATTTATCGCGCGTGTCTAGGAAGATGCTCTTTAGCCGTCGTGAAATTTTTCAACTATGCACAAAGAAGCATATTTAAAGCAAAATGTTGTATTTATATAAAAAATTGAATAATAATATTTTTTTTACTTTGTTGGGTCAAGTTTTAGAATAATAATTTTTATTGTCTTTTGTTATGTTATAAAAATTAAAAAAAATATGATTAAACTTTAACACCCTGTATATTATTGAAAATGACCAAATTTTCAGAAAACTCTATCTTACTCGTTATCTTGTATTTGGTCAAAAATTCAAGTGCCAAAATTAAGGCCACATGTTTAGAAACACCCTGTAGAATGGTTAATAAAAACTCGTAGGGTAAAATCTTCTAAAATATTATAAGTACATACTAAATTTTTATAAAAGAACAACAAAATGTTTTAACATAAACGCTTTTAAATTGAAAACTTTAACAGAAGCACATGTTTATATTATACGGTAATATGAAAATACCTATAAACTTTGGTTTTCCACTTAAAATAAAACTTGATATTAAGAAGTAGTGGGGTAAATGCTAAGTGCACACTGATTTTTCTTAAACTAAGATTTGAACCTGTGTATTTTTAACTTGGTAAATAAATTGATGTTTTTTTTTCAAAAATATGTTAACATAAAAAACACATTAAATAAAAATTATTTAAATCCCTTTTTGGTATACAGGGTGTCTCATATACAAATGTGTTAAAATTTATTTTATATTTAAAATATTTTGCTTTGCGTCAATATGCTTTGAAAATTTAACAACAGTTATCAAGGAAACCCTTATTTTATTGAATTTCGTTTTTACGGTCTTTTCTGCACTTTTCCTGTATAATATCAAAAAGCATTTTTGGTGTGACCCAAAATAAAGATGATATACCCATATTTTGCAAATAATTTTTTCTTGTTTTTTCGAGATAACTCAGAAACGATACCAAATTCGAATGTTTTTTAAAGAATTATTAGTATATGAACAAATTTCTACTAAGTTGTCCATTTAACCGACTTTCTATCTTTAATAATAATATAGATACCTATGCAGTCAAACATCCCGTAAAAAACCCTGTATAAATATTAATATGTATCTTTGGGGTCAAACAATTGTACAATTACATAAATTAAATAATAAGCCCAATTTCTTTGTAAAATTCGTTCTAAACTATGACATCTAGGTCGCGTTTACCCCTAAAATAAGGCTAGTGCATTAAATACTTCGCAATGCTTTGAATCCTTATTTAATATGCTACGTGGAAACAGCAGAATTGTAAATAAATCTTCTTTGAAAACCCTTTCACGGCATTATAATATGCATGGTGTCCCTAAATTGATCCATAAACCTTCGCTACTTTCTCAGGGAGGCAATAGACTAGCGGAAAATATTTTTAAATAATCCGTTTATGTTCTCTGTATGTAAAAATTCTCTAGAACCACCACAAAAAGAAGCACTCTTTGCAAAGAAACATACAAATTAAACCACTTTTAATTGATATAGTCAATAAGATGTTCATTTTTTAAAGAAATTACGATTCACCAAATTAATTTTTTGGACTTGTCTTGCTGCAGATATTATAAGATGTTGCCAAATTACCCATTTCTTATTTAGTTAATAACTTAATAAATTTGGTACCTGACAATGTAGCAAGAGAGCTTTTGCGCCAATTTTGGGACACCCATTATTGTGTTGTGTTCCCTCATGGATGGAGCGACATCTATATCAAAATTTTTTAATAAACTGTCGCCAGAAACCCGAAGTCTAAAAACATATTAAGAAAATGCTCATAGACAATGTCTACTATAGCCTAGACGAATTCTTAACAGATCCAAATATATTCTAAATTAAAATCAATTTTGCTGGATGAATATGAAAATAGAGTACTGTAATATATCATTTTACTGTATTATGTAATATTTTGTATGTTAGTTATATCTTATGATATTTTTATCTTTATGTTGTGACTTGTGTAAACAAAATATTTTTGTAATGCATAAATAAATTATTTGATTTGATTTGATATACCGATCGTTTTATATCAAACTATTTCTGAATATTCGCTATTACAGTATTATTTGTATTAGAATAATAACAGACTTTTTACGATGTTTATCGACAAAATATGAGAATTGTTTTTATACGGGGTATCCTACTTTATTTTCAACATTTTTTTAGATTGTAATACACCTTCTCATACTTGATTTAAATAACAAAAGAATTTATACAGGTTTTTAGACAAAAGTCATAAAGATTTTAAATTAGTATAACTTTTTAAGGAGTCAAAAAAATAAAAATATTTTGTTCAGAATAACATATATTTACTAAAACAAATTGCTGAAAAAAGGTAGGGCTCCAGATTATAGTCTGAATTCCTTTATTTATTAATGTCATTTAAAATAATCATAAAGGAGACCTTCTAAGTTTCCAAGAAGTATGTACTTACTTAATAATATTACATACATGGGCAAAAAGCGTGAAATATGAATATACACCACATAATGAAATAGGATTTCCCTCGTCAAAGATTATCTTGTAATTACTTACACCTTGATACACTAGTTTATCATACCTCAGTGAAAGTGATTATTCATATCTATTTCCTTCAAATAGTACGTTAAATTACTAAGTCATAATTATGAAATAAAATAATAAATATTAAGTATATTTAATTATGTTTTAATAAATTTTACTTCTGTATTTAATGGTTGTCCCAATTAAAACGATTCACCATGAATAACTTAAATAAAACTAGTTTATGGTTATATTTTGAATAAATACTGTAAATTTAATATCGATGTAATTAACGTTTTAATATTATTTTATATAAGGAATTCTGAACAATCCAGTTTAATAGCGCTAATAAAATAATTTAATTTTTTGAATCATATCATGACAAATTGCTGAAATTAACGTACTTTAATAATTTATTACCGCACTATTTATCAAAACATGTTAATTTATCAAAACAGTATATATCAATATTTAATATAATGTATTATTAATAATATATAAATAATATAATTTATTTTAACATCAAAAATGTTGTACACACGCTGGTAAGTTGGTATAGTTAAGCGTAATTAATAAAATTGACCAATTATTATTTATTAAATTAATTTGATGTACAGTGAATTCAAATAAGATTGATACCGCAACTAGCAACCAAATATACTGTATAGTGATTTTAGACTTGCTAGGTTGGTGTACCTGTTAATTTTCATTCAAATTTAAATCTGATCTTTAACTTTGACCAAAGCATCTCTCAGCAGTTTTCAAGTAATTTCTCAGTGTGTTGCAAATTTTATAAAACCACAGTTTTTCAAAACTAAAATTAGTGCAGTTAAAATATACGCAATGATTTTTTCACCAGAGCACAACGTATTCATTTCAGTGTAGCCAACTGTGGGAAACTTAGGTTTCCTACCATGCAATGTCAACAGTACCAATCACTTGTGAAGACCGTATATTTGAGGCATGTATCGTTCAAATTTGTGTTAATAATTTTTTACAAAATAATTCTACAGTTAAGCTACAAACAAATGCGGCGTGTTTACTAACGTACGGGGAATTCATGTAGCAGTAGTGACTTCAGAAGACCAACTTGAAAAAACAAGAAAGTTGGCAACGGCGAAACTATACCTGCGTTTAGTTTTTAAAAAACTATTTGTAAAAAAAATGAGAAAAAAACACTATTAAATTTGCGATTTCGGAGATCAGATACGACCTCTGGTGGTCATTTGAAAATCTAGAAGAGAAGTAATAAATAAGAGCCAAATAATGTAAAATTTTATGTGTGGTTCACCAAAAATGCTAAAAAAGGTAGTACAGTCACTAAAACCCATAAAAATTCAAAGCACTACAAAGCCTTAATTTTTTTACATTTTTATGTCAAAATAGGTATACGTACTAAAAATTCCCAGTAAAGCAAATGTGAAAAATATTTTTTCAAAAATTCAAAACACCCACTGCACTACAAAAGTGACTTCAATTTTACTGACATAACCACACTTCCAGTTGGCAGGGAAATCAACCAAAAACATTAAATATAATATTTCCAAAACAAATTTCCTGTATTTATTATGTATTGTTGTAAGGCAAAATGAATAGGATATTGCAAATAATTTAAAAATTTTAGCAAATTGAGCGTAAAATGTTTGATCTGATATACAGGGAGATTCATTTAAGAGCTAAATATTTTGAAAAAAAAAATTAAAATAAAAGTTGTTTGATTTGAAGGGGGAAAATAGAGAACATGCGCCAAAAATATAACCCTTGATCAAAAAACTATTAGAAACTTATTATTTTTAGTTTCGCGTTTCGCAGGTATTTATTAGTCTCAAGTTAAATGATTCACCTCGTATATTTGGTTGAAAATAATTGGGTTATTGTTCATTAACAAAAATTACCAACTTTCTTTTGTATATTATTTTTTTTAATATACTAAAAAGTTTAGACGCTTTTTTATATTTTACAGAAAAATAAAAATGTTACAATTTATTTGTTTTAGGACTACCATGGAGATGAGGATTAAAATAGAAGTTTGACCTTTTGTTTTATTTTTTTAACAAATTTAGTTAAGTTTTGGTTATTTTGAAAAAATATGTATCCAATTATTTTCGTACAAAATTTCCTATGAAGTTATATTTTTGACTCCCTAAAAAAACAGAATTTTAAAATTGCGATAATTTTTTGAGAGTCCCTGTATAAAATTATTTTTGTTATATTTTTTTTATTTTAGATCTTGGATTTTGTCTTAAATTTTAAGCCAATCAGATTCGTTAATTTTAGCACATGAAATTTAGAACGCTCTTCTTAGTTTCAAAAAAGGCCATAGTGATTAAAAAAGCGACTAGGAAAAGCCAAAATCTAAAGCACAATTGATTTAAATAAAAAAATATAATAAGAAAGAAAATTATATAAGGTGTCCCAAAAAGTCTATAAAATTTGAACATTTTTAACTTCGAGACGAATACATTTTTTTTTATTTAGTATGACATTTCCTGTCTAAAACGAATAGGGTATTTGACTACTTTTTACAAAGTAGTTTAAATGCTACAGATGCACCTAATAATTACTAAAAAAATATCAAAACATTTTTTTCAACGATCCGCTTAAAATAATTTGATAATTAAAATTTAAATTAAAATATTCCCGCCAAAACGCTCACGATCGACACACCCACTCCGTGACGTCACAAGCTACTAGTGTCAAGAATCGTCAGCCTATTTTTGTAGTTTATACCGATTTTTATAAGTTTTTATTCACAAACATGAATTTTAACTCGAAGAAACTCTACAAAATACTCAAAAAAATCGCCAAAAAATACCGTTAAAGACAGGCTGAATTTTATGTTTACTATCCTGTGACGTCACTCGCAGATTCGTGCAGTTTCGTGCGTTTATGGTCACGTGACAAAATATCCCAATTTAGCTATTTAATTTTAACAAATTAACCAGGAGTTTAACAAATTTTATCAATAAAAAACTGATTTTCGGTATTATTGTAAACTAAAGTATTATTTTAAGTATAAATAAACATGTTTTGCGACCACAGTCAAATACCCTATTGCTGATAAAATCGTGGTACAGCCTGTAGTTTTGGTTATAAAATATAAAAATATAAACAAAATGACCTGAAAATTTTTAGGTACTTTCCAGTTAATTATTTTTATTATCACCATTAAATACAAAATAATATAACTTTTTGAATAAATTACATTAAATTCCCACAAATAAAAATGATGTTATAAATAAAATAAAATTTAAAAAATCATATCATATTTTAACGAGAGACTGGAAATACAGTAGGTGACTTTATCCAGTCCTCGTCATAAATAAATAAGTTATAAATGTATGTACATATATAAAAGCTTCACAATGAAACCAATAAAATTCAAGACAGGGAAACTCATATTAAATATAACTCTACGAAGTGCGTATCTGTTGATTTATGTTAAAAGTTAAAAGAAACCAATTTTCTTGAGAATTCTCTAGTTGAATCATAAAATACAATAAAATTTTCAATAAGAATTTTATTTGCATTTATTATGAATAACTTTTAAATTGATTTGGAAAAATATGAGACAATAAAACTTATGAGAAATTACAGGAGAGATTTATTTTTAATAAAAAAAGTTTCCAATGACAGGAGTAACTCTACTTTTAACTTTAATTAATTTTTGGAAAATAATATTTGGGTTTTGAAATAAATTTTTGTTTCATAATATACATTAATGTATTGATTATTTTGCTAAATATAAGAAATGTCATGAAATCTGCTATAATTCTATCCCTTTAGAGACATTGTGAGACGTATTACTGTCACTTATATAATTAAATTGGAATTATTATTTTGCTTTTTATATTAAAAAAAAATGAGCGAAAAAATATGTTTAGTCAGTGTTTATTTTATTTTATTAATTAAAAGTCTGTTTAATTTGCTCATCTTATAAATATAAATATGCGGAGGTTGTTATTTATTTAGGTATTTGTTTTTACCTTGGATCAACTGGCAATCGAGCTTTTAAACACTCTGTTTGATGTTTCTTTAATTTATTATACTTTTGTATAAAATTTATTATTAAAATTTTTATCGATCATTATTTTTTTAAATTGCTATAGTTATGATATTTGATATTGATTTAAGTAAATAATACAAAATGCTATGAAGTTTTTTTGACAATAAAACTTTTTACAACCTTTTGAACCGAGTCAGAAAAATTTCACATTTGCACAGTATTGTTTCTTTAATGCTGTTCTCAATTGTAAAATATCCAAAGCATTAACTAAAATGGGTATAATAAAGGTATATCAAATTTAATTGTATTAAAATGATGCATGGTTTATTGCAAAAATAATTCATTAATTTTCCAACCTTCATAATGTATTATTAATTTATATCGTCATTAAAATCCTAATCCTACATCCGAAAGCAAACTTCATATATATTTACCCCAAATCTATTCAGACATAACGATGCCATTTACACTATAATTACTAGAGGCGTTACCTCAAATAGGTGATAATTTAGATTTTAATATTATTAAAGCATTCATTTATCATTATACGTACATAGTTACATTAAATATAAGTAATATTTATTAATATTAAATCATAAATATCAAACTTTAATACGTGCTTTATGCCTTTATTAATACAGTTGAACTTCCATACCATACAACGAACTTCCATAAAACGGATTTCTCTACATAACGAATTTTTTTTAGAATCTTCATCTTGAAGGCGTTTTTAATATATTTTTTACTCCTTACAACGAAATAAAAGTGTCCGTATAACGATTTTTTTTACGTAAATATAAGAATCTTTCATTAATTTTAGTCAATAGGTGGCTAATTTTAAAAATTATAAGGTCTACTTATAAGTTATACCTGCGACTTGGAACAAATTTAGTTTTTGTAAAACATGCGCATTAAAAACAACGCCTTTTCATATTTTTAGTTAAAATAAAGAGCTATAAAGTAAAAAAAATTTATATCAAAATTACGAATCTCTATATAACGAATTTTTTTAAGGTTCCCGTGATAAAACCTTATATGTATGGAAGTTCGACTGTATTTTAAAGCTGTAATTTTGTTTACATACAAATATTTTATTTACTTAATACATTTTTAAATTATTATTCCTAATTAAGTTATTAAACTGACTTTTATAGTGTCAACATGTCGAATGTATATTTAAAATAAGGGCATTCGTAGTTCAGTTTAAACTATAATATATGCAAATTGTGAAGAATGTAAAATAAATTTTTAGTATATAAATAAAAATACCTAATTGAAGACATAAAGTAAATATGAAAGAAAATCAATACAACTTTTAAAGCTTTATCTCGATATTGTAAAAAAGCTTCTAAGTAAATAAATTTAATAATACTTCAATTACCTTAAATATTTTAAAGTATACAGAATTTTATCCTACACTACACACTCAGACTCCTTTTTTCTTAAATACAAATAATTTTATAAAAAAATAATGTTAAATTCTATTTACATATGTACTGTTAAAAATGATTTCTAAAATATTTACTAGTTGATCAAAAATTCACCAATTAAAAAAAACCAATAAAAATAAAACTGAAAAATAAAAATTGTAAGATTATTGAAAAATTTAAAAAAAACTTTTGATTTGCTTTAACTTAAAAAAAAATGTAGAAATATTTTAAAGATATTCGCGTGAGCTTTAAAACGAAAAAAACATTCGTCTCTCTACCTCTTTTAGTTTGCAAGTTACGACCCTAAAACTATTAAAAATGTGAAAATCTTACTTGACGAGGACGAAATTGGTATGTTATTTTTGATTAATCGAAAAATAATTTTGGGCGAACCACTTGGGCGAATAAAATGATTTATGTCTTAGAACTTGCAAAATACTTCCCTCTAGTCTTATCAAAAATACGCTGTTCAAGGTTGAATTAATACTCGAAAATTACAAAAACGTTGGATTTTTTTTGAAAAAGACTATTCACCCAATTTTCATTAAACGAGTCATAAAATACCCATATTTTGGTTCTTTATCTTAAGTAAAATATTTAGCTGGCTACTGTAAATACTTTTTCAGAAATTTAAGAAAAACGAAAATCAAAAATTATGACAAAAAAATTTCGATGTTTTGCAAAAGCGACCCACCAAATGAAAAATAATAAAAAACTGATACAAATTCAACACTCAGTTCTACTTTAGGTCTGTTATTTCTTTGCGACCAGCTCGAAAAGCCCTACAATTTTGTAAATTGCACACCATTTTTTTGACCTCTTTACCTTGCAGCTATTTTAAAGTTTCGTAGCTCATTTAAAGGCATTTTAAGTTTCCTTAAAGGTAGGGTGGCCATTTTTGTTTTGCTGAAATCTGGAATATCAGGGGCTGTTTTTCTGAGTTTTTTGAAACTACAAAATCAAAACATCAAATTCTTTAAATAAAATAAAAAAATCATTTTCTCTTAAAATAAAATAATCATATTATTTCATCAATCTAAAAAATTTATAGTCAAAAAATGAAAGTTCTACGAAAAAAAAAAACGGGAGGAAAAATAATTTGAAAAAATGGAAGATGAGGTGATATTATTGTCCTGCAACGAAGACCCGAGAGTTTCATATTCTTTTATACTTTGACGAAGTTCAGGATTTTCTTCCTCGGTATTGTTTTCAAGTATCATAGTATCAGTCTCCTCCAGGCATCCATGGGATAGACAACTTCTTTTTTCTCTTCAGTCTTCGTTTTGGTCTAAAACACAGTGGCCAGTTATTGTTCAATCCTGTGAGTTCTATTTAATCCTTTCGGGAAAGAGTTTAGTTTGCTTCATAGCATCATATGAAACAATTTTGAAAAATCATGATTCTTCAATTCTTTCATCCTCTGATTATGAAGTGTTTTGATAGGAAATTTTTGGCATATGAAAATTTTATTATTAACCATGTTTGTAGATATTAGGTAGGTATCGAATCATATTATTTTCACAAAAAAATACTGAAGTTTTTATATGTTTATGCTTACAAAATGATTAAAATAAAAAAGTGAAATGCATGTAATACTATTTTATTTAGATGTTAATTTACAAATATCTCAAAAAAAAATTTTTTTATTTCTTATTAAATTTTTATTACATTTTTATTTTTAAGATTTGTTTTTTTGAAAATTATATGATTCTATACCCACATAGTATCTATAAAGACTGTAAATAATAAAAAATTTTGACGTCAAAATCAGAACACTTCATAAGCTAATAAAAATTCCCTAGCCGTATGTTCCGGTTTTTCTACGCAGGTATTCACTTCAGTTTTCAGTTCTTTTTTTCTTAATTTTCCCTTCACAAGAAGCTATTCTTGTGAATATTCTTTGACTTGGAATATATGTAAAATTTATTGAAACTACAAAACCAAAACGTCGTATTCTCTTATTGAATAAAAAAGTCACATTGTTTAAAAATAAATGATAAATTCTCTTTAATTAGATAAAAATGTTTAATTCTTTTCAATTAAGGCGATAGTCGCCAAATTCTCTTGATCATTTTCTAACAACAGCCAGTAGAGTTATATTTTTCAACAATATGATTTTTACCATATTTCAGAATATTTATGTTCAATTTGTTTATTTGGTGCCTCACAGTCACATAATTAGAAACAAAAATTAAAAAAACACTAAAATACTTAACTTTCCTTAATTTCAATCTTTTTTTTCAAAATATATCGTCCCTCTGTCCCAAATTATGGTATAAATTTTCGTTTTAATTTTGTCCCAAATATAGTATACACAACTAAGAAATTAATGTTGCTTTGATAAATTCAATTGAAGCTCAACTTTACCTTACTAATAATTAAAATTAATAATGTCTGTACATTTAATCCAAATTGGGAACTTTGGCAAGTGCCCTTACACTATAATTTATCCCTCAATTTATGTTACAGTAAGAACAGTAAAATTCCATAATTCTGATGTTCCTAAGTATTTTTTTTTTAATTTTTCGGTATTTTCTTATGCACACTAGACACACCACTATTTTCATTGATTTCAACTTTCATATTTTTTTCTAAGCGGGTGTGATTTAGATTTTCTACTATTTTTGTATATTTCTACTAATAGGAACAAAAAAATTATAAATTTGTTTCGAGCACAGACAACTATAAAAGTATTGAGAATATATTTCTTTTCAACATGAAATGATTGAAACTCATTAACTTCTTTAAATTTCAATGATCAAAGGATTTTGAAGTAATATATACCATAGTTTGGGACAGAGGTAGTACATATTTACTGACGGAGGGAGTAGTTTTTATTTAATTTGCGAGAACAATTTTAAATATTTTAATTTTAAAATACGCTCAACTAGTTTTTTTTAATATGGTATATAGTTAATATATTATTAGATGTACACTTGAAGGAAGTAATGTACCCAAATATTTTTAAGTACTTTCATTAAAAACAATTATCTAAAAAAAACTTGAAATTGAATTGTGTACTATTACACAAAAATATAAATATACACATTAAATTTTTTCGAATATATTGTGGTGAATTTTAATAAATTTTGATTTCGCATAACGTATATTTATTGCTGGAAAGCCCGAAGCGTTGAAATGTGAAACTAAATTTATGTGAATTTAAGCCGGCACAAGTACGGGTTGATGACTTTTATGAAAAAATGTTTTTGTAAAATAATTAGTAGCCGTATCTTCATAAAGTTATATTATTTGCATTAAACTTTGTTAAAAGTACTTAATGTTATATTAATTAACGTATACAGTAGTATAAATTCATAAAAGCTCAAAATAAATTTGCATATTAAAACTATATATTATGAAAGGATTTAAGTTGTATGTACTTACAATTCATGAAGTTTTAATTTGAGCTTACAATCCGTGTTTCAGTACTTAATTGCACTAGAACTACTTAATAACTTAAATATTTAATGCATAAACCAAAACTTCATCGTGATGTCAAAATAATACATCAAGTTATAAAAACCTCACTGTTCAAACTAAAATTAAAATAAATTTATTTTTACCTAAACATCCAAAAGAAAGTTATTCTGGCTATTTATATGTAATTTATTCGATAGTCCTAATGTCTAAATAAACTTATTACAAAAGAGAGGTACAGTAGTAAAATTTTATAATAATTTATTCATTATTTACGGTCACAGTCTGTCAGTTAACATATTAATAACTGGGTATGTATAGGTATACAGGAATACTAAAGCTTTTTGCCAGTTCATGCTTTAATGATTACAGAACAGACAATTTCGATGTTGTTCCACATTTCTAAACAACGCATCCATTCGATTATGTTAATACAATTACTTAACATCAGAAGCATGCAATGTGCGTATAAATTTTAAATACATCATTATATCACCATCTACTCATGTAGTTTACTCCATGTAATTAAAAAGTAAAACTTTAGGTAGTTATTTAGTTGTTCACATAATTTTTTACGCTCTCCAACAAATATTAAAAATACCATTGTGGTTTTTTGTTTCGCATCAATACTTTATGATAGTAAATAATTGTACCAAGTTACTACCTCGATGAATTTCTAAAAATTCTTTACAATCTACATAGTTCTCGATTTTTTTACTTAAAAAACAATGAATAACTAAAATTCTTAAATACTTGTTTAAATTAAAATTTCTAACCATGTAACTTCTAAATACCAAAAATATACCAACCGTCACTGGGGTAACTTTGGCCCAAATCTTGGGAAAAGATAGTTAGTTGCCAGTTAGTATTCTTGTACTAACTGAAAGACGTACTTAAAATATGCGTTAAATGAAAGTAACTAACAGTAGATCAAACAATCTTTTCCCAAGATTTGTGCCAAAGTTACCCTTACGGCCAAAGTTACTCCAGTTGACAATACCACTTTTGTATACACTTAAATCTTGGAAGTCAACCTACTCAACGTTCCTAATAATGTTATATAACGATAATAAATACCTTGTGTAATCCACTAAAATTTAATTATTTTTTTCTGTAAAGTGTCAGCAAATAATCAAAGCCCTATCATTCAAATTTCAGCTTCTGTGACCAAACTTATGGAAATAAAACATTTTTTTCTACATCAAAATATAGGATACCAAAAAAATATAATTATACATATATATTATATGCATAATATAACAGTAATTTAAATTTTATTTAGAACGGCTATTAAAAAAATTGATTGGGTAGCAGCACATAGCAGTAAAAAATATTATAGCAGTTAAAAAAATATTGTGGCGATAAAATATTTTCTAGTAGTAATAGAAAGATTATTTGGGCAGAAAAAATACTTTGGGAGTGAAATAGTCATTTATGCAACAAGTGGAAAAAGTGGATATTATTGCACGCGACGTAAAAATTATGTACAATATATTAAATGCAAATAAATATGCTTTTTGCACGAGTTGAATAGACTATTTTCTCTATGATCGCTGATCATCAACAATTGATAATAATAAAATTCAATATAAACATGAAATTAATGACAGATATTGACGTTTCAAAATTTGTCATTTATGGTCAGTTGTCAGTGTATAAAGTCATGCTTTTTTACCCTAGTGCAGAAAAGCATTATTTAAATCATGCTTTTTTGCATTAAGTAACGCTTTTGTGCACTCGTGCAAGAAAGCATGACTTTATGCACTGATAACTGATCACATATGGCTAACTTTTTACACGATCGTAGTAAAACTATATTTTGGCAGTATAAAGAAATAAGTTATAGTTTCAATTAAACGTAGTAAATGTAAATTCGTTTAGGATGGTAACATTTTATACAAACATAAAAAATAATAAAATTGTAATTTTATACTTGGCACTTTATTATAACCTCAACATAGGAAATTAGAAACTAAGCACTTGACCATAGTTAAGTTACGAGAAATTGGATATATGTTCAAAGCAATTATACTCTTCACTACTTTCCCACATTTATACTCTATGCTGGTATTTATTTTAACAGTTAAAAGCTGCAAATTTATTGATATTTTTGAAAGTTATAGAAGCTTTGTAGTAATACGCTTGATTTCTACATTTTAAACAAAACATATAAATTTTAAATACTTTATCATAATATCCTACGTATTAACTTATTATTAACGTCAGGTTTAGCAACCGAAGCAATTTAAATGATTTAAATCTTAAAATAAATCGCAAAGAAATAAAATTAAAAAAATTCTTTTCACTTTTTGAAATTTTCTGCAAGATAAGACAAATTAAGGTCAATCATCCCGATGCACTTTTTTTATACACTTGCTATTGTACTTTCAAACGTACATTATGTTCCATCTAAAAGTGTTAATTTTGCACATAATTAGAGTATAAATTAAGACAGTAGAAGTTAAAATATCAAAAAAGTAGTCTAAGCGCTCGAAAGAACATACAGGGAATTTAATTACTGAAACAAGGCAACCAAATATACAGTGTAGTAATTTTTAGGAATTTTAATGTTACTAGGTTTATATACCTGTTGAAATCCCACTAAACTTCATTTCAAATTAGTATTAGTTAAATAATATAACAGAAAAACTGATAAAAAGTTGTCATATTGTATTTTTTTTTAATGTCACTGAAGTATTTGTTTTTTATTTCACTGTGGCCAACTACACCAAGGTTAGGTTTCCTACCATGCAAATCACTAGTATCACCCATTTTTGAAAATCCGGTATATTTACCTTTCTGTGTGCAAAATTTCAATTTTTTGATTATTAATTAAATTTCAGGGGACTTTTTGATGGTAAATTTTGTATAAAAAGTCTTGATTTTATTTTCGAGTAGGAGCTTTGAGCGGATTAGTGCCAAACAGTTCTAAACACATATGAATGATTTTTACTATCAGCAGATTGAAATTTGAATGCAAATAATCAGTTCTTCGGGTAGACGATTATTAGGTATGAAACCGTTATAAAAAAATCAGCATTTCATGATGTCACTCGCAGACTATTTGACAAACTTTTCATCTTACTTGATAACATATGATCTACTAATTCTCAAAGACGTAATTTCAGAAGACTTTATAGTAAATGAAGGAACATAGTAGATTTCAAAATTTTCCCCAGGTTGTTGATTATTCTATCAATGATTTCGGTTTGGCAGTTGTTACCAATTAAACGAGGATGGTTTTAGCTTTCTAGTTATCTTTTTTTTTAATTCAGAACACTGTACCTCCAAAACTAAAAAGATAGGCCCCTACTTTTTCGTCTATTGTCGATTAAATTTGGTGTAAAGGGCCTCCACATGATCCGATTTGTTCGGACGGTCGGATGTAATTTGTTCAGATCGGAAGGTAAATCTGACCGTGTGGAGGCTCGTTGTCAACCGAATCACCAATTCAGACCAAGTGAAGGCTCCTTCCAACCAATTTGAATGCTCCATCCGATTTTTGCAATTTTTAATGATTTAAACCACGTACAAGTACTCCTCATTGCTTTAATAATTGATGCACGAAGTAAAAACGCTCTTATTATCATTAAGTTCCTGAATTAAAATCATATGACTATTTTTTTCTTTCGATTAACCATTTTTGTCCACTGTTTTCCTATTTTCCCGCCGTTGATTCCGCTACTGCCACTCAACGCAACTATCAAAATTGATCTGATCACATTACTATTTGTGAGAACCAGCATTACCACGCTATAATTTTCCAAATTTAAATCAAAGTAGCTTTATTAATAAGTGTTTCAAAAGTCAAGTCCTTCTCGGTAAGTGGTAAAATCACAAGTACCAGCACAGCGATCACGAAATATTTTCGAGGGAGGAGACTTATTAAGTTATAAATTATTTGACCAACAATAACTCAGAAGGAGGAGTGAAGCGCAAATTATCTGGTTCGAACACACACGTTGTTTAGTAATATAAAATATTAGAGTTAGTTACCCTTAATTGGCTTCAACTTCTTAAAGCCGTAGAACTCCAATTCACAATTGGATTTTTATTGCTTTTAAACAAGCAAGGCGAGGAACCATAATTGACAAGCTAGTTATGAATTAAGTTATAAGACAATCTGGCACCTGAAGCACGTCCGAAAATTGCCAGATGGACAATGCGGGTGGCGCGTAGATTAGTCTGACCTCAATCCCAGATTGTAAATCTTAATTCCTGCCACAGCTGTCACTGACTTCCAAAACCGCGATTTGTTAATTGATAAATCAAAGGAGGAGTTAGTGATAGTTAGGAGGACCATCGCAGTACTTAAGATAAGGGTTGTAGGCTCTAAAGATCAGTGAGATCAGGCAGATGAGTTTTAGTCTCAGATCAGACGCAGAGATCAGGCAGATCAGTCAGATCAGACGCAGATCAGTTCGAGATGAGTTTTAGTCTCAGATCAGACGCAGATCAGTCAGATCAGACGCAGATCAGTTCGAGTTCAGTTCGAAGTCGCAGTTTAGTTTAGTTAAGTCTAAAATTCATAATATGGTTCAAGATGTTAAAGTATTTTATATCATTCATTAAGGGTAAGTTGAAACCTTTTTAATTCAGTTTGTTTGTATAATGTTTATAATTTGTATGGTTATTTGTATTAGGCTTAATTCATTTAGTCATGCTTAATTTTTGTATCTCTTATAATATTTGATTTTATTTGCTTATAATAAATAGCTCTTAAGTGTTAAGTTAAATGTGCTTTTTATTCAGTCATATGTGTATCTAATTCCGTAAATTCCAACGAACCCACTCAATTCATGTACAATTGCTTTCGCTAACTTTTGAGATTGAAGTAATCCAAATCAAAAGTATTAAAGTCTCCCTTTCACAATAACATCTATTTAATAAGCGAGGGCAGTTTACATTTGGTGTCAGGTGTGGGGTGAATTAAAAAAAAAACATATTATCTGTGGGTAGTTTAAAAAGAAAGATCATTTGTAATTAATGAGAAATATGTTAATTACCGAATATTTTTTTTTGTGTTTAATAATTTTGATTTTATCCCTCATTTTTCAGGACCTTATTAACCTTATTACCTTATAAACTTGTGATAGCAATCTTTGGTTTATCGCCAATGTGTTGCCTCTCCAGGTTTTCCTTTACACCTGCGATAGTAATCTTTCAGTTTATTGCTGAATGTGTTGCCTCTCCAGGTTACCTTAACTTAAATACTTCCAATTTTTTTTTTAATATTTGTGATTCGTTAATATAATTCGTCATCTTTAAAAGAAATATTAAACTTTCAAAATTTTAGGACAATTCAAATAAATTTTGTTAAAATTATAGAATTTTTTTTTTACTTGTTTAAATAATTTTTGTGTAAATTAAACGCACCCTAATTTTGTTAAAAGTTAAAACGACACAATTGACCTTACACTAATTCAATTTAATTGAATCAGCCGCGCTCAAATCTTACTTACGGAAACTTACGCTGCAGTTTCACACTTACAATAAGTTACTTAAAATTATTTTTTTAATTTGGAATAATACGGAAGATACATTTTAATAAATGCGTATGCATGTAAAATTTATTTTAATGCGCATATATGTGGAATTTATTTTAGAGTGATTGCAATTATTTTTTTTATTATGCCAACTAATTTAGAATGTTTAAGACAAGATTTTCCCAGTTATGCGAGAAATTGGCGCATAATTACATTATCTCGGAAGGATAAATTACAAACCGGTGGCTACACATTTAATATAATTCAGGATAATACGAACAAATTTATTATTTATTTTTCACACAAAAATTTAATTATTTATGTTGATGTCATTTAGAATTTTTTTTTTTAATACATTTCAATTCTTTTTATTTATTTTTTGGTACTATTCTTCACTAATATTTTTGTATAATTTTTTTTTTCTTTTTTTTTCTACTTAGAACTATTTTATCATTTTTTTTTGTTTATGAAAACAGGACAACTCATTTTGTTTTCTATAATCATTTTCCAATCAAAATAATTATGAATTTCGTACACCAATTCTATTTATTTTGTTTCATTAATTACTTTTATTTTGATAAACATTTTTTTTTGTTGTTAACATTTTAATAGAAAAATTTTCCTTATTTTGTAAAAACATTTATTTTGAAAAACTCTTTTATTATTTTTTTTAATTTTTGTGGTATCACCCAGAAAATTTTTCTTTATTGAAAATAATTGTACTAAAAACCATTATGCCCGACGAAATTATTGGCGGATCTACAACAAATCCTGAAGGCGGATCTGTTCACAACCCAAATTTCAATTTAAGTAATTTATCTATAGTTCACACTTATGACGGTTCGACTTGCATAGAGGAGTATATTGATTTAATTAACGAAACAGCAAAGTTAGGTAGATGGAGCAAGGAGGATACTTTATCGTTAATTCGTTTAAAATTACGCGGTGAAGCGCGAAAATTTTTAATAGGTGAACCAGAATTAAAATCTACTAAAAACTTAGATTTATTTTTAAACAAACTTAAAAGAAGGTTCGGGAAAGTGCAAACGCCCGGAGAAGCGCACTTTAATTTCATAAATTGTAAGCAACGGAATAACGAGAGTGTCCGCGAATATACTTCACGCATAAGAGGTTTGGCATATGCAACTTTAAATCAAACAGAAGACGAAAAGGAAGCAGAATTTGATATTAAACACCTCGAAAAGGATCTTAAACAACGATTTATATGGGGCCTGAAGGGGCCCGTGCAACAACGAACTA
The DNA here is from genome assembly GCA_963971135.1 of Stenus bimaculatus. Lineage (NCBI taxonomy): Eukaryota > Metazoa > Arthropoda > Insecta > Coleoptera > Staphylinidae > Stenus > Stenus bimaculatus. The sequence goes on along the minus strand of OZ020180.1, from coordinate 66,019,195 downwards.
TGTCTGCAAGACCTTCATCATTACAAGATGCTATTGATATCGCAGAATCCGAAGAAATAATTGAACTAATGACCAGTAAAGAATCAGGGAAGAAAGGAAATTTTGCAACATTGTACGAAAAAGGAAAATATCAGCATCCAGGATACAGATACATGACTTCACAGCGTAAGAATTTGAATAATTACAATCAGCATAATGAAGCTTTGTATGTTGGTAGCAACAACAACCTTAGCACACGTCAAAATCAATTCAATTCGCAGAAACAAAATTTAATTTGCGTTAATTGTAAAAAGCCAGGTCATTTTAAAGTAGAATGCAGATTCTTACAATGCTTTAATTGCGGTCGCTTTGGACATTTTGCAAGAAATTGTTTAAACGACAGAGGCCGTTCGCCAGAGTCCACTCGAACAGGCCTAGAAATACAACAGAAGCAAGGTGGACGTCATCATCAACGCGATGGGAGCCAAAACCAAGGTGGACGCCAGCAACGAGCAGTACACCGAGATGGGGCACACCAGAATTAAGGGAAACGCCAAGAAATCAACGAGCGGTGGAGCAATTCACCCTCCCATATAATGAAACGAAGGCCGTTTTCATTCCAACAATGGGCATTGTAAATAATATTAACAATAATAAAAGTGTACCGGTAAGGAATAAACTTATAATAATTATAAACGGAATTATCAGAACAGTACTAATAGACTCAGGGGCGGAAGTTTCGGTTATTAAATCCAACCTTTTGGATGAAGACATTATTGATTCTTTGGGACACAGTGAATATAATAAACTTATAACAGCAAGTGGACACAAACTAATTTGTGAAGGACGTATTAACCTAAATCTAAGATTTCTCGAAAATTTACAAATTAAAGACAATTTTATGGTAGTCAACGAATTAAAATTAAGCAATGATGCAGTAATAGGAGTCGACTTTTTATGCAAACATGGGATTATTATTGATTGGGGTAAAGGTATATTATGGTTAAAAGGAAAAGCTTTATTTATGAAGAGTGATGAAGAATTGGCGAAGTTTAGCGACCAAATCATCTCTAGTTCTAGTGCAACTTTTAGTATTGGTATCGATCATGAAGAGAGCGACCAGGTTTATTCTTCAAACGTAGCACCTACATTTACGTCGACCAGGCCAGTTGATGTAAAAGGAGCTTGCACTGAGGATAATATTCAGAACTGCTTACATCATTTGAATGAAACCGAGAATGAAGTTATACATGGAGTTTCGAGGAGTAAAGCTGGAACCAAGAAAAGTAAAAGAAGAAGAGCAACGAAAAAGAAGAAGAGTAACGAAATTAATAACATTGAGCGAACAAGTGCAGAAGAAATTAAAGTAAAAACGGTTAAAGAAGAAAATGTAGTAATAATGGAAGATCAGAAGAATAAAGATGGAAACGAAGATGTTCAGGTTGATGAACTTGGAGTAGGTTTATTGAATGATGCTCGCCTAGAGTCAAGTGAAATAAGTGAAACGCGCAACACTTTAAACTTGATGGAAACTTTGCTAATACCACCAAGGTGTGAAGCAGTTGTAATGGCTAGAGTGTCACGGAAACTCTCCAGCATCCCATGGATTATGATTGAGCCTAATCCAGAACTTCCAGTATCCATAATCGTAGCAAAAGCAATTTGTGATAATAAGAAAAAGGTACCAGTGAGAATAATAAATGTGTCAGATGAAGTACAGAGTATAGAAAAAGATGTTCAATTAGGAGTCATTTGTGAAGTTGAAATAGTAAACGTGCACGAAGAAGATCAATTAGAAAATAATGGTATTATTAATAGTATAGAGAAGAAGAAATTATCGCGAAATGAACGACAAGTAATCAATGAAACTTTTAATCAACTTGATGTGTCGGAAATCAATGATGAAAAGAAGAATATATTGTATGATTTAGTCGAAGAATTTGCAGATATATTTAGAGTTGATGATATACCTCTATCATGTACAAGCAAAGTGAAACATAGAATTATTACAGAAGAAAATTCACATCCAATCGTAAAAAGACCTTATAAAATCCCCCATGCGAAACGACAGAAATTAGATAAGGAAATTAACAAGATGTTAGAAGAAGGAATCATTGTGGAAAGTAAGTCACCATGGAACGCACCTATCGTAATCGTGGATAAGAAAACGAAAGTAGGTGAAGAACCAGAAATCCGTGTGTGCATCGATTATCGTGGTTTAAACGAAATTACGAAACCAGACTTTTTCCCCTTACCACATTTAAGTGACACCATAGACCAGTTATCGGGTAGCAAACTTTTTTCGGTAATGGACTTAGCATCGGGTTATTTTCAAGTGGAAATGCAACCTGAAGACAGAGAAAAGACTGCTTTCTCAACCCCGGATAAACACCTAGAATTCGTGAGAATGCCATTTGGACTTAGAAATGCACCAAGCACGTGGCAAAGACTAATGTACGCGGTATTAGCGGGTTTAACAGGAATAACTTGTTTAGTGTACTTAGACGACATTATAGTGTTTTCTAGTGACAATTTACACGAACATGTTAGTCGGTTACGCGACGTATTTTTAAGACTACGAGAGAACAATTTAAAATTGAAACCCAGTAAGTGTTGCTTCTTTAAACAAAAAGTTAAATATTTAGGTCATATTATATCGGGTGCAGGATGTCAAACAGATCCTGAAAAAACTGAAATAATTAGAAATTATCCAAGACCAAAGAACGTTAAAGAGGTCAGAGCATTTTTAGGTTTAGTAGGATTCTATAGAAAATTCATTCCAAAATTCTCAGATGTAGCGAAATCTTTAACTTTATTAACAAAGAAAGATATTAAGTTTTCCTGGAACGATGAACATGAAAATGCATTTGAAGGACTTAAATTAGCATTGATTACCCCTCCAATTTTAAAATATCCAGATTTTAGTAAACCTTTCATTTTGGTGACTGATGCAAGTGGTGTAGCAATCAGCGCAATACTTTGTCAAAAGTATGGAAATTCTGAACATCCCATCTCTTATGCGAGTAGGACTTTAAATGGACCAGAATCACGTTATTCGACCATAGAACGTGAGGCATTAGCTGTTATTTGGGCAGTAAAATATTTTCGATGTTATTTAGTAGGCACACATTTTACAGTTTATACGGATCATCGTAGTTTAAAATATTTACTCTCTTTGAAAGACGTTAATAGTAGGTTGTCCAGGTGGGCAATGTCACTTATGGAGTACAATTTTGATATTGAATACAGACCAGGTAAAATTAACTCAAACGCAGATGCTTTAACAAGATTACGTGAAGAGCCAGAAATAATTGAAATTTCAACCAGATTAGGAAAAATGAAAGAACTCGAAATCGCAGCAATTAGTTCAGATAACAAAAATGATGATGTTGATGTTATAATCAATGGAATATGGGACACTGAGCAAATTAAATCAGCTCAAGAAAACGATCCACTAGTTCTTAAATATCTTGATGATTATGATCATTTTTACAAACAGCATAATGGATTGTCATATAAAGTAAGACAAGGAAAGGAAAGGGAAGATCAATTACTTGTACCTAGTGTTATGGTTCCAACAATTTTACAACTATACCATAATGCACCAATTAGTTGCCACCCGAGTCATGAAAAGATGCTCGAGATGATAAAGAGGCAATTTTTCTGGAAAAACATGTCTAAAGAAATTAAAAAGTATTGCAAAGAATGTCATTCATGCAACACTCATAAGTCTTCTTATCAGAAACCAGCAGAGCAACAAGAAATGAACGTACCATATGGAATTTGGGCTCGAGTTTCAATGGATATTGTAGGTCCATTACATCAGACCAAAAATGGGAACAAATACATTTTAACAGTTATTGATTATTTATCAAGATATCCAGAATGCATACCACTACCAGATATTAAGGCAAGCACAGTTGCTAAAGCGTTTGTGACAAACGTTATTACTCGACATGGAGCACCAAGAACACTTTTAACTGATTGTGGAACGCAATTTGTTTCAAAAATGTTTAAAGAAATTTGTAAGTATTTAGACATAAAGAAAATCCAAACATCACCATGGCATCCATGTTCAAACGGAGTAATCGAAAGAATGCATAAAACTCTTAAGACCATGATATCACATTACATTAATAAACAAAACGATAGTTGGGATGAAATGATACCATTTGTTTGCATGGCTATCAGAAACAATATTAATAAATCAACAGGTGAGACACCATTCTTCCTAATGCATTTAAGAGATATGGAATTACCATTCCATTCCCTAATCAAACCAGTTACATTAAGATACGATTTAGATGAAAACTATGTAGCTGAAATGGTAACAAGAATGGGCTTAGTACATCAAAAGGCCAGCGAAGTAATTGGTAGAAGTGCAGAATCCAGAAGAGTAAGATCTAATAGAAGAGCTAAAACTAAAAATTACAATATTGGAGAAAAGGTATATATGAAGTGTCATAACGTTAGTAAAGGTATCTCGTATAAGTTTCAACCGAAATGGTCAGGTCCATATAGAATACAGGAAATTAGAGGTCCAGTAAATTATTTGATTAAGGATATTTTTGGGAAATCAACTCATAGAGTACATGTGGATCAATTGAAACCATACTTTGGTCCGGAAACTGAAGAATCTAATTACGAAGAAGAAAGTGAAGAAGAAATTCCAAAGGATTTGAGAAATTCTACACCTCCAGAAGATAACATTTTTGTAGATGGAGTTTGGATAGAATCTGATGATGATAACCCAATTGAAGTAGAAAGAGTTCAACCAGAAATACCTCAACCGGAAATAGCTCAACCAGAAGCAATACAACCTGTAGAAGCACCACAGGAGAACAATTTAGAGGAAAGAGTTAACCAAGCGATTACAAGGTACCAGACACGAAGTCGTGGTCCAGTTGTAGATCATCCTTGGGTACTCCCCAAAAGAATTTAGTTGTATAATAGCATTGATTTTATTCTTATTATTATTAGTAGTAGTATTTTTAGTATGAATGTATGTATGATTGCATGTATAATATTTTACTATTTGCAGTTAAAATTGCAGAGCAATAAAGCTTTTATCTAGATTTAGTATTTAGTGTTCATGAGATTATAGTTTTAGAAAAAGAATATAGGACCAGCAGTAGTAACCTTATCGTATTTAGTATTATGGAATGTTTCAAGTTACTAGGATTACTAGGAAAATAAAATATGATGGAAATTTTACATCAAGACATATCAAGAAACAGGTTTGATAGATATAGCTAAATAATAAATAAACAATAAATAATCAACCTTAGAATATTTATTGAAAATATTATTAATATTTGTATATTAAATTTTTACTAGAAATTTTTGGGATTAAAAGTTAAAGAAGATGTTTAGGAACAAGCAAATTTTAAGTAATCTATTTTGTTTCTTTCAAAGTATTTTTTTTTTATTTTTTTATCAGAAGATCAGAATATATTCAGAAAATAACTTATTATTTTTGTTATGGTTGATTTAGTGATATTTTCATTTTATTTCAAACTTAAGGTAATATTTTTTTAATAGCAAAAGTTTCAAATCAATAATCAAAATTTGTAAGGGTTCATTTAAGATTTAATGATATAATAGTAGAAAATTTGTAGAAGGGTTTGCAAGGGATTTTATTTTATTTCAATACTTTACATTTATTTTATTATATTCATAGTAAATTTTCAAATAATTAGTGCATATTGAGACACTACACACTTCAGGGAACGGTGGTGAAGCAGTAAGGAGGAAGCAACCTATTAGGTCCTTCCACTTAAACTTCCCCTCTGAAGATTTCTTTATATCTAGCAAATATGGAAAATTCAAGTCAAATTGTGTCTTGACGATATTATTTTATTTTCTCTATAAACACCAGATTTGGGTTACAATTATTATATTAAGAATGATAATGCATGTTAGAATTGTAAGTTGTAAGGTAAACTATAAGTATACCTTATTAGTTAATTTAAAGGAATTATTTTGTTTATAGTTGCATGTTTTAGATCATAGTTTAAATGAATAAATTAGATGTATTAATGAAATTATTAAGGTTGTACTAATTCGTATGTTTATGCCATATGTTTAAGATACAATTTTGCCTGATTATAACCTTGGAGACACCAATAATAGAACTCATTGGAGGAGATTCAACGAACTTTGCAATCCTGAAAGAAGATGGTTCCGACAGTCAATAATGGGATAGCAGTTGTTAGCTAGTTCAAGATCACGACATCAATTATGTTGGTTATCAAGAACGTTGCAGTTACACAAACTACTAGTATCAAGTGAATATGATTGCCAATCAAGATTGTACATCAAAATTATCTAAAGAAGCTGGAAATGGTTGTATATGGTACATGGTATTTGACAACAACTGAGAAGAAATTAACAACTTATCAATGGATGAAGAATTACGAATCTTCGTTATCGTTGAGTCAATCACGCTCATATCACCATGGAATAGTCTACAAGATCAACACTAATATTTGGAATATCACAAACCAAACAGCACATCATAAAGTAAAGCTTCACAGAACTTGTTAATATGGAAGTTCTAAAAACCAGTACCAGCACAGAAGAAACCGCAATGAAATTTGGAATTGGAAACTAGTTGCACTTTACAATTACCTGATGGATAAAGTTGGTATTCTACAAGATCATACCTTGATAGCAAGCAGTTATGGAACCAAGAACAGTTCAGCAAACGTGTGAGGCACTATGCACAAAGGATTGGTAATGGAACCTCAAGTTGATGGTTGATGGATGATGGATATCGATGTGAAGAAAGAAGATTGGAAGAATGAGTTCAAAGTGTATGATTGATTGGTGTACTCCTCGGAAACGAAATCTATATCATTGTTTATGTATTTTAAGTTTAATTTTTTTTTTAGAATTTGTTGTTCATGCATGATAAATTTAAGCGTATTGTACCTTGGACAAAATCAAGTTAATTTTTAAAACATGATTTTGTTTAAGAGGAAAGGGTGTGATGTGAGAACCAGCATTACCACGCTATAATTTTCCAAATTTAAATCAAAGTAGCTTTATTAATAAGTGTTTCAAAAGTCAAGTCCTTCTCGGTAAGTGGTAAAATCACAAGTACCAGCACAGCGATCACGAAATATTTTCGAGGGAGGAGACTTATTAAGTTATAAATTATTTGACCAACAATAACTCAGAAGGAGGAGTGAAGCGCAAATTATCTGGTTCGAACACACACGTTGTTTAGTAATATAAAATATTAGAGTTAGTTACCCTTAATTGGCTTCAACTTCTTAAAGCCGTAGAACTCCAATTCACAATTGGATTTTTATTGCTTTTAAACAAGCAAGGCGAGGAACCATAATTGACAAGCTAGTTATGAATTAAGTTATAAGACAATCTGGCACCTGAAGCACGTCCGAAAATTGCCAGATGGACAATGCGGGTGGCGCGTAGATTAGTCTGACCTCAATCCCAGATTGTAAATCTTAATTCCTGCCACAGCTGTCACTGACTTCCAAAACCGCGATTTGTTAATTGATAAATCAAAGGAGGAGTTAGTGATAGTTAGGAGGACCATCGCAGTACTTAAGATAAGGGTTGTAGGCTCTAAAGATCAGTGAGATCAGGCAGATGAGTTTTAGTCTCAGATCAGACGCAGAGATCAGGCAGATCAGTCAGATCAGACGCAGATCAGTTCGAGATGAGTTTTAGTCTCAGATCAGACGCAGATCAGTCAGATCAGACGCAGATCAGTTCGAGTTCAGTTCGAAGTCGCAGTTTAGTTTAGTTAAGTCTAAAATTCATAATATGGTTCAAGATGTTAAAGTATTTTATATCATTCATTAAGGGTAAGTTGAAACCTTTTTAATTCAGTTTGTTTGTATAATGTTTATAATTTGTATGGTTATTTGTATTAGGCTTAATTCATTTAGTCATGCTTAATTTTTGTATCTCTTATAATATTTGATTTTATTTGCTTATAATAAATAGCTCTTAAGTGTTAAGTTAAATGTGCTTTTTATTCAGTCATATGTGTATCTAATTCCGTAAATTCCAACGAACCCACTCAATTCATGTACAATTGCTTTCGCTAACTTTTGAGATTGAAGTAATCCAAATCAAAAGTATTAAAGTCTCCCTTTCACAATAACATCTATTTAATAAGCGAGGGCAGTTTACATATTTTAGTGCAGGAAGTGCGCATAATCGGGGGTCAGTCGGAAAGGCTAATCGGACAGTATGTATGCGGAACCCGATTTATGGTCCAATTCTGTGCAAATCAGTAAGTACTTACAGAAAAAATCGTAAGATTTGTGATATGGCTTGCAATAGACGGTTTTCGTGGTATTCTTACAGATATTATACAGAATCGACCTAATAATTATAAAATTTTTTTTGGATAATAAATAAATATTCATCTTATATATTTTTTTGCATTTTGCTTTCACTAGAAAAAACTAAACGAAAGTACCTATCAAATTATTTTAAAAGAAATATTTATAAAAACATTAAAAATTATACCTTATACCTATGCCATAATTACAAAACAGAGGATAATAGATAAATTACAAAGCCTATCTAACAAATAATTATTTTAAACTGTGAAAGGATTTACAAGTATTTATGATATAATCACTGAATCAATATTAATTTTATAACAACATTAAATTATATTACTATTATCTTTTAACAACGATTTTTCTAATATTTATTTTTTTATGAGAATATATTTCGCTATACGCTTAAATATACGTTTAGTATAAAATATAAATCTTAAGATATGTCACTGTAGAAACAAATCCATTTTATTTTTAATGCACCGCTATTATCGTATAAAATATACGATTTCAACTCAAAGAGCTTTAGGTGATCTTAAAACGAAATCATACTGCAATCACATTGTTTGAAGATTTAGTATTATATTTGTTATGTAATGGTTTAATTAAAATTGCACATTTGCTTTCAAAGATATTATCTCCTATTGAAGAGGAGATGCCAATTATTACCATTTTATCATTTAATATATAAGGAGAATATAATTCCAAACTACTTTAATTTAACTCCTTACTCCTTACTTGATCTGAAAATTCCATTTATTTTAGGTACCATTATTTTAATACTTACATTTATAATTCTCTTAGAGATTCGGAAACGGGTATTGATTTTAATGAAGAAACACTGTAAAAATAAAACCAAATATTAAAAAAAAATAACATCTTTCAGATTTTATATGCTTTTATATTAAAAATAATTATAATCCCAGAGACATGCAAAACAATACTTCATAAAATTATTTTAATTTTGAATAATGAATGTAGAATGTATTCAGTTTTTAGTGCTGATTTCAAAAATGATAACCCTGATTACCATCGAAATGTAATGAAAAACGATTTTAATATACAGGGTGTCCCAGAACTCGCGCTTAAGCTTTAGCTACTTTGGGGACCCTTCAGAGATACCTAGCAAAATAGCTAAAAAATTATGACAGGTAATTTACAATTTAAAAAAATAAATTGCAAAGTACATATACAGAGTGGTGAACAAAAAACGGGCAACGATGTAGCTTCGTTATTTCTTATCCGATTTTAATAAGTGATATGTCAAATTAAATAGTTTGAAGAATACTATTATCAGATAATAAAATAATAATTTTATATTTAAAAACAACAGAGGAGGAGAGGGCAACTTTTCTTTTACAAATACCAACATATTTTTTTCGATTGAAAAAATCATTAACAAAAATAATCTAACCAATTATACTAATAATTTTTTTTAAATTACTTTAAAACATTTTTTTGTTTTTTTAATTTATTATTAATAAATTAAAAAAATATGAATAAATTAAAAAGTATTAAGAATAAATTAAAAACCAAAACTTAAAAAAATTAAAAAACTCAAAACTCAAAAACAAAAAAAAAACAATTGAGTTAATTAAAAAAAAATTATTGGTATAATTGGTTTAGATTATTTTTGTTAATGATTTTTTTCAATCGAAAAAAATATGTTGCTATTTGAAAAAGAAAAGTTGCCGCCTCCTCCTCTGATGTTTTCAAAAATAAAATTAATCTTTTATTATGTGATAGTAGTATTCTTCAAACCATTTAATTTGACATATCACTTACTAAAATCGGATAAGAAATAATGAAGCTACATCGTTGGCCGTTTATTGTGCACCTCTCTGTATAAATTTGGTTTTAAGTTTTATTTATTACTAAACAAATAAAACCAAGCCGACCTTTAAATGACAGCAACAGATTTTTCCAAATTCATGATAATAACGAAGTTGAATTCCCAACATGTCTCTTCATATTTCAGTAAATTGACCAATCGGATTTTATTTTTTTTTTATTTTTCCAGGTATCCCCAACAAAGTAGCGAGAGCTTTTGTCCCAGTTTTGGGATACTCTGTATTTATTCTATATTCTAAATTTTACAACAATAACCGCCAGTATTATCAACATACATACATATATATATGTCAAATTAATGGGGTAATTCTGAACAAAAAATGTTAGCCGTAACAGCGATGTTAAATTTGACAGTCACCACGATGTCAAAAAACGCTATTCTGTAAACTTTAGTGTAACTTAACGACAATATAAAATAAGATTTTCGGTATTAAAATGCATTGTACATTTATATAATGTATAATTTTGATCAATTATACATTAATGTATTATTATTACTTTGCTGTATGTTATTTTAACACCCAAAATTTTATTTTAAATAACCGTTAAATTGCAGCAAAGTTTACAAAACTGCGTTTTTTGACATCAGGGTGACTGTCAAATTTAACATCGCTGTTACGGCTAACATTTTTGTTCAGAATCACCCCATAAACCTTATTTAAAATTAAATGTCTGTTGATAATACTGGGGGTAATACAAATTTTGGTAAGAAAGAAAAAACGATGTGGGTAGGGAAATATGGAGAGCAGACAAGCGTCAAAAAAACTAGAAAAATGGTCTAAATCGATTTTCACCAGTTTTAATATTTTAGGGCAAATGTTTTAAAGGTGTTGAAAAATAGGTAAAATTGAAAATCCCAATAGTGTAAAAAACTTTATTAAGCAGTAATTGTACGACGTGTTTTGCCTTAATTTGGCTCCCACTGGTAATTATAATTCCCAATAGGCCGCTGTCTACATATTTTTATTTCAAATTCATCTTAAATAATAAAAGACAATATTATTGTATATCAATTTAAATTCATATTAAAGTCTATTAAAAATTAACAAAAAATGCAATAAATTTCGTATCATACCAAATCTTTATAGCCTCTAATGTTGCAGCTATACAGGGTGTCTCATAATATGTGGAACAAAATTTACCAATAGGCAAAAAACTTCATTGCAATAAAAAAAGGTACAAATAAACATTTAGTTTTTAAAAGTAGTAACGAAAAAGTGGTTTTGGTCATTTATTTCAGAATGGCTTATGGCGCGTCCACATCTGAGATGGTACGCAAATGCGGCAAGCCGAGGCAATGCTTTTTCTCCTATCTGTTTCTGCGTCGCAACAGATAGGTGAAAACAGCATTGCCTCGCTTTGCCTCGTTTCCGTACGTGCCCAGATTTGGCGCTCCTTTATATTCTAGCCTTAAAATTTGTTATTATAAAACCTTGTATACAATAGGCTTTTTTTCAAGATTTCTTTTGAGACGGATTTTTATCAAATAAATTTTTACTGTTTATCAAATAAATTGGGATAATGTTAATAAAACAATAAACCTTACAAATGAAATTACTATAATTTCCATGATAATTTAAAAACGCATTTTATGGAATTCGATTAGGAGCAACTTTATTGTGAAAATTTGATTCAGGGGGACTATATTGAAAGAAAATCTTATGAAATGTAATGCCTCAAAATTTATTATTACATTTACAACCAAGGAAAAAATTAAAAAAAAAACTCATGGAAATTTGTTATGTGCAAATTAGGTACTGTGCAAAATTAAATAATTTACAAGAAACCATTCTAAAATTATTGATGAAAAACCTCTTCTTTGTCAACAAGATATGCAGCTTCTTTAGGAATCGGACCTATGTTTCTAGGAACTTTTGTCATTAGTTTGGTGTCCTCTATGATATGATACACCCAGTATAAATTTGACCCACTATATTTTGTATTCCAAAAATTCTAAAATTTATAATCATTTTTAATAAACGTTGTAAGTACTCTTTCTAAAAAAGGACCGAGTTTCCATATGTCGGCTACTTTCTATGAAATATTTAAACCATTCAAAAAAGTCTTATTTTACTTGTAATGTATTCATGAAATATTAAGGTTTTCATACAGAGGAGAATATTTGAAACACTTGTATTCGATATACGGTAGTAAAAAATGAAAACGTAAACAAACAAAACACTGGCGCTCGTAATCAGCCTTGAACCTGGCCTTAAACTCTGCAAAATGCTGTTTTTAGTACGGAACTTTCTCGTTTTTTATACAAGCACTAAACAGGTTTACGAAGAGGAATCTCCAAATCTATTTTTAAACTTTTGCCATATGATATCATTTTTTATGCTGTTTAAAAAATTAAACATGTTTTACTGTTATTGCACTTTAACAACTAAAGCTTTTAAAATAATATACTAATGGAATAATGCATTTGTTGAAATGAAACAACATTGATTATTAATAAATTTTATAATATTTTATCGGTTTACGCTAATGCAAGGGATATATTGCTACACAAAATAGATTAGTTTTCACATAAAACCCTACAAAACCCTACAAAAAGGTATAAATAGTTAGTCTAAAGGTATATTCTCATATTTTGCCATAAACATTATTCTGTATTTATTTAATAAATAATCTCAATATAGCACTTAGAAACCCTTACCTACATGTTTATTTGAAGTTAGACTTTACCCGATAGAAAAGCTTTTTGAATAATTCAATAGATTCTTTAGTCGCTGAAAATATCGAATTTCCTTTATAAATATGAAAACTCGTACGTACGTACCTATAACTGAAAATATTTTACTTTAAATTAACCCGATTTATATCTTCCTGTTTTCCATAAGTTTTTCTTAAGTTTAAATTTAGATGTCTAGTTCAATAAACAAGTAGGTAACAATTTTATAGACTCAGTTTTTATTTTCTTTATAGACTTTTCGTAAAATTTTGCAATAAAATTAATTAATTTCAATTAACCAAGCATGAGTACAGATTCGAAACACACTTCGAGACTACAAGATTTCTCAAAAAGAATAGTAAATTATTTCAGAACTATTAACCTAACCTAATTTACGCTGTTAATTTATTTGTTAATCCTCAATTCTCATAAATCGTTAATAATAAGTAATAAAATATAGGTAATATACCTATTAATAATATTACTATATTTGTTGGTGTATTTTACTGTAATTTAATTTAATTTTTAAAAGCTTCATGTGCTCATTTACACCATTAATCATTATGATGATTTAATGAGCTATGAGATTGGGTTATGTAGGTATACATATAGATAGTTCTAAAACCGCATGCGTATTTACGTAGACGTTTTAATATATTAGTAAATTCTGTTTAATCTCATTAATCATTAAAATGGTAAATGGTTCATATTAGTTAAACATTATTGTACAAATGTGGATGTAATGGATGATCATATTTAATGCACCATAATAAAATCCATGTCAATTCTTCATCTCCATCCTATCAATTAGAAAATTAACATTTGCAGTTTGCCTTCTAGCACTATATTATAAATGGTACACCTCAGGAGTAATATATAAAGGAAATAGGAGGAACCATGCGCATTAAATTAGACCTATTATTATATTCCTGTTTACATTATTTGCGTGGAAATGCAATTATTAAACAGTATTGCACAAAATATTTATTATTTGAAGGCGTGTTGTAGACATTGCAACATAAAATGCCAACAACCCAATTAAACGATGCACTCCTTATCACGAACTATGAACTTACCCTGCTTAAGAATATTTTAAACTAAAAGTTTGAACAAAATGAACACTGAAAGTTTATTAGCACGTCTTTATGTGTTTTAAAATATTAAATTTAAATCCACTTGTGTATTTGCAGCTGAAATTTGCATTAATAAAAAGTTTAATTTGAATGTTTTATTCTCTCTAAACCGTTGCGAAACAAAAATAAAAACACTTTGTGCATTTAACTGAACTTTAAATCGTATTAAATCAAAGTTTAGTGTTAAAACTTTTTCCCATTAAAGCTTTTGGTGAATCAAATCCGATTTAATTAAAAAATTTACTACAGTTACCTAAAATCGCATCAATAAGTAATTGGTCTAAAACTACTGTAAATAAGCAATGTAGTACTATCGTATACTTGTAAAATAAATTTTAGTACTTTCAAACTAAATTCTGCCTAATAATTTACAAAAACCTATTCCTACCAAATAACTGCCAATATAAAACCCGGGAACTTAAAATACTGTATAACGAACTATAAAATTTTAAATGGGTTAAAACACTTCATGATGTATCAATTGAAAGCTGCGAAAAAATTCATGCAATTCAACGGCAGCCAAAATAAATCAAACGATTCGTTTTCGGAAAAAACATAAAAATATCTAATTGATAATTAATAAAATCAAAGATTTCTAAAAAATAATGTGAAACTTTTAAAATTAATATTAACTTTCATGAAAACTTATTTAAAAAATATTAATTTACGTAGTTTTTGTGGTTTTAATTAAAATTTAATGCTTTATCTTGCAAGGCTTGTATTTTAAAATAGATTAAATCGCGTATAATTTAAATTCATAACTACATAGAAAGAGATTACAAATTTTTGAAGAAAAATTACCGTCATTTGATTGCTTAAAATGTTTTCCACTATTTTGATGGCCATTTTATAGTATTTTTGGAGTTATTGACTTGGAAACATTTGTAATCCTTTGACGAAGGTGGTCTAAAGGGACAAGTTCAGTTCGGTGTTCTTTGAATTTTAAATGAGCCCAAAATAAGAAATCTTGAGGGGTTAGGTTAGGTGATCGTGCTGGCCATTCCATCTGTGAAGAGTTCGATTGACTTACTGGTAAAGTTTATTGTGGAGCAGCTCCATCCCGCTAAAATATTAACAAAGTTTCCTCAAGCATATCATTTTCCAGTTCATCTTAACCTTAATTTAAATATTTTTCATTTGTCATCAATAAATATACAGGGTGTGTACTTTTGTACTTTTTACTTCGGAAACACACGTTCATTTTTGAAATAAAGCATTTTTGAGAAAAATGTTTCAAATAAAAGTTATACCATTCTTAGTGACGCACTATCTGGAAATATTGCCCATGACCTTGTACAGCAAGATGAAGGTCAGGCGATAATCACTAAACTTTTTTTAAATAGGGGCAACCCAGTTTTTTGCGTATTATTTCATATAATTAAAGAGCTAATGCTCGCTCTCAGAGGAAGAAATTACTTTAACTCTAAAGCAGATATTTTGTAACCCAATTGAAGTGTCTATCAGATAAATTCACAGAATTCAATTCTCCGATTAAAATCCTCCTCATTCAATTCTTGGTGACGAGAAAATTTATTCGGACAATATTCAAAATCTACATAATTCTGAAAACTTTGTTTTTCTCCAGACGTTCACTCTAGCATTTTTTGAACTGAAGTGTTAAAACTTGCTTCATTTCTAGGCTCAATTGGTAATCTTTTGATTTGCTACTATACCAAAGTTCCTTTTATTTAATGGTGCAGTTTCGTGGTTACTTTAGATATATTTCCTGTAAGGTATTACAGTTTTGTACAGAATTGCACCATAAGTCTAAAAATTTCCAACAGAAACATTAATTTTTTATGCTATTCAGCGGTCGCGGGGCACATAATTTTTCTTCAGCTTATAACAAAATTATTTCAACGCGTTCATTTTTAGAATAAATTGTGTTGAAAAAACGGTCACCCAAGAGGTGACACTTTGAAATTTTAAGAAAGGGGCAATTTTATTATACAACCTGGAACATTTCCTTATAACAAATACTAAAATTTAATTGTTGAGATTTATTTCTTTATAAAGCATCTGCGATATAGTCTAAAACTTAAATTAACCCCTTTATTCAATTGATGTACAAGAAAGTACAGCCTTATGTGACGCTTGACAGGCTTTAATAAGTCATTTTTATGTTCCTTGATTCTATGGTCATGTGCATTTCCGAAGTAAATTAGTTACAATCGGGTATACTTTGCATTGACAAGGATTAGAAAGGCGGAGTAGAAATGAATTTTAGACAAACCAATATACCGGGTGGAAATGAAAACCGGGTCACCTCTATAACTTTTTTATTTATGAATAGAAAAATTTGAAATTTGGCTATGTTCTATGGTTCAAAAAAACAAATTTTATGTGTGTTGTAAAAAAAATTTTTTTCAAAAAAAAAAAAAGGTTTTCTAAGTCGGTGAAAAGTACCAAAACTAATTCTAAATAATTCAAATACATAAAATAAATAATCGTTAAATAATCCTCTTTTTAAAAAGTCGAATGACCCGACATCATTGCATTTAAAAAAAGTGAGATATTTGATAAAATCTTCATTAACTAAGTTTAAAAATTAATAGTTCAAAAACCACTTAAATTTTTTTTCAAATTACAATTTTATTTAGGTATTTGAATTATTTAGAATTAGTTTTGGTACTTTTCACCGACTTCAAAAACCTTTTTTTTTTTTTTTTTTTAAATTTTTTTTACAAAAAAAATGAAAACTAATATCTCAAAAATACTTCTTTTTTAAAAGTGCTTTAAGCCATGAATAAAAATATGGGAGGTTACATTTAAAAAAACAAAGTTCATGGTGTTTCCGGTAAAACCGGAAGTGATTTCGAAAATAAAAATGTACATAAAATTTGTTTTTTTTAACCATAGAACATAGCCAAATTTCAAATTTTTTTATTCATAAATAAAAAAGTTATCGAGGTGACCCGGTTTTCATTTCCACCCGGTATACATTGTATTGTGTATTGTATGAAAATTAAATGTCAAATTTTAAAATAAGTTTTTATATTACTTATTTGAAAATTTCAACGTTTGAAGAAAAAATGGCATGTTTTATTCGGAGTAAAAGAACTTTTTGTGGCTCGCATGTAATTATGCAGTATTTGAAGATTTCTTAAAGTTTTTAGCGAGAGAATATAAAATAATAACTATTAATAAATTATGAAAATTAATAATAAATAATACACACGATATTTGTAAAATTTAATGAAGTACAAATTATTAAACCTTAACACATTTATTTTATTATTAACCACTCATTATTTTAATATTTAATTCCATAGACTATATAAATTCGTTAACAGATTTAGCATTTTAAATGGAAACTGGATTGCTTTCGCTGTTTGTTTGTGCATTATGTACAATATTAGTAAATATAAATATTTTAGCATTATTATTATTTAAAATATCATATTTAAATCAAAATTATTTAAAATAAACCATTAAATTGTGTAAAATAGTAAACAGCATTAAAACACATTTTCTACATATTTCAGTTTTTTATCGAATAAAATATAAACACCTTATTTTTCATTTTTATATCCATTTAAATTTAATCAAAGGACTAATGGGTAACTTCTGGGCAAACCTAACCGATATTTTCTGAATTTAATGAATAAGGACTTACAGTTTTGCACAGAATTGCACCATGAATAAGTGTTGTGTGTTGTTTGACTTTCAATTGGATTTTTTAAGGGTTAAGAAATTTATGTTATTCCCAAAAAAGTATATCCACAAAACTCCCAGAAGTAGAAGGACTTTAATATGAAAAATCATAAAATTATTAAAAAAAAATAAGTTAATGGAAATAGTTTTGACTATGTTTGAAGGAAAACAACTGGAAACTCCAAATTTTCATTTTAATTTTTAGGTTTCATAAATAAAATTTCAGAAGACAAAAAATAACACCCCTATTTTTTTAGAAAAAATTAAAAAAAAATTAAATTTCTTTTTCAACATTTTATCAAGAATTTCTATACCTACTATTTTTGTTAATAGTTAAAACAGGATGATTTTACCTTTCGAGTGACTAAAAATCGGTGACTAAACTTTAAAACCCTCTAATTACAAAACTAAATCTCTACTTTTTGAAAATAACATTTTATTAACTTTTTAAGCATGAAGTTTGATCATCCACAAACGGTTTTTTATATCAGCAGAATATAAAAATTAGAACAATTAGGTAGTCATCAATTATTTTTATAAATTTACCGTCGAACTGTATAATTTAGACATCATCTTTAAGGCCATTAATCTTTTGGGTACGTAGGAAGAATGGTAATTCATTATTAAAAATCAAAAGTTTGCAGTCGGTAACAACTTTCACTGGTTATAACTGTATAAATGTAAGTGATTCTACAAAACAATTACTTATAAATATTTTCCAATATACCTATGTCAAGTTTTGTTCACACCCATGTTAATGAACTTGATGAATACACTTGAATTTACACGTTTATTATTATTTATTATACAGGGTGTCCCTGAATAACTGTGACAAATTTTTTGTAGTGATAAAGGAAGTGAAACTATGCATTTTTGACTTAAAAAGTATTGTCTAGAAAGTTATACCACTTCAAAAATTTTCAAAATAATATTTTTTTGTAAATAAAATAAATATTATAAGAAATAATAATTTGAAATTTTGGCCACTGTTTTTTCACATAAGGATACACATTTTCGGCCAATAAAACTTTAAAAATTATTTTCAGGGGTGTCACATGTGGGGGGGGTCATCAACTTTTTTTGATCATATCAAAACAAAGTTTCTTTACGTTTTTAATCATTTTAAAAGTATTAAAATAATCCCTGATCAATGTTCTACAGAAAAGGTTCTCTTATTGTATGTCGGCCAGGTATTTCATTTCGGAGTAAAAGTAGATTTTATAATTTTTAGCTAAAAATATGAATTTTAACCCCTATTTAATTTTGTTGGTTTTACTATTTACAAAAAATAATCACTTGTAAGTTGAATAGTTATTAAGTTGAATTATTATTATAGTTTTCCTACCTTAAATTATTTAATAGTCTTGGGCACATTTTTGATAATGCAATTCCTCATAAATCGATCAAAATTTTGATGAATTATTTATGAATGTCCAAAAGACATCCTGAAGTTTTAAAAATCCATGGTTATTTGGAAAACTAATGGTTTACTTTTCAATTTCTTTATATTTTTGAATAAATAAGAAATTCCTATATATTTCTCGAATAATTTAATTTTTTTACAAGAGATGCATTTTTTATTTTTAGAAAATATTTCAGAAATACTAAAATAATTAATTAATTAATATTGAGGGATATTATTTAAAAAAAAAAATATTGCTCTACTTTTTTTCCAATACTGTGCATATTTGTGTCAAAATAATTTCTTAAAGGTAGTAAAAAATAATGGAAATTAATATATTGGATAAAATGAGTGGCGAGTACGAATAATTTGTAAATATCATAAACTTCAACTTAGGGAGCCCAAGGGTAGAAAATAAAAAATTAGGAAAATATTTACACTACAAATTTAGCAACGTGAAGATAAATTTTATGTTAAAATATGAAGATGAAATTTGTTTAAGTAATCATGTGAAAGATATTTTTTACTTTTTTATAAATTTTCCCACGTTAAAAGTTGTGTAAGTTAAAAAGGTCTATTGTATGAGATTAATTCAAGAAATCTTAAATAATTGAGGAACATTCCTAAAAATTTTTCGTATTAAATACTTAAAATAGTAAAAAATATCTAAAGAGAAAAATCACAGTTCACTTAAAATTAAATAAAACAGTTGATGTGTAACGTGTAATTGAAAATGTAAATATAAATACAATTTCAATTTAGTTTGTGGAAGGGTGCAATATAAATAAAAATTAATAACTGTTATAAACAAACTCTAAATATTTTTTTATGATTTTAAAACGTGTGGTATTTTATACAACAAGGATGCAAACGTTCAATTACAAAGATTTTTTATGAATAACAATATTAAATAGTACAAAAAAAGTTAATTATTGAATATGGCTTTTGATTTTAATGAACTTATACAATTTATAGAGGATAATATAAAAAAATATATAATATATGGTATAAATATTGAGTCAATAGCTGGAACTACTTTTTTGATTTAATTAAAGTTGTAATTATAAATGTATAATAAACTGACATATAAAATAGTAAATAGGTAGTATAGTCGTAATTAATCGATGAATAATAATTTTTGCTGTAATTCCAAATTTCTTTCATTATTTAACCTTCGTTGGAGCGTAAAAGAAATTTTTCGCGCATAAATTGAATAAATTATCTTAAACAATCTTTGCATTTATAAAGTTTTCTTTTAGGAAATTAATTTATACATGATTTAGAAGCACCCTCTTCTCTTATCTAAACGTAATTGAAACCTACATAATATAAACGGTTTTAGGAAGAATAAAAGAGAAAGTAATTACTTAATTGTTAAATTTTCTATAATAATATTAAATTTTTATTTTTATTACGTATACCTACTTTTATAATTATACAATAAATAAAATGACTTTTGTTTTAATTAATTTCACTTTATAATTATTAAATTAATTTATTCTACAAATGAATTTAATTTTTAAACATTAGATTTACCAGGCGAAATTATAATCAAATAATGAATAGGTACAGTTTTTTTAGTTTAACTATTATTAAATAGCGTGGATAATAAATCATTTAAAAGAATCCTCAGTGAGATTGTCTTCTTAATCTTCCTCAACTCTCTCTTTCAATGTATCGGTTTCGTTTACCTTTCTCCAGCCAGAAGTAAAGTGGGTTAGGCACAAATTTTCATTTTTAAACACATATTCAGTGCATTAATAATTCATAATAAATACACGGAAACCTGGGAGAGTTTTATTCTTTTAATATGCATAAAATTAATCATGATTTATAATAGGAGTATTCAATAGAATAATCTACAAGAATTGAAATTTTCTAAATGAATTTTTATTTAAAAAAAATTAATTTAATTTATTAGAGACTGAAATTTTAATATAAAAATAATTTTATTGTAATGTTAATCAATTTAAAATTTCGTAAAACTATTAAGATAATTACTGTTTCCATTGGATTGGTGGTAATACCACCGTGGTAGGTTACAACTAAACGGTGGTCTATTGTTTCCGATGATGAAAGTGTGATCGTGATAAGATGAGTCACATTGGAAAAGTGGCGAAGGTAATAAGGTAAAGGGCATGAAAGCGAGAAGAAAAGCGAATAGGACGTAGCACTTACCGGAAGAAAACGGCACGAATGTCTTTACCTTGGAGTAGTGGTCGGGTTGGAGCGCACAAAACGACTGAACACCTAGCACACACCTTCAAAATCTCCCCAAGAGGTGCACCAATCCAAGAAGTCTCCTCTCTAGGTCACTGCTATTGTCTTTCAGCTGTCACTTGCGTGGCGTAATTAAAACGAAAAAATTAATTCTAATAAAGAATTACTATCACCCAACAACAAGGTTCCTTTTGTGACCGCACCCGCACATTTTGTAACGGGTACCACCCAAAAATTAAGAAGGTATGCGATATACCGGATAAATTTGGTAGATTGTCAGGGTTATGGAAACGTGTGAGCTGTATTTTTCACCACACCCGCACTTTTAATAGGGACAAAAACTTTAAGGAACGGCCTGAAAATGTATAATGCGTGATCAAAGTTGGCCTTCGATATATCTTAGAAAAACTTAGTAGTACCAATAACATATATGTTTTTTACATTCCTTACAAACAAACAATATACTAAAGGATGCAACTAATTTTGCAAAGTTGCAACTAATCCTTAATTCGCTCAGTAAACTGTTTTGAATACAATTGAAAATAAATTAAACGTAAATACCAAAGTTGTATATTTTAAGTAAACAGTATAATATGGTAGGTAATTGGATATCTGATATCTCTCATTTTTATTATTGCGATACCCCAGAGAAACATCTAATGTTGTTTATGAAATAAAATATTTAGAGCTCTTGCAAGTTTTCAATTAACAATTTCATGTAGTAACCAGGCCAGAGGGTATATTTTAAAGAAAACATGCTCTCTTTTTATATGGGGTATTTCTTACCCCTTTTTAGTTAAATTGAGTCGTGCAATGCTCAATTCCCAAAGATGCTACTCAGCAAAAAGGGCGGAAGATAAGGAAAAGAGGCCGAAGACAACATTATAGTACATCTAAAAACAAATGTTCTAAAAATGACAGATAATAAATAATTATTGATTGATAAATGAGTTAATGAGTTATCTTTAAATATTGTACGAGGTGTCATGTGTAAAATCTATAACTGCAAATAAAAGGTTTTAAAAAAGGCGATGTACTTGAACCTAAAAATACTATAGAGAAAAACACATGTCAAAGATGTGGACCTATGTCATTTCATGAAATAAATAATTGTCCAGCAAAAAATAAAAATTGTTTGAAATGTGGAAAGTTGGGATATTTAGCAGCATATTATCAAACACTATCAAAGATAATTTTAGAAAGGTTAATAATATAACTTTAAGCAAAGAAGGAGATAGTGATAAAGATAGGAATGCATGTGAATATGATTTTTCGGAAATTGTATATATTAAATTTGTTGATACCAAAACACCATGGGAAATAAATATATACATAAACTTAAGCAATGTTAAAGTGATATTCAAAATTGATACTCGTGCAAATGAAAGTCTATTGTCAATAAAAACGAATAAAAGATTTGTTTGGCATTCCAAGTGCAACAAAAGTATTCCAAAAGGTAATAAATAATTTAATTTCCAAATTATAAACAGATCAAGTTATTGCTCATGTAAGTGATATTCACATAACTGGTAGAAATCAAGAAGACCATGATATAAATTTGGATAAAGTGCTAAAATTTAATAAAACAAAAATAGCATATTTGGGATATAAAAAACGAACCAATTTTAAAATATACACCAGAAATATGAAAATTTATGAAAAATATACTAGAGACGACTAAATCTCTTCGTGATTTATTTAAAAGAAACTATTTGGGCAGAAAATAATGAAATTGTGTCAGCTCCTGTCCAAGCTAAGTATAATAAAAAACGAATTTCAGCAGATGCCTCAGCTGACGTAATTGGGGGAGTTTTGGAACAACAGCAAACTGCTGAAACATGGAGGTCTGTGTGGTTTTGTTCAAAAAGTTTAAGTAGTATAGAATTACAGAAAGATGTTACGCTCAAATTATAAAAGAAGCTTTATGCACAGTTTGGACCTACGAAATGTTACAACAATTTCTGATTGGTTCAAAGTTTCATATTTTCAATTTCTGTGCAGCTGCATCTGAGTCGATTTGGGACAAAATTTTGTTACCAAAATATGCCCGTCTAAAACAGTCTTTACAAAAATACAAATACATATCAAGGTGCATCTTCTGCACAATTAATGTTTGGTCGACAGTTGAGAGAAGGTTTGCCAGTATTGACTAAAAATGTAAAGCCCAAATTTTAAAGAAATTTTCAAAAATTATATTTTAAATATATTTCATAAAATAAAATCAAAACAAAATTATGATTTCGGTCATGAGGTTCCGCCAGAGTTAAATACAGGACAACGTGTGTGGATTGTGGATATGAAAAGAGAAGGTATTGTAGTAAATATCCAGATCCTATATAGTTGGAACAAATAATGGACAAGAAAGAAGAACCCGGAAACATTTACAGGAGTTTCGCAATTTTTATGAGAATTTTCCAAAGAATGGTTTTGAGATATTGTTGCTCCTAAAAATTTAACACATCTGACGTTATCAGATTTTGTTTGAAATGACAAATGTACTGATTTTTTCCCATTCAATGTTAAACGGTTTGATCCTATATAGTTGGAACAAATAATGGAAAAGTAAGAAGATCCCGAAAACATTTACAGGTGTTTCGCAATTCTAATTTTGAGATATCGTTGCTTCTAAAAATTTAACACATTTGAGGTTTTTAGATTTTGTTTGAAATGACATATGTACCGATTTTTCTCCATTCAATGTTAAACGGTTTGATACGAACAATTCTTCAGCTTTCGACTGCCTTTCTTTCATTGATATCTAAAGCTTCTGAATCCGATTTTCTGTCAATAATTGTGGTATCATCGGCAAAAAGTATCGCTTTTTTTTCTCCTAACCAGGATGGAAAATAATTGTTATAAAAAAGGAAAAGTAAAGCTCCCGAGATGGTACCTTGTGTCTCAGAACTGTGCTCCTACTTTTCCTTTGTTTTCAAATCCAACTATCACCTCAGATATCATGGCATCAATTTCCAGAGATGTATTTTTATTATTTTCTTCTAAAGCCATAATGGTACTCATTTGAGATATTGTATACTCAAAATAACAATCAGTAATTTGGATTTTTATTTAAGTTTCCAAAATATTAGAAAATACAGGGACAATAAGATATTGGACGATAATGCATTGATTTATGAGAATAGTTAGTCAACAATAATTATATTTTTTATACACCTAATAATTTTTAAATTAATTGTGAAAAAATAACATTTTTTAAAAATATTTCAAACAAAAGTTGCTCATTATTTTTCAAAGATTATGAGAATCTACAATCAAAATTTCGTTTCTCCATTCTTTCAAAAATATAAAAATTCGTTGGAATTCTTAAAGGTCCCTTTTTTGAAGAAATCACTTCGCTACCAAGATATGTATTTAGCTGGAACAATTAAAATGGGACACCCTGTATATCTACAATAATCATACCTTTTTTTGTATTCGCGAATTTAGGAAAGAGCTCTCCCTCTGTCGGCGAATTAGTGAAACTGGGAAGCTAGTATAAAACGTCAGTAGTAACTTTGCCGATTTTGAATAAATATTGATTTTAAATAAAAATTAGAAGAATATTTGTTAAAAACTTTGTAAAAAACACTTAGGCCAATATGGCCACCCTACCATATAATGAAGTAAGTTTTTTAATAAAGTAGATTTAAAACAGCATAAAATGTTATCAAAAAATTTCCAGTTTTTTTTTCTAAAATTTGTAATTTGTACATAGTAAATGTGATTTTTGGAAGAAATCTTATCATTGGAATATGAATCTTGGGAATCTTACGAAATTAAAAATCTGTCAAATAAAATTGTAAATCTATTAATGCTTAAAAACAAAATTTAGACAGTTTATTTGCCAAAAAATGGTAATGTCATTTCTTTTTCCCCTTTTAAACCAAAAAAAAGAAGATTGTTTTTGAAACTTTTTTCTTAACAGTTTAATTTAAAGTTAAATGATAAATGACTCTACTGTATCTTTTATCTTATATTTTATTATAATCATATGCATTTATTACATCTTAATTGTATCATTATTTTTTTTGTGACTAAAATTAATTTTAAAGTAGGTTTTATCAATGATTTAAAAGTTTCTCACGTGCCCCAGAGGCTTTGAAAAAACCTCATAATTTCAAGTTAGATCCTCTTACCTCAAGGTTATGGTCGAAATGAGGTGAAGATGAAAAGTGGAATATGAAAAGTGTACATCTATTAATATTAAAATCTAATTCATTAGTCATCTTTCACTACAATTTAATGAGTATTCATTTTCGAAGTGCTTATAGCTTTTTTGTAGAAATTCTAGCTATTCTAATTTTATTCTCGAATTTGTTTTACTATATCTAAAAAAATATTTACAAAAAATGTAACATTACTTTTTTTTTATTTTTTACACAATTTAACGTTGTCCTAAAAGTCTTTTGATGGAATGTAGTAAAAAGTAAACTCCATAAATTAAAGATTTTTTTTAGCATTTATTATATTTTATAAAATTATAAAAGGTTTTCCCGCTTACCCTGATACAGTGATAGCCTTGAAAACTGTCGCCCATATTTAAATAAAAGCTATTCTAATGTCTACTACACGTGATATGAAAGAAAGTTTGGCTTGACAATTGAAAATTAATTGAGTTAGGTATAATTTATTCAAACTATTAATAGTAGCCCACGTTAAAAACTTTATTGGACACAGATAGAAAACAAGTGTATAGATTAGTAACACTTTCCGTGAGATTAATTTTCATAAGAAAGACTTAAGTCAAAATAAACGATTTTTTAGAAATTAATATTAAAATTTCGGAATTTTGCCATAAATCCGTTAATAAAACAAAAAGAATGTATTTTTGTCTTTTGTAATTAAAGTGGCATAATCGCTTAAAAACTATATCTAAATTGTGAAAACCTATAAAAATTTAGGGAAAATTATTATTTCATATTTAAATATTTAATTTGGTTTAAATTGTCAAGGATGAAATTTTAAAAAGTTTATAACCTGAACATAGATCATTTTGTTTTAGATTATCGTAAATTGCATATAAAATATGCAGTAAAAATTATTATATATCATCTCCATAAATAAAAATACATCAATTAGCAATAAAAGTGATTTTATTATATACATTTAAAAAAAAACCTTAAAAGAGAGAAATAATAGTTCCTCTACTGTATACGGTGTAAATGATTTAGCTTGAAGCTTGAAGCAAATAAATATCTGAGAAATTAGAAAAAGTTTTAAGTAAAAATAGTTTTGTTAGTTTAGTGGTAAAGAGGGAAAGGGGATCGTCTTAGTTATTTTGTGTTCAGGGGTAATTTTTGTCTTAATTTCAATCAAAGGTAAGTTTTTTAAATAAAAACCCATAAATTTTTGTAGTTTTAAAATCTATCTTTTATGCTTTTAAAGTCTATGTAAAACAGTTTTTACTTGAATTTTTTTAATATATGTATTTAGTTTGTTGGATATTTATTTGTATCAATTTAAATGAATTTAGAATAGCGGGATCGATATTGCAACCATCTTTTATTATAATTGTGTATTTTTCGGGTTGGTCGTTATTTACTTTTGTTTGAGAAAAATTTCAGTAGTAGTTTAAAGTTTAAATGCTAGGTATCTGCCCGGATAAATAATCGTGACGTACGACTAAGAACGAATAATTTGAATCAAAATCCCAAAATCTATTTAAGTTTTATTTATTCTACTATAGGTACCGGATTTAAATGAATTTTATTTATTACCGAGTTTTGATATGTTTATAATAAACATATTTACATTCCTCTTTACGAAACAAATAACTTTTATCCGAAAAAATGATTTGTAACGTTTCTAGTTAATTTTTCAAAAATTGAATTATTCAGTTTTTTCCGTTTATCTTCGAAATGGCTAGGAATTTTTGAGTATTTTAAACGGCATCTAAAAAAGTATAAAAAACGCAAAACATTGCCTATTTAACCGAATTTGTAACTTTATTAATAACAAAGATACCCATGTAATGCACCTCAAATCCTGTACATATTTTTTTTTTATTTTGGTTCGTTACTATGGCCAATACCCAAGGACTTCTATGTTTTCTGTTGTTATACATAGACCGGACACGCTTGACATTTCGAAAAAATAGGTGTATTTTATTTCCCACTTTTACCTGCTAATGAGCTAACTTTTGACGTATAACTTTTACCATTCAATCCATTAATAACCAAAGTTATCGTAATCCATCGCTTTAGTTGTTTGTTCTATCTAGTAATTTGTAAAATAAAGAATAACATACCTATTTTGAAATAGATACCAGCGCCACCAAAGTGTATCAGCGTGAACTACGGCGGCCATTTTAAAAGTGTGCATTGGCTATATTCACCTCGGTTATTTTCTTAATTTTTGGTGTTCTCTGATGAAAATTGAATTTGGCAAGTTTTTATGAGTATTATAGGTTATGTGATCCAGTATTTCAAATTTACCGCCTAAACGGACACTTTTAAAATGCCCGCCAGTGATACACAAAAAATTGACACGTGTCCGGTCTATGCACAGAAAAGAAAACTACCAGTAGCGACACTTCATGCAAATTACATGGTATTTGAAGGGACAATTTTTGGTGACCTTGACGATATATATATGTATACTCAGATACGCAAGCGGCAAATTTAAATTCAGTTCACTTTTTCTAAGAATCAGGTCCTTAAATCTAAGATAGTCTGCCATTGAATGTCCTGGTTCACATATTCGTCTACCACCTGGCCCATCAGAATCTACCCCGAAAACGAAAACGAAAACGAAAACGAAAACGAAAACGAAAACGAAAACGAAAACGAAAACGAAAACGAAAACGAAAACGAAAACGAAAACGAAAACGAAAACGAAAACGAAAACGAAAACGAAAACGAAAACGAAAACGAAAACGAAAACGAAAACGAAAACGAAAACGAAAACGAAAACGAAAACGAAAACGAAAACGAAAACGAAAACGAAAACGAAAACGAAAACGAAAACGAAAACGAAAACGAAAACGAAAACGAAAACGAAAACGAAAACGAAAACGAAAACGAAAACGAAAACGAAAACGAAAACGAAAACGAAAACGAAAACGAAAACGAAAACGAAAACGAAAACGAAAACGAAAACGAAAACGAAAACGAAAACGAAAACGAAAACGAAAACGAAAACGAAAACGAAAACGAAAACGAAAACGAAAACGAAAACGAAAACGAAAACGAAAACGAAAACGAAAACGAAAACGAAAACGAAAACGAAAACGAAAACGAAAACGAAAACGAAAACGAAAACGAAAACGAAAACGAAAACGAAAACGAAAACGAAAACGAAAACGAAAACGAAAACGAAAACGAAAACGAAAACGAAAACGAAAACGAAAACGAAAACGAAAACGAAAACGAAAACGAAAACGAAAACGAAAACGAAAACGAAAACGAAAACGAAAACGAAAACGAAAACGAAAACGAAAACGAAAACGAAAACGAAAACGAAAACGAAAACGAAAACGAAAACGAAAACGAAAACGAAAACGAAAACGAAAACGAAAACGAAAACGAAAACGAAAACGAAAACGAAAACGAAAACGAAAACGAAAACGAAAACGAAAACGAAAACGAAAACGAAAACGAAAACGAAAACGAAAACGAAAACGAAAACGAAAACGAAAACGAAAACGAAAACGAAAACGAAAACGAAAACGAAAACGAAAACGAAAACGAAAACGAAAACGAAAACGAAAACGAAAACGAAAACGAAAACGAAAACGAAAACGAAAACGAAAACGAAAACGAAAACGAAAACGAAAACGAAAACGAAAACGAAAACGAAAACGAAAACGAAAACGAAAACGAAAACGAAAACGAAAACGAAAACGAAAACGAAAACGAAAACGAAAACGAAAACGAAAACGAAAACGAAAACGAAAACGAAAACGAAAACGAAAACGAAAACGAAAACGAAAACGAAAACGAAAACGAAAACGAAAACGAAAACGAAAACGAAAACGAAAACGAAAACGAAAACGAAAACGAAAACGAAAACGAAAACGAAAACGAAAACGAAAACGAAAACGAAAACGAAAACGAAAACGAAAACGAAAACGAAAACGAAAACGAAAACGAAAACGAAAACGAAAACGAAAACGAAAACGAAAACGAAAACGAAAACGAAAACGAAAACGAAAACGAAAACGAAAACGAAAACGAAAACGAAAACGAAAACGAAAACGAAAACGAAAACGAAAACGAAAACGAAAACGAAAACGAAAACGAAAACGAAAACGAAAACGAAAACGAAAACGAAAACGAAAACGAAAACGAAAACGAAAACGAAAACGAAAACGAAAACGAAAACGAAAACGAAAACGAAAACGAAAACGAAAACGAAAACGAAAACGAAAACGAAAACGAAAACGAAAACGAAAACGAAAACGAAAACGAAAACGAAAACGAAAACGAAAACGAAAACGAAAACGAAAACGAAAACGAAAACGAAAACGAAAACGAAAACGAAAACGAAAACGAAAACGAAAACGAAAACGAAAACGAAAACGAAAACGAAAACGAAAACGAAAACGAAAACGAAAACGAAAACGAAAACGAAAACGAAAACGAAAACGAAAACGAAAACGAAAACGAAAACGAAAACGAAAACGAAAACGAAAACGAAAACGAAAACGAAAACGAAAACGAAAACGAAAACGAAAACGAAAACGAAAACGAAAACGAAAACGAAAACGAAAACGAAAACGAAAACGAAAACGAAAACGAAAACGAAAACGAAAACGAAAACGAAAACGAAAACGAAAACGAAAACGAAAACGAAAACGAAAACGAAAACGAAAACGAAAACGAAAACGAAAACGAAAACGAAAACGAAAACGAAAACGAAAACGAAAACGAAAACGAAAACGAAAACGAAAACGAAAACGAAAACGAAAACGAAAACGAAAACGAAAACGAAAACGAAAACGAAAACGAAAACGAAAACGAAAACGAAAACGAAAACGAAAACGAAAACGAAAACGAAAACGAAAACGAAAACGAAAACGAAAACGAAAACGAAAACGAAAACGAAAACGAAAACGAAAACGAAAACGAAAACGAAAACGAAAACGAAAACGAAAACGAAAACGAAAACGAAAACGAAAACGAAAACGAAAACGAAAACGAAAACGAAAACGAAAACGAAAACGAAAACGAAAACGAAAACGAAAACGAAAACGAAAACGAAAACGAAAACGAAAACGAAAACGAAAACGAAAACGAAAACGAAAACGAAAACGAAAACGAAAACGAAAACGAAAACGAAAACGAAAACGAAAACACATACCCTCTGTATACAGTTTTATATTTTAAGGCCTTTTTCCTTTTTAACAAATATTTGTTCCCAAATCGACTGAGATGGAATTACACATTGCGCAGTGGCATCCGAGGCGGTTTGGGAACATAATTTTGGTAACAAATTGTGCCCGTCTAAAACGGCCTGTAAATAACTTTTTCTAAATTGTTTCTTAATTGACCTTACCTGATTAAATCTCTGCTGGGAAAGAAACTAATAGACCATTTTTGCAGTAAAATCAATTTTTTTTCTATGTGACCAGTAGTTTATCTAGCAAATCATAATAAGTGTATTTCTATCTTATATTAAAAAACTGAAAAAAATATGAGTTTTTATTTTGTTTTCGGCCATTTTGACGTGGTATTGTAAAATGACAGGAATTTTGCTTTGGTGCAGCAAAATTTTATTAAAGACGACGAAATTATAATAATATATTATAAAAACCGAAACTTTATAAGCAAAACTATACCATATATTTTTTTTTTCTTCGAAAGGCTGATAGGATTGTGCCATGGTCGCTACGTCACGTCAAGCACCTTCAAACCATAAATGCAAAACGCCACGTGAGTAATGGTGGGTTTACTTTTTTATGTTATTTTATTTATTACAAATTTTGAAAAGCTTTTGCTTTATTAAAAAGTCAATATTATGGTAACATTTTAATTAAATTAGTTTGACAAAAAAAGTATACATATAAAGTATATTTATTAAAATTAGTAAGTTATATTGTGCGAGTTAATTGATAAAACCTGTCAAAAAATTTACTGAATTTTATTTTATAAAATACTCTAAATTAGAATATTTAATTAATTAAATTTTTAATAATTTTATTGTATTTTGATCAATCAAACCAATTTTATTTTAACTTGAATTTTCTATTTTAATAATAAAAATAATATACTTAAAAGCAAAAAAGTTATCCATCATAAGACATAAATTAATTTGAAAATAATTATGAAATTTTAGTTATTAAAAAGTTCAAAACATACTTTCCTGATTATACAAAGAGAATAAAAATATAAATAGCGAGTGGTACAAAACTTATAACTTAATCAATACCTACAGTGCGCTCCAAAATTATGGAATAAAATTATTAGATTAAACGAACTTACCCAAGTTGAAGTTCTATCATAATTGTATGAAGCATCTCTTCCGAACTGATCATGGGTAGTAGTGATTAGGAGTTGCTGAGTCCACTTTATTTTAGCTTAGAGTGCAAAATCCCCTGCGTCCATGGTGTGGTTCCATCAGGCCCGGATACGAGGTATGACACCGGCCCGGGAAAAATACCATCCTACCGGCCCTTTCTGGGGCAGAAAGTTAAAAAAAATCGGCGGCCTGTGGCCGCCGGCCCTGATGCAGCGCCGGCCCACCGGGATTTTTCCCGGTGTCCCGCCGGTCGTATCCGGGCCTGGGTTCCATTTTAAAGCACATTGGGTGGGTAATAAACTTGTTTATCATAATTATATACGATAGGGACTGATCAGTTCGGAAGAGATGCTTCATACAATTATGATAGAACTTAACTTGGGTAAGTTCGTTTAATCTAATAATTGTATTACACATCTCTTCCTCCAGATCATTGGTAGTTGTTTAAAGTTAGTTGTGGTAAGTAAATATTACAATAATTAAAGAATTTGTATGTTCAAAATTTTAGTAAAAAACAAAAATCTGCATTTGTATAAATGAAACTTTATAATATGTATATGGATAGTAATAATAATTCATAATAATCATCATTCAATGTTTAAAATTTTAATTGCAAATATAGGTAAATTATAAAATTTGGCAAAACATAATGATTTTTCTGTTCATCCTGCGGTCTTTCTTATGTTATCTAATGACAATAATTGCGTTTGAAGTAGATCCATGCCGTGTAGTATGGGCAGAAATAATATTTGTATTTAAACCACCATCATACAAGGTTTCTTTAACTCATCTGCTAAAAGTACTACTTTTGCTTAGAGCCTTGTGGGTTTTTTTTATACGAAGTAAATAAACTCTGTTCCGAGTCTCTTAGAACCTTGGTAGCTCCTATATATTCCTTAAGTAATCAAGCTGTACATAGTTCTTTCTCGAAACGAAATGGTGTTTGGTATATAAGGCTCCTTTCCTGGTTTCATAGTTTCTTTCTCTTTGTAAAAAGGGATTTTTAATGTGGGTTGATATTTATTGACGACAGAAGATTTAATCTTTTCAGGAATTTTTATTTCTAAACCGAATTAATTTTATTCAATATTTAAAATTTTTATCAAGGAAAAAGTTTGCATCCTATGTCCAGTAATAACAGCTAACAATGAAATCAGTTTTTTTTTTTTAAGAAATTCTAAACTCGTATTATTTGATTGTACTAAAAAATACTTGAGCAGAATATCTGGATCCCATGTTACTTTATTTAGGCATTGGTTGCTTTATGTTGTAAGCCACCCGAGCGATTCTATCAATTAACGTTCTAGCAGTTAACGTTCTATCACTTAACGGTTCTATCAATTTACCGTTCCACCAGTTTACGGTTCTAGTAGATTCCGATTCTAGCAGTTTCCCATTCTATCAATTTCCGATTCGACCACTTTACGGTTCTAGCAATTTACGTTCTAGTATTTTCTCATTCTAGCAGTTAACGTTCTATCAATTAACGTGTCACCTTTTCGAGACTAAATTGGTAATTGATTTCCCAGTAGCAGAAATGGATGCCGAAATTTTGTCTTGTCTGTCTACAATACTCTGTTGACAAAAGTGTCGGGCAGAGATGGTTTAATTGTTAAATTCAGTTTAGAAGCTGCTATTATTTGGCAGTTTTTCTGGCATTGGATATTTAGAAACCAATTTTCTGTGACTCATCCTTGGTAAAGCTAATCAGTTATAGTTAATGTAGACGATTTTAGAAAAGAGGAAATGCAGCTTAAAATAAAAATTAAATATTATTTTTATGAATGTGTAATGACACTCTCGTATCAGTAACACCTGATATTTTTGCATTTTTATAGGAAAAAAACATGATTTTTCAGGCAATTACGCCTGACATTCTACAGTTCCTTTGCAGCTTAGAATAATAATTAAATATTATTTTTATGAATGTGTAATGACACTCTCGTATCAGTAACACCTGATATTTTTGCATTTTTATAGGAAAAAAAACATGATTTTTCCCGCCAGTTACGCCTGACATTCTACAGTTCCTTTGCAGCTTAAAATAATAATTAAATATTATTTTTATGAAAGTGAAACGACACTCTCGTATCGGTAACGTCTCATATTTTTGCATTTTTTATAGGAAAAAACACGATTTTTCCCGTCAGTTACGACTGTCATTCTAGAATTTTGCAGCTTAAAATAATAAGTAAATATTATTTTAATGAAAGTGTAACTACACCCTCGTATCAGTAACGCCTGATATTTTTGCATTTTTTATAGGAAAAACACGATTTTTCCCTCCAGTTACGCCTGATATTCTGGAGTTTCTTTTGCAGCTTAAAATAATAATTAAATATTATTTTTATAAAAGTGACACTCTCGTATCAGTAACGCCTGATATTTTTGCAAAATTTACCTTAGGAACCACACCATGAACGCAGGGGATTTTGCACTCTAAGCTAAAATAAAATAAAGTGGCTAAGCAACTCCTAATCACTAGGTACTACCAATGATCTGGAGGAAGACATGTGTAATACAATTAACAAAACTGAAAAATTGTATAAAAAATAATTTAGAAAGAAGTATCGGTTTGTATCACAAACAACAATGCTGACCTTAAAATGACATTAAAAACGACTTTAATCCAAAAAATAAATATAAGTGTAATAATTCCCCTTTTAAAATAAACAACTTTTATTAAAATCTTTTTTCGAAAAAATCAGCAGTTTTATTAATATTATTACATAATTTTGGCGCGCACTGTATATACATAATGTACCCAAACATTAAATTCAAGGCTCTTTCTTTTGTTCAATAAAATCAGTTAAATTAAACAGCTTGCAATAAACAAAAAATGTTATTTTGCTTTATCGTGAGTTTGTTAAATAAAATCCACAACTAATTTTCTGAACCAATAAAAGATAATGAAAAGTAATAATAATTGCTCAGAACATAATTTGCGATACAGAGATATCTTGTATCTAAATGTGGACCATAAACAATTATTATATTTGAGTGTTTCGAGTTGTATCAAAGTTATCTGTCGCTTCAGTCACATCCAGAATTTCCGAGAGTTGTTACAAAGCCATTGATGAGGTCCGCTCCAGGCATTAATGATTTACAAAACAATTAGAGCTCTTGCGGTTTTAACATTAAATAAAATATAATAATTAAAATTATTTTTTATACTTTTTATGACGTAATTTTTCGTACATACATACCCTTGTATACGTAGTTTTAGTGAAGTGCAATAATTTTGCCTTTTAAATTTAAAAAAGTAGATTACACAAAAAGCTGCTTATTATATGTATGTGTAAAAGAACTCTTGGATCTAATTCTTTTAAGGGGTTTTCCACATTAGGCAGATGGAGAGGATCCAGAAGATCTTTTGCTAAGTGAATAAGTTTTGTCCACGGGCGTACGTGTTTTATTATTTTTATAGAAGCTGTTTTAACAAAGTGGTCTTTCTATGTTCATGATAAAATATTATTAGAGCATTCCACATCAGTAGGTAATATAGCTAATGTTAAGATGCATTTTCATAAAATATATCTCGTAAATTCTTAATAAATTAAATGTGGAAATCGATTGTGATATTTCTTAATTTCCAATTAACATAAAGTTACTACTTCTATATACAGTGCGCGCCAAAAGTAAGTCCCCCCCCCCCCGCTAACTTTTGAACAACATTATTGTTTTATTCTGAAAATTTGGTGACAGGGGTAGTTCATTGCGTGGTTTCTAAAAAACGTATTTTTGTTTATGTGAACCTTCCGGTCAGTGGCGTAACTAGCAAGGAATGGGCCCGTGTGCCAGCACGATGTTGGGCCCTATCTCATTTAAAATGTTAATTGGGGTAGCACAAAAAAGTGATGGCATAAAAAATGGGGTCTATACCCCAAAAATACACCCCCTGTATTTTATTTCGATATTTGATATTTTTATCTTGTTACGACTAAAATAACTAGAGTGTGTTTCAAATTTGATCAAATTATCTTAAAAAATAAAGAAGTTATACTCAAAAAATGAAAAAAATATAGAAAGTTTGACACCCCGTAACTAAAAAATAGAGCACTTTTGAGAAAATTTTTATTCTATACTTTTGTCTTAGAATTGGTCAAGGAATCGCCTGTAGAATTTCTTCGCATATATTTAGAAACACCCTGTATATTTTATTTTTTATTCAAATTTTTTATACTATAGGAAATACATATGTATAAGGGAACCTGACCAACATTGAGACAGAGCCATTTATATTTTCTTTATTTCATAATTTATCATTGTTTATTTTTTATAAATTATAGAAAAAAGTTAATTTTTTACTTGGAAGAGCAGGTTTGCTTTATTTTGCTTTTAAATTTTAGAAAAATATTGTTATTTTTTTATCCGGAAATATAAAATATTGTTATTTGCCATGATTTAATAAAAATTACCTAAAATTTAAAATTGTATTATTTTATTTGGAATTTTATAGCACTTTTCTAGGGCCCATTGGTAAATCCTAAAACTACCTCAAAATTTTAGACTTCGTGCTTGAAAGAGTAGTGGGGCCCAGAGCTGGATTTAGGCATGGGCTTTAGGGGCTACAGCCCACGGCCCCCAAAACCAAGGAGACCTCAAAAGTTGTTTACTTTTTGAATTTTATGATTGAGTGGCGTATTTACATGGAAACTAATGAAACTTAAGCTTCAGGCCCCCTAACAGTTTTAGGGCCCCAAAAAATATGATTTTATTTATTTTCTTGGAACTATCTTTAAATTTTATGACAAAAAATAAAAAAAAACTACATATGGGCCAAGGGCCCCTTGGGTCGTGGGCCCGTGTGCGGCGCACACTCTGCACACCCGTTATTTTCGCCACTGCTTCCGGTTAAACCGGAAGTTGACAATAACTTTCTTATTTTAAATGGAACACCCTGTATATTTTTGGATGTTTGAAATCTCCGTGAAAAGCTGATTCAAAAAACCTAACATAATGAGGGTCGAAGGTTTGATAGTTTTGGAATTACGGCAATTTGAAAATTGTATGTTTTGTCCAAAAGAACCTTAACCTAACCATAATAATCTGGAAAACAAATTCATCTTGTATTACAATTTTCAGTCCTTTAATCAGAAAGTTCTTGCAAATTAGAGACATTAAAAAATCTTTTGGTGTAGCAAAACAGTTTTCACAGAATTTCAATAATAATATGATATATATGTAAATATATATATTATATATATATAATATCAATAGATATGATATGTTTGGATTTATAAAAAAAAATACCGTACATCGACAATTAAAATAATATGTAATATACTTGCATATTCTATAATTTTGATATTAAAATACTAAAACATTTCAATTATCAAGTATTCATAATGAAATGAAATTCAGGATATCTATAAAAAGAAGAAATTTATGTGAAAAGTAATAAGCATACATCATATGTATATATACAGGATGAAATACTGAAATATTATTTTGTATGTAACTTTTCGGATTCGAACAAATACTCAGAAAGGTAAATTTTAGTTTTTAGACAGATAATTCTTGACACATGCGAATTAAGTATAAACATAATATAAATTTCAATTCGATATTGTAAAGCAAATTATTTACAGTATGTAATTACTTTTATGAGGTTTCTCTATTATATGTATAAATCAGAGTATATTTGACGTTAATAAAAGTAATGTACATTTATTCCAGATAATTTGAAAATTATTAAATAATAAAAAATTGTTACGATTTGCTTAAGCTATAAAAAAATAATCGAACATTTAAAATTTAACTGTCTGACATCAAGTACAATAATTTGGAATTACAATACTTTACCCAATAAAATATCTTAATGTGATTCAATTATTTTAACAGTTTTTTTATTTATTTTTAAATTGCGTAAATCGTGGTACGATATCGTTAGGTTAGGTTAGGTTATGCTGACTCGAATTTGCATTTGGTGATATTTAGTAGTATTTAGTTAAAAATATGGTGGTAAGATTAAAAAAAATATAAAAATTAAAAGTTTAATAGTAAAACATGTTTTAATCAATTTATTAACTATAAAAAAATGAGGTCTACCCTAACAAGCCGAATACCAAAATGCCGAAAAAGACCGACTAAAGAAATAAGACCTAAGTAGACAAAGGGCCGAAATAAAAAAGGCCAAACGATAGAAAGCTGAATTGGATAAAATGCCAAAAGAAAAAAGGCTGAACGAGAAAATGCCAAAAGAAAATTAGTCGTATTAAGAAAAGCGCCGACATGGATAAAAGACCGACGTTGATGAAAATCTGATAGAAATAAGCTCGAAAGAAAAAAGCCGAACTAGAAGCATTGAATGAAAGAAATTGTTAACTACTTAACAAGTGTTTCAAAAAATAACCTGAATGACTTTAATTTAAGTTTTTTTTAAATTAATTTGTGGTTTATTTCTGTCTGATTTTTCTACGAATGTTGCAAACTTTACATCTCTTAAAATCATACTGCTTTGGGTGATAGGAATTTTAATTATTTCGCGGGTAATTTAAATTGTCTCAAAATGAAAGGATCTCATGAACCAGCATGAGCCTCAAAAATACATCTTCCATGTTTTTGGTTCGACTAATTTTTGTTGATATTTTTTAATGTATTTACTGGTAATTTTTAGATTCCTTTCGCCCTCTGGTGGGAAAAATATTATCTTCTATATTCGGTACTTACGTTTTTGTTTTAATACATTGGCATGTGTTTTTGAGCTTTAAATAATAAATCTATTTGTGATTTGTTGAATATGTAGTTATAAAAGGTACAAGTATGCATTTTAAACACAATTTTTGACACTAATAAGTACCGAATATCCTCCATTTATAGCATAGTAAAAATTCGCAATTGCGCTTGCATTTGCATTTAATGACGGGCCTGGAAGAATTGCCGGGCAGCCTGGAAGGGTTGCGCGGGTAGTCTGGAGAAATGCGGGTATCCTGGAAAGATGGGCGATCATTTTGAAGGGATAAGCAGGGGTAAGCGGGAAGTCGTGTGGGAAGAGGCGGCTTATTTAAAAATTTTGATTTAATCATCTGACATCTATACTTCGAGTCTCATCTAACCACTAGTCTCAAAAGTTGAGAATTTTCAACTTGGTAGATTAGTGGTTAACGCTTAATGGTTAAGAGCAATCATCCCGGTGCATTTTTAGACTTTTGCTTGGGTTATTTTGTATATGTATAGCTTAATACATATTCGAAAATATCCAAAAAGGAGTTTCTCCGTTCAAAGGTTGATGAATGTACTTTATTAAAAATAAAATGAAGAAATATGAAAATATAACGCGTCCAGGACTACCCAATCAAACTAAGTTTTTCTTCGGCTGGGAGCTATATGAGCGCTCCTACATAGAGAGTGGATTTGTGCCTTAGTGGATTAGTGGCCGATAAAGTCACATGAATGATTTTTACTATCAGAATATTGAAATTTGAATGCAAATAATCAGGTTTTGCGATTTGCGATTCCTATGACGTCACAATTACGGGTTGTATATTAAAGCATAGCCGTTCCTAGGGTGATCCTGAACAATATGATTTCCTATAGTAAGGAGAGAAGCGACGAGTAAGGTAAGAGTTTGGGAAGTTTTTTAAATTATGAATTTTTAATCCCAAATGACATGAGTGGTAATGTATGAAAAATATTCGACTTTTATAATTTGAACAAGAGTGCATATTTAAGGGACTATTTAACGAACATTTTTCACTTTTTTGTGCAAAATTTGTCAGCCAACTTCAAACTTATTGAAATTTGACATTAACGTCACAAAATAATCGCTGATATTTTTGACGTTTTACTTGTCACAAAAAATAATCACTTGTTGAATAGTCTTCTTAATTTTTAATGTTTGTTAAATTTTAGTTTTTCCCTGTTTTTATTTATCAAACTACACAAATATGTATTGAGCTATATACAAAATAAGAATATCATATGAAAGTGGAACCTTTGCTTAAGACTTATATGGAACAGTTTTTTTAATATTTTATATCCAAAATGGCCAAAAAAATTCCGTAAATTTTGAACGCGCATTTTAACTGTCAAAGCAGCTTTCGTAGTCTAGGTGATACAAATTTTAAAATATAACAGAAATGAAGATTTTTATTGGTAATATCATCCTAATTTTGTGGGATGTCCTTTGGGTCAAGATTTCTCCCCCAAATTCAAGAAGAAGCTTAAAATTTACTATCGGAGCGCGATTTTAATGAACAATTTAGCGTTTTTTTTTAAATAATAAAAGATTTATGAATTTTATGCGTTACTTTAAATTCACCCTGTATACACGATTTTGGTTAATCACGTTATGCCTGCCGCATATTGTACATCAAAAATTGCGGACAATGTACCATGCAACCAACCGTACATGATTCTGCCAAGTATACAGGAATGTTAGTCACTTATTTTACACTTTAAAATTATATAATTTAAAATTTTAATTACTATGTATATTAAAAAATATCCATCAATTTATATAATACAAATTTTAGTCAACTTATACATAATATATTAAAATCATTTTATTGTTGACGTAACTGTAAAATTGTACATAACCTCATTAAAATCATATGATTTTGTTTAATAAAAAATATAAAAAAAATTTTTGAAAACGGTATTCACATTAAAATGGCAGAATCACAATTTGGAATTTTTACAACGATCCTCTCCTACTCTGTATTTATAATTTTAGCTCCAATTTCAACATTTTTTTTTTCAAAAACATTCATATTTGAAGGTAAGATCTCTCTTAAATACTCACTTTTTATGTATTAAATTATATGAAGAAAGTAATAGATTAATAGCGTAGGTCGTATTCATATAAGGTAGTATAAGAAAAAATTTACTTTAACCATAAACTAAGTAGGTACGGACTGTGTGAACGCTAGTATTTTTAAGGCATGTAAATCTCCGCACTTGCTGCAACTTATGGGCTAATTGTGTAAGTAACATTATATCTGGTTTAGTTTATTCAATCAAGGCTATACAATTTTGAAGTTATCTTCATGCTCCTGAGCAATTATTTCCCTGAAGGAATATTAATCGCCATCTTCTTTTAGAAATTCTGACACATAACTCATTATTGCTTTCTTAGGAGTTTATAATTTTTATCTTTCTTTTGCTATCTTAAATTTTGAATTACTCTGCACTTTCCCCAATGTTTACATCTGCGCTTTTGATGACTTAATTTTTGACACGTCTAAAATACAAGAAAAATCAAGTATTGACATGTAGGGTAATAAAAATAAATTACATTTGTATAAAATGATGATAAGAGTTGTAGGCATAGCATATGAATTGTACTATGTTTCATTTTACTAAAACCAACAATTCTGTTTAAAAAAGCAATTATGTAAAACTCCAACTTCATTAAGCCGATGACACTTTAATCACCAAGTTGATCTTGTGGCCGAATGTGGAACTAATGGTCAAAAGTATGCCAATATTTCTCCGTTATCAGTTGTCACCGAATTACGCCCCCTTACACTGACCTACTTCTGATGTCATTTTTGGTGAAATTAAATAATTTGAATCGTCAATATTTAACACCACTTTTAAAATTTTGTAAAATATGCTGCTCTTTCTTCTATAGCTCATTCATTACGACCCTAAACAGTGATTTTAACACAATATAGATTTTCATCTGAAGATATAATTTTAAAACTGTTTTGCATTAGCATTTCACCAAATTCTATTAGTTGCTGTTTATTAAAATTGTTGCAAAATCTTCAATACCTATAATATACTGTGTTGTGTTCTCACACATGTCTACGCTGGTGGTTCAGTTTACATTACAGAACTAATGCATGTTTGAGAACTGGACACTCCAAGATTAGGAAAAATAGTGGGGTCTCAGCTATGATATATATTTTTTTAATTTTACATAATCACAAGGAAGAAAGTTTAGAATTGCACTTCTTTAACTTATGTAATTTTATCAATTTAATTGAATACGAAAGATATCTAAATCTTCTTCTATTTTGTGATACTGAGGTCTTACCTTAAGCGAGTTCTAGTTTATGGGGTAATTCTGAACAAAAATGTTATCCGTAACAGCGCTGTTAAGTTTGACAGTCACCCTGATGCCAAAAATCGCTATTCTGTAAACTTTACCGTTACTTAAAATAACATTTTCGGTGTTAAAATAATATCGATCAAAAAAATAATATTACATTAATGTGTAATCGATCAAAATAATACATTATCATAATGTACAATGTATTTTAAGTTTACAGAATAGCCTTTTTTTTGTCATCTGGGTGACAATTTAACAGCGCTGTTACGGCTAACTTTTTTTGTTCAGAATTACCCCATTAGACACTAAAACAGCAACAACTGAGTAATATGGCACTCATACCCTAGTGTCTAAAATTTAGGTGGTTTTGGAACCTTTGCCCAACTGATTTATAGCAAAACCTATAAAAGCAATAAAAATAATGACAACTTAATTTGCAAATCATAGTAATCCTGAGTTTAACCCATTGTAGAAGGCAATAAGTCAGTTATAAGTATAGCTGAAAGTATATACGTTACGGTCCAAGTAATTAATCGGCTTGTATTAATAATAACCGGATATTATTAATATAATAATAATAATAATCTTTATTGCCCAATAGACTAAAAAAGTCCCATTAGAGGGTAACATAACAAAAAAAATAACATATATATTCAACAATTAATAAATAATTAAGTAACACATAAATTAAAAAATAACTAATTAATACATAAATTATCACACATACGATATTATTGCATATATTAAGATGAAGACGAGAAGTTATTACTATTCCTTAAAGATCTGTAAAATGCAACTAAAGGCCTGGAGAATATGTCAGCATAATCTTGCAACTTATTGTAAACTTTGCACATTTTGTAGATAGGTGAGTTGCCAAAATGTTCAGTATTCGGTGTAGAATATGCTCGAGAATATGTAAAAGTGAAAGTGTTACGGGTGGAAAATTGGGGTACATTAAATTTCAGTTTACAAATCATATCCGGGTCATCAACAAGGAAATTAACAATTTTATACAGGTGACATGCGATGTACCTGTGTTGTTCCTCAACCGTAATAAACTTAAATGCTTTCAGTAAATGCTGTTTGTATTATTAATATCCAGTAATTATTAATAATCACCGGAAATATTACATTAACCCTAACATATATGTATATTCTAACAAAACGTATTTTTTAAGGTCTTCTTGGAAGTTCGAGTGTTAGTAGTAATGTATGGTCAGCTATTTTTGCAGTGATTGTTCTTCACGTTGGGTTGGGAATGTACATTTATAAAGCTTACAGTGATTCCGGTAAAACCAGAGAAAAGGATGATAAAGTTGATTAAATATGTGGCATGCATGGTGTTCAATCTTATAAGTATTGTGACTTTTTTATGTTTAATATTAAGTATGTATAGTAACAGATTTGTAATAAAAAATTGTAGATAAAGAAGTATGTATTATTTTTCTTAAAAAAATAAATCCGCCAACCATAATAAAACATTTGATTCTAAACTTCTTTTTATTATTGGTTTGATGAAAAATAGTTACTAATATAAACAAAAATTAAACTCTTCCTTTGATAAATTTATCCTCCAATATACAGGACCCAGGACCAGCACTTAAATTTCAGCATAGAAGTAGACACCAAGGAAAATATGATGCACTATTGTAAAATACTGGAGGAGGCATAAAAGGGACTTCATGCTTGCGAATTGTAAATTTTCGTGATATAGGTAACAAACTTTGTAAATAAGTAAAAAATTACAATTCAAAAATATAAAAAAATTATAAAATAAAGTAAAATTTGGAATTGGATAAGAAGAATATTTAATTTTAAAACATTTATGTAATAAAATTGTTCAAATTGTTATTGGGAATGTGACTTATGATCCAACCTGCACCTACAGGATTTTTATTTTAAATTGAACTGAATGAATAAATTTAATAAAAAAATAAACAATTTAATTACATAAAAACATTTTGTAAAGTAATAAAAACTTAATTACATTTATTTTCTGAAACTTTTCAAATATCAATTTTTTATTTTTTAGCAATCCTAAATAAATATTTTTTGTAAAGGGTTATAAACTATATACAGATTGAACTCAGTCAGGAGCCCAAGAAACGA
The DNA here is from genome assembly GCA_963971135.1 of Stenus bimaculatus. Taxonomy (NCBI): domain Eukaryota; kingdom Metazoa; phylum Arthropoda; class Insecta; order Coleoptera; family Staphylinidae; genus Stenus; species Stenus bimaculatus. The sequence goes on along the minus strand of OZ020180.1, from coordinate 65,975,394 downwards.
CACAAACAAAAGAATAATAATGTAATGTTAAAATGTTCGAGATGATAGTAAAAAATTTGGCTACCGAAACATGCAATACCGGGTGGAAATGAAAACCGGGTCACCTCTATAACTTTTTTATTTATAAATAGAAAAATTTGAAATTTGGCTGTGTTCTATGGTTCAAAAAAACAAATTTTATGTGCATTTTTTATTTTCGAAATCACTTCCGGTTTCACCGGAAACACCATGAACTTTGTTTTTTTAAATGTAACATCCCATATTTTTATTCATGGCTTAAAATACTTTAAAAAAAGAAGTATTTTTGAGATATTATAAAATTTCAGGATTCTGATTTCTCCTCGCGACAGGGGAGGGTTAGGGCTATAAAAAAATACGGTGCTGCCAGTCTCCGTGAGAACGCTTATCAGTGGCAGCAGGAAAATAAGAGATTTCACAAATTCGATTTTCAATAACTGGCAACCACTTTTACTGATGTCGCGTAAAAATGGTTGCTTATTACCGACGTCTCGTAAAAGTGGTTGCTTATTACTGACGTCTTGTAAAAGTGGTTGCTTATTTTTGAAAACGATTCCCACTTTCGGGTTGCTGCCTCGGTTCCTGCCACGTGTAGACCGAACGTCACTATAAAAAAATTTTTTTCAAAATTTTTATTTTATAGGGGAGGGTTAGGGCTATAAAAAAATGCCCCCAAACCTGATAGGAACCGAGGCAGCAACCCCTAAAGTGGGTATAATTTTCAAAAATAAGCAACCACTTTTACGAGACGTCAGTAATAAGCAACCACTTTTACGAGACGTCAGTAATAAGCAACCATTTTTACGCGACATCAGTAAAAGTGGTTGCCAGTTATTGAAAATCGAATTTGTTTTCACAAATTTCTCTCTTATTTTCCTGCTGCCACTGATAAGCGTTCTCACGGAGACTGGCAGCACCGTATTTTTTTTATAGCCCTAACCCTCCCCTGTCGCGAGGAGAAATCAGAATCCTGAAGTTTTATGATACTAGACATTAGAAAAAATTAAAAATTTTGAAAAAAAAATTTTTTTAATGGCGTTCGGTCTACACGTGGCAGCAGTGGCATTTTGTGTTCTCCCCTCAATGACGTAACGAATTATATGTACGACCTTGAAAAGTTTTATCACACTAGACTTAGTGTCGCCGCCGCTTAGACTAATATATCTAATTATGGCAAAGACTTGCTTGGGTTTGATGAATACCATTTTGTAAGTTAGATTGATTGTTATGAAACCAAGAAATTATTCAAAATTACAATAGGTGCAAACTGAGATGGAAGTCTGTAAGCTATATGATAGTTCTCGTACAACGAAAATATCGTTTGTTGACTAAGTTGCTTGGTGACAGATATTCTACAGGGTGATGATAAAGTTTGGAACCTTATTGATAACTGCCGTATTTAATTGTTTTGAGAAAATCGCTCGGACAGGTCAATTTTAGTTTTTAAAATGCCATCTCTTGATATAAAAAAAATATTAATGACGTCACTGGTGATTGACCTGTGATTTCCTCAAATAAATTAAATACGGCAGTTATGAATTAGGTTCCAAACTTTATTATCACCCTGTAAATCTCTTCCTTATGCACGTTTTGTATTTGTTGAAAAAAAATAAAATCTGTCACAATAGCAACATATTCAACATGCAGCAAACAAGTTCTATGTGTTCGCAACAATTTTGTGTCGTGCAGTATTTGGCATACCATGGGCCATATTTTTGAACCATTTAATACGATGTCGTATTATATCCTTGTCAATCAAATGCAAAAATAAGTGTCTGGGGGCTTATTCTTGAATCACACGACAAGATTTTGTATACGCCATGACAAGGACGCACTCTTCTTTTTGGATTTAAATGACAAAGATAAAATGATAAGTCGTATACGACATCGTGTCGTGTGATTCGAGAATAACCCTCCTCTCCAGTCGAATTCGACATCATATTGAGTGATTCAAAAATAACCCCCCAAATCTACCGAAATATTTCCTGCAAAAAATGTATCTATATTGGAAGTACTTGAGTGACTAAAATACAGCATGAGGATATTGTCTAACGTTGCCTTACAGAAGCAAGCTATTGGAAGGTATCAAGGTACCAGCAAAACTACTAAGAATTATATTAACGATATTTTTAAAGATGGCGGCGGCATTATTAAAAAACCAATTTGGAACAAAAATTAAAGAAAGGCAAAGGATACAAATACAGATTTAAAAAATAAACTAACTTCCATGAAGTACAATCACAATAGACTTATTATAATGGTGAATGAATAATGTGGTTTTTTGTGGTTTAAGTATCCCTCAAATATTTTGTTATAAATTAGATGACGAACCAGTTTTATATTACCAGATGTTTTAAATAATTAACTTCGAAAGAATAAATGACTGCAATTTTTAAGTTCTAGGAGAAGAGCAAATCGTGTTAATGTGTTTTATTAAGGACTCAACTTCTTTGTGTATTGTCTACCAGTTTATTGCCACCATGATTGCACATAATCTATAAGATATTAAGGTGATAGAGAGTCAAATGTTGAAAAAACGACGTACTTATCTTTCATGAATTTTTTAAAGTGTTTCGAATTGGAAAGTCAAAAAAATAAAGAAATACCAAACTAAAGTAAGAATTTTACATTCATTTGCAATTTTTGTTATTTATGTATCTACAACTATATTTGTGTAATTTTGCAAGAAAAACTTCTATATTTATATTTTTATTTTTGCAAAACTACGCTTATGTAAATCTAGATACATGAAAAACAAAAATTGTATATAAAAGCACAAGTCTTACTTATGTTCGGTATTTAAATATTTTTTTTTTGTTTCCAATTCGAAACACTTTAAAAAAATTCGGTAAAGATAAAAACATCGGTTTTTCAATAAATTACTCCCTATCACCTTAATTAAACTGACTTCACTATTTCTGAAAAAAGAAACTCCAAAAAATTTGGAGTGGAATAATTCACTTGGACGTAAAGTTTATGGTTTTTTAATAATTTCTTGAAAATATGAAGATTAGGAACAATAGGTACATATCTATTTTTTATGTAATGGGGATTATCTCGTAAATAAATTATTTGGTCATTACAAATTAATTTTGTTTTAAAAAAAGATAAAAATAAAGTCTTAGGAACTAGAATTTTTCATAAAATATTTCCTTGCCATAGCACTGAACCGACAAACTAAAAAATTTTGATATTTGAACAGTTTCTAAGATTAATAATAATAAGGAACAATTGCATAAATTTGCTTAATATAAGCATCTTCGAAATTTTTGTTGAAATAGTGCAATGATATTAAATGTTTGAAGCGGTCTTAAAACTAACGGGACTACTTTGTAAGGTGCTGTGTGAATACTCATATACTTTATCATAAAAATCTTTTAAAAGTAAGGTTTCCATGTGGTTTTTTAATGTTATCAAATAAGTTGCCAGTTCTGCAGCATACAATTTTTTGGCATTGCTAAGTGGACGATCATCCCAGCTGTTTTCTTCTGCTTCCTGAAAGAAAACGCTAATAAAAAAAAAGCAAAAGATAATTAACTAGAAAACAGAGAAAACTCCAAAGAGTATTCGTTTGAAATTCACTATAGGTTGTGGGTGTGTCCACCCGCGAGAATCGTATCTTGGCGACAAGTATTTAAAATATTAACTGTCAGCCATAGCTGTCACCTGCTGTCGGCAATTATCAGCATTCGTTTAGACTCAAACAGTCACATAAATTAAATTTGTAAAATAATAATGGAAAATATTAAAATAACAGCCAAATTTTTGCATGGGCTAGAGGAGTTTCTTTTGATGGCGAATAGGCGATGGTCAGTTTTAAGTTTAAATAATAATTATAACTTCAAGAGCGTTATTATTCCTTTCTCCTTCATTGTTTTGAGATTTGAAGGTAGGCACTAAACCATGGTAACGAAAAACTTTTTTGAATAAAACACGCCCACACCCTATAGTGAATTTTTACGGAGTATTCTAATCTTCTAATTCTTAACACTAGTCCAAATCATCTTATCAACCTCAAATTACTTCAAAAGATAATTAATATAAAGAAGACAACTATTGCACAATATTTTAATGCTATTTCATAAATTTACCACCTTAAGATTCAAAATGCATTAAATTAATTTAATTATTAAAATACTTAATAATAATAATAAAATAGTCTAGGACCTGAAGCCGTGATCGTGACGTCATCTGGAATATGGACAAACTTTATGGTAGTATGTTCCAGCACTATGTTACTGCATGGACGGACACTGTAGTAGATATTAGAGGTGAAAGAAGCGATTTTTAAATTAATCGACTTCATTGAAAATTTACAGAATGAAAGATCACGGTATACTTAAACGAATGCTCTCAGGGCGGGCAGCTGCATAATGGACGGCGGACAGGGTTAAATAGGGAGATTCTGGTCAAAATTAAATGTGTGAAACGTCAGTGTCAAAGTCAGTCAAAACGTCATTAATGCAATGTTACCAGATTGATAATTTTTGGCTTTGGTAATGAAATAAATAGAAATTGCGTTTCCATTACTAAACCCATATTCAAAAATTATATCTGCATACTTTTCAGTCTTAAACAAATGTATTAATTTAAAACTTGAAATAGAATATTGTAATAACACAAGTGTGGATATATCAGAATATCGGCCGAAGTCGATGTGCTCCAAGTGTCTGAGGGCGATATAAGGCCGGCCGCACTCAGCAACCGACCTAACGATTGTTATTATTATTATTGTTTGTTACGATTCATTTATGGCCATTTTATGGCAGGCCGGCATGACTGTCGGGTCCAGTGTGCGTCTGTACAGGAATCTGTGTATAAAATTCTCCCGTGAGTCATCTTCCGACATAACTGAATCGTATCAAACTGTTTTGTTGGTTGCAGTGTGCGGCCGGCCTTAGAGATCATATCCACATGCGTTTTACAGTATACTTTTTTTGCAACCAAAAATTACATGCAAAAAAGGTATCAAAATTAAAAATATCCCAATTTTAGGTTAAAAATTATCTATCTGGGAACATTGCATTAATGAATTTTTGACGGACTTTAACACTGACGTTTTATAAATTTAATTTTGACCAAAATCTCCCTATTTAATCCCGTCCGCCGTCCATTTTGCATCCACTTAGATGTGCGCCCCAATGGCATTTGTTTATGTATACTGTGACCTTTCATTCGGTAAATTTTCAAGTACTATCTCAAATCTGAATGATGTCGATCTAATAATATCTACCCTCCGTATCCACTAGGGTGTCCCCGCCCATGCAGTAATGTAGTGCCCCTTGGTACTGGAACATATTACCGTAAAGTTTGTCCATATTCCGGATGACGTCGCAATCCCGGCTCCAGCTCTGCTACTATCAAGTTCTAATTAGTAAAAAAATTACATGAATCAATCTTCCAAGAGGGGTGTCGGCAATAAAATAGAAAAATGGCTCTTTACATTTTTTGTTTATATTAAAAAAAATTTAATGATTTGTGCTGAATGTGTTTTAAACGATCTAATTTTCTATAATACTAAAACCGTAAGAAACGAGGAAGGTGTTTTTTTTTCGTATCGAGTTGAAATTTTGCAGACGGAAAGAGGAGAAAATTTTAAGAAAAAAGTTAAATCGTCGCTTTTCGATCGGACGACCCCGAAAAAAGTAATTCCGCCCCGAACGAAAAATCGAATTCATCCCCTCAGTGTCCGAAATTCACCCCGAGCATCAAATTTTAGTATGTTAAGGAGGACCCGATTCTGAAGACGGTGGTTTTGACCAGTCCGGACCTATCTATTAAGGGGGCGGAACTACAGCCCCTTTTGTAATTTTACCCCAAATTCGGACGTTTCTTGCGCCGAGCCGCGAAAGGGGAAGTTTTTTGGGTCAGATTTTAAAAACTCCGGTTGCATCGTAAAGAGGGATGTCGATTCTAAGGGGGGTTCGAATTTTAAATTTTTCCAAGCACTCTAACACTCTCAAAAAAATTCTCGAAAATGGTCGTTTTTTCTTGCTTTTTTTTCCGGTTTTCGTCGGCGTCAACTTTGAAAAATCGCACCCCCGTCCGGTTTTATAGGGGGTTTGGAAATTTGGACCCTTTTATTCTCACATCCTGGGGATAAACCTTAGCCGTTTTTAAGTCTCCAGGCGCGACGGTGTACAAATTTAGCGTTTTCTCGGGCGGCAAAAGTTCTAAGATTTAGAAGATCGGCAGATGAAAAAAAATCGCGGTTTCTTGATTTGCCATCTACATACCGCGCTACATCAGGAAACGAGCGCTTTTTTTGATATGTCAATTTTTTCTGTTCTTTTGGCGCCCTCGAATTTGTAGTTTGAAATTAGTGCTTTCTCGACGCCGACTTTGAAAATTTGTAACTTTTGATTTATACCTCCTAGAGACGCCGAATATTTTTTGTTTGCCTCCCCGCTTTGTTCTTTATAACCAAAAAAATCGGCATAGTTCAATTTTTCCCCTGGACTTTGAAAAAAATTGCGAGTAAAATGTTCAAAAAATGGGGCTAAACGCGGTAAGTTGGGTGTACCACTTTTGGCCCTCAGTTTCCAAAAATGAGTACATTTTTCTGCACTACCCTATAAAGGAAAAACTTCTACATCCGGTAGCGCGTAGGCATTTTTCATTTTGGAAGGGGTTCGGAAGTTATGCCTAAATAAACTCGAATTCTTGAAATTAGGGGTTGGCGGCTCCAGTCGGGCTATTTTTTAATCGATTTGCTATTTTAAAAGTTTAATCGAATCTACATTTCGATATGAAACCGCCCACGCGTAGGGTTTTTTGAATTTCGATAAAATAACGAAAAAATATTTTTTATAAGATCGCATTTAAAAATGTCGCAATTTTTGACGGGTTTCGGTCTAATCATAATCAACCCCTCAAAATCTGTTTCACCCCCACGTTATTCAGCTTCTCTGAAAGCATTTAACGTCCACTTCATGACAAAAAAAAGAATCACATCGCTACCTCTTTCCGTTTTCGAGTTATCTCCGTAAGTGTAGCTAAAATAAGCAAAATCTCCGTTTGGAGCCAAAATTTCGATCTGAAATTTTTCACTTCTCACGAAATAATTAATATCTTCGAAACTATTAGCACCACCGAGACGTTAAATAGCTCAAAATTCGCACCGTCACCTCCTCCACCAAATTCCGTGAAAATTTTCGGCTTAAAATTGCGCCGTCCAGAGCCGTATATGTACCAAAATTTTCCCAAAACTTTTTTTTTTTTTCCAAAAAAAAATATTTAATCGATTTCAACCAAATATTTTTTAAAACGCGTCTATCCACGATGTTTACTTTCGGTAAAAATTTGAAACCGGTAACTTTTATAGTTTCCGAGAAAAAAAAATAAAAACCGACTTCCTTTAAAAATTTCAAGCCTTAAAAAATATTTCAAAATTTTTTTTTTTTGAATTTTTAAAAAATCGACCCCGCAAATGAAAGAATATAAAATGGATGAAATGTAGGGGGACATTTGCCCTCTACACCCCCCAAAGAAAATTTTACTCCCCAAAAACTCAAAAAAGTCAATTTTTTTTTAGGTAATGTATCTTAAAAAATAATTAAATTTAAAAAAAATCAATATGTTAATATCAGTAATTTTTAAAAACTTATCTGTACGAAATTTTATTTCTTAATTTTAGTTATTAAGCTAAATATGAATATTTCAAAATACACCTTTACTCATTTATCAGAATGCCATGTTTTATATAAAAATTCATAACTTTTGAACGAAACATCGTAGAGACTTGATTTTTTTCTATTTTCTTTATACTTTAAATATTATTAATTTTAACTATTATTAACTTTAAAATTTTTAATTTGAAACGCTACACCCTTGTAAGGATATCCTAAATTTATTATACAGGGTGGCGTTAATGTTTGGAACTAGGTTAACATTTATCATGGTTAATGTTTTTAAGAAAATCACTAATAGTCCGGGAGCCTACAATAGAAAAAAAATGTATTAAATAGTACCAGTACAAACCCACAAAATCTTAATTAATAGCGCATGTCGATCGTAAAAATTTATTCGCGATACAAATTCGATGGCTACTGGTTTTAATTTAAAAGAAAATGCTTGGAAAATATACAATTATCAAATCATTCTACACCGTCTGGCATTTGTTTTAGTTTACTTAATAAAGAAAAAGTCCGGCGAATCAATTTTTGGCATATAGATGTTCTACAAATTTTGGGGGTTTGTAATGGTTCTGTTTAATACACTTTTTTTTTATTATTGACTCCCGGACTATTATCCATTGTTTGGGACATCGTTTAAGACGTATACACCACCTTTTAACCCTTTGCGGTCCTATACATTTTTACTACTTAAAACAATAGTTTACAGTTTTAGAGTGCAAACAGTTAATTACAGGTTCCTGTAATACGCGGCAAGATCATGTTCATGTCAAGTCGGACTAGGTATATCCGACATTGGACCGCAAACGGTAAAATATTTTGTGGGATATATGCCGACACAGGACCGGAAAGGGTTAATATTAGCAAATATGAGAAAATGTTCTTAAAATCGTGTTTAAGTAAATAATAATTTTATTATTATTTTTATAATAAATAACATTATCTGCAATAATATTTTTTGTTATATTTTAATTAAATTCATCCTCAGAATCGCCGATTTCTGAAGCCTATGACGATCTTTGGCGATGTTGATCATATTGTTATTAAAATAAAAAATAACCAACGATGTGTACGATAATAAAAAATAAAAAGAAAATACTACCTTAACTTAAAATCCAAAAAAATAATAAAATATATGTTTAGTATTCTTCAAAAAACAGATATATACCCACTTTTTATTTTTAATACTTTACTTTAATGTCTACTTCATGATAAACTCCAAAATGAAATAGTTGCCATACAGTGAGAAATCATTTTTAGATATTAAAGAAAAGGTGTCATATTATTACCCTTCTAATAACATTAGTATCCATCCTACATGTATGACTATCGTTAATACGTGGTTTATGTAGTAAAAATAATATATTATTAAAAAATTAGGCAGTACGATATTATACAAAAGTACCGATCTTTCGAACTAAAGCTTTTATAATTTCAGTTTATGGATATAAATCTATGAAACTATCAAATTGCCAGACAGTGTAACAAAATTCAAAAAGTGGTCAATAACAAGACATAATCGAACAGCCCAGGAGTCCTTAATACCCACCCAAAATGTATGGCTACTATTTTCCGTTGGACTTTTTCTTTATTTAAGTAAACTAAAACAAATGCCAGATGGTGTAGAATGATTTGAAAATTGTATATTTTCCAAGCATTTTCTTTAGGAAATATTAAAACCACTACCCATCGAATTTGTATGGTGAATAAATTTTTACTATCGACATGTGCTATTAATTAAGATTTTGTGGGTTTGTACTGGTACTATTTAATACTTTTTTTTTCTATTGTTGACTACCGGACTATCAGATTTAATTTTAAAAATCAGTTTTTTCATGTCAAAACTTTATTGACGACATAATAAATGTTGGGGCTGTGGGATCATCAAAAGATCACCAAAATAAAAAATATTAACCCATTCTAAACTTTACCACCATACTGTATGTACTTCGTTATGTACTAACACATTATAGATATTGTTATAACATTACCATGGCCTTCGTAAGAAAATTCTCAGGAAAATTAAAGTAACTGCTTAAGCATTTTCCCAGAGATTGATATTTTGAATCCTCTACGTTTCTTTTATCTTGTAACATCTTATCAGCAACCTATAATTAAAATTAATTAACAATTTAATGATAAATAGTTAAAGTAAAATATCAAATACCTGAGTATCAAAAATGCTATTAATATTTCCTCTATAATAACAGTGATGCAAAGAATCAACAATAGGTCTTGAATCATGAACGACTTTCTTAATATCTTTGGAGAGGAAAATAAACTTTATATCCCTTGGAAATTCGTTATAAGTATACAACTTTAAATCAAACAAATAAACTTGATCCCATGTAGAAATGGCTAATAGAGACATTGATCCAGATCTACCAGTTTTATTTCCCAAGCTTACAATACCCACAGTTTCACTTTTATGTATATGTTCCATTGCGCTATGATAACGAGCGTCCATCGTAGACATGTATATAAAATCTTGGGAAACTTTCTTTAATCGTTCGAAATCGCATTTCGGCATTTTAATACATCTTTCAATTTCTTGTCCATTAGTTATTAAATTTTCCGAACTTGCATTTGCTTTATTCATTGGGTGAACGGAAACGATTTCGTTTCTGTAAAATGTCATAACTGCTCCTTCAATAAATGTATTTTGAATGTAATCTCGAATGTTTCTGATTTCAATGTAATTTTTTCCACAAGCATTGATATCACCTTCATAAATTTCTGTGGTAGTGATTTCAACTAATACCTTTTCTCCTACTTGAAAATTGAACTCCATTTTTGTTTATATTATAATTTTTGGTTTTAAAATCTTACTTAAGGGAAACAGTTAAAACTGCAATTTTTGTTTACTTTTGAACAAAATAATGCATCAGGAAAAATTTCTACAGGAATAGAAAATTGTAACTCCAGTCATCAAAAAAATAAAAAATACGCAGCACAAAGTAAAATTAAAACATACAGTTTGGAGTTAATTCGTTGATTGAGGTTAAGTGAAACGTGAGACACATGTGATACGTCGAGATTGGCCGAGCATGGCCGAGATGTGAGGAACATAGAATGACCTGGAATGACCACAGAGGATAACACGTGACCAAAGACTTCTATGTTACATATACAGGATGTACAAAAAAAGTTCAGCAACGCCCATTTATTCTTGAAATGAAGCATTTTTGAGAAAAATTCATTAAAAGCTTTACGATTCTTATGCCCATTTTCACCGACTTTGCCTAAACAAATGCCTAACTGAGCATTACATACATCTAAGCAATACCTAACGTACAAGTTCTCAATTTCACCTAGTACTACTTTGTCGCACATCGCACATTGATGAGAAGACAAATTTTCCACTAAAGTGAACCTGAAGAATTTCTAAAACAAACCGGAAGTACCCGAAACCGGAAGTAACTTTGGAATTTTAAATAGCAACCTTGGTCAAGTATGGTATTGTTGGAAAGGGCTTTTAAAAAGAAACAATCTTTATTTTTTAATCTTGCACAATTAAACAAATTAAACGAAAAAATAAAAGCAAACAAGTGAATATGGTTTCTTAAATTATGGAAAAATGAAAGTAGAGCCTAATCTTGTTCGCCAGAATAAGAGTTGTTACACATAGTTACTGAATTTGCTAACAACTCGTAACAATTGTTAGTCGCGAAAATACGCCTTAAGAGGATACTCGGTGAAATGTGTAACTCTGCATTTCGCCCGCTAAAGTATTGAAAAATGGCTTACTTTTAAGCAATAATTTGGTCACATCTTCATAAATATCATTTAATTTCAAGCTATATCATTGAAATGATACATAGAACTAGTACGGTAGATCGGTAAAAATTTGGAAAAAAAATTATGAACTTCGCTAAAAAGGTCTAAAAAATAGCATATTTTTTCACATTTCAAGATTTTTTTTTTACAATTTTGAGTAAAAAAATAGAAAAAAGCGTCTTCTATCGTATTAACACAAAAAACGTTCTTTCTAATGCAATTAAAATTTTTCATTTTGCTCAATTAGTAATCTCAACAAATGGTGCGACTGCTAGTCGCAGGGTATGGTTGGTTATGCAACCAGTGACACTCGGCGAGTGCGACGTTGCCAACACGTGTTCACCTTTATTGCTTATTGATTAAAATGAATAAAAACATATATTTTTTTGCAAACAGGAATGGTGTAGACAAGCAAATAGCTTCGCTCACTCTCTTTTACATTTAACCACGGCAACTTTCGCTTGAACGTATGTTGAACTAAGTAATGCAGTACGTGCTTGGTTAAGGTAACGGAATGTAATGATAATGGAGAATCCACTATTAGTATCGTATGTCCTAGCATTTTAGAAGGCGCGATTAACTGATAAATGGGGTCCCTAGTCCCTACCACAACTTTCCAACGAGCGGTGGGAAAATTCAGCGTCGCCGCTTTGATTCATTGTCAGTAAGGTTAGAATTCATGTTTGCTGAGAATTCAGACTTTACAAAAATATATCTAAAACACTTTTATTAATCCTAAAAAATTATTATTTATACATGTTCGAGCATAAACTTAAATAAATACGAAAATACGAGTATTTGTACGATGACGTTCTTGGCGAGTGTAGTTCGCTGGTTGCAGATTATCGGATGCGGTCGCTAGGTACATTTTTGAGGTTAGTTTCAGCGGCACCTAACTTCCCCTAAAATTTCAGCGACTTAATGGATGTTTTTTGAAAAAAAAAATGATATCCTCGAAATCACAATAAAAAGCTTCAAATGGGAATCGTTCAAAAAATTAAAAAATTTTTAGGTTTTAACCCCGTTTCGACCGTTTGAAATTCTGAGCTGCGTTTCAGTGCTCCCAAAATTTGACCAACTTAGTGGAATTTTTTTGAAAAAATTAAAAAATTAAAAAATTTCAAGTTTTTGTTGCACTTTCGGACGTTGTAATTTTGCAGCGGCGCTCAGCGGCGCCTAAGTTCCCCCAAAATTTGACCGATTTAATGGATGTTTTTTGAAAAAAAAATAATATCATCAAAATCACAACGAAAAGCTACAAATGGGAATCGTTTAAAAAATTTAAAATTTTTAAGTTTTAACCCCGTTTCGAGCGTTTGAATTTTTCAGCTGCGTTTCAGTTTCCCCAAAATTTGACCGACTTAGTGGAATTTTTTTGAAAAAAAAATTATACCATCAGAATCGTAATGAGATGCCACGTATGGGAATCTTATAAAAAATTAAAAAATGTCAAGTTTTTGTTCCACTTTCGGACGTTGTAATTTTGCAGCGGCGCTCAGCGGCGCCTAAGTTCCCCCAAAATTTAACCGATTTAATGGATTTTTTTTTGAAAAAAAAATATACGGTCGGAATCAGAAGGAGATGCTGCATATGGGAATCGTTTAAATAATTAAGAAAATTGGATTTTTAATCTTACTCCAGATTAATGTGGGCAACTTCTCCTATCTGTCTGCTCATTTCGTTTCTTATGAAGCTTAATGTAGACTACTTGTTGTACAACGGTTAGGCTTGGCGGCGCCATCGAAGAATTGTCTAAAAAATTCATAATTGTTTATTAATTTACCAGTAACAATTACTAAGTCAAAACCTAATTTTTATTGGCTAATTTTAGACTAGTTGTCCGTGCCACTTTTATTCCGGCAACGAACCTTTTGTTGAAAATCAATAATGGAACATCTTTGAACAGAACCAACAGTTATATAATGCTTATACTAGATGGCGCCATTGAAGATATTTTAAAAAAATCAAAATTCTTTATTAATTTACTAGTAACAATTACAAAGTCAAAAAATAAATTTTTATTGGATAATTTTATTTCTATTTCTAGGTGTACATACATGAAATGCGCGTAGAGAATGCATTGTTTTTCACGATTCTATGAAATTTATGCGCCTCGCAGCGGGGCGCTCGGCAGAACGTACAAACAATGGAATGCACGTGTGCGTTACTCCAGTAATATTCGCTCGAATGCTGTGAGAGCCTTCACGATATTTTTTTATTTTTTTTACTCTACTAGATCAGAAAAATTATGCTCTTTTCAACGGTATAAAATTTGAAGGGCGGACTCGGCCCATAACTCCCCCAGGAACCCATCACCCAAAATAAATTGAAAATTTACTATTCGCTCGGATGCTGTAAGAGCCTCCACGAATTTTTTTTATTTTTTTTGACTCTACTAGATCAGAAAAATTATGCTCTTTCCAACGGTATAAAATTTGGAGGGCGGACTCGCCCCATAACTCCCCCAGGAACCCATCACCCAAAATAAATGCAGAAATAAATTGAAAATTTACTATTCGCTCGGATGCTGTAAGAGCCTCCACGAATTTTTTTTATTTTTTTTGACTCTACTAGATCAGAAAAATTATGCTTTTTCCAACGGTATAAAATTTGGAGGGCGGACTCAGCCCATAACTCCCCTAGGAACCCATCACCCAAAATAAATGCAGAAATAAATTGAAAAATTTATTATTCCACTATTCGCTCGGCTGCTGTCAGAGCCTTCACGAATTTTTTTTTTATTTTTTTGGACTCTACTAGATCTGAGAAATAATAATCTTTCCAACGGTATAAAATTTGGAGGGCGGACTCGGCCCATAACTCTCCCAGGAAGCCATCACCCAAAATAAATGCAGAAATAAATTGAAAATTTAATATTCGCTCGAATGCTGTGAGAGCCTTCACGATTTTTTTTTTATTTTTTTTTACTCTACTAGATCAGAAAAATTATGCTCTTTCCAGCGGCATTAAATTTTGAGGGCGTACTCGGCCCATAACACCCCCAGGAAGCCATCACCCAAATTTAATACAAAAATAAATTGAAAATTTAATATTCGCTCGGATGCTGTAAGAGCCTCCACGAAATTTTTTTATTTTGTTTGACTCTACTAGATCAGAAAAATTATGCTCTTTCCAACGGTATAAAATTTTTAGGGCGTACTCGGCCCATAACTCCCCCAGGAAGCCATCACCCAAATTTAATACAAAAATAAATTGAAAATTTAATATTCGCTCGAATGCTGTGAGAGCCTTCAGGATTTTTTTTTATTTTTTTTACTCTACTAGATCAGAAAAATTATGCTCTTTCCAACGGTATAAAATTTGGAGGGCGGACTCAGCCCATAACTCCCCTAGGAACCCATCACCCAAAATAAATGCAGAAATAAATTGAAAAATTTATTATTCCACTATTCGCTCGGCTGCTGTCAGAGCCTTCACGAATTTTGTTTTTATTTTTTTGGACTCTACTAGATCTGAGAAATAATAATCTTTCCAACGGTATAAAATTTGGAGGGCGGACTCGGCCCATAACTCCCCCAGGAAGCCATCACCCAAAATAAATGCAGAAATAAATTGAAAATTTAATATTCGCTCGAATGCTGTGAGAGCCTTCACGATTTTTTTTTATTTTTTTTACTCTACTAGATCAGAAAAATTATGCTCTTTCCAACGGTATAAAATTTGGAGGGCGGACTCAGCCCATAACTCCCCCAGGAAGCCATCACCCAAAATAAATGCAGAAATAAATTGAAAATTTAATATTCGCTCGAATGCTGTGAGAGCCTTCACGATTTTTTTTTATTTTTTTTACTCTACTAGATCAGAAAAATTATGCTCTTTCCAACGGTATAAAATTTGGAGGGCGGACTCAGCCCATAACTCCCCCAGGAAGCCATCACCCAAAATAAATGCAGAAATAAATTGAAAATTTAATATTCGCTCGAATGCTGTGAGAGCCTTCACGATTTTTTTTTATTTTTTTTACTCTACTAGATCAGAAAAATTATGCTCTTTCCAACGGTATAAAATTTGGAGGGCGGACTCGCCCCATAACTCCCCCAGGAACCAATCACCCAAAATAAATGCAGAAATAAATTGAAAATTTACTATTCGCTCGGATGCTGTAAGAGCCTCTACGATTTTTTTTTATTTTTTTTGACTACTAGATCAGAAAAATTATGCTCTTTCCAACAGTATAAAATTTGGAGGGCGGACTCGGCCCATAACTCCCCCAGGAACCCATCACCCAAAATAAATGCAGAAATAAATTAAAAATTTACTATTCGCTCGGATGCTGTAAGAGCCTCCACGAATTTTTTTTATTTTGTTTGACTCTACTAGATCAGAAAAATTATGCTCTTTCCAACGGTATAAAATTTGGAGGGTCAAATTTCTGCTTCTTCTCCTGTTCATTTAAATTTGACAAACGAAAATACATTAAGGCAAAGTTTAAAAAGTCAAACAAATTCAATAAATATAACGAGCGATAAAGGATAAAGGTGAAAATTTGTCCACCATTCCAAATAATGCATATCGATACTGTGATGTTTTGGAGGGTCAATTCACTTTATCTGCTGACGAAATGAAATATTGTAAACAAAATAGAAGACGGGAAATGCCCACGATTTTAAAAGAAAAATATAAAGTTGTTGCCAATAACGGTTGTGATGTATGTTTTAGTAGTATTAAATTAAGAAAAGATTTTTATTGTGCGTACGCTTATTGTAATATGAATAAAACTAATAATTTAGCAGAAAACGATGATAAAGCGTGTAAAAAAATTAAGATGTATGTCTATTTAAACAACACACATCTTTCTTTTAATTTAAAAATTTGTAGTACCTCATTAAACTATTGTCATACAAGCTATAAAACTGCTCAAGTAAGAGGCGTAGAAAGAGATTACGTAAAAAATAATGCAACCGAATGTGTACTAAATTCAAACGTAAAACTCATTAAATCATCTAAAAATAAACAAAAAATTAAAACGTCTGATACAATAAGAACTATGAAAAAGGAAGTAGTTTCGAACTACTACTACGATCTATTTTCGTATACTTTAGATCACCAAGAATTTGTAAAGCATTTCGAAATTCCTTTCAGTGTTAAAGTTTTCAGCAAGGAACAACTAACATTTTTAAAAAATGCAGGACATGCTTTAATTTATTTTGATGCTACTGGCGGGGTCGTTAGAGGACCTTCTGATTTAAATTTAAAAAGGATTTTTTATTACGCCGGTGTAATAAGTTTATCCAAATTAAACAATAGAACTGTTCCTGTGTTCGAAATGTTATCTTTTAACCACGATGTACATGCAATAAAGAGCTTGCTAGAAAAGTTTAAGACATTTTGCCTCGCCGAAATGGTTGAATGGCCTCCAGTAAAGGGGGTCGTTGCAGACTTTAATTTTGCACTAATTCACTCTGTAATTGAAGTCTTTAACGCACCCCATACTTTAACAAGCTACTTAAGCGAGTGTTTTGAAATAGTAGGGGAAGAAACAAAAAGTAGACATTTCTACTTTTTGTTTCTTCCCCTACTATTTCAAAACACATTGCTCATTAGCAATTAATTTCTTTGCATTTATGTTGTTCTCACTTCATGAAAAATGTAGCTAAACATTGAAGAATGTTACCAAAACAAAATAAATAGATTTAAGAAAAATGTCTTAATTGACATTATTGCAATGGCCATTAATTTTACCGATTTTAATGATTTGAAAAAATGGTTCCAAGTATTATGTAATATTATTTTAATACCTAATAAAAATAACGAGGTTTTAGATAGCTTAAAATTCTTTAATACCTTTGAAAAAAAATACAGCACAGAGGCAGAGGAAAACTCTACTACTAAAGAAAGCGAGGAAGAAAGTTGTTTAGACGATTTAATACATTATGACAATTCAAAAATCACTTTGTTTAAAGAAAGTAGATTCTTTCAATATTTTAATGATGTGTATGAATCAATGAAAATTACTAATAAAACAAATGTTGTTGGAGATAATGAATATCACAATCCAGACTTTTTTAAATTTGTCCTCGAAAGGTACATGACAAACGCGCCTTTATGGACGGGTGTCATGCTTCCTGAGGAAATTCTCCAAACGCGAACTAGAGTTAGTAATTCTTACGTTGAAAATTGATTTGGTTATGTTAAACACAATATATTAAACAATAGCAAAAATTTACGTCCTACAGATTTTATTAGGCGCATTCGTAGGCATATTGTAGCCACTGATAGACTACTTCAAATAGAAGTTAGTCCTAATTGCCCCCCAATATTATAGAAAAAGATGATCAAGTAGTAAAGAAACCAAGATCCAGAACTAGTTGATTCGATTCCGCAAGTTCTGTTGATAAAGCTAAAGAAAGTTGGAGAAATAAATCAAAGTCCAGACCAACACATTTCAGTGGTCATTCTCTAAGTAAAATTAATTGGGAAAAAAATACTGTTAATAAAAGATGATGTCGAATAAAAGAAACTATTGTCGATTCCTTAAAAAATGTTAGTACAGAATTAGATTTCACACAAAAAGATAAAACAATAAAAATTTTTGATAATTTCTTAACTTGCAAAGACAAAAGTGTAGTTGAAAAAATAATATCAGAAACAGATACGCTTGTTAATTTGGATTACAATTTAAAATCAGATATTTCATTTTACACAAATATAAATATTCCATTTGTAGTAGCTTATTATAATTTTTCTAGCGAAAAAACGCTTTTAATGAAAACCGTGTAAATTTAAGCAATAAAATGTTTAATCTGTGCACTTCAATATTGGTTCAATACATGAATCCAATGAAATTGTCGATTCATTCTATTCTTAAAGATTTCAAAGAAGAAAAAGATGACATTTGTAAAAGTAATATAATATTAATTCCACTTAAATACGAAAGTAATTATTGTCTGGTGAAAATACAAGTTTCATTACAAACCGTTTCCGTTTATTATTTTTTAAATCTTAATGAAAAAATGGAGCTATCTTTCAATAATTATAGAACTTTGTATAAACATGCGCTAATAGTTAACAAGCAAAAGGCGAACCGGAATCTTATTGAAAATTCACCAAACCAAAATGCTGCCATGTGAAAAGTCGTGAATAAGCATAGGCAATGAAGCGCACATATTACTCAAACAATCGACATAAATGAATTTAATGCTTATTTTGCAAATATTGCTAGTCAAACAAGCTTGGAAATACCAAGAACAGATCTTGATCCTGTAAAAGATTGTTTTAGGTTATCAGATTCCAAAGAAGTTTTCTCGTATACAAAAATAACACAGCAGGATGTAATGAATTACCTGAAGTCAATTAAAAATAAACAAACTAAGGATATATTTGGGTTATCTATAAATGTTGTCAAAAAAACTATTAGCTCCATTATCGAACCTCTTACTAAAATTATCAATATATGTTTTATTGCTGGTATTTTTCCAAAGCGATTAAAAATAGCTGCTGTAGTACCACTACATAAAAGTGAAGATATTAATTTAAAAGAAAATTATTAAATTTTTGAAAAAGTTCTACAGGATCAAATATCTAAATTTTTTGAAACAAACAATTATTTCTGTAAAGAGCAGTTCGGTTTTCGTCCAGACCTTAGCACAAAAGACGCTATAATAAGTTTTATAATAAATGCGATCCAATGTTTTGAGGAGGGTAAATATTACTTGTCAACTTTCTGTGACTTAAGCAAGGCGTTTGATTGTGTTTCACCAAATATATTGCTAAGGAAGCTGGATAAGTACGGTTTTGATTCAAATTCGATACAAATTGTAAAGTCGTTCCTACAAGACCGAGAACATTGCGTTAAATTAAATGGAAAATTCTCAGAAAGTCTACCAATTCAATTGGGGGTTCCACAGGGCAGTATTTTGGGACCATTATTGTTCATTATTTTTCTGAATGATTTTAATGCATTTATTGAGAACGGGGACATTGTTCATTATGCAGATGATACAACTGTGTCCGTTGGCAATGAAAATTTTGATCAGGTGATCTTGCAAATGAAATCCTAAGTACTTGGTTTTCCACTAATCAATTAAAGTTGAACGAGGCCAAAACACAGAATATTAGGAAAAAAATTAAGTTCTCTGTAAATATTAAATTTTTAGGAATTTATATAGAATCGTCACTTACATGGAAATTACATGTTGAAAACTTATCAGGAAAGTTGACCAAAAATATTTATTTATTGCGTAACTTAAGCAAATGTATTGAGAAATAGTTTTTAAAAGTAGCTTACTTCAGCTTGTGTCAATCTCTTATGCAGTATGTAATTTTAGTATGGGGCCATTCGCATTTGGCAGAGCGCATATTTTCTCTTCAGCATAGAGCAGTTCGCATTTTGTGGGCTCTCCTATACGGCTGATTGTAAAGCTTCTTTCATTCAAGAAGATATTCTCACTTTTCCTTGTTTATTTATTTTAGATTGTTTAATATATGTTAAAAGTAATATGTCAAAATTACAAAAGTTTAGTGAAGTTCATAACTATGAAACTAAAAACAAACACGATGTTGTTCCAGCTGCATTGAGATTAAAACGATCCCAAAATGGACCAAATTACTTGGCAGTTAAATTTTTTAACCACTTGCCAAGAAAAATCAGAGACCTACCTCTGAATTGTTTTAAGACTAATTTAAAGTCAATTTTAATAAGTCAAGCGTTTTACCACTATAATGAATTCTTTAAATGTGATTTTAATATGTAATGTACCTTTATCATACCGTTTGTACTGTTTTGACCTGTGTAAAATACTCTTTGTATACTGTGCATTAAATAAATATTATTATAAAGCATTCCCTCTTTGGAGTGTACAATTTCTCAAAATTTCAAAATACAACTCCAATTTTTCTTTACTTTGGGTAAACAGATTTGTCTGGATCTTCCTTTAGATTCAGAATATAATTTACAATCATTCTCATTGGAAATGCAAAAAATGCTTTTAGAACGTTCCGATAATATGAAAGATAGATTAAATAGAAAAACTTGTTATTATTTTCTTTTAGTCCAACTTTATTGTTTATACGTCACTATCATCTTGACAAAAAAGATTCTTTTAAAAACCTGAAGATGGGATAAAATTATCCCGAAATCGATAGTTTTTAATTTAATTTATACAAAACGTATAAACAATAAAGTTGGACTAAAAGAAAATAATAACAAGTTTTTCTATTTAATTGAAGCAGTCCAAATAATTGTGTTGTCCTTTAATCTATTTGAAAGATAGATGTTTAATATGCAGT
Organism: Stenus bimaculatus; assembly: GCA_963971135.1. Lineage (NCBI taxonomy): Eukaryota > Metazoa > Arthropoda > Insecta > Coleoptera > Staphylinidae > Stenus > Stenus bimaculatus. The sequence continues at coordinate 65,954,716 of OZ020180.1, read as the reverse complement.
GAAATGGAAATTTAAATAAGAAATCTAGAAATCGACTGGGTAGTGCGAAAAATGCGAACGCTGGGTACACCAACATTGCGAAAAAAGACCAATTTATGGTGAAAAGCGAGGTGAAAAGTCATATTTAATTGAAGGTGTAGTAGAATATAATTGCATTCTATGTACACCAGACATTGTTTTATTTAAAAATGGTTTAGTAAAAGATGAAAAGCACTATTTAAAAAGTATGACTCCAAAAACATCTCGTAAAAGACAATTTACAGTTGCGTCTTACTACGATAATACAAGAAGCTTTTGTAATTTGTATAATCTAGATTCTCTGGATACGATGGAGGAATTGACCACTTTTCTTGTTGACACATCTTGAAGTAAAAAATCGTGAATATGCTCAAAGCAAATACGTAATTTTTAAATCATCCTATAGCCAACTTTTAAACTCAAAAGCAGTTAAAAACCAATTCAATTCTTATTCTGAATATTTTCCAAAATTTAACCATGAAAATATAGTCTTGTGGCCAGTTTTAGTAACGACCATTATCATTTACTGGTTGCGGATTTTCCCAGTAATAAAATTTATATTATTGATTCAATCAAAAGAAACAAAAAAACATTGTTCGATATAACTAAAAACTTTTTAAATTTTTTTGAAAATATCTGCGCTCATATGAAAGTCGAATGTAATTTAAAAATAGAACTTTTTGAAGATCACAATTATCAGATTGATGCTTATAACTGCGGTATGTTTGTTCTTCATTTTATTGATAATATCGTTTGTGGTAAATCATTTAAACTATCTTATAATCCCATAGATCACGGAGTAGAAATTATGTCATTTATATTAGAAAAATCTGATAATATGCATAATATTTGTTTAATATGCAATAGGGGTTTAAACAAAATAGATACTGATATGTTTAAATGTGTTCTATGTAAAAGAGGAATTCACAATAAAGATTTCGAAAATGCCAAAGAAGAAATGCTTAACGTATTAAATTTATGCCTGCTTACTAAGCGATTTCCTTTATGCATAACAAAATAAAATCTGGGGCAAGCATTTAAATTATTGTACTGAGGGGGACAGTAAAAGTTTTTAGCCTATTATATTTAGTCAAAACTGTACCATCAGGAAATTTATAAATACAGGGTGTCCCACGATTTAGTTTACAGGCCATATCTCCGTTATTTGAAAAGATACAAAATCCAACCAACATAATCTTTTAATGGCATCAAATTGGCCTTCCATTTTTATTCTGCTTGTGTACAATGTGCAGGAGCCAATTTTGAACATTTATTATAATTAATTTTAGTTCTTCTCTTACTATAAAATAAAATAAAAAATAAAATTAATTTTATACAATTTTTTTAAGTGAGTAACATACTGTCGTATTCAGTATAAAGTTGAGATTCAATTTTTGTTAAAAAAAGTAGGAGCTGCCATTTGAAAAAAAAAGTTGATGATGGGCTTCTTAAGGGTGGCCAAAGCCAATAAAATTTTAAGAATAAAAATGGAAGGCCAATTTGATGCCATTAAAAGATTATGTTGGTTGGATTTTGTATCTTTTCAAATAACGGAGATATGGTCTGTAAACTAAATCGTGGGACACCCTGTATATTTGCACTGAGGGGGACAGTAATAAGAGCGCTTAATGCATTACAGTGTGTTAGCTCTTTGGTCAAAACTGTACCATCAAAAAATTTAATTTAATTAATTAAGTGTTCTGAATTGCAAAGTTAAATTGAAGACTAAAGTGGAATAGGCCTATAGGGGACACCACTATAAAAAAACGCACCTTTTGCTTTACCTCAAGGGTGGTGTGGAAACAAGCATGGGAAATAATATAGGTATGTATCATTTTTTTTTTTCGAAAATTTCCGTCAAATTTTAAGGGAAAAGGTGCAGCTGGTAAAATCGAAGGAGTGAAAAAAAAGGGTTAAAAATAAAAATGTTTGAATCTTTTTGCATATAAAACATCTCCTAAGGATTTTAATGGTGTAATTTTTTTTTTCGAAAAATTTCTTAATAAAAGAACGCGTTAATTGAAACGTTAATAGCTTTACGACTCCGACAACTTAAGTTGATTTGTAGAGGTATGCAACCAGATTGTCAACTGTTTGTACGAATATATTATTCTTAAATAAATTAAAGGACAACACAATTATTTGGACTGCTTCAATTAAATAGAAAAACTTGTTATTATTATTTTCTTTTAGTCCAACTTTATTATTTATACGTTTTGTATAAATTAAATTAAAAACTATCGATTTCGGGATAATTTTATCCCATCTTCGGGTTTTTAAAGAATCTTTATTGTCAAGATAATAGTGACATGTAAAAGATATTATTCTTGTTTCATGTACTGATGAACACCCGCTAAGTATCTGCAATCCAAAAAATGTTATTGGAACCAGGGAGACCCCGTTGTGATATATTGGTGTATCAAAGGATGTCCAAAAGGATCGCTGAACTTATACAACAAATTTTGAACCATCGAGCATGTGGGTCCAAATTATGGAAATCAAGAAATGAACAACACCGATCGCCAATAATCAGTTATTTGGAACAATCAGTTATTTGGAATTATTTTATGTTAATTCATTGCCAAGTCTCCATTCTTTCGGACGAGGAACTTATAAAACAAAGTAAATTACTCGTCGTTGGTGCTGGAGGAATTGGATGCGAAATATTAAAAAATCCTGCCATGTCCGGTTTTGAAGATATTGAAATAGTATGTATTTTACGATTTATAAACTTATAATAATGGTATTAATCGTATAATTATTTGCAGATTGATTTGGATACTATTGATGTGAGCAATTTGAATCGTCAATTCTTAATCATATGTGTTTAGCACCTAATGTACCATTAATTGAGTCTGGTACATCTGGCAACACAAGTCAAGTGAAAATCATTAAAAAAGGGTTAACCCAATGTTATGAATGCCAACCAAAACCACCACAGAAAACTTTCCCCGGCTGCATTATAAGAAATACACCATCAGAGCCAGTTCATTGCAGATATTGAAAATAATCCTGTTTTGATATAAAATGTATGTAAATTCATTTTGGTTGAAACTTATTTTAATAATTAACATTTCAGCAGTAATATAATTCCTGCCATTGCTACCACTAACGCTATTGTGGCTAGATTGGTTGTATTAAAAACATTCAGAGTGCTGAAAGAAGATTATGAAAATTGAAAATCGAATTTCGTTCGACAAGAATCAAGTGATTCCAAAACTGTTATCATGGCTGAAACACAACTTATAAAAGCAAACCCTAAATGTTATGTTTGTACTGCAACTCCACTTGTTAATATTTACGTAATTATTTCTTCAGAAGAAGGAGAAACTGAAGTATTATTTTATTATTATTAATTATGTACGTATTTTTAAATATTTCTTTTAAATTATATATTCATTAATTTATTTAAATATAATAAATATGGCTAGTAATACTAAAATTTTCATTTACCTACCTAATAGTCACACAACGCCCAGTATGAGATTTTAACATATGAACAGAAAGACAGGAACATTTGATTAAATTATCCCTTACTACTTAAAAAAAATTAGTAAATTTTGGGGGAACTGAAACGCAGCTGAAAAATTCAAACGCTCGAAACGGGGTTAAAACTTAAAACTTTTTAATTTTGAAGCTTTTCATTGTAATTTCGAAGATATCATTTTTTTTTTCAAATAACATCCATTAAGTCGCTCAAATTTTGGGGGAACTTAGGCGCCGCTGCAAAATTACAACGTCCGAAAGTGGGACAAAAACTTGAAATTTTTTATGAGATTCCCATTTGAAGCTTTTCATTGTGATTTCGACGATATGATTTTTTTTCAAAAAAATTCCAATAAGTCGGTCAAATTTTGGGGGAACTTAGGCGCCGCTGCAAAATTACAACGTCCGCAAGTGGGACAAAAACTTGAAATTTTTTTATTTTTTATGAGATTCCCGTTACTATTCTGAGGGTATAATTTTTTTTCCAAAAAAATTCCACTAAGTCGGTCAAATTTTGGGGGCACTGAAACGCAGCTGAGAATTTCAAACGGTCGAAACGGGGTTAAAACTTAAAATTTTTTAAACGATTCCCATTTGAAGCTTTTCATTGTGATTTCGATGATATTTTTTTGCTGTTGTACTATGAATTTGTGGGCCTCAATCTCTGTTATAAATGACTCAAACTGACTTGCTGCTCGCTTACCGTTTATCTACATGTATGGCGGGTGGCGATCAGAAATTATGTTGTGCGTAATGAGTTGCCTATCATCATAATACAGGGTGTCTATTAAAGGTTGGATGTTACATATTCCTGAGACCAAAATAAGATTTTTTTTAAATTACTAAATATTTTGTATTTGTCGGATAAATAAAAATTATTTCTACATAAATAATTATAAGAAAGTACTAAAAAAGTAAGGGGACGCGCTCCCTCTCTTGAAAAAAGTGAGGGGGCGCCGAGCCCCAGCGCTCCACCCCACTACACCACTGCTCTCGAGCCATTTCGCGTAGTCGATCATTTTTATAATAAATAATATATTATATTAATTAAAAGCATTATGTGTAATTTGTAATTTTTATTGCAGTACGCAGTACAAACAGTCGGCTACGTCGTTTCCGCGTTTTTTATGTTTTAAAGACAATTTCTGGAAAAAAATGTTTAAATATAAAATGCAGCCAACTTGAGCCTTAATGGACGAATACCGGTGCATTTAACTTAGATTTAAAAACAATAGATTTGCACCTCGGATTTCATCGCTAGTATATGTGTAGTAAATAATTACTTGTAAAAAAATTCATTATGATAACTACATCCACTTTAGGTTAATTATTTGAATCACCACGTTCAAAACCTCCTTCCATGTTTCTTATTTTTACGTTGTTTTACACCAAAATAATTCAAATCTCACATGTAAAACGCAACGGACACTGCAAGCTGGCAGCCACTATCATAACTTATGACGTCATTGCGAGCGAACGAGACGTTAGCGAGTCTCGATCACGGAGCGCTCATAAAAAATTAAATATCTCCGTTGTTTTTTGAGATACTGAAATAAATCTTTCACCATTTTTAATGATATCCTTAGTTTTATAATTTCGTGTCAAAATTATTACTATTTTCTTCCGATGGAAACTTCCTACTGTTCTTTTTGATATCAAGCGCAAGTTGTTCCAGAACAAACTGTTCCTAACATTTTACTCTCAAAAAGAAAGCACCTCTCTGCAGAGCCGGATCTACACATTTTGTCATCCTGGGCAACATGCAAAATTATTCTATAATAAATTATTACCAAACATATTTTTTTATTATAAAAAATAAAACAACAAAAAATAAAGACTATTAAAAAATAATACTGTATACAGGGTGTCCAGAAATTATGCAATAACTAATTTTCAGAAAAAAAAAGTAGGTTTTTCGTCATTTATTTGAAAACGGATTGTCCTAGAGATTTGAAATTTGGTGTGAATCATTATACACTCAAGATATAACTTTATGATTTTTTTTATATTTCTTGAACTCTTCAAAAGGATTGTTTTAAGGAGGGTTAAGTTTAAAAATAGCGTTAACTTTCTTATGGTCAACATTACAAAATATTTGTTTCATAAATATTATTCCTTATTTAATTTTGAATAAAAAAGGTACTCTTAGAGGATTTAATTTAAATTTTTATACCAAAAAATTGTATTTTATAAATAAAAATTCCATATCCAAGCTATATTTAAAAAAAAAATACACATGTGGTGAATCACATGGTCTAATATCTAGAGTAGGGTAAAATACTTTTTTGTTTTATTTGAAATACTTTTTTTACTAAACTTTATTTGAAATACCTTCTATAAAATATTACATCAAAAAAAGTATTTTAAATATAAAAAGTATTTCAAATTTTTTTTTATTTGAAAAAGATCAACTGAGACCCAATACTCATCTGATCCCAAAATCAAAATCAAAAAACAAAATCTAAAATCTATTGTGTTTGTCTATTTTTTCGATTTGTAAAGATTGAATCTAAAAAGAATTTTTGGCTAGTTAAAGTATGTCAAATTTAAAAATATGAAAATACTTAAAAAAAATATTTGAAATACTAAATCCAAAATACTACCCTATTCAGATAATATCTCATAAAATATTAAGTAATGTAAATATTTGCGGAAAATAAATAACAACTTGGTAATATCAAAATTACAACTTATTCTTATTTACCTTCTGATTTTTGTTATTATGTTTAAGTATGTAAGTAGTAAGTATTCCAACTCTAATCCAAATCACATCAAATATAATCACATATACAGGGTGTCCCATAATATGTGGGACTCACTTCTAGGGTGGGTAGTAGATGTCAAGAGAATAAGAAAAGTTCATATAAACTTATGTCCAATTTCGCCTCATATAAGGGAGCTATAGCTCTTTAAAGGTGCTGTTAGAAAGTGGGTTTCTTTCTGTTTATTTCAAAAATAAATTGAAGTACAAATTAACAGATTTGATATTTGGTATGAATCATAATACAGTTAGGATACGTTTTCGAGATTTTTTTCAATTTCTTAAACAATAAATAGTATATTGTAATACACGTGTGGATATGATCCAAATATCGCACGCAGGGCGCGGTTTGGAGCACGAGCCGGAGGGCGAGTGCTCCAAGCGTCCGAGGGCGATATTGGATCCATATCCACACACGTTTTACAGTATGCTTTTTCTACGACCAAAATAATAATTATTTTAGATTGTAATTACATGAACAGAAAACGTAAGTAAAAGATTAGGGATAACGCGGGTCGTTAGGTTGGTAGTTGTTATTTTTGACTTTGACAGATAAAATGACGCCTAACGTTGAATGATTTTGTTAATTTCATCGATGTTTTTATTGAAATATGTTTTATGTGAAATCGTGGCGAGAATCGTGAAGTTATTACAAATAAATATGCAGATATGTAGTATGTAATACATTTTTTAAATATTAATTACGCTTTTACATTAATTATCAACATAACCTTATATTTTAACAAATGTACAGTTGTAAAAATTACAATTTTTATAAATATTTGTTTTTTCTAATTCTTCTATACTACTGTCTCTTTCTACGGTATTGGAACTATTTTGGATGGTCTGCGATGGAACTAAGTTTAAATTAAAAGTAGTTTCTTTATTAATTGTGCTCGAGCCTTGTGGTTCTGGATATGAATGACATTCAGCCGATGTTGAAGGTTCTTCCAAACAATGTTGAATCGAATTGTGGATGGTTTTTCCAATATTTTGTTTCTTGCTTAGTGATTGCTCAACATATGTCTCCATAACTGTCGTCGACTTCCATCCACCAAAGTTTTTTACGGTCAGAGTGTCTCCGCCAGCATCGGCTAAAATGGAAGCTCCTGACCGACGAAAAGAATGACCTGTGTATAAATCGTAATCAGGTAATTCCAAAAATTTGGCAATTTCTTTTGGTTGATTCCCAATTTTGTTTATGCCTACGACTTGATTAAAACATTTTCCGTTTTGATAATTTAGCAAGAATTCGGGTCTATTGGGGCGAAGATTAATGTATTTTTTACAAATTTCATAAAAATTGCCCGAAATTATAAAGTTTCGATCTACTTTTGTTTTTGTATCAATTAATTTAACCAATAACTCATTCCCTAAATCACGAATATTATTAATTTCCAATTTTTTTAGTTTCTGCCTTCTACATCCACCAGATATTCCGAAGATTAAAACTACCTACAAATTTAAGGAAATTGCATTTAAAAGAAGAATGAAAACGCCATGCTTGAACTTACCTTTGTGAATAAATACTTATTGTCCGGAGCTTTATCCAAAAATTGCTTTATTTGTTCTTTAGTTAGAATTTTTGATTTTTTAGTTTTATATCCTGATGATTTTGATTTTAAAAATGATTTTAATTTTAAAAATTTTGAAATGTCAACATCGTTTTTTATTAATAGTGTTGATCTTAGCATCGAGTATTTTACCCATAAGGTACTGGGTTTAAACGTTTGAGAAAGTTTTTGCATATACGCAAGCATTACATTCTCCGACACGACCTTAATTTTATTTTCAATCGTCCATTGCATAAATTTTTTATAAGTATGTTCATACTTAAAACGGGATTTATCTGGCAACAATTCATTACTTGTAGCCTCTGCTACTTTCCGGATATCTGGGGGTGTACATGTATCTTCTTCAGAATCCGAACTATCCATTTTAATCGTAATTTCTTCTAAATTTTTACAAATTTGTATGTATTTATTTATATGATAAGTTTTAATGCTGACTTACCTATGTATTTATATGTAATCAACAAATAATAAAGATTATAGTTATAACAACTATTCACGAAATTGGTTTGCTTAAAAACAAAGTAGCATTTGAATTTAAATAATATGACAGATGGCTATGTTAAAAGCTGCGTTCGTTTTACTACGAAATCCATTGACGTTTAGATAGTCTATGATCATAAAGCTGTTTTAAATACGAATTTAATTTCAATCACTTGAATTTATAGTTTTCAAAAATTAGGTAAATTAAAATTTTTTACATTAATATTTTAAATTATTGTGATATTTTGATATTTAATGAATAATGACATCATGAACTTGGGGACATTTTTTCAGTTGGCCAAACTGATTTTCATAACGCACGGGTGTGCGTTAAGTGGCACATAATGCTTCAGCTTGTCATATCATTAAGTGACCTATATTTGGTAGGGAGTAGAAAAATAAAATAATCCATGGCTAATAACATGATTTTTTTTAATTTAAATTGTGTTGACCATCAATAAAATAATAAAATGCATTTTCTTCAAAAATGGCGCATTCTACCGACTTTAAATAAGAGTACCTTTATTGTTAAGAATTAAATGGCGAACATTAAAGAAAAAATGTTGTAAAAATTATCTACAAAATGATATGACAATTTTTAACCTCAACTCTCCCCGAATCTACCCTTTCAAAGCAAGCAAAAAATTTGAAAAAATTCACTAAAATGTATCCTAGATGTATTATGATTAACACCAAATTTCAAATGTCTACTCCAATTTGTGTTGAAATAAACGAGCAAAAACCTACTCCTTAACAACACTTTTACAGAGCTGTTGCTTCCTTATGAGCCGAAATTGAACATAAGTTTATATGAACTTTTCTTATTCTTTTGACATCTACTACCCACCCTAGAACTGGGTCCCACATATTATGGGACACCCTGTATATACGCAAAACGCACAAGACACACGAAAAATAGCTAATACCTATTGAAGATTAAATTAGAATTTATAATATTGCAGCGTAAGTGGTATTTTTCAGTGAACACCTGCATAAAAATAACAAGAATCATAAAAACACATGCATCGTGAAAAAAATGTCGACATTGGCGCGATTGGGTCGATCCTGAAATTCCATAAGAAAACAATTTTTTTTTAATTAAAAAAATTGTCTTTTTTCGCGCCCCCCTTTGACTTTCACCCTGGGCGAGTGCTCCATTCGCTCCACCCTAGATCCGGCTCTGCCTCTGGTAGTTTTCTACATATGTTCCTAGGGAGATTACTACGGTTTCTACGGATTCTACACACGTTCTACACTCACAAAGTGTACTCAGTTGCCTACCTCTTTTCATCAAAAATATATTCCACCGGTTCACGGTTCCACGTTTTATTTTTCGCACAACCAAATATAACCCTAAATCTGTTGATTGCATAAAAACTGAAACTAGTATTATATTAAGGTTGCTTTTCATTTATATTACGATTTCTAAATATGGAGGACATAACGAATTACGCCAAAAAAGTTGAGATAGATGTAAGTATAAGCAAAGTTATTATTTTTTTACCCATATACTTAATTTTTGGTTTGATATTTGATACATAATAATAATACTAGTTCTTTACTGGTCACTTCGAAACTTCCTTGTAAATATGTTCTGTTATTTACTTACATAATGTTTTGAGCATATTTTACTATTATTTATATTTATACAAAATAAGGGTCCGGCCACTGAGGTGTTAAACATGGACTTTATCGTTAAAAAACTAAATTTTTGTTAATAAGTTAATAAATTTTTAAAAGCAGCTTTTAAACCGGTGCCGAACTGGGAATTTTTTTATTTGTTTAGCTTTGTTTATGTTAGGTAAATAATTCTTAATAGTAAAATAGTAAAAAAACTTTTCCATACAGGGTGACCATTTTTACATTAGGCACAACCGATGTTGCGATACGCATGTTTTGAAATTCGACAACACATGACACTAAAATTGTGTTGTGCTTTTAAATTATATACAGGGTGATCATTTGAAAACGAACCACTCTTAATAACTCTATTGGGAATTTCGACTTGGGATACGCCCTCTGGGAGTTATTTGCTGAAGCTAGAAAAGGTCTACCTTGACATAACCTGTTTTTGTAAAATTTATTTCCGTGCAGTTATAAATCAGTTTCCTTGTGTTTATTATTACTGGCTTATGTTTATGACAAAAAAAATTTTTTTTTCAAAACTAAGAAAAAATGTTGAATTTTTTTTTGGTAAAAAATTTAAGTAAAACCTACAAAAACCATTTTTAAATAATACAAATACGTAAAATAAATTGTAATTTATAAAATTTATTTCACCGTTCTTGAGATATTATTTTTTTTAGTTTTCAAGAAGCGTTTTTTGGAAATATCTTTACTCTTTTAAATGGGATGATATAAGGGCCACCCCCTAATTAAATAGAGGGTTTTTTTTCCGGTTACTGTGATATCCCATATGTATGTTTAAAAATAGTTTTTGTAGGTTTTACTCAAATTTTTTACCAAAAAAAATTCAAATTTTTTTCTTAAAGTTTTGAAAAAAAAATATTTTTTTGTCATAAACATACTTAAAATTAACCAATGTTTGATTTTACGTAGAAAAAATCAGGGGGTTATATTTAAAATAAGAAAGTGGATGCCATTTCCTGATAAACCGGAAGTAAAATTAAAAATTTATTCGATCCATAAGATTTGTTTTCTTAGATCATATAATATACTAAAATTTTAATTTTTTATTTCCATAAATAAAGAAATGCCAGGGGTGGCCCTAGTTTCATTTCCACCCGGTATATTAAATACCATTAAAGAATCAAAAAGAACCTAAATCCGGAGAAATTGCTTCAAAACTCGGAATAAGGAGATAAGAGTACAAAATCTGGATACTCCGGGTGAAATCCGGAGGCCTGAGGTGGAAGTCTGTAAGCTATGCAATTGTTTTCGTACAACGATAAAATCGTTTGCTGAATATGTTGTGACGGATTTTATCTTTTTTCAACAAATACAAAACGTGCATAAAGAAGAGATATTTATAGAAAATCTGTCACCAAGCAACTTAGTCAACAAACCATTTTTTCGTTGTACGAAAACTATCATACAGCTTACAGACTTCTACCTTTGGCCGGTCACCCCACTTCCATGATAAAATTCAGCAAATATTTAGTGGGTAAAATTTTTAAACGAACGATAAATTTTTACTAATATAAAAATATATTCTGAGAGAAAATACTTTTTACCTCCATTCTAAAAGATTTTTTTCTACGATCGTGCAAAAAGTAGGTCATTTATGATCAGGTGTCAGAGCATAAAGTCATGCTTTTTTGCTCAATTGCACAAAAGTGAAAAAAGCATGATTTTGTTCACTAGAGAAAAATAGCATGACATGCATTGACAATTTACAATTTGTCATAAATGACAAATGTAGAAATGTCAATATCCAATATCTGTCAATAATTTCATGTTTTTGTGAAATTTTTATCGTTTTGTCTTTTTTACATCATTTGCCCAGTTCAGTTCAGATAATTTTCAATTTGGGCACACATCCATTAATTAAATAATAAATTTATTATTTAATATTTGTTTATTGAGGTTAATTAATCTAAACTGAACAACTGAATGTACATATTTGAGCAGCTTTTACAACAGGTGCATTAGGGGTAAGGGGAAAGCGGGAAAGCATCGGTTCAGTTCTGTTCAAAATGAGCGTGTACAAAGAACATGCTAAAAGTAAACTGACCAAGTTAGCAAATGGCTGCGTTCAGCGAACTCAACAGTTGAGAATCAGCGTAAAACAAGTTTGCTTCCTGATTACTAAACACGGTCGAAATTCGCTGAACGCCATCCGCTTTTGATAGATTACTTTCTAGACGACTTTGATGTAAATCATGCAGTGCAAAAGTTATTATTAATGATGTTCCTAAAAATTATGTACATTATTAGTTATATTATTTAATAATATATTAGTTAAAATCAAAACTATCGCTGACTAGAAAGAGCGCTAATTTTTTCCGCTTAATGAGTTGTAAAGCTGCTGAGAATAAGCGTGCGCTCAGCGCAAGCGTTCAGCGAATCGCTTGTGCCAACTCTCTCAACAGTTGCGTTCGCTGAACGCAGCCATTGATTTGCTCAAGCAAAGTATGTAAAAAAATACAACTATTATTTTCATTAATCGATGATCATCGATCATAGAATAAAGAGTGTATGTAGCTGCGAAAAAGTATATTTACACTTAAAGTATTGTGCAACTCCACCTACGGCCTCGCTTAAGTTGCATGCAAATATTATCCACTTATGCACTTGTTGCATAACCAGGGTAAACAGAACTTTTTTATGTTTGGGAGGTATTTTGTAAATGTAGGCGCTTCATTTTAAAAATATTAGAGCTTTTCTAAAAAAAATTTTTGAAATTATATTATTAGTGAGGAAAAGTGGTAAATGAAATGATTATACGAGATAACTGATTTCTGAAAGATTTTTTAAACTGGCAAATAACAAATTGAAAAAGTTAATTTTATATCGTCAATATTAAGTTTAAACATTATTATTCACATCTCATTTTTTTTTTTATTTTAGGAACTCCAAGTGGAACATTTATTGCAACAAATTAACGAATTGAAATCAGCTATTGCGAATAAACAAGCTTCTAGTTTTGACACTCAAGAAGTTTCTCAACTATGTACAGAAAATATTAAACTGAAACATCGTTTAGCCATATTGCAAAGAGTATGTTAAAAGTTAAATCGTAATTAAAATTTCACCAAATAAAGTATCTTTTATAGGCCATCGCTGCTGAAAAAAATAAAGTGAAAACTTCAGACCCATCAGCCATGGCAAGTATCCAAGATATTTTATTATCTTCTTTTGAGACAGCTATTAAAATGAGCTTTCCTGACTTGGTAGATCCACCAGTGGTAATCGCTGTTTCTAAGGACCCTAAATTTGGCGATTATCAGTGCAACTCATCCATGCCTATAGCAAATCTTTTTAAACAATCTGGAAATAAAGTTGCACCCAAAACAATTGCAGAAAAAATAGTAGAAAAGTTTCAACCACACCCATTAATTGAAAGGCTCGAAGTTGTTCCTGCAGGATTTATAAATATTTTTCTTAATCGTTCTTGTGGAGCTGAAATATTATGTAAGATTTTTGAAAATGGAGTTAGGCCGCCTATTTTACATAAAAAACAAAAAGTTATTGTTGATTTTTCATCTCCTAATATCGCAAAGGAAATGCATGTTGGACATTTAAGGTAAGTTTTAAAAATAAACCTTCATAATATTTTCGGAAATCAAGTCCATATTTTGGTTTTATAAACTGTTTGAATTCCAAAAACGAGTGGGAAACATTTTTTCGCATAGCCAGCTAGCTAACGCACATAAAAACAATTGTATGAATAAATTTTCTTTACTTAGTACAAAGAACGTAATTTTTCCCCATATGGTAGTTTGTGTTTAGAGAGTTTAAATAATTTCAATATTTCAACTTGATCTTGTTTAAAAATATCCAATTTTGTTATTTCTCGGGTTTGCCCTAGAGAGGTTTCCTGACACTAAGGAGAATGGAGGGTATAAAGTGGGTGAAATTCGGTTTTCGTACGTAACCCGCCACGAAGTTAAACAAGCTAGAAAAAAATTATAGACCCTCCGAGGAAGGGAAAACACGACTTCTTTAAATTAAAAACCGGCCTACAACATTTTTGGGTTTAGAAAAAGCTCTACAACTTTTTTTCTCTAGACAAAGTTTTAGACAAATCTCTGCATTTTTTCCATTTGGGTGGAGAAGTCGCTAGTTTTTTTGAAGAGGAATGAAAAAATTGCGAAAATTTTGGACAAACCTTGTGTTCTTAAGATTTTTGTAAAACAAAACAATATGAAACTTTCCAGAACAAAATCTGTGTTGCTATGATTTTTGAAAGTTTGATACAGTTGACGATTAAAAAAACATTGTTTCGTACCAAGAATCAACGAGGACTTCCTTTAAAACATATTTCAGGTTGAGTTCAGAACCAAATGTACCGCCGGTGATTGACATTTTTAGTGTGTTTACCGGGTTTAGAGATATATCGGACTCAGTTCTCATCCATTTTAATCTTAGAGCTGGAGCTGTGATCCGGAATATGGACAAACTTTACGGTAATATGTTCCAGTTTGTCCATATTCCCGATGACGTCGCAATCCCAGCTCCAGCTCTCCTACTATTTGAAATTACATATCCTAAACAGTACACAAGACGCACGCACCAATTTCGCAAAAGACCCAAAAAAACTCTTCCTCGTTCGATTATGCACACACACTTTTTATTTTATTTCTTCTGAAATTTTCCTAGACATTTCCACCTTTGCAAATACATATATTGTTAAGGCGTTTTGCATTTCATTGTAAAGTTTTTTTTGAAACTTGATGAATTTTATTTAAATTTTCATGATGATGATTTTAAGTATTCACAGTACCAGTGTTTGGTATTGAGAACTGGAAATATAAAATAATTTAAAATGAGTGATGAGAACCACTAACGCAATAGAGTATTTGTCCATATTAGTATAAGGATGGTAAGTATTATAATGTCAGATTTTCAAAAATACTGCTGTATTTGATCATCAAAGGTATTTAGTAACTTTCAACTTGAAATATTTAATAAAGGTTTCATAACTTGCAATGGACCTTATACAAGGTGTGGCAGAAAAACTTTCTTTTTTCAATGGAGCGAAATGAAACGAGGAAAAGGAGTGGAGGGACAGTGATGGTTGATGGTCTAGGTCTAGAAGGAGAGTGGTGGTTGGGAAGTGTGTGCTTTAACTATCCCAATGTCATAAAATGTTTTGGTCAAGAAAGCTCGACAGGAAACTTACACTGTTCAATATTAGTATAATTTTATTTTCTATTTTACTTTATTTTATTTCATTTCAATATATTTGTATTTTTTGTTTTTGCCCGCACTGCTGTCCCTTATTTTAAGTGATTTTCGCTGTACCAGGGCATCTGCAGGGTCATGTGTTAGGCCATGTGGATTTGCAAATTCCACTGGAGCCCTAGCAAAGCGCAATCGGCGCATCTTTATTTTAGTAACATAAGAACATTCAATCAGGGTGGACATTGCTATCCATTCCTATTTATAAATATTTGTTAATAAACTTAATTATTAAAATTAACGTTTATTGTTACTCAAATAACCCCCAAGAAGAAATCTTTAATCTCACAACAACGGCGTCTATTGCAGACCGAAAAATTGAAGTAGTGCGAATTAAAGATTAAGCGACCCTTGCGTCCAAACATACACTAACCATATTTTTTACGAGGTTACTGAGGTGCTTTTGTACTCGGCACCCTTACCAGACTTAGGCTGAAAATATTTCATCTGAGATTATTTAAAATCTATTGTTTCAACCGTCTCATTGCCTGAGAGTCTTATAGAACTACATTCGTGAATAGATAGACTGAAGAGTGAAACTTCAGAAATCGGTTAAACAGTGCATCGACGACAGCTGCCCTACTTTCTTAACGGAAAAACATTTTATGATGCTGGTAGGGGACCTCAGTGGCTGGAGCGGTTAGTCGCGTGGTCTTGTAAATTCCGACATTTCCGTATACCGAAGGTTCTGGGTTGGAATTTGACTTGCCCATGAATGTTTATTTAACGGACTCGGCTACATTATGCAATTGTGGTACCCTTCAATTTGACCCAGCTAATATTATACGGCTCAGCCACATCACCATTGTGACATTTGTTAAAGAAGAAGATGACGCCTGTAGAGTCGAGGCACAAATTTCCCGACTACAGGTCTTCGGGACTATTTCCACCTCTTCACTATTACCCTTCGCTTTGCCACACCATGCTGCAAAAGGAAAGTTTCTCACCCTGTAATATGTAGATCTCAATTTATTAAAATAAATTAAGTTAGCTTTAAAGCCAGTTAAGATCAAAGATTGAAGAAGCGTATTATTATTATTATTATTATTGAAAAAGTGTACTTCCATAGTCAACAAAAATTACCTATATATTTGGTCGAAACAATGAAAGAGCCCGTAAAATTAAGTTTTGGCCTATTTAAACTACAACTAGAACATAGCATAGCTTAAGAGGATAGCCGGTGTATTTGGTAGGGTCTTCTGTTTTTGATCATAAAAAGTTTTCTTCGAAAGATTTTTTTAATTTTCTTTTTGTGGTGCAATGTAGAATCTTCAGGCTATAAGTTTTGGCAATTTTGTTTTTGTAAAGTAAAAATTGCGCGTGTTTTACTATTTTCTTTAAAAACAAACCCCAGAAAAACTACAACTTATTTTCGATTTTTTCAAAGTTAATTAAAAAAAGGAACCTCCAAGGCATGTTTTGTGTTAAATTTAATACATAAATAATGCATTAAAACAACGGTATAGGCTTTAGAAATTTATAAATTTTTTTGTACTTTTAGAAATCACCCTAAATATATAAAAAACAAAAATATACGAAAAAAAAGGGAATCTCAAAATTCTCTTAAATGTCTAGAAAAGATATGTGAAAACCGATTTTGCTTTTTTTTGATTGGTATGGCTGTACTTTGTCTTTGAATTCCACAAAAATTTACATTGAAATCGCCTATATCCAAATTACACCGGCTATCCTCTTAATAGTTAAAATTAACCATACAGCATAATAATTTTACAGCTTATTTTTTTAGATCAACAATTATTGGTGATAGCATTTGTCGCCTGCTTGAATACCTAGGCCACGATGTTTTGCGGGTAAATCATGTAGGAGATTGGGGAACACAATTTGGAATGCTAATAGCTCATATGCAAGATAAATTTCCGGATTTCACAACCAAAGCTCCACCCATCGGTGATTTACAATCTTTTTACCGTGAATCCAAAAAGCGATTTGATGAAGATGAAGATTTTAAAAAAAGGGCTTATAACTGTGTGGTTAAGCTTCAAGCATTTGAACCTGATTATTACAAAGCGTGGCAATTAATTTGTGATGTTTCAAGGAAGGAATTTCAAATTATCTATGACCGGTTAGAAGTAACATTGACTGAAAAAGGTGAATCGTTTTATCAATCACGTATGAATAAAATTGTTGAAGAATTGAAATCGAAAAATATGTTAGAGGAAGATGAGGGTAGACTGATAATGTGGGCAGAAGGAGCTACAATACCCATGACAATTGTGAAATCTGATGGTGGCTACACTTATGATACATCAGATATGGCTGCTATTAAATATCGACTTAATGAAGAAAATGCTGATTGGATTGTTTATGTAACAGATGCCGGACAAGGGGTACATTTTGATTTAGTTTATCGCTGTGCTAGAAAGGCTGGCATTCTAGAATCCCATAAAAGAGTTGATCATGTTGGATTTGGAATGGTTTTGGGAGAAGACAAAAAGAAATTTAAAACTCGCTCTGGTGACACAATTCGGTTGTCTGACTTACTGGATGAGGGATTAAAACGTGCGTTGGGTAAACTGAAGGAAAAGGAAAGAGATAAAGTTTTATCAGTGGAAGAACTTAAAAGCGCACAGGAATCAATTGCATATGGGTGTATTAAATACTCTGATCTTTGCAGTAATAGAACTAATGATTACGTGTTTTCTTTTGATAAAATGTTGCAAGATAAAGGAAATACAGCTGTGTATTTACTATATGCATTCACTCGTATTAAATCGATCGCTAGGAATGTTAATTTTACAGAAGAAAAACTTAAAGAATTAGCAAAGAATAATTTATTATCAATTTCACATGAAAAAGAGTGGAAATTGGTTAAAACTCTTCTTAAATTTCCTGATGTTCTTAAAAAAATCACAAGTGATTTATGTCTTCATCATTTGTGTGAGTTTATTTATGAAATATCAACAAGTTTTACTGAATTTTATGATACTTGCTATTGCGTTGAGAAAAATGCATCTGGAGATATTGTTAAAGTAAATGAAGGGCGCATTTTATTAGCAGAAGCAGCAGCTCTTATTATGGGAAAATGTTTTCATATTTTAGGATTGAAACCTGTCTCAAGAATGTAATTGTTTTGAATTTTTGAAAATAATTAAACAGAAAATTTATTTAAGATTCATATTCGTTTTTTATTTTATTTCCAATTTTAATTCCAAGTTAAAATACAGGGTGTCCCGTAATAACGTGGACAGACATAGTAGAACGGGTTTATCACCTCAAATTAAGATGACAAGTTCCTCTAACACTTTGCTCAAAAATGCTTCCCTGCAAAGTTAGTCAGCTAAAGTTCACTTTTCAAAAAATAAAAACCCACATAACTTTTTTCTCTATGAAGGTAAAAGGTAACTATAAAAATCGCCATAGGGGGCTACTTTTAAGTTCTTTATTATATGGTATTGTAGTTTAGCCATTTCGCATTCATTTACTACCAGTTAATCTAAACTTAGAATTTAAGTTTTACCGTAACTTGTTTGGGTTTCTCTTTTTTTGCAATTTCAGCGAAAAACATCGTGCAAGTTCGATTTTCGTGGTCACATCGTGTTGTGGGTTTTGTCACTTTACCTAGAATGCGTGGTGAGCATTAGACGGTACTAAAATTCGTCCAATGGCCGAAATAATGATTAAAAATGGACCCACAATGAGTTTTGAGTATTTAGCAAAGTCTAAAACGCGTTGTGGGTATAAATTTCGGTCACTGGCCAAATTCGGTAATTGAGTACAATTTGCTTGGTATAAAAAATGAAACACGCAACTCACAATATTTTTTATGGTGAGTGCTTTAGGGGTTTTGCATCAGGTGTGTTGCTGACTCCAAAAAATAATTTTTGAAAATTATTGTAGGTACTTGAAAATATATAAATGGCAGAATAATCGGGTTTTTAGGTTCTCGAAAATATATAAATGGCAGAATAATCGGGTTTTTAGGTTCTCGAAAACGAGGAGCACCTATTTTTAGGGTGTACACCAAGAGGCCGGGCGATAAAATGCCGACTATGACAAAAGCTCGAAAGAAAAAAAGTCGAATGATTTTGGCCGGCACGGACAAAAAGTCAAATGAGAAACGGGAAAACGGCGTAACGAAAGACAAAAAAAGGCCGACGCACTCAAAAAATAATAAGAAAAATGGCCAACGGTAAAAGCGGTAAAAGGCCGACCTGGACTACCAAACTTTCGGGGGTAAATAAACAAGAGGTTGAGCTCAGTTGAGCTTTTTTCGGAGATCGTTGCTTTTAAACGAAATTTTGGTTGTCCCGGTAATGACTAGACAATCAAAGTCATGAAAAAATCGCGAATTACGCATTTTTTTGGAAATTTTGGCTACCCCCATGTTCGGCGCTTGCGTGCGGGAACGCGCTAGCCCCCCGGTAGGATCGAATATATCGAATATGTTTTGCACATTAATGGATTGACCAATTGTGATAAAATTTCACATACTTATTTAGAAAACCATATTCTACGAAAATTCTGGTGTAAAAAGTAAAAACTATATTTTTGTATTTGCTTTTAAGCTGTATAAAACTGAGTAAGAAGGTATTTTACTACTTTAGGTTGATACTTTGGTCTCACATATCAGGCAGTATTCAAAATGTGCCAGTTATGGAGTTAAGTTATCTAAAGAACCAATTATATGATGAAATAACATAATATTTTTGATTTTATATTGTTCTTTCTAATTCGAAAATAATGTTAAAATAAAACACTTCATTAAAAAACAATTTCTTTATTTCAAATACATTTATATAATACTCATTAATGACTTGAATAAATTAAAAAAATATTTTATAAAATTTCGCAATGGACAAAAAAAGCTACCGTAGTAATAAAACTTTTTATGGAAATATAAATATCAATATAATCCATACCTTTTAAAGACAGCTTTTCATTAAACAAGTACCAGCGAGTTATATGGTCTATGGACAACATATATCAACATTAAATTAGTACATTTTGTGTTCATATACTTATAACAACAGCACACAAAATATACTACGTGGCAGGCGGATAAAAATATAGAATAACACTTTACAACAAAGTAAATTGATGAAAATGGCAATATGGCATTTCTGCAAGGTACACAGCGGATAATCATTTTGCATTTTATTTTTATAAACATAGATCAGTCACAATGATATAATATTAAGTAAAGCAACACAACATATATTAGTAATGATTCTCATAAATTTTTCTCCTAGCTAGAATAAATTCGTTTCATTTAATTAAAATTATTAAAAAGTTAATAACTGGACTATATTTACATTTTTGATACTTTTGTTTTGTTTTAATGGCATCTTTGACTGTTCTTGTATATCTATTTTTGCTTAAACCTTATCTATTTATTAGATGTTATGGCACTACCATTAAATGGTTGCACTCTCTCCAACATTCTCTCATCACACATTCTCTTATAATTTAATGCAATATTTACAGGTACATTAAGAGCACATTATTTAGGGTCACATATGTAATTCAGTCAAGAGTTAAACTTATAATATATGAAAATTATGATACGTAAATAATGTGCACTAATGATTGATCACATACATGTAGGTAACATATTGTAAATAAATAATATACATTTTTGGCATCTTTGAAATACTTACACAAATAGACTTTGGTATTTTGGTATAAAACGTCTCACATCTGAAATGTAAATTGTTTGGTACATCACACTTATTATATCAGTTTGTTTATTGTGAAATCACTAGCAACTTTCGTTCCAGGTGATCCACCAATTATTGAAACATCGAAGATCACGTTTCTTTCGTTTTTTCTTTAAACTGTCACTTTGTTTCTTTTGGAAACGAATGTTAAATGGATCTTCAGCAAGTTCAGGGTACTGTTGTACATCATGTATATACTCCCCTTCATAGCTGGAAACGTACCCTATTTTTAAAATATCATCGCTTTCACTTGTCGTCCAATCTACACTTCCAGAAAAACCGTTTTTCAATGCCTCTTTTTCTTTATGCCAGGCTTTCCTAATTGCTGACAGTTTTGCATGGTGCAATAATCTTTGCTTTTCTTTTTCCAATGTTGTTCCATATCGTAAATTAATAACAGCATTTAAGCCGTGTATTTTTACATCAAAGTAATTATTCCCACTTCCATTTTCTTTTGCTATTTCGTGGAATGTTGTATTTACTTGTCCTTGTAATCGTTTTAATTGACCTTTATCATCATTAGCTTTCCAAGTTTCTTCTTTCACAAAGTGGAAAGCGTCTTGCTGAGCACTATGCACTACAAAAGTGAATGGCAACATGTAAGATCTATTGAATACTGAAGTGTAGACATCTCGATAAATAGCGTTTGCTGCAGGAACACTTGAAACTATAGCACG
Source organism: Stenus bimaculatus (assembly GCA_963971135.1). NCBI lineage: Eukaryota > Metazoa > Arthropoda > Insecta > Coleoptera > Staphylinidae > Stenus > Stenus bimaculatus. The sequence goes on along the minus strand of OZ020180.1, from coordinate 65,933,178 downwards.
TCCTTGTGGAGTTCTTGATATCAAAATTCCTTTTCCAAAAGGTGGATCTGAAGCAGCACCAATTTTCTTCGGTACCAAATCCATAACATCAGTCTTTAGGGCAGATTTTGATGGAGTTGAAAGTCCACTCGCTTCAGTCATACGACGCGTGGAGATATGTGCTAAGAAACCAGATTGTATTCCCGTTGAGAATTGCTGCATGGTTAATTGACTGCTTAATTTTTCCTTTGAGGGGTCCCAGAAATGTGGAGATTGTGTTAACACAGGTGGAACAATTCCCCCAGGAAGGGAATCTGGGAATAGTTGAGGTGCCAAACTTTTAAGATTGTAACCCATTTTTCTAAGCCAACCAAGGTAATCTATAAAAATGTAAATTTGCTTTAACCTTTGATTAAGAATTTTAAATTAATAATAATTGTTGACGTTCATTATTAGTTGTTCAAAGTAATTTATTAATAATTTACCTTTTGGTCTTTCCTTGTCACTATTTACATTAATTGGGTCATTTCCGTTGAATCTATATAAGTGCAGGTGTGTTGGAGTTGCAACTTTCTCTACCATGTTTTCCCATAAAGGTGACATCCATTGTCCAATTAAAGGATCATATACTTTTCCATTAGGCATGTGCACCAACGAAGTAACCTAAATACATTATATTGGAATAATTCAGGCAATAAAATTAAAAATATGTTAAATTTACCTGGTCTAATAAACCACCACAGAAATCAACGGGAAGATAAAGGTAGGGATTGGAATCATATACTATGTGACCATATGGTGATCTCATAATTTCTCTGATACCTTCTCCATATTGATTAAATATCATAATAGGTGTTCCACATTGATCAGTTGCTACATAATACTTATGACGATAAACCTATTAAAAGGAACACATAATTTTAATTGGAGAATTATTCAAGTATCTCTATTTCTGATATAAAATCCGAAAATTATCATTTTACCTGCGCATACAGTAGATGCCCTCTATCATCATACACCAAGGACATCAGTTTTCCATCTCTTGGGGAATAAATTTGACTAACTTCTCTCGGACGTTCTTGATTATTGTAAAAAAATTGTGTGATGTTACCAAAATTATCTTTGCGTGTGGATAGCCTAGAATGAGGAAATAATTAGTTTTCAACTCAACTAATAGTAAGATTTATATACCGATCCATGTGGTCGTAGAAATATCTAACATCAAATCGTCCTCTTTTTGTGGCGCGAACTAATAATCCTTTAGCGCTGTAATGGAACTTTTCTTCTCTAGCATTTTGTGTTACTAATCCTCTACTATCATACTTGTATTGCCCTTCTCCAAATTTAATAATTCTATCCATTGTATTATATTCCATTGGAATAGTATTTCCACGATATGTTAAGGATAGCATGTTTCCATTGTCATCATACCTGAAACCCCACGGCTCTTGTGCTTCAACACCAAGAAGTTGTCCATCGCAATCCCATGTGTAGTTCTTAATATTAGTGTAAGTGTTAACACCGACATTTCTTGTGTAAGTTCGCGTCTGAGATATTCGCCTAAAAATAAGTATAAATCATTTATTATTTTTTAAATTACTTCCGAAAAGTCGTAAAAAAATCGCATTTTATGGCAATTAATGTATTATAAAAGCTTTTAGTGTAATAAATTAGTTAATTCAATTTGTATATTGATTATAACCATTTAATTATTTACTTACCCATGCATGTCATGGCTAAACTCCATTCTAAATACTTCCATTCCATGAATAGTTAAGGCAACTTGAGTTTCTAAAAACCTTGTATCGACGCTTCTTGAAAATAAAGCTGTTCCATCAAACACATTAGTTTCATTGGGTTTTGGTTTGATTATTGTAAATGGACCGATTATTTCAATTGCTCCTGTTTTGAAATTGTATGCAAGATTATGTGGAGGTAAGTTTTGCCCACCAATTCTTCCTTGTACAACAGTTAATCTATAATTATTGTCATAATCATAAGTAAATTTAGCATTGCTTAAGCCAGTTTTGGCGCCATAATCAACTCTCTCTTCTAATAATAATCCTCCGACATATTGGTAATCCCATTTGTATTCTAAATCTGGCTCGGTGTGTAAAACTTGGCTTGGCATGCCAGTGGTGGTAGAATATTGATAAAGGGTCTTGCCATCGCCATGTACTACTTCGTGTAAGCGGTTATTTGGTGTGTATCTGTAAACAACTCTAGCACCTTCTCCAGGATACACTGTTTGGATTAGTAAACCAGAATGGGAATAATGCTGTAAAAAGGCTCTTGTACTACCAGGTGGAGTATATGTTACTCTCATAAATCCAAGAGATGGTTGCAAACTAAAAGAGTGCTTAGTTCCACTGGGCAAAGTTACATGTCTCAATCCACCAGTGTTATCATATGACAATAAGAAACTTCTTTGGCTGGCTAGAGTTATTTTACTTATCATATTTAAGTCATTGTATGTAAATATTTGAGTTCCATCCAAAGAACTAGTAATTTCCGAAAGTAGTCCATGCCTGTCATAACTATATTTTAGTTCTGAAGGACCCCACTTCCAACCATCCACTCTATTAAATCCATCGTAAGATATATTTAAAGATTCTGCACCTAAAGGAATATAAACCAAAGGAAGTCCTGCTGGATCATAAATGATTGAAAGTAAAGCCTGTCGGTCGCGATCCAAGAAGGTTTCTTTGCTAGTAATTTGATCAAATTCTATTCCCATTATTTTTGATCTATTAACGTAAATTTCTCGGCTTAAAATTTGCTGGGGATTTCTCACATCACCAGCGAGACCAAACTTAGTTGACATATAGTTCTCCATGCCATCACCAAAAGTAGTATATTGTTCTGACCATACTGGAAGCATCTCCGCTTCAATTGGAAGTGACGCTTCCAGCAAGGGATGCTTTTCATATGCTGCTACTCTTAAAATACTTCCAGAAGGTGTTGAAACAAACACTGTGGAATTCTTGAATGTTTGTGCTTTGGTTATTTCCATTTCTACAAAATAATTTTTATTTATAAGTTTAAAATTACAAAATTAATTCACTAACCATCTTTAATAATGACTTTTTTGTTTGATCTGCCGTTAATTAATAATTTAGCAGGTGGTGTGCTAGCAGCAACAATTAAACCTTGATTTTGTGATAGTTCTGATTTTAGTTTTAAGGTTTCACCACTTGGAAGGGTAACGCCAACAACTCTTCCAAGCCAATCATATTGATAAACGTAAGTCTCTCCTCCCTACAAATATACCTTTATTAGTAGGATTTTGAATAAATTCCATATTTACTTACCCCTGAGCGACTAGTAAGAAGACCGGTATTCATATCGTAATCCAATTCAATTTCAGAGCGTCCCTTTTCAGAGAGTTTTACTAGGTAACCAACTCCTGATATTTTTAGTTCGGATTTGTGGTCTTGAGTATTTTCTATAGAGCTAACTGCATTACTGTAGTCACGCAAGAATTGTATTTTATTCCCAGAGCTATCTGTTACGGTAGAGAGTTTACCAAAGCTAGTATTTTTTGAATAAAGGAACGAGTATCTCGTTTTTCCTGACGTAAGGTCTTTTGTAGTTATGTGTTGCCCATATCTGTTAAAAACATAAACTTCGGAAGTTGCAGGATATGGGATATGATATTCTCCATTTTCATCGTGTGTAGGGAGATAGTGTTCCAAAGCAAGTATGTGGAGTGATCCTTGATCAGCGACGTGTAAAACACCACCGGGAGAAACAGTAAGGGCCGAAATTGCTTGAAATTTGGCATTTGAAGATAAAAGCGTTTCTGGGTTGCCGGTTGTGTCTTCATTAGCGCCACATATACATGCAGTAGGAAGCTCCTGATTACGCGGATTGGCAGTAGTAATAATACTGGTATTACAATCACAACTATTTCTTAATTTATCCTGTGTCTTTCCAGCAAAGTGAATTATTTTTCCTGAAGGGTCAATCAATCTTATAAAATTAATTCGCCGTGTATCCGTTTCCGCAATGTATAAATCCCCATTAGGGGAAAATGCGAGTGCCAATACGGTTCCAAGGATGTCATGATCCTGAACATTTGTTGTATTATCGTCTTTTGTGTGACAATGTAATGGAGTTCCAGCCACTACTTTGATCTTCATGTCGGCAGTAAGCTTCAGCACGAGACGATCGTCAATGAAGTGTAAGGAACCATCTAAAGGACTTAACGATAATCCTGTCGGCCATTGCAGTTGTGCTCGCGATGCCAATATTGCTCCTTGGCAAGGTATGGGAGACCAATGATTGTGATGGCCGTGTGTACCAACGAGAGTATGAATAATACCGCGAGGATCAACTGCTCTTATATTCGTCCCGTCCGCTATATACATTGTTCTATCTGCTGCTATCGCAATGCCCTTAGGGTGAGCCAGCCGAGCGTGTTTAGCGGGGCCATCATCTCCACAATTACTATCGTCGCCAGGAATACAACGCTCCCCATTACCAACAACCTTAAAATAAATATAAAAAATTGCTTTTGTTCTGCATATTCATTATTTTTTAATATTATCAACTTACGGGTTCGCTATTAATACTTGGATCGGAAACCGGATCCAAAGAAATAACTTTGAGTATTTGATGCTTTTCTGGATCCGATACGTATAAATGACCGTCGGCAGGCGATACAGTTAAATAATATTGGTATGCCACTTGCGTTGCTCTATAAAATTTTCAAACAATGTTAAATATTATTATAATAAAGTAAGATTATTTTACCTTAATTGTAAAACAGTATAAACATTTCCTTCGGGTGTTATTCTTCTGACTAAATTGAAATCGCCCACATATATGCTGCCGTCTGGTCCACTTGCCAATGAACCTGGTGTAAGTAATTTAGCATCCTTAGCTGGACCCCCACATTGGCCGGGACAATCTAGTGTTCTTTGCATCCCTGTTCCCATGACAATATTTACTTTTCGTGGATATTGCTTTAAATGTAAAGTGGATCCATCGCCTTTCTGTAAGATACCTTCGTGGAAATTGTAGTGGTGGTGTATGTCCAGTCCCCAGCCACCAATATCAGAAATATCCACATCGAAACCTTTTAAGTTAGTAGTTTGTGTTTCCCACACAGGTTCGTCGCACGTAGAATGTTGATATCCGACGGACACTTTAGCTTCAGCAATACCATATACCTTTTGTTTATATACATTTCTTTTGTTCCAAGCGAAGGTATGTTTTAAACCAGGATCAGCTTCGTATGTTTTTACGTGTAAAGAGCCCTCTACTTCAACTCTTACATGAACATGTGTGAGTGTGTCAGGGATAATTGTTCCTGTTAACTGCATGTGAATTGAACTTAAATATCCAGTAGCTTGCGAACTTTGATACATTAAGTGCAAATCTGAGCCGGGTATTGGAATCGATTCCTGCACAATTTGGGTTTCCGCAAATATAACACTTTTACCGGATATACCTCCCACAGCTTCAGGAATCCATGTACCTGTTATTATCGGTTTTAAAATTTCTGGATCATGTTCATCGCAGGAAGAAGGAAGACCACCATTGGAGCCAAATAATGAACGTGATACCCCAGGGAAATTTATTGCAGGGTTGCGATTTAAAAAACTACAAATTGCTCGGTTTAAATATATATTTACCTTGAATTATTCAGATATGCTATTACCTGCTGTAAAGGTGGGAGGAATCTCCATCATCATTCAGTTGCATATGCACGGGAGGCATGACTACTATTTGGTTCCAAGGAACAAAGACCGTGCGAGTTAGCGGTCTAAATGGGGATCTCTGAAATTGGAGAGTAACTGCCCCACCCCCATTTACAAGCACGTCGAACCTGCCAAGGGAAAGGCATATTAACAATGCAATACGAACTTCAATGTATTGAATTCAATTATTAATGTAATTGAATTTTACCCGGCTTATTCCAAACAGTTTTAATTATTATTTCATTTAAAAAGGTATCTAAATTTAACACTTTTAGAAGCCTTTCGCTTAATATAAAATAAACGTTTAAAATGGAATTGTAATTAACTCCAGTGATGAAAATGCAGATCCTTATTTTACATTATTAATTACTAAAAGACAATATAATTTTGTACAAAACATAGTGAAAATTCCTCGCAAATCATCTTCTGGTTTTAAAGTTACTTTATTAGTTGCATAACTATTATTGTCTGGCGAGTAAATTGTAATCGAATTTTAAATCGAGTAATCATAAATCAAAAGTTTACTACATAAGGAGAATAACAGGGCAACGTTTTGTGCTTATTTGCACCAATCAGGATGACATACTGTATACATTTGAGTTGAAATTAGAAACAAACTTCTCACTGGACTAATTTAGCTTCATCAAAGGTGGCTTATTAAGTTAGAATTAGGTAGAGATCTTATATTTACTTCATATTCGTAATTTAACGCTTCTTTCCAAGTGACCAGGTTAGACCCAGCCTGCTTTATATACCTGATTTAAACTTATCTCACAGGAGATTATTTTGAAAAAATAAAGTTTTGGCGAAGCATATATTTGCCGCTGTTTTGATTAATAGTAATCAAACTTCCAAAATACATCACAATGATTTTTTTACTTAAAAGCGATTACGTTCATTAACTGCTAACCGGTTTCGGAAACACCTTATTACTTCATCAGAGCTTATCCACATGATTAAATAAATATCTTTCAATTATTATATTTTCAAAACAACAGGTACATAATCCTATCATGGATATTTGCAGATTTTAAAATCTATTTTTATTTTGCTGCACACCTTCAGCTCTATTTATTTCCCTAAAAGATGTTGTTTTGGTTTTAAAATTTTATTGAACAACTCGGTTTGATGTAAGTAGACCTCCTAACTTACCTGGTCCACTACCTTGCATTTGGGTTCGAATGTTAAACACACAAATTCTAATGAGTAATAATCAGCACGAAACTTGCATTGTTTACTTCTGACACTCCACATGTGGAGATATTCCAGTAAATGTAATGTTACGTTACATATTTTAAACATTTCATTACAATTTTAATGCAATCTTGTAATGAAACATTGAAATCTTGTAACTAGTTTAACATGAAATGTTTCGTAATATATTTTAAATATTTCAAAATAATTTTAATGTAATGTTTTTTTGTGATGTGCAGGAAATTCACACAGAGAAATATTTTCTTTATAAATATTTCTTAAATATTTTTCAAACTACATTTTTTAAATTTCGCTGCATAGGTATGTTATTCTAACGCGCAAGCGTACTTCGATTGCAGTGTTGACAAGTTTTGATGGTTTGTGTGTAATGTGTGATATCAGTGATCAGTGAGTGAATTTATAATGATCCATAATTATTATCTTCCATTTGAAAGTTTCATCATGTTTATTTTATTTAAACGTTTTTCATGATAATTTATAATGCGTTTATGTGATAATAAAATCTTAACAGGTGGTCATTCGTGTGAGGTGTGAGTTAAATTTTATTTTTATAAATATTTATATAATGTTAAATAATATGGGTATGTAAGTAATTATTATACAGGGTGTCCAGAAATTAAGCGGCCAAACTTTAGGAGGCGATTCTACAACTAATTTTAAGAAAAAAACTTATAAACATGTGTCCGATTTCGCTTCCTAAGGGAGCTACAGCCCTTTAACTATTATTTATTTGAAATCGGTTTGTAATAAAGATTTGAAATTTTGTGTGAGGACTAATACGTTTAAGATATAATTTCTCATTTTTTTCAGATTTTTTGAAAGCTCTGAAAGGGTAGTTTTTTTTATTTTTAGTTTTAAAAATCTGAAAAAAATTGAGAAATTATATCTTAAACGTATTAGTCTTCACACCAAATTTCAAATCTTTATTACAAACCGTTTTCAAATAAATGAAAAAAAAACCTAGTTTTACTCACAATAGTTAGAGGGCTGTAGCTCCCTTAGGAAGCGAAATCGGACACATGCATATAGGAAGTTTTTTTCTTAAGATCAGTTGTAGAATCGCGTCCTAAAGTTTGGCCGCTTAATTTCTGGACACCCTGCATATCTGTCTTTTTTTGAATTCAAGTGAAAGAATTGTGATTTAATATGAAATGTTTCTTAAATATTTACTTATAATATTTCATTGTAATGTTTAAGAAATATTTAATTTGAAACGTTTTTGTCTATTCATGTAACGTTGTATAACTAGGACATGAAACATTGTATGAAACGTTAATGCAACACAATTGTATGCATAGATGGAAACATTTAACCCGTAACTACCATGACTTAGAATTCTAACGTATTTAACATGGCAGGGTCAAAATATACCTTTATTTCGTTTAATCGTTTTTTTGATGCTATTTTTTTAAGTTTCAATATTTTATTATACCATTATATTTGTTTAGGTTTTCCTAAAGCGAAACACTAAAAAATATGGAAAATATTTTTATTCCTAATGTTTAAATAAATTATCCCAGTAATTAAGTAGCGCAACTACAAAAGTAACTTTACAAGGGGTCCATTTTGACCCTGCCATGGTAGTTTATTAAGGGTTAAAAGACATTACAAAAATGTAATTTTGTCTAAGGTGCGTTTTGCTAACGACGGAAAATTTCCGTCGGACGGGAAGCAAACGCTGAACGGAATACTTTGCTTAGTAACGTGTCAGTTAAGTTGCTCAGTTGCTAAGCAAATATTCCCCTCGACGTTTTCGGTCTCGGACAACGGAATTTCCGTCGCTAGCAAAACGCACCTCTAGTGGGTAGAGTACATCAAATACTTGATTATCGACGGCATTTATATTTATTATGTATAATAGTTTATAACATAAAAATAAATTTAGTCTTACATTTTAACTTCCGGTTAAAACTTATTTTAAAAAAAAACTTATAAAGACGTAGTTGGAAAATAATACCCTTTCGAAAAAGTTTAATGAAAAATTGTATGAATTCAAACTTACATTTATTGTGTTATTCCTAAATTTGCATTTTAATTGAGTCCAATTAATGTTGAAAATTATTTCTTTGTTGTTTTTACTTTTGCAAAAGTTCGTTGGTAGTTTACCACCCATCTGCCGTTATTCCGTTATAATGAATATATCAGATAATAGAATGAGCTAGTTTTTTGTGTAGAAACCTCGACGTCCGTAATATTTTACATCCAAATGTTTAGTCATGTGAAAAATATTGCAAACTGATTTATTAACTAGTGTTTGTATGTTCTATTGAAGATTATCGTCGACAAAATATTTAACAAGCTCGTAAGAATTATTTATAGACAGTTTTATAAAAAAAACTCTATAATTCTTGCTTTTCGGACAAATTTAGATAAGTCATTAAACATTTTAACTACGTCTTTTTTGGTTAAAATTAAGTTACAAGGTATGCTCAGTTTTAAGTCACATCCTCAAAAAGCGGTTGTAACAGTTTCAGAAAAAAAAATTAATACAGTCCAACTCTGTTATAACCGAGAAAAGATATTTACCAGATATTATAATTTGAAATATATGATCCGATCAAGAGTCGGAAACTTTGGGAATTGATTTTTTTACTTTTCTTACAAAATAAAAAATAAGAATACATTTATTTTCTAAAAATGTATTAACATAACATGTACATTTTTAATGATAATTTTTTAACATTTTGACAAAAGTTTTTACTCTTGGCAGCAGTTGTTAGATAAATTTATGAATCCTCCAAACAAATTTCAAGATGAAAACCCATTAAAATGAACGAAATTCACCCAAAAAATATTTACTCGATATATCCGTGAAAAGACTCGATATAACCGTCAAATTTTGAATTGAAATATTTTGGAATCAAAATATATGTATCCGGATTTGCTCGTTATAACCAAGTTCGACTGTATAAAAATTGGTATTTCCGTTTTCTTAACTATACTTCAAGTAGTATACATTTTTATCCACAATTTTTATTGTATAAATTTAAAAATATGTATTCTTATTTTGAAAACTTTAGATTTTTGTAGTAAGTAAAATATGCTGGATTTCCGCTTTTGTGGTATTTAAAAAGCTTTAAAAAATATCCTGAGAGAATGATTTAAATAACACATTTCCTATTTAAATTTTGTTGATTTTAAAGATAAAATACACCCGTACTAAATATATTTTTTACAAATCAATTCTGAATATTTTGGAGGAGGTTTTATAATGTCAAAGTGCATATATTTTTAAATATAAAAACATTCCCTTGGATGTTTGTTTAAATTGGTCGAAATCTTAAATAAATATGATAACTTGTTTACTTGTAAAACTCATCAATTGAGTCTTGTATGTATAAGTAAAGTTCGTTGGATATAAATTCATAAAGAAATGTAATGAAACACACCAGAGAAAACTGAAAATACAGTAATTCCACTGGGGACGAAGAGAAAACTCAATATCTGAAGAAAAGGGAAACCAATAAGATAAGAAGGTCATACATTTTTAAATTATATAAAAACAAATATAAGTATAAGTGTATACATTTTTTCATTAAAATTACACAAATTACTTATAAATACCTTATTTATGAATAATTACTAAATTTTGTACAAAATTAATCGCATTTTTATGAAAATAAGTTTAAAATTTCCTGTAATAAAGGTAAACTGTTTGCAGTATTCATAATTTACTGTAATATTTCTTCATATCGATCGATGGACAAATAAGGAAAATTAACTTACCATCCCCCTTGTCGTGTTAAAGTAAATCCAAAGCGTGATTCCCGATCAACTGACACACGAATGCCGACAATTCCTAATCCTTGGGGGGTAACCACCTGACCTCTCATAACAGCAACCCGGCTGTCAACAAACTTTGATAAGAAAAATTTCTGCTTCTACTCATTAACACGTAAAAAGCTACTCCCAATTTAAATAAACCAGGAACAAAATAAATAGAATACATTGTCCACAGATTTTCAACAACTAATGATGGTAATGTATATTTTATTAAGGGTTTACTTATTTTAGGAGATATTTTTTACATATTATAAGCTCACAAAGCATTTTGTACAAGATGTCATAAAATGTAGTTTATAAGTCGATACATCGTAGATAAATGCATAACTGCAATTCGATACTTCGACTTATAGCATGCATTGTATTATATAGCGGTTTGGTCATAAGCTATAAATTATTAAAGCATCGATTGCAATAACGATATTTGAATTTTTATATTAACTGTATTTTAAACATAATTTATATCGTTATTGCTATAGAATTTTCATCGGTGTGCAGGCATTTTACCACCACTACATATGAAAAAAAGTAACTGAATATAATAAGTTTGTACATCAAGAATATCATATCATAGCACCAAAAATCGAGTGAATATTATAAAATATAAAAGCTGATATTTATTTTACAGTGGATTTATTTTAATTGGTTTTATATTTAAATTCAATAAATCCATTGTAAAGTTTCAGCGTGGTTTTGTGTTTTACGGTGGTTGGTCAAAATGCAACGATGCAGTTAAGGGTTGAACGTAATGAGGAAGGACAGGAAAGGTAGCACAGAGGTCGTTCTGACAATGGCACGAAGACAAAGGAAGGAAAATCGGCCGAGCCGTCTTAAATCCATTGTTATCATTGGTAGATATAAGGTGTACAATGTTGTTTCTTTTGATTATAGATTGATTGTTTAAGAATAAAACATAGTTTAGATTAGATAAACGTCCTGTAAATTTTATATCTTTAATTTATTTACGGAACGTTTGTATATGTTATGTAGATTAGTGTAAAGCTTCGTGGTTTTAATGATTAATTGATGATTATGATTTGTACGGACATATCATGTAAGCGATTAGAGAGTACGTAGCGGGTTACATTCACTGCAAATTATAAATTAACCAGTGCATTTACAAAACTATATAGTTTCAACCAACTAACTTTAAAGTCCTGGATTGCATCAGAGGCTATAAGTTAGTAATATATTATCGAAATAAAGGATAAGGTGAGGCAAGGTTTGTATCTACGAATTTATATGCCAGGAGAAATATAAAAAATATTATTTAGTGATTGGTATACTCATATGTACCTATATCTCATGTGATATTAAAGTAATCTAAACGTTAAGTGAAAAAGTTTTAGAAAGTTTTGCGATAGGATCGCATGATATCAAAAAAGTTTATATTTAATATATAATGATGAAATAAATTGGAGTTTCAGGTTACCTCGAGAATGTATTAAAGAATTAGAGCACAGGACAGTTAGAAAGTGAAAACTTTAATAAAATTTAAACTGTAAGCATTTGGGAGAAAATTTAGATCTGCCTTCTTGTAAAAATAAAAAACTTTTAAAATAAAATAATCTTAACAGGAGCAATTTACTTATCGAAATTTCCAATTTCTTATTCAATTTTCGTCAAATATTTGTAGATAAACCAGATTTGTCAGGTTTGGACTTACAGATTTTTTAATTACCAATCGAATTCGTATAAATATAATTTCTTGCTCACACAGATACAATGTAGTCGCGTATAAGGGATTATACCTAGTCATTTGGGTCAAAAAAGTGTTTCTGGATTTTTACATTTTCTTTTAGATAATGTCTTAAAAATATGTTCTGTTGGTTTCAAAAAAAAGACCTGGAATCGATGATTCATTTATGGACAAGAAACTACTTTTGTATAATTAATAAAATCAAATCGCGTTTTTCTCGACACCACTTTTTCTTGTAAACCGCTGGACGGCGAGCAAGTACCGGATAAAATTTGGTACATACTTTCTTCATATACAAGGTGTCTAACCCTGTTATTTCGAAAACGCTTTGCCGAATTTGACTGGGATAAAACAATATTACCTAAGTGAATACAAAGAATCTATTGGTATAACTTTTATTTTCTGGAAGTTTTGTTGGAAAGGTCTTAATAAAACAAATGACTTTTAATAAATCGATTCTTTTTTTACTTTTTTGAAAATTTACGACCAACCGTTCTCCAAATAATAGGGTAGGACAGATGGTCTGAGACACCCTCTGTATATGGCTTGTCTTTGAACAAAGGAATTTTGATTTTTTCGAGATCTCTTAATTTGCAATGATATTAAACGTGTGGTAACATGTTTTTTCGCATTTTCGTTTAAACCAATGCCATTTTAGGAAAAATACTTATTTATGAAACAAGTTTAAAAAGTGGATAATATAACGAGGCCATAAAAACATGAAATTGACATTTCTAGATTTGTTATTTATATTCAATTGCCAGTGCTTTTTGGCTCTAGTGTACAAAAGCATCACTTAAGTCATGCTTTTGTGTACTAGTGCAAGAAAGCATGACTTTATGCACTGATAACTGATCATAAATGGTCTACTTTTTGCACGATCGTAGATTAAGAAATCCTTCGTTAATAGAAAATATTTATTCTTGAGTAGACTAATTTAACTGAAAATTTTGATTTTAGATGATTCAGAGTTCCTTAATAAAAATGAGGTCATAGGAAAACCAGTCGATGCCCGCCATTTAAAAAAATTAAAAAATCCTAATAAAAAACATGTATGTTGAATTATATAGGGTGTTTCTAAACATTTGTCCCTAACTTTAGGAACAGATTATTTGGCCTATTTGAAGATAAAACGTTAGAATAAAATCTTTCGCCAAAATGCTCCATTTTCGAAATTCAGGTTGTTAAACTGTCTTAATTTTTTTCAATTTTTTAACATAACATCTATGTTCCTAAAGATAATTTGCATAAATTTTGTACAGATTTCGCTTTTGCCAATCATCACAGAATACAGCCGCGAAAGTTCAAAACAATTTGTAGGGTGCGATTTTTTCGGTGGTATTAAATAATTCTTTCTAAACGCAAAGAGGTATTAAAAAGTTAACGGGATAAAAACGTTATCAGAAAATCCAAAGAAGTCAAAAAAATGGGACAGGGGTTTAAAGGCGTATAAACTGCAGCCTCGTATTTGATTTCAATTTTCGCAGTTTTATTCAATGATGATTGGCAAAAGTGATTTTTGTACAAAATTTCCTCAAATTATCTATAAAAATATAGAAGTTATGTTAAAAATGAAGAAACTTTAACACCTTTTGTATTTTGAAAGTGGATCACTTTGGCGAAAAACTGTATCTTCAAATAGGTCAAAGCATCTATTCCTGAAGTTAAGGCACTTGTTTAGAAACACCCTGTATATTATAAAAATAAAATTTATACATAGCTTCGTTATTTTGTATTCGATTTAAATAATTGATATGCCAAATTAAATGCTTCAAAGGATACTATAATCGGACGTCAAAAGGTTCTTATTTTTTTCAAAACTATCCGAAAAACAATCTCCGCCAATAGTACCTACAGAAAGAGTTTTGGAAATTTTTTTTGATTTTTTTTATAATACTGATACAAACAATATTTTATTAATTTTTATTTATTGAACTATTTATGACGTATTAAAATCGGATAAAAAATAAAAGATGAGCTACTTTGTTGGCCATTTTTTGTGCACACTTCTGAATGTTTGCTAGAAAAATCTTAAAAAATGTTTTTTTTGGCTCCATGACTAGGTGTTACCGCTTAAACTTGCGACTCAATTGATAATTATTTTAATCCAGCACCAAATGACAAACTTTTTATATTTTCTAAAAGTAGGTTTTGTCTAATACGCTTATGACATTTGTACTATTTCTCGTGAGAATTCGCGCGACCCGCTCGCGCGCCAGAAATTACAAGTAGCATACACGTTTTGCAGCCCGCTAAATATCAGATTGTCCTGTATGCTACGTGTAATTTGGCGAGCTGTAAAATGTGTATGCTGTTTGTAATTCTTAGCGCGCGAGCGGATCACGCGAATTAGCACAAATGTCCTACGGCTATAACCAATGGACAATTTAAGTTGCCTACCACTGGATTTGAAGTTGACCATATAAGTCGGGACACCATGGTCGTCTTATAAACGAGATATAAATACTCAAAGAAAAAATATGGGCTTCATTTTGACATCAGAGGTATTTTCTGTAAGGAGTTAAAGTGATTTTGCACAGAATCCTCTCATAAGGCCATTGTACAATGTGAATAGATTTTATAGCAAATAAAGATTATCTTCCGTTTGGGGTTGGATTATTTTTTTACAATATATGTATATATTTGATTACACTTTTGAGTAGTTGATGATAATTGGATACGTTTATACAATTTGAGAAGTTCAATTCTGTGCAAATTTTTACGAGTTTACAGAAAGCATCTATAAGGTCGATAAAAACCCATTTAACAACGATATAAATATTTTCTGTAAGGAGTTGGATTTTTGCACAGAATTGAGGTATCATATTTGGAAGTTTTCGCTAGTGGTCATATTGTTTTGTAAATCCCTGGTTGTACAAAAAGCATAGCTAACAAACATATAAAAGGAGTAAGGGACGCTTTGTAAGGTGGCAGGCTACAGGCAGCACACGGACAGACGAACAGACAGACAGAACATGGGGAGATGCTGCCACTTACCGCGGTGTAAAGGAATTCCAGAACTCGCTACAAGTGAAGGTTGCAGCAGCGACATAGGGGACACAGAAGACAGGACAATTACTAATCACACGCAATACTCTGCGTTTTGATGCCTTTACTTGAGAATTAAGTATGAGAACATGATAGTGCTCAACTTAAGTGCAAAGGCATTTGAACGCATGTACTACTAAAAGCATTAAATGTGCCAAGACAACTGATCTTAAAGATTCAGTTGGCAAGACGTTGTTTACAAATAAAATAAACAAACACACGCCTCTCACTCACTCAAATTAGTTCGTATTAGATTTTTAATGACAAGACAATGTGACAGTACACACACAATCAATATACATTGAACTCTTAGCTACAGACAATGACAGACACAAGTTAGCAAAGGTCTACTAGCACAAACATAAACATAGAAACGAAACGGACGACGCAAACATGAGTACCTATAAAGCAGGTATGAAATGAAACAACATTGGATGCTCAACTTGTGTCCACCATCGTTATACGTACCTAAGCTTGCTTTTATTATAAAATAAATATAAACCAAAAAATTTAAAAGGGATTTAAAAACATTTCAGCGATGTTTTTTTGTTGTTTTTCAGACAATAATTGAATGTCTGCTTAGCGAGCGACAGACTCGGGCTTTAAAGGCGGGTAGACGCACACAAAGGTTTAAAGACAAAGACACAATGATAACCTGACCACGCTGCACTTCGAAAAGTAAACCACAGTACAATTACAAAATTATTTAAATTATTAAACAGCGTGCCAGGGGGAGGATGGTCGGGTTGGACGGAACTCCGCAAAGGGAGTGTGCGGTGCCCGAGCAAAGCGGCCAGGGTCGAGCCTCCGCTCAACGTGCAGAGCTAGTCCGGTGAGGCCGCACAGCCCGCACTTTCTGCGTGTCTACGGCCTTCCTACTCAACTTAAGGAAGACTGCACTTAAGCACTACACTCAGCTATTCAGCAGTGTACTTACCTTTCCGTGTATTCATCCATATGGGCGTAGGACTGCACTGAGTTCTCTTCAATTAAGAACTTGACTCGTTGATAAAAGGAAGCTGTTACAGATGGTGGTTGCTTCCTCAATAACACTTCAACTGGATCATTACTTGCTAAACACATTATATGGTCGGCACAACTTAAGTGAGAACAACACTCACTATCAGAACAATCAGTCATTCCATCTAGGATAAAAGCAAACACCACGTTAGAGAATATTAATCAACAATTTTTTATAGTAATCACCATGATCATTGTCCAAATCATCATTGCAATTCATTTCTAATGATATACTACAATCTGAACCAGCCCAGCCTTGAATGCACACACATAGGTATGATCCCTCTTCCATAGTACATTGACCGTGACCAGAACATCCATTTTCACATCCAGCTACAATTTATAAATAGTATTATTAAATTTAAACTAAAGAACACGGTTGTATCAATACTCTACGTATAGTTTTGAAAATGTCCAAAAAATTATCATCGTCAATAATTTTGCATAGAACGTCTCTCAATCATAATTGGAGACCATGAGAATAAGATAAGTGCATATGAACCAATTTAGGCAAATTGGGTTTTGATCATATTTTTTCTCACCAGTTAATTCATTATGTACAATATTATCTATTTGTAGAAACTTTAAAACTCCTTTAGGTACATAATGAATGTTTAGAGGATTAGTTTATATTTATTTTGTACTTAGTGCACGAGAAAAACGGAATATCGGTATACTGTGATAATTTTTGGTTCAAATGCACCCAAAATTTTTCGAAGGATGAGACCGTATTTCACTTTGTAATGACTACTGGGAACTTTCGGATTATAAACACCAAAAGGATTACATTATTCAAAATTTTAAAACAGAAGTTTGAGCGGCGACTGAGAAGTGAAAGTGAAAAAAACTTGAGCAATTTCGTTTGGCAGTAATATGTAACGTGGAAGTGGCTTTGACATGGACGTTTTTCAGGTTAAGATAATAGGGGACATGAAAGTTTCTATTTAAATATTTTCTATTTGCGGAGTGTTCTTCAATTGCCTTCAGAGATATAGGGCAGTCCAATTATAGTAGAAAATTGTGCGTCTATAACTTAGCAATTTACGAAAGGGGAAAAGAGGGGTTACTGCAATTATTGAAATGAACTTATGGTGGAATTCTGTGCAAATCTGTAAGCCCTTACAAGAAGTATCTGTGAGGTAACCATGGAAACCATCCATTACAACCCATATAACAAACCTTATAGATTTTTCTTGTAAGGACATCCAGATATGCACAGAATTGCACCATTAATAATAAAAGATGCTCCAATGAAATCGAACCAGTGCTTTTAAAGTACATAGAATACAGATGGTGTTTCCTACAGTATAACTCATTTATCGATGTTTTCAGATACTTGCGAGGGTCATAACAGAAACCGCCCCGAGAAAGTCGAAGCACCTCTTTAACATTGTGTTCAAATCATCCACCAGTGAATCTGACTATGCATTCAGTGATACAAAATGCTAAAAATTCCTAGAGGTTTTTCTTGTGAATGATTGGAAATAAATTTTTCGAAATGCAAGATCAAAAAATAAAACCAGAAAGAACACATTTTCGATTTTAAACAACTGGCAAGTAAATTGATTAAGAATAAAAATAAGGAAGATGAAGGAAATAAAGTTGAATGGTTGAAAATTAAATGCCTTAAATATGAAAAAAATAACCCAAATGTTATTTCCTATAAATATAGTCGCAATTCAAAATTTAATAGAATATCTGTGAAAGGTGAGATACCTCACATTCTGAAACTATCGTATCCGAATCAGCTGCCAGCTGCCAATTCGTGAAAATAAAAAGAAGGATCTCGTAAAACTTTGTAACAAGAATATTCCTTCTACTTCTTCAGATATTATTAAGCAGACATAAGAGAAGAGCCCCAGAGCCAGCAGCCGATGAAAGTAACTTCGGGAAGGTTAATTAAATTTTTGTAAACATTTTTTTATGATGTACAATAATATTCAGATTTATAATTGTATAAAATTATATTTCGTAGTAATTCTGAATATATTCAGAATTATGTATACATATAAAAAATCACATTGAAGTGTTTATTTATTTTGTTCAATCACTATGTGTGGAAATTCCTGAGGTAACTCAAAAATAAAATTCATTTTAAAAAATTCTGACAATATTAAGATATCTGTCTGATTTCCAGAAGATTAGTTTGAAAACAAACCAAAACAAAAAAAAATTAATATAAAAAACACCAAACCCATTGAAAAAAAAAATAATAACCGCTCAATATATACAGGGTGATTTATAATTGAGTGTAAAAAATACACCTATTCTACGTAATATTGGGAATAAAAGTGTTTTTCCTAACAAAGTTAAGTTCAAAAACAGAAAAAATCTAACTGTTTGAGTACTGCTTTAATGTTTAAAAAATAATTTATTATGGAAGATTTTACACTTCACTTGTGTTCGTATATGGATTTTGCGACAGTAACGCCTCGACATCCATAAGAGACTACGACTACCATTTCCGAACAGAAGAAGTGCAAACCATGAAATGTTTTTTGCAATTTTGAGAAGACTGATACCTCGGCAAAAAGGAGCTGGTGCTAAATCACGTCCAGATTTGGTAGAATCAGAATAAGCTTGGATGGATAATCCTTTAATAAGTACGCGACGACTTCACTTTTTACACAATTTTGTTTGGCGTACTTTACATCAAGAACAGCTACATCCTTACGATTTACCACTTACTACTTCAAACTCTATAAAATGTAGATGCTCATCTGCGCTTACAATTTTGCGAATGGTTTCTTGGGCAGGTTTAGAACATCTAGAATTTTCCTGCGGTAGTTTATTATTTACTCGAGATGGAATCAATAATTTGCATAATTATTCGCTGGAAAATCTGTATATTACATTTCAAAGAAAATGGCATAGAAGATTTTCTATCAATTTTGTCATGTTATTTTTAGATGATAATGTCCGTTTTCACCAACGATTCTTAAAATTTAGGCATTCCTTATAGCGCTGGTTGCTAGGTATTTATAACCGTGTAATAAAAAATACCTAGCAACTAGCACTATAAGTAATGCCTAATTGGTCGATTTATCGATTTTGATCATATCTGTAAGCTCTTACAGGAGATATCTGTAAGGTAACCATGGAAAGCGTCCATTACAACCCATATAAAAAACTTTACCGTTTTTCCTGTAAGGACATACAGATATGATCAGAATTGCACCATAAGTTTTAGGAATCGTTGGTGAAAACGGGTATAAGTCATTTACAGGAAATATCTTTAAGGTTTGTTATATGGTTTGTAATGGACGGTTTCTATGATTACCTTACAGTATTTCCTGTGAGGACTTACAAATTTGCACAGAATTGCACTACAAATTACTTCGTTAGGAAGATAGATAAAAAAATTCTTAACACGTCTTTGTGTTCCAAGTATTATGTAGAATATGTAAACCTATCCAGTACATAATTTCTTTAAACGATATCTTTGAACTGTAGAACAGAACAAATTTTTTGCTTCTCCTGAAAAATTACTCTGAATTGCTTAGTGAAATTGTGAAACATTTCAATCGACACGAAAGTGTCTTATCTTGTTCATCATTCAAAATTGGTAAAGAAGATGATTGTAATCTATTAAACATTTTAATTACTGAAGGTAAAAAAAGTAATTTTTGTGCATTTCTTTAGAAAGCGTTCTGTAGATATGTATGATTTTGTATACATCGCACCCCCGCAAAACACCATGACAAATCAAAATTTAATAAAATTTTCATATGTAATATCGACGAGTGGTCAAATTTAAGTCGAATATTTTTCACTGTCATTACCACGAATGTCATTTGGGGTTAAGATTTAAGGGACTATTTAACGAACATTTTTCACTTTTTTAAAGTCACGAAAAATAATCACTTGTGAGTTGAATAGTCAGGTAAGTAAAATATGATTATTACATTGAATAGAAAAGTAAATTATAATTTAAAAATTGTAATGTTAAAGATATATTAATTTAGTTAAAACACTAGTAAATCCATTTTTTGTCTAAATGGTAGAGTACTTCATGATAATATTCTGGTTCCTGAAAATTATTAAATTTTTAGTTATGGCAGTTTTTTCTGCGGGAGTGTGGCATGTAAACTATAAACTCAGTGAGTGTGTTACTCAACTTACATGTGTAGCTTGATAAAAAAATTTATGGTTGCATTTTTTGCTACAATGAATTTATTTGAAAGGCAATTGTCTTTCAGGTAAACTAAGTGCTCCAACCTGTACAATTCATAGAGTTTACACTAAAATCCTTTGTGCTAAATTGAATATAAGACCTTTTGTGTGTCGATAAGTAATGTTATTTTATTTCATTTCATTTGAGATGGTTAAGCAAATAAGTTAAAGTTTGATTAAAGTGATGTTTCTAAAGATAGATTACTATCTTGGAATTCTGGGCTGAACATACAATATACATGTTCTTTTATCTTGTGGACAAACATAATGCACAATTTTATGGCAATTGTAGGTGATTATATACAGGGTGTCCCCTTCGCGGTAGATAAAACTTCAGAGTTACAAAGTAGAACAAATTTCATTTTCAAGAAAAAAAGTAGGGATCTGTCATTTATAATTTTGGAGTAACTGGGTTTTTTTGTAGGTCACCTATTTTTGCCTCACTACAGGACATTGGTAATAACAATTTAACAAATATGTGTACAGATTTAAGAACTCATCACTAGAAGGCAAAAATTATCCATTTTCAATTAGTAATAACAGAAAAACATATTATCTCTACAAATCATGAAAATTTCGAGTTCCCAATTATTTTCTTCACTTACCAAATCATTGTTAAATTTACCCCTCTACTTAACAAATTGTCACTGATTTCTGTTGTTTTGTTATTACTAATTAAAAGGGGGCGATTTTAGCTTGCTATAGTAATATTTTTTTAGTCTCTACGCAACTTGTTTAAATTGTTAATACCTGTGTATTGGTGTGTGAAAAAAATCGCTAACCAAAAATAAAAAACGATGTAACTCCAAAACTATAAATGATAGACCCCTAGTTTTCTAGTTTTTTGACGATGAAATTTGTTCTACTTTCTACGACGATCGGGGTACCTTGAATAATCCAAGTTACAGCCAAAAAGTTTGTGAAAGTATGTTTAATCACAATTGTATTTTGTAATAACATTTTTTTAATAATATCAATGATAATATTCAACTTTGAAAGAAAATTTTAGAAAATCTTTTTATTGTTTTTTACCAATTCCTTCATAGTACAGTTTGTTTTTATTTTGCTGCACTATGTACATAATTATTATGAATACGGCGAATAATAAAATTAAAGTAAACTCCACAACATACTAATATTTACCTTAAATAATGTGTGTACTAGAAGTGAATTAAAAATATATCGGTCTTATAAAAAGAAGAGAAAAAGTACAATGCGATAAATATAAAATATTTTTATGTTTATCACTTTAATAAAAGAATTGTGGATTGAAAATTAAAAAAAACTGGTTTATAATACAACTTGAGGAAATTTAAGTACCCATTATCTTTCAGCTCGCAATTATAAACCTGGCTATAGTTACTTGTAAAATCGACAGATATAAAATCTAAACTAAGTAAGAAATTTAATCAATATTTAACGCGTTGGGATTTCTAAATCTCGAGTTTTCCCCGTTTTATTAAAGTTTGTGTTTTTCATTTTAATTTATTGCCAAGATCTCATAAACTGGCATTTAATTAAAATATAAATGCACTTGATGTATTCATAAGAAATTTTTATTATAAAATTAATAAAAGAATAGGTTTAAACTTACGTAAAGTGCAGTGACGTCCATTCCATCCCTGCGAACATACGCATGTACCGTTTCTGCATTGTCCGTGTTCCTGACAGCGAGGGTCACAAGGTAAATGTTCGCAACGTGGACCAGTCCAACCAGATTCGCACCTGCATTTTCCTGAATCACATATTCCGTGTGGACCGCAGTCTAAATTGCACAAAGCTGGAAATGTGAACCATTAATTTAGCAAAAGACGTAATTCCTCTTTGAAATAGTTTACCCTGTGAACAATCAGCTCCTGTCCAATGTCTGTTACAAATGCACTTTCCAGTTTCCAAATCGTAAACGCCGTGATCAGAGCAGCTGGGTAAGCACTTATGTACTTGCTCATCAATAAGATTACACCTATCACCTTGCCAACCCGCTTTGCAGTAGCACTGTCCTTGTACACAAGCGCCATGATCGGAGCAAGTGGGATCTTCGCAATCGCTTTCCTCGCAAGCCTCTCCTTTCCATCCAGGTTTACATCTACATGATCCTCGAATACATTGACCGTGCCCGGAGCAATCTGCTACTTTACATTCGCTTTCTGGAATATCACATTCAAAGCCCTTCCAACCTTCCTCACAATGACAAAGACCTCCACCGTATTGGCCATGGCCCGAGCATAAAACGGGACAAATACCTATAAAGAAAAATTTAAATTGAAGAGTTTTTGATGTAATAAAATGAACATATCCATTAACTAATGTGTGAAAGTAACGGTTTCTTTATAGGATTATGTTTTAAAAGACTTACTTTTAGAGCAATCTATTCCTTGAAAGCCGTCTATACAATCGCACTTTCCAAGGTAGCAGGAACCTCGACCGGAACAGTCGTTAGGACAAGTAGTGCTAACACCCTCAGCTTCAGATATAATCAAAGACACGCTGTGTGGCTGCAGTTCGTCGTTGTAAACGGAAAGAAACCATCGACCTGTATCCAAGTACTGCAATAAGCTTACATTGACTAGCATGGGCTCAAGTTCAGCATCCCGCTTCGAAATGACATGCTTATCTAAGTCTAGTTCCAGGTCTAAAGTCGGATGAGGAAGATCTGTAGACAAATCTTCAGTGTAATCTATTTTGATATTATGGGGCACGTAGAAAGGTCCCCGGGGTTCAGAGTCGGCTAAAATCTTTTTTGTGCCTTCATAAGAATTGGATATGCTGTCCAAAACGTCCGTTTTATGAAAGTTTTTATTATTGTATGCAAATTTAAGTTCTCTTCGTGGTATTCTACTGTCATCCGGAGAATCTCGTTTGCGTAATCTGTGATCGACTCTGCCTCCTTTTACAAATTCAACGAAATCGTATTGCGTTACACTTGGCGCGACATTTCGTCTACCGTAAACTGCGAAATTAGCTCCCCAAGGCAGTGTAAAATTAAACCGAATGAACGCTGGTTGTTTGTTCCGGAACTCGGAGTTCCAGAATTGATACGGAGGAATCGTTGCTGTGTGAAGGGTATTAAGTTCTCTCAACTCTAAAAGCGGAGGCCATTGCGGTTGAGACTGACTTTGTTGCTGGGGCTGTTGCAATGAAACATGCGTGGTTACACTAGAATGTTCTGCAGTACTCGTTGGTAATGTTTCTGATGAGAAAAATAAAATAAAAGTTGAGCTTATATCGTAAGTTTTTCAATGTTTTACCTTCTGTGGGTAACTGTGTTGATATTGAACCCTGTGTCATTTGGTCATGTGTGACATCCTTCACATCCTGAACTAATATGCAATTTGTAGAATCCATATTTGGCTTCATCGAACTGACAGCTGCAATGAGTTAACAAATTATTGCTATTCCTTCGTAATATATTCAAGCAATTTAATTTCATATTGGAACATCGTGTTTAGCCATTAGTACCGTATGTATAAATTGCTTAATGTGCAAGTTTGATTACGAAAGTTTTAGATGTAATTAATTTTGAAATAATTTAAGTTTCATATTCCGCAAGTAATAATAAGTGATTGGCATGTGGATATTAACATTATAAAGGATTGTCTTACCTGCAAAATAAGCTAGCATGGCTGTGAGAGCGACTGCTAATAAAATTAGCCCTATGCTTAAGCATTTCCAAGTGCAGCGATGCTGACATCTTTTATCTATGTGAAATCTGGACGGGGAGTAAGGTGAATAATGTGGTGTGTGGGCTGTTGGGGCAGATCTTAATGGAAAAACGGGCATAACAAGGGCCGACTGCTGGGGTCCCCCTTGTAATGAGTTAGCACTGGCCGGAATCTGCTGCGATAACTGGCCCTGCTGCAGACCAGAACCGAGCCTGAAATACAAAAAAGAAATATTTAACCAAGAGGACATAAATCAGTATACGCATGATAAATTTTTTTAACTAATTTTCCGGCGGTTTAAGTCAAGCAGTGCGTGTCCTAATGACGCAGTATTACCCTATTATATTTGCTACAACGACCGCAATCAATGTCTTAAATTGTGATCTGCACACACCGTAAAATAGAACACATCCCCTACTCACCAATTTATATGTAGACATATGACTGCGCTAAGGGACTAGCAATAAATTGGAATGCACCATGATCGATGAATTCGTTCCCAAAAAGATCAAGTAGATATTAAAAAAGTCCAATATAATTCTCATATCATCCGTCTGATGGAAATTTGATTAAAAGCAATGACGAATGCGGTTTCTCCCCCAGACAGATTTATGTTTCTACAACTCCTAATATTTTTAAAGTGCAAAAGTGGATATGAGATTCCTTGTTTTATCCGTAAATAAAATTTATTGTATATGTTTCAAATTCAAAGTAAATTCTATTACGTTTACTCGATTTAGTAAATCTACTTCCTTAGTAACATGTTTCATTTTATACTAAATTTATAACAGCTTCGATATTACCAAATTTTTTAATATTGTCATATGTTAATAGAAAAAAGATGTTAAAAACGGATTGGCTTTGCAGTGACACATTGTTAGATTGATATATTTACTATTGGTCTATGAAAACTTCGTACGTTCATCAAATATTTAACTTTTCATACATATATGAATTTGCATAAGAACAGATATTAAGTTTCCTTAGAATAAATAGGTTTTTCAATGAAAAATTATACCAGATTTTTAAATTGACTGTTTTATTTCGAATTTCCATACATTATACTGTTTTCCAACAAAAACTATCTTATTTTATATAGACGCCATATTGAATTTCTTACCGGGTAAATTGTATTTTTTTATTTCAACGATGTTTTAAACCCATGTTTGAAGTAATACACAATACACTACTGACTATTTGAGATTATTTGAATTAAATTAATTTATTTAAATAAACCATAACTTTTTGGCAGGTCTTCTTTTGACAAATTAATTGGATTTTTCGTTTTTTTTTCCTTTATCTTCGGAATGGCGCGAAAGTTTCGAATATTTTAGATGGCACCTAATGAGTATAAAAAAATGTAAAACATTGTCCATTTCACCGAAAAACCGAATCTGTAACTTTATTAATAACAAAGATTTTCGGAGACATTTTAATTTTCAATTTACTAAAGTAACTCAGTAACCTTGTTTTAGGTATAAAAATTTACGTAATGATTAAAACTAGTTATTGTACTCCATAAAAAGTGGATACCTAACTGTTTTTTTATTTATATTATAACTATTCTTATTTTATAATATATTAGATAAAACAAACTTAAATATTTATTTTGGATTAAAAATTCTATACGAATTTCTCAGGAGTGGGTAAACAAGTTAATAATTTACCAATAGTATATCTTTTGTTTAAGTATTTTTGAAGTTGTAAGATTACTTATTACTGTCCCCATTACATAATACAGACGAATTATATAATCTACTATTTCCTGCCCCTTTAAATCTCTTGCATTTCTAATGCTTTTCTTTCTATTGTTTTCATCCTTTTATAGGCTTTGTCCCCTCTTTAAATGTAATTAAATTCCTTTGTTTTCACTGGACATGGAAAAACATTGGTAGACTACATTTTAAAGCTTTAGAAATAAACAAAAACATTTTATTTCTTCCCTCAAAATAATAATTTTTCCTATCGACAGTATCATTTTTATATTATTAGATTTTATCTTTATGCTGTTTTATATCATTTCCTTGAGTTTTTAAGGTAAACTAATTAGAATAAAAAGATGACAACAAGTTTTTCGCCTATGAGTTTTTTGCTATTCGTAACTACTTAGTGGCGCCACTAAAATTTAAACTATACGTACTTGATGCGTCATAATATATAATTAGCTAGTGGGTAAAAAGACATCAAAATAATAAGAAAAGTTCATATAAACATATGCCCGATTTTATTTACTAAGGAAGATGCAGTTCTTCAAAGGCGTCTACACGAAACTTTTCTATATTTATGAAAATAAAAAATTGGAATTATAGTATATTACATGCGCTCAGAAAATAGATACATTTAATGAAATTAAAATGTTAAGTGTAATATCCTATTTTCTTATTAAGTTTTTAAGATATTAAGTTTTTAAGATATTAATTTTTATAGTTTTCAAGGTGCCTATTTTGCAAATATCGTATTTTTTTTCAAATGATATTGGAAATCGAAAGAGATATTTAGATTTTTTAAGTTTATTAAATCTTAGCACAACATTTCAATTTTTGTGTTATTAAATAAACAAATGGCATACCTTAAGTTTACTTACTCAATTTTTAACTACGTATAAAGGGCGCTATAAATGGAGGATATTCGGTACCTGTCAGTGCCAAAAATTGTGTTTAAAATTATGTTTGAAGCTTCAGTAAATCTCAGAAAACAAGTAAAATCAAAAAAGTTAGAGTGGATTTCATCTGAAGTGAACCTTTCCTGCGCCGCGAGCGCTTTTACCCGAGCGATTATTATTAAAACTAAATAATATCGATTTATACATTACAGGAATTCAGATTAATTGAGAAACCTTAATTCTAGATGACCAGTCCATCATCATGTACATCAATCATAAACTAAGTTAATCTAAATATTCTTAAACATTGATTTCTGAGCAGGGTTCTCTTCAGATGAAAACCACTCTAGTACCGAATATAGAAGTTCATATTTTGCAACCAGAGGGAAAGCGGAATGTAAAAATTCCCAATTGTAGGATTGCGCAGCAAACAGGAATTCCAACCTAACTGAGATTGAATCAGTGACGCTAAATTTTTTACCCAGGCTGGAGAGTTTTAGTACTACTACTAGGTACAGGATTATAGTAGGGACTATTACTAATAAAACTCTTCAACATGGGTAGAAAAATTCAGTGACGATGATTTTATTCAATATCGGTTAGGTTAGGTTAGTTTATAAAAGACTGAAATTCCTGTTTGCTGCGCGGTCCTACCATATTTATTTTATCAATATCCGATGAAACCCAAAGAGATATTGATTTTTTAGTTCAAGCAACATATTAAAATTTCAAATTTTTATGTGTAAGTATAAACAAAGAAATTGTAGAGATGGTCCTACTTTCGTATACACCCGGTATATATTATATTATATATAATACTTTTAGATTCCAGCAAATTTCGTTCTACCATTTTGTAATTCGAACAGTTTACAGTTCTAAGAAATTTCATTTCTAACAGATTTCGGTTCTAAAACTTTTCGATTCGAACACTTTCAGTTCTAACATTATGAATATTTATGCATTACTTTAAATTCGCCCTGTATATTTTTATTACGTTTACATGACCAGCCATGGATGTTAACAAAAATAAGATATTTTTAGTAAATTTAATAAGTATTGAAGTTCCATTTTGTTTTTATCCACGAAATTAGTTCATTGTTTGAAGTATTACTTTAAAAATCCCGTCTGTATAATCTATAGCCAGTTATTTTTAGCTACCCATTATTTTGATTGGGACCAAATTACGGCGAATATTAAAATAAAACACACAAGAGTTGTTATTATTATGTAAATGTAATCATCATCGGGTAAACTGAATAAAAGCAATTTTATATGATTGTCTACGTACTATATGCATTCATGTATGTACGTATATAGAGCCACACAGAGAAATGTGTATGTGTTGGTCCAGTGAACTATGATCAGTAGACTATGAAATTGCATTTTCATAAGCAATAACTGTAATAGCCGCTTGTAGTGATCAATTTCGTGTGTCTGCATTAATTACTTTCAACATTACAGCCAGCTATAATATGGGAGGCATCGTGCCTTCTCCAAAACTTATTAAAGGCAATTAATGTTTAAATGCAATCGGAAATGTTGATTGCTGGATCAGAAACGCCGTAATTACTAACTCATTTAATGATATAGAGTGAATAGAGTTACAAGTTTGATTGGCTTAGGGGTGAAGGGTTCGTTTTGTCAGACCACAGTGCATGTTCTTGCCCTTTCTCCTTAATATCGGCGAAGGTTTAAACATCCTGAACAATAAAATCCCTAAATTAGCTTTATAAAACATTTAAATGTTCAAATGATTTTAATTTAGTATTCAAAATGCGTAAAAACAATTTATATTAATAAAAGCTTTATTTTATGAAATATTGGGTTTTAATATTGCAAAAGTTGTAAATAGAATATTTTATCTTGTATTAATATACAAACATGTATGTATGTACATACACAAAAGTGGAATTGGGGAAAAATTACGAGAATCATTATTAATTCAAAAAGCGAAGATTAATTACCAAAATGAAATATTAAAAAATAACATCACGCCGGCATTAATAAATCAATCAATTTTACTTGAAAATAGGTAATTTGAGTCCATGTGGTGTATTTTGTGCGCGCGCCTAATTTATTTTATAAAAGCAGATTAAATGATTATAAATGCTGCTATATCGTGATTGAAGGAAATTTATTACCTAAAATGCTACTACTCTAATAAATTTTCTTATTTATAAAATTAATTCGAGTAAAAAGTAAAAATATGAATTCATAAATCTTGCAATGTTTACTGATTACGTTTTAAGCTTTAAAGGAGATTAAATTGTATTTTCCTGGCAAAATATTTTTTATTTGTTTCCAACCATAAGTCGCTTTAATAATAATTAAAATAAATTGATTTTATTTACAGCTTTATGCTTCACTGATACTTTATGGTGTGTTTATTCGAGCGAAAAACAAAAAGTGTCCAAAGGTAAAATTTATACAAGTTTGGAAACAAAAACAGGCGATTAATTTTAGTTAATGTATAGTATATTTCAAATTATAGTTGCTATGGTCTGTCTGAGAACCCTTATAATCTAATTTTAAAGTGATGCATTGCACAAAGTGACTGCTACGAAGGGTGTAAAGAAATTTGGAAAGTGGCGACAGCTTCCAAACAGATTTTATTATACTAATGGCAACAGATAAATTTTAAAAGACAGTTTTTGTTTTATTTATATTATCAGAATTAATATTATTTAAAATATTTATCTGATTTGAAGTTCTAGACTTAAATTATACAGTTATTATCGATGAAAGTAATGGTAAATACACTGATTTTAAGGTGTGACATTTTAATATACTGACAGATTTTTTTAGTGAAATTGAGGTGTGTTCCGGTAATGATTACGTAATTTCACAAGCTATTAAACATTTATATAATGGGTTGATCAAAAATAAATGTAATCATCTAATTTCATTGTGGTGATTTTATAGTTTCATTAAAGTACGAAAAATATAATAAAATTTTCGTTTATTTATGACAAAATATAAATATACGTGATGAAAAATTTAGAGACGTCGTTAACGTTATACATGTGATTATAATATATTTCTTCATAAGAAATATTTTTTTAAAGACGTCTTTAACGTTAACGACGTCTCTAAAATTTTCATCACGGTCGCTGAATACAGGCTAGTGTGTTTGTAGTATAAAGTTTGATAGTGATTGTAACACAATAGCTAAAATAGTACGGATCTTAAGAAAACCGGTATTAAAGGGTTATATTGGTAAACTTTATGTTATGACCAGTTTGTTTTCATTTTATTGATACAACTTTTTACTATCTACTTAAAAAATAAAATCCAAACTTTCAAACTTTTTATCGCCAACTATTTAAACCTGACCGATAATAAACACACCTATAACTTATAACTATAACTGCAATTTTGCAGTTTTTTCTGTATGCAACTGTTAGCTTACTTTTTGATAATTTTTTATCTGCTAAAGTTTCAAATTATGTCAAATATAGGAAATTTTAAATATTTTTAAATAAATAATAAATCTTTATAGAAGAAACCGAAAATTGTACAATATTGTATTAAACCTGAGTAGACCCTAATATAAATTTGTATTACTTTTACTAGAAAAACACCAAATATAATCTAGCCTAATCATTTTTCTTGATAACCTAAGTACTTAACACATTTAAAAATAATTAATCCGTAACCTGAATATATGTATATTGAGTTCAATAACAGTACAATAATAATAATAATAATAATAATAATAATAATCTTTATTTCCCAACAGATTTATACAAATCCAAGTTACAGGAAAATTTCTTAAGCTAAAAAATAGAAAAAGTGAATTTAGTTTTACAAGTCTATAATATTTTTTTTTGCAAATTGCTCAATGCTGTATGTCTTTGTCCTAAAAATTTTTGGCATGAAAAAAATCGTTTGAAGAAGTCATACCAAAGCTGCATTTTTACAAAATATAAATCTATCAAGTTGAAATTGGTTATTTAGAAATCTTACTTTTTGGAATCATTCTGTTCTTCGACTTAATGATTAATTTAAAAATTTTGTTTTAAATAAATGGTTATTCAATTCAATGTGAGAAATTTAAGATCCAAGATATAAGATTTAAGATATAAAGTATGTACTTTAAATGAACCAGATTTAAGAGTTACAGTTTATGACTTAATATTTAAAAATTGGTTGAATTTATCGTCTAGTTAATAACTCTAAAATCTTGCCCAAACTGCGCATGTACGTGATAAATAAATCTAACCATCAAATAAAAATAATTATTAAAAAAACATGGAAAGGATAATTCATTTATAATAATAATAATTATCCTTGCCATGTTTTTTTAGCATTTTACGATATTATCCTTAATTCATCTATCGAAAAATAATTAAGTTTTGAATATTTTGTGGTTAATAATAATAATAATAATCTTTATTTACTGTTAATCAATATATAAATATTTTACACATGTCACAAAATATATTTAAAATTTAATATAAAAGCCATTAAATGCAAAACACATACATATAAGCACAAATATATACAAAACAATATATTAAATAGCACAACTTAAAAACTCTTCAAAAGTATAGAAAGCATTTTCAGTTAAAATGTTTTTTAGTTTTGTCTGAAATGTAAGAAATGAAGGAATTATGAGTTCCTCCGGTCATTTATTAAAGGATTTTGGTCCTAAGAAAAGAAGTTTACCGAAATTTGAGATCGTTTGAGTCTTAAAAAATTTGGTCTTATTTCTACTTAAATTAGATTTTGTATAGAGGATAACATTATAAATATACAGTTATTTTCTTATAAATAATTTAGTGAGATGTCTTGTGAAAGTGACCAATGTGATTCAAGCGAATTCGCATCAGACAGTGAATTGATAAATTTGGTCAAAAAATGAGTACCCAACAACACAAATGTATTTCGGCTCTTGACAAAATACGAGCAGATTTAAACTTTAAATGGCGTTAACTCTTAAGTTGTAAAACTGGGTGGATAAATCATAATTCCTAAATTTTCTGAATCAAAATTTTTAGGTTATAACTTACTTAAGAATGTTTTACAACAGTACCAAAGTTTATATCAGACCATTAAAAAAATTATGAGATCATAAGCGACGTCATGATAAAATTTGTTTTTCTGATCAAAATAATATTTTTAAAAAACAACGTGTTTTACTATTTTTTAAAGTAGTTTTAAATTGTATGCGTTTCTTATCCTTTTTTTTATAAAACATCTAGATGGCAAAAGTATAAACTTTTTGGTACCTACTCCTTATGCTATAATAATCGTAACAACCGATTCAAAATTTTTTTTTTAATTACGTCATAGCCACGTCATGTCAACTGATAATTTTTTTTAAGTTAAAAATTCAAAACAATTCGACACGTAATTTACCGTGTTCAAAAATTCCTAATAATAAAGTAGTTATAACGACGAGAAATTCAATTAAATTAGTAAATTTGATATTAATTTAGTGTTTGAAGGAAAATGCCTATGAACTCAAAATTTTCATGATTTGTAGGGATAATAATGTAGTTTTAGATGTTAGAAAAAAAACACCCCCTTACTTGGCTTTTTTTGAAAAAATTGTAAAAAAACGACAAATTTTTTATTTTTTTTTTAATTATTTTCTTTTTGTGAATTATTATTTAACATTCTGTCAACAATTTATGTTGTTTTGTTATTACTAGTTGAAAGAGGGTGGTTTTAGCTTTCTAGTGATAATTTTTGTAGATTTTTGCACACATTTTTAAGTTGTTATTACTGATTTAGTGATGTGTGGGAAAAATTGATAACTTAAAATTAAAAAAGCTGTAACTCCAAAACTATAATAGTTAGACCCACACTTTTTTCGATTTTTTACGATGAAATTTCTTCTACTTTCTAGCCCCGAAGTTTTGGCTACCACGAATGGGACACCCTGTATAATTTTGGATATTTTAAAAACATTAATTTAATAGTAAAGCAGTTTTGAACCTAATAATTGCCAGTTATATTTATTTTAATTAAAATCTAATATAATTAATTCCTTCCACTCGAACTTGCTAATTAATTACTATGTGATATTTGTGTAGCGAAGTGGATTTAATGAATAAGGACTTGAATTAAATTTTCATATTTTACATGGTAATTTATACTAAATTATAATTACATACTTACGTTACAATATAATCGTTTTTAACAAAAGTTACTATTATTTAAATGTAATAATTAATCATAATTAACTGAGATAACTAAAATATCTTATATTTTATATATTTATAATATTTTTTATTTTACATTACTATAAAGAAAAACAATTTTTCCACGACTATGGAAATGAGCAATGGATTATGGGGTAATTTTAACCAAAGAACAAAATTTACATAGAAGAAATCACGAAAAATAATCTCAACAAATTTGCATAAAAGTGCCGTAAAATAAAAAAATGTCATGGAAAAGGTATAGTTTCCACTCGCGAGAAAATAGACATTATTCACACAGAACTATAGACAATTTAGATTACCTGTAGGTGGCGCCACTATCGCGGAATCAGCTGATTATTGGTGAGTACTTGTCATTGTTATTATTTAATTTAAATTTGACTAGTTAAAGTCACATATTTCAAACGAAAACTGAAAATATGTACGATCTGCGTACAACGTTAATGTAATATTACTGACAAGTACCGATTTAGTCCATAACGCTACATCCAGATGGCGCATGGAATTCCGAAATCGCGAATTACGGTCTTTGAATAATATTTACTTTTTTTTGTCGAATACCATAAATACACTAAATTTGTAATTTAATCAAAATGTTTACGCTTATTATAGATTATAAAATTATAAGCTAATGCTATTTATAAAATAGGACACATAATAGAATGCTACTAATAAATGAATTATATGGAATCTAAATTTAATGAAAATGTAAATAACATGATTTATTACCATTTTATGTATCAGAAATCCACCATATTGCCTATTGCAAATTATAAAGCGCTCAGCATTCGAAACCCTTTTACATGTAAAATTAATACAAAATGAATAAATAAAAGTATTTTTAGTTAAGAAATCGCTTCTGTAAAAATATTTTTAAATTATTAAAATCAGATCAAATAAAGTTAGAAAAAAAATGACCTTATAATATTTATATGTATAAAGTAAAATTATAAGGAAAGATATAAATACGCGATAAGGATTTTTTAAATATAACTAACCGGTTTCGGAAAATGTATATTTTCTTCTTCAGAGCTACAAAAAAACAGTAATCTTAAATAAAAGTCTAACATGATAAAAATACACGATTTTGTTAAAAATAATTATAACCATACTTTGATTCGTCATCTAATAGGGATTGACCGGTTTCAGAGTCTTTTTTCAAAATACTTTTAGTTCCCACCGAGGTTATTTTGAAAACAAATAATTTTTGAAAAATAGCCTGAAACTGATCAATTGTTATTTAGTTGGGGACCAATGTATGGTTGTATTTACTTTTATTGTAACTTTTAACAAAATCAAGCTTTAAAAGACTTTTTTTTTAACCCATGTTACCTATTCTTCTCAAATATTCCATAAAATTAAAAAAAAATGACAGCTGTATAAAGAATAGTGCTTTGCAATGATGTATCACTCGACCACTATTGCCATTTAAGATTTCTGAAGGGGTAGTTTCCCTGCATAACTGGGTGAGGGGTTGCCCATTGCGTTACTATAAAACCTGGTCCATCAAGTAAAAATTGACCGGTTTCAGGTTTTTGTTTTAATTATTTATTTTCAAAATAACCTGGGTGGGAACTCTTAGTTGGGCCACCCTGTATATATGAAGGACAATACATGCAAATATCAAGTTTACAATAGAAAAACGGATTAATAATTCAATCTTCTTTTTAGATATCAATACTTTTAGGTCATCGAACTAAAACCAAAGTTTTCAATTTTTCACAAACCCAGTCTTATTGACATTGTAATTAATTTTAAATCAAATCATCCAGTTTCTCATTAATTTGCATCGTTTCATAGTCTTTTATACAGACTTTTTAAGATTCCAATATTACTGGCAAAAATTTTGATTTTCAAAATTTAATTATTAAAAGAATTGTATTAAAAACTAGATTAAAGTGAATGTAAAAAGATCATATTCACAAACTGTTTCAACTTCAAAAGATTCTATTAAATATGCCGAGTTATTACATTAATCAAAACTGTTATCAATTATTTAAACTTTTACCATGCAAGTTTCGTTAATATTTTTAAATTTATATATTTGGTGAAACATGTTGCACTGTTTCTGTGAAAATTGTTAACTAAATAAATAAGTTGGGCAAGAAGAATATTTTACTTTTTCTACATTAATATTTCATATGCAAATACTCGCAAGAATTTTACTTTATTCTAAAATTATTTACTTAAATATTCATTTTATATAAAAAAATTGTATTAAATATAGCTCCTGTATTTTTGATCATGTTTATCTTAGATCACTGTTTCTTGTAGCTCTGAAAAGTAAATAACATTCCGAAACCGGTTAGCATGTTGAAATGTTGAGCTTTATTTGAAAACTCCGTATCCCGAATTTCTTTCATTAAATTATTACTTGGGGACGTTTTGGATTTCTAAATTAAAAGGAAAGAAGGTTCTGTAATCGTACATTTTATTTTTATCATTTAATATAAAGATTTTACCTCATAATGTAAATACACAAAAACAATTGCTTCTAAAACCATAAATACAGTAAAATTTATATGTAATTATGTAAACTACTTGTGATGACTATTTTAAAAATTGATCATGGACCGTTTATAATTTGTAAGTATATTCTCTGTTTGATTATGCAATTTTTACATTTTTGGTTTATTTCGAGGTTTATTTCTAGCACCTGATGATAATTTAGTGTATTAATATCGAAACATGTTGCATTTGCTGTATAATAACGTTGATGGAGCTTAGAAATCACAAGTGTTTTCTTATTTTATTAAAAACATGAAAAATACTAAAAGTTACACTATTTAGTTTTAATCCATTATGGTGATGATAGTAAAAAGAAAGATTTGTTGTAATTGTTTTTTTAAATTTTTAAAACATGAAATATTATTTCAATAAAATAAATAAGTTTTATTTATAATGTTCATATCAGCTAAAATTTTTAAAGAAACTGTATTTTTTATACTTTAAAATAAAATAAATTAAAAACTATAATTGTGAAAAAAATACAAATTATAATTTATAAAGCAAACAAAACAAATTTTATAGGAAGAAGTAGATTGAAGAAGAAGGGTATAATTCACAAAGTAAACTCTTCAATTACACACTTCAAAGTTACTCGCTATAAATAAATACGGTTAACAGCGTATTACTTCTTGAAAACAAGATTAAAGCAGATTTTTACGCCCGGCGAATGCGCAATTTGTTTTGCTTAAAAACTTGAGCAGCAAAGCAAAAACCTACATTAATAATTTATTTTCTTTGATATCAAATTATAATTATTTTTGTTTACAAACGCTTTACTTAAGATCGTTATAGACCTCGATATAATCACAGAAAAATGTTATATAATACCTGATATTTATTTTTAACGCTGAGGGAGAAACTTCAATAATTAAACAGTAAACACGGGTTCTTAACTTCGAATTGTTACGTTTTAAATGTTTTTAATTAAATAAATTAGAACTGTTAAATTTACGTTTCACATTTATCGTTTGTATGGCTTTTTAGTAATTATATAACAAAATTTAAAGTAATAAAGTAGAAACAAAGTCTTTAAATTATTATAATATTATAAGGGTCAAGGAAATAACGACCCCACCCTTCATACTAAAAAAAAATTACTTGACCATTTCTTTCTTAATAGTTTTATGACAACTAATTTAAAATTCGTCCTTTTAGTTTTCGTTGGCGCACCCTGTATTTAAATTACCATGTGTGCAACTTACAAGGTTTATTATTGTTTCATACAACACTTTTTAGTAAGGTAATCTGACTTATTTATGCATTTTTTCTATATCTTATTAAGGAATATTTCGGAAAACATTTTTGTGTTTTCATTTACCTTTTTATTAAAAGTTTTCAAACATATTGTCGACGCGCATGATAGATAGGTACATAAAAAATTTTAGAATATGGTGGTAAATCATTTTTGTTTATTTTGTAATATACTACTCTAAAAAATGCTGACCATCATCAAGTTGTTTTGGGAAAATTTAATTTTTCATCATCCTAATGCCTTAAAGCAAAGGTAGATTTAATTTATGTACATATTTGCCTTGTTTGTGTTTACTTAATATTATTATGTATTATATAATTTATGTATAATCTGCCGTAAACTTAGTAGTAAATTAGGAAAATCATATTTTAAGTATTTTGCTAAACTTTAGTTTATCTTGGTAAATATAACTGATCTTTCACTTAAAGAATAATAGAGCAAAATAGGATAATATAAATTATTCATTGCTTCTGATAATTTTATATTATTATAAATTAATGAAAGGTGTTGCTTCGTTATAGATTATTTATACATCAAATGAGTTTATATTTTATTTATTTTATATTAATTATTGTTAGAAGTAAAAATAATTCCGAGAAAAGTAAATATAAAATAATGTAATATTGCCCCATTTTCAAAACATGCAAATATAATCTCGGAGTTAATCCCAACCCTTTCTGATAGATACAATGGAAAACTTTTGTTTTGCAATACAATTATCATAGAATATGCAAGTTTATTTATCAGTACTCTGAATGAAACTTCCGCGGAATTTAATTTAGACAATTGCGTTCAATCCAATTATTAAATTTATGCTTGGTAGTTGAAGATAACTCAGGCGAAATAAAACTATGTTTGGTTTAAATTAAAGATAAACAGAAACCTTCTACAGTTTATAAGCTTAACAATCAACTTTAAGATTGTATTGTCATATAATCTCAATAAAATATTCAAATATTTTGATTTAAAATATTCTCGAAAATGTTGCTAGCTAAAGCTAAGTATAGGTACTAATTTTATTGAAAAATTAAAATAAATGTGAAATAATTCATTTAATTGGCTTATCGTGCGTAATTTTAATATCATTATGATACTTCTATTGATTGTCTCTAATTATTAAAATAATGATATTCATCGCTTTTAATTATAATTAAATTACTAATTAACAACTCACACTATACCCATATTTTTATGTAACATATTTATGTTGTTTGTTAATTTTTAAAGCAACTCAAAGTTTTAAATTTGTTGGATTTTTAAATTTTAGATACCAAAAAAGATATTAAAAAACCATGTTGGTGACTTTTATTATACTTAAAATTAATGTAATATCATATAAATCGGATGTGCCAAAATATAATGTCAGTATTATTCAATTTTTTTACGATTACATTCAATTTAAAGTACATCTTAAATGTTTTGTAGGAATTTTGTTGTTGTAGCTTTATAATTTGTACAATAAAATTGGTTTTAAACATTTATAACAATATAGTCAATATACAAATTTCACAAAGGTTTAGAAATAAATTGATTATATGATTTGTTTTGTTAGTTGTTAGTTTACTAGTTTTTTAAAATTTGCAATTTTTAATAAGATCTATGTTTTTTGTTATTTATTACTCCTTTAAGGTGATACGGAGTCAAATGTTGAAAAACCGACGTTTTTACCTTTCATGATTTTTTTAAAAGTGTTTCGAATTGGAAAGTCAAAAAAATAAGAAAATACCAAACTAAATTAAGAATTTTACTTTCATCTATAATTACATTTGTGTAATTTTGCAAGAAAAACTTCTATATTTATATTTTAATTTTTGCAAAACTATGCTCGTATAAATCTAGATAAATGAAAAATAAAAATTGCATACAAAAGTGCAATTCTTACTTAAGTTCGGTATTTAATTATTTTTTTTAGTTTCCAATTTGAAACACTTTAAAAAAATTCAGGAAAGATAAAAACATCGGTTTTTCAACATTTGACTCGCTATCATCTTAACCTTATGGTATAAAATACTTTACAAGGTTTTTGGTATAATATAAAATATAGAAAGAAACTATACAAAGAAACAACAAAAAAAAACAATGAAATAACAAACAAAAAACATATAAATAATAGAATAAGATCAAATATATTAATTAATTTTTATTATTAAAGTTATTTATTTCATTTATTTTCTGGTATCTTATATTTAAATTTTGAAATATTGATTCTTTTAGTAATCGTATTATTTGCTAGCAAAATATGTAAATTGTCAGTTTCTACCTCGGTCGACTTTCATGTTTATATACATTTTTATTAAAATTAATTTTGTTATTAGTTATTTTATTATAAATTTTATGTTGAGGTTTTCATTTTGTATGATATTTCAATGTTAAATATTTTATAATTTAAATATAAATATTTTGTTGATGTAAAATGATCCCAATTATAATAAATAACTTTAATTGTTTATTTTGAATTTTTTGTACTTAGTTTACATAATAATTTTTAATTTGCCGATCTTCACATATTTAGACCATACTTTAAAAGAGCATAAATTGATCTTTTCATAAAAAAAGGCAATAAGTTTGAACATTTTTCCAATGCACCAATTATTGATGTAATTTATTATCAATATACAAAGTGTCCTAATTTAATTATTCTTGGTGAATATCTTGAAAACTAAACCTTAAAATTTAAAAGTCCCATGGGTTTTAAATTTATATAGGATTTTTTTTTTCAAATGGAAACCCATAATTTTTATTATAGATTCGTAACTATGAAAAAATATAAAATCAACTTTAAATTGAAACATTTATTTAGAAAAATTCAATTTTTCAAGACATTCGTCCTCGATTTTCAGATTTCGATTAAGTTTTAATAGAATAGTAAAGTTTTTTTAGGAAAGTGCTCAAATTAAGGTAAGAATTTACAAAAATCATTAAAAAAATTTTAATTTACTTGTTTAAAATTTATGTAGTATTTTTTTAAGAAAATGTTAGTTTTTTAATATTAAAATTAAAGATAAGATCGAAGGTCTGTTTCAAATTATTGCCATTATAACTACAAAATATTAACATTAGGTTATAAATAAAAAAGTACCATTCATTTTAATATTCTTAATGTGTAGAGATCCTTGTACAATAAAACCCCAGTTTTCACTGTTAATTTGTTATTAAAAAATGCAATAATAGACCGTGGATACTTAATATTTAAACTATTCATAAAATAGAAAATAGAAATTTTTGAAACTATTGATGTGGTGTTTCAATAAAATATCAAATAGATAAAAAAACTATGTTAGTTTTTATTTCGGAATGAATTTATTATTTTGATAAGAAAATACAATTCATTCATAAATAAATAGATACTTTTGGTTTTTATAATGATATACCAGGCAAGTACAAAATATACCTATAGCCCGGCGCATTCTCCATTTAAGTTATACCGAGGGGTTACATAAAGCATCCACAAAGCTGTAGCTTTTTAATTTTTGATTCGGTTTTAATAAAAGATATGGAAAATTAAATAGTCCAGTCCCTGCTGCAAACTGATAATTGGCAGCATACCGGGTGTAAACATATGGGTCACTTAGCTGTATGTATACATTCTTTCTTTAGGATAATAAAAATTTGACAATGTTCTATGGTTCAAGAAGACAAATTTTATACACTATTGTTTTTTTTACATGCCTCCTGGTTTACCCGGAAATATCATCAATTAAATTTTTTTAAATTTAACACCCATTTTTAAATTATAGGTAATTTAACTTAATTTTAAGAAATGTTTGTACATTATTTTCGAGATTATTTTTAATTTAGAGGTGCACCGAATAGTGATTTGGCTGAATACCGAGTATTCGACAAAAATTTAGCCGAATATTCGGCTCTCTTCTCCAATGTTCCGCTTCATTGTTTGAGCTCGGCACACACGTTTCGAATGAAAAGATTTTTGTATTTTATATGAATCGCGGGATTTATCACTGATTCATGTTTAAAGGTTAAAGTGACACCGAGCATAGTTAAATATTAACCTACTTTGAAATTTATAAAAACAATGTGTTTTCAACAAAATAATATTTTTTTTACGTTTTGCCGAATATTCGGTCTTCGGCATCAATATTCGGTGCACCTTTAGATAAAATTCTTTCTAAATAATACAAGCACCTAAACAAAATTGTAGTTTATAAAATTACTTTTTGAAATTTTAATATTTTAATTTCTTTGAGGTGCATTTTTGCAAATAACTCTTTTGTTTAACTACAAATACCGGGTCACTCGGTTTTTCAAAGAGAACGTTTTATAAAGATTATTTTAGTACCCCGTAACTTGGTGTTATATCATTTTAAATGTGTGCCTGTAAAATCAGGAAACAGGCATATCCAAAATAATTTAAACCTACATTTGAAGTACCAAAATTATTTTTATAAAATCTACTTTTTGAAAAACCGAGTGACCCAGTATTTTTTGCATTTAAAAAGACAAAGTTATTTGCCAAAATCGTCGTCGAAAAAGTTTAAAAATTATTACCTCCAAAAATAGAGGAATAATTTTACAAATCCCAATTTTATTTGACATTTATATTACTCGCAAAATGAGTTTTGGATGAAGAAAATATTTTTAATTTAAAAAAATGTATCAAAAGTATACTTATTTTCTAAAATTGTTTTAAACTATAAACAAAAAATTGGGGTGTTGCATTTAAAAAAATAAAGTTGATTTTATTTCTGGTATAACCGGAAAAGATGTTGAAAAAAATTATATGTAAATAAAAAAATTATAGAGGTGACCCCTACTTTTTTTACATCGGGTATACTTTGCTTCGAACGAAAAGAAATATTTTTTGAAATCCTGTAGTAATCTACATTTTTTTTATATTTGTTGTTTATTTTAAATTTTTTGTATTTCCTATTTTTAATAAATAAGTTAAAAACGAGGTTAAAAACTACTAAAAATGTAAGAAATTTCTTTAAATCAATAAATTAGTTATTTAATAATTACGTTTTTTTATATGCCCTATAAGCCAGAATCCATATTTGTTTAAATTTCTTTAAATTCAATTAAAATACAATTGTGTACCTACAACTAAGTTTGCAAGGTGTTCCTATATAAAACAAGAAATAATATATTGTATTTCTTCTTTTAATAGATGTTGCTTTTTGAAAAAATATAGCTTATAGTTTCAGGCGAATTTGAACAGAAAAAATTCAGAGTTAGTTTATAGTATATTTTGAGTATACAGGGTGGTCGAGATAAAGTGAATAGTCGAAATATCTCCAAAAGTAAGAGTTTTAGAAAAAAACGTTTCAAATAAAAATTATTTGGTCTTAAAGGGTCAGAATGGGAACAGTTAGTTTTCAGCTGGAGGACTTCTTCATGGTCATTCTAACCATAACTCAGTTTTTTCAAATGGAAACCCATATTTTTTTATTTGAATCTGAATCCAGCAAAAAAAGAAGAAATTATTGTCTAAAGAATTTTTCTTTTTAGCCTTTAGTTTTAGCACAATTTGTGTCTTAAGTTTTTCTACTTTTATGCTTATTCCTTACATCATTTTTTATTGTTATTTATTACAATATTAAATATACAATTACCAGAAGAAAAAGTTACAAAATTCGCCAAAATTTGCTCATAATTTTTTTAAATTAATTGGGAGGTGTTCGCGAATTTTGGAACTTTTTCTTCTTGAAAGATTTTATAATTTTAACAAACTTAAGAAATAACATCAAAATAGGCTAATTTCTTAAATATTTCATGTACAATAGGTTAACTATTTTATTTATTATAAGAATATTAAACACCTTATTACAAAAAATGCAAAGTTATTGGCGTCTTTGAAAAAATTTAAAAGAAGTATAACTTTGTGAGGAAGAATTTCCTTTATTTTTATCAAAAGTGCTTAGTTTAATTCCTTCAATAACCTTAAAAAATTGGCACAGTTATTCTGGCATCCCTGTCTACACGGGGTACGTAAAAATCGAGGTAAAAATTCGTATCTATAATAATTTATATGATATACATAATATTCTTTGGAAAATATAATTTTAAAATGTTACTAAGAAAATCTTCAATTTATCTTCATTTGGCTACAATGTCGTTAAAGTTGGAACATTTTTGGTAATAAAAAAGCAATTTATTAAAAGCTCATTTGCTTTTCGTCAATGAGAAGAGAACTTAAATTTTTCCTTGCAATGTTTTAATTATATTATTAATCGTATAAAAATAAACTTGGCAAAAATGTTGAAAATTATAATAATTGCAGTAATTTATAAATTAAATAAAAATCACAATTTATTAAAAAAATAATTGATCTTATTAGTTTTTTAACTCATTTAAAAGGACTAAAAATAATTTTGATGCACTGCGTTTATTTAATAATTATGTTGTTTGTAATATTGTCTCCCCACTTTTTTGAAATGTTGCCATTTATAAATTTTAAACTGTAATTGGAGGTCTAATTTAAATAATACCCCACATCAAAATTACAAACACGAATTTATACACACCCTATATTTATAAAAAATCCGGTAAAGATAAAACAGTGATTTTTTGTACGCCTTTCTGTATAGTGTTAATTTTCACCAGGGACTAA
Organism: Stenus bimaculatus; assembly: GCA_963971135.1. Taxonomy (NCBI): domain Eukaryota; kingdom Metazoa; phylum Arthropoda; class Insecta; order Coleoptera; family Staphylinidae; genus Stenus; species Stenus bimaculatus. Next base: position 65,889,794 of record OZ020180.1, on the reverse strand, counting down.
CAAGTAAGTCAAAAACGAATCCTTCTAATACATATTTATACATAATAGCGTGTATTCAGCGACCGTGATGAAAAATTTAGAGACGTCGTTATCGTTAATCACGCGATTAAAAAATATTTCTTCATAAGAAATATTTTCTTAAAGACGTGATTAACTTTAACTACGTCTCTAAAATTTTAATCACGGTCGCTGAAAACATGCTATATGTTTTACTTCTGTTAGATACTTCATTTGTATCCATTTTTTAATTTTATTTAATAAAATACTTAATAATATACCTAATACGAAATGACTCATTGTGTTTATTGTTCATACTAAAGTAGAGCAATTTAAAAAATAATTAAAGATAAATTTTTGATAATATATTTAATCATTGTTGTATAAAAGCCTATATGACTTTAAGCCATACCTAAAATTACTTCAAAAAATAATTTAGACCTTACTGCAAATATCCACTGTGAGCGACATGAGGGCTTTTAGTACATACTCTTTTTTTAATTTAAGTAGATATGTGTGGAAAAAGGCTTTAAAAATAAAACCGGTATATAAGCTGATTGGAACTTTTTTATTTAATAACTCTATTAAGCTAGAGTAAATTTTTGTATCTAGCTAAAATCTGGTTTGATATAAATTTATGTCAATGTTTACGGCATTGGATAATAAAGGACATTTTCCGATTTCGGTAAAGCACCTAGACCTTTAACCAAAATAAATTTTTAATACTAGAATTATTTTGATTAAAAAAAATACTACTAAAATGTTAATTATAGTTCTATCGACAAAATAAAGCTTCTTATAGAATTTAATTACTTATTCTTAAATTAATACACCACGTATAATATTCTTTGTTAAATTTCTTTTGTACAGGCTGAAAAGGTTTTACTTTCCCACCAAAAACCTTTCTTTTTGTGTTCGATTTTGTACAAAAAATGTTGGCCTAATTATAATTTCAATCAAAAACAAAGTATGTTTCGTGTATTTTTTTCCTTAAAACTATGTACCTAAGTAAAATACTAATGCGTTTGTATATAATTTGTTAAAAAAATGTTTCAGAGTTAATGGAAAATACATTAGCTTGTAGTTGTATGTATGTGGCTAGTAGTAGTAGAATATTTTTAGATATAAAATGAAAGAAGAGTTGTCATAAAAATATTGGTTTGTGAAGACAAATCAATATTTCAGTAATAATGGTGTGTTATTGTTTGTTTAAGTAGTGTTGAATGCGTTAATAATTGGTCTACCTTTGCTCATGAGAGAAAGGCTCTGCGTAAATATTCCTCACTCTGCGAGGCAAAGGAGGTGGCCTCGGTCCGTAGCTATCCATTTTAAATTTGCAAAGCTCACAACACTTTTACATGTTCACTGCACCACTTAAAAAAAACAAGTGTTCCCAAAAAGTCTAATTTAGAAAGTGCGTGTTTGTAGTGTTTAACGGAGGGATATTTTCAATTAATCTAACGCGCGTCGAGGGTAAAGTGTTGTAAATCTCTCAAGCGTCCGATTTTTATCTCACGTAGGTGTGTAAATTAATAAAACGATAATTAAATTTAAGACTGTGTGTTAACATGACGGAGGGATGATGGTATCGTTCACATATCGCGTAAAATGTGCTCGCACGCACTGCGAGACCGCTCTGGCCGAAGTGGGGCTGCAGGGTTTGAGGCAGTTTGAGGCACACTCGATATGAGGCAGCGCGTGCGCATGCACCCTCACCCTGTCTATCTGTCGCCTCGCCATCACCTCACCTGCATCCCCTGCCCTACTCGATACTTCAAATCCAATCCTGCTATCTGCATTGTATTGCTGCTGCCTTATCGAAACGGCCAGAGAACACGCGAATTTAAATATATAAAAATTAAACGCCTTAAATTCAACCCCGAACCACGAATAATAAATTTCATCTTTTCCAACACATATAAACTGCCCAATTTATTTTAAGGGCTTAAAAAGTCTGCGGGCTTTATTTGGCAGATGAAGCTTTTTGTACCCTCTTCCAATTTGTCGCTTTCTTTGATGCTTTGAGTGACGTTCACTACACGTGTACACATCAATACTTGATAAAATGATGTCTGTTCCTATGAGGGTGTTCACCAAAAAATTTAAATAACCAAATTAAAAATAACTTTTCCGGATTATAATGAATACCAAAATACCTCAAGATCAAAAAAACTAAAGCTCGTTATAAAAATAAACCCTCTTAAATCGCTTGGGTTAAGCCGCATTAAATTATTTTTACATTTGCAGATATTATATAAACATAGGTGCAAGTAGGTGCAGTTTTATTATCAAGCATTTTTATACACACACACACGCCTAAAATTAATGACTGCGATATCTGGCCCGACTTTAATATATTACTAGCATAAAAGACGAAAAAAGTCATATAAACCTAAATAGTCATAGCTACACATAGTTTTTCATTTTATTACCACAAAAATTATCACCTAATAAAATCTGCAGTAAAATTGCTTGACTATCAATCCATATTATTTCAACTACGGTGTATACAAAAACCAACTTTTTCGAAAACTGGTTTTCGAAAAAAAAAACGTTTTTTTAATTTTTATAAAAAAAATTGAACCGAGAAAATATATTTTAACAATAAAAATAATAATGGTGTTGTCTTAAAGAATACAATTTATTTTAAAAAATAGCTATAATATAAAATTTGAAAATATAAAATGTAAGAAATAAAAATAAAATACTACCTTCTGATAAAATTGTGTCTTCAGGTGATTCTAAATAATTTTTTCTGTTTAAACAATGTATACTAAATTAGAAGTATGCGAACTTGCAGAAATTTGGATAGATGTTTATAAATTTGGGGATAAAAAATTCCTTATATCCAACTTGATTATTTATTTATGGTTATATTATATGCTACATGTTTCGCTGGAAACTTCCAGCATCATTAGGCAACAGCTAAAACGAGTAAATATAATCTATATTGAAGAAACCAAGTTGATCACCATGGGAGTTTCTTCAATTTACAAACACTTAACATAATCAAGTTGCAAAAAAGTTTTTTGAGTCTGATAAATAAATTTGGAAAAAATAAAGTCTTGACGACATGTACCATACAGGCAAACCAAAAAACACCAAAATGTGAGACGAGCTGCACCATACAGGCAAACCAAAAAGTAAAAAATAGATGTGACGACCTGTACCATACAGTTCAAGGCATGAGTTAACCTGCAACCACTCAACGTGGTTTTAAATTTAAATTAAAATTTCAAAATTATTTAAAGATTATTTAGCCCTTCAAAAATGAGATTATACTCTAACAGAGTTAAATTAAAAAATCTACACAACAATAGAGACTGTTCTTTTATAATGACTATTGCTATTTCTTCTGTCTTACTGTATTTTATCAAGTTCTGACATTTTGTTATTTTTATTTTTATTTCACCTGCATGGCACAGGTCGTCGAAAGAATAAGTTTTTACTTGTACACATGGGTCTGCGATAGAATTATTATATTTTTGGTTTACCTGCATGGTGCAGGTCGTCACATCTATTTTATTTTTGGTTTACCTGTATGGCACAGGTCGTCATAATTGTTACTACGTTTAGTTTACCTCCATGGTACAGGTCGTCACATCTATTTTTTTACTTTTTGGTTTGCCTGTATGGTGTAGGTCGTCTCACATTTTGGTGCTTTTTGTTTGCCTGTATGATACAGGTCGTCAAGACTTTATTTTTTTCCAAATTTATTTATCAGACTCAAAAAACTTTTTTCCAACTTGATTATATTAAGTGTTTGTAAATTGAAGAAACTCCCATGGTGATTAACTTAGTTTCTTCAATATAGATTATATTTACTCGTTTTAGCTGTTGCCTGATGATGCTGGAAGTTTCCAGCGAAACATGTAGCATATAATATAACCATAAATAAATAATCAAGTTGGATATAAGGAATTTTTTACCCCCAAATTTATATGTATAATAAACTCTTTTTAAACATAATAAAAGTTGTAATATAAACAAAGTAAATAAAATAATTGCTATGATAGTTTTTAAAACATGATATTAGAAAATTATTAAAAAATTTATTACATTTGAAATTAACAACGTGATTTTTTACCAATATACGTAGATTTAAAAGAAAATTATCAGTAGAAAGCTGAAACCATCCTCTTTCAATTGGTAACAACAGTAATATAGGAACGGCTGATATAATGTAGAATAAAAAATCGCAAAGAAATCAGATATTTTTTGCCAGTTTTTAAATTTTTTTTTTCAAGATAAGATTAAGGTTTTTTTTTTAATTTTCTTAAAGTTCTTCATATTTACAACAAATTAAGGAAAAATTTGAAACCAATGCTCTTTTCCTCCTCTTACTACAGCTTCCTGATGTTACTCCTAGAAGAAGAAGTATTCTGAGCATAGTCTGTTACCATCGGTAGGTGGACTGACATGAAACTGTTATAAAATATTTGGAATTCCATCGGATATCCCTTATAGCCTAATTGACAAACTATGCATACCGTATACTACTACATACATAAACTATGCTCAGGACTACTTCTCATAGAAGTAACTTCAGAAGGTTTTACTAAGTGAAAGAAAAGAGCTACGGTTTCAAAAATTTTACTGTGTTGAGAACATGAACAAGTTTCAGAAAATTAAAAAAAAACACAATACACCGTAATAGGTCTTGTCTAGAAAAAAGTTTAAAAAAACTGAAAAAAAATAATTTTTTACACTTTTTGATTATTTTTTCAATATTTTAACAATAGTTTTTTTGGACTGGTATTACCTATTGAAAGAGGGTGGTTTTGGCTTTTTATTAATATTTTTTTTGATCCCTACACACATTGATTAAGAGCATTCCTTCCTTAACATTGTAAAGCCTATTTAGAGGTTTACTGGACTAACTCTACAGCCCTTATAAATTAATATTTTAAAGTAATTCTTTAAGAATTTAAAAATGCGATAATTAATCTACAAAACGGCGCAAAGCTTTATTAAAAAAAAATTGCACATTTTTTATAGTTCTTGTTTTAAAATGGCATTTTTATGCAATTTTTATTGGAATATTGTAACGGAACTATTTGAAATATTGAAGAGGGTTGCCGTTTTGTAGAACATACATTTATCTACATTTCAGTATTTTTTTTTGTGATAATTGATTAAATAATAAAAGTGCTGCATGTAGTTCAGTATTTGTCGTTTTGCACATAAAATTTTGTTTATTGGATTTTATTCAGTTTGTGGCCGGCGGAAAGGGCGGCAAGATATGCATTGTTTTTAAAATTGTTTGTATTATTATAGGGTACTAGTTCTAAATGGATATAACTTATTTTGAGGAAGACGATTTTGAACACGCGGTGTAGGAAACAATGCTCTTAAGATGTAATTAGCGATTTTGTGATTTGTGATAAAAATCGGTCATCTTAAATACAAAAGGCTATAACTCTAAAACTAAAAAATTTAGACCCCCACTTTTTTGGTTTTTTGTCGATTAAATTTGGTCTAGTTTGTAACCCCGATGTTTGGTGAACCATGAACGGAACAGCCTGTAGAAATGTAAAACTGAATGTATTAACATGTGCTGCAAAATTTGAATATATCAAAGTTTATGCTGTTTTGCTATTTAGGTACCCTTTTATTTTATTGTGATTTTACAACCAGTTTGACCACAATGCTTTTTCCCACAATCACAAACAAGTTTGTATACACCACTTTTTTGCATATTACTGATAACATTTTTATTTCTTGGAATGAATGGAATTTAAAAATATATTTTATATTTAAAAACACGGATTTTGGCTGCTTTATTAGACAAAAATCACAGTTATGTTATATTATTCTTATTCTCCTTAGAACCATAAACAATATACCTTTTGTTGTTTGTAGCTAACGTTACGCCTTTACTTTTAAGAGCTTCTTGAGGGCTGCAATTTATTTAATTTAAAAAAAAAACACATTTATATAAGAATCGCTCCAGTAAACCTCAAAATTGCTTCTAAGAGTTAAAGGAAGGAATGGTTTTAATTCGAATTTTTGAAACCATTTTTTAACATGAAAAACCGATTTTCGAATCTAAAAAAATTATTTTAAAAACCGTCAAACCTTATTTTGTGCATTTACCACTAAATAATTGAGTTAAGGTTTTGTTAAAGAAACAAATATGGTTTATAATATTGTGATTTGTGCTTTATACTATGTTCTGATGTTTATTGGAACAACAAAAATGAACATACTCAGCTGAACTCAAATGACAACATGATTTTGGCGAGATAAAATTATCCGTCCGTTACAATATTTCGCCTTTTATTATACAGAGTGTTTCTAAAATGGTGGTCACGCCTTCGTGTGCTTCATGGGCTAGAAACTTCATATACTTTCTAGGAACGGAGTTTTGGTGGAGGTCGTTCTGACTACATCTACTATAGCGCTGTATTCGTTTTCTAATTTTAAAATGATTGTCATATTTCTAATATAAAATTTAACACTTATAAATTTTAGGTATCTATTGAGGGTTTTGGTGTTAAAAATTTGCAATTTGTTACCGAGATACCGGGTATTAAAATTTCTTTTTAAGTAACTTTTTGTTCATTTTCTGTGGATCGGCCTAATGAAAATTATTTCAAATTTTAGCGTGAGTACTTCTCACAGGTGACCATCTTTAGCAATTACTTATTCTACTATAATTTAATACACCAGTGGCATAGAAAAGTGCCAGGGTGCCTTTTACCCAATTTATATGATACACCACTGGAAATTTTTAAAATTCAACTTGGATTCCTAAAATCTTCATTCAATTTATCACAAAAAACTACAGCTGTTATATTTTCGTCCAATTCACACGAGATGATTTCTGCAGTGCAGTTTTGTATGCGAATGAGGGGTTTCAAGTAAATCCTTATGTATGGATAAGAAACGCTCAAATGAAAACAAGAGATTCCTGAGGCAATTTTTGTTGTAATTCGAAATGAAAAACAACAACAATTAGTAAAACGAGAAGTAAGTAAATTGACTTTAAAACATTTTGGAGTAAACATTTTTCTGATATTTGTGTAATAAAGAACACCACTCCACCCCAGCGGTTTTTAAACAATTTTGTTTAATTTAATTTGATGAAAGTCTTTATTTACACCAAAATCTGTAACGTTTGTTTTTTTTTCTTACTTACAATTAAGTTGGACCAGGAAATTTTTTTAGTCGAAATCAATTTTTCAATCTCTTTGGGATAAACTATACAATTATACAGGAGCAACAAGGAGCTAAAATATAGCTATTTATGTTGCAAGTGTTAAAAATGCATGTTTATGGTATGAGGATGAAATACGCGTGCCATAATGCATTTTTAATAAATACATCATACAATATTTTTTCTACAAAAGAGAGTTTTACAGATAATGAAATTTATGTACAAATGTCCTACAAATTTTAACAAGTTCGTCGTAATCTTAATATTTTTAATAAATTATATAATTGTTAAGGATTAATGTACTTCTGTTAATTGGTTATGCCCGATGTTCCTCTAATAAAGGCGAAGTATTGAATAAATAAAGGATTATATGCAGTTGGGATTTTAAATTATTTTTGTCAATATTTTATTTAGTTTTACCAATAAGTACAAAGCGCAAAGATATCGAGGACATAATAGAAGTATTCTGACCCAATAAGAAGCCTTCGCAAACACAAGATAACACGAAATTTGAAGAAACCCCGTCCGCATTTTAAGTGGTATTCATTTCTTTCGAATTCGTGTCATCTTGTGTGTCTGCAATCGCTTACTATTGGGTCAGAATATTTATTTTGCGTCCTCGATATCTATGCGCGTGATTGTACAAAATATGCGTGTATTTTAGGTTTTGTAAGAAGAATTACGGAAAAATCCGAAACTGTTGTAAAAAAGAATATAAATTTCTTAAATATGTATAAGGGAGCATCTTCTTAAATTAACAATTAAATTAAATTTATAAATAGATTATCCTCTCCAATTAATGAACTTAAATTTTATGTTTGTAAGTTAAAACAAATTGTACGGAAATAGTAAAATGGAGATTTTATAAACACTGATAAAAAATTAATTAATTGACTGATTTTATTTCTATTACGCTGTTTGCTTTTTATGTTTTAACTGTGATTAAGTGTTTTACAATTTACAGACTCATAAAAAGTATAAAAATAAATATTAAGAAAACGTTTATTTTTCGATTTTTGTTCTAGTATTTTTATACAAAAATTTAAAAACTCACCAATTGAAAACAGTGACCATTTTTCTAATCCAATATGAATACATTTTTGTTTAATATAAATTTTAAGACATTTATAGCTGCAAGACTTTTATATACTTTTCAAAAAAAGAAATTTAGTTTTATGATCTAAAACGTAATTATTTCTGCAATTTTAGAATCAAGATCCCAGTTTTTAAATTTCATAATTAAAATTTTTATTATGTGTGCGCGTAATAAATTCCAGGATTTAAATAGTTTTACTATTTTCTCTTGTTGCTGACAGACCTTTTTCAATTAAAATAAATAATTTGAATTTTTAATTTACTCTTGAACGTCGCAAATTATTTTACTTCTCGAAGTTAATTGAATTTAAGGAGCTTTGGGCCTACAAAGGTAAAACTTAAAGAGATAAGCAAAGAATGGGGGATAGTGCATCAAATTGAATGATGTATGATAGATACTTGAATTTAATTCAAATTTTGATGACCTAAATCTTATTTTAAACTTATAAAAACAAAACTAGTATTTCTTATAGCAAACTATGCAAGATTTTAAGATTTAGTTTCTTTCAAAAGAAGAACTAAGAGTTTATAGAATGAATTTTTAAAGTTTCTCGAAATTTCAGTATCCCCTTAGATTTTCAATGAGCATAACAAACCGTATCAGCTGACACGTGTTTCGAATTTATAGGATTTGTTGCATCAAATAAAGCATTGAGAAATCTAGATGTATTTTCATCTCGTTGCTTTTTATATGAACGATTTAAAAAAAATCAAAAAATATAAATTTTACAAAAGTTGAAAGAAGTTTTCATCTTGCATATTTTTATAAGAACTGCGAAAACGTCTTCTTTTAATGAAATATTTTTATTAGGTAACATGATAACTTAAGGTATATTAGTAGAAAGAGTGGAAAATTTGAAATATCTTGAGTGAAAAAGCACAGTTTTTCTCTGATATACGGATGTAATAACTACAAATAATCTTTGTGTTTACTTTGAAATTTAAATATGGATTAGTAAAAGGTCAATATAAATCAAGTATTTTGCAATATTCATTCAGTTAAAGATCTAATTTCACGAATACTTATGGTGGAAATGGAGATATGGTTTTTATTCTCGTATATAATCTTTTTTAACACAACTTTAATGATTTGATGTACATTTTTTATTTAAATTAATCCAATGAAAAATTTTACATTTTTGTTAAAGTATAATTTAATAAAACATTATGTTATCGTTTATAAAATTGATTGGTGTGTTGGACAAATAAATTTGGTATAGTAGTATTAATGTAATATAATTATATTATAGAGCATTTATGGGAAGAAGCTTCTTGGAGTGTTGCATGGGCTTCTTTTGTGAAAAAGACATTTTGTGAAGGGGGTGCTATTCTTTGCAATATGGAGATCGTGCGCGCCAACATCCTTCAATTGTGTTTCTCGTCACATATGTTTAGAATCCGCATCATATCCAAATCACAGAGTTGTATAGTCACATCCGAATCCGATACCCGTATCTCAATATCTAGGGACTCTCAACTGTATCTCAAATTACATCAATTTTGGATCAATATCTGTACGGACGACCAGCGGTGCGATTGAAGAAACCTGATCCATACTTCCTTTGTACTAAGCAGAGCTGCTGAGATGACACTACACACAAAATTCGAATGTAAGAAGTAGGCTCGATATTATTACGTTACTTTTGAGGCTTTCTGAAGGAAGCGGGTGGCTTAAAGAAAACTGCGCGAATTGGCAGCAGGCCAAAGTTGAAAAATAAATTAAAGCCTGCTGATTCATCCTGCGAGAATCAAATAACTAGCATCATTTTACAACGCGGCATTCTCTTTTATTGCGAAGACATTCTTTGTGCATTACTATGGAGCCGTTTTAGTATCTTATGCTAACACATAGGGTGTCGAAATTGGTAAATTCGTAACGCTAACACCATTAGAAACGGGTGGATTGGGAGGGCTCCAGCCCTGCAAATTGCAATAGCTAGCTGGATAAACTGAGTCCACAGTGCGTATCCCAGATTGACTCATGTGAAGGCGAGGGGGTTGTTTTATTAAGGGTGCAAGCTAATATCATACCTTCGTTGGTCGGCGCACTCTGCAAAGCGTAGATAGGGAGATCCTGCTTTGATATACAAACTTGATCAATCATTCATCAGCATTAAAATTAAAACACGTTGCGCTTTCACAGTGCGGGAGATGTTAGCACGATGGAACAAGGATGTTGCTCAAACGTATTACATCTCCGCAAAGTTTTCAAGCGTCATTTATAAACGTTATGACTTTAGGATTCTAAATCGTAAAACTTTCTCCTATAAATCAATGGATTTAATAAAGTTTGTGCTTTTATTTAATTACAAGATTTACATGTTAAACCATCAATCCGAATATACATCAATCCCTATGTCTATAGTAATTCTGTTACATGAATTATAATTAATATTATTGTTTAATATATTATCCGTTATGCTCGCTTCACACAAATCAATAATTATAGATCAAATTGCTATCTAATCTTCATCATATGCTTAGGATAAATGGTCAAACACAAAATAATTGTTCTTTAATGTTATTAAAAAGAATTATCAAATTAAATTATCCCCAACAAACATACAGATACACGATACACATATAATAAATTACTTTGGTAGATAGTTTCCTTGCAAAATTATCAACAGACAACCTTATACAGGTTGTTCCAAAATTAAGCAGTTAAGTGTTTGGGATTCTACGAGTAATTTTAAGAATAAAACTGTCTATCAACATTTATCCGATTTCGCTTCCTACGGGAGATAACGCCCATTTTATCCAACATGTCTTGAGATCAAACTAAATATTAAGCTGAGTCTCAAGACGTAAATTCAGCTTACTTGGTTACATCATGGCATCGTCTTACTCGCGCAAGCACAAAAAAAACCTTAACTTGTTGAAGCAATCTTATTTGTCCAGCAAACATGAATTTTAAAAATGTTGATACATTAAAATTTTTATGTGGACAATATACCAAATATTTTTAACTAAATTGCCTCCCTTCTTGGAAATTGTACACTCTTTGATTTAGCACTCATTTTAAGTTAAACCATACGCAAAACGCTACTTTCATAAAAATTTTCATGTGTTTAGTGTTTATAAAACGAATGTATGGTTATGTTAGACCTAGCAACTAGTTGAATATTAAACAGCTGATTTTTGAAACAACCAATTAAAAGAAGGCCGGAAGTATAAAGCACTCGCTATGTGGCGGTGTTGCCAAATCTATCCGGATCCAAGACGACATGATTGCCATGCTGGAACGAAAGCTCGACTTAAGCAAAGCTCAGCTTGGTGAAGATGCGTCTAAAAACATGTTGGAGGAAAGTATTTCAAAAAAAACTTGATGTAGAGATTTAAAATTAGGTGTGAATCATAATACATTTCAGATATAATTTCATGATTTATTTCAGGTTTCTTGCAAACTTCGAAAGGGTAATTTTAGGGTGGGTTGTGGTTAAAAATAGCGTACACTTTTTTATGGTTAAAGTAAAATGATTCTTTTTCGTAATATTGTTCCGTTTTTATTTTCAGAAAAAAAGTTACTTCTATGCAAATTCGGTAAATTCACCGTTTTCGTGAAAATTGCACTTAACTATACACGTGCAGTAAAAAACGGTTTTTACAACGCATCCGTTTCGCTATTGTTTATTTTTACATTTAAACATTTCAGTTTGTGCAATAGTCGTTTTATTTTTAATCACTTGATAAAATGTCATTATTTTATTGTTTTTAATAGTTTCTTAAAAATATAAATATAATTTTTTCTTCAAACGTACAGTCTTCTGTGACGTTTGACAGGCTTTAAAATGTCACTTTTTATTTTCGTTGATTCTATGGTCACTTTGTAGTGCCTAGGAGTAGAAATTACTACTTTGCACTGACAAGGAATAAAAGGGTGGAGTTGAAATAAATTTTAGGCAACCCAATATACAGTAACATTGTATTGTGTGTTGTATGTAAATTAAATTTTAAAATTATTTATTATATTATTATTTTAAAAATTTCGACGTTCGAAGAAAAAATAGCATGTTTAATTCGGAGTAAAAGAACTTTTTGTGGCTCGCATGTATCCGCAGGACTCGCAAAGCTCGTCCAGCAAACCTACATGCTCGCCACAAAAAGTACTTCTTTTACTCCTAATAAAACAAGACACCATTTTTCTATATTAATAAAAATAGTAGTTACATTTTCTTTTTAATTATTATCATTATTTTGGACTATAAATACTTTCCGTTTTAGATTTCATGCTTAAAATCTGGGGTTTTAATAAATCTTCAAGGTGCAATCTCAAATTTTAAGTATTAAAATTAAGTTCTTTATAATCGGGATAAGGCTGTTCCTCTTTACCGTCAGAAGCCCATATTTTACGTGTAATTATTAATAATAAGTTAATACGCACGTAAGTAGACCAAAGAAAATGGGAAATTTAGCACAGGGTATCGCAACTAAAACTTATACTTTCTGAAATATCCGTCTTTTTAAATTTATAGGAAAATGGTATATGCAAAAAAATCAATACTATTAATAGCATTTTCTTAATTTTTGTAATCAAACTTAGGTATAATACATCTAGTGGTATTTATTAATCTAAAGCTGTTTAATTTTAAACTATCGAGCTAAAACTTCCATTTAATTCCAACATCGTTAATCTTCTACAAACTCAAATATTAAAGGTTTTAGATCGATTTTAACTTTAAATATTTCTATTAATATTTAACATTTAAAGTAAAGCTAAAAAATTACCATAGTAATGAACCACTTTTACAAGTCAGGGCTCATTAAATTTGCAAAAAGTACGTTCTAACATGATTTCATTTTAAAATTTTATCAATGTTGCCATGTAAAAATTCGAGATTTCAGATAAGGCAAGTAATTGATGACTTAAACTAGTAACTATTGTTTAGTTTTAGTAATATGCTTTCTCCCTGTAATTACCAATTGCGATAATAAAAATTAATAACACATATGTAATTTAAGAATTTTTTTAATCTTTATACTTTTATAGTAGTAACAATTATAACAATTATTTGTTTAACCCTTAATTACTTCTTCCATAAAATAGTAAGTAATGAAAGAGACTACCGTGTGCTTTATGCTTAAAACTAATAATCATACTCCAATAATTTCAGTTCCTCTTGTAACGCACTCTTCATTGTTTTCAAAGAATAACAGCCATCTTCTATCAAACTCAACATTCAAAAAGTTCTTCTGCACATACTTGCTGGTCTTGAAGTCCAAACGATCATTCCTTTCAGTATTTTATAAATCCGAGTTGGCCTTAAAGGTCTAGTGTTATCCGATACAATATTTTTTTGTTATCAATTAACAGTGCATAATTCTAATTATCTTTGGGAGTGGTAATTTCACTTAAATTTGAAAATAAGTTTAAAATGGAGAGCAATAAGAACTTGAAGAATCGAGTTTATAAAGCAATAATTATTTTAATTAATTAAACCTCTTGGTTGAAAACTAGGTATTTTATGACCAAGTTGACAATTTGCTCACCCATCTTATAATAATATTATTTCTAGAAATCTTGACTTCTACTTTTTTCATGAGTTTTATTTTTAGTCCTAATAATCCTTTATACAGTTTAAAATTTGAACGACCTAACAATATCAGTCTTGATAATATTGAAAATTGTAATAAACGAACGAATGAACTCTAATAAATACTGATATTCTAAAAACTTTGATATTTACTTTCACTTATTATTTATTGGTTCTGAAAATAAACCTGGGATTTCGAAGCATAAAGTTAAGTTTCTAAAGCTCATCGTAACCACATTAAAAAGAAAAATGTTTTATGATGAAATCTTGTCGATGATTTGGGAGAGTAATTAATGAGACTTAAGGTGAATGATGCAAATCCCAATTGTATCAAGGAGAAATATTTTTTATTTAAGTTGCAGTGCGACTAGTTTCGCCTTCATAAAAGCACGTTAGGAATTCATATCTACTACTAACAAAATTTGGTGTACCTACTCCTAATTTTATGACAAACTGCGAATAGAGTACTAACTAGGACTAGAATTAAGAAAATTAGAGACAATGAGGAGTGTAAAAATGTTGTTCGGGAAGGTTTATGATGGTGGCCTTTCTTTTACTGTAAGAATTATTTCTTGCAACGATTTATTTGCAGGATATTAATTTTCAATTTTGGAATTTCTTCAATCTAAACGTAAAAAAACATACCTAAATAAACGTTGACAGATTATTAATAAATTTTATAATAGTTATAGAATCAACGACAACATCTTAATAAAATTGGCAGTCCTTTACTGTAAATATATTTTCACGTCATCGCACTATTGGTCCTTTCAAAAACTCCTCGCCCAAGTGGATGTTCCTCCCAGAAAACTGTCTGTGTACATTTTGCATGTATTCAAATCCTTGCGATTTTATTTTTCGAACAATGCATAAATCCTTTCTAGATCACGTCAGATAAAAGATATTTCGTTAGATCTTTATTGGAAAATATCCTAGCTTTCTTTCGTTGGTTGGTACTAGCCGTTATGGTTTAATATTTACATACATGTTTCGGCACAGGATTTAGAAAGACTGGTTGTGAATTTTAATATTATGAGTTTCTTAGCACAAAATAATTTTATCACGTTGATCTTAAAAATTCATCTCTGTAAGTCATGTAAAATATAAACTTTACTTTAATAATATGCTTTAAAAATTATATGTTAAAATTATTTTCTACTACATACTAAAGTAACAGAAATCGTTGAAGTACTAATATATTATTGTAATAAGTGCTTGAATAAAACTGCTGAATTAAAGGTCTAAAATAAATTGAATAAAAATAAACTTCGTGTAGCTTTTTTAAAGCATTGTGCCACTCCTAATTGCTCCTTAAGATTTTAATGATATTAAGTGGGTATCTGCGTGGTAAATTATACTCCAAAGGCTCTCAACCACTCTTAAAATATGTGGATGTCTACGAACCTTAAAATATGCCAGGAGGTTTTTTATAATAGCCTTTTTTAAAGTCAGAAAAAGTTTTTATGAAAAACCGTATAAAATTGCCTTGTTTTATTTTTAATTGCGACAAAAAAAAATTTTTTATTTAAAATTAATTCGGTTTGAAAATAATTTAGTAAAAGGAAATATGATATTTTAAAGAGAAAGCCTAATGCAACTTATAAATAATAAAAAAATATTATCTCCAGTATAAAAGCTTTAAATACAATTCCTTTGAACCTTTGTAATTCGATAAACTTCCAAAGCATTGTAAATGTTCACAACATGAGATGAGAGATCGCGTATACCTAATTATTTATTACGCCCAGGGTTTATTGTGCCTCTACATAAAATGCAGGTAGATAATCCAAACCCCGCCTTACGTATTCATCCATTTAATAAATGTTCTGAACTTAAAAGACATGTCAACCGCGCTTTAAAAATGTGACCGTTCCTCATAATAAATTGCGGTCCTGCATGTTCGTGTAATGTTAGAACAATAACGGTAATTTATTTTCCACTACTTGTAGCCTTTTAATATACATGAAGTTCTTATTTGTATTTCCAACTTTGGCTACCTGCACTGCTGGAAGCTAAGAACGCAATCATGTATTTTGTAATAAAACCAAGGGATTTTTGCACAAAACTTCTTATCTTTAAAATATTATTTCATTTTGTAATAATGTAAGCTTCCTACTATAATATAATATAAAATGTTTGAACCCAGGCCCATTTTTAATGTTTTATTAAAAATATAATGTACATCTAGTTCATAAGATGAATTAAAGTGTAACCCTTCGTCAGTTGATTTATAACATATAAGGGTCGGAAACTATATTTGTATTGTGTATGTGTTATTAAAGTAGCACCACGTACCTACCCAACCCCTCCTTAAACTAAAGCAATATGTTTCACAGTAAGGATTTGCAGTTAATATAATGCAAACCCGCATTATGTGCATTAAATATATTTTCTTATTACATGCCTTGCTTTATTGACTATGTAACCAACAAGCTTTTCCACTAATGGATTTCTCATAAATTACATCTAATTTAAAAGACTATTCCATATTTCCTAATCCTACTTATAGTAATGATTTATTTATGCAGTAGAACCAAAAATTTTATTAAAATGAATTATTATTATATGTATACAGGGTGGCCCACGACGAGCTAGCCAGGGCATATCTCGAAAACGATTAGTACGATCTAAATGAAATTTGGTACGTTACTATAGTTTCAGACAGGGTCCATTTTAGTATAATAATAATTTACTTCCGGTTTATTGTTTCCGGTTACGTGAAATCAACTTTAAAATATTTAATGGAACACCCTGTATATTAATGCATTTTTAAGAAAATTATTTCAATATAAATTCAACGATACCATACACTCTATGTTTTATTTTAAGGTAATGGGAATATTCTCAGTTTAAAGAAAAATAAAAAATTACTTTATGGTTAAATAAAAATTATTCAAAATACAAAAAAAAATGTTCTAACTAATAATTATGAACAACATGTTACCAACAGTACTTACTATAGGAGATGTTCAAATTGACTTCCACCTTCTAGTATGCAATATTCGAATCTTGATCGAAGGTTCCTGGTGCAAGACGCTGTAATCATATTTGGTGTAATTCTTTGACATGCTTCCATGATCCTGTTCTGTAAGTCTTGTATGTCAAGAGGTTGTGTGGTATACACAATTTCTTTTAAGTATCCCCACAGAAAAAAATCTAGGGGTGTAAGATCTGGTGATCTCGCAGGCCAATTTATAGGACCATTACGGCCAATCCAGCGTTCTGGGAAGGTAACATTAAGGTATTCCGTAACTTGACGAGAAAAATGTGGGGGAGCACCATCTTGTTGTCACCATATTTCAGCCATTTCATTTAGTGGAATATCTTCTAGCAATTCTGGAAGTACTTCTTGAAGGAAATTTAAATATCTGGCACCAGTCAATGTACCATGGTAAAAGTAGGGGCCAATAACTCGGTCATTGAATAAACCACACCATACATTTATACTCCAAACTTGCTGGAAATTTGTTTCTTTGACCCAGTGCGGATTTTCGGGTGATCAATAGTGACTGTTGTGGCGGTTAACAGTACCATTGTTATGAAATTTGGATTCATCGCTCCATAAAATATTTTTAAGGAAAAATGGATCATGTTCAAGTTTAATTGATATTTCGGCAATAAAATTTAATCTTCGTTCGAAATCACCCGGTATTAAACCTTGCACCAAATGTATTTTGTAGGGATGATACTTATTATTTTTTAGCACTCTTTGAATAGTAGTTCTGCTTAATCCTAATTCTTGTGAAAGAAGTCTGGGTGAAGCATGTGGGTTCACTTGAACATAAGTCAAAATATTAATGATGTTGTTTTCCGTTTGAATTAATTTTTAATTGAATTAATCTAGATGTTGCCAGTTTGCCATTTGGTAGCGAACCATTTCGTAATTTATTTTCGATGTGGGCAAAAGTATTTTCATTTGGAGTTATACGATTTGGATATCGAATTCTATACACATCTCAAGCAAGTCTCTTATTTTTTCGGCATTCGCCATAAATAAGGAGCATTTCTACATATTCATCATAAGTAAAATGAGTAGGCATTTTGGAATAATTTTGAAAAACAAAAGAAGGCCACTCGACAATCCAACGCCAACGATATCAAAAATAAGTCAATGCTCATGTGCACAACAGCAACATGAGGCAGTTGGGAATGTAAATTTCATCTTTTATTTATTTTTATTTGTTCACCTACATTTAAATTCCAGATTGGCCAGTTTTTGTTCATAATTGTTAGCTAGAATATTTATTTTTTTTTATTTCAAACAATTATCATTTAACAATAAACTATTTTTTATTTTTATTTAAATTGAGGATATTCCCATTACCTTTTAAATAAAACATAGAGTGTATGGTATCGTTGAATTTGTATTGAAATAATCTTCTCAAAAATGCATTAATATACAGGGTGTTCCATTAAATATTTTAAAGTTGATGTCAAGTAACCGGAAACAATAAACCGGAAGTAAATTATTATTATACTAAAATGGACCCTGTCTAAAACTATAGTAATGTACCAAATTTCATTTAGATCGTATTAATCGTTTTCGAGATATGCCCTGGCTAGCTCGTCGTGGGCCACCCTGTATATAGGTTTGCTCTGACAGCTCCCAAAACGTACATTGACAATCACGGTCATGCGCAATAGACAAAACTCATTCCATCAGAACATGACTGTACGTAGGACGATCCAAGTTTGTGAAGCAACCAAGGCTCATGGGATCGTCATTTCGATACACACCAAGAAACTGATGAACTAACATGCGTTTTTCAGCTGTGTTCGTCTCACATTAGTTAGCTGACGCCCAACCTTGCATTCTCAATAATCACAACACGTGAATAATCAGCACATGTGTAAAAAAACGTTCCAACAACGATGTATTGTGAGATAAATTTTCAACGGTAATAAATTAAAGCAAACGCATAAACTCAACCCTTATACAGGGTGTCTCACTTTTTTCCAGGAATATTTTTTTAGATAGTAAATATCATTCTGAACAAAAAAAATCCTATGAACTAATATGTTTTTTCGACTCCTTAAAAGTTTCAAAAACTGTAAAAATGTAATGATTTTTGTGGGACACCCTGTATAATTTTCTTTCTTATTATCACTTTTTAGAGTTAAATCCATTATGATTTCAATTTTTAAACTAAGGTGGCTCATTTTAAAAATCCGTCGATTAAATTAATCAATCTTATTTTCTTGATTTAAATAAAAAAAAATAAAATTAAATTAAATTTACACATCATTTTAATTGACCTTTCCCCGATTTTTTGATTTTTGTTTAACTACTTAGTGGTAATTGTTAGTGGTTAGTTGTTAGTTGAGCATAAACTCACCTTAAACCTTAATTTACTCTTTTTATCGTTTATATAAACGCTAAAGAAATTAAAATTTCAAATTTCGTGCATTCCCCTGTCGTCTCACCCACCGCCAAGACCGATAAACTGATTTGGCACCAGACAGTTATAATATTTATGTCATAATATTTACAAATAATGGTTAAAATAATTGCAGAAAGTTGGTATAACAATTGAAAACATAGAAGTCTTTGACAAAAACTGATTAAATCATAGAAATGTCATCCTAAATTTAAATAGAAGCTTTATATTCAACGTTGTCAATCGAAAGCCAAAGGTTGAGGTCACGAATTTAAAAATATTAAAAAAAAAAATCCTGAGGCACTAATTAATTAGTGATTAGAATTAGAATTATGTCCCTTAGAGCTATGGATAAAACAAAAATGATTGAAATATATTTTCTTGAGAAAGGACAATTTTACAAATCGAAATCGAAAAAACATATTAGTTCATAGGTTTTTTTTGTTCAAAATGACATTTACTAACTAACAAAAAGTTTTGATGGAAAAAAAGTGAGACACCCTGTATAGTAATGTAATGATGGAAAACTTTGATACCCTTGAAGAACGGAAAGGCACGTGTTTGGGATGTTACTTGGGTAAGTAATTCTTGTGTAGCTTCATCAATAACTTTTGTTGTTTTTGCAGCAAAAGAAGTTGAAAAAAGGAAAACTTCAAAATACAAATATTTTGAAGGCAAATTTATATTTTATTCTCTAGGATTTAAAACTTTTGGTTCTTAGGATTCATCTTCAAAATCATTAATTTCTAAAATAGGATGTTTAATTTCAAAGAGAACTAGAAAATAACAAGCTACTGAATATCTTCGCCAAAGTTTTAAAATAAAAATTCAAAGAGGTAATGCTTCCATTTCAAATTTCAGATGATTAGATGAAATTTTTTATTTTTTGTATGTAAATAGGCAGAAAACAAAAGAAACCAAATTTTTAAATAATTATTTAAAGATACGTAGGTACAGAAGGTCAGAGAAGTTAAAGAAATAAATAAAGTAATATACAGGGTTTCTCACTTTTTTTCCAGCAAAATTTTTTTTTAGATAGTGAATGTCATTCTGAACAAAAAACTATTATGTTTTTACGACTCCTTAAAAAGTTAGAGCAATTTTAAAATTGATAAATTTTCATGATTTTTGTGGAACACCCTGTATACATTTTTTTCTTATCATATTTTTTTTATTTAAATCAATTATTATTTGGATTTTTTCTTTGCCAAATTGGTTCTTTGGAAAATTATTGGCTGTTTTTAAAATAAGTAAACGACGGGGTTAAATTTTCCTCGGTAAAATTTAGCATCTTATTGGCTTAAAAATATTCAAAATCCGAAGCATACTTGATTTAAATAAAAAAATTAAAATTAAATGAAATTTATACAGAGTATCCCACAAAAATCATTAAATTTATGAAATTTTAAAATTGCTGTAACTTTTTAAGGAGTTGAAAAAACATAATAGTTCATAGGAAAAATTTTGTTCAGAATGACATTTACTATCTAAAATAAAATTTTGCTGGAAGAAAAGTGAGACACCCTGTAGATGTTGTTTCTTCAATTGAAATCGAACGATATATTGAAATAGTAAAAGACAACACAATTGATGAAAATAAGTTATACGAAAATCAAGTCTGATACAAATTCATGTCCTAAAAATACAACTTTAGGTTTCTGGAAATCATATTATTGTAACATGGGTGAGATTCTTGCAAATTACAAACTTGACCATAAAATTATTAATTTTCAATCAAGAGGTATAATTTTTGCATTCTATTTTGAAACTCTTCTTAACTTTATGCTTAGAAAGTATCAGTAAATATTAAAAATAAATTTTCTTTCAAAATACCAGTATTTATTAGAGAACTGCTGTACTTTCGTCTGTTTGTTCGTTTATTACAGAATCTGTTGTAATATTTTCAAGATTGAAATCATTGTTTGGTCGTCCAATATTAGAAACTGTATAAAGTATTATTAGTTTGAGATAAGTTTTATAGAATATGATACAAATTCATAGACTAAACATATAACTCTTGAAAAAAGTGGAAGACAAAAGATTTCTGGAAAGATGGGTGACATCTTTGCAAACTACAAACTTGATCATAAATTTACTGGTTTTCAAGAGGTTTAATTATTAAAAATAATTATTACTTTATAAACTCGATTGTTCAAGCTATTATTGCTTGCCCTTCATTTAATAACTTATTTTGACTTTAACTGGTACTAGACCCTTTGAGCTAACTGGGATTTATAAAATGTTGAAAGGAATATGTAATAATTCGTTTGGACTCAATGGGCAGCGAGAAGAAGCAGAAAACATCTCCTAAATGGGCTTAATGAAGAAATGTTGGAACTAATACAATTGGTTAAAAATGTTGAAGTCTTTACAAAAAGATAGTGATACAAAATGGCGGTTGTTTTATCAAAACATTGAAGCCTACGTTACAAGACGAACTGAAATTATTCATACTTCTATTATTGTGTTATTTAGAGGTTATTTTCGTTCTAAAAATCATAGAGGTGGAGATCAAATTGCTGATAAAATAAAACCTATTTTTACTTTAGAATTGAATATATGTCAATACTATTAAAGAAACTCTTGAATCATTAGTATCTAAAAATCAGTTGGAAAATATTCGAAATTCAAAAATAGAAGAGGAAGTTGAAACATGGCAAGCATTGAGAAACTTTTAAAATTGATACAAAATTATCATCATCTAATAATAATTAAAATACAATGGGAAGATAATAATAAATAAATTGGTTACAGTAAAGAAGCTTCTAAACTAAAGGTCACTATATAACTTCTCTTTACAATATTGGGTATTACAGTTGGTTATGTTGTGACGATGCTGTTTTTAAAATTGTGCAAGAAGACCATGCATTTGAATTCCATGGTAGTCGCGTCCTTTACTTAGATTATTATTATTTTATTAAATAGATTTTGGTACAATAATTCTAAACTAGGAAATACTAGAAACAGCTCATTTCTATATAACTTATAAAACTATAAATAAAAACTTACGCTGTTAGGATATTATCCCAATTTAATAAGAAATGAGTAGCAATGTTTGAAGATTTCATCGACAAGTCGTCGTTATTTAAGTTTGATTTTAAAAACTTATAAGTTGTATTTTTAAGCAAATTGAGGACTTTCATTGAAATGAAAAGAAAAATTCATGCAATACCTCAAAAATATAAAGACTTCGGGGGAGTTGAAACTGTTTTCGGCATAATTGATTTTTTCTACAAAAGAACTGAAAGGCATTATAATTTTATATTAGCTTCTATGATGCAGCATAATACTTTATCGATTTTTAGCGTTTAGGGAAATGGTTTTCTGAGAAGAAAACCTATACGTTGCGAGTTTCGTCAGAGGCCCGACCCTTCTAAAGGAAAACATAATAATTACCGCAACCACTTTCATACAATCTACTGGGCTTCTCTTGTTTAAAATAAAAAGTAGAAGGGAATTTTATTGAAATGCTTTGTTTTAAAATCTTTACACAGTTAACTTACACAATAAGCACCTAATTTAAAGAAGTTTTTATGATTAACACTGAGCAGTATGGAGTTATAAGTACATATTTACGTTTATATAATTACGTTGTTTTAATTACCTAATTGTTGACGTAAAATATTTCTGGTGCATTTAACGAGTGCTTATTGTAAAATACTACTTATTATAATAATATATGGTGTTGGATTTGTGTTTGCAGAGTGTTTTAGTATACATTAAAACACTTAATGGGTAATAATTTAAATGGAGAAGTGCAATTAATTCTGAGAATAGTCTACTTAAACTGTTTTATTCTTAAAAGTTGTAAGATAATAGGAAGGATGTAAGTGGCTGAGATCCCAAAAGTTATGTGTCTTTTGTTAATCATAAATCTCCAGACGAAGTTTTTGTTCTTTCATTTTCTGCAGTGACGAATTTTATTGTAATAATTGCTAAGTAGGTCTTTTAATAACTTTTTGGTCAAAGGAAATATGAACTTAATAATTTTAATTCAATAAAATAAAACGTTTTAATAATAATGCTAGAATATTCGGGATATTTGTTAACAATATTTAGCAGATAAATTTTGCGTATGTTTTTGAAATTTTCAAAAATAATAATTATATTTATGAATTTTTAAAACTGCAAATTGAATTTAACAGATATTTATCCAATGCATTCTTAGTTGGCTTTTAAATGACTAAATACTCATATATACTGATTATAGACATCTCACTGTATTTTTGTGCAAATTATTTTGTAGAAAATTTTTATATAATATACAGGGTGTCCAGAAATTAAGCTGCAAAATTTTAAGAGGCGAAATGTTGTATCCAAAAGTATGTTTTTCGTTATTTATTTGAAAACGGATTATAGTAGAGATTTTAAGTTTGGTGTGAAACATAATACACTGAAGATGTGATTTTATAATTTTTTCCAGATTTTTTGAACCCTCCGAAACGGTAGTTATTTTTTTAAATAATATTATTCTTTATTTAATTTTTGACAAAAAAAGTACTATTATAACAACTCGATAGAATCCACCCTTTTCAAGAAAAATACACTTAACCATTAACATGCAGAGTTCCAATCATATTTTACCATACAATAATTTCGCTACTTTGTTCTACAATACTCGACTTTTGTTAGTAGTTACTAAATGAAATGTAGCTATTCTATTAGTTTAAATATATTCTTTAAATATAGCGTTAATCGCCCTTTATACTAACAATATTTCAAGAGCTGTAGCTCGTAGGTCACTTAGGAAGCGAAATCTTAAAATCAGTTGTAGAATCGCCTTATAAAATTTTACCGCTTAATTTCTGGATACCCTGTATACACTGAATATACAACTTTAAAAATTCAATTTTAAGGTAATATTAAGAAATATCTGTATATACAATGTTATTGCTCGTTTTCTTGGGGTCTTGATCACAAATAATAGCGTTTTATATATAATATAAAATAAGTATAATTGAAACGATTGCTAAGAATGACTAAACTAATGAATTTTGCAAAACTTAGAATTTTTCATTTGATTTTACTTTTAAGTTTAAATACATTGGTCAGTCAATGTTTTCAGATTTTTTCAGTTAATTATATTATACATATTTTACATTTGTCCCTAATTTTGGAAATTCGCCACAAAGCTCCATTTTTAAATTACATAGTGAATTTTTAAATTTTTCAATTTATCAACCAAACATTTATACTTTTAAACATAAATTTTGAATAGTGCTAACGTTTAATAGTCGTAATTAATAAAATTTCGAAAATTCAAAATAAATTTGGGGGCAAAGTTTTTACAGAGGTACCAACCCTCTATATCTTTCCATTTTTCTTCTGACCGTGATTAATTCAAATTTATTACTTCTTTCATATTCTTAAACATTTTTTGATACATTCAATTTTGATATCTTGCTAGATCAGACCCGAAAAAGAAATGTTTTTCAAAAAAATAATTATTTTGTTACATTTGTAGACTTGATTTATTAAGAAATAACTTTTAAAAAATAGAAGAAAAAAACTGAAAAGCCATTTGTTTCGAAAATAAGCAATTAGGCGAAAACATTATTCTTACTTTTTATCTTTAAATTGGTGAAAACATCAATTTGTGAAGTTAGGGATACATGATTTGAAACACCATGGTCCAACTTGAAATAGGTAATTAGTCATTAATTATTAAAAATTAACATCATGAAGGAATTATTATCCAAAACTTTTATACGAAATAATTTTAAGGAAAGTGTAAATATGATTAAATTATTACTGGCGTACAGTTGGTCCCAGCTGGAAGTAGGACAAAAGTAATCACGATCGCGTATTCTTTGTCCTACTTCAAGCTGGGAGCAACTTTACCTTATCTGATAATATCATCTAGTTATGAGGATATATATAGTTTTTTATGAATTTTTTATACACTTTACAGTTTTATAAAATTTGAAAACTAAAAAATAATCAGATCAGCAAAACATGCATTCACTTCCCCAAATGTATTTTTATTCAATCCTTAAGGGTCACTTATACACATTAAATACCCAATTTAAATAAATAAATCATATACACAGTTTCGCATGATAATTGAAAACTATTATCTATGTTTATGAGTTTTTTTTGTTGCTGAGTTTAAAAAAAAATCATGAAATCGAGCATTATATCTGCCACTGTATCTCAAGTTTTTCTTGACAGGTTTTCAAATTTCTTTCTGATTTGTAAACTAGATCAAGTAAACAAAAACTAGGCTACTGCTTTTGCCTTGCAGTTTTATGCATAACGAATTATAAGGGATCAAAATTAAAATACTTTTGGATAATTATATTTATTTTTATAGATTCTTGAATTTTTTTACCTTAAAGAAACATTTTACTTAATTTATTGATTAACTCAAATTAAGGGAAACTTAGAAAGAAAAGATACGCCTTACAATAAAAAATTGCCCACCTTCATTGGGTAATGTCTGTAAAGATCAAACGATTACGGACTCTGTTCAATTTAAGGGCATTATTGACACTTCCATTTCTATACGGGTAGAGTTGAAAATTCCCATCCTCTTTATATTCTCGAAATATGTATATATTAGTAGGGTTTTATTAATGTAAATTTGAAACTAAACCTGGAAATGTAAAAAAAACATTTATATTACGAAATTCAAAATGTAATGGCTCATTGCCTGGTTAAAGTTAGCAATGTAATATTAATAAATTAATAAATATAGTCAGATATTTACACCGAATTTTTTTTTGACAAGAACACAACTCTTCGGTGTAATATAAATCCTAAGTCAAAATTGGTAAAAAAATCGGATAAAGGCAATGTACAGTTCAATGTTTGACGCTTTTAACAACTTTACTTAAATTCAGTAAAATAAATCAATATAAACAATGTCTCTAGAAAGCCTAACTTTAACATATGAGTAAAGTTTAACATGTAACTAATGGGGTGATTCTGAACAAAAATGTTAGCCGTAACAGCGATGTTAAATTTGACAGTCACCCTGATGTCAAAAAACGCAATTTTGTAAACTTTACTGCAACTTAACGGTTATTTAAAATAAAATTTTCGTGTTAAAATAACATACAGCAAAGTAATAATAATACATTAATGTATAATTGATCAAAATAATACATTATATAATTGTACAATGCATTTTAATATCGAAAATGTTATTTTATATTGTCGTTAAGTTACACTAAAGTTTACAGAATAGCGTTTTTTTGACATCGGGGTGACTGTCAAATTTAACATCGCTGTTACGGCTAACATTTTTTGTGCAGAATTACCCCATAAATTAAAAAATACCTCCTCCTCCTGAAAAAAGTGCTTTTTGAGGTTTGTATGTCATAATAATCCTTGCAACTTTGGATGTAAAGAAAAAGCGTCAGGAGTCAGGAATTTGATCTTTACTAACATTGCGCAATTAAGATGAACAATGTCGACAATTGATATATCAGTACATCCAGTTTAATTTTTTCCAATTTTTTGAGCTATCTTAAACCAGCAATTATTTAGGTTAAGCTGTGTACACACTAGCCAACAATGACTGGGAAGGATGTTGCTAATAACAACATATTAGCAGTAATTAGAAAACAAGATAGCGAGTTTTGGCGAACACGTTGTAGATTTTGTGAAACACAGATACTTACAAAGAAATATGTTGCTTGTTTAGTTTCCGCGTTTTCTGTTAAAATGGACAACATAACATAAACAATTTGCATTGATATTACTCATACTAACCAAATTACGAAGAGTAATTCTGACATAAGCTTGTCTCCGTGGTAGGTGCCATTTTCGGTAGATCCATCTTAAGGCCGTTTTAGACGAGCACATTATTCTTGTACAAGATGGACTCAGATGTTACTGCACATTGCGCATTTCTACTGCGAATTTGCAGTAGTATCTGAGTCGATCTTGTACAAAATTTATGTGCTCGTCTAAAACAGCGTTTACACTAAATTTAGTTTGGAAGTGCAACATTGTAGGCCACATGTTTTCAGACAAAATAGCTGTATCGAAAATTTGTTGTCAATACCTTTTAACATGTTGGCAACAATTGCCAACGAATGTTGTCAGGTTTATACCTAGGTTTACTCTCTCTCCGGTTCATCTTCCTATCTAAAAATTAATTGGTGCAATAACCGGGCAAGTAAAGATATGGGAAAACGATAAAAACTTTCCAGATAACAATACATGTTTAGGATTACATTTTTCTATCTATACATTATTGGTACGTGTGGGTGAGTAAAATTATAAACCAAAAAAAAAAATAGAAATTGTGGTTTATATATTTTTAAAAATTTGGATTTTGATTTTGCCATCTCAATTATTAGTAGTATATTTTCTTAATTTGTCAAATATGCATTATTCTATGATTAACTAAGTGTACATCTAATTAAATATCTCTATACAAGAAGAAAGAGATTCATATACTCCATTTTCTATATCAATTTCTTCTTGATTCTGTTATTCTTTTCAGTTTTAACTTCTTCAAATATTTTCTTGTAATACCATTAATTTGTTCCTGGTACATACTTCTGTACTAGAGCGTTTACGTCGTAAGCGCAGTTGTTTCAAATTTTTCTCTCTTTCTTTCATTTTTTCATCAAAGTACGTATGATTACATCTCGGTTTTTTTGGTTGAATGTTTCCTACACAACTTTATGCATTAAATGACTGATACTAGGTTTATCCTTATCATTTACTTATAGACAGACGACTGATACGGCTTATTTTGGTTAGGAACCATTGTTGCACTATCCAAAATAAATATCAAATCCAAAAATAGTAGAACTAGAATAGAAATCAACTTAATACAAATCCCCATTTATTTATGCCTTTCACCATTAGACCAAAATAATAAATATTTTGTGCAACTCGGACAAGTTTTGTTCGATTTTTTCTACCTTGACTAAGTCTTACAAGGCTTATAAAGTACATCATTATGCTCTGAACTTAACCGAGTATCAATCTTTCTGCAATACTTAAAATATTGGTTTTCTATAAAAAATAATTTTCAAAAAAATTATCCGGTTATTGCACCGAAGTCGTAAATAAAATAAATATTATACAAGATATTAATTTGAAATTTTGGCCACAGTTTTTGCACATAAGGATACACATTTTCGGCCCATAAAAGATTTAAAAAAAATCAGGGGCGTTACATGTGGGGGGGTCATCAACTTTTATTGATCATATCTTTTGTTCCTTTACATATATTTTAGTACCTTTAAAATTATCAAAAACATAAAGAAACAAAAGATATGACAAAAAAAGTTGATGATCCCCCCACATGTAACGCCGTTGAAAATATTATTTAACTTTTATTGGCCGAAAATGTGGCCGCATTTTCAAATTAATATCTCTAATAATATTTATTTTATTTACAAAAAAATATTTTTTTTGAAAAATTTTGAAGTGGTAGAACTTTTTAAGGAAGCATTTCCGGACAATACTTTATAAGTCAAAAATGCTTAGTATCACTTGCTCTATCACCACAAAAAATTTGTAACAGTTATTAAGAGACACTCTGTAAAAAGATATCGAATCCAAGAGCTTTTTGCCACATTAAAGAGCTATAATAAAACAAAAATGAATATATCTAAGTATTTTACGAAATACTTGTATTAAAATTTCCACTTCAGGAATCGATTTCCTAGCCTATTTTTCATGGGGCTAATTATCTTGTGTAAACTAGAGTAGTAGGTATAAGAAAAATGATTATTATTTATTAGGGTAATGGTTAATGTATTAAACAACGTAAATATGTGCCAACACATTGTTAATTTAATATGTTTGCGTAAGATTGAAGCAAAAGGCGGTTTTAAATTATAAATTACATCCGAGATGGGTCGTGAGCGGTGGGCGTTTTGCATATGCAAGAAGTTGAGAGAAGCAAACAATCTAGAAATCAGAGACCTACTACATCCGAAGTTTAACTTAAACACAGTCGGTATAACCAAATTCAATAACTAAAGTTTCTCAAAGGTCCAGTTGTAGATATATATAACAATATCGCTCGTGAATGTCGTAAACTTTTCAAATAAACAAGTCTTCATCAAATAATTATTGCCTAAGCTTGTGAAACTTTCATGTTTAACTTTTAATAACACCGCCTTCAACTCGAAATACAAATACAAGTTGTCAGAAAAATATATTTTTATTTGGTTATTCCTTCTTGTCGGTTTACACCCCCTTGTATTATCGCCGTAGGGACTTAAGTCAGAAATAAAATTATCAATCAATTTATTAATCAAAAATACAAATAAGCAAGTTTCATGTTTTCAAAATTCAAATAATTGGATTGTTTATAATTAAATCCACACCTTAATTAAAAAGCTTGTTTTAGTGTGTATATTTTTAAAATGTAAAAGACAGGTTATTAAAAGTTTCATTTTAAGGACTTAAATCAATATTCAATCACAATAGAAAATTAGTTTTGCTTTGAGGGCTGGAATTCTTGCGTTACAAAGCTTTGTTGCATTGACAGCGGAGCTTGACAAGGGGAATGTTAAACGTTTGTTTGTAATTAGCACATTTAAAACGGTTTCAGCAGGTGGCCTGTTTGAGAGATATTCCCAAAAATCTAAATATTGCATACTTGAGGAGGTACCAACATCTGCATAAAACCCTTGAGTAAACATTTATTTTATATACAATTATATTTTTCTATTTATTTAATCTGTTTATATATCTGCGTGAAGTGAAAAGGGGGCATAAGTATTCTCTAGCAAAGCCGACGGACACTTTTGAATCAACCCTCTGGGTATGACAATATGTGGGATCACAATGGAATCACCATGAGTACCTAGGCTTAATCCCTATTATTATACTCGAAGTAATACCCGAACCGCGCATGCATTGAGTAGAATTCGATTGCTTTATTTTATATCTCTCCCCAGCTACTGATCGCAATTCACAAATATCTGCCGAGGCTATTCCGGTTTACGCTCCATTTGCTTATCGCAAAATTCTTCTTGATCCGTAATACAGTCGTTGCTACTCATAAAATTCGCGTTTTGCATCCCATGAATAATTTTTTTATTTTTAACTACTAAAACATTTTGTATTTTATCAGACCTGCAACACCACACAAACCGTTTTAAATTAAACTCGACGAGCGAGCAAACATAATTTAAAATTCTCTGATTATTTATACACTGGAACTCATTTAATTTTTAGCAATAAAATTCCACCAATACAACAGCACTTACAATAGTAAATACGCCCCACTGCACTTAATTTAAATTTTGAATTGTAATTTAAAGGCGCCAAAGTTACAAAGAGTAAAGCTCATACTGTAAAAAAGTTACATCATGATTTGTGTCGAATTTTAAATGCAACTTCAACAGAGTCTGTTTTTAATTTTCACTACTTTCTTTATCATTGGCAAAAAATTTTTATTCTAGTTTT
Source organism: Stenus bimaculatus (assembly GCA_963971135.1). Taxonomy (NCBI): domain Eukaryota; kingdom Metazoa; phylum Arthropoda; class Insecta; order Coleoptera; family Staphylinidae; genus Stenus; species Stenus bimaculatus. Next base: position 65,859,243 of record OZ020180.1, on the reverse strand, counting down.
TCATGATCTAACAGATGTGTAAAACTCATTTACTAGAAAGAGCGCGTGTTTTATTACATGATGCGGATTAACAAGATTGATCGTAAATGAACTCGCTGTTGACAGTTGTCATTCATAAATTGATTAAATATGAGATGTAATAAAAAAGTGGAACATTCCGCTGTAGATTTTAGTTTAGTGAATTAAGCTGGAGTTAATTTTAATGAATGTATCACTTGTTGAATTCATAGCATTAATCAATTATCTAAAACAACCATGTTAATTTTAAAATTTGTCTATTTAATTATTTTTGAATAGTTTAAAACTAATAATAATTTAATTATTATCTTTGTATAGTAAAATTTAATTATTTGACAAATTTTAATTAATATTTGGGTGACTCGACTTTAATGAAATCCCTATAAAGCTAATAAAGTTTTCTATTTTCTATGAAGAGTAGATGTTATTAAAAATATTGGTTGGTTAAAATAATTTATTGGCAATTTGTAAATATACTAGAAAACTAAAATTTAAGAAAATTTTTAAAATAAAATAAAATTCCAAGGAAAATTTATTACTATAAATAGTTTCAAAACTTGGTGTATAATTTCTTTAGTCAATTTTTTTTCTATTAAAGCTTTTTTCTAATTTTTATTTATAAAATAATGAGTCAAATCACGAGATAAAATATATTGAAAAAAACTGTACGTCATTTACTATTTTTGATTTTGGTAATACATACATATACCGGGTGGAAATGAAAACCGGGTCACCTCTATAACTTTTTTATTTATGAATAGAAAAATTTGAAATTTGGCTATGTTCTATGGTTCAAAAAAACAAATTTTATGTGCATTTTTTATTTTCGAAATCACTCCGGTTTCACCGGAAACACCATGAACTTTGTTTTTTTAAATGTAACATCCCATATTTTTATTCATGGCTTAAAATACTTTTAAAAAAGAAGTATTTTTGAGATATTAGTTTTTATTTTTTTTGTAAAAAAAATTTTTTTCAAAAAAAAAAAAGGTTTTCGAAGTCGGTGAAAAGTACCAAAACTAATTCTAAATAATTCAAATACCTAAATAAAATTGTAATTTGAAAAAAAATTTAAGTGGTTTTTGAACTATTAATTTTTAAACTTAGTTAATGAAGATTTTATCAAATATCTCACTTTTTTTAAATGCAATGATGCCGGGTCATTCGACTTTTTAAAAAGAGGATTTTATAACGATTATTTTGGTACCCCATATGTAGGGGTATTATTTTGCATGTGCCTGTAATAAAGATACTTAATACTTAATAGCTATTATTTGCCAACTTAAGAAATTTTTTTTCAAATTACAATTTTATTTATGTATTTGAATTATTTAGAATTAGTTTTGGTAATTTTCACCGACTTCGAAAACCTTTTTTTTTTGGAAAAATTTTTTTTTTCGCAAAAAATAAAAACTACTATCTCAAAAATACTTCTTTTTTAAAATTATTTTAAGCCATGTATAAAAATATGGGATGTTACATTTAAAAAAACAAAGTTCATGGTGTTTCCGGTGAAACCGGAAGTGATTTCGAAAATAAAAAATGCACATAAAATTTGTTTTTTTGAACCATAGAACATAGCCAAATTTCAAATTTTTCTATTCATAAATAAAAAAGTTATAGAGGTGACCCGGTTTTCATTTCCACCCGGTATAAAGTAAAAAGTTAAAATTTTACGAAAAACCTACCAGTTTTGTAAGCTAAGCTTTCTTAAAAGTTCATTGAAGATAACCTTTAAAAAGTTTAGCTTATTTTAATCTTCACTGTAAAAATCAAGTATTTATATATTTTCTAACTAATAAATTTATTAGGTCTTCACTTTTTTGTAAAAACTGTGAATATCTCTCTAAAGAAATAAGGAACTCACCATTTCTATGCGTTGAAGAATACCACGTCAACGATTTTTTTATATTTTTAATTTCAACTTACCAAAGCGTAATAATTTTAAGAAGTCATTGAATATTTACCTGAAACAAGATGTCAATATTAGTACATTGGTAAAATAAATTTCAACATGTTTATGTGATTTAATCTTTTATGTTGCAGTGGTTCCACTAGGGAACCACAAACCTATCGTTATTTTTTGGGCGAACCAGCGTGCACTTAATGGAACCACATGTTGAGCGTGCTAAAGGACGCCAGAACGTAAGGTAAAATCCGGTCAAAATAGACGAAAAAATAGTGGCAGCTTTGCAATAAAACTTAAAAAGTCCCCACCGATCGCACATTTGCAAAAAAAGTTATTCAAGGTCAAAAGTCAAAAAGTTGTTTTTTCAATTTTTCTGGTAAACGGTAAATTTTATCAAAAAATAGATTAGACAAAAGTTGTAGATCATGAAATTATCTAGAAAAATGGTTCGTTTACTTTTTTTCTAAGAATCGCCATTTCTTAGATATCGCGATTCTAAACACCGAAAACAATAATATTTACGCTTAACCGCTATACACACCATCGGATGTTTAATAATAGTAAAAATATTGGTTTGTGTAGCTTATACATACAAATTATACGATTATGAGAATATACACATAAAAGAATCTCGGTCCCTGATTTCATTGGCCCACATAACCTTCGTTAAATATGTACATTTTGGTCATAGAGTGTCTAGTATTTGATGGTTATACTGATCATAGAAAAATGTTAAAGCTGCAGCACAGCGTCGTCGAAACCCAAAAACATCTTCATCTTCTGATGTGGTTTCTGATCAATTTATGACAGTTCTCACAAACCAACAACATTTCTTTGCAATTGCTCACAACAAGTCTCGTTTCATTTTATTGTTATGCGAAAAATTTACAGCTGTAAATATTTTAGTGAAACAAGCTGATAATGACGCTGATATCCTCATAATTGAAACACCCCTAGAACAATAAAATACAACTATCATTGTCGGTGAAGATGTTGACTTATTAGTACTATTGACTGCACGAACTCCAATTGATAAGATTATTTACTTTTTGAAACCCGGAAAAGCTCAACAACCAACAAAAATATAATCATCGAAAAGTTTATCTGTTTATCCAAAATGTAAGACTCACATCTTATTTTTACATGCAATAACTGGCTGCGATACTACATCAGCATTTTTCAGAAGAAAATTGATAGTTTAGACAAGTATACATATTTAAGTTTTGTATAAAATACATAGAACAATAATAGAATGGAATTATCTTGCGTTCCTCCAACATCTGCTTCTGCTAGTCAACACTTGTATCAAGTATACTATCAAAGTTCAAGTATGGCTAGGCAGTCTACTGAGACTGGGGTTGGAAATTGATAGATAATACGCAATTGCCAAAAGGGTTGTAATGCAAATCGTAGCTGTAAAAAAGTCGGGTTATTTTGTTCACCAGTATTTACTAATTGCCAAGGCCCGTCTTGCTCCAATGTTGAATCAATTTCAACAGATGATGGTGATGATATAAATAAGGAGACAACTGATGTATCTTTTTTACATATCTAGCTAGAAGAACAAGAAGGAAAAGAAAGCGAAGAAGTTATAACTCTTGAAGTAGCATTTGAAGATTATTCTCGAAACCAACAATAAATGTGTGCATAATACGTAGATTACGACTTCTTAAATTTTTAGAATCGCGATATCTCAGAAATGGCGATTTTTAGAACGAAAAGTATAGAAGTCAGTTTTGTAAGATAGCTAATTTCATGATCTACAACTTTTATGTGATCTACTTTTGTGATTAAACTTACCGCTTACCGGACAATTTTTAAACAACATTTTTTTTACCTTTGACTTTGAAAAAGTCTGTATCAATTTTTAGCTCTATGAGAATTATTGCAAACTGAAATATCTATTTTGACCGGACTAGGATGAAAAATTTCTCGTATTTAGTAATAAAGTCGAACTGCATTGTAATAAAAAGGTAAAAAAATTTTTTTTGTGGCTTTATGTAAACGCTTCCTTGTTTATACACATTTTGCTAAATGGTAGGTATATATATCATTTTCTCATTATAATATCATTATTTACAAATTACCTTAAGTATTATTTTGGCAGAATTAGAAGATTTAGTGTAATTTTATCATGTTTTATGTGTGGTCCTATTTGGTACCACAAGTATTTTACCCATACTTTTCATTTTAGGCAAAAAAGATTGGAATTTGTCACAATTAGCACGAAATAAATTTGGAAATTTAGAAGAAATTTCGTCAAATAATGAATTCTTTACTTCAGACCAAGATAAAAGAATATAATGGTGGAGGATGAAATGAATATGACAGTAGATGAAGCTATAGGACAAATTTTCAGTACCGGTTCGACTCTTTCCTTAAAGGTAATCTTGATTATCTTATAATTTAAATTGTTCCTGGTTTCATAGTTCAACTATGCTGAGGTTCTTTAGGTAATAACTTGGATAAGCATATTTGAAAAAATAATAATATATTAAAAAAATGGAATAACATGGCGATACAAAGAAAAAACGGTTTGTAATCTACAAAACAGTAATTTTTTTGATAGTTGATATGAATATTGTTTTTCCGAAAGTTCTTTATATAATTTAAATTTCTGGACTTTAAAAAGAAAATTCAAATCTAAACTAATTTTGAGTTAGGCAATAATAATTTAATTTAATATGTTGTGCGGTTAAATAATTTTGAATATAATCGATATAAAAACATAAGTTTTTGGCAATATTTTTTCTTTGAAAAAAACTGATTTTTTCAAAAATTATACAGATATTTCAATACAATAAAATAGTAATTTTGGAAATATTTGACTTACTTTTGCTTGTTTAATAAGGCGGAAATAATCCAATTTAAGACTATTCTAATATTAAATTTATTTTATTGTTTTTTTATGTTACTTTAGAATCATTTCCTCTCAAATTGAAATGCGTGTTCGTGATGTGAAAATCATTTCCTGAAAATTCTGCCTGCAATAAGTTCGCGTAATAAAAGGTTGGGAGCAATTGAAAATCTAAGAAGCAATCTGTTGCAATACCCCAGCTTGTATAATGCAACTATTGCGTTGGATGGCCAGATAAACTTTAACAAGAGCGGAAATTTGTTAAAAAAAGGATGAAAGCGTTCCATGGAATTGATGTTAGACAAGGATTGTAAAGCCGAGATCGCATCGTTCATGCAGCAAACTTAAACAATAGGTAGCGATTAACATGAAGGGAGCAAGGACAAAACGCTCCTGATAACGCGGCCTGCGCCAGACAGGATTACAATATACATGTTAAGTGGCAAGACGCACCTAAGCTGCTTTAGACCGAGTGTTGAATGAAGTGGATTCGTTCAGGGGCCAAAGGTGGATTAGCAACAGCCAGATACGATGAGAAATGAGGATAATATGTACTCCAAATTTCACATGTCTTCCATTTATCGCCCCAACACCTGCCTCTCATAAACTTAAACTAATACTGGTTGCAACGCTGTCGCATAAAAATAACTTATGCTGCATTCTGTAAAAAATATAGGAGAAAATTCACCTTTTCATGCTTAATAAATCACAAACCACCCTTTATTCTACTTGCAAACAGATTTAAATGAGTGGTGACAGATGTATTTTTTTATATTGCGATTTATAGAAGGCTGAGTTATTGAATAATAGAAGAGGAGCCCGTTAAATCAATTATTATAAAGCGACCCTTTTAGTTTTTTAATGCCTTTGCCACCACTTTAATAAATAAAAGGTTGAACAAATAAAATTGATGATTGAAGTATTATTTTGATTTGAAGTTTATTTGAGAAAAGAAGCATTTAATTTAAAATATTTTAAAATAAAGAAGATTGTTTTCTAGATAGATACTCTATATTTGCAAACGTTTATTTTTAAACTGAAGCAATTAATGTTATTTATGTGTAATCAATAATCAAGTGAGTTGAGTTAACCCTAAATGACATTTGTGGTAATGACAGTAAAAAATATTGGACTCGAATTTGACCACTCGTGGTATTACATATGATTATTTCATGCCTTCATCCTAACAAGCGTTCTGATTGGTCCATTTGCCATTGGGTTATCGTGATAATTAGGGTCCTACCTAAATTATCAAGTCAAGAGTTTTTACGTTTACATGACATGTGTTTAAATTTCAAATTTGACATTTGAAGTAAAGACTGACGTTAAAATTTACCTATTTTTTTGTATTTTGGAGAAATAAGGCTTGAAATAATCTATCCAAATACAATTCGTAGGTTGAAATCACTATAATAATTCTGTCGCTTTATTGACAATTCAATTATGTTGATTTTTAGAAACAAAATTTCATTTGTCAATAAACTGACAAAATTATTGCGGATTTCAACATACTCATGGTATTACTATTTATTATTTCATGCCGTTGCCCTGACCAGAGTTCTTGCCCATTTGCCATTAGAATATCGTGATATTTGGGTTCTACCTACATTATCAAGTCAAACACGTTTTTACTTTTATATGACATTTGTTTAAATTTCAAATTTGACATTCAAACTAAAGACACGTTAAAATTTACAAACAATTTTTGTATTTGGCGAAAATAAGGCTTGAAATAATCTAACAAAATACAATTCGTAGATTGAAATCACTAATAATTCTGTCGCTTTATTGACAATTCAAATGTGTTGCTAAGCAATAAATTGACAGAATTATTGCGGATTTCAACTTATTCTTGGTATTACTATTGATAATATGTTGTCATTATAATAATAATCTATACACGAATTTCAAATTAAATAAGTAAAAAAATGACATCCGCTTAGATAAATACCAATAGTAATACACAAGCATCTACCACAGACTTTATAAACTATGTCTGTAAACAAGTCCATAAATATAAGCAGGTTATCGTTATTGCAATTGATTTGGAATTTTTGGAAAAGCCCTCGAATCTGTTAAACAGAATGTTCTTATAAAACTTTAGAAAATTTAGGAATTAGGGGAATAGCTCTTAATTTACTTTCAAGCTACTTTAGCAATCGTACACAAATATGTAAAATAGGAATAACTGAAAGTGACGAATTATTTATACAAACTGTGGTTCCCCAGGGTTTAAGCTTAGGCCCTCTTCTATATACAATTTACACCAAAAACACACATCTTTTAAAATTAAAAGATCAACATTTTGTAAATGCTGGTAATACAATATTGGGTAATTATAACCGAGATAGATCCAAAATTATTCTTACAATGACTGAATTAATACATTAATAGCAAAGTATGATGGTAATGTTATAAAGTTTTAATTTTTCCATAATGTAAGAGACCACTTATCACTTGTTTTGCACATTTTTTTTTCGATTAATTTATTAATTATGAAAGACTTTAATAAAAGTATCTTTTACAAAACCTTTCCGACAATACCATGCTCGATCTGGGCTGTGAATTAAAATTTCGAAGTTACTTCCGGTTTCGAATACCAGTTTACTTTAGAAATTAAGAATGACACCAAAAGCTTCTTTAGGTTCACTTTGGTGGTAATTTTTTTATCGTTAATGTACCACGAGGGGTTCTCGAGATAAAGAGATGGTATAGGTGGTCTGGGATACCTGTGTAACTAAAAACCAATAAACTAGGAACATGACATAAACATAACCTAAACAAAAATAATATAAAACAAAATATTAATTAAATCATGACCGTATTAAAATATATTTTTTTAATTTTATTTACACCAAAAACAATTTTTTTGGTTCTCTTATACCAGAGATATTTATATTTTGAAAATTAGGACCTCTCTTAAATAAGGGAAATGGTATTTTATTTATACTTAATTTTTTGATACACCGAGAAATACTTAAGACGATAGTCGGCGAAATTTTGTAAACGTAAAATGTGACTCTACGGAATACCATTTTTTAGACAAACCAGTAAATGAAATTCTGTTTTTTTTGTAGTAGTAGTTCATTAATACTTGGCATAACATGTCTATTATTTTGTTTTTGTATTTTTTATTGAATTTTTAGATTTATAGACAATCAAATCTGACCTAAAAATGAGCAAGTTTTGCTTGCTGTTTTAAACCTTATACTCGATATAATCGGAAAAACAGAATAACACTTTTGTGAAGTTGTGTATTTAGATAAGAGAAAATTTTACAAATCTCAATTTGAAGGTCCCTTGTTAAAGAAAAATGGTATTTTCTAGGACCAGGATTTTTAAAAGTGCCAATTTTACTGCTGCCGTATGAGTATTTGGTGTGACTTACAAAAACAAAACCAGAAGAAATTGGTAGCCACAAGACTCTTCTGTGTACCAAAAAAAGAAATTTTAAAAAAGCTTCAATAGAAAAAAAATTATGAGCAAAACCCCAAATATCAAGCGAATTTCAAAATCAAGCGCTCGCATTTGCCGACTATCGCCTTAAGAGGATTGGGAGTCTAAGTAGAACCGCGCTCCGATAGTAAACGTATATTTTGAGCTTCTTCTTGAATTTGGAGAAGAAAATTTGACCCAAACTATATCCCACATAATTAGGCTGAAAGTACCAATAAAAATCTTCATTTCTGTTATATTTTAAAATTTGTATCACCTAGACTACGAAGGTATTTGCTGCTTTTACAGTTAAAATGCGCGTTCAAAATTTACGAAATATGCCTTGCAATTATTTCAAACTACAACCATATTTTGTAAATAACATTAAGTTTTATAATTGGATAGTTTAAATAACATTTATGGCTAGGCTTCTATACGACGACTTTTTCAAAAATTAAATTATTACGTCCAAAAAATAAGTTTAAAATTGGCCAAATTTTACGTATTTTTAATGATTTTTTTTGGCCATTTTGGATATAATATATTAAAAAACTGTCGCACACAAGTCTTAAGCAGAGGTTCCACTTTCATATGATATTCTTATTTTGTATATAGCTCAATAAATATTCACGTAGTTTGAAATATAAAAACAGGGAAAAACCCATATAATTTTTTATCCTCTTAAGAGAATATGAAGTATGGTTTTTACCTGTTTTTATCTATCAGACTATACGAATATGTATTCAGCTATATACAAAATAAGAATATCATATGAAAGTGGAACCTCTGCTTAAGACTTGTATGTGACAGTTTTTTAATATTATATATCCAAAAAGGCCAAAAAAAATCATTAAAAATACGTAAAATTTGCCCTATTTTAAACTTATTTTTTGGACTTAATAATTTAATTTTTGAAAAAGTCGACCTTCAGAAGTCTAGCCTTGAATGTTTTTTAAACTATGTAATTATAAAACTGAATGTAGTTTGAAATAATTACAAGGCATATTTCGTAAATTTTTAAGGCCCATTTTAACTGTAAAAGCAGCAAATACATTGGTAGTCTAGGTGATACAAATTTTAAAATATAACAGAAATGAAGATTTTTGTTGGTACTTTCAGCCTAATTATGTGGAAAGTACTGTGGGTCAAGATTTCAAATTTAAGAAGCTCAAAATATACGTTCACTATCGAAGCGCGGTTCTGCATAGACTCCCAATCCTTTTAAGAGTCATTTCTTTCACCGCGCGCTGATTTTAACGTTTAAACACTAAATTTGAATAAAATATGGAAATGATGGTAAATTTTTGCATACCAATTCAAAACTATTGCACATATTATTTAAATTTTTGTGTTTTTCTTGGTCTTCACTGCTTAATTTGTGTAATATACAGTTGAATCGTTCTGCCAATATATCTTCCTTATTTTTTAATATTTTTAACTGCAATAAAATGAAATGAAATCACAAAATTATTGTCTAAAAAATAGCTGATTTGTTTTATTTTTTTGAATATTATTAAGGAAATATTTGGCTGAAAAGTAACAAAATACAATTAAAATTAAGTATTTGCTCCAGCTATTATTTAGATAACGTTTTTTAGATTTGATTCCATTTTATTGCATTTAAAAATATTAAAAAATAAGAAGATATATTGGCAGGGCGGTTTAAAAAAATTACCCCTAAAATGGCTCCAATTCAAAGCAACGGGCAAGGAAAACCGAAAAACATAAATAAAATACGCGCAATAGTTTTCAATGAATGTGCAAATATTTCCAATCGGTGCTATTTTTATACTTAAAAACTACTCTAATTATTGATTTTGATATGTGCAGTTTGTATGTATATTTTTGAATAAAATTTAAAAAAATCTACAACACAAGTTTATTTTCTTCTGCGCTACAATTCAATATTCAAAAGTTTAGAAAGAACTTTTAGAGCATTTATCAATATGAATTAATGTGTAAAAAATAAATCATAAAGTAAAACTGTAAAAAAGTAGAGTATGTACCAAGAGTATTTTAAAAGTCTTTGCAGATCGTAGATCATATTATAAAAAGAAATGTAAGCCAAACCAAGTTTGATAAAAATAACTGAAGTTCAAAGTAGAAAACTTTTAAAATTGAGCACACATTGAAATTTTTAATTAATTTACTTTTATCTCCTCAAAGCAAGCTATAAAAATAAATTGTTTAAGAGCAAGTACTTAAAGTATCAAAGGTAGAGAAAGAAAAAAAACAAGTTATTTTTTTATAAAAAAGAGTAATAACAAAATTCTAGCGTAAGGAATCGTAGCCCTTGCATGCAACGTAGATTCAATAACGTAGTATTATGATATCTGGGGCGCCCCAGGCTCTATGCAAATATATTCAATTTTAAAACAGCCTTACGCCAAGAAGCGGATTCACTGTTTTCGTATTTATCTACGATTTCGATTGGAGTACGCACGTGATCTCCCATCTACCCTTTAATTTAAATCGGGTAAATTTAAAAATAATGGCTAATGGTTCTTTTATTTACATAGCGTTTAGAATGGGCTACACGAGAACAAATAAAAATGTAAATAATATGCGAGGATTTGACAAGTCATTTGGAAATGGAATAAAAAGCAACGAGTTTTTAAGGAAATATTTTCATTTTAATGTAACTTCGTTGAAGATGTTTTATTCATGAATTTAAATTATTCCAAAATGATATTTCAAATCACCTTTGCGAAAATTAATTTAATAAAACATCATTTTTAGCATTGAATGTGGAATATTTTGGCGAGTTATAAAGGGAGGCTGCAGGATGGATTAAAATAACCTGACAATAGAATCGCGGTACCATGGTTACCCTGTCAACAACATGCAGACAGACTAATTAATTTGAAAGTATCGCTTTAATCCTACCGGGTTTAGCCAAAACTCACCCTGCACACGTGCACTTTTGATATATTTCCCAGACGGTACTTTAAGCCACTTTAAATTAAGCAGATCAACAACTTAATATTTCTTAATTAAATCTTCCCAATCAGATGCACGAATACTTTCGAAATTATAATTAAGGCGACTGGAAGTAATTGTCTTGTTGATTGGTACTTAAAAGTAAAATAATTAAATCCCCCTTCTTGTTGTTTAAATTTTATAATTTAAATTCCCTCAATAATCTCTTCCTTACTTCGATTTAAATTTTATTTTAAACCAATTAAAAATCTAGAAAATAATTTAAGTCGATTAATCGAAATTTAAAGTAGTAAAAGAAGGTTAATAGCTTAGCTAGATACATAGTAGAAGTACATATTATGCACATACATAAAATGTACTGTAACAAAGTCATTATGCTGATTTCCTAAAACGTTCAGAATAACTCTAATTAGAACTCAAGAGACGTTAATTAGTTTGTTTACTTTAAACTAATTAAATCTATTTATCAAGCACCAAGGTGCTTTTGTTAAAATAATTACCTGCGTAATTAATTTATTACTTTTCAATCTCTTCATTTTCAACCCTGTACAGATTAATTACATAATATTAAATTTAAATTATTTTGCACATTTTAATTACAATAAAAATTATAAAACCCTCTTAACCATTTCCGCAATTAATTTAAAATAATTATTCCTATGTTAAAGTTATAATAATGTACGTGCTATTTTATTACATAATTCTTGGTAGGCAAATATGCAATGCATGATCGATAATTAGCAAACTATCACAAGCCACATAATTTGCATGGGAGTAGATTTATTTCGTTCCAATATGGGACCATATGTCGCTCAGATGCGAAATAGTTTGGCTTTGAGGCAGTTATAAATCCCTAGTAAATTACAGGAACCCTTAAAGCATACCAGCACGGTGCGGCTTAATGAAAATTGGCCTATAAGCATTCCGACGTGCTTTCGACCAGAAAAATATAGACAAGGAAGGGCAATGAAATACTCCCGATGAACCTAATGAATATAAATTGACGCAATATACACACATGGAGACGTTTTAATTATTTTTAGAGAAAATACACAGAATCTAATTTATTTCCGAATTTATTACTTTTTTGCCCACCTTCATTAAAAAAGGTAAAATAATATTTATCTGAGGTGAGAGATAAACAATTTGTAATAATATCAGGAAAAAGAATGTTGTGGAATCACAATGATTCTTTACTCAACTTTTTTCAAATTGAATTTTATTAAATAAAGTTGAGTATAGAATCATTGTGATATACAAACAACCTTCTGTCAAAAATCCATGTCACGAGTAAGTCTCACTCCCAAGAGTGGGTCCTATACTTTTGGCGAGCAAGAGTGAGATTAAAAATGCTGACTTATTCGTGACATGGACTATACACTATACCATTAACTCAACACATCAGTGCTTCACACTTCAAAAAAACAGCTTTTAATAGCATCAAATTGGCATTCCAATTCCACACTTAAAATACTATTGGCTTGGGCCATCTTTAAGAAGCCATCATCAACTTTTTTTTCAAATGGCACCCCTTACTTTTTTTAACATAAATTGGATCTCAAATTAAACTCTTTTTATGATAAAAATTATAATGAATGTTAATTCCTGCAGATTGTACACAAGCTTTAAAATGTCAAAAACGATTTTATTCATTTATTTATACATATGAATAATGACACCTTTGAAAAAAATCCTTTATTGACATTTGGTGATTCAAATAAATTTACAATTTGTGTATCAAAAATAGTAAAAATATTCAGTATAAATTGAGATCCCATTTATGTTTACAAAAGCAGGGGGTGTCATTTGAAAAAATAAATTTGAGATGGCTTTTTAAGGGTGGCCAAAGCAAATAATATTTTATTATTTTGATTTTTTATCTCTTCAAATAACGGAAAGCTACATTTTGAACTGAATTTTGGGATACCCTGTACGTAGCAATAAATCCTTGATATTTATTTACTCGTATTTAAATAAAATTTCTGTTTCGTTAATAACAGTTAACCGAAATATAATTGTCATCTTCTTCTGTGATAATCCTAGTCTGAAATAGCCACCCAAGTCTTAATTTATTAATTTATTATATGTAAGTATTAGGTTTTAAATTATCTAATTTTAGAATTGGGTAATAAGTGACACTGCTGATCTGGATTAATGTTAAATAGTTGAGTAAAACTCTTGAGTCTTCTTGTATCCAACTTTATTATATTAAATAATAAGTTATACCTTAGGTATAAACATTCACAATCGATTTCGAGATTATTAAAATCTCATCATCAGGTGTATATGTACAAGAATCTAAATAAGCAAATATGAAGTTCACAATAATGCTATAAAAATATGACAAAATAAAATTGACATTGACGCTTTGAAAGAATAAAAATTGTTTAAATAAATTGCGGAATTAAAACAATGGCTTTGAAATAAATAAAATTATTAAAAAAAAAAAATTATTAAAAAATATGAATGTCTATACCTAAGGTATAACTTATTATTTAATATAATAAAGTTGGATACAAGAAGACTCAAGAGTTTTACTCAACTATTTATCTAATTTTAATTGATGTCACATAAATTTTCAATAGTTTTTTATTTCATTTTTAGAATTAGAATTAGAATTAGAAATTTATTAATCCAATCAGGTCATTACAGACATTTGGGATAAAGTCACATTTAGATATTAAAATTACAATTAAAATATTAGATTACATATACAATTACAATTACAGATAAAATACTTAAATTAATACAAAAAACAGGTGCAAATAAGATACATTAATTAATACACCAGTGCATATACACATACATACACTAGAAGCTTCCAAAGTGTTCAAGAAATTCATTAAAAGAGTAATACGAGCCATTCAATAATAATTCCAATACTTCCTTTTTAAATCTTAAATAATTTATTATTTTAACTTCAGTAGGCAAACAGTTAAATAATTTTACACACATAAGAATGAAGGAATTATGATAAGTTTCTATTCTGTGCAATGGTAACTGGAACATATTTTTTTGCGAATATCTAGTTTCATAATTTTCATTTACATCTACAACACCCTTATATAAATTTAAATTGTTTTTAAAGTACAATAAACATTGGTATATATACAAACTAGATAGAGGTAGTATGCGCAACATTTTAAATAGTTCTCTGCATGATGTTCTACGGGATAGATTAAAGAATGATCTAATAATTCGTTTTTGTGTTCTAAATACTGATTGAGCTGCAGAAGAATTCCCCCAGCACAATAGCCCATACGCTAGCCTTGATTGAACATAGGCGAAATATATTAATTTTAATGTGTTCACGGAAACATAGTCGCGGAGTCTAATGATTGTGAAACAAGCGTAATTTAGTGGCTTCATCAATTGTTGGCAGTGTAGGTTCCATCTTAATTTGCAGTCAAATGTTATGCCTAAAAAATTAACAGATTGTTCCATGGTATGATTAAATTCATCAGATTGAACCCATGTCTTATTTGTTTTCCCTAGATTGTAAGGGACAATGACTGCTTTCGTCTCATTTAATGTTAAACCATTACTTGATGACCATGATTTCATTTCATTGATAGTTGCTGTTACTAATTCGTTTAATTCATTGACATCTGAATTTCTTAGGATGCAAGATGTGTCATCTGCATAGTGCATCACTGTTCCCAATTTAATTTGACTGGCAATATCATTGATGTATATAATGAATAAGATTAGGCCTAATATACTTCCTTGAGGAACACCTTGGTTAACGTTTAAGGATGTTGAATAGCTATCATTCCATTTAACACTCTGATGACGGTCTGTTAGGAAACTTTCTATCCATTTCAGAGCTGAACCGCGTATACCGTATCTTTCGAGTTTTTCTAAAAGAATTGTGTGGTTTATGGTGTCGAACGCCTTAGAGAAGTCAAAATAGACGCCAATGGTTTTATCTCTACTCTCAATTGATTCGATTATTTCTCTAAAAGCATGCAGGATTATGTCATTAGTAAATAATCCTTGTCTAAACCCAAATTGGGCTTTATTAATTATGTTGTGCTGATCAAGGAAAGGACCAAGCCTGTGGAGAAATGCTTTTTCAAGTATTTTTGAAAAAATAGATTGAACTGATATGGGTCTGTAATTAGGCATTTCTCCACAATCACCCTTCTTAAACACTGGTTACCTTAGCATGCTTTAGATTTGATGGAAAGTAACCTTCGGAATAACTTAAGTTTACCAGGTGGCATATGGGATAAGAAATATTGTTCGCAATTGATTTCAATATATTACAGGGCACATCGTCTATGCCACTAGATGATTTTTTTGTAACCGACATAATAATATCATGCACCTCTTTAGGTGTGTAGGGTAACAGGAAAACGGAGTCCAATATCTGAATTTTTTAGCAATAATTTATTTCCAAGGCTTATTGATTGTGGATATTTCTTGTTTGAATTGCCATCACTATTACTATGATCTTTGATTATTTGCCAGGCTGTTTTAGTTTTATTGTCTGAGTTTTCCATTAGATTATCATTGAATCTTATTTTAGCCAATTCGATCGCTCTCTTGTGTTCGCATAATTTTTGCTTATACATATTGCGACTTTAGGTTTTCATTTGCTTGTTTGATCACATAGTTTAGGAATTTAAGATTTTTGCCCTCGTTAATTAAATTTTCGTTAATCCAGTCGTTTGTACATTTGTTCTTTTTGTCCGGATTCTTTTTTGTTTTGGGAAAATGTGTCTCAAAATAATACATAAATGTATTGACAAATAGTTCAAAGCCACTTACATCGTTACAGTTTAACACATCTAACCAAGGTTCTTCATATTTCATTGTAGAAGCGAGTTTTATTTGATTGACTATAAATACGACCGTATAAAGTTGGTATTGCTATATCTAATTTGAAAAAATTGAGATTTACCTTACATGTAACTGCAGAGTGATCAGACAGACCTGGATCTTCACAGGCCATATTAATTTCATCCTCTGGAATATTACTGAAGATATTACCCAGCTGACTTCCACCATGAGAACTAATTCTGGTATTTTCATTTAAATAAGACAAAAGACCAAAGCTTTCAAATAAACCTATCAACTCCTGAGAGATAATAGAGTCCGAGTTAAAATTTATATTGAAATCACCTCCTATGATGATGGGTGATTTTGTTGACTTAATTTTGTTGAGCAGCATTTCTGTTTCCTCCAGGAATAATTTAATATCTGAATCAGGAGGACGATAGATAGATAGATAGTACATCATGCTTAAATACACTAATAACTGAGTGACAGTATTCAAAGGTGGTAACATTAATGTTAAATTTATTTATGGTAAATCTTACAGTAAAATCATTGCTTTTTATGATAAGTAAGTATTGATACCCCTCCACCGCGTTTATTAGTTCTACATTTAAAACTAGCTAGGCTGTATTTTTCGAATGTATATAAATTAATTTCGTTATCCGTTAGCCAGTGTTCATTTATTAACAGAATTTGGGGATATGATTGTGATTTAAAATATACATTTAGTAGCTCGATTTTATTACGCACACTTCTAGTGTTGTATGTTAGTATGCGGATATAAGATTGCGAAATGGACAGTGGAGGTTTACGCTCTTTATTAACAATAATATTTGAGTTACTACTAATATCTTCTTTGACTATTTCTAAATGAACCATACGCGTACCTTCTATTTCTTTGATAAAAGGTTATAGGTAACCCAATTTTAAAACAATGATATTTTTCATTTGAGGTTTGTACCTTTTTTCAATTAGAGTGACATCAGTTATATCGACCCCAAAATTATTAGTAATCAGTGATTTCATCTCATTTGTTCCAAAAGACGAGTTAAATTTTCCAGCAAATATATAATGTTTTTCTTGTATTTGAAATGCGACATTGTGATTAAGTACCTAACCTCAAACTGATAAAACTAAAACAAATCTTGTGGACATTACTAGAAATATTAATTAATTGTTTATAACCAGTCAAGGTTTTAAAAACATCCATAACATACTAAAATTAAGTTTACATCGTATTCTATGTCTGAGTAATCGGTCAATCTTTCATTTACATGAGAATTTAGATTTAATTCCCTGAAGATGCCCTAATAAGGCGAAACATCGCAATCAAATGCATCTTTATTTGAACAAGTTGGTAATATGAATTATTCTTCCTATGTTTTTTATTAAACATTTTACCAAATTATTGTCAATTCTTCAATCGTTTAAAAAATACTATTTTATTTTATATAATTTTTTAATAGGAGTATGTAATTTAAAAAATAAAATTTCCAGTAGTTTGGTCCATAACAATGGGTTTGATGAGCCTTATAATTCCAATGATAATACCTACCAATTTTTTTATGCGTTTGTTATTATTTGGTCTTTCGGGATTCATAAAACCCATCATTAAAATATTTAGTTTTAAAAACTAGATATTATATTAAGCACTTTTACGTCTCATATGTATTTATTAAAAACAAAATACCTCGAAATTCTATCAACCTACCAATCTATTTTTTAGAACCAACAGAAACAAATGAATTATTACTGAATTAATATAATACACTCCAGGAATATCTAGTGTACGATATTTAAAAAAATGTACTAAGTATGTAATAATTTGATGGAAAAGGCATTATTCCAAATATATTATTCTAAAAATTTCAAAAATTATTATAATTTCTAAAAACAGATGGAAATTATCGACCAATTTATTCAATGTAACATTACAAATTTATGAGTTGATAAAAATTTTTTAATAAACCAATTTTTTTATGAATATCAGTACAGGTGTTGCAACAAATCAAATACTCAATCAGCGTTTTTGAATTCACTTAATTATACATACCGGGTGGAAATGAAAACCGGGTCACCTCGATAACTTTTTTATTTATGAATAAAAAAATTTAAAATTTGGCTATGTTCTATGGTTCAAAAGAACAAATTTTATGTGCATTTTTTATTTTCGAAATCACTTCCGGTTTCACCGGAAACACCATGAACTTTGTTTTTTTAAATGTAACATCCCATATTTTTATTCATGGCTTAAAATACTTTTAAAAAAGAAATATTTTTGAGATATTAGTTTTTATTTTTTTCAAAAAAAGGTTTTCGAAGTCGGTGAAAAGTACCAAAACTAATTCTAAATAATTCAAATACCTAAATAAAATTGTAATTTGAAAAAAAATTTAAGTGGTTTTTGAACTGTTAATTTTTAAACTTAGTTAATGAAGATTTTATCAAATATCTCACTTTTTTTAAATGCAATGATGCCGGGTCATTCGACATTTTAAAAAGAGGATTTTATAACGATTATTTTGGTACCCCATATGTAGGGTGCAATCAATTTACTTGTCCCAGTTTATCATATTTTTTGTACTCGGGATTTTTCAAAATTAAAAAAAAATTAAAAATGTATCACAAACACATACCCCTTTTGAAAGTTGGGAAAAAATATTTTGTCACAATCATACTTAGAACTTACCATCTACCGTGACAAAAGAATCCTTATAAGTAAAGGGGATTATATGCAGAGGGTGTCCCATAATTTCACCAACAACGCTGATAGTAGACCTAAAAATAAGTCGACTTGTTCCGGTTTATCTACATCTAAAAATGCACTCTGAAGAAATTGTAAACCTGAAGTTGATTTAAAAAAAATATTTTTTTTTATTTTGGTTCGTTACTATGGCTGGTATAGCACTAAAAGCTATTCAGTAATATTCAGTAAAGTACCGCTTTCGGTAAAATTTATTTTTTGAAATTGGTACTTCGCACATGTCAATCTAAAATAACTAGTAAAATGCATAATAAATCTTTAATAACTGTTTCTGAACCTCAATAAATGAGTTAAATTGAATAATTCTCTTAAATTGTGAAAGTTGAAAGTAACTTTAGGTCCATTTTGAGCACTTAGGCTAACTGAAAAGGAATATTTAAAAATACAATACAATAATGTGGTGATGTGTGCCTGTGATGACATTCGTACTACCAATAACTTCATAATTTTCCAACTTTTTTACATGCTGATTTTAATTTAAAATTACTGTAGAAAGTGAAAAATAGAAAAAATAGTATAAACAACACGATTCATGTAAAAATTTTACCATCCCACGATTACCGGAAATGGTGTTGGATGGTGTGTTTAAGAACATGTGGCAACATTTTTAATATTGGTCAAAAAAATCTTAGAATGTTAGGAACTTATGTAAAAACACCTTCAAAATATACAATATTAAATAATACGAACACAATCTACCTGTGACTACGTTTCATAAAGCAACTATCAGTAAAGAATAAAATTTAATATTTTATTTAAGAAAATATATATATTAAAAGTCAACTGAATGGAAGATAAATAAAAATGCAATACGTTTTAAAATTGAATATCTCAAATTATGTAACATTTTAAATTTAGGGTGGAGTAAACACAATTTAATATACAATCACTGGGTGAAGTTGTTTAGTTTCCTTACAAAATCATAAAATTTAAATGTCAAATTGAAATGCATTATTTATAAGTTTTAATCCAAAAATGCTTACGAAGCTCCAAGTTATTGAAGTGAGGGTGATACCTAACCCAATATATATTCCAACGGGGGCGTTCAAATAGTGTCGTTGTAATGAATTTGGAAGGTTCTGCAGGTTTAAAGGGGCAAGGGAGTCACTTCTTAAACTTTCACTTTCTAAGCAAACATACTTCTGTGAAAATGAAATTAATACCTGTGTTTACTCTTGCATTCATTATTAACACAATTTTAAATAGACTAGTTACTAGCTTGTATATTGTATAGCAAAAATTATCTTGAATTCAGTCAAAAAATAACAAATATATTTTAAATTTTGTTAATTTATCATATTTGAATAGGAAATTTACAAAATTTGTATTCTGCTTTTGTACATAAATTAATATTAAAATTGGTTTATATACAATAAAATATTGATGTGAATCATTAATTTTTAATAATTTGCTTTTGTTGTATTTTACCTTTATTATAGACTTTGATGTGATATAATCGTATTATAATTTTAAATTATTTATTTAAATTACAGTAAATAGCTTTTTAATTAAATCCACGTTAATAATTCTATAAAAAATATGAATGTATCGCTCTAATCACACAACTATGCACTTTATATTTGGCAAAGCATTTTATATGACGAAATACCGAAACACACTTTTGAAATTTTCGTTTGATCACCCTGTATAATATTTGTGTATTAACTATTATGTGGTCGTATTAAAATGTAAGAAACAGCATTTTACCTAATTAGGTTTATGGTAATTTTTATAAGTTACTATAATTACATTTTAATTTTGACAAGTTGGTATTTATTTATTATATGATAGGAATGCAAAATGAGATGGCCCATATTCCCAAAAGGATACTTTTAATAATAATATGCTTTATATTACCAAAGGGTTTTCTTTCTACCGGGGAAAAACTGAATATGTAATAGATGAAAATAAATTTAAAAATAAAACCTTGAGAATAGAAATTTGTACGGTTTTATTAGGGTTTTCTTGCCAATAAATAAAGGCTGCCCTTAAGGGATTTAAATTTAATGTAATTACACACTTCTTTGCGAGTATAAAGAGAATTATAATAATGATAACCATGGTATTAACAAATATTTTTTATTTTACCTTGAGGAAATTGAATATGCAGTAGATGAAAATTAATTTAAAATAAGAACATAGGAACAAATTTGTTTTGTTTTACTGGAGTTTTCCTAGCGATAAGTGGAAGCGAGCCTACCCTTAAGGGAATCAGATTTAATGCAATAACGCACTGCTTTGCGAATATAAACAGAATGAGATGACACCCAAATAAATACTTAAACGTCCCTAGTATATCTTGTTACTTGAACTAAATTTTTATCCCAGTACACTAGGGCACAACTTGCATATAAATAAATGCGATCTATTCCGAGAATACAGAGCTGTGAAAACTGAAATAAGATGGAACTTATTAGCTAGGGTGCAGTTTGTTTCATATTTATGCAACATCTAAAATCCACTCTTTTTTATTGCCCTTTTTATAAAACAATATGTATCTATATAACTTAATAAAAAAACCTCTTGAAATTTTTGGGTATTTATGAGTATTTGTTTTAATAAATCAGTGTTGTTTAAAATATTTCTGTATTACTTATGTAAATGTCAAGACGATGATTATTATTCACAAAAAAGATACCGGTTTTCTCTTTAATGTCAAAAAATGCGAACAGTCACACAGCCGGCTTTTCGTATTAGGGAAAAGCATGTGTCTTTAAAATGACGCATGCCAGCGCATCCTGTATGAATTCTAAACATGTTCTCAAAGAGCACACACTGCTGAAATTTATAAAAAAATCGAAAGCAAAATATTTTATGTGCATGTTAGCGTGCATAAAATACATAAGCTCATTTTTAACATAAAATACATCATAATACTCCCTTAGAAAATGCCAACCATTTATGTGTTCCATAAAATCAACAAAAATTTTATTGTTAAATAAATTTATAAATATCAAAACAAACAAATAAGGTGAATTTTAAAAATATGTATTTTAAAATAAATTGTTTTTGTATGTATTTTTTTTTTTTGATTGATCATTTCAATAACAAAACTTGAAGGATAATAAAAAACGTTTCCACCAAAATCTGATTCTTTTTCTCCAAGAGGCGTAGTTTTTGAGATAAAAACACTTTAAATGGGACACCCTGTAGATGTAGAGGTATATAACACCTTCCTAAAGATTTGTAAAATCTAATCCGAGATTTTACATATCCCAAGTTTCAAAAACCTCCTTTTAAAGTTTTCCAAATTTTAATGTGTTTTGTGACATACTGAATAATAAATTATTTTGTCTCTTCCAACCGAAAAAATTCCACTATAAATTTTGACATCCTCAGTATAGATTAAGAATCCTATTTTACAATGTCTCCTCAGAAATAATCATTCCAACAATTCATTAGTTCTGACATGAACTGTGCTACATTCATTAGATTATTTGTGCCCGATTTAGTAAAACTATTATCCTTCAAAACTCTCTTTATTTTTAACATTGTATATCCATCTATAGATAGATAAATTTACTTAACATATGTACCCCAGGTATTATGTCTATTGTGTCCTCATTAGGTCTTTTTCACATAAATCGGCAAAACCGGAGGGGGTGACAGCACCGGGCACCGGATGTAAAATAGAGGTTTTAAACATACTCTGTCTGGTCCTGCAGGTTAGGTATAAGATAGTATTGGGTCATTCAGTGCCGTCGCCTTCAGTGTATGAAAACGACATAAAAATAGTTGAACATGTATTTCGAATGCAAAAAATGGCGACCAGAAAGAAACGCACATAAAAAGTGTACCCAAAATGAAGCAGAAGAAATATTATTTATATTTTGGTTGTGACCGGGAATATTTTTAGATGGAAGCAACATAAAAAAATACAAACTAAAGTTTCCTGCAAGAGCAAATATAAATCAAACTAATTCAAGGTTACATTTTTCCTATTCGTTTTTTAATAATTGTCCACTATTTTTCCGATGAGCTTTTTGCCAACCGTTCTTTTTCCTTGTGTGTTTTTTTAATAAGATGCGTTTTCGTTACGAAATGTTTTTTAATAATTTATTTTTTTCTGCTTGTGCTTTCCTATTCTTTAAGGGGATGTTATAACATTACTTTAATTTGTTGAAGTTGCCCCCAATTCAAAATGCAAATTTACGATTTTTTTCTTTATGCTGTTTCCATATAATTAATAAATACCGATATAGTACCGATGTGAGTCTCTTGTGGAATTCCTGATTTAAATCGACATTGTTAGATTGTACAGTTTTAAAATTAACTATTTGTACCCAATTGGTAAAGAGCAAAAAATAAACATTCCAAGTTCATAAATAAATATTCGTCTCTGTTAAAAGTAACGTGACATGAGTATAGTTTTAAACCGACTTTGCTAACGAGAGAATAAAATTCGCCGACATTGCTAAATTGTGAAATGTTCTAGAGTTTTTAATTGACGTTTTAAACTTGAATTAATTCAAGTAAGATATGAAAATTACATGCAAAAGGAAAAATACAAATGTCATCCAATTTATTCAAAACTCATTTCATTGTTATAAATCTCCTATATTTCCTTGAATATTTATATAAAAACGTGTGATTAATTATAAACCACAAACTATAAAACAAGAAATTTAAGAGTAAGGTGTAGTAGGGTTAATAACTTTAACTATCCTTCATCAGAAAGCGACTGTTTTAAATTCTATTGATTTCGATAATTCCGAAACACCAATAAAGGAAATTATATTCACGAAACAACAAATTATTTATTGATTATTAATTAAATAATAACTATGAAATTTGACGCACTTGTAAATAGATATTCGTTTTACACTATGGGTTATTACATTTCTGAATAAAGTAAAATTTAAAGTGCTTAATCAATAAATAAAAGTGTATAAAAATGCTGGTTTTTAATAATTATTAACTATTTTTTCAAAGTGTTACCAGAATCATTCCTATTTTAACATCAGAAAATATATTTTTAAATATGTATTAAATATTAGTTAATAACTGATCTACGATCAATTGAGTCAACTTCCAAAACGCACAAAAATAGTAGGTATATTATACAACTGTTACAATTTCGGCTTTTGTGAGTAATAGCTACTATTACTCGCTCGTTGAATAATATACTATTTTTAGATTAATTTAGCCTATAACCCAAAAAAATGGGCTTATAATAAAATTATCCATATTGGTCAATTCATGAATGAGGTATTTGAAATGTACGAAATGATGTTTAGCAATGATTTCCGTGAGTAAGAGAGAGAAAGTATTCAGAATTTGTAAGAATTGTTGAAAGAGATAGGAGATTTACTTAAGACGATAGTCGGCGAAATTTTGTGAGCGTAAAATGTGACTCTACGGAATACCATTTTTTAGACAAACCAGTAAATGAAATTCTGTTTTTTTTGTAGTAGTAGTTCATTAATACTTGGCATAACATGTCTATTATTTTGTTTTTGTATTTTTTATTGAATTTTTAGATTTATAGACAATCAAATCTGACCTAAAAATGAGCAAGTTTTGCTTGCTGTTTTAAACCTTATACTCGATATAATCGGAAAAACAGAATATCACTTTTGTGAAGTTGTGTATTTAGATAAGAGAAAATTTTACAAATCTCAATTTGAAGGTCCCTTGTTAAAGAAAAATGGTATTTTCTAGGACCAGGTTTTTTTAAAAATGCCAAATTTACTGCTACCGTATGAGTATTTTGTGTGACTTACAAAAACAAAACCAGAAGAAATTGGTAGCCACAAGACTCTTCTGTGTACCAAAAAAAGAAATTTTAAAAAAGCTTCAATAGAAAAAAAATTATGAGCAAAACCCCAAATATCAAGCGAATTTCAAAATTAAGCGCTCGCATTTGCCGACTATCGCCTTAACTTGATCCAGCGATGTCTGTTGTTGTTCCGACAGTCCGAAAACTACATTTGAATTTTAGAAAATAGTTTTGTAAACAATTTAAAATCTAATAAAACTGATGTTACAATCTTTATTATTATAATTTTTGTCGTTCTAATGCATTTCACAACCAAGTTGCATCATCAGAAAACAATTAACAAAGTTAACGTTTTAAAAAGATAAACATAAAGCAAAACTGGTTAAAATAAATCAGTAGGTAAGTTGATCATGATCCAACATCATCTTCCAGAGAAATTTAAATACAAATTTACCTCATAGGTGTAACATTACAAAAAATGGGAAACCAATAATGAAAAACTCACGCTTTTAGAGGTTTAGCAAAAATTTGGATATCTACTAACATCACAATTTGTGGATATTCCAATCTGAAAACTGAAAAGTAACCACTCTCAAATTTTCATATGTAATATCACGAGTGGTGAAATTTAAGACGAATATTTTTCACTGTCATTATCACGAATGTCATTTGGGGTTAAGTTTTAATTTTTAACCCCAAATGACATGAGTGGTAATGTATGAAAAATATTCGACTTATAATTTGAACAAGCATGCATATTTAAGGGACTATTTAACAAACATTTTTCACTTTCTTATGCAAAATTTGACAGCCAACTTCAAATTTATTTTATATATTTTTGACGTTTTACTTGTCACAAAAAATAATCACTTGTGAGTTGAATAGTCAGTAAAATTTAAAACAAAAATAGCCCGAGGAACTAAAATTGCAAAAAATGTAGAACCAAAAATAATAATTAACTAAACCTAGAGGTTAAGCAAATGTATGTCTACTAACATCACATTAATTTTATTAGCATATCAAAAATATTAGTTTTTGGATGTTGAAGGTGACACCTAAGTTAATTCTAACTATTAATGAAATGCTTTTTGGTTTTAAAGATGAGTTTACAGTAGTGACGAAACCTTGGGAAGATAATTTACAAACTGAATTTACCATACCATTGCTTTATACTCCTGACATCATATTTATTAAAGAAATTGGGTATACAGGGTGATACATAAAATGAGACCAAGGCGGCCATGCGCAAATGGCTGAATAAAAAAATTGAAATTTTGTGCTATCAAAAAGGGCCATTTTTAAATGGCAACATATGTCATACAATATATCATTAGAAAGCTAATTTTTATTACTTTGTGACAGTATAATAATAGAATATTGTTTTATTAGGAGTAAAAGAAGTACTTTTTGTGGCGAGCATGTAGGTTAGCGGGACGAGCTTTGGGAGTCTTGCGGATATATGCGAGCCACAAAAAGTTCTTTTACTCCGAATAAAACATGCTATTTTTTCTTCAAAGGCCGAAATTTTTAAAATAGTAATAGAATAAATAATTTTAAAATTTTACATTTAATTTACATACAACACACAATACTATATTAGTGTATATTGGGTTGTCTAAAATTCATTTCTACTCCACCCTTTTATCCCTTGTCAGTGCAAAGTAGTAATTTCTACTCCTAGGCAGTACAAAGTGACCATAGAATCAACGAACATAAAAAGTGACATTTTAAAGCCTGTCCAACGTCACAGAAGACTGTACTTTAATGACGTTTAAAGAAAATAGTATATTGTTTTATTTTTGTGGCGAGTATGTAGGTTTCCGAGATGAGCTTTGCGAGTCCCGCGGATACATGCGAGCCACAAAAAGTTATTTTACTCCGAATAAAACAAACTATTTTTTCTTCAAACGTCGAAATTTTTAAAATAGTAATAGAATAAATAATTTTAAAATTTTACATTTAATTTACATACAACACACAATACTATATTAGTGTATATTGGGTTGTCTAAAATTCATTTCTACTCCACCCTTTTATCCCTTGTCAGTGCAAAGTAGTAATTTCTACTCCTAGGCAGTACAAAGTGACCATAGAATCAACAAACATAAAAAGTGACATTTTAAAGCCTGGCAAACATCACAGAAGACTGTACTTTAATGACGTTTGAAGAAAAAATTTTTATTTATATCATAAAAAAAACATCGATAAAATTTTGTTTTCCAACTTTAATTTTTTTGGACTGTCACAAATTACAAAGAATAGCCTTTTTATTATTTTCCTTTCAAAACAAAAATATTTTGCCAAAAAGGCCTAATACACTTTTTTTAAATAAAATAATATTTTATGAAATAATAAGATGTTTTAGCTGTCAAAAAATTATTTAGTCCTTTTCTGAAGGCTAAAATAATTTTATTTTGAGTGGAAAATAATAAAATGGCTATTTTTTTGTAATTTGCTACACTCAAAAAAAGTTAAAGTTGGAAAACGAAATGTTATCATTTTTTATGATTTAAACAATAATTTAATGGACTGTCGTAAAGTACTAAGAATATGATAATTAATTATTTCTCGTCCTTTATTAAATTAATAAATATGTTAATCTTGGGTTGAGGACTAATAAAAAAATTAGTTAATTGTCATTATTAATAATTGTCAATGTATTATTTTTTTCACAAAAACGTTTAATATTATATTTTTTAATAGAAATTTAAAATCAATAATTATAATAATTATACAACATCTATATTAATACTTACTTTACCTTAATTATTTTTAGCTTGATAAAGGGAAAAACTTTCCCGAAACTAGTCGCAATATAAAAAAAGGTTAAAACTAGTGTTTTTTATTAGTCCTCAACCCAAGATTAGCATATTTACTAAGAATATACTTTCCAATGATGTATTGTGTGACATGTTGCCATTAAAAAAAAGATGGCTGCCGTGATAAAAATCCAAACGATAAAATTTTTTTTATGTTGAAATGCTTGCATCAAGGCTAAATTCGATCCCACCAAATTTCAAATTATTTTATCCAAGCATTTGGGAAAAAATCACCCTGTATAATTATTATTGTGAGTATTTACAATAATTTCAATAATTTTACCACGTACAATTTTACCCAAAATCTCATGGGAAAAGTATAAAGTTTTTTTAGAAAAAAATGCTGTAAAAACATAATTTTTCTTTTGTTTTGGAGCCAGGAAAGTAATTTAAGGACGTCGATTCATGCATTTTTAATACTTAAAGTCGAGTAAACAACACAAAGTGTCTTTGTGGCGTATTATTAAATAGGAAAATCGATTTATAAGTATATGTTAGAGACTTTAATTATATGTAGTTAACTTTTATTTTTATTGGAATGAACGTATTTTTTTCTAAAACATGATAAAGAGCAAAAATTTAAAATAATTTAAATTTTGGGATTACTATTGTTTTCTTAAGTATTCAAAAATATGTTTCATGCATTCGGTTTAGTCATAAAAAGTATAATATGCATTATGTATGAGTAATTAAATAAAAATACAAGAGTTTTACATTTTCAATTATACTAAAATGGTAGTTGTGCTTTAAAAACATTTCTGTTATAATAAAAAATGTAAATGTAATGAAGGTATAGAAACCTCATGTGCAATTATCAAGAAAGTAAAGATATAAAATGTGCAATAGAATAGCTTGGATGCATAAATTTGCAATCAAATATATATTTTTTGTTGGTGAAACTGCGTAAGGGAAATTAGTTTCCAGTAAACTGCTGCAGCACTCAGCAGAGTTGAATAGTGAGAATGTAGTAATAGCAATTCCTGTCCTGCAATGTGCGCGTAAGCAGTTCTCGTTGTGGTTTCGCCGGCTGCAAAGTATAGTCGATATGTCGCCGCTTTTCGCAATAAAGTCATTTCATTCCGGCTTTGCTGCATATCAGAAATTTACCAGAAAATAGACGAGCACAACCATATAAGCATTTTTGTTATAGTCTGGGCCAATAAAAAGAAAGCGACTTGCTCGAGATCCAATTAATTTACCTTCTGGGAGGCGGACTGTCGCCGACAAGAATACTCGACTAGGAAATATAATTTCCCGGAGTTTTATCATAATATACGTGGGATGGGTTTATTGCAGCAATATAAGGGGAAGAGTCTAGTGGAAAATCCTCTATCATTAAACCCTCCGCGATTTGCTCGCGTGGACATCAATTGCAAAGGATAATAGCGAAGGATGTGACGCGGCGAGAGCATACCTCGAAATCCGGAAAGGTAATGCCATTAATATAGTCGGCAAAGGGCGGAAATTAGAGTAACTGAATTGCGCAGACAATATCAAATAATGAACTTCTAATGCAGGGACGATACGGGGTGTATCGGGTGTTATCAGTAGCTGTGACACGGGTAAGCTTTTATCCCACACGCTGCTTCTGACGTCCTAAGCTATGCCATGTCCTTATAATTCTATTACTTATCTCCCTATCGTACTTTTTATCTATTAACCCGGAGCCAACTTTTGTATGTCTTAATTATATTATTCACTTGCTTTTATCAAGTTGGTTGCGTCGAATGAACACTCCCTTCTCTGTCATCTGGCTTGACGAATGCTCTTCCCTCACCCACGATATAACTCCTTTTAGGAATATTCAATATGTTCAATCTTTTGCCCAAACTAAGTGCTGTTACTTTTATTGCGACTGCATTAAAAATTTTAATTCGAAAAAAGCTTTGTCAATTTTATTATACCTTAACAGATTTTTATGCCAGGCTCTTAACCAAATTATATTTGTTTTCGTAACATGTAAATGTATCCTAAAATCTAAAATATAGGCAAAGCAAGTATAATATTGAACGAGTAATAAAATAGGTGCATTAATTTTTGTTGTATGTTCGTGGCTAGGCATAGTTTATAATTTAACCTTTCTGTAAAATGATATTTTAAAACATGAAATTTGATATTAATTTATAGGGGCTTTCGTAACAAGATACCAAGCGTAACAGAGATGTGTGCGGTCCTATTTAATAGTGCATGGCCCATTTGTTTAATTACATAGTAAAAATATATTATATTGTTTTGTGGAGTAACTGTCACTATACTAAATAAAAATTTTAATTGGATAAAAAAAGCGAAGTACAATTTTTAAATTTTTTAAATGCTACTAATTCTACAAATATTTAATAACTTAAATAAAATCATGGAATAGCTATTTATTATTTTTTAAATTAAAAAGATTCTCTAAAACCCTACCCTTTTATAACTCAGGAAAAACGTTGTAAGTAACTTTTAAATAATGCAAATATCATAATTGCTAATCTTGTACATGTTGTAACTTGAATCGACATAAGTCGTTTTAAAGTTTTTGGCACCAGAAACCTACTGTCTGGCATTGCATCCAAAAGAGCTTTGAGTGCCTTAAAATAAAGCATATTTTACTATTATAGTTCTCTATAAATTAGTATTCTTTAATATTAACTGTCAATTAAGTAAAATTAGTAAATCGCAAATACTTGGTATATACACGGTATCTTTGTAAATTATTAGAGATAGAATGTTGATTAATATGACAAAATATTGTAGATTCTTTGGTATACTAACAAATTTGTTGACAAAAAAGTCGCAAATCGTATCGTTTCTACACTATCTTAAAAAAAGAAAATTCCTTTTTCAAAATATCGTTGTAACTTCTTTATTTTGGGTCGGACAAAACTTATGTTTTTTCTTTTAGCGGCCATATTGTATTTGTAAAAATTTTGTATTATCAGCGTTTTCTTAGTAATTTGCTATACCACATGTAATATTTTAAGAAAAACGAGAATAATTTTACAAACTGAAGTGAAGAGATGTTAATTGTTAATAACATAATTATTGTGACGTATCTAATTATGTTTGGAGACACGTTGCTACATCGAAATTTGCTACATCGAAATATTACTGGATCAAAAAGTTGCTGGACCGAAAATTGTTGGATCGAGAATTGTATGTTCAAAATATTACTGGGCCGAAGTTTTGCCCTTTTGAAACATTGCTGCGTCGAAATATGGCTGGGCCGAAACATTACTGGGACCAATGTCGAAGATCGTTGCTTCGAAAAATGAATGGGGTAAAGCAAAGCTGCTTCACGTCAACCTTTATACCGTGTCTATGCTAAAACTTAATGCGTACCCCTTCCCCTTTTTCGATGCATTTATTTTCGATCTAGCAATGTTTCGGCGCTACGATGTTTCGGTCCAGCAATGTTTCGATGCAGCGCTATTCGATCGAGTAATATTTCAGTCCAACGATTTTCGGTCCACCAATTTTTGATGCACCGACTTTTCGGTTCAGTAACTTTCCGACCGGTCAATGTATGGATGATGCGAAATTCTATCCAACAAGGGTCACCCATCGATACACTTCACATATTGGCAATTTACTCTCTTCAACGTCATTTTTAGTTTGTAATTCAAATTTTAATATGTATTATACTACACTTCATCAAATTATTCAAAAAGCACCGATTTCAAACATGTGCAATTCTAATATGGTTTCTGCAAGAAGAAAAAAATTGGTTCATTTGGAGTCAATTCGTTGGCGAAAACAAAAATTCAGTTGTCTTACTGAATTGTACAGAAAGAAGTGGCTTTATTTAAGTTGTAAAATTTTGTTGCAAACACAACAAATACATACAAATTAAGTACGAAAATTAATCATCGGTAATCGAGAACTTTGTTTTCTGAGTTGTTCCCTCACTAAATTTGCAAAGGGCTGAGCATTTCATATCACTGTTGACAAAAGAACATTGGGTACAAGGGCAGCTGCCCTTGCAAAAGCAGGAATCATTTCATCAGTTCCAAAGTGGGTTCCATGGTTTCAAGTCACCTTAATGACAAAAATAACCCTTTTGTTGGGGGTCCAATTTGTTACGAAGCCACAGTTGAATCTGATAGTAGATTCGGTTCTGTGTTACACTTGCAGATGTCGGAGGAGTAACTCCAATTTTTCTACTGTTTCTTCAACAACCTTTGGAATAAAATGTATCGTAGTTGATCAAGTGTTTGTTCATTGTTTTTTGAACGATACAAAAAAAAATGGAAAATAGATTCTCCTGCTGCTTCAATTTCATCATGTTGGGCATCAGGTTTGTTGATTGTCTCGTAAAACTGTTTCCATTTCAAGTAACTTGAGAACCTGTTTTTTTTTCTTTGGCATATATGGCACTCGTAGATCCACATCCACCTTATGCTGTTCTTGGGAAGTGAAGGCGGAGAATACCTTGTACCTGGTTTGTCCAATTTCGTGTTTAAGTAATGATATTTCTCTGTTCATTGGAGCGAGAGCTATTATCAAGATCAGAATATCGATATCTTGTACAACTATAACTACTACTATCAACTGAATAGATTTTTCAATAGCTGTTTGTATAATTAGAATATCAGCATCATCTCCTGATCTTAAAGCCTTTGGTTTCAAACACATGTGTTGGAATTGGTAAAAAGTGTTCTTTATTTTCTACATTGGCAAGAAAGCGGTTCTGATTCCCATAGACTGTGCTACTTTCTGAAATTCTAATTCTAGTTTGGATATTATATCGGCTTAATTGCTCACTTTTCTTTATGCTGTTAGGATCTTTAGAAACGTCGTAAATTGTGGTTAAGGAGGTGTAGTACTTTTCAATGTAGTCTTTTAATGTAACATATAAATTCCATAGATCTTTGTATGTTTTTTTTCATGTCTCACATCACGGCAAGCACTAAATAGCCTCCATCAATGACATAGCTGTTTACGCTTGTCAACATAGGCTTAACCAAAATATGAAACTGGTTATACAGTGAAGATTTAACATTGTTCCCCACTCCAGAATTATTCTTTGAAGAGTATTATTGAATCTACACTGATTACGTTAATATTAATTTTAATCGAGGAGTTTATAGCAGAAATTATTGCATCTTCATAGTTATATATCTCGGAGATTTAACCCGACCATATATTTCATAGTTTTTTCTCCAACTTCTTTTGATAGGTGATAGCAATGCGTCCTATTAATCCAGTTCCAAAGGGAACAACAAAACTGATCAGAGAAGAAAGGGATCATGAATTACTTACTACTCGTATAGTTTCTTTACATCCAGTTTGTTTCCAGTTGTTCGGAAGTCTGGGAATAATTTGATATTACTTTTGTTAAATTCAGCAATCAAAAAAAAAACAAAAAGAATAATACCCCACTAGCCTAGTTCTCACAAACGCTGATTTTTCATACTTTTCTTTCCTTAAAAACATACTTTCGCACCTCAAATAATTCGGGACTTTTCACTTTCTGGTTTATAATGGTTAATGGTCAAAAAGAACTGTAAACAAAATTTCACGAATGGACCAACTTATTTACCTAAAATCTCTATTTTACCTGTACTAGAAGGGCCAAAAATAAATTCTTAAGACATCTCTGAAAAGATGCGAAATTCTACTGTTTTGTCAATGAATTGTTAATATTCCAACAAGTGGGCAGTGCTCGCCCATGTATTCGTGTTTTTATCTCCGATAATATCAAAGTTACCAATACTCGATCTTACTGGATGTATTTTAAGGTCTATTTTTCGTTATTAAAAAAATATAAAATATATGTAATAACTTTTGTAGTATGTATGTAAATTTGAAATTGTTTAATCCATTAAAATTTAATGTAACCAAGAGATGGAAACAAGGCATGGCATAACGGTAAAATAAGATCAAGCTACGACATTTGCGAAGCTCTCACGAAACGATGACATTTCCTTCCTGGCGCGGTTGCTTAACCATAACCTGACTGTTGGTTTCTTAATGCCCAAAAACAAACCTACGAAAACCGAAACAGTTGCACTGCGCGTATAAATTAGTAAGTTGAATCTTCCGGTTTTTGTGACATCGTAAGCCCCGTTATTCTGTAAACATCTTGTCGCAGATCCAGGGGGAAACGACTGGAACGATGACATTTTTCTAAATGACTTCGCGAGAGTACAGCGATATTTTATAAAGGGCGGGCAAGACAGAATTCGAAGCCGACCACAGTAACATCAGAAATCCCAAAAGCATACGACACGCTTTATTTATTTTATGATTCGGCTCTAAATATTTATAACATTTCTATCCCATTATATTGGAAACTTGATAAATGATGACAATATCATCCAACATCTGCACAAGAACGAAGCATACGCCAGTCGAATTTTTAATTTTATACCATTATTAGAGTAATTACTTTTGTGACGATGAGCAATAATTGACAAAAATGTGTGCTATTTCGTTATCAGCAACCTAATCTAATAGAGCTCGCGCTTTGTAGTAATTATTCATACTGT
Source organism: Stenus bimaculatus (assembly GCA_963971135.1). NCBI lineage: Eukaryota > Metazoa > Arthropoda > Insecta > Coleoptera > Staphylinidae > Stenus > Stenus bimaculatus. The sequence continues at coordinate 65,825,530 of OZ020180.1, read as the reverse complement.
TTGATAGCATTAAATGCGCAACAAAAAACTAATCCGTCTAAATTGGCTGCAATTCGCGCTCGCAAAATATCAACATCATTTTATATTTTCTATAATTGAGTCGATTTGCGTCACTTCTTTTTGTTGCGAATAAAAAGAAGCGGACGCAGGTCGATATTTCCTACACACATTTGTTGCTTTCGAGGCGGAAATAATATATCAAGGTTCGAATTCACATCATAAACCGCCGTTGTCAATTTAAACAGTAAAAAGGGCAATATTTAAATTAAAATATTGCTGTGCTGACCTTTTTTTATATTTCAACAGGAACTTGAAACTTTTTTTGTTGCCATATCCAAACAAACATAAATACATTTCATCGTTTTTACGCAAAAAATGTAAATTTTATACAACAGAAATATTTTTAACTTTAGCTTTCAGAGGAAGCACGCAAGCACATAGATCTTTTATCATTTAACATAAATACATTTTATTCGCCTGCTTTATTTTTTCTGAAATAATTTAATTGCTTCAGTATTTTTAAAGATATTTACTCTTCATACAATACCTTTGACTAATTTAATTGATAAGCACATTTTTCATCATAATTGAGATTATGTTATTACTTGCTGTGTTAAATTAAATTGTTTCATAGTCAAAAGATCATTAATATTGAAGTAAAACATAATAATTATTGGTATTAATCAATATTTACACAAGATTACAACGAATTTAAATTCCTTTTACTTTCACCATTCAGTCATAAGAAGACCGGTAGCTATTTCTAATTGACATGTGGCAGTTTAATACTACTATATAATAATAAACCAGTACCAACATGAGTCTGTTTTCAAATTACGTTCTTTAGTGAGAATGTTAACATTGATATATCAAAGTAGAATCTTTGATTGTTAGTATTATTGGAATGAGTGACCAATGCCGTTGTATTTTACATTTTATTTCTACAATGAGCCAATTATACGTTTTTCCAATGTAACCTACCGAACAATCCAAGCAATTGATTTTAGACAAAATATTACATTCCAATTTTTTATCTAATTTGTCCTTTACCTTTGAGAAAAACAGCCAACAGTTTTTTTCTTATTCTCAGCAAAATATTTTCTTAACAATTTTTCTACTTATTCGCCAAACAAGGAATGTTAGGAATTTTAAAATATTTAAAGTTTACAGAATTAGTGACATCAATATTATTCTGGACACTCTCAGTTGTCTCAAAATATTTATTAATTAATTTCCTTTGGTAACTATTATTTTTTTAGATCGGTACAGTAATATTTTACTTTTCATCTTATTTTTAGTTTCATTCTCAAATGTAAAGTTAATGTGTTATCATATACATATCTTAAAGACATCAGCGATTCGTTGAGTTGCCTCAGTACTGCCAGATACAGAAGATGGTCATCAACGTATAAGAACAAAAATCTATTTTAAAATCGAGTGTATCAATCGACTCATTTATTAAGTCCCCTAGTGATGCAAAAACGGGAGATGCAGGATGCCCCATTGCCGAGCCAAATTTTTTGAAATAATTATTATTAAATTAAGATTCAACTAGTTTAATAAACCACCCCAGTGGAATTTTAGTGTCGTTCTGAATTTCTTCCTAATAATTAGTAATATACTTTATTGTAGCCTCGCAAGAAATATAACAACGATCTGACGTCCAATGACAAAAGTTTGTAGTTGTTTGATATTTTCTTATTCCTAATATTATTTACAAAGTCAAAAGAATTCTTAAAAAGAGTTCTTAATATTGAAATTACGTTTAATCTTTAAGTTAGATAAGATTTGACAAATAGTCTTTTTAATTTTATAAGTAGGCGCACCAACAGCACTGATCACTGATTACAGTTTTGTCTAACCGTAAACCTTTAGTAAAACTGATTTATAGGTTATAAGTTCTAAGTTTTTTACCGTCGTAATTAGTAATATATTACTTCTTGTTCATTTCAATTTATCAATCCATTCACACTTATTGCCTTTATCGGACCTCAAAAGAATTATGTTGTTATTGTCATTTTGAAACTTCTACGTTATCTTGAATCCGTTTTCTAGTTAGGTTACATTGTTTTTCAAACATTTATTACTTAAAAGGTTATTTTAACCGCCCCGAGTGCGACTTCATCTTTACATTCTTTATTGATGGTATGCTCATCTATCAGTAGTTCCACATTTGTAATTATCTTCTCTATTGGAATGTCCTTATTAGTCTTATCCAAACCAAAACTCAATTTATCTTCTAACTTCTTACTATTCCAATATACTTACACTTTTAATTTCCAAATTTAGTACTTAACATTAAGTAAAAATCTTTGATACCAATTTATAGTAAATTTGTAAATTATACAGCGTGGTCACTTTTACAGTGCACATACTTAGAATCTTGGAAACACGAAGAGTTACAAAGTTGCTTAAATTACAAAAAAGTTGCCTCATTTCAAGCTCTTTTGGAATCCTTTTATAAATCCGGGATATTTTGTGCCATTCCTCAAATATCATGAAATGCTTGACATTTCGCATTTTCCATTTTCCTCCATATTTCTGTTACGTTTAAGTTTTTTGATTGAGTTTTGAGAATCTTACTTGAATTAATATTTTAAATCCATTGAACTTTAAAAAAACATTTTAGGTCAACTGGATTATTTTTTGGAATTTGAACCAACTTTTGAATTTCGTAAGGGCGTAAGGGCGCCATTTTTTATAGCATTGGACAGAGAAAAAAAAAATTACAATTTTAGTGATGTAATTCATCTATTAAAAAATTTAATTTAAGTAATTTTTTTTGTTAAATATAATTTTACAATAAATTTAAGATTAAATATCTAAATAAATATTAAATATATTTTTAATTAAAAAATAATCAACTAAATTGATTTATATATACCGGGTGGAAATGAAAACCGGGTCACCTCGATAACTTTTTTATTTATGAATATAAAAATTTGAAATTTGGCTATGTTGTATGGTTCAAAAAAACAAATTTTATGTGCATTTTTTATTTTCGAAATCACTTCCGGTTTCACCGGAAACACCATGAACTTTGTTTTTTTAAATGTAACATCCCATATTTTTATTCATGGCTTAAAATACTTTTAAAAAAGAAGTATTTTTGAGATATTAGTTTTTATTTTTTTTGTAAAAATTTTTTTTTTCAATTAAGTATACTAGCTATTAAGTATCTTTATTACAGGCACATGCAAATTAATACCCCTACATATGGGGTACCAAAATAATCGTTATAAAATCCTCTTTTTAAAAAGTCAAATGACCCGGCATCATTGCATTTAAAAAAAGTGAGATATTTGATAAAATCTTCATTAACTAAGTTTAAAAATTTATAGTTCAAAAACTACCTAATTTTTTTTTCAAATTACAATTTTATTTAGGTATTTGAATTATTTAGAATTAGTTTTGGTACTTTTCACCGACTTCGAAAACCTTTTTTTTTTTTTGAAAAAAATTTTTTTTACAAAAAAAATAAATACTAATATCTCAAAAATACTTCTTTTTTAAAAGTATTTTAAGCCATGAATAAAAATATGGGATGTTACATTTAAAAAAACAAAGTTCATGGTGTTTCCGGTGAAACCGGAAGTGATTTCGAAAATAAAAAATGCACATAAAATTTGTTTTTTTGAACCATAGAACATAGCCAAATTTCAAATTTTTCTATTCATAAATAAAAAAGTTATAGAGGTGACCCGGTTTTCATTTCCACCCGGTATATCCATAATAATTAAATTTATATTATTATATACAAAATCAAATTGTGCCATTAAATAACAAAGTAGTAATTTCAATACTTTATTTACAAACTAAAATTTCCATAAAATAAGAAAAGAATAATTTTATTATTTTATTTAAAAATAAGTGGAAAAGTAAATAATTAAAACTGTGACTATTGATAGTGTTTATCACAAATATTTTTGGAGTTACTCTAAATCCTATTTTGTTATTTAAACCTCGTAATGGCAAGTTACATCGTCAACGAAAGGTTCGATATGTACAATGTCTACATTCAAAATTAGAGAAATTCTATGGTTCCATCGAGAAATTATCAAGATCTCAAAAGACGACGACCTCATAGGGTTATGTTTTTGCGCTTTTGGAATCGTACGCAACACATTGGTATGTTAAATATCATAAGAAGAAGGCGTAGTAATGATCAAAATAAAAATCAAATAGGAAATGAAATTAATATATTATGTCAAGTAAATCTAAATCCAGAAATTTTTCAAAGGAGTGTTGCATTCAATTTCAACTTATTAAAATCTGGCGTTCAAAAGATTCTTACTAAATACAAGTACCATGATTTTAAATATCAACCTGTTCAAAGAATACATCCGGGAGATAACGAAAGACGACTTAAATTTTGTAATTGGTTTCATGCTGAGAGTAGATCCTAATTTTCCTACTACAATACTATGGTTTGATGAAGCTTTATATACGAATAGGGGAATTTTTTATAAAATAAAATAAATATTATTATTCGGTTCAAAATTTGTAATTGATACGGGAACTACGGCTGGAGATTAGTTTCTCTCTAAATGTTCGTCGTGGATTTTTAGACAATCAGTTAATAGGACCGTATTTAACTGGTCAATATTATAAGAATATTCTGGAAAATTAGGTAAAGGAAATGTTATCACTTGTGATGTTGCGAAATCTAAATTAGCAAGATGGGGCGGATCATCACACTGCAAGAATTATTTCAGAATATTTATATGAATGGCTTCCAAATATTTGGATAGGAACAAATGGTTCCGTGCGCTGACCGCCAAGGTCTCCTTGTTTAAATCCTTTGGATTTTTTTCTGGGGTTCGGTAAAACATCAATAGTTAATTTGGAACATTTTCGAGCGAAAATCGAAGAAGTTTTTCAATCCGTTAATACAGCAAGCATTAGAATCGCTCTAAAACACATGGATAGCATTGAACATCAAGGGGATATTTATAACAATTATGTAAATAGTGTTACTGCTTTGTATTTTTTGAATATTGAAATAAAATATTAAAATTATTCTTTTGCTATTTTATAGCACAACTTCAATTTTGTCAATAAATTATTAAATATTTTCTTAAAAAGCCATTATTAAAGTAAAATAACTAATTGTGTTACTCACTGAAATTAAAAAATAATAAAAAATGGCGTCCATAAGATAATCAAAAGTTGGTTTAAAATTGGGAAAATCTATTTGACCTAAAGTATATGTTTTAAGTCCATTGGATTCAGGATGTTAACTCAAGTAACACTGTCAAATTTCATTCCAAAAGCTTAACAGGATAGTCGGCAAATGTGAGCGCTTGATTTTGAAATTCGCTTGATATTTGCGGTTTTGCTTATAATTTTTTTTCTATTGAAGCTTTTTTAAAATTTTATTTTTTTTTTGGTAGAAAAGAGTTTTATTGCCAGCGCTAGCAATAATTGTTAAGGTGTTGGAAAAAAATATTATTTCAATTAGTTTCTTATTTTTGGGGAAAACGCCGCTAAGCGAACGTTTTTTGAAAAGAGCCCGGTTTACTGCTACCGTATTAGTATTTAGTTTGACTTACTAAAACAAAAAAAGGAAAAATTGGTAGCCACAAAACTCCTCTGTATACCAAAGGAAAATTTTTAAAAAATCTCCTCTGGAAAAAAAGTTAAGACCAAAACCGCAAATATCAAGAGAATTTCAAAATCAAGCGCTCAAATTTGCCGACTATCGCCTGAAGCGATAATAAAAGTATAGGAGAAAAATTAAAATGCAAAATTTCAGTTATTTCATAATATTTGGGAAATGGAGCAAAATATCCCGTATTTCTAAAAGAATTCCAAAAGAGTTTAAATAGTGTGCAGTGTAAAAGTAACCATCCTGTTTTTATTTGTATTTTAAGACTGATTTCTTGTAACTTGTATCCCCGAAGAAGGTTAAACAAATAAACCGAAACCGGTCAGCTGATATTAAATAAAATGTGTTTTTATTGTCGTTACTTTTATAACTAATTAAAAAATAGGATGAGAAAATAAACTAGATAGAAATACAGAAATTAGTTAATTTTAAAATTTTGCAACGAATATTAAAATACTTTTAAATATGCAAATGTATATTTTTATAAAAGAAGGTGTAAGCATCCTTAAGTAAAAGTATGCTCATTTAAAACAAAAATTTTATCTTTCACGAGTATAAAGACGACTGCTTACGTTACCATGGCAACATTTCCTAAACCTAAATATAATCTGTCATTTCTATATAAATCGCAATCTGTGATGTTTTCCTCTTAAGACTATATCCGTCTTTTAAGGCGATGTAAACAAGCACTTTTTTCTAATAAATCTGGAAATTTCCAAAACATCATAAGCTATAAAAGTAAGTTATTCGATTTTTCACGAATACATCCAAATTGAATTATATTAATGGCAACTAGATTTGCATGAAGTTTTAATTGGGCTAGTTTATTAAGCGGTAGAAATATAATGGTAAAATTACCAAATCGATATGCTTTATACAGGTAACACATGAACGGACTGATGAATTTAACAATATGGACTATCGGTGCTGCCCATTGTCTTTAACACTGCAAACCAATGTTGCGTTAATAGCTTTTCATGCTGCTATAATTTAATAACCCATTAATATTTTTATATAAATAATTAAGCAATTTTTGGCTATAAATTAATTTAAATCATTAATTAAAAATAAAAATAAATTACACCTAAAATGTTTTTTTTTAATTTTTTTTTTCGTTTAATATTAATGAAATATTTTGTTGTATTTTAATGTAAATATGGGTATTTTTAGGGAAATTTATTATAAATCTCTGTCGTCAGTAATAAGATATCAACGGTAGTATTACATTAAATTACCAAGAGCGCTATGATCAAAGTTTTTGCGAAATGGCAAAAAGGGTGTATAATTAGAGGACGCTCGTCCTGTAGTTTGGATGATATAACTACAAGGAAGAAGTGTATGGACTGTTAACAAGGGCGGACTATCTCAACAGATGCTGTATGTACACTCGACTTAATTTGAATGTTTCATCTGCATGAAGCGTAATTCAGGGAGCCTAGTTTAATGACGAACACTGAACGTTCCTGCGAGCTATTCTCGAGGGTGGTTGATACACGCCACACTAGACGTGCTCACTACTTCTTCATTTTAGCTTAATTGCTTTGAGCATACTAAGCGAAATCATATTTAATCGCAATGACATTTACACTCCCAACACACTTCACTTAATAAAAATGTTAAATCGTTTGTTATACTCAATACATGAATAATAGCCCTTAACACAAGCTTCAAAACATTAACTCTTTAAAAGGCTCTGTAGGCTACTTTAATATTTGCAAAATACTTTATAAATGTTGTACAAAAAACATACACCATACTAATAACATCTGTAAACTAAAACATCTCAAAAATTGGCAATGAAGTCTTCTAAATGAGGACCCAAGAGGAGTATTAAAAGGAAAAGCAATAAAAAGCCTTCCATTGTTTAAAATACCAAGCACCAGCCTATTTAGAGAGAAAAGTATGCCTGAGGGATAAATACACATTTTTTATATTGACAAAATTGGAAATAATGACTATAATATATGCAATGAACTTTAGAACAATAATAGTATATTATTAAACGAACGAGAAATGATAGCTCAGACTCAGACCTATTACGATTTCTTGGTGAAATTCAGCTAATTACATCGTTTCCAGTCGCATTTCAGAAAAGATCAATTCAATTTCGGAAATCATCAATTGTAATTCCGAATCGTCAATTGTATTTCCAAAAAGTATGAATTTCGGCCCAGAAATTTTGGATTTAATTTAATAAATAATAAAAAAACTACGCAAAACCTCACGATCATAATCACCGACAACGGCTTTGTCACTTTTCCAATAAAATATTATTTTTAACATAAAAATCACATTTTCTGAAAGTATATCGAAAAATTCGTGAATATTATGTATTTGTGACAATTTACGTTATTTATTTTATTTTCAAAATCCAAAATTAATAAACTTATACAAATGTCAACAATAACAAAAACAAAAAGTACGAAGTTAACACCAAGGTATTGACAGTTTACCACATTTCATTTTTTTATGCTTTGCTATGTTAATAACTTTCGAGTACTCCATGAAATCCTTTATGCGTCTTATTAATTGTCCCATTTTCCAAAAAATTTATATTAAATGTGACATATGGTACATCAAAATCCTCAAAAAAAAAACACTGATTCCAAATATGCGTAACTCCAATATGGCCGCCATAAGTAAAAAACAAAGTTTGGATTATTTCCTGGCAATCCAGTGACTTAAGAAAAAAAATCTGATTAGCTTATTGAATTTTAGATTAACAACGACCTCTATGTTGTTAACAAAGTTTTTTGGTATGGCTCCAAAACGATGCAAAATTTAACTGTTTTGTCAACGAATTATTATTGGAAATACAAAAATGCACTACTGTGTCCATTTAAAAGACTTTCTATCTCCAATAATAACAAAGATACCATAGAGTCCAATATCAAATCGGACACCCTGTATATTTTCTTTTATGGGGTAAAACTGTCTATTATATTTACTCCTCCTAGTTTAAAAATAAAGCTGTAACAACAAAATAGAAAAAACTTACTATGCACTAAAATCCAACTCTTTAAATTAAAAAAATACAGCTAGTATGGGTTACTTTTGTTACACCCTGTATGTATTTATGGTATTTATTAAATGAACCAAAAATAAATAATAAATTGCTTTAAATCTAATGACTAAATTAATTTCGTTTATTTTTTGAATTCATAGCTTTGTGAATAATGTGAGTTATTAAAATTTTACTAGCTGGTGGCTTCCAAATATGTAATTTAATATCTATGAATTGATTGTATTTGATGTACCTTTTATGTAAAATTGAAAATTGAATGCCTCTGTGGTTAATGCAGCATATTTAGTTGATTCTTTTATCACATATTCCATTTTAAGCTTCCACCAAGCTCATTGTTGTAACAATACCTTGCTCTATTTTTTAATACATAATTTAAAAGCCGTTTCATTTAACTGAATACTTGCGATTCTGTGATAATTTAAATACTTTAAAAATTGTCATTGAAACAAAAGGCTTTATAGGAAAGTTTGCCTTTAATATCTGATATAGTAAATGTCTTCTCTTTAAATGTTACCACTATTTTGTATATTTTTAACTTTTTCTCAATTTGGGTATTAAAATCTCCTAAACCATTAACTTTCCACCTTTCAAACATTATATAAACAGAAAGCTTTTAAACAATGCCATCGATTGATGTTAAAATATACAGGGTGTTCCATGTGAAAATTTCGTCAATTTGTGACACATGAGGCACCCTGATTAAATTATGGTGTTTCATGAACCCTGATTAAAGCTTATCACACTTTTAAATTTGACATGATAGCTCTAAACTAGGAGATATTGAACCGCATGTCGATATCTTTTCATTTTAGAGCAATGTTACTTCCTCGCACAGCTGCGTTACTCTGAAATGTTTCAAATCAGGTACCCGGTACCTTTTATTGTAGTTGCAAGTTCACATAAGCCATAATATTTAATAATTTTAAACCAAGTAAACATGAAACTTCATCTTTTTTTACTTTATAAATTTTATGTACAACACATTTAAATAAAATGTTCAAATTTTAAACATTAATTGAAAAATATTAACCAATTTAACATTAACTGTTGCAAAAATTTAAATAGTAATGTTTGGAATAATACTTTGTTTATTTATTCAGTTTAACGGGAATATCCCAATTGTTTTTAGAATAAACGTCAATACTAAAGCGATGAAACGTGTTATTTATTAATAAACCTAATTGAATCAGTCCAAAAATTGGGGTTTTGAGTTAATAGTACATAAAATTTGTTCCTTTATAACATAAGCTTGGGAAAAATACGCTAAGGACTATCATAAAGGCAAAAACCCACTAAAATTTCCAAAATGAGCAGAAGAACAGTATTACTCCTGTTACAAAATTAATCAAAACAAGACAAATGCCATCAAAAAAGTTATGCGATATATTACAGGCGTAATTTTAGAGTTTTATTAATACGTATCTTCCTAAAACACTAATAATAACTTTTACTGGACTAAAAAAAAGTGAAAAAGTAATAAAATATTTTTTAATAATTTTGGCATGAAAAAAATCGTCTTGGGAAATTATTCGTTCTTCGTCTTCTGTACATATCAAAGTTGCATCTTTACAAATTATGAATCTATTATCCTTAAGAGCATCTTCCTAGACACCCGCTATAAATTGTCCGTTGGAGATAATAACAAGGGCTAGAAAGTCCATCCCACTTTTCTGGAGCTTCTTTGCAAATTATGACCAAATAACTGATAATTAATGGGAATCTCTAGAGGGCGCACGAGTTTAAGAGGAAAAATTGTGAAAAATCATTAAATCGAGCATTAGTTTCCCTCGTTAGATTTTCAATTTTTTTTTTCAGATTTATAACCTAAATTGATTAGGCTACATCCTGGCAGAGAGTTACCTTCTGCAACCTAGCACAAAATTAATTAGAGGGGTCCAAAGTTAAGGTACTTTTTGATCATTATTATTTTTTTGTACATTCTCCATTTTTTTTCCTTCTGGCAGGAATTAAAGAAAATACTAGGTACTAAATCATCTACAAAAAAAATTAGACAAAAATGATGTTCGTACTAGTTTTTATGACTACAGAACTACACCACTATATTTTCTGTTTAGGAAATTGCTCCTAAATTGATTATCTCAAAATTTACTTTTTGGACTCATACTCTTTTTTAACTCATGCTGTTCTTGGACTCACCGATTCAATTATTCTAGATAGGGTGCTATTATAACAGTAGTTCGTTCTATGAAAGGGTAATCTAAAGATTAAGCAGTTCTCGTTTTTAAAGTGCCATAGGGAGGAATTCAAATTGGAATTGATTGGGTTATCATATTATTGACGCATATTCCAAAATTGAGCGTACCAGTGAACAATAAAGCAAACGATAAGAGGTGGCAGATAATTCACATGCTATGATATTCATTTTCAATTTTATTTGAATTAAGTGCATAACTTATCATTCTAACCTTATTTTTGCTTTTTGAAAAGAATATACTGTATCATTTATAAACGTTGAGATGCAAGTTGTTCATATCACACCAATCAAATAAATTGTCTAAAAAAATGCGGTCTCATGAATGAAATACTTTAAATATTTTGAGATTATCTACATATTCCAGAAATTAGTAAACTGGAGAATGTCCTTAATGTCGTTAATGAATTAATGAAGAGATTAAATAAGATAGGTCCAAGGTGAGTACCTTGAGGAATACCTGACAAAATCTTGTATCTGATAAAGGTTTACTATTTGAGATCATTTGTCCAGTGTGGATAATTTTTTAATTAGAATTTTATGGTTTACTCTACCGAATGTCTTAGAGAAGTCTAAACAGCATATACTCGTTTACCATTCTCTAGGGCAATTAAAATAAATAATTCCTCCACATTGTTACTGTTTAGCAATTCTTGATTTTAGGAAAGAGCTCTCCCTCTGTCTGTGAAACTGTCAGGATAGCATAAAACGTCACCACTAACTTTGTCTATTTTGAATAAATATTGATTTTAAATAAAAATTAGAAGAAAATTTGTAAAAAAATAATTAGGACGACTTTCTCCTGTATTCGCACATAGAAACATGTAGGTTCAATACTGGCTTCCATAGTTCATTAATTTGCTACATGGGGTCAACAGCAGCATCTATTGGTATTTAAAATTCCCTATTAATCACTCAAATATTTTGGGAATGTCTGATTGGAGCCAAATACCTTTATTTTTTCCTCAAAGTAGTTCATTTTTAAATTACGGCGTTGAAGACTAATTGACTAAAAATAGCAATACTGTAAAACTTAGAAAGGTGTTACAAATTATTGTTTTCAATGTCGATCACTAAGAAATTTATTTTAAGTAAACTGAGCAAGTCAGGTATGTGATTTTGATACCTACGTAATACTATTTGAAAAACGAAAGCATTCACCTAGAAACTTTTTTAATCAATTTTTATTTATATGACCTAAGTCAATATCGATATCTGAGGGCAGAGTTGAATTTCAGGGCCCATAGGAAATGTTATTTAAACGTGCATCGATGATTACAGGGCGCATACCTTCGCGATCATAGAGTAGGTACTCGAAGCAAGTAAATTATATACAATTCCACTGATTTAAATGAACCTCACATGGGGAGCTTCTCTCATTAGTTACAATGTGGAGATTTGTTTGTCAACGCCCTTAAATTTATACCTCATATTGCAAATTACAAACTGAAGACGCAATCACTGAATAATGCATTAATTCGAGCGCGATACAGCACAAGTCCCTGTTTAAATTTAACTCAAACAATCTAATTAAAATAACGACCCCTCGTTTTTTAAGATATAACTATGCATGAATTAATTAGAAAATAATTTATACATTTAAAAAAAATATTTTATACAGTTGATTGTCATTGTACTTACAAAATACACATGCGCTTCGTCCAATTAACGTACCTGCAAAAATTAATATAATTAGTTCTTTTTAAGTTTTGGGGATATAATATATTAAATTTTTTGTAATTTGGGACATGTGTTGCGGTAATTTGGTTATCAATAAATTACCTCTAGTTGACATCCTTGCCATTTGAGGCAGCGCGTGATGCCATACGTAAATTATTATTTCAAGCACCCTAAGTATTAAATTACAAATGTTACGTGTTGCTATTTTAACGAGCAATTTGGTTAATAAATAAACCAATAACAGTTTGCTTAATACAAAAAGACTTAAAAGTAAATACTATACTTACGTTTTATTTATTTTGATATTAATTTAAAGTAATTTATGTAGGTACTAGTAATCTTCTGTCAATTTACATTAGAAGTTATTAAATGGAATAAATGTAAATTTAGAAGCAACACGAAACTAAAATTAAACTACATTAACCCCGGTGAAACTATTAGATTGAGGTCAAAGTGTAGTTTAGTTTAACTGTACAATTGGGAATTTCTGATTGAAGGTCCTGTTAAGACAATAACAATTATTTCCGAGAGACAAACTTATTTTATTAAATAATTATGAAATAATAATTAGAATGTTCCAATAATTAATCTGTAAACATAGCTGCTTTCTAAAGCATTTAAGGTAATATAAGGCCCACTTAAAACCCTGTAGGTTTAATAATTTTCATTTATCTTTAATTGCTCTAATTGCAATTAAGATCTTAATCATTCATGTTTTGTGTAAACTGCGTCTGTTGTTTCCGCCGCATTAAATATTCTTATTATCAAAAAGCGTTTTCATAAATTAGGACAGGGATGAAATTTCTATTTTAATTATCCCATCTCTTTTGGTGGAGATGAATCATTAAAATGTGGGATATATTTAATTGTTTATTCGACAGTTGTATGTCCGTGTTTATAAACAACAAAGTAATAATAAAATAGGCACTGGCGATGCTTTGGGCGGAACCTGGATTTAAATATTAATTTTGACTGACAAAAGCGAGAAGGGTATTTTTAAACAGTTTATAAACACTTTTCAGTGCTTTAAATAATTAATTAGCTTTGCATAATTATATTCGAAAAAGGATTGCTTATTTACAGAATTTCAAATTCGACATTTTTCCTTAAACAAAAATCAATCACAAGGAAAGCAAGTATAAAATTTTAATCATTCCCAACACAATTTAAATTTTATACGAAAAAACTTTAATTGTCGCGCAGACGGATTTAAGTTTAATTTCCCTTCAAGTTAAGTATGCGAAAAATTTTGATTAATTTTTTTAAAATGAAATCGAAAAAGTTTTCAAATAATATGTTATTGCGTATAAATATGAACTTTAATATTGAATCAAATGGATTGTAAATATCGTTGGCCCCAAAAGTCATAAATATCTAATATACTAGTTTTATACTTTTTATACGCATATTTTGTAAATATTTTTGATGGTAAAATATGTATTCCTCTTTGGGGGTAAACATTATTATGTGGTCGGAAATTGGCGAGAGAGCAGTCAAAAGGTTTTTCTTGTGAGTAAGCGGTCGATTTTAAACATTCTTTGGGTAACAGACATGCCATCAGTTTTCACAAAGCGAGATCTATTGTTTTTGCTGAGAATCTACCACCGACGTCCAGCTGGCTGCTGGCGAGTAGGACGACCACCCTTCCTTATCGACTTTCATTCCACGTTTTTATTTCGTATTCCACTTTTATTCAGCTTTAATGGCTTTGATATAAAAAATAACATATTTAATTTAATTATCTTGCAGTCCAGAGGTGTATTTCAATAAATACAGGGTGTTCTGTTCGTTATTCACCAAATGTCACGATTAGAAACTAGACCGAATATAATCGACAATACACGAAAAAAGTAGGGGTCTACCTTTTTTAGTTATGGAGCTACTGCATTTGGAATTTTGGGTCACTATTTTTTTTTCAAGATAAGACCCATTAAGGTTGTGTCCAAAAATTAACAAATAAGTGACAAGTGGTATTTTAAATTATAGAAAAATTAAAACATTACCATCATCCGCAATGGGTGAGAGAGAATTTTTAAATGGACACTTCTTTTTTTCACTTCACTTCACTCATTCGTTAAAAATATTCAACCTTTTTCTAATTTTTTTATTACTATTTAAAGGGAAATACATAACCTATGTTGGTGAAAGCGTGAGCGTGTACACGTACACACGCGTGAAGTTGCAGTGATAATCACGACTCAGGCGCCGCAGGAACGTATGCTCGCTCATGATCAATTTTTTTAATTATAAAATTAAAATGAATTCTGATATAATAGTTTCATTAAAATGGAAGTGCCGTATGACAAAAAATCTGAGGAAACATTATAATTAGTACACACGACTGACCTCAGATTTAACGCTGCTTCAACAAGACGGAAAAAACCCGAACTTTCAAAATTCTTGGTATGAATTTTACCAATGGTTGTGTGCAAATGAAAATAAACTATTGTGTAGGCCACGTATACTACTCTCCAGAGTTGGGTAGTATTTCAAATAAAAGTATTTGAAATAGTATTTTGTATTTTGTATTTCAAATAGTTTTTTAAAAAGTATTTTGTGTTTTCATATTTTCATATTTTCATATTTTCAAGTAATAAAAGTATTTGAAATTCTTTAATAAGTCTGAAATATTTTTTAGATTCAGTCTTTACAAATCTAATGAAATAAACAAACAAAAGAGGTTTTCGCATATACAGGGTGAGCTAAAATGGTCAATTGGTCAATTCAAATTTCCCGCCAAAAAATCTGGGGAATTTAATCGCTTCATGTTCATAGTAAAACAAAGTGAAGTCAAAATTATAACAAAGTAACTAGACTACATAAAAACAGAGGTGTAGGTCGATTTTTTTACCGTTGGTGTTGTGTCAATACTTCGGATTCTATTTAGTTATTATGGCTTCTGTTTCATAGACATCAGTTTTTAGTTTTTATCAACAAGACTACTTCACGTAAATCTTTGATTTCAGTTAGCATCTGTCTCGAAAATAAAGGTCATAATTTTAAACATTTGACTTTTGCTGTTAAGTTGGAGAGTTAATTCTACGTTTTCATTTTCAAAAAAAGAAAACCTAAATAAACAGCTTAAAAGGTTTGCAAATTTATTTGTATATTTGTTTAGAATTCTTCATTTAGGTATATGATTATTGTATTCAATTTCGAAAAAATATTTGGTACACCATTGGATTACTAGGGAATTTTCTATTTAAATTTTTAGTTGTACCAACACCACAATCATTTTAGCTCACCCTGTATTTGTTATTTGTGTTATGCGTGTTTATAATTTTGTTGTTTGATTTTGGGTTCAGTTGGGTCTTGGGTCTCAGTTGAACTTAGCGCTGGAATTTGGTATAGTTTTAGTTGGCATACTTCATAGAAGTAACTTCAGAAGGCTTTACTAAGTAAAAAAAAGAAATACGGTTTCAAAAATTGGTTTATTGAGAAAATGAAGTTTCAGAAAATTATAAAAAAAACAAAACCGTAATGGGTCATATCTAAGAGAATTTATTTTAATTTTTTCTCGTTTTGATTATTTTTAACATTTTAACAATTATTTTTTAATATTAGTGTTATTATATTTTGAAGAGGATGGTTGTAGCTTTTTAAAAAGTAGACTCTGTTAAAAAATTACAATTTGAAAGTTAATAATTTAGAATTACAGTTTAAGGAATTTAGATAAAAATAAAAAAAAACAATTCAGTATCTACGACTTTTCTTTCAACTTTCTCTTTAAACAAAAGACTGAATGTGTATTATGAAATATTAATATTTCGCTTAATAACTAAAATTTAGAAAAATTAATTTGTATAGATAAGATTCTAAAAGTTATCGATATTCTGTTATTAAATTTTTTAGAATTTTATTTTTTAAGGTATATTAGCTAAAAATATTGTTTTTTTTTTGAATTTTTGTTGTGCAAATTTTTTAATGGGTGTAGAGGGCAACTGACCACCCCCAGATGTCATCCACTTTTTATTATCTTTCATTTGTTGGGAATATTTTGATAAAATTAGGAAAAAAAATTTTGAGATTCTTTTCAAGCTTGAAATTTTTCTTTTTTTTTCGAAAAGTATAAAAGTTAGAGATTTCAAATTTTTAGAGAAGGCAAACGCCGTGGATAGACGTGTTTTCAAAAATAGTTCGTCACAATCGGTTGATTAGTCCCTGGACGCAATTTTCACCCGAAAATTAATTTTAAGATATCAAACGCTCTGTTGAGTTAAATGCTTTCCAAGATATTAATTATTTTGTGAAAAGTGAAAATTTTCAGACCGAAATGTTGGCTTTGATAATGAGAGGTTTACTAAACAGAAACGCTTCAAAATATGCGCCTTTTTTAAATGGGATTTTAAAAAAATATTTTTTAATTTCTTTTAAAAATTCAAAAAATGCGTAGGCAATTTTGGTTCTTAGAATAGATTCGCCCACTCTTAAATTTAAAATTTCTACTTCATTTTGGAATAACTTTCCAACCCCTTCGAGTATGAAAACATAAAATATACCATGTAGAAATTATCCCTTTTAAGGGAAATGAAGTGAACTGTAAAGAATTTTAAAAACTGTGATCTCCACAAGTGCCCCCGTCTAATCGCGTTTGCGCGAATTTTTGGCACCAACAGAACAAGGGAATTGCGGGTATGCAGATTGCGAATAAAAAAAAGTGTGATTTTTTTTCTTTTGCTGAATTTGGAATAAAGTGGTATAGTTTTGGTACTTTTGCCTCCCAAAAAAATGTTAAAATTGCACTTTGCGTGCCGGCGCCGTGACGCCGCACCGTTGCGCCTGGAGACTTAAAAGTAGTTCTCTTCAGAGGTGGGATTTTGTTTCCACAGCGGATTCTAAAACTCGCCAAAACGTCATCATTCAGGCGAAGAGAACAATGTAAATAATGACGAATTGGCGGAAAATGATGACGTTTTGGCGAGTTCAGGATGTGAGAATAAGGGGCCAAATTTCGTCGCTTCCCTTTAAAACTCGCCGGAGCAGCGATTTTTCAAAGTTGACACCGTCGAAAACCTGAAAAGAAGCAAGAAAAATTGGCCGTTCTCAGTATTTTTTTTCAAAGTGTTTTGGTGGTTCAAAAAGACTAAAACTCGTACCTCGCTTAAAATTAACATTCCACTTTACAACGCAACAGTTTTTAACTTTTTTGGAATTTTCTCCTCCATCTCTCTACAAATTGGCGATTTTGTGATTTTTTTGTAAAATCGGTGTTCAAATGGTTATCATCTAAAACTAAAAAAGCTTTAACCCCATTTTGGTTTTTTGGTCTAGTTTCTAACTCCGATGTTGGGTGAACCACGAATAGCACACCCTGTATTTTAATTTGAACCTTTAATAAAAATCACTTAGCATTTCATGCTAATGTATGAATTTATTAGTACTGCATTCGTGCATAGCGTGCGTTTTTTAAATGCACATGTTGTGAACTACTTTTAATATTTGGTTAGGGTTTATAAAACTACATAGGTGAGTGATATTAAATTATACCCTAGCCGAAGTTTTATTGGTGGCACTACGATATCAGTGGTCATTAATACTATCCGGCATGTTATTTTCTTAATGCCCATGATTTAACCAGCTATTTTAACACCCACCTTTATTTAATTACATTTCCTTAAAGGGTACTTTTACCTTAAAATTATAGCAATTTTATTCAAATAAATTCAATTACAACAAAGAATAAGTTTCCAATTTCTAATTTCCAAAAGGAAGTATAGTATTTTATAATGCTGTAAAACTTAAAAATAGTATTCCTGCAGTATTATAATAAAATGCGATATCCTTTCTGTACGATAATTTACAACCTACTAACAAACCGTGCAGAACGAAACCTTTTTATTAATCATCATTTAAATATTGTAAATTTTAATTTATTAGAGATATGATGAGTTATTACATAACAACCTTGGAAGAGGAAGAAAATATTGCAATATTTTTTTTAGTATTTTCATAATTTTAAATTCGTTTCAAATTATTTCGATAATAAAAACTGATTGGGCAGTAGCACTAAAAAATATCATGGCATTAAAAAAAATATTAATAAAATATACATGTATTTGCTGGTAAAAAATATTTTTGCACTAGAAATATCATTTAGGCAGTATAAGAAGTAGAAAAAATATATTATCAGCTAAAAATATATTCTAAAAAGAAAAGTTTGATATTGAATAAAAATATTGCAGCAGAACAAAAATATTTTTGGCAGTAAATTTACTCCCCCATTTATACAAGATTTTATAAACTTTGGTTGTATATAAAGATATCCTCAAAATTTATTTGCTTAATTTTTCAACGTTTTAATATATATTTTACTGCCGAACTCTTAAAAAATTGTAACACTAATAACTCAGATTTATTAAAAATTGAAAAAAAATCCTCATTCCATTTTTCTGGATTCATTCACTTCAACTGAAATATCCACATCAAACAAAAACTCGCGTGCAATTGATGAGATACCTTCAAGTACGCTTAAAGATTTTCCAAAATTTTTAACAGAGCCATTTTGCGTTTAGGTTAATGAATCTTTTTCATTATGTCAATTTCCTAACAGCCTAAAATTGGATAAAGTTATTCCAGTCTACAAAATAACGCCAACTCTGTTAAAGGCTTTCTTAAAATATTTCAGCAAAGCATTTGACACTATTGAAAATGTCTTGCTGATATCGAAACTTGGGATTTACGGTAATGCTAGTCACTCGATCAAGAGTTACTTAGAAAACAGCAGTTAATTGGACCCGTAGAATAATGTACTTTCTGCTTCTAAAAATGTAACAACTGGTGTACCCTAAGGAAGTATCTTGGGACCAACTTTGTTCATTATATTATATTAATGACGTAATTGGTTCAATGTGCACCGGTAACACCAATCATTACGAAGACAATACTTCTGTAATTTTCAAAGATGATGTATGTATGGCACTAAATTCTTCATGGTCTCAAGCAAATAATTTGGCAATTATAAGCAAAAATATAGCAATAATTTTTTAGATTGTAAATTGGTTTCCAGAAATGTCACATTATTATGTTTGCAACATCTTGACAGGTAATGCCATAAAATTCGTAGGATTGACATTTGATACCGATCTTTGTTTTTTTAAACCCTATTTTTAAATGGTTTGTAAAGGGCTAAATTTCATCTGCTTTACTGTTTACCTTCTGCGAGACTTCATCGCAATTGATGTTCTCAAATTTCTGAACTTTGGTCAAGTTTAATAAAGACTGCCTTACAGAATACGTTGTGGGGGAAATTTGTCTGCAGAATATTTAACATTTATTTCTCATAAATTTCTATCTTTGTTTTTTTCTTTGATATAGTTTATAGTATTTGATCTAAATAAACTATTCAATTCTAAACGTACAGGGTGAGCTAAAATGATTGTGGTCAATTCAAATTTCCCGCCCAAAAATCTGGGGAATTTGTTCGCTTCAAGTTCGTAGTAACACAAAATCATGTCAAAATTATAACAAAGTAACTAGATTACACAAACGCAGAGGCGTAGGTCAAATTTTTACCGTTGTGTCAATTCTTCGGATTTTTGTATTTAGTTATTGTGCCCTCTGTTTCATAAACATCAGTTTTTATGAAGACTAATTTGCACAAATCTTTATTTGTGTTAGCATCTGCTTCGAAAATGAAGGTCATAATTTTCAACATTTAACATTTGTAAAATTCGAGAGTTAATTTTACGTTTTTTATTTTCGAAAACACGGAACCTTAGTAAATAACTTAAATTCGTATATTTGTTTAGAATTCTTGATTTGTTATGAATATTGTATTCATTTTGGAAAAAAATGTTTGCTACGCCATTGGATTACTAGGGGGTTTTCTTTTTAAATTTGTAGTTGTACCAACCTGCATATTTGGTTGCCTCCATATCAAACCACAATCATTTTAGCTCACCCTGTATCTATTTTTAAAAATTATACTATGAAATGTAACATAAAAGACTATGGTATTTTAAATGGTCTATTATGCATCGTAATCATTATTATAAAAATTTCTTAACTAGTTTAAAATGACACCTTTTTAGGAAACAAATATTTAAAAAATAATTGGGATGTTACATTTTGCAGAAACTAATTTATTTTCAATTATCTTTCGCCAAATAAATAAGCTACAGTAAATTTATTTATTTCAAAATTTAGGGAGGCCGACCTTAAAAAACACAAATACATATAAGAAACCCACATAGAATAATAAATCAAAACGTTTGAAATGTAATAAATAAATAATGGATGATATTAAAGTCTACGATGGAAAAGAAATGTTTTAAAGAAGAAATGGTAAGAAAAATATACACACAAAATTTAACAATATTTGGATACTATATGAAAGTAGAAAGACTTGCAGAAGATGAAAGGAATAATATATTTTATATATCCGCACCCAATTATATTATACGAAGTAACTATTTTATACACGAGTACTTTAATTTGATGAAAGCTAAAAAAATTAAAAAATTAAAATAATAGCTTTCCTGACAAATCATCAGATCGCTTAAACTGAAGTAGATCAAAAATGCATGCATGACTAAAATTACAGATATATGTCATATGTTAAAATATTATTTATAAGAATATTCTAATTTCATAACAATAAAAACCAAATAGGAGTAACAAAAGTAAACTAGTCTTATAAACGTTATTTTTAATATTCAATAAATTTTCATTTCTTTAACATTTAGGTATTTAATTTTTTATGACCCAGCATTAAACAATGCAAAATTGAAAATCATATTAGATTTTTTTGTAGGAAAATTTCATTAACAATTTTTGTTACCAGAAAACTTAGGTACAAATGTAATTTCGATTTTTAAATATCTACATTTCCATAAACGAGTATCATTTATAAAGAAATATTTAAGGAGATAATTTTATTTAGAAAGAAAACAATAAAAATTTACAAATCTACATGGGTCTCAAGATAAGTGAAACACGATTGGTCATATCTACCTTCAAATTAGCAGATGTATGAACTAAATGACCCATATAAATTACATGAATCTTTTAATTATCAGGACAACTTACTATTAATTTGGAAAACTCTTTTAACTTTTAGCAGGCCAAAAATAATATATCTGACTCGAATAATACATGGCACGTTTAAACTTTAACCTTTAACCTTTAGCATTTAAAATATTGGATATTCTCTAAAAAATGATAAGATAAGTTTTCAGTTTCTAATTTTTGGTACATATATTGTGATTTTCCACTGCGTTATAGTACCCCAAGTTATCATCATTTAATTTTTAATCAAAAACTATACTGGGTGTCTGTAAAAGGTCTTTACAACAGATTACCACATATTCCTTAGACCAAACTAAATCAATCTAAGTAAGCTTATTTTAGCATAAGTTTGTTTAGTTCGGGTGCTATATAGTTTTGAAGTTACAATAATTTAGAAATTGTTTTTCTGTTATAAATTTAAAACGGGTTATGCGATTTTATTCAAATTGGTAGGTTGGCATAGTTTTAGGAGACAAAAAACCCATATCCCATAATTTGATTAAAATCAATCCAACTTGGTTTTTTAATAAGTGTCCACCATTTCCACGAATACAATAACTTACAGCCCCAAATGTGTCTCAACCAATTGAATAGTATTTTTCGAATAAAAACATATAAAAATAAAATTTTATTTAAAATTATAACAAATACATATTCCTTAGCTTAGTATATTCCAAAAGTATTTTGAGTAATTAAAAGACGTTGTTGTTTACATATTATGGGTTTTTGGGTAAAAATAAAAATACACTAAACTTATCAAAATGAACTAATATACTCCTAATGCACTTAATTTCTGTAAAAAATATATCTTATAAACAGTTTTATTAGATTTTACATTATTTTAAACAATTATTTTTATCTCTACAACAGTGGACGCTAAAATTCAAATTTTGACAAGTTTGACAAAAATGAAAGGTAATAATTTTAAATTATCGGTTTTAAATTCTATTAATAAATGCGGTTTTAAATTTTAATTTTAAGGTTTAATTTCAGCAGGTAAAAAGTTCAATGTTGCCAGATTGTGCAAACGTCTTGAGATTTCCTTTAAAAATTATTTTATTTTTATTTGGCCCCGTATTATTACAAATCTTATTACAACTATTAGGACTATTATTACTTAATTTACAGTAAAAATACTAGAGCTCCAGGAAACTGAAAAAATCTTAATTTATTAAAAAATTTAAAAATTGCAAGAAAACGGCAACAATGGAATAATTGTTAAATTTAAAAAAATAAATTATTAAAATATGGGTATATTTGACAAAAACATATACTTAAAAATAAATACACAATGAAATCCTTATAAATATGTATTTAATTGTATAATTTTTATTGTATTATTGTTGATAATTCAAACTAAAAGTACGGCATAGGCAACCATTTGTTAGAAAACAATGACATCGTTGTCTAATTGTGCAAAAATTAATTCATTTCAAATCCGCAATATTGCCGTGAACAGCCACTATCAAGCTTAATATGTCTTCAAAATTGTATATTTGAGTGGTATTTACAAATTAGTATAAGTTTCGTCGCTGGAGGAAATCTACCCAAAATCCGATAAGATCCTTTTCGTAATTGATCATGGCCGTGCAGTATACAAATGCAAAACAATATGTTATTGGTATATGGATTTTGTCAAGGAAATAGATAGAGTGTACTACGAAATATTTCCAAATAATCAAACAACAAGCCACCCAATATTTGCCACCGTCGAGAGACCAGTAGCTTTGCTCCTTTGACCACTAACTATGGAAGGCAGCATTTTGTAAAAGTTCCTGAAGTAGAAGAAGAAATTTTAGAACGTGTTGAAGAAGATCTAGACCTAAGTTCTAGACGAATAGGCAGGGAACTCGGAGTAGGAAAAGATGTCGTTCATAAAGTGCTTCAAAAAACAGTTGCAATATCCATAAAATAAAATGTTAGTTCAAGTTCATGAGCCTGAAATACGCCTTGATTTTTGACGGTTCGTTAATATCCAAAGAGAAATAATTTTAAATTTTGGCAAAATATTTTGTTCACGGATGAAGCATGTTTCACAAGTAGAGGGATAACAAATGTCCTTATGAAACACGTTCATGTATAAGAAAATCCGGATGCAATCAAGGTAAACCATTTTCAACATGAATTTAAAATTAATGTGTGGGCTGGCATAATTGGCAATTTTATTGTTGGTCCTGTCATTCTTCTACCAAGATTAATGGGATAAATTTATTTGCAACATCTACAAAATACGTTAGCAGATTTGATAGAGGATTTACCTCTCCAGCTTCGGAGAGATATCTGGTTTATGCACGATGGAGCTTCACCACATTTTCCAATAGATGTTCGAAATCATTTAAATCAACAGTACCCAAACAAATGGATAGGTAGAGGCAATGACGCACCTGTAAATTGGCCAGCATGATCTCCCGATCTTAACGCCAATGAATTATTTCTTAAGTTTTTTTATTATTTATTTATTTATTGGAATTTATTCATAGTAAATTTTATTTTACTTTTTATTAAATTCTTTGCTTTTGTAATGTCCATTTTCATAAAGTAGAATTATTTTAAATTGCGTTTAAATGAGAATAATGTTGGCAGCTTATTATGATAGTTAACCACATATGTATTTTACTACTGTATAAGAAAAACTCCTTTAAAATAATTGTGTGGTATGAAAAGAATTGTGATTAAATTTCTTCCTGAGTTAATATTATGAACATCATTTCTAAACCTAATCTTTTTGTCGAGATAAGGGAACATTTGTACGAAATAATTTTCTAAAAGAATCATCAAATTTGTAATATTCTTCTAATTTACAAGCATGGCACACAATAGCCATAAAAACGCACGCGCTTGCCCTTTACGAAAAAGGGTTTCTTATAGCTATCGTATACTGCTTTGTGACCGTCATAATCTTTAACCAGTTTAGGAATAATTTATGAGTATGAGAGATTGAATACGTTTTCCTAATATTAATTGTTAGATGCATACAATTGTCATATTTTAAAATGACTTTACAAACCGTGAAACAACTTCATCTTTTCAAATCAACGAAAAAGGCACTGTTTGAATTGCTTTAAATACTGAAAAGCTAGGTAATTATCCAAAAATAATTTACTTCCAAAGTATGCTATTTTTTTCATAGCCTACATTAGTTTTTGATCTGAATAATAAGCACCCATTCCACTTAAAATCAGATAATATTTTAGAGACAATTATAACCTGTAATATTTTTTTTTGTGGAATAATTTCAACTGCACCTAAACAATAGGATAAATGTGGGATTATAAACCTTAAATTTATAAACACACATAAGTAAATTTCAGAAAAAAAAACAAGAAAAAATATCCATTCTTATGTACAATACATAAGTTGAAATATTCAATGAACCAGTTTGGAGTATATTGAGTTTAGAGTTTTTAGTGGGAGTACAATTTTAAAAAATATACAAGAAATATGTATCAAGTAATTAACAAAATAGATATTATGCATGTTGTCTCATTTATTATTATTTTATGAGTTATTTTGTTTAAAATAATATTATGGTTACTTTTTATTGTACGATTGGTTTAAATGGGTGTACCCCAAAAGGGGTAATCCTTAAAGGCCGAACGGAATAAGAGACCAACATGGCTAGCCGACTGTATAAAAGTCCGAAGGAGAAAGGGCCGACTGGACAAAAGGCCGAAAGAAAAACAGCCCAATGATAAAAGACTGACTTGAATAAGAAGGAGAAATGGCCGAACAAAATTCATAAACTGGCGTTTTTTAATTCATGATTTTATAGATGTTTTTCTGTTCCTTCTTTTATGATCAACAAATTAATTATTGCACTTTTTTGTGAGTTTTCTCGCGAGTTTTTTTTGTGGTACAGTTTTCTCTAATAAAAATGACGAGTATCATACAGCAAATTTTATGCAAGAAACTCGCGAGAAAACTCTATTGAAAAACGTGTATGATACTTGCGAGTTTTTACCACAGAAAACTCATGAGAAAACATGTGAAGATTTTATACAGTACTCGCAAGTGTCATACGGCCTTTAAGCCTTAAGGTCCAATAAATTTTTATTCTATGATTTTATTTTTATGCAATTTTGCATGTAACTTAAACATTTGATTTCAAGATTTACTAACGAATTGGATAAGGAATCCATATTGACCAACATTTTTCAAAATATGAGATAAAACCAAATAAGTCTTCAAATTCTTGTTTCAAAAAAATCTGAAGAATTAAATATCTCTGATCCATTATTTTTAAGCAACCATTTATTTTCCAATCCGTTTTTTTCTGAATAACAGAAAGTGATAATTTTAAAATAAAATAATTTAATATTTGAAAAACTTTTTAATGAAAAACAATTCAGTCCATCATAATATCCTTATAATATTATCATCCCTACTTTCTTCAGCATCGACGTCAGAAGTGGTCAGAAGTGTCGTTTCTTTCATTTTCTGAGTTGTCGCCATCTACGTTGCTATCGTCAATGTTGGTACCATCATCGGTTTTGTTAACATCATCTTCGTCGTCGTCGTCATAGTCGAAAAAAATTCTTGCTTAATATTTGCGATAATTTTTCCTGTTTTTTACATGTTCGGCATCATCGATAGTTATGCCTTTTATAATATAGATTTAAACAAACTTTTGTAAGGCACATGGAAAATGGCATGAGAAACAAACTGATGAAAATTTTCATATGTTTTTCTGCAACTTTATTAATTATTTTTAATATGAAGGCCATTTAAACATTTACCTCATAAAATTAGTATTGCACTTCATTTTATTGACGAGAAAATCATCTAAAAACTTTGAAAATTTCCACAAAATTTTCCGGCACTTAATCTCACTTCGGGAATCGGTGACCTTATGCCATTTTTTATGGGCGTTTCATGATGAAAACTTTCATACTTTCAATTGGCAGCAACGAGAAAATCGCCGAAAAATTCCATTTTCCCTGACAACTTCAGGTCATCATTTCAACCCTTTGGTCACCTGCAACCCTTATGCCTATAATTTTCCGCTGCTAAAGTGTATTTTAACTTTGTGTTAATGCTTATGGCAGCGGCGACAAAATCGTCTCAAAATAAATACTTCTTGCGCAAATGAAAATTGAATTTCCCATATGATGGTCACGCGAGGACCGCTCAAATTTTTCCTCATTATTATCAGCACTTTTATACCTTTCAGTCCTCTCAAAGACATAAACGAGAAAATCGTCACTTGAAATCTGTCACCATCTCCCGGTCTAATATAAAAAATCTAAATTTAAATATTTTATAAAATAATTTTGACAAAATAAATTATCAATTGATCGCTGTTTACCGTTTTCCATTTTTATGTTTCATAATATTTAATTTCTTGTAATTATTAAATATTTCAAAATTAATAAACTGAAGTACGAAAATAATTGTAATTTATACGACTGTAGTTTTCACAATAAAAAATTATATATTATATTTATTACAAATTTAAAACAGTTGCAAAAAGCAAATAAATCATTTTTATACCACTTTATCGAATGTAATCTGAGTCCGTTTGACATTAAATGCATTTTATATTTGTATGTAGAATAACCATACACGAATCAAAAGTATGTTTTAATCAGTTGTTTTCACATAAAAATATAATACAGACGGATTGTTTGACACAGTAGTGGTAAGCAAATTGCAACTTAAAATTACTACTACCTTTTATAATTTATAATAATAAAATACTACTTTTCATTATGATTTTTAAAACAACTTGCTAATTTAGAAGTATTGTTTTATATTTAAATTGTTGAGTGTGTTTTGAAAAATGGGGGTTTTCAATCATATTTTTACTTACTTAGCTAATTACAGGATAATCGCAGGAAAATTATATTAAAAGCGGTCTGTTTTTACATCACACTCCGCATTCCGTTTTATCTCAAGTATAACCCTTACGTAAAATAATTAAGCATTTCTGTGTTTTTGAAAGTAGACAGAGGGTTGAAAATAACATGCTGTTAAGACATACTTGAACGTCAATTACATTTACGGCACAGCAATCAGCTCTAATTAAAAACTGTCTTATACTTATAATGCAAAATTGATGAAGAAATTGTTGTATAATGAAAAATTTTTTTGCTGTTTATATTTTTTAGGTAGAATTGTAGTGCTATTATATGGCAGAAGTTTTGTTTGATATTATACTTATGTCACCGTCTATAAAGCATTTTTTTATAGAAGAATTACAAGTGGGTACTTTTGAAGTAGCGGCATTGTAAGTAGAAATCAAATACTACAATGACTTTTCCTTTAATAAATGCACAGTAAAATTTTCCAGACGTACAGGTTATATTGCTTCCATAATTTTAATAAATATTACTCATGACAGGATATCAAAATAATTATCTTTTGAAATAAATTTGTTGAAGTACAACGAGTTCGAGCAATTAGTTCTGGAATTTTGTTAAACAAGCTTTCGTATGCAAACACGTGCCATTTATAAAATATTAATGTATTGTCTGGAATAATGGTGATTAATCATTTATACTAAAACGTAGGTGAATATTCATGAATCCTGGCCGAGGTTCAGCTACCCTAAGCCCTTTTCGCGCATAACATTTGTACACGTATGGGTAAATAGAATCAACTGAAAATCCTTGGTAAAAGACTACAGAATATTATTTACAAATGTTTAATACTTCACGCATTAATTATAATTCAGATTACATTAAAATTTAAAATGTAATTAAAATTGCAATACAACTTTACACCCAAAAATGTATCTAAAAATACTTTTTTTAATGGCCCCTAATTTATTTAATAATAATTTTTATATTAAAATGCAACCATGCATTGAAGATATCAAGACTATAACTATAACAATAGCCTGTATTCAGCGACCGCGATGAAAATTTTAGAGATGTCCTAAACGTTAATCACGTCCTTAAAAAAATATGAAGAAATATTTTTTGATGACGTGTTTAAATTTTTCATCACGGTCGCTGAATACATGCTAATGTGTTTCTTGATAAGGTTATGTTAAATTGGGATTATAAATTATAGGTAACGTTAAGTAAAATTACTTTGGTATAACTTTTGAAATATGAAAAACAAATAATCTCTTTACAAAAAACGTAGTTAGCAAGTAAAATTAGTGAAATTTACACCTGATGACTTCTTTCCTCATAAAAAAATTATTAATAAAGATATATTTTTAATTTTTTTAAATACTATTCGTCCTAATTACTTGATAAGAGTAATATTTTTTACTAAGTAGTGAAAGAATTGGTTTCTTAAATAATGTTAATCCCGTAACAATCTTCACATCAAAACCTCATTGAACACGTTTGGAACATTTTAGATCATTGCATTCGACAAAAAAATAGAGGAGATTTATACGAAGTAATTTAAGAAGAATGAAATCAAATTATTAAGGATACACTACATAAATTAGTAGATTTAATGCACAAATGATGTTAAGCCCAGGTGTTTAATTTTTATGAAGTGATTGGCCCAAGCTGCAAAGCCAATTTCACATGATACTGGTCTTTTCCATTCTTTGATTCCATCACTGAGAGTCAATCTTAAATTTGCACAATCGAGGACAAAAATTCTTCTTCCTTAGATTTCAAATCTGAGTTTAACCACCATTTTGACAAAAAACAAAACTAATTGGATTTATGATGAAGTTATCACATCTAGCAAAAACCTAAAATATTTATTTGTACTATCGAAATAAAACAGCCCACCAACAATACAATTACCGAAAATGATATAACACTACAATCTGATGCGGAATCTTTTGAAAACTAAATTGGTTAAAAGTATGTACATTTTTGAATCCTCTTAATAATAATAACAAAACTTATAACTATATTTAAAAAATTAGACAAAAAAAAAGACTAACAACTATAGGGCTATCTTAATTTTTAGCTCTATCTCAAAGATTTTTGAATACTCCATGCTAGACTGAATTCAGAATTTTTTTAATTGACTCAACAGTATTCCAGATGACTTGTACGGTTTCACTCCATCTAGATCAACTACATGCGCACTTATTTCATTTTATGAGAAGGTTCTTGACATAATTTATAAAAACCGCCGATGATCATAACCAGAGGTGGAATTCTTTGTCTATCTAGATATTTATAAAGTTTGATAAAAATCAATAGGGGAGTTATTCTCGAACTCACGACAAAACATCGTATACGACATGACCAGAACAGACTCTTATTTTTGTATTTGAATAACAAGGATAGAATGATAAAAGACGTATACGACATAGTGTCATGTGATTCGTAAATTAAATCATTGATTCTGCTCAAACAGACTATTTCTTAACACCAATAAACCATATAGTGTACTTTCCCATACTAAACAGAAAAAAATAGATAATGTATAATATTTAAAAGCAGGCGGCCAGGATGTTAATATCACAACTAAATTAAAATTCCTATGAATGGAGTTAACAGAAACCCTTGAGTTGGACGATCATTTTTAAAACCTCAAAATATTAATATTTATTGGTAATGTGTACAGATGTTGTCAATATAATACAAAATTATGTGTATGTACATGTAGGCACCAAATAAACACAAATTAGTTGCCATGCATTTTCAGTTAGCTGTTATTTCAGTAAGTTTTCAAACCCTCTTCTTTATATACTTTCCATTTTTCAGGGCATATGTGGTATATCATTGTTGCTTTCCTTAGAAATTCTGATGTTGCCAGTCTATTGGCCTGGGGCTTCAATTTGTTTCCATGCCTTGTGTTATATTGGTGTGGTTCTCCAGTTGTACTATTTTCTGATACTTTCAGATGAAAATATTTAAGCTTCTTGTAGATGTTAATATCTTGAATTGAAAAAAACTGTTGTCTTGGATGTTGCATTAGCTAGACTTCGGATTGACTTGTTTTGAACCAGTAGAGTTTGGTCCATATGGATTGAGTGCCCCATTTCAATGACAGTAGAAAGAATGGAAGAGGCTGAAATAAGCGGATGGAGCGGCAGTTCCCGAAATTTGTAGGCGTCTCTTTATAGAATAGGATGCTTTTGACAGCTTCAGAGAGAGTTGTACAATGGGGTTTTCCAGTTTAGGCGGGAGTGATTGTAGGTGGCTACAAATTTTACCGAGTTAGCTGTTTGAGACCTTCTGTCCGTTGTATTTTTGATGTGTTTAGACGAAATTGGTTATCTTCAAATCATTTTTCGGCAGCTCGCATGTTTTTTGCACTTTCCAGTTCAACATTTTGCCTTGTTGTTACTTCTGTAGTTATGATAGTGTTGTCGGCGTAGATCATTGTAGGTTGATGGGGAGTCATTCATATAGATTATGAAAAGAATTGGGTCTAGTAGTGAATCTTGAGGAATCCCCTAGGTGATTCTTTCTAAACTATTTCTATGATTTTCAACCTCAGCTAGTTGATTTTGGTCACTTAGATTAGATTTTAATAACGTTAGGGAAGTTCTACGAAACCCATAGTGGTCAGCTTTCTCAAAGAAGATTTCATGTGATATGCTGTCAAATGCTAGGCTTAGGTCACTCATTTGTGATTTACTTTCTCAAGGAAATTTATCATTGCGACCTTTGTTCTAAGATTTTTTCTGAACCCGTAGTGCTCATCACAGATATACTTGTTTTTTTCAAAGAATTTGTTTATGTGATTCAGCAGTATATACTCCAGGATTTTCTAGAAGGCTGAGAGGATAGAAATCGGCCTGTAGTTCAAGTAGGAACTTGTATCGCCTTTTTTGATTACGGGAAGGGTGCTTCCAATTTTAAGTTTTGCTGGAAATTTATTGAAGACAAATGATATAGGTCTAGCTAGCAGTTTTCTCATTGGTTTTATTAAATTATGCTCGTATATATTTTTGCGGTTGGAATTTCCGAGGTTCTTAAGTACAGTTTTTATTTCATCTGTTAGCCATAAGTAGAAATTAGACCAATGCACAGGAATTTATATGTAAACTTTTAGGTTATATCTTGCTTCAAAATACGTACTCTAAATCACTGACGTCTGTATTAGAAAAAAATCAATTTCGCGGAAATTCAAAGCAGATACCAATATATGGTATATTTTCATGGGTATGTTTACATCATCTAAATAAAGAACACATAGCCCAAAAACGTATTTTGAGGTGTTGCCATGGCTTTCTCAACGGAGCACAACGCATTCATTTTGATGGCACATTGATCGATGGAACATGGTCTTATGACTTACAATCTTGTATAGAACAATTTAGAGAAGCTTTTCCAGAATATCCGTTCGAGTATGATAATTTTAAATTGCATAAGTTTCGAATTGTCCATAAATTTGATAATAAACATTTCATTTGTAAAGGAACAAGTAGTAGAGCTCCTACAAAGTTAACCGATAACGTTTTGAGGGACATTAGCAATCGCATGGAACAAAGTCCCACAAAATCAATCGTAAAACTTTCAGCTCAAACAGGTAACTACCTATACAATAAGTTATGCAAAACAATATTTAAGAATAATTTTTAGGATTGTCCGTGGGATCTTGCCATACGGCCTTCCAAAAACTTGCATGCATATAAAGTGAGTGTAGTGCAAGAATTATTACGACCTGATTATCCAAAAAGATTAGACTATTGTCAATGGTTTAATAACTATTTAAATAATGATATTTTGGATGTTACGTTCTTTTCTGATGAAGCGTGGTTTCACTTATCGGGTTATCTGAATTCAAAAATAATAGAACATGGTCTTCACAAAATCCACATATATTTGTTGAAACCCCAAAAAATTGGTGTGTGGGTGGCCATGTCACGAAGAAGAATAATTGGACCAATATTCTTTCAAGAGACGTTAAATGCTGCGAGATACCGAACTTTGCTTTTGGAACCGTTTATTAACGAACTTCATAATGACGAACTTCAAACAGGATATTTCCAGCAAGATGGTGCAACAGCACATACTGCAAGGACCACAATTGAATTTCTTCAAGAGTTTTATGATGATAGATTAATAAGCCAAAATCTGTGGCCTGTCCGATCTCCAGATCTAACACCCCATGATTTTTATTTATTTGGGCGTATTAAAAACAAGATCTATAAAAATCGAATACACGATCTGGAAGAATTAAAACTGGCCATTACTCAAGAAATCAATCTCATCACCCAAGATGAACTTCAGCGGGTATTTGAAAATATGAAACGACGAGTAAATCTTTGTTTAGAAAATCGGGGAAATCACTTCCAACATTTATTTAAGTTCGGGTTTCTCACAATAGTTAACAAACACCCTCGTTGGTAAGAGCTGCACATAAAGATTTATAACAAATGCCCTCGTTGGTTAGGGTTTCCCACAATAGTTAACAAACACACTCGTTGGTAAGAGCTGCATATAAAGATTTATAACAAATACCCTCGTTGGTTAGGGTTTCTCACAATAGGTTAACAAACATTCTCGTTGGTTAGGGTTTCTCACAATAGTTAACAAACACCCTCGTTGGTAAGTGCTGCACATAAAGATTTATAATAAATACCCTCGTTGGTTAGGATTTCTCACAATAGTTAACAAACACCCTCGTTGGTAAGGGCTGCACATAAAGATTTATAACAAATACCCTCGTTGGTTAGGGTTTCTCATAATAGATAACAAACACCCTCGTTGGTAAGGGCTTCTATATTGACCCAAATTCGGACACATCCTCTTTAAGCTGGATGGAAACATGTTGTGAAATTTCTGCATTATTTTGAACTTTATGTTAGATAGTATGTAATCAATAATAATTCTGTAACCATGTACTGATTTTAATATTTTACTTCTATGATCCTTGTGTTACAAAAACAAATTGTTAGGCACATTTGCTGATCTGATAGAGCACTGTCAGCCACTTTTCTTGCAACCAAATTTGATGACTGGCTCTGGCTCTATCTGTACAAACCCTGTATTTTTGTATTAGAAAACATCAAACTATTTTCAAAAAATTAATATGTGTATGACCACCTCATCCACACCAGACGATCTACAATTCTACGAGTTCCAAAACACAACACCTCATTCTTCAAAAAAAGCCTACACTACATGTGTATACAATAAATTGCCACTTCACTTAAAAACTTCCAAGATGCTCAAAATTTCCAAATCCCTCAACAATAATAAATTTGAAATGTAAATATTTGGACCTCAGTTGTTATTTCTTAACATAAATTTATTCACAATATATGTGTAGTCGTTTTAAAGAACTTGATATTCCTAATATTATGAACATATAACCGATAGGAAATAAACTTTACAACACTAATTGTAAGACGATTTTCGATGATGTAAATAAGCAATTTTGTAATTCTAAACTTTTTACTACTTTTATAGGTTATAATGTGATTTATAAAATATACGAATAAGTATTATCTCAAGTTTTTTGTGCATTCTTTTTGAATAATATTTTTCATAAAATTAAATTAAATAAAAATATTAAAGTTAACCTTAGTTTTTTATTAAAAATTTAGAAACGCCACTGAAGTATTGATTTTTAGTTTCAGTGTAGCCAAC
Source organism: Stenus bimaculatus (assembly GCA_963971135.1). Taxonomy (NCBI): domain Eukaryota; kingdom Metazoa; phylum Arthropoda; class Insecta; order Coleoptera; family Staphylinidae; genus Stenus; species Stenus bimaculatus. Next base: position 65,791,529 of record OZ020180.1, on the reverse strand, counting down.
TTTGGGAAATTTAGGTTTCCTACCTTGAAATGTCATTGGTTTCACTCTTATTTGAATTCACTGTATATTTTATAAATAAATAACCTATCAAATAGCCCTATTTTAATTTCTGGGTCTAATTAATTATATAAAAATATCATTAGACCTTAAATTAACCGAGTTTTCTTCTTTTGTGAGGAGTACCATTTCCAGCATTCCTATTTTTTTCATGTTGGTTTCGTCTTCCAAAATTGTTGCTTCATTTAGCTTAAACATGTAATTTTTTGAAATTTCATGGTGTACCAAAGTTCTTGTTGGGTTTCTTACAATCCTCCTCTTTTGGGATAAGACTTTTCATTTCTTTGTTTAATACTGAGAAGAAACTATTTCATAAGGTAATTTTTTTATTTTAGGTGTTGATCTAAATATTGCTTTCCTAGGAAGGGAATATAAATGTGAAACCTAACGACAAGGATTTGCCAAGCAGAAGTTAAAGGGGTGTATTTATTTTTAACGCATTGATGTAGGTCTACAATTATTGAGTATTGACTCCGTCTGCTCCTTCTATACAGTTAATAATTCACTGAGTACACGTATCCAACTTCACACTGTAGAAGTGAATCCATTTTCCAGTGTATGGGTTTAATTCGAAATAAGATCATTTCAGCTAAACACGGAGCACATTATTATTAGCACTTCTTTTAAGAAGTGAAGCTTAGAGCGATCTAATCAAGAGACAGGATCAAAGTCATTAGTGCAATTAAATGTGATGCGTAGGGGGCGGATGTGCGGCGTGCACACACAGGTAATAGCTCGCTGTTAAAATCAATCAACTGTACGCGGGGGATTCACGTGCTCCCCATACAACCCTAAACAAAAGCAGGGACCGAGGTTGGCGTCACCCCACGCACAACAAGCTCTTCTCTACTCTATAATAAAATGAAAAGCACATATACTGATTCAATATACGGGCACACATCAAAGCGCACACGGACGAATGTATACAATCGTATTAAATCTTGCTATTCATATTCTTACCGAACCCCAGCACACTGCAAGGAAATTTCGAATAAAAATTCGCACTAAATTTAACAATTTAAACGATAAGACTTTAGAAGGATAATAAATTATCAAGCTGAATAAACCAAAATTATTATCGTGGAATGAATACTCAAATAGTACCATAAATATTAAGAAATATTCCAATTATCTTTAATGAGGACATTTTTTATTATCTTTGATTTTTATCTATCTAAACTAAATTGATTCGTAATTTAAACCATTATTTATTAAATAACGAAACTTTTAAACTTTGCTAATTAATTCTTAAAAACAAAAAAACTTAAAATGAAATAATGGTTATTTTACTTTAGCATAAAAAATGGTATTAACTTTTTAAGTTTTCCCAATAAAACGATGGGTCCTATCACATCTCACAACGAATAAAAAATCTTGAATTATTTAAACAAAAGCTAGGTACATATAAAAAATATTTTAATCTATTCGGACACAATTTTAACGTTATTAATTTTCTTTTAGTACTGTACAGGGTGGCCCAGATTTTACTTCTCAGGAAATATCTCAGTTATTTGAAGAGATAAAAATACAAATCAAAAAGTGCTTTGAACGGCATCACATATACCTCATAATTTTATTCTAAAAAAATTATTGGTATTTACCACTCTTAAGACTCCATCATCATCTTTTTTTTCTTTAATGGAACACCCTATTTTTTATAATTGATATTGCATCTCCAATTATTTCTAGAAACAGTGATATACCACACTTAGTATTTTAAGTACATTTTGTGAATAAAAAAAAATTAAAATATGATTATGGAAAATTATTTATTCAGTTTTTTTAACAAAATTTGTGATTTACAGTTAAGTTTAGTTAGATTAGGTAAAGTTCAGTTAGTTAAGGTTTAAAAAATTTTCATAAAAAATAATTTTGCATACTAGTTCGATCAATATTTTAATTTTTTTATACATAGAATGTACTTAAAATGCTGCTGCCGTTTAAAGTACTTTTTCATTTATATTTTTATCTCTTCAAATAACTCAGATATTTCCTGGGAAGTAAAATCTGGGCCACCCTGTATAAAAAGATATAAGAACAATAATATTTACCTTAGTTTATTGTTTATTTATTGAAAAACTTTTCAATTTCTAATGATCATTACCAGTTAAAACATACAAAAGTAAAAAAATGAAAATCTGGTTCCAAATATTTATTTAAATTAAGAAAAATTAATTTAAAAACTAAGGATTAAATTTTTTACTCTAAAAATAAACAACGAAAGTAACATTAAACAGTCATGTAATTATATTTTAATTATTCCATTTAAATTCTGGTGCCTAAATAATTATTTGCTTAAATAGATTACAACCATTTTAATTATATTTAAATAAAATCCAGAGTGAACAAAACATGAGTACATTAATTGATTTAAAACATCATAAGTAAGGCGGATTAAATTTATAGCAATAATGAAATGTTGACATATTGCTTGTTTTAATTAAAATTTTTTTTAAACACTAATTGGACATTGGACAATGCTTATTATTATTATTATTACTATTCTGTACCGTTTTGATAATCTTGCTCCAATTTAGAACCAATATAAAGAGTGCTCCGTAAAAATTGAGCGATTTTTAAAATTTGAAAAAATAGAAAGTGATATTATTTTAAGCATTTTCTTCAAAATTGTACAAAAAAATATAAAAAAATACGTTATCACTATCTGTTTTATTGTCTTGCTCCTTTAAATTTAGTTGGTTTACCCGATAAAGATAAAATTTTCAACAAATGAAATAGATTTACCGGCGAGATGTTAGTAATAAAACTTCCAGCAATAGAAATTTTACATGTAATTCTCCATAAGGAGTTTTTCTTAAATAACCTACATACTATTCAAACTAAAACAAAACAATGTGCATAATTTGAAAGCTACATTCAAGAGGATTGCAAAAGTATAATTGGCTTTGCTTGTTCGTTTCGATTTACCTAATAATCATGGCAAAAACAAAAACCCTACCGAAAAATTCAATAAAAATTAAAATTAAGTCAGAATAAAGTTTGACCACTCAAATGAAAAGATTTTTCCTGTAGATTAACGTGATGTAGGTGGTTTTGGTTGTTCGTTTTGATTTAATCAAAAAACCGCAAAAAAAGTTACATATTATGACTTTTTCCATAAAAATTTCTGCACACGTTGCATAAAAAAGATAATTATACCCAAAGATAGATAATTTAATTCTGAATCTAGGTGTATATGTTATTTTGCTTGTTCGTTAGGATTTAATCAAAAACCACAAAAAAAACTTACTTTTTATGGCATGTTTCCATAAAAGGTTACGTTTCAACGTGAATAGACTTTTATTGCTAATTTAAGCCTCACGAACAACCAAAGTGACATATACACCTGGATTCAAAATTAAATTATCTATCTTTGGGTATAATTAGCTTTTTTATGCAACGTGTGCAGAAAATTCTATTCACGTTTAAACATAATTTTTTATGGAAAATGCCATAAAAAGTAAGTTTTTTGCGTTTTTTTGATTAAATCGAAACAAACAAACAAAACCACCTACATCGCGGTTATCTACAGGAAAAATGCTTTCTTTTGAGTGGTCAAACTTTATTCTGACTTAATTTTTATTTCTAATGAATTTTTAGGTAGGGTTTTTGTTTTTACCCTGATTATTAGGTAAATCGGAACGAACATGCAAAGATAATTATACCTGTGTATTCCTCTTGAATGTATCTTTCAAATGATGTACATTGTTTTGTTTTAGTTTAAATGGAATGTAAGTTATTTAAGAAAAACCTCTTACAGAGAATTACATGTAAAATTTCTATTGCTGGAAGTTTTATTGCCAACATCTCGCCGGTAATTGAACATTGCTTATTATTATTATTATTCTAGAGCCATAATCCGTTGCGTTTTAATAATCTTGGTCGAATTTAGAAGCAACAAAAAGAGTGCTTCGTAAAAATTGCGTGATTTTTAAAATTTGAATAAACAGAAAGTGATATTATTTTAAGCATTTTCTTCAAAATTATACAAAAAAATTATGTTATAAGTTTCTGTTTTACCAAATTATAGAAAAAAAGCGCAATTTTTACGAAGCACTAACTCTTTTGTTCCTCCTTTAAAATTTGGTTTATGCGATAAAGATAAAATTTTCAACAAATGAAATAGATTTGCTGACTTTCCTCATAATGTAACTATTCAGTATGTTCATGGCTCTATTCTTAATTTCTGTTTTACAAAAAAAATAACAAATGGGTTTAATTTTTAAACAAATAAACTTTATTAAATTTAAATGGTAACTTTTGAGCAAAAATAGTTTATTTTATTTTAGTATCCAGCCTATTCAAAATAGAAGTTTATTATATTTTAAACAAAACATTATAAATACAATTTAAAGAAAACTTCTTTTTTTTGGTTTGAATATCAAGCATAAAGTATAAAAGTTTTATTTGTAAGTATATTCTATTTGAAAAAAAATATTGATTTCCATTTCCATTTTTACTACCACTTAAAATTAAAGTTTTTACTAAATTTTATAGAAATTATTTATTTTATTAAAAAATTGTATAAGTTTTTGAGGAACTTCAAATATTCCTAACTTTGAGTTAAATCCTTCTCACAAAGTTTGGACCTTACTTAGACTCTCTCAAGGTAGTGTTCTTTTTAGTTCGAACTTACTTAAAACTAAAACATTTTTTAGGTTCAATAACAAAATTGAACCTAAAAAATGTTCCAAAAGATGAAAATTTTTAGTTTCTAGTTAGAGTTTCTTTAATAGCACTCGAATAAGTAGTAATATATGGAAAATCTCTTGCATCATTAGTTCCTTTTATTGTTAACCAAAAGAACAAAATGGGCAAACGGAGTATGAATGAAAAACATATGAAACATGTTCTACCTTTAATTAAAAAAATGCTATTTCGATCAGGTTAGTCAACTACAACTTTAAATTCTTTTTAAAAATTAATTTAAAAAAGAACTTATTTATTAAAATATTCACCCTTGGTATGCACTACAAATCTAAAGCAGAATTTTTAAAAATATATTTTTTTAGAAGATGATAAGTAAATATTTTTGTCCCTTATTTTTTATGCAGTTTGTTAAATTCAAAAATATATCTAAAAATCCCATTTAAGAAATATGGAAACATTTTAAGTTCTTAAAAACCAGCAATAGAATCTGGTATACGCTGGTAAACGCTAATTTTGACAATTTTGAAGATTTTCGTTAAATCGCGCACCTACAGTGTACTTTTTTAATGAGGACTTATATAAAATCATATTTTGCCAAACGATTTATTCTATTGGGTTTTTCATCTTTGTATGAACTTAAAAATTAACCTGTATGTATAATAATATCTTACCAATATTTATTTACCACAAGCATTTACAATTCACATTCTTTTATGTAATTTAAATCTAAATTTGGTGGTTCTTTTAATTTTTTAAATGAAAAACGTTAGTGGGTCGATTTATAAAAAAAATAGTATAAAATTTAAGAAAACATACGAGACAACACTTCCCCTTTGACCTAACAACAATTTGAAATCCCTCAAATCACTTAAAGTGGACATATATTAATCGACTGAGAAATTTTATGGGGACTTTATTACATTGTCATCACTTAAGATAACAAAACATTATTGATGTGAATTATAATGTATATGAAACACTATCTAAATAAAATGCAGCAATAACTTATCATAAATAATCATTAAATAAGTTAATAAATTATATTATTCCTTTTATAAAATAATTTGGTTTGCGTTTACTTTAAAGTCATGACAGTTTTAACTAATTTTAACTTTAGTTTGCATATAAAATCAATGTCAGCTGGCACTGTTAGATTTAATTTCTTCCCGGAAAGGGTTTAATTGAAATTGTGCTCTGATATGCATTATTCGCAAAGAAAATTGATTGATACAAATAAATTATTCAACATGGGTAGTGGCGTAACAGATAATTTTAGATATTTACTGTTAATAGTAATTTGCCACAGATTTGGACAAAAAACGGTTGTTTTATGTCATTTTAAATCCAGTTTTTAATATTAAAAACTTCACTGTCATTTATAAAACAGTTGATGATTATTTTCTGTTTTTATTATAGTCGATGTCATAAAACAAATCAAAATCATACTTTATATAGGTTTAAACTAAAATACCAAATCCACACCCATCCAACGCTTACGATTACGGTAGCGTTTATAGTGGCGAGGTTTTGGGAGCGTCGAGGATAGAGGTGCACCTCTAAACTCTATCCAGCACTCTCACCGCCTTACTATGCAGACAACTCTAGAAAATAATGTATAATTTTTTGTAACAATCTTTTGTATGGCCTAGTAAGCAAATCCTGGTTAAAATTAAAGACTTTTAACAATTTATTTTAAAAATTTATAAAACTTATATCCAGTTTCTCCAAGTAAATTTGATGAACAGTTCTAGGTATGCATCAGAATTGCAAAACATAAAATGGTCGTCCCTGTACATAGATATGCATCATTAGACGCCGGCTTTATAATTACAAACGGAAGGTGCCTTACAGGCGTTGGCTTTTTTACATGTGCCACTTTTTTACGGTAACCTGCATTACCTGAATGCAAGTGGAAATGCGTGCAAATAGACCGACGGCCATGTCAGCTGCAGGATTTGTTTACCACCGATAAGGGATTGTCTAGTTCAAACTGCGGTCTCTCACGCACTTAGTTCCAATGTTTAACTCACGTTTAATTTACATTTAAAATAAGTAAAATCGAAATACAACCTGCACGAAGGTAATCTTTCTTCCCCCTTATATAAATTAGTGATTGCTAGATTAAATTTGGTTTTAATTACGGACAATTACATTAACTGTAAATACTTTACAAGAGGCGATCAAAGTCATTAATCTTTCAGAAGTTCTTTTTTAAATAAAATTTCTATAAATTATTACTAAAGTGGTTTATATAAATATTTAGTATACGGGGTGTCCAAAAAATGGCGGATAATATTTCCAGTACGTTGTTGAAGACCCTTCAAGGATCTCCAGAAAATTGGTTAAATAAATCCTCTTGACCAATTGACAAAAAAAACTTTTAAATTAATAAAATATACACTAAAATATTATTCAATTATAAGGAAGCTTAAAAGTAATCATCTTTTTCCTTTTTGTTTATATTATCGTAAAATTAAATTATATTTCTTCACGCATATTATTGTAGGAAGAAAAATATTTTGTTTCGGCTTACCTGTGTTGAGAGTTTGTATTACTAGCCATTGGAGATCTGGCTGGATATCCGGAACCCCGCGGGCTGTTACTCAGCACGTACTCTATAACAAAAAAGACAAATTAATTTAAACCTCCCACATATCACTGCGGTCATTAATCTGTTTCAAGATAAATGAAATGAATTATCTCTTATCATAAATCAACTAATCAACAACTATTTTTTAAGAAATAAACAAGCTAAATTATTTTTGAATATTATTAATTGACTGATAAAATAAAATAGGGCATTTTCGCATCAAATGAAACAAAATTCTGGGTAGCTTTAATAAATAATTAATTTTTTGTTAGCTGACTTGAATAGGAAACCAAAAAATGAATAAAAATAGACACTTGCAAATAATGCAATCTCATGAAACTTTTGCTAAAATCAATTTTGTAAAATAGTCTAGTCAAATTATCGCAAAAAAATGCGAAAGCTCGCATTCATTGAGTTAATAATCCAACTTTTCAACATCTGGGCCGCTATATTCGAAATCTATGTTTCTCCTTTAAAGAAAAAAATACTAAATTTTGGGTCCAAAGGATTTGTCTGCACCTGATTGCTTTTGAAATAGCGGTTTTCAAATTTTTAGATTTTTCCCAAAAACTATTTCTTGTCAGTTTTCGTAGAATAGCATGATCATCATAGGTGACTGGTTTGATGTAATCATAGATAACAATAGATAGAATATGAATATTTCAAATAATATTTGAAATACTTTAAATAATTAGAATTTCAAATACTTTTTTAAAAAGTATTTTGTATTATCAAGGAATAAAGCTATAGTCCATTTCATAAACAGTCGGATTTCCTCCTGAAAAGGTGATCTATTAATGAAATGAACTATATTCAAAATACTTATACATGTCTGAAATACTTTTTAGATTCAATCTTTACAAATCTAAAGAAATAGACAAACAAAAGATAGTTTTGCATATGTTTTTTATTTGTTACTTGCGTTATATGTTATTTAATAATGGTTATATGTTATGTGTATTTATGATTTTATCTTTTGATGTTGAGTTCAGTTGGGTATTGGGTCTCAGTTGAACTCAGTACTAAACTTAAATTACATGAGTAATAATGAGTTGATTTAAAACAAGTATCTCGATATTTGTATTTCAAATACTTAATAATAATTTTAAATACTTTTTGCGCTACCAACCTATATTAATACACTTACCGTTCATGTCTACAAACGCATTACTATGATATTCCTAAACGAAGGTTGATTGCTATGGCAACCAAAAAATACAGTTTCGTTCTGATTTCTGGACAGTGTTTTGTTATGAAATAGTTTGCCTTAAATATAAGAGGTGGTGCCATAACTGCTTTGACAATTTGCACTTCTAAATGTTAATTTTCTGTGATCCTAACCTAAAAAATTAAATAACGTAACTTTTAAATTCTTTCAAGTTTTAATTCTGATATAAGAATTTATGAACGGTAAGTGTACAAATATAGGTTGGTAGCGCAAAAAATAATACACGGTCGTAAAGTGCTTAGAAATATAGAAAAACTCAATAATGATTCTATTGCATTTTTAAATTTACCTTTTAAGTTGTCCTAAGTGTTCAAAATGGATCAAAATTAAGTTTAAACATTCATACTTCAAGAAAATGATTTAATTTAACGTATTATTTGATGTTCAGAAAAGTTATTAAAGGTTTATTATGCATTTTATGAGTCATTATTGATTGGAGTTTGCGTACTTACTACCAATTTAAAAAAAAATTAATTTTACTTCTCAGTAAACCACCAAAAGGGGTGTTTTACTAAATATTATAGCACCGCTTTCAGTTCTCTACTAGCTATAGTCCCAAAGTAGAAAAAATCCTTTTTTCGTTTATTTGAAATATAAAATGCTTTTTTTAATCAATTTTATTTCTATAAAGTACTACACCAAAATAGTATATTACGATACAAGGTCGGTAAGTGCATTATGACAGAACGAGAAAAAGGATAGAAAAACACAGCCCCGTTGGGGTGAGTTTTTCTATTTTTCTAAGACTGTCATACCGCACAATAAATAATATTAATAAACGTCAAATGAATGCAGATGTGTTGCCAGCTATTCCAAAATTTCTCAACATTTAACATGTTGATGTTGGTTTAAAATTTACATAAATAGTGCAAAATATAAAAAAATAGTATAAAGAATTCGTTTCATAAGGCTTTTTTTCTGACTCGTGGTTAAAACGCTTCCCGCTACGCGGCACGTGTTTTAAACTTCGACTTAGAAAAAATTCCCTTTATCAAAAGTTTTTTAATATACTATTATTTATATTGTCTGAAACATAAGATTTTATTATCTTTCGAGCATATAGAATACCACTAAGCACTGAGCATAATTTAAAATAAAACCTCAAATTTTATAACTAAATCTGCCTTGGAACCATAATGTAGACATAATTATGATATTTTGGTAATTAAACCAGTATATAATAAACAATTTAAAAGCTCTCCTGATTTTCCACAAAAAAATATATTAATTAAAATAACATATTTTTAAATTTACTTATTTTTCTTAAAATTATATCTAACCTAAAAAGTGAAAATATCTTCAAATAGCACAATTCTAAAAAAACTGTTTAAAAAATTATAGATTTGAAAGAGAATAAACATAATTTGGTGGAAGTATTTCTTGAACATAATTTAGTTTATTTACATGTTTTTACAAGACCTATAAAAGGCCACCATTCCCTTTTTATTATTAATAATAAATATATGCCCTTCGGCCTATATTGTTTATATTTTCATAAAAGTTATAACCTTATAAAAAATCTTATGTGTATTTTTGAAACAGAAAGGGGATGTTGACGAAAAAGTGTAGTGTTGATTAAATGGTAGTTGATAAAATTGCTTTGTCGTTGAAAGGGTAATGTCGATGAAAAGTTTTTGTAGATAAAAATGTAGTGTCGATGAAGTGGATAAAAGTGTATTGTCGGCATAATAGTAAAAATGTATTTATTTCTCATTATTAATGATACATTCTTAAGAAGCACTTAATAGACTTGAAAAAATATATACCTGGAAGTGAATTGCTTCAAGTACCATATTTAAATGTAAAAAATTCTAATTATAAATTTTGTTCGTATGTTACTAGTTGAATAAAATGTAAGTATAAAAATAATTTATTAAAGAAGAAAAATTGGCGAATATAAATGCTGATACTACAGAATTACCTTGTGATAGAGTAGAGTCACTTGTTCAAAAATGTTTAGGAATTCTTTAATCTTTAATAAATTGCCTCTTACATTTGCGTTATTTTTAATATTTTTATATAAAGTAAGCTGGAATAATTATGTTTCAAAGAGGCAGAACCTACAAAAAAAAACTATCTGGCCAATTATTCGGAATATGGAAAGTAAAGTTATGAATTTCTCGTTATTCGTACTTCTTTTGTAACAAAATAGGCAGATAATTACAAATTTATTATTTTCAAAAATTAACTAAAGATATATTTAAACTGTAGAGAACGTATCTAATTGAGAATATGAGAATGTGAATCATTTGCATAATACGAACCATTTTAGGCAAAATTGGGTTTTGATCATATAATTACTCACTGGTATTAACCGCATCGTTTAACGTGAAAACTGTAAATAATTTATGTATTATACTGCTCAATATATGGAAAAATTTATTAAAAAGCTGAAATTGAATTATTTTTTAGTTTAAAATATGCCTATGAACTGAATATGTGTGGTATTCACTACTGTTTTTCTAATTAATTACTACCAGTATCATAATTTGGCAAAGATATCACGAATATCTCCTAAAGCTGATAAGGTTATAGTAAAAATGAAAATTCTGATTATGAATGAGGTATATTTGTTTATATTTTCAATAAAATATACAAAATTGTTAATAAGTAATGTATCCATCTAATGTCTAGAAAATTAGTTTACATAATAGTATATTAAGCAACGAGTTTCATAAGTCAAGTATTATTGCACGCGTCCAAGTTTTAAAAACGAGCCGCGTAACGGCGAGTTTTTTAAAGGACGAGTGCAATAATTGACTTATGAACGAGTTGCTTATACTATTTATTATAATTTGCGCAAAAATTAAATAAATTTAGAAATTATTCGACGTACAAATATTTCTTTATTTTTTAGCTGTTGGTGATAATGATTTCTTATTGACAGTGACAGTTTAATTTATGGTTTCAGTTTTTAGATTTTAATGGGGTGATTCTGAACAAAAATGTTAGCCGTAACAGCGATGTTAAATTTGACAGTCACCCTGATGTCAAAAAAAACGCTATTTTGTAAACTTTACTGCAACTTAACGGTTATTTAAAATAAAATTTTCGGTGTTAAAATAGTATACAGCAAAGTAATAATAATACATTAATGTTTAATTGATCAAAATAATACATTATATAAATGTATAATGCATTTTAATACCGAAAATGTTATTTTATATTGTCGTTAAGTTACACTAAGGTTTACAGAATAGCTTTTTTTTTGACATCGGGGTGACTGTCAAATTTAACATCGCTGTTACGGCTAACATTTTTTGTTCAGAATTACCCCATAAGTTGCAGATTTTTAGTGTAAAACTACTGATAAGTTATCGTGTATCCTACCATATATTCCGAAAATAACAAAAAATAGTAAGGCCTTGATTTTTGATAAATCTTTTCATATCTTCATAAAAATTAATACCACATATTTGACTTTCCTTATTTGACAGTTAAATTTATGGGGTGATTCTGAACAAAAATGTTAGCCGTAACAGCGATTAAATTTGACAGTCACCCTTATGTCAAAAAAAATGCTATTTTGTAAACTTTACTGCAACTTATCGGTTATTTAAAATAAAATTGTCGGTGTTTAAATAACATACAGCAAAGTAATAATAATACATTGATGTATAATTGATCAAAATAATACATTATATAAATGTACAATGCATTTTAATACCGAAAATGTTATTTTACATTGCCGTTAAGTTACAGTAAAGTTTACAGAATAGCGTTTTTTTGACATCGGGGTGACTGTCATATTTAACATCGCTGTTACGGCTAACATTTTTTGTTCAGAATTACCCCATAAAGATTATTTAATTTAATTTTTTGTTGGAAATTAATAATTTAAAAGGAGTGAGGAATTATTCTGTATCCTATCAAAAATTTAGGACACATAAAAAACATTGCAAGTACTTCAAATCTTGAAATTTATTTACGATAACCAATACCACAAATTTGACAGATCAATGCTACCAACTTCGTAAGCGGGTGCTGTAAAGAGCGTGCTATGGCCCATTATGAAACCGCTAGCGGTGTCTTAAAAGCAATATTATAGACGCAAATTATAAAAATATTATTAGGTACATACTTAAAATTATACAACTCTACAAATTAATTGTCTAAAATCACATAAGTTTAGCTTTCGAGCTTCAATCTTGGAGATTTTTTATATCGGTGCAGTAATATCAAGTGGTTAAATTTTATCTTTTCATTAGTGAACTGACATACAAGTTTTGATAAGTTCAGGAATGAAATTTTGCAACAACTTCGGAAATTTAACAACGTAAGTACAAATGTGTTACCCGAATTGCCGTTTTTTGAGTTTCTGCAAACTGAAGTAACTTTGGCCCAAAGGACCTTAACGTTTTCATATGGGAATTTGAGCAGAAATGAAATTAAAATCTAACTTACCAAAACGAACTATAATATTTTAAATATAAAATATCACCTTCAATTTTGTTTAGAAGATGCTGTTAAATAATTAAACTGTATGGCAAAAATCTATTATTAAGCTGGCAACTGCGGCTATTCAAATTTAAAATTTTGACAAGTGTGACAATTATTGTCAAAAAATACATATGCTAGTTACCTGTAATTGCGATTTGCAATTTTAAATATTCCTCTAATTTGTTGTTTTTGTTGTGAATTATTAGAGATCGATTTAAATCGTGCGTGTAAAATAAGAAAGAACATTTCAAGTTTTTATAAATATTTTTGAAGAAAAGGACGTACAATGGTTTTTCCTAGAAATAAATCTATAATATTAAAAAAATTATACAATCTCGTCAGAAGAATTAGTGCGATTTTCTTAGAACTTAGCGCAACTCGGAATCACTTGTAAAAATTGATGATAATTTTATTTTCATTTCCAAAAATTGTATTTCTTATTAAAAATAATTAGCTGCGCTTGGATATATTATATTTATGTTTACAATTAAATAATACATTTGGAAATTAATGGATTTATTTGTGACACGTAGGTGAAAAATTATCCAATGTTATCAATGTTTTAGAAAATCCGAAATGTAACATTTTAATTTTAAGATGTTCTAGTGAATGGACATCTATAAAACTTTCGTAAACTATAATACTAATACCATTTTATCACAAAATAGAAACATCATAGTCTTATGCAATGATCCATATCTTTTATTCAAGTTTTTGTAAAAATTGAAGAAAAAACAGCAACTCTGCAATAATTAAATAATTTTAAAAAATTAATTGTGAATTTACTTATTAATTTGATAAAACCATACGCTAAATAATTAAAATAAAATAAAATATTTATAAATATGTAATTAAGTACATAATTAATACATTATTAACATCAGAAAATTAAAATATTTAGATGATGTCGGCAACTAATATTGCATTAATGCAATGTTAGCTGTTAGTTAATCCCGACATCGTTGTCGAATTGTGCAAAATGATCTTAAAAATTCACAACTTCAAAATCGTTTTCTGAAGCCCGGCTATATTTTCATGACACAATATTTTACAAAATTAAATATTTTACTTTTCTATACATGTGGTATGAATATCAACGTTGGAACACGATCCTTCCAGAGAACGATAAGGTCCTTTTGGAAAAAGATAGTTTGATCTACTGTTATCAGAATACTATCTGAAAAGTACACTTAAAATACTTATGTGTTAAATGAAAGTTGGTAATTAACAGTATAGATTAAAGTTACTGTACTGATGTGATATTTGGAGAGAAAAATTCTTTAAATATAAACTTTATTGATATTCGTGGATTGGTAAAATTATCTTTTTTGGGCAATTAAGCGTAAATGTTATATTTAAAGTCACTTTCCGTAATTACTAGGTACTTTATAAAATTGAAGTAATTACATTGAGTGTGGTATTTTTTTCGGTCAATTTGTTCTTGATTAGATTTTATTTTAAACGAAATAAGCTCGCAACCTTTTTCTCTCTTCATTTCCTTTTCCGTGACCTCATAATCATTCGGGTCTTCTTCCTAATGTCATCTTTATTGTCGATTTGGAAAATTTGCAAGCGTACTAAAGGAAGGAGGGTGATTTTCTCGTCCCGTTGCGCGAAAATTACGCATGCAGCTGTCGTGAAGGCGATAATTTATTAACGCTCAACTGTTCGGGGTTTGCAGTCCCTTACGCGGGTTACAACTTGTAATGTTTTGCAATGGCGATTTAGGAAAATCCATTGAAGATTATTTAGGAAATTGACATTGACAGAAACGAGCAGATGGCTAAGGACGACGCACCAAAGACGATCCTATACTAGTATCGATCGAGAAACTGCCGCATCCGCGCACTGATTCAGTCCGATAAACATTCATTACCTGCCGGCCCCGCCACTCAATTTAACCCGCCTCAATTTAGATTACTGTCCGAGACCGCTTACATTTCCGTGTTTCTTCATAGTCTCAACACTTTTTAAATTAACTTTCCAAATCTAAAAATGTTCCCCACTTTAATATATTATAATTACACCTGAAAAAAATAGTCATTCTAAAAATTTCTATATATTACGAATTTCAGTCTTTGCATCATTTTTATATTTGTTAATTAGGAAAAGTAAAAAAATAAAAAAATCAAGTTTTTTTCAAAACGAATGGAACGAAAATGTATTTAATATAAAAGAAACAAAACACGCAACATGTTATGAATCTAAATTTTCTAATTGGCTCTTTTTATAATAAATTACAAACGCGTCGTGCCTATTGCTCTTTGTTGGTTGATATTGTTTTAACGTGATTCCTGGCGCATGATATAAATCCGCGTTCTGTTTGAGTTTGCTCCCTTTATGAATATCCATGGTGAACACAATTATATATTAAACATGTTACACAGGCCAAAATTATGCCAGGACATACTAGGCGGTACTATTATTATGTATATATGCTGTTTTATTGAAGCATTTATAAATAAATTATTCTCTACCGGAAAAGATTACGATGCAACTCGAAGGGAAATTTCTCATTGTTAGCATTCAACGTCTTTTTACGTGTTGAATTATACACCGCTTAAAACGTCCATTTTTATCGCGTTAAATGGAAACGAAAGAAAATTTTATCTGGGAAGTAAATTTTTTTCTAAAGTTCTCGAATCTTAAACTTTAGCTACCACTTATAACGCTAAAAATTTACCTAAACATCTCTTTATTCTCTTTATTTATAATTAAAAAATATATAATTCGAGTAGTTTTACACCCAGGAAAAAAGGCCAATCAACAATGAAACAATAAATTTTTAATAGAATTCGAGCAAAACTAAATTTTCCCATTGGTTTAACGTTAGCACTTAACAACTGTTTTGCTACTTCCCAATGTTGTTCAATGTAATATTCTCGAATTATTCCAAATGCTTCGATCACCAATAATGACTGCCTACTACCACCTGTTTCCTGTACATAATATGCACATTGCTACAGTTTAAGATAAAATTTGTAATCTAAAAAATCTTAGCTTCTGCTAACGAGAATTTGCAATATAAAAAGTAGAATAATGGAAAAAAATTAAGATCAAGCAAAAGAAAATGTTTTGATTTTATAATACAGTTAGTACCTACTTGACAAAAGCAACTTTACTGTGTGTTAAATCCTTCTCAAAATTAATTAATATTATGTTTTGAAATAAAAAACTCACTCTACTTAAAAAAACTTAACGAGCCAGAATATTTTCGTCAACTAATGTTGACATTATCAATGACAGTAAATTAAATAGAGTGAGTTTTTTATTTCAAAGCTTAATATTAATTAAAAGCAACTTTTCCGAATAATTTTTTAAAAGTTGTTTTTTTCAAATCTTTAAGCAAGGGAGGTGCACTATTTTTAAAGAAATTTGAACTAAGCCGTTTCTACGGAATAAAATCTAAAAAATAAACAGTATTTTACTACAAAAAACATTTAATAATAATATTCCATGGAAAATAGAGAAAACAGTAGGACAAAAATAAGTTTATGATGTGCTTAATTTTTCTACAAAAGCTTTTCCTCTTAATTTTCTTAGAATTAATACATCCTCCAACGATAGAGAAATCTCTAGCTCGATCAATTCCGGAGAGTTTTCTGAATGAGTATCTATTATTTCTTTATTCGAAACCATATTGTAATTTTCAGTTACTCCTGAAGACCACTCCATGATTTCTGCATCTGTTGACATTTCGTTAGGAACAACTCGTCTATATAGGTTTAGAATTATAATTTTATTTTATTGTCGAAGTTCTTCTAATGGAATAAGATCCTCCTCATCCCATACATCATTATCTTCTGAATTTATTTGGATGAAGATGAGCTTAAATCCATTTTAATTACACTTGTTGAAACTTCATTCCTTGATTCGGTAATCATATACACAACGTCCTTAATACAAATAGTTTTCAATTTTGATGAAGAGTCATTGATTTTAATTGCATCAATAATTTTTTCCTGTATGCGATCTTCATGGACTTAATAATTTATTGATCGAGAGGTTGAATGATGTTACATTTAGTGGGAAAAAATATGCCTCAATGTTATTATCAAGTGATGACAGCTTACAGGTTTTGCTATTGATGTGACTTGTGGTATAAAATGATAGTGAAACCACTCAGTAAAGAGAGCTCTGGTTTGCTAAGCATTTTTTGAAGAGCGATAGATCTCAGAGAGAACTAAATTTTTTAAACAGCGTGGTGTTTTTGGTTTTCCGATTACCATCAAAGCAAAGTGGCGATTACCACTTGGATTGACATTTTCGTTAATCTTCTTTTGAATTTTTCCGTCCTGGTGCAGATTTTTCATTCGGGGTAACTAATGTTCTACTGTTTAGATTTTAAAAAAATAAAGATGTCTCGTATGCATTTGATCATTTTTTAGTTTTAAGATAATAACACGTTGTTGTAATGTTTTAAGAAATGGAAGTACTCCAGTTTCTTGGAAAACGCTTTTTTACCACAGATTTTTAATAAACGGATACCAAGTCGTTTTTTGAAATTTCGGATCCAGCTTCATATGTAACAGAGTAGAACGAAACTCGTGTGCATTATACTTGAATATTTCATTTGTTATTATAACATGGTTTCTCGAAAACCCAATCATAAATTCCGTTTTAGAAACCACTAGTTTTGAAGCCTTCTTTACTTTATTCTAAGGTATAATAATTTCTTGAGCGAAGCTGTGAATTTTTTCTTTGTTCTTAATGATACGATTAATTGTGCTCTTATTGACACTATAAAGTAAACAAAACTATAGAACTAAGCCACACGAGAGCATGGCATTTTTACTTAAGTTTTAAATCTAAATTAGTAAAATTGATTTTAGTACATTAATCACAGTAACTTAAAAATTCTAATAAAAAGTTGCTATATTTTTAAGAACCTGAATTTAAAAAAGTTGCTTTTTCAAAGGTTGCTTTTATCAAAGTTTTGTTAAAGTTGCTTTTACTGTATTATAATTCTGAATCAAAATTATTACCACCTTCGTCATCAAGGTAGAATTTCAGAAAAGTGAATTTTGTGGATCTTTATGCGAGTATGTGTAATATCAACTTTGACTTTTTATTTAAATGTAATGGTGTTGATTCGGTATGAAATCGTAGATGTCTACCAGATGCTATATGCAACTTTTGATCAACATGTGCCAAACCAGATGAACAATACTAGAGTGGATTTCATCTGAAGTGAACCTTTCCTGCGCCGCGAGCGCTTTTACCGGAGCGATTATTATTAAAACTAAATAATCTCGATTCATACATTACAGGAATTCAGATTAATTGAGAAACCTTAATTCTAGATGACCAGTACATCATCACGTACATCAATCATAAACTAAGTTAATCTATATATTCTTAAACATTAATTTCTGAGCAGGGTTCTCTTCAGATGAAAACCACTCCAGTTGTATTCTTTTTATCAAAAATTCGTTGATTTGCTCGAGCAGATTTGCTGATTGATTACTTTCTTCTGTTTTTGGTGCTATAGTAGAAAGGGAGATATAATATGATTACCTCGAGTAAAGTTGATAACTAATATCAGACATAAATATTCCTCCTACTTTTCTAAACAGACCACCTCTACCATAAACAGAAAATGTGCTTAAAGTATCTGCGAAATAAATCTTGTCCCAATAGATTTCGTCTTAAAAAGGTCCAAAAAGAAGTAAAATTGAAATTTAGATCAAAATAAAACTATGATCTGAGAATGAGCTTATACGGAATTAAAAATATTTGCAATTATACAAGTTTTATGATCATTATGGGTGATATACTTTATTCCGAATCTCAGGTTTTGGAAGAATTAAAAAGTTTTAAACCTAGTTTCACAGCAGGAGTAGATTTTTTACCTGGGTTTATATTAAAAGATAGCTCTGGTATTATGTGTAAGACACTATTCAATTTGATGATTAAATCTGGTACTTTTCCTGATGTCTAGAAGAGAGTTCGAATTACACCAGTGTTTAAAACAGGAGATAAAATTAATGTCAGAAAATAAACACTAATAGCAATATTGAATAATTTATCGATAATCTTTTTGAATCTCTTGTATTATGACAATTTATAGTTTCATGTCAAGACGATTTACTACCACCAATTTATTTAGCATCACTTGAGCCATATCTAATGTCGTGGATTTAAAGATTTCTTTTGATCAGTGCACAGCATTAAGTTGTGTACCATATATTTATCAAAGCTTCTTTAAGCTGATGATGCAAACTTGTACTCTGGTGTTAATTGTGAGTCTGACTGCAAAAAACTTTATTCCGATTAACAAAAATTTTCTCAGTGGTGTACAAATCACTGTCTTTCCTAAAATGTAAAAAAGTGTGCTGTAATGTGCTACACAAGGAATTATTATTGTTTTAGGTATGGATATCAAATTGTTTCATGATTTACGCATTATTTTTACGTAAAACTTACCTTTATCTATATAGTTAAGCTAGTAACGTAAGTAGTAAATTCGCAGATCCACAAACCCTTAACACACTGTATTATACCCTACGCAAAATTGAGTATTGTTGCGTAGTATGGTCTCTACATACAATACTCTATTAAAATTTAATTAAGGGAGTGCAGAGACGATTTTTAAAGTATCTTTATCTGTATAAGCTTATATATTCAGAAGTCGACCATTGCCTATTTCTGAGAAATCTGAACTTCAATATTCCAATAGAAATGCAGTTCCTTTTTACAATCTTTATTACTATTCATCATTGAATAATATCATGAAAGGCTACAATAGTGTTCAAGACGCATGTGATATTTTTAACCATAACTTTACTCGGTTTTGTAAAAACTTCCTTGAGTCTCTACATTAATTTAGTTAGATCCTAATGTCTAAAGTAAATGTAATTCTATATGTAGACATTGTAAATTTCGATGGACTCCGCAATGGACTTTGGTCTTGTAGGTATATAATTTAAATAAGTAAAAATAAATAAATAAAAAACGATCCTCATTTAATTTGTGATATAAATAAAATTTACTAATACTACTGAATATTTCGTACTTAAATTAAATTTAAATTGAATATAACAAATCATTGCTTTTATCTACAGTTAAATAAATAATTTAAAAATTATTGCAGTAAATTCATCATGCCTGCAATAAAAAAGAATAAGTACCTAGCTATACACCATATTTGTTAAAATATTTTTGGTAATTTGCTGGTGCACTTTTTACTAACCCTATAAATTAGTACGTTAAACAAACATCAAACCATTCAACTTGTATGTTTGGTATTCTGCATATTGTAAAACACACTCTAAACAAGTGTCTGACAGATGTAGCATTAATTTACCAAAATTGTATGTCATGTATATTGTTAACGCATTAGTTGATATTTCACCTTGGCTTTTAATGAAAACCTATACATCAGTTGAGTTTGCAGAGGGCGTCGCATTGCGCCGGATAAATCCATTTCAGAGCATTGTGTTCTAAATGCATAGAGTGCCCTGAATTATCTCCAAGTGTTCTTTAAAGCTCCAAATACTCCCCTTTAATAACGCAAGGCAAGGTGAGAACCCATAATTTATAATTAAAAAGGGCTGTAAAAGAGTGAATTGGGCGTGGAAGTGCGAAAATCTTTCCAAGACCCTCTTAGTAGATGGCTAGAGAATGGGATGAGCAGAGCTAATAATGAAAACAAAATATTGAAATTTGCTAGAATTCTTTTCGCAATTTATATGAGATAGAAGATTAAATTCCTTGCTTTTTATTCGCAGTTGCACTCAAGTATTAATGAAGAGACAATTTTTTATATCTGGTATCTCGGTTCGCCCCAGGCAATATTTTTCATTCGAGTGGATTCGAAGGATAGGAGAATATTGAAGTTGGTAAATTCCCAAATCACCATCTCTAAGCAACGGACTCAAAAGCAATTAGCAATTAGTTCACTTTTATATTATTTGTTGAGAAACACTAGGGCAAGCAAGTTTTTACCTTAAAGGAATGCCGAATTATTTCGTGCACTAATAACATCATTCAATCCCTGACGAAAGTTCAAAGAGATTATTGGAAAGGGGACTTTTATCATTAAATTTTATCATTATCAAAGTTGGGTCCCAAATCTACTTATACTTTTAAGCCTACTTAGGTCATAAAAGTGCCTATATTTCATGCTTAAATTAAAATGTTAACACAACCACTTCTAAATACGTTCCCTCGATAAAGTTTGTAGCTTATTATCTCTGTAAATAAAAGGGCTTTTACATTTAACACTATCTTGGAATAACTTTTCATGTTTTCAAAACTTTTGAAGCTTTAGACGTTGATATATTCTACCAAACCACTAAAGAAACGATTTTCATATATTTCAATCGTTGTACTTTATTATGTTAACCATATCATTAAAACTTGGAAAATTCCAAGCTGCTTCAATTTCTAATTAGAGCATATGGAAAATTTTCATTAATTTGAATTAGAAGCAAACGCAAGAGCTATGAAATACATAGTAATATAAAACAAACCAATATAATCTTATAACATTTTCTTAAAAAAATTATATTATTGTTTAAAAAATTAGTAAATATATTAATAATTTATTTAATTTGATGAAATAATTATTTTTCAAATTTTAATGGTAAGTTCAGAATTGCACATATACACAAACTAAAAATTTTAGCGAAAGGGAGCAAAATTGATTTCATGGATAGGCGGCAAACGTTAATAAAAAATTAAATTTATTCTCAAGTATCTAGATCATGTCATCAAATTTGTATTCCTCAGATTATTTATTGGACATATTTTTTTTGAATAGTTTGTTTCACGTGTATCTCACACATTGAGAAGTATAAAAAAAATTCAATTTGGAATAAGATATGAGAAAGGAGTTAATCTTTCAACATAAAAATATACAGAGAATACCATATCAAGGACTCTTTGAAGTTGTACTTACAAGTATCATTAAATATAATAGAAAATTTCCAGAAGGAAAAAACAAAAATGATTTAAGTTAGAAACATGCCCACAGAAAAACTGGGAAAGAAACTGAAATCATTGAAGATATTTTTATAATTTAAATTAATTAAATTATTTAGCAGTCATAAAATATCCTTCCAGCAATTAATGACATTTCTCAACCACCTTCTCCTTGCGCAACTTAAAGCAGGGTGAATTTAGAATTAAATATAAGAACAAAAGTAAGGGACAGCTAATGTCATGAAAGTTTTTCATCCTGTGATAAATAAACGGTTATCATTCAGTTTAGTACTTAACTTTCTTTGATTTTTTAGTATTTACTTAAATAAATATGATTGCTTTTCTTTTCATCTTCTTCAATAAGTTGAGTATTTGGAAAATCTCTAAATTGTCTATATAAAAATAATTTGCAGAAGAAACTAAAATTGCGGCTACAAAACCTTAAACAAATGTATTCTTAACTATTTAGTTCGCCTAGAACATAAAAAATGCTACACATTCATTTAAAAAAAAATACAGAACATTTATTCAGATAGCTCAAAAAGAAGATGTTGATTGTTTCTTCAAATTTCTCCATCTTTGTGATCAGTGCAAACTATACTCGGTTACTACTACAACAATACCGTTAGAATCATATTTTATAAAGGTATAAGAATTGGGAACGAGATCAAAATTACTATATAGGTTTAAAATATTACAAGAGAAGGTATAATGTTGTACCTGAATCTATGTGAACGATTTCAAAGGAAAAGTAGTTTAGCTAAAAAAGGTTTAGCTGCAAAGAAATGAATGGTAAGTACAAGGTAGATTTAATCAACATGCAAGCACACCAAGATGATGATTACAAATTCATTCTTATATAAAAAGATCATCTAACCCTATTTACTTTACTTCATCTTATAAAATCTTAACGAGCTGAAGAGGTTGCTTACATTTTACTTCAAAATTGTTACTACTTTTGAAGCTCCATGTATCTTTCAAAGCGACAACGGATGCTAATTGAACTATTGAAGAATTGGCCGATATATGGGATGAGTTAAAAATCCGAACTTCGCAAAGTCAAGGTTCAGTTGAAAGGGCTAACGAAGAGTAATGTTGTAACGGTTTTAAATTAATCAAAATGATGAAGAAAAGAGCATTTCATGAAGGAATAAAATGAAGTTCTTACGAAGCAACGTTTTGTACCAAAGCTAGAATCGGCCTTAAGACTACACCTTTTCCAATTGCGTAGTTCAGAAAAGATCAATTTAATTTCAGAATAATCAAATCTATTTTAGAAAGTATCAATTGTATTTCAGGATAGTGAATTTTATTTCAGAAAAGATCAATTTTATTTCAGAAAGCATCAATTGAATTTCCGAAAAATACATTTCATTTCAGATAGGACCAATTGTTAAAAAATAAGGAAGCCTCAGAGTTTTTGGGGTGATTGTGCACGTGAATCACAACCGCATTCATAAAAAAATTGCTTTGATAATTTAAAATTATACCAGTAAGAATATTAGGCTTAGGTCCTTAGTATTATTTTAATTTGGTTTAACATTGTTGAAAAAGGATCTAAGCCTAATATTATTACTGGTGTAATGTTAAATTGCCAAAGCAAATTTTTGACGAATTGTATGTGCCGTTGTGATTCACGAGCACAATTACCAACAAAACCTCTTGGTATCCTCAATTTTTTACAATGTGTCCTTTCTGAAATGAAATTGATTTTTCTGAAATTCAATTCATGCTTTCTGAAATAAAATTGATCTTTTCTGAAATACAATTGTTTATTATGAAATATAATTTTCTGAAATATAATTGATGGTTTCTGAAATAAAATTGGAAAAGGTGTAGTAGTCTTCCACCAGAGGTGTTGTCAAAAATAAACCATTAATCAAGGAGGCAAACACTCAGAAAATCAACTTGCAGATAATATTCAAGTTATTCATGAAGAAAGCGAATTTACTTCTGAAGAAAGTAGATCTATTTCTGTAAAAAGAAAATTCATTCCCGAAGAAAGCGGATTGACGAAAAATCCGGTAAGTTTAATTCTTTGTAGTCAACGTTTTTAATCAATTAATCTTTCATTATACCTTAAAACGTTTAAATTATTAACAGAGATGTTCATAATAATGAATAATAAAGCATATCTTGTTTTAAGGCTACAATGGAGTCATTCACATCCAGATAAGAACAAAAATAAGGAAAATGTATTGGAAAGGCGAAAATTAATATTGGAAAAACGAGAATCTTTTTAAAAATATTGAAAATTGGGCAAAACGAATGAAATCTGCTTCATTAATGAAATATCCAGTTTGAAAAGTTGCTATCCCAGACGTGAATAGAGCAAGAAGCGATTTACGTTATATCCTAGGAATAATTTTATCTGGTAAGTTTTTAGACTGATGTTATTTCAGTGCAACTATTATTTTTTAGGCGGATCCTTCCTTGAAATTGATAAAATTCCAGAAAATGTAGTAATTTCATTAAGAGAATGTGCCAAAAAATGTTCTACGGTAGAGAGCCAGGGATATGATAGATGTTTTTGCGTCCAAAAATGTAAAAAAAATGTTACTCTTACTGTTGAGTGGAACATTATGTAATTCCAAATGTCACAACAGCTACCCTTGTTTTAACAAATAATATATTTTATTGATATTTTTACGGATTATTAAACAGAAGAATTTTGTATTAAATTTATGTATTTTTGATAATAAAATATTATGGTTCTCCAATTTTTTAATATCATTTAAAATGATTTTCATGTTTACTTACTTCTGCACGAAAAATCATCGACATTGTTTTGTTAGATCAATTTACAACATAAGCAGTATTCACATTGTCCGGATATTGCTCACAAAGACCTATTTTTCAAGCGGCCCATAACTGATATGTATCTTTTAAATTCCCAAAATAGAAGATGTTGGTGAGTTGCTCAATTTTATCTGAAATTATTTATATTTTGACTTAAGTAACAATAAAAAAGTGTCAGAACTTTCACATGGTTATGGTAACTAAATCCTCCAAGCAACCGTCTCTGCCAAAAGGAAGTAATTTTACCTGTTCTAAAATGTAAACTACTGAATTTGGAACATAGAGAAAATGGAACAGTAATGACAAAACGATATTCTTGCAGACGGAAAAGAAAAAACAGTCTTGGGCATCTTTCCAAGCTTCAAAGGAGGTGTCTACCTCATTACAACTAAAACATATTTTTTACCTTTATTTAACGAACGTTTTTCATAACCTTCGATGCTGAAGCACGGAATATACTAAATATTAAAACTCACAGCATTTTTAATTCCTGGATAAACTTATATGTCATATTTTTCAGCAATCCCTTCATTAAATAAATATTTTGTTGACTAACTTCACATAATGTAAATTGCCGCAGATTAGGAAAATACAAATTTGTAGGTATATTTATACTTGTAGAAATTTCTAATTCATAACTTACTTGAAAATTAAAGATTTGATAAGAAAGGAAAAAATTAAGGGCAAGTATAAACAAAATATTATTAAAAAGTTTTTTGGAAAAATTATTACACATAAGTATATAACTAAAAATAGCAAAAGGGTAGATATAAAAAAGGTAAGTTCATATTATTATTAATGCTGTTATGATTAAATTAAATAAATTTTGATATTAATTACCACATTAAAATATTTACACTTTATCGCTTCTTCTAATCATTTAATGTAGTCACTCTAAAAAATGTAGGTCTATGTAAATTTTTATCGATTTTATGCAAATTTTGAAAAGAAAAATGTTGGCAATTATTATCGGAAGTGTTGAGTTGACAATTGCAGCTTTCCCCTCGCTGCAGGGTGAGGTGAGTCAAGGGAGCAATACATCAGACGATTGCAGCTGCTTATAAACGGGAGTAATATCAAATTAGTATTGGTGAGAGTATCTAAATGCCTTTATGTGAATCACTCACTAAAATGAACGCCAAGAAGGTGGTGCGAAAGATTAAAATAAAAAAGCTTTTATTAGAAGTCGTTAATGCATCCAGATCGAGGGGGTGTGAGTGATTTGTGACGAATATAAATGATCTAATAACGAAAGTATTTGAGCTACGTTTAAAATTCAAATATGTACCCGTAATAAAAATATATTGACGAAAGTAATATTTTAGCTTCAAATTATCGATAATGCAAGAGGTGATTAATTATGTTTTATGCTAACGCCATATTATTTTCCATATTCAATATAACAAACAAGTTACGTCATTATCTGCATTATTATGTTTACAATAACTAACAATAACTAAATAAATTAAATTAATTAGTTATTAAATAAATATTAATATAATTTCAATTAATTTATAGGCTTTCATATAACAAATAATTGCTTCTATTATTTATTTTTTGGTAATAATTTGATATTTAAACTCGTGTTAATGTTTTGTCAGCAAATTTGAAATTTATTCCGTGGTTTCTATTATAAAAAATATGTACTTAATGGTTCAACATTAAAAAGGAGGCTATAAGTATTAATTTGAATATTTTAGGTATTTAAGAGCCTATAAACTGCAAAAAATCATAAACACGCTTTCTTGAGAAGCAATTTCGTTTTAATAAGTATTTTTTAATATTATAGTTTCCAACCTTCTATTAAAGTGAATCCAGTGTTCGAATGCACCTTGTATAATATTAAAAATCATAAAACACCTACTCAGGGCGCGTTCCACTAAAGACTCGCAATGCCCACGACGACCTCAAAGTCGTTCCACATAATGTTTCTTTCGTGCATAAAAACGTCATCGATGGCGACCGCAAGAAGCTCACAACGACCGTATTTATTCGTGGGTTTATGTGGTCGTTTGGTGACGTTTTGAGCTAGTGGAACGGGAAAATTTTGCGGTCAAGGTCGTGGGATTTAGTGTTCATTAGTGGAACGCACCTTCAGATGCGACAGACAAGTTTTCCAAATATAGAATATACAGGATGTCCCACTTTTTTCCAGTAAACATTCTTAGACAGGAAATGTCATTCTAAACAAAAAATATTTCTAATGAATTAATACTTGTTCGTAAAAAGCGATTTATATTTCCGCTAAAATGAACGCAACTGATTAGCTTAGAATTAAATACAAAATCCAATGGTTGATTTGAATAAAAAAATAATAACAAAATGATTCTATACCTATAGTTTCTGACAAAAATCAATAAAATTTTAAAATTTCTGTAACTTTTTAGGGAGTCGAAAAATGTGTAGTTGTAAGAATAATAACCTTATTAAACTAAATGAAAAAAAAGTTTATATTCTATTCAAAACTACAGTGGGTCATAAAAGTATTCGTAAACCTTTATAGTTATAAAAAATGATTATTTTAACAATTAAGAAAACAAAAATCAGGTCAAAACCTCAGAAAGGTAAAGAGTGTTCCCATTGTATGCGATTTTTATGTTAATTCTTGTTTAAAGTATGTAAAAATAGAGCAGATGTAAATAGTTATTTATGCAAAAAGTGGATAATATTAGCACGCGAGGTAAAAATTGTACAACTAGATCGTAAATCGAGTTGGACAATACAAATATGCTTTTTTGCACGAGTTGCATACACTATTTTTTCTACGATCGATGATCATTATCCATTGAAAATAACAAAATTCCACAAAAACATGAAATAAATGAAAGATATTCACATTTATAAATTTTTCATTTATGATCAGTTGTCAGTGCATAAAGTCATGCTTTTTTGCACTAATGTAGAAAAGAATTACTTAAGTCATGCTTTTTTGCACTAAGTAACGCTTTTGTGCATTCGTGCAAGAAAGCATGACAACTGATCACAAAATGCCTACTTAACATTTAAAGTATCAAATGGGAGATTGGATGTGTTGGAATTTTTTATACTTTCCAGTTTATTGTAAAGTAACAAAGTTTAAAATAAAGTGGTGGTCGTCTATAAATAAAAATAAAAATTTTTCTTACTTTTTAGCCTTTTTAAAGTATAAAATCATAAAATTGTTTTAATCTTTTAAATCCTTTCATTTCAATTTAAATAAAGGTACAGCCATCCTTTCTTTATTCAATCATGTTTCATGTTTGTTATGTTTTCATAGGAAAGCGTTGAAACGTTCTTTTGGTACAATTTTAGTAATTGTTTCGTGATATCATTAAGACTTACCATTTTTAAGAAGCTACAGCTAGTAAACCGAAACAGGTGAAATGGCGCAAAAATTAACTGTAAGGGAAAGATACACTCTATAATCGAGTACAACACGTTTTCAATGATTAGTTGTGTTTTTTACAAGTTTGGTTCATTTCTCTATCAGCTTAAGTTCACCTAGAAAGGTAATCAAACGTGAACTGATTCATTTAAAAAGAAGAGCTTATTGGTAAATTCAATTAAAAAATGACAATTGACATTCAATAAGTTAGGTTATGAATGGAGTCAATTGGTCTGAACTAACGGAACAAGTGATCTACAAGTCCACTAGGGAAAGGGGGGGGGGGGTATTGTTCAATTCGTTCAAAGTGATCCCGAAGTGATCGAATAAAAAGGACAGACACAAATTGTAAATTGAACTGTACAAATGATTTATTTGAACGGATCATGTTAAAAAACAACTATTCTTTTCATCAGCTACCTTCAATTGAAGAACTTGGGAAAGAAGGATTTATGCCACATTTTGATAAGTTTTCATTATCGTGAATATTGTTTGTAATAACGATATAAGCCCATGCCAAGTACAAGCTTTTCTTATGGTCTTTTCTTGTCCCAATAAGTTTATGGTATTACATTGATCAAAAAGGTTATTAGCCATAAGATTTCAAGATGGACGACATCATTCCTTCCACGTCTAAACGTAATAAATTTGTATCGTTTTGTTAGAATAAATGTGGCTTAAAACTAATGCATTTTTTAGGTATATTTTTGTATTTAATAATGTTTGTAAATTAACAGGCGTTATAAAATAAATATGTATACATATTATTTTGATAAATGATGTGTTATATTTCACGATTATTTTGAAAAATAGCAAGTCATTAACTCAGATACTACTTTGAGTCGCTTATATCCTTCTTATTTCAAGCCCTCCAATTTAAAAATCAACTGCCGAAAGAACTATTCGCAGATTCCTAGAAGAGAGCTGAGTGAAAAATCGGAGAACAACTGGTAGACCAAAATCTGTAACGGGTCTAGAAATAGCTGGTTCTTTTATCGAAGATCCTGTAAGTTCCTTATTAAAAACAGGCCAGGTACATGAAATTGCAAAGTGCACCGAATTTTGCAGGAAAAATAATTATTTTTCATACAATTTGCATGTAGTTCATGAACTGATAACTTCGATACAAGACTGCAACTTTAGTTAAATTATACGAGACAAATTGATGCCAACAGAAATTTTGTTTCGAATATTGTTTTCTTCAATGATATTCTACCTAAATGGTAATTGGATCAACAAGCACAATTGTCGATATTGAGCAGATACAAATCCACATTTATTCAGAGATCATACTCAAAGACCCCAGAAATCAAATGTAAGTGCCGCAAGTGGGGTCAAAAATTACTCCATTTATTTTATTTGTAATAAAGCAACTGGCAATACTTTTTAACTTTATTTATTGTTAGATTAGGTAAGCAAATATAATATCCGAGTACACAAGATAAAATTAATTAATAATTTGAAAAAAAAAACAATAACAAAGTATAAAATTTCTAAAACGTAATAAATTTGTTTTTGCACAAGTTGAAGATAAACATTGCATTTATTACAAATAATGTTGTTTGATACTTTAATGTTGCCTACAAACAAATTTGTATCCGAAGCAGGTGAACACATTTGGCAGCCCTCAGGTTATCGAGGATTTCCTTGGGATTCAGTTTCACCGGATTCATTTGGAAAATCATACTCCAATATTTTAATTATTTATTATGATAAAAAACATAAAGAAGTCAGCTAGAAAAAATATAGCCAAATTACTTTAAAATTTTTAGTTAAATATTTAAAAAAAATCGAGAATTGAGGTCACAAATGACCCCACTTGGTCATCTGAGATTAATGGAAACTTCGACAGAACTTTTAGAGAACCCAATTGTTCCAGCCATCCAGTATTGATAATAAAACGTTTCAACAAGATGGGGCTTCAGCATACTTTGGTTTTGCAGTCAGAGACTTTTTAACTCGAAGGTTTCGTAACCATTTGGATTGGTAGGAGAGGTGAAAATAAATGGTCGCCTAGATCATCTGATTTAACACCTCTAGATTTCTTCTTTTGGGGTTTTCTAAAAAATAGGTTGTACTCAACAGGAGATTTCTACCGTTACTAAAGGTTTGCTACTAAATGTCCAATTAACGTTTGGGTTTTTGCGAGACCGAAGAAAGACGACAATTTGAACAGATGTTGTGATAAGAAAAAACAATAAGAGTAAGATAATAATAACATAATTTCCCAATATTGTATTCAATCTTTTATAAGATTTGAAATAATTAAGATATTTATTTCTGGTTTACAGAACACCACTCAACAGGAAAAAATCCCAAAATATCACAAACCGTAGTTTTCATGACCCTGTACATAGTTACAATTTTTTTATTAATGTTTAAAAGTTCCGGGACTTTTAGGACGCCCTGTATATGCAATTATTTATGTCTTATAGTGGCTAATAGTGGAAATTTCAGTTTTTTAAATGTTTTATAAATTTTATTATGATTATTATGGTCTAGCTTAAAGCTTTTTTCAATATGAACTTTTTAGAGAAATAATAATATTAAAAAATAGTAACTGTAGAATATCTTTTGGAAAAGTATATGATTTTGTACAAAAAGATTAATAAAAATCTTGATTTTTTATTACTTTAATATTGCCACTTGTAAGATTTTATGTAAACTTTATATTGCATTATAGTAAAAGCTTTTAATTTAAGTTTAGTAAAAACATATTAAAATATAGGAAAAATGAGTTTCTGCTTTTTGGTATAAATGAAGTAGAAGCAAATAATTATAAACAAATAAATATTTCAATACTAAATGTGAGGTTATGATTAAATCCATGATGTGAAAATTCGCTTTCCACGCTTTCCTGCTTTGAAAAAAGTATTAGTTTTAATTAAAGGTAGAATGAAAAGTGGATTTTAACTTCTATTGAAAAGGATAGACCTCACTTGATGTAAATACAGGAAGCACGTGATCAATATGAACATGAAGAACTCACCGATCCTGTCGATGTAGTCAACCATGGTAAAAGTGAGGGTTGAAGCTAGTACAAGCAGGTGGGAAAGGTGCAAATAGAGAAGCAGGAAAGTTTATTAAAATGGTCCGGCCTTTTAAGAAAATAGGAAAAGTCTTTCCCCCTGACACTTGTTATTTTCCGTTGTGATATTCACATTTGGCAGAAATACACGCACTCGCGACGGAGGCGCCGCTTCAATTGCACCGCGGGAGTTTCTATCGATTGCCCTAGTTGCAAGGGTGAAGCGCCCTCGCTCAGTCGTCACGTACAACCATCCAATTCTTACCTTTATATTCCTGTGTTTTATTATGTCTTATTGCATCCACAGGTAAACCACCCCCATGCACTCGCAGAGAAGATGTTTTCGTATGTAACGAATAAAGAAGGAAAACTACCCTAGCACTAAGGCAAAGACTTCCTATTAATATCGCATAAAAAACGAGATTACGCGTGCATGGCGTGAATTTTGATTTTCGGAGGGTTGTAATGGTCAGAAAAGAGGATTATTTTTATGTCAAAATATAATGCATATGTCGCACTGCTGCAGATTACAGAATTTAGAACATTTTAAGCCTCCCAATGTATTTACACCCTATGGGTACAACCATTAATTTTATTATTGTTACTAAAGTTATGACAGACTTTCTTAATCTTGTTAAAGAATAAAACACCTCGCAAAGTTTTAAATTACATATCCTAAAATTGCTTTAATTAATACCACTGCCTAATAAAAAAGAATAAATCCAATTTTTAAATCATTAAAATCCATGCTAAAAACTTTATTAATAGTAACTCTAAAAGGTTTTATCAAATTTATATTTTATAAAAGTTTTATTACTCTATTAATTACAAAATGAAAAGTTGTTTTTATAAATTTAATTTTAACTTTTTTATTTTGAAATACTTTTGTATTTTGTGGAGGCGGTATAGAAATGCAATGTCGGCTTAGGAAAGTCTAGAGGGAAACCAAATCTCAGATTGTATGGCCCCATGAGATTCTTGCTCTAACTCTCGTGTCAAGTCCGATTCTGGCACTTTGCAATTTAAAGAACTTTTGAAGGAAATACAACTATTTAGTCATTGGTTGATTTTAAGCATTACATTATTTTTAAACTTTATATTTATACATACAGGGTGATCATTTGAAAACGATCCACTCTTAATAAGTCTAGTATGACGAGATATATAAAAATTCGACGAATCACGTCAATTTTGATTTAGAGATGTCTCTAGTTTTGCCATAGCCACCTTGACTTCAAAATTTTAAATGGCAACCCCTTACACGCAATACCTCATTTTAAAGGAAATTAAAAAAAGAACTTTAAATTGGTGTACAAAATTTTGAAATCGGATCACCACATCACAAGTTATAACTAAAAATGTCAGACCTGAATTACAATTTTGGGGTAAAATTGACCCCCTAGAAATCGGTATAAATTAGTATAACATATTCCTAAAACCAAAATTGATTTTTTTAGCCCATATTATCTCTATTCAAAAACAGTTTGCTAAGGCGCTATTGAAACTCAAATATAACAAAATTTGCACATTTTTATAATTGGATTGCGCTTCAACGAATCATTTTTGGATAAAGATAAGTTTGATTAAATCATCCCATTTTCGTCTGAGGAATATGTTATATCAATTTTTACAGACTTATAGCGGACAAATTTTACTCCAAAATTGTAGTTCTGGTCTGACATTTTTTGTTACAATTTTTTATGTGGTGATCCGATTCCAAAATTTTTCACACCAATTTAAAGTCCCTTTAATTTTCTTTAAAATGAGTTAATGCAAGTTAGGGGTTGCCATTTAAAATTTTAAAGTCAAGGTGGCTATGGCAAAACTAGAGACATCTAGCGGTTACTTTTGTACCTAATTAAGTTTCCCCCTTGAAATCAAAATTGACGTGATTCGTCGAATTTTTAGATATCTCGTCGTACTAGAGTTATTAAGGGTGGATCGTTTTCAAATGATCACCCAGTATGTAGAAAAAATATTAATCGCGGAGGCTGAATACAGGCTATTATGTTTATACGTTTTGAATATTTTTTGGTATAATTAAATACTTTAGAAGGAAACACAAATAAAAATTTTAAATATTTGCCTTAAAAATATACCAGCAGTTTAGGTTACTCCCCTACCCTATAAAATAAATAAATACATATAGTAAAATCTTGAGATAAAAATTAGGATAAGAATTAGAAATTAAAAAAATTAAATTTGAACAAAAGGAGACCCATTTCATAAAATACGACTTAATATGAGGCTGACATAAAATCCGGACAAACAAAATACTAAAGGAAAATGAACGTATAATTAAAAATATCTGCCTTTGCCACAAGGTCGATAAGTAAAATTGTCTGATATAAAACGACGGCCAATAAATGAGTTATAGGGAAACAAGAAACAACCCCCGAAAAATACAATAAAAATCAAAAAATAAAATATTATAATAAGAAAAATTGTTAATGACTTATTTAATAAATTTAATGAATAATTGTAAAGATAAATTAATATTGAAAAAGTTTTGATGATTTTGTTTTCTCCATAAATTTTTGGATAAAAATTTCAAATCGCTATCTTTTAAAGTTTTCAAAAGAAAAAGAAAAATCGATTATTCATTATTCACATGGTCCACAAGGAAACTTAGACATCTATTAGCATATATTGAAATTCTATACCAATTTATATCAATAAAATTATCAGAGATTCTTGTTCTTGTTAGTAACAAATCTAAAAATGGTAGACTTTTATTTCTTCTCTTTTCTAAGAGGCCAAATGTGTAACTCCAATTTTTCTGTTCCTTGGAAATGCGATGTGTGTCTAAAACATATAACTGTGCGAAAGAGATGCCAATATTAATTGAACCTACTATTATAAAGGCGTTTTTAAAATACACATAACTTAATTAAGAATTAATCAAATTGAATTTTGTGAATTAATCCTGGAATTAAAGAGACTACTATTTTTTAAATAGTTTCATAATAACGTTGTAAATTGAATTAAAAAAAGTTGCATATTTTTGGACGTTTTTAACACAACCAAAAAGAGAAATTAAAAAAAAAATTAAAAAGTAAAAAACGAGTCTTCATGAACTATGGAATCGTTAAGCAGTATAAAAAAATTATTCGATTTCAATTAACCGTTCGTCTTTTCTGCTTCTTTAAAGAAATCGAAATTTACATTACAAATTCCTATACCTAATTCTTAAATTTTGATAGTAGTATCCCAATTTAACTCAAAAAACTTTCATGTACTAAATAAAATGTGTAGATACGTGAACATTTTGAAAAAAAAAAATGAACATAATTTTTATCCAACATTGACATATTCTAACAAAATGAGTAAATCATGTATTCTGTACTTAAAATTGAGAAAGATTACGTTTTTTGACCTTTAAACATATCTAAATTTTTTATCAAAACTGCAAGTTAATTCGATAGCTCTTTAGGTCCTGTGGTAAGTGTTTTGCATTTAACCATGGAGTATAGATACAATGAGAGAGCCAGTTTCCATATCGCCAAAACGGCGTCCGCCACTAGTATTTTTATGGTGTTCTGGGGCTGACGGAAAGGTGGCGCTTTAATTTGTTTAAAAAAATATTTTAAATCAGCAGCATAATGGTCTCAATTTAAAATAATAACCGCTAATTACGCTAATATCATGCATGAAGCATGAAACACAAACAAGACGTTTGTTTGCAGCGTTTCAAGGGGTACGAAATATTGTTTTCAACTGTAGAACCAATAAGTTGTACCTAAGATCACCAGGTGGCAGCACATTAGTATGAATACGCAATCTGTTCTCTATTTGTATCCATACTCAATGATTTAACCAAAACTATAAATAGTTATATGCCAAATATCTGCTTTTGTATTTATACGCTTCATTTAAAAACACATGTCTAGAAAATACTACTTTGTAAAAATTGTTTTAATTTTAACATCTAATTTTGATATAATTTTTGGTGCTAATTTTAAAACATTTTTTTTCCATCACGTAAGGACCTTACGGTAAGGTTACTTTACTAGTTTTATTCAAAAATGACGAAAAATTCGATTTTACTATAATACTTCATTTACTAGTATTTACTAACATAACTTATAGATAAATAATACAAATCTAAGTAAGAATAGGAAAAACAATTTGGGAAGGGGGATATGGAGAGCAGACAAGCGTCAAAAAGGTAAGAAAATGGTGTAAATTGATTTTTACTAGTTTTAATGTTTTGACCAATCTGATGATATTTTACAAGCAAATGTTTTTAATTTTCGGTTTGTGCTTCCTTCTAAAGTATTTAAATATGCCAATAAATATTTAAAATGTACAAGCTAATGTTTAATCCATATAAATAGTATATTGTATCTACTATCCTATGTATTAAATTCGTAAAAATTATATATGCTTTTGTGGGAAAACTGTACTTGATAGAATCTTCAATATTTGTCTTGTTATCAGCGCCCCAAAAAACTATATAAATCACCTATACATTAAAGACAATTTTTTTATCGTTTACCCGTTAAATTAATACAATATTTAAAGACATCTTGTTTCAAGGCTTAGCAGGATTAGTACATTTGAAATATTCAAATTTAATTGGTTTCTTTGGTTTATGTTTATGTCCATTTCATGCCAGGAAATAAAATGGTATATGGTAGTGTTACTTAAAAAAGAAGCAGCTATATTTAAATGTAATATTTTTCTTAAAAGACTACAATATAGAAAAAAACACCTTTTTTAATGTTTAATTTTAATTTATTATTCGAATCTCATAAAATTAGATAAAGTTTTTCTCTTATGATAAAATAAATAATAAAATCCACATATGTATGTACTTACATATTTTTTTGATTTTTATATTCCACACATTTATTAGATTTCACAAAAAAGCTAAGCAGCGTAGTTCAAGCGTTCCTATACCACTTCTGCCTGAGGTAATATGAATATCAAATGTATTAAATTCGCAGAAACGACATCCGTTTCTATTTAACTTTATTTTATGCATGTTTTCATAACACCTAATGAAAAAAGAACATAAAAACGTTAATATATTTTATCTCAAAAATAAATAATTATAATAAAAAAGTACCATATTTTTTATTTCAAAACGAATTACTTAGTTAACAATAATTAAATCGTGGTATGAAATTCCGAAGGTTCCAAGTGCTAAAATTACTGAAAAATAGTAAGTACATGCAATTATGAAGGTTATAAAAGTAATCATAATTAATAAAAAATGTTGTATCTCCAATATTTACAGTGGTAGATAGTTACAATTATCAAATTTCTTTTTTGAATTTCTGGAATTCTTCTGTAAAGATACAGAACTAAAGAATTCATTTATTTAATAAGTACATTATGCAATTTTTTCAAACGTTAAAGAATTGCCAACTATTATACTTTTTCATTTAAATGATATATTTTTAACTACTGGAATGTAGTATGTGGTAAAATATTAAAAGTTAACAACATGTCGTTCTTAGAGTCAGTGGTACTCTCCCTAATCTAACCCTGTCCTTACTTGTGGGTTAACCCAACCCTCTCAATATCTGGGAAACTTGTGGCTTTTATTTGTGCCATTAACTTTGTCGTAACTAAAGATTGTATACACCTAAATTAGTATTAGTTTTATTTTTATTTAATCAAAAATAATAATATTTTTATTTAATCAAAAATAATAAGTTCGGATTATTTTAAGTATATCAAAAATATGTTGGAAGAATTTTAATTATTTTCCTCTTATTCTCTTGTCCCCTAAGCCGTTCTTGGGGACTAATTAGTATTGGACAATGAAAAAAAATCTAACCTTAACCTGCACTAAATTTAGAGTATTCAAAGATCAAAAAATGTTTAAAAAACTTATTAGTTTCATAAAAAACGAACTTAACTTACTAGATTTTTAAAATTAAAATTCAGATATTATTTACTAAACTTAATCTGAATAAAATAGGAACCCCGAGTATCACTCTTAGGAGTGACTTCCTAAACTGCAAATTCAGTGGTTTACGCCTGCAGCCAGATACGTTAGTGCAAAAATCATTTTTATATATTTTTTTGTAGTTGATTTAAAGTTATTGAACTAAATTCTGGCGTATGAAAACAAAATTTGAGAATGTACAAAAGAATAGAATTAATTCTGTGCTAGGTTGCAGAAGGTGAATATACGCCTAATAGGTTTAGCTTATAAATCTAAAAAAAATGAAAATCTGACGGAGGAAACTTGAAATTTGGCTGCACAACTAATGCTCGATTTCATGATTTTTCACAATTTTTCCTCTGAAACTAGCGTACCCTCTAGCGATTCGCATTAATTATCAATATTAGCTGATAATGTGCAATGAAGCTCCAGAAAAGTGGGATGTATTTCCTATTCTCTGTTATTATATCCGACGGAAAATTTATCGCGAGCGTCTAGGAAGATAGTCTTAATGCTTAATGCAATCTTAGTGATCAACCATCAAATTTATATTCCAGAGGCATTTAGTATCGCTGTTCTAGAGTGGGACGATCATACACCTTGTGTAGGAAATGCTGCCTAATCTTCAGGTTGCATCCAAGCTGGTGGAAATGATTCAACATCTTCCCAACGTGTTGGGAATAGTGGTCACCTTTTTTCCCAAAACATTTTTCACAATCCAAAATGTATTCCTAGCATTCTTCCCAACTTCTGTCATATAATCGGTAAAATTTGGATTATTTATTAATTTCCTGATCTGCTGGCGGTCAAAAATGCCAGCCTTCAACTTTTGTTTAGCCAAATTCTGAAATTTTCTAGAAGTGCATGGGAGGCATTCACCTTACACCTTACTGCATGTATAACTTTTAGACTCCTTAGAACCAGAAACCAGATTGCTTAGATGACAGCCTTTCTTCAACAAAGGCTGAGCTCTACTATTCCATAAGGAGAGAAAACAGGGATTTTTGGCCCAATAAGAAATTAACTATTGCCGTAACGACACAAATAAGCCACTTTATTTTATCCATAATTAAGGATATTGTTGGATAATACTTCTTCACTTTGGTTGAATGTGCAATAGGAAAAGAACATATTTTTCACAAGTCTTTAAATAGATGCCATTTGTTTGAGTCGTTCTCCTATAAGCCCATTTCAGCCATTAGACTTGAAATATTATTACAAAATACAATATCATTCTCTTCAGAAAAGAAAGGACGGATATTATACTCGGTAGTACGGTAATACGAGATTGTCATTTAATTTGTTATAATTTTGCTGTTTAGTCCATTTATTTTTACCACAGAAATCATTGGAGATTACTACTTGAAAGAACACCCCTTCTTAGTGGACAATAATCGCAAAGATTCAAATCAGTTTTTATTCACCAAACTTGGAAACTCATGATTCAAATACGAAAAAGAATTTTATTTACTATTTTTTCAGTACTCTACGAAGAGTCTCCACCAACGTAGCGAATATGAGAACATCCTGTATAAGCAATTCAGAACTTTGCAACAACTCGGCATTATTTAATCTCTAATCTTACTTTTTCAAGGCCTTGCTGTTATTTTCATCTATATGCAAAATAATTAAAATTAAGATAATCTCGAATATTTATTTCAGTAAAGGACTTAATGTACAATGTAGTCCTCTACAGAAGGGATGTCTGCAATTAGCAAAATTTTATAAAATGATGCATAATGAATATGGTTATGAAGCACTTGGCGAAACCGGAACAGGGGTGGTCAGGTGAGAGCTAGGCTAAAGGGATGCGTAACCAAGGCAACCAACTTTCATTGTGTACCGATATAATATGTAAAACAACGATTATACAATACTACTGGAAAATAAATTTTGAAACTCATGAAATATAATTTTATCTGTTAAAAACCTAATGACGTTCAAATGCGACAGACGTACTACTAATTTGATAGCAGAAATAAAATAATAAAATTAGCGCTCAGTATGGCACATTTCCAATGCAGCATTATGCAATCTGTACATCTTGGCGGGTATTAAACCGCCTTTACAAATTGCACTCATTCAAATTGCGAGTTTAGCCATAACAATAACAGTAAACGCGTTTGCCAGGATCCTTACATTAATTGCGTTTGCAATATCCCCAGCAGATTTGCAGAATAAAGCACACTTTTACCCTTAGAAAAGTTTAAATATGTGCCAGACATGTGCAGTTCCATACACTAGACAGGCGTTTACATATTGGATTAATAAATATACATAATTCAATATCACGTGCAATAAAACGTTTTGCTTTCATTCCGATTTAATTACATTTGTTTGGAAAATAGGACTCGTTCCTCGTTCTATATTTCACAAAACAGTTTTAAGTTTTTGTTAATAATTATTATCTGTTTTGCTGTTATTTCAATTAAATTTTATTATAAATAACAGTACCTTATTAAAGTTTGTAAAGTTAAATTACGAAAAACTAGGAGCGTGTAATTAAATTTGTACTCTAATTCGGTTTACACAACATTTCTTTGTTCATTCATTTTATAAATAATCGTTTTACTAATTACACTAATAAAATTAACCAATCCTTTAGGCGGGTTGAAAACAATTTAACTAAAGTTCGAGTCTTTGCGAAGGAAGAGCGCAAAGGAACCTGATACAAATTTAAGACACGCTTACCAATTTGTGTCGTTGGATATCCAAGTAGAACTACACGGGATATAAGTATATGGTATATAATGAAAATACATCCCTATTTGAATGCTTGACTGATACATTTTAACGATGTGGGTTGCATTCATAGTTGCATCCGAGTATTTACTGATGGGGTTCACGGATGACTGAATATGGTGAATATAGCATCTGTCACAAAATCGCATAAAAATGAAAATACTGCAGAGATCTATTCGTGGCATTAACTCTTCAATGTATAATCGAACGAAAAATATTCGTTTTGAAACCACATTCTTACTTATTTACTATTTCGTACAAACACAAAAATATAATAGCGCTTGTAAAAGAATGTTTTAATAAAAATAAATGTGTATTTTAGCAATAGGAATTTACATTGAATAATATTTCGTTTTATAGAGTAAGAAAACTACCTTTAATAAATAAATATTTATTATAGCATTCGAAGCTATTAAATGTTTTTATTTCTTTATGCATGCATAATTCTGTACACAGTGGTAGCTTTCCTGTTAACACCTGTTCTTAGCAATGTTAAATTTCAATAACATTGTATTCAGCATTGTTTCACTTGGAATGTTATTTCATAAGTAATTTCTTCTATCTTTTTTTATCAAATTTTATTATTATTACTTGAAATACGTCCTTTAGAGGTTAACAAATTAATAAATTAAAAATTTGGAAGTTACTTATTTTCAATTGTGGAATAAAGAAACTAGAAAAACTAGACTAGTCTCTACGACTTCTTGTTCAAAAGTTATGAATTTTTATAAAAATTCGTAAACTTAGATAAGTTTTTTAAAATTATCGATATTATCATATTAAGTTTTTAAAAGTTAACTATATGTTACGTACATTTTTTTTTTAGTTTTTGGGGTTTCAAAACTTTTGTGGGGTGTTCACGTTATCTGACCCCTTACATTTCATACATATTTTATTACTTTTAATTTCTTGAAAAAAATTGAATTTTTTGAAAGCTATTGTTAGCTTAAATTTTTTCATGGGAATCGGTAAAGACACAATCTAAAAAAATATTTGGTTAAAATCGGTAGTTTAGTTTTTTCGGAAATAAGTTTAGGCAACATTTTGGGACAAACAAGACCCTAGAGTTTTTAACCAAAAATTATACTTTTAACGGAATCTGGTGAGGAAGGTGACGGTGCTAATTAATAGTTTTGAAGGTAATAGTTATTTTGTTGTTGTTGTTTCGAAATTTATAAAACTCTTTCAGTGTTTGAGTTTGGCTCAAAGAGTAGATTCGATTAGGTTTGTAAAATTGAAAACCTGTTAAAAAATAGTCCGACGGGAGCTGCTCACCCTTAGAAGTTAATTATTTTAAAAGTTCTTAAGAAAAATGTAATTTTTGGAAAATTGAGACCTCCACAGGTGCCCTTCTTTGAGTATAAGTTTTACGTGTTTTTTGAGAATTTTACGTTTGATTTTTTCTGAAGCTAAGGGTGGAAATTTAGAAGTCTTGATTTTTAACTCATAAATATTAAGGAAATAAGAAAAATAAAAAATATTCGACTGTTAGAGCTGATTTTATAAAAAGTTACAATTTTCAAAGTCTGCGTCTTAAAGGCATTAAGAGTCACTTCTTAATAGGCAAAATAGCGGTTTACAGCTGCCATTAGATATGCTAGTGCAAACAATATTTTTTTTATATTTTTTTTATTTAAAATTCTAGAGCCGTTCTACTAAATTTGGGAAGCGGGAAAAATATTGGAGAATCTTAAAAAAAAATATAATTACCAAAAAGTACCGTGACTTTGGTCGGTTATAATTAATTCTGCATAAAATTACAACACAAAAGCTTTTTCCCGGTTTTAGTTGAATTAATCTAGTTTACAAATCAGAAAGAAATTTGAAAATCTGTCAAGAAAAACTTGAGCAGCCGTAATGCTCGATTTCATGATTTTTCACAATTTTTTAAAGGGAACAACAACAAAATCTCATAAACGTAAATAATATGTACAATAGTTTTCAATTATTATTCTAGACTGTGTATAGTGTATATTGTTGCTAGTATACTGTATATTTAATTGATGATGCCAAAACGATATAAAATTAACGAATATCGTGTATGCAGGACCGGATTTTGCACTGGCAACTGGCCTCATCCCGAAATATTAGTATTTATTTTTTTATTTTTTTTTTAGTTGCATGTTAGCGTTTTGGAGGCCACAAAAAGGTTCCTGGGCTGTAGCCCTTATGGACCATATATAAATCCGTCCATGTTTTACCAGAATTAAATCCGAGTTTGTTGAAAAATTTCAGGGGGAACAAATTAAAAAAATTGAGATTTTGTAAACATTTCACTATTTTACATGGTGAAGGTGTAAGATTTAAAAAAAAATAACCAAGTGAGATAGAAATAAATTGTGGATTATTTAAATAAATTAGAGAATTCTCCAATAAATAAATCTGAGTACTTTGAAAAATTTCAAGGGGAACATTAAAAAAACTGAAAATTTGTAAATATTGCACTATTTTACTTGTTGAAGTTGTAAAATTGGATTTAAAAAATTATAAACAAATAACTATGCAAGCTAGAATTAATTTTGCGATCGATTTAAATAAATTAGAGAATTCTACAAACAATTAACTCTAGAATGTTGAAAAAATCCTAGGATAACATTAAAAAAATTAAGATTTTGTAAAAATTGCAATATGGTATTTTTTGAAGCTGTAAAGTGGTTTTTAAAAAATTATAAAAAATTATCTTAGTGTGGTAAAATTAATTTTGCGGTCGATTTAAATTCTTTAATATAATTTTTCATCCAACGAATATTCACTTATCAAACATATTATTTTCATAATTTTACCTGATGATGCAACTTAAAGCTCCGAAATCGATCGTATTTGTTAACTTCTAAGGATAGTAATATTAATAAAGTTGGATCAAAAGACTGACCTATTTTCTTCAAATCCTAATTTAAAACAATCCAATGCATCATACCAACAGTTAGTTCTTAATGGATTATTTTTTTATTTCATTATTTTTACAAAACCTTTTTGTTTATTATTCGATTTTAATATTTTTTTTTGTTTTGTGCTTAAATCCATTACTTATTATCGTAAATAAAATTAAATTTTTTTTAGAAATTTGAAATTCATCAGGTTTTTGTAAAATCAAAATTACATAAATCACAAATGAGTTAATTATTGCACTGGAGTGTGATAATACTTTTTGCTTTTTAATGTTCTTTTAACTTAAAAATTAGTTAAAAAATGGCGGATTTATAAATATTTCTTTTAAAAGATGAAATTGTTGATTTTATGTCAGAAAAATTTAGCTTTTTATATTTTGATTAGGTACTCTTATTTTATTTTGTCCATATAAAACTATTTATTTTGTCATGTGATGGGCCAAAAAATATATGGTTGCAGTTTTTAATTTTTTTGAAATGTTAATATTTTGCAGGTTCTTAAAATATTGGCGATGAAATATAAAATATTTGAAACAAAAACAAGTTTAACATTGCATTAAAAAGTCTATAAATATATAATCAAAATCTCAAGTTATTCCAAAATTACAGAAGTAAGATTAAAAATAACATGAATAAAGCTTAAAATATTATTTAAGAAGATACTCGGCGAAATGTTTTAGAATAAAATAAAAACGCATTTTTTTATCAATGTTCAAAAAGTACACCCCTGTCATACACTACATGAAAAACAAAAATTCTATATGAAAACTAAATTCAATTTGATTGGAACTAGGCATCGTTTTTGTTAAATTTTTGATTACAAATGCCCAAAAAACAATGTTTACTAGCGAAAAGTACGCTTTTCAAACATTTCACCGAGTATCTTCTTAAGCTATAAATCATTATTTAAGCTTAGATTGATATTTAAATTGCGTTTTACCCAAAAAAATTATTATTTGGATTAAAACTTTTTTCAAAAAACTTAAAAACAACAATATGAGCTTTATTTATGTTATTTTTATCTCTGCAGTAGCCTAAATAAACTTATTTGTGATTTAAATAATTTTGATTTTATAGGCGATTTTCTAATGACATGATAAATGTCAATATTGTAAAAATTAAAATTATGGAACACTTGTATAATTTATAAAAATAATGAATTGAAATTTGTCTATGTTCGATGGTTCAAGTTTAATTTGAATGATTTTTGCCAATTTCTTAAATCACATTTTAATTATAAACCAAATTAACGTATTTGTGTCCTGAAAATTGAAATTTTCGCATAACTGTTTTTAACTTTCCTCAGATTTAAATGATTCTCTTTAATTTTCTTTCCTACAATTTATTTTCTCGTGATGTAAAAGTAAAAAAATTAACCCTTCGTTTCTAAAAAAATGAAATTAAATATTTTAATGTAATTTGTGATGTAAAAAAAACACTGCTGCCAAAATTCATCCGGAATTTTAAATTTTCAATGTACTTATGGCATAAATTGAATATGAGGATTTTCATTTTTAACTTGAAATCTAAAAACAAGAGATACCCGTATGTAAATACCTAAAATAGTCAAAGATGTACATGGTCTTTTACATATCGATAATAAATTGCACTTTACTAATTATTCGGAAAGTTCCGTGTCAAGTCTGGAGATCTAATTAATTATTTGATTAAGTAATTTAATTTATGCCATATTTTCATTTCGAACTAACGATTTCAAGTAACATCTAATTATACTGAGTGAATCATAAAAATGTCTAATTCGTACCTCGTATTGCAATTTTTAATTTTATAAACTAGGTAATGCGTTTATTAAACAATGGGTTTGAAACTTCGATTGAAAATTCATTACGTAAAACGTTTCACTTATTTCACGCTTACCACATTATTTGGAATTATAAAGTTTAAAAAATATTTTTTGGCTAAGTCTTTTAAAATTTACAATGTGGAAACACTTCTATAATTTCTTTATTTATTAATATAAATATTTTGGATGGTTTGAGAAAATAAAAACAATTTTAGTGCATAAAATAATTTCTTAAATCATGCTTCAAATTTAGATTTTTTATTTTCAAGAGGCGAGAATCACGAATCAAGTTTAATTGACCGACTACTAGGAATATCATACATAGATGGCGCTATTTTGACATAAATTTTGTAACAAAATGAAGGAAGGCGAGTAAAGCTTTGTTGAGCTTTAAGGAGTTGAACTGCACTAGCGTTTATAACATTTTTGGTGTCTAAAAAACTGATTTATAAGTATCCACACATAAAGCTTATATAAAATCGCTAATAGTTGAGCAATTAAAGTTGAACATGACTTGAATCAATTTTTGTTCATATGTACGTTTCAATAGAAACTGATTAACA
This sequence comes from Stenus bimaculatus, assembly GCA_963971135.1. Taxonomy (NCBI): domain Eukaryota; kingdom Metazoa; phylum Arthropoda; class Insecta; order Coleoptera; family Staphylinidae; genus Stenus; species Stenus bimaculatus. The sequence goes on along the minus strand of OZ020180.1, from coordinate 65,746,552 downwards.
TTTGAGTTTTAAAGTAGCATTGAAAACAGTTATGTGTGATTTTCGATTTTTTATTGGCAAACCAATGAGTGCTCTTTTCTGAACATTATTTTAACAGTGTTGATTTTGTTCTATAGATCAGGAGTAGTAAGTCCAGGAATGTCCATCTCTTTGAAAGTAGATCCCAAAGCATTTTCTCTTGCATTTCTATTTTTGAATTGGTCTAATCGAAGGTTCCAAAGAGAATCGTGTCACAACATTTTAGCATCACACTTTCCGACCACTTAACGCTCACCTTTGAAATTTTAGAAATTATTAAATTAAATACACGTAGCGTGACCTGTTGAAATCAAAGTTGACAGTCAACGTTTCAAGTTGAGATTAAACTTAAAAGCAAGTAAGTACTCATCATTTGAACCATAAAGTTTGACTGCGTTCTCTTGATCCACTAAAAACATGATCAACTTCATTGAAAGAGTTTTAACAATGGTTTTCGTTCAACTTTTGTTGATCAACTTCATGTTTCGTTTAGATTCAGTATTTTGGTCGTTTAAAGAAAAAATAAAAAGTTATATTCGGAGCAAAAGTGAGATACGTTGTGCCGAGTACGCAGCGTTACCAAGACGAGCAGCAAGTATTATAATATACATACTTACTATTTTGAGCACAAATAAAAAACCATATAATTTATAGTAAAGACTCTAGTATTTCATTTGATATTTATTTTCCATCGTATATATTTTGTGCATATATGTCTAAGTGATTTTCTTTAAATGCAGATCTTCGTGAAAATTGTTTTAGTTTTTGAAATTCGAAAGGCAGGCCAATACTAATCTGCAAGTGACGTGAAAGTCGTTCGTTCGAGCGTTTGTCACGAGTTTAAACAAACACGTGTGTGACAGGGTGGAATTTGCAATAAGCATGCTACATCAAGTAGGTAGCACCATCGGATTTTTGTCTTTTAACCCTCTATGAATATGTAAAAGCACGTTTCAAAGTAGAACGCTTATTAAAATTAAACCACGCATATTCGATTTGTGCTTCAAAATAAATAAGGACGAGTTTAATTAGAACCCCTTTAGTACTCATCGTCCATCGGTCACTGAAGCTCGCCCCTTCGTTTGAGGTAGTTGAAGTGGTAGGCGACATTTTATCATAACTGTCTTTGGAAGCGTTGTAAATCTGAGCTTTTTATTTTAGTTGGGGAGGCTTACTTTACTCGTACTGATGTGATTGCTGACTGTGCTAATGTGTTCAACCGTCGCGCTTGCTAAAACGTGCCGCTGAATATTCATGACTTTAGTAGCTCATTTCAGCTTGTTTCAAACTGTAGCCAACCCCAGGCTATTTGATAGCCGTTTAACATCACTGCTGCCTTATCGATTAGGGAGGATTTTTAATGAGCTTTCGACGATCTAACAAATAGAATATGCATTTAATAAAATACCAAGCTAGTAATGAAATGAATTACAATTTAATTTCACCTATCTACGTCCCCTCTGAACATGCGATAGATTTTCGATTAAACGAGTTTTATTGCTTACTTACTTTCTTAATATCCTTTGGAGAATAGAAAATTGATTGGAATAAAAAAATAACATCAAGGAATATTAAATTTTTAAACCTAAATAATTTACCTTTTGCAAAATTGTAAGTAACGTCTAACCATAATAAATCTTCATAAAACGATTTTGTAAAATCTTTTTGTAGATCTAAGTTTTATGGAAATTTATTATTTTTAGTGATTTATTAAACAAGAAAAATTATAAGAATATAGTAGTATAGAATTGTTCAGAAATAAAATTATTCCTAATCTTGAATTACAGTTTTAATTTTATTTCCATATCACAAAAAAATTATAAAAATTCAAATATTATAAATTTTTTTAGTGATATATATTTTTAAAAGTATCCTATAACTTGCACACACTCAAAAACCAAGTGTCCTAAATTTACAGGAATATATTACTTCTTAACTAATCCTATGAAATTGTATGCTTTTTTCAATTTATTGCAATTTAAAAAATTCATAATTTAATGAGACACCAGATGAGATTTTTCTTTTAATGACAATTTTTTTCTTTAAGTCAGAATTGTCTAGAATTTTATCCAATCAAATACTAAACGCTTAATTAAATTACTTACAGTTCAGAAATATACCGGGTGGAAACGAAACACGAGTCACCTTTATAACTTCAATTACTTATGAAAATAATAATAATTTTGAAATTTGACTATTGCATGATTTAAGAAAAAAAGTTTTAGGCACTAAAATAATTTTCAATATGATTTTTTTGTTCATAATATGAAATTATTTTATAAAAAGAGTATGTTTGAGATAATTTTTTTGGAAATTTTGAAAACAAAATAATTTTTTGTCTCCAACCGAAGTTGATAAAAACTACGAAACTCATTTTTAATAATACAAATACCTAAGAAAAATTGTATTTCGTAAAATCATTATTTAAGCAGTTTTTGAGATATTAATTTATGAACTTTTTTAAGTAACGTTTTTGCAAATAACTCTTTTTTTTTAATGCAAAGATGCCGGGTCAGATTTTACGATTATTTTGGCACCCCATATATAGGGTGCAATTTGCTTGTGCCAGTTTTTTACATTTTTTGTACTAAAAAATTTAAAAATTTATCAAAAACTCCTTTTCTAAAATAGTCTTAAATTATGAAAAAAATGGGTGTTACATTTAAAAATAATAAGTTGATGGTAAAACCGGAAGCGATATTGAAAACCTTCTTGGTGCATAAAATGTGTTTTCTTGAACCATACAACATAGTCAAATTACAAATTTTTCTTTTCATAAATAAAGAAGTTACAGAGGTGACTCGGTATACCAAATGTTTGGTAAAATACGCAACGATAGGTAAAAAAATAACTGCTCAAATACAACTACTCAGATATAAAATTATCAAATGTTCAGAAAAAATACCAACTGCACAGTAAAAATACAAAAAGATATAAAATAGATAATAGTATATTAAAATCAATAATTATGTATTTAAATGAAAAAACATTTTTGTCTTGGGTTAGGTTAGGTAAGTTAGCTTAGTCTGGGTTAGGTCAGTTTGGGAATAATTTATTGAGCAGAATATAATTATAATTAGCAACATTTAATAAAAAACTTGGCTTACCTAACTATGTAAATTTTTTATTATACAGTGCAAAATCATTAAAAATATAATGTAATTTTTATATTTAGAATTGAGCACTAATTTTTACTATGTGAAATGTATTAAAATACTTATGACTTTATTACTAGCCATTTAGTCTTAAACAATTAATAACAACTGAAGAAAGGAAGTTGCTAAAGTCAAAATCTAAAACTTACTTGATACTTAATATCAATAAAAAAAAATGATAATAAAAAGAATATTAGGTATTAGGTATATAGTGTTTTCACAATAATCAATAAAATTTTAAAATTAAAAAAATATTAGTGCCTAGGAATTTTTTTGTTCAGAATGACATTTACTATGTAAAGAAATTTTGCTGGAAAAGAGTGGAACACCATGTATAATATTTACGTTATTTTGAATTTAGAAAAAAATGGCTATAAATAATATAAAATATCTATAAAAAAAGAAGTATAAACCATAAACTAAAAATTTGAATTACATTACGAAAATCAGTACATCTATTATTAGTTCGTATATGTATATGCTGAGTGAACACGGGCCACTCCTGTTATTTTTATATTTATAAAAATAAAAAAAAGTTACATTTATGGCCGATTGTAACATTTCCACTTAAAATTTAAGGAACATTTAAATTCTAAATTTTACAGGAACAAACCGCAAAATCGTTTCTTAAAAATTTTAAATCCATACGATTTGTTAAAGATTGGGCCAACATTGGCCGAGTTTGCTAAACATAACTTTTACATCGTTGGTATAATTACGAACCTAGAACTTAAATGCCAGTACCAATGACCAAAATGACAATAATCGTCTAGCTCCCTGTCGTGTGGTAGATTTACCACCACCAAAGCGAACCTTCACAAACACAAGTCACAAAAAACTATATGGCAAAGGTCCCTCACACGATCCGATTTCATCGGGCAGTCGGATTCGATCTGGTTGGATAAAAAATCGGATACCGCATACATATGGTGCGATCAGTCTATCCGACCTCTTGCACTAAAACATTAATTTACCGGTTCAATTTTGAAACTTACGTTGAGAAGGTATCAATAAATTAATGTTATGGCGCCCATTTTATTAACACTTCAAAAACATCGATGTATTAGCGGAAGAAACGGGAGGAAAAGAGAAAAAAGTGGCCAAAAATGGTTAATAGAAAGAAAAAATATTAGTCATATGATTATATTTCAGGAACTTAATAATAATAAGTGGGTTTTACTTCGTACACAAATTTTTAAAGTAATGAGGAATAAGATGAGAACTTGACGATGATTTGGGAGAGTAATTGCTAAAGGTAAAGGTGAATGATTCAACTCCCAACTTTTATTACAGTGCAACTAGTTTCGCCTTCATAAGGACATCATCAGGCACATTAAAAATTTATAGACGTTCTAACGCAATCTGGTCCTCCTCATACTGTGATCAATAGAGCTACTATGAACGCCTAAGTAACTAGGCTTACAATGAGCGCCTGAGCAACTAGGCTTATAGTGGGCGCCTGAGCAACTTGGCTAAAAGTGAGCGCCTAGGCTTTCCATTGAGTGCCTAACCAAACCAGGCCGAATTTTGTGGCGCGCCCAAGCACCTAGGCTTATTTTCTGGAAATGCCTACGCAACTAGGCTTTATGTATAAGTTTTAATGAGTGCCCATGCAACTAGGCTAACGACACTAAGGATTGATTTAAAAATATTGTTAGAAACATTTAGAACGATAAAACATACATTAATTTAAAACGATTAAAACTTAAGATTACATTTATTTAAAATATTTTCGACTAGATTTATCACAGTGTATGTTATGTGCCTTATGTGCCTGATGATGCCCTTATGAAAGCGAAACTAGTTGCACTGTAATAAATATATTCTATCGTTTGAAAAGTTGGGAGTTGAATCAGTCACCTTTACCTTTAGCAATGAGGAATAGTTGCACGTAGCTTGAATCATTAAAAATTGCAAAAATAGTTGGGCCATCGGATGAAGAATTCAAATTGGTGGGAAAGAGACTCCGATTCGATCGGACGCTGCAGCGATCGGAAAATCTCCACACGGTCCTATTTACCTTCCGATCTGACCAAATTCCATGAGATCTTCCGATAAAAACGGATCGAGTAGAAGCCGTTTAACACCGCTTTAATGCTTAAGTTGGTCCAAGTGGTTATATCGGCTAAGAATATTGAACTAAAAAAAATTCAATAAAATTTCCGGTTTCGCCGGAATTACTCCAATTTTCTTGTTATTGAAAATTTATTTAGTTCAATAAATTACTTAAATCAGTACATCTATTATTAGTTCGTGTGTGTGCCGGGTGAATATGAAACTAGGACCACCTCTTTATTTATGAAAATAAAAAAAATAACTTTTATGGCCGATACCAACATTTCTACTTAAAACTTAAGGAACACTTAATTTCTAAACTGAAATACATACTACCATTTCCATTTTTTATATTCATAAATAAGAAAATGGCAGGTGTAGCTTTAGTTTCGTATACACCGTGTATAGTATATTGTAGTTAAAATAGGGCAACAACTTCAAATAAACAATGCTCAATTCGTTTCATGGAATACCGACCTGGAAAAAACGATCATGGAAAATAACGTATGAAAAAACTGCAGAAATAAAAAATGGGCACAAGAAAAAATTTCTCCAAAATAATTAAAATTAAAATTATTTTTCTTACAGAAAGTAGCTGTATTCGTGGCTTCATGGACAATACACTTTCATTCAAACACTCGTTTCACGAATGTAATATTATCAACAGTCCGTTGCATCGACAGACCTTTTCATGAAACACACGTTTCGTCGACAATACCTTTTAATTTTTCAGCGACACTACTCTTTCATTGACATGAACGTTTCTTCGACAAAGGCGTTCTTCATCGATACACATGTTTTACGTATTAAATAGCTTACTCATCTTCCATTCTAAATTGAGAATATTATGTTTATTAAACTAGTAAGTGTTTTTTAGATGTGTCTATGAAAGGTAATCTCGATGGAACGTCCTTATCAACGAAAAAGTAATGTCTATGAAAAATAGTGTCTATGAAGAGGTAGCACGCAATATACAATATATCATAATTTTAATGAAATTGCAATCAGTAATAGTATATTTACTAGTAAGACAACATTACTAAAAACCAATTACAAAATCAAAATAAATTTTATGATATCTTTAATAGAGTTGTGTATATTTTAGTAAGCAACTAAGGTACACGCCATATCTCCGTTAGTCGAAAAGATAAAATATTATATCAACAAAAGTTTTTAATGGCATGAAATTGGCAATCCAATTCCGTCTTTAAAATGTTATTGGCTAAGACCACCCATAAGAAGCCCTCATCAACTTTTTTCTTCAAATGCCCTCCCTACTTTTCTAAACAGAAACGGGATCTCAACTTTGTACTAAACATGACAGTGTCACAGTGTGTTATTTTTACTATTTTTGATACACAGAATGTGAATGTGTACTGTATAGTATTTGAATCGCCAAATGTCAATATAGATATTTTTTCAAAAATGGTTTTGTTCTTATGTATAAATAAGTGAATAAAATCGGTTTTGAAGCTTGTGTACAATGTGCAGGAGCCAATTTTGAACATTTATTATAAAATAAAAAATAAGCTAAATTTTATACAATTTTTTTAATGAGTAACATATTGTCATATTTAAAATAAAGTTGAGATGACAATTAGGTTTAAAAAGTAAGCTTCTTAAGAGTATTCAAAGCCAATAATATTTTAAGGATGGAGTTGGAATGCCAATTTGGTGTCATTAAAAGCTTCTTCTGATTTGATTTTTGATCAATTTAACTAACGGAGTTATGGCCTGTAAACTGAATCTTGGGACACCCTGTACAATTATAATAAAAATTTGATTTTCTACTATTTTAGGAAAGTATAATGAGATTTTATAATTGCTATTGTTATGTATATATTTAATTAGATAAAACAAAAAGAAAATTGAGTCGATTTATATAAAAACGTACACTTGTGATAGTTATAAATAAACGAGCCATTTTAATGACCTCACTGGTATAGTATGGAGCTCATTAGTGAAGCGGTATGAAACGATGGAATTCGATAACCAAGTAAATTGGCTCTAAACGTGTCAACTTGTCTGCGTCAATACAGTAAGCTGAAAGTAATTAATCATTGGAATACCTGGTGCCCTGGCTTCAAGTGTGTATGTGTGTACTGTACTGGTTCTATACTAACAACTATAGCTCGTTACATTGTATGTCCCCTCTAGTCCGGAAGCGTCGGACAAGACAGGGATGTACGGGGTCGGACCGGGGCGGTCGTGCGTTCACTTCATATTTCATGTGCCACTGACTACCCTATAGCAAAACGTCACTAAATATGTACAATTAGAATATATAGGCTTTGCTAGGAGCTTTTCCGCAAAACGAATTTCCCCTCTTCCGAAACCCCAATCGAATATAATATCAGGCACGTGCTATAAAATGGGAAATGTGAAGTGTCAAATATTACTGAGGCTGTTTTCGACATCTAATTCAGAACAACCCATGGGATTAGGAATGTTTAAAAAATATATATTTTAATTTTAAGGGATTCTAAAGTAAATCCACCGCGAGCCAGAATATACGAAGAAGGGGAAAAGAATACTTTAGTCGACCGGGTCAATACTCCGCGAGTCTAGTTGGCCAATTCTCCGTGGCAGTCGCCACCGGCCAACATCCTATTGTTCTAATTGCGCATGCACACCTAATAATTTAATTTATTTCCCCGGTTCTAATCTTCTTAATATCGCGTTGGGAGGCCTGTGGCGAAATTCAATACTAAATATTTGGTAAACATAATTATTAAGCTAAATAAAGCACCAACGTCGTTACCAATATTATTTAACATTCATTTAGACTGGCTTTGTACTAATGAATTAACTTAAATGTTCATATAACCATGTTTTAAATTATGGGAAGTGACCCACAAATTACAACGAAATGCTTTTTATAATAATTAAATACCCGGTACCCGTAATTCAATTAATATATAAAGGTTTCAAATATATTTTAAATTAATTAAATTTAAAGCAAAATAAAACTAATAAAAATTACTTAATTTTTATGTTTGTCCCAGACCATCTATTCTTCTCTTTTATTTGGAGAACCGTTTGTGGTCCATAACCCTATATACAAGGTGTTCCAGCGCTGCGAGGAAGTAAAAGACGTCAACATGCGGTTTTCGACAGGATATATAATACTTTTGGACGCTTTTTAAATACAACACCCAGTATATTATTAAATTTTTTGATTCCTTATCACGTACTTTGTATAACCTTTTATAGATCTATTTTCATTCGTTTTGATGATATTTGCCTTTTAAACGAAATTTATTCGCTTTTGCAAAATCACACTGCCCTAAAACAAATGACTATATCGGGTCAAAATTTAGACAAAATATTTGCAATATCGTGTAGATTACAGCTATCATGTCAAATTTAGATTTGTGATAAGACATCCGTCTCATGAAACGCAAATTGACCAACTAAACTAAATTTTCAATTGGGACACCCCGTTTATTTTAAAATTTCTAGCCTTTTTTTGTTTGTTATCATAAAGAATCGTAATTAATCGAAGAATTGGCACATGCTTCAAAAATAGTGAAATATTACAAAAAATAAGCTGCGAAACTGAAGTTACGATTGGGATCAAAAATATTAATATAGTTGTCACATTATTATTTTAAAATTTCGAACATTTTTATCTTTTACTGGTTTTTACATTATTTTATATTTGAATATTTTACTATTTTTTACGTTGAGAATCTCTATTTTTGATTAGCTTTCACAATCTTTTTGTCTGATGAAGCCAGTGACATGGCGAAACATGTAACAAAAAATTAGATTGTTAATAAATTAATAAAGTTAGATAAAGGAATCTTTTATTACTAATTATAAATCAAAAATATTGGTCTACGTTAGGTTTTCTCCAGGTAATTAACTAAAAATTTATCCTTTAAATTAAATCCACCTAGGAATAATTAGGGTCCAAAAATTCATAGATGGGTTCCTTCAAACCCTAAACCGAAAATGAACCATATCTACTTAGTAATAATACGCTTAAATATACTTGGGAGGAAAAAGTTCAGGGGGTTAAGGTAGTTCTAATATATTTATAACCAGGATTGTAAATTGGGAGGAATAGTCAATCAGCCAAATATTGAATCTATTTAAAATAAAACATTATAAGAGATGTTGAAAAATATCCACATGTCTCTTCTTGTCACCAAGTCAACATTTTCCAATAACAAAAGTAGTGAATGTCTTTAAAACTCGACGTACATCTCCCCAGTTAGTGGTCCATCAAAAAAGTAAGGGCGAATAACATGGTTACCTATTATTCCTCCCCAAACATTTATGTTGATGATCAATATTGCGCACCCAGTGCGGGTCTTCCGTTCTATGATAGTGTATACATATTATGTCCTTTGACAGGTCCATTGTTTTTGAAGGTGGCTTCGCCAGTAAACAAAATTTTGTTAATTAAGTTTACATCCGCGGTCATCAAGTTTTGTATCAAAACAGAAAATTGCACAATGTTCTCGAAGACATTACCATACAGCGTCTGGTGCAATTCATTATGATATGGATGAAACCTGTTTTTTCAAAATACGGTTGACTGAAGATTTTGAAACATCAGTCTGGGCGGATACTTATTCTCTTGTAATCGACGCTTCTCCTTCTACCATCAGTAAAACATTCAGAACAGATACCACTTTGATTAGACAATACATTTTTATTGTACACTGCACGAATTTTTAAAACGTTCCATCCATTTTCTCATTACTTCAGTTTCAATTGTTGGTTGTCTACATAGGGTATTTTATTAAAATATACAGGGTGTTCCATTTGAAATTTTCGTTTAATTGGTCAATTTGCGTTTCATGACGCACTTTAATAAAAGCATATCACAAATTTAAATTTTATATGATAGCTCTGACCTATTGAAATTTTTGGTCAAAATTTCAACTCATAATTTTCATTTGTTGTTGAATTTAATTAAGCTAATAAAGATTGTGGTGTTCCATTGAAAAAAACCGTAATTTTGGTCCGCCATCTTGGAATGGGCACCCGGTATATTATAAAAATATTTTAGAGTACGTGCCTAGAAGTATTGTATATTCTATTGAAAACCGCATGTCGATATATTTTTTCAATTTAAAGTAATGTTACTTCCTCGCAGCGCTGGTACACACTGCATAATTGTTGATAAGTAATTGCTTGTACCCTAATGCACTAACATTTCTAGATTTTGTAGTGATATTACCAGCAAATTGCTACTTAAGAGGATCTTCCTAGACACCCGCGATAAATTTTCCGTTGGAGATAATAACAAGGAATAGAAAATCCATCCCACTTTTCTGGAGCTTATTTGCAAATTATGACCAAATAACTAATAATTAATGCGAATCCCTAGAGGGCGCGCGAGTTTGGGAGGAATAATTGTGAAATATCACGAAATCGAGCATTGGTTCTGCAGTCATAACTCAAGTTTCCCTCGTTCGATTTTCAATTTTTTTTCAGATTTATTATCTAAATTGAGTAGGCTACATCCTGCCAGAGAGTTAGCTTCTGCAAACTAGCACAAAATTAATTAGAGGGCTCCAAAGTTAAGGTACTTTTAGATCATTATATTTTTTTGTACATTCTCCATTTTTTTTCCTTCTGGCAGGAATTAAAGAAATGACTTCGAAATCATCTACAAAATAACTTATACACAAATGTTGTTCGTACTAGCTTTTATGACTGCAGAACTAAACCACTATATTTTCTGTTTAGGAAATTGCTCTTAAAAGATCGATTTGGAGCGTTAAATTCTCAAACAGCCATCATACAAAAAACGTACCGAAATAAGCTCGTTCTACCAGCATAAATACATGTAAAGTCAGAAGGAAAATCAACAAAGTTTATTTCAAGTTGTATGCAGGAAAAAGGTTAAACAACTTAAATAGCATCATCAAGTAACAAACTATGCCTTGCTAGAGAAAATGTGGATTAATTATGAAATCCTAAATAAATTTTAACCAATTAATAATAAAGTATCAAAAATATTGCGAAGATGAAAAATAATAATATTTACAACCTGGTTTAAATAACAAACTTAGTATTTTACATAAAAAATGCAAAATTTTGAATGTTATTGCCGTTGGGAAAATATTCTATAAAAGTTGAGAAAAACAGTTTCATTTGTTTGTTGTAGACCTAAGATTTTTGGTGGAAAAACTTTTGCCACCATTAGATTAAATTAAGTATACAAAAAATATTCAGTTAAATTGAAAGAAGAATTACAAATTACATCTTCACTGAAAGGTGGTATTCACTTTTCCCTCGACGGTTTTAAGACTGACAAGGATGTTGAAAACAAATCCACGAAGGAAAGATGAAGCATGTTTTTACTCACCAGTCTAACGAAAAACATCAATAACGGTTTTCGTTATTGATAACGTCATTTGCGTACAATTGATGAGTTACGGCCAATGCTCAAGGATTAGAGATCGCGGAGAAGCGCGAGAAGCGTAAAAAGTGATGAGGGTGTGAAAGTTTCTACAAAGTGGTTTGCTTTAAAGACGTCATACACGAGACCCGATACATCAAACCGCCGTTATGGCAAACTCTATGCAGGATGGCGCAGACGGTACTCGTCCCCAATCACTGCTAATGCACACTAAGTGGTTATAAAGTTTACAACTGGCGAGAGTAGAGTTTAACATTCATCGAGCGTGCACAAACTATGCTGACCGCCTTTTACTATGTATTAAACTAATGATCTCATAAAGCTCTACGAGAAGGCTTCCTTTATTATATCATTGAGATATTGTAATTTGTAATTTCCTAAGATTATTATCATTACTGACCTTCTTGTGTGAGGAACTGAGGCTCCTGCTGACTATTTTGCGATGCTTCTCCTACTGGAAGGTTGTAATCAGCTCTTCGCCTTAATGTGGCTGCATGCAAAGAGGGTCCCCGAGGCGGCACTTCTGGAGGAGCGGGTTCAGGAGGTGACTCTTCATTCACATCTAAAATGTATCATTTACATCAATTAACCTTTTCCTTTATTTAATATTCATTAGGAACTATACTAAATACATGCAGGTAATATATGGTTCTCTAATATTTAATATGTTTGCGAAACCAAGAAACATCAATACCATTACAAATCGGAATTTGGTTGATTTCATAATAATCATATTTTCTCAGTTAACTATTTAGATCAATATTAACAAATCTTTGGTATTTTTCAAAATTTTATAAAATTCAGGATATTGATACAGAAAATTTAAATTGGCCACTATTTTTGGATAATTTAGCACAACTACAATAGTTTTGATGAAAAAGTTGCATATCGTATAAGATACCTGAAAGAAGTATGTAAAGTTTGTGTTGCCTAATCTAGAAAGTATGCAATGTGAGATGAACCAAAAAATTTGTTGTCTAAATTGACATAGTTACGTATATTTCCCATTTCGTTCATAGGTATACTGCCTAAGTGAAACGAATACTAACTGTTACTACTAACTCGTACTATAAATATATTTTCTGTTGGTTTGATGACTGTTTTATCTAAAACTAACTGTATTGTAACAATCTATAGTGAAAATATCTAAGGAGTTAACCCACAACCGATTTAAACTAGTTAGGTATATAGATTTCCACCTGGGCTTGAGAAGTTCCACTGTATAGTTAGGTATATGTTTCGTTTTTTGAATTATATTTATTTAAGTATTAGCCCTACTATTGCAATAACCGTTTTTAGGTTTTTGTAAATATTTTTTCTTCACAAATTAGATCGATTCCTATTTCTTAAACTTTTCTTTAAACATACTGACATAAAAAAAGTAAGTAGTTCAGTTGATTTCAATTAGTGATCTAACACTTTCATTCTGCGATACTAAAATTAAAAAAAATTAATTTTTGTTAAACGTGATTTATGATATTAACTCCCAATTCAAATAAATTCACATAAGAACGATGTACACGGATATACACATTTTTTTCAAAATACATAGTTTAACAAAAGTAACGCATAATACTTAAAAAAGTTAAATACACATTTTTTCTGGTAATTAATTAAATAATTAAGTGTTTTGCAAAATTTTTATTTTTTATTTATTATTAAATAGTATTTTTGTTTCTGCGTTTAAATTGGTCTTTTTACGCAAAAACGTCGTTTCGTAGCTCCTTCATAACAAGTCATAACAATTTTTGTTTATCATGTTTATGGTATTAATCGATTTATATTCTATGACTTAGCAAATCCAAAAAATTTTACATTATTTTTTGGTTTCTGAATAATTGTGCTGTAAAGTTAGAGTACTTTATTAAAAAATATTAACAGTTCAATGGTGGTTTATTGCTTTTGGTATGCAGTTTACGTCCAAACATAATTTTGCTACAAAAATTTAGAGTAGTTTATGATTTATTCGTTGTACGCCATTTAGCATACTTCATACACGAGATATAATAAAATATATAATTCGTTTACTTCCACTACGAAATTTTGATTTAAAATTACAAACGTTTTACTTCCGGTACAAGGTACAACAACTCAACTAATTCCTTAATTGATTCAGCATGTTGAATTTTATTACATAAACTCTTCATGTTACATACAGGGTGGACAAAGGCTTTGGAATGTTCACTTATTTTCGAAACGGAGAGTTATTTAGAAACGCAGGGTAAGTATCCCACGTTTTTCCAGCAATTTTTTTTCGATACTAATAATCATTCTTCTACAGGGTGAGCTAAAATGATTGTGGTCAATTCAAATTTCCCGCCTAAAAATCTGGGAAATTTGTTTGCTTCAAGTTCATAGTAATACAAAATCATGTCAAAATCTAAACAAAGTAACTAGACTTCACAAAAGCAGAGGCGTAGGTGTAAATTTTTTTGTGTCAAAACTTCGGATTTTTGAATTTCGTTATTGTGCCTTCTTTTTCATATACGTCAGTTTTTATAAAAATTAATTTGCGTAAATCTTTGTTTTCTGTTAGCATCTGCTTCGAAAATGAAGAACAACATTTTCAATATTTGAAATTTGCTGTAAAATTAGAGATTTTGAAAAAAAAAATTGCTACGCCATTGGATTACAAGGAGATTTTCTTTTTAAGATTTCATTTGTACCAACCTGCGTATTTGGATGCCTATATATCAAACCACAATCATTTCAGCTCACCATGTACAAAAAAACCCTATAAACTAATATATTTATTGGAATCCTTAAGAAGTTACAGTAATTTTAAAATTGGTAAATTTTCAGGATCCTTTGGAACATCCTGTATAATTTCTTTCCTCATTACCATTTTTTTAGATAAGTCAATTCTGGTTTGGATTTTGTCTATGCCGAATTACTTTTTGACCATTTGTTTATAAACTAATTGGGTCACGAGGTGGACCATTTCAAATTTTTTTCGATAAAATTAATTTATCTGCTTGCATATTATTGGGGATTTTTAGATTCCGCTCGCCCTCTGGTGGCAAAATATGAACTTCGATATTCGGTTTACTTACCTTTTTTGATTTAACTCATTGGTACATGTTTTTGAGATTTACTGAAGATTTGAATAATAAATCTATTTGTGTTTTGTTGAATATGTAGTTATAAGGTACAAGAATGCATTTTAAATACAATTTTTGACACTAACAAGTACCGAATATCCTCCATTTATATCGCCCTCTATAGGTAGTTAAAATTCCCAATAGTGTATTATGTAAGTAAATTTTGTTGACATAATGATGTTCTTTATCGGTTTGAGGCCCATAAAGGAAATCACCATGGTTACGATTTCATTATAGAAAATCATAGAAAACGCACATAATGATTACTGTATGTGCTCCAACTTGATGACACTAATCTGTCAATAAATTTTAATTTGTTTTAATATATTTCAATTTTTTGATGATTTATGCAAGCAGATTGACGTTACAATCCTTATGACATAAATAACTTAAAATTTAAATCAAAAATTTCAAAATAAAATGAAATTTATACAGGGTGTCCCAAATAAATCAATACAATTTGTCACAGTTATTCAGGGACATCCTGTATATTTAACATAAAAAGTGTACCATTATTCTTGACGCATTATTTATTCATATAACCATGACCTTGAAAACCAGATTGAAGATAACGCGATAATCATTTGTGCTTTTTTTAAATAGCATCCCCCATTTATATTGCATTTTATTTTACTTACTTTAACAGATTAACAGAGACATAGATTTTAAATAAGAAATTTTGGATGTACAAATATAAATTTCCAATAGAAAAAGTGGTTACTGTTTGAAAAAGTTAAGTGGTTTTTGTCTGTTTCAACCTGCCTTTCAAAGTCATGGTAATAATGCGGCACCAAGGATCGTATTATTTTTATTTCAAAGATTTTCTTAAAACTTCGTCGTTTCGAAAATAAACGAACCTTGCCGAAGTATTTGTCCACCCTGTATGTGAATAAATAGATTTCAATAATTAGCAATAAAAATGACCGAGGTAAATGCTTCGACATAATTGAAAAAAATACAGGATGTTCATTTTAAAAGGAACTGAAGGTAAACCAACTTTTTTAGAAACCAAATTCATTATTTCAGTCAATATAATGAATTTGATTTCTAAAAAAGTTGGTTTATCTTCAGTTCCTTTTAAAATGAACATAATCATTTCATATTGATCAAATAAATAAATAATTTTCCCTTCATACTTTAAACTGATCAAAGTATAAACATAGATATATTTAAATATTCAGTTTTTGTTACTTTATTTATTTAATTTTTCTGGTATTGCTACAAAATTAAAGTTCACATACACACAATTACATTGCAAAATTATATTAATGGAAAATACTTTTTGAAAGAAATAACCTAATCCAGTTGTAGTACAAAACGAACCCGAAGTCTGAATTTTGTGTTTTAATATTTTTTGTTAATGCCCACTTTGTTTTCAATATTTTCTAAAATATTTAACCATTTTCTAAATAAAAGTAATTTAATTATTGATAAAATTAGATTTTTCTAAAATTTTTCTAAAATATTTTTGGTGATGATGGAACCTCTTATTTAAAAATGTAGTAGAGTACTTATTGCACATCCTGATTGCGGGTAATAACCACTCTGGAGTATCCCATACCTAAGGTATCAGACACTCCAGAGTGTATAAGCCTGGTTTAGATTGGTCGAGTAAACGAGCGAGTAAGTGGGCGAGTAGGAGGGTGAGTTCAAAAACCGAGATATATTGAACTAATATAAAGAGTAGGGTATGTAAAAAAGGCGTTTATTTACTCACCCTACTGTTTATATTAGTCGAGTATATCTCAGATTTTGAACTCGCCCTCCTACTCGCCCACTTACGCGCCCGTTTACTCTACCAATGTAAACTAGGCTATACCACCTAGGCAGCGAAAACTCTAGAGTCTCCTAAGACGAGAGTATCTCTTGACAGTCACATCGGGTTTGATGCATCCACAGATAAGTGTTCATTGTCTTTTTATCTTCATTTCATCTAAAGTGAAAATCAGTAGTGACAGTGAAGAAAGTAGATCAGATTCCAGATTCCTACTTTTGAGGAACGGAATGGATAATTCATTCTTGACGAAAGTGTAAACAAACGTTGTTTCACATAAACTGAATAGTGAATAATGGATTGCATTTATTTTTAAAGTATTAAGTGTAGTTCAAAAATACATCAAAAAACAGAGATTTTTTCTTCTACTATTCATTTTAAGTACAAGGACGTTTCTTTACAATTTTATCAATTTCGTCTAATCGTTTCATCAAAATTAGGAATCTACTTTCTTCACTGTCACTATAGTTCACTTTGTATGAAATGAAGACGAAAAGACAATATTCACATAGCACTGTAGATGAATCATCCGAGATGATCATCCACCCTTCATTTCTTATTGGAACATCAATAAATCATAATATTTTTTATCTAATATTGAAAATAAAAAAAAAATTAATATAGGTCTAAATTTAAGACCTGCTTAAAAAATAATAATTCTTCGGAGGTTTTAATATTTATCTTTACTTATTAATATTTTTTTGTTATTCAAATGAAATACATATATTTCAAAAAAAGCACGATTTTTTTAATTTTTTTTTTGGTCAATTTGATTAAAAAAAGTATGTCCTTTCCAACGGTGCGGACGGGGATAATAACAGCCCCAGAAAGGCATCACCCATTTTAGACGTCCCAGAATTTTTTAAAATTTTCGACTTCGCGATTTTTTATGTTTTTTTTTGGTTAACTTCACTAAAAAAAGTATGGCCTTTCCAACGGTACTAATAAAAATAAATAAGAATTTAATATAGGTCTAAACTTAAAACCTGCTTAAAAAATAATAATTCTTCGGAGGTTTTAATATTTATTTTGTTATTCAAATATTTCAAAACTAAATCGTTACAGTTTACCTGGATACTAATATGTTTTTATTATCCTAGCATTATTTATTGCATAAAAAGATTTACCGGTAACAGTAACCGGTGGATCCATCGACACTGGACGTAAAATAATTGGCAACTGACATCCACCGGTAGGTTAGGTTGCAATTTAATAAAAATGTAGTTGTTAATTTTATTTCTTCCAGAGTTTTTTTATATCATCAAGGAAACTGCCGAGAAACATGATTGAATTGAAAAAAATAAACGTCATTCAGCAGAATTTTTTGGTATCTACAACAGCGGTTGATCTAGATCACCTACCGGAAATCTGTTTAGTTTACCAATAAATATGGGCTAAAATGTCTAAATGAACTCCAGAATTAGTTATATTTACTATACATGTGCACTTTTAAATTGTTTTTCCGTTGACCGTTTGGCTAAGTTGTAATTACCGCAATCAAAATGAATCAAAATTATAGAGTAATTACCTCTATTCCTAAATGACATTTCACTACACAACTTTGGGGTTTACTTTTTTATTTCCTGTAACCGGTAAATTTTTAGAATAAACACATTTATCCAATCAAAAATTTATTGTAAGAATAAACATGTTTAAATTTGATTTACTGAAATTATAACAGGTGCTTGTAGAAAAACTATAAATTAAATTAGTTTAATGTAAAAAGCTTAATATAACAATCTAAAATAATAAATTTAAACCTATAATTTCATATTGTTATACTCATATAAATAAACTCGTACGACATTAACAATGTTAACAAATAGGATAAATGTGGTCTTTTAAAAATCAACTATTGAAGCTAGACCAATTTATTAAACTATCAGACATATCGATTGGATAGTTAATCTTTCCGGAGCTGGGTAAATAGGATATTACGGATAAGATTCTAGACTCGACATTATATTAAATAAGAATTACGGAATTACCTTTCTAATAATTTCTTTTTCTTAATTAAATTTATTAAAGATATACATGAAAATAATTAATGCCATTAACTTCTGAATTAATCTAATAATAGTATTAGCATATTGGGGAAAATCCAATTATTTTTTGTTTATGAGCAGACTAATGACTAATTTGATGGTGGGTATTTAAAAATTTTGATGAATGTAAAAGCATACGCGCTGAGATAACATGCAATGTATTTTCAAAGTAATTTCAAAGTTGGTGGAAAGTTTTATCCTATAGCCTGCCCTGACGGAATACTGTGTTACATGGGTTTATTTTTACATGATGAAGTAGTAATTAAAATTCAATTTCAATTTAATCATACAAAATATTATACGTGCAGTTGCCTTTTGAACAAGCCTGTTGTTGGTAATGATCTAATTCAGTTAACTGATGCGAGATCCTTGTAATGGCATCACCTATCCAGCAATAAGTAAATTAGGAGTCGTCAGTCATTACCTTAACTTTGCCGCTTTGTTAATTGTATTGTGTCAAACTAGATGCACGTCTCTTACCATTAGAGAGGCAAAGCCTTTGCTGAGGTTCACCATGATAGGTAATATCATTGCGGCCTCCTTCTCCACAACTGTTGCACGAAGTGGCGCTACTAGAGGATGTCATACCACCTGCACTCCTATGCCGCCTTCCGCTTCGCCCCAAGGTGTTATTCGCAAGAGTTTTCTTGTTGCTTGCGTAAACAACTTCCCCTAAAATCAGAACCGACATGTTCAAACAATCTTCTGCCATATAAGATTATTTGCTTCACATACCATTATTCCCACGAAGTCGATCTTGGGGCGTAGCATATATAATTCTCCTGGAGTTTGTGTTTTCCAGCGGAAAGGGGGATGCTTGTCTATGTAAAGGTAGAGGTGATCTCGGCGATACTGCTGCAGGTGGCGGTGTCGGAAAAGGAGTCGTGGGGTTATCAGTTGTCGCCGCATCTTCCGTATCGTCTGAACGATAAGATCGATCAATACCTGAAATACAAAACAACAAACATAATATATAATTATTTCTTTTAGCTTATTAACTTTTATTTTCACACCTCAGTATTGACTGAGATAAATAAGTTTTAAAATAATCCTTCATTTAATATGACTTAAATAATATGGTAATTAATTTTAGTTCATAAGTAGAATGAATTTTACTAAAGAACATCCACGCATATAATTATATTATTGGACATAAATAATACTAAATGTCAAACACTTTCGCATTCAACCATTTTAATTATTAAATAATCCATGAAAGAGAGTTTTTAAGGTGCAATCTGCATATTAATCTGGATCACAGTTGTAAATATAGTAAAACCCGAAATAAATATTATATGAATCAATGTAGAGCTAAAAACTGGCAAAAAGTGAAATTAAAAATTCATTTATGTATGTGGTTAAGGTATAAAACCAAAATTTAAATAGTAGAATAAAAAAAATCACTGTTTTGTCAATATTGTATTATAGTATATTACGAAACCAGCTAAAAAGTGACGAATTTTGTGTGAGTGTGAAGATATCACACGAGCACGTAATTAACTTTCTTGCGAGTTGCGTACGCTATTTTTCCGACAACCAGGAAGATTAATATTTTGTAGTAACATCTCAAAAGGCATAACATAACCTTTGATGGCATCAGTTGACATTGAAGTTACTCGAATATTTTTAGTTAAATGTACCTAATTGTAGGTGGCGCTGTTTTGACGGAAGCAACTGATCGAATCGAATAAAATTTTTCCTATTTTAATTAAAATTTTCACAAAAGTTAATTATATAATGATTTTAATAATAAAACAAGTAATATCACCGGGGTTAAAAATAAATTTTTGTTTGATCTGACCTTATTTTGAAAGTTCTAAAAAATCCGTGAGATGGCTTTCGGAATTCTTTTGCAGCGCTTCTATCGAAAATTAAAAGAAGTTCTCAGAGTTACACAACAGAAACCCAAACTCACTACTGTTGGAATGATAGATATTCTAAACTACTAATATGAATGACATATACAATTTTCTCATATGGCGGTCGGAAAAATTTAATTTTTCCGTTGACCGTTTGGTTATGTTGTCATTACTGCAATCAACATGAATGAAAATCACAGAGTAACCTCTATTCCTAAATGATATTTCATTACACAACTATTTTTTGTATATCCAAGGTGACCATGTATTACAACACGTTTTTATGTACTTTCCCGATGCAAATATTTTTTATAGAAAAATATAACTGGTAAATGTGTGTGTCAAACCTTTAAAAATTAAAGTTTTTTAATAAATAAAATAAGTTTTTCTTAATTTGGCGAGATGCGGTCAACGGAAAAGTATTGTAATCAACTCGGCAAAGGTCAATTAAAAAGCTCGATAGGATTGATGTCTCACTTTTTAATCGCCTTTATTACCTCACTTGACGGTTAAATAACTATTCATTTCCCTAACGATTTTATTGTCATAGCATAATATGCATGAGAAGTAATTCTAAGTATTAAATACACAGAGAAGATATTTACATCAACTAAAATGAATTAAGTAAAAAATAATAAATTAAAAAAGTATTTTAGAGTTTATAAAAAACCAATCCACGAGAAATAATATACATGTATATCTTTTGTTTGTGTGTTTAGGGAAGTTTTTGAAAAGTTGGAATTTTTAATCTCACCATTGCCAATCAAAATGTCTACTGAAGTTGAAAAAACATTTTGGCTAATAAAATTTTGTTAAAACACACACCTGCGTTATATTTTATTGATTTTAATTAACGTGGGGAACTTTTTCCATGTAAGTTTGGAACGGAAAGTTAAAGGATTATGAAATTTTTAAACTATAAACAGAACATTAAATTCTTAGTAAAACAACACTCCAGTTAACAAACATTAAAATTATATTATTTTAAAAACTCCTACTAGGTGTACACAAGCTTCTACTAGTAGTACGTTTAATCAAGTTGCATTTCTTATTTCACGTTTCAAAATTCTCAATACCGTTGTATTACTACTTCATCTTACTGGCTGTGTGTCGATTTCTCTGAATTTACAACCCTAATCCCGTGGGTTTTTTCCTTATAAGGTCTTAGGGTTTATTTTGCTTTAGCATTCAGAGGAACAGATCTATGAATCTTTGGACCCCAATTATCCCCGAGAGGACTTGATATAAAGTATTAATTTTTAGGCAATTTAAGAGAGGAAACTGCACATACCCGTCTTACAATGGTAGTTGGATTTCTTGTGATAGCATCTAATACGTGTTAATGTATATGCTGGTAAATTCACTCATGGATTTTTTGTTATTCTAAGATTTTTAGTTTCTGTTTTAGAGTTAAAATAATGATTCGGAGCTCCTTGTATGAAAGGTTATTCAAATTTATATGTATTTAGTATTCGTGAGGAATTATTTAAATTCTTTTAATGGACTAAAATGTTTGTTCTAATGCAAATTTGTTTAACTATCATTTTTTATATTAACTTTTTTATTAACAAAAATAGAATTCCTATTTGGGTTGAAATATTTCCCTAACGAATCATTTTCGGACCTATGTTAAGAGAAATTTTCTTTCTTATTGTGATCTAACGAATCACCACCTAACTTCAAGAGTTCGAACTTTATCAAGTTAATCGAGTTCGAACTTCATTAATTTCGAACTTTTATTATTATGTCGAACTTTAAAGAAAATTTTCGAACGTGCGTATTTTTTGAAGTTTGAACATGAAAAAAATTGTGTTCGGTGAACAGTACTAATATTTTCAACATCGGTTTAAATACCTTTAGGCAAATTTCATTTTGTGTTTTTATTTTTAACAGGTTGGTTTATCATCCTGAAAATATGTATAGGTATGGATATCATTTTTAAGATAGTCTTTTTATAAGATATGTCAATACTTTTTTCAATTTATGTTTGAATCAATATAGACGATAATTTGGAAAATTCTTTTGTGTAGATTAGGTGTTGAGTAATAATTACACAACCAGCATTTTCTTTTTGAATTTATGAACAATAATTTATATTTTTCTTTGAATATCGTAAAAACGAAGTGCTCAAGTACTTCTAAATAAACTTTCTTATGTAGAATAATATATTACAAATCTCTAGTTTAGCAAAGTAAACAGTTGATTTTACAAAATATGGTATCCGAAGTTTCCAGGTGAATAATATATTGGCAATCAAAAGTTACTTGCACTAAGAGATCTACAATACATTCGCAAACTTATTAAATTAAGTATACAATATACAGGGTGACTCGGAAGGAGTGGATCAAACTTCGGAACTGCATTATACACGTTAATACTAGGTAAAAAACCAATAGTTGTTATCCAACATTTATTATTATTTGGGTTATGGTGTCTTAGAAATTTAAGTAAGCTTAAGAACAGTAGCATATTTAGCTTATTTTTAATTTATAGAAGATTTTCATAGATATCCCTATAAAGCTGTTTACATTTTTTCACTTTTTTATGAACACTAGTCACTGGTCTTTTAAATTCTTATTTTTTTTCTTTTATTAGAGTTGCGCATCAAACTATATCGAATTAGTGCATCCCGAATACCAACCTTTTTTATAAACCTAATTTTTAACCAGTTCCGCAAACAAAAATCTAAAGGATCTAGATGGTCTTCTTTGAAGGTCAGCTAGAACTCCCGCCACCAACCCTTCGTACAAGAAAATAATTATGCAGTACTGCCGACATTAATTTTTAAAACGCTTTATCTCTAATAATAATAAAAATTGGATAACAACATTTTCGTTTTTGTACCTTAAATTAACGTCTAGAATTCACTACATATGAATATTATTGAAATATGAACAAATATGCTTCTTAAAGTTGGTAGAACATGAAAATTCGTAGAAAGAATTTTTTAAATTTTTCACTTAACTAGGGATACAAGTGACGATTTTATTATTAAAATAATTAATTTAAATGTTCAAAATGCCTTAATGTTGATTTAAACAAAATTTAACTTGGAAATGACAGTTGTCCACTACACTTAAAATTTCTTCGGTTGTCATATAACGAATAGTTGTTGATAGGAGGAAATGTATTAGGATTAATGTTATGAAGATTCACAATTCTCCATACATTCGCTTGAGTTATGTCAGGGTCTAACACAATTCTTATTGTTGAATCGTTTTTAACATTTTGATTTTGATTTGACCGAATAGTATCACTTCTACACGTCCTGCTAAACGGCGAGAAACTTCCCGAGATTGTGGACTACGCTGAGGATACCTTTTCTAAATACGGTTGTAAAGCAGCTTTTTACATTTATTTGTCTATATCTTCTGATATTATTAACATAAATATTAAATGCTTCTACGTTTCAAAATGCTTTTTACAATAGGTAAAACGTTTAAAAATGCTTTTTTAAACGTTTTACCTATTGTATAATACTTCAAAGCAACTTGCTTGAAACTGGATATATGATATATCTCAAAATTGCAAATAAAAAACAAGTTAGGTACTTGCAATACATGTTGACTTTAAATGTAAAATTTTCTTTTATTTTTTATTATTTTTTTTTCGAATAAATTGTGAATTATGCAAAATTTAAGGCATTATTTTTGTAAGCGATGTTATTTTGAAAAGGTTCACATTTCATAACAAAAATTTAAATCCATGTTTGTCGATATTTTAATAAAATTAGTCAAAACAGATTTTTTACAAAAGTTTAAATTTTTTCAAATAAATTGTAAACTATGCCAAATATTAAAAAAAAATTGAATCGCCTTGTATAACGGCATGTAATATACAGGGTGACCCCAAAATGGCGCAAGAGCTCTCTAGTACGATATTGAGGATCCTTCAGGGAACCCCAGAAAAATAGTTAAAAAATCCTTTTGACCATTGACCGAAATATTTAGAGACAAAGTTGGGAATTAAACTTTTTATTATTAGGAATTGAAGGGTTTGCTCGTTTGTAAGCATTGAGAAAATCGCAAAAAACGTTTCAAATTTTAAAATTCTAACTTATTATAATACATATAATTCTAAATTCCCCCAAAATGGGGTTACCCCTACAATTTCGAAACATCCCTAGTTGTCATGAAAAGCTGTGTTTCTTTTTTTGTAAAAGTAGTTAATTAATTTTTTCGTTGATCGTTTATTAAAGAGTATTTTTAATGTATAGAAAATCATTCATTAATGACCCCTATTAATGCATGATTTTTGTTTAATAAATGATTTTGGAGGTGCCCTCTGTTGATGACGTTTGTAACGAAATTTAATTTGTTTTAACCTACTTAAAATTATAAATTAAATTAATACATGTAATTTTAAATACACTTCAAATAATCGGCACAACAATACATTTTATATTTATTTTATAAATGTGAGGTTATGTACACATCAAGTCATCATTAAATGACTACAGAACTATCTGATAATAGACAACCCTGTTCGTTTAATTCGACTTCGGTTATGATCGATCGGGTTCGTATTTTTTAATGGTGACATTTCGAAAAATCTTGTAAAAATGATAGTTTTTTCTAGTTAATCAAATGCACGATCAACGAAAAAATATTGTAACCAACTCGTAGGTTAAAAAGCGATTAATAATCTCGAAAATTAACGCACTCGCGTTCCGCTCGTGCTTTAAAATATCTCGATTATTAATCGCCCTATTTAACCAACTCGTTGGTTAAGTAACTATAAATCGTATTTTATTAATTTTTTTATATTGAAAATTATGACATGTAGTAATTATTACAGGAAATTTTTAATTTAAAAAAAAATAAATTGTGAAGTTATTAAATATCGATTTTAATTTAATTTATTAGTAAACGACTAAAGAAAAGAGACACTTTACAGGACAACTAACGATTTTTCAAAATTCATGCTAACAAAAATTTTATTCCGAAATTTACATTTTCATATCTCCGTCAAGTAGTCAAGAGGATTTTTTAACTATTTTTCTGAGTATAGGCGAGGAGCGAATTTTACTGCAGCGCCCCCTGTGGCAGTAATTTGCATTTTTGGTGGGAAAACAAATTGTTGGTTAGGTAGTTCTTATTTACAATTACTTGATTAAATGTAAATTGTAAATAGTTAGTACTACAATTAATATGAATAGAAGGTCAAACATATCTTGTTGTATTGTTGGATGCCATAATAGTTACTCCAACACACAGGAAAATAGAAAATTTTGTAGATTTCCTGTAAAGTTGTATGCGGTAAAAAGACCAAAAATTTGGATAAATAGGATTAAGAGAAGATCGTAAGTATAAAAATTAGTGTTGCATATTAATGTTATATTTTACGATAATACTTTTATTTCTAAAATGTTTATTTTAGATCCACTGGTGAAGCTTGGAAACCAACAAAAAATGATAGGATTTGTAGTGCTCAATTCATTGGAAATGAAAAATAAAACTTCCTAAGGAATTATTTATAATTTGTTAACAATACGTTTAATTTATAATACATATTTTATGGTATTAGGAATATAAAATTCCTACAGAAACGAATAGTCCAAACTCAACCGATTTGAGAGGTTAAAAAATCTAGAATCAATTTCTGCAAGTACTTCATGAACCGTCCAAGTTCAAGAATTTTCACCAGAAATCTCTTCATACTTAACTAGGGAAGATTTGAGTTGTTAAGCTAATTTTGACGAAGACTTTGAAGAAGAAGAAATTAGCTTTTCGTTTGAATGTCATTTCTAAAAAGCTTCAAATAATATTGAAACTACTGCATATATCCCAAATAGTCATCTGCTTAAACGAACTAGTGATAAGTGTGTTAGCAATACTGATAATATTGAATGTGACGGTTTTCATGAGTTTAATTCAATGAACAGGATGAAAATTTGAATATAATTCTACTGGAAAAAATCAAAAGTATGTTGTTGTATCCATTTACTGTTTATACACTAAGTTTTTTGTATAATAATGCTATATTACTAGAATAAAATCTTAAGAAAACTAAAATAGATATTTATTAATTTATTTATATTTTATTTTCACTGAAATAACGCTGAAATCAAATCACATAACCTAAGTTTTTAACTTGACAGTTCCAAGCATAGAAGTTTTACCTCCAAAAATGCATAGAGCCGACCGATAGAGGCGCTGATCGCAATTATTCGCTCGCCGCGTATACCTGAAGAAATTTTACCTTAAAGTAAAAGCGAAGTGTTTCAGGAGTGACTTTAAAAATTATTTTTTCGTCAAACGTCATTAAAGTACAGCCTTATGTGACGCTTGACAGGCTTTAACAAGTAATTTTTATGTTCCTTGATTCTATGGTCATGTTCGTGCATTTCCGAAGAAAATTGGTTACAATCGGGTAAACTTTGCATTGACGAGGATTAGAAAGGCGAAGTAGAAATGAATTTTAGGCAACCCAATATACAGTAACATTGTATTGTGTGTTGTATGTAAATGAAAGTTTAAATTTTAAAATAACTTTTTATACTAGGTACTATTTTAAAAATTTCGACGTTTAAAAAAAATAGCATGTTTTATTCGGAGTATTCGCATGTATCAGGGGGACTCGCAGAGCAGGACCCGGAAACATACATGCTCGCCACATAAAGTACTTCTTTTACTCCTAATAAAACAATATACTATTATATTTACTTTAATAAAATATAATTTGCATGGTGGTAAAGCTAAATTTGGCACAGTTGGACATGGTAAAATAAAAAAGTAGTACTTCAGTGACGTTTTTTATTAAACAAGGTGAGGTTAATTCTAATATCAGTTTTTATTTTAGTAATACTAAAAAAAATAAACCTGCCGAGAGGTCCTTTAATTAAAATAACAGATCAGAAATAAAGTTTGGTAGGATTTCAACAGGCACACAAACCTAGTTACACATAATACCTGAAACGCAGTTTATTTAGTTGGCTAGTTTCTGTAACAGTCTTAATTGGATTCCCTGTAGTTTTGAAAAATGAATTAATGAAAAATTGTCCTTAGCCAGAATTTGAACCTGGGACTTCCAAATCGCATATTTTGCCATAAACTGGGGAAATCGAAAATATTTAGTATCATCATCCACCACTCCACCAGTTAGGCAATTGAATACTGACCAAGGACTGTTTATGACTTTCGGATAAAGGAATGTTAATGTATTGACTTATTAGTTGTTTCGAGGAATGAATAAATGCAAAATAGTTCTTGGCCAGGATTAGAACCTGGAACCTTCAAATCTCATGTTTGGTGTGAAAACCACCACACTACATACGACCCATTCTCGATTGTTGTTAATGTTTCCAGATTTTTTTCATTTTTTAATGAGTTTTTATAAGTAATTTTTTAGGTGTGGATGATATAACAAATTTTATAGTATTCTATATTTGAGGTATTATATTAGGTATAAGGTATAAGTTTTTAGTGATTTTATCCTATAGTAAAAATCCTTTCGGAAATGAAATCAATCTTCCATTATAAGCATGTAATGTAATTCGATAATCTATATTCCGAGTAACATGCTGATATGGTAATAATATCAAAATGATATTAGAAGAAGACGTGCGTGGACTATGAGCCCGTCCCGATGAGTAATCTTTTCGTTGCAGCGTAGGGGTAAAGAAGCCGCCGGGGGTTGTGTATCCGCCGCGGGTGCGTGGGTAACACACGCCCGGAATATCCGCCTATCCATTCTCAACACAAAAGTAACTCAGTGAATATAAATCAATGTCATTGTAGGGACTCGAGATCATCAAGGAACTATAAGGACATGCCAGCATTTCAATCTGACTTTTTGTAAAGGAGGAATAAAGTAAGCCGGCCAGCTAATCCGCGACTCGAGTCAGGTATTAACTTTATCTGTCTCGACGTAATACTTTGTTTGATAGACTCGACCGTTCTACCAGATTTACCTTCTTACTTTAAAAACACATTTTCAAGTAAATGCCTTGCAGACTAACATTCGAGTGCATTAGGAAATTTCCCCTGCTTCACCACTTAACGCCATTTACGATACTTTCATAAATTTTGCCCTATAATTTCACCCTAGTAGAACCAATAATAGTAAATGTTTTACTAGAATTGTTTTCCCACCACATCCTTAATTTTATCCAAGCGACATAATTAATAACAATGCTGCGGTGGGGTTTACCAGAATACATAACGCCACTATTTATTAGGCACATTCAAGAATAATTCATACCTCATAGTACAAAACCGGGAAACTAATATAAATTAAAAGTAAGCTCGGACACTAAAACGTATTTATGATGCAGTCTAGGAAAATAATATGTTGAGATTGAAAATCTCAAACATTTTCTCAAAGGTGGAAATATAATAAATTAATCAGTTTATAAAATTATTATTTACAACGTCATTAGCTACAGTGATTAATATTTAATTGGACTTTCAAATTTGTTTCTTTAAAAAAGTGAATTTTGTATGCATATTTATAACAATATATAATTACTGACCCTTTACAACGCGTGTAAAATGCAAAAAATATCTCCGGCGAACTAATTTGCCTAAATATATCCAGAGCGTGCATTTTGAATATTAATAACTAATTTTCTATGGGGGTAATCAAAATGGTATAGAACCCTTCAGATGGTGCATGAGGTAGGAGGTAGTTTATGCCGGGAGGCCAATCACTGGAATTTTAGCAACAAGTGGTGTCATTAAGCAACACAACTGACTCAAATTACATGGATTGTAATGACATGCACGCAATGACTCGACCAGCAAATTTAATTCGGAATAGTCCTGGATATAAGTTTCTACTCATATCATGTATCCTAAAATCTTTTATATGATATAGTGTGGAATAATTTAAAAACAGTTTTATTTTTTCTTTATAAAAATGATAAGCATATCTTATTTTTTTCTGTGATATACTAAATAATTATTTAAATATACAGGGTTCACCAAATAAATATTTTTGGTACCGTATTGAATTTAAAAAAATGTTTAAACAAAAGTTTTTTCCATTTAAAGAACCTACTTTTCAAACATATTCTTAATATTTATGTAACACGGAATAAATAAAGATTTATACAGGGTGAATAATAAAACTTGAAACAAGTAAATATTTAAGTAACTAATGCCCGTTTTCACGAACGATTCCTAAAACGTAGGCATTGCTTATATGCTAGGTATTGCATATAAGCAATGCCTAAGTTTAGGAATCGTTGGTGAAAACGGGCATTAATGGCTTAATAAAAAATAGTTTAGAAAAAAATATTTCGATTAAAAATTGTTTATATGGGGGAAAATAAATAATATATCTATTTTGTGTCAAAGGCCAATAATCTTTTTAATAATTTAAGAAATTAAAAATATGTCAAATAAAAAATAATTTGTTTTTTGAAACTGCTAAAAAATGTATAGGTTTTCATTTAAAAAAACTTGACAATCATTTGGCTCTTGACCAAAAAAATTCGCTCTATAGGTATTCGCTAAAGATTTAGCAATATAGGGAAGTTACAAAATGCTCTCAAAAATTTATCAATATATTATTATAAATAGTCTATGTCCAAATATTTTACACTTAAATAGTAGAAAAGCGAATAAATAATTAAGTTTTAAATGGTATCAACGAATTGAGCACAATGTATATCCAACATACTTAGGAGTTTCTTTGGATGCAACATTATGTTTCCACTAAAAACAATATGCTCCAAAAATTGGTTTGTTCAAAGTAGGGTGTTTCTCTCTACTACTACTATACTACTACTTTACTATATTTATGTTTCAAACACCAGAATATGCTGCTCTAGTTTGAGAAAGAAATTGTCATACCAAAAAATTAGATACGTCAAAGCTATAGAATAAATCAAAGATATCTTAAACCAGCATCAACTAGCCATATTCAAATTCCTAGAATGGATTTCATCTGAAGTGAACCTTTCCTGCGCCGCCAGCGCTTTTACCCGATCGATTATTATAAAAACTAAATAATGTCGATTCATACATTACAGGAATTCAGATTAATTGAAAAACCTTAATTCTAGATGACCAGTACATCATCACGTACATCAATCATAAACAAAGTTAATCTAAATATTCTTAAACATTGATTTCTGAGCAGGGTTCACTTCAGATGAAAACCACTCTAGTGGAATCACTACACTACATGTATATGAAAAGATATGTACAGTGAATGTCATTTAGAACCGTATCCAAAGAGTTGTTTGAGTTTCCAAAAAACCAGGCGATTAAGAAATCTTTAGTTTTATTAGGATGTTCTCCATGTAACCCGTCATTCTGGTTATGTCCTATATCACACGTATATTATGAAACACGAATTCATTCTAATTTTTTACAAATTTAATTTACAACAAATATAATTTGTAATAACAGATGGTAGTGTTTTAATTTTTCCATAATTGAAGAAATCATTTGTCACTTTATTTTTAGAAGACCTTGCTAACAGTACCACACTAGTCCTAGGTTCCATTTAAAACTCAAAGTTATTTCTGATTACGAATTACACCAAAAGATTCTTTAGACTCACTTTGGTGGTAATTGTTTTTCTCATCAATATACGTATGACCAAGGGTTCTCTAAATAAATAGATGGTATGAGTGGTTTAAGCACCCTGTGTAAACTAATCTAACAATAGTTAATTACAGAACCAAGTCTTCTAAAATCTCGCAGATTTTTATCTATGTTCAACCTCTTCATCTAAAACTGGAATGAAGTTATGGAAAAAATCATTAAATGATCATGATAAAATTTTTTTTTTAAATATTGAAGAATGTTTTCGGAAATCAAGAATATCCAAATGCAATTTGAAAAAACATGAATCAATTGGTCTTTTTAAGTATAATATGAAAAGTTTGAGCTTCTATGGTGGATTTTTCATTTACTCATGTGATGAAGGATAGCAAAATATATGTAAATTTTCCCTAAAGTTGAAAGTTCAACAAATTGAATTTAATTAGCTCAAGCAAGTCCGTTTGCTGTTAATTGTATGAAGTTTTGATCTAGACCTTTTCCAATTGTATTTCAGAAAGCATCAATAATTGCATTTCAGATAAATAAATTTAAATTTCAGAAAGTATCAATTTTATTTTAGAATCTTTAATTCAATTTCAGAAAACATCAATTGTATTTCAGAAAGGATTAATATACCTAATTTCAGAAAAGAACAATTGTAAAAAACGAGTTTTGTGTGTACGTGAACCACATAACATTCATCAAAACTGGCAATTTAACAAAAAACCAGTAAAAATATTACAATCTAAAAACAGTATTGTTCTAACTCCTGATATAATGACGCAACTGTTGGTTTCTTAGAAACAATTATTGGTCAAGGCAAAAATTGTTTCTGGTGATTGTGTTCGTGAAGCATAACATACTACAATCTATCTTGCTGCTGCTTTAGTAATGGAAGACATGACTTTTATACAGGGTGTCCCGTTCGTGGTTCACCAAACGTCAAGGTTAGAAAGTAGAGCAAATTTTATCAAGAAAAAACCAAAAAAGTAGGGGTCTATCTTTTATGGTTTGAAAGTTACAGGGGTTTGAATTTGGCATGCCAGAAATCAGTAAATGATCAATAGCTGCTTAACAACTTAGTAAACAGATTTTAAAAAAATATAATTTTAAAGCTGAAAGTATCCTCTTTCCATTGGTAACAATGATAAAATACAATTCGTTTATCAAGTTTTAAAAAAAATCGAAAAGAAAAAAATCCATAAAAAATTGTTTTTTTAGCAGTTTTTGAAGATTTTCTCCAAGATGTGACCTATTAGGGGCGTGTTTTTTAATTTTCTAAAAATTCGTTAAATTCTCTAGAAATTATGAAAAATTTTGAAACCCTAACTCTTTTTATGCACTCACTAGAGCCATCTAAACTTACTCCTATGAGAATTGATTCTAAGCATAGTTAGTTACAATTGAGGTGCGCCTTCATTTTTTAATAATACAACTGTTTCAAAAGCCATAAAAATTTAACTTTTGCTTATCAAAATTGATTATTAAGCAACTATTGATCATTTACTGATTTCTGGCAATAACGGGGGATGCCAAAGTCAAACCCCTGTAACTTTCAAACCATAAAAGATACACCCCTACTTTTTTGGTTTTTTCTTGATAAAATTTGCTCAACTTTCTAACCTTGACGTTTGGTGAACCACGAACGGGACACCCTGTATTTAAGTAATCTAAAATTCCTGCGAAAAAATGTATTTTGAATGAAAGACAACGATTATTTCTGAAATACAATTAATTACTTCTGAAAGACGAAATACAAGCATACTTTATGAAATTAAATTGACAAATTCTGGTTATCATATGATGGTTTCTGAAATACAATTGATAATTCTAAAATACAAATGGTATATTATGGATAGTCTATAGTGTGGAGGAATAAAACATAATTTAGAATTGGTTTACAAATGAGTCAAAGCATTTGATTAATACAGAACATTTACGAAAAAGTGTTGGGACTGCAATTAATAAAAAATACAAGAGATTTCAAAGACGTAAAATATATTTTTAGTTTTGGAACATTTTGGTTTTTTTTTGGTTGGAGTTTAAAAAGTGTGATATTCTTATGTAGCTTTCTTTTATTTAAAAAAACTTGGATTCTCCTTAAAATCAAATAAGAAACGAATTAATTAGCTTTGCAAATCTTATTTGTATTTACATTATTTGACTATTTTAAGAGCTTGTTTTCTTTAACAAAAAATCTAAAGGTCGACTAGATAAAATTAAGCCGTTCGGAAGCAAAAAAATTAGTTTTCGCGCGAGCATCTTTAATGAAACTTCCTGTAAAAAGCACAAAACGAACCAGTTTTCTAAATTTTTTATTATCACTATAATAAAAATAAAAATATTGAAAGTATAGTGAACATTATACCGGGTGGAAATGAAAACCGGGTCACCTCTATAACTTTTTATTTACGAATAGAAAAAATTGAAATTTGGCTGTGTTCTATGGTTCAAAAAAACAAATTTTATGTGCATTTTTTATTTTCGAAATCACTTCCGGTTTCACCGGAAACACCATGGACTTTGTTTTTTTAAATGTAACATCCCATATTTTTATTCATGGCTTAAAATACTTTTAAAAAAGAAGTATTTTTGAGATATTAGTTTTTATTTTTTTTGTAAAAAAAATTTTTTTCAAAAAAAAAAAAGGTTTTCGAACTAATACCAAAACTAATTCTAAATAATTCAAATACCTAAATAAAATTCTAATTTGAAAAAAAATTTAAGTGGTTTTTGAACTATTAATTTTTAAACTTAGTTAATGAAGATTTTATCAAATATCTCACTTTTTTTAAATGCAATGATGCCGGGTCATTCGACTTTTTAAAAAGAGGATTTTGCATGTGCCTGTAAAATTATTTATTTCTTAAGTTGAAAAATACTAGCTATTAAGTATCTTTATTATTTTTTTTGAAAAAAAATTTTTTTACAAAAAAAAATAAAAACTAATATCTCAAAAATACTTCTTTTTAAAAGTATTTTAAGCCATGAATAAAAATATGGGATGTTACATTTAAAAAAACAAAGTTCATGGTGTTTCCGGTGAAACCGGAAGTGATTTCGAAAATAAAAAATGAACATAAAATTTGTTTTTTTGAACCATAGAACATAGCCAAATTTCAAATTATTTTATTCATAAATAAAAAAGTTATCGAGGTGACCCGGTTTTCATTTCCACCCGGTATGTACATACATATATTATGTATTTTTATACATATTCTGCTTATACATGTATGTATTTGGAGTTTTTTAAACATATTAAATTATTAGTTTTCATGTTTTATTACTAAATAAGTTTGTGGATTTTTTAGTGACATGCATGAATGGCTCACATTTAATACTATGAGATATTAAATAAAAAAATCCTATGTTGCAGCAGCAAGCATTATTTTACTGTTGGGATTACCCGTTTAGTATCCACAAATAATGCAGTTAAAATTTAAATTTCAAGAATTTATATTACATTTTGTTTTAATGTAAAGTACTATTTAAATCACAAAGCTTCTATTATAAAACCTAATTAGTTTTTGCACAGCTACCAATATTTAAAAATACTTATTATCCTCAATTACCTAAAAAAAATTAATATCTTGCAGGTAGAAAAACTCGAGGAAATTTTATATTAAATATAATATACTATTATATGCATTATATAAACTAACTTTGATGATATTTCAAGTAAAATGCTGTTATATATTATACTTAACATAAATCATTTATAAAGCATCCTTTTAAAGAAAATTAGGTTGGAAGAGTTAAAGACCCTTACGTAAGTATCTCGCTTCTTTTATTCGTAAAGAGTTGTTTTTAGTATCATTAGGTTTTTCGAAACTCCTCTCAAATGAAATACACTGTTTACCTTTCAAAGTATAAGGATCGGACGGTCGTTTATCACGGCAGACAAATG
The DNA here is from genome assembly GCA_963971135.1 of Stenus bimaculatus. NCBI lineage: Eukaryota > Metazoa > Arthropoda > Insecta > Coleoptera > Staphylinidae > Stenus > Stenus bimaculatus. The sequence goes on along the minus strand of OZ020180.1, from coordinate 65,711,760 downwards.
CTGCCTTAAATCGGTATCTAAAGAAATTTTTATTTTATTCTAACGCATAATTTAACATCTTCGTTTATAATTTAATAAAATAATAAACCTATTTACAAACAAAATAAAAGTTTTAAGTTTTTGTACCAAATAAATAACAAAATTTGATTTTTATTTACTGTAGTTAACACACAAAAATCTCGGATTGAAAAATCAATTTAAGTTAATGTAAATAAATTTTAATTAAAGTTGTGTTGCAATTTTTTGTTCAAATAGTAAATTTAATTACAGTTTTAGCACAAGTGGTTTGAATTAGACCACACCTTTAGACATTTCATACCCTTCCTAAATCAACAAACACACAAAAAGGGGTAATACATCCGCCTGTCGTTCCGTAAAGCGCCTATTTAAACAGTAATTTAACAATTCACCTAACGATATACTAATAGCATTTCACGATCAATGTTTTTCAACGAAAATTATTTAATTATTCTAATTAGTGGATTAATTAGATTTTCGATAAATGAAAAACTTAAATGTGTTTAAAGTCAATATTAGGGTGATGATCAGGTAATCTTCAATCTTGCAATTTGTAATAATTCGTCTTTAATTATATAGTGGGTGGAAGGTGGAAAGAGCAACGCACACACAATTTAAAGGCTGAGCATTGAAGCATCATCCCCTATGAAATTACCTGATTAAATTTTCATATTCAATCTTGACTTGTTTGCCCTCGGGAGGTACCTTGCACGCTCGCAGACCGTCTTTAATTCTGTTTAGGAAGTCTGCCTCTAACTCTGGCCTTCGTAAGTATACATTTTGCTAAAACTACATAACCTGGATATCTTAAAAATATAAAAGCTTTCTGTATTAAATAAACTAATTCGAATAAGCCAAACTGCACATATATCCGTTTCGTGTACAAGTACGTAAATAACGTCAAGATATATATTATTGTATCTAGTTCCTATTCAGAAGGCACTATAAAGGCTGGATTAGATTTAACAAGTTTAGCAAGATTTCGTCCATATCCCGCTTTTCGCGTAAAAGCTCAAGTTTTAGTAGAAGCGCTTCCAACAACAGTGTTTCGTACGTGTGTGGTGTTAGGATCATCTCATCACGAAAGCCATTCGTGCTTGTGCTTTCTTTAATTACACAAAAAATATAAAAAGCTTCAAAAGGTTGGCTCTTTTATTTGTTAAATGGATTTATTTTTTAAAGCATAATAGCTGGGATGTTGCAATTTATCTCATTAATTATACAAAAAGATAAAGCATTTCAAAAGTAAACTCGGCCCAGATTTTCCTGCATCGAACGCTTCAGGGTGAACGTAAATATATAAGCATTATTCTCTCTGATGTATTGTGGTAAGAGTGTATCAAGACTTGAGGGAAACGCACAAAAGAAGCGTCTGCTTAGACATTTATTTCGCGGCTTAGAATAGATCATAAAATTTTCGTATAGTTTAATGTGCATCAGCTAAACTTCATAGAGCAATCTAGAAGCTTTATTGCACACCAGCAACGTCTTAATTTATAATTGATGAAGTTTTTGTAACTTTAAAAAGGGCTTTCGTCTAATATATATTAATAAAGAGGAACTTATTAAATGCTTATATTAATTTAAATATAAACTAAATTTATTTACAGTATATTTTATACTTTTAATTTACCTTTATCAATTTTAAATATTTGATTTAAAAATTAAAAAAAGTATTACGAATCTAATTTCATAGAACTATAGTATATTATTCAACAAGTGCCATAATGGTTATTTTCTCGCAAGTAGAATACTATATACTTTTCCACGACCATTTTTTTAATATACGGTGCTTTTATGCAAATGTGTTAAGGCTATTTTTCGTATTTTTGACATTTCTTGATTTCGTCTATGTAAAATTTATTCTGTGGTTAAAATTACCCATAATCCATTGCTCATTACACAATAGGTTGTCCAGTGATTAATGAAATTACGCATAATCCATTGCTCATTACCCAATAGGTTGATAATAATGTCATAAATTAAGTAATGAATTGCATGACTTAACAAGAAATTCAAACAAAATGAATCGTTTATTCAGTAGTCGTGGAAAAAATATTTTTATTAAATTATGTTCAGATAAAGTGTACCTACTATGTAAAATAAGTTTTAATTTTATAATAACGTAAATTACTATTCTAAAAATTCACGGGACGTTGGGCTACATGGGTATCTTTGTTATTATTGGAGATAAAAGTTATAGATTATAGGCAGTCGGTTAAATGGACAAAGGAGTAGAGATTCGTTCGCTAACAAAATATTTGAATTGCCCATCGTTTCTACACTCTCTTGAAAAAACAAGAAAATGCGATTTTCAAAATATAGCTATAATTTTTTTTATAATATACGGTCTTAAGAGTCTTTTACTTTTAACTCAATATACTTATTCATACAAAATAGTGAATATTTTTGCGAATTAGATTAATGTTTTTCACGGTCAGACTCACAGTTAACAAAAGAGTATAATTTTACATCATCCGTATAAATGAGTATATCATAATCAATCACATCACAAGCACTATTGATAAACATGGAGAAATGAAGTGGTCCCAAATTCGACCCCTTTGGTACACCCGTTGATACCATGTACTGATCAAGAGAAATACAGCAGATTTGAATCATTTGTGTCCTGTTAGACTTTATTACATTTATGATATTTTGAGGTACTCAGTTTTCATCCAGACTATTATAAAGAATCATATTCATCATAATCATCCTAAATTATAAAGAATATTCGATCGAACGCTTTAGTCAAGTATGTGCTCTATTTTTCTTCAGATTCATGATACTTGAATGATGCTGTGTAAATTACTGGTATTAGATCGTTTTGGCATGAAACCACGTTGGTAAGGCGATATCTTGACCTTTACTGAACTTAAAGTATTAAACACGTACTGGATTTTTGACTAATTTGGAGCGGGTGCTCGAGATCGTCAGACCGGAGCTGAGTGTGTAAATAGTTGTAAAAAGGGTCATATTTGACAAGACTGGTAATTAGCATTTATACCTACATACAAATTTAAACTTTTGTACAAACTTCAAAAAGTTCACTAAAGAGGTGAGATCTGTCCCACCAATCCTTTTAAAACATCCAACAAACTAGAGGCCAGGCCAAGACAGGCCACATTTGCCAGTTTCGGTATCTACGTCGTAGGCTAATTGAAAAATACGACTTATTGCAAAGGGCGCTGTCATTTTGCAATTCGCCCGGCTGATTGGAAATAATCGAGCAGTTTATAATGAGCCTGGTATTTTTAGGCTTATTGCAATAAGCCCATACTTTTTTAGGCTTATTGGAAAATGTGGTTAGGTTGCGGTTGTAGAGGTTTAAAGAAAGAAGCAAGGAAAATAGAAACGCAGCATCTACATTGGAGGAGTTGGTTCGTATAGTCTGTTCGAAAGATCAGATGAGACTTTAACATTTTTATACCAAATATACCAAGTCCACAGACTAGGACGAAGAACCCAATCTGCAAACATGACCTGTGAACCATGCTTTTGAAATAAAAATGTCAAAAAGGTCCTGGTTGGCGCATCTGATCTCTGGAACATACTGTACCTACCAAAACCGCTCGTGTAAATCCAAAACCCGGCAAATTCGATCTCTCTTAGCCTGGCCTCTAGTTTGTTGGAACTTTTAAAATGATTAGCTATGTATATCATCTCCTTAATAAGGCGTTTCCTTAAATTAGTTTCTTGGTCCAATTATTGTGTTCTCAAATTGTTGGTTATTAGTGAAATGATTTTTCCATATTTATTTGCGTGTTTTTCTATGCAATCATTTTCATGATTATAAATACTTTTTATTAATGATATTTTGTCAATGTAAAAAGCCTCATAATTTTTATAAATGACAATAGTTTTCATTCCATTCAGTATTTTTGACTTCAAGTTTGAGCAAAGTTGTTTTAAAACGCAATTTTGATTTTGTTATTCTCCAAAACTTTATTAAGCTTATATGACAGTTGTTCAATATATCGAATTTTGAACTAAACTACAAATTTATTATCCTCTTTTTTTGTGTAAGTATGTTAAAGTTTCTTGTTTTATGACGTGGATCTATTGTTTCATTGGATGTTTTGAAAAATCATCCTGTTTGTGTCTATTAGTTTTTTATAAGTCGGTTTCTATTATATCATTAGATTAAATTGAAAGTAATTCCAAAAAGGATAAGAAACCATTAGTCTCTGTTTCAATTGAATCGGTGGGTCCAAAAAGTTCATTTTGTGATAATTAATTTAAACTGAATAGATTCATTTTTGTAAAGATGCAGCTTTGTGGTATGTACAGAATACTTGTAATACTTATTCAAATAGATAGAAAACATACTACACTGAGTAATTTGCAAAAAAATATATTGGACTTGTACTCATATTGAACTCAATATATTTTTAAGTTATGGATTATGGCATCGATAGATTTGTTGATAGTACTGAACTTCATGCAAAAAGTAATTTATCTTTAAGTTCGTAATTGTTTTCAATATTATTTATATATGAGGGTGGATGTGAAATTATTCAATATTAATAATTTATTCAGCTTTTGTAAATTATAATTCACTGACTATTGGTATCAAATGTATTCCAGGTATATGTACCTTGATGGGCAAAAATTATTAATTTGTAAGGATTTTTTCTCATTAATTTATGTTGTTATTGTCTTTTAGTTCTTTAATCAGTACATTAGTTACCTGTTTGATACTATCATCATTAACTAAGATGTGAATTTCTTGAGCATAGTCTGTTTTTGGGATGGATTGTCTTTTAGCAAATCTTTTTTTTATGAAAGGGTGAAACGGTTGCGTTTGATAAAAAGATTAACTGGATGAAAATTATTGGCGATATGACGAGTTAACTACATTTCCAAAAATCCTTCGTTAGGTCACTTCCGATATACTTTTTGCTATAATTTACCAGACTTGGTTTCTCCGAATAAAAACGTCAGTAAATATATAAACATAATTAAATTTTTTATTCTTTTATAACGTAGAGAAGAGCACCCTATTTGTATGTATACAAGGGTAATGTATAAATTCAGGTTCATTAAAATAAAGTTTATTATAAAAATGCTTTATACTTTACTTGGAGAAGTTTGTATATTTTTTAGTATAACTTAAATCAGGAGTGGCCAACCCAAATGATCTTCCGGCCACTTTAGAAATGCATCATAACTCTGCGGGCCGCATATAAAATTATATATCCTTATAGATTTAGACCCACTACAGACATTTTTTTGGAGTGAAATTTAATAAATAATATAATTATTTTGCTAAGGATCTCGCAGGCCGAAAAAATTGTTTAAAGTAGGCCGCATGCGGGCCGCGGGTGGCGAGTTGGCCACTCCTGACTTAAATTCACCAATTTTAGGTTTTATACCTTTATCTGCCAGAGAAGGAAAGAGAAAGGATTAAATCGAATGAAATTAGTAATTTATTTTAGGAAACTGGTTTAAAAATGTCCAGCATTAATTGCTGCCGAAAAAATGAACATGGTAAAAGTGTGAAACTACTTCCACTTAAAAATTACATTCACCAAAATAAATTTATTATTGAATTAATGAAAAATCTATAACTTAAAGTTAATGGCGTCTGATCCTCGAAATAGAGTATTTCGTTTATTAAAAGTGTGTTACCTAAAACAAAGGTCTATGAAAATGTGAAAAAGGTTGTTTCAATTAAAATAAGAAAGTCTCCGTTTAAACTGATTGTTCAACGTGAAGAAAAATGTGCTCGTCATATGCGCACTGCATTGTTATTTTGAAGTATCAAATATTAGACCAATGTTCGCAGAACCTTTTATTTTGCATTTGAAAGAAACTCGTTTGAGTTAAAATTGTCTTACTCTTTTAATTTTGTTTTGTAAATTTAAAGAATAAATGTATGTTTGTGCGAAATTCGCTCAGGAAAAGAAATCAGTCAATTCAGTAAGCGGCGAGGTCTGCAATATATGTATTATTACGCTCCAGAAAATATCCAATTACTGAAGTGTTTCCGATGCTTTACGTCTTACACAACCTTTAACCCCAACCCCTTACATTTCCTCTCCGTCTGACATCCTGTGTTCATACATCGAAACGTATTACTATTCAAGAAGAAAACAAGTATTAGAAATATAACAACGGTCAATCAACTGCGGACTCATAACATCCTTTTTATGAGAAGCAACAAGCAGGAACGTTACCGTGCAACAGGAGTGTAGCCATGGTGATAGCAAACCGGACAAAGTAACAAAGCAAGGGAGCAAAATAACGCGTACACGATTGTGCTATATGAGTGCATGATGATGCGGCGGAAAAATCGAAGCCTGAGGTGAAGCGACATCGGAAACTGATTGATCGCAAGAAGACCTTAGGCACTTAATTAAAGTCCCCTTTCTCCGAGTTCATCACAGAAATGAAATTTAATAATAATAAAAAAATCAAGTAATATAAGAGTTATTTATCTCTTAAATCAACATGTGAGAAATGTAATTCCGGAAGAAACAAAACAACTGTAATAACATTGAGCACCATGTTCTCGAGGGAGCCGTTCGATCTGTGGCCACACAAATCGAGAACGTGACGCGCTGACACGTGGACCATGGCCGGGTGTCGACGTGGAAACCTCATCCATCAAGCCCGCACCCCAAACTCTTAACCTCTTCTGCACGTTTAATAAACGACGAGGAAACTTAATACTACTTCCACCTTTATACCTACCTTATATCTACTTTCTATTGGAAAATCCAAGTAAAAGCATTGGATTTCGTTACGTACTTCAGAATTCAACTTTGAGAGTGATAAGTGCCTTCCTTTTAAAAGGGCTCAACTTAATAAAGAACAAATTGCCCAATTGCAAAATCGCTTCAATAAATTGATTCAATACCGCGCTATCCTATATACTAAAACCATAAAAATGATATTCTTTGAATACTCCCAAGTAACTTGAAAATTAAAAAGAAATTTAATATTACAGTTCACTTCAATTCATAATATATTTATTTAGAAACCACATACATTGAATTTCTAGGTAATACCTTTTTGTTAAATACCAATAAACTATGGTTTATAATAAACGTTAGTCTTCAATGTCAGAAGATGTTGTCTGGTACGTAAATTTAATGTAGTAAAAGACAACGATTAAAAAATCAGTCAAACGAAGTACTTATTCTAAGTAATTTTATTTATAACATTTGCCGACATTTCAAGTATTCATTGCCGTTTTAATCACGACTAAAAACTTAGATTACACATGTCAACGATAAAAATTTTCTTTGGAATGTAATACGTGAAAAATTTTCATCTCATACAGTTTTCTCACAAATATATATCGATTTTTTACGAATTTAATAAATGGGATAATACAATATAACTATTTTATAGATTAAACATAAAATTTATGTTTAAACACTTAGGTATTTAAATAATTATATCAACGGATTGGATTATTACAGAATATTAAGAGCCATTTCCTAAACGGCGAATATAGTGATTTAGTTCTACAGTCATAAAAGCTAGTATGAACAACATTTTTGTATAATTTTTTTTAGTTGATTTAGAAGTCATTTCTTTAATTTTTGCCAGAAGGAAAAAAAATTGGAGAATGTACAAAAAAAATATAATGATCTAAAAGTACCTTAACTTTGGACCCATATAATTTCTTTTGTGCTGGGTTGCAGAAGAGAACTCTCTGGCAGGATGTAGCCTAATCAATTTAGATTATAAGTCTGAAAAAGAATTGAAAATCTAACGAGGGAGACTTGAGTTATGACTGCAGAACTAATGCTCGATTTCATGATTTTTTACAATTTTTCCTCCCAAACTCGCGCGTCCTCTAGGGATTCGCATTAATTATCAGTTATTTGGTCATAATTTGCAAAGAAGCTCCAGAAAAGTAAGATGGATTTTCTATTCCTTGTTATTATCTCCAAAGGAAAATTTATCGCGGGTGTCTAGGAAGATGCTCTTAAAATAAGTAAAAATCAGTTAAAATCACTTCTCTAGCATTTTGAAGCTTGTCTGCTTTCCAAATCCCTCTAAAGGACTTTCAGTCAAAAAATAGGTGTCGTGTAGACGAGCAACCTATTTCGCTCACTCTCTTTTATGTTTAAAAACCCGTAAGCACGGCAACTTTATCATGAACGGATGTGGAACTTAGAAAAATTATACGCTTTCGGTTGTGGTTTCGGAAATATACATCCACTGAGAAGCGACTATACCTAACGTATGTCGAACATAGAAAGAGGCATGGCTTAAGAGGATAGTCCGCAAATTTGAGCGATGGATTTTGAAATCGCTTGATATTTGTGGTTTTGGTCATATTTTTTTCCATTGAAGCTTTTTTAAAATTTCTTTTTTTGGTACACAGAAGAGTCTAGTGGCTACCAATTTCTTCTTTTTTTGTTTTGGTAATTCAAACCAAATAATCATACGGCAGCAGTAAAACGGGCTCTTTACAAAAAATGTTCGCTTAGCGGCTCTTTGAAACATTCTAAAAAACCAATTGAAATAATATTTTTTTTTTCCAACGCTAGAAATAAGTTAATATATAAACGAAGACTTTGATGTTGCGTTTTGGGGAATGTAGTGGGGGTCCATTCTACAACTCTTCAGCAGTAGTGGGAAATTTCAGCGTCGTTGACTTGATTCAGTTCATGTTAGAATGGAAATCCTATTTGTTGGCTGAATGTCCTTTACCTACTTTGCTTTTGCAATTTTGACCTAACAGACACCGCACTTTTTATACGTAAAATCGGCCCCCGGTGGATTTTTTCAAATTTTGTATATAGTTAGGAGTTAGGCATAGTTTCCTTTTCGAAAAAATCATATTTTAGATGTATTAACGGTATACCTCATATTGGTGCAATGTACGTGTTATTTCATGTTTTATTGAAAATCGTTCTTGTAGAAAAGAATCTGATGTAAAGATGTAAAACTTGTGACGCATTTTTGAGGGATGAGGGGGCAAACTCGGGTGCCAGGTTTTTAAAGTGCGTCCGCACTATTTGTCACATACCTTGGATAATAGTGACTTACCAGGACTCAGTGGGGAAAAATTGATGTCCAGGGGTCAATGTTAAAATTATTGAATCGGGAAAATTATTATGCCACTAATAAAAGTTGATTAATTCGAATTACTATACTACTAATACTGTAAAGTCAAAACGAAGCCATCAAGGGTAGAAAACATCTTAAAATATTACAATCCAAAGGGGTTGACGAAACGGAAGGAAACGGGGGTATAACTGGGTTCTAATACGGGACTGGGCCGATGAGTTCAACTTAATGAAAACGAAACCCGAGATGAAAGCAACGCAAAGAACCCAGGAGACACCCGGTGTCAGTCACGGAAAACGGTTGAGCGGACACCCGGTCCTATGTCCCATCCTCTTGCGCATTTTCGAAAAATTACCAAAACGCGCCTGGCGTCACGGCCGACCAATTACGAGTAAATTCGACTGAACTTAAAAATAAAATGCTTCGTTACAAACTTGTAGTTATTTTGAAGTATGCTTTGCCATAAACTAAAATCGACCTATCTGAAAGTTTCTTCCAAAAACGGAAGCGTAGTATTTAAAACAGGCTTAATAAGTTCATCTTCATTAATTAATTAAAATTTAAATATAATTATCTAAGCAAAGGAAATATTATTTAAAAACAATTACCCCTGAATACAAAAATCAACCTGACCGAGCGTTTTTCGAATAACAAAAGTTAAATAACAAAAAACGGGCCTGTGAAGTTTTCGTTGAAAACTCATCATATTTTAAAAAATCAATTAAAACCTTCAGTTATAGTTCATATTTTCCTATTGATATAAAATTAAGGTGTGAGAAATATGTGCTCATCAATATGATTTTGTTTCAGATTTGTCAATTCAAACTCAACCAATTCATTGTTGTTATTATACAATCTGATTAATAATGGTCTTGAAGGAAAAACAATTGTGCATCAAATACATGGTACGTATGTAACAAACTGTTAACTTTGTATTGTTATTTTAGAAAACTTTTTTGGGTACATGACCAAATAAACAACGATAATAAACAGGAAATAATAAATTTTGCTTAAACCGGATTGATTTATCGTGTCTTCTTTATTTTTTTTATGAACAATCACGCGCAAAGATATCGAGGACACAAGAGAAATAGTCTGACCCAATAATAAGCGTGCGCAGACACGAGATCACACGAAATTTGTAAGAAATGAATACGACTTAAAATGCGTGAGGGTACCTTTCAAATTTCGTGTGATGTGTTTGCGAAAGCGTGCTATTGGGTAAAATTATTTCTTTTGTGTCCTCGATATCTTTGCGCGTGATTGTACATCATTTCTCTTCTATAATTTGGCTCTCGATTTTAAATGTTGAAATTTTAAAAATCAAAACTATGTTCGTACTTATTTATTTTTAATGGGCCTTTTCAAAAACACTACACTCGACCTAGGTTGCCATTTAAAATTTTAAAGTTACTTCTGGTTTCGTATACTTATGGCTTGATTTCTCTTTGGTGGTAAAATTTCTTTTATCATTAATGTACGACGAAAGATTCTCGAAATATAGTACGGGTGGTCTGGGACACCCTTTATATGGAATTAAGTAGTTTTTATTTTCATATATGTACTAAGTTTTTTGAACTGACTTTGTTAAAATTGATGGAAACGTAAGCTTATCAGGATTTAAGCCCCTTTCACGTACAGTCAAAAGTGCCTTTAGTTTTACTTTTGTAGAATGTTTTTGCTTATTTTGTTCATAAAACTTTGGATTTGACAACAATAGGATACTTTATAGATTTTGGTTCATAATATTGAGTTTTTCATTTAGCGGATAATCGAATATGTAGTGCAATTATCTATCGTTTTAAGTATAAAAGCCGTTTCAAGTAAAGTTGAAACGCAAGCTGCGAGACGCGCAGAAAACGCAGGTTTCATGTAATCAAATGTAGTCAAACGTAGCAATCCGTAAAACGCAGCATTTGATTACATGGAACCTGCGTTTCGACCCTACGTGAAAGGTCCTTAAGTCTACAGAAAGTTAGTATTCAAGTTTAGTTGACCCTTTGCATATGATTATCTTATTAAATAGATTTTCATCTTCGTTATCGCGATTTTCTGACATTAATTCTCTGTTCTTTACCCCGGGTCAATTATAATATCGTAAAATCAGTGGATGATGAAATAATCGTAAAAATCTTTAACCTAAAATTGTTTTAGCGTTCATGTTGAAGTATAATTTGTACTAGTCAAATAATTCAATTAAGTGTAATAATAATACAAATTGCACTAGCAATCTAATAAATTATGGGGATTAGGGCATAATTACTAACAAAAAAATCAATGTTACCAATAGAAATTCGTGCTAATTTAGTGCGTGTGTTGTTTACGTATTGTATAACTATTGCTGGAAATGTGTGCGTTTAATAAATGAATACAATTTGTTATGTGAAACAGTTCAATTAAACGCGTTATTGTAAACAGTTGTAGGTAATGCCTTTCATATGATGTTTAATTAAAAGCGTAATTATTGTGGTTGAGAGTTCAGTAGTTCGGACCATTAGATAAACCCATATAAATAATTAGAGAAGAATTCAGGATTGAAACTTAAACTCACATTAGGAGTTTGATTGATTGGAACGGGATGAAATTGGATAGTTATGTGGGGTGAGGTGTATTGGTTTTATTACTTGAAGCGCCTATCAATCAAAGCTTTTTGAAAGCAGCGCGTCAATCACCCAACAAATACTGTGCTTCCAAACAAACGAGAATCTTAATAAAACTTCCTAGCAAATAACCTAAAAGTATTTTATTTTGATTATTTGTAAATAAAATAATAACAACTTACAGAATTAATTAGATATTATAGGATTTTTTGAAATATTTTTTTATTTCATGTTTTCTAAACTTACATTGATACTCTTGTTGGGCCTTTGCTAGAAGTGAAGCAAATACATGACTGTCTACCGGTCTCTTAGAAATTTCCTCTTCGCTTGAACTGTAGTCCCTTTCCTGTCGCCATTCTATACTTCTCTGTCTTCTCATTCCGACACTTCCTTTGGGACCTCTACGTCCCAACGTCCCCGCACTATTGTCCATCACCAACCCATCTGAAACAATGAAAATAAATAAATTATTTTGTTTCTAGAACTAATCTAGAGTAGTTTAACAATTGCTATGTAAATTTATACCTTTTGAAACAAAACATTTAATGAAAATACTTTGAAAATAATAAAACCTAGTTTATTTGTGAAAGTTTTAATCAAATATAGGTATATGGTATATCATAAAAATAACATGTTATCATCATCCTATATTTATTCCAACTATTTAAATTACCCCTTTTAAATAAATGGATTTAAGAAAGTGTGTTGGTAACAAAGCAGTCATTTATACCTTAAGGGAGGGCGATACCTAGATTTTCATTTATTTTAATTGAACAAATCTCACGATTCAGACAATTTAGTAAAATCAAATTTGTCTTATTGAATAAAGGAAACTTCAAGCTATTTCATAAGATTATACGTTTGCAAAAATATTGTTTTCTTTGGGAGGTATGTAACCACAAGTAACCACATGTTATTCTTATGGAGGGTTGATTTGGTTGCCTTTAATGAAAAAAAATACAATTTACAGTTTAGTCAGAACATCAACCTACACCTGGGTTTACTTCCATTTACATGGGGACAATGCCAAGATGATGAACTTACTATTCTTCAACATTAAAATAAAGAAAACTAAAATGATTTACGACTCGTTTAAATATTGTAAAAGGTTGGTGTGATCCATTATAAGGAGATGATTACGTTTGATAAGTACGTTTTATTAATTCAACCAGTAAAGTACTCTTTAAAATATTTTATCTTAGCGCCATCTAGAGTTTCAGAATGACAGCAGTACTTTAGTATCGCGTCCTCTTAAGACCGCTGTAGACGGTCATATTTTGTTTAAGAAAATTGTATCAGAATCGACTCAGATGCACAGAACCATCCTAGTTGATTCTAAGAACACAATTATCTCACACAAAATGTACAGGGTGTCCCAGACCACCTCTTTATTTCGAGAACCCGTAGTCGTACATTGATGAGAAAAAAAATTATTACCAAAGTAAACCTAAAAAATCTTTTGGTGAAATTCGTAATTTCCAAAACTAACCAGAAGTACCCGAAACCGGAAATACCTTTAAAATTTTAAATGGCAACCTAGGTCGATTCTAGTATTTTTGGAAACGTTTTTTAAAAGTAACAACTTTTATTAAAATATTTCTTTAATATATTGCATAATTAATAAATTAAACGAAAAAAGTAACAAGTAGTCTGTTAAATTATGGAAGAATTAAAAAGTTACCATCATACTAAAGAGAGAGAATTTTTTTAAAAGGAAATTTTTAATTTTTCGCTTTATTCGTTAAAAATAATCAACTTTCTTTAATTTTTTGATGACCTAAAAAAGTTGATTATTTTTAACGAGCAATGAAAAACCCAATCTACAAAATTAAAGAAATACTATCAAAAACTATAAATGCGTAGATTTAAAAATAGTGAAACTGGCCTGCCAGAATAAACATAATCAGAATATCATGATTCGCCAGCTTGGATTTTTTTTGTCCGAAAATTATCCAGAAAAACCTTGCTGCTTACAGTGAGGAATACGGAGAGAGATTCCACCAAGCTCTAAAAACTATAGATGCAAAGTATCAAGACCTATAAGATGAGCACATATGATGGCTGATTATTGCAACGTAATCATGCTAAACTGTCATCATGAATTTCACGCAACAAAATCGCAAAAAAAGCTTTTAATGTGTTCAATAATGAAATAAAATCATATTAAAAATTGTGTTTTTTCCCACTTCTCATATCTTCTAAGCTACACATAGGATCATGAAAAAAAATCTGTTACAATCAGGATGATGAGTATACTCAAAAACCAAATTCGTTTTTCCGGCCCCAAATTCACTGTAGGTCTGTGTTTAGTTACTTTTAAATAGATTTTCTTAAATTAAACGTATTATAAATGTAGTTATGTTTTTTTTAATTCAATTAACTGATCATTTCATTAGAAACACTTTATTTTATAAATAAGTATCAAGAAAACTCTAGTGGGGAACTTAGAGAATGGGAAATTAACAGTGATGTTTTTATTCAGTACATTAGCGAAATGTAATTATTCTGAGCTGTAAATAAAGTTAGCAATTAAAGAACAGCACGGTACGCGAGGACCAATCGCAGGCGACCAGTGTCCTGCACACTTTATGTGCCATTGTCAAAAGCTATCAGCGTTAAACCCACGGCACTTGCACAAAAGCTTCTTTTCACGTTTGATATATTAAAATTAAATTTTTAACAAGTATACGCCGACAAAGTACCATATCGCCTTTGAACTTTATTTGTTTTAAAATTAATTTTTTCCAACTAAGCTACAAATGTTTATTTTTATCTTCAACTTTGGAGTATGACAAGGGATTAATATGCGTTTTAGAATAGATTGCAACAATTATGTCGACAAAAAAAATTTATAGGACTTTTACGTAGGTATATTATATTTTATTATACAAAGTGTCTACATATACCTATTTTTTCGTGCTTAGTGTATAGGTACATTTAATAGTTATTTATGCAATAAGTTCAAAAAGTGGATAATTCTTGCACACCATGTAAAAATTGTACAACGAGACCGTAGGTCGAGTTGGACAATACGTTAAGTGCAAATATACTTTTTGGACTATTTGTTCTACGATCTATGATCATCAATTATTGAAAATAATAAAATTCCATAAAAACATTAAATTAATGTAAGCTGTCAGTGTATAAAGTCATGCTTTTTTTGTACTAGTTCTGAAAAGCGTTACTTTAGTCATACTTTTTTGCACTAAGTAACGCTTTTGGGCACTCCTACAAGTAATCATAACTTCGTCCACCAACAGCTGATCATAAATGGCCTATTTTTGAACGGTCGTAGAAATATTAAATTTTTAAAGCTTCCAATATAAAGTAGGGAAACATTTAAACCTCCACCAATTTATCGGTAGCTATCAAAAAATCATTTAAAAATATGCGCTAATCTCGAAAATATCGACATTTGTATTTTTCAATGAGACACCCTGTATCTAATATAATACTAAAGCATAAAGTGAAATGTATTTATATTATTGTGTGAATGAGGTTTTAAAAATACGGAATGTAATTTAGTTTTAAAACATTGTGGATTGTGGGTGTTGTAAACGTATATGTAGTAGAATGCAGTAAATGAAGCAAATCGGGGATATGGTTAAAGTGCGTGTCTGTTTTCTAATCTGTGGGATTTAGTTACATGCTTAGAAATCTCCCATTATTGATCATTGCTGTCATTTCGGATCCACCCTGTTTAAATACATGGGAAAACAAACACATTTAACCCTTTTAATGTTCAACTTTTCGTATGACTCAGTGCCGCCACCGCAAGGCCTAAACACACCAATAATTTTCATACAGGAAATCATATTAAATCTCGTACATTGTTTTAACAAAAGACGCCTAGAACGGCTTTCATCATATTAAGATTTAATCAAAATGCATGCCAGTGCAGCAAAATAAGAGATTACAGGCCTTTGTGTGCAGGAAATTTGAAAAACTTACGTTATTTCAAGTTTTAACCGGTTTTGAAATTTAAATTAAACTCGCAAAATATTCTGTCAGGTCCATTATTTTAATCATAAAATTTTATATGTAATATTTAAAGATTCTCACAATTTGCATCTTTCAGGAAAGCCATAATTGAAAAGAATTCAGAGAGCACACTGCGCTAACGGAAGCAGCAAATTTCCGGTGGAAAACTTCTCTAGTAAAGCACGTTTTTTTCCACAGGACACGTAGGAGAATAGAAATGGAAAACAAATGCATGTGAATAAGTAAAGTTAAATTTCTTTTTAGCTTTAGTTGGAGTTTAATTACTTTATAAAAGAGTGATAAATATTTTTCATTTAGAAGTGCATTTTAATAAAACACAATTTTAAAAATTTAAAACAAATATTTATAATATTGTACAGTTATTAAAAATAAAAATTTTTTAGGAATTTCGAAATTGATTTATATATTATTTTATGGTATTATAAAATATTTTCAAGTATTAGTTTTTACTCAACAAATTTTATTATATAAGTCCATTTTTTGTTATATACCTTCAGTTTGTGGATAAACTCTGACAGCTCGATTTTCGTTTTCCAGGGGATATATTTTTAAATAGTTACCCCTTACCTTCTTTCAACCCCTAACGGAGGGCTGATACCAATTTAATAATTTCAAATGGCAGTAAGGGTCCAAATGCCTAAAAATAAAAACTGCTATATTTTAAAAATCTGAGCAGAATTTGCTGTGGAAACTATATTCAAATTATATTAAATTACCTAATTGATATAAATGAACCTATCAAGTCTATTTCTTCAGTATGTCACTTTACTTTTTGGAAATAACTCTGAGACATGTTGTTTTAAGTTTCTGGCATAGCATATTTTTAAAAATTAACCCTTACCTAGTTGCAACCCCTAATGGGAGTCGACATTAATTGAAGAATTTTAAATAGCGAAGTCAAAATGTGATAACCTACCTACCTACAATCTACAATGCAACAAAACCTGTGAGAAATCTATCTGTTTTAATTTTTTAATCTTAAATCAATCAAAATTTTTAAGATCTCAGTTGATGTTAGACCTAGTTATTTGGGCATGCTTAGCTTTAGCCCTTATTAGTACCAATTAAAAACCTATAACAGAAAAAATACTTTGTGGCTCATATTTCGGTGAGCAGTTAATCACAGAATTAACAGAGACAAAATGTCTCGAGGCAAAATGTCGGCAGACGGGAATTTTTGACCGAAGCTGTCGCGAGACATAATGTCAAACGACAATTATCGCGGGACGTATTTAGCACATCTATTACAAAAAATAAAATTATTTGCAGTTTGGAACGCATTGATCCTGTTGTGCTATATTAGCACTTGTTTATATTGGAAGAAAAGAACCCTACAGATTTATGTTTGACTATATTTACGTTTGACTCGAGTGACACAGCGGTGAAACATTCCGCCTCGAGTTGTCTCAACATGTTGCATCCGACGCTACGCAACGGTTGCAAACAGTCTCGAGCTGTCACATGCTATCGGGCGTGACTGTCGGGTCCAGTGTGCGTCTGTCCAGGAATTTGTGTATAAAATTATATAAAATCTCCGAGTCATCGTCCGACATAAATGAATCGTATTAAACTGTTTCGTTGGTTGCAGTGTGCGGCGGGCCCAACAGATTTTGGTAGTGTCTCGTTGCGTAGATGTAAATTGCTATTGTGCTTGATGATGTCTATGTGATGGCGAAACTAGTCGTACTGAAAGTTAACATTTAAAACAAAATGGATTATGGCTCCAGAATAATTATGGAGTTCAACTATCTCTTTTGGTGGCGTTATCCCATTTTTCTAAAAATGTCACTTCTTTTTTTTGATAAGGATTATTAATAACCTCCTAAATCATCGTCAAGTTTTCATCATCATCGTCATAATTTTCTGGGACCAAATGCTAAAAACGGTGGTTTCGATCCGCCTGGACCTATCTGCAAAGGAGACGGAGATATAACCCCTTTTGTATTTTTAACCCGAAATCGAACATTTTTTGCGCGGAGCCACGAAAAGGGATTTTTTCATTCTAAATGGTGTTTTAAGTTTCTTGGATCACCACACCACTTTGAACAAAAATTCCCGAAAATGATTGATTTTTCTTGCTTTTTTCCGATCGTCAGGGGTTTCAAAGGGAAGCATCCAAATTTAGCCCCTTTTATTCTTTCTATCTTGGGGATTGATTAGAACAATTATTAAGTTTCCAGGTGCAACCTCGTAGCGTCACGGTGCCGGGGTGCGAACGTTATAATTTAAGCGCTTTTTGAAAGGCAAAAGTATCTCAACTTTGTAGCTTCATCTAAAGATTTGTCCATGGAAAAAAATCGCAGTTTCTTTATTTGACTGAACGCATATTTTGATATCTTATTTCTTCCGGTACTTTTGGGACTATCAAATTCTTGTTTTGATTTTTATGCTTTTTCGACATCGTTTTTGAAAGTTCGTTTGATAGGAACAAAACAGTCGAATATTTTTCATTTTGCTTATTACATTAATATTACAAAAATCAACACTTCTAAATGTTTAGAAATTAAACGTAAAATACTCAAAAAAAAACTCGGTCAAACGATGGCACCTGTGAAGATCATAATTTTCAAAATAAAAATGTTTTTTAAATTTGTAAATTTGTATATTTTATAGTGACTAGCGCATAGGTTAGGTTTTGAAAAGATTGGAAATTTATACTAAAATAAAGTCAAAACTTAAATTTTAGGTGTGGGCGATTCCTAGCGGGCCATTTTCAACGGACTTTCAATTTTAAAAACTCTGCCAAATCTAGTCCTTGAACCAAAACCAGCCACATCTAAAATCTTTTAAATGTATAAAAAACAAAGAAATTTTTTTAATTGTAGCATTTAAAAAGTGTCATTTTTTGGCGTATTTTTATAAAATCAACCCCCACAGTTTAGAACAAAATTACTTTGATATTTCGTCTTGTTTTCAAGTTATAATCGAAAATTTATCTAAAATAAACAAAAACCTCGGTTTGAGCCAAAATTTTGCTCTCTAATTTTTCATTTTCCACAAATTAATTAATATCTTCGAACCTATTTAACCCAGCAGAGACAGCTAAACTCTCGCCCCATCACCTCTTCCACTAAAGTCAGCCTAAAAAATATTTTTTGATTTAAAATTACGATGTCCACGATCGTACTTGCAGCAAATTTTTGTGATTTTTTTCCAACAAAACTAAACATGCGATTATAACAAATATATTAAAATTGTGTCTATCCACGGTGTTTACCTTCGGTAAAAATTTTAAATCACCAACTTTCATAGTTTTCTATCTAAATAAGTTAATAAAAGAGAAATGCAAAGAAAAAAATGTGGGCAAGTAACTAATGCTTAAATTTTTTAACATTATGAAAGTAAAACTATGATAAAATAAAATAAAGTGAAATTATAATTTTGCACTTCCTTAAAATAATGACCTACTTTACTCTCGTGTAAGAGGGACTATAATGGTACTTTTACTCCCCTTTATGTCAAATTTACTTTTCTCCCTCTCTTGTCATATAACTCTCTATTATTTTCATAAATAATAAATACTTCACATGACGCAATAATTTTTATGGTAATAATGATTTTGTTCTATAATAATCAATTTGTTCAACTTTGTAATGATTTTAGTATTTATTTTAAATTGTAAGCCTGTATATTCACACAGGTTAAAGTGAATACTATGAATCTACAAGCAACCTCAAATCTTAACCTGTGAACACGATTAAAAGTTTTAAAAACTTTACTTTCATTTTATTTGTCTTGTACTGCTTATAATAATAAGCACATTTTCTATAATATTTTTAATGTCTTCATCTGAACACCATTTTTGATACTCATTGTAGGTCTTTTTATAATTTTTTCTTGATTTAGATGAAAGCAGGTTTAAACTTATCACCTTTGCCTTTTTTTAATGAGGTGGAGTACAAGACAAATCTTCACCATACTTCATTATTTGCATTTTGATATAATTTTTTTTAACTTTAAATATGATAGCTTAATATTAATCAGTGTCGGTATAGTAGGCAACGCTAATCCATAGAACTATACTTGTATGGTCTATCCCAGTTGAAGGTGCGTTCGTTTTTCATTATACAAACCAAAAACAGTAATCTGATAGTAATTGGTCGTGCAAAAAATTTAATATGCACTGAGGGAGTAAAGTGAGTATGATTGTTTCATAGTCGGGAGTATAATACTCACTTTACTCCCTTAGTAAATAAATAACTTACTATTATAGTTGAATACGTTAACAGGAATTATAAATAGATTTTTTAAGATTTGAGGTAATTTGGTTTGGATGTACCCAACTGCCCCTATTACCAAACCCAGTTACCCCATTAAAATAAAAACATGGAGTAACTGGACCTCGCATATTAAAATTGAACATTAAAATAAAACAATAAATTAAAATAAGAAGATATATACCTCAAATAATTCAGTTATGTTTACAGATTATTCTAAGCCAAATAATACCTAAAAATATTTGTAGTATTTGGTTAAAAAAAAACTAAAAGTTTTAACTGTTTTTATATAAAAAATAGAACTAAAAATTAGTTTGGACTTGTTGTTTTATGAAGTAAATACTGGAGTGTCGCGATGCCAATACCAAAAACATAAAATACCTAACTATTGTACCTTGTACCAAATAACCCATGACCCAGTTACCCCTTGGAACCATGTACCCTAGCAATACTTAATGTTATATTGTTAAAGTATATTGGGTTGCTAAATAGACGGAGTAGAAATTGCATTTCTACTCCATGGAAGTACAAAGTAAACCCGACTGTTCCTGATTTATTTCGGAAATGGAGGGTCATTACCATAGACTCGGTGAAAAGAAAAATGACTTGTTACAACCTGTGAAGCATCGAAAAAGGTTGTACATTAATGACATTTAAAGAAAAAGTTAATTTCTTCAAATTTTAATTTGAAACGCATTATTTTACACTAATTTACAGCTCTGCGGATTTGTTTGAGAAACCTTCTGTACATGGGTGTTAGTAATACAATGGTAATACATCATCCATCAAAGCTCCCCTTATTCTATTAAATATTTTTTTATTTATTTTATATTAATATACATAATAAATATTCTACTTAATTCATATTTTGTATGTATTGCAAAACACGGCACCTTGATCATCAAATTTCCTGCAGATTTTGATATATTCACAATATTACTAAAACGAGGAAATTATGAACCTTTATGCTGTTAGGTACTTAAATTTAGCACAGTATTTCCATCGGTATTAAAATCTCGTACAAAATGACATATTGAAGTGGGAAAACGTGTTCTAATAATCTTCATAATAAACTTTACTATAATAGACAGTAAAATTGCAAAACGTCCAATAGGCAACGCCGTTTTACTTTTAACGATTACTTTCTCCAATACAATCTATTGGGCGCTTGTAGATAAAACCGCTAGCAGAAATATTGACCTTAACTCCTATTGTTTGAAATTAGTCTTTATTTATTATAGCTACAATTTTTAAATAAAATAAAATTGTATTTTATGTATGGTAGTATTATGTTTTTAGTTCCTAGGGTAATTTAATTCAATGTTTTGAAAGAGCAAAATACATTTTAATAAATATTTTTCTTAAGAAAGCCTTATATAATGAAAAATAAGAAGAATTATAAAAATTAATGTATTTCTGTCTTGTTTGAATTGTAAATTGAATTAGCAGCTAGCAGCTATAAAGCGCTTTGTTGTCTGCTGTGCAGAATTTAAATTTCTTTTTTAATTTCTTGCCTACGTTTTTAATTTAGGTAAAATAAAAGGAACTTTTAAAAGCGTGAACGGCGTTTAACATCGAAGTTTGTCGAGAAGCAAAATATCACGATGAAGATGAGTACAACAAAGTGGTTGCGGATTTGACTGGTCTTTTTGGGAAGCAGAAAGGGGGACACAGCGCAGTGTGGATAGGTATACAGAGCTCTGCGGAAACTTTGTCAGAAATTGAAATTCCTTAGCCTTTGAGGAAGTTCTCACATACATGAACATTACAGTCTTTAAGATATGCGCCGGAATTCATGTAAAATTGGACTGAGTTAAGGTTTAGATGCGAGTTAAGGTCCTTAGGGCAATGTATAAAACAAGACAGGCACGCTGTTTATTTGTACACTGCCAAATTGTATTTCTAATATACAAAGATTATATTATACGAAGA
This sequence comes from Stenus bimaculatus, assembly GCA_963971135.1. Classification (NCBI taxonomy): domain Eukaryota; kingdom Metazoa; phylum Arthropoda; class Insecta; order Coleoptera; family Staphylinidae; genus Stenus; species Stenus bimaculatus. The sequence continues at coordinate 65,689,958 of OZ020180.1, read as the reverse complement.
CTAGAGTTAAATAAATACTTACATTCAAACACTGCAAGTTTCGCCAAATCTCATGACTTCCTAAAAATAGAAATTTTACTATTAAAAACTAAATACTTAAATTTATTAATTTAAAAAACTGATTAAAAATACCTCAATTAAGTGTAATTTTAATAGCGGTATTTTTCATTGCTTTAGTTATTTTAGATATTTTTAATAATTAACTATCCATATATCATACATATTTATATATAGGAATATAAATATTTTGTTTCAAAACTTAAAAAGCGCAACTTTTACTTTTTAATCTAAAAAGTCTCTAAATAGATTTAAAGAAAATACTTTTGATAAAAATATTCTTCAAACAATGTTCGAAGTTTTCATGAACATATTTATTACATTAAGAAATAAGTATGTATTAATATTTTGTAAAGATTTCTTTTACAAACTTGATATTGCAGTAGTTTTGTACATGACTTTTAAATTTTAAATTAAGAATAAAGTTTTCAGGATATTTACGGAAAGTAGCGACAACCTTTATGGAAAGTTTGACTACGGTTTCAATCACTATGCTAAAAAAGTTTTTAAATAATGTTACCGAAATCTATACCTTTTACTCTAATAAAAAAAATTAACAAAGTTTAAATTACAAATTCATTATATCTTACCTACAATTCTACAAAGTTATATACTTCATATACATAATTAAGTCAATGAACATGGAAGTATTTGTTAAATACGAATTTGAGGATTTTTCCTAAATTAAGTATGTGGTGATTTTTTTTTTATAATATTTTATATATTTATATCAAACATGTTTATAAAAGGCAAATAATTCCTTTTATACCTAACATATAATGATGGAAAATTTACAGTGGAAACAATATACAGGCAAAATAAAATGGAAGTTCGGAAATTCTATTAGTTTTGTTCAATTAAAAGGTTAAAAGCTTTTATACATGGTACTCATTATTATTTAGGTTTCTCCTCTAATAACTCATTTAATTAAATAGGTACAAAGTGTATTAGTTTAATTAAATAATACAACATACCAAATTTAGTTTGAGCTTATTCAAATGGAAAACATCACCAAAAAATAATATAATAAACATTTTGCAAAACAAATGTTTAAAAAATAAAATATTCATTAAAAACCACAATTTATTTTAATAAAGTATTCTTTTTATTAAAAAAAATATTATTATTATTATTATAACTAAATAAGTCGGATAAAAAGAATATTTTATATTTTAAACATTTATATGGTATATACAAATTTTTGCAAGAATTTTTACTTTATTTTATTCTAGAAAACTTTTAGTCATCAAAATTGTTAGATAATTTATGTGTATTTAACACGTTATAAAATAAAGTTCATTTTTTACCATTTCTATTACGGTAACCTGAGGTAACTTAGGCCCATTAAGGTAAATTTGACTCAAATTTTGGTTATCAATTAATTTTCTTATACTGAAAAACACACATAGAAAATGTGTTAAATGATAGTTGGTTATTAAGAGCAGATCAAACTATATTTTTCCAAATCTACCACAGTTGACGGTAGTTATTTTGTTTCAGAAAATTATTATCAAATATGGTGCATCACTGAGTAATTTTATTTTTAAAACCACGTTACTTTAAAAAATATATTAGTAAATAAGTTTTAGTATTGCACTATCAAATAATTCAATTTATTTCATTTATAATTTACGTAATTCTACATACCAAGTAATAATAAAGGAAATGTAATATGTAACAGAAGCATTAGTATTTTATTTTTTATTAAAAATACACTTGTAGACTAATTGATAAACAATATAGACTTTTAAATAACAGTAAATAAGGCTAAAATGTAAGGATGATAAACCAAAATTAAATTTACGATGTGATTTAGTTAAAATAAAATTTTGAAGAGAGAAATTTTAAATTATAATATATTTTTTGAAACTTCTCTCTATTCCCACAAAAATAAAATTAAAATCGATTAATTTAACAATGTCTATTTATCTATCAAAGGTGACAGAAATCTTTAAATGACAACTTAGGTCAGGCATTGTTCGAAAATCTTTTCATTAAACTGTTATTTTAATATGTTGCATAATTAACAAATTATACGAAAAATGTAATAGAAACAAGTGACAAGTATTCTCTTATAATATGGAAAAATAAAACATTTTCAGCAATAGGCAAATGTAGAGACAACTATAATTAAAGAACTTGCTGCAATAACCGGTCAAGACAATTAATTTTTAGTGAATTTACCTTTTTTGTAAATATTTATATTTTGAGTATCGCAGATCAATTGGTGCACAATTCAGTGTTCAATCAAGTCTAAAATATAATAATATATTTCTATGCACACAAATATATTGGATAAATTAAAAATATGTATTGTTATTTAAAAATGTGCAGGGGTAGTCCGATTTTTTATTTGCAAGCCGTTGCAAACGTTTAAATAGCATGCACCCTTTGAACACGGTTTCGTATTTCGTAGCCATCATTTTCGAAAAGTTTTCGATTTTTTGCAGTAAATAATCTAATGATTTTTTTAAACAAACTTACATTCTCCTATTTGGTGTGTGTTTATTTTAGTACTGCTAAATAGTGAGAAAAAATACAAAAAATTTAGAAGTAAATAAATATTTCAAAGTTGATTTTTTTTTAGAATATAAAGGCTCTCATATTTTTGAAACCTGAAAAATTTAAAAAGCTCTTTATCGTGCAAATACACTTTTGTTTTTTATCAACTTTCATTTTTGTTTTTAGAGAAACAGTTTGCGTATTTATATTAATGTGCTGCCACCTGGTGACAGTAGGTTTAAATTATTGGTGCAGTTCTGCAGTTCAAACCAATATTTCGTACCTCTTACAACTCTGCAACCAAACTTGATTATGTTTCATGCTTAATGCATGATATTAGCGTAATTAGCGGTTATTATTTTCAATTGAGACCATTGAGTTGCCGATTTAAACTATTTTTTGAAATAAATTAAAGCGCCAACTTTCGGCTAGCCCTACGACACCATAAAAATCTTGGTGCTGGACTTCGTTTTGGCGTTACACGAGCTCTTAAGGACACTGGCTATAAGAATATTGTATCCATACTTCATGGTAAAATTAAAATGTATATTAAATTTTGGGAAAACCATTTTACCGATCAAAATGTTAATACCAAATAATTAGATGTGGAGTTATGTTATGATAAACAAAAATGAATTCGGATTTAGATAAGTATTTTTTTTTCAGAAAAATTTAATCATCTAATTTTTACGCTTGACTAGAATGGATTTAAGATATTTATCTACTGTAAAAGTATCAACTTATTATCATTTATACCTTTTGAGAAATAAAATTAAACATTAACCGCTAGTATTATCAATAGACATTTAATTTGACAAATATAGTATTTTTATGAGGTTTGAATATAGTTTAAATGACATTTAATTGCAAAATAGACTATATACGTCAAATTAAACCTCATTTAAAATTAAATGTCTGTTGATAATACTGGGGGGTTAAAGTTAATTTTTTTCAATTTTAAAATTTGGCAAATTATTTTTTAGTGGTTAACCAAAATGGAGTAAATTTTTAAACCTGCAAATTATTAGAATTATTTACTGTCTTAACCTTTTGATGACCAGGCGAAATTTAAAGCACCCAGGGGGTCACTTTATGACCCCATTGGTTAACAGCTATTATTGAGTGTTTTTTTCTAGTAAAACTTATTAGATAATCAAAACCATTCATTGGTTGGAGCATCGAACTACTTTCAACTGTTTTATTTATATTTTTGGTCCTCGGTATCAAAAGTTGGCAAAATCATATTAATTGTGTTTTTATGTATTTGGGTTCTGTTGGTCGATCACCCCAAACACAAAATGTTTTTTTTTATGAATTGATTTAAAAAATAAAGGCAGTTTAATAATTTGTAGGAAGCTAAAACTCAGCTAAAAATTGAGCTCCAAATGTATAAACTTACAAAAGTACAATAAAAAAATAAGCACAGGGGTCACATAATGACCCCACTTTGTCATCAGAACGTTAATTATCTTCCTATCTTAGAGAACCATAACAAATAATTACGAATTAAATACTCCTTCTTCTTGTTTTCGTTAGACAATTCTTTACAGTAGTTTGGATAATATTCTGCATTTAAAGAAAAATGCATATCTTTTTTTAAATTGCTTTCGTAGTTGAAACCCATATTGATAAATATTTTTATTGCTTTTTATAATAATTAACTACTTATAAATATTGTTGCCTCCATATAAGTAATTCATAAAAAAATATTTGTCAATAATAGATTTTAAACCAAGTTTTATTTTATTTTTGTTATATTAAAACATTAGGTTTTTGAAATGGATATTTTGGTATGAAATGAATTCCAAATAATTAAATTAAATGTGACTATATAATTTTATTTGAAAATTAAGTCTCTTAAATTTGAAAGAGCTTTTACTTTGTTTCGTCCTTAATAATAATATCTGTGTTGACTTAAATTAAAATAAAGAACTTGAAAAAATGAAATTTAGGCTGAAAGTTAAATGTTGTAATTGAAGCAAACATTTGGACTTTAAAACCAAGCTACTTTTTTATGATCAAAGGAAGGAGAAAAATGCGTTATATTTTAATATAATTAAATTTTAATTATATTTTCGAAATATTCTCTTGAATTCATTTCCGAGAATTATAAAAGTAAATCTTTAATGTAGCTTGTAATCATTCAAGCGAAATAAATAAAATATAAATGTTAAACCATAGACGATAAAAAGAGAGTGCATATGAATAAATAAAAACGTGTACAAACATAATTTCGCTGAGCGAAGCTTTCGGCCAGAAATATTTGCCACCATAACGTGAAAATACTTTTCCAAAAGCATACTTTATGGAAAATTCTTTTCTCCGGGCACTATAAAGGAAAAACGGATTTTATCAGAGAAGATTCTGAAATGTTATTTCAACCGAACAGGGAACACACTCAATAGTTTATTAAATGTCATACTTAATTAAATTCCAGAGATCTTTCAAAGATTTCAACCGCTCGATATAACTTTCCATTCCTACCATGCTATGAGAGGGTGACTTTATTTTTATTAAAAATTGTTTGTTATTTTATAATTAGCAGTTTTAATTAAATGTAATTTATGTCAATATTTGTGTTTTTTGTAATTTTAATTAAATTTTTGGCAGTTAGTCACGTGTTTATGAAAATTTAGGATTATGTAGGAAATTGCTACAAAATATTTATTTATATTAGCCTACTAATTAAATTTGATACACCTATATTTATATGTATCGAAAATTTACCATATATTTTAACAAAAGAAATTTATTTAAATTCATTTATTTTGATTTTCAAGGAAAATAGTTATTTATGATGTAAGTGTTAAAAATGCATTTTTATGGCACGCGTGTGAAAGTTTGTAAAACGAGGGCGTGTTGAAAATGCGCTTGTATGATTTGTAGAAACCTGCATTTTTAATACCCAAATTATACAGTGTGTTTTCTATAAACATGAGTTTTACGAATGACATTAATGAAATTTATGATATAAGTATTAGTAGTTGTTTACATAGTAACCATGGTTTTGTTAAGTACTTTTTGCAGTAGTGTAGAAAGTAATTTACTTTCTAGTAATTTACTCTAACACAGGTGTTACTTTCTACACTTGTCCAAAAAGATTACGTTTTTTTACGTTTGACATGAGTGTCAAGTGCTATTTTTTACACGTTTGTAGAAATTTTTTTTTCGGCTACTACTTACACAAAAATGACATTTTAACTCGAAATATGTTACATTGTCGCAACCCGGCAAGAAAAGTGACCTAACTCAAAAATGTATTTTTTCAGAAATAACAAAAAACAAAATCTTAAAACATGTAGTGCATAGTAAAAGCTTCTTTTAAATTTCATATAAGTAGTTAGAGATGGGTGTTTTTTAAGTTGTGACACTATTCTCGCTGGGGTGGGTTTCCATCTATTATGATTTGAATTTAGAGCAGTGATTTTTCAAAAAAGGATTATTTTTTCTCTTAAGACGATAGTCGGCGAAATTTTGTGAGCGTAAAATGTGACTCTACGGAATACCATTTTTTAGACAAACCAATAAATGAAATTCTGTTTTTTTTGTAGTAGTACTTCATTAATACTTGGCATAACATGTCTATTATTTTGTTTTTGTATTTTTTATTGAATTTTTAGATTTATAGACAATCAAATCTGACCCAAAAAATGAGCAAGTTTTGCTTGCTGTTTTAAACCTTATACTCGATATAATCGGAAAAACAGAATAACACTTTTGTGAAGTTTTGTATTTAGATAAGAGAAAATTTTACAAATCTCAATTTAAAGGTCCCTTGTTAAAGAAAAATGGTATTTTCTAGGACCAGGTTTTTTTAAAAGTGCCAATTTTACTGCTGCCGTATGAGTATTTGGTGTGACTTACTTAAACAAAACCAGAAGAAATTGGTAGCCACAAGACTCTTCTGTGTACCAAAAAAAGAAATTTTAAAAAAGCTTCAATAGAAAAAAAATTATGAGCAAAACCCCAAATATCAAGCGAATTTCAAAATCAAGCGCTCGCATTTGCCGACTATCGCCTTAAATGGCAAATATCAGCAAAACGAGTGAAGATAAACTGTATATGTATAAGGTTATACAAAGTATGATTATTTTTTGAAAAGGATCCATAAAGTCCGGGTGTTCTATTTAAAAAATCGCAACTTTGCATCCGTTATACAGGGTGATTTTTGTGTATGGAACCAAAGCGGTGACGGCTAAATGGCTGGATAAAAAAAAATTGAAATTTGGTGGGATCAAATGGGGGTTTTATTCAACTATTTTATGATGAAAAAAACATTTTTTATAGCTCGGATTTTTAACACGGTAGCCATCTTTAATTTTTTTAAATGGCATCATATATCATGCAATACATCATTTGAAAATTAATTTTTACTACTTCGGGACAGTCTATAAAATTATTATTTAAATCATAAAAAACAAATATTGATAAAATATTTTATACAACTTTAACTTTTTTGGACTGTCGCAAATTAAAAAAAAATGCCTTTTTATTATTTTCCTTTCAAAATAAAAATATTTTAGCCTACAAAAAAGGCTAAAAGTTTTTTTAAAATAAAATAATATACTTTATTTAAATGAAACAAATGTTTTAGCATATTTTTGATGGCTAAAATATTTTTATTTTGAAAGGTTATTTTTTGGAATTTCCGATAATCCAAAAAAATTAAAGTTGGAAAACAAAATTTTATCAATGTATTTTATGATTAAATAATAATTTTATGGACTGTTGTAAAGTACTACAAATTAAAATTTCCAATGTATTGCATGACATATTATGTGCTATTTAAAAAAATTAAAGATGGCTGCCGTGTTAAAAATCCCAGCGATAAAATTTTTTTTTATCATAAAATATTTGATCCTACCAAATTTCAATTATTTTTATCCAATCATTTAGGTGTGACCGCTTTGGTTCTATACATAAAAATCACCCTGCATTAAAATATTGTTAGAGTCTAGAGCAGTGGTTCCCAAACTTTTTTATCGCGGAACCCTTATACAGTTTTCCAAACATCGCGGAACCCTTGTCATGAAATGCAAATTTAAGAACATTTATGGTCCTTCTAAGCTTTTACATATCTGAAGTTGATGTTGCATATTCTTGTTGAAATGGATTGAAAGTTAATGGTTCTGTCTCAGATTGTGCGGTTTGCGAAATCCCTAAATCTGTATATTTTGTGGTTCCTGCACTCGTACTTACAACCACAGCTTTCTTTATTGGCCAGAATTTTAACCAGTGATCCATTGTATGATTACAAAAAAGTTAAAAAAATACTTAAATTTTTTTAATATAAAAACTTTACCTGTATTAGAAACACAAAACAACAATATTAAAAACTGCCCAAGCAAATAGGCTTATATTGAGCGCCTGAACAACTGGGCTTATAGTGGGCGCCTAAGCAACTAGGCTAAAAGTGAGTGCCTAAGCAACTAGGGTTTCTGATGAGTGCCTAAACAAACCAGGCCGAATGTTGTGGTGCGCCCAAGCAACTAGACTTTATCTATACAGTTTTAATGAATGCCCATGCAAATTGCGATGCAAATTGCGAACACTGTAATTTTTTGAAACATCTCCTGATGATTAACGATGGAACTGCCCCACGCACTCCTCCTACTACTTGACTTTTGACTTGTGACTAACTTTGTGATGACTTGTATCTCACAATTGTCCATATTTTACATTTTATCCTGTACTGCGTCTTGTAATGTCAAATGTTTTAATTAACTAAATTCTTTATATAGTTTTTAATTATTTTAATTATTTGTATATGTACTCATAACTGTAATTCTTGTTTTTGTTAAATTTTAACGCGGTCTGGTGCCTTTATGTTCTTTCTTAAAAATTTTTTTTTTTTTTAAACACTTTGTACATGAATTAATTGAACACGTTGTATAGTTTCTTAAGCACTCTATGATCGCGCAGCTCCTCATTCTGTGATTGATATAACCTACAACATACACTGTGATCTCGCCGAACTGATAAATCTAGTCGAAAATATTTTAAATAAATGTAATCTTAAGTTTTAAATTAATGTATGTTTTATCGCTCTAAATGTTTACAACAATATTTTTTAAATCATTCTTTAGTGGTAAGTTAGATGTTACACCTCGATCTTAAACATTTGACTTCAATTATAATTAATTTTTAGTCGTTAGCCCTGTTGCATGGGCATTCATTAAAACTGTATAGATAAAGCCTAGTTGCGTAGGCATTCCTAGACAATAAGCCTAGTTGCTTAGGCGCACCACAACATTCGTCCTGGATTGGTTAGGCACTCATCAGAAAGCATAGTTGCTTAGGCGCTCACTTTTAGCCTAGTTGCTCAGGCGCCCACTATAAGCCTAGTTGCTCAGGCGCTCAATATAAGCCTAGTTGCTTGGGCGTTCATAGTAGCCCTATCGATCACAGTATGAGGAGTACCAGATTGCGTTAGTACATCTATAAATTGTTAATGGTAAGACCGTCCCATAATTTACTATGTTAAGTTTAACCATTGTAACAAATTTTTAGTGCCTGATGATGCCCTTATGAAGGCGAAACTAGTTGCACTGTAATAAATATATTGAAAAGTTGGGGAGTTGAATCATTCACCTTTACTTTTAGTAATTACTCTCCCAAATCATCGTCAAGTTCTCATCTTACCCTACTATAATTGTCTTTTAGGATATAATTCTTAAATACTATCAATAAAAGGGATTTGTCTCGCGGAATGCATAAATCTTTCGAAGGAACCCTGGGGTTCCGCGGAACATACTTTGGGAAGCACTGGTCTAGAGGACACCCTGTAGATAAAATAATACAATAAATTAAAGTAAATTGTGTTCGTCAAATTAACAACAAGTACTTTAGTAATTTTGGCAAAATTATCATTATTCTAATACTTTTATGACATTTAAGTCGTAAATACTAAACACATACTTATTTTCTTGATTCACTTCAATTATGTTTTTAATTAAAGCAAATGTTTTGAGTATATGTGTCACATAAACTATCACATGGAAGTAAAGTTTTAACCCTTTTGCATACGGTATAATCTTAATATGCAAATAAGTACTGTGTTGTCTATGAATAATTCATTTTAATTGCTTATGTAAAACTATGTTTAATTTATACGCGGGTCTACGCTTGTATGCGTAGGAAATTTGCTTTAAAAACTAAACAATTTATTTATAAGCTTGGTAAACTTTTTTACAGTTTTTACCTTAATGCATAAAATTTTAATAGTAAATATTTTGTTTATGATTTAAAATCTTTTTACGCAGTCAACTACATGTTGAAAGTATCCATTTCATCAGTAACAGGTATTTTTAGAGTAAAATATTATTTACAAACTTTAAAACAACATCTAATTTTAAAGTAAAATGATTATTTTTACAGAAAACCGAATAATTTCGTGCATGAAATATTTTTAGGTAATTTAAAACTTTAGATTTAAATAGTCTTAAATTAAGGAAAATTAGTGGAAACATGTATTTTCTATAAAGTAGCTACATAAAGATTTTCATTAAATATACATAGGAAAATAAATGTAAGCTAAATAATTACATACATTGAAACTAAACATGCCAAAACACGTTATTGTTTTCTTGTTTAGATTCAAAACAAAGGAAAGAAAATAAACTGTCGGCTTGGCCGCCTTGTTGTTTCGGCTAGAAATAATTTAATCCATAAGGGTAAGAAGCGCAGGGGTGTATATAATGAATTATGGCGTTAACGAGTGCAGAAGAGGTGTTCCGGAAACCACTGCATTTCTGCTTCTCTTTCCCTTTCCGTCTCCTCAAAAGACGAAGAGAAATCAGTGCTTATCTAAACGCGGTAAAAGGAAAATACCTCTTTATAAACATATCCTCATTGAAAATTTATTCAAGCAAAATATTTTCCCCTGCATAATTTAATATAAAATTTTTCGAAAATTACATTTCTGAATGTTTAATCATTTATTATTTGTCAGTGAGAGTTTTATTATTTCTAAGAAAAGCCGAATCTTGATGAATAATGATGTTTTCATGTTTGAATCATTTGTCACAATTTCATACTCATTTGTTAGGCGCTCCGGTAAACTGAAAGAAGTAATGTTAATTTGAAAGGAAAGAAAATTTTAATACATATTTAGCACGTGCCTTTACATTTCTAAAGCGTTTCCTTCGTATTCGAAAATGAAAAAGAAACGGAAAGCCACTTTCCCTCCAGTTGGCGTTTTTTTTTATTAAAGAATATTATAACTTCCATTTATTCGCATTAATGTACAACGTGACATTAACGCGGACATGTCGCTCAATAAATTATTATGCTTTTACTTCAAAACTTCGTTCCAAATTGAATATATTGATTGGATATTCATTTTTTAAAGACCCTTTACTATAGGATGATTTAAGTAGTCGGAAATATAACATCACTTCAGGTATCAACTACTATTAGGAACTAATACGTCGCAGCTACTAACAGTATTGTAATTCAAAATTTTATGCTGTATAAATTTTATTTTTAAAGGTGATAAAATTATCTTTGTAAAACTTTATTCCGGAAAGAGCTCTTGAAAGTTATAGAAAAAGTAAGTTTTGCTATTTAATCTAAAAAGCATTTACACTACACCTATCAAGTTTAATACAAGCATAATAAACTTAAACCCCTTTTCATATTTTTTTAAGGGTTTTTAATGGTTCAATGATAATTTTATGAAAAAAGTTATTAGAAGGCATAAATCCCACTACTTTAAGACATCAAACAAAAAATTTCGAACTATTTAATGCAGTAACATTTATTAAGATCTTTAAAAGAGTTAATATATTAACACTTACGGATAGCTTTGAAAATATCGAACAAATTTAAAATTTCAACAGTGTATGTCATTTGTGACAATCTCAAGAAGACAACTTTCCTAAGATAACCTTAAGAATTTTCATTTGTTATTAAACTTAATAATTTCAAAGGATAAAATCGATAAAAATTCAGAAAATTTAAAAAAAAATATGCTTGGGTGATATCAACGTTGAAGCTATAAAAAACCAGTATATTCATTTCCTTCGAAGGAAGTAGTTTTAAATTCCAAGCCTAATCCCATCGAAATATTATATTTATACACCTGTTAATTATTTATTAAGTAGATAGGTGATGTTTATCCATAATATTATTTGTTCCATATCGATTGTCTATCTACAGTTTTACAAATAACTGAAATGTATGTACGTTTTGTAACCCGTGACGAAACGGGGTACCGGGGCAGAATGGGAAAGGGGTGGGGTGCTAGCTACGGGCGGCGGAAATACGCGAACTTCGCGCACATCCTTCGGTTCACCGTGCTGCGCAATACGTAGGGGCACTTAGTTTAGATTTTACTGAAGGTTTGAACAAAGCTGCCAATTCTAATTTTTTGCTTTGCTTGCGACATCAAGTTAATTACACTATACACCACTCTTTCTTCGGAAAGTTACATTACATGTTTGTTTCAACATACTATTGACTAGTCTAGTGATTCCTCAAGGGCAACAAATATTTCCGCCCCTGATATAATTTCTCATATTAATAGATACTTGTTATTTCATCTGCAGATAGTACTTACAAATATGAGAAAAACTAGCCAACTGTCCTAGTTTGACAGATGCTATGAACTAAAAGCTGTTGACCAAGCGTCACTAGAGAAAATGGATATGTGGCATTTAAAAAAAATGGGCACACATATGTGTTATGGTCTAGACCTTGATGACAATGACTGTTTTCATCTGGGGACCGAATAATTTGTACCCAATTATTCGCCGGGTTCATTCCCCATTCTACCCCGAGGGGTGGAGCAGAATGCGAAAGGTTTTTCAGACACTAATTTTTGATAGTATACTTAAGCCTCGATTTCACGGTAATAGTTAGTGTGATAGTTCCTATCATGATAGGAACTATCACGCGAGCTGTCGCAATGTAGACAACTTGAAAGCCGCTATCGTATCATATCATGACAGTCCTTTCATGATAGTACCATCACCGTAAAAATGAGGCTATAATTAGTAATTTCGATAAGTTTAGCTTTAGTTTCTTGAAGAAAAATTAGTAAATAAACGTATAAACTGACAAATAATGGTGTGGTTTCTTTCAAACTCTCTCAAATTGTAATCAAAGCTTAGTTAGCCCGTTCTTCCCAGGGTTTTTATTTTAATACCAAGAATTTTTCAAGAATTTCATTAGTATATATCTCTGTTTTAATCCGCCACTAAATGATACCAAAGAAATGGCCAATAATTTACCAAACATACGTAATAACCAAATATAATTAAATAGATTTCAAGAAAAGCAAATATTATTTTTCTTAAACCAAGTAGTCCACAAGAAATGAATAATTCTATAAACCGCAAAAAAGCAACATTTTTCGACTAATATCAGTTCTTCTAGTACTATTCAAAGTTTTCGAACATCTTTGCTGCTATACCTACGAATTAGTACTTACTAATATTTTACCTCTAAATAATATAAAATTCCGTTGGAAAAAGTACTTCAGAGTAACTATGGATCCCTGAATAAAATTTGCAATGCTGTGAAAAATCATTGTGTGATCTGTCTAAAGCTTTTGATCTAGTGCCATATATGATCTATTTCTAGTTAAATTGGGGCATAACGATTTTTAAACAAAAACTTTAAACTTCGTCGTACTGAGTTAAATAAATTACATGGCATACTAAGTGGGGTACGTTTGTACCCCACAATAAAATTAATGATTTTTTTTAATCGTGTCAATTTCTTATTTACGTATTAAAAGAATTCAATTTAACATAATGTATTTATTTTAATAAAAAAACAAAGGTGAAGTTATTACCAAAAGTATGAACTGTATTTCAAAAACAACTTATTAGATTTTCCGACTATCCTCTTAAAGTTCATCCAACTTTGTAACAGAACATAATACGTGGAAATTGGAGGATAATGAAGTACAATCTTCCAATACGCCATGGTCTCCCCCAGGGAAGTATTTTTAGACCATAACTTACATCCTATTAGGTGCTAATATAAATAGTATCCGCTTTAATCAAATTTGAAAATAGTGGACTAAACAAAAGTTTATTACGTCAATTGAAAAAAAAAGTGTTCTGCATCACAAAAAGGAGCACCTAATTCTGTTTGCGATTGCGAAGTGTATGGTAAAAATGCTAGAAAACTTTTTCAAAAAGATTTCCTTTTCCAGAGTTAACCGATTGACTAATATGTTGTATTTTTATTTGTTAAAACTTTATTTGAAAAAACAAATATAACTTAGATTAATATCCAATATTTTTAAACCATCATTCATGCAATATTAGAGTTGATGTAATATAATTTGCTGGCGACTGACATCCCATAAAAATAAAAAAAAACTGGTTTGGAGCAGTTAATGTTAAATCCCAAAAAAAAACTGCAAATAGTTACAATAAACGAAAGAAAAGATATGGAAATAAAATCGATTTTGAAATTTCTTCTTATTACCTTAAACTCATCACTCAAGTGAAGTCCGTATCTAGATCTAAATCTAATTTTTAAATAGTATAATCAGCAATATTTGCTATAGGAAGAATGGTATTATTTTGAATATTCCACATCATTCGATGTTTCAGCCCACTTAAGTAAAGTGTTGTTACATAAAAAAATCGTCTGTTAATTTTAATAATATACGAACAAATCTCTACTACTTTGACTATTTATGTGACTCCCTACCTCCAATAATAATTAAGATACCTAAGCAAAGACAGCATAAATTGTCAGATTTTATCAACTAAATTCAAGAAGAATGTAAAGATGTACCATTTCCATTTGTACCAAACTTATTACAGCTCAAAGAGCCATTCTTTTTACTTATCACGTTTTTGTGTGCCAAAGTTAATAATTTTAATTAAAAATTCGCATTTGTTCAAATTGTTAGCATTGCCTCGGCCTGTGTAATATCAAATAAATAGTATTAATATTATAATTTGTTTTAAGCTGTGAGAATACATTTAAATTTCAGAAGTTGATGTTTTTATGTTAAATAGCTAAATGTACACAGAATGTAAAGTTTCCTTAATTATGAAAATACGCAAGTTTTATTTATTAAATTTACAATATTAATTACGATTTTAACCGAATAAACATTATTCCTATTAAAATTAAAAAAAAAACAGCTAAATAAGCCGACTTAAAAAGTACTTTTCTCTCGGTAATAAGTACTATAAACATTTAATTATTAATTGACAAACGTATACGTATATACGTTTAATATGTTCATTTTATGGCATTAAGGGCAACTAATCTTATAGTTGACTTAAAACCATAATTATATAATAGCTTTTAGGCTTAAGAAAGTGATTTATAATTTGTAGTAAAACGATAATTTGAATATATTTATTAGGTGGCCTAATTGGCCATAAACTCAGACCCTCATGCTAGTCGAAACAACTTTGTGACCAATAAAAGGGAAAGCATGTCCTGTAATTTGAATTTCTATGACCATCTTCCTAACTATAGGAAGAAAAAAAATTATGTATAAGTTTTGTTTAGAGATTAATATGTATTCCCACATGTATGCACATAATTGTAGAAAGAACTACATTTAATATAATAATTTACAAATACAAAAATAAATTGTTAAATACTCTGTCTCAGAATTCAGTTTACTGGAAATATCTCCCTTAGTTGAAGAGATGAAACATCAAATCAAAAAAGCTTTTAATCGCATCAAATTGGCATTCTAATTCCACCTTTTTAAATATTATTGGCTTTGACTACATTTAAGAAGTCTTCATAAACTTTTTTCTTCAAATGGTACCCCCTTTTGTAAACAGAAATTAGTTCTCAACTTTATACTCAACTCGACAGTATTTTATTTTTACCATGTTTGATACATGGAGTGTAAATGTGTATTGTCAGTATTTTCTTTGAATTTGAATCGTGGCATTATTCATATGTATACATTAATGAATAAAATCATTTTTGACGTTTTGAAGCTTGTGTACAATGGGCAGAAGCCAATTTTGAACATTTATTATAATTTATTTTAGTACTTGTTAAATTATAAAATGAATAAACTTCATTTTAAACGTTCTTTTAAAGTGAGTTACATGTTGTCGAATTAAAAATTAACTTGAGGCACAATTTCTGTTAACAAAATTAGGGGGTGTCATTTGAAAAAAAATTCATGATGGCTTCTTAAGGGTCATCAAAGTTAATAATATTTTAAGGATCGAATGGGAATGCCAATTGATTCCATTAAAAGTTGTTTTGACTTGTTTTGTATCTCTTCAACTAACGGAGATACTCTTGGGACACCCTGTATACCTAAACATATTCGTGAAATTTTCGAAAAAGTGTACTGGCTTGAACTTAGGTACTATTAGTAGCGAAAAAAAATAGACAATATTTAATAAGAAATGCAGGATAATTTTTTTATATCAATTTAAAACTTTTTTTAGCAAAATGTGGATAAAAAATATGTCAAAATGTGATTCTTGGCTAATATATTAATATCCTACTATATCTACTGATGCCCGTTGTTCAAATTGAGCTTATTAATTATTTTAATAATATTAGTTCTTAAAATATTGGCCATTTATTACAAAAAAATGTAAAAAATGTAAATAAAGTGAAGTAAAGTATATAATCAAATGCTTATACTTATTTATAATTATTTGAAATTGTCTGCATTGCCTGATTTGGTTATATACATATTCCATTTAAAGTTTGAATCATACGGGTCACTGTTTAAATATTTTAATTTATGTACTTTATTTTTATACTATAAATATAAATAAAATAACATTATATTGTTTATAAATATTTAAATATTTATTCCATTTTTCCCAAAACATATTCTAATTTAATATACTGCATATATTTTAGATTTTGTTTTTTTTAATATGATCTTAATCGTTTATTCATTCTTTACAAAATGTTAATATTAGTAAAAAAAAAATTAAATATCCTTGCTCTGCCGAATGTAAAGAAATTTGATTTCCCAGCAGGTACATCATTTTCTCAGCATTTAAAAAAGTTAAAATTTCAGAATCTTTATCGATACTTTTTAAATGCAAAAGTAAGATAAAGTTACTTTTAAAGTATTCAAGCGAAAACAGCGACAGGCTGTTGTTAATAGTTTGAAATTGGGGATGGCGGTGGTAGGTAAGGTGCAACTCGTTTGTTAGAAAGAACTTTTACATGGCGCACAATAATCATAATATTATAAATATTTATGCCGCAGCGGCCATGTTTAATATAATAACTTTTACAACTTTGGCGGATATAAGCGGTACGACAGTAAATTTCTGCGATAAGGTGGAAAAGTAGACGGTTGACGATTATGCAAATCTTAAATTAAAAGTTTTAGCATAATTCGATTTAACTTCAGTTTATAAATCTGTAGTTTCTATATACAGAGTGATAAATCTATTACCATTAGCACCATGGAAAGTGTTTATGACTGCGCTTAAATTGAACAATAAGGTAAGGTACTATAATTTCAGTACTTTAAATACCCAGTTAAATAAAGATTCTTAAACAAAGCCTTTAAATAATATCGCTTAAATTGTATGTTCCTAAAAACATTTTTATGGCCTTCTGATTTAAATGCTCCAGTAACAAATTAATCATTTCTAATGGGTGCCAAATATTGGATTTAATCCCTTCATTCCCAAATTTGGTACAAAACTAACCTGCTTTAAATAGTTATTTTTGAACAACAGCTGATTTAAGAAAAAAATTTATAGAATAATAACAATTTACAACAACTTACTTTTGCGTTTAGTATCACCCATAAATATTAATTGATTACTATACACTATTACTGATAATTAAATATTTTAAAATAACATTAAATAAAATCTAGATATTCTTGCACTTCCGTAAAAATTAATATACAAGGTATTTCATTATATGTGGGACCAGTTTTTTCAGTGGGTAGAGGATACCAAAATACTGAAAAAAAGTTCATAGAAACATAATACACCGGGTGTAAAGGAAACATGGGTCACCTCTATAATTTCTTTATTTATGAAAATAAAAATTTGAAATTTGACTATCTTGTATGGCTCAAGGAAATACAATTTATGCACTATTTTTTTTCAATGTTTATTTTATTTGAAAATAAAAAAATCCGAACTTGACAAAAACTACCAAAACTAATTCTAAATAATACTTATACCTAAAGGAAATTATAATTTGTAAAATTATTCAAATACTTTTGGAGATATTAATTTTTGAACTTTTTTGAGAAACATTTTTGCAAATAACTTTTTTTTAATGCAAAGTGTCGTGTAACTCGGTTTTTAAATAAGTAGATTCTATAACGATTATTTTGGTACCCCATATGTTGGGTTAAATCAGTTTGCCCAAGCCTATTTTTAAATTTCTAGTATGAAAATACAAAAACATGCAAAATAGGTAGATGCAAATTGATTTGACCCTACATATGAGGTATCAAAATATCATTATAAAATCTACTTTTTTAAAACCGACTCGGCATCTTTGTATTTAAAGAAACAGAGCTAATTGCAAAAATGTTTCTCAAAAAAGTTCAAAAATTAATACATTTCTAAATAAACATAAAGTTTCAAAAATTATACAGACCAAATAGCATGATGCAGTTTATATAACCACTTTGAAATTTTTTTCTCAAAAGGTTAGTTTGCCCATAGGACTAAATAAGCTGCGTGCGAGGATAGACTTTTGAAGAAAATGGGTCCTTATCAACAGCATTTATAGACTAGAATTTTATGAAATTCGTGGTAAATACACAACAAATTGTTATCAAGCAGGGTATTAATTTACGTACATAAACTGTACTCAAGGTTGTACCTCAGGTATTCTTGGGCCACTCTTCTTCATTATTTACATCAATAATTTTGAATGTAATACATATTAATGATGCAAAAACTTATATATTTATGCAAATGACACAGACGTGGAAATCTATTTATAAGTTAAATAAATATATATTTGTCCTAAGAAAATTAGAAAATATTTTAAATTTTGAGTTTATACTAAGATATGGTGTTTTTTAAGGAAAATTTAAAAATAAGGGTCTCATGTAAAAATGCCTTCACCAAACTGACAATGTTAACAGTACTATAAGTTATATGTTTATTGCTGTTCAATCCATATCAAAAAAAGGGATTTACTTTGATGGTACAAGCGAACAATCACTCGTATGAAACTAGAAATTGCCTAGTTCTAAGTGTACCTACTTTAAGATTAAGTACATCCATTAAAGACTATGATTACCAAACTATCAAGTTCTTTAATTAATGTAAGAAAACTGACAATAAAAATGTTAAAGACCTGCATAATGAAAATACTTGTGGAACATTGTTTATATGAAAATGAAAAATATTTCAAAATTAAATTTGTGTTAACATATTTACATATGAAAAATTGGTTGAATGTATGTTTATACATATATATATAATTTATGAATATGATTAAATGTTGAATTATTTTCTATTTATATTTCTTGTTATTTTCTGTAACTTTTGAACACCAAAGATGTCATAAAATACGATTTGCCAGAAACTAAAAAATTTCAAAGAAAAGTTATGTATTAGTTGGATAAGTCTAGTGTATAATACCAAATTTGACGGCTTAATTAGAAACTGTTCTAAAAGAAATTACCAGAAACCAATTTTATGTCCGGGTTTTAAATAGCTGTACCTTCTTTGTTTTGATGTTTTCTACCTATGTTTAATTTTAAAATATTATATTATAAACGATTTGATAAATAACTTTTATTTTATAGTCTGCAGTAGATTTTATTATACATAGTTTTAATTAGAGAAAAGTTCCTATCCTTTTTGGTAATTTATAAAAATACCAAGTTACTACCATAAAACAGGCGTAAACCAAATTAGAAACGACCGCAATAAAAGGGATGACATTTATTAATTACGTTTTAAACCCATTTTCGTTATAAAATAAAATTATAAATCCATTTTACGATCTAGTAAAAGAATCATGCTTGTGGTACAAGTGGTGCCATCTGTGCGGCCAGACGTTAAGCGGGGTAGTAAAATTTCCTTCATAGACGCTTTTATTAAAAGCTGTTATTATGGTGAGCAACCACGTATCAGAGCGTTAGTAAATAAAAGTGACGAATTTTAGATCCCAATTATTTTTCTGCATTCCCTCTTTATAAAACGTGATGTCGCAAAAGTTTTCAGGATCTTTTTATTTTCCCCAATATATATCCCTTATTTGGAATACATAAATATTTAATGGAGTTTTGAGTGCATAAGTAAACCTAGGAAATTTAAATTCTGTCCTTTGTTTACCTCTAATATCGTAAATAAAATCTTTGTTTTACGTTTACTAGACTAATCAATAATTTCCTGAGTTCTCATGAAAGCTACCTCGTTATTAAGTTCTAAAGCTCAAACATAGATGTCGCTGAGAGTTTTAAAATGCTATGGGTTCAATAAAATAATAATACGTATTTTTTAAATCTACTGATAACTGATAACGATAAACAACTAATAACAATAATTCGTTTTAATCATTCCAATTTTATTTTATAAATTATTACTTGTACATGAATGTAATATTTCCTAATTTAGTATTTATAAAAGAACTTTTTATCAATTTCTTTTTATTCGCAGCTGTCAAAAAAGTGTTGCGGTGTGTGATAATAAATGACATGTCATGTTTTTTACAAAACGAATGTAGCTTTTATTGCAAGACCTGTCGATCAATATTAATGCCTTCTTTACACACAATCCTATAATTTATAACGTCATTAAATAGAGCAATTAGTTTTGATAAATTATATTGGTAGCAGCTTTTTAATTCGTTACGTGTTTGCACTTCGTTAAAAGTAATTCTACCAGAAATAAAGAATAAATTGAATAATAAATAGAATAACACCAATCTTACTAAAAATTTAATTGCATATGCAGGACAGGAGAAAATGAAATATATTTAAAACGTTTAAATACTGTTTTTACGAAAGAATGGTGCAACAAGTATTAACATTTTAAATCCACGAACAAATCAGTTATCAATTTATATTAATATATTATTAGTCCTGACCACGAACGTGGGATATTATAATTGGTCACAATTTCTAAATTTTAACAACGGTTTTTTGTCCTTTAAATAGTAGGCCAGAAAGATATCCGGTAAATTATACATATCCTGTCAGTAACAAAAATATACCCAAATTATAGAGGGTTATAAAGTCAGGAGACTTTTATATGTTATATGAATTTGATCTCTCAATATGAGAATAAGGAAGTTGTTTTGGGTGTTCCTTATCGTAAATGGTGAACTCGCCGGGTAAATTTGTTTTATTTGGAATACATTGGACATAATTATAGGTATTATGTTAAAAAAACTGTTGACTATTTACTTTCGTTCTTTTTAAAAACAACTTAAAAATTATAGTTATTAAGTGGCATCTCACATGTTTGTTGGATACTCTAACCAAAGCTTTGATTCATATTAATGATAGATTTGTCTCATAAATGGGAAGGCAGAATTTTTATGTATAAGCCTATGTCTGATTTCGCTTTTCAAGGGATTTACAGCGCTTTAAAGGTGGTGTTAAAAAATAAGTTTTTGATTATTTATTTCAGACCTGTTATGAAGCGTTTAAATTTTGATGATTTTATTCAATTAAGTTGGTTAATGGTAAAAACAGAGACAACACTTTAACAATTACAGTTTCAGAATATTTTTTTAATATACAGGGTGTTTCTTAAATGGTGATCACGGCTTCGTGTGCTTATACTACAAGTAAAAATAAGAGAAAAAGTCTATATAAACAATTGTCCAAAATTCTTAATTTGTTATAATTAATTTTATTATTTTCTCTGGCTCGGCTGAATGAAAATTAATTAAATTTTAGGGGTGAGTACTTGTCATGGATGGCCACTTTTGGCTATTATTTCTGTCTTAATTTAACAATACAGTAGCGTAGAAACGGGTTAAGGTGCCCCTTTATTAAATAAATTGGTACGCCACTGCAAAATTTGGAGATTTTGTTTGGATTTTTAAAATCTTCATTAAATTTACCACAAAATAATACACATGTTCAATTTTAATAGGATTATTGGTATTTCCGTAATTTTAAATTTTATGGTCCTTGCTAAAATCAAGCTAATTTTCAAAATTTTAAACAAATTTAAATTACATAAACAAAATTAAAATTGATAAATCTTAGTAAGACTCTTAGCTGGTGTTTTAAATAAATGAACAAGTTAGAAACAATATTTTAAATTTTATAAAAAATTAATAAGGGTGGCCATTTTGAACATTTTTCTAAAATTGGATGTTTCTGAGATGTTTATTTTTAATTTAAAACACAACAAAATATTATACTAAAAGTTTTTAACTCTAATTTACTCATTTGAATTTAATTTGTTTAAAATTTTGAAAATTAGTTTGATGTTATAACACAGGAACTGGGTTATAAAACGCAAAATTACTGAAATACCACTAATCCTATCAAAATTTAATGAAGATTTTAAATATTGAAATAAAACTGTAAAATTTTGGAGTGGCATACCAAATAAATTTAAAGCGGGTGCACCTTGACCCCTTTCTATGTTATTAAAGTATTATAAATTAAGACACAAATAATAACAAAAGGTGGCTATCCATGTTAGGTATTCATCCCTTAAGTTTTATTAATTTCATTCAGCCGTTCCAGAGCAACTAAATAAAAAGTAAAAATAAAAAAAAAACCCGAACACCCTTCATTTCGGTAGCAGTGAAATTTTGGACAAATGTTTATATGTTGTTTTTGTCTAATTTTTATTATACTATAAGCACACGAAGCCGTTACCACCATTTTAGAAATACTCTACCGGGTGATTCATTTAACCTGGAATATGGAATATCTCGAAAAATACGAATGGCTCAGAAAAATTTGCCAAATCGAAACTTTAATATCTCCCACGACCACACCCACTGGGGACAGCGGCGGTGGCAAATTTGAATCTTAAATACGAACACCTATTTTTTATCACAGATTTGGATTCAACGTCAAAAGCTACGTACGATTTCTCCGAAAAAATATTTTCTTTTCGCGATTGATGGCGCTTTAATCACAAAAAATTGAACAGAATCTCATATACCTAACACCTAACCTACATTTCTAATTAGTTTGGTTACGTACCTACAAATTGAACATTGATAAAGTTAAACAATTTCTATTACAAAGGATTTTCGTAAATATTTTGTATTATTTACTAAGGATTGTAATTTTGATTTACAAAAAAGCGAAATTTATTTTCAAATTTCTTTACATACTCTGGGTGAGGGTCTGATTTTGAAGGAAACTTTATATACATACAGTGTGTACAAAAAGTTCGGCAACGCCCGTTTATTTTAGAAATGAAGCACTTTTGAAAAAAAATGTTTTAAATAAAAGTTGTACGATTCTTAGTGACACACTATCAGGAAATCTGGAATAGCAAGATGAAAGTCAGGCGATGATCACTTATTTTTTTTTAAATAGGGGCAACCCATTTTTATTGCATATTATTACAGCTTGTATTCAGAGGTGTATGGAACATTTTTTATATTGTTCTGAAGTAAATAGTTTAAAAGTTTCAAATAAAAGTTGAGAATTCTTAGTGACGTACTTTTTAAAGATATTGTCATGACCTTGAACAGTAAGGTGAAGGTCAGGCGTTAATCACTTAACTTTTTTTAAATAGCAACCACCTACTTTTATTACCTATTATTTCAGGGGTTTATGGAGCATATTTTTATATTACTTAAGTAAGCAGTTTAGAAGTTACAAGACTTTAAAGTTTTAATAGGTAAATTCGGCAACACCACACGAACCTATTTTGAAAGTAGACATTCTTGAGAAAAATGTTTCAAACGAAATTTGTACGGTTTGTGGTATTTAAAAACAAATCGGCGCGGCGTTGTAAAACTTACATACTAAAACTTTAAGCTCTTGTAACTTCTAAACTATTTACTTTAGTAAAATAAAGAAATATGCTCCATATACCTCTGGAAGCAAGCTTTATTAATAAGCAATTAAAGTAGGTGGTTGCCGTTTTATAAAAGTTAAGTATTTATAGCTTGACCTTCAACTTAATGTTCAATGTCATGGCAATATTTCCACAAAGTGCGTCACTAAGAATCTTACAACTTTTATTTGAAATTTTTTTTTGTAAAATGCCTAATTTCCAAAATAAAGCAGCGTTGCCGAACTTTATGTATTAAAAATTTGAACCCTTGTAACTTTAAAACTATTTAGTTTAGAAAAATAAAAAAAATATGTTCCGTGAATCTCTGATAGCAAGTTATAATAATATGCAACAAAAATGGGTTGCCCCAATTTAAAAAAAGTTTAGTGATTATCGCCTGACCTTCACCTTGCTGTTCAAGATCATGGGTTATATTTCCAGATAGTGCGTCACTAAGAATTGTACAACTTTTATTTGAAACATTTTTCTTAAAAATGCTTCACTTCAAAAATAAACGGGCGTTGTCGAACTTTTTGTACACAATGTATATTGGTGGAGTATAACATGTGTAAAAAATAGTTTTAGCATTTTTTGTTATATAAATAAAAAAATTAAACCTGAAAAATTATTTAATTTTCATTTTTTTCAATTTTGACGAATAAAACATACGTTTTGTCGAATGAAACATAATTATCATAAAACTAAAAAAATTAATAATTTTGATTCTTATACAAAAATCCAATTTTTTAAGAAATCTTGTGTCCACTTGCTTGCATCTAAATTACTGGATTACTAGATGCAAGATTTATGCGTATACTATCTACAATGCGAGTAGCTCTAATCTCTATTTCAAGCAAAAATTTCGGCAACTAATAGATCACGGTGTACATCCATAAAAATAAAAGCCAAGTTGCTTATCAGTGACCGGTTTCGTGTTTATTACTTAACACATCTTCAGGCCAAACAAGATAATTATAAATGTACATAAAGAGTGGCCCAACTAAGAGTTCCCACATAGGTTATTTTGAAAATAAATTATTTTAGAAAAAAACCTGAAGCCTGTCAATTTTTTTTTGAGGACCAGTCTATATGGTAACGCAAGGGAGAACCCCTCACCCCATTATGCAGGGAAATTACTCCTTCAGAAATCTTAACTGACATTAGGAGTGATACATAATTTTAAAGCTCCTACTATTCTCTGTATTGCTGTCATATTTTTTTTAATTTGATGGAATATTTGAGAAGTTACAGAATTTTCACGTTAGACATGTAAAACGTTTTTCTAACAGGTGACATGGGTTAAAAAGGTTTTTAAAGCATTGTTAAAAATAAATACAACAGACTTTTTTTAAATACTTTTGTTCTACCAAGTTATTTGAAAACAAGTAATATTTATAAAATAGCCTACAACCGGTCAATTGTTTAGAGGGGGGCCAATATATGGTTTTTATTTTTATTATAACTTTTACATTTTTATTGAATTTACAAATGTTAAAAACTAAAATACGATTACTTTTGAATAAACTGCATATTTACTACTAACAATCTTCAACTTTTATCACCTTTTGTAGCCAAATGACGACGAATGCAACATTTTCGTATTAATATTTTAAGCTTGGAATTTTCCAAAAAATACGTCACATAAATTTTAGAGAAATATTTAAGCACACCCTGTATACGATAGTTTACTGATGAACCAGTACAAAAACAAAATTGTTTTGATATTTAAGTTTTATTTAACTATTTCCTGTAGAGAATTTATATTGTGTGTATTTTCTTTGGTTTTAAGGATAACCTAGTCCATGATTGCAAAACCCTCTGCATTTTGGAAAAATTAAAGAATATCGAATATAGTACTTCTCTTCGAAAAGTTTAATTGGTGGTTCTTCTTATATCCTCATAACAAATAAAAAATTTCAAATAGGTTTAAATTTTTTTAATTCGATTATTGTACCTCGTTTTAAAAAGTAAAGCAAAGAGCTACCCGCAAAACTACAATAGGAGACAGGAAAATTGGTCAGTAATCTAGCTGCGTCTTTATCTTCACTTCCCAGTTAGCTACAAGTAGAAAGTTTGAGTTTCGTCTTAGTATTTTCCGCCAACTTGTCAAGTCTAAATGAGTAGGAGAAGTGTGTAAGAACTGCGGCCTTGGAGGAAAGATTAGTAGGTTTTTTGGCATGTAGATACGAGTTTTTAGCCACTAATAAATATAATTCCTTATAAAACAACCGAATTTTAATAAATTATATAAATAATAAAAAATGTTGTTTTTAATAAATAAATACTACCTGTGACAAAACGTAGATTTAAGTACCTAATTATATTTTGTGCTATTTCATATTTCAAATTTAAATTTAAAAAAACACTCGTGCAAATGAATACTGTGACTTTAATAACGTAGTATCGTTTTAATTAAGTTACAAGGCTACATACTATTGATTTTCAATTCACCTATACAAATAAAGTTAAAACAATGTGTTGGGTCATTCAATTTTCAGCCTTTTATGTAGAAACATTAAAGTTGGCTTGGGTAAACGAAACAGAACAATGTTTAGAGTTAATTATAACGAACCTTATATGTAAATTTTTTTATTATTTAAATTTAACAAAAATTTCAGTTTAACACTTAAAAATTTATGGCGAACAGACTTTGTAAATAAGCAACTAATTTATAAAACGATTAACTTAGTAATTTAAAATAGTATTTACAAAATCCGGTAAAATTGCGCTAGATATGAGTTATGAGATACTACTAAAATTAACTAAAATGAAAAAATTTCGACATGCGGTATGCGACAGAATATGCAATACTTTTAGGCACACTCTAAAAATATTTTAATGATAATACCGGGTGTATATTCCAAGATGGCGGACCAAACTTACGTTTTTTAAATAGAACATACAATATATTATGAAATTTTTGGATTTGCTAGCAAAAAATATTCGTATTTTATATAACCTTTTATGGGTCTATTTCACTCATTTAGGTGATATTTACCATTTAAACAAAAAAGATCCAGTTTTGAAAAATCACTGCTCTAAAACTAAGTTTTCCATATCTTCTAATTTATAGCTATCATGTTAAATTTGTTATAATATTTATCAAGGTGCCGAATGGAACACCCTGTATATTTTAACAATAATCGATGGCATTTTTTACACAGTTTCTATTTATATAATATTTGTATGTTCGCATTTTAATGCTTTAAGTTTAGGAAAATAAGTGAAAAATAGACTTTTGATAACTTTTCTTTGGGTTTCGTTTCAAATTTGCCTAATATTTGTTTGAGTCTTTATCTACTTTGCTGTTTTAACCTTCCTACTCTGCTGGGGTCATATATGACCCCTTTCTCTATAATTTACATAAAATTGCAATTTGTGATGAAAATCATATTTTTACTTATTCTACGTTAGGGGTCTTATAAGACCCCAAATAGAAATACCTAAGAAGATCTTAATTCCGAAAAGAAATAACGTTGTTAGTGCTTAAGACTGATCGTACCCATGATTTTTAGCGCTATTTTGAGGTTTGGTAGAAACATCCTAGAGCCTTTATTTATTAATATTTTTGATTTTTTTTTCTGAATTTAAAAGAGCGATCTTAATTTTCCATCATAGCAAAAAGATTTTGTTTTACTATTTGTTTTTGTTTTTGAAAATAATTAATGAAAATCGTCATTTTATGCAGTTTTCAATGAGCTAAAAAGCACATTTAACAGATAAAATTTAGATTTTACTTTAGCTAAGATGGAAAATGATGTTTTATTAAAATATGTTTCAAATTTGAACCAATTTCATTAATTATTAAGGGTAGTATGATGTTTCTACTAATTGATGTTTTGTCGAAAATCGTGAGCTGTAAGCGCTCCTGCACAGAGAGTGGGGGGTGTGTCTTAGTGGATTAGTGCCCAATACAGTCCCAAACTCATACGGATGATTTTTACTCTCAAAATATTGAATTTTGAGTGCAAATAATCAGTTTTTGCTGTTTGCGATTCCTATGAATTCACGAAAGGAGGATTGCTCTAAAATACAAAAGATGAAAGAAAGGAAGAAAAGTACCTTATCAAGTTTGATTTTTTTTTGGAAAACCAGGTATAAACTAACGACCTAAAAATAGTCTTTAGTTTTCATTTAGTATCCGAGTTGATTGTTTTCTTTGTCTTTGAGTAAACAATTATTGACAAATACGTTCACCTGTGTGAAAAGTATGACGACTAGGAAAGGACTTATACCTGGTTTCGGTGATGAAGCTACCTTTAAAAACAATGAACCTGTCAAAAGGCATAATTTGCACTATTATACAACGGAAAATACCTTTATATATTTGGGGAGCTATAATAGGTAACCATGTTATTGGGTCTCACTTTTTTATGGAATCCTAGCTAGGTAGATGTATCTAGATTTTTTAGAGATTTACTATATTGTTGTTGGAAAACTCAGTGACAAGAAGAGACATGTGGATTCAGCAAGATGGAGATTTTGTGCAATTTCATCGGATTGGTAAACAATATTTAAATAATTATCTCTGAAGGTTCAGTAAAAATACTTTTTATATAACTAGAAGAGAAAAGGTATTTTTACTGAACCTTCAGAGATAACAAGCCACTCTCTTCATGGATACAAACCAATTTTACAATTTAAATAATTGGCTACCTGGACATTAGCAGAAATGGGCCGGCCAGATCTCCCGACTTAACCCTGATAGATTTTTTGTTTGGTGCCACGTAAAATTTTTATTGTATCAGACTCAACTCACAATATCAAATAATATTCTCAATAATGCCAGACGAGATTTTTGAATATCTATTACAATTTTTATGATAAATAAATTCAATATTTTTGACCATCTTCAGTTTAGCAGCTTATCTTTTCTAATATTGAAATTTTTCGTAAAAATTTCAACACAAAATTGTCATTTGTTTTAAGGTAGTGATTTTTCAAAAATGGATCATTTTTTGCCTAAATGATGATAAAAGATTATATACAAAGTATGATTATTTTTTGATAAAAAATATCATGACATACTACGTGTTCCATTTGAAAAACATAACTTTGGTTCACCATCTTGGAATGGACACCTGGTATATTATTAAAATATTTTTAGAGTGTGCGCCTAACAGTATTGTAATTCTGAGGAAAAAAGCACGTCTATAGTTTTCTTTCGTTTTAGAGTATTGTTACGTCCTCGTACCACAGGGACACCCTGTATTAAAGTTTAGTTATTTAATTTTTTACTTTTAGTTTTATTTGAAAATATTATTTACGTCCGCATTGTTAATTTATAATATAAAGTTCATTCAAAACATAAAACTCATTAATTATTAATAAACTTGGTTTTGTTTGTGACTGATCATCCTTTCCTTTGCATGTGTATTTGAATAAAAAGACGTACTGCAGGAAGGTCAACCATAAATCTGTCAACCGAGACTCGGTATAAGTTCGGCTTTTGACTAGGAGGGTCTCACTTCAGATCGAGCTTTGTGATGCGCCTCTGTGAATGTAAACCACCCCCTTTGGATCACCTCTTGGTCCCCTACTAACTTAGCATCGCTGCAAGCAGTTTACTCCAGCTTTTTACAGATACTTTGTATATCTATATATACATATACTGACTAACAAAGAAAACTCTGCTTTGTTTGCTTCCTAAACTTTACCTGTAGATTTTAATGGGCATTAAAACACAAAAATATACCTTTATTTACAAATTAATAGCTTGTAAAACTTTTCTGTATTTAATTAGAGAGACAATGCTTTATTTGATTTAAATCCTGGAGAAAACAATTACTTTTAATTGAGATCTTGTTATTTTTTCAAACCATCCAAATAAAGTAAAATATAATTAGGTAAAAAAAGTAGGAAAACTCTTAAAAGCTTCATTATTTCTATATAAAATTTTAAGTTGTATAAGGTTTTGTGGTTTTTGTTTATAAAAGATTGTAAGAATATGATATTAATTTGGAAATTTGTTAAGGAGAAAATGTTTTTGGGCTCTCCATTATAATAAAAGTAGGGTTATCCTGTCAGAACAACTCGTCCGTTGAAAAATCTATAGCTTCAGAACAATAGCTTTTACTTCGCACGAGAGAAAGAATAAAATTGGTTGGATACCCAAATTATATTGACAATAGCTGCTTACAAATACATATACTTGATAAAAAATAAATGGTTTTGGGCGTAAGAGAATCTCTACGAAATTTAGTTTTGATTAAATGTATCTTGCTTTTTTATTTATTTAGATAAATTTTATAAGCCCTTAAAACACGTTAATTAGTGAGGTCAAGTAGTAATATAATAAATTACTGTTTATTTAATAGTGACTTTAATTAAAGCTTTAAAGGAATAAATAGCATTAAAACTACGTTTATATGTATATTTTAGTACTCATAAACTCACCGAATGCTGAGGACGTAGTTTCTAATATGTATTGGAATTAAACACGAAGAAGTACTTCAGACTAATGATAAGATTATTATCGGTTAAGCTTATTTAATACTTAATGGTGTTGGAGAAGAGTAGCACCAACCTAAAACAAATAAAATAGGATAATACAATTAATCGTGAATTTAATCAAATCTTAGTTAATCAATACACAAATACAATTCATGAAACTTTATTTATTAAGTTTAATTGAGTTTTTAAATGTGATTTTATATAAACTGTCATCAATTACTGTTTACACGAAGAGTTGATGTAAATAGTTTATAAATCCACAAATGCAATAGCCGAAGAGCAAGCATATTTATAATTTAATATAGCCTTTCACGGAATCCCGGTTACTGCGTTCGGTATATAATATTTTTATAAAAATGTCAAGTCGAGTGATTGCTAAGATTGATTAAGACAAGGCGAAAAAGATCTTCAGCAAAACAGCGAACAGACTAAAATAAAATATGACGTGATTGATACTTTTTTTTATTTAAATGCAAATATAAAAAACATATTTCGAAATTGTGTTTCATAAGATATTAATCCTGTAAGATATGATGTTAAGGCAGAGATTTATAAGCAGGAATTTTAGTCAATTTTTCTTCACATAATTTGATTGAATGAAACATATTTCCCAAGCCACGCTATAAATTTTCTTAAAATATTTATATTGAAAGATCTTACCCGCTCCTTATTAATTTTTGATTATAAAGATCCCTAATACCTTCACGAAATCTCAGCAGATGGGCCCTTATTTTAATAAAAGGGTACTTTAATACCAGAAGCGTATTACTACGTTATTTATTAAATTCTAAATAAACCAATTTTTACAATATTAAAAGCTTGCTTTAAACTAACTAATAATATGGAAAATGTATAAACAAAGTAGATCAAATAAAATCGAGGTTGAAAGAAAGAAATTTATTCCACGAGTCGTTCTTGACCCTTATCGGATTCAGTGTTAGCCTCAGAATCTATTTGGGCATGTGTACACATATACGTTTCCATAAATCTGCATTGATTCACTTAAAAAACTTGAAATATAGTTGTAGAATGCGATATCCTGGAATATTTTTATACTTACTGAAAAAAGCTAAATTTAAATAAACATTTGTGATAAATTATTATAGTTGTTGAATTGGAAACTATATTTCTTTTAATGGATTACATGAATTAAATATATATAATAATTTTGATACAGTCATTAACAAAAGAAAAATATAATTTTATATGGGAATAATAAGTTTAATCACCTGCTTCGGACAAATTTATTAGGCAAAATATAGTTACATAAAACGCTTCGAACCAAATTTGGTTTTTCATCAGCTACATATCAATAATTAACATTAATTCGATCAGAGGTTTCAAATTGATATTAATAGTTGTTAATTTACTTCCAAAAAGAAGTAATCGAAGAAATTTCAAATTTGTATATTAGGTTATTTGGAGACTCGAGATACTTCTACACTAATGAATTTTCCTTGAAGTTATTTATAAAGGGGTGGTTTATATTTTGAAAATATCTATTAATTACAATAAATATTAGCACATTAAGATTGTTACGAGAACATGTTCATAGCAAAACACGTTAGTAAAAAAAATCTTAATAAATTTATTAAGCCTTTGTAAATAAATGATACAACCCACATATTATTTAAAATATCAACATTGTATTTAAATATGCTAAATCGAATGAAAATAATTTTTAAAGTGTTGATACCACAAAAGAAACATTTGTTATTAACAATTTTACTAGCAATGTTTATTACAAACAAAACATATTATCATCAGCTTTTATCATTCGCAATTTCCACTTCGTGTAGGCGGGGCCATTATCGCAGAATCAGCTGATTGTGGGTGACTACTTGTCATTGTTATTATTTAAATAAAATTGAAAATTTGACTAGTTAAATTCACAAAACACTACAAATCCCTTTATTTCATACGAAAACTGAAAACTGATCATAAAATAACAATCTTACAACCAAGAAGTTTATTTAATCGAAGTAATTTCTGCTACATAAACTCGATTCTTCAAGCTCTTATTACTCGTCCTCCTTTCTATAATTTGATGATGACTTTAGGCGAAAATATCTCTCTTAAGGATAATAGGAAGCACACAAAAATAATTGATAATGTGATTAAGTTTGTTAAGGAATTTCATTTTCAGGGCAGAGGGTTAATTGGCTTACTGATACAAAGCAACAGGATTTGACTATATCGGTTAATTACGATAGGCCGTTTGAACCATAATGGATTTATAAAATGTTAAATAGAATTCGTAGTGATTCGTTTATAGTAGAAGGTCTTCAAGAAGATGCCGAAGAATTTTTAGGATGTCTTTTAAATGGATTAAATGATGAAATGTTACAAATAGTATAGCTTATTAATGAAGTCTGATAATAATGGTCTAGATGGTGATAAAAAGTGGCAGCTAATTACGCCAAAAAATAAGAGATACGTATCCAAATGAACTGAAATTATTCGCACTCCTATTAGTGATTTATTTGGAGGACATTTTCGTTTGAGACTGCATAAACCAAAGAAGCGCTTGATGTATTGCTTCGCAAAAATCAGTTGGAAGGTGTTACAAGTTCGAAAACAAATTAAGTGGTTGAAGCATGACAGCAACTTGTTATTGAAGAATTGCCAGTTCTTCTTATTTTACATTTAAAATGTTTCAATTTTCAACTTGATGGATGTACCAAAATTATTAAGCAAGTAGAATTTCTAATTGACCTTAAAATTTATTCGCTATTGTTATCTTTGAAAAATAATTATCAAACAAAAAAAACAATATAAACTGTTTTCTGTCACTATTTAACTGATGTTTTTCATTTTGGATACTTTAGTTGGCTTGGGTTTGATGATTGTTCTGTTAAATGTGTACAAGAAGAACATGTGCTTAAACCAAATAGTAACAGCGGTCCCTACTTTTCTTAAAAAGAAGTGATACAGTGTGAAACAATATAATTTTGAAATAATTTATTTCTGTTAATTAAAAAGCTAAAGTGCTAAAATGCGTACCATCGGTGTACAATGTAATATTACTGACAAGTACTCACCGATTTAGTTCAAAATGTATAATCCAGAGGGCGCATGAAAACCGAAATCGCGTATACCGGGTGTTTCGTTGATGGTTCACCAAACGTCGAGATTAGAAACTGGACCAAATTTATTCGACAAAAACAAAAAAAAGTAGACGCTAATTGCATTTTAACCAATGTATGTAGATTTAAAAAATTATCACTAAAAACCTGAAACCATCATCTTTTAATTGGTGACCACAGGTAATTGTTGAAATGTTGAAAAAAAACACAAAGTAAAATAGCAAAAATTTACAAGGTGGACCATTTAACATGAGACAAATAAATATCTAACAAGTATAGAAAAAAAATTGTCAAAGAAAAATTGTTAAAATCGGAGATAACAAAGAAGATACAAATTTTTTCGTCAAGCATCAAAAAAAAAATTTTATAAATATTTTTGAAATTTAAAATGCATTGAATAAAGAAATTATTTATGTAAAAGCTACTTGTTTTTTTAAATTTTAAAATTCTTAAAAATTATAGATTTTCATTTAAAAAAACTTGGTTTATATTGAAATTACCTAAAAGATAAAAATGACCGTTAATCAAAAAATAACTAGCACCATCATTTTCCCCCATTTCATCAAACAACTTTTATTTGAACGTTTTTGTCCAAACCTTTTATTTTTTCAATTATTTATTTGTCTTAAGGTAAATGGTCCACCCTGTATATTTTTTTTCAGGTTTTGAAAATTTACTTCGATTTGCCAAACTATGGTCAGGACTACTTTTCTCATAGAAGTATTTCAGTCGGTTTTCCTAAATGAAGGAAAAAAGCTACGGTTTCAAAAATTTCCCTGGTTTATTGAGAATATAAATCAGTTTCAAAAAATTAAATAAAACAACTATAATGGGTTTTCTCTGATTTTTTAATATTACATTTTTTTGCGATTTTTTATTCAAAGTTTTATCAACTATTTCTGTATTATTTTTATTGCCCATTGAAAAAGGATCATTTCAGTTTAAATTAATTAAAAAGCAATTGCCGATATTGTGATTTTTGACATAATATGATGACCCAACAATCAAAACAAGCTGTAGCTTTTTTCGTTTTTTGGTCGATTAAAATTACGTATATTTTGGGAGGTACCTTTTCTTTTTCAAACGGCAACATATTTTTTTCGATTGAAAAAAATCATTAACAAAAATAATCTATACCAATTATACCAATAAATTTTTTTAAGTTAATTTTTTTTATTTTTTTTCTTATTTTTTTTTATTATTATTATTAAGTTTTTTAATTTAATTCAATTGTTTTTTTTTTGAGTTTGAGTTTTTAATTTTTTTAAGTTTTGTGTTTTCATTTATTGATAAAGGGAGTGGGTGAGGTAAAGTCTTTACAATGCCAAAAATCGAGAGAAAGTTGTTACAATATTTATTAAATCAATCTTTCTTGTTCTCATGCATTTCGTAAACAAACAATTTATTATTAATAGATTAAAACATTATTATTCAAAAACAAAACTTAAAAAAAATGAAAACTCAAAAACAAAAAAAAACAATTGAACTAAATTAAAAATAAGTTAGTTATAAAAAAAAATAAAAAAATAAGAAAAAAACATTTCTAAAAATTTAACTTAAAAAAAATATTGGTATAATTGGTTTAGATTATTTCTGTTAATGATTTTTTTCAATCAAAAAAAATATGTTGCCATTTGAAAAAGAAAAGTTGCCTCCTCCGTCTCTGATCTTTTATTATCTGATAGTAATATTCTTCAAACCATTTGATTTGACATATCACTTATTAAAATCGGATAAGAAATAACGAAGCAATATCGTTGGACGTTTTTTGTGCACCCCTCTGTATGTATAAAAATATATTGGCTAAATTCAAAATATGTGTTGGTATTTGGAGAATTTTCATGGTTTTTCCACAACATTTAGAACTGGAATCCTTAAAATCGGTTAATAAACAAAAATATTGAGCAAGAATTTAAACAAGGCTAAATAAAAAAGTTTAAATAATTAATTTGAGTTATCTAAAAATGGCAAGATGAGTGTATTGGTTATTGATAAAATATGTTGCCGAACTAAATATTTTGTTATTCGACCAAAAATTTGTGCCGTAAATAATGCTAACATTGTTATCAACATGTTATTGAAAATTAAAACAAATAATGTTATGGAAATTGTTAATAGTAATTAAAATTTCTTTATAGAATTTTAACATATTAATAACAAATCCCATCAACTTTTCCACGACCAAAATTTTAAATTTGTTATGAACATTGCTAAAAAAACATGTATTATCAGGAAACTTACCTCCGGCGTACATAGGCTTTAATTTATTTACTTATTAACGTGCTGAAGTTTTCAAAAACCTTATAAAAAGATTAAATTAAAATGTAAACTTTAAAGCCAGAATTTGGGTTTCTTAAAGCGATCCTTAGTTTTTATGTAACGGCAGACCATCCCTTTATACCCCCTCTTAAAAAATAATTATTTTATTAAAAAAAAGTTTATATTTGAAAAGTTTTTTCTTTTATTAAAAGCGTAATTATTATTTTTGTATGAAATTTCTAGATTGTCTACATTAACTTTACTTAAAAATTGAAAAAATGTAGCTATTAATTATTTGTGGCATTGAAAACACCCTACTAAATTACCATGATAGATAGAATCTAATCGATTTTTATTTAAATATATTTTTATCAATAGCATCAAGTAAGTAGAATGTATATTTCAATACTAACTTTAAAAGTTTTGGGGTAAATCATTTGATAAAAAATTGAAATAACACTAAAAAACAAAAAAAAAACTTAATTTAATACATTGGATTTTATTTTTAATATTATTAGAATAATTTATAACTAATTTGCTATTTGTTACGTCAAATACCATTTTATGATTCGTAATTTTATTAAAAGCATATATGAAATTTTATTAAAATGGAACATAACCATTACTTAGCAGCCTGAATGAATTTAATCACTACATTTATCGCATATAATTTTTTCACTTAGGAAATTGAAATTCCATTTCAGTAAGTATTAAAAACGTGTAAAATGTACAAATAGTCTAAATTTTCCAGTGGCAAGTGAAATCTTATAATATCAATTTGCATTTTTTAGAAAAAGTAATTTAAAGCAAAATTTACGCTAAGATTTATCTTCTCCCCGGTGGAATTGACAATATTACAAATTGCAATTTTTACAAATGTAGGGATTTGATTAAAACCTTTTATGTCCTAGAGAATTTTCATTTGTGAGCTAACGTTTTTATTTATTTTCATATTTAGAAAAGAATTTAAATTGAGGAAGCTGCAAACATAAAAAAGGAATGAATATTTTTATATATCAAGATGCTAAGTAGCTATTGAGTTACCAATTATTGATGAAGCTTCGTCACTTTGTATAGGATATACAATATTTTTAGGTATATTAGAATGCTTTTAAATATAAAATAAAAATGCTTTCTACAATTTATAGGTAAAGATTTGTTTTAATAATTACGTAGGTCTTAAAATATAAAAATACTTTTTTAAAACGTTATGTATTAACATAAAGTTACTCTTTATTGTTTCTCATTTAAACAAAATTATAATTATTTTAAGGAAAGTGGAGTATTTAAAATATTTTTAATGTAATTTTAAAAAATCTTTTTTGGTTGGTAAAAATGTTTTGTGCGAAAGTCCTTATCAACATTTTCCATTGTGAGCTGCTGTGATATCTTCGTATATTTTTACGAACATTGGCATAGTTAT
Organism: Stenus bimaculatus; assembly: GCA_963971135.1. NCBI lineage: Eukaryota > Metazoa > Arthropoda > Insecta > Coleoptera > Staphylinidae > Stenus > Stenus bimaculatus. Next base: position 65,653,281 of record OZ020180.1, on the reverse strand, counting down.
GAGCTCGCTAAGAGGAAAATTCCAGGGAATATTGGCCCGAGAAAATGGAAGCCAAGAGATGCATGACAATACGTCACTTCTTGACATAAAACGTATCAAGTTCGTAGCATGGCCTAGGCTCAGACATGAGATGCTACGTAATCAGATGCTAAGGGTAGTAAATATTCTTGTATTGGTCTATGTGAATGCTTTACGACTAAAATTTTTGACGAGGGGAAACTTACATTCGTCTACTTCCATCTCAGTGATAAAAACTCGTTATGGCTTTTTTAGTTTAAAATTGCTAGAAACGTTAAAACTACGCTAATAAATTAAAAACTAAGAAGACATTACTTAATTTTAAATTTATAGCAATCATAATAAATTTTAAGACTCTTAATTACTAATTAAAACGCAATTTTAAGTTTTTAAACAAATATCTAAAAACCTTCCATTATTTTCATTACAAAATTTTGCTAAAATATTTTCCTTTTAATTATTAGATTAAATTTCTTTTTTCAAAAAAATGTTCAATTATTAAGAATAATGTTACTTTGAAGCATCATCTTATCAGGTCCAATGACGAAGCTGTCATGCCATAAAAGGTTTTTAAATGTAATTTTACGGTTTTCAAAGCATCGATTGACAGCTTTTTGAAACTTTTTACATAATAACCAATTATATAATAGTTATTATTTGGCGCTTACAATTATTAATTTATTATTTGGATGCTCATAATTTTTTGAATTAGCAATTTTTACCTATTTATTTATATAACTTTTTCTAGATATTTCAATGATAGTAGTAATATTAACCCTTAATCGTCCGCTGAATATCAAAAAATACATAAAGACAAAAATTTCCAATAGGGTTGTTTTGAAAATTTAAGTATTTCGGATAGAGTATTCTGCAAAAGTACATACAAATTCAAAGTAAGGTTTAATGGTGGGGACATTAATTTATTGGTTGCAATGGCGAATTTAAAAAAGTTTAATGAGGTAAATAGTAAAATCATAAAATATTGCTGCTTTTCGAGTATTTTCCAATACATTGGTTTTCATGATAACTAAATACATTGCCGTTTTACACCGCCCGTAGATAAACAATTTATCAGAAAATTATTTATTTCATTTCATTTAGTTTCCGGCAATTAACTCAAGTATTACCCATGGCTTTAAGAAGAAGCAAGATTATATGTATATTGGTGCTACCGCCAGAAAAATGCAATATGTTGAACTTGGATGAAATCAATTCAGATAAAGATTTGTTAACTGGTCCTTAACCTCATTTACCTGTAGCAACTACCCATGAATCCGATGATGACTGGGATTTAGATGATTATGTACCTCATTTCAAAAAATATGAGTAAAAGTAAGATACGGGAAGAACCTAATTAACAATGGTTTAAAGAAGACTTCCAAAATATGTACGGAGCTTCCAATAGAGAACAAATACTATGCTCTTCCTAAAATCTTTACAGCATTAAAAAATTTTCAAAAATTCTTCGATGATTCAGTTATTCAATATATTTCTGATCAAACTAGTTAATACTCTACCTTGATCATTAGCTTTTCAATCAATCCTTCTCTGAAATAAAATAAAAATAGTATCGATTACTGGACTCCAATACACCATACAGTCTTATAGTTGATGTGATGCTTGTGAAAAGAAGCTGCGTAGACTATTACATACTAGAATTGAAAATGAAATGATGATTTTTTACGAAGGAAGCAAAGCAGAGTATTTTAGACAGTACATGCAAAAAAAAGAAACAAGCTGAGGTCCTGAGAGAAGAAGAACATTGATGTTTATTGTCCCCAAATCATCAAGCAGTACAATGCGAACATGCATGGAGTTGATTTGGCCGATATACTAATTGCCCTATATAAAACACCTTAGAAGTCAAAAAGATGGTATTTTGGGATATTTAATAAGCTTATTTATATTTCTGTAAATAATATTGGCTAGTTTACCGAAGAGACTTGGAAACTTTTGGAAACAAAAAATACGACAGTTTAAAAACATTTCGGTTACATCTAGGATTATTCTTATAACAACTGAAAATATTACAAAGAATAGAAGATCGGATTTTGAAAACGAGCAGCCAGCTAAAAAAGTTCCAGTTTCCAAAATTTGTGGAAAAAGGAAATTGTAAATTTTGCACCTTGGCGAAACAACGGACTTTTGTCAAAAATAGAAATAACGTTTCTGGATTGTAGTAGGAACTAACGGCCGAAATTGTTTTACTCTTTATCGTTTAAAGAATTTTTGAGCAGGTATTGTATCTTGAGAGATACATATTGTATTTTTTCGTACAATATTTAATAGGAATTAAGGGTTAAAAGAAATTATATCCTAAATATGTGGTGGCAAAAAATTGGCTTGGTTATACTACATGTTTGAAATAGCTCTGTTTTGTATCACCAGGTTTTATAGTTTAAATTAAAAATGTCTTTAAAAATTTACACAAAACTTTGTGGAATTTATAATAAACTCTAAAAGCACAAATTAATAATGTCGGGTTAATAAATAATTAGATTAACAGAATTAGAATACTAAAATTTCAAATAAAGGTTTTCCACACAACCAAATATTGTATGAATAACTCTTTTGTTTTGTGCTGAATATAATACAAATAATTTTCTCTTTGTGCACTCAACCATATTGAATGAATGTACTAGTGGAGTTTTTAATATTTTATTCATTAGAATTAAAAATAGTAACAACAGTAATTTTTAAACACTTTGAAGCAGAAGTTGTCGTTGGTTTGATTTAGTTCTGAAGTCTTTGTTTAGATACTCATTTCCGTTCTACACGTGATCAAAGACATTGGATGTCAGATGCACGTGCTCACCGACATATTTTGTGACTGCGCTTTAATAAAGTATTCGTTTCTATAAAATGACCTCAGTCTTTAATATTTTACGTCCAAACATGATTGCGATGAAAATCTATCATCGTCTTTTTCGTCAATAATAGGTATTAATGCCGTTGAACGTAACGTTCTTTACCTGACACCCTAAATCTTTAGATTTGAATTTCAAACTTGGGCTGTCCGATGTGCCGTCAGCAATATCTGCGTTAGACAAAGTGAGCTGTATTTTATTGGCTTTAAGTGCGTGGCATTGGGGCATGAGCGGGAATGTCTTTAAACGAAATTTGAAATTCTAAGAGCCGTAAAACTTGCATAAAGCTTATAAGGAGATAAACGCGCATTCCTCGGATACTTAGTTGCATGAAGGCTATCCTAAGGGAATTTCGAAGAAAAGGGAGAATATTGCCAATTTATATAATATACCTAAATGAGAATATGTGTCCCCAACTCTGGAATTTTCTTAATGACATTTTAGAACAAACAAATCCACAGCTATGTTATTAACTTAAAATGAAATTTCCTTACACTGAAAATACATTCGGGGTTGTTTCCGCACCGGTAGTTTAATGTGGTCGTATTTCCTGAAGCTATCAATCAAGGAGGGGAAAAGATGAATGAAAAGATCGTTTCTTATTTTTGTCTTATTTCATACAAACCATTAAAATGTATATAACCACTTATAATATAAAACACTTCCATTTACTAATTAGTTTAATATCATTACGCAACACCCGGTAATACATAATTTTAATAAAATTAGTTATATCTTATGAAGATATTTTTTTGAAAGAATTATAAAGTACTTTTATATTATATATTTAATTTTATAAATGTCACACCTAAAAAGTTCTTCAGAATTTGCACTTTAGCGGCAATTAAGGCTAGCTTACCCCAAGGAATTTAAAACATTTCTCAATTTAATCGTCCATTTTTCATATCATTAGACCTAACCGCTCTGAAATTAAAAAACACATTTTTATTTCTTTGTTTGCGCGCACCCTCGGTAAAAATTTATGCTTGTATAAAACTTACTTTCTATACATACGCTTGAACAAAATAAAACATTTTGGCTGCTCCAAAGCGAGTGGAATAATATAAAAGTTTAAAATACGTGCACACATTTTTAAGTAAACTTCTTATCTTACACCCATATTTTTGAAATAAATGGATTTAGTAAAAAGTAAGGTTAATTAATTAAAATATAACAAAGTGAAATAAGAAAAGAAGAAGGTTACCCCCTAAAGACCTTAGGAGGAATAGATGTGAAAATTCCTTAAAAGAAGATGGATATCATGAAATAAGGGCAGCAGTTGGGAGCCGTGAAAAGTATTTTAAGAAAACAATTTGTGTAGGAGCGTGGAAAAATGTCGTGAAATTATGTAAACGTTTGCTCTTTTTGACTTTTTTACGCACGTTATAGTTATTTTTATTTTACTAATCTCTGGATCTTAGAGACTTAAATATAAATATTTCTTAAATATTTTGTAAATAAATTCCAATTAAGTTTTTGTACAAAAGTATGCAATAAAATTGAATTAATAAAAAATAATTGATTAAAACAAGTGATTAAAAATACATATAGCATATAATTTTAATAAAATTATTTATTTCTATTAAAACGAAAGAACTCCGTTTTGAAAATATGATTTTTATATTTTAGAAAAAAATTAATAAAATTATCGAAAAATACACTTTAAACCCTCATTAATCGTTATTCGTTACCTTTATTGAAACAGAAATTTACCGCAATTATTTCGTAACGGTTTTAATTTTAGTTTAAAATTTTTTTTCCTTTGGGTTACGTTTTCGGTTCTATTTATAATTATTATTTTCGGTTTATAATAATATAAAATATTTCTTATGAATTAGTGTATTTTTTCGACTTAAGTTAAAGCAATTTTAAAATGTTAATGTTTTTTTGGAACACCCAGTATAAATTTCATTTTATTTTGATTGTTTTTATTTAAATTAAGTATGCTTTGGACTTTTTCTTTATTTTTAAGCAAATCAGATAGATTAATTTTATAGAGAGAAATTTTAATAAGGCCCATTAGTTCAAAAACTGCCAATATTGTTCAAAAAAACAAGTTGCCAAAAACAAAATTCAAACCCTAATTGATAATAAGAAAGAAGAATTAAACTTACAAAGTTTTCTATAAAAATCATAAAAAGTTTCCAATTGTAAATTGCTGTAATTTCCAAAGGAGTAAAAAAAAATTGGTTCATAGGAATTATATTATATACGTTATATTGTTGTTAGGTAGATTAGCACACATTCGCAATGTTACCAAACATCATTTGGATGGTTTATCAATTATTTGTGATATTAAAAACATCTTCTTGAAAACAGTACACAACATTTTTGGAAATGCCATTGAGGACATGATTTTTTTGTGGAATAGCATAAATGAATGACCAGCCAAATGAAGTGCAGTATAGATTTTAATTGTTGATCTTCTATTTAACGCACGACAATGTCATACCAACGTTGTAAACTCCAACAATAAAAGACATATACATATAATTAATATTAACGAAAAAATATGGACAAATGAAGTTAAGGCCATACCAATAGGGACATAATAAAAGTTAAGGCCAATCAACGGGTCCACAGTGTAAGTTAATATTTTTGTTCTTCTATTTAAAGGAACTTCAATTTTAACTGATCTTCTACTATTTCTAGATTTAAGACACATGTTAAATATTAAAGTAGAAGATGAAGAATAACCATTGATAACACTGATATGGTTTTTTGAGAAACAAGTATTCTTAACTTTTATCTGAGAATTTGTCAAAGAATCATCTTCTTATTTTTTCGGGGATATTTACAACTCACTCTAGTTAAAACAATCGTAAAATTAATGAATATCGAAAAATATACAGAGGGTAAGTGTAGACCCCATTTTTTACATCATAACTTTTGGGTGCTATGCTACTAAAAATTTTAAATAAAATAATTTTTCTCAACTGCACGTCGAGGTGGAAACTAAAAAAAATCAATAAAACTTTCAACTTCTAAAGTTCCCTTTGAATGGTCTATTAAAGGAACTATGGAAGAATCAAAATATGAGTGTTTCTTAAGAGATTGAGGTATCAAGTAAATTTCTTCTAAAGACTTCAAACGCCTGCAGCATTTCTCCTTTGAATAGCAATGCTTATTTGCTGAACAAGAAATTAAAAAGACCTAGGATCTTTAGTCAAATTTTCTATTCTTTTGTCAATATCTTAAAATTTAAATTTTAAACCAGTGGAACCCGAAACTCCAAATGTTTCTATACTGACTGGGTAAAAGATATTTTTTTTCTCAAGGTTTCTATATTTTTATTTTTTGTTTTTTTTTAATCAAAGCAGTAGCAGCAGAAGAAATAGAAGAAGATTTTAAATAAAAAGTGGCAATAGAATCTACCCAAGAAAATTCCCAAATAGCAGACTTGTCAAAACATCAAGGAATCAAGGTCATTCCATCAGGTCTCTTACCAGCATCCCTACTTAACCTTACCTAACCTAACGGCTCTAAAATAGGTGGAACATTGGCAGAGGACAATGCTCTTCTAATTAATTCATTAACTGCACAATGACGAGACAACCTCCCATCGCTAAATTTACAACTTACTCCATGTAAACCATTTTCATGTACAGTCAGGCCACATAAACAAGTATATTCAGTATACATATAATGAAGAACCAAGGCGGAGACCTATAGCAATTCTAAATGAATCATTATCATGAAGGGTACCCAAAGATGAAACTGGTAAAGCATGCAGCCAGGCACCGGATTCTATGGAAGATCAAGCATTTAAACGTGCTTTTTTAATTGAATCATTAGACGAACCACTTAAATTTATTAAATGTAATATCCAAAAGAGGAATATCCCATGATCTTTGGAGGCGCTTTTCAGTAGCATCAAGATATTTTTTTCTTTTTGAATACCAAAGATGTTCACCTTCAAGTAAATTATTATTAGGAAAATCTTTAAAAACTGAAAAAGTATCATCAATATTCTTCAAAGTTGAATAACGAGAAGAAAAATAAGCAGGTAATGTTAAACACGACGCAAGGCTAATTTCAAGACCAGCATAACGTACAGGCAACGTTGCTGGAATCCATTTTATAATATTCAAAAGTATTAATACTAGAAAGATCATGCCAAGATGGACTACATCTAAGAAGTTAATTTAGTTTAGGAATTCCCAGACAGTTTTTCCAATTTGTTTTTTAAAGTTCCGAAAAAAATTGGGTGTTACATTGAAAATACGGATGTGTTGATGTTATTTTCAGTGAATCCAGAAGTGAAATTGATTTTTTTTACTTCAATAAATGGGTTTCTTATGCCATATAATTTCAAATTTCTATTTTCATAAATAAAGAAATTACAAGGGTGGCTCTAGTTTTATGGACACCTGGTTTACTCCAGTCCATTTATTTTTATGTTTTTGAGAAAAATTTGAAGAATGTATGCATGCTTCGGTTGGGTAAATTGGTATACAAATAATGGACGCTCTACGAGATTTAAAAAATAAATAAAAATAAAATGTTTATTTTTATAACTTTTGCCCCAGAAAAAAGCATTTGAAAATAAACCTTATGATTATGTTTTCATGAAGTAAGATCCTTTTTGGAGATTCTTGTATTGTAAGAATTTATGACCTTAATTTTAATTAGGTAGCTAATAAATTACTGTAAAAACATGATGGAATACCACATTTAAATTCGTAAAGCTTTTCCTGCAGTGCTTTATTTTTTTTTCAATTTGAAAATTGTTTTAAGCTTTTCGATTTATTTTGTGATATTGTATGAGCGTCGATGTTTTTTCGTTTGATTTTTGGAAGCATACTGATGGTTGATATATATGACCCACTTAATCTACACTAGCCATCGAATATGGAATTTAACCACATAATAGATATAATTTTTTGAGAACATAAAAATAGAATTTATCAAATTTAATTGACGTTTGCTAATTATTTAATGTTTTAATTTAAATTGTAAACAAATTCGTAAAATATTAATAAAGTTCTTTAATAACATAAACCTATAAATTTGGCTTGATTATTTTTTTGCACGTGTTTTTAACTATAATAACTAAGTACAAGTTTATAATTAAATGAATTGCTAATGTAAAATGAAAGGGCTGTTCCTAGAAATAATTGTAACATTTTAATTTACTCTAATTTATAATTAATTTATCAGATTCCTAAACGCACGGAACTTTTTTTAGTAAATAATTAATTATAATTATAATCATTATAATTATGAAAAAATAATAATTATAATAATGCATATTTATTACTGATAATAATAAGTATAAATACATAAAAAATAACAATTATTATTTTTTCTCGTTTAATAATGAGTATTTTTAATGTTTACAAAATCATTCTTTAATGACCCTTATAATTGAATGATTTTAAAGCTGACTTCTATTGATGACATTTCTAATGAAATTTTTGTACAAAGTAATATACTACAATTTTGAAAATAAAATAATTTTAATTTATTTTAACCTAATTAAAATTGTAAATCAAATAAATCAATGTAATTTTAAAGACACTTCAAACTGTAGGTGTGTCAATACATTTTATATTTATCGTTTTAATTTAAGTTCGGTTATGATCGGTATAACTCGAGTAAGTATTTTTTAAGTGTTGACATTTCGAAATAATCGTGTAAAAATGATAATTTTAACTAACTCATTTGTTAAAAAGCAATTAATAATCGCAAAAATTGAAATATAAATATAAAGTTTTTAGTTTCAACAATAATAATTAAATGACTGAAGATATTTTCTTAATTTAAATGGATTTATGATATAAAAAAAATTATCAATTCATATCAAACAAACAAAACAAACTGTTACCGTAATCAATTTAAAATTTACAACAAATTTAATACATATGGCTATGCGTAAACCCCAGTAATTGCTAGCGGGTTTTCCAATAATTTCCCGATAACTTCCTTACAGGACTATTAATTATGAACATCAACCACCAAATAAACCGCAAGTACGAGCTTGTTGAATATCGATTTATAATTTTTATTAAAGAAAACAATAAAGTAATTAAATTGTTTCCTTTCTTTACGCACATTTTATTTTATTATGCATAAATTAATCATTTCTGTTTTGTCAAATTCATGATTAATTTCAACAGGAAACGTGCATTGTAATTCCATGCTATATAAATTGATGAATAACATAAAATAGGTAGAACATATGTGGTTGTCATTTCAATAAAGTTTCGAAATGTATGATTAGATCAATGCTCGTTTATTGTTAATTGAATTAAATTATTTAACCTGCTTGAAAGAGTTTCTTTGTTCATGATTATTAAAAAAGTTTTGCAATTACATTTAAAAATGTATTAAAGATAATTAAAATTTGAAATTCGGCAATGTAATGTATGACATATTGTAAAGTTAAAAGCTTAGTTATAATTGCAATTTTAGTTACACAATTGTTAATTTAGAGATGGTCCTTTGGGGAAACGATGGTCATTCAATCTTATCCCCGTATTGTAGCTTGTTGCTCAGATAAAGCCGATACCACCTCACATATCTTTAGGGGTGAGTAAATAGTAATTAATTAATACTAGCTTTCCAATTTAGCCCCTCCCTGATAAACGCTTATATTTCAAACACTGTCTAAGCTAGATGAAGAATTATATCTGCCCAATGCATTCCTTTCAAGACGGATTGACCGACCAGTGCTTCTAGTATTCCCATTACTTACTGACGACCGATTAATTAAAGTCCTGTTATATTTTACTAACAATATTAAAGTTTGTTGGATAGCAATGCTGTCAGATATTATATCAAAATAATTAATTTTATGTACGATATAAACAATGAAACGTTATTGATACCAGTTATGGTTACAAATTACTTTTTCTAATCGAGTGATTTATTTATAATATCAAGCATTATATTCTTAGTATGCTTCAGGATATTTTTTGACCTTTCATAAAAGTTAAGTGGTTTACTCTACAAAATTAAAATTGTTTCAACAATATTAAAATGGAAAGGAAGGAGAAAGTAAGCTTTTTCGGGGGCAGTTTTCGTAGGTGGATGTACGAGAAAATTTCAAAACAAAAAGGTTCGAATCGGTTTTAGGTAGTGTCACCTCGAAAAAAGTTATTCAACCCCTAATTAATCCTGCGTCGTTGATTCTCAAATTCGCGTTATGATTATGCTGTTTTGAGTCAATTTTGATAATCCGTTTGAAACTTCCATGACATTTTTTATCTGATTTTTCATTTTGTTTCTTATGGTAAAAATTGGCATTACTCAATTTTTATGCTTCCAAAAAAACCTTTAAAAAATAAAAACGAAAGTAAGACCATTGTTAGACCAAACTCAATCACTAATTTTCTATTACAGTACTTACATAATCTTGAGACGTCTCAAAATTTCTTATATTCGAAGGAAAATTTTACATTAAAATTATATACAAAGTATTTATTTACAGGTGTGTAGACGATTAGTCCATTAAAAAATAATCAAAAAACATATTAGCAATAAACAAAATGGTTGCTCACCATGTGGCGATAAATATTTATTATGTAAGATGATGGGGTTTATGACCCCGAAACATATTGCGTATATGTAAGTTTTCTGCTAAATAAAGTTGGATAGAAGGCATTCACATCATCAATGATCTCCTCAGTTTAAAACTTTACTGGCATCTCAATATTGGAATTTATTGTATATACATGGTGTCTGAAAATTTGACCGATAACGATTAACTTCATGTAGTAGATCTAATAATAAGTCAATACGATAATAGTATATTAACCAACGAGTTTCATAAGTCAAGTACAGCGGAGAGTTTTTTAATAGACGAGTGCAATAATTGACTTATATACAAGTTGCTCATAATATTTTTTATAATTTGCGCGAAATTTTACTAAATTTGGAAATTATTCGACGTACAAATATTTCTATATTTTTTTATCAGTTGGTTACAATGATTTCTTATTGAATAACAACAGAAAACATAGAAATCTTGGAAAGTGACAGTTTAATATAAAGTTTAAATTTTTAGATTTTAAGTTACAGATTTTTAGTGTAAAACTAGTGAAAAGTTATCGTGTATCCTACCAGATATTCCGAAAATTGTAAAAAAGTAGTAAGGCCTTAATTTTTGATAAACCTTAACATATCTTCACAAAAATTATTACTACATATTTGACTTTTTTTATTTGATGGTTAAATTGAAAGATTATTTAATTTAATTTTTTGTTGGAAGCTATTAATTTAAAAGGAGTGAGGAATTATTCTATATCCTATCAAAAATATAGAAGACTTAAAAAACATAGCAAGTATTTCTCTAAATCTTAAAATTTATTTACGATAATCAATACCAAAAATTTGACACATAAATGCTACCAACTTCGTAAGCGGGTGCAGAAATGAGCGCGCTTTGATCCATTTCGACACCGCTAGCGGTTTCGAAATAGTAATATTATAGACGTCAATTATAAAAAAATCATGTAAGTATTATAGTATATAGGGTGATTCACATGTATGTGCTAGTCTCTCGGGTGGCGATTCCTTAGATAAACATTAGAAAAAAAGTGAATGTAAGCATATGTCCGATTCCTAAGTGAGTTATAGATCGTAGAAGGTGCTGACAGAGAGGAGTTTTTTGGCCATTTATTTCAGAATGGATTCTAGTAAAGCATTTAAAATTGGCATTACTCTTACTCTGCATTGGACTCATGTCCATGATTTTTTTGGTTCTTAGTGGTATTTTAAGAGATCGTTTATGGTACTGCTTTTTTATGAGATTTTTTTCAAAATATCTTTTTGTTATCCAATTTACACAAATAAGGTGGTCCTATGCAAATTCGATAGAATGAGCTATTTAAGAGAAAAGTGCACCTAAAGATATGCACATTATTATTTTTGTAGGTCTATTATTTTATCAAAATTATTCCATAATTTATGAAAACAGGTTCGTATGTAACTCATGACAAAAAATCTTTTTCCTTAAATTCTCTACAAAAGCAAATATTTTTTAATTAAAATTTTTGAGTCCTTTAAAAGTTTTAAAATATTTCAGGTCGTCTCCTGTGCTCCAACATCATTAAGTAAAATCGAGGAGTGGTTAAATTTTTAAATGATGAATTGATAGAGAACAGCTTAAACAAACTCAGCTTTAATGTTGGCCTCTTATATATTTATGTAGATGACAACAATACTTAAAAATCAAACATCATTAAATGAGATCATTAATAGTTTTAGCAGTTTTGATACGAAATTGAAGTTCACACATGAAGAAGAGGTGAATGCAAAGAATAATTTCTTGGATACATGGGTAATAAGAGATAAAAATGGGAACATAAAAACAGATATTTACAGAAAAGAACTTAGTTCAAATAGAATATTGAATTACACATCTAGTCACAATTTGTGTGAAAATATAGGTATGATAAAAGGTTTCAGGTTCAAAATTGATGACTTTAAAATTGAAAATTTTAAAAAGATATTAGAGGAAAACAATTACTTGAGTATATTATCAATAAATATCTTTATCAAGTTGGTACTAGGAACAATAATAACACATTAAATAACTACACTAATTGTAAATAATATGGAATTCCAGAAATAAGAACTTTATGCACAAAAATTAAAAATATGTTAAATAGTAAATTAGGGGAAAATATAAAACTAGTAACGTATAATTTTAAAACTATAGGCAACCTTTTTAGCAAAATTAAAGATAAAGTCAATAAAGGACATAAAAGCAATGTCATTTAGCAAATTAACTGCAAAGATTGCGAAAAAGTATACATAGGACAGACCAAAAATTGGATCTGCACTAGGGTCAATGCACATAAATACGACTGTAAAAGTTCAAATAAAACAGAGAAAACTGCATTAGCTAATCAGGCGATTACTAACAAACATGAATTTGATTTCGACATTAGTAAAATTACGATTTTAGGTAATGAAGAAAACTTACCCAACGCCTCCAAAAATAATCTATTGAAATAAACAAAAAAAAGTGTAAACCTCAGATCAGATTTAAATAATTTAAACACAATATATTCAAACGTTCTTAATCTGTTACAAAAATGATCATTGTAATTATAGGAACACAAAACCTAGCATACTGTAGAAAACTGTAATAAAAAACAACAGCCAAAAAATCATGTAAATTTTGTAAACAGCAAAAATAAGTCAAATTAATTAATTTATTAAACCAAATTAAAAGTAGAGAAACCAAGTTAGTTTAATTTATAGTATGTTGGCATTAAAAAGAAAAATAGTTAGAATTATGTAGTTATAAGGTTTTGTTTTTTTTTAAACTATTGTTGGTAACAGTGATGAAATCACATTGGTATTACGTCAAATGGCAAAAACTGTCAAGTCGATAAATCAGCTGAACAAAAAGAAATTATTAATAATCTGAGTAAAAATCGATCATCCTGAGTAAAATAGAAAACGTGACCAAAAATTCAACATAAAAAAATTATTAACAATAATCCAAACCATATATTTTAGGTTTTAGGGTAATGTTTCTATGACTAATATACACCCACACCTTTGTCATAACAGTGTTAATATTTTTGAAAATTTTTTATGTTTTTAATGTTGTGATAATTTTAATGTATTCGATAATTTTGATGATTTGATATTTTTTAAAAAAATTTTAATGTACGTGGATGTGTATAAAAGGTTCGATCAATTATTTGTAGTATTTTAATATTAACGAAATAAATTTTAATTCAAAATCTGTTATTTGTAGCTCTGAAGAAGAAACTAAATAAATTTCGAAACCGGTTAGCAAAACTGCATAGTATTTTCTTATAACAAGTCCTATAACCCTAAAAGCCGACAAACAATAAAAACAAAGGGACAAAAACTGTGAAAAAAATATAAGTTTACTAAAATTAAAATGCAAATATAAAAACTTTTATTAAAAAGGTTTGCTAATTTGGTTGTAATTTGATAAAAATATTTTTTTAGAATTCAACATTAGAGATTAGAGGCTTACTCGTAAGTATATGTTTTCAGGGGCAATTTTTATATTTAGCGTTGTCGGTCGAATCTTGTAACACCCAGTGTATGAATTAAATTTAAAAGCTATCAAACTTGATAATATCAAATTTTGTATGAAATTATTTTTAAAATGCCGTTAATCAACGATGTGATTAAAGTGAATATTATAGCAGATTCAAATAATGTTTTATAATAAGAAAAGTGTTTGCTTTTTCTTCAATTGAAAATAACCACAATTACTGACAGTTGTATAATTTTGCCATAATTTAATCAAGAAGTACGTATTACACAGCTCAAATTTCCTTGTCCATTTTTTTGCAATCGAGTGTATCTTTTAAATTTCAATTTACTGACAAATTTTAATGTCAAAAAATACTTGCGCGGTTGCCATTTAGAGATGCAGGTTAGACCCCAAATCACATATAAAGTTCTTTGTGAATATTCAAAACAATTTTCAAGATAACGTTTTTTCGGGGGAATCAACAATTGTACGATGCCACTGTCCCAAGTAAACTTAAACGTTTAACGATGTTTATTTAAAAAAATAAATAATTGTTTTTTAAGTTGTAGTAAAAAAAAGTAAGATTCAATACTCTTATTTGGAAAATGAAGAATTTTTCTGAAGATATCTGTTGAAATTGGTCAAAACTCAATTCTCAATTCCTAAGGTTAGAGACACATTTGTTTATAAAAACTAAGATTAATTTTTATATTAAAATTTTAATTATTTGGCGGTATATGAATTTTCAAAATTCACCTTTTGTTAATTCATAACTTTTGAACGAAATGAATAGACTTTTTTTTATTTTTCCTAAACAGCAACATAAAAATTTTAAATTAAAAATACTGTATAACTATTTACTAGGAATAAAATTATTTTTTAAAGCTGGATAGCATGTAGAAGCAATTAAATATACGAACCTGATTTCTATGTTGAACATAACTTTTGAACACAACATAAAATGTACTGCTTTGTTTTAGAAAGGTTTCTGATGTAAACAAATAATAATAAAATATTAAAATTTAATAACTCTGCCTTAAAAATATAAACAAGCATTTCAAATATACTATTTTTGTTTATGTCTAGCCTCCTCAGACAGCTTTTAGTAATATATTTTTTGCAGCATGTAACCTCAATATGCGTACACAATTTTCAATAAAGACCGACAGATATCTTTTATGAATACATCTTCGAAGCCATATCAAAATTTCAAGCCATATATACCCGAGTGGCACGTTAGTTCTGCTATCTCCATTACGTCGTAGACAGATACATAGCATTGCTCTCAACGCGGTTCTTCAACGACCCCTATCGTCGAAGAAGCAATCGTATTTACGCTCCACTTAACCTTAACATAATATATAAAAGTTCAAACAAAATTAGGTAGAAAATCTTATTTTATTACACTTACTCAGTTTCGCAGGAAAAGAAATTGTAAGAATTTACGTAGCTAAAATCTTGTTTATGCATTACATTTTCAGAGCAAAACCAATAAACATTACTAATGAAGAAGCCGAAAGCAACTGAGTCTGATATTACAGCAACTTGGTGAAATTTGCATTCTTTACGACCTAGCAGTTGCCTTATTATTGTACGAAACCAACAATAAATATTTTAAATGCAAAGAAAGTTTACCAGAGCAATGTATCTGCGTATACGTAAATAAACTCGAAACAAATAAAAGTGGCTGCAAAGTTAGGAGACTTAGTAGAGACAGTTGGCAAGAACAATCACCATGAAACAAAGTACTGAAAGTTACTTACGCTATTTAAACATTTAACAAAACGCAATAATTCAATTTGTAGTATTTTCTGATGTAAGTTCAAATTAAATTAAAATAATATTATTTTAAATATTAAAGTCAACTAAGTTCTTATAAAAGTTCAGGTAAAATTCGCTGTTATTATAAAGTTATCTGAAAGTTAAAATGTTTAGATAAAGCGGAACTCATACATAATTTATGGCAGATTTAAATAATAGAGATAATTTTGGGAATGTATATGTTTTGCCATCCCGTGTCTAAGATCTGCGGATAAACCGCGGCAAGACCTTCGTATTGATTTTACCCGGTAACCGGCTGACACCAACCCTCAGCGCTGACATATTAACATAAACACAGCACCTACGCAAAAGTTAAACTCTTCCAGAAGAAGGCATTATATCAAATTTTTAAAAGGAATAGCAATGTCATACAAATTTCTGTAGCACACTTATGTAAATTTAAAAACTTGTTTTGTGAATTGGAAAAAGGTATACAGGATAAATAGTAACGTTGGAAAAAATCTGCAAGGTGGTCTTTTATAGTGCAAAAGAAAATATAAAAAAAATGTTTCCTAAGGCCGGCCGCGCACCAATGTGGTATGCAGGTGACGTGAAAATAAAGTGGCAAGTGGCAAACGGCCACCCCAACGAACGCCACAATTCCCGTTATAATGCGTTCCAAAAATACCACTCGCTACACAACCACACTGCGCGGCCGACCTAAAATGGCTTATAAATTTAAGTTATTGTTATTATGTATACATGCTGTGCAGAAATTAAGCGGCAAAATTTGAGGAGGCGGTTTTACAACAGATTTTAAGAATAAAACTTCCTATAAGCATATGTCCGATTTCGCTTCCTAATGGAGCTACAGCCCTTGAAATTTGTCAGTACAAAGGGCGATTAACCCTATTTTTAAAGAAAATATTCAAACTAATAAAATACCTACATTTCATCAAATAACTACTAATAAAAGATGATTATTGTAGAACAAAATTAGCGAAATTATTGTATGGTAAAATATGATTGGAACTCTGCATGTGAGTGAAATAATATGAAAACAAATATTAGGTTATGTTAACCATAAAAAGGCTAATGCAATTTTTAAATTTAACCCTCCTTAAAACTACCCTTTCTGAGGGTTCAAAAAATCATAAAATTACATCTTCAGTTTATTACGATTCACACCAAATATCAAACCTCTACTACAATCCGTTTTCATAAAAATGACCAAAAACCTTTTAACTTTTAGACACAATATGTCAGTGGCTGTACTACCCTTAAGCCTGGATTATAATGTAAACCAGGTTTTAGGAATTGAAATCGGACATATGTTTATAGGAAGTTTTTTTCTTAAAATTAGTTATAGAATCGCGTCCTAATAAATTACCGCTTCCTTTCTGAACACCCTGTATATATACATACCTAAAATTTTGTAATATAAAATTAAGATCTTTTTGTGTTACGATGAGAAAGAAAAACGAAAATAATAATTGATATTTTTATATCTTAAATTTTAGAAATCATAATTATAAATAAGTTGTTTTTTGTTTCAATTCGATACGACAAATATTAACGTAAATATAAGCGTTTTAATTTTAAGAAAATTAGCCCCTCCGCTTCAACTACGCGATGCATTCTGACGTCATTTCTTCCGAACGCTGTCCGTTCCGTACACAAGTATAGTGCCCTTGATTGTTTGTAGAAGTTTTTATAGTTATTACCTTTTAATACTCTGATAAAATATTACTATTGGTTATTAATTAAAGTAGGAGAATTATTTATTAATTTAAAATTTACTTCTTTATAATTTTTTACTTATGAAATTTCACTTTAAATATTATACAACTTTAGTGTGGTTTTTACAAGTGTGTAGCGTTTCAAATAAAAATTTGAAAGTTAATAATTTTGGGTTGTAGTATAAAGAAATAAGAAAAAAATTGAAAAAAATTCAAGGCTGTACGACTTTTTGTTCAAAAGATATGAATTTTTATGTAAAATATGGCTTTCTAACAAATGAGTAAAGGTATATTGTTAAAAATTCATATTTCGCTTAATAAATTAAAAAACGAAAATTCGTACAGATAAGTTTGTAAAAATTATCGATATTATATTATTAAATTTTTTAAAATTTAATTATTTTTTAAGGTACATTACCTAGAAAAATTTTGTTTTGTTTGAGGGTGTAAAATTTTTTTTTTGGTGGGGGGGGGTGTAGAGGGCATGTGACCCCCTACATTTCATCTATTTTTTAATATCTTTCATGTGCGGGGTCGATTTTGAAAAGATTCGAAAAAATATTTTTTGAGATATTTTTAAGGCCTAAAATTTTTCAAGGAAATCGATTTTTATTGTTTTTCTCGAAAACTATAAAAGTTAGAGATTTCAAATTTTTACCAAAAGTAAACACGCGTTTTAAAAAATATTTGGTAAAAACAGTTTTTTTGGAAAAAATTGGCAAAGATTTGGCAAAATTTTGGTACAAATACGGGCCTGGACGACGTAATTTTATACCGAAATTTAAAATTTTCAGGGAATTTGGTGGGGGAGGTAAGGTGCGAATTTTAAGCTATTACTCGTCCCGGCGGTTCTAATAGATTAGAAGATATTAATTATTTTGTGAAAAGTGAAAAATTTCAGACCGCAATTTTGGTTCCAAACGGAGATTTTGCATATTTTTGCTACATTTTCGGCCATAACTCGATAACGAAAGGAGATAGCGAAGTGATTCTTTTCTGGTCGTAAAGTGGACCATGAAAGCTTTCAGAAAATGTACATTGCATTAGGGTAGAATAAAATTTGAGGGACTGATTAAACCGAAACTCAAATAAAAATGCGACTTTTTAAATGCGATCTTAAAAAAATTAAGATTTCGTTGTTTTTTTCAAAATTTTAAAAACCCTTTGCGTGAGCGGTTTTAATACCAAGAGTAGATTTATCAAAAATTTTTAAAAATGACAATCCGTTAAAAAATAGGCCGACGGGAGCCGCCGACCCGTAAATTCAACATTTTTACATTTTTACGCCATAACTTTTTAACCGCGCAAAATTTAAAAATGCACTATGCTCATTACACCACAAATATTGTTGTTCTTTGATAATCTGATGTAAAATTGAGAAAATTATAAAAATTGACGGCTGCAGAGGGGGCTGACCAAAGCGCGCGTTTGAGCTATTTTATTAACATTTCACTTGGGATTTTTTTTCAAGTCCAGGGGTAAAATATAATCGTGCTGATTTTTTCTCGCATAAATAATAAAGAAAGATGGGAAATAAAAAACATTGGAATATTATACACGGTTACGAATTTTCAAAGTCGGCGTCGAAAAAGCACTAATTTCAAACTACAAATTCGAGGGCGCCAAAAGTACAGAAAAAATTAAGATATCAAAAAAAGCGCTCGTTTCCTGATGTAGCGCGGTATGTAGATGGCAAATCAAGAAACCGCGATTTTTTTTCACCTGCCGATCTTCTAATCGAAGCCGCACAGTTTCAGCACTTTTGCCGACCGTATAACCCGAGCGAGGCGATTAGGAAATAATGACGTCACTCAGCTAGCAAGGAAAAAAAGTAGCGCCGCGCGATTTCATAAACTTTGTTAATTAATTGCGAAGCCATTTTAAGTGCTAGACCAAAAATTCAAATTGCAAAATTCAAGTTAAAAGGTACTCTTTTATATAAAATTATAAAAAAAAATGGTTTACAGACTCATTTAATTAATATAAGAAAGTGACTATGACATGATTGTAAGTACACCTCCTGATATTTTGGGAAATGGCAAATAATGGGTTGACAAAACATTTTTCCAAATAATGCATCGTTAACCATTATCAGATACCAAGTCATCGTAAACATACTAACATTTTATTTAAAAAAATTATTCAAATTTTTAAAATTCAACACTTTTTAAAATTTTGCGGATTTTCTCTATCGGCCTTTTGTCCGCATCGGCTTTTTATAGTTCTGCCATTTCGCCTTCGGTCTTTCATCCAAGTCGGCTTTTTATTTTTCGGCTTTTTTTCATTCGGCCTTTTGTTCAGGTCGCTCTTATGTCCTTGTCGACATATTCTCCTTCGACCTTTGTCATAATCGTTCTTATGTCTATTTCGGCCTTTTATCGTTCGTCTTTCTCTCCTGCGGCCTATTGTTCTAGTCGGCCATTTGTCTACGTACGGCTTTTGTCCCGCTTGCAGAATATTCCTCGTATGCATCCAGTTTTCAAGAAATCATTTTAACTTAGGACAAACAAACTATAAAATGACTGATTGAATGAATGCTTGTACAATATTATCGGAACATATTTTATTATTCAGGGCTAAACTGTTCAAGCCATATCAAACGTTGTTACTTCAAATGAAACACCCTGTGTTTTTTTATAGTTCTTATTTTCCTGAATATGTCAATACCAAGTTTGGCTCATTTATCTCCAATAGATATTAATAAATTAAAATAAAAAAATAATTTTACAAATAACTGTAAACAAGGGTAGTTGTTCTCTTTCCCCCTTACTTATTTGTTAATACATTTTTTCAAAATCCGTTCGATCGTTAAATAAAAAGTGCCAACACCGAAATTGATATAAATTAAAAAGAAAGAGAGAAAGTCGCCTTATGTAAAAATATTTTTTTATTTTATATATTTTTATCTATTTTAGATAAAGGCACCAAACCTTATATTGATGTAATCAGGAGAACAAGATCTATCG
Source organism: Stenus bimaculatus (assembly GCA_963971135.1). Lineage (NCBI taxonomy): Eukaryota > Metazoa > Arthropoda > Insecta > Coleoptera > Staphylinidae > Stenus > Stenus bimaculatus. The sequence goes on along the minus strand of OZ020180.1, from coordinate 65,632,958 downwards.
AAATATGAAATAATAAAGTTGGGTGTATTTTGGACAATTTAGTGAACACCTTGTATAATTAAAAAATTAAACCTCATTTAAAATTAAATGACCGTTAAAGATTTTGATAATATCGGTCTTTAGTTTATCTAATTACAAGAAAATTTTATTTGAATTTTTTTTTTAATTTTACGGTTTAAAAAATATTGAGGTGTTCCGGTAATATTGAATAACCCTATATGTCGCGAACTGACGAATTTGATAGTGGATATGTTGGATTGGCTAAAATGTCAATTTGCGTTGCGTCGTTTTGTGTTCCGTTACAAATTTAAAACCAAAATGAAATCTGCTCGGTTTAATTTATAACACAAAGAAGTGGAGCCATCAACATTTCCAGGATAGTAACTAAAGTTTCTTACAACGTCATTTTAAAACTATAAAATAACAAATATTCAGTTTAAACAATGTGTATTTAAACTTTAATCCCTTCACTATAAAATGCATTGTCTGTACTTAGGATAAAATAAACTGAAACTTAGAACTTCCAAATATAAATTGATTAGTTTTTTTTTTCATTTTAAGGTAGTGCGCTGTTCTTGTCAGGTTCATCTTCATCAGATTCAAAATCCACAATAAATTCTTTGCAATCACTCATGATTATTACCATTAAAGTTTATTTAAAATAAAGCAGGAAACATGAATGTAAACATAAATATGAATGTATGCATTTGCGTTTCAAAATGCTTATCCATCGTTTCTATAGCGTAAATCTTTTTTTAAGCGAGTAATAATTATTAAAAAGTAAAATATTTTTCTTTTATGTAAAAAACTATTTTCTAATGTTTTGTTGACTTTAAAAGATTGAAGGATGTTTTATCACTTATTAGTATAATATCTTTTTATTAGTGCTAAAACTAATACGTAAAAATATATTTTTTTAGGTTTTATCAAACTTAATTGTAGATACTGCTGTTTTAAAGTAAAACTAATTTTTACAAAATGATGTATTGGATTTTTATAAAATCTAAAATGGTACCCTTCCTGCTTTACATACCAGCTTTTATCTATTTTAAGGTGCAAATAATTGAAATCCTTTTTAATAGTTTTCCTAAGAACTCTTTTTATAATTTCTACACAAAAGGCTTTTTGTCAAAAATTTCTACTTCTTATGTAATAGTTTTTTGGATTTATTTTAAATCTAAAAGTTCTCTAGTTGTCGAATCGCCTTCTAAAATTTTGCCGCCTAATTTCTGGATACACTGTATATTTGCCTTATTTTTCAAGGAAAATCAGTTTGCATATTCCTTTTAAAAACATCCAGTATATAAAACCACATATTTAAAAAATAAATTTCTATAGAAAATAGAATAAAACAAATTTCTTAAGTAAACAAACGTGAGGATTGGGGTTGCTACTAAGGATTAAGAATGTATTTTTAAAATGCAAAAAGCAATTTAAAAGCGCGGGTTTTTAGGTTTCAGTAGTAACTGCAAGGTTTAAGAGCGCATAAAATATGTATACAAAATATGCACGTCAAAATATAAATTTTTAAGACGTACGATGGTTTAATTTTTTGTATAAAATATTACATATTAAAAATTAAAACAACTTCGCATTTTCGCATATAATTTTGTAAGTTATAAAGACGAAAACTTTTTTGAATCATTTATCTTCTTGATGAATACAATCTAGACCAAGTTGTGAACATTTTGATATTTGATAGGACTTAACGACGTTCCCTAACAAGCGCCAATATGTTATATGAATAAATAATATAACGTTGTTACCAGTTTTAGACAGATCTGTAGTAGTATGATAGTCTGATTAAATGCGCGACATCCCCTTCGTTTCACTAGACGTCAATTATAAACTGGAATAATTAGCACCATTTTAAATCGCGTGTATCTCTTGTGTCTACTAAAACGAAAAGCAGTCGTTAGCATGACGTTGCTTTTTTATATAAGACAGTTATGTCTGTTGTTTATCACAGTCAAATTTAAATAAAATTAATTAAAATTGTCACGAAGATACGGACTTTGATATCTGATACTTGCTTGTACCTTCAAGACTTAAACTTTCATAATTTAAAATAAGAAACTTATTAAATATTTTCTTCTTTTTGGTTTTTATACTTTTAATCGATCCATAAATATGAATTTGACAAGTCACAATATGAACATCAATAAAATATAAGTTTTGCAAAACTTCTTTACTAAATAAGTTTATAATGCAAGAAACTTTATTATCCTTGCATATATTTAACACGTCTCTGATTTTATGTAATGTGAATAAATATTGACTTAAATAAATGATGATAAATATTATCAGGTATACTTATTTTCATTTATTTTAGTAGTTAATATTTAAATTGTAAATAATTCTAGTAATAAAATACATTTTTTGCTTGGCGGGTTCGGTCATTCGTAATCAAATAAACTGGTTGGTATCGGTCTACATTAATAGATGGCTTCAATGTTTTTGAATACGGGCAGAGCCATCTAGTGTTGGTGTAGGTCTACACAAACCTTCATTGGGTACGTTAGATGGGTCTCCCTCTTGCTGGTTTTGTGCTTCATAAGCCCGAGCTGAAGGTGTAACAATCAACAATTCAGTCCGATCCTTTTGGATAGCAGTCAATCAAGCAGTACGTGATGCTGATGAGTGCTAAAAAGCACGAAACGCAGCGTCTATTACTCTACAGCTTGTTTAATTATTACTTGGTGCCCCGTCACCACTAAATTGAAGGCACACCTAAGGAATTATCTTCCAATTCGCTTATTTATTGTAAATATATTTTACTTTAAAAAAATATAAGAAAAATTCAAAACCTTCAATAAATATTTGTTTTTATTAAAAACCAATAAAAGTTGTATAATAAATTCATTCGTTTATTTGCGTTCCTTAATATCGAATTTTGTTAATAAATACTAAATACGTCCCCTCGTTATGCTTTAGGGAATTTACTTTTGCATTTAAATAATGAAATTTTTAGGGTTTTCTCTTTTGTTATTTTATATTGGCATAAAAGTACTTTAAAATAATGATATAATCTTTGTTTTCATATGAAGCCATTGAAGTAATTTAATTAGAACATTTTTATAGGACTAAAATTCTTTAAAGCTTTAGATTTATTAAATTTTTGCTGATTATATAGTTAGGCGAATAGGTCAGGGATTTAATAGGAATAATTTAAAAAAAAATAAAATAAATCCATAGTAAAGTCTCCAAAATTATGCACTTAAGGGTTGAATTATCGTTAAACAATAAAAACCATGATGAATCTTACATCATCCAACTTTATTAAAATATCACAAAAATTTTACAAAGCGATAGATTTGGAAACATTATGTTCCATCTTCAGCCTTAAATCCATAAAAGTGTCAAAAAAAAGAATTAATATTACAAGTTATTTTAAACAACTTAACATTAATTACAGTCAATATATTACTGAAATTTCAATTATTTTTTCTAACACTTATTTTTTTTTTATAGATTCAAGCTTGACGATGAATCATAATGTTTCGAAATGGATCGTTTTGTGACATTTTTATGTTATTTTAATAAAGTTGGGTGCAAGATATTATTTTAATTCATAGTCATACAAGTTCAAAACCAAATAAAAATTGAGTGAAATAAAAGAAAATATAATTTTAGTTTAATATACCAAATTTCATGTGTTCCAAAAGACTTATCGACTGTAAGTAGCTTCAACTATTCAAGTAATACATATATTTTGGCTTTATTTAGGATCATTAGTACATTGCATAATGCATGTATACAGAATTGCTATTTATAAAAAGGATACATACTTATAATTTTACATAAAGTAAAACAAATTCAAACGTTGGAATCAAAGCCACAAATTTAAATTAAAAAATATTTTTACTAACGTAAAGTTTATTTTACGTATGAAGAGAGATTTAAAAAGTAATTCAGCAGTTAAACGGTTTTCTCTTTAAATGTGTTATTTTAATTTAAATATTTAAGTTTAAATTCTAGCTTCATAAAATATCTAAATTATTTTTTTTTATGTTTAATGTAATAAAATATTCATATTCTTACAACTTCTTGAAAAATATCATTAAAATATAAATAAAAAATTAAAGGAAACAGGTCAAAAATTCATTCAAATTAACCGCTATTTTATTTATTAAGTGAATAGGAGGGATACAATACCAAAGAAAACAAATAAAACAACTCATGTACTCCGATGGTGCTGTTTATTATTACATAAAAGTTCTAACATCAAGTCTACTAGTTTCGACCTGAGGCCATCTTCAGGAATATTACAACTCAAACAATAGTATATTAAAAAAACGAGTTTCATAAGTCGCATATTGTAGCAAGCCATCAGTCGACTTCGGTGGTGGGATTCTGTAAGGCCTAACGGACCGAAAACGGTAGATTGTTTACTTCATTACTATGGTTACGATTGTTGCCTTGCTACCACGTTATGACTTTTGTAGTGTGTAAGAAGGAGACAGAAAATATCTAGCGAATCAATTCGCCACCGATATCAATTTGTTGACTTACAGAATTCCACCTATGAAACGACGAAATCGGTGAGCGGAATACTTTGCTTAGCAACATGTCGTTTACGCTGTCACATTGCTGCATGTTGCTAAACAAAGTATTCCGTTCGGTGATTTCGTCATCCAAATCGTCGCTAGCAAAACACACCCTAAGGCCAGGTTTGTCAAACTATCAAATAACCTGTAAACCACTGTCAGTGCGTACTACTTCATTTTTTAACTAGGAGGAGTGATTTAAATTTCCCGTGCTAAAATGCCAAAGATCAACGTCCCTGATTGGTTAAAAGTCAGAAAGATTTACACAGGATAATTATTTTGGATGATTTTTGACATATAACCTAAAAATATTAATCATAAAATTTGAATTACTAATGTATTTAAAATGTATAAATTTGTATTCAGTACAAAGAAATCGGGAATTTAATTATGTTTCTGTACATATTTTATCTTTAAGAATCCAAATTAACCTAAAGTTAATAAAATATAGTATAGAATTTCACTAAACACCTGCTTGAATTCCGTTATGAAGGATTGACAGTTAACAAGTGAATATGAGCACAGAAAAATATAGAATTACGAGTTATCTTAAGTCATAGAGTACATAGAAGTAGAGTAGAAGTTAATTGAGACAAATCACAAGGCGCAACTAACAAATAAAACTAATACTAAATAAACTAATTAAATCATAAAATAAAACGTGGTGGTGTTAAGGCTTGTATGCCCACCAAACATTATTAATTATTGGAACAAAATCTTTATTGATATTAGTTTGGTTGTTTAGCAAAAACTTTTTGTTAGTTTTATTCTTCACATGACGAGTAATTTCAAAAAATTCCAACAAATCCATCTTGTTAGGTGTGAAGTTATGATTGAATGTTGGAAAATGATCAACGAAATGTGAGGCATTGTTTTTGTTCTTTATGTGTTCATCAATTCTGATGCAGAGCTTTCTACAAGTTTGACTAATATTTAGAATTGTCACACCTTAACAATTATATACCGCTCTTGTCAAGTTGGTTAATTTTATCCTTATTGTTGACTAAGACGGATTGCATTTTCTAGTTACTACGAAAGGCCATATTAATAGAGCTACAATGACTTTTAAAGATGCTTGAAACTTTTGAAGAGATGGGTCCCAGGTAAGGGATACAAAAATAATGTTTCATGTCTGAGTTTGAAAATGTCTGAAAAGCTAGATTCCTCCTGATTTTGTAAGTAATTTTCTTATGAATATTGTCAATTAACGAAACAGGATACCCATTTAAAAGCGCAAGGTGTTTAATAATTTTAATTTCTATTTCTCTAGACTCTTTCAAAAGTAGAAGCTTGATGACTCTGTAAATGATGCATTAAAACTACTTGTTATTTGAGAAAAGTGATGGGTAGAGGAAGCATTAAGAATATTTGAAGTCTGTGTTGGTTTTCTATACACATCGTACTTGAAGTTGTTATGATTATCATTTGAGACACTCACATCTAAAAAGTTTTGGCAATTATTCGTCTCGATTTCAATTGTAAAAGTAATCTAGGAATGAAATAAAATAATTTTTTGGACTTACAAACCGCCACTTTTCTCCTTGACTTTTATTCTGACTGACGGTTTTTTCGACCTTGATAATATGATGTTTTTTTCGACCTCGGTAACTTGGAATTTGAGTTGAGAATAGTTGTCGCCCGATTGAATGTTTATTTTTATGTTTTTATGTTTGGTTTTGATATTTTGACAATTAAGAGTTTTTATAAGCAAATGTTTCAATGTTTTTATATTTTTGTTTGATTTGTAGTAGTCCTGAAGATGGCCACAGGCCGAAACTAGTGGACATGATGTTAGAACATTTATGCAATTATAAACAGCACCATCGGAGTACATGAGTTGTTTTATTTATTTTATTTAAGGGCCGGTTTATTCACCTTCCAGTAAAGTGGTCGGTAGTGTTACTGAGTTATTTACATGTAAAAGTTATCTAGTAAATTAAACTATTCAATATACTCAATTTACTGAAAGGTTTTTATTACTGGGAGGTGAATAAACACTTACTTTTACTTTTATGTATAAATATATTATAAATTAACCTCTCAGTAGCCAAAACCTTTCAGCGAATTGAGATTAACGAATAGTTTAATTTACTGGTCACTTTTACATGTAAATAACTCCCTACTAGCACTACTGAACACTTTACTGGAAAGCGAATAAACTGGCCCTATATATCATCTACATAATTTTGGGAAATTTGTAAACATAAAAACTAAAGTAACTCCGTATAATTTAATTTAAAATCAGTTTATTATATAATTTGGTTATAAAATTAGTTAAAACATGCTAAGTACTCCATTATTTTCGTAATAATTGTATTAGACTAATTATCAACAAAGTAAATAATGAAAGTCTTAAATTTCTTTAAATACAATAAATTTATTTACACCATGGGTTTTAATTCCAGCGTTGTTTCAAAATTAAACTAAAAGTTTTGGGATGTGCTTGGGTTAGAAATTACAAAGTTAGCGGTGTATAACATGTACGAAACTCTGTTTCTAATTTAGCTCGTGTAGATCTCCTAAATATAATAACGGCCACAATTAGACGAAAATTATGGCAATATAAATCGTGACGGTAATACAACCGATTTAAATACCTTAAGTTTAGTAAGGATTCTAATATACATTTATTTGCTATTAAAGAAATTTATTCCAATAGCAGTATTATTCCGTAATTCGGTCTCATTTTATTTGTGCTTTATTACTGATTTAAAATAGGATATTGTTTTATTGGAGGACACAGAAGTTCGCCACTATATATTCCCGTACTCTGAATGCTATTTCTTCTAACCCCAAAATTTATGAAATGTTAATTATAATAATTTTCTGGAGTCGAAGAAAAAGTGTACCAACCTGACATGACTCAACTAACAGATAAATGACTTGTTGCAGCCTGTGAAGCGTCACAGAAGGCTGTACTTTATTGATTCAAGAAAAACATATTTTATGAATTTTGACCTTATATTATATCGGGTAATTACCATTCACCCGTTAATTTTATAAAATGTCGAGATATGAAGAAACAAAGGTGGCAATTTAACTTATTTATTATCAAAAATTTTGAAACACCAAAATGCTCCGCTTGTTTTTCATTGTTTAGTAATTAAATAAATTTTAGTCGTATTTAAATAGCTTCACAATTTATAGGAGAACTAACGGTTTTTCAAAATTCGTGCAAAAAATGAAGTTTATTTCTCAACTTTACAACTTCTTACCCACTTTTAATCAGTTGTTATGATATTTTTCAGATTTTTAGCGAGATTTTAAAGTGTGTTAATGGAAAGAGGTAATCATTCACATACTTCAAGTAATTTTACAAAAAAAACGTACTTTTATTATCTATACGTAATTTTCCAGAAAAATGCATAAAATCGTGCAATTTTAAATTTTTTGATGGGCTAGAATAGCATAACAATTCAAAAGATGTATTTTGGTAAGGGAGCTATAAATCATATAAAATAAAAATACTCATGATTCATATGTAAAGGCTTTAGAGTATTGAGTTGATCAAATAATTAATTTGCTCCAACTCTTAAAAAAGCTAAATTAAACTTTTCTGAAAATTTTAAATATAAAGGAGTAGTTTACTAAACTAAATTGGTGTAGTCAGAATTGGCTTGTATTTTTATCCCTACCCATCAAAGAATTGATCCCAATGTAAGGATATAGTAAGTTAGTGTCCGCAATACTGCTTATTTTTATTTATAGTACAATAAAAAAGCATTTCGTGGATTGGAAAATATTACTTTGGATAAATAAAAAGAAATAAAATTCATCCCTTAAAAGGTTATGAATATATTTATACTTAACACCCAACAAAACTATCCTGTAGGAGGTTGCGAAAAATTACTGTTTTATAAAGTTGGTTGCGACTTGTGTCAAATTGAAAATCTGTAGTATGACCTGTTTTCAAAATAAAGGTGTAATTACCTTTACTTTGGCATTTATTAGAAGTGACTTCCCTACAAAGAACTTTTTATTAAGGTGATGATCCTTAATAATGGGTCAGTCACAAATACCATGTACTTTGTAAATTTTTGAGTTTCTGTAACATGGAGGTTTATGCAAAATTCAGAACTTTTTGATTAAAATAATTTAATTAAGTTATTAATTTCATTAGTTAAAGATGGGGTTATTACGAGGCTTTTAAGTTCTTTAATTGTTTGTCAATAAAAATTTTCTAAATTTTATACAAATGATAATTTAAAACATCAAATTTTACATGATTATTATTTGCAATAAATTTATTTAGAATTTACCTGAAACTTAAAATAGAAATCGTTATTCTAATTTAGTTTTATTAAATATTTTGAAATAATGACAGTTATGTGTTTACACTTAAAAAATGCACCGTTTTATTATACAGGGTGTTCCATTCGACGTTGGACGTTGGACGTATTTTTGTTATTAGATAGAAAGAGAGAGGTTAAATGGACAAAGTGGTGCATATTTATATGTCCAATAATAATTAGTTGACAAAACAGTTGAATTTTGCATCGTATCGGCGCCATCTTGAAAAAACCAAAAAGTGTTATTTTTAAAATATGACTGTAACTTCTTTATTATAGGCCATACCAAAAAACTTTGTTAACAACTTAGAGGTAGTATTTTATTTAAAATTCAATAAGGTAATCAGATTTTTTCTAAAATCACTGGACTGCCAGGAATTAATCCAAACTTTGTTTTTTTTTTTATAGCGGCCTTATTGGATTTACACATATTTGGAATCAGTGTGTTTTTCTGAGAATTTTGATATACCACATGTCACATTTAATAAATATTTTACGGAAAATGGGACAGTTAATAAGACGGATAAAAGATTTCATAGAGTGCTCGAAACTTAACATAACAAAGCATAGAAAATGAACAGTTGTAAACTGTCAATACACATTATGTATTTGTGACAATTTGCATAAATTATTTTATTTTCAAAATCTAAAATTAATAAACAAATGGCGACAATAACAAAAACAAAAAGTACGAAGTTACCACCAAGGTATTGACAGTTTACAACTGCTAATTTTTTATGCTTTGCTATGTTAATTAGTTTCGAGCACTCCATGAAATTCTTTATGCGTCTTATTAATTATCCCATTTTCCGTAAAATATTTATTAAATTGACATGTGGTATACTAAAATTCTCAGAAAAAAAAAACCGATTCAAAATATGCCCAGTAAACCAATAGATGTATTATTTATGTAAAATATATATAACATGTAAGAAAATATATGTAAAATCTAGAGAGAAATTAGGGATAAATCATGTCAGGATGTCAGCCATATTTGGGGATAGGTAATTATGTCTAAATTATGTAAATTTTTATATATAAAATATATATCAGATATAAGTAAATAAAAACAAAAAATATCATTTTTTTGCTTAGACGATACAATGTAGTAATTAGCTGCTGCTACCAGGCCATTTGTAGTAATCACAAGTATAATACATTAATATTATCTTACATTTAAAGTGGGATTTGCGGGATTCGAACCCACGCCGTTCCAGTCGCAAATTGTCGAATCAAGAAGAAATGAAGACACAAAAACATTGTTTTAAAGCAATTCCACATTAAATAAATATTATATTTGTTTTAATACAAATAAAAAAAATTAAATATAAATTAGTAAAGTTAAAAAAAGTTATAACAAAATAAACAATAAATTTTAAGCCTTCTCGTATAATTAAAAAAAATTAACAAAAAATTCTAAACTTTAAAAACATTCAAAATAAAAGCAATTAAATATAAAAATTAAGTAGGTAAAATTATTTATAACAAAATAAATAAATTATAACTCAACTTCCATAAATTTTTCTAATAAAAGTGTCGGTGTTGAATGTTGGATTTCTTTGGTAAGCGCAATTTAGCAGTATATTTTGCTTTTATTATTTTATGCATATTATCCATGGCCAGGATTTTTATATATTATTTTCATAAATATATTGAATATAATATGTACACGTTTATATTACATTAAATGTTTAATGTAAATAATAATTGCGAAATTTTACATTAATAATACATTAATATTTTTCTAGAAATTAACATTTAATATTTTATGTATGAATTACTTACATAAAGAATATATGTAAATAATTTATATATATTTTACATTAAATGTCTAATGTAAATAATACAGGCGATATTTTATATTAATAATACATTATTATTTATATATAAAATATACATATACGAACTTATGTGTATGTAAATAATTCAATATAAATAATACATTATAAATTTTACTTATTATTTACATAGAGAAAAAAATATAATATTATATATGTAAAATATACATATATTTTACGTTAATTTAGCTACATAGAAGAATTTACGTGCTATCTATATATATTTTATATATAAGTTACAAATTGGTTTACTGGGTGGTTAATTCCAATATAGCCACCAGAAGAAAAAACAAAGTTTGGATTATTTCAATGTTACAGTCATATTTTGAAACTTTGAAAATGCTACTTTTTGGATTTTTCAAGATGGCGCCGAACTGTTTTGTCAACGAATTATTATTGGACATACAAAAAATGCACTACTTTGTCCATATAACTGACTTTCGATCTCCAATAATGACAAAGATACCCACATTATAAGATAATAGCAATTTACATTTATTTTAGCAATATTAAGCCAAATTCTCATTGGTAGAGTAAGTTGTCGAGTATACTTGCCTACTTTTTAGAGAGGAGACTACCAGCCAAGTCTACCGCATTTTAAAATATGTGCTACAGTACAGTTTTTCAGTGGAAAATTGAAACCCCGATGATGAACAAAGGACGGCACTTAACTTTGAGGAAAGAACAGATTAGAAGCAAGAAAATATGGATTACAAATTGAATCAAAAGAAGGGATATTTATCGAAGAATATACAGGGTGTGCCAAGATTCAGACCACTTCATTTTGGTTTTTAATCAAAACATTAAATAAATGAAACAGAAAAAACTGAACATGTGAGATTTTTATTTACTAGACTATCTCAAAAACGTTTTAATCCGAAGAATTGGGAGAGTTAACTCTACCATAGGGTTGCCATATTAAAAAGTTGTAACCCAGGACTTCCACAATAACAATCAAAATCTAGGACAAACTAGGACATTGGTAGGTTCGTTCAGATAAAGCGAGTAACCGTTCATTGACGGTCACAGTCATGCGCAATAGATATAACGCGTACCATCAGACATTTTATAGATTTTGCGTTCCAACCAAACTTAAGCAGTTTATGGAACGTATTCGGGAATCGGGACCGTCATTTCTGAACAAGCTCGTGAGCTAGAACTGGTTGGACTGACATGCGTTTCGTCTGTCCTCGTCAGCTGTCCTTTGATGTTTACGTTTTATATGAGTTTATTTTGTTATTTGTAATTAAAAAGAAGAAAAATAGTTTAGTTTAAATGGTTGTGAACTACGACATAAAATAAATAAAAATGATCGACGAAGAAGGAGATTGCATTTGAAGGTTATCGTTCTCTGGGAGGACCGTGTTGATATTCATACCATATGTATAGAAAAGTAAAATAAAATTAAATAAAATAAAAATAATCCGTTTGTACTTTACTAATCAAAATCTACTCAAATGTACAACTCTACTTTACTAATTGCGTTTTCGTTGGTCAAGCTACAAGAATAGTACTAACTCGACCGCTTACAGGCAATATTCATTAGTAGGGTAATGAAGTCAAGTTATTACTATCCTTGTACGCAATTTATAGAGTCGAGTACTAGATTTTCGTAGAGCAGAGTAGGATTGCACAGTGGTAGAGTTAACTCTTCCGCTTGTCCAGACTCGTCTTCTCCCAGTACCGATTTTTAATCTACTCTACTCAACCGCAACTCTCCCAATGAAATTGCATTTGAAATATTTGAGTATATTCGACTTTTTGATATTTTCATTCGCTGTTTTGAATAAAAAATACCAAAATTAAGTGATCTGAGATGGAAACTCTTTGATTATATGGAGAACATCAGTGTATTTTATGAGATGTTACGTAATTTTGATGCAATTTCTAGTCTGCATTTTCTTTTTCCTTATCTGTTATTCGTTAATAGTTAAAGTCAATTTCCTTAGCAAAATACCAGAAATATTTAACATAGATTTCTTTTAAAAATTCCAGAATTAATGATCATTTTTTGCAACTTTCGAATACTTTTAATAATAATTTTTTTAACCTTCTCTAAGTACTATATAGTTACTTTTATGGTACAAACAAATACCCTGAGAGTAATTTAATTAAAATTTTAAAGCCTCTTTATTATACATCAAAGGAAAGCTTTAATGGATTGCTACTTAAAAATTTAAATAAAAATCATTTTAATTTTATTGTTAAAAATAATCGCAATTGGCAAAAAAATATCATGTGATATAAAAAACTGAACATACTGTTTTAATAACAATAAAATGTGTTTTATTATTTAGTTTCAAATAGGGAATTTCGGAATAATATAGTAGTAGGTAGAAGCTTTTTAAAAAGAAAAATTAATAACAGCCAGCAGCCAGTGTATAAAATAATAATCAAATTGTGGTAAAGCTAACATATCTTGTAAATTTTGATGGAAATTAATAGCTAGGGCCAACGTGTAAACAGGAGCAAAACTAATTCTATTAAATATTTGATTTAAAACAACCTAGAAATTATCATTATATTAAAACTATAAATTTGCATATAATTTAAACATTTAATTAATATATTGTATTTTCAGAAACCAATACGTAAAAAGTTTGCTTTTATAATTAAAACTTTTTTCTTCAGGTTAATATTTCCTTATTACTTTTAATTATTTATTCTTTTTTTATTTTAAATTTCCTAATAAAAATAAAAATTAGTTTTTAATCACCGTAGGGCATAAAAGATTAATTATTTAAACAATAAACATGGACGTGTTGCTATAAAAATAATGTAAAAAAATGTATTTGCTTATAGGTAAGTTTTGTTATATTGGTATTAAAAGATATACCTTACAAATATTTTTTCTAAATACAGAATCTCTATCCAGAAAAACATAATTTCATAAAATATTAAAATGGGTTCAATCAAAAATATGTATGATGTTTTACGGTAAAAATAAATAAGTAAATAATAAAATCGTAAAAAAAACTACAAGTCTGAAATTTGTAATACAACAAGGTGAATTGATTCCACTTATGTCGGAATATGAGAACTTCTTTATTTTATAGTTCAATAATATTAATATTAACATTTAATGCATTTTTTAATAAAACTTATGTTGCTTTCATTTGGTATGTTCTATTTTTAAGGAAAACAAAACAAAAAATAATGAGACCGTTAAAAATGATTTGATTGGAATGTTTCTCTTTGTTTCAAATATTTGGCAATTTTCTCTTTTGTAAACTTTAAGTCTGAATTATTATAATTAAATATTTTTATTAAAGCGTTCAGTCACGCAATTACAAATGAAAATTATTTCGCCTCGAGATTAGTTTAGGTAGTAATCTTCATTGTAAGAGATTCATGGCAGTTCACAATAGAAATATTTTGTCAGTACAATTGTATTCTGACGGTTAAATTATGTCTGGAACAAAGAATTGTACAACAGAGGCGTGCGGTCTCTACTATGTATAGGCGCTTTTGATTGCAGGTCGCGTAACGTAAATTACCCAGTATTATACAAAGTTTTTGTAAAGAAATAAAACACGAGAGGCATATTTCACAATATTCGACAAAACTAACCAATGCGGAATTCATCGTTGGTTAGTTTTTATCCAATTGGATAAAAAGTGCAGACAAACCCTGAATTACTTAAAATGTTGCGAACGTTAATGCTTACCAAGCAATTGCACTTTCTGGAGAACTCATCTATTAAATTACAAATTGCGGGATAACGCGATTATCACTCCGGTAAAGTGTGTAGTGTGCCGCATTACTTTTAACAACAAAATTGCAGAGAAAATAACACCTTTCTTTTACCTAAAACGTATAATCTTACTTATTCAATACATTTTATTAAAAAAAAACACAACAAATATTATCTCTTATTTCAATGATATTGATTGTCCATAAAACCTGATTATTCTACTACTTTTACTAATATTAATTTTATTCATTATTTATTTTTTAAATACTGTATGGTAAAAAGCCCGGTTTGTTCTAATTTTTGTGTAATTTAAACTGATTATATTAACTAGTGACAATATAGCATTAATTACACAAAATTGTTGAAATTTATTTTCCAAGCATACGAACAAATATATAATTTCCTCTGATAATTATTGAATATTCAGTGCAGAGAAGCACAGATCCTGCGAAAATTTAGAAGTATAATAAAATCTCTGGTTTCAATAAGTAGTAGATTCGTTACAAGATAGAGCGAAAGTAAAAAATCTGGACTAATTTATAGAGATAGCTAAAACATTGAAATTTTTTTATTAGAATTATTTTTTTTTTCAGGAGAGCCGAAAGAAATTTTTTTCCTTGCATCATTTTGCAAATACTGCGAAAACGTCTTCTTTTAATGAAATATTTTTATTATGCCATATGATTACTTCAGGAGTACCATCAGATAGACCAAAAAATTAGTAATATCTTGAGTGAAAATGCACAAAAATATCAATTTTGGTCTTAAATATAGAAGATAATAATACAACTTGTTTTAATATAATATTTGAAATTCGGTCTAGTAAATAGAATATAAATTTGAATTTTCAATTTTTCGTTAAACGCTCAGCAGTATGTGCGTGGAATTTATTGTGAAAATCACTGTGAAAATTACGACTTCAGGAATATCCAAATTAATCGGGTTAAAGAAATACAAAGACAACAAATACTTGTCAATCGTGATTCATAGAAGTTCGTTATGTGCAACATGTAACTTATTGGCTTTTCAGCTTTTCAGGCTAGTGGGACGACGTGCGAAGTAGGTTAGTTAGCCCCATAACTTTTAGTTGTCACCGAAGTAACGCGCTTTGCATTAACCTACTTGTGACGTTATTTTTTGGTGGAAAAAATTAATTTGAATCGCAAATTATATAGTTGTGAATTTCTATAGTAATGATATTCGTCTCTTTCACTTAGGAACGTATGGTCTGTATATGATGTAATTAAGAGCTTGATAGATATCTAACGACACAACTCATAAACGACATTTGTAATTTCACCTCAGGTTAGCTGTAGATGTTAGAAACGATATTCCAGAAGACGGTTGCCTATGATGCACCAAGTGTTAGGAAACCTAGAGGATCAAACTTTAATGAACTTCTCGATTTCGAAGGCGCATCAGAGGCATTTCTGAAA
The DNA here is from genome assembly GCA_963971135.1 of Stenus bimaculatus. Classification (NCBI taxonomy): domain Eukaryota; kingdom Metazoa; phylum Arthropoda; class Insecta; order Coleoptera; family Staphylinidae; genus Stenus; species Stenus bimaculatus. The sequence continues at coordinate 65,617,154 of OZ020180.1, read as the reverse complement.
AAAACAAATTAAAAATCCAATTGCAGTACGAGATAGTGAACAACATGTGGAAACTTCATTTTTCAACAACTCATTTATTGCAGCTCAACCTAGAATATTGTGCTTTATCGCTTTCCTTGTAAGTGATCTTTGGGCAGTACAGATCAAATCAAAATTAATTCGCTTGAGTGTCTTCTTCAAGACCCCAGGGACGTTGAGAAAATAATATGCAATTATATAGAAGAAAATTGATGTCAGTTCACACTACCTCTAGAATTATCGAGGATTTTTAAGTATACGTGTTTGAAAATGCTCATAGCTTGTAAATAGTAAAAAATGGTGACTAGATAATCGTGACTGACGAAAGTAGTAAAATCCAGTTTTTGCCAATTTCGTCACTTTTCATATATCCTGATATAAACAACTCACCAGAAGAACTCCTTCGAGTGATACATGCCGCAAAAGCTATTTTTCTCTCATCGCATCAACTGCCATATTCATTCATTCCTATTTCTAGATATTAGACAAAAATTTGATAATTTCATTATTTTTATTTTGTAATTTTATTTCTTAATGGTGAACTTCTATGCAAAACTGCCCCTATAGTAAATTTCTATTGGATTTGTTATACAGGGTGTCCTAAAAAGAGTTTCTCCACAGAAAATTTCATTAATTCAAAATTCTTTTAGTACATAGTTCACAAACTATATAATATGGTCAATTTAAATGAAAAAATCATAAAAAAAGAGCTAATTAATGTCACTTTCGCTTGAAGTTAAGAAATCATCATTAAAAAATTGTTTTGATAGAAAAAAATTTCTTCTTTGAAAAAATTTATGAGATTTTTTTACAGCCCATTAGTAGCATTAGTATTACTATTCATATCAGAGGGGTATTACACCTACCCCTATCTTGGGCGCGTTTCCTAAAAGAAAATCCCTTGATGGACTTTTTCAATTCCATATTCCGATGTTCAGAATAATTTTTCATCCTATGGCTAGTCCTCTTCGAAGAAAGAAGATGTTTGTAATTTATTATTTGATGGCTCCTTTGTTTCTTCAATAGATCCAGTTATGGGATCGGATATATCAAATGTTAAATCAATCTTTAAATCTACCAATGAAGAACATAATGTAGAAAAAGTTTCTTCTAATAAACATCAAAAGAACATCTCAACAGCTATCACATCACCTACAGGAATAAATAGACGCAAAGTCGTATTATTTACATGCAAGGCTCAAGCTGTTAAAAAATCAAACGATGATAAAGATGATAAAGAACCCACCCCAGTACAGGATGAAACTAAATCTCCGAAAAAGAAATCAAAATCTAGAATGCTTTCATTTGACTTCAAAAATTAATTGATGAAAACCTCTAAGAGCAACTTTTTGTATAATCTTGATTAAACAACTTACAAAAAATGTTGCTGAAGAATTTAGCATTGTTTTTAATACCAAAATCTCAAAGAAAATATGGAAGTAATTCTAAATTAGGTACTGTGCAAAATTTAAATATTTTATTAAGAACCGTTTTCAAATCAATGACGAAAAACCTCTATTTTCCAACTGCATTATTGATCTGTAATTTTTAATACTTTACAAAAAAAATAAACTGTGCTTTTTTATTCAAGGTACGTTAATTTTGCTCTTTAAAAATACATTTACACAATGTTTGAAATAGGTATAACGAGTTTTAAATATGCATTAGGTAGTAGTTTATGTGAACAAATTTTAATTGCTTCATGATAACTGGATATGGATTAGAGGAGAATTAGCATAAATTAATTAAAAATTTTAATAAATAAATTTAGATAATAATACATTGCCTATTAATCCTTTACAAACACAAACACGGCGTTAATAACTATGGTAATTACGTATACAGTAGTCGATATTTTGACACTCACAAATGCATATTGATGTTTGCCATCAGCGTCAGCAATGGCGCTCAATGTAATCTAAATCTAAAATGGCACACAGCGGATACATCAGTAGTAAATCTTCACCCCTAATCCACTATAAACATGCCGCCAGTCGCAACGCAGATGAGCATCTACAACATAATCTAATCATCGATTGTATTACAAATCAATCAAGTCTGACGTTTTTTATGAAGCTTTTCTTGGAAAAGATTGAGGTTTTTGTCATGTCAGTCTTTATGGAGTAATGATCGTGAAATATGTTTTCGCGTTTAAAAACAAATCTTGCTCCATTTAGAGCTTTTATGTCACCTATCAGAAAAATACTAAAGAAAATTGGATACTTTTTATAAACTATTTTAAAAAATTGTAAACCCTTACATAAAGATACAAATCCACTTTATTTAAACAGTAAAATAAAACCACTTGATAATACTCTGTAGACTTAGCCAAAACATTCTTAAATTAATTAATTTTCAATCATTAATGCAAGTATTGTACCGTGCTGAATAATAATTGAGACTTCAAATTATTCAATGCATTTTTTGCTCATTAAAATCACTGAACTTCCTATATTTTATAATCGCAAATAAATCTATAATATTTATACTATTGTCATGATATTTTCTAGTATTTCATTTATTTTCATTGATACTTATTTGCACCATTTTATGTGTCAAGAGTTCTGATTAAATAGAATGAATTTAAAGATAATGTACATATTAAACTTTTACATTGCCTTAATTTTTACGCATTTATACTTAATTCAGTTAAAATGTAATAGTATTTAATATAACAATATTTTTACCAATGTTAAATAGTATACAGAGGGATGCACAAAAAACGGCCAACGATATAGCTTCGTTATATCTTATCCGATTTTAATAAGCAATATGTCATATTAAATGGTTTGAAGAATACCACTATCAGATAATAAAAGAAAAATTTTATTTTTGAAAACATCTGAGGAGGAGGAGGCAACTTTTCTTTTTCAAATGGCAACATATTTTTTTCGGTTCAAAAAAATCATTAACAAAAATAATCTAAACCAATTAAAACAAAAAAAAAATTTTAATTAATTTTCCTTAATGTTAATTTTATTTTAATTTAATTCAATTGTTTTTTTTGTATTTGAGTTTTCAATTTTTTATTTTTTTAAGTTTTGTTTTTTAATTTATTATTAATAAATTAAAAAAATATTAATAAATTAAAAATTATTAATAATAAATTAAATTATTTTTGTTAATGATTTTATTCAATCGAAAAAAATATGTGGCCATTTGAAAAAGAAAAGTTGTCTCCTCCTCCTCTTATGTTTTCAAAAATAAAATTAGTCCTTTATATCTGATAGTAGTAATCTTCAAACCGTTTAATTTGACATATCACTTATTAAAATCAGATAGGAAATAACGAAGTTAGATCGTTGGCCGTTTATTGTGCACCACTCGGTATATTTCAAAAATAATTGGTTTAGTACTAAATATATTTATTATATAAATACTTTCCTATTTTCTTAGTTAAGTGGTGCCTAATTTTACTGAAGAACTGTATTTAATTAATCACTTATAATTAGATGTGAGGAAACGAATCGCTGAAATTAATTTTATTTGAAATAAAATTTATTCTGACAAATTCCATTAAATTTATTAATTTCTGCCTTATCATATTTCCATTGCACAGACGGTATAAATTAATTTGACTTGTATTATACTAAATTAATCTTGGTGATGAAATGAAATGCTAATTATATAATAGTTTAAACAAAGACAAATTATTTCAGCTTGGTAATATCCTGGAAGTTATCCTCTGCAGATAACTTAAATTACAAATGTTTGCTAATCCACGGTTCATTTCCTTGTGTGTAACGGGTAGTAAAATCAAAATACCAATTTTATTAGAAATGATAAATACAAATAGACAATTTTTTTAGGATCATAATAAAAAGTATAAATACTTTATTATAAGCATTCTTTTATACTCATAATTTGGTTGCCGAAATACTTGATTCGAATTCTAAAGAGCGTCTTAAGCGACACATTCATGGAGCTTCGTTGCAAATTAGCAGGCAAACACTCAAAATTAATGCGATCTTAAGAAACCATGAAATAGAGCATTACGTATGCAAAAATATTTCAAGTCTTCGATATTCATATGTTTTTTATGATTTATAAGCAAAATTATTTAGGCTAGTTGAATTCATAACTTTATGGGTTTTAACTTTATGCAGAATTAAATAGAGGGCCCCAAACTTGATGTACTCTTAGATTATTAAATATTATTTATGCGTTTTGGAATTTTTGTTCCTTGTGTTTTTATGTACACGGTCTTCAAAAATGATTGATACTGTTGACATTGCATGGTAGGAAACCTAATTTTCCCACAATTGGCTACACTGAAAGGAATATGTTATGCTCCGGTGAAAAAACCATCGGGAATATTTTAACTGCACTAATTTAACTTAAAAAAATACTGTTTTGTATAAAATTTGCAACACACTGGGAAATAACTTCAAAAAATACCCGAAGAAAAACTGAGAGACGCTTTGGATAAAGTGACAGATCAGATTTAAATTTGATTTCAAATTAAAATTAACAGGTACATCAACTGAGCAAGTCTAAAATCACTACAGAGTATGTTTGGTTGCAATCTTATTTGAATTGACTGTAGTAGAATGTCATCTTTAAAAAAATTATAGAGAAATATTAAGAAATCACTCTTAGGGAGTCACTTTTTAAGTATGCTAAATGGGGTGCTACGGGAACTACAATAACTCTTAAACCACTTTATATTTTTGTATTGAATTTTAGTAGCATTTAAAACTATTTATCTGGACCAAATTAAATTAAAATAATTAAAAAATATAAACTGTAAGTATATTTATAAGCCCATTAAATTACTCCTATTTTACAGTAAAATTTCTCAAAATCCAATCAAAGTATGAAATTAATTTCGCCATAGCAAGCTAAGACATGAAATTTGAATCGATTATTGGTATCATACACGACACTAAAAAATTTCTTTCACCAGTTATTATGGTTGTACGAAACGTTAGTTTTGCCCAAAAGTAGCCCAATATAAATGTAGCAACAAACATAAGTAATTAACAATTATGATGCAAAATTGTGTATATTGTTGTTATTATTTAATAAAATAGGATATTTATTTTTAAATCGGTGCGCGGCGCGAGTAACATAAGTGACCCATAAGATTCTTATAGTTTAAAATATTAGGTATATGCAAGAGAGTGCTATTATAAAATATGGAATAAATTGAATTATTCATTAAAAACTATAGTATCTACGCGATGGAAAATAATTGGTACCAAATTTAGATTTTTTCTGTAACCTTCCTCTTCGATTATTAATGGAACAAACTCAACATTTTTAATTGAACATAAAAGAGTGTATTTTATGTTAGGCCGTTATAGCTACATTCCCAAAGTATGAAAAAATATTTTAGACTGGCTTTTCAGTGTAAATATTTTTTCCATATCTGTTTCTACACGTACCTAGAATTGTTTATTATATAAACAAATTATTTTTAAATGGATTATTCGTGGGACGGGTTTTTGTAATTTTTAAAGTAAAAATTGTTGATATTCGCCTCAAAGATTAAAGGAATTGTTTATTAATAATAAATCAATTATCCATTGTTTGGGACATCGTTTTAGAAGTAAACACCATCTGTTAACTTTAGGGGAATGCAAACTAATATTTCTCGTCACATTTGACTTTGTATCTCCTTAAACATAAAATTTATTGAAACCCAAATTACGTCTATTTGATTGTTATCACAACAAATCTAACAAAAAATCAAAGTTTTTATCATTGATGGTGTATACCCAGCACATGTATTAAACGATATTAAATGGTGAGTGCGCCGGGCTTTTATACTTTTTATTATGACCTCGTGGTAAATAGTTATATATTTTTACTATTTAAAAAATATTTTTATCAATAATAGGTAAGTATAAACAATTTATTCATGGAAAGCTTTTTAATCAAGAAGAAAGGATTTAATCCATCTGAGTAATTAATAGATAGGTCTGGAAACCGAAAAATACTGATTACTATATTTCATCGTAAAAGTTTTTTTCTTTAATTTGGATAGTATCCACTAATCTACAAGGTGATTTAGATAAATGTTACTCCTCTTTATTTTAAAAACTCCTTTTCTACATGAATGGAATAAAAAGATATCAAACAATCTATTTTTAATTAACGAAAATCGTCTTTTATCCAGCTATTTTAATTTTAATATTTTTGGGCAAGTAATTATTAGTATTTCATCATGTTTACATAATTTAAATTTTTATAACAAATACCAAAATTAAAAATCTACATAGTAATAATTTTTGTTCTTTACTTTTATGTATAAATATTGTTAAAACATAAAATGGTTGTTAACATTTCCCATGAGATAAAATATCTCAGAGTTCTTACTATTTCTGAAGCCACGGCTGTCATATAGACATCCGAAAAACATGAGGCCTTCAAATAAAGATTGGTTATACGTTATGATGTGGTGGACCAAACCAAACCAAAGAATCAACCATGCAATGAAACAGCCAAAAATGCAGCGGTTGGAGTGCTTCGGAATCGCAGGGTAATGCTGGACCTTCCTCCACTGTATTTGTAGGTGCGAAAGGAAGGCTTGCTTGCTGCCTTAGAAATTCTCCAAAACAAAAAGCCAAACTTACAAACCCACTTGAAGTTTCTGAAAGCTTTAGAGTCAGATTTTGCAATAAAGCCATCGAACATAATGCCGAAAAGATTATACTTTGAAAGTCCATTTAAGGAGGAAGGATCCAAATAAATCCAAGGGACAGGTATAGGCATCTACGGATTCAATTATAGAGTTTCTCTGGCTTTGGGAACTTCCCATACCACCAAACAAGAAGACTCTCTGGCTAAGAGTGCTTCGGTAGACGACTCAAAGAAGCACAGATTTACATCTTAACCGACAGCCAGGCAACAATTGGGACTCTAAAGCCACACCCTTGAGTCAAAATTAGCCGGGGAATACCGACAATCCCTGAAGGTAATGGCAAAACGAAGCCAGCTCGTCCCTAGAACTAACGTTAATCACAGGTCTTTTAACCGAAAATTGCCTCAACAAAATGGGTAAGTCGGAAACAAAAACTTACAGATACTCTGGCCTGGAGGATGAAACCTCGGAACACAAGATCTCAAGTATGTCTCGCTTGCTCGACCAGATTCGATCACTTCGTCTGGACAACACTTATTCCAGACGAAGTCATGAGTTTGTCTCCTAGGGACCATATGATCTTTATTAAGCATTTAGAAATCCCAGGACCTAATAGAGCAAGGGTTTGAACAAAATATCATATTGGTCGCAGTTCGGTAAGGCTCATTCGTTGCCAATTGGCCCTCCTACCTAGTGTAATCTAATCTAAAGGTTGTTAAGTTTGTCGAAAATTAATTTAGTAGAGCAAATTAAAAATTTCATGTAATTGACGAACTTCTGTTTTAATATAAATTTCTTTTCATAAAATGTCTGTGTTTCCTATTTTGATTGAACTTTTATCTATGGATTGAACCTATTGCATAAATATCCAGTATTCTTACGTCAAATCTTTTAAAACAAGTAAAGTGTATTCAAAAATAAATTTCATATATGTATTTGCATAAAAGAAAAAAATGCAAATGGAATTGGGACTATAAGGGTCAGTGTGACATAAACACTGATTTAGAAAGTTTATTATTAATACGAACCGGATCAATGTTTTTACAGGTTTTGGAATATTATATATTATAGTTATAGTTTTGGAAATACGGGGTTATTTATTTTTAAGTTTCTGATAAGAAAAACAAGTCCCTGTAAACATGACCGATTTCAACATTAATCTTATTCTGTTCCAAGGTTTCATCACAAAAAATACAGAAACCTAACTGTGAAACACCTTATTTAGTTTTCATTTAATGTTAAAATTATGTCAAATTATGAAACAAACTATTTTTTTGAAGAACGAATTTCACACAACACCTTTCGGTATGCTCCAAATACGAGAAAAAGCCTTTTACTTTTTAAGATTTATAGATTCGTACCTTATCGCATTAAATTAAATGTTAAAACTGAACTTATGGCATAATAAATATTATATTTTATCTTAAAAATTTTCAATACACATGATTATCGATGTAAGTTTAATCACACGGCAAATTACTCACAGGCAAGATTTAAACCTTAAAGTAAAATATATAAATAAGGTCTTAAAAGCCTTTAGTTGATTAAATACTATTACCCCACGCTAATTTAAACAATTAAAATCTAATTTTAATGAAAATAGAAACGAATATTTTTGCATACCCATTTAAAACTACTGCAGAGTTTGTTTTTAAGTTTGCTCAGGAAAGCTTTTGGTACTTCTTAATTTTTAATACTTTAATCGTAATGAATTGGAATAAAATAATATTTTAGAATCATTATCTACTTGTTTCAAAACAAAATATATTAATATCATAAAATGTAAATCCGATATTATGATTATCAAGTTTACTAAGAAAATGTATTAGTTTGCATTTTGGCTCATACACAAAATTTTCAGAAAAATATTTATGAACCTTGTTTTTATAACCAAGTATGTATGTAAATCATAATTTTGTTCGTTTTTATATAAATTGCAGGAAATTTTATATTGGATTTAGTTTTATGATTTAAATTTTAAATATACTTTACTTGATTTTCACACAAATCTTCACTTCGTTGTAATTTCTTTACCTGAAACAAAAAATATATTATTTATTTAACAATTTAGAATTCAAGTTAGAAAAAAGTAATAAGAACATTTATTAAAAACTGTATTAAACATTTAAATTAGACTGGATCTTAAGATTTTAATTTAATTAAAGAAAAATTAAGATTCTGATATCCTCCAGCGCTTATAATTGTAACAGTTTGTGAGTTGCAGCTCACGTAATCTTGAATCGGTAAAAATGTCAGTTTATAGGTGCCTGCAAGCTATCTGAAAAATTAATGTACAAAAAACCCTAAGGCACATAAAGATAAATATTACATTTTAGCCCTTTTCCAGCAGACACTGCCATGATTAATTTCACCGCCTGTTTAAAATCCTTTTCCCCAGCTAAGAAAGTAATTTTATTATGTAATAAAACACACACGAAAATTGTTTTTCTTCTCCTGTCTTTTAAATAAATAATTTTGTTTTTGTAGTTGAGGTGGACGAGCTCAAACTTTCTTATTTTAATTTATTATTGGCTTTGTAACTTCCGAAGAAAAATAATGATCATGACACTTTAAAAGTTCTTTAATGCCTGTATTTCGTGTGCATGTGTGCCTTTAAGTGTGTTTAGGAAACAATACTTTGTCGTTTTTACCGCAATTGTAAAGAACGTTGCCAATAAAACTTTTCCAAACTTAACTATAAAATATTAAGTATATTACATATCTAATGATATTCTATAAGTTTATATTAAGTACTCTAAAAATTTCAAAACATTAATACAAATGGTACAATTAATTTGCTTTTAAAATTTCATAGTTACTGTTTATAACATGCAATAGGTACATAAAACCTTTTAGTTACTGAAATAAAATAATATTCTAATGTCTCAAATATCCATTTATTAAATAAACAACAAACAATATAAAAGTTGTAACATTCATAAATTAAGGTTATTTTTTACAAACGAGGATGATTTTTTTGTGGTTTTAAAATTAATTCTAGCTTATTTGGTCAATTATATCTTAATAATTTAATGTGTTTTTCAATCTACATTATTTCACGAAGTTAACCATTGGTTTAGCATTTTGGTTTTAATAAATTTACTATTACAGTTAATTATACTTAATTAAAATTAATTTTAAAATATCAATATAAATTAATATGTTGTGGTAGGCATTCGTTTTAAAATATACTGTTTCACTAATAAAATAGACAATTAATAATTTAGTTTATTAAGTTTTCTGGTAAAATTTGTTTATGCACATTACGCTAGCTAATGCAGATTATGCATGAGTAAATTTAATCTGTACATAAATACACCCCATCGTTTTCGATTTTAAATAATGTTTTTTGTGGCGCATACGAGAAAAAAGCAAAATTGATGAGAACATCAACATGATCTACTGCAGCGCAATGCACTCCAGCTGCTCCGATCAACACAGGTTTTTGTTCAATTTTCCACACATAAAAAGTTAAAATTTAAAATTAAATTAATTTATAAGTATGACGGTTCCAACAAGAGTTTCGGTACATACAATTTAATTTAAAAATGTAATTAAAACTACTTACAAAGAGGTAGTGCTTAATTTATTGTACAGGGTGTCCCGGTAAAATTTATAAGATTTTACTAATATTTTTTAATTTATAAAAAATTTGATCAATGAGAATTGAAACATCTTTATACGAACTAGCACCTTCGATATTTCCAATGGCGTACAAAAGTTTGCCCCACATGTCACCCCTTTTACCCCAGCCTGACTTTAAAATTTTAAATTGCACTGTCACACTTGTGACACCTCATTCTAAGCGATTTAAAAGTAGAATATAGTAGTATATAATTTTAAAATCGGAACACTTAATGATAAAACTTATAACCAAAAGTTAGTTATTACAGGTCGAAATTATTAATATTATTTCTAATTAATAAAATTTTAGCTACTAAGATTTTTAAGAAGATAATAAAATTGCAATATCATAATTAAAGAATAAAAGTCAAATAAATTGACTCAATAAGTTTTATTAACAGAGACAATATGCAAAATTATAAATAATAAAAAAAATAAATGGTACAATTGTCGCGAATTTTAAGACATTATACTTCAGAAAAGTTTTCTGTTGAATACTGAGTATACAAATTTAATATTAATTATATTAAATGTTCAGCATGTACAATAATATAGTCAATTATCAAACTCATTTCTAACTTTCACAAATGTTTCTTGAGATATGTTCCTACAACCATCATATATCCTATTTATCATGTCTTGAATACTTTCAGGTGGTGTTTTGAATTAAGTGAGCCAAAAGAAAGAAATCCCATGACTAAAAATCAGGAGAGCATGCCGGCCATTCTATCGGACCTCTTCGTCCGATCCATCTTCCTGCAAATCGGAAAAACATAATGTTGGGGTGCTCCGTCTGATTGAAAGTATACATTTTCTTCATTATGAAACAACTTTTCTTTCCCATCTTGCTGATTTTCTAAATTTTATATTCTCATGAATGTCTAAATTTTGTTCTCCATTTAAATTTTCTTTCATAAATATTAGTTATTGTAGCATCTCCTAAAATTCCACCTCAAACATTAAATTTTTGAGAAAACTGGGTTGAATACTTAGATAGGGATATTCATTATCCCATTCAAATAAAATGAACATACATCACTATCGCGAAGAAATATCGGATTTTGCGCAATTATTTCTATTATTCGTTCACAAAATACTATCCTTCAATAGAAATTTGTTTCATTGAGTTCATGAACTAGATGCATATTATAATATATGGACGAAATTTGATTATTTTTAGTACTTTTTGAACTCAGCCTTGTAAAATATTTACTGTCTTTAATACTTTTCGATCAGAGTTATTAGGATCTAATCCAAATGCCCTAGAATTTCAATTTGGGTTCCTTGTTTAGTAAATTTTCACCCACCCTATTTTTTTCCATGTAAATCAGAACCATTTCGAAAAATTTTGTCAACATTTATGACATGCTAACCAGTTCTATCTTCCTTAGTGTAAATCATTTTAAAGAAATGTCTATTATAATTACTATAGCTACGCAGCAACATAATCAAAAGAAAAAGAAAATATTTATTTAATTCCTTTTTTATTATTTGCCATCATCATCAAAATCAGTTTTAAAAATTAAATATACCACTATATTCTGCTATTAAAATCTTTTATAATGAGGTGTCACAATTATAGGGTTGCAATTTAAAATTTTAACATCAGGGCAGCTGGGGTAAAATGAGGTAATATATGGGGTGAATTTTTGTACGATATTAAGTTTCCCATTCCGAAAGAAAATTAACCTGCCTTACAAAATTTTTATATATCTCATCAAACTGGAGTTATTAAGAGTGGATTGTTTTCAAATGATAACCCTGTGCGTAAATGACTGAATAAATTGAATAATTGCTTAAACTAAAACCTAGCATATGTTAATTTAATTCAATGAGTAAATTTTAAATAAATGCTTCAAAATATTACATAGTGATGATATAACGAAATTAATTAATAAATTCCAGTTAATTACTAACGACGTTAATTGCTTCGTTACACCGCTTGTGAATTTCTTGATTTTACTCATACGTTTGTATGCAAAACTTTAATTTGTAAAGCACATTAACTAATTAATAAAGTTTGTATAAATTTTAAACATGTATACCTATGTATGTATCTGTATATGTGCAAAACTGTCTTTTGTAGATTAGTATTTCCAACCATTAAGAATTTGATTAAACAATTTATACAATTTAAACGCTTTGTTTTAAAAATATACCGGGTGTTTTATACCTAGGTTGCCTTTTAAAATTTCAATGGTATTTCCGGTTTTCGGTACTTCCGGTGGTCTCGGACACTCTTGTAATATATTTGCAAGTTTCTAAGTCTGGACCATAAAGCTTTGTGGAGATTATTTTTTCATATTTTTTTGTAGTTCAAGTCAGAGCACAAAATATCACAAAGAATAAAACAACGAAATTTTTCAAACGCCACGAGTTACACAAAGTTATGATTAAATTAAAAAAAATGTGCTATTTTATTTTCGTTACCTTCACTTACCCTAATTTTAGGGGAGAAAAAAAATTCTTAAAAATCGATCAATCTTTACATAATAAACAAAAAACACTAAGGCAATATTTTTGAGCCTATATTTTTTTTATTTTTAGTTAACGACATTAATAAAGAAATTAGAATATGTATTTTAATATGTCTGGTAACTTGGAATATTGCTTTTTTACTTTATACGGAAAGATAAAATATTCAGGTGACGAATGTAGTTAGTCGCTCGTTCTGGTCATTTAATATTAATGTGAATTTTACATATTATACACCTACAAATATTTTAAACCTTATATTTATGTTTCTAAAACATTTTATTTTTGTGCATTTTTAAAATTTACTAAAGCCCATGAGGCGAATATATTTATAAATCGCGATTACGTAGCTCGAAAAATAAAAGCACCAAGTTATGATGTTTTATCTGTGATCTGGGATGTTATTTATTCAATTTCCTATATCGATCTTTTACGTCTGCGGGATAACAAATTTATAAAATAATAAGAAATTCGTTTACAAAAATGTAAGTCATTCATTTCATTACATTTAAATTCTCCATTAGTCATAAATTATTAACAAAAAATTTATAAAAATACCTAAAATACGTTAACTTTTATTCTGATTATAAATCAATCCATAAATTTTAAATTGATATAATTTTTTTTTTAAATATAAACTTAAGAGGATTGGGAGTCTAAGTAGAACCGCGCTCCGATAGTAAACGTATATTTTGAGCTTCTTCTTGAATTTGGGGAAGAAATCATGACCCACAGTACATCCCACAGAATTAGGCTGAAAGTACTAGTAAAAATATTCATTTCTGTTATATTTTAAAATTTGTATCACCTAGACTAGGAAGGTATTAGCTGCTCTTACAGTTAAAACGCGCGTGCAAAATTTACGAAATATGGCTTGTAGTTATTTCAAACTACAACCATATTTTGTAAATAACATTCAGTTTTATAATTGCATAGTTTAAATAATATTATTAAATAAATTAAATTATAAGGTCCAAAAAATAAGTTTAAGATTAGCTAAACTTTACGAATTTTTAATGATTTTTTTTGGCCAGTTTGGATATAAAATATTAAAAAAACTGTCACATACAAGTCTTAAGCAGAGGTTCCACTTTCATGAGATTCTTATTTTGTATATATGTAGCTCAATACCTATTCGCGTAGTTTGATAGATAAAAACGGGTAAAAACCCATATAATTTTGTTGACTACATATCCTCTTAAGCTTTTTAAAACAAGCTGTCGTAATTGTAATCATTATATTTATAGGAAATTTCATTTTTTTTTTGGAAAGTAAGTAAATAACTAATGAATCATCAGTCCAAAATTTTTTCCTCAATAAACAAAAATTCAGGAGTGAAAGGGTAAATTTGGCTTTAAATATAGAAAAATATGTAGATACTTATAAAAAAGGATGACGGAATATAATGCAAAGTCTATCTTGCGTCAGTCGTAAAAATTAAGAAAATAATGGTTAAATATGTCTTGGCTCATCAGGAAATTTGAAACCAAAAAATATAAGTTAACTTAAGTTTGAAATCTACTAAAAGTAATTAGATTTTTTACGATTACTTGTTAGCATTATACATATATTTGTATCCAAGAAGAAACATTAAATAAATTATACAGTTAAATAACACCCGACCAAAACATCGCACAATTCAAATTACTTTGTTAAATTTTTGTGGGCTAATTAAAACATATTCCTTATTTTGCATTTCTTTACATCACGAACAAGTGACCCATCATAGAAACCCAAACGTTTCATATGATACTTGCAACGACCAACTGATGTACATAGTAATCTATAATGGCTTTTCCAAATTACACAATCTTCAGAAGGGAGACATTCTTTAGGAGTTAAAAGTAAATTCACATCTAATATCATTTAATGATTGTTCCTACAACTGTATTTTGTTAATAGTTCTAAAGCACTATATAGGTTGAACAGTAACTTCTACAAGATTATTAAGATTATTAAATTCTGCAGTTTCACCATAGAGTGGAGGTAAACTGATAATTTTGAATATTACGTTCATACATGCTAGCTACAGATCTTATATTTGGAGGAGCAATATCACTAAGAATATGAATATAGCTATTAAATGTTGGTCTATGATATCCAGTAATTATTTTACAACTATGAACAGTATCTAATTTTCTCGTAAGACAAGATCTTTCCCAAACTGGAGCGGTATATTCCGCTGTCGAAAAATATAAAAATATTGTAGTAGTTCTTAAGATATGTGGGGAGAAGCACCACATTTAGAACAAACCAGATTTTTGATTGTTTCTAGTTGAAACCATGGCTTTAGTTTTCTCTATGTGTTTGTTAAAAGATAATGTTCTGTCTAAAATAACTCCTAAATATGTTGGGTACGCATAATACTTAATTGTTGATTTACACATCTATTATTTAAGTGAAAATGGTTTGATGTGGCTTTTAAGGTATTTGGACGTAAACTGTTTTTGTAATAGTATAGAACATTTTATAACTTTCCTTCAATGATAAAAAACATTTTATTCTAAATCATCTTTACGTTAATTAGATGCTACCAGTTGTTAAAACAGCCTGTGTTTATCCACGCTTATTACATGAAGTTAGGGTAGTATTAGACTTAAAAAGTATGTGTGCTTGGGAATCAGAAGGGCTATGGGTACCACCCTCTAGGTGGCCCAGGAGGTAATGCAGGACATTTAACCACTGCATCTACAGTTACGGAAGGAGGGCCTGCTAGCTGTCTTCAGAATTTCCCAAAACAAAATTCTTAAAAGTGGAAACCTGCAAGGCCACTTGAAGATTCTGGAATCTCTGGTACCAGACTTCACAACTAAACCATCGGATATAATGCCGAGAAGTTTTGACTTTGAGACTCCGTTTGAAGTGGTTGTCCATGACATGGTAAAACACACGTTAAATCACTTGGATCCCAAGGTATCCTTGTGGTTCACGGATGGATTCAAATCCAATAGAGGAATAGGTATAGTCAGCTATAGGGTTTCCATGGCATTTTGAACTTCACCAACCATTTTGCCGGCAGAAACTCTGGCTGTGGAATTATGTGCCGAGAAGTGCACAAATATACATCTTGACCGACAGTCAGGCAACGATTCGGACTTTAAAGGCCCACACCCTTGAGTCCAAATTGGCCTGGGAATGTCGACAATCCCTGAAGCAAATCGCAAAAGGAAACCAGCTTGTCCTAATGTGGGTACCAGGTTACCAGGGAATAGAACGCAACGAAACTGCTGATGAGTTAGCAAGATCGGCCTCAAATTTTACACCGAGTGGTCCAGAACCGTTCTGTGAGCTGAACAAGGCACATTTACGGGAGGAGATCATATGGTGGGAAAGGGATAGTATAATGTCCCACTGGAGTAATACTCCGGGTTCAAGACAGGCGTGAGTACTCGCCCAAGAAAGCCACAAAGCTTCTCTACCTTAGTAGGAACAAACTGAGGCTCATCACAGGCCTTTTAAATGGATACTGCCCATTGGGGTATCATCTCAACAAAATTGGCAAATCAGAAATTAAAACTTGCAGATTCTGTGGCCTAGAAGATGAAACTTTGGAGCACATCATTTGCGAGTGCGACGCATTAGCTCGCATTAGATTTGATCACTTTGGCTGGACAACAAAAATTCCAGACGAAGTCAAGGCTATGCCTCCTAAGGATCTAATTAGCATTATTAAGCATTTACATATCCCAGTACTTCACTAGACTAAGGGTTGAACAAAAGATCAAAATGGTCGCAGTTGGGTAAGGTTTCATTGTAGCCAATCGCCCTCTTATCTAATCTAATCTAATGTTGCTTCTAAAACATATTCTAAAAAATGAAAATACTTTGTATTTATTTCAATATGCCTAAAAAATACCAGGCTGATTAGGAAGTGCTAAATTATTTTCCAATCAACCGGGCGCATTGCAAAATGATGGCGCTTTTTGCTATCAGCCTGATTTTTCAGCTATCCCACGACATAGTTATTAAAAAGTGTAGGAGCTAGAATAGTATCTTTTGGAACTACATATTTTTGTCTTCTCCATCTGCTTTTTCCTCTATAATTCCACAAATAACACCTGTTTTCTAATCTTAAGTGGATGATCTAAATTATATTATAGTCTTTTGTTAAATTATATAATTTCAGTAAAAGTTTACGCTGATTATCATAAGCTGCTGAGAGATCAACAAATACTACTACTTTTTCATAACCATCTTCAATGCACTGAGTTAGATTCAAAATTTGACCACAACAACTTTTTCTAGGTCGATATCCAGTTTGTTCTAGAATTAATTGACCATCTATACGTGATGACGGACTATTTTAAGTATCATTCTTAGAAACAATTATTAAAGACAACATAAAAGTGATATCGGTTTAAAAGTTTTTAGGATCATCTAGAGATTTTTCAGATTTCGATAATAGTTTCGAGAAATTATTTTTCATTTGCGCCAAATTTTTTTAATCGAATTTTCAATAATACAGTTGTTAAATAGCTTTAATAAGCAATTCTTCGTTCCTGGTCCAAAATTAACTATCTGTCCATTTCTTAAATCATCTAAACCTGCTAGTTTTCTGCATTTAAGCTTATTAAACGCAACTTAGAGTTCATTTGTAGCAAAATGTGTCAGACAATAGAATGATACCAAAAAATAAGTATTAAATAAGCTTTTATTTATTGTACTCTTGAAATGATGTATTACTTTTTGAGTGAATTGGAAAAATATTATTGGTTCAATTTTGAGGTTAATACAGTAACGATTAATGATAGCAAAAATTGTATGCAAGATCTTTCATTTAGTAAAATTTAAGCACTTTAGTGGAACACTGCCTTAATAAATTTGAAATTTCTATCTCGGCAAGTAAAAAAGATTAAAATCAACGCAAAGTTCAAGCCAGAGGCCAAAAACCGTCTGCTATCTGTTATACAACAATATTTTCCATGCATAGTGTCTATTAAAAACGATGCTCAATTACCGTCAGCTTTGTAACTTTAAACTGGTTTAATGAGATTTTGACTTTGTTAAAAACTTGTAGTAGTACACTTTGTAAGATTAGATTTGTAAGACTTGTAAGTTGCAGTTACTTGACACACCCGGCCATTAAGTTAGTGAATTGTAGATAGCTGCCGTGAAAAATAAAGCTTTCTTTGAATAAAATTGCTGCAGGTTTTTATGTATGAATGTTTTCCTTTTTGTTTCGTTGTATACACAAGATCATAAGACGAAGTAAAAACGAGGGTCAAGCCAAGTCAGCCTTCACGTAATGGGGTCAAAGGTGTAAGGAAAAGGAAATGAGATGGAACATGTTGAAAATGTAGAGATAAGATGTTACTACTATCGAGGCTTTTATATATACTTGACTAAATCACGTTGATTTTCAATTTGTGCGGAGAGCCAGAGCATTCAATACGTTACACGAATCTAGAATCAATCAAGGAAATATCAAATCTGAACTGCTGCCCAATACAAATCTCATCACTTTCAAACGAAAAAACAGTAATTACCCACGCTTTCTGTTTTTGAAAGTGAATCGATTAGGGGTGCTTCTAAAGTATTAACGGATAACGGACGCTACATGAGGGACATGCGCGTCTCGTGGATGCGACTAAACGTTGATCCTCCGGGGCCGCAGTCATCGATTTGTCTGTAAAAACTGTCTACCCGCATTTCCGCGACACTAATCACTAATCAAAACTCTCTGATGATAATCCGCGGAGGAAATGAAGTGAACTTTGCCAGTTTCTATTCCTTCCGTCCAAATTGCAATGGCCCAGATTAGTTCGGCAACACTTTGAGCCCACTTGATTCCATGACATCTCCCTCGTGTATTTAGGCCCACAGGGCGTGTTAATAACTTACGATTAACATAATGACAACCCTTCATTACATGCAAGAACGGCCAGAATGACTATCATTAAAAATAACAACACACGCTACTTATCATACGTTTTCTATTAAAATGAAAAATTATTGCGATAATCGGGCTTTTAACCTATATATTTTTACATAACATTTATTATTAATCATAATTAAATTTATGTATCAGCCAATAAAATATAGTGCATAATTTTATATTATTTATTACTTATTCGCAACAAAATTTAAAATGAAATATTTTAAAAATTTTGTTTTCAAAATTTTCTACATAATAATCCAATATAAATATAAAATCATAAACATATATTATGTTAAAAATCTACAAATAAAGCTTTTTTATTTTCAATAATTTACTTTAATTAGTTTTAAATTTGTAAAAGTAAAGGTTGCTAATATATTAAAATAGACAAAAACCTATTTTTTTTTATTTTGTTGATTTAGAGTTTCCAAAAGGAAGGGACAACTCTATAGACTGATGAAGCTACGAAGTGGCACGATCTATTCTTCGGATATTCGGCGATTATCTAGTGTATCTAGGCTTAAATACTTTTCTCCAACTGTTCAATAGTTCTTTACTCTTTAAAGAACCCCCTTTCTTAAAAAAAACAATTAAGGATTTTAAAAAGTATATATGTTAAAGTGAAAGTAAAGTTAACAATCTCTAGTGAATATAAACATTCACTAAATAGTTAGTGGAAGTCTCATAAATCATGTTTTAATCACTATTACTAGTAAATGTATTCAATCACTGAATGTTGTTAGTTGTTAGTAAAAGTGGGAACTATATTTATAATTTAGATATTCCAAACACATATCAATGATTTGCAAAATATTATGATAAAATGACAATTTCTGTTATTCGAAATTCTACAATTCATTGCCATGTTTGAATGAGTATGTACTATTGTTATTTATTTTTAATTTCGAATTTATCCATATTATAAGATTCAAACATTTACTAAACATAATTATTTTTAACAAAATTTCCTTTAAAACAATTGTTTTAAAATTTAAGTTACTATCATTGGAATTTATAAGGAAGTATTTTTATCTTATTGTTAACAAATTAATTAATAACGTTTATTTTTGTTTGTTAATTTTATGAATAAAACATTTTTTAATACATGGTATTTTTTATTGGCCACATTCACTATTTTTTAATAGTGAATGTTAACAGTTCCTAGTGACAGTTGACATTCCCTAGTAATAGTAGCATCTACATACTTTCAATGGTTTTATTTTAAACTTTCACCGATTTCATAAGTAAATTTTTACACTCACTTGTAATTGTAAACAATCACTGAATTTTCATCGTAACATGTACATATAAGCAGTTAATCGTCGAGTTTTACTTTAGATTTCAGGAAATATTGAAACCTATTATTTTAGTACAAAGATTTTTTTTATAAATACAGCTATTCAGAGGCTAAACAAATTTAAGTAGGGATACTCGGGATAGTGTAACATGTTATGACTTTTTAAGACTTGAAAATTGATTTTTATCACTATTGAGTTCATTTTGTCAAGTCGTATGAAATATTCGATTGAACCAATAATTATTTTTAAATGCTTGCATACCATAATGTCAAGTTTAAGTGTGTCAATTTTGTTGTCATAATGAGGTTCTTTATTGACTTTAGGCCAATATTATTCAATCTGAAATAGATTAACCTGTAACCTGGCAATGTAGCGGCAGTTTTGGGATACCCTGTATATGGGATTTTATTAATTCATAAATATATTCCACTTTGAGAAGATATACAATTTATATAAATATAATACAATAACAGTAAATATTACATATGTAAATAAATAAAACAAGGGAACGAAATATGTTGTTTTTATAGGCATCTTATCGACGATGGATACTTTTTTTACGTTTTATTTTTACTGCCAAATGGAAATATGCAATACTAGATTAAATCTTTTGGAAACAATATAACATTATTTATTATTTTTATAAGAAGCTATTAAAAATTATATTATCAATTGTAATATAAATTATTTAAAATGAATTTAATTTGTGTAAAAAAATACATTATTCAAATTTCAAAAATATATAAACGTGATATATTCAGTAAAACTTCCTCTTATTTTTATAATAATATAATCTTCAAAAGTTGTAAAACCCAAGACAGGCCTAAAATAATTGCAGTTAAAAACTTTAGTGTTGAAGGAAAGAAATAAAAACTATTTTATACGAAGAAAATACAAAACAAAATGGTTTAGAAATGTTTACAAGTCTTTCAAAATTTATTGCTGTTATTATAGTAAAACTTTAACCATTCTCAATCTCGTTTACATACATTATATCTTTGTACTTATAATAAATTATAGAGTTACTTTAAGTAAGGAGTCATAAACTTCTTCTACAATATGAGCAAAGGTGGTGCTATCCATTATCAAATGCGCATAATATATATAATAGAAATAAGTATATACAGGGTGTTCCAACGCTACGAGGAAGTAACATTACTCTAAAATAAAAAAAAAAGATATCGACATACGGTTTTCGATAAAATATACAATACTTTTAGGCACACACACTAAATACATTTTAATAATATACCGGGTATGAAAGTTATATTTTATTTTAAAAGGACGCCCAGTATATTATGACATTTTTGGATTCCTTGTTAAAAAATAACATTCGAAAAAAACAAAATTATTAAAGAAGCAAAATAGCAAAAAGCGTTATTTTGTTTAATTTTCACTGCTTCTCTATTCGGATATTAATATCTTCTAAACCATTAACATGCAACCATATAAACATTATATCAATAGAAAGCTTGTAAAAAGTGCTATCGATTAACGTTAAAATATGTATACAGAGTTTTCTATCTGAAAATTTCTTTTATTTGGTCAATTTGCGTTTCATGGGGCATACTCATAAAAGCCTATAACAAATATAAATTTAACATGATATATGCAAAACGAGTGAAGATAGACCTGTAAAAGGCTATACATGTATAATTATTTTTTGATAAGGAATTCAAAAATGTATGTTCCATTTAAAAAAACAAAACTTTGGTCCGCCATCCTGGAAGGGACAACTAAAATTATTGTATATTCTATCGAAAACAGCATGTCGATATTTTTTCTTTTAATTTAAGAGTAATATTACTTCTTCGCAGCGATGGGACACCCTGTATATGAAGAAAAAAATACTATGTATATATGTATACTTTGCGTTATTGGAAAATTAAAAGTTTTCCTTGTATATGATCATCCATAAAATTCAAATTTAATTTAGAAAAAAGCACTCACTGGTTACTAGCTTTATAGTTTCCTTGAAAACAGAAAAAATGTGCATGGATAATTGTAATTAACTTTTTATGGAAGCAGTAGGCACTTATGAAATAGAGTATTATAAAAATTATAGGGTAGTCAAGAATTCAACGAGCTTTTTATCGTTTTGTTGTCGCATTAAAGATGTGAGTTGAGTACAACAGTGAAAACTTTAGAGCATACCACGTGGTATAAGATTTTATTTGAGCTTTTATTTCTTGGAAGACGACGCCATGTTGCCTCCGGGGATGGAAGCGAAGCTTAGGGCCTCGATTCTCCTTCAGCTCGTAAACATAGAACATGACGAAGGCTAGTCAGTTTACGGGCAAATACGTGTCCGATATATTGTCATGACCCACATATATGAAATCCAATTATTTTGCGGATTGCATTGTGATGATTGTGCAAAAAATCTCGTTATTTTGTTATCAGCGACGCTAACGCCGATTGATAATTTGTTTCGTTGCATCAATAACATACATTTTATATGATCATATAGAAAAATATTTAAATAAAAATATTATTGAAACTTATAGAAGTAAAATATACCTTCATCAAATAACATCTATTTAAGTTTCTCGCTGAAATATAAAATTTTGTTATTAATTTTATTAATGTAGAATGGTAAATAATAATTTAGGAAATTCATAAAGAAAATAAAAAACTGTGTTTTTGGGTTAACAATTACTTTTGTTAATTTTTGTCCTTATTGAAATATAAAATACAGGGTTAAATCGGTTTTTACGAATATTCTATAGGTATATTAGGACTTTCGCTTTATATAAACAAGTATGGATAAATCTTTCTTACACATT
This sequence comes from Stenus bimaculatus, assembly GCA_963971135.1. Classification (NCBI taxonomy): domain Eukaryota; kingdom Metazoa; phylum Arthropoda; class Insecta; order Coleoptera; family Staphylinidae; genus Stenus; species Stenus bimaculatus. Next base: position 65,594,489 of record OZ020180.1, on the reverse strand, counting down.
TTTTTGTGCGGGTTAAAAGCAACTCGATGGGTTTTGCGGATGTCTGCAGGATAATGGATCCTTTTGAAAAAGAATACGCTTTCTATTGGAGTCCGTGAGAGACCAATAGTGATTGCGCCATTTCCGAGTGACAACAGAGGATTTTATTAAGGAAGTAAGCTACGAATACAAAAAGCATTCCGCCTTTTGAAAACTGGAGTCTATGTTCAAGGTGGTGCGTGTGCCCTATTGTGTACATTAAAAAACTTTGTCGTTCTGTAATGCGAAATAGACGGAAGGACAACTTTTTACGGAAGCACCTCCTTATAGAAACGACAGCGCACACGAAAGCTCGAAATATAGTTTTTTAAATAAGTGTTTTGAGTTTTTGAGTACGGACTTAAAGGAATTTAACGACTAAAAACTTTATTACGTTTAGTGTGCTCACGAAAGTAATTATTATGGAAAGGTTCATTGCGTGTCGTTGATTACATATTATTGTCCTAATCGTCGAAATCTCAATAGTTTTTATATTCAATAAGCTTCTCTTTATCGATTATCTAATGAATACTTTTATACCCTCGTAGTAATCTTTATGACCTGAAAATAACACCAAAACACCTTCAAATCAGTCACAAATAAATTCCATGCACATTGTTAAAAATTGAATTAAATTAAGATACTTGAATTTGATAGCTACGAAAATAAACTGCTTTCTATATCATATTTTACAAAATAAGTTAGATATCCAAAATATTGATGTATATTATTTATTTATAAGGTTATAATAAAATATAGTGGTTTAAAAATAAACTTGTTTATTTAAGAAATAATAGGATAATTTTAAATTTAAACAATTTTGCATCCTATGAAAATAATTTTGCTCATTTTGTTAAACATAATATTGTACTTAGAACACTACTAAGTTTGTATAGGATATAGGGTTAAATAATTTCCTTTTCATTTCAATTATTGTTTCATTTTCCGCTACATTAATCTTTAGCTCTACTTTGTATGTAAATAGTTAAATTTATGGCCGCTCCTTCGCGAGCTTAAGTTTATTACAAATTGAAATAAAATACGAAACGGGAGAATCTAATAGTTGTTTCTTATTCTAAATCGGCGAATGAATATCGATTGTAGTATAGTTAAACTATACTAGCTGAATATCGTTAAAATAATAGGAGTGCTTCAACAAAATCCAAAATCGTTATCTTTAAAAGCGAAAACGGTGCTTGTACTTACACATTTATTTTCAAATATCAGTAACAAGTATTACATAGTACACAGTAGAATCGTATAAATTTAGTTTTATGAGTATTGCCAATTGTGCACAAATATTTTGCTTAAAATAGAAATCATTTGAAAAGCGCAACATGAAAAATTTTACAAATAATTTTAGAACACAAAAATTTTAATTGGAAAGATAATCAAAATATCTTTAAAGAGCCATCCAAATAAACTTAAAATTGTAATTTGAGCCGATGAGAATGGATTATTATTAATATTGCAAACATATCAAACATATCAAAGAGATTAAAAATTATTTTTGCAGATAATACGAATACTTATCATAGAATTTTATAAAATTGAATATGATGCAAACAAAATCTGCTTTGTTATTAAATGATCCACCCTGTATACCTAATCCAGCTGAATAACTTGAAAACTAAGCGTTTTCCTTAAAACTGTTTCAGACAAAAATTGTAGAGGCTAGAGAGGGACATTTAATTATGCTATGGGTTTTTATTTTTTATGGGATTTTATGGGGAAACATTTTTTTTAAGATGATCCCATAATTTTTACTGAGGATTCGTAATTCATGAAAAATATTAAGCAACATTTTATGAAAAAACAGAAATTTTGGGATTTCGATACATTTTTACTAGAAAAGATTTAAAAGAAAAATCACAAGGTGCAAAAAGGGATTTGTAATGATTTTTATAAATCCTTGTCTTAATTTAAGCACTTTTTTCGTTTTGCTGAAATCTTAAAATTTCTGTTAAGTGTGGTGAAAATCTTGAAAAAAATATATTTTCTAAAAATAACTTTTAACCATAATTTCTTATTATTTTTCATAGATTATAAATCTACAATAAATAATGGGTTCCCATTTGAAAAAAAAAATCCCCATAAGCCCCTACAAAAATTAAAACCTCATTTCACCAATTAAAATGGGGTACTCTGTTTAATAGATGTTGAGCGCCAGTTGTAATGCAATGAAAGTATGAAAATCTGCTATGATTTGATAAAATTAAATAAACTTTATGGACATGAAAGATTCAGTTGTCATCAATCTTTTCCAAATAATTGTAACAATTTCAATAACTTTATATTATCATACAGTGTCTCAAAAAGAAGAAACTCTTTGATAGTAGATGATATTTCCTCAACAAAAAAGAAACAATATTCAGAACAGCCTAGTTTTTTGCGGGACTTTAATTTTATTTTTCCACAGAAAATACCGATAATTCAAAATCATGTCATATTTTGTTGTAAAGGAAAACCACTTTTGGTTAAGGTTATAAAATCATCATCATCATCAAAATTATTTAAAAGAAAAAAATTTCTAAAAGTATTTCAAAAAATAACTAAGAATTCATTTCTTCTTGATATTTTCGGTCTTCAATAAGTTGGTACATCTAAGGAGGTTATTTCAAAGACATGAGCGAAAAATGAATTCTTATAAATTTCCTGATAAAAAAGAATTCTTTAAAAAAACATACAATGCAACATTTTGTGGAAATATTTTCATTTACAAATCATGATATGCCAAATGCCAAATACCTACTTTATAACCGACTATTGGATGTTTTGTCGATGATATCTTATCTACTTTATACGATTTTCTTCTAATCACTTCTTTTGAGGAGACACTGTATTTATGCAAACAAATTTAACAAAATAATCAGAAAATTTTGCAAGAATTACAACACCTGCTGGATGTTTCATGTACAATCACTGACCTTAAAACTGAACATACAAACGAAATGCTCTCTCCCACTCTTTCGCAGTCTTTTCCAATTGGCAATTTTAACTACGTATAGATGGCGCTATAAATGGATGATATTCGGTACTTATCAGTGTCAAAAATTGTGTTTAAAATGTATTCTTGTACAATTAAGTGCAAAAGTAAAGGGCGCGATGAATAGAAATTCTCGTTTCCAATAACAGGGGTCGACTGAAACGAGATTTTAGCAGACCCCGCCCGCAATTTAAATCTTCCCGATGTTGGCTTTAAATACTTTTTTGGGAGTGGGAAAGATATTCAGAAAATTTGAATTCCGGGTATGGTCTGCTCAAATTTCGTTCCCGTCGACGCTTGCTATTGAAAACGTGAATTTTTATTCAGTTCATGGTACTCCTTATTTTTGGACTTAATCGTGCCTTATAACTACATATTCAACAAAACACAAATCGATTTATTATTTAAAGCTTCGGTGAAGCTCAAAGAACATATACCAATTCGTTAAATCAAAAAGTAAGTCCCGAATATAGAAGTTCATAGTTTTGCCACCAGAGGGTGAACGGCATCTAAAAATTCCCAACAGCCCGCCTGCACTAATTCAAGTCTCTTGAAAGTGAACACGTGCTGATAGGAAATAATGTGAAAGAGTGGGAAAGAGCATTTTTTTGTATCCTCTGTATCAATAACCGTGGTGGTCCATATTATAGACCTTTGGAATTTTAATTATAAATTTAATGTTCCTTTGGAAACTTCCACATACTGATGATATTATAAAAATCGGAAAGAATCAGGAAAAACTAGTATTAAATTAAAAATCATCTTTTCCATATTTTTTGAAAAAATATAATTTTATGTTATGTTAGTAGTATCTACATCTATATTTAGTACAAATTGAAGCAGAAATTCAGCTTATGGTATTGTCGGAGTTTCAGAACAACAGTGAACTGACGGCATGTAAAGAGCGCATGTGTTTTTGATCAACATTTTTATAGTGCTACTAAAAGATATTTAAATTGAAAAATCTGCCTCGGGTATAGTAAGGACCTGTAAACGATGACAATTATTTTTATCAGGTACAAAATTGCATATTTTAATTGACCAAAAGATATTTTTCTCGATCATTTAGAAATTTCTAGAAGATTAAAATAGAAAAATATATAAATCGCCTATAATAGATTGGCTTCGAAAAAAAATACTATGTTTGATTTTTTAAAATTGGTCATAGAATCATCTTAAATACTTTGGAATTTTAGTTTCCAATCACCCTGTAGATACCTTCAGCTATTTTTCGAGATTAAGTTGGACATAAAGAATATTATTTTTTTACTTTTTAAAAAGAGTCTAAAGTATTATTAATACTTCCAATTACTACTGTGAGATTAAATTATTAATTATTTACCAAATCTGGTGATGAGGTTAACCTCGAAACAAGTAATATTTTAGGAATAAAAATCGTATTTGTGTAGATAGTCTAGCTACCACTGCTGTTCATGACACGAGACCTAAATTGAGAATTAATTACTCCGAATGTCGTTTGGCACGAACCGCTACAGCACACTATTGCCCTGTAATTTATCACCGGAAGTGTTCTAAAGACTGCTCCAAGCGTATAACACACATACCTACTCAAACACCCATTTTACATACTTAAGGGCACACTTCTAAATAGAAATTTGTAAGACATAAATTAAATAGTTTTCTCTTAGGTTCTAAGAAATTCACAAACTTTTTCTTCTTATAATTTTTATTAATCTTGAAGTAAAGTAAGTCGACAGCTCTAGAATCTTACAATCTATGGTGATTCAAATTTAACTACCTACAAAAAAATGTATAGTTTTCAATAAAAAGTAGAAAGAAGTTTGTATTTTAAAAGATTAACTTAACAAAATTAAAAGCAACTGGACCTAATATTTTTAAACAAGTATCAGCTGTATCATTTTCAACATTATAGTTAAAGTAATACACTACTCTCCAATTTTTTTTAATTTATGAGTATTGAACCCGCACACACACTCAAATAACATAATTTGTAACCGCATAATTTAAACAGCACGACTTTTAATGAAAATGCTTTTACCTCACAGAGCAAAAAGCGTTATTATATTAAAGCTGACTTTAATAATATGCATTTCTTTTATCCTATTTTTAAATGAAAATAAAATACACAAGAGAAAAATTCAATTTACAAACTTTGTAAGTACTTTCTTGATCTTTTTATTGAATTTATGAATGGCGCAGGATACCTTGCATGCGAATGCGAAAAATATTAGAAGTATGTATGTGCTTAAATCATATTCATAAAAATACATAGATATTTTACATGAAACAGAACATAATAAAAGAAATTTTGTTTTAAAACGATACAAATATTAATAAAATTTGCGACAAATATTCTTTCATGATTCCGTATATTCATATTTATGGACCATTTAAAAATATTTTTACTAACCTAATCCTAGAAATTATATCCGCTTTATCTGATTATTGTATTATGTAAGTTATTATAATAAAAAAGAATAATTTCATGTATAATATATTTTGTGATTCTTAGAAAGTTCTTAAGAAACCAGACTCTGTAATATAATAAAATAATATCTCCACTTATGCAAATTTTATCCGATCAATATCTGGAAACTTGCTGAAGCATAATAAGCGTTCAAAAGGATGATAAGCGATACACCGAGTTAAATTACCCACCGATGGTCGTCATAACTAAGTATGTAAGGCTTGTTATCGCAAAGAGAATTTCTTCCCTCATTTACCATTTTATAAAGCTGCCGTACTTTTAAAGATATTTTTATTATTATTGAATATTACTTTATACGTTTTTTAGTAGTGTTATTAATTACTCAAATGACATCAAAGAGTATTCATTTTATGATTTTAAGAAAACCCAAAAATAGCTTCAAAATTCTCGTAGTTTATTTGTAGCGTAACAACTTCTAGAAACTTTCAGCTTCATTTATTAGGAATTAATATTTTACAATTGTTTGTAATATTGATTTGATATCGTCGGTTCTAAGGATCCTAACAAAACCACGAATGAACAAAATCTTATATTTTAAGTTTGAAAAAACGAGGTTTGAAGTTGCTTTTGCTTTTCATTCAGTTAAACAAAAAATCAAATGTAGAGGTTCAGTTTTCTCATTCGTGGTGTTGCTATAGAAAACTTATCACAAATATAAATTTAAACATACTAATAAGTAAAATTGACTTTTTTTACATGGTTTTGCCTTTGTATTGTCGATCGATGAAGACAGAATATTTGGATTGCATTGTAATTAAATAAACACTTCTTTAAAAAAACTTAAATGTGATTTTAGTTTATGTAAAACAACTTTATGGTCTTCTATAAAGAAACCTTAATTTATTTATTAGGTCATCATCGGTTCCTCGAATGAAAATTAACACAAAAATACACTTGTTTCATTAACTTCTGTATTTGATTAACTGAGCATACAACGATAATCAAAAAATACAAGAGACTCCAATCAATCTTTGGCGACTTTAGGTCCAACATAGTTGGCTATCAAACGGAAACAAGGTGATACAAATTAAATTTGGAAATGCCCTTGTAATAAATTCTATAAATGCAATTAAGTTTCTCCATTAGATGTTAGGAATGTAAATACATTGGGCAAACAACATAAAGATTTAAAAGTAAAATTCAGCAATACAAAGAAGATTGTACGATAGTCATCAAATAAGGGATGTAACTGACGCAACATGAAAAGGAGAAACAAAAAAGTTGTTTTGGGTTATTTACGGGAAAGACCAACTTGTTTTAAATTTAGAATACAAATATAAAAACTGGAGAAATTTTTTGACTGTGCACAAATAAACAATTTAGAGATAAAATGTACACAATTAGAAAATCTCATGAGATAACAAGGTGATAAGGGGTGTTTCAAATAACATAAGAAGAAATCTATATTATGCTAGAAAAAATCGTTCGATCATAGTATTACAAAATCCAAAAAGGATCATACGATGGTTCATTTATAAATAAAACCTACTTGGTGCGCTATGTGTCTATGCCATAAACTGTTTATTTCTTTTGGTGTGTCAGTTATATCCAACCCTTGGCAACTGACAACAAATTTCTTGGATACAAGAATTTGTTTTCAGCAAATTCAACTGTAACTTCCGACAGTTGCCGATATTAGTGCTGTTGTTATTTTTAATATTGCTTACCAAAAAAGAAAAAAGAGATGGTTGAATTATTAAAGCTACATTCACAACCTCAGGAATGAATTTACAAATTTATTAGCCTCACTAAGTTGTAGTTTAGTAAAGTATCATATTCTAACCTAAAATACTGCAAAACTCATACACTTTTAATATTTATTATAAAACTAAAAAGGTTAATGAATCTAGTGCAGAAAAAATCATCGTGTTGATCATGAAGCATTGATATTTATATGACAAGTCCCAGGAATAATTTAAATTCGTGGATATAAATCATTCCGAAAAAGTCTGAACGTAAGGAATTAAAGCAAGACTTTGATGGTTGCAAGGATTTGCCTTACGTACTAATTTTAACGTTACTTTAAGTACTAATTTGGACGTTGTGTACAACTTCATGACATTACATTCGCCAAACTCTTAAGTTAAGCATCAATTCAAAGTACTAATTTAGAGGTTGTAGAAGAAGCTTACTTCAAATTTTGAAGGAAAACTAGTGATGTTGTCCATTTGAATGGAAAACACGGAAACAAAAACAACATTCGCTAACTTGTTTTCGAGTTGCCGCTAACATATTACCAACTTTTTTTCCAACATGTCTCCCGGCGGTTGTGGGCCGGTTTATAGGTACATAGCTTTGCATTTCTTGGATAAAGGAACTTTTGTTTGGAAACTTTCCCAAAAAAGAAAAATTAGATGGTGGAAGAAAAAATATTTGAAAAATATATGGCATCAAGACGAAGACATGCTTATGCCTCTTAAATGATGGTAAATCCTTTGATCGAAATGATTAAATCTGATTTTGAAGAACTTATGGCTCCAAAAAGTACCAAAAATAAAACGAACCAAAGTATATTTTATTGATTTAACTCACGTAGTTCAAGTACCAATGTAAATTGTTGATAAAACCAAGAGGTGCTGTAAATTTTAAGGGAAATGCGGAAACAAAAACAAGCACGTGTATATCTACCGAAAGCAAACGCCGAAAATGATGAAGTTAAACTATACATATGTCTTATTAAATGTGCAAGAAAATGGTCATATTTCAACTTGCCAGTTAGCACGCCAAACTGTTAATAGCCAAAGGATACACATATGTATATAATATTCAACTTTTGCAGTGTTTACTTTACATGAAAACGTAAATAGGAAAAACTGTCTTTATTTGGCGCATAATAATCCATACTGGCTGAGACAGTTTCACCCTCAACGACCACAAAAAATCAATTTTTGATGTAAAATTATTGGTAATAATGGTAATTTCTATAAGAAGAACTCATTCAACACCTTATAGTTATTTTTCCCAACCGTCAAGAATCCAATGTGCCTAGTGAAAATATCTGGTTTTAGGAAGTTTCCACATTATGCTAGACTCGTTCGTAACTATCTGAACCAAGTTTTTCCAAATAAATGTAGAGGACCCATGGAAAGGCCATCGAGACCCCCAAACCTTACTTCACTGGATTATTTTTTATAGGATTATTAAAAAAATACAGAGTTTGTTCCACGATTCCCGAAAATTTGGTGAGAAGAAGTCACGAATGTATGTATTTTATGTTCGCTTAGGATATTTATTATGTTGATATGTATTTCTAAATAACTATGTGTTATAATTGAGATCGATGTAGCTTAAATATGTGTAACCAAAATTAAAAATTATACTGTCCCTGATTTTTTTAAAACTTATTCTATGTTACAAAGTAAATTTAGTTTGCAATTTCTAATTAACGATGTATTCATAACGAATGGAGATTAATTTATGAAATTTGAATAACGTCAAATGTGCGTTGTGCAATAATGTCATAAATATGTGTGTAATTACTAACACAAATTGCGTTTTTTTTTAAATCAAGCTATCCTTGATTTTATAAATTTATTCCAGGTTCTAGTCTAAATTTATTATGCAACTTTTAATTGGCCATATCTTCGGAACGAGATAATCGATGAAATTTTGTACGGTACCCAGTTTCAGACGTGCAATCTATTTATTTAATTAGAATTGTGGGTTTCTATCAAAAAAATGCGATGACGTCACGTGAGCGTTGTACGATGTCATCACAGTTTTTTTTTTAAATACGACTGTTTTCGTTTTATTGCATTGATACGATGTTATAGACTCACCTTGTATACTTTTTTTATAATATTGCTTATTGTACTGCGTTTTTACGATCTGAAGATGTCCTATACCTGTTTCCGACAGATTTTCCTGAAGCATATATACAGGGTGTCTCAAGATTCAGTTTACAGGCCATAACTCCGTTATTGAAGAGATAAAAAATGTATGATTTTAGCATGAGTTTGATTGGGCCGAGGGCCCCAATCAAACAAATGATAAAATCCTTTTGCTCGCGTGTGCTTAACCTGATATGCATTTTCTTCAAAATAATAAATATTATGTACTTTAATTAATGTAAATTTTGGAATATTTTATTGTCAACCCATTATTTGCCATTTCCAAAATATCAGGATGAGTACTTACAACTTACAATCATATTATAGTCACGTTCTTCAGTTTTTTTTTATACTATATTATTATTTTATATTATATTAAGTAAATTGTAACACAAAAAGATCTTAATTTTAAAATGCAAAACTTTGGGTTATGTCAACTTACATTTGCGTGGAAAGAACTTAAACCACATAATAAATTTGTTTGAATAAAATTATTAAATAAAATAACATGTTTCATGTAACTATATTTTTTTGAATTAACTTAAATTCATTTTAAATTTTAAATTGAAGTTTTTTGTATTCTTTTTTATGCAACCAACATTTCAAGGAACTTTTTCATGTCTTTTGAGTGAGTAAAAGGTTTTTGCTCACTCAAATGATTTTTGCTCACTTGTGATTAAAACACATGTCTTACCCACTAAATTTAGTTGAAAAAATGTAATTTTTACTCACGAAGATGTAAGAAAGCTTTTAATGGGATAAAATTGGCTTTCCAATTCCATTTTAAAATATTTTTGGCTTTGACCACTCTTAAAAAGCCATCATCAACTTTTGTTTCGAATGGCACCCCCTACTTTTGTTAACAGAAATTTGATCTCAATTTAGCTTATTTTTTATTTTATGATAAATTAGGTACTAAAATGCATTATAATAAATCTTAACAATTGCCTCCTGCACATTGTACACAAATGTCAAAAAGAATTTTATACATTTGGCGATTCAAATCCAAAAATAGTAAAAAACATACTGTCATATTCAGTATAAAGTTGAGTTCCCCTTTTGTTTAGAAAAGTAGGGGGTGCCATTTAAAAAAAAGTTGATGACGGCTTCTTAAGGGTGGTCAAAGTCAATAATATTTTAAGAACGGAACTGGAATGCCAATTAGATGCCATTCAAAACTTTTGTTAATTTGATTTTTTATCTCTTCATCTAATGAAGATATGGCATGTAAACTGAATCTTGGGACACCCTGTATAAAGTTTCCATTAGGTTGAATATTTGGATTGGTATTATAGTTTAAGCCCATTCGAGTATATTTCAATACATTGCATATACCTATTGTTTCTCACTGAAAACTTAAAATACCGATATTTTTAAGATTAGTGCATATTTTTAATGAAATTTTGATAGAAGCCAATATAAAGTGTAGGAAACTTTAAATACTGTATAACGTAGTCAAAACCTTTTTACCACCAACCCCCTTTTTTGTAAACGAATCGTTCGATTTATTTTTAATTGCTACCGTTGGATTGCATTTTTAGCGGCTTTAATTTGATATATCATAAAGGGTATTAAGCCTAAGGGTGACTTGGAGTTGCCGGTAAAAAGGCTTTGACTTATAAAGTATTTGAACTTGTCCCATTTTATATTTGCAAAGACCAAAATTTCATTGGAAAATTTGCACTTTCGGTGATACACCCGCTTTATAAGCCTATAATAAAATATTCAAGAAACATCGCTTCCTCATAATTAAGTATAGTTAAATGATCTATTATATGAAACATTTTAAGAGAAAGACTATTTGCATGTGGTTTTATACCCAAGTTGTTTGTTGTTTTCGCGAAGAAGCTTCGAAGTTTCCAGTTGTTAGTTAATGTCAGTATTTTATGGTAGTTCTAAACCTTTCCTCTCCTATGTTAATTATACGAGAATGAAACACATATAGGAACTTTCAAGATATGAAAGGAGCGGCCCCTTTATTATGCAAAAGCTAAACATGTAGTTCATTCTGCATACAGAGTTCACTTGAATCAGACCGCCTCGTTGTAGTTTCCGCTACTTTGGTCACTACATGTCTCAGTATGTCGAATCAGAAGCAAAAGTACAAAGCTTAATAATTAAAAAAAATAAAAGTTTATAAAACTTAAAAGACATGAAATATGGCATGAATTAATTTTTAATATACGTTAAATAAACATGTTTTTAATGACGAATGAAAAAGGGTTTTTGACCATAGCTACATTTTACTTTCTGTATTTTATTCATTATAAGAAGACCCACTAACTTTTAAATACGTTCATTCGTTATACTATAAACCTTTAGAATTAAGAGGAAAACTATTAAAAATAAACCTACTAACAAGTATATATTTTAAGTTGATTTAATCAAGTTAATCAAGTAAATACAATAAAATAGTTCGTTTCGAAAATTTAATCCTTAGAAAGTTGAACATGAAACTTGTTTCATTTTGAAAAAGTAAGTTGAAACACTATCTAAAAGTGGTGATTTACAAAGGAAGCTACGTCTATTAAGTAAATTAGGGCCAGTGGATTTAGTATTTGCTTTGAAGATTTTTCTAAGTTAGAAACAAAAGCTGAAAAGGTAAGAAGTAATGAGATAAGTTCTTGCATTTTTTTTGTTAACCTCTTTTTTAATTGAATATCTATAAAATAAACTTTCAAAGAACTATTACAAAATCCAATTGTACGACAGAAACACATATTCTCTTATAAATTAATTAATTAATATACTGTATCAATATATACGTGACAGTTAAAGAGTTTCTGCAGACACTTAACTACGCGTTGTTTAATCAATTTGTAAATTCTTCGTTATTTAGTGGTGAGAAAAGTGGGAGCAGCAAATTTAATCTTGAAAACTAAATGAATTGTAAACAGCGCTCGCGATTGAAGATGTTTACGAGTTCCAAGCGGGAGGAGTATAACAACTAATCCTTTTCGAACTTTAATCAATTATGGGGGAAAGACGTGATACCCCTGGAGGGCTGCGCTGCCAACCAAAACAATTTGAAAAGTCATTAAAATTATTTTTTTCATTTAAATCAGATTAGTATCGACTTGGAAAATACACTCTCAAAAAATAATTTTAATTAAGTATTTTGACTTTTAAAGAAATTAAGAATTTAAGACATTTGATTGATTTATACATTAAAAATAAAATAAATGTTACTTTTTAATGAAAATGTCTCAAATAAAAGATGACAAACTCGTTTCATTAAGGTTTCTACGATGTTTTCTGAGAATGGAAGAAAGAAAACATGATAAAATACTATTATTATCTTTAATCCAAAGAATTACAAATCGAATTATTACAGTTTTTTACATATAATTAATAATGCTAAAAAATAACTTAATTTAAATAATTAAACGATTACTTTTAATTACTGAAATGCGTTTGTAAACCACCTCTATTTATTTTATAAAATGTTCGAGTAAAACTTAAACCTTGGTGAAGTACAGAAAAAATTTAAACTTATAAATAAAACTAATTTATTAATGCAAGCGCGCTTCTTATTTGGAAAACTTTTTACGTTCGCTACACTTTTATGGGACCATAAAACCTGTGATAAGAAAATTAATTTTGTAAACTAATTTCTTGCGATGTATCCGCACCCATCTAATTAAATTTAAGTGAAATGAATACATTTAATATTAAATAAGAATGTTATTAAATTTTTTCAAAAGTTTTATTTGATTATTTTATTTTTTACCCGGTACTTTTAAAGCTTTTACCGTTTTAAAAATGTCTAGGGACATTTCTAAATTTCAAGTGTCGTGTTCAAGTATATATCGGCTCTGAGAATTTGGAGAAATGCAAAAGTTGATTCTTTCACTTGCGACAATTTACTTTTCAGCTGCATTTGATATCGAATATTTCCACCCAGACAGCTAGAGGGAGTTTATATTACGATATTACATAAAAGAACGTCGCTTACAAACGAAGACAGGCATAAATAAAAGATAATATCAATTCATTTTTATAGACTGTTATATAGAGACAGTAAAATCTTTTTAATACCAGATACTTCACACTTTTAATAAGATGTAGGATGTAGGTAATAATAATAATCATTCTTGTTCCAAGTTACAATGATTCACAAATACACGATTTCTTGATAAAACTCATAGAAGCACCATTGTTATTTATTTGTACAGCTTTGTTCAAAAGTATTAAATAGTAAGTTATATTGACTAGTGGATAAAATGTTATTAAAACAATTGACAAACAGCAGTGATGTAAAGTATTTGGTTATCAAATTTTGATTTTTGAACACTTGAGTCCGTCTTTTGTGTAACTTTAGTGACTTTAGCCAATACCGAAACCTAAAAAATTCCAAGATATTGGAAAATCACAAGTAGGGATTTTCAAACCAGCCGTCATCGATTGTAAAGATGCTATCTTACAACTTGACTACTAAAAATTTACAACTTGAGTTTGATCAGTTTAATATAAAATTTAAATTAAAATCTGAAAATGATAGAATGAAACAATAAGGAAATGATTAAGAACGAAATAAAGCATCTAGAAATGATAGTAAATAAATACACTGAAATAGAGACTATTGTCTTCTATTATAGGCACCAACAAGGAAGTTACAAAAGTTTAATATTTAGAATTGTTTAAAGGACTGGGTACTTTTACAATACATGTCAATACTAAAGCGATGATTCGTGTTATTATTCTAGATAGCGCGCTATTATAACCGTAGTTCTTTCTAAAACATGAAGTAGTCATTGTTTTTATCGTTCCAAAGGGAGGAAACCTAAACCTTAACATTTATGATAATTCAGAATAATGAATGTAACACTAGTGATCTAGTCCCTTCCCCCGATTAATTTATGCATATTTAATTGTTTCATAAAATCTTTATAGTTCATAGAGTTAGTTTTAATCTTTAATTTGAAAGCCATTATTCGAAGAAACTTATTCGGTACTTACCAATTTACTATTTAAATAATGTTGATTGGGATAGATAATTTACTAGCTATTCTAGAGATGAATCCTAAAGTTTTGTGGGTTTATTTGTAATGTTGAAAGTACGAGTATTAAATGACATATCTTCTGAGAATATTAACCTAAGTCCTTAATTTCATTTCCATTCTTAATTTTATTTGAATTAAGTGCATTACTTATCATTCTAACGTTATCTTTAGATTTTGAAAAAGATCTACTCTGACATTTATCAGCGTTAAGTTATTCATATCACACAAATCATATAAATTGAAACAATGGATATTACTTTAAATATTTTCAAATCATCTGCATATGCCAAAAAGTAAGTTAACTTGAAAATTGCTTAATATCATTAATGAAGATATTTATTAAATAAGATAGGTGCAAGGTGAGTACCTTGCGGAACACCATACAATACATTGATACTATTATTGGATGTGATGCCGTTATGATTTACTACTTGAGATATTTTGTCAATAAAACTAACAATCCATTGAATTATTATTAAAACCAAGTGCGGATAATTTCTTGATTAGAATTTTATGGGTTACTCTATCAAATTATATATATATGTAAACAGAAACTACCTCTTTACTAGTCTCCAAGGCATCTAAAATAAATGATTCATACAGTAACCAATTAATTGCAGTAAAGCGTCACACAAAGCCACGTTGTTAATCGATTATTAGATTTTTACTGTATCATTGTAACTGTTTAGGAATTAATAATTCAAATATTTTAGGAATGACTGATTGGAGGCAAATACCTTTATAATTTTTTATATTTTTACTATCTCCAGATTTATGTATAGGTCTTCTGGAAATGTATGTAATAATGAAGAATTTCTGAGTAAAATAATAATGACTAAACACACCTTTGTAGACAGACGGATGGTATTCCATAAGGATCACAACTTAAGGGAGACTTTAGATCTTGAATAATATTAGAAATGTGTTCTTCATTATTGTCGACTTTTAGCGATGAATCAACCCAATATCAGAATACAAAATTCGTGCTAGTACCTGGCTCGGAAAAAATCGGCAAAAATATCAGCAAATTCCTGTAAATCACTACTTGAAGAGTCATTCGTATCATTGGCGAATTTCCAAAAGGAGTTGGAATCAACAGATGAACTTTAAATTTTTGCATTCAGGCCTTAATTTACCTGAAGATATTGAGCCCATTCACGATTTTATAATTTTTATTTCTTTGAGAAACCGTGATCCATATTAACTTGCAATTTATTTTTTGTTATCTTTTTATAAGACTACAAATTGAAAAAGTAGCCAGTAGCTCTTTAAAATTTTACTTCGATACCTTTTTGAGTTCCCCTTTTCTCTTACCTCTTCTCAAACTACACCAACCCATAAAATGCTAGATTTTCAATGCAAACTATCAATTTTTGACAACTGAAAAATGGTCTGTGAGTTTTGTCACCTCATTTTTACATTTCATGTACATATGTATATTATTAGGTACATATTATTATATATTATTATATATTATTATATATTATTATATATTATTATATATTATTATATATTATTATATATTATTATATATTATTATATATTATTATATATTATTATATATTATTATATATTATTATATATTATTATATATTATTATATATTATTATATGTTATTATATATTATTATATATTATTATATATTATTATATATTATTATATATTATTATATATTCAAATAAATATAAGATGTCTAATAATTTTATATACAATATACATATATATTTTTTATTATTACTTTTAAATGTTTTCTAAAAATAATTAATAAAATATTTGTAACAACCTTAATATATTTTTAGAAAAGCTGTTTGTGAAAGACATACATTTATGTAACAGTAATTAAATAGGTACAAATAATAATAATACTTGGAAATTGAAACGTCTACCACCCACTATTAATTTTTAATTAATAACTTTTCCAGTTATATTATTAGAAATTAGATTTTAATAAAATATAGCAACTTTCATGAACAAAGATAACAGATTATTTTATATAATCCCCAAGCTTTCCTAAAATAATGAAATCTATTATACACAGAAGTAAATTCTGCACAAAGAGAGCGAGTGGGACGTAGCATTATATAATATTACAAGATAAGAACTTCGATTTAATTTCCAGAGGATTAAGTGAATATCCTATATGGGATTAAAAGCTTTTATGGACGACGTCTCGAGGAAATTACTTATGGATAAACATGCATGTGAACTTCATTATTAAAAATTATTTACGTTTCATTAAAAATCTGGGCAGTAAAATTTAATTGGAAATTATTTTCTTAATAAAATATTAGTTGATAAAAAAATTATTTTGACTAACTTATTATCTTCTTCTTAAAATGGATTAATACGCTTTAAATAATAATTGAAGAATTAAAAAAAGTCGATATTTTTATTATATTTCTTTAATTTTTTTTTTCTATAAAAATACTAGGTATACAGGGTGTTTCTGAACAAGTTTCAGATAATCTAGTAATGGACTTTTGGACCAATTTTTAGGCAAAAAGTAAGAATTTTTTTTCCGATAAAACCATTTCGGAAATGCAGGGCATTGAAGTTTACTCAATTTTTTCAATTTTGTAACATAAAATCTACATTGTTAATGATACTTGGCTCGAATTTTGCACATACTTTATTTTTGACAGTCGCCTTAAGATGAATTCGCAAATTTTCATAAAAAGCTAGGGTGAATTTTTCGAATTTATTTTTTTAAAGTTTTCTAACTGGAAAAAAATATTCTTACTAGTTGTCTTAAAATTGGTTCAAAAATCCATTTCTAGATTATCCGACACTTGTTCAAAAATACCGTGTATACCGGGTGGAAATGAAAACCGGGTCACCTCGATAACTTTTTTATTTATGAATAAAAAAATTTGAAACTTGGCTATGTTCTATGGTTCAAAAAAACAAATTTTATGTGCATTTTTTATTTTCGAAATCACTTCCGGTTTCACCGGAAACACCATGAACTTTGTTTTTTTAAATGTAACATCCCATATTTTTATTCATGGCTTAAAATACTTTTAAAAAAAAAGTATTTTTGAGATATTAGTTTTTATTTTTTTTGTAAAAAAAATTTTTTTCAAAAAAAAAAAAAAGGTTTTCGAAGTCGGTGAAAAGTACCAAAACTAATTCTAAATAATTCAAATACCTAAATAAAATTGTAATTTGAAAAAAAATTTAAGTGGTTTTTGAACTATAAATTTTTAAACTTAGTTAATGAAGATTTTATCAAATATCTCACTTTTTTTAAATGCAATGATGCCGGGTCATTCGACTTTTTAAAAAGAGGATTTTATAACGATTATTTTGGTACCCCATATGTAGGGGTATTATTTTGCATGTGCCTGTAATAAAGATACTTAATAGCTAGTATTTTCCAACTTAAGAAATAAATAATTTTACAGGCACATGCAAAATAATACCCCAACATATGGGGTACCAAAATAATCGTTATAAAATCCTCTTTTTAAAAAGTCGAATGACCCGGCATCATTGCATTTAAAAAAAGTGAGATATTTGATAAAATCTTCATTAACTAAGTTTAAAAATTAATAGTTCAAAAACCACTAAAATTTTTTTTCAAATTACAATTTTATTTAGGTATTTGAATTATTTAGAATTAGTTTTGGTACTTTTCACCGACTTCGAAAACCTTTTTGTTTTTTAAAAAAAATTTTTTTACAAAAAAAATAAAAACTAATATCTCAAAAATACTTCTTTTTTAAAAGTATTTTAAGCCATGAATAAAAATATGGGATGTTACATTTAAAAAAACAAAGTTCACGGTGTTTCCGGTGAATCCGGAAGTGATTTCGAAAATAAAAAATGCACATAAAATTTGTTTTTTTGAACCATAGAACATAGCCAAATTTCAAATTTTTCTATTCATAAATAAAAAAGTTATAGAGGTGACCCGGTTTTCATTTCCACCCGGTATGTATTTATTGAAAATTATTTTATTATTAAAAAAATATTAATACTCTTTCACGCAGTTTATTTAAAAATGTCCCTTCGGCAGTTATTTATTCTTCCAACTTTGCAATAACTCTACAAAGAAAATAATTGAATATGCCGTTTCCGAGTAATTTGTCAATTGTCACATGTATTAAACGTAGGTTTTTGAGTGAAAACAGAATGAGAGTAGTTATTCATGAAATAGCGTTTTCTACTTTGTGCTGCAGGAAAATTGAACTAAAATGATGAATTTCCACGGAGTAATAGGGTTTGTTACTTCTTTCTAATAAAATAATAATTCCTTTATATTTACACTACACTTACAATTAAAGCTACGATTTTTTTGGAATCTACTTATTTATACCGGGTGGAAATGAAAACCGGGTCACCTCGATAACTTTTTTATTTATGAATAGAAAAATTTGAAATTTGGCTATGTTCTATGGTTCAAAAAAACAAATTTTATGTGCATTTTTTATTTTCGAAATCACTTGCGGTTTCACCGGAAACATTATGAACTTTGTTTTTTTAAATGTAACATCCCATATTTTTATTCATGGCTTAAAATACTTTTAAAAAAGAAGTATTTTTAAGATATTAGTTTTTATTTTTTTTGTAAAAAAAATTTTTTAAAAAAAAAAAAAAGGTTTTCGAAGTCGGTGAAAAGTACCAAAACTAATTCTAAATAATTCAAATACCTAAATAAAATTGTAATTTGAAAAAAAATGTAAGTGGGTTTTGAACTATTAATTTTTAAACTTAGTTAATGAAGATTTTATCAAATATCTCACTTTTTTTAAATGCAATGATGCCGGGTCATTCGACTTTTTAAAAAGAGGATTTTATAACGATTATTTTGGTACCCCATATGTAGGGGTATTATTTTGCATGTGCCTGTGATAAAGATACTTAATAGCTTTTTTTTTGAAAAAAAATTTTTTTCGCAAATAATAAAAACTAATATCTCAAAAATACTTCTTTTTTAAAAGTTTTTTAAGCCATGAATGAAAATATGGGATGTTACATTTAAAAAAACAAAGTTCATGGTGTTTCCGGTGAAACCGGAAGTGATTTCGAAAATAAAAAATGCACATAAAATTTGTTTTTTTGAACCATAGAACATAGCCAAATTTCAAATTTTTCTATTCATAAATAAAAAAGTTATAGAGGTGACCCGGTTTTCATTTCCACCCGGTATACATATTTTCCAACATGCAGAAGTGCGTTTAATCTAAAAGAAGATATATTCGCTGTATCTAACTTCCACGTATACTTTATACAACTAAAATTTGATAAGAATCTACAGTGATGTAATCTGGTTGTTGCTCTAGCTTATTTAGCTGTAGTGAAATGTTATTGTACCTTGTTTAATTAGGTTAGGTTAAGGCATGCGCAAACAAAAAATACTATATTACCGGGATAAAACCAATTTTCTTATTATCAAATTGGTATTTAATAAATAATATAATCTTAGTACTTTATTTTATTATTATGTTATTTAATGAATTACTACTTCACAAAAGACCGATAAAAATAATTAAACAAATTAGTTTGCTATTTGAAAATATAAAAATATAATCAGACTGAAAATGTGCCCTTTAGATACGAGCATGTGCAGAATTTTTAAGGCCAACCATAAATTTGTATAGTATCTATATTATTTATAATATCTGAAAGTTTTAGTATTTTCTGGCCAATACAGCGACGAACATAAATGTTTTTTAATCCATTTCATAATGCAGTAAAAAATATACACCTGCATTCCAATCAGTATTATTTTTAGACCAAATTTTTCCTGAATAAGAAAATAATTATTTTGATATTACTAGTTGTTATACAGTTAAGCCTAAGAAAGTGCCGAAAATTTAAATAAGTCATTATCAAGCAAGAAACTTGAGGGAAATACTATTTTGAAAATTAATCTACCGATAAATATCTACCAGGATAAAATACTGGTAAATAATATTTATAACCAAAATTGCAAGTGGGTATAGGTCATCCACATAAAAAGAATAGTTTAGTTAATTTTTTTTAAATAAAAATAAGATAGTTTAAGACGAAATATAAAATATTTCCATAAACTCTATCGATTGCTTACAATCACTAGTGAGTGTAAACATGCAATGATGAAATCAGTGAATGTATAAAATCAATCCATTTAAGTACAGTTGAACTTCCATATAACGAATTTTTCTATATAACGAATTTTTTTTTGAGAATCTTCACATTGAAGGCGTTTTTAATGTATTTACTCCTTATAACGAATTAAAGTTTCCGTACAACGAATTTTTTTTAAGTAAATATTAGAATCTTTCATAAATTTTATCAATGGGTGGCTAATTTTAAAAATTTCGGAGAATTTTATATTAGATTAGTGTAAAGAATAATAGAAGATCAGGTAGGTAATTAGAATTTTTAGAAATGAACGTAAATTCCGAGATTTGTCGAGTCTTTTTATAAGGTTTACATATAAGATATACCTCCGACTTGAAGCAAATTTAGTTTTTGCAAAACATGCGCATTAAAAACAACGCCTTTTCGTATTTTTAGTTAAAATAAAGAGCTATACAGTAAATAACAAATTTTTTATATCAAAATTACGAATTTCTATATACCGAATTTTCTATATAACGAATTTTTTTAAGGTTCCCGTGATGAAACGTTATATGAAAGTTCGACTGTATTTAGATTCTACTTTTACTAGGGAATGTGAACTTTCACTAGGAATTGTGAACATTCACTTTGAGGTAATAGTGAATGTGGCAAATAAAAAATAATAGTACTAAATAAAGTTTAACTGCCCTTACGTTGGCTGTGTCGTGGTTTAACATGCACTATTTTAAATTCTGGCCATAAAACTGTTAAATTGTTAATAATTTTATTAACAAACTCCCTTCCATTATCAGAATGAAGGACTGACGGTGCACCAATTAAAGTAAAAATATCGATAAGGTTATTGGTTACTTATTCTGCTTTCTTTGATTTAAGTGGTTTAATGTTTAAACTAACCATACGAAATTTTGTTAAATGGTCCTGATATAACATGGTAAATTTAAAATCGCCATCTGGGTGCATTTGAATGTCGATCAAGTCCACTTGGCACCTCGAATTTAATTCGTTGAATAATAAAGGTTAACAACCACGCCTTTCTTTTCTTTTTTTTCTTTTTGTTGGCATGGCTCGCACAAATTAAAAATACATGATTATATGTTTGTAAGCAATATTTTTGTACTTTCTTATAACTTATCGAATCATGCGCTCACGGCCTCTATGCCCAATAGAAATATGTACTTTTTTTTAATTCAGTTTTAAAGTTCACTACCATGTACAAAATATATTATTTCAGATCATTATTTTAATGGCACAATAAGTTTTCTTATTCCATCTACTTCCAATATATCAAACCTTTTTAAAATATTGAAATCGTCAGATCCCTTCTTCAATTTTAATTTTGTACTTTACATTTTATTAATTTTCATACAATATTATCTTTTACCACAACCCTGTTATCTTTAATTTTTTATTAAATTAATCTTCCATTATGCATGTAAACTTGAATTTTTTTTTGAGGTTAGGAATTTTAAGTAGTTCCCTGCTTTATTTTCACTAACCACATTCAGTCATAATTTCTATTCACTAGTGTAAGTGATTTAAACATATTTTTTTCCACTTCCACTGACTATTTTGTGAATGTTTAGATTCACTAGTGATTGTTAACAATCACTGATTATCCACTTTCACTGTAACATCTTTAAAGGAGATAAAGTAACGAATATAATGCTCGATAAACATAAATTTGTTTTAAGAATCTTTCCTCATATTAATTTAAAAATTGTATGAAGCTATTATCTTGTTATAAATTATCAAGTATTAATTAAAATTTCCAATTCTATCATAAAGTTTAAACTGATTACATTTCAAAAGTGGGTAATGATTCTTCATGATTTAATAATACCATGCAAGCTTTTAAAATAAGCTTCGAAAATAGTTTATCCCTCATAAAAGCTTATTTTCTAAAATATACGTAAGAACACATAATACATCATGAATATATTATATCTTACTAGTTTATTTATACTAATATACCTACTTGTACCTTGTTACTAATTAGTTAAAAAAATCAAGAAAGTTTTTATGTTTTACTTTAAGTATTTAGTTCAGATAAAGTTATAATGAGCAAATATATAGTTTAAATTTATTTTGTATATAAATTTAGATTATTATTTTCATTTATTATATTATTTTGTTACAACGTGGTAGTAGTATTATTTTTATTTTAACCAAATGGACTTCATAAGCTTTGGTATTAATAATATTCCTATTACTTTGAACTAGATTTTCCTTAAACTGAATTAATTTACATTGATAATCCAAAACAGTTTTGATGAAATGTAGTTTTGGATGCTATATTGATTTTATTATACCTTCCAGGGAAATGCGTAAGCTTTGATTTACATAAATACAACGTTAAATATTTTATTAACAATTTATATGATTAATACCCGGTAATCCCTTACGGGAAATTATTTAATTGATATATTAGTGAATTAAAGTTTAAAAAGGGAAAATATTCCAAAGCTTTTTCATATTAAATAATTTTTTGTAATAATTGAGTAGTCAGTGAATCTAAAAGGGTGGTTTTAAATTTGCGTTTATAGTAACAAACAAATTTGGTATATCCTTTGTTACACGAAAAATTTTTATGACAACAAAACTCGAAAACTTCGTTATAGGAGTAAATGAAAAAAAATGTAGGTATATTTGGTATATAAAATTACCGTCACCATAATTTCCAAATATCTAAAATTAAATTGATTTATTTGAAATACAATTGACTATTCTGAAATTGAATTGTTCTATTCTGAAATACAATTAAAATTTAAAAGTAAAGACTTTAAGATCAACTGACAACATTCTCTTCCTAATTAAAAAATAGAAAGTATTTTGAAGGTAAGGATCTATAGTATTGGGAATTTCAACTACGTATAGATAGTGCAATTTTGACATACATTTTGTTACAAAATGGAGGAAGGCGAGTAAAGGATTTGTTATGCTTCAGTAACTGCACTGGCGTTTTATAGTATTTTTGCTAACTAAAAAATTGATTTATAAGTACCCACACCTATAGTTTACAATAGGTTTTTATTAATTACTCCACTACTAACTTTATCAAATGACCACCAGAGGTCGTATCTAATCTCCGAAATCACGAATAGACGATGTCTAGTTTTTTTTATATTTTTGTTTTTTTATGTATTTTTTTGAAAAATAAAAAAGTTTTAAAGAAAACAATATGAAAATACCACAAAAGTACAAAAAAATAAGGGCCAAATTTTTATTTTTACTCTTTTCTACAACATAACCTCAAAGTAAGAGAACTAATACTAATCATTATTTAAATAATTAACCTTCTAAAGAGAGGTCAACATCAACTCAAAAATTATAAATGGTAAAAGGGGTCAAAATGTATAACACTATAACACACCGTTATTCTTTTAAATTTCCTGCACGAATTTTCAAAATAAAAGACTTGTAAAGATGGTTCTTTGTTTTTTTAATTTTTTGCATTTTGACTCTAATTGCCATTTAAGATAATTTAGTTAATATCCCATGATAGGGGTTAAAAGTAGGTAAGGGGTATTTACTTAAATATATGTCCACCCGAAATCAAAAATAGAACACTCCAAAAGTTTTTACAAAAAAAGTTCAATACCGAAAAATGGACTTGAGAAATTTTCTTTGGATCACATTGTATTTATTGCAAATACATACAATTAAATTTTATACCCAATTAATTAAATGCATCCTCGTATTTTGTGTAATTTTGGTGGCCATTAATAAAGTTACTTCATTCTTCATTAGAGTACTTATCGTAATAAATTTCCTGCTCAAATAACTTTTAATTAAGTGTAACTTACTACATATTAAAAAAATTGCTTGCATTTCAAAAGCAACATTAGGGGAAACAGGTTAGTTGAATAATTTGTTTAAACTCTAAACTGACCACAACCGGAAAATTTTAAACTTTGAACAACTTCTTTGATGTTTGATGCGATAACTTTGTGCAAAATAATTCACACACTTGGGCTTGATTACCGCTCACGGTAGACTTTTCCGCGATTTAACATTTCACGCACAATATAATCCCAACTTTAGGCTTCAAATGATTGTACTTTCAGAAGACCCTTTTGTAATTCAGCCAAAGCATTAGGGAGATGTGCCAACGACCGACGCAGGATGTTGCTATACTCATTTTATTTCAACTAATTGAAGTCGTTTCTCTCTTGGCACAGCCTTTGCTTGCTATTCAGAAGAATTTATTAATAAACATAACTGATTCATTCATAAAACTAAATTTGCCCAATGAATTCAATTAAACTGATTGAAGATCTTCATGCTGCCTCGATCATTTTATAAGATAATTTTAAGTAATTGCGAAGTTCCAATTAGATAGTTATCATTTTCTATTGATAGACTTTTCGCCGTTTTAGAACAATACTAAGACAGGTTATATATTATTGTTCTAGCAAAGCGATTTGTTGATAAGATGGTTTATATAAATTATATTTTTATTAGATCTGAGAGGTATTGTACAATACCATTATTCATCAGGCCCATTTAAAGTGAAATACAATAGGTAATTATGAAGTGGGTGAAGTAGGGTAAGGTGAAACTGCAATGAAGGGCAAGCTTATGAATGGAAGAAGGGGCAATGGAAAATCCGTCATCTTTGACTTGTTGATTCGCGCTTATCTCGGGCTGCTTTTTAAATGCTAATTTTAAGAAAAGCTTGTTTAGTTGAAAAACATTTTGTGACCCTATAAAAAACCGGCACAATTTAAACTCATTATATCCGCCTCATATTTTAGGGATATAAAACGGTTTAAAATAAGGGTTCTTGAAACATTTTTGTTTACTTTTTGTTTTCGTAAATAAATAATGCTTTACTTTGTAATAAATATAAAATAGTAGTTATGGTGATTTTGTTTAAAATTATGGAAACCATCCGTACACCTACGGGGTCAGGATAGCAGTGGCGGACTGAATAATGGTGTACTTGCGGTAAGAATAATTTACCCCAAAACCGAAAGCAATTGTGGTCAGCGACGATAATTTATTACATATAATTTTTTTTTTAATATTTTTTACTTTAATCTTTTAAAAATCTATTAAATAAGGGTGGGGATGTTCCAACCCGCACTAAACCATCTTTTATGTGTTACTTTTGTAGTATTGTACATTTTGCGTTAGACCGCCATCTGTTTTAATTATCGTTGGTATTGACGTTCGTTTTAAGTTTAGTTGTAGCTTTGCATTACCAATAAAACTCCTTTGAAGGAAATGGAATATTAAGGAATATTGACATTTCATAGCACTGTTAAGTAAAACATAAACTCAAAATAATCTTGGAAATTAGAAAAACTAGGAAAGTTTTTCTTTTAACAAATCTAGATATAGTAAGAATTCTTGTCCGTAATTTAGGAAAATAGTGAACAAGTTTTTAGCCATTCCTCAAAATATAATAGCTACCTTCATGAATTTGATAATTCATTTTTTACCATTATCTTTTAATTTCGCTTGCGATATTGTGCAGCTTATTTTTCAAATTCCTAACTGATAAGTAAGGTTAAAAATGAGATACTTTTCAATACTTTTTAATTTAAATCCTAAATTACATTAAAAAATATTAGGTATTTCATTTAAATAAGTTATAATAAAAAAATCCCATAAAAGAATATGTCAAAAGTTGTTGTCACTGGGAAAGGTCTATAGGAGACAGTTGCTAATATTTACAATTGATTAAAATCCATTCTTTTTATATAGATTGACCAGGTTTTGTTTATACCTAAGACTGACGAGTCAGACTATTATCAGGCTGAAAGCTTCAGACCCATTGGTTTTATATCCTTTGTGCTTAAGATAATGGAAAAACTGCTAGAAAGACACATTAGGGATGTCACATTGGTAAGTCGCCCAATGTCACAAGACGCACAAGACCAATGTGCATACAGTACAGTACAGTCAAGTATCCACACCACTTGGTGAACCGAGTGAAGAAAGCTCTAGAAAATAAAGATCATTCTGGTTGCCTTTGAACCTTCTTCAACTCCATCATGAGGTCCATTACTAACAGAAGTATGCTGCAGGTGGATGGACTCCAGGCTTAGAAATAGACTAGTGTATGCAATATTTCAAGAAGAGACTTTTTGCTAGTGAGAGTGGCTGGCGGATGCCCCCTGGAGGGGGTTCTATCTACCTAATCATCTATGGAATGCTAAGGAAACTCAGGAAAGAAAGTTTTTCCCCACTTGGCTACACAAATCACTATATTCAATGAGGTAAAGTACTTGAGGAACATACTAGACTCAACGCTTATCTGAAACGGACACCTTAACGAGATTATAAGAAAAGTGGAAGTTACATTTGCAGTAGTGAGACGAACTTTCTATATAGCTTGGGGTCTTAATTACAAAACTTAATATTTGCTGTATACTAGAGAGGTTAGACCCGCAATAACATTTACAGCTTTGGTGTGGTGGCCAAAGGTTATGCAGGACACAACGAGAAATTTACTAGCAAGATACAAAGACCTGCTTCCGATTCTAGGCGAGACTTATAGGAAAAATAAAGAGTCCCATTCTATAAATGTAGAGAAACCCAATGACTCCTAGAGTACATACAGAAAATCCCTTTGAGGTAACTGTAAGGGATCAAAGAGCTACGAATAAAATTATTCAGGAAATCTCCCTGGAAGCCTGACATGGTACACCGATGGATCTAAGACTGAGAGTGGTACTGGGTCAAGTATGTACGAAAAAACCTAGGGTGAGCATTAACTTTTCCTTAGGAAAGCACTCATAACTCTTTCAATCGGAAATTCATACCATCCTCTAATGCGCATGAGAAAACAATAACAGAGCTTACAATCGGAAGCTGATCTTCATCTTATCAGACAGTCAGGCCTCACTTCTAGCTCTTCGGAATACGATAACGTCAAAACTGGTTGGGAATCCCTGAATGAACTCAGTGCCCTGGGGTCTTGTAACAGAGTCAAGTTCCTCTGGGTCCGGAGACACTGTAGAGTACCAGGCAACAAAAAGTCGACGAACTAGCTAGGACGGAATCTGAAATCAGTTTCACATGCCCAAAAGCAGCAGTAGGAATACCGAGAAGTGCAAAAAAGGTTGCATCTAAATAACTGGATTAGCACTGAATACGCCAAGTACTGGCACAATATACCAGGACAAAATCACAGCAAAGAGCTCTTGTAAAGACCTTGCAGCAAAAAATCAGGTGAGCTGTTATCTCTAAATAGATCACAGCTTAGAACTGCCATAGGACTAGTCACAGGACACATGCATGTAAAGCAGCATCTATGGAAAATTTTAAAGTTTCACAGAGACCTTGCGTGTAGGCTACGCTACAAGGAACCAGAAACGGCAATGCACATTTTATGTAAAGAATATTTTTGGAAAAAATAAATTTTAGAAAAAAATTGAAAAATAAAAATATTTATTTTTAAAACTTATTCTTATTGTGTACTAAAATTGTTCTTGAAATAAATTTTTTGTATTCATGTTAGATGCTATTTAAAAAACAAAAGTTGTCTGTACTTTTTCGGAAGTTTTTGGAAAAAATAAAAATTGCAACTTAAAATCGAATTTATGGTGCAATTCTGTGCAAAACCATAAATCCTTACAGGAAATATCTGTAAAATAACGATGGAAACCATCCATTACAACCCATATAACAAACTATATACATATTTTCTGTAAAACCTAGTTTACATTGGTCGAGTGACTGACCCCAGTCAACTAACTCTGTCCAGTATTCAAGGCGTCAAAACATTTAATGCTGAGCCAACTTGACTCGACAATATTAATAAAGAAAGTAAAAATTCAAAAGCCCTTTATAAAATGAATGTTTTAAATCGTTAAAATCGTTAAAATATGTGTGATAAGACTGTTTACATTGGTCAGGTATATCCTGGTTTTTCGAACTCACCCCTTTACTCGACCAATGTAAATCAGGCTTTAGGACTTACAGATTTGCCAAGACTTGCACTATTGTATTCTATGAAATATTTAATATGACGTATCATTTATTAAAATTGGAAAAATAGAACGAAGCTACTTTATTGGCCGTTTTTTGTACACCTTGCCGTATTTTTATGTTATAAATAAATTGTAAAAATACTGCCATAATATTATGTAAACATATTGATTTGTTGGTTAATAAGCAGTGTCACTAAAATTACTTCTTCTGATTCACTAAAAACGTTCTTAGAAAAACAAAAGCTGACTTGGTCGGAATAAGCATTTTCCCAACGCGAACTTTTTCAAATTCGAAATTTTTTCGATTTAGAACGACTTATGAACTTTTTTCGAAGTTTTGCTTAATGGTTGTAACTATTCGGAAGAAATTTGATTATTTTTAAGAATTTAATAAATTTTTTTTATTGATTTATCCCGGTATAATTTATAACTTTTGAATATAAAATGAAAGAAAACGATAAAAATTTATTTGTAAATAATAAAATCCAATTTAATTTTAAGAAGAAAGAATTGCTTGTGCGGAGTTAAAAATAGTTGATTGATTAAACTCGCTGCCTACAAGCGTAAAAGTCTACGCTCACCAACTGAGCCACATAACACACACTTACACACATAAAAACACTCGCTTTTCAGCTTGTCAGGCGGATGTGCGTTTTTTATACATAAAAATAGCGAAAAAGTGGTTTATAAAATTACCTGCCCGTTAAAAGCACCCCTTAAAACCATGAAAATGAAAAATACAAAAGATGTATTTATTCAAGTAAAATAAATCGAATATTTTTAGTGGTAATTGAGCAATGCAATTTGAATTTATGGACCCAATATCATAGATGGCTTATTAAATTTAGGAAAAGGGGATGCTTGTTTAATGATTCATTATTTTATGTCTTTGGTAAATATGCAGGTCCCTTCAATAAAAACTTTAACAATATTCAAAATGTTAGTATACTCCGATTGAAAAGTATCATAGTTATAAATTTTAAGGATGGTTGCATCAAAAAGTTGATAAAAATTACAGAAAATTTATTTATATACAAGGTGTGCATAAAGTCGTGTTGAAATCTTGAATGTCTTCAATTCGCCAGAAAAGGTCATAAAAATTTAAAATTTCTGGCAATAAAAATTCAATTTATTCAAATTTTATCGTTTCCAATGCTTCCTATTTATCAGTGACAAGAAAAGTTTTACATACAATATGATATTGTTTAATACGAAAGAGAATTTTTTTAACATTTTTGTCATTAACGAAGCGGTGAAAAAGTAGGCACTTTATCGCCGCTAGACCTTAAAGTATACACGATTTAAGTCGAAAATGTGCAAAGTGGTACGAATAAAGCTTCAATTAACAAAAAAACTATTACAGCGCATGTGAACGGTCACGTTTGAAGAAAAATTAATACTAAAAAGATAATGGGTAGCACATGTCGGCTGACAATACATTGATAAATTCACAAGCGAAGAAGGCAAAACGAAAGCCGGAAAATGAAGGATTTATCATATTCAACAAATAAAAAATAATAATCGCTTAAAAATGGTGCAAGAAAAAATGTGTTAATTTAGGAGAGGCTTATATAAAGCAGAGGGTTGCATGAAACAATTTAAACACGGCTTTAGCTTAAACCTACGATTATTTCTAAAAATCCATACTTATTAAAAATGATGTAAAGTAATTTTAATAATTATAATATATTATTGTGTTAGTCATTTCAAAGTGTGAGTTATATTTACTTTGCTTGATAAAAATTGATTTTATAAGCATATACATTTATGTCTCCATTAATTTTTATCATGTCACAAACTTACGCTATTAATTCACTTTTATTTACGTCCGAACGCTTTATGTTTTATTTATGCATCGATAAATTTTATATTAAATTTTTTCGAGGGCGCTAATAAAACTTCTTTTTCAACTTTTATATATTATGCAAATTTTTTAAAACTTTTTGTCATTTTCTGTTGTGTGCAAGTTTTAATACTATTAGTATTAAATAATTTGAAGTTTGCTACAAGAGAACGTTAATTTAACTATTTAACCCGAAATAGTACATTAAGATACAGCAAGGCGCTAAGAACTTAAATGAAAGAAACAATTTTGCGAGTTAAATCCCGAAAGCACAATTTCAGTTTTATTATCTACTACTACGCCTCGCCCACACAAACCCTCATTTACTTTCTCAACAGCCAAACGGATTTTTAATGTTTCGTTGGGGGAGTGCTTATTTACGCACGTTTTATTTAATTTTTAAATTATTTCATGCATAAATTTCATACAGATTCAAAGTTATTGCACATTTCAGCCAGACATATGATCACATAAAATTTTAAAAGTTAATATCAACGAGAAATTTATAAAGAGTATTACAGTTTTATATATTTTGGGCATAATGTGGTATAAAACATTATATATTATACAGGGTGTACCAACGCTATGAGGAAGTAACATTACTCTAAAACAAAAGAAACTTTTAGGAGCACACTTTCAAAATATTTCAATATATTTAGATTATCAAAAAACATTCATACTTTTATGGATCTACCTTCAGTCGTTTTGCTGATAAAATATATTTGCCATTTGCCATTTAAGAGAAAAACATTTTTGAAATATCACTCCTCTAAAACAAAATGAAATTTTGACAAAAATATTCTTTTATCAGAGTGCCTCATAGAACGCAAATTACCCAATCAAATGAAATTTTCAAATGGAACACCCCGTATAATTTAACAACAACAATAATTGATGGCATAAAAAAGGTTAAACAAAGTATGATTATTTTTTTATAAGGAACCCAAAAATGTCATAATATACTGGGTGTTCCACTAAAAAAAACGTAAATTTTGTTCGTCATCTTGGTATGGACACCCGGTGTATTATTAAAATATTTTTAGAGTGTGTCTAAAAGTATTGTATATTCTACCGAAAATCGCATGTCGATATCTTTTTTGTAATGTTACTTCCTTGCACCGCTGTGACACCCTGTGTTACACCTATATTATAGTAAAGTAATAAATACTAAAATAATGATAAAAATTTAGTTGATATAATAATTGGAATATTTTAATGCCAACGTAAGACCACACCATAAAATTTTATATTTTTCTCTTTAAAACGCCGTGGGGAAAAGTAAGTTTCAGTACGCTTGAGAGGACCCATATTTTTGTTGATGTTATCGTGCTGTTCCTGGAATTTTAAGATAAAATAAAAAAAAAGCATTTAATTTTAAATTATAAGGCTTTATAATTTATACTTGTTCAAACACATCACACATTTTTGTAAAAATATTTTTACAAATTCTGAAGCATACAACTTAAAACAATTACTATGTAGAAATATTAGCAAAATTTTACAGGAGTCATGTAATATTTATATAATAATTATCCCAAACGGAATTATTAATAAATACCTAAATATGATAAAATCAATTCCTTGAGTCTCAATAAAATTAAATTCTCCTAATTTTAATCATTTGTGTAAAATGTTGTATTTGTTCGAAAACATTTTATACAGTTATCGTGGAATTGCTAGATTAACTTAGAAAGGCAGCTCGAAACACACAGGAATCTCTTAACTCGGCTGTTTGGAAAGCTCGTCGTGAACATTTATCCTCATATCGGAAGACCGCCAGTCCCAATTTTAGTCAGACGAAAATTTGAATCTATAGCGTAAACCAAATTTGCTACAACTTGGAAAGGCAACTAAAGCATACGTTATGGATAATCTTAAGTCGCGGGATATCTCGAAAATTCCCTTTTGAAATAGGAGAAAATATTTAAAAAAATCCCTTTGCAAAATTTATTTTAAATACTAATTTAATTAAACTCTCGAATATGAATAATTCACAGTTATAGAACAAAATTCATCGAGTGCAAGTTAAAATAATAATAATAATAATAGTAGACCGGGAGCTCGTGACAGTTTTTTGTCTCCGATTTCCTACAGCATGCCTTTTAGAGGATAGAATATTTACCCTACAATTACTAAGTACTAAGCCCCTCCACGCAATCCGATCATATAGAAAATTGCATTTCCATTTTCACAAAAATTTTGTGTTTGCCTCTGATTTAATATTGCTTGCCCTTTTGCAAAAGATAGTTAAAATAAATTTAAGTTTTGAAAATTATAGGTAGGCTCAAACGGTCATATGATCATGTAGTAAAAAATATGATTTTCCGGGTTTTCATACTGCATGCCAATGGAAAGAATTAAAGTTAATGTCATAAAACCCCTTAAAAAATTGGTATGTGGTCCTCGTTGGCTCAAGTGTGAAAAATTAGGAAAAGTTTTGTGGAATGACAGTGAGGGTTTGTGAAAATGTTAAACTTAAACTACAAAAAATAGGGAATTACATTTAAAATATGAAAATTGATATCATTTTCGGTAAAACCCGTGTCCCTAGTTTTGTGGACACCTGATATAAACTCGAAATTTTGCTATCTTGTATGGATTTAAATATCCGGGTTTACCGGAAATAACATCAGCTTTATTTTTTTAAATACATACAATACCCATTTTTTTCATAATTTAATTTTAAAAAATTAAATTTTTAGAAAAACTACCAAACTCATTCTAAATAATACAAATAAAATTGTAGTTTGTAAAATTATTCTATTAGCAATTAAAATAAAATGTTGTCTTAAAGAATACAATTTATTTAAAAAAACACATACTAATAATAGTAGATCTTTTAAAACTGTAAATAACATTTTTACGAATGATATTTACAGAAAACCCACCGACACAGATCACTGTATTGATTTTTACTCGAAACATCCAATGAGTCATAAAATAGCTTTTTTCAGTTCTTCTTTTTATAGATGCATTTCTATTCCTATATCGTTTCAAAAAAAAATTGAAAATATTCTATATATAGCTTTTTAGAATAATTTTTCTAAATTAACAATTTTTAAACAATTTTCCAAAATTCATATTAAATGTTTACATATGTACGTATTTCAATGATGGATTATATTCCAATAATGATGACAAATTATAGTTTCCATTCATTCCAAATTTTTCGTATACAAAATATTTTAAAATTGCAGATATAGTTCAGTCATTTGGGAGTAAAAACTCCCCTGGAGATGAGATGATAGTGGGGCCACCCCCTATTTCGATCCTTTTTTTAAATCTTTTTATTTTATCAATTTATCAGCCCCACTATCATAGCATTTGAAAAAATAAAGATATTTGCAAAAATCGCATTTTAAAAATTATAAATATTAATTTCTCAAAAACGAATAAATGAATTTCATAATTTACAATTTATTATATCTATTTAAATTATTTAAGAGTAGTTTTAATAGATTTTATTAAAAAAATTACAAAAAAAAATTCAATTTTTTTTTTGAAACTTCAGAAAATTTTAATTTTGTCATAAACATACTTAAAATGGCCGGTTTGGGTTCTAGGAGCACATTCGACTAAAATTGAAAATCGGTTAAAAAATGGCCCGACGGGAGCCACTCAACCCTAAATTCAAAATTTCAATTTAATTTAGGCATAACTTCCGAATCCCTTCTAAAATATAAATTTCCTACGCGCTACCGGATGTAGAAATTATTCTTTTATAAGGCAGTGTTGAAAAATTTAATCATTTTTGGAAACTCTAGGGCCCAGTAGTAGAAACCTCAAGGTGATGTGGAAATGAGGTATTTGCTGAATCTCGTTTTGATGTACATTTTGCGACGTACGTACTCCAAAACTATTGACTTTACGAAAAAAAGGTTTTGACATGGATTATAGGAAATTTCCTCTACTTTATTTCTCAATATAAATGTTTTACTCGTAAAATGAGTCGGAAAGGAGATATTGTCAAAAAACTGCCTTGAGCTCCATTTTTCCAATATAGCGACTCGAGCGGCAAATATACGAGGTGGCAAAGTTGAAATTCGGAAAGAGCACATCGAAATCTATAATATACCCCCATTTTCAAAACTCCCGGAAAACTGTCCAGATAAAACTACGAAATGACTGGACTAATGATAATATTTTATTACTTTTAGAAAACCAATAGATTTATGGTAAATTTTTGTAAAGAATAAAGATATAAACTTGTTTGTGATTATGATAAAAACTATTGCGATCAAACTGGCCGTACAAACAAAACAAGAATAAAAGAACACTATATAGCATAAAAATTTGTTAAACTAGATTCAAATTAAGTGGTATATGTATGTTACTATTACAGTGAATTCAAAAAAGACTGAAACCGCAACTATGCAACCAAACATACTCTGTAGTAATTTTAGACTTGCTAAGTTGCTGTACCTGTTAATTTTCATTCAAATTTAAATCTGATCTGTCACTTTAACCAAAGCGTCTCTCAGCAGTTTTTCTACGGGTAATTTTTCAAGTAATTTCTCAGTGTGTTGCAAATTTTATAAAAAACAGTGCTTTTCAAAACTAAAATTAGTGCAGTTTGAATATTCACGATGGTTTTTTTTACCGGAGCACAACGCATTAATTTCAGTGTAACTTAGGTTTCCTACCTTGCAATGTCAATGGTTTCAATCTTATTTGAATTCACTGTAGTAGTAATGATTCTTTTAATCCTCAAAATGTTTGTTCAGTTTTACATTTTATACTAAAGGAAATAAACTTAATTTGGCAGAAAGCCTAGAAAGGGTATTAGTGTTGAAGACGTTATTAATTTCAAATGCAATAAATTTTTTTACCCTGGATGCATATCGTGGGTATTTTTACCCAACACAAAATTCATTTTAATTTTATAAAAATGTAAATAAATTATTCTTTTAATAAATAAAATATGACTAATAATAATACAAGTCTTTTATTTAAGATTTTAATTGGTAAAAAGCGCTAAAAATTTTCCAGGTCTCAGGATATGTTAATATGCTAATCGGGAGGGTCATCCATCCTAGGGTTAATAAGATTAATATTTCTTAATCTCATGTTTCAAAACATAGAACATTTCAATTATTTTATTTACTTTGTTTATTTACTGTGCTTATTTAACAACTTTTATTATTTTAAAAAAAATTAGTATATGTTCTTTAAACGAAAAATTTTATTTACAATCACCTGAAGTAATTGTGTATTGATAATTTTTTGAGATATTAATTTTTGAAAATATTTCTTTTTTTAAATTCTAAGATGACGGGTCACTGGGTTTTTTAAAAAGTATATTTTATAACGTTTGTTTTGGTTTCCCATGTAGTGTCAAATAATTTTTCATATACTCGAGATAATATTTTTTTAATTTTCAAAAAAATATGACAAATATATTTTGACTTCAAACGTCATTAAAGTACATCCTTATATGATGGTTGACATGCTTTAACAAGTCATTTTTTTGTTCCTTGATTCTATGGTAAAGTTCGTGCATTTCCGAAGTAAATCGGTTACAATTGGGTATACTTTGCATTGACAAGGATTAGAAAGGCGGAGTAGAAATGCATTATACACTAACATTGTATTGTATGTAAATTACCTAAATGTCAAATTTAAAAATTATTTTTTATAACATTGTTTGTAACTTTTAAAAATAAAAAAAATAATGCTGAAAATTATTTTCTGAAATTTTTTTTTATCAGTAAGGATAACTATACATGTAGAAGGTTTATCATTGGTCGCACAAATTAAACCTTTTTTTGCCATCTGGAGGTTTATTAAATTTATCGGTAGAAAGATTTATTAATACTTGTTTTGCATAAATATTGTTTCCGCTGGGAAAGCTAAAACACAAATACTAATCCGTTTGTTCGTTTTAATATTTGCAATCATAATCAGAGTATTTATATAATTTCTTAACGTTGTTTGATTTCCCTTATTTTATTTATAAATTACACATAATTAAATTTTTTTAATTACTCACTTATTTTTTTGTTTAAAATTAAATTATAGTAATTTTTTAACATAATAAAACTAGTAAAATACCTGCCTGATTCTGGAAAAATTAGGATTTTTCCCTTAGGCCTTTAAGTTTAAATTTATTATCAGGTTTGTAATTTCCATGGTTACCTTAAATGTTTCGAATTAAAGACCTTTAATTTTAACCAGAATCTACCTAAAAGCCCCAACATGAAATCAATTTTTACTTGTTTTGGTGAAGCCAATAAACTTATGCACTTATAAAACTGATGAATTATTAGTTATAATATACAAAACATTAGTCCTGTACTCTTATTTGATAAAAAACAGTCTGTCAAAACCAGGTTAATACTCAACAATAGTTTAACAAATGATGATCTTGAAATTTGATTAATATTAAAGACTATCAATTTACTAAGTGAGTGTTTGCTTGATGAAACTTAAAGTCAGTAATACCACAATATTATTAAAAAATTGATAAATTCAATGGAGATAAAGCTAATGAAAAATAAGTAATCAGGATATTGTAAAAATACTATAAAATGAAATTAAATTCAACTTGTTGATCCCAGTACTCAAAAAAAAGAGGTGGAGATAAGAAGCTGTGAATTGTAAGTGACGTGAAGTTTTTCAGATGAGCAGCAAACAACAAGCGAAATGAAAAAGAAATGTGATAACTGACGAAATCCCTGTCCTCGTCTGTTGGATTACGATACGGAGTGTGATCTTTTTTGCTGTTTTGTGCAAGGATAGTGTGACGTAAGTAGGCGTGATAGAAATAAATTACTAGGCCATAGACAACCGGACTGGCATCTCATCTACAGAGGGCTCTTGTTTCTTATGCTTTTTGTCAACTTGCGACAGCGCGATTTATAACCATTCACATAATCCGCTTTAGCAAAATAATATAATATCAAATACGAACACAGCATATCCCTCACTATTATTCAAAAGGTATTTGTCTTCAGAAAGAAAGAAAACCAGTATCTCTTGTATTGCCGACTTTTATGTTGTAAGGTACAAAAGTATCAAATAGTTTTTTTTGTATATTTTTTTAAATGTGCTTTAGAAAACTAATGTACCTACTTATCTTTTTCCAGAAAAGTATATTTTTATTTTATGTTTTGTTGGTATTTAAATAAAATATCGGCAAAAGTTATAATACCGGATCTTCAAGTTCTTTGGTTAAAATAAAAGATCAGAAATAAAGTTTAGTTGGTTTTTACCAGATATGCAAACCTAGTAACATTAAAATCCATAAAAATTACTACTTTAGGTTGCCCTTTCGTTAACAGTCTTAATTGAATTCCCTGTAGAAATTCTGAAACTTAATACAATAAATCCAATAAAAATTCTACTGAAATTTATAGAAACTTTATAGATACTTTTAGTTAGGACCAAAGCTTTAAGAATGTTTAATGTTTGTGTACTTACTAACGTTTGAAGAAAAAAATAGTTCAACAAAAACCACGTAATAATTTAATTAAAACACTATTTTAGGTGTAAAATTACTTTTAACTTTTATTTTATATGTTTATTAATTATATAGGTCCCTTGAGTGAAAGGGGAATAATAATGATCACTCGTAATATAACACCATTATTTACTACCAAAAATTAGGTACTAGGTATGCGATTAATTAGGTTGGTAGCATCAAGATTTCGTCATCCATTTTGCACCTTTCCTGATTATAATTTGCTATGAACTCTTCATTAATTACGTAATAAGATTGTTATTGTCTTAATTATATTATGTTCTACATGACTTATTTTTTAATTTAAGGCTGGGGAATTTTGTTTAGTTTATGAGATTTTTTGATAGAAAAATTTTGACATACAAAAATTTTATTACTCGTTCTGTTTATAGATGTAAGTATCGAATCATATAATTAAAAAAATAATCTTAAAGATTAATTACTTTATCTGCTTGCATACTATTATGTCACCTGTACGTGTGTCAATTTGAATGACGATCTTTATCGGTTTGGGACCCATAAGGAAATCACCAAGGTAACAATTTCATTATAGGCACCAAATCATAGAAAACGCCCATAATTATTACTTTATGGACTGAAAATTGATGACACTGAGCTGCCAATAAATTGCAATTTATTTCAATTTTTTTCATGATTTATGCAAGAAAATAAAGATTTGTATGTAATTTGGATTCTAATCATGTAATCAATCATAATGATTGACATTACGATCCTTATGACATAAATAAATATTAAATATTAATGTTTAGTTTTATACAAAAAAATATACAGGGTGTCTCACTTTTTTTCCAGCACAAATTTCTTTTAGATAGTAAATGTCATTCTGATCAAAAAATTTTATATGAATTTTTTTTCGACTCCTTAAGAATTTACAGCA
Organism: Stenus bimaculatus; assembly: GCA_963971135.1. Taxonomy (NCBI): domain Eukaryota; kingdom Metazoa; phylum Arthropoda; class Insecta; order Coleoptera; family Staphylinidae; genus Stenus; species Stenus bimaculatus. The sequence continues at coordinate 65,555,973 of OZ020180.1, read as the reverse complement.
ATTTTAAAATTTCAAAATATTAATGATTTCTTGGGACACCCTGTATAAATTTCATTTTATTTCAATTCTTTAAATTTAAATCAAGTATGCTTTGGATTTTGAAATTATCTGTAAGTCAATCATATAGGTGAATTTTCTTGTCAGAAATTTTAAAAACAGACAATAACTTCTTAAAGAGTCAAAAAAATATTAGCTTATAGGAAATTTTTTGTTCACAATGACATTAACTATCTAAAAAATATTTTGGCTGGAAAAAAAGTTAGACACCCAGTTTAAACAATAACAAACGATGATGTATCTTGCATCAAACTATATTAATTACATAACAATAAGACAAAGCAATAGATTTCGAAACATCATGTTTCATCACCAGGCTTGGATTATGTAATAAGTATTAATCAGTCTAACAATGATAATTGAAAATCTAGTCCAATTTCAGAAAAAACTTATATTAGATACAAAAAAGACCTTTTACATAATATTGGTTACAAAAATAATTTTAATTTTATTCAAGTTATGAAACGACTGCTCAACAGATATCGAATATACAACTTGGTTTTTGACTCAAAACGAAGCTGACACTCTATACCTGTAAACATATAAGTTACAAAAATTTAAGTACTTATCGCGTGACCTTCAACTTGCTAGTCAAGGTCATGACAATATTTCTAAATAGTGAATCACTAACAATCGCAAAACTTTTAATTGAAATATTTTTCTCAAAAGTGCTTTATTTTAAAAATAAATGAGCGTTGTTGAACTTCTTGTACACACTGTATATATCTTTATGGGTTAGAAGTTGAGAGATAAATATTACGCTTTGAGTAATAAATAATAGTTCCAATGTGGATAAATAAGAGCTGAGAAGCAGATTTTTTTTATTTAAAAAAATTAAAACAAATTATATATTTGTTATAATTAACAATACGAGATATTAAGAGATATTAAGTAATAAAGTGTAAGTATTTTTAATTTTTATTATGTTAAAAAATTAAAAAAATGCTGTAAAATTATCCAAATAAATGTATTCAGCATAATCAGCACAAATTTCACAAGAGACTTTATGGTTTAATAAAAAAAATCAAATTATCATATTTTAAAGTATCATTTTAAAAAAAGTAGAGGCTGTTCGCTATTAAAGTAAGGGAATATAAGTACATTAAGCGATATAGAAACAAGGCAACCGATTGTTATTTATTTTTACATAGCAACTACACATACAAAAAATTACAGACCGTATTCTATTTTTTAATAGAGCTTTACTTAAAAAAATAAATTTCATTAGGGATCATATAGGATAAAATATGCTGAAAGCTGAAAACTATAAAGTCTTGATTTACACAAAACATTATTAAAACTGACTTAAAAGTCCTATTTTAAGAAAAAAATCTACTGTAAAAATAAAACTTAATACATAAATGAATTCTACAGTTGTATGCTTTTGCTAATTAATATACGTAGAATGAAATTATTTCCATTGTAGGAATATTTATAAACGTTCTACATTTTATTTGTTATTTAAAACTCCCTGCTGAAATATATGTAGATTTGCATATAAGTTTTTTTGTTGGAATAATAAGTTTTAAGAATATATTCTTTTTCCTGGGTCACTTTCTGCATTTTTATAAAAAGTAAAAGCATAAGAATGTTTTGTTAAAAGCTGCTGAATTGAAAATTTTAAAAATATTCCGGAATGTGCAAAACTTTTTATTACACTAGAATCTGGATTTCAATGATATTGACTTGAAAGAGGGATTAAGTTTGATAAAATTGTTCTTTTTAATTGATTGTTTTTAAACAATTTACTGTAAACAATAATTTTATTCACCACCAAATTGTAGGTAAATTTACCCAACTTTTTCCGAAATTAAATCAATTGAATAACAAATACATATGTACTTTCCAACAAAGTACTCTTTAAACATAAAATGATGTAATGAGTGCGAATTATTGTAATACCTTTGCTTTTAGTACATTTGAGAAGCTTAAAGTAATTCAATAATTTATTACTGTTTGTTTATAAAATATTGAAATAAATGTGTTTTAATTTATTACCGAATTTTATTCTAAAGCATTTCGCTTTAAATTTCCGCTTCACAAAGTGAATATCTTTCGTAAAACATCATTAATAAACAGGAAAGCTTTTCACGAAGTTGAGAACAGGGTCGATGATAAATTCCACATTCCGGATAGAAACGTTTTCGTCCTGCGAAGAGAACACCTGCAGGATATAACGTGGCTAATTTAGTTGCATTAGTATGAAATATATTTCCATATTCGCTTTTTTGTAGTATTGAATATCATCAAATGGGATATTTTCTTATTATATTGCATCGATCCTATTTCCTCTTATCACATATTTCGTAGTGCTTTCAATACAAACACGTGATTTACTGTTAGCTCGTCTAGCAAATAATTTACGGCAAAGGATCGAATGGCGAAATACGAGGAGGTGTTAAGGTGCTTTTTCGCTAAATGGCATTTCCTGTTGTAATTAGGACGAGGGGATATTTTATTTGCTGAGAAAATGAAACTGTTTTGTTGTCGCACATTAAAACAACTCGTAAAATTTATTGCCTAACTTTAACGTAAATAATAAATTAACTTTTATTTTAAGGAACTTTAAAAATTAGAAAGTAAAATGATTTAAAACTACAAAAGGAAAACAAAAATTTTTGGTATCTATTTTATTCAATATTAAATCAATTTTGATCACATTTTATTTTTTCTATTTTGCATCTATAAGAAGGATATACGCACCCAAAACAGTGTGTTTATAGGTATAAACGCACTCAAAACAGTGCTACAGGGTGAGCTAAAATGATTGTGGTTTGATATGTAGGCAACCAAATACGCAGGTTGGTACAACTAAAATCTTAAAAAGAAAATCTCCTTTCGAAGCTGGTAGCACTGAAGTTTGTTCATTTTAAAATGGTAGTTGCCAAACGATTTACAGGTTATTTGATGATTTGACAAATCTGTTATTAGAGTTGCCAACTACCAGAAAATTTACTAAAATTGAAAACTACAATATTTTATTTTAAATGGATAAAAAGGCGCAAAAATTGTATAAAAAGTCAATAGTAGCACCTGTTCTTTAAAATACTCACCGCTACGCGCCACGTACCCTAAAATTGAGCCCGTACTACATTCTGCGACTTATGAAACTCGTTATTAATATACAGGGTGAGCTAAAATGATTGTGGTTTGATATGTAGGCAACCAAATACGCAGGTTGGTACAACTGAAAGCTTAAAAAGAAAATCTCCTAGTAATCCAATGGCGTAGCAAATTCTTTTTCCAAAATCTCTAATTTCACAACAAATGTCATATATTGAAAATGTTTTTCTCCATTTTCGAGGCAGATGCTAACACAAAACAAAGTTTTGTACAAATTAATTTTGCAAAAAACTAACGTTTATGAAATAGAAGGCACAATAACGAAATTCAAAAATCTGAAGTTTTGACAAAACGGTAAAAATTACACCTACACCTCTGCTTTTGTGAAGTCTAGTTACTTTGTTTTGATTTTGACATGATTTTGTGTTACTATGAACTTGAAGCAAACAAATTCCCCAGATTTTTAGGCGGGAAATTTGAATTGACCACAATCACCCTGTACTATTATTTAACTAATAAATTTCCAATAGTTTATACTTCGAATTTCGTACTTTCTATTCAAAATATTTTAAACTGTGCCAAGTGCCAGTATTTGTATAAGGCTAAAAACAGTTTAACCCAAAAAAACAAACTTTATAGTAAGATTTATTCGTGAAAGTTATTAAAAAAGTATTATTTTTTCGTTTCTAATGTGTAACGAGAGAAATATACCGGATGTATACAAAACTAAAGCCACCCCTGTCATTTCTTTATTTATGAAAATAAGAAAACTTTAGATTTTAGTAGGTACGTTATATGGTCTAAGAAATGGGTTATTGTTTTATTAGGAGTAAAAGTTTTGTTACTCCGGATAAAACATGCTGTTTTTTTCTATAAACGTCCAAATTTATAAAATAATAACGTAGAGAATAATTAAAAAATTTGATATTTCATTTACCTGCACTCGTCATATGGAATGTTATTAATGTATGCCTGATATGCACCATAGACTAAGAAAACATGACTTGTAAAAACCTGTGAAATGTCAAAGAAGGATGTACTTTAATGATGTTTAAAGAAAATCACATTTACTCAACTAAAAAAAATATCACTTCCGGTTACACCGGAATTAAAAAATACACCCTATTTTTTAAACATATTATGAAACATTGATAACTTTGACGTATGTTTGCAACAAATAAAAATTATATTCAAAACGTTATCAAAAATTTTGGATTTTTTTTTTGGAAATTTCTTTAAATACATCTATTAAAACTACTCTAAAATAATAATTTGTATTACAATTTATGAAATTCATAAGGCCATTGATGATATATTAATTTTATATTTTTTTAGATGTTAATTATACAAATATCTTTATTTTATTTAGATAGGGGTTTTATCCCGATTACAGTGATTCCCAAAATAAAGGTATAAACCTTAAGTTTACTAACTTTCTGCCAAAAAAAAAAACAAAAATCTTGTCAAAATATGTACAAGAAAATTGGCTATTCCTTTACTTAAATTCCCCAGTAAAAATGAAAATTATAGTTGGAACGTGGTAATATTGTGGGAACATGTAAATATTGTAGGTCGTATGGAATTGTTGTGAAAATATTGTACAAACATTTATGTAACGTAACAATATGTTTGGAAAATATTGTGGTAAAATTCTGACAATCTTGTAGTTTAAATATTGTTCTAGTATTGTGCTTAAAGATTCTGAAATTGTTGTAGTCTAAATATTGTGCTCATATTTCATTACAATATTGTATGAAATATATACTTTTAATGTATGCACAATGTTGAGAAAAAAATTCTGAACACAATATATATTACAATATTATTTTTTATTATGTGCACAATTTTGTAGTAAAAAGTGACTATTGACATTTTTTAATATTGTCAAATACATCGATAATTTAATGTGTATATTCACTCTGTCATCTTGTCGATTATTTTGAACTCTGTGATTGGAAGTCATAAATTGCTTTATTTAAAACTGGATTTTTTTAAGAAAGTAGACAATTTTAATCAAAAGGGTGAGAACTATTTTAGATAAAATTAAGGTAATAATATCATACTAATATTTAATACACCCTTGTATAAGTAGGTAGATTCGGTGGTGTAGTGATAGTGTAAATGCTTATAAGTCCAGGGATCAAACCCTCCGCCCGTCCATCCCATCTCTTCTTTTTTAACATGCAAGAATATTGTGACAGTCCCGTAGCACAACTTGTGGTGGTAATGTCCCACCACAATATCAACACAATATTATTTGCTGATTCCACAATATTGTACACAATCTTTTAAAAATGCATTATAATATTATAACAATATTTTCACAACTTTGATTTCTGCTTGGGTGGATTTTCTTAGCTCAAATATAATATAGTTAAATTTTATTATCTATAAGTACGGTACGGTAGACAATAAAATTAATCCAAAATAAAAATATTTTTCGTTTAAAGTAAATTTTCGTTGGTTGAAGTATAGACAGATTTTTTACAAATGGAATCATTTTTTATATTATCGTTTAAATGACATGAATGTGTATTAGAAACGAGTAAAAAAAGTGGGGGTTTTCATTTAAAATAATCGGTGATGACGTCATTGTTCAATCACCAGTGACGTCATTAATATTTTTTATACGAAGATTTAAAAAACTAAAATTAACACGAGAGATTTTCTTAAAAAATTTAAATACGGTAGTTATTTTATCATCACCGTGTATATATTTTTTTAAAATAGTACGTAATATAAACCTGTTATTTACAATAAGCTAAAACAGAATATATGTATATTTTATTATGCCCTAGCTTAGCTAAGACGATTCCCTAAATAAAAGAATTAGATTTTCAAAGGTATAAGGTTCAAAGGAAATTCCATTTAAAGCTAAAAACATAAATGAAATTCTATGTTTATGTTTTATTTAACTTCATTCTTTTTCTTATTTTGAGACTTTTCTTTTTGGCCGAATCTCGGAAATTTATAAATATTTTATACAATCTTATTTGACAAAATCAGACTATTATTAAAGATTTAAGTATAATAGTAAAGAAAAACATACTTTAAATATTATTATTTGCTTTTTGAGGATTTTTACAAATAAAATTTTATAAAAAAAAATCCAACATTTTATCAATTTAATAAGTAAAAACCGTTCTAGCATAAAACCTGATAGTTTTTTTATTGAAGACTTACACCAATATTGTATTTATATTATATCCCGGAAGTAGACGAAACTAGAGCCACCTCTGTCGTTTCCTTATTTATGAAAATAAAGAATTGATATTTTTATTTGTTATACGAGCTAATAAAATACAGTTAACGAACTAAATAAAATCTCAATATCATTTCTGTTGAAACATCATCTTTCTTATTATAAATGAAAAAAACTATTTTTGTGCTTTTATTATTTAACACTTTAGTTTAGTGTAATTGGAAAAAAATCTCTGTAGATGCATATTTTCTTAAAACGCAACTTGAATGAATAAATTAAAATCTTATATGCTCCTCAATAAAAAAAGTGGCCCTAGTTTCGTGTAGATCAGGTATAAATAATTAGATATAATATATCTGAAAATTAACTTTTTTTTCTTGAAGCACAAAAGAACTATTTTTTATTTGGATGAAGCAAATAATTTTCGTATTAAAACATTTAGGTTTTTATTTTAGTTCTCAGACCAAGACTTTATTTAAGATTTTTTGACTTGAATTTTTTTTAACTTCTAAACTAAATTTTTTAATTTAAATAAAGATTTAAAAAATATTGACAATAAATAATTTTATGAGATGAATTATAACATTTATTAAAAAATAAACAGGTATAATAATTTGTCTACTATTTTCACTGATATTCTGGGTTTCACTGTGTTTACACCTTATTTTATTATTGTGATGCTACAAAAAATACGTTTCTTGATATATTTTTATCGGCTTTAAATGAACCACTTAGCGAAGTTTCTTTGGATACGACACATAAATTATTAATTTTTTCAAATACAAAAATTACAGTTTTGGAAACTAAAATGTACAGCAAAATTTAATTTTAGATAGTAAATGTCATTCTTAACAAAAACTTTTAAATGGTCCGATTCATGTTCAGTTAATTTTCAAAAAAAAAATTGGCAAAGACATAATTGATTTAACCTTAAAAAATGATAATAATAAAGAAAATTATACAGGGTGTCCCACAAAAATCATTAAATTGTTACAATTTTAAAATAGCTGTAACTTTTTAAGGAGTCGAAAAACATTTTAGTTCATAGGAATTTTTTGTTGAGAATGACATTAATTTACTATCTGAAGAAAATTTTGCTGGACACCCTGTATAAGCTTTTAACCCCGGATATGTTTTTTGAACTTGTAATGATCAAATTTGTATTTAATTAAAATATAATTAGTACTGTCAGTATTGTCCATATTTTATACAGACAGGAAAGGTTGTCAGTCAATGCATTAATTATGGTGGCCCCTTATGATTACACATTAACACAGAACCGGGCGCAAATTAGGACATTGTGGTATAATTAAATAACATACGTTTCAAGCTACAATTTTAATAGTAACAAAAAATATAAATAGATTTTCCACAAAAATATTAAGGTTTTGAGGAATTAATTATTAAGAAATTTTATTATTTAAAAGTAATTGTTAATTTGTAATAATGTAATTTTTAATAATACTTAGTAGCAAGTAAAGGAAAGTAATCATCCTTAACTTAATTAAGTCATAAATTACTAAAAAAAAGTTAATTCATTTCTTTTCGATTATGGTCTTCAAATAAAACAAAAAACAAGAAGGTGCAAAAACGATGTTTTTCCAAATATAAAATTGTTCCTTAGAAATCAGTGTTAACTTGATTTAAAACAAAGATTGTTTACAATTAAAGTACAGCTTTATAGATTTTGATAAATCTGAAGAATATTATAACAAAGATTTTTTTCTCTCTTTAAAATAATTCATTACAGTTTGAAGAAAGTTGCTTTTTCAAGGACCTTTAAGTTCAATCTCACAAGTGTTAACGTGTTTTTGTTTTGGGAGTGTAATGGGAACTCATTAAGATTCGTTTATGATCTAAAACCATTTAATTTATTTTTGTAAACCCAGTTTAAATATTTTTTATCAAAAGGTCCCACGTTTCATTTTAAAGTGGTAAATATTAAAGTCTACATGTTCCTTATGTAAAGAGTTTTAAAGTGCAGATAAATATTACCTCGTTAATAATTAGAAAATGGCTATGGAGCAGGATCTAAAATTTTCTTCTCTATAATTTAAAAATAAATGTTTAATTATTTAATATTTTTTATACAAAGAATTAGATAATAATATATTCCTACTTACATTTTTTAATTGCTCAAATTACGGACGCATGAAATACAAAACAACCCGTATAATTGGTAATTAAGTTCACACATTTGAATAAGCTAAATTAAAATACAATGCAGGGATGCGTTCTTGGAATAAAATGCATAATTTAGTAGTAAGTTACGAGTATCAGCAGTAGAATATTAATGAGCTTTACCTCACAATACCTTCAGTTATCTTGAGAATAGTTTAGTATTAAAACAGGTAAAAATACGTTTTTTCCTCCTATTCTTAGTTTTTTTTATTATATGGTTCATATTCAGGGTGGACAAAAGTTCAGCATCGTCCATTTATTTTTGAAACGAAGAGTTTTTGACAAAAATGATTCAAATAAAAGTTGTACAGTTATAACTGACGTATTAGGTAAAAATGTTTTTACCTAATACCGATTTACTTTGAAATGGAGGTCACGGAATAATAGCTTTTTAAACGTTCATTCATTTATATTGCGCAGAATTGCAGCTGATCTTTAGAGGTTAATTTTTGTTAAAATAATGCATATTTGAAAAAATCAAATAAAAATTGTAAGTTTCTTGGTAACGCATTATGTACATACACTTGAATGACAAGACGAAGGTCACGCCATAATCGCCTGAGTTTTATTATACATATAAGTCTTCCCATTATTATTGCATTTCATTGTGATTAATTTTTAGAGTTTAACAAGAAATTTTTATTATTATTTTTATTGAACAAATTGTTTGAAAATTACAACGGGTTTTCCAATATAAAGAGTGGTTCCTGCTAGGAAAAGTCAAGTGATTATCACGTGACCTTCAACCTGCTATACATGGTCATTGTAGTATTTTTGGATGATATGCGACTAAGATATGTACAACTTATATTTATACCATATTATTCAAAAGTGTTTTTTTCGAAAAATAATGGATATTATTGGCGAACTTTTTGTATTAAAAATTTTAGCTCTTCCAACTCCCAAATGTTTCAAAAAAATAAAAATATATATGTTAAATGTGAATTTCTAAATATACGCAATAATAATTTGGAAAAAAAGGCGGTTGCTCTTTAAAATAAGTTAAGTGACTAGCTTTTTAAGATATTTTAAACATTTATTTTCAAAACCTCATCGCTTTAAAAATAAATAGGCGTTGCTGAACTTTTTGTCCACCCCGTATTATGTTGATTGATCTTAGAGTTTTAAAAAGTTAGTGAAAACCTTTTTAGAGTTTTTTAAAATTGAATAAACAGTACTTATTTATTTGAGAACATACACAAAATATTCAACAAAGATGTTGAACTCACAATAATTATTAGAAGATTATTTTAAAACCAAATTGAAACTTTATTTATGAAAATACATGAAAAATCTTGATGTAATGCTTGAAAATCCTTATAACAATTTATTTCCTTTTGCAGTTTATTCTTAGTGTTTACCATTTACTAGAAAATAAGATTTATACTGATAGTAATTTTTTGAGTATTGTGAAGAACTAACTAATCATTTGGTGAAAGCGCCGGGCTTGGAGGTAATTTATCCATATAATATTTAGGATAAAGTACATCTACTAAATCGAAAATTTTCTTTCATTTTCAGTGTGTATATTGATCATAAATTACATGTATAAACACATTATTTAAAAAAAACCATTATTTTTTTCTTGTAAGTTTTTATCCTGTAAACTTGTATTATATCGCCTCTAGCCTCTAGGGTCTCCAATAAATTTGTTTAAACTCATATGTTTGCACTGAAGAATAAATTACGCATGTTTGTGGAAATGGAACAGACAATAGCCAGTTAATTTTGCATGTCGCAAACACAGTGTAGCAAATTAGCTGTAAATCTGCAGTAGTGATGGATGCTCTGGCTGCCCGAGCTGTCAGACGCTCCTTAACTCAGCCTATCCTTCCGATATCCTGCACGCAATATTCCAGTTTAGATCAACCGGTTCAAATTCATTACATTAAATGCGACTTATGAACAAGATTAAAACCATAAAAGGTATTTTTTAAACTAACGTTTTTGAGTTTAAAATTCTAACGTTACTTTAACTAATTGCGGGAGTAATTTAATTAACATTACTAATCATATATTTGTAATGGTAAGTAATAAATATAAAATTACCCATTTTGTAATACATTTATAATTGACTTTAAAAACCAAATAATTTAATCATATTCACGTATATACATGAATTGGTAACTCATATAATGATATTGGCAAATTAATAAATGAATGAAAATTTTTAATTAAATTACGAATTTTGAATAATTGAAAGTAAACAAAATTAACGAATTATTTGATGCAGTTGCGGTAATAATCTCTAGTCTAATTAATTATTAAACATTTGGTAGACACAAACATTGCAGCGTTCGTTTGAGATTTAATTAACGAGACTACGCTTAAGCTGAACCATCATACATTAATTATAAGCATCACTTTCTTGTGCATTTCTAATAAGCAATAATTTTAATTGAAACAAAACTCTCATAAATAATATATTACAGATTTAGCGATTTTACATATTTCAATTAGGAGTTTGCTTTAAATTCATATGTGTTTTGTTGATAAGGGAGTAATTTTAATCAGTACTTATAGGGCATGCTTCATATGGATATTTCTGTCTCAGTTTTCAACCAACTCCTAATAATTTTTCTAATTAGTTTTCTAAAAATATACATAATAACATTTTATTATAAAATTAATTTTCATATAAATTTTGTAAGGTTTCTCTACGTCACCGAAATAAGACTATCAACAAAAAATATTTTGTATTCAATTTTAACTTTTTCAAAAATGTTTTATGATTTTTATGATTAATAGAGAATAAACAAATGCTACGATATTTAAATGATATCATAATAGAAGATCATAAAATTTATAAAAAAATCTTGGTACCTCAACTTGAAAGAAATATAAAAGATAAATTATGTACATTCTAATTAATAAATTTGAAATATACAACGTCTCAAATGAGTGCCAATATCACTTTAAATAAATAAAAATACATCCCTGGTAATTGATGCGTTTAAATTGAGGGTGATAGTTGGATTTAAAAGGAAATAAAAGGTACTAGCACAGTTCTGAGATCTTTAAAAGGTTTAGATTGTGTCTCTCACGAAATTTGAGTAAATAAATACGAAAAGTATGTATTTCGTTTAAATAGTCTTCTAGAATCATACTTTGAAGAAAGGAAGCAGGTAGTAGTAAATCTTGAGAATAGCTCCTCAGATATACAATAAATAGAGTATGGGGTACCACAAGGTTCCATTTTGGGACCCTTACATTTCCTTACTTATATCAATGATTCTCCTGGTTAGGAGAAACAAAAACGATACTTTTTGCTGAAGATACCACAATTATTAACAGAAAGCCGTATTTGAAAGCTTTTTAGATAAATCAATGAAAAAGACACAGTCGAAAGCTGAATAATGGTTTATCATTAAATGTGGATAATTCGATACAGTTGTCATTTCAAATTTAATCAGATAACCTCAAGCCTCAAGTGCGTTAAATTCAGAGACGATGTTAGAGAAGCGTTTGTCATAAACAATATCCTTAGACTTTTAGCTACTGTTATTCTAAATTCTCTGCTCACTTATATCAACCCATCTCTTAAAGTACATTTTAAATAGTAATGTGTTTATATTTGTAGTTCTCTTCTGAAACCGTTTAAGTTAGATATTATAATAAACATAAGAAAGTACACAAATGATTTGTCTTTATGAAACATCTATTTCATTCACACCTAAGTAGATTTATCACCACAAATATTATGGTATGAAACAAATATGGTAATTAAGTGTTTGCATCAATTAAAAACGCCTATAAAAATTGTTCAAAATTTTACCTTCCATCTCTAGGCAAATTTGAACACGGTGTGTCTAATATTTTGTTGGAAGGGTAAAAGGTTTTCACCTTTCACTCTTTCAGCTTCCTCTCCATTACCACCCAATAACTTCAGCTTATCTCATTTATATTCCAGATTACTCTACACATTTTTATCGATCTTCACTAACTAATTAAATATTAATAAGGTAAAAAACGGTACTAAAATAACAAGAAACACGAATTATTCAGAATTGTCTTTTATGATTATTTAATTAACTTGAGGACATTCTATATGAGAAATGTTACGATTCTCGAAATTTATAATAATAAAGAAGTTAAACTTTTAACTTTATATCTCAAAAAATAATCAAGATGATTTTTTTTGCTGTTTTTCACCAAGGGTATATAATTGTAGTATGTAGTTACTTTTAACGAAAATTGATATTAATCTCATTATACATATATAATATATGACCACAAAAATTACGTGTTATAGTGAAAAGGTGCAGCATTTCAACATAAAATCGTCATGTACCATGTACCAAAGGAAGTAAAGTAAAAAAATCAAAACAATTTGTTTAAAAAATCCTTGCAAATGCTTCTGTTTAAATTATATATGGAAAGTTTTTAAGAAAAGACTATTTTTATTTTCAATACAAAACTTCATATTCACCAGTAATTTAGTACATTCTGCGTAAATAATAATAGCATACCCCATCCCTAATAAAACCGTCATTGTTAGATAAATAAGCGCAGAATTACAATAGAATTTCATTGCATAACATCTATTCGAGCACAAATAATGAGAACACTTTTAAATCGCATATAAAGAATAATTTTTAAAATATAACGAGAATAATATACGTATTGTCTACAGTATTTGTAACATAACGCTTTCTTAACCCTCGTTAGTCGTTAGACTTTTATTATAAAAAGTACCTACCTACATTAAAAATGCAAGAACAACATTATTATATACTTATATTTTAAATAAATTTCAAAATAAGTATAAATGAAAAGCCATAAATTAAAATAAAATGTTTAATTATAATCAAAATAAAAGTTACTTCTAAATAAAAATGTATAATATAATTAGGAATATTTTAAGTGTTTTGAATAAAGTGTATTTATTTATACTCTATAAATTTAAATATTCATATTTTATATTTAGCATTATCCAGTGCCGAGTAATAAAGTGAAAAGGCAAAATTCATAAATTACCCTCTATTTAGCCCGACATTTCTGTACCTATATTTAATACAGAAAAGGGTTGCTTTCCTACAATAAAGGACCACCCTTGTCAGCGACAAATCTAGTCCGTTTAAAGCAGCACGCTATATTTGTGTACGTATGCAGAAATAATTTCCGCGATACCAAGTTTCCGCCATTACAAATAGCACACAATCCACATTAACATATCACATGGCAGAATACTTGTAGGAGTCGGTAATTGGTATTGATGTCTATCTGCTCCATAATGTATCCGTGAATCAAGCAATAATACAAGTGGGTATATAAGGGTGTTTGTTCAGAAATGTTGCACAATTTAATTTCGCTAATGCACTCGCATCGGGTTCTATTTCTAAATTTGAAAGCCGCATATGTATTCTATAGGTAACAAATAACTAGACTTATTGGAAAAGATAAGTTACATTTTTAGTTAATTTGATTAAAAATAAATTCTTCAAATGAATTAGTCTAATACTTTATACTGCCATTTAGAATAAATGCAAATCTTCTTGGGAATTAATTTTATTTTATAAAGTATTCATAAAATGGTAGAAATAAGATTGGGCTACACCAACACCACCACAAAAAAATCTTCTCAAAAACTGACATATTTTTGATAACTCTCTCGCCTTATTTGAATGAAAATGAAAATTTTTTGCTCTACCTGTTATTTGAACGTACGTTGGAAGAATCGAACTTCGTTGTAAAAGTAAGAATACCAGAAAGTGTTAGGATTTTCATGCAAATTCTAGCAATTGCCAACAGCTTGTGGTAAACATTATAATTAATACGATATACCTTAGCGTAATAATTTGTGTTTTTGAAGTTTTACCAAAATGAATTGGTAAACCTTAGGATTTGCTACTGAGCTGCAACAAATGTTCAATTTTAATTTGTTTTAGATTGTTTAGTTTACTATCAGGCTACATGTTCGGACTCGTTGGCTCGTATTTCCAAGATTTTTATGTGACCATTTCTGCATTTATTTAATCAAAATTAGTCTAAAGCCCAGTTTTCATTAGTAGAATAAGTTGTAGAGTAATTTGAACGAGTAATAACTATTCTTGTTACTCTCGCATTTAGAATAAAGTACTGGATTTTAATAGATTTTGGTAAAGTAGAATAGGATTGCACGGTGGTAGAGTAACTCTTCTCCTACTACCGAACTGTACCAACAAAAATAGTTTTGATATATGCGAATGCGGAAAAAGTATGTTTTAATTTTGCACTAACAACTCTATCGTATATTTTAAAATATGTGTGAATGGTAATGGTACTCATATTTGGTAGAGTAGTGGAGCTTGCAAAAATGGGCTAGAATTCTTTACCACTCACTCTAGACTCCAGGTTTTAAAGATAGATTTTATGAATTATTGCTTGTGTGGGTGAAGAATTAAAAGAAGAACCACTTTTACCATGATGGGAAAAACCTTGGTCACATAAAAATATGTTGAGCACTTGGATATAGACGAAAAAGACTATAAACTACTTGGATCGATTAAATCTTCAATTCATTCAAGCAAAATGGACAGCTTCACAAAGGGATAAAATACCGTATGAAGCAATATTTGGCAGTGTAATGAAAATGAGTAAAATTCAAATTTATTAAAAAATTTACATAGTGACGAAGACTTAAAGGAAATTCTGTATTAACATAACAAAATTTCTGGATAAAAAATTGCATAGCAGAAATTGAAGAGAATGGACTATTAATAAATAATACAGATTTTATCTACATTAAGGTAAAGAACACATTTGAACAAGGTAATATGACTGAAAACAAAAACCTATCTAATAATGTGTTGTGACCAATATGATACATATGCAATTAATTCCCTTTGTTTGTATCAGGTTAATTGTTAGAAATGTACCTTAAAGAATTTCCAAATAATAATTTCACCCTCGTCCAGTTTACCATTGCGGGTGCCTGTTTTGGAAAATTCCCGAATAAAAGTAGAGTTTTTCATGATGTAACGTAAAACATGTATAATTTCCCCCATTCCGGAGGAATAAACGAGGAAATCTAGAAGACAATCGATCTCTCTTTTGCTTCCAACCGCTGAAAGAACAAGATCTCTGTTTACTTCAAACCACCGTAAGAAAGATATATCTTTGCTTTTGACCACCATAACAAGAACATCTCTCTTTACTTTCGACCACCATCAGAACAAGACCTCTTTTTGAGGAGAATGACATATTAAATAAACATCAATTCGGCTTCAGAGAGGGAATGTCGACTGTTGATGCTGTCATTGATTTCACTGAAACCACCTTGGACTGTTTCGAAAAGGGATTTCTCACTTGCTACTTTTATTGACCTTTCTAAGGCTTTCGATTGTGTCTCACATGCATTACTTCTTCGAAAGCTCTATGCGTACAACATCCTCCCTAACAGCTTTCGATTAATATCCTCTTATCTGTCAAACAGGGTACAAACCGTAAAAAATTGTAATTGCTTATCAAATACTCCTCATATACACGAATGATTTCACTGACATCGTCGAAGAGGCTAAAGTAATACTATATGCTGATGATAGCTCCTGGTGTCATGGCAATATGGATCTAAACCCAGCTATAAATAAGAATGCTGAGACACAGTCGAGAACTGAAGTGTGGTTTAAGAGCAATAAACTCAAAATTAATCCCGAGAAAACAATAAACATACTATTTACTCTAAACAAATCCGAATATTGTAGTCCTTTGTCAGTAAAATTTCTAGGGTTTCATATTGATAAAAACCTATTATGGGATGTTCATACGGACCACAAAGAAATTAACATCAGGCACATTTATAATAAAATCCTTGAGAAAATAAGGCATACTAATTTGGGGTCATTCATCGGGAAGACAGAGGATTTTTGGGTTACAACGAGAATAATCGCAAACCTAAAGTATCAGGAAGATTGCTCTTTGGTTTTTAAAACTTAAAAAATTCTTACCTTTCCTTGCCAATATATTCTCGAATGTCTTCTGTATGTAAAACTCAATTCCATAGAATACACTCCACATTGTGAAATACACGACTATAATACCCGCAACAAAAACGAATACTGTCCGACATATAGTCGACTTACAAGATCCCAAAATGGCATAAAGTTTCATGCAGTCAAGTTTTTTAATGTTTTACCAGATAATGTAAAGCGTCTGCCCATACTAAGATTCAAATCCAAGATGAAGACATATTTGATAAAGAGAGCTTTCTATAGCACTGATGATTTCTTGTTAAATAACTTTGAAGACTTATAAAACAATACTTCATTATAATTGTAAAGTGCTAATTTGTTATCCTCTTATTAACTTTGCAAAATTTATTTTATATGTATGTGTATATAGTGTACTATTATATTCTGTTTCGGACATTTGTTAAAGATTTTGTAAATGTACAAACATTAATAAATATATTATTATTTTTATCTTTCAACAAGTAACAGTTTATTATTGTAGAAATTTAAAATCCCAACATTTTCCTATAATCTGACTTTTACAGTAATAGTACTACCTTTATAGAAGACTCCTGGGTAGCTTTAATAAAAGGGTGGTCAAAATTGTTATTCTTGGCAACTATAGGCGACGAGCGAATTTTAGTGCAGCGCCCACTGTGGCAGTAATTTGCATTTTTGGTGGGAAAACAAATTGTTGGTTAGGTAGTTCTTATTTTCAATTACTTGATTAAGAGTAAATTGTAAATAGTTAGTACTACAATTAATATGAATAGAAGGTCAAACATATCTTGTTGTGTTGTTGGATACCATAATAGTTACTTCAACACACAGGAAAATAGAAAATTTTGTAGATTTCCTGTAAAGGTGTATGCGGTAAAAAGACCAAAAATTTGGATAAATAGAATTAAGAGAAGATCGTAAGTATAAAAATTAGTATTGAATATTAATGTTATATTTTACGATAATACCTTTATTTCTAAAATGTTTATTTTAGATCCATTGGTGAAGCTTGGAAACCAACAAAAAATGATAGGATTTGTAGTGCTCAATTCATTGGAAATGAAAAATAAAACTTCCTAAGGAAATATTTATAATTTGTGAACAATACGTTTAATTTATAATACATATTTTATGGTATTAGGAATATAAAATTCCTACAGAACCGAATAGTCCAAACTCAACCGATTTGAGAGGTTAAAAAATCTAGAATCAATTTCTGCAAGTACTTCATGAACCGTCCAAGTTCAAGAATTTTCACGAGAAATCTCTTCATACTTAACTACGGAAGATTTTAGTTGTTAAGCTAATTTTGACGTAGACTTTAAAGAAGAAGAAATTTGCTTTTCGTTTGAATGTCATTTCTAAAAAGCTTCAAATAATATTGAAACTACTGCATATATCCCAAATAGTCATCTGCTTAAACGAATTAGTGATAAGTGTGTTAGCAATACTGATAATATTGAATGTGACGGTTTTCATGAGTTTAATTCAATGAAGACGATGAAAATTTTAATAGAATTCTACTGGAAAAAATCAAAAGTATGTTGTTGTATCCATTTACTGTTTATACACTAAGTTTTTTGTATAATAATGCTATATTACTAGAATAAAATCTAAAGAAAGCTAAAATATATATTTATTTATATTTAATATTCACTGAAATAACGCTGATATCAAATCACATAACCTAAGTTTTTAACTTGACAGTTCCAACCATAGAAGTTTTACCTCCAAAAATGCATTGAGCCGACCGATACCGGCGCTGATCGCAATTATTCGCTCGCCGCGTATAAGAAACATGATTTCTATGAAAAACAAAATGATGTATTAATTCAAATACAAATCTTATATCTTCTACAATAAAACATGATGTGATATGAAAATCTTATTTCTTAAACTTTATTTTGATGGGGATGAAGAATAATAATAATACAGTATACGATATACCTTGAGAAAATAAAAATTTCTTAATTAGTTTTATAGTGTACTTAAAATTTAAACTAGGTAACGGAACTGCTAAATTGAAGGAGAATAATAGGAAAAAAATATAAACTGCAAGGACTTTCGCTTCATTACTTTATGTTTACACAAGAGAGTGGCATGTATGTACAATCACGCGTAAAGATATCGTGGACACAAAAAAGTATTCTGACCAAATAACAAGCGTTCGCAGGAACGAGATTACACTAAATTTGAAAGTAATTTATTGGCCTTAAGATGCGGGCTGGAGGTGGAAGTTTATAACTCCGAACGTGCCGAGAACGGTGGATTGTTTACTGCATTACTATGGTTAAAGTTTCTGTCTCATTTCCACATTATGAACGTTTTTGTGTGTAAGAGAGAGACATAAAATATCAAGTGAACCGAGATAAACTCGTTAGGGTTAAAAACTTCCACCACGGGTCCTTTTAAATTTCGTGTGGTCTCGTGATTGAAAACTCTTACTATTGGGTCAGAATATTTCTTTTGTGTACTCGATATCTTTGCTCATGATTGTACTGTTATTATTATAAAATCGTTAATTGTAGGGAAATTATTAAAATTTTGAAAATAAGCTAAAATTTTCTTTGAAAACTATTCCAATTGTAATTACTTAAATAAAATACGTGAAATACAGAGTATTTCTAAAATGATGGTATGCTCATATTGCATTTTATATATTTTATCTGGATCGGCTAGATGAAAATTAATAAAACTGTTGGGGATAGTACTTCTCATGAGTAGCCAGCTCTAAATTTAACAATGCAGTGGCGTAGAAACGAGTCAAGGACCTACAATTTTGTTTGAATTTTTGAAATTCAATTTACCACAAAAAAGTACAATTGTTAATTTTGAATAGCATTGGTGATATATCCATAATTTTAAATTTTATGGTCTATTTTAGAAACACCCTGTATATCCGAAATCAATTTTTTATTTTTTATTCAACGAAATGTCATTGTTTTAAATTCACTTAAAACTTATTCAAAAAGAAATATTAAAACGGTTACAAACTTTATCAAAGAATAGTCTTGCGTTTGTATGCAAATAAATTTAAAAAGTTTTTTCCTCAATAAATCCTTAAAGAAATTAAAATCCTTTTTTTCTTTATAAGTAAGCCGGAAAATTGTAAGAATTATGAGACGATTAGATGCCCATAATAGCTGCAGAAATAAAAAAATTACTGCGATTTTATAAGTGATTTCACACGAAATATTTATTATTCGTGGCATTTCATTCACTAATCGTACATTGTTGGATTTACGTGTTCACTAATTCACTAAAAATAAAAAAACGCAGAAGCGCATATGGGACTGCAGCAGGAATCAATGTTTTATGTATTACTGCCAGCAATTTAATGCGATCGCTGCGTCAAACTTTTTACATGCTCATTGCTCTCATAAACACAAATAGTTCCCGGTTCCATAAATGATTTTCATATGAATAAGTGCCTTTATTGTTATCGGCTTAAAGTCTAAATATTGTCTGCCACATTTACTAATTTTAGAATTTTGGTGTTGAAGCTTAATGTTAAAATAAATTCCGTAAAAAAATTGGGCTGGATTCTCTGTTGAGCTCGCTCGTTTCCAGCTTCATTAAAATATACAAAGCGTCATAAATAAAAAGGACGTTATTTATGAGGACATCCACTGGTAGCGCTAACGAGCTTTAAAACGAAAACTTTTATCAATATAACATACTTTAGGGCGGAACCAGATACCCACAATAATTACTATTAAATTTAAGCCATAACTCATAATCGTGTTAGCCTTTGCATTAACCTTAAAATTGCCAGTAATAAAATTTTATATGTGAGTTTTATACCGCAAAATATTTTAAAAGGAAATAACTCTTTATTTAGGTTTTCATTTGCTCTTATTTTAAACAAACCAGTTTTTTAAAACAAACATACAACTCTCAATAGATTTTTCATAACTTACAAAAAAAAAAACTATAAAAGGATGAAAACTAAAACCAACAGAGTAAACTGAAAATCTTGTTTTTGTTTATTTGGGGTTATTCCGAAATGAATTTTCCTTTATTCATTCGCTTCCTTTTTAATTACGTTTATGTATTGATAGAGGAGAAGTAAATAATTAGTCATTTCATAATCATTGCCGTAAAGGTTAATCAATGCATTGACATTTTAACAATGGGTATTTGATCACTTCTATTCGCTTTATATTTCAGGCTATGGTTACGGCGCACACGCGAGGTTTGTGCACTACCTAACTGGAATGGGTATCGTCATTAGTGTCCTATTGAGACCTCCGCATTTTAGTGATCCCGTAATTTATGTAATAATAGATACATCGGAATACAATTTACTTATACAAAAATTTATCATTATTTAAGTTATTCAATAAACTATGTAATAACTACATATAAAACATTGAATATTTTACAGTATTGAAGCAAATCAGGATCATTTAAAATTTTTGCTCATATTTTCAAAAGGATCCCATATACCATTTTCAAGTCTGTAAAACTATATTGTAAACTTTATCAATTAAAAAAAGATTCATTGTTCTATCTCTTACAGACGTTTACGAACTATGATTCAATTTTCAAATAATGATTGTTTCTGTGAAAACAAGCAGCCATGGTAAAAAGATGGTAAAAGCTACACTACACCCAGTGCGACATGGAAGGATATAATTTGAAGGTTTGTTGCCAAACAAATTATCATGTCGTAAGGTCGGATGGTCGGCAACGTGTTGGACCGCGTGTACTCTGATTCCGACCAATTTAAATGTATCATCCGACCGCCCCACTATTTTTGCAATTTTTAGAGTTAAGAGTCGGTTCAAAAACTATTCATTGCTTTAAAAATTGATGCACTAATAGTATATTATTCAACGAGCGGGAGTCGTAATAGGTCTGAGTGAATAATAGCTATTTTCTCGCAAGTAGAAAACTATACTTATTCCACGACAATAAGTTGTCCAATGATTAATGAAATTACCCATAATCTACTGACCGAAAATAATCCAAACTTAGTTTTTTTATGGCGGCCATATTGGATTTAAACATATATGATCTGCTGATCAATATTCCTAAATCATTTATTACTAAAAACTTTTAGTTGAAACATTTTTCTATAAAATGCCTAATTTCAAAAGAGTCGTGAAGCTTTGATTTTAAAAATTTTTCTCAAAAATGCTTTATTTAAAAGGTAAATGAGCGTTGTCGAACTTTTTGTATACTCTGTATAAGGTGTTAATATGTTTTTCAATTTCTTTAATATCTTAGGTCTAATGAAGTCTGATGTTGATTATATTTTTGTCTTTTTTATGTGATTGTGTGTTCTATCTGGTACTGTATCTTATCAAAACATAATTTACTTAGAAGTTGTTTGGTGTAATTTATAAAGTAGTTATAAAATTTATTAGAAAGAATTTTTCTTTGTCTGATATTTCTATTATCTATTATGACTGTATCTATATCTTAATAATTTTTGATTATACTCCATGTATTTCTTATTGAATTTATGTTTTTTTTCAAATAAGTACTTAAACTCAAAGTTCGGTGTTTTATATATTTTTATGTTGTTGCGTATGTCATCTTGGAGGATTCTAAATTTTTGTAAGTATTCCATTTCTGGACATTTAGTATCAAGTACCCATTTAAAAGAGTGGAAAGTTTTTATTAATGGAGGATGCGTTAATATTATTAATAAATTTAAATTTAAGTTCTCAAGTCTACTTAATTCAATAAAAACGAGTTTATTGAAAATTCAATGATCATCAATTGTTAATTACAAAATAAAACATATACATTTGGTAATTATTACTCCTACTATTTTTTATTATACATATAACAAAGATTTATATCAAGATTGAAGGATTAAAAATTTCTTTCAATATGTTATGTGTTTACCTTTAGCGAGAATTGTGCTTTATCTAAAGATTACCGCTTACAGCTATAATAAATTGCGATTTAAAGAAAAACTTGCTAACAAAGTAGTTTACCTTAAAAGATTTTAAAAGTACAACTTCTTATTTTTATTTTAGATATAAAAACTTCCACTATTTCGGAAAAAGTACCAATATCACCAATAATAGCTTTGTTCCTACAACGAGTTGTCTGACCGTCATGAAACCGAAGCAAAACCGATTGAATCGAGTTTATGCGCTTGCGCCAACTTTTTACCGCACGTAGTCTATCTCACAAGACAACGTTGTTCGAACGGTTTTATGCATATGCGGAGATTATTCTCTTATGTTGTGATTATTAAAAATGAAAGGATAGGTTTTTTCTGTACTTATTATTATTAGTAGTAGAAGTAGTAGTAGTATTAAATATCGGTAAGTTCCAAATTTTTTCTGAACTTTTAAAAAAAAAATAGGATTTTTTTTGGTAGAAATCTTAAGTTTACTTATCTATAAACAGCTTTTGATAAATTGATAAAATTTAAAGTAAAAAAAAATGAGTAAAGTTTATATGTACATTTATTAGGTATAATTATAAGTATCACTGGAATCCCACTATCATCCCAGTAAACCAATTTGTAACTTATATATAAAATACACATAGATAGCTGGTAAATTCTCCTATGTAGCTAATTTAACGTAAAATATATGTATATTTTACATATATAATATTATATTATTTTCTCTATGTAAGTAATAAGTAAAATTTATAATGTGTTATTTATATAGAATTATTTACATATACAATTCATAAGTTCGTATACTGTATATTTTATATATAAATAATTATTTATTATTAATGTAAAATATCGCCTGTGTTATTTACATTAGACATTTAATTTAAAATATACCTACATAAATTATTTACTTATATTCTTTATGCAAATAATTCATACATAAAATATAAAATAAAATAACTTATTAGAAAAATGTATGGAAGTTGGGTTAGAATTTATTTATTTTGTTATAAATAATTTTAACTACTTAATTTTTATATTTAATGTCTTTATTTTGAATATTTTTAAAGTTTAGAATTTTTTCTTAATTTTTTCTGCAAAATTGCGCTTACCAAAGAAATCCAACATTCAACACCGACATTATTAGAAAAAAGTTGAGTTATAATTTATAATTTATTTATTTCGTTAAAAATAATTTTAACTACTTAATTTTTATGTATAATTGAACTTCTTTTAACTTCACTAATTTATTTTTAATTTTTTTTTTATTGTATTAAAACAAATATAATATTTATTTAATGTGTAATTGCTTTAAAACAATGTTTTTGTGTCTTCATTTCATGAAGCCTCGATGGTCCAACGGTTAGGTGGCTTGATTCGACAATTTGCGACTGCAACGGCGTGGGTTCGAATCCCGCAAATCCCACTTTAAGTTTAACATGGTTTAAGTTAAGATAATATTAATTTATTATACTTGTGATTACTTACTAGAAATGGCCTGGTTGCTGCTAATTACTACATTGTACCGTCCAAGCAAAAAAATGATTTTTTTTGTTTTTATTTACTTATATCTGATATATATTTTGTATATAAAAATTTACATAATTTACACATAATAACCTATCCCCAAATATGGCTGACATCCTTACATGATTTATCCCTAATTTCTCTCTAGATTTTACATAAGTTTTCTTACATGTTATATATATTTTACATATATAATACCTCTTTTGGTTTACTGGGATGCCATTTGAAAAGATAAAGATATTTCCAAAAAACGCATTCTAAAAATTATAAAAATTTAATTCTCAAAAACTGCCGAATGCATTTCATAATTTATAATTTATTTTACCTATTTATATTATTTAAGAGTAATAATAGATTTTATTGGGTCTACCCCAAAAGGCCGAATCCCTAAAGGCCAAAAGGGCCACAAAACCAACATGGACATAATGTCGAAATGGTCAAAAGGCCGAAGGAGATAAGAGCGGATAGCAAAAGGCCAACATGGACAAAAGGGCGACCCGATCAAAGGGCCGAAAGAAAAAAGGCCGAAAGATAAAAGGTCGAACTGGAGAAAAGGCAGAACGATAAAAGGCCGAATGAAAAATGGCCGACAAAAATAAAAGGCTGAAACATTTTTATACGCAGATTTTATTTGGTCCGGGAATTTTACTCAGTTTACTGCAGATAGCTATGTATTTATTTTATAAATTTAAAATTATTATTAAACATAAAATTTATTAAGAAATTATTTGTCTTATTTGATTTATACCTTTTTTATTTAAAAACATACAAAATAGTTATTGTAAATGACGTAGTATGTATATTGTAAAACTATACAAGGTGTCCCTTTATTCGACCGACAACGTTTAACTGAAGATTCCTCACCTCAAAATAATTCGATATGACCCTACTTATCTATTACCAAAAGTGAACCCTTGAGGAGTTATAAGCTTTTGAAGTTGAACTAAAAAAATAAATTTTTCTTTAGTGCGTCCAAACCAATGAAGATTTTATGACCAAATTTGGTGTACTTGAGTTTTTATAAGAAACGCGCACTTTGTAAAAAATTAAACAAAATTTAACCTCTGCAAAGGGTTTAAATAGAAGAGGATGGGTATAAACTTCATTATAAGTTTTTAGTCTCTTAAGATATTAACATTAAAGTTACCAATTCCCATTTAATCATTCAATTGTAAGATTTTTTGTCTCTTATGTCTTCCAAATAAATTATGCCGTTCTTGCAGAAAATGAGAAAAATTATACTAGTGCAAAATAGCAAAGTTAGGCAACACAAAGTACTTTTTCCTATTGTTTCAATATTAAGTCGCCCTTTGAACCAAAACCATAGTAACAACATTGATGTCATAATGGATAATACAGTAACTTTCAATTTATAAAAATTACTAATAAAATGGATGCAATCTATTCATTTAATGAATATGCCGACATGCACCTAGTATTCGGTGAATTTCACAGTAATGGTAGAGCTGTTGCTAGAAGATATGCTGAGAAGTATCCAAATCGTCAAACTCCTCATCATACAACATTTGCTAACGTAGATCGTCGTTTGCGTGAATATGGTAAACTGGAAACTGTTCGTAGAAATGTAGGGCTCCCACGAACAATAAGAACAGTAGAGGCAGAAGAACAAATATTGGGATGTGTGGAGGAGAATCACAGAGTAAGTCAATAATATAATTGTCCATGGTGTATGTATTTCTTTTATAAAAATCAAATCAATTTCTTTTTATTTATTTACAATTTTTTACATAAGTCATTTTTATTTGAATTTTTTAAAATATTTTTCAAGCCTGATGATGATCTAAGGATCGAAAATGCATTAGCTATTTTAATAAAAAAAAAAATTGTATTTCAAATAAAGGCTACAATTGAAAAGAAATTGATTTGATTTTCACAGAGTAAGTGTAAGAGAGATTTCTACGCAATTACAAATTCAAAAAAATGCCGTACACAGAACACTTCAAGAACAGTTACTTCATCCATACCATTTTCGCAAAGTTCAAGAATTGCTGCCGATTGATTTGAACAATAGATTGTTATTTTGCCAATGCTTCAAACGCAAATTCGACCAAAATCCAAATATGGCCAGAATAATTTTATTTACTGACGAATCTTGCTTCTCAAGAAGCGGAATGATTAATTTGTATAATTTGCATAGCTGGTCGAATGAAAATCCCCATGAGAAAATTGTAGCCAATTATCAAAGGCAGTTTTCCATCAACCTGTGGGCAGGTATAATCGACAATCATATTATAGGGCCATTTGAATTACCACCAAGACTGAATGGTGTGTCGTATTTAGATTTTCTAAGAAATAATCTCACTGGACTACTTAAAGAAGTACCCCTTGCCATCAAAGCACAGATGTGGTTTATGCAAGACGGAGCCCCCCTCATTTTTCAATAAATGTGAGAAATTATTTAAATGAAAAATTTCCTCGCCGATGGATTGGTCGGGGTGCTGATGCTCCAGTCACTTGGCCCCCGCCATCACCGGATCTAAATCATCTAGATTTTTCTTCTTGGGGTTGTTTAAAAGATAAAGTTTACAGTACTCCAGTCAACAGCAGAGAAGATCTTTGGGTACGAATCGTCAACGCAACCAATGAGATACGTGAAATCCCAAACGTCTTTGAATCTATTCGATTTTCATTTTTGCGCCGTATTAATTCTTGTATTCGTTCAGAGGGCACTCACGTTGAACATGCACTTAATTTATTACAATATTTTTTTTTAATAAAATTGTTAAATTAATTGTTCGTCATTTGTTTTATTTTAAATTAATACCGTTTAAACTGGTAAACTTTAACAATACATTAGATATTCTCCAAAAAATTAAAATTTAAGTTTATGCAACTTCACTTACATAATGTGAAGTTATTAATTAAATTAGTCTTTCACCGAATTTCTTTTTTACATTTTTCGCAGGAACGGCATAATTTATTTGGAAGACATAAGAGACAAAAAATCTTACAATTGAATGATTAAATGGGAATTGGTAACTTTAATGTTAATATCTTAAAAGACTAAAAACTTGTAAGGAGGTTTATGCCCTTCCTCTTCAATTTAAACCCTTTGCAGATGTTAAATTTTGTTTAATTTTTTATAAAGTGCGCGTTTCTTATAAAAACTCAAGTACGCCAAATTTTGTCATAAAATCTTCATTGGTTTGGACGCAATAAAGAAAAATGTATTTTTTTAGTTCAACTTCAAAAGCTTATAACTCCTCAGGGGTTCACTTTTGGTAATAGATAAGTAGGGTCATATCGACTTATTTTTAGGTGAGGAATCTTTAGTTAAACGTTGTCGGTCGAATAACGGGACACCTTGTATATCCCGTCGAAAAAAAAGTATCAACTAAAAAATTGCCCTGTAACATGGTGACAGTGAGACACAATACCCGAAAGATGATTATAAACTAAGGATCTTATGAAAAAAATAAGAATGAATATTCTTTTTTAATTTTGTGACAATTAACTTTTATTACCGTTTTTTTGTCCGCCTCGGCCTTTCATCATTTGGCCTGTTGTCCGCTTCGACCTTTTACCGTTCGGCCTTCTGTCCATGTCGGTATTTTGCCATTCTGCCTTTTATCGTTTGGTTTTTTCTCAGTCTTTTGTTTAGGTCGGATTTTTGTCCATGTCGGCCTTTTGTCTAAGTCGACCTTTTATTTTTCGTCCATTTATCCTTCGGCCTTTTATCATTCGATCTATTTTCTTTCGACCTTTTGTTTAAGTCGGTCTTTTGTGTATGGCGGCCTATTCTCCCGCTTCCGATTTTATTTCAAAAAAATTACCAAAAAAATCCAAAATTATTCTTCCAGTTCAGCAAAAAAATTTTTTTGTCACAAGCACACTTAGAACTTACCAATCTTTTATAATAAGTACAAGAAATAGAATGTTACTTTTAAAAAAAGAAAATTGATGTCATTTCCGGTGAAACCGGAAGTGAAATTGAAATTTTTTTATTTCAATAAATCCATTTTCTTATGCCATATAACATACTAAAATATCAAACTTTTATTGAAATAAATAAAGAAATTAGAGGGGTGGCCATACTTTCGTGGACACAGGGTATTTTTAAAAAAAATTAATAGTTGATGGGGAATGAGTATTATAAATTTTCTCTAAATACCAAGAAAGTACATCCTTTTGTAACGCTTCATGTATATATCTGACGTAGATCAAGTATACTTTTTAATGTAGTAATAATGTAAGTAGGTACTCCTTCGTTGTCTTAAATACTATATTGTTGTATTAGGAGTAAAAGAAGTACTTTTTGTGGCGACTATGTAGGTTTGCATGACGAGTTTTACGAATCCCACGGATACATGCGAGCCACAAAAAGTTCTTTTACTCCGAATAAAACATCCAATTTTTTCTTCAAACGTCGAAATTTTTAAAATAGTAATATAATATATAATTCACTGATTTGGACTTATAGGACTTCAATGAAAAACTTAATTACTTTATAGCATCATTTATTTTTCCGCAACGTTTCGGCGACTAATTGAATAATTTTTGGGATATTGATAATAAATAATTTTAAAATTTGACATTTGACAACACACAATTCAATGTTAATGTATATTGCCTAAAATTCATTTCTACTCCGCGCTTTTATTCCTTGTTGCAAAGTAGTAATTTCTACTCCTAGGCAGTACAAAGTGACTACAGAATCAACGAACATAACCACATACTCCTTCCAATAAAACAATATTCTATTAAAGAAGTTTGTATTTCGATTCACTTAAAAGATTGAACAAGGATAAAAGTAGTTCATGAAAAAATGATACCTTTTAAAAGAATTATTATAATAATGAAATTATTAATTTTATGACCAAAAAATAATAAAATTTTTGTAAATTTAGCATTACCAGGCGAAAAGGCAATTTTCAATCTGCCTTTCGACCATAACTTAGAGTTAATGTAGCGTGCAAGCAAAAAACAGCGGGTAAAATTTCTTGGCGTTTTAAATTCTAAATTTACGTTTATGGGTCACTTTATCCACAATTAAGCAGCTAATTTTTCTTAATAATGATGTGTGTTCTTTAAATTAACATGACGCAAATGAAACTGATATCCCGTCGGGCTTATCATATTTTACGGAACTAATTAAAATTTTATTACAAACCTCACACGGGTTATTTATATGATACACGATAGTGCTGCAAGTCGGATTTAATGGGTTTAGGGTCTTGCAGGAGCGCCTTTATTGTGGTTTGCAGTAATATCAATAAAGTTTCACTGTAGAATATACAGGTGAAATATTTTTTCTGTAGATTGATGAATTTTATGGATAAGTTGGAGTAATGAGCGTTAGTGTATAAACTTATTTGAAGAGGATATTGTTTCAAACAAAAGAGAAACGAGGAAGCGAGATAAGTCGAGTCATAATGGAATTTTAATTGTGCAGGTTGTGTGCCTGTGACAGGATTGTGTGTTTGATGGCAGTTGGGTGCTTGGAATGAATCGTCTTAAGGACCAATTATCCACTTTTCACAATTGAGAGTTGATTTACGAACTGTCGCCCGAGCTATTTTTATATTCCAAGCTAAAATTATTTATATGAAAGCAATTGCATAAATTTTATTCACGTTTCCTAACAAAGAAAGCGCAATTATTTTAGACGAGGTAAAAATTTTTATTTTGTGGAAATTCCGCAAGTTATTTCGTGACCTACAACTCAATTTTATTAGATTAAAGTTTGTAGTAGGGCCAAATGATATACGACCGCAAAAAGTTTCATTCGCGCATAAAGCAATATATATTCAGCTTAGTTTTGCACAAAGCGAGCTATTTTAGTACAAAATAATAACATTCCCATTTCACAACAATTTTATTTATATCCTACAAGTGGCATGTTTTGCAATCCTTGGTCAGGGGTGAAAACTTTTATTTATTATACTTAAAACGAACAAACTAAAATTACAAACCTTAATTGCACTCGTTATTTTAACTTTTCATTTATCCTATATTATTTATGCTATACAAATAACAAGCACAAAAGTTTTTACTCATAAATTCATATCTCAATCAAACTAGAAACAAAGGCTATTTATTACATAATTAGGTCCTTCGCCGTATTTACCATGTTAACAATATAATTCAAGTTTCTGGATTTTTATAAGAAGCGTATTTGGTTTACATAAAATAAAAGGTTTGTTTTCATTTCATAACAATAATCGATAACACAAAGAAAGTAGGTGATACTGCTTTTTTAAGGTGATATACAAAGATAAACGAGCGTTTTATAAGTTTTTAGTACAAAAAAACATGATAAAAAAAACGCATTTTTCCAAAACTCTTTTGAAAAAGAAACTCAATTATAATGACTTATGACAATAGAGATATTTTGTTTAAAACTCCTAAAAAATCAGCGAGCAAAAATAAATTACCAAAAAATATTACAAATAATCCAATTTATGAGTACCTGATCTAATGTATAAAAAGGAGGGTTGATTTTGCATGAAGATTATTTTGTTAGTAACTAGAAACCTTATGAAAATCTTAAGAAATATACATATATAATATGAATGTGCTTTGTTGTTACCTTGTACTAAAGTTTCCCTTGCAGTTTTTCTACGGGTTATGTATTGAATAAAAATTTTATATTTTGCTAGCATTGTAGCTGCTAAAATATGCTAAGGTCATGGTCAAGCAAAGTATAATCATCAATAAAATCAATGTATTTTTTACTGTACATACGTCTTTAAATAATTAAAAATTTGCAGGTATAATAAGTTTCTTGAACAAATATTTAAATCTAAAATTATTGCTAAATCTTGAAAGTTAAATTGGCGTTTACATAAAGTGCATTTTGTATGATATTAATTTTATTTACCCGGATGAAAGAAAATTACAGCAACTAGTAATCAGATTGTGACGCAATATTCCTACGGTTTTTAATCCCAGCTGTAGGAACTGCTTTTTTGACCAAACACAAAATAAAAAGTGAAAATACATGTTATCTAAAAAAAGCTCCATTTTCCATACACATGTTGAAGTTTTGTCCTATTTTTTTAACATAACAAAAAATTAAAGTACACTTATTATCCGATAACATGACTACACAAACAAAAGAAAATAATATTGATAACATTTTTTACAAATAATAGAAGTTATAAAATAATTGCATTATTCATGTTTTGAAAAGAGGGATTATAAAATATTAATCTTATCAAATTAATAAAGTCATTACCACTAAGACCTTTTCTGGTTGAAACACAAATTTCAAGGTTTTCTGCCAAATTAAGTTTCTATCCTTTATTATAAAAATGTAACATTGAATAAAATTTTTAAGGATCAAAAGAACGATTATTACTATTAACATGTACTGCAAAATTTGAATCTAGATTATCTAAGTTTATGCTATTATTTATATGTTCTTTTATTCTTGTGGAGATTTTACGGCCACTTTGGCCACAATACTCTTTCCCCCAATCACTAAAAGTTTGTATACATCACTTTTATGCGCATTATTGATAACATCTTTATTTTTTACAAAAATTGACTGTAGTGGTTTTCTATTAGTATATTATTCAACGAGCGAGAAATAATAGTTATTATTCACGAGGATCGAAATTGCGACACGAGCCGGCAGGCAAGTGTCGTAATAGGTCATTACTTATAAAAAAAATCAAATGTAATGAATTGTTAATTCAATAATCGTGGAAAAAAGTTATTACTATATTTTCATCTACATTTTTAAAAATACTTTTAATTTTATACGAAAAATTTTGAATTAATGGAATGGATAAATATATTTTTTCTTAAGTACAGCCTTTTGTGACGCTTGACAAGTTTTAATAAGTCATTTTTTCTTCCTTGATTCTATAGTCATGCTCGTGCCTTTCCGAAGTAAATCGGTTACAATCGGGTATACTTCGGATTGACAAGGATTAGATAGGCGGAGTAGAAATGCTTTTTAGGCAATTCAATATACACAAACATTGTATTGTGTATTGCATGTAAATTAAATGTCAATTTTTTTTATAGTTTTTATATTACTTTTTTTAAAATTTCGACGTTTGAAGAAAAAAATAGCATGTTTTATTCGGAGTAAAAGAACTTTTTGTGGTTCGCATAGCTCGTCCCGCAAACCTACATGCTCGCCATAAAAAGTATTTCTTTTACTCCTAATAAAACAATATACTATTATCATCATT
Organism: Stenus bimaculatus; assembly: GCA_963971135.1. Taxonomy (NCBI): domain Eukaryota; kingdom Metazoa; phylum Arthropoda; class Insecta; order Coleoptera; family Staphylinidae; genus Stenus; species Stenus bimaculatus. The sequence continues at coordinate 65,523,981 of OZ020180.1, read as the reverse complement.
ATTAGAATACTCATTATTAAAATACAGGGTGAGCTAAGATGATTGTGGTTAATTCAAATTTCCCGCCTAAAAATCTGGGAAATTTGTTTGCTTCAAGTTCATGGTAACACAAAATCATGTGAAAATCAAAAAAAAGTAACTAGAGTTCACAAAAGCAGAAGAGTAGGTGTAATTTTTACCGTTGTGTCAAAACTTCAGATTTTTGAATTTCGTTATTGTACCTTTTATTTCATAAACGTCAGTTTTTATCAAAATTAATTTGAATAAATCTTTATTTTATGTTAGCATCTGTCTCGAAAATGAAGAAAAACATTTTCAATATTTGACATTTGCTGTGAAATTAGAGATATTGGAAAAAAATTTTGCTACGCCATTAGATTACTAGGAGATTTTCTTTTTTAATATTTCAGTTGTACCAACCTGCGTATTTGGTTGCCTACATATCAAACCACAATCATTTTAGCTCACCCTGTACTTATGTAAACATTTATTACGAATTTTCGTAAATTGTTTCAAAATAGTTAATTTAGAAAAATGATTTTTAAAACCTATGTCAAGAATACTTTCAGTGGTTTTTAAAATAAATATATCTTAATAAAAACTTTTAAGGCAGCAATACGTTTTTGAAATGTGCAAAGAACTTAACATTTGAATTTTGGACAAAAAATTTAATTATCCCCAGAAAACTTTGTCTTTGATATATAAAAAATTATTTAATGGGAAAAGCCAAAAGTAAGCAAGGGCGAAATTTTATTAGGTTATTATAAAAATAGTATAATATTATGTTAAAAAAATTGAAAAAAAAAATGAGTAAACCATGTATAATGAAAATGGAGCTTTTAAGGATATTAAAACAATTCCCGAAGTTACGGACCCTTGTTTAGAAACACCCTGTATATTGGAAAAACTGGGATTAAAATGAAACAAAGGATTAAAAAACACATGAACAAACTACATGAAATTTTGGTAGACCAAAATACAATATAAAAAAGAAAGGATTCAGATTAACATTAAAAGAAAAATGTGAAATAAGTCTTTGATATTAATTTTCAAACATAGGTATATTTAAACACAAGATTGATTGGACAAAATAAGTAGTAGGTAACCAAAAATGTAAACAAAATTATACATTCAATGTAATATATTATCGTCCACAAAATTAATCAATATGTAGTTATTGGATATAAGCAACAAAATTAAAACACAGGTTTATATTCAAATTTATTTCATAGCTACGTTTCGACCATATATGTGATCGTTATCAAGCTAAAAACTAGACTATGATATATTACTTTATTTGATAACATAGACTGCATTTATCTCGCAAACTCGATCCGGATTGGATTGGATTGAATTTAATAGCGATTGGGTCGGTCCGCATTTTTTCGAAATAAACACTTTGGATTGGTTCACTTTTTGGATAATTGAACTCAATCCTAAATCTGAATCCAATCCGACGTATATATTTCGGAAAAAACGCGGATAGAGTCAACCGCCAATCCGGATCAAGTTTCATGACATAAACGTAGTCACACATTTGAAAATTTTATATACTTATTAAAAACTGAGTGGCCAGGGTTCCCAATTTCGACTTTTTACTTTTTGTAGTTATCATATACTGTGGTTCACCAAACTCTCTAATTATATTTTAAACAAAGTAAGTTAACCCTCTTTCAATTGGCAATAACAGTAACACAAAAGTAATCGTAAAAATGTTGAAAAAGATCGCAAAAATATTAAAAAAAATATTTATTTCAGTTTTTGAAATTCTCTTCCAAGATAATGTTTTTTTTTTAAGTTTTCTCAAAGTTCTTGATATTCTAAATTATTCAAGGAATTTGAGATTATTGACAAAAATCGGTGATCTAAAATTCAAAACGCTGAAGCTCCTAAATTAAAATAGATTAACTCCCACTTTTTTGTTTTTCTTCATTAAATTTCCTTTGGTTTATATAATCACGATGTTTTGTGAACCACGAACAAAACATGGTGTACTATAATTTGTTATTCTATGAGTGGTATTATTAAAATTTAAATTAAACAAGAAAAGTATTCTCCAAACCTTAACCTGACTGGTAAATCTTTGAAACAATTTTTTAAACAGATAATGGAGTCATAATTTTTTGGCAACTTTTTGAAAATTAAAAAAGTACTGAATAGTGGCATTATTTATGAACTTTCAAATCAAATCAAGATACTTTGTCAACTTATGACCACAAGCTCAGTACTTAACAGAAGCCAGTTACCATATTTTTTTATTAACTTTTTATTATAAATTTCTTTTTAACTTCCCTCTTTTATCGAATCCTCTAAATGACTAAATTAAAGTAGGGCAAAAATAAATCACATTTTTATTTTCATTGTAAAAAGATTTTTTTAAATTATGCGTCGATCGAGTGACGTGCCCTACTTTAATTTAAAATAATCAAAGGGACTGCGGAGAAGGGGGTTTCAAAGACAACTTTAATTTGTTTGAAATTAAAATCTCTGGATCGATCCCTAATTAATCGAATATGTGATTACATGTACTTTTATTATAAATATAGGATCAATAGTAGTTTTCTTAGAAATATTTTTTTTATGAAATAAAGTTTGAAAGTCCTATAAAAAAGTATTTAAAACAGTAAAACACTGTCGTTATAAATGTTTATTCCGAAATAAAAGAATATTAAAAGAATGATCATGAAAATCTCAGGAAACTGATTTTGTGGTTTCTTTTCTATTTATAGTGAGTAAGACAAAGAAGCTGATTTATAAAAGAAATAGACGTTACTTTCTTAATTAGAAATTTGGTATTGGAGTTTTTGGAACCTATTTAATCCTCAGCCATTAACTTTTGAATTGTAAAATAACTACCAATAAAAAAAGAGACTTTTTTGATATAAAAAATAATTAATATGAGTTTTTGTGAGATACAAACCGAGTAATATTTTTTTTAAATACCTCTTGAAATTAAAAGGTATCTATAGAATAATTTGCGTTTGGTGAGTAATAACTTGGGGGAAGAAATAGTAATCGACTATTCGTACGATAAATTTATAGAAAACTATCACAATTTATTCGCAAACATTTCACATTTTAAGTTTAAGTTCTGCAATACTGGAACTCTGATAAATCAACCGTGAACCGGCGAAACGTTAGGGAATAAAATATGATAATTTCTAATAAATTTATCAACTGATTAATGCATTTACCCTCTGAAATTACAGTTTTCTTAGAAAAACTATATTTAAAATAATAAAATCAATACTGTTATTAATTAATTATTAGCTCTTTAATTATTAGCCTTAAACATGTTCTACATGTGGAGTCACCCTGTATAACATAATATGTGCTGATAAGTACCTATTTATAACTCAGCATAAACGTATTCTGTTTTTCGTTAGACATTGTGATTTGCAAACCCATAATAAAACAGTTTAATGGTCCCAGTGAGACCCATTGACTTGAATTGAAATACGTCATAAAATAACAGAGTAGACTCAAATGTGCTTCATCAAAAATTGATCATTTTAATTAACACTGTTCTTTAAATTAATTGCACTGGGAAAAAATTCTTGAGTTTATTTAGTCAATTGTAAATTCTTGTAACGTGATCAAATTAGGAAAATAATTTAATATATAAAATTATTACAAGGTGCAATTTTCTGTTTAAATATCGTTATTTCAATTTGATTATAGTAATGTCAAAATAAAATAATTTACCTTGTGTAAGGGATGATTTCCTCATTTGTTAACCCTGAAAAAATAAAGCATTGGATTTATCAATATAAATATAAATTTTTGTATGTAGTTAAAAGTACAACAAATTTATAGTTATCTACAATTCAAATACACACATACACATATGCAGCTTACATAGCGATTAATTCAAAGAGTATTCATGGCATATTCAAGTTTGACTTAAAGTGCACTCATTTACAATTTGAGAAACAATGGTTCCACCACGCACATACATATATAATTAGGTCTGCTTTGAGTGTTTTAAACAATTATAAAACAAGTTCGTACATTGTAATTATTTACTGAAAGAGTTCGCGTTAATAACATGCTTTTCCGGTTATATTTATAAGTTGACATAAAAGAGGCTGATTCAGATGTGTATACCTATGTAACTTTGGCTACCTTTACACAACCCACATAAAAATCAATAACACAATCTTTTACTAAATTTGTACAAAGTTTAATTTATGTTATATTTTTAAATCTACCGCTAGAGAATCTGTATAAAACTTTTAATAAATTTCAAACTACACATGCAAAAGTAAATTTATGATTCGATAATTAAAGGATACGTTATTCAAGTTTGTTTAGAGCATGCAAGTTTGTGAGTTTGCTGGACTTGTTCGAGGATAACTTTGAAATTGAGATGACAGGCCGTTATTAAATTTAATTGAAACTCTCAGCGTAGATATTACTGAATGTTACTTTAATCCAAAATCTCAACCAAAGTGCTTGCTTATTAAGCACACAGAAGCTACAAATTAAAATAATTTGGATGATAATTGTCTAACAAAAGTAATATTAAATGATGAATAATTTTAAATAATTAAATTACCTTTGAAAAGTACTTCAACATAAATAATTTGATTTATTAACGATTTAATATAATGAATTATTTCATCTCCATTTACCGTGTTTTTGTTTTAATGTTTCGGCTTTATAGAACATATTTGATACATCTTATTAAGGGTGGTTCACATATATTCTAAAAACTCATGAGTGGCGATTCCTTGAATCAAACCAAAAAAAAATATAAATTTAGATCAGTAAATGATTCGTCCCTCTTTACGTTGAAATAAGGGTACAAACACGATGCAGCATTGACTCACGCACTACTTAAGACTTTTTTATTTAATTTTCAGTATACTAGGGTGAAATGATTCTGATAGACTTATTAGTGAGTGCTGCCGTAAAATTAAAATTTTAAAACCTTAAATGCCCAAGCAGAATCCCTAAGGGACCACAGTTTCATATTTTCAACAATATTCCGATTGTTTAAATATGCGCATTATATCCGCTTTGTGTATATGCTCGTATACGTATACCATAATATCTTTTAATATGCCACTAATGTTCGCATATAGTGTATTGAGTTATTAATTATTAACTAAGTGGGGTTACGTAGAGACCCCAGTTGGGCATTAAGAGGTACCATTTCTTGTTATACATATAAAAACGTGAAAGGGTAGAAGTTATTCGAAATAACTGTCACAAATCATCGTCAACTACTTTTCTATTTTATTTAAATTCTCGAACCACATAAAACGATATCGTATACAACTTTCATCATTTTATCTTTGTCATTCAAATGCAAAAGTAATAGTATGTCCTCGCCATGTGGTATACGATTGTTGTGTACCTACTCGGTCAGGACGATAGGCGTCGTAGTTAAGGTGACAAATAATTAAATTTGCAAGAAACAACTTTAACTACTATACAACAAGTTTATTTGGAGAAAAATACTAACAGTTGGTTTTACAAATATACAGTTACTAGGTTTAACCGACGATGTTGTTCACTAGAACTTGGTTACTTGAAAGAGTGTTTGATGAAAGAGTGAAAGAGTAGAAATGTGTGAAAAGAGTGAAAACGTAGAAAAAAAAGTGAAAGAGAGTGAGTTCTTCGTGTGCAGCCCTTTTAAGGGTGCTCGTAGTCGATGGTCTCGTAGTTCGTAGTATCTCTCTGATTGGTTAAACTCACAGGTACTTAAATTAAATATGGTCAATTACAAAATTCTGCTTAATACTAGAAATACTTAAATTACTTATATTAATGGGATATTTGGGAATTTAAGGCTAAATGGTTTTAATATAATCTTCCAGGAACAAGGTGGTTGTAAAGGAAGTGGAAGGTAGACATTTCATAGAAAGATTAAGGAAATGGTAGCAATAAATATAAAAATTACTTAGAACTAAATTACATACAAAATACTAAATTAATATTAAAAATGTTAATAAACATATTGTTTATAATAACACACATGGTATAATGGTATATGTGGATGGGCACACAACACGATTTTGGGTCGAGTATTTCGAGAATATTTTTAAACTTTTTACTGCTGTCCAAAATTTTTTTCTAATTTTACTTAATTTTTGGGATGTTGTAATAAGTATAAAAAAATACTTAGCGAACGTTTTTTAAAAAGAATTATTTAGGTTTTCTTGATAAAAATTATTTTTATACAGGGTGTCCAGAAATTAAGCGCCAATACTTTAAGAAAGAATTCTACGACTAATTTTATGGCAAAAACTTCCAATAATTATTAGTCAAATTTCGCTTCCTAAGGGAGCTGCAGCCCTTAAAATATTGTGTCTAAAAGTAGGTTTTTCGTACTTAATTTGAAAAGGGAGATTTGAAATTTGGTATGTATCATAATACATCGATCGTTTTCAAATGATCACCCTGTACGCAGGGCCGGATCTAGGGTGGAGCGAGTGGGGCACTCGCCCAGGGTGAAACTCAAAGGGGGCGCGAAAAAAGACAATTTTAATGAAAAAAAATTGTTTTTATATGAAATTTTGACATTTTTTTCACGATGCACGTGGTTTTTTGATTCTTGTTATTTTTATAAAGGTGTTCACTGAAAAATACCACTTATGCTGCAATATTATAAATTCTAATTTAATCTTTAATTGTTCGCCACAAGTTAGCTATTTTTCGTGTGCATACAGGGTGGCCCAGATTTTACTTCCCAGGAAATATCTCAGTAATTTGAAGAGATAAAAATATAAATCAAAAAGTGCTTTGAATGGCAGCACTTATACCTCATAATTTTATTCTAAAAAAATATTTTTATTTACCACTCTTAATAGGCAGATTCTGGTCAAATCATTTAAGTTTAAAGGCCTTTAAATTTAAAATTGTTATATGGGTTGTAATGGACAATCCCCATGGTTACCATATTTGTTTTTAATTATAGGCCTTTAATTTTGACCAGAATCTGCCTATAAGACGCCATCATCATCTTTTTTTTCTTTAATGGGACACCCTATTTTTTATAATTGATATTGCATCTACAATTAATTCTAGAAACAGTGATATGCTACACTTAGTATTATAAGTACATTTTGTGAATAAAAAGAATTAAAATATTGATCGAAGTAGCATGCAAAATTATTTATTTAGTATTTTTTAAGATTTTTTTTTAAATCTAAACTAACTTAACTTAACCTAATCTAACTAAACCTAACTGTAAATTACAAATTTTGTTAAAAAAACTAAATAAAAAATTTTGCATAATACATACTTCGATCAATATTTTAATTTTTGTATTCACAAAATGTACTTAAAATACTAAGTGTAGCATATCATTGTTTCTAGAATAAATTGTAGATGCAATATCAATTATAAAAAATAGGGTGTCCCATTAAAGAAAAAAAAAATGATAATGGCATTTTAAGAGTGGTAAATACCAATAATTTTTTTAGAATGAAATTATGAAGTATAAGTGCTGCCGTTCAAAGCACTTTTTGATTTATACTTTTATCTCTTCAAATAACTGAGATATTGCCTGGGAAGTAAAATCTGGGCCACCCAGTATACATGTGATTATATTTTAAGTGATTTGGGTTAGAGTTGTAATAGCTATATTCCAACAACGAGTTTGGACCGTCACGTTACCGTAAATAAACTGGTATAATCGAGTTTATGCGCTTGCGCTACCTTTTTACCGACCAAAGGGTAACTACCTCTAAACCTGAGTTTGGTTGCAAATTTCTGTTTTATTTATTTTTAATTTAGCAGTTTGGTGACGGTAACGTCACGGTCAGAACGCGTTGTTGGAACAAAGCTAATACTTACTGCTTACATACTTACAATTATACATAATAACAAAAATCAGAAGGTAAATAAGAATAAGTTGTAATTTTGATATTACCCAGTTATTATTTCTTTTCCTTAATATTTTATGAGATATCTGAGTGGGGTAGTATTTTAGATTTAGTATTCCAAATATTTCTTTAAAAAGTATTGTCATATTTTTAAGTTTGACATACTTTCAGTGGCCAAAAATAATGTTTAGATTCAATCTTTACAAATCGAAAGAAAGAGACAAGCAAAATAGATTTTAGATTTTGTTTTTTGATTTTGGGTTCAGATGGGTATTGGGTCTTAGTTGAACTTTTTCAAATATAAATACTTTTTATATAACAAATACTTTTTTTGGTGTAATATTTTATAGAATGTATTTCAAATAAAGTTTAATAAAAAAAGTATTTTACCCTACTCTGGATATTACACCATGTGATTCAGCACATGGGTATTTTTTTAATATAGCTTGGATAGGTCGATTTTTATTTATAAAATACCATATTTTAATTAAGTCCTCTAAGAGTACCTTTCTTGTTCAAAATTAAATGAGGAATAATATTATGAAAACAAATATTTTGTTATGTTAACCATAAAAAGTTAACGCTATTTTTAAACTTAACCCTCCTTAAAACTATGCCTTTGGTGGTTTCAAAAAATATGAAAAAACAATCTTTAAGTTTCATCTTCAGTGTATAATGATTCACACTAAATTTCAAACTCTAGTACAATCCGTTTTCAAATAAATGACGAAAAACGTACTTTTAGATACAATATTGTAGCTCCTTTAAGATGCGAAATCGGACATATGTTTATAAGAAGTTTTTTTCTTAAAATTAGTTGTAGAATCGCCTCCTAAAGTTGTGCCGTTTAATTTCTGGAAACACTGTATACTGTATTATTTTTTAAGTCTTTATTTTTTATAATAAAAAAAATATATTTGGTTATAATTTATTATAGAATAATTTTTTGTGTGGATGGGGCGCCAAATTTTGATGTTGCCCAGGGTGACAAAATGTGTAGATCCGGCTCTGCCTGTACGTATACTATATTAACTTTTAAATGCCCAAGATAAAATAAGCAACGTTAATGTCCAAATGGGGTCTTATTAGGACCCCATGTAATGCTTATCAAATCTAGTGCGGCACGTGTTCACGCGTATAAGAAAAAATATGTTGCTTGGGTCGTGGAAACTAGCCTAACCTAACAAAGGATTTCCGTACCTAAGTATTTTTTCTTATTTTGATTCAAGAATCACCATTTTAACATAAATGTGAATCACCCTATATTTATAAAATGCGAGACGTTTAAATATTGGGTAATTTATATTCACAATGATAATAATATGTTTACGAAAAAAGTTTTATTGGGCAAATATTTCCTTGGTTTCAAGTTTAAAAGCGATTAACTAATCGAAAAAGTCGGGCATTAAATGTAATTATAAAGGTTTTGTTAAAACTTGGGAAACATAAAGCAATTACCTAATACAACTCCAAATGTTGTAGTAATTTTAAATATACTTTATGTTATGAAAAATTTGTGTAACCCAAAGTGCATCATAAAAAGTTTTCGTATTCACTACGCCAACGTACAAAAATTTCTAAACTAACTTAAATTTGCTTTATTATGTTGTATACCGAATATTAAAATACTTGGTTATATTTCTAAAAGTACATAAAAAAGAACTCAAATAAAAATAACCTCAAAAGTCTACTCTAAATAATTAAATCATCAGTTTCAAAATAAGTCGTTGTAAAAATAAGATTTAACTTTCAACACTGAAATTAATTGAAAATTATGGTTTGTATAAATCCTTTCATCTGACATATAATTTAGTGCTACTCATACTTGGAAAACTAAAATTGTATACATTTTAAAGCGCTCATAGAAAGGAAATATTTAGCACTTTATAAATTTATTAACATTTCGAAGTCTGTACATGGGAAACTTATTTAAATTCAGTTCACCTTTCAAACTTTGCTACAAGAGACGTCCAACTTTCGTAAAAAATCCAATTTTCTCTCCAGTTTTTCTATTCGCATGCAAATTTTTTTTGTTCTAATAATACCATAAGTTTAATTGAAATTGTTGATTGACTTTAAAATTTGCTTTAAATGCATTCATGTTTTATTAATAACAATGATAAAACCATTTAATTTAAATATTGTTTTTCTTAATTTAATTAAAAAATCTAATTCAATTATGGAAAAGTACATAATTAATTTAAATTACTTTGTCATCGGTGAGATGCTTTAAAAATTATTAATTAGCAATTAAAAAAGGGATTGTAAAGTTAACACGTAAATCGTTTCGGGAATTCTAATTAGAAATTAAAATATAAAAGTTACGATAAAAAAGGGATTAAGAAAATTAGTTTAGGAGTCAGTTTCCATTATGTATATTTTAACTGGATTAAGCGGGTGAGTTTTTCTGGAGTTGAATTGGTGCGACAAGGAGAAAACCCTGATCCGTGACTCCTTTTAACGAAGCAATTAAGTTGTATGTGTTGGACCGTTCGCGGACTGAAGATAAGAGCAAACGTGGCGTGATTTAAAACTCAATTGGGCTTTTTGCTATATTATTCATATTGACGGCTTTATAGCTTAAGGAAACTTTATTATAATAGTAGCGCACTACCCTGTATAAAAATAGAAGTAAAAACAAGTTTTATTAGCACAATATCTCTTATGAATTACAAAATTATTACGAAAAAAAGAATAAAATCGTCTCAACGTTCTTCTAAACAGACAAAATATATACAGGGTGATGATAAAGTTTGGAACATTATTCATAACTGCCGTATTTAATTGTTTTGAGAAAATCGCTGGGACAGGTCAATTTTAGTTTTTAAAATGCCATCTCTTGATATAAAAAAAATATTAATGACGTCACTGGTGCTTTAACAATGACATCATCAGCGGTTTTTTTAAATAGAAGCCCCCACTTTTTTTACTCATTATCGATAGAAATTCATGTCACTTAAACAATGATATAAAAAACAATTAAATTTTTAAACAAATTTTTGAACAAAAAATCTTTTTAATTCAAAAAAGGAAATTTGTATTTTTACGAAAAAGGTTTTATAAAAATAAATTAAAATGAATTTGAAGTTACCAATAATAACAAAAGAAAGTAAATGTTTAAATAATGCGCATTCTAATGCAAATGTAAAATGTTAAATGTATGTATTTAATAAAATTTAATAAATAGTCTTGAAAAAGAAATTTGATTCCATTTAAATGTAAGGAAATTTACAAAAAATAAAATTTTAAATTTACAATTTATTGAAATCGGCGAAATATATCTTATACAACATTCAAATTTTTAAAATTTAATAGTACAAATTAATTTAGTTTAGTTTATATTAAAAAAATTTTAAACGAAAATTTGTTTACAAATGCAAAAAAAATTTTATATCATCGTTTTAGTGACATAAATGTCTATCAAAAACCAGTGAGAAAAGTGGGTTTCCCTTTAAAAAAATCGATGATGACGTCATTGTTAAATCACCAGTGACGTACTTAATATATATTTTTATTATACCAAGAGATGGGATTTTAAAAACTAAAATTGACCTGTCCGAGCGATTTTCTCAAAAAAATTAAATACGGCAGTAATGAATTAGGTTCCAAACTTTATCATCACCCTGTATATTATATACAGGGTGTCCAGAAATTAGGCGCCCAAACTTTAGGAGGCGATTCTACAACTAATTTTAAGAAAAAAACTTCCTATAAACATGTGACCGATTTAGTTTCCTAAGGGAGCTACAGCCCTTTAAATATTGTGACTAAAACTAGGTTTTTTTTCATTTATTTGAAAATGGGTTGTAATAATTTGAAATTTGGTGTGAAGACTAATACGTTTAAGATATAATTTCTCAATTTCTCAATCGTATGTTTTTTAAATGCTATTCGTCTTTTGTTTCAAAGCCGCCTTTAAATGATAATGCTAAAACCTATTTTTTATCACCATCTTTATTGGACTGTAGCTCACTTAGGAAGCGAAATCGGGCATAGTTTATAGGAAGTTTTTTTGTCTAGAATTGAATAAGTAATATTAGGTTAAAAACAAAAATGATTTAATGTTAACCATAAAAAAGTTGCCGCTGTTTATAACCCAAACCTTCTTTAAACTACCATTTATGAGCTTTCAAAAAATCTGAAATAATTCAAATAAATGACAAAAAATCTAGTTTTAGTCACAATAGTTAAAGGGCTGTAGCTCCCTTAGGAAGCGAAATCGGACACATGCATATAGGAAGTTTTTTTCTTAAAATTTGATATAGAATCTCCTCCTAAAGTTTGGCCGCTTAATTTCGGGATATCCTGTATACCGGGTGGAAATGAAACTAGGGCCACCCCTGGCATTTCTTTATTTATGAAAATAAAAAATTTTAGTATCTTATATGATCTAAGAAAACAAATTCTATGGATCGAATAAATCTTTCAATTTACTTCCGGTTTATCAGGAAATGGCACCCACTTTCTTATTTTAAATGTAACCCCCTAATATTTTCTACGTAAAATCAAACATTGGTTAGTTTTAAGTATGTTTATGACAAAATTTTTTTTATTTTCAAAACTTTAAGAAAAAATGTTGAATTTTTTTTTGGTAAAAAATTTGAGTAAAACCTATAAAAACTACTTTTAAATAATACAAATACGTAAAATAAATTGTAGTTTATAAAATTTAATTTACCGTTCTTGAGACATTATTTTTTTTTAATTTTCAAGAAGCGTTTTTAGGAAATATCTTTACTTTTTTAAATGGGATGATATAAGGGCCACCCCCTTATTAAATAGAGGGTTTTTTTCCGGTTACTGTGATATCCCATTTGTATGTTTAAAAATAGTTTTTGTATGTTTTACTCAAATTTTTTACCAAAAAAAATTCAAATTTTTTTCTTAAAGTTTTGAAAAGAAATAATAATAAACATACTTAAAATTAACCAATGTTTGATTTTACGTAGAAAAAATCAGGGGGTTATATTTAAAATAAGAAAGTGGATACCATTTCCTGATAAACCGGAAGTAAAATTAAAAATTTATTCGATCCATAAGATTTGTTTTCTTAGATCATATAATATACTAAAATTTTGATTTTTTATTTCCATAAATAGAGAAATGCCAGGGGTGGCCCTAGTTTCATTTCCACCCGGTAAAAGATGTGTTGCATTGTTTTTAAAAAACTTTATTTTGTACTCAACAAAAATCACTATGACGTCATCAATTTTTTTAAAATGGAATTCCAAAAAATAAAGTAGATATGAATTTTATGCGTTAATTAAAACTATCCTTTAAAGTAAAATTTAATATTTTTTTAATGACATCTAGGTGGCATTAGTATACAGTTTTTGGTACCGTTGTAAAACACACTCTTAATATGGTATTGATTTATGATATAAAAACCATATCAATCCGCTTAAAAAAATTTAAGACGTCATAGTGACGTCATGCTAACCGAAATTTTTTTTTTGTTGAGTTCAGAATAAAGTTATATAAAAACAATGCGATACCTCTTTTACCGTTTTTGAAAATTCCTAAAAATAAGGTTGTTATGATTTTTTTACACTTTCTATATATAATGAGCTAGTTTAGTCCTTATTGATAGAGACTAAAACGTCACATTTCTTGTCTCTTGTCAAATTTTACTTTACTCCCTGTCTTGTCATTACTTTACTCCCGCCCACGTCATTTGTCATCACTTTACTCCCGCTCACGTAACTTGTCATTAAAAATTAAAATTAGTCATAATCTTGTAATTTGTCTGAATTTGTCGCGAAATCATAATCGTTGCAAACTTCAGTCTTAAATTTTAAATTTAAAGGTGTTTTAAGTGTACACAGAATCGATTCAATCAATTAGTTAGATCTGTAAATGTGGCAAAATCTTTTAAACTTGGTAAACTTTATTCCTGCATCAAAACTTACCTACTTTATTTATTGTGAAGTTAATTAATATTTTTTTAAATTTATAAAATCAATTACAATAATTATAATATTAATCTACAATGATCTATATTTTATGAAAGTTGCTGTATAAATCATTATGACGGGCGAATAAAAATACCCGTCGCCGTCCGATGACAACCGATATTAGTCACAGCGATAGCCATATAATTAAATTGTTGTGGAAACTTTTACCTATTAAAAAAGTGCAAAAAATTCTATATGCACCGAGGTAGTAAAGTGAATTTAATCCCTCCTCTGATTGTTTCCCTCGGCTTTGCCTCGGGAAACAAAACATCGTCGGGATTAAAATCAGTCACTTTACTACCTAGGTGCATAAATAACTATTATGCATCACCCTGTATATTTGAGTCTTTTTCTTAGTAAAATTGTATTCAAATTACCAATTTCAGTTTTATTTACATACATAAAGTTTGGTTCATGATTTCACCTTTAATTAAATCAAAAAAATATGTACGTTGCTATTTGTTACTCATAGGTGGGGTTTTGATTCATTGGTGTTAAATATTGAACGCGAAGAAATCCGACAAATCGTCATGATTCCATTGTTTAGTAAAACTAAACTATGAAAACATGACGATTTGTCGTATTTCTCTGCGTTCTATATTTACAGTCAATGAAACGAAATCCTGCCTCTGGAATTTTGCTTATAACCTAGAGACTTTTTATAAGAAATTCTTATTCATCTCTTGAAATATATTTTAGGTTTCACACTGCTGATTACAGTTAAATAAAAATTTTGAAAATTTCATCCATTATTTTTTTATGAGTTATGCAGTTTTTGGTGCTATTAAAAGAAAGTATTTTGGATATATCTATATTCTTCTCGTTGAAACTTGGAGGAAACCAGTATTATTGATAATAACTGATGCGAAATTCACAATAGCTTTGTGTTTTGATAATAGAATTAAAGCTAGGAAATTGTATTGTCTCAGTCCACCACTTTCTAAAATCACCATAATTGTAGAGACACAATACGAACTCATATTGTACATCTACATATACGAGACGGTAAGGAAACTACTTAGGTATTGTTGGAATACATATAAAGTTTTAGAAATAATAAATACTGTAATGAATTAAAGACCGCAACATAAGTTAGGAAAAAAGATATTTTCATTTAATTCAAATGATTTGAAATATTGTACGTTTTAGCTTTTAAAATGTATAGAATTTATTTGTATAAATAACAACTATACGTAAGATAAGCAAAGCTTTTCCAAGGTGTTTGATGTTCCATTTTGAATATACAGTATTTAAAATCACAAGAAGATTAAAGTTTAAATAAATTATAAGATGTTAAGTGCGAAAGCTAAAGTAAAACCACGTTATAGCAATGGGTTTCCTAATTAATTAGTTCGTAGGTAGTGTGCTAATTATACGAAATTTGTGGCAGAAGTGAAAATAAAATACATTTAGAATATTTACTGGAGATACACGAGAAGTACTACTTTTATAGCATTTAATTTTACCTTTTTTTTTTCGAAAAGATATACAAAAATTTGTTAAAATTTATTATTTATTTTTGGAGGGGACAACTAATGACGTAGACAACTTTAGTTTACATGTAACCACATTTGTCACAGTCACTCTTTTAAATTACCCTTCCCTCCAGTTGTGATACCTCATTTTAAAGCATAGTAAACGCACAATTTTATGGCTAATTTTTAAAATCCGATGATTCTTTCAATTTCTCATTCAAATTATTTAAGTCCAAGTTGATAGATTTTAATATAAAAAAAGAAAACAAAAAATATATTATGTACGTTACTAATGTACTATTTAATTTGTATTTCTTCACTAAAAGAAATGTCTCAAATAATTGCAAAATAAATAAGATTGCACCAGTATTAGAGTTGATCCAGCGGTTGCGATAAAGCATTATAATTGTATTTTAAAAAGCTTGGAAAAAAGTAGTCCGTCTTTTTCTTGGCCCTATAAACCGTTTAAGCTCAAGTTTATGTATGGTTACTTTATTAGCATATTTCAGCAATTTGATTGTAATATCTGGCTCATTTACACAACACATTAGTGATTTAAATCGTGTGTTTTCACGGCTTACACATTTAAAATTGCACGCAAAATAGGAGAAGTGTTTTATCGCGTGCTAAAAGATAAAATATTTGATACATTTTATTACACCTTCCAATTTTAAGGTTGATCAAAATAGAAAAATTGATAGCTTTCAATTTTAGCTCTTAGGATAAACAAGTTACCTTACAAAATGTAGTTTGCTACCACTTAGTAGAAGGAATTTGTTAATGTGAATGCATTTTATCATAAATAATTTATTTAATATCTAAAAACTAAATAATTTATGAGAGAAAATATTTTTATTTAAATTAAGGAATAGACCGGAATTTGTTTACATTTTAGGGGACATTCTATAGAATTATGTATATTTTATTCTTACTTACTTCTTTTCAAATTAAAATGATAAAATACTACACTGCCTAAACTTAATAACTTCGGATAAAAATATGTAAAAATATAAAAACTGTTGAAGCTTAAGCTGTTTTTAGCATTAATTTAAGATCTTAGTATTGCACAGGCTTATGGTTTACAATTTCCCTTAAATACATACATACTTAAGAAAGAAAAATAAAATTTTGAAAACAATATGCCCTTTAAATTAGAAAAACTTGAGAAAATTTTCTTTAAGTCCAACTTTATTATAATAAATAATAATAATAATAATAATATTATAATAAAGTTGGACTTAAAGAAAATTTTCTCAAGTTTTTCTAATTTATTGAAGCAGTCCAAATATTTGTGTCATCCTTTAATTTATTTAAATATGCCCTTTGTTGTTGTAAATCAAAATCGAAAAGTAAATAATCCAAAAAATATATTTTGAAAATCTATAATAACTCTGTATTTAACTTTATTTCTCTGCAATTTTTTTCTCAAATTGCCACTCTTCAATTTCAAGAAAAAGGTTTATTTTTTTCGTTTTAAATTCGTCCATTATTCCCTTTTTCTCCATTTCCCAACTATAGTACAAACGCTGAATAAACTCCTTTCCCAACCTAACATGACACGTTACAATCGCCTCTGTGGATTGTTAATTTCTTCCACCACAACCAAACGCATATTGTTTTTGTTAGCCCAACATTCGTAATCAAAAGAGTAGCTTTACTTACGGATTTTTAAATGTAAAAGAAAGTGAACAAAACTGTTTGCTTTTCTGACTGAAATCCAGACGGCATCCGTTTATTCGGCGGACAAACTATAGTTTGCTGGAAGTTTTGCATTCATTAACCATTAACCATTGGTCATTTATTTCTTTATTGGTAGTATTCTTTGATCGACTTTTTTACATACTTTTTGGTATATTTAAAAAATTTTTGAAAGTCTTCGTTCCAATTTTAAATTTCTGTGATATGATCTAATTCTAATTAAATCAATAAATCTGTGCTGTTCTCTTTTATAGATGGTCCAGGTGTATTTTTTTAATTCTGTTTTCACAATCAATTAATTTCTTTCAGAGGAGTTCTACAATTAACATCTTCAAGAGTAGATATTTTGCTTGAAATACCTGAATCGAATTCAGACGATAAAACAGTTATTAGTGTTATTACCTGGGTGTTTAGCATTGGCATTATCTTCTCGTCAACATTATTAATTACAATGGATTCAGTAGGACCACCCTCCAGTAACATACAACGAATATCGTTGATATTTTTATAATTTATACCTTTTTTGTATTTCCTTAACATTTCACTTCTCTATATTCAAATTTCAAGTATTACATTTTTGCTTCAATAGGACTAAATTGGGCTATTTGGAGTCTATACTATCTTTACCGATCCTTTTTGAATAGGAAACTAATACTTAAACTTCTTTTCAGTAAATTAGAAACACTATTTTCCTTATTTACTTGTATTTTATTTGTTGTTTTATCACTTAACACATTCATTTTTTAAGAAGTTGATAATCTGACGGAAAACAAAGAACAACAGTACCCTAGAACATATTCATTATATCACCATTAGCAAAATTGCTCCCAGCCATCATATTATATTTTCGCGAAACTCCTATTATTTTTTTAATTCTTTTTCATTTAATCAAATATCACATTTTTCCTTTAATAGGACTAAATTGGACTTTTTCAACTCTATAGCGTGTATTCAGCGACCGTGATGAAAAATTTAGAGACGGCGTTAACGTTAAACACGTGACTAAAAATATTTCTTCTTAAGATATTATATTTTCTCGTGATTAACTTCAATGACGTCTCTAAAATTTTCATCACGGTCGCTGAATACATGCTTACCTATATGTCTATATCTTTACCCATTTTTTTGACTAGAAAACTAATACTTAAACTTCTTGTTCAGTAAATAAGAAAGTAGAAAGTATTATTTTTAAAAATGTGTATTTATATTATTTGGTTTAATTTTTAAAATAAATTGGAATAATTATAGATAATATGTATCAACTGAAGTTTTAGTATAAATCTTTACTTAAAGTAACAAAAACCCTATTTTCTGAAGATGAATAAGTTAATAAAATAATGAACACCAAACCTTTGATAAGATGGCTATTCATGGATGCGGGCATGTAAATATAGGGGTGGTCATCAAAAGGTAGTTAGCAGTAATAAAGTATAAGATAATACTTTAAATTTAATCACCTACGTGTAGCTACCAGACTTTTACAAATAAATTTAAACATAAAAGATCTAATTTGTAGGAAAATATGAAGGGAAAAAAATTTAAATTTATAATTCTTGAATTTAGTATCCTGGCCAACTAAAACCGTTTTGTGCATTGAACTTTAAAATCGAACTTTATAAAACGATATCTTAAATGTATTTTTATAAATAAATGGAAACATTATGTAATTGTAAATATATGTATAAAACTATAAAATACAGGGCGTCCGAAAAGTCCCGGGACTAACGTTTAAACGTGTAAACAAAAAAAACTAAGGAAGGAAGCTCCCCAACTTTTTTAAAATTCAACCCCTAACGATTTCGTCCGCATTGTAAGGTAATAAACACACATTTATAAAAACCACAAGTAAATATCTTAATTATTTCAAAAGTTATATTGAACGTAATACTAAATCAGAAAATTATGATGATATCAACATTTTTGTCGCATGGTTTTTTCTTATCACAAGTGGTGTTCAAATTGTAGACCTTCTTCGATCTCGCCCAAACCTAAACGTTCATAAATGGCATTTTTGACTCTAGTGATGGCAAGAATCTGTTCTATTAAGCGATTTTTCAATTAATTTGTTGTTTTTAGCTATGTTGCATACACGCTATTTTTAGAAATCCCCGAAAGAAAAAATCCGGCCGTTACATTTCACCAAATTTCCATTAATAAAATATAGACATGATTTAGCCCTAAAATTCCGGTCTATACATTTATTTTCTCAGGTTTTTGAGTATGATCTTCTCTGAATAAATATGGATTTGTATCAGCCCAGTATCGACAAAATGAGCCAATTGACCCTACCATTTAGGTAGAATGTTGCTTCATCGGAGAAAACAACATTCGAAAGGAGATTTCTCTCAGTATCACGTTTGTCTCGAATAATTTTACCAAATTGCAGTTTTCTATCGAAGTTCATGAACCATGTGAAATTTGTATGGAAAATAATAATTTTTATGCAAAAATCGGTGCACTAAACTCTTCGCATTTTCATGTACAGTTGCTCACAGCTGGAAGTACTTCCAGCTGGGAGCAACTTTACCAAGTCCGCTTTTGATAAGGAACTTTCAGGATCTTCAATAAAAGACAGAAGAACCTCTTCAACTTTTTCTAGACTCGTTATAAATTTTGATCGACCAGTTCTTAACCGATGTTTCACTGACCCATCTTCTAGGAATCTACAAATAGTGCTTTGGATAGTTGATGTTAATCATGGTACTTTTCCCTGTCTCCAAAGCAACGAATCATCAAATGAGTGATTTTTTCCATTTCAGTAAGTTTTTGCGCCATTTCACTTTTTCCGCGTTTACTAATTGCAATTTTTTAGTAAGTCGTAAAAATTTCCACGACTATTGAATAAACGATTCATTACATTTGAATAAGTAATGAAATTAATTACTAAGTTTTTACATTATTTAACATTCTCGGACCGTGTGCGAACCAATGGACCAATCACAAAGCTGCAGTATTGCCAATCCATTGGGTAATGAGTAATGGACTATGGGTAATTTCATTAATCACTGGGTAATTTATTGGATCAATGGATTATGGGTAATTTCAACCACAAAACAAAACTTACATAGAATAAATTAAGAAATGAGAAAAATACGAGAAACAACGTCAAGAATTTGCATAAAAGAACCTTAAAAATAAAAAAAAAGTCGTGGAAAAAATATAGTATTCTTCTCGCTCGTTGAATAATATACTAATTTTATCACTGTAGATATTTACAAATTTTGCATTTTTTTCAGACGTTAAAAAGTTATATGTATTGCCATCCCTGAACTTTTGATACCTCTTATATGTGTAACATACAATAAAATGCTCTTTAAAAGATTTATTGAAGTTGATTAAATTTATTAACCTTACAAGTTTACAGTTTTTAACTAAAGTTGTTATACAATAATGATATTTTTCTAATAGATTCCTAGCTAACAGGTTTCCTTAGATAACAGATTTATCATTTTGGGGTGCTTAGTTAAGAAATTTAGAACTTATAAATTTGATTGTTTACTGTTTTCAATTTGAGTAACGTACCAATATCTAGTAGCAGATTACTTTTAAAACTTTATTAGTTTACTTCGCTTTAAGAAGATATATTGCCTAGAAAAATTATACGTATAACTGATTTAAAACATAAACTACCATAAAAAGGTGTATACAATTAAAAACTGTATTTTGTGATATAAGTTTTTGAGAAATAAAATTTTTCCTGAAATGTTTTTTTGAAATTAAATATTTTTTACAACAATTTTTCACTATTCTTGCTAGTAAAATTAAATTGATTTTAGAATTTTAGTATAGTCGGCTACATCAAGAAAAAATGGTGCAAACAGATCCAAGGCAGTTTTTATATTTTAGCTTAGCTTATAACTCTTATTTTAATAAAGCATATTAAACCCAAATTTAAGTAACAAATTAAAAAATCGGTACATTTATCTTTTGAAAGTAAGAATTTTTTAAAAGCTCTTATTATTAAAGAGCTTTCTCTTTACTCATTTTTTGTATTATTTTTAAATTGCTTTAATATTAAATATACTAAGTTTTTGTATTTACAGTATTCAATATATTAATGCATGATTTTTGTTTAACGAATGATTTTGGAGGTTCCTTCTGTTGATGACGTTTCTAACGAAATTTTCTACAAAGTATACGACAATTGTGAATATAAAATTAATTTAATTTGTTTTAACCTAATTAAAATTATAAATTAAATAAATACAGCTCAAATACATTTTATTTTAATTTTATAAAAGTAAGGTTATGTACACATCAAGTCATCATTAATTGACTATAGAACTCTCTGATAATAGACAACCCTGTTCGTTTAATTCCACTTCGGTTATGATCGATCGGGTTCGTTTTTTTATGGTGACATTTCGAAAAAGTCTTGCAAAAATGATAGTTTTTTCTTGCACGATCAACGAAAAAATATTGTAACCAACTTGTAGGTTAAAAAGTGATTAATAATCTCGAAAATTAACGCACTCGCGTTCCGCTCGTGCTTTAAAATTTCTCGATTATTAATCGCACCTTTTAACCAACTCGTTGGTTAAATAACTATTATATTGTGTACTTATAGTACAAAGAAGTTTTATTAATTTTTGTAACCCACTATTCTAAATTTTCCAAAGGTGTATACAGTTTGTACTTTCAACAAATTGTGAGAAAATAAATTAATAATTTATTTTGGGATCTTACGACTTTAATATCAACATCGTAAAGTTTTCTCTTTTACGATATCAATTCGCTTTGACAGTTATATAGCACACAAAGGAGAAGCCAATAAACGCCACGGCGTATATAAATATGAAAAATAAACGCATTGCAGCGTGAAACAACAAAGGGTCTCTGGTTAAATATTGTTTACGGTTACTTTTCCAAGCAAACACAATTAGTCGGTGTCGTTCCGACTACCAGGCAATAATGAACCATCATCAATAAAAGCTGCCTTTCAAAACCATCAGCGTGTATCCGTAAGCCTAGACGCCATCATTAACGGTCAGACTTGCTTTTCCAAATCACGCCACCCACCATTGCAGCCCCTCTAAACTTTTCCACTGACAAAAAACAAACATTACTCACTCAAGCCGGAATTTCTACGTGAATTGTGGTGATTTTACTAATTCGTGAATTGTAATTTAATGTAATTTGAAAACATAAAGTTAATTGTCACTGATGATTATATTAATGACACGTTATAAAGTGTGTGTCAGTAACTTGAATATTATGTTGCCATAACATGAACCACAATATTGCTACACATTGCAGTCAACACCAATGAGTATTTCTGAATACCTAGAATTGTGAAATGCACTTAATAAATTAAAGCAATAATTAACCGATTCCTTTAATTAAATGGAGTCTTCGTTTATTTTTAATGTATGCACAATTTTATTTTATTAACGTAGTGGGAAGTTTTATGAAAATTTTACAGCCGCTTTACACAGACAAAATTAAAACTGCCCCTGGAAAATTTAATTTGTAACAAACTGACTACATTTTATAGTTTTAATTAAAAACACAAGCTTATTAATTATTTTTGCGGAATTTTTATTAAACGATTGTCCACTCGTAAAAATTAAAAAATTCTAAATCGTTATTATTAAATTCTCTACATAAATGTACTCGTATGTATGTAATTACCAATGATGTTGTTAAATAAATAAAGTTTTAAAATAATAGATAGCATTTGATTGTGTTTTACAAAATTTTACCTTTGTTTGTAGCTATTGCTTCCACACTGTATTATTATTAATTCAATATTTGGTTAGTGGATTAAAAAACTGTTTTAATTATTATTTTAATTTTTTACTTAAAAAACTGATTAAAATGAATTTTACACTAACTAGTTTCATTATTGCAATTTTTCTTTAACATCATTTTACTAAAAAAATGCAAGTAATAATACAAAATGATTTTCAGGAAAAATGGATTTCTACATCTCAAACCGTAAATAGTATTGACAATATAACTCATTTAATTCTAAGCCTATGAGAACGCTTCATATTGACACGTTATAAAGTTTTCAACTGATGTACTGATAAAGTTTATGGGAGTGTCTCCGTACTGGGAGGGCGGGCGCTTAAGTTTTTTTATAAGAAACAATTTATTAGACATTAGAAACTTCAAATAAAATAGGTTATTGAATACTTTTTAATGGTTATGTAGTCATGATGCAAAGGTAAAATTTATTGAATCCTCTCGAGTACAATACAAATTATATGACAATTCACTCATGAAATTGACAGCAATGCATTCAAGATTCAATAAATTTTACCGAAAAAATTTAACCACTTGTGATATACAGGGACACCCTGAATAACTGTGACAAAATTTTTTTGGTTATATAGGAAGTGAAACTAAGCATTTTTGAATTATAAAATTATGTCCGTAAATGCTTCCCTAAAAAGTTTTACCACTTTTCAAAAAAACAAATATTTTTTTGTAAATAAAATAAATATTACAAGAGATATAAAATTAAAATTTTGGTGAGAGTTTACGGCCAACGGCCAATACAAGTTTTAAAAATATTTTCAGGGGATGTTAGTCCTATTATTACAATATTAAACATTGAAAAATGTTCTTGGCCATTCGAACCTGGGACCTCCAAATCTCATGTTTGGTGTGATAACCTCTACACTACCTAGGACCTAATTTCGAATATGTTCAGTCCTTGCCAAGGACATTTTTCAATTGAATCATTTTCCAAAAACTATTAGTCTTTATATTAATATTAGACATGTATAAATTTTCAAATACGGATTTGGCAGACAGTTGTAACAGTTATTCAGGGACACCCTGTGAATGACTATACCGAGTGTCCACGAAACTAGTTTACTTTTTTATTAACAGCTGTTGATAAACTGATTAAATAAAAAAATTAAAAATGAGTAAATATAGTCGAAGTTTATACATACATACATGTTAGGTATCACTGTAATCGGAAAAAAAATCCTATATCAAAATAGGGGGTGGTCTCACCACTATCAAGCTATTTGAAAAAATAAAGGTATTTGCAAAAAACGCATTTTAAAAATTATAAATAATAATTTCCAAAAAACGGCCGAAAGAATTTCATAATTTACAAATTAATTTTACCTATTTAAATTATTTAAGAGTAGTTATTATAAACTAAAAAAACTAACAAAAAAAATCCAAAACTTTTTTTTCAAATTTTAGAAAAAAAAAATTACTTGGAACTTACGAATGTTTGATAATAAGTACAAAAAACAGGGTGCTACATTTAAAATAAGAAAGTTCCCATGAAAAAATAGTGTTTATTGTTTTTTTTTTTAAAAAGTATCGATCAATTTTAATTTAATTTACACCGTTGAATTCCAATTATAAGTAGCTTTTAAATGATATATTACTCAACCCTTCTTGCCATTTAAAAAAATTGGGGGTTATCGCCCCCGCTTAAGGGGACGACGTGAGAGTGATTAGATTGATCTTATAGTACGTTCCCCTCAAAACAAAAATCGACGTGTTATTTTTTTGATAAAAATTTATTTATCAAATAATCGATATTTGAAGTTTTTAATGAGACACTCTGTATATATCTAAAAAATAATAAGTGCGATTGTACATATTTTCCAATTCATGTTTTTAGCTATTTTAAATATGTTTTACGTATCATCAAGAATTTACATTTTAATATAGCTAAAATCATAAAATTTCTGCATAAGTTTAGAAATTGTGGTAAAAGAGCGGTAAAACGAGTTTGAAAATGCAAATAAATTATATTTTACCCTTAGTACAACAAAATATTTAAAGCATTTTAGGTTTCATATTCATAATATTAGTATTAAAATAATGAATAATATGTATATTATCTAAGTATCGAATATAAACTTTATTTCAATATGTGTTTAACCGCAACCATGGCTCAAATCAATTGAAATGTGGACCGGATGTTCTTGAAACTAGACCCACCCTTGGTATTTCTTTATTAGTAAAAATAAAACCAAGAGATCGAATTTATTAAACTTAAAAAAAATTAATACCAACTTTCTGATGGAAATGTCCAGGGAAAACGGAATTGAAATTGGTTTCTTTCATTTCTATAAATTAATTTGTTTTCTTAACTTATACAATGTACTTAATGGCAGGGTTGACCCTATTTTCGTATACAAATGGTATATTTATTATTATCAGAAATAAAATGATGTCCCAAACAATGGAAAAAAGAATCTATTATTAATAATCAACTTCTTTAAACTTTGAAGCAAATATCACTAAATTTTACCTTAAAAATGGGTATCATTTTAGACAAATTACATCCGCATTTTTTTAAGTTTTCTTTTTGCATTAGTTAAATAATAGTATATTCTAGGGCCCTAGAATAAGAAAATTTTAAAATCATAACATTTTAGAGGTGAAAATGGAACGTTAAAAACGTTGCTCATTTGAGTCAATGTCAATTAGGTTGGAATTCCTGTTTGATGCGCGGTCCTATTATAGATCTAAATATTGTACAGTACTCAATTAACACTTAACTCACTTCCATGATTTTATCCTGATTTTTTGGCTTCGTTTTAAGTGGTACTTTAAGAGATCTTTGGTGTTGAAAACAATGTAAAAAAAAATTATGCAAAAGCTTTTATAAGATTTTTCCAAAATAGCGTTCTATCCCGATAAATTTTTTTAGAAAATATAAATTAGGTACACAAATCATTCGGATTGGTAGATGCTTGTGGCTTAATAAGGATATTTCATAAAAAAAATAAATATATATAATTGTTTTTATTTTTTTACAATTTTTGCTGAATTTCAATAATTTTTATGTTTATATTTTATATACGTAATTGCAACCCAGGGATTCCTCGCATAGTTCACTCCCATAGAAAATAATTGCTAATATTCCGGATTTTGTTGTACTCTTGTTTGCATCCAAATGTATTTTAGGCCAAGGAACTGCAAGGCCTAAATTCGCTCATGTTTTTGAATCAAATTTACGCGCAACAGTTGCTTCTATAGGAATCCCAGATAGAATGTGTTGTCTAGAAGAAAAAATCCTAGACATGTTTATAGATAGTTGACATGGTTTTCGTACTAGTGTTTCTTGTATTTTACCAAAATTATCGCAGATATTTGAAATAAAGATTCTTAGGTAATTTTGAAATGAAATATTCACTTTTAATAAAATATAACTGAAATTAATTTCAAGAAAAAATATGATTAATTTTGGCTCAATTATTAAGATACACCTTGTATATTACAATTACACATCGCTTTGCAATTTATTTATATGTATTTCCATTTTGAAAATAGTCAATAAGTTGATGTGAATAACATCTTTCTACGGGATGCGGAAAATATTCTGCATAATTAAAGTAGTCAATACAGTTCGCACAGCATTAAGTGGATGTGACGGCATCAGTGCTGTAATGATCATGTATTATTGCAGTCCAGTTATCGTTCCTAATATAAGGGATATTATAAATTATTGCTTGACAAATGGAGTGTTTCCCTCTATGTGGAAATCTGCTAAATTTATCCCAATTCCTAAAATTTTACAATAAATAAACAGCAGCAATTTTCATCTTATAAGCATTTAAATTTAAATTAATAGAAAATATTATGCACCCTCAGATTTAAACATATCCAGATAAAAGCCAGACTTTGACCAATAACCAATCGGGATTCAAAGAGGGTCATAGTTGTGCTAGTGCTCTATTAAAAGTCATAGATGAGATTATCGTGTATTCAGCGACCTCGATGAAAATTTTAGAGACGTCGTTAACATTAAATACATCTTTAAATAAATATTTTTTACGAAGAAATATTTTTACGAAGAAATATTTTTTAATCGCTTGTTTAATATTAACGACGTTTTTCAATTTTTCATCAAGGTCGCTGAATACAGGCTAATGTTTCTATCACAGATAAATATACGATTATAGTTCTCATACTACTCGACTATTCTAAATTTTAACACAATAAGTCAGTATAAAACATTACATTACATTATCAAAAAGTGTATTTCTACAATGAAACTTATTAAAGTCCTTTATTAATTAGAAGTGGTGTCCCTCAAGATTCCATTCTAGGGCCACTACTTTACATTATTTATACACATAAGTTTTTTGAGGTATTAAAATCATGTTTTTATCTGATAGCACTTGCAACTTTACTTTTCATTCGAATATGATTCATTCGAAAATTAAACGATTAATGACAATTTAAACTCTACTATGTGCTATATCTACCGAACACATGCTTAAAATTAATCCTGAAAAGTATATATTCATGTACTTCAGACCAAACAATCTCAGAAAACAATTTATGTTTACCAATCCTCTATTTACAATTGGTAACTCAAACATTGAAAACCATGAATCTAAAAACTTCGAATTGATCTTTGATTCTGAATTAAAATTTAATTCTCAAGTTTCGCAAATAGTTCGAAAAAGATTTAGCAGTAAATTTTATATAATAACTGGCAAATATTGACAACCAGTATTAAAATAACTTTACGTGAATTTTTGGAGATAAGCCAACTAAATTATTATATATACTCATTACCCATGTTTATCACTAAGGAACAAAACCCACCTTGATATCATACAAAGCTTATATTTTGCTTTCGAATTGAGGTTTAGAACTTTTTTATATTATTGTTACAGTGTGAGTTTTTAGTTCGAAATCGGAAGATATATCTTTTATTTTAAGATAGGAAAAAAACATAAATTACAAAATTGCATGATTTATTGATGCGCCTAACCAGACATGTTTGGCTATACCTGCTGGCAGTTTCGTAATTGAAGCGCAGGGTAGTCCACCATTTTTTAAATAAAAAAAAATAAATATATTTTTGATGTTTGCATTAACACTGAGTTAAAGAATATAACGATATTTTTTTATTATTTGAGTGTGGCCTTAATTTTTTATCGGAAATTTTCTATAAAATTTATCACATTTAGAATTTTTTTAGATATTGATTGAAAACATTTTCATATCATTTTGAAATATTGATTTTAATGTATTTTTAGTAAATTCTTTTCGAATTTTATTATAAATGGTGGCAACTATGGAAGGGTTAAACATGAAAACTCGATAGGGATGTATTTTAATTTTATCAAATGGAACACCCTGTATTTTTTTTACAAAATAATGTTCCTCTTTATGTGTTTTTTAACTTTTCTACAAATAATTTTTCACTAAAATTTTATAAAAATAAGTCTTAATTTAATAAACTTTATAGAAAATGCTCAAAAACAATTAGGTGCGCGTTCAAATTTTCAAAAAACAAAAACTATCGTTGTGTTCTTTAAGTTAGCATAAATCAAAATATTAAAAAATGTACAGGGTGTTCCATTAAAAAAAAAGGTGGAATAGCTTGAGCGCTCCATGTACGAAGCACATAGACAAAAGTAATTTCTGGTTATGCGCATCAATAAACTATCCAATTTTGCAATTTAATTTATTCCTATCTCTTAAAATAAAAGATATAGAGAATTAACAATAAATAAATGCTGCGACATTTAAATATCAAGGTAAAATATATGTAAATGCCAACATTTCAATCATGCAAATTTTTTAACGAATCAGGCATTTTGCACCCTGTATAAAACATTGTCATCAAAAACAAGTAATTCTTATAAAATTAATTTTATAATGACTGGTAGGTGAGAAAATAAACCAAGGGTTCCAGAATTTAAAGAAAATAGAATAAAAATATTTGATTTAAAGTATGGTTTAGCAATCAAAATCTGCAGTTCATGTTTTAAATTTAGATAAACATTTTTTAAAATCCTGTTATTTTTACCTTCTATATGTTTATGGACATATTAAATTTATCAACTATATTATGAGATTATATTAATTACAAGTACCGAAATGTTTATTTAAATATAAATTAGTTTAAAATAAACTTTAACATTAAAAAACTCAATTAATTTGAACATTTTCCAATATTTGCGGAAGATATATTAGAGGATAAATTAAAACTAAAAATTGGAAATGTAAGCTTATGTATATAAAAAATATAAGAAGTAGAACAAGATTTTATAAAGAAACAAATTAAAATGTATTCTGGAAATAACGTGGGGAAGTTACCAGGAATATGTTTTTAAAGAACGATAGATTACAAATTAATATAGGCACTAGATTATAACTATAAGAAAGAAAAGTTTAAAAAAAGTTATATTAGTAGTCACAAATGAAGACATCAAATTGTATGATATTTATGAAAATGGCAATTATTTGTAAAATCATTAAAAAAATAAAAATATAGATCATATATAATATTTACAATAAACAATAGTAATTAATTAATAATTAATCTAGATCAGGATACAAAAAATGTTTTCTCTAAAAACAAAAATTCAGGTCTGAAAGGGTTAACTTGAATTATCCAACAATATTCATTAAACATTTGTGGTAATATTTAATATGAAATCGGATTCAACTTGATAAATTTATTCATGTGTAGGAAACTTATAAATGTAAATATTTACATAATGTAAATGTCTGTTATTTTAATACTGTACCGTAATTTTGCCAACATAAACATCATTTCATTCAAAACTATAATAACTGTGTATAATCCAAAAGAAAATCAGACGAGACTGATTAATTTAATAGTTCTATGAAAAAATATATGCCAAACGATAAAAGATGATAGGTTTTCAGAAATAAAAGCTCTAAGGAACTTTATTATTCTTAAGAAGCAAATATGACAAAATATTATATTTTCATAAATGATATTTAAAACTTAAAAAATGAGGAAATGTTAGAAAGTATTCAGAATCTTCTCGCTATAAAGGGTCCTACAGACACGCGACATGTGTGGAAACATGTACCATGTACACATGTATTCAGAAGTTGCTGGCGTACATGTTAACGCACTTGTTTCCAAACATGTCGCGTGTCTGTAGGGGCCTTTACACGTAGATGTTGGTAATTTAATTGGTATTTGAAATTTAGACATGAAAGCTAACTCAACGTAGATTTAAAAAGAACACATCGTTTGTATAAATTAATTAGGGCTCTTACTAAAAAGGTGAGTCAAAGTTTCGCCTTTAAAAACTAATTATAAAAGTTGGAAAATATTCACTAAGTCGTTAAGTAAAGGATGAGTTTTGGTTAAAAAAACTAATCAAATATTATAGCCTCCTGGCGTTCCTAACGAGGTGATTCCGCATGCTCTTCACGTCCCACCATTGACCAATATATAGTTATGGATTATCATTTTCCATTATTTTTTGCCATTTTCTCCCTTTACACGCTAGTCGCTTACTTACGCTTTATGATAAGTTTGTCAGACTACACCCACAGAATCTAACCAGCGCCGAATTATATGTAACGCTTTATTTATGACAAATAAATTTTGTGCTCTATAAGGCTTCCTATTTGAAATTTCGCATCGCTGACTTTGAATCCTAATAAATTTCATCCTGGGGTCGCAAAACTTTTAGGTAGGTACGTTAAGCTGAAACTTTTACAATAATGACCCAGTTACTTTTAATGTAGAGGCAGAAAGTATTTACTACAAGAAAAACCTTGTATTCTATCTCATCTATCAGCACTTCTAATAATTTTAACATTTCCCAATAAAAATTTAAAATATTTACGTAAATAATAATAAACATTTCTGAACATTAATAAGTATTTAAGTTCTTAAGTTCTTAAATAAGATTCGGAATAGCTTTATAATCACTTATCAACTTTTAAAAACTTGTCAGACTTGCCGTTAGTTTCTTAAATAGCTTCATGCTGGTGTAGAATTTTGGCTAAAGTAGTTTTTAATAAAAATTACTTTATCGATTAATAGAGCATGCAGCTTATTAATAGAGCACATGGAAAATTTCAGCTGAAGTTAGTTGAAAATCATCAAAAGTGTAACCCAAACTTAAATTATAAAGTAATCCTCTTAGGTAAAAAATTAACGATATGAAATATTGAAAATTAATTTGAAGTTATAAATGATTCTTTCTTCGTTATAGTTTGTGAATAGAGTATAAATAGGCATTATGGTATACCCGGCATATTTACATACAATTACTACGTTTCCATTAAATCGGGTATTAAAATATCAGAAATTTAAATACTTATGTGTTTCCATGTTGAAGATTTAAAAAATATTTAAATTACTTTCAATACCGCCTTTAGGTGGCGTTTTGGCGAGACCACGTTTTTAGGGTTATGAATATAAAACCATAGATAATGCATTGCGGCGAGGAAATTATTCTTTTGCGCATGATCGAGTCCAAATTCAAACCTTCGAAGCGTTTCCATTAGATATGTTTCAGATCAAACTAAATACGATCCCAGAAAAAACAGTGTCGACCTTGAGATCGGTCTCAAGGGTACGATATCGAAACGATAAATTGCGCGTTTCCATCCAGTTTTCAAGTAGAATCAAGAATTCAGATCCGACTCAATCCCCGATGGAAACGTAGTAAATGTTGAAATCTGATTCAAAACGCTATGCTTACTTCTGATTTGAAGACTTATTTGACAAACCAACCAAAATCAATCAGAGTCATCAATACGTTATCAAAACCGCATGTAGTAAATGAGAGTTTTAACTGGATAAATTTGGAATTCTATGAATTTCGAGGGTCTAGGTCAAAATCCTGATAATCGAAAGCCCGACATATCAGAATCCCGGCAATTAAAAATATCGACAAATCTACAAGATGTCAAATCTAAACCCAAACAATTCAAATAACCTACATATCAAAATTATTTAAAATAACTTAGAGTTTTCCACTTTGACAGTATCTTTTGCGTTCTTTATCTTAATGATTAGCATTTTTTCTACTGTAATAATAGAAAATCAGAAAATTGTAAAGGTACAGTAACTACTGTCTTACTGTTCTAGTGAAATTGTTGACCAAATAAAAACCATCAGAGCCATAGTCATTATCAGAAATTAATATTCCACAATATTTGCAAGAAACTTTAAGCAAAGTTGAATTCCCAGTCAGATATTCAATATTTGTAGATGAACCAATTGTTCTTTTTACTACTGATGTAAATCTTCATCATTTATGTGTTACGGACCACGTGGAAAATAGGTCCGGGCAATGTGTATACTGCCCGGTAAGAGCGGTCAACTTTATGTACGATATGCTCCACGATAATGTGGTACACAAAAGAAATGTTAGCGCCAATAAGATGCTTTCGGGCGGCTATTCAGTAGTTAAGTGGGAATGGCCAGACAATCCCACCCGAATAAGTGATCACTAATCAATGCATTTACAGGATGGAGGAGCAAAGTTATGTTTTCAATGGAACACCCAGTACACTATAATCTATTTGGTTTCCGTATCAAAAAATTATCATTCTTCTTATGACTTTTTGTGGGTTAACCGAAAAAAACCCATTTTTGACAATACACTGCATTCAAACAAATGACAATTTTGTTGAAAATTCAAAATATTATAGGTGGCTATATTTAGTACATATGGATTTAGTTAGTGTAATTTATGTAATTGAGAGTCTTCTCAGTTTATTGTTTAATAAAAAGTATCTTCTAATTGTTGTAATTATAGAATAATTACAATTATTCATATACTTGCAATTGAGATTGCTTAAATCTTCTTTTATCTCTTATATCTCAAGAGTTTCCTTGTGTTCATCGGCTTCACCGACATTATGTATTTCTTCATTCACACCCTTTTGAACTGATCTCTCAACGCCATCAATTGAAAATGTTAAAAACTTCTTTATCGGAGATTCTTTTTCATTTTGAATCCAAATTCTATAGCCATCGTTTTCACCAGAATAACCACCAAAAATCCCAACAATACTCTTTTTGTCCAATTTTTGTCTCTTTTGTTTAGGAACATGCACAAAACACTTAGTGCTGAATATACGCAAATGATCAATCACAACTTCTTTATTAAACCACAATTCAAATAGAGTTTCATTTGGTACTTTTTTGGACCAGTTCTATTCAATACATGCACTTCTGTGTTAACAGCTTCTGCCCACAGTTTTAACTTTAAACTATTTGTATGTATCATAGATCTAACGGCTTCAACTAACGTTTGATTTTCCCTTTCTACAACACCATTTTGTTGTGGTGTATAAGGCATTATAATTCTAAAGCTGATACCCCTTGACTGAAGAATTTTACGTACTTCTAAGTTATCAAACTATTTTCCTCCATCAGTAAGAAGTTCCTTAACAGCTGTGACAGCCTCTTCTATAAAAATCTCTAAACATCGTGCAACTTCTCTTTTTGTTTTTAAGAAGGAAACTCTACGAAACTTCGAAAAATAGTCCTTAAAGCACAAATAATATTTCGCACCACCAATAGAATTTTCTTGCATAGGACCATAAATGTCAGCATGAATTACTTCTCCAGAGGTCTAATTTCCTTTGTTCCAAAACTTTTCCTGTGTTGTTTACCATAAACACAACCTTCACAAATCTTCATTAACAATGCAATTTATGCCACACCTTTTAAGCATATTTTTTACATGTTGTTTATTTTGATGACATAAACGTTAATCCCATAACTGCATTGTATCTTCTTCAGATGCAACATATACTTCAGCAGGTATTTCAGATTTAAAAACACGCATATTTAATCCATACAGCCCTTCAATTGTTTTTCTTCTAGTAAATTTTAGTTTTTCATTTTTAATAAACCAACAACCTTTATTATTTGCTTTGAATATAAATCCATTTTCCACACGTTGACCAATACAAAATAAATTTCGACCAATTTCTGGAACATATCAATCATTAGTAAGATGATTTTTCACCCTCTGACCATTCGTTGTTGGTTGTTATTTCTATCATTCAATTGTTTAAAACGAACGAATACAACATTTTTGCTTTTGACCATTGATCTTCATTTCCACTTTAATATTCTTATTTATTTTTAATCCAGGAGAATCACTTACTTCAGGCTTTTTAGGTTCACCAACAACCAGATCAAAAATCTCGTTATGCCGCAATACCAATTCGATCTGGCTTTTCCATCTCATCTAGTTTGACATACATCCAAATCTTTCAATTTGAGTTTTATAATCCATCAGTTGAAATCAAATCAATCCAATTAAGACTTAACAGCAACTCTTTAACACAGCTCACCAGATTGGATTAGAATTTTGACCAGAAATATCGCCTAGTTTAC
This sequence comes from Stenus bimaculatus, assembly GCA_963971135.1. Taxonomy (NCBI): domain Eukaryota; kingdom Metazoa; phylum Arthropoda; class Insecta; order Coleoptera; family Staphylinidae; genus Stenus; species Stenus bimaculatus. The sequence continues at coordinate 65,489,936 of OZ020180.1, read as the reverse complement.
AGATATATCATGCTAAATTCTAATTTGTTGTAGGTTTTTATCAGAGTGGCTCATAAATCCAAATTGACTATTTAAACGAAGTTTTTAAATAGAACACAGATCATATTTTGACAGTAATCTATGTAATTTTTACGACCTACTCAATTGTTTAAATTTTGATGATCGCATTTTTTGGTTTAGGAGATATTAATTACTTAAACAGAGGATATTTTATAAAATGGCTAGTCAACTTAAAAATTTTTATTTTATGAACGGACTAAAAATAATCTAGATTATGTAAGTTTATCAAAAAAAAGTATGTAGCGTAAAAATGTTTTAGTTTTAATATCTACGAAAGTAAGTTAAAGAATAATAATTCGCATAATAAATTTAATCCATGATTTTAAATTTGCAAATATAATTTCTTGGAAACATATCTCCCGGTAAGGCAAGATTTTACTGGCGAATATTAAATATCTGGCGTAGTTATTTTCTATGACAGCTACGTTCTATTTACAGTTATACTAATTCGAATTTATGAGCACGAAATGCTCTTTTCCTTTCCATTTGCATGCTTTAATAATAATAATACACGACCTCATATCTTATTGATACATAATTTAATTTACGGCTCAAATAAAATGACGGTATTTCCAATTTCTTTGATATTAAACTTCTAATCGTAAATTCTTATAGGACTTATTAATAAAACGATCTTAAATTTTAGTTTGAGGAATTTTATATAAGGTTAACGTTTCACAAAGCTTGAATAAGGGCGTTCACTTAAAATTTCCTTGAAAACAAATTAATTAATCGTAATCATTCTCCTTTGTGTGCAATAAATAAAATATCTAATCGTGATCTTTAGTTGTGGTGTGCTTTCGGCAACTTATCGATTACAAAGAAATATTTAACTAGTTTCTCTTTGATAGAGCGTGCGTGCTGTCGGAGCCAATTATAGAATGAAGTAATAATCTCCCCTTTATTTTCAGTAAACATAAAAGGAACTTTATATTGATTACCTAGGTAATTTACTGGTTAAAGTAATATCCAGGAGAGTAACTAAAAAGATTTTAATGATAAGCAAGATGAAATGAGAGAAAATGCAAATTTCAGAATAATTTCCAGTAACTCAATTAAAACTTATAATATTCTATTGGATTTGAAAAATAATAAAACTAACTAAATTACATTATTCTGCCATTAAGTTTTTAAGGACATCGGCATTCATTACCCAGATTGATTTATTAGTTAAAATTAATGAAAAGCATCTTTCGTTTCAAATGAAAACTGTAATAATTATCTACAGCTTGGGCTAAAAGTTTGGCACCAAACGAAATATTGTGCAAACGGGTTGAATTTAATAAATGAAACTTTAAAGGTATCAGTGTAATCAGCTGGCCATATTTTGACATTATTTTTGAAAAGATCGGTACAGTAGTTTCCAAGTGGTGGCGCCACATACTTTTTTTTATATGACAACATGGGTCGTGTTGAATATAATTTTCTGATTGCAGCGGTGTATTACAAATAGAATGTATTATTAATTATTACAAAAAAATCAAGAAATTATTTTTGCATTTTTAGACATAAAAGATGTTCAAATTGTTGTCCATTAACTTCTTGATTATCTAGTGAATTCTGTATAAAAATAAAATAATTTTGTTTCTATTACGTAACGTGTATAAGAGCAGCCTACTAGGATCCTCATAAAAAACATTTTTTAAATATCTACCTATCAATTATAAGACGTATTTGTGAAATATTTAGTAATTTCTACATCTCTTGTGACTTTATCACGATAATAATTATTTACATTGTCTAAAAATGGAAAACATTAAATATTTAATTTGTCTTGATTTTTTTAATAATACATCCCGTTTGTAATACACCGCCGTAAATACAAAAAATAGCTTTGCAATGATATGCAACATCACCAATGTTGTCATTTAAAAAAATGAATGTGGCGCCACCACACGGAAAGTACTGTACCTACCATTTCGATAATACTTTCAAAATATGGCCAAGTTGATTACATTGACACTGGTAAAGTTTCATTTCTTAAATCAAACCCGTTTGGACAATATTTCGTTTGTTGCGAAACTTTTGGCGCACCCTGTATGTATACTAGGTATAGAATAGAATAGGTTATATTGTACTTTTAAATACAAGTAAATATTATTATGAAAATAACTTTTTTTAAAGGATTTAATGATAAAATGTTTGATAAAAAAATCACGTAATAAAGCCGGGTTGCTTTTGAGCTACATTTATTATCATTTCAGTCACGTTTCGAGAGCAAAATGTTTGTATTTACACTTGAAGAAAAATTGATTTGGATGGATTTAAGGCTCGTTTTATACAACACAACAAGCTTTGGCTCAAAGTTAAATTTTCATAAGAAAATTATATTTATGTATTTGTCACTTTTTTAAATTGGAATTGAATTTTTTATAAATAGAACTAAAACTAAAAATATACTACATTCAAGAAATTAATTGTAATACCTTTAATCTTTACTGTCAAATTACTTTCATAATTTGGTAGAAGCTTTTCAATAGTTTTATTCTGTAAAACTAAAATATGCATTAATTGCTTCGAACGAGTATCATCTGTCATACCCTTTTTACGATGATGTTTTAAGAAAATAAATTATCGATGGATTTTTTGGACGCCAGGTTTGTTTTATATTTGTCTATTAGTGTTAATTTTCTTATTATAAAATTGTTTAAAACTTCTTGTTTTAATATTCATTTTTGCAAATATTCATGATTGACTTGAGACTAAAAACCACAGTATTTTGTTGTAATCAATAATAGAATCAAAATGCAATTTTCTAGTGAAGAAATTTGTGATAGGAAATTTTATTAAGGGTAATTTATGTTACTCACGCCGTGCACCGATATAAAGTATAAACGCTTATTTTAAATAAATAATAACGATATACACATTTTTCATTATACGTAATTGAAAACTGATCCACTTATTATTTACGTTTATGAGATTTTTTGTTGCCTTGATTGAATTCGGGTACTTCTATAATTTATGGATTGGCAAATTCGGAGAAATATAACATCGTGATTTGATTGGTTCTTCAATAATTTTGTGCTAAAGTAGCAGTACTTTAAAATACACTTGATGTTAATATTTTTTAATACATTTCTCCGATTTTGCTAATTATAAATATTTATAAATTCTACCAAACTTTAGTACATACAGGATGTCCAAAAAAGAAGTGCTCAGAAGAAAATCCTAGAAACTATACGAAATTTTATCGACAAAAACCCTATAGTCAGGATCGGAACTGATCGGTTTTCTTTTGATGGGTCATTGAATTTTGTTCCCACAGAAAATGACGTTAAATCGAAATTCTGGTATAGTTCTTAAACTATTTGTTCAATTTAATTGAAAGAAGAGTAAAGTAAAGTTAATTAATGCCACTCTGGCTTGAACTTATAAAATCAGTATCAAAAAATAATTTTCATAAAAAAAAATTTTTCATTGAAAAAATTAATGAGAAAATTAAATTGAAATAAGCCCCATAATGGTACCACATCCTCGACTTTACCATCCCCGAAAACATTTTTAAACTCTTTTAATGGAGTAGAATATGCGTCCTAATATCAGAAAACAATTGCCAAACTTTCAAAGTAATACCTCTAACAATAACTTTTTTATTAACAAAAATAAAATTTCTTCCGTCCATCTTTAAGTAGAAATATCTCGCTAACGAAGCATTTCCGGACCCATGTTTATAGGAATATTTTTTCTTATTTTTATTCAGGAATCACCACCCGAGAGATTTTAACATAAATGTGAATCACCCAGTATATGTTAGAAAGCATCAATTGTATTTCAGAAAAATCAATACAATTTCAGAAATTGATAAAAAATGCTTTTGCTATGGAAGTCATGGCTGTTTGTGGCTAAAATTTAGGTAATCTGAAATTACTTCGACAAAATTTACTTTGAATAAAATACAGTGATTTTTTCTGAAATATAATAATGTACTACATCTGAAATTCAAATTATACTTTCTGAAATTGAATTGACGAATATTGATTTTCAATTGATTTATGAAATACAATACAAAATACAATTGATCTTGCTACAATTGACGATGTCTGAAATTAAAGTGATCTTTTTTGAAATACAATCGTTTTCTAAACGACCTTCAAGGTTTTGCAGATGTGCCTTTGGATGTAATTAGTGGAAACATAAATAAGTCTACAAATACCAGGCCAGCAGAAGTAACTTCGCCGAAGAAATCTCCACCTCCTGAACTTCATGAAACCATGGTTGAAAAACGAGGTGAATACGTTCTTAGAAGACTTTTCCAAAAACTTATGAAAGAGGGCTGAAAATGTATCACCAAATGAGTGGATGGAAGAAGAGTGAGGTCGAATTTACATCCAATTGTAAGTGCCATGTTGGAAAAAATGTCGAGGAAGCACGAGTTCAAATGTTCTAGACTTTCTCGTTGAAATTTGTCTAGAAAAAAGCTTTTTTAAATTCAATTAAACTTTCTACCAGCAAATATAAGGTTTGGGATTGCCTTTCCCCTATCTTAGCTGAAGTTTTTCTTTTTTTTTCTTGGCCCGATTGAGATCTTGTCGTCGACGAGACTAGAAGGACTGACTCTTATTTTTTCATTTGAATAAAAAGGACAGAATAATGAAAGTCGTCTACGACACGATCTCAACCGGTCCAAGAATAAGCCTCCTGGACATAGATGATTTTCTCCCATACAAGAAACAAAAATGGCTGATTATCAATCGTATTCCTAAGTTACCTCAGCCATCGAATACTTCGTACAAAATTGTTATTAAGTTTCGGGCTTTATAAGTACAACTAGTTTTAATAATGGGTATGATTTATATTTTTGAACCTTGGATCTATTTTTCCAATTAAACTCCTCATTTGGATTTTAACTTTACAAATAATTAGAATCACCAAGGTAACTCCTAATTGTCTTCATTTCTCAAAATTGATGTCAAAACAACAAATCTTGTTTATTACGAACTGCGTCTTGTAAAATAGTATTAGGATTTACTGATTTAACTGTCTCTACTTTTTCGGTTAGATTCACTATTTTAGTTTCAGAAAATTAAGCTTTTTAGGTAATTTAAAATACTGATTATTATTTTTTGGTTTATAAAAATTATTTAATATTATCTCTGAAGATGAAATACCTGTATACTTCGAAATGCATTTAAAACAAATAAAGTTTTATAAATGTGTAACATTTTGTTTTCGTTTGGTAATACAAGACGAAATTTTCCTGAATCAATGATGTTCCACCAAACTACTGTGGATTTAAGAATATATTTATTTACCAGATCCCATGACAGCATTAACCCCTTTTATTAATTTTTCAGCAAATTATTTAAAATTTCAAATGTTTTATTAGTAAATCAGTGTTAAAAATACCAGTTTGATTAATGAACTTAATTAATCTAAGTAAAGGAAAATAGTACAACACAGCACAACGACTACAATTTAAATAAAATCTAGCGCTCCAAAAGTATATTATGATTTCAGCTTAGCTAATGAAGCAGATAAAGCGTATTTACATAAAATAAAACTGTAATCGTTATTGAAATCCTGTATCACGTGATTATATAAGAACCCCTCATTGTTCTCAAATGACAAATCAAATACATTCCACCTCTATAAATCCAGGATAAAATTTCTATTTGGTTGGATTTAAAAGCCTAAGGGGAAATGATGAAGTATTTATTATTATTTCTCATTATTACTTTACCTCATATTTACGTTATACATTTTGATAAAAATTTCCAATTTATACAGTTATGTTTTAAGTATATCAAAAAATTGCATGGTATTTGAATTTAATATCTAAAATATTTCATTTAAATCTTAAAATTAATAACCGGAATAAATTGCACATACCTATAATTAGTTACGGAAAATATTTCTCAATGTATTAAGAACATACTTGTACACAGCATTCTACTCCAAATAACTCTTATAAAATTGGTAAGTAGGTAAATATTTTTAATCGTAAGATATACATATCGATAACGGAGGCACTATTTAAACTATTGATATTTGTAAACTACCTATTTTTAAAAAGTAAATTCTATTTGATGATAGAGCATGTTAAAAATTATAAGTAAAATCTTAGATTTAGTAGAAATTATACCTCGGAGCTAAAATTTTGCAACTGTTTGCTAATTTTAATTAATTAGATTATTTAAAATCAGAAATATTCAAAGTCTTCATCCACTTACAAACTTCAGTACTTTTGCTAATGTTTCAAGTGCTATTGTTTTGTAATTCCGTAGCAGTCTATAGTTTATTTTTACATCATTTGTTATGAAATGGCTGGATGAGGGGTTGTGATATTTAAAATTTTAAAGTCAAGTTGGTTGTGGTAAAAAGAATGTTATCCTGGGACAATTTTCATACGTCATTAGGTTTTCCCCTCTGAAAGAAAATAAATTAACCTGTTGTGGTGGTTTCAAATCTGAAGATACCGTAGTAATTCGTATTATGAATTTAAATATGTATTCTGTAAATGTTCACTGTATTATGAAATTAGAAAACCTTTTAAAACTTCAATAACCGAGTAAATTATTACTAAAATTTAAAAAGAATGCCCAGATTAACAACTTGAATCAACTTTGATCCTGCGTTAAATTAATTCATAGTAAATAAATATTTTTAAAAATAAGTATTACTGAAATTAACTTAAATTTGATGTGTCATTATGGAAAAATACATGTTTATATACGCCTTTAGAATATTAATTAACGCATCTTTATTCGTAACACTTTGTGAATGTTCGAAAGTACCATTCATCTTGTCATCTCTAATTTCAATTACATAAAACATAAATTAATCAAAGAGAAAAGAAGTTCTAATTTAAAATTGTTTACTGCCACATTAAAAGTATTAGCTTTTTGTTTAATGTGCTTACAATCAATCTCAATTTAAATTTATGTTGAGCAAAAATAAGGCGAATCTAATTTAAGTTTTTCTCTTATAATTAACTTCACTTCAAGGGAAGCGCTATAAAGATTTAATCTTTATGGAACAGACTTTAAATTTTACATGGTTTGAATGCTTTGTTTATTTTCGTACAATCAACTTCTGTTTCTTATTAGACTCCGAGATCATCTAAGAGATTAGCCTCAAGTAAATAATCTTCTATATAATTGGGGCTCATTAGATAAATGCGTTCCTAAAATAGCACGAATAGAAGAAACTAAAATAAATCGTTATAAATTTAAAACATAATTTAATTCGACTTTACATGCTTTAATTTATGCAATACATATTTTATGCGAAAATGTAATTACTATGTTCCTTAATGAATAATTAAAGATTATTTATTGTTGGCATCGCACAATAAACTTGGGGCTCGCAATTAAAATAGTGCCCACCTACTAATAAAGTAACAGCAATGTTACCTCAGAACTGCAATATAAATTAATAACCTTATCAATTATGTATAATAAATATCTTTATATTGGGTTTGGTAAGCTTTAAAGTTATATTATTATCATCCCAATTGTTATTACATGACATATAAATGTTTGGATTTTTTTAACAGGTGTTTCATAATTACTAATAATTAATTACTTCAATTAACAAAGGATTAATTTACCAATTAATTGAAAGCAATATTACCGAAATATCAACAAAATATTAACGTTTCAGAATTATGTAACATCATTACAATAATAAATCCAACAAACTATAACAATAGTTTGCATGACGGTTAAATAATTTACCCAAGTTTACAACATCGGCAGCGTTAATTTTAATAAATTCCAATTAATTTTTCATCAAAAATATTTAAAAAACGACTGAATTCATCATTCCACTACCAAAACACATTAGGACAAAATTATAAACTGCTTTAAAATTTTGTGAATTTTATTAGGCTGCATTTACCCTGCAGCCTAGCTGCTGGCTGCTTGCACATCGCCAAAGATTCTGGCAAATAAAACAAACCTATTATGCTGCAGCCCGGCTGTTTGACAGGCTTCGCGGTGTAATCCGCTCCACATTAATCATCGCTAAACGTCTTCAAATTACCGCCGTGATTGGTTCCTTGAAGCTCACTCTCACTCTCAGTATTATACTGTACCGTACTGTTTCATCAGAGAAGAAAACGTTCTATGGAGCATCGCAGCTGCAGCATAAATGTAAATGGCGAGCAGCCTGGAGTTGTGCGAGCAGCGAAGCTGCAGGTTAAATGCGGACTCTCACTTTAGTCAATTTCAGTTGGTTGTAGAGCTACTTTTCCAAGGGTTAGAAAAGATGAAACATAAAATGCTCAGTTATTATGTGCAAGCATAAAGTACGATTTCTTTGGAGAACCTATTTCAGAATTTAAAGAAATAAATCATCAAATATTCTATACTCAATATAACTCAATGAAAAGAAATGTATTTAGTTTTTATAATGGTCAACGTTTTATACGTCTTTTAAAAGCAGTGATTAAACTATCTTTAACTTGATAAAGCTGGCTGCAATTTGTTTTGAAACTTCAAAAGCGGCCATATAAAGTTTCATTTCTAAATTTGTAACAAAAGGATTATATTTTACATTATGTGGTTGGTTTCGCCGTAACTTCTATTTTAATACTGTACTTACTTGATTTATAAATGAATGCTCAGAGAAACGTATGTGCACATAGCTACTAACTATGAAATTTATTAATAAAAAACAAACAAAGAAAGAAACTTCCAATTTTGGAAAATATTCGTGATTTTGAAGATAAGATACGACCTCTGGTGGTTATTTAATAAAGCTAGTATTGAAGTAATAAATAAAAATGTGGTTATGTAAACTTTTTGTGTGGGTACTTATAAATCAGTTTTTTTGGTCACCAAAAATGCTATGCAGTTACTAAAACCAATAAAAACTCGAAGAACAAGAAAGCCTTTACTCGAATTTCTCCATTTTGTTACAAAATTTTTTTCAAAATAGCTCCACCTATACTTAATCAAATTTCCCTAAAATTAGTCTGTATGACATATGACATCGCCAATATCTAAACACCCTATATATATTTTCAGTAGTAAAGATATAGCTCCTGTCTGCCTTATGATTTATTATGTGGGTAAATGGTAGGTATTTACATGTACATTATTGAAAAGAAGTATAGCAATAGAATCAGAAATCCCTATTTTATGTATTTTAAAAAGTGCCATAAATAATTCTTTTACATTTATCATCCCAAAGTCTCACAATGATTCTTTTTGGAAGACTGATGGTCACAAATTGCTTCCTTCTATCCCAAACTCTTGCGCTTCCATTAGCTGACTTGCTGAAAGAACACATCCTGAAATCAAAAAAGGCAGCCTCGCACCATCAAATACATACCAACCTGATTTAGTAGGTTTAACATACTTAATGCCCAATCATTTACCTTCAGAACGTCTTACATACTATAATTGATTGAATTAGATTGATGGGCGAGTGACTGCAGGCAAGCCTTTCTGAACTGTGACCAGAGTGATCTTTTGTTCAAAAACCGAATTCTAGGAAAGTCCAGGGATACCTAATTGCTTAACAAAGATAGCTTGGTCCATAAAGGATATTTTCAAAAATTTCTTCAGCTAAAGCAATCAAATATTGTGCTTGTAACTGCATCTCGCAGATGGTGTGTACCGAGTGTTTATCCTTCAAGTCACATCTGTTGGTTTTTGTTTCCCACTTACCTATTTTATTGACCATAACAGGCAGTGTCCGGTTAAAAGTTCTGTGATGAGCCTCAGTTTATTCATCATTCTGGTTAGCTCGGGAAGATTATTAGTATTCAATACACTTCTTTACTTAAGCTTGAACTTCAGTATTTATTTTCCCACCGTATGATGTCTTCCGGTAGGTAGGTGGGATTTGTTATTGCTTTAGAACGGTTCAGAATCAATTAGTATTAGTTTTGAAACCAAATCAGCAGCAACATTATTGCTCTCTATAGTCCGGTACCCTCATAAGCTTGTTCCCTTTTATGAGTTCCTTCAAGACTTGACGTCATTCCCAGATTGATTTAGATTCAAGATTAAGGGCTTTTAAAGTTATTATCATTGATTGGTGTCCGGGATGAATGTTTGTGCTCTTTTGAGTATTATACATAGGTATTTTTTTCACATAATTTCACCTCCAGAGTTTCTATCTGCCTTGATAGTTAAGAAGACGTCCAAGGCTAATGAAACCCGATAGTTGGGTCCGTACATCTACCATATATGCATGGCCTTACATAATATAATAAGGGATGACATATAATCTCTAAGATGTCCTGAAGATAAACTATTAGATTAAAAATATTTTGGTTCTATGGCTATAAGCCTCTTGCTGCGTGATTTTTCTAATATTAGCGAAATGAATTCATCGAATAAATCACAAAATACAGGATTCATTTTGATTAATTATCTACAGCGCTATTCAATCTATTTCACACAGTAGATACGATGTTAACTAACAATTTCTTGAGATGTATGTCCAGAAGATGTTCTGACCATCCAAACAATGGTCTACCCAATAATTTCTGGATTTTCCATAAATAAATAAAGCTCTACCTTTTTCAGACCAATCATTTAGTTATAAAATAAGAGTTGGATTCTCATTTCTTTAATTTGTATGAAATATTACATCTTTAAATACTAGTTATACCGCAGAACCAAATTTATCTATTACTTATTATTGTAAGCTATTATTTAAGGAATTTAAAAGCTCCTCTACTTTCTTTCAATACTGTACATGGTCTAATTGCCACAAATACATTTTAAAATATGGGAAAATAAGCCAAATAATACCTGTAATCAAATCTTATTGGAAATTTAAACAAATAAATTAAATTTTTTATTTGTGGCCATACTTATTTTCTCTGTGATAGGCCTTTTGCGCAAATTGTAAAGCGTAAACGAGTCTGGAAACTGTAAGAGCAAAATATTGAAAAAAATCATAAGTGAATGCTGTAATAAATATTCATTTCGGGATATTACTATTTGTTGAAATTTATGAATTGTTATCTGAATATTTAAGTTAGACTAATTTGGTTTTCTGGTATCAAAATAAAAATTATGAGTATTTAATATTGAAAAGTTATTATCCACCATATTTTTTTACATTTCATTTAGAAGTTGCACTCTTACTTGGAGCCCTAGAATAATAAATATGCATTTACTATTTTACTTCTCATTTGATAAAGTCGGAATTGGGATCAATGTTTTAACATTTTCAACAAACTATAAACTTATAAACTAATCTGGTAAATTTTTGGTGCTTAAATTTAATTGGAAAAAAAATTTTCATTTCTTTTTAAATAAAATGTAAAGAAATTCTAACTTTCAGAATCTTATTAAAATAATTCTGCAAATAAAAAGGCAGAGTATATTATTAATATTTGTTACTAATTTAAGAGTCGGAAATTTAGTAAAATTTTAGTTTATGAAGTGTTTTGATAAGAAGATTTTGACATATAAATATGTTATTATTGACCCTGTTTGTAGATATTATGAGGGTATCGAATCATATAATTATCAAAAATAATTTTTTTATATGTTTTTGCTTACACAATGATCATAAGATAAGGTTGAACAAGTTATAAATCTGAAAAAAATGACAATCTTACTGAGGAAACATGAGATATTTTTCCTCTTAAACTAGCGCGCTCTCTAGCGGTCGGTATTAGTTATCAGTTATTCAGATAATTTGCAACGAAGCTTCAAGAAAGTTAGACTTACATTCTATTCCCTGTTATTATCTCTAACGGAAAATTTATCGCGGATGTCTAGCAAATCACTCCCAAAATGAAAAAAAAAATACTCACATTCGCCGAAATTTAAACGAATTTTAAACGATATCCCAAACAATAGAAAAACGATCTATAATTGATAAACAGTTCCTATTATCTTGAGGCGAATATCATCAATTTAAATTAGTAATCCAAAAATCTATTTAAAAAGGATTTTTAGATAAAATATTATAAACTGGATTGTATATTTCTACTAAAAAAATATTCTTACACTCGATAAAAATAAGGAATTTTAAAAAACTTCGATAAGAAAGTCACATCTGCCAGTTCAATTATTTATAAAACTTTTTCTGGGTTACTTTTATAAAGTATAGCAGCTTATAGCATTGATTATACAAAATAATCAACCTTTTTGTAATAAATATGAAGGCAAATGCAAGATGTACCTATAATTTAAAAATATTTTGCAAATTCGCTAATAGAATGTTTTTATACTTAAATACATTTTTATATAATTCTAAAATTTATCTAAAACTGCAGTACATATTACATCCGTTATAAAAATAAAAAAAATCCTAATTTATTGGAAAAAAAATAAAAAATTTATATACAACACATGCACTATTTTTATTTTATGACACACTTTTATGAATCGGTACGTGCACATTTTAAACTAAAATACATTTTTATACACCTTTGCATTTTTATGGTGGTGAAGCATAAAACGTGAAAACGCATATTTTGCATATTTAATAAAAGATACACTGTTTTGTTTTCTTTTTGTACTTTTTAAGCTGCTTACGATGTTTTGTGCCGATTGTTCCTGGTCCTGGTTAAGATTATTAGGAAAATACGAGTATTACTGCAAATTAGGGTTTTTCAAGCATGATTTTGCGTATAAAATTTTTTCCACGTACTTAACTCATTCTTAGGATTTATGGGTAAATACGTTTTAAAAATTTAAATTTATGAATTTTAAATTGGTATTTATAAAATTTAATAAAGCAGAAAATAAAAATAACTTTGTATTAATTAAAGAGAACAAATACTTGTTGTTCATAAATGGAAAGTAATTCAAAATAAACCTTTTTTCAACTAATAAAATATACCTATACCGGGTGGAAATGAAACTAGGGCCACCCCTGACATTTCTTTATTTATGGAAATAAAAAATTAAAATTTTAGTATATTATATGATCTAAGAAAACAAATCTTATGGATCGAATAAATTGCATCCAGTTTCTTATTTTAAATATAACCCTGTGATTTTTTCTACGTAAAATCAAACATTAGTTAATTTTAAGTATGTTTATGACAAAAAAAATGTTTTTTTTTCAAAACTTTAAGAAAATAATTTGAATTTTTTTGGTAAAAAATTAGAGTAAAACCTACAAAAACTATTTTTAAACTTACATATGGGATATCACACTAACCGGAAAAAAACCCTCTATTTAATTAGGGGGTGGCCCTTATATCATCCCATTTAAAAAAGTAAAGATATTTCCAAAAAACGCTTCTTGAAAATTAAAAAAAATAATATCTCAAGAACGGTGAAATAAATTTTATAAATTACAATTTATTTTATGTATTTGTATTATTTAAAAATAGTTTTTGTAGGTTTTACTCAAATTTTTTACCAAAAAAAAATTCAACATTTTTTCTTAAAGTTTTGAAAAAAAAATTTTTTTTGTCGTAAACATACTTAAAACTAACCAATGTTTGATTTTACGTAGAAAAAATTAGGGGGTTACATTTAAAATAAGAATGTGGGTGCCATTTCCTGATAAACCGGAAGTAAAATGAAAGATTTATTAGATCCATAAAATTTGTTTTCTTAGATCATATAAGATACTAAAATTCTAATTTTTTATTTTCATAAATAAAGAAATGCCAGGGGTGGCCCTAGTTTCATTTCCACCCGGTATTAATTCCTTTACCGATAAAATTTTATTTAAAAATATGAAAATAAACTATAATATGTATACATTGTTTTTAATAAATTTACTATACAGGGTGTTCCGTTCGTGGTTCACCAAACGTCGGGGTTGGAAACTAGAGTAAATTTAATTGAGAAAAAATAAGAAAGGGGAGATCTATCTTCTTTAGTTTAGGATCTATACCGGTTTGAATTTTAGGTCATCGATTTTTGTCAAAAATCACAAAAACGCTAATAACATTTTAACCAAAGTGCGTAGGGATTTAAAAAAATTATCATTTGCAAGCTAAAACTATCCTTTTTAATTTGTAACAGCATTAATACAAAATTAATTGTTAAAATGTTGATAAAAAAAATCGCAAAGTAAAAAAAAAAATTAAAGTAATATTGTTTATTCAGTTTTGGAAATTTTTTTCCAAGACAACACACTTACGATTATCTTTTTTTTTAATTTTCGGAAACTTGTTCATATTCTTACCAAACCAGATAAAATTTTTAAACCGTAGCCCGTAGCTCTTTTTCTTTACTTACTAAAGCCTCCTGAAGTTACTTCTACGAAAAGTAGTACTGAGCATAGTTTGTTAAATCGGCCGTACGGTTTGTCAAAAGGCGTGCATAAATTGTCAATTAGGGTGTAAGTGACATGTGATGGAATTCCAAGTTTTTTATAACAGTTTCACGTCTACCCACCTTCCGATGTTATCAGACTAACCTCAGAATTCTTCTTGGAGGAGTAACTTCAGAAGACTATGGTAAGTAAAGTAAGTAAAGTAAAATAACTACGATTTCAATTTTTTCTTGGTTTGTTGAGAATATAAAGAACTTTAAGAAAACTAAAAAAATACAACCTTAAAGGGTTTTATTATGGAAAAAAAATCAAAAAATATATTTTTTAATTTTTTTTCTTTGCGATTTTCTCTCTCAAGAATTAAACAATTATATTTGTATTACTATTGACACCAATTGAAAGAGGATGGTTTTAGCTAACTAGTGACAATTTTTTAATCCACATGCACTTTAGTTAAATTGTTATTAGCGTTTTTGTAATTTTTGACAAAATCTTTCAAAACGGTGTAGCTTTAAAACTAAAAAAGGTGGACCGCCACTTTTTTTGTTTTTTTATGGATTAAATTTGCTTCAGTTTCTAACCCCGACGTTTGGTGAAACACGAACGGAACACCCTGTATAATTTTTTATTGTTACATTTTTTTAATTCAGTTGTGATTTAAAAACATATTTTGCTTTGAAACATATGAAATAACTCTATTAATTAAATAAAATATCAAGCAAATTGTGATTTTTTTTTAATAAAATAGCGTTTTAATACCTAACTTTTCTCATTCGTACAGCGTGTATTTTAGATAATATCTTTTAGTGATAAACTCGACAATTAAAAAAATAATTTAACGAGAAAACTTTTTTTGTAATCTTAAACGTTAATTGAAAAACATTTAGTATAAAAAAGTAAGAGTATGAAGTGACACTCTACTTTAAATCGATAAAGGAAAAATATATAAAGGGAAAAAGGTTCACAATGGAACTTACTCTGTGAATACTAGCCTAATCGCCTTATTTTAAAGAACATGAGTTCTTTAAAAAGTAAATGTCAAAATGCTTTTGTTTTAAAATGCTTCTATTTATTCGCAAGGAAACTTTTATATACCTATATAAATACATAATACAATCAAGTACATTTAAAACATCATTGCGACTGTAAAAAATAATTTCTAAAATATTATTAAAATACTAACAAAATTGATATAAATCAAATAATGTCTGTACAACTCCATTAGCTTTATATTGCGGGACGCACAACACATAAATGTCACAAACAAAATAAAACGGCCGCTGAAAAATAAGTTACGTTTTATATCCGCAAAGCTTTCACATTCCCCTGTATTATTATCATAACCTCATCAAAAATTTTATATAGGTCATATTATACGCAATAATTATGTTTGAAAATAATAATAAAAATAATTATCCCTTTTAATTATCGTTAATACTCTAATTGCAATATAAATTTTATTTCACGATGCCATTTTAATTCTAGAGAACCACATTATCATAAAATTTTATTCTATAAATTTTATTATTGTTTATGTTGTTCTAATCTATTTATTCTGTTTATGTACACGAAAAATCAAATAAACAATTAAATATGTTTAGAGCTTGGAAAGTAATATAGTTTAATAAAATCCTCTTTGTTATAACACAATAGAGAAATAATGCTTATTATTTTAATGAATTTTACAATATTAAAATTAAAGAAGACCCAGTAAGGAAATATGAATGCAGAATTTCATGTTATTTAAATTAGTTATTTTGAAATAAAAACACATAAACTTTAACAATAATCCTGGCATACATACACTAACACATTTAAAGGAACGGATATATTTTTCCGAACGAAATTAAATTTTTGTTTCAATATGTAATTATTTGAAATATCCGGTTTGGTCTTTATTAAAATTTTTCATTTGCATCGAAATAAATTCATACTTTTGGGTAAGTAATTGTCTTTTTTGTGTGCTTTAGTTATTTTAAAGATAAGCCTGTTCAAAATGAGTCATTTGGCACAGATTGATATATCTAAGTGTGTCGCTTTGGTATAAAATGGTAGAACTTGCAGCGACTTTGCCCCAATATTTGATAAATCTAAATCAGCGAACACTTCGAAACAGATGTCAAACTGTTGTTTAAATAAGAAACAGGACTTCTTGTGTTTTGAATGATGAGTATAAATATGATGAAAAAATTGCTACTACCAAGCTTTGGAACACTCCCTCCCAGTTGATACAACAGCATTATGAGCATGAATTTAAAACTGTATAAACTTCAAAATCCATCAAATATGGATCTTCATTTATGGACCAAATCATATCAATGGACAAAAAGAGGAAAATAATTATTATAGAAGAAAACAAAATCCGCATACTTTCTTCTTCAGTGATTCAAAAACAACACTCACATACATGGAACTGTAGAAGACAAAAGAAGATATTTAGATTTTGAATAATTCGAAGAGGTCACATTTAAAGACTCGATGACTTCTCTCCCAAAAAACAAAAATAATGGATTAATGGGATCTGCGACAAAGTACAGAGTTTTTGAAAACTTAAGTACTGGTGTCAGTTATAACAGAATTTCGCCGGATCTTTGAAAAACCGTATTCTACATATCAGTAGAATTCTACCGTTATGTAGAATACAGTTTTCTAAAGGCATGTGTAATTTTTTATTGAGAAT
Source organism: Stenus bimaculatus (assembly GCA_963971135.1). Lineage (NCBI taxonomy): Eukaryota > Metazoa > Arthropoda > Insecta > Coleoptera > Staphylinidae > Stenus > Stenus bimaculatus. The sequence continues at coordinate 65,473,039 of OZ020180.1, read as the reverse complement.
TACGATTCAATAATGTTCTACCTTGATCCTACGAAATGCTGTTTTGCAATGATTTCTACGAGTACTGACACCATTATTCTTAAAAAAGCAAGTAGTAAAATACCTGAAACTCGCTATAAGAATAAAGGTTGCATTCCCATCTCCAAGAGATAAAAAATACAACCTACTATAACAAAAAACGCTTTATTCACTCAATAATAGTGTTTTCAAATAAAAATGTTTAACGTTTATTTTCTCATAGTTGCATTTATTTCTAGATTCTTTGAAGTTGTTCCTGTAAAAATCTAATCTCACTAGTACCGTAAACTGAGGTAACATATTGGCCCTTAAAGGTAACTTTGGCCCAAATTCTGAAAAAAGATAGTTTCATCTACAGTGATTATTACATGACCTTTAACCTGATGGTCAAAACCTTGGCAATATTCCAAAATAGTGCGTCAATAAGAATCTTAAAACTGTTATTTCAAACATTTTTCTCAAAAAGTCTTCATTTCAAAAATAAATGAGCGTTACCGAAATTTTTGTACACTCTGTATGAATGAATGCAAAAGAATTTACATTTTTATCAGAGACAGATGAGTCTTCTAGAAATATTTATTTTATACTAGGCATTTACTATTATTATCAAATATTTTCCTAAATATTATTAACACTCCACCTTGTTTTTATTCTACGGATGATTCATTATTTTAAAGGTAATTACTATTTTTACTATGCATCTATTGTTTTTACTATGTATTTATTATTTGTACTATGCATTTATTAATTCATCTTGCAATAAAGTAAAACTTTCGGTATTTAGAATTTTTAATCTGCAAAATAAATTTGATCCGATAACCCGAAAAACTAGTTTGAAAGACCTAAACGTAATTTGGAAAGGAAATTCAAAAATATTCCTTCAGCTATTAATTCGAAATTATAAAATTTGAATCAAAAACGTAGACTAGGTACCTAGTTTCTTCTATTTTTATGATTTTTAGCACTTAACAAAATTTCTGAGAAAATTAGAAAACAAAATTGCAAATGTAAGATTGATGTGATAATATTAACTATCATAAGATATACAATTAAATTCATAATTATTACAATTTTGTAATTATTTTAGACGCTTATATATGCTAGTTATACAATACATTAATATTATAAAGTAAACAAAATACAACGACCGGTGCTTGTAGAGAAAATAAAATTTCAAAATTATAAGTAACTCGAATCTAGAATCTCCTTAAAGTAGATTTAATACATAAGTAGATGAAACGGATAGATATTATTGTACGAATCATTAAATTTTAGGACAAACCTAATTGATTAGCAATTCTACGAGTTCTAGAGCAAGGGTCAGCAGTTACTACGCTAATGATTTTAAATGCCAATAGTGTTTCAGTTTCAACTAAATGACTAGAAGTGAAATTAAATTTTCTAGAATTTTAGAAACGACCCATTACTTTAATGTTCATGGTTACCTCTTACTTAACATCTCCTCTATCTCTAATTGTTATTAAAAACTAGAATTAGTATTATTTTTGTTAAACTTAATTAAATGTTATAAAAAAGTGGTATAAACGAAAATTGTGGAAATACACAAAATTGCCAACCAAAAAACCCTCTCGATTTACACTATACAGCGTGTCTCATTTGACGTTAGACTTTATGTGTATCTTTGTTATTATTGGAGATAGAAAGTCGGTTAAATAGACAAAGTAGTGCATATTTGTATGTTCAATAATAATTCGTTGACAAAACAGTTGAATTTTGCATCGTTTCGGCTACATTTTGAAATAACAAAAAGTCCCATTTTCAAAATATGACTTTAACTTCTTTATTATAGGCCATACCAATAAACTTTGATAACAACATAGAGGCAGTTTTTTTATCTTAAATTCAATAAGCCAATCATATTTTTTTAAGTCACTGGATTGCCAGAAAATAATCCAAACTTAGTTTTTTATTATGGCGACCATATTGGAATTGCACATAATATTTTGAATCAGTGTGTTTTTCTGAGAATTTTGAATTTGACCATATGTCACATTTAATAAATATTTTACGGAAAATGGGACAGTTAATAAGATGCATAAAAGATTTCATGGAGTGCTCGACACTTATTAACATAGCAAAGCATAAAAAATTAACAAATGTAAACTGTCAGTACATATTATGTATTTATGACAATTAACTTAATTTATTTAATTCTGAAAATCCAAAATTAATAAACTTATACAAATTTCAACAATAACAAAAACAAAATGTTCGAAGTTAACACCAAGGTATTGACAGCTTACAACTGTTCAATTTTTATGCTTTGCTATGTTAATAAGTTTCGAGCACTCCATGAAATCCTTAATACATCTTATTAATTGTCCAATTTTCCGTAAAATATTTATTTTTAAATGTGAAATGTGGTATACCAAAATTCTCAGAAAAAAACACTGATTCCAAATATGTGTAATTCTAATATGGCCGCCGTAAGAAAAAAATATTTTGGATTATTTCCTGGCAATCCAGTGACTTAAGAAAAAATCTAGTTAGGTTATTGAAAAAACTGCCTCTATGCTGTAATAAAGTTTTTTGGGTATGGCCTACAATAAAGAAGTTACAGTCATATTTTGAAAATGCCACTTTTTAAAGATGGCGCCCAACTGTTTTGTCAACGAATTATTATTGCAGATACAAGAATGCACTACTTTGTCCAATTAACCGACTTTCTATCTTCAATAATAACAAAGATACCCATATAGAGTCCAACGTCAAATGGGACACCCTGTATATGAAGAAGATTTAACCTAACAAAATATTGAAATTAAAATATAAATAAATTGATAGATATCCTAAATGGTGAAGATTCTTGCTATTTTTCTATTATAATCAACTTATAATAGACGTTGCCTACAAAAATAAAAATTCAAGTTTAGTAATATTAAATAAATATTTTGCAAATAAAGGAATGAGGTGGATCGTTAGTACAGGTTATTATTTCATGTTACAATAATCGTTCAACCATATGAAGCACCAATTGAGTAAATGCAAAATTCAATTTTGGTGAAAGCGCCCGACCTTAATTCAGAGGCCAACGCTCCAAGTCCTCGAGGGTTGTTGGGATTCTTGTAGGAGAAATTTCTCTTGAGAAGATAAAGTCAAAGCACATAATTAACTACCAATCTTAGGTTTGTCAACTTTCTGTGCGTGTAATAGCATTGATGAAAAGAAAGCTTCATCTATATTTAGTTTAATTTCAACATGGTAAATTTTTGTACATCAATAAAAAAACTCTAAAACTTCTAAAATTAAAAAAAAATGTTTTTATAATATAAAAGAATTCATCTATAATCCATGTATAAATTATGCTGGTATAAGCACATTGTCTAAAATAAAATTCCTAAATTAAAAAAAAAATCAGTAGACTTAAATGCTACATTATTTGTAATAAAATAAATTAATATAATGTCTCTACATACTAATTGAACTCCAAAATAACAAAATTATCAAACTACAGGTAATCAAGCATCAGGGTGCAAGATGTAATTGGCATCTGTGCAGTGTGCTCATTTACAGTCCTAGTTTAAGTTAGCATTGGTAAATATGCGAGTGCAAATAGATATGTATGTTTGCGACGTCAACCACAACTTGCGGTTTGTCACGTGGTTCTGAGCTAGGTTATAACTAATGAATACAGCCGGTACTGTAATTGTAATTGCGACAGCACTACAAATACAATCTTTTCACCAAAGTATAAAATCCATTTGCATAATTTGAATAAAGCATGTGGGTGTTTATACCATAAATTCTGTTTAATTAATTTAGTAAACATGAAAATATGTTCGCGATCTATATTTGGACAATGCTTTCAATTTCAAAAAGCCCTGAAAGCTCTAACTTTTTGTACGAAGTGTAGTTAATTATTAATCTCCAAGCTTTCATGCTGTTACATTTTCTAAAATTAAGAACGCTTCTAGGCATATTGTTTTAAAAAGTACATTTCATATAGAAATATTAAATTTATTTTAAACGATCGTTTAGTTCTAGGTAAAAATGAAGGGGTAGGATAATCAACTTGTATAGTGTCTCACGGGATGTTTTGTGTATGTTTGTTATTATTGGAGAAAAAAAAGTAAATTTGTAATTTCCTATGATTGAACAATCATAATCGGGATTATACTTCTCAATTTATTCCCTTGGTGCATTAATAACTATTTTACCCTGTACATATGCAAAAAACACATTGTTCATACAACTTTTACGTACTTCATATGAATTAATATTCAAAATATTTTTAATGCATTAATTTATGTTTTCAAAAATATAGAAATGCGGAGGTGTTCCCTTCATGGTTCACCAAACGCCTGGGTTAGAAACTAGACCAAATTTAATCGACAAAAAACAAAAAAAGAGGGAGTCTAGCTATTTTAGGTTTAGAGCTACAGCCTTTTGAATTTTAGATCACCAATTTTTATCATAAATCACAAAATCGCTAATAACATCTTAACCAAAGTATGTAGAGATCAAAAAAAGGCTAAAACTATACTCTTTTAATAGATAATAACAATAATACAAAAACAATTGTTAAAATATTGAAAAAAAAATCAAAAAAATAATGAAAACTTTATTTTTTTATTATTTTTTTTAACTTTCTCGTAGATAAAACACATTGCGGTTGCGATTTTTTTATTTTTCTAAAACTTGTTCATAGTCTCCACAAACCAGGGAATATTTTGAAACCGTAAATCCAGGGTTGGATTTAGGCATGGTCATTATGCACCGCAAAGCCCCGTTCAATTAAGGGCCCAATTCGCGATAAAAAAATTAGAAAATATAATTTATTAGGTACACAAATTTTTAGAGAAAACAGCAAACGGCGCACAATTCTCAATTTGATCAGCCGGTTTTGTATTTTTTTTTCATTTTTTATGTTTTTTTTAGTAACTGCATCTTCGGGAGTTTTTAAGTTTGAAGCGTTGTAACGGCCAAACAAAAAATACCAAAAATATATTTTATTGCTCACTTTGTTCATTAGTTATAAATTTTAGATAAAAAAATGAATTTCATAGTTTTATTTTTCAATTTTTATGATTTTTTTAGCATCTTTTTGCTACACTTTCAAAAAATTTTAAGTTGTAATTTTTAGCGTTGTAACGGCCAAACAACTAATTTTGTTTAGATAAAAAAATTACTTTTATATGTTCTTACATTTTTTATGATTTTTTTTGGCATTTTTCGCTGCACACAAGAATTTTTACAGGTTGTTTCGCTATTTATCAGAAAAATTCTTTTTTGATAGAATATGTCATTCTGAACAAAAAAAATTCTATGAGTATGTTTTTTCGACTCCTTAAAGAGTTACAACAATTTAAGAATTTTGAAATTCCAATGATTTTGTGGGTCACCCTGTATAAATTTTATTTTATTTTGATTTTGTTTCTAAATCAAGTGCTTTAGATTTTGCCGTCATCTTTAAACCAATCAGGTTGATTGATTTTATCGAGGGAAATTCAAAATGGCTCACTTGTGGTTCACTTAGTTTATATACAACCAATAATGTTCAAAAAACAATTTGACAAACCATTAAAAACCCCATGCTGGAAAAAAAGTGAGACACCCTATATTCTGTCTAATAGGGTTACAGCCCACGGATTGTTCTCCTAATCCACGCCCGTAAAGCTAAATAAAAGTTTTTTTAATATTAAAAAAATATTGCTAATATTTCTGGATAGAACCAATTTTTTTGGTTAATAACTATAAATCTAAGGTAGATAAGATTTTTCCTTAATTTTCCAATACCTAATTAATGATCCCAATAACGTGTTCGAGAGCTTGAGCGCCAATTTGGGGACACCCTGTATATTTGGGAAATAAATTTACCTATATTACAATACCTACAGCAAGTACCTCCAATATATTATCATATTATGATCAGTTCAAAATTACAGATTAAATCAAGTACTTTTGATATGTACATTACATAAAATACTTTATATATTATATAATATGAAACCCCATTAAAACCGATTACAAAGTATACCGCAGGCTCTCTAAGTTTATTTCAAACTTCTAGGGGCAAACTGGCAGTTATTCGTATGTAAATTAATTTAAATCAATTAACCAAATTAATTCGTATTTCGGGCTAAATCAAGATTTAAAGTGTTTTTTTTTATTTTTCGCTGACACACTTTTATATACATATATTACAAAAACACCTAACTGAATTAAATCCAAAACCCAGCTTTTTTTAAATTATTGGATGAATGTTTAAGAAATATATACAAAACAGATAAACGGATATTTTCTATATTACAACAAGCTACGTCAATTTTTTAAGAAATAAAAGTTGGGAAAACGAGTATAAAAGTGAAGTTCTTGATGTGTCATGGGGTAGTAAAATTCGAAGAGTGCGAAATGTTATTATTATTATTATTTTCATATTGAAATTATTTATACATATACGTATGAGATTTTTTATATAAATTATAGTTCAATTAATGACTTATTATTTAGTACTAAATTTATTTTGATAATAAAGCATAGATAGAAATTGCAGAGCGATATTTACAATAGCTTCTAAATAAATTATTTATTGTAGTTTATTTTATTTTGGTAATTTTGTATTTTAAATTGTTATTGGTTCGTTAATTAATTTTATGGAAATATTTATTCTCTTATTAATTTTGAACCCTTTTGGAATTTTAAATTGTGATTGTGACAACTTAAAAAAAAATCCATTAAAAGTGCACCAATTAATTGTTTTTTTTATTAAAATAAGAAATAAACAATATTTATTTTGAAGCATTCAAATAACGTTTTTTGCAAAATTCTTGATATACAAAAAATTCTGGAAAAATGTTTGGAGTATATTAATTTATTTTATTTATTTATTAAACCTTATCTTACCAAATTAATTTCTAAGGTAAATAAATGTAAATTCAACATAGAATTTCTTATAAACTAATAGCATTCTGAGCATATCATGGCCAAATATTATAAATTCTATTTTTGCTTCGTTTATCTTAAATTTTTATGAATCTACTCACTCTGCATATTCGCCAGATCCACATTTATTATAGGTTTATTAAATTATTTGGTTGGTTTCCACAGTAGGTTAAAATTTTTTCATCTGCATACTAATTAGGGTTTATACAAAAACCGAGTTTTTGAAAAACCGGTTTCCTAATTCCAATTTTCGAAAAAAACCGATTTTAACCTGTTTTCGAATTTTTATAAAAAAAGTAGATTCGAGAAAAATATATAAATAATAAAAAATTATTAAAAAGTTAATTTTTATCTGGGATTCGAACCGAAAACCGTAGACTGTAAAAAAATAATATTCTGCAACAGTAACTGAAACCGGGAAAAATATTAATTTCGATTGGAACAAGAGTAATGAATTAATTAGGGTTTAAAATATACTTCTCGTAATAATTTAAAGACTTTTTTTGATAAATTTCCTTCAAAATTATATTTACTTTGAAAGAATTTTCGGTTTCTACAGTTTAAAAGCATACCGGACCGAAATAGAACAGAAACTGTACCAGAATTGAACTGAAACTAAACCGAAATGATATTCCAAAGACAGTCCAAATCGTACCTAGAAGTTACTAAATTTTCCTTAGATTCCCTGATTTTGTACATATAATTTGAATTTTTTAAAACTAGTTTTCTTAATTTAACAGCCGGTTTTCGAATGTGACAAATTTATTAAAAAACCGGGTTATAAAAACCGTAAAACCCTACATGAAATTTTGACCAACAATACCTGCAGATTTAATATTATTTACATACAGGGTGATCATTTGAAAACGATATATAAAAATTCGACGAAACATTTCAATTTTGATTTCGAGGGGGAAACTTAATTACGTATAAAAGTAACCGCTAGATGTCTCTAGTTTTGCCATAGCCACCTAGACTTCAAAATTTTAAACGGCAACCCCTAACACGCAATACCTCATTTTAAAAGAAATTAAAAGGACTTTAAATTGGTGTGAAAAATTTTGGAATCGGATCACTACATCAAAAGTTATAACAAAAAATGTCAGACCAGAATTACAATTTTGGGATAAAATTTTGTCCCCTATAAGTCTATAAAAATTGATAACATATTCCTCAGACGAAAATGGGATGATTTAATCAAACTTATTTTTATCCAAAAATGATTCCTTGAAGCGCAATCGAATGATAAAAATCTGCAAATTTTGTTATCTTTGAGTTTCAATAGCACCTTAGCAAACTGTTTTTGAATATTTGTTTGCAACATCCCGTATCCCCATATCTTCTAGTATATTTAGCAGAAGCGAGTGATTAACAGTTCTAAATGCCTTTTCCAGATCTATAGAAACGAAAATTGCTATATTACCGTTATTTAATTTGCTATAGAGATATGAAAATTATAATTCTCGTACTTAAAGCTTAAAAATCATTCAAATGATAATCAGATGGTTTATAAAAATACTGACCCACGTTTCCAGTTTTTTAGTAGTTTTGAATATAGAATTTAAATTATTTAGGATTATTATAAGAAAAATTTCGATAATAGTGACAGGTAGAATAGTTATGAATTAGAAAAATTTAGTCTCGTCATTTATTTGCATTCTTCCGTCTCCTTCAATTCTAGACGATGATCAAAATCATCCTCCAATAATTCATAAGATAAATTTTATAGAAATTAAATTTACAAGCGTCTAGTACCACTAAATGCTTTTCTACTGATGTAAATCGCAGTTGACAGTTTTTTATATCATACTTTGGTCTGCAGTTTCATTTCTATGTCGATGTCCAGGTTTCTTTAAAAAAATGTGCTAAATTTGAAAACTTGTATAAAAAACAAATGAAATCAATGTTTTCATGGTTAAAATAAAAATATAATACAAAATGGTAAGAATAAGTTAACCAATATAAATTTTTCGATAGTAGGCTTTTCTAATTTTAAAAGGGAGGGCGCGTCAAACTTTGGGAGTGTATTCTACACGTCAATACAAGGTAAAAAAAACAAAATGCTGTTTTCCAATTTATATTAGTTTTCAAGTTATGGCGTTTCAAAAATATAAGTAGCAGCACATTTGGCTTATTTACAACTCATAGAACATTTTGATAGATATCGCCACTTACGTATATACATTTTTGCGTTCTTCTATGAACATGGTCTCATAGTTTTTCTTCAATTAGAGCTACATCATTCAAAATACATCGAATTAGTACATCATGAACTCCAACCTTTTCTTTGTAAACCTTAATTTTTAACCAGTGAAAATCTAATGATTAAAGATCTGAGGACCTTGAAGGCCAGTTAAAACCACCACGACCAATCCATGGTCCAAGAAAAAAGTTATTCTGTTATACCATACTTTAAATTTTAAACGCTATAATTCACCCTGTATAAATTATTATGAAAGCTAATTATATTAATATATTAGGTTTCAAGTTTATTAATTACAAAAATCCCCACTTAAACAAAAAATAATACTAACCTCAAAACATTAACCTCATTACCTGCTAATTGTTAAATCAAGGATTCATACTTTTATACATGATGCTATGAAAAATTTAGGTCACGGATATAACAACCACTTTAACATAACAAGTTTAAAACCCTTTATTAAAAAAAATGCAAATAAAAGTTGTTGTATAAATTATTCCCAACCCTGTTGAAAATAGCCCACCCAAATCCAAAAATATTATTTACCTGCTGTAATGGTTATTAGACGAAAATTACTTAATAAAAAACTGTTTATAAAATTCGATTGCATTTATGGAAGAATGAACGCAAGTAATATAAAGCTTTGTTGGGGAAACTTATTTGCATTATATAAAATGTTATAAAGTTGAAAATAATTAAGTTTACTAATTGAAAAATTACAATGTACATTATTTTTCAATATTAAAAGTAGACAGAAATAAGAACATAAAAACCTACAGAACTGCCGAGAACAGTAGTGCTTGACAATTATAAAATAAAAGTCGAGAGTATATAAGATAAGTTTTATTATTCAGGAAGCAACGCTATATAAAAATTAATTTTTAAACTTTAGTAATTGCAGCTTTTAAAATCTACAAATCTGATGATGGCTTCTACATAAAATGTACAGTAATTATTGATTTTTTAATATTTAAAAAGGTAACTAAAAAAAGGATGTGGCTATTTCCACATACAGTATGTACGAATAAGTAGCTATTTGCACATACAGTATTTACGAAGAAATTACTATTTGGACATACAGTATGCATGAATATATGAGCATTTAAATTACCACATTCAATACATGGAAATATACCGAGTGGAAATTAAAACCGGGTCACCTCTATAACTTTTTTATTTATGAATAGAAAAATTTGAAATTTGGCTATGTTCTATGGTTCAAAAAAACAAATTTTATGTGCATTTTTTATTTTCGAAATCACTTCCGGTTTCACCGGAAACACCATGAACTTTGTTTTTTTAAATGTAACATCCCATATTTTTATTTATGGCTTAAAATACTTTAAAAAAAAGAAGTATTTTTGAGATATTAGTTTATATTTTTTGCGAAAAAAAATTTTTTTCAAAAAAAAAAAGGTTTTCGAAGTCGGTGAAAATTACCAAAACTAATTCTAAATAATTCAAATACATAAAATAAATAATCGTTATAAAATCCTCTTTTTAAAAAGTCGAATGACCCGGCATCATTGCATTTAAAAAAAGTGAGATATTTGATAAAATCTTCATTAACTAAGTTTAAAAATTAATAGTTCAAAAACCACTTATTTTTTTTTTCAAATTACAATTTTATTTAGGTATTTGAATTATTTAGAATTAGTTTTGGTACTTTTCACCGACTTCGAAAACCTTTTTTTTTTTTTGAAAAATATTTTTTTTACAAAAAAAATAAAAACTAATATCTCAAAAATACTTCTTTTTTAAAAGTATTTTAAGCCATGAATAAAAATATGGGATGTTACATTTAAAAAAACAAAGTTCATGGTGTTTCCGGCGAAACCGGAAGTGATTTCGAAAATAAAAAATGCACATAAAATTTGTATTTTTGAACCATAGAACATAGCCAAATTTCAAATTTTCTTATTCATAAATAAAAAAGTTATCGAGGTGACCCGGTATTCATTTCCACCCGGTAATATTAAAGGTATCTAATAACTTAGCTATATTTTAATGTTCTAAATTTTGATCTGAATATAATTTTTTTTATTAATATGACTTACTTTAAATAGGTAGGTAAAATAACTAAACAGTACTCATAAAAAATTGCATTCACTATTTTTGCAATAATATAAAATGAAAACACATACATACAGAGGGGTGCACAAAAAACGACCAACGATGTAGTTTTGTTATTTCTTATCCGATTTTAATAAGTAATACGTCAAATTAAATGGTTTGAAGAATACTACTATCAGATAATAAAAGATTATTTTTTTTTAATTTAATACAATTGTTTTTTTTTTGTTTTTGAGTTTTCAATTATTTATTTTTTTTAAGTTTTCTTTTTTAGTTTATTATTTTATTTGAATTAATAATTTTTTAATTTATTAATAAAGAATTAAAAAACAAACCTTAAAAAAAATAAAGAACTGAAAACTCAAAAACAAAAAAAAAACAATTGAATTAAAATAAATAAAAAAATAATAAAAATATTAAAAGAAAAATATGAAAAAGAATTTAAAAAAAATTATTGGTATAGTTGGTTTAGATTATTTTTTTTAATGATTTTTCAATCTAAAAAAATATGTTGCCATTTGAAAAAGAAAAGTTGCCTCCTCCTCCTCTGATGTTTTCAAAAATAAAATTAATCTTTTATTATCTGATAGTAGTATTCTTCAAACCATTTGACGTGTCACTTGTTAAAATCGGATAAGAAATAACGAAGCTACTTCGTTGGCCGTTTTTGTGCACCCCTCTGTATGTATGTTTTCATTTTATATTATTGTAAAAATAGTGAATAAATTTTTTATGAGTACTGTTTAGTTATTATACCTAAGTATTTAAAGTAAGTCATATTAATAAAAAAAATTATATTCAGATCAAAATTTAGAACATTAAAATATACCTAAGTTATTAGATACCGTTAATAAAACATTAGTAAAATTAATATTTCGACGTATTGCATGTGGTAATTTGAATGCTCATATATTCTTGTATACTGTATGTCCAAATAGTCATTTCTTCGTAAATACTGTATGTGCAAATAGCCATTTCTTCGTACATACTGTATGTGTAAATAGCCAATTATTCGTACATACTGTATGTGCAAATAGCCACATCCATAAAAAAATGTTACACCCTAGTTTCAACGTGAAATAAAATAAATTTAGTTTCCTATTATCTCTATTTGTAACCTATTGATTTTTTTAATTCCCAGTTAGTCTATTTTTAGTAATTTGTGGAAATAAAAGAATTAACAGAAAACACTTGTTTTGATCAATAAATTAGATAAAACAACGTAATTAATTGACTGGTAATGAAATTTTATCTTGATAAATACCTTATATTTTTTCCAACCAAAGTTCTTATTAAATTACTTACGATAATATACTTGGTAATAGAATAATCTAATTAATGATTAATCAAAACATTTTTTACGTCACGTAATATATCTTGGAGATTATATTTCCACTTTTTCCTTTATTATTCTTATAGCACACATTTACGTAGTGCAAACAACCAATTACTAAGGTAAACAATTTATAATTAAAGCCACCTACGAAGTATACGTGTGCTGCCACTCATAAAAACTTTATTTTATCAGGAAAAGTTCATCAATTCCTATATTGCCAAGTATGTTACATTTTAAATTGATTTAAAAGCTCCTAACACGAAAGCTTGTTAACGGAAGAACTCTATTTTTATCTAGGTCTAACTAGGTCTTGAATAACTTAAAAGAGATAATATAATTTATATTTTTACTCACTAATTATTTAAATTTATGGGGAAAATTATGAATATTAGTGCTCGACCACCTGTAAGAAGATGTTTTAAATAATTGACAAGGGGGAGGATGGTAGGCGTTTTCAATTTACCCTTTAATTAGGTATATTAAACAAACTAAAATAGAAATATATAGAAACATAAAACAAATTTCTCTGAAAACAAAATACAAGTAATCCTTGCCATTCGTACAGTGTGCATAGACAACAGATATTTCGTAATTATACTTAATGAATTAATTATTACCTGATAACTAGAAGAAGTTCAGCGATTTGATTAAAGATCTAAAGCGAATAACCTGTCATTAATTTTCTAGCACATACTTTAAGCAGTCAACTCTCAAAAAAATTAATAACGGCTGATTTAAAGTAATATGTTTCTGAAAAATTATGTTTAAAATGAATGAATTCACTTGAAATCACATGCTACAAACATTGGAATCGCGCCACGATTTAAATGTTATGAGATACGCGTCCCGACGCTGAGAACGGAGACGCAAAACTGAAACGAGCTGGGTCAACGTGAGGCGGCGCGTTATGTTAAAGAGAAACGACGCGCTTGCCTCAATGAGTGCTCTATCTTTAAATATTCCAAATATAAATAAATTGCATTTGATCATATTTTATGGCTATTAACATCCACAAGTAAACATTTTACACATAGATTTAGACTCAAATGTAAATAAGGAAACTCAATATTCATCACAACAGTAACTGATACTAAAAATAATGCACTCATATACTGTGAATATTGTTGTAATGAATTTTTTTAGGTGGTTTGGGAATTCGCTTGGCTTCTTCTTTATCATTACCCACTTTTCTGTCTTTGATTTATGGATCTTTTACGAAAACTGAAGAAATTTTGTTTCCAAGTTTTGCTTCAATCTCTGAGCCCGATGACATTGCTGATGACTTCCTTTGGTCTTCCCAAACAAATATAATTTTAAATTAAAGTATTCAAAAAATATAGGATCTTCCTCTTTTGGTAATCAAGTTAAATTTATTTCTTCTTCAGATAATAAATGAAAAAACAAATCCCGTGTAAATGCTTAAATATCATCTTTAGGTACATTACTGGATGATAACTGTTTTAGATTTTAGAATATGCACAGGATAGACTGGATAATTCTGTTTCTGCTAAACATACTTGTTCTTATCGTTTTTCGGTTGATGAAGATGGTTTATAGTAATATAAAATTAACTAATTAAGCCGCAAATTCACTGCAGGAAAATTGTTCTTCGGTTATTCCTTTTATTATGGAACCATTAGGTTTGTTAGGTTAGGTTAGGTTAGGTCGAATGTTAAAAAAAGAGCACTAACTAGAAGTAGATCCAAACAAAATGATACATCTATTATAATTCTGAATTAATTTATAATAACTATAAAATTACTAGAAACTGAAATTTGCAATTAAAGACTCTAAAAAGAACTCTTGGAAAAAATTATGTGATGACTGGGATATTGATATTTGAGGAATTGGCTACAAAACTGGATGGATAGATTAAGAACTCCGGTTTCTCTTTGTGACCAAGAATAAATTACTATAATAGCTAGAGGTTTGTTTCCAAGTTATGACATTTCCATATGGCTAGTCATGGACATCGATAAGTCATGGATTTTGACATTAAAATATTCTAAACTGCACTGAAGCTGTAATTGCAAATGGAGACAACAAGATTAAACCTGGCAAGCCTACTGCACCGGATTACTTAAAACCAGAAATAATCATATGTAATATCACGAGTGGTCAAATTTAAATCGAATATCTTTCACTGTCATTATCACGAATGTCATTTGGGGTTAAGTTTTAACCCCAAATGACATGAGTGGTAATGTATGAAAAATATTCGACTTATAATTTGAACAAGAGTGCATATTTAAGGGACTATTTAACGAACATTTTTCACTTGCTTATGCAAAATTTGACAGCCAACTTCAAACTTATTGAAGTTTGACATAAACGTCATGAAATAATCGCTGATATTTTTGACGTTTTACTTGTCACAAAAAATAATCACTTGTGAGTTGAATAGTCAAACTAATTTCTAGAGTGTCCTCAAATATAATAATAAAAACATTCAATGGTTTATTTGAAAGATGTGAGTTCCCGAAGACATGGAAACAGGAAGGGAGATCTACTATTAATGCCGTAAAATAAGTACTGGACATTGTCAGAAATGCCAAACTCTATAATAACACAGGCCAACGATGAAAAAAACTTCTTCAATAACAAAAAAGTCGTATCACATTTCTCACATTTTAATATTAAATAGAAATAAATGTTATAAACCACAATGTATAACAAATATTTTTATCTATGACTATTGTATAGTGGGTACTTTATGAGCAGGTTTCTAGACAAGCAATGATAGCTATTACTCACATCCGTGAGTTTTGGTTACCGGTAACAGAATTCCATGGGCTACCCGTGGATCTCTGTTACCAAATTCAAATAACTTATGAAATAAAGTTGTTAATGATCGGGGTTCGAACCCGTAACCTTTCAATCTACAGTCAACGTAACTCGGGCCTGTTACGATATTAGCCCATGGCTCGTGTCGCAAATTTGACCTGCGTGAATAATGGCTACATTACTCGCTCGTTGAAAAATATACTATTAACCGTTTAAATATTTTTAAGTTGGCAAAATATTCTAGAGTTATAAGGTTGGCAATAAAATCAAATCTGACCAGATTGGTAGTTCTGATAAATTACACAGTTGTTTGTTTTCTTCCAGTTAATATAACTTCACATTAAAGTGTTTAATCTGCTTTTTATTCACAGTTTAATATGGATAAACTTGGTTGTAAAAATTCTCCTAACGCTTTTCGGTGTATATGTAGTAAATTTATAATTAAAAAACATCAAAGGAACATTATTGACTTTGTAAAAAAATTATACTTTGCATATTTTGGTGTAGAAATCGGTAAGCAAGACAAATGTTGGGTTCCTCACAAAGTATGTAATGTTTGTAGTTGGTGCGCGAGGATCTTAGGAAATACAAAAAAATAAGCATCTAATATTTAGTCATTCTAGTAATCTAATATTTTTGTAAGTGAAAATTGTAACCTAATAACAAACTAATTTTTTAATTTTTATTTGTCAATTTTTTGCCTATTTTTTTAAATATATAATTGATGTCATATTGTAAGAGAATTGTGGGGGATAAAAAAAACTGATCTCGTATACGGTTTCAGCACCCAAAAACACATAAGATTTAGGTAAATTAGTTTTAAAAGTTTTTACAAACATTTTTTATTGGCCAGTGTAATTATTCCTACCTTGTTACGCTGGAAGTGAAAAATATTTTCCGTGGCATAATTAATACACTTACTAAATTGAACATATCGCCATATTTAATTAATATGATATTTGCAGCTATTTTGTGGATATATTAGCTTATGTTGAGGAATATGAATTCCTTTTGATGAGCTGTGTAGTTCATCAACCGCCAGTTTTGGTACCATTATTATGGAATATTTATTATTATGCAATTGGAACAACCATTACGAGTAGAAATAGTTTGTTTCCCAGATGATCTGAGAGTAGTATATTCTGATTTTGGACTAAATGAAATTTAAAATAAAATTCAATGGTCTATATTTTTGATTAATGATTGGATGAAGGTAATGGCTTATGCTTAACCCCTCACAAGTCTCAAATTGTCATTCTTAGGGATAGCACAGTCTTAAAAATTTGGAAATTGGCTTTGATGGTGTAGTTACTGAAAATAAGAAATGTGTGAAATATCTTGGAATATGGTTAGACCATAATCATAATTTTAGTAATCACACTTTCTTAGCCACTAAATAGGCTGAGGAGACTGTTGCTTCCCTTAATTCTGTATTACCTAACATTGGCGGAGCAAGATATAGTAGAAGGAAAGTTTATAACTCTGTAATTAACTCACTATTACTATATGGATATCTGGCATAACTTTTTAAAGTTTAAGAGATTTAGGAGTTAGTTGGAAAGTACTCAAAGGAAAGTAGCATTTAGCATCTATAGTGCATACAGAACCATTGACTTAGGCAATATAAGTAATTGCTGGAATAATTTATATTTACCTCTTTCCTAAAGAATTGGTAATTTGAATGTTAAGGATCTGTGAACTGTCCAAAATTGGGAGAATTGATTATTAGGGTGACCATGGAAAGGGGATGTGGACAATACGTTTAATCCAAAACATAAATGGATGGATATCACGAAAACAAAATGAAGTAAATTTCCAATACTATTTAACACGAAAGAAAATAATAAATTGTGACTTAAGTGTTATGTTGTTCATGTTGTTCATGTTGTTCATGTTGTTCATGTTGTTCATGTTGTTCATCTTGTTCAGATAACATTTTTAAGGCTAGGTTTTTAGTGGGTAAAAGTCCCACACTACTTGATACATTAGAACCAAGTATAGTATCGAGTGTGCATGGTGCATTTTCCTTCGCCAAAAAGAAGTTAGATTAGGTAGGGATGATGGGAAAAGACCTGACTGAATGACTATGATTTCCTTGGAGTATGGGCAAATCTTTGATATAGGATTTTACTTGTGTTGTGTCTTCATATTTAAAAACTTCGCCTAGTTCCACTGGTGCAGTTGCTTTAATTAGACAAAAAATATAAATATGTAACTATAGTATACTTTCAACGAATTTTATTTTTTATCCAATCAGTATTGAAACTGTTGGCATATGGCGATCGTTTGGTTTACATTACAAAAAGGCTATGCTGCTTCTGTTTTTGGAATTCTCTTTATACTTGCGGTTTACGTAATTTTTTTCAGGGACGCTTATTTTTTGTTTTTGTAAGTCAAAGCAAATGCTCGTACGGTAAAACGGGCTCTTTACAAGCAAAATGATGACGGTTTCTAATGTAACTAAAAAATGTAAAGTTTTTTGTTATATTTTTGAACTAATTGATATTTGGCTTTTCAATATAGTTTTACGTTTTCCATATGTAAATAAAAATAGGCAATTTCAACAATATTCTACTCCTAATTTAATTTATAAATGTTTCATTTTACTCGGTATTATAACGATAAAAAATGCAAGACTATGATGTAATTTAACCATATGTATAGGAAGTAGTAATGAGGAAGAAGTTACATAATCTCCAAGAAAGTATTTCTAATTTAAATAAAATTATATTTCATAAAATATACCAACATTTAAACATTACTAATATAAACATTTCATTTCTCATCCCAAGCCGGACAGAGCAAATATGAAATTTGATTCAATCCGCCTTCGAGCCGAACTGTACCGGCTGCCTGAAGCCTCTGAGGGGCCTTGAGGCCGTTAAATTGTAGTCGAATGCAATTCGACAAAATTTATGAGCATATGTGACATAAAAATATTATAAAAAAAATCACAAAAAAGTATAATATATTGCAAATTTGAAATATTATAGCTTCTTAATGTTTCTATACAAATTTTGCATCACAAGGTATTTTTACAAAAATACGTTTGTTAAATTAAAGAATTATTAGGATTAACCTAAATGGACCGCAAATTAGTAAAATACCGGGTGATTCTAAAATGTAGATCACAGCTCCGAGTTCGAGTGATATTCTTTATGGATCGGATTGCGGAAATTATAGAATAATTTTTTTTTACAACTGTCATTACTTATATTCTTATTGGACCTTCCAGTGGCGTAGAAAGTAGTTAAACGCATCCTATTTTTTAAGGGTGTGGCCATACATGGGCTAGTCTATCACTGCTCACTACTCATTGAGACTATACTTACCCTTGCTCTTCGTAACTTTTTCAAGGATATAGCTCAGTGCTTAGCTGAATAGCTAAATTTAGTAAAAAAAGATCAATTGAAAAAGAGCGGCCAATCAGAATTCCGTGTACGTGATCACATTACCCCCAAATTAAACAAATTTGATTCTTAACAAATATTTTTCTATCCAATACTTAGCTTTGAAATCCTATCGCAATTTTTTTTTTGGCCGGGGCCCGGGCGAGAGGGCCGTGCGCGGCCCGTAAATCCCGCGCGCGTACGATTCATGGTGACGCACTATGTGAAAATATTGCCCGTGACCTTGAACAGCAAGATGAAGGTCAGACGATAATCACTTAACTTTTTTTAAATAGTAACTACCTATTTTTATTGCGTGTTATTAAAACATGCTTTCAGAAGTTAAATTTTAATACAAATAGGTAATATCGGCAACTTCATTAAAAAATTAACCTTCAACTTGCTTTTTCAAAGTCATGGTAATTTTCCAAAATAATGTGTAAATTTTTTTCTCATAAATGCTTACTAACTTACTTGTTTGTAATTAATAGGTTCTCTCTCCGAGTCCTTTGTTGTTCGACTGATTTTTTTATTTTTTCATTTTCACCGATGTTGCAAAGCCCATTTGCGCGATAATCATATATCGTACAAAAAATGACAAGAACAAGAATTTTGAGTAATTTTCTCGTATTTATTTTAATTACACTTTTGGCGTAAAAAGCTTACTTTATAAGATATAAGGCAAAAACCAAAAAAACCTGTGATTTTTGATGTTTTTTTATGATTTGTCATATTTGCTGAAAAATTTTTTGTTGGACAACTTCAGATTAGTGTTAAAATCCCTAAAAAAGATAAAGTTAGAACAATTATACAAGAACTTTCCGCTTTAAGATGATGTTTCCCCATTGTAATTTGTCTATAAGAAAATCAAAATATCAAAAACGTTTTTTGACAACACTATTCAAAATATCAACATTACAATTTGTACGCAGTAAGATATAATTATAAAGAATAAGTAGGAAAGATAACGTTCGTTGGTAGTAATAAAGGAATGTGAAAAAAACAGCATTAACGAACTCCTTTAGTGCGTGCCACTAAATTAGTGGTAGTGTATTTTAACAATAATCCGACGTTTCGGTGACAATTCTCGCCTTATTCATGGCTACAAATTAAAATCAACAGATGAAAAACAATAAAAAATTGAACATTATAACACAAAATTTAAATACAATTAGATTACTTTCAAAATTACATAGAAAAAATAGAAAAGATTTGTTTAACAAATTAAAAATTAACAATTACCCGACAAAATTAATAAACTCAATTTTTAAAAACTTTAGGTTGAATCAACAGATCACTTTGACCTTAACTCACTTGAATAATATTTCAAATTACCGTACATCCCAAACAGAAACAATTCTTAACATCAAAGATACAAAACTTGCTTTTTATTATACTAATACTAATGAAGAGTTGTTCTTTAAATTCCACCTAATCTGAGAAAAAATGTAGTTTTTCTATTTTGGTGCGTTACTAGTCGCTAGTAACACACTGACAGCAGTGCGTTACTAGCCAGTACCGCACTGCTATCGGTGAGTTACTGAGTAGTAAATTTTATTTTTCGAAGTTGGTAGCACTGAAGTTTATTGATTAAAATGTGGCAGTTGCCAAGCGATCTACAGGTTATTTGATGATTTGACAAACCTGACATTCGAGTTGCCAACTACCAAAAAAGGTACTAAAATTGAAAACTATAATATTTCTATTTAAAAATAGAAAAAAAGGCGCAAAATAGAAAAAATAGTAAAAAAACTCGTTTCATAAGTCGATAGTAGCACTTGTTCATTAAAATACTCGTCGCTACGTGACTCGTATTTTAAAATTGAACGCGTGCTACAATATGCGACTTATGAAACTCGTTTTTAAATATACTAGTATAGCATACCATGCAAACAATGCAAAAAACACAAAACACTTATTATTGCAACCCAAAAAATACTATAAAAGTTAACAAAACAACGTTAATGTGTCAATGCAATGTCAATAATGTCAATGTCAATGTCAATGTCAATGTCAATGTCAATGTCAATGTCAATGTCAATGTCAATGTCAATGTCAATGTCAATGTCAATGTCAATGTCAATGTCAATGTCAATGTCAATGTCAATGTCAATGTCAATGTCAATGTCAATAATGTCAATAATGTCAATAATGTCAATAATGTCAATAATGTCAATAATGTCAATAATGTCAATAATGTCAATAATGTCAATAATGTCAATAATGTCAATAATGTCAATAATGTCAATAATGTCAATAATGTCAATAATGTCAATAATGTCAATAATGTCAATAATGTCAATAATGTCAATAATGTCAATAATGTCAATAATGTCAATAATGTCAATAATGTCAATAATGTCAATAATGTCAATAATGTCAATAATGTCAATAATGTCAATAATGTCAATAATGTCAATAATGTCAATAATGTCAATAATGTCAATAATGTCAATAATGTCAATGTCAATGTCAATGTCAATGTCAATGTCAATGTCAACGTCAACTTCAACGTCAACGTCAACTTCTAAAAATTATGACTGATAAGTTGTATAAAAAATATCTTTCATAATTATGCACTATAACAGTTCCATAAATGTTTCAAAAGAAAGATACAAAAAAATTCTGAAAAGTTGAAAAAATTGCAAATCTAATAACGATGAGTGATACAGCATTCTTCCAAATGATAAAAGTTCAGTTTTACACCGAAAACTGGGACAAAATAATAAATGTAAAATATACAGACGAGGATTGCCTAGAAAATTTTAGAATGCGAAAGTGCTCATTTACAATTTTATGGGATTTATTAAGATATAACCTCTAAATTTGACGTTTGACGCCTTAAATAGTTCTTATGGGTATATAGCGCATTCGCGGGACTAAATTTTCATTTAGACCACCCTACTTCCCGAGGACCAACGCTAGACCAAGCGAGCATTAGTACCTTGTCGTATACATCGTCGAATTTGGTACACGGACCAGCTTAGTCCACCTTTAGTACTCTCGGTGTATACGTAGTCATTGTCCTACTTCCAATTGGGAGCAACTTTACACTTACCGATCATGTCTACAAAAGCGTTACTATGAAATTCCCAAACGAAGGTTGATTGCTATGGCAACCAAAAAATACAGGTTCATTTTGATTTATAACACAACAGTGTTTCGTTATGAAATAGTTTGACTTAAATATAAGTGGTGGCGCCACAACTGCTTTGACAATTTGCACTTCTAAATGTTAACCTTAAAAATTAAATAATATTAAATTTAATTTCTTTCAAGTTTTAATTCTGATATAAGAGTTTATGAACGGTAATAGCGTTTTTTTTACATCAGGGTGACTGTCAAATTTAACACCGCTGTTACGGATAACATTTTTGTTCAGAATCACCGCATAAGTCTTTTTTGAATAATATATTAATAGACTACGTATATAATCTTTAATAGTTATTTAACCAACGAGTTGGTTAAAAAGGGCGATTAATAATCGAGAATTTTAAAGCACGAGCGGAACGCGAGTGCGTTAATTTTCGAGATTATTAATCGCTTTTTACCCTACGAGTTGGTTACAATATTTTTTCGTTGATAGTGCATTTGATTAACTATAATTTTTACAAGATTTTTCGAAATGTCACCATTAAAAAATACGAACCCGATCGATAATAACCGAAGTCGAATTAAACGAACAGGGTTGTCTATTATCAGAGAGTTCTATAGTCATTTAATGATGACTTGATGTGTACATAACCTCACATTTATAAAATAAATATAAAATGTATTGGTGTACCGATTATTTGAAGTGTATTTAAAATTACATGTATTTATTTAATTTATAATTTTAATTAGGTTAAAACAAATTAAATTAACTTTACATTCACAATTGTCGTGTACTTCGTAGAAATTTTCGTTAGAAACGTCATCAACAGAGGGCACCTCCAAAATCATTTATTAAACAAAAATCATGCATTAATATGGGTCATTAATGAATGATTTTGTAAACATTAAAAATACTCTATAATAAACGATCAACGAAAAAAGAAATTAATCAACCGTGAAGTTTTTTGGGAAAACAAATGCGATTTATTCAAAGCATATCGTATCTAACGCAGGCTTTTTTTCAATGAGAAGAGCAATTCAAAATTCTCTGCAATATGGTACTATTTAACACCAAAAAGAATTTTAAATAAAAATCACCATAGGTATTTCAATAAATAAATTTTCTTATTGGTTTTGAACTCATTTAAATGGACCAAAAATAATTTAATGTACTCTATTTAATATTAAATGAAAACAATGAAATAAACCTGAAGAGAAACATACATATGCTTTTGAAACATTTCCATTTATTACACAACAATAGAATAAAATTTATTTTAATTAGCTTTACTTTGGAGTAAAGGTCTAGAATCTCTAATAAAAGAAACTCCTCTGTATGTAAATTAATATTTTTTAATAATGATTCCAAATTGTAACTTATTTAGTTATTTTTTATCAGAATGGTCTCGTTATTAATTTACTAGTTCTTTTTATTTATGTATCTGTTTGAATTTAAATACGAAATAGTTTTAAGATTTAAATATTAAACTTTGAGTTTTTAGAAAGAATTTCTATATTTTGTTTTTATGGTAATAGTGATATATGTATGTTATTTAAAAAATATTTAATACAAAACAAACAATAATGAACATTTGGAGTCTAATTTTGAGTTTTTTTTTCTAAAAATCATAATTTTGGAGTGCGTATAAGTATAATCTTAGCTAAAATATTACTATTTTTATTCGATTTTAAAATAAGAACTGCGTAGCGGTGAGTATTTTAACGAACCAGTCTTAATATCGACTTATGAAATGAGATTTTTTTCTTTGGTGCCTTCTTTAGGTGTTTAAAATTAAATATCTGACAAGTATGACAGAAAATACATGCAAATAACATCATACTTGTCAGTTTGAGCATGGTTTGAGCTTAGTTTTAGCTAAAACTGAGTTTAAACTCTTTCATACAACCCACCCTAAAATTTGTAATATGGGTTGTAATGGACAATTTCCATGGTTATCTTATTTGTTTCTTGTCTTAAATTTTGACCAGAATCTGTAATTTAGGTTCCCTGCGAAAAAATAAAGTATTTAATTGGCTTAAGAATTTACAATGGATAATTATTTTGGGTAATATTTTTACAAATGTTCTTGCATATGTTTTGGTACTTAGCAAGTGTGAGATGAAGTTGATTAAATTATCAAATAACCCATAAACTGTTTGGCAACAGCCATTTTGGAACCAACAATTTAAAGAACTATTTTGAATTTTCTTAGGCCGAGTTGAAGAGATACTCCTTAGGTTCAGGTACCAACAAGCTTATCTTGAACATATCTACCTTTACAAATGGCAGTTGACCAATTCCAGTATTATTAACTGATCTATCAAGTGTAAATTTGCTGTTTACTTTTTTTGGATAGAATTAAATATTGAAATTATATCATATTCTTTTGATGTAAAGTTGATAAAAGTCTAGGGGTGGGTTGCACGAAAAAGTTTTAGTTAAAACCAGTTTTAACTTGA
Organism: Stenus bimaculatus; assembly: GCA_963971135.1. Taxonomy (NCBI): domain Eukaryota; kingdom Metazoa; phylum Arthropoda; class Insecta; order Coleoptera; family Staphylinidae; genus Stenus; species Stenus bimaculatus. The sequence continues at coordinate 65,448,780 of OZ020180.1, read as the reverse complement.
CAAGTATGACAGAAAATACATGCAAAAAACATCATACTTGTCAGTTTGAGCTTGATTTTAGCTAAAACCGTGTTTAAACTGTTTCATGCAACCCACCCTAGGACTTTTCAATTTTTAAATGGAAATTTTTTTCTAGTAATAAACATTTTCTTTAGAACACGCCCAGTTTTTCTTAGGGAAATCCTTGGTTTCCAACGAAAGCGATTGTTAACGACTCGACTACATTGTACTCAATTGTAATCGACGTTCTATTTTAAATTTTTCATGTAGGTTCTACTTATATGACCTCATATTTTTGTAAAAGGTACAAAAACGCATTTTTCCAAAAGTAGCCTCAATAAGTGAAAACTCATAAAAGACAAATATTCTAGTGTTTTTAATATTATTTTACTAATGTTCAATTCATATTTGAACATGACGTTATCTATTGCGAATGTTCGTTGACGTTTATTAATTTGAGCTATAATAATATTTCTACATAACTTAATGTAATGCTTCTACATCGCTCTATAAAAACAGAATATGACCACTCATTTTCTATTTAATTGGCAGTGGTAGTCTTCTCCATAAATGTAAATTTACAAAAATGGACTACCGACGTTAATCGTAATGGAAATGGATTTTTGTAGGCGATGAGAGTAGAGGGTCAAAGAGTTCTAGTAATTTAAAAGGCAATATCGAAACAAAATTTTGAACCAGGAAATTCGATTGATCGATTAGAATGAATGCGAGAAACCGGAAGAAGCAGAAAGCTTTAAAACCAAAAATATTGTTCAGTATTAAAACGCTATAATTTAAATGCCAACGATTGATACAATTTTTATTACAAATGAAAATGCATCCATGCTATGAAAAATACAGGATTATACAAGTTTAAAATTTTACTTTTGTTTGAATCAGATAATATTTATGAAAATTTTGCAAATAGTTATTATTAATTTATATTAATGCATAAATTAAAATTGGGATTTAGTTGTACGGTACTTTCTACTTACTTGCTTGCATTAGAAGGATACAAAATGGTAATTTATATTTTAAATAATCTTTTTATAATTAAGTAGTCACTTTTTTTCTCATTAAAACTGTAAAGCTGGAGCTATTAAAATTTTCATTTTTAGCAAGTAAAATTGGGAAATGAAATTATACAGCCCTAATAAAATAAGATAAGGAAAAGTAATAAACATTATGATAATTAGAAATGGTAATTACAAAGTGGCGACATAAATGAGTAGTAGAGATTAACACGTTCATCCCTTATAAGCCAGGACCGCAGACAGCAGCGGTTGAACACAAGTTTTCGGTCACGCTCAGTTCCTGAGTTCCGGAGTGGAAAGTCTTTGTTAGATAAGGCAGGCCAACCTTTACTTGTATAGGTGTGTGATGCGTGCCCTGCCTTAGATTATACTTGGACATAGAAGAGTTAGGTTTTGTTATCCCAAGCGGCACCAGAAACTGTGCCAAAAACAACATTAGTAACAAGCATTGGAAAAAACTTTTCCAGAGCGTGATTTATTGATATTTCTACTTTAAAGTGAGGAAAATTGAGTTTTTGTTATAAATTTATTTGCATAAGTTTGTTCCGTTCTGATATTCATATATTTGTCACTAGCTAATTCGGAAATCCTCCGGTGAATTTAAAATGCAAGAGTGGGATCACCATTTCCATGAACTGGGAGTTGAATGAAATACATTTCAAATTGTTATGGAAATGAAAATGTTATCCCGATGTATAAAGATACAACACTAGAATTTGAATATCCCATCCTACGATAAGCGAGACTTGCTTAAAAGTTTAGCCTAGAAAATTGTGTTACTTTATTTTATAATTTGATTAAAAAAATACAATGCCTTATAAAACAGATGCATCTGTATAGTATTAGAAGGAATAAATTCAAATTTCCTTTGCTTTATATTGACATTACTGTTTTGTTTTTTCATTTTCAAGTTTAAAAAACAATCATGTCAGAGGGTAATGTTGCGGAAACATCCCGAAAATAAATAGAATACCATAGTATTTACGCCTCACATCCCTAAACAGCTTTGTAATCAATTCCTCTTGTATGTAGAAAAACGAAAACGTAGGTTTATACCCTTTGCAGAGATAATAAAATCCATAGAGTATAACACATTCAAAAAAATAACTCCTAATTACAGTGCCGAAAGCAATTAATATTAGTTATTTAAAATTTACAAATGGAAAATTGTTATTTATGATATTTTTTCCCAGTTTGTCATAAAACACAAATCAAAATTTATTAATCAAAAATACGATCAATAAGATGATTTTGTTTTAAATTAAATTTGAATTAAATAAAACATATTTTTTATCGTATCCCCAGGGCAATTACTGTACGGACGTGTGAATGTGAATCGATTTATATGTTTTGCCCCCTTCATTCCGCAGGAACTTTTGGGAACGTGCAGTTGCAACATTAATCAATTTAAAATTACGAGCGCGGAACTTGTTTTTATTTATTAGCATGCATTAATAATTTTGGAAAACTTACTTCTAAAATAACTTTTTCAATTACATAGCGTTTTCAGTGAACAACTAATGGATGCATTATTTTAACAAGTTAGTAATGTTACATGTAAAAAATTTATGAACTATGGACAAAATTTATTTGCAATTAGTTGGTATCAAACTTATAATCATTATATATTGAATAAATAAATAATAAAACCTTTATTTAAATATAGAAAAACAACTTTATAGCCTTGTTCGGAAAACTTTATTATTTTTTTTATTGTCTCATACCTAACAAAAAATCCATTAATAAATTAAAACTAAAGCTATTAAAATACTTAGATAATAACGCTATAGATAAAAAGACATACAATCTTTTGAACAACAAAAATTCAACATTACCAAAATTACATAAAGAAGGCAGATCATTCAGAACGCGAACATTTCATGTATAAATTCGGTAGATTACATTGGTTTACAAAATTTGTTTTTCTGAGGCATTAATTTTTTAAGAAAATTTTGATACTCTCATTTAATTGATTACTTGGGGTGTAGTTAGTTTGTTTGAATTCACTCAAGATCTCACGATAAACCGTACTATCCAAAATAATACATTTTTAGTAATTTATTCTTCTTTATGTAATTTATTGTGAGTTTATCATAACAAATATTTCTATTGTTGTCGGAGAATTTACGTATAGCATCTGGTTTATCAATTTTGATTGCTAAACCATCAGTTGGTTTATTTATTTGCTTCATTTGGGTGTTTTTATATCATTAAAGTATGAGTTCTTCACTCAAGTCTTGTGTTAACGATCCCAACAGTTTTTACTACGTATGTGGTAAATTTTGTCTACAAAAATAAAGAAGATATAACTGACTTTGGAAAACAACTTGAACAACAAGAAAAATATTGGGCGCCACTTAAAGTTTCTAAAACTTGTGTAGAGTCACTTCGATTCTGAAGCCAAGGTGGACGAAAAGGCATTCCACATGGAAAACCGATGACTTCGTGTGAACAAACAAATTATTTTGATGATTGCTACATTTGTGCCGTAAATGTAAAAGATATGAACCGATACAAAAAACGCTCATGGGTTTCCAAATATACAATCGGTTAAACCACCAATCTTACATAGTGAAGATTTACCAGTACCAATTTTTACTGTCTTACCAAACATTTCCTGTGATGATATTGAAATATTAGACACTCAATGTAAAAGCAGCAGTGAAAGTGTATCTGAGTGGTCCAGTCCAGTTAGGGGATTTTCCCAAGAGCTCAACAACTTGATTCGTTTAAATTTATCGAAAATTTCCGCTGAACTTCTTGCGTCAAGTCTTAATGAAAAAAATTGTCTTCAGACTGGCGTAAAAATAACGTCTTATCGGACTAGAGAACATGACACCTTCCATAGTTTACTAAGGAGAATGAAGTTGTATATTATAACAATATTCCCAAGCTTTTAAATTTAATGGGTCTTCCAAAATATAGGCCATAAGAATGGCGATTCTTCATAAATAGCTCAAAAAGAAGTTTGGAACGTGTTTTACTGAATAATGAAAACTAATTTGCCTCGATTCCAATAGTTCACTCAACAAAACTTAAGGAAGAATATGAAAATATTAAAAGGGTTTTAGAGAAAACATCAATGGTCAGTATGCGTGGATTTAAAAATGGTTAATTTCTTATTGGGTCAACAAGGTGAATATACTAAATAACCCCGGTTTCTTTGTTTATGGTCGTGCAAGAAAGGAACACTGGAGTAGAATTGACTGGCCATCGAGAGAAAATTTGATCGTGGGAAAGAATAATATCATTAATAAACCATTGATAAGTCGAGAGAAAATCATTCTTCCGCCACTACATATTAAACTTGGTCTAATAAAACAGTATGTCAAAGCTTTGTGTGACGTGCCCTCTTATAGGATGTTGCAGTTCACACTTTATCAAAACCCCAGGTTAGGTAAGTACTCGACTAGCTGTCGGGTGTCGTGGTTCGTTAGATGTTAATTAATTGTGGGCGCCACTTGCTTGTATGGCACTTACCTTGATCAAGCAAGAAATCAGTAAATTTTGAGTAAAACAAAAGTGGTGATTGTTTCAAATATATGAGACAATGATTTTACAAATTATATGACTCAGGTTGAATAGGAACCATGGACAAGTTTTGTATTGGTCGTCTAAAATTTTTTGGGGAACCACAAAGCACCATAATATGCCAATATAGTCGCTAAGATATTGAAATACTTTAAAAAGCTTTGGGCTAATATCAGTAGTATCAAAATGCATTATCTGCATAGCCATTTGGGTGACTACAGCGATGAACAGGGAACAATTCCATCAAGATATCAAGATAATGGAGGAAAGATATCAAGGCTGGCGGGACCACCATATCGTGGGCGTACAAGGAAAACCCACTAAGTCCAGTTTTTGAAAGTTGAGTTCTATCGTGTATAAGTCCATATTAGTGTTATACAACTAAAAGAAAACCTTAAGTCTACCGTGCGCTTATTAAGCAAGTTACAGACTCTTCAAAATCCAGTTAAAACTGGATTTTACACAGGTCTTATAACATTAAAATGCGTTTTACTCGAAAGTTGCATTTTGTGATTTAGTGGGTTTTCCTTGTACGCCCACGATATGATGGCGGAATACTGTTGAAACTTGCCTGACCAAAAACATACTTAACGATCGTTTAACAAACGATTTTCATAATTTCTTTTTAATTATTTTGAGTAATTCCTATTACATTTTGATTAATATTGTAAAATAAACGTTTAAAAATATATTCAATCTTTTATTTCATTCTATTTTAATTATATACGGATTGCGTTTATCTCAAAAACTAGAGTCAATTTGGCCCTTCCGAATATTTTTCGTATTCAGGAGACTAGAATTATCCAAAATCGACTCATAAAGCCCATGCTGCAAAATCACTGTTGACCGGTATTACCAATTACAAAAATTCGTAACATACATCTTAAATAACATATAAGACCGATCTTTGCGGAACTAATAATGAACTATTAATTTAGGAGTTCCCTTTTTGTACATTTATGTAGATGATATTGTAACTGCAGTTCCAAAAAAAGTCAACAGAAACCATTTTAATAATTTTTAATAATATTAACCCGCACGAAGAGTTCACTATTAAAGTTCAAAAAGATGGTATGTTACCATACTTAAACCTGATATTAATAAATCCAGAACAGTCCATAGATCGATATGTTACTGTAAAAGCCCGAAAACCGATAAATACTAGATTTAATGTGGCAGTCCTAGGATTTACCAACTTGATTGTTGTACAAAAAATGTATAAAATTTTGGTCAATTACTACGGCATAACGGTAAATTTTTGGATTTTTGGATTTGGATCTTGTTGAAAAATATTCCGATTTATTAACACAAAGTTAACAGCTGAAGTATTTACGGGTTTTTATAGAAAATAGTACAGTGCAGTTATACAAAGCAATATTTGTATATGTTTTAATAAAATCTAAACTTGTTTTTATCAATATGAACTGGCAAATCCTTAGACATACCATTATCGTCTGGTAAAATGTACGAAATTTTATAAAAAACTGAACTTTTCGTACATTTACCACATCAAATTGGTAAATCCTATGTTTGACGTGTCAATTCAAGGATATACCGCTTTTCGGGCTTTTACAGTAACAAACAATACAATAAAAAATGTAATGGTGACAGAATCTTAACTTACCTCAGTAACCACCCAATAAGTCAAAAAATAACAAAATCAATGAAATATACAGGGTGGATTTTTTGTATGGAACCAAAACCGCCATGTTCAAATGACTGGATAAAAAAATTTGAAATTTTGTGGGATCAAATGCGGCCTTGGAATAAATATTTTCAGATGAAAAAATAATTTTTTTATCGCTCGGATTTTTGACACGGCAGCCATCTTGAATTTTTGTAAATGGCAACATATGTCATGCGATACATCATTAGAAAGCTAATTTTTGGTACTTTACAACAGTCTATAAAATTAATATTTTAATTATAAAAAATAAACATTGATAAAATTTCCTTATCCAAATTTACCTTTTTCGAACTGTCGGAAATTAAAAAAAATAGCTTTTTCATTATTTTTCTTTCAAAATAAAAATATTTTGCCATCAATAAAAGGTCTAAAACATTTTTTTTAAATAAAACATTATTTTATTTAAATAAAATAATAAAATGTTTTAGCAGTCAAAAAATGTTTTAGCCCTTTTTTAAAGGTTAAAATATTTTTATTTTGAAAGGAAAATAATAAAAAGGCTATTTTTTGTAATTTCCGAGAGTCCAAAAAAGTTAAAGTGGGAAAACGAAATTTTATCAATGTTTCTTTTTTATGATTAAAATAATAATTTTATAGACTGTCGTAAAATACTAAAAATTAGCTTTCCAATGATGTATCGCATGTAATAGGTTCCTATTTAAAAAAATTCAAGATGACTTCCGTGTCAAAAATACAAGCAATAATTTTTTTTTATCTTAAAATATTTGTTCCGAGGCTCCATTTGATCCCACAAAATTTTAAATTTTTTATCCAGACATTTTGGCATGGCGGTTTTGGTTCCATACATAAAATCCACCCTGTATAATAAAAATATAAACTTATCCAATAAAAAATTCCGGGAAAAAACTTAACTACATTAGCCTTTATGGCATTTTTGGTGACTAAAAGCAGGATTTATAAGTATCTACACGTAACGTTTATTTAAATAGGTTTTCACTTTTTACTCCCCTTCTAGCTTTTCAAATGACCACCAGAGGTCATATCTGATATTCGATATCGGGAATAATTTTTTGTTCGGCATAAGCTATGTAATAATGTTTTACTTAAAAACGTGGAACCCCCAGTATACGGCATGAATTTGTAGTATTGTCTCTATTTTACACTGCATATTAAAATTGCCTCTCGGCACATTAGTGTAGTTGGTAGGTTGGTAGTCTTTTTCGAACTTAACTTCAGACAGAAAACTGCGTGTTCATTTATTGTAAAATAAAATTGCTTTAGCATGTTATATCCGCTTGCTATAAAAATATGCATCTAATTGTTAAAAAGATTTTAAGGAGTTTAATGGTACATTCTTATTAGATATGTAAATTTGATAAACTGAAATTATGGCAACTTGAAACACACGTACAGTTATTCCAAAAATATGACTCGCTATTCCATCCTTAAAAACTTCAACACAGATCTTAATTTTATTAGTATTTGTTGGGATAATTAAAATGAAAGTTTACAATTTCCAATTGATCGGAGGAAGGTTATTTCCTTTGAGACCAAACGTAACAAAAATAAAATTTCTTAATGGAATTTCAAAATCATCAGGGATTATAGTACCTGTAATGTTTTTTAATTTGTGATATGGATAGAATATATATCTCTTTTTGACCACAGTGTTTTCTCTTTTATAACCCAAACTAGCCGAACGAATACTTTATTACTTGATTTTTATGACCATTTTTAGTGGATTTATGATTTATGATAGGAAATTAATTTTATATTGGTAACTACGTTAATTATAATGTTAATAGTTGTTTTTATAATATATTACTTCCTGTTTCACTAAAAAATACATCAACTTTTTATTTATATGTATCACCCCATGTTTTTTTAAATTTTCAAAATGTTTGTCTTGTTTTTACGGTTTGTTCCATCTTTAGTCTTAAATCGGGAATAGCTAATGTGTAATTTAATACTTTCTACAGAAACTAATATATTTGTAGAGAAAGTTCAAGAGTAAGAAATGAACTAGAAGTCCTACTAGGAAGATGATTCATTGATGAATCCAAGGCAAAGGATATCGGTTTAGGCACTTACGGTCCCAACTGTCGGGTTTTGTTATCCTTGAAGCAATTTCCAAAGCAGTTTGCTTTTACTTCAATGCAATATAATAAAACAAACTTCAGGTTCAAATCAAGCGAAGAAGTATATTGACCGCCCGTGTCGAAAATCTACAACGAACTAAGGCTGACTAAGGCTCATCAAATGGTTTGTTGACTGGACTCTGCCTATTGAGGTATCACCTCGACAAAATGCACAATTCGGAAAAAAACCTAGAGACTGGAATATCGAGAGATTGAGAGATATCATCTGCAAGTACGATACTTCTCTCCAGACGTAGTCATGACCATGTCAGCTAAGGGCCTGATTATGTTTTTATAAGGAATTGGTAGTCTTTACACATAGTCTAAAAAAATCTAACTGTAACTAGATCATGGAAACTTGAATATTTGGAGCATACTATGTGAGTGCACAGGGAAGTAAGGAGGTTGAAGGATATCCTGAATTTAAGAGGGCATTTATCCAAAAAAAAGATATAAATTTTGTTTATAATATCACCTATCGTATAATTTAGATGTATTATTTGCATCTTCTACTGAAATTCCCTTTAACTGTTCCAATTTCTTAGTTCTATTCAGAATTAACTTATCCTTAGGATTTCTATTTTTATCGGATTAATCCTTTCTAAATACCTCTATTTTGTAGATTTTTCGATTTTAACTCATACGTATTTTAATTTCATTTTTATGTGCTTTACTGATAATTAAAATCAGATATTACGGTAATTTAATACACATTAAAAATTGGGCCAAAGCTTAAATTTATTGTTATTGCTAATTGTTTAAAGGTATTTGGTTAAACCCCTCTGTAATAAATGTATAATATGTGTACATTTTATACTCTAGCTAATTACCTTTTTAATTTATCGGGCAGACTAATCGCTTTAATTCTAAAAGCTATAAACATAATTTAATTTCAATACAATTTTGATATACATATTTATTTAACTTTATATCTATCTTTGAAAAGCCTAAAAATAGTTCTAATTTTAATACAAAATAAACTGTAGGTAGAATTTTATTACAAGCAAATATGAGACTTTTACGGTCCACGGTGGGAAAAATCCCACAAAACGAGGCGAAAAGCGCAAAATCGCAGTTTCGATTTTGGGACTTCTTTGTCCTAGGTACTTGGTTAGATATTTTACATAGGTAACATGGTAATTTCCAGCCTTAATTTACCAAAAAGAGAACATTGTGGTACTTCTGAGGTTTATGCTTAATTTAACTGTCCACTGTGTATTTTTATTCGTCTGAAGTAATTATTTTTTAACTGTATGCTTCAAATTTGTTAAATTCATTTATTAATAAGAAAATATAGCATATGATACAGGGTGAGCTAAAATGATTGTGGTTTGATATGTAGTCAACCAAATATACCGGTTGGTACAACTGAAATTTTATAAAGAAAATCTCCTAGTAATCCAATGGCGCAACAAATTTTTTTCCAAAATCTCTAATTTCACAGCAAATGTCAAATATTGAAAATGTTTTTCTTCATTTTCGAGGCAAATGCCAACACAAAAAAAAAGATTTACGCAAATTAATTTTTTAAAAACTGACGTTTATGAAAAAGAAGGCACAATAACGAAATTCTAAAATCTGAAGTTTTGACACAACGGTAAAAATTACACCTACGCCTCTGCTTTTGTGAAATCTAGTTACTTTGTTTTAATTTTGACATGATTTTGTGTTACTATGAACTTGAAGCAAATAAATTCCCCAGATTTGTAGGCGGGAAATTTGAATTGACCACAATCATTTTAGCTCACCCTGTATATGCATTTATTTTCGTTCCTGTTCCAGAAAAATTTAAACAGTAAAAAGTCTGAGGGTATTCTATCAAAAATCAGTTTTTTTTTATATTCAATAAAGCCTTGATTTGTTTGCATACAATAATCTTATCTTCCAAATTTATTTTATTGAACTTTCTGTTGTCGTGTAATGAGAACAGTTTTAAACAAGTTTGTGTATATTTTTATCCTAATTTTAGATATATTTAGGAATAATAATCAAAGATGGAGACTTTATTATACTAATAATATTTATAGTATAGTATTATTTATAATACTATATATGTATAATAAAGTATACATTGTATAATATAATATGTATACAGGGTGTCCAGAAATTAAGAGGCGAAACTTTAGGAGGTGATTCTACAATTAATTTTAAGAAAAAAACTTCCTATAAACAAGGGTCCGATTTCGCTTCCTAAGGGAGCTACAGCGCCTTAACTATTGTGACTATAACTAGGTTTTTTGTAATTTATTTGAAAACGGTTTGTAATAAAGATTTGAAATTTGGTGTGAAAACTAAGACGCTTAAGATCTAATTTCTCAATTTTTTCAGATTTTTTGATAGCTCTGAAAGGGTAGTTTTAAGGAGGGTTGGGGTTATAAACAGCGGCAACTTTTTTATGGTTAACATAAAATCATGTTTGTTTTTATTCTAATATTCCTTATTCAATTCTAGACAAAAAAACTTCCTATGAACTATGCCCGATTTCGCTTCCTAAGGGAGCTACAGTCCAATAAAGATGATGATAAAAAATAGGTTTTAGCATTATCATTTAAAGGCGGCTTTGAAACAAAAGACGAATAGCATTTAAAAAACATACGATTGAGAAATCGAGAAATTATATTTTAACCGTATTAGTTTTCACACCAAATTTCAAATCTTTATTAAAAACCGTCTTGAAATAAATGACAAAAAACCTAGTTTTAGTCACAATAGTTAAAGGGCTATAGCTCCCGTAGGAAGCGAAATCGGACACATGTTTATAGGAAGTTTTTTTTTTAAATTGGTTGTAGAATCGCCTTCTAAAGTTTGGCCGCATAATTTCTGGACACCCTGTATAATAAAGTTGGGTAAAGAAATCTCCGTCTTTGATTATTATTGAAGATTATCCAAATCTCCAGCAGGAAGAAACCTTACTTTCGACCTATGCCGAAAATTTGTATTCCAATTGCAAGATTGTTTTAAACAAAACAGTGTTAGCTTACGTTTAGTTAAATAAATAAACAGTAAGTCCTGTTCATGAGTGTTCAAATTTCAGGGTTAGAAGGTAAATCAAATTTCATCGTCAGAAACCAAAAAAGTATGGGTCTTTCTTGGTTTTAGAGTTACAGCGACTTGAATTTCAGGTCACCGATTTTTGCGAAGCATGAGTAAATTGTTAATAATAATTTAATCAATCTGCTTTTTAATTGGCAATAAGAGAATTACAGAAATCCTTGACAAAATGTTAAAAAATCGCCAAGAAAAAACCGAACAGTATTGTTCTTCTTTCTCATGTTTCCTTTTCGAATTCTGAAACGATTATATTAGATATCCTTAAAAAATCATGAAAATTTTGAGTTCCTAGTTCATTCCTTACCAAAACGCGAAAACAAAAAAATCAATTTTATTGTATCTCAACTTACAATCTACTGAAGAATTATCAAAAACTGTTTAAAAAAACTTAATAAAGGAGTTAGTTTGAGAATGAACTAGAACTGAAAATTCAAAATTTTCTTGATGTATAGGTAAGAAGTCAAGATATATTCTCTTAATTAGCTTTTATTTTAGAAATATTGAAAAACTGAAAAAAAAACTTTGTTTTTTAACATAATAGGATAGTCGGCAAATGTGAGCGCTTGATTTTGAAATTCGCTTGATATTTGCGGTTTTGCTCATTTTTTTTTCTATTGAAACTTTTTTTAAATTTCTTTTTTTGGTACACAGAAGAGTCTTATGGCTACCAATATCATCTGGTTTTGTTTTTGTAAGTCAAACCAAATACTCACACGGCAGCAGTAAAATGGGTTCTTTTTAAAAAACGTTCGCTTATCGGAGCTTTCCCCAAAAAGAAGAAACTACTTAATTAAAATAATATTTTTTTTCTAACGCTAGCAATAAGTTAATGTATAAACGAAGAGTTCGACGTTGTGTTTTTTGTTTCAAGTGTATTTTTAAACTTTTTACAGCATCCCAAAAATTAAGTAAAATTTTAACAAATTTTTGGATAGTTGTAAAAAGTTTAAAAATATACTTAAAACGAAAACCGCACCGTCGAACTCTTCGTTTATACCTTAACTTATTGCTAGAGTTGGAAAAAAAATATTATTTTAATCAGTTTTGTAGTTTTGGGGAAAGCGCCGCTAAGCGAACGTTTTTTAAAAAGAGTCCATTTCACTGCTACCGTATGAGTATATGGTTTGACTTACAAAAACAAAACCAGAAGAAATTGGTAGCCATAAGACTCTTCTGTGTGCCAAAAAAAGAAGTTTTGAAAAAGGTTCAATAGAAAAAAAATTCTGAGCAGAACCGCAAATATCAAGCGAATTTCAAAATCATGCGCTCACATTTGCAGACTTCCTAGATGCCCGCGATAAATTTTCCATCGGAGATAATAAGTGGGAATAGAAAATCCATCCCACTTTTCTGGAGCTTCTTTGCAGCTAATCAGTGATAAATAATCGCTAGAGGGCACGCGAGGAAATATTCTGAAAGATCATGAAATCGAGCGGAACGGCTGCAAGATTCTGATTTATAAGCTAAATTTATTATCCTTGGTATATTTACCTTATGCAACTTTGCGCTGACTTAATTAAAGGTACTATTATGTAATTATATTTTTTTGTACCTCTCGATTTTTTTTCGTACGATAGGTTTTTGTTCAATGACTTTAAAATATTCTACAAAAAATATTTAAAAATGTTTTTTGCAATAGCGCATCTGGTTGCAACCGCAAACCACTTAAGTTACCGTTTAGTAAATCATTCTTTATAATTTGTCCAAGATGTTTGTATACTATTGTTACTAATTGAAAAGAATGGTTTTAGCTTTCTGGTGATAATTTTTGTAAAACTCTATACACATTGATTAAATTGTTTTTAGTATTGTAGGTAGCAAATATCTATGACCTAAAATTCAAAACGCTGATACTCCAAAACTGAAAAATATAGACCCCCGTTTTTCTTTTTTGACTACGAAATTTGATCTTTCTTACCTCATAGATTGATCATTCGCGAACGGTACACCCTGTATGTACATTTTGTAACAAAAATTAAAATTATGTTTTTGGTAAAAATATTGAATGAAGTATTTTGCTGCTCTGTGCGCCCCCTTTTAAATTAATTGGTTGCGCCACTGATCCAAAGCAAGGATACGGAAGTAAAAATGATAGAAATACTGTTCGTCTTTTCTTTGGAAGTGCAAGGATTTCGTCAGTGATTACTAAGGTTGATGATTTTACAAGTAATTTCGTGTGGTTTTGTGACGGATGTAAATAAATATGAAGATATTGCTAAGATATATGTCGTCTATTTGTAAATCCATATCCTTGGTAAATTAGAATTATAAGTCAACTACTATACATAAGGTAACAAAAATTATTGAAAAAGCACTGTTCTGTTACCAATAGAGCAAATTTTTGAACAAAAACAGGAAGCGTGCAATAAATACATTAAAAAAATCAACAAACTTTGCCAAAAACATAGAGGATGTTGTTTTGAGGCTCATGGTATCATTAGATCCTTTCCCTTTGAGTCCAGAAGAATTCCCCGTTACCCGCGAATAAACTGAAATCCTTACACATATAAAATAATATTAATAATATTATTTGTTATGTAATTAGTTTTCTATTGGTTATTTCTATACTTTTTAGGTAAAACTGGATATTTTGCTTTTGTTTAATTATAATAACAAAAGTAAATATATAAACTCCATGTAAATAATAAAAATTACTTTGATATGTAAAAAGTTAAACCAGTTTCCATAAAAGTTGAGAGACTATTACGCGTGAAATGTGATAATGCCGATGATAAACGAAATAACGAGACTGTTGTGAGTATATAAACTAAAAGGGTGGGTAATCTTATCTTTTAATAACATTAATAGGAAAGTTACCCTGCAGAATTGTAGAAGGCATTCACGCATGATATAAACCGAACGTTGTAGATTTTACAAAACCACTGTGCAAATGTACTAGATGGGGATCAGGAGTTTTGTTTACAAGTGTTTGCGACTTGGATATTATCGCACATTGCGCATATGCCCTCATTTTATACCAAAATCCTCTCGCATAACAAGAACAGGTGGAAACTACGGCTTTAATATAAAACTGGATATTTTTCCAACAAGTGCAAGAGCTTTAAACTCCAATTAGCTAATAAATGAAAATTATGAATGCTACTAATAATGGTAAAGCTTGTAAATTATTTAACACATCTCTTATTACAAATGCAGACCATGCTCTCTTAAGAATAACTCCTGTTTGTTTTTAATTATTATAAGCTGAAATATCTCTGAGGAAGACAAATAAACAACTTTAATTAAAAAAGGTGTTGTTTAGAAAACTTATGGAATTAATAATGCGATATTGTTCTGCCTGTTCCTGTCTACAGGAGACGTTACGCATATTTTTTTAACACTTTGATCCAACTGTTCTATATTCTTAGTTGGCTCGGAAAATCTGACCTGACCAGTAAACAACATTAGGAAAGTTTGACAGGCTGGCTGACGGGAACGGACGGTTTGTGCTCCCTTGGTGGGAGATTCCTTACACTTCGGTTATTACATCCAGCGGTTATGGCCAGGGTGTAAGTTATAACATTGCTGATATTTTACAGCAGCCAGTGCTCGACTCATAAAATATTAGAAAAAGTGTCTCAAAAATGAAAGTAATAAACTTTGAAGCATAAACAAGTTAAAATAAACATACATATTTGTTACGCTTTTTTATGAAAATAAATTTAGTATATTATTATTCCACTTTATTCGTAGTAAAGGTAGGTATACAAATAGCTTTGGAAAATACTTTAAAATATTTTATTTATTCTTATACGCTAATACATTAATGTGTCTTCTCTAATTTAACTAACCATATTAAATAAATATACTATTCTTTGAAAGTTTTAGTTATAATATAAAAATATATAATTATAATCTTTACTATTGCAATGGTAAGAGATCGGATAATTTAAAATGAACATTTAACTATCGGTAAATTACTTTAGAATCTTTGTTCTTTTCGAGTGTTCTTTAAAACTAAACCGTAGGCTATAAGTAAAATGTAGCATTACAATGAGTGCAAATTAGGTATTTTAAAACTTTATAATTAAATGTAATTCCTTTGATTACATTATATTACTTTTATGTTAAACTAAACTACTTGTTACAAATACCCTAAAAAATGTATTCCAAAGTATTTATTATTTATATTTCGCGTAGTAGTTGCAGAGTACGATTAAATTGTTATGGTGGCAATTTTATAAACATACTTAGTGTCAAAATATAGTTAATGATTTTAATCTATTCGGTCTACACATTTCCAGTTGTATTTCAGAAAATATCAATTAAATTTCAGAAATAATCAATTGTAATTCAGAAACGTGAATTTTATTTTAGACAGCATCAATTGAATTTCAGGAAAACCAATTTAATTTCAGAAAGTATCAATTATATTTCAGAAAGCATCAATAGAAAATCATATTTCATCAAATTAATTTCAGAACGTATGATTTTTAGATCAGAAGTAATCAATTGTATTTCATTAAAAGTAAATTTTGACCTGTCTTCCTAAGAATCCTAAAGCGGCGTTCTCATGATTCAAGTTTAGTTGATCGGTAATGCTTGATCAATAAAAGTTGAGTTTTTGACACGAGATTGTTTTCAGCTCACCTTCGATTGGTTTTCTCCTTCACGATGATAGCTATACGTTGAGTAACGTATCCTTCGCAAACACTCAGTAGATGCTGTGGAGTCTCATTTTCTTTCATGCATCTACGGCATAATGGACTGGTCTCCAGTCCTAGTCTATGCATGTGTTTATTTAACTCACAGCATCTAGTTATTACTCCTGTGAGTTTGTTGGTCGTCGATGTAGGTCCTGAGAGGAAGAGTTTGGTATATCTCATCCTCGGAAGGTTCTTCCATATATTTTTATGCTCCGTTGCTAACTTGCTACGGATTGTCTCTTTTCCAGTCTCGGGGGGAATCTCGAAGGCTGGTTCGGGTCTGGTAAACGTTCCATTTGTTCCTTTCTTAACTAGCAAGTCTGCTTTTAAGTTTCCTCTTATATTTTGGTCCTTGGTACCAAGACCAGCTGCACTTTGCTATTTTTTGACAGTTCGTCCAAACTGTTGATGCAGACTATGACCAGTTTTCATGTTATAATTGTCGCACGAAGGGCTTGTACTGCCGCCTGGCTGTCGGACATGATCGTGATTAGTTCGTTTCCAGAAGGATCCCTTAACCACGCTCGGGTATAGGTTAGTTTTCCATTTGTTTCTTGAAATGCATCAGGATGTGACATTCTTTCACAAAGTCTGATCTCATTTCTAGGATCTTTCTTTGAAAAGCGCCCTGGGGGCCTTTTTGGTAATTCTATTCAGGTGAGCTTGGAAGGTCAGTTTGGTATCTAACGTGAGTCCCAAGTACTTAGGTTCCGATTTCATCGTGACCTTAGCTCCATTCATGGTAAGTTGCTTAAAGTCTCCAATTTTCTCCTCCTATTGAAAGGGAGAATCTCAGTTTTCTTTGGTTTATCTGAGCACTCTGTATTAGGTTAGATACAGTTGCTCCAAACTTCCCGCATATGAGTATGGTGACGTGTCGTCAGCCTAGCCTTGGACATAAACACCAATTGTCTAGGTTCTGGGACTTCGGATCCTACTGATTTGCTACATGTGGTGGCAGTTTTAATTCTGTTTTTAAACATAGAGTTGACCCAGTATTGTATCAGAGGTGTTATTCCTCGATTCTCCATTGCTGTTGCGATGAAGTTGAAGGTAGTATTATTATAAGTACCTTCGATATTCAGAAAGGTATATTTGCTTTGAAAGGCCCATTCGCATCTGCTGGTTAGCTGTTAAATTGCTAACTTGGTGGGATTTTCCTGCTTGGTATGCATACTTACGTTGATGCAGTTGCTGTGCCTTTAATGCCCCGTCCCGTATGTATCTGTCGACTACTTTTTCTAGTAGCTTTAGCATGAATGATATGTCTTTAAGATTTGGTCTGGGCATAGGAGGAGGCCCTCCCTGGCTTTGGTATACACTTTTACCTTGCGCCAGCAGTTTCGTATTCCTGGTCTTACTACTGCTGATCTAAAGGACAAAATCAAGACCTTTAGAACCATGTGCGTTTAACGCGATTTTAAAACCGAAATGTTAAATATTGAAACGTATGAATAAAAATTGATTCAAGTCATATTCAACTGTTCTTGATCAACTATAATCGATCAATTAAACTTAATTCGTGAGTACATGTCTTAAAGCAACTGTATGTTCGAGTTTAGTATTTTGTGCTGCACATACACCACCAACAATTGAAGGGTCTGCTCCAAAAAGAAGGTAACTCCACTTTGAGTGAGTTTGGTTCAAAAACGTTGACCAGATTTAGTTATACTCAAGAGATGTCTCGTTACACGTCTTAGACTTACCTCCTTTGTCCCTCAAACGACCAATGAGATTTGTTTTTTGTTTCCCAGTTTAAATAAATACTAGCAACAATATACACTGTTTTGCATGATAATTGAAAACAATTGTACATATTATTTATGTTTATGAGTTTTTTTGTTGCTGCGTTTAAAAAATTGTGAAAAATCATGAAATCGAGCATTACGGCTGCCACTGCATCTCAAGTCTTTCTTGACAGATTTTCAAATTTCTTTCTGATTTGTAAACTAGATTAATTGAACTAAAACTGGGAAGAAGCGTTTGTGTGGTAATTTTAAGCAGAATTAATTATAAGAGACCAAAGTTGAGATACTTTTGGGTTATTATATTCTTTTTATAGATTCTCCAATTTTTTTTCCCGCTTTCCAAATTTAGTATCTAAAACAAGGAAATTTTCATATATATATGTTACTAGGAATTTTTAAATGTTTTTTACGGTTTTTTCAAAACTTCCAAAGTTCCTTTTCGCAGCAGACCCTTCAATTGTATTTTTGGCTTTATCAATAATTGTTTTTAAGTTAACCAACATTTTTGGAAGTAAAATGTTTCTGGTTTAATCGGCCCTATTCTGTTCTGCTAAACTAACCTACAAATATGCTCTATGAAATAAGCCAAAATCAATGTCACATTGGATTGTTTACGTCTACCTCTCTAAAAGTACAACTTGCTCCAGATTTTAGGTGTGTGCACCAAGGGTAAAGGTGGTTACAAAGGCAGCTCTAGCTCTGTATGGTTATGCTCGAGTCACTCAACACGATGTCGTATACGACATGAAAAGGACACACTTTTATTTTTGCAGTTGAATGACGGGGACAGAATGATTGAAGTAGTGTATGACATCGTGTCGAGTAGTTTGAGCATAATTGCTTTGGAACAGATTAGCTGATCAAAGAGCACATGCACGATATGTTCTGGAACTATTCCTAATGGTATTGGTATGTGCCTATTGTGGTTCACGTTCATAGCTCTTGGCTTCGTCACTTTTTTAGTAATTGGTCCTTTCTGAAATTAACTTAATTTTTCTGAAATGCAATTTATTTATGCTTTCTGAAAAACAATTTATTTATATGAAATATTATTGATAGTTTCTGAAATTAAATCGCTTTATCTGAAATGCAATCGTAGAGGTGAGTGAATAAGTGTGCTATGTTATATTTAAAAAGTATATCGCCATTCATCCACACGTCTCTTCAATTAGTAATTTTTGAAATACAATTGGAAAAGGTGTAGTTTTGGTAAATTCAACTATGTTGATATTTGCTTTGATAAAAACAGGAATTGATTTTGTGAAATGGAATATTTCTACCATATACTTTACAGCTAAATACAGAACTAAAATAATAATTAAACCGATTTAAATTTAATTAAACCAAATGATTATTTACTGGAAACTGCTATTTTAAATAATTTGATGAAATTTTTACGAGTGAGAAAATACGCTTCATGTTTTAAAGTTTGATGTAGTAAAACTTAAATTGCTTTTTATCATGTTTGTGATGTTGAAACTAAAATAATAAAATATGAACCCTTTATTGGATGCACATGAAAAGATGTGCGTCTATATGAATAAATAGGTTTCGTGTAAAGTTTAATATAATAAACGTTTTTATTGTATTATGCATAAATGTTTCATAAAGCAAGAAGTATAATTATTTATTTACATAGCGATTATTAACAATGCATATGAAATTCATGGTATTACATTAATTTCAATTAGCCGGTAAAATATTTTGAGCAAGTTGATTGAAATTGAAATCAAGTTTTAATACTACTATATTGGGTTTAAATTCTACGAATATGTGCTTTCACCTAGAGCTGCAAACCTAGCATAAATCAACACACTTCTGATTATTTAAGCCGATTACCAAATACTTTATATGGGCGTTTGATGTTATTTTTGGCAAACAACATTATTAGAGTATGGTTTGATTAATTTAATATAAATATGAATTTAAATTAACGTAGATATCATACAAGGTGGACAATAAAAAATGGTACAATCTGTAACTTCATACAAAAAAAAATCAAACTTATCGAGAAAAGTCACAGCTCAACTCTCAACTCAAACTCTTTAAATAATAATGGAAATAATGGAAACTTTTGTACTAATTCAATTTTCGAATAATAATTATTACTTTACATTACATAAATTTTACACGTTCAATTTGCATTAACAAAATTTAAAATTTATTGTATACATTGTTAGTCGAGACATTAAATAATTACTGGCACTAATTTAATGTACATAATTTAATATCATGTTTTACTTTAAATTAGGTTTTATAATTAATTAACAAAACAATGTAATTAAAAATAAATTTTTGTGGGTATAGGTATTTCAAAATTTCAATGAAATTTTGGTAGTGGCCAATATAAAGTACGTGAACTTTAAATACAATAGCGTGTATTCAGCGACCGTGATGAAAAATTTAGAGACGTCGTTATCGTTAATCACGTGATTAAAAAATATTTCTTCAGAAGAAATATTTTCTTAAAGACGTGATTAACTTTAACGACGTCTGTAACATTTTCATCACGGTCGCTGAATACATGCTAATAACTTTAACGAAGTCATAACCTTTTTGCTACTAAGTCTGAGCAACCAAAACTTTTAAATGGCTTAATACCCTTTATAATATAATTATTATTATTAAATTAAATTATTACTAAATAATATTAAAGCTGCCAAAAATGCAATCCAATGGTAGCAAGAAAAAAGCGTATGATTCATTTTCGAGAAATAGGTAACAACTAAAAAATAAATAATTCATAAAATCAAAAATTCTTAAAAATATGATATGAAACTATTAATAATTTATATCATTTAATGAAAAAGATTATTTAGTAGTGAATTTAAAAACAGAAATTTTATTCTTTATTAACTCACTTTATATTACAACACGTTTATTGGATAAATTTAAAACAATTGTGATTTCAATAACTTCAAATTTAAGATTAACATTTATAACATGATGTAAAAAATATTAATTAATATACAGGGTTTAAGTGAAGACAACAAAATATTTCGAAACATAAAAGTCGTACTAAAAATGTCCCAGATGAATGTAGAAAAAAATATTGATGATGCTGCTGCCTTGTATGCCGAGCGTTTTCCAAATAAAATAAGGCCATCTACACCAGGGGCTTCCTTTACTTTTTTCTCCTCTTATTATAATTTAAAATAGTAGTAATCAACAATTTGTTTATAAATTCCTCCTCATAGTCATTCAACAATTACTTTGTACATTGATTTAAAAAATATAGTAATCTTGGCTTGGAATTAATCTAACGAAGGCTAGTTCTGATGACCCATTTCTTTCGTTTAAATTTAACGATGATTAAAAATGATTAAAACTTTAATAACATTTGACTCATGAACTTTACGAGACAGAGAATAAGGAACAAGAGGAAAGAGAGGTCATTTGTTCCTTGTTGTCAGTCTCGTCATGTTCATGTGATAAATTTTAAAATGTTTCCAACCATTTTTCATGCGGAAATATAGACTATTCCAATTTCTTGACCAAGATTTTTTAGTATTTTTGAAATTTATAGTTCTGGAATTATTTACAATCCTTTGGCGAAGGTCGTCTAAAGACACAGGTTGTGTTTCGTAAAGTATGGGTTATAGATGACCCCAAAAAAGAAATCTAGTGGGGTCACGTCAGGTGATCGTGCTGGTCATTCCATTGTACCCTTACGGTCAATCCATCTGAGAATAATTTTATTTAAAAATTAACCTATTTATAAAGTATAATCTGTATGACCTGCATCCTACTGAAAGATTAACAAATTTTCCTTTAGCATATCATCATTTTCTAGAACATCCGTAATTATAGGGTCAATCATATCCTCCAACATATTTAAATAGTTTTAACCTACCAGGTTACTGTCAGCAAATATTTGGTCTAAAATGTGGTTACCATAAATACAAGCACAAACATTTAATGTTTCATGTATCTGACAGTAAACTTCTCGAATCCAGTGATGATTATTTGTACTCCAATAATCACAATTATGCTTGTTTACTACACCTGTTAAAGAATCTTGCTACTTCGCTAAATCAGACATTTTGTAACTGATTTGGATTTGGATTCTGATAGACTTACTTGATTTATTTTTATAGAATTCGATTCTGCTATTAAAACCGTCTTCGCAGAATTGTTGGTGATAAAAAAACATATGCGAAACACTAAAAACCTTGTTTTTCCAGTAATCATGATGCGTTTAATTTGGAAACTGAAGATTGCGGGTTTCGGATTGTTTGATCAAAAACTGTTAAAACTCCTGCTTCATCTCTAGGACTCAGTTTTTTACTGGATGCTAATTAGTTAATCGAAAAACAGCTCGAAGTGCACATCGATATTCTTCACCGTATAACTAATTATTTTAATGCAGTCATCTTTAAAATAAACCATGGTAAGAACTTGATCAAAATATTTAAAAATGTTTGCAATTTAGAATAGCATTAAAAATTGTAATTTTAAATTAAATAAAACCACTATATTGGATTCAAAAATATTATAGCAACTAGCAACTAAATAAAATTCCAAATCATGGACAAATAAAATTTATTTTATTGTTATTTTAAGTTTGTCGAACAGATATGATCTATGAAGTGAATAAATAAATAGAAAATGTTGTATTTTTTATTTCATTATTTAATCTTTTTAATTAAATTAATCTATTTAGATTATGTGGATGAGATAATAAAAGTTTCACCTCGTAGTTTTCGAAAATTTTGATTTTATGAATTATTAATAGTTTTTACTTTACGAAAACATATCGTTGGATTTACGTAGGTATATAAATGCTACCTTTGGATTGAATTTTTAGCAGCTTTAATTCGATACATCATAAAGGGTATTAAGCCATTTAAAATAAGTTGGGGTTGGTTGTAAAAAGGTTTTCACTTCGTTATACAGTATTTAAAATTTCCCCCACTTTATATTGGCAATTAGTGAGATCCCAGTAAAATCAAATTTCAAAGCCACATGCTATGCTTCTTATCATTTTCATATAAATTATTTTTTTATAAAAATGTGGCCATAACTGGAGCAATTCGTTAGTTTGCTTTTGATATCCAGAGTGTTTCGTGTAATGTTACGGAAGTTCAAATGTAGGTAATGCATTTTAAAAGTGTATATTTTCAACTCGTTAAATAAGGTAACATTTATCTTTTTAATGTTATGTACTCAAGGACCTTAATGTTTCTACGAGCAGACATGCTTTTTAAGGTTTAATAGGTAAAATTTTGTGACCCAAAAATTCTTTCAAAATCGTGTTCCAATTATTCCTTCGTCAGTGATTAGAAAACATCAATGAATTTTTTAAATAATATATACATTTTATTTTAGTTAAAACAATACAAGACTTTATACGATCACACCTTTTTAGAATTCTACGTGCACATTGTTTTATTTCTTTCGAATAAAGTTCGTAAATTAATTTGCTCCCTTACGCGCTCCTCCAAACAAAAAGGTACATGAAAGTAATTTTTAACTCTCAGTCTAAAGTAGTCCAACACCAACCTCAGTTCTAATTTAAAAAAATTAAAGAGTTCGAACTATGCGAAGCTATTATTTTATTTTCGTCGAACAAGTAAAAGTTTGAACTTTATACAGGGTGTCTCACTGAAAACTTCAAATCCAATATTTATCAATGAAATGTTGATGTTGCCAATATAAAGGGAAGAAAAAATATTATAAGTTTAACGAAGCCATAACCTTTTTACTTTAAACTTTTAAATGTCTTAATACTCTTTATAATATATCAAATTAAAGAAGTTAAAAAATGCAATAAGCAATTAGATTTAATTTAGTTGACTAATTTAGTTTGGGTAGATGGGATAATATTAGTTTCACATCATATATTTAGAAATTTTTGAATTATTATATTACTCCTTTTCCAAATTTATTTCCGAAAATATCAAATCGATTTCAAAAATCCTCAATTGTAATTTAGACTAATCAAAGTAAAACCTACCACCCAACCCTAAACGTTAAGAAAATACCTTCGAATCGCATATTTTTTAAGTATGTACATTGAGAACTAAGATATTTTGTTTTTAATATCCATTACTGTTAATTTTAACAGTCAAATTAGTATTTAATTATAATAAGAATGTCTAGCAAATTTTTGTAAGTCCTGCAAGTATGGTAATAAAAGTTTTCAGCCGATAAAAATATTGCTGAGATTGCTCAAATTATTGTATTAATTCTGGATAGTTGTAGTCAACTCTATGTGTCTTAATTCTTAGGAATACCTCTTTCTACCATTTAGGATCCCTGGAATCTGTTCCTCGACATAGGTACAACTGTCTATCGTTTCATTGGGATCAGTACACTTAGAAATCGCAGATAAACAGTTCAACTTCAATATCGATTACTAGGAGTACGAGGAGTTGAAATAATTGAAAGAAGTATCAGGCAAGGATTAGTGGAGTGCGATTTAGATCGAGGAGACCTGCCACGGGATCACAATTGCTACCTAAGCATAGAAGGTCACGTTTGCAGTTTGCACGATTCTATACTAATTGGATTCATGGTAGATGGAGTCAAGTTCACCTCACTGATGAATCGGTCGAGAAAGATGAAATGAGCGATATGAGGTACCATCTCTGAATTTTGGCATAGATACAAACCGACCTCATATTTATAGAAAATGGATCTTTAAACAATCATAGATTTTTAGAAGATATTTAAGAAGATGCTCTTCTTCCAATTTCTGTTTTAATTAGATAAATTCTTATGCAGGACAATGCCAGTCCATATACTGCACGAATCGTAATAATACCTGGATCGGATAGCATGTTGTCCAGTTCTACCTATATCCAATAGAGCATCTTTGGGATCAACTCCAGTGTATTTGACATCATCCACATAGATAACGCAAAATCTTCGATTTGCTCTGCAAAAGGAATTCGAAGCAACCCCTCAATTTTCCTTGGATTATTTGATCAATTCAATAACACGACAGCTAAATGAGACAATTCAAGTTCGAGGAGGACATACACTCTATTGACAAATGTCAAGAGGTCCATTATAAGTATTTAACTTATTGTTTTAAAACGTCGTTCCTGCGCTGTTTTGTTACTTTCTAAAATAAATTACCTTCTTTTCTTGAAAAACTACATAGGTACCAATAATGGGTGGTTCTTTATAAAATATGAAATATGGAAGGTTCTTCACAAAATACCTACTGATTTAACTACTATCCAAATAAGACCAAAATAATGGCGTTTGGCCCAAAGATTAAGAGAAGTACTGTGGAGAATAATCTACTAAAATAGGGATTCCACTTGACAATAACTTATGTTTTAGGGAGAATACCACCCATTTGAATAAGAAATGCTACATTGGTTTTAAAGCGATCTAATCGTCACACACTATCGCTGGCGCTGGTACAACAAATGATTTGAGCCTTTTCCAATTCTTTACTAAATAGCTCAAGCTTTTCTTTTGCCAATTTTTTCCACTATTCCAAAATGATTTACTATGCAACCTTGTACCTTTTTACTGTTGGGTGCTGGGTATTCAGAAAGTGAATGTTTAGTTTTTTAGGAAGATATGGCTGCCATTAGCCCTGCAATTGATGTTGTTAATTTATCCCATTATAAATAAACTAATTTTTGTCTCTCTCTTAAAGTACCAATTAAGACGAGAATGCGCAAAACTCATATAAATACAAATTGGCGTGTGTCAAAGTACTACAGAATTTAATTGACATTTTCGCCTGCATATAGAATTATAAAATCGCGAATTGGCAGCTATCAAAGTTTCATTTTAAAATATGCACTAAGCTTAAAGCATCGCCATTTTAAGTTTTTAGTAAGACACCCTGTATAGTTCATCACCAAGAAATTTTAAAGTGAGGGAAGAAAAAAATCAAATTAACAGTTTTCGAATTATGGATCAGTTTGATTACTCTAGTTTATATCGTTAAAGGAAAGTGCAGTACGAGAAGCAATATATTATTCCAAAATATTCGAAATACACGTAAATGTACTAAATTTTCATTACCCGAACTCCAGTTATAATTCATAATTTGTAAGATGTTACTTTATTAGTTTGTAGTGTGGTATATCTGTGGATCCGTATTTAAATCTCGGAATGTTTTTTTATTACTTTAAAATTATTATAACTATTATAATAGACGAGTACTCAAAATTAAATTTTATTTTATATTCTTTTATTGTGGGAATGGAACTTTTTAAAGAAGTACAAACCATTATAAATTTCACAGAGTAAGTCTAGTATAAATAATTTTTTGCACTTCCAAACAATAATGAGCCATTTTACTCTCTTAATGGCAGAAGTAAAAGTAACACATTTACTACCAAGTATTCATTTAATCTCTAGGGATTAAAAGTCCCATAACGGTTCATTTAATCCCTTGGTATTAAAAATATTTCGTAGTTAGATATTACAAACACAGATGGCGCGCAAGTTTTTAAAAATAATTGTTTCTGAATTCTGAATTATATTTGATAATTTAATACGTAAGTATATTTCTAATATTACTATAATAATTTTTAGGGTTTTTTTATTTGGGAAAGGAATTTATTATAGTTTTTTGTCTTAAATTCAAAAAATTTTATTGACAAGAAATTCTAACCTCTAAATTGTCTTGTATTATTTATTAAGATATCTAATGGTTTTATCTAATGTAGTATGCTGAATGCTTATATTTATACAATTCAAAAGATTTTTGTTAGTTGTTTAAGTTTCTAGAAGATAAACCATAGAATGTTTCATCATCACTCGGAAGTTCATGCAGACTGATCCGTATCGAATCATGGTATAGGTACTTAAATTTTTAATAATATTTAATTTATCATAAATTAATCGATCAATTGATTTTAGGTTTCCGATATGCTTCAAAATTATACAAGACTGGAGAAAACAACACAAATTTATTAATAGATATGTACATTTACAAATTACGAAATATAAATATGTACGTTTACTCTAACATTACAATCAATACAATTTGTTAGACCAAATAAAGGAGGTACAACTTGTTCAATTATTTTTTTTAATAAGGTGACAGTTTTATGTCTGGCTCAGTAGTTATTTGCATTCGAAATAACCATTGTCCCAAAATTGAAAACGTTTGTTCAAATAATTAATTGGAAGTGCAAAAAATTTAATATGCACTGCTGGAGCAAAGTGCATTTAATCCTTCGTGTGGTTGTTGCCCTCGACTACGTCTCGGGCAACAATTTCCACACTCAGGATTAAATTACTCACTTTGCTCCCTTGGTGCATAAATAACTATTATATTTTGACAAAAAACCTTTTTGTAGGAATAATGCAACCTTGCATTAAAAGGATCAAACAGTTTTATGTATTTTCACAAAAACTCAGCAAAAAAATGTAAAACAGTTTAAGAAGATATATTTAGTCAGTTTACATTACTAAAATATATAATATATATTAATGTTTTGAATTTAAATTAAATAGACATCACGCCTGCTATATTTTTTCTCTGTATTTCGAAATAGAATGTAGCTTTTTGACGACATAATAAATAATTTCGTTTACTGGGTAAAAGTTTTAAGGCCTTTGCGGTGTGCGAGTCGTCGTACGGGGTGTAACAGAGAAAGCATTATGGCTGGGCGCGAGTTCGTGATCTACATGTTAAGCTAGAGCATGATGAAAAGGGAGGGAAGAGGGGGCTTAAAGTAATGACATTTTAAGTTTTGACTACCTTGCCCCGAGTACATTAGGCCTTTAGAAATTTTATGCGCTCTAGTGCTCTGCAAAAAAAGCACCCAGAAAGCTTTCAAAGCTTTAAATTTACACGTTTTTTATTTGTACACAAACTTATGTATGTGCGTAGCTTAATATCTAATTAACTTAAAGCTACGTTTTACAACAGGCACGTAAATTGAAAAAGAATTGAATTTAAACTTCTGACTTTCCAATGTAAATTTAATTTCTACAAAAAATAAACATTAAATTTAGACATCTTTAAAGATAGATATTAAATATATAAAGTAAAGGAAAGCAGAATAAAATGTAGTTCAGTACAATTTAGAGTCGTATTAAATTACGACTTTAATAAACTGATAATAGTACGTTTCCATGGAACATTTTAGGAGTAGGAAGCGATGTAAAAACTAATTACATATTGTAGGTAATCCCCTTATAATTGTTGGCTGCTTGACAATAGTTGCTGAGTATGCTGGCCCACTGCCCATTATAGAAGATGATTCTATAAAATTATCCAGGTTGGCACTCACCTCCTATTCATATAATTCATTTAAGCTTTGCGAGAAAATATATTCATGCTTCTTTCAGTAGACTGGCTCTACAATTTTGTTTTTGAATGTTTTATTTCACTACTTCTCTTGTCCAATAGGAATGTTGAGGAAAATTTCATATTAATGTGCTAATTATCGCAAATGACCTTTGCAGGGTAATATATTTCAGTAGATGCGAAAGACGGGTGAGTCCTAAGGGTGGACGTTTCCCCAGGGAGCAGTTCAACCGCAGAGCACGTGGATCTGAACATCTTATTTTAGTACATACTAACTCGAACGTCGCTGGCCTGAATCGCAATGTGTATTGACCAACGTCTCTGTGACCTCTCTCACCTCCTTACAACAAAACAAATTGTTTACAATCTATGTATGTATGGAGAAATGTTTTTGAGTCTATACCATGTTTTTCTGGTATTATACAAACTTTTATTATTGTTTTTCTTAAAACAATATTCATTTGTACTATTAGTTTATTAGTATTGACCATAGTGAAATATTTGAAGAAATTCTTCTCCAAGCTATTATTTTTAACTTCTAATTTGGAAGAGAATAGGACTGTGGTCTCTTTTTAAATCCTCTTGCCTATTAATATTTTATCATTGTATTGTGAAGTCATTTATAGTAGTTCGCTAGATCTCCAAAGATATTTCAATCTAAAACTCTTTATAAACTTATCGTTAAGGAATTTCACATATAAAAAATTAGAATATTTTATAAACCGACACCATAAAATAATGCAGTATTAATTTTGTTACAGTTTTTCAAAAAAATACGTTTTTGTAAATAAAATAAATATTACAAAAGATATTAATTTTGTAATTTTTGTGGTCGCTTTTTTCATATGAAGATACACATTTGAGTGTTATTAATTTTTTTTTTAATATTTACGTTTTTAATTATAGAATAACTACTGAAATAATCCTTGATCAATATTCTGTAGATAAAGTACTCTTATCTTATAGTAATTCGCTCAGGTGCCTCAACAGTAAAATACGATTTTATAATTTTTAGCTGAAAATTTATTAAACTACATCAAAGTATACTAATTTACTTAAAATTCAGTAATAGGGTGACGATATCATATTTTTTGATAAGAATAATAATCACCTTATTTTAGAAACTGCTCGAAGTTATTGCCGCCATGTTCCGTTACCATTCTTTATACCCAGAAAATTTTTAGTATCCCTCCATCTATCACCTCAAAAAAATTGGCACAGTTATTCTGGGACACCCTGTATAAAGGGTGTCAATGAACTACTGCAACAATTTGAAAGAGCTTGCAGGATACACCAAAACAAGAAAACTACAATGTCGACCTTATGTGGGTTTTTGGGTTCAACCTGCATCTCTAAATGGAAACCGCGCTAGTAATGTTTGATGTTGAAAGCTGTAAGTAAAATTAAATTAAATTTTATAGATCCCTTTTCCCTTAAAGATATTTTAATTTAATTTATACAGGGTGATGATAAAGTTTGGAACAAAATTCGTAACTGCCGTTTTTAATTTTTTTAAGAAACTCGCTCTGACAGGTCAATTTTGGTTTTTAAAATGCCATTTCTTGGTATTTAATTAATGACGTCACTGGTGATTTAACAACGACGCGTGGTAGCATGGGTAGAAAAATTCAACGTCGCTGATTTGATTCAATGTCAGCTAGGTTGGAATTCCTGTTTGCTGCCCGGTCCTAGTATAAAGGTGTTGTCAATTTGTAGGTGTTTGTTCGTTTATTTCAAACGAAATTGAAATAGGGTTTTGAAATTCGGTATAAATCATAATACATTTAGGATACCTTTTCGTGAAATTTTTAATTTTTAAACAATAAAATAAAATAATCCATGGCTAACATGATTTTTTTAAATTTAAATTTCGTTGACCATTAATAAAATAATAAAAAAATTTTCGTAAGCCGACTTTACATAAGAACACCTTTTTTTTGTTAATAATTAAATAAGTGGCATATTAATTTATAAAAAAATTTGCAATAGTTAACTAAAAAAGTTATGAGCATTTTTAACCCCAACCCTCTTTAAATCTAATCTTTTAAAACATCCAACAATCACGAATACGTAACTAGCTGTATTATGATTCATACCAAATTTCTCAAAACTCTACTTCAATTTGTCTTCAAATAAACGAACAAAAACCTTTATGAAGCGGGATCGGACATATTATGTTTATATGAAGTTTTCTTCTCTTCTTATTTTCATGTGATGAATATGCCCTTAAGAGAATTCAGAATAGTTTTGAATCACCCTGTATTTACTACTGGGGTTGTAATTCGGAAAAAAAAATCGGCCTAAAATTTTCCTAAAAGTTTATTTCATACATTTAGGTCTTAGGTATTTTCTCAAAAACCTTGGTGTTGTTAATTAAAAGCGGGTTAAATTTATTAAGGAAATGGAAATGCCTTATCAAAAATAGTGAAATACCAACGTGATAGTGGATTATTATTAGGGGATGCTAAATATTCAAGAGGGATCCCAGGACAAGAAATATTGAAACACAAAGAAAACGTTATTATTAAATATGGATCTAGGTAAATTATTAGAATACAGTTCTTCGAAATTCAATTATTCGAACACAATTATTCGAAAAGTAATTCTTCGAAAAGGAATTATTCGAAAAGTAATTATTCGAAATGGACTTATTCGAAGGTTACAATTATTCCAAAACATTTATTCGAATTAGTCATTACCCATTGTCATTTATTTAATAAATTTTCTTATGGCTATGGAACAAAACAAATACCTGTTAGCTACGGGGAGTGTATTCTTATTTCCATGCGCTTGGAACTTAAAAATACGAAAACATATATTTCTTGCCAATTCTGTTTCGACCTTAATAGCAAATAAATCAATATAATTATATTTTGCAAGATACGTTTTTGTTTTTTGAGAAAATGGAGTATGTGTGTTGTGTGTAGTGAATAAGGTTATCCTAAGCTGGTTCTGGAAGGAATTATGTTTGAAAAACATAAACAAGTTGTTTCCAAAATTTATTGGAAATGTGAACATTTCTTAACAAAAAAGTGCCGGTCGCGTGCTATAACTGAAGGAGATGAGTTGAAGAAAGAGTCCGGAGAACATTATCATGGATCATGGAGGTAATGCTGCAAGTCTTGAAGTAGCGAAATTTATAGATTGTGTACGAGATTCAGCCATAACGACACAGAATACACCCCAGTTTATAATATCCTTACTATCAGCAACGGTAAGCTACAGTTCCGGAATTAAACTCAATTAGATGGACCATCAGAACTATAAGAAGAAGACATAAGACATGATGCATGATGCTGCACCAGCTCTACAGATGTTCAGGCAAGATAATGTGTTTCCCGATGCATACAAACCATCAGCGGAGATAGATTTCTGCAGTTTGATTCAGGCAACACGGTTTCAAGAATCCTAATTGTTGTCTCTATAAAATTCTGAACATTGGTTTGAGGATGAAACTTTTAAATTTTACACTATTCACGGAATAAAGGAAAATACTGCAATTCCGCTAGTGTACATGCTCTTGCCAGATAAAATGAAAAGTAGTTAGAGCACAATAATAATTTTTATGTGACATACATGAGCATTATAGAGGATTTTCTAATATCATTATGAATTTGTAGGGACTGATGATGACTATAATGTTTCACAAAAATCATAAAATTTAGCAATTTAAAAATTGCTGTAACTTCTTAAGTAGTCCAAAAAAATAGATAATAGGAAAGTTTTTGTTCAGAATCATATCTATCTAAAATAAATTTTGCTGGACAAAAGGTGAGACATCCTCCTCATCAAAAAAAATATAATGATTGCGCTGCAAAAATCCAAAGAGTCACGGAAAGTTTTAATCCAACAAGTATGGTGAAGTATGTAAAAGGAATTGCACATAATATAAGTTATTAAAAAGTCACATGTTGTAATTCTATACGCCACATAAAATACAGGCAAACGTCGTTTTGCGCTGGTTCGATTTACGCCGATTCAGAATTACGCCGGCGTGGGAATTTCTGAGTTTCCGAGTTAGTTTTCGTTTTGTTTTTAAGAAAAAAGATTTAATTATGTTTTTTATTTTATTATAAAATTAAAAGAATATTCAATTTGTAGTTTCATTATGGGCGACAATAGTGATTCAGAACCCAAACATTGTGCGAAAACAGCATAAAAATGTGTGTTCATTTTACGCCGAATTTTTTACGCCGGTATATGTCGGAACGGAACCCCGCCATAAAACGACGTTTACCTGTAATGATTTATGTGGATTTATAGGCAGATTCTAGTCTAAAGTCTTTTATAGGCAGATTCTGGTCAAAATTAAAGGCCTTTAAATAGAAACAAGTAAGGTAACCATGGAAATTGTCCATTACAACGCATATAAAAAATTTAAATTTAAAGGCCTTTAAACTTAAATGATTTGACCAGAATCTGGAGATTAATTAGAAACATTTAAGGTAACCATGACAATTATCCATTACAAACCAAATAACAAGTTTAAAGGCCTTTAAACTTAAATGATTGGTCCAGAAACTGGGTATTAAGAGTCACTTCTTAATAGGCAAAAATAGCGGTTTATGGCTGCTACTAGATATGCTAGTGCAAACAATATTTATATATATATATATTTATTTGAGATTCGAAAGTCTTTTGGGAAGCAGGAAAAAAATGGGAGAATCTATAAAAAAATATAATTACCTAAAATTACCTTAACTTTGGTCGCTTATAATTAATTCTGCATAAAATTATAAAACAAAAGCTTCTTCACAGATTTAGTTTAATCAATTTAATTTACAAATCAGAAAGAAATTTAAAAATCTGTCAAGAATAACTTGAGATAAAATGGCAGCCGTAATGCTCGATTTCATGATTTTTCACAATTTTTTAAACGCAGCAACAAAAAAATCTCATAAACATAAATAATATGTATAATAGTTTTCAATTATCATGCAAAACTGTGTATATTGTTGCTAGTATTTATTTAAACTTGGTATTTAATGTTTATATCGGTGACCCTTAAGCTTTATTATTTGTGAAATTTTGGTATTGATTAAGTTATATACATTTAATTAATATGTGTTAAATCCCTCTAAAAATTAGGTAATTAATAATAAGCTTTAAAATAAAAACTCAGTTTCTTTATAAGATATTTAATAAACCAAAAAGTTTTCGTTAATTTAATCTTGACATTATCAAAGGCTGTAGTGACAGATTAATACAAAAGCTTGTTTGATATTTTTTGCAAAGAAACATGTAGAAAAACTTGAACCTAGCAATCTGATTCAAAAAGAATATATAAAAAAGCACGATTGGTAAATGAATGAATAAATTAATATGTAGCAAATGTAAAGATTTTAAATTATTGACATATAAATGTCTCGAAATTTGTTTTAAGGAGGATTTTTTCCATTTTTATTGATCAAACCAAGTTAATATAAATTAAGATGTATAGTGTAAGTACACTTTATACAGGGTGGCCCAACTAAGAGTTTCCACTCGGGTTATTTTGAAATCAAATAATTTTTGAAAAAAATCCTGAAACCGGTATACTTATATTTGCTGGAGATAAATTTTTATAGTAATGCAAGGAAGAACCCCTTACCCCGTTAGCCAGGGAAACTACCCTTTCTGAAATCTTAAATGGCAATGGGGGTCGAGTGAACTTTTAAGCTTGTGATTTTGCTTGACCCCTATTGGGAATCTTCAACCTTCATACTGCTACGGACATAATTTAATTTTGGAAAATTAATTTAACCCCAAATGAATCGGAATAATTTGCAATGATTAGGAGAATGGTACTCTTTATATGTACAGGGTGTTCTAAGCCACCCGTACCTCCCTTTTATTTCGAGAACGCTTTGTTGTACATTTCTGGGATAAAAAGAATTGCTACTAAAGTATCTTACTTTACAATTTTTTTCATTTAAATTTACCAAATAGGTTATGAACCATATCAGAATTTCTTATTAACGAGATTTTCTGTTTGAACAAAATTTCGACCCCCCCCCCCCTATTGGGATTTTTGACGATAAAATCTTGTCTACTTTCTAGGATTTTCTTCTAAGAACTTCTTTTTGAGACACCCTCTATATGACATTTCTTAGATTATACTTGACCTAGGTTGCCAATTAAAACTTCGATATTACTGCTGGTTTCGGGTTCTTCCGCCTTTTTTTTAGAAATTACGAATAACACAAAAAAATTTGTAGGGTCAATTTGGTGGTATTTTTTCATTATTATAGGATAACGCGCTCTCAAAATAAAGGGGTGGTTCGGGTGCGGGTGGCCTGCGACACCGGGTATACTATTTTATAAAATTTCATTTTACTTAATTGTTGGCTATCCAATGTTTATCGAGTTGGGATATTTTGCAAACATTATACGTCTAAAAATACTGTACATTGTAATTATATCACCGTAATTTAGAATAAATGGCTATGTAAATACTTTTACTAAAAATAGACAGCGGATGCGGCTTGGGTAGCTTTAAAACCTTTACGATTCTTCGTTTACATAATCATGTATGTACTTCTGGAATAGTTGATTTTGATTCTATTTTGTGTTAAGGTTATTTTATTTTACCCTGATAATAAAACCTTATACTACTTAAATAATTCATTAATATAATACTAACATCTATACTGGGTGTACACGAAACTTGGACCTCCCCTGATATTTCTTTTGAAATTTTAGTATATTAAACAGGGTGTCCCAATTTTTTTAACAGCAGATTTTTTTAGATAGTTTATGTCATTCTAAACAAAAATTTGGCTATGACCTATTATGTTTTTTCGACTCTTTAAAAAGTTACAGCAATTTTAAAATTGACATTTTCATGATTTTTGTTTACACACCCCGTATAATACTCTTTCTTATTATATTTTCTTTATTGAAATCAATTATTATTTAGATTTTTTCTATGCCAAATTAATTTTTTTGATCATTATTGGCTGTATTTAAAATAAGTGTGAGACGAGGTTAAATTTCCCTCGGTAAAATACAGCATCTTATTGGCTTAAAGATATACAAAATTCAAAGCATACTTGAGTTTAATAAAAAAAATTAAAATTAAATGAAATTTATACTGGGTGTAATAATTAAATTTTTAAAATTTTAAAATTGATGTAACTTTTTAAGAAGTCGAAAAATTTTCCTAATATGAACTATAGTTCATATTAGGAAATTTTTGTTCAGAAAGACATTTACTATCTAAAGAAAATTTGCTGGGAAAAATAGTGGGACACGCTGTAATATAGACTAAGAAAACACTTAAAAAATTTAATTTTAGTTCCGGTTTCACGGGAAATTACACCTTATTCCTTACTTTAAATATAACTATAACACCTTTGGTTTTTGTACATATTATTAAACATTGGGATTATTATTATTTCCCGACAAATTTTGTTTTGAAAACATAAAAAAATAATTTGGATTCTTATTTCGTAAAAAAGTTTAGTATGCACGAGGTTCATATCTTCTTGTTGGCTATCACAGTAATCAGAAAAGAAATCCTCTATCTAATTAGGAGGCGGTCCCACTATCTTGCCATTTAAAATAATGATGATATTTACAAAAAACGTATTTTGAAATTTACAAAAGTAATATCTCAAAAACGGTCAAATGAATTCCATACATTTTATTTTATTTTATGTACCTAACTGTATTATTTAAACGTAGTTTGAATTTTTGTCACACACATAGTTTAAACTTACCACAATGTTTAGTAATATGTAAAAAAAGTAGAGTGCTACATTTAAAACAAGAAAGTTGATGTAATTTCCGGTAAATGATTTTTCTTATACCATATAACATAGTAAAATTTCAATTTTTTTTTTTTTAATAAATAAACAAATAAGAGAGGTGGACCTAGTTTCGTGTACACACCGGTATACACACCGGTATCCCATTTTAGATCATTCAGCTGAGGATATCCTACTTTTTTGATCATATCTATATTCTTTGGGTTTTCAATAGTTCTAAAACTACTGAATTAATCATTGCTCAATATTTTACAGAAAAAGTACTTGTATAGTAAGTCGTTTCGGTGCTTCGTTTCGGAGTAAAAGTAGATTTTATAACTTTTATAATATTATAATTTATTTCCTTAACATTTTGTGTGCTTAATGTACAATGAAATATGTTAAAATTTTCATTTTTTATTTGTTATAAGAATATTAAACACATTATTACAAAAACTGCTCCAATTTATTCCAGCTAAGTTCCGTTTTCATTATTTTGAAAATTGTTAAAGTGGTATAGTAGTGGTATACTTTCTAAGGAAGCAATTCTTTATATTTATAAAATGCTTAGTTTTTCTCCCTCTACTACCCATCAAATTAGAACAGTTATTTAGGGATACCCAGTAGGCTGTATAAAATATTATTAGAAATAATACCATAATAAAAAAAATAAGCAAGAACATCACATCAGATATATGAAAGCGGTAAAAAAAAACATAAAATATCAATTATTTTTCAAATTAGCAATACCTACTACAGATTTTAGATCAAAGTATTTCAATTAAAAGGTAAGTAAACTATGCATTACTTTTTACTTTGCCTATGTCTAAAAAATAATTCCTTTTCTTTTTTAAATTTAGAAAATAAAAACATAAACTAGGTATGTATATTTAGAAAACTTAGTTATTTATTTTTCACTTTGCAATCCTCATTTTGGATATTATTTGTAAATATCTCACACCCTTTAACCTAATCGAACCAAAGCAACAATCTTTAATTTTTTTTTAAATTAATCTGGTTGTGAATCTGTATACTGAATTTCCGTCTATAATTTTCACAAAGTTTTAAATGTTTTTGTTTTAATTGTAATGCTTTTACCTTTGGCCATTCTATACTTTGTCCGTCAGCTTATAGTATTTATACTCTTCAAAAGAAAAAAATATGTAGTATGAGATTTAAATTAAATTAAATTAAATTTAAATAAATTAAAACCCTTTTATAATCTTATAAAAGGGTTTTAATTTATCGACACTATTGCAAATTTAAAACGTTTAAAGAAAATTTAAAAATATTTGAATAAATTCCAGAGATGTGTATACGCCTTTTTAAATTTAATCTTTCTTAGTAAAAACGAACAAGTAAATAATCATTCTTGTGAAATAATCTGAGTTGACATTCTTTGAAAGAGGTTTAGATAAAAGCTATGCTGCTGTTAGTTTTTTATTTTTAAAATGTTTGTATTATAGTAACCAGAATTTCCAGATTAATTTATGTGCTTGTATATTTTAGAAATAAAATGTTTTTAAGTAACGAATATTACAAAAAGCTTTGTACTATTAAAGTATTTTATCTCTATAATTTATAAAGAAAAAGTCCAAGAACTACGATTTCCCATGACACCGATTTTTTTCTTAATAAATGTAATAATACACAAATATACAAATTAATTTAGGTGCTTGTATACCTATATCACTATAAAAACTTATTTCGAATGTGATAACAATCTCATAATAAAATACTTTATTTCTTTTACGTTATCATGAAAAAATGTAAATACCAAGATTTCCCAAGGTACTGAAAAATTACAATTGTTATAAAAAGCTTTGAATTTTGGATATTGTTTCACAAATAAAACAAAACCTATGACTGCTTCAATAATTTATTTAACAAATACTTTCATTTTGATAAGCAACTAACAATTTATAATAAAATAATAGTTTAAAACAAACCTAAAAATATTGCTTTACTAAAACGACAAATGCTCTTTAATTTATAAAATACATGTAATAGAAAGATACAATATAATTTGTCAAGGAGCTAATATGAGGTTAGGCACAAAATTTATTTGTTTTTCAAGTTTTATATACAACGACAATTTGTTGCTTATTGCTATGAAATTTACAATAATATACACCACTTTTTTATAAATAAGTTAGGAAACTTGGTGTGATTTCAACTGGTAATTTAACTAATATTTTTTATTTATATAAAATATACACATTTATATATATTTACATCATTAAATATAGAAAAATGTATTTATGTTTATTTTAAATTTGAACTAAATGATATGTTTCTAACTATGATAGAAAAATATAAAGATTCTAAATATGACATCTATAATAAATATGATAAATAACGATTTATATTACAAAAATCAAGATATTGTTTAATAAATAAATTTCGATATACATTTACTATTATGTTACAAATCTTTTAGATTCCATGGAATACATGAACCCATGATACAGACATCTTCCCCGTAAATGAAAGGTAATGAATATCTTCCACTTCTCCGTCACTTTGGGCGAGGTGGGGGTGTTGGAATGTTTTGAGCTGATGATGGGGTTATTCTTGAAGGAACAGGCGGAGGAACTGATGGTCTACTATACAACATTTTTCCTGGTGGTGCAGCTGGAGGTGGTACCCCAGGAGGCAATTGTGGTGGAGGATACGAAGGTGGCCCGCCAACTGGTGTTACAGTACCTGGTTCAGGAGTTGGTGGTGCTGTGAGATGTTGAGCGTCTGAAGTACCCTGAGAACTTGGCAATACCATTGTTTGTACTGGCAAAGTCGGCTTTTCAACTTTTTCTACTACTTTTTTTGGTGGTTGCGCAGTTGAAGGTGTAGCAGGCTTCGAAATATTCACCTTTCTATCAGTCCCAGCAGCAACGTAAGAGAACACGCAGAGCACAGAGTAGCAAATTTGATCGGCCTATGTTTTAAAACAAGATAATTTGTTTTTTAATATTTAACAAATATAATTATGAGCACAAAGGTAACTCATTAATCATTCTCGCCATGCATATTGAAAAAATCCGATGGAGCGATAATGTCATCGCGCTAGCCTACAAAATGAAAACCACATGCAAAATAAAAATAATAAATGAAAATCACAAAAAATATACATTAATTTAATGTGTTATGAATGACTTACCATTGACGACTTATATTTTCGTTGTATAACCTGACGGGTTTTCGGATCTAAAATAATTTATTATGCATGAGTTTGAATTATAATTTTATTAAGTTAAACTTACTAAATTCTTCCAATACAAATATTCCTCCTTTTTGCGTAAAACACTTTCGGATATGATCAATTCTAACAAAAAACTGGAAAAGGAATTCTTTTTTAAATAGTTGTTTAAACATCGAAAGAAAGCCAAAACAATGGACTAAAAGCTATTTAGGCAAAGCAAATATTACATTCCATTCCATTAACATGCGTGAAGCGTAGGCAACTTTAGAGATGGTTTGCTTTATGTATGAAGTCCCATTAGAGTGTAAAAGATGTGTGTTGTGTGTCTGTGGTGGTGCTATTGGTGAGGATGACCTAAACTGCCATGCGGTGTCCGGTTAGCAGCAGCATCTAAACACTACAACTATGCGAACACCGATTAGCATAACCATGACTTAACCACGTGTAATTTCTGACCATGGAATTATTGAGCCATTGTTATTTAATGTTTTGATTTATAGGATGGTAAGGTGTTGGGATTGCGTGAGATAGAGAGTATCACTACTACAGGGGAAAAGCGCTAAACTAAACAGAGACTATGCTAAACTAACATTTTAGATGAAATTTGTTTTATATACCTCAAAGTCCTGCAAAGAAGCCACCAATCGAGCGATCGACGTGGATATTTTGGTTATAGATAAAAAAAAACCAACAGAACACAACATTAGTGACGATCTAGTATATTGCCCGACAAGGACCATCTCAAAAGTTCCTAAGCTTAAACATGCAGACCTTTTTCGAAAGATGCGAAATAGATCTACATTGCCACACACGGCCACTCTTTAACATCTATTATTACTCTATGCATGTATTTAAAATACACATACTTAATTTATATACAGGCTTATCCAATTTACACCTAATAAATCATCTTGTATTATAAGAATAAAGTTTAGCATACGAGAAGAAATAGATTAAGTAGAAAAAGTAAGCATACATTAAAATGGTGCGTTATAGTATTTTTCATTTGTACTTTAAAAAATTATTAACTTTAATTAAAAATTAAAACACACCATTATTTTTAAATTTTTCATAATATACATATAAAATAAATTTTATTGATTGCACATTTAGCTGCATGCAAATCAATTTATAACATTAAGTAAAATACCTTGAAAAATAAAAGAAATAAAATAATAAAAAAAGAAAATTACTACCTGAAATCAGCTCCAAATTATGATGAAGAAAATATCGAAGCCACTTGATACTTATTCATTCAAATCACTGAGTAAATAAAACTTAATAAAGTAATTAATAATGAGAAGAAGTTTATGCAGAACAATTAGATGGCAACCTTGGCGAGTGGCAGAGCATATAAGAAAGTTTGAGTGGTCCTTGCAAATGCACATGTCACAGCGCACCCAACAACACGAAAAATAAATTTACAAAAAAATTTGCTAACATGGAAGGCAAAGAATTTTAAATGCCTTTGCTTTCCAATATTCTATAAAAATATAGATAAAATTATTATATTGCTATTAACATAAATGAGCCAAGTCTATATTAAAAATATTACTTTACATTTTGAAAAACGGTAAAAATGTGTTTTGAATCTAATTGGCTCATTATTATCTATCTGTCAAAAACATTTTTCATACCTTGCTATTGGCAAAAAGAAGCCCCACACCCTCCATACAAACTTGAAGTAAACCCCCCTCACCAGTACTCATATCTTGAACAGGAAATTCTCCTCCTAATTCAGGTGCGCTTCCAGCTATTCCTCCTCTTTCCATTGCTTCTTTTATGCAGTAATATAATTGCTTGCACTAAAATTAAATACTCACTTGCCTATATATTTTCGTAAAATAATTACTCTTACCTTCTTTGTATAGTACTTATGCAATTGTGTTTGTTGTCCATTGCGTCTCCAGAGACACAAAACTTTATTTTTGGGACTATAAGTCATATTAACCAGTCTTTCGTACCACCATCTTTCTACTATAATACCAACAACTGATCTTAATACCAAGCCATCATCGCGAACTTCCAAAAATCTTAGTTCTCCACCACCATCGATACCTTGATGAACAGTGAAACTCTGTCGATGTAATAATCTTGAAGATAATGGTTTTAAATCGATATCATTACCGTGCTTAAAATAGAATAAGAAATATGCATATTACAAATGATGCATTAAAATTTAAAGGCTTTTAGACAGGAACAGATTTTTTTACTTCGGGGATTGGATTAGAGTTAGGAGGTAATAATTCTAAAAGTCCCCGACTTTAGAAGGTGAGGCAAATGCAGAGGGGCCCCCGGAAGTCTTTTTTATTTTTCGATTATAATTCGAAAAGTAATTGCTCCTACGTAAAAAATACACATAAATTTTTTAAGATGTCTAAATTTCCAAAATTTTCGATTGTCTTGTCTTTAACCGATCTCAAGTTATCCGCTTCTGTAAATCGCCTATTTCCGAAAAACGCTGTTTCTACTCGAAATCAGTCCCTATATTTTAGTGCATTCATTTGGCATTTTAACTATTTATTGCTGTAAGTTGTTTCATTTGGTATAATATGAGTATATTTAGCTGTATTCCAAACAGCAGAAAAAGGTAGGTAGCACTATGAAACCACAACATATTATGGTTTAAACTAATTTTATGCACACATTAGTTATTTAAAAAAAAAACAACCGATCAATCTTAATGTATAGCAATGATGTATAGGTACTTGAAATTCTTCTTGATGAAAGGGGAGAATACTTCATGTGGACTCACTTATCACAACCAGAAAAAAGGGAATCCTCCAAGGAAACTCCAATGTGATCGAGTTCCTCTTCCTCCTCATTCTCGCAGATGAGGACCTCGTTATGGCAGTTGCACTAGCAGTTCAGCAACCGCATGTAACAGAGTCGTATTTTTTTGTCAGTGACAAAATATAGTTTGGAGATTTTTTTAGAGGGGCAGCATTTCTGTCTGACAGTGTGTACACCACCCATTTTTCTCCTCCCATCCTCCCAATCTGGTGTTCGTACACCTCACACATCTGCGAGCAGTACCGTTCCCATCCACTGTTGGATCTGGTAGTACATCTTATAGTAGCGATATTTCCTGTCCCCTTCAGTTGGTGAAAGTGTTGAAATGTCAATCTTTATCAAGGCAACTTATTTTATGAAGAATCGATACCTGTACTTATCTAAGGATGACTCCTTAGATGGAGCACCATACCATCTGAGGATGCAATTACATATTTCCAGGTTTTCCAACCTCAAATGGTAAGGATGAAGGGCTACTTGGGTGTTCAAACTTTTCCCCTCCCAAGGTTTCACAAGGTATATGCCACAATGAGGAGGGGTTTTCGCCTTTTCGCCTTTTCGCCAACGACAGATCTGTCAAGTACACATCTTCGCCTATGACAGCTACTGAAGAGAAAATGGACTTTTCAATAGCTACAATACAATTTTCGAATCTGCATCATCTTATACTTGGAGGGGATTTATGTTATTTTCCTCCAGTTTTCGCATAAACACCTTGATTAAAGGAGTCTTGCTGTTGGTGTTGGAAAGGAAGACCTCCTGTTTGACTGTGATTTTAGTTTCCATGATGAACTGTATATCCACGTAATTTTTCAGTCGATATCTACGATTCTGTTCTTCAACTTTTGTACTTTTTGATGTGTAGCCATAAAAGGCATAGTACAACTTCTTCCCTGATAATGGTTCTTTAGAAATCGTACTATCTAACATATAGTTGATATTTTGTCGGCCTTTTTATGCCTAATGACTTTGTGAATAAGAAATCCTTCATCAAAAACTATGGCAAGGTTACTGAATTGTTGAATTTTTGTTGAGGTTTATTTTATACTTAATGAAATACTACAATAACTTACAACAATTAAAAGATAAAAAATGCCCAGTGAATGCAATAAAATGTAGGTATTTATATTAAGCATTATGGTAAAATTATAAGGCCACAGTTTGACAAAAATTTGATTTGAAACAGTTTTATCAGAAAAAGTGTTTTCCGGAAATAGGTGATTTTCAGAAACGGATAACTCGAGAACGTTAGATGATATAGGCCTGTAAACTGTCGTCATGTTGTGACTGATCTATACAGCACGTTATAGATCAGTCATAACATGACGCCATTACAGTTATACGACTTTTGTTTTGTAAGTTTTTCTAAAAATGGTTACTTTTATGATCTTGCTAAATTAACTTTCTCAAATAAAAATCTTTTAATTCAAAAAGTTTTTAGAGAGTATTTTTATTTTTAGCATAGTTGTTCCAGAACAAACGGTATAATATGTATGTTTAATTTTAAAGGACCACTATTAAATTGTTAGGATATATTGTTTCACTTAAAATGATAATAAGTATTTAATATTTAATACTACATTTATAAAACTTACCAAATTATTAATTTGATCCAATAATAAATTTACTTCTTGACTGTACACTAAACCTATATGACTCTTTCCCAAAAGGCGTCTAATTTTCCGCTTAATTTCAGCTTTATTTACATTAAGCATAACAAGACAAGCAGTTAAATTATATAACATAGTTGAAAGCAATCTGTCTTCATCGTGCTCCAAACGTTTCCTTTCAGTGTCACTTAAAGATTTATATCGCTCCATCATCTCTCGAGGACCTTGATCCATTCCGACCATATCCCTTTCTTGAGAAACGGCATCCAAAAATGCATCCTCCCAAAATTGCATTTGATCCCAAAGACTAGACCGTTCTTTTCCGATTAAACCTTCAAATATATAAGTTCTTGCCATGTCTGGAGATGGAGTTGTTGCTGTATTAACCATGTGACCCCCATGATAACGAAAACCTGTGCTCAGAGATGATTTACTTGACCAAACGCTCGAAGTTCTTTGTTTGGGTATTTTCGGAAACTAAAACAAGTTTATTCACATCGTATAATATTGTGCTATATTTTTATTTTATGAAGACAATTCAAGCCACATTTAAAATATTACCTGTAATGTTTCAACTTCTGTATCAGAAACTGTAGAACGGAAAGAAGCTTGAGGGCCACCCCTATTTAAACCACAAGCTGGTCCCGTCGTTATTGAACCGCCAGGTGAAAGGGTTCCACCAGAACCATGCATTGTTCCTTCAGCCTATTACAACATAAAAATCAGGCATACTCATTTGTATCCGCACAAAAATATTCTACATAATGAATATGCCTGATGGAAAATCCTTATCATGCAATTATTTATTAAGAAACTTACATCAGATTCAACTGAGGTTAGCTTGCTTAAAAGCATATTTTTCTTCTGATTAAGCATATCTTTAAACATCTCTGCTGTTGAATGTTGACTTTCTGCCTCAGATTCATCTTGTATTAACCTAACTTCGGGTGTATCTAGATTGATTTAAAAAATCATTTTAAGTAGTTACGTTTCTATAAAACAAAAAATAAAATAGTATTACCTGTTTGTGATGATTTTCTAGAATCCCAATCTAATTGCAATGACGAACGAGGACTCAATGGCGTACGTGGACTAGAACTCTGAAAAATCATGTAACGATGTCAACTGGATTTTCAAGTACTTAATTTATTATTTTTAAATCATAAAAACAATCAATACTTTTTTA
This sequence comes from Stenus bimaculatus, assembly GCA_963971135.1. NCBI lineage: Eukaryota > Metazoa > Arthropoda > Insecta > Coleoptera > Staphylinidae > Stenus > Stenus bimaculatus. The sequence goes on along the minus strand of OZ020180.1, from coordinate 65,404,235 downwards.
ATTGTAGAAATTGTGATTACCTGTGTAGTTAAATCAGTTGGAATTCCATCACCTAAATCTTTAGACCAATAATGTGTATGAGCTATTTCCAAAAACTGAAAAGCCGAAGCCATTCCTCCAAGACCATAATTACTATAAGTAACTTCTAAGCCATGCGCAACTGCTTGTAGCGCTTTTAGTATACCTTTCCAAACAGGTTTAGGAACACACTTAAATCAAAACATATTTTAGTACAAGGGTTAAATATGGCGAGACTATAACATACCACATCATCTATATGATCATCGGGAGCAATTTTTTTATCGAGAGTTTTATTAAGCTTATTCAATACAAAATTACGATAAGATTCATCTTCCATTAATTTTTTCAATCGGTTAAGTTTTAACCAACCTACTCCTTCCCCTTCTAGAATTTGGTTAACAACCTATAACAATATTTGTCAAATAAATATTTTTTTAGTTACTGCATAATTCAACATACATCTTTCAGGAAAGCTTGATTTTCTGCATTAGTTGTGGTTCTATCTATAGATTGTTTTCTCTGCATTTCATCCTGCCTTCTGGGAGCGTGTTTGATCAAGGGACTTTTTTCGACTAAGCCTTTAGGACCTCTTGGAAATGGACCAAATACTCCTGTTTTAACTTCTTTGGGTTTCTCATTTGGTTTAATTGCTTGTACTTGTTGAGCAGATTTTGGGATATTTTTACTACCAAATAAATCCGAAAACATACTGGAAGTTGATGCCGCTATTCCATTTAAATCCGAACTTATGTTTGAAAAGAAGTCACGACTGGTTCCCGTAATGAGGTTTGAGCTTGCTTGTACCAATGATGTGCTTGTACTTGAGCCACGCCGTTCTTCATTTTTATTGAAAGAATCTCCCTAAATTTAAACAATAATTATATTGCCAAATAAATTAACATATTTAAATAAAAGTTACTTACCCTTAAAAGTCCTTTTTTGCTTACAGCTTCTTTTGCACTTTTAGTAAGATCACCAAATGTAGATTTACCAACATAAGTTAAATCTTCAATTGTATTTTTACTAACACCAGCTGCAGTTTTGCTGGCCTCCAAAGCTGACTTACTAGCTTCGTGCATACTTTTAGAGGCTTCTTCAACCGCCTTTTTAGTTTCTTTAGTAAGTTTATCGAAAGGGGCAAAAATATGACTTTCCTCAGCTTCATTAAGCTTACCTTTGGCTTGTAATTTTAACTATAAAGCATTAATTTTAAATACACAACCTAAATTATTTTAAATTCCATTTTACCTTATCCATTTGAGCTAATAATCCATCTTGGCTACTTTGTCGTGTAGTCTCACGTACCAACTCTTTCGCTTGTGAAGCAAAATGATCGAACAAAGAATTTTGAGACCCTTGTCGAGTTACTGCTTGCATTACAGGACTTCCATTACCGGATGATCCAAAACTGGATGTTCGAGCTAATACGTTACCCACACTTGGTTGCCGTTGCAAACATGGGCTGATAGGAGGTACTGGTGTAATTGCTCTTCCTGAACGAGTTTTTCTTGGAGTTATAGATCTTTCTGTATCACTTGTAGGAGAATCTTGTTTAACAGAAGTACTTAAAATAGTTTTGGGTGTGGTGGTGGAATTTGAATCGGATTCGTTTTCAAAACTTCCCCCATCCTCTTTTTCCTTCACAGCAGGTTGAACGTCTACCTTTTTGCCAAATTCAAACTCCGAATCCCTATTAAATGAAGGTGAACTTAAATCAGACTGTGTACTGCTAGAAGATGATTGTGGTGAATCTGGTCGATCTTCATCAGGCACTTCGCCATCTGGGTATTGTAATTGAGAAGGTGGTTTATAAACCAATAAAGGATCTAGGTTTGATGAAAGTGACATATTTTGTGCCGATCTTCTAGCTTCTTGATAAGATGCTGAGTATCCTGTGAATATATCATTATCATACCTAGAATTATTTTTACTTTCAGCTACTCTACCTGGGGATAAGTCGGAAGAAGCCATTTCTGAAACAAAATCGCTGAGTGAAGAATAACTTGAGCTTGTACTTTCAGCACCTTCTGAATCTGAACCGCTTTCATCTGTAGGTTGATTTTCTTGATTATGCATACTTCTCAGTGCGCCATTTAATGAACTACTATCATCCCAAACAACGAATTTAATTGGTTCTAAAGTATGCAAAAACCACTTTTGTTTATCTCCTATTTGAACTGGGTCTAAAACCCCTGTATGAACTCTTTGAAACGCTACGTTAGTAGGAGTTAATGACCATTCTGCTAAGAATTCCACAGCTTGCGTTCGCGCAAATTTATTTAAAAAATGCGAGGCTCTTGGCCTTGAACGTAAGAAGCTATTTATTTGAAAAGCTACTACTGGTCTAGGATATAATCTGAGCGTTCTTGTGTGTTCCGAAAAATTCGCCAATAAATTTTGAGAATTAAAAAATCGAACCATGGCTACACGAGTCGCAACATCGACAGAATCAACATCATTTCCATAAATAAATGGATTAAACGTTGATGATGGTGGAGTTGGCGAAATCGAAGATCTTGGTGAAACAGGTGAGTTTCCCGGCATTCGTGGTGAGTATCCCTGATTTGGTGAATATTGCGGTTGTTGGGAAGAAGGAGATAATTCACTCGATTTCCGTGCAGAAGAAACACTAAAATTTTAAATTATAAATCTATCAATGAAATTGGTTTTATTTTACCTTAAAGTATTTGGAATGCTTTCTCGCCTTGAGGGTAATAAATGGTTTGAGGAATTCACTGATGAAGGTGTTTGTAATCCAGATAATGCCTAAAATATATAGATACATCTATATAGTTTGTTTATAAATAATAGTTTTTTATAATATTATAAATAGACATGCAAGTGATAAGTACATATAGGATGATCTATAAGTACAGAACAAACTTCACTAATTTAAAGTATGTGTTTGTCCAAAAATAATATAATCATGTACAATACTGTTCTACTGATAATTGCTCAAATTCGCCGAAATTAAAAGGTGGTGTTTAAGTCTTAAACAATTTTCCAAAAAATGGATATACGATCTATTATTGGTAAACACCACCTTTTAAATTGAGGCGAATGTCAACAATGATCTCTAAAATTAATTTTTATGTAGGACTAAAAAATAATCTAATAAATATTGGAATAATAGGCAGATTCTAGTTAAAATTAAAGGCCTTTAATTAGAAACAAATAAGATAACTTTAGGAATTGTTCATTACAACCCATATAGCAAATTTAAATGCCTTTAAACTTAATTGATTTTACCAGAATCTGGGTATAAAACTTTCAACATTTTTTATCAAATTATTGAGACAAATAAGTATTGTACTCTTCTAGTTTATGTTGTTGTTATAAGTCATCCTATATAATTCTAATAGATACTTTTGGTGCAAATACTATATATTAAATATGTAAAAATTATAGTTTTTATTTTAACCCTTCAGAAAAGCTGATATTTAAGTAGCTAGGAACGTGCGTGTTTTATATCCATTATGTCCTCGATTGGTCTGAAGCATATTGTACAGCTACTTGTAATAACATGATTTAAAAAATTAATGAAAGCATATTTTGATTTTTCAAATCAAGCCCTGAATAAAATTAAAACATGTGATCCTTTAAACTACCAAAAGTCATGCAAATATATCTACATGCAATTTTTGCATATTCGCTATGTATTATATTAATTAGAAATATTTACTCCAGTGCCGACTTGATCCATAAGTTGCATAGCCTGTGATCGGATACAAACATTTAGAAAAAGAATCAAAGATAGATTGAAAGAAGTAGAACGAAATAATACAAAATATATAATTTTACCTGCTTCAGATGATTTTTTAATATAGTTCCTTCAGGTTCTGGAAGGGGAGGAATTTCTCCTGGCGAAGTAAGTTTATTGGAGTCCAAGTCAACAAGCCAAATATCATCTGGTATCCTAAATATAAAAACAAAATATTGTCATTGATAAATTCATGTTAAGTAGTCAATAACAGGAAAGAAATTGAAATGAACCAAATGAAAAGCATTTCTAACATTATTAATTTTAGTGCATTTAAAATCGCTTTTATTAAAATGATTTTTTATAATCGTTAAATCTAGAACCCCTAGAACAAGTGGTGCAGAATTTTGAGGCGGAATTTTACCGAAAAGCGTCCAAAGTGCGACTATTTTAAAGATTATTTAATAAACTATTTCGGTGTTTTTGGAAAATTTAAAAAGGCTATATGGTGATTTCAAGTCTACCGATAACGCCTTTAAAATCGAAAATTCGTTAAAAAAAAGGTAAGAACGTTTAGATCGATTGAAGGATGAAACAAGAAAGAAGAGCAGCAGCAGCTACAAAAGTTCGAAGCAACGGTAGGAATTGGTTAGGAAAAAAAAACAGGAAATAGAGAGGATTGTTTTGTAGTTACAAAAAAAAACGTTTTGATAACTTTTTTTATGTAGGAAAGAATATAATCATAGCACGCACAGAATTGGATAGTGTATCAGTGGCTCTGCGAGGGGGGTTTTACGGGGTGTCAAAATATACTCAGCATAAAAAGGCTATCTGCTTTGAAAAAGTAACACATGCAGATGGTGTTTACCACTTTAGTCAATAAATGGAATATTTTAGTTTCGTTAGTTTTCGCTAAAGTCGGGAATAAATTTACTCTTCACGCAGAAACCTGAACATAGTTGAGTAACGCTTAGACTAGCGTCTATCCTCTAGTGTTAAAAAGATTAGAAAGAGATGGCTGTTTGTGAATTTGCATTTCCAGCGTTTAAAAAAATTCGTTTTTTTCAGATAATGCCAAAATTGTCTTCCAATACGAATCTATACAAAGGAAAACTAAAAATACTTCTTTGATAAACTATTTTTGCAAAAAATGAAAAAAAATGCAATAATTGTTGAAAACGCACCAAATGTAATAATTATTGAAAACACAAATAATCTACTAGAAGAAAATTTTGTCATTCCTCCTTCCTGATAATAACTACAAAGAAAACAGAATTAGTTCTGATGTTGAGCGCTGAGCATTTAAGACTTAAGCATTTATACAAGCGAAGATAAATAAGTTGACACACTGGAAAATTTGCGTCTTCCTGGCGATTCTTTCAAGTTTCCAAACTAACACCCCCCTTGAAAACAAACTGACCACGCCATAGAAGAGGACCATACAGAAGCTGGAAGAAGACGCGAGGAGGCATGATGAAAACATGGAACAAATTCGGCAAAAGAGATATTCATAAATCGATGCCATGCTGATGATAATCACGCTTCAAGTACAAATATTATACCTTACTTAACTCAAAACCCCTATAATGCTTTGGTAAGTTACTTAATTTTGATCTGACAATGCATTTTTTCGGATTTCTCGTAAATCAGTTCTGAGGTCTATTTAATAGATCATTTTCGTGGTCGTAAGCATCAAGAATCAATGATGCAAGCCTTGGGTAGTACTACATTAACCGGAGATAAGTTGGAAACATACGATGTGCAGCAACTAATAGATGCTTCTGTGGATAAAAAAGATCCCAAAGCGACTGCAGCTAAAGAACGCTCTAAATCCTATAAATAGCGTTACAAAAATATTCGGAATTGTTCGATTTTGAAAGCTGTTGAATTTGAAACGGTTTAAAAAAAAAACCTGGTATCGATTATACCAACCGAAGGAGCACAAAAAATCAGGAGCATCACAAATCAACCACCTCAAGGTTGGTCCAGCGTTACCACCAACCATTTAGATCGGGTACTTAATGATTTGAGAAGGACTAAGGTTGCAATATTTTTATCATTTTTTACCAGGAGTAATTGATTTGCAGCTTTAACCAAATTATTTTGACTCAGAAATGACGAAAATACAATAATTTTAGTTCTTTTCGTTTTTGGATGAATTCAAGATTTATAATTTTATTTATAGAACTTTAGGAATTGTTGCAAATCTTTGGAAGCAGACTTGTAATGCAGTCAGTGAAGAAAGAGCTTGTTCCAAGTATTGTGTACTTTAGAATAAAATCATAGCAGTTTTGGGTTTGCACAATAAAAAATTTCACGTATTTATTTTATTGATAAAAGACGCTTCAATACCAATTGAATTTCTCTGATGTAAACAAACAGTTCTTTATAATTTTTATATTAGCAAATAATTTACAAAAAAAAGCTCTAACGCAGGTAACTAATATTATTTGTAATAGGTATGTTATTGTAAATTTTTTTTTATAATTCTTTATACAAATCACAAAAAACAAAATATTAAGTTTCCTACCGTTTTTTGTTATTTGTAGAAAAAATTATATTTTTTTTTATAATAACACATTTTAAATAAAATTAGTTACCTGCCTTAGAACCTTTTTTTGTAAATTATTTGCTTATATAAAAATAATTCTGAAAAGAGCGGTTTGTTTACATCAAAGAAACACATTTTATATTGAACCGTCTGAATGGCTTAAGGAATTTGTGGGATTTATCAAAATTGGGTTTTTTTTGTTGAAATGTTTTTTGGGGTTGTCTTACTTGTAAATGAGGTAGTAGAAGGGAGTTACCAATACAAGTTGTGATTTTTTTAAGTTGTAAGCAAAAGAACTCAAAGAATTAATTAACTGAAACTTTAGTATAACATTATCTTTTCAATTTGTTGAAATTAACTACAGCGAACACGGAAACTTGTTTTTTAAACGCTGGATTTTACTTCTTGTAATAATGGGGGTTCCACAAGAGTGAATTCTGGGCCCAGTTTTGTTCACGTTATACTTTGACAATATTTCTGGATTTGTAGGAGTATTTGTTTTAATATATGTGGATGATACATCTGTTGTGATTTCGGGAAATAGAATTGAAGAAGTTGAACTATCATGCAATAATTATTTTACTATTATTATTAAGAATGATTTTCTGCAAATATATTATTTTTAGATATTGAAAAAAAATGATATTTCATTCCAAGCAAAGTATTTTAATAAAAAACTCAACAATTATAATAATAATAATAATTCAATGCAAGCAAACATTTCTAATAAAGTGACTCTTATGTGGAGATGCTCTCCCTGGCTTATGAAGGTTTTTTTGTTCAAAAGCGAACTGTTAGAAATTTGAATCTTGTAGGAATAACTTTCGACAGCTACAAATTTTAACACTTCCCAGTTTATTGAGTTTGGAATTATAAATTTGGAATTAACTCGAGAGCTTCGCATGGTTACCTAATATACTACTTCCAAATAATGTAAACTTGTCAGCTACTCAGAAATGTTTTAAGATCCTGAGTATTATTAAAGCACTGCACCTGCCCTTAACTTGTTTAAATTTTAAGCAGTTTAAGTTTAATTTGAAAAGTTTACTTCTCAAAAATCCATTCTATACATTAAATGAGTTTTTAGAGTCTATTTGAAAGTTTGGAAGAGTAAACTACCACAAAAACTCTTGAGTTATTTTTGCCTTATGCAGTTTTTTCCGACAATTTACTTGTTATAACAAGTAAATATTAATCTGAACAAAAAAATTCCTATAAATTTTTTAAAATTACAAAATTGGATTAATTAGAATTTTTAACAATATTGGATACCAAGTAAAGTTTACATTTTACCACGTTGTTTTCATTTAAATCAAGCATGCTTTGAATTTTATTTTCATGTAAACGTTTTGTTTGAACTTTTTTTTCATTTAAGTGCTTAATAAAATATTCAAAAAATTCCAATTAGATGATGCCAAATTGAAAGTAGACTTTTATTTAATTAAAAATCATAATAAAATGTAATATATTCAGGCTGTACCACTTATTAATAATGAAAAATTTAATATAATTTTTAATTAAAATTACTGTAACCTTTTAAGTTTTTTATTAAATATATTTAGAGTAGAATTATTTACGGCCACTTGTTTTAAAAATGTTGCATTTTTATAATATAATAATTTAGTAAATTTAATGTTAACTGGTACATACGAAATAAAACGTATTACGGAATTTATCAAGTTACTTTTAATTAACTGCAAAATAATACTTCCTGTAAGGTAAAATCCCATTTCATTTCCGGCCCAAGTGATTTACGGACTAATAATCTACGTAGCCTTATTTAAAATTAATTGTTCTTCATATTTTTTTTACATAAAAAGAAATTAACCAGCGAACAATTTACAAATTATTTAGAACATTTTAAGAGACTGAAGAATTTTCTATCAATTTAATTTTCGTATAAGAGTAATTTCATTAAGCATAGTTAATTCTCCCCGGGTACTTAAAATTCAATTTACTTGGTTAAATTTTCATTTAATTAGGAGACTGTATTAAAATTTTCATTTCCGTGTAACTGAATTACACACTATGTTTACAAAATTAAACTTTGGGTAATTTAAAAAGTTAGTGATTTAAATAAGCCATTTTTTAATAAAATAAAAAATATGCAAATTTAAAAAATTCAGATATTTTTTTTAAGGATTAGGTAGGTACTTACCTAAAATTCTTTTTATACATCAAAAAGCTAGCTGGCAAACCAATCACAAACGGCGTCGGTGCTAACAAGAGCTAAAAAATATTTATAATTGATATTAATCTACAATATAATTTAATTAAATATAGATACCTGCTCTGCACAGCTCATACAAGTAGGTAACAGAGGGATAACTGGAAACATATATTCTAAAGGATATATCATTGTAACAAAGGCCATCACAGACATACAAAGAGCATTGTAATCTCTAGATTGCAACACAACCTTATTTTCTAATAATATTAAAGTAAGTACTTTTAAACATGTATCAACACCTAAAATGAAAATTTTTAAGACAATTGCGCTTTTTAATACCCATGGGTACAAACCTAAAAGTTCCAAAGGTAAATGTAAAGGAAAATCTACCAAACTAAATCTTGTATGATCGGGTAAAGCGAAAACTAAGTGTTCATATACGCTAGGAGATAATACTTCTAAAAATACTCTAAAATAGAAAATAATTAATAATTGATGTTATTAGGATAATTATTATTTAACTTAGTTTTTCCTGGTACTGGAACTGGAGCGGACAACAGCCGTAAAATCCATGTTTCAATTTCCCGAACATCATGTAAAACGATAGCAGGTGTAGACTCAGTAGCTTGGCTCGTTAAAACGCTCCACACAGTATCCCTTCGGCAGAAAATCGATGACCAAATTACATTTCAAAAGCTTATAGTTTTAATTAAACTTACCTTCCTACTTGTCGCGATGCGCCCACACTCCGTGGACTGGAAGATTCATTACAAGCATCAATAAGCTTTTTTAGAATGAATAAACACTCTCGAAAACTCGAAAAAAATGGATGATGTGACAACAAACAAAGAGAAGTTAGAGAGTGATTACGTATTCTCTGAAAAGTATTCTTTAATTAAGAATCATTATTCAAGATAATTTAAATACTTGTCGTCTTCTACTAGCTCGAGGTGAAGGTGAATGGCTGCCACCACTTTCAGAATCATTACTAGGTACTGTAATTCCTAAACGTGGAGGTTGAATTGTATTACTGTGTACATCTGAATCTCTTCGACTAGGACAATCCTTTTCTGAATCACTTGGACCTATATTACTACTCCTGTAATCGCTAAAAAAATATAATTTAAACCTTATTTATTAAATATTAGATAGAAGTATACCTGGAAAATGCGGAATCTGAACTCTTTTCCATACTTTTTCTCCAAGAATCTCGTCTAAGTGTGGAACTTCCTCTTCTACCTACACCCTGAGCTTGATTTGGACCTTTTTCTATAGGGCGATAAAAATTAACGCATATTCCAAATCTGGTCTTGCCTGAATCTTTATCAGTGAGTTGAAAAACAAAAGAGGATGGTTCCCGTAATGCTGTTCTTCTGGGTCCCACAGAAGAACAGCCTTCGGGTTGACAGAAGTAAACCATATCCAAAGGTAACGGAAAATCCTTATGGTCATTAGTTGGATACCGACGTAAAAGTTCGGGTGACTAAAATGAAAACAATCAAATTATATATTGAATATTCTATAATGATTAAGGAACATGATTTTAAACATAGCTCTTGTGGAGTATTAGTTCCATAATTGAATGAATAAGCCTATATTATACTACAATTGGGAAACCTTAAAGTCTTTTCCTGTAGATCGGAAGGCTTTGATAGGATTTAATCTTTATACTTAATACAAAGAAGAAAGAACAAATTAAAAGCTCTCGAATTAATAATAAGTAAAATCCTAACGTTCAGCAATTTTTTGGAAAAAAATGTTTTTATTTTTCTACAAAGGGCTATTCTGACACTCATATGAGACAATAAAAGTGTCAGTTTCTCGCGCTATTGTTAAAAGTTAAAGTAACAAAACCATGGTTACTATCTAAAGAACTGCTAACATTTTTATAAATTTAATTAATAACTCACTTGTAGAATCTTGTACGAATTGCGTGTTAAAAATGTGGTGCGACTACTCCAAACTTTCATAGGCATGCAATTAACGTAGGTACTGACATACATTTTTAAGACATAGTTACATCATAAATAACTATTTTTTTGGTAATTGATTAAAAAATCCTTTTAGCAATTATCCGGCATATCAAAAGACAAAATTGGGAATTCGACTTGTTTATTAACATGAATTTGAAAAAATCGCTTGTTTTCATGTTGACTATTTTTTTTTCTTAATAATAAATAAAACTTTAAACCTATTTTATATACTTTACAATTTATTTTTTAAATTTGAGAATTTAAAAAAATAAATTTATTTTTTAAATTTTAAAATTTTAAAAAATAAATGGTAAGGTTTCTAAAATATGTTTTAAGGTTTATTAATAAACAGTAGTCATAACAAAACAAATAACTAAACAAATAAAAGGAAAACAACCTTTACATGACAACGATGCGATGTTCCAAATTCCGAATTCCCAACTGTGTCTCTTCTTATCTTGGTTTTGAGAGAGATACGTACAAAGAAGAAGATTTTGGCACTAAAATTGGTCAAATCAAAACCGCTGATCCGCCGATGAAATCTATATATAAATCTCAAAAATGTAAGCAAAACACGTTTTCTTTGGAAGAAACCAGAAGACGCATCACGTATTGAAAGAAAAGCTGTGGTGGAAAATTTAGAGGAACTTGGACTTAAAATAAGGAAGGATTTAATTTTTAACACATGACTTGATAATTTAAATAGGACTATTCAGCAATTCTTGATTTTATACTATTATAGTATAGGTAAAATAGGTGAAGGAAGCAACGAAATTTGTATATTCATCAAACTTTGCTCGTAGCTTCATCTTGCAAGTAAAGGATGGAACATCCCTCATGATGAATGAGGAATTGGAAGAGGAAGGGGCGAGATTAAAAAAAACATATTTAATTAACAAGATCGAGTAGGTTAGCGTTTCTTGTGTATTTTTCAGTGCTTAATCGAGTGAGGCCACTCCCAGGTTAATATGATTATTATTTGGCGAGTTATGACAGGATTTTATAGTAAAAACATGAAAATGTCACAAGTAAAATTAAAAATGGGTAAATGTTAATAATAACATCATAATGTGTAAATTACGTCATTGGGATCATCCAACTCATCCAATTTATCATCCCCCCCCTCCAGTGGTGCGATATTTCTATGAAAATCAGAGTTGCAGTAGGAGTGTCGCAGACCTTGCATAGTAGTTTGAAACAAGAGTACTGAGCAATTACTCTTGCCGGAGCAAAATATGAGGGACATAATTGAGTCTGCAGCTGGTGGTAGGGTCGTTCGAACCGGATGCAGGTCACCACTTTGACCGTTCCAGTCCCACTTCTTCGGATTAAGCTTATTTCGAAGCCGTTGTTGGAGTAAAAGTCCTAAAAGAATGCAGTGCCGCGCTAGTAGAAGTTGTGAATAAAGCTGGACAAGTGGATTTATTCCATATAAAACCACGCAGCAGATAACCTCTATTGACGATGAACATATCAGTTTACTTTATTTCCTCATCGCCAACGAACTTGAATCCTTCATACAAAGCCAACCTAATGTTTTTTCACATACCAGTGAACATAAGCAGTTTCTAGTAAGTTTCTTACTAGAAATAAGTAAACAAATCGTCGGTTAGTTTCTTCCACACAAGCATCCTTTGGTACAGTACTATTTGGTCAATAGACTTTATTTCACTCCCTTTTATGTTCACATTTCACAATTTATTTAAAAAATTCTTAAGTATGAAGTAAAATTGGAAGATTTACCATATACTTCTGGTGGTGCGGTACAGCACTATTTCAAGACTTATTACCAAGTCCAACAATGTCTTGAGAAAAAGCCTAATCCGGAGGATGGGTGTGATTGGAGCCGTCAAAATTGGGACCTGTACCCGCTTTGAAAGACCGTACCGCCAGCTCCAGACTCAATTATGTCCCTCATATTTTGCTCCTGCAAGGATAATTACTCCACAAATCAGTGCTCTTGCTTCAGAAGTGAGAAACGCTGCCCAGCACTGTGCAACATCTGCGATGGACAGTCCTTATCCGACTCTAATTTTGATAGAACCATCGCTCTGCTGGAGGACGAAGATGATCAATTCGATGAGTTGGATGATCCCCGTGACGATTTCAACGATTGTGATTTGCACTTCGAAGACACATTTTGATGTCATTGTTAACAATTATAAATCCTATTGACTGGGGAGTGGTCTAATTCGATTAACCACTAAAAATACACAAGAAATGATTCCTTACTCCACCTTGTTCATTAATATGTATTTTTTTAAAACTAACCCCCTCCATTCCTTCCGGTGGAGTGTTCCATCTCTTAAATTTGGGCGGGTTTTACAATTCTACTACCTAAAGGAAGTTATCAGCAAGTTTCATAAATTTACAAATTTATTGTTTATTTGTGCATTTTGAAGTAACCTGTACTTAAGACTGTATCAGTTTTCCTCCACAAGCGTATCACATAATTCTTTTATGGCGGGCCTAATTTGAGTTTTGATTTTTTTACAAACTTGTGGAATAAGTACCCAAATTTTTTTTCAACTTCATATTTGGCTTTTGCATTGAAAGCGTAATTCAGAATATTAACTAATTTATTTTATTATGTGATTGCTACAAACGGTATAGGAATTATGATGAAAATATGCGTTTCTGTATAATTTTTGCCTCGATTGGACCGATTTAATTTCGAAAAAATATTGAGTTATGAAAAAGGGAGCTTTCTTCAAACAAGCTCCCAAAGATTTTCACAATCTGGCAAATCAATGTCATCTCTAAATTAACTTTTATTACATCATACTAAGCAGTTGCAAATGAATTTTGGTATGTTTTGCTTCTTTTGATATTTTTTATACTTTATCGGGACAGTACTAATAAAAATATATGAACATGGAAATTTATTTGCCACTATATAAAGTTTGTCAAAAAATCTATATTTTAAAAAAGCATATGGCCCGGTATCTTTGCACTGAAAAAATAGTTATTTGCAAAAATGGGTCATATTTTCAATGAAATTTTCCTAAGTCCTTATGGATATTACTGCAAAATTTATCGTTCGAATTAAAACTAATTAAAATAATGCAAATTTCCTATATAAATCCAATTTAAAAAACGCAAATCATAGTAATATGTCAAATAAGAAGTCAACAACAAAAATCATATAAAATCAAATCAAATCATGCACACCTTGAATAATTTTAATTTCAAAAAAATTTAAAATAAGTTATTCTTTCGAAACGTATTTATTAACGATTTAGGCATTGCATAGAGGACAAAAAATGATATAAATGTTTAAGGTAACGCTTATGGGTGATTGACAACCAATTTTTGGTTGGAAAATTGGTAATTACCGCTTAAGTAATGTAAATATTTCGCATTCTTTTAATTTTTTGAATTACATATTTGTAGGAAGTTGCAGTTTTGATTAAATTTTGCAAGCTTAGTACTTGAAATTTAGCATCAGAATTTCTGTTTTCAGTAAAACCTTTTTGATTATCATATCAACATACTTTCTCGAACTCGAACTGAGACCTACATTTTTTAACATTTGGTAATATGAAACCTACTTTTGCTTTATAAATCTAGAGTTTTAAATTTACCTGAATTGAAGGATTGGTGCTAGGTCTTGTAGTGTTAGTAGGCCGCACCCCGACGATAGCCAGATAATCGATTAGCCGGGGGCATAACGAGAGCCTTTCTGTGTCCAGAGACATTTCTGCTGCTCCTTAATTGGGTCACCTTTTCATTACACGTCGGTTGCATGCGAAATGAACGCGCCCAGCACCCGCGGGATTCATATCTGGTCCATTATTATTCTGAAAACACGCTCATTTTAGTTTGGTTTACGTCGATACTAAAAACATGTCTACATCTGTCCCTAACTAGTAACTAACCATTTATTTACATATTTTGGCTACACAATGTTTTTATCGTTGCCTTATCTATGCAGGTTGTATGTGGGTTGCGTTTACTATCAGCTGGCAATGTTTTATAATAATTTTTAATTGCATAAAAACAAAACTGCACGTTTTAATATCATAATGTATGTAATAATACATTTTTAAAAAATATTAGAAAAAAATTGATTAAAATATTATTTAAATGAAGTTATTAGGTAAATTTTAAATATAGACATACATAAAACGTAAGTTTTTTGTATTATTTTTGTAATTTTAGCAATATACTTATCAAATCGAATCGTTTAAAAGACACATATTAATCAAATTTTTGAAAATTTTGACTTGACTAAAAAATAAGAGCACTATAAAATTTTAATAATTCCATATAAAATATGAGCATTAATATTAAAAATTAAAATGTATTACAAAACCTCCAGTACTACTTGAACAACAGACTCTAATGATTTTAAGGATTCTTTATAAAGGAGATTCAACACTGCAGATTTCTTTAATGAAACGTGGATATTTTTAGTTTATACTCCTAAAGGCAAACAAAGGTCATTTAAAAATTCTCAAGAAGAGAACACTCTTGACTATTGTACTTGCCAAATAAATCTTTAAAACTGGCTTGGTGAAATTGTTCCAAACTACATTTTTAAGGGTATGAAGTGTAACAAGTCTTGAGTATCATTAATTTCGCCAGGCCCAAGTTTCATGGAGTTACAATTGTAACATTAATTAAATTATGCTAAGAAACAAAACGAGTCTTTTGAGAAACAATGAAGAGGGATTTCAGAGGCTGCAAATATTATAAAAACAAACTCACAAAATCTCTTAAGAATCTAGATAACACTGTTTGACTCAAATCACAAGAGATAATTTTATTTTTAAATATACCCGGTAAACTTCGTGCACTTTACACATATATTCCAGAAATGAAATTGCATTTTGCATCGTTTAAACAGCATAACATGACAAAAACGTCAATCAAGTACAGTCCGGGTTTAAATGAAACATGGGTCGCCTCTATAATTTCGTTATTTATGAAAATTTTAAATTTGACTAGATTGTATGGTCCATTAAAAACTTTTTAATGTGAATTCCGCATGTATTGGAAGTTTAAAAGAGTTTTTGAATTTTTTTTGAATTATTTTGAAAATAAAAAAAATACCATAACTTATTCTAAATAATACAAATACCTAAATAAAATTGTAATTTGTATAATATTCAAATAGTTTTTAAGCATCAATTTTTGGCCTTTTTGAGAAACATTTTTGTAAATATTACAAAGATCACTGTCTTCACTTACACTTCTTTAAAAAAAAAGCCAGTGTTCCGGCATCTTAGTAGTATGTACGAAAACTATTTGTAACCTGAAATGGGATGACATATTAAGTGAATACAATGTAAACACAGAATCTAATGTCTTCTACTCAAAACTGTACAAAGTCTTCGATCAAACTGTTTCGAAACAACGAGTATACATAACCTCAACATCAAATAACTACCCAGTATGTCATACTAAAGAAATAATAAATAATATAAAAAAGGATCAGCTTCATCATCAAATAAAAAAAGAGAAAATACAATTTACACGGAAATTTAGAGATATATGTACAAAAAATAATAAAGGTACAAATACACAGAAACTATAAAAATTTCCTTAAAACGACATTACAAAATATTAAAAGTGATCCGCAAGCACTGTTTAAATTCATTAATATAAAACTAAAACAATCCATAATACTAGGAGACATGAAATTTGATAATATTGCTACAAATAATCCCATTAAGATACTTGAAAACTTTGCATGTTTCTTCAAGTCTGTTTACTCGCCATCAACATTAAACTCAAATAGTGAAGCTTTTGGCTATGTTATCAACGTAAATAGTTTAAGGATGACAGTAATAACTCTGAGAAAGAAATTCTAGAAGCCACCAAGTCGTTAAAAAAACAAATTCACCAGTGGTCCTGACCAAATCCCCTCTTTCCTAGCAAGGGATCTTACAAACTGCCTCTTAGAACCTTTGATCTATACATTTAATCTTTTATTAAAACACCTAACCAAACCTATGGAAACCTATGGAAACGAAGTGATTCAAAAGATGATATTTTAAATTACGGACCAATAGCAATTATTATTAATAACTTCAGTAATTTTTTTAAATAATATTGACCGATCATATCTAGCTTAATATTTGCAGATGATCTGAAGGTTTTCCGAGTATGTTACGATGAATCTGATGTTACAAGAGGATGTCCTAGGCTAGAGGTATGGTACAAGGAAAATAAATTACTTTTAAATGCATCCAAATGTTTCGTTGTATCGTACACAAAAAACACAATAAAATAGAGTACCCTTATAGAATAGATAACAGCAATTTGGCAAGGTTATAGAGAATAAATAAGTATTCGGAAAAATCTCTACACAAAATTGTTCATAGTCCTCAAATATTGGAATACCTGGATATCAAAGTATCCAAAACTTCAAGTCGTAATCATCATCAACTCCATCTGCCGGATATATAATGAGCTAAGTTAAATTGTGATATAGATATTTTTAATGAAGAATTTAAAATATAGCAAACTTAATTTATTTACCTAAGTAAAATGAGCAATACTGTTTATTATACTGATCTCTCTGTACTACTAGAATATTTAACTGTATTTATATACAGGGCGTTCCGTTCATGGTTCACCAAACGTCGGGGTTGGACACTAAAGTAAATTTAATCGAGAAAAAACAATAAAGGTCTAACTTTTTTAGTTTAGGAGTTACAGCTTTTTAATTTTAGGTCACTGATTTTTGTGAAAAATCACAAAAACCCTAATAACATCTCAACCAAAGTACGTAGGGACTAAAAAAATTATCGTTAGCAAGCTAAAACTATCCTTTTTCAATTGGTAGCAATACTAATGCAAAAGTAATTGTTAAAATGTTGAGAAAAAAAAATCGCAAAGTAAAAAAATAAAAAAAACCTTTTTTTTCAGTTTTTGAAATTTTTTTCCAAGACAACACCCTTATGGTTATCATTGTTTTAACTTTTTGAAACTTGTTCATATTCTTACCAAACCAGGTTTCAATTTTCAAACCGTAGCTCTTTTTCTTTACTTACTAAAGCTAATGTTATCAGACTAACCTCAGAATGCGTCTTGTAGGAGTAACTTCAAATGCCTACAGAAAGTAAAGTAAAAGAAATACGATTTAAATTTTTTTCTCGATTTGTTAAGAATATGAAGAACTTAAAGAAAACTAAAAAAATACAACCTTAATGGGTTTTATTTTGGAAAAATATTTTTTTTTCATTTTTTTTTCTTTGCGATTTTCTTTTCAACATTTTAACAATTATTTTTGTATTACTATTGTCACCAATCGAAAGAGGATGGTTTTAGCTAGAGTGGATTTCATCTGAAGTGAACCTTCCTGCGCCGCGAGCGCTTTTACCTGAGCGATTATTATTAAAACTAAATAATGTCGATTCATACATTACAGGAATTCAGATTAATTGAGAAACCTTAATTCTAGATGACCAGTACATCATCACGTACATCAATCATAAACTAAGTTAATCTAAATATTCTTAAACTTTGATTTCTGAGCAGGGTTCTCTTCAGATGAAAACCACTCTAACTAATAATATTTTTTTAATTCCTACGCAGTTTGGTTAAATTGTTATTAGCGTTTTTGTGATTTCTGACAAAAATTGAAAATGGTCTAGCTATAAAACTAAAAAAGACCCCCACTTTTTATGTTTTTTCTCGATTAAATTTGCTCGAGTTTATAACGACCAAGTTTGGTGAACAACCAACGGAACACCCTGTATTTGTTTATTTAAAATTTATACTTAAGATGTTTAATCTAAAGTATGAGTAATTAATTTTAAATTTATGTTTCTTAATCTTTTATCTTAACTTTTTTTAAATTTAATACGGTTCAAAAAATATTTGAGGTGTATTCGTTTTTTTTTGACGGACCCTGTATACCTATTTTAAAAATGTTAAATACCATATTTTCAGACGTTTTTTGTAGTTCTTATAAAATTTTCAAATTGGCTCATTTGCCCCTCATAATATATGTTTTCTGGAATCTTGCAACAAACTCAAATATCAAATTTTAATTTTTACTAATAAAGAAATTATAACGGTGACCTGGTTTAATATAAAATAGAGTTTACATTTACTCTGATATGAAATATGATATTTTCATTTATAATATGTCTTATAACTATCTTCAATTTTATTCTCTTTAAATCAGTTAAAACTAATCTGATTTTGCTAACTCCCTATATCTTCTTAATGGATATCGAAAATAGAATGGATGTGAAGCAAGTCAATGTGTAATATTTAATGTTGCAATCAAATTATTATAAAGGGAGTTCCATGAAAAAAGCGCATCCAAAAAAGCGCATGGCCGTAAATGCGCACAAGAAATAAGCGCACATGGAATAATTATTATAAAACTTATGCCTGTATATGTAAATATTTACACAAATAATTGCTATATCAGATTTATAAAATTTCACTTCGATATTTGTTTTGTAAATTAAAGGGAGTGCTTAGAAGTACAACCACGCGCAAAGATATCTATGACATGAAAGAAATATTCTCATATTCTGATTCAATAGCAAGCCTTCGGAAACACGAATTTTCGCGAAATTTGACAGGACCTCGTATCTTAAGTCGTATTCATTTCTTTCAAATTTATTGTGATCTCGTGTCTGGGAATGCTTGGTATTATTGGTACGAACACTACGGAGTATATCGGATGTATCGGAATTATGGGAAATTTGGGATGAACAAAAAACTCATTCGATTAAAAAGGTTTTTGAAAACTTATCCCAACCTAACCTAACCCGAATCAAAACAACTCATGTATAATTAAATTTTACTAAAACAAAAAAATTTAAAGCGAAATTAATTGCGTTGTTTACTTATTAATTTCAAGAAGGTTTATAATACTTTTCGTAATCAAACTTAACCTAATCTAACCCGAACCTTAAATCACCCACCAACTCAAACAACGTGCGCTTTTTTTTAATGCAATTATGGCCGTTTCTTCTGTGCGCATTTATCGTGTGCTCTTTTTTCTGGTCACCGATTATGAAAAAGGTTTTGGGAAGCGAATTTTATATTTTATAATGTAAAAATATAATTATGAAAATGAAACAGGAAACAGGAAACAGGATCTAAGTCAAAATATTTACCTTTAACTTTTAAGATAATAAAATTTATACTTTGAAGAATTAGCTTAGGTAGAGTTTTAGCATTTCGCAATGTTAATAATGAGCATACCTACCTGTTTTTAATATAATTTTAGTCTAGACAAGAGAAAGTACGTAATAATAAAAATTAATTTAGTCTGCAATGAAAATGTTAAAGAGGGAAGATGAATAAAATAAAATTAATGGTTTCTCTCGAGGGGTGATACATTATAAAGGACAGTTAAAGAGGATTAAAAGAACATTAATTAATTATAATTATAAATACTTAAATTTCTGCTATTTATAAAAAGGGTAAGTAAGATGATATGTTTAGATCAAAGCAATTCCATCGATATAATTTTATTAGACTAATATAAGAGTTACGACCAAGTGTCTATTTAATAGACAATAGATGTAGATATGTATTTCTTTTAAATTTTATTAGAGATAATTCACTGGTTAAAAATTTGATCAGGCACAGTGTAAGATGCAACATTAATAGCAACTTTAAAAACTCTTTATTTCATAAAATA
Organism: Stenus bimaculatus; assembly: GCA_963971135.1. Classification (NCBI taxonomy): domain Eukaryota; kingdom Metazoa; phylum Arthropoda; class Insecta; order Coleoptera; family Staphylinidae; genus Stenus; species Stenus bimaculatus. Next base: position 65,384,201 of record OZ020180.1, on the reverse strand, counting down.
AGTCAAATAAAAAATTCGAATAAATTACTATATGTTTCAATACTACATACAAAACATTTAATGTAGCATTTTTCGAGCTTAGGTGTTTTTTTTAAATTTTATGGACATAAAAAAATCTGATTTTAATAAAAAACTAAATGAATTACCCACTCTTTTTGTTGTAACTTTAAAATATTTATTTGATTTAAACCACAAATACAAAATTTGCAATAAATAATAGCCACAAAAGTTTTTAGTGTAGCAAAAAATTAAATTTAAGCGATATTATTGATAAAATAAAAAATCTGACACATTGAACGCTGAAATACTAGACGTCCTTCAGCAAAATTTAAAAAGATTTATAGATGCAGGGTTAAAGAGATGACGCTCTCATTTTACATGTGGGCGAACTCTATCGACCCAAAGTCTATACTTTAATTTCTCGCCTTACAAACGAAATTACCCAATTAGAATTAAAAATTCAAAAGGTTTTTGCTTATTTATATTAATCACATTAAACTATGTGCATTCTACTTGTTTTTAAACAAACGATTTTGTCTTACTAAATATACACGAAATAAACTTCAGGATATATTTTTCCAGGACTGGACGTAATGATTCATTAAGAGTGATTTCCTAAACAGCAAATATATTGGTTTACGGGAGCAACCAAATACATTTTTATATATTTTTGAAAAGAAGATTTTAAAGTCATTGAACTAAATGCTGATCTATGAAAACAATCGTGAAAGTGCAAAAAATATAATGAGTTAAAACTACCTTAACTGAAGACTAAAGACCTCTCTAATTAAGTCAACACAAAGTTGGAAAAGGTAAATATACATTAGCAGGTAGCCTATATAATTTAGCTTATAAGTAAATCAGAAAAAAGTGGATATCTAAATGTGGAAACTTGAGATCTCCATGTTCCCGTCATGTTTGATTCCATTCCCAAACTCGCGTGCTTTCTGACATTCAAAATAAATTTAATAAAATGTATTTCAGATTTTAAAAAATTAATTGGGATTAAGGGCCAGTTGCATCACTACTCCTTAAATCCCAAAGAGAAATCCCAAAGTGATACATTAAGACTGGGTTGCACAGTTCTACAACTAACACTTAAACAAAAATTGTAAACTTCATGTGTTGCACAGTTGAAAATAATTAAATACTTGGCTAAGCAAAAAAAATGTACGTACTGGCACCAATGGCTAAAAAAATTTGGGTTTGTATGGTGTTTTTTTACATACATATGTTTGAAATTTGAAATTATAACTGCTCATAGCATGATCATAACCTCAACAGTTCAAGCTAGTGCAATGTGCAAGAAAAGATTAGTTCTTTGAAATGGAAAAATAAAAACGGATTTCAAACTTCCAGGAAAGTGAAATTATCATATTAGTTTAATTGATAAAAAAATATAAAAATATTATGGAGTGTAAAAAGTCAAACATAGTTTTGTGTAAACAAAAACCTGATATTTGGAAGAAAATTCAGGATGAATTTAATATGGAGAGCGGTTACTCAAAATGCCTGAAGAAAAAAATATGAAAATATCAAAAAAGATATAAAAAATATCCAGACCAAAAATATTCATTCAAAGCTACTGGACCTGATCCTCCTTCAACAGGTACATTAGAAATAATTGATGAAGAAGTGCTCGACATGCTTAACATCCAGGTTACTGGAATGCCTACTTCAATTCACATATTTTGATTAAACAGACTGTTAGTAAGTTAGCAAAAACCGTTATGTATTATCGACACTTAGCTTGATCTACTAATTTCTATCCGTTTAGTAGAATTAGTAGTTCCTGAGCTCTAAGGACCTTGTTTTATGTAGAACCTTCAAACTATTAAAAAATTTAGAAAAATTGTAAAACTTTAGTGTGTACTGAAAAGGAGTTTTTTTTTTCGCAATTTAAAATTAAATAACACTACATAAAAGTTGTTCTTAAATTGCTTTATTGTATATATTTATTGTAAATTTGAAAATAGTAATTTAAAATAAAAAAATATGTTAATTAAAACAGATGAAACTTCTTTTGTTTTTAATTAGCATTGGTCCAAATAATTTAGTCAATCCCAATTTACTTTAAAAAATATGTTCTTCAAAGACCTTAATATGCTATATGGATTTTGGTGAATTTGTAGGAGTAAAAAATAAAGTAAAAAATTAATACAGGCGTTTATAGAGGTGCAGGTTATAAAGGTATTTATTTTAGGCCAATATAGTATATAAAGGCGCATGTTGCTGAAGCTCTGAGTATATTGATTTTTCATAACTCCTTGTTTAAAGCTGGAGCAGTAATCTACAATTGTCTTTTCTTGAAAATCTTCATCAAAAAATGGGATTAAATAAGAATTTTGTATTTCAGAATAAAAACAAAAACATTGTTAAAGAGCACAGATTAATAATAAAAACACACACTTTGGAATAAAAATATAGATATTTAAAAAAATTATTTAGAGAGTTGTTTAAATTTTTTTCAAAAGTTGTAATTTTTTATTTTAATAATTTGTTGCATTTTTGGATAAAAAAATCATGGCCGTTATTGATTATTTATGCAAGTGAATCTTCAAATCGTAGGGGATGATTCTACAAGCAATTTTATTAAAAAAATCATAGAATAAATGTTTATCCAATTTAGCTTGCTAAGGAAGTTTAATTCCTTTAAAGAAGCTAACAAAGAATAAGTTACAGTTGTTTATTTTAGAAAGACTCATTTCAAGCTTTTAAATTTTTCATAAATCTTATCCCAAGCATCAAGCCTGCTTTAAGGATTTTCAACATTGTTTTAAAATGCAAATACGAAATTCAATCCAGTCTAATTTTACAATATTTTTCGTCCTAAAACGTCTTGTTTATTTTTTACTATATCAGTGATATAAAACAGAACTAAAAACTTAAAAAAATATTACTTGAATAGTTTATTACGTCTACAGAAATATAAATTTCTTATTACTAGGTATTATACTTTCATAAATTTTGTAATAATAAAATAATCCAGGCCTTTCTATTCCCCATTGAGTGACTGTTTGAGTTTTTAAATCATCATTTTCGTTTTTGTTACCCAAACGAGATTCTCCACCTACGCCTTTTTCGTTCATCCATTACGTCATTAGAGTTGACGTAAATTTAAATTACTACACCAGGCGACTATAAACATATCCCATCAAAATATAACTCAAATTACAAAAATAATTGAAATATAATGCTGCTTCTCATAAATAATTAATTTAATAGGTATAAATACAATTATGAGCCATTAATAAAAATGATCAGATAAAAGATACCCCGAGGACACATAAATTTGCTCTCACCTCAATTTTGCTTAAACCCAATTTCAGGATAAACTAGTTTTTTCCTTGGCGAAACTAGTTTATCCGAAGCAGATTAGGACCAACTGGTTTATCCTAGTTCAATACAGTTTATTCTTAATTAAAAGTGCAACTTCCAGGATAAACTGATTTATCCCAGTCTAAACTGGAATTTGGGTATTGGCTTTGGTGGGAATAGGTTAGGTTACATTTGGTTAGTTTAGGTTGTTTCCAATTTCTGTTGATAACCTAACACCTAACCTAAGCTATGCTTTGTTTGCAAACACACGATGTAAAATTGCTCCCAGCTGGAAGTAGGACAAAGAATACACGATCGTGATTACTTTTGTCCTACTTCCCAGCTGGGACCAACTGTACACTCAAACAAGCAGCGAGTGGAGATTCGACAGTCGATAGAATAGATCAGTTTGTTCAGGAAGTAGCACTATTATTTTAGGATAAACTAGATTCAACTAGGCTGAACTAGTTCGTCCTAACGCGCTTCCGAAAAAACTAGTTTGTCCTGAAATTCTGTTTGGCCGCTAGCATAGTAGACCTAAAAATAAGTCGATATGACCAAAATCATTTCAATAAAAAATGCACCCCTGAAGAGTTATAAGTCAGTAAAATTGATTTTTAAAAAAATATTTTTTTAATTATGGCCAGGTAGCAAAGATTTTTTAATTGGGTAAAATTTGGCTAATCCTCGACTTTTGTAAATGGTGTTGGATGAAAGAAGAAGACATTAAACAATCAAAAACTTTTTAGGTATTTAAATTTTTTTTCAAAAAATCATTTTTTTATGTAGAAATCTGCGAAAGGAAGATTTTTTGTCCCCAATAAATTATTCGTAGGCTAAATCGTTTTTGAATGAAATAAAAAAAAGGTATGAAGGTTGGGTCACTTGTTGCCATAGAAACGACTAAATTTTTACCGTTTTCTAAATTATTTTTTTAAATTTATTCCAAAGCGGCACAACCAACGTAAAATTACAAGTCCCAAAAAAACTTTCAATTGAATTTCTCTACAAAAGTAAATAATTTTTAAATAGAATTTTTAAATACCTAAAAAGTTTTTGACTGTTTTATGTCTTCTTCTTCCCTCAAACAGTATTTTCAAGAGTCGAGGATTAACCAAATTTTTACCAATTGAGCGCTCAATATTCAAACATACGCATACAAAATTTCATTTAAAAATCTATACTGCTTTGACTGCAATAAAAAATTCTATTTTAAAAAAATCAACTTGGTGAACCATCTCCAGTTAAGCGTTGTCTATCGAATTTTGCGACACCACGTATATCATCATGGTGATCAAGCTAGAAAGACTAAGGCCCGATTGCACCACTGTTCCTTAAAAGTGTTCCCTTACTAAGTGAATCTTAAAATTAAGTGCACCTTAACTAATAGTTCAATTGCACCACTAGAATTAAAGTAATACTTATGTTAAGTGAAAGGAAAGCTTGACAACACTGTAAAAATCTAGGGAAATTTCCGTTTCTTGCATGTTTTGGGATTCTAAAGTATGTAATTCTGTGGTATTACGCCTAACCTATAATTTCGACGATGTTTCTCGGTTTTATTATTGTTTTCGTTTTTAACTTAAAGGAAATTGTGATAGTGTTTCATAGGGAAATTTTAACTTAATTTATTTTTTACATACGGATCAACCTACAAAAAGATTCGTTCAACAAACTTTTCCCAAAAAGTAGTAACTTTTCCCAAAAAGTAGTAACTTTTCCCAAAAAGTAGTAGTAGAAAATAAAAAGACTATTGGGTCTACTTGGAGAGACAAAGATGAAGCTTGGTAACAAATTACAAAAGAATTCAATGCATCGTCCCCAAATGATGTCTTCAGATCTACATCACTTTAAAGAGGTTTACGATTATGAAAAGTGTAAAACAAGAAAAGGTGCGGCCCAGGAAAGGCAAAGAATAATAAAAACAGGTGGTGGTGTTCCTCGAGTAATTTCAAAACCCAATGATCTAGTATTAGAAATTATTAATCAAAAACTATTGTTGGTTTGAGAAATCCTTGTGACATTGACGCTATTTGTGATGCTGGAGAAACTATGGCAGTTCCAAGAACAAAATGCTAATGGTGATGAAGAGTAAGATAATTGATGTAATGTGTATTTTATAATGATTGAAATTTATTAAAATGTTGATTTTTGGGTCCTTGTCATTACCCGATAGTTAAACTTTTCAACGCAATAAATTTATTATAAAACTAAAATTTTTAATTAACTAGAATGAAGATAAAGAAAATCCAGGTTGTTTGGACAAATATCCATACATAAGTGAAACTCCAATCCATGGATTGGGGTAACTACAAGCCTCTTCATCTAAAGCAAAACCTATCAACAAAAAGTTAGAGCAATGCAGGGATAATAATAATTGGATAATTGGTCATCCCACGAAATTGAAAGCGCTTTAAGAATGGAGCTGTTACAACTCAAAATTGAAATAATAAAGGAAAAATTAAATGCCTTAAGAAACATGCCCAGTTAATATTTTATTGTGGTGCGAATAGTGTGATATTTTTCATAGGCAAGCGCCCATTTATTTTTTTCATTTACACATTACGTTTAATTTTTTCGGTTAAATTGTAAAGAATGGAATGTTATTATTTTTTTAATATATCTTTTTATATAATTTTTGCATTTTGAAGAACTTTTGTTTATGTTGACATCTGCAATCAAAGTTTTTTTAATTTGTTACAAATTGGCGTTTATTTATATATTGTGATAATTAATAATAATTGGTAGAATTTAAATTTTTTGTTGTGATTGAAAAACATTTTTTCCTAACTATTTTTTTTTCAAATCATCTAGAAAAATAATTATCCAAGAAGAGAAAGCACAGTTTCTCTTCGAAGGCGAAATATTTTAAAAAGACTCAGTTCATCCATCGATTCACTTTTAACATATATTCTTCAGGGAATTCCCACTTCTAATATCTCTAACACTTCAACAATATCTTCCAAAACTGAATGCAACTCAAATTCAACATCCATTTTATTGCAAGTTTTTTTTAATTTAGGTGAACTGAAGTGAACGTTTTGAATTTTTAGGTTAAGAAGGACTTTAAGTGGCAGAATTCTTCGACTTAAATTTAAGATAACCTTAGGCATTAAAGTGTTCCTTAAAACAATGGTGCAATGTATAAAGTAACACTTAAGATATATAAGTGTTCCTTAACGTTTAAGGAGCAGTGGTGCAACCGGCCCTAATTCATTTTTAAATTTAGGTTTACAAATACCCATCATTGAATATTTACTATCCAAAAGTCATTGTATATAGCAACTATCCCAGGAAAATTACTAGAGTAAATGGTTTTGAAACATTCGAAAACATTAAATAAAAATATTTAAAATAATAATCTCATTCATCACAGAATTAAGGTATATTTTAAGAAAGGTCGTTTAGTACTATTAAAAGAAAGTGGAAATCGCAGCTAAGAAAATATGTACTAACAAAATATTTACACACTTTATTAGTCTTTGTTTGAAAACACGCATTATTTTATTAATATATAAAATAACTAGAAAACTCATTAAAAATTATAGTCTGTATAAATCTCGGATGTGGATTGGAACGTTCAAATTAATATGCCAATTCTGTGCAAACTTGTAAGCTCTTACAGAAAATATGTATACGTAAGGTAGTTGCCTATTACAACCCATATAACAAACCTTACAGATATTTCCTGTAAGGACCTTCGGTTTTACTCAGAATTACACCATTCCATAGAACTTAGACTAGTTATTAATTATTTGGTGCGTTCAAAAATTTTAGCTAAATCTATTACAATTTTCCAACATTTTTTTATAAGTACAGGCTGTCTTACTATTTTTCCAGCAAAAACATTTTTAGATAGTAAATGTCATTCAGAACAAAAAATCGTAAGAACTACAGTAAAACCTCTACTAATGGGCACCTTCGTGGAACGATCACCTCTATTAGGCGGCCAACCATATCGTGTTTTTTTGATTTTTTTTTTTGAAATTTCGTTCATACTAAATTTCTCAATGACGGTCACATATCCATATATTTTAGGTGACCGCTAAGGACAGGTTTTACTGTAATATGTTTTTTCAACTCCTTAAAAAGTTACAGCAATTTTAAGATTGTAAAATTTTAATAACTATTTTTGTTTGACACCTTGTATAATTTTTTTTCTTACTACCATTTTTAGGGATAAATCAATCCTGACTTGAATTTTGCCTTTGGAAAATTATTTTTTTTTAGCATTGTTGGCTGTTTTCAAACCAAGTAAACCAGTGAGACACCTGGTATAAATTCCGTGAACATAGTATGTGGAGATTTTTGGTGTGATAATAAAAAAAATGTTATCTGAAAGTTTTAAAAAAGTCAAAAATTATAGCAAAAAAAGAGTTTGCTTTTCCAAAATCTGTAATTAACCTATTCAATCTATTTGGATTCTAAATGCCTATTTCTTATTATATCCCTGATGAAAAAAAAAATACTTTTTCAAAAAAGAATCGCTAACAATCACTAAAAGACAACAAAATGAATATAGTTAATTCTAGCCAAAACTACACCTTTTAACATTGGTGAATAAGGACCTAAGCCTGGTGTACCTGGTGTAATGTTAAATTTCCAAAACATCTTCATTTTTTTATAATTGGTCCTTTCTGAAATTAAATTGACTATTCTGAAATACAATTGATGCTTTCTTTAGGACAATTATTGATCTATTCTGAAATACAATTTACTATTCTGAAATAGAATTGATACTTTCTGAAATAGAATTGATACTTTTTGAAATTGAATTGATTATTCTTAATTACAATTGATGCTTTCTGAAATATAATTGACTATTCTGAAATCGAATTGATCTTTTCTGAAATATAATTGACTAGTCTGAAATCGAAATGATCTTTTCTGAAATTCAATTGTAAAAGGTGCAGAAAGAGATATATTTAAGGTAACCGTAAGAATTTTCTATTTCAAGCTTGTTTTTAAAATATTGAGAGGATAGACGGTCAAATTAAATTCCAGCAAATTTAGCGGTTTATTTTGCAAGGATTGTACCAATATGGGTACAGACATAAAAAATAGAAAATTTTAATATGAAAGTAGAATGATTTCATAAGGGCCGTAGTAGAAAGCGATATTTTTGTATTTTAACTTTAAACACCCCAAAATAAAATCTGCAATAATGCAAAATAATTGAGTTTTTAGCCTTCCATTTCACACCTAAAATGTCATCATTTTAAAATTTTCTTCTTCGAGGGTCCTAGAATATACTATTATTTAGCTAATGCAAAAAGAAAACTTAAAAAAATGTTAAAGATGTGGATGTAATTTGTGTAAAATTATACCCATTTTTACAGTAAAAATTACTGATCATTTTAGGAGTAAATAAAGTCTGCTAACTTGCGGGGATTAGAAACTAATATTTCTCGCCACTTTTGACTCTCTATCGCCTTAAGCCATGTAAAAATGGAATCGTTTTGCTCCTAGACGGATATCTCTAATTCTTAAGGATCCTCAATAATTTCCCATAATTTTTGCGAAAATGCGTCATTTTTTGGACTGCATAAATAATATTTTAGTACATTGCAGTACCAAATTTAAAATTAAATTTTGAATATAAATATAATTAAAACTTAACTTTTGTACATAAAATAAAACAACGATTTACATTTACTTCTAATTTAGCTTAAAATTCATCATAGAAAAGTACTCCTATAAAATATTAAAAGTGAGAGCCAAAAAGACTTTTAATGATATTTTCGGAAGAGCAAAAGTTAAGAAGTTTAAAGTAGCAGATTGCTGAACTAAAAACTCACTTACTATAAATTAAGCTCCAGGCAGAAAGCTGTGATTTAAAAAATAAAAAAGTGGAAGCAGGATTTAACAACCACCTGGCAAACGAAAACTTTAGAGAAAATACTAAAAAATTCGATGGCATAAAGTTTACTTCAAGAGCACAGGAATTCAAAAAAACTAAATTTGTGTGGGTTATAAAGAAGCTTTTAATTATTTGGCAGAAAAATAAATCCTATATTTAATATAAGTATTAGTTAAATTAGTTACTTTATAAATTTTGGGCTATTTTCAAAAACGTCAATTTTTAAACTAGAAATACTCATATAACGTTATTTATTATATTTCACTATTAGATAGATTTTATAATAAAAAAAAACTAAGGTCAACGACAATACCATTACTTTATTTTTGGGGTAAGATCAATAAAACCTTGAATATGGTTTTCAAATATTTACGTGGTTCATTTGATTTGTTTTCTATTTGTTAGTTACTTAAATATTTTATATATCTATAAAAGATGTACAAGCAGAAATATTGTTAACTGCTATTAATTAATAAATCTAAAAAAACTAAAGAATTTAAACATTATAGTAACATGATTATTCAAAGATGTTTTCCTAGTCAATGCCAATAAAATGTTACCAATAAAAAAAATCCATTAGTTTAATGAGAAAAATCTAAAAAATTAAAATGCTTAAAAATATAACTATTATAAGAGGAATAAAAAATATTTAAAAAATAAGTTATTTATATAAACAACTTAACTGCGCGCAGTTAGTAAATGGATCAATAACGGAGGACATTTAATATTATGTGAAAGGTCCGTTTAAAAACACCAGCATACACGATTAGATAAAAAATAGAAAATATTTAAAAAGAAATAAATTATATTACCCATCCACTATCTATTCATTAAAGTTATCCTACTTAAGACATTATTCGTTACTTATCCTATACTAAATGGTTTTTAATTATTTTTTAACTCATCTTATAGTTTATACTGCAACTACGTACTATATTGTGGTATCTAAATCTATGTAATTATCAAAAGCTTACCATCAGCTACTTGATTTTTGGGCGGACGTCTAAAAACGCCCGAAACATTTGTACAACTGAATTTCTGATCGAAGGAAAATTGCCATGCGCACCAAGGCCAATAGTGCTTTCCCTGTCTACGCAAATGTGAAGAGTTAACTTTTCATTGGAGGACGGAAAATTTCCTCACCTTGCCTGGTAATTCTGAAAGCACTGAAAGTATTACGTAATATTTAACACTTTATTTTTTTACATTTAATGGTTATAATAGATACTATTTTATGCAATAATAACGTATTATATAACAAAAAAAAATTACTTTAATAAAGAAAATAAAAATATGTATTTGGAAACATTTATATAATTTTTATTAAACAGTAATTGACTGGAGCATCGTATCATTAATTTAAGCCATAAATTTTGATGGGATTAATCAAGTTATATTAAATTTGAGTAATAAAATTTCAAGCAAAAATGGGAACATCATTGATTATAAAAATGGAAACTTCCAAATCTTAGATGAGTCTAAGTTTAGTTTACGTTCACAACACGGTTGGATTCTCCTCCTAGACTAGATAAAAGATGTTTATCTGCTCTTTTACTTTTATCTTTTATCCATTGTTTGCTACATCTTCTTCTGAGTTAAATATCTGTTTTTGGCAAGAAGAGAATTCGAAGCTTTAAGCAGTTTGTACAAAAGGTACATCTACTAAATATTTCTGAGACGTAAATTATAATTTAATTTTCAATTTTATCAGTTAGTACTCTGATACCTACTGAAAGACACACTGAAAATACTTAGAATATGTGTTAATTGTAAGTTGGTAACTAACAGTGTATCAAAGTGAGTTTTTCGAAAAATTTGGGCCAAAGTTACCTTTAAGCGCCAAAGGTACCACATTTTAGGGTACTCCTAAAATTTTTTACAAATTCTATACAGTCACTTCACAAACTATGTTCGGAACTACTTCTAATAGAAGTAATTTCAGAATGCTTTAGTAAGTGAAGGAAAAGTGCTAAGGTTTCAAAAAATTCAAGGCCAATAGTGCTTTCCTTGTCTACGCAAATGTGAAGAGTTAACTTTTCATTGGAGGACGGAAAATTTCCTCACCTTGCCTGGTAATTCTGAAAGCACTGAAAGTATTACGTTACAACTTTATTTTTTTACATTTAATGGTTATAATAGATACTATTTTATGCAATAATAACGTATTATATAACAAAAAAAATACTTTAATAAAGAAAATAAAAATATGTATTTGGAAACAATTATATAATTTTTATTAAACAGTAATTGACTGGAGCATCGTATCATTAATTTAAGCCATAAATTTTGATGGGATTAATCAAGTTGTATTTAATTTGAGCAATAAAGTTTCAAGCAAAAATGGGAACATCATTGATTATAAAAATGGAAACTTCCAAATCTTAGATGAGTCTAAGTTTAGTTTACGTTCACAACACGGTTGGATTCTCCTCCTAGACTAGATAAAAGATGTTTATCTGCTCTTTTACTTTTATCTTTTATCCATAGTTTGCTACATCTTCTTCAGAGTTAAATATCGGTTTTTGGCAAGAAGAGAATTCGAAGCTTTAAGCAGTTTGTACAAAAGGTACATCTACTAAATATTTCTGAGACGTAAATTGTAATTTAATTTTCAATTTTAGATCACCGATTTTTGTTAAAAATCAGAAAATCGCCAGTAAAAATACAATGTTCTTTGAGATTAAAAAAATCTCTATAAAGCTAAAACCATCCACTTTCAATTAGTAATACGTTAATAATAGTTGCCAATATGTAGGAAAAATTCGTAATGAAACATAAACAAATATTATTTCTCTGTGATACCATCAAGTTTTTGTTACATCTTTCTGAAACATCTTCATATTATTCTTAATAAACCAAGAAATTTTTTGAAACCTTAGCACTTTTCCTTCACTTACTAAAGCATTCTGAAATTACTTCTATTAGAAGTAGTTCCGAGCATAGTTTTTGAAGTGACTGAATAGAATTTGTAAAAAATTTTAGGAGTACCCTAAAATGTGGTACCTTTGGCGCTTAAAGGTAACTTTTGACCAAATTTTGAAGAAAGATACTGTTAGTTATCAGTTAGTACTCTGATACCAACTGAAAGACACACTCAAAATAATTAGAATATGTGTTAATTGTAAGTTAGTAACTAACAGTGTATCAAAGTGAGTTTTTCCAAAAATTTGGGCCAAAGTTACCTTTAAGGGCGAAAGTTACCTCGGTTTATGGTAGGTATATATTAGTTTGTCATGGTTCCATTTTTTATTCGAATTTAAAGAAGTTTCAAGGAACCTTAATGGGGAGATTATCTTAAAAAACATTCAAAAACGGAGAAAAAAACTTTAATTTTTTCCTTGCGTTTTTTATTTTATCAACGATTTCTATATATTACTGCTGTTGCCAGTTGAAAGGGGACAGTTTTGACTTTCTATTGATAGTTTTTTGTTTTTTAAATCTTGGTTAAATTATTAGCGGTTTTTTGATCATTGATAAAAAACGGTGACCTAAAGTTCATAACTATACCTTCAAAACTTTACCTATGTATATGCTATTCGCTACAGTCGAAAATGGTCATTTCCCGACCACTAGCCTCTCTGTCTCAAGACGTCGACTCTCACCTACCCGTAGTGAGCACTGTTAATTGGAGCAACCCTAGTAGAGATCGGGTTTCAATCTCGGGGGATAGCAGGCGGGTCCAAGAGCAGGGAAACAACGTTCTGACCAAAATACGTCCCTAATACTACGGTGATGGATACTAATCCGTGCCAAGAGGATGCATGGTCAGAAGGAGGTTGGTCTCAAACGAAAGTCTTCAGGTACCGGCTCACCAGCCGCCCCCTGGAGTAAGTAGGCTTCTTTCCGGCAAGAGCGCACTTCCGAGAACACTCCCCCTTCTAGTAGTATGTCAAACATCGATCAGGTATCAGAAAATAACGTCACTTACAAAAGAATAGGATCAGTAAACGAAGCAAGGGAAAAAAGACTCTATGTTCAGTAGCTGATGGAAACTCAGGCAGTACGCTCAACCCTGTGACAGTGGTTGTTGAGAGAACAAATGATGGAGATGAACAAACAAAATGAAAGGATATGCAAAAGAAACCAAAAGAAGCAGAAAATAGTACAAACGACGGAGGCAAACTACTCGGGGAACTGTCAAGGATCATTGGGATCTCACTAAACTAGCAGCAAGAAATATCAATACCAAGGTTGAAATAAAGCAGGCAATTAAAAGGATAAAATATAAAATGACAAAGCTAGAAAGACCCCATAGCCTGGCGGTAAAACACACAGGAGATGTAAAGCCGCAACTGTATCACCTGGGAAACAGAGATCCAAACGACTCCCAGCGAAAAGTTAGACGACACAAATAAAAAAGTCGCCACATGTGAAATTGGGATTCAAACCGATCATGTTACAAACTATAATCAAGACAGTTTCTTAGACAGTCTACCCAATATTTCAACATTCGAAGACTTCCTGAAAATCTCAAAGGAGAAATGGGCGGAAAAGGCGTTTGCAGTAACTAAAATGAGGGATTGCATATGGAGAAGGAATGGATCGATAAAAATGACGTCTTCAAGAGCAATTCAAGGACATAAACCCAGAACTTCTAGATATGGAGGGCCGGGTGGGAGAAATTACCACCAGCACCAGGCTCAAAAATAAAGAAGGCCAAATAATCACAGCTGGAAGAGCCATTAAAAAAACTGTTTTGGGAAGAAAAAGAAGACGCCAGGTTTTTCACCTTAAGCGAGTTGAAAGAAGAAATGATGTCCAAAACACGACATAGATGATAAAGATAGAGTAAGAAAAATGGTTGAAGGCGTCTTTCAAAATACGGGCATTACGGTTGCAATATGCGTTCCACCAGGGACCAAAATTTACAAAAAGGTAAAGATAAAACAAGTGGTAAAGAGAGGTGAAGCAATATTAATTAGTCGAGAAGATAGATAGAATAGATGAGAAGCATATTCCTAGTATAAAATCGGTAAGGCAAACATGAAATGACTGCCTACTGATTAGACTAGAAAACGACACAAACGACAGTGAAGATCTCACGGAAACACTAAATAAAAAAATTTGCAAGATAGAAGCAAAGGTTAACACTGCCTCCAGTGAAAAGAATGTTACGCTCCACAGTAAGGAGTTGAACGGACTAGTTGAAAAAAATACATAGTGAACGCAATTCGCCAAACTACACAAAATGCGCTAGAATAAAAAGTCCTCAGGTGGAATTTTGTTTGTACGGCGGATTCTAAAACTCGCCAAAACGTCATCATTCCGGCGAAGAGAACAATGTAAATAATGACGAATTGGCGGAAAATGATGACGTTTTGGCGGGTTCATAAAACTCGCCAACAAACAAAATCCGGACTCTCATCAGAAGCATTAGACCGTGCTAAATTGGGCTTGCAAACTGAGAAATAAGACAACGAGTTAAATTAAACAAGTGCTTCAAATGCTAGAAACAGAAAGGTCAAATTCATGCTTGAAGGGCCGCAGCCAAAACAACCATAAAGTGCAGAAAGAAACTACTGTCCAATCCGTGTTTATGTTGTTTTATTTAAATAAAATATTAGTTTTGTTTTAATAAAATGTTTTAGCAGATAAAAAATGTTTTGCCCTTTTTGAAGCCTAAAATATTTTTATTTTGAACGAAAAATAAAAGCTGGTTATTTTTTTGTAATTTACCATAGTCCAAAAAAGTAAAAGTTCGATTACTAAATTTTGTCAATTATTATTTTTTTTTATTTAAATAATAATTTTATGGACTGTCGTAAAGTACTAAAAATTAGCTTTCCAATGATGTTTTGCATGACATGTGTTGCCATTTGAAAAAAAAATATGGCTGCCGTATCAAAAATCCGGGCGATAAAGAAATTTGTTTTCCATCTTCCTAGACGCCCGCGATAAATTTTCCGTAGGAGATAATAACAAGGAATACAAAATACATCCCACTTTTCTGGAGCTTCTTTGCAAATTATGACCAAATAACTGATAATTAATGCGAATCCCTAGAGGGCGCGCGAGTTTGGGAGGAAAAATTGTGAAAAATCATGAAATCGAGCATTAGTTCTGCAGTCATAACTCAAGTTTCCCTTGTAAGATTTTAATTTTTTTTTCAGATTTATAATCTAAAATGGGGTAATTCTGAACAAAAATGTTACCCGTAACATCGCTGTTAAATTTGATAGTCACCCCGATGTCAAAAAATCGCTATTCTGTAAACGTTACTGTAACTTAACGGCGATGTGAAATAACATTTTCAGGATTAAAATAACATCAATCAAAATAATAATTTTACATTAATGTATAATTGATCAAAATAATAACATTACATTGACGCAAAATGTGTTTTAAGACCGAAAATGTTATGTTACGAAGCCGTTAAGTTACAGTAAAATTTACAGAATAGCGAATTTTTTGACATCGGGATGACTGTCAAATTTAACAGCGCTGTTACGGCTAACATTTTTGTTCAGAATCACCCCATTAATTTATCAGGCTACATCCTGACAGAGAGTTACTTTCTGCAACCTAGCACAACATTAATTAGAGAGGTCCAAAATTGATGTACTTTTAGATCATTATATTTTCTTTGTACATTCTCTAATTATTTTCCTTCTGGCAAAAATTAAAGAAATGACTTTTAAATCATCTACAAAAAAAATTATACGAAAATGTTGTTCGTAGTAGCTTTTATGACTGCATCAGAACTAAACCACTATATTATCCGTTTAGGAAATTGCTCTTAAGAAGTACTCGTTTTGTTGCTCCTGTAAAATTATTTGGTTTACCCTAAAAAAATAAAAATTTATAGCTACAAGCCTTTTCAGTATCATTGGGACTTTTTGAGTTTTTAGCAAACTTATTTTTTTAAACCTAAAAAGCTAAAATGTTCATTAAACACAATTTTAAGTTTGTAAATGTATAAGAATTAAAATAAGTATATTTGCTAGTATTAGCAAATTTTAATTACAGCATAAGCTTTACTAAAAAAGAAGTGTTCCTTAATTGTTTGATTGTCCATTCATTATCCCATTATTAATCGAAAACGGAAATTTCAAATGAATTTTATATTTAAACGTTTAGTGCATTAGCAGAAATATTTTAATTTTATAGCAAATATTTATGAATTTGATTACTCATATAGGTATTATAAACGTATTTAAAATAGAGGAAAAAATAATTTTAAAAGTCATGGGTACATTGTATTATTCACAACCCGTTTTGGTTAAAAACTTGGACTTCTTACCTTATACAAGACATCCAAAAATGTGTATAAATATTTAAAACGCTAACTTCTAAAAATAAAACAAAAGTTATTTAATGAAGAATTTTAATAGTTTTTTAATATAATATATTTATTAGTTATTTAAATTGATGGCACTGCCATGTAGCTAATTCATCAAGTAATTGAATTAATATATTTACATATCGCTCTTTAAACTTTTTATTAGTCTTAAATTCTTGTAACAAATATTTACTTCTATTATTAAAAGTAAACTCTTCAAATATAGTTTCATCACGTAACATTTCTGTGGATAATTCTGGACTTATAAAAATAATTGTAGCAAACATTGTTGCTTCCACCAAGGCAGGTAATGTGTAGAATTTCACACTGGCATCAAAATTTGATTTGGAAATAATATTTTCACAATTAATTTTATGTTCCTTTAAGTTATCACTAAAAGTTTCGTAATAAATATCAAGAAAGGTTTTGAAATTACTTTTCAAACATTCAGGAGTTGCATTAAGGTACAAAGTTGTTAAAACATCAAAAGCTCCAGGCGTGTATCGTGCCAGCTGAAAATCTACTAACACGCAGTTAGAATCTATGAACATGATATTATTTTTCCATAAATCTGAATGACAAATCACATTACGAAATTGCGTTGAAGGTAAAATATAATCATAAATATCGCTTTTAACAAAATTTATTAATTTATCACCCAAATTTCGATTGTATTCTGGAAGTAATGTGATACTATCAGCAATGGATTTTGAAACGTTTCGAGCCCATTTATATCTCGGATGATCCTCTTTATTAACAAACGTAGCTTCTTTTAGCTCATTGGGGAAATTCTCATTTATTCTGTATAATTTTCCATCAACGTTTCGTTTTTCCTCGAAAATAATTGACGAGGCATGGAAACGGGCCATACATTTTACAACAGTTATTAAGTGATCCTTTTCCAAATTTTTTCCGTACATATAATAACCTTCTTCTGATAAATCTTCTAAAACTATTAGATTATTCTCCTTAACCAAGTAACTACGTGGAATTGTTGGTATGGTATAATAACTGGAAAATTCTCTAAACACATTTTTATACAACATGCATTCTTTTTCAAAAACTCCAAGTTCCGTAACGTACTTAAAACTTTTAATATTATTTCTTGGAATTGTTTTTAAAAAGAAACTCGAGCGCTGTTTTGTATATTTTCCATTTTTATCATGAGCCTCGTATGTGATTATTAATTTATAATGGTCTCCAAGAAATCCTAATGGAGCTTCACTTAATTTTTCGATGTAAAAGTCACAAACATTAGCAGTATTTCCATTAGTGTAACGTGAAATTACTTTTTTACAATCTAAAATATTAATAATGTCCATTCTTACGTAATTTAATTACCTTAATAAAAACTTTTACTAACACTTAAGTTAACTACATTTATACACTGTCTCATAAAAATGTAATTTTATTTTTACAATGAAACAAAAGATGTAAATATTTAATGTAATAAATACTATGGTTTAATTTATCTGTAAATAATTATAAATTTTGTGGTTTATGATATATTGTTTGCATAACAGCTAAACTGTTTATCATGGCAAATATTAGAAAATCTCACTATTATCTTGACAATAAAGATTCTTTAAAAACCTGAAGATGGGATAAAATTATCCCGAAATCGATAGTTTTTAATTTAATTTATACAAAACGTATAAATAATAAAGTTGGACTAAAAGAAAATAAATAACAAGTTTTTCTATTTATTAGAAAATACCTTTTTTCTCAATAAATGAGCCGTTGATTTTGAAAGTGAGATAAGTCCGTTTTGTTAAAAAATGAGTTAATGTCTCGTATTATTACATATTGAGATTAACTTCATGTTTTAATCATTTAAAATAAAAATCGACTCAATATCAGTACACTTTTTTACTGTTGTTTTATATTATCAACAGTATTTTAATGGCATTGCTTTTGCAAAACATTAAATATCTAGAAATACGAAAAGTGGACTTTTGTTTCACTTTAAAAATTAACGGCACAAATATCTTAAATTTGTTCAATAGATCGTAGAAACAATTTAGGAAAACTTTATCTCATTAACACTTTTTTCTATAGCCTATAGCCAAACGAAATACAGGGTGAGCTAAAATGATTATGCTGGTCAATTCAAATTTCCCGCCTAAAAATTTGGGGAATTTGTTTGCTTCAAGTTCATAGTAACACAAAATCATGTCAAAATTAAAACAAAGTAACTAGACTTCACAAAAGCAGAGGCGTAGGTGTAATTTTTACCGTTGTGTCAAAACTTCAGATTTTTTGATTTCGTTATTGCACCTTCTATTTCATAAACGTCAGTTTTTATCAAAATTAATTTGAATAAATCTTTGTTTTATGTTAGCATCTGCCTCGAAAATGAAGAAAAACATTTTCAATATTTGACATTTGCTGTGAAATTAGAGATTTTGGAAAAAAATTTCGCTACGCCATTGGATAACTAGGAGATTTTCTTTTTAAGATTTCAGTTGTACCAACCTTTAGTTGCCTACATATCAAACCACAATCGTTTTAGCTCACCCTGTACCTACCTTTATGTATTTTTTTTTGAATTCATATGCGTTTTACAACTAATCTCAGGTTTTTAAATGAAAATATTTCGTCAAAAAATATGTTAAAATGTCGTTGTTTTGGGGGATATTTTATTCTATTTAACATAAAATTAATAGTATTCAAACATAATTTTAGTAAAAACAGAAATTAAATGTGGTTTAATTTAAAAAATATTCCAAATAATCAATAAAAATTTACATAGGAGATAAGTCAAAATACGAAAAATATTATTATCTACAAAAATTACAAAAATGGAAAAATGTAAGGGCGCTGCACAATTGACGGAACGAGTCCGTTAAGAGTACGAAACTAAAACGGGTTGAAAATTGATGCATAGGAGTTCATGTGATCATGCATAACACGAATTAGTACAACCATGGTACTACGGAGAGACGCGACGAGTACGGGCAGAGTTGGTGAAGTTTTATCTTTTCCGTACCCGTAGCATATAGCACATGCGCATTCCATAGGAATTTTCAGTACAGCGAGCAGCTGCGTGCAGTCACCAACTACCACAACCAATTATTTTACGCTTCTATTTCGGTTTCGTTTCGTTTGTTGTACATCTGACATATTTTCGTTTCGTAACGTACTCGCAACGTATTGAACTTGTAATGTACTCGTACCGTCATTTGTGTAGCCGCCTTTACTTATTTTAAATTGGCGCCATATTGGATTTTTCAAAAAATACAAAAGATTTTTGTTCTTGTTTTTTCGTATATCTTCAGTATGCCACGGAATTATTAATTATTTTAGATTGCCTCTAAATGAATATAAAAACTGCACAACATTGCATTTTAACTCATTAATTCAATTTTATTCAAATTGGGCACCTTGCATATGGGGTTCTGAATTTAAAAAAAAGTCATTTTGGTGCACAAAATGTCTTTTCCTGAATCATACTTATACAAGGTCTCGACCTCAATGAAACATCTCTGAGAATTCCTTATTGAGAGATTACAAAAAGTTTACAGTTTACGCAAAGATCTCCCAGGGACTTCCCGTCAGGACTTGACGCAGTTGTAACATTTCTGAGAATTCCTAATGTTACCTTATTGAGAGATTACAAAAAGTTTACGCAAAGA
The DNA here is from genome assembly GCA_963971135.1 of Stenus bimaculatus. NCBI lineage: Eukaryota > Metazoa > Arthropoda > Insecta > Coleoptera > Staphylinidae > Stenus > Stenus bimaculatus. The sequence continues at coordinate 65,364,109 of OZ020180.1, read as the reverse complement.
TCTCGCAGGGACTTCCCGTCAGGTCTTGAAGCAACTGTAACATCTCTGAGATTTCATATTGCGAGGTTAATGCAACCTAACCCGATAAACCAACTTGTAAATTTTATTTAAAATATACATAGCTAATTTAATGTAAAATAGAATAAATAATTTATTTATTTATAATAAACGGAATTGCTTTACAACTATGTTTTTATGTCCTCACAACATATGGAACCTCGGTGGTTGAACGGTTAGGCGCTTGGTCCGACAAATAGAAACGTGTAAGTAAGAAAATATTGATATATTATACTTGATAGAGATGGCCTGTTAGGAGCTAATTACTGTACATCGTCTAAGCAAAAACAAACCTCATACAAAAATATTTTTTAAATTCTATATTTTTTAATAGAATTCTATAATAGTTACACATAGTGCGTTAAAAGTGAGTCGTAATGTGAGTTACAATAGAATCGCATAGCGAGGAGTTTGGGAGTTGGCTTGCGAAAGCGCCAGGACATCTTGGCGATTTCGCGTGTAGCGGAAATTTGGCAGTCGCCGATACATCTGGGGGATCTTAGGGAGATGTCGCGGATACCTCTCTGAGATGTAATTGTGCTTACTGGGACGTGTAAGTAAGAAAATATTGATATATTATACTTGTGATTGATAGAGATGGCCTGTTAGCAGCTAATTACTGTACTAGATCGTCCAAGCAACTAAAACCTCATACAATAATATTTTTTAAATCCTATATTTTTTATAGAATTCAATAATAGTTACGTAGTGAGTTAAAAGTGAGTTACAAAAGAATCGCAAATCTATTTTTTTTTTGGTATGGGTCTAGATGAAAAACAGCGACTTTCGCTGATCTTGTACCCTTTGGATTTTGTATAGATATATGTAGATTTAAGTTGGTAAACTGTATATGTATTTTTTTTGTGTGTGTATTCTTACAATCTCCAATAAATGATTTATTATTATTATTATGTGTTTGGGACTTCACTTGCGACTTCCACAGGACATCTAGGGGATATCGCGTGTGGCCGACATTTCGCAGTGGCCGATACATCTGGTGGATTTTAGGGAGAGGTCGCGGATACCTCTCTGAGATGTAATTGTGCTTACTGGGTTATATATATTACAATTGACAATTGTCAATTTGAATTTTCAATGAACACATTAGAAGAGTCAACTAAATGCAGCTTTATGATTTGTTCCAAAAGCATGATTAATCTAAACATGTGTTATAAATGAACCACGTATCTTTTTACACCTGGACAAATAGTAATATTTTAAATTAATAATTGCTTTAATTGAATTATAAATTAATTTTACACAAAAATCTAAGTTAGAAGCGAACAATCCTATCGCCGATGTGTTCTGATTAATTCAAAATAGGCACAAGATTTACCACACAAAAAAGACCCTGTATATAGTTTTCAACAAATAGTAGACTCTACCATCGTTGTCTGTGCTGAATACTTGTCATGATTTGACTGGATTTGTCATTTGTAAATATCTAACCTAGAAGGTAATCAGCTGATAAATTATTACACTTTTTAATGTACGCTAGACTTATTTTAATGCGTAAATAAATTACTATTTTATGAATTTAATTGTTAAAACCATGGCGAGTGCTATAACAGATAAAGTAAAGGAACGTAGGAAGCGTGTATGTAACAAAACCAAATTAAACTAAGAAAATGTCGATTAAAAATTTGTAGGTAATGATTGGTCCTCTTCCTGATGATTTTCTCAGAATATCTGCTTCTGTCCAACAACAGCAAGAGGCTGCTGATCGTCAAACAGCCTTGGCCTTACAGCAACAACTTGTAGGACCACAGCCCTATACGTCAAACATAATTGGGCGCTTAAGTATTACAGTGGCTCAAGCAAAACTCAATAAAAATTATGGAATGACAAGGATGGATCCATACGCTCGTATTCGAGTAGGTCATACTATTTACGAAACCCACACTGACCAAAATGGGGGTAAAAATCCTAGGTGGAATAAAGAAGTGCAATGGTATGACTACACTTTCATATAAGAGAATTATAGCAAATGTTTCCTTATTTTATTTTAGTTTTTTACCGCATGGTGTTAATGTTATTTCGGTAGAAATATATGATGAAAGATCTTTTACGGTGGATGAATTGATAGCATGGACGCAAATAAACATTCCTAAACAAGTGATGCAAGGTGAAACGATTGAAGATTGGTATGCATTAAATGGAAAATTAGGAGATGGACTTGAAGGAATGATTAACCTTGTTTTGAGCTTTTTGGTAAAATATTTTTATTATATGATGTATCATAATTTAAATAATTAAAAGTTTTTAATTGTAATTTATATTGTGGGACTTAAGGCGATAGTCGGCACTTGAAATTTGCGGTTTTGGACATATTTTTTTTTCCAGTGGAGCTTTTTTAAAAATTTTTTTTTTGAATACAGGGTGTTTCGTAAGTAGCGTATAAATTTGAAACCCCATGTAGGAAATACTTTTTTAAGAAGAAAAGTTCATATGAACATGTAGAATATTCATTCATAAAAAAGTTATAAGAATTAGAAAAAAAAATAAATTAAATCAATTTATTACTAAAAAATATAATTTAGCATGCTTTGAAAATCACTTAATTAATTTAAATTTTGTTCGAATACACCTCCTCTTGCTGTTATGCAGGCACAGCATCGACGTAACATCTCTTCGTTAACATTGAAATTAAAATTATTTTGCACTTATTTATCTCAATCGTGTACACATTTGTTTTGAGAGTACCCCAAAGATAAAAATCTAACGGATTTAAGTCTGGAGATCGCGGTGGCCACGATATTGGTCCTCCAAAACCTATCCAATTATTATTGAAATTATCATTCAACCAATTAGTCACATTTCTTCCACTATGAGGTGGCGCTGCATCGTGTTGATACCAAACCTGATTTAAGACATTTAAGGATACGTTGTCAACAATATCTTGTACATTGGTATTTAATAGAATCAAATAATCATTCGATGTCAGTCTATTAGGCAATACTTGCATTGATATTAATTGATTATTAAAAATCCCTGCCCAGACATTTATTGAGAATCTTTGCTGAAATCCTCTTCTTTTTATTAACTTGGGATTTTCCAATGACCACGCATGTTCATTGTGGTAATTTGGTGTAGTTCCTCTGCCAAATTGACTTTCATTCGTCCAAATAATTTTTGAGCAAAAGTTTGGAACTGCTGCTATTTTTTCCAACCATTGACAAAAGTTTAAACGTCTGATCTCATCTCCTGGCTGAAGAGCTTGTACTTGTTGAAAATGGTATGGATGCATTACTTCCCTCTTTAGCGTCTTCCAAATAAATGATTGAGAAATACCTTGCATTGAAGAAACACTGCGTATACTTGTAGAAGGATTTTCAATAAAGGCGTCTATCACTGCTTCTTCTTCTTCAAACGTATCTTTTTCAGGGGCACCAATTTTTGGTGCACAATGTATGTTTCCGGCGTCCCTTAATCTTTGAAAGGTCCTGGAGAAAACATGGTAAGAAGGGTGACGTCTATTGGGAAACCTGCGTTGATATTCTCTACTTGCTTGCAAACTATTACCATTACAAAATCCATAAATAAAAATTATATCGGCATATTCAGAATTACTAAACATTTTGTAGTTTTTGTTATTTGTTTCAAACTTAAATACGATAAATGTTTAAATCTTTATTATTTAAATGCCAAAATTAAAAACAGACGATTTTCGAAGCATGCTAAATTATATTTTTTTAGTAATAAATTGATTTAATTTATTTTTCTTCAAATGCTTATAACTTTTTTATGAATCAATATCGGACACATGTTCATATGAACTTTTTTTCTTAAAAAAGTATTTCCTACATAGGGTTCCAATTTTTTATGCTACTTACGAAACACCTTGTATACAGGGTGTCCCATTTGACGTTGGACTGTATGGGTATCTTTGTTATTATTGGTGATAGAAAGTCGGTTAAATGTACAATGTAGTGGAGATTTTTTCGAATATTAATAATTTATTTACAAAAAATTTGAATATCGCATCGTTCCAACACTATCTTGAAATAACAAGAAAATGTGATTTTTAAAATATGGCTATAAATTCTTTATTTTCTGTGGTACCAAAAAAGTTTTTTGACATAATACAGACAATTTTTTGTGTACAATGCAGTAAAACAAATGAATATTTTCATTTCCGGTCAATCCGGTGGCGAAAAAAAATATTCATTTGTTTTACTGCATTGTACACAAAAATTGTCAGTATTAAGTCAATAAATTTTTTTGGTTCTACCGAAAATAACGAAGTTATAGCCATATTTTGAAAATCACATTTTTTTTGTTTTTTCAAGATAGCGTTGGAACGATGCGATATTCAAATTTTTTGTAAATGAATTATTAATATTCGAAAAAATCTCTACTACTTTGTCCATTTAACCGACTTTCTATCTCCAATAATAACAAAGATACCCATACAGTCCAACGTCAAATGGGAAGAATCTGTAGAAAATGTAGAAGAATCTTGTAGCTACCAATTTCTTCATTTTTTGTTTTTGTAAGTCAAACCAGATAGTCATACAGCACACAGCAGCAGTAAAACGGTCTCTTTATAAAAAACCTTCTCTTAGCGGCGCTTGCAATACAGATTTTAAAACTGTTTGAAATAATATTTGTCTTTCAACGGCAGCAATTAGTTAAGATATAAACGAAGAAATTGTTTAAATTGTTTTTTTAATTTAAAATTTTTTTAAACTTTTTGCAGCGCTCTAAAAATTAGGTAAAATTTTAAGAAATTTTTGGAGTGCTGCAAAAAATTTAAACAAATTTTAAATTAAAAAATTAATTAAATTAATAAAATAATTTAATTTACTTCAAATTCAAACAAATCTTCTTAGTCTAGAGTTACTTGTGACTATTCATTTTAAGAATTTTGGGTTTTTTGTGTAGTAATCAAACTTTGTTCGATTCCCCACCTCCAAAGGGTTAAAAAAGAGTTGATTTTAAGCGATCATGACATTTTTTTAATTGTAAATTGCCATCAAAACCTTAATCTTACGTTTCACGAAAAAAAACAAGTTTTAGCGATTACAGCGCCACCTGTTGCGAAAAAAAAAGTTCCCGGATAAAACCTACATAGTTTTTGATGCTCTTTTCGAATCTGTAATAAAAAATAGGGGGTTCCATTTAAGATTTTAAAGTCACCTCCCTTATCCACCCCCTGGGTTTGTTATAGCATCGAACGTCCCCCTCCAAACCATCAAACTTTTATTCGGAAACTTTTTTTATCTGATGTACTCGTTTCGAGAAATTCCCCTGGCAAGATTAAAATAGGACACCCTGTATAACAAAAAAAGAAATTTTAAAAAAGTTCCACTGGAAAAAAACATATGTCCAAAACCGCAAATATCAAGCGAATTTCAAACTCTAGCTTTCAAATTTGCCGACTATCCTCTTAAGTAATCGGATACTAAATTATAACTATAATTATAAGTGTACTAGTACTGTAGCTACTAAATTGTTTTAGCCAAATGCAGCCCAATCATACCCCTATACTGCACCTCCAGTTGTTATGGTCCCAAGTGTCGGAGGAGTAAGAGGAATTACACCAATGCCTGTATATTCTGCTCCACCTCCAGCTCAACAAATAACCATTCCGATTTTAAGTGAATCTGAGCTTAAACAGGTTAGTAGTTTTTAAAATGAAGCATTAACATAGGTTTTTTAACCATAATGTAAATATGTAACATATTTTTATGGTACTGTCTACACAACCGTCCAACGGTCAAATAATTTAACCGTCCGACACGGTTATTTAATTATTTGACCGTCGGACGGTTGTGTAGACAGTACCTATTTTTATATGAGCACAAATTGCAAAGAACAACAGCTTTTTTGCTTAATATACGCTCATCAGACCCATACACTTATTATATTTTATTTACAAAATTAATTTTTTTTAAGTTTCTTATGGATTTTCAACTATACAGATTTTGATCTAGGTGCGTTCGGTTATAGTCACCAGAGACTATCCGATTCTCCTCGAATGTTCGGAAATCAATTTAGATTAGTATTTTATTCCGAAATGTCTCGGAGCTATCTATCAAATTCGGTGGATAAAAAGCATTAAAGCAGGGCCACTATGTTGCAATAAAATTAGGTTCTACAATTTAAAAGAAAATCTTATAAATCTATTCTCTTTAAAAAACGTATTAAAATGGATAAAATTCTATCTAAAAATGATTAAAATAAGAAAAAATAAAAGATTATAAATACTACGAGAATTTTATCTAAAATGTTCGGAAATACTTCTACAGGAGTCTAACCTATCAGTTTACTAGTCTATCCGATTAAACTCAAACCGAACGCACCCCTAATTCTAAATAAAAAATTTAAACTTGGAACACTCTTAAGATTCATTTAAGTAAGTTACACGTCAAGCAGATTTAAAAAATTGAAGACCAAATTAAAATAAAAAAATGGGCAAATTTTTTGCAATTCTGTTGATAACTACTGCACATCATTCACTTTATGATTGGCACATGTTTTAATAAAACAAAATCAATTATTTTATAAAAATCACAATTTTTTTCATTAGTTGTAAAATGTAATTTAAAAAGTTAATGAATAACACAAATAGGAGTATTACATTTTTTTACAGATTGAAGAAATGTTTCCCAATATCGACAAGGAAGTTATCAAATCTGTTTTTGAAGCTAATCGAGGGAACAAAGATGGTACTATTAACTCTTTGTTACAGATGTGTGAATAATTATTATGGGTTGCCATATCTCTATGCTATTATATACTCTTTAAGAATTAATTTAATTTGTTGTGATACATGATACATCTCATTTTAAATTATTTTATGAAAAACTTTTCATATTTGGCTGGTCCCAGTAAACTAAAGTTGTCTGAATTTTTAAAATAAGTAAGTCGTAACTTACTAAGATGTTTTCTTATTGTTTTACAACACCAACATTACAAGCATGAACTAGCTTTAATTCAAAAACTAAGTAATATAGGAAGTGGCAATGAATTCGGTTGCCGAGATGAAAGTGCCTGGCATATGATTATTTTTACTTTAGTATATTTTTTATTAAAATTTAATTATAAAAAGGTGATTTTTATTTGCATTAGGTTAGGTTTCATTAGAAAAACTATTAAAAAAACTTATTCAAATGAATCATGTTGTTTATTTCATATAACCCAATTAAGTTTGCATTTCTTTAATTTTTTTGTTTTAGTAAAATTTAATTATACATAAGTGATTTAGAATCGGGTTAGGTTAGGTCACGTTTCATTAGAAAAACAGTATACAGTAAAACCTCTCTTTAGCGGTTACTTGAAATATATGGATATGTGGCCATCATTGTCGGGAATAATTTATTATGAACGAAATTTAATAAATAAATAAAAAACATGGTTTGGTTATAATAGTGTTTCATTAAACTATAATTAAAGTACATCTATATACCAAGAAACATAATATTCAAATGTAAAACGTGATAAATAATAATTGAATACAAATCGTCCATCAGGAAGAATAGTGAGACAACTCAAAAATTACTGTTTTTGTTAAATGGTATATTCAAAATGTAAGAATTTCTTTTTAGACCGGGAGCTCATGAGAGTTTTTGGTCTCCGATTTCATACAGCAAGCCTTTTGCAGTAGATAATATTTACCGTATAATAACAATGAAAAGCAGGTACTAAACCCCTGTACGCTTTCTGATCATATGGAAAATTGTCACAAAACTTTCTAAATTTTCCACCCTTGAGCCAACGAGGACCGCTTGACAATTTTTCTATGGGGGTTTAATGACACAAACTTTAATTCTTTTCATTGGCATGAAGTATGAAAACGCAGAAAATCATATTTTTTTATTACAAGATGACATGACTGAGCCCTTTGGGACTGTGCGAATCGCATGCCTATAATTTTCAAGACCTTAAATTTATTTTAACTGTCTTTTGCTAAAAGGGCAAGCAATTTTAAATCAGAGAAAAACCCAAGATTTTTGTGAAAATGGAAATGGAATTTTCCATGTAATCAGAAAGCGTGCAAGGGTTTAGTACCCGCTTTTCTTTGTTATTATGAGGTAAATATTCTCTCCTACAGCTGTATGAAATCAGAGATCAAAAACTGTCACGAGCTCCCGGTCTATTAATAATCCCATAAAATAATGGAAGCATTACAAGCAAAATTCAATAAAAATTTTCAAGATATTTGATTTCTATTTATTAATGTTTAAATATAAACATTAATAAACCAATTGCTTATCAAGATAAGCGAATAGGTGAAATGTGGATTGGTGTTAAGAAAAAGTAATTAGGTCACATTTTCAAACAGCAAAAATGCCGGAAGGATGCTAATATGTCTTAATCCACCTTAATCACTGAGTCGATTGCAACAACTCACGAGCAGCAGAGACATGGACACGTGTTTCGTCCTCATTCGGACTCATCAACATGCCATACTGCTTACTCTTTGTCATGGCGTACCATGACTTGAGTTGCTGCAATCGAAGTGCTGGCTTGCTTTTAAAGCAAAGACCACACACTTTCTCTGAGTGGAAGTTTAAGCATCGCCATCTAGATATCTTTTAGGAACTAGTCCCAAAAAGCACAGTCCGATACCAGTGGACTAGATGGCGTTGCTTGTCATCACCAGATTGACCAGACTCATCAAGTGTTAAACCAATTACTTTTTCTTAACACCAATCCACATTTCACCTATTCGCTTATCTTGATTCATTCATGCCTGATTTAGTAGATTGGAGCGCTTCAGATTCTTCAACATCACTTTCAAAATTAGAGTTTTTGTCCTCAATCTCACGCAATTCATCAATGATATCCGGTACACTGTTACATTGACTTTCGGTAAGAGCATCACTATCTATTAAAGATTAAAGCAAACTCTCTTAAACATAAACTAATAATTTGATTATGTATTTTCATGCTCTAGGCCATACCTTAAGTCTTGGGAAACTTACGTTTTTGTTCCAAATTAGAGCCCTCTTCAAAAAGTTTTTTTATTTCACTTTTATTTGTTAGGATGTTATTTATTTTAGTTCTTCCAACCCCAAATTTTTCTGCTAATTTTCTTGCACTTGTTGAATACTTCTCACTTTCAATAATGACATCAAGTTTACCTTTTAGAGATAAAAACTTTCTTTCCTGCGACATAATTATAAACTCTAAACTTTAGACTAACAATGATTAAAACAAATACAACTAACCTAAAGATTAATAATTTCAAAATATAAATACTATTTTAAACAGTTGGAGTGGGGTTTGCGGTACCATTTCGTTGAAGTATGTTAAAAGGTAATTTAAATGTATTTAAGAGGCAAAACTACCTGCCGGATTATCTTTTGGTAGCCCTTGTGGAGGCCGTGGCCGTGGCCGTTCTAAGAAGGTGATCGTTATGAAGGGCGCTGACTGTTCCATGAAGGCGGCCATTAATAGAGGTTTTACTGTAGTATAATTCATGGTGGGGTTATTTTTCTCTTCTAGACATTTCTTAACTTAACTATATTCTGAGTACGATTTTGAAAACCGGCGATATTATCGGCTTTCAATAGGGAGATGGTATCCGAAGTAATATAGGCCAAAATATCCTTATAAAAGCGGGTTAATTATTAAGCTACTCGTAATTATGGAGTTGTCTGAACACGAATAACAAATATTCAAAAATTATTTCGGATGCATTTTCTCGTATTTCTTGGACTGTGTGGGATTCCTTCGATATTTACAAAATATTTGTCCGCGCTATAATCGGACTTGCGAAAAATTTCCAGTATCAGACACGGAGTTGCTTGTGAATAAAAAACTCCCACCACTTTTTTACTTTCTAGTCTCAGAATTAAATATAATTTATATTCCTAATAAAATATATGCGCAACGAAATGTAGAATGGAACAGCTTGATATAATAATGAAGCTATAATTATTTAAGTAAAGTACACTTTTCCACCATTCAGCTTAATTGTTTTCCTTAGCAGCGTTATAAAATTTCAGAAGAAATTCGACTCAACACGTTTATTTTAGGTTTTCCCATTATGGTTCAAAAATTCAACGACTGTAAATTGTTAATAATAGTTTGCTCTGGTTTCAGTTTTAAAGTAATATTTTTGGTTCTTTTAAAAATTAAGGTTGGTTTCTGTTTAGAGTTCGATTTTCATGTTTAAAATATTATAAAGTTGCACTAAAAATTTTTACTGGCGAGTAAAAGTGTCCTTATGTTTTAAGAAATGCTGTAAGCTAAAATTAACATTATAATAAACTTCAAAGAGTATATAATAACGCTTTTATTAATGTGAATTCTTTTTGTATAGTTATATTATTTTAAAATGTTATTTCTTTATAATTTAAATTGCCATATTATGTTTTACCATTTGGAATAATTTAAATTGTTATCAAAATTATGTGTAAGTAGTGCTTGTATATTTATATTACATCATTGAAGAGATAATTCTCTGGATCAGTCATTTTACAATGACTGATCAATATTTAGTTTACAAAAAAATATAAATCAATCAGCATTTAATTTTTTAAATAAAAAGTTTTTCTTCAAACGTCAATAAAGTATGTAAGACTGACCAACAAGCCAGTCTATTGTCATGTTCCAACATTTCCGAAGTAAACTGGGTATACTTTTATATGTAGGCGAGAAGGTATGTTTTTTATCACCCCTTAAGAAAAGTAATTAATATATTTAATTTAATAATAATTGGAAGTTTTATTATTATTGTTTGTTGTATTTTAAAATTGTTAGTTACTGTTATTACTGTTTATATTTTTACATCTTATTTTTATTGTGTATATTTTGTTGTAATGGGGGTTTCCTGTTTATAAATAAATAAATTTTGGCATTTGAAGAAAACACAATATACTATTTATTGAATGTTCTGTTTTTGAGATCTTAAAATTTTTTGATAATTTCTAAAATTAGTTGGAAATTTCAAAATTAATTAAATGACTGATTTATTTACTGTTTTTAAGAAACTAAAAAAATTGGTACTGTGAATGGCTGTTCTATTTTAAAAGTAAATATGTAATAAGTATTTTAAAAAGCTCATAATATGTGAACTAAATCATATTGAAAATTTATGTATTTAATATATCAATAAATATTCCTTACCTAAGTAGAAGTATTTTTTCTTCTAAAACATCTTAAAATAAATTTAGTAGAAAAGGATTATAAATACAAGAGTGGATAAAAATAACATCTTTTTATAATTTATAAAAAATAATATGTTAACATTAAAAGAGTGTATTAAATAAAACAAACACATCGAAAACACATTTTTTTATAAAATTATATCACATTTGTCACAAAAAGGAAACAGCATTGTCATTTTTATAAAAAAATTAAAATTGTGCTAATGTATGGTATTTAAGCTTTAACATTTAATTTTGAGAATGTTACTACATATCACACTTATTTTTAATTTTTTTGTACAATCTAATTTCAAATTACTTTTTTTGAGGAATTTTTTTGCTTGTCAGTGCAAATAATCTTCTAGGAGTATATTTTTAAATTAAAGCCACTGGAATTACATCACATAAAATAAAACTAATACAGATATAACAAAAATAAATTTCTTATAATTTTAAAGTACTATTTTGGCATTTAACTGATTAGCTTGAGCAGAAGAAACACATGAATTAACATTAACAATTGTTAATTTTAAAGAACTATTTTGGCATTTAACTGATTAGCTTGAGCAGAAGAAACACATGAATTAACATTAACAATTGTTAATTTTAAAGTACTATTTTGGCATTTAACTGATCAGCTTGAGCAGAAGAAACACATGAATTAACATTAACAATTGTTAATTTTATTGTCAATTGCACCAGTAACTCACTGATCATAATAATTATAGTATTTATTGGAGACAAGCTTGTAGCTTCTCAATCCATTCCTGAGCAGTTACTGCATCACCTGCACAAAAATTGTAAGTCCGCCTATTTGTTTTTAGCTAAAAAGAATTATAAAACAATTAAAAATACAAAAATTTATTTTAAAACTTACATCGAAGAATGATTTATCTTCTGTCTTTTTAGGAGGTCCTGGAGCAGGAGCAGCAGGTGTCACTGACATTACTTCAGCCAAATCTGAATTAATACAAATATATTATACATTAAAATGTATAAAAATATTACAATTATGCTTACCAATATAACCTTTACAATTTGAATCTTCCATAGCATCATAATACCTTAATTGATGCTTAATTGAATCTAAAACAAACCATCTTTGCTTCGAACCTTTCAGTAAAGCCCCACGTTTATACAATTAACCTTCGTGTGTTCGATTTTCGGTAACATTAGAGGAAAATTGTTCATAATATTGTTGACTAGAAGTTTGTCTAGCACTTCCTTTAAACGTCAGAAAAAATAAATAATAATATGAAATTAGTTAATAATACCTGAACTAACTGATCCATTATCCCCACCACTTCCAGTAATATAGTTTGTGTCGTATTATTATTAACTACTGCCTTGTATTTAGTACAATTTTTGGGGACGTCCTCGATACACTTTTCATGGCAACTATAGCCACAATCCATACACCTCATTCCAGTCTAAAATTTACATTTTGTTTAAGCATATTATTATTTTTTAATTTTACGCACCTTTACTGGTCCCCATAGAACGTTTGCACATAAATCACAATGAGTTGGAGTTGTATAATTATATTTTTATAATTTTCGACTGTAAGACGTCCTTTATTACACGCTACTAGCGTGTAATAAAAACTACTTTATTAAACGCTACTTTTATTTTTTCTAAGTTGGTAGTCAAAAGTCATATATCTGCAAACTGCACACATAACCTAAAATCTGACTAAATCACTCTGTTGGCCGTTCGAAATTATATAGATAAGACTAATAAAACCATCGTTTTCTTTTAATAAAAAAAGTAGGTAAGAATAAATAATTTTTAATTCATATTATGACCATGAAAATTACAACTAGTATACACATTATAATTAACTGTTACTTTAGAGGAATCCCTTGAATTAATTGTTAAACCAGGATAACCGGAATTAACATCATTTGAAACAATACCAATGTTTTGATTACTAGTTAAAGTAGAAGAATCAACGATGGAAATTTCTTGAGAATTTTGGTCACTTGGCACAATATCAATGTTTCGATTGATTGTGGTATCGTTATTACTACTAGTTACAGTGGAAGTCTTATTACTAGAGCAACCAGGTAAATTAATATTATTTCCTTCAGAATTGAACATTCTAGAAATATCAATCTTGTTTTTTAGTGAAGCATCCACGTAGCCCTCTGCAACGGCAGAAGATTTCCACCCACCATGGCGTTTAATTGTTAATAAGTCACCCCCACAATTTGCTACATGTGTGGCGCTGGATCTTCTTAAACAATGGCCAGTAAATAATTCTGGGTTAGGAAGTTTAAGATACGCAGCAATATCTTTTGACACTCTTCCGAACATATTAATACCAACAGGAGAATTAATGCAGTGACCGTTCCTGTATGTTAACAAAAATCGTTTGGTAGTAACCTTATTAGGTCTAAGGTTAGCATATTTTTTAATTAATATTATCGAATTATCGTCTGTAATGACAAATTTTCTAGGAACATGATTTTTTGTTTTCGGAACAGAGATAATAACGCAATCTAATTTAATTTCAACATCGTCAATGGACATATTACATAATTCTTCTCTCCGACAAGCACCGTTATAACCAATTATTAAGATGACCTAAAATATTACAAAAATATATCGAGCTCGAATATATTTTAAAATTCAACTTACTTTTATGCCGAGATATTTATTATCATCAGCTTCAATTATAAATTTATTAATGTCTTCTTGTTCTAAAATTTTTGATTTTTTAGGAACGTACCCTGTACTTGCTCGTTTTAATAAAGCTTGTAATTTATTGAAGTTTGATATGTCCACATTTCTGTATAGATTTAGGCAGCACCTTATCATTGAATAAATAGTCCATAAAGTAGATGCTTTATATTTTTTGCGTTGCATTTCGAAGTATGCAAGCAACACATTTTCCGATAAATTTTCAATATGATTTTCATGACACCAATTTTTAAATTTATTGTATTGTTTTTCATAAAGGTGACGAGATTTTTCAGGGATTAAATTATTAACACTGTTTTCGGCCATTTTCCTAATTTCTGGTGGTGTACATGCCATTTCTTCACCATCTTCACTCATTTTTAGTTTATAAATAAATTTAAAAATACAAGCACTCAACTTGAATAACTCAAATTTAAATTTGAAATGACACTGTCAAACAAAATGGCCGAATCAGTGTTGCCAACTACTATAAAATTAAGGAACTACTTTACTATTAAAAATATTTATAGGTATAAAGATATATTTATTTTGTTTAAAAAAAGCGAAAATTATAAAAAATAGCGTAAAGTACTCGTTTCATAAGACAATTATGGGCATTCGTCATTTAAAACGCTCGCTCCTACGCAGCTCGCGTTTTAAACTTTGACTCGTGCCATAAAATCTGTCTTATAAAACTTGTTCTTTAATATACTATTTTCAAATCTGTGAGGATGTGAGTAAACAAGTGAAGCTTCTGCAGCACCAACCATTTTCCCACGCATTAAAATTTCTAATGTAGACCTTTTATGAACCAATCTACCATGAGATCTTACAAACGCTGTATTAAATGATGCATGCCTCTGAAATTGTAGAAGAAGTTTACACCCAGTAAACCAAAAGAGGTATTATATATGTAAAATATATATAACATGTAAGAAAACTTATGTAAAATCTAGAGAGAAATTAGGGATAAATCATGTAAGGATGTCAGCCATATTTGGGGATAGGTTATTATGTGTAAATTATGTAAATTTTTATATACAAAATATATATCAGATATAAGTAAATAAAAACAAAAAATATCATTTTTTTGCTTGGACGGTACAATGTAGTAATTAGCAGCAACCAGGCCATTTCTAGTAAGTAATCACAAGTATAATAAATTAATATTATCTTAACTTAAACCATGTTAAACTTAAAGTGGGATTTGCGGGATTCGAACCCACGCCGTTGCAGTCGCAAATTGTCGAATCAAGCCACCTAACCGTTGGACCATCGAGGCTTCATGAAATGAATACACAAAAACATTGTTTTAAAGCAATTCCACATTAAATAAATATTATATTTGTTTTAATACTTAATACAAATAAAAAAAAATTAAAAATAAATTAGTGAAGTTAAAAGAAGTTCAATTATATATAAAAATTAAGTAGTTAAAATTATTTTTAACAAAATAAATAAATTATAAATTATAACTCAACTTTTTTCTAATAATGTCGGTGTTGAATGTTGGATTTCTTTGGTAAGCGCAATTTTGCAGAAAAAATTAAGAAAAAATTCTAAACTTTAAAAATATTCAAAATAAAGACATTAAATATAAAAATTAAGTAGTTAAAATTATTTATAACAAAATAAATAAATTCTAACCCAACTTCCATACATTTTTCTAATAAGTTATTTTATTTTATATTTTATGTATGAATTATTTGCATAAAGAATATAAGTAAATAATTTATGTAGGTATATTTTAAATTAAATGTCTAATGTAAATAACACAGGCGATATTTTACATTAATAATAAATTATTATTTATATATAAAATATACAGTATACGAACTTATGAATTGTATATGTAAACAATTCTATATAAATAACACATTATAAATTTTACTTATTACTTACATAGAGAAAATAATATAATATTATATATGTAAAATATACATATATTTTACGTTAAATTAGCTACATAGGAGAATTTACCAGCTATCTATGTGTATTTTATATATAAGTTACAAATTGGTTTACTGGGCACTTTTTTGTAAAATTTGAATAAGAATTTAAATTATTTAAACAACAGGGGAGGATCCAAAAAATATCCAAGGGAGATCTGTAAACTCACAAAATGCAAAACTGCCGAAACGAAAAATTGTCGAATCTGAAAGTTCCTTACTAATCGCCTATCAGACGTTTCGACCTTTTTGGGTTCTGTGAATTTACGGATTTGCGCTTCGAGAATTTAGCAGTTCCACACATGTTAATAAAGTTTAACTGTAGAAATTGGTTTCTTCGTAAATATTTGTATTAAAATAATTTGGTTAAAAATACAATATACCAAACCAAAAGGTTTACTCACAATTAATGGATCTGAAGAAGGAACTTCCATTTTATCCCACAGTACTTTCCATTTTTGTGACAAGTGACCTAAATCCGTTTCTAATTTGCGAATTTTTTCTAATAAATGACTGAACGCCTCAGGTACACTATTATTTATACAGTCATAACTGCAATAGGAGTATTTAAGTGATTAAAATATGTATATTGAACTTTGAAAAAAGAAGTCAAAAACTTACCCAACTGTCATAATTTTTCTTGAAGACTTTTTACTGGTACCATCAGCTGCTTCAGCTTCTTCTTCCTGTTGAGTGTCCATTTGAATTATTTCAGGGTCATAACTTGGACCATGCGATAGTTCTTTATCATAATGTAATATCCCCAAACTTCTAATGCAGGTAAATAAGATTGTGGCCTTAAAACCTAGAATGGATACAAACACCTTAAAATTTAAGTTCATTTATGTTAGTGAAAAAATTATTCAAACTTTTATGTACTAAAAGGTCGCTTCTGTAATATTTAAAAACTTACATGATTTTCCATATCGGCAGTATACATAAAATTAAAAAAAACATTAGGCTTCTTGCATGTAGTTTTTCAACAAAATCAAAAATGCTTTGTCCTAAATTAGAAATTAGGCCCACCTGCATTTGTTCCCACCATTCTACCATCAGGATAAACACCCTTATCATCTGATAAAGTATCAACACTTTTATGGAGCGATTTTAAAGATCCTCTTTTATCTTTAACAGCAGCAACTCCGCCCGTTATAGTTCACAATTCACAATCAAACATAAAGGTTCTAAATAGACAGGAATCGGAATGGTATGCCAAAAATCTAAGGAAATAATCATTAAATTCAAATGCCATTGGATACTGTTTTTGTATCTAAAAAATAAGTATAATTATAATAATTTTTTGAAGGGTTTGCATTATTTGTATCTGATGATCTACATCAAGGAACTGGAGGAATGTAGGTGTAAAGCTGCTGGTTTGTGTGTTAGCATTTAAATTACTTCTATGACTAAATCTGTGCCCAAAACTAATGATACCATTGGAAAGTATGATTCAAGATCTTTCTAGCAGTGTGTATACCAATGCTTGCCTCATAATATTTATTGAAATAATTGCAATTACACTGAAGTCTACTAAAATTTACAAAAACATATTAAGGGATACAGTTCTTTTCAAAATAATCCCACAAAAAAAATAATGGTACCAATGAAAAGATCTCTTCATTTCCTTTAAAATGATGTGTTACACAATGCTTTTCTTTTTATACAGTGCGGACATAAAGAAAATCCCCCCCCTCCCTTGCTACCTTTTGAACGGTTATGTTTTCGATTCTTAAAATTTTTCCACTAAAGTATTTAATTGCGAACTTTTTAATAAAGGTATTTTTGATTTTGTGGAACTTCCGGTTATACCGGAAAAGGATGGCAACTTTCTTATTTTAAATGGAACACCCAGTATATTTTTGCATTTTCGTGTTCTCCATAAAAATACCATTAAATTGACCTAGCGTAGTGTGCTCTACTATTAATACTTTCGGAATTACGCCCATTTGAAAATCACATTTTTATGCAACTTCATTTACACCGAAAGTTGGAGCCAACTGCCCCAACTTCCTTATTTTAAATGATTTTCTTTTGCAATTAAGTTAATAACATTAAATTTAAACAAAATTATGTTTAACCTGAATTTTCCACTTCCGGTGTAAATGAAGTTGCATAAAAATGCGATTTTTCGAATGGGCGTAATTCCGAAAGTATTAATCGTAGACCACGAAAATGCAAAAATGTACTAGGTGTTCCATTTAAAATAAGAAAGTTGCCATCCACTTCCGGCATAACCGGAAGTTCCACAAAATCAAAAATACCTTTGTTAGAAAGTTCGCGATTTGAGTCCTCCGTAGACAAATTTTCAGAATCAAAAACATAACCGTTCAAAAGTTAGCAGGGGGGGGGGGGGGGGGGGGCGATTTACTTTATGTCCGCTCTGTATTTTTTAAACAATTAATCAAAAAGCTTATTTTTTTCAAATTATCACCGAATAACATTCTTCAATTAAAATGCACAAAAAAACTAACCACACCAATAGTTTGAATTTTTAATGCGGCTTACAACGATATACATATAACACGATGTTGGCCTCATCCAGGTTAATGAGTTGGTTTCATAATTAACAAATTAGGTCACCTAACACTTTTCAAATAACGCACAAAAAAGTTAATAACACCAATGATTATCATTTTTCAAGACGATCAGATTGATATATGGCACAATGCTTGCATTTAGCCGGTTAATGAGTTGTTTTTTTTAAATAAACGTAATTAGTATCCTAACACTTTTCAAGTTGCACAAAAAACTTGTAACCACGTGCAGCCGCTAACCAACCAGAGACGGGCGAACCGCGAACATTGGAGAGGTGATGAAAAAGCAAACATGCTTGCTTTGTTGAAACTATTTATAGATATTTTGCAAGTGTGTTTTTTGTTACTCGCACCTGAATTTCACCGAGTGAATATTAATCTCACATTCCTCAAAGCGCATGCGTCAAAATCTCACCCGTGAATCTTAATTCGCATGAGATTTTGAATTACAACGAAAAAATATTTTTTAAGATTTTTAAGAAAGTAGCAATTTTTGACACGTTTCGGTTTAATCAACTCCTTAAATTCCATTTCACCCCCCACGTAATGCACCTTCCCTAAAAGCTTTTAAGGTCCACTTTACGACAAAAAAGGTATATCACTTTGCTATCTCTTTTCATTTAAGAGCTATTACTGAAAATGTAGTTAAAATAAGCAAAATCTCCATTTTGAGCCAAAATTTCGGCTTGAAGTTTTTCCATTTTCACAAAATAATTAATATCTTTAAAAGTATTCATATCAGCGGTTAGCTTCCTTGTAATAATAATAATAGTCAGGTAGTAGGAATGAGGAAGATATTGTTCAAACTTAATTTTTATTATTTATAATTATTATTTTAAAAGTATTAACACCACCGGGACATGATAGCTTAAAATTCGCCCAGTCACCTCCCCCACCAAATTCTGTTAAAATAAGAATTTTAGGTTGAAAATTACGCCTTCCAGGGTCGTGTTTTTACCAAAATTTTCCAAAACTTTATGACTTTTTTCCGCAAAAACTAAACAACCGATTTTAAACAAATAAATTAAATTGCGTCTATCCGAGGTATTTACCTTGTGTACAAATATCACTAACTTTTACAGTTTTCGAGAAAAAAAAAACAATTTTTTTTTAATCAAATCACTGTGAGAGCAAATAAAATCCTTGGCTACATTATACGCATAGTTGCTATAATATCGAAAAAAATTCAATAATTTTTTCGCCCTTTTTTAGCGTTTTTCGATAGATTTGGGGTCGCTGATAACGAATTAAGCAATATTAGCGCGATCCAATGCGTACTTTTTTAAAATATAGCGTTTTGAAATATGGCCAATTTTCGAAAATTTCAAAAAACCATACTTTTTTTTTCAAAAATATTCGAATTTCATATAAAGAATAGGCTACGATTATAGATTTAAGCCTGCTGATTACAGAGAAATAAAAATATTTGGGCTACGACCAGTAGTTTGTGTAAATCTTACGTCGACCCTCAGCTTATTAACCCCTGTTGGTCTATATTATTTTCTTGATGTTATTTAAAAATAATATTTAAGACAAAAAAAAACAGAAAGACGTCCGATCGCACATTAATTAATTTAATAATTATTATTGGGTTCTTTTAAAGGGGCTAAGCCGACGTTTACATGAAACTTAATGGTGACCAACTTGATCTTAAATCAACACAAGCTGAGTTATTATTTTCTTCTTTGTTGGTTTAAAATACTAAATTCAAAATTAACAAAATTTACTTACTTGTTCTTAACTAGTCTATCCAAAATCCTGATCGAGCCAAGTTCACTTTATTTAAACTTATTTAAGTAATTATTTAAGGTTCTATTGTCTATTGGGAACTTATAATAATAAAGTATTAAAACCAAAATTCGATTAATATTAAATATATTAAAAAAAAACAAAAGGTATTAGAAATAAAGAATAATGATTAAGAATAAAAAAAAAGTTACAAATCAAGAATTACAAAAAAGGAATAATATTGAGATAATCGAGTTGAAATTTATCAAAACTAAATCAGAATTAACGCTTAAAATTTTCCAGACAAATACGGTATACAAATTATAATATATAAAATATTTTTAATTGTAAAATATTTTTAAAGAGTAATCTAAATTTTCTAGGAATGAGAAATTGTTATAAACTAATGAAGCACATAATCTTAATTAATAAGAACCAATAGAAACCTTAATAATCCAGAAATTCACTTTATACGAAAAGAAAACAATTAACTTAGAAACTTGAAATAAAAAAAAACTAACTTTCAATTACAATAAAATTATCAAACGCGTCGCGAACAAACTAAAATGAACTTGACTGATCATAGTTAAGAACAAACATTACTCATCTAGATCAGAACATTATGGAACTCAAGCGCGCGGGTTTTCCGGGCCGCGCGCGTCCTTCTCGTCCGGGCCCCGGCCAAAAAAAAACTCAAAGATTTTAAGGTTTCTTTACAATACAGCGTGCGTCTCGATTTATGAGACGATTCACGGCGTTTCAATTTTGCGCATACGCCTCTTTCGTAAAAATTATAATTTATTGTCCCACCAAGTTGCTTACAAAAACCCAATCCACCAATCACGAGGCATTGCGCTCACAATTCAATTGTATCAAATGCAAATTTAAAAAATGCAAATACGATTGGTGTTTACGCGACGTGGTGATGAGATGAATAAGCGCCGCGCGCCGGCTCCAGCGCATGAGAATCTCACCGTCTCATTTGCTTGACGCAGCAATGTATTTAAACTGGCTAAAAAGCTAAGATACGTACTCCTAATTTTCACATCAAAGATCTGTGTTTTTCGTCCGATTTTCAAAAAAAAAAATTGCTTTATAAAGGAGAATGTTCATTTTAACACCCATTCTAATTTTATTTATTTAGGGGTACGCTAACACCTTTAAAAAAAAATCCCAAAACGTTCAATTTATTGTACTGTTTTACCGATTGTTGAGTCGCCGGCGTCAATTTTAAAAAATTGTAGCGCCGTTGGGGTTTAAAGGGAAACAACGAAATTTGGCACTGTTAATTCGTACATCCTAAAAGTTAACCTGACAAATTTTCAAGTCTCCAGGGCTACGGGAAGATCCACGGCACCTGGATAAAAAAGATGTACTTTAACATCGTCTTTAAAAATGTGTCATATTTTAAAGCGGTTTGTTAAAATTAACCCCTACTATTGCAACTCGATTTACGACAAAAACTCATTTTGATGTATCCTTTCGTTTTTGAGATCTGATTTCAAAAACCGATCGCCGAGACAAATTTCAAAGTCCTGATCTTAAAAAATTTTAAGATGATTTCAAGACCAGGCCCGCAAATAAACGATAATGATGTTGGAAATTTAAAACTTGACAAAAACATTCCTTACTTTTTTGTATCTAAACCATTCCAAAGTGGTTAAACTAAACTAAATTAGTACTTATGACAAATATAAAAATTTTCGCGAATCATATTAAAAATGAATCAGGGTACTACCAAACTTCCAAAAAAGGAGAACATTATTATGATCGTTTTACAAAAGTTAACTTTTTTTAAAATATTTTTTTCAATTCCACCATATTAGAAGATACCCACATTACCAAAATTGTTTGTGAAGTTTTATATTACCAAAATCATCATTCATTTGCCGGCCGGATATTGACTTAATTCGAAAGACAAGGTCCTGAAAATTTTCTCAGCTATCGGTTTTGAATTTTGTCTCTACGTAATTTTAAAAGGAAGCCATATTTTCTAAAAAAATAAGTAAAACTGGTGAATTCAATTTGTAAGAAAAAAATTACAAAGTTTTGCTAAAATATTTATACTCAATACAAACTAGGAAGGCGCAATATATGACCAAAAATTATTTTTAAGGCAATTATGTGGAAAAAATTATGACGTTTGGGCTATCGTACGTTCTAGTAAAAATAATACTTTTAGAGATATTAATTATTTTCTAAGAACGGAGTGTTTTCAGTCATAACTCATAAACGAAAAGAGATTTCAAAATGATTCTGTTTTTTTCTCGTAGAGAAGACCTTAAAACGTTTCCTGGAAGGTGCAATACGTCATAGTCAAATCCAATATTGGAGGTTAATTTTATCAAAATAGTTTAACGAATAGCTAGTGGTAAATATCGTGACTTTCCTATAAATCCCGATTTTACTATTTTTTTTTATTTGAAGCCGCCTACAGAATTTTTAACTGTTAGCGTACTAGAAAAATTAGTAAGGGTGTCAAGATGAACATTTTCTATTCAAACGAAATTGGTTTTTTAATCGGACGAAAAAAACAGCTCTTATAGGTAAAAATTGGAATTAACCGATAAATCCTTTGTATCCAGGCGCCAGTGCCTAATTTCGTAGTTTCCCTTTTAAACGCTAACGGTGTTGCATTTTTTAAAATTGACTCCGTCAGCGTCGACTCAACAATCGCTAAAATAACACAAAGTAAGGGCGTGTGTAGGATTTCATCTTGGGGAGGGCAAATTATTGATGAAAATTCAAAATTGGGCGATTTTGTCGGGATCCCGAAATTAAAAAAAAAACCTAGGTTACCCTAACATAATCTTAATATTTTATAATTTTGCAAACATATTCAGGATGTCTCGAAAATGGCACAAGAGCGTAGTACGTTGTTGGAGACCCTTCCGCCTTCGGGAGATCCTCAGAAAAATAGTTAAAAGGTCCTCTTGACCAATTAAGATATGAAGAGATAAAGTTGGGTATTCAACTTTTCTTGGTATGAATTATGAAAAGCCGCTAGTGGTCCTTAAAAGTTTGGGTTCTCTTTAGTCGTGAAGTAATAAATTAAATTCTAATCCTATTATTCACAATTTATTTTCTAAATTGAAAATTATTACGGGTAAATATTGTAGGTAATTTTAAATAAAAAAATTGATTTCCCAACGTTGTCTCATCAGATCTCGGTCATTTGCTTAAGAGGATTTTTTAAACTATTTTTCTGAGGATCCCTGAAAAGCTCGTACTAGAGAGCTCTGGCGTAATTTTTGAGACTTGGGACATCCTGTATTTTAAAAATTGTTAATTGAAAATATTTACAGTGTATCTCAAAAAGAAGTGATGAGAAGAATATCGTAGAAAGTAGACTATACTCATCTACAAAAAAACAATTTTTTAATTTTCACAAAATAACTAATAGCTCTTAGCTCCAAAAGTATTATCTGTACCAGGGCGGAATAAAAAGTAATTTTCGGTTGAATATTGTGTATTACTGACCGGATTAGTACAAAAAAATGCAACTAATCAGTTTTTACAATGTATAAAATACGCCCTCTTGCAATAGTTTGCATCAGTAATCATTCGTAAAAATTAAAAACCAATTTTTGAGAAAAAATTACCCCTGCTTAAAAGAATCTTTAGAAGTTTCGAATGATTTTGGCAACTTAAAAATTAATAAAAATTGTAGATAATGTAGGTACCTTCAACTAAATTTTGCGATTGTGTTAATGTGTATTTTTGAAAATTCATATTTTGCTTAATAATCAAACTTTAAAAAAATTAGTACACAAAAGTTTTTAAAATTTATTTTTGTCATAAGTACTAATTAATTTTCTTTAGTTTGACCACTTTGGAAGGGATTAGATACAAGAAAATAATGAATTCCGAAATGTTTTTGTGAAGTTTTAACTTTCCAACATCATTTTCTTTTATTTGCGGGGTTGATATTGAAATCAATCGAATTATTTAAGAATTTTTTAAGATCAGGACTTTGAAATTTGTCTCGGCGATCGTTTTATGAAATCAGATACTTTTAGAAATATTAATAATTTTGTAAAAACGGAGGATTTTTCAGTCATATCTCAAAAACGAAAGGATACATCAAAATGAGGTTTTGTCGTAAATCGAGTTGCAATATTAGGGGTTAATTTTAACAAAACGCTTTAAAATATGACACATTTTTAAAGACGATTTTAAAGTACATCTTTTTTATCCAGGTGACGTGGATCTTCCCGTAGCCCTGGAGACTTGAAAATTTGTCAGGTTAACCTTTAGGATGTACGAATTAACAGTGCCAAATTTCGTTGCTTCCCTTTAAACCCCAACGGCGCTACAATTTTTTAAAATTGACGCCGGCGACTCAACAATCGGTAAAACAGTACAATAAATTGAACGTTTTGGGAATTTTTTTTAAAGGTGTTAGCGTACCCCTAAATAAATAAAATTAGGAAGGGTGTTAAAATGAACATTCTCCTTTACAAAGCAATTTTTTTTTTGAAAATCGGACGAAAAACACAGATCTTTGATGTGAAAATTAGGAGTACGTATCTTAGCTTTTTAGCCAGTTTAAATACATTGCTGCGTCAAGCAAATGAGACGGTGAGATTCTCATGCGCTGGAGCCGGCGCGCGGCGCTTATTCATCTTATCACCGCGTCGCGTAAACACCAATCGTATTTGCATTTTTTAAATTTGCATTTGATACAATTGAATTGTGAGCGCAATGCCTCGTGATTGGTGGATTGGGTTTTTGTAAGCAACTTGGTGGGACAATAAATTATAATTTTTACGAAAGAGGCGTATGCGCAAAATTGAAACGCCGTGAATCGTCTCATAAATCGAGACGCACGCTGTATATAGACTTTGCTTAACCTCCTTCTTACGTCATTCTTTAAACTAAGTCGCCAAAGCAAAGCCTGTGATTGGTTCTTTGCGCCCTTATGACTTAACTAGGACAAACCAACTTCATCCCTACGCTCAGGGTGAATTTGGTTGCCTACTCTAAACTACTAATCAAAATTAATATAATCTTACTTTTTACAAACTGTTTCTCTAACCACAATAGATTTTACCGTAATGAAATTATAACAAATTTCCTCTTCATGGACTTAAGACTAAAACGATTCTGTCGAGAATACTTTGGCACTTATCTCTATTTAATCGAAGCTGGGGAAATTTTAATCAAACCTAATTATTTATGAATGAAATTTTGAAATATACTAATTAAAATTTTACTTTGAGCAAATGAATTTTTCTTATTTAATTGTACAATAAAATAAATTCATTTCCCATACTGTCGCTGGTGGTCTATTCGACCATTCCAACTTATAGTGTGAAAACTGAAATTCAACAACTTAAATATTATTTCCCTCGATCTGCAGCAAAAACAACACAAGACGTCTTAGGAAATAAATAAATAACCCGTGAAATACGTATCTATCCGTAATTTGAAGCAACCCGAATGTTACAAAAAAATATCATTTGTTATGAAGTTTCTCCCTTTTATGATAAACAGGCCAAAATATTCTCCCTAGAAAACATGCACACTAGCCATAAAAAAAACCTTTACTTAAATCTTAAACAAATATTCAATAAACACAATCTAGACAAGTATGGTCACATCTGGAATAAAAATAATGCCAACTGGATAATTAATTTAACAAAGCCAATTTTGCATTATTTACATTTGGAAGTTACAGCCATTTAAGTGGCCCTAAAAAAATGATAGAGAAGGGTCTCCCATTTGCTTTAAAACTGAAATATTTTGAAATTTTTTTTCGCGAATTTTTGACTCTATCTTATAGATTTCGGTTCGCTGATAACGAATGAACCATTGTTAACGCGATCCGACGCGTACTTTTTAAACTACAGCGTTTTGAAAAATGCAGAAATTTAGAAAATTTCAAAAATTCATATTTTTTTCTAAATTTTTTCGAATTTTATATAACTGATAGGTTTTATAGATTTCAGTCTGCTGATTTCGGAGATCTAAAAAATTTTGAGCTACGACCACTAGTTTAGATGCAACACCCGTTTTTATGGCCACCAAAAAATGATAGAGAAGGGTCCCCCCTTTGCTTTAAAACTGAAAAATTTTGAAATTTTTTTTCGCGATTTTTTGACTTTATCTTATAGATTTCGGTTTGCTGACAACGAATCAACCATTGTTAACGCGATCCGACGCGTACTTTTTAAACTACAGCGTTTTGAAAAATGCAGAAATTTAGAAAATTTCAAAAATTCATTTTTTTTTCTAAATTTTCTCAAATTTTATATAACTGATAGGTCATATTTATTGATTTCAGTCTGCTGATTTCGGAGAACTAAAAAATTTTGAGCTACGACCACTAGTTTAGAAGCTACACCCGTTTTTATGGCCACCAAAAAATGATAGAGAAGGGTCCCCCCTTTGCTTTAAAACTGAAAAATTTTGAAATTTTTTTTCGCGATTTTTTGATTCTATCTTATAGATTTCGGTTTGCTGATAACGAATCAACCCTTGTTAACGCGATCCGACGCGTACTTTTTAAACTACAGCCTTTTGAAAAATGCAGAAATTTAGAAAATTTCAAAAATTCATATTTTTTTCCAAATTTTTTCGAATTTTATATAACTGATAGGTTATACTTATAGATTTCAGCCTGCTGATTTCGGAGAACTAAAAAATTTTGAGCTACGACCACTAGTTTAGAAGCTACACCCGTTTTTATGGCCACCAAAAAATGATAGAGAAGGGTCCCCCCTTTGCTTTAAAACTGAAAAATTTTGAAATTTTTTTTCGCGATTTTTTGACTTTATTTTATAGATTTCGGTTCACTGATAACGAATCAACCATTGTTAACGCGATCCGACGCGTACTTTTTATACTTCAGCGTTTTGAAAAATGCAGAAATTTAGAAAATTTCAAAAATTCATATTTTTTTCTAAATTTTTTCGAATTTTATATAACTGATAGTTTATATTTATAGAATTCAGTCTGCTGCTTTCGAAGAACTAAAAAATTTTGAGCTACGACTACTAGTTTAGAAGCTACACCTGTTTTTATGGCCACCAAAAAATGATAGAGAAGGGTCCCCCCTTTGCTTTAAAACTGAAAAATTTTGAAATTTTTTTTCGCGATTTTTTGACTTTATTTTATAGATTTCGGTTCACTGATAACGAATCAACCATTGTTAACGCGATCCGACGCGTACTTTTTATACTTCAGCGTTTTGAAAAATGCAGAAATTTAGAAAATTTCATAAATTCATATTTTTTTCTAAATTTTTTCGAATTTTATCTAACTGATAGGTTATATTTATAGATTTCAGTCTGCTGATTTCGGAGAACTAAAAAATGTTGAGCTACGACCACTAGTTTTTAAGCTACACCCGTTTTTATGGCCACCAAAAAATGATAGAGAAGGGTCCCCCCTTTGCTTTAAAACTGAAAAATTTTGAAATTTTTTTTCGCGATTTTTTGACTTTATTTTATAGATTTCGGTTCACTGATAACGAATCAACCATTGTTAACGCGATCCGACGCGTACTTTTTATACTTCAGCGTTTTGAAAAATGCAGAAATTTAGAAAATTTCAAAAATTCATATTTTTTTCTAAATTTTTTCGAATTTTATATAACTGATAGTTTATATTTATAGAATTCAGTCTGCTGATTTCGAAGAACTAAAAAATTTTGAGCTACGACTACTAGTTTAGAAGCTACACCTGTTTTTATGGCCACCAAAAAATGATAGAGAAGGGTCCCCCCTTTGCTTTAAAACTGAAAAATTTTGAAATTTTTTTTCGCGATTTTTTGACATTATCTTATAGATTTGGGTTCGCTGATAACGAATCAACCATTGTTAACGCGATCCAACGCGTACTTTTTAAACTACAGCGTTTTGAAAATTGCCGAAATTTTGAAAATTTGAAAAATTCATATTTTTTTCTAAATTTTCTCGAATTTTATATAACTGATAGCTTATATTTATTGATTTCAGTCTGATGACTTCGGAGAACTAAAAAATTTTGAGCTACGACCACTAGTTTAGAAGCTACACCCGTTTTTATGGCCATCAAAAAATGATAGAGAAGGGTCCCCCCTTTGCTTTAAAACTGAAAAATTTTGAAAATTTTATTCGCGATTTTTTAAATTTATCTTATAGATTTCGGTTTGCTGACAACGAATCAACCATTGTTAACGCGATCCGACGCGTACTTTTTAAACTACAGCGTTTTGAAAAATGCAGAAATTTAGAAAATTTCAAAAATTCATATTTTTTTCTAAATTTTCTCGAATTTTATATAACTGATAGGTTATATTTATTGATTTCAGTCTGATGACTTCGGAGAACTAAAAAATTTTGAGCTACGACCACTAGTTTAGAAGCTACACCCGTTTTTATGGCCACCAAAAAATGATATAGAAGGGTCCCCCCTTTGCTTTAAAACTGAAAAATTTTGAAATTTTTTTTCGCGATTTTTCGACTGTATCTTATAGATTTCGGTTTGCTGATAACGAATCAACCCTTGTTAACGCGATCCGACGCGTACTTTTTAAACTACAGCGTTTTGAAAATTGCCGAAATTTTGAAAATTTGAAAAATTCATATTTTTTTCTAAATTTTCTCGAATTTTATATAACTGATAGATCATATTTATAGATTTCCGTCTGCTGATTACGGAGAAGTAAAAAAATTTGAGATACGACCACCAGTTTAGAATCTACACCCGTTTTTATGGCCATCAAAAAATGATAGAGAAGGGTCCCCCCTTTGCTTTAAAACTGAAAAATTTTGAAATTTTTTTTCGCGATTTTTTGACTTTATCTTATAGATTTGGGTTCGCTGATAACGAATCAACCATTGTTAACGCGATCCGACGCGTACTTTTTAAACTTCAGCGTTTTGAAAAATGCAGAAATTTAGAAAATTTCAAAAATTCATATTTTTTTCTAAATTTTCTCGAATTTTATATAACTGATAGATCATATTTATAGATTTCCGTCTGCTGATTACGGAGAAGTAAAAAAATTTGAGATACGACCACCAGTTTAGAATCTACACCCGTTTTTATGGCCATCAAAAAATGATAGAGAAGGGTCCCCCCTTTGCTTTAAAACTGAAAAATTTTGAAATTTTTTTTCGCGATTTTTTGACTTTATCTTATAGATTTCGGTTTGCTGACAACGAATCAACCATTGTTAACGCGATCCGACGCGTACTTTTTAAACTACAGCGTTTTGAATATTGTAGAAATTTAGAAAATTTGAAAAATTCATATTTTTTTCTAATCTTTTTCGAATTTTACTTAACTGATAGGTTATATTTGTAGATTTTCGTCTGCTGATTACGGAGAACTAACAAAGTTTGAGCTACGACTACTAGTTTAGAAGCTACACCCGTTTTTATGGCCACCAAAAAATGATAGGGAAGGGTCCCCCCTTTGCTTTAAAACTGAAAAATTTTGAAATTTTTTTACGCGATTTTTTGACTCTATCTTATAGATTTCGGTTTGCTGATAACGAATCAACCATTGTTAACGCGATCCAACGCGTACTTTTTAAACTACAGCGTTTTGAAAAATGCAGAAATTTAGAAAATTTCAAAAATTCATATTTTTTTCTAAATTTTCTCGAATTTTATATAACTGATAGATCATATTTATAGATTTCCGTCTGCTGATTACGGAGAAGTAAAAAAAATTGAGATACGACCACCAGTTTAGAAGCTACACCCGTTTTTATGGCCAACAAAAAATGATAGAGAAGGGTCCCCCCTTTGCTTTAAAACTGAAAAATTTTGAAATTTTTTTTCGCAATTTTTTGACTCTATCTTATAGATTTCGGTTTGCTGATAACGAATCAACCATTGTTAACGCGATCCAACGCGTACTTTTTAAACTACAGCGTTTTGAAAATTGCCGAAATTTTGAAAATTTGAAAAATTCATATTTTTTTCTAAATTTTCTCGAATTTTATATAACTGATAGCTTATATTTATTGATTTCAGTCTGATGACTTCGGAGAACTAAAAAATTTTGAGCTACGACCACTAGTTTAGAAGCTACACCCGTTTTTATGGCCAACAAAAAATGATAGAGAAGGGTCCCCCCTTTGCTTTAAAACTGAAAAATTTTGAAATTTTTTTTCGCGATTTTTTGACTCTATCTTATAGATTTCGGTTTGCTGATAACGGATCAACCCTTGTTAACGCGATCCGACGCGTACTTTTTAAACTACAGCGTTTTGAAAAATGCAGAAATTTAGAAAATTTCAAAAATTCATATTTTTTTCTAAATTTTTTCGAATTTTATATAACTGATAGTTTATATATATAGATTTCAGCCTGCTGATTTCGGAGAACTAAAAAATTTTGAGCTACGACCACTAGTTTAGAAGCTACACCCGTTTTTATGGCCACCAAAAAATGATAGGGAAGGGTCCCCCCTTTGCTTTAAAACTGAAAAATTTTGAAATTTTTTTTCGCGATTTTTTGACTCTATCTTACAGATTTCGGTTTGCTGATAACGAATCAACCATTGTTAACGCGATCCAACGCGTACTTTTTAAACTACAGCGTTTTGAAAATTGCCGAAATTTTGAAAATTTGAAAAATTCATATTTTTTTCTAAATTTTCTCGAATTTTATATAACTGATAGGTTATATTTATTGATTTCAGTCTGATGACTTCGGAGAACTAAAAAATTTTGAGCTACGACCACTAGTTTAGAAGCTACACCCGTTTTTATGGCCATCAAAAAATGATAGAGAAGGGTCCCCCCTTTGCTTTAAAACTGAAATATTTTGAAATTTTTTTTCGCGACTTTTTGACTCTATCTTATAGATTTCGGTTTGCTGATAACGAATCAACCTTTGTCAACGCGATCCGACGCGTACTTTTTAAACTACAGCGTTTTGAAAAATGCAAAAATTTAGAAAATTTCAAAAATTCATATTTTTTTCCAAATTTTTTCGAATTTTATATAACTGATAGGTTATATTTGTAGATTTTCGTCTGCTGATTACGGAGAACTAACAAATTTTGAGCTACGACTACTAGTTTAGAAGCTACACCCGTTTTTATGGCCACCAAAAAATGATAGGGAAGGGTCCCCCCTTTGCTTTAAAACTGAAAAATTTTGAAATTTTTTTACGCGATTTTTTGACTCTATCTTATAGATTTCGGTTTGCTGATAACGAATCAACCATTGTTAACGCGATCCAACGCGTACTTTTTAAACTACGGCGTTTTGAAAAATGCAGAAATTTAGAAAATTTCAAAAATTCATATTTTTTTCTAAATTTTCTCGAATTTTATATAACTGATAGATCATATTTATAGATTTCCGTCTGCTGATTACGGAGAAGTAAAAAAATTTGAGATACGACCACCAGTTTAGAAGCTACACCCGTTTTTATGGCCAACAAAAAATAATAGAGAAGGGTCCCCCCTTTGCTTTAAAACTGAAAAATTTTGAAATTTTTTTTCGCGATTTTTTGACTCTATCTTATAGATTTCGGTTTGCTGATAACGAATCAACCATTGTTAACGCGATCCAACGCGTACTTTTTAAACTACAGCGTTTTGAAAATTGCCGAAATTTTGAAAATTTGAAAAATTCATATTTTTTTCTAAATTTTCTCGAATTATATATAACTGATAGGTTATATTTATTGATTTCAGTCTGATGACTTCGGAGAACTAAAAAATTTTGAGCTACGACCACTAGTTTAGAAGCTACACCCGTTTTTATGGCCATCAAAAAATGATAGAGAAGGGTCCCCCCTATGCTTTAAAACTGAAAAATTTTGAAATTTTTTTTTGCGATTTTTTGAGTTTATTTTATAGATTTCGGTTCACTGATAACGAATCAACCATTGTTAACGCGATCCGACGCGTACTTTTTATACTTCAGCGTTTTGAAAAATGCAGAAATTTAGAAAATTTCATAAATTCATATTTTTTTCTAAATTTTTTCGAATTTTATCTAACTGATAGGTTATATTTATAGATTTCAGTCTGCTGATTTCGGAGAACTAAAAAATGTTGAGCTACGACCACTAGTTTTTAAGCTACACCCGTTTTTATGGCCACCAAAAAATGATAGAGAAGGGTCCCCCCTTTGCTTTAAAACTGAAAAATTTTGAAATTTTTTTTCGCGATTTTTTGACTTTATTTTATAGATTTCGGTTCACTGATATCGAATCAACCATTGTTAACGCGATCCGACGCGTACTTTTTATACTTCAGCGTTTTGAAAAATGCAGAAATTTAGAAAATTTCAAAAATTCATATTTTTTTCTAAATTTTTTCGAATTTTATATAACTGATAGTTTATATATATAGATTTCAGCCTGCTGATTTCGGAGAACTAAAAAATGTTGAGCTACGACCACTAGTTTTTAAGCTACACCCGTTTTTATGGCCACCAAAAAATGATAGAGAAGGGTCCCCCCTTTGCTTTAAAACTGAAAAATTTTGAAATTTTTTTTTGCGATTTTTTGAGTTTATTTTATAGATTTCGGTTCACTGATAACGAATCAACCATTGTTAACGCGATCCGACGCGTACTTTTTATACTTCAGCGTTTTGAAAAATGCAGAAATTTAGAAAATTTCATAAATTCATATTTTTTTCTAAATTTTTTCGAATTTTATCTAACTGATAGGTTATATTTATAGATTTCAGTCTGCTGATTTCGGAGAACTAAAAAATGTGGAGCTACGACCACTAGTTTTTAAGCTACACCCGTTTTTATGGCCACCAAAAAATGATAGAGAAGGGTCCCCCCTTTGCTTTAAAACTGAAAAATTTTGAAATTTTTTTTCGCGATTTTTTGACTCTATCTTATAGATTTCGGTTTGCTGATAACGAATCAACCCTTGTTAACGCGATCCGACGCGTACTTTTTAAACTTCAGCGTTTTGAAAAATGCAGAAATTTAGAAAATTTCAAAAATTCATATTTGTTTCTAAATTTTTTCGAGTTTTATATAACTGATAGTTTATATATATATAGATTTCAGCCTGCTGATTTCGGAGAACTAAAAAATTTTGAGCTACGACCACTAGTTTAGAAGCTACACCCGTTTTTATGGCCACCAAAAAATGATAGAGAAGGGTCCCCCCTTTGCTTTAAAACTGAAAAATTTTGAAATTTTTTTTTCGCGATTTTTTGACTCTATCTTATAGATTTCGGTTTGCTGATAACGAATTAACCCTTGTTAACGCGATCCGACGCGTACTTTTTAAACTACAGCCTTTTGAAAAATGCAGAAATTTAGAAAATTTCAAAAATTCAAAGTTTTTTTCAAATTTTTTCGAATTTTATATAACTGATAGGTTATATTTATAGATTTCAGCCTGCTGATTTCGGAGAACTAAAAAATTTTGAGCTACGACCACTAGTTTAGAAGCTACACCCGTTTTTATGGCCACCAAAAATGATAGGGAAGGGTCCCCCCTTTGCTTTAAAACTGAAATATTTTGAAATTTTTTTTCGCGAGTTTTTGACTTTATCTTATAGACTTGGGTTCGCTGATAACGAATCAAGCATTGTTAACGCGATCCGACGCGTACTTTTTAAACTTCAGCGTTTTGAAAAATGCAGAAATTTAGAAAATTTCAAAAATTCATATTTTTTCCAAATTTTTACGAATTTTATATAACTGATAGGTTATATTTATAGATTTCAGTCTGCTGACTTCGGAGAACTAAAAAATTTTGAGCTACGACCACTAGTTTAGATGCAACACCCGTTTTTATGCCCACCAAAAAATGATAGAGAAGGGTCCCCCCTTTGCTTTAAAACTGAAAAATTTTGAAATTTTTTTTCGCGATTTTTTGACTCTATCTTATAGATTTCGGTTTGCTGATAACGAATCAACCCTTGTTAACGCGATCCGACGCGTACTTTTTAAACTACAGCGTTTTGAAAAATGCAGAAATTTAGAAAATTTCAAAAATTCATATTTTTTTCCAAATTTTTTCGAATTTTATATAACTGATAGGTTATATTTATAGATTTCCGTCTGCTGATTACGGAGAACTAAAAAATTTTGAGCTACGACCACTAGTTTAGATGCAACACCCGTTTTTATGCCCACCAAAAAATGATAGAGAAGGGTCCCCCCTTTGCTTTAAAACTGAAAAATTTTGAAATTTTTTTTCGCGATTTTTTGACTTTATCTTATAGATTTCGGTTTGCTGACAACGAATCAACCATTGTTAACGCGATCCGAAGCGTACTTTGTAAACTTCAGCGTTTTGAAAAATGCAGAAATTTAGAAAATTTCAAAAATTCATATTTTTTTCTAAATTTTCTCAAATTTTATATAACTGATAGGTCATATTTATTGATTTCAGTCTGCTGATTTCGGAGAACTAAAAAATTTTGAGCTACGACCACTAGTTTAGAAGCTACACCCGTTTTTATGGCCATCAAAAAATGATAGAGAAGGGTCCCCCCCTTTGCTTTAAAACTGAAAAATTTTGAAATTTTTTTTCGCGATTTTTTGACTTTATCTTATAGATTTCGGTTTGCTGACAACGAATCAACCATTGTTAACGCGATCCGAAGCGTACTTTGTAAACTTCAGCGTTTTGAAAAATGCAGAAATTTAGAAAATTT
Organism: Stenus bimaculatus; assembly: GCA_963971135.1. Taxonomy (NCBI): domain Eukaryota; kingdom Metazoa; phylum Arthropoda; class Insecta; order Coleoptera; family Staphylinidae; genus Stenus; species Stenus bimaculatus. Next base: position 65,329,468 of record OZ020180.1, on the reverse strand, counting down.
CAAAAATTCATATTTTTTTCTAAATTTTCTCAAATTTTATATAACTGATAGGTCATATTTATAGATTTCAGTCTGCTGATTTCGGAGAACTAAAAAATGTTGAGCTACGACCACTAGTTTAGAAGCTACACCCGTTTTTATGCCCACCAAAAAATGATAGAGAAGGGTCCCCCCTTTGCTTTAAAACTGAAATATTTTGAAATTTTTTTTCGCGAGTTTTTGACTTTATCTTATAGACTTGGGTTCACTGATAACGAATCAACCATTGTTAACGCGATCCGACGCGTACTTTTTAAACTACAGCGTTTTGAAAATTGCCGAAGTTTTGAAAAATTCATATTTTTTTCTAAATTTTTTCGAATATTATATAACTGATAGTTTATATTTATAGATTTCAGTCTGCTGATTTCGATGAACTAAAAAATTTTGAGCTACGACTACTAGTTTAGAAGCTACACCCGTTTTTATGGCCACCAAAAAATGATAGAGAAGGGTCCCCCCTTTGCTTTAAAACTGAAATATTTTGAAATTTTTTTTCGCGATTTTTTTACTCTATCTTATAGATTTCAGTTCGCTGATAACGAATCAACCATTGTTAACGCGATCCGAAGCGTACTTTGTAAACTTCAGCGTTTTGAAAAATGCAGCAATTTAGAAAATTTCAAAAATTCATATTTTTTTCTAAATTTTTTCGAATTTTGTATAACTGATAGATCATATTTATAGATTTCCGTCTGCTGATTACGGAGAACTAAAAAATTTTGAGCTACGACCACTAGTTTAGAAGCTACACCCGTTTTTATGCCCACCAAAAAATGATAGAGAAGGGTCCCCCCTTTGCTTTAAAACTGAAATATTTTGAAATTTTTTTTCGCGAGTTTTTGACTTTATCTTATAGACTTGGGTTCACTGATAACGAATCAACCATTGTTAACGCGATCCGACGCGTACTTTTTAAACTACAGCGTTTTGAAAATTGCCGAAGTTTTGAAAAATTCATATTTTTTTCTAAATTTTTTCGAATATTATATAACTGATAGTTTATATTTATAGATTTCAGTCTGCTGATTTCGATGAACTAAAAAATTTTGAGCTACGACTACTAGTTTAGAAGCTACACCCGTTTTTATGGCCACCAAAAAATGATAGAGAAGGGTCCCCCCTTTGCTTTAAAACTGAAATATTTTGAAATTTTTTTTCGCGATTTTTTTACTCTATCTTATAGATTTCAGTTCGCTGATAACGAATCAACCATTGTTAACGCGATCCGAAGCGTACTTTGTAAACTTCAGCGTTTTGAAAAATGCAGCAATTTAGAAAATTTCAAAAATTCATATTTTTTTCTAAATTTTTTCGAATTTTGTATAACTGATAGATCATATTTATAGATTTCCGTCTGCTGATTACGGAGAACTAAAAAATTTTGAGCTACGACCACTAGTTTAGAAGCTACACCCGTTTTTATGCCCACCAAAAAATGATAGAGAAGGGTCCCCCCTTTGCTTTAAAACTGAAATATTTTGAAATTTTTTTTCGCGATTTTTTGACTCTATCTTATAGATTTCGGTTTGCTGATAACGAATCAACCCTTGTTAACGCGATCCGACGCGTACTTTTTAAACTACAGCGTTTTGAAAAATGCAGAAATTTAGAAAATTTCAAAAATTCATTTTTTTTTTTCTAAATTTTCTCAAATTTTATATAACTGATAGGTCATATTTATTGATTTCAGTCTGCTGATTTCGGAGAACTAAAAAATTTTGAGCTACGACCACTAGTTTAGAAGCTACACCCGTTTTTATGGCCACCAAAAAATGATAGAGAAGGGTCCCCCCTTTGCTTTAAAACTGAAAAATTTTGAAATTTTTTTTCGCGATTTTTTGACTTTATTTTATAGATTTCGGTTCACTGATAACGAATCAACCATTGTTAACGCGATCCGACGCGTACTTTTTAAACTACAGCGTTTTGAAAAATGCAGAAATTTAGAAAATTTCAAAAATTCATTTTTTTTTCTAAATTTTCTCAAATTTTATATAACTGATAGGTCATATTTATTGATTTCAGTCTGCTGATTTCGGAGAACTAAAAAATTTTGAGCTACGACCACTAGTTTAGAAGCTACACCCGTTTTTATGGCCACCAAAACATGATAGAGAAGGGTCCCCCCTTTGCTTTAAAACTGAAAAATTTTGAAATTTTTTTTCGCGATTTTTTGACTTTATTTTATAGATTTCGGTTCACTGATAACGAATCAACCATTGTTAACGCGATCCGACGCGTACTTTTTAAACTACAGCGTTTTGAAAAATGCAGAAATTTAGAAAATTTCAAAAATTCATTTTTTTTTCTAAATTTTCTCGAATTTTATATAACTGATAGGTCATATTTATTGATTTCAGTCTGCTGATTTCGGAGAACTAAAAAATTTTGAGCTACGACCACTAGTTTAGAAGCTACACCCGTTTTTATGGCCACCAAAACATGATAGAGAAGGGTCCCCCCTTTGCTTTAAAACTGAAAAATTTTGAAATTTTTTTTCGCGATTTTTTGACTTTATTTTATAGATTTCGGTTCACTGATAACGAATCAACCATTGTTAACGCGATCCGACGCGTACTTTTTATACTTCAGTGTTTTGAAAAATGCAGAAATTTAGAAAATTTCAAAAATTCATATTTTTTTCTAAATTTTTTCGAATTTTATATAACTGATAGTTTATATTTATAGAATTCAGTCTGCTGATTTCGAAGAACTAAAAAATTTTGAGCTACGACCACTAGTTTAGAAGCTACACCCGTTTTTATGGCCACCAAAAAATGATAAAGAAGGGTCCCCCCTTTGCTTTAAAACTGAAAAATTTTGAAATTTTTTTTCGCGATTTTTTGACTTTATCTCATAGATTTCGGTTCGCTGATAACGAATCATCCATTATTAACGCGATTCGACGCGTACTTTTTAAACTACAGCGTTTTGAAAAATGCAGAAATTTTGAAAATTTCAAAAATTCATTTTTTTTTCTAAATTTTTTCGAATTTTATATAACTGATAGGTTATATTTATAGATTTCAGTCTGCTGACTTCGGAGAACTAAAAAATTTTGAGCTACGACCACTAGTTTAGAAGCTACACCCGTTTTTATGGCCACCAAAAAATCATAGAGAAGGGCCCCCCCTTTGCTTTAAAACTGAAAAATTTTGAAATTTTTTTTCGCGATTTTTTGACTTTATCTTATAGATTTCGGTTCGCTGATAACGAATCATCCATTATTAACGCGATTCGACGCGTACTCTTTAAACTACAGCATTTTGAAAAATGCAGAAATTTAGAAAATTTCAAAAATTCATATTTTTTTCTAAATTTTTTCGAAATTTATATAACTGATAGTTTATATTTATTGATTTTAGTCTGCTGATTTCGGAGAACTAAAAAATTTTGAGCTACGACCACTAGTTTAGAAGCTACACCCGTTTTTATGGCCACCAAAAAATGATAGAGAAGGGTCCCCCCTTTGCTTTAAAACTGAAAAATTTTGAAATTTTTTTTCGCGATTTTTTGACTTTATCTCATAGATTTCGGTTCGCTGATAACGAATCATCCATTATTAACGCGATTCGACGCGTACTTTTTAAACTACAGCGTTTTGAAAAATGCAGAAATTTTGAAAATTTCAAAAATTCATTTTGTTTTCTAAATTTTTTCGAATTTTATATAACTGATAGGTTATATTTATAGATTTCAGTCTGCTGACTTCGGAGAACTAAAAAATTTTGAGCTACGACCACTAGTTTAGAAGCTACACCCGTTTTTATGGCCACCAAAAAATCATAGAGAAGGGCCCCCCCTTTGCTTTAAAACTGAAAAATTTTGAAAATTTTTTTCGCGTTTTTTTGACTTTATCTTATAGATTTCGGTTCGCTGATAACGAATCATCCATTATTAACGCGATTCGACGCGTACTCTTTAAACTACAGCGTTTTGAAAAATGCAGAAATTTAGAAAATTTCAATAATTCATATTTTTTTCTAAATTTTTTCGAAATTTATATAACTGATAGTTTATATTTATTGATTTCAGTCTGCTGATTTCGGAGAACTAAAAAATTTTGAGCTACGACCACTAGTTTAGAAGCTACACCCGGTTTTATGCCCACCAAAAAATGACAGAGAAGGGTCCCCCCTTTGCTTTAAAACTGAAAAATTTTGAAATTTTTTTTCGCGATTTTTTGACTTTATCTTATAGATTTCGGTTCGCTGATAACGAATCATCCATTATTAACGCGATTCGACGCGTACTCTTTAAACTACAGCATTTTGAAAAATGCAGAAATTTAGAAAATTTCAAAAATTCATATTTTTTTCTAAATTTTTTCGAAATTTATATAACTGATAGTTTATATTTATTGATTTCAGTCTGCTGATTTCGGAGAACTAAAAAATTTTGAGCTACGACCACTAGTTTAGAAGCTACACCCGGTTTTATGCCCACCAAAAAATGACAGAGAAGGGTCCCCCCTTTGCTTTAAAACTGAAAAATTTTGAAATTTTTTTTCGCGACTTTTTGACTCTATCTTATAGATTTCGGTTTGCTGATAACGAATCAACCTTTGTCAACGCGATCCGACGCGTACTTTTTAAACTACAGCGTTTTGAAAAATGCAAAAATTTAGAAAATTTCAAAAATTCATATTTTTTTCCAAATTTTTTCGAATTTTATATAACTGATAGGTTATATTTATAGATTTCAGTCTGCTGACTTCGGAGAACGAAAAAATTTTGAGCTACGACCACTAGTTTAGAAGCTACACCCGTTTTTATGGCCATCAAAAAATGATAGAGAAGGGTCCCCCCTTTGCTTTAAAACTGAAAAATTTTGAAATTTTTTTTCGCGATTTTTTGACTTTATCTTATAGACTTCGGTTCGCTGATAACGAATCAACCATTGTTAACGCGATCCGACGCGTACTTTTTAAACTACAGCGTTTTGAAAAATGCAGAAATTTAGAAAATTTCAAAAATTCATATTTTTTTCTAAATTTTTTCGAATTTTATCTAACTGATAGGTTATATTTATAGATTTCAGTCTGCTGACTTCGGAGAACGAAAAAATTTTGAGCTACGACCACTAGTTTAGAAGCTACACCCGTTTTTATGGCCATCAAAAAATGATAGAGAAGGGCCCCCCCTTTGCTTTAAAACTGAAAAATTTTGAAATTTTTTTTCGCGATTTTTTCACATTATCTTATAGATTTGGGTTCGCTGATAACGAATCAACCAGTTTTAACGCGATCCGACGCGTACTTTTTAAACTACAGCGTTTTGAATATTGCAGAAATTTAGAAAATTTGAAAAATTCATATTTTTCTTTTTAATCTTTTTCGAATTTTATTTAACTGATAGGTTGTATTTGTAGATTTTCGTCTGCTGATTACGGAGAACTAACAAATTTTGAGCTACGACTACTAGTTTAGAAGCTACACCCGTTTTTATGGCCACCAAAAATCATAGAGAAGGGCCCCCCCTTTGCTTTAAAACTGAAAAATTTTGAAAAATTTTTTCGCGTTTTTTTGACTTTATCTTATAGATTTCGGTTCGCTGATAACGAATCATCCATTATTAACGCGATTCGACGCGTACTCTTTAAACTACAGCGTTTTGAAAAATGCAGAAATTTAGAAAATTTCAAAAATTCATATTTTTTTCTAAATTTTTTCGAAATTTATATAACTGATAGTTTATATTTATTGATTTCAGTCTGCTGATTTCGGAGAACTAAGAAATTTTGAGCTACGACCACTAGTTTAGAAGCTACACCCGGTTTTATGCCCACCAAAAAATGACAGAGAAGGGCCCCCCCTTTGCTTTAAAACTGAAAAATTTTGAAATTTTTTTTCGCGATTTTTTCACATTATCTTATAGATTTGGGTTCGCTGATAACGAATCAACCATTTTTAACGCGATCCGACGCGTACTTTTTAAACTACAGCGTTTTGAATATTGCAGAAATTTAGAAAATTTGAAAAATTCATATTTTTCTTTTTAATCTTTTTCGAATTTTATTTAACTGATAGGTTGTATTTGTAGATTTTCGTCTGCTGATTACGGAGAACTAACAAATTTTGAGCTACGACTACTAGTTTAGAAGCTACACCCGTTTTTATGGCCACCAAAAAATGATAGGGAAGGGTCCCCCCTTTGCTTTAAAACTGAAAAATTTTGAAATTTTTTTTCGCGATTTTTTGACTCTATCTTATAGATTTCGGTTTGCTGATAACGAATCAATCATTGTTAACGTGATCCAACGCGTACTTTTTAAACTACAGCGTTTTGAAAATTGCCGAAATTTTGAAAATTTGAAAAATTCATATTTTTTTCTAGATTTTCTCGAATTTTATATAACTGATAGGTTATATTTATTGATTTCAGTCTGATGACTTCGGAGAACTAAAAAATTTTGAGCTACGACCACTAGTTTAGAAGCTACACCCGTTTTTATGGCCATCAAAAAATGATAGAGAAGGGTCCCCCCTTTGCTTTAAAACTGAAAAATTTTGAAATTTTTTTTCGCGATTTTTTGACTTTATTTTATAGATTTCGGTTCACTGATAACGAATCAACCATTGTTAACGCGATCCGACGCGTACTTTTTATACTTCAGCGTTTTGAAAAATGCAGAAATTTAGAAAATTTCAAAAATTCATATTTTTTTCTAAATTTTTTCGAATTTTATATAACTGATAGGTTATATTTATAGATTTCAGCCTGCTGATTTCGGAGAACTAAAAAATTTTGAGCTACAACCACTAGTTTAGAAGCTACACCCGTTTTTATGGCCACCAAAAAATGATAGAGAAGGGTCCCCCCTTTGCTTTAAAACTGAAATATTTTGAAATTTTTTTACGCGATTTTTTGACTCTATCTTATAGATTTCGGTTTGCTGATAACGAATCAACCATTGTTAACGCGATCCAACGCGTACTTTTTAAACTACAGCGTTTTGAAAATTGCCGAAATTTTAAAAATTTGAAAAATTCATATTTTTTTCTAAATTTTCTCGAATTTTATATAACTGATAGCTTATATTAATTGATTTCAGTCTGATGACTTCGGAGAACTAAAAAATTTTGAGCTACGACCACTAGTTTAGAAGCTACACCCGTTTTTATGGCCATCAAAAAATGATAGAGAAGGGTCCCCCCTTTGCTTTAAAACTGAAAAATTTTGAAATTTTTTTTCGCGATTTTTCGACTTTATCTTATAGATTTCGGTTTGCTGATAACGAATCAACCCTTGTTAACGCGATCCGACGCGTACTTTTTAAACTACAGCCTTTTGAAAAATGCAGAAATTTAGAAAATTTCAAAAATTCATATTTTTTTCCAAATTTTTTCGAATTTTATATAACTGATAGGTTATATTTATAGATTTCAGCCTGCTGATTTCGGAGAACTAAAAAATTTTGCGCTACGACCACTAGTTTAGAACCTACACCCGTTTTTATGGCCACCAAAAAATGATAGAGAAGGGTCCCCCCTTTGCTTTAAAACTGAAAAATTTTGAAATTTTTTTTCGCGATTTTTTGACTTTATTTTATAGATTTCGGTTCACTGATAACGAATCAACCATTTTTAACGCGATCCGACGCGTACTTTTGATACTTCAGCGTTTTGAAAAATGCAGAAATTTAGAAAATTTCAAAAATTCATATTTTTTTCTAAATTTTTTCGAATTTTATATAACTGATAGTTTATAATTATAGAATTCAGTCTGCTGATTTCGAAGAACTAAAAAATTTTGAGCTACGACTACTAGTTTAAAAGCTACACCCGTTTTTATGGCCACCAAAAAATGATAGAGAAGGGTCCCTCCCCCCTTTGCTTTAAAACTGAAAAATTTTGAAATTTTTTTTCGCGATTTTTTGACTTTATCTTATAGATTTCGGTTTGCTGACAACGAATCAACCATTGTTAACGCGATCCGACGCGTACTTTTTAAACTACAGCGTTTTGAAAAATGCAGAAATTTAGAAAATTTCAAAAATTCATTTTTTTTTCTAAATTTTCTCAAATTTTATATAACTGATAGGTCATATTTATTGATTTCAGTCTGCTGATTTCGGAGAACTAAAAAATTTTGAGCTACGACCACTAGTTTAGAAGCTACACCCGGTTTTATGCCCACCAAAAAATGACAGAGAAGGGTCCCCCCTTTGCTTTAAAACTGAAAAATTTTGAAATTTTTTTTCGCGATTTTTTGACTTTATCTTATAGATTTCGGTTTGCTGACAACGAATCAACCATTGTTAACGCGATCCGACGCGTACTTTTTAAACTACAGCGTTTTGAAAAATGCAGAAATTTAGAAAATTTCAAAAATTCATTTTTTTTTCTAAATTTTCTCAAATTTTATATAACTGATAGGTCATATTTATTGATTTCAGTCTGCTGATTTCGGAGAACTAAAAAATTTTGAGCTACGACCACTAGTTTAGAAGCTACACCCGTTTTTATGGCCATCAAAAAATGATAGAGAAGGGTCCCCCCTTTGCTTTAAAACTGAAAAATTTTGAAATTTTTTTTCGCGATTTTTTGACTTTATCTTATAGACTTCGGTTCGCTGATAACGAATCAACCATTGTTAACGCGATCCGACGCGTACTTTTTAAACTACAGCGTTTTGAAAAATGCAGAAATTTAGAAAATTTCAAAAATTCATATTATTTCTAAATTTTTTCGAATTTTATATAACTGATAGTTTATATATATTGATTTCAGCCTGCTGATTTCGGAGAACTAAAAAATGTTGAGCTACGACCACTAGTTTTTAAGCTACACCCGTTTTTATGGCCACCAAAACATGATAGAGAAGGGTCCCCCCTTTGCTTTAAAACTGAAAAATTTTGAAATTTTTTTTCGCGATTTTTTGACTCTATTTTATAGATTTCGGTTCACTGATAACGAATCAACCATTGTTAACGCGATCCGACGCGTACTTTTTATACTTCAGCGTTTTGAAAAATGCAGAAATTTAGAAAATTTCAAAAATTCATATTTTTTTCTAAATTTTTTCGAATTTTATATAACTGATAGTTTATATATATAGATTTCAGCCTGCTGATTTCGGAGAACTAAAAAATTTTGAGCTACGACCACTAGTTTAGAAGCTACACCCGTTTTTATGGCCACCAAAAAATGAAAGAGAAGGGTCCCCCCTTTGCTTTAAAACTGAAAAATTTTGAAATTTTTTTTCGCGATTTTTTGACTTTATCTTATAGATTTGGGTTCGCTGATAACGAATCATCCATTATTAACGCGATTCGACGCGTACTCTTTAAACTACAGCGTTTTGAAAAATGCAGAAATTTAGAAAATTTCAAAAATTCATATTTTTTTCTAAATTTTTTCGAAATTTATATAACTGATAGTTTATATTTATTGATTTCAGTCTGCTGATTTCGGAGAACTAAAAAATTTTGAGCTACGACCACTAGTTTAGCAGCTACACCCGGTTTTATGCCCACCAAAAAATGACAGAGAAGGGTCCCCCCTTTGCTTTAAAACTGAAAAATTTTGAAATTTTTTTTCGCGATTTTTTGACTTTATCTTATAGATTTCGGTTCGCTGATAACGAATCATCCATTATTAACGCGATTCGACGCGTACTCTTTAAACTACAGCATTTTGAAAAATGCAGAAATTTAGAAAATTTCAAAAATTCATATTTTTTTCTAAATTTTTTCGAAATTTATATAACTGATAGTTTATATTTATTGATTTCAGTCTGCTGATTTCGGAGAACTAAAAAATTTTGAGCTACGACCACTAGTTTAGAAGCTACACCCGGTTTTATGCCCACCAAAAAATGACAGAGAAGGGTCCCCCCTTTGCTTTAAAACTGAAAAATTTTGAAATTTTTTTTCGCGACTTTTTGACTCTATCTTATAGATTTCGGTTTGCTGATAACGAATCAACCTTTGTCAACGCGATCCGACGCGTACTTTTTAAACTACAGCGTTTTGAAAAATGCAAAAATTTAGAAAATTTCAAAAATTCATATTTTTTTCCAAATTTTTTCGAATTTTATATAACTGATAGGTTATATTTATAGATTTCAGTCTGCTGACTTCGGAGAACGAAAAAATTTTGAGCTACGACCACTAGTTTAGAAGCTACACCCGTTTTTATGGCCATCAAAAAATGATAGAGAAGGGCCCCCCCTTTGCTTTAAAACTGAAAAATGTTGAAATTTTTTTTCGCGATTTTTTCACATTATCTTATAGATTTGGGTTCGCTGATAACGAATCAACCAGTTTTAACGCGATCCGACGCGTACTTTTTAAACTACAGCGTTTTGAATATTGCAGAAATTTAGAAAATTTGAAAAATTCATATTTTTCTTTTTAATCTTTTTCGAATTTTATTTAACTGATAGGTTGTATTTGTAGATTTTCGTCTGCTGATTACGGAGAACTAACAAATTTTGAGCTACGACTACTAGTTTAGAAGCTACACCCGTTTTTATGGCCACCAAAAATCATAGAGAAGGGCCCCCCCTTTGCTTTAAAACTGAAAAATTTTGAAAATTTTTTTCGCGTTTTTTTGACTTTATGTTATAGATTTCGGTTCGCTGATAACGAATCATCCATTATTAACGCGATTCGACGCGTACTCTTTAAACTACAGCGTTTTGAAAAATGCAGAAATTTAGAAAATTTCAAAAATTCATATTTTTTTCTAAATTTTTTCGAAATTTATATAACTGATAGTTTATATTTATTGATTTCAGTCTGCTGATTTCGGAGAACTAAAAAATCTTGAGCTACGACCACTAGTTTAGAAGCTACACCCGGTTTTATGCCCACCAAAAAATGACAGAGAAGGGCCCCCCCTTTGCTTTAAAACTGAAAAATTTTGAAATTTTTTTTCGCGATTTTTTCACATTATCTTATAGATTTGGGTTCGCTGATAACGAATCAACCATTTTTAACGCGATCCGACGCGTACTTTTTAAACTACAGCGTTTTGAATATTGCAGAAATTTAGAAAATTTGAAAAATTCATATTTTTCTTTTTAATCTTTTTCGAATTTTATTTAACTGATAGGTTGTATTTGTAGATTTTCGTCTGCTGATTACGGAGAACTAACAAATTTTGAGCTACGACTACTAGTTTAGAAGCTACACCCGTTTTTATGGCCACCAAAAAATGATAGGGAAGGGTCCCCCCTTTGCTTTAAAACTGAAAAATTTTGAAATTTTTTTTCGCGATTTTTTGACTCTATCTTATAGATTTCGGTTTGCTGATAACGAATCAACCATTGTTAACGTGATCCAACGCGTACTTTTTAAACTACAGCGTTTTGAAAATTGCCGAAATTTTGAAAATTTGAAAAATTCATATTTTTTTCTAGATTTTCTCGAATTTTATATAACTGATAGGTTATATTTATTGATTTCAGTCTGATGACTTCGGAGAACTAAAAAATTTTGAGCTACGACCACTAGTTTAGAAGCTACACCCGTTTTTATGGCCATCAAAAAATGATAGAGAAGGGTCCCTTGCTTTAAAACTGAAAAATTTTGAAAATTTTTTTCGCGTTTTTTTGACTTTATCTTATAGATTTCGGTTCGCTGATAACGAATCATCCATTATTAACGCGATTCGACGCGTACTCTTTAAACTACAGCGTTTTGAAAAATGCAGAAATTTAGAAAATTTCAAAAATTCATATTTTTTTCTAAATTTTTTCGAAATTTATATAACTGATAGTTTATATTTATTGATTTCAGTCTGCTGATTTCGGAGAACTAAAAAATTTTGAGCTACGACCACTAGTTTAGAAGCTACACCCGTTTTTATGGCCATCAAAAAATGATAGAGAAGGGTCCCCCCTTTGCTTTAAAACTGAAAAATTTTGAAATTTTTTTTCGCGATTTTTTGACTTTATTTTATAGATTTCGGTTCACTGATAACGAATCAACCATTGTTAACGCGATCCGACGCGTACTTTTTATACTTCAGCGTTTTGAAAAATGCAGAAATTTAGAAAATTTCAAAAATTCATATTTTTTTCTAAATTTTTTCGAATTTTATATAACTGATAGGTCATCTTTATAGATTTCCGTCTGCTGATTACGGAGAACTAAAAAATTTTGAGCTACAACCACTAGTTTAGAAGCTACACCCGTTTTTATGGCCACCAAAAAATGATAGAGAAGGGTCCCCCCTTTGCTATAAAACTGAAAAATTTTGAAATTTTTTTTCGCGATTTTTTCAAATTATCTTATAGATTTGGGTTCGCTGATAACGAATCAACCATTGTTAACGCGATCCGACGAGTACTTTTTAAACTACAGCGTCTTGAAAATTGCAGAAATTTTGAAAATTTGAAAAATTCATATTTTTTTCTAAATTTTTTCGAATTGTATATAACTGATAGGTTATATTTGTAGATTTGCCTCTGCTGATTACGGAGAACTAAAAAATTTTGAGCTACAACCACTAGTTTAGAAGCTACACCCGTTTTTATGGCCACCAAAAAATGATAGAGAAGGGTCCCCCCTTTGCTTTAAAACTGAAAAATTTTAAAAAATTTTTTCGCGATTTTTTGACTTTATCTTATAGATTTCGGTTTGCTGACAACGAATCAACCATTGTTAACGCGATCCGACGCGTACTTTTTAAACTTCAGCGTTTTGAAAAATGCAGAAATTTAGAAAATTTCAAAAATTCATATTTTTTTCTAAATTTTCTCGAATTTTATATAACTGATAGATCATATTTATAGATTTCCGTCTGCTGATTACGGAGAAGTAAAAAAATTTGAGATACGACCACCAGTTTAGAAGCTACACCCGTTTTTATGGCCATAAAAAAATGATAGAGAAGGGTCCCCCCTTTGCTTTAAAACTGAAAAATTTTGAAATTTTTTTTCGCGATTTTTTGACTCTATTTTATAGATTTCGGTTCACTGATAACGAATCAACCATTGTTAACGCGATCCGACGCGTACTTTTTATACTTCAGCGTTTTGAAAAATGCAGAAATTTAGAAAATTTCAAAAATTCATATTTTTTTCTAAATTTTTTCGAATTTTATATAACTGATAGTTTATAATTATAGAATTCAGCCTGCTGATTTCGGAGAACTAAAAAATGTTGAGCTACGACCACTAGTTTTTAAGCTACACCCGTTTTTATGGCCACCAAAAAATGATAGAGAAGGGTCCCCCCTTTGCTTTAAAACTGAAAAATTTTGAAATTTTTTTTCGCGATTTTTTGACTTTATCTTATAGATTTCGGTTTGCTGACAACAAATCAACCATTGTTAACGCGATCCGACGCGTACTTTTTAAACTACAGCGTTTTGAAAAATGCAGAAATTTAGAAAATTTCAAAAATTCATATTTTTTTCTAAATTTTTTCGAATTTTATATAACTGATAGGTTATATTTATTGATTTCAGTCTGCTGATTTCGGAGAACTAAAAAATTTTGAGCTACGACCACTAGTTTAGAAGCTACACCCGTTTTTATGGCCACCAAAAAATGATAGAGAAGGGTCCCCCCTTTGCTTTAAAACTGAAAAATTTTAAAAAATTTTTTCGCGATTTTTTGACTTTATCTTATAGATTTCGGTTTGCTGACAACGAATCAACCATTGTTAACGCGATCCGACGCGTACTTTTTAAACTTCAGCGTTTTGAAAAATGCAGAAATTTAGAAAATTTCAAAAATTCATATTTTTTTCTAAATTTTCTCGAATTTTATATAACTGATAGATCATATTTATAGATTTCCGTCTGCTGATTACGGAGAAGTAAAAAAATTTGAGATACGACCACCAGTTTAGAAGCTACACCCGTTTTTATGGCCATCAAAAAATGATAGAGAAGGGTCCCCCCTTTGCTTTAAAACTGAAAAATTTTGAAATTTTTTTTCGCGATTTTTTGACTCTATTTTATAGATTTCGGTTCACTGATAACGAATCAACCATTGTTAACGCGATCCGACGCGTACTTTTTATACTTCAGCGTTTTGAAAAATGCAGAAATTTAGAAAATTTCAAAAATTCATATTTTTTTCTAAATTTTTTCGAATTTTATATAACTGATAGTTTATAATTATAGAATTCAGCCTGCTGATTTCGGAGAACTAAAAAATGTTGAGCTACGACCACTAGTTTTTAAGCTACACCCGTTTTTATGGCCACCAAAAAATGATAGAGAAGGGTCCCCCCTTTGCTTTAAAACTGAAAAATTTTGAAATTTTTTTTCGCGATTTTTTGACTTTATCTTATAGATTTCGGTTTGCTGACAACAAATCAACCATTGTTAACGCGATCCGACGCGTACTTTTTAAACTACAGCGTTTTGAAAAATGCAGAAATTTAGAAAATTTCAAAAATTCATATTTTTTTCTAAATTTTTTCGAATTTTATATAACTGATAGGTTATATTTATTGATTTCAGTCTGCTGATTTCGGAGAACTAAAAAATTTTGAGCTACGACCACTAGTTTAGAAGCTACACCCGTTTTTATGGCCACCAAAAAATGATATAGAAGGGTCCCCCCTTTGCTTTAAAACTGAAAAATTTTGAAAAATTTTTTCGCGATTTTTTGACTTTATCTTATAGATTTCGGTTTGCTGACAACGAATCAACCATTGTTAACGCGATCCGACGCGTACTTTTTAAACTTCAGCGTTTTGAAAAATGCAGAAATTTAGAAAATTTCAAAAATTCATATTTTTTTCTAAATTTTCTCGAATTTTATATAACTGATAGATCATATTTATAGATTTCCGTCTGCTGATTACGGAGAAGTAAAAAAATTTGAGATACGACCACCAGTTTAGAAGCTACACCCGTTTTTATGGCCATCAAAAAATGATAGAGAAGGGTCCCCCCTTTGCTTTAAAACTGAAAAATTTTGAAATTTTTTTTCGCGATTTTTTGACTCTATCTTATAGATTTCGGTTTGCTGATAACGGATCAACCCTTGTTAACGCGATCCGACGCGTACTTTTTAAACTACAGCGTTTTGAAAAATGCAGAAATTTAGAAAATTTCAAAAATTCATATTTTTTTCTAAATTTTTTCGAATTTTATATAACTGATAGTTTATATATATAGATTTAAGCCTGCTGATTTCGGAGAACTAAAAAATCTTGAGCTACGACCACTAGTTTTTAAGCTACACCCGTTTTTATGGCCACCAAAAAATGATAGGGAAGGGTCCCCCCTTTGCTTTAAAACTGAAAAATTTTGAAATTTTTTTTCGCGATTTTTTGACTCTATCTTATAGATTTCGGTTTGCTGATAACGAATCAACCATTGTAAACGCGATTCAACGCGTACTTTTTAAACTACAGCGTTTTGAAAATTGCCGAAATTTTGAAAATTTGAAAAATTCATATTTTTTTCTAAATTTTCTCGAATTTTATATAACTGATAGGTTATATTTATAGATTTCAGTCTGCTGACTTCGGAGAACTAAAAAATTTTGAGCTACACCCGTTTTTATGGCCATCAAAAAATGATAGAGAAGGGTCCCCACTTTGCTTTAAAACTGAAAAATTTTGAAATTTTTTTTTCGCGATTTTTCGACTTTATCTTATAGATTTCGGTTTGCTGATAACGAATCAACCTTTGTCAACGCGATCCGACGCGTACTTTTTAAACTACAGCGTTTTGAAAAATGCAAAAATTTAGAAAATTTCAAAAATTCATATTTTTCTCCAAATTTTTTCGAATTTTATATAACTGATAGGTTATATTTATAGATTTCAGTCTGCTGACTTCGGAGAACTAAAAAATTTTGAGCTACGACCACTAGTTTAGAAGCTACATCCGTTTTTATGGCCACCAAAAAATGATAGAGAAGGGTCCCCCCTTTGCTTTAAAACTGAAAAATTTTGAAATTTTTTTTCGCGATTTTTTGACTCTATCTTATAGATTTCGGTTTGCTGATAACGAATCAACCCTTGTTAACGCGATCCGACGCGTACTTTTTAAACTACAGCCTTTTGAAAAATGCAGAAATTTAAAAAATTTCAAAAATTCATAGTTTTTTCCAAATTTTTTCGAATTTTATATAACTGATAGGTTATATTTATAGATTTCAGCCTGCTGATTTCGGAGAACTAAAAAATTTTGAGCTACGACTTCTAGTTTAGAAGCTACACCCGTTTTTATGGCCATCAAAAAATGATAGAGAAGGGTCCCCCCTTTGCTTTAAAACTGAAAAATTTTGAAATTTTTTTTCGCGATTTTTTGACTTTATCTTATAGATTTGGGTTCGCTGATAACGAATCAACCATTGTTAACGCGATCCGACGCGTACTTTTTAAACTTCAGCGTTTTGAAAAATGCAGAAATTTAGAAAATTTCAAAAATTCATATTTGTTTCCAAATTTTTTCGAATTTTATATAACTGATAGTTTATATATATAGATTTCAGCCTGCTGATTTCGGAGAACTAAAAAATTTTGAGCTACGACCACTAGTTTAGAAGCTACACCCGTTTTTATGGCCACCAAAAAATGATAGAGAAGGGTCCCCCCTTTGCTTTAAAACTGAAAAATTTTGAAATTTTTTTTTCGCGATTTTTTGACTCTATCTTATAGATTTCGGTTTGCTGATAACGAATTAACCCTTGTTAACGCGATCCGACGCGTACTTTTTAAACTACAGCCTTTTGAAAAATGCAGAAATTTAGAAAATTTCAAAAATTCAAAGTTTTTTCCAAATTTTTTCGAATTTTATATAACTGATAGGTTATATTTATAGATTTCAGCCTGCTGATTTCGGAGAACTAAAAAATTTTGAGCTACGACCACTAGTTTAGAAGCTACACCCGTTTTTATGGCCACCAAAAAATGATAGAGAAGGGTCCCCTTTGCTTTAAAACTGAAATATTTTGAAATTTTTTTTCGCGATTTTTTGACTTTATCTTATAGACTTGGGTTCGCTGGTAACGAATCAACCATTGTTAACGCGATCCGACGCGTACTTTTTCAACTTCAGCGTTTTGAAAAATGCAGAAATTTAGAAAATTTCAAAAATTCATATTTTTTCCAAATTTTTACGAATTTTATATAACTGATAGGTTATATTTATAGATTTCAGTCTGCTGACTTCGGAGAACTAAAAAATTTTGAGCTACGACCACTAGTTTAGATGCAACACCCGTTTTTATGCCCACCAAAAAATGATAGAGAAGGGTCCCCCCTTTGCTTTAAAACTGAAAAATTTTGAAATTTTTTTTCGCGATTTTTTCACATTATCTTATAGATTTGGGTACGCTGATAACGAATCAACCATTTTTAACGCGATCCGACGCGTACTTTTTAAACTACAGCCTTTTGAAAAATGCAGAAATTTAGAAAATTTCAAAAATTCATATTTTTTTCCAAATTTTTTCGAATTTTATATAACTGATAGGTTATATTTATAGATTTCAGTCTGCTGACTTCGGAGAACTAAAAAATTTTGAGCTACGACCACTAGTTTAGAAGCTACACCCGTTTTTATGGCCATCAAAAAATGATAGAGAAGGGTCCCCCCTTTGCTTTAAAACTGAAAAATTTTGAAATTTTTTTTCGCGATTTTTCGACTTTATCTTATAGATTTCGGTTTGCTGATAACGAATCAACCATTGTTAACGCGATCCAACGCGTACTTTTTAAACTACAGCGTTTTGAAAATTGCCGAAATTTTGAAAATTTGAAAAATTCATTTTTTTTTCTAAATTTTCTCAAATTTTATATAACTGATAGGTCATATTTATTGATTTCAGTCTGCTGATTTCGGAGAACTAAAAAATTTTGAGCTACGACCACTAGTTTAGAAGCTACACCCGTTTTTATGGCCATCAAAAAATGATAGAGAAGGGTCCCCCCTTTGCTTTAAAACTGAAAAATTTTGAAATTTTTTTTCGCGATTTTTTGACTTTATTTTATAGATTTCGGTTCACTGATAACGAATCAACCATTGTTAACGCGATCCGACGCGTACTTTTTATACTTCAGCGTTTTGAAAAATGCAGAAATTTAGAAAATTTGAAAAATTCATATTTTTTTCTAATCTTTTTCGAATTTTACTTAACTGATAGGTTATATTTGTAGATTTTCGTCTGCTGATTACGGAGAACTAACAAATTTTGAGCTACGACTACTAGTTTAGAAGCTACACCCGTTTTTATGGCCACCAAAAAATGATAGAGAAGGGTCCCCCCTTTGCTTTAAAACTGAAAAATTTTGAAATTTTTTTACGCGATTTTTTGACTCTATCTTATAGATTTCGGTTTGCTGATAACGAATCAACCATTGTTAACGCGATCCAACGCGTACTTTTTAAACTACAACGTTTTGAAAATTGCCGAAATTTTGAAAATTTGAAAAATTCATATTTTTTTCTAAATTTTCTCGAATTTTATATAACTGATAGCTTATATTTATTGATTTCAGTCTGATGACTTCGGAGAACTAAAAAATTTTGAGCTACGACCACTAGTTTAGAAGCTACACCCGTTTTTATGGCCATCAAAAAATGATAGAGAAGGGTCCCCCCTTTGCTTTAAAACTGAAAAATTTTGAAATTTTTTTTCGCGATTTTTTGACTCTATCTTATAGATTTCGGTTTGCTGATAACGAATCAACCCTTGTTAACGCGATCCGACGCGTACTTTTTAAACTACAGCCTTTTGAAAAATGCAGAAATTTAGAAAATTTCAAAAATTCATATTTTTTTCCAAATTTTTTCGAATTTTATATAACTGATAGGTTATATTTATAGATTTCAGTCTGCTGATTTCGGAGAACTAAAAAATGTTGAGCTACGACCACTAGTTTTTAAGCTACACCCGTTTTTATGGCCACCAAAAAATGATAGAGAAGGGTCCCCCCTTTGCTTTAAAACTGAAAAATTTTGAAATTTTTTTTCGCGATTTTTTGACTTTATTTTATAGATTTCGGTTCACTGATAACGAATCAACCATTGTTAACGCGATCCGACGCGTACTTTTTAAACTACAGCCTTTTGAAAAATGCAGAAATTTAGAAAATTTCATAAATTCATATTTTTTTCTAAATTTTTTCGAATTTTATCTAACTGATAGGTTATATTTATAGATTTCAGTCTGCTGATTTCGGAGAACTAAAAAATGTTGAGCTACGACCACTACTTTTTAAGCTACACCCGTTTTTATGGCCACCAAAAAATGATAGAGAAGGGTCCCCCCTTTGCTTTAAAACTGAAAAATGTTGAAATTTTTTTTCGCGATTTTTTGACATTATCTTATAGATTTGGGTTCGCTGATAACGAATCAACCATTGTTAACGCGATCCGACGCGTACTTTTTAAACTACAGCGTTTTGAAAAATGCAGAAATTTAGAAAATTTCAAAAATTCATATTTTTTTCTAAATTTTTTCGAATTTTATATAACTGATAGGTTATATTTATTGATTTCAGTCTGCTGATTTCGTAGAACTAAAAAATTTTGAGCTACGACCACTAGTTTAGAAGCTACACCCGTTTTTATGCCCACCAAAAAATGATAGAGAAGGGTCCCCCCTTTGCTTTAAAACTGAAAAATTTTGAAATTTTTTTTCGCGATTTTTTGACTCTATCTTATAGATTTCGGTTTGCTGATAACGAATCAACCCTTGTTAACGCGATCCGACGCGTAGTTTTTAAACTACAGCGTTTTGAAAAATGCAGAAATTTAGAAAATTTCAAAAATTCATATTTTTTTCCAAATTTTTTTGAATTTTATATAACTGATAGGTTATATTTATAGATTTCCGTCTGCTGATTACGGAGAACTAAAAAATTTTGAGCTACGACCACTAGTTTAGATGCAACACCCGTTTTTATGCCCACCAAAAAATGATAGAGAAGGGTCCCCCCTTTGCTTTAAAACTGAAAAATTTTGAAATTTTTTTTCGCGATTTTTTGACTTTATCTTATAGATTTCGGTTTGCTGACAACGAATCAACCATTGTTAACGCGATCCGACGCGTACTTTTTAAACTACAGCCTTTTGAATATTGCAGAAATTTAGAAAATTTGAAAAATTCATATTTTTTTCTAATCTTTTTCGAATTTTACCTAACTGATAGGTTATATTTGTAGATTTTCGTCTGCTGATTACGGAGAACTAACAAATTTTGAGCTACGACTACTAGTTTAGAAGCTACACCCGTTTTTATGGCCACCAAAAAATGATAGGGAAGGGTCCCCCCTTTGCTTTAAAACTGAAAAATTTTGAAATTTTTTTACGCGATTTTTTGACTGTATCTTATAGATTTCGGTTTGCTGATAACGAATCAACCTTTGTCAACGCGATCCGACGCGTACTTTTTAAACTACAGCGTTTTGAAAAATGCAAAAATTTAGAAAATTTCAAAAATTCATATTTTTTTCTAAATTTTTTCGAATTTTATATAACTGATGGTTTATATATATAGAGTTCAGCCTGCTGATTTCGGAGAACTAAAAAATTTTTAGCTAAGACCACTAGTTTAGAAGCTACACCCGTTTTTATGGCCACCAAAAAATGATATAGAAGGGTCCCCCCTTTGCTTTAAAACTGAAAAATTTTGAAATTTTTTTTCGCGATTTTTCGACTGTATCTTATAGATTTCGGTTTGCTGATAACGAATCAACCCTTGTTAACGCGATCCGACGCGTACTTTTTAAACTACAGCGTTTTGAAAAATGCAGAAATTTAGAAAATTTCAAAAATTCATATTTTTTTCCAAATTTTTTCGAATTAATATAACTGATAGGTTATATTTATAGATTTCAGTCTGCTGACTTCGGAGAACTAAAAAATTTTGAGCTACGACCACGTTTAGAAGCTACACCCGTTTTTATGGCCATCAAAAAGTGATAGAGAAGGGTGCCCCCTTTGCTTTAAAACTGAAAAATTTTGAAAATTTTTTTCGCGATTTTTTGACTTTATCTTATAGATTTCGGTTTGCTGACAACGAATCAACCATTGTTAACGCGATCCGACGCGTACTTTTTAAACTACAGCGTTTTGAAAAATGCAGAAATTTAGAAAATTTCAAAAAGTCATATTTTTTTCTAAATTTTTTCGAATTTTATATAACTGATAGGTTATATTTATTGATTTCAGTCTGCTGATTTCGGAGAACTAAAAAATTTTGAGCTACGACCACTAGTTTAGAAGCTACACCCGTTTTTATGCCCTCCAAAAAATGATAGAGAAGGGTCCCCCCTTTGCTTTAAAACTGAAAAATTTTGAAATTTTTTTTCGCGATTTTTTGACTTTATCTTATAGATTTGGGTTCGCTGATAACGAATCAACCATTGTTAACGTGATCCGACGCGTACTTTTTAAACTTCAGCGTTTTGAAAAATGCAGAAATTTAGAAAATTTCAAAAATTCATATTTTTTTCTAAATTTTTTCGAATTTTATATAACTGATAGTTTATATATATAGATTTCAGCCTGCTGATTTCGGAGAACTAAAAAATCTTGAGCTACGACCACTAGTTTAGAAGCTACATCCGTTTTTATGGCCACCAAAAAATGTTATAGAAGGGTCCCCCCTTTGCTTTAAAACTGAAAAATTTTGAAATTTTTTTTCGCGATTTTTTCACATTATCTTATAGATTTGGGTTCGCTGATAACGAATCAACCATTTTTAACGCGATCCGACGCGTACTTTTTAAACTACAGCGTTTTGAAAAATGCAGAAATTTAGAAAATTTCAAAAATTCATATTTTTTTCTAAATTTTTTCGAATTTTATATAACTGATAGTTTATATATATAGATTTCAGCCTGCTGATTTCGGAGAACTAAAAAATCTTGAGCTACGACCACTAGTTTAGAAGCTACACCCGTTTTTATGGCCACCAAAAAATGATATAGAAGGGTCCCCCCTTTGCTTTAAAACTGAAAAATTTTGAAATTTTTTTTCGCGATTTTTTTACATTATCTTATAGATTTGGGTTCGCTGATAACGAATCAACCATTTTTAACGCGATCCGACGCGTACTTTTTAAACTACAGCGTTTTGAAAAATGCAGAAATTTAGAAAATTTCAAAAATTCATATTTTTTTCCAAATTTTTTCGAATTTTATATAACTGATAGGTTATATATATAGATTTCAGCCTGCTGATTTCGGAGAACTAAAAAATCTTGAGCTACGACCACTAGTTTAGAAGCTACACCCGTTTTTATGGCCACCAAAAAATGATAGAGAAGGGTCCCCCCTTTGCTTTAAAACTGAAAAATTTTGAAATTTTTTTTTCGCGATTTTTTGACTCTATCTTATAGATTTCGGTTTGCTGATAACGAATTAACCCTTGTTAACGCGATCCGACGCGTACTTTTTAAACTACAGCCTTTTGAAAAATGCAGAAATTTAGAAAATTTCAAAAATTCAAAGTTTTTTCCAAATTTTTTCGAATTTTATATAACTGATAGGTTATATTTATAGATTTCAGCCTGCTGATTTCGGAGAACTAAAAAATTTTGAGCTACGACCACTAGTTTAGAAGCTACACCCGTTTTTATGGCCACCAAAAAATGATAGAGAAGGGTCCCCCCTTTGCTTTAAAACTGAAATATTTTGAAATTTTTTTTCGCGATTTTTTGACTTTATCTTATAGACTTGGGTTCGCTGATAACGAATCAACCATTGTTAACGCGATCCGACGCGTACTTTTTCAACTTCACCGTTTTGAAAAATGCAGAAATTTAGAAAATTTCAAAAATTCATATTTTTTCCAAATTTTTACGAATTTTATATAACTGATAGGTTATATTTATAGATTTCAGTCTGCTGATTTCGGAGAACTAAAAAATGTTGAGCTACGACCACTAGTTTAGAAGCTACACCCGTTTTTATGGCCACCAAAAAATGATAGAGAAGGATCCCCCCTTTGCTTTAAAACTGAAAAATTTTGAAATTTTTTTTCGCGATTTTTTGACTTTATCTTATAGATTTCGGTTCGCTGATAACGAATCATCCATTATTAACGCGATTCGACGCGTACTCTTTAAACTACAGCGTTTTGAAAAATGCAGAAATTTAGAAAATTTCAAAAATTCATATTTTTTTTCTAAATTTTTTCGAAATTTATATAACTGATAGTTTATATTTATTGATTTTAGTCTGCTGATTTCGGAGAACTAAAAAATTTTGAGCTACGACCACTAGTTTAGAAGCTACACCCGTTTTTATGCCCACCAAAAAATGATAGAGAAGGGTTCCCCCTTTGCTTTAAAACTGAAAAATTTTGAAATTTTTTTTCGCGATTTTTTGACTCTATCTTATAGATTTCGGTTTGCTGATAACGAAACAACCCTTGTTAACGCGATCCGACGCGTACTTTTTAAACTACAGCCTTTTGAAAAATGCAGAAATTTAGAAAATTTCAAAAATTCATATTTTTTTCCAAATTTTTTCGAATTTTATATAACTGATAGGTTATATTTATAGATTTCAGCCTGCTGATTTCGGAGAACTAAAAAATTTTGCGCTACGACCACTAGTTTAGAAGCTACACCCGTTTTTATGGCCACCAAAAAATGATAGAGAAGGGTCCCCCCTTTGCTTTAAAACTGAAAAATTTTGAAATTTTTTTTCGCGATTTTTTGACATTATTTTATAGATTTCGGTTCACTGATAACGAATCAACCATTGTTAACGCGATCCGACGCGTACTTTTTAAACTACAGCGTTTTGAAAATTGCCGAAGTTTTGAAAAATTCATATTTTTTTCTAAATTTTTTCGAATATTATATAACTGATAGTTTATATTTATAGATTTCAGTCTGCTGATTTCGATGAACTAAAAAATTTTGAGCTACGACTACTAGTTTAGAAGCTACACCCGTTTTTATGGCCACCAAAAAATGATAGAGAGATTGCTTTAAAACTGAAATATTTTGAAATTTTTTTTCGCGATTTTTTGACTCTATCTTATAGATTTCGGTTTGCTGATAACGAATCAACCCTTGTTAACGCGATCCGACGCGTACTTTTTAAACTACAGCGTTTTGAAAAATGCAGAAATTTAGAAAATTTCAAAAATTCATTTTTTTTTTCTAAATTTTCTCAAATTTTATATAACTGATAGGTCATATTTATTGATTTCAGTCTGCTGATTTCGGAGAACTAAAAAATTTTGAGCTACGACCACTAGTTTAGAAGCTACACCCGTTTTTATGGCCACCAAAAAATGATAGAGAAGGGTCCCCCCTTTGCTTTAAAACTGAAAAATTTTGAAATTTTTTTTCGCGATTTTTTGACTTTATTTTATAGATTTCGGTTCACTGATAACGAATCAACCATTGTTAACGCGATCCGACGCGTACTTTTTAAACTACAGCGTTTTGAAAAATGCAGAAATTTAGAAAATTTCAAAAATTCATTTTTTTTTCTAAATTTTCTCAAATTTTATATAACTGATAGGTCATATTTATTGATTTCAGTCTGCTGATTTCGGAGAACTAAAAAATTTTGAGCTACGACCACTAGTTTAGAAGCTACACCCGTTTTTATGGCCACCAAAACATGATAGAGAAGGGTCCCCCCTTTGCTTTAAAACTGAAAAATTTTGAAATTTTTTTTCGCGATTTTTTGACTTTATTTTATAGATTTCGGTTCACTGATAACGAATCAACCATTGTTAACGCGATCCGACGCGTACTTTTTATACTTCAGTGTTTTGAAAAATGCAGAAATTTAGAAAATTTCAAAAATTCATATTTTTTTCTAAATTTTTTCGAATTTTATATAACTGATAGTTTATATTTATAGAATTCAGTCTGCTGATTTCGAAGAACTAAAAAATTTTGAGCTACGACCACTAGTTTAGAAGCTACACCCGTTTTTATGGCCATCAAAAAATGATAGAGAAGGGTCCCCCCCTTTGCTTTAAAACTGAAAAATTTTGAAATTTTTTTTCGCGATTTTTTGACTTTATCTTATAGATTTCGGTTCACTGATAACGAATCAACCATTGTTAACGCGATCCGACGCATACTTTTTATACTTCAGCGTTTTGAAAAATGCAGAAATTTAGAAAATTTCATAAATTCATATTTTTTTCTAAATTTTTTCGAATTTTATATAATTGATAGGTTATATTTATAGATTTCAGTCTGCTGATTTCGGAGAACTAAAAAATGTTGAGCTACGACCACTAGTTTAGAAGCTACACCCGTTTTTATGGCCACCAAAAAATGATAGAGAAGGATCCCCCCTTTGCTTTAAAACTGAAAAATTTTGAAATTTTTTTTCGCGATTTTTTGACTCTATCTTATAGATTTCGGTTTGCTGATAACGAATCAACCCTTGTTAACGCGATCCGACGCGTACTTTTTAAACTACAGCCTTTTGAAAAATGCAGAAATTTAGAAAATTTCAAAAATTCATATTTTTTTTCTAAATTTTTTCGAAATTTATATAACTGATAGTTTATATTTATTGATTTTAGTCTGCTGATTTCGGAGAACTAAAAAATTTTGAGCTACGACCACTAGTTTAGAAGCTACACCCGTTTTTATGCCCACCAAAAAATGATAGAGAAGGGTCCCCCCTTTGCTTTAAAACTGAAAAATTTTGAAATTTTTTTTCGCGATTTTTTGACTCTATCTTATAGATTTCGGTTTGCTGATAACGAATCAACCCTTGTTAACGCGATCCGACGCGTACTTTTTAAACTACAGCCTTTTGAAAAATGCAGAAATTTAGAAAATTTCAAAAATTCATATTTTTTTCCAAATTTTTTCGAATTTTATATAACTGATAGGTTATATTTATAGATTTCAGCCTGCTGATTTCGGAGAACTAAAAAATTTTGCGCTACGACCACTAGTTTAGAAGCTACACCCGTTTTTATGGCCACCAAAAAATGATAGAGAAGGGTCCCCCCTTTGCTTTAAAACTGAAAAATTTTGAAATTTTTTTTCGCGATTTTTTGACATTATTTTATAGATTTCGGTTCACTGATAACGAATCAACCATTGTTAACGCGATCCGACGCGTACTTTTTAAACTACAGCGTTTTGAAAATTGCCGAAGTTTTGAAAAATTCATATTTTTTTCTAAATTTTTTCGAATATTATATAACTGATAGTTTATATTTATAGATTTCAGTCTGCTGATTTCGATGAACTAAAAAATTTTGAGCTACGACTACTAGTTTAGAAGCTACACCCGTTTTTATGGCCACCAAAAAATGATAGAGAGATTGCTTTAAAACTGAAATATTTTGAAATTTTTTTTCGCGATTTTTTGACTCTATCTTATAGATTTCGGTTTGCTGATAACGAATCAACCCTTGTTAACGCGATCCGACGCGTACTTTTTAAACTACAGCGTTTTGAAAAATGCAGAAATTTAGAAAATTTCAAAAATTCATTTTTTTTTTCTAAATTTTCTCAAATTTTATATAACTGATAGGTCATATTTATTGATTTCAGTCTGCTGATTTCGGAGAACTAAAAAATTTTGAGCTACGACCACTAGTTTAGAAGCTACACCCGTTTTTATGGCCACCAAAACATGATAGAGAAGGGTCCCCCCTTTGCTTTAAAACTGAAAAATTTTGAAATTTTTTTTCGCGATTTTTTGACTTTATTTTATAGATTTCGGTTCACTGATAACGAATCAACCATTGTTAACGCGATCCGACGCGTACTTTTTATACTTCAGTGTTTTGAAAAATGCAGAAATTTAGAAAATTTCAAAAATTCATATTTTTTTCTAAATTTTTTCGAATTTTATATAACTGATAGTTTATATTTATAGAATTCAGTCTGCTGATTTCGAAGAACTAAAAAATTTTGAGCTACGACCACTAGTTTAGAAGCTACACCCGTTTTTATGGCCACCAAAAAATCATAGAGAAGGGCCCCCCCTTTGCTTTAAAACTGAAAAATTTTGAAATTTTTTTTCGCGATTTTTTGACTTTATCTTATAGATTTCGGTTCGCTGATAACGAATCATCCATTATTAACGCGATTCGACGCGTACTCTTTAAACTACAGCATTTTGAAAAATGCAGAAATTTAGAAAATTTCAAAAATTCATATTTTTTTCTAAATTTTTTCGAAATTTATATAACTGATAGTTTATATTTATTGATTTTAGTCTGCTGATTTCGGAGAACTAAAAAATTTTGAGCTACGACCACTAGTTTAGAAGCTACACCCGTTTTTATGGCCACCAAAAAATGATAGAGAAGGGTCCCCCCTTTGCTTTAAAACTGAAAAATTTTGAAATTTTTTTTCGTGATTTTTTGACTTTATCTCATAGATTTCGGTTCGCTGATAACGAATCATCCATTATTAACGCGATTCGACGCGTACTTTTTAAACTACAGCGTTTTGAAAAATGCAGAAATTTTGAAAATTTCAAAAATTCATTTTGTTTTCTAAATTTTTTCGAATTTTATATAACTGATAGGTTATATTTATAGATTTCAGTCTGCTGACTTCGGAGAACTAAAAAATTTTGAGCTACGACCACTAGTTTAGAAGCTACACCCGTTTTTATGGCCACCAAAAAATCATAGAGAAGGGCCCCCCCTTTGCTTTAAAACTGAAAAATTTTGAAAATTTTTTTCGCGTTTTTTTGACTTTATCTTATAGATTTCGGTTCGCTGATAACGAATCATCCATTATTAACGCGATTCGACGCGTACTCTTTAAACTACAGCGTTTTGAAAAATGCAGAAATTTAGAAAATTTCAATAATTCATATTTGTTTCTAAATTTTTTCGAAATTTATATAACTGATAGTTTATATTTATTGATTTCAGTCTGCTGATTTCGGAGAACTAAAAAATTTTGAGCTACGACCACTAGTTTAGAAGCTACGCCCGGTTTTATGCCCACCAAAAAATGACAGAGAAGGGTCCCCCCTTTGCTTTAAAACTGAAAAATTTTGAAATTTTTTTTCGCGATTTTTTGACTTTATCTTATAGATTTCGGTTCGCTGATAACGAATCATCCATTATTAACGCGATTCGACGCGTACTCTTTAAACTACAGCATTTTGAAAAATGCAGAAATTTAGAAAATTTCAAAAATTCATATTTTTTTCTAAATTTTTTCGAAATTTATATAACTGATAGTTTATATTTATTGATTTCAGTCTGCTGATTTCGGAGAACTAAAAAATTTTGAGCTACGACCACTAGTTTAGAAGCTACACCCGTTTTTATGCCCACCAAAAAATGATAGAGAAGGGTCCCCCCTTTGCTTTAAAACTGAAAAATTTTGAAATTTTTTTTCGCGATTTTTTGACTCTATCTTATAGATTTCGGTTTGCTGATAACGAATCAACCCTTGTTAACGCGATCCGACGCGTACTTTTTAAACTACAGCGTTTTGAAAAATGCAGAAATTTAGAAAATTTCAAAAATTCATTTTTTTTTTCTAAATTTTCTCAAATTTTATATAACTGATAGGTCATATTTATTGATTTCAGTCTGCTGATTTCGGAGAACTAAAAAATTTTGAGCTACGACCACTAGTTTAGAAGCTACACCCGTTTTTATGGCCACCAAAAAATCATAGAGAAGGGCCCCCCCTTTGCTTTAAAACTGAAAAATTTTGAAATTTTTTTTCGCGATTTTTTGACTTTATCTTATAGATTTCGGTTCGCTGATAACGAATCATCCATTATTAACGCGATTCGACGCGTACTCTTTAAACTACAGCGTTTTGAAAAATGCAGAAATTTAGAAAATTTCAAAAATTCATATTTTTTTTCTAAATTTTTTCGAAATTTATATAACTGATAGTTTATATTTATTGATTTTAGTCTGCTGATTTCGGAGAACTAAAAAATTTTGAGCTACGACCACTAGTTTAGAAGCTACACCCGTTTTTATGGCCACCAAAAAATGATAGAGAAGGGTCCCCCCTTTGCTTTAAAACTGAAAAATTTTGAAATTTTTTTTCGCGATTTTTTGACTCTATCTTATAGATTTCGGTTTGCTGATAACGAATCAACCCTTGTTAACGCGATCCGACGCGTACTTTTTAAACTACAGCGTTTTGAAAAATGCAGAAATTTAGAAAATTTCAAAAATTCATTTTTTTTTTCTAAATTTTCTCAAATTTTATATAACTGATAGGTCATATTTATTGATTTCAGTCTGCTGATTTCGGAGAACTAAAAAATTTTGAGCTACGACCACTAGTTTAGAAGCTACACCCGTTTTTATGGCCACCAAAAAATGATAGAGAAGGGTCCCCCCTTTGCTTTAAAACTGAAAAATTTTGAAATTTTTTTTCGCGATTTTTTGACATTATTTTATAGATTTCGGTTCACTGATAACGAATCAACCATTGTTAACGCGATCCGACGCGTACTTTTTAAACTACAGCGTTTTGAAAATTGCCGAAGTTTTGAAAAATTCATATTTTTTTCTAAATTTTTTCGAATATTATATAACTGATAGTTTATATTTATAGATTTCAGTCTGCTGATTTCGATGAACTAAAAAATTTTGAGCTACGACTACTAGTTTAGAAGCTACACCCGTTTTTATGGCCACCAAAAAATGATAGAGAGATTGCTTTAAAACTGAAATATTTTGAAATTTTTTTTCGCGATTTTTTGACTCTATCTTATAGATTTCGGTTTGCTGATAACGAATCAACCCTTGTTAACGCGATCCGACGCGTACTTTTTAAACTACAGCGTTTTGAAAAATGCAGAAATTTAGAAAATTTCAAAAATTCATTTTTTTTTTCTAAATTTTCTCAAATTTTATATAACTGATAGGTCATATTTATTGATTTCAGTCTGCTGATTTCGGAGAACTAAAAAATTTTGAGCTACGACCACTAGTTTAGAAGCTACACCCGTTTTTATGGCCACCAAAAAATGATAGAGAAGGGTCCCCCCTTTGCTTTAAAACTGAAAAATTTTGAAATTTTTTTTCGCGATTTTTTGACTTTATTTTATAGATTTCGGTTCACTGATAACGAATCAACCATTGTTAACGCGATCCGACGCGTACTTTTTAAACTACAGCGTTTTGAAAAATACAGAAATTTAGAAAATTTCAAAAATTCATTTTTTTTTCTAAATTTTCTCAAATTTTATATAACTGATAGGTCATATTTATTGATTTCAGTCTGCTGATTTCGGAGAACTAAAAAATTTTGAGCTACGACCACTAGTTTAGAAGCTACACCCGTTTTTATGGCCACCAAAACATGATAGAGAAGGGTCCCCCCTTTGCTTTAAAACTGAAAAATTTTGAAATTTTTTTTCGCGATTTTTTGACTTTATTTTATAGATTTCGGTTCACTGATAACGAATCAACCATTGTTAACGCGATCCGACGCGTACTTTTTAAACTACAGCGTTTTGAAAAATGCAGAAATTTAGAAAATTTCAAAAATTCATATTTTTTTCTAAATTTTCTCAAATTTTATATAACTGATAGGTCATATTTATTGATTTCAGTCTGCTGATTTCGGAGAACTAAAAAATTTTGAGCTACGACCACTAGTTTAGAAGCTACACCCGTTTTTATGGCCACCAAAACATGATAGAGAAGGGTCCCCCCTTTGCTTTAAAACTGAAAAATTTTGAAATTTTTTTTCGCGATTTTTTGACTTTATTTTATAGATTTCGGTTCACTGATAACGAATCAACCATTGTTAACGCGATCCGACGCGTACTTTTTATACTTCAGTGTTTTGAAAAATGCAGAAATTTAGAAAATTTCAAAAATTCATATTTTTTTCTAAATTTTTTCGAATTTTATATAACTGATAGTTTATATTTATAGAATTCAGTCTGCTGATTTCGAAGAACTAAAAAATTTTGAGCTACGACCACTAGTTTAGAAGCTACACCCGTTTTTATGGCCACCAAAAAATCATAGAGAAGGGCCCCCCCTTTGCTTTAAAACTGAAAAATTTTGAAATTTTTTTTCGCGATTTTTTGACTTTATCTTATAGATTTCGGTTCGCTGATAACGAATCATCCATTATTAACGCGATTCGACGCGTACTCTTTAAACTACAGCATTTTGAAAAATGCAGAAATTTAGAAAATTTCAAAAATTCATATTTTTTTCTAAATTTTTTCGAAATTTATATAACTGATAGTTTATATTTATTGATTTTAGTCTGCTGATTTCGGAGAACTAAAAAATTTTGAGCTACGACCACTAGTTTAGAAGCTACACCCGTTTTTATGGCCACCAAAAAATGATAGAGAAGGGTCCCCCCTTTGCTTTAAAACTGAAAAATTTTGAAATTTTTTTTCGCGATTTTTTGACTTTATTTTATAGATTTCGGTTCACTGATAACGAATCAACCATTGTTAACGCGATCCGACGCGTACTTTTTAAACTACAGCGTTTTGAAAAATGCAGAAATTTAGAAAATTTCAAAAATTCATTTTTTTTTCTAAATTTTCTCAAATTTTATATAACTGATAGGTCATATTTATTGATTTCAGTCTGCTGATTTCGGAGAACTAAAAAATTTTGAGCTACGACCACTAGTTTAGAAGCTACACCCGGTTTTATGCCCACCAAAAAATGACAGAGAAGGGTCCCCCCTTTGCTTTAAAACTGAAAAATTTTGAAATTTTTTTTCGCGACTTTTTGACTCTATCTTATAGATTTCGGTTTGCTGATAACGAATCAACCTTTGTCAACGCGATCCGACGCGTACTTTTTAAACTACAGCGTTTTGAAAAATGCAAAAATTTAGAAAATTTCAAAAATTCATATTTTTTTCCAAATTTTTTCGAATTTTATATAACTGATAGGTTATATTTATAGATTTCAGTCTGCTGACTTCGGAGAACGAAAAAATTTTGAGCTACGACCACTAGTTTAGAAGCTACACCCGTTTTTATGGCCATCAAAAAATTATAGAGAAGGGTCCCCCCTTTGCTTTAAAACTGAAAAATTTTGAAATTTTTTTTCGCGATTTTTTGACTTTATCTTATAGACTTCGGTTCGCTGATAACGAATCAACCATTGTTAACGCGATCCGACGCGTACTTTTTAAACTACAGCGTTTTGAAAAATGCAGAAATTTAGAAAATTTCAAAAATTCATATTTTTTTCTAAATTTTTTCGAATTTTATCTAACTGATAGGTTATATTTATAGATTTCAGTCTGCTGACTTCGGAGAACGAAAAAATTTTGAGCTACGACCACTAGTTTAGAAGCTACACCCGTTTTTATGGCCATCAAAAAATGATAGAGAAGGGCCCCCCCTTTGCTTTAAAACTGAAAAATTTTGAAATTTTTTTTCGCGATTTTTTCACATTATCTTATAGATTTGGGTTCGCTGATAACGAATCAACCAGTTTTAACGCGATCCGACGCGTACTTTTTAAACTACAGCGTTTTGAATATTGCAGAAATTTAGAAAATTTGAAAAATTCATATTTTTCTTTTTAATCTTTTTCGAATTTTATTTAACTGATAGGTTGTATTTGTAGATTTTCGTCTGCTGATTACGGAGAACTAACAAATTTTGAGCTACGACTACTAGTTTAGAAGCTACACCCGTTTTTATGGCCACCAAAAATCATAGAGAAGGGCCCCCCCTTTGCTTTAAAACTGAAAAATTTTGAAAATTTTTTTCGCGTTTTTTTGACTTTATCTTATAGATTTCGGTTCGCTGATAACGAATCAACCATTGTTAACGCGATCCGACGCGTACTTTTTATACTTCAGCGTTTTGAAAAATGCAGAAATTTAGAAAATTTCAAAAATTCATATTTTTTTCTAAATTTTTTCGAATTTTATATAACTGATAGGTCATCTTTATAGATTTCCGTCTGCTGATTACGGAGAACTAAAAAATTTTTAGCTACGGCCACTAGTTTAGAAGCTACACCCGTTTTTATGGCCATCAAAAAATGATAGAGAAGGGTCCCCCCCTTTGCTTTAAAACTGAAAAATTTTGAAATTTTTTTTCGCGATTTTTTGACTTTATCTTATAGATTTCGGTTTGCTGACAACGAATCAACCATTGTTAACGCGATCCGACGCGTACTTTTTAAACTACAGCGTTTTGAAAAATGCAGAAATTTAGAAAATTTCAAAAATTCATATTTTTTTCCAAATTTTTTCGAATTTTATATAACTGATAGGTTATATTTATAGATTTCAGCCTGCTGATTTCGGAGAACTAAAAAATTTTGCGCTACGACCACTAGTTTAGAACCTACACCCGTTTTTATGGCCACCAAAAAATGATAGAGAAGGGTCCCCCCTTTGCTTTAAAACTGAAAAATTTTGAAATTTTTTTTCGCGATTTTTTGACTTTATTTTATAGATTTCGGTTCACTGATAACGAATCAACCATTTTTAACGCGATCCGACGCGTACTTTTTATACTTCAGCGTTTTGAAAAATGCAGAAATTTAGAAAATTTCAAAAATTCATATTTTTTTCTAAATTTTTTCGAATTTTATATAACTGATAGTTTATAATTATAGAATTCAGTCTGCTGATTTCGAAGAACTAAAAAATTTTGAGCTACGACTACTAGTTTAAAAGCTACACCCGTTTTTATGGCCTCAAAAAAATGATAGAGAAGGGTCCCTCCCCCCTTTGCTTTAAAACTGAAAAATTTTGAAATTTTTTTTCGCGATTTTTTGACTTTATCTTATAGACTTCGGTTCGCTGATAACGAATCAACCATTGTTAACGCGATCCGACGCGTACTTTTTAAACTACAGCGTTTTGAAAAATGCAGAAATTTAGAAAATTTCAAAAATTCATATTATTTCTAAATTTTTTCGAATTTTATATAACTGATAGTTTATATATATTGATTTCAGCCTGCTGATTTCGGAGAACTAAAAAATGTTGAGCTACGACCACTAGTTTTTAAGCTACACCCGTTTTTATGGCCACCAAAAAATGATAGAGAAGGGTCCCCCCTTTGCTTTAAAACTGAAAAATGTTGAAATTTTTTTTCGCGATTTTTTGACTCTATTTTATAGATTTCGGTTCACTGATAACGAATCAACCATTGTTAACGCGATCCGACGCGTACTTTTTAAACTACAGCGTTTTGAAAAATGCAGAAATTTAGAAAATTTCAAAAATTCATATTTTTTTCTAAATTTTTTCGAATTTTATATAACTGATAGTTTATAATTATAGAATTCAGTCTGCTGATTTCGAAGAACTAAAAAATTTTGAGCTACGACTACTAGTTTAAAAGCTACACCCGTTTTTATGGCCACCAAAAAATGATAGAGAAGGGTCCCTCCCCCCTTTGCTTTAAAACTGAAAAATTTTGAAATTTTTTTTCGCGATTTTTTGACTTTATCTTATAGACTTCGGTTCGCTGATAACGAATCAACCATTGTTAACGCGATCCGACGCGTACTTTTTAAACTACAGCGTTTTGAAAAATGCAGAAATTTAGAAAATTTCAAAAATTCATTTTTTTTTCTAAATTTTCTCAAATTTTATATAACTGATAGGTCATATTTATTGATTTCAGTCTGCTGATTTCGGAGAACTAAAAAATTTTGAGCTACGACCACTAGTTTAGAAGCTACACCCGTTTTTATGGCCATCAAAAAATGATAGAGAAGGGTCCCCCCTTTGCTTTAAAACTGAAAAATTTTGAAATTTTTTTTCGCGATTTTTTGACTTTATCTTATAGACTTCGGTTCGCTGATAACGAATCAACCATTGTTAACGCGATCCGACGCGTACTTTTTAAACTACAGCGTTTTGAAAAATGCAGAAATTTAGAAAATTTCAAAAATTCATATTATTTCTAAATTTTTTCGAATTTTATATAACTGATAGTTTATATATATTGATTTCAGCCTGCTGATTTCGGAGAACTAAAAAATGTTGAGCTACGACCACTAGTTTTTAAGCTACACCCGTTTTTATGGCCACCAAAAAATGATAGAGAAGGGTCCCCCCTTTGCTTTAAAACTGAAAAATTTTGAAATTTTTTTTCGCGATTTTTTGACTCTATTTTATAGATTTCGGTTCACTGATAACGAATCAACCATTGTTAACGCGATCCGACGCGTACTTTTTAAACTACAGCGTTTTGAAAAATGCAGAAATTTAGAAAATTTCAAAAATTCATATTTTTTTCTAAATTTTTTCGAATTTTATATAACTGATAGTTTATAATTATAGAATTCAGCCTGCTGATTTCGGAGAACTAAAAAATGTTGAGCTACGACCACTAGTTTTTAAGCTACACCCGTTTTTATGGCCACCAAAAAATGATAGAGAAGGGTCCCCCCTTTGCTTTAAAACTGAAAAATTTTGAAATTTTTTTTCGCGATTTTTTGACTTTATCTTATAGATTTCGGTTTGCTGACAACGAATCAACCATTGTTAACGCGATCCGACGCGTACTTTTTAAACTACAGCGTTTTGAAAAATGCAGAAATTTAGAAAATTTCAAAAATTCATATTTTTTTCTAAATTTTTTCGAATTTTATATAACTGATAGGTTATATTTATTGATTTCAGTCTGCTGATTTCGGAGAACTAAAAAATTTTGAGCTACGACCACTAGTTTAGAAGCTACACCCGTTTTTATGGCCACCAAAAAATGATAGAGAAGGGTCCCCCCTTTGCTTTAAAACTGAAAAATTTTGAAAAATTTTTTCGCGATTTTTTGACTTTATCTTATAGATTTCGGTTTGCTGACAACGAATCAACCATTGTTAACGCGATCCGACGCGTACTTTTTAAACTTCAGCGTTTTGAAAAATGCAGAAATTTAGAAAATTTCAAAAATTCATATTTTTTTCTAAATTTTTTCGAATTTTATATAACTGATAGTTTATATTTATAGAATTCAGTCTGCTGATTTCGAAGAACTAAAAAATTTTGAGCTACGACCACTAGTTTGTAAGCTACACCCGTTTTTATGGCCACCAAAAAATGATAGAGAAGGGTCCCCCCTTTGCTTCAAAACTGAAAAATTTTGAAATTTTTTTTCGCGATTTTTTTACTTTATTTTATAGATTTCGGTACACTGATAACGAATCAACCATTGTTAACGCGATCCGACGCGTACTTTTTAAACTACAGCGTTTTGAAAATTGCCGAAATTTTAAAAATTTGAAAAATTCATATTTTTTTCTAAATTTTCTCGAATTTTATATAACTGATAGCTTATATTAATTGATTTCAGTCTGATGACTTCGGAGAACTAAAAAATTTTGAGCTACGACCACTAGTTTAGAAGCTACACCCGTTTTTATGGCCATCAAAAAATGATAGAGAAGGGTCCCCCCTTTGCTTTAAAACTGAAAAATTTTGAAATTTTTTTTCGCGATTTTTCGACTTTATCTTATAGATTTCGGTTTGCTGATAACGAATCAACCCTTGTTAACGCGATCCGACGCGTACTTTTTAAACTACAGCCTTTTGAAAAATGCAGAAATTTAGAAAATTTCAAAAATTCATATTTTTTTCCAAATTTTTTCGAATTTTATATAACTGATAGGTTATATTTATAAGATTAAACGAACTTACCTTAAGTGAAGTTCTGATCTTAATTGTATGAAATCCCTATTCCGAATAGTTCAATTATTGTAGACCTGCGTCCAGTGTCTATTTACCACACTTCCAAAGCCTAAAATTAAAAATATAGGCTCTGCAACTCTCCGCGCATGTCATCAGCGCCAGCGCCAAGCCGTTCATTCGTTTAAAGCCTAACCGTAATCTATTCAAAAAGGGGGAAAAATAAGGGAAGGGAGGGATTGAACTATTCGGAATAGGGATTTCATACAATTAAGATCAGAACTTCACTTAAGGTAAGTTCGTTTAATCTTATAATTGTATTTCAATCCCTATTCCTCTAGTTCAATTATTGTAGATGTTTAAAGCTGATTACGGTTTCAAATTTTATTTTAAGTAACCCTAAGTTGGAAAAAATAAAAAACCTTAATTCCAAAAGAAAAAATAAATATATTCTTAAATTCATACAGAAAAATAAAAAAACAATTTAATTCTTAAAAAAAAAGAATAACTCTAAACATTAGGAACATAATAAACGTTAATAAAAATGCAATAATATAGGATTTGAAATAATCCAATAGGAAAAAAAAAAAAAAATTATTGCAAACCACTATGATTTTATTATAGCCCTCGCCAAAACGTCCTCATTGGTTAGTTCAAGATTATAAAATTTTGTAAAAACTTCTGACTTTCTTGTCCAGCCTGCTGTTTTCCGAATGGTTTCCAGGCTAATGCCTGCTCGGTTAGCAGCTGATGTAGTTGCATGTCGGGTGCTGTGAGCTTTGAAGATGCTTGTGTTTATTCCACTTTTTCCTAAGATGATTTTAACCCATCTTCCTAGTGTTTGAGAGGATACAGCCTTGTATGGTTTTTTCCATGATATAAACAAATAGTCCAGGTTGCTCCTTATACTCTTGGTTCTTTCTAAATAGGATTGTAGTGTGAAAGCTGCGCAAATAGTTTTTTCTTTGAAAAAAGGTAAAACTAACTTCGGTTGAAGTTTATTTAAGCCTGAAGTTTTAATACAATCGGTAATTCTAATTTCAATTTTATCCTTATGTATACCAATATTTGATATTTTGATTGCCTTTAAGGTTTGAATTCTATGAGCCGTAGTTAAGGCAATTAACGTTATTAACTTCATCGATAGATCCTTTAAAGCCAGCTTGGTGTTGCAAGGTAATGTTTGTAGAAAAGTTAAAACCACGTTAGGATCCCAGATGGCCTCATATCTGGGTTTTGGTGGACGATTTTTGACTATTCCTTTAAAAAATCTCTTTATTCTGTAGTCCTCCCCTATTTGGGGTCCCATTAGTAAGGAGATTGCCGATCTTATACAATTTAAACTGCTGTAAGATGAGCCCTTATCATACTCCTGCGTTAAGAACAATAGTATATGGAAACAAGATGAATTGAAAAAATCTAGATCTTCTTTAAGACAAAATTCCCACCATTTCCTTAAGGCACAATTGTATTGACTTTGTGAAGACTTTGATAAAGAATCTATAGATAGATCAATTGATATTCCTGGTACATCCTTTAATTCAAAAGCTTGCCTGATAACCTGGCGGAAGCCAGGGAAATGCTTTCCCATAACGGATGTGGATCTTTCCTAGAGGAAGTTAATAAATTTATATTTGATTCAAATATCAATGGTTTATTAACACAAATTGAAATAAATAGGGGCCACCATGGCTGGGTAGGCCAATTTGGAACCACTACAATTCCCTCTGATCCTTCATAAACTATTTTCCTTAAAACCTTTAAAATAATTGAAAAGGGGGGAAAAGCATAAAAGAACATATCTTTCCAAGGGATTGTAAAAGAATCAATTGCCCAAGATTCTGGATCTTTTTTCCATGACACATATTTCTTACATTTTGTGTTGGACCTACTAGCAAAGAGGTCAATTTCAGGCAATCCAAATTCCTTAACAATCTTTTTAAAAATCAAACCGGAAAGTTCATACTCAATTTCCTGTTCTCCCCTTCTCGATTCCTCATCAGCCTCCTTGTTTTCAGCCGAGCTAATATAAGAAGCAAAAACAAAAATGTTTCTTTCTTCGCACCATTCCCAAATCTTTCTAGAAAGTTGATTTAAATTTTCAAATCTGACACCTCCACATTTATTTATATATGCTACCGCAGTGGTATTGTCAATTCTCAATAAAATCTCACAATTACTAACAGATCTGGTAAAACATTTTAACCCAAACAATGCTGCCATTAATTCAAGTATGTTTATATGATACTTTTGTTCTTCTTGGTTCCAAAAACCATGTATACGTTCCCCATTACAAAAAACACCCCAACCACTTCTGGAGGCATCCGAAAAAATAACCAATTCATAACTGAAATTTCTAATCGGATTAGGAACTTGTAAATTTTTCATCCACCAAAGAATTTCTTTATTTAAGGATGCAGGAACTATCATATTGCTGTCAAAAATTCCTTTATTAAGGCAAAGTTCCTTATATTTTACAACTTCGAAGGGTTTTATATGAATCCAACCAAACCT
Source organism: Stenus bimaculatus (assembly GCA_963971135.1). Taxonomy (NCBI): domain Eukaryota; kingdom Metazoa; phylum Arthropoda; class Insecta; order Coleoptera; family Staphylinidae; genus Stenus; species Stenus bimaculatus. The sequence continues at coordinate 65,290,442 of OZ020180.1, read as the reverse complement.
AACTGCAGGGCAACATGCTACTAGTTTACCTACTAAACTTGCAAATTCTCTTATCTTTACCCCTTTTCCGATCTTAAAACAATTAAGATTTGACCGAAGTTTGATGATTTTTTCCTCGGGAACATTTAAACTTAAATTACTGGAATTAAACATAAATCCAAGAAATTTGCATTGTTTTGAAGGTATTAAATTACACTTCTTTTTATTAATTATAAAACCCAAATGTTCTAGTAATTTTACTGTTGTCTCAATATTATCCCTGCAGGTTTCCATTGTATTACCCAGTAATAAAAAGTCATCAATATATGCAACTGAAAGAAACCCTCGTTCACGTAAATAACCCACTACTGGCTTTATTAATTTCGTGAAAATAAAAGGTGCGGTACATAAACCAAAAGGTAAACAAGTGAATTCATAAAGAGTTCCTTGAAATTGAAAACGTAACAACTTTCTAGAAGACTTGTGTATTGGTACCAAATAATATGCATCTTTGAGGTCCACCAATCCCATATAGGAGTCTTTTGTCATTAAATTTATGGCTGACCTCCAATCCTCCATTTTAAAATGAAGCTTTTGCACAAAATCATTCAATTTCTTTAGATTTAATATAAATCTATAAGAACCATCGGGTTTTGGGACCAAAAATATACTAGAAATATATTGTCCTTTTTCATGATTGCAGGGAGTAATTACTCCCATATTTAGTAGTTTTTGAATGTGAAGATTGCATTCATTATTTTCAAACAACGATCTACTCTTTTCAAGTGGAACGACTTTTTGATAAACATTTGAAATTAGTGGAATTTTATATCCCCTTAGTAGATTTATGATAAAAGGATCAGAGGTAATGTCCTTCCAGTTTTTAACAAAATGTTTAAGTCGACCAGAGATTTTACTTACTTCTAATATTGATGTCTCCTGTATGGTTGATGTTGTTTGGTTTTCTGATACTGTTGGTTTTTTCGTGTTTTTTGTGAGACCTTTGTCTGTCGCCAGTTGTGCCCCCCCCAATTCTGTTGTTGATTTTGACGAGAAGTGGACGGGGCTTTGAAGTTTTTTGACTTCTTTGTTGATGAAGGAGCAGTAGTCGTCTTTGTCTTCTGAATTGCCAATTCCTCGGACACCTTTTCTAAATTCTTTGCAGTCTTCACTTCTTCCTCCAAATTATTCCCAAATAAGAATTCATCAATTGAAGTTTGATTTAAAGTTTGCCTTAGACTTTGTTTTATATTCGGGGCCAATAAAGCCCTTCTTATTGTGCTCTGAGTATATTGCACATCAGCTAGAATTCTAATTGAATCGTTTAAACATTCAATCATATTCAGATTTGTTGATCTGTCACTTCCTCCCCCTCCATTTTTTATCAATTCGGTTAGACATCTGCTTGAGGCAGCTAAAGCAGCACTTATCTTTTTTTGATTTGACAACAATTTGCTGTCTCGCTGCAAATGTGTTTCCGAAGTACACCTAACGATTGAATCATTAAGTTTAGGGGGGTTAATTGTACCACAATTTATTGGTATGGGATATTTATCCATAATAGAGGTAAGATCCTCCGTTTTTAAACCATATTTTAAAATATGGGCTAGATTCAAACTTAATTTTTGTTGAATCGGTGGTCCCACATTGTCCTTTATAATCACATCATCCCCCAGGAGTGCGAGTATTTCCCTATCAATATTTTCATCTTGGGGTTGGATATTTTCCTTATCCATAGTAAGATTTGACGAACCTGCGCCCTGAACCAAATCTTGAGTTACTAGTGCGCATTCCACCTCGCGCCCTGGCGAATCAGTCCGAAGATTTCCGAACTCGTATTGATTTTCTGGGGATGGCGTGTCTGCGTACCGTAAGGAATCGTGCGTTGGCGTCACATCTGCGTTAAAGAAAAAACGTCCCTTGTTAGATACGCCATTTGCATTAAATGTTAAAATACATTTAACATTTTTAATCTAGCACATAGTCTAGCTTCATGAAAAGAGAAAAATCTAATTCACGGATAAAAAACCACGTAAGTGGTTTCGGCACATAGGCCGACTTTGTGAAAAAGATAACAATCTATTTCACAGAACTTTGCAGTTTTTTCTCGCATTTCTAAAAAGAGAAAACAAAAACATTAGTCACTTACTTGGAGACGAATTTGAATTAATTGAAGAATCTGTGCTATGTCTTCTTGTGACTTTTCTTTCTAATCTCTTTAACTTCTTGCTTAAGCGCGCTATTTCTTCCATGTTGCGTCGTTTACCCATTTTGCTATTTTGGAGAGCGAAGCGTGCAGTATGCTCGACACACAGAACAAGAATGAACGGCTTGGCGCTGGCGCTGATGACATGCGCGGAGAGTTGCAGAGCCTATATTTTTAATTTTAGGCTTTGGAAGTGTGGTAAATAGACACTGGACGCAGGTCTACAATAATTGAACTAGAGGAATAGGGATTGAAATACAATTATAGATTTCAGCCTGCTGATTTCGGAGAACTAAAAAATTTTGCGCTACGACCACTAGTTTAGAACCTACACCCGTTTTTATGGCCACCAAAAAATGATAGAGAAGGGTCCCCCCTTTGCTTTAAAACTGAAAAATTTTGAAATTTTTTTTCGCGATTTTTTGACTTTATTTTATAGATTTCGGTTCACTGATAACGAATCAACCATTTTTAACGCGATCCGACGCGTACTTTTTATACTTCAGCGTTTTGAAAAATGCAGAAATTTAGAAAATTTCAAAAATTCATATTTTTTTCTAAATTTTTTCGAATTTTATATAACTGATAGTTTATAATTATAGAATTCAGTCTGCTGATTTCGAAGAACTAAAAAATTTTGAGCTACGACTACTAGTTTAAAAGCTACACCCGTTTTTATGGCCACCAAAAAATGATAGAGAAGGGTCCCTCCCCCCTTTGCTTTAAAACTGAAAAATTTTGAAATTTTTTTTCGCGATTTTTTGACTTTATCTTATAGACTTCGGTTCGCTGATAACGAATCAACCATTGTTAACGCGATCCGACGCGTACTTTTTAAACTACAGCGTTTTGAAAAATGCAGAAATTTAGAAAATTTCAAAAATTCATATTATTTCTAAATTTTTTCGAATTTTATATAACTGATAGTTTATATATATTGATTTCAGCCTGCTGATTTCGGAGAACTAAAAAATGTTGAGCTACGACCACTAGTTTTTAAGCTACACCCGTTTTTATGGCCACCAAAAAATGATAGAGAAGGGTCCCCCCTTTGCTTTAAAACTGAAAAATTTTGAAATTTTTTTTCGCGATTTTTTGACTCTATTTTATAGATTTCGGTTCACTGATAACGAATCAACCATTGTTAACGCGATCCGACGCGTACTTTTTAAACTACAGCGTTTTGAAAAATGCAGAAATTTAGAAAATTTCAAAAATTCATATTTTTTTCTAAATTTTTTCGAATTTTATATAACTGATAGTTTATAATTATAGAATTCAGTCTGCTGATTTCGAAGAACTAAAAAATTTTGAGCTACGACTACTAGTTTAAAAGCTACACCCGTTTTTATGGCCACCAAAAAATGATAGAGAAGGGTCCCTCCCCCCTTTGCTTTAAAACTGAAAAATTTTGAAATTTTTTTTCGCGATTTTTTGACTTTATCTTATAGACTTCGGTTCGCTGATAACGAATCAACCATTGTTAACGCGATCCGACGCGTACTTTTTAAACTACAGCGTTTTGAAAAATGCAGAAATTTAGAAAATTTCAAAAATTCATTTTTTTTTCTAAATTTTCTCAAATTTTATATAACTGATAGGTCATATTTATTGATTTCAGTCTGCTGATTTCGGAGAACTAAAAAATTTTGAGCTACGACCACTAGTTTAGAAGCTACACCCGTTTTTATGGCCATCAAAAAATGATAGAGAAGGGTCCCCCCTTTGCTTTAAAACTGAAAAATTTTGAAATTTTTTTTCGCGATTTTTTGACTTTATCTTATAGACTTCGGTTCGCTGATAACGAATCAACCATTGTTAACGCGATCCGACGCGTACTTTTTAAACTACAGCGTTTTGAAAAATGCAGAAATTTAGAAAATTTCAAAAATTCATATTATTTCTAAATTTTTTCGAATTTTATATAACTGATAGTTTATATATATTGATTTCAGCCTGCTGATTTCGGAGAACTAAAAAATGTTGAGCTACGACCACTAGTTTTTAAGCTACACCCGTTTTTATGGCCACCAAAAAATGATAGAGAAGGGTCCCCCCTTTGCTTTAAAACTGAAAAATTTTGAAATTTTTTTTCGCGATTTTTTGACTCTATTTTATAGATTTCGGTTCACTGATAACGAATCAACCATTGTTAACGCGATCCGACGCGTACTTTTTAAACTACAGCGTTTTGAAAAATGCAGAAATTTAGAAAATTTCAAAAATTCATATTTTTTTCTAAATTTTTTCGAATTTTATATAACTGATAGTTTATAATTATAGAATTCAGCCTGCTGATTTCGGAGAACTAAAAAATGTTGAGCTACGACCACTAGTTTTTAAGCTACACCCGTTTTTATGGCCACCAAAAAATGATAGAGAAGGGTCCCCCCTTTGCTTTAAAACTGAAAAATTTTGAAATTTTTTTTCGCGATTTTTTGACTTTATCTTATAGATTTCGGTTTGCTGACAACGAATCAACCATTGTTAACGCGATCCGACGCGTACTTTTTAAACTACAGCGTTTTGAAAAATGCAGAAATTTAGAAAATTTCAAAAATTCATATTTTTTTCTAAATTTTTTCGAATTTTATATAACTGATAGGTTATATTTATTGATTTCAGTCTGCTGATTTCGGAGAACTAAAAAATTTTGAGCTACGACCACTAGTTTAGAAGCTACACCCGTTTTTATGGCCACCAAAAAATGATAGAGAAGGGTCCCCCCTTTGCTTTAAAACTGAAAAATTTTGAAAAATTTTTTCGCGATTTTTTGACTTTATCTTATAGATTTCGGTTTGCTGACAACGAATCAACCATTGTTAACGCGATCCGACGCGTACTTTTTAAACTTCAGCGTTTTGAAAAATGCAGAAATTTAGAAAATTTCAAAAATTCATATTTTTTTCTAAATTTTCTCGAATTTTATATAACTGATAGATCATATTTATAGATTTCCGTCTGCTGATTACGGAGAAGTAAAAAAATTTGAGATACGACCACCAGTTTAGAAGCTACACCCGTTTTTATGGCCATCAAAAAATGATAGAGAAGGGTCCCCCCTTTGCTTTAAAACTGAAAAATTTTGAAATTTTTTTTCGCGATTTTTTGACTCTATCTTATAGATTTCGGTTTGCTGATAACGGATCAACCCTTGTTAACGCGATCCGACGCGTACTTTTTAAACTACAGCGTTTTGAAAAATGCAGAAATTTAGAAAATTTCAAAAATTCATATTTTTTTCTAAATTTTTTCGAATTTTATATAACTGATAGATCATATTTATAGATTTCCGTCTGCTGATTACGGAGAAGTAAAAAAATTTGAGATACGACCACCAGTTTAGAAGCTACACCCGTTTTTATGGCCATCAAAAAATGATAGAGAAGGGTCCCCCCTTTGCTTTAAAACTGAAAAATTTTGAAATTTTTTTTCGCGATTTTTTGACTCTATCTTATAGATTTCGGTTTGCTGATAACGAATCAACCATTGTAAACGCGATTCAACGCGTACTTTTTAAACTACAGCGTTTTGAAAATTGCCGAAATTTTGAAAATTTGAAAAATTCATATTTTTTTCTAAATTTTCTCGAATTTTATATAACTGATAGGTTATATTTATAGATTTCAGTCTGCTGACTTCGGAGAACTAAAAAATTTTGAGCTACACCCGTTTTTATGGCCATCAAAAAATGATAGAGAAGGGTCCCCCCTTTGCTTTAAAACTGAAAAATTTTGAAATTTTTTTTTCGCGATTTTTCGACTTTATCTTATAGATTTCGGTTTGCTGATAACGAATCAACCTTTGTCAACGCGATCCGACGCGTACTTTTTAAACTACAGCGTTTTGAAAAATGCAAAAATTTAGAAAATTTCAAAAATTCATATTTTTTTCCAAATTTTTTCGAATTTTATATAACTGATAGGTTATATTTATAGATTTCAGTCTGCTGACTTCGGAGAACTAAAAAATTTTGAGCTACGACCACTAGTTTAGAAGCTACATCCGTTTTTATGGCCACCAAAAAATGATAGAGAAGGGTCCCCCCTTTGCTTTAAAACTGAAAAATTTTGAAATTTTTTTTCGCGATTTTTTGACTCTATCTTATAGATTTCGGTTTGCTGATAACGAATCAACCCTTGTTAACGCGATTCGACGCGTACTCTTTAAACTACAGCGTTTTGAAAAATGCAGAAATTTAGAAAATTTCAAAAATTCATATTTTTTTCTAAATTTTTTCGAAATTTATATAACTGATAGTTTATATTTATTGATTTCAGTCTGCTGATTTCGGAGAACTAAAAAATTTTGAGCTACGACCACTAGTTTAGAAGCTACACCCGGTTTTATGCCCACCAAAAAATGACAGAGAAGGGTCCCCCCTTTGCTTTAAAACTGAAAAATTTTGAAATTTTTTTTCGCGACTTTTTGACTCTATCTTATAGATTTCGGTTTGCTGATAACGAATCAACCTTTGTCAACGCGATCCGACGCGTACTTTTTAAACTACAGCGTTTTGAAAAATGCAAAAATTTAGAAAATTTCAAAAATTCATATTTTTTTCCAAATTTTTTCGAATTTTATATAACTGATAGGTTATATTTATAGATTTCAGTCTGCTGACTTCGGAGAACGAAAAAATTTTGAGCTACGACCACTAGTTTAGAAGCTACACCCGTTTTTATGGCCATCAAAAAATGATAGAGAAGGGTCCCCCCTTTGCTTTAAAACTGAAAAATTTTGAAATTTTTTTTCGCGATTTTTTGACTTTATCTTATAGACTTCGGTTCGCTGATAACGAATCAACCATTGTTAACGCGATCCGACGCGTACTTTTTAAACTACAGCGTTTTGAAAAATGCAGAAATTTAGAAAATTTCAAAAATTCATATTTTTTTCTAAATTTTTTCGAATTTTATCTAACTGATAGGTTATATTTATAGATTTCAGTCTGCTGACTTCGGAGAACGAAAAAATTTTGAGCTACGACCACTAGTTTAGAAGCTACACCCGTTTTTATGGCCATCAAAAAATGATAGAGAAGGGCCCCCCCTTTGCTTTAAAACTGAAAAATTTTGAAATTTTTTTTCGCGATTTTTTCACATTATCTTATAGATTTGGGTTCGCTGATAACGAATCAACCAGTTTTAACGCGATCCGACGCGTACTTTTTAAACTACAGCGTTTTGAATATTGCAGAAATTTAGAAAATTTGAAAAATTCATATTTTTCTTTTTAATCTTTTTCGAATTTTATTTAACTGATAGGTTGTATTTGTAGATTTTCGTCTGCTGATTACGGAGAACTAACAAATTTTGAGCTACGACTACTAGTTTAGAAGCTACACCCGTTTTTATGGCCACCAAAAATCATAGAGAAGGGCCCCCCCTTTGCTTTAAAACTGAAAAATTTTGAAAATTTTTTTCGCGTTTTTTTGACTTTATCTTATAGATTTCGGTTCGCTGATAACGAATCAACCATTGTTAACGCGATCCGACGCGTACTTTTTATACTTCAGCGTTTTGAAAAATGCAGAAATTTAGAAAATTTCAAAAATTCATATTTTTTTCTAAATTTTTTCGAATTTTATATAACTGATAGGTCATCTTTATAGATTTCCGTCTGCTGATTACGGAGAACTAAAAAATTTTTAGCTACGGCCACTAGTTTAGAAGCTACACCCGTTTTTATGGCCATCAAAAAATGATAGAGAAGGGTCCCCCCCTTTGCTTTAAAACTGAAAAATTTTGAAATTTTTTTTCGCGATTTTTTGACTTTATCTTATAGATTTCGGTTTGCTGACAACGAATCAACCATTGTTAACGCGATCCGACGCGTACTTTTTAAACTACAGCGTTTTGAAAAATGCAGAAATTTAGAAAATTTCAAAAATTCATTTTTTTTTCTAAATTTTCTCAAATTTTATATAACTGATAGGTCATATTTATTGATTTCAGTCTGCTGATTTCGGAGAACTAAAAAATTTTGAGCTACGACCACTAGTTTAGAAGCTACACCCGTTTTTATGGCCATCAAAAAATGATAGAGAAGGGTCCCCCCTTTGCTTTAAAACTGAAAAATTTTGAAATTTTTTTTCGCGATTTTTTGACTTTATTTTATAGATTTCGGTTCACTGATAACGAATCAACCATTGTTAACGCGATCCGACGCGTACTTTTTATACTTCAGCGTTTTGAAAAATGCAGAAATTTAGAAAATTTCAAAATTTCATATTTTTTTCTAAATTTTTTCGAATTTTATATAACTGATACGTTATATTTATAGATTTCCGTCTGCTGATTACGGAGAACTAAAAAATGTTGAGCTTCGACCACTAGTTTGTAAGCTACACCCGTTTTTATGGCCACCAAAAAATGATAGAGAAGGGTCCCCCCTTTGCTTCAAAACTGAAAAATTTTGAAATTTTTTTTCGCGATTTTTTTACTTTATTTTATAGATTTCGGTTCACTGATAACGAATCAACCATTGTTAACGCGATCCGACGCGTACTTTTTATACTTCAGCGTTTTGAAAAATGCAGAAATTTAGAAAATTTCATAAATTCATATTTTTTTCTAAATTTTTTCGAATTTTATATAACTGATAGGTTATATTTATAGATTTCAGCCTGCTGATTTCGGAGAACTAAAAAATTTTGCGCTACGACCACTAGTTTAGAAGCTACACCCGTTTTTATGGCCACCAAAAAATGATAGAGAAGGGTCCCCCCTTTGCTTCAAAACTGAAAAATTTTGAAATTTTTTTTCGCGATTTTTTTACTTTATTTTATAGATTTCGGTACACTGATAACGAATCAACCATTGTTAACGCGATCCGACGCGTACTTTTTATACTTCAGCGTTTTGAAAAATGCAGAAATTTAGAAAATTTCAAAAATTCATATTTTTTTCTAAATTTTTTCGAATTTTATATAACTGATACGTTATATTTATAGATTTCCGTCTGCTGATTACGGAGAACTAAAAAATGTTGAGCTTCGACCACTAGTTTGTAAGCTACACCCGTTTTTATGGCCACCAAAAAATGATAGAGAAGGGTCCCCCCTTTGCTTCAAAACTGAAAAATTTTGAAATTTTTTTTCGCGATTTTTTTACTTTATTTTATAGATTTCGGTACACTGATAACGAATCAACCATTGTTAACGCGATCCGACGCGTACTTTTTAAACTACAGCGTTTTGAAAATTGCCGAAATTTTAAAAATTTGAAAAATTCATATTTTTTTCTAAATTTTCTCGAATTTTATATAACTGATAGCTTATATTAATTGATTTCAGTCTGATGACTTCGGAGAACTAAAAAATTTTGAGCTACGACCACTAGTTTAGAAGCTACACCCGTTTTTATGGCCATCAAAAAATGATAGAGAAGGGTCCCCCCTTTGCTTTAAAACTGAAAAATTTTGAAATTTTTTTTCGCGATTTTTCGACTTTATCTTATAGATTTCGGTTTGCTGATAACGAATCAACCCTTGTTAACGCGATCCGACGCGTACTTTTTAAACTACAGCCTTTTGAAAAATGCAGAAATTTAGAAAATTTCAAAAATTCATATTTTTTTCCAAATTTTTTCGAATTTTATATAACTGATAGGTTATATTTATAGATTTCAGCCTGCTGATTTCGGAGAACTAAAAAATTTTGCGCTACGACCACTAGTTTAGAACCTACACCCGTTTTTATGGCCACCAAAAAATGATAGAGAAGGGTCCCCCCTTTGCTTTAAAACTGAAAAATTTTGAAATTTTTTTTCGCGATTTTTTGACTTTATTTTATAGATTTCGGTTCACTGATAACGAATCAACCATTTTTAACGCGATCCGACGCGTACTTTTTATACTTCAGCGTTTTGAAAAATGCAGAAATTTAGAAAATTTCAAAAATTCATATTTTTTTCTAAATTTTTTCGAATTTTATATAACTGATAGTTTATAATTATAGAATTCAGTCTGCTGATTTCGAAGAACTAAAAAATTTTGAGCTACGACTACTAGTTTAAAAGCTACACCCGTTTTTATGGCCACCAAAAAATGATAGAGAAGGGTCCCTCCCCCCTTTGCTTTAAAACTGAAAAATTTTGAAATTTTTTTTCGCGATTTTTTGACTTTATCTTATAGATTTCGGTTTGCTGACAACGAATCAACCATTGTTAACGCGATCCGACGCGTACTTTTTAAACTACAGCGTTTTGAAAAATGCAGAAATTTAGAAAATTTCAAAAATTCATTTTTTTTTCTAAATTTTCTCAAATTTTATATAACTGATAGGTCATATTTATTGATTTCAGTCTGCTGATTTCGGAGAACTAAAAAATTTTGAGCTACGACCACTAGTTTAGAAGCTACACCCGTTTTTATGGCCACCAAAAAATCATAGAGAAGGGCCCCCCCTTTGCTTTAAAACTGAAAAATTTTGAAATTTTTTTTCGCGATTTTTTGATTTTATCTTATAGACTTCGGTTCGCTGATAACGAATCAACCATTGTTAACGCGATCCGACGCGTACTTTTTAAACTACAGCGTTTTGAAAAATGCAGAAATTTAGAAAATTTCAAAAATTCATATTATTTCTAAATTTTTTCGAATTTTATATAACTGATAGTTTATATATATTGATTTCAGCCTGCTGATTTCGGAGAACTAAAAAATGTTGAGCTACGACCACTAGTTTTTAAGCTACACCCGTTTTTATGGCCACCAAAAAATGATAGAGAAGGGTCCCCCCTTTGCTTTAAAACTGAAAAATTTTGAAATTTTTTTTCGCGATTTTTTGACTCTATTTTATAGATTTCGGTTCACTGATAACGAATCAACCATTGTTAACGCGATCCGACGCGTACTTTTTATACTTCAGCGTTTTGAAAAATGCAGAAATTTAGAAAATTTCAAAAATTCATATTTTTTTCTAAATTTTTTCGAATTTTATATAACTGATAGTTTATAATTATAGAATTCAGCCTGCTGATTTCGGAGAACTAAAAAATGTTGAGCTACGACCACTAGTTTTTAAGCTACACCCGTTTTTATGGCCACCAAAAAATGATAGAGAAGGGTCCCCCCTTTGCTTTAAAACTGAAAAATTTTGAAATTTTTTTTCGCGATTTTTTGACTTTATCTTATAGATTTCGGTTTGCTGACAACGAATCAACCATTGTTAACGCGATCCGACGCGTACTTTTTAAACTACAGCGTTTTGAAAAATGCAGAAATTTAGAAAATTTCAAAAATTCATATTTTTTTCTAAATTTTTTCGAATTTTATATAACTGATAGGTTATATTTATTGATTTCAGTCTGCTGATTTCGGAGAACTAAAAAATTTTGAGCTACGACCACTAGTTTAGAAGCTACACCCGTTTTTATGGCCACCAAAAAATGATATAGAAGGGTCCCCCCTTTGCTTTAAAACTGAAAAATTTTGAAAAATTTTTTCGCGATTTTTTGACTTTATCTTATAGATTTCGGTTTGCTGACAACGAATCAACCATTGTTAACGCGATCCGACGCGTACTTTTTAAACTTCAGCGTTTTGAAAAATGCAGAAATTTAGAAAATTTCAAAAATTCATATTTTTTTCTAAATTTTCTCGAATTTTATATAACTGATAGATCATATTTATAGATTTCCGTCTGCTGATTACGGAGAAGTAAAAAAATTTGAGATACGACCACCAGTTTAGAAGCTACACCCGTTTTTATGGCCATCAAAAAATGATAGAGAAGGGTCCCCCCTTTGCTTTAAAACTGAAAAATTTTGAAATTTTTTTTCGCGATTTTTTGACTCTATCTTATAGATTTCGGTTTGCTGATAACGGATCAACCCTTGTTAACGCGATCCGACGCGTACTTTTTAAACTACAGCGTTTTGAAAAATGCAGAAATTTAGAAAATTTCAAAAATTCATATTTTTTTCTAAATTTTTTCGAATTTTATATAACTGATAGTTTATATATATAGATTTCAGCCTGCTGATTTCGGAGAACTAAAAAATTTTGAGCTACGACCACTAGTTTAGAAGCTACACCCGTTTTTATGGCCACCAAAAAATGAAAGAGAAGGGTCCCCCCTTTGCTTTAAAACTGAAAAATTTTGAAATTTTTTTTCGCGATTTTTTGACTTTATCTTATAGATTTGGGTTTGCTGATAACGAATCAACCATTGTTAACGCCATCCGACACGTACTTTTTAAACTTCAGCGTTTTGAAAAATGCAGAAATTTAGAAAATTTCAAAAATTCATATTTGTTTCTAAATTTTTTCGAATTTTATATAACTGATAGTTTATATATATAGATTTAAGCCTGCTGATTTCGGAGAACTAAAAAATTTTGAGCTACGACCACTAGTTTAGAAGCTACACCCGTTTTTATGGCCACCAAAAAATGATAGGGAAGGGTCCCCCCTTTGCTTTAAAACTGAAAAATTTTGAAATTTTTTTTCGCGATTTTTTGACTCTATCTTATAGATTTCGGTTTGCTGATAACGAATCAACCATTGTAAACGCGATTCAACGCGTACTTTTTAAACTACAGCGTTTTGAAAATTGCCGAAATTTTGAAAATTTGAAAAATTCATATTTTTTTCTAAATTTTCTCGAATTTTATATAACTGATAGGTTATATTTATAGATTTCAGTCTGCTGACTTCGGAGAACTAAAAAATTTTGAGCTACACCCGTTTTTATGGCCATCAAAAAATGATAGAGAAGGGTCCCCCCTTTGCTTTAAAACTGAAAAATTTTGAAATTTTTTTTTCGCGATTTTTCGACTTTATCTTATAGATTTCGGTTTGCTGATAACGAATCAACCTTTGTCAACGCGATCCGACGCGTACTTTTTAAACTACAGCGTTTTGAAAAATGCAAAAATTTAGAAAATTTCAAAAATTCATATTTTTTTCCAAATTTTTTCGAATTTTATATAACTGATAGGTTATATTTATAGATTTCAGTCTGCTGACTTCGGAGAACTAAAAAATTTTGAGCTACGACCACTAGTTTAGAAGCTACATCCGTTTTTATGGCCACCAAAAAATGATAGAGAAGGGTCCCCCCTTTGCTTTAAAACTGAAAAATTTTGAAATTTTTTTTCGCGATTTTTTGACTTTGTCTTATAGATTTGGGTTCGCTGATAACGAATCAACCATTGTTAACGCGATCCGACGCGTACTTTTTAAACTTCAGCGTTTTGAAAAATGCAGAAATTTAGAAAATTTTAAAAATTCATATTTGTTTCTAAATTTTTTCGAATTTTATATAACTGATAGTTTATATATATAGATTTCAGCCTGCTGATTTCGGAGAACTAAAAAATTTTGAGCTACGACCACTAGTTTAGAAGCTACACCCGTTTTTATGGCCACCAAAAAATGATAGAGAAGGGTCCCCCCTTTGCTTTAAAACTGAAAAATTTTGAAATTTTTTTTTCGCGATTTTTTGACTCTATCTTATAGATTTCGGTTTGCTGATAACGAATTAACCCTTGTTAACGCGATCCGACGCGTACTTTTTAAACTACAGCCTTTTGAAAAATGCAGAAATTTAGAAAATTTCAAAAATTCAAAGTTTTTTCCAAATTTTTTCGAATTTTATATAACTGATAGGTTATATTTATAGATTTCAGCCTGCTGATTTCGGAGAACTAAAAAATTTTGAGCTACGACCACTAGTTTAGAAGCTACACCCGTTTTTATGGCCACCAAAAAATGATAGAGAAGGGTCCCCCCTTTGCTTTAAAACTGAAATATTTTGAAATTTTTTTTCGCGATTTTTTGACTTTATCTTATAGACTTGGGTTCGCTGATAACGAATCAACCATTGTTAACGCGATCCGACGCGTACTTTTTCAACTTCAGCGTTTTGAAAAATGCAGAAATTTAGAAAATTTCAAAAATTCATATTTTTTCCAAATTTTTACGAATTTTATATAACTGATAGGTTATATTTATAGATTTCAGTCTGCTGACTTCGGAGAACTAAAAAATTTTGAGCTACGACCACTAGTTTAGATGCAACACCCGTTTTTATGCCCACCAAAAAATGATAGAGAAGGGTCCCCCCTTTGCTTTAAAACTGAAAAATTTTGAAATTTTTTTTCGCGATTTTTTCACATTATCTTATAGATTTGGGTTCGCTGATAACGAATCAACCATTTTTAACGCGATCCGACGCGTACTTTTTAAACTACAGCCTTTTGAAAAATGCAGAAATTTAGAAAATTTCAAAAATTCATATTTTTTTCCAAATTTTTTCGAATTTTATATAACTGATAGGTTATATTTATAGATTTCAGTCTGCTGACTTCGGAGAACTAAAAAATTTTGAGCTACGACCACTAGTTTAGAAGCTACACCCGTTTTTATGGCCATCAAAAAATGATAGAGAATGGTCCCCCCTTTGCTTTAAAACTGAAAAATTTTGAAATTTTTTTTCGCGATTTTTCGACTTTATCTTATAGATTTCGGTTTGCTGATAACGAATCAACCATTGTTAACGCGATCCAACGCGTACTTTTTAAACTACAGCGTTTTGAAAATTGCCGAAATTTTGAAAATTTGAAAAATTCATATTTTTTTCTAAATTTTTTCGAATATTATATAACTGATAGTTTATATTTATAGATTTCCGTCTGCTGATTTCGATGAACTAAAAAATTTTGAGCTACGACTACTAGTTTAGAAGCTACACCCGTTTTTATGGCCACCAAAAAATGATAGAGAAGGGTCCCCCCTTTGCTTTAAAACTGAAATATTTTGAAATTTTTTTTCGCGATTTTTTGACATTATCTTATAGATTTGGGTTCGCTGATAACGAATCAACCATTGTTAACGCGATCCAACGCGTACTTTTTAAACTACAGCGTTTTGAAAATTGCCGAAATTTTGAAAATTTGAAAAATTCATATTTTTTTCTAAATTTTTTCGAATATTATATAACTGATAGTTTATATTTATAGATTTCCGTCTGCTGATTTCGATGAACTAAAAAATTTTGAGCTACGACTACTAGTTTAGAAGCTACACCCGTTTTTATGGCCACCAAAAAATGATAGGGAAGGGTCCCCCCTTTGCTTTAAAACTGAAAAATTTTGAAATTTTTTCACGCGATTTTTTGACTCTATCTTATAGATTTCGGTTTGCTGATAACGAATCAACCATTGTTAACGCGATCATACGCGTACTTTTTAAACTACAGCGTTTTGAAAATTGCCGAAATTTTGAAAATTTGAAAAATTCGTATTTTTTTCTAAATTTTTTCGAATTTTATATAACTGATAGTTTATATTTTTAGATTTCAGTCTGCTGATTTCGAAGAACTAAAAAATTTTGAGCTACGACTACTAGTTTAGAAGCTACACCCGTTTTTATGGCCACCAAAAAAATTATAGAGAAGGGTCCCCCCTTTGCTTTAAAACTGAAATATTTTGAAATTTTTTTACGCGATTTTTTGACTCTATCTTATAGATTTCGGTTTGCTGATAACGAATCAACCATTGTTAAAGCGATCCGACGCGTACTTTTTAAACTACAGCGTTTTGAATATTGCAGAAATTTAGAAAATTTGAAAAATTCATATTTTTTTCTAATCTTTTTCGAATTTTACTTAACTGATAGGTTATATTTGTAGATTTTCGTCTGCTGATTACGGAGAACTAACAAATTTTGAGCTACGACTACTAGTTTAGAAGCTACACCCGTTTTTATGGCCACCAAAAAATGATAGGGAAGGGTCCCCCCTTTGCTTTAAAACTGAAAAATTTTGAAATTTTTTCACGCGATTTTTTGACTCTATCTTATAGATTTCGGTTTGCTGATAACGAATCAACCATTGTTAACGCGATCCAACGCGTACTTTTTAAACTACAGCGTTTTGAAAATTGCCGAAATTTTGTAAATTTGAAAAATTCATATTTTTTTCTAAATTTTCTCGAATTTTATATAACTGATAGCTTATATTTATTGATTTCAGTCTGATGACTTCGGAGAACTAAAAAATTTTGAGCTACGACCACTAGTTTAGAAGCTACACCCGTTTTTATGGCCATCAAAAAATGATAGAGAAGGTCCCCCCATGGCTTTAAAACTGAAAAATTTTAAAAATTTTTTTCGCGATTTTTTGACTTTATCTTATAGATTTCGGTTTGCTGACAACGAATCAACCATTGTTAACGCGATCCGACGCGTACTTTTTAAACTACAGCGTTTTGAAAAATGCAGAAATTTAGAAAATTTCAAAAATTCATATTTTTTTCTAAATTTTTTCGAATTTTATATAACTGATAGGTTATATTTATTGATTTCAGTCTGCTGATTTCGGAGAACTAAAAAATTTTGAGCTACGACCACTAGTTTAGAAGCTACACCCGTTTTTATGCCCACCAAAAAATGATAGAGAAGGGTCCCCCCTTTGCTTTAAAACTGAAAAATTTTGAAATTTTTTTTCGCGATTTTTTGAATCTATCTTATAGATTTCGGTTTGCTGATAACGAATCAACCCTTGTTAACGCGATCCGACGCGTAGTTTTTAAACTACAGCGTTTTGAAAAATGCAGAAATTTAGAAAATTTCAAAAATTCATATTTTTTTCCAAATTTTTTTGAATTTTATATAACTGATAGGTTATATTTATAGATTTCCGTCTGCTGATTACGGAGAACTAAAAAATTTTGAGCTACGACCACTAGTTTAGATGCAACACCCGTTTTTATGCCCACCAAAAAATGATAGAGAAGGGTCCCCCCTTTGCTTTAAAACTGAAAAATTTTGAAATTTTTTTTCGCGATTTTTTGACTTTATCTTATAGATTTCGGTTTGCTGACAACGAATCAACCATTGTTAACGCGATCCGACGCGTACTTTTTAAACTACAGCGTTTTGAATATTGCAGAAATTTAGAAAATTTGAAAAATTCATATTTTTTTCTAATCTTTTTCGAATTTTACCTAACTGATAGGTTATATTTGTAGATTTTCGTCTGCTGATTACGGAGAACTAACAAATTTTGAGCTACGACTACTAGTTTAGAAGCTACACCCGTTTTTATGGCCACCAAAAAATGATAGGGAAGGGTCCCCCCTTTGCTTTAAAACTGAAAAATTTTGAAATTTTTTTACGCGATTTTTTGACTGTATCTTATAGATTTCGGTTTGCTGATAACGAATCAACCTTTGTCAACGCGATCCGACGCGTACTTTTTAAACTACAGCGTTTTGAAAAATGCAAAAATTTAGAAAATTTCAAAAATTCATATTTTTTTCTAAATTTTTTCGAATTTTATATAACTGATGGTTTATATATATAGAGTTCAGCCTGCTGATTTCGGAGAACTAAAAAATTTTTAGCTAAGACCACTAGTTTAGAAGCTACACCCGTTTTTATGGCCACCAAAAAATGATATAGAAGGGTCCCCCCTTTGCTTTAAAACTGAAAAATTTTGAAATTTTTTTTCGCGATTTTTCGACTGTATCTTATAGATTTCGGTTTGCTGATAACGAATCAACCCTTGTTAACGCGATCCGACGCGTACTTTTTAAACTACAGCGTTTTGAAAAATGCAGAAATTTAGAAAATTTCAAAAAGTCATATTTTTTTCTAAATTTTTTCGAATTTTATATAACTGATAGGTTATATTTATTGATTTCAGTCTGCTGATTTCGGAGAACTAAAAAATTTTGAGCTACGACCACTAGTTTAGAAGCTACACCCGTTTTTATGCCCTCCAAAAAATGATAGAGAAGGGTCCCCCCTTTGCTTTAAAACTGAAAAATTTTGAAATTTTTTTTCGCGATTTTTTGACTTTATCTTATAGATTTGGGTTCGCTGATAACGAATCAACCATTGTTAACGTGATCCGACGCGTACTTTTTAAACTTCAGCGTTTTGAAAAATGCAGAAATTTAGAAAATTTCAAAAATTCATATTTTTTTCTAAATTTTCTCAAATTTTATATAACTGATAGGTCATATTTATTGATTTCAGTCTGCTGATTTCGGAGAACTAAAAAATTTTGAGCTACGACCACTAGTTTAGAAGCTACACCCGTTTTTATGGCCACCAAAACATGATAGAGAAGGGTCCCCCCTTTGCTTTAAAACTGAAAAATTTTGAAATTTTTTTTCGCGATTTTTTCACATTATCTTATAGATTTGGGTTCGCTGATAACGAATCAACCATTTTTAACGCGATCCGACGCGTACTTTTTAAACTACAGCGTTTTGAAAAATGCAGAAATTTAGAAAATTTCAAAAATTCATATTTTTTTCTAAATTTTTTCGAATTTTATATAACTGATAGTTTATATATATAGATTTCAGCCTGCTGATTTCGGAGAACTAAAAAATCTTGAGCTACGACCACTAGTTTAGAAGCTACACCCGTTTTTATGGCCACCAAAAAATGATATAGAAGGGTCCCCCCTTTGCTTTAAAACTGAAAAATTTTGAAATTTTTTTTCGCGATTTTTCGACTGTATCTTATAGATTTCGGTTTGCTGATAACGAATCAACCCTTGTTAACGCGATCCGACGCGTACTTTTTAAACTACAGCGTTTTGAAAAATGCAGAAATTTAGAAAATTACAAAAATTCATATTTTTTTCCAAATTTTTTCGAATTTTATATAACTGATAGGTTATATTTATAGATTTCAGTCTGCTGACTTCGGAGAACTAAAAAATTTTGAGCTACGACCACTAGTTTAGAAGCTACACCCGTTTTTATGGCCATCAAAAAATGATAGAGAAGGGTCCCCCCTTTGCTTTAAAACTGAAAAATTTTGAAAATTTTTTTCGCGATTTTTTGACTTTATCTTATAGATTTCGGTTTGCTGACAACGAATCAACCATTGTTAACGCGATCCGACGCGTACTTTTTAAACTACAGCGTTTTGAAAAATGCAGAAATTTAGAAAATTTCAAAAATTCATATTTTTTTCTAAATTTTTTCGAATTTTATATAACTGATGGTTTATATATATAGATTTCAGCCTGCTGATTTCGGAGAACTACAAAATTTTGAGCTACGACCACTAGTTTAGAAGCTACACCCGTTTTTATGGCCACCAAAAAATGATATAGAAGGGTCCCCCCTTTGCTTTAAAACTGAAAAATTTTGAAATTTTTTTACGCGATTTTTTGACTCTATCTTATAGATTTCGGTTTGCTGATAACGAATCAACCATTGTTAACGCGATCCAACGCGTACTTTTTAAACTACAGCGTTTTGAAAATTGCCGAAATTTTGAAAATTTGAAAAATTCATATTTTTTTCTAATCTTTTTCGAATTTTACTTAACTGATAGGTTATATTTATTGATTTCAGTCTGATGACTTCGGAGAACTAAAAAATTTTGAGCTACGACCACTAGTTTAGAAGCTACACCCGTTTTTATGGCCATCAAAAAATGATAGAGAAGGATCCCCCCTTTGCTTTAAAACTGAAAAATTTTGAAATTTTTTTTCGCGATTTTTTGACTATCTTATAGATTTCGGTTTGCTGATAACGAATCAACCTTTGTCAACGCGATCCGACGCGTACTTTTTAAACTACAGCGTTTTGAAAAATGCAAAAATTTAGAAAATTTCAAAAATTCATATTTTTTTCCAAATTTTTTCGAATTTTATATAACTGATAGGTTATATTTATAGATTTCCGTCTGCTGATTACGGAGAACTAAAAAATTTTGAGCTACGACCACTAGTTTAGATGCAACACCCGTTTTTATGCCCACCAAAAAATGATAGAGAAGGGTCCCCCCTTTGCTTTAAAACTGAAAAATTTTGAAATTTTTTTTCGCGATTTTTTGACTCTATCTTATAGATTTCGGTTTGCTGATAACGAATCAACCCTTGTTAACGCGATCCGACGCGTACTTTTTAAACTACAGCGTTTTGAAAAATGCAGAAATTTAGAAAATTTCAAAAATTCATATTTTTTTCCAATTTTTTTCGAATTTTATATAACTGATAGGTTATATATATATAGATTTCAGCCTGCTGATTTCGGAGAACTAAAAAATTTTGAGCTACGACCACTAGTTTAGAAGCTACACCCGTTTTTATGGCCATCAAAAAATGATAGAGAAGGATCCCCCCTTTGCTTTAAAACTGAAAAATTTTGAAATTTTTTTTGCGATTTTTTGACTATCTTATAGATTTCGGTTTGCTGATAACGAATCAACCTTTGTCAACGCGATCCGACGCGTACTTTTTAAACTACAGCGTTTTGAAAAATGCAAAAATTTAGAAAATTTCAAAAATTCATATTTTTTTCCAAATTTTTTCGAATTTTATATAACTGATAGGTTATATTTATAGATTTCCGTCTGCTGATTACGGAGAACTAAAAAATTTTGAGCTACGACCACTAGTTTAGATGCAACACCCGTTTTTATGCCCACCAAAAAATGATAGAGAAGGGTCCCCCCTTTGCTTTAAAACTGAAAAATTTTGAAATTTTTTTTCGCGATTTTTTGACTCTATCTTATAGATTTCGGTTTGCTGATAACGAATCAACCCTTGTTAACGCGATCCGACGCGTACTTTTTAAACTACAGCGTTTTGAAAAATGCAGAAATTTAGAAAATTTCAAAAATTCATATTTTTTTCCAATTTTTTTCGAATTTTATATAACTGATAGGTTATATTTATAGATTTCTGTCTGCTGATTACGGAGAACTAAAAAATTTTGAGCTACGACCACTAGTTTAGATGCAACACCCGTTTTTATGCCCACCAAAAAATGATAGAGAAGGGTCCCCCCTTTGCTTTAAAACTGAAAAATTTTGAAATTTTTTTTCGCGATTTTTTGACTCTATCTTATAGATTTCGGTTTGCTGATAACGAATCAACCCTTGTTAACGCGATCCGACGCGTACTTTTTAAACTACAGCGTTTTGAAAAATGCAAAAATTTAGAAAATTTCAAAAATTCATATTTTTTTCCAATTTTTTTCGAATTTTATATAACTGATAGGTTATATATATAGATTTCAGCCTGCTGATTTCGGAGAACTAAAAAATTTTGAGCTACGACCACTAGTTTAGAAGCTACACCCGTTTTTATGGCCATCAAAAAATGATAGAGAAGGATCCCCCCTTTGCTTTAAAACTGAAAAATTTTGAAATTTTTTTTCGCGATTTTTTGACTTTATCTTATAGATTTGGGTTCGCTGATAACGAATCAACCATTGTTAACGCGATCCGACGCGTACTTTTTAAACTACAGCGTTTTGAATATTGCAGAAATTTAGAAAATTTGAAAAATTCATATTTTTTTCTAATCTTTTTCGATTTTATTTAACTGATAGGTTATATTTGTAGATTTCAGTCTGCTGATTTCGGAGAACTAAAAAATTTTGAGCTACGACCACTAGTTTAGATGCAACACCCGTTTTTATGCCCACCAAAAAATGATAGAGAAGGGTCCCCCCTTTGCTTTAAAACTGAAAAATTTTGAAATTTTTTTTCGCGATTTTTTGACATTATCTTATAGATTTGGGTTCGCTGATAACGAATCAACCATTGTTAACGCGATCCAACGCGTACTTTTTAAACTACAGAGTTTTGAAAATTGCCGAAATTTAGAAAATTGAAAAATTCATATTTTGTTCTAAATTTTCTCGAATTTTATATAACTGATAGATCATATTTATAGATTTCCGTCTGCTGATTACGGAGAACTAAAAAATTTTGAGCTACGACCACTAGTTTAGATGCAACACCCGTTTTTATGCCCACAAAAAAATGATAGAGAAGGGTCCCCCCTTTGCTTTAAAACTGAAAAATTTTGAAATTTTTTTTCGCGATTTTTTGACTTTATCTTATAGATTTCGGTTTGCTGATAACGAATCAACCTTTGTCAACGCGATCCGACGCGTACTTTTTAAACTACAGCCTTTTGAAAAATGCAGAAATTTAGAAAATTTCAAAAATTCATATTTTTTTCCAAATTTTTTCGAATTTTATATAACTGATAGGTTATATTTATAGATTTCCGTCTGCTGATTACGGAGAACTAAAAAATTTTGAGCTACGACCACTAGTTTAGATGCAACACCCGTTTTTATGCCCACCAAAAAATGATAGAGAAGGGTCCCCCCTTTGCTTTAAAACTGAAAAATTTTGAAATTTTTTTTCGCGATTTTTTGACTCTATCTTATAGATTTCGGTTTGCTGATAACGAATCAACCCTTGTTAACGCGATCCGACGCGTACTTTTTAAACTACAGCGTTTTGAAAAATGCAGAAATTTAGAAAATTTCAAAAATTCATATTTTTTTCCAAATTTTTTCGAATTTTATATAACTGATAGGTTATATTTATAGATTTCTGTCTGCTGATTACGGAGAACTAAAAAATTTTGAGCTACGACCACTAGTTTAGAAGCTACACCCGTTTTTATGGCCACCAAAAAATGATAGAGAAGGGTCCCCCCTTTGCTTTAAAACTGAAAAATTTTGAAATTTTTTTTCGCGATTTTTTGACTTTATTTTATAGATTTCGGTTCACTGATAACGAATCAACCATTGTTAACGCGATCCGACGCGTACTTTTTATACTTCAGCGTTTTGAAAAATGCAGAAATTTAGAAAATTTCAAAAATTCATATTTTTTTCTAATTTTTTTCGAATTTTATATAACTGATAGTTTATATTTATAGAATTCAGTCTGCTGATTTCGAAGAACTAAAAAATTTTGAGCTACGACCACCAGTTTAGAAGCTACACCCGTTTTTATGGCCACTAACAAATGATAGAGAAGGGTCCCCCCTTTGCTTTAAAACTGAAAAATTTTGAAATTTTTTTTCGCGATTTTTTCAAATTATCTTATAGATTTGGGTTCGCTGATAACGAATCAACCATTGTTAACGCGATCCGACGAGTACTTTTTAAACTACAGCGTATTGAAAATTGCAGAAATTTTGAAAATTTGAAAAATTCCTATTTTTTTCAAAATTTTTTCGAATTTTATATAACTGATAGGTCATCTTTATAGATTTCCGTCTGCTGATTACGGAGAACTAAAAAATTTTGAGCTACGACCACTAGTTTAGAAGCTACACCGGTTTTTATGGCCACCAAAATATGATAGAGAAGGGTCCCCCCTTTGCTTTAAAACTGAAAAATTTTGAATTTTTTTTTCGCGATTTTTTTACTTTATCTTATAGACTTCGGTTCGCTGATAACGAATCAACCATTGTTAACGCGATCCGACGCGTACTTTTTAAACTACAGCGTATTGAAAATTGCAGAAATTTAGAAAATTTAAAAAATTCATTTTTTTTTCCAAATTTTTTCGAATTTTATATAACTGATAGGTTATCTTTATAGATTTCCGTCTGCTGATTACGGAGAACTAAAAGAGAAGGTCCCCCCTTTGCTATAAAACAGAAAAATGTTGAAATTTTTTTTCCTGATTTTTGGACTTTATCTTATAGATTTGGGTTCGCTGATAACGAATCAACCATTGTTAACGCGATCCGACGCGTACTTTTTAAACCACAGCGTTTTGAAAATTGGAGAAATTTGAAAAATTCATATTTTTTTTTAAATTTTTTCGTATTTTATGTAAATGATAAATTATATTTGTAGATTTCCGTCTGCTGATTACGGAGAACTAAAAAATTTTTAGCTACGGCCACTAGTTTAGAAGCTACACCGGTTTTTATGGCGACCGAAAAATGATAGAGAAAGGTCCCCCCTTTGCTTTAAAACTGAAAAATTTTGAAATTTTTTTTCGCGATTTTTTCACATTGTCTTATAGATTTGGGAATCAACCATAATTAACGCGTTCTGACGCGTACTTTTTAAACTACAGCGTTTTGAAAATTGCAGAAATTTAGAAAATTTGAAAAATTCATATATTTTTCAAATTTTTTTCGACTTTTATATAACTGATAGATCATATTTATAGATTTCCGTCTGCTGATTACGGAGAACTAAAAAATTTTGAGCTACGACTACTAGTTTAGAAGCTACACCCGTTTTTATGGCCACCATAAAATGATAGAGAAGGGTCCCCCCTTTGCTATAAAACTGAAAAATTTTGAAATTTTTTTTCCTGATTTTTGGACTTTATCTTATAGATTTGGGTTCGCTGATAACGAATCAACCATTGTTAACGCGATCCTACGCGTACTTTTTAAACCATAGGGTAAGTGATATATGTCATTTTGCTATTTATCACGACTTACCATACTAGTATAACACAATAAAAATACATATACACAATTTCGTATCGATTTTATAATTTTTTAAAGTTGAAAGTTATAAGATATTTGAAAATAAGAATAGAGAAGGGTACCCCCTTTGCTATAAAATCGAAAAATTTTCAAAAAAAAATTTCACCCTTTTTTAGCGTTTTCCGATAGATTTGGGTCGCTGATAATGAATTAAGCAATATTGTCGCGATCTAATGCGTACTTTTTAAAATATAGCGTTTTGAAGAATGGCCAATTTGCGAAACTTAAAAAAAACCGTACTTTTTGTTTCAAAAATATTCGAATTTCATATAAAGAATAGGCTACGATTATAGATTTAAGCCTGCTGATTTCAGAGAAATAAAAATATTTGGGCCACGACCAGTAGTTTGGAAGTTACACCCATTTAAGTGGCCCTAAAAAATGATAGAGAAGGTTACCCCCTTTGCTATAAAATCGAAAAATTTTCAAAAAAATGTTTCGCCCATTTTTAGCGTTTTCCGATTGATTTGGGGTCGGTGATAACGAATTAAGCAATATTAGCGCTATCCAATGCGTACTTTTTAAAATATGGCAAATTTTCGAAAATTTCAAAAAACCATACTTTTTTACATTCTCTATAGAAGTACGTAGGATTTTTTCATTATATTGAAGAGTTCTTTTGTTATAGGTAATTTTATAGCGATTTTTCATAGCATTTTTTACTTCAGAAGGCCGCCATTTTTGCAAAAATCAATATTTTAAAAAATCCTACGTATTTCTATAGCTATTCTCATATATTCTCAATTATCGAAAAAAATTTAGTTTTTCGTAGTAACTTAAAATTTACAGGAACTGCTGGTCCGGCCGTTTTCCCTCAAGAAATGGTGTCTTGGTAGAGATGCTGTACAGTCGCCATTTTTAACTGTATGGCTTCAAAAATATTACATTTTATAGTTTGTTATTTGTTTAATATCTTCTTAGAATTTCGATTTATTTCATCGACTCTCTGAAATAAATTTCCATAATATGTCTATTATTTCTGCCTCTAGAGTGGCCTAACCCCTTAAAATAAATTTAGTAGAAAAGGATTATAAATACAAGAGTGGATAAAAATAACATCTTTTTATAATTTACAAAAAATAATATGTTAACATTAAAAGAGTGTATTAAATAAAACAAACACATCGAAAACACATTTTTTTATAAAATTATATCACATTTGTCACAAAAAGGAAACAGCATTGTCATTTTTATAAAAAAATTAAAATTGTGCTAATGCATGGTATTTAAGCTTTAACATTTAATTTTGAGAATGTTATTACATATCACACTTATTTTTAATTTTTTTGTACAATCTAATTTTAAATTACTTTTTTTGAGGAATTTTTTTGCTTGTCAGTGCAAATAATCTTCTAGGAGTATATTTTTAAATTAAACCCACTGGAATTACATCACATAAAATAAAACTAATACAGATATAACAAAAATAAACTTCTTATAATTTTAAAGTACTATTTTGGCATTTAACTGATTAGCTTGAGCAGAAGAAACACATGAATTAACATTAACAATTGGTAATTTTATTGTCAATTGCACCAGTAACTCACTGATCGTAATAATTATAGTGTTTATTGGAGACAAGCTTGTAGCTTCTCAATCCATTCCTGAGCAGTTACTGCATCACCCGCACAAAAATTGTAAGTCCGCCTGTTTGTTTTTAACTAAAAAAAATTATAAAACAATTAAAAATACAAAAATTTATTTTAAAACTTACATCGAAGAATGATTTATCTTCTGTCTTTTTAGGAGGTCCTGGAGCAGGAGCAGCAGGTGTCACTGACATTACTTCAGCCAAATCTAAATTAATACAAATATATTATACATTAAAATGTATAAAAATATTAAAATTATGCTTACCAATATAACCTTTACAATTTGAATCTTCCATAGCATCATAATACCTTAATTGATGCTTAATTGAATCTAAAACAAACCATCTTTGCTTCCAACCTTTCAGTAAAGCCCCACGTTTATACAAGTAACCTTCGTGTGTTCGATTTTCGGCAACATTAGAGGAAAATTGTTCATAATATTGTTGACTAGAAGTTTGTCTAGCACTTCCTTTAAACATCAGAAAAAATAATTAAATAATACGTAATATAAAATTAGTAAATAAAAATACCTGAACTAACTGATCCATTATCCCCACCACTTCCAGTAATAGTTTGTGTCGTATTATTATCAGCTACTGCCTTGTATTTAGTACAATTTTTGGGGACACCCTCGATACACTTTTCATGGCAACTATAGCCACAATCCATACACCTCATTCCAGTCTAAAATTTACATTTTGTTTAAGCATATTATTATTTTTTAATTTTACGCACCTTTACTGGTCCCCATAGAACGTTTGCACATAAATCACAATGAGTTGGAGTTGTATAATTATATTTTTCAAATCTGTGAGGATGTGAGTAAACAAGTGAAGCTTCTGCAGCACCAACCATTTTCCCACGCATTAAAATTTCTAATGTAGACCTTTTATGAACCAATCTACCATGAGATCTTACTAACGCTGTACTAAATGATGCATGCCTCTGAAATTGTAGAAGAAATTTACACTTTTTTGTAAAATTTGAATAAGAATTTAAATTATTTAAACAACAGGGGAGGATCCAAAAAAATGTCCAAGGGAGATCTGTAAACTCACAAAATGCAAAACTGCCGAAATGAAAAATTGTCGAATCTGAAAGTTCCTTACTAATCGCCGATCTGACGTTTCGACCTTTTTACATTCGACATTTTTGGGTTCTGTGAATTTACGGATTTGCGCTTCGAGAATTTAGCAGTTCGACACATGTTAATAAAGTTTAACTGTAGAAATTGGTTTCTTTGTAAATATTTGTATTAAAATAATTTGTTAAAAATACAATATACCAAACCAAAAGGTTTACTCACTGTTAATGAATCTGAAGAAGGAACTTCCATTTTATCCCACAGTACTTTCCATTTTTGTGGCAAGTGACCTAAATCCGTTTCTAATTTGCGAATTTCTTCTAATAAATGACTGAACGCCTCAGGAACACTATTATTTATACAGTCATAACTGCAATAGGAGTATTTAAGTGATTAAAATATATTGAACTTTAAAAAAAAAGAAGTCAAAAACTTACCCAACTGTCATAATTTTTCTTGAAGACTTTTTACTGGTACCATCAGCTGCTTCAGCTTCTTCTTCCTGTTGAGTGTCCATTTGAATGATTTCAGGGTCATAACTTGGACCATGCGATAGTTCTTCATCAATGTAATATCCCCAAACTTCTAATGCAGGTAAATAAGATTGTGGCCTTAAAACCTAGAATGGATTCAAACACCTTAAAATTTAAGTTCATTTATGTTAGTGAAAAAATTATTCAAACTTTTATGTACTAAAAGGTCGCTTCTGTAATATTTAAAAACTTACATGATTTTCCATATCGGCAGTATACATAAAATTAAAAAACATTGGGCTTCTTGCATGTAGTTTTTCAACAAAATCAAAAATGCTTTGTCCTAAATTAGGCCCACCTGCATTTGTTCCCACCATTCTACCACCAGGATAAACAC
Source organism: Stenus bimaculatus (assembly GCA_963971135.1). Classification (NCBI taxonomy): domain Eukaryota; kingdom Metazoa; phylum Arthropoda; class Insecta; order Coleoptera; family Staphylinidae; genus Stenus; species Stenus bimaculatus. The sequence continues at coordinate 65,262,462 of OZ020180.1, read as the reverse complement.
CCTCATCATCTGATAAAGTATCAACACTTTTATGGTGCGATTTTAAAGATCCTCTTTTATCTTCAACAGCAGCAACTCCACTCTCCACCCGTTCTAGTTCACAATCAAACATAAAGGTTCTAAATCGACAGGAAACGGAATGGTATGCCAAAAATCTAAGGTAATAATCATTAAATTCAAATGCCATTGGATACTGTTTTTGTATCTAAAAAATAAGTATAATTATAATAATTTTTTGAAGAGTTTTCATTATTTGTACCTGATGAACTACATCAAGGAACTGGAGGAATGTAGGTGTAAAGCTGCTGGTTTGTGAGTTAGCATTTAAATTACTTCTATGACTAAATCTGTGCCCAAAGGCAATCCACTCCTTTTCAACTAATACCTGAAAACCTTCAATAGTACGATAATGTGGATCTAAACATAATTGTGCTATCGAAGATATTTGAGTGGTAATGTCCCATCCATCTTCCAAACAAATAGCAACTGATGATCCTTGTAAATCCAACAGATCCACAACAGCGCCTGATAATTGCATTATATTTTGAAGCTGTTCCAGCCATTCCGAATTTTCAATTAATCTGAAGAAAAAAAACTTAAAAAATTGTAACTAACACAATTTTAATATTACTTATGAAAACTTTGGTCTGGTTCCAGCTGAGAACTTGGAATGCAAGCTCTCATTAATTTTTTAAATGCAGTTTTTGTATGCCGAATATCATAATACTCCACTGGTATAAAGTCAGTCTTTGGAGACGATTCTACTTTTACACCTTTCATTTGAGCCTTTTCTCCTACAAAAATTAATTGTTAATTATTATTGATACCGTAATTTTAAAACGAATTAAAGTCTTTGCAATGTTAAAGTTTTTTTACACATAATTTCCAATTTACATTAAAACAGATGTAATTTTATGTATTTTTTTCTTATTATACGTTACTAGATTGTTAAATATTAAATTTTAGAAAACTAAATGATATAAAAATATTCATAAAATTACCTAGAACATAAAAAGCAGCCTTTTGTAGTGCATTAACTCCATCAGCGACATCTGCAATATCAGTAGAATGTCTAATATTTGGTCTATTTTGCGAAGGGTTGCTTAAAGATGCTTGAGAAGTTTGTCTTTTATCTTTTAAAGATCCCCAACGTCCAAAGTTCTTGCCTCCTTTGCCTCCACTTGATCTTGGAAATACTCTTCAAAATAAAATATCAGCGTAAAATCACACAGTAGTTTTTATTCAATTACTTGTAGAAGAAAAATGCAAAATAATACTTTAATAGTAAGCACATGAAATAGTAAACGAGCAGCGTTTCCGTTATTCAGGTATATTTAATAAAATAAACGCCACTTTTTGAATATTTGACTCTGCATATCATCTTAAAATGGTAATTTCTTTCAGTATCAGTATTTTGTCCATTTATTCAATTTACACGTTTTTTTTTCGATATTTTGTGAAGATGACCTATTGAATTTGGTTCGGCTTTTGTGTTCAGCATGAATTTCATAATTTACAATTTATTTTAAATATTTAAATTATGTAATTTTACATGTTATATAAACTTTTCTCTATTTTTTTTCACTCCAAAATGTGCATAAACAGGTACATGAAACACTGCGATCTGCGGAGAAATGCAACAGGACGCGTTCTAATCGCCACCGCGCAGAACGTTGCAATGCCAGACCGCTCTAGTGTGAATGCGCACATCGCACATCTAAAACTATGCATCGCGTTTGATGGTGATCGCGACGGCCACCGGCCACCGCAGATCGCGCAGGTGTGTGAGAGCCTTAATTCGCATGAGATTTTGAAGCATGCGTTTCGAGGAAGGTGAAATTGAGATTCACTGTGCGAGATTTCAAGAATACTGGAATGCGATTCTCGAATGTATGCGACAAATTATCGCACACTTTTTCTGTCAATATTTTATTTCTACCTTTCTCTAGGAACTCTTCGCCCGCATCGCCTTGGCCCATTCACTCGTTTTACTCGATATTTGTCGCATTTGATCCCCATTTCGACATTGGAGAATATATTTTTGACAAAGTAGTAGGCTTTTGAATTCGAGAATCGCAGTCCTGGCGTCACGGCGTTAAAAAATCGCTCAAAACGGGGTCGCATGGTTGTACCACTCGGGCCCACAGTTTACAAAAATTATTACATTGTTTTACACTATCTTATAAAGGAATATAATTTCTACATCAGGTAGCGCATAGCGGATATTTATTTTCGAAGAAGTTGAGAAGTTATGCCAAAATAAAGTAGAAAATTCGAATTTAAGGGTGCGCGGTTCACGCCGGACCATATTTTAACATATTTTTATTTTTAAAAACGCAGACGAATGTAATTGTTTTTCATATTTTGAATTACAACGAAAAAATATTTTTTAAGATTTTTAAGAAAGTAGCCATTTTTGACACGTTTCGGTTTAATCAACTCCTTAAATTCCATTTCACCCCCACGTAATGCAGCTTCCCTAAAAGCTTTCAAGGTCCACTTTACGACTAAAAAGGTATCACTTTGCTATCTCTTTTCATTTAAGAGCTATTACTGAAAATGTAGTTAAAATAAGCAAAATCTCCATTTTGAGCCAAAATTTCGGCTTGAAGTTTTTCCCTTTTCACAAAATAATTAATATCTTTAAAAGTATTAACACCACCGGGACATGATAGCTTAAAATTCGCCCAGTCACCTCCCCCACCAAATTCTGTTAAAATAATAATTTTTGGTTGAAAATTGCGCCATCCAGGGTCGTGTTTGTACCAAAATTTTCCAAAACTTTATGACTTTTTTCCGCAAAAACTAAACAACCGATTTTAAACAAATAAATTAAATTGAATTGCGTCTATCCGAGGTATTTACCTTGTGTACAAATTTCAAATCACTAACTTTTATAGTTTTCGAGAAAAAAAAACCAAATTTTTTCAATCAAATCACTGTGAGAGCAAATAAAATCCTTGGTTTCATTATACGCAATTCAAAAGATTTCAAAAACGTAAACCATTACAGAGAAATAAAGATGTTTGGGCTACGACCAGTAGTTTGGAAGTTACAGCCATTTAAGTGGCCCTAAAAAAATGATAGTTGCTATATCGAAAATTTTTCAATTTTTTTTTCGCCCTTTTTAGCGTTTTTCGATAAATTTGGGGTCGCTGATAACGAATTAAGCAATATTACCGCGATCCAATGCGTACTTTTTAAAATATAGCGTTTTGAAATATGGCCAATTTTCGAAAATTTAAAAAAACCATACATTTTTTTCAAAAATATTCGAATTTCAAATAAAGAATAGGCTACGATTATAGATTTAAGCCTGCTGATTACAGAGACATAAAGATATTTGGGCTACGACCAGTAGTTTGGAAGTTACAGCCATTTAAGTGGCCCTAAAAAAATGACAGAGAAGGGTTACCCCCTTTGCTATAAAATCGAAAAAATTTCAAAAAATTTTTCGCTTTTTTTTAGCGTTTTCCGATATATTTGGGTCGCTGATAATGAATTAAGCAATATTGTCGCGATCCAATGCGTACTTTTTAAAATATAGCGTTTTGAAGAATGGCCAATTTTTGAAAATTTCAAAAAAACATTTTTTTCAAAAATATTCGAATTTCATATAAAGAATGGGCTACGATTATAGATTTAAGCCTGCTGATTACAAAACTGTATCAGAACATTATATTGCTCACTAACCCGATCTATCTTGGAAAATGCTACCCCAATCTGGTCTCCATTCTATAACTGTTACATTAACAAGTTAGAAAACATCCAGAATATTGAGAGAGGTTTATGGATATAATTTTTTAAGAGATCACATGGGTTTAGCTACTCTGGAAAGGCGAAGAGAAATGTACGACATACTTTTAATCTATAAATTAGTAAATTATCAAATAGATGCTCCATCATTATTACAAACTGTAAACCAATGAGACAGATATCATTATTTCATATTAATAGACATAATTCAAATATATCATCTGATTACTCTATTGATCATCTTTTAATAGTGGCTAATAAATTCTGTAATAAATTTTGTGATAAAGATCTATTCAACATTTCCCTAAACAGTCTAAGGACACTTATTTGTAAATCAGCTTGATGCTTAGTATTACATCTCTGTTATTTTTTATTTTATGTCAATTTGGTGTTATATTACCAATATTATTTGTTACCCTGTATACTCCTTATTTATGTAAATTGCCGTTAATAAATAAATAAATATAACTTACCCTAATGTTCCCATGGCTTTATTAAATGGGTTTGACCTTCTGGCAACCTCTGGAGTAAGAGTACCACCTAAATGTTCTTCGGCTGCTAACAGAAGGGAATCAATACTTAAGCTACTATCTGACATTCCCCACCCTCCTTGCCTATGATTATAAATTGGTGTTGTAGCCACTAAAGCAGACAAGTACCTTTCCTAAAATTTTAAATTATGAACACATCATATAAAATTTTTAAAAAACAAACTAACCTGTTCTAATGATGAGGTGGTTTCAGTAGAAGTATTACTAGATGGATGACTTTTTAGCATACCCATCACACTTTTACCATGATGACCGGAACCTCTTAATAAGAGAGCTTTTGTTTTAGGATGTTTCCAAGTAATACAAGGTATTCTACCTTGCCTATAACATCGATAAAATCTTCTCACAGACTCATCAGAAACTGAAGTTGGAAGAACTAGTAAAGCAGGATAAGTCCTGCACAACAAATAAACAGAATTCACTGTGGTTATTCTAAATTGTTCTGCATTTCCATATTTAGAACATGTTGGAGAGGAATTACTACTGCAAAGACCTAATCTTTGCCAGTCACGAACATAACTTCTATCAGATAGTCGTTGTAATGTTTTGGCATCAGTTTGAGCTGACGTGATCATAATATTAGATGGAGGGCCTGATTCAAATTCTTCTATTGATAAATCATCACCTGGAATGTAATCATCTTCGTTGGGTAAACTCATTCGTCCTGGAGAAGTCATGTATTTCGATGCATTTGTGAAATTCATGTTAGGCAGCACATACTTTTGACGTTTCGAAGTAGCCTTTTGTTTAAATCCAGCTTTTCGTGCAGTTTTTAATAGTGTTTTCTTTGCAAAACCCCTAGAATAGATATTTAGGTAAAAGAATTAAAGACATTAAAGCTGTTAATGTACCTTAAAGTGGCATTCTTTTCTTTTCCTTTATGCATTGGAGTTTGCGTAATGATAACTTGTCCAGAAAAAGCAAAGTGGCTGAAAACATCAGCAGGATGTCTAATTCTATGTACCAATTTTCGAAGACCTTCTATATTTTCTTGTGTAACCTCTTCATCAAATGCTAATTTAATTAATTGAAAAGTGCAAGATCTTAATTGTAAACCTTCCTGCAACCATTGATCTAAATGTGCTAAATACTGCACAGCAACCCTTTTTTCCTTAGTAAGAGAAGTAACTGGGAAAGTTCTTATTACAACTTGTTCACATGCTGAAATATTTGTAATATTAACTCATAATTAGTTTTAATGAAATTTAAAAAATTTACCAAATGAATCACATGGGGTTCCTTTAAATATTATACGATAATTAGTTAGGAATAATGCACCCTCTGCTGGTAATAGTGGTGGTCCACCCAAATTATTTGCTGTACTTTCTTCCCTTCCATCTGGTAATAGATAAACTCGTAAACCTTCCATGATCGTCTCTTCACCCGGTAATAAATTAGGAGTGTTAATTTTAGGCTTTTGTATAGGTGGTAATCTTTTTGATTCTCTATGAACAGCTTCTAATGTTTCAATTTGAATATGCACAACACCTGGTACCATTTGGTGCAAGTTTTTGATATGATCTCGGCTTACTCCACCTTCGTTACAAACTTTATCAATAAACCGAGAGACCATTCGTATTACATTAGTTCCTGTCTCACCAGGATCTTGATCTTCAAAACCAGATTCAGCATCTATGCTGTCACTTTCAGCAACACTGTAAAATAAAAACTTAGTAGTATAGTTTGAAAATAATAATTAAAATCTATAAGTACTCAAAATTTTTATAATGTACATTTAAGAAATGTAGATTTTCTTTTATAGCAAGAATGATTCGCTTCTAAATTCTAAATCAAATTGGGGACAGTATAGTAAATATAAGGAACAGACCTGTTGGTAATACTATTACTAATCCTCTCATCTTCAACGTGATGGTCGTGCCTACTCGATTTGAAACCAACATATAATGGAATCAAGAGAGAAACCATTCTATTTGCATAATGTATAGCTTGGCTATACAATGTACTTTCTTCACTAGTCAATAATTCATTTTGTTTTGTCTTATCAATGCTATTCCATATACGCATTTGTTCAGCAGCAATTTCTAACGCACTAGGTTCAGCGACACGATTAACAGCTGACAAGTTATTTCCCCAAACAAAATCTTTAATGTCTCTAGGTGAAGCAGGACTATGCATAAGATCATTTGGAAAACGAGAATTAGGTGTTTCAGATCTTGGTAAATATAATGCCTTGATATCTTTTTGTACATCCAAATAATACGCAGCTTCCCAAAATTGTTGATTTTGCCAAACTGCATGTTCCTAAAATTTTTAATATTAAGATATTTAAGATTTTAAATTTTAATAATATTACCTGTATACACGTATATGCAAATTGTATTACACCTGTGCATAATTTACGACAAAATGCTGTCGCAAGTGGAAGTAATGCAGCAGCTATTCCATGTTCATCCATAGATGAATCATCTTGTAAAGCACAATTCATTAATCTTACAACCAAATCGAACTGTTGATGTTCAAGCATTGCTTTATTTCCAACGACATGCTGTGAGAGCTCATTACACAATGCCAATCGTGCTGCTTTTGATTGCAACGCTCTTAATACTGCAGGAAAGGTTTTGCGTGCATCTGAGATTTTATTTTCAAAAATACAATTTACACAATTTTTTAAAACCTAAAATGTGTTTTAATATTAGATATTTGGAATACCTTTAAAGGAAGAAAACACTAATAAAACAAACCGAAAATATAAAAATGTTTTTGGTCAATAAATTTTTTCTACAAAATGATTTTTAAAATTTCTTCTTTTGGTTTACTAAAATGTCTTCCAGCTATTGTTTATAAATAAAGTTTCGTTTCACCCCGCTGTTTCTATACACCCCGTTTTATGGAAGTCACTCAAAAATTATTTTTTAATTAGAAATTATGTCAACTCAATCAAAATACTTCAGTTGAAATAAAGGTACGATTTTTTAAATAAAATTAAGTAGAAGATTTTGACCTTGTTTCACAAACCAGATTTTTATGAAAAAGTAGCACGTGTAATGAATTGTTAAAATGAGACACCTAACTTAATAGTGGTTGCAATTTAAAAAAAGTTGGGGAACTCTCTCCCTTAATTGAAAAAAAGTCCCAAAATATCACAAAATATAGTTTTTATACAGGGTGATAAATATTTACAAATTGCCTGTCTAGGGACTCTGGATACGTCCTGTATAAAATTAAATAAGATTTACTTACTTCTAATCTTCTTGCTGAATTACTAACTATATTTTTATTTTCACTTATGTTTGATATGTGTGGACCCATAGGGACAATTCTTGGCTGCTGCGGCCTTAATGATTGCAGCCTAAATAAAAAATCAAGTTTAGGTAAACACTGTGGTAATAGAATACAAGTATGTATAATACAGGGTGAGTCTGTAACATTCAATAAATTCAAAAAGCCAGAGATGGTTTGATTTTAAAAAAAATCGGCTTGACACGTCAAATTATGTATTTTGCATCATTTAAAATTTATGTGACGTCATCGTACAATGCCCATGTGACATCATCACATTATTTAAATAGAAACCCACATTTTTTAGTAAATAATTTTGAAGGACGTCTAAACTTGAGTAGACAGAGGCAAAATTTCATTGAGTTATTTTCTCTCGTTCCGAAGATACGATCAATCAAAAATAGGAAATTCTTAAGAAGAGACAACTCAATGAAATTTTGCATGGGTACTCAAGTTTAGACGTCCTTCCAAATTATTTACTAAAAATTGGGGATTTCTATTTTTAAAAATGTGATGACGTCACATGGGCATTGTACGATGACCTCATATAACTTTTAAATAACGCAAAATGTCCACACTTATAAACATAGTTTTACATATTAAGTCATTTTTTTGACAATCGAACCGTTTCTGAATTCTTGAATTTATTCCATGTTAGAATTCACCCTGTATAATAATACATACAAAAATATCAAAAATTATACAGAGATTTAAACAATAAAAATTAAATCCAATTTATAATAAAAATATAATGAATGATCTTTCAATTTCAAAGTTTATTACTTCGTTTTACTCTTTATAACTCTGATAAGAATTATTTTACAAAATTTTGAACTTTATTTCACATCCAAAATTAAATTATTTACAAAAAGTGCAAGATTATCTTTAGTTTTAAACTGAGAAAAGGCACCAAATTATTAAATAAAAAAGATTAAATTGTATGATAATTTTAATGAAGAACCACTCACCAAGCATAATCTCCACTAAGCATTAAAAATGAACATTAATATAAGAGAAAAATATTTATATTTATTACTTTACCTTGATTTTAAATCATTCTTCGACAACCCTTCATCAATAATAGTCTGAACTTGTTGTCCATTAATAGAAGGAAATGATGGTTGGTGAATTCTAGCAAATGCTCCATCTGGAGGTGCCAGTATTTTTTGAGCATATGTTTGAGGATTTGGGGTTTCATTAGTATATAATTGGTGTGCAAGTTCTTGAATATGCGATAAGAGTATTCTTGGATCTTGCAACTCTAATTTTAGATATTCAGTCATGTTGCTATATAATTCATCCCAAACATCACAAGGCCTCCATGGGGAACCGCGTTCAGCGATAAAGCTTGTAAAAAACATACAATCTAATACTCTTGTTGTAAAATCACAGTCCATTAAATTACGCTCTCCCAAAAATGCGGCCTTGTGAAATGTAATTACCGGTTTTGGATGCACACGAATAAGAGTCAAACAACTTCTGTAACCCTGTAATAATTGGGCAAACAATCGCATGAAAATGGCGCGAATTTCTTTATCTAACATAACTGTTTGTGGAGCTCTTACTGCTAAAGGTAAGAAAGCATGATCTGCACAAGTTAATTCTGGTTGCAAAATTAAGCTTAATGCTTCCTGAATATTACTTAAAAGAGGTTCTGGTAGCAGTGGTAGAGAAATACCATCAGGTACTATTATTGAACCACCATCTAAGTCAGCGACAATGACATCCATCTAAAAATAAAAAATGTAGGAACAAAATAAATTCTATTAAATAAACTTACCAATTCAGCAACTTCTGATTTTAAAGAAGAATGAACTCCCATTATAAATGGAGTTGGAGTTGATAAGACTTCAACAAGGGCAGCAGGAAGTAATGGGATGTATACATGACTGTATCGGAATGGATACATTATCGCTGTTAAAGCTCTACAAGCTTCTGTTAACCGATTGTAACTTTTTGAATGGAATAGTATTTTATGCTCAGTCATTATAGCACAAAATAATACTAATACATTTCGTATACCTACAAAATTGATTAGTAGAAACTTTTATTCAATGTAATACTTTATTACTTACCTAATTGTTGGAATAATAAACTAACAGAAGAATGTGTAACAGGCAAGGAAGGACTTATAGATGGTTGTAATGCTTGACGATCACCAGCTCCTATACTAAATCTAACTTGTGGTCCTCCAGGTGGGGGAACTTGAATGCACCCCAAAATATTTCCAACTAATGTCTCCAAAGGTACTGATATATTTTCTACATAAACTGTATAAATTATACCCAAACAATTCTAAAATTTAGGTTTACAATATTTACTAGTTAAATTTTAAAATACTGTACCCTAAATGTTTCTATGTAATCTAATCTCGAAACTAAAACAAGACACTTTGGTGCATACATAATGCTGTGATGAGATATTGATGAGATAGCTCTAACCATAGATGTACCTTCAACAGTATCTTCATCCTAAAAAAAGTTAAAAAGACCAGAATTAACATGTGTTCAAAGATTTTTTACTTGCAGTTTTTATTTTAAGAATTTCCTACAAAGTACTCTTTATACTTAACGCTTTTCCATGATTTTTTCCTGACTTTTTGCTTCATTTGAAGTCGAACTTTGAGATCTTTGGTGTTAAAAACAATAGAAAATTTTTAAGCAACATGTTTTTGTAAGATTTTTTTTTCAAAATAGTATTCTTGAATCAAATTTATACAAAAAAGTTGCTCTTATAGAAATCCGATAGAATGCGTCATTTAAGAACAAAATTAATTTAAAGAAAGACATGCAGAGATAGAAACTAATTGAAATAATATTATTTTTCCAACGCTAGCAATAAGTTAAAGTATAAACGAAGAGTTTGACGTTTCGTTTTTTGTTTTAAGTATATTTTGAAATTTTTTACAGCTGTCCAAAAATTTCTCAAAATTTTCCTTAATTTTTGGGCCTTTAAAATAGAAAATTCATTAAAAATCAGTCTCACAAACCTCTTCAAATATAAAAATTAAATATATCAACCAGATGAAGAAATTGCTTTTAAAGGACCTGAAGCAAAGTATTAAAAACTATCACGATCACGGTCATGCGCAATAGAAAAAACAAACTTGTACGATGCTGTAGTGTACATGTCGCACTCGATAGTTGAAACCTAAGCTTCCATTCATATACACAATAATGGTAATCAGTTTGTTACGGTTTCGTGGCGTGCAGAAAACTCATTGTTGTAATAAAGCTTTTATAAAGTGGAGAAATAACGACAAATAATCAGGCTTACCTCATCTACTGGTTTGCTGGGTGTAATAGATACAGTTTCATTAAAACAAAGGCAGGCACAGTAATGTCGATTAGCATCAATATCCGTAAGAACAGAAACAAAAAATCTTGGTTCTTGCCGTTCTGTAGATAATGCCCAACCTTGTGGTTGGCAAAACTAAAAAAGGAAAATTATTTATTAAAATCTAAAATCTAAAATTTAGAAAACAGAAAATTTTATATGCTTTATAAAATAATGATTATTTTTGGCAAGAAAGGCTTTAATACATACCCATTCCATACTTTCAATAAATGGTGTGTCATCCCAATCTTTTTCTGGAAACCTTTGTAAAATTATACCACTACTTATTCCTCCTCCTGAAAGAAAGAAAATGGTCTTAATCATTATTCTTTGAAAATGAAATTGTAGATTACATAAAAATTTTTATGAGTGAATGTTTTATTTAGTTTGGTAAAGGCGAATTATGGCGAGTAACAATTAGTAACAACTCTTCACTTCAGTAAGCAGTAGTTAGGAATTTATCTAGTTAACTATTAAAATAACGCTAAAACGTGGTTACTGTATTATTTTAACTATTAAGGTCCTTTTACCATTTATGCAACAGAAATTTATAAAAGAATAGAATAAAAAGTGGCTTGAGCATGGAGGCCCAAAAATTCAGATTGAAGTCATGAGAAATAAACACCAACAAGGATGGATATACAAAACTACTCTCCATAACTAACTTCCTTACGTTATGAATTTCCTAACTACAGTTATGGTCATGACGTCAATGTTCACGGACAGGTCAATTTTGCATGCGAAAATGAGATAGTTACTGTCATTTGATAAATACTCTTAACATTTTTACTCGCCAAAATGCGCTTTAATATAAAACAGCATCCTTCCATATAATATGGACCAAAAATTGGAGATTTTTGTTTAAAATAATATAAAGCCCAAAAAATATGTACAAATCTGAATTTATTTTTCTCTCTGAAGAACAAATGCTATTGTTTAGACCACTGAGAATAGATTTTATAACTTTATACTATCGATTTAAATCGAGAAAATATTAATATTTCAGATAATAATAAAATAGAACAATTTCTGAAAGTTTTAAGGAAAATATAATATTAAATAAATAAGTGGTCAGAACAATGGCGATGAGAAGTCTCATCATTGGTTAATGAAAATTTAAGTCAGTTGTAAAAAATGCTACGATTTTATACTATTTACAGCGAAAACGCTAAGGTATCTGTATAGCTTAGGGCCCGCAGTCTTACTTAACACCAATCCGAGGACAAATCAGTCAAAATATTGTCATTGGAAAATAAAATTCTTATAATCAGTAGTAGCCTCCTTACTTAGTAGAAAACATTTAATATTTTCTAACCATTTTTTAATATCTATTATACAGTTTAACCTTCCGGGACGCGCACCCTAAAATGTAACGAGACCGCGCGCATCGTGCAAATTTTGCATAATGTCAGATATCACAAATTATGCACTAAAAAGTTGATTTTTAAAACCCACAAACAAAAGGATAACCGTATACTTGGTAATTGCGAGGGATAATCTATTCGAGGCATATAAACCGGTTTAAAGGCGGGGGTTGCACCTAAACGATTTTATGCAGAAATTATGCTTTCCGTGCAAATTTTACATGGACGCGCATCCCGGAAGGTTAGTTTAAAACTACTACTCTTTAGAACTTTTATAAGCGTTTTTAAGATAAAAGTTAATAAAATATTGATAAAGGTAGCATTAACTTTTTTATAACGCTGTTTTAAATTTTTAACCAAAATACCTAACTATTTTTCTATTTTATCTGACTTCTCCCTTGATCACGTAGGAACCTACTTTAAAAGTAATTATTCTGTGAATGAACAAAAAACTTGCCACTATTTCGAATAAGTTTAAGTTCAATACTTTAATACGTACGACTGTAAAATTAAGAAAAATGTTTTACGTCTTAAAGCCTTTTGAGTTTGAACTTTAAATACTATAAGTTCGGTGAACTGAATTTTAATTTAAAGTATCTACATTTATTATAAAGTTTACAGTAACATAAAACTGTTTAACAAATATGTTCATAATAGGGAATAAGTAGGTAAAATGTTGGATATTAATTTAAAAGTAAAATTTCCATATTTTAACAGAAATTTAATGACAATATGCTGACTTACTTTCTTTTTCATGATCATATCCTACAACAACGAAATAATCAGCTAAACGTGACATTTTTCAAAAACAACTTTAAACTAGGCTCATTATCACTTTTTTTAACAGGAATTAGAGAGCAAATTAAAAAAAAACATTTTAATCTCCATCTACACGAACGTCTCCACGATAAATTATCTACTTCCTACGCGTTCGATATCAATAAAAAATAAATGAATACAAGATGTGTTGGGCATTTAATTAATTTCATATGAATTTTAAGTAACGAGTATTAATATTAATGCCACACCCCTCTGTATTTACAAAATTCTCTAAACAAATCGAAACGCCATTTTGACATTTACAGGTCCGGTATAACCTATAATTATGTTTATAAACGAAATTGCTTTTATTATTTTATTTTATTAGAAATGCAGGTACAATAAAAATATTGTAAAAAGGTTTTTTTAGTAATTTATTATTTGTAAGTAATTTAACAATTAATAAATTTATATGACGTGACGTTTAGTCCCTTTTCGTGTATTTCCGCCAATATTCGTCAACTGTCGTCAACTCGTCGATGCTCGATGACTTTTTTAGAATCACAGAACTAAAGTTTCGAGAAAACCGATGTACAAAGTGTTTCAATATTTTTGGTGGCCGTATGAAAGTTGCGAGAAAACTCTATTAAAAAAACGTGTATGATACTTGCGAGTTTTTATCATAGATTAATAAACACCTCATTTTGGAACCAATCAAAATATAAATAAATAATACGACGTTTATACTGAAAAATGTCAGAGATGACATATTACAGCGACAAAAAGCTACCTGCATTTTATGAGCGAAAAACATCCATGTGCATATGCGTATTTTTCGCTCATATAGAATCCAATGATTGGTTCTAACTGACACGTGACTTGTATTCCCTCGTTCTCCTAGCTGCTTTCCATGGTTTCATACAAAAATTTTGAGTTGTTTATTAATTTTCCTAAAATAAACTCGAGGTTGAGCATTTTTCTTGGATATTGTTGCTTTTAAGCAACTCAAGTTTGGTTGTCCCTTTGGTAATAACTATCGAATCAAAGTACATAGAAAAAATCGCTCCAGCTGCGCTGCCGCGATTTTTTCATAACTTTGATTCTCTAGTCATTACCGGGAACCTTTCGTTTAAAAGCAACAATCTCCGAAGAAAGCTCAACCTCTTGTTTATTTACCCCAGATAAAATCTCCTCATTTATTTTCTATTCGCGATTTCGATTACCTGTAGGGGGCGCTGTTTTGACAGAAACAGCTGATCCAAGTGAGGTAAAAATTTATTTATTTTGTTTACAATTTACATAAAACACCATGATTTAATGATTTCAGCTCACGAAACGAATAAAACAGGTAAATTTCGCTTTTTATAAGCGTTAATTTATAATTGAAACGTCATTTTTCTTTTTGACGTTACCTCACTTGAGTAGTTTAAAAAATTCCACCAGAGGGCGAGCGGAATTCCGAAATCGCGAATAATTTTCTTCTGAGCACTTCTTTTTGGGTCACCCCTCACCCTGTATAGTTAGTCGCGTAAACTCGCCTTTTGATTGACATTACATGGTAGGAAACCTAAGTTTCTCTCAGTTGGCTGCAATGAAATGAAAGCGTTGTGCTCCAGTGAAAAAAGCATCGCGAATATATTAACTGCACTAATTTTAATTTGAAAAAAAACCTGTTTGTTATAAAATTTGCAACACATAGAGGAAGAAAAACTGGTGTGAGACACGCTTTGGTTTAAACCAGTTACTGTATACTGACAGATCAGATTTAAATTTAAATGAAAGTTAACAGGTACACCAACTTAACAAGTCTAAAATCACTAGAGTGTTTGGTTGTATATTTGGGGTATCAATCTTATTTGAATTCACTGTACATTAATCGAACTAAAGAAATTTGAAACGTCGCTTCCAGTTTCACCGGAAATTACGTAAGCTAGATTTCTTATTTTACGGATTACATCCTATTTTGTGTACATGTCGAAGGCATAATGGAGATATTCCGCATTTTGTCAAAATGCGTAGATAATTTATAAAAAGCCGCCAAAATGGGTAACCGAGTGACTTCTCGTGTTTTGGCTAAGCTAATTATAAAATGCCGGTAGAATTAAAATGCCAGAACATACATTTCGTTAAGCCTGCTTATTTTTAGGCGATTTACCATTTGCCTTGCATAGTCAAAACAGAAATATACCTGCAATTCTGGTACTAGACAATGCAGTAAAAAAGATGTGCTTGTTATATACATATATAAAAATCTGTGTTTTTCCAAATGGATGTGACTATACTTAGACATATTTTTAATAGTGTTACATACTTTCTTTAAGGTTAATTCAAAATTCGCATGTTTTGACTAGTCATATCCGTTCTAGGCAAATTATAAAATGCCTGAAAATAAGCAGGCATAACGAAATTTTTATTTTGACCCTTTAGTTCTGCCAGCATTTTATGATTTGCCTAGTCAAAACACGAGAAAGTCACTTGCTTACCCAATTTTTCGGGTTTTTACAAATTACCTAAGCATTTTAACAAATTGCCCAATGTTACATTATGCCTACGACTATACATACACATATTATTAATAAATATTGGTTTGTCTAATACGAGTTTGTTTATACATATATTTGTTTTCATATTTCAAGATGCGATTTTTGGTTGCTACGATAGTAGTAGATTTAGATAGAAGACAGAGCATTTTCGATTACCTTGATAGCCAACATGTAGGTATAAATCTTACCTCACTAGTACTACCTGAGGTAGATTATAAAAAATGAGCAAGTAAACTGTTCTCGGAAAATACTTTTATTTAAACTATATATCATGCCATTTGAAAAAATTAAAGATATAACTATATTATTCTGTAACTTTTTCTACCTAGAGATTAGTGTTCTGTCTTTATCTTACACTTTTTATTATTGGCATTTTCCCACTCTTTCGCATGCGAATTAATCTGGTTACAGAATAGGGGTATAAATTTTCAAAAAAGTAGCTTGAAAATGATAAAAATTAACATCTCATATCTCATAAACGTCCGAATGAATTTCAAAAATTGTAATTTGTTTTAGTAAGAGGCAAGAGCACTTAGGAGGAAGGGGGAGGAAAACTCGAGCAATTCGTTTGAAGTGATCACGTAAAAAGAACAGGCACAAATTGTGTATAGGCCCACTGAACTGAACAAATGATTTATTTGAACGGATCTTGTTAAAAGAAACTATCATGTTGCCAAATCCATTTTCTTGTATTTTACTTATAACATTAAAATATCTTTCTTGTTTAGAGAAAATTTAACGTTTATTGTTTGGATAGATGTGATAATAATATAAAGTGTACCATATAACTACACCGACAATACTTCACTGGTGATAGTAGACCTAAAAATAAGTTGATTTAACCCTATTTATCTATATGCAAAAATGCACCCATAAGAAGTTGATTTAAAATAAATTATTTTCTTTTATTGCGGCCAAAATAGTTAAAATATTCTAATCAAATTTTGTATGCATGGATTTTTATTTTCAGGTCGACTCTCACTAGTTAAGCATTGTGGATGTAGTTTATGGTTCTCATTCTCACTACCTTATTTCACTTTAATTTAGGACGCTAATTTTAATTCGAGTATTATAATGTATTTTTTCTTCAAGCGTCATTAAAGTACAACCTTATGTGACCAAGAAACTTCTTAACAGGCTTTAAGAATTCGTTTTATGTTCCTCATAGAATATAGCGGGGTTTTCTGTTGAGATGGTAGTTTTTTATGTAGTCAAGAGTGTGCCATCTTTTTTATGTTCTGAAACTTGACCAAAGTATTAAAAAATGACCACTTCCGGTACCTCTTTTTGAACTGTTTGTCCCTCATAACATATAGCTCAACAATTGTGCCAGTCGATAAACAGTATTAAGCTAATTGATAAAAAAATGTACTGCCACCCCCAAACCTGACAGGAACCGAGGCAGCAACCCGAAAGTGGGAATCATTTTCAAAAATAGGCAATCACTTTTACGAGACGTCAGTAAAAGTGGGGGTGGTAGCACATTTTTTTATCAATTTGCTTAACACACTCTTCATCGACTGGCACAATTGTTTAGCAATATGTTATGAGGGACAAACAGTTCAAAAAGAGGTACCGGAAGTGGTCATTTTTTAATACTTCGGTCAAGTTTCAGAACATTAAAATGTTGGCACACTCTTGACTGCTTAAAAAACTACCATCTCAACAGAAAACCCCGCTATATTCTATGAGGGAGACTTTAGCACAGTATAAATAACTACCAGTAGCGACACTCTCCCGTGTCTAACCTAGTACCATTTCTATGGTGCGTATCTGGTACCATTGAGTTTAGAACTGCAAATTACAAATGGTGACATTTCTCTATGATCAAAATAATTTTAAAGGCGTCGTCATTTGAATTTAAATACCGTAATTAATGTAATAATTGATGAAAACTGTATATTATTACATTTAAGCTTGTCAAAATCATTAAAAACTTCAATTTTAATCAAAACGTTGTAAATGTATGTTACATTTTTATGGTTAGAAAAAGTGTCGTAAATTTAAATTTGCCGCGTGCGCATCTGAGTATACATACATATATCGTCAAGGTCACCAAAAATTGTCCCTTCAAATAACATGTAATTTGCATGAAGTGTCGCTACTGCTAGTTGCCTATACTGTGACTTTAGTGCGGTCGGCTGCTGGACTACATGTGTATTGTATATGTCTGTAAATTAAATGTCAATTTTTAAAATATTAAGTTATTATATTATCATTTTTAAAATTTCGACATTTGAAGAAAAAATAGCATGTTTTATTCGGAGTAAAAGTACTTTTTGTGGCTCGCATGTATCCGCGACACTCGCAGAACTCGTCCCGCAAACCTGAGCCCAAAAAGTACATCTTTTACTCCTAATAAAACTATATACTATTTTTAATTACATCTAGATGGCGCTAGTATAATCTTTTTGGTACCATTTCAAAACAGTCTTAATAAGGTATTGTTTTATAGTATAAGAACCATATCAATCCATTTAAAAAAATTGATGACGTCGTAGTGACGTCATGTCAACCGAGAATTTTTTTGTCGAGTTCAAAATAAAGTTTTATAAAAACAATGCGACATGTCTTATATCGTTTTTGAAAATTCCAAAAAGTAAAGTATAGTGATTTTTATGCTTTATTTAAAACTCACCCTGTATAAAAATTAATTTAATTTATGTAATAAATTATCGACGCGACATAGCTAACTTAAAAGCTCCAAATTAATTTAACTTTTGCCTTAATAAATAAATGAAAATTGATGACAATTCAAATACAAAGCAAGATTTCAGCAAATAATTCCAAATATGCATTGATTGCTTTTTGTTTAATTTTAACGATTGTATTTTATAAGGTTGCGATCAGCTTTTTATTTTTGAAGTTGTTCCCTTTCACAAATCCTATTGAGAGTTAAGAGGGATACATTACTTCTGGATTATTTAACATCGAAAGATTAAATTTTTAGTTTTTTCATTGTTCACCCAGAAAATATCCGATTTATAGCTCTTTTTAGTACTTATTTACTTATCCACTTGATGTACATACTTATTCATACATATCCTTAGGCATGTATTGGATATATAAGTGGATTTGTAATAATATCCTTATAATATGTACATATGAATAAAGATGTACTGATGAATATTGAATATGTATATTTATTTATCAGAAATAATTTTTTACTATAAAAAGGGGCCCATAAGGTCCTCATACACGGTAGAACATGCTAACGAACATCCACGCTCGCACAAGTTTGCGAAGTGCATGTTCGCAGCTTACATTTACCCACACACACAGGAACTTGTACGTGGATATTTAGTTTGAAAAATATCAGCAATGGATGAAGATGAATTAAATTTAATTGCAGTGGCGTGTGTTTGTGCACTAAAAAAACAATAACATAAATTAAATAAAAAACTACTTACATTTTAGAGTATTTTAATAGTTATTTATGCACCAAGGGAGCAAAGTGAGTAATTTAATCCTGAGTGTGGAAATTGTTGCCCGAGACGTAGTCGAGGGCAACAACCACACGAAGGATTAAATGCACTTTGCTCCAGCAGTGCATATTAAATTTTTTGCACTTCCAATTAATTATTTGAACAAACGTTTTCAATTTTGGGACAATGGTTATTTCGAATGCAAATAACTACTGAGCCAGACATAAAACCGTCACCTTATTAAAAAAAATAATTGAACAAGTTCTACCTCCTTTATTTGGTCTAACAAATTGTATTGATTGTAATGTTAGAGTAAACGTACATATTTATATTTAGTAATTTGTAAATGTACATATCTATTAATAAATTTGTGTTGTTTTCTCCAGTCTTATATAATTTTGAAGCACATCGGAAACCTAAAATCAATTGATCGGTTAATTTATGATAAATTAAATATTAATAAAAATTTAAGTACCTACATATACCATGATTCGATACGGATCAGTCTGCATGAACTTCCGAATGATGATGAAACATTCTATCGTTTATCTTCTAGAAACTTAAACAACTAACAAAAATCTTTTGAATTGTATAAATACAGGGTGTTTATAAATACGTGTCCACAAATTATAGGACGTATTGTTGGTAAAATTTTAATGTTAAAATCTTACTACAAAAATATTGTATTGGGCTCCAAAAATCTTCAGGAGCTGTTTAAAAGAAATTTATAAATTGCAACATTGTAAAATAATAAGAAGACTAGATTTACTTCATTTAATATGAGCCAATAAAAAAAAACATATCAAAAGCGAAAACGAGATGTGATTTTTTAATTTCTTGGAATTCTTACCAATAATAATGATAGAATAAATCAAATTTATTTAATAAATACAAGTATAAAAATACATTCTTTTAAGTTTAAGTTTAGCAGAATACCTAAAAAACTGGCGAAAATGCTGCAAGCGAGTTGGTAAACAAGTTAAGACTTTTTCCAATTGTTCCGGAGTTATTGAAAGGACAGCAGTTTCTATTCTTTCCCCAAACAAAAATATCTAGTGGGTTAAAATCAGGCGATCTCGGAGGCCATGGAATCGGACCATTCCTCCCAATCCAGTTATTACCCAAATTGGTATTTAACCACCTTATTACCACTTGCGCATTGTGAGCAAATCTAAGCTTCCGCATTTAATCTATTTGGAAGAAATACTGGTCCAACAACAGAGTTATTAACAATACCCAGCCATACGTTAATGGAAAACCTCCGCTGGTGTCCAAATTCACGACTTAACTTTGGATTTTCTTCAGCCCAAGTGTGCAAAATATGATTGTTAAAAACACCATCCCTTGTGAATGTCCATTCGTCACTCCACAAAATTCGTCCTAAACAGTTAATGTCGTTTCGTATACGACGGCGAATTTGGTGGCAAAATGTTAGTCTTTTTGCTTTATCTCCTTCATATAGGGGTTGTACCTTTGTATAATGGTAAGGATATAAATTATTTTCTGTAAGAACTTGTTGAACAGTTGTATGGCTACGATTGTTAAGTTCTGTAGAAATTTCCCGAGTACCCGATTAGGATCCTCATTAACAGCCTCCAAAATATTTTCTTCTAATTGTACAGTGTGTCGATGTCTCGGCCTTCCACCATTCCGGTGTTGGGGAACAACCTGACCCGTTTCTCGAATCCGCTGGTCAAGCC
Organism: Stenus bimaculatus; assembly: GCA_963971135.1. NCBI lineage: Eukaryota > Metazoa > Arthropoda > Insecta > Coleoptera > Staphylinidae > Stenus > Stenus bimaculatus. The sequence continues at coordinate 65,241,788 of OZ020180.1, read as the reverse complement.
TCTGAAACGTCTTATCGCAGGGATGTCGCCGATTGGGATAAATTATTTGGTACTCTACTTTTGCCAATGTCAGGGTATTCATTGAAAGAGTAATCCATTTTAATAAATACCGAAAACACAAAAAACTATTTAAATTAATATTGACACTGACGATTATAATATTTTTTTTTAATTTTTAACACTGTTGCCATGTTTAATTTATTTGAAATAAATTCTTCTTTTTTTAAAGAAAATTCATTATTAGGCGTTAAAAACACTGTAGTAGTAATAAAACATTGTCATTTAATTCTTGAAAGCATAAAGCATGCATTTGATGTAATAATCTTTAAATTATAAGGCAATTTTAATAGTCGATATTTGCAACTTTGAAGACCTCTTGCAGACAAACGGCGATGAATACAACATTTGTGTATTAGGATTTTAAATTTCAAATTTTACCAAGAATGCGTCCTATAATTTGTGGACACGTATTTATAAACACCCTGTATAAGCATTTAGCATACTACATTAGATAAAACCATTAGATATCTTAATAAATAATACAAGATAATTTAGAGGTTAGAATTTCTTGTCAATAAAATTTTTTGAATTTAAGACAAAAAACTATAATAAATTCCTTTCCCAAATAAAAAAACCCTAAAAATTATTGTAGTAATATTAGAAATATACTTACGTATTAAATTATCAAATATAATTCAGAATTTAGAAACAATTATTTTTAAAAACTTGCGCGCCATCTGTGTTTGTAATATCTAACTACGAAATCTTTTTAATACCAAGGGATTAAATGAACCGTTATGGGACTTTTAATCCCTAGAGATTAAATGAATACTTGGTAGTAAATGTGTTACTTTTACTTCTGCCATTAAGAGAGTAAAATGGCTCATTATTGTTTGGAAGTGCAAAAAATAAATTTTTACACTGCACTGTCGCAAGTCTTTGGCAAAACGTAGGTTTTGGCCACAGACAGGCGAACATGTACGCGCGCTCATGTTTCCACGTACATAAATTCAAGCAGGAACAGAAAACATGTATGACGGACTTTTTTGAAAAATGTCCCCACACACGGGTAACATGGACGCGCGTACAAGTACGCCCGCACATGCTCGTCTTTCATGTTCGATAGTGTATGGGCCCCTATACTATAATATTTTTTCATTTGAAATTTATAGAAAACAAACTCATACAGATCATTGCATTGATTTTCATTCGAATCATCCTATGTACCAAAAGTTGGCTTTTTTCAATTCTTCTTTTTATAGATGTTTTTCAATTCCATTAACATATCAAAATTTTAGTAAAGAAATTGAAAATATTCTTCACATTGCATTTAAAAATCTATTTTCAAAATTAACCATTTTTGAACATTTCCTTAAAATTAGAAGTAATTGTTTACATAAATATCTTAAAAATGGATTATATTCCAAAATTGAAGATAAGATATATTTTTCGATATCATTTATTCCGAAAGTTTCTTACAAAATTAAAAATATTTTGAAAAACATTGACGACAAAATTATAGTAACTTTTAAAAAACCAACAAATTTCCAAAATATTTTCGTTAAAAACAAAGATCCCATTAGTTGTATGCAAAGAAGTGGTGTATACCGGGTGGAAATGAAAACCGGGTCACGTCTATAACTTTTTTATTTATGAAGAGAAAAATTTGAAATTTGGCTATGTTCTATGGTTCAAAAAAACAAATTTTATGTGCATTTTTTATTTTCGAAATAACTTTCGGTTTCACCGGAAACACCATGAACTTTGTTTTTTTAAATGTAACATCCCATATTTTTATTCATGGCTTAAAATACTTTTAAAAAAGAAGTATTTTTGAGATATTAGTTTTTATTTTTTGCGAAAAAAAAATTTTTTTCAAAAAAAAAAAAGGTTTTCGAAGTCGGTGAAAATTACCAAAACTAATTCTAAATAATTCAAATACATAAATAAAATTGTAATTTGAAAAAAAATTTAAGTGGTCTTTGAACTATTAATTTTTAAACTTAGTTAATGAAGATTTTATCAAATATCTCACTTTTTTTAAATGCAATGATGCCGGGTCATTCGACTTTTTAAAAAGAGGATTTTATAAAGATTATTTTAGTACCCCATATGTAGGGGTATTATTTTGCATGTGCCTGTAATAAAGATACTTAATAGCTAGTATTTTCCAACTTAAGAAATAAATAATTTTACTAGTTCATTTAACGTTATCCAGGGTGCACCGCGTGGAGGCGAACTGGTTTTACACCCCAAAAAACTTAAAAATATTCATAAATAAAAAATGATTAATAAAATGAGACGAATGATAAAATCACAAAAATTGTTCTAAATGTCCTCCGTTGTTTTCAATACAAAGTTCGTGTCTACGAATAGTAGAATGAATTACTCTGTTTAATTCCTCTGGAGTAATGTTATTGACAGAATTTCTAACGCGTCTTTTTAATTCATCTGATGTATCTGGTGGAGTAAGATACACTTCATCTTTAATTTTTCCCCAAAGATAAAAATCTAGCGGGGTAAGATCGGGTGACCTCGGAGGCCATCGAATTGGACCATTAGTTCCAATACACTGGTTATTATAATGTCTATTTAAATATTCCACCACTATTCCTGCATTATGTGCAGGAGCACCATCTTGCTGGAAATACATTCCGCCCAAATTAATTAAAGGTAGTTCCTCAATTAAATCATTAATTTCGTTTTCAAGGAAACCCAAATAGCGTTGGGCATTCAGATGCCCTTAAAAAAATATGGGACCAATAATATGGGTACCAATTATTCCTATCCAACAATTGAAGCTAAACCTTACTTGGAAATTGGCTTCTCGAATAAGCCTTGGATTTTCTTGTGACCAATACCTCGTGTTATTTCTATTAAACAATCCTAGGTTGGTAAAATTACTTTCGTCGGAATATAAAATTTGTGTATTGAATTGTAGATTTTCTCGCATCATATTTAAAAACCATTGGCTAAACTGAAGACGCCGTGCGTTATCAGCTTCATACAAATGTTGGTGAAGTTGGTATTTGTAGGAATGGTACTTATGCTTTTGTAAAATCTTTAGAACTGAAGTGTGGTTTATTCCGTATTCAAAAGCAATTTGTCGTGAAGAAGAGGTTGGGTTAACTTCGACATAGGCTATGATATCAACTTCACTTTCATGATTAATTATAAATTTATCTTCAGCATTATTAGGTTCTCTACGAAATTTGACTTCCAGTTTAAAAAAGAAGGTACGATGTGGCTGACGTCTTTCTGGATGTCTTTCGCGATAAAGTACACTAGCAGCCATGGCATTTTTTCGACATTCACCGTAAATTAGCAAAATGTCAACTTGTTCATCTCGCGAAAACATTTTTAAGATTTGATAATTAAAACTATCTAAACAAAAAAGTAATCTAATGTATTATACAATTCTTCACAAGATGTTTGGACGATTACTGATTTGTTTAAACTTTATCAAATTTTTGAATGTTTCTTATGAATTTTATTTGTTCAACAGAAACGGCTGACGCCACATGTTGATCAAAATTTATTTAATATTCACGAATAAAGCATTGACATTTTCTGAATATCACACATTTTGATAAGTTTAATAATAACATAAAAAGCAGTTAATTTACTTGAACAATTTTTGTGATTTTATCGTTGTTACCTGCATTCTTCTCATTTTATTAATCATTTTTTATTGATGAATATTTTTACGTTTTTTTGGGGTGTAAAACTAGTTCGCTTCCACGCGGTGCACCCTGGAGAACGCTAAATGAACTAGTAAAATTATTTATTTCTTAAGTTGGCAAATAATAGCTATTAAGTATCTTTATTACAGGCACATGCAAAATAATACCCCTACATATGGGGTACCAAAATCCTCTTTTTAAAAAGTCGAATGACCCGGCATCATTGCATTTAAAAAAAGTGAGATATTTGATAAAATCTTCATTAACTAAGTTTAAAAATTAATAGTTCAAAAACCACTTAAATTTTTTTTCAAATTACAATTTTATTTAGGTATTTGAATTATTTAGAATTAGTTTTGGTACTTTTCACCGACTTCGAAAACCTTTTTTTTTTTTGAAAAAAAATTTTTTTACAAAAGAAATAAAAACTAATATCTCAAAAATACTTCTTTTTTAAAAGTATTTTAAGCCATGAATAAAAATATGGGATGTTACATTAAAAAAAACAAAGTTCATGGTGTTTCCGGTGAAACCAGAAGTGATTTCGAAAATAAAAAATGCACATAAAATTTGTTTTTTTGAACCATAGAACATAGCCAAATTTCAAATTTTTTTATTCATAAATAAAAAAGTTATCGAGGTGACTCGGTTTTCATTTCCACCCGGTATAAACTTGTTTGTAATTGTGGTAAAGAGTATTGTGGACAAACTGGTAGAAAAATTGCAACAAGAATTAAGGAACACTTGAGCAATATACAACTAAATAAAACAGATTCAAATTTCGCAGTGCACAATAATGATAATAATCATACGTTTGACTCTAAAAAGTTTTGTTCTAGTTTACATTTTTATAATAAAGGCAAATAACTTGATTTGGCAGATAACTTAGAAATTTGTTTTTCAAAAAGAAAAGACCTTAGCGTTAATGATATTATTAATTTCATATGCCCAAAATTTTTAGATAAAATAAATTTATTATAAACTTATATTTTATTTTTTATTTTATATTTTACATCAAGATTTTATTTGTTTTACTTTACTTGTTATTTTAGTTTACAAAAAGTATATTTTTTATAGTAATCTTTGTGAAACAAAATTTAATTTTATTTTTGCACTTTCTATATACAGGGTGGTGATAAAGTTTGGAACCAAGGTCATAACTTCCGTAAAAATTTTTTTTGTAAAAATTGCTCGGACAGGTCAATTTTTGTTTTAAAAATGCCATCTTTTGGAATGAAAAAAATATTCATGACGTCACTGATAACTTCACTATGACGTCATCATCAATTTTTTTAAATGGAAACCCCTACTTTTTTTACACATTTTTCATAGACCTTTTTATCATATTAATGATTACATAAAAATATTTAAAAAAATTTCAACCATTTTTGAAAAAAAAAATAAATTTACTCAAAAAAAAATTATTAATTCTCAATGAGAATATTACAAAAAAAAGTAAATTTTTAATTTACAAGTAACAAATTTTAACGAAAATGTTCAAATTGTTCCCCATTGTCCATTTGGCATTGTCCCATTCGAGTGTAGACACTCTGAATACTATTGTTAATAGCTTCTTCGTCAATTTGTTGCAATCCCGTCCTAATTCTAAGCTCCAATTCTTGTAAATTATTAGGTCGGGAGATCGCGGAGGCCACTCAATTGGTCCCCTTCGACCTATCCATTTGTTGGGAAACGTGGTGTTAAGGAATTCTCGCACCGCCCTGCCAAAGTGTGGAGGAGCCCCATCTTGTTGAAACCAAATGTTTTGGTTAGGAATGTTGCGATTTTCATAATTGGGGAAAATACGAAGTAAAACTGGTAGCAAATCAGTCCGCAAAAAATTCAAGTATCTTTCGGCAGTAAGGTTTTCATTAAAAAAGTAAGGTCCTATAAAACGTCTGCCAATCATTCCCACCCATCACCCATACATTTAACTTTCCCTGTCTTTGACTATGGGATTCTACGGCCCAATGAGGATTTTCCTGTGACCAATACCTACAATTATGCCGATTCACTGATCTATTCAATTGAAAGGTAGCTTCATCGGAGAAAATTATACTACTTAAAAAATTTGGATTTTGATCACATCGCGCCATCATTTCTTCACAAAATTGCAGTCGCCGATCGGGATCATCATCATTTAACTCTTGTATGAGTTTTATTTTGTATGGGTGATACTTTTCCTTTTTTAATAATTTTGCGACATAGGAATGATCCACATTATTATTTCTTGAAATATCTCTTGTTGAAATATTAGGATTTTCTTCAATCGCAAGTAATAAATTTAATTTGGTTTCTTCATTCACTTGAGGCCGTCCTTGTCGAGGCAAATCTCCTACAGATCCTGTTTCTGCAAATTTGGTAACTAACTTACTTACTGTAGATCTTGAGATTTGCGGTCTATTTGGATATTGCTCATTAAACAAAGCACAAGCTTCCCCATGGGTTCTTTTTCTATCGCCGTATCCTACCATAATTAAAATTTCGACTTAATAATTGTTGATTATTATTAAACAAACCAAGTAAGCTATTCAAGCATTGGTAAATGGATTTAAAATTTTATTTGCTTTACAAAATAACGTCAACTAAAGCACTTTTATAAAGGCAATTTTTATTTCAATAAATTTTGAATATCAAAAGCTTTTTCAAATTTATAATAAATTACAATTTTATTTAAAGTTTATTATTACTCAAACATTTTATTTTAATTACCTTTTTCATTAAAAGTTATTTAAAATTAGTTTTAAGAAAATTCCAATTGTGTAAAGAAGAACAATTCGAATATTTTCAATAATAATTTGTTATTTTTAAACTAAAAATTAGTTTAATTTATTTTTCTTGCCATATTTTCATTGAGAATTAATAATTTTTTTTTTGAGTAAATTTATTTTTTTTTTCAAAATTGGTTGAATTTTTTTTAAATATTTATATATCATTACTTAATATGATAAAAAGGTCTATGAAAAATGTGTAAAAAAAGTAGGGGTTTCCATTTAAAAAAATTGATGATGACGTCATAATGAAGTTATCAGTGACGTCATGAATATTTTTTTCATTCCAAAAGATGGCATTTTTAAAACAAAAATTGACCTGTCCGAGCGATTTTTACAAAAAAATTTTTTACGGAAGTTATGACCTTGGTTCCAAACTTTATCACCACCCTGTATAATGAGCTAGTTTAGTCCTTATTGATAGAGACTAAAACGTCACATTTCCTGTCTCTTGTCAAATTTTACTTTACTCCCTGTCTTGTCATTACTTTACTCCCGCCCACGTCATTTGTCATCACTTTACTCCCGCTCACGTAACTTGTCATTAAAAATTAAAATTAGTCATAATCTTGTAATTTGTCTGAATTTGCCGCGAAATCATAATCGTTGCAAACTTCAGTCTAGTCTAAACACCACCAATATATTGAATGAATTCTAACCTCTAATAAATTTATTTGGTTGGGTTTGGAACGGAACTTGATTTTTATTCTGGGGTCGGGGATTGTATTATGTACGGTTTATTATTTTATAGATTGATACTAAATTTTAAATTTAAAGGTGTTTTAAGTGTACACAGAATCGATTCAATCAATTAGTTAGATCTGTAAATGTGGCAAAATCTTTTAAACTTGGTAAACTTTATTCCTGCATCAAAACTTACCTAATTTATTTATTGTGAAGTTAATTATTATTTTTTTAAATTTATAAAATCAATTACAATAATTATAATATTAATCTACAATTATCTATATTTTATGAAAGTTGCTGTATAAATCATTGTGACGGGCGAATAAAAATAGCCGTCGCCGTCCGATGACAACCGATATTAGTCACAGCGATAGCCATATAATTAAATTATTGTGGAAACTTTTACCTATTAAAAAAGTGCAAAAAATTCTATATGCACCGAGGTAGTAAAGTGAATTTAATCCTCCTCTAATTGTTTCCCTCGGCTTTGCCTCGGGAAACAAAACATCGTCGGGATTAAAATCAGTCACTTTACTACCTAGGTGCATAAATAACTATTATTTATTTACAATTTTTTACAAAAGTCATTTTTATATGAATTTTTTAAAATATTTTCCAAGGTAATTTCTATTAAAATTTTGTTATAGTATTATTTTTATTTTTATTTAATGTTTTATAGCCTGATGATGATCTAAGGATCGAAAATGCATTAGCTATTTTTAATAAAAAAAATGTATTTCAAATAAAGACTATAATTGAAAAGAAATTGATTTGATTTAGATTTACATACTTATTTAATTATGTTGTGAATTTGAAAATAAGGTCTAAAATTGTTTTATACTGGAAAAGCATTTGCGGGGTTCATTATCTAGTGTACAGCAAAGTAACGCATTAACTTTATAGGACTTAAGAAGTTCATAAAGCATCAAGGGACACGATAGTATAGAATAAACGAAATCGATTTATTCGCTGCTGTGATTGCGGCATGAAAATTCGTGTTTGTAGTATAGGTACCGCAGGCCTGAAAAGTTCAAAGAGTTATGTAGGTGTCACATTTTACTAGAATAATACGATTAAACACGCCTGCGTTCAAACGAAGCGCAGTGTACTTCCTAAAAGTCGAGGAAAGCGAGCGTCGCGACGCATCCGGCTAGTTGATAGTTGATTGCCACCGCTTGAACATAGCGGACTAATTTTAAATAGTCGCGATATTATTCTCGGAGCACGTAACAGTCCCGCAAGCCGCAATTAAATAAAAGTTAGAAATATTCACTATTCACGCAAAACCTATTACGATTATCGAACTCCACTTCCTACAAGAATCCCTAAGCTGTAAGTTCAAAACTGTAACTTTATAATTTGAAATAATTGGATTAAAAAAAATCTTATTAGCATACCTGCACATAATATACGCATCTAAATATAAACACGTCTCGTGAACTTAACTTATAACAGTGTGCATAATTTAAATATTATTACAGGTAATGTGTTTTAATATTCTACTTAGACTAGTTTTTACATACCTAATAGCTGCCTATTCAAACTTATCAAATCCAAAATTTTTTATCAAAAGTAGTAACTAAACAAATACTATTAATTTTAATGGTGCTTTATAGTAAAATTATTTGCTTTCTGCTAATTTGAGCTTATCATGCAAAGAAAACAATTATCCTAAAAAATAATTTATTTTTAAATTACAAAGTTAAACTAGAGTTTTTATAGTTTTTTTGCATAATACATGTAATTTTATAAATTTTTAATGATTATACAATTATACAGGGTTATTCAATAGTACCGGAACACATCAATATTTTTAATGCGTAAAAAATTCCAAAAAAATTCAATAAAGGGTTCATAAAAATAAGCATTTGTACCTCGCGCGCCCTCTTGCGATTCGCATTAATTACACAAACCAACAAAAATAAAATTGTAAAAACTTTTTAAACTAATTTACCTAAATTTTATGTATTTTTGCGTGCTGAAACCGTATTTGAGATCAGTTTTTTTCTATCACCCACAATTCTCTCAATATATGACATCAATTATACCGGGTGGAAATGAAAACCGGGTCACCTCTATAACTTTTTTGTTTATGAATAGAATAATTTGAAATTTGGCTATGTTCTATGGTTCAAAAAAACAAATTTTATGTGCATTTCTTATTTTCGAAATCACTTCCGGTTTCACCGGAAACACCATGAACTTTGTTTTTTTAAATGTAACATACCATATTTTTATTCATGGCTTAAAATACTTTTAAAAAAGAAGTATTTTTGAGATATTAGTTTTTATTTTTTTTGTAAAAAAATTTTTTTTCAAAAAAACAAAAAGGTTTTCGAAGTCGGTGAAAAGTACCAAAACTAATTCTAAATAATTCAAATACCTAAATAAAATTGTAATTTGAAAAAAAATTTAAGTGGTTTTTGAACTATTAATTTTTAAACTTAGTTATTGAAGATTTTATCAAATATCTCACTTTTTTTAAATGCAATGATGCCGGGTCATTCGACTTTTTAAAAAGAGGATTTTATAACGATTATTTTGGTACCCCATATGTAGGGTGCAATCAATTTACTTGTCCCAGTTTATCATATTTTTTGTACTCGGGATTTTTCAAAATTAAAAAAAAATTAAAAATGTATCACAAACACATACCCCTACATATGGGGTACCAAAATAATCGTTATAAAATCCTCTTATTAAAAAGTCGAATGACCCGGCATCATTGCATTTTAAAAAAGTGAGATATTTGATAAAATCTTCATTAACTAAGTTTAAAAATTAATAGTTCAAAAACCACTTAATTTTTTTTTCAAATTACAATTTTATTTAGGTATTTGAATTATTTAGAATTAGTTTTGGTACTTTTCACCGACTTCGAAAACCTTTTTTTATTTTTCGAAAAAAATTTTTTTTACAAAAAAAATAAAAACTAATATCACAAAAATACTTCTTTTTTAAAAGTATTTTAAGCCATGAATAAAAATATGGGATGTTACATTTAAAAAAACAAAGTTCATGGTGTTTCCGGTGAAACCGGAAGTGATTTCGAAAATAAAAAATCCACATAAGATTTGTTTTTTTGAACTATAGAACATAGCCAAATTTCAAATTTTTTTGTTCATAAATAAAAAAGTTATCGAGGTGACCCGGTTTTCATTTCCACCCGGTATACAGGGTGATTCAGACCACCCGTGCCACCCATTTATCTCGAGAACGCGTTATCGTACATGGCCCAAATAAAAAATTTTATTACCAAAGTGAATCTAAAGAATCCATTGGGGAACTTGTTTTTTCCGGAAGAACCCGGAACTATCCGGAACCGGAGGTAACTTTGATTTTTTAAATGGCAACATAGGTCGAGTTTGGTATGGTTTGATAGGTCTTTCAAAAACAAATAACTTTTATTAAAATATTTCTTTAATATTTTCCATAGTTTAGAATTTATTCGAAAAACAAAAAAAAATTGTTAAAAAAAGTAAATAAAAATTATTGCATATTTTGAAGAATTTTGTTTAAATATGGACAAGTATGATATTTAAAGTTGGTAAAATATTAGAATTTGTAGAAAGAGTTTATAAATTTATAAAATTCTTCAAAATATGCAATAATTTTTATTTACATTTATTAACAATTTTTTTTTGTTTTTCGAATAAATTCTAAACTATGGAAAATATTAAAAAAATATTTTTATATAAGTTGTTTGTTCTTAAAAGACCTATCAAACCATACTCATATTTTTTCGGAACAACACGGAACTATCCGGAATCGGATATCACTTTGATTTTTTAAATTGCAACATAGGTCGAGTTTGATGTGGTTTGATAGGTCTTTTCAAAATAAACAACTATTATTAAAACAATTTTTTAATATTTTCCATACTTTAGAATTTATTAGAAAAACAAAAAAAAATGTTAAAAAAAAGTTAATAATATTTATTGCATATTTTGAAGAATTTTGTTGAAATATGGACAAGTATGATATTTGAAGTTGGTAAAACATTATAATTTGTAGAAAGAGTTTATAAATTTATAAAATTCTTCAAAATATACAATAATTTTTATTTACTTTTTTTAACATTTTTTTTTGTTTATCGAATAAATTCTAAACTATGGAAATATTAAAAAAATATTTTAATAAAAGTTATTTGTTTTTGAAAGACCTATCAAACCATACCAAACTCGACCTATGTTGCCATTCAAAAATCAAAGTTACCTCCGGTTCCGGATAGTTCCGGGTTGTTCCGGAAAAAAAATAAGTTCACCAATGGATTCATTAGGTTCACTTTGGTAATTAAGTTTTATATTTTAGTGATGTGCGATAACGCGTTCTCGAGATAAATGGATGACATGGGTGGTCTGAATCACCCTGTATATCTAAAATAGTGAAAACTTTGACAAATTAAAAATAAAATTCAGTTTGTTTATTAGGTTACAATTTTCACTTAGAAAAATATTAGTTTACTAAAGGTACTAAATATCAGATGCTTATTTTTTTGTATTTTCTCTCTCTTTTCTCTGTAAAATTTCTTGTATAGCTTTTTCTTCGATGTGATGTATTTTGTTGTTCTTTGAGAAGTGACCAACAGTAATCACCTAACATGTTGATATTTCACCTTCCCTGGTATCGTTTTTTAAGTTCTTTTATGTCCTGATGAAACCATTCCCCTTGCTCTTCACTCACATCACCTAAGTTTTCAGGAAAAAAGTCAAGATGGATGTGCAAGAAGTGGACTTTAAGGCTCATCAGACAACCAAGACTTTTAAAATTTTTTATCATGTTTCCTACGATAAGTTCATATTTAAGAGATTTCACATTGCTCAAAACCTTTGCCACAACTTCTTTAAATGATATCCAAGCCTCTTTTTCCTCTGCATTCATCGTTGCTTCGAAGTTGGAATCGAACATCAATTTACGAATATCAGACCCAACGAACATCCCTTCTTTCAGCTTAGCTTCTGATAAATGAGGGAATTTTCTACTCAAATATTTAAAACAATCACCATCTTTAGGCAAAGCTTTTACAAATTGTTTCATTAACCCCAACTTAATGTGTAGTGGTGGTAGAAAAATCTTTTTGGGGCCAACTAAACTTGTATGCAAAATATTCTTCTCGCCGGGTGTCAAAGTTTTTCTTAAGGCTTAAGGACCATTGTTTTTTGGCCCAATGTTGATCCCTTGCTCTGCTATCCCACTCACATATAAAACATGGAAACTTTGTGAATCCCTTTTGTTGACCTAGGAGCATGGAGATAACTTTTAAATCTCCACACAGCATACAATCATGAGCTGTATAGTTAATTTTCTCTAAAATTATATTAAGATGTTCGAAAGTTTCTTTCATATGGACCGAATGGGGCAATGAGGCAAAAGTATTTCCATTGTGTAATAATTAGTGATGCATAAATAGCGGCTATTTTTTTTTGATAAATAGCATGATATACCGGGTGGAAATGAAACTAGAGCCACCCCTGGCATTTCTTTATTTATGAAAATAAAAAATTAGAATTTTAGTATCTTATATGATCTAAGAAAACAAATTTTATGGATCGAATAAATCTTTCATTTTACTTCCGGTTTATCAGGAAATGGCACCCACTTTCTTATTTTAAATGTAACCCCCTGATTTTTTCAACGTAAAATCAAACATTGGTTAGTTTTAAGTATGTTTATGACAAAATAAAATTTTTTTTCAAAATTTTAAGAAAAAATGTTGAATTTTTTTTTGGTAAAAAATTTGAGTAAAACCTACAAAAACTATTTTTAAATAATACAAATACGTAAAATAAATTGTAATTTATAAAATTTATTTCACCGTTCTTGAGATATTATTTTTTTTAATTTTTAAGAAGCGTTTTTTGGAAATATCTTTTTTAAATGGGATGATATAAAGGTCACCCCCTAATTAAATAAAGGGTTTTTTTCCGGTTACTGTGATATCCCATATGTATGTATTAATTTCAAATTTATACCTGTAATTAATTTTTTATCGAATTAATTTAACATCAATTTATTTGAAAAAAAATATTTTTTTGTCATAAACATACTTAAAATTAACCAATGTTTGATTTTACGTAGAAAAAATCAGGGGGTTGTATTTAAAATAAGAAAGTGGATGCCATTTCCTGATAAACCGGAAGTAAAATTAAAAATTTATTCGATCCATAAGATTTGTTTTCTTAGATCATATAATATACTAAAATTTTAATTTTTTATTTCCATAAATAAAGAAATGCCAGGGGTGGCCCTAGTTTCATTTCCACCCGGTATAGCATGATAAATATCAAGCAAAATTTGCTATAAATAAATCTCGTTAAAATTAAAATTTTTATTTTTGCCTTTTGGGCATTGTTTTAATATTAATTTGACACCTTAAAGCCAAAAGCCAAAACGTAAATAATATTTCGAACTTAACTTCAAATTCTTTAAAGAAAACAGGGAAAATGATATATATCCGCTATAAACGAAAATATCATAGCGGATATTTATCAAATTTTGATATATATCATTTTGATATTTATCACGACTCACAACACTAGTAATAATACACCTTTTAAACTTGTTTTTGATGAGTCTATAAAATGTCTCAAATCTTTTGTATTTAATGCCAAATTCATTCATTAGACTGTCAATATCATAGCAGTAAACCAAATCCTCTTCCTGACTAAAATATTGAGCAAACTGTTCATGTTCTATAATGATAAATAGATATTTCAGATTCCAAAAAATGTTTTTCTTTTAGTCTAGAACCAAGCAATTCTGCTTTTTCCTTAGTCAAACCCAAATCTCTCACTAAATCATTTAACTCAGCTTGTGTAAACAACTGTGGTTTTAAATTTTCTGAATTATATTGGAACTCGTCATCAGTCGGTTCACTTTCATTAAATTCTGGACTGAACTGTAAAATATCATTGATATACTCAGTTCGCACAGGGACAGGAAGTTCCGGTTCATGTCCTACTGGCCGATCAGCTGAAATAAAGTTAGTATAACAATTGCTTTCTTATTTTTAGAGTTGTGTCCAGAAACATTTATGCTGCAAAAATAATCGTTTGAATGATTTTTTTGCTCTCTCCAAACCATGGGTACTGCAAATTTAAAAGTTTTCTTCTCTTTCTACCATTTCCTAAGATCCTCGACACAAACATAACATACTTTGTGAGGAACCCAACATTTGTCTTGATTGCCGATTTCTACACCAAAATATGCACTTGGTGCCTTTATTATTGCATATAATTATATACCCTTTATTATTGCATATAATTATATGCAATAATAAAGGCACCAAGTGTACACCAAGTCTTTCATTATTAATTGAATTGCATACTCGAGGTACTCCTTTTCATTATAATACAATGTGAGATTTTATTAACTGGAAGAAAACAAAAAAACTGTCTAATTTATCAGAACTGCCAGCAGCTAATCATATTTCATATTATTGCCAACCTTATAACACTAGAATATATGGCCAACTTAAAAATGTTGAACGGTTAAAAACAATTTTTATACATTTTGGTTAATAAAAATCAGCACACCAAATTACACAGGAATTAGCTAGATTTATTGAAAAAGTTTTTTCATCGTTGGCTTGTGTTATCAGTGATTCGCTGATAATTTCCAAAGAATCTCCAGAAAAGTGGTATGGATTTTCTATTCCCTGTTATTATCTCTGACGGAAAATTTATGGCGGGCATCTCGTAAGATGCTCTTAATATTTTTTCGAAAATTGGTGTCAGGTCGATTTTATTTAAAAAATGGGATATTTTGATGTCAAAACTTTATTTATGACGTCATGAACATTTTTCAAGTGACGTCATCATCATTTTTTTAAATGGTAACCCACATTTTTTACTTACAAACAATATTTTTGAAAAAAACACACATTTAAATTGAAAAATTAAATCAGGGTTGCTACTTTACCTTTAAACGGATAGCCGGTGTTCTTCGAAAGATATTTTAATTTTTTTTTTACTTCCAATGTAGATTCTTCAGGCTATATTTTTTGCAACTTTATAAACAAAGCCCAGAAAAACTACAACTTATTTTAGATTTTTTCAAAGTTTATTTAGAAAAGGATACCCCAAGGCAAGTTTTGTATTAAATTTCAAACATAAATAATGCATTATAACATTGTTATAGGGGTTTTTCGTTGAAAATTTAGAAATTTTATTGTACCAAATAGAATACAAAAATATACGAAAAAAAGGGAATCTTGACATTCTGTTAAGTGTCTAGAAAAGATAATGTGAAAACCGATTTTGCTCTTTTTGATTGGAATGGGTCTACTTTATCTTAGAACTCGACAAAAATTTATATTGAAATCGTCTATACCCAAATTACACCTGCTATTATCCTCTACACTTAACTTTTTTTAAATAGGGGCAACCGACTTTATAGCATATTATTATTGCTTGCTTTCAGGGGTTTACGGAACATATTTTTTTATTTTTCTAAAGTAAATAGTTTGAAAGTTACAAGGGTTTCATTTTTCAATACATATAGTTCGGCAACGCTGCTCTATTTTGGAAATTAAGCATTTTACAGAAAAAAGTTGTACGATTCTTAGTGACGCACTTTTTAGAAATATTGTGATGATCTTGAACATCAAGTTGAAGGTTATTAAAGCTAGCTTTCAGAGGTTTATGCAGCATATTTTACTAATGTAAATAGTTTGGAAGTTATAATTGTGGTTATTTAAACAAGGGTTTATTTAAAAAAGGGTTTATTTAAAAATCGTTAATTAAGTGACCTGACCTTCATCTTGCTGTTCAAGGTCATGGGCAATATTTTCAGATAGTGCGTCACTAAGAATCGTACAACTTTTATTTGAAACATTTTTTCAAAAATGCTTTATTTCAAAAATCAACGAACTTTGCTGAACTTTTTGTACAAAAATATGTACAAATGTTAGTTTACATAATTTTATAAAACGTTTATTTAAAACATTTTTTGAAATTTTTTTCGGTTTAAAAAATAGGTATTGAGGTGTTCCGATAATATTTTGTTACCCTGAATAAAAAACTTGAAAATTATAAATTAATGCAAGAAAATAATTAAATAAGTTTAACCATTTAAAACTAGCTGCTACTATAATTTTAATAATTTAACACCTCTAATTTTAATTATTTACTTGGATTTAACATTGCGAACATAAAGATACAAGTATAAATTAATTATACATAAACATTTTGGGTGTACATTTATTAGCTTCCCCATTTATATTAGGGTCAACTTCAAAATAATTAACATAATAAAGATCTGTATACATAAATATTAATAATTTACGATTTCCTACAATAATTAATTATTATACATTTTTTTGCGATTTTAATAGTAGGTATAATTTTATTTTGATGTTTTTTTAATTAAAATAAAGTAGCTAAATATTACATATTAACACAAAAATAAATGCTGCAAATACTTATTAATAATAATAATAATAAATTATAGCCGGTTCTTTTCGGAAAATGTTTTTTATTGCTATTACAATTCAGAATTATTATTATTAAATACCACACGGACGCTAATATATTTTAATTCACAATAATATTAAATTGGATTTGAAAATCTGCTACGTTTTCCAGGTAAAATATAGCAGAAATTATGTATTTTAACGTTTGATTGAATTATTGAAAAAATACTTTCTTATATTTAGCAATTTGAACCAAGGAAATTACAATAATGATTTGCAGATTCTCTACAAAAAGTGTAACTTTATTTTACAATGTTCCATAATTTGGGAAATAAAAAACAAAAGTCTTGAAATTAATCTCAATAATAAAATAATAGTAATAATTTTTTATTAATTTTAGTTTTTATTTTTTTATAGAAAAACTTGGTTTTAAACTTTGTCTATGATATGTCATAAAAAATATAAAAAAATACATTTAAACTTTAAACTATAATTTTTCTTCAAAAAGTTTTTACTATACCGGGTGGAAATGAAAACCGGGTCACCTCTATAACTTTTTTATTTATGAATAGAAAAATTTGAAATTTGGCTATGTTCTATGGTTCAAAAAAACAAATTTTATGTGCATTTTTTATTTTCGAAATCACTTCCGGTTTCACCGGAAACACCATGAACTTTGTTTTTTTAAATGTAACATCCCATATTTTTATTCATGGCTTAAAATACTTTTAAAAAAGAAGTATTTTTGAGATATTAGTTTTTATTTTTTTTGTAAAAAAAATTTTTTTCAAAAAAAAAAAAGGTTTTCGAACTCGGTAAAAAGTACTAAAACTAATTCTAAATAATTCAAATGCCTAAATAAAATTGTAATTTTAAAAAAAATTTAAGTGGTTTTTGAACTATTAGTTTTTAAACTTAGTTAATGAAGATTTTATCAAATATCTCACTTTTTTTAAATACAATGATGCCGGGTCATTTGACTTTTTAAAAAGAGGATTTTATAACGATTATTTTGGTACCCCATATGTAGGGGTAATATTTTGCATGTGCCTGTAAAATTATTTATTTCTTAAGTTGGAAAATACTAGCTATTAAGTATCTTTATTACAGCTTACTTACACCATAGAATTTAATTATAAAGAGGTATCTAAATTGTGGACACCATAAATTTGAAGCATGCTTTTGCATGCTGCTCTAAAATTTAATGATGTACATACTTCTTGAATCCCGATTTTCTTTTGAATCGAGATTTTCTTTTGGATCCAGATTTTCCTTTGAAGATAGATAAAAGAGATAGATTTGACAGTTTCGACTGTTTTTAACAAATAAGCAACCATTGTCAAATCCTTCAATTTAAACCAAACCTTTATTTGAATTATAGTATAATTTTATGGTCCTTATTTTTTTTCTATGATTTTTTTTCTGAAAACAATCTCATTAGAAAATTAAAAAAATTCAAAAAACATTTTAATATCTATTTCTTATAAATAATCCTATTGTCTCAGTCTCACTTAGGAATGACTCCAATAGTTACAGTAGTGGATAAGAACGAGACGAAAAAAGGCGATGATAAATGAAATGTACCATATTTATTTTTGTTTGTTTTAGTATTAGGTATTTTATTTGTATATGTGACATAAACAATAAGTACACAAACAAAGCAAAACTTCGCATTATGTTTTGATTTTATTGCTGGCTTTGTTAAAAAATAAAACAAATTTTAACATGTGAGATTCTGGCATTATAATGGATAAGTAAGTAATAAATACACTGCGCTCCAGAATTAACGCATATTTGCATTTTCGCATGTAATTTCTTGTCACTTTTCGTTTTCAAATTTTACCAGCTGCATACATATTTTCAAACATTTTTGATAAACAGATGCAGTTTGGTTAATAATTTTTACTTCCAAGCAAAAAATAATGACATTGAAAAAAAAAGAATCAAAGACAAAAATTTAAATCTATGGAAATATTTACTTAAAATTGAATATTTCTCCCCCTAGCAATAATTACGGCCTGACAACGATCTCTCATACTCAAATTACAAATTAGCCTTCTAATTTGGTCTTGATCGATTTCATTCCAAAATTCTAACCTTCGGGAAAGATCATTTAATGTGTTTGTAGAGTTAGGAAGTGTCTTAATCGTGTTCCCATAATGTCCCACACATGTTCAATCGGATTGAGATCTGGACTCCTCGGTAGCCAAATCATGGCAGGAATTTCGACCTTTTGTCGATGTTGTTGCACAATTTACCTACATGAGGTCAAGCATTATCTTGAATTAGTCGGAAAGTCTGTCCAATAAAAGGGGCAAATGGGACCACATGTCTGTTATGAACCCATGTGCTGTTAGACGTTCCCCTTCATTGATCACTTTCCGGTACTAGCCTCCAACTTATTTCAGATCAAACCATAACTGACCCACCACCATAACCTACTGCGCGTATCTCTCATCTGACCTTCTGTACACTTTATTCCGCCTATCATCAGAGCAAAAACAAAACCTGGACTCATCTGAGAACAAAACTCTTGCCCAATCCTCAATTTCCTAACCAACATGTTCACAAGCGAACTATTATCTTTGCTTCCTGTGCTGCATGGTGAGCAGTGGACCGGTAGCCCTTGCAAGTCTTAGGTTATGTTCTGCAAGTCTTCTCCTCTTAGTATTTTGGCTTATTCTGAAGTTGTAACGGTCCACAAATTCATTTTGCAAAAAATAACTTGTTACGAACCTTTACCATAATGTACGAATTCTCCAAGAACGGTCTTGATTGGGGGTTGTAACTCTTCAACGACCCTCTTCCAGTCATCTGGTGTTAAGTCTAGTTACCGCCAACAGCCTTAGTACTTTGGATATGGTAGATTAGTTTACATTAAACCCCTGTGCAAGCTGAAGCTGTAGCCTTCTTTGTGAAAAGTACCTATTCTTACGCAATCTACCGTAGATACATCTCGATTTTGTAACCAATAAGCTATAACAAAGAATAAAATAAAAGAATATATATCAAGAAACTCATGAAAACAAATTTTTCTTACTTTAAAACGATAATTTATAATTATGCCTTAATTTTGCAGCACAGTGTACATTAGCATTATTAACATATTGTTTTTAAAAATACTTGTCCGGGAATGATTTTAAATGCAACTACTTTCGTAGCACGGAGATTTCCACATAGTTCCTATAATCTTTTTTTCTTTTAAATTACCTTTTGAAATGTTTTTGACAATCTTTCAACAAATTTTTTAATAAAATCTATTAGAATTACTCTTAAATAATTTTTAAAGCCGTTTTTGAGAAAATAATTTTTATAATTTAAAAAGTGCGTTTTTAACAAGTATCTTTATTTTATTAAATGGCATGATGGTGGGGCCACCCCCTATTTATTTAGAGGTTTTTTTTTCGATTACAGTCGTACCCAACATGTAGGTATGTAGGAATTTAAAATTTTTTTTGGAAGTTCAAAAAAAAATTTTTTTTAAACATACTACAATTTACCAGTGTTTAATAATAAGTATAAAAAATAGGGTGTTACATTTAAAAAAAAGTCGATGTTATTTCTGGTGAAACCGAAAGTAAAATTGAAAAAAAAAATTGTTTTCTTATGCCATATAACAAAGTAAAATTTCAAATTTTTATTTTCGTAAATAAAGAAGTTACAGGGGTGTCCCTAGTTCCCTGGACACCCGCGGTATAGGTCTATTTTATCCACGAAAGGAATACAATTATATATAATCGTGATGTCATAATTTTAAAAAACCTTTTTAAAGAATTTGGCTAATCCGATTAAAAAATTATGAACTAGTACTTTACAATAAGCTCCCAAAGACTAAAGAGTTACTTATTTCATAAATTACTCAAAAATCTTTCTTCGTGAATAGGTTTATTGTTTTTTGAATAGTTTTTTATACCAAACAAATAGTTAAACGTACTTTATGTTTCGCAACAATCGGACAAGGAATAACAATCTTACTGCATGCTCCGTTATTTTGGATACACCCTGTATATGTTTTGTCGCGTTTCGGTAACAATTAAGTTAACCAGGGTAGACTAGTGCAGATGGGGTTAACAAATAAAACAATTTAATTTGCTACAAACACAATCAATGATTTATTCACTTTAAATTATGGAAGACTGGTGCTTCCTTTGAATGACAAAATACAACTGCCGTTTTGAGTATCCGGCCAAAGACATTACAAAAAATTAACATCATCAATTTCAAAATGAGGTTGCTGAATAGATGGAATTGCAACATGTAAAAGTTTATTGACTGATTGACTTAGCAAAATTTATGAAAACTGAAATAAGTAAAAATTGAATTGAAAGCAAATTTAATCGAGTTTAAGTATTTAATTTAATTTAATGCAAATTTAAATAAATGTAATTAATTTTAAATAATATTATAAAAATGTTGACTTTACAACACCTTCCCCCTAAGAATGAAATTTATAACTGGGGTTAGAAATTTCTGAAGTTTTTAAATTTGGATCAGGAGAAAACTGTTGCATTTCCATTTCTACATTAGATTGTTTGGTTGTACATTTTTTATTTTTATTTCTAATTCTATACATTACGATACATAAAATAACAAGTACTAACAGAATAAAATAAATTATATAATAATGAAGTGATTTGAAATTGTTGTCCGATTGTAAGTTGTTCATTTTATTTTGCAAGGCCTTTAATGAAGCTACTTTATAACTAAAATCTTTAAATGAAGTAGAAATTTCATAATGTTCATTATCAGCTGTCAATTCTGGTAATAACTGTAAGCTTACATTTGATTTTAGAATATCTTTTAAAAGTTCTATTGGGGGAATAAAATCCATGAAAATGGAAGTGTTCCCAATATTTCGGTTATTGGTTTCTAGACTTATAAATTTAGAACTAGCTTTACATCCAGGAGACAACTTTAAAAGGCCAGTATCATTTAAAACAAAGTTTGATTGAACATTTTTACAAACTAAATTTAGTAATTTTTGATTTGGACAAGCAAATAACCAAGTATTGACAGAATTAAGTTTAATAAAAACAGGATTCGATAATTTTATTAAGCGTTTATCACAAAAATTTGGAATTATTTTGCCATTAATAAACATTACAGCTACACAACTAGAGGAATACTGTGTAAAATAGATAGGTTTTCTGTTTTCACAAAGGTATTTATGATTTACTGACATACACTTAAAAATATCCTCGTTTGTTAAAGCAAAATGATAGTGTTGGCTGCTGTCGATGGCTATGTAGGTAGTATCTGGTACTATAAAACTAAAAATTGAATTTTCTAATTTTGTTGGTAAACTGTAAATCTTATACAAACTATAACTAGATATACTAACTAAAGGTACATTTATTTGAAAATTAAGTCTATCACTATAAAAATAAGCGCTCACTGTAATCACTTTAAACAGATCGTTGGCGTATTCACTAGTTAACCGGCACGGAAAACTTAAGTCTTTTGGTAAATACTGCTGTATTGTCAATAACTGATCCATTAAACTGCTTGGGTTAATAATATAAGGGTGTACAATTCCATGTAACGCGTTAGTTAAAATTTCGATTAGGTTACCTTGATATATCGAAAATTCATTTATTAATGAGTCAAAAGTTAAAAAGTTATCTTCTAAATTTAGAAAAAAACCAATATCGATTGTATTGTTATTAATGGATTTAATAATGTCATTTATATAAACAGAAATATTGTTAAGTTTAGTTTCCATAGATTTATAGCAATTATAATCATTTATGAATGTTGCGTTCATTTCTTGTAAGGTGTTTTCAAATATGCTTACTTGTTCGTTAGCTAAATTGATAAAATGATCTTGATTGCTTCTTAACATTTTTAAGTTTTGATCATAATATTCCGCGTCTTCATCATCCAAAGTTCCAAAAAGTGTTTTACTTACACGACCAACAATGTTTAAAATTCCTCTTTTCTGTCGGACTACATTTGCATTAGATAAGGACTTTAAGAGTAGATTATCTTGATTTATTTTATTCAAACGTAATTTAATTAGATCAGTTTTTAACGAACACGCCTTTTCGAACTTTTGATGAAGTTGGGTGCAAATATTTTTGGTATCGGAGGCACTTCTTAAAATTGATGAATGTAGGTTATGATACGTTGTCAAATTTATGTGCGTAAGAAGGTTCCAGTGGTTGTTCGATATTTGTAGTGGGCTTATGAATTCATAATACAATCCTGCTCCATTAGCAATGGGTGTAATATCGAAATTTTGGGCAGTACCATGGGTAATTCCATTTATGAACAAAAGCGTTAGCAAGGTCAACATATTTGTTGTCTCTGAAACAGTGGAAAAGTTACGATGATTGAAAGAAATATTTGTTTTGTTTTAATTAAATAATTTTAGTCTATTTATATGAACCTTTACTCTCTTTTTGCCAATAAGAATGGTGACATTAGTTTCACTATTCAACTGGACAACTTCATAGGGTCCGTTAAATAATGGTTGTAATTTTTGGCCTCGAGTTTTCATTTCGTTCTTTAATAATACTTTATCACCTATCGCAAGGCTTAATGGATTTACAGATTTATCAAAATTAATTTTGGATTTTTGTTTACTCTCTAAAATATTTTGTTTTGCTATTTCATGACAATGTTGTAATCTTGCCTTTAATTCATTATTATAATCTTCATAATTGTAGCATATTTCTGGAGGGCCTTTTAGGGCTGTTGGAAGCTCAGCTGTTCTGCCAAAGAGTAGTTCAAATGGAGTGAACTTTGTGGAAGAATGAATCGAAGTGTTATAGGTAAACATGGAATAGGGTAACCAAAGATCCCAATTATTTTGGTCCTTTTGAGAAAAGTTTCGTAAATACTCGGATATGTTTCTATGCGATCGTTCTAAACTTCCATTGGACTGTGGCCTAAAAGCACAAGTTTGTAATTTTGTGATTCCAAGAATCTTACAAGTCTGTTTAAAAAGGTCACTTAGAAAATTTGTGCCTTGGTCGGTAAGGAGATTTTTAGGAGTACCAAATTTGCATATAATATGTTGCACAAATTTTTCGGCGACCGTGGAAGCTTCTTGATTTGGCAAGGCGATAGCTTCGCCAAATTTTGTTAGATCGTCTTCAAATGTCAATATGTACTTATTATGAGAATCAGTAACTGGTAATGGTCCTACTATGTCAAGAAATACCTTTTCAAAAGGTCGAGAGGCAGTAGTTGTGATAGTAAGAGGCATTTTAGTATGTTTGCTGGATTTATTTACTTGACATAAGTTGCAGGCTTTAATATATGTCTTGATTGATTTGAACATGTTTGGCCATGAATATTTTTGTCTAATTTTGTTGAATGTTTTATTTATACCCAAATGTCCTCCTAAGGGTGTATCATGAAATTCCCTTAGAATATTCTGAATTTCATCTTCTGAGCTGATTTCAATGACTTCATCATGGTAAAGTTTTAATTTAATTTTTGTATTATGAAATATGTACATTAGCATTAGTCGTATTTTTGAAATTTTAAAATTTTTAAAAGGGTTTGACTTGGTGAAATTTGGAATACTTATTTGAAAAATGTCAGATTTTTCACAAAATTCACGTACTTTTATAAGGCTGTTAAATATATTTTCTTCTGTGATCGATTTGTTGATTTCATTAAGCACAATGAAAATGTACGTTAATTTGTTGTGAATTATTTTGATTGGCTTAAAAGGTAACAGTGTATTACCACTTAGTAAGTTTAACAATGAAGTATCTAATTGGTCCTTTAGAAATAGGAGATTTTCGTCAATTAGATATAATCTGGGGATATCTGAAGGTGAAGCTATTATGTTTTGATTAGATTCGGTTACGTTGTTGTTGAAAATTTTCTTAGATTCTAGGGCATTTAGGAAGGATGGGTAATCCAGAGATGGTATGTCTTGGATTGGAAACATTCTGCTAAGGGCGTCGGCATTTGTGTTAAGTTTGCCAGATTTGTGGACAATTTTATAGTCATATTCCTCAAGTTTGAGGCGAAATTTCATAAGACGACTACCTGGATCCTTAACAGAAAATAACCAAATAAGGGGTTTATGGTCAGTTACTATAGTAAAAGTTCTGCCATATAGATAGGGACGAAAATGCTTAACACTCCAACAAATGGCTAATAACTCTTTCTCTATCGTACTGTAATTGATTTCCGCCTTATTAAGAGTTCTAGATGCGAAGGAAATTGGAAGATCTTCACCAATACAACCTTGACTTAGAATACTACCAATAGCAAAATTGGAAGCATCACAAGTTAAAATAAATTCTTTAGAGAAATCAGGATACTGTAAGAGTGGTGGATGACTTAGCAAATGTTTTAGCTTTTCGAATGAAATAATGCATTCAGCTGAAAAAATAATTCGTGCATCCTTCTTTAATAATGCAGTTAAAGGTTGAGATATTTTGGCAAAATCCTTGATATATCTTCGATAATATCCTGCTAATCCAAGAAATGATTTAATCTCTTTACCTGATTTAGGAATGGAAAATTTATTGATTGCAATTATTTTCTCAGGATCGGGAAAAATTCCTGTATCAGTTATTTTATGTCCTAAATATGTCAATTCAGGTCTTAAGAATTCACATTTTTCGGGTTGCAGCTTTAGGTTATACTTTCTTAGACGCTCAAAAATGTCAATAAGTTTGGAATTATGTTCGTCCAAAGTTGATCCGTAAACAATAATATCATCGAGATAAACAAAGCATTTGATCCCATTTAACCCCGTTAAAACTGAGTTCATCATTCTTTGGAAAGTGGCTGGAGCCCCCTTGAGCCCAAACGGCATTCTCTCATATTCAAAATGACCTTGAGATGTACTAAAAGCAGTTTTGTGTTTATCTGAGGGATCCATTGGAACTTGATGATAACCAGAAGCAAGATCAAGAGAGCTGAAAAATTTCGAGTGTCCAAGTTGATCCAAAATTTCAGTTATGTTAGGAAGAGGATGTGCATCGCCGACAGATTTATCATTGAGTTTTCTAAAATCCACGACAACACGCCAACGTTTGTTACCATGTATGTCGGGTTTCTTGGGAACAACCAGAAGAGGAGAATTATATGGCGATTCACTTGGAGAAATGATATTTTCTGTAAGCATTTTGTCAACTTGTTTATTAACTTCGGATGCTTGATGAAAAGGAAGTCGATACGGACGAGTATTTGTTGGTACATCGTCCAATGTTCGTATCTTATGTGTAGCAGCAGATGTGTAACTAAGTACGTCACCCTCGAGAAAGAAAAGATCATTGTAGGATTTGCATATTTGTAAGATGGCATCTTTCTGTTCAGGTAACATGTGTTCGGTTCTTAAGGACATTTCTAATTTTTCAAAACGAGTTAATGAAGTAGGATTTTCAGTAATGTTTAAGATGTCAAAGCAAGACATATTTTCAAATTGTAAATTAGGATTATATAATGTTACTTGATTTTCATTTGTGTTTATTAAAGAAACAGTGCAGTGACCGTTTAAAGGCTCTACGATGCAATTGCTGACGTAGACTCCGGGTTGGATTTCTTGAGATAAACAAAGTAATGGTTGGGAAAGGTTAGTTTTTACGTGGTGGTATGATTCGCTTCTAGGAGCTAATGTAATATGATTATTAGAAGATTTTAAGGGTAAAGACGTAATTCCGTCATTGTACTTAAATGAGAGTGTATTATTTTCATAGTCGATTTGAACCTTGTATCGTAAGAAAAAATCCTTACCAAGAATTCCATCGTAAACTACTGGAAAATCATCGCTCACTAAGTGGAAAGGATGGGTTGTTACAAAATTATTTAATTTAATTTCTCCATAACAAACACCATAAGTAGGAATTAAATGATCCGATATACCCTTTAAATTGGATTTAAGATTTGTGTCGCAGATCGTATCATCTAGGACTAAAGATTTTTTTAAAATTGAAATTTGACTCCCTGTGTCAACAAGAAATAATGCGTTAGGTTTTTTTGTTAAAGATAAAGGAATATTTACACAATCGAAAATTGTAGACGCATTCATTATGATATTAAAAATAGGAATAGGAGGATTTTCATTATTTGAAGGACTAGAGTCCATTTTGGAAGATTGAATGTCAAGATTGTTGGTAGGATTGTTTAAAAGAAGATTATCATTGTCATGATCAGAATCGTTACAATTAAGTGAAGGAGATTTTTTTGTAAAAGATTTAGAGTTATTTTGCAAGTTAGGCTGAAATAAAGTGTTATTAAAGACATGAGTATTTGATGCGCTTATGACTGGGATACGCGAGCCTCGCAGTTTCGTGACGGGCCCGCGGCATTGTCGTTTCCCGTATTTGAAGAATTTGCTGTAGTTGCAAGGTTGCGTTTAAATTCATCGGCACGCTTCTTTTTAAAACAATTTTTAATATGGTGACCTTCCTTTTTGCAATATGCACAAATTAAATTAGCAACAAAAACTTCGGGTTTTATTTCGCGTTTTGGAATTATTGGAAGATTTGTATGAATTTTGTTTGATTTATTATAGCATTCAGATTCAAGATGACCCTTTTTATGACAAAAGTTGCAAAATTTTGAGGTAATTGATGAAGAAAATTTTTGATTTTTATTTGAAAAATTGCTGTATTTGCTATTATTCGCAATTGTTCGTTCTTCCTCAACGGCGGCCTCAATTGCCTCCGTAAGCGTTTTGAATCTAGATGCTTTAACAACAATTTTTATAGGATAAATTAAACCTTCAACGAAAGCTTGAAAAGCAGATTTAGAATTGATTTTATTAATAATTTCGGCAGCTTCCTCACCCTCTGTGGCAATGCAAGCATCATTCAAATCTGATAATAATTTTTCTATTTTGTTTCCAAATTGTCTAACAGTTTCATTTTGACTTTGTCGTGATTTAATTAATTCAATTTGTAATTGAGCAATTGACCGTGATTCTAAATACTGTTCTTGCAAAAATTTCTTTAACGCTTCCCAATTTGGGAATTGTTTATGTTTGATTAAATTATAAGCAGGGCCTGATAGTTTTGATTTTATTATATTAACTAACATGGCAGAGTCAGCAGGTTGTGAAAGATCATTATTGACAATATCGCAACAGGAAATAAATTTATGAAACTCCGATCTGTCGCCTTTAAAATCCGGGATGATTTTTAAGGCAGTGTCAATATTTAACTTAGGCATGGTTGGTTCAATATTCTGTAGTTGTTCCTGTTGAGGGTTATCGCCTTCTTCTTCTTCAAGTGGAGCAGTAACGTTTTCGTGGTTAGCACCTCCTCGTGTGATTGGTGCCATAAAATAATAAATTTCTGACTTACTTTTGATTGAAGATGGCTGATGACTTTGGATGGATTGACTGTTGATGATGTGCTCCCTCTGGGCTCGGGCTACGTTGAGTTGTGGAACGTAGTGCAGCAAATGTTGAAGATGTTTGATTTTGGTTAACCTGGTGATCCTGTGGGTCTCCCTTTATCTTTGGACACTAGTCTTGCGACGATGATGTACACCACTATTACTGCGGCTTGGTACAACAAATACACCCCACACCTGACACCAAAATTATGTCGCGTTTCGGTAACAATTAAGTTAACCAGGGTAGACTAGTGCAGATGGGGTTAACAAATAAAACAATTTAATTTGCTACAAACACAATCAATGATTTATTCACTTTAAATTATGGAAGACTGGTGCTTCCTTTGAATGACAAAATACAACTGCCGTTTTGAGTATCCGGCCAAAGACATTACAAAAAATTAACATCATCAATTTCAAAATGAGGTTGCTGAATAGATGGAATTGCAACATGTAAAAGTTTATTGACTGATTGACTTAGCAAAATTTATGAAAACTGAAATAAGTAAAAATTGAATTGAAAGCAAATTTAATCGAGTTTAAGTATTTAATTTAATTTAATGCAAATTTAAATAAATGTAATTAATTTTAAATAATATTATAAAAATGTTGACTTTACAACAGTTTTTATAAACCACTTTAAACTACAATGTACGCTTAATATGTGAAAAAATCCTCAAAGCGTAACTTTCTTTTCAATAATTTAAAAATACACTGCTCAAAATGGTCTAAGGAACATAGCTAAATTTTGAACTATTGCTCTTATTTTTTAAATTAAAATTATAATCAGAAAGTTTATAATAAAGACGTATTTAAGTCAGATATTTTAATGCCAAAAAAAATTTGTTTCACAGATTTTATGTATTAAAAATAAAGTTATTCTTACATCATAAAAAATAAACAGTCACTTTTTCTCATTTTTATATTGAAATAATAACTCTAATAGGTAGTGTTTCCACCTCTTGCATTAATTACAGCACGACAACGTCTTTGCATGCTTAAAATACAGTTATTAATATTAAGTTGTGGCAATTGCGCCCATTGGTCTCTTAGGGCCTCTTCGAATGCCTGGCGTCCATTAATGTGATCCATGAGTGGTAAAAGTCTTCTTTGAAGCATGTCCCATACATGCTCTATTGGATTTAGATCCGGGGACTGCGCTGGCCATGGTAAAACATTAATGTTTTCATCCTGGAACCATTCTCGCACATGCTGAGCTACATGTGGGCGTGCATTGTCATGCATATAAATTAATTCTGGTCCCACAGCATATGAAAATGGTCGCACGATAGGTTCAAGAATCCTATCAACGTATTGAATTTGGTTCATTTCACCAATTATACAAACGAGATCTGTTCTATGGTTTAAAATTATTCCCCCATACCATTACAGAACCTCCTCCGTAGTTGTGCACTTCCTGAAAGTGTCTGGACCTTTCCAAAGCACCAGAAGTACGCCAAACTCTTACCCTTCTGGTATCTGGTCGAAAACAAAACCGAGACTCGTCTGTAAACAGAACCCTGCTCCATTCCTCGATGCCCCAATTTACACGTTCGTCTGCCCATGCTAAACGAGCAGCTCGATTCCCTCGGCGAAGTGCCGGAGCTCTAACGGGACGATAAGAATTCAAACCAGCTTCATGAAGACGGTTTCTAATGGTTTGGTCGCTAACAGTTACTTCATGTACATTTTGTAAGTAACTTACAAGTTCGCGCGCGGTAACTGAACGATTGCGCCTAGCTTGTAAAACAACATTTCTATCTTGAGCAGGGGTAGTAACCCTTCCTGGTCCCACATGCCTTTATGCCACATTACCAGTTTCCTGATAGCGTTGCCATAATCGCCAAATTACACTTCGCGAGGTCCCAAATCGAGTAGCGACCTGAGTTTGCGAACTGCCCCCCTCAATCATCCCCACAGCACGTAACATTTCATCTCTATTTAAATGTCTACGCTCCATAATCAAGTTACACTTCAAGTTATAAAAATTAAATGATATCTTCAAATGATGTTTAATAAATGTGGTTTTATTGTAAAAGTAAAGTAAGATAGAAAATGCATTCGCAATACAAAAAGGCGCATATTTTGAATATTGTTATTTTTGTTTATTTTAAAATACACTTTTAAACCAAAAGATGAAAATATACTCATATTATGTAATTAAAATTATTTGATAATAAAATATACGTAAAAATGTGTTTGTTCCTTAGACCATTTTGAGCAGTGTACTTTTAGGTATTTTTTAGGTAAGTAAAAGTAGTTTACATTTTTAATCATTATTTCTATATTATCATAGGTTTGCATAATATTATACGACATCTATTTGTTAATTAGCAGAACAACACTTTTATTTATTTTTTTGGAATCAGCATGTTTATTGTTTAAGTATTATGAAACCTTTATTATATTGTATAACCAAATTTCTCAGAAAAATGTATAATTAATTTTAAAACGTAAACTTATGTTTGTAGACATAATTTGTGTGTAAAAATGTAGGTTTTACCTATCAAATTAAAACAAATATAAAATAGATTAAGCAATTAAATATTTGAATTGTTATTAACCTTTTATTATAACTGGCTCCAGTATTTTCTTCAAGGTGGGCGGTGATACATCTTAAAAACTTCTATTTTTCAAGATATGTTTAGCAGTTTCTAGTAAAAAAAATATTTTTTTTTTCATATTTATTGAAGACGCTAAGCTATAATGAAAATATTAAAAAACTCCACTTTATTAAAATAATATTTAAATTTGCAGCCACAAAAGTAATTTTAGCTTGTCTTTTTTTATTAAACTTAATTTTTATTGATACCTTTTTTAAAAGCTGAAATATGTCCATAGGACCATTAAGTAAAAATAATAATATTAAAATATATGCTTTGTTTGGTGATTTATATCACCGATGGGATTTAAAAACTGAACTTGTGGAAAATTTCATTCAAATAATAACCAAATTAAATTAAATTTTCATGAAAAAAGTCAATCTATCCCTTTCTTAATTATTAAAATAAAAGTACCTAGAAAATAATGAATATAAATTTAAATCTTTCGAAAGTTGGAATTTTTATTGTTTGGATCCCCCTAAAAAAGTAAAAAAGCCAAGGAGGCTACAATTTACCAACATTTTCTATTGTAAAAACATTAAACATTTTTTCCATTATATTGATAATTAATATATAAATGTATTTAGTTTAAATAAATGAAATATTTCTTAGGTAAGTAAAATCATTAAAAAAGGAATATTTTCGAATTTCTTTTACAAGTGCTTAAAGAAACGTATAAAAATGTGGGTCATAAAATTTTTAATTATTTATTAGAAGAAGCAGGTCTTAAATAAAATAGTTTTCGGTGAAGTTATTTTTATTATTATTGTTTTTCATGATAATACTTAAGTACCCAATGTCCGTAAAAATATTCGAGAAATTATGATTTTTTCTGTATTTAAGTAGTTTATTTTAGTAATTTTAGTGCACATTTCGTGATTTTTATTACCATTTAATTTATGTATATTATAATTTAGGACACAACAAGCAATATAAATAAAATTCGTGTTAAAGACAAACTAGCAAAAATAGAATATATTTAAAAATTTAATCATGAACGCCTTTATTATACTATATTCTATAAATTTTAATTTGATTTTAATTAAATGCATGCAAAAAATGCCATATTACAATAAAATACCAGTAGCTACTAGTATTAAATTATATTAAAGCACATAACATAAAATGTGTATGGTTTTTATAATCTTGACAAATAAATGACTTTTTTACTGAAAATTTATAGCAATGCTATTTAAATGTAAAATTATTTCTTTAACATGAAACATTTTAATAATGTTATTTTAAATAAACTTAAAGGTGGTACAGAAGAGTATTCGTAAATGAATATAACCGGGAAGATTCCTTTTATCCAACTTGGTTTTATTTATTTAAATTTATTTTACTATTATAGTGATTTATAATATTATTATAATCAATTCTCTTTTGTTTTAGTACTTATATTTTTCATTTAATTCAATGCAATTATAAACTCCATAAAAGGTAATAAGTAACTTGTATTAAACAAAGGACTATTTTATAACTGACAATGGTAATAAATCGTCTGCTTATTTACGTTCACTTCCAAGGAAAATATTTATTCCAAAGAAAAATATAACAGAATTTCGCTTGGTTTATTGCTTGTGGCAACGCCGCTACTGATACTATTATATTTTTTATATTTTTATTTTAAATAATAAAACAAAAACAATTTTTCTTTTAAAGCTGAAATATACCTACATATTTTACTTACCAAAAATATTTATTGAGTGTGTGGTTTACTTGAAATAGCATTAACTTTGTTTTTCTTCAAACGTTATTAAAGTACAGCCTTATGTGACGCTTGACAGGCTTTAACAAGTCATTTTTATATTCCTTGATTCTATGGTCATGTTCGTGCATTTCCGAAGTAAATCGATTACTATCGGGTATACTCTGCATTGACAAGAATTAGAAAGGCGGAGTAGAAATGCATTTTAGGCAACCCAATATACACTGACATATTGTCTATTCCATGTAAATTAAAAGTCAAATTTTAAAATATTACTATATTATATATTATATATTTTATAATTGGGCGTGACCGTGAATTGAATAAAATAAAATAAAATAAGTTTCGACGTTTGAAGAAAAAATTGCATGTTTTATTCGGAGTAAAAGAACTTTTTGTGGCTAGCTGTAGGTTTACGGGACGAGCTCGCGAGTCCCGCGGATACATGCGATATACTATTTTTTAAATATCACACTATTTTTTTGTTCAAAGTTTAAAATAATTTTAGTAAAAAAGTATATTTGTGGTAAATTTTTCTATTTTTTTAATCAGTAGTTGAAAAGAATTGAGGTAGTAATACCTAATATTGTCTATAATATTATTTATTACAGCAATAATATTGACAACGTAATGCAGGTCTATGACTATAGCATGTAAATAAAACTTACTTGCTTAATTATTTGAATAAGTTAGATATTCATATGTGACAATTTAGAAAGCTATAAATATAAATGTATTTAAATACCGTGAAAATGAAAAGTAATTAGGGATAAAACATATGCCAGCAATAATTGGTCTAAAAATAATCAGTTCGTAAAAATTTTAAAAGATAAATAGACTACACACCAACAAGTAATTTATATTTTTTTGTATTATCGATTGATATTTCATTGCTGAACATACAATGTGTATCATAACAGGAAGGAGAAAATTTTTAGATAGACTTTATTTTACAAATTAAAATTGGACTTTATATGTAAAAATAACATTTATGTTACCATTTTAGAATGTTAAATGTAAAATAAATCACATGCATATGAGAATTTACATCTCTTCAAAGTCAGTTTTTATTTTTCATTTCCATTATACTTAAAATATTACACGTGGTATACTAAATGCTTTAAATATGCGACACTCAATATTTCGACCGTCGGCAATATACAAAATAAATTTGGTTCATTTCCAGCAAATCCTTTGGGGAAAAATTCAGTTACCTGTTACCTAATTAAGTTGTTCACAAAAAATGCCTATTTAATGATAAAAAAATTGGTATGGCCCAAACTAAAAAAGTTGGATATTTTAAAATTTGTATTTTTTTAAGAAGATTTGCTGATACTGGTACCAACGTTTCGTACCATTTATATTAGCTACTAATACATGACAAAATTCAGTTGCATATATACAGGGTGTCTCACGTAACGTTGCGCTACATCTTTGTTATTGTAGAGAATGGAAAGTTGGTTAAATGTACAAAGGAGTAGATATTTATACGATTAATGTAGCATCAAACATGCAAAACTTGTTAAATCACCTTTTTCCATTTCCGTGATTAAAAGCTTTCAACTAAATTTAGTGGGTGAAGCATGTCTTTTAATCACAAGTAAGCTAAAATCTTTTTCAGACTTAAATTAGTTGAAAAAAGTGCATTGTTGGTTGCATAACAACGCCTATAAAAACGCCAATTATAATTTTAAAAAGAATTTAAGTATGATTTAGAAGAAAATATAGAAAATATATTTTGGAAATGGTAAATAATAGGTTGACAATAAAATTTTCCAAAAATCCATTAAACTCATGATAAAATCATACACTTTAATCACTTCTAGAAAAATATATATTAAATTATTCATAATTGAGTATTTGTTTGCTTGGTTGTAAAGTTTTTGGTATGCTTTTTCTACAGGATTTTATACAGATTGGTCAATTCATCAGGGATTTAAAACAGATTGGTGAGTGGTGAGTTTACCAATAGTTTCATCTCATCCCTAAAATATACAGGGTGCCCTGAAATACAATTTTTTCGGGTTGATATAAGAAGTGAAACTAAGCATTTTTGACTTATAAAGTATTGTCCGTAAATCCTTCCTTAAAAATTTATAAAAACTTCAAAAAATTTCAAAAATATTTTTTTGTAAATAAAATAAATATTAACAAAGTTTGCAATCGATGATGTAGATTAGTGATTAAAATTAATCAACTGAAGGATAATTCCTTAAATCTACCTTTATTAGTGGCAAGGTGTACCAAGCAGCAATTACACAAGTTTGCAGAGTGTAATTGCTGCTTGGTACACCTTGCCACTAATAAAGGTAGATTTAAGGAATTATCCTTCAGTTGATTAATTTTAAAATAAATATTACAAAAGATATAAATTTGAAATTTTGTCGATAGTTTTTTACACAAGGATACACATTTACGGTCATTAAAAGTTTTAAAAATATTTTCAGGGGCGTTATATGTGGAGGGTTCATCAACTTTATTTAATCAAATCTTTTTTCTCTTTACGTTTTTAATAATTTTAAAAGTACTAAAATAATCCTTGATCAATGTTCTACAGAAAAGGTACTTTTATTGTAAATCTTTGTAAATGCTTTGCTTCGGAGTATATGTAGATTTTATAATTTTTAGGACTTACAGTTTTGCACAGAATTGCATCGATAGTATTAATTTTTGTGAAGATATGTTTTTTGTATTTGTATTTGTGACATTTCTTGATATCTTCAATGTAATTTTTATTATGTGGCTGAAATTACCCATAATCCATTGCTCATTACCCAATAGGTTACCCAGTGTTTAATGAAATCCAAAACTGTTAAAATAGTATATTAAAAAACAAGTTTCACAAGTTTTGAAATTATCAAACCTACATTGATAACACACATATGCTATACAGGGTGATGATAAGGTTTGGAACATAATTCATAACTGCCGTATTTAATTGTTTTGAGAAAATCGCTCGGACGGGTCAATTTTAGTTTTTAAAATGCCATCCCTTGGTATAAAAAATTTTTAATGACGTCACTGGTGCTTTAGCAATGACGTCATCAGCGATTTTTTTAAATGGAAGCCCCCACTTTTTTTACTTATTTTTGATAGATATTCATGTCACTTAAACAATGATATAAAAACATTTAAATTTTTAAACAAATTTTTGAATAAAAAATCTTTTTAATTCAAAAAAGGAAATTTTTATTTTAACGAAGAAGGTTTTATAAAAATAAATTAAAATGAATTTAAAGTTACTAATAATATCAGAAGAAAGTAAATTTTTAAATAATGCGCATTCTAATGCGAATGTAAAATGTTAAATATATTTAACAAAATTTAATAAACAGTCTTGAAAAACTAATTTTTTTGATTCCATTTAAATGTAAGGAAATTTACCAAAAATAAAATTTTAAATTTATCATTTATTGAAATGAGCCAAAATAAATCTTATACAACATTCAAATTTAATAGTACAAATTAATTTTAAGTTTACATTAAAAAATTTTTAAACGAAAATTTGTTTACAAAGCAAACATTTTTTATATCATCGTTTAAATGACATAAATGTCGATCAAAAACGAGTGAAAAAAATGGGGGTTTTTTATTTAAAAAATCGATGATGACGTCATTGCTAAATCACCAGTGTCGTCATTAATATTTTTATTATACCAAGAGATAGGATTTTAAAAACTAAAACTATCCTGTCCGAGCGATTTTCTCAAACAAATTAAATACGGCAGTTATGAATTATGTTCCAAACTTTATCATCACCCTGTATAAACTTCTCTTCCTAGTTTCATAAGAGGAATCTCGGAATCTGCCCTTAAGTGGATGCGGAATAGTTTTGAATCATTTGTTCATTGTACATAAAATATTAAACTATAAAATTACAAAATTGGCTTTAATTGAAACCACAGTAGATCATAATATCATGTTTGCTTAAATTAAAAAATTTTTTGTTTTATTATATTAAAAATTACAAACCAACAAAAAATTACTTCCCACCCGATTTCCTTATTACATGTAGTTTAACAGATGCCAGAATTGAATTTTACACGCAGACTCGATCAAAAATTCTATAGATTTTATATCAAATATACATTACTATCCCGAAATTTTTCTAGCGTGAAAAAGTAATAGAAAACGTTACTTCCACGCAACATCAATCAATTACATAAGAACTTATTCTTTTATTCTTAATATAATATATTGTTCAAAAGATGAAATTAATATCTAAAAATTTATACGAAAACATTTATTGCTAAGGTAATGTCAGGAATAAAAATCGTGTGTTTATAAAATATTTTCTTAAAAATTAGGAAATAAAGGAAACTCGCAATTTTTATACGTTTTAAAACAGCTTCAGTATTTATTATAATAATTATTTAGAAGATTATTGATAATTAGAAAGGCTGTTATTTGTCTTATATACAATGAGATGTTTTTAGAAATTAAGAAGATATTCTTAAAAGTAAATTATACATTACCTATTTAATGTTTTAATTATAGGATAATCTAGACTCTAGACACTTGATATGATAAACTAAATAATAAACTCTTATTATTATTATTCATATCATATTGGGATTTTTTATTTTTAAAATAAAAAAAATATCACAAACATAATGGTTTTAATTTATACAGGGTGTTCCAAACAACCGACTGACAGTTACCTGGAGATAGTAAATTATATTGTTCAGGGTAAATAGAGTCAAATCGACAATTTTAATGTTAATGCTGGTAAAACCGAAATTTT
Organism: Stenus bimaculatus; assembly: GCA_963971135.1. Classification (NCBI taxonomy): domain Eukaryota; kingdom Metazoa; phylum Arthropoda; class Insecta; order Coleoptera; family Staphylinidae; genus Stenus; species Stenus bimaculatus. The sequence continues at coordinate 65,204,870 of OZ020180.1, read as the reverse complement.
ATGGCTCAGATACCACAGTAAAATTTTAAATTTTTACTTGTACAAGTAAACAAAATATGGAGATATCCATTAGATACGGTCAATCGAAAGCGACAAATTAAGGCATCGCTTAGAATGAATGGTATGTTATTAAGTTTGTGGGCATAGATCATTTTTAAGAAATCTGATTGCCAAATTTAAATATTGTGGAGAATATTTTTTTTCACGACGGAAATAGTTGATTCCTAACAGACAAAGTATATGATGTATATAAGATAAGATTAACTTATAAATATAAACTGTTCTAAATTAAATTTTATTTAGTTGTGCTCTAAAACTTAAATATTTTGTATGATAAAAATAAATATTTTTCATATTAACGTGAAAAAACTTATTAATTATTTATAATGAACCAACGTAGTAGATAGAGTAATTACCGCTTGTTTAGGAGGTATCGTATGAAACATAAAAAAATGTTTCGATAATTAAAACAAATATTTAGAAATTTTAAATAATATTTTACTATTAAATCCATATAGGTAAAAACTAAGCGTAATCAATATTAAATTATGAAATAAAAAACTCATTCTTTTATCTCTTATTAAAAGATAATATTATATTTTATTTAATTTTAAATGGGTGAATCCCATAAAATATATTCTACAACCAGTAAAAGTTTGTCGAGGCTACATATTATATGATATACATATTATGATATTTTTTGTTTATTAAGGGCCGGGAGTTTGAAAAATAATTATTTTGACAATTTTTTGGCAAATTTATTATTGACTCTGTATGTAGATATTACGTGGGTATTAAATCATAGAATTAAAAAAAAATAAAAAAAATTTTTTTTTTATTAGGGGTTTAGTAACACAATGATCACAAGCTAAAAGCGGTAATATCCATGTAATAATATTCTAGTCAGAGGTTAATTTACGTATATTAAAAAAACATTTTTTTGATTCTTTTTTTCAAGTTTTTCATCAATAAGATTATTAGTTTTTTTTTTAATTATATGATTCGATATCTACATAGTATCTACATAGACATCTACATATAAACATAGAGAGTAATAAAAGTTTAGTACGTCAAAACACATCATAAACTAAACAAAATTTTAATGAAATGATTTAAAATTTATCTAATATTAAAATTTAAATTGGCCAACATTAATACCAGCCATAAAATGTTAAGGTGGAAGAATATTGGCGATATTTAGATTCTATACGCTCTCTGGTGGAGGTTCATGAAATACGCGAAATGAGTAAGTAAAAGTAAACTTTAGGTTTAGATTTTATCTAAATATAATATACATTATATGATAAATAGCGAATATTATATTTTACGATTTATGAATTAAAATAATTGATGACACAAGTGGATAAATGTGTCATGTCACATGTTTTTTCAAATTGATTTGTTTGGATAAAATTACACAAAATATTCTTCATTTTTATTGAGTCATTACGCTTCAATATTTGAAAAACGCTATGTATAGCCAAAAATTTGTTTTGGCTAAAGGTTTTACCTATGTACTGATTTTCTTCTTCTATTGGAATAAGTAAATAAAGTTTTGAATATAAGAGAAAAAAAACTACTTTACAGTACCTAATAGAAAAATATAACAAAAATTATTAATTTAATTTTAAAAAAAGTTTTTGCAAAAAATGTGACACCTTAGGATAAAGTGGCAACTTTATTTTTATTACTTATTTGGATCAGCTGTTTCTCTCAAAATATCGCCCCTTATAACTAGTCGAAATTCACAATAATAAAATATAAAATAAAATCCCCTTTAAAGTTTTGAAAATTCACGAATAAGGTACTTTTAAACTTAAAATGTTTATATCTAATAAAAATTAAATGACTTTTACCTTTACCTTTCGATTAATATAATTGTTTTTTATCTTTCTATCCACGATCTTAACTTTATTTCCTTTAAATTTATAATACGTTCTCCCAATAACCCCCCCCCCCCCTCCCCTTCTTCCACTCTTAATAAGATTCCTACATTTTTAAAAGGTCTATTTACTTTAGTTAAATACTTCCTAATATAAATTAACTAAGACTATATATTTTAATAGGCACTGCAAATACTTTCAAAACCACTTTCGCATTTATTGATTAAAAACTTGTAATCCGCGTCTGTGATGAAAATATTTTGAGAAGTGGTTAACGTTAAAAACGTCTCTAAAAATATTTCTTATGAAGAAAATTTTTAAAATAACTTATTTAACGTTAAAGACGCAGCTAAATATTTCATCACGATAAATATGAAGATTAATTATTTTTTATCCGAAAAAAGTAATCATACTTTTCACTCAAAAGTCCTTTTTTATATACATATTACAATATACTCCTACAATGCTGAGCAAACCAAAAAATTTAAATTATTATTTCCGAAACATGTCGTAATAACAATTTAAAACCTTAATACATAAATAATAAGCTTTGTTTTTATGAATAGAAAAAAAGAACGAAAGTAATTAAAAATTGTGTAAAAACATCATTGATCTGCAATTGGTTTAAATAATTGCAGGGGTTGACGTGCTTGGTTGGACTTTCCGACGTAATTTCCTCTCATAGGGCATAATTGGTCTAAAAGGTCTGACGTCTACAAGTTAGCACAATTTCAATGAATAAAATTGACCTCTACAAATTTATTTTTGTAAATTCAACCATAATAATATACAGGGGGGAACAAAAAGTTCGGCAACACCTGTTTATTTTTGAAACAAAGCATTTTTGAAAAAAATGTTTCAAATAAAAGTTTTACGATTCTTAGCGACGCACTATCTGGAAATATTGCTCATAACCTTGAACAGCCAGATGAATGTCAGGCGATAATCACTTAACTTTTTTTAAAGCTTTTTATTTTAGCTTCCTTTTAGAGGTTTACGGAATAGATTTTTTTATTTTTCTAAAAAGAATAGTTTAGAAGTTACAAGGGTTTAAATTTTTAATACATAAAGTTGGGCAACGCCGCTTTATCTTGGAAACTAAGCATTTTAGTGACGTACCATTTGAGAATATTGCCATTACCTTGAACCTCAAGTTGAAGATCAGGCAATAACAACTTATATAATTTTTAAGCAGCAACCCCCCATTTTGATTGAATATTATTATAGCTTGCCTTTAGAGGTTCACAGGACATATTTTTTTATTTTTCTAAAGTAAATAGTTTAGAAGTTACAAGGGTTACATAATTATTGCATTGCAAGTAACTTCTTTCTTTCTAAAAATTTTCTTATTTTAGGTTGATAATATACAGGGTGTCCCATAAATGGCGAAAGAGCTCTTCAGCGCATTGTTGAGAAACAAATTTATTCTCTTATCATAATTTTAAAGTTTTTTTCAACTTGTATCGTTTCTGAGTTTTAGTTATGTTTGTTGCTTTGAGTTCCATTTAGTCTTAGATTCGTGTATCTTCTCATTATCCTTATAATATTCTTACCTTATTAATATTTAATTAGTTAGTGTTAGAATACAGATGAGATAAAAACTGAAGATATTGGGAGAATGCAACGAAAATGTGGAGTAGCTGTAGTAGTCTTTAGTGACAATGATCCAATAAAAGAACAAAATGTTAGACACCGTCGTTTGATGCCATAATCCCATTTTTCTAAAAATTTCAGTTGGTCCTTTTTAATAAGCATATGGTCCAATTTTTAGGCGGTGTCTAATATTTTGTTCTTTTGTTGGATAATTTTCTCTAAAGACTACTACAGCTTTCTCAACATTGGCTCCAGACTAATTCTGTAGTTCGTTTGGTGCTATAATTCTAAAAATGTCTCTTTGTTCCTTTTTGATAAGCATGGTCCAATTTGCCTAGAATTGTATGAACAAAATTTTGAACAATTTTGGTAGGTGTTTTAGGAGTAGATACAAATATTTAATTATTATTCTTTGTTTCATACCACAATTTGTAGTCAAAATCCCAAATACGCCGAAAATACACTTTTCAAATAAAATTAATTTAGTTACCAATTCATTTTCTATTGTCAAATTTGTCTTTAATTACAAACCTGTTTCTATGTTGCCAAATTTATCTTTTTGGTTTTTGTTAATATCTCAATAATTAAGGTATTTTTTAACTATTTTTCTAAGTATCACTAAAGGGTCTCCAACAATGGAAGAGCTCTTCCGCCTTTTATGGGACACCCTGTATATAATTAAATAATTCAATTTTATTACGAGATATTTCTATTTCACTTTCTTCAATCCTTATTTTAAATTAATAATGTTATTACTATATACATATGTATGGTCCACATATATAGTAAAATTCTTTTGATTTTAAAGTCAAAAATTTTTCAAAAATATTGTTTTAAAATATAATTATATGTATAAAATTAAAAGTTAAATCAGCAATGTTTCAGTTGATGTGGATCTTTTAAAGACGTCCAGAATATATTTCAGGAGATTGTTTTGTTCTACCTTATATCTCTTGTATGAATAATATATCTTACGTAACTTCCTACTGCATAATGTAAAACTTTGTTGGTCAGTCGCTTATTTATGTTTTAAAGTCCTAAAATAAATGGACTATAAATTGTCATTTTATTTTTAGTTAAATTTGAATTTCAAAAATAATAAAACATGTTCTATAACACTATGCAATACTAAAAAACATAACTATCACGAATACCAACTCCTACTTGCTATAATTAACATACAAAATAAAATCATATTTATTGCGATATTACATCATTCTTTTCCTAGTACTTCAGAACACTTTTGGGATTTAGGAGAAAACTTTAAATTGCTTATTTTATGAAGCAAAAGAAAATTTTATTTATTTAGTTTAATAATTTTCTGTAAGTAATTAAAGTTAAACAGAGATTATGTTAAATTTTTAAATCAATAAAATCAAGTAAGTAAGTAATATAAACACAGTCGTATAAACAGAAGGGATTAGTAAAGTGTTTGTCGCCTTTACTCCAAATGAAAACTCGGAAATTGCAAACACAATAAGATCAACTAGATACAAAGCGAGGAAAAACCCCTGCTATCACCCCATTATAAAGAAGTAACATTTCTTAAACATTTTGCCCGGAATGAAGGAAAATAGACTAAAATATGTATTGTATACAAAGCTCAACAATTGATAAAGATTACAATATTTAATTTTTCATGGAATTGTACAGTTCAAAATTTTTAAATATTCTTATGTGAAAAACTAAATAAATAAATGTGGCAAGAGCTTCTGCACTAGTTCTGGGACACACTGCATGAATTGGGAAAAAATAAAAAATAAAAAAAATTAATGGAACGATTCTGAGGAAACCTGTAGGTTCTTTTAGAAAATATTTGCAAGGTTTGTAAAATGGGTTCTATTAGTTGTGTTACTAAGGGTGGGTTGCATCAAAAAATTTAAACCCAGTTTTAGCTATTCAAATGATATATTACTCAACCCCTCTTGCCCTTGCCCTAAAAAAATATGTTATAGGTAATGAGTTCCATTATACATATATGCACCAAATTCTAACAAATTTGGTCAAAAAACGCCAAATAAAAAATAAGATGTCAGGCACAGATTCACTATGTTTATCCCGCTAGAGCCTTTAGATAATTTTGTTTAGGATACAAAAGTACTGTTGTACAGTGTAATTTATAAAATATGAATGATACATAATTATGTATTAACACCTTTTATTAGGTTAATATACTGAAGGCATTGCTTCATACATTAAAATAAGCATAATACAAAATATATTGCATTGAAGCCAATAAAATAACATTAAAATAAATATCTTAACTTATTTTCAATATGTAATACATATTATTATGGTTGCGTCCAATCTGAGAAAAATTGAATTGAAATAACAGCGCTGCAGAAGATATCAATTCGGATTTGTTTAAGGATGTATTTTCCAACCCCATGATAAGGGCGAACTGTCAAATATGTAAAACCTTTTTTATGTCAATTTTAATGTTTACTTATCTAAAGAAGGAAAAGTAGATAGATATAAGATATTTATCTTGTATTTTACACCCTACATTATAGGTTCGCGAAATCGAAAAATGCACCTGACATCGGGAACGTAATAAATCCTGTAAAACATGTTAAAATAATAACATAAAATCCCAAAATAAAAATAAAAACACTATAAACTATACCGGGTGGAAATGAAAACCGGGTCACCTCGATAACTTTTTTATTTATGAATAAAAGAATTTGAAATATGGCTATGTTCTATGGTTCAAAAAAAAAATTTTATGTGCATTTTTTATTTTCGAAATCACTTCCGGTTTCACCGGAAACACCATGAACTTTGTTTTTTTAAATGTAACATCCCATATTTTTATTCATGGCTTAAAATACTTTTAAAAAAGAAGTATTTTTGAAATATTAGTTTTTATTTTTTTTTTTTTAAAATTTTTTTTAAAAAAAAAAGGTTTTCGAAGTCGGTGAAAAGTACCAAAACTAATTCTAAATAATTCAAATACCTAAATAAAATTGTAGTTTGAAAAAAAAATTAAGTGGTTTTTGAACTATTAATTTTTAAACTTAGTTAATGAAGATTTTATCAAATATCTCACTTTTTTTAAATGCAATGATGCCGGGTCATTCGACTTTTTAAAAAGAGGATTTTATAACGATTACTTATTTTATGTATTTGAATTATTTAGAATTAGTTTTGGTCATTTTCACCGACTTCGAAAATTTTTTTTTTTTCGCAAAAAATAAAAACTAATATCTCAAAAATTCTTCTTTTTTAAAAGTATTTTAAGCCATGAATAAAAATATGGGATGTTACATTTAAAAAAACAAAGTTCATGGTGTTTCCGGTGAAACCGGAAGTGATTTGGAAAATAAAAAATGCACATAAAATTTGTTTTTTTGAACCATAGAACATAGCCAAATTTCAAATTTTTCAATTCATAAATAAAAAAGTTATAGAGGTGACCCAGTTTTCATTTCCACCCGGTATATTTCTTCTTTTTATAAATGGCCCATTTTATTTAGGAATATTACCATGAACTTCAAAAACAGGTTGTAGGTTAAGCGAGTTAACATTAGACTTTTTTAAACAACCACTTATTTTTATGGTAAATTATAACTTCCAAACTACTTACTTAAAAAATATAAAAAGTGTGGTCGGTTATTCTGATAAAATAACCTATAATAATATGCAAAAAATGGGTGGTTACTATTTTATTGCTATTTTAAAATAGTGATAATTTCTAAATAGTGCATCACTAAGAATCGTAAAGCATTTATTTGAAACATGTTTTTCAAAAATGCTTCATTTCAAAAATGAATGGGACTTTTTGTACACTCTGTATGTATTTTACATTCCAATATAATACATATATTTCTTAATAATCTTTAAGCATATTAATTAACATACATATTACGAGAGTTGATTGGTGCAAATAAGCTTCATTTAACTTTAAGGACAAAATTTCCGCATTTAGTTTCCTGACTTGTTCAAAAGGACTACTTTCAGGAGGATGCCTGAGAGTAAATTAGTTGGTTAGTCTTTTATATTTAAAAGATGGTATTTACTTTCTTTAGAAAACTCTTAATTATAAAAATGTTCTCCAGCAGTTTTTTTTGGTTAAAAATTGAAATTATAATCATTCTTTCCTTTCAAGCTTATTATAATTTTCTCTTTTAAAATAAAAATAAATAAAAAAATATAAAGAGGGTAAGTCTTGGTAAGTCTGTAAGATGATAATATCAGACACGATTCGATATTAAAAAAAAAAATGTTTGTAATTGTGGACCAACATTGCCGGGTCGCCTATTCGAATTAATAAATTAAAATTTTTTAGGGTTTATACAGGGTGTCCCGAAATTAAGCGGCCAAAATTTAGGAGGCGATTCTACAACTAATTTTAAGAAAAAAACTTCCTATAAACATGTGTCCGATTTCGCTTCCTAAGAGAGCTACAGCCCTTTAAATATTGTGACTAAAACTAGGTTTTTTGTTATTTATTTGAAAACAGTTTGTAATAAAGATTTGAAATTTGGTGTGAAGACTAATACGTTTAAGATATAATTTCTCAATTTTTTTCAGATTTTTTGAAAGCTTTCAAAAAATTTAAAAAATTTTTAGAGCTTTTACCAATTGAATCCAATATTCTGTACTGCTTTGGCTGTAATAAAAAAATTCTATTTTAAAAATTCAATTTTGGAAGCTTATAACTGCTCAGGGGTGCTTTTTTGGATATAGATAAATAGGGTCATATCAACTTATTTTTAGGTCTACTGTTCCCAGTTAATCGTTGTCGGTCGAATTTTGGAACACCCTGTATAGTCTTATTAAAACAATTTACTCCCTTATTCTCTAAATTGTCGTGGGTAATGAGTCGTTCATGAACGATAGTCGTTAGGAAAAATTATAACGTCCCGTTTAACGACAATCGTTAAAATTGTATTCTCTATCGCCGCTTATTCGTAAGTAAGTCGACCTTTAAACGAAAGGTAACGATAATCGAACGGTTTTAATTGAACTCAACTTTTGTTATCAAGAAATTCAAACCAAAATTGAGAACTTGTAACATATTAGGAGTGAAATCAAAAGATATTCATCGGCGTTAGAGGTTCATATTTTCGCCACTAGGGGGCCAACAGGATTTTAAAATCGCGTATTTATTTTATTGAAATAAATCCGGGTAAGCGTTGTTTATAATTTTAAAAGCGAGTAAGTTCAGTCCAAGAACGTACCTAAGTTCAATCTATTAAAACGAATATTTAAAAAAATGATAAAAAAGTACGTTGTATCAAGACAACGACCATATGCAAAAAATACATAGCGTCAATAAACAGATGGAATTTTTCTTCTTCTTCTTGTTGGCTGTAAATGATGTAGAATTTCATTGAATAGTTGAAGACATAAATCTTTGGGGATGAGTCTCTATAGTTGAATTGTGTGTGTTTAAATTTCTAGATTCTCCAAAGAAAATATTAAATTATTTTAATTTTAAATAAAGCCACAAAAAAGAAATTAGCATAACCTTTAATTATTACCTATTTACAGTAAAAGTATTTTTTTAATATAATTACTATCTTTGTACTTCTTCGGCTAATAAAAGAAATGAATGTTCCAGTATTATGTTATATTTATATTTATTTATAGAAAAAAATCGATTTAAATTTTCAAAACGTTAGCAAAAACGATAGCTTCAAGTCTGACGTTGAATAACGATAGATGAATGATAATACTTGAACGATTATATCGTTCAATAACGAGTCGTTCACTTGTCATTAAGAGTTAGTGAATAAGGGGGGTTAATTTTGTTATAAGATCTATTAGCAAATGTATGTAAAAAATCAGGAGGCGATTCATTGGCTAAATCTGAGATAAAAATAAAGAATAAATATTTTGTTTAACATGTTCCATTTTTTATGCAGAAGGTGTCAAAATTTCTTTATTTTTTCCTGTTTTTAGCATAACTTCTGAACCTTTCAAGCAATTTTTTTGAAATTTGGAGGAAACTCTAGTCTTTAAATTTGTAATGAGATAAAGTTGGTATCCAATGTAAAAAATTACAGGATCGTATATTTTAGGGGGCAGGTACCCCTTTTACAAAAATGAATTCTTTACTTTTATCTTAAATTTTTTTTGCATAAATTTGCTTACACCCTGTATAAATCCACAATACAATTTTTGCAAAGATAAATAACAATAATGCTAATTAATTGGTATAAAACGTTCAAACCATTTAATTTGGTTATATAATTTAAATATACTTCAATAATTAAAGTAGCGATTAAACGATTATCGTGTTTTACTTACGCTATAATATATTATTTATTATTATTGTGGTAGTTTACACAAAACTGAATTAATCTTAGTTTAGTACACATGAAGAGAATTTTAAGGTTAGCAATTTAAACGAAGTAGCAATGTTAAATTCATACTACTGAAGTTATACTGAGATGGAGATTGCATAAAAACTAATTTAATCCATGTTACGATGATGGAGGTAATTTGTTGCAGTGTAGTTATAATGTAATTTTGGATGAAAATTTAATGCAATCCATTCGAGTGCAGTAACTTTACGATTCAGTAATAGGAAATTTATAATTTTGTTAAATTTATATTCATAGAAAATATTTTAAACTTTTATTTAAAATAGAACCCAGTAACTAACTTTTATTATAACAAAAAACTAGTTTTTGTAATTCACTAACAAGTAAAACAGTTTCGTATAATCTTTTATGATTAATTTGTCTACAAAAGCAAATATACATATATGTAATTTGTTTTCAATTCATGATAGGTATTTTTTGTTTGTTTTAAATGATAAGAGTATTAAAATAGAATATTTTGTTTCGATTTAATTCCTCTATTATTTTAGGTAGTTTACCTTTAAAAGCTTGCTCTATTTCCATTTTATTAAAAAAACAGCTTTGTACGTAAACACATGCTAATATAGTAATAAAATCTATTTCCCTTCAATGTATGAAAGCTTGTAAAACAGGCAGTTAAATTCACAAAAACACATTTTACGTTTTAAAAGTTTCGTGCCGCCAACTCGAGCTTATTATCAATCGGTATTTATTATACATTAGTAATGTACGAAATGAATAGTAGTTTAATGGTTTTGGAAAATATCTAGAATTTAAATACAAACATTATTGTCGATTCATTAATTCTGTAATAAAAACTAAAAATACTAATAAAATCAAAATATTCTTTAAATTTTTATTTATAATTCAGTACAAATATTACACATATTTGCATAAAAATAAAATAACAACCTTTTATCAATAAATTATATGGTCATTTTAAACAATAAAAATCTTATGGATTGAATGTAACAAGTTTGATAATCGGATATTTTAAGAAAAACATACGATTATAAAATGTGTAAAATCGATAAAAATTAAAAAGGTTTTTCTCATTTATAAAAATGATAAGTAATCACATTAATGGCTATTGTTTATTAAAGAATCCTAATTTACAAAATATAACCAATTTTTATTTTGTAAATATAATTACCCTAAAAACACTATTAAGCCTCTTAAACATGCGATACAAAAATGGTGTATTGATCAGTAATAATTATATCTTAAAGTCTATAAAGTAATTGCTACTAAAATAAATTGAGTGATTTGCTTTGCCCTAAATTTTAATGCCTAAGAGAAATGGAAGTTTTAATTAGTATATTCCAGATAATAAATTTTTAGTTGACTTCTCAAGTTACTTTTAAAATTTACAGATAAGTTTATTTTGCATTTTACGTTCTTGCTTCTTATGAAAGCTTTCTCCGCTTACTCAAAGCTTAAGTAAAAAGATTACATTGTTTTGAATTAAACGCTTCTTGAACGATTTTAATTAAAAAATATTGCATTATTTTAAAGCCAAAGTTGCATAATAATTTCAATTAAAATGTTAATAGAAAATACGCGCTTCATCTTAGAGGTTTTAAATTATACAGAGTGTATACAAAGTTGAATAACAGGTTTATAGTCAAGCGATAAGCATTTTAATTTTTTTAACCTATTTTTATGGTAAATAATAACTTCTAAACTATTTTATGGATCGAATAAATCTTTCATTTTACTTCCGGTTTATCAGGAAATGGCACCAACTTTCTTATTTTAAATGTAATCCCCTAATTTTTTCTACGTAAAATCAAACATTGGTTAGTTTTAAGTATGTTTATGACAAAAAAATTTTTTTTTTCAAAACTTTAAGAAAAAATGTTGAATTTTTTTTTGCTAAAAAATTTGAGTAAAACCTACAAAAACTATTTTTAAATAATACAAATACGTAAAATAAATTGTAATTTATAAAATTTATTTCACTGTTCTTGAGATATTATTTTTTTTAATTTTCAAGAAGCGTTTTTTGGAAATATCTTTACTTTTTTAAATGGGATGATATAAGGGCCACCCCCTAATTAAATAGAGGGTTTTTTCCGGTTACTGTGATATCCCATATGTATGTTTAAAAATAGTTTTTGTAGGTTTTACTCAAATTTTTTACCAAAAAAAAATTCAAATTTTTTTCTTAAAGTTTTGAAAAAAAATATTTTTTTGTCATAAACATACTTAAAATTAACCAAAGTTTGATTTTACGTAGAAAAAATCAGGGGGTTATATTTAAAATAAGAAAGTGGATGCCATGTTCTGATAAACCGGAAGTAAAATTAAAAATTTATTCGATCCATAAGATTTGTTTTCTTAGATCATATAATATACTAAAATTTTAATTTTTTATTTCCATAAATAAAGAAATGCCAGGGGTGGCCCTAGTTTCATTTCCACCCGGTATGTAGTAAAAATAGGTGGTTGCTATTTAACCATAGTTAATGATGTTTAATTTGCTGGTCAAGGTCATGGCAATATTCCTAAATAGTAGGTCACAAAGCATCGTAAAGATTTTATTTGAAATATTTTTCTCAAAAATGCTTGAATTCAAATATAAATGGGCGTTGCCAAACTTTTCGTACACCCTGTATACTTTTATTTATAATTCTAAACTTAAACAGTAGTAAAATTTAAATTAAAGTGGAAAAATTTAATCATAAGAAATAATAACGCCAGGTGTAGGCAAAGTAGGTGCTTTAAAATATTTCAAACTAGGGATACATCATGAAAAAACGTCTGCTTGTTAGCAGTAAAACGTTATTAAATTTTAAAAGGTAATATTTATTCACAAAAACTGTTCTTTTTAATTCTATTAGTTACTAAAATAGAATATTTAGTTAACAAAAATTGTTTTTCAATAATTATTATCAATATTTTCAGAATTTATTATACAAGTAGAACTGGAATTTTTACAGTAACTTAGATCTTAGATTAGATTAGATGAGTGATATTGGGAACTTACAGTTTAGTTTATTTATTATTATTCATTATTATTTATTGTATTGTATTATAATATTTTAAATTGGGTTTTTATTATTCCTAAAAGGATCTACAATGGATATATGGACATGTCAGAGTTAATAAAGTTCGTACATACAAATTATTTTCAAATTAAAAAGATACTGGTAATATTTCCTATAAAATTATATCATGAAAACAAAAAGTTTATATTACACATTTAAAATAATATTTTGAAGTTAGGATACCAAATTAATGAATCCAAGTACTTCTCTATTAAAGTATTAGCACCCTTCTAGCAATAATTCATTAATTTTGTTTAAGTATATTTATATTTCTACATTTTTTAGTTCTTCAAGCAGTGAATTAAATAGATAGATATAAGAAATTTTTATGAAAAAATTGGAGCGTATGTATCTAAAAAGTTCTCTACATGAGGCCATGAGGTTACTTTAGAGATCTGCATCATACATCTTATAATCTCTTTTGCATAACAAATATTTTATGGACTGCTGATGAGACCCCAAAATAGAGCACTCAATAAAGTTGTCATAATTGTACCTATTCGAAATAAATAAGTTTAAGAATATTTAGAAAGACATGCTCACGCACTCTAATTATTATGTAACATGCGAAATTTAGAGGCTTGGTCATGTTTTCACAGTGACAGTTCCAATTAAGTTTTTTTGTCAAAAAAATCCAAGAATTTCACTGTGTCATGGTGATCATAAATAACTTCATCATAATTATTAGCACGATTTACAGTATAGTACAGTTTTGTCCAAATTTAGAAATATATAATTTTTTCCCAAATACGGTTCATGACATTCTTGGATCTATTATAGCTGTCATTAAGCTCTGATACTCTGATGCTCTGATTGTGTACCGTCTTGTATATTCCAAGAAGAACGTAAAGAATAAAAAGAGTCGCCCTAAGAATACTGCCTTGAGGCACCCCATATTAATTTGTTCTTGAGGTAGAGCACCTATCCAACTTTTCCTGTAGTAATCTACGGTGCACGGTGTAAAACGCCCTGGAGAAATCAGAGTAAACGCCAGTAAGATTTTTAATGGATTCAATAACCACTATAATTTCTCCATACGTCGACACCAGTGCATCATTTGTGGACAGGCCCTGCCGATTCCAAAAACCGACGTTAGTGAAGTTGGTATATAATTTAATATGTTCTGCGGACATCTTTCTTAAAATTTGGGACAATTTTTTATTATTTTTTCAGACTACAATTGAAAGTACGTCTTTTTGAGTTAACTAAGTTAGAAATTACATCCAAGAAGTAATTATTAAATGAATTTGCAATTCCGGCATGATTTGACACGTTTGCACTATCTTCATCTTCATGACTAATTTCTGAAGGAGGATAAATATGCTTTATGCTTTGCAGCATCATTTTTCTATATTTTTTCAGGTGGATTTGCATAAATTATTATTGGAGTTAATTATCAACGAGTTGTTATAATTTATTTTAGCGTTTCTTAAGTTTAAGTAGTCTTTGTAACAATTGGTCTTCCTTAATAAGTTGAGATGATATCTAATTATTTGGTTTATTCTTATTTTTATTTCCCTTTATTTTAATTACAGGGTAGCAGTTATTGAAATGATACATGGTTAAGCATTATATTAAATCAATAGTATTTTTATCCTTTTATAATTGTCTTTAAAAAAATTGTAATATATGATTAGTCACTAGTCACATCGATATTTTGATATTACAAAAAAAAACAGGGAAAGGAAAAGAGTTAATTAAACTTTAAAATTAAGAGTCATTTCCTAAAAGGCAAATACATTTAATAGTTTACGGGCACCAAGAAATATGCTACTGCAAAATAGCTATTTTTAGTACAAGTGAGTAAATCCCCAATCAAACGAATGATAAAATCAATTTGCTCACGTGTACTAAACCTGTTTTTTTTCATTGTCGTTTAAAGAATAAATAATATGTACTTTAATTATATTTTCTAAGTTTTGGAAAATTTTATTCTCAACCTATTTGCCATTACCAAAATATCAGTACTTAGAATTTATAATAATATTACTGTCACTCTTGAGTTACCATTTTTATATTAATTAAATTATAACACAAAAATAATTTTAAATATCAAAATTTTAGAGATTTAATTTTTTTTCTGATTTGTAAGCTAAATTTATTAGGGGTACAAAGTTAAGATAATTTTAGGTCATTATATAATACAGGGTGATGATAAAGTTTGGAACATAATTAATAACTGCCGTATTTAATTGTTTTTAGAAAATCGCTCGGACAGGTCAATTTTAGTTTATAAAATTAAAAAATAAATTAAAAAATTACCAAGAGATGGCATTTTAAAAACTAAAATTGACCTTTCCGAGCGATTTTCTAAAAACAATTAAATACGCAGTTATGAATTTTATCATCACCCTATATACCTATATACAGTATTGGAAAAAAGTAGAGCAACATTACCTTTTTTTCTAAAATGTTTAAAAATAGTGAAAATAATGTTTAATTTTAACACTCAGTATTTACTATCGAATTTATAAAGTTTATTTTAAAAGAAATTTCTTTCAAAATTTAAATATTTCTGAAGAATTTTTATCATTCACTCTTTATTGTTGGAAAAACGCAGAGAAACATATGCAACATTTTATTATAATTCACAAAATAATGAAAAATTTTATTTCACATTTTATTGAAATACTTAGTTTATGCTTATCCATCAAGCCGCGAGGAATAAAAATTTCAAAATAAATTAAAAATTTGATAATTAGTGATTTTAATAAAAAAGTATCACAAGCTGATATTTCTAGAAAGTATTCGCTGCATAGATAAATTATATCCAGAATTATAAAAACGTATAAAAAAAGTGAAATAGTAGATTTCAAAAAAGTCTGGACGGCCACGAAAAACAACATTACGAGAAGATAGAGAGCGCTTATAAATATTTCAAAACAAAACCCATTTATATCTTCAAACCAAATTAAGACCCAATTTGATAACAGTCAGTTTTCAAATATTACATCACGCACTTTCAGAAATAGACTAAGTGAGAACATCTTATAGCTGGAAGACCAGCAAAAAAACCTCTACTTTTAAAGAAAAACAGTCGTGCCCGAATTAAATTTACTCAAGACCACATTAATTGGACTTTGGAAGATTGGAATAGGGTAATATTCAGTGTTATGTTCGACATACAGTAAAACATGGTGGTTGGTGGTGGATCTATAATGATTTGGGGGTGTTTCTCTGCTTTCGAAATGGGCCCGATTCATCGTATAAATGGCATAATGGATCGTTTTGGGCATAAAAATATTTTAGAGAACGTTATGGTCCCAAATGCTGATAGTACTCTCCCATTACGTCACTTCTTTCAGCAGGATAATGATCCGAAGCATACATCAAAGTTTGTAAAACAATTGTTAGCGGAAGAAAACATTAATTTATTGAAATGGCCATCACAATCTCCGGATTTAAATCCAATTGAAAACCTTTGGATTTTGAATAACAAAATTCGCTATAAGACTGACAAAAATTTGGACGAACTCTTTTCAGCGCTTAAAAATGCTTGGGATGAAGTAGTCCAATTTTAATTGATAATGTTTTAAAATTAATGCCCAGAAGATGTGCTGATATACATAAGAACAACGGGTATTGGACAAAATATTAGTTTATTCTTTAATTTTTGTATTTTTATATGAATAAATAATAAGTTTTTAATTGTTGCTCTACTTTTTTCCAGCCTTATTACTAAATTATTTTTAATAATAATTTTTATTTTTATTTAATAAAAAAATTATGAAATAATGTAGATTTAAAGCATTCTTATTATGAAATATTAAAGTTATTTTTTACCGAATATTATAACCTATATATCAAGAAAATGTAAATGTTGGTCTACTTTTTTCCAATACTGTATTTGCCGTTTAGGAAGTGATTCTTAACAAAAGATGAAATAGTATAAAAAATGGTTGGACATAAACTGCATACCAAAAGCAATAAACTACCAATGCATATATAATTATTTATTGCTTTTGGTTTGTATATTACGTCCAACCTAAAAATAAGTTAACTGCAATACATTTTCCAAGAGCAATAGCATGTTTAAATTCAATATGAATGATTAAATATTTAACACCTAATATTACGTTATACGCAGATTTAATCATTGCATTTTAATAATACTACAATTACATTAGCTTAAAACAATTAAATTTAATTAATTTCAAAGTAGCAGCTTTAAATTAAGAAGTTTAGAGTGACTTCATTTTAAATTACAAATATTTACAAACTGCCATTAACAGTTAACAGTTTCTAGATTAATCTACCATTATGTATTCACTCTACTTAATTAATTATTCATATGGTTTTTAGATCTAAGAAAATACTATACGTAATCATCAATTTTTCACTATTATTCAATCTGTATTTGTTCGCGTGATAAAACTGATAAGTAACTGAATTTGCATAAAATATTTTTGTTATTTTTAATATACATACTATTTTTTAGAGAATTGTAAGTACCCTCGAATTTACCACCACTAATGGCAAGTTCTCACGGATCAAGTTTAATTGACCGATTGTAGTTGATCAACAAAGTTGTTCAACTCTATTGAAACAAAGGTTCTCACTATTTTGAACTGTTTCAATGTACCTACTAAAATAATATGTGCTTATGTCAGAAAACAATTGCCATTTTTTTTATATTAATATTATTTTACTTACTTATTTATTAACAGCTGTTGATAAATTAATAAATTAAAAATAAAAAAAAATGAGTAAGTACACTTAAGGTTTACATCTACATGTTGGGTATCACTATATCAGAAAAAAATTCTCTAGGTATTTGAATCACTTAAGAGTTGTTTTAATAGATTTTATTTAAAAAATGCCAAAAAAAATCCAAAAATTTATAAGAAAGTTCAGAAAAAAATTTTTGTCACAAACATACTTGTAACTTACCAATGTTTAATAATAACTACAGAAAAGTAGGGTGTTACATTTAAAATAAGAAAATTGATATAATTTCCGGAGAAACCGAAAGTCAAATTGAAAAAAAAATTATTTTAATAAATGGGTTTTATAATGCCATATAACGTACTAAAATTTCAAATTTTTATTTACAAATAACAAAATAAAATATTAATATTATATTAATGGTTATTTATGTCATAAGGCTCGTAACGTCAATCATTATGGTGAATATTTGCTAACACGATGTGAACCATAATGTTTGTTACGATTCGAATTACATCGAAAACTATATCTGCTTGCATAAATAATCAAAAAAATTGAAATAAAATAAATAAACTGTCAATAAATTAAATTTTTTTGACAGCTTAGTATCATCAATTTTATTATGATTTGGCGCCTATAATGAAATCGTTGCCATGGTGATTTCCTTTATTGACCTCAAACCAACTCAATCCGATAAAGATCGTCATTATGTCAATCAAAATGACACGTGAAGATAAAATATAGCAGATATAATATAATAAATGTACAAAAACAGCGTTTCTGATGTCCTTCGTTGGGTTGAAATATCATCCTAACTCTTAATGAACCACTTCTGTACCCATGTTTTTGGTTTGTTCGAAGAGTCCCAAGAAAATAAACCGAACTATAAAGAACCATGTCGGATTATAATCTTCCAAAAATATGCGTAAACGTCACTTCTCTGACATGTTGGTTGCATATTCAAACTTAACATATCAAATTTCCTAATTAATGGCATGTCAAGAGTCAAGAGTGGAATTTATTGTTAATATACGAATTAAATTAAAATCACTGCTTATAAATTATACCAAACACTTGTATTCACCATTACATGTGAATTTAGACTATTAAAAATTATAATATCTTTTAACGAAAAATTGTCCTTGGCCAGGATTTGAACCTGTGGCATTCATGATTTGCTTTACTTGATGTAAGTAAGAATATATTTAATGTTTTTTAATATTGCAATTATTCACCATGTAAACAATGTTAGGAGAATGTTGCTCTTAAACAATCTGTAGAACAGAAAAGTTAAGATATTTAGCATCGATCGTAGAATATCCTAAAAATATGCATTATACTAGTTTATTCCATCAAAACACTTTCTTGATGCAAATTTTATGTTTTATGGTACTACAGGAACGTTACAAGGTTTTCTTATGGTTTTAATAGTAAATCATATTTTATATACCAATGAACACTTCTGAAAACTTCATAAAGGCAAGAAAAAATTGTCGAAAACACTCAATATAAAAAAAGTTCACAATTTCGTTCCCCACGAAAATGTTTGATCCTAAAAACTTATTCTTTTTAATATTCTACATGGAGAATTCGTATTTAAGATTTGTGCAGTGCGGATAGAAACTTACAACAAGATGCCATGAATAACAATTTGTTAAAATGGTTATAAAAGACAATTATTTTTTAACGGTCCTTAGTTTTGACGAGAATAAAACTATGTATTAGTTTCAGTACATTTTATTTATAACTTTTGACGTATCGGATATAAGCATTTGCAGGACATTTGATAAGACTCATTCAATTATATACCTACCTATACCTACATGATATATTATCGTAATAACTTATTAAATTAGGTGGCCTTCGATGGCCTCCTTGCACTTTTAGGTTTTCTTAAATAAATTCAGGCATCTTATTTGGTTTTATTTACACTAGGATAAAAAACTTGCAACTTGCACGTCCTTATATTTGTTGGAAATTACAATCTGAATAGAAGATAAGGTTTAGAACTAAGAAAGAAACATCCTTTACTTTAAATATACAAAAAAACATTTTAATTAAAAATGATATCACCCAAAATATAAACCGACAACCTTTAAATGAAAACAGATTTTTGCAATTATACAAATTGAATTGTCAATTTCAGCATTTAAATCAATTTATATTTAACTGGATGCAGGATTAATGTATTTATTTTTTGTCTTTAATAATTTTATTAAAAAATGCCATTTAAATACTTTTTAATTGAAATAATCTTAGAATATACCAAAATTAACTCTAATTTTGCTTATAACAATCATAAAAAATCACTATTAATATTTTTTCTTTTTAATCAAAAACATAAAATGGGTTTAAAATAATAATTTTTAATGCAAAATGTAGCAAATAAAAAGAAATCCTTTTTTTAATTTTATTTAAAATAGGTTTTTTTGTACCTTTTTTAGGCAACAACTGTCACAAAATCATGAAAAGAATCCTGTTTGCTATTCTATTTAGCTAACATAATAATAAAAATAACGGAGGGTCTTATGTTTTGTTACACAGTTTCTCTTAAAAAGCTTGCAAAATGTATATTAAATAGACTCCCTGCAACTTGGGATAAAATTTATTTAATGAACCGTTATCGTTATCCATTTTACTAAAGCCGGAAAGTTAACTCAGCATAAAATCTTATCGATGATAACTTCTTTGATACTCGCTGCCCTGAATTTGTAAAAGGTATTTACCTTAAAAATTATTCTGATGAAAAATTTAATTATTAAAAATAAAACGCTGGTATAATTTTGTTTAGAAATTGTAATTTTAGATTACTTGTGCAAGATGCATCAGGTAAATTATTTAAATTTTATCTTCAAATATCTGACTTATCACTCTATCACTTTGAATATGGCTAAGCCATTAAATTCCTAAGGGAACTTTCCTTACACGAAAGGCTTGTACACTATTACGTTTCTAAATACTGGCTTATAAATTATTTTAATTAATTTTATTTTTACTTTCAATAGCAAAAGTTAATGCTTTTTGGTAATTAATTCTGTAAACTATAGTTTTCTGGATTTTTTTGTGTGTATACTTTGCATTTCCTGTGAAAACTTCTTAACGATTAGTCTATGTTAAAAGTTTTATTATTCAATATTGTTTTTTATTATTAATGAACAGTACAGCCTCATGTGACGCTTGACAGGCTTTAGTAAGTCATTTTTATGTTTGTGAATTTCCCAAGTAAATCGGATACACTTGGGTATACTTTGAATTGACAAGGATTAGAAAGGCGGAGTAGAAATACATTTTATGCAACCCAATATACACTAACATTGTATTGTGTATTGTATGTAAGTTAAATGTTAAATGACAAATGTCAAATTTTAAAATTATTTTTTATAATACTATTTTAAAAAATTCGACGAAAGAATACCTTAAAATTAATTAATTAATTCCTATAAAACAATATACTATTATTACCTACATTCATCTAAAAATAAAGTTATTTTAATATAACACATTTTTTAAGAAACAATAATGGACCTTTCCACAGTAAAATATTTTTGAATCAATTTTATGTTATACAGTTTTTGGTGCAAAAGTGCTAGATGTGTCTTTTATTTTAAGACATAGATCCGATAAAAAATTAACTCAATTAAGTCTTTTTCCTATCTCTTAAAATAAAAGATATTTCTACCGTTTTCAAACTAAAAACTCACCCTATAGTATGCTCTTCAGAAGCAGAAGCAGAAAGATGCCAGTTTCTTTTGTAATTAGAAAGATTTAATTTAATTTATTTTGAATTCAGGACGTCATATTTCAAAAGTTCTACACCTTTTCTAATTGTATTTAAGATAGAATAAATTGTATTTTGGAATCATCAATTCTATTTCTGAAAACATCAATTGTATTTCAGAAAATATTTGATTTCAGAAAGGACCAAATGTAAAAACATTATGAATCCAAGAGTTTTTAGCAGGGATTGCTCATGAACGACAACATATACATATACATTTTTTTTTTGGCCGGGGCCCGGGCGAGAAGGACGCGCGCGGCCCGGAAAACCCGCGCGATATATATAATTCATAAAAAAATTTACTTTGGCAATTTAACATTACACCAGTAATAATATTACGCTTAGGTCCTTATTCTTTAATCTTAAATTCAATTGAAATAATTTGTTTTAATAGTATTGTTAAGACAACTTCGGATTTTCCTGTTATGACTCCTGGTATTATGGAGCAATTGTTGGTTTACTTAGTGATATTTCTGAAAAGGTATTTTCCGGCAAGGGTGCAGGTTTCCCCCAACGTCTCTACCGACGCGAATAGCAAATTTCAGAAGGATCAAAGAGGACATTACCAAGAAATTGTAAAATTCTTCTCATGTAAAATTTTTATAATTGAATTGCACCAAAATTAGGCCTTTTATTGATAAGGTATTGAATATGTGCAGGAATAGAAAATATAAATTGGTACAATTTTAACAATTATTTTCCTCAATATGAACGTCATTAAAATATTGAATCCACCTATCTTCTGATAATGATACTGACCTCTGTGTTTCATGAGTTTTCAAAATAACTTTTTAAATTGCAAAAGTAGCCACAAACTTGTAGATCGTCAATTTTAACGCCTTTTTTTTCCTGAAAAAAACTCCTCCCTCCGAGGTATATTTTTTATATTCATCCAACTTAAATTCTGATAATGTCTTTGTTCAACTATTAGGTAATCAAGACATACACAAAAACAGGTCAATTTTAAAATTTCAACTTCACCTTCTTTTTCGTCATTATGTTTCAATATATTTTATTTTTTTCTTTAACCCCCCAGTACACGCAGGACTGTCTGAAAGACCGGGCAAAAATTACCTTTTTTTCCTTACCAGTGATAGTTACCCAAATTTTCTTTTTTAATTAGAAATCATGTCATCTCAGACAAAATACATATAAGTTTAAATAAAAGTATGTACCATTTTTTAAAATAAAAATTAAGTTAAAAGAAAAATATTTTGACCTATTCTCATACACCAGCTGCGTTATAAAAAATACGCTTGTAAAATATTGTATATATGTTGGAATGCAAGAAAAGGTTACACTTGTTAATTGGGTTTTCAAAAAAGGTTGTCTTATGTCTTCTTATGCGTCTTACGCGTCTTACGAGCTTACCGCTTTCAGAATTGCTACTTTTTGTATTACTTTTTTTAAGTCAAAAAAGAGGACATTAAAAAAGATAGAGGACGTGGTGCAAAAAAGGAAGCGTGGTGATAATGTCGAAACGTTGCCTGTAGAGCTTGAAAGGTGTATATTGGATAATGGACTAGCAAAAATTTTTAAGGAAGAAAAACACTACATTCTTGTGCAAGTAAATTAAAAACTTTAAAATCTTAGCGTAATTTTAATGTTAAAATCTATTATCACGATGCTGATAATGTGGAAACATAAAACTGGGTGTAATGTATTATAGATTAGAGAATGAAAATTTTTTTATAGTCTTATGAGGAGTTTCTAGTAATATTTAAAGGCCTTTAGTTAGAATAATTTAAAGTAACCATGGAAAATGTCCATTATAGACCATATAACAAATTTAATGTATGTTTCCACATTACCAGCACATCTGATTAAGTATCTGATTTTAAAAGAATATATATTATTTTAATTAATTAATTATTTTATGGTAAAACTAAAAACAATTATTATTAATAATTATTTGATGGAGGTTTATACAGATTTCTGAAAGATTTCATGGTTAAATAGAAAAGATATTAAAGGAATAATAACAGGGTTTCCACATTTGCACCACTACCTCTACCAGATACCCATCAATTAACAATTAAAAAAGAGAAATCGTCCAGTTAAAGTAGGACATCTGGTAGCGCTGGGCGACAAGTACTGTGTTTACTATCTAAAAAAAAAATTTTGATAGAAGAAAAGTGAAACACCTTGTATACATATAATTCGATTTTTACGGTCGCGTGATACTCATGAATGCTTAAGACATGGGATAGCGTGTTTATCATCATGGTAGCTTGATACTCATATGTCGAAAAAGTTTATAGAGCTTTGCAGAACATCAAGAATAATGTGACGGGCTAAAAAATACGAAAAATTACGTCCTTGGCTAGGCCCATTTTATTGGAGAGAAAAACTTTGCTGAAATCAAGCTGACAACAAACTGATACACAAAATAAATTAGCAACCTACGTATATTTATTTCTTTCATAAATTTTTCTTACATATAAGGGTACATATTTTGATGAAATAAAGTTGTTTGTAGATCTGATAGTAAACTTTACCAGGAGAAAACTTTTCGTAAAAGTAAAGTTAAACTTAAATTGAAACTTAATTTTTTATTTATCTACTTATACTGAATTTGAATACTAATACTTGTGAGTACCAAAATGAAATCAATCAACACAAAATGCAATAAACAGCCTTTGAAGTTAAATTTTAATTATAAACTGATGTGTTAATTTTGATTTTTATTGATGCATGTATTTATGATATGGTTGATTTTAATTGCAAAGGGTGCTTTATATAAAATTGAAACCGAAGTACAGTTTGATTTATCACACGTACAGCCACTCTACTCTTGTTTTAAAACGCAAATGCAAATGACAACCCCTTGAATGATGAAGTTCCACTTGATTTTATTAACATCAACTTAAAACTCCATTAAATCAATAGCCAAGTACAAACAGAAGATTAAAATTATTTTAAATAAACACAGATAGAAAAACGGTTTCGAGAGAATTTAACCATAAAAATAATTAATTACACTCGCTTAAACAGGTTGGATATTTATAATTTTTATTGGACAAATGCCAGACGTAATAAAAGCTTTTCAGTTTTTTTGTAACGTGATTTTAAAACATTTTAAATATTATTCCGCAAATTAATTTACAATTAAATACTGATATTTTTATTTTTAATTCAAGATATATGTATAATAAAAAAAGATAAATAATATTTGTTAAAAAATAACTAGTGACTTTTAAATAAAAAAATTAAAAGAAGTTGATTTTTTTTTTATGAATTAATATGAGTGGAAGACTAAATACTTTTTTACTAATTTTTCCAAGATTATTTATAAAAAATATTTTTAAGTAAATACTCAATTCAGGCACTTTTATCTTTTAGGTTTTATGTGTGAGATTTGGAGTCGTAAAATTGTTTACTAAAAAATATTGCTTTTACGTGGGTGTTGATCGAACATCTGTCAATAATAAATTTTCTAACCGTATAAAATAAGTTATAAGGAATTTTATTGTTTGGTGAATTATATGTTTCAAAGGAATCGAATGTCTAATGCGCCCATGGGAATGGACTTTTTTAGATTTTATTGTAGTTTGCTATTTTTCGTGACTGCAAACTTAAAAAAATGTTGAAAACTTATATTTATGCTTCTAATCTAAATCAATCTTTTAAATAATCATTACAAATTCTAATATAATTTAAACTAAAAAAAAGTGTTAAAACAAAATGTTTGGATTTTTCTTATATGTAGAGTCATAAATCATATTTTGGGAAAATGTCCCGGATTTTTTTTTTACAAATTTATTGGATTGAACAGCATGATAAATACATCGTACTGGTACAACGTGCTTCAGAGTTAAACAACTTTTAACGCATCACTCACTTGCTACATTTACTTACTTTTTAAAAGCTTTTTTAATTTCCTTCACCGGCAGCAGTTTTTCATAAGTGAACATCTTGTTTAGCTTTTCGTAGCTTTCATTTTAAATAGTTTTCTAAATTGCAATAAAAAGTGTAGCCTTAATTTACGAAATATTTAAAAGCATATTTTTTGCTTTGTCGTAAATAGTTTATTAAAATTTGCTTACAGATAAATTTTTAACTGAAAAAATAATTTTACTTTCAAAATCAATAATTTCTCAAGAATTTTAAAGTAAACATTCAATTAATAGGAAAAACTTACAGGTTTTCTCCTTAGGATTTTATTAAATTACGGAAATAATATCTTTGATTTATCGGCTTTTCTGGCCTTTCAGGTTTTAACACGCATATTCTAACTAAGCAGATTATTTTTACCATTGATTATTATCAAGAAATAAATCAGTTTAGAGAACGTAATATCGATAACTTTTTTGTAGAGCGAATATACACCTATGTATGTATACTTATCAGAGTTCCTGCCATTTACTGTGTACCTTTTTCGTTTTGTTTTATTTTATTTTATAATAAACTTTATTAGGTTATCAAATTAAGTTTGTATATATAAGCCCATCATCTTTATTGACACAAACTTACTAAGCTAATATTTATTTTTACAAAAACAGTTAACGCACTTTTATTGTGTTTTACTTCCAAATTCTAAACTTAGGATATTTCCAAAGTTTATTAAAACAAATAAATGGAATTGTTTGTAAAATATATTAAATTTCGCTTTTTTAACTAATACAAGTTGTTAATTAACCTGGTTCTACACACCTTTTCCAATTGTATTTCAGAAAAGATCTATTCAATTTCAGAAAGCAACAATTGTAATTCAGAATAGTGAATTGTATTTCAGAAAGCAGCAATTGTATTTCAGAATAATCAATTTAAGAAAAAATCAATTGAATTTCAGAAAGCATCAATTGTATTTCAGAAAAATAAATTTAATTTTAGAAAAGACCAATATCTTTTAAATATTAAGTAAGCCAAGAGTTTTTGGCGGCGAGAATTCCAAACATGTGTTATAACAATACTGTTTTAATATTAGAATAGATAATTTCAATTGGGTTTAACATTGGTGAATAAGGACCTTTTATTATTTGTGGTGTAATTTGATAAATTGTATGTGTTGTTGTGGTTCACATGCACAATCACCGCCAAAAACTCCCGACTTCCTCAATTTTTTACAATTAGTCTGTTCTGATATTATATTAGATTTTTCTGAAATACAATTCATGCTTTCTGAAATACAATTCATGCTTTCTGAAATACAATTGACTATTCTGAAATACCATTGTTATTTTCTGAAATTGAATTGATTATTCTGAAATTGAATTGATTATTCTGAAATAGAATTGATCTATTCTGAAATACAATTGAAAAAGGTGTAGTAATTTAGGTGAAATGTCTATCAATTAAAGCAAATTTTGGAGCCGTTTTACTTTCGCTGCTATCTATATCCGGTTATACAGTGGTGAAAAAAAGTATGAAAACTTTTATTTATTTTAAATAATTCCCAAATTTTTATTTGAACTTAAAACAAGATTTTTTTGGGTTTTATTTCTTGAAATTGTGTAATAAATTTTATTCTTGTCACATTCATGTTATTGCTGAAGAAAGTATAGAAACTTATTTCTATTTTAATTAAAATCGCTTTGTTTTACATAATTTGTTTAAAACAGTCACATTTGTAAATTAGATATTTGCTTTAAAATTCCCAAAGGTCTTTATTTTATGATAGATTTTAAGCAAAAAGAATTATCCTCGAACAAAGTAGTTAAAGACTGAATTTAACTGCATTTAATGCTTGGTATCTTGATGACGCTCTATAGGTGATCAATCGAACATTGTTCTTGATAACCTTGGAAGAATTATTAGGAGTTCTAGAAAAATTGGCCTTGAACTCAATTTAATAAATGTGAATTATTTTTCTTGGATAAACCTGATCAAGAGATTATTAATAATTTCGATATTCACGCCCCAGGTATAAAAGTTAAAAAAGTAGGTATTGTTTCTTCTTTGTACACACTGCTCTCTCCAACAGCTTTCAAGAGAAATACGATGCATTGGAATTTATGTCATCACGTCTTTTAAAGGTTCCATCTCACATAGCTTTCTTCCTTTTAAAAAATTGTTTGGCTATTCCAAAACTCATATATTTATTGAATTGAGATGTAGTCCTACTTGGCATGAATCTTCTGGAATTTTAAATTTTGACAATATTTTAAATTACAAATTACAAAAATTACAAATAATTTTTTTTTCTCAAGAAATTTGGTCCCATGCAACTTTACCTATACGTAAGGCCTCGTCTTTATCTATGCCCTTTTACCTTCTTATTTTAAAAAAAATTATGGACAACCTTTTACTTGAATGTGACTAATACAATTCCGAATATTATTTTGGATCGTCGTGAAAAATCTATTCAAAAAGCCTGGGATACTCCTCTTTTGGACATAAAATAATATTTCGTCATTTGCTAACAACTCTCATAAGAATAGCAATTGGTCTTCATCTTGTTACTTTTCTGTGTATTCTACAAACGTGTTTCTGTGGCGCTACTATGAATGAGGATGGACTTCATGGATTAAGCTGTCGATTTAGTGCAAGAAGATTTTCTCGATACCATAAGGTTAATGATATTATTAAAAGAGCATTACCTTCCGCAAATATTCCTTCCATTTTTTAGCCTATAGAAACAAGCAGAGATGATGGAAAAAGGCTTGACGGAATGAGTATGATTCCTTGGAGTTGCTGGAAACCAGTAGTTTGGAATTTTACTTGTGTCGATACCATGGCTCCTTCTCATTTATCAGGTACTTTAATTTTGTCTGGAGCTGCACTATTAACAGGAGAAAAGATTAAAATTTCTAAAAACAGAAATCTTGAACAAAATTCTTTTTTTCCCAGTTAGCATTGAAACTTTTGGTGTTTGGGGTCCTCTTGATTTACGATTTATTAGTGAAATAGGAAAACGATTAGCAAATGTTAGCAAGGAACCAAGATCCACATCTTTTCTAATACTGTGTATTAGTATTGCTATTCAGAGGGGTAATGCTGCGCCTGTCTTGGGTGCGCTTCCTAAAGGAAAATCCTTTGATGAACTTTTCTCAATTCCATATTTCGATATTCAGAATAATTTGTCTTCCCATGGCTTGTCCTCTTCGAAGAAAGAAGATGTTTGTAATTTATTATTTGATGGCTCCTTTGTTCCTTCAATAGATCCAGTTCTGGGTTCATCGGAGATAACAAATAATCAACATCAAAAGAACATCTCAACTGGTGATGCCGAAGTTAAAGACCAGATTGAAGAATCGCTTGAAGATGAAGAAGATAACTGCAAGGAAGAAGAGGAGCCTGAGCCTGTTAATAATGGACGTCGACGTAAACCAAAAACCGCTCCCGCAGAAAAAAAAGGAACCAGCTAAAAAAAGAGAGACCTGGTAAAAGAGCCGGAGAGAAAGCTGAGGAAGTTACTTCTGATAACAAGGAACAAAAACAAGTAGAAGTTCTCGAGCGTGGTATGAAGAAAGCAACTAAAAAGACTGAACCAGAGACTGATGATGACAAAGAAGAAGAGGAAGTCAAAGAAAAGAAAGAAGATGCCGAAGAAAGGCCTAGACGTGGCAATCGGGCACAAAAAATCAACTACAATGAAAATCCTGGTAGCATTCGAAAATGATTTTTTTTCTTATATTTTATATTTAGCTGTATTCAACCTTTAAAATTGTTACATTATTTATACTAATTTTTATAGACTAGTTAAAATTAAAAAATTACTAAGGGTGATTCATTGATAATTAAAGATATAGACACGTAATGGTGTGGAAACGTCACATAAGTCGGGAAGATTTCAGAAAACCATCGCTAGAATGAATAAAATTATTAAGAGCATATCCGAAAAAATTCTCGTATAGCGACTAGACAAATTCGAGCAGAGTTTCTGGACCAATTCAACATTTAGCTAACTCCCAAAAATCAATTTATAACCGTAGATTTAAATGAACGTGTTGTAGTAAAAAACCCGTTAATTTCTAAGAAAAATACAAGAACTCGAATGAAATTTGCCAGATCGCATTGGATTATGAAAAAGTGGAGCGATGAAGATTATGTTTGGCGACCCGTAAGCTAATATTGATCTAAAGATACCAAATGCCGACCATAAAACATGTTGGGGGTCTATTATTATATGAGGCTATTTTTCTCGATCTGGGGTTATGCCAATTTCACAAGCTGAAGACAAACTGGATCATTTTCGGTAGAGAAACATTTTTGAAAACCAAATGTTGGAATTTTCTTCTGAAGAAATACCACTGATGTGGAGGTTTTAGCAGAATAAGGATCCAAAGCACTCTGCCAATTGGGTGAATGATCTTCCCAAAAAATTGAATCTACTTGAATGGATGCCACAATTTCCAGATAGAAATCCCATCGGACATCTACGCGGCTTTTTAGATTTTCTCATTCGACAAAAACAATAACAAAAACTAAAGAAGATTAATACGATGCAATTAAAGAAGAATGGAACCAAATTTCTGTGGATATACTACGTAAATTAGAAGAATCAATACCCAAAAAAATGTCAAGCCTTATTAGATGTAAAAGGATAAGCAACAAAATATTAAATTATTTTCATAAATTTCTCCTGGTGTTTATATTTTTGATAAATTTGAAGGGCCAGCATGGGTAAATTGAATCACAATTATTCTTATTAAAATACAAACGCATATTTAACATGATACTAGGTAATATTTTTAAGTATTTGTAAAGTTTGCATACCGTTTTTCACTTAATTACCAATAAAAATAATGAATAACTTCAAATAGTTTCTATAAAAGCATTTTTGGAAGTGAAACAGTTTTAATTTTAGATTTAATAAATTTATTTTTTAATACTATATGTACTACTATTAAGCTTTAATATGATGCGTATATTCAAGATGTAAGCCAATTTATTGTATCGTTGGATGGAAAAATATACAATATAAGTGAAATTTTGTTGGGGAATATTAAAGGCTTTACTACCTACAAAGAAAACATACATGCAATTTCAGATAAAATTTAATCGAAAAATTATAGCATATGCAGATGAAGCTTTTTTCCGAAAATAATTAATTGCATTATATTTATGTAACATATAAAATACATTCATACTTATTTATAAATCTGAAAACAATAAATTAACTTTAAATTGTAATGCAATGAATGAACACGTGAGAAGTTTGGCATAAAATTTTCAGCCATAATTTTTTCCATGTATTTATCCATAAAAAAACGCATGTAACTTATTTATCATATCACAAAACTAATTATACCTTTGGAATGCTCAAAGAAATATTTTAAAGACAGTGCTTGCCTTACAATAATAATATAATTAATGCGCAAATTGAAATTAATTAAATAAAATAATCGCTGAAATGTGCTATCCCCTAATTATTGACTTGTTCAAAACCAAAAACGTTATTTTTTGTTCTAATGGCTACCAATGATGGGCCATAAAAAGTAAGTTAAAAAGCTAAAAGTACCAATAGATATGTTCTTTCTGTATCATTTGTACAGGGTGATTCAAATTTATGTTAAAATCTCTCAGGTGGTGATTACTTGGCTAAACATACGAAACCAAATTCCTATAAACATAGGTTTGGAAATGCTTCATTGGGGAGATATTTTAACTTAAACAGAGACACAAGAAATGTTATTTTAGTCCATTATAAAGGTTTAAAAGAGTTTCTAGAGTGGTTAACTCGGGAGTGAGTGACGATTATTTTAAGCCTTATAATTTTCCCTCTACTTGATTTAAGCTCGTATTCGCCGCCGTCTACTAAATCTTAAACGACGTACTATTAGTTCCTTAAATGCGATGCGCGGTCCAATCAAATTTTAGGATCTCAAGGTAAACACAATAAGGTGAACGTCAAAAAAGTAATTTTGTAAATAGAAATAAAATAGACCATATTTTACGTTTTTAAATCATTTTTTGTCGGCTTAGATATAAAAATATTTAAAAAACAGGGGCAAAATAACATAGCTATTGCTTAATTTCCACTTTTATCAATTGACTGTAGTAAATGTCAGTATGCAGGGTGGCCAAAAAGTTTAGCCATTATTTTCGCAACGTAGAGTTTTTGACAAAAATGTTTCAAATAAAAGTTGAACGATTTTTATTGATGCATTATTAAGGAATATTGTCATGACTTTAAATAGCAGATTAAACATCATATAGTCATCACTAATTAAAAAAAATTTGGTTTACTAAGTTTATGGTATCAATCGATTCATATTTCATGGCTTAGCAAATTCGGAGAAATTTAACATCGTGCTTTTATTGGTTTTTAAATAATTTTACTCCAAAGTAGGTGTACTTTAAGAACCTTTAAAATATACTTACTGTTAATATTTTTTAATTCTTTTATAAGAATTTGCTCATTATGAATATTTTTAAATGGTACCAAAATTTGGTACAAAAATATAAAGTACTTTATAAGTTATCGTGCGACCGTATCACCCTATTTAATATTCTTCAAAATCGAATCTTAATTTTTTTTATAGAGGCTTTCCATTTTTATTGTCTATTATTATAAGTTACTTTCATAGGTTCAGTGAATATTTTCTATTTTTTTTTAAATAAATAACACTGGGTAATAGTAATTTTACAGCCTTTATAAAATCAACCAAATTTAGTTAATTTCGCGATGCTGATTACGAATTTTGTAATTAAATTTGAATATTAGCTCTAGTGTCTGTGATACACTACTTAATAGTAAACAGTGAAAGTTTACGGATATTAAAGAACTTATTAAATTTTATTTACTGTGTGTTTTTACACGTGACTCAGCCGCTTTTAATTCCTAATCTAATTTTGGCTTTCGGTATTGATCTTAGCTATTTCTTCTCTTTTTCATTTTACTAAAATAACTAAAATCTAGAAGCTGGATTTCGCAAACTAGAACTACTTACGTATTTTTTTTTATTTTATATTTGTAGGTATAAATAAATAAAAAAGAATCAAAAATAAAAAACAAGCAATTTTTTTTATAAAATCTGTAGCTCTCAGTGTAATTAGGAAATTGCATCAAGGGTTTAAATTTCTAATAAAAAAAGTTCGGAATCAAATAATTTTTGAAATTAAGCATTTTTAAAAGTTGTACATTCCTTATTTAGATATTATGTAAAAATATTAACATGACTTTGAATGGCAGGTTAAAGGTCACGCGTTAAGCTCTTAACTTTATTAAATAGTAACTTTCCATTTTTATTGCGTGTTATTGTAAGTTACTTTCAGAGGTTTACAGATTTTCTTATTTTTTTTAACTAATTGTTTCGAAGTAAATAAGCTTTAAATTTTCAAATTAAAAACTGTTTGTTTAATTCTTATGTGGCTAAAGGTGGTACCCGGGTTTTTTGGATTATAAACACAGCCAAATTTTACTTCTGTAAAGACCTATATCAGGCTTTTAAGACATCTTCAAGTAGGTTATTTTATATACCGGGTGTACACGAAACTAGAGCCACCCCTTATAATTTTACCATGTTATATGGCATGAGAAAACGTATTTATTGAACTAAAAAAATTTAATATCCGGAAATGACATCAGCTTTCTTATTCTAAATGTAGCACCTTATTTTTATTTTACATATTAAACATTGACTACGTTTATGTCATGAAACTTGATCCAGATTGGATTGAATAGCCGTTGACTCTAATCGCATTTTTTCCGAATTATACATGTCGGATTGGATCCAGTTTTAGAATTCAGTTCAATTATCCAAAAAGTGAATCAATCCGATGTGTTTATTTCGAATAAAATGCGGACCGAGCCAATCCCTATTCGATTCAATTCAATTCGATCGAGTTACGCGAGATAAATGCAGTCATTGATAAGTCTAAAGTAAAGTTTTTGACAAAAGAGATATCTTTTTCAAAGCTTAAAAAATTTTGGATTTTTTTTTGGTGAAAAATAAAACTTACTTAAGCTACTTTTTATAATTCAGATAGGTACATAAAATAAATTTTATTGGAAACTTAAACCCTTGTTAGTAACTTTCAAATTTCTTACTCAGGAGAATATGTGCTGTAAACCAAGTAAAGTAAGCTACAATGATTTGTAGGTAATAAAAAATGAGGAGTTGCAATTTAAAAAAAGTTAAGCTGCTTTTCAAGATCATGGTAATATGTATACCTAAATAATTCGTAACTGAGAATCGTACTTCTAATTGAAATATTTTCTGAAATACTTTTCGTTTCGAACAAGACTTTTTTTTTACTTTTATCACCGCTAAATTTTAAATATCTTCAGACTTTTTCACCCTAACGTTCAAATTTAAACATATTGATTTTGATACTTCTGTATTAAAAAGTAGTTAAACAGATAACCAAATGCATTTGTTAAAAGTCATGTTAAATGTTTATAGTACAATAATTTAGTAGATTTATCTACAACAAATATTGAGTAATTTAATGGAAATATTGTAAAGTTAAAAACCGATAAACTAACATGAATGACAGATGATTAGTGCGTGTGACTTCTTTAGAAGTGTTAAATTATTTATAAAAATTCGGGGCGGTGGCGTACACTAAAATAAATATTTATCGGTCATTTGTTACAGCGTTTAGCTAATAATAAATTAATGTACACTTTTTTAGCATATTACGCTATCATTAATAATTAAGTTGTTTTTATTCAATGGATTCTTGCTTTTAGTGATGATAATTATTTAATTATTTTGATTAAATATCTTAATTTGTATGTGTACAATATAAAATTTAATTTGTACCCATATTTTAGAAAATTTAAATATAAAATGTATAATGTACACTGAAATCAAAAATTAATTCAAAAATAATATACGTTTACTTTGTTTTTTTCTAAGTACTAACAAATCTGAAAATAAAGGTTTTTGCATTTACAATTCTAAAATTTTTGGTTGCTTATATGAAACTCGGGTTTAGCTAAAACTGAGCTTAAGAATGTCGAACTGTGTGATAAGTTTAAAAAATCAAAATAAAAAATGAATTTTAAATTTTAAACATAGCATAAAATATTGAACAAAATCGATTCAGTAGTTTTTGAGAAATAGTGTCAGCCAATTTAAAAATGAAATTTGGATAAAACGCGTTTGAAAATTGAAGTAGGTATTAGATATTAGAAAAATTTCGTTCAGTATTAGTCTGCAAAACCTGGTGCATATGATACACCATCCTCTGCCACGTAGAATTCCAATAAAAGCAATTTATTAAATAAAGAAAAATATTTTTTTTCTATTTTGGTGCGTTACTAGTC
The DNA here is from genome assembly GCA_963971135.1 of Stenus bimaculatus. Classification (NCBI taxonomy): domain Eukaryota; kingdom Metazoa; phylum Arthropoda; class Insecta; order Coleoptera; family Staphylinidae; genus Stenus; species Stenus bimaculatus. The sequence goes on along the minus strand of OZ020180.1, from coordinate 65,170,431 downwards.
GCTAGTAACACACTGACAGCAGTGCGTTACTAGCCAGTACCGCACTGCTATCGGTGCGTTACTGAGTAGTAAATTTTATATTTCGAAGTTGGTAGCACTGAAGTTTATTGATTTTAAAGTGGCAGTTGCCAAGCGATTTACAGGTTATTTGATGATTTGACAAACCTGACATTAGAGTTGCCAACTACCAGAAAAGTTACTAAAATTGAAAACTATAATATTTTATTTTAAATAGATATAAAGGCGCAAAATAGAAAAAATAGTATAAAAAACTCGTTTCATAAGTCGATAGTAGCACTTGTTCATTAAAATACTCGTCGCTACGCGACTCGTATTTAAAAATTGAACGCGTGCTACAATATGCGACTTATGAAACTTGTTTTTTAATATACTATTTTCGTAACTTGTCACACGGTATGACCCCTTTAATCTGACAAGTATTAAATTTTTTGCATATACAGGGTGGTCATTATCCATGGAAACTCTCCATAAAACATTGCTTTTATTTGTTTTTTAAACAAATTTTCAAAGGACCTTATCAGATTTTGGGTAGATTTCCTCCAGCGACGAAACTTATACTAATATGTAAATACCACTCAAATATACAATTTTCAAAAAATATCAAGCTTGATAGTGGCTGTTCACGGCAAAATAACGGATTTGAAATGAATTAATTTTTGCACAATTCGACAACGATGTCATTGTTTTCTAACAAATGGTTGCCTTTGAAACATTTTTACTTTAAATTATACGCATATTTTAATAATTTATTTTTTTGAATTAAACAATTATTCCATTGTTGCCGTTTTTTTTTGCAATTTTTACTTTTTAATAAATAAAGACTTTTCCAGTTTCCTGGAGCTCTAATATTTTTACTGTAAATTAAGTAGTAACGGTCTCAATAGTTGTAATAATATTAGTCATAATACAGGGCCACATAAAAATAAAATAATTTCTACAGGAAATCTCAAGACTATTTGCACAATCAAGCAACATTGAAATCTTTAGCTGCTCAAATTAAACGTTAAAATTAAAATTTAAAATCGTAATTATTAATAGAATTTAGAACCGATATTTTAAAATTATTACCTTTCTTTTAATTTAAACGTAAATTAAAAATAAAGATTATAATCTGTCGGCCATAAGAAATAAAAAAAGTTAAATATAGCGGCTTCTAGGGGATAAAATAGTTATTTTTCCACGACTATTGAATAAACGATACATTAAATTTGAATTTTTTGACAAGTAATGAAATACATTACTGAATTTTGGCAATATTCAACTTGCTCGGACCGTGAGCGGGCTGAGGGACCAATAACAGAGCTGCGGTATTGCCAACCCATTGGGCAACGAGCAATGGATTATGGGTAATTTCATTAATCACTGGGTAACCTATTGGGTAATGAGCAATGGAGTATGGGTAATTTCAACCACAGCATAAAATTTACATAGAAAAAATCAAGAAGTGTCAAAAATACGAAAAATACGAAAAATAACCTGAAAAAAATGGCATAAAAGCGCCGTAAAATAAAAAAAGTCGTGGAAAAAGTATAGTATTCAACTCGCGAGAAATAAGCCATATTAACTCGCCTGTCGTCGCAATTTCGGTCTTTGTGAGTAATGGCTATCATTTATCGCTCGTTGAATAATATACTATTATGTGACAAGTGCGAAAAATAATGCATTATACTCCAAGAGCCGACTGCACTAAAGTCTCCCTAATATAACGAAGATAATTTTTTGTTGAATAGGTACTTTTTTATGCATTCGAGAATGTGTCCTCTTTTTATATGCCGAAACTAATGACTACTTCCGTCATCTATTTTTAAACTCCATACATTTTCGCACGTGTTGCATACAGAATTTTTCCTACTTTTTCAAAATTTTAAATGTCATTGGAATATCGTTTTTATAGAGCACTAACTGATATTTTTACTTATCTTAAGTTGGCAGTACTTTGATAATAAATGTACTCAATCATAACCATCAACTTTTGACGTATGTCAATAGTGCGAAAGTATGATTTTTGACTTAAAAATAAGCAAGAAAAAAGTTTTTTCGTGTCATTTAACTCTGAATAGTCAACAAAAGTAGAAAATTTACTTTCGAAAATCACATTTTATTGTTTTTTTGGCCATAACTTTGCAATGAGTTCAAATATCTTAATTTTTTTCAGATTTTTAATGGCTACAAAAATGCGCAACTTTTCTTTAATTTAACCAACCTCGTATCTTCCCACTTTTTAAAGATGCCAACGATGAGCATCGAAACTTATCACCACCCTATATATCATACTTCTCTGTTTTGAAACTTTATCTTAAACTTTCATTAATATTTTTAATGTTTTTAACCGAAATTATCTGAATCTAAAAGCACAAACATGCCATTATGTTGATCGGTGTGTGTAGTTTACATGAATAATAAAGCGTTTATTGCTTTTGGTGTGCAATTTTTGTCCAACCAATCAAGCACTTACATTAAAAATCTTTTTGATGAGACTTATCATCACAATCTACAATCCTGTATTTTTTCGATTTTCCAACTTACTTTAATACCTACAATTTTACATTACTATTGCTAAATCAATAGCAAATTATATTATGATTATAATTATCTACAAATAAAAAATAAATAAAATTAATCAACTGAAGGATAATTCCTTAAATCTACCTTTATTAGTGGCAAGGTGTACCAAGCAGCAATTACACAAGTTTGCAGAGTGATGGACGCTGCGTAGCTACGCGACATCCTGGGTGTATCAAGCAGCAATGCAGTCCTCTTCGTTGCACTTTACGAAGAGGACTCAAGTAAGCAGTATGTGATGCTGATGAGTGCTAATAAGCACGAAACGCTGCGTCCATCACTCTGCAAACTTGTGTAATTGCTGCTTGGTACACCTTGCCACTAATAAAGGTAGATTTAAGGAATTATCCTTCAGTTGATTAATTTTAATCACTAATCTACATCATCGATTGCAAACTTTGTTTGTTAAAAAATAAATAATTTAAAAAACTGCAATGGTTAAGGATGTAGTTCAAAATCACTACTTATATAAAATATTAACCTACCTTTAAAGTAAGTAAATCAATAACATAAAATATTTTTGTAGTGCGGGTAGCTTTGAATGCTTATTTAAAATTTAATAAAATCAATTTAATCAAAATAATTCATTATTTCCTTTATATAAAAAACAGTGTTTAAATAATTAAAATAAAGTTAACTATTTTTAAATTTCATCAACTTATTATGTGTTAAAATTATCGCTAAAGATTTATTTTTTAATTGCATTTATGTCTAATAGTTTGTTTGATTATTTTGCCCACAGATCAATACAAACATATAACACTATGGTGATGTTTCATTGTGGTTAAACTCCAATAAACATTACATTTTCTCTTCCACTAGTTTGTTTGACTGCGATATACATTCCATTAGGTGTATATCGGACAGCTCCTGGCACAAGTGGTGTAAAATTGAGCATAAACAATGTCAATTACTTTCAGTAACTTTTCACCTTTTATTGGGAGCACAGAACAGCTGTCCTGATTAAAATTTAAAATAATATATATTTAGTTAGGAATTAAATTTGTGGTTTTATTTTCAATATTGTAATTTTGCAGTAAAAATATTTTTCCAGAACTTCTACTTTGACAATGATATGATATCATTAATCAATATCTGTTTAAAATAGCCATACATTGTGAAAAAGTACGATGTAGTTTCTAAGTATAACATATTTTCAATACACTAAAATATGTGCATTGAAGATAAACAAAACTAAGACTGAAATGTAAAGTAGGAAAATTCCTTAAATATTCGTAGTTTTTACATTCCTCGTAAGAATTTCTTCAACGAAGGATTTTCGGATCCATCTCTATAATAGAAACTGACAGATTTTAACATAATTTTGAATTATTCCGTATAATTCCAGTATCAATCTACATAAAAGTGTATTATAATAGTATATTAAAGAACAAGTTTTATAAGACAGATTTTATGGCATGAGTCAAAGTTTAAAACGCGAGCTGCGTAGCAGCGAGCGTTTTAAATGACGAATGCCCATAATTGTCTTATGAAACGAGTACTTTACGCTATTTTTTATAATTTTCGCTTTTTTTAAACAAAATAAATATATCTTTATACCTATAAATATTTTTAATAGTAAAGTAGTTCCTTAATTTTATAGTAGTTGGCAACACTGATTCGGCCATTTTGTTTGACATTGTCATTTCAAATTTAAATTTGAGTTATTCAAGTTGAGTGCTTGTATTTTTAAATTTATTTATAAACTAAAAATGAGTGAAGATGGTGAAGAAATGGCATGTACACCACCAGAAATTAGGAAAATGGCCGAAAACAGTGTTAATAATTTAATCCCTGAAAAATCTCGTCACCTTTATGAAAAACAATACAATAAATTTAAAAATTGGTGTCATGAAAATCATATTGAAAATTTATCGGAAAATGTGTTGCTTGCATATTTCGAAATGCAACGCAAAAAATATAAAGCATCTACTTTATGGACTATTTATTCAATGATAAGGTGCTGCCTAAATCTATACAGAAATGTGGACATATCAAACTTCAATAAATTACAAGCTTTATTAAAACGAGCAAGTACAGGGTACGTTCCTAAAAAATCAAAAATTTTAGAACAAGAAGACATTAATAAATTTATAATTGAAGCTGATGATAATAAATATCTCGGCATAAAAGTAAGTTGAATTTTAAAATATATTCGAGCTCGATATATTTTTGTAATATTTTAGGTCATCTTAATAATTGGTTATAACGGTGCTTGTCGGAGAGAAGAATTATGTAATATGTCCATTGACGATGTTGAAATTAAATTAGATTGCGTTATTATCTCTGTTCCGAAAACAAAAAATCATGTTCCTAGAAAATTTGTCATTACAGACGATAATTCGATAATATTAATTAAAAAATATGCTAACCTTAGACCTAATAAGGTTACTACCAAACGATTTTTGTTAACATACAGGAACGGTCCTTCATTAATTCTCCTGTTGGTATTAATATGTTCGGAAGAGTGTCAAAAGATATTGCTGCGTATCTTAAACTTCCTAACCCAGAATTATTTACTGGCCATTGTTTAAGAAGTATGCAGTAGCAAATTGTGGGGGTGACTTATTAACAATTAAACGCCATGGTGGGTGGAAATCTTCTGCCGTTGCAGAGGGCTACGTGGATGCTTCACTAAAAAACAAGATTGATATTTCTAGAATGTTCAATTCTGAAGGAAATAATATTAATTTACCTGGTTGCTCTAGTAATAAGACTTCCACTGTAACTAGTAGTAATAACGATACCACAATCAATCGAAACATTGATATTGTGCCAAGTGACCAAAATTCTCAAGAAATTTCCATCGTTGATTCTTCTACTTTAACTAGTAATCAAAACATTGGTATTGTTTCAAATGATGTTAATTCCGGTTATCCTGGTTTAACAATTAATTCAAGGGATTCCTCTCAAGTAACAGTTAATTATAATGTGTATACTAGTTGTAATTTTCATGGTCATAATATGAATTAAAAATGATTTATTCTTACCTACTTTTTTTATTAAAAGAAAACGATGGTTTTATTAGTCTTATCTATATAATTTCGAACGGCCAACAGAGTGATTTAGTCAGATTTTAGGTTATGTGTGCAGTTTGCAGATATATGACTTTTGACTACCAACTTAGAAAAAATAAAAGTAGCGTTTAATAAAGTAGTTTTTTTATATTTTGCGTCTATAATGTGTACTTTTCAGCACTCAAATCAGTGTTGAAATAGCCTACATCTACCGCTTTATAACACGCATTATTTATTTTTTCGAAGTTGGTAGCATTGATATGTCAAACAAAAAACAGATAACCTCTAAACCTCACAAAGATAACCTTAAATTGTCAACGTTGCTTAAAGAATGTCTCGCTTATTTATTTAAGGGTTTATACTAGTTTTGGCTCGACTTTTTCATATTAGAAGAACATCGAAATCATTTTTGTAATTGTATTATTTTATTAATTATTAAAAATTGGAGGTAGGCAGTTATAGTGAATTTTTACCTGGTTATCTACTTTGGTTGTGGCCAAATTGCCAAGAACCAAGATAGCAGCGCAAGATGAAGAGTCTTGTTTTAAAAGCAAATAAACAATATATTCAATGTTAGGAATACGTTTACATTTAATTTTTATCGTGGCTTTGAATGGTACAATTATTGTATACGTTGTAATTAATAATTACACTGGAAGTGTCTTTAGAATGAATCGTAAGGCCTGGATAACCTGTATTGGTATTGGTATTAGTATTGTCATTAGATACAATATTAATATTATGTTCCGTAGTATTATTTTCACAAGAAGTAGAACTATTATTGGTAGAGCACCCAGGTAATGTAATTTCATTCTCCGTTGGTATGAACAGTCTGGACACATTGATTTTGTTTTGTAGAGAAGCGTCAACGTATCCCTCTGCAACACTAGAAGATTTCCACCCTCCATGACGTTTCAGCATTAGTAAGTCACCACCGCGATTTGCCAAATGGGTGGCACTGGATCTTCGAAAACAATGACCCGTAAATGACTCCGGATTAGGCAACTTGAGATAAGCCGCAATATTTCTGGATACTTTTCCCATTATATTTATACCGATTGGAGAATTAATGCAATAACCATTTCTAAAGGTTAGGAAAAATCGCTTATGGGTGACGTTGTTTGGCCTCAGGATTGCATATTTCTTAATTAACTGAACCCAATTGTTTTCAGATATTATAAATTTTCTTGGGACGTAGTTTTTTGATTTTGGTATTGAAATTATTATGCAATCTGTTTTAAATTCGATATCATCTATAGAAATATTTATTAACTCCTGCCTTCGACATGCACCGTTATAGCCGATTATTAGAATGACCTAAAATTTATATAAAATCGTACAAAATAAAATATTATACAAAAAAAATCACTCGTACCTTCATAGCAAGATATACCTTGTCATCGGCCTCTTTAATAAACTTCGTAATATGCTCTTCTTCCAAAATATTTGTCTTTTTAGGCAAGTAACCTATTGAAGTACGTTTCAATAGACCTTGTAATTTATTAAATTTTGAAATGTCTATATTCTTGTGTAGATTTAAAGAAGCCTTTAACATGGAATAAACGGTCCACAAAGTTGACGATTTGTATTTCTTGCGTTGCAATTCAAAATATGCAAGCATAACATTTTCAGATACACATTTAATATTTTTTTCATCACACCATTCTTCAAATTTATTGTACTGTTTTTCATACAAGTGTCGAGACTTATCGGGTATTAAATTGCTTATTGTGCTTGCTGCTATTTCTCGAATTTCTGGAGGAGTATTTGGTATTTCTTCATCCATGTTTAATTATTAGGATAATTTAAAGTAGTATTATTTAAAAATTCAATTAAAAACTCAAACTTCAAATAAGCTGTCAATTTGAAAATAAATGAATAATTGTTACCAACTGTTAACTGTTACCAACTTATAGAAAATTAATAAAATAATTGTACATCGAAATTTATTTATTTTGTTTAAAAAGGGCGCAAAATATAAAAAATAGTGTATGCAACTCGTTCATAAGTCATTTATTGCACTTGTCCTTTAAAACACTCGCCGCTTTGCGGCTCGTGTTTTAAATTTGGACGCGTGCAATAAAATTTGACTTATGAAACTCGTTGCATAATATACTATTATTACACGCTACTAGCGTGTAATAAAGGACGTCTTACAGTCGAAAATTATAAAAATACAATTTTAGTGGCTGTTTCTGTCAAAATAATTAATAACCCGGCGTCACCGCCATACTAGAATTGATGGAACCTCGTAGATTACATTTAAAAAAGAGTGTACAGACCAATTAAAAATTTTTGGATGTTAAGTTTCACAAGAAAAGTATAAGACTTAACATAATTATTCAAAGTTTTTATTTTTCTTCTAATAAACGTCCCAAGTTAGTTTAAATCATTGAAGTTCCAAGATTTTATGGAAATTAAAGCTAACTCTACGACGGGAACATTAAATAGACAATTTAAATATTAGTTTACTTATTCAATAGAAAATTATGCAAAATCAAGCAAACCTACAAATACTAAAATTAATTTAGGCTGACAATGTAAAATTCAGAAATAAATTCCATGCATAAATTTCCATGTTCTGCGTTTATACGAAGATAAGTGGTTTAATTAAATAGGGTTAATCTAAATTACATTCTTTTAACGTGTCCGTACTTCATGCCATCCTTGTAAATACTATATTGTATTTTTGGAAACGGTGTGTGACGCTAAAATTGGATGTTAGCACATTCCAAATACACAAAAGATCTTAATTAAAAAATTTAATCGCATCACTCTGCATGTTTACAATTTTTATGAATTAAAAATAAAGAAAATTGATAATCATACAACCCTTTCCAAAACGGAAATTAAAAAATTATAAAACAAGAAGTACATATTTACTTCATTCTAAAATTAAATTTTCTTTATTTAGAAACTCTAATTTTATATACAGGGTGTTCCCAGACCACACATGCCACCCCTTATTTATTTCAAAATCCCTTTGTCACACACCGATGAAATACCAATTTGACTTTTTTATTAATTTTATTTTTCGAGAAAATTATAACTTAACCCAAAACATTTTTGAAATATAGGTGGTTTGGAACACCTTGTATATTTCTTTCAGATAATTTAATAGTTATTTAACCAACGAGTTGGTTAAAAAGGGCGATTAATTATCGAGAAATTTTAAAGCACGAGCGGAACGCAAGTGCGTTAATTTTCGAGATTATTAATCGCTTTTTAACCTACGAGTTGGTTACAATATTTTTTCGTTGGTCGTGCATTTGATTAACTAGAAAAAAATATCATTTTTACAAGATTTTTCGAAATGTCACCATTAAAAAATACGAACCCGATCGATCATAACCGAAGTCGAATTAAAGAAACAGGGTTGTCTATTATCAGAGAGTTCTATAGACATTTAATGATGACTTGATGTGTACATAACTTCACATTTATAAAATAAATGTAAAATGTATTGGTGTACCGATTATTTAATTTATAATTTTAATTACGTTAAAACAAATTAAATTAACTTTATATTCACAATTGTCGTATACTTCGTAGAAAATTTCGTTAGAAACGTCATCAATAGAGGCCACCTTCAAAATCATTTATTAAACAAAAATCATGCATTAATAGGGGTCATTAATGAATGATTTTGTATACATTAAAAATACTCTTTAATAAACGATCAACGAAAAAGAAATATATTTCATTATTATGATTGAAATCCTGGCGATTTGTACAGTTATGGATATGAAGTGGAAAAAATATTTTTTATATGAGCTTTAAAGGAAAATATGTCATATACTCTGTATATTTTGATTTTTATTGAATTTTAAATTTAATAAGAACTTATCTGAATATAAAATAAAATTATGTAATATTGTGAAGAAGTTAATGTCCTGTAACAGAAAGTAACAACCCAGGTTTTTATTCAAATTTTTATTAAAAGACATATGTATGTACTTTTCTCGAAAGTGAATTGTATCCATCTTATGAAAGGATCTGCTGAGTTATTAAGGATAATGTTGTGTAGGTATATTTTAAATTCCATAATTTTAGTACTGCATAAAATTTTTTATTTTATCAATATATTTCACATTGTATTCATTTAATTGCTTTTATTCTTATGGTATGGTGATGACCGGATGAGTGTGTAAAGTTGATATTACACACGAGGATTAAAGTTTGCGACATGAGCCGAATGTGTAATAGTAATACACGCGAGTTTTATACTATACTTTATCTACGGAAATGTTTTGGCTTCTTTCTACTTTTACTTTTAGATCAATTTTTTTTTGATTTAGCGTATAACGTCATTTTGAACAAAACCTAACTTAAGGCGCTGGACTCGAGTGAAGATAGAATTGTCTTTTTTCGTTTAATTTCGACAAGTGTCGGCTTTAGCTAACTTCAGTCCGTGAGTTTACTTTACAATTAGAGCTTTCTGATTGGCTGCATGTTGCAACCTGTAGTGTAATGGTAAAGTAAAGTCATATAATGAATTTCATTATATGCCAGAAAACGCATGTGTAACGAATACTTTACATATTAGTCGTAGGTTATAGTATATTATTCAACGAGCATGTAAAGTTGCTATTACACACGTGGATTAAAGTCGTAATTAATCCGATTATGTAATAGTAATAGACGCGAGTTTAATAATATACTTTATCTACGACTTTCTTTTATTTTAAAAACAAAATTATTTGGATTTAGCGGTTAAAGTCATTTTGAACATAACCTAACTTAGTTGATATTTTATTAATCACAATAATTACAACTTCTATTTTCAATGTACATACATTTGAAACTTCCAACACATGCTTTTTTACAATAAATAATTGCATTAAATAGTTTTTGTAGGCCCTAATGTCTTAAACTTATTAACGTTAATTCGACAGTAGAAGGCGCTGGACTCGAGTGAATATAGCATCATCTTTTTTTCGTTTCATTTCGACACATGTCGGCTTTAGCTAACTAAAAAATTATTATAATAAAAAATAAAAACCTTTAACATTAATAATATTAGATTAATTAAGCGTGGATCGTTTTCAAATGATCACCCTGTATAAAACCCTTTAACTAAGATCTTAGTGTAAGAAAATCCAATCATAGTTGGTGATTATAATACGTTTGATGTGCTTCGGGAAATTTGAGTTACCTAAAGTAATATAGGTACTTAACGATATTGTTGTGTACATTTTGCAATATAGTAGTATTATAAACTAGTGCATGGTGAATACAACTTAATGCATGTTGTAGATCAATTAACAGAGATTTGAAATTGAGGCTATCTACGTATTATCTAATTATATACATATAACTATATGTGTCCGTTCTAGATAACATTGTCCTTGCTTGATCATGACCTAGTTTTAAACGTGTTAGATTTTCAAAAAGAAGGTGTAGTAAATGATAATTTTATTTTCCCAATTAAAATATGCATATTTTAAGACGATTTATAATATCTTAATATTGTGTCAAAATTCAATATGTGAAACTTATTCAATATTTAAAATGTTTAATCGTCTTATTTGGATTATTTATAAAGATTTAAAAGAAGTAATTTCATAATATTCTTAGCATGTCCCATTTCTTTTATAATCACCTTTTTTATTTTACTTTTATCAACTATAAGTGTATATAAGTCATTAATGAGTGTAAGTAAGAAGAAACGGTGAATTATAAAATAAATGGAGTATAGCTGTGATTTTCTTATTCTTTATTAGCTCAATTAATCTGTTGCAAAAACGGTGTTATCTCGTATCAACTAGGCTACTTCTATTTTTTATTTGTTCCATATGGTGGAGGTCTAATAAAGTACCTAAAATTTTCTAAAAAAATCCGAAATCTTCGATTTTGTGTTGGTTTTCATCGGTTTTAACCCTGAAAGAAAAAATTGTTCTGTACTCCCAATAGTTTTCATATTTATCTATACTGGCATATTTATCGAGTTTAGTAGTTTTACCTTGAAAGGTATTACTGAGGTTAAATCTAAAGGGGAATTCAATTAAAAATGTTACCTAAACTGGGCAACCAAATATTCTTTTTGGTATTATTGAAAATTTTAGATTTTATTAAAATGAAAATAAATAACTCTATTTTATTAAACAATAAACCGAGGTTTTTATTTTTTATTTCACTGTTGCCAACTGTTAAAAATTTAGGTTTCCTATCATGGAAATTACATCCTTTTTTAAAGACCACAGATACTATCAAAATAAAGATTACATAACTTCAAATCGGATAGATTTTTTTAAAAAGAATAAATACAATTTTATTGTAAAACATATTAAATCGTATAATAATAAGATGCCGCTATTACACGTCACCTAACAAGGCATATAAGTGGGCGAGTCCATTGTACGTAAGTCGGAATATGTGAAGAGGATTTTTAAAAAATCAAAAATTCTTTATTTTGAGCAAATATTTTGCTCCGAAATTTTCGATTATGTATAAAAATTTTTTCGAAACTATTATCTTGGACTTGGACGTTTCATAGTTTTAAATTCATAACTTGGCGCGATTTTTTTGCGAAAAATTCTATTAATAAATTTCATTCAAAATAAGACAATTGAGTATTCCTTTGACCCAACTATATTTAATTATTGCTTTGATATCTTTTGGGGAATCCCCATCATCAGGCACAAAATATTAAAATAAATTCTTATTGTTGCATCATGTTCTTTAATTCTTAAAACGATCTACTAGTCTGTCCTATGTAAACAGTATCATAAGATCTACAATCTAACCCATACATATACAGGGTGTTCCGTAAGTAATGCATAATAATGAAAGCGGTTGTTCAGGACACTTAATGGTTAATTTCCAGGTATGGGTTTATTAACAAAAGTTGCTTGTTTTGGTGTCCTAAACAACCCCTTTTATTATTATGCATTACTTACGGAACACCCTATATAGACCACTCTGATCAGATTTTCTTTTGGCTTGTGACTTTCAATAATTAGAAATTGTTCATGTAGATCGAATAAGATTAAAGTTAAATAATGTAAAAAAGCTTATTCGAATGCAAGTACCAATTGGACTTACATGTAAGATATTTTTTCCTTTTAGTTAGTGCTTTGGTTCTAAATTAAAATGTATAATTTTCCAACAACGTGATCTCCAGCATGTCTAATTTTTAACATGTAATTTTATTACATTATAAAGTAAGTTTTCCTTAATTATTAAGTTATGTAATTTTAGAATTTTGTGCCTGATGATGAGGATTCTCCGAAACATGTCGCAATTATTAATTAAAAAAGTTGGATCAAAGGAATACTCTATTATCTTATTTTAAATATTGATTATAAAAATCTTCAGGCAGCAAATAATTAAATGTTGTTAAATAAATTTTAATAAAATATTTTTTTTAAATTGGGTCTATGTACAGTAATTACCTACACCAAAAATTTCAAATCGCTAACTTTTATTGTTTTTGAGAATAATTCCTTTTCGCGAATTAAATTTTAATTATAAATTAAACGCAAGGATTCCGACTTTGAAAATCGGCGTTGGCCTTATCTGGTTTAATTAGACAAGTGATGTAAACAGAGTAAGTATTTGATGTAATGAAGGATGGACGAAGGATGGATGAATTTAAATTTATATTGTATACTCATATTTCAACCATGGTTTTTAAATTAGTTTATTCTAGTTAATGCGGTGAATGTTTAATTAAATTAAAGCTAAAATCGGATAAAACCTTAAGTGTGCTTTAGCTATTTGAATAAAATATCTTGTAGCTTTTAAGTGGCTTCCGCTAGCCCACTTCTGACAAAAATGCTTACTATTTATTTTAAGCAAAATATTTCAAACTTTTATTAAATTAAATTTATTCAAGAACACAAAGAATTGGTATTTTTTATTGGATCGCTTTTCGGTGGTGATAATTATTTGATCATGAGTTATACTTAAATAATTGTAGTTGACACCAAATATTCATATTGTCACAATACTTTATCGTCAGGTTTCCCTTTATAGTCTAGATCCCAAAAATACTACACTAAATTAAACTGAATTAACATATTTATTAAGTTTAACCCCGAGATTTAAACATTTCTTTGAGAGATTATCTTCCTAAAGTTCGTAGTAAAGTCATTAAAATAACTAAATATTTATAGAGTATACGTTTCTAATTGATGATGAGGTCACCCAAAATATTTATTTTTGTTTTTAGAAATAACTAATGAAAACTTTAACAATTTAAAGAATTTAAAAAATATTTTCTTATTGCAAGGTTAATTAAAAAATTACCAAAAATAATAAAAATATTAAAAATAAAAAAATATCATTATAAATTAAGATTTTTAAAATCATAACTTGCATATTTTTTAAATGGCTTTTATTAATAAAAAAAGTTGATGTACCTATGTACCTAATTTCTTCAACAATCGCGCCTATGAATTTTGCTTTTAATTTTGATGTTTAGTTTAAGAGGTATAAAATTACAATGTTGCATGATTTTGCAAAAAAGTCTTGCCATATCCTGTAAAATTATTTTGTTTTTAATTGAACTATTAAAACTACTTAGGTCTTTTTATTCTCAAAGATTTAAGATTTATGATTTAAAATTTTAGAAAATTATAGGATTTATGCACTCGGTTGTAGAAAATGGTAAATCTTAATTTTTAAACCTCAAATCTTAGGTCTTAAATCTCTGAGCATGAATAGACTCTTAAGGTCTATTTATATTCAAAAATTTAACTCTAAAATCCTAAATCTTAAGTCTTAAATCTTTGAGCATAAATAGATCTTTACTAACTAATTTAAAGTATTAAGGTTCCAGAAAACTGGAAAAAATTGGAAATATTTAAAAAATTTAAAAAAACGAGAACTGTATAATAATTACAAATAAAGTTGCAATCGTTGTATAATAATTGTTTAATTTATAAATATATCCACGTCTATTCGACATAAATAAATAGTGAGAAATTAATATACAGGGTGTCCTGTAACTACACCGACAACGGTTAACTGGTGATAGTAGACGTGAAAATAAGTCGATTTGACCCTATTTATCTATATCCAAAAACGCACCCCTAAGAAGTTATAAGCTTCTGAAGTTTATTTAAAAAAAAATATTTTTTTTTAATTGCTGCCAAACTAATAAAAATTTTATGATGAAATTTTGTATGCATGCATTTTTATAAAAATCGCTCATTTGGTAAAAATTTTACCAATCCTTGATTACCGGAAATGGTCTTAGATGGTACGAGAGGAGATAAAATACTTAAAAACTTTTTTGGTATTTAAAATTTTAATTTATTGCCTCATGTAGATAAATTCAAGAGAAAGATTTTTCTCTCTTATAAATTTTGTGTAGGATGTGCTATTTTCGAATAAAATTTAAAAAATGATTTAATTTCAGGTGATTTTACAACCGTATCCATGGTAACAAGCTACATCTTCAACTTTTCAACTGGATTTCCTAATTTTAAAATTTAAATTCGAGTTTACTGAGTATGCGAATATGCATTTAATATGGGGTAAACGCAATAGTAATTTTTGGGCTTTAAATAAATATTTTCTTAAAAATGTATGTTAAAAAGCCTAACTTACTTACCATTTATTAAATTATTTTTTAATGTTACTCAGAAACTGCACTTCCTACGAAAAATTTGTGAGGGACCAAAAAAATTTCTCTTGAATTTCTCTACAAAAACAAATAATATTTTACTAAATTGATTTAACACCAAAAAAGTTCTTAAGTGATTTATGTCCTTTGGTACCATATAAGACCATTTCCAGTAATCGAGT
Source organism: Stenus bimaculatus (assembly GCA_963971135.1). NCBI lineage: Eukaryota > Metazoa > Arthropoda > Insecta > Coleoptera > Staphylinidae > Stenus > Stenus bimaculatus. The sequence continues at coordinate 65,155,078 of OZ020180.1, read as the reverse complement.
ATTGGTAAAATTTTTACCAAATGAGCGGTTTTTATAAAAATGCACGTATACAAAATTTCATCATAAAATTTTTATTACTTTGGCAGCAATTAAAAAAAAAATTTTAATGAACTTCAGAAGCTTATAACTTCTTAGGGGTGCATTTTTGGATATAGAAAAATAGGGTCAAATCAACTTATTTTCACGTCTACTATCACCAGTTAAGCTTTGTCGGTGTAGTTACAGGACACCCTGTATAATCAAATATTTATAAATATGTATGGCATTGAAAATTTTTTATAGTATCAACGTTGATAATTCAAAATAAATACAGGTTATTAGAAACCACAGTTGCATACTTTGATAGAAAACATTGACATCATTGTCTAATTATGAAAAAATTAATTAATTTTAAGAGCGTTTTTTTGGTGCTGCCGAGGACGGAAAAGCATAACATTTTTTACAATTGTATATTTTTGTCGTCTTTACCCTCGTGTATACAAGTTTCAATGCCGGAGAAAATTATCTCAAAATCCGATAATCTCCTTTACTTGTTCATCTACTTTCGCATCTGATATAATTTTAATTTATTTGTAACCATTTTACTTACCATTTTTTTCCTAATAAATCTAGAAAATTGTATTTTTTTATTTATTTGATGATATACAGGGGGGTTTTTAAGTTGATTCTTTTTTGACAGGATCTTTAAATCTCAAATATTTTTTTTATTTAAAGACTTTTATATACCTACTAAATATTTTACTAAAAGAGTATCAATTTAAAAATCAGCCTGTATCCATCATCTATTTATTTTTATTGTTAATATAGGACAATATTATCAAAAAAATAAATATTTCAAATATTTATTTACTTCAGTTAGAATTTCAATTGTTTTATTTTTGCGGCATACCAACACTGAATATAAAATAGATGTAAATCAGCATCGATTTTAAGTGCAATTTAAAGAATTATACGCCAATTGTGCAAATACTTACGTGTATGCAATTCTTTTATTTGGCTCATTGAATTTATTTGAAGAATTCGTTCGAATGTATCTCGATCTAATTCGAGTTGATTTCGAAGAAATGTTTTTTTACAAATTTCATTTTCTGATGCCGCAAACATTTAATATCAAGTAAACATCAAAAATATGTTTTTTGACGCCCATTATAAACTACTCGTAATGTAATTGTACCCTTGGATGATTTTATTAGTTCTTTTTACCTTGAAATCCTGAAATTCGTTTAAACACCGGGTTTAAGAAAATAATAGATAATAGTGCGTTTAAAATTAAGTAGACGGCATTGAATACGAGCACTTAGGTATATTTAGAAGAAATTGATTCATTTCCTTGAAATACAGTAAAATCATATGTAATCATAAAATTATGTGTAAAATTTAATTTTGGCATACCAAATTCACTATTGTTTGTTAAAAATTAAATGGTACTTACTAATTTAATTGGTTTGGATTTTGGTAGTTTTAGTTTGGCCTGGTTACACTTTATTCGCTATTATCTCTAAACTAAACTAAAAAGATTCGGTAACTACCTTTTGCATTAACACAATTTTTTATCATAACTTTTGATTGCACTAATTTCACAGGTAGTTTTCGCATTTGCTTCATCGCACTCTTCACACATTTGGCGTTGCACTTGAAATTTCTAAATTGCACCGAATTTTACCGAAAATCGACTTTCATCATTTAACCGAGCTAACACAACCCAAAATTATGAAAAAAATTACTGAAATTATACTCGATCTCAATAATGTTTTGCTTTTTATTTTTAACTCACGTAGGAGATAGAACATTTTTTTTCCAAATTGTAAAGCTGCGTTTCTACCAAAGCAACATTGAGGAACTTTTGTGTTTCTGTTGCTTGTTTCCAAAAATGTTCCACAAAGTTCCATAAAATTCCTAAATGTTTCTCGTTGTTTCCGAAACAAATGCCGACTGTTTCTTCTTGTCGACGGTTTCCATTTCAAGCGGTAAACTTCAAAAGAAAATCGGCAACAAAAGGAAACTAAAATAGGTTTCTTCTTGTCGCCGTCTCAGTGGAAACGAACTAGGAACATAAATTTGTTGCTTTTTGCTTTACTTGCTTTGTTTAGTATCTGCACGGGGGTAAGAATCGCCTGTTGCAAGGAATCGCAAAGTGACAAGCAATGGTTTCATTGGGGAAATAGCTGGCCTAAAATTTGTATCTTCTTTTTGAATACGTGGAGTAATCTGACACAATAGCCATTCTATGTCAGAATTGGACAATCTTAAAAAAAATTTGAACACTTCGATTTTATATTTTTCCAGAGGTAATATAGTCTACTTTGAGGGTTCTAAGCAGGCGTATGCCACCATGATTTTGCCTTACTTGGAGGCTCAGTTCTACCCAAAATTTGTGACGTCTTTTATATTGTTTTTTCTAGACAACACAATGTAGGCTGCCGCCTCCAGCGCAATTTCTTCATCTTGATCTATGTTTCACCACTTCACAATACACCAAATTTATCGGTTAACTCGGCGACATCCGACATGGACCACCAGTGGAAACACTGTGTTGAGCGTTAATTATTTGCCTGAAACAACGTGCGACTACTGACGATTTAGTTGCGTTAATGGAAACAATAAGTTTATAAATGTTTATTAAAGTTTGTTTTTGAAACAACAAAAAGAAACAAAACGAAACAAAAAGTTCCTCAATGTTGCTTTGGTGGAAACGCACCTTAAGGTCACTTATACAAAAACAAAGCAATTCCAGAACTGCCAACTTATCGGTGTCTTCACTAGGCTTATACAGAGTGGACCAATGAAAATGAAACTGACGACTATTTTTAAACTCGTGCGATTCGTTTTTGTTGGCCCACCCTGTATAAACTTCATGTAGCTGATTTAAAGAATATCTTTAAAAATGTTGATGTCTGTTTTACATCAGAGAAACACATTTGGTATGGAAACGCTTTATTAATATTTAAAACGAATAAAACTCATAATAAAAAATAAACCGCATTATATATGTTTATAGCGCTTATGATTTTCACATTTTACGTAACTAAATAATGTTGGGCTTTAAAAATTAGTACTGCCATTTTATTACATAATATATGTCATTTTTATTTGGTAGTTTACTTAATATAGAATGTATAAAACTGTCGTAAATTTGTTAGTGCTTGTTTTCTGAAAACATTTACTGGACATTTAAAAGCTTTTTAGATTATGCTGGCGTTTAATATAAAATAAACAATATGAATATACTAAAATTTAAAACTCTGCATACAAACGTTTTTTTTTAGTTTATTGCAGTGCTTATTTTAACAGCAATTTCTTATAAATAGTTATTTTCTTTTTATACAGGGTGTAGACAAAGTTCGGCAACTCCCATTTATTTTTTAAATGAAGAATGTTTGAGAAAAATGTTTCAAATAAAAGTTGTACGATTTAAGAATTAAGAACTAAGGTGACGCTCTATCTGGAAATATTGCCCATGACATTTAACAGGAAGATGAAGGTCAGGCGATAATCACGGAGCTTTTTCTAAATAGGGGTAACCCATTTTAATTATTTGTATTTTTCTAAAGTAAAAAATTTTAAGGTTACAAAGGTTTAAATGACCTCATCGTTTTCCTAGGTGTTTTTGGGCAGACATGAAAAATAAGTTAAACCTACAAAAATTAACTAAAATACCCCTAATATTAATTATATTTCCAATTTCTTCAATAAATATGAATTATAAATACATTTATGAGATTTTACATTATTTAAAAAAATATTTATTAACACGACAACAGCGGATTTTAAAATTCAAATTTTGACAAGTACTGTCAGATAAATTTTAATTACCTTTCATTTACGTTTAAATTGAAAGCAAATGACAGTTAAAACTAATAGGCTGTTTTCCTTGTGGAACCTATGTACATAGTAATACAATCGCCAAAAGGATTAACCTGATGGTAGATATAAATGACCTTTATTATAAGACACTTTAGAACAATGGTTACTGTTACAAACAAGAAGTAATGCCCGGGCTAACAAATTCGTACGCGCTTTACAAAGGTATCTGGCGACTGATTCACTGTGACTCACACTGGATTGAAATGTTTCCCACATTGGGTGTTATTGTCATGCGCACACATTGCTTGCGTTTGTACGTTTATTTATAAAAACAGCTAAAACACATAAAAAGAAAACCGGTACGCGCTCATGTAACATACTGGAATGAACCATTCTAGCAAAGGAGAAATAACTTGCCGAATGTCGTAAATAGTATCTTGCCTACTTGATAGGAGGTGCTTAGAAGTGCCACAGGCCACAGGATGTGTCCTACAAAAATAGAAGGAATTTACAAGCCCTTTGCCGCCACCGAGGTCCCTTATCGGTTCTACTTTTTACTAATAATTATTGTGCATTTAATTTGGACGTTTCGTTTGAGAGGTAATAATTTCAATGTTGCCTGATTGTGCAATAAAGTCTTACGATAACCTGTAAAAGATATTTTATTTTTAATTGACGCCGTAATATTACAAATCTTATTACAACTATTAAAACTATAGCCATTGAATTTACAGTAAAAGTTTCAGAGCTCCAGGGAACTGGAAAAGTCATTTTTTATCAAATATTTTAAAAATTGCAAAAAAACAACAACTGTGTAAAAATTGTTTAATTGTAAAAAATATATTCTTAAATTATAAGTTTATTTGAATAAAATATATACTTAAAATTAATTTCTTATCAAGTCATAACAAATATGTACTTAATTATATAATTTTTATACTATTAAAGTCAATAAATCATAGTAAATAAATGGCATAGGCAACCAAACTACTTTGTTTGTTAGAAACACAGAGGAAAACACCAGCATCGTTGTCTAATTGTGCAAAAATTAATAAATTTCAATTGCGTTTTTTGGCGAAAGCGGTCTCCCAAAGAGCGAAATATTTTACACTATTGTATATTTATTTCTTATTTATATGTGGCATAAGTTTCATTCTTGTACAAAATGCTCCCAAAACCCGATAAGGTCCTTTCAATACATAAAGTTTGGCAACTCTGCTTTATTTTTGAAATTTACATTTTACAGAAAAAAGTTTCAAATAAAAGTTGTACGATTATTACTGACGCACTTTTTAGAAATATTGCCATGACTTTAAACAGCAAGTTGAAGGTCAGGCGATAATCACTTAACTTTTTTTAAACAGCAACCATCCCTTTTTATTGCGTATTATTAGAGCTTGCTTTTATAGATTTATGGAGCATATTTTTTTATTTTAGTAAAGTAACTATTTTAGAAATTACACGAGTTTAAAATTTTAATAGGTAAGTTCGGCAACGCTGCGCTGATTTTTTTTCAAATAGCCACAAATCGTACAACTTTTATTTGAAACATTTTTCTCAAGAATGCTTACTTTCATAATAAGTCGGCGCGGCGTTGCCGAACTTACTTACTAAAACTTTAAATTCTTGTAACTTCTAAACTAGTCCAAGATGGCTGCTTTGTCAAAAATTCGGGCGTGACCGCTTTGGTTCCATAAATGTACCTTCATAAATATACACTATTGTGACTTAAAAACATTAGAATTTATTTGTAAGATTTTTTTTTATTTAATTTAAGTTTTAGAACCAATTTAAAATAATAATATAGTTTATAAAAGTATTTCTGCTTTAAAAACGGAACAGTAGTAACAAAATTACTAAAATGAATAATTTATAACTTTGCTACTCCTAATTCATTAAATAAATGTAAAAATAAGACACCTATAAAGCGAACTAAATGAGTTAGAAATAACCTGGTTAAATTATAACTTCTAGGCTAAAATAATTACTTTTTACGTTTTTCTAATTTAATAAAATAAATTAAGGCAAAAATAATGTAATTTTTATTTAAATTGTTTTTTCACAAAAGCGTAGTTACGAAGGGCCTCTGGCATTTTTTCGCATTTGTAAATGGCACGTTAAATTTTTTTCCGGATTTCCCTACTAACCTGAGAAGGGACAGTCCCAAAGGATTGTTTATAGTTTATTTTAAGTGTGAAACACCGGTGTGTTGAGTTAATGGTAAATTAGATGTTGTGTATAAAAATTACAATGACTCAATTTTATTCATTTAAATGATATGTTAGGTAATACGTTCGATCGATTTCGAGAACTAGTCCCATCATCAGGCAAGAATCTATAATTAATCAAAATTACCATATAAATTTTGAGAACATTACACACACAAACACAATCAGTATCTTTATAACATGTAAAACGAACGCACCTTCAAGTAGGGATTGACCAAAGAACTAAAATTCTATAGGATTAGTGTTTCCTACTATACCGACACTAATTAATTTTAAGCAGTTATATTTGAAGTTAAAAAAATAATTAATATTCATTTATAGGTCGATATTGATCAATATGGAAGTCCTTACTGGAAATATCTGTAAGATAATCATGGAGACCGTGCATTACAAAAATCAATACAAAGTGGATATAATTTATTTAATTTTTTATGAATAAAATCATTATTAACCTAAAAATTTTTGTTAAACATGTCAGTATTTATTATTTATGAAAATAATAGAATGTGATATGACAAGACAGGGAGAAAACTAAATTTGACATAAGGGGTAGTGAAACTACTGTTTTAGTCCCTCTTATAAAAGAGTAAAGAGTAAAGTAGATCATTATTGTAAGGAAGTGCAAAAATAAAAAATGTATACCTTCTGAATTAGCTTTGTCTTGAGGTAATATTTTATCATTACAATTATTGCTTATATGTTAATGTTTTTTTATGTTTATTCTAACCCTTTTTTTCAAGCCCATTCCATGGGGTTCAGTACACCTTTTTCCAATGATTCTAAGACATTCACGTTATGTTCAAAAAATTGAGCACCTATTAATATTCCTTTTACTTAATACCATAAATTTCAACTTTAAGTCCCAGAATTGGGCTCATATTCAAACCATTCCAAAACATCCAATAGTTCGAGCTCTATGTAACCTATTGACGAATTGACCAATTTTTAAGTTTTGTGTTTTAATTTATTATTAATAATGTTTAATTTATTAATAATTTTTAAATCTATTTATAATAAATTAAAAAACAAAACTTAAAAAAATATAAAACTGAAAACTCAATATTAAAAAAAACAATTGTATTAATTAATTAACAATAATCAGAAAAATTAAAAAAAAACATGAGAAAAATTAATTTAAAAAAAATTATTGCTATAATTGGTTTAGATTATTTTTGATAATGATACTTTTCAATCGAAAAAAATATGTTGCCATTTGAAAAAGAAAAGTTGCCTCCTCCTCTTCTGATGTTTTCAAAAATAAAATTAATCTTTTATTATCTGATAGTAGTATTCTTTAAACCATTTAATTTGACATTTCACTTATTAACATCGGATAAGAAATAACGAAGCTACATCGTTGGTCATTTTTTTGTGCACCCCTTTGTATATGACTCTTGTCTTTCTTTTCCGTATTGAAATTAATTTGATAATAATTATAAAATAACTAATATAGAAGTCCCTAATTTTTTAGAACGTCTTCATAATCTCATTCTCATTTTCCTAAAAAATTATCGAATTATTTCTTACACAGTATGTGCACTACAATTTCGAGTTCCGACGACTTGTTTCATCAGAATTCTGACGATCGAAAATCGCATAAATTTGGTTCCAAGGTCCGAACCTTAAAAAATGGTGCAAAGAACAAACTTTTACTTAAGACTTTTAAGTGTCACTTAAAAATTAAGGAACAATGGTGCAAATGGCCCTTAATCACTAATAATTTGATTGGGACCTTCGCCTACTGCTCCGGCACACAATTTTTAAATTCTTGATTAAATTATAACACTTTTTTCACATGTACTAAAAATTACAATTATACAACAAGCGAATTTAGAATGTTTTTTATCAGTAGTCGTAAAATTAACCAACGAGGCTAGATATTGAGCTGGAGATTTCCTCTTTTTATTATTTGATACAAAACAGATTGTATTTATAAAAATGTAAGGTTTGCTTTACAATTCCTAATCACAAAATTGATGGATGTCGGTTTAGATAAAGCGTGTTAATATGGTTTCGTAAACCCTAATTCTGGATGAGCAACAGATGGGTTTATTACATGTCGCTTAACAGTATTGATTAATCAATAATTTAAAAATGATGCCTTAAATACTGGATATGTTATTAAAACAATCACTTTTTTAGTATCTAAAACCAAGAAAAATCCATTTTATTTATTTTATTATTAGTATTAAAGCAATAAAGTTTTTTATTACTTAATCAGGAGGATTGAAGATCTTATTTTATTTTAGAAACCAAAATGGCCTCATAGAGATGTAAACTGTCAATACATTTTTTTTTATTCAAAATTTTTAAATCGTTATAATTATGTAATTAAAAATTTACATCTCTTCAAGGTCGATATGACATTTGAACTGCATAGTTTTCTAAATAGATTAAAAATTAGAATTAACATTTCTAACTCTGTATTTAAAGAGTTAATAATTTAACTATTTCTTACCATAACTTTATGTAGATGTCTTTTTAGAATTGTTAACTTTTATTTTTATTAAAAAAATATTTTTTATACGGGGTACTTTGTAGTTAATAATCAAATCATCTTTTGTATTTCATTTTTATGCCACCAAAAGTGGCATTTAATTAATAATTGCGACATAAAAAACAGACATGTTTTTGATGTTTAATTAAAAGTCAAATAAATAAATCTCCTCTTGAAAAGTTATTAACCCAAATCTAAAACTCACATGTGATTAAATTGCAATTATATTTAGTAGGTACTCATAAAGTTTAGTTTGGAATAAAAAAATGTCTATCAAAAGTTACATTAATTTTTATACGTTAATTTTAATATAAGCGTGTATAGCAATCTAAATAATTAAATAAATCCGCTGCTTGCTAAATTCGTTAGGTCGCCAGGTATAATAATCGTTTAATTAATTATAGGGCTTACTTAACACGAAATTTTCTTTATCCATAGAGCTTAGCTTCTTTAACTAATCTGTTCTGAAATATAACAGAAAATCAATAGAATTTCGCTTTATCAACTTGTTCATACAATAAGCAATAAGGTATATTAAATTATGTTTTTTTATTTACAGATATGTAATGGGGTGTGAGTTTTCGAAATTATGCAGGACTATAAAGAGAAGAAAAATAAGTTATGAAGACGAATCAACATCAAGCTGCCGATCTTCAGAAGGAGATGTTCATTTAGGGCGCGTTTCTAGTGTAAAACCGTGCGGGTTATTTTTTAAAGGCATCATGCCGTCGTGTTTCTTCAAAATGTGCATCAAGAGCCCTGATATAAGTATGTCAAAGCTGGAAATAAGTAAGTGTAAAAGTTGCATTGTCATCAAATTAAAATGCATCATAAATTTTGATAATTTAATCTCATTAAATATTTATTTAAGCTCCTAATAAACAAATAAAAAGCTTTGCATTTCGGGAATAATTTATCATTTTATCTCGACATCCTGACATCTTTTTCATAAATCATTCTCTTATCAAAACATTTATGATGTTATTTAAAGTTGAGCAATGAGCATTTAATGCTAAAACAATAGCTGTGAGTGGTAATATTTTATTCGCCCAGAGAAAATTATCTTTGGGTTTTGCATTTGATTAATCGTACCTTTATAAGTCATTTATCTTCCACTACTAATTGAATTGTTAAAGCAAAGAAAAATCAACATTAACTTGATTAATTCTTGAAAATAGCCTGTGTTTTGCTCAAACAAATTGCTGTTTTATTGGGCGCCTCTTTATTGTACATTTACCCGATAAAGGAACATAAATAAGGAAACTGTTTTTATATGTTCCGATAATAGGTTACATTTACTACTTTACACAAAGGTAATTATTCAAAGTTATTGATTTTGCTTTGTTTTAATACTCATTACCCGATACATTTCGTGAATGTTGACTAATTTCACATGCATTATTATCGATAGAGCAATAACAATTATATTGTCTAATAATAATTTCAAACTAAAACACTTTTTAGTTATACAATGGAAGTTACATTAACAAATATTGAGCATCCGAAGTTTAATAATACGTATAAAATAATTCTATAACTTTGTTAAAATAATGATGGTAAGAACTTTTAGTAATAAAACAAAAAAAAAATTATATATCTTTATTCAAAAAACAATTAAAATTATTTTCAACCTTACATCAAAATAACAATAGATTTTTTTCTTATACATATTTAGAAAAGTTTTTAAATTTAATTTTCTATCAAAATACATAAACTTCCGAATTTCTAATGATTAAGTAAATATTTTATTTTCAATTAACTCAGTATATTTAGTTTACTTCCATTTTGGTGTCTGTTCTCACTTAAAAAACAAATAAAATGAATTTAACAATTCATAATAAATAGATTCACAAAAAACGTTTTAAAGATTTTAAATATTTGCCATAAAATAATTTATTAAAATAATTAAATTCAAATATAAGACATCGAGTTGTCTTTGATTTCAATTTTAAATAGGAAAAGTTCAAGTTCATAGTAAGATAAAATCATGCCAAAATTATAACAAATAAGTAACTAAATTATACAAAAGTAGAGGCCTGAGGTGAAAGTCTGTAATACGATCGTTTTCGTTCAAGGAAAAAGTCGTTTGTTGACTGAGTTACTTGGTGACAGATTTCCTTAAAAATTTGTTTAAAATTCCTAATTTGTAAAATTTGTCCAATACATACAGGGTGTAACAAAAGTAAAGCATGATAGCTGCAACTTTTTAATTAAAAGAGTTACATACAAAAGTTTTTCAGTTAATATCTGTGCATATGTTGAGATCATTCTTCTTTATTTGCCAGCGCTATTTTATATAAAAAAAATAAAAACAAATAAAAATTTTGAAAAAAAATTAAGGTTGCCACTATTATTAACTCTCAAAAATTTATTGCATGATAAATTTGATTTTGGAGTTTTCTATGGACATGGGACACCCTTAACTTTTCTCCAAAATTTGTATTTTTTTGATTTTCTTAATTATTAAAAAAATTTAAAATGTGCATAGAAAACATCTAAAGCTATTTAAAAAAGAATAGTTGGTTACTCTAATAACAACATAGAGAAATATCTGCAAAAACTAAAAATGTCAAAATATGCACTAAAGTTAATTGAAAAACTTTTTAAATTAAACTTATAGCTATTATGTGATATTTCTTTACAGCCTGTGTGTATGGTTATAATTAAATATTACATTCGTTCTGGGGAGAAATATTTGCTATGCCATTGGATTACTAGGGTATTTTCTTTTTAAATTTTATTTATACCAACGTGCATATTTAGTTGCCTTCGTAATAATCCATAATCATTTTAGTTCACCCTTATGTCAACCCTGGACAAAATTATAACAGTTTTTAAAACTGAAATGTTTATCATACATATTTATTAAAAGTATAAAAACTTTTTACATATTTCCTTATTGGGTACTATAAGGTATTTTTTTCTATATCTTGAATTTGAGTCTTATTACACATGATGATTACTGGGGTCGCAAATAATTAAAGCTCAAAGATACATTTTTTTTAAATAAAAAACCCCGCATTTTTCACTATTTAAGTATTTTTTTCACCGAACTAGCTGATTTGTAGTTGTTTTATGATTTTTTATTTGGTGATAATAAAAGTAACTTTACAATAAGTTATCAACGTTTTGCCAAATTTGGTCAATTGAATTCGTTGTAGAAATGAACCACTAACATTTTGAATTAAATGATGATCTGAATTAAATGTCAGCCTGATGCGCCTCTTCTGTTATCCTTGGTTGTTGGTAGCAGTTCATAAACAAAATCTTTTATGAACCCCTAAAGTAAAAACTCCAATTTCGTCAAGTCAGGAGATCGAGATGGCCATGATACTGGTCCTCCTCTTCCAATCCTCTTGTTTGGGTATACATTATTGAGATGTTGTCGGCTAATATAAGTAATGCTGTGGAGCCTCATCACGTTAATCTATGGGTGCAGCGTTGCAAATATTCTGGATGCCTAGAAACAAATTCGTTCTGCTTTGCCCAAAAATGTATTTTCTAATTTGGTTCGTTACTATAGCTAGTAAAGAACTAAAAGCGGTGCTATTAGTCTAGGAGCCAGTAATGGAAAAAAAACTTTATTAAACGGAATCATAAAAATTGCCAAAATCTTAATTTGTAGAACATGTACAACGGAAAAATTGATTCGCGAGACAAATTCTCTGGTTAGTGCTTACAAAATCTTCCAAAGAAATTGTTTTGAAAACCTACAATTTTAAATCATCTTGCACCATCCGTCATTTGATTTAAATTACTTAAACGAAAAAAAACCAACGGAAAATAGTCGCCAAACATTTTGGCTGGGTACAATTGACTCTAGAGCTGTTCGAGTTTGGAAGTGACATATTATACAAAAGCATCGATATTTTTATATATATAAATATAAAAATATAAAAAAATGTATAGAGGGTGCTTAGAAAGTCGCGGACACGCTCCACAATACGTTGTTTGGAAGCAATCGTTAAACAAGGGTAAAATAATTAAAAAAATATTTGGATAGAAATTTCGAAGTTATTGGCATATTTTAAAGAAGTAAACTTGACAACATTGTTTTTAAAGTAGACTTTAAAGATACCGTTTACCTCTTAATATTTAATTCAAATTTTTGGTAAATTTTGATTACAATCCAATAAAGGTGATAAAGTTGAAATTAACATTATATTTTTTAAGAGTGCAAGAGTTAATTAGTCAAAATATAGACCATTTTATTATTAGTGATTTTTATTTAAAACAAATAAAAAAATTCAAATTTGAAGTAGATGTTCGAAGTTATTTTTATCAGATTAAAGTTCCAGGAAACGAAGAAATAATTGTAATATTTTTACATTGTTGCCATACGTCATTTTTGTCAATTTTATGATAAATTATAAATTTAAAAATGCTAATATCTTTGCATTCTCAACAAAAATTAATATTTTTTGTTGAGAAATACAATAACAACACAATTATCTTTATGTTCTGTACTATAAAAAGCAAAAATAACTAAAAATGTACAAATAAAATTTTTAAGTTTGATCTCATATCTTGTATAATCTGCTAGAAGGATTTTTTTGAATATTTTTCCCTTGTATAACGAGTGCTTCTTAACAACGTAGCGTGGAGCGTGTTCGCGACTTTTTGAGCACCCTGTATAATTAATATATAAATAATAAATAAATAATATTATAGAAGAAGGGTGTGGATAAACAAAAAAAAATCACAATTTATCTTTTGCGGCGTCAACCATTTTGGTTTATGTAAATTTATGTTGTTTGCTGATCACCTTTACCTTTAACTTCGAATGACCTAAAAACCCATTTTATAAAAATTATTATGTATCCTCTGAAGATGAAGTTTTAACTTCGAAATGCATAAGTTCTAATAAAGAGTTTTTATAAAATTGTGGAATTCGTTTGGTAATTAAGGCCCTTTAGTTGAACTATTGGATATCATGAATCACCAAACTACTGGAACCTTCAATTTTGAAATTACTAATGTATTTACATGCTTTAATTTGTATTCAATATAAAGAAATGGGGGAAATTTAACTAATATGTTTCAGTATATATATTTTGTTGTTAAAAGTCAAAATAATCTAAAATTCCTACCAAAACCAGGTTTGTTATTTTTCTAGTTACTTTATAGTGTGTCATTAGTCATTACCTATCACTCCTCTTATGGGGTAATTCTGAACAAAAAATGTTAGCCGTAACAGCGATGTTAAATTTGACAGTCACCCTGATGTCAAAAAAACTATATTCTGTAAACTTTACTGTAACTTAATTCCAATCTAAAATAACATTTTCGATATTAAAATACAATTTACATCAATATAATGTATTATTTTGATCGCTTATACATTAATGTAATATTATTATTTTGATCGATGTTGTTTATACACCGAAATTGTTATTTTACAAAAACGTTAATTTACCTTAAAGTTTGCAGAATAGGATTTATTTTGACATTGTTTGACATCAGGATGACTGTCAAATTTAACAGCGCTGTTACGGCTAACATTTTTGTTCAGAATTACCCCATTAGTTTAAAAATGAAGTACAGTAATAATTAAATTCAAATTCAATATGCTTATGCAAAAATAAAGTTTAACGAACGAAATGAAAACTATAAGTTTCCATGTATACATAATCGAAGAAACCACTTTTCAGTTGTTTACATTGTTTTCGTTTAATTCAGCAAGTTATTAAAAAATAGTTTTATAAAAATAACAATACTACACTCGACCTAAGTTACCATTTAAAATTCAAATGTTTCTTCCGATTTCGGGTACTTCCGGGTTTTATTGGAAATTACAAATTGCACCAAAAGAAAGCTTACTGGTGTGGTATTTTTTTCAGGAATGTACGACAAAGTAATTTTGATGATACGGGTGGTCTCGCACATTCTGTATAAACAAAAGAGATATCTTATGTACCTAGCGCATTCACCATTTGTGTATGAGGAGACTACATAAAAAAATAATTAAAATAGCAATTCATAGTTTTAATATAGAAAATAGAAAGGCAAAAAGTCGTAATGAGCGCAATCAAATTTTTGATAGAACCTTTGGATTGAGTAGCGTTATAATGCTTTAATTTAAGTTAACTTCATTTTTTTAAATGAAAACCCGAGACCGTTGAATCTACAGTCGAAGAATTTATCCACTGAGCTACTAAGTACTAAAATTTTATACAACCTTTTTTCTAATAAATAAATGCAGATGTTGTTAAGTCAAATAACCTTATTTTTTAGAAAAATATTTATGCGTTTACCAAATATCCTTAGAATAAGATAGTATTCTACTCGCAATTTATCACTTAGACGTGTTACGCACTTTCGGCCTTCATGTTCGTGAGTAATGGCGTTCTTGCATGTTTTCTTATGTTGTATGAGCATTGCAGTAGACTATCTCTTTAAGATAACCCCATAAAAAAGTCCATCGAGGTAAGATCAGGAGACTGCCCCATTGCGGTCTATTCAATGGTTATTAAAGTGTCATTCAATATTATTTGACGAGCTTTAAGGGAAAGCATGCCGCTTAACCATCTTGCTGCAACCACGTGTTCTGTTTTAATATCCTGCAGACACCTGCTTGATATATTGAAACACCTTTAGAAATATCTCTTGAACTAATTTTTGGACATTTGTGGATTATAACATAAAAGGAATTGTTTGTCAATAATAGGTCGCTTTTCCTATGTTTGGGACAACCCCACCTTTTAATTTTGACGGATATGCAAATGCAATTTCCATAAAATATTCAAAACTTCTTAGGGATGCATTTTAGGTTAAGTTATTTCAAAAAAGGAAAACGTAAGATAAAAGAGACATTTATATTTAAAATAACATAATAATGATTTCTGAATGTAACATAAAATATATGCGTACATAAAAAGAAAATATGTACAATTAATTGATGATTATTTTAAAAATAATTAAGAAAAATGTAAACTAATAACAATATTTAGGTTCCAAAATGTTGGAAAGAACTGTTTGAGTATTAAATTATGGCATAATAATAATTTGAATTCACATTTACTTCAAAATTAAAAATGTTCACTAAAATTTGCCTAACAATACCTATTTTTGATCAAATTTTCATTAAAAATTTGTCCAATTAAGCGGCTTTTTGGACAAAATAAGCGGCCCAATTTGACATTATATCCATAGATTGGGATCGGGACTTTATATTTTGGGCCAAATAGCCGGCTAGTCCAATTATCCGGTGGTACTATTAAACGAAATCCACTGTATTATCTATTGTTGTATGAATTCCTTTCCATACCAATTAAATAAAAATATTTTGCTTATCTTTTTTAGAAATCTTTAGGATTCTAATATAATTGAATACACACAATGCAGTCATTGTGTATTTTTAGACACGGTGTCAAGAAATAAATTATTCGATAGTATAACCTGAAGTTATTGTGTAATCACCATTATATTAAAAACCTATAGATGGGCTATGGGCTGAAAGCATCGGCAGAGAAAATAAACATATACACTTTATTTAACAAAATAAAGTAAATAAATTGCAAAATAATTAAAAAATATAAATTAATATTTGAGAGGTTGTTCACAATGCAGGTAATTTAAAAAGTAATTGAACCCTTAAACACAGGATCCATTCTCCTGTAAAAGTTTATTACCAGACCTGAAAGTGGATTTGGATTAGAAAAATTTTATTTTACGGAAAATTCAATTTTCTGATAAATGTGTATTAGTAAATTTGTTTTATTTTACTTTACACGCATGGGAAAATCTAGCAAATGTTAAATACTTTACGGTTGCAAAAATCTAAAAGGAAATAAAATTGGCTGTAAAAGTTTTGGTATCATTTGTTTTTTATGACCAAAGGAATTCGTGACACGATTTGTCTACTAAATGTCTATCACTGTTGATGAGACCTTCTAGTTATAAAGGTAATATTACTAATAAATAAAAGATATTTTGAAACTGAAATTAGTTTATATAGTTAATAATAATAATAAAAAAATTGTCTCAATAAAAATAATTTTGATTAAACCAAACAGCTTTAAAAGCCATTTATTTCAGCTAGCTGAATAATAAGAATTTTTTTTCTGAAAAATAGTTTTATTCAGAATGTTCGTTTGAAAATGATTTACCCTTCCAATGTTAGAGCTATATTAGAAAATATTAATCATTAGTATAATTGGTTAATTTTCATCATTTGATCTGAATTTACTTAGTGTGTGTCTTTTTTTAAGAAGCACCGCATTTTTATAAATAAACATTTTAAATTAATTCATGATTTTAATTTAATTTTAATTTGAACTCATTTTCATTCAAAATACAGGGTGAGTCGAAATTAAACTGCATACTTTTTTTGAGGCGATTCTACGACTATAATTTTAAGATAAAAACTCCAAATTAACATGGACTTCCGATTTTGCTTCCTAAAGGATATACAGGGTGTCTCATTTTAATTTTGTCAGGGGAATTTCTCGAAACGAGTACATCAGACAAAAATTTTCGAATAAAATACTTGACTGAAGTAGATTAAATTATTGTATTAATTAAATTAATTAATTAAATTAACTAATTAAGTTAATTAATTAATTAAATAAATAAATTAATCGATTGATTAAATCAATTAATTAAATAATTAAATAAATAAATGAAATTAATTGATTGATTTGATTAATTAATTAAATTAATTGATTAAATTAATTATTTAAATTATTCAATTTACTTCAGTCAAGTATTATTCAAACAAATCTTCTTAGTCTAGAGTTACTTGTGACTATTCATTTTAAGAATTTTGGGTTTTTTGTGTAGTAATCAAACTTTGTACGATACACCGCCTCCAAAGGGTTAAAAAAGAGTTCATTTAAAGCGATCATGACATTTTTTTAATTGTAAATTGCCATCAAAACCTTAATCTTACGTTTCACGAAAAAAAAACAAGTTTTAGCGATTACAGCGCCACCTGTTGCGAAAAAACAAGTTCCTGGATAAAACCTACATAGTTTTTGATGCTCTTTTCGAATCTGTAATAAAAAATAGGGGGTTCCATTTTAGATTTAAAAGTCACCCCCTTTATTCACCCTCTGGGTGTTTGGGGTGAAATTTGTTACAGCATCGTACGTCCCCCTCCAAACCATCAAACTTTTATGCGGAAACTTTTTTTGTCTGATGTACTCGTTTCGAGAAATTCCCCTGGCAAGATTAAAATGGGACACCTTGTATAGCTCTTCAAATATGGTGAGAAAAACACGTTATGAAAATTTAAAAAAATACCATTAATTTCATCTAAAATATTAAAATCAACACATATACCCAGATTCTGGTCAAATCATTTAAGTTTAAAGGCCTTTAAATTTAAATTTGTTATTTAGGTTGTAATGGACAATTTCCATGGTTACCTTATTTGTTTCTATTTATAGGTTAAAGGCCTTTAATTTTGACCAGAATCAGCGTAATAGACTACGATTACCTCGTGTAACTCGATCCGGATTGAATTGAAAAGCGATTGACTCAGTCCACATTTTCTGCGAAATAAACACGTAGAATTGGTTTTACTTTCAGGATTCAGTTTATTAGTCCAATCCTATAAATTCATGGGATTGGACTTTGTAATCGCGATTGAATAAAAATTTGTAACGACATAAACGTTCGTTATTTCTTATCCGATTGTAATAAGTGATATGTAAAATTTTATGGTTTGAAAAATATACCATTCTCCAAACCATTCATATCAGACAATAAAAGATTAATTTTATTTTTGAAAACATCAGACGAGGAGGAGGTAACTTTTCTTTTTCAAATGGCAACATATTTTTTTAGATTGAAAAAAATTAACAAAAATAATCTAAACCAATTATACCAATAATTTTTTAAAAATGAATTTTAAATTTTTTTTTTATTTTTTTAAGTTTTTCTTTATTATTAATTTTTTTTATTTCATTCAATTGTTTTTTTTTTGTTTTTGCCTTTTAAGTTTTTTGTTTTTTTTTTAAGTTTTGTTTCTTAATTTATTATTAATTCATAAATTAAAAAATTATTAATAAATTATTAGCCTATAGGTTAGCGTTGTTTTTTCCTTGCAAACATACTTATTTTTTATAAAATGTAAAAATTGTTTTCTTCGTTAAAAAATAATAATATACCTATTGTTTTATTAAGAGAAATACTTTGGTAAGCATTTTCGTTGCAGGATGGGCTGTGCGAATTCCGCGATACATGCAAGCCACAAAACGTTCTTTTACTGCGAATACAATACTATTTTCCGTCAGATGCCACATTTTAGAGACATTACTTTTTTCGAAGCGATGAAAAAGTAGGAACTAGGCATTAAAACTATACCTGATCTACGTTGGAAATTTACTAAGTGGTACGAACATGTCTATAGATTCAACTAACAGAGAAATTACAGTGCAAAGCGTATTAATGTTCGAAGAAAAACACATTTTGATTGAAATATTTAAAAAAATTAAAAATATATCTGCTTTTATTTATATTTATATACAGGGTGTCCCACTTTTTTTCAAGCAAAAATTTTTTTTTAAATAATAAATGTCATTCTGAACAAAAACTATTATGTTTTTTCGACTCCTTAAAAAGTTACAGCAATTTAAAAATTGATATATTTTCATGATTTTTGTGGAATATTCTTTCATATTATATTTTTTTTATTTAAATTAATTATTATTTGGAATTTTTCTTTGCCAAATTGGTTTTTGTGAACATTTGAACATTATTAGCTGTATTTAAAATAAGTGAACGACGAGGTTAAATTTCCCTCGGTAAAATTTAGCATCTTATAGGCTTAAAGATATGCAAAATCCAAAGCGTACTTGATTTAAATAAAAAAAAATTAAAATCAAATGAAATTTATACAGTGTATCCCTCAAAAAACATTAAATTTTTGAAATTTTGAAATTGCAGAAACTTGTTAAGGAGTCGAAAAAAGATAATATTTCATAGGAATATTTTTGTTCAGAATGATATTCTACTAATTTCGGGCGATCGACTCGACCGGCCGAAGTAGTGATTTTCGGGTATCAAACAAATTTTGATATTTTGCTAAAGTTTCGGCCGAACGACTCGGTCGGTCGCATCCGAAATTTACTCTACTGGGAATATGGCAGGAGAACTAACCTTAAATACAAATTACGATCTTTATTAAATGCAAATATTCAATGAAAAGTAAACCACATCACTTAAAAATTAAGTTAAAAAATGTTTATCAAAATGTTGACCACTCTTTAAAAAGCTTTAACGTTTTCTTGTGATATATTTTATTTTCTTTGTTCTTCTTTACTTGTCTTTCTTATATCCAACTTTTAAATTTTCATTTTTGTACCAATCATTAACACTTACTTTGAAATTTTCGTATTTTGTCCATTAACTATTTTTACAAAACACCATGAATATAAATAGAACAAGCAATTAATATTTGTATCAATTTAAAAACATGTAAATTGTCAGAAAATAATGTAACTGACAGTAAATTTCACCTGATTTCACCTCATTTTCACCTGATTTGAGTATTTCGAGAATGTTCATTGGTTGGAATAACACGGCAACACTGTTACATAATTCGAGTGGAGGAATCCGTTCCTATGCAATAGGAGAATACCGATTTTGGTGGCGGAAGTCGACCGAGAGAAAAGCGCAGCGGAGCCGAGAATTTTTCCTATGCAAAATGCTCCTATAGGAACGAATTAGTAGAATAGGTCTCTTACTATCTAAAAAAATTTTTTGCTGAAAAAAAAGTGGGATACCCTGTATATATTTTTTCTTCAAACGTCATGTGACGCTTGACAGGCTTTAACAAGTCATTTTTATGTACCTTGACTCTATGGTCATATTCGTGCATTTCCGAAGTAAATTGGTTACAATCGGGTCTACTTTGCATTGACAAGGATTAGAAAGGCGGAGTTGAAATGCATTTTAGGCAACCCAATATATACTAACATTGTATTGTGTGTAGTATATAAATTAAATGTCAAATTTTAAAACTATTTATTATATTACTATTTTAAAAATTTCGACGTTTGAAGAAAAAATAGCATGTTTTATTCGGAGTAAAAGAACTTTAAGTGGCTCGCATGTATCCGCGACACTCGCAGAGCTCATCCCGCAAACCTATACATATACTCGCCACAAAAAGTACTTCTTGTACTCCTAATAAAACAATATACTATTCTTCTTAAGATTATACTTATTAGTAAAACTCATTTGGTGTTATTTACTGGTGTATTTCAATGATTGGGCAATATATGAAAATAAATTATTATTATTATTTCTTAAGACTCTCATACTCAGAACTTCTGAAGGAAAATTACGTCTTAAAACAAAAATAATCAATTTGAATTTAATTCTATCATTTATAAAGTGGAAATGAATTGCCGTCACGCTAATTAAATTTGTAGTGTCAGTCAACAAATTTCTGCCAGGAAATTGATAAAAGGGATTATGCGACCACGGCTTGGCAGAAACCTTTGCCCTTTAAACCTTTTGATAGAGCTAATATTTCTCTTCATTTTCTATGCGCTTTAATCTTTATAACTTATTAATGTTTCTTTTCGAGTCAAATTTATTTAACCCTGCCACTATAAATTTTCGAAAAATATGTGACAGTTTTTGCGAATTTCATAATGTAATAATAAATATGCACAGTTAAACTTGAGCTCAAACATAAATTTATAAATGAATATAATATGTACCGGATATATCATTTTAAAAATAATAGATCGAAAATTGTGATTAAATAATATGTGTGATACTTTATACGGTATCACTCTTATGAAATTTAACTTTTTAAATCTCGTACATAAAATTAAATTTATAGTTTCAAATTTAGAATTTTACTTTTATTTTCTTGGAAAGCAGTATTTTTTAAAATAACATTATTTTATTCGGCTTATCTTTGCCATTAATGTACTGCCTTAAATAAATTATAAGATCGTAATCCTCTTGTAAATATCAAAATAATCTCTATCAGAAAGGTAGTATTAGAGTTATAAATTATTTAGAAAAATCCATTTAATTTTTCATTTATCTCTACATTACATACATTCGAAAAAACCATGAGATATAACTAACCTTTTGTATCAAATTGATTAAAATAGGTTAAAATTATTGAGATCGATGTAGCTTAACGGTGATTTGGACCAACTTGTAAGAAAATAAAAGTCGATGATTCCAAGTCCAACTTTATTCATAATAAAAATCGCAACTAGTTTCACTTCAATTAATGTAGCATCTTCAGGCGCTAAAAAAATTAGAAACACTTCTCTAACGTAGGTAACGCTAATCAAAATAGTTAAAACCAATTTAGTATACACAAAGAACGTATGGAAATTAACTTAATTCCCCACGTAAAGTTAAGTGTATGTATGCAAGCATCAAACAATAACTAATTAATAACCAAATAAATTGCAATTAGAGAAACGAACCATCAAAAATAAATTCCCTAGGTATATAAAGTGCTAGAGCAACTGCATGAAATCAAAATTTCTTTATAATAAAAATAAATAAAATAAAATTATCCTAGAGGCACCCAGTATTCATATAAAACGTTCGGATTTGTTACTCTAGTGTCTATACAATTATGAATATTAAGTTGAGATTAGCACCTGAGAAGAAACAATCACGCAAACTCACCCATCGTTACAGCAATAGTCAATCGAAATTTTGTAAAGATCATTTAAACTGTTTAGAATTTTAGTCTAATTCTGTTATGATGTATTTTCATTGCAATTAGCTCCAAATGGTAATTTCAATAAGTTTAACAGCTTGTGTTTCACTCAATGGTTGGAGATGAAATGGACTGATTTACGTCAAACATTATTTTATTACCAACTTTAAAAGTCATCTGAGAAGTTCATTGATGCAATCTACTAAAAACTGTGAACCACAATTTGAGCGTATTTTGCATTTCAACAGACTGCAAATTTTGGGTGCCTACCTTCATTATTGGAAAGAAATTGATAAATATATAATTAAAAGTTATTCTTCTCAGAAAAGATGAATGTTCACATTCAAATTGGACGTTTAAGTTTATAATGTTTTTACTGTTCATACATTTTACAATTTCAAGATTTTCATTTAGTGTATGTAGAATTTTTGCGTTATTGATTATGTCACATTTATGATTACTACTCAAGATGTGATCAGCGAAATTCGACTTTTCTGGCTTATTAAGTCGAATTGCTGCATCATGTTCCTTAATTTCAAGGTTTTCAAAATAGTCCATCGAGAAGCAATCATTTAGTGTATGTAGAATTTTTGCCTTATTGATTCATATTTATGATTACCTACTCAAAATATGATCAGCGAAATTCGACTTGTCTGGCTTATTAAGGTTAAAATTAGTTATTTTTTTTTCAATTATTATATTTTTATATAATGTGTACTTAATAGTTTATAAAAATGGTTTCAAATTTTATAAACGACTCTTTAAATGCTATTATTCTTTCAGCAGTGAAGTATTGATTTATCATTAAAGGAATAAGTATAAAACTTAAGTAGATTTGGCAAGAAAACAATATTAAGCTTTCATTTTTCATTTTCGTTAATACACAAATTCAACGCAATGCTGTTTTAGCTTTTATTTTAAATTAAATAGATGATAATAAAATTATTAGGTTTCATATTAGGTGCATAATGAAAATAATAATTTAATTGCATCTGTTTTATGAAGTTACACCTTAAAATGCAAATGGTTATTAAACAATAATTATCTGGAATTTAATTCTTGTTGCATTCATGTAATTACTATTCGCTTAGTTAATACCGAGTCTAAATTATCAACTTGGAAAATTATACCAATTAAATTTGTACTATGGTACAGAGTGATGCCGCATTAACTAATATGCAAATTCTGATATTCATGGGAGTCCACATACTTTTTTTCGAAGAGTGGACCAAAATTATTCAATAAGTTTTAAATATAAATTGGTTTGTAAAGAAAACTCCAAATTGGATTGAAAGATTTGTAGTTTTCTCTACAAACCTATTTAAAACTAATCCAAAGCAGCGTTGCCGTTCACAAGTTTCGAAAGGAAATGTTTACATCCAGTGAGAAATCGCGATTTAGGAAAATTATCTTATGCTTAAACGATAAACGCACCTTAATAACTTAAAAATTAAATACAAATTATTACGCCAGAGGGTTGCCACAATATGAAATTGCGTTTATATATTATTATTTAAAAACATAATTTGAATTCCCTGGAATCCCAGGTGGGCCATTGACTCCCCCTGACACACCTATCCTGATATTATTTCGACATTTTTAATTTAACAATTATACTATTTTTATTATAAAACATTCTCTGTATCCTTTTCAAAATCATGTATGAAAAACTGATGTAGCTTAATTTTAAATATTAAATTATTAAATAATTTATCGAAAAAAATATTTTTAAAGTACCTGTCCAATTCCTTATTCGAAAAACCATGTTATTAAATTGTAAACAGTTATAAAATATGTATTACATAAACATATATTATATTTTCATATATTTTCATATTTTATTATATTTTTCCTCACAAATTTATGTTCTTTCAAATGGAATAAAGTTTAATTTAAAACAAAACATATTACAAATCTTCAAAGGATCATTGGAAAATTTTGTTTATATTGGTATAAAGGTTAAATATAATGAAAATACTTGTTATGTTTACGGTATTCTCGAATTTTCTAGTGAAAAGCTGTAAAATATTTACGTTCTACAAGACCATAAAATAAATGATAAACAAAAACTATTGTTACTGAAAGTATTATAGATAAATTAGATATTTTGTATGAGAATTATTGATTAATTTGGTTGTAAATAAGTAGCCTGAAACCAAAAATACTGTTTCAATAAAATGAACTAATAGCCAAATAGCTTTTAATACTTCTATCTAATTTGTATTGACCGTATTAAGTAATTTATTAATTAAGTCAATTGGTACGATACCCTTGCGTTAGTAATTAGGGAAAGGCAATATCCCACTTTGATAAATAGTTTCGTAAATGAATAAATCTTTATTTAATTAAAAACAAAATTATTCTTAAGTATAAAAAAATATGGTAATGCTTTTTACATTTTATTATTGTTGGTTATTCATAAGGAAGTTAATATTTAAAGCAACTACCTATATACCCATATTTGTATAAATACCTTTTTAATTTATAATTGGTCTTCCTGAATGTACATACACATATCCATATTAGCAGTACGAGAAAATGTTATAAAGAAAAGTTTTTATTTATTTTACGATTTTAAACGGTTAAAATATTTTCCTTTTCTTTGTGAGGTATATATCTTCCGTCTAAGCTTTTAGATTAATTGAATATTACTGGCCAAGTTTTGATTTACTTTTCATAGATGCATACATATGCGGATGACAAAAGTTTGTCAAATAAGTTCATATTTCTTCAAATCTACTCGTCATAAATTGTATGTGTATGTATGTATTCATACATGGTGTTACAAAAGCAATGGTTGCAACTTTTTTAATTAAAGAGTTACAAAATGAAGGTAAACATAAAAGTTTCAGAAAATTTGATTTCATATTTTGACATTTTTACAGGGTGAGCTAAAATGATTGTGGTTTGCTATGTAGGCAACCAAATACGCAGGTTGGTACAACTGAAATCTTAAAAAGAAAATCTCCTAGTAATCCAATGGCGTAGACATTTTTTTTTCCAAAATCTCCAATTTTACAGCAAATGTCAAATATTGAAAATGTTTTTCTCCATTTTCGAGGCAGACGCTAACACAAAACAAAGATTTACACAAATTAATTTTGATAAAAACTGACGTTTATGACATACAAGGCACAATAACGAAATTCAAAAATCTGAAGTTTTGACACAACCGTAAAAATTACACCTACGCATCTGCTTTTGTGAAGTCTATAGTTACATTGTTTTGATTTTGATATGATTTTGTTTTAATATGAACTTGAAGCAAACAAATTCCTCAGATTTTTAGGCGGGAAATTTGAATTGACCATAATCATTTTAGCTCACCCTGTACTTTATGTACATTTTTATCTATTATGTTGCTATAGCAACCAATTATTGTTTTTTAAATAGTATTAGGGTTGATTGCATTATCGCCGTCGATTATTAGTAGGGGGCGCTGTTTTGACGGAAACAGCTGATCGAAATGAGTAAAAATGTTTCCTATTTTATTTATAATTTAAACAAAAGTCCATTAATTAATCATTTTATCAGTGCAATTATATTATTTTAACATAATTTTTTCTTTGACTTTTACTCATTTCATAAAACTCCACCAGAGGGCGCCTAAAATTCGCCAAAAAATTATGTACAATAAATAAGAATATAAAAACTTTGGAAAAAAGTAAAAGTTTACCATTTATTAACCCGCAAATATTATTAACTTCTTGAGGAATCAAAAAAATTGTGGTCCATAGGAAACTTTTCCTTTGATGATAATTATCATCAAAAAAAAATATTTGAGGATTAAGAAAAGCGACACCCTTAATTATTTTCATCTAAATATAGAGACAGATTTGCAAAAAACTAAAGATGTCAAAATATGCACTCATTTACTCTAGAAGACTTTTCTACTTTACTTTTTATGTAACATTTTAAATTTTAAAGTTACAGCTATTATGCGATACTTTTTGTACACCCTGTATACCTATAGGCAAAAAAACGACAACAATGGAATAATTGATTGATTGATAATTCAAAGCAAAAATAATACATAGGCAACCACTTGTTAGATTAATTTCAAATCCGTTATTTCGCCGTGAACAGACACTATCAAGTTTAATATGTCCTTAAAATATATATTTGAGTGGTATTTACATATTAGTATAAGTTTCGTCGTTGGAGGAAATCTACCCAAAATCCGATAAGGTCCTTTCACTATCTTGTATGGTTTAAGAAAACACATTTCACCTACTAAAGACATCTTCAATATGACTTCCGGTTTTTGCGGAAATACCATCAACTTATTTTTTTTTAATGTAAAATACACATTTTTTGTTAATACTTTAAAGTATTTAAAAAATAATAAGTATGTTTGTAATACATATTTATATTTAATTTAAACTCTTCCGAAGTTGATAAATAGTACCAAAGGTCATTCTATAGATGGTGTCCCATAATATGTGAGACCCACTTCAAGGGTGGGTAGTAGATGTCAAGAGAATAATGAAAGTTCATAAAAACTTTTGTCCAATTTCGCCTCATAAGGGAGCAACAGCTCTTTAAAGGTGATGTTAAAAAGTAGGTTTTTTTTCTGGTTATTTCAAAACAAATTGAAGTACAAATTATCAGATTTGATATTAGATATGAATATACAGTTAGGGTACGTTTTCATGATTTTTTCAATTTCTTAAACAGTTTTGGCTAATGCAATAAAATAAAATTATCCATGGGTAACATGATTTTTTTTAATTTAAATTGTGTTGACCATCAATAAAATAATAAAATGCATTTTCTTCGAAAATGGCGCATTCTACCAACTTTAAATAAGCATACCTTTTTTGTTAAGAATTTGAAGACAAAATGTTGTAAAAGTTAAGTACAAAAAAGTTATGACAATTTTTAACCTCAACTCTCCCCGATTCTACTCTTTCAAAGCAAGCAAAAAATTAGAAAAAATTCACAGAAATGTATCCTAAGTGTATTATGATTCACACCAAATTTCAAATATCTACTCCAATTTGTTTTGAAATAAACGTGCAAAAACCTACTTTTTAACAACACCTTTAAAGGGCCGTAGCTCTCTTAAGAAGCGAAATTGGACATAAGTTTATATGAACTTTTCTTATTCTTTTGACATCTACTACCCACCCTAGAAGTGGGTCCCACATATTATGGGACACCCTATATAATACAAACAATTGTAATATTTTTTTATATTAAAAAATGGAATAAATATGCTTTTTTTTCTAAAATTATTATCAAATATGAACAAAAGAATGGGATGTTGCATTTAAAAATATAAACTTTATGTTATTTTCGATAAGACTAAATGTTATTGGAAACTTTTTCCGACGACCATCTGAGAAAATCGTCATTCATATTAGTGGTTTAGAAAATATATTATTGCTACACTAATGACTTTGAGTTTCTGTTTTGTAACTCTGGGATGCTTCCTGTAATTTTCCCTAGAGGCGCTGCGATGGAATTCCGAAAGTCCTCTCTTGGATTTTTTTGAACTTGCAAAAAAAGGACAGTTCAAATAAAAATTAATAAAATTAAAATTAATAAAGGTATCTTTGATTTTGTGGAACTTCCAATTATACCGGAAGTGGATGGCATTTTTATGCAACTTCATTTACACCAGAAGTTGGACCCAACTACCCCAACTTCCTTATTTTAAATGATTTTTTTTGCAATTAAGTTCATTACATTAAATTTAAACAAAATTATGTTTAATCGTAAGTTCGTTAATTTTGCTGATTAGCATAATAACCACCTTCCACCTCTTGGCACTAATAAAATCTACAGAAAATCTCTTGGGTAAAATTATTCAAAAAGGCTAGGTTTTTATTTAATAGTTGGGGCAGTTGGGTACAACTTGTAAATGAAGTTGCATAAAAATGCTATTTTCAAATGGGCGTAATTCCGAAAGTATTAATCGTAGATCACCCCACCTAGGTCAATTTAATGGTATTTTTATGGAGAACACGAAAATGAAAAAATATACTGCGAGTTCCATTTAAAATAAGAAAGTTGCCATCCACTTCCGGTATAATAGGAAGTTTCACAAAATCAAAAATACCTTTATTTGAAAGTTCGCAATTAGGTTTCTCCGTAGACAAATTTTCAGAATCGAAAACATAACCGTTCAAAAGTTAGCAGGGGGAATTTACTTTATGTCCGCACTGTATAATTAACTTTTATGTAAATTTTAAATAAAATTGGAACATTTTTTATTTGTTTCGATCAGTTGCTTCCGTCAAAACAGCGCCACCTACAATTAGGTACATTTAACTAAAAATAATCGATAACTTCAATGTCAGCTGATGTGAATACAGGTTATGTTATAACTTTTTAGGTGTTACTACAAAATATTAATAATGGTCGTAAAATAGCGTACGCAACTCGCAAGAAAGTGAATTTCGTGCTCGTGTCACACTGGCACAAAATTCGTCATAATCTAGCTCATTGCGTAATATACTATTGCGTGCAGAAAATGTGTTTTATAGTGATCATACTTAAATTTTAATTTTCATATAATATGTATAAGTAAATTATCGTAGAGGTAACCCAAGATTTGTATACACCCGGTATACAGAATTTTGTATTTTTTACAATTTAGTAAACGAACATGAGCTAAAATAACAGAATGTTAAAGAGTATAGACATTGTATGTAAATTTTAGGAAGGGTTTTTCGCAATCACATGAAAGCGTCTTATTGGCGCTCATTTTTTTTTTGTGTGCTACTTTGGAATGACCCATATTGTACCCCTCCTACCAATCCATCTTCTACGATATCTTTCATATAACCATTGTTTTACAGGTAGCCACTGATGTGGTACGCTTTTATCTTATAAAGTCTCAACAGGTGATTGAATTTTAAAATTAATTATACCCGTGTATTCTGTTTTCAAAATGCTTTAAAATGGTAGGTCACAAGTGGGGGTTACAATTTTAAAATTCTGGGGCGAAAGGGGCTGTAACTAGCAACGAGAAGGGTGACCTTGGGGGGCAAGTTTCATATGTCGTTAAGTTTCATCCTCCGAAAGAAAGCTTATGCGTTCCGCCGATTTTTTATATTTCTCATGCAACTGGAGATTTTAAAATGAACACAGAGTATGTAATAAACCATTTACAAAGTTGATGGTTTAAACATTTAATTATTATTTAATGCTTAACCTCCTACATTAATAATTTACAAATAATAAAAACTTCATTTTGGTTCATAAAATAACAAACAAAAACATTTTTATTAATTGAACTTGATGTAGGCGTCCTGTGGAATTTTTGATTCA
Organism: Stenus bimaculatus; assembly: GCA_963971135.1. Lineage (NCBI taxonomy): Eukaryota > Metazoa > Arthropoda > Insecta > Coleoptera > Staphylinidae > Stenus > Stenus bimaculatus. Next base: position 65,125,623 of record OZ020180.1, on the reverse strand, counting down.
TATTTTTTTCCTTTTATTTTTACGTTAATACCACACAGTAATCTAATCTCTTGTATTCAGTATCTTACCCTAAAAATACGCAATCTAATGATTAGGTTGTTTCATCTTCTTTTCAAAATAATTTTTTTATCTAAAAGAGATTCTTTTATCTTTTGAGGACTTTGTGTGTAAAGAAAATAAATCCTATAATATTAGTGTTTTTTATTATTTCTTTGTATTTCTGTTTATTATATGTACTAACAAAAATAATACATGAGGACCAATATGTATGTATGTACAATTTGTATGTTTCTTAAAACATGCAATTTTATTTAAAATAAAATGCTACCTACTTGTAAAACTTCAGTAAATACATTTCTTTAGCAGAATGAATATTAATAAAATTAACCTGAAACTTTAATGTAACTTTTACTTCTAATTTGAAGTGACATCATGTCGCATGCGAGAAATTGTACGCGCTGAAGGCAATCGAGATGATCATGAGATGATTGTCGAATGGCTACTTTAACCTAAACCTGTCATTGTTCAAAGATATTGAATATATGAAATTACCTTGTATTTTGTTATTAAAATGGAAATTGAGAATCAGTTATATTTGGCAAGTATTACATCAGTGGAAGATGTTAAAATTTAAGAAAAAAATGTGAGACAAGATTATGAATAAATAATCCCTTAGAAAATCTATCAGATGATCAGTTATGCTAGGCAGATTTATATACTGACAAAAGAAGTAGCAAAAGAATTAATAAATGAACTAGAATCTTTAATAAGTAGGATCATCATGAGCTCGAGTTAAAATAATCGTAGATTTTATGACAGCCCATACTATTTTCTTGGATTTCAATTTTTTTCAAAACTGGAGTCGGGTAAAAAACTAAGACGGGAAACATGCGGAGAAGGAGTCATGAACCTTTGTTCGCCCATTGTTCAAATAGAAGTTTAAGAAAAACGTTTTATGTAATGTACCTTTAGAGGACACCTTTTCTGAAATTACCACAAATAGTAGACAATAAAAGTATTATTCCAATTATGTATTTCGGTTTTTCGAGTTCTCATTCATAATTCGCAAACAAAAAGCAAAAAGGAAAATAGGTACGGAATTTTAATTGAAAACCCGTTTTAAGTGCTTTTAAGATAGTAAGAATAATTGTATTTTCTATTGGCATCAATGAAATTACTACGTTGCCAAACGTGTAGTCGACATGTTTATAAATATATCTCGCATGGTGTTCAATAATAGGAATTATATCTCGTGCACGACATTTGGCAATCGACTCATGTCGCATGCGGGAATATGTCGACTAGTTTCAATAATAGTGATGTGAATGACCATAATTCCCATAATTTTATAAAATTTACCTATTAAAAAAAATGTTAAAATATAGTAAAATCTTGCAATAAAGGAATTATTTAATAAATTGGATAAAGGAATCGTTATATTTAGTTTTCATAATATTAAAACAAAATGACTTACTTGACAGAAAAACTAATTAAAAAAATCGGTTATATTTATCCATATCATTGTACCATATCAGATTACGCATAAAGTGGACAAGTTTTTCTGATATTTGTTCAACTTTATGTTAGTACAATATTTTCTGTCAGGATGATGTAAAAATCAACAACATTTTTTTTATGATCTAAAAGTTTTTAGAAAATGTTTCTTATATTTGATAGAAGATGTTAGAGTTTATGAAAATGCTTTTATTGGAAAGGTTCACCCTTCGAGAACAAAAAATCAACAAACTACTCAAAAATTTCTTAATATTTTTTTTAGTGGGTGCAGTACGAAAACTCATACAGGGTGGTACGTTCATGGTTCACCAAACATCGGGGTTAGAAACTAGACCAAATTTAATCGACAAGAAACCAAAAAAGAGGTGGTCTAGCTTTTTAGTTTTAGACCTATAGCCTTTTGAATTTTAGGTCACCGATTTTTATTAACTAATGTGTGTAGGTATAAAATAAAATTATCAATCAAAAGCTAAAACTATCTCTCTCAATAGATAATAATAACAGTCGAAAGAAAACAATTGTTAAAATGTTGAAAAAAAAAATCAAAAACTTAAAAAAAATAAAAACAAAAAAGAATGTAATTTTTTTCAGTTTTATTTCTCGTAGATAAGACCCACTGCGGTTGTGTGTTTTTTTTTAATTTTTTGAAACTTGTTCATATTTTTAACATACCAGAGAAAACTTTGAAACCGTAGCTCTTTTCCTTCACTTAGTAAAGCCTGCTGAAATAATTACTTCTATCAGAAGTAGTCCTAAGCATAGATTGTTAAATAGGCTGTATACGGTATATCTTGAGGGGTATATAGTTTGTCAATTAGGATCCCTAATGGAATTCCAAATATTTCACTTCAGTCCACCTGCCAATGGTAACAGACTGTGGTCAGAATACTTCTTCTAGGTGTAACTTCAGAAGGCTGTAGTAAGAGAAAGAAAAGACCCATGGTTTCATTTTTCCTTGATTTGTTGTAAATATGAAGAACTTTCAGAAAATTAAAAAAAATACAACCTTAATGGGTCTTATCTTGAAAAAAATTTCATAAACTTTATTTTATCTTCTTTTTTCTTTGCGAGTTTTTATTCAACATTGTATCAACCATTTCTGTACTACTGTTGCTACCAATTGAAAGAGGATTGTTTCAGGTTTCTAGGGATATGATTTTCTTTTAATTCTACGTATATTGGTTAAAAAGTAATTTTGTGATTTTTGGCAAAAATTGGTGACCTAAAGTTCAAAATGCTGCAGCTCCATAACTAAAAAAGATAGACCCCTACTTTTTTCGATTTTTGTCGAATAAATTTACTCTAGTTTCTAACCCTGAAGTTTGGTGAACCACGAACGGAACACCCTGTATAATTCTTTGAGAGCATTTTCCTAGACACCCGCGATAAATTTTCCGTTGGAGATAATAACAAGGAATAGAAAATCCATCCCACTTTTCTGGAGCTTCTTTGCAAATTATGACCAAATAACTGATAATTAATGCGAATCCCTAGAGGGCGCGCAAGTTTGGGAGGAAAAAATGTGAAAAATCATGAAATCGAGCATTAGTTATGGAGTCATATCTCAAGTTTCCCTCGTTAGATTTTCAATTTTTTTCAGATTTATAATCTAAATTGATTATGCTACATCCTGCCAGAGAGTTACCTTCTGCAACCTAGCACAAAATTAATTAGTGGGGTCCAAAGTTAAGGTACTTTTAGATTATTATATCTTTTTTTATACATTCTCCATTTTTTTTCCTTCTGGCAAAAATTAAAGAAATTACTTCTAAATCATCTACAAAAAAAATTATACAAAAATGTCGTTCGTACTAGCTTTAATGACTGCAGAACTAAACCACTATATTTTCCGTTTAGGAAATTGCTTTTAACCATCAAGAATTTCATAAGACAAAATAAGGTTGAATTGGTTGGAAATCACTTTCTTTGTTAGCTCATTTTGTTTGTTTATCCACTTACAGGACACCTTGTATAAAAAAACTAAGTAAACCTTTACAGGACACCTTGTATAAAAAAACTAAGTAAACCTTTACAAGCTGTTTGTTTTTTACCTATGTTTGATTGCAAATGAACCGACTTTATTTTTTTTTTCTATGGCGGCCAAATTTTATATTTAGAACTTTCGGAGAAATGTGTATATTTATTTTATTTATAATTTATTTTATTTTACAAACTAAAATTGGGGTAAAAGAGATGCAAATTTTGTATAAAATAAACTCTTCGATTTTAGAATGTTAAATGTAAAATAATTTCTATATAAATTTAATTTTATTTGCTTCAAAATTATCATAAAATATTTCCGAATAATATTAAAAGTCAACGTAAAATTGCCTACTAACGAGTTTACAAAAAAATCTAATAACTCCAACTATATCAAAACGTAATTTTATCGGAATTTGGAAGTAAATTTTTACTTCGGAGTTAAAATTGAGTTTATTTTAGATTTTACTCTCGCCTTACTTTTGCTTTTATAAATGTGTTACCCAGAAGCGATAAAATGAGAGTGAACGCACATTCGAAAACCCATTAGATCTAAAATCAGTAGCTCTAGCACTTTAAGACAGCTAAGTATGCTCACTATAGAACCTATTTGCATCAAAGATAGCAAACCACAACATAGATTTTCCATAAAATATAAAGGCAATTTTATAACGGTTCTAGACTAAATATTGTCTTCATTATCAACAACATTAATGGATGTAATTATAATTTTCGTGTTCGTGATGAAATGTAGTAATATAAAGACTTAATAAAACAATATTTTTATATCAGAAGAGGCATTTATTCAGAAAATATCGACTTTTTATTTTTTTTCATATAAAAAATATCCGATAAAGGTTTTTAATTCCTTTACCACATTAATGGATATATGCAGTTCGCATTATCATCAAAGGTTTGCTTTAAACTTTTTAATATTCCATTAAAATAGCTGCATTTATGCAGTTTCTACTTTAAACACTAAGCATATAACATAACCTTAAATTTTAAATTACTTTCTATCTTTGGTTGTTATGTGGACCATATACACCAGCTAATAAACTGAGAAAAGACCGTAAACCTTAACTATCACTTTAGTTCAAAGAAGTTGTATTGAGAATTTTTACTTTGCAATAACTGTAAACAAAATTGAACTCGAAGTTGTTATTTTATAAACATTGCCTTCAAGAAAATTTAATAAAATAGGTTCAACATATACATACATAAATCATAATAAATCTTAACTTTCGTTAATTTTCATTTATTGTAATCTAAGATACTTTCCTTTAAAATTGTATTTATTTGTTTTAGCTATGAAAGCAGCATTACTCATACAAAGATGGTATCGTCGTTATTTAGCGAGGATTGAAGTACGTCGGAGATATACGTGGACTATTTTTCAAAGTATAGAATATGCAGGAGAACAGGATCAAGTCAAAGTAAGTAAAATAAGATTTGCATAAATATAAGTAAATTTGTATTTTAAATATAACTTCTTGAGATTTTTGGATCCTTCTAAATCATATCATTAAAGTTTTTTAGTAGAAACTAGATAGAGGTTATTTTATATTTGTTTAATTGGTTATTTAAGCAAATTGAAAAAAATAATTTTATTTCAATAATGGTAAATTAGTTTTATTTATTATATCATAGTTTTTATCTATTTATGTTGTTATTTATAATATAATTAAAATTTTGTGTACCTTCAATCTCATTTTCGATTGAATATTTTGAATGATTACGTCTTCTTTTTTATAGGTAATTCTAACCTTAAAAGGATCAAGTCACTATGGACGAATTATAAACATTTTCTTAATATAAAAATAATATATTGTATAGGATAATTTACAAATTTCAATTACCGGTTTGAGTTTCAAAGGATTTTATAATATTGTTTACATCTACACCTATATTTGATATACATATAGTGAACGCACATTTTTTTGAAATCAATCCATAATAAAATACAAATTCAATTTTTAATATAATAGTTACATATTTATGTATTAAAATATTCTTGATTCCTCGTAACACTCTAAATTATTAATAACTTAATTGGCCTACTTGCAAACTTATACAATACAAAACTTAAATTTATTAAAATTATAAATATTAATCAATTTCCTAAGCATAATTTAGAAGAACATTTAAAAAAGCTAGGAACCCAACTTGGCTACATACGTAATCTAAATTATAATTTATCACCTTTTTAAAATATTGTTGGTTTGGTCGTACAAGGTGTAAGGATATAAAGTTTGAGTAATTGGTACGTTTACCTAAATTCCCAGGAATCCCCTTAAAAAGTACCTACATAATTTAATGGAACAAAGGTTTTGGTAATTTTAAGGGTCTAGAATAATAGTGGTTTTACTGCTGGACGGTATACAGTATAGTAGAATTTACAATTTATGTCTCAAACACATAAATACTTAAACTTTTGTAGTTGAAAAGGCTTTAATTTCAGGAAGCTATATGATTTTCATCAACGTCGTTATTAAAGTTATTTATTGCAGTTTCTTATCTTTTAAATTTATAACGAGTATAATATAATCCAAAATGAAGCTATATACTGTGTGAGTTTTTAGTGCGAAATCCGAAGACAGATCTTTTATTTTAAGACATAGGAAAAAAATCTGAATTTACAAAATTGCATAGTTTATGGATGCGCATAATCAGAAATTATTTTTGTCTGCACTTGTGTTTTGTAACTGGAGCACAAGCTGTATACAGGGTGGCCCAACTAAGAGTTCCCACCCAGGTTATTTTGAAAACAAATCGTTTTGGAAAAAAACCCTGAAACCGGTCACTTTTTATTTGATGGGGGACTAATTTTTATGTTAACGCAAGGGACAACCCCTCACCCAGTTTTGCAGGGAAACTATCCTTTCAGAAATCTTAAATGGCAATAGTGGTCGAGTGATACATCATTGCAAAGCTCCTACTATTCTCTATACAGCTGTCATATATTTTATTAATTTGATAGGATATATGAGAAGTTATAGCATTTTCACGATAGACATGTAAAACGCGTTTTTAACAGGTAACATGGGTTAAAAATGCTTTTAAAGCTTGATTTTGTTAAAAGTTACAATAAATACAACCATACATAGGTCTCCCACTAAATAACAATTGATCAGTTTTAGGCTATTTTTCAAAAATTACTTTTGTTTTCAAAATAACCTGGGTGGGAACTAAAAGTATTTTTAAAAAAGACTCTGAAACCGGTAAATCCTTATTAGATGGGGAATCAAAGTATGGTTGTAATTATTTTTAACAAAATCAAGCTTTAAAGGCCTTTTTAGCCCATGTCACCTGCTAAAATCACATTTTACACGTCTAACGTGAAAATGCTATAACTTCTCAAATATTCCATCAAATTGATCTTCAAAAACATTTACTCACTTTTATATTTTCTGAACTCACAATCAGTGTTAGCTGAGTAAGCACAATAATAATAAAATAACAATAATTTTGAATCATCACGTTGTTTCCAAATTGGGCCTAAATCGATTTTTTTATTAATATATTATTTTAAAAAATGCCTTTCTTTTTCCAATGGGGTTATGTTTTAATTACATTTTGTCCGCACATCAAAAAAATTCACCCATATACCCCCACCCCCACATACATATGCGCGTAAAGTTTTCTAGACTTTATTATAATTATGAGAGATATGGAGGAGGAGTCATACATTTTCATCAACCCCCCCGGGGCATTTTTATGTTTTTAGAAAAATAAACAGCGAAACTCCAAGCCTACAGCACAAAAAATGCAAAAAAAATGCACTAAGGAATTACTATACAAGTTTTATTAAATTAATTTTATTAGTGACCTTTTAATTCAAAAAGAAAAAGGTAATTTATTTATTTTTATTCAGTTAAAACAGAACTGAGTAAATTATAAACAATATCGTTTATCAATACGTAGCGAATACGTTATGACTACAGCTGGAAAGGGTAAATTTTCAAAGATATCGCCGATAAGTAGATTAACAGTACAAAGCACAAATTTAGGAATCCCACTGCACAGTTTAAAATTCCCACTGCCGCTATACAATTTGTGTCCACTTGGAATAAAGTTTGCATTCGAAAGTTTTATGTAAAATAAATTAAGATTACTAATATTATTATCACAAAATGTGTTTTTTTTTTTCAAAGCTACAGTTTTGTGAAATTCTTTTTTTTATAGTTATTTACAAGTATGCGAACGGAGAATGTTATGAGTGAAAATCGATTTTGGGCCCACAATCCGTCATGGTTCTTTATAGTAAACATGAGAGGTTTATAAATGACAAAAAACCTCTTTTTTGTCAACACCTGAAGAACTGCAGCTCCCTTAGGAAACGAAATTAGACACACGTTTAAAGGAACTTTTTTAATTATTTTGATGTCCTCTACCCACTAGTAAATTTTGTCCCACATACTATGAAACATGAAACACCTTGTATATGAAAGTGTTGCTATATCCTAATATTGGTTCGTTATCTACATAATATATTCTTCTATGACTTATTGACGTTTAGAATAATTTCTAATAACTTCAATAATCTATAATAAACTGCTGGATAATTGAAGTGGAGCACTTGGTTTAAATGAATGTGTTTCAAATAACTTGCAGTTTTCCTTATTGTTATTTTTTTATCATTACGTCACATAAAATTACCATACATTTTATTAGAAACCTAAGGTGGGATTTTGTTTCCAACTTGATATTTATCAAACTTAATATAACTCAACAGGGGGTTATTCTCAAATCACACGACACAACATCGTATACGACATGACAAGGACAGGGCCTTATTTTTGCATTATAAATAATCAACTAAAGGATAATTCCTTTCATCTACCTTTTTAGTGGCAAGGTGTAGCAAGCAGCAATTACACAAGTTTGGAGAGTGATGGACGGTGCGTTTCGTGCTTATTAGCACTCATCAGCTTCACTTACTACTTAGTAATTAAATTACTAAGTGGAATGGTGTCGCTTGTGCTTTATAAGCTACGCGACATCCAGGGTGTAGCAAGCAGCAATGCAGACCTCTTCATTGCACCTTACGAAGAGGAGCACGAAACGCAGCGTCCATCACTCTGCAAATTTGTGTAATTGCTGCTTGCTACACCTTGCCACTAAAAAGGTAGATCAAATGAATTCTCCTTCAGTTGATTATTTATTCAATCACAGATCTACATCATCGATTGCATACTTTACTTTGTTTCTTATTTTTGTATTTGAATGACAAGGATAGAATGATAAGTCGTATATGACATCGTGTCGTGTGATTCGAGAATAGCCCCCAATTGAGTTTTATCAAGCTTGGTATATATCAAGATAGGAACAAAACCCCACCTCTGGACAGTGCTTCTAATATAAAATTCAAATTGTTTAAGACCAATTCTTCTTTCGTGACGTCATAAGAATTATTTGCATTCAAATTTTAATATTCTGATAGTAAAAGTAATTCATATCAGTTTGGGACTTCATCTGCCACTATTCCACTAAGGCACACCCCCATTCTCTTTGCAGGAGCGCTCAAATAGCTTCCAGCCGAAAGAAATACTTAGTTTGCTTGCGTAGTCCTGGACGCGTTATTTTTTAATATTTTTTCATTTTCTTTTATTTATAATAAAGTAGATTCATCAACCTTTCGAACTCCTTTTTTGATATTTTGATATTTTGATTTATACACTCGTAATTCACTCTTTAATTATGTGCAAATTTAACACTTTTTGATTAAACATATCTAACATAAATGTTGATGAATTTACTTTATTATAAAAAAAAGAAAATGAAAAAATATTAAAAATAAAGCGTTCAGGACTACGCCAGCAAAAGTCTAAAAATGCAAAGGGATGATTGCTCTTAAAGTACATACATTATTAATAAACTGCTATTTTGAATGCTCTGTATAGAATTTGTTTTCTTCTGTTTTTTTTTAACTTGGCAAATCCATTAGTTATATTTTTGTAATTAATTTATTAATTAGGACATATGTGATTATTTAAATTTCATAAATATGTATAATATTAGTCACATGAATTTAAAATCAAACCGAATTAATTGGATGGTCCACTTCAATCCAGCAGTTCAGTTTTGGAAAAGTAGGAAAAATGTGCGAAAAATCGAACACATGCCTAATACATTATTTTTCGTACTTGTCACATAAATTTATATTATGCAATAAGTACAAAAAGTGAATAATATTTTCATGTAACGTAAAACTTTTACGTTAGGTGCTTATATGCTCTGGTTCACAAAAGTCATCCCTTTTGCACTAATTAATGCTTTTGTACACTAGAGCAAAAAAGCATGACATTATGCACTGACAACTGAACATAAATGGTTTACTTTTTGCACGATCGTAAAAAAGAAATATAAAAATCACGTTATATTATTCTTTTTTTGTAATAATAAAACTGAATCGAAAGTTGAAATTCTTAATTTTTTTATTGGTAGCGTAAATAATATGGTCTATTTAACTATAGTTGTTTAGACGAACTATGACGTATGGTTTAATATCAATAATACTTGTTATAAGTCCAAACATATAAATGCAACTACGCAGAAACTATTTTATTACTAACAAACTTTAGGCTTTGCATTTCTCCATATTCATAAGGAAGGAACATGATAATTTAATTTAAGTTAACATAAAGCATAATAATTTATTTGCTACAATTAATTTTTATAATAAAATTGTAATGTCATTTTAATCTTTTACTGAAAAATACAATATGTTAGTATACAATACTTCGATATTTATATTTTGTGTAAATGTTCCATATTATCATTGTTTCTAAGATATTTGACATGTGCTTAAAATATTTTCCGATTTTTAAGTAAGTTTTTTCGCATATGCATACATAATTGTTATTTAGCTTAGCGAGATTTTTATCAATTTATGCCTGAAATTTCTGTTTTATTAAATATTCCTTGGTAAGGGTACACAAATATTTACTATAGTATATGATCAATAGATATGCATTACAAAGTAATGGGGTTAACATATGCATTAATTCAAAAAATTAAATTACATTTTGTTTTATATTATTAAATTTTATTTTAAAAAACAAACTTGAAGATTGATGTTAAATATTTGGATCGTTAATTATACTAATAAAAAACAAGAATTCCTTGTATCCAACTTTATTATAACTTTAAACGACTAGTTTCGGGCTAACCCATCATCAGGTATAAATAATTCTAAAATTTAATTACATAACTATATGGTTACAAACTTAATCTTTAACAGAGGAACAATTAATCACCAATGTTTAATAATAAAATACTTACATATTCATAAAATTATCAATATTCAACCATCTCATAGTAATTTTTGACGTAGTTTTAAAGCTCATGATATTCCTGTTATTAACTCTGTTTATTGTTTTTCATCTCCGATTACAGTCAATAATAATGACACTATAATGCGCTTTTAAGTAATATTTCGAATTAATCATGAAAATTTAATTTTGCCTTTCACATTTTCCAGTTATCGAAGTGCTAAATGAATAAAATGAAACGTAAAAGCAACATATTTTATTTATTGGTAAAATTTGGGTAAATATCTTAAACAAATTCAATCAAGCAGATTCTAAAACCTGCCAAGTTTTATGCTCAAAGTTTTTTAAAATTTGCAATATAATTATTTCAATGAAAAAAATTATTATCAATTAAATACAAAATAAACACAAAACATAAACAACCATTATTTCTTATTTGTATTATTTTAATAAAACTTTTATAGGAAAAATCTTGGTATAAAATAGAGTATTACATTTGAAAACTTTTGTATTACGCGTGCATACACACAAGTATTTCCCTAAAGTCTAATAAAAGTATTTCGCAGTGACAGATATTGAAAGCTAAAATGGAACACTTTTTCTATTATATGCATGACATGAGGAGAAAAATGCTTTATTAGACTCCTTCGGTTTTCCTGTGCACAGATAAATTTATACAATATATTTCTGTCGAGTATTGGGTTTTATCAGAAATATTTTTCTTATGCCTTATTTATAAACTAACTTTTATATTTTAAAATTTGTTATTTTATTAGGTCTTATTTAAACATTAGTCTAGCGCAATTTTTCTTTATATAAAACCACAAAAAGTAGATATGTTATAAAGATAATTAATTTAAAAACAATGTCAACACAAAAGTCGTGAAATTTTTGCTCCGCAAATTATTAAAATATTCTGTTTAGTTTGAATTATTTTTATCATTTTTAATTATGTGCTCTGATATACAACCTGCTCAACAATTTTTTAAATACCATGATAGTATTTTTAGTTCATGTTCCGAATATGGAATTTTGGTTAGTTGAATCACAGAATTAATAATTCGAATGATGTCCAGAAAACAGTATCTAAAATTTGTGGCGGGTTATATTCCAAAGTAAATTTACATATTTCTAAAGCTCACCGAAACCATGCAAAGAACATCTTAAATTCGAAATTTAAAAACATTAACTTCTAAGAAATACAATACAATATTTAAAACGATCTATCAAAATAATTAAAATGAAATTGTTTCCACATTTATTCTACCAATTCTGATAAAAATGGATCTTCAACTTCAATTATCATCAAAAATTCAAACCCCGAGAGAACTAATAATGAAGATGAAAATCAAATCGTTAAATGTATTTTGGGAAATGTTTCTGATGATGATATTTCTGGCGCCATAAGAATTATCTCTTTTAATGATTATTTTGCTGGTTTTGATCGCTCAGTTTTTGAATCTTTCTCTAAAGACCCAAAGTCGAATAAAAATATATATAATACAAAGATGGATACATTTCAAGTTTCAAAAGAATTAAGTTCTTGTCCATCGGGCGAAAATCTTTTAAAACCCATTATATCGTTCTGTAATTTAATGCTCTCTGGCAATGTAAACCCTGTTATTTGTCGAATTCTTGGTGCACATTAAAAAAGAAAGATGGAGGAATTCGACCAATTGCTGTTGAAATTTTCTTCCGACGTTTAGTTGCTAAGGTTTGTTGTTTTAAAATTAAAGAAGCTCTTGGGTTTGTTTTTCCTCTTGTATAGTTTGGTTTTGGTATTAAAGGTGGCTGTGAAGCAATTATACGCTTAGATACCTACTCCAACTTTGTTATAAATGTTATATTTACACTCCGATTACCATTCCTCCTGCTTGTCCATTTCTTAGCACTTTCTCTAGGTCGATTATATTTTTCCTTCCCTTTTTAAAATATTAATAACAAAAATTTCATTGAAGGGGAACTGATTATTCTTTAGATTCCTCCAAAAACCTATTTACTTTTTGGGCACCTTACTGGACGATGATTTTTTTGAATATCTGTAGATCTTGGTACTTCCATATGTACTCAACATATCTGTATATGCGCTGCAACAGTTAATGAAATTGGTTTACATGGCTTAACATGTAAGTTTAGTGCTTTAAGATTGTCTAGTCACAGTGAAATAAATGATTTGAATAAAAAACACTAATATATAATGCTGGTGTTTCGTCCATTTTAGAACCTTCAGGTGCTAGCAGAGACGATGTTAAAAGACCAGACGGTATGTCTATAATTCCATGGAGTTTTGGTAAACCTGTAGTATGGGATTTTACTTGCATTGACAAAATGGCCTTCTCTTACTTAAACGCGACTTACTTCTATCTTTAAAGGATCAGCTGCTTCTACTGGAGAAAAAAATGAAATCTCAAAGTATAACAATCGTGGAAGTAATTTTATATTTTATTCAATAAGTATTGAAACTTTTGGAATTTGAGCTTTTATTGGCTTACGTTTTATAAAAGAAATTGGAAAGAAAATTACGTTTTAGGTACTCTTCCTAAGGGCAATTATGATGAAATATACTCCTTTCCCACTCCATTTACTTGCAATAATTTTAATATTCTTCATTATTCTCCAATTATGGAAAATTTTTCAGAATTTTCAAAATTTTTGAAAATACTCTAAATAAAAAAACAAAGAGAGGAAATGCTGACGTGGAAGATCAGGTTGAGGAATCACTTAAAGATGACGAAGAAAATAGCAAGGAAAATGTTGAGCCTGAGCCTGTTAAGAAAGGACGTGGACGAAAACCAGGCTGCCCCAGCAAAAAAAAACGAACCAGTCAAAAGAGGAAGAAGCAACCTCTGATGATAAGGAACAAAATTTGGCAGGGCAACCGAAACTTCCACAAAAAACGAAAAGTTGCAAATGCAGAGGAACTGCCCAAAAAAGAGAAAGAACCTGATTTAGTTAATAAAACCGCAACAGATTTTTCTCAACCTGATTTTACTTGTTCAAAAAAAAATGCTGTAGGTGCAAAGAACAATTTTTTAATTTCCAACTGGAATGTATATATATAGTGTTAGAGCTTTGTGTAAAAAACAAGGCTATGAATACATTGTAAACGAAGATCCAGATATGCTTTGCTTACAAGAATCCAAGAGTTCAGAGGATAAAGTATCTGAGGAACTTGAGAGATTTAAAGATTATAAGAAGAACTCGTTTCTAGGTAAAAAAGAGGGCTATACCGAAGTTTCCTTGTTAAGTATAACAGAACTGCTTAATGTTACATATGGAATAGGTGATGAAGAATACGATAGAGAAGACCGATCCATTGATTGATTGATTGTATTTTTTGTCGTTTCTGTTTATGTACCTAATGCGGGCAGAAAAGTGATAATATTACCGAAACGTTTGGTTAGGAATAAAACCTTTAAATTGTTTATTTTGAACATAAATCGTGCTCTTGAAGAAATAGATTTGGCTTATCCCAACACAAATAAGAAAAATACTGATTTACACAAGACGAAAGAGATGGTATGACTGACTTTTCGGTTTCTGGATTTGTTGATACTTTTCGTAAGTTTTACCAGGACCAAGAGAAGGTATACACATTTTGGACATATATGATGAAAGTTCAAAGATAGAATACTAGATGGCGTTTATTATTATATTGTATCGGAAAGATACTGTGAGAATATCTGCGATAATGTTATTCATAGTGAAGTTTTTGGATCTTATATTGTTTTATTATTTTTCTATTTTTATTTTTTATTATTGTTTATTTTATATTAAAAATCATTCTTATAAAATTATAATAATTTCAAACATTAAATTTAAATTAATATAGTTAATTTCAAAACAGAATTGTAGTAGCTTTTTATTTATTTTTCTTTTGATTTTAATAAAATTAGTATTATTGTTACAGAAAATTATAAAAATAGATTATTTTTAATTACTATCAAATACAAAAAAAAATCCTCTTAAAACATTAAAGTACTGACGAAGTTTATTTATATTTTTAAATAACAAAAGTTTCCGCCATTATTAGTTTTTTCCAGTTTAATTTTAATGACACCAATAGATCTTTCATTTACCCGAACGCGAATGTCAACAATATCGAAAATTAATGTGTAATTAGTATTTACATTTGTACAAGTATTTGTATAGTATGTATAATTAGAGAAATTACAATATCTCGGCTTATAAACATATGTGAGTAATGTAAGCTATTATAGTATAATAGGTGACTGACTTATGATAGCTTCGAAACTCATGTCTTGTATATTGAATAAAATCATTATCCATTATACCTATTGTAATACTAAATTATAATTTGTGATAAATATTGTAATTTCAAAAGGATTCACTAACAATGAATTGTAATTACATACTTTCTTAAAATTAGTTACAAGAAAAACAACTTTTGGCTCTGTAACCTAATCTAACCGAGTTTATTATTATTTTTTATAAGATTGTAGCTGATATAATACTAAAAAATATAAAAAATTTCATTTCCAAGCAGTTTTTTGTACTAATAAAAAAATGTATTTACCTTTCAAATTATTAATTTTGTATAGGTACTAAAAGATATTTTAAAATTTAATATTTACCACATCCCTTAAAGCAACATGTTAATACCGTAATACTTAACTGATTCTATTTGTTTGTTGCAGCTGTACAATTTCTTCAATGCTTTATTGACGCACATTCCAGAAACAGTCAAACCTCAGGGGTCTGCAGCCACTTCAAAAAGCTCATCAATTGGTAAGCTTCACGTTGAAATAAATTCTTTGAGAACTTAATCGATGTATATTACTATATAAAATACTATTTTGGTTTTATTTACTACTTTGTAATTAAAGGTATAATTAATTAATTTTAAAATTGGAAAAGTAGCAGCAAATGTTTTAACAATGGATCATATTATAGATAACAATTATTAAATATGTCAACTATTTACAGAATTACAGGAATCAACCAATAATAATCACATGAAACTACAAACTAAGTAACCTAATATAACTTACCCTAAAATGTGTATTTTCAAAATATAATATTTGCTCTGTACTTATATAGACTAATTGGTTTACCTAACCCAGATAATTTTAGAAGCCGGCAATTTTTATTTGCTAAAGCTAGTAAGCATGAAAATGATTGTTATTGTAAATAACGATTTTTATACATATAACTTTAATATTTTAAATATGTTATAAATGTAGACACATTAGATATGCGATTTGAGGATGAATCAGATGAGCAAGAAGAAGAAGGAATGGAACATGTAGAAAAGCAGTATAGAGGGATTCATGTAAATTTTCCCATGCAGAAGAACGATTTAGATAATCTAATTGAATTTTTTCGTCGTAAGAAGGTATACAAGTATATTTTTAAAGTTAACTAATACTTTTAGTTTCTTGATTTTTTCTAATGTAATAATACATTTATGACAGGTTGATTTATTTTGCAGCAACAACGACTACATGCTCGTTACGTGGCTCAAATACTCAAAGAGGCCATAAGTCAACTTAAAAGGCTGCCTAATATTAACCTGGCGTCGACCGCTATTTCTAAACAAGTAACGATTTGTGGAGACCTACACGGAAAATTGGACGACCTGCTCGTTATTTTTCACAAGGTATATAAAACTTAAGGTTTTCAGTATTCATTCAATATTTAAGGTAAAATCGATTTTACTCCCACTGAACCAAAATTTGAAGATTATTATACATATTTAATCAGTACTTTCTGCTGTACGAAAAAATTGAATCGAACCATCTCTCGGAGAATGCTATGATTAATTTAGAAATTCAATCTTTAATTAAAATTTAATTATAAGAAAGTGATTACCCGATACAATTTTAATCTAATCATTAATATTCCAGAAGACAATGCAAATACAGCTTAAAAGGACGTTCTATATTGGCGAATGCGCCGGGTTCGCGCTTATTTCAATACCTTATATTTCTAACGTGAAGTTTAAATATTATTTCAATTTAATTC
Organism: Stenus bimaculatus; assembly: GCA_963971135.1. Lineage (NCBI taxonomy): Eukaryota > Metazoa > Arthropoda > Insecta > Coleoptera > Staphylinidae > Stenus > Stenus bimaculatus. The sequence goes on along the minus strand of OZ020180.1, from coordinate 65,108,869 downwards.
CTAAGTCAAATATTTAACGAACTATATTTTACAGAAAAAGTTTAAATCACAACTTTTCTAATTAATATTTTATAATAAAATATCCTTTAATTTATAATAAATTAGTACGAGATTACATTTACTAACTAGGCCTGGAATTACCCTGACCATTGATTTAGATCGTAATTAATTTAGAAATTGTGGTTTTCATTATTAACTGGCAAATTGCTTCTGGAAATTCTATTAACGCGCTGCTTGATTTCCTATACTACCAGTAAAATCTAAATGTATGAAGTCTGTCCCTGTAAAATTTTATCGATTTTAAAAAATAGTCATTTATTTCCAACTAGTTACAAATGAGTAAACAGTTTTCATACGCAGACTGAAAGCTGGCAATAATAGCAACGAGTTCTAACCGTCACGGAACCGTAACCAAACTGCTAAATTAAAAATAAATAAAAATATAAATAAAATATAAATTTGCCTTAGAAGTAGTTACTCTTTGGTCAGTAAGAAGTTAGCGCCAGCGCATAAACTCGATTCCAATTTGGTTACGGCTTCGTGACGGTCAGAACTCGTTCTTGGAACAAACCTTATAGACGGAGAGCTAGTGAACTTTTTGGGAAATTTATTTCCGGAGTAAAATAATAGATTTTGTATGAACAACACATGCTACGAAATTTCAATTCTACCTCGTCGTCTCTAATCGTTATTAGGGGTGTAATTTACACTTGTTGTAAAATGAAGTACAAATTCAAGTCATTTCCGCAGAGTTGCAATTTTGATATATTGTCTATTATACAAAAAGGCAGACAAAATTTCAGTCGAAACCCACGACACAACGTCATAAATGCAAGAAATTCAAACCTACTTGGTTTTATTTAAAAAAAATATTTTTAAGGTTAACTTGGATATCTGATTATGAATTAATTCCTAATAAATAATAAGTATATTTATAAATATTAGGTAATAAATAAAAAATTAATTGAAAAATCAAATATTTTTAATTGTTGGAAAAAATATTTAATAACATAAATTTAATTTGTATTGTCACTATCACTATCATCATCGTCTTCGATGTCATCATTGTTATCTTCATCGACGTCATCATCGCCGTTTTCTACAAATAGGCTCCTCGATTCACCATTTGTTAAATATAAAATTTATCTATTTGCACATTATACTTTAGCCACTCTTCAAGGGTTTTTGAAAATTAATCCATTTAGATACCTATTCTGTAACTTTTCGAGTGTGAGAATTGTGTTCTGTCTTTATCTTACACTTTATTATTAACATTTTCCTGCTCTTTTTTCGCATGCGAATTTCGATTCGTGTATAGTTACAGAATAGGCCTAATAATGAAAATATTCATACCCCTAATTGGAGAACGCATATTGATCTATAAATTACATTGATGTAACAATATTATTTCAAACTCTAGGGGAAGCCGAGAGTTCTACCCCGATAGCATTGTTTTACTGGGTGGAGCTGAAGAGATAACCTCCTCATCACTATCCAAGGTTTCCTCTCTGGTAAAGTTGTCGATGCACCGAGATCTTGAAATTCCCTGTTTTTTAAGGTATCGTAAGTGAAAGGTATATTTTAGAGTTGACTTAAGTCAGCGATCTACCATCTTAAAAGATCTCGTCTTAAATTCCTTTACCAAGACTCCATTGCTTTTTCTAAATCATCTTATTTTTCATCAATTTCAGTCAGAAAACGCAATAGTTTCTGGTTTGGTTTTAACTCTATGGATTATTCATGCAGACCTTCTAATAAATAGCTGAGAAATTAATGAAATAGGTGTTTCCACATTTTTTAAACTATTTTGTTTAATTGATTGATTATAGTCCATTTCAATAAGGGCCAGAAATGCGGAAAAATTTTAGTTCATGAAGTGTTTTGATAGGATAATTTTGACTTGATAATTTTATTATTAACCTTTGTTGATATTAGGTGGGTATCGAAACATATAATTAAAAAAAGAAAGTTTTTATGTTTTTACTTACAAAATGATCATAATAAAAAAGTGAAATTTATGTAATACTATTTTATTTAGATGTTAATTTACAAATAACCTAAAAAAATTATTTTCTTTTTTAATTTTTTAAACTTTTTTATTTTTAAGATTTTTTTTTTTAAATTATATGATTCGAGACCCACATAGTTTTGAAACTCATATACTAATAATGGGATGGACTTTTTATTCCTAGTTATTATCTCGGACGGAAAATTTATCGCGGGCATCTAGGAAAATGCTCTTAAAACCTTTTTTTTCATAGCTGCTACTAACCTGGAGTCTGCTACGGTTTCAACTTTCAACACAAGTTACGTCCCATACTGATGATTCTACAAATTTATAAGGAATTAATGTCATTCCATCTGGTCTTTTTCCATCGTCCCTTGCAACACCTGGAGGTTCTTAAAGAACATTAAGAGCAATTTACTAAATTGATAATATAGTGGTTTAGTTCTGTAGTCATAAAAGCTAGTACGAACAATATTTTAGTATAATTTTTTTTGTAGATGATTTAGAAGTAATTTCTTTAATTCCTACATGACCAGTATGACGAATGTAACGACCTTTACTTTTCTTACAAACTATACCATGACGACCAAAAATATTACATTCACTTCCACAATGACAAATATGAGAAATATGAGAAAAACATAGTTGTACACCAAGTCGTAATGCCACAGAAATAATTAAAGTCTAAAATCTAAAATATTTCCACGAAGGAATTGGAAGAGCATTAATCCATGATTCTGACTCTTGACATACAGTTGCATAAATTTTAATTTGGCTTGTAATTGAACATGATGATATGAAATTTTCATAGATTTTAGTAAATATTGGCAGATTCCATCCTTGTTGTAGTTTTGGAGATTTTAATAAGCCATTCAAGCAATTATCAGAAAAACAAAAAAAACAGTTACATTTTTTTGTTCTACTGTAGCAGGACATTCGTCTAAATTGGAAACATTCCGTATAAAATTTTAATTATCTACAAGTTGTTTTGTCCATGGTTCACCAAACGTCGGGGTTAGAAGTTAGAATCCAGAACTAATTTAACGGGAAAAAAACTTCAGAAGAAAGTAACTGAAGCAAAAAAGCTATGTTTTCAAAATTTTCCCTGATTTATTGTTAATATGAAGAACTTTAAGAGACCTTAAAAGAATACAACCTTAATGCATCTTAACTTGGAAAAAATTATCAAACACTGAGACACTGAAAAAGAATTGTTTTTTAAATATTTTTTCATTGTTATTTTTAATTCAACATTTCATCAACTATTTCTTTATTACTGATATGTTATCAATTTAAAGAGGTTACTTACACTTTTCTAGAGAAGTTGTATTATAATTTTACGTATATTGATTAAAAAGTAATTAACCATCTTGTAATTTTGACAAAAATTGATGACCGGATATTGAAAACGCTCTAGCTCAATTTTTTTTTCGATAAAATTTCCTCTAGTTTGTAACCCTGAAGATTGGCAAACCACGAACGGAATATCCTGTATAATATCAGCATTGGTAAATTTTTGTTTTTTGAAGAGTTGACCTTGACCATAATATTTAATTAACGGATTTTCCTTTATAATAGATCAATCCTTACAATGCATACAATACAGTCAGTCGATTTACCTATAAATACCAATTCAAATTCTATAATTTCAATAGAAATTAATCAATAAAATTGTTTTGTAAGAACTTTCTGACTAAACATTTCTCTTTGATAAAAAATATTTAACAGTTTCAAAGCGTAAGTTTTCCGAACTTTTACAGGATACAGAACAATGTGATTATAAAGGGCAGGAAATATAATTTCCGTGGATGCATCATCTGGATAAAATTCAAATTAGTATTCATTACTGCTACAAAGACTTTCTTGAAAGTAAAATAATACTAGACATTACCATTATTTTACAATGTATGATAACAGCTTTATAGCGATTCATATTTTTTTACGAACGCAGTTGCTTTGCATATAAAAGATCTCTTTAAAATACAAATACCGTAGTAATATTCGAGTTTATATATGTATATATAAAAATAAAATCTTTTGAATTAAAAAATATATTTTCAGCACCACTTCATAAAATGTAGTTACCTAGGAAAATTTATATCACAATGTTTACTCATTGGAAAAAGCAGGAAGCTTTTTTAATTCTCAATTTTCATGCAACCGTATAGTTGCTTTCAAACAACACAAATGGGAATGCGTGAATCTTTCTTGAGGAATATATATTTTCCTTTGTTTAAAACTCGGGTCTTTTTATTACAGAATGGATTGCCTTCTCCCGAAAATCCGTATGTTTTTAACGGAGATTTTGTGGACCGAGGAAAAAAAGGCCTTGAAGTTTTGCTTTTACTTTTGTCTTGTTTGCTGGTTTTTCCTGGAGGTGTCTTTCTCAATAGAGGAAACCACGAAGATCATATTATGAACACGAGGTAACGTTTTTCTTTGTTGATTAAATTACATTTTACACAATATTATATATTTTTCAGATATGGATTTATCCGTGAAGTACAATCCAAGTATAAGGTATTTTTAATTAATTTTAATATTATTTAAAATTAAAATTTTATTAATTTTAGCATAATTCGGAAAAATTATTAAAATTAATTGAAAGTGTTTACCGATGGTTACCGCTGGGAACGATAGTAAATAATAAAGTCCTCATTGTACATGGTGGAATTTCAAACACCACCGACCTGGATTTAATTAAAAGCTTAGACCGGGGCAAAGTAAGTAAATACTAAATAGATTAAATACCTACCAAAACTTAATCCCACAAAACAACATTTTAATTTAAATAACACAAATATCAGGCTAGTAAAATAAATACAAACTTATATGTTAGCTTTAAAAGTAAAAACAGTTATTTGATTTGATTAGTTTATTATAAAATACAGCAAAATGCTGGGGGAAATAAAAGCGAAATATAATAAAGCGCGTTGAACAAATGAGATTATCATAAAACGACTTCTTTCCTAATGGACAAAAGCAAGCACAAAATTGTTATTACCACCCAACGGAGATAAAATTTACTAGAATTTCAATGACAATAAATATTTAATTTTCTATATTTATTTTGCGGAAATAAAAAAAGATTGAGATAAGTTTTTATGCAGGGTGACCCATATTTTTCTTAATGCCTCTCTATGTTTTTGTTGATTTTTCAACGAAAAAATATTTCAGCAATTTATGGATGATATTACGAAAATTGACTGTCAAAGAAAATTAAGATAATAAATAACAAGATTACTTCAAAGAGCAAAAAATTTAAATGAAGAACATTAAATTATAGGTTTAATATTTCATCCAAAGCTAAAATTTTAAACTTCCAAGTTTTCCTAATACATATTAATTTTACACACTTGCACCGTTTTCTTAATTTTTTGCCTTAATAACAGATCTGAATTTGTACATGTATTACAAATGACACTTTTTTTATAAATAGTGTTTTTTTCGTTTATATAAAAATTTTACTTTTCTTTAAATTATAAATCTATAAATTTTAAAGTGATATAACTTTGTAATACTTTGTATTTAAAAAATGCTTAGTTTTACTCTCTCAATAACCCCAAGAAAATGGCATAACTATTCAGGGACACCCTGTATAATTTTTTAAAATTAGTTAATTTTATTTCAAAACAAAATTTTTCAAAAGCTTACTAGTTTTGTAGAAAAAGAGTCTGGTTAAAATTTTACCTTACTTAATATACATGGTGCTAAAATCAAACCTGTAATACTCCTATATTGTGTTTATAATTTAAACAAAATAGATCTAAATAATTGAAACATTTTTCAGAGGACGTGGTTTGATTGTTGAGTTTCATCTAATTTTAGAAAAGAAATACACAAAAACAAATCTTATTGGTCATTTGAGGCAAAAAGGAGGTAACTCCAAGGCGTTTAACGAGACACCTCTTGAGTACAACTAAAATAAAACTAGCTAAGTTAATGGTACTAAACGAAAGAGTTCTCATTTTGACACATATAACTCCAAGCTTCCCCAAAATGGAATTACTTCCTTTTTACAGCAGACTCTTCAAAAGTTTTATTAGATATAACTTATTGTTTAATCAATAAAATAATAGTCCTATTTAGAAAAATATAGATTTTAAATTTCAAAACTAATATTTCTTTATAGTATATACCTAGGGTGTTTCTAAACATGCGTCCCTAACTTGGGAAATTGATTTTTAACCAAATACACGATAAAAAGTAAGAATTTTTTTTTTAATTGTTCCATTTTCCAACAAAAGAAAAAAATGCTTACCCGAAAACTCGACTCAACAAATTTAAAAAAATAATAACTATAAAAACTTAGACACATTGAGCTCAAAACTAGTCACAACAATAATACAAGAGTGCATTGGTCTACTTTAAAACATCTCAACATATACACAAAAAATAATCCTAATCTTCCGCCCGAATTAAGAGATCCAAATAATATCAACGATTTCTTTATTACGTCTATTCCTCGATTTAAAGTTCTCACTGGTGTCTAATTACTATAACTCAATTTCTATGAGAAATAAAATCTGTCTTCAACCCATATTAATCAATGATCATGATCAATTAATCACTTTAATAAGAACCAAATCCACGGGCATTGACAGAATTTCAATTCAACTACTAAAATTGTGTTTCTCTCAAACTTCTATTTGACGGAAGGAATATTTCCTGAATCTGGAAGGAAGTTTTAGTAATTCATTTAGGTAAAATTCACAATCCCACCTCTAATAAAGACCTGAGACCTATACGCCTTCTTCCAGTTTTCTCGAAGATGGTGAAAAAAAGTATAGTATCAAAATTATAGTATCCCAACTCAGTGATTTCTTAGATTTGCATAATATCTTACCCTCTAGTCAATCAGCTTTCCAAAATTCCATTGACCTCAATTATTGACTATGTTGTCCGTAATACTGATCAAAGTAAAGTAATCGCATTAGATTTCAGCAAAACATTTGACACCCTAAATTATCAATTACTTCTAACTATATTAAAGTCAATTGGATTGAGGTGGATTTGTAGACCTTTTCTACTCGTAACCAACGAAAAAGGGTCAAAGAGTAAAAGTAGGCGTATCTCAGTCAAATTCTTTATTTCTGAAAAGTGGGGTCCCCCAAGGGCCACTCCTTGGATCACTCCAATTCACTACCTATACAAATCACCTCAAATCTTCCATTCAATTGTGCAAGTACCCTTCCTACAGACGATGCTCGAGAATTTCTTGCCTTTAAAGAAAATAATTTAAATAATCATATGCAATAAATGAATTTGGGTGTGAAAGAATTTTGCTGAAACTCACCAACTTAAGGTTATTCCAAATAAAACTGAGCTCATTCCCTTTGAGCCTAAAAACATACGTTCTCAAATCCTGAGTTCTGGCAATTTAAACATTAACCTGGATGATGTATTACTAGAAAGATCTTACTCAAATCGAGAATTTTTATCAAAAGAGCCAAAAACTATTTTTTGTGAATCTATGCTTCTTTCTATGGTTACTTATGATGACTATTTATCACTTCTCGGATCATTATAATGACAAGCAGACATTATAGGGGCATTAAATCCAATTTTTTAATTATTTAATTACCTTTAAAAATTTAGGTATTATTTTAAAATACTGAAAAAAATTAATAGACCTTAACATCCTGTATTTCGATAATCCAGCTTTTTAGCGAATAAATGTATTCTTATTTTTAATCACAAAATTGGTCAAAAAATTTCCATGTTTAGAAAACATCGCATCGAAGCTTGGACTTCAAATAAACGAAAACGATAAATTATTTTATGTACTTATTAAAACTATATAAATAATTAATAATTTTAATATTACTTCCCTAAATATTTTGTTTTTATTAAATGCATGGATTTACTTGTAAAATACACTAATTTGTAATGCAGGAAACGTCTTCCCACAATTGCGTTCAATTTCAATTAAACCACTATGTTTTTGTTCCTAATATTCCAAATGAACTTTGTTTGCAGGTGTTCAACTCGGTTTTCATTCTCTCAACGAACGAGAAATGTAAAGCACATTTATTACCATATTACGTGACATTCCTAATTTCATCTTCATTAGTAATAATTGCAAAGTAAATTTAATATATTTTTATGACGATAAAAATAATTTGCTCACTTCTCATTAAATTATATTGTAATTAAGTACTTGTTTTTCATGGATAAATTAGTCCAACAATCTCAAAAGTACTTACTTTTTAAAGGTTATTATTTTTTTGTTTAAGTTTGCTCCATTTTCTAAATAAAGTAATTTCAGTAAGCAATTTTTAATAAAGTATTTATGGCTATACTTCATTTCACGGTAACAGTAATAAATTTTACTAAAAATACATTTTTTATTCTATTTTTTAGTTGGTTATATTTTAGTAATATAAATTTAAACCATATCCAAATTTTCCAAAGGATTATTACATAGTATACAAAATTTAATATTTACTACATAAAACATACATATTTTATCTTCGATATTTAGTTTAATTTTTAATTTACTTAATGTTTAGGAATGAGTAAAACATTTTAGATAAAAAAGTGCTCATAAAAACCCTGGTGTATAAATTTATGGATATAACAACATTTATTAATAATTGCAATAATAAAAACAACATCACTTGTTTGTAATATAAGCTTTATTCTTAATTATAGTAGGTCTATTAAATAAGATAAAAGAATTAACATTTCCTACTTTTACGTCAAAAATCATACTTTTCGTACACCCTGTATATCAAAGTATTGACAACATAAGATAAGTAAATTTCATTTCGTGTTCTACATAATCGATACTACTATGATTTATTAACATTTAGATTAATTATAATAATAATTATTTCATTAATATACAGGGTGAGTTTTTAGTGCGAAATCGGAAGATATATCTTTTATTTTAAGAGATAGGAAAAAAACGTAAATTACAAAACTGCATGGTTTATGGATGCACATATCAAGAAATTATTTTTGTCTATACTGGGTGTTTCGTAACTGGAGCGTAGGTTATTCCATCTTTTTTTAATGTAACACCCTATATATTTTTTGATATTTGGATTAACATAAAGCTAAAGAATACAACGATATTTTTTTTGAAAATTTGAGTGTGTCCTTAATTTTTTATCGGAAATTTTCTATAAAATTTAACACATTTAGACATATTTTTAGAAATTTATACTGGCCTTATTATATACATTTAAAAAACAATTTTTATGTCATTTTGAAACATGGACTTCGATGTATTTTTAGTACATTTTTTTTTCGAATTTTATTATAAATGGCGGCAGCTATGGAGGCGTAAAAAATGAAAACTAGAAAGGGATGTATTTTAATTTTTTTTAAATGGAACACCCCGCATTTTTTTACAAAATATTGTTCCTCTTTAAGTGTTCTTTAACTTAAAAAAATAAGTGCAACACGCAACACGTGCGAAAAGTTTTTTAGAATGTTTCATTGAGCCGCTAAACGAACATTTCTTGTAAAGGCCCCGTTTTACTGCTGCAGTATGATTACTTGGTTTAACTTACCAAAACAAAAAAAACAACAAATTGGTAGCCACAACACTCTTCTGTGTACCAAAAAAAGAAATTTTAAAAAAGCTTCAATGGAAAAAAAATATGACCAAAACCACAAATATCAAGCGAATTTCAAAATCAAGCGCTCATATTTGCCGACTATCCACTAAAGATTTTGTTTTGTTTTGCCAATACATACAGGGTGTATAAAAAGTTCGGCAACGCCCGTTTATTTTTCAAATGAAGCATTGCTAAGAAAAAAATTCAGATAATAGTTGTACGATTCTTTGTGACGCATTATCTGGACATATCGCCCATGACCTTGAACAGCACGATGAAGGTCAGACGATAATCACTTAACTTTTTTTAAAAAGCGGCAACCCATTTTTATATTATTAATGCTTGGTTTCAGAGGTTTACGGAACATACTTCTTTTTATTTTTCTAAAGTAAAGTAAAGTTTTATTGCGTATTATCAAAGCTTGATTTCAGAGGTTTATAAAATAAAAGAATATATTTCATAAACCTCTGAAATCAAGCTTTGATAATACGCAATAAAAATGGGTGGTTGCTAGTTAAAAAAAGTTAAGTAATTATCTCCTTACTGTTCAAGGTCATGGTATTTTTTTAAAGAGTGTGCCACAAAGAATCGTACAATTTTTATTTGAAATATTTTTCTGAAAAATGCTTAATTTCCAAAATAAAGCAGCGTTGCCGAATTTTATGTATTGAACTATTTAATTTAGAAAAATAAAAAACATGTTCCGTAAACCTCTGAAAGCAAGCTATAATAATATGCAATAAAAATGCGTTACCCCTATGTTAAATAAGTCATTAGCAATATTTCCAGATAGTGCGTACTAAGAATTCATTTTAAAAATAAACAGGCGTTGCCGAGCTTTTTGTACACCCTGTATACAATCCTTTACAATTTTTGTAATTAATTAGATATACAGGGTGGTTAAAAAGTCGCGAACACGCTCCATGCTACGTTGTTAAGAAGCACTCGTTAGACAAGGGAAAAATATTCAAAAATATTTTATGAAAATGCAAAAATTTTCATTTTTTAAATAAATTATAATAGGAGGATTATATGGGTATTAATACAATCAAAAATATTAAAGATTACTTACTATTTTATTAAAAAAATGAATGGGGATTATAAAAATTTGTGAATGATAGATAGGGGAGGGGTGTTGTAAAACAAAATATTGTTGATATTTTAAAATAATACTTTTCTATTATGACCCAAGTTTAAAGAAATCCTATTCCCCAAAAGTTAACAATATATCAAAGTTTAAATAAATCCTGAGATAATTGTAAAAACATTAATATACTAAAATTTATCAAAATTAAACGGTCTTAGAATATTTTATTCTTAATTTAAATACTGAGAATGAAACTAATTGGCGTAAAAAGCGCACTGAGTACCTAACTTGTAATACAGGGTGTCAAATTTTAACTAATGAAGCTGAATCTTGAAAACTAAGTGATTTCCTTAAAATTGTTTCAGACAAAAATAGTAGCGGAAACAGGGGGACATTTAATTGTGGCATGGGTTTTTAATTTTTATGGGATTTTATAGGGTTTTATGGGGAAAATTTATATTCTAGATTAGTAATCTATGCAAAATTATAAGCAACTTTTGATGAAAAAATTTTTTAGAAAATTTCAAATTTCCATGATATACATATAATCATAAAATCCCATAAAAATTAAAAACCTATGGCACAATTAAATGTCCCCCTAATTTTAGTTTAAATTTTTTTAAGGAAATCGCTTAGCTTACAAGCTATTTATCTTCATCAATTAAAATGGGACACCCTGTATTACAAGTAATGTACTCAGTGCGCTTTTTACGCCAATTAGTTTCATTTTCAGTATTTAAATTTAGAATAAAATATTCAAAGAACGATTAATTTTGATAAATTTTAGTATATTAATGTTTTTATTATCTCAAAATTTATTTAAATTCTGATATATTGTTAACTTTTGGGAAATACGATTTCTTTAAACTTGGGTCATAATCGAAAAGTATCATTTTAAAATATCAACAATATTTTGTTTTAAAATATACCCAAAATATTCAAGGACGATTTTTTTGAGATTAGTGAATAGTTTTAAATGAAATTTTGGTAGCTGCTAATATAAATTGGGAAAACGTTTTTGAGTTCGTTTCACATAATTTAAGTTCCCCCACTTTATGTAGGCAGCTACCATTTCACTTAAAAATACGCAGTAATCTCCAAAATATCAGGATTGGAAGTTTTCAGAGAGACACACGGTAGATAAAAGTTTAGGAAAAAAAAGCAGTTTTTTTGAGAAATGTGATGTAATTTATTAAGAAGAAAAAATTACATTCTTTTGATTAATTAATAGTTTATCATTTTTTTGGTATGGATCCAATTGGTTTGCTTAATTCACTATAAAAGTATTGTTTTTCTTTGTTTGGCAAGCCCATCAAGAATCAATTACTATTCACATGGCATACAAAGTAGTAGAGTAGAAGAAACGAAACTTCGTTCTTTGAGATTTTATGTTTGAAGTCGAAAACGCATGTTCTCGGTGATTGATTTTCATTTTAATGTAAACTAAAGTTGAAAGCATCTTACTAATATGATTTATAATTTGTAATGAAATAATTAAATTTTCTGAACCATCTTATTAGTTGGGGATGAAATAAAATAGCTGACATCGAACTCTTTATTTCTGGTGCTATTTATTATAAAGGTGGTCAGAACGTACATCGTTTTTCGTAATGTAAGATTGCTTACTAAGTACAAAATTTTCTTGTAAGTTACAATAACATACAATAAAAATTGGTTGTTGTTATTAATAACAATATTAAATCTGTCGTTCAAGACTCAAGACTCAAGATCATGGTAATAATGTTATATAATGTTCTATTAAATAACTTTAGTTGAAACAGTTTTCTCCCAAAATGCTTTCTGTTCATTCCTAGGGATTAGTAACATGTAAAGTAATTGTTCCTCCTTTTTAAAAGTGTTAATTACTAAAATAAGACTAATATGTACATCTATTACTACGCTTCCCTAATGTTTTGTAATTTTATGCTGTAATTTGCTTTTATTACTTCAATTAAAATCGGGCGTATTTTCTTCCAGCTGTTAACTTAAGTATTAATCTCGTAATTTTCAAACGCATATGGCATTTAAGGAAAAACACGTACTCTTTAGATAAATTTTACCCCTGATTAATAGGGTTATTTTCAAAATCAGTAGCGCAGGATGGTGCTACGTTACATCGTCCTCTAAACGTTGCGTACTCGCAATAGGGGGCCACTTTTTCTACTAATAATACAAAATACTATTATTATACAGGGTGTGTATGAATTCGTGTCTATAATTTAGGTGGAGTATTCTATACGAAAATGTTGGTTTCTTCTTCATAAACCTGCAATTACGTTTAAAAAGAAATTAATAAATGGCAACAACTCAAAAATGAGGGTGGGCAATATTAAAAAGCAAAACATATTTTTTCTTCAAACGTCATTAAAGCTCGTTGATTCTATGGTAACTTTGTACTGCCTAGGAGTAGAAATTACTACTTTGCACTGACAAGGAATAAAAGGACAGAGTAGAAATGAATTTTAGGCAACCCAATATACGTTTTACATTGTATTGTGTGTTGTATGTAAATTAAATGTCAAATTTTAAAATTATTTATTATATTACTATTTTAAAAATTTCGACGTTTGAAGAAAAAATAGCATATTTTAATCGGAGTAAAAGAACTTTTGGTGGCTCGCATGTATCCGCGGGACTCGCAAAGCTCGTCCCCCAAACCTTCATGGTCGCCACAAAAAGTACTTCTTTTACTCCTAATAAAACAATATACTATAAAAACCACATTGTATAAAATAATTTTTAATCCATATGTAAATAAATAGGAAAAATATTTCAAGAGTGTTTTTTTAAATTTAATTTTTATCACTGGCGAGTAAATTACGGGAAACTTGCAGGCAACCTACGGGAACTTGCGGGCAAATATCGGTCTGAAGGAGTAGGAGATTTTGAACAATGTTGCCATATGTATTTTTATAAGATAAAATGAAATTAAGAAAATTTTTAAGGAATACTTTTTGATGTTAAACATTATCATATTACAGTAAAACATTAAATGCGATATTCTTTGAATAAATTACATTTTTATTAGAAAATAAAAATCAAATGGATGATCCTAAGACCAACTTTATTCATAAAAAACACAACTAGTTTCGCTGATAGACTTCATTTTTTAATTAGGAGAAGCGTTTTTAATTCCCCGCGCTAAAATGTTCCTGATTGGTTAAAATTTTTGACAAAAAACTTAAAAATATTAATCATAACATTTGAATTACTAATGTATTTATATGTATTTTTATTCAATATAAAAAATGGAGTATTTAACTATGTTTCTGTACATTTTGTCATTAAAAAGCCAAAATAACCTGAAATTCCTGCCAAAACCTGTCCGGTTATTTTTCTAGTAACTTTTATAATGTAAGCCTTTCCCTGAAGTATAGTACTGCAGCATCTTCAGGCGCTACGAAAATTAAATATTAAGAAATCATTCTTTAACTGCAATTAAATCAGTTAAACAAATTAACTATACAGGGTGGACCATTTAACTCGAGACAAATAAATATCTAACAAACTAAAACGCTTAGAAAAAAATGGTTTAAAAAAATGTGACAAATAAATATGTTAGGTTTAAAATAAAGAATATACTAATTATTTCGTCAAAGCGTCATATAAATTTTATATATGTATAAAAATTTTTGAAATTTGGAACGTGTCAAAAATTTTAAAATTGCTATAAAATTATAGGTTTTCATTTAAAAAAAACCTAGTTTACATTGAAATTAACACAAAGATGACTCTTAACCAAAAAATAACTAGCATCAGCGTTTTGCGCCTATTAAAAAAACAGCTTTTAGTTGAAAATTTTTGTCCAAACCTTTTAGTTTTTCAATTATTTATTTGTCTCAAGTTAAATGGTCCACCCTGTCTACACAGTTCGTAACGACCTAAAATTGGGTAAAAATAAAAATATACTAAACTTATCAAATAGCACTAAGTCTTTTTTTACATTCCTACTTGTTACTCTAATGTCTATACAGTTATAAAAACTATTTTAGATTACTGTTTTTGTAATTATATAAACAATAATTTTCACTTCAAAATTTTGACTTCATGCAAGTTACTCTAGCACTTTTTCTACCTGGTTTAAATAATTTTTGGTAATTCACTATGATGGCACATTTATTTTACACATTGGTAGAATTCTTTTTTGTTAAAATTTGGTACAACGACTATGACAACCACTTATTTCTTTTATATTAATTTTTCTCATTACAATTTATTTAGTTATTAATTTAGTTGTTAATTGATAATAATTGCATACACTCAACTTTTCCTAGGGAAATTTATGTAACTTCCTTACGAACTATGTGTATAGTTAATTTGTTTAGCCCGTTTAATTGCAGTTAAAAAATGATTTCTTATTTTTTAATTTTTGTAGTGCCTGAAGATGGTGCATTTCTAACAGCGAAACTAGTTGCGTTTTTTATCAATACAGTTGGACTTGGAATAATCAGTTTGACTTCTATTTGTTTTACAAGTTGATCCAAATCATCGCTAAGCTCACCCATCTCAATTGCATTTTTATTACCAAAAAATGTTAACTTTGATGACCGTTTATAATATAATAATAAAGACAAATTCCATTGTCGTATTAAAATTTTAAGCTTAGATTTTTTCAAAGAAAATGTCATGTAAATTATAGACACGAATGTATACACAGCCTGTATTATCATTAATAAGAATGAAAAGTAAAATATTTATCTTTAGATAAAATGATTTAATATCAAGTACTAAAACCTAGTAATTTCTTGGGATGAAAAATAAAACCTTTTGTTGTAATATAATGGAAACGGGCATTAATTTTAATTTTGCAAATTAACGGGAATAAACTTGAATACACGAGGTAATCAGATTTCCTTTGTTTTAACAATAAAACTTGATTAGATATTCTTTGTTTGCAGTACGCGTCTTTATTAAGACCTCCATTGACGGACAGCTCGGTTCCTGGGGCAGAGCTTATTGACAAAGTTGAATGGAAACAGGTTGGTAATTTTTGCAATATCTAAAGTAATTTGACGTAACTGCTTTAATTTAATTAGTATAGGCTTACAATTAGGTAATAAAAATTAATTATATTGATACTGGCTATATTTTTGGTTTAATACGTTATATTATATGAATAAATAATTTCAGTACCTAGGTATTTTGTTAAATATAGGTTTCCAAGTATTTAATATGGGGAAAATACTTTAGAGTTATTGTTTTTCACATTACAAGTAAATTATGTGTGAACAAGCACTTCAGTCTATAATTCTATTTTTTTTATTATGCAATTATCGCAATCAATCATTTTTTTTAGAACTTACTTATAATATTTGTACTATTGATTTACTTGACTTATTGTTAAATGCTTAGTGAGTAAGCTGATTAGTACGTTGAGCTTAAAATTTTTGTTTTTAAATAAATATTTATGGAGTTAGAATTTTTTAAATCCAACACTTAGTATGTAATTTAATGTTATAGACGGTATACTCTTCATGGTTCACCAAACACCTACAAAAGAACAATATAATATCCCTTTTAGTTTTGGAGCTTGTGCGTTTTGAATTTGAAGTCTTCGATTTTTATCAAAACTCTACGCATTACGAATAGTAATTAAACCAGTTCTCGTACTCTGTTCGTACACTTACTAAAGTCTTAAGAAGTTACTTCTGTAAAAAATAGTCCTGAGCATTGAGAATACGTAGTCGATCAAGTAGACTGTACAGTTCCTCTCACACAAAACCAGGACACAAAAGACTTGACTGCTATAGTAGGACCTGCCAGCAAACGGAATTCCAACCTAACTGTAACTAACAACTAACTGTAATTGAATCAAATCAACGACGCGGAATTTTCTTACCACCGTAGTTGTATTAGTACAGGGAATTAAATTAGGAACGCATGTTAAGACACCTGAGCAAGATACTTTTGGAACTTTTCGAAGAATTTTTGTTTATTTTTATTTTTGGTTTGAACATTCTTAATTGAGTTGGTACCTTGGAACTAATCAAATTATCAAATAACAATTTTATTGTTGTTTTTTGAAAGTTAATTAAAGGTGATTATTCTTATTATGTACTGATTTTCGATCAAAATCAGTGAACTTAAAACTAAAATTCAAAACGCTGTAGCTCTTATAAATTAACATTTGCACATTATACAAGGTGAGTTTTTAGTGCGAAATCGGAAAATACTTATATCTTTTATTTTAAGAGGTAGGAAAAACACTTACACTTACAGATGCCCATAACCAGAAATTATTTTTGTCTATACTGGGTGATTCATAATCAGAGTTCACGCTGTTCCACCTTTTTTTAATGGAACAACCTGTATAGTTTTTAATATTTGGATAAACTCTAATTTAAAGAATACAACGATATTTTTTGTTTTTTAAAAATTTTAAAGCGCACTTAACTTTTTCGGACATTTTCTTTAAAATTTATCAAATTTTGAAATATTTTTACAAAATTTTAGCGGAAAATGATTTGTGTAAAAGTTGAAGAACACTTAAAGAGGAACATTATTTTGTAAAAAAATACGGGGTGTTCCATTTAAAAAAATTAAAAAACATCCCTATCGAGTTTTCATATTTCACGCCTCCATATGTACTAAAAATACATCAAAATCAATACTACAAAATGACATGAAAATTGTTTTTTCAATGTTCATAATAAGGCCAATATCAATTTCTAAAAATATATCTAAATGCGATAAATTTTATAGAAAATTTCCCACAAAAAAATAAGGGCACACTAAAATTTTTAATAAAAGTAACGTTTTTTTTTTAACCTAGTGTTTATGCAACTATCAAAAAATTTAGGGTGTTCCATTAAAAAAAAGGTGGAATAGCCTGAGCTCCAATTACGAAACACCCAGTATAGACAAAAATTTCTGGTTATGCGCATCCATAAACCATGCAATTTTATAATTTAAGTTTTTTTCCCTATCTCTTAAAATCTTCCGGTATCGCACTAAAAACTCACCCTGTATACGTGTATATGGATTGCTTTTAATGTAAATACAAGAATTACACAATAAAATAGTTTTATAGCGCTCTAAATCTATTAAATAAATAATAGTATTTCATTAGTAATGAATTTCATAGAATTTTAGATAAAACAAAAATAATGATACTTTTTATGAGCAATAAAAGTTATTAATAATTTTGTGCACACCTTATTAAAGTAAATTTTATGTCTTAGTTTATTGGCCGTAAAATTTATACATTAATTAAAGATTTATTGCCTAATTTCCAGGGTAAAGCTATTAATTTAAATGTATACATTTTTACGTGTTTAGGTGTTTGATATTTTATGGAGCGATCCACAAACCAACGAAGGTTGTATTCCAAACGCACTTCGAGGAGCCGGAACTTATTTTGGGCCGGACGTGACCACAAATTTTTTGAAGAATAATAAAATGATGTACATAGTTAGGTCACATGAATGCAAACCTGAGGGATATGAAATTATTCATAATAATAAGGTAAGTAGGTACAGTTGGTCCCAGCTGGAAGTAGGACAAAAGTAATCAAGGTCGCGTATTCTTTGTCCTACTTCCAGGCGGGAGAAACTTTACAATATCTTCCTATACTTAAATATAACAACAATCTAAATAATTATAATAAATAATAAAAATTTCAAAGAGGAAGGAATTTACTGGGATAGCCGGATAATACTCATCGTTATAGTAACACTTTTAAATACAGTTTAACTCTGATACTAAATTTCACGTATCTTCAAGGCAAATTACTGTATTATATTATACGAGATACAATTGGTAAAACATATCTGTCATATGTATGTAGAAGGACTTGGAAGTGGCGCCAACTGAATTTTACGACATGTATATCGCCATGTCAGCGAGGTTAGATATGTGGATCAAAGTAGTTTTACAGCGTTTTATAGATCTGTCTTTCAAAGTACCTAAAACACTCGAATGTCTCTAGAAACATACTAAAATTTTCGGTTTCATTTTCGTTTTAAACACATATACTTCAACGAATACAGTATACATTATACAGCAAAGGCAAATTAGACTTTTATTATTTCTGAAGAACAAGAAATTGGTTAGTTTCAATTATAAAACTTTGAGTTCGATCCACATTTTTCTAGTCGCTGCTTTAAGATAAATCCTGGGGGAAAAGCCTGTCGGAATTCCGTAAAAGCGATGCATTATTTATAAGATTCGATTTTTTGTTTCTAATGTTTGATTTTATTTTAAACGCAAAGTTGTGTTACATTAAGTTTTGATATTTTCATCATTTCCAACTTGTTCGTCTTTATAAGTAGCTCTAACCCTGTCATTATCAATTTGACAAAAAGATTTTGATACTTTAACAAGTATTGTGGGCTTTTGCATTATTTTATACAGAAGGCTTTCGTACTAATGTTGATTGGGATATCGTAAATAATTTCCTGCATTTTCATTCGTTAACTACCTTTCGCACAATCACCTTTAGTAGAAACATTTCTTTAGAGCCCAACATAAAGAAATATAGCATTATAAATACAGTAAAATTATTTGTTGAAAAAAAGATTATGATAAAAATCAATTCCTGATTAAAGTTTAATAAGTACCAGTTCCAATTGTTTCTTTTAGAAAGTGTCAATTGTATTTCAGAATCATCAATTGTATTTCAGAAATTATCTTTCTGAAAACATCAGTTGTATTTCAGAAAAATCAATATAATTTCAGAAAGACCTACTGTAAAAAAATAACGAAGTCAACAAATACTCAAAAATGTGTTTTGGCAATTATTTAATACAACAGTAAAAATATTACAGTAACAAGGTTAAACCCAATTAAAATAATCTAAAATTAAAACAATGTTGTTAAAAGACCACTTCGGATTTTTCCTTTTAAAGATTCTGGTATCCTGTAGCAAATGTTGATTTACTTAGAAATAATTGATGAAATATACAATTATTGTGCAGCACAGCATTGTATAATCGATCATGCATCTGATTTGGCAATGGAAGACATCCCTATAAGTGGTTAAAATATTATATGTAGGTAATCCAAAATTGCTTTTACTTTGAATGAATGTCAATGAAATATAAAATTAAATTGACGAATTCTGATTTTCAAATGATACTTTCTAAAATCTAATTGGTTTTTCTGAAATAGAACTGATGCATTTTGAAACACAATTCACTTTTTTGCATTTACTGATTTCTGAAATTCAACTGGAAACGGAGTTTTTATTCAGCGGTTTTTTAAGAATGTTCTTGGATGTATTTTTTTAGAAAATTGACAATTCGTTAGTTTATGGTTATCTACAAAGGGATAATTCTTTGAGTAAATATTGATCATCAGAATCCGATGCGGTCTTTTGTTATATTTTCTTAATTAAGTTCAATTCATAATATTTTCAAATGGTTGTGTTGTTGTTTGCACTTTTAAACTTAAACAATTGGTTAAGATTAGTTCATTTTTGTTGAACTAACTTTGAAACTTTATGAAACAAAATTTCAAACTACGCCGTTTAAGCATGGAATATAATAATAAGCACGTTTTCTTGCAGGTTATTACTATATTTTCGGCCTCTAATTACTACGAACTGGGATCAAACAAAGGAGCATATCTTAAACTAGTGGGACCACAATTAGATACGCATTTTATACAATACACTGCCAGTGTTAGTAAAACGAAAAGATTAACATTCCGACAAAGGGTGGGTTTAGTGGAGTCTTCTGCAATAAGAGAACTTCGTAGTCACATTATTTCCAATAGCGATCGCTTATTAAACGAATTTAGGAAATGCGATACAGATGACACAGGTTAGTATAGATATACTTTATTTTTGTTCGAGTTAAAGTATTGCACTGTGACCTTTAACCTTTAGGCTCGTTTTTATCAGTCACTACTAAGTATACTAGTACGATAAGTAATTTGAAAATACACAAAGTATACTACTAAATTCATATCTGTATTCAAGGAATAAATGTAGGTGTTTTTAAATATCTAAAATATAATATTAAACTTTGAACAATTTCTGAACACAACTTCTAAAAGTTTCAATAATGGGGTAAGTACATCTCGTTGAAGATATCCGTCCTACAAGTAATACGCAAGAAAATATAAATATAAAGTAAGTACATAAAAAGTAAAAATAATAGTCATGAATGAGGATCAGCCATCAAAGTGTTCATCTATTTATCCTGAAATTTTCATATAGTCGAGCGACTGTTTCAAAAACCACTTTAACAATTGTACTGATTCTTCTTTATCTTCCACATCGTGGATAAAGAAATAAATGTACAAATAGAATATTTACCTTAAAAACAATCGCTAAATTAAAGTTAACATTTAAATAAAAAACTTTTTTAATATATTTCAATTTACATTTAATTTTTTTGAATACTTGATGCATGTCAATAACAGTGATCCAGATTTTATCGTAAATACTTATAATCTGCATAAATAGAGGTATAAAAGCTCTCATTTAATCCCATTAACGACGATAAGATTTTAGGCTTTTGGATTTAATAAATAATATTAAAATCGGTCCGTAAATTGTAGAAATAATTTTATTTCCACTTTTATTTCATTTTATTTGTCTCATGTATTTGGCATGTGAATGAAAGGTGTAGTTCAAAACCTTCTTTTTAATTTTTTTTTAATAATTTTGGAAAATATTGGTACATATCTTATATTAAAAAAAAACATAACTACAAATATTTTCTACATAGGAAATAATTTTTCTGATGGAACTTTCCTTTAAACGTTTTTTGTAACGTTTATAAATTTTAAACATAATATTTTATTTGAATTAACTTTTTATTTATTTTCTCTGGATTGGTTTAATGAAAATTAATAAAATTTTAGGGGTAAGTAGTACTTTTCATGGCTGTCCACCTTTGGCTATTATTTTTGTTTTAATTTCAGAATTTTCCAAAAAAAGTACACCTGCTAAATTTTGATAGGATTATTGATATTTCAGTAATCTTGCTTTTTATAATCAATTTTTAAAATTTCAAACAATTTTACTTCAAATAAGGAAAATAAAAACTATTGTCAGAAAACCCAATTTTAAATTTAAGAAAAATCCTCAAAGTGACCTCCCTCATTTTTTTATAAAATTTATTATAGTTTTTTTGGCTTGTTCATTTATTTCAAACACCATCTTAGTATTACTAAGAGTTATCAATTAAAATTTTATTTGTTTAATTAAAATTTCTTTAAAATTTTGAAAATTAGTGGTTGTAGCAAGTTCATTGGACCATAATATTGGAAATTTCAGAAATACCACTAATCCTATCAAAATTTAATAGGTGTACTTTTTTATGGTAAATTAAATGAAGATTTTAAAAATCTAAACAAAATCGTAAAATTTTTCATTGGCGTATCAAATAAGTTCAAAAAATGGGGCACCTTGGCCCGTTCCTACGCCACTGGGATTGTTAAATGAAGACAAATGTAATGGCCTAAGGTGGCTATCCAGGAGGAGTAATCACCCCTAAAATTTTATTAATTTTTATTCAGGCGACCCAGAGAAAATTAATAAGAAGTAAAATTAAAAAGAAATTTCGACACCCTGTATCTCGGTAACAGTTGAGTTTTGGACAATGTTTACATGGACATTTTGGCTAATTTTTACTTGTAGTATAAGCGCACGAAGCCGTAATCACCATTAGAGAAGCACCCTGTATAAAATTTATTTAACAAAAGTTCTGTCTTTCAATATTCTGTTTTGAATTGTTTCTGGTGATCACCACACTTGCGCTTGTGTATTTTTGCATTTTTAATTTTGAAATTGGATCTCATTCTTTAAAGTATTTTTGATGTTTAATTTTTGCGTTTTGATTATACCTTCTCTGACCGGGACAAAAGACCGACTACAAAAAGTCAAAATAGAAAAAAGGCCGAAGGAAAAAATATTTTCGTGTATTAGGTTGGGTCAGGTCAGATTAATTAGTTTGCGCGTTTTCTCCAGGTCGGCCATTTATCGTTCGGCCACTTTTATTTCAGTTTTTGTTTAAATCACCCATTTTTATTCGACCATTTCTTCTTCGGCCTTTTTTCGTTCGGCGTTTTGTTCACATCGGCCTGTTGTCCATGTAGACCTTTCGGGATTCGGTCTTTTGTGGTAGACCACCTCTGACCATCTTATGTGAAATGACTTTTTTCGGTGTTTATGGTTCTCGATGTAGCTTCAATTTATATTTTATATACATGTTGTCCCAATTTGACTTGCATTGCATGAGTGTCTTTGTTATTAATAAATTGACCGATTCGATTAATGGGCAATGTTTTGCAGTTATTCATTATTTCATGAACTAGAAAAGATACACAAAAATGTTTCAGATAAAAGTTATTTCTTTCGTAAAGACTAATCAAAATATATTTTTACAAACATAACAAACTCTATTTTACAAAAAATAAATTGCATTTTCTTTTCTGCTTATAACGATGTATTACATCCTAAAATAATAGAGTATGAAATATTTGACATTATATGAAATAATTTAAGTAAGCCATGTTTTTTTAACAATACTTCTTTAGACAAATGTCGATAGAACCTTGAAGCTGTCACTTTAGATAATTATATCGGTTATTGCACATCAAGTTAGTATTAATAAGTTTTAGTGATTGCTTAATCATTTACAAATGGCAATCTTTCCACTAATTAAATGAACATTATGACATGTTTTGTCTTATATCATATACAAGAATCTAAAATGACAGATCGAATTGTCATTTGTTTAAAGAAGTCCTGTCAAAAAGTCATAGCTTACTTTAATTCAAATAATATCAAATATTCCGTAGTGTATTACTTCAAACATGGATTGTAATCAGAAAAAAAAATGCAATTTATCTGTGGAAAAATTCAATATGGCGTCCATTTAAAATAAGAAAGTTGCTATTGATATCTTAAAGTTTGTGATATGTTTATAAAAGACATATTTAGATTGCTGTAACTTTTAAGAAGTAAAAAAGCATATATTAGTTCACAGGAAAACAAAATTTGTTGGAGAAAAAGTGAAAATCAGAATAAATTTTATAAACGAGTAACCTTTTATTTTGTTTGGTATATAAAGTATCTTCCCTGCATATTGTCCAAACTAACGGAGGTTTTTGTTTTGAAATAAATTTGAAAATATATCTTTATAACCTAAAATAAACTAAAATATTATTAAAATATTGGAAGAAGTTCTGTTATCCTATCCTATTTCTTCAAAGTTTACAAATTAGGCCGACGTGTTACAAAACGTTAAGACGATAGTCGGCAAATTGTTCTTGGTTTTGAAGTTCCCTTATATTTGCGGTTTTGGCCATATTTATTTTCCATTAGAGCTTTTTTTCCAACGCTATCAAAAGGTTAAGGTATAATCGTAGAGTTCACTTTTTCGTTTTTCTATTCTCTTCTCTACTCTTCTGTGTACCAAAAAAATAAGTTTTAAAAAAGCTGCACTGGAAAAAAAGTTATGACCAAAACCGCAAATATCAAGCGAATTTCAAAGTCATGTACGTTTGAACCGCAAAATTTCTGGATTAAGAGGATAGTCGGCAAATTTAATCCAGAAATTTTGCTTATTTTTTGTCAACAACTCGAAAACAATCTTCCATTCTAAATTTTTTATTATTATTATTCTATAATAATATCAAGGTATACATGGTGTCCCACTTATTTGCAGCAAAAAGAAATTTTTTTTAGATGAAAATGCCATTCTGAACAAAAATTTTCCTATGAACTAATTATGTTTTTTCGACTCTTTAAAAAGTTACAGTAATTTTAAAATTTCATAGATTTGATCATTTTTGTGGAACACCCTGTATGATATTCTTTTTTATTATATTTTTTTATTTAAATCAATTATTCTTTGGATTATTTTTTTGCCAAATTGATTTTTTTGAACATTATTTTGGCTGTATTTAAAAAAAGTGAACGACGAGGTTAAATTTCCCCCGGCAAAATTTAGCATCTTTTTGGCTTAAAGATCCAAAATTAAAATAAAAAAAATTAAAATAAAATGAAATTTATACAGGGTGTACCACAAAAACCACTACATTTTTTAAATTATAAAATTTCTGTAACTTTTTAAGGAGTCGAAAAGACATAATAGTTCATTGGAAAATATTTGTTCAGAATGACATTTTTTACCGAAATAAAATTATTGCTGAAAACACAGTGAGACATCAAACAAAATAGAAAATTAAATTTAGAAGAAAAAAAGTATCGAGGGAATTTTGAAATCAACCGACTGTCCACTTAAGTTTGATTTTATCTTATTTCAAATAACACGAAAACCTTCGATTATATTTTAGTCAACAAAAAAATCAGTAAATTTTAACGTAATAATAATATAAATAAGTGATTGAGTAGAAAATCAACTGTATGAATCTAATAGATATTTATTAGTTGCTTGTATTGATTTAATAATTTGAGAATTTGTAAATATTTTTTTATTTCTATTTTTGCATAATTTCATCTGGTCTAGGTTAGGTAGTCCTTTTTAAAATCATAATCTAAATTTAGCTTACTTTTTTGATTTTATGTTTTGTATTTATTCAAGTTTTTAACTATGAAATTTGCTCTGCATATTTCAGATTTAAATACTTTTTTAATATAAATACACCATTACAAACTTTCTATGATGTTATCTTATTGCAAACAACAGTACTATTATTTTAATTATTAGATTTAAATGCCATTATACATTGTGTGTATTCATGAATATGAAGATATTCGTTATGCTAATGAGTAGCAAACTTTGGGAAACAAGAAACTTTCGGAAAATATATTTTAAAAACTGAAATTTATATTCCTAATGGAAAATAAATTTATGTTTGTACTACTTACTTGTAAACTTTAATTACTTTTTAATTAGTTTTAATATTCTACATATAATACTCTCATAATTTGATTGAAATTAAGTTAATAATTAGGATAAATAAATTTTGCTATAATATTATTCCTAAAATAAATTAGTTCTTAGACATTATTTCTACTTGAACCTTAAGAGCAATTTCCTAAACGGAAAATATAGTGGTTTAGTTCTGCAGTTATAAAAGCTAGTACGAACAACATTTTTGTATAATTTTTTTTACAAAAAAAAATGATCTAAAAGTACCTTAACTTTGTACCCCTCTAATTAATTTTGTGCTAGGTTGTAGAAGGTAACTCTCTGGCAGGATGTAGCCTAATCAATTTAGATTATAACTCTGAAAAAAGAAATGAAAATCTAACGAGGGAAACTTGAGTTATGACTGCAGAACTAATGCTGGAATTCATGATTTTTTACAATTTTTCCTCCCTAACTCGCATTAATTATCAGTTATTTGGTCATAATTTGCAAAGAAGCTCGAGAAAAGTGGGATAAATTTTATATTCCTTGTTATTACCTCCAACGGAAAAATTATCGCGGGTGTCTAAGAAGATGCTCTTAAGGTAGATCAAAAAAAAATACAGGTAACTTGATGCTAACATATAATAAATTTGGACGGTTTTCTTCTATATCTTCAAGACTTTATTACTGACAAACTGATTTCTTTTGGGAGCTTAACCCAATCGATTGTTGAAAGTGGATTGTCTGATGTCTTTCATTTTAAGGCTGCGATCGCAGTATTTACCAATTTATGTCTACTTTCATCGCATAATAAACTTTAAAGGGCGTCTTGAAACGATCTCATTTTTATGTTAATTGTATTAGGTGAGCATTGATCCGAGTAAAAAGTCATCACTCAACTGGCCGCTATATAAACTTTTAATTGACTTTTTAATCTAAAAATATAAAAATAATGCAAAAACGAATTAGTATTTTAACCGTAACCTTAAATAATGCAAATTAAGAAGTTTTAGTAATAAAGAACGCTTTATTATTTCAACGGGCATTAAAATTCAATTATAAAATAAAATCGTATTTTTTCAGGGTTAATAAAAGTGAGTGAATGGTGCCGGATAATGGAGACAATTACTGAATTGTCATTGCCCTGGAGGCTGCTGCGAGATAAACTTGTCAGTCAGGATCCAGATACATTGATGGTTAAATATAGCACGACATTTGACAAACTCAACGATACTGCAATAATAGTGAGTGTATTTTATTTATTTGTTCGTTTTCTAGGCTATTGTGATTGCCAAGAAGATAAGTATTTGAATGGAAAATAGATTGAAGGATAATTAAAATATTTAGGATAAAACATATGTTATGAAGTTTTAACTCAATGGAAACGTGATGAATAAAATAGCTTGATTCAAATAATTTGTACTAAATATTAGTCATTGATATGTCTTACAAGCTAATTTATTGTTTTTCATTAAAAAAATAACTTTTACCTAATAACTGATTTCGTGTTCATAGTCTGATGATTTTAATTAATAGATAACGTTAGTTGGGTATATTGTTTCGCTTGCTAGTTTATAATCAAAAAGGTACAACTGTGGTCATGTGATTAAACCTGTCATTACACTATTTATTCCTTTATAAATGTACATACTATGTACTATACAAGGTGTTGCGTATCGTTTTAGAAGCGTAAGGTAGGTTCAATTCTAAGAATAGAAAACACAAAAGTTGTATGTCTATCTCTTTTTATTTAAAAGTTACACAGCATTTTAAAATTTTCAAACTCCAAAATAAAATATAAATTTTAAGACTATGCAAAAAGCTCAATTTTCGAAATGCTTGGTGTTTTTTATTTTTTTTTGTTCAGTTTTTTTTTAATCTTAAAATTTATATTAATAAAATTTCGAATATTCAAAATAAACTTTAGGGTGAAGTTTATACATGCGTACTGACCCTACCAAAGATTTTTTAAAAATTTACTTTTTTACTTATCTATACAGGGTGTCCAAAACGTACCAGCAATATTTCAAGAGTGAATTCTAGAACTTATTTAGAGTTGAAAAGTCCATGTGAACATATGCCCTAAATGTAACCGTTAACAAGTTATTGGTTGTTGTAGAATTTATCTGGGTAATATTTTAATTCAACGAATTTGTTTAAATATTTTTTATTGATTACATCATTATTGTTTATCACAAGAAACATTAAAAATGATCACCATTGTGTTCGATACACAAAGCCGCACGACACAAAAGAGATCGTTGGGTTCCCAATATGGTTGCCGGGTTATTCCTAATAATATCGCCAGCCTGCTGTATTCTTTGGCGCAATTCTTCAACTGTCTGCAATTCAGTTGCATAAACAATCTGTTTCATATAACACCAAAGATAAAAATCCAATGGAGTCAGGTCCGGCGACCGTGGTGGCCATGTAACGGGTCGTCCTACCCCAATCGGATTAATTCTACAACAATCAATAACTCGTTAACGGTTACATTTAGGACATTGAACTTTTCAACTCTAAATAAGTTCTAGAATTCATCCTCGAAATATTGCTGGTACGTTTGGGACACCCTGTATTCCAAAAGCTTTTCATTATTTTATATATCTTTTTGCGTTTAGAATTTATGAGACAAAATGTTCAACATAAATTGAAAAAAAAGATAGTAAAGGAGGGTATCGTTCTCTGGAAGGATCGTGATCCAAAGTTTATATTCATATCACATGTATAGAAAAGTAAAATATTTAATATTGTACAATATTGGGTCATGAAAAATATGCGTGGACTTCAATGCAATGTTAGTTGCAAACATCATCTAAATATTTTAATTTCCTGATGTTAATAATGTATTAATCTTAATTACATATTTATAAATATTTTATTTTATTTTAATTATTTTTATCATATAAATAAGTAAATTCACAATTACTTTTTTTTAAATTATTTAATTATTGCAGAGTTGCCGTTTTATCTCCAATTTTTACAAAAACATGAATATAACATTTGGAGCATTGCATAAGATTATAATAAACGTTTTATTTAACTGTAAACATAAATATTATATATCCAAGCGCAGCTAATTATTTAAAAAAAAATACAATTTTTTGGAAATGAATATAAAATTATCATATGTAATATCACGAGTGGTCAAATTTAAGTCGAATATTTTTCACTGTCATTATCACGAATGTCATTTGGGGTAATTCCCCGACTGCGAAGCAGGAGGGGAATTTTTAACCACAAATGACATGAGTGGTAATGTATTAAAAATCTTCGACTTATAATTTGAACAAGAGTGAATATTTAAGGAACTATTTAACGAACATTTTTCACTTTCTTATGCAAAATTTGACAGCCAACTTCAAACTTATTGAAGTTTGACATAAACGTCATGAAATCGCTGATATTTTTGACGTTTTACTTGTCACAAAAAATAATCACTTGTGAGTTGAATAGTCATCAATATTTTTTCAAGAAAATCCGGGCTCTGCGTTGCACTAAATTCTATGAAAATCGGACTTATTCTTCTGACGAGATTGTATGATTTGTATGAACCATTGAACATCCCTTTCTTCAAAAATATTTAGAAAAATTGAAATGTTCTTCCTTATTTTGCACGCACGATTTAAATCGATCGATTTAAAATTGTAAATCGTAATTACAGATAACTAGCATATGTCTGTTTTTGACAATAATTGTCACACTTGTCAAAATTTAGCATATGAATAGCCGCAGTTGCCAGCTTTATAATAGACTTTTGCCATACACTTTAATTATTTAACAGCATCTTTTAAACATAATTGAAGGTAATATTTTATATTTAAAATATTATAGTTCGTTTTGGTAAGTTAGATTTCAGCCCAAATTCCCATATGAAAACGATAAGGTACTTTTAATTAGGAAAACATGCCTAAAAACACTCTGTATAGTTATCAAATATTATTTTTTTTCTTATTTATTCATATGAAAAAATAAACATGTGCTAGAGGAAATCTATAGTTACAGATATAAATTCAGCTTAAAAAATCCTGTAAGAATTATGATTTTATTTCAAAGCTAGATTTTTTTGACAGTATAACAAAAAAAGAACTTAAGTAACACCTAGTAAATAAATTAAATTTTTGTGCGATATTAATTTTATAAGAGAAATTGAACAAGTAAAAAATCGTATCGATAACAAAAATTAACAATAATTTAATAACTTTGCAATTACTGAGAATAATAGAACTCTTGCACGTGTTGATGTTAAAATAAAAATCAATTCTATAAATGTTCTTTTTACTAGTAGCAAATTAATTTAAAATCTTTTCTTGGCCTTTAATGATCTGTAAAGGAGGAACGTTTTCTTTTGAATCTGTTGTCTTGCATTACTCTCCACATTCGCTTCATTAATCTGAGTAACTATTCTTTAGTTTTTATAAGTTTTAGAAATAAGTAATATATTCATTTTTATTCCTTCGATTTCTAATATATTAATTTCACGATAAATTACTAATGATATACAGGGTACAGGGTGTCCCAAAATTCAGGCCGTATCTCTGTTAATTTGAGATAAAAAAATCAAATTAAACAAGTTTTTAATGTTAAAATTGACATTCCAATTCCACCCTTAAAACATTATTGGCTTTAGCCCTCCTTAACAACCCATTTTATTTTCAAATGGCACCCCCTACTTTTGTTAACAAAAATTGGATCTCAACTTAATTTTGAATATCATGTTACTTACTCATTAAAAAAATTATAAAAAATTAAGTTTATTTTTTATTTTATAATAAAATAAATTATATTAAATGTTAAAAATCGGTTCCTCCACATTGTACTTCAAAATGTCAAATTTTTTTTATTTATATATACATATTTACAAAGCCACCTTTGAAAAAATATCTTTGTTGACATTTGGCGATTTAAATATATAAAGGAAAAACTCACAATTCACATTCCGTAAATACAACATACTGTCATGTTCAGTATAAATCCCATTTATGTTTACAAAAGTAGTGGGTGACACTTGAAAAAAAAGTTAAAATCCAAAAATATTTTAAAGATGTAATTGGATTACCAATTTGATCCCATTAAGAGCGTTTGTTGATTGCCTGTAAGCTGAATCTTGGGACACCCTGCATAATTTATAGTATAAATAAAGAGTATAAAATTGCATTAAAGTAAATTCTAAAAATGTATTTGTATTTATTTATTTAAAGGAATACATTTAAATTAAATCAATATTTTTTTTATTTTGTCCCATAATTATTTACAGATAATTTAATTAAATATTTTATTTATATTTATTGAATTACTAAAACTAACAATAATATGCAAAACAAATAAGTACATTTATTTTATTAATGCTGTGTGTATTCAGTACGAATACCATTTCATCGACATTCCTTCTTATAAATTGAATATCATTGAAGATTCATTGTTTATCGACAATATAATTTCTTCGAATATGCCGTTTCAATGGCTGAAGTTTTATCAACACCACATTTTTTAAGCAACATCATTTCAACCCACGGTTTTGAATGAAAAGGTCGATCTTGCAAATATTCATAAATTCTTTAACTTCAAAATGCCAATTATTTGAACCGTTCGAAACTAATTCGAATTCAAAGCAAGCTCATGATTAAAAGCAGTTTGGATTCAAAGAAAATGGGAACTGAGAATTTTCCATTGCATTCTTATCTTTGAAAATTATGAATATTAAAACAAAATTTTAATAAAGGTAAAGGTGCATAATTCAAATCACAACTTTTCAAACGATAGAAAATATTTATTACATATGTAGTGCGACTAGTTTCGCCTTCATAAGGGCATCATCAGGCACATTAACAATTTGTATTTAAAAAGACTTACTAATGCAATCTGGTACTCCACATACTGTGATCATAGGGCTATAATAAGGAACGCCCAAACAAATATGAACGCCTAAGGCTAGGATTTGTGAAGGACCGCCTAAGCAACTAGGCTAATTTTCTCGAGCGCCCAAGCAACTAGGCTTATTGGTGAACGCCTAAGCAACTAGGCTTATAGTGAGCGCATGAGCAACTAGGCTTATAGTGAGCGCCTGAGAAACTAGGCTTATTAGTAAGCGCCTTAGCAACTATAGGCTTATTAATAAGCGCCTAAACAACCAGGCTTAATTTTATGGAGCACCCAAGCAACTAGGCTTATTTTCTAGGAGTGCCTAAGCAACTAGGATATAATCTGTTAGTGTTTTATTGAGTGCCCACACAACTGGGCTATCGTCACTACGATTGATTAAAAATATTGTTTGTAATATTTAGACGATAAAAAAAATATTAATTTAAAACGATTAAAACCTAAGATTACATTAATTTAAAATATTTTTGACTAGATTTATCACAGTTGTATGAGATCACAGTGTATATTGTAGGTTATGTTGATCACAGAATGAGGAGCTGCGCAATCATATAGTTTAGAGTGATCTATGCTCCAAGCAAGGCTTATTTTCTGTTTAGATTTTAATGTGTGAGAGATATGATTAGATTTTGGAAAAAACCTTAGACATAAATTACGGAAGATATTAAATCATATAATATATTTAAATAATCAAGTCGTCAGTTTAGTTTTTAAAATTCTAATATTAACAATACTTTTCAAAATACTCAGTGATATCGTAATAAATATTACTTTAATTTTGAATATGAATTTAAAATTAATTCTTTTCATTCATGAATTAAAAATGTAACCAACGTTTCGTTTAATGAAAACGAAACTAGAATAAATTCTGGTTTAAAATATTCTCCAATTTTACCAAAGAAAGAGGTTGAAATTATAAGCTTTATTTTTGATACAGCATTAATTTTAGATTAAGCCAAAATTAGTACTAATGATTATACAATTAATGAATGTTGTAATAATATTAATGAATTTATTATAAATATTAAAAATAACAGAAATGTATACCCATCAGAAAAACAAATTATTAAAACTATAGTAAAAAAATCAAATGATAATAAAATTTGTTTTAGTAAAGCAAATAAATGCAATTGCTTGGTTATAATGCATAAACATGATTACTTTAAAAAAGTTAAGGATTTCATTTCTGAGAATAATTTTGAAAAAAATAAGATTACTGTTTTTAATAAGTTCAATAATAATTTGAAAAGTGTGATTCAAAAATATGCTCGTTTAAATTTATATAAAACATATCATTTTCTATTCTATTCCAAAATTGTATGGTTTACCGAAAATGCATAAATTAAATTCCCATATTGTTCCCTTTATAAGCTTTCAAAATTTTTAGGTAAATATTTAAAAGAAAATATTAACTTTGAATTAAAATTTAGTGTTAAGAATACTAAAGATTATAAATGAATTGTATTTATTAAATATCAATTATATAACATACATTATCACAGTTATTTTCAGATATTTTTATGGACAAAATTGAAAGTTTAATTTTTTCCAATTAATTTTTCAAAAATAATTGTTTATTTTGGGTAAGATATATGGATGATATCTTTTGAATCATTAAAAAAGACACAAATATAACTGATACTATTTCTTTTTTGAATTCTATCCACAAGAATATTAAGTTTACCCATGAAATTGCAAATAATTTTTGCATTATTTTTTTTATTCATTTAAAATAAATTATTTACAATTTGACATTCTAATAAATACATTTACTAAACAACGCGGTAAAAATTAAGAACATAATTATTTATGAAAACTCCAGAAACAATAGACCGAATCTTAATACAGTCATTTACTTCCAAAAATTTGAAATATCTTTGGTACGATATTGCTCAAGTTGGAACTTAATTTAGAACATCGCCACTTTTGAATTTTCTTTAGTAGGAACATCATCGAGTTCAAACTTTATTAAGTTCATCTAATTCAAATTTAGAATATTTATAAAAAGACCACTTTAAACTTTGTTATTTTTTTACGTCAATTAATTACATGCCAAAATCAGTTTGTGTGTTTTATTCAAAATGCGTTCAAAAACTGCTAAACCATAGACAAATTTCGTAAAATAATGTCGGCAACGTTGTAAGCCTTGTCGGTTGTAATTTCCTCACGTTTCATAAGTCGTTAGGTGGTATAGACTACCAAAAACTAGTAACTAACGACTCAGCTAACGTGAAAATTTGATAACCGAGATCAACTCGTTAGGGTTACAGACTTCCACCTCAGAGTTTATCGAGCTTTACGGGGGACGAGACGATAGGGGATACCAACAACGTTGCCGGACTAGAATTTTTGAACATTATGACGTCACGGATTCATAAATTCAAATTTTTAGATCTTACACAAAAGATATCAAAAAATTGATTGGATATTATTATTTATTTTAACTTTATATTTAAGGCTAATTAAAAATTAAAAAAATCATGGAAAGGCATTGTGGTCATAAAATATCTTTAAAAAAATATATTTCATTAAATCTTTCATAAATGATCTTTGTCAACTTTTATAGTAAGTGATTATAAAAAAGTGTTTTTTTTTAATTTTAGAGCCATCATGGTGCAATTACGAACGTCGTAGAAACGCTATATAGGAATAAGTCTAGTTTAGAAGCCATTTTTAGAATCATTGACAAGGACAATTCAGGTATTTATACGTTATATTTTATAATTTTTTTTCCAATATGATATAAAGTTAATGTAATATAATTTGACACATTAATAATACGATCTGTAAGTAAATAAACTGCAAGAGATGTGGGTTCAGACATTTTATATTGGGCAGGATAAATGTAAAGGTCAAATAAGCCGATTACAGGGAATTTATCAAAGTAAAATTTGCTTCGTAAGAAAAAACATGTAAAGTGATGTAAAAATATGGATTTTTCGTAGTTTCAAAATGATGTACTTACAGTAATAAACCACGTTTTAGATGAATAAAAATCTTTATAGCTCTATCTAACGTTTTCGGAAGAAACTAATAAATTTTCTTTAGACGATTGTCTTTTAATCGGCTTATTTTAACTTCTTATATTCGACTATGCGATATATTCCAAAAAAGTGAGTAAATTTTTAAATATACAACTTCTTTTTAATAATATTTTAGGTTTCATTACTCGAGAGGAGTTCTCTGATGCATGCAATCTAATTAACGAACACATGTCTAATCCAATAACGAAGGACCAACTAGAAGATATCTGCAAATTAATGGATATGAACAAAGATGGTCTAGTAGATTTAAACGAATTTCTTGAGACGTTCCGAATGGTAGATCCTGAACAGCGCAAATATGAAGAAATGCAAGCTCTAAATAACGTCCAAAATGGTACTTCTGCTCAAAGTAAAAGTCCATCTATAGTATCCCCATCCAAAGTAGCCATCGAAAGCCATGACGTTTTAATTGAACCTTCTCCCAATGTAACGTCTTCCCCCACTAAAAATTCTCTTAATATTACTTCCAA
Organism: Stenus bimaculatus; assembly: GCA_963971135.1. Taxonomy (NCBI): domain Eukaryota; kingdom Metazoa; phylum Arthropoda; class Insecta; order Coleoptera; family Staphylinidae; genus Stenus; species Stenus bimaculatus. The sequence continues at coordinate 65,074,041 of OZ020180.1, read as the reverse complement.
TTCCTCACACGCAAACAGCTTGAAAACATCACCAGTTTTAAGTAGTAGGCAAGTGGATTAGAATATTGTAAAACTATTATACTAGTTTAACCAACATTTTCTGCTTGCAACTCCTTCCTAAAATGTATTAGTGTATTCCGCCAGTATAAAGCATTTTTAAAACGGATATGTATCTTTGAAAGTATAAATTACATAAACAAGCGTCAATTATTAAGTGACGAAAATACCTTTAATTTTTATATTTCTAGGCAGTATTTATTTTAAAATATTAATAAAAATAGCTTGAAAAAATAAATTTAAGTTTAATTTCTGGCGTCAATTGGGGTTCATGTAACGGTCGTTCCTAATTCACATATTATCAATTATCAGTATATTTTTATACATGAATTTATAATAAATATTTAGATTATATTTGTACAAGGTCCAAAATATTTTTCAAAACTAAAATATCTAAAATTCAACAATATCTTCAAGTATTTAAAATCTAATAGCTCCATAATTATTATTTGACATGCATGGGCTGTTTAAATAGGAAAGTTAGTTAGTCCAAAATAATGTTCTTTAAAATCGATATCTTATAAATTCGAACTACACCAAAGTTAATTTAAAATTATTTATGAAATTATGTAGTTATAGTTGTATTTCAAATAAGTATTTAAAAAAATGTAGTTTCTTTCGATCATTTTTAATTATGAAACTATACCTTTTTAAATATTTTATAAAATAAAATTAACATTTATTATATATTATGACTGCGGTTAAAATTAACCCCATTTAAAATGTCCCAAATGTTAAGTTTAAAAGTTACCTCAACTATTGCATCGTTAAAAACTTTTGTTACAAATTACATAATTTAGTTTACAAAATGGTCTGCTGCTAGTATTTGTATTTTATTAAAACAAATAGTATTTGTATTTTATTAAAACAAATAGTATTTGTATTATATTAAAAAAAAGAAAGAACCAATAATTAATTTTTAATTTAAACTAAATATTTCCGTATAAAATATAAACTTGTTAGATTATAATATTTACAAAGAAAAAGATTTTCATCAATTTTGCTTTATTATTGCGTTCGTCAAAATAACTTTATAAGTAAATTTTTTGTTTAGGTGGGAAAAAATTAGAAAAAGGTTAATGTTAACTTTAATGAATCCTATAGGTATCTATAAATCAACCACCATAAAAATTATAATTTTTCCCTCAAATTTGTAATTTAGTTTTTTAAATAAATTTATAAATATATACCTACTTAAAAGTTTTGATATACAATTTGTAACCTCTAGTACCTTTATGCTAGTTTTTATAGTTTTCGCATTTTTATATTAGGTACTTTTAAATTTATTTTTAAATTATTTTTAGATTAACTAACATCTCTACTGACTTCAATTTAAAACATAAAATTAATCGCCGCAACTTATTTTTTATAAAAGGACTTATATACAGACATAAGTGAATGGTGTATACTTTCAAAAATATATAATTATGTAAAACATATCCTACTATAAACTTTAAAAATGTTTCTATTATTAAAATTATATGTACCTTAAAATATTGTGCATTTTCGAAGCAATATTTAAATCAAATATTAATATTATAGGGGCCAGCAAAAATTATATACCTAATATTCTATAAATGTTGATCGAAACGCTTACACTGAATGATATATTTATACCTTGAAAAGAATTATATTGAATGTTGTATTTTAAATGTTATTATATATTATATTAAACTTCTTATGTGATATTAATATAATTGATATTATAAAAGTATTGTTTATTAAGTACAAAAATAATAAGGTTTTTGTTGTATTTACTTATTACTTAGTATATTTTTTTCACTATGTAATATGTATTTATTAAATCAATATGTCTTAGATTTAATTTAAATTTAATTTTTTCAGAGATTATTGAATTTTTAGCAAAATTAAATAAAGAGCTTGATTTAATATCATATTTAAGCGTTCTTACCTTTCAACCAACGTATTTCTTCATTTATCTAATTTTAATAGTTCACAAGATGTAGATACAGAGTGTAACAAAAGTACCGCATAATAGCTGCAACTTTTTATTTTAAAGAGTTCCATAAAAAATGTTAAACACAATAGTTTTTCAATAAATTTCAGTGCGAATTTTTAAATTTTTAGTTTTTGCATATCTTACTCAATTTGGTTGCCATAGCAACCAACTATTGTTTTTTAAATAGCAATACTCCTTAAGAAGTTACGGCAATATATCGTAAAAATCAATAAATTTTAATTACAAAATTGCATTGCCAAATACAGAAAAAATGACAAAGAAAACATACTAATGCTATTTAAAAAACAATCTTTTGTACCTCTACGAACAAAATAGAGAAAGATATACAAAAACAAAAAATGTCAAAGTATGGTCAAGCTGAAGTTGTATTTAAATGCATTCACTTTTACATTCACTTATAAAAAATGTTCGTCCATAATTTTTCTATATGTTGTCGTATAATATCAAATTTATACAAAAACATTTATTTTATTGCTTCAACCTCATAGGAGACTTTTCATAATATAATTAGTACATCTTAAAGGCATTTTCCATATATTTTAATTAAAAATAAGAAAAAAACAATTTTCTTTAACCCAACTCCCGTAGGAGTATTTTTAAGTTTGTAATGATTTATAAAACAAAAAAATGTTCGCTTCTGAATTTTTACTATGTTGTTAGGCAATGACAAACAAACAGAAAAATATTTATTTCATTATCCCTACTCCCGTAGAAAACTTTTTATATTATTATTTGTATACTACAAGATTTTTTCAAGTTTTTAATGATTAAAAGAACAAAAAAATGTTCGCTTCTGAATTTTTATTATGTTATTCGGCAATGATAAACAAACAGAAAAATGTTCATTTTATTACCGCCCACTACCATAGGACATTTTTATATTATTATTTATACACTTTTATAAGTTTTTAATGATTAACAAAAAATGTTTGCTTCTGGATTTTTAGTATGTTGTTAGGCAATGAAAAATATACAGAAGAATGTTCATTTCATTACCCCCACTCCCGTTGGAAACTGTTTATATTATTATTTGATCACACTTTACAAGTATTTTTCCAAGTTTTTAAAGATTAAAAAAAAAACAAATAAATGTTCGCTTCTAAATTTTTAGTATGTTAGGTAATGAAAAACAAAAAAAATATTTATTTTATTACCCCCAATCACATACAAGTTTTAAATCAACTTGGCAAAATTCTTTAAAAGTCTAGAAATAAAAGTGTGAAAATATTATTATAAAAAATCTCCTACGGGAGGGTGGTTAATGAAACGAGCATTTTTCTGTTTGTTTGTCATTGCCGAACAGCAAATTAAAAATTCAGAAGCGAACATTTGTTTGTTTTTTTTATTCATTAAAAACTTGGAAAAATAAAAGTGTAGAAATAATAATGTGTTTAGTTTTTTTTATCTTTAAAAACTTGGAAAAATACTTGAAAAGTGTTCAAATAATAATATAAAAATTTTTCTTCGGGAGTGGGGGTTATGAAATGAACAATCTTTTGTTGTTTTTTCTTTGCCTAACAGTATACTAAAAATTCAGAAGCGAATATTTTATTTTTAAGATCATTGAAAACTTGAAAATATACTTGTAAAAGTGTAAAAATATTAATATATAAAATCTCCTACGGGAGTGGGGTTAATGAAATGAACATTTTAATTTTTGATTTTTATTCCCTAATAACATACTAAAAATTCAGAAGCGAAAATTTTTTTGTTCTTACTTTTAATAACAATACATGGAAAATGCCTTTGAGATATGTACTAATAATATTATAAAAAGTTTATAAGAAGTAACAAAATAAATGTTTTTGTATAAATTTAATATTATACGACAACATATAGAAGAAGTAAGGACGAACATTGATTTTTAAAATGAAATTTAATGAAAAACTTTAGTAGGTATTTAACTTTTTTATGTAAATCTTTAAATTAAAAAGTTACAGTTATTATTCGTTACTTTTGTTACACCCTGTCTTCAATAGGTAAGTATTTTTTTTTCGATTTAAAGAAATATTGCATCTATTGAGTTATAACCATTCCAAAGACTTTTATTAAATTCGCTTTAGATGATTTTTCTTTTTAAATTACTTTGAAATATCAAATATCTCTTGTAGTAAACTTTATTTTGTAGACTTATTGAATTTCATAAATTGCAATGAAAAATGGGACATAATTTTTCACTTCGAAGAGTATTGTAGGTATACGTATAATAGTAAGGTTATTTTTAAACTCGAATTCATGATCCTCGAGTTTGGAAGTCGAGTCTAAAGCAATGGATTTTATAGTATTTCTTCTATTTTGTTTTTTGTTCATTTTATATCAACAGTTAATAAAAGAATCAATGTATAAGCTATATTAACAATTTTTTGGCCATTTTGGATATAAAATACTAAAAAAATGTCACTTACAAGTCTTAAGCAGGGATTCCACTTTCATATGATATTCTTATTTTGTATACAATACATATGCGCGTAGTTTCATAGATAAAAACAGGCAAAAATACATATCATTTTGTAGGCTTAACCCTTTTAAAACCTGCGACACAATTGTACCCGTTATATTTATGGCAATTTGAATTTTTTTTAAAGTAATTAAAATAATTAATGAATCATCAGTCCAAAATTTTTTTCCTCGCAAACAAAAATTTGGGAGTTAAGGGTAAAATTGGCTGTAAATATAGAAAAATATGTAGATACTTATAAATAAAGGATGACCGAATATAACCCCATATCCTCTTAACTTTTTTGGTCTCACAGAAATAAAACAATTTTTGACTGACAAAGCATTTTATTGTTTTATTTAAATAAAATATTATTTTATTTAATAAACATGTTTTAACCCCTTTTTGAAGGCAAAATATTTTTATTTTGAAAGAAAAATAATGAAAAGCCATTTTTTGTAATTTGTAGTCCAAAAAAGTTAAAGTTGGAAAAAAATAAATTTTATCAATGTTTATTTTTTATGGTTTAAATAATAATTTTAAAAATTAAAACGTCCTCAATAATAATGTTAAAAAAGGGTAATGGGAAAAAGACTCAATAAAGCACTTCTTCGTTTTTGATTTGCTTAAATATTAAAAAAAATTCAAGATGCTCCCGTGTGAAAAATCCGGGCTATATAAAATTTATTTTTCATCTTAAAATATTTGTACCAAGGCCCCATTTGATCGCACCAAATTTCAAATCTATTTATCCTGCCGTTTGGGCATGACCGCTTTGGTTCCATACAAAAAAATCACCCTGTATGTATAAATCTTTGAAGAACGGCAAATTTCCTTGTATAACCAATATTTAAAACAGTAGGTCACATGTCATAAATTACAGGCCTACATCCATCTTTTGAGCAATACCAAAGTTTTGGAAATGGAATCAACTTTTTAATTCATAATTTTTGAACGATACTAAAAATTAATAAATAATGTTATATTAAAAACTGTTAATATGTCTATTTTATATTATTTCTATTGTATTGTGCTTCACAAAAAGAAAAATAAAAGATGTTTTTATTTTATATGTTATACAGTGCGGACATAAATTAAACCCCCGCCCTGCTAACTTTTGAACGGTTATGTTTTTGATTCTAAAAATTTTTCTACGGAGGACTCAAATTGCGAACTTTCTAACAAAGGTATTTTTGATCTTGTGGTGTAAATGAAGTTGCATAAAAATGTGATTTCAAATGGGCGTAATTCCGAAAGTGTAAATAGTAGAGCAAACGACACTAGGTTAATTTAAGGTATTTTTATGGAGAACACGAAAATGCAAAAATATACTGGGTGTTCCATTTAAAATAAGAAAGTTGCCATCAACTTCCGGTATAACCGCAAGTTCCACAAAATCAAAAATACCTTTATTAGAAAGTTCGCAATTAGATTCCTCCGTAAACAAATTTTCAGAATCAAAAGCATAACCGTTCAAAAGTTAACAGGGGCGGGATTTACTTTATGTCCGCACTGTATGTACATACTTTTGTTTAAACAATTTTTTAAATTCAATAAATTAAATAAATTAAATACTTAAGTGGACAAATTTTAAGAATCGAAAACATAACCGTTCAAAAGTTAGCAGGGGTGGGGGGGATTTTTTTTATGTCCGCACTGTATGGTATTGACATCATAGAATCGTTCCTGGGATAAGATTATACTACTTTTAATTTGTTGTTATAATTGGAAATTTAACCTTTAACCCTAAGTATTGGTATAATTTGAAACCTGTATAGCCATTTTGTTCGATTAATATAGATTACATTTAAAAAATAGGAAAGTTAAACAAATACTGTTTAAATTAATTTAAAAAAAGTTAGCACACGTTCTTGTTCAATAAAAAAAATTAAAATTTAGACAAAGACTTATTTTTAGACCAAAAGTATTTTATTATAGTGATTTATCAATTAAATACACTTATTTATGTGTTTTTATAGGAAAGGAAAACGTTATTTTTTATTATTGTAAAATTTAAATAAAATAAATAAAATAAATGTATTTATTATTACAGACTTTAATGATCTATGCTTTAATAAACAACTTAATTAAAGAGACATCTCTCGGGGAATTTCTTAAGCAAACAGGAATTGTTTCATAATATTTTTAGTGTGTATCAAGGATTACATTTATTATAATTTATAATTAATGATTGTTATTTGTTTAATAAAATTATTTTCACAGAAAAATCTACGATAAATTAGTCTACTGAATTCATATATTAAAGGGTTCTACAACGGATTTACTTTCTAGCTCAGGTAAAGAACTTTTTAGTAGAGCTTCTTGGCAGAAGATGGCGCTATGCTATGTAGTACAATTTTTTTACCTTACCTTTTTATAATTATTCTTTGCTAACGCAAATCTTAACTGTGTGAATTTTTCTCTCATTGGATAAAGAAGTGTTCTAAATATATTCTTTGTTAATTTAATCAGATAAAAGCAAATTAAAGCGCCAAATATAAAATTCTGATTTATACTAACTAATAAACCAATCTTTTGTGATTTTCCAACAACTCCAAATATCACAACATCTTTAAAATATTAACAGGAAAATAGATAAATTTATGATGTTTTCTTTAGATTTAAATTTTGGTATCAGTTAACAAAAGTAACCAGTGGGATTATTTTCGTATTTCGTATTGTTCGAAATTGGTTCGCATATGAGAATATGTTAAAAGTTCAAATGAAATGTAAGAATTGCATTTTCGTGCATTCGAAGTTACTCCGTTACGAACTTTTTTGATCGCACCACTTCGAATGGGTATGAGGTATGATTATCGATTAAAACTTCAATTTCGCATGCGAAGTTTTTACGTTATTTAATTAAGCCGAACTAAAAACTTTGTAAAAATCGAAGTTTTAATAGTATTTTAATTAATTGTTGTTAAAAATTTACACAGTAATTAATTTGAGAATAATTGAAGACTTGAGGAGACCCAAATCTTAGCAGACACGGTTGTGTGTTCAATGAACATATGGTTCATCCCTTTCTAAAAATTATCAGAAAATTAATTTATAAAAATTAGACAAGTTGACTGCGGAATATGTGAACAATTTAGTCTTTCCATACATTGACGAAGCTACAAGAGCTTCTGGTTTAACGTTTAACGCACAAACAATGAATTTGTGTAAAACCAAAACATTATCAAATTTATTAGTAGGTGAATTTGCCGATGTTTTTTCGAAGAACTAAAATTTACCTATCGATTTTTGGAAAAAGAATAACTTTTATTAAAAAGTCATAACGGACCTTTATTGTAGAAAAATTTAAACTTAGATGTTTTTACCATATAATTGAAATTAAACGAGTTAAAAGCGAAAAACTATTGAAGTTCAAATATTTTCCAAATAACGGATGCTGCAAGCGCCGGAGGGTTGGGGACTATTAATTGTTATTATTAACCATGCTGGTGATTAGCTTCCTTAATATACTCAATTAAAATGTGGGCAGTGGGAATTAGGAACCAAAACTTCAACTTAATCTACTTTATTGCAATTTTGGTTCCAAATTCCCACTACCCACATTTTAATTGAGTTATTATTAACATTTAAATGAATAACTGTACCAAATTTTAGCTTGTTACTATTATTTCACTATAAAGGGTGGTCAATAAGAAAAGGAACCACGAATTACTTTTGGTGAGAATTCGATTGACTACATCTTTGTGTCATTACTTAAGTTTTAATTAATAATAAACCACATAAACTCATCAAATATTGACAACTGTATTGCAGGGTTATTTTTAACTCTACAGTTGGTATTGGTAAATTACAGCGATGTCTAGTACGACCGTTTAAAGTTTGAAATTTAAGCTTCATAGGTCCAAGGGGGATGCAAATGCACTCCAAGGTAATATTTTTCTTCATACTTTTTTTGTAGATTTTTTTTTGAGTACCGAAAATTTTAATAGCGTCTTGTTTTTGGTTTTTACATTATCTGGTAGAATATTAACATCACTGAAACTTTATTTGTCTGTAAAGATGTTATAAACGGAGTGGGGGTACACTTACACCCCGGTCGTTGTTTCCTCTAACCCAGATTAAAAAATTAGAAAATACAAAAATCATTTCCTTAGTTAAAATGTCTTTGTGGGGCATAATTTAGATATTCAGAGCCAAAAGTCAGTGGCGTAGCATCAAATTTGTGTTTATTGGATGATAGAAGTTACTACATCAAATAAAGTTAAAAAAAATTCGTCAACATTGGTTGACGAAAACGTTCTGGCTCATTAAATATCTTTAAGAAGAGTGAGTTTTTTATTTTAATATTAAATACTTATTAATTAAAGTTAAAAAGACAAAAAAATTAAGTGTTAGAAATATCAGTATTTCGATTTAATGGCGAATGAGTTATCAAAATTAAGCTAAACTTTGGTAAATTGGGTACTTGTCTGGTGATCAGAAAAATTACGGTCCCCTCTTCAACAATAATTTTTGGGTTAAATTTTTCGTTTTAAAAAGGCTACAAAAATAAGAATTTAAAAATAAAACACACTCATATTTGCCTTCGGCACTGAATTATTTCCATGACCAAATATAGGTACCTTATGGTTTTTGGGATCTTTTAGTATCCAGAAAAGCTTTTCTTCTAAAATTTTGAGAAAACATTTAATTTGTAGAATTTTGTATAATCTCTAAAAAGAAGTTTTTCAATTGTAACATGTTCAAAATTTATTAAGGGTAAAAAAACCAATGACCTTCAAGGTTTCTAAACACAGGCACAATGGTGCATTTTATAGCAGAGGAAGAAAAGTGTTAACAACATAAGTGTTTATTAAAAAGAAATATGTAATAGGTAATAAAATTGATAGATAATTTTTTTAAGTGTCTTTGAAATCATAATTTCCTAATAGAGCCCAAAAAGGTTTTGATTCCTGACGCGGCCCTGGGTGCATATTCTTGAATCATACGAAACGATGTCGTATACGACTTTTATCATTCTATCCTTGTCATTCAAATACAAAAATAAGAGGGTGTCCTTGTCATGACGTATACGAAATTTTGTGTGATTCGGTAATAACCCCCATGATCTATTTTGTATGCAAAAATCGTAAATCTGTCGGCTCGGGCCCCAAAATTTCAACGGCCCCTCGGGCCGCGGGGTCTGCGCTACTGCCAAAAGTGTGCTGAAGAAATTTCACAACAATTTCTAAAGAATGTTAATTTTGACTGATTTTTTTGGTAAACCTGTAAAAAATAATGTATTTTATTTAATTGCGTTAAAATAAACTAAATAAAAAAATATTACATTAAAATTTATTTTTTTATACCAAATACCAAATTACATGTGGGGTGCAACTGTGGTGCAAGTGCACCCCGGTCAGACCGATATTTTATTTTTTGAGCTTGGACATATGAAGGTTAAAACTGGTTGCAAATCTATCTTTGAACGCATCTGAAAGATACGATTTGTTATTGCCATGGCTTATCATTCGAACTTTTCGCATGCAAGTTGGAAAATAGGTCCCCCGAACTGACACAACTGATGTACAATGTCGTATGTATATTGGCAGTTTATTAACGGCGTTTTTAATTCGTTTCCACTGTAAATCCAAATATGTATTATTTTGTCAAAATTAAGGATAATAAAATTAACAACAACTTCAATTACGTATTACGTAGATAAACTTTAAATTTTTATAGAAGCTACATTTGGCTACAATACTTTACGTTTTGAATTTTATATTAGTCTAACTGCATGTTTTATTTAAAATAATGTTTAATCTGGGATTTTATTGAACAGAAATATATCAACCTTTTTTGCGAATTGCAAAATATCTTAAATTGATGTGTTTTACGCTCGGTTTCTCTAACACGTCTTTACACGCATCTTCACCAAGCTCAGCTCAGATTAAACTTCAGCTTAAGTCGAGCTTGCGTTGCACCATAGCTTTATTTAAGATGTTTTGGTTAGGGTTCGGATAGATTTGGCAACACAGCATTCTTGTAGTTAGCTACTTAAAAAATGAGTTGTTTCACGTTCAACTAGTGGCTAGGTCTAACATAACCTTACATTTGTATTGTAAACAGTAAACACGTGGTAATTGATTTGAAAGAAGTATTTATCGTTTAATTTAAAATAAGTGCTAAATCGAAGATTTCCAAGAAAACAAAGTAACTTGCACGTACATATATTTATTATTACCTTATTCACATAATTTAAATCTACCTCATCCACGCAATATCAACATTTTCAAAATACATGTTTAGGTTATGTTTTGATGCCTAAGCCTAAGCGCTCAAAATCGATGAGATTTAGGCGTGGTGCAATCGGGTAAGCTGAATTTGCGACTGAAGATGAAGTCTGGTCTCAAGACATGGTGGAGAAATCGGACGTTAATTTTATTAGTTTCTCAGATCTTTTCCAAAGCTGAAGTTTTTGACTCGTACTGATGTTCTCGCCCATCAAAGATTTCTATTTTATAGAAGTTTTAGGTGTTAGATGATATTTAATAATGGTAAATACATATAAATATCTTTGTTAGTAAAGTTATCATTTTTGATTTGAATTTCAATAGTTTTTGAATGAAAGTATCTGTAAATAATTAGTAGCAATATTGGATTTATTAGGTTCAACGTTACGAAGCAGGTAAGTCCTTGAAGTGTGAAACAATTTAAAATTATAAAACCTTTATTAAAGATTAAAGCAGTGGAATTGTGCTTTGATGTATTTCCAACATAAAAGTGTTATTTTTTTCTGCTACACAGTCAGCGAGCTAATTTAATATGCTGCTTTTCACATCGATTACGATTTGGCTCGATGAGTTTTGATCCGAAAAGGTGATGGCGTTCGGTAATTCCACGGAGTCGTTTTTCGGTATCTCTTTGAGGCCCGCTCAACTCTACCATTGTCAAACTGAATTTGATATTAAGTGCACGTTAAATCTGACGGTGGCAATTTGAACATGAAATTTTTCGAATAAATTACTTCCCTTATACCTGCACATATCTGATGAAATCACGATTCGAGATATCAATTACAATTTTAAGCAGTTTATGGAACAATTAAGCAAGTGTATTCATGTGTGGCACCTCACGAAAATTTATATAACATATTATTATAGGTAGGGGACGGGTCTGCAAAATACCCTAACATAATTGAGGTTAAATCCTAAAAAAATATAATTATACATCACGTGGTTTCATTGAAAAATCTTTTATTAAAAATTATTGACCATACGTTTTTTAAGGAATACGTTAAATTTTCGTAAGAAATTAATAAAATGAATATTCATATAACGCTACCAATAATTACTGACGTTTCCGTAACCACGTTAAAAACTATCTAAAATGTAGAAATTATAGGCCGTGACACGTATGTATTTCCGTCTTCATTTCCCATCGTTCTTTTAAATATATACTTATAATTTTTAAATTACATGCTACTATTTTTAAGTTTTTTATTATATCTTTTTGGTACACTATCTACTTAAAGTAAATTTAAAGTCCCAAATTATACACCCTCTATATATTTCAATTCTATAACTTTATAAACGTTACTGCTCTTCCCATTTCAATAATTTTTTAGGCTGTAAGAAAAGTGGGTCCTGATTTACATCAATAAAATATATTTAGTTTTGTAATGGTATGAAATAAACTTTTCTTTAGGTAAAAGATTTCTATCGTTGCATCTAAAAACAGGTGTCTAAAAATTTCTGCAGAAATTTGGAATACATTGGTGAACATGAGAAGAAATTGTTACTTGGTATTTTAAAATCTCGTTAAACCCTATACCACTTTTTAGTACTTTTGTTTCATAACTTAATATATGAACATTCCAGAATATAAGTAAAGATTAAAACACAATCAAAAATGCTTCATTTAATAACAATACAAAGTTGTAAAAGCTTTGGTTTTATATTTTTGTCTGTATAATATTTCGGGAGTCAGTGGAGTAAACCCTAAATTACGTGAGTGTAACGACCGGAAGGAAACGCTTTACATTAACAACTAAATTTAAAGGTATTTAATTAAATATTCCGCTCAGCATAAACACAATGTAACCAACCGTTTGACGAACAGTGGAGAGGACCATCTTACGAACATCAATCTTATTCAAACCTTTCTTTCCACCTGCTCAATATCAGTCATAATCACCAAGGCGGCGCATAAGAATTTCAACCCATACCTTATGATTTTTAACGCGGTGGTAAAATAAAAAAATTAAAAATTGAATTAATGATTTTTTTATAAAATAGAAATTTTCCTAAATAAATGTCTTAACTGGCCTACTTTTTGTTTATATTTTTTTAAGATTGCTCATTGATACAAAAATTTAATACCTGAATTCATCCCTTTGCCGGTAGATTTTAATGCAGGTGTAAGTTGTGGACGACCCAGGTGGATTTGAGCCCAAGCCCGCTAATTTGTAAGGAGGTGAAAATAACAGCCCGATTATCATATCTTTCTGATCGCATAAAACAGATTATATACCTCCATTCAAAGTCAACACTGTAGCTCTACGTTATTTATGGCTTAGCATTGATAATGCCAAAGGTGATTACCTAAATATTTCTGATATGCTACACCTTATATTTTCATGGGAGTGATTTTATTTTTGTTAGCTACATATTTGGATACATTAGGTGCTAATTTGGTTGAAAAAGATAATCACTTCTAGAAATCTTTTTTAATATGAACAGTTAGTAAATATAATATAGTAGTTACTTGTGCCCAAAGGTAGAGAGGTCAATTTGCGGAGAAAAGAACACGCAATCTTTAAACCATAACACGTACAGGTCGAAGTAAAACATTCCCACGCTGACCAACTCATAACCAATCACTAAACATAAGCATTTGGGATGGGACGAGATTATTGTTATTAACTTAAATATTTTTTAACTCACTGAATTAATTATCATGAAGAAAATTTAGTAGCTGTGTGGTATTGATTTTCAGATGATGTGATAAAAATTATTTCTTTTTTTTTCATCATACTTCAAGTTACTTTATGTTTGGAATATTGAATTTTAAAAGAGCTTGAAGCTCACATCAAAAGCGATATAGTGTTTGCGGTTGAAGGGTATTCTGTTCTGGATAAGATGTCATACGGAGCTTGTTTTTATAATAAAGCCGCGTTCACGGAATGTAAATGTTAGAACAGTAGCGAGTATGCTGTAAGAGCCGATCCATCGCTCAACCAGCTGGAAGATCTGATGAAGGTCCAGACTACCGCTTCCAACGTCCAACTCCCTGCGGAGACCACGAGATCTGCTCTGTTAACCACTCATTCTTTACAAGCCAACATCTTGATAATATTCTTAATAAGATGCAGCGGACTTAACGTTTTACTTCACTCAATAAAAACTAACGAGCAAAGCTTAAAGATTTTTTTAATTAAAACTTAATTAGTCAATCAATACCTACATATTTTCTCATATTTAAGTTCATTCAGAATTAATTTGCCACTTCCGGATAAATATCTCTTCATAAAAAGAGAAGTAAAATCATCTGTCTCATTTTTTAATGTTTTATAAAAATGGTTTTCACTGGCATTTAAATTAGATTTTATTGATATTTTTGGTCCTTTAATATTTGCACGTGGCAAATTTTTTAAAGTAAGAACATTATTCATGTACTTTTTCACTTTCTTAACACCCGACTGAAGAACAATCGGTATTTTGGGTTCAGAATTCATTTTTTGATGTTTACCTATCCAAGCGATAAATTTCAATTTACAATACTAATAGTACGGGTTATGATTTACGATTCGCGATGCAAAAGCGAAAGAAGGTATTTCGCTCGATGAGAACGCACCTTTATACTTGTAGGACGGAATAATAACAAAACAAGACAATCAACACAAACCTTTCTTAAAGAATAGATTATTGAAAAGTTTAAATATTTTAGATACATAACTTAATATTACCCTTTTATGTATGATTTTCCAAAATAATGTATATATGTTACTGTGCAGATGAATATACTGCTCATTGCTGATATAATATCGTAGGCTTGCAAGCAAAAGGCACTAAGTCTAAAATAGTTAATATATTTTTGTTTATTATTTAACTATTGTAAAAAATAATTTGTTTTGATTAGGCATCTAGAAGCTAGATTAATTAGAGTGTACCTTAGATTTATGCAACTAATTTATAAAATACTTTTTCTAATGCTATCAACCTTTAAAATTAAAATTACGAAAATTCATTTTTTTGGCCTTTTGCTTGCTAGCCCGCAATATTTAAGTTTTTTTTTGTTTTCAAGAATATCCAATTTATAATGAAACTTTATTAAATTAAACCTAAAGGTTTAGTAAACAGACTTATCCATTTGAATTTTCAGTATTCCAGATTTGGCCAAATTTAAGAGATGGAAAAGTCGAAAATTTGTGTGGTAAAGTATAAATATATATCTGTTTTTTTTTTAATTATGAGCATTACTTATAAATTTGAATACATTGAATGGCTTTTACCGTGTCCGTTATCATTTATCTACATATATGCAGTTGATTTTTACAATTAAGTTTTTATTTATCGTACTTAGGTAAATGTGCATTGTCGTATCCCCTGATACAGTAACTAGAGAATATCGTTATTAACCAGTTAATAATGGGAATGCCCATTCCAGATGGCATAATAATCTGTAATCACGCGAATTACTGCTAATATTTGGGTAATGTTGACGTGCAGTGTATTTCACTTAACCCCTTCACGTCTGTGTAGGATTTTAAGAGGATATGGAGTCTACAAAATTATATGGGTTTTTCCCTGTTTTTATATTTCAAACTATGCGAATATTTATTGAGCTATATACAAAATAAGAATATCATATGAAAGTGGAACCTCTGCTTAAGACTTGTTTGCGACAGTTTCTTTAATATATTATATCCAAAATGCCCAAAAAAAATCATTAAAAATACGTAAAATTTGGCCTATTTTAAACTTATTTTTTGGACTTAATTTAATTTTTGAAAAAGTCGTCGTATAGAAGTCTAGCCATGAATGTTATTTAAATTATGCAATTATAAAACTTAATGTTATTTACAAAATATGGTTGTAGTTTGAAATAATTGCAAGGCATATTTCGTAAATTTTGAATGCGCATTTTAACTGTAAAAGCAGCAAATACCTTCGTAGTCTAATAGGTGCTACAAATTTTAAAATATAACAGAAATGAAGATTTTTATTGGTACTTTCAGCCTAATTATGTGGGATGTACTTTGGGTCAAAATTTCTTCCCCAAATTCAAGAAGAAGCTCAAAATATACGTTTACTATCGGAGCGCGGTTCTACTTAGACTCCCAATCCTCTTAACATTTGTCCGATTTAAACCAAATTACCGACAAATTATATTGTTAAGTTACAATCATTTATGTATAATCTTCAAAAGCAAAACTAGTTGATATGCAAAATTCGAGGTCGAAAATGATCGTAGGCAAAAATTGGATTTGATTTTTTCAAAATTATCCAAAAGGCTAATTTTAGTTCAATTTAATGTTTTTAAGTTTTCATAACAAAAATATTATCATAATTATCCAAAACACCTGAATAACCGGTTAATAAAATTATGACATTATATTTTCCACATTGGTTGGCAAGATTGCATATTACAATTTTTTTGGGTTTTGTCTAAATACATACACAACCTTCAATAAAATTTATTTTATACACTTCAAAAAAAATCCGCTAATCTAGACACATCAAAATACACTTGAACTATTACTTTTCTTAAATAAACTCAGGTACCTACTGAACTGAACCGAACTGAACAGAACAAAATAATTTATTTAGTGATGGACAATTCGCGATTCAAATTAATATTTCCCGCGCAAATGTATGTTTGGTTACATATTCAAGTGATGTCACATACGGGACAAAATAAATGAAAATTTAAACTTGCAAAGAACTAATTAAACTCATTTAATAATACAAAGTAAATTGACGTTATTTACTTGACTATATCAGACGTAAACAAACGTTAAATGCTAAATTCGTCTGCACAACTATCATGCATGTGACGTCATTACATAGTTCCGCACTAGGCCGCAAGAGGGAGACCGCTTAGCTAGAATCGCCAATTTATTTTAATTTTTTAGATATAAGGATTATATACTACACAGGGTGTTCCGTTCGAGGTTCACCAAATATCGGGGTTAGAAACAAGACCAAATTTATCGAGAAAAAAACAAAAATGTGAGGGTCTATCTTTTTTAGTTTTCGAGCTATAGCGTTTTCAATTTTAGGTCAGAGATTTTTCTCAAAAATCACAAAATCCTTAATTAAGTTTTAACCAAAGTGCGACATATTTACAGAAAATATCACTAGTGAGCTAAAATCATCCTGTTTCAATTGGTAACAGTAATAATACAAAATAACTTGACCATATGTTGGAAAAAAAAATCCCAATGAATAATAAATTTAAACAAAAATGTTCCTTGATTTATTGAGAATATGTAGAATTTTGAGAAAACAAAAAAAAACCGTAATGGGTTTTATCTTGAAAAAAATATTCAAAAACTAAAAAAATATATATATTTTGGTTCGTTACTATGGCTACTAAAGAACTAAAAGCAGTACTATAATATACATATTCATTTATGTATAAGTAGTAAAATTATTTTTTTTAAAGTTGGTAGTACACAAATGTCAATCAAAAATGAATAGTCAAATGCATAATAATTCTAATATTTGTTTCTGAATCTCAAAAAATAAATTAATTTTAAAGTAACTTTAGAAACTAGTCCAAAATTTAACATTTTAATTTAAAATTGGTATAAAAAGTGCAACATATGTAGAAAAAATAGTAAAAAGAACTCGTTTTATGAGGCATTTCTCTAACTCGTCGATTAAAAACTCGAAACTGGTTCTTTAATATACTATTTTTATTTTTTTAAATTTCCGACATTTGGTGAGCCACGAACGGAACACCTTGTATAGTTATGTAATTTACCTTGTGAATATAAACGGCTTCGGCGAGAACTAAGAAAAGTCAAACAATTTTGCAATTCTGTACTAAAATAATCGTTATAAAAACTTTTCAAAAAAACTAAGTGACTTGGCATCTAATATGCATTTAAACAAATGAGTAACATATTTTCAAAAATGATTACCCAAAAAACTAAAAAAAATAAGATAAATGAAATTCTTGCAAGGATTTGAATAATAAAAATAATGATTTCTTAAATCCAACTTTATTAAAAATATTAATTTTATTATCCCATTTAAAAAAATAATAAAAATTCTGGTTATATTATTATATAAATTATAATTATATTTATGTACTCTTATAATTTACAATTAAAATTTATTAGTGTTTTGGTAGTTTTTCGTTTCGATTTTCGACAATAAGTGATTTTTTTTTTCAATAAAAATAAGCAGAAACAATTTTTTTTCTAAAATTGTTTATCAATAAATACAAAATATAAGGACTAAGATATACAAAAATAAAATATTTGAAAAATGTATTCTGTGTTTTTATCTTAAAATTTGTAAAACACTATGATCCATGAGGTTCCTGACTTTTGTTTTAAAGCCACCCCTGTTTAATTGACATATAGTATTAACAAGATCAAAAAAATTTAGAAAGAGCAAGGAAGTGGAATACCTTATTTAAAATATTTAGTGAAGGATCGCAACAAATACTCCCAAATTACACCCACCAGTACTTTTTTCTAAGTTTGGTATTTTTAACTTATTGCGACTGTAAAAATTAGAGTCTGTTTTAAGTTTGATCAAATTTTCTTAAAAAAAATAAGTTATGCTAAAAAAATGAAAAAAATTATAGGAGTAAAAATATGAAGCTTTATTATTTACTATTATCTACCGCAAGGTAAGTGTAAGCTTTGCTTACGGGCCCACTCGAAAATTTACAATTAAGGCTTCGAAAACAGGGTCGGACTGGCCATAAGACTAATCGGGGAAACCCCGGTGGGCCGCGGCCTACTTGGCGCCGCAGGCCATTTTGTTGGAAAACTTTACAGTACATGTGGCAACTGGGGTAGTTCGATCCAGGTGATAAGAGAAGGGGCCGCTATTTTAATCTTTAATGTAAAAAACCAAAAATACACCAATTTCTATTACCCAGCGGCCAGCGACAGGTCGAAGTTTATGGCGAGATTTTTAGAAAACGTTTAAAAATTTTACATTTGAAGAATTGGAAGTTTCCTGATAAGCTGGTGGATCTATTCTTTTTAACAAAAAAAGGGGGCGATTTTTAGTTCATATTTTTCAGTTTATTGGTCTGTAAATGAAATGAATTTATTACAGAACTTTAATTTTCTGTACCGTAAAAAGCCATTTAATACGAAGAAAGATCTTTCTACTTTCTACAGGCTCCCCTTGTGAAAATGCATGCGCTACCACAGAGGCGCTACTTTTATCAGATGAAGGGTACAGTGCGCATATTTTTAACTAATTTAATATAAAAACCTGAGAATTCTGAGATAAAAGCAATTTTCTAATATGGACGCCAAAAAATATCTTTGCCGTCATATTTTTTTACCCCAGGGCACCAAAAAGTCTTAAAACTGCGTTGAAAACCTTAAAAAAATTCGCCTGCGGCGCTATTTGGGTTTCAGTACACCCCCCCCCAACATAAATGATAACATTTCATGTTTGTTTAGTCGAAACAAAACTTACAATATAGTCTAACCTTGGGCATCATCGAACCTAGATAAGGTTCTGTGTGGGGAGTGGGGCCGTCAAATTGTGGGGCCGCTGATATTTTCCCCGGTAACTTTTAGAAAGCCAGTCCGCCCTGTTCGAAAACATGGAGCAATTAAGGATAAACTATAATACTTACAAATATTGTGTACATACAATGTATTGAGTTATGCACGTGTTATTCATTTTCGAAGTGCAGGGCGCGTAGTCGCGCAGTCTAAGAGCAACTGTTAAAAAAATAAAAGATAAGTGCAAATATTTCAAGATGAGACCAGTTTTGTACTATCCAGAGCAATTTTTGCCCAGTCCTCCTCAAGGGCTAAATCCGTCTATGCCCACGCTATATGGTCTAAGAAAATACATTTTATGGATTAAATTCCTTTTTAATTTCAATGCCGGCTTAACCGGAAATGACATCTACTTTCTTGTTTTAAATGTAGGTACTAATTTGTTCTAAATGTATTGTTCATGTTATTAAACATTGGTGAAAAAAAATCCCGAAGTTTCAAAGATAAATTAAATTAAGAAAAAAATTTGGTACTGGCATAATTTTGAAGGGCATAGATATTCACTGTAGATACAAGGAGGGTATCACTTATTTGGAAAAAAATCTCATATCTAAATAGGGGGTGGCCCGTATATCAAGCTATTTGGAAAAATGACGTTACTATTAGCAAGAAATACTTCCTAAAAATTATAAAAATTAATTTCTCAAAAACATCACACTAAATTTCTAAAGAACAATTTATTTTATGTATTTTTAATATAGTTTTGGCAGGTTTCATTTAAATTTTTTACAAAGAAAAATTCAATTTTTTTTCAGTTTTGAAATAATTTTTCTTTGTAAAAAACATACTTTAAACTCACCAATGTATAATAACCTGAATAAAAAACAGATTTACGCCCGGTTTCTCCACCATATCTTGAGACCAAACTAAATCTTAAGCTGCGTATCAGACCCACGTGTTTTAGAAACAGCCAATTAGAAGAGGACTGGGAGCGTAGCATCTGTTTTGAGGCTGAGCTTGGTGAAATTGCGTCTAAAGACATGTTGGAGAAACCGGGCGTTAAATTCTTTCATACGAATCATTCCGGGAATGTACGAACGTAAGAAATTTACGCAAGATTTTTGAGCTTGCAAGGTTTTGCGTAATCTGTATGGGGTGGGGGTAGTTTCGCGAGACCCATGCCACTGAATCTCTTGATGAATTTTTTCGCATACATTTAGAAACGCTTTTTATGCAGGGTGTCCAAAAAATTACCGATAAGCTCTCCAGCACGTTGTTGGGAATATTTCAGGGATCCCTAGAAAATAGTTACAAAATCCTCTGGACTAATTTACCGAGATATGAAGGGCCAAAGTTTGGAATTTAACTTATTTTTATGAATTTTGAAAACCCCTAGTAGTCATGTAAAGTTGGGCTTCCTTTTTGTTCTTAAGTAATACATTAAAAATTGTATTGTAATAACTTCAACATTTATTTTTTAAAACTGAAAATTATCACAGATGATTCTTACAGGTAATTTTTAATTTTAGAAAATAAATTGTGAAGTTATTAAAAGATTTGCTTGATTTAAATAAAAAAAATGAAACAAAATGATTTTATAGAGGTGCTCACAAAAATCATTGAAATTATGAGATTTTAAAATTGCTCTAACTTTTTAGGGAGTTAATAAAAGTATAAGTCATAGGTAATTCGTTGTTCAGTAGTGAGACAACCTGTATATTTTAAACACTTGGCCAAAAACGATTTTTGGAAATTCTTTTGATTTTTAAACTTTAAATTGTAGCACCTATGTGCTCTTAAACTAAAGGGAAAAAAATACTCGTAAGACTAATTTTTTAGGAAAAGAATTTAGCGAATACAAACAATTTACATGAGGAATTTATATCGATGCTCATTTGCCTACAACAAATACCACATGAGGAATTTTAACTAAAATTAATATCAGTGTCAAAACTTGCAAAGCTTGCGACCGCCGAAACGCATATTAATCGGGATAAATTAGCAAGATTTGATAAGAAATTTATATTATTTTGCAAGCATTCATATGTCGGCACATTCACAAGCATTCTGGAAATTATGGAACAAGCAAACTGGACTAATAAAATAAAAGAATTTGTTTCCTTTCGCCTTTTACACATTTTATAACTATAAATCAAATTTCTAATCGTAATTTTAATGTAACTAAGACCTATAGTTTACCTTTCAAACCTTTCATTAGTACTTTTAACAAATAATTTTAACAATAATGAGATATTGCTAGTAACAAGAAATTAATATCATATAGGAAATTGGTATAGGTGTACTAATCTTCTGTGCTAAGGAAGAATGGCAGATCTACACTTTTTTGACATTCCGAGGCATAGTTACGGTCGTATGTGAGTTAATATCAATGTGGAAAATCATATAAAATATCTAGAGCATTTAAAACGTTACAAAAATAGTAAGTTGGTACAAACTAAAATACAGATCCTCAAAATAAGCTAAAAAGTTGATACTCTTCTCAAAGTAAGGTAAAACGTAGATGCTCTTCTTCCATAGCAGACCAAGTATTGTTTTGTAAATAAAAAACAAATAAAATGCTAGCTTGCCAAAAAAAAAACAAATTTACGCTCTTACTATACTCAATTTTTGTATATTTTTTAAAGACATCTAAATTTACTTTCCTACTGCCAAAATATGATATTTCATCTAAAAACTGTGTAAACGAAAAACACATAAGGTTTCAAAGCATTTTTAACTTTTTAATGGACTAGAAAAAGTCGGTCTGCACTTACCCCATTTCAAATTGTCTTAAGTAAATAAATTAATATATTTTTAAAATTGAAACCATTAAAGGCAAGTTTAAAAATCATTAAGGTAACTAAAACACACAACCAATTATAAAACCTGCTTCTTATTATAGAATTTAGTTAAATTAAAGCGGAATTTAAAAATTTCCTACTTGTTAAAATAGTAATGTACATTTAAAACAAGGAGATTAATATATAAAATTAAACAAAATACATACCACAAAAATCTGTCGAAGTTAACCTTTTGATAAATGATAATTGTGTTAAATAATTTCTACGGCATATTAAAGCAACTTCTAAAAGGACCACCGCTTCGTTGACAAATTATAAAAATTCAGCTGCATAACGTGTGCATCTACTAACCGGCACTTGAATTTCCCATACTGAGTACCAAAGACGTTGATAAATCATTTAACATGAATCCCATTTGTGATCGCCGCTCTAAAGTGCCATAAAATTTGCTCTCCTAAAAATTATTATAAGGCCAATTACTAAAAACGAAATGTCGTTTATTTCTTAACTAAAAAAATTAAAACTATATAATTTTAACTGTCACAAGTGAAATACCTTCTATAATTTATAAAAAAAATATCGGTATTTTTACATCCTTCTTTAAAAATCCTCAATTATAAACATTAACGTACATGTTGAAATTAATAAATTATTCCGAATTACAATAAAAATAGGTGTGAATAATTAACACCTACAAGCCTCATATTAAAAAGTATTTATGAGGTGTTTAAGATATAATCATACCAGGGGCTAACGAAATTTTTAATCGCTGAACTTGATTTAGAAGCAGGTGAAGTTTCATATTATTAAATATTATTTAGGCCTTAAGGTATGGTTCACATTAAAAGCATTTTTTTTTATTTTATTCGAAACATAAATACCTAAAATGCTATTTTTAAATATGGAACAGTTTTTAATAATGTAATAAATTATACAATTTTATATATTCTTGAAAAAGTGAAAATTAAAATAAAAATCAAAGTAGATGTAGAAATAAATTAACTAGTAACCGCAACATATAAATTATTATAAAAATACCTACGTGATTCTTATCGAAATTTATATTTTGGTAATTTTGAAGAGTTATAATTTTTCACATTTTTTTTTAGATAAATCAGATTCAAAAATGTAGAATTACTAATTATTTTTATGATAAAGAACAAAACGAATTTTTTTTTATTAGCACCTCTAATTAGATCAATCGTTCATTTATTCCAAAAGTATTTTGAATTTTTTCAAAACAGTTGACAAAATTAAAAAATGTATTAAATCAAAAAAATATCCAAAGTATTCATTTAATTTCTCTTTACTTAGAATTGTCTATTTAATTTTTTTTTTATGATTAAAATAGTAAAAACTATTGCTGCATGAACTTCAAATATTAAAGTTCGAACTTTTTATTAAAATAGTTCGAACTAAAATATGAAATAAGTTGAAATATGGTAAAAACTATTGAAGTTCAAACGAAATCAGAGTTATAAAAAGTTCGAGTTCAAAAAAATTAAATACCTAAATATTATTAACGGCCGATATTATCAAACTTTTTAACGGTCATTTAATTTTAAAAGAGGTTTAATTTGACGTATACAGTGTGTTTTTAAATATATGCGAAGAAATTCTACAAGCGATTTCTTGAATAATTCTAAGATAAAAGTAAAGAATAAAAATTTTCTCAAAAGTGCTCTATTTTTTAGTTATGGGGAGTCAAACTTTCTATATTTTTTTCATTTTTTGAGTTTTTATGCCATAACTTTTTTGTGCTACCCCACTTAACGTTTTAAATGAGATATTCTAATTCCTTGCTTTTTTCTGAAAATTTTTGATCTTCTTAATTTTTTCACAGCTGGTACGGTTTAGAAGTTATTTAAAAACATGTACGAAGTTCGAAGTTGTATGTCAATTTTGCATTAAACAGGGGTGGCTTTTTTTAAAAAATAAATACCAGAGACTTCCTAGAAGACTATTTGACCAACTTTAAGACGAAAACAGAGAATAAATATTTTCTCTAAAATGCTTCGTTTTTAATTTAATTTTTTTTTTATTTTGTTAATTTTATTTTAATTTAAATTAAAAACGAAGCATTTTAGAGAACATATTTATTCTCTGTTTTCGTCTTAAAATTGGTCAAATAGTCTTCTAGAAAGTCTCTGGTATTTATTTTTTAAAAAAAGCCACCCCTGTTTAATGCAAAATTGGCATACAACTTCGTACATGTTTTAAATAACTTCTAAACCGTACCAGCTGTAAAAAAATTAATAAGATCAAAAATTTTCAGAAAAAAGCAAGGAATTAGAATATCTCGTTTAAAATGTTAAGTGAGGTAGCACAAAAAAGTTATGGCATAAAAAATGGGGTCTATACCCTCAAAATACATCCCCCTGTATTTTATTTCGAAATTTGATATTTTTATCTTATTACAACTATAATAACTAGAGTGTGTTTCAAATTTGATCAAATTATCTTAAAAAATAAAGAAGTTATACTCAAAAAATGAAAAAACATAGAAAGTGTGACACCCCATCACTAAAAAATAGAGCACTTTTGAGATAATTTTTATTCTTTACTTTTGTCTTAGAATTGATCAAGGAATCGCCTGTAGAATTTCTTCGCATATATTTAGAAACACCTTGTATAGTATTTTCCTGAAGTTTGAATATAGTTTAAACGACGTTTAGCTGCAAAATAGGGTATACATGTCAAATTAAATCTCATTTAAAATTAAATGGCCCTTAAACGTGTTTGACAATACTGGAGGTAAAAAAGTTTTTTTTTTAATTTTAACGACGTTTAGCTGCAAAATAGGGTATACATGTCAAATTAAATCTCATTTAAAATTAAATGACCGTTAAACGTGTTTGACAATACTGGAGGTAAAAAAGTTTTTTTTTTTAATTTTACCCAGTTTTGTAGAGTAAAGTCACCTTTTTAAATAAATATTTATAAATGCTTCAGCAACAAGAGATTTAACTTCAAACTAGTTAAGAAACTTCGAAATTCATCAAATTTGAACGTTCATTACACCGGAGAAGGGTTATTTTACGAAAAGGCTTTTAAAAGTCGGTTTTGGTTAATAGTAGTCTCCTGAATACTAAAAACTTATCAGAGTTCCCGAATTGGCTGTAGTTTTTGAGATACCAGCAGCACTCTTACAATAAAAATAAAATTAGTTGAAGCAGTTTTAACTAAAATAGTGTTATACAAAATTTAACACCTTTCGGGATATAATGGTCTTTCTTTGATAACTATAAGTTATAAAGTAGTGATTTCACCTCTAGTTATGTCTTAGATTCTCTTTTAGGTGAATGAGCAGTAATTTGTTAAATTACATTGCTACGTTCGGGTATACCAGCGGGATTAAATGAGGACCAAGCTGGTCCGTATACCAAACGGGAAGGTGTAAACAAAGGCGCACTATTTATTGGACTATTTCAATTTTAGTCCTCCATGTCCAAGCATGTCATGTCTTACTCCCTTATTCTCTAAATTGTCGTTGATATAACGATAGTCGAAATTTTTAAAATTTCTAAAAATAAGACAATTTGGCTAATAGTATATTCTCTATAGCTGCTTCTTCGTAATCAGTAGAGAAAGTGGTGCAAAATTGGAAGAGTGGCGGTAATGTCGAAACGTTGCCTGTAGAGCTTGACAGGTTATACAATGTGGTGGCAATTGCTTAAACCAATGACTAAGTTCCATTTTTTAGTTCCTAGGATTGCCGACAGTGGGTCCACATGGTGGTGTAAGTGAAGTTGTCAAGGAAGAAAACCACAACATTCTTGTGCAATTGAGTAAATAAAAAACTGAAAACTTAGCTTAATTTTAAAATTAAAATCTACTATGACGATGTTGGTAATGTGGAAAAATAAAACTGGGATTAATGTATTGTATATATGTAGATTAGAGAATGAAAAAATTTGTATTGTCTTATGAGGAGTTTCTGGTAAAATGTAAAGGCCTTTAGTTAGACACATTTAAGGTAACCATGGAAATTGTCCATTACAGCCCATATAACAAATTTAAATTAAAAGGCCTTTAAACTTAAATGGTTTTACCAAAATCTGGGTATTAAGCCTTTATACAGAGTGGTCCAACGAAAACTTCACAAGCCCGTTTTTCGCTATTTTTGTTTTAATGGGGAACGTTATTTACATAATTACCCATTACCCACTTTCAACCCCTAACTGGGTTGATATTACCTTAATAATTTCAAACGGCAATAGGGGGAGAAACCAGCTTTACAACAATGCCGTTATTTTTAAAATCGGTGCCTGACTCGCTGCGAAAATTGCATTAAAATTTTTATTAGTTAATTAATTAATGAACTTATTAAGTCTGTTTTTCAGTATTTCTGTTCAGTTAGGGGTTGAAAGTAGGTAATGGGTAATTAGGTAAAAATCGATCCCCCTTGAAACAAAAATGGACCTGTCTAAGCGTTTTTTTCAAAAACTCCGAAAACTTGGTTTGTGCAGTTTTCGTTGGACCACCCTGTATATTTTAGTAATATATTATAAATACATGCTTTGATATTTTATTTCTTGGTTTAAAAGTTATTTAACCAATATATAAAAATATATAAATATGTTTCCACATTACCAGCACATTTTGAGAATATAATTAATAGGCAGATTCTGGTCAAAATTAAAGGCCTTTAATTAGAAACAAATAATGTAACATATAACAAATTTAAATTTAAAGGCCTTTAATGGTTTGAAGGCATTTAGTTGGACCTTATTTTGTTCCGAACTATTTAAATGGTTAAAATTATAATGATTTCCTGCGTACTGATCTTCTTGGATTATTGGAAGATGTGCCCTTATATGTACGAAAAATGATCTACCAATATGACGGATGCTCAGCTCATTATCATGGAAACGTGCGAATTTGCTAAAATAGAAAATAGTAGGTAGACCGAAATTGACCAATACTCTGGCCAACTATATCTCCAGATGTAAAACCTCTAGATTTTTTATTTGGAGATACATAAAGGAACTGGTGTATGAAGTAGAAATTAAAATATAACATAACTACCACCGCTATAAGTCCAGGAGCTCGTTTTTCTGATAGAAATGAAGGATCACATTTTGAAGACGATTAAAGTTACTAAAATCTGCAAAAATATTTGTGGTCCATCAAAGATGCCTGCTCTTAATTTATCCATACTGAGGCACGGAAATACTTGACAAGTATATTTGAAACAATAACCACTCTTATCTATATTATTTTTGACGTACTTTAAGGCCTTTTTAGACGGGCTAAAATGAGTCGATTTGGGAACAAATATTTGTTCCAAAATCGACTCAGATGGAACTACACATTGCGCAGTTGCATCCGAGTCGGTTTCCCAAACCGACTCGGATTTCCCAAATCGGTTTTTAAATTTCAAAATATTGTCTTCTTATCTAATATGGTAAAATTGGGTGTTTTTAAAGTCACTGTAAATTTTTACACATTTATTAAAACGGCAAAATCTCGTTAAGAGTATTCGTCTGCTTCAAGTTTAGAAAAAAAATTAAATTTCGTTATTTGGATATTTCAATATTGTGCCCAGAAGAAAGTAACTTTTTCTACCAAAAGTGTCCAAAATGAGACGCCACCTGCCAAGAATTTCAAAATATGATTCTTCATGCATCGTACTATTTCCATCTCTTCTTGAACTTTACGGCCGTTTTCAATAAATAGTTGAATGGAATGATTAGCTCTCTTAAGGCCAAGCTTAATATGATCTTTAACGCAAGACTTGATTGAAGAACTCATATTTTTATGAAGTTAAAGCAGTCAATGAAGCAAAAAACTAATTAACTGATGGTTTAGGTACGTCATTTAAGTTCCTGCATCAAAAAGTTGGACTTTAGTGAAATTTTTAAGTTGCTTTTGTATACTTAGGCTTACTCCAATAATATAAATTATAGAAAAGGGATTTTTGTTCTACTAAGAACAATTTTGTAACCAAAATCTCAAGAAATTTTTAAATCTGCTGTTTGGATTGTCCTCCAAATAACTGAAATGTCATTTCTTTCTTTAGCATTAAATTTTTATTAAACACTATTTATTTATTTCAAATAGATAACTTTACAATAAAACATAGGACTATTGCTTATAAAAAGTATTACATTCACACAATTTGTCGAACCCATATAAAGGTCGTGCACCGTCAAAGCTAATCTGAAGCTAATCTAATATTAGGTGACATGTGAACAAATTGATGGAAGACATTAATCGCATGTATTTGCCAGGTTTTGGTGTTAATCTGATTGCACTTTAGGGGCATCTGAATTACGATTTGTGGCACCTTTACAAGTATTACAGAAATGTAAAATTAATTATCATGTCCTATTGATTATTGGATCAACTTTTCATGTCGAAGTTTAATTTAATTTTAATAAATGAAACGTAGCCATCAAGTTCGTGTGTAACGGAACAGCGGCGCGCATAAATTTACGAGTTGGAATAAATTTTCAATATTCATGGGCGCAATTACACAAAATATTCCTTATAATGCTCTACTCAAATATGCAAATGACAAGTTATGGTCTCTGCCTTACATAATTACATTTCTTCCCCTCCTTAGACCCGAATTACACCATGGCCACTCGCACGGGAAAATTATGGATATTCTCATTGGCTGAATTTCACCGGGAATCATTGGGGTGCACAAAAAACATTTTTAACGCAATTAATGTACCAATAAATTAAATTCGTAATAAAAAAAAGAGAAAAAATATTTTCTTCTAAGAAATTATTTTTTTGTGAAACAACACATGTTTTATTGTTATTTTCTGTATTCTTTACGTCTCTAATCTGTGCTGGTACTGTTTAACCCGTAATTAATAAGAGGCCGCATATAACCACCACAATACGCTCGCTGCATTTTTTGTATCCACAGCACCATATGCGCAATACATGAAATTATGCAGTATCTTTTTTAACGATAAGTTATTTTTTTGAAAAAAATAAAAGTATCCTATTATTAAAACTGGCTGTTATTGTTAATTTTTTGTACAAGTCAAATGGTAACTAGCAGTGTACGGATAAAAAAGTATCCTCTCATCACAATAGTAGCTAAAATACACATATCAAAATTATTAAATAAAGTAACAGTTGCATGGATTTCTTTGTCATTTTTTTTTATTAAATTAATTCCATATTAAAGTTTTATAAATATTATCATACATACAGAGATGTGCACAAAAAACGGCCAACGATCGTGCTTCGTTATTTTTTATCCGATTTCAATAAGTGGCATATAAAATTAAATGATTGAAATTCAATTCCTCAAAATTTTATGGATTAATGGGAAAGAGTTAAGAATATTCCAATAGGAGATTACTGTCTCCATAATATGGAACCATGGACTAATCCAAAATATTTTTAAAGCGAACAGTGGCGGCTATTAAAATTATTATAATATTATCAAAACTAAAATGGCCATAAACAAGATAAATTTGAGTATAATTAAAATCAACATCAAATAAATTTAAAATGACAATCAGCACCTTGACGGTTTTACGATTAGGATACATGAAAGTGTAGAGAATCAGAAAGAGCCAACAATATCAAAATATAAACATAAAGATCTGAATATGTAAGTTCATCCATAAATTATATCAATAATAATTTATCTTAACGAGACAAATTGAAATGAATTTATTTCACAGATACAGTAGGTACATTTGTAGCTGGTGCTAGACAATGCGCAAAAACAATGTTTTGAAAGGACAAGATTGGAATAATAGCATTGTTCCAGTAACGAGATTATGTCACCGGAACGCGTTATTGGAACGCGTTATTGCGCATGAACCTGATTATCAATGTACGGTTTTTCGGGCTGTAGGAACAAACCTGTATGTCTCCGAATACAGGATTCGTACAATAGTAGCACATAAAAAATTATAGAAATATAATGGAAAATATGACAATTTTTTTACTTTAAATATCGCTTGAATTTTAAGCTTCAACCTGTCCTAAGTATGATAATTCATTAAGTATTTGTTATACTCCTATGTTTTTATCTTATTGCTATTAAATAGGTTTCACTTGATTCGAACTAACTACATATATCTAAAAAAAAACAGGCTTTCGACTTTGCCTCCTAAATTCTTAAATAAACTCATACTTTTCACGTTTTCACAGATGTGCATGATTTTAAAATAGGAATACCTACATATTTAGAAATTCCAAAAAAATATTTATTGCATTTTCTATTACAACGAATAATTGAAGACCCTGCAGCAACAAAGAAGTATCTGTAAATTTTCACAAGCCAATCAAATACGAATAACTTTGTTATTCCTTAAAAGACTTAAAAAAATGGTAAGATTAGTATTGATTACAAATGACTTGATTTTGTAAGTCCTGAAGAAATTTAAAGCTTTTGCATTTACTTACTTAGTTTGGAAATAACATTTTACACACTACAGTTCTTGTTCATGAGCCTTTTAGAACTGTCCTAAAATAATTTAAACAAAAATGAGCATCAGACATCATACTTAAATTAAGTACTTAGGCAAAATCCGAAGCGTATTTTTTTAGTTTTTAGCTGTGGTAAGACCCAAAAAGACCTACGGACTTTCTACAAAACAATTAATAATCTCTCAGGAGTGACTAGGAAAACCTAGGATTGATCGAGCTTCCCCCTTTGATCATACAATATACACGACTTTTTATGATCGTATAATCTATGCCTTTTCGAAATTGTTTTAAAGGATTGGGAGTCTAAAGGCTGTTTTAGACGGGCACATATTTCTTAAAACTAATCTTACGTAAGATTTGTTGTAAGAAATTTATGTTACAAATAAAATAGAACAGGTTGTATTTTGGCCACAATTTTGACACAAATTGAGTTTATGTTAAAATTTCCTGTTTTACACGACCACAAATTTCTTATTACAAATTTTACATAAGATTTGTTGTAAGAAATGTGCCCGTCTAAAACAGCCTTAAGTAGGACCGCGCTCCGACTGTATATTTTGAGCTTCTTAAGAGGATAGGGAGTCAAATAAAGCGCATCAATTTTGCATAGTTTTCAAAACCGTACTAATCGACTATGAGTGGAGCAATTTAAAAAAAAGAAATTGCATATAAAAGAACGATTCATGTTTTATCACGGACTTTCCTTTGAATTTCATGTTTATATTTTGCAAATACCAAAAAAAATAAATAAATTACACAAAAATATGCTCTACTTTGAAGTATCTTTTTTGAGTTACTAATTTTTTTTATGAAATAATTGTTAAAGTGAGTGATAGAATTAGATTTTATGTAATCAATACTTTTTGAAATTTTTAAAAATCTCTAAAGACGTGCCCGTAGAATTGCTGCAAAAATTTTGAGCAGTTTTACGGTGAACCAATTTCTTATGAAGTTACTACTCTCTCCGCATCGCGCTCCGTTTTACAAAATCCGAGGCGTGGTAAACTGAAAGTGCAGGTGTTCCTTATACTTCCCGGCGCTGATCCTGATTTTATAACCGGGATCGCCAATACAAGACAATTTTCTTTTTACTTTTTAGTAGCGTTTCGCCCAGGGGCTGATGGGCCATAAGGAAAAATGGGGATTTTCCCGGTGGGCCGGTGGGTTAGAGGCTCGTCGGGCCGATGGCCGGAAGAACCCAAAATATTAATTTATTAAAAAAAAATTATTTGCAATAATACTTCCTAAAAAAGTAAAAAAATAATATCTCAAATACTGCCGGGATCATTTTATTTAGGTATATTTCTATTATTTCGTGGGCTAGCAAGCAAAAGGCACTAAGTGAAAAAACTGGATTTGCGTAATTTGAATTTCAAAGCTTCATAGCATTCGAAAAAGTAGTCAGGGCCGCGTTTCCCACTAGTCAAAGTAGGCACTTGCCTAGGGACCGCAAATTTAGGGGGCCCGTTTTTGAGATTTTTTAATAAATTATATATTTTCATTTTGCCTAGATCCTATTATAAAATAAATAAATAAACAGAAATGATAAAAAAATATAACAATGTAGAATTAAATTATAACAAATTTTTGTATAAAATAAGTTTAAATCAACATGGTTAAAAAATGTTTTTAAAAAGTACAAGCAGGTGCCAGGGGCGGATTTATATACGGTCAAATAATAGCCAGGGCCCCCTCTTTTTTTGAGGCCCCCAAGATAGCTAAATTGAAACTTCAAAAAAAAATTATAAATAACATTGAGACCAGTTTTGTAGTATCCCGGAGCTCCTATAGCAATTTTTGTCCCCAAGTGCTAAATCCGTCCCTAGGCAGAATTCTCAAATATATTTAATCGACCGCAAAATTAATTCTGGCGCACTTAGTTATTTGTTTATAATATTTTAAAAATCATCAAGTAAAATACTGCAATTTTTACAAAATCGCATTTTTTAAATTTTCCCCTTGGATATTTTTAACAGACTCGAGTTACATTTTGCAGAATTCTCTAATTTATTTAAATTAATCACAAAATTAAATATTAGTTTGCTTATTTATTTTTTTTATAAATTTCTTAAAATCATTTTATAGCTTCAACAAGTAAAATTAGTGCAATTTTTACAAAATTTTAGTTTTTTTATTGTTTTCCTTGGAATTTTTCAACAAACTCGGATTATTATTTTGCAGAATTCACTAATTATTCAAATCAACCAACAAATAAATTTAAGCTCACGTGGTTATTTTTTATATAAATTTTTAAAAATCATCATGCAGCTTCAAACAGTTAAATAGTGTAATTTTTAGAAAATCATTTCTTTTTAATGTTTCCCTTAAAATTTTTCAATAAAGTCGGTTTCACTTATTGCAGAATTCTTAAATTTATTCAAATTAACCCCAAAATTAATTCTAGCTCACGCGGCTTTTCTTTACAAAATTTTAACAACTTCAACAAGTAAAATAGTGCAATTTTTACAAAATTTTAATTTTATTAATGTTCCCCTTGGAATTTTTCAATAAACTCGGATATATTTCTGGCAGAACAGGATCGGATTTATATTTGGTCTAATAGGACCTCTCTTTTTTGGGGCCCTTAACAAGCTAAATTGCAACTTAAAAAAAATTAAAAATGAAGTGATAATATTTTGGGATTAGACCAATTTTGTGGTATCCCGGGGCCCCCATAGCCCATAGCAATTTTTACCTAGGACCCTCAAGTGCCAAATCCGCCCCTACAAGGGGCCCGCGATTAAAATTTGTGCCTAGGTCCCGAAAAGGTCTAGATGCGGCTTGAAAGTAATTCTCAAGTACTCTTCACAGTGCAGCCTTATCAGTTAACCGGGCACTAGGCCACGATACTTTCACGGGCTTACTAAATTATTTATTATATATTTTAATGTACAGTTAACAATATTTATAATAATTGCAATTTTTTATTACTAAACTGTTTGATATTTTTATGTACAGTCGTATGTATTTATAATTATATTTATTATCAAAAAATTTATTATATTCTATTCTCTTTGTTACCAATTTATTATATATTTTTATGTACAGTTGAAAATGTTTATAATAATTGTATTTTTTGTTACTACCTTTTTTATATTTTATGTACCTAGAGTTGGAAATAATTATTTTATTTTTTAATAAAATGTGTTTTTACCATTATCTTATTTTTATTTATTAATTTGTTATTTGTTACAACAGTTTTTAAATAAATTTTTGCTTTTTTCTGAAATATCTCAAAAGTTTAGAATTGGTGATTGCAAAAGATCATATTATCATGTCAGTCAGTCAGTGCTTAGCGTAATTGAGCGATTACTAATATGCTAATAACAACGACCGAACACGTGTCTTTTGTCCTTACAATTCTAAACTCGTAATTTTATTGGTTCCTTGATGGTTTCTTGTGGAGCCAGCCTGCATGAATACCCCACTACTAAAATCGCGCTATCCCAAGTAAAATATTCCGCACGCAATGCTGTCTATTCCTGACATAGGCAAAATTTCAAAACCGGAGCTCCACATTTGACTCTCTATCGCCTTAATGAATTTGGGAAGGAAATCTAGAACCACAGTACACCCCGCATAATCAGGTAAAGTACCAATAAAAATATTCATTTCTGTTATATTTTAAAATTTGTATCATCTAGACTACGATGGTATTAGTGGTATTTAAAGTTTGTAAATAAAATCAGTTTTATAATCGGATAGTTTAAATAACCGTTAAGACTAGACTTCTAAAGGACCATTTTCTAAAGTATTAATTTATTAAGTCCAAAAAATAAGTATAAAATAGGTGAAATTATACGTATTTTTAATATTTTTTTGGGGCCATTTGGGATATAAAATATTAAAAAACTATCCTTTATAAATCTTAAGCAGAGGTTCTACTTTGATATGGTATTCTTATTTGGATATAGCTCAATACATATTCGCATGATTTGATAAATAAAAACAGGTAAAAACCCATATAATTTTGTAGACTCTATATCCTCTTAAGGCCAATTTTATTTTGATAATTGTTATTTTAATTTTGTTTAATGTCATTTAATTTTGATTTACTTGAGTTTTTTATTTGTACCAATTTGAACTTGAAAAGTCTTCTTTTTTCCAATACTCCTATACTTTTAATTTTCTATGACTATTGTGTAATACTTTCTTACTTAACGAGTAGATTTCGTTCACCGTGGAACAGTTACCAAAACTTCATTTTATTTTCTTTAACCACTTCCTTAACAAAAATCTGTCAAAAAATGGGATCTTCTGACCCTGATTATTTGGTTTCTTGTCGATGAAATCTTTGATTCTGATCACTTCATTTTGGAGCACCATGTACGTTTGACCAGAAATAAATGAATTTTGCCTAATGTTACAAAAACTAGTTCGAAAATGGAGTTACTTAAATTAAAGTAATGTATGATTGTTAACTTGAAAGTCTATTTTGGAAATCCTCTTCTGTTCTTCCCTTCATACGTCCAGGTTATTCTTTAGGATTTAAAGAGTAGGAAATAGTAAAATCAGTTTATAAATTGGTAATTTCAAAATATGATTTTGCCCATCTAATTTACAAATTAAATTTTTATAACTAATAACATACCTATTAACCTTTATAGGGTTTAGATTATAATAAATTTTCTAAAATAAAAAAATAAGTAATAAAATTAAACATGTAATGAAATGGTTGCAAAAGTAAAATTAAATTTTAATTACGTCCTCAATAAAAGTTTCTTAAATGATGAGATTAACTTGTAAAGGTGCGTTAACAGATGAGGCATGTTCGTCGCTTTTTAAACAAGGGTAGGAAATTATCTATTAAAGATCTCCATCGCAGATAGTTTCATGGATTAAGAAGATCATGCTATAGTTTGTTCGCCCAATAAATGGATGTCGTTTTGACTACAGAAAGGCAAGCAAAAAATCCGTAAGCAAGGCAATTTTTTGTGTACGGATGTTGGGCTAACAAAAACTAACGCGTTCGGTTGAGGTGGTAGAAATGAACAATCTAAAGAGCCGTCTGTTACGTGTCATGTTAGGTTGGGAAAGGAATTTATTTGGCGTATGTACTATATCTAGGTACTTATAACTTTGTGCCAACAACGAACAGCATGCTATTTAAGATTTAAGAGTCCACCCAGAATCAAAGGAAAGCTTAAAATATTTAGTAATTACTTAATTTTAGGAGGAGATTATTAAAAGAAATTAAAAATAAATTATTGATTTCAACTACATGTGTA
Source organism: Stenus bimaculatus (assembly GCA_963971135.1). Lineage (NCBI taxonomy): Eukaryota > Metazoa > Arthropoda > Insecta > Coleoptera > Staphylinidae > Stenus > Stenus bimaculatus. Next base: position 65,038,478 of record OZ020180.1, on the reverse strand, counting down.
GGACCTGTTTTCGAAACGTTTTCCATTGGAAATCCTACATAGGTATGTGTTTTTTTAATATAGCCTAATATAGTATTATTAATTTTAAAAGAAATTAATCACGACAGAGAAAGTATAATTTCAAGCAATTATAAGCGTGCAAATCGCAACTTCGTATAATATATCTTCGTCAAAATGTTTTAAGGAGTATGCACGCGTTGTTCATAAGCCAACTGCAACTTAAACGACCAATCCAATTAGGTTACGAATAATTTTGATGTTGATGCTTATTATGTGTAATTAACAAAAACGTTTATGTAAGAATAAAATTGAAATAATCAGATATATTTATCCTTAATTAGTTTCTTACTTATTTACCATTACTTCTACATTAACAAATGAAATTGATTGTTTCCGAGATTATTTTACGATAACTAAGGTGAATATAAAGAACCTTGCTAAATACTATTAAGTTTTTGTGAAAAACACTTAATTTTGGTGATTTTATCATTAGATTTATTTGCGTAATTATAAATTAAAATGAGTAACACAACAAATGTGGGTCATATAAAAAAATAAGTGTTCATTAAACACGCTTGTTACATAAAAATAGGGCGCAATAAAATGCAAGTAGTAAAACATTTATATATAAAAGATTCCTTTAGGCTTTTATTGGAATAATCATTAAATTCAGTGACATCAATGAGGACGTGTTAGTGTGGTGAGAAATTATTGCTGCAGATATAGATAAACTCAGGAGGAATTGTACAAGTAGTTAAGTCAAATAAACAAACTAACTTGCATCGATGTAGCTGACCAATTAATTAATGCCTCGCTTAAAAATTTATAGTATAATAAGATTGAAATCAAAATTTTAATTGATTTGTACCATATGTTACTAAGAATGCACTTCAATTTATTTTCACATACCCAATTATACATTTTAATAAAATCAAATAAAATTTGGTTATATTTCCTTTATATTTTCATAATAATAGCTTTAATAAAATTATAATAATTAGACTATTAAATCAATACCTTAGCTGTAAATTAGGTTCTCCATTATGCACTCCTGTACGTTGTTATCAAGTATTTGTTTTACTGACTGTACGTGCGCTGATTTATTTCCCTGTTAGCCTGCCGGACTGCCACTTTATCGGTTGTTGCGTAAACAAATGAGATCGAACCGCACCCTAATGGTACAGACGTGACTACCTAATGTGAACCACTTCACAAACATATCACCCTTAGATAAAGCCCGACCCCTTAAGTTACATACGTGTCCTCATAATTTAAATTTAAATAACGAGTTCAGGTGATTTATTTGAAGATTGATGTACACACCTTGAAATATTGCCAAAATTCATGTCGGCATTAGGGAATGAAAGATGAGGAAATTATACAAAAGTTATTTGTACTAGTTCAATAATTCTAACTTATGTAGGTATTTGGTATTGCATTAAATACGTGAATAAAAATTTTAAAGATTATTTCATTGGACTCTGCATCAAGGCCCACACAAGGAACAATACATATATCGACTCCAAGGAAAACTCTATTTGCATGTCTGCGAAAATCTAAAATATATAGTTGTATTTAAACCTACAAAATAATTTAATACAATTTTTTTGAGACTTTTCCTCCAAATGTACAGGGTGCATCTCAATATGTGAGCCTATCAAAAAGTTGAATTAAGATGGCAGTCCTATGAATGCTGTCTATTATATTCTAGTTTTATACATTATACAGGATGTTCCGAAATTAAGCGGCAAATGTTTAGGAGGTGATTCTACAACTAATTTTAAGAAAAAAAAAAACTTTTTATAAACCTATATAACATGTGGAATAAAAAATTTTGTTTTTGCATGATTCACCGAAAATGAAATACTGTGCCGGTTTGAAATTTGATGCGAGTAAAAAGTTAGGTTTTCAAGATTTTTTTTCAATTTTTTCACAACTTTCTAAAGGGTAGATTTGGGGGTTCTGGGTAGTAAAAAATAAAAACAAAGTATATAATAATGTTCCCCAATTAATTCTGGGCCAAAATAGTATATTACGCAACGAGCTAGAAAGTGACGAATTTTGTGCGAGTGTGAAAATAGCCGAACGAGGCGCCAGCCGAGTGAGGATATTACACGAGCAACGAAATTCACTTTCTGCGAGTTGTGTACGCTATTTTTCCGATGACCACGGAGATTTTGCGACCATTATTAAAATTTTGTAGTAACAACATAACATAACCTATGTTAACAGCAGCTGACATTGAAGGTATCGATTATTTTTAGTTAAATGTAAATAATTGTAGGTGGCGCTGTTTTGACGGAAGCAACTTATCGAAACGAATAAAAAATGTTCCTATTTTATTTAAAATTTACAGAAAAGTGAATTATATAATGATTTTAATAATAAAATTTGTAATATTGGCGGGGTTAAATATAAATTTTTATTTGAATTATCCTTTTTTTGCAAGTTCAAAAAAATCCAAGAGAGGGCTTTCGGAATTCCTTCGCAGCGCCTCTATCGAAAATTACAAGAACTATTTGACAGTTACAAAACGGAAAGTCAAAGTCACTAGTGTTGAAAGATTTTCTAAACTACTAAGGACGCGTTCCAGTAATGAACACTAAAGCCCACGACCACGACCGCAAAATTTTCCCGTTCCGCTAGCTCAAAAGGTCACAATTCAAGAAACAACCACGGAAACCCACGAATAAATACGGTCGTTTTGAGCTTCTTGCGGTCGCCATCGATGGACGAAAAAAAAATCGCGGTCTTATTTAGAACGATTTTGCGGTCGTCGTGGGCTTTAGTGTTCATTACTGGAACGCGCCCTAATATGAATGACATATACGATTTTCTCATATGGTCGTCGGAAAAGGTACTTTTATACATAGGCGGTAGAACGCACCGTTTTCGTGTAATAAAATGCACTGATCTCAAACCATTGCAGTTTTACAATATTCAACATGTTCGAAGTATTTAAAGATTCTTAACTGGAGGAAATGAACGGAAATAATTAAAAACTAATGTGGACATGCATGTTTGTTCCTGTTTTGTAAATTTAAAGAGAAACAACATTTGGGCCTACGAATAATTGACTATTTGCACGTACAGTATGTACGAATAAATGACTATTTGCACATACAGTATGCATGTATAATTGGAACACTGCCAGCAGTGCGCGCCACCTAACGGCCAAACAAAAAATAGAATATATAGGGTGTTTGGTACCTCGATGCTTTAATTTAAGGAGGTAATTGGGCATCATAATGGAAGCATTTTTAACTAAATTTATTATTATACAATTGTGTTTTTGTAAAAGTTATCATAACTATCTTATTTATATTGAATTTATGCTTAATTGTAGTTGAATCTTTTGAAAATAAATATTTTCTGTCATTAAATATGTAAGTACTTTGGTTTGTTACATGAAAGACGTTGATAACCTTTTACAAAATGAAGGAAAAATATTGAAATCATAGAAAAACTCGAAGAAATATTTTAAGGATATTTTTTTATTTAAAAGATTAATGACCAAAGAGAGTTTAAGATTATTTGAAAATTTTTAGTAAAATGTTAGTACTTAATATCAAAGTTGAAACCCAAATCTACAATTAACAATCTCAGACTTATTTCTTCATTTTGTGAAAGGTTATCAGCAGGTTATCAGCTTCTTTGGTGAATGAAATTAAGGTAATACATGTTTAAGTTACACAATATGATTTTTCCCAGAAGATTTAATAACAAATTAAGCATTACTACAATGTAAATCTGATAAGATTGATAGTTATCAAAAAATCACAAAATTAATTATATCTCGAAAAGCATTCTATAACAATAAATACATGTACATGCTTCCCAATCACCTCCTTGATCCGCATCGAGCTACCAGCTAACAAACACCCTGTAAATGTATGTCCGTATTTGCATTTTATATTTTTTTATAGATAATATCTCTTATATGTATTATATGTCAAGTTTTAAATCTAAATCTAAACATCTGTGACCTTGCTTTTGTTTTGAAACTTTAAATAGAATAGTCCAACTTTTTTTAATCATCTGAACCTACATAATTTTCTGAATCTTACGATACTTACAAAGTGATTTTTTTTTTCAAATGCTCTTTATATTTTTTTATTTTTTCAAACTTATTTTATCAATTTTATGATTAATTGAAAACATGCAATTCATAAACAGCTGCTACTACATTTAAATGACATAGCAAAATGACACAACAACATATTATAAAAGATAAAATAAAATTGAGAGCCATGAGTGCTCAGTAAACTAAATTTTATAGCCGAAAATTTACTTACAACATTTTTTCAAAAATTTTATAAACCTTAAGGTGATAGAAAATACGACTTATAGGCTATTTTTCGATTCAAATTATTAAAAAAAAGGTTGGACTATTCCATTTAAGTTGACAGATTGTACATACTGTATGTGCAAATAGTTAATTATTCTTACACACTGTATGTGCAAATAGCCATTTATTCGTACATACAGTAAGTCCAAATAGCCACATCCTTTTAATTATGCACAAGTCAATTTTAAACTTTATGACTAAATTTTTTCGAATTTCAAATTTCTTACATCGATTTGGTTACAAATTTGACAGAAAAATATGCTTTAAAAAATGTTTTCATTTAATTTAACAGAATATTTTCAGTCCTATAACTAAATTTTAATTAAAGATCTTTTCTGTTTAAAGAATTCGCCGGTATTTAAAAATTCGATAAATATTTTTCTCAATATTTATATTTATCCTAATCACAGGATGTTCCTTAATCAAACTGCAAAACTTCAGGAGCGGTATCTATGATCAATTCTAGGGAAAACTCTTGCAAACGTTTGTCTGATTTTCTACACCAAGGAATTTACATCCCTTTAAAGAAACTGAAAAAAAGTAGGTTTTTGGATGTTTATTTTAGAATAGTTTATACAAGAGCATTTAAACAAAGCCAACCTTTAAGGTTATATTTAATATTTTTAAGTAAACCTTACAAAAGTACTAATATTTACATGTAAAAAGTTATTGTGAGAATTTTTTTCCAAACTTCAAATTCTCATATAGATTAAGTTATAATTTTAAATTTAAAATAGGGTTAGTTTATGGCGATTTTTGGTTGAGATTGGTACAAATATTTGAATTAAGACTGGGGAATTGTGAAAAAGAGTGGGAAATACAAACTACATTTATCCTAATAATTATAAACAGTTCTTTAAGTTCCATAGCTTAACAGGCATTTTTTGGTGATGGCGATTTTTTAACTGTTTTTAGCTAATTTTTTTACTGATTTAAATTTTAGATCAGATATTACTATTAAGCTCGGTTTTTCGTCTATCCAGTAAAGTGTCTGTAAAGGTCTCCTGTAAAAATTGGGTGTATTCATTATATTCCAACTACTAAACATTTAGCGATGAAAATGGCAATGTTTTTGATGATGGCGTTTTTTTAAGTTTTATTGTATTTACGAAATATTATCAATTCTTATCCTTGTTGTGGTAAACAAAAATAGCCAATTTATCTTTTTGGGTTATACTTGATAGAAAATGGTCAAATTATGGTTTGAGAATTCGAATTTTGTCTTATACCTATATTATTGTGCTACTAAAAAGGCTTCTAATAAAATAGGGAGTCTAAAAGTTTCAGAAAATATTTCACATTTTTTAAAGATTATAAAAAACATACTGTTGGAAATCAAAAATTTGCAATGCCAAAAATTAAATATTATGGAATTAAAGAAAACAAGAATTTACTGAAGAAACCTCTAAGCTGAAATTGGTGGTGTTGCAGAAATTCCAGCAAATACTTTATGGAAGAAAAAACTCCAGATCATTCTAATAATTCAAATTATCCGATATTATTGAAACCAACTAAACTAAGAGCTATAATATAAACTGTTACCCAATTTGTTATTAAATTTACCGAGGATTGTAATGATTTCATCAATATCTATTTTAATTCATAAAATTAAAAAGAAAGAGCATAGTTTTAGAAAGTATCATAAACAAATCATTATAAGTGGTCTGATGGTATCTTTGGCCCTGTTTTTCACCAAAATCGTATAGTTTTTTTGAAAACCAATCTTAGGGATTGTGAAGGTATTGAAACGTAGGGGTAATGTTATAACCGAGAGTATTAAAGTTAGAAAGCATATTTGTTTCTAATTCTATGCAATTGTCTGCTTTATAATCTCCAAAAAAATTTATACTTCTTGAAGAAATCAAGTCTTGTTCATTGATAGATCTTTAATATGCTGCTTTATCTAAGATTGAAGACAATCAAATATTTCGGGAAATTTGCGTGTTACCTAACTAAAATAAAGTCCATCTTGATTTAAAATATATTGCTTCATAAGCCCCAATTTTATATACAAGGATTGTGGAAAAGTTCTTGATGATTACTTTTTGCTTTTAATGATTCATGACATTTCTTAAAAGTCAATGTATGTTAACTCATCAGTACTGATCCTTAACTCTGTTGTCCCAAAGACATCAAGAACAAGAATATTTTCACTGAAAAACTAGAGCTATTACGAAAATAGATTAGGTATAATTGAAATCAGAAATCAAAAATTTTCAAAATAAATTACTTTTCCTTTATCTTGTGGTACTAAGAAAGTATACCTACATTTTATGAAAAAAGATTATTATTATACTGTATTATTTGTTATTTTCTTTAAAAATGCTTTGTTATCTTAATATGCAGTTTCTAGATCGTAAACGTTTCAATAATTTGCAAGAATTAATGTCAATTTGTTAAGTATCACGAATCTGCAATTAAAATAATATTTTTTATTTAACTGTGAAAAAATAACGAAATTAATTATTTTAATTACAGTATAAATCTCTTCATCGCCAAATTAAATGAAATAATTTATATTTTCTCTGAAATTGCATGTGAATCATTTAGGTGTAATTATGGCAACCACCTTTGTAAAATTATGTGATTGTAATATATTCTGAATTTTGATAAAGGAACAAATAAATGTAGGTTTTTATGGTGTTAAATAGTAGGTGTTTTAGATTTATGTATAGGTATATTTGTACGTGATTTTTATGTATTTTAATTTGTTTAATTTTCAGTACGAAATAATTACTTTTGTGAAAGAAATGTATCAGTTAATACGCATAGATAATATCTATAAAACAAATTGCGGTTTCTCTGGTGGTGCTTACAAGCTCAAACGCCTCTATGAAATGAAAATTAAATTAAAAATGGATATTACAAACTGGTCTTTGACAAGTACGACTTATGTAACCACAGCGAAGCCTGTGTTTGTAAATAGAGAACTTTTTTGTTATTTAATCGTTTATCTACAAAAGGCGTTACTTGAGTTGTCATAATAATAAATAGAAACTAAATATATTAGCATCAACGCTTTGGATCTAATTCAATTAATATACGTATTTATTACATATTTACTTGTTTTATGTAAAGAATCTTCGAGCCACCACAGATTTAGTTGATCATTTCATTTATAATAATGGCTACTTTTACTTTTTTATCAACGGTGTTATTTCCAAAAAGAGGCAAAAAATGCACTATTTTTTGACAAAAAAATAATTTCGGTCTTCGTGAGTAATAGTAATAATAATTGGTCGCTTTTTTATAATATACAGGGAATTCAATTAGGATTGATACCGCAACTATGTAACCAAACACACTCTGTATTGATTTTGGTCTCGCTAGGTTGGTATACCTGTTAACTATTATTCCAATTAAAATCTGTCACCTTAACCAACGTCTCTCAGCAAGTTTTCTACGGGTATTTATTACAAATTATTTCTCAGCATTTTGCAAATTTCATTAATTAGGATAGACCATACTTTGTTTTACTAAAAACGCCAAGTATTGATTTTTACTTTCAGTGTGTCAGAAACTTAGATTTCCTATCATGCAAAGTCACCAGTATCACTCTTTTTGAAGACTGTACTATTAAGTCATCTACTATCGGTATAAAATGACTTTATACCCGATTTTTATTGTTCATATCATAATAGATCATGTTTTTAAATTATTATTCAGTTATTGAAGAAATATATTTGTATTAAATGTATAAATTTTAACTATGTAGATATCGATTAACAAATTCCATAGTTCAAATATATCGAAAATGACTTATTTAATTGAGTTTATTATTAGATGGATTTATTCTTGAATCAATCGACACGATGTCGTATACGAAGTGACAAGAACAGACTCTTATGTCTGAGTAGAGTATTGTTGCCTATTAGGACCAATAAGAGTTCAGTACTCACATTAAAACATTATTTCCAGCATAGTTACGACCACTACTGTTGGAAGTTTATTGCACTGTAGAATTTATTTTGGAAAACAAAATATATGAACAAGAAATACATGGTCATTTTGTTTTCTTATAAAAACTGTGAAAAACGTAGAGCCAAATTTTTGCATTAAATTGTTTTTAATATGACCTTAACTTAATACAGTTGGACCATATAAAATACTGGTTTTGCTATTATTTTACAATGTTTTAATATAATATTATGACAATACAAATTTGGGTTGATGGTTTGATTCTATCCAAGTAGATTTTAAATATCCAAACAAAGACCAATGTTGTAATCCTGTGCAAAATTATGATAAGCCTTTACAGAAGAAATCTATAAGGTACTATGGAAACCCTTCCATTAACAATTTTACAAATATTCTCTGTACGTACATATAGTTTTGCACAGAATTGTACCATTAGTCTTTGCTTGGCTACGTGGAATTGCAATTAGGAGTTTGAGTAACCAGTTTTTAGTAGTAACTTCCAGTAAACAAATAGATATATTTTCCGCTGGGTACAAATGCTAGGTACAATAACTTTAAGAAAAACTATAGTTCCATTAATTATTTTCCGGAAAATAAAGGCACTGGGAGTGATAACTAAGAGGGTTAACGATCAAGGAAATATTTAAATTTAATTGCACTTTAATTCATTTTCGTGTTTCATACAAAAACTTTGAGTCATTTGTTAATCTTCCTAAAATGAACTTGAGGTTGAGCTTTTTTCTTGGATATTGTTGCTTTTAATTAACTCAAGTTTGATTGTCCCTTTGGTAATATAATCAACCTATTTTACAAAAAACGAATAGTTTCATCTTTGCTGACGATCTAAGGATAGGTAATTACACAAAATAAGAATCTACTTACTATTCAAAATACTATATCTTCTACTCTTAAAAATCTGTCCTATTATTATCAAAGAAATAGTCTTCGTCGAAATCCTTCTAAAACAATATCAAGTCTTTTCCATTTAAATAAAAAAGGTTAATCTCAAATTAAATAATTCTTTGAATGGTAAAAATGTTGAATTTTACATTATATATTTTGAAGTAGTCCTGGATCGTACATTATCATATAAACACATTAAAAATTTAAAGAACAGAAGTTAAACTAGAAATTACCTCCTACAAAAGCATACTTATACCAACTGGGGTGTAAATGCTCATACATAAAGATGTTCTATTATAGCGTTAGTGGTCTCTAATGCTGAATATTGTGCTCCAGTATGGGAACGTTCAAATCATGCCATATATCTAGATCCAATTCTAAATCAGACAAGTCGTATCATTACTGGTTGCCTTAAACCCACTTCTATGTTAAAACAGTTCATAGTTTGAAAATTTCCACATAAACAAAGCTATTTCACTTAAAAGTGAAATAGGTCCTTCGAATATTAGGCGTTCTGTTGCAAGTATAAGGGAAAGAAAGAAACAACTAACTGATTACAGACACCCTTTTTGTGGTAGGTATAATTCTTTATCTGATATAAATAAAAAATTTAAATTTTCTCCAAAAGAAGAACTTCCTCCAAGTTTTGATGAAAAATAGGTAATTTGGAAAACTCTAAATAGATTACGATCTAAAACAGGCAGGTATAACACGAATTTAGAGAAATGGGGCTTTACAGGTGAAGACGAACTTTGTTTATGTGGAAATTTTCAAACAATGAACTATTTACTGATATGTGAAAAAAATTAAATTAACCTTGTTCAGATTTGGATCTTCCAAACTACAATTGTATATACTACTTTTTGGTCATCTACTTTATAATTTGTATAAGAATATTATGTACTATTATTGGGATAGAAAGGAAATAAATAAATATGAAGAATATTTATAGTAAAATTACGATTTCAGGCAACTTTAGCTTTTCTCCCTATCTTGTAATACGTTAATCATAGATTTGCTTTGAAAAGAAAAAAGTGAAATTGGTCAAAATTGTCAAAATAAATGCATTTGCTCTGTGTAATACAAATGGAATAATTACCACTCCCCCAATTTATAATAATTTAGTGGTAATAATTTTTTTTAAATCTTGTTAGGTTTCCGAGGATAGTTCTCATCTATGACCTTTTTAAATTATTTAAATAAATATAATATAAAATCGATATACAAAAACGTTGTTTATACAAGATTTCAGTATAATTATGTCCAAAGTCTTAAATTTCTTTCAACTTTCTATTAAATCAAATTATTTTTTAATAGAGGGTACAATAGGTTAAATTATATTAAGACGCACCTGTAAAATTAACTAAATAATGCATAGAAGAAAATAAATGATCATTAAAAATATAATCACCCCACATTAATTGAAAATCATCATTAAACCTTTACCTTAAAAAGGTAAATATAATTTTCCCTAATATTTTTTTGTAAACTTCTTATAGCTGTATGTATTCTTTAAGAACCTTTATAAAAAGAAAAAAAGGTATATTATATGTATTTTTTTATTTTATAATTACTTTTATTATAGTTATAAATATAAAAGAAAACGTTAAACCACTTTTATATAGTAATTGGTTAATTATTTTCTCGTAAAAACCAACCGCGAATTTATAAACATATCAATATTTTGACACACGTATTATCTTGTACAACTTTAACCACAATATTAAAGACATAAAAACGAGTTTTTGTTAATATGATAGATTTGATCGACGGATTGTGGTTTTTAGAAGTGGTCCTTATTCTGCGTTGGGGTAAAAGTTTGCGAAAGGAATCTTAATTATAAACTGCCACGCTTTAACACGCACCTTCTTTTGTGCTTCGATAAAAAGATGAAACCCTTTTTATCAATGGAAACCTTTAAGATACTAAATAAAAGATAGTAATGAAACTAAATTAGGTGTATCAAAAGTTTTGTTGTAATTATGGATAGGTTGGACGAAGAATTGGTAAAGTATTTATGATAATTTAAGTTAATTGTATGTAATTATGGTTTTTAAAATCGTTTTACCTTAAAAATATAAAATGTGAACGTAATTTGATTTGAAAAGTATAAACAAGTTTTTAAAGTACAGTAGAAGTTCAATTATTAATTAATAACAAGGTTGTGTTTCTCACATTTATACAAATGAAAAGTTACATAAAACAAAATGAGGATCTGAAATGGCCGATTTGAAAGTTAATTTTTAAGCAAACCATTATAAGTGTTCTCCATAGCTAATGACATTTGATAAGTGCAGTTGAAAATCGAATGCAGTCACGATAGGTTTTTCTACATAATTACATAGAATACGCGGCTTTAATGATGATTGCTATGCAGATTGTCATAATGCAGGTGATTACGCGTGTGTATGAAAAATTAATAGACACCATTAAAATTGCTGTGACACTGAACGATATAATCATAAATGCACTTAATTACTTTACAAATATCATTTCCATCTAAATTATTAAAATAAATGCATAATCATTCATTACAGTTTCAAATCCAAATGAGTGTTAAATACATCTATTTATTTTTTTTATTACCAAACACTTTCCATTTTGATATCCACTGGAACCTTTTTGTAACATAATATAAATGATATCTTAAATCTACAAACGATTGAAACTGTAGAAATAAAATACTAGAAATGAGTTAAAAACATCCAAAAATCCAGCCACGTCAAGAAGACTCGGATGTTATAAACTGATTCACAGAGCATCTGAAGAAAATTCGGAATGAACTAGAAGCAGTGTATCAGAATTCTTGCGAGAGGCCAAAGAACTAGAAACACAACAAAGAGAAGAAATAAAACTAAGGAAGCAAACAGTGTGCCAAAGACTACATATCCAAAGCTGACAATACATAAAAAGCAATAGTCCGCGAGGTAGTGTCAAATTTCAGTGGGTGATTTGAGTATAATTTTGAGAATCAGTGAGTATCAGCAGATTCGACCGCGGTGTGTAAGATTATGGGAGGACGCAGAACTTGTAAGAATAAATTGTCGTTTGTGTCACACCGACAACACTTAGCTATTTATCTATATCCAAAAATGCACCCCTGGGTAGTTAATAGTTATAAGTCTCTGAAGCTAGGCCACTCAACATACATTTAGGAAATCCAGTTTACAGCCTTCAGTTTAAGTTGAAACTGTATCTTTTTAGATGCCCAGATGACGGTCGATCCACCATCCTAATGCCAGCTGACATTTATTTCCATATTATTTAAATCATGAAGAATTAAATCAATAGATTTTCTCCCTTATTGAAATGACATAAGCGACAATTTCGACAATTTCATCTTATAAGTTTCGCGTCCTCCCGCAATCTTCTTAAAAGAGGAATAGGAGAACAATCCATGATACAAAAATCAACTTTACTCAAATCACCCTTTGAAATTCTTCATTACCTCCTGGACTACAATGTGGACATAAACAAAGAAAGTAACAGATAAATATAATAGCAGATGAACTAAATTCGTTCTTTATCGAAGCGTCCAAAAAGTAGCATCAATATGGCAGTCAAAAGATAGAATAGATAGGCAAAGTATCTTCAAAATAGAAAAAGTCCAAATAAATTTATGTTCTTGACACCCATCACTAATGGTGAATTTATCAAAATGCAAAAGACATAAAATCAAAAAAGTCCACCGATATCTATGGATGGAATACTAAAATTAGAGTTTTTTACGTGATAATATGATAAATCTCTGCTTCGAAGAAGTAAAGCATATTACTGAACTAAAAATGGCTATGGTTATCTCGATATTTAAGAAATGTAACATAGACTAGATTGTTCTAAGTGTAGGCCAATCTCGATCCTACCTATGTTCTTGAAAATTGTTGAAGAACTAATCTTTAATAAAATATTGGAATACTTTGAAGACCAAAATATGTTCAGTACATCGCAGCATGGTCATCTATCATATAAATCGACTGTTAAAGCACTTACCATCGTCATAGAACCTCATGGAAGTAGTATAAGATAAAGAGGATTACCAGGTTACGCTAATGGACCTCTGTAACGTTTAAAATTTAGGGGATCTATTAAATTGTTTGGTTACTTCAAAAAAATTCCCTAAGTACGTCCTGCGCATGGTCCGGAAAAATGACGTTTTTCTAGCAGTTCTGTGTTGATAGGAGACGAGAGCGTCTACTCCAAAACAATTAAGAAAACCCACTATATGGTGTTGAACCAAAAGTAACGCGGGTGCGTATCTTTGGAGGTATTTGGGACTATCTCCAAGGAGAGAATCCGTTATTTAAGTTGTAAATAATAAAATAAGTGCATTAAAAAACGTATGGGTTTCTTTCCTTTCCCAAAAAGGCAAGTACCGCCCTTACACCTACTGGTAGCCAAAGTCGAACCCCATAACCGGCACGTTCTGTGCTTGTATTTACCTCAAGCATGTGACACCTCTCAAAGAAATTCGACTGCATATCCCATGATATCTTAATGGACAAAATTGCACAATTGCTGTATCAAGTCCACCACTCGGATTACTTAAGTAGTTTTTTGGAAAAATAAACTGTCCCAAGACAAATAACGGAAAAAATGGGGTGCCTCAAAGATCATTATTAATACATAAGGCCTCTGATAAACATGCTTAAGAGAAATGGTTAATTGTAAATCAGCTGCATTTATAAAATATAAAGTTCATATAGCAAAGTTGAAAAGCCATATAAGCAATCAGGACTGTCTCTGCAAATATATCTTCTGAGACTTCATACGGCATATTTTGCAAACTTCCACAGAAACATAATATATTGAATCTTTATATTAAGCACATCACCAAAGAGTTGAGAGATATTTGTTCTGCAAAGAAAACTGTTAGAAGTTTGACAGGTGACCAAATGGAAACCTATCTCTAATGCCAAAAACATGTAAACCATGAAAATCGCCCCCAAGAACATAAATGACACACAGGGGAGAAACCAGCTAAAGATAGCATAAAGGAATACATGATTTACAGGATCATTTACTTCAGAAAAACAAAGCGTCAGAACAGCTGCATCTTATTAAACTATGTTAGAATCATTTGTTGTTTCAAATGAAGATGCTAAATACATCCGAGCAAGAACAGCAGCATATCATACCGTAAAACATCATCAGGAATATCATTCTTTGGACAGTTCCACTAATGAAAAAGATATTTTACGGTTCAAGTATTTGTCAAAAAATCTCTTGCAGTAGAACCAAAGCTGATGTAATTGCTAAAAATCTGTTTGGACCGAATACAAATAAATTATTAATAAATTGTTTGAAACAAATATCTTACATCGGCATTTCAACCGATGCCAGCAATACTTTAAAGATGTTTCCGATATAAATACTTTGATTTTACAAACGGTGGAACCAATGTAAATATCCAGATATTCTTAGTCAGCCTACTGAGACTTCTGATACAATAGCAGAAATAATTTTTTTAACTTTAAACAAGCAAAAATTTATTTAAAAAAATACGATGCCTTTTCGGGTGATAATTGTAAATAATATTTTTCTTTGAAAATTAAGAACATCAAAGTTAATTGGTTGCCCTGCACATATTCTCAATAATACATACTGTTCATTATGCGTTTGATGGTTTACCATTTAATATAGTAATTTTAGTTACTGTACTGTAATCCACAATCGTTTTTCAATTTACACAGTAAGAGTTGAATCTCTAAAAGATGTTTGTAAATTAGTGGACAAGGTGGTAGTCTCCTCTCCCAGCGATCCAGAGAATATTAGGTGTTTATGAAGTACTGAAATCGGATTTTCTTTCTTTAGAGAATCTACCAGCAAAAAAACGACAAAAGTGAGAAAAGTGACATTTCCATCATTGAAAATTAGAAAAATTCTTAAAAGTATTTATCGGTCTAAATCAGCGAAAGAAAATGGGCTAGAAACTGAAGTAGAAGAATTGAAACTTCAAATTGACAAATTGTATTTTGGTACGTTAAATTATATTTTTTATGTATTTTTTGAGGTTTTTATAATTTTGAGGGCCATCTGGCAATTTGATAATTTCATAGATTTTCGTCTAAAAACCAAGATAATGTGATCGCCACACAAGTTAGTTGGTTAATAAACTGCGATTTAGTCCAAAATATCGGTACTTTTGTATTTTAAGCTGCCGAACAGCTCTAGAGTCATTTGTACTCAGCCGAAATGAATGGGAACTGTTTTCCGTTGTGCTGTTTTTGTGTTTAAGTAATTTGAACTAAATGCCAGATGGTGCAAGATGATTTAAAAGTCTATGTATTCCAAACATTTTCTTTGGGAAGTTTTACAACCAATAGTCAGAGAATTTGTCTGGCGAATCAATTTTTGCGATGTAGATGTTCTACAACTTAAGACTTTTGGAGTTTCTAATGTTGCGGTTTAATACAGTTTTTTCTATCGCGGGGTCCCGGATTACTTGGACTAAAGTGTTAGAGGAATTTAAATCACCAAACTGGATCGACTTATAAAAACTTTCTATTTGGGATCAACTTCAAAGCTCACCAGAATATCTTACCAAGAAGAGAGTAATTACTCTAAGTTGTTTGATCAATTTAGTTCGTCTTTCAAATCAACAAAATTTAATTAAATTACATTGTCAATATTCCTAAAGTCTGTTTTAGTAAAGTTTCTTTATTAAAATTTTGTGTTCAAAACTAAAGAATGTCTCCTTGGAGACTCATCAAGTTGTCGACGTTCTGACTTTACGGGAGTAGTCTGCTAAAGCAATTCGAAAAACAAGACTTTTTTGAGGAAATAAGTGCACTTTCAGGATTTTCATGTACATTTCGAAACTTGAAAGAGCAAGTATTATTGAACAATTTTTATAGGTTTTTTAGTTTCAATGGAAGCGATATAGGCACTTTTAAATATTCTTAGTTTTTTTGTATATTCCTAATTGTTTGAACAATATTTATTACTTCAAAAATCTCCTGTCATATATATTTTATAATCCTGCCATCGAATTTGCAAAGTATATAGGAGGAGCCTAGCCAAACCTCCATATTCTAATCACTTGAAAGCACATTTAATACGAAAAACTTACCTTTGCAAGCTCCCCTTTCACAGGTGTTGTCTTTCATTAGAATGGCAGGGATAATCTGGTTAAACATGGTGACACAATAATCCATCAATGGTTGCACAATGGAAAGGTCTGCTTCGTGTAAATCGCCCATCATACATAACCACAAATTATGCACCAAATACTTTTATGAAATCATGGATATTTTGAAATTTAAATTAAACTCACCAAATGTTGTTTAAATTTATCTACACAACATTTTTTTCACGATTCTATTTTATCATTATTATGACTATTATTATAAGTTTTAAATAATTATCGGTGCACTAAACTTTTCTAATATCTTTAAAATTATTCTCAATGGACACATTATGGTCCAAGTAATTTCTTTATTAAACTGTATTATTATAAAAAAGGCACATCCTAGAATTTCCATTGATAAAATGATCCTAACAACAGTATTCGTGTTAAAACTCTTTAAATTTCGTGTCAAAATTATAGGCACAGTATATAGTTTCGACACAACAGACGCTCAGGTAGATCTTAAGAATATCATTTATAAAATTGCGTGTTTAAATTTTATCGTACTTAGATGTAGTCAATTATTATTACAAAAATTGTATATTGGATTTGTAAGACGTAAACAGCTATAATAACTAAAATAACATAATTAAATAATTTTTAAGTTTTTATAATAATGTAAAAATTTATGGAATTAGCTTTTAAATTTATCGCAACTTACAGTATAATTACGTCTGGTAAGATGGCTTTATTAAAAAATTATTTACTTCCTAATAAATTTTATATTGGAAATATAAAAATAATTTATTTCTCTTAAAATCGATTGAAGTAAGCTTTTGCTTTTAAGTATCTTATTGGACTTGGATAAAGTTACCTGGGCGCAGTGATTTACTGCGAGGCTGTAGAAGCCGATTAGAGTAATGTTTTAAAGTTCTTATCTTATTCAAACGGAAACATCGACACCCTTAAATGTGTCTAACAATTTCAAGCTTGATGAGTCTATTAGTGCCTACCCACATAAAACTTTTTTTGGTCAATTAAAAATCTAGCCAACATTCCGAATATTTTAATTAAAAAATTAGAAGCAATTTCCTTGAAATTGGGTGATATTTTCGGTAGAAAAATGAAATATAAAGGGGGAAATTATACGCATTAATCCAAGTTTATGTATATAAGATGTATAATAATCAAGGTTGAATGTGTCCACGAAATGAATGATTTATTTTCCTTTATTATACGCCTAAGGAGGCAAATGTGTCCTATGACGGCGCTTATCGTGTCGCTAAATCCAATATGGCCGAGCAATATTTCATAACGGCACGTATGGCTGCAGTAACATTATTTAAGAATTTGAATAAGTGGTAGATAAGCGAGATTTGCATAATAATATAAATCGGGGTTAATGTCGTGTGCGTGCACTTGCCGGTAAGGTAGAAAACTTGCGAGCTAGAGCACCACCCGATAAGCTTATTCCTAAACATTTACATATTCATATAACGCCACTTAATCAATTTTAATAATTATGGAATTTTATTACTCCATCCAAGTCAAATAAAAATGTACTAGAAGCGAAATTCTTTAACTTCTTTTAACAATTACTACTCTAAACCTATTTGAAATTTTATACAAAATTAAGATCATGATAAACTATTTTGATGTTGCCAAAATTATATTTTAAACTTTCGTAGTTTTGTTTCCATTAAAAGAAGTAAACCTTAAATTGAGCCTGTATATGCTTTAAACATGTGAAAAACGAAACTGTCTCTTCCAAACTTTAGAACTTTAAAATAACCGTTTATAAATCAAGCAGAATTGAAAAAAGTTCTGATATCGTAGGTAGTTTTGGTTCTCGAAAATTTAAGTTGTAGTAAAAAATGGGTTAAAAAGAGTATGAGTAGAGATATTCATTCATATTTAGTATACAAAAATTCTTGTAACTTTATTTATATTTTCTTCTTTATGTGTTTTGCTTGTTGAACCAAATATTTGCATATACAGGTTGTCCCATTTTAATCAGGGGAATTTCTCGAAACGAGTACATCAGACAAAAAAAGTTTCTGAATAAAAATTTAATGGTTTGGAGGGGGACGTTTGATGCTGTAACAAATTTCACCCCCAAACCCCCCTGGGGGTGGATGACTTTAAAATCTTAAATGGAACCCCCTATTTTTTATTATAGATTTGAAAAGAGCATCAAAAACTATGTAGGTTTTATTCAGGAACTTTTTTTTCGCAACAGGTGGCGCTGTAATCGCTAAAACTTGTTTTTTTTCGTGAAACGTAAGATTAAAATTGGTGGCAATTTAAAATTAAAAAAAATGTCATGATCGCTTAAAATGAACTCTTTTTTAACCCTTTGGAGGCGGGGTATCGAACAAAGTTTGATAACTACACAAAAAACCCAAAATTCTTAAAATGAATAGTCACAAGTAACTCTAGACTAAAAAGATTTGTTTGAATAATACTTGACTGAAGTAAATTAAATTATTTTATGAATTAAATTAATTAATTAAATTAACTAATTAATAAATAAATAATTAAATTAATAAATAAATAATTAGTTAATTTAATTAATTAAATTAATAAAATAATTTAATTTACTTCAGTCAAGTATTATTCAAACAGATCTTCTTAGTCTAGAGTTACTTGTGACTATTCATTTTAAGAATTTTGGACTTTTTGTGTAGTAATCAAACTTTGTTCGATACCTCGCCTCCAAAGGGTTAAAAAAGAGTTCATTTGAAGCGATCATTACATTTTTGTAATTGTAAATGGCAATCAAAACCTTAATCTTACGTTTCACGAAAAAAACAAGTTTTAGCGATTACAGCGCCACCTGTTCTCCACCCCCTGGCGGGTTTGGGGTTGAAATTTGTTACATCATCGAACGTCACCCTACAAACCATCAAACTTTTATTCGGAAACTTTTTTTGTCTCATGTACTCATTTCGAGAAATTCCCCTGACAAGATTAAAATGGGACACCCTATATACAGGGTGAGTCAGACCACCTGTAACAACCCTTTATCTCGAAAACAGTTTGCACTACATAGATAGAATAAAAATTTTAATGACCCAAAGAATCCATTGGCACATTCGGATTGTTCCGGAAAATAATAAGTGCACCAATGGATTTTTTGAGTTCACTTTGGTAATTAAAATTTTTAATCTATCTCTGTGCGACAAACTGTTTTCAAGATAAAAGGCTGTTACGGGTGGTCTGACTCACCCTGGTATACGGGACACCCTGTAACTCCTTGTCCTACATTGACGAGAAAGAAAATTACCACCAAAGTGAACCTAAAGAACCTTCTGGTGTAATTCGTAATTTCCAAAACAAACCGGAAGTACCCGAAATCCATACTTTAAAATTTCAAAAGGCAACATAGGTCGAGTATGGTATCTTTGGAAAGGTCTTTTTAAA
Organism: Stenus bimaculatus; assembly: GCA_963971135.1. Lineage (NCBI taxonomy): Eukaryota > Metazoa > Arthropoda > Insecta > Coleoptera > Staphylinidae > Stenus > Stenus bimaculatus. The sequence goes on along the minus strand of OZ020180.1, from coordinate 65,018,820 downwards.
AAGAAACAACTTTTATTAAAATATTTATGTAATATCTTGCATAATTAACAAATTAAACGAAAAAAAATATGCAAATAAGTGAAAAAATAACTTCACCGATGGATTGTTTAGGTTCACTTTGGTAATTATTTTTTTTATTTCAGTCGTGTATGATAACGCGTCCTCGAGATAAATGGGTGGCACGGGTGGTCTGAAACACCCTGTATAATTTAATGACTCTTTAGCAACTAAGGAATTACGAAATTTTTCGAGAGAAATTAAATATATACATATAACGAATGTACCTCAAGATGCGCTTATTTGAGTTACTATAGTTTTCGTTGGGACCGTCGAAATGACATACAAGTTGAAGGCCTTTTTGATTAGGGATAAGCATACATAGCCTACTAACCGATACATTTAATAAAAGACAAAAAAATAAGATTATCGGAAGTGCTGGTTACACAAACCAATGTTTTTTTTTTATTTACAATGATACAACAGGACAGTCGGTGTAAAAGTGATAATAGTAGATTTTTAACATTATTCTTGAGTTTCGTAAGCGGCATCCAATGTATAATAAATTTCTGGGTCTTTCCCAAAAGGCAGAATGGTAAAGGCCGAAAGTGACAAAAGGCCAACATTGACAAAAGTTCGAGATAGACAAAAGACCGACTAGGACAAAATGCCAAAGGAGAAAACGTCCAATCGCAAAAGGCCAACATGGACAAATTACCGACGTGAAAACAAGGCCGAAAGAAAAAAGCAGGACAATAAAAGGCCGACTTGGGTAAAAGGCATGGACAAAAATCAAAAGGAGAAATGGCCGAACGAGAAAATACCGATTTATACAAAAGACCGAAATAAAAAAAAACAAACGATAAAAGGCCTAAGAAGAAAACGCTGAATTACAAAAAGCCGACATGGAGAAAAAGGCCGACGGCTTTTTCCTTTCGGTATTTTGTTCACGTCGGCCTTTTGTCCTGCTCCAAAATTTCTGCATAGAATATAATATTTAAATATTATTCTTTAATTTAAATTGTATAAAAAACAGGAAATACACTAATTTTCAAGGAATTATATTATTTTCAAGCATTGACATAGCATTGTTTTTTGTATTATTTATTAAATTATTTAGAGCTTTCCGAAAATATTGAAAATTTATAAAAAATTGAGCGCTGCTAAAGCTTAAACTAAATACCCAATACCCACAATAAAAATTCATTATTTTATCAGTTTGTAATAAACCAGTAATCGAACAATTCCCTTTTCAATGAGATCAAGGGTATAGTCAGTAAATTTAGGACTTGATTTAGAAATTCGTTTAATAATTGATTTTTGACCAAAACACGGTTCAACCAGTAATTATCCAAAATTTATATTATGGTTTTACAAAAAACACACTAATCTATAATATAGAAATTTTATTATTAACCCTGTTTGTAGATATTAGGTGGGTGTAAAATCATAAATATAATTTTCAAAAAAAATCAAATTTTTTATTTATAAAGATTAAATATATAATTCGATGCCCACTAGTATCTATAAAGAGCGAACAAACCTCATAAACTAAACAAAATTCCCTAGCCTTAACCTTGTCTTATTTTGTACAATAATCTACGAAAATTTACATCCTGTTCATATCTCGACAAAAAAACAAAATTGAATTTCTGTTACAAAATAGATACTTAATTTTATACATCCATACATACTGATATTAATCATTTTGCCTACTATTAAATATTTTCTCTAGTTTCTATGATTTCGTAATTCAAGACCATTTTGGTACGTTTATAACAAAAAAATATTCATAAGAGCAGCCGAAAGCTATTTTTTTATTAAAACTTGATGAACATTTTAAAAATACTCCCTCCGTCCGAAAATATGGTATATCTTAAAAAAAGATTGGGATTAACGAAAGTAAATTGCTTTAGTCGTTTTTGTTTTAATTTCTAAATATGTGATTGTGAGGTAAGAAAGAAACAAATTGAACACAAATATTCTGCAAAATGTTAAAAATTATTCATAGATTTAAAAGTCGCTTATTGTTGAAAAATATAATGACAGCTATTGATCATTTACTGATTTCTGGCAAAAACGGGCGATGCCAAAATCAAACCCCTGCAACTTTCAAACCATAAAAGATAAACCCCTACTTTTTTGGTTTTTTCTTGATGAAATTTGCACTATTTTCTAACCTTGACATTTGGTGAACAACGAACGGGACACCCTGTATGTCAAGTAAAGCACGTATTATTGTGGTATATGCGATTGGATTTTAAAATTATGCAGAAATAGCTTGATTTGGCTGTAAGCTTATTTCCATCCCACTCTTTTTATTTAATTGTATTTTTATCTTTATTTATAGAAAAGCTTGCTTTTTAACTTTACATGAAATGCCATAAATAAAAATTTAAAACATGAAAAAATACATTTAAAAAAAATTGATTCGAACTTTTTTAAAAATTAAGTATGTCAAAGAATATATTTTACATTTTACCTTTTACATTAATCGTGCTTGTTTTCCAAATCAATTCAAATAAAAGAAACTGGGAAGGGAGTCTCAAAAAATTGCGGAATCCCCAACCTTAAAATATTTATTCAACTTGACCAGGCAGCACTTACAATTAATTAATGTCTCAATGAAAAATTGACAATTTTTAGGTGTGTTCATACGTATTACTTTCAAAATTTATTTCGGAAGCGACATTCTTTTCTTTCGCTGTCAAAAGAATATTTAAACTTAATGAACAAATTACCATCTAGAAATTCCCAAAATTAGTTATTTCTTAAACTAACTTTTCTGCATAGGTTATAATTCAATAAATTTGTGGTAGAAGCTAATTTTATTACAATTTGTAAAAGTCAAAAATTGCATATATTTAAAGCAGTAAATTTATGGCCACAAACGAAAATTAAAGGGTGCCGTATTTGATGTATCGAGCTGTTAACAATATTTCAAGCCAATAAATTAGACTTAATCAGAGCATTTAGCATTAATATTAGACCAGGGGCTAAATTCGTACTGCATCTTTTTTAGTGGGTCTCCACCTGCTAAGTATTGTTTGAGCATATTCGAACAACTGTTGTTTTCACCTGCATGCCATTGTTATCGACCATCGATTAGATTAAAACTTTACTTCATGGAAATCTTACAAAAGCTTTCTTTATGTATGCATTCGCCTACAAGTTAATTAATAAAACTTCCTGTAATTGGTTAGAATGTAAAAAAAGTGATAATCCTTTTTGTACAAATCTCGGGAAAAGATCGCAACTTTCTAAATGATCTCTGAATGGAATATAATTATTAGCTACTATTGTTGTTTTCTTCAACATGAATATTTACATTTGCTTACCTTAAAATACTCTATTGTTCTCATCGGCGTTTTTTAAAATTAAACTACTTGTGTAAGAGTGTAATTACGATAAAACGGTACCGTCTGCATAATTTAAATCCTAAAACATGCGGAAGTTCAATATTCAATTTCTAGCCCATTTATCATTCTCCAATTTTGCCAATTTAATTTCTTCTAATCCAACTAAGTAGATAATGCTACCTATTATTTTATAATTTGGGCAGAGGCGTGCAGGTGCAAGAAAAATTGACCAAGACCAATTTTATTTACTTACACATGCTGCTTTTGGTCTATTAGATCTAATAGATGGAATATCATGGGCAGGACTTTGTTGACGCGGAAGTTACTAGGTGTCACGAATATCGTGTTAATACTAAATTGTACATTTCCTTCGTGACGGAATAATTCTTACTATTAAAGTTTAACGAACATTTTTCAAAACCGAGACAATTAAACAATTTATATTAGAATCATGATTTCTCTTAACTATACATATTTAATATTTAAATGTTTTTATATTTATTGAATTTTTCATCACGGATAAAAGTGATTTCCTAAAAGGCAAATATATTAAATTACCACATACGTTAGTGCAAACAAGATATTTAAAATTTTTCTACTAAATACAAAAATGACAACATCAAATATTTTCACAATTCATGACAAAAAATATATTGACTTAAAATTATCTTTGGACCCTTTTATTTATTTCTACATACAATTCCAATACATAAATAGTGTGGTCAAATGCAAGTCTAATTAGTTTAGATTATGGTTGTATTAATTTTACCAAAATTTGACTGATTTGCCCGAACAAATCACTTTCTTCTCTTTTTAATTCTATGGGAGAACGCGAGATGGTAAATGATTTGCTCGAGCAAAGTTGGTAAAAAGAACAGAACCTATAAATCAGAAAAAATTGAAAATCTGACACAACAACATAGAGATATCTCATGGTGCTCCTAATGTCCGATTATCAAGATCTTTCTTACCAAACTCATGCGCCCTCTAGCTGTCCACATTAATTATCTGTAATTCGCCAATAATTTTTAAGGAAGCTTCATAACAGTAGGAGAAATTTTTATCCCTCTTAGGATCTCCGAAGAAAAATTAATCGCTGGAGTCTAAAATGATGCTCTTCACTAGAAATAATAGAGAACTATGTAGCGTGAATTTATCTATAAAACCTACCTTACCTCTATTTTAAGATTCCTCTATTTTTTCAAATAAAATTGCCAAATTTATTGTTTGGACAACTTGGTTTGTGTAATAATTCATTTTCAACTTGTTTCTGCAAAATTTCTTCAGCGATGGATTTTTAAAAATTTATTTATTTACTTTGGAAAACAAAGTCCGATCCAGCATTTTTGACGACATAGCTTAATTCTCTTTTTGCCACCCCACCCCTGTCGGTAACCTTTTTAAATAATCCATCGCAATTTCAATAAATTCTAAATTATTAGGTACATATAGTTTTTTCGATGAACCCTGAAAAGCCATGAAACATTTTCATGTAAGTAATTATCGCCTGATCTTCATCTTGCTGTTCAAGGTTATGGGCGAAGTTTCCAGATAATACGTCACTAAGAATCGTACACATTTTATTTGAAACATTTTTCTTAAAAATGCTTCATTTAAAAAATAAACGGGCGTTGCTGAACTTTTTGTACACCCTATATAAAAGTAACAGTAACTAGGACTTGATTTTCTTTGATAGGAAAACTATGTACTTAAAGCTGTGCCGAAAGCCGAAAGCAATACTTTATTTTGATTAGTTTTGGATGTAAGGTCGGTTAGTTTTGATTTAGTTTCTTTTCGAGATACCGAATTTTGTGATGAAGAACCCTGGTTTTTGACATCAGGGTGATGTTCAAATTTAACAAAGATGGTATGATTAACAATTTTGGTCAGAATAACACCTTTAATTTAAAATGCAAAATTTGCTGCCCCAAAATTCCACAATGTGGGCATGCGCCCACTTCGCCCCCGAATGGGCCCTGTTGGGGAAATTAACTAGGATATTAATGGTATACCCAAGTTCTCTACTAGATAGTTTAGAAAACCATAATTTTTTTATGAGAAATGAAGACTTAAAACCAGCAAAAAGGAATACAAACATTAAACTATATAGTATTATATCAGCCCCAATAGAGGTGCGGTATTTTTTTCTAAGGATTTGATTTTAGTCTGACTTTCACTTGAGGACAAAACATGGAAAATGTGTTGAATCCACTTTTAGTACATTTTGAGTTGAGCATACTTTGGTGAATTTCAGAATTAAATAGAAATAGAATAGAAAACGCATACCAAAAAAAATGAGGTGTTTATTAACCGTCAAAACGTATTATGATAGTACTCAAAAATTACTTTTTAAATAAAATAATTTAGTTACCTGTACCTATTATTTTCTACTGTCAAGATTACCATTAATTGCAAACCTGCCCCAATGTTGGAAACTTTACTCCTAGTTAATTGTTAATATTTGAAGAATAATGCTCGATAAATTATGACTATTTATCTAAGGATTCCTAGAGAGTTCCCAAAAACATACTAGATAGCTCTTTCGCTATTTTTGCAACGCGTTCCCTGTAAACACAAAAGGATCAGTTACGTAACACTTTTATCACAACTAAAGAACTTTGTTATATAGCAAAAGTTTTGTAACTATTATAAACAAAATAGTTCGTTTGTGATGCATATGCTATGTAACTAACGTTACATAGCAGATAACATTGTTGGCTAATAAAGGCAGATAAGGAATTTTGGTCATTCTGGTATTTTGCCGTTTGATACAATGTACGAAGTTTTAGTTATAAAAGTAATATAGGTTTTTCACAGATTTTTTGAAGCAGTTATGAAACAATCTTGAAGCATTTACAGAACAATTTACCGAAATAATTTAAAACTATTATTTAAATCCGTTGGTGGCGAAACGAGAACTTTATAGTCAATAAAAACAATAAAAATAAATACGTCTGCTAAACTGACTATTATTTACCTACATTATAGATCTACAGACGCAACTTACAACAACTATTATATAAACATTCTATACTTGTTATATAATTGTTATTTCATGGTTACTATTTATAAAAGAACATGTTCTATAAATTCTATACAGGGTGTCTCACTTTTTTCCAGCAAAATTTTTTTTTAGATAGTAAATGTCATTCTGGACAAAAATTTTCATATGAACTATCATGTTTTTTCGACTCCTTAAAGAGATACAGCAATTTTAAAATTTCAAAAATTTAATGATAAAATTATTTCATTTTATTTTAAATTTTTTTATTTAGATCAAGTATGCTTTGGATTTTGTATATCTTTAAGCCAATAAGATGCTAAATTTTAGCGAGGGAAATTTAACCTCGTCGTTCACTTATTTTAAATACAGTCAATAATGTTCAAAAAATTGAATTTGACAAAGAAAAAATTCAAATTGATTTAAATAAAAAAATATAATAAGAAAGAATATTATACAGGGTGTTCCACAGAAATGAAAATTTATCAATTTTAAAATTGCTGTAACTTTTTACGGTGTCGAAAAAACATTATAGTTCATAGGAAATTTTTTGTTCAGGATGACATTTACTATCTAAAAAAATTTTTGCTGGAAAAAAAGTGAGACACCCTGTATATCGATTACTGCAACATTTATAAGACATTTTGTAATCCTGGTGGTCCATATACAGGACTTGTGATATAACTGATCTTTCCCAAGTAACAAATTTGTATAAATGTTACGCAAAAGTTACATGTTTGTGTTTACAGGGTGCGAAATCGGAAGATATATCTTTTATTTTAAGACAAAATTGCATGATTTATTCAGTGGCGCGTTATGCCTTTATGAGGCCTTAGGCAATTTTGAATTTGAAGGCCCCAAAATATTGATATTTTCGAGAAGAATTTTGAAATTACAGTCGAAGTCGGTTATAACGAGTATCAAGGGATGACGCATTTTTCTAGTTATAACCGTTAATCGTTATAACCGTGAAAAAGATTTTTCCTGCTATTATTCAAATTCAAAATATACAGGGTGTATCAAACCAAGAGTTGGTAACTCTGGAATCTAATTTCAAAAGGAAATTGGGAATTTTTTGATCCCGCTCGCCCTCTGGTGGCAAAAATATGAATTTCTATATTCGGTACTTACTTTTTCGATTTAACGGATTGGTACATGTTTTTTGAGCTTTACTGAAGCTTTAATTAATAAATCTATTTGTGTACAATTTTAATGATATGTATTTTGTTTAATTAATATCCATAATTTACTCGTGGCTGGTTAACAGGCGAAAGACCAAGGAAGAACGCATTAAGAAGAAGAATATTCAAATTTTAACATGACGCTTTTTCTAAGGCACCACTCTCCACTCTATTTATCCCCTCTTTTTTTGTACGATGCCATCATCCTTAATTAAAAGAAAATTTTACGATTATTTCGATTGCATTTTTAATTTCAAGTGGAATCGGGTGCAATCGGCTCTTCATAACCTAATAACGAGAAATCACGCAAGTATATTAATGACTATTTTCGAATCCTAGGGGTGGCAGTATAAATTTTATTAATGGAAAACCCCATTCAAAGGGAATTAATGAAATTCGCCGAAAAAATTTTTACTCGTTATATCCGTGAAAAGAGTCGTAATAACCGTGAATTTTTGAATTGAAATTCATTGGAACCACAATATGCATCCGGCTTTGCTCGTTATCACCAAGCTCGACTGTCTTAAAAAAAATAAGGAAATAAATGTTACTTTTTTTAAAATTTATTTGGTGGCCCCTCCCTTGTTTAAGGCCTTAGGCAATTGCCTATTTTGCCTATATAGTAACGCGCCACTGGATTTTTTGATGCGTATAGCCAGAAATTATTTTTGTCTATACTGGGTGTTTCGTAATTGTAGCGCATGCTATGCCACCTTTTTGTTTAACGGAACACCCTATTTATTTTTTGATATTTGCATAACATTAGGTCAAAGAATACGATATTTTTTTTTGAAAATTTGAGTGCCGTTAATTTTTTATCGGAAATTTTCTATAAAATTTATCACATTTTAGGAATTTATATTGGCCTTATTATGAAAATTCAAAAAACAATATTTATGTCATTTTTTAATATTGATTATGATTTATTTTTAGTACATTTTTTTTTCGAATTTTATTATAAATGGTACAGCTATGGAGGCTTAAAATATGAAAACTCGATAGGGATGTATTTTAATTTATTTTAATGGAAATCCTGTACTTTTTTATAAAATATTGTTCCTCTTTAAGTGTTCTTGAACTTTTATACAAATCTCTTTTCTCTAAAATTTTGTAAAAATATGTTCAAATTTTATAGAAAATGTCCCAAAAAAAATTAAGTGCGCTTACAAATTTTCAAAAAACAAAATATATCGTTGTATTCTTTAAATTAGTGTTAATCCAAATATGAAAAAATATACAGGGTTTATTATTAAAAAAAATGGTGGAATAGCTTGCGCTCCAATTACAAAACACCCAGTATACACAAAAATAATTTCTGGTTATGCGCATTCGTAGACCATGCAATTCTTTAATTTAAGTTTTTTTTCAATCTCTAAAAATAAAAGATATATCTTCCGATTTCGCACTAAAAACTCACCCTGTATATTAATAATTTTCCTAATAACTTATAGATTCGTTACGTCAAAAGTAAGCCCACCGGTCTTTGACATCACTTTTAGCGGTGAAATGGAAATAGAAGTCACAAATTAGAAAATTTTTATTCTTTTTACTAACATTATTATTTTATTTAATAAAAAAACTAAATTACTTTAATAAAACTTGAACCAGTAATTGAAAATTAGGCAGTATAAAAAATAAAATGATTAACATAATTTTATTAACATAAGAAAATAAAAATTATAGTTTGTTTTTAAAAGTAATATAAAAAATATGGTAATTTATCTATAAAGATTTTATATCTCAGGTATATTATAAAATCCTCTTTTACTTACTGGCTTAGTTCATTTGCAACTTCTAAAATTTGATCTTCTTATACCAAATTATCAGCTACTGTAGGCAATTACCAGGTATGTCCTACCGATTGCTCTATGAAATCAATGTAAAAGTCTTCATATTGCCTTCTTTGATTTATCCTGGATTGAAATTGCCATCAAATTCTACAATAACGAATGAGTATATCAAGTATAAAATCAACCCCAGTCGTTACTTCGTTACTATTTGACAGGCTTCATTATGTGAAGTAAAAGTACTTGGATGATCTTCATCAACAGCACTTGAAAATTCTAATTTCTTTTCAAATTTATTGTTTATCTTCTTATTTTTTCTTTATTTCTTCTTAGTTTGGTATTTTCTGATTTAGTTTCCTGATTAGGAAATTGCTTTAAACATTTTGATTATAAATAATTACTTAAATATTTGATACGAAACGCAAGGTGGTATATTTTAAATTTTAATTGATAAAATAATTGTTTTATATGTTTAATCCTTTTTTGTTTTAATGCATATTCATTACTAATTAATAAACCTGCTAAGTAATTTACCTTAAAAAAGCTCATTACGAAATATAATATTCCTTCACTGTTTTAAAATAAATTAAGAAGCAATTACTTAACAGCAGGAAATGTGTCGGAAGATTTTATTATATGAATTAAATAGGTTAAAAGCCGCTTATTTAAATAATACAGACAATTAAACACCCCATTAAAAAAGAAAAGATAAATGATTTGTTAAGACATACTTATAAATGCAAATATGCGCGGCTAATAAACAAAACCCCCTTCATTCAAAACAGATGGATCATATTATATCATGTATGTATCTACAAAGATCTTATAGCATGTAAAAACACGGCGCTAATTTAAATATGATGATGACATTTTCTATAGGGGGTTCATCATCTGATAAAAACACCCTAATAAGTACATCTGTTTCGGCGCTAAGACACTGCTGTTGACTAATATTACTACTTTAAACACCGGAAATAACCGTTATACATATTTTTATTATTACCTTCGTTAAAAATGAATTTACTTTTCGCAATATTACTTATTAATTTTTGTATAAAGTTGAAAGACCTTAAAAATTCTTCTGGCAATGATTGATGGTTCTTTGTGTTGGGTGAACTTTTGTAGTTTATTAGATGATTGTTATCTTGGTAAAATGGTGGATAATAAAATGCAGATTTGGTTCGCTTAAGGAGGAAGGAAGCGAAACAATTCCCCGGCCACTGCTCGCGAATCTCACTGAACACGCATGCGCTAAATCCCTGCATATCGTTACTTTTAATGAGCTTTTTGTTTCAATTCTTATTGGAATGAATTTCAAATTAATGTGCACATGTAAAATGGGCGATTATCAACACGCATACAATAAACTAAAACAATTATGCAGCTCGTTTTATTATTTTTTTAACTATAACCTAAAGAGCCACTTAAAAGTTTAAAACAATAATAGTTTGTTGTAGCTTTGTTTTTGGTTCGTTATTCGCAATTTTGAATACAGGATAAAAATAAATATAAAGTATAGTGCTTACGGAATCACAAGAGCGAATAAGGGTTGAATTTTACTACAATAAGATTCAACTTGAAGCGGTCGTAAAAGAAGCGCTACGACGGCGTGATCCAATTGAAATCTTAATAAGGTTCATTATTGCGAAACCAACAGGAGGAAAAGTCGTAAGAATTTATAAACTCGGATATACGTTCATTTATTGTTTTAGTGTTAGAAGGAGAGACAATAAAAAGTAACGTCTTATGGTGCAATTCTGATTTTTCAACCTGTAAGCTTACAGATCCATAAATCTACAGCGCTATAGAAACTGTAACGCGGATCCTTACAGATTTCCGAAAAATGCAATTCTGATCGTGAGTCTGTAACCGATCTTCTTACAGAGGATAATTTGAACTACTTTTATAGAAACAGCTAACTTCATGTGTATTTCTAACATGGCGGATATCAGCTGTCATTTAAATTTTAAGGTTAGAAGTGGTTAGAAGTGATTGGAACCTTGCATTGCAACCAATAATTCTAGAATTTGAATCACAAATAAGTATTACATTTATGGAGTGCTTTCCTTTGCGTTTAATATAAACAAAGGGTGGGTGTTCACGATCATTTTGTGGAGGAGCTAGAATTTCAACATGAGTCCCATCGATTGGGCCCATTACTCCCCCGAACCCCTATTTTGTATAAAATCCAGCTTTTGTTTCATTTTTTTCTCTTTCTGTAGTTGGGAATTTTACCCAAAGATGCAAAAGGTGATTAGTAATAGCAGCACAAATTTCAGCAATTACTCGGCAAATGCAAGTTTGGCTCATCGACAACCAGCTATTTGCACCAACTGAATTTTGAAAAGATCCCACTGCTAGAAAGTGCAAAGTGGCCAACACCTTTTTCTCCAAAGGGATGTCATTTTTGTATCTTGATTGTTTAATGTGGGGTCTTAAACTGTTTATCAAATTAACTACACACTGTTGGTTTTATCAAACATTTGAATAAAATGGTCAAATGACATTTCAAAGGGACTACATTGATCCCTTAATGTTCTTCTTGAGATTCTCATGAAATTCCTATAAAAATTATCAACTCACTAACCAATTTATTGAACCTCAAAAACGAGTTATCTGTAAGCTTACGACTGCTTTCATCGCGCTCGTAAATATTTACAAATTTTACAGAGGACATACAGGAATTCATAAGCTACAGTCGAAAATAGAATAGCAAATTTCTTACAGATCTGTAAAGTCTTACAGATATGGCTTACAGGTCTTATAGATTGAATCAGAATTGCACCAGTAATTTGGACCAAGTCCCGGAGCAATCCACATTCGAGATTTACACAAACTATCTCACCGAGGTTAACAAAATTTTATCGCTTAGAAGAAACGACTATGAATTCTTAAAGAAAGGGTGGTCACACCATTGGGATGTTGGAAACCCAAAGAGTTACAAAGTTGCTGAAATTTCAAAAAAGTTGCCCCATTTTAGGCTCTTTTGGAATCTTTTTAAAAATCCGAAATATTCCGCTCCAATCGCGAAATATCATGAAAAATCTGAAATTACGCATTTTCATTAGCTTAAGCTTTTCGATTGAAATTTGACAGTCTTACTTGTGATAACATCCTGAATACACTAGACTTAAAAAACACTTTACAACAACAGGATTTTACTAATTTTAAACCAACTTTTTATACCATTAAATATAATAAAACATAAAAAATTTTGTGAAATTAAATGAAAAATTCCTTTATCCAACTTTAGACAAAAAATACAATTTCAAAGATGTAACACACTTAGTTATTTTACTTTAATTATGACTTTTAAAAAAATAACGAATTATTTCTTTACAAAATCAAATAGTGTCATAAAATAACAAAAGAATAATTTTAATATTTTATTATAATATTGAAAAAATTCAAAACAGTAACACTATTTATATAATTTGATTTAAGTGTCGCCTTGATGTTCAATCCAGTGTGATCTATGTTTTTTACAGCGCTTCTAATGCCTGTTGGTTTAATGGATTGAAAAACGTCTTCGATTTTCCTCGCAAATAGCAAATGTTCCAAATTGACTATTGGTTTATCGAAAACTTTATCTTTCCGAAGGATTTAAACAAGGGGGGCAGTGCATGGAACCATTTGTTTCTATCAAACTATCTGGAATCCGCTCTTCTAAATATTCTGAACTAATTTTTGCATTATGAGAACACGACCCATCTTACTGAAACCATTTTCATTATCGCTCACCATACTACTGGATTATTTTAATTGTAAAATACTTAAACCAATTTAGATTTCGCAACGTTATAATTGGTAATGTATCTAACATTTCCTCTAATTTATTTTACAGAAAATTCTTATAATATTGACCACTTATATGGTCTGCAATAAAGGAAGGTCCTATTAAGTCCTTTTATATGTGAAAATCGCAATTGGTCGGCTTGGACCCCAAAATACCAACGCAACCCCCCCCCGCGACGGTCTGCGGGACCATAGCTACGCCACTGTTCCTAAGAATGTTTGGAACGACAAATATTTGTTATTGGGCCGTTTTAAGGGCATTTTCAAAAATTGAACCCCTTGGAAATTCCATGTTTCAATTTTTAATTTAGGTACGTAACATTTCTATGAAATATAAACTTTTCTTTAAAGGATTTGCTATTATCAAAAGAATTAATTTTCAATATAAATTAAAAATAAATATAAATCAGTTTTAAGTGAACATACAAAATGCATTGTGAATTTTTGAATTACCCTGTAATTTTTGACCTATACGATTTTAATATGATTTTGAAAAGTTTAGAATAAATATTATGGTATTTTTAGTAACCAGAAAGAAAGTGGATATATTTATTACATTATGTTTGAGTATTTTTCCAAAAGATAGCAGCATCAATTTGCTACCTTGTCCTATAAGATGTGTAATTTTTACCAAAATTTTACTCATCCAAAGTTTACAAAAAAAACATTTACAATAAAAATTTCTTTCAATATTAAATACCAAACAATCACTTAGTCGCCATCAAACAAAATACACCAATAGATTTTAAATTTTATGTAAACAATATTGGGAATTTCGAAGGCGAGTAAAGGTTTTGATGTGTTGTAGCATTTTATTTTGACAAATTGGAATTTTTATCAAACCATTCCTGATTTTTGGGTTGTATACGTTAAGTTGATGATTTATGCCAAATAATATCAAGTTTTATTTAGTTCCTTTTTAATCACCTTTTAATTATCTGTGATTGCGTAATTCGAGCATCGTTTTGATTATCGCTCTGCCAGTTTTTTTGGGAGCGTTTTTTTGTGAGGAAACCCTCAATGGAGGTAATTTACTTCCACGTGTTTTTGGGTTTATTTTAATATCACACTTTTAGGGTTTTTACTAAGGATCAAGCATCTAATTTTGAGATTGGAACTAGATGATCTACACTAGAAATTTGTATGTTTCTAAGGATCAACCATTTATTTTTGGGATTAGAACTACTCAATCTACATTAGAAATTTGTATGTTCCTAAGGATCAACCATCTATTTTTTGGGACTAAAACTAGACGATCTACACCAGAAATTGTGTTTTATGGGTCCGAAGCAGTCCAGAGACCAACAATTTCCGTGAGTGGGCGTTTTGACTCCAACGATTTGGTGCCCCGGATTGGCTGGTTTCCTGTTTCCTGCTACGACAACTAAGGCCAGATTTTAATATTTTGTTTCTTTTAATTCAATTAAGTCCAATATTTATTAACAATATTTTACATGAAGGTTCAGAAACGTTTTAAAACGTTCATATTGATAATTTTGCATCTGATCATATGTACATAGTTTTACTACATAATTACATGAAATGGGCTAAACTGATTATTATAATTTCATTTGATTTATTTGTTAAGGTGCGTACACGCGAACTACCTTTTTTATATGCGTAGTTTCGTAAAAGTGCATATATACGACGTTGTCAATTTTTATAATATTAGTAAGGTGCTTTTATATAACCTGGTACAGTTTCTTTACTTGAGAAATCAAATATATTTTAAGCTTGAGTTTGTTTTTTGTATATAATTTGTGAATTAATTGGTTGCAACCAAGTAATAATTTATTACTTGTAAATTACAAATAGATTTAATTCAATTTATTTTTAATCCAATTTATTCGAGTACAATCCATAGGTACTAGCATACCATTATAAATATTTATTTTTAAAGAATAAACTTTTTTTACGCATTTATACTATTTTTTTTTGGCTGGATTTCTCAGTCTTACAGCCTTGATTTTTTTAGACTGAGTGGCGCCCTTTTTATTATTTAAAATTTTGCTCAAACAAACTCACGACCCCTCACCAAGTCTAAGAGCTGCCATATGCAATGTGTTTTTTAATTTAGCGAACATTATCGTCACAGTGTTTGAGTTTTTCTAGGTTTTTGTAACTGCTCTAGCGTTTATTGCACTTTTGGTGACTAAAAAATTGAGTAGGTACACATAAACAGGATTTTATTTATTACTCCACTACCAGCTTTATCACTACAGCTCGTATGTGATCTCAGAAATTACGACTTATAAATACAATTTTAATTTTTAAATAATTTCTGATCTGTGATAGTACTTTATGATAATTCCATAATTGATATTAGAAAAATTGAAAAATGTTTAGTGTTACAGGTGATACAGACAATTGACATTTGAGGGATGGCTATATATTAAACTTGAGACCATTTTAACTAACTATAAGCAATGAAATTTATATGGTGGTCCTTTGATCCTTTTAACGAGAGACAAGGGAATTCATCAAAAGTATTTTCAGTAACAGAAGTATTTTGATATCCAAATTAAGGTTTTCGTTTTAAAATTACAAAAAATTAATAGAATTGGGTGATAAGTGACACTGCTGATTTGGATTGATGTTAAATAGGTGAGTAAAATTCTTGAGTAGACTTTCCAACTTTATTACATTAAAACCTTCATTCAATTTATTCATTAAGTACAAAAGATAAATATAATATATAATACATAATAAAAATAGTAAAAATAATTAAAAATTATAATATAAATATCATTTCTTAATAAGAGCTCGAGCTCTTTCCGTAAGTTTCCTTACTCTGCCTCTGCTACTAACTGTTACATGTTTATCAGTCTCACTATCATTAACTAAATGGTTTAAGGGCAAATTATCACTGTTGGAATAAAAACTTGAAATTTCCGAAACAGGTAAGAAAGACCAATGTTTTTGTCTGGTAGATCTAAATGTTCTTATTTTTTCAAGAGCTTCCAAATTAACATCTTGGTCTTCAAAAACATCATTCTTCTGAACTTCATCATCACAACCCTCTTCTTCATCTTCATCATAGTTCCGTTTTGAAGTAGAAGCAGTTCCATTAAGCACAATATATCTTTTTTTAACTGCACGTCGAGGTATCGTATTTATGTTTAAATCGGATCGATTTTCTTTCGCACTATCGGCTAAGATAATCAATTCAGAACTGCAATTAAAAACTAAGTAATTAATATAAATAATGAAATATTACATTATATAATGTAAAAAGTCTACTCAAGAGTTTTACACGCCTATTTAAAATTAATACATAGGTGACCCTTTGTGTTTTCTCGTTTTATAAATCAATTTTTATTTCAAAATTAGGTTTTAATCGTTTTTTAGTTTCTTAGATATTTCTCTAGTAAAATGACACACAAAGTGTTAATAGATGTGGAATATGACATCAAGAGTTAGAGTTAGGAATAATATTAGTCCATATGCCAACAATTCGAAATCATGAAAGGAAGAAAGACTTTCCACCACCTCTACAAATTATGTGAAAATTTATAATTGTACTTTTCTGGTTACCTATTTTTTCAGTATTGATACATTTAAATTGACGTGTTTTAAAATGTAATAAATCCATTATGTTTATTCAGAAACCTGAAATTTAATTTTTGTAAGTCATAAAACATTAGTCGTAAATAAAATGTCTTTTACGACCCCATCTCAAAATGTGATCGAAAATGCACCCTTAGGTATTTATACTGATATACACTTGTTTCCAGCAAAAGTTTTTTTGGATTTTCCTTTGAACTATTATGTTTTTCGACTCTTTAAAAAGTCACAGCAATTTTAAAATTGATAAATTTTCATTATTCTCTGGAATTAACAAAAAAGAAACCCTGTATGCGCAATGGTGTTGAAATAAAAATATTTTCAATTAAAATAAAGTCTATAAAATGTTCAGATTTGTTAAAAAAATTTGGATTTTTAAAATTATTTGTGATTTTCTTTTTATAAAATGTTTAAAAATTTATTTCCTTCAGATGTAATATGATAATGCGGTTCCCAGACCAAACCTCAATGGATAAAAACGCACTGGACAAAACTCTAGTTCCAAAATTCCCATCCGGACAAAAGCCACAACAGATAAAATCTCCTTTAGACAAAACCTCATCGGTTAATTAGCTAATGGGTACAAAACATAAAAACTGTAGATGAAGTTTAATTTGAACCTTTGCAACTGACCCTAAAAAACAATTTGGGAAAAATACCTATTAATAATTAGTGTACCTATATTATTTTTGGTTACCCATATTATAAAATCACAAAAAATTAAAATTAAACGAACCTAAAATCTAACCATAAAACCCAAATAAAACTGATTTTATGCAAATGCGCATAACTCCTTGGGCTTTTCGCTATTCTCGTCCGTTGGGGTTTTTGCCCGCTTGTGATTTCGTCCTTATGAATACATATCTTTATGGAGTTTATGGTGGAATTCTGTGTAAAACTGTAAGTCCTTGTAGGCAATATCTGTTAGGTAACCATGGAAACCATCCATTACAATCCGTACAACAAATCTTACAGATTTTTCTTGTAAAGACTTACAGATTTGCACAGAATTGTACCATTAGTCAAACTTGGGTCTTGTTTCCTTGGATTTTTCTCCGAATGGGCTTTTCCCTACCTGGGCATTTGTTTGAACGGGCTTTTGTCTGCTCTGGCTTTTCTCCAGATGGGTTTTTTCTGTTTAGGCTTTTGTCACTTGGGGTTTTAGAACTGGGATTTTGTCTGGTGAGTTTTTGTCCATTGGAGTTTGGTGCGGTCACGGATAATGTACCAATTTACAACCAGTATTTGCAACGCTTTAGGACATGATTATAGTATGGATTTGATTTGCGCGTTGATCGTAACTCGCGTTTTTATGAGCGGTAAATTTACGTACGCTATTTGAAGAACGGTTACCACTTCACTATATACAGACCCTTAAATAATAAACATAGCGTTGTGCGGTAGCGGTAGCGATAATTTTCTATTGATTGAATTACCACTATTTTCACATCTATAAATGCGTGTTACTTTTCACATTTTTATGAATTTTAGTGTCTTTCCACAAACCGAATCAATTAAACGAATTAAAATAAATGTAGATTAATTAATTTTCATAACATAAAAATTACATTCATTGATACATTAAAAACGTATTTAGTAAAAATTTATTGTTAACAAAGCAAAGCAATTAATCAGGCAAGTTCGGCTGCTAAGCTATTAAAGTAAGTACATAATAACAATGATTAAATCAATAATATGAATAAATGGCCTTATTAATAAAACATATTTGTATGACATGCTCTTGTCTACCCAAAAAACATGTATTAACTAAAAAGCCTGAACATAAAACCTCACTTAGTATTTCACACTTTAATAAATAAGCGAATAAATAATTAACGCATCGATTAGAAATATGAAAGGTGAACGCATTAAGGTGAGCATTAAAAGTCGCTCTTTATTGGTCGGTGCGCACAGGTAAGGAAAGGTGCGCAATGGAGAATTTCCTCGGAGGCCAATCGATTTTCGTCCTGGGTGGAGCAAGCACCCAAAGAACACGCCTTGTTGTGTAGGTGAGAAGTAGCTAATTCAAGTTCCATGGATTATTAAACACGCTTACTGGGGCTTTAATAAAACATACTATAATCAAACTTAAACATATGCATGAACATGTTTAAGGAAAATTCATTCTTCATTCTATTGACTTATTGACTGTTTTCAAAGGAATACTTGCTACACTCTAATCAAACATACCAAATTATTATTTGAATTAGTAACTTTTTAACATTATTATTAATTATTATCTAATATTAAAATAAAAAAACTCACTCTTTTTAAAGATATTTAATGAGCCAGAACGTTTTCGTCAACCAATGTTGATATTATCAATGGCATTAAAAAAAAATAAAAAAATTTTATTTTTATTTTTTTAAATTTTGTTTTATATTTTTTATTTTTTTATTTTACTTTATTTTTTTTATTTTTTATTTTATTTATTTTTTTTGTTTTTATTTTATTTTTTTTTATAATTGTCAAAATGCATAGGTGGATTCCTCCCAACGCTAAAGCGAAAGTGAACCTTAACACCTTAGTAATAAGGATATATTTAAAACCGGGGTTGTAAATTGGGAGGAATCATCAACCAGCCTTCCTCATTAGAATGCGCTCACCTTTAGTGACGTCACATTAGATACCGCAACATTTCAGACACCACCGAATGAGGCAATTACAACTTACAACCAACTTTTTTCCAGTATTTTCACATTAGACCAAAAACTCTCTAATATCTAGAATATATACGTTTTCTTTAATGGTCTTTAATATTATTATGATTCTTTCCTGTTTTTTGTGTGTTCATGTTAGATTGGTTAATGTATTTGAAGAATTTCATAGCTCTTTAGAAGCCAATGATTTGTTAACAGATGTAATCTAAATCAATGCAAATAAACTTAAACTGACTAAATACTTTATTAATTTAGGATAAACAAATACCAAATTTTAAACACAAATATTTTTTGTTTACTTTTAAACTAACATTACAGTAAAGAGATGTAAGGGTAAAAATGTGCGAGGTTTATAAATAGATTCTAAACACAGTTCACTGCTATTTAAATCCAATTTGTTATCATTGTTAGCAAAAGTTTAACTAAATGCGCTTTTCTGAGCACAATATAGGATAATTTTATGTAAACAAATATCATCCTAGATAAACCCAATACTTAAATTATAGTCTTTATTATACTTTTTGTTGTCCAAGTAATTTTTAATGTCGTTTTTTTTATGTTAAAGTAAATTTTTTGCGAATATTAACCAGAGCTGAACTTGGAATGCAAAATATAATTAATATCGCGAATATGGATGAGATTGTTCATAGAGGCAGCTTTTATCATTAATATCTATAATTCTGGCAGATATCCTTATTGCAGTTTTTTCGGATGTTTTTGAATCAGATTCTGTGCCTGGTATAATTCAAAAATGACCTCAAATTTCTTTTGGATAAAGGTGTCATGTACTGATTTTTTCTTCTAATTTTTACTAAAATTTTAAATATAAGAGAAGAAAACTACTTTACAGTACCCAAGAGAATAATGACACAAACATTTTTAAAATAACTTTTTTTGAAATATGTATTTTGCGACATAATACCTCAATCCACTTATGTTTTCAATTACGTTTCTATCATTTTATAAAATATAATAATTTAGTTCATGATTATTTTCCGAAGGACATTAAACATTTTAAGAAATACTTGAAATAGGGCAAATATTTGGATAGCCTTCGAAGTTTAAAATGTTTACAGCAGTGGAAATACGTATCCCAACTTCAATAATTCCAAAGAAAAATATATATGTTTTACTATTTTACATCCTCCAAAAGTTTTTGGATTGAATATTAAAATACAAAAAATAATTTTCCTACTCTTTTTCCAACTTTTTATCAGTTTTTCCTTAAATATTTTGAAACATCCACGAAAATTATTAATTACCAATTTCTACTAGTGGCACTGGTAATTGTCTTTTGAAACAAATGAAAAGCTTTTGTGCTAGTTTGGATCTGATCAGATGTTGTTTTAGTTTATAATATTTTTTCGAAAATTTACAAAATAAAATTTCAAAGTGAATACTTACTTATTTTCATACAAATATTTTGTTGATATTTATCATACGAACTGTTTCGAAACATGTGTTCCTAACTAACCTAACTTTAGGGATTGATTTTTTAACCAATTTTGAAATAAAAACTTAAAATAAGTTTATTTCCCAAAATGCTTTATTCCAAAATTCTTGGTGTAGAAATTAATTCATTTTTTCTGTGCTTTTAATTTTAGTTAGCTCAAATTTTCAATAATACATTTTTAGATAAAATTATGGTTTATTCAAAACAAATTTCAAAGTTAAATTTTTTAGTATTTTCGATTTTTATATTTAAAAGATATAAGAAAAAATTACAATATCTTGTAATTGTTCAAATATGTGCATGACCTAAAGCATAATGAAACAAATAGAAAAGTTCATTTAAAATAAATGAAATAATTATTTTTTTTATGTTTGTTGAGTTAAGTATAAAAAAATAAAATATATTTGATAAAGATAATCTTCAAATAACAAATGTGAAATATAATGAAAACATCATTTAGTGCACTTTCGGACAATAGTCCATCATCAGGTTAAAATAAAAATAGTTGAATAACACAAAATATAAAATATAAAAACGGAATAATTACCAATAAAATTAGGGAAAATTATTTAAATATTATGACAGACATTTGTTAAATTTTTTTTTGTAATATACTAATACGATTAAAAGTTATAATAATAATAGTAATGTAAAAATATGTAAAAATGATGTAAAATAGCTACAAATTAATATTAATTATTATTAATTTAATTAAGTATGTCTGAGTTGTAGGTATTTTTCTTATAATTAAATACAAATCTTCATAAACACTATACATATTAGCAAATATTTGGTAATCGAAATTATTGGAATTATCCCAAATTATAAGTTTTCCATAGGAAAAGTATAATTTTTTAGAGTAAAATCAATCGAAGCATAAATGCATTTGAGTCTCAGGTTTTAATTTAATTGGATTTGTTGGGATTAGTTACGTAGAAAAAAAATATTTTAATTTTATGTAAATAATACTCGGCGGAATTAAGTTAGGAGTAGGTATATTTTATACATGAAAATTGTGTTTGTGTGTACTATTCCTATAAATGGTTTTATTTTAACTAAAAACTATTTAAAAAAATATCTTTAACGATTTTGAAATTTATTATTTGTTATTACTAGAAATGTTTGAAATGCAGAATTGATACGCAAACATGAAAAACGTCTAAAATCAGTTTGTTTATAATTAAGTAAATCGCAAAAACGTTGTTACTTCTTATACTTTATAATTTTACTTACGCTTGGTTGTATAGTTTTTGATATAGTTTTCCTAGAGGATTTAAGGTTAGGGAATTTTGTTTAGTTTATGAAGTGTTTTGATAGAAAAATTATATACTACAAAAAAATTATTATTCGTTGTTTTTGTAGATATTATGTGAGTTTCGCATCTTATAATTATAAAAATAAAATAGTTAAAAAATTTAAAAGAAATTTTTTTTTTAAATGTATCTATGTAAATTAACCTTTGAGTAGAAAAACCTTTGAAAAGAAAAAACATAAAAAAATAAGTTTCTTTTATTTTTTTTTGAAAATTATATGATTCTTTACCCACGTTATATCTACAAACAGGTTAATTTTTTATATGTCAAAATTTTCTAATCAAAAACTAAAACGTTTCCAAATTCCCGGCCCGTATCAAACACTTAAAATATACTAAAAGTGAATTTAACACGTTTTTCATCTTTGCTCCTCAATTCTTTCATAGTTAAAAGTAATTTGAACTTTTACTTTTAAATTTTTTATTCGAAATTAATATCGAATGGATAAATGAAATTTAAAAAAAAAATAAGTTTTTAAAATTTAATGTCTTGCAGCTTGAGTTCAATTCTGTGTGAAGTGATATGATGGTCAGGTTGGAGTAGATTTGAACGCTAATTTGTACACTTCTGAAAAATAAATCCAACCTTATCTCGAGTTGAAGGTTCTATTAACATATTTTGTTGGCGTCCAAAAATGCCTACTAATTTTTAACTTGAAAATAGTCAGCTCCCATTTCGTAAAAAAATATTTTAATACTTTAAAACCGATGGTCATTTATTAGACATTGGGCTTGAGTCAGAATAGTGCGACTCATCCCAAATAATAAAAATTGTTTTAAAAGAAATTTTTGAGTTAAAAGAATTAAATGTATGATTTTTTTCAATTTCGGAAATAAGGTTTTAGAAAAAATAATTATAGTTTTAGTTTAAGCAACTTAAAAGTAATGACAATAAATAAATGGCATGTTGGCTATCTTACAATAAAGTTAGACGTTTCTCTTTATAGGTTCGTTAAAATAGATAAAATAAGTTAGAATAAGGTAAAATCTACTATTTAAATTAGGTATTACGAGTATATGGAAATTAGTTATCTTATTGGTTTTCCATAATTGATTAGGTATGTGTTATAATTTTATAATTAATTGTCTTCCGTTAGTAATTAAAATTAGTAACGCAGTAAAATTTTGCAATAAAAAGCTTTATAATTATTGAAGGATATGAAGTTATCATAAAGGAAAATAATTTTAAATGAGTATTATAGTAAATATGTAGTTGAATGTGTGAGGAGTGAATTGCCGATTAATGGGATTTTTGCCTTCTTCGTAAGGTTATAATTCCTAATAATCTTAATGGTTAGTTCGTCTTTCTTCCCACACGGTGAGAGAGTTGAATTTCCCTCTATGTGAAACACCCAATCTGCCTATAAAGTAGGAGCACCTACACTAGCCACCGTCTCACTCATGGCAATTATTAACACCTCTAGCCGTCTCTATGCGGCAGGCAATCTTATTATAATGCTATAAGTAGGAGCACCTTAAGCAACTCTCTCTCTTTGGTTTGCTTGGAATTATATTTTACTTTTCTATCTAACAGGCAATCAAAATGGGCAGAGCAAGCTTGAACAGGTAGCCAACCGGAGGTAGCGCAACTTACCTGACAGGTAGCTACTGCTTAGCGCTGGGCAGTCATTCAGTGTTGTGCTCGCTGTTGATGGGCTTCAACCGTGTTTAAGGAAGAATCCCCATAAGATTTTCTTCCTGCAAACTAACTCTAAAAACTTTGTTTCTTCAATTGGTGTTGATTTTTTTTTGTCAAATAAGTGATAATGGTGACGACGTTGAAGGACATGGATTGATAATTGTGGCTAAAAAAGCGACACACGATGCTAATTTCTAGTGGAAACGCGTTAGGGACCGGAAACGACTATTCGAGTATTCCGGGTTTGTCGGGTTGCTGTCCTATTCCTGCAGCACCATCAAGGGTCGGCATAGTCAATTGGAAAATGGACCCTGTCGGGCTACCGGCGCCCAATACGGCACCCAGTGTCTTACCCGCTGCGCTGCCTTTGTCACCGACAGGTTAGTTACGGTTTTCTTGCTGAGATTATTGCTTTTTAAAAGGATCATTTTCTCCGCCGCCTGCTGATCCTTAGGCGTTAATTCAGGCTACTCACTCCTGCACTTTAATCACGCATCCTGCGTTGCTATCGGCGACGGATGCCGACCTATTTGCCTGATACATTTTTGAAACAATGTCGAACGCCTTTTATTTTATGGGTTGTAAATTATTCCTAAAACATTTACACACCATAAATTAGAACTAAAACTTAAGCTCTTTGCTAGTTAATTTTATTTCAACTCAATTATTGGCACATAAATTGACTTAAATAAATACATTCCCCTTTTTATGGTTCCAAATATTTATAGCTTCTTTTTTAAATGGGTCACTATTTTGAATAACTCATTAACTACACCTTTACAAACCCATTTTTAATTTTTTAATTTTACCATTCATTAAAATTAATTTCGAATATAAAGATAATTTTTTAAGTCCATTTTACTCAGGGTAAAGAACGTGGCATCCTAACCTTTTTAATATTTTCCTACTTAAATCTCACCAAAATGACAACAGAAATTGAAAAAAAAAATTGAAGATTTTGAAAAAAATATTTTTTTAAGGATATATTGTAATTTTCTTTAGCTGTAAGTACGAGGATCTCTGCTATCTCCATAATATTTTATAAATAGTAATTTTGGTATTTGGAAAAATAACTTACATATTAGTTGATTGACAATATTTTGATTTCTAGAAAAAATCGTTTTAAATATGCATTACTTATGATATTACAATTATTTTTCTTATACCACACTTACTTCCAGATTTTGGTTAAATCATTTAAGTTTATTACAGGTCTGTTTATGCCGAAAGATTTAAGACTTAAGATTCAAAATTTTAGAAAATATAGGATTTATGCTCCCGGTTTTATGAAATGTCAAATCTTAAATTTTAAATCTCAAATCGTAGGTCTTAAATCTCTGAACATAAATAGACTCGTAACGTCTATTTATGCTCAGAAATTTAATTCTAAAATCTTAAATTATACCCTTTTAGTCTTAAATCTTTGAGCATATATAGACCAACGGTGCAATTCTGTGAAAAACTGTAAGTAACCATGGAAACCGTCCATTACAACCCATATTACACACCTTACAGATTTTTCCTATAAGAACTTACAGATTAGCACAGAATTGCACCATACTATATTCTGATCAAATCATTTAAGTTTAAAGACCTTAAAATTTGGATTTGTTTTAAGAGATTTAATGATCAATTTCCATAGTTACCTTAAATATTTTAAAACTAAAGGGCATTAATTTTGACCACAATCTTCTAATTAATAATTGATTTCTAAAAATGTCACTTATCCTATTTGTGAACTAAGGTATCTATGTATACGGCATTTTATACATACTCGAATATAAAATCTACTACATAAGAAAGGAATTGATTTAACCTGGCAGTATTTTAAATAAATTGGCAGTATAAAAATATCGAAATGGCAGTTGCAATGGGCAATATGAAAATACCATAGTGGCAGTAAAGTGATAATTTAATTCTGGAAGTAAACTGGTGGCAGTAATAAAAATAACCAGTATAAAAATTAAATTGGAAGTAGGTAAAGCAAATTTACTAATTATAATAAAAAAACACCAAATCTCGGAATCGGAATCAATTTACTGCCAAAAATATTCCTGGAGTGCTACGATATTTTTATTTATTGCCCAAGTTTCCTTTTTACTCAAATGATAGAACTACTAAGTCTTTTTAATTGCCAAAATATTATTCGTACTAGCCAACTATTAACTGTAGTATCAAAATATTTTTTGTACTGCCAAAATATTCTTTATATTTCCAAAATTTTATTTCCATTGCTAAAATATTCATTTTACTGTTACGATATTTTTGTTTACTTTCATAATATTTTTTTAAAGGGAAGTGTAAAGTACTGATGTGTCAACACAAGTTGATATTAATTAGAAAAGGTGTAGAACAAAATCACAATATTTCTATACTCAACTTTATTATTTAGATATTTAAATAAAAGTTGTCAGCAGCTCTGATATAATATTTTTTCTGGAAAATTATTAGTATTACTGCCAAAATATTATTTCTACCAAATAATCTTTCTACTACTGCTAAAATATTGCTTCCTGTAAGAAAACCTTTTTTAAAACCACAATGTCTTTTTACTGCTAAAATATTTTTTACTACTAAGTCCTACTTTTTACTATCCAAATAATTTGTAGGGCATTAAAAATCTACAGATACTTAGAAGTAATGGAAAAAGTAGATTCCCGTTGTTTTCTAAAAAAAATTTTATGTACAGGGTGTGCGAAAAATGGCGGAAAAGCCCCCATTTTTTTAAAATCCCTCCAGGATACTCAGAAAAATGTATTTTTAATTTTTTTTATTTATTCCAGAAAAAAATCTGGCAATAATGTTCATTGATTTGGTATATTAACACAAATAAATTCCATTCTTCTACATATTTATCACTAATGATGCAATAACACAAAGATTTTTAAACGTTATTTTAATATTTTCAACTGGTAGTTTTCAGAAAGATTGTACGTGGAAGTTTTGTCAACTATTTAATTTTAAAATGTTTATCTTATTTTATAAAATTTCCCGCGGAAAATGCAGTTCTCTAATTTAAAAGTTGATAACGTAATCATTTTATTCCAATTTTTTATTTTTACTTTTTTTGTAGTTTAGAAATGAACGACCAATAAATAAACTCTAATCCAATATGTGAATGAAATTAATTTGTATGTGATCGAAGTAGTAAAATGCAATTAATCGAAAATTAAATTAAAATAAAATACTATCTTTCTTTTAATTTTATTGAAAGTTTATTATATAATTGAAATTAACATATTTTCAATTATTTTTAAATACAAAACAATTTACATTCATATTAATTACCCAATAAATTTTACCGTAATTAATGTTTATGTCCATAAATAAACATTATTTAGAGGTTTTATTAAAAATATTATTATTTCCAACTGTTATTTCATTAATGATCACGTATATCATGAAGCATCATAAATATTTTACAAGATTAAATCCAAATTTTGTCATTTTCTATTTACTTTTTAGTTTTTTTTTTAATTTTACTGTACACTGTATTGATTCTGTCAAAAATGTTCACTGTTCACTTCAACAAAACTTTTATCAAAATTCGGCATTTTAGAACAACAGCGGGTGTCATTATATTTTTTAACAGTACGCTACTTTGAAATCTATGAATAATTTTTAACAAATTGCTGAATATTTGTATTTAATTTGTTTATTTTTTGCCTGACAATCACATTTTTAGAAATAAAAATAAAAAAAGACGAAAACAATTTACTATCCCAATCTTTTTTTCAAAATATTTTCGGACCTAGGGAGTGTAAGTTTTGAATATCTACACATACTAAATTTTCATGTAGTATTGAATAGAAATTAATACGCTATACTTACTCTGATTGAAAGGTTTAATTGGGAAGCCAATCAGAATTAAACTTAGCGTTTTCAATACGTTTTTAAAACTGCCTGTAAACGAGGTACGTATATATTTTTAACGTAATAATACCAATTGCAACTATTAACAATTTCATTGTATTACTAATTTAATCATTCACTAATTTTTGAAATTTAATAAAAACAAAGTTTACTTCGTTTGGCAAATAATATTGTTAATTATTATTGCAACACAACTTCTAATTCATTTGATATACAAATACAGGATCAATACATCTTTAGTTTTACTGATTTTAAATATAAATCTTTGTACTTTACCGCCACAAATGTAATGCACCTACACCTGACGAGTTTATATGATTGTCATTAAATTCTTAATTATAATTATTCAGGAGAAAATCTTTAATTACTAAACGTTTTGAATAATTATAGTAAACAATTAATAAAAATTAATTATGTTTAAAATAAAAGTAATCACAAATGGATTTTAATTCTGAATATTCAATTAACTTTCTTATTATAACCACAATATTAATATTTATTAATCTAACATTTTTTGTTGATATTAATTCGTTTATTTTGTAGTCAATCAATTTAATTAATATGTATTTAATTATGAATACATTAAATAGCCACAACTTATGAAATTAATTTTGTTTTAGAAGTTATATTAGCTTTGTTCCAAGAACGAGTTCTGACCGATAAAATAAAAATTTTTAACCAAACTTGGTAGTTACTCTTTGGTTGGTAAGAAGTTATCGCAAGAGCATAAACTCCATTCTAGAGTTTTGTTACGGTTTCGTGACGGTAAGAACTCGTTGTTGGAACAAAGCTATTATTTCCAACTTGTAGATGAAAATTGGTAAAGGAGTTAAACTAATGAGAATTTTAAATAAAAGGAAAAAACAAAAACTTATAACAATAATATCACAAGGTGAAATGAATCAACTACCAACTGTATACAGTAATTGCTATCCCAAATCATCGTCAAATCATTTACTTGTAGTGATAACATTGTTTTTATGGTGCTCCCTAGAGAGGAGTTAAAACAAGAACATTTCCTTTTTTGCTTAGACATTTATTAGGTTTTTGTGGGATTTTAAGGAATGGGTAATATTTTGTTATTTTGTAAGTTTTGATAAAAATACAAGAAAAATACATAAAAAAAGGGAAATTTGGTATATGTTCTTATTTTAAGCCTTTTCTACTAAATAGTTCAAATCATAAGATTATTACATAAAAACTGTTAAGGGTAGTAAAACTAATATGTTTAATCTTTAAATGCAATATAGTATAGACTTTGTTAGACATGATGATTTACTTAAAATTTAAGAAAATTAAATAAAATAACTAACAAATTTTGTTAAAAAAATCAATTAAAGTTAGCATGTTGCATTACTTCATCCTTACCCTGAATTAAGAAAATTAGGGACTAAAAATGATAAAATAATTAAAAATTTTTTAGAATGTGTGGTGCGTACCCAAAGAAAAGTACGTTTGAATGCAAATTATTCTATTATACACAAAGCTACCCAAATTATTAATAAAAGTATAATTCAGTTTAATTGCATGTTACATGAAAAACTATAAAAACTAACTTTCATTTTATTCAGTTACTTTCATGACCGTTTGACAATTTTCTTCATGGCTTAAAAGTGGGGTATTTAAATTCAACCTTTAAAAGATAAAATCTTTTAATTATAATTTAATGTGACCTAAATAAACAAATAAAAACTAAAGTATCTGCAGTTATTAATTGATTCAATTATTTAAAAAAAATAAGGATAATATTAATTGATTTGCTTTCATTTATAGGAAATCTTTACCCAAATTAAAAGTATTTTAATATTTGTTACCAACATAATTTAAAAAAATTATAGAAATAGATAATATTTTATATTGTTGTAAGATACTACACAGTGTCCCATTTGTGGTTATCTAAACTCTGCTTTAGAGTAACTGTTAATTATCCAGTTATCCTAAAATTCCATATTTTTGAAGATTGAAAATTTTATAATCTCAGCAGATTAGCACCGTTTCTAAAACTGGAATTGTTTTATTTAATTGCGATTTCTTTCGGTTATATGGAAAATGGAAATAAAGCTAAAAAACGTCTATAATTTACTATATCAATCTGCTATAGTCAGTATTTGAAATTTGGTGCTAATGAAGAATTTTTCAAATTGCATATTATTTGTAACCTGAAAAATATAAATATGATAAATTAAATAACTTAAAGCAACAAACTTTCCTATTACAAGTTGAAAATAGAAAAACATTAGACATAAACGTAAAAGCACAGCATAAAGGTATTTTTTAAGTAAATATAAATGTTGTCCAATTAAGAAATAATAGAACATTGCTTAGCAATTATGGGCAAAGTTAGCAGGAATTCTTATTTATGGAGAGTAATTAATTAAACTAATTTCTTTTAGCATGTGAGAAGAGCAATAAAATTAATTATTCTTTTCATATAAGGTCGACAATTTGTCAGGAACTTTTTTAAAGAATAAATTGTAACTATTGCTTTTATTTATTTTAAGATTATTGAGTACTGTAAAATAATGAAACAAAAAATCACATTTTATTAAGGTTTACAAAATTATAATTTATACCAATAATTTACATGCTGCCCATTTTATAGCAGGTAAAGGTTGTAACAATTATCAAAAACGAAGTAACGTAAATTAAATAATCCTAAATTATGGCTTGTAGTTATAAGCATGCATTTAAATGTTTTAACAAAAGTTTATAACTTTATTAATTGCTACTTGCAAATAAATTTTGTTTAATTCGAGGATGAATTAAAAATTCAGGGTTATTTATAAATTTATTAGGCTCTTAATAATTATGGTTGTAATTTATTTGATAATTTAATTATATTTTATGCACCTAGGAATTTATAATTTTAGGTAATTACTAAACCTGTGATTTCATATTATATGTCAATTACAGAGGAAATATTATATGAATATTAATAATTTAATTACTGTAATCGGTAATAAACTTTGAACTATAATCTGCTAAAATTTATAAAATTTTACCGTTCATAAAATTGCATTAGCAATTGTTAGAATTACTAATTATAAAAGTAATTTAAAATAATTAAATAAATTAAAATTTTAAAAATTATACAGGGTGAGTCTGTAGCATGGAATAAATAAAAATTTATAAAAAAAAAACGGTTCGACACCTCAAATTATGTTTATAATTACGGACATTTTGCGTCATTTAAAATTTATGTGACGTCATCATACAATGCCCACGTGACGTTATCAATTTTTGTTTAAAAGGAAACCCATAATTAAACAATTTAAAAGGACTTCTAAGCTTGGGTTTCCGTGAAGATTTTTAATGAATTATCTCTTCTAGTTCCAAAGTTATGATTAATCAAAATTTACAAATTCTCAATTTTCGATTTACTTTATCTTCGGACCGAGTGAATTGTTTTCCATTAAAAAAATGCGTTGACGTCACAACGGTGTTATGTAATGACGTCACGTAAATTCATACCGATCTATAATGATTATTTCACATGAGCATTTATTTTGAAAATCTATCTGTTCTGGGTTTCTTGAATTTATTGCATGTTACAGACTAAATTCAATTGAAATTTTTAATAGATCATGTCTTTGAAACCAGAAGAGATAAGTCAAACTTTCTAATTGTGAGTTACCATTTAAAAGAATTGTGATGACATCTCGTGTGGATCATACAAATTGTCCACAATTGCTATAATCTGACGTACCACGCTGTTTTTTCTGAAAATCGAACCGTTTCTGATTTCTCTAATTTATTCTTACAGACTCACCCTGTACTAGATTTTAAGTATTTTGATTCGTTAGTATTGTTAGATCTTTATAATTTTGGCTTTTTTTCGAAAACTTATAGCGAAATTGTTGACAATTACTAGGTGAGCAATTTTTATTCATCACGTACACGCGTTCTTATGTCTTCTGTGTACATTACCAAGTAACAAAAGAAATTATTTGGAGTGTGGAAGCAGCTTTATACTGTGATATTTGTTGAAAAGATGCTTACTGGCCATGAAATTTCTATAATTGAGCTTACTTACTTTTCGGTACTTCAAGCTCGTGCATCCACTACTTTCAGGTTTCTTACAAAACCAGTCATAAAATAATTATTTAATTCATTTTAATATTTAATATCAGGTTTAAGAGCAATTTTTACTGATAATCTAGCTAACTTTAGATGTTACTTTCTAATAGATTTCTTTTAATTAATTGATGAAAGGTTGAACTGTTTTGTAATACGAAGTAAGGCCGAAAATAACACCTAATTAATTTACATTTTTGTATGGGTTTTTTATGGTGCATGTACATGTTGATTTTTCTTCGTTTTCAAAATTTAGTTCTAGTCTGCCTTTGCCCCCACATAAATTGCATATTGGAAGTAAGTGCTTAGGTAAACATTGGGTGGGAAGAAATTTAAAATTTACGAAGGCTAACAGAAAAAAAGAAAAATATAATTGAATCGTTCATTTCAAAAAGGACCTAAGTGAATATTTTGCAAATTTAAGTTTTTACTATGAACAATAAAAAAGCCACCAATTTAGACTTAGAAGTAGTGAAAAAGTGTGAAAGTATATACTAAGGCTATTATAACTGATGCATATTTGGCCGCGTTTTAGAGCATTTCGCATCACTTTTCTCAATACTTCAGGCTATAGATTTGCTATTTGTTCTTCAATTTTAAACTTCAAATACCCCTAAGAAGAAAGTCTGGAGCAATGATCAATGCAAATCACCAAAAGTATAAATCAAGCGACTGGGACACAATTATTCCGCGTTCCTGAAGAACATAACGTTTCATGACTTGTTGGCGTGTAGTTTACAGCTATCTTCTTTACAAATACCAAAGTCAGGATTACAGATGATACCACTTGCTAAAATAAGAGCATATTCCAATAAAGTGATTACTTTTGCGCCATTCTGTATGTACCTGAAGAATACTATAAGATTTTGTCAACCAAACCTCTATTTTATAGCCCGTATGTTATCAAAAAATTTTTAGATTTTGCTAAATGGTGGCCAAAACTTTATATAAAAAAGTGTGTTTGTCAGATGAGAGCCTTAGTAAGTACTTTCCAAAAGAACTGAAACAGGCATTCTCAATATCCTTTTACATGGAATTCCACTTTGTAAAAAAATAGAAGTATAGTGGTTGTTCAATAATTTATAGATGGTTTAAGTAGATATACTTTTTAATTTACCAGAAACAAAACTAGTACCATTCTACTAACATCATAAAACGCATATCCAGCCAGAATCGATAGTGTTCCCATATACTCCGAAAAGGTAGAAAATATCAAACGGATAAACATTGTGCCATCCAAGAAGATTTTCTATTCTATAAAAGTATTTTCAACTAGCCAACTGGAGAGGAAAATTAATGTCCAGATTTCGAAAACGACAAAGAATTTGATTGTCTTCCATAATCTGGCAAATTTTTATTTATTTTTCAAATTTAGATTTTATGCGTAAATAGCAAAACAGATATTGTTTGTCAAACAAATGTAACTAGTGCTAAGGATATTCACAAATTTAATTTCTCAGAAACCTCTCGAAATCAGATTGTTTAAAAGTGTCAAAGGTGATTCCAATTTACAAAAATAAAGGCGCAAAAGACGATGTAAATAACTTAAGAGACAAATATGTAAAATTATAAAGGATTTTGATTGGTTTTCAAAATCACAGTTTGGTTTTAGACCTAACAAAAATACCTCTGATGCAATACTACCTCTTGTAGGAATTGTGACGGGAGCATTTAATGAAGATACATGTGTGTTGTATTTTTCTGTGACCCATTGAAAGATTCAGCTGTGTTTGCCATACTTTATTTGGTCTTAATCTTCTGGCGATATTCATTAAGATCGAGAGCAAGTTGTTAGCTGCATAAATGCGAGCTGGTCGTGGAAGGACCCTGTATCACAAGTAAGAAAATTTGTAAAAATTTATTTGTAATTAGGAACCTTAAACAGGTACTTCCTTATAATGTCTTATTAATATCTTATCACAGTTTGATAGTATCATTCCTGATACTCCAAGAAGCTTTTCAAGTTACCAAGAGCTTAACTTCTTGGCCTGAAGTGATATTTGCAAATATTTTACTAAAAACCGTTTTTCAATCAACTATTATGATCCTCGATTTTTCAATAAGTTGCCGAAATCAATTAAATTAATGCCACTTAATAGTTTTAAGGTAATTCTTTTGGTGAATACGATTTATTCACTTGATGAATTGCTCCTATTTGAATTTAAACATTGGTTATACTTTATGTTGAACAAAATTTATGTAATAAATCTAAGGTATCTATTTTATCTGACCACAACTTAGCATTTCGTGTAAAAACACCACAAGTCATTTAATAAAAAATAACTAGCAAGAAACTTTTTGACTTAAATGGCTTTGGAAACGATGATTTAATTGCAAGCTCTTTAGAAAGAAATAAAGTGTAGTTAAGGGTCAAGGAGCAGAAAAAAGACTTCAAAATTGTATAGCCTTTATATTTGTCATTCAATTTCCAAATTTCTTGAAACCATAGAAACATTAACATTAAGATCACTGCAATTGCAGTGTCTGATGATGCCTTCAATAAGGCGAAACTAGTCACACTTGAACATCAAATAAATATTGTCTAGAAACAGTTGGGATTGATTAATTTTTCCTAGTGATATTAATTGCTATCCCAAATCATCGTCAAATATTCGTATCAATTTTTATGGCGAAAATAGTCAGCTCCAATATCTGCCATATCGTAAAAGATTTATTTTATTTGGCGTTCAAATCTACTCCAACATTTTTAGAGTAGTTACCTGAAAGGAAACAGTGAAAAGAATAAGCAGTTAATATTTCATTGTTTTAGTAATAATAGATTTTTTTAAATTGGGAATTTTAGCTACCTATAGATGGCGCTATGAATAGAGGTTATTCGGTACTTGTCATTATCAAAAATGTGTTTAAAATGCAGTCTTGTACCTTATAACTACGTATTCAACAAAACACAAATAGATTTATCTTTTAAAGCTTCAGTAAATCTCAAAAAATATGTACCAATGCGTTAAATCAAAAACGTAAGTACCGAATATCGAAGTTCATATTTTGCCACCAGAGGGCGAGTGGAATCTAAAAATTCCCAATAGCTCAAACTTGAACTTTGGAAATTTTCGTCTGCACTTGTACCGACCTACCTTATGATTTTAGAAAAAGATTTGTTAGAAGATATTGTTTCCTAAAAGGGTGGTCTAAAGTCTAAATAATTAACAAACACTTTATGAGCTTGTTTCCAGGTGTATGTTCACAGTTACAAAAGTCAAACCGCTGTACCCCCAACAGCGCGTCGCTACCTGTACTAAATTAATTTAAAAAAAAACAGGTGTACTTCAAGGAGTGTGCATATTTTAGAATCTCCCCTTATTCTTAACACATTTGTACATACATAAGATCGTAATCAATACACTATACAAATTAAACCATGGACACATGTATACTTCCATAAACAAGACATACCAAAACAGATTTCATTATTCGCAGATGGCATGTTTTTTAAAATATAATTGCTGCATTTAAAAAGCTATATATTATAAGCTCATTTATGTGCTAAAATAATGTAAACGTTTAGTACGCCTTTAATTGCAGCAAAAAATGTGATTTTATGCAGGTCAGTTATTTCGGCAGATTGCGACCCAAAAAAGGAAAAGTGGGTTTTGTTTTAAACAGGCGTTTTTGTTGCAGTTGCCACTTCACCTTCGATTCAAAATTCGGCTTCTGTAGCATCCGGCGCATCAGGAAATGGTCCTCCAGCACTGCCACCCGCTGCACTCAGGGAATTCTACAGCAATGCTAGCACACCAGGACATCCTCTAGCTTCATTAGTGTCACAACAACGATTGTTAGAACTGTCTAGATTCGGTTTGCGCCATTATGATTTAGCACAACATATGTTAACGCAGCAAGGGGCAGTTACGAAATTACTAGGTAAGTTTTTACACAAAATGAAAGGGTTACGTTAAAGTTTTTTTCTGCGGTCAAAACGAACAAACGCACATGCAAGTAGGCTTTTGTAGTAAATTGAACCTATAATCTCACTGCTGTAATTATTGAAAAAATAAGTAACAAGTTATTTAGGAAGATAATGCGCTCAAAAGATAAAAGAGTAATTAAAATCTGTTACAAATTCAGGGATTACAGTCAGAATCGGTTATTTATTTAGCCAGGATTCATAAATAGGTTTAACCAGACTACATAAATTTAAATCCATATTTCAGCAACAATTAAGTAGAAATTTATGGCGCCGCATACCCGCGCCTCCTTCTATACTCATATTATTAATCAAAAACTTATGGGTCTTTAAATCCTCACTCAAGAAAAACTTTATGTACCTTTGCATCATAAAAGATAACGTCTAAATACCCCTTTAGTAACTTCATTGAAATTAACTTATACTGATGTAGTAAAGAAGATCCAAACAAAAAACATTTAAAACGTTTTATTTAAAATTAAGTAAATTATTTTTATAATTTATATATTTCTTTATCTAAATTTTACTTTTATAAATGTTTTCGTTGTTATATTTGTTTTTATATTTTTTGTTATAAAAACAGTATTAATCATAGTAAACATTGTAAATAGTACCTAACATTGAAAATAATACAGGTGGCAGTTTTATTGTGCAATATTTACCTTAATTAATTAATTAAAGATCGACTTACACTGTATTGCATAAGATGTAATTTCTAAAATAATATATTTTCGTTAAAATACGCACCAGAAAACAACCTTTAAGAAAATAATACAAATTTTTAAATTAATTAATTTTATTTTTTGTATAAAAATAAATTTTATAGAAGCAAGAAATAAGAAAATTGAGAAAGTGGTGTATTTTTATAAATATTGAATACTTCAAAACATTTGGTCTACCCATAAACTAATCCTTTAGTTACATATAGTACCCCAAATTAAGTAGTTACAATTCAAGAAGCAGATTCGATTTAATGGTTTGGATGCAATAAAAAAATTCTAACCAACAAAATCGGAAAACCTCATTTACGTATATATCAAAAAATAGTGATCAGAAGAAAGTCGTAAAAACTAGACAAAATTTTCAGCGTCAAAAAACTGGTTGGATATGAATTTGGTTCCCACAGAAAATGTCGTCAATTCAAAATTGTGTTATAGTTCATAAACTATTTGATCAATTTAAATACAAAAAATGAAAAGAAAACCTAATGTAACCTTGTCTTAAAGTTATAAAATATAAATCATAAAAAAAATGTTGATGGAAAAAAATTAATTCCTTCAAAAAATAAAAGGGAAGTCACATTTTCTTGATATTTTTAGTATAACACAATTTTTTATTAACGATATTTTCTGTGGAAATATTTGTTAAAGTCCCTAAAAATTAACTCGGACTGTTCTGACACTATTGGGATTTTGGTAGATGAAATCTCGTTTACTTTCTACGATTTTCTTCTGATCACTTCTTTTTGGAACACTATGTACATATTTCTTCTACATAGAGTCCGAAAACTCGAGCTTATCGTCTTGAGATTGCAGAAACCCTCGGCAGAGTACCGAAAAAATATTTTAAAAAGTATGAGCTAAGATTTAAAATATAAGATTTACCACTTTTTATCACCAGGTTCTTGTTAATAAAGAATCTTTCGATATGTGGTGCTATCTGTTGGCTATCCTTATTTTTTTACAATCTTCGGTCCACATGGTCAACTACTATTTCACAGTAAACTACTGATGACCTTACCTTAGAAGGATTTTCTTAAATATTTTATTCCGGTATTTGATCCCTTACAATGTAGCGAGAGCTTATACGTGAATTCTGGAAAACTCTGTATATAGAAATGTTTGTTTTTTATTTTCCTCGAATTAATTTTTATTTTTCTAAATTACGATTATGACTTTATTGCTAGTTACTGTGTAGAGGATTGAGTAAAAATAATATTTTTTAACATAAATCAAAAGTTTTGATTCTAAATTTATTAATTATAAACAAATATCGTTGAATTACTGGAATATTCTCTCTTGGTACCTACGTAATGTCGTTTTTATCAAAAGATATAAATTTAGGCGATTATCGTTTTCCTTTCATAAATATACCATTAATACTCAGAATATCAAAAAACATCGGTAACAGCACCGGAACAATTCGGCACCGGATAAGTTGCCACTAGAAATCTCAGCACCGAATTATCTCGGTATTTGGAGTAAAAAATCTATTTCTTCTAATTTTAATCACCCTTTTTTTAATGAGACTTATTCACATCTATTTTTTATGAAATTCCCCAAAAAAATAAATTACCTACGAAGAGCACATACTCGAATAGTTTGTTGGATCAAGCCTGGGCTCCAAAGAAATTAAGAGTTAATTAATGACTTAGATAAACTCTGGACCGACCTAGATTAGGATTTAAATTCATGATAATTCTCGACACACACCAAATTCATGGTTCAAATTGGAAGAAAAATGTTAACCCTCTTGAAGCAAGTGTCGATTTTTGCGAAAATATTAAATAATCATAGGTTGATTTGTTTTATGCTTAAATCTGGTGAACCAACTGAATACTAAATTTAGTAATAATTTTTGAGACTCTAAATTTTCGCTGGATTCGTGGAATACATTCTGCATTGTTTGATAGCTTAGATATACTTTAGAGTGGATGTATTAGAGCCAAAAATACTCTCCTATATTTCTAAATACACGCTCTTTAATAATGATTGACACTCTTGACATAGCATGGTAGGATATCTAAGTTTCCCACAGTTGGCTATACTGAAATGAATACGTTGTGCTCCGGTAAAAAAACCCATCCCGAATATTTTAATTGAATTAAATTTAGTTTTGAAAAGAAAAATGCTTTTTATTAAATTGCAATGCTTCGAGACGTTTTGGTTAAAGTGACTGATCTGATTTAAATTTGAATTAAAATTAACAGGTACACCAACTTAGCAAGTCTAAAATCATTACAGGGTATTTTTGGTTGCATAGTTGCGGTATCAGTCTTATTTGAATTCACTATATATTATATCATAATTTTGTCAATAATTAAATGACTTGGGATATCGTTAGGAGAGAAACAATTAATGTACGTGTATTAAACCCATCAAAAAATCAATTAATTTATATTAGTATTAATGAAGTTTAATATTAATAAATGAACTTGATTAATTTCTTTTAAAAAATATTATCCCTTTTCTGCAATATTGGTATTAAATTATGGGTTTGTGGAATTTAATTTTGTAGCATTAGTGAAATAATTAACTATTGCATTATTTTCCTATGTCTATGTATTTATGTATACTTTTATCAATATAAAATATGAAGTGTCAATAATTTTTTATCATTTGGTCAGAGTAAAATGTTTTCAGGACAATAAAATTATTGTTTTTGGTCAATTAGTTCAAAATTAACGACAACAAAATATATTTGGTACTATTGAGTTAAATACAGTTTATTTTTTTTTTAAATATTGACTATTTAGTAGCGTGAATGTTCGGAAATGTCAGTCAATTAGGGCTGGTTTAGAGGTGGTTTAGCTAAACGAAGATTAATTAAGATTGGATTACAAACGTCCCTAAAAACCACTAGATTAAAATAATGTTGTATACTTCGCATTTATAGTGTCGTAGTAGATTGCTGGATTTCTTCCTGTTTTGTTCGAAACTACATGGATCCAGTAGCAAGAAATTTTAATATTCAGGAGCATTATTCTCATAATAAAATTTGTTTCGTTGTATTTTTAAACCTAAATGTTTAGGTATCAATTTTTATTACATCTTCTATTTGGTTTAATAATAGTTGAACACAATTTTTTCTTAGTCTGAATCTAACTAATAATTCTTCATCCCCAATTTCCATATGATTCGATATTTTGCATATTTTTTTACCTGAACTTCATTCACAACTGCAAGTAAACCAAATTTTGGTACTAAACCCCGTGGTTAGAGTTAAATAACTAATTACCAAGTAGAATCAGATGTCTTTTTCCAAACAATCTTGGTTAAATTCTTTTCTAGCTCAACTAGAGCTATTTCTAACTAGGGAGTCACCGCCCTAGAGTAGTTACGGCCTAAAGTAAGAAGAACACTAGAGTGCTGATTCCTACACCAGTGCTAAGATACCTGGTTCCAATTATTTACAGTTTCCCTTGTATAGATGGAATTGCTGTGTCGTCTGTTTTGAGTGAATGGCCCCATACACAATCAAACAATTTGCGCAACAGAGGGTGTGTTGTGCAAACATGTTGACAGTGTATGGCGATGTTTGAGTTGTTGCACAAACTGTGGTGTCGATTCAAAGCTCTGTTGCGCAACATGTTTGGTAGTATATGGGCGGGTTTGATGGTTATAATGTATAAATATTTCTATCCTACTTGGTTCCTTTCTTGCTCTTCTCAGAACAATCGCAATTCAAAACATAACAACATCTGCTTATTGATTTAATTGTCTTTACCAAAAATGAGGAATTTTGGTGTTACTTTATTGGTATTCATTGGAAGTAGACTTTTAACATTCGAACTTGAAGTTTGTGCAACACTCAACTTCAACGATGTTTGCGTAACAGTGTATGGTCGCTGTAAAATTTGGTTGTGCAACAAGATGTTACGCAAAATGTTTGTGTAAACTGTTTGATAGTGTATGGACCCTTTTATCCATACCTGTTATCCAAAAATATTTCAAAATTTTTTACTCCCATGTCTGTAATTTATTAATTTTTATAAAGATTTAATGATTTTTAGCAAAACTCCTTGGATTTTTGTTATAAAACTCATGAAGAATATTTGCACATTGACTACCCCTACTGTTTTCTTCTTGTTTTCGAAAGACATATTAATAATAATACCTTACATAATATTAAAAAAAAATACACAAAAATATTATCCTGTTTCAAAATTGTTATCAACACCCTGTATATATTATTTATCTGGAAATTTTAAAAGTACTCCCATTAGAAAAGCCAACTGGATATACATTTATGTAGAATGTACTTCTAGGTGGGTGGATTTTTTTATATTTAATGTAATATACTTGATGTTAATAATATTTAAGTAGCGAAATTAATTAATTTTAATTCGTCATAGGTATGCGGACCTGTGATTTTTATTTCATTAATATTTTAATATTTAATGATTAAATGTTTCAGTGCCCACACTAAATTGTCCTGGTATAAAATCCTTGAATTGTTTTCGCCACTAATCTATAAATCAATAACTTAAAACTATTAGTTAATGATATCCTTTCAAAATAATCTGTGGTTTTTATGAAAAGAAGATTTATTATTTAAAGATTTTTTTTATATAAATAAGACCAAACAATGTTTACATTTTTGGCTAATGAAATAAATAAGTTGTTATAAAAATAAAGTTCTCACAAGCTGCTTTGTTATAAAGTACTGTCTCAATCATTATTTCATATAATTGGAGTTGTAATCGCCACGCTATGTGATTTAATTTGTCATCTCCAAAAAAGAGTTAATTAACAGGACACCCATTCAAACTCTTTATTTGAACTTGAATTAAATAGTTGAATATTTAAATTCTTCCAATGTTGTGATAAATACTTTCATCATAAAACATGAAGATGTGGATTTATGGTATAATTTTAAATATCATTTATATTGGATGATTTTTAATTATATGAAAAAATGTATGCAGTGTTTTTTATATTAAAGGTGCGTACTCACTGAAGAAACCAAACTTTTAACCATAGAAATGGAAATCTGAATGTTGTTCCTTCCATTGATGTGCTTTCTGTTCAGAATACGCTTTTATAAAAAACAAAAAATCTATTAAGGATTTTTCGAATTTTATTTCTTAAGAAGTAATTTATGTAAAACTAAAATGTTATATTTTGTAGTAACAATTATGTGATAGGAATTTGAACCAAATTTAAGCTAGAAACCTTTATCAGACCAGCATTTTGAATAAAAATTCAATTTTTTAAGAACTATTATAGTATACCAAAGATCATTTTTAACACTCCTCAAATTTTTGCATTAGCTAACCACCTTATTAAATTATTACCCATCTTGGAAATAACATACGTGTTATTTTAAAGCACAAACATTTATTATAATTGATGGTTTTCGTGTGTAACTTATAGAAAATCGTGCATTCAGTCTCTTCCTAAAAAGCTAAATTCTATTTAAATCATCTTATATGCAGACATGTGCGAGTACCTACCTACATCATGCAGATAATTACATACTTTGAATTGGCGTAGTTGGGATATTTTCAATAAAACGTCTGTTAGAGGTTCTGTGAAAAAAATGATATGTGGTGCAAAATGAATGTGTTCTGCACGGCAATGTTCAGATTAAATAATGATTATACGTACTCAACTTCAGTGAGTGTATTTAGGTTAGGAATGCAGATTTTTCTGTTTTGCATCATTAAAAAATCATAATGTGATTTTTAAATTTAGTTTTAATGTTTATTATTAATATAAGATTCTCAAAGAAACATTTCTAAATAGCAACATTATGTAAAATGTTATTTGAACAATATTTCCGGGACACCTTCCTTATTTATTAAATTAGTTTCAGGTTGAACTACGCATGAAGCATATTTATTTATGCGTGTGTGATAAAATAAACATACATAAGCACCTATCAGTAACGCAAGTTTGAATTGTTCTGGGAAAATTCAATTGCATATTCGCAGAACATTTGAAAACCCTCCTAACCTTGCTTTGTAATAAGTGAATTAATAATGAACCAATTTGGCGTGCAATTACCAAACCATATACAATATAAAAATTATTTTTATGCAAATATTAATTGTTTATTTTTAAACTAAGGGCATCAACATAAATTGCTTATTATTTATGTGTCAGGTTAACAGCGGTATTTACGATAAGTTAAGTATTAAGCAATTAAAATTTTGCTGCGTAAAAATTTTAATAACTAAATGCAGGTGCCATGTATGTACAAGTAATACAAGCCTTTTCGGTAATTTGATTGTTATAGCTATCCGTTTCTTTTAAAACTTTATGCGTGCAAATAACTATAATTTCATATTTTTCCATTTTAAGAATAAACGCATTTAAAAGTTATGAAACGGAAGAGTCAAAAACTGGCGAAAAAACAATTGCGCATGTATATTATCTTCTACCAACTGTTTTTCAAGTTTTTTAATCAATAAATATAAAATGCAGAGGACGGTTTAATAATAGGCATACTAAAGTTATTAAATTAAATTTATTTTCTGGATGTGTTAATAAAGACAGCTCCAGGCGCAATTGCTGGGAAAACTATAAATTTATCGAGATCATCAGATACAAGTAACATTTTTACGCTTGCTTATTAAAGTGGTCGATAAAGAAATTAAGTAGCGATCATGAGACTTATCGAAATGTAAAATATTACAAATAATAACAGAGCGAGGAGCCTGATTACAAGTTGCATCTTCTTCCGTCGTTTGTTCAAATTCACACCATGACGCGCTTCTTGGATTGCAATGCGAAAAAAATTAAACGTTCCTTTATTTTAGGTAATTCGTGTATATTTTGCTTGAGTAAATTATGGTATACGTTATTGTTGGGGAATGATTTATGGTTTTAAGGTTAGCCATATTGTAATGATACTAAAGCTCGCCCCCTAGTTCCTAGCTTTTATCCGGTAATGCGTGCGGAATAATGAAACCTACTGATTACACCGCGGTGGGTAATTTTCATCAACAAAAGCAGCCAATGACCATCGTCCCCTCTGTACTTTTCAATGACGTGCGCACCAACCATGACCATTAGACACTGTGTCACTAAATCCTTCAGGCCATTACAACTTTTACTAATTGCATATGCAATATCTCTGGGATATTCCTCGTCGATTAATCAAAAATCTAATTTTGATGTTGATCATTTATGTTGTATTATGTTAATACCTATTAATAAATTCTTGCTTGTAAATTACCCAAAGAGAGGGGTGTGATATTCAACGAAAACTAAAATTGCATCACGAGGCTCCAGGCAAGGGTGGTAAACGTTTGAATACAACTTCAAATTTTTCCTGTTATAGCTCCTGATATCATGCAGCAAATGTTGGTTTACTTAGAAACAATGAAGCCAAAAATATAATTGAATCCAACAATAGTAAATTTTGAGATTATCAATATAAACTTAATCGAAACCTATTTTATGAAAATACTGCTTTGGTATTTACTTCAGACTTGTAGTACTTCTTGAAACTAATATTTTTATACCAATATTTCTAGGAAAAAAACATTTCACCGAGTAACAAGCAAAAAATATTATGGACTAGATTTTGTTGAGAACTTAGTTTCTCTAAAATATCTTGGGATAGGGTAGATTTGAAATTACCACATGAACTAATATAATTTTTTATAAATTATAATTCCATGTTGTGCAAAACTAAAAAAACCTTGTGTTAGTTTTCCACTTTTTTAGTCCTCGTGAATGTAAATAACGGTCTTCCAGGAAGTTATGTGGTAATAAAATTCGTAAGTCTTGCCTGGTATATACTGCATGACTTTCTTAATGTCATTTATTTTATTTTTATTAATTGGAAT
Source organism: Stenus bimaculatus (assembly GCA_963971135.1). NCBI lineage: Eukaryota > Metazoa > Arthropoda > Insecta > Coleoptera > Staphylinidae > Stenus > Stenus bimaculatus. The sequence goes on along the minus strand of OZ020180.1, from coordinate 64,974,682 downwards.
TGGTTCCATATATGCAATCTTATTGGAAATTTGGGGACTAAGAGTATTATTTTTAGTAAATGAATTCGAACTAGAACCATCAATATAATCATAAGTGGTGGCATATTCTAGGGTCGATGTACATAAACAAATTGCTAGTAGTTCAAACTTTTTAACAATTTACTTTTTGCATTACCACGACACACAACTGAACTGCAGGTTTTTTTATAACTTTTTGGACACCAGTTAAAACCAATAATGTCTTGGTAGGTAATTTTATTTCTGCGATACATCATCATGTTCTCATATTCTTCTGGGACTTCATGGTCATGTCTTCTAAACAAACTCGCCAATGTCCTAAAATCTCGGTCACATGGCAAGAAAAAATTTCCTCTCGTACTAAAATAATGATAAATTTTCTGTTTACGTTTAACGCCTTATTCTTCTCTTCATCGCAGATAATTGAGTGAACATATTATGCCTTTATAGCTTACTCCGCTTTTCATCATTTTAGGTATTTTCTTAACTCGAATCCGCAATTTTTGAACTCGTACTATTCTTGGACTAGAGTGGATTTCATCTGAAGTGAACGTTTCCTGCGCCGCTAGCGCTTTTACCCGAGCGATTATTATTAATACTAAATAATGTCGATTCATACATTACAGGAATTCAGATTAATTGAGAAACCTTAATTCTAGATGACCAGTACACCATCACGTACATCAATCATAAACTAAGTTAATCTAAATATTCTTAAACATTGATTTCTGAGCAGGGTTCTCTTCAGATGAAAACTACTCTAACAGATTAAATTAAAGACACTACAATGGATCATGCAGCTGCTTTCGTAATGGAAGACGTGGCTAAAATCTTCTATTTTGGTAATCCAAAATATCTTCGGCAAAATATGCTTTTGAATAAAAGACAATATAATTGATTACTTCTGAAAAACAAGTCATACTTTCTAAAACTAAATTGACGAATACTGATTCTATTTAAATGAGGCTTTCTGAAATTCAATTGATACTTTCCTAATTTAAACTGGTATTTCTGGACTATAATTAATTCATTTTGAAATATAATTCTCTTTGATGATATCTGAAATCAAATTGATCTTTCCTGAAATACAACTGAAAAAGTTGTAGATTTAGTATAAAAATAACGATATGCTGGATGTCTGGGAAATTATATAAAAAAAGCTTTCATAATCTTTTGTTTGAACACTCTGATGATCAGTCGAAGCTAGTATCATCCCATTTTCTTGATATATTAGGAATTATAAATGGTGCAACTCTATAGAAGAAATATCTATAAGGATTGTTATATGGATTGCGATGAACGTTTTTCATAGTTGCCGTACAGTTATTTTTGATAGGAGATTATCGAACCATACATTTGTTATTAATTGGATTAAATAACCAAAGTCAGTAGTTTCTTCACCCTGGGGGATAAAATCTGGTATTCTAGAATATTTTCTCACTGAATTTATATAAGCTCAAAAGTTATTTGATTGGTTTTGTATTTGGTTTATTGGTTTAATTTTGTCAAGTGGTCAAGAATATAATAAATAGTAAATATCAGTCATTTTCCTGTCAACTCTTTTATCATCAGATAAGTTATGCTGAAAAAATAACGAATTCTGAAAGTACCATAAGAACGGTTTATTACTTAATTAAAATGTTCATTATTTTATTATTGGATGTGCTTCAACTGATTAAAGTAGTCGGTCAGAATTTGCTACAGTGACTAATGATATCTAGGATTTACAACTTTGAGGAATCTTAAAAAAATACCTAATTTTTCATGAATCCTTAAAATATAGAAAATATAACTATCCTATTAAGCATTTATTTTGATTTGATTCTATATTCTATACTTCGATTTACAATTTTAACATTATTTTTTATTCTATGATGGTCTTTGGAATGCCTGCTAAGTTTTAGGACATAAAAGTAAAGTGGAACATGTACCTATTGAGAAGAAATAAAAATAAAGTCATTTCCGAAGAAAATGTATTTCATGAAGGTCGTAGGTTTTTGGTCTTAGGAATTAGCATCTTCTTAAATTATTGAATTCACGTGGAATACATTTGGAATTGAATAGATGAATCCAATTCAATATAAACTTAATGGATTTATATTTTGTATAGATGCAGGTTTGGTATAATATAGAAAATTTGTAGTACTCCTTGAAATTATTTTTTATGCCAAAATGTTTAGGATTTTTCCTAAACAGGTATATTTTTATATACCTGTTGCAAATAAAATGAAAAATATTATGGACTTTGTTATTGATTTCAATACATTATCTGGTTTAAATTGTGTGAATTGCCAACTAAGTTAATCAAGGAAAATGGTTGGGCTAGGTTAGGTTTGGAAATACCACATAAACTAATACAAATTTTTATTGGATTTTATTTAGGTATAATACAATGTTGTATAACTTAAACATAATGTTACTTTTTCACTTTTTTAGTGCTCGTTAAGGTTAGTTTCTTCTAGGAAGTTATAACAAAACTCTCGCGGTATTTTGATTACTTTGTAACACTACAAGTCCATACTGTTTTTCTACCCATCTCAGAAATACGAGCAATTATTTGCTTATATTATAGTCCTAAGCTAATTTTGTGGAGGAACGAATTTATGTTCTTTGGCTATCTTAACTGAACCCAAAGTTTTGGACTCATACTGTGCTTGGACTCACCGATTCAATTGTATAGGTTATATAAAAACCGCTACTAAACATCGGAATTAAGAGTCGATACAAAAGTATTTTTAATAGGGGAAGATTCAGGAGACCCAGGTTTATACAAATTGCAACTGTATATTCCTACATCAAGAGATATTCGAAAAATAATTTCAGTCACCAAATCCAATTTTCAAGAATTGTAAGAGTAAGCATATTTTATGAGGATCGTTTGTTTTTTCTGAATGTTTTTTCTTTAATGTCAAACGTTTTTAACTCAATTATCGTTATAGTTAGGATAATAATCCAACAATATTTCATGATGTTCATACACAAACTTCTCAATAGCCGAATATCTTATGAATAAAATATGTTCAGATTATTTACAACTTTGTATATTCACTTGTTATGACGAACCACCAGTTAAAAACTTTTCGGAGACCAAATCTTATTATAGGGTAGTTTCCAATAACAGCTTTTATTTACATTTCTTAGTGTTGCCAGAAAAAATACCTCACATAAATGGAAATACCTTTTATCCAAAAGCAAGTACAATGAGGAGTTACTAACTTTAGTTTTTTTCGAAAAAACATCAGTTCTTGTAATTGAAATTAAAAGCAAATTATGATTTTATACTATATAATGGACTCTTTGCATATAACTTAGGAATATTAAAATATTTCCTTAAATAATTTATAGTTTTCTTGTTTTAAAATATTATTATTATTTATAGTTATCCTTTAATAGTTTTTTAAAGTTGGAATAAACCTTAAATTTTTTTGCGTCACTGTATAATATTTCACCTCAAGAGCTACCAGTACATTCTTCTGAAGAAATTTTATGAAGTTCTTTGATTTCTTCCAGAGTTTAGTCGATTTAACATACCTATAATATGTACAAAAATTTTCTTGGAAATGTATTCATTTTATAAAAGGTAATACGCTTGTATTAATATAGTTTTAAAATATTAAATTTCGAGGACGTTTACTTGTTGACAAAAGATAATCATGTAGACACTTAACATCTGTTCACACCATTTTTTCTTCACCTTACACGAGCATGGCACGAAACATTAAAAATTGCGAATGTGTAACACCGGAAAAAAATTGCGTGATTTAATTTTGTGAGCACGTTGGCTATGTTCCTCATTATTTGTACATAATTTAAGTACATATTACTTACCAGTTATAGGAGCTATATTTTTGATAGCAAACAGCTTAATTTTAATTGGTTACGGCTTACGGGCTTACTGTCAAATTTAACCATTTTCAATTTACGGAATAAATATTTTTGGTTTTACTAGATTAACAAAACATTACCAAATTTTATTTGACACTTTTCGAAACGCAGCAAGGAGAAATCTTCTTTGGAAAAAATGTTAACGCACCATTTGAATCCTAAAGATATCCTGCAGCAGGAATCAGGAATAGATTATGTAACAATAATTGTAATAAATACGTATAACGTTTGCATATTTATGGATAAAGTAATACATATTTTTGTATCTTGTCATGTCCCATGTCAGCCAGTTAGTAAATGAAGCAATGTTAATTTAATTGCATAAAAATTGATGTCATGGGATGTTTCTACGAATACTTCAATTAAACAAATGCACGCCACCGATGAAATGATAAGAGTGTAATTATTATTAAAAAGGACTAAAATAATTTTTCATGCTTTCTAAGTGATAAAATGCAATTCCATGAATCTCGTTGCATGATGCACCCGCGCATGCATATGACGGACGTGACAAAAGATTGGCCATATAATTCGAAGCCACTTTTAATACACAATGCAGACAAAAGAACACATGGTGGAGTGGAAATAAAAAAGGAAAGACAATGTAAAAAGGGTTAACTGAAAAACGTTATTGAGTTTATATGCTGGTAATTTTAATGCATTAATGTGCTCCAAGTAAATAGTTGCAATTTATATCAACAAGAATCTACTAGGATATGAAGTAATGAGTAATGTGACTTTTATGTTATGTACTTTTCAAATTACTTCCTCATAAACTTTATTGTCATGATGGTGGAGTTGTAGTGTTAACGCATTATAAATTAATGTGCAAATTTTTCGAGCTTTCGAGCTTTTAATGAATAAACAATTTTTTTATCTTTTTCAACTTTCAATTCTTGTCTGCGAAGAAATTAAAAAAAACGTGCATCAGGGCAACTTTATGATTCCATTGACGCGTAAGACGTTTGTATTTATTTTCAAGTTATCATTGTGCAGCCAGCAGTACCTATTACTTATCCTGCCAAGGTTTTACCTAACATGCGATCTACAAAATGGCCGCCTGTCTGGCAGCATTTAATAAATGTAATAACAGGAATTATCGTATCGCGTTATGGTGCGGATTATTTATTTAAGCCTACCCGACATTTCACTATTCCACTATAATTTTATACCGGTGTAATTATCAATAGATAGGCCAATAAATTATTTATTAGTGAATAATTAGATTATCTTGCTTACCCAGCTATTGATTTTTCCAACTTAAATCCTAATTGCGCATTCATAATTATAACTTCGATGCCTTCCTTAGCTCTAGAAGCTTGATTTATTATTTATTTTTTAATTTTTAATAAACTGTCACTGAAAGAAATATGAATTTAATTACATGAGAACTTACCAACCATTTTATTTATCCTTGTTAATATGCGGTTTCGTATTTTAATCCAATAAAATTGTTCACTATACAACATAAATTTATGAATATAACATAATAGTTTAAACTTTAATTATATTAAATACCTAGATGGGTTTGAATCTAGTTGTCTACTTTTATTTATTAAAAATTAATACCACTTTATAATAATTAAAATAAGGTGTGAGCTTGAGCAAGTGCATTTTTCAAATTTTCGTAGTATAGTAAAATATTTTATAGAATTTGGTTACATCCATAAAAAAGAAAGATACAAATCTTTAAACTACTCCAGAAATGTTCTTGCAGATTTAATAAGAAACGCGCACGCGTCATATTTAAAAGTGCAAATTGTTCTGCTCTTGCGCTAAAAAAATTATTATTGCAATATAAATATATAAAATAAAGCTATATCTCCAAATTCGAGGACAATTTCGTTTAGTGCAGGAAATTTTAAAAATAATTCAGAATTATTCGTAGAATGTTATATTTTTGTTTAATTTTTTCGAAAAATATTAGTATACCTACCTAATTAATAATTATTTTCTAATAAACTGCCTTTATCTATTTACCCAAACTTAATAAATAAAAAAATTCAAATCCCAAAGAAGTTAAGTTTTTTTTAAATCATTTTTATTTAAAAATATAATTTTTAATTTACGTAACAAAAAGTGCGACGCTATTGATATCTAATGGTGCCGGTATTTAGAAAGTTTTGTATAATGTTAAAAGCATGAAAAAGTTGACATTATAGTCGGTAATGTAATTTATCTATGTCCACAGGGTGTCCCTAAGTTAGCACTCAAAGATAATATATTAATCTTTGAAATTCTTTAATAAAACAATACAAATTTTGAACATTTTACTCTCCATCAAATTTTCAAAAAATAATCAATAAAATGTTTACATTTATTAGAAGTAAGGATTTTGTAGATTTTTTTTTTGGAATGAAATGTGGAAAAAATGGATTTAACTTGGAAGTTTAAAACGGTGGATTGTTAACTGCATTACTATGGTCACGAGGATGAAAGAAAATAACTAAAGAGTCAACTCACAACCGAAATCAACTCGGTTGAGTTACACACTTCCAACTCTGGCATACTATTTTGACAATCTTCAACAAAAAGCAGTAGGGTATTTACGGTTTCATAGTTACAGTGACAATTACTAAACTCTTTTTTGTTCATATCAAAGAATATTGTAAACAGGTTTTCTGAAATATTTGCCAGTACTCTATTATTACTAACAACGCACTGGAGAAGTTATACGCCAATTTGGGGACACACTGTATATTTGATTGAACCATAACTATTTTTATATTACATCTTGTTTAATTTTTTTAGTAGGTGTACATTACATGGTGATTGTTTCAAGTTTTAGTCGTTTCGTTTTTTTAAATTCATAAAATTATCTCGGTCAATGGAATTTTTAACTATTTTTCTGGATAGGGACCCCAATAAGGGTCTAATTTATAATCGATAAAAGTTGTCGGAGTCTAGTAAAGCAACAGAATCTTCTTGATCATTTAGAAAAATTACCTTTTCGCTCGCGTAAAGAAAAACTTTTATACTCCGGGAACTCAAAAATGGACCTTTAGGATATACGTTTTTTAATTGAATTTTCGGGTGCGGTAGTAAAAGAAGACATACGAAGGCTACTAGATACATTTTATGGTTTTAGAAATAAACAATTTTTAAATATCAAGAATTCTTTTTAAAGAAATTTCTTTCTTTTTAATTTCTGATATTTTTTTACATAAATTTTTAAAATTTGTTTCCATGCTGTAATTGACTCTTGTTTTTACGTAACTACAATCGAAAAATGAAAAGAGTAATAAAAACAGGAAAAAAGTTGAAGAAAATGTTTCCTCGTCACTCATCTTGAATCAAATGAAAACAAATTCCCTTCTAACTCATAAAATAGTAAGCGTCCACTAAAAGATGAGCCGCTGTGGTTACTGGCAGTATAGAGATTGTATTGACATTTTGTATTTGATTCATTCGTCAGTCCAGTCTCTTCAAACGAAAATCAACTGTTATATCTAATTTCCCTCGAAACCTTTTTGTAAGAGAAAATAGTTTCAAATGATTTACTAAAATCTATGGAAACTTATCTTAGGTGATTTTATTCATTTTTCTCTGTCTTTGCAGGATTCCTCTCTAGTAAAACTGTTGAAGCATTCGGAAAGTTTAATAGATCCTGTTTTTTAGGTATAGAAAGCGATAAGTCCCAGAAACGATTAAAAGTTACTGAGTCGTATCCACATTGTATACACTTTAAAATTGACTTTAATTGTCCCATAAAAATATCAAATACCATGCATTATCTGGATCACTTAATTTTTCCTGAATGTTGGAGAAAATATTTTATGTTAACCCTGTTAATATCTTCATCTAAACCCTCTAACGAGGACCTGATAAATTCCTGACCATCATGTTGGGAATAACACATAAATCGTGGTGTAAAATTTTGAATTTGCAATTTTATAAAAGTTCACCCAACCACAAATCCTTTGATTTCAGAAGTGTTTGACTTATAGTATTATTTCAGATATTCTCGAAAGGCATTACCAATATTTTTTAAACCACTTACTTCCACCTGTTTGAATTTTCATTGTATGTTTATTAATTACTTCTCCTCAATCAAATTCAATGTGCTAGAGGAAGAAAAAATGCAATACCTATATAAAAACTTTCATCAAGACTTCTAAAATTTCGTAAGGTATTAATTATTATACAAGCAGCATTTTCCCTCTTTGAATTTCTATACAAATTCTCTGACGAAGAAATGCATTGACTTGATCTTCAGCTGATGTTTTTGAAATAAATTTACCAAACCTTTCAAAACCCAAAGGGCAAAATATACATTTGCATTCCATATCGTTTTATTTTAATACTTTCCGTTTTTATTCACTATTGGCAGTGGTACTGGCTGATTCAGTGGAAGAAACAATATTTGTATTAGCAAGAGTATTGATGCAACTACCTTCCAATACTAAACTAAAGCTTTTCTATTTTCCAAGGTATTAATGTCATATCATCTAGTCTTTTACCATCATCGTGTGTTAAACCTGGAGATTCCAAAATTATTCCAAAATTATTACTAGGATATTACAGATTATAAAAGCACATTTTATTATATCATTAAATGCTGAATGTCTACTAGAACTTTTATTGTAATTGAGAGCATAGAGCATGGTGGTCTTTTTGCAAGAATGTATTTTTAATTATTGCTAAAGGTGTTACGTTTTTTGTAATAAATACTGATATTATTTTGAAATTAGGTCAAAAACATAATAAACCGAAGATAAATAAGCTGGAAGAGCCAGTTCTCTTATAAATCTGATACCAATTCCTCCTGGATTAATTGGAAGATTGCCTTGGTTCTACTGAAACTCGTTTCTAGTACAATCAGTAAATACTTAGACTAAATTAATACATTAGAAGTTGATCTAAATATTTTTTCAAGGCAATAGAAGTTAAAGCTTAAATAAATATGACCTATTACAAAGAGCGGCAAATACTAATTGTCCTAAATTTTTATGGAAAACTCTAATAAGAAGTATTATAGTATGCGAAATTTTGGGATTGTGGATTTCAACACTTTTAGTAAAGGAAATGTAATAAGAGTAGGAAAATAGTATATTACGCAACGACCTAGAAAGTGACGAATTTGGTGCGAATGTGAAAATAGCCGAACGAGGCGCTAGCCGAGTGAGGATATTATACGAGCACAAAATTCACTTTCTTGCGAGTTGTGTACGCTATTTTTCCGACGACAACGGATATTTTCCGATTATTATTAATATTTTGTAGTAACAACTAAAAAGTCAGGACATAACCTGTGTTAATAATAGCTGACATTGAAGTTATTTTTAGTTAAATGTACAACATGCTTCACCGAAAACTGGCAAACAAAAGAAATGCTATCGCCAATAAGAAGATTTCGTGCGGCTTAGTCTCGCCCACCGCTATTCACTAGTTAAGTGAGTATTGGCGCTAGCATTTCTTTTGTGTACCAGTTTTCGGTGAAGCATGTTGTACCTAATTGTAATGTAATTTAAAATTTACACAAAAGTTAATTACATAATGATTTTAATACTAAAATAAGTAAATTATCGGGGTTAAATATAATTTTTTATTTGAACTGTCCTTTTTTTGCAAGTTCAAAAAAATCCAAGAGAGGGCTTTCGGATTCCTTCGCAGCGCCTGTATCGAAAATTAAAAGAAGTAGTTCAGAGTTACAAAACAGAAAACCAAAGTCACTAGTATAGCAATGATAGAATTTCTAAACCACTAATATAAACGATTTTCTCAATAATTTCTTAATAATTATGGTTTTAAATTATTTTCATTAATTTAGTGCTATGTTTAAAAAATTTAGAAATCTTGAAATGTTTAACTTAAAAATCAAAACATTGGAGTAAAAGTATTTTAAAGTTAGTTTTATTTAGTTAATAAGTAGGTGTGAACAGTTTTAACATAATTTTAATAAGATTAAATCGTTGTAATCATCCTTTCAGTAAAAGGAATACTTTGAAGTACAAATCGATTTTAATACTTTGTAAAATTATGTAAGGTCTAAATATAAGATGTTTCTTACTTTGAAAAAAATAACTATTTAAAAATCTTACTAAAATAATCATAAAAATGTAGAAATAGGAAGCAAGAACAATCAATTAAAAATTCCTAATTTGAATAAGCGTTTAAACAAATTATTATCCAAAATAATTATAGATTTATGCATTTTAAATTATTTAATTAAATTATCAAGGTAAAACAATTTAATTTGTTTTAAAATGTTTTTATACGTCTACCGCAATTATACTAATTATTAAATTATTAATACAACCATATATTAGTGCATAAATATTTACTCCCAAATCTTCTAAATTTGAATGACAGATATATTAATTTATTATTTCCCATATTTTCGGCAAGGTTAGGTCTTGTCAATTAAAAAGAGCACAAAAACAAAGTAAATTATAAGATAAGAAAAAATAAGGTCTGAATGGTTAAAAGTTATTTTTCGTAAGAACTATTATCAAATTATATGTCGTGTGGGAAGAATTCCTTAGGCAATAAGGCAAGCTTTGAAAACTACTTGAGATAATTGTTCAGATATACAACAAATATATAATAACATAAATGGTGACCATATTTAAAATGTCCCAAGGAAATAAATAACGAACAGTAAAGGATTATGAAACAATAATTATAGTCGCATGTATCAAGTGTTCCAAGTAGCCGACTGCCCCAAGCTCTTTAACTTTTTGAGCTCATGCAACCACAAATGCACGCGAGACAATTCGTACCAAAACTTCCCAAAAGCTTAGCCACAAACGAAATAAGTAAATTAATATGAAAGGCCAAGAAAAATAAAACCGTTTTCATAAATTCTGCAAAAATTGAAGTACCACCTTTTCATTGAATATTTATTGAATACAAACAAAAGGAGCTTATAAATCTTCATGAATAATAAAATGGCAGATGTTACGTTTTTTTAATACCATTCGCAAAATCTAAAAATTAAATTTTTGGTTTTTATTATTACTAGATTGTCGAATTTAGTGAATAAAGAAATTTATGATAAAATCTTTTTAGTTTAATATTCACGCTTCTTGGATCGAAATTAATTAGTGGGGAGATAAAAATAATTTCCTCGCGAACATTCTCTCCATTCTCTGTATTAAATTTTTGAATTTAAAATTAGGTAAAAGTGCCTTGCAGATACATCGAATAAATTTATCGTGGCCAAAGCGTGGAAGTTATAATTACACCGAATCAGTCCCATACGATTTTAAAGTTTAGATATGTATCTTTCAAGGAAGCTATAAATTAACGATAAGTTTCTGTTGAAAACATTGTAATTATAATTACGTGCTCAGTGTTACTTTTCACACTTATTTATTTTTATTATCGCTTTTATTTTATTAAAATATTTTATTTTTGCAGGAACTTTAAGGCCGCCTGGTTTAATTGGTGGAAGCAAACCCAAAGTTGCCACGCCTGCGGTTGTTTCAAAGATTGAACAGTACAAAAGGGAAAATCCTACTATTTTCGCGTGGGAAATACGTGAAAGACTTATTTCAGAAGGTAACTTAAATACTTTTTATTTAATGTCATGAGTATCACTTTTTGCACCATAAAAGTTTATTAGGCAAGAATAATGTTTAAATATTTTCTTCTTAAAAACATTCAAACAAACATAGTTATGTTTAAAAAAAATGAAAATTAAACTGGTCATATCCCACTTTTTTCCAGCATTTTTTTAGTTAGTAAATATAATACTGAACAAAAAATATCATATGAACTACTTCATTTTCAAACTAGGAAGAGCTTTTTAAGTTTCCCGCACTAAAATGCCAAAAATAAACGTCCCTTATTGGTTAAAAGTTAGCAAGATTTACACCTGGTAAATATTTTGAATAATATTTGACATAATATAACATCAAAACATTTATCATTACCTACATTTAATTTACTAATGTATTTATGATATAAATTTGTATACAATATAAAGATAATTATGTTTCTGTACATATTTTGTCATTAAAAAGCCAAAATAATCTAAAATACCTACCAAAACCCTACTTTCCCAGTTACTCCTCCTTATTCGCGATTTTGGAGATCAAATACGACCTCTGGTGGTTATTTGAAAAGCTAGTAGTGGAGTAATAAATTCAATTTATATAAACTTTATGTTTGGGCACTTATAAATCAATTTGTTAAGCAACAAAAATGCTATAAACGCTATTGCAGTTACTAAAACTAATATAAAGTAAAGCACAACAAAGCCGTTACTCGCCTTCCTCCATTTTTTTTAGAAACTGCTTTCTTGTATTCGCGATTTTTTAAACTAGTGAAATGAAGTAACGTAAAAAAGAAAAATTTATACATTTTTGCTCTTATAAAAAGCGAAAAATATATGTAATATTAGTTTTGTGAGCTAAAATCATTAAATAATGGGGTTTTATGTAAATTAGAAATAAAATATCTCAATTGGATCAGCTGTTTATGTCAAAACATCGCCCCCTACAGGTAATCGAAATCACGAATACTTCAGTCTTTTTTATACCAAGAAAAAAATTTAATTTTCGCGCGAAATCCAGAACTTAAAAAGTACTACAAAAAGTATATAAATTTTAAAGTTGTTGTAAGTTTTTAAAGGGCTGAAAAAAAGTATAAGACTATAGGAATTTTTTATTCAGAATGATTTAGTAAATAAAAAATTTAAAATGAAAAAAGTGAGACTCGCTGTATATTAGATCTAATAATTAAAATCTCCAAAAATATTTTTACAATTAGACAAAAATATACGTTTTTAATATTATTAAGCCTAATAACCTAACCCAAGTTTTTTTCGATTTATTTTGGAACTAAAATATTTTTTGCATTAAGAAGAAATGCAAGCCATCATAACTTAATCTACAATAATTTTTTTTCGACTGAGTATTTTGCGGCTTTAGTTTAATAAAGGAAAAATTCTTATATGTACTTACATCGAAACCTATTTTTTGAATTATAAAAATGCTACTTTAGTTTTTGTAACTTCCCGTTGGGCATTTTTAGAAAATAGTATGAACTACTATCTCATGGAAACGGTCACCTTCACTGCATGGTCATTTTTCTAATTAAGAAAAATTCACTTATAAAAAACGTCCTCTACAGAGGAGCATATTTTGAGCAATTTTGAATTTCATTGAAATATAATCTAGGTGTATCACGTCCTATTTTTAAAAACCTTCCTTACATCTTCAATAAACGTTTACTTTATTACAACATATTTTGTTGCTTTCGATATTTGATTTTGGCACTTTCCGCTTTGTATGTTTAAATTATCGGACGCCATTTTTACCTATGTTTAAATGTCTTTTAGGAAAACCCACTATTAATGAAAATATTGCCATAATCATCAGTTTTAACTAAAGTTTCAATTTTAGTTTTACCTCATCATATATTGGTTAGAACTAGTTTTGATATGAGAAACCAGTAAAAAATACGAATTGGATTATAGAGGGTACTTCTGACTTATGCAAAAAAATCAGGCGGCGATTCCTTGACTTCTAAGATAAAACTTAAAAATAAAAAAATCTCTCAAAAATGCTTCATTGGCTGAAATTCTCAGTTAAAACTGGAAATAATGCTGAAGCTATAATTTATTCCCTATTTTACAAACTTCTTTTGTTAGTTTGCGTTATAACTAGGTAAAAGTAGTTTTCACTAATTTCGGGTTTTAAGGGTATCAGTGCCAATATACAGAAACATACATTAGGTTGATATGAAACAAACAATATAGATGTCGCCCCATCCATGAGGGAACACAACACCACAGAAGCTTTATTTACAAATCTGCGGACATACGGCTTCAGAACTTTTTTAAATATTTAATGTACTTGTCCTATTTTTGAAGTGAGATGTAATTCACATACAATTAACAAAAAAATGGCGATTTATTCAATCTAAATTAAGTAGTAATAACTATATCATGGTTTATTTGCAAAAATGTTAGGTATTTATGTTACTTTAAAAGCCCTAATGCCAGTATATCCTAAGATTGACGCGTCAAACCTAGGATTTGCCAATTTGAAGTGGTAAATGGGTGAAAAGTTCTGTATTTTATAAAATATAAACTTTAGTTCATTTACCAGATCAAAATGGTAAATCTTGGGATTTACCAGTTTCTTATGGTGAATCTAAGAATTTGCCAGTTCATATTGGTAAAAACAAATTTACAATTTATTATTTTATTATAAAAAATATTTACATTTGTGTAACAGTAGCTTATTTGTTAGTACAAGATAAACTTTTATGATATTTTAAATCGCATAGTTTATCTGATGATCTGCATAAATAAATCATAAGATTTACCAACAATTTTTGGTACATTTGGGCTTGTCGCGTCAAACCTAAGATTTACCGGTGTTCGGAGTTTTACAGTAACATTTATACAAGGTATTTAAAAAGTAAGTAGCCAATGTTTACGAAGGGATTCTATGATTAATTTTAAGAAAAAACTTCCTATCAACATAAATCAGGCATATGTTGATAGGAAGTTTTTTCTTAAATTTAATCATAGAATCCCTTTCTAAAAATTGGATTCCTAATTTCGGAACACCCACATTCAAAATATATACACTAATTTAGCAAAAACCGGTCTGCACTTTACCTTATTTAAATTCCATTTTGACTTCAGGTAATTATCATTACTTAATAAAAAATTTTGATTTTTTTTGTATTTTCAATTACGATTTTATTAATTTCTCAGTCGTCGTTTATAAACAGATACTGGTGCCTAAAAATATTAAAGCCGGGCATGCATATTTCTAAAGGTAGGTCCGTATGAATTTAAAATGCCTTTAGGAAAATATCAGCCCACCACTCGTAATTATACTGTGACTGATGAATGATTAATAATTGTATATTTATCATGTAGCTACATTGATCATAATCACACTGAGAGAACTCGATACAATCACCGCAGTATGATTTATCTACAAATTAATTCAGTATTCATCCCCCGGCTCCACAATACTGCCTGACTGGCCTATCAATAAGTCGAAACTCGCCAGATATTAAAGATTATCAATAACTAATTCGATACGGATTCAAAAAAACCCGTTAAATAACTTCAACACGCAGAGTGGAATTTTACGGAAGTTAATTTTGCGTTAATTAGGCTTAATTAAGTAAAAAAAGTCATGCCAATTTGGATTTTACACGATTTTTGTGCGTGTTTATTTTAAAGCAAGCAATTATTTGATGAATTCGTGAGGTAAAAAATGCGTGTGAATAAAAACACTTTTTTCTCCGTTCGTCGGTCGAGGCTCTAATGACAGAATGACAATGTTTATGTTCTCCTTTTCTTTGGGCGTTACGCCTGTACAAACGGCAGTCGTGCTCTATTCACGGTTTTCGACGTTGTTATTTCGACCGCAAATAATTGCCGGGTACCACTTGTGGGCACTATAGGTAAGGGAGAACCAGCTCTTAAAAGTATTCTACATCACTATAATGCTTTTCTTACACAACACACGCCTTTGTAAAATTTTCAGAAAAATTAAGTGTCTACTTTAATAGTTTTAAATTCATGAGACTTATTTTGACGTCATTGGTATATTGCTCATGAACTTTATAATAGACAAATATGATTTTGTAGAATACAGGATATTTCTAAACATCTCTACTTTGCAAATTAATTTTTTGCAAACATAAGTCTTCATTGGGTATGTTAGATAGCTCTTCTTTTTTCTATTGAGTGGAATGCTCGTATTGTGCTTCATAAGCTAGAGCTGAAGGTGCACCAACCAACAATTCAGTCCGATCCTTTTGGAAAAAATTCAAGGAAGCAATATGTGATGCTGATGAGTGTTAATAACCACGAAATGTAGCGTCCATCATGCAGCTTTATGCACCTTCACTACTAAATTGAAGGCACACCTAAGAAATTATGTTCCGATTCGTTTATTTATTTTAATTGATATTTCAATCAATTTCAAGATAAAAATAAGAATGCATATATTGGTCCCATGCTCCATTTTCGAAATACAGGGTTTGTCAATAAAATACAGTCTTCTGTGACGCTTCACAATTGAGTCTATGGTCATGTTCATACTACTTCGTATATTTCCATATACTTAGGCGAAAATCGCTACAAATCAGAGAAGAGAATAAATGTGCTAATTATCAAAAATTAGAAATAATTATTTTGATATGTTTCTAGGACGGAGTTATAATGTGTACTATTTTCTTTTGATATGCAAAGAAAATGTAACGAATTAAATTCAGTTTATCAAGCTCTAAAACTGGATAAACAGCTTTTTGGGGATATTACTCTTTCCTATTTCCTAAATTTAAAGCGCTTATATTGTATTTAAAAGCCAAGTCCTGCTGATCCAATTCATTCTAAGGTATTATAATACATCGGGCTTTATTTTAGAAATTAGACCAAACGAAATTATTAGAATAAAGTAATATTTTGTAACTTAATTTACTTTTTTATTTCAATTTTCTTTATTTACGCTCTTAAGAAGTTAATTCCAGATTTTTTATTTTAATTTACTTTTCATGAAATTATGTTCAATTTTGTAACTATTTTGAAATAATTTCATCAGATTTTTTTATCAAACTTTTATACATTGTATGTAATTTATACTTTTTTGTTTCTAATTTATAAACTATTATACCCAATTATTTCAATTGTTTATGTTTCTGAAACAAACGTAATCGCAAGTATAAGTGTGGAAAAAACAAAACGATCTATAATCTTAGTCGAATTTGCTGAAATTTGTGCTTTAAACGTAGGCCTGAGGCGAACGGAACTTCGGGTAATAAATCATAAATTGTCCTGTATTCTCTCTCTTCACCAACTATATATTTCCTATATACTTAAACACCAACCGTATAATTTGGTAGAAATTTCTGTTATTAATATAACCTGGGAGGAAGAAAAAATAATTTATGGCGCAGTTTTTTGGAGCCTCCTCTATGTAAACGCGAAATGATAGGTTTTAGATGAATAAATATACTTCTGTGTGTATACGCCAGGAAAACAAGACCGATTGATTTTATTACATATCGCTTTCGGCGGCTCACAATTCATCTGTGAATGTAATCTATTCAAGTCATCTTCTTAGTGCCTACGTACAATTTATTTCTATACAAATTAAACCACCAGTTGGCTTCTACAGTTTTGAATAATTAATAAATTTACATGTCACGGTTTCCTTTTTGTCCCTACCATTGAGAAACACGCGTTCTAAGAAAACTTTAAGAAGAAACTACCACTATTCTTCTTTTATTTAAAAACTGTAAATTTACAATTTTTACATTTAACGTAGATATTTAGTTTTAAAAGTATTTATTCTAAAAAGTGTAAAGAAAAACTATAGACCAGGAAATATTAATTCTCGGAAAGCTGGAAACAGTTTCAATCTCTTCACTTGCATGTAAGAAGAGTTTAACCAATTTTTTGCTCGTTCTGAATAAGTGGTGAACAAAAATCAAGAAATTTTCGGACTTTTTTCACGGATTCATTAATAACTCCTAAACCATTCATTTCTAAAAATATTTTACTCCTTTATGAATTCAAGCACATAAAATTCTTCGTCGAATAAGTATAATTTTAACTAATCAAGGTATTTGCAATTAAAAACGCACATTGTGATTTAAATACGCAATTAAAATGTAAAAAAATATTTAAATTGCAAAACGCTTCAATGTAAGTTTAGATTGTAAATTGACAAAATAATTGAAATAAATAATATTAAAAATAATAAAAATGTAAGGTTAATTTGCTTAGTTTGGAAGTAGAAACTGGCAGGAGCAATAGGTCCTCAACATCCAAAAGGGCTTCTTATTTATAATCGTTGTTATATACCTTATCTTCGCCGTCGATCAAATTTACTTCGTCATCAATTTTATCTGGTGTATTGGTATAGGACGATTTTCTGCAATTACGTAGCTCATTGAGGAATATTTCATCTGTTGCTTTCTGCAACCACAGACATCTTGGCATTCCAACCCCATTGACATTTCAATTTATTTATCCCCGCATTTCATTGTCCGTTGAAATGACTTTCTGTGAAAAGTGATGGCAGATTCAAAGTATTTCGTCTGTGTTGTTAGTTAACAGGGTATTCAAACTTTCACTGAGTAGTAAAAAAAGAAAACACCATCAATTTACATATAATCTAGAGGGTAAACAATTTTAAGAATTCAAATCATAGACCTCCCTCTGCCCTTCTTCTGATATACCTTTAAATCCATCAATTCCAGCACCAATAATAGAGGAAATAGTTGATCTTAGGAAAAAGCAAAGTGGTCCTGGCATGTCCTTATCAATAATATCAAAAAAATGTGTGCTGGATAGAAGGTAAACTAGTATTCGATCTGGAGCGTCCTGTACCAATACACTAGACTTAACTTACTACTAGACATAACTGATAATGATCCAAACTTTAACGACCGCGAAGATATGTTACGTACAATGATGAGTAATTGGAAGATCTTTTGGATGATGAAGCCCTTCAATGGGACTAAGTGCTTCAATCAGCTTCTACTTCCAAACGCAGGAAATTCAAAAGATTAAAACCGTTTCCAACTTTTCGGGAATTAATTTGCCTACAAATCCTGTATCCTGTGTTTCCTGGTCTACTAAAGCTACGTCCATTTAAATCGAAAATAAACATTTTTTTAGAGATAAAATTAATTCAGTTTTCAGAAGCGCATTTTGTAGTAATTTAACCATAATCTTGAAGGTTAGTTCTAGGATCATTTAATAATAACTTATATTCAGATAAACACCAAATTTTAAGTGGATAATACTACAGATTAAAGATTTTTTTAAATTATAACTGTGTAACTATCATTCGTTACTACATACAATGAATAATTTACAACTTTTAGTTAAAAAAAAAAATCCCAAAAATCCAACTGACTTTAATGAGTTTTTTTAATTGTTTTAGGTGTTTGTACAAATGCCACTGCACCTTCAGTAAGCAGCATAAATCGTATCTTAAGAAACAGAGCTGCCGAAAGGGCAGCAGCTGAGTTTGCAAGAGCGGCAGGTTATGGTCTCTACCACCCACATCCATACGCGGCTGCTGCTGCTGCTTTTCCATGGCACTCCCCACTGTGGCCAAACGGTCCTCTGGGTCTGCAGCCACCAGGCTCTGCGGGAGCTTCTGTTATGGCAGGATCACCGGGTTCTTCTGCATCACCTCATCACGAACACCGTTTATTGCACTCGCCCCAGGGACTTAACGACAGCAAAGATGATTCTAGTTTAGACGGGTCTGAACAACCGAAGTTTCGCAGAAATCGTACAACTTTCAGCCCTGATCAACTGGAAGAATTGGAGAAGGAGTTTGAAAAAAGCCACTATCCATGTGTGTCAACAAGGGAGCGGCTCGCGTCAAAAACTTCATTATCAGAAGCAAGAGTGCAGGTAATATAATTTACTAAATTAAACTCGTTTATGTTACTAATAAATTGTGTTAACCAGGTTTGGTTTTCCAACAGACGAGCGAAATGGAGACGCCATCAACGAATGAATTTGCTCAAGAGATCTTCTCCTGGCCCCCAAGGGAGTTCCTCCTCAATGTACGGAGGCCGGTTAACCCCATCACCACAGTACAACACCGGTTCCACCCCTGGCTCCCCTCTTACTGCACAACGAAATCAAGGTCCAACTTCATCCTCCCTTTTGCTGCAAATGGGGGGCGAAAATAGTGCATTTAAAGCGTTTGGCCCGAATTCATCCTTAAGTGACATGAGACATTTGGGGGGTTATATGACGGACTCCGATGAAGAAATAAATGTAAATGATGAATCGGATGTAGAAGATGCAAAAATTTCGCGATCGTCAAGCCCTGTAGAAGTTGTGGACTACCCTAAAGTAGAATCATCCTGCCAGCCTTTGCAGTTAACGATGCATGATCGTGAATAATCAAATTGTGTACTATTTTCAACCTCCCAACCAAAGCAAGGACAGTGTATTAAATTATTTGTACTAATAGTTATTTATGATTTAGTGTCAGCGGCTGTGAATCGACTGACAAATTAAGGTTCCTTTACATTTAATTACTTATTAGGCACCATTTTGACACACACATTACGAATAATAAAATATATTAGGAAAAAATTGATCGACATAATATTTGTAGATCAATGTCTAAATAAACCGTACCGAAAAAATGTGTAAATAAGTTTTCTAATGAATATAATTATTATAATTGTATGCGTTTTATTACTTTACCTTAATAGTGTCACAAAGGCGCGGTGTGTACATATTTAATAACGCATTTTATGGATCATAAACAAAATAACGGTTAATTAATAATTATATCCAAATATTGTTGTTCAATCATATCGTTATGTGAGCTGTAATAAAAACTGTTTCCTGAATGGTAGTGCTTATTATTATAATCATAATATTTATTTAATTACTTATATTTAGGCTGGCTACATAATTAAATTAATTTTTTAAGGTAAGTAGTAAATTATTATACCTAATTAATTTTTAAAATCCCATTAAATTACACTTTCACATCCAAAGGGCGCTTCTAAATAATATTATACACTTCATGTTTATCATATTTCAATGAAAATTCACCAATTCGTTAGTATGTGTTACGAAATTTTAAGTAAAAAGTAATAAACATTAATTAAAAGTATTATAAAATATAATATATAATATAATTAATTAAAAGGATTTAAATTTATATTCAAGTCTCTAAACAAATTGTAAAAGTTATAAAAAAGAAATGGGGATTTTTGTAATGTAAGCGACATTCACTATTTCAAAAAGGTCTGCACAAAAATAATGTATACATAAATATAATACTAAAATTCATAAATTTTATCAAATTTTTAAAAATATAGAATATGTGTGGTATCCCACTTTTTTCCAGAAAAAGTTTTTTAGAAAGGAAATGATATTTTGAAAAAATAAATCCTATGAACTAATTTTTTTTATCGACTCCTTAAGAAGTTATAGCAATTTTAAAATTGTAGATTTTTTGGGACACCTTGTATAATTTTCTTTCCTATTATATACGGGATGATGACAAAATTTGGACATTCGTAACTGCCGTATTTCATTTTTTGAGAAAATCATTTGGACAGGTCAATTTTAGTTTCTAAAATGCCATCTCTTGATATAAAAATAATATTAATGAAGTCACTAGTGATTTAGCAGTGACATATCATCAATTTTTTAAATGAAAACTTTTTTCTCATTTTTTATTGGCATTTATGTCATTTAAACTATGATATAAAAAAATTATGACATTTATTAGAAACTTTTTGAATAAAAAATCTTTTTAATTCAATAATCTTGAAAAACAAATTCTTTTGATTCTATTTAAATCTAATAATATTTACAAAGAATTGAATTTAAACCAAAATCTTCCAAATTTAATAGTACAAGTTAATTTTAAGTTGACATTTACAATTTCTTAATAAAAAAAATCATTTTAACACCATCGTTTAAATGACACGAATGTCTATTAAAAACGAGTAAGAAAAGTAGGGGTTTTCATTTAAAAATATCGATGATGATTTCAGTGCTAACTAAATCCCCAATGAAGTCATTAATATTTTTTCTACGCTAAGAGATGACGATTTTCCAAAAAAAATTAAATACGGCAGTTACGAAATTTTGTTCCAAACTTTATCATAATCCTGTATTTTTATTTCAGGCAATTGTGCTCTGGATATTGTTTTTGTCCAGTAGCTTTTCCTAAACACCGAGACATGATTTTTAAACTAAGAGGAGTGTTTTTTTTAATTGCCGCGCTAAAATAAACATATCTGATGGCTTAAAATTAAAAACAATATCAAAAGGTATACTTGGTTTCAATAAACATTTGATAAAAATATGGTTTTATACAGGGTGTCTCACAAAAATCATTAACACTTTGAAATTACGAAATTGCTGTAACTTTTTAGGGGGTCGAAAAAATATAAGTACATTTTGGACTAGTGTATTATTATTACTAGTATTGCATTGTCCACTTCTGAAACTCTCTGCATATTTTAATAAAAATAAATCTGCTGAACTTGTTACATGTTATACAGTGACCGGCAAAATTATGGAATAACTTCTGGAATAATTTAAACTGAAACCAAGTAAATTACGAAAAAAAAAGTTTCGGATAAAAGTTATTCGATTTAAAGCGAAGAGAGCGAAAATATTATTATTACTTTTTTGTTGTTTTTGTTTTAAATTTGTTTTGAAGGTCAACATTGTTTTTTAAATGCAAACCTATATTGTTTTTTAAAAAATTTTATTCCACTTTCAAAAAACAAATAACTTTTGTCCAAGTTATTTTTTCATTACGAAATAAATTTTTTTAAAACTATAATTTGGATTAAAAAAACAACATTAACCTTGAAACGACCTTGCAAAAAAAAAAAAAATAAGTGAAATAAGTCTTCTTTTAGATCAAACAAATTTTATCTGAAACATTAATATCATTTGTTTAGGTTCTATTGAATTTATTCCATAATTTTGCCATTAGTACAGATACAATTTTTAAGAAAATTGTACACGAATGTAATATACAGGCCAATATTTTTCAATATTAAAGTGTATGATAAAGCTAAGATTGGTTAGTTTGGGTTAATAATAATGTATCTCAATTTCAAAAGAGTTTAAAGGGAACGTAAATTATATTGTGCAGTTGCATTAGCTGATTACAAACCATTTTAATTATAAAGTAATAAAAGTATAAATTTCTCTTAAGATCTAGGTGAAAACAAACCTGAATTTTTAAAGAATTGCGAAATAGTATTTAAAATTGTTCAGATTGGCCATAAGCGTAATAAATAAATGAACACCTAATCGCCTAATCAACTAATAACATTTTAATCATCAATTACTTTTTATTTACTATTTTTAATTTTATGTTTTCATAAATATTAAGCGTTTTTTACTACTTCAATAATTAATAAAAAATTAAACAGATCATTTTTTATTAAACTTTTTTTGAGTTTCTATCATAACATACCGGGTGGAAATGAAAACCGGGTCACCTCTATAACTTTTTTATTTATGAATAGAAAAATTTGAAATTTGGCTATGTTCTATGGTTCAAAAAAACAAATTTTATGTGCATTTTTTATTTTCGAAATCACTTCCGGTTTCACCGGAAACACCATGAACTTTGTTTTTTTAAATGTAACATCCCATATTTCTATTCATGGCTTAAAATACTTTTAAAAAAGAAGTATTTTTGAGATATTAGTTTTTATTTTTTTTGTAAAAAAAATTTTTTTCAAAAAAAAAGTTTTCGAAGTCGGCGAAAAGTACCAAAACTAATTCTAAATAATTCAAATACCTAAATAAAATTGTAATTTGAAAAAAAATTTAAGTGGTTTTTGAACTATTAATTTTTAAACTTAGTTAATGAAGATTTTATCAAATATCTCACTTTTTTTAAATGCAATGATGCCGGGTCAATCGACTTTTTAAAAAGAGGATTTTATAACGTTTATTTTGGTACCCCATATGTAGGCCTGTAATAAAGATACTAGCTATTAAGTATCTTTATTACAGGCACATGCAAAATAATACCCCTACATATGGGGTACCAAAATAATCGTTATAAAATCCTCTTTTTAAAAATAAAAAGTCGAATGACCCGGCATCATTGCAATTAAAAAAGTGAGATATTTGATAAAATCTTCTTTAACTAAGTTTAAAAATTAATAGTTCAAAAACCACTTAATTTTTTTTTCAAATTACAATTTTATTTAGGTATTTGAATTATTTAGAATTAGTTTTGGTACTTTTCACCGACTTCGAAAACCTTTTTTTTTTTTTGAAAAAAATTTTTTTTACAAAAAAAATAAAAACTAATATCTCAAAAATACTTCTTTTTTAAAAGTATTTTAAGCCATGAATAAAAATATGGGATGTTACATTTAAAAAAACAAAGTTCATGGGGTTTCCGGTGAAACCGGAAGTGATTTCGAAAATAAAAAATGCACATAAAATTTGTTTTTTTGAACCATAGAACATAGACAAATTTCAAATTTTTTTATTCATAAATAAAAAAGTTATCGAGGTGACCCGGTTTTTATTTCAACCCGGTATACCTCATTTTTTTATTTAGTACATTTTTTTCAAAACTGCATAAAAAACAACAAATACTATAAATATTAATGAAAGGCCAAATAGGTTTTTTAAATCTTATCTACTTATTGGTTTAAATAAAAAGAAATTGTATTTACGAATCACTGTTTTTTTAAAAGTCGTATAAAAACAAAATTTGCTAAAAAAAGCTACAAAACATTTAGTGCACCGAAAAATTAAATTTTGGAAAAGCTTTGGTAGAATATATTTTATGAACGTTAACTAAAGACCGTTTTAGACGGGCACAATTTGTTACCAAAATTTTGTTCCCAAACCGACTCAGATGCAACTGCGCAATGTGTAGTTGCATCTGAGTCGATTTGGGAACATTTTAGCCCATCTAAACAGGCATTAAACTGATTTTTTATTTTACTCAAGGAATAAGACTAGTCTTTGTTTCTATTTTTAATTGAATATTTGACGTTAGAGTTTCGTGAATTCAGTTGTTAATAAAGCACAAGTAGTCAGTAAATAATAATTAGTGAATAAATAAATAATTATCCAAGAAAGCTCGGCTACGGTAAATTCAGTCAATGCATTATTGATTTATCAGACTTCAGATAAACTGCATATCACTCAAAAGAGCAAAGTAGTGCACATTAGTGGTAATTAACAAATTGATAAAATATCAATTTTCGCATAATTTTCTGTTCATTTTGAAAGTAACAGAGAAATACAATTATTCTAATATGACTATAAATATTTTATTTTCAAAATCTAAAGTAAACAAACTGATATGTCAAAAATAGTTTGGTACGACTGGAAATAAATATAATACAGTTCAATTAAAGGATCAACACATTTTAGGATCAAACGGTTTTTCAAGCTAAGCGATCTTCCTCTTGCGACCAATTTTTGAGCTAATAGGATGACGTCAAAAGTGGGTTAGTTGCAATTATGTTGTCATAGTTGTCACATAACTTTCAGTTGTCAACGAGGTTCCGCCGCTTTGCACTGACCTACTGCTAACTTCGCTTTTTTGCGGGAAAAATTAATTTGAATCGCCAAGTACTTAGATCACTAATGATGATGCAAAATCCAAAATCTCTTTAGATTACCACCGGCAAAGTTAGCCTTTTATTTTTATTTATTTGTGTTGCCTTTTTTTTGGAAATTACTGTATTACAAAATCGTTTAGCATTTAAAAAAAATGAGTTCTAAGAACGTTGAACATTTTTTATGTGAACTTACAAAAATCGAAAGTATTCCAAAGTTAGATAGATTTCTCAGTACTATAAAAAATGATTTTGTTTGATTTATTCAACACATTAAACAATTTATATTAATTAATATTTTTTTCAAATATTCAAGGTGTATAAATAAATAAAAAATCACATTATAAATTTACTCCTAAACTCATTTGACCGATAAAAAATTTTTAGTATTAGTTTGGTATAATGAAATGTAAATTTCGGCTTTCATCAAATCTATTCTAATGTCGCTACTTTGGACTTTAGATGAACAAAATTAATTTTCATTATAAAAATCAAGATGGCGTACAAAGTTTCAGTCATTAATAGCTTCAACAACTTAATTTGGTCTTCTTAAGCTGTAATACATGTTAATTTTATTTAGATATGCAGTTTAATGCTCCTCGCTTTACCTGCACTACTTAATTCCAACCCTAATTGCTTACACAAGCCGTAAATTAAAGCTTAATAAAGTGAAAAAAGGCTTTAAAATTAAATTTAAATTAATGAGTGATGCCACGCGATAATAACTTTTAGGTGTATCACAATACTTAAAATAAAGGCATTAAATTTGGAGTTTATGGAAAAATCTGAAAAACTGTTGTATTATAACAAAAGTACTTTAACAAATGTTACAAAAAAATAATTCTTTTCTTAAAATGCACATTTTTAATTATTAATTAGATAAAAAATCTAATTATTATAAATAAAAGATAATACAAATCCAAAACAAAAACTGAAACTAATGTGGTAATTATTTTTTTTAATAAATTATTTATACCGATATTATGTAGAGATTAAAAAATGAACATTTGTTTAATTTTTTAATTTTTGAATTGTGCTAGTGACGCTGTATTATAAATGGATGGATAAACAAGTAAGTATAATATTTAAAACTCTCTTATTCCTTGTATCTAAGTTTTTTAGAAGGAAGAATAAGTGTTTCAGAGTGTTTCAGAGTGTTTCACCCCATCATCAGACAAAATATCGTGAATTCACTAACATATTATGAGGTAACAGGTTAATTAATTTAATTTAGAAAAAATATCCAACCACATTGGAGTTTGAAGTTCCAATTCCATTATCATACCCTGGTCCATATCTTTAAAAATATTATTTAGCCAAAGTCTTTTAGTCTTACTCTATTGGGAATTTATATTAGCTTGCCCTCTGTTGGCAAACAAGTGAAACTGTCAGTAAGGTACTCGACGCCATTATTTCGCTTGTTTACATACGCGCCAAGTGTATTTTGTGTGTTTTAATCCAAATTAATTTAACAGTTTTTGTGAAAACTTATATCAAGGTGATTATAATGGGCAAGATTTGCAACATTAAGTGTAGTGCTTTTGGCTGACAGTACTTCACTTCCGCCATATTTGTTTACATGTAAAGCACCCTCTATTGATAGCTCGAATCATTGCAGTGAACCATTAAAACACATTATTTACAACAAATTAAATTGTAAGTAAGGAACGCCGAACTGACTCTCAAAATGTTTTTAGCTTAGCGGATTTTTGAATTTATTATGTATATGTCTTTCGAAAACCAAAATTGATTATATGTATTTTAAATAAATGGACGCATAATTTTTGATTTATCCTTTTGAATACAGGTGCTCTTTTTCTTAAAAAGATCTGTCAAAACCTACATAGTTCATATAAAATAATACTCCTATAACTTAAATATGTACCTAATGTATGCATTTGTGAAAATATAGTTATAAGCTTAAAATAATAAACGATTAAAAGGATTAATTAAAATGTGATGTGCAATAAATAATCAAAATTTTATTTTATGTTGGAAGATATAAAGGATGGTTGGTTTGTGGTATCTTATTTTAAGTGTTTCATGTCCCCGAATGTATCCGAAAACGTGTTACCTAATCACTACTGAATATGACCGCTCTAAATCAATCCACCTTATCGAAAGGAGTTGGACGCGTTTTATTGTTACCTTTTCTTTAATTACTAACAACGGATTTCAGGAGTGGACCGCTTATATATGTGATCTTGTTAGTTCGGCACTGGTTCAGAATACTTAATGCGTCCACATATACGGCAATAAACCCAGCTTGAACATTTATAGAAAACTTGGCACCTCTCTGTTATTGATTAACCGGTTCAAACGTTATTTTAGCTTTTAATTAAGCGTTTTATGTCTGCTTGTAAAATTGTTAGAATTTGTTTCATTTAAATGGCGATCGCCATTCATAAAGTGCATCCTATACCAATAAAACGTAGGTATCCATATAAATTACTAGGTTCATTGATACACAAGTTATCAACCATTTTAATCTAAAGAAAAACATAATTAGATGGAATTTTTTTAAACAAAATAACCATTTTACATGGGGGTTAAATACCTAGTTCCTATACGTTTTATTAGTAAAGAAATATATTTGCCAATTTCTCCAAAATTTTACTTACAGAAGATCTACTGAAATAGGTATCATATCATAAAATATTAAAATTACGTATGTATTTTAAGGTCAAATTTTTACCAAGTGAAAAAAATTTTTTCAAAATTTCAGAAACAATTATAAAAAATAATCACCAGCATACTCTTCAATTTTTTTTCATAAATAAAGAAGTTCTAGAGGTGACCCGTGTTTTGTTTCCAGTTTTGCCTTTTTTGAGGCATCACCAGGCACTTATTTATTAATGAGACACATGAAGAAATGGTAAAATAACAAAAAAAATCATAAAAATCATAAAACACATATTAACTTTTAAATAATGTAGGTACCCGTTTCAAAGATAATCTTTGTCAAGGGTCAAGGGATATTTAGAGAATGGTAGCTTTGTAGAAAAAATCATTTGTATTTCAGAAAGCATCAATTATATTTCAGAAAAATCAATTTAATTTCAGAAAGAAGCACTTGCAAAAAATTGAGGAAGCCAAGAGTTTTTGACTGTGACTGTGCACGTGAAGCACAATAGACACATACAAGTCATCAAAAGTGTAATTCAGCAATTTATCAATACACCAGTTAGAATCATTCACCAATCTTAAACCAAATTGAAAAAATCTGTTCCAAGATTAAAGCAGTATTGTTTAAAGACAACTTCGGAATTCTCTTTATATTATGACTCCTGGTATTATAAAACAAATGTTGGTTTACTTAGATACTTACTTAATACAATTGATTACTTCTGAAATATAAATCATATTTTATGAAATTAAATTGACGAACAGAACAGGAACATGAAAATTCCGAAGTTGTCTTTAAACAATACTGCTTTAAATCTTAGAAAAAATTATTTGAATTGAGTTTAACATTAGTGAATAAGAACCTAAGGTTAATATTGGTACTGGTGTAATGTTAAATTGCCAAAGCGCATTTTTTATGAACGTGCACGTTTACGTTCACAATCACCGCAAAAAACTTTACAATTGGACCTTTCTGAAATTAAATTCAGTTTTCTGAAATATAAATTCTGCTTTCTGAAATACAATTCCTTCTAAAAATAAATTGATTTTTCTGAAATACAATTGAATTTTCTGAACTACAATTGATGATTTCTGAAATTGAATTGATCTTTACTGATAAACAATTAAAAAAGGTGTAGATTTACAGTCGAATGCAAAAAAATGGACAAAATTAGTTTTCTGTAATTATGTTTTCCTAAAAAATTATTGTTAAAATATAATTTATGTGACAACTATTTATTTTGACAACATTAAAATTCAAGAATTTGAAAACTATCAAAATAGACAATATCGAATTTTGCATTAAATTATTTTTAAAATTCCGTTAAGACCATCTTCCTAGACGTCCGAGATAAATTTTCCGTCGGAGATAATAACAGGGAATAGAAAGTCCATCCCACTTTTTTGGAGCTTCTTTGCAAATCATCAGCGAATCAGTGATAATTAATCCTAGAGGGCGCGAGAGTTTGGGACGAAAAATTGTGAAAAATCATTAAATCGAGCATTAGTTTCACGGTTAAATCTAAAGTACACTCTAAAGTTTCAATCGTTAGATTAATTAGTTAATTAATTAGAGGGGTCCAAACTTAAGATACTTTTAGGTCATTATATTTTTTTTGTAGATTCTCCAATATTTTTCCTTCGGCTAGGAATTATAGAAATGACTTCTAAATTATCAACAAAAAAAATATACAAAAATGTTTTTCGCACTAGCGTATTTGACATTTGACTACAGAACTAAACCACTTTATTTTCCGTTTAGGAATTGCTCTTAATAAATGAAGAAACAAAAGTGAATATTATAGCAGATTCAAATAATGGTTTTACAATATCAAATTTTTATAGTTTCTTCTTTTAAAAATAACCAAAGTTACTGACAGTTTCTGATAATTTAATCAAGACGTGCTGAAAGTACGTTTACTCAGCTCAAATTTCCTTGTCCACTTTTTTTGCAATCGACTGTGATTAATTGAAAAACCTAAAAATTTACAACAAATCTTTTCAGTAAATTTGTAGCAAATGTACCATTTCCTGAGGTTCATTCAGTATGTTTAATATTTCAATAATAAACTCTAATTATAAAAATATTACTAACGCTATAACATTATGCAGCAAACTTAAAAGAACTGAAGCAAGGAAGAAAAAATTACTCTGTAAGCTGCTGATTGGTGGAAAATGAGAGTTTTGCAAATTGGCTTGAGTTTTTAACTTTAATATTAATACGTAAATAAGAGCTCGAATGTTTTGGCGCAACAAATTATTTGAGCAGTAAAAAAATGAGCGCGCGGTCAGCGGTCACCAAAATATTGAGTCACTTAAAAATATATTCTGACAGTAAATATATTTTTGCAAAAAAAAAAATAATTAATAAATCAGAAATATAAAGTTAAGATAAAAATAAAAGCTTTGAGCATG
The DNA here is from genome assembly GCA_963971135.1 of Stenus bimaculatus. Taxonomy (NCBI): domain Eukaryota; kingdom Metazoa; phylum Arthropoda; class Insecta; order Coleoptera; family Staphylinidae; genus Stenus; species Stenus bimaculatus. Next base: position 64,944,697 of record OZ020180.1, on the reverse strand, counting down.
TATTTGAAAGCATTACTTTTTTAAAATAAAATAAAATTCTTGCAAATATTTGGAAACCAATTTCAATATAGATGTTTAAAAAATAAAGTATTCTTTTGATCCAACTGTTTATTAACAAACAATTAATGCAACATGTTTCGTCAAATAATTCGCTTCAACAGGCAAAGATTGTTCAATGTTGATAAAAATAGAAAAATATTAATAAACATCATTATATTTTTATACTTCCAATATATATAAATAAAATAGCTTCAATATATTTTAACTGCAAAATACTTTTTCTACTGCTAAAATTTTATTTTTAATGCCAAAATTTACTTTCTATGATTAAAAAGATGAAGAAGCCTTTTGTACCAAAGTATGCGGAATAACCTGTTCTACATAAAACAAAATAGAACAAAGTTTCGTTAAAATTGGAGTTGCCCCGTTATTTCAACGAACCTGTCAATTTTAAAGTAAAAAAAATAGTTTGGCAGAAATAAGAATATTTCGACAGTGGAAAGAATGTTTTAGCAGTATTTTAAGCATAGAAAGTAAATTTTGGCATTAAAAAGAACATTTTAGCAGTAGAAAAAGTATTTAGCAGTAAAAATATGATAAAAGCTCGTATTCTCCGCAGTATAGTAAATCTTAAACGTACCTCCTATTATTTCCTTAAATGCAGTGCATGGTCCAATCAAATTTCTGGATTTCAAGGTAAACAGAACAATTAGGTTAATCGAAAGGCGGCGAAAATAGGTTACAGTTATTTATTTATGTATATTTTGGAAGTATAAAAGATAATGCTTTCAAAGACATGTTCCAGCTTATATTTTTATCTAAACTTTATATTTCTGTTTATTTCTTAAATTTTAATGTAAACATTTTAGTTATTTAAATATTTTTAACAATTATGATGCTGTCCCGATTAAAATGAAATATCGTTAATTTTTTTTGTAATGGATACATATTCTATATAAATATTCAGTATTTCTTTTAGGTTTACAATACTAAAATGTATGTACCTAAATCGTAAGTTTTCTAAACCAAACCATAAACTCAAAATAAAAGATTATGAATATCCAACGGATTAAAGGCTAGGGAACTTTTGCGCTGAGTCGTAAACATTTTTTTTATTGGAGGGAACTTTTGCGGAGAAGGATAATTTATGCAACTAATCTCAGGGAACAAATGCGCTGGCGAATTATACGAAAATGAACCTTACCGATTTTCCTATTTTTTGACCAAAATATAAAGTATTTGGTTCAAAAAACCGCCCAATTGAACCAATTTCCTTCCAACTTTTCGGAAGCTAATTATTGTTTTTAGTTTATATTTTTCTTATTTTTTTTTAAATAATTATCAAATAATTGTACATATTTTGTTTTTATGTAACATGCAGAATTGATTATTATGTTATTTTAAATATAAATGCCTCTTTTATCTTACGTTTTCCATTTTTTTTTTAATTATAAAAAAAATAACTTTGCTTTTTCGGACGAAAAGCTCCTGGTCCTGATGTGGTAACAATATTAAAATTAATATTAATAAAAATAATAATAAAATAGAATCCAATATAAATATATTTATTAAACCTCAAATTTAAAAAAAATGTAAATAAACTAAAATAATAGAAAAAAAATTTAATAGTTACACAATATAATATATTCAAAATTTTTGTTTAAATGATTATAAAATAAATAATAAAAAAAATATATTAAACAAAAACATGTAAAATAATAAAATGTTTGAAATATACAAAAACAATAAATTGTATGAAATAAATAAAAAAAATTGACTATGTAAAAACTAAACAAAATATAATAAACTGTATAAAATAAACAAAAAAATAATACACGGTATAAAATAACCACAAAAATAATAAACTGTATGAAATAACACAATATAATATATTCAAAATTTTTGTTTAAATGATTATAAAATAAATAATAAAAAAATATATTAAACAAAAACATGTAAAATAATAAAATGTTTGAAATATACAAAAATAATAAATTGTATGAAATAAATAAAAAAAATTGACTATGTAAAAACTAAACAAAAAATAATAAACTGTATAAAATAACCAAAAAAATAATACACGGTATAAAATAACCACAAAAATAATAAACTGTATGAAATAACCAAATTTAAAGATAAATTTAAGTGATCCAACGACCAATGGAATATAATATTTACATGTAGGTAAATAAGCACGTAAATGTTTTAATAAAAATTAAAAAGCACTATAATAATATATGTGCAATAGGTATACTATGCATAATATTATTATTAATTATTTTCAAGTGCTTTGTATTTGATAAGTTCCTTAAGAAATTCATTGTGTGTTATGTATCCCTGATTTAATTTTTGAATCCAAAAATTAATAACATTAAATTTGGTTTTTGCACTACTAGTCATAGTTTTTTTTAAATGGATACTCTGAATTTTAATATAAGAATCTGTTTGAAAGTCTATTAAATTTTTAATAAAAATAAATACGGTTGGTTTAGGTGCATAAAACGAACGGTTAAATTTTGAATGGAACGATTCACAATTATTGGTAGTTCTTTCGAGAGTTGCGGAATTTTCGGCCCAAATTTGCGGGGGGAATGTGGCATTTTCTTCGATGTAATTATCTACCATGTAGTCAGCAAATCTTTGAAGTTTTGGATTTTCAGGCATGTCTGACATCAAATCTTCTACAAAAACGTTGCTTACATCCTCTGGCCGGAGATAAGTAAGAAAAAACACTTTTCGGAGCCAATTTCCAATTACACTGTTGTCATCTTTGTATGAGTTGAATAAATGAAGGGATTTTATTTTTTTCAACCAGGATTGAAGAAGATGAAATCTGCACCCGATAATGGTTGAATCCGTCCAAGCCTCTTTGACTGCTTTCTGTATGGCTAGTTCAAAATCGCAGACCACTGCCTTGGGCATAAGTTGCTTCCCAAATTTTTGAAAACATATTTCTTTTAATTTTACAAATAATGTTAAATAAGTCCTAAATTCCTTTTTAGGTAGGAGGGCAAATATTAAGGGGACGTAATGTCCATTTTTAATCCCATGTATCGTGAACATTTGATAAAAAAATTTCGGACAATATGTAAAAGTGCCATCTACATAAATCTTGTCCAAGGTACAAATAAAATTAATATTTGTGGCACATGAGAAAATAACAAGATTATTTTCAAAATCGTTACAAAGTAAAAAGTCTTCTTCTCTGTTGGTTTTTATTTCCATCGCATTTAAAACATTTTGAAATTCAAAACAAGTTGTTGGAAGTTTAAATGGAAATTTTTTTCTTCTTGTTTTGTAGATGAGCTTTCTAGCATTTATAACATTTTTCGTTGTAATACTGTTTGGAATTGATTCCAACGACTGTCTTATAACGTTTATTGGTTTATCACTACTGTTTTTTAGTCCGTTTATTTTACATTTATAATTGAAAATGTATGCTTCCAATTTGGCTTGGTCAACTTCATGATTATGGTCGTTTTGATAATCTAAAATCACATCAAAATTTTCTGCATCGGTATAAATTTTTGCATTGCACTTTTTGTCTGAACACCGCCACTTTCTCTTGTTAGATTTTAACACTTCTGCACACCCATATTTATGATTTTTATAAATAATCATATCGTTGCCTCGATTACTTTTAAGGTGAAGGAGATCCATCTTAATGAAGAGTATTCCACAAACTAAATTGTCATTAGGGAGTACGTCTAAAAACTACCTGGAAGAAATGCCAGCGCAAAAGGGGTACGAGATTAGGACCCTTTTATGGCCCCTGCTATTGCCTGTCATAAAATCAGCGCAAAAGTTCTGCAGCCGGATTAAACAGTAATGAAAACAGAAGAAATGCTTACACCCCAAGAATTTGGACTGTTCATAATAAACTTTTGGCTGTTCAATAATAAAAATACTATTCTAGTTCAAATGGCAGTATAGAAGTTTTCTTATCAAATAAAATCTAATTCTCTCAGTAAAGATTCAAAAGTATACTGAGTAACTGCCATATTTTTTGGTAAATTCTGAGATATTGGCGCTTGATCATTCCTCCGAATTTATAACTCCGGTTGTAAATATATTATAACTACCCTAATCCCTTCTATATTTTTTGTCCAGAGGTCTTAGCAGGTATAAATTAAGCATATACCTTATTTCTAAGTCAAAAGGTTCACTTTTGCATTAGCGTTTGGAGGAACACATTTATAAATCTTTGGACAATAATTATCCCGAGAAGGAATAGATTTAAGAGATTAATTTTTAGTTAATTACTCGGAGAAAAATTAACGTAGTCGAAATATTTATTATTAAATAATATCCTGGAATATAACTCAAGTATACTGAATAAAACTCCATACATGATAAGCATTAAAGAGATTTTTTATTTATTTAACCATATTTGCTTTTCCATTGACATGATCTTTACATCGACACGACCAATCATCGACAACGAAGATTCATAGATATTACCTTCTCATCGACAACCAATTCATTGACAACCCTTTTCTTCGACAAGGATATTTCATCTACAGTACTTTTTCATCGACCTAGATGTTTCATCGACATTGCCTTTTCATCGACACTACCATTTCATCGACTCTAGTTTTTCATCGACACAGACGTTTCATCGACAAACATTTCAACGATACTACATTTTCATCGAAAAATCTTTCCTTCGACAAGGACATTTCATCGACACACTATTTAATCGACATTACCATTTCTTCGACAATGTCGTTTCATCGGCTACAGCATTGTCGACACTGCTTTTTTATCGAGAAGATCGCTTCATCAACAAAGATTTTCATCGACAATATCGTCTTATTGAGCCAGAAACAAATGATAAATATATATATTTTTTTTTAAGTTACTATGAAAAAAGGAGATCGTGATTCGACTTTTTCATAACTTCCCGTATTTTTTTTACTATTCTGTTCTAAAATAATATAATACAATATATTTTACACTAGTGAAAATGATAACTAAATAAATATCAACTAGATTTAAACGTATGTGGCGATAAAACGATATTAGAGATGAACGATTTAGCGATGAAAAATGTCTTTGTCGATAAAAAGGTAGTGTCGATGAAATGACATGTTCGAAGAAAATTAGTGTTGATAAATCGTCCTTGTCGAAGGAAAATTCTTCAATGCAAATGTCGATGAAATGGATGTCGATGAAACGTCTGTATCGATGAATTGGTTAAGTCGATGAACATCTGTGCCGAGCTGTTGTATCGATGATACGGACTGTCGATGAAATTACAAAAAGGCAAAATGTTATGTTGATGAATCGGTATACAACCACAAAAATCACGTGTGCTCTGAATAAAATGTGCCATAAGAATAATGAATCACTTATAACACTCTTTTCTTACAAGAAAATGGCATTAACAGTTTAAAAGTATACAAAAAGTGTCAAAATATTGATTGTAGGTAACAGTGTATTCTTTATTTTTTCAAAGCAGTTTTTGAAAAATTCCATCAAATGCTTATAGGTATATTTATATTACTACTATTTCTTAATTACTACATATTTCCTATTTTTTCTCGGAAGGAAAAAAAAACTTTTTGTAATAGACCAATTTTTTTATAGTTCTCACGTTAATGTGGTCTCTTATCTTTTTTTTTTCGTTTTATAAATTCCTAAGCAATTTAAATAAAAATATATTGTGGGAGTACTTAGGTTCTTAATTACTTTGTCCAGTAACAGAGATTTCTTCGAATTAATTTGTTATCAAAGATCAACATTTAAATATTCCTTAATACCAATTAATCCGCTTTGATTATATCACTTTCCTAGAAAAGCTTAAATTTGTTTTACCTATACCTATCTATAATTGAATTAAAATAAATTTATTAACTTTAATATCTTACTTCCTTTGATAGCTGCTGATGATATTGTCAACGACTTAAAAATCTTTTACACATCCGCATGACTTGACTTGAATAAATTGAAGTATTAGTACATTCCTTACCATTTTAGAGCATTTCCACCCAATCAGCAAATATTACTAGAATTTTTAAACATACATGATTAAAATCTGCCTTTACTAAAGATAATAAAAAATACTTGAGATATTTATTAGATTTTTCAAGAACTTTTTTATTAATCTTATACACTAGGTGCTTGTTATTGTTTGTTTAATTAAATCTTAATTAAAATGAATTTAAAATTTTTATAATATGAGTAAAATATTGTTTACAAATCAGTCTATTTATGGAAAACGTGTTTAAAACAAATTGCAAAAAAAATTTACGAGCTTTGACGTAATAAAATCTAATAATCCATAAATTTTTGATTAGATTGAATAAATTAAACTTTATTTTAAATAATAGTTGGACTAATTATTGCAAAGTTTATCACGACTACTCAATTTTAATAAATTTAAATAAACAATGTTTATTTATATTTATGTAGGTTGCATTATTGTACACGTAACGTTTTTAATGACAGTAATGGCGAATAAAGAAAATAAATTAAGAACACTTAAATTAGTAGAAAAAGATCTTAGGGAATTATCTCCACAATTATTTTTTATTAGATCATTTAGGTGTTTCATTAATTAGGAGTTTATAAATGTTTTATTTTAAATCAAGAAAATGTTCCAAAAGTAGATTTCGATTAAGTGATTTGGTTTTGTGAACGTGCTGGTCAGTTTTAATGTCTTAATTTCAGTGCGGGGACAGTGGGCGTTTATAATACCAATTATTTCTTATTGAACAGCCAACATTTCGTGGTGTTTTATAGCGATTTAAGTATTTTTCAACGTGCATTGCTGTTTTATGTGTTATATTTATTTTTCCTTCGCTCCACTCTCGTTTTATTAAATCATACCGATAAAATAAACATGCTTTTGGTAGGCTGTAAAATCACATGTAATTCTTTATTGAAACTCACAACCAATTTTATATTTACTTTACGTGTAATAAAGTTGAAAGGTAATTTTAAATAGGTATGAACATATTTCTTTTTAAAGTGCGAATAAAATAATGAATGGGTCTATACAGGCTGTACATACCACATAAAAATGCCACTGTACCAACTATCTATTTCTACTTTAAGAAAAACATTTTTTTAGCGGGTGATAAAAGAATTTGTACTTTTCCTTATATTATACCTTATATTATCTCTTATAATATAATGAATTTTTTTAGCATTAAGACTGGGGAATTGTGGAAAAGAGAGGGAAACACAGCAACCGTTTGTTATTTTAATATTTTTATACAGCAATCATAAAAAATAGTAAATAAAAACTATCTGACCCTTATAATTATAAGTACTATTTAAAGTTTTACCTAATTTTTCTTGTAAATAAATTTCTGGGAAAGCGTAGAAGTGGAAATACGATAAAATGTCGAAAAAAAATGTGCTAGTTCCACTTCTACTCTCTTCCAGAGGCACATATTTAAAAAAAAATATGCTGCAACCCAAAGAGTTATTTATAAGGAAGGGGATCATGTAAATTTTATTTAGTTTTGTTAATGGTTACTATGCAAAAAAAATAAAATAACACATGGTTGCTATACTTCTCTCTCTTTCTCACAATTTCCCCATCTTAAGATAAAAGATTTTATTTTAACGACTTCTTTTTAAAACCAAAATTATTATGATTTAAAATGTATTAATTATGATGATATCTAGTATGTACGTTGAAAAGTACATTCAATGAAAAAAAATTGTTTAAACCGATCTTTATGGAATCATGAATCTCAAAAGTTTACATTCAAGAATTTGCCTTGAAGAAGATTTAAACCTCATTTTAAAGTTACATTATATTCTACTAAAACTCAATTCAAGAATTATGGAATATTGGGTCCGAAGTTTCCTCCGTTTACGTCAAAAATCGAACTTTTTGAACTATTGTCATACGTCAAAAGAGGATGGTTATGATTGAGTGAAATATTAAAGAAAAAAAGTAATACATAATATGGTATACACGGTGTAAAAAAGTTCGACAACGCCAGTTTATTTCTGAAATAAAGCATTTTGAAAATAAAATGAAATAAGAGTAGTAAAGGATTCTTAGTGGCGCACTATTTAGAAATATTACCATGACCTTGAACAGCAAGTTGAGGATCAGGCGATAATCACTTAACTTTTTTAAATAGTAACCACCCATTTTTATTGCGTACTATTTAAGCTTGGTTTCAGAGTGGGTGGTTGCCATTTTAAAAAAGTTAAGTGATTATCGCCCGACTTTCAACTTGCTGATCAAGGTCATGGCAATGTTTTTAAATAGTGCATCACTAAGAATCGTACAACTTTTATTTAAAACATTTTTCTCAAAAATGCTTCATGTCACAAATAAAAGTGCGTTGCTGAACTTTTTGTACACCCTGTACACTTTACAAGACTTTTTTGTTTATATAGCAAATTGCCAACCTAAGATAAGTAAATATCAGTTCGTGCTCTACATAATCGATACTTCTGTGACTTATTGATATTTAGAATTATTAATAATAATTTCAATAATTTATAATAGTTTTGTAAAAGTAAGGAAAGTTTTGTATGCAACTATTCGCGATTTTAGAATTCTAGACGCCCTCTGGAGGCGGAAATGTCAACTAAGTTCTGTAGTAACCTGATAGGCGCCGATTTCTGTTTTCCTGTGTTTCGCGCATTTTTGCTTTAATTCGAACTTTGGGAGAGACGTAAATCCGTTTATCAACCTGTATTTACAATGGGAAAAATATGCAACACCATTTTTAAGATAAATAAAGCGATAAAAATTGTGTTCTAATACATCTTTAATATGTTCCAAAATGTGGTAATAATTCCTCAAGAAGCAAGTGATGGTCGCTGTATTTCGAGTATGATGCTCGGTATGATGGCACTTATCAGTATACTTCAAAACATACATTCGTACTGTTCTTAGAATAAAGATCCCTCTTCACAACTCAATATTTTAAAATCTCTCGAAAAAAACACCATTTTCGGGGCTACGCGCAATCAATGTCCGAATTTGTGGAAAATACAAAATGGGGTAATAATCACCTTCAGAATATTACTAAAAGTTGGTGTATTTGAGGGTGAATTTCGGACACTTAGGAGGTGAAACCGAAATTAGCTTTGGGGGCGAATAATTTTTCTCGTCCATATACCTACAAAATTACAACACTCTGCGCAAAAACACCTTCCCTTTTCCTTATCGTTTTAGTATTATATTGTTGACTTCAAAAGACGGATTAGGACACAATTTTTAATGATTTGTTAATGAATTTGTTTAATTATAATATAATAATTACAAGAATTAAAAGTACCTACATCCTACATAATGTTATTTTAAGAAACTATGTACTTTTATGATTATTTACCAAATAAAAGATATTCCTAAATTTGAATCAAGAATAGTTTATAATTTCTTCAAAACATGACACAAAATTAAAAACATTCTTAAATAACACTAAATTAAATAAAAACCAGATTAAAAACAATTAGAAATAGAAGAAAACACGTAAATCCGTTTGCTGTATATTCAAATATTTAAAAGGTTACTACAGAATTTAGTTCAAATTTCTGCCACAGAGGGCGAACAGCGCCATCTATTAGTAGTTAAAATTCCCAATACAAAAATATATTGGGCATTCTTTCATATTACATTATTTTTCGCACTTGTCAAATAATTAACTATATCGGTATTTTCGAACTTATTCATTTCGTTACTTTAATTTAAAAGTCGACTTTTTACCAAGCTGATCGCTGGCTTCTTCAGGACTATTACAACAATTTCATACCAACTTTTTGAAAAACTATACGTGAAGAATTACAATTTATTGAATTATAGAAGAACACTTAGAATTATACAAAAAAAATTAAGATTATGCAAGAATAATTACAAATAATTAAAATTATGGACAACATTAATGTAAATCAGTTATAATAACCTAACCTAACCTTTTATTAATAAGTGAATTGAATTTGGTGTAAAGTTGCTCCCAGCTAGGAGTAGGACAAAGAACACGCGATCGTGATTATTTTTGTCCTACTTCCAGCTGGGACCAACTGTACATCCACTTAAATTTAGTGTATTTCCAACAAGAGAGCAAGTTACCATAATAGACTCCCTCTAGTTTCATTTTCGAAATGATGGCGTATGTTTTCACTACGTTCAGTTACACATCTTGGAATTAGGTGTTCTACGGTTTATTTTATACAAATTTATTACAATATAGTTATTTTTGATGATATCATCTCAACTGATAAATTGCTCATCATTAACTAAAGACCTACAGCAGTTTTATGCGGTCCGGCCAAAGTTCTTGAGATGATATTATATGATAACACATAGGCCACCATCAGTCCCTTAATAACTTTGCAACAACATGGATTTGTGAAATGTCGATCGAGCAATATTTTGAGTTTAAGACAATTAGTAATAAAAGTTTTAGATTAGGTTAAACCAATGTTTTTCATCCAATTCATAAATGATACTATCAAATATCATTTTATGTTTCGTTTTGCCAGACTAGAGTTGTATTTGTATTCCTTGTCCTCGTGTCTTTAAAAGTTATATCTGAGTACATTGAACATCAGATGCCAAATTTTTCAATAAATATCTGTAAAGAAGTCTTGTTTCCAAGGACAGTTTTTAGAGTTGACTTATTTTTATGAAATTTGCTACCGGAGGCGTAGCCATGATTAACTATATAACATCTTTTTGAAAATAGGCAGTGGATCTGACGGTCTAGAACTTCAATCAGACTTAAATAGCCTAGTTGAATGGTTACATGTAATAATGTTTTCTGCTTCTTGCTTAAACTGCACTCAGTGCGCACTAAGTCCAATTTTATCTCTCTCTTTTTCGCAACAGAGAGGGAGATAATACACTTGGTGCGCACTGAGTGCAGTTTAGATAAGAAGCAGAAAACGGTATAAATAATATTTGATTTAACATATGCTAACACCTATAATATTTGTATATTTGTCTATAAGATGGGAAATTCATCTCTAACTACATTCATTAGAGTATTCTATCTTAAAGTCATATTTGACAGAAGATTTAGCTTTAAACCCCACATAGATGAAATATACCGGGTGGAAATGAAAACCGGGTCACCTCTATAACTTTTTTATTTATGAATAGAAAAATTTGAAATTTGGCTATGTTCTATGGTTCAAAAAAACAAATTTTATGTGCATTTTTTATTTTCGAAATCACTTCCGGTTTCACCGGAAACACCATGAACTTTGTTTTTTTAAATGTAACATCCCATATTTTTATTCATGGCTTAAAATAATTTTAAAAAAGAAGTATTTTTGAGATATTAGTTTTTATTTTTTTTGTAAAAAAAATTTTTTCAAAAAAAAAAAAGGTTTTCGAAGTCGGTGAAAAGTACCAAAACTAATTCTAAATAATTCAAATACCTAAATAAAATTGTAATTTGAAAAAAAAATTAAGTGGTTTTTGAACTATTAATATTTAAACTTAGCTAATGAAGATTTTATCAAATATCTCACTTTTTTTAAATGCAATGATGCCGGGTCATTTGACTTTTTGAAAAGAGGATTTTGTAACGATTATTTATTTTATGTATTTGAATTATTTAGAATAAGTTTTGGTAATTTTCACCGACTTCAAAAACCTTTTTTTTTTTGAAAAAAAATTTTTTTCGCAAAAAATAAAAACTAATATCTCAAAAATACTTCTTTTTTAAAAGTATTTTAAGCCATGAATAAAAATATGGGATGTTACATTTAAAAAAACAAAGTTCATGGTGTTTCCGGTGAAACCGGAAGTGATTTCGAAAATAAAAAATGCACATAAAATTTGTTTTTTTGAACCATAGAACATAGCCAAATTTCAAATTTTTCTATTCATAAATAAAAAAGTTATGGAGGTGACCCGGTTTTCATTTCCACCCGGTATATAATACAATTACATTCAGCATTCGTAAGGAGTAAATTAGACTATACACTATACAGCGATTATTTGGAGTCCAGGGTGTGGATCCACGATATTAAATAAATTAGAACAGTTTAGTGAACATCTATAAATTGGACTGAGATTTTCTATATCTGTTCAAAATTAATTAAATTGTTGTACTACTGTATAAGTACTGCTGTATAAGTACTATTTCGATTAAGGACCCTATTTTGCTGGGAACTAAGATGCAGGATAAAATTTTGAGGTATTCAACTTTACCATTAGTTTCCTTTCGTCGCAATCATCTCTACAAAATTATCAAAATAACACACGTTTTTACTCATAAAATTTTGGAGATAATAAGAAGCTTAGTTTTGGGAATATTTTGTTAAAAAAATTATTCCCCCTCTCCCAAATTTTTAATTTCACAAAGTTATTATAAATATTTGCTGCTGTTGTAACTACATCTTTTAGTCGATTATTGCTTTGACAAATAGTTTTGTTTGTGGTATTCTTCTTTTTCATGTATTGCTTTGTTTGTCCGATTTGGCATTTATGACACTCTGAGTACGGAATGTCACAATACCGGCCACTAAGCGTAAAAGGGCTGTTTTATGTAGTTTGAGCATTGATCTAGTAATTGGGATGTTATATGGTGGCAATATAAAACTTGTATTTTTAAACACTTTTTGAATTTTTTTGGTAGGTTTGATACTTTTACAAATCTAGAGATTACATCCCTAGGTTCACTAGTACTCATGTTGGTATTACAGTTTTCAATATCTTTATGCATCTAGGCTCTAGACGATTTAAAAAACCTGATTGATTAGTTTATTTGGGAAATTATTCATTTCCAAAATTAGGTTTACTAATTCAAAGTATTCTTTGTAAAATCTTTCTGACCGTTAAAATGTTATGTTTAAACTATGTAACTGTTGATATTTTTTATATATAAGTGGTTGTAATGATTTGAAATTTAGACACCTTTCTGAACTGGTGGGTTTTCTATACCAGTTAGTGTTTATATAGTTGTTATCATTTCTGATTATTAAGTCTTCGAATGGATTCTATTTCTTTCTCTTCCTACTGTGAAGTGTATTTTAGGATTGATTTAGGATTCGCCGATAAATTTCAAGCAATCACCGCAGCAGTGGGATGAATTTATTATTGTCTTCTAGGATTCCAAAAGAAAAATTTATAGCGGGCGTCTAGAAAGATGCTCTTAAAGATATCATAAAGAAATATATTGAAGAAAGATATTGACTAAAAACGCAGTTCAATTAAAATTTCCCATAAGTTATCAATTTCATATGAAAAAATTGCAAAAATTATTCCTTGTGATAAATTTTCGAACAATGTATTTATATTTTTCGTTATAATTTTTCCTGTAATTTCTTAAAATACTAGACATCAAGCGCCAAAAGAAAACTACATTCGAAAAATTCTCGTAAAGATAATGTTAGTTCTAGAATTAAACCAGAAAGGTAATACCTAAATTATATAAGGAATCTACAATTAATATTTTAGTAAATGAAAGGAATAAAAAATCAAATAAACACAATGGAGGTAACTAATTTGACGCCTATGGTGAGCAGAGTTGTAAGCAATCACCTGTCTACTTACACTTTTGATTAATTTTAAATCAATTGTTACGGATGATTAATTATAACATTGGACTACTGGAAGTGCAAGCACCTCCAGCTTGTTAATGCACATTTGACTTTTAACCGCCCCCCTCTTTTAACGGTCTCAAAAAATTACTTCTCATTTCATACCTAACTAGAAAACACGTTGCTTGCTTGATTAACGTAACCTTCAATATCTTAATGATGCTATCAATAATGATTGACGATATTTCAACTAAACATCATTCAAACTAAAAAAACGAGGGTTAATTCAAATTTCTAATTCTTTATTATAATTAACTTTATAAAACAATAGTACTATAATTACAATATTTACGTTAGTAGCTTAAATAAAATGAATTCTTAAAACCTATAAAGCAGTGTATAATCAGTTTTATTTTCTAAGGTAGTATTTCATCATTGGAGAATTCATGTTTGATTTATAGCGCAAATTAAAGTTTTAAAAAATATAAAAGACCAGTACATAAAGACAAACTACTTAATTTAATGTAGTGGATTGATATTGAGACGGCTTTATGTGCTTAATAAAACTATACAATTGTGGACATATCTTTATAGTAAACACCAACAAAAAGAAGACCATAAAATTTGAACACTTTAAAACAAATTAATCTGTAATAAATTAGAGCTGTAAAATAAAGTTTAAACCTGATAATAAAAATAAATGTTTTATAATTTTGGGCAAGTTTATTAAATTAAAGTTTGGATAAACCGCCATTCTATGTATATGATGTGGTTAAGGTCAATGGTGCGTTATTTATTGGTTTCTTGTAAAATTCTTGTTGTGTAGACGTTATCAACCTACAAGTATCTGTGCACCTCATAAATTGAAGCTACCATCAATTTAGGCACTCCTTTTATTGTGTTAACATACAATTCAGTGTTGAAAATGCCGTTATTGATTTTACTCGGAGAAATTTCCCACCAAAATTACGATTAAATGTATAATTTTTACCAATAAAGTTTATTTGGTATGCGAATTACTTTGGCAAAGAAATTATAATTTTGGTGGTGCTAAAGGTAAGTGGGTCTTTTAAAATTACTCGATGGTGAGTTAACCACGCAACGTTGTTGACTAATTTGGATTTGCAGTTGCAGTACCTTGCTCTGATTGAGACACTATGGTAATATATTACCAAGATAAAGGACATAATCCCGGTTAACAGAAGACATGCTGTGTTCACACTCGTGTTGGATTTACATAACCGGAATTTTAACTCTCTGGACTATACATCTCTATACATCTGCATTTTTTGGATTTATTTACTACAGTTCTTAATTTTTATTTAAATTTCTGCAAGATCATGATTTACTTTCTAATCGATAAATCACACCACCTAATGTGACTTTTATAGGCAAATAATCGAACTGTTATTTGGTTTCTATATTAAATAACAATAATTAAATAAACACAATTTTTTATTACTTGGCTTTTGCATACATTTATTTTAATTTATTCAAAAATCATTCATTATTTACTTTATTTGTAGTTTATATGTAATATTAATGAGACGTTGGTGTAAATCTTGATTTATTAATATAAATTTCGCAAATTCTTTATTGATTTCATGATTATAATTAAAATATACAATTAAATTAAATTAAAATCTAAAATTGTGATAATTTGTTCTCAATTGCCATTTTGATTCTAAACATTTTGAGGATTATCTAGTAGACAAGTATTCTGCTCGTCGGGTCTTACCCTAAAGCCAAAAGAGGAAAGAGACAATAGGCTGAAAGAAAAACGCCAAACTATAAAAGGTGGACTTGACCAAAAGAATTGACTAAAAGACCTACATAGTGAATAGCCCGAAAAAATGAGCCCATGGCCAATATGGAAAAAGGGAGACAAAAATACCGAAGTATCCTAACTTAACTGCGATAAGATAAAAAAGGGTAAACTGAACTTATTTAATTTAGGTTTTTTTAAATAAATTTTCAGTTAACTTGTATCGGCATAGGAAAAGAAAAGAGATATAAACCTATCACCTTTTATCGTTCGGCTTTTCTCTTTCGGCCATTTGTCCACGTCGGTCTTTTGTCCCATTCGTCCGGTAAACAATAGTTTAGAAAAACCGCTTCCAATTTAAATTTTAAAAATATATACCGGGTATAAACGAATTTTCCAAAACAGATTTTATGCATTTAAAAATTTTTCGTTTAATTTCTTTTTTACATTTTTTACATAATTTTGTTTGGGTATTTAGATTATTTAGTTAGTTTTGGTAATTTTTATTACAAGATTTTTTTCGAATTTTTAATTTATAAACAAAAAAGTTAAAAAAATATTGCAAGCATACTTTTTTTTTAAAGTTATTTCAATTTATATTTTCATAAATAAGAAAATTATAGAGTTGACCCATATTTTGTTTACACGCGGTATATCTTCTTTAAACGAAACATGTATCACCTTTATATTTTCTTTATTTATGAAAATAAAAAAAATCAATTTTACCATTTTATCTAATTTTAAGATAGCAGTAAAGAATTATTTTTTTGTCTAGTATGTATAGGAGGTACCTACCCCTAAAATATACGAGATTGTAATTTTTTACACTGGATACTAATTTTATCTCATTACAAATTAAAAAAAAAGAGATTCTTCCAAATTTCAAAAGAATTGCATGACAGGTTTAGGAGTTATGCTAAAAAACAGGAAGAAATAAAGAAACTTGACATATTCTGCATCAAAAATGGAACATGTTAGACAAAAAATTTATTATTTTATCTTAGATCCTGATTTTTGTTGCAAACATTTTCTTACACTCTAAATATAGAATGCAATCATTTACTTAAATCCTATAGTTAAAATGCATTAGGTATAAAGTTTATATGTATTTAGGTATACAGTTAGGAGATAGAAGTAATGTAGAAAATTATTGTGGAGTTTGTCAACAATCTTCTATATCGAAGTTATTTGATAAGGTACTCAGTCAACATTTATCTTGGGTATGCAAACTGCAAACAAATCAGTAGAAGAACAACATGATTTTTTTCCGCATAGCGTGCTTATAATTAGTTCAGTTGTATATTATTGCATTTTTAATATTTGCAGACGATTTAAGAAAATTAAAAGTCCTCTTGACTGTTCATAAATTCAAGAGGATATTGACAACTTATTACTCAGGTGCAACTTAAATAAGTTATATTTTAATTAAAACTGGTGCGTTTTTATTACTAAACGAGTTAGTTTCCTACAATATCTTATTGGTACAAATTAATTAAAGCGTGTCCAAGAATTTAAAGATTGGTACATCTTTGGGATTTTGTAGTCACATTAATTTTATAATAAGCCACATCACGACTTTTCATAACTACTTACATCTCCAGTGTGGTCACCGTACTATAATAATTCTACTATATTGTCTAAACTAAACTGATTGAAATCAAAAATAAATTTTTATGACATAAATTACTTTGAGTTAACAGCTAACCTATGTCTTGATGAACTAAAAGCGAATTTGAATGGTTTTCGTTCGCCTTTGGTTTTTGGTTCTGTCATATTTGGACCAATCCTATCCAAATGACTAATTTTTGACATCATAGATCGTTTGGTTCTAGCCAATTTAAGCTTGGTTAAGCGAAAAATTAACCGTGATCGGTAACACGGTTCGAACTGTGGTTAATCTATCCATTTCTTTCTGTCGGTTTGAGTGGGGAAGAAAGAACCGAAGAAGTTGTCCAATTTTTGATTAACCAATAACCACCCATAGAAGCCATTCGAAATCGCTTTAACAGTCACAAGTTTACGTCTTGAAATACATTTGATATAACGGTTGTAAACGAAACATGGGTCACCTCTGTAATTTCTTTATTTATGAAAATAGAAATTTGGAATATGTTGTATGATTCAAAAGAACAGATTCTTTAATTTTGTTTTTTTTTTTAAACGCAACACCTCATTTTTGTTCATAGTTTTTTAGAAAATAAGTTGGCATGTTTATATATTAATTTAAATTCTTTAGAAATTTAAAAAATATATATATATTTTTTTTCTTGATCCAAAGTTGAAAAATACTACCAAAACCGAGGCCGTAAAGATGCAGGGTCACTCGGTTTTTCACAAAGTAGATATAATAACGGTAATTTTGGTACATCATATACAGGGTGTCCCATTTGACGTTGCACTCTATGGGTATCTTTTTTATTATTGGAGATAGGAAGTCGGTTAAAAGGACAAAGAAGTGCATTTTTGTATGTCCAATAATAATTCGTTGACAAAACAATTAAATTTTGCATCGTTTCTACGCCATCTTGAAAATACAAAAAAGTTGCATTTTTAAAATATGACTGTAACTTCTTTATTATAGGCCATACCAAAAAACTTTGATAACAACATAGAGGCAGTTTTTTTATCTAAAATTCAATAAACTAATCAGATTTTTTCTTAAACCACTGGATTGTCAGGAAATAATCCAAACTTTGTTTTTTCTTATAACGGCCATTTTTGAATTACACATATTTGGAATCAGTGTGTTTTTCTGAGAATTTTGATATACCAGGTGTCATAGCGAAGCCTAAAAAAATAAACAGTTGTAAACTGTCAATACCTTGGTGTTAACTTCGTACTTTTTGTTTTTGTTATTGTTGAAATCTCTACAAGTTTATTAATTTTGGATTTTAAAAATAAAATAAATTATGTAAATTGTCACAAATACATAATATGTATTAACAGTTTACAACTGTTCATTTTTTATGCTTTGCTATGTTAATAAGTTTAGAGCACTCCATCAACTTTTGTATGCGTCTTTGTCCCATTTTCGCTAAAATATTTATTAAATGTGACATGTGGTATATCAAAATTCTTAGAAAAACATACTGATTCCAAATGTGTGTAATTCCAACATGGCCACCATACGAAAAAACAAAGTTGACTCAAGAAAAAATCTGATTAGCTTTTGAATTTTAGATAAAAAACAGGCTCTACGTTGTTAAAAATGTATAACCTATAACAAAGAAGTTACAGTCATATTTGGAAAATGGCACTTTTTAGTCATTTCAGATGGCGCCGAAACGATGCAAAATTCAACTGTTTTGTCAACGAATTATTGGGCATACAAATATGCAATACTTTGTTCATTTAACCGACTTTCTATCTCCAATAATATCAAAGATACCCAAAAGTTCAACGTCAAATGGGACACCTTATATAGGGTAAAATCGGGTAAAAAAAAATGTTTTACTTTTTTCAAATTAAAAAAAAAATTAAGAAATATGACAAACATACTTATTTTCTAAAATTATTTTAAGCTATGAACAAAAAATTGGGTGTTGCAATTAAAAAAACAAAGTTGATGTTATTTTCGGTAAAACCGGAAGAAATATTACAAAAAAACTTAGTTCATAAAAAGTGTTTTCTTGATCCATAGAACATAATAAAATTTCAAATTTATATTTTCATAAATAACTCGGTATGTATAAACTCTTAAATACTATGAGTGATTGTCGACATTTTGCTAGGAATGTGGAATGTTAAATTTTTATTTTCAACTTTCTGGTTTTGTTACTAGAAATCAGTATTTGTTTAGATTAGGTCAACATAATACTAATTAAAATATTAATACACCGATACCCAGAATTATGAGTTTAGTTAATAATATGCTAACCCCAATATTTGTTTTCAACTTTTAAGAATAGGCTAACATTATTTGAGGAGCAGACTTTCAAAATGTATTATGCACATTTAGAAGACTGTTCAGGAAATAAAGCCGTGTACACATCAGAGCACATACGCGAATGAGGCAAGGCGAGTTAATGCTTTTTCTCCTATCTGTTTCTGCATTGCATCGCACCAAATAGAGGGAGAAAAGCCTTGCCTAGTTCGCGTACGTGCTCAGATGTGTACGCGCCATTAGAAAAATAAATAGATGTTTGCTTTTTAACTTTTATGTAAGTAAATAAAGAAAACATTAAAATCTTTCAAAAAAATAAATTTGTTATGATGCTTGTAAGGATGTCCGGGCTGGATCACCTCCATTAGTGACCCTTAGACACATTAAACTAAAAGATTTAATAAATTGACATAATAGCCCGTATTTAGCGCCCGTGATGAAATATTTGGAGATGTCGCTAACGTTAAACGACGTCTCTTAATTTTTCATTACGGTCGCTGAATACAGGCTAGTGCTTTAGGAAGTCTGCTTTTTCATTTACAATTACTAAATTACACCGTATTTTAATTTCTAATTTTTAAGGATTATTATAGTTTTAAATGTATTAGTTTTTGTATTATTATTGTAAAAATAGTGATATACGTCACTTCTGTATATTTTTTTCGTTTGATCCATAAAGAAAAAACTTAAAATAATAATTACAAATCTCTACAGGGTAACAAAAAAGATAATAAAATAACTGTAGTAATGCTTCCTAGCACTTACTTAGATGGACGCATGAGGAAATGTTGTTACCATCAAGTTAAAACAAAATAAAAATAGCCACTTGTAAATCTATAAAATTACCCCAACTAAATTAGAAATATTACCGCAGAGGCGTTAAACGTTAATTTAAACTCTAAACAGGCATAATTATTGCATAAAAGACTCTCTTTCCTTGTGAATTTTGTTTCGATTTTGTAGAAAATTATTTTATAAATTTGAAAACTGTTCGCTCACTTATGAAAATTGCAGATGTATTTAGAAAAATATTTATATAAAAGTGGCCTTTTATTTTGAAAATAATATTTAAGATTCTAAAGTAACAATATTGTAATTAATTTTAATTTTATACAGCTTTTTTACAAATCATTAATAAGCATCCCAATTTTTTAAAGTTATGCAAATTAAGAGCAAAAATATATCTAATTTCCTGAGGTATTTTTTTAGTGAAATATAATTCCTTATTATTAACGGTACTAAAATGTTGTATTTTACAAATATTCTCTACTCATTGATTTTCTTCCATAATCTTTTATTATCTTTTTTCAATTTTGACGTAACCACGTATTCGGCCTGAAATATTTCAAACCAATTTACAAAAGTAGAAACTCAATAAACCCAAATAAAGGCTCGATTTAGAGAAGAAATATGTAATTATAATGACTGCTCTCTACTAGTTAAACACAAAAAATTTTAAATCGTCTTTATTTTTATTTTTAAAATTAACTTATATTTTTTTCAATTAAGGATAAGCTAAGAAATATTTATTATTATATCTACCCTATAAAAATTAAATTGTTGAACTAATGTATAACAATTTCTATAGAAATTTTAATTATTTTTATTATTTTGTATGTGTTTAATAGTTTTGAACCTTTTTGCTATAGATGGTTCTTTTAATGTGAAGTTAACTGCTCGTGCAAAGGTAACGGTGACGGGTTACTGGCTCGGAATTAAGCAGCTACCCACGTATTAAATTTCATTTTATAACAAAAAATAGCTTCTGGATAAATTTGTGGCGGGATCTCCAAATTCCTGAATGATCAAACACGAAGGTTTCATAATTACAGACGAGGTTATAGGAAATTATAAATGAGTATCTTCGAAATAGCATTCCAATACTTAAGAAAATCGTCTGAAAATATGCTATTTCAATAAAACGAATTAATCAAGATATCCTTACAGTAGTAACATAAATTTGAATTTTTTTAATTAAGATAAAAATGGAATTAACTAAAGTTAATCATTTGATTAATGTTCATATCTAGTTATGTATAAATATAATAATTTATTAGTCAAATATTGGTATCACTTCTTGTCGTTTGTAAAAATTAAAGGAGAATCCAGATATTTCTTTCGGTATAATAAATATTTATTACATAATATAATTTGTTAAAATAATATTATCAATATTTATAATAGGTGTTTCCTTTGAAAATTGATGATAACATGATAGATTAATTTGTTTATTGAGTATCATTTTTTATAATAATTTAATTACAATAAATTATGTCATAAATAAATACATTCGGGGTATTTTAAAATTGATGTGTTTTTAAATTTAATTAGTTGTGCGCGTCTTTCATATTTTACCTAAATTATATTTTTTTGTTGAATCTGAATCAGTTCGTGACCAATGTCCATCGCGTGCATCTTTCGATAATTCTCCCATATTTTTAGTAGGTCATCGAAGACATAGGAGAAAAATAACAATCTAATATATAATAATATAACGTAAGAAAGTGTTTTATAGGAAGAAAAAATGGTCAGGGTTTCTATAATTATATAAAATTATATATTTTGATAATTTCCCAAAAATCTAAATTATTTGAATTAATTCAAAGCCGGCTGTTCTTTGTTTGAATTTTCCCGGCCAATAAGCTTTAAACATTTATAATTATACTAATATAAATAAGGGGGCCAATGCATGCAGATTTGAATTAATATAATCCAAGCCGATTAGCCTTAATTATGAGTTAGGTTAAAACGCATTTTAAATGCAAAAGCCTTGCAGTGTTCAGGTTTTAATATACGCGATGGCTTCGGGCACAATGCAAATATGAAATCGGATTTCTTCCTTGTTTGACACGGCGTGGCAAAAACGGGGCTACGCCATTTGAATTTGACAGCTCAAAGAAATTCCAGTAGCCTGTAATCAAGTCAAAAGTCACCGCTGGGCTCGACAATTATTAACGTCCTTTCCACATTCTTATGAAATAACCGTGCAAAGATTTTATTGCTAAAGAAACAATAAAGCGTGGGTACATTATTAATTAACCGATTAACCTCAGCGAGCTCCATTTCTTTCAAAAAATAAACACAACTGTCAAATAAGGTGGTAGAAGCAAGCGAGGCGAAAAGTTAATTAATTACGAATCTTTAAAACATAATAGGCAATATAATGTAGAGACGTAATAAATCAGTTTGTATCGTAGGATTTGAAATTAATATCGAATGACGTTTTTGAGCTCAGGCTAAATTAAAAAAGAGTTCGCGCTGGTTCAAAGATACCGCGTTAACTTTAATTATCAAATTACACAGGTATGATCACGATATTAATTAGTTCGACTTCTGTGTGGGCTTGAAAGCTTGACACACCCTCTTTGAACAAAGATGATCAACAATTTATGTTTCTTATACCTTTATAACTCATATTACATTATTTAACAAGATTAATGTTGTAGAATTTAAACTTTAAGGTATAAATAGACTAAACGAATGAACACCTGAAAATTTTTACTCTAAAGAGTCAATATTTTTTTTCATATTTTTTAACAAAATATTATTAATATAAATTAAGGTCGTCTAAAATTTTAAGAAAACGATTTGTTTTTAATTTTTTACGAAGGGACGAAGTACCGATATATTTTGAAGTATGTAAAAGAATTCCAATTGTTAAATATCAAAACTTTAATTTTTTGAAAAAGTTTTTAGGCTTTTGAGTTCTTGTGAAAAAATGTTTTAAAAATATCATTATCAAATGAACTAATAACATAGGAAAACCTGTTATTTTCGAAATAATCGACATTACATACTCAAATAGAAACTCTCAGTTTCGTGTAAATTTTATTTGTTATAATATCATACAGGGTGTCCCAAAATTCGACCAACAACGATTAACTGGAGATAGTAGACCTGAAAATAAGTTGTTATGACCCTATTTATATCCAAAAATGCATCCCTGAGCAGTTAAAAGTCTCCAAAGTTGATTTTTTAAAATAATTGTTTATAAGAGCCAAAACAGTAAAAATTTTTTATGAAAATTTGCATACGTGCTTTTGAATACTGAACGGTCAATTGGTAAAAATTTGACTAATCTTCGACTTTTGTAAATGGTGTTGGATGGAAGAAGACAACAAATCAGTCAAAAACTTTATAGGTATTTAAAAATGTTAATTAAAAATCATTTTTTCATGTAGAAAACTTCAAAACGAAGATTTTCTGTCCCTTATGTATTTTTCGTAAGTTGAGTTTTGAACAAAATTAAAATTTTTTTAATGAAATACTTTTTAATAGTTAAAAACACCATTGCATTTACTCGTTATTAACGGCATATTAGCATTTGCCTTAAACGTGAATTTAATTATTAAAATTAGGACTTATTTTTAAAAGTTATCAGGTTATTAGGCAGATTTTAATTAAAGGCCTTTAATTAGACACAAATAATGTAACCATGGAAATTGTCCATTACAACCCATATAACAAATTTAAATTTAAAGGCCTTTAAACTTAAATGATTTGGCCAGAATCTGGGTATATGTTGTACTTGTAGCTTGTTACCATGGAAACGACAAAATTCTTACCGTTTTCCAAATTATTTTTTTAAATTTATTTATATGCAAAATTCACAAGGGGCAATAATTCTTACATTTGAATTTCTGGAAAATCTAATAAATTTCTTTCTATATAGCCTTACATAAAATGCTATTATTGTAAACACTCGCATTATTAGGGCGGCCATTGCTTCCAACATTAAAATAAACAAAGTTATAATCTTTATCTACTAATGCCATTAAAATTATACTATTAACATTTTTGTAATTGTAGTAAAAAGATCCATCAAATTTTTTTTCCTAAAATTGTTTTTCGCTAAACAGTTTGGATAATTCCAAACTTTATAGACTCTTGACGCAACTTTCAACCACTCTTAGTTTTTCTTGGGCGTTTTAAAATATTCATCTTTTAAGACCGTATAAATTGCTTTAACTGTTTCTTTAATTATGTTTGATAATGAAGGAACAGAAATTCTAAATGCATAACTTAAGCTTCTAAATGTTTCTCCTGTCGCTAGATACCTCAAAGTAACTTTATCTTAATGTATGTATATTTGCTTGCATTTACAATTGGGACACAACAGCCATAAGAAATCATGTTCACAAGCGGTAGGCACTTGCATTTCTTATGGCTATTGGTTATTGTGTTCCAATTGTTAATGCGAGCAAATCCATACCTTGTTCTTGCCAAAATACTCTCACGCAAGTGCAATACTGAATCAAATGCATCAGAGGACATGCGAGTAAAACTTTTAAAACTTCCTGAATCTTCGAATTTCAATTACTCGAATAGCAGATTTGACATGCACGTCCACAATCTCGTTGCAGAACCCATCTTCGTGCCCAAACCCTTCTTTTCTTTTTATCCACTTGAACTTGAAACAATGCTGCTCTTTTTTGGAGTACAAACAAGCACATCGCAATCGAAGCCAAATATTGAATTGAATTATAATTCCTCTTCAATCGTGTTTTACAACTTTTCTATTTACTTTACTGTAGTGACATAAAGCGCTCACATGTAGCGTAAACTAAAAATCTTAAAAATCATACACTAAAACGTTTATGTGAATTTATATGTGACCAAATCATATGACAAGTCATATGATAAATCACACAATATAAAGTAGACTTTACCCGAAGAACAATTTCGACAATAGCTTGTCTCGGCAGTAGATAGATAATTGCATGTGAAAAATTCATGTAATTATCTCGGATAATAAGTAATAAATATTTTTATAGTAATAAAAAGCCTATTTGTTATAGCGTTAACATTCTACATGCTAAGATGTTGATAAACTCTCAATCGCAAAAAAGGGTAGGGTACATATTTTAGACTAAATAAGGGTAGACACTATTATTACATGATAAACTACCTTAAAAATTAAAGCTTGAATAAAATTTAAAACTAACTTCACATTAACAATAGAAAATTAATTGAATACAATAATTGCTACCGTCTTTAAATGAGCTTTGAAGCGATCAAAATTCCTAACCATTGTTTAGATAGCGAGGTGCTGTCAGCGCTGTTAATAATAACCTGGAATAAAAGACTGAGATTTTTCAGTTAATAACTTAGCCGCCCTCATCAGTGCTAACAAAAGCACTATATTTTTTTTATTCGGCAAGCATTGTAATTCCAGTATGCTTTAGAATCAGCAGGGCACCTGACATCATTCATCCTCTAAAGTTCGACACATCTCTGGTTCCGATATCGTTCACTAGAATATCGCAAAGCATTTACTAATTACTTTTTTAATACATAAAAAACTTATTAATTGCAAAAATAATTATTTGTACACTGGGCGGCATTTGGTACATTTAAATATAATAGTAGGTCATTAAGCCTTATTGGGACAAGTTTTAATTAATAGTCCATTATGTCTTACGAAAACGTTCATGTAGACCATATGCACATACACCAGAAGCAAGATGGCCCACGCGACATTACACTAAGGGCCCGCTGTTTCGTTGTGATTTAATGTACCAAATTGAAATTCAAACCGACTGTTTTCGCTCAAATTACAACATCAGGTAAATGCGTTTACTTTTTACGGATATATTTGTTGCAATAAATTAGCTGGCATTCGAGTGAAACACGTGTCCTTAAATTAATCAGTTAAAAATATCATTACAAAATAAAACAGATGCATTTTTGATTTAATACTTTCAAGGCTCGTGGTAGCTTGAGCAAAAGACTAATTGTTTTCTATCTGTCACGTTAACAATACACATCCACAACAAACTACACGCTTCGTGATAAATTAACAACAACACGTAACTATAAAAGGAAGTGAAATTATATTTCTAAAAGCTTCGTCATCATAGTGTTATATTTTTAATCAAAATCAACCTATTCATTTAAAATACGATTCATTGGGCCTAAACGCCTAAACTGTTTAGCCAGGACGCACAAAGCATTAAAGAGAAATTCTAATATTAATTAAAGTGCATGCATATTCCTCGTACATTATTAACATTAAGAGCCTGTAATCTGTAATGATTTCTTAGAGTATATTGTGCATTTAATGTGGGTAGCCATAGCCATGTCCATGTGGGTCGCTTTAAAGACTGTGGTTCGCTTGTTTGAAATTATTGCAAGTCAGAAGCCTTCTATTATTCCTTTTCTCGATTACGATCCCAGCAGGGGCATAGCCTGTCACTCTTCAACCAAATTACACCTAATTATATTTATAATGCAGTTTCGATTCACTCGTATAAACATTATACTTAGTAAGTGGTAAATCATTATAGCTCGTCTGCATTTATTTATAAATGCTTGCGTACAAAAAGTGTTTTTCCAATTATAACTCAACTACCCTTAGTTTTTCATATACAGTTTAGATAGAGGATATTCATCTAAATGGATGAGTACAAAAACTGCAGTGTGTTCTATTTTTTCAGATTATTTTAGATATTAAATGTTATTCTGAACAAAATAATCCCTTAAGAGCATCTTCCTAGACACCCGCGATAAATTTTCCGTTGGAGATAATAACAAAGAATAGAAAATCCATCCCACTTTTCTGGAGCTTCTTTGCAAATTATAACCAAATAACTGATAAGTAATGCGAATCCCTAGAGGGCGCGCGAGTTTGGGAGGAAAAATTGTGAAAAATAACTCAAGTTTCCCTCGTTAGATTTTCAAATTTTTTTCAAATTTATAATTTAAATTGATTAGGCTACATCCTGTCAGAGAGTTACCTTCTGCAGCCTAGCACAAAATTAAGTAGAGGGGTCCAAAGTTAAGGTACTTTTAGATCATTATATTTTTTTTGTACATTGTCTAATTTTTTTTTCTTCTGGCAGGAATTAAAGAAATGACTTCAAAATTATCTACAAAAAAAATTATACAAAAATGTTGTTCGTACTAGCTTTTATGAGTGCAGAACTAAACCACTATATTTTCCGTTTAGGAAATTGCTCTTAAATTAATGGTTTTCCACTCCATAAAAAGTCCCAGCAATATTAAAATTTTAATGATTATTGTGGGACACCCTGTATAGTTTTCATTTTATTATGATTGTTTTTATTTAAAGCAAGTATGTTTTGGATTTTTTCTTTAACTTTAAGTTTATTATTAATTATAATAAGTATTATATTAATTTTATAGTACACGAAATTAGGACCATCCCTGTCATTTCTTTTTTTATGAAAATAAAAAATTGAAGTTTTAGTATGTTACATTGAATATGAACTAAGAAAACACATTTGAAGACTGGATATCAATAAAGGGCTAAGTGCCAAATAGTAGATTTAGATAAACGTAGAAAGTGTTAAGTGCTATATTTTTGTCCGCAAAAACGAGGTAAGTGCCGTTAAAAGAAGTCTCCACTTCTTTGGTAATTCTAATCGATTATTACGTAGTAAAACTCACAACAACAAACTAGAGGCATAATCGCAACAGGTTTTAATCAAAAGAATTCACACTGTAATTGAGGAGTTTTTCCAGCTGATTAGTTGGAAAAACTCTGTGGTACTTTGCCTGTTATTGCCTTTCCAGGAAAATACCAGTGGCACTTAGCTCATTATTTCCATACCAGCGGTAAGGTACATACATCTAACGTCTTTTAAGACCTTCAATTTTATTCTAGGAACATAGCTCTTTATAGGTTGTCACCAAATATGAAGGTTTAAGCCTCAAGTTTACTAATGTTTTTTCTTAAAGTTTACAAAAGAATTATTTTGTCACAAACCTACTTTAAACTTACCAATGTTTATGTAATTTCCGTTGAAATCGGAAGTGATATTTAGTTTGTTTAATTCAATAAATGCATTTACTAATGCCATGTAACAGTAAAATTTCAAATTTTCATTTTCATAAAAGTAATGAAAATGGGGAGGGGGGGGCGAAATTGGGATCCTAGTTTCGTGTATACCCGGTATAACTCTTTGCATTCTCAGCCAATCAGAACGCTCTATTTTGTCACGAGGTCCAAATTTTACAGTGATGGAATATTAAGGTATATCGAAAAATTGTGGAAGTGTATCCGAACCGGAGGAACGGACGTTTAAGGTTGCCTTTTTTTAAATAATTCATTTGACGTTAGAAACTTCAATAAATTAGGTTACTTAATATTTACATTCGTTATACATGTAGCCATGATGAATATCGCGCGTGTTTAAATTTTGTCTAGGTAAAATTTAACCACTTGTGATATAATGGACTAGCAAGCAAAAGGCACTAAGTCGAAAATAGATAATATATTTAGGTTTAATATTTACTATTGTAAAAAAGAATTAGTTTTAATTAGTCATCTAAATTAACAGATTTTAGATTATTTGAAGAGTACCTTAGAACTACGCAACTAATTTAAAGAACCACTTTTTCGAAAGATTTAAAATTCAAATTACGCAATCCAAATTTTAGATAGATAATAACATTTCGTCAAAATGTTCCATTTTTAAAATACATGGTGTGGGTACTTATAAATCAATTTTTTAGTCGCCGAAAATGTTATAAACCTTAGTGCAGTTACTAAAACCAATAAAAACTCATAGCACTATAGAGGCTTTACTCGCCTTCCTCCATGTTCTTACAACATTTATGTCATAATAGCGCCATCTATACGTAATCAAAATTCCTAATACAATTACATCATTAGATCAACTATTTTAATGAACCAAAGAGATCTTCATCAACTCAAAACAACGTTTCTTTGATATTCACTTTTCATTAATAACCATCTTATCGATACAACCGTTTTGTTGACCTTTCCTTCGACAAGGACGTTTTATAGACACTACATTTACATTCTAGGTGTTTTACCGATATTATCTTTTCACCGAATATACCGTGCGGACATAAAGCAAAGACCCCCCCCCCCCCCTGCTAACTTTTTAACGGTTATGTTTTTGATTCTGAAAATTTGTCTACCTAGGAATCTAATTGCGAACTTTCTAATAAAGGTATTTTTGATTTTGCCGAAGTTCCGGTTACACCAGAAGTGGATGGCAACTTCCTTATTTTAAATGGAACACCTAGTATATTTTTACATTTTCGTCTTCAACATAAAAATACCATTAATTGACCTAGCATAGTGTGGTCTACGATTAATACTTTCGGAATTACGCCCATTTGAAAATCGTATTTTTATGCAACTTCATTTACACCGGAAGTTGGACCCAACTGCCCCAACTTCGATATTTTAAATGAAATATTTTGCAATTAAGTTAATAAATTTAAACTTAAACAAAATTATGTTTAATAGTAAGTTCGTTAATTTTGCTGATTAACATAACCACTTTCCATGTCTTGACATTAATAAAATCTACAGGAAATCTCTTGGATAAAAATGTTGTTTAAATTTAATGTTATTAACATAATTGCAAATTGCAAAAGAAATCATTTAAATTAAGGAAGTTGGGGCACTTGGGTCCAACTTCTGGTGTAAATGAAGTTGCATAAAAATGCGATTTTCAAAAGGGCGTAATTCCGAAAGTATTAATCGTAGACCACACTAAGCTAGGTCAATTTAATGGTATTTTTATGGAGAACACGAAAATGCAAAAATATACTTGGTGCTCCATTTAAAATAAGAAAGTTGCCATCCACTTTCAGTATAACCGGAAGTTCCACAAAATCAAAAATACCTTTATTAGAAAGTTCGGAATTAGATTCCTCAGTAGACAAATTTTCAGAATCAAAAACATAACCGTTCCAAAGTTAGCAGGGGGGGGGGGGGGTATTTACTTTATGTGCGCACTGTAGTATCATCGACGTCATCGTTTCATCAGTTTAATTAATTTTGATCAAAAATATCTTTTTATTTGAACCAGATATGCGCCAACAAAGACATTTAAAATTATTTATTTGCTTGTATACCATAATGTAACCTTTACATACTTCAATTTGAGTAACATAAAGATGCTTTTTATCGGATTGATACTATCACGAATTCATTAGGGAACTTAATGGTCCTTAAACCGTAATGACATGGTTATGGCTTTTGGATCATAATAGTTTTCTATAGTACTAAAATTATGCTCCAAGGACCATATTGATTCCATTATACTACACAAAAAATTGATGTTAGTAAGATTGTCCAAACAGGAGCATACTTTTAACAAATAAAATAAGCACATTTTGTATTATGTGTTGAATAATTTTGGAGCTAATAATCGATTGATCACGAATACATATGTGTACACGGAACTAGGGCCACCCATGTCATTTCTTTATTTATGAAAATATAATACTGATATTTTAGTATATTGTGGTGGCCGAGAATACATATTTATTGTACTAAAAAAAATTTCAATATCACTTTCGATTTCACCAGAAACTACACGAACTTTATTATTTTAAATATTCCCTATATTTTGTACATATTT
This sequence comes from Stenus bimaculatus, assembly GCA_963971135.1. Classification (NCBI taxonomy): domain Eukaryota; kingdom Metazoa; phylum Arthropoda; class Insecta; order Coleoptera; family Staphylinidae; genus Stenus; species Stenus bimaculatus. Next base: position 64,914,213 of record OZ020180.1, on the reverse strand, counting down.
TTAAACATTGGTACGTCCAAAGTACGTTTGTAGAAAAAAAATATATTACCATAAAAAAATCCAAATATTTTTTATTGGTCAAACAAATTTTAGTAAACTTTCTATTTATACCTTCATATTGGGTATTGATACTCAATGGTAATCGGAACAAAAATCGTCTATCTATATATGGGGTAGCTCCACTATCATGCTATTTAAAAAAATGAAGATATTTGCAAAAAAACGCATCTTTAAGATATTTTAAAAAAGGTCGAATAAATTTCATAATCTAAAATTTATTTTGCGGATTTGATCGATTTCATACTCGAACATACTTAAAACTTACCAGTGTGTATTATTTAATAATGTGTACAAAATTAGGGTGTTACATTTAAAATAAGAAAGTTGATGTAGTTTTTAGTTCAATAAATCTGTTTTCGATAGAGGCGCTGCGAAGTAATTCCGAAAGCCCTTTCTTGGATTTTTTTGAACTTACAAAAAAAGGACAGTTTAAATAAAAATTTATATTTAACCCCGCGAATATTACTTATTTTATTATTAAAATCATTATATAATTAACTTTTGTGTAAATTTTAAATAAAATAGGAACATTTTATATTCGTTTCGATCAGTTGCTTCCGTCAAAACAGCGTCACCTACAATTAGCTACATTTAACTAAAAATAATCGATAACTTCAATGTCGGCTGATGTGAACACAGGTTATGTTATTACTTTTTAGTTGTTACTACAAAATATTACTAATGGTCGCAAAATCTCCGTGGTCGTCGGAAAAATAGAGTTCGCAACTCGCAGAAAAGTGAATTCCGTGCTCGTGTAATATCCTCACTCGGCTGGCGCCTCGTTCGACTATTTTCAAACTCGCACAAAATTCGTCACTTTCCAGTTCGTTGGGTAATATACTAGTCTTGGCACATACAACATACTAAAATTTCTTTTCGTTTATAACAGGGGTGACTCCAGTTTCATGTACACCCGGTATAATTATTATAAATTTATTCTGCATATTAAAATTTTTAATAAAATTCATATTCTAAAATTTCAATTATTTTCTTAAAATAATTATTTTAATGAATAAATAATATTAAAATGTAATAAAAAAATGATTCTTTAATTTACTGGTGACAACCAATTATCTGTATTAATTTAATTTACATTTCAAGTCGCTTTTATCTCTGAAATAAAATTTTCTAATCATTGCACCTTTAGTATTAAATTTTCACCCGCCACATTTCAAAACGAAATAATGAAATGGTAATTAGAATAATCTAATTTTAATTGTATTAATAGGTTATTACACCCCAAGCCATGGATGCAGCTTACTTACACCTGTTCATCACCCTTTATGCTTTCCTCTTTTTCAACTTTTTTTTTCTACTAATAAAATAAAGCAATGACAAGGTGCTTCTTAATATACGCTCTTAGATAATAGCTACTCCTGGTAATAATTACTCTACTTAACCCTGCCCGAATAAGCCTCATCTGCCTAGTAAGAATGTATTACTATACTAAAACCAAAATTAGTATATAAAAGCTTTTTTGTGAAGTTTTTTTGTTACAATCAAATATAAGGCTAGTTTAAAATGATTTCCTTATATAAATAATTTTTTGTAATTAATTTTTTAATAATAATAGTTTTAATTTATGTTCCTTCTTTTAGTAATAAATATTTCAATCAACGAATCGTTTAATTTGCATTGTAGTATTTTACTATATAAATAATATTAATCACAAATTAGGATCATAACAAGCTGGTAATGAATACAATCAGCGTTTTTTGATGTGCGGTTGAAGTTGAGCGATGTTTCTATCGGAATGTTGTCAGATTACCAACCGTAGGTGGCAACCAATAACGTATGCATAACCTTAATGTGGATGATTTGTCATGTGAACAGTCTAAGAACCAAAATAATGATGGCTGATATTAAGGGATAAATCAAAAGAATTATAAAGACGTGAGCGGTTTTTTAGAAATATTACATGGGGCTCATAAAATTGATGTACTGTCGTTAGTTATCCTTCATTTGCTTAGGCAATTATTTATTATCACTGTGACGAGACTAAAAATAGGATGTTTAAATCAAAAATATTTGTAAAATGTTTGGACAATGGTCTTTAAAATACGCATATTTTAGTGAAGGATATAATAAATATCCAAAGGAACCTCGAAATATTATATTATACAATAATTTTACTTCATTATTGTTTAAATCAGGCAACTAATATTAGATTGATTAAAAGTAAAATATAATTTTAAATAAGCAATGAAGAGTAGCTTGACTGACTTAAAAACATGCTTAGGTGTAATTAGGTAGTATTATATCAGTTTAAAACGTTTATTAATTTATTCATAGTTTCTTCTTAACGGCACGAGCCCCGGGACACATAATAAATTAATAATAACATGAATATTATAATTGTTACATTAGATCTATTATTTTATTTTTATTAAAAAGGTTAAGATAATCTGCTTGTTTGATTAAGATGATTAAAGGTGGGAGAATCTTCTAACGAGATAAGTAGGAAGAAGGTATTATTAGTACAACAAAAGAAAAATGTACAATAAATTTCTGCAAGATATGGGAATGATGATTATTTGTAAAGTAAATAAGTCACAAGCTATAAATTTTGCAGTGGATACAAAGCAGTAAACGCCCAGAGTATTCATTGAACTATTCATGCAGAAATAAAACAACTAGATGTAATAATAAGGTTTGGTCTTAGAGCGTAGACAAGAAGCTGTAAAACAAAATACAGGCTTCCGTGCAATTATTTATAATTTTACATCGTCCATTGCGCTTATTAGACAATCGGAATAAGTAAGATGAATTATATAAACGGGACGGCATTGCGTGTAAACTTATACTAATAATTAGGCACATTTCACAATCGTAAAGGCCGGGAGCAGAGATCATTAAAAATTATTTTTATATTTGTGGTGATTGCTTGCATGCTTAAGACAGGAAATCTATGTATTGATGTGTTAATATTAATTACTGAACCAGAAATACTTACTGATAATTACTTATAGAGATGAAAAAACTAAACCTACATGCCAACGCACATGTAACTACCTAGAAATTTGCTCAAATCACATCCTTGAGAAATTAGTTTTATAGTTTTTGTACTCTTTACAATAATAATTGTATTTACCTCAAAATGTAGTTTTTGTTATTAATAAAAACCTTAACCAAGAATTCTTAATTATTTAAATTGGTTGTTCACACTAAGTTTTAAATGTTTATAAAATAAGATAATTTCATATTATTAACATAATAGGTAACTACTGACCATTGAGTAAATTATTTTAAGTCTGTATACAAAACCTTATTTAAAAGAGTAAAAATTATTAGTTGTTATTTTTTTCGAAATAAGTGAATCATGCCCGTTTTCACCAATGATTCCTAAAACCTAGGCATTGCCTATATGCTAGGTATTGCCTAGTTGCTAGGTATTTTTTATTAAATGATTAAAAATACCTAGCAACCATTTAGGAATCGTTGGTGAAAACGGGCCATAGAAAACGGGCATAAGGTTGTTAGTTTTCAAGGTTCCTTTAGTTTGTTAGTTTTTTCTAGTTTTTCCAAAAAGTAGTCCATAACGCAAGAAGAAAGAAATGCCATCACCACTGATATGATCGAGTAGTCAGTTGGACTGACTAAATCGGATGACCCATCCACCCATCCAACCGACCGCCGCACAGCTCCTGAACTAAAATATTTTGCCAAAACGGTGGAATATTGGAGAAATGATAGCTTTATCGATAGCTATAGAAGAAAACAGGAAGAAAAGTGGGCACAAAAAGGTTCATTGAAAGGAAAAACATATCCATATGTATGGCCTTAATTAAGGAACTTAAGGGTATATCCTTTGCGCATCCAATTTTAATCTAATAACGAGTACTCGCATGTGGCTCGTATTACTAATAATTGCTAAAATAGTAGAACGGTCGGGTGGAGCATTAAAATTGATCGGAATCAGCATCTACATTGTCCAACTTAGAATTTAAGTGTTAGATTAGTTCTCCAGAAATGCAAATTAATTTCTCCTGTCTTAATTAGTTATTCTATAAAAGTATTAGTAGAAGTGTACTGAAATTTTGAGCAAACATTAAAACCAAAGACCAAAAATTCCAATAAGTGTATAGAGGAATAGGTGGTTGATTAACGTTCAATGTCCCTAGAATCGTTTTATAAAGAATTGCACAAGTATATTTCTTAATGTTTGTTATCAGCAGGACTTACTTAGCTTACACAACATTCAACTTATGATACGTTTTTGGGCTACATATGTACGTATAATATATAGCGAGCACCTCCATATAAGCAAAACATATTTTTCTTTGTCTGGTGTAAAAAAGTAGAGCATTGGTTTTACATGAATGAAGATATAGTTCATTGATTGAGAAACATCCCAGTAGTTTGCTTAAAAGTACATTACTATGTTGCTAAGATGTAGATATTGTTAAAAATGTGGCTATAACTGATGTGTCATCCGCAGACATAGTTACATATTTTGCAAGATCATTAATGAAATGCAAAGAGTTTTTACTTTTTAAGTAAAAGTAAAGTAAATATTGAAAAATTATACTTGGCCAGGATTTGAACCAGGTACCTCCAAATCTCATGTCTGGTGTGATAAGCACTACACTACCAAGGACCCATGACCTGCAAACATTTGCATGATTATTACAAATATTAAATATATTAATAATTATTACGCTAATTGTATAATTTATTTGTATTACCCCGAATGTCATAGGCCTTATGAAGCTTTTGAAGAATTCTGGAATGAGACACACAATCAAAGGCCCTACCAATTGGCTATCATCTACATTTCGTATACTTTGTTCGTAAAAACCAAATATATCAAACTTTTTTATGAAACTTATTAATTTCTCAAGTATCGCATACTCAAATTCTTTTGCTATTGGACGATAGTTTGCAATATTCTTACGATTGCCCATTTTGAAAACTGGTTTAACCGTAGAGCATTTTAAAGCATTTGGTAATATTCCCTCTTCAAAAGATAAATTTATGAGATATGTTATTGGAACACATACGAATTCACAGCTTTCTTTAAGGATATTGCAACTAATAGCATCTGTGCCATAACTAAATTTGATGATTTGATAACTATACGTATTTTCAAAATTTATACTCACACGTTTCTGGTTTCTTCACAGGTTATTTCCACGATATTAATGAAAAGTTGTATAAAATATCCTAGTTTTATTTAATAAAAATTTTATAACGTACTTGGTTTTAAATTTGAAATACGCTAACGCTAATATTAATTTTTTGATAATTACATAGTCCATTTAGAATAATTTTATAATGTTTATAATGTTTATAATGGACAATTTCCATGGTTACCTTATTTGTTTCTATTTAAAGACCTTTAATTTTGACCAGAATCTTCCAATAAAACTTGACTAATATGATTATGTACTTTTAAAAAGCCATTATTAAAGAATTGTTTTTCTATCTCCAATAGTATAAAAATAAATCCATTGGATGCAAGATATTAACTCAAATAAAAATAACAAATTTCATTTGATAGGCTTAAGAGGGTATTTCCCCTAAAAATTGAAAACCTCTAACTCTAACTTTTAATTTGAAAAATAAACTTAGAATCGATTAGAAAATGTATATTTTATCATTGAAACCCTTATCAGACTAGTAATCCTATTTGAACTAAAAAATGTTAAAAAGTGTATCCTGATTAAAAAATTATTGTGAGGTAAATATTTTAGTTAGAATATTGTAATGGAGTTTTCTTTGTCTATTTTTCATAGTAGTTTGTTCTAACTGCTTTTTTTGTTTATATTTTTATTTGAAGGTACCGCAAGAGGCTCCCAAAAAGTACTCAGTTTTATGCAGAATTTGTTAATTTTTGGGGAGATAATTTAAAACTTATTGCTAAAAAGCAGTTAGAACATTCTATATAATTTTTCAAAAATTTCCCCATCTTTTGGGGGTCACACGTAGGGAAAACTACCCTGCTTTTTTAAATTGCAATTCCTATCGAGTTTTCACTTATTTTAAAGAGAATGAAAGAAAACACATTCCTGCAAACCAGATGCCATTATGTTGATTTGTTAAAAAGTTATAAGCGATTAAAGTTATCAAAACAGTGTGGAAGAAAATCTAGTTACCACTGATATTTTGCAAAGAAATCTCATTGAATATTGTGTAAAAAAGCTTTTACACGATAGGAGGTGCTATCAGGGATGACAACGTAAATAATTTTTAATTAGCATCGACTAGTACCTACCCCAATTTGCTAATGAAAATTAGAAATAATTTGGCTCTATCCGGAAATCATTACAATAAATTAATGAAATTAAATACCAAATTTTCTTACTTTTTTATTTTGTTTGTTCATTGCACATCTTTCTAAATATACCGGGTGGAAATGAAAACCGGGTCACCTCGATAACATTTTATTTATAAATAAAAAAATTTGAAATTTGGCTATGTTCTATGGTTCAAAAAAACAAATTTTATGTGCATTTTTTATTTTCGAAATCACTTCCGGTTTCACCGGAAACACATATTTTTATTCATGGCTTAAAATACTTTTAAAAAAGAAGTATTTTTGAGATATTAGTTTTTATTTTTTGCGAAAAAAAAAATTTAAAAAAAAGAAAAAAAAGGTTTTCGAAGTCGGTGAAAAGTACCAAAACTAATTCTAAATAATTCAAATTCAAATAGCTAGTTTTTTGAAAAAAAATTTTTTTGCAAAAAGAATAAAAACTAATATCTCAAAAATACTTCTTTTTTAAAAGTATTTTAAGCCATGAATAAAAATATGGGATGTTACATTTAAAAAACAAAGTTCATGGTGTTTCCGGTGAAACCGGAAGTGATTTCGAAAATAAAAAATGCACATAAAATTTTTTTTTTGAACCATAGAACATAGCCAAATTTCAAATTTTTCTATTTATAAATAAAAAAGTTATAGAGGTGACCCGGTTTTCATTTCCACCCGGTATAATATTTGTTTTCTAAATTTTATAGTAAATGCTCAATTTGTCGGCCTTCTTTAATTTAGCAGATACCTAAGCGGTGATAAATCGAATTTTGCACGTTTTGGAGCATATCTCTATTAATTTGGTTGATCTCGTCAAGGCTCTGATTTTCCCATTCATTTAATGTTTCAGGCTTTGTTGTGTATACTCGATTTTTCAAAAAATCCCAAAAGAAAAAATCAAAAGGGGTTAAATCAGGTGATCTTGGAGGCTTCTGCCGATCCACCCTTTTTGGAAAAGTCACATTTCAAAAATTCCGTACTTCAAGACTAAAATGCGAGGGTGCACCATCCTGTTGAAACCAAATCATATTAAATAGGTCACCAGGATATAAATCAGGAAGAGCTGGAATTATATAGATGTTTAATAATAATTGGCGGTACCCTTGTGAACCCACGTTTCCTTGAATCACAAAAGTCCCAATTATGTTAAATTCAATAACAACCCATACATTTTGTTTCTGAATACGTTGAGTGTGATGCTCCTGCATCCATCTTGGATTTTCATGACTGCAATATCGAAAATTATATCGTTTAACTTGACCACTTATATAAAAACTTGAAGAAAATTTGGGTCTCTGTCCAGTTTTGCCTGAATTTGCTCACAGAATTCTTGCATAATCACCCTCTGACAATTATTGTACTAAATGGCATATATACGGAGTATATTGACTGGTTTTCAAAATTCTACGGATGGAACTTTCAGTAACGTCATGGAATTGAGGTGCCTATGTTAACTACTTCTTCCGAATTTTCTTCACTAGTTGCAGACTTCGGTCTACCACTTCTTGGTTTTTCTTCTACAATGCCTTCTTCTTAAAGTTCTTTCAACAGTATACTTTCAAATTGGGGGACCTTGGAAATTGACGGGCGTTCGTCGAAAAAGGCGTTAAAAACCTGAAGAACTTCAGTGTACGACCTAATTCTGTCTCCAAAACCACGAATCATTAACAGTGTAATTCTTTCTTATTCACCTAATTTTTGCGCCATTTTTAACTAATGACTTAATTCAGTAAAAATTTACTCAAAAGAAATTATTATTTAATAACTACGTTAATTAAAAATTCTAGATGTGCACTTTTATTGCATTTATTTATCAATATAATTTATACTGTTTTGTGTAACATTTTATTCAACACTGTTTTGATAACTTTAATCCTTAATAACTTTTTAACAAGTCGACATAATGACATCTGGTTTGCAGGAATGTGTTTCTTTTTTCGCTCCCTTTAAAATGAATTAAGACCAAATAGGGGTTGCAATGTAAAAAAGTTGGGTAGTTCTCCTCACGGGAACCCCCCCCCCCCCCTAAAAGATGGGGAAGAACATCTCAGATTGTAGTTTTTATGATACTGTATAAGTATGCAAATTTTTGAAAAACTATATTCATGCAATCAAAAAAGACAGGGCTGTCCCGGGACTTTTGGCGGACCCTGTATATCTTAGTGCTTACAAATTTTTATGTTGATATATTGAATTGGCAAAAATGTTTTGAAAATTACAAATACATGGGGAAATATCCACTTAAGCAAGAACAGAAATATGGAGGAAAAACTAAAAAACTGCGAAATTTCAGTTATTTCATGATATTTAGGGAATGGAACAAAATATCTTGGATTTCTAAGAGGAGTCCAAAAGAGCTTGAAATGGTGCAACTTTCTTGTAATTTAAGAAACTTTGTAACTCTTCGGATTTCCAAAGTCCCAATGGTGTGCACTGTAAAAGTGACCACCCTGTATAGTATCATTTTTGTGTTCATTAGATCGGACTAAATTACAAGCTTTAAACGCGTCAGGGGTTGATTTTGTGGAATACAATACAAACGGTGTGTTTCACCTAAGACCTTTATACCGCATATAGTCCAAATGGGTTATCTAATCTCAAAATTTAATTCAATAATAATACGTTAAATAAATATAAAATAATGTTATTGAAACATGTTTTAATTACTTGATGTTCGTTGATATTTTCTCAGGTACTTTTAAAATATGTCTTGTATTGAACCGAAGATGTGACAATAACAATTGACACATTAATAACCCAATAATTAATTTGTAAAGCCATACCACTTGTTTACCAAGGTACAGAAATGTAAAATTATTCTTGAAGAGCTGATAATATAAAACATTTATGTACGTACATAATAAATAAATATATGATTATTGTCGTATAAAATTTACAACGCCTAATTTTTTTGGGCGCGAAAGTAGATGTTGTATAAAAAGAGGAGGCAAGCTGTAAATAAAGTAAGTGCACAATGCAGAAGCTGCAACATATGAATTACAATATAATGCTATGTAAAATAACCGGATTCTGTATGATTTACCACAGCAAGCGCAAGTCTAACGCGTATTTATGACCAATAAATATAGCATATGGAATATAACTTAATAATCCCTACATAACTTAACTCAATCAAGACGGGGCATCCCTTCTTTTACCTGCGAGGTTAAGCCAACATCTAATTAAATAAGATAAATCAATTCGAAAAAAACAAATGCCTTTTTAAAATAAATTTTACAAAAAAGTAAGAATTTCAGTTAATGCTTACACGTGTGTGTGGTCCTGATTAGGGCAACATAAGTAAAATTCTTTGTTTTATAAATTGTATGTTGGAAATGTATAAAAAGAGGTGAATTTATAGTCATTAGTCCGTTAAATAGGGTTTCTATGTACTTAGAGACACGTGCTCATTTAAATTTTTAAATTAAAATTACCGGTGTTAAATTTTTTTATGCTCTGATGTTGATTTAAGGTGTATCTGATTTTTTTCCCCCGACAAACAGGTGATACGATATTTTTTATTATTTATTCGTGACTAGAGCATATGGATGAATTGAGTGGGTCAACTTATTTTGTTGTGAGCCGTTAAATTCGTATTTTATATTTATATTCACTTTTTTCGCAGCAATAGCCTTAGGCGATTTGTTTTATTTATAAAGCAATTATAAATTATAATTTACTCTGCGATTAAAATCTTTACAAACTTTTATCATTTATTAAATAAATTCTATAAGTAGTTATTAAAATTTAATTAAACACATATCATTTTTTAAATCAAAAGTAATTTCTTTATTTAAAGCTACTTATAGCGTAAATATTAGCGCGAAAAGGTGGAAGATTTATCAAACTTGTAGCATCAGTTGTTTGACATCCAATATTAAATTATTTTACCCCAAATACCATTAAGGGATGATATTTCATTGGGACTACCTGTTATGCTTGTAATATGGGTGGTTCATTCATTTAACACCCCTTAAAATCACACCCTATTAGCGTCTGGTGCTTTTGATGTTTATTGTGTGGACGTGACTCTTATAAATAACATCCCTTCTGGGTTAAATTTTTCAAGATTATAAGCCCTTTGGATTTATTGGGTGTGTTTATATAAAATATTATTTACGAAAGAAACACGATTTACAATTTAAAAAAAAATACCACTTCATAGGTATAGAAAATAAAACAATCAATAATCAAATAAAATATTTTACCCATTAAGATTTCAATAAAATATAACGATCCTTATAAAAACTAAAATTAAATGATTTGTTCCAATGGACTTTATGTAGGTATAAAACTTAGTTTTCGAAGCACTAACATTTTACATTTTTATTACAATTTTTTTAATTAGCAGGCGCGATTCTGAGATAATAGCCTTAAATACTTGTTAAATTTCTTAATGAAATGCGTGGTGCTTAAAGTAAGTAATTTTCAGACTACTCAGCTACTAAGCATCAGCCTGCAGCAAATAATTTAAAATTTAAAGCATAATAAATGATCGTAGGACGTTGAAATAAAAGCTCGCTACTATGGTAAATATGCAGACATTTATTAATTGTAAACAATTTATTTTCTTCTTTCTTTAAGTTTAAAATGTTTTCACTATAATTGGAGCTTTATTTATCAGTAAAATTTAGCAAATTGTATCATTTAAGTTAATGCAATTACGTGGCTAAATAAATTATCCTTTTAAATCTGTATTTAATGCAACTTTTAAAGAATGTTTTATATTATGCTTTACTTAAAATGATAATAAAATTTCAATCTAAAAAGTTTATAAATCGTACTTTATAAATAAAGAACTAGTTTAGCTAATTTAATGGTAAAAATACCACAACATAATTATTCTATACACGGTATTTTCAAAATGCAGGTCACTTCTTTGAGTACGTATTGAAATAATAATAAAATGTTCATTTAGACTTGACTTCTATACCACACCCAAAACTGAAATGCAAACAACTTATTAAAGGTGCTCTGATAGAAAACTCAATTTTCATAGTCAATTGAAATCATTATTGTTGAATTATTTATAGTAGACATTTCAGTGGAGGAGCTTTGTCGTACATTGTTAAGAAAAAATTACTACCAAAGTGAACCTCTAAAGAATCTTTTAGTGTAATTCGTAATTTTGATATACCGTGTCTTCTTCCAAGTGGGTTGACGATCATCCCCTAGATGAGAAGAACTATATTGGCAAGTTCTCTATCCATGAAGACACATCAATTGAATAACCAAAGAAAATTAAAAAAACAACTTCACCTCTGGATTAGATTTCTTTCCTAATTGAAAACTACGCTAATATACTTTGTAAACCATTAACAGATTAACTCATATTTTTTATATTATTTTAATATTTGTATATTTCCTTCAGATTGGAAAGAAGTTCCGATGTGTGTAGAAATAAAAATCTAAAAATCTTATTTCAAATCTTTTAAATTTTTCTCGATACGACTCGATGAAATTGATATTATTAAACTTAAGTCTGGAGTGTATTCTCTAGACTTTAATAAGGTTTTCGATCTTGAAATCTTGAATACTTTATCATATTAGGTAATTTCATTAATTTAATGAAATCGTATTTGAATAAATGCATTCACTTTGTAGTGTGTAAAGCTCTTCTAGATACATAGCGAAATGCGGATGTATCTTTTATTACCCTTTATCCATATCTTAGGCGATATCGATTGTCCTTCATTAATGTTTGCTGATGATTTAAAATTACTTCACATAGCTTTTTAGATTGTTTAAAAATATAAAATGACCAATACTGCACTTGACCGAATTACTTCAATTTGGGATTTAGGTGTCTACTTTTATATAGAACTAATCTTCAAAAATCATATTATTAAATTATCAAGTGAATGCTACAAAACCTTAGGGCTCATTATCAGAAATTCAAGAACTTTAAAAACTTAATAGGTACGATAAAAATCTTGTTTACTGCTTTTATGGCTAGTAAATTGGATTATTGTTCAATTATTTGGGTGCCCCATTATAAACATTATACCAAAGCTTTTAAAATAACTTAAGAGAGGTTCAGTGTAAGATGATGGGTGGTAGGACAAATTCGCAATTACTTTTTGATACAACTGTATTCAGCGACCAGAGGTGGGATGTTGTTTCTCTGGCGGAATCCAAAACTCACCAAAACATCATCATTTGGGCGAAGAGAACAATCTAAATAATGACGAACTTTCGGAAAATTATGACGTTTTAGCGAGTTCATAAAACTCGCCAACAAAACAAAATCCGGCCTCAGTTTCGATTTCGATTGAAATCTTTTTCAAGCTATAGAAAGAACAATTAGTTGATTGATCATTAAAATTTAAAATATTTTAAAAATTAAAGAAATTACATACACAGAAGATAAAATTCACAAATTACATAGATGTTTAGCTTTTATAATAAATCATGTTTCTTAAATGAAATTAAAAACACAATAAAAATACAATAATAAGAAAGGCTTGTAAAAACCACCTTAAATTAGACAGAAATAGAAAATATTATCAAGTTCAAGATTAGTAATCCTATAACAATTAACTTAAAAATGTCTGATTTTATTAATTACTTTTTGTAATGTTGATTAGACTGTCAATAAAAGCATCAATTAATATGGAATTCATTAGTACCACGTGATTTGTGTCAATTTTTGGTAAGAAGTTAAATTTACTGTACGTTCATGTGCACGTTAATTTTGTAATTTGGTTTTAATATACATTTTTTATATGTTGTTAGTAATTAATAATTTCATTTTAGTAATAATTAATCAGATTCTATAAAATTCTATTTAATTAATCAAGTTAATTATTATTTATAAATGATATATAGTCTTATTTGCTATTTTTATTTCCCAAACCTGCAATTATTAATTAGATCATTATACAGGGTGTCCCACTTTTTTTTTAGATAGTAAATGTCATTCTGAAGAAAAAATTTCCTATGAACTATTCTGTTTTTTCAGCTCCTTAAAAAGTTACAGCAATTTTAAAATTGATAAATTTTTATGATTTTTTATGATTTTTGTGGAATACCCAATATAATATTCTTTCTTATTATATATGTTTTTATTTAAATCAATTATTTTTGGATTTTTTCTTTGCCAAATAGGGTTTTTTGAACATACTTGGCTGTATTTAAAATAAGTGAACGACGAGGTTAAATTTTCCTCGGTAAAATTTAGCATCATATTGGCCTAAAGATATACAATATACAAAAGCATACTGGATTTAAATTAAACAAAATAAAATTGAATGAAATTTATACAGGGTGTCCCACAAAAATCATTAATTTTTTGACATTTTAAAATTATTGTAACTTTTTAAGGAGTCAAAAAAAATAATTTTTTGTTCAGAATGACATTTACTATCTAAAAAAAAATTTCCTGAAAAAAAAAGTAGGACACCATGAATACATATATGACTCAAATTATTTACCTTGTGGATGGTGTTCATATTGTTGGTTTGTTTTTTGGTATTCATAGCTTCACTCATAAACCCTTTTGATAAATTGTCTTCCCTATCTATAATTTCCACTTTACAAAAATCCACGCTGTGACCGTCTACAAAGTGATGTAGCATCAACTCCGTTTTGTTTTCATTTTTATTTTTTGGTCTACAATCATATTCATGTTGGTAGATTTTGATTTTAGATGTTGGCCTGTTTGACCTATGTAGATTTTATTAAGAGAGGTTTGTTAATTAATTATACATATTTTCTAATAATATAATAAATATCCCAACTACAATGTCTCATATTCCTTACTTTAGGGAAATACATATGTTATTTGTCTATTTATAATAAACAACGATGTACTAAAATGTGTTAACTTCAGAAACTAGTAAAATGATGTATTAATGATACTAATTCCCTCTCAAAATTAAAGTTTCAGGTTCCCAGACCAAATACACGATTGCTAATCATCTCAATTCTCCCATTATATGATCATACAATGAAAACCAATTCTCTGCTGATATTTTTTTCATCCAATTTTATACAATTCAAATAACATATTATCCTAAATATTTAATAATACCTTTATGGTCAGGAATGAAAAAAAATCTCCTTACAAACTGACTTTTAAACTATTCAGGATATTCCCTTCGTAGTTCTTCAAACATCAGTGTTGGAAACTAGAGAAAATTCCAAAAAAGTGGATATCTATCTTTTTTGTTTTGCATGTACAGGGTTTTGGATTTTAGGTCACCAAATTCGTCACAAATCATAAAATCACTAATTTCATATTTAATTGCACGAAGAAATAAAAAAATCACTAAGAAGCTGAAACAATCCTCTTTATAACAGTATAAAATTTGAAACGGCCTTTTCCTTCACTCACCATAGATTATTACCATCGGCCACCATCGGCGGATAGACAGGCGCGAAACTGATATAAAACACTTGGCATTCCTACAAGTGTCATTTATAGCCCACCTGACAAAGCAAAAAACAAGAGCCATAGTTTAAAAATTTCCCAGGTTTGTTTAAAGTCTCAAGAAGTTTCAGAAAATTAAGAAAAAGACTCAACCGAGATGAGTATTTTCTTGGAGAAAATTTACAAAAACTGACAAAAAAATATTTTTTTCATATTATTTTCTTTTCGATTTTTTTTTCAGTATTTATATATATATAACTCTTGTCATTAATTGAAAGAGGATGGTTTTACTTTTCTAATGAAAGTTTTATTAAATTCTTACGTACATTGTTTACAATGTAATCAGCGATTTTGTGATTTTTGACAAAAATCGGTGATATAAAATTTAAAACGCTGTAACTCCAAAACTAAAAAGGAAGCAAAATTTTTAGTTTTATCTTGATCCAATTTCTAACCCACTCGATTGATGAATCACGAACGGAACACCACACAATATTAGTAAAGTTGAATATCAATTAAAATAATAATTAATGTTCATTTTTATATTTACAATTTTTAAACCATTGCCTTAAATTATTATACATATATGAATTTACATAAGCAGAATACATTTACATACTTTCTCATTGTAATTATGTATACTGTTAGGTAATATAGTTTACAATTATAGTTGCCTAAACTCGGTTTCTTTTAATAAACCTTTCCAACAATACCACACTCGATTTCGAATACTTATGTTGTTTTTGGAAATTGTGCATTACATCAAAAAATTCTTTAGTGGAATTTTTTTCCCAGCAATGTACGATAAAATGTTCTCAAAATAGAGGCGTGGCACAGGCGGTCTCGGATACCCTGTATATACAGGGTGCGGAACAAAATCTGTATAATTGCAATAACTTTGTTTATATTGGTTTGATGAGAAATATTTTACATAAATGTTGTAAAGTTTAAAAAAGTTTAAAATTTTGTTGTTTCATTTAAATGCCGTAGCACTTGTTAATTAAGAGCAATTTCCTAAACGGAAAATATAGTGGTGTAGTTCTGCAGTCAAATAAGCTAGTGCGAAAAACATTTTTCTTTAATTTTTTTTGAAGATGATTTAGAAGTCATTTCTATAATTCCTTGCAGAAGGAAAAAAATGAAGAATGTACAAAAGAAAATATAATGACCTAAAAGTGCCTTAACTTTGAACCCCTCTAATTAATTTTGTGCTAGGTTGCAGAAGGTGACTATCCGCTAGGATGTAGCCTAATCAATTTATATTATAAATCTGAAAAAAATTGAAAATCTATCGAAGGAAACTTGAGATTTAACTATATAACTAATGCTCGATTTAATGATTTTTCACAATTTTTCTTCCCAAACTCGCGCGCCCTCTAGGGATACGCATTAACTATCAGTGATTAGCTGATAATTTGCAAAGAATCTCCAGAAATGTGGGATTGATTTTCTATTCCCTGTTATTATCTCCTACGGAAAATTTATCGCGGACGTCTCGGAAGATGCTCTTAAATGTTTTATAAAATATTTTTGTACAAAAAATTTTAAAAGAATATTTTACTTATGTGATATCTCTAGATTCGGAAAACTATGTAGATTCCAAATTTAAAAAAACAATTAAAGACGCGTGTTTTTTTTTTTTTTTTTCTAACGACTTGAAGTTAAAAATGCGAGCCGGCGCGTAGCGGGGAGCGATTAATCGACCTGTTAGAAAAAAACCTTATGATACTGGTCCCGAAAAACGAAAGCAGTGCTTTACTGAATATTATAGGACCGCTTTTAGTTCTTTACTAGGTATAGTAACGAACCAAAATAGAAAATAAAGTTTTATAAAAGTTGTTTCATTTAAACGGAAAAAATGAATGGTCTTGATTATTCTTTGGTCAAGAGCCATCTTTTGAGAACCTATAATTTTAATATTAGTTTTAAAATCTTCTTAAAAAATAAATGATTTTTCACAGGTTTTTATTTGGCAGATTTTTAATTTCCAAAATTTTTATGAACAATATTTTGCCCCTCAGCGAAAAAATCCAAAGGTTCTTCATTTTATTCTCTTTAAACTAAACAATTTTTATTTGAACCATTTTTTGCTAAGCCATTTAGGCATTTGCACAGTTAAAATTTAAGCTTATAGTGGCACCTAATTTAAAAAAAATGACAGAAATGCAATGGGTAATCTGTCAATTTTTTATTTTAAGTCACTTGCTCTCATTTATACATTTTATCCTCTTTGTCACAGAATTGGGGTTCTTGTCAAACGCATTGTGGCTAGTTTTCGGGCATTTATCTTATGTACGTTGTGTTGTGTCTAGATAATAATTATAAGTAGGTTATAATGTTTTTGATAAAAGAAGCATCGAAACATCTCATCTCAAAAATGAAAACGATAGTTGAACCTAAATATTACTTTGTTGACAAATAGTAAAATGCAACGATTACCTTTTTTATCAATAATATAATTGTCCATGGTGTATGTATTTCTTTTATAAAAATCAAATCAATTTCTTTTCAATTGTAGCCTTTATTTGAAATATAATTTTTTTATTAAAAATAGCTAATGCATTTTCGATCCTTAGATCATCATCAGGCTATAAAACATTAAATAAAAATAATACTATAACAAAGTATTAATAGAAATTACCTTGAAAAATATTTTTAAAAAATTTAAATAAAAATGACTTATGTAAAAAATTGTAAATAAATAAATAAAATTAAATTTTGTTTCACAAAGATTACTATAAAAAATAAACTTTTTATAAACTAAAATAACAAGTAAAGTAAAATAAATAAAATCTTGATGTAAAATATAAAATAAAATATAATAAGTTTATAATAAATTTATTTTATCAAAAAATTTTGTGCATTTGTAATTAATAATATCATTAACGCTAAGGTCTTTTCTTTTTGAAAAACAAATTTCTAAGTTTTCTGCCAAATCAAGTTTTTTGCCTTTATTATAAAAATGCAAAATAGAACAAAAATTTTTAGAGTCAAATGTATGATTATTATCATTAATGTGTAATGCGAAATTTGAATCTGTTTTATTTAGTTGTATACTGCTCAAGTGTTCTTTAATTCTTGTTGCAATTTTTCTACCAGTTTGTCCACAATACTCTTTACCACAATTACAAACAAGTTTATATACACCACTTCTTTGCATACAACTAATGGGATCTTTGTTTTTAACGAAAATATTTTGGAAATTTGTTGGTTTTTTAAAAGTTACTATAATTTTGTCGTCAATGTTTTTCAAAATATTTTTAATTTTGTAAGAAACTTTTGGAATAAATGGTATCGAAAAATATATCTTATCTTCAATTTTGGAATATAATCCATTATTAAGATATTTATGTAAACAATTACTTCTAATTTTAAGAAAATGTTCAAAAATGGTTAATTTTGAAAAATGATTTTTAAATGCAATGTGAAGAATATTTTCAATTTCTTTATTAAAATTTTGATATGTTAATGGAATTGAAAAACATCTATAAAAAGAAGAATTGAAAAAAGCCAACTTTTGGGACATAGGATGATTCGAATAAAAATCAATGCAATGATCTGTATGAGTTTGTTTTCTATAAATTTCAAATGAAAAAATATTATTTTGTGTTCTGTTAATTAAAATATCTAAAAAATGGAATGCTATTGTTTTTTTCTAACTCATATGTAAATTTAATTGAATTGTTTAAAGAATTAAGAATATTCATTAAAACATCTATATTGGGTTCCTTTTTAACGATACATAAACCATCGTCTACATATCTTACCCAAAAAATACAATTTTGAGAAAAATAACTGTTTAGAAATAACATGTTTTCTAAATTGTTCATAAAAATATTTGCCATGAGTGGTGACAATGGATTACCCATAGCTAATCCAGTTTTTTGCGAATAAATTTGATTATTGAAAATAAAGAAATTTTGTTCAAGACATATGCTAGTTAAATCTATTAATGCATTACAAATTTCATCACTTAAATTCTATTTTGCATTTTTATAATAAAGGCAAAAAACTTGATTTGGCAGAAAACTTAGAAATTTGTTTTTCAAAAAGAAAAGACCTTAGCGTTAATGATATTATTAATTACAAATGCACAAAATTTTTTGATAAAATAAATTATAAACTTATTATATTTTATTTTATATTTTACATCAAGATTTTATTTATTTTACTTTACTTGTTATTTTAGTTTATAAAAAGTTTATTTTTTATAGTAATCTTTGTGAAACAAAATTTAATTTTATTTATTTATTTACAATTTTTTACATAAGTCATTTTTATTTGAATTTTTTAAAAATATTTTTCAAGGTAATTTCTATTAATACTTTGTTATAGTATTATTTTTATTTAATGTTTTATAGCCTGATGATGATCTAAGGATCGAAAATGCATTAGCTATTTTTAATAAAAAAATTGTATTTCAAATAAAGGCTACAATTGAAAAGAAATTGATTTGATTATTACCTTTTTTTATTTTACGAAATTGAAGAAGAAGAAGAAGAAAAATAAGAAGAATTGTACTCTTATATTAACCAGAATAACTTTCAACATCAAAAAGTCACTTTTAGGTAAAGTAATAAATACCTAATAAAACACGGTTTTAGTAGTGCAAATGCATTTTATTGTAAATCATTTAGCATCGGTATAATTATTTTAAACGTTGCTATCTCTTGGTTATTTTATAATAAAGATCATTAGTTTGCAAAAGAGAGCAATGTAAAAATATAATTGGCGCTATGGGGAGCATATCGTTTTGATTAATCAGTAGCTGGAGCTTAATAGAAATCCGGCAGTGTTTTATACAAAAGTTAGCTGCGTCATTTGCGACGCGTTATTTAAGCTATAATTATTGATGGTCAATCATTTCATCGGTTACTTTCCTGTAGGTATAATCGCCTAGTCAGGGCTTTAAAATTATATTTTACATCTGCCCACAAATTATTGTCTAACTTTGAATCTTATCACGACATATTGTACGAATTCCAAAAATAATTGAATAATTTTCTTATTTATTGACCTAAGTAATTATGTGTAAAAATTTGTAGAATGCTTGTCGACGAGAAATGTCTCAATGATGACATACATTCAATTCCATTCCTACAATAATTGATCAATAATTATTACTGCAACTTAATTAATATGCACTTTGTAAGTACGAAAAAACTTAAGAAGCGCATAAAATGCATTTAAAATTTCCAACTACTTAATTCCCAGCTCCTTTGTTAAACTTCTTATGTGAACATAATTGAGTGCACATTAATTAATTATCAATTCGCCACTTAATTGCTTAATTTATTTGTCCCCATGTGTTTAAATTTATTACAAATTAATTTCGAAAGATAAAAAATAAATCTGTACCTTACTCACGCATAGCTATTACAGCAGAAAATTACATTGTTTCTTTTTATGCGTGCTGATGTTTTAAACCGTCCTTAGAGCGTTCAAAATGCTTTAATTTTTAACAGCTTGTCTTCACAGTCTTATTTTAAGTTCTTAATGTAAGTTGAAGAAGCTGCAACGATTAGGGATTGTTTTCTGCTACATCACCCAAGAATGTTAACATTTAATTTTTAGTAACTTGATAGGATAACAAGACTCCTTTGAACGAAAAAAGGAAAAATATCGTCTGACTTTCATTGAGTTTGTTTATAGCTCGGAAATTTAATGTGAAAAGTATTGTATTAAATTCTTCGATTCGGTTATTCGATATTTTATCTACTTTTGTAGCTTTAATTCCATAAGTGTTGGTTTTTTTTTATACTCAATTAATTGTGTATTAACAAGAATTCATGTTATAATATAAAATATAAAAACTCATCTTAGAAAATGTATGAAGAAGTGATATTAAAAATTTATTACAATTAGAAAGGTATCTATTTTATTTTTTTAATAATTCTTAGGATTTTTTGTTATTCTCTTATACCAGCCCAATATTTTTTCCCAAATAAATATAAATCACAATTTTTTATTTTACTTACTGTTTTTGAATATCTCATGAAAAATTATAGTATACCTGGCTATACTTTCGGTTTTGGCGTTTTTTTAAAAAAAGTAAAATTGAAGCAGTTTAAACCGGTATGCGTGATTAACATATGCCTTTGTGCAGAGCCAATTTAACATGAACATCCACATAAAGTATTTGCGTTCTCACTTAATCACCGTATATGACACTAATCTGCGAGCGCCATCTATTATGCCTCAAAAGATTAAGATTTTAGCGGCCGCATTCATAACTTACATATATCAGGGGTAAGCTCGTTTGCAAACTAGATAACTTTATTTTGTTGTTGCGGCAATAATCATAAATTACACGCTCATGCTAACGACTTTCGGATATTTTTTAACTTCAAATATAGTAAGCTTGCGATTTAATATAAAGTAAATCATAAAATAAATCGTAAAATTTATTTAGTTTAATGCCTTCTTACATCGTGGACTATACGTTCCATTAAGACCTTAGGCCAAAATCTGGATACTTTCACTTTTTTGTAATAAATAAATTTAAAAAATGCGCACCTGTCTTATCTTTTATACGCTTGTAAGGTTGTTTTGCCAAATTTAGATCCTGTTGACATCTGCCGTATCGGATTACGGAAAAACAAAGCACAATTATCGCGTGCAGAATTAATTAAAAACGATTGCATTTACATAACGCGAAGTTTTGATTTAAAAGCCTTAAAAGTGCGGACCAATAATATAACCTCTTCTAGAAAGATGTTTGTATATGGTAACTTTGATTTATTTGTCATTATACAGGGTGTCCCAACGCTGCGAGGAAGTAACATTACTCTAAAATGAAAAAATATTTATTGACATGCGATTTTCGACCTAATATACAATACTTTTACACACTAAAAATATTTTAGTAATATACCGGGCGCCATTCCAAGATGGCGGAACAAAGTTACGTTTTTTTTTAATAGAATAGACCGGGAGCTCGCGACATTTTTGGTCTCCGATTTCATACAGCATGCCTGTTGGAGGAGAGAATATTTACCCTATAAGAACAAAGAAAAGCGGGTACTAAACCCCCGCACGCTTTCCGATCATATGGAAAATTGCATTTCCATTTTCACAAAAAATGGTGTTTTTCTCTGATTTAATATTGCATGCCCTTTTAGTAAAAGCTAGTTAAAATAAATTTAAGTCTTGAAAATTAGAGGCATGCTATTCGCGCGGTCCCAAAGGGCTCAAATGGTCATGTGATCTTGTAATAAAAAAAAATGATTTTCCGCGTTTTCATAATGCATGCTAATGGAAAGAATTAAAGTTTATGTCATAAAACCCCTATAAAAAAATTGGCATGCGGCCCTCGTTCGCTTAAGTGTGGAAAATTTAGGAAAAGTTTTGTGGAATGACACTGAAGTTTAAAATTTTCACCAAACTTCAGTGTCATTCCACATAACTTTTCCTAAATTTCCAAACATGAGCCAACGAGGGGCGCATGCCAATTTTTTTATGGGGGTTTTATGAAACAAACTTTAGGTTTAGGTTTAGTATAGAGACTAGAAGAACAAACTCTTATTTTTTATGTGAATGAAAACGACAGAATGATGAAAGTCGTCGAGAATACGATCTCGATCGGTCCAAGAATAGGCATGACACCGAATATTCTCAATAATCTTCATTTTGAGGGGAATGGATTGCACGTGTATAAATGTCCAGGGGTTCTTGTAGTGGTGTAATTTTCCAGGAGGTTTTTGTCCTAGAACCCATTTTTATCATTTTAGAGTTGTGTACTTGTTGTGGGCCAAGTGATTAATCGGGGCAATATTAATAATGCCCGAGCATTATGAATATTGACAATTGAAATAGGGCAATTTAATAAATTTGTACAGATATATGATAATTTATCACATTGCCCGGGCATTATGAATAGTGCTACAGTGCTTCTGGGCACTTTGATAAAATTCACGTCGCATTACCGTAGGGGGATACCAGTTGCTAGTCTTGCTGTCCAGGAGAAAAGAGCATGTGACGCGTGGTGTATCACGACATAACCTTTAATTTTTTCTTTAATGTGTTTAAAAAGATATTTACCTGTTATATAGTATGGAGAACCCATTAATAACTGATATGAATCGACGTTTCAACGAACGCCTAAGTGAATTAATGTTATCGAAAGGACAGAATACACAAATTTTTACAAAATCAGTTTATTTAGAGATGATACAAAAGGTGAAAGAATCTAAAACTAAATTGACGAATAAAAAACCAGAAGATTATCAGCGTTTACGAAGATTCGATGTTATGACTATTGGAGAAATGGAGAAACTTATTGGGCCTGTAAAAGAAGGTAATTTAACCTTTTTTGTTTCTAGCCCAATGATGCATATTTGTCTGAAAACTTGAAAAAAACTGGGAGGCTTGCAGGGGAGGGGGTTACAACAACTAATATCATTTTGTCTTGAAAATATTTTCCGCTTGTAATAAAAATCGACCTGTCACAGCATTTTTTTACTTATTAACTCGTTTTTACAAGAGTTATTCAAGGTGGCTTGTTTTAAATTATACAGGGTGTCCCACGATTTGGTTTACAGGCCATATCTCTGTTATTTGAAGAGATAAAAAATCTTTGATGCTATTAAAATATTTTTTTTTAATTTGATTTTTTATCTCTTCTGTAACGAAGATATGACCTGTAAACCAAATCGTGGGACAACCTGTATATTTTTTAGGTAACCTTATTAGGTATTACACACACATGGAAGAAGTATTCCAGATATTGCATGAATCTGATATTACAATAGGTCACGGCGGTAGAAACAGGATGGAGAAGGAGTTAAATTCTAAATATAAAAATATCACGAGGGAAATGATTGTCATCTATTTAAATTTATGTATGACTTGCGAAAAAAACATAATGTTCCAAAAAAAGGCTTAGTCGTAAAACCGATTCTTAGTAAGGAAATGAATGCAAGATGTCAAGTCGATTTAATCGACATGCAGTCGCAAGCTGATGACCAATATAAATTTATTCTTGTTTATCAAGACCACTTAACAAAATTCGTTCAACTGAGACCGCTTGAGACCAAAAGAGCCGAGGAAGTCGCACATGTACTTTTAGATATTTTTACAATATTCGGAGCACCGAACATTCTGCAGAGCGACAATGGCAGGGAATTTGCCAATAATATTGTCGAAGATCTTTGTAGTACATGGGCCGAATTAAAAATAGTACATGGGAAACCCAGACACTCTCAAAGCCAAGGGTCCGTAGAGAGGGCAAATCAGGATATAGAAAATATTCTATTTTCATGGCTAGAGGATAACAATACAAACAAATGGTCAGAAGGATTGCGCCTTGTTCAATTGAAGAAGAATCGAGCTCATCATACTGGCATAAACTGTAGTCCATATGAGGCCATGTTCGGAACTAAGTTAAAAATCGGTCTAAAAAGCTCTTTACCTGCAGAAGCTCTGGCTAATATTAATTCAGAGGAAGACTTAGTAGCCCTTTTAAATAATACGGATGTGCAATCTGATGAAAACTTCACAGAACAGTTACCTGGCCCAAGCGAAGTTTCACCATCCTTTGATGTACAAGAAAATTCAACTGAAGAAACTGTTTCGAAGTGTGACAATCAAGAAATTCCTTCGGAAGAGTCAGGGACCATTGAAGATAATGAAAATGTTGAAAAGAGAAAAAAAGATGTGAGAAAAATTAGGCAAATGGCTTTAGATAGTTTAAAAAAACAAGCTGGGAAAATGCTTAATACTTCCAATTCCAAATTTCCCCCGGCGAAAGTAGGTGATACAGTTAGGGTTAGAGTACCAGATGTAGACCGAGCTCGTAGTGATGGAAGAAATATATTGGCTATTATCATTGAAATAACTGACGCAAAGCTATATAAATTAGGAACAAAACATGGTATATTAAATCAACATTATTCTAGAAACCAATTCACCATGTGTAAAGAAAACTTTATTTCTGTCGAAGAAGTTCCATGTTCGGAGATTTCGCTGAGAGAATGCGCAAGAATGTCATCTAGTTGCGGGGATCAAGGATATAAGCGATGTAGTTGCAAAGGGGGATGCAAAACTGATAGGTGTACTTGCCGCAAAGAAAAAATAATGTGCAATTCTAAATGCCACCAAAGTTTAAACTGCTCCAACAAATAGATGAATTTGAAATATTATTTTTTTCCACCATGGTTCTAATATACAGATAGAGAAGTTGTGGTACATATTATTAAGTTTAAGTAAAAAAATATTTAAAAAATACTTATTGAGTTGATTTTTATTGTTTCTTAAATTTTATTTTTTTTTGAGAATTATATTATGTTTATCCTATATTATTTTAATTAATATTACATTACAATTATTATTGAAATAAAAATTATTAAAAGAAAAATGATTTATTCACTGTTATAATGCCCGGGCAATTTGATATTTTTATAATATTTTTTATCTTGCCCGATCGTTTTGGGCTTTTTCTATATTGCCCGGGCATTATGAATAATGCCCCATTAATCACTTGGCCCATAACATACTTACTAGCACCGCTGAGCCACCCTGTATAAGAAAGGTATTATAATATGCGGTGATTTCAAACTTAAACATTTTTGTCTCGCAATAAATAACTTCTCGTTTTATTAAAACTTTAATTTAGATTCTATTTTCTCTCTTTTGTTGTTTTTCTAATTTTAACATACAATTGATTTCCAAAACTGTTTTAAGATAAAAAGTAAGAATCTATTACTTCACCAAAATGTTCCAATTTAAAAAAAAAGGGTGGTGAAGTTTACTCATAAAAAAGATAAAATTCACTGATTATCTGCCTTAACATTTTTTATTACCTCTCGATTTTGAAAATAAAAATATACAATTATATTTAATTTTTGATTTAAAATCTTCCTGGAAGGATAACGATAATAAATTATTTTAGTTGGGTATATAAGATGCTATAAAATGCATAATAAAATCAAAATTAAATGTTTGCATAAATGGAAGGTTAAATTACTAACGGTGTAATACATTGTATCTTATAAGTAATGATTTATATTGTTCAATAAAAAATAATAATGTGTCTTTATTAAACTGCACTTAATATTAATTTACAACTTCTCTTGCTAATATTATAATAATTACTGAAAATTGTTTATATTATAATGCAAGTTAGTACCAATTAAGATATATAAATTGATTAAGATTTATTTACATCTGTACTACATTTCTTGTATTAAAATACTTCAGTAATAAAAAGTACTAGAGACAAAAAAATTCTTGGAATTAAAATTCAAACAAAATAAAACTCACGTTACCAGTTATGTAAAAATAAAAATGTCACAAGTTTTTCATTGACATTGTAGTATTTTTCCCCCGCAATGTACTACAAAGTATTCTCAAAATGAAGGGGTCGTACGGGTGGTCTGTATTTTATAATCACATACAGGGTGTCCCAAACTTTTATTTCGAGAACGCTTTGCCGAATGTGATTGGGATAAAAAAAATATTACAAATAAGTGAATACAAAGAATCTAATGATATAGGTAATTTTAATTTTCTGGAATGAAGTGTTAGAGTACAAGCAACTGGAAGTAACTTGACATTTTAAATCCCTACAGGAGTCAAATGTGGTAATTTTTTGAATATTAAATTTCAATTTATATCCATTGTTCTCATCAAGTAAGCTTTGTTTTTTTTTTTAATTTACAATATCAAGGACTATTCAACTCACAAGTGATTATTTTTTGTGACAATTGAAACTTCAAAAATATCAGAGATTATTTGATGACGTTAATGTCAAATTTGAATAAGTTTGAAGTTGGCTGTCAAATTTTGCACAAAAAAGTGAAAAATGTTGGTTAAATAGTCCCTTAAATATGCACTCTTGTTCAAATTATAAGTCGAATATTTTTCATACATTACCACTCATGTCATTTGGGGTTAAAAATTCCCCGACTGTGTAGCAGGAGGAATTAAAACTTAACCCCAAATGACATTCATAGTAATGACAGTGAAAAATATTCGACTTAAATTTGACCACTCGTGATATTACATATGACTATTTAACTGACAACCGATTGTTCGTTAAATAATCCCTTAAATATGTACTCTTGTTCAAATTGTAAGTCGAATATTTTTCATACATTACCACTTATTATATCATTTGGAGTTTTAATTCCCCGACTACGTCTTTAACCCCAAATTCCCCCAGTTGACGACATTCGTGGTAATGCAGTGAAAAATATTCGACTCAAATTTGTCCACTCGTGATACATATGAGAAATTTGAAATTTATAATCAACATTTGATGTTGTAAAAAACGCAAGTTTACTAAAAAAATCAGAGCCTATTTACCGTAAATAAGTACTGAATGGATAATTAATTTTAAAAAAAATAAAAAATAATTTTAATAAAAGTTATTTGTTTTTATAAGACCTTTCCAACAATATCACACTTGATTCATGTTGTCATTTAAGATTTCAAACTTACTTCCGGTTCCTGGAACTTCTGGTTTAAAATTTTTTTTTTTATCCCAATCACATTCGAGCAAGCGTTCTCTAAATAAATGGATGGGACGGGTGGTATGAAACGCCACGTTATATAATATTAGTTCATAATAAGGTATAGCAACATTTAAAACTTAGTCTGGATCTTTGAAGGAAGTTGGCTTCTGAGAAGACATTACTCTTACCCTCGTTTCATTATAAGTAGCCAAAAATATCGAGATTTTCATTCAGCAATGTCTATGGCGAGTCTTGCCTTTCTCCTTAGAACGTTTGGTAATTTATTAAGAAAAAATAACACCTCAGATTCTCACATATGGTTTGAAGACTTTAGTGTTACCCTCGTTTCATTATGAGTAGCCAAAATTATGGAGATTTTCATTCAGCAATGTAAAAATTGCCGGATAATACATTAGGAACAAGCTCAAGTTGTATTCACTGTATTTTCTTCAATCGATGATCATCAACCATTAAAAATAATTAAATTCTATAAATCATGAAATTAATGACATATATTAACATTTTTAAATTTGTCATGCATGATAAGTTGACAGAGCATAAAGTCATGTTTTTTTGCACTAGTGCAGAAAAGCAGTAGGTAATTCATGCCTTTTTCAACTGGTGCAATAAAGCAAGACTACTTTTTGCACGATCGTAAAATCGTCTTATTTTTTTGTTTTTAATGGAATTTTATCATTATTCGCTAAGGACCCACCCTTCATGGAATGATAAATTTGGTTTTACTAGTGGGTTTTTTTACAAAACAGTTCTTAGTCCAGGAAATACAAAAGTACTATTTATAAACGAAACTGATAAAATCTTGATTTTGAAAAATTGGGTATTTCACCGGTTATTGCACCAAACCCGTCAATTATTGGATCGAGTTGGTGTATAAAAAAGGCGTTTAAGACAAGTTCTTATATTTTAGATTTATGGCGAAGTTTGTCAAATATCTTTGGGTCTAATTTGTTGATGTTAGATTGGCTAAGAAAACGAATTTATTGAACTGAAAATGAATTCAACCTCACTTGGGGTTTTACCATAAATTTTCTTATTTTAAATTTAACACCCTATTTTTTGTAAATATTATTAAACATTGGTAAGTATAAAGTGTATATGTGACAAAAAAAATAATTTCAAAACTTTAACAATATCTTCTTTTGATTTTTCTTCTGGAAAAATAAAATAAAATACTGAAACTACTCAAACTACTCATACATATAGATTGTAGTTTATGAAATTCTCTTGTTTTTGAGATAGAAGTTTTTTTATTAACATATTTTAAACAATAGGAAATTTTTTAGTGTCCAAAAGGAAGGATGAATTTATTACACATATTTTAAACTGCACAATGTTTAATAATCCTGTCATTAGAACACTGATATAAGATCAAATTTAGGTATCCATATTATAAAATTACAAAAAGTTTTTTCCTATTACTCTCAGATTTTTTTGTGATAGTCACATATTAGTTTCACCTACATCCCCAAATTCAGAGACGTAAAACTTAAAGAAGGAATATTTGTAGGTCCACAAATAAGGGAATTAATCAAGAATGATAGGTTTTAACAAAAATTGAATGAAATTTAAAACCCGCCTGGAGAAGTTTTGTGAGTGTCGTGAAAATATTTTTGGGTAACTGCTGGGCAGAAAATTACAAAGATTTAATAAATGATGTATTGACAAGATATAAATCTTTGGAGAACAACATGTCTTTGAAGATATATTTCCTCGACTCTCATTTTGATTTTTTTCTAAAAATCTGAACATGGAGAATGGTTTCACCACGATATTTGCCAAATGGAAAAACGATATCGAGAAAAAATGGAATCCTAGCATGTTGGCTGATTATTGTTGGGGACTTTAGAGGGGCCTACCGGAAGCTAATTACTCGCGAAAATCATAAATATCTAGAATTAGCGATTCTCTACAATCTGTACTCGAAGTTGTAGAATAGGTCTTTTAATACATAGCATTTTATCTTAAAAAACTCTGGTATACACTAGTTATAAAATTATTTTCATTATGAAAAGTACAAGAAACTATTGGTATCTACGTATAGTTTTATATTTTTAAGGGAATTGTTAGAATTTATTTAAACAACTTACTTATTATTTTTGAAATATAAAGTATTTATTTTTAATCTTGATTTTGAGATTTATACTTTTTGTGATTTTTATATTTTTTACTCAGAATCGCAGTTTAATCTAAAAATCCTCTAGACCTTTACTTTAACTACAGATTTTTGGTGTAGTATGATTTCTCCAAGAATTTTGATATGTTAAAAGCTCATATTTCATATTTCGGAAAATAAGCTTGTACTTAGCCCTTTCTAGTTCTAGGAAAGTATTATGCTTTTTTACTGTTCATTTATTGGCTCCGAATCGTAATATAAAAGCTAACGTAATTTAGCAACTGTTTGTTTGCCTAAACTTAAACTTTAATTTGGAAGAAAGAAGCCACAGATGAATTCTTGATATCCTGTGGTTATAATAAATTTTATTTTTTAACTTGTAGTGTAGAATCATTTAAATAAACTGTTGTAAAAGCATATATTAGCGTTATATTGTCTGTTAATTTAAAAAAAATTAAAATACTTCGACTAACACAGAGTCCGCCATCTATAGTCGAAGGTTCAAAGTTTGTAGCGTAACCAGTTTCAAATAAGCGTTTTCTTGTAGGTTGAAAGCAACAGTTCTGATTGAAACCAATAGATGTATACGCAATACCAAACTTAAAATTATAAAATTATTACTTACTTTTTTAATAAAAGTGAAAGAACCTGTAGGATTACGTTTTTACAATCTAGTGCTATATTTTAATTATGGAAATAATATGCATAACTTTACCTATTTATTTTATTTTTTATAAAATTAATTTTGTTAAAATATAAAATTAATATTAATTTAATAAAAGCAATAGGACTATTATTTATTTTAGGCTTATGTTTATAATTTGTAATGAAAATTTCCTATAATTTTAGGGTTTCTTCAAAAAGTAAAGCAATATTTGTTTCGAACTTCCTGTTCACATGTAAACTTGAATATATGTAAAAAAAATTTCTTTATTGTTTACTAAACATTTATATAGAAAATATAGCTTTAAAATAAAGTTTAAGAGGTTTAAAAGTAAACTCCCAGGAGAAATAACTTCCGGGCACGTTTAAGAACTTTTAACCGCATCGAACGACCGCGAATCTCTTATCTTTCCTCCGTACTTCAATACAAAGAGAGGCCCCAAAGATTTAAATTGAAACTCATTCCTTGTAATTGAGACACAATGGCCTCAATGATCTTTACAAACAAACATTGACAGTTAAGGACTCTGCAAACAGTCTATTGTAATTTTGTAACTATTGCGGACTGTATAGGTCATGTCAAGTCACAAACCGTACCATTTGTATTATAATACCATTTAACTTAACAAAGCTAATAGAAGCTATATAATATCGATAGTATACACGTAAGTGACTTTATCACAGTTTAGAACACCCTCGAAAATTTCTATGATTGAATGGAAATCTATATATTAAGTGAAACATATAGAAGAATATTATTATGCTTATGTCTTACTACAACAATATCATTTCAAACACAAGTGTAATTTATTTGTAGATTTTTTCTTGTAAACTCATTTTAATATCACTTTAAGTTTCTTTTTCTTAAATTAAAAAAGTTTTCGTAAACAAGCTGTAATGATAATCTAACTAAATTTTCACGAATTTACACTAGTCCATTTAAAAACTTTGTTTATATACTTTAATTTTTCTTTCATTACAGAAAAATAATTTAATACTCCTACTTCTTTATATTTTGAAATGGATAATTGATATTATAATAATTATGTGAAAAGGTAAGGAACAGGAAAAGAGCGCCAAGACGGAAGAACTGTTTCTCATCATTACACTAAAATATTAATAATCTTAATTTTAGTTTTAACTTTGGTTTTCAATACAATATATTCAAGGTAAGTTATGATGAAATGTCATTAAAGATAATACAATGAGCGAAAATATTAAATTAATATACAGGGTGTATCTAAATATGCCGGCCAAAATTGATCATATTATTATTTGTAATTAATTTCACTTATATTTTATTAAAAGTCAACTCACAACTGATAATTTTTTGTGACAAGTAAAACGTCAAAAATATTAGCAATTACTTTGTGACGTTTATGTAAAATTTCAATAAGTGTGAAGTTGGTTGTCAAATTTTGCTTAAAGAGGTGAAAAATGTTCGTTAAATAGTCTCTTAAATATTTAATCTTGATCAAATCAAGTCGAACATTTTTCATACATTACCACGAATGTCATTTGGGGTTAAGTTTTAATTTTTAACCTTAAATAACATGAGTTAACTATACCCCAAATGACATTCGTGGTAATGACAGTGAAAAATATTTGACTTAAATTTAACCACTCGTGAGATATTACATGTGAATATTCTACTTCGAAATTCGTTGGTATCTTTGTTTAAAATTTTTGCGAATCATGGAAGTGAGTTACAAAAGTGTAAATTAAGTAGTGTACAAAATATGGATGCTCTACTACGATCTGTTCTGAAATTAATGACTGAAAACATCTTTTCTGACGACCATATGAGAAAATCGTATATATCATTCATGTTAGTAGTTTAGAAAATCTTTCATTTCAACACTAGTGACTTTGACTTTCTGTTTTGTAACTATCAAATAGTTCTTGTAATTTTCGATAGAGGCGCTGCGAAGGAATTCCGAAAGCCCTCTCTTGGATTTTTCTGAACTAGCAAAAAAAGGATAGTTCAAATAAAAATTTATATTTAACCCCGCCAATATTACTAATTTTATTATTAAAATCATTATATAATTCACTTTTCTGTAAATTTTAAATAAAATAGGAACATTTTTTATTCGTTTCGATAAGTTGCTACCGTCAAAACAGCGCCACCTACAATTATTTACATTTAACTAAAAATAATCGATAACTTCAATGTCAGCTCTGTTAACATAGGTTATGTTATGTTGTTACTACAAAATATTAATAATGGTCGCAAAATCTCCGTGGTCGTCGGAAAAATAGCGTACACAACTCGCAGAAAGTGAATTTCGTTGCTCGTGTAATATACTATTTTGACAAAATCTTTAAAGAACCCCTGCAGCTCCCTTTGAAAACGAAATCGGAACATTTTTCATTATTTGATGTTCTCTACCCACTAGTAAATTTTGTCCCACATATTATGATACACGCTTTATACAGGGTGAGCTAAAATGATTGGGGTCAATTCAAATTTCCCACCTAAAAATCTAGATAATTTGATCGCTTCATGTTCATAGTTACACAAAATCATGTCAAAATTATAACAAAGTAAGTAGACTACACAAAATCAGAGGCGAAGGTCCAATTCCATACCATTGTGTCAATACTTCGAATTTTTGTATTTACCTAATATTGTGCCTTCTGTTTCATATACATTAGTATTCATGAAGACTACTTTGCGTAAATCTTTTTTTTGTGTTAGCATTTGTCATTTCCCTCGAAAATGAAGGTCATCATTTTCAACATTTGACATTTTTTGCAAATTTAGAAAGCTAATTGTACGTTTTTTATTCTCAAAAACACAATACTTTAATAAATAAGTGAAATTTGTGTACTTGTTTACAATTCTTGATTTGTTACGATTATTGTATTCGTTTTGGAAACAAATACTTACTACGCCATTGGATTACTAGAGGATTTTGTTTTTAAATTTTTAGTTGTACCAACCTGCGTATTTGGTTGCTTACATATTAAGCCACAATCATTTTAGCTCACCCTGTATAAAGCAAATAATTTAATTACCCAATCGTATTAATATTAAACTATAACCTAGGTATAAATCGTTCATAGTTTAGTAAAATTTTGATTTACGAGCATAAATTTATTATTTTGGATATTTATACAATTATTTTATAAAATTATAACTGAATAGAATTTTCAAATATGAATTTTTTTATATTTAATACGAGTTTTAATAAAAAAGCCTTACCGATGAAAAATAGTTATATGGTTTTTCAATGAAAAGGTTATTTTATAGAAATCAGTTCGTTGAAATTTTAATAAATGATTGGGAATTTTACCCACAGGGAATGCTGATTTGAAAAAAAAGGTGATAAAAATTTTATCCAATATATTTGTAATTTAAACAAAAGTTAGGAATTTAATTATTATAATTCTTAAAACAAATAAAACAGGCATTATTCGCTTCCCTAAAAGAAGTGATCAGGAGAAAATCGAAGAAAGTTGACCAAACTTCATATATAAAGAAAATAGTCTGGGTTGGAACAGCATAGTTTTTTATCGAGCCCTTGTTTTTATTCCTATAGAAGATTTATTTAATTAAAAATAGTGTCATAGTGCATACAATATTCGGTTAAGTTTTAATTTTCATGATTTTAAAGATTTTAATACTCTTGAGTTTTTACATCTACCTAAAATGTGATGATTTTGTGATTTCCTTCTGTGTTTTACCTTGTGATCTAAACTACCTGTTTACAATTTCTTAGCTGTGACCTTTTTTAATTTATTCACCTGATGATGATGCAGTTGGCATCGAAGCATGTAGCGTTCTAATAGTATGTAAGCCTGTTGGGATATAGTCCAATAATAAAGTTGGAGTACAGGAATCATCAATTTGGTTTGCTTATTTTTGCTTATTTAAATTATTAAGTTCAAAAAATAGGTATAAAATAGGCCTAATTTTACATATATATATTTAAGATTTTTTCTTGGCTATTTTGGATATAAAATATTCAAAAACTGTTCCGTACATAAATACTTCTAAAGTACACAACAAAGAACACTGAATTCTTTTATAGTTAATAGAGTTTACTGTAGAGTACTGATAAGTATCTTTAACCTAACCTTGGGTCAATATTTTGTATTTAAATAAATTTCTATATTGAATTATAAAAAAAATCCTTGTGGAACATCACAAACTAGTAAACTATTTTAGATAATAGATTGGAAATATTGGATATTGGTAATCGAAAATTTTACAAAAAAATTGATTTTGTCATTATTATGAGGAACAAAATTTGCCAGTTGGTAGAGGACAACAAAATAATGAAAAGTTTTCGTATAAACTTATACCGAGGAAGGTGCAGCTCGTTAAAGTTGCTGACTAAAGCCTAGTGTCCACTTGAGACTAAATAGTCTCGAGAATAGTCTCGAGACTAAACTCACAAATGTATACGGGCCTGAGAGCTCTCTCCGAGACAAATCGGTGATGATCTCTGATACTGCACATGTCACAAGTGGACATGTTAATTTCTGTTCTCGTGAACAAGTCTCAACGTTTCTAGTTTGGTTGGAAAAGCTGAGACCACTTGTCGAGACCTTTTCAATATAAATATTTTGTGTTCATAAAAATTAGCGTACGAGAGTGGACAGCTGCGGAAGTTTTCCAATTAATTCACTTTAATGAGGAACATGAATTTTTCTGGAACTCATTTACGAGTGTTGAACAAACTCCCAATTCATGTCTTCGATCTACCCATTTTCTTATCCAACACTTTCTTTTTACTTTTCGTTTTTGCACATTTTTGAAGCTAGAGCCTGAGGTGAATCCATGTTCAGAAATAAAATTAAAAACGTATAAATTTCCGACCAAGTCAATCAGCGGACTGCGTATTGTTGAATCTCAAGTCGATACGGAATTTTCCTGGTTTCGAGACTAAAGTCACTTTCGAGCCTCCGAGAACTATCTCGATACCGCAAGTGATTTCAAATGGACACCACCTTGAGACCAATCTCGAGACTTTCTCTCGAGATTTTATCTCAAATGGACATTTACCTTTAGAAGAGGTTTTTGATCATTTTGTAGATTCCTAGTAAAGGACACAAATTTTGCACAGTACCCAATTTACACTTGTTACAATTTCTGTTTTGTTTTTGGTGAATTTTTACTTGGTTGTAAGTGGGAGGTCGTTGGTATAAAAACCAATGGTAAATTTTTAAGCATTTACATTTTCATTAGATTTTTATTTAAAAAAGTATTCAAATACATTCAAAAATGTTACTCATACATATACGAATTCAAATACGTTTAAGGGCCGGTTGCACAGTTGAAGCTTAAGCTTGAAGCGACACTAAAAATTTACAGATTTCCTATTGTATTTCTATCATATTTTTAGTTAAATGACCGTTTTCACCAATGATTCATAAAATTTCGGCATTGCTTATAGCGCTAGTTGCTAGGTATTTTTAATAATTTATTAAAAAATTGGTGAAAACGGGCATAAGTATCACTTGAAGCTTAAGCTTCAACTGTGCAACCGGACCTAAGAGGAACATGTCTTTAAAGATGCATGGAGAGTTACCATACTAAAATTTCTTGTAAGCTTTTACCAAAAGTTGTAGATTTACTTATAGTTAAACATCACTGAAATTAAATTGAAAAAAATATTTAAATCACAAAAACTGCAGAATGTTTAGTTTCAACTGAGCCTCCCTTACGAAGCAAAATTATCACTTTTATAAGTAACAAAAAACGGAAATCAAATATTCTAGAGTACTAACTATTAACTGCAAATTTGTTATGGGTTCCGAAAAGAATTAAAGTATTTGAAAAGTCCCAGCAATAATAACGGTTCCGCAAAATTTAATAATTTTTAGTAAAACAGAATACAAAAAATACAGGGTGGTAATGTATAATTTACCTTGTATACCGATGGTAGTATTTGCTAATTTTGAATGTATAGTTTATTGCAAATAAAAGTAGGACGAAATAACTCAATTGCAGGCTGCTCGCGTATGTTGGAACAATTTTTTCGCATTTACTCGTGATTCTGTCCTACTTCCGATTGGCAGAAACTGTACATTTATTTCATAAAGTGCGGTGTCTAATAAAATTTTAGGATTACGAGATATACACAAAAATTAAAATAAACAACATGTGTCAAATAGAGACCGGAGCCGTTAAGTAGTTTTATTTAACACAAAGAACTACCATACCAAGCAAAAGCATCTTGATAACATGGCTAAAATAATGAAATGATAAGAAAAGTAATAAAACGTTTACGTAACAAAAGACTGACAACACTTTAAAAGTAATCAAGGGTTTAATTATTAAGCAAACGAGATTTCATTAAAAATGTGAGATTTTTTAACAAAAGCGCCCTACTTCATGTGCTTGTATAAATATAATGGTCCACATATTAATATGTAAATCGTTTTAAAAGAAGGTTATAATATTTTAATTTATATGTAAATATGAAACAATAATTTTAAAATCTATTAAATGTTTGGATAGAAATATTATTGTAACGTTTAACGAATTTTTGCCAATATTGATCAATTATATCGTCACTAATTTACCACATTTATTTGGTGTCCATCGTTATAATAATACATAATACACATAACCAAAAAGTAGCATATACAACTGCAGCGGGTCAAGGTTTTGCAAAATCCAATTTGAATCTTTTAGTTTAAAATTTCACATATTAGTAAATGGTTTATTGTTTGTAAATTTCCACATAAACAAAGTTCCTCTTCAACCGTAAAGCCCTATTTTACTAAATTTGTTTTACACTTTCATGTTTTAGATAAATTTTGTAAATTAACCATTTTTCATCAAAGCCTCGAACTTGGAGGAAGTTCATCTTTTAGAGAAATTTTTAATTCTTTATCTACAAGGTGTCCCAAAACGTCCCAGCAATATTTCGATGATGAAATTTAGAACTTATTTAGAGTTGAAATGTCCATATAAACATATGTCCTAAATGTAACCGTTAACGAGTTATTGATTGTTATAGAATTAATCCGATTGGGGTAGGATGACCCGTTACATGGCCACCACGGTCGCCGGACCTGACTCCATTGGATTTTTATCTTTGGTGTCACATGAAACAGATTGTTTATGCAACTGAATTGCACACAGTTGAAGAATTACGCCAAAGAATACAGAAGGCGGGCGATATTATTAGGAATAATTCGGCAACCATATTGGGAACCTAACGATCTCTTTTGCGTCGTGCGGCTTTGTGTATCGAACACAATGGCGATAATTTTGAACATTTCTTGTGATAAATAATAATGATGTAATCAATAAAATAATGTTTAAAAAAATTCTATGAATTAAAATTTTACCCAGATAAATTCTACATCAATCAATAATTCGTTAACGGTTACATTTAGGACATATATTTATATGGACTTTTCAACTCTAAATAAGTTCTAGAATTCATCCTTGAAATATTGCTAGTACGTTTTAGGACACCCTGTATATCAAATAAAGAATTACACTACAATAATTTTTTAGAATCTAATATTGAATTTATCAAAGGTCTACCTAATAAAAGAAAACTTATCCTCGATTTTATTCTAGATCTTCTTGGAATAATACCATATAAAGGATGTCTATAATCAGTTAGTTATTTCTTCCTTTCCCTCATATTTCAGCTATTTCACTGGAAATATTGAGGAAACCAATAGGACTGGGTTTAAGACAACCAGGTACAATACGACGTGTCTGAATTAGAATTAAATGTAGATATCCGTAATTGTAGGTAAAGGAGATTCTTCATAAGAAAACTCAGTTTACAGTTATATCGAACACTTTCATTGGTGAAAAATCATTCACAAATTTTGTCGATATTTGAATTAGTCTAAAATCTTTTGTCAATTTATAAAATTTAGGGAAGATATTTCGATGATTTATACGGCAAAGAGAGGTCAAGAAACAGTGGTGTTGATAGGGTCATTAAAATTTTAGGGCCCAGACCGACAAATTTACAATTTTCGTTTACGAAAAGGATCAAGGGGGTTGTATGAATCAACCCCATACCCCCACACCGACAAGATTTCGTATACGCCATGACAAGGACACTCTCTTATTTTTGCTTTTGAATAACAAGGACAGAATGATTAAAGTTGTATACGAGATCGTGTCGTATCGTGTCGTGTCGTGTGATTCGCGTCAAAACCTTCTCGGGCTTAAGTAGACAATTATGATTTCAATTAAAAAAATTTCTTCAGAGATTATACAAAATTCTAGAAGTTAAATG
Organism: Stenus bimaculatus; assembly: GCA_963971135.1. Lineage (NCBI taxonomy): Eukaryota > Metazoa > Arthropoda > Insecta > Coleoptera > Staphylinidae > Stenus > Stenus bimaculatus. Next base: position 64,876,052 of record OZ020180.1, on the reverse strand, counting down.
GTAAAACTTTTCTATATTCTAAAAGACCCCAAAGACACAATATTGAGCCATGAAAATAATCACTGTTGAATTAGGCATATCAATGATTTTTTATGTATGTAACAACTTTTTAAAATGAAGAATTTAACCCAAAAACTAATATCAAAAGGGGGCGTATAAATCTGAATGCCGGACAAGTACCCAATTTACTTAAATTTGGCTTAATTTTTGCGACTAATTCGCAGAGCCGGATTAAGGATGATGTTGACCTGAGGCTAATAAAAAGTAAAGACCGAAATAAATAATTCCAATTTTTCTTTTATTAATATCCCGAAAATCGGACAAGAGCTGTCTAGTACGTTATTGGATAACTTTGGATCAACTTTTGGAAATAGATAGTTTGATCTACGGTTAGTTACCAAATAGATGAGCTTTCGACTTGGTTCTTGTGATTGACTCTAATGCCAAGAGCGTCGTAGTTCCATCTTTTGCCACAGCTACAGTGCTTCCCTATCTTCACCACTATTTATTGTGAATGTTTTCTTACAAATCAACTTATTATTCCTAGATCAATTCTAAAAAATAAGCTTAATGGTACACAACCCAATAATTCTGGACGTGGCATGATCTTCACAGAAGAAGAAGAAAAGTCCCTTACTGAAACTTGAGTTTCAGTAAAAAGCTTATCCAGATAAAAAGGGGCAGTGGTGGAAAAAGTTTTTTTTTAAGGAGACATGAAAATTTGTCATTTCGAATGAGTAAAAATATAAAAATAGTAAGGGTAGCAGTGAATCCAGAAGTTATTGAAAAGTACATGGGCAGACTAAAAGACGTTTTACACTTTTACAGGGCATTCCAGCAACACATGTATATGGAATTATGACTAGACAAATTTGTCAGACGACCCTGAAAACCGAAATTAATCTATAAAAGAGCCACTGAATATGTTGAAAATATATGTAACTTTAGCAGGCTTCTACATGTCAAATGTTTTGTGGATAGTTTAGTGGTGATATTATTCCATCCTATGTTGTGTTTAGGGCTGAAAATGGCCCTGATGGTGCTCGCTACAACCGGTCAAAAAACGGATGGTTTCACACGTTTCGAAGATTTGTTAGATTCTCATTTTCTACGTTATGTAAGGAAACTTACGGGGCCAATTGTCCTAATAGGAGATAATATACCTTCCCACTGAGGTACCTACGATTTGGAGCTGTGTAAAATTCATAATAAAAAGTGTGTATCCCACCAAACAGCAGTCATATTAAACAACTATTGGATGTGACATTCTTTGGCCCAATCAAAAGAGCAAATACGCTTATTCCTAAAGATATGTTCCCAACATTGCAAATGCTCATGAATAAGTTTGAAAAATGTGGAATATCCTTCGAACAACAGCCATCAACGGAGAGAAGAAAACAAAGTAAAAAATTGTCTACTCTAGCTCATCAGAAGACGAAGTAGAAGTTGTATTAGAGTCTGATGAAGTTAATTTTTTCAAATGTTAATAAAGTACAGCCTTCTGTGATGCTTGACAGACTGTAACTAGTGTTCGTACATTTTCGGCGTAAATCGGTCACAATCGGGTAAACTTCGTACGTCTTAGGAGTAGAAATACAAATTCTACTATGTATTTTTTAAGAGTATAATATGAATTTCGACATTTTTAGGAAGTCTGAATTTTTGAAGGGCCGAATTTTGTAAGGGCCTGAGGCTATAGCCTCATTAGCCTTCATAGTAATCCGGCTCTGCTAATTCGCCATTAAATCGAAGTACTGATGTTTTTTAGCCTATTTGAAGTAGGAAAAGATATCAACAGTCACCAATTTTATATCTTTTTAATTTTATTATTTATTATACTAAAGCACTTTCTTAAATGAGCTGTAAAATAAGAATAATTTGTTTTAAAAAAATACTATCTAATTCAGGCTTCCAATTTTTTAGGCTCTAGGCAAGTTCCTAGTAGGTAATGCAGCCCTGGATGTGACAATAAATGATGCTATCTTTTTTTATGTTTGGTAGGGGCCTAGACAAAATTTTGAGGGGGGGGGGGGGTCACAGTTTGACGCTATTCTCAAAACCATCTTCAATATGTTGGGAAAGGTTAAGGATTTCTGCTGTTCTTGATTGACTTTTGTTGAGGTATAAGTTGATAATCAATATTTGGAGAGAGTCTACATAATAGTATTTTTCTAAACAATTTGTATAAGCAACATAAGAGTTAGATAGGTTTTGGTTTCTCTCCATATCTTTGGTATATTCTCTCCAAATCCAAAAATACAATTATAGAAAATTCCAACATCCATTGTTCATTCTTATTTCTTTTTCTTTATCTTTTTTAATCTACCACATGAGTATCTTGATTAGGAGAAATAGAACAATTTAATTCAAATTGTTTGGAATCACTACAAAGTTTCTAAATTGTATTCCATGCTTGTCTACTTGAATACTTAACATTTATATCTTCATGAGTCTTTCCATTTTTTTGCCGTTTCTCATGAATTTCACATTAAATGTAATACCTTACGAAAAATAAACAGGTATTTTAATATTCTTTATAATTTCAGTGCAATAGGATGGAATTTCTATTAATTTGTTTAATTTGGAAGTTAGTGATTTAAATTTAGTTTAGTGATGCCATCGTTTTTGTTTAGATTGACGCTAAAAACATTTTACAGTCCTAAATGGTAAAAAATGTAACGTGCTCTTTCTCACGAGTAATAATAATATAGAAGCAGATTCGTTTTCGGAAGAACGGGGAAAAGTAAAGAAAACCTTTACACATTAGATGACCGGCGGGAATAGAAACTAAAACACGATCTATTACTTATTTAATAACATTTATTGATAAAACTCCCAATAATATTTAAAATTTATTAAAGAAATAAACTTGTATTAGCTTGGTTAAATATATTGTGCAACTAGTAATTTCCACAAAATATGTTTAATTAAAGAAATAGAGGCTAAAGATTAATTAGTTTATTTTCAACACTATTTAATCAAAAAACAAGGATCAGCACTTATTTCAACTTTTCACAATAAATCAGCGTCCATTAACGTTTTTCCCTTCTAGTCAGTACATTCATTCATTTTCTTTCAAGAAGACGCTCATTCTCAGCGCTTACGGTTGAGTGTAAAATAATAAAAAGCTGTGGTTGTAATTTAAATTGCTCACAGAATGCCAGAACATGTGGGGATGTTCGAGTAAGGGCAGGGAGAACATTAGAAATGTCTTAAAACAATGCCCAGTCTCTCCTCGTGTATTTAGCCTTTGTTAATGTGTGTATCAAGCACTGAGAAATATTTCCGGCAACTTAAGGATAAAACATCCATCAGGGACGCCTGCGTCCTCCCAGGACTATATTTCAAGCCTCACACGACCCTCCAGAACAATAAACAAACTATGTAACCTTACTGCAGACTTTCTACTGTATATGTTTGTCTGCTGTACTATTTTACCAACTTTGCAAACATATATTAACCACTATTTATTAAGTTTCATCTATTTATGTCAAGTAAACTTATTAAAATTAATATTTAATTATATCCCAAACCTTTACCTATTATATTATAGGTAGAATAGAATCCTATTAATATAATAATATTATGAAGGAACTTTTGATGAAAGCTTTACTCCCATTAAAATGCATTATAAAATTTGAAAAGTTATTAAATATTTATCTTTGGGAAAGGAAGAAAAATTTAGGCAATATGTGTAATGCGTAAAAAGGCGGCATATTGAAGTATAGATTTCTCCGTCTGTAAGTTTTTAATATCTTTCAATATGTTAGATAAGTGGATAGGCGCATTTTATGTCTTTTCAATCTTTTATATAGCGCGCGCAGGAGAATTTATTTTTTGTTATGTGAAATGGGGGAGAGTTAGTGTAGATCGGCAGGCAATGCTTTTGCTACGTCTACGCCTGACAGGCGCGCAACTTGTTTCACGGTCCGTCAGAGCAAGGCGAAGAGCAACTAGAGAGATAAAGCTTTAAGTTTTACCTCTGACCCCAGACCCCAGACTACAGAACTCTGAAACAATATTGAGTTCGATTTTTTTAACTTCAGTTAAATAAAACGGACAGTAAACGACGAACAAGAATTTTATTGTGGCTTATTTTCCAAATCACCACCAACTTTTTATGTTAAATTATGTCGCTATAAAACTAGTACTTATCACATAAAAAATGCAATAATTCTAATAGTTAGCAGCATATTTACTTGTTCCTATTAAGTAACTTTTTAAAACCTATTTCACAATCAATCCAGGTAAAACGTGAAATAATAGATATCAATTGTGGCTTTCTATAAAGAATAATTTATTTACTTAGAAAATAGTAAAAACTAAAAAAAAAAAACGTTTTAAGTTTATTAAAATTATTAAAATTTTGATTTCATAATGCGCTTAAATAAATAGAAAACTTCGGTTGCACAGTGAACACATAACCTTAACAACAAAAGATGATGAATGAATTTGATACATGCTCAAAATAACCTCCATATTCTGCTAGAAAGTATCCGAGACGGTTTCGAAAACTACTGAGAGTTTTGTAGATTACTTCAGGAGTAATTCTTCCAACTACTACTCGTATTTTAGTTTTTAATTCGTCCACATTATTAGGTCTATTTTGATATATGATAGATTTTAGATGTCCCCACACAAACAAATCTAACAATTCTAATATTTCTAATAGTTTGCATCAAATTTACTTGTTTCTATTAAGTTACTGTTTAAAACCTATTTCATATTGTATACAAATCAATCCACGTAAGACGTAAAATAATTTACCGGCACTTAGAAAATAGTAAAAACTTTAAAAAACATTGTAACTTTATTCAAATTATTAAAATCTTGATTTGATAATGCACATAAAGAAAAAGAATTAAACCCCTTGTTGCACAGTGAACACTTAAGCTTCAAAACTTAAGTTCCGTATGTTACACGGGTTAAAATATACAAAAGTTAGTTTAATTTTAAATGCTGATGTAAACAATATGAAGTTTTAAACGATATTCATACCACGTGTAGTAGATTAGATTAGTGACCGACTACCTCTATGGGAATGGATTTACGTCAACCTAATGGTTTATTGTACTACTGTCGGTTAATTTCAGACTTGTATTCCAACGTCTGTGTTACTAACGAGTTTCATCAGTTTCCCTACAAGTCAGGGTTTTCCTGTGGAGTGATTCTAGGAATTCGAAGCGGATGTGATTAGCTCTTTCTTCTTCCTCTTCACAGAGTCTGAATATGGTGACATCTCTGTATATGTTCACTCATATAACAAAACTTACGGAGGTTTCCTTACGGGACTCACGACTCACAAGAGTGCACAGAATCGGTTTCTGTCAGTATGCTAACCATTTGCTTCAAGTGTGCTCTGTTTAACCCTAGTAGATTCTATGCCAGATTTTGGTTTGATGAGGCTATTAACGTATTGAAATGGTTTGCTTGGTTGAGGGTGTTCCATCGTTTTTGATGTTATTCTGTCATTTATGGATATTCGGACGTAGGTCTAGGCTCTGTTAAGGTCCAACTAATTTGTTCGGGCGTTCAGTCTGGCTAGGCTGTCCGCTTTTCCGTTTTCACTATGGCCAGGGATCCAGATTAATTTTACGTTGTTCTCCTGGCCTAGCATGTGGAGTGTTTCTTTACCTTCTTTTATTAGACTTGATTTTGTGCTGCACGAGTCTAAAGCTTTTAGAGCTGCTTTCAGTAGCGGTTTGTATAATTGCATGTACTTCTGCTTGGAAAATCGTGCAATGTTAACCAATTAGTATTTAATATTAAAATAAAAAACTCACTCTTTCTAAAGATATTGATAATGAGCCAGAACGTTTTCGGGCGCGTTCCAGTAATGAACACTAAAGCCCACGACCACGACGCCAAAATTTTCCCATTCCACTAGCTCAAAAGGTCACCATTCAACAAACAACCACGGAAACCCACGAATAAATACGGTCGTTGTGAGCTTCTTGCGGTCGCCATCGATGGACGAAAGAAAAAATCGCGGTCTTATGTAGAACGATTTTGCGGTCGTCGTGGGCTTTAGTGTTCATTACTGGAACGCGCCCTTCGTCAACCAATGTTGACATTATCAATGGCATTAAATGACAGAAAAATACAAATATTTGTATTTTTCTGTCATTAAATATCTTTAAAAAGAATGAGTGAAAACGTTCTGGCTCATTAGATATCTTTAAAAAGAGTGAGTTTTTTATTTTAATATTAAATACTTACTAATTAATTAATTTTAGATGGATCTATCACATATCAATGTTAACCATTTTGGCTGATTCTTTGATTTTAAGTATTTTGCTGTACAGGACCTATTATATGTACGGCAAAATATTTTTCAAAGAGAAATGATTTGTTTGTACAATCAGATCTAATTTCTAACGTGGGGATGCCAACTGTTGCCATGATATTTCACGTCCGACTCTCTAGCTATGGTTGTCCATTGACCCATGCTTTTTTGACGGTAGACTGCCATCCTTGCCTCTCCTTTGAGGAAGATGTCCAAGGGTGGTGTCCTAGTACCACGTCTAGTGTTAATCCATAGGTGCTCTTAAAGGCTCATGTGGTGCAATATTTGCTAGGTGTGGCACCAGGAGATAATGCTATATGATATCATGGCTCGAACTATGCTTTTATTTATCCATAGTTCCGGTTTTAGACCCATTGATTAAATCATCAATAAGCGTTTGTTTACATCCATGTTAGTTTGGAGACCAGTTTGAGTATGTACTAAGAATTTAACTTCATTACTCAATTGAATTTCTTTTAGTGACAGCTGTAAGAATTCCATTTTTATGGTTGATTCTTAGATCTCCTGTAAAGCACATTTTGACAGGGAGCTCGTGACAGTTTTTGTTCTCCGATTTTATTCAGCATGCCTTTTGAAGGAAAGAATATTTACCCTACAATAACAAAGAAAAGCGGATACTAAGGCCCTGCACGATTTCCGATCATATGGAAAATTGCAGGCTAGAATTTTCAATAGTAATTGCAAACATAAATATAATACAGGGTGTCTCATTGAAAACTTCAAAAGTCGTTGATTTGATAACTAAATTATCTATAAATAACTACATAATATTTTAGAGAAAAACAAATAATTAATAATGGTCGAAAGGAGACATGAACTAAATTTAATTAATTACCTATATTGTTCTGATGTTATAAAAGGTTGATTAAGTTTTGTTTGGTAGTTTAAAAATGTCGACAATAATAATCCTAATTGCGTCTTTAAAAATTTTCAATAAATAAAATCTAACACTTATTTTTTCTCCCATCAGTTAACTCGAAAATGGGCAAAATAATTACATTTTATACTGCTTAAATTATACAGGGTGTCTCACTTTCTTTCAGCAAAAATTTTTTTTAGAAAGTAAATATCATTATGAACAAAAAAATCCTATGAACTAATATGTTTTTAGACTCCTTAAAAAGTTACAGAAATTGTAAAATTTTAATGAGTTTTGTGGGACACCCAGTATAAATTTCAATTTATTTTGAATTCTTTCAATGTACTTTAGATTTGTGTTTATCCTTATGCGAATCAGATTGATTGATTTTATGAAGGGAAATTTAAAATGGTGCTCGTTGTTCGCTTAGTTTAAAAACACTCAATAATATTCAAAACAACAATTTGGTAAAGGCAAAGTTCAAGTCATAAAAATAATACAGTGGTGTACCACAATAATAATTAAAACTTTAAAATTGCTGCAACTTTTTAAGGAGCCGAAAAAACATATTAGTTCATAGGATTTTTATGTTCAGAATGACATTTACTAACTAAAAAATATTAACTGGAAAATTAGTTAGACACACCCTGTACCTATATAAATATTTAAAGCCTAACAGGAATTATCTTTAAACCAACTAAAATACAATTTATTAAATAGAGATAAATACCGGGTGGAAATGAAACTAGGGCCACCCCTGGCATTTCTTTATTTATGGAAATAAAAAATTAAAATTTTAGTACATTATATGATGTAAGAAAACAAATCTTATGGATCCAATAAATTTTTAATTTTACTTCCGGTTTATCAGGAAATGGCATCCACTTTCTTATTTTAAATACAACCCCCTGATTTTTTTCTACGTAAAATCAAACATTGGTTAATTTTAAGTATATTTATGACAAAAAAATATTTTTTTTTTAAAACTTTAAGAAAAAATGTTGAATTTTTTTTGGTAAAACATACAAAAACTATTTTTAAACATACATATGGGATATCACAGTAACCGGAAAAAAACCCTCTATTTAATTAGGGGGTGGCCCTTATATCATCCCATTTAAAAAAGTAAAGATATTTCCAAAAAACGCTTCTTGAAAATTAAAAAAAATAATATCTCAGGAACGGTGAAATAAATTTTATAAATTACAATTTATTTTACGTATTTGTATTATTTAAAAATAGTTTTTGTAGGTTTTACTCAAATTTTTTACCAAAAAAAAATTCAACATTTTTTCTTAAAGTTTTGAAAAAAAAATTTTTTTTGTCATAAACATACTTAAAACTAACCAATGTTTGATTTCACGTAGAAAAAATCAGGGGGTTACATTTAAAATAAGAAAGTGGGTGCCATTTCCTGATAAACCGGAAGTAAAATGAAAGATTTATTCGGTCCATAAAATTTGTTTTCTTAGATCATATAAGATACTAAAATTCTAATTTTTTATTTTCATAAATAAAGAAATGCCAGGGGTGGCCCTAGTTTCATTTCCACCCGGTATATTAAAAAATGTAGAATGAAACTATAAATTGTAAATAAAAACATTGTTAGAAAGCTGAAATGAGCAATATATGTAAATATCTGATTGGAATTTTATGTTTAAAATTAGATTAAGTAATTTGGAGAAATGACAAAATTTACCAAACTGAACCTAATTGAATGGTGACCGTGTATCGATTAACCTAAAAATTGTGAATCTAAATGGGATTTATCTATTTCTCTCGTCACGTCATCTTTAAGTTAACTTACTCCCCTCTAGAAATTCCAGACGGAAATGTCTTAACACCCTGCTGAAACTTATCATTTATTTTCCAATAAAATATCTTGACAAAGTAATCATTTCATTGTTTGTAAATTTTTTAATATCTAAATGTAAACAACAATCAAACTAAAATTAAATTTAAATCATAAAATTATATCTTAAGTGTATTATGATTCACCATATTGACTCTGTATAAACTTTTGTAAAATATGCCAAAAAATCCTAAGAAGGGCTTGATAATTAAAACAACGGTATTTGAGAAATGAATTGTAGAATCATAAATAAGAAGGAATTTGGAAACTAGATCAGCAGTCAAAATTTTTTTTCCAAAAGTTAACAATTCAGGAGTGTGACTTTTAAACAAATTCTGACGTTTGAAAAAACAATAGCATGTTTTACTAGGGCTCCAAATATCATTTTGTAGGTAATTCGACATAATCGCGTTGGTTCGGTACTTGAAAACCATAGGATACCTTAGTAAGTTTATTATTATACATGCATTAAATTTATATTATATGGATTTGTTTGAACTTAATTGAAAATTCTACTTATGCAGCCTGTTTACAGTTCAATCTAATTGCTTTTAAGGGATGATTAAATAAGCTGGTGAACAGAAATTAACTTAATAAAATTTGTACCCTAATGGAACCTACCACTGATTTAAAATGACGAAGAAATGGCTTAAAGTGATACAATGGTAATACTTTTAAGTTTAATATAACACAAAAGTGGAAAGTAGAAACATTTTAAATAAAAGATTTGAAAATTAGTAGTAGTAAACGTCATATTAGATAATAGAACCTTTTATGAATAATGAAGAAAATATTACTAAAAAACAATCCGTGTCCACAAATTATTTTGATAAAAATATTATATCTAATTAATTTAATATATTTTGTAAGGTATATTTTTCATTATGTTAAATTTATTTACTAAATTTTTTTCCCAAACAATAAAGAACAGAATAATAATAACATAAATCAAAAAGGTCTTGAGGTCTTTGTAATATTTTTAATTTATATTGCTCTTTTTAACATTATTTCTGGTGTTTCTGTAAACGTTTCAGTTTCATTTGAAGTAAAGAAAATATATATTTTTATAACAATGCTCTACTTTGGCGGTGTGCACTTGAATTTCCTCGCCTCGTCAGTTATAACAATGAAAAGATTTACCTCAGATATTTGCGCTTGGCGATTGAAATGGAAATCAACGAAAATAACAATATTTAAACCTGGAAAGAGAACATCATAACTGTCAAACCTCAATCAAAGAAACATTTGGAATATAGTCTAGAAAAAGCAAACACTCACGAGAAAAAGTGTAACTGCGCGCGATCTTTAGTTCAATCAATTCTGTTCTTTTCAGTGATCTACTGGAAATCCATGGCTAAAACGTGTCAATTGTACTAGAGCCTTATTGATGGATTGGAGTTTTACACTTCGGGTTTGTGTTGAGTTTAGAGACTATACGAGTGGGATAAAATATTACCATACGAAAGATATCTTAATAGGGTTTTTCTGCATGATTTATAATGCCTGTTTTGTTTGGTGCCTTATTTATTTATTTATATTTTTAAAGATATACTGAATCAAATTTTAGTAAATGGAGATGCTTTAATTTAAAAATGTTAGGTGGATTTTATTAAAAGCTTTATTTTCTCTAATGAAATATGACTCGTTACGTAGACGATTTTAGTTTATGTTCGAGTTGCTGATATTGAGGGAAAAGTAGTGATGGACGGTGGGAAATATTGGTTTTATACCACCTGTAGTTAAGAAAGTTTGTGCTAAATCCGATTGGCAGCTGATATACTGATACTAAAGCTCTCTTCATTACCAATAAAAACTTTTATTTTCATTTTTCATTAAAATAACATATTTCAATTATTCTCACGGGTATTAAAAGTGCATCTTATTTATTTAGTAAAGTAATTCTTTTTTGCATAATATATTTTAATACGTTCTTAATGAATTTTCAAATGTTTTAAATTATAATATTAAAAGGTATAAATAATACGATCGTGTTTTTACCTGAAATGTTTGGATAGGTGAAATAGATCCCTACGCTATCATCAGGCATCTGAAATTGTCTCAAAGTGGAAATAAATACAATTTTATTGCTAATATAAATTTAAGCGGAGCGTCAATTTGTTCCAGTGGCTGCAAATTTATAACCCGTTGTATGAATTTTCCAATTAAAGCCTGTGTTTTACTTCCATCCACTTTATCCTATAAAATATGGTGTTAAATTTTTATCACTTTTTTAATAGAATTAAATATTACTTTTGATAGTCAAAACTTAACTTTCATAAATTATTATGTATATCACAATAATTATTATGATACATGTAACATCTTTTATATTTAAAATTTTTTTTCTATTCTATTGGTAATATTCGTAAAAATACAAACATAATAATTTTCTACATTTTTAAATTATAATACAGAGTGTACATATCGACAGTGTTTTGATAAAAGATAGTAAGCGACATTTAGATTCTTTTACAGGAGAGGCAAAAAACGATTTAAATAAAAATTTGATGGTGGAATAATAAAAATATATTTTTCTTGATCAAAAATATATTTTATAAATATCAACGTTATTTAAGTAATATTTTTTCTATTATTTACTATTTATAATGATTATTGGTGCTTACGTCTATTTTCTAGAAAAATTTGCGTCACTTAAACTTTCGATGACCAAGTCACATTGTGACCTCAGTACTTCTTTTTTTATGGTATTTTTATAGGGTGTGGCTATTTGCACATACAGCATGTACGAATAAATTGCTATTTGCACATACAGTATGTACGAATAAATGGCTATTTGAACAAACAGTATGTACAAACTATCAAGTTTGAAATCTTAAATTGAATAGTCCAATCTTTTTTTTAATAATTTGAATCTACATCATTTTTTGAATCGAAAAATACCCTATAAGACGTATTTTCCATCAACTGAAGATTTATAAATAAATTTTTGAAAAAATGTTTTAATTAAATTTTAGGCTATAAAATTCAGTTTAGTGAGCACTCCTGGCTCTCAAGTTCATTTTATTTTTTATAATATGTTGTTCTTTCATGTCATTTAAATGTTGTAGCAGTTGTTTATGAACTGTTTGTTTTCAATTAATCATAAAATTGATAAAATAATTTTGAAAAAATAAAAAAAATAAAAAGAATATTTGAAAAAAATTTCACTTTTTAAGTATCGTTAGATTCTGAAAATTAAGTAGATTCAGATGATTAAAAAAGTTAGATTATTCTATTTAAGGTTTCAAACTTAGCAGTCTTATATCTCAGTCATGTGATGTAAGAAAACAAAAGCAAATTACAGATGTTGAAAGATTTAAAAATTGACATATGATACTTATAAGATATTATGTATCAACAATTTAAAATGTAAGTACGGACATACATATACAGGGTGTTTGGTAGCTGGTAGCTCGATGCGTTATTCAAGGAAGGTGATTGGGAATCCTAATGGAAGCATTGTAAACTGTATTTATTGTTATAGAATGTGCCACGCTTTTCGAGATATAATTAGTTTTGTGATTTTTTGATAACTATCAATCTTATCAGATCTACATTAAAGTAATGGTTAATTTGTAATTGAATCTTCTGGGAAAAATCATATTGTATAACTTAAACATTAATTTCATACATTAAAGAAGTTGATAACCTTTTACAAAATGAAGAAAAAAAGTCTAAGAAATTTTTGATTGTAGATTTTGGATTCAACTTAGATTCCTACATTCTGTATGTGCAAATAGCCATTTATTCGTACATACTTTATGTGCAAATGCCACATCCATTTTTATAAGTTTATACAAATGGAGCTCAATTATTTTTTAGCCAAGTTTTTCACCATCCTACAAATTTTTAAAATAAATTTATTTTGAAAATCAATATACATTCGTAAAAAAACCATTTTGTGTTTGGGGTGATCGACCAAGAGAACTTCTACCCAAATACATAAAAAACAAAATTACTATGACTTTGGACACTAATGTATCGAGAACCAAAAACACATGCGAAACAATTGAAACTGTTAAAACTTATGTAAAACGAGAAACAATTAATAAATCAATAAATGCGATTAATGTAAAAGGTTTAATTCCAAAAACAATGTAACTGTAGTAAAATTAAAAATATATACCTCTTGCAAGCAATAATAATGTTAGTCAGCTATCTGCATGTAATATTATATTATAATATACACTAAAAATAGTTTTTGACTATCTTAAACTAGTTTTACTTGAAATAAGCACTAAACAATAGAGGTTAACTAATGAGGTCATAGTGACATTACCAGGACCATAGTGCTTCAAATTTCTCCTGGTCATCGGAAGCAATAAAAAATAAAAGGAAAAAAGTCATAATAGTTTAATTTTAATTATACAGGTTCCCCAGTCATCAGTAAACGGTCTAAAGCCTCTTTGCTATAAAACATATCGAGTTTTCTTCAATATGTAGATATATGTATGGCCCACATTTTTATAATATTTTCGATATATAAAGGTGTCCCAAAATGTACTACTGAACCAAAGTTATATTTTTTAAATGGAACACCCTGTATACCATATTTTTACGCAATTGTATTCTACTTCAAAAAAGAATATTATTTTATATAAATCACTATGGGCCTAGAGCCTAGATCATTGCCTTTTGGAATTATTCAGTGTTTTATGAAGAGAGGTTGCATTCAAGAAACTACTACGAAAAAAAACCATAGATGTTTTTCAAAAAACTCTCTACCAAAGATATTAGAAACACTAGTATTATCAGAAACCGTGGAACTCTTATTCACAGCATGCCGAAAATATACAGGGTGAGGCAAATAGTTACGTTTTTTTAAAATGAACACCCTATTTTTTTTCTCACCATTCAATAGCCTTTTAGATAACCTTTTCAATGATACAAGGTTTGTATGGTGTTTTTTAGATTTTTAAAAACGTGTGCAATACATATCGCAAATTATAAATATTCTTCAATTTTCGTATTGAGATCCAAGTAGACTAGTATTACTTTATGAAACTTCTTCAGAATAAACGTCAATCTTAATGACAACAGCCTAGGTAAATTGAAGAATAATCATAATTTGCGGTATGTATTGCACAAATTTCTAAAAATCGCGAAAACTGTACATAATTAACTATACAAACCTTGTATCGTTAAAAGGTTTATCTAAAATAGTATTGAATGGTGAGAAAAAAATGTGGTGTTCAATTTGAAAAAAAAGTAAGTATTTAACTTCTTGCGTCTTGCCTCACCCAGTATATTTTCTGGATGCTGTGAATGAAAGTTCCAAGGTTTTAGAAAACTGAACAACAAAAATTATTTTTCATTTCTTTCTTTGTGATTTTTTAACTCTACATTTTGTCAACGACTTCTGTTATTTTATTATTACTAATTGAAATACGATGAATTTTGCCTTCTGTTGATATTTTTTTAAATCTCTTAACATTGGTTAATTGCTATCACCGATGTGCAAAAAAAAACACAATTTAAAGAAAATTAAGTTTAAAGAATACATTTTATATACCTAAACAAAATACTGACAGAGTCATATATTTTCGATTAAAAAAACTTTTCAAGAAAAGATACGAATGTAAAATGATAACACAAGTAACTAGTATTGTATACATACAGGGTGCCCCAGACCATCTGTACCACCTCCTTCTTTCGAGAACCCTTTGTCAAACATTGAAGAGAAAAAAAAATACTACCAAAGTGAATCTAAAGAATCTTTTGGTGAAATTCGTAATTTCCAAAACAAGCCGGAAGAACCCGAAACCAGAAAAAAATTTGAAATTTTAAATGGCAACCTTGGTTAACTGTGATATTGTTGGAAAGGTTTTTTAAAAATAAACAACTTTTATTAAAATGTTTTTTAAATATCTTGCATAAATAACAAATTTAAGAGCATCTTCCTAGACACCCGCGATAAATTTTCCGTTGGAGATAATAGCAAGAAATAGAAAATCCATCCCACATTTCTGGAGCTTCTTTGCAAATTATGACCAAATAACTGATAATTAATGCGAATCCCTAGAGGGCGCGCGAGTTTGGGATAAAAAAATGTGAAAAATCATGAAATCGAGCATTAGTTCTGCACTCATAACTTAAGTTTCCCTCGTTAGATTCTCAATTTTTTTTCAGATTTATAATCTAAATTGATTAGGCTACATCTTGTTAGAGAGTTCCTTCTGCAAGCTAGCACAAAATTAATTAGAGGGGTCCAAAGTTAAGGTACTTTTAGATCATTACATTTTTTTTGTACATTCTCCAACTTTTTTCCTCCTAACGAAAATTAAAGAAATGACTTCTAAATCATCTATAAAAAAAATTATACAAAAATGTTGTTCGTACTAGCTTTTATGACTAGTTCTGCAACCACTATATCTTCCGTTTAGGAAATTGCTCTTAACGAAAAAATAAATGCAAAAGTAACAAATGATTTCGTAAATTATGGTAAAATGAAAACACTACCATCATCCTCAATGGGTGAGGGTAGAGGCAACTGTTAGTTTATAAATGGAAACTTGTATTTTTTGCATTTTTCACTTCATTCGTTTAAAATAATCAACTATTTTTAGGTAATGTATTTTCCTTTAAGTATTAATCAAAGAATTAAAAAAAGTTGATTATTTGTATCGAATGAAGCGAAAAATGCAAAAAATCTATTTAAAAAAATTATTTCTCGCCCATGGCAATGTTTTAATTTTTTCATAATTTAAGAGTTTAGTTGTCACTTGATTCCTTGATTGCATATTTTTTCGTGTAATTTGTTAATTGTGCAGGATAATAAAAAAAATTTAAAAAAACTTGTCATTTAAAACCTCAAAGTTACTTCCGGTTTCGGATACTTCCGGTTTGTTTTGGAAATTACAAATTACAACAAAAGATTGGTTAGTTTCACTTTGGTGGTAAATTTTGTGTTGTCATTAATATACGACAGAGGGTTCTCGAAATAAAAATGAGGTGGTACGGGTGATCTGGGACACCCTGTATAGGCCCGATTTTAAGGAAAAAGTTAATTTCCGAAAATTTGGCACTTAGATCATTTGGTAATTCTACGCTTAATTCAAAATGCTGTAACTCCAAAACTATAAATGAAGGACTCCTACTTGTTTGGTAATTTTACAATGAAATTTGCTTTACTTCTAACTCTAAAGTTTTATCCACCACGACGGTACGTCCTGTATAAAAAGTTCTTGTTTTTATTAGAATGATTTTACGTTATGTTTGACTTTTTGGCAAACTGCGATACCATGCTTCTTATTGGTATTTTAAAATATGTTGAAAGTAGTTGCATTTTAGCGGTCTGATATAACATCCCTGAAAAATATACAGGTTTCACCGGAATTGCAATTGATACTAATATATGCCCGTCGCATGCACCAAGTGTCTTTACCACTATGTGCAAAATTTTATTAAAACCATCACATCTACTTTGTAGATATTTCAATGAATCAATATATTAAATCCTTATGTAACTTATAAAATGATAAATAACTTCAATATCTCTTATGGAATTATTGAAACTACAAAAATATTTCTTTTATTTAATCTATAAGATAGAAATTTATAATAGCACAAATTATTCTTTTAAAGTAAATTATGTTTAAAGTTCCTCCTTACTAATACCATATTTTCAAATTCAAAGAAAATTTAACAAGTTCCATTATATAATATTATTTTAAGTCTATACTTCAAAAATTTATATATTTCATGACTTTGTCTAAAACATTTCGAAAACTTATTTCAAGAATAATTACACTCATTACTTATTATAGTATAAACGGTCTACAAGTACACAAGCCGCGAACTACGAGTACAAATTTCTACTATATAACAGCTTAACTAATTAAAACTTTAGTGCAAAATTCATTTCCTGTAAGTATATTGCAATATTTGAAATTGGGTTAAAAGCAGGAAATGAATAAAATACAATATATTCCCTTTCCTCTCTGTTGTCAAATTTAAATAAAGAAAATATGAATATAAACAAAACGTGGACTGCAGGGGTAATCGCAAGCACCTGCGCTCAGTTTCACATTTACTTGTACGTATTCATCACATAAAAATAATATTTTGTATGAAGATAATTTAAATTTTCACAAAGAAAATGAAATTACTATTTCTATTTTATACTTTATTTCCACCTACACGCCAAATGCTTCACATTGTTAGCAATTGAAGAAAATGTAGTTCTAACAAAATTAAAAATCATATAAAATTATTAAATTAAAAAATAACAAATGAAAAATGTAATCCAAAAGGCCCAGTGTAAATTTTAAGCCGAATGCAAAGGAAATAAAAAATGAAGAGGGAAATGAATAATACTCCACTCAAAACCTTTAATAGTTATGCATGATTAAAATGAAGTCCTAATTAAAATCAAGATGAAAGGAACGAGAATAGGCAGGAAACTTTTAAAATATTTTACACTCCTAAATTCATAGAAACTCGGAAAGAATTTTTTTAAGAAAATACTTCCAAGATTATTGGAATTACTATAATGATATAAAATGCAATTAATTAAAAAATGCTTGTTGTTAAATTCTTAATTTTTTTCAATTGAATAATTTGAAAATCGATTACTTTATCAATTAAAAATTTAATGACAATAAAAGTGAGTAGATATTATACAGAATTTGAATATATTGTTAATTAAATCCACAATTTTAAAATCTTTACTATTTTCGAAAAAATAAAATAGCATATTAACACAAATAAATTACACCAATCTTTGTTTTTCCCCAAAACCCATGAAGAAAAATCGAAGTTGCCCATTTCATTTCTTAATTGAATATTATTTTAATTTAATTAAATTTGGTTTATTAGTTTACCACAGATTGCATATATAGGATGTACAAAAAGTTCGGCAACGCCTGTTAATTTTTGAAATAAAGCATTTTTGAGAGAAATGTTTCAAATAAAAGTTGTACGATTCTTAGTGACACACTATCTGGAAACATCACCCATGACCTTGAACAGATAGATGAAGGTCAGGCGACACTTAACTTTTTTAAATGGGTTCAAAACATTTTTATTGCATATTTTTTTATCTTAGCAACTACCCATTTTACAGTATTATTATAGTTTGCTTTCAGGGGTTTAGGGAGCATATTTCTTATTTAACTAAATAGTTTGGAAGTTACAAGAGTTTAAGCTTTTAATAGGTAAATTCTGAAATACCGCGCCTATTTTTTCTAAAATAATCATAAAGCGTACAACTTTTATTTGAAACATTTTTCTCATGAATGATTATTTTTAATATAAGTCGGTGCAGCGTTGCCGAAATTACCTATTAAAACTTTAAACTCTTGTAACTTCTAAACTATATACTTTATCTTTATACATATGTATATGTATACTATAGGTTCATTTTTTTACATCAATCGGCTCTGTAGGCATTAACATATTTTTACATCATCCGGATAAAGTGAACTAGTATATTTTATAAGACTTGGGAGATCATTGATATACAGTACGAAAAGTAGCGGTCCTAGATTGGAACCTTGGGGTACTACACCAGTCGTAATATAACCCTCTTATTAATTTATGTTTTTAAGAAAATAATTATTTCAATATTTCAAAAATATTTCCGCTATCAAAGTCGATCAAAAATCGGTGTGCTCATACTTTGTTTTTTTCAAATCGCAAAAATCAATACAATGTGCCGAAATAATTATTCATTGCAATTATGCGTTTCGCCTTAACACTTATTTGATTGGGCAACTGTATTGATTTTTCGGTGATTTTGAAAATTCGGCAGTAATTGTTACCGTGAACAAAAATCGAGGAGAAGTGGTGAAGGTGAAAATGTGTCTCCTAGGAAACACAATAACGAAAAAATCCCATTATTGTGCAAGGGTACCTTATTCTACCTTCTGAGATACTATGGCGTGTTCTTTAATATCATTGTAAGTTTTGGTTTTATTTTAAATTTTTGTATGATTTTTTAGTGTTAGTAAAATAAATAAATAAATATTAATAACCATTATAGATTACAACTAATATTAAATAAATAAGACGTAAGATATTACTGCTATTATTCGGTATAATATAGTTTTTCATTCGAATGAGATAAAATCGAATGTGAGAAAAGCAAAACAAAAAACAATTTAAATATTTAAAATAAGCAATCGCTAGAAATGATCGTTTTGCTGTTCTCATGCTTTTATATTCACTATTTGGTATAATAAAGTTGCGCAACTTATCAAGTATAATATGATGTAGCATATGATCAAACACCTTTGATATATCTGTATAAATTCAATCAATTTGCTAGTTTCCAACCATACTTTGTGATATTAAATAAGTTGTTAGAGTTCGACCATTCTGGATTCTGGCATAAATCATCCATGTTGTTCAGGAAATCTAACAGTGGCGGTTCCAGAACATATTTTTTCACACAATATTATTGAAATTGGTCGATAACTTTCAACATTACTTTTTTCTCCAGGAACAAGTTTCGCTTCTTTCCAATTACTTGGGAACTTTCCCGTTTTTAAAATAAGTTTAGTCAAGAAGTCACAGCGGGTGCAAATATCGAAGCTCCACCTAGTCGGTTATTTCGAAATTGACATTTTTTCCAAAAACATAAAATGGCGGATCCAAAATATCCAACTTTTTTTTATTAAAAATACTTAGTTTATAGACCTGAAATTCAGTACGTGGTAATTTTAAAGGTCTCTGATTTCGAATTTGATGTATGTTTATGTGAGAAATATAGAAATAGAAATAACAGTGAAGAAAGATAGAATGGATAGCAGGGTTGGATATAACAAGCGCAATAATGCGGTGTGCTCACAAAATGTTAAATAGACTTTAACGAACAATATGCAATTTTTTTTTAAGTGAAAAACCGTGGAAAATTTCCTTTTGTTTTTTATTTTAAATTTCTTGGAGCAAAAACGATTTTACTAAATCCATTTTTCAAAATCAAATTCGGACAACTACAAAATGTACAAAGAGGAAACAAAATCACTCTTGCCGAAAAAACAAAACTATGACTTTTTATAAACTTTTTGGAAATTGAGTATTTTATGAGTGTTTCTGTTGTGTATTCGTTTCAACATGTTTTTAAACTTAAATCTGCTTTGTGGAAACGGCAAGTTGGTGTTTTGTTGGCATTGTGTGTTGTACTCTTTTGAATCGAAGTAAATATATAGAACAGTTTTGATATAAACTCATTAGAAATTGAAAAAAGTGAACGTAATTTCTCTGTATCAGTAGAAAAGACGAAACTTAAAGAAATTAAATAAATCCAGAGCGGGTCTTTTAAGGCAAAAATGGCTTGATACAACCCTATGAATTTTGTAACCCCAGATCCCATACCACTGTAGAAATCGACCAAAAGTAAGGAAAGTTTTTCGACTTCAAACTCGATTGATTATGACTGGAAACAAAAACAATGAACCGAGAACAAGAAAAAGTCCCAAAATCGAAAGGTCAATTTTGGGGGTTTGACCACATTTCGGGCATTTTTTTTCATTGTGCGACGGCTGAGTACACATTGAACTTGTACAGCGTAATGCTGGGTTGCTTTATGCTGATCTACGGTTTCTGGATTATGCATTTCTTCTATTATACAGTTACAAGTTACAGTTCTGTTTTATTGAGTTATGCCGAGTTACTTTCTATTAACTTTTACGATTTTTGAATTATGATATTTAACGATTCCATACTTCGTTAAACTGAATTTCGGTTTCGGGCATTTGCTATTCTTCGATTCAGTTTCATTGGGGTATGCCAAATTACGTTATTATGCCAAATTATGGATTCTAAATTAGCTATGGAGTTAGGTTGGCTTCATTAACCTTTTGCTGAATTACCTACTATTTTTGGATTATTCTATTTTACTGTCCTTCTGGGTTGCATTATGATGTTCTTCAAAATTCTAAATAATTATCTAATTTCTTTATTTTCAGCCTGTATCGACCATTTGGTAATAGCTTCATTTTGGGAATTTAATTTAAAGAGCAATTTTTTATGTTACATAGTCGAAACATTTTCTAGATTGAAAATTTAACCCAAAAATTTCTTATGATACAAATCTGTTTTAATGATATTTATTAAATTGTAAAAATATACGATTAATTTGTTAATGTAAGGATGAAAAAAAGATTTCCATCTATCCAACTTATAAATGTCTTATGTAAATATGTATATTATATGTGATTAATTTGTTGCAAAGTGTATAGTTCGTATTAGCACAAAACTGTACTGGTGCAACTTATTAAATAAAAAAAGTATAAAGAAAATAAATAATAATACTAATCTTCAGAGGACCATTTAACTTGATACAAATATGTAACATTCTAAAAAGCTTCGAAAAAAATAGTTTTGAAAAAAAAATGTGTCAAATAAAAATTGTTAGGTTTATATGGAGGAAAGAAGATACCAATTTTATCGCCAAGCGTCAAAAATAAAATTTTATAAAAATTTTTGAAATTTAAAATGTGTCGAATAAAAGTAGGCTTTCATTTAAAAAAAACTTGATTTACATAAAAATTAATACAAAGATGACCCTTAACTAAAAAATAACTAGTACCATCGTTTTCCGCCTTTAAACCAAACAATTCTATTTGAAAGTTTTTTGTCCAAACCTTCTAGTTTTTCAATTATTTATTTGTCTCAAGTTAAATATTCCACCCTGTATTATTAAATACTCGTATATAGGTCGTTTCACTTTAAGTGCTTAATAATAAAACAGATTCATATAAAAATTTTAAATTATTACTATTATATACAAAATAATTTTGCTCACTGCTAGTTTATAATATAATAGTAAGAGTGTTCACTTTTAGTATTATGTACTCGTTTTCTTGTTTGCTCATTTTCTCCTCAGTTAATAAATCAGAATTTTTTTATTATTTTTTAGCGTCTGCAATGCATAAAATTAGCTTCTTGCACACTACAAGAGCATGCAAGGAGCTCGTTTAGAATCCAAAAGAAATGACTGAGGTGTCTCTGCAACTTACACCATTAAGGAAACTTTTATGCTAAGTTCTCCCCAGTTACGCGTTGAAGCAATTTACAAAAATTGAACGTCATTTCTAAATTTCTAACCGTACATATGGGAAGTAAATACAAATTTATAAAAGCTACTCGTCAGTAAAATGATTTCATTCTGACAATATGTATTCAGTGGCTCAGAACGTATCTAAATACATAATCTTAAGTTGCTTTCTCAAGACTACTTTTTTATAGAAAGTGCTAATAAAGCAACCTTATATGATTATTATCTTACAAAACAAAACTTTTGTTTCACTTCATATCGACCAATCTACTGCTCCGACAATGAAGGGCTTCGCAATAAGGGTGCATTGTCAGCTATCTAGAAGTTGTTCTTGTACAATCGCGATCACGCTATAACCATTTATATTATAAATTTGGCTGACTATGTAAGTTTATGTTACAGTAAATATGGAAAATTGATTATTTAATTTCCTTTATAAAATCCTCAATTTTCTTACTCTAAAATCGCATAAAAGGCAAACAATAAAAAGATTAAATGAATAGATTAAGCAATTTAAAAATCTCGTTTAGTTTAAAGTCTATTCGCATTAACAACTACCTCTTGGGAAAATAGTTTAAGGTCATTAATCTATTTAAATTTAAAAGTTGTGAAATCGGAAGTAATTTCTGATAAAAGTACATAAATATTGTAAAGTTAAAAATAGGGAAAAAGTTGGAGAGTTTTTGGTCGGCAACATTAAAGTTTGCATTGTGAAGAGGAATCTAAATGGAAAACGGGGGGCCATGTTTAATTCCCCTGGAGGACGCGGTTTCTGATAGAGCAGCTGTCAAACATGCACGCGCCTAGACCTTCTAAAAGCAAAAAGACTTTCACAAGATTTCGTTTAGTGGCGACCGCGGAATTCTAAACGTAAAATTGATTTTGTGCAAGCAGATAAATACTTGAAAATTTGTTTATTTACGTCAAACTTACATAAAAATGTTAGATTTGGTAGTGAAATAATTAAAATATATTTATTATACATTTTTATTCAAGGATTTTCGGCAAATTATTTATTAAATAAAGTTTTGAATAAAAGTGTATCAATTTACGAGTGAAGAATATGCAGATATATTTTTTTGTATATGGGTTTTATAGTGGAAACTCTAGATAAGTGGCCTAAGGCAGAAAGCAACGGATGCGTACGCATCTGGGCGCCTATGGCATAGCAAAGATTGGGGAGAGGGGGGCAAGATGCAAACACATGAAAACGCAAAAAAATAAAAAAGACATTTTTATTTTGATAGTTTACGTTTGACAGTCTCCCTCCTTATGCCACCTCTACGTGGGGCGCCAAAAAAAACCCGCGCCTATGTATTTTTCATAAGTGGAATAAAAACAAAATGCTGACTTCTATTTATTGCAAGAAAACAATTCACTCTTACCAATATCACATAATACAGTGAATTCAAATAAGATTGAAACCATTGACATTGCAAGATAGGAAACCTAAGTTTTCCACAGTTGGCTGCACTGAAATGAATGCGCTGTGCTCTGGTGAAAAAACCATCGCGAATATTTTAACTGTACTAACTTTAGTTTTGAAAACCACTGTTTTAAATAAAATTTGCAACACACTGAAAAATGACTTGAAAAAATACCCGAATAAAAAATGCTTAGAGACAATTTGGATAAAGTGACAGATCAGATTTAAATTAGAATGAAAATTGACAGGTACACTAACTTAGCAAGTCCAAGATCACTACAGAGTATGTTTGGTTGCATAGTTGCGGTTTCAGTCTTTTTTGAATTCAGTATACATGCGCTGTGCGATGCGCTATGCTATTAGTAGAAGCGGGACCTAACGTTTTTCTAGTGTGTGTGATAACGTTAAATTTGTATCGTTAGTGAATCTGTGAACTGTGGTCTGTGATAGATTTCATTAAGTTGGGTAAGTTGTTTTTTCTCTTATTAATGAATTATTGCAAATAAAGTCAAAAAACATTTTTTTTTTGATCATCTTAATAGTCTTACAAAAATTTATATAATTTTTATAGCACAATATACAATGGACAAATCCAAAGAAACTTTCTGGTTATCAAAACAAAAAACGACAAGCTGCAAAGGGAGTAGAGATAGAAGTAAGAAAATCAGCTGCATTTTCAACGAAAACTATAGAAGAGGATGCTGACTTATCTGGACTAAGTCAGAAAACGCAGCTTATCGCTGAACCAGAAGTCCTTGAAGCAACGAATAATATTTTTTAAAAAGAAGACCGTAGCAGATATGAAAAAAATGCGTGTACTGAAATGTTAACCAAGCCTGCAGAAGAAGAAACTGAAGAAATGGTAGAAGTCCTAGAAGAAGAAAACTTTGAATTTGGTTGATGATAATGATGAAGCATTTGAAGAGGTACATGAAACATTACTGAAAAGTTTACCCGGTCCAAGCGGAATCTTCACAGGAAATTTAGATTTAGGAAGAAAATTTAAACCTAGTGATCCTGCAACTTGACCAGAAGTAACTAACAAATTAAAAAAATATATAATTCAACATGGTCCAGAAGAAATAACTGATTATCCATTTCCTCTCTATTCAAACGGCAGAAAATGTAAAGTTACCTACTATTATAAGAAATGAAGTAATAATGAATTAGTTCGGAAAATATGGGTTGTATATTCACGAATCAATGGTTCCGTCTATTCTCCTGCTGTAAACTTTTATCCACAACTCAATGGGAATCACGAATAGATTATGCATTATTGGAGATATTCGAAAGTAAAGATTTTGACAACAGCAGTAAATATGATGCTGAATGTTTAGCACTAAAAATCAAAGATTTTAAATTTTTATTTTCGAAAATGTTTTAGAATCAGCTAAAGAATTTGCTGGTGAGTTCGAAATTGATTCAGAATTTAAACTGAAATTCAGTAAGTATGTTTCATCCCTATCATCGGCAAAATGAACAAGTTCAAGACGGTAACTTCATTTCACGTATTTTACTACAGACGGAATAAACAATTAACACAAGGTTTGTGGTCATTGCAAAATCCACATGAAATTAGATCGCCATAATTTCAACAACTTTTTGGTATCAATGTTCGGGCTGGTCATTTCAATAAAAACGTATTATCTGTACAAGTATTTATCTTTTATATGGAGATATCTACAGACATTTTTCGGAAAACATACTTTTAGATTTAATTGACGATGTACTACTTAACATTGTTCGTAATAAGTGGTATCAATATGACAGTGCACCTTCTCATCGAGTAAGGCAAGTAGCAAACTGGTTAAATGCTAATTTTGCAAACCAATGGATTGGCCATGGGGGTACAATACGTTAGCCACCAAGATAACCGAATTTAAATCCATTAGACTATTATTTCTACGGACATATGAAGGATCTTATGTACCAAGTAGTAATAGCTACTCGTCAATTACAAAGGATTTGAGATGCGGCAAATCACTTACGAAATAATCGATGCGAGGCTTGCAAGCTGATAGTAATAATTTTGAAAAGCTTTATGATTTTTTATAATAATTATTTGATATTTCTAATAAATTAAAGAATTTTAAAATATAAGAAAATGCTTTTAAATAACTTTTTTTGTATTTATATTTTCATGACTAACTTGATTATTCTTTAAAGCAATGTAGTCGGGGTTTTGCAAAACTCATATTCAAAAATGATATCTGCATACTCCTCTTTACTTAAAAATTAATTTGCGGAAGTGACACAAACAATTTCTACTATTTTTCATTCAAAACAAACTATATACCTGATTCTCTAATAAATCGGACATAATATGTTTTTAGAACATTTTTTTCTTAAAATGGATCGGCTTTCATATGGTAAAGCTATAAAATTACCCTGTATATTCATATTAATAACTTCTATTTAATTACGCTTTGCATAATATTATGCTCATATAATTCTAAGCGTCAAAGTGGATCTAGTAGTACTACACAAATGCAAGTTATTGTGCTGATGTTTCGTTTATATAGTATTGTGGGTAAAAATTTAACACAGTAATCTTTTAAATGATTTTTTTAAGTTTCATACTTGTAAGATTAATAGTTTTATTTTAAATCATAATTCGTAAGTATGTATTATATCTTTGGATATTTAACTATATTAGCGCTTTCTGGCATTGTGCAAGGCGCAACGTGATGTGGACCCTTATCCTTTAAGGACGACGTGGGGTCGTTCAGAGATTCTATTATCACATTTTTCGTTAATAAGTGGCACCACTTTGTATGTTAAATCTGCAGGTTTATTATTTCATTTCATCAACTTATAGTGGTTTTGAGTAGTCATCTGTTTTTTTATATTCTTTATGATTATGAGTAAAGTTAAAAAAAAATAAATACAACCATACATTCGTCCCCCACTAAATAGCAATTGATCATTTTCAGGCTATTTTTCAAAAATTATTTGTTTTCAAAATAACCTAGGTGGGAACTAAAAGTATTTAAAAAAAGACTCTGAAACCGGTCAATCTTTATTAAATGGAGAATCAAAGTATGGTTGTAATTATTTTTAACAAAATCAAGCTTTTTAGCCCATGTCACCTGTTAAAAACACGTTTTACATGTCTAACGTGTAAATGTATTTCTGAAGCGGTTGTTTCCCTGCATAACTGGGTGAGGGGTTGTCCCTTGTGTTACCATAAAAATTGGTCCCCCACCAAATAAAAATTGACCGGTTTCAGGGTTTTTTTCAAAAATTATTTGTTTTCAAAATAACCTGGGTAGGAACTCTTAGTTAAGCCACCCTGTATGTCGTTTATATTAAGTATGTAATTTGTGTTTTTGTAAGGTAAATTTCCATTAAGTGGTCAGATGAAAATAGTAAAAACGTTATTCTTAGTTTTGAATAGCTTATGATCGATTAGAAATATAGTAAAAATACAGTAAAAAATATACTACACTAAAATATACATGATAGATGAGTTAATATAGTAAGTAATAATAGTAGTGAAAAAGTACACGTGGCAAAGTTACTTGCAACCAGCCTAAGTACATAAGTTAGTTAGAAGTAGATATTACAACAAATGAAGCAACAAGTTATTATTAACTATTAACAAATAGTAATTTATTAAGCGGCTAAGAGAATAAACTTCAAGTTTGTTTTTAATCCTGGTAAATTTTTGAAGGAAAAATCATACGAATTATAGAATTTGGCAAACGTCCGGTTAAAAATTTCCCGAAGATCTCAAGTCATTATACAGGGTGTCCAGAAATTAAGAGGCAAACTTTTAGAAGGCGATTCTACAACTAATTTTACGAATATAACTTCTTGTAAACATATGTTGATTTCGTTCCTAAGGGTTAGTACACTTCATTTTATTTCAGATTTTTTGCGAGCTTTCATGATTATTTCATAGTTTTTGCGAGCTTTTAAAGGGTAGTTATGAGGAGGGTTGAAGTTAAAATTATTGATAAAGTAAAGTTGGACGAAAACTCAAATATAGAATTTATACTAGCAAATCTTGTAGAGGTATGAAAAGTATATTTTTCATACAAAGAAAATATATTAGAGCTGTTTTAAAACTAAACTACAGATAAGATGTTCATTATAATTTTAGGTTTGCTCACCATAACCTGCATCTTAAGAAGTATAATGTTTTCTGATAATAATTTAGTAGTAAATTGTACTAAACCTGATGAGACTATCGCATTAGCACAGGCTCCACTTATAATACACTCGTTTATTCAAAAGTTAATGGTCAAAATTATTTTGGTCAATTATTTATTAATAAATTAACTCAACATACCCAAAACATAGAACTGAAATAATTTCTAAGTAATACTAAAATATTCTTAATTAAAAATTTAGGAATTCTTAGATGATAAAGAAAGAGTATTATCCTTTTACCTCAACAAATATAATTAAACTTATAATTGACAAATGTATTACCATGTAAAAATCTATTCTATTCAGGTTAGATAATGTAAATATTTTTCAGGACGTACTAGTCGAGGATGCCCGGGGCCGTCTTCAATCGGTACCATGGCTCCGTATGTAAAGTTTTAGAGATATAGTTATTTTTGTATCATTATTTAATGAAATTCTTGCTTAGCATACAGAATTATTGATAAATAAAAAAGTGACCTAAATATCTTTAATTTGTCATATGGTGAAGGCGCCGGGTATTCCAACTAATTTTAGCTTCACTTCAAGTTTTCTATTCTTCTAATTTGTTGATTTGCGGATCTATTTATCCTCTCTAATGTTTTTTCTTCCGTTTTTAAATAACTACGCGGCCTTACACCTGAATCAGCCGCGGTCTGGCTCTCTAGAAATTGGCAGCTGGCACACTCCATTTCATCGACATTATATTTTCATCGACACCACCTTTTCTTCAACAAGGACGTTTCATCAACACTACTTTTTCATCGACAAGGACGTTTCATCGACATTACCTTTTCATCGACAACCGTTTCTTCGACACTACCTATTCATCGACAAACCTTTTATTCGAGAAGGACGTTTCATCGACACTACTTTTTCATAGACATTACCTTTTCATCCATAACCGTTTCATCGACTAAAATATTAGTGATTTCTATTTATTTTTTTGCTCTTTATTTTTACCTTCAATTTACCACAAATACAAATGTTCCAATGACAAAATAAAATTTAAATAACCTTATATGGCTAATTAAAAATTTTAATAATTTATATCTAAAGGGGATATATTTATTATTACAAAATTATAGTTACATAGATATAGCAGTTTCATTTTGAGCAATATGAAAAAGTAATATAAAATAACTTTTTTGTTTTAATTGTCAGTATTACAAACTTTCAACAAGCTGGGGCTCTGTAATAACACGTACTCTAAACTGTTGCAATTGGCAGCTAATATTGGGGCGAGCTTAACACTAGCCTAGTTAGAGCACGAAACCGGGATATTAAGTAAACATTAAAATATTAAGACCTCGTAACTTTAAGTAATTTACGATGTAACTTACGAAAATAGCCGCATTCTCCCTTTTTACGAAGCGTAAACGATAAGATTTTCTATAATCGTAATAAATTTTATTTAATTAAATTCATCACATTCGTTTTTACCTATTTAATTTAAAGCAAGTTTTTTTGGATTAAAAAAAAGGAAACGCTTTTACAAAAAAGTATTAGTCTGGAAGTTGGGAGTTAGAAAAGAAAGCTCATTACACTAATGACGTGTGTCCTCTCTTAAGCTAGCCTTTGATACTCGTAACTGATGACCGTAGAGTGAATTATAAGATTGAGTTCAGATACCTGATGCCTTATCAAATTCTGTCATGTATTTGCTGGGAAAGGAGAGTTCAATATTATCAGATCTTTCACGACATCATTGACCCAGCACGCTACATTTCTCTCATCTTCAAATTTAAAAGAAAAATTTCTGACGCTTTTAAGTAAAGCACCTTTGGAATGGCAAATAAATTTATGCATGGTTAAAGAAGCAAACACAATTAGTAATTTACTTTTAATGCGGACTTGTTTACTTTTTACTTTTACTTATCAAAGGCTATAAAGATGAATTCGTCCTAAAAAAACGTATTTCATGTCCCTATTTTACTGACTTTCATATTTGGTTCAACAATCATTTAAATAGAAACCCGAGTGAAATTTTAGCGTATTTAAATTTGTATTTTTACGACCTCGGGATATTTTCATTTCATTTCTTACTTGTACCAATTTCATGTATACACTATTATGTTGATACTACTAATTCATTATTGAATTAGGGTAGTAATGCTTTCGATTTCCTAACCAAATTTCATTTATATAATGATTTATCTAACATTTTATTACTGAATGTTTAGTAATATTTGTAATATCATGTATACTGAGCGAATCAAAAGAGCTATTACAAGACAAATCGATAAAAACTTACTATTTGATTTTGGTTGTGTTTTTGTCAGCTATTGTATTAGTAAAATTTTTTAAAATATTTTCTTATTCAAATATACAAAATGCGCTAGCAAACTGATATTAGAAAGCAAACGAAACCAGTACTCCGTTTTCCGTTTTTTTTTTCTCAGAAGAGGTAATCTTGAAATACGCCAGGCGGTAGGATCGCAAAAAAGAAAAACAATTAAAGGTCGTCGAAAAGATTTTCGATGGGAGCATTGGTTTGCAGGTTACGCTGAGACGAAGTGGCAAACCAGTGCTCGAATAACTTACTTTTCTAAATTATCCGATCGGCGTCAAATTTCAGTATGTCGTATATGAGTAGATATACAGGGTGAGCTAAAATGATTGTGCAGGTTGGTACAACTGAAATCTTAAAAAGAAAATCTCCTAGTAATCCAATGGCGTAGCAAAATTCTTTTCCAAAATCTCTAATTTCACAGCAAACGTCAAATATTGAAAATGTTTTTCTCCATTTTCGAGGTAGATGCTAACACAAAACAAAGATTTGCGCAAATTAATTTTGAAAAAAACTGACTTTTATGAAATAGAAGGCACAATAACGAAATTGAAAAATCTGAAGTTTTGAAACAACGTTAAAAATTAGACGTAGGCCTCTGCTTTTGTGAAGTTACTTTGTTTTGATTTTGACATGATTTTGTGTTACTATGAACTTGAACCAAACAAATTCCCTAGATTTTTAGGCGGAAAATTTGAATTGACCACAATCATTTTAGCTCACCCTGTACAACTGGTCGCCCTGAAATTTATTTTAAATTGTGTTCTGAGAGATCAAAACGCCAGAAAACTAAAAACTTGAGGGATTCTACTTCTACAAGTATTTTAAGTTATGGCACCCAAATGAGTTTGATAGCCCAAGCCTCTACACCGTAAAGTAGCACCGAATGGATGTAGCATTTCACGAAGCGGTATCTAAGGTTAAGATTTAGGCTTCCCTCACGTAACATTTTTCTCATTTTGAGGAAAAGGCAGAAATACCTATTTCTATTCGTGTTCTTACTTCCACGTCCGGATCCAGGTCTTCAGTTATCCAGCATCCAAGGTATTTAAATTTAGTTACCTGTTCTATTCAACAAATAACAAGAATGTATTTAACAAATTTTGGAACCCCAAGAGCTTTTATCATGTGAAAATGCTTTAGCTGTTTTGGTTGAAGAAAAAATATCTAGGTACCAATATGAGGATGACCATAAGGTCGAATGCCCCTAAAAAAATTTCCTCGAATGAAGTTGTAAAGCAAAAAAAATCTCTGCCATCCTAAAGAGATACAAGTAACAGAAACTCTACCTTCTCTGCAAGTTTAGCTGAACCACACTGTAGAGCGCCTAGTTCTAACCAATTAACCTGTCTCTTAAGGTTAATGAACTTTTCCAATTACTATTTGAATAGCTCGTCAGGCCAGTCATTTTATTAGTTTTGACCCCTGTAGAAATCAAAATTGTGTTTAGCTTGTGGTAATGTTGGGGCAATATTGTTATGTTGTGATACCGTTTTTCAATATATTCACACTATATTCACAATATTGTGACACAATTGAAGTACAACATTGTCGTGTTTCTTCGTCTCGTTTTTGGTGGAAAAATTGACTAAATACAAAAAAGTGGCGAGCTCGGGGAGCGAAGTCAAGGAAATCGTATCCCAAAATAAGTCTTTAATTCACAGACAATTTTAAGACCGTTGTGGTTTAATTGTTGAATTTGTTGATAAACTTTAAGCTGGATTTGATAATATAAACGCAGTAGTTTCTGCTGAAATTACAAAACTAGATTTGGATTTATTTGAGAAAATTCATATTACGATGATTATCGTATCTAGTGGATATGAAATTGATCTGTAAAAATTTAGAGTTTTCGCTCAAAACCTGGAAAGGTATTTGAAAAATACCCGTGGTATCACATACCTTCTACAATGCAAAATAATTAGTACATGGTCTTGAAATTATATCATTGGCTTTTTTACCGATAAGACATTTAACAGAGGAAGCGCAGGAAGGTAGCAACAAGGACTTCAAAAAGAACAGGTAATCTTACAACAGAAAATGCAGTCGATACCTAGACAAAAATAACGAACACGCTGTTATTTTCTGAAATTCGGATGATGAAAATTAGATATGAATTTGGATTATACTATTATGGTTTATTTTTTTTTCTATTTTACGTATACATTGTATAAGAAAGCTACAAAAGTACTCAAAACAGTGCGTTTATGGGTGAGTTGATATCAGTGAAATGTTTTAAGTTAGTAGCACTGAAGTTTGTTGATTTCAAAATGGCAGTTGTGATTTATAGGTTATTTGATGATTTGACATACCTAACATTAGAGTTGCCAACCACCAGAAAAGTTACTAAAATTGAAAACTACAATAACTTATTTTAAATAGGTAAAAAGTCGCAAAATATAAATATTAGTGAAAAAAAAACTCATTTCATAAGTCGATAGTAACCAGTGCCGTTTTATCAATTAACCGGGCACTAGACCACAATACTTTTACTGCCCTCAGAGATGTTTCGGATAGATGGATTATTTAGAAAAACGATCAAAGAGTAGTATTATTTATACCCGATTTCATTTGGATCATCGCTTCTTTTTTACTTCTCTCCGGCCATCGTTTATACTTAGAACTTGACCCAAAATCGAAATTTCGAATTAAAAAGTAACTCGCCCCAGAATTGTCATAAAAGTAATTTCCTATAAAAGGGGTTTTTAAAGTGAAACTCTTATAAATTTTAAAACGTTCCACATTTTACTAAAATCTAAGTGATTTTAAATCAAATTTTGAAGATTATCAATGTTATTTTTGCTTAAATTTCAAAAACTAGTTAATTAATTGTACAGGTGTCCTATAAATTTCGGAAGAGCTCTTCGATACTTTATTGGGAAATAAATAATAACGTATTGAATAGCTTTTTCGTCATTTTTGGAACATACTGTTTAAAAGTGACTTCGGTACAAGTAGAAAATTCACAAAATGCATTACGTTTCATGATAATTTGAAATTTGATTAATAAACATCTCATTTTAGAACCAATTAAAATACGAGATTTGATTTGTCTTATCCAATAATATGACGTTTATACTCAAAAATGTCAGAGATGACAAAAAGCTACCTGCATTTTATGAGCGAAAAACATCCATGCTTATTTTTCGCTCATAGAATCCAATGATTGGTTCTAACTGACATGTGACTTGTCTTCCAGAATCCAAAGATTTTTTTTTCAGGTTTATTGATGAAAAACATTTTTTATGAATTTTTTTCTAAATTTTATCACCACCCTGTATATTTTATTTGTTTTTTTTGGCGAAAAACTTTTAAAACAAGAAAAATATATCAAAGCATGTATTTATTAAACATTACAAAAATATATAAGGCCTAAGACTGTAAAAAAATTTACAATCTCTAATCTATGTACTCTTTATTTGCAACAATCACAAATGTAATTCTCACTGTAAATATCTATTACTGTTTTACTATATTTTTTATATTTTATAGATATAATGTAAATAAATAAGAAAATAAAATGTTACTGTTCTACTATATTTTATATTTTATCATACACAAAGCTTAGCTTTACATGATAAAATATGCTTAAATTTGTTTGTTTATTCCTAGCTGAAAGATGTGCTTATGTTGAACTTTTGTAAGAAAATTGTAAATTAGGAATTAAATTAATTTGTTTGTTTATTCCTGGCTTTAGAATGTACTTATGTGAAAAATATGTAAGAAAATTGTAAATTAAGTTCTTAATAAATTCTATTCTATTCTATACATCATTTGAAAAAGCATACCAACAGATTTAAGCGATTGTCATCACATTGCACCTCCTGTCAAGGTCTACATGGCTATGTTTCCATATTACCACCACGCTTCCACTTTTGCACCACTTCCTCTATCTATCAAGAAATATGAATAAAATGCTCGCGGTTACAATTAAAAATAACTTGTGTACAAAAAACAGACCTGTGAAGGTTTTGGTGCTTCAAAGTTGGATTTTATGAGAAAAATGAAACCAAAATCCTTTATTTTGTTTGCTTTTTTATTATAAAAGGACCTGTTTATATGTTAGAATATATTAGATATAAAAATATTTTAAAGCTAGTCTTAATCTAGATAAAATAGCAAAGTAATTATTTAACGAATGCACTTTATTTGGGCAAGCAATTTCGCGGAGAATAAATCCCAGCGTTACGGGCGGATATTTTTATTT
Source organism: Stenus bimaculatus (assembly GCA_963971135.1). Lineage (NCBI taxonomy): Eukaryota > Metazoa > Arthropoda > Insecta > Coleoptera > Staphylinidae > Stenus > Stenus bimaculatus. The sequence continues at coordinate 64,841,959 of OZ020180.1, read as the reverse complement.
CTCAGCAGTAATTTAGTAGAGTTTTCTACTTCTCGAAGGTGGTATGCTGACGTCTCTTTTTTAAGTAGAATGGAGAAGATAAATGCGTTCGTGTAAACATACTACACTTGGGTCATACATATGTAATAAGACCCGACGATTCGACCCAATCTTTTACAATTCAATGCGCCCGCATGAATTTCCCATACACTTTAAGAGTTTTCGATCATTTCGCTTGATAACGTTTTGTTTTTATGTTTTATGACTTAATACGGACAAATGTTTATGTACGACCGGAAAATTGTTAAGTCGGCGCCCTTTATTTTCCACAAAACGCCACGCCTTGCAGCGATAAAATATGTAGAAATGAATATTTTTATTTTATGCAAAAAAATATTGTGAGAGATGTTTTGAACGTTTAAATGTATATGTATGTGCAAGGATAATGTATTACAAGCCGTATCGCAATCGCCCGAGGTTCAATCATAAACCACCCTTGCGTGACACATCAACTAACTTGACCAGACAGCTTTATAACATCATTTGCAAATAAAAATACGTTCAGAAACAACAATATTTTGTAATTTAAATAATATGTTTGAAAAATCTAATACAATTTATATTTAGAATCCAAGTGATTTGTCTTAAATTTAAATATACGAATCTATATATTTCTGTTTTCTTTTTATATTGTAACATACGAGTCTACAATAAATATTATTCCCAATAAATATACAAAAATATCAAAAACAGAATATAAGCTGTACTTCATGAATACCACATATTTTTTAATATAAACGTGATCTACTTTGACATTAAAAATACCATTTGAAAAGTATTGGCACTAAAAATTTAAAAATACATATATTGAAAATATGCTTCCCTTAATTTATATCTTATTATTCAAAGCTGTCTTGACACTAGAACGTTTGGTGCCAGACTATCTAACACCAGAAATATGAAATATTTCATCGATATTAAGTATCAACAATTTAAAAATAGTATTGGATAAACGTAAATTTAGTTAAATCATGCTATTACAGGTTCTGTATTTGTGGAATTAGATTCCTCTTGCCAAAAGTTAGATAGATAACTATAATAGTTTCGTGTTGATGTAGTATTTCTTCATGCTTTTTTACAAATCCCTTAATTTCATTAGGTACAGTCTCTATATCTAGAACTCTATGTAGATCGTTGTTTCTGATATAACATCAACAATGTACTTTATTATATGTATCAAAATTAGTTTGTTTTGTGCAACCTCATAATTGGATGCCATGGGCTTATACTGGTTCCAGAACTTGCTTATAGAGCAAAAGTTTGATATCAATCGACACATTTTACTATACAGCAACCCTGATTTTTGTTCTTATTTTTGACGAGCTTTTCATGAAAAATTTCAATTTAAGTTGTACTAAAATATGATAAATGTATGTAATAATCAAACATGATTTAATTTTACCCAAGATACAATAACAAACTTTTTTATTGCTTGGCGGTTAAACTAAAATTTGTTACGGTGGTAGACCAAAATTGTGTGAATGTCAGCATTATTCGGTGAATGTTAACATAAACAAGGTCATTTGGTGTATGTCGAAAATATTTTCAAAATAATATTTCTGAATCACACTGCTAATGTCGCCATTCAATATCCATATGTGGTGAATCTTAAAAAATGAAAGTAAAAATTGTTGTATTGTGATTTATTATTTATTAATTATATTAACTAACGTATATTGGGTTAAGTACACACTTGGTCAGACCTGACGTTTTTGACACCCACCAAACCTTATCTGTGTATGTCGACATACACCAGATAAAGTCCAAACGCTAAATAATACTGAAATAGTCGGTCATTCACCGATGTGTTTGGTGTATATGAAAAATGAAAATACGCCATTTGGTTTGTCTTCTCCAATAAATAACGTTTATACTGATTAACGTCAGCCAATAATGTTTAAAGAAGCAAGTTGGCAAAGAAAAATCTAGACCATAATTGATTTAAATAAAAAAATCAGAAAACTATACAGTGATTCACAAAAATCATGGATACTTACCAATTTTAAAACTGATCTAACTTTTAAAGAAGTCGAAAAAAAATATAATTTCACAGGAAATTTTTTGTTCAGTATCTAAAAAAATTCTGGGAAAAGTGAGGTATTTTATATATGTTGTAATATTTTGGGCGGGGATTCCTTGAACAAAGATAGTAAATAATCTGGGCAATCTTTGAGTCCTTTTAAAAAGTTTTTAGTTACTCTTTTTAAATAATTTTTTTGTTTAAATAACTTCAACTCCTTGAACTCGATTAAAAAAAAAGTAATTTTTAAAACGTTCAATTGCAGATTCTTTATAAAGTACAGATTACCATCAACAATCTTTGTATTCTTCTCAAACAATAACCAGTTTATCTCCAAAATTTGGCCCAGTATCAATACTACTAAACAGTATTTATGTAAGAGTATGATCATGGACTTATTTCTGTGATATTAAATTCTTTAACTGAAGGGATATCATGTCGATTAAGGAGAATTGTGAACATCCCTCATTTTCTTTGTCTTGATTCAAAAAATAACTCATGTTGCAACATAAATAAAAAACGAGCTGTATACTTTCAAATAAATGCAAATATGATAATTAATATATTTTTAAAGTTATTATTTGACCCTTAAATTCTCATATACAATTTATGTTTGCCGTTATTTCCACATTTTCAATTTGAGAATTTTAAAGGAAATTATTTTATTTACATATTATGCCTGGAGAAATGTACAGCAACATCTGCAATATTATAATTAATTTTAAAGAAGAATGTAAAATTTGATATAAATTCCATTTAAATATTTAGTTTGTTTTCACTCATCATGAAGAATCGAAGTTTCTAAGGAAATAAAACTTTAGCAACTACTACAGATTTTATAATGAGCATACCACAATGTCAAATTTTGAGGAAGTACTGGGTCTAGAATTATGAGATTTAGAGAAACTGTTTCTATCGATTCAAAAAAATAGGACGCTAACGAAAAATAACACGTGAAGATAGAACCGTGTTGAAGTTAGCAAAAAACATTTCATTTTGGTATTCGAGAAATAGTTGAAAGCCCAATTTTATAATAGGAACTATTTATAATAGGAACTTTCTATGAATGTAACGTCACACAGCGTACGAAATCGGTTAATTGAGATAAACTTATTTGCTGAAAGACCTACCAAAAAACGCTCCATTCCAAAAAATTATTATATTACCTAATAATTACTCCACCTTATGGGTTATAAAGGAAACCCAAAATGTTTAAAACGAATAATGATAATTGTCGGTGCATTTATGAAATCGCACTCAGATTCTGGTCAACTCATTTAGTTTTGAAAGCTTTTAAATTTAAATTTGTTATATGGGTTGATGTAATGGAGAATTTCCATGGTTACCTAAATAATAATTAAAGGTCTTTTATTTTGACCAGAATCTGGCAACTAATTTTCTTGAAAAACCTCCAAGATCAAACCACGATTTTCCCAATGAATTCTTTTTTGTCTAGCGACGCTTTATTACCTCGGTTTCCACACAAATTACTCCGGTACCATCCACTCTTAAATGAAGCCAATATGATTTTCCCGAACAAAGATTGATTGTTGTGGCAACCAAAAAATGCACATTTGTTCTGATTTCTCACAAAACCCGGTTCAGTTATGAAATAGTTTGCCTTAAATACAAGAGGTGGCGCCGCAACTGCTTTGACAATTTGCACTTCTAATGGGCTTATTCTGTACAAATATTCGTAACAGCTGTAAAGCCTATAATAACATGTAAATATCTTTTCTGGTATGACAAACGGATTTTGAGAAACACCTAATATTCTTCTTTGGATACGCATAAAATTTCTAAAAAAATAATTTCAAAAAATAACCTTAAAAATTTGGATAAATTTATTAAAGTATATAAATTTTTTGTTTATCTAAATATAAACTACAACTCTTACAGTCGGTGATCTGCCTCATATAACGCAAATGCTAAATATGGCACAATATTGTTCATTTTTAATTATTATGTTCACTTATACTTTACTTAACAGTATCAAAGTTCTCCTAACATCGACTGTTTTCGTAGGCGTTACGCTAACAGCGAAAATGTTATTTTACAGCGATGTAACTTACAGTAAAAATGTACAGAATAGCATTTTCATAACATCTATCGACCTTGAAAATTTACAGCGCTGTTACCGCTAACATTTTTGTACAGAATAAGCCCATAAATTTGCATCAAAACTTAACTTCCGCATGTTGGATTTATCATTTTATTTTAAGTATAATTAGGAATGAACCTTCTTCATACAAATCATTTAACTTTATCACTTGTTTTTGAACTTTTAATATAACCCTACCAACGGGAAATTTAGTTAGGTTAGATTATACAAATGTGCGATGTGAAAATTTTGAATGATATTAAATTTAACACTTTTTCGGTTGCGCAAAAAATGATATACGATACACGGTTATTAAGTGCGGTATGATGGCCTCGAAAAAAAGCAAAACTCGCCCTTACTGGGCTTGTTTCTCTAACCTTTTATGTTATATTCTATAACGGTTCTATTAGCTCACAGTTCTAGCAGTTTCCGATTTCATCAATTTCCGATTCGAACACTTCACGGTTCTAGCAGCTTACATTCTACCATTTTCTCATTCTTGCAGTTAACGCTCTAACGATTAACTGGGCACAGCACAAGAGATAAAAATTTGGATGAATTAACCGAGGCGCTGTGAAATGCTTGAAAGGAGATGAATCCAATAATAATTTGAGACCGTTTGCTGCAAGAGGGGGAACCTTCATTTTTAATAACTTGTGGCAAATCAGAAAAATGTATATGTATTATTAGCACCAAACAATTAAAGAGGCATCTCTAATAGTTATTATATTATCCTAAATTATTATCTGACCTTTTTTTGTATCAAATAAATCAGATTTTTACGTATTAACTGAAAAAATTAACAAAAATGTAGCAGTTCTCAATTATTTATAGTCTCTTTGGAATCTATCCCCAACAGATGTGCGGAGGTATTAAAAATTAATGATTATTGGATAAAATATTAGTATCTGTTTGAAATTTTGTATTTTTAAAAAAAATATGAACGTTTTTGATGTGGCTACAGTTTAATTTTTACTTTATGAAATGTTTAAGAATCAGTAAAATGTAGAAATTATTAATATACAATAGCTCTATTTTATCCAATACAGTATATGTAGTTTTTATTGTATTTACTGCAAACTTAACTTTTTATTTTAAATATGTTTCATAAATAGAAGTGTAAAAAAACTTTACTCCTTTGTTTTAGAAGTTATCTTAAAATAAAGTAAAATAATAATACAAAGCTCAGGCGTGGCAAGTGTGGCAGTTTTGACAATATCTTCATTAAATAGAATAAACTCCGAATTTTTTATTGAAATAGACATTCTCCTGCATTGAAAGTAACAAATAAAGAAAACTTAAAAGAGATACAGTGGTGGAAAAAAGTATGGAAACTTTTAATAATTCAAATTATTTTACCTTACCATTTAATATTTATTTACACAAGTACATTGTCATTTTCTTTATTAAGCGCTTTCTTGTAATAAAAATTTCCTAGGTTTTATTTCTTGAAATTGTGTTCAATAAATTTTATTTTTGTTATATTCAATTTTTTGCTGGAGAAAGTATGGAAATTTATTTTTATTTTTATTTAAATCGGTTTATTTCAAATAAGATTTTTAAAACAGTCACATTAGTAAGTTTGGTATTTGCTTTAACCCTTTCACTCCCAGCGGTCACAATTGTACACATTAAATTTACATTACGCTTACGAAATTCAAATTTATTTTTTGTATAAAATCATTAACAAATAAGGAATTTGGAATAGCAGTCAAAAAAATGTTTTTCCAACAAATAAAACATCAGAAGTGAAAGGGTTAAAATGCCTAAAAGCTAAAACCCGTTATTTTTCTAAATATTTTAAGCAAAAAGTGGTCGAAACGTCATGTAAATAGGGAAGACCCCAGAAAGCAATTTACAGGATGGATAAAACTATGAAGAACTTAGCAGAGAAATTTCAACAATCACCTTATAGATTTAAATGGGCGTGTTGCTGTAAAGAAACCGTTAATTTTCAAGAAAAATACGAAAGCTCGAACGGAATACGGCAGATCGCATTTAACATGCACCATGAAAAAGTGGAATACAGTATGTACATCAACACATAAACCAAAATCGTAAGATGCCAAATGTTGACCATTCGACACGGCGGTGGGGCTATTTATTCTTCCACCCTAAGCCAAAAAGACGTACCTCAAAATTTTTCGGAAACGGCAGTTTTTTAGATTTTAGGACAAATAGGATCATTTTCTATACATGTACGAAGCCTTCTCAATCTGAGGTTGTGCCAATTACGCAAGCATAGGTTAAAATGTATCATTTTCAGTTTCAGTATTATTTTGGAAAACTAAATTTTACGACTTTCTTCGGAAGAAATATGTATCCCAATCTTCCTCAGTCTTCTGACAGTTGCAGATACCACTTGTTGATTTAGAACATTTTTGTTTGGAAATCGTAGTTCGTACTTCGTACGCTCTTACCGATGCCAAAGCATTGCCATCTCAAAATCCATATACGAACACAATATCTGCAATTTCTTGAGTTGTAATATCTCCCATTGACCATTGTATAAATATTTCTGGGTAAGGAATCGACAACTTTAACCATTGTATCATGTTTCTTTTTATATAAATATCGTAATAATGGTGCAATTTTGTGCAAATCCATAAGTTCTTTCCGGAAAAATCTGTAAGGTATGTAATGGACGGTTTCCATGTTTATCTTACAGATATTTCCTGTAAGTGTTTATAGACCGGGAGCACGCGACAGTTTTTGGTCTCCAATTTCATACAGCATCCCTTTTGGAGGAGACAATATTTACCCTATAAGAACAAAGAAAGGCGGTTACTAAACCCCAAAAATTTGTTGTTTTTCTCTGATTTAATATTGCATGCCCTTTTAGAAAAAGATAGTTTAAATAAATTTAAGTCTTAAAAATTATAGGCATGCGATTCGCGCGGTCCCAATCAAACGGTCATTTGATCTTGTAATAAAAATTATGATTTTCGGCGTTTTCATACTGCATGCCCATGGAAAGAATTAAAGTTTATAAAACCCCCATAAAAAATTGGCATGCGCCCCTCGTTAGCTTAAGGATGGAAAATTTAGGAAAAGTTTTGTGGAATGACACTGAAGTTTTGTGAAAATTTTATACTTTTCCTAAATTTTCACCCTTAAGCCAACGAGGCGCGCATGCCAATTTTTTATGGGGGTTTTATGACACAAACTTTAATTCTGTTCATTGGCATGCATTATGAAAATACGGAAAATCATATATTTTTATTACAAGGTCACATGACCATTTTAGTCCTTTGGGATCGTGCAAATCGCATGACTTTAATTTTAAAGACTGAAATTTATTTGAACTATGTTTTGCTAATAGGGCATTCCATATTAAATCAGAGAATAACACCAAATATTTGTGAAAATGGAAATGCAATTTTCCGTATGATCGGAAAGCGTGCAGGGGTTTATTTAGTACCCGCTTTTCTTTGTTCTTATTGGGTAAATATTCTCTCCTCCAAAAGGCATGCTGTATGAAATCGGAGATCAAAAACTGTCAGGAGCTCCCGGTCTATTACAGGTTTTCACAGAATTGCATCATAAATTCTCGTTTATACAAGGTGTCCCAATTTGAGTTGCATAGGCATCATTCTTATTAAGAAAGTTACAGATTCGGTTAAATGGGAAATGTTTTACAGGTTTTTATACTAATTTAGATAGCTTCTAAAATAATAAAAAAATTCCGAGCTATTCCGAAGATAAACGAGAAGAACCGAAAAATTAAAATTTTTGAAAAAGTCGATTATTTCATTAACTAGAAAAGTTACAAAAAATGTTTCGATTAAAGGTTATTTGTTACGTAAAGACTAATTTAAATATGTTTTTTGCCAACATATAAAAAACCCGGTTTTCAGGGTATCAATAGAAACTTTGGGCATCATATTGGATTTATCCACAAATAAATTTTTTTTATTTTTGTTAAGTCAACATAACATCGGAAAAGATCGGAAGCATTCGGGTAGGGGTGCAAATTAATAACTTTCCCATAAGAATACATGTAAATAATTCGCTTTTATTTAGCTTTTTGGGACTTTTTAGATGCATTTTTTTTAAATGAATCGATTATTTCATTTAAATAATTTAATAAATTGATGATATAACTTAGAAATATTAATTTATTTTCTTCTATTTTTAATATTTAACTGCAGAAAGCTATGCACTTTTAAAATAGAATATTTTCGTTTTTAGAGACTTTTCATATTTTAATTTACACATAAATCAATATTTGTTAGAATTTTTTGTATAACTATTTAATTTATTCATATTTAACTTAACTTAATTTTATTTTATAAAATACAGGTTTTTATATCCGTAACCAAAAACTTGACTTTAAATTTAATTTATTCATATACTAGTAATGTGCTATACAATATTCTATATAACTAACACATCACTAAATAGGCATTGGCTCAAAACATACAATACATATTCAATATTTCATTAAATAAATAAAACTAATATCGCAAGATGAAATGAATCAACGATTGGTATCGTTAATCTTTGTCAAATCGTTTACTTGTAAATAAAATAATACCAAAAAGAAAAGAAAATTCTAATATATTTTATAAATTCAAACTAAGTATTACAATAAAAAATTAATTAAAATTATTTTTGGAACACTTTTAATACATTAAATTCCAGTTTCGTATAAAGAATGCAATTGTCTTGATATCTGAAGTCAGGAGCAGAAGCTTCCTAAGTGTCTCCTTAGTGGGATTTCTCTTGCTCGGAATGTTCTAAACTTGGAAGGAAGGCTTTTAAAAAATTATAGAAATCAGTCAATTTTGTACGTTATTAAGTACAGAATCGTCCCCTGTGTCCTTTTGTGGAGAATTATTCTTATCTTGCTTGGGACTCTTCACGTTCTGGTACCGAGTTACTGCTAAAATTGATAGATTCGAATTCCTCTTTGCTGTTGGTAATCTAAGGAACTTGAGTCCTACTAAGAACAACATAAGTAATTCAATGATCTCTCATTTCCCAGAATCTGTTATTTCCTTCTTTGTTGAATTTATCAATAATTTTTTGGGTGGCTCTGAGGTTCTTAATGATTGGCGGTCAGTCCAAATTTATCCTATTTTAAAACCTGGGAGGAATCCTGGTGTCATCGGGAATTATAGGCCGGTTGCACCATAGGATTGCACTTACTTCTAGTATAAAAAAGCTTATTGAAAGTAAAATTCAATTAAAGTTGGAGTGGTGGTTGGAACCAAAACATGTTTTAATTCGAGAATTAGTTAATAGCCGATCCGCCCCTAAAATATGATTAATTATTAAATATCTTATCTGCTTGCCCAATTTTAATAAACCGATTTATACTTAACCGTCCTGCATCTTTCGTGTCAGGTTTATATGTATAAGGAATGAAATTTTGGGTAAAAAATGACCCGAAGGACGCAGCAGGGTTAACTTTGAAAGTTTTTATCTATATTTTCCTAATGAATTTACTTACTTGTGAAAAGGCACACCACTCTTTTCATATTGGACCTTGCACTTAGAAACCGAGCATGTCTTAACCATTTTATGTAAAACTAAAACCTAAAACACAACATAATTACACACAACATTCATTATAAACATTTTGTAGGCCAAGTTTTCTAACGATTTAAGTGAAGTACAACAAATTTTAGAATCAAACATAACATAGATTTTTTTAATATTACTTAAAACTACGTACTTACATGAATTAAACAGTAAAAGGTTAAAATTAAATATCACATTAATTAATCTAATAACATTTAATAAGCAAAAAATAACACCAAATGCTTTTTGAGTATAAAAACACGTACATAAACTGTACGTCAATGCAACTGTCAAATTGTATTTGCCCCCCTTAGCTCTATCTCACTTTATTTACTGCGATTTTCATGTATTGCTCCTTCCATCTATATTAGTTCTATGGACTGGTCTTCTTTAAACAAATGAAGTATTATGTTTTTTCGACTCCTTAAAAAGTTACAGCAATTTTAAAATTGAAAATTTTCATAATTTTTGTGGAACACTCTGTATAATATTCTTTCTTATTATATTTTTTATTTAAATCAATTATTATTAGGATTTTTGCTTTGCCAAATTCAATTTTTTGAATATAAATATTTAAAATAAGTGAATGACGAGGATAAATTTCTCTCGAGAAAGTTTTGCTTCTTATTGGCTTAAAGATATACAAAATCTAAAGCAAACTTGATTTTAATTAAAAAATTAAATTCAAATGAAATTTATACAGGGTGTCCTGTAAAAATCATTATACAGGGTGTCCCATAATATGTGGGACCCATTTCTAGGGTGGGTAAAAAGATTTTGGTTATTTCAAAACAAATTGAAGTACAAATTAACAGATTTGATATTTGGTATATGAATCATAATTCAGTTAGGATACGTATTCGTGATTTTTTTCAATTTCTTAAACAGTTTTGGGTTATACAATAAAATAAAATAATCCATGGCTAACATGACTTTTTAAAATTTAAATTGTGTTGACCATCAATAAAATAATAAAATGATTTTTTTTCGAAAACGGCGCATTCTACCGACTTTAAATAAGACTAGGTGCCTTTTTTGTTAAGAATTAAATGGGGAACAATAATTTAAAGAAAAAATGTTTTAAAAGTTAACTACTAAAAAGTTATGTATTATAATTCACACCAAATTTGTTTTGAAATAAACGAGCAAAAACCTACTTTTTAACTAGGCCTTTAAAGACCTGTAGCTCCCTTATAAGGTGAAATTGGACATAAGTTTATATGAACTTTTCTTATTCTTTTGACATCTACTACCCACCCTAAAAGTGGGACCTACATATTACGGGACACCCTGTATTTTTGTAATTTAAAAATTGCTGTAACTTTTTAAGGACTCAAAAAAACATAATAGTTTATCTAGAAAATTTGTGTTCAGAATGACATTAACTATCTAAAAAAATTTTTTCTGGAAAAAGTGGGACACCCTGTATAATTAATTTTTGTATACATTTTAACTAAAATAGGAAACATTTTTATTCGTTTCGATCAGTTGCTTCCGTCAACACAGCGCTACCTATAATTAGGTACATTTAACTAAAAATATTCTAGTGACTTCAATGTCAACTGATGTCAACACAGGTTATTTTGGGTAATTACTACAAAATATTAATATTGGTCGTAAAATGGACATGGTCGCCGGAAATAGAGTACGCAACTCGCAAGAAAGTGAATTTCGTGCTCGTGTGATATCCTCTTCAGCTAGCGCGTCGTTCGGCTAATTTCACAATTGCACAAAATTCGTTACCTTCTAGCTCGTTGCGTAATATACTGTTAGGAAGACTTTTTTGTTTTTATACCAAATTATAAATCACCCTGTATAAAAGATTTATACGAAGTAAAAAAAGAAGAATGGAACAAATTCCTCTGGATACTCTACGTAAATTAGTAGACTCGATGCCCAAAAGATATCCATATTTTTTGAAATAGGAATTATGATCATCGTAAAATAGTAATGGAAATATTGCTTTGTACCAATAAAATTATAATTCGCAATAATGTGTTAAAATTATCTGTCAGAAAAAATTCTACATCTGTGTTAAAATGGTAATAAGTATACAGATGAACCTTTAATTTTTGGATGTGGCTATTTGCACATACAGTATGTACGAATAATTTGCTATTTGCACATACAGTATGTCGAATAATTGGCCATTTGCACATACAGTATGTACGAATAAATGGCTGTTTGCTCATACAGTATGCATGTGTATATAACCTTAAGACAAGATGTAAGTATTTCCGAGACTTCAAGAAAAGTTTTTAAAATTATGGATCCTGATCCAGAAATTAGAAATTATCTTGATATAGCATCAACCAAATTAACTACACTTGGTTTAAAATTGTATCACAAATCTTTAGAATCAAAGAAAATTTTAAAGGTGGTACATGTACTACTTATACGACAACTCCTTCAACCTGTACCTGTTCCAATGGTCTATCATATAATGTTCCATGTCGCCACGTAGTTTTCATGCGTCAAGAAAAAAACATAAATAACAAAGGAAGTAATACCACATGAAGAAAATGATATTTCTGACGACTTTATCGAAAAAGAGGACCCCAAGTGTGATGATACACGTAAACCCATGAATGATACGGAAAAATTTAATATGTCTTTTATTGCTATAAAAACTTTAGCAGATATTTTATCCAATCATATTACGCCAACTTTTTTTAAATACAGAGGGGTGCACAAAAAACGCCCAACGATGTTAGCTTCGTTATTTCTTATCCGATTTTAGTAAGCGATATGTCAAATTAAATGGTTTCAAGAATACTACTATCAGATAGTAAAAGATTAATTTTATTATTGAAAATATTAGAGAAGGAGGAGGCTACTTTTTTTCAAATGACAACATATTTTTTTCGATTGAAAAAAATCATTAACAAAAATAATATAAACCAATTATACTAATATTTTTTTTTAAATTAATTTCTTTATATTTTTTTTTCTATTTTTTTATTTTTTTTTTATTATTATTATTTTTTTTATTTAATTCAATTGATTTTTTTTGTTTTTGAATTTTCAGTTTTTTTGGTTTTTTAAAGTTTTGTTTTTTAATTTATTCGTAATACTTTTTAATTTGTTAATAATTTTTTAACTTATTATATAAATAAAAAAAATTAAAAAAAAACTGAACTTGGTTTAGATTATTTTTTTTAGAGATTTTTTTCAATAGGAAAAAATATGTTGCCATTTGAAAAAGAAAAGTTAGTCCCTCCTTCTCTGTTGTTTTCAAAAATAAAATTAATCTTATATTATCTGATAGTAGTACTCTTCAAATCTTTTAACTTCACATATCACTTATTTAAATCGGATAAGAAATAACGAAGCTACATCGTTGGCAGTTTTTTGTGCACCCCTCTTTATTAGATACCGTTAATAAAATATTAGTAAAATAAATATTTCGACGTATTGCATGTGGTAATTTGAATGCTCATATATTCATGCATACTGTATGTCCAAATAGTCATTTATTCGTACATTTGGTATGTGCAAATAGCCATTTATTCGTACATACTGTATGTGCAAATAGCCAATTAGTCGAACATAGTGTATGTGCAAATAGCCACATCCTTAATTTTTTGGAGGAATCAGTCAAATCAAAAAAATATTCTACGGTAGGATGAGCTGCTTTAATGTTTGGTTTTGTCAACTGTTTATGATAATATTGATTATTTAGGGGTTAAATTATAATAATAATAAATTTAACGCTGTTTTATCAAATGTGGTTTCCAGCAACATGGAAATAATATTAATCTGCAAAAACATAGTTATAAATGAAACAGTTTAGGGCAAATTATTGTCGAGTTGATTATTTATATGCATACAGGCCGTGGCCGAATTAAGTAATCAACATAAATTACGGTTTGGAATTTTAATAAAACAAAAATGGTGAAAATAAATTAAAGATAGTCGGTAAATCAACAAGTTAAAGGAAACCCAGAAATGTTGAATAATTTAACCAACATGAAAAGTAATGCTACCTTTAAAACCATGTCACGATTCAATACAATCCATTTTATTTGTTTACCTCTCGAAATATAAGGAAATATAAAATTTTAAAAAGTCTTATAACTCATAAATATGTATTATTGAAAATATAAACATGCATTCTTTTAAAACCGTACTAGTATTATTTAAAAGACGAAACCGAGCAATTTTTAATCAAAAGTAAATATTTAAATTTTTAAATGATCTAGTAAAACGCTACGTAAATAATATATGAGATCTTAAATTTACGACAATCAAAAGCTAGAGAGTATAATTTCCCACAGGTAGCTTGAAGCTTCAAGTAGCGGCGCTGACCGCAGGCGTCCATCCCCACCAAAATTCTTGCCGTATACATTCAGTGGAAAGCGCCACTATCCACATGGTTTTCCAACGCCGGCTCGACACCGTCGCGACGCTTAGCGACGCTCCGTGCGATGTTTTGCGCGATCTTTACGTACCGACCTTGTGCCCTTCGTTGTCATTTTCACCACGTATAATTCATGCACAAACACGTGTAAACTTTTACGTACAATAACACCCTCAAAGGTTGGTAATTGCCCTAATTAACCTCTCATTAAAAACATCATTGATATATATGTAATTAAAAAAAATCTAAAATCCACAGAACTGTTATCCCACCACCTATAGAAAACATGAAGAAATATAATAGGTGCATACCATAAGTTTTTCGAAAACATAAAATTTTAAATTTTAGTTTTTAAAAAAATTTTAGTAAAATTTTAATATTTCAATATAACTTTTGTGCGGGAACAGTCCCGGAAATATTAAAATCTCTTGAAATATTAAAGACACGTGTTACAATAGCAGCTTTATTGTATTAAATTTTGAATTACAGGCATTGTTTTTTCCAGTAATTTCTTTTTTTTTGTTACGTATATATGTATAATAAATCGTAGGACATTAAAAAAAACTTTGGTCATCATTAAAATTAATTTAAAATTAGATTATTTAAAGAACTAAAAATGAGGCTAATTTTGCAAACGAATGTCTTTTACAGTTTTAAAATTTACTATTTAATTATTAAAATTGTAATTACGATGGTTAAATATGTTAGAAGTACCTACTAAATTCAATTTAAATTTATAGAATTTGGGGTGAAGTAGAAATTTTATCGAATACCAGTTGCTATAAGATAATATTGTGAATGTAATTACCTTAAATAGAATCATTAGTATAAATTATTTATTAGCCGAAAATATAATGCGAACATAAAACGATTATTTGGTAAAAAAAATTGGATATTAAATGAAAATCTTACTAAATATTTTATTACAATTTTTGTAAATTCGTTCTAAAATTATTTATTAAAAAAAATTTTTTTTGACTTTTATAAAAATCAAATAAAATTCATACCTGAAAATTGATAACTAATGGGTACATATTTTTAATTTAAATTTTTGATGGAATTTAAATTAAAACTATTGTTTTCGATATATGGAGCAGTACTTAAAAATCTATAAAAATTAATGCTATTTTCTCTTTAGTGCTTACTAAACAAAAGTAAACGAACGTGTAATACCATAAATATAAATATTTAAAGATCTATAAAATATTAGCTTTACATTGAGGTTTAACCTTAGAAATAATAATAAAAAGTTTTATTAGATATTTTAAAAAAGACTTGATTCTTATTAGGAATGTAATTTTTATTAACGATACACATTTTACGTTAAGAGCAATTTCCTAAACGGAAAATATAGTGGTTTAGTTCGGCAGTCATAAAAGCTAGTACGAACAACATTTTTGTATAATTTTTTTTGTAGATGATTTAGAAGTCATTTCTATAATTCCTGCCAGAAGGAAAAAATTGGAGAATGTACAAAAAAAAATATAATGATCTAAAAGTACCTTAACTTTGGACCCCTCTAATTAATTTTGTGCTAGGTTGCAGAAAATAAATCTCTGGCAGGATTTACCCTAATCAATTTAGATTATAAATCTGAAAAAAAATTGAAAATCTAACGAGGGAAACTTGAGTTATGACTGCAGAACTAATGCTCGATTTCATGATGTTTCACAATTTTTCCTCCCAAACTCGCGCGCCCTCTAGGGATTCGCATTAATTATCAGTTATTTGGTCATAATTTGCAAACAAGCTCCAGAAAAGTGGGATGGATTTTCTATTCCTTGTTATTATCTCCAACGGAAAATTTATCGCGTGTGTCTAGGAAGATGCTCTTAATTGGTTTTAAATTGTAAAAAATAGTCCAGAATTTAAAAACAGAGCTCTAACCCCCAGTATTATCAACAGAAATGTAATTTTAAATGAGGTTTAATTTGACATATATAGCTTTTTTATGAAGTTTGAATATAGTTTAAAAGACATTTAGCATCAAAATAGACTATATGTATATGTCAAATTAAACCTCATTTAATATTAAATGTCTGTTGATAATACTGGGGGTAAATTATATAAAAAATTGTATTTTAAATAATGATAAGCAGCATTCAGAACATTATTATTAAAAGCAATTGCAATTAGTGTCTCTTTAAATTTGGAATTTGTCTCTTGTTTTACTACTTTACGGTAGATCAACTTTTAATTTGATATTCAAGAGATTTGATGCAGGATTAAGAAAATTAAACAGTTTTGAGTCAAAATCTTTCAGGATATATACTAATTTCTTATTGGCGAAAGATATGCCGTAATTAATAAAATTATTTAATTTTTTTCAATTTTTTTTCTGGTATTGTTTAAAAAATACATAAACGACTATCGTAGAATGGAAAACACAACATCGAAAAAATAGTTTTAAATAATTTTAGACATTTTTGTTAATAATTTAATTGTTGAAATAAAATTTCTTATTTTATGATACATTTGGTGTACCTTATACAGAGTATCACATAATTCGACGGACAACGGTTATAACTCGACCTAAAAATAATCGATATGACCCTATTTATTTATATTCAAAAACGACCCAGCAATCCTAGGGACAAAAAATCCTTCCATTTGCAGTTTTTACTACAAATTTTTTTAATATCTAAAAAGTTTTTGACCGTTTTTGTCTTCTTCCAAATTTTTACCAATTGAGCGTTCAGTTTAAAATGCAAAATATCAAAGTATATTTACTGTTTTGACTGCAATAAAAAAGCTATTTAAAAAAACAACTTTGATGGCTTATAACTGCTCATGGATAAATTTTTGGATATAAATAAATATTAACTTATTTTTAGGTCTACTATCTCCAGTTAATCGTTGTCGGTCGTATTTTGGGACACCCTGTATGAAACTAAATATATACGAACATACAGGCTGTAAATGAAACATGAGGCACCTATATAATTGGTTTATTTATGAATATAAAAATTTTACATCTGACTACATTGTGTTCTTCAAACAACACATTTTACTCACTAATTTTTTTTCAATTTCACTTCAGATTTTTTCTGTAATAACATCAACTTCATACTTTTAAATGTAACACTCCATTTTTTGTTCATATACACTTTAAATCAATTTTAGAATAAATTTGAGCTTATAATAATATTTTTGAAAATTCGTATTCCGCATACAAATAATAGGTACATATGAAAAACAGGCATAAAAATTGAGTGTTTTAAAAATTATCAAAAACATTCTTATTTTCTAAAATTATTTAAAACTATAAAAAAAATGTTAGGTTTAACATTTAAGAAAAATAAGTTGATGTTATTTTCGGTAAAACCTGAAGTGATATTGAAATATTTTAGTACTTTAATATTCTAATGATATTTTAGAAGTCATCCATGTTTCTTTTACACCAAGTATACAGAGGAGTGCATAAGAAGCTACCAAAATGAAGTAGTTTCTTCATTTCTTAGTTTGAAATTCCATCCAAATGGTTCATAGAATATTTTTCATTTTTTAAAAAATATCTGTCAAACGATAGTCCACTTTTGTTTTCCAAATATACGTACATACAAAACAATAATTCCAAGAATAATCTCAGAATATAATGAATATATCTTTCTTTTTCAATTTTTATTAAAATTTATTTTTTTTGTTTCTTAGTTTTGATAATTTGTTTTTTAATTTTTTGTATTAGAAATATTCAAATATTTATAAAACAATATTAAAAATTTAAAAAATAGTATTTCCTGAGATTAATTTTGTTATCACGGTGTCGCCTCTAGTTTCCCAAATAAATTTGGAAAAATAAAAATATTTTAAAATCTGATTATTGAATTCATTAAACCGCTTAATTTGAAATTTCACCTAATTGAATCGGATCAAAAATAACGTACCCTCTTTATGTTTACGATTGACCTAAACTAACCTAAGCTCACCTTCATTTGGTGCCATAAATTTTAAAGGGGTGTAGCTCCTTTATACAGAAGAATATTTTTTCTGATCGACCTATTTTGATCTCTAGTATCACCCTTTTAATGGGTTAACTATAAATACCATTTACATTTAAATTTTAAAACATTTTTAGGCAGAAAATGTAATTTTGAAGAAAAAATATCATATGAACTAGAATTTTTTTGCAATCTTTTGCAAAATTTTATTTACATTTGTAGTACACAATATATATTTTCTTCATTATATATTTTTTCTATAAATCAATTGTTCTTTTCCCAGTACCTTTTTTGAACATTGTTTTTAAACTAAGACGGGCGTTTTAAATTTCCCGCGATAAAATTAACGAATCTGATGGCTTAAAGTTAAAGACAAAATGGTCTACTCGATTTGATGAAACAATTGATAACAAAAGTATTCATAATCATTAAAATTTTGAAATTTTAAAATTGTTATAATTAATTAGGGAGTGAAAAAAATATTTGCTATAATTATTTGTTATTCAAAATGACATTATCGATTTAAAGAAAATTTTGCTGGAAAAAATGTGTCATATCGTTGTATATGTATCTATATACAATGGTCATATGAACTTAAATGAAAGTAAAAATTTACTCTTTTATTTTCTTTAGAATAAAAATAATGCCAGTATTATAAGAATATATAAATGACAATTTAGTGATTTTTAATTTAAAAAATGTAAGAAAAAAGTGGCTTCTGATAAAACAATATAGTTTAAGATTCATTATTTTTATCACTTGATAAATTTGGATTGTCAACTATTTTCAAATGAATTCAATAAGACTAGGGAATTTTGTTTAGTTTAAGATGTGATTTGATAGAAAATTGTTTGCATACAAATACAGTTAAAATAATCTTATAATTAAAAACATTTACAGAAAATTTTTTTTTTAATTTTTTTTTTGAAAATTATATGATTCGATACCCATGTAATATTTACAAACAGGGCCAGCAATAAAATTTTCATATGTCAAAAGTTTCCTATCGAAACACTTTATTAAACTAAAACTTTTTCAAATTCCCGGTCCTTAACATGTATTTACAGTTTTGTTCTCTAAACTAAAATTAGGGAAGCAAATCCTTGTAATACGTGAAGTAATTTATAACTCAGTTGAAACTTGAATCATAAACATCTATTATAAGCTTATTATACATACAAGAATTTTTTACTTTAATAAATCAATTTATTTCGTAAATTTTATAAATTTATCAATTGAATTATCTTTGATAATCTTAATTAAAATTAGGAGGGTATTTCAACTAGAAATTGAAAAACTCTATTTTCTAATTTTTACATTAAAACAATTGGAATGAATTAAATAACGATTTGAACAATTTGAACCCCTAATTTGCCATTTATCAGACTAATAATTAGAGCTATTCTGATTAAAAATATATTGTGAGGTAAATATTTTAGATAGAATATTGTAATATAGTTTTGTTTGTCCATTTTTCATAGTGGTATGTTGCAACAGATTTTTTATATCTAAACTTTAAATTTAAATTACCGCAAGAGGCTCCCAAAAAGTACTAAATTTTATGGAAAATTTGTGAATTTTTAAGGAGATATTTAAAAAAATATAACCAATAAAAGAGCATAACCAGGATTGTTTATTGTATCCTAATATTCCACTATATTAAGGAAAATAAAATTCCATTTACATTAACGTTTTCGATTTTATAACAATCATCCTCAGGTGTACAATTAATTATCAGCACACAAATTAATTTGGTTAGCAAAACCAGTCACATAAAAGTCAAATAAAATTTTTTTGTTTAATAACTGAAAACTAGAACTCCTAATACCAATTAAAATTCTAGTTTTTGAACAAAAGTTTTTTACTAGGTACATTTATTTATAATTTTTGGGGACAAGTTCTAAATAAATTAATTTGTTTTAATTTTGTATTGTTTTATTTAAACTTACCTTCACCTATCATAGTTGATATGTCATGAGTATTTTGATATTTTGATGATTATTTATTTAAGTTCTGTATATAATTTTGGTACCTGGTACCTACTACTTGTTATATAAATAAATAAAAGTTCACTTTGATTACTAATTCACTCTTAGTTTTTTTGCACGAAGGATGTATGTAAATATAAGCAAATTTCGGTCCGGTAATAATAAATTTATATTTAAAATATTGATTTAATTAAATGTAATAATTAAAAACAATTAAAGGCAATCACTTTTTAAAAGAAGAATAAAAAGAAATAAATATAATTTAGAAGCGTTTATAAGTAAGAAGTAAGGGAGATTAAAGGTCTAAACCATATTGTTCCTGTATTTCTTAATAAAGCGAAAAGCTCGCATCCTGACTTGAACAAAATGACCTAAATAGCTTAGTAATGCCTTTTTCTGTCTTGACCAACAATATATAAAATGTTATTGCATGTTTCTTGAAATACCACACTTATATTTAGAGGATAACAAGCTAATATTAAACTACACTCTGATTTGTTGTATTTAATAAATTTATTAAACACAATTAAATTAAGCGCGTTCCTTGTGCATTAGGTGCTAATGGAAAATCAAATAAACATAACAAATTTTAATTTGAAATCGAAAATTTGGCCTTCAAATAAACCTAAACATTAATTACCGATTTTAGCATAAATGAATACTAAATTGCATGTTTAATGCGGCGAAATTGTCACAGCGAAACTCGATGTTTTGCAAGCTCTGGTATTACTAGCATAACGCGGATTAAACTTACAATTATTGGGAACTGTTTTGTCATCAAAAGTAAGAATACGATAAATTGTAATCCTAATTTATTTATTAATTCATCAAAGAAACTAAGCAAGCGAAAATTTAAATAGATACGGACTTTCATCCTATGAATACCAAAATTATTATTGTCATATTTTGGTATTACAGTTAAAAAGTTAAACATTTTCATAATAATATGAATAGTTATCGTCCACAAAATTGGATAGGTAGAATTTTTTTGGCTGTTAGGACCAATAAAATACAGTTTTACATTAAAACTTTATTTTCTAGCGACGTTTCGACCTCTTTTAGGTCTTTATCAAGCTAGAATTTAGAACTGAGATTAGCATTGGAAGTTTTTGGAATATTTTACATATCTTAAAAATTGTATAATGTATATCAGAAACTGTATGTCAAATAAAACCATGTCTATCTTAACCAAATACAATACAGGGATACTAGAATAGTCATTAAGCATTGGTACGATGTAGTTATCTTCTGTCAATATTTTAGTAAATGTAATTTAATATCCCATTTGTGGTAAAAAATTCGTTATTCTATTTGGGGTAAAACATTTGATATTCTATTCTACATTTTCGTGGATTTCAGTAGAAGAAGTTCTTCTCATTTTTTGTATAAAACTGTTTTATATGTCTCGGTTTTTGCAGGGTTAGTCCAAATTTATTTTATATTTTTATTGACAAAAAATCAATAAAAATAAGAAAAACCCTAAATATATCGATTTTTCTATTATTCACGCTTAGGGACATATTTTTTAGCCCCGTTTTTCATTATAGCTGATGAGTAGTATTAATGCTGAAGATCGATAAATACGTATTTTCTTCTTTGAAAATCGCAACCTATCTGTTGATATATCGAAAATTGGACATTTTTATTTTAAAATATCCATTACTTGCTTAATCAAACAGCTTTCCGTATTGATTCACTCACAAAGCTGTTAAAACGTTGTAGGTAGCAATGTAAAAGGATCAATTAAAATTGATAAAAAATTGTAGTCTGTTCCGAAAATAGTATTATTATGGAAGTTGAAGATTGATACCTTCTACATTACCCGCCATTTAGATTTCTTTAACTGGTATTTTAAATATTAAATTTTACAAAATAAAATATAAAAATGTAAATTAATTTCATAGTTTCAAAGTTCGTTGGACGTTTAGTAACAAAGCTCTTACCAGGATAATGTCAGGAACAAATTAATTGTAGAATATTATGTCTCATTTAAATGGGTAATTGTCAGCTCCATCGTTTTCTTGTTGAAAAAAATACCTTCTTATAAAGTTAATTACTATTATATTTTACTGAGTTGAATTTTAATAATAATTTACTATTATTTGAATATCATTTATTATGTTATTTAAAACAGAGTAAAAACAAAACTATAAATTTTATTTAAAAATCTAAAAAGTAACTAGGTAATTCGATTTAATTTAAAATTACAAAATAACCCGAAGACTGTAGACCCATCACAGAATTAGGAATTAATATTGTTTTATATTAACCTATCTTAAGAACTGCATTGGCCCTTTTAACAGGTATCATAGTGGCTTTAGATTTCAACTAATTCTATCTCACGAATTCATGTCGCAGTATTCTGACAATCGACCACTTTAACTCCACTATAGAATGCTCTCTTGCGAGCTTAAAGCATTTATAGAGCAGTTGAGCAATGGGCACACTAGGAATTAGTCATGAGTACGTTTTTGAAAGATATAAGACTAGTGGATAGGTTTATAAAATGTATGTTCATGCAACTTTGATATTCATAATATTTAATATAACATGTTACGAGTATTTTATAAAAGAAGCTTATAGCAAAAATTATTATTTATTATAAATAATATACAGTGCGGACATAAAGTAAATAGTTTTGCATTTTCGTGTTCTCTATAAAAATCCCATTAAATTAACCAAGCATAGTGTGGTCTACGATTAACACTTTCAGAATTACGCCCATTTGAAAAACGCATTCTTATGCAACTTCATTTACACCGCAAGTTAGACCCAATTGCCCCAACTTCCTTATTTTAAATGATTGTTTTTGCAATTTAGTTAATAACATAAAATTTAAACAAAATTATGTTTAACCGTAAGTTCGTTATTTTTGCGGATTAACTTAACCACCTCCACGTCTTGGCAGTAATAAAATCTACAGGAAATATCTTGGATAAAAATTCGCAATTAAATACTTTCGTAGGCTAATTTTCAGAATCGAAAACATAACAGTTCAAAAGTTAGCAGGAAGGGGGGGATTTGCTTTATATCCGCACTGTATTCCACTATACTGTTTTACCGAACTTGCTTTTCGTCTTCAATAATGCGAAAACTAATTGTATACCGGGTGGAAATGAAACTAGGGCCACCCCTGGCATTTCTTTATTTATGAAAATAAAAAATTAGAATTTTAGTATCTTATATGATCTAAGAAAACAAATTTTATGGATCGAATAAATCTTTCATTTTACTTCCGGTTTATCAGGAAATGGCACCCACTTTCTTATTTTAAATATAACCCCCTGATTTTTTTCTACGTAAAATCAAACATTGGTTAGTTTTAAGTATGTTTAAGACAAAAAAAACTTTTTTTTCAAAACTTTAAGAAAAAATGTAGAATTTTTTTTTGGTAAAAAATTTAAGTAAAACCTACAAAAACTATTTTTAAATAATACAAATACGTAAAATAAATTGTAATTTATAAAATTTATTTCACCGTTCTTGAGATATTATTTTTTTTTATTCTCAAGAAGCGTTTTTTGGAAATATCTTTACTTTTTTAAATGGGATGATATAAGAAAATTAATTACAGGTATAAATTTGAAATTTATACATACATGTGGGATATCACAGTAACCGGAAACAAACCCTCTATTTAATTAGGGGGTGATCCTTGTATTTTTTTTCTTAAAGTTTTGAAAAAAAAATATTTTTTTGTCATAAACATACTTAAAATTAACCAATGTTTGATTTTACGTAGAAAAAATCAGGGGGTTGTATTTAAAATAAGAAATTGGATGCCATTTCCTGATAAACCGGAAGTAAAATTAAAAATTTATTTGATCCATAAGATTTGTTTTTTTAGATCATATAATATACTAAAATTTTAATTTTTTATTTCCATAAATAAAGAAATGCCCTAGTTTCATTTCCACCCGGTATTTCAAAACCAAAATTACTTTCACGAAGCAAATAAAGTCCATGTCTTGAGACCTAACTAAATCTTAAGCTGCGTCACAAGCTTACTTTGATACTTCGCACGCGTCCTATTCACGGCAGACCTATACAGGGTGTTCCGTTCACGGTTCACCAAACGTCGAGGTTAGAAACTAGACCAAATTGAATCGACAAAATATCAAGAGAGTGCAACTTTATTCGATTTAGAGCTACAGCCTTTTGAACTTTAGGTCACCGATTTTTCTCATGAATCACAAAATCGCTAATAACATCTTAACCTATGTGCGTAGAGATTAAAAAATATCATTAAAAAGCTTAAACCATATTCTTTCAATATGTAATAATAATATACTAGTAAGAAAATAAATCTTAGAATGTTTCATTTTTTTAATTTTCTTTTAAATATGATCAATTACGTTTTATTGTTTTTAATTTTCTGAAACTTGTTCATATTCTCAACAAAGCAGGGAAATTTTGGAACCGTAGAAATTTTTAGATTTCTGGTCACATTGAATCGAAATCTCAAAATTTCTATTCATTTTGGTAAATTTGCCGAAAAATTTAAATTTCATAATGATATATTTTCTATTACACATTTCTTTTATGATGACTCTTTTCCCCGAATCTTTTAATTTCTAATAACCACTTATGTATGTTGTTAACACTTTTCTTCCTCTGCCATGTAATGCACCGCAGGCGCAAATTATCTTCAAGATAATTGGTTTATTTACTATTAATACTCTTAAATATTAAACTTAAAAAAATAGACTCAAGAAATTAAAAAATACTTCTAACTCTGTTAGAATTGTAAAATTCAATGTATTCTCAAAATTTAAGAAAGAAAAGATTCGTAAATACCTCCAAAAACTGCAACTAACCTATATTGGACCGTGGGAATAATTCAGTACTGTATGTTGAATATGAATAACATTTAATTTTTTATTTTTGTAGAATGTTTAAAAAAAATTTAAAATCTCTCCTTCAATATTTTTATTTCCTGATAAAACCGTTTCCCTGGGTTTTCGATGAAATCACCTAGATTATTAGGAATCTATCTAAATGGAAATGCAAAAAATGTACTTTTAACTCATATTAGAACCCAATTTTTCAAAATTCTTTATCATTTTGCTACTATATCAGCATATTCTAGTGCTTTGTGGTTTTCCAAAAAAAAATTTATGACTGACACATACTTGTCCATGCGTCCAATTCAATCTGAGTAATATAGTATCATTTGTGAAGTGATTAAATTTTAGAGACGTCGTTAAAGTTAATCACGTCTTTAAGAAAATATTTCTTATGAAGAAATATTTTTTAATCACGTGATTAACGATAACGACGTCTCTAAATTTTTCATCATGGTCGCTGAATACACGCTACTGTCTTTTATGAGAGTACGTATTTGTGGTCTGATGTTTCTTCCTTTAGTTTTGTTGAGTGACCTATCGGGATCAAAGTTTCCGTTATGCAGTAACACACATGTGAAACTATCGTTTTGAGTTATCTATGAAGACCCTCCAATCTTCCGGCATATATTTTGGAAGACCCATTTTATTTTAAAGCACAGGAGTATCGTTAGAATACACAAGATCGTTCTCCTCAGTAAATTATGGAAGAATATCTTGTTCTCGAGTTCGATAAGATTGATATCCATGCTCAAGATTTCTTCGATTGCTGTTCTTGAGAAAAACCATGAAGTAGACTACACCCTTCAAAATCACTTTTAGACATCTAGAGTAAAAGCAGCAGTTTACTCTGAATGTCCAACATTTCAACATGATCGTAGGATTTTTTGATAAGCCAGAAAATATCGGTATTGGTAACTTTGTAACTCGGTACTATGTAAAATTGGTGGTTTAGTCGCTTGAAAAGTTGCTCCCAGCTGGAAGTAGGACAAATACGCGATCGTGATTACTCTTGTCCTACTTCCAGCTGGGACCAACTGTACATTGGGAAAAGTCCAAGAGCGTTTTTTGTATCGATTCATACCATTAACATTTACTGTACAAAAGGAGCATTCATCAAAGTGATTTCTTGACTCATACCACGTCAGCGGTACTCCAAATGGAAGTCCTTTCCGTCTTCCTCCGCTCCAGTATCGAAGTGACTCTACGCAACTTTTTGTGGCACCCAATATTTATCTTGCTGACCAAGTTGTTTCCCAAAATATGCTGCGTAAGCTTGCTTTACAAAATCAGTGATACTTCTTTGTCGTTATCGCAAGAGTAACTTATTAGATAAGTGTATCTAAATTCACTCCAAAAACTGCCGCAGAAAAAAAAATTTGTTCACCAGTGTAATTAACGTAGGCAATAAAATAATTATATTAAGAACCAGATTGTGAATAAATTATCTTAATAAATCTATTTAAAAAACAAAAAATTACAAAATAAATTAAATTTTTATTTTTTGTCTTAATTAATATACTTATGTTTTTTGCATAATCCCTGAATTCCCTGACAGTTTTATCACCAATTTTCATATTAACGAATTGTTTATTAGGTAAGTTTGTAACTGGTTCTTGTGCATACCCCAATTGTTCCAAATTTAGATCATTCGATGGCTTGAAGGGTTCAGGTAATTTATTGGTATTAATTCTTGGTTTTTCAGTTTGATTCTTACGAATGTAGACTTTAGTGCCTTCAGATCTTATAATTGGTTTGAAAGACTCTATAGGGAAATCTTTAGTATCATCATCAGGTTCTCCTAGTTTTTCTGGCACAATTTCGCCTTCAACATCATTTTAGATTATCCTATTATAGATTATTTTATTTTCAATTGATTTTGCCATTTATTTGTTTGCATTTTATTACAAAATAACGCATATAAAAATAAAACAAAAGTATTATTCTAAAATAAGTTGTTTTACCACAACGCATAAAGAAAATTTTTACCTTTCAATTGAAAGTTAGTTAAGAGCTAACAATTGTATTTCTATTATATGTATAATTTGAAATGAATTTTTGAATACAAAACTAATATAAAGTTTTATTTTCAGGACTTATTTTGCTTTTGTTATGAATAAAAAAGAAAAGTTGTGTATTAATTCAAGATTAATTCTTGAATGGTGACAAGGAAAATATTTACAATGTTGATCTACGCTATTTCGGGACTTTTCCTACAAATCCTGCTTCAAAGTTCGGGTAAGTACTTGAAACATTGTTTTGAATTGAGTAGGGGGTATATACCGATCCCTCGACTTAATGTTGCCGAGACTCTTATATACTTACAAATACATTCTTTTCATTTACTTTACTGCGGGGTGTAAAGTTTTTGAACGAAAATGCACTGAATAAAATAAATAAAATATTTCATAATTCGTTTTGTTATATTAAAGAACAGTGATATAAATTATTTTTAAATTAGGTATTTATTTTATTTTAAATAAAGTTTAGAAATATTGTTTGTAATATAGTTAAAAATGTATCCACATTTACCAAGGTCCTGGCGAAGGCATTTTTACGAGCATCGAAAGAAAATAATAGTGCTAGGTCAAACTGACCAAGGGGGTATCGTAAATCAAGAAAGTAATAACCATATAAGTACATTAAATTACTCGCAGTAGAACATTACCATCGTTGTGTCGGCGAAACACGGTACGGGCCGAACCGTGTAATGTTTCTCTTTTTCTTTATGGCTTTTCCGTTTATATTTCTGCCTGATAACAAAAATAATTCCTTTAATATACATGATTGGAAGATATTGTAATACATCATAATTTACAATATTTACCTACTAATGAAAATGTTGTAATAACTTATATTCAATTTAATGAGAGTTGTAAAATTTTCGGCGTAATAAAGTGTAATGGTTTCACGTTCATGTAGTACGAGATTCGTTTTCTGCAGGTTGTTTAAACGGCATAATTTAAGTAGCATCGTTTTCGTTGAGATGCCGTAAGTATAAATTTGCCGAAAGCCTAAACCCTCTTTATGCAAGGATTAAATTATGATTTTAGCGTACTTTTAGTATTACTAAAACTTTTAACTCATTTTCGAAACTTCGTATTTCTACACTTAAAATATTTTAATGAACCTTTTAAAAACGCATAATTATTTTAGTTTTGTGCCACCAAAAATTTCATAAAATGAGCAATGCGTACTTCCAACATCATCTCACAAAATATTCATTTAGTATTTATTTGCAATAAAATATTTGCTTACCTTTCTGTACACGTTCTCGGTAAAGTTCTTTACTATACATTCCAGTATGCTCTGTGTCAAAACGTGCCAAAATTGTTAACTACTGCACCTCAAACTCGATGCAAACAAAAATGCACAAAGTTTATATGAAATAATTTATGTATGATTTTATGGATGTACATTTTATTAAATATGCATAATATACATCTTGTTTAAACTATATTTTGCATATATATTGAATATACTAAAAGTTATCAACATTTCAATTTAATTGTACGAGGTGTATCATATAATATGGGACAAAATTCTCTAGTAGGTAGAAAAAATAAAAAAAATAAGAAAAATTCAAATAAACATACAGTGCGTGCCAAAAGTAAGTACCCACACCCTGCTAACTTTTGAACAGCTTAATTTTTTATTCTGAAAATTTGGTGACAGGAGTAGTTGATTGCCTGGTTTCTAAAAAACGTATTTTTGTTTATATGAACCTTCCGGTTATACCGGAAGTTGACAAAAAATTGCTTATTTTAAATGGAACACCCTGTATATTTTTGGATGTTTTAAATCTCCGTGAAAAGCTTATTCAAAAAACCTACCATAGTAAGGGTAGCAGGTTGATAGTTTTGGAATTACGGCAATTTTTAAAATTGTATGTTTTATCCAAAAAAACCTTAACCTAACCATAATAATCTGGAAAACAAATTCATCTTTTATTACAATTTTCAGTCCTTTAATCAGAAAGTTCTTGAAAATTAGAGACATTAAAAAATCTTTTGCTGTAGCAAACACAGTTTTCACAGAATTTCAAAACATACAATTTTCAAATTGCTGTAATTCCAAAACTATCAAGTTTTTACAATTACTATGGTAGGTTCTTTGAATCACCTTTTCACGGAGATTCAAAACATCCAAAAATCTACAGGGTGTTCCATTTAAAATAAGAAAGTTATTGTCAACTTCCGGTATAACCGGAAAGTTCATATAAACAAAAATACGTTTTTTTTAAAACCACGCAATCAACTACCCCTGTCACCAAATTTTCAGAATAAAAAATTATGCTGTTCAAAAGTTAGCAGGGGGGACTTACTTTTGGCGCGCACTGTACAACCTATGTATATACACGGTATCTGATATTTTTTCAGCAAATTTTTTTACATAGTAAATGTCATTCTGAACGAATAAAATCCTATTAAGTTATAATGATTTTTTGGGCTCTATATACAATGTGTTCCGTTCATTGTTCATCAAACGTTAAAGTTATAAACTAAAGCAATTTTTTTCGACAAAATACGAAAAAAGTAGGGGTTTATCTTTTTTAGTTATGGTGCTACAGCATTTTGAATTTTAGGTCATCAATTTTAGCCAAAAATCACAAAATCACCAATATACGTAGAATGAAAAAAATTATCACTGGAAAGCTGAAATCATCTTCTTTCAACTAGGAATAAAATTAATATAGAAATGGCTGTTATAATGGCGACTAAAGAATCACAAAGAAAAAATTCAGTTATTTGAATGTTTTAAAAGATAGGACCCATTAAGGTTATATATATTTTTTTTTACTGAAAGATCTTCATATTTACAATAAATCAGGGAAAAATTTTAAATAATAGCTCTTTTCCTTCTCCCTCTAAAGTCACTTCCTTGTGTTATACTGTACAACCTATTTGAAAAACTATCCTCAGGACTACTTTTAATAGAATTTACTTCAGGAAGCCTTACTAAGTGAAAGAAAAAAGCTACGCTTTCAAAGCCTTCCCCCTTCCCTGACTTATTGAGAATATGAACAAGTTTCAGAAAATTAAGAAAGAAAAACAACCGTAACGGGTCTTATCTAGGAGAAAATTAAAAAAATAGTGGAAAGAAAAGTTTACTTTTATTTTTTTTTCCTATTTGATTTTTTTGAACATTTTAGCAATTGTTTTTGTATTACTGTTATTACCTATTAAAAGAGGATTTTGTGATTTGTAATAAAAAATGGTGACCTAAAATTTAAAAGGCTCTAGCTCTAAAAGTAAAAGATCTAGACCCTACTTTTTTGTTTCTTTCGAGATTAAATTTGGTCTAGTTTCTAACTCCGATGTTTGGTGAAGCATGAATGGAATACATCTTCTATTTTCAACACGATGCTCAAGAATTCCTAAGGTTCTTATTATAAGGTTTACATAAAGATATTAACACGATTGTCACCAAACTTTCACTTATCTTTTCTAACATTGATTCAAATAATCCTTTAGAATCTTGGAAAAGTTATTTGAAAAGAGAAAATTCAAAAATATTTTATATTTTTGTGGGACAATTAAAGTCATTTTTAAAGTGCACACAATGTGGATACTTCTGGATACTTTCTGGAACTTCGTCGCTTCAAATACGTAAAAAAGCAAGATCTATTAAACTTTCTCAGTGCTTCAACAGTTTTAGCAGAAAGGAAACCCTAAATGGAAATGAGAAGCCTACTTGTTCCAAATGCAAAGAAAGAATTAAATGTACAAAATAATTTAAGATTAATAAGTTTTCAAAAATTTTAATAATTACTTTAAAAAGATTTTCTCTTACAAAAACTTTTGGAGAGCAATTAAATACAACAATTGATTTTCCTTTAGAGGGATTGGACATGACGAATTATGCTGTTGTGTCAAATACAAAATGTCAATACAATCTTTATGGTGTCAGCAACCATAAAAGCATAACTTATAGTCAGCTTATTGTCGACACTACTATTCACAATCTTGGCACGAATCTAATGATTTACGGGTAACTACAATTTTTACAAAAAGCATACTTAGTGGTGATGCTTACATACTGTTATACGAGTTAGAGGGGATTTTTTCGTAGCTATGATGAGTGATATTGAGAATAAAAAAATCTTATTTTGCTATGAATCAAATGAGCGATGAGGAAACATTTTTATGCCTTCTAATTGTTTTTATTGGCCTTTCACGTTTTCTTTAAATAAACATGTCGAATCTCGCTTTATAAGAAAACGGTTTCTAGTAAAGCCTTCAAATTTATTATGCGCATCTTTTAATATACAATAAATTTATTTTCGAGATTTTTTACGATTCGTTGTTATTTTAAATCGATTTTTGTGTTAAAAACAAAGGCAAATTTTTATTGAATAAATATTTACTAATATTTCAAAACAATAATTCACAAAAATGGTTCATCTAGTCGAATACCTTTTAAATCTTCACGTAATGCAAAAAAGCGTAAAAAAATATAATCATGCTCAATCAAATATTATATGCAATCTGAAATTAAGTCAGTATTATATTGGTGATCCTCATGGTTTTTTTAAGGTAAAATTGTTCTCGAAGCGACTCCAGAGATTCTTGCTCCGCGTGGGTACCTATGTTTTCCTCTGTTGCTCTTATGGTTATTTAATCAATATATATGTTAAGGATATCTTCATGGCCACCATTTCAATAGGTTAAAGAATTAAATAATTAGTATTTAAAACCTGGCATATATTTTTGATGGCAATCAATACTCCACCTCCTTTTCGACCTTGCCGATCTAAACTAAACATTGTAATTACTAGAAAAGAGTTCAAAACTAAGAACTCCAATATATAACCAGCATTTTTCCTTAAGAAAAATGATGTCCGATCTAGTAGGGCAAATACTGTTATAAAATTCAGAAGTTTTAGAGCAACATTCTGATATACAGTTGATACTTGGTCAAGGTCCTTTTCTTCACAAGCCACTCGGGTATTTAGTTCATTAGTTGCAGTTTTGAGCTCTTTAATTTGTTTAACACTGCGATCAGGATGCAGGCTTAGATTCCCAAGAAGAGAATTTTAAATTTTGAGGATGGAAAATGCTGCATTTACCTTATCGAAGATAATTTTCAAAATTCTTGTACAATTTCCAACACGAAAATTCACCAAAATTTGGATAGATTTTAAACTCTTCTAATTGTGTCATCTTCATTAGACGATTCAGATGGCGAAAAATTAGATTTCTCAAAATAATAGAGCATGACATTTTTTTTCTCCTTTTCCGGTCTTATATTCTATCATAAATGAATTGAACATCCAATAAATAAATTCCATAAATATATCACAAAATTATCAATACTTTTATTTTCTCTGGGTAAAGATAGAACTCCAGATGGTAATTCTGAAAACGAGTCATCTATAAATTAGGCGCTGTACAAAATTACAAAACTAGGAAACATTTTCAAATAAATGACCAAAAACCTCTTCTTTGTCAACAATTTTAACCCTCGGACTATTGACAACATACCTCCAGGGGTCCAACTTGACCAAAATACTTTGGGCTGTAAATAATTGTACTTAAAAAACAAAAGTAAAATATGGCTTTCGCTAGTGATATAATCAAGGTACAAAGTCTAAAAATAACATACGAAAAACAGACACTGGGGTCCAGTTAAACTCCAATCTGTAGTCCGCAGGGTAAAAAGTTTTTTTAATATTTTGGTGTCCTCCATTCACTGAAAAAATCACCAGAAAACATATGATTTATTTCTATTTTGGATAGTAATAAAGTGTTCGTAATTTGAAGGTTATGAGTTCACTAAAAATTACTAAATACTCGGTAAATAATAGTACAAAATTTATTAGAATTGAATTAACAATATATATATATATATATATATATAGATTTTAGGCATAATATCATCATGCTCCGTATTTTATTGTAAAATGGAAATGTTGAAAATATTACAAACATTGATGATAGTTTAAAGTTTAATAATAATTTTACATCTGGTAACAAGAACAGCATGATTTCCATAAAGAAATTTACTAATATGACTTGTATAAAATATTTTTACTACCTATCATAACAGCATTTGTAAATCTTCGTTATTTTTTATTTCCACACCAAATCCAACGAAACCGCTTGTGCTTGAGAATAAAAGTTTGGAATATTGTGGTTAGGGTCGTCGATGCAAATTGAGTTTGTGGCCGGTAGCTGACGGCGTTTTATCGTTTAGCTCCATTTTCCCTAAGGAAAACACTAAACACAATACTCATAAATGCTAAACAATATACGCGGTACACTATAAACTTCTTAAAACGTCCGTGCATTATGTATCAAGTGCACAAACCATTTTCTTTTACAATGTTTTTAACCTTTTTATTACTTCCTGTTCTTAATTTTTTTTCAAGGCATAGTTTCGTATTAAAAAGTTACATTCGTCCCTACAAGTATTAAAATATTTTACACGTGCAATTAAGTACTCTCGTTGGGAAAAGGTTTTGCGTGAGCATTTCCTCCCTCATGTTTTTTAATCATATGAAAACTACGAGTCAAACTACAACATGAAAAATCATCTAAAAACCTTTCTTTTATTTGTTGATTTTTTGAGGAGAATTCTTAAAAAAATTAATATGAAAATCAATTTTAATTTTAAAGAAATTTGTAAAATATTGACATAAAAATCATGTTAAAAATTTCTCAAAGTTTGACTGATTGTGTAAATAGGGCCCCTCGTAATCAGAAACGAGTGCATAACGAAATCAATCAATACAGCACTTACCGGGAGAAAACAAATCAAGGGAACGAATTCCCGGAAACCAATTCCAAATAACATAAATCAGGTAAATGCAAAATGCTTTTGACGTGTCGTAAGTCATGTGTTCTCATACTTTAATCCGACGCGCCCCCGCCATTATTAAGGCGCAATTTAATTTAAGGCTAAGCTCGAAAGAAAACGTTCTGTGCGCCACTTTTTCTCGCCAAAGGCGAACGCTTTATTCGAATTCCGGTGTGCTATAAAAATATTTGTAACATTGTGTACGGTTTTAGTATGCCACTTCTCGCTTGCAAGACTGGGATTACAAAAGATTTGCTTTTTTATAATAAAAATATTTTTGGTATAAATAATTTTTCTTATTATCTTTTGGTTGACATAAATTTTCCTTCACAAATTAAATTCTTCCTATTTCTGTTTTATGTATAATGAATAATGTTATTTAAATAGGATAAAAAAATTAAAACGCATAAACGCTTAGATTTTGTGTAAAAAGGGCAAAAATATAGGTGATAAATGTGCTTAAATACCAATTAATGAATTACCTTCGAGCTAAAGATTTACACACTTATCACCGTTTGCAATCAGTTTACTTAAAGCTGCGTTTCCACCAAAGTAACATTGAGGAACTTTTGTGTTTCTGTTGCTTGTTTCCAAAAATGTTCCACAAAGTTCCATAAAATTCCTAAATGTTTCTCGTTGTTTCCGAAACTAATGCCGACTGTTTCTTCTTGTCGACGGTTTCCATTTCGAGCGGTAAACTTCAAAAGAAAATCGGCAACAAAAGGAAAGTAAAATAAGTTTCTTCTTATCGCAGTCTCAGTGGAAACGTACTAGGAACATAAATTTGTTGCTTTTTGCTTAACTTGTTTTGTTTAGTCTCTGCGCGGTGGTAAGAATCGCCTTGCAAGGAATCGTTCCATTGGGGAAATAGCTGGCCTAAAATTGGTATCTTCTTTTTGAATACGTGGAGCAATCTGACACAATAGCCATTCTATCTCAGAATTGGACAATTTTAAAATATTTTGAACACTTCCATTTTTTATTTTTCCAGAGGTAATATCGTCCACTTTGAGGGTGCTAAGCAGGCGTATGCCACCATGATTTTGCCTTTCTTGAAGGCTCAGTTCTACCGAAGATTAATGACATCTTTTATTTTCTTTTTTTCTAGACACAATGTAGGCAGCCGCCGCCACCGCAATTTCTTCATCTTGATCCATGTTTCACCACTTCACAATACTCCAAATTTTGCTCGGTTGACTCGGCGACATCCAACATCGACCACCAGTGGAAACACTGTGTTGCGCGTTTCTTAGTTTCCTGAAACAACGTGCGACTACTGACGATTTAATTGTTTTAGTGGAAACAATAAGTTTATTAATGGTCCTTAAAGTTTCTTTTTGAAGCAACAAGAAGAAACAAAACGAAACAAAAAGTTCCTTAATGTTGCTTTGGTGGAAACGCAGCTTAACATAATAGACCAACCTTGAAATTCCTGCAACAGGGAAACCGCGCTGCGGACGATTCCATTATTTTGAACCTGCTCCGAAAATTCACCTCCGCCAATCAGCAAACTTAAGCATAAGCCATTCGTGGATAAAGCAAGCGGGTCATGCAGCATTTGAGTCGGGCATTAGTTCAAGACAACATTGAGAAACTTAATAGTAGTTACCGGGGCCCTTGGGTCCCTTTTAGTTGATGACAAAACTCTGGCCCTTGGGTTGCAGCTAGTACCTCCTGAAAGACCGTAATCGCTAGCCAGGCCCCTACTTGGGCCTGCTCAACTAGACATAACTATTAATTAACTAGCCAGGCCCCTCCTTGGGCCTGCACAGCTAGACCCACTTCAACCACCAACAATTGTGATGAGCCTACTAGCTCACCTTTTACATCATTTAATCTCTTTACGCTTCTTTACACTTCATCAAATAACTCTAGCAACCCTTCACACTTTAGGGTCCAACCTAGCAACCCTTCACACTTTAGGCTTCAACCTAGCGACCCTTCACTACCAAGACTGAGTTCTCCCTCGCAACCCATTTTTACTAACACTGGGTTCTCCCACGCAACCCATTTCTACTCACTTCACTGGGTCCACTCACGCAACCCAGTATAACTACTTATTGCTTAATAACTCATCTTAACCCTGCCTGGGTTATTACACAACCCTTAAATGAAAACCCAACCTCACGTTTTCCGCGCCAAACAAGAGTACAACCAACGTACTTAATTACAGCGCGGCGTCTCAACTCAAACTGCCTACAGTTGACAATGACCTCGATTCAACCTACTCACGTAAAGTTGCTCCCAGCTAAAAGTAGGACAACGTATACGCGATCGTGATTACTTTTGTCCTACTTCCAGCTAGGACCAACTGTACTCCCAAAATCAAATTCGCTGCAATCAAAATACAAGCGCTTGATGCATTTTACAAAACTTGCAGGTCAACGTAGAAATACTCAACAACTTATTTTGCAACCCCTTTATTAATTAAATGAAAATTAAATACAACTCTACATTTGGTATGGATAATCTCTAATTTTACCAACATTATATACAGGGTGATCATTTGAAAACGATCCACCCTTAATAACTCTAATATGACGAGATATATAAAAATTCGACGAAACACATCAATTTTTATTTCGAGGGGGAAACTTAATTAGATATAAAAGTAACCGCTAGATGTCTCTAGATTTGCCATAGCCACCTTGACTTCAAAATTTTAAATGACAACCCCTAACACGCAATACCTCATTTTAAATGAAATTAAAAGGACTTTAAATTGGTGTGAAAAATTTTGGAATTGGATCACCACATCAAAAGTTATGACAAAAAATGTCAGACCAGAACTACAATTTTGGAGTAAAATTTGTCCCCTATAAGTCTGTAAAAATTGAAATAACATATTCCTCAGACGAAAATGGTATGATTTAATCAAATTGATAAGTTAAGATATTTATCCAAAAATTGTTCTTTGAAGCGCAATCGAATGATAAAAATCTGCTAATTTTGTTATCTTTGAGTTGCAATAACGCCTTAGCA
Source organism: Stenus bimaculatus (assembly GCA_963971135.1). NCBI lineage: Eukaryota > Metazoa > Arthropoda > Insecta > Coleoptera > Staphylinidae > Stenus > Stenus bimaculatus. The sequence goes on along the minus strand of OZ020180.1, from coordinate 64,805,362 downwards.
AACTGTTCTTGAATAGAGATAATACGGGCTAAAAAATTAAATTTTGGTCTCAGGAATATGTTATACTAATTTATATCGATTTCTAGGGGGCAAATTTTACCCCAAAATTGTAGTTCAGGTCTGACATTTTTAGTTATAACTTGTGATATGGTGATCCGATTTTAAAATTTTACACACCAATCTAAAGTTCTTTTAATTTCCTTTAAAATGAGGTATTGCGTGTTAGGGGTTGCCATTTAAAATTTTGAAGTCAAGTTTATACGTAATTAAGTTTCCTCCTCGAAATCAAAATTGAATTGTTTCGTTGAATTGTTATATGTATATCTCGTCATACTAGAGTTATTGAGGGTGGGTCGTTTTCAAATGATCACCCTGTATATATTATATAAGAACTTAAAGTAGATGGTTGAATTTCAGAAACCGAAAAATTTAACTCGCCTTAGAAAATTATCAAAGATTTATAGATTTAAAAAAATATAATTTAATTTGATTAAATTTAAACAGCGATAATTTCAATTTTTTTACATTGTATTTAATTTAAAAAAAAAATTCTTGAAAATAAAATTGAAGTATATAACTAGATATTTTAATGATTTGTGTCTATTTTATTTTAAACTTACATTTGAAAAAAACTTTAATTATTTGAGAATAATCTATAAATTATTATAGTATAAATATGATTAAATTAAATTAATTTGTTTAAAAAAATTTCTTAGAAATCGTCATAAGTATACCTTTTACATTTTTTATTTGAATGTGTACCTTATTTAAACTTTTATGTATATTAATAATAATGAAACTATGAGTAACCAATAATAAAAAACAATATTAATATGTAATTAACAATTATTAATTAAAAACAATAAGCTAGAACTACAATTTCAATGTAACTTAAAAATAGCCTTATTTGATTAGATATCATTTTCATTTAATATAACATATAAATTACATCGTTATAATGTTTACATAATTTATAAAATATTGTAAGGTAATAGAAATGTCTTATGCTCCGGGCGCCCGCACCTTAAATACTAACTATATTTTAATTTAATAAAATTACCATTTTGCTAATAATATTGTAGTAAAATGGTTTCGGAAATATTAATAGAAATTTCTTATTTAAAAAAATTACTGGTTCAAAATAATAAAAAAAACATGGTGTTCTTTTCGTGGCTCGCCAAACTTGGAGATTTTATTGTATTATTGCGACCGTTTTGAATTTTAGTACGCCTATTTCTGTTTAAAATCAAAAAAATCGCTTACAATAATTTACGTTACCCCTTTTGTCGTACTTCTGTGCGCTCGGACTCTTCTCCATATTTCGATTATTTACGAAGACTGGCGAGTAAGCCGTAACGAACGACACTTGTGGGCTTATACACATTTTGTAAAGAGTGCTCCTACCCAACCCTTACGAGTTTCGTTACGCGCATAAATCCAATAAAAAAATAAACTTTAGCAATTGTTAATACATAAATTGCTATTAAACTAAACCTATTATTTTTGACTTTTAATACACTTGCGAAGGATTAAAAAAAGAACAAAATAAAAACGAAATAGATTTAGAAATAAAGCCAAATTGAAAATATATTTATGAAGAAAAACTGACCTTAGAAATTTTAATCATCAGTTTTAATCAAAGTACTGAACATAACGTACATTAACTTTGTTTACAGAAATTTTATTCTAAGGAAGTTGAAAAGAAAGAACGATTTAAAATAAATTGGTTTCAGTAAAACTTAAAAATATTAAATTTAATTTAGTAACATAAAAATATATTTTTTTAATAATAACGATATATATTTATGTTTAAATTATACAGGCTAATTTTTATGTATGGAACCAAAGCCACCATGCCCAAATGGCTGGATAAATAAAATTGAAATCTTGTGGGATTAAATGGGACCTTATTACAAATATTTCAAGATTGAATTTTTTTAAATAGTAACATATTTCATGCAATACATCATTGGAAAGCTATTTTTTGGTAATTTACGACAGTTTTTAGCCAAAAACCTAAAAACTAGAAATCTATGATTTGATGACAATTTCTTAAATAAGAAGACAAATAAAAAGACTGTTTTTCCGTTCCTTCTAATACCATATTATACAAATTATTAAAGTTTTGAGTTCTTAGTTATTTTCCTTCACTTACTAAATTATTGCAAAATTTGCCACTTGTAAGTACTTAACTTCCAAATGAAATTTAAAAAATTGCTTTATAAATTTAATTAGATAGGAAAACAACAACCTCAATAGTTAACAGTCCAGATTTCTTTTATATTTCTACTAATAAAAAGTCAACTGAAACAAACTTGTTGTATTTTAAATTAATATCAATTAATTAAATTAATAGAAAAGTTAGATCAAATTTAGAATTTAGAAGCCATTAAATTCCATGCGTGACAAATGTGTGGAGAGAAGTTGAAAGAGAACATTTGACAATGATTTCTTAAGTGAAGGAAAATAAGTGGGAACTCAAAATTGTCACTATTTTTAGAGATAAAAATATTGTTTTTGAAAACAGGAAAAAAATATTTTTTAAGAAATTGTCAGAAAACAGAAATTCAAAAATTATTTTTCAATTTTATTTTACTTTGTGAATTGCTTATTCTACATTTTTTTAACGATTTCTGTTATTTTGTTATTACTAATTGAAAGAGCACGGATTTACATTTGAATTCCTTGACAAGTAATAAAAATTCATTGCTAAATTTTTAACATTATTCAACATGCTCGGATCGTGTGCGGATCAATTGACCAATCAACCCCATTGGGTAATGAACAATGGATTATTGGTAATTTCATTAATCACTGGGTAACCTATTGGTTAATGAGCAATGGATTATGGGTAATTTCAACCACACAGTAAAATTTATATAGAACAAATCAAGAAACGTCAAAAATACGAAAAATAACCTCAAAAAATATGCGTAAAAGCAACGTAAAATTTAAAAATTTCTCGCTCGATCATTGATTTCGTTTCGTTTTTCTTCCTCAATATTACCGATGTACTACTGTAGGCAAAAATACAATTCAATATGCTGTGACTCCAAAACTATTGTATAAATGGAAGACTCCTACTTTTTTGGTTATTGACAATAATGTAAATTGCTGTACCTTCTGATTCTTAAGTTTTATCTACCATGAACGAGACACCTTCAGTGCGATACAAGGATTTTCCAAAAGCAGGGTACTAGATTGATCAAAAATGCGCCCCGTCATCCATTATTAATATGGGAAGTAAATAAAAATTTAAAATTTTGATATACATAAGTTTTGTAGTTTTTTTGAACGTCTTCAAATGAACTTTCCTTGAACGGTTTTGTGACCGAAGTTTAGCAAATACCTATTACACCAAAAAAATTTTTAAATGTTACTAGGTGCTACATGTTTCTGGTAAAAAAATTTGGTATTCACAACTTTTGTAGTTTTCAAGAAATTTACGCCTGTAGTTTCTTTATTTAGGAAAATAAAAATTTGTAATTTGCAATATTATATAGTTTCCGGTATCAACTTTCTTATTTTAAATGTAATGCCCCATTTTTTTTGTAATTTTTGTTAAACATTGGTTCTAAGTATGTTTGTGACAAAATTTTATTTATTCTAAACTTTAAAAAAAAAATGGAATTTTTTTGTTAATATTTTTTAACAAAATCTATTAAAACTACTAATAAATAATTTGAATACGTATAATAAATTATGAATTATTCTGTCATTTTTGAGATATTAATTTTTATAATTTCCAAAATGGGTTTATATGCTAATATCCTTACTGTTTCAAAAGGCATGATATTTTGATAGAGGATTTTTTACGATTAAAGTGATTCCGTAATAAATTTAGTCATTTCTATATATCTTTCTTATTTATCAATTTATCAACAGCTGTTTATAAATAAGTAAGCAAACTTATACATAGATGTTGGGTCATGCCATTTGAAAAAGTAAAGATATTTGCACAAACACATTTTAAAAATTATAACAATTATTTTCTAAAAAACGGTTGAATGAAACTCATAATTTACAATTTATTTTACGAATTTAAATTATTTAAGAATAACTTTAATTGATTTTATTAAAAAAAATCAAATTTTTTTGAAAGCTCAAAAATAATTTGTTTTTGTCATAAACATACATAGAACTTACCAATGTCTAATAATAATTACAAAAAAGTAGTATGTTATCTTTAAAATAAGAAAGCTGATGTCATTTCTGGAAAACGGAAGTGCAATTAAAAAAATTTCAGTTCACTAAATGCATTTTCTTATGCCATATAATATAGCAAAATATCAAATTTTTATTTTCATAAATAAAGAAACTACAGGGGTGGATCTAGTTTAAATTTAAATAATAATAATACTTAAAAGAAACTTTAAATTTACTAATAAAACTAAAGTTGATATATTGTTGGAAAGAGCTTAAGATAAGATTTGCCAGAAAACGAATACTTTGTCATTACTTTTCGTTCTTCAGTTCTGGAGAAAATGTGTAAGTTCCCAGTTTCGTGTCAAATTTAGTCCTGAAATTTTTGATTTCTTAGAATAGCTTGATTTTTCTAAAATTTACGGGGTAAAAATTAAATTAATTAATTTATATCTTGAAAAAGGCGCCATCAGTTAATATTTTTTATCAAGTATCATTGACATCGCCAATCTGATCCTCTTTAAGCTCGCTACTAGACACCCTCTATTATAGTATTGTGTTTAATAAATTCGTTAAAATTAGATATGGTTTTGTGAGATAGAAGATTTTCCAGTAATCAGGGCCCAAAAAACCACATAAGTCACTCATTACATTCAAGAAAAATATTTTGTCGCGAACCTGTGATAGGTAATTGAATTTTACGATGATCATGTTGATGTTTTTTAAGCATCTTATATTTTTCATACTCTCGGTTTTATTTGTATTTCGTATTTCGTACCAGTCCATATTCTTTATTCTGTCTTCTTTTAGGTTTTTGTTTACGTATCTTTTATTAGGTTTTTTCTAATTTCAATTTTTTTTCTTTCGGTTTTTATTTCCGATCATTCGCTTATTTGTCTTGCTATCGTATCCAGTCGAATGTATTTATCTACTTGAGACTACTATCTACGGAATACTATAATAAAAAGTGGCATATTTATAAAGAAAATATTTGATCATGAAGTAATTTCGGAATCCTTTAAAATATCATTTAAGATTATATAAATATTAACTTTTTGATTATTTTTAGTCTTATTTAGTTTGAGATATGTAAACAAATAGCTGCACTTTTTCAAACTAAAGACTATACAAACACATTATTCCGTATCCGCTATTTTTCGTTTACTTTATTTGTTGTGTTAACCTTATAATCCTGAAATATGATAGGACCGCGCATGGGGCTTAAGGGTACGTTTAAGATTTAGTGAACAGCAGTGAATGCAACCAATTATCTTTAACTTTAAAAAATATTGGAAGTACCATATATCATATAATATTATATTCGAAAGCAAAACCATTTACATATTAAAACATGGATACGCACCAAGCAAAAATAATAATTTATCTTTATTAATTAATAATTATTTTTTTAAAGCACCGTTGTTAAAAATATTATTTTTAAATTAAAAAAATAATGAAACAATAAATATTTTGTTGAAAGCACAATTTGTAAAATATTTTGAACGCGTAAATGTGCAACGCAGTAACGGAATTGTAATTAAGTGAATTATAATTACTAAATGCAACATTTGTACTATAATGTGATTCAATCGCATATGTGGTTTATGCTTTTAGCAACGTGGTTTTATGCACTTAATGCACTTGTTACAAAATAATTTCACTTTAATCCGCTTAAAAAGTTTTGTTCGTAAAATTAACCAACAAGATTAAAGCATCTCTAAAATATATTTACTTATAAACTAATCGAATTCTCCCGGAAAGTGTTTCGGATAAATTGTCATTTAATAAATCTGTAGTAACAAATTTATAGAAGCGGTGGAGAGTATTGAATTGATGAGACTAAATCACCGGTTAGTGTGGGCCAGACGTCATTACATTACAAATGACCATCATCTATCTGTGTTCGTCCTCCGCTACCCTCAACAAATTGTGCCGATATCTACTCGCACTCTCTGCTCCGTTTCATATGCTCCAGAGTTCCAGACTCCCAAAATGCGACCCCACTTACGATCTTCCGTTCAATTCATACCCTCTTCTTCCGAGCTACTGCCTCATTACATTTCTTATTCCGTCACGCATAGATATTCACACGCGTGCAAATATCAAGCTGTCTTACTAAAAAAGACACTTTTCAAAAAATAGAGAGATTACACTATTTTTTATTCCAAATATATGTTTCACATAGGAGACTATATTAATTATTAAAACCTGATTTCCATTTGACCTCAATTTACTTGCGAAATACCAACCAAACAGGGTCTAATGTATTCTTTGGTCAAAGTGCATAACAACTAGTTTAAAGCTTCTATTTGATAACATTTATAAATAGCTTTCAATGAGTATAAAAGATATTGCAACGTTTTACTTCAAAAGGATCTTATTAGCACACTTTGTGGTCTGAAATCTCTTATAAACTTTTGTAATTGTTTTAACCCTCAGTTTAATAATTTTATAATGATAAGCTTCATAACTGATTGCCACAAAGATATTGACTCGTCGTATGACGTCTCTTCTTTTGCCAAGTTTGGATTGCTCTTTTTTTCCTACCCCTTTTGGAAGTCCTCTTTTAGGTTTGTCCAGGCCTTTTTAAAGCTACAATTTATAGGGAGAGTTTGTAATCACTGCTTCCTCAATTTTGTCGTTTACGCTTTGGCATTATGTCCCTGGGTTAAGGTATGGGAGCTGTTAGAGTTGAAGAGCCAGCTTCTATCAGATCAATATCACTGGGTTGGAAAGGGTATGATATTCGAGCATCTTGAGCAAACACAGAAGGGCAATGAGGACCATTGAATTGAGAACTATTAGAGCTAGATGATTGAACGGGCATAATAGAACTTTAAGAAACATTGTTGATCTCAGGTATAGACATAGCAGAATCTGAAGGGATGAAGTCGACATTCTGGAAAACCGTGTGGTCACAAAGGTAGATTCCCGTAACTTTGAACCCATTAGCAGCAATTATTAGTATTTGGCATTGCAGGTAAGCCTTACCAAAAAGTTCAGCTATGTCACATGGGCCTACTGGCAAAAATTGGCGAATATATTTGCTGTAATAGGAATGGTTCCATAAAAGGGATGTATGTGGAGGAATGCTGACGTTTGTCACGTGATTCTTACTGGCAATATCAAAAATTTCAAAATTTCTTTTGTGAATGATTTGTCCATGAAGAATATGCAGGACTGGAGACTCTTCACTTGATCGTGTCCTTTGAAGAAAGTGGTTGAGAGTGGTTGAGACTGAGCGAATCCGCTCATTGAATATTCAGTCTGAATCTATCCAGACCCATGGCATCTGCCAATTAAACCGGATGGTGCCCCTCTCATAAAATTATCGCAAAATTTCCTTTTCCCATTTGTATCCCATGTATTCCCAACATGTATCTTGTACTACAGTTAAATCTGATGTATCGTCGACGAAATAATTAACAAGTTCTGTTTCTAATTTTGCAAAAGTAATTTCCTTCCGACTTTCAGGTTTACACACTCCTCAGGTGTTTTATCACTTTGTAAATAAGTCGTTTGACGGACTTGATATACGCTAACAGCTTTTTTAAAAACTCATCTTCTTTTCTCTGCTGGAAACTATCGCTTACAATATCGATTTTGGATTCCAATGTTTCCTTTGGCTTGAGAACAATAATCATCCTTGGCATCTAAAACTGACCTAAAGTAAATGTAGGCGCAACAAATTTAGTTGAGTTTTTAGGGTAACGTGGAAACGTATCCACATTACCCCCAGTATTATGTTTCTACATCAGCATAGTGAATTTTGACCTTAAAATTAAGTTTTTAAGGTTTTAATTTACTCAATTGCACAAGAATGTAGTGTTTTTCTTCCTTAGCAATTTATAGTCTATTAACTTAGTCCAATATCTTAACAGGTTATCTGATAATGTCCAATTTTAAAACTTACCTTAAAATATTGAAAACACTCCACTGACAACACCATGCATAACGACTGCCCGCAATCATGGGAACTAGAAAATGGATAATCAACATACATTTTTAATGAATTTAGTTGTTAAAATGAAGAAATTTTGTTTGCGATGTTTTACTGACTAGCGACTGACTCAATCCGCATTTTTTCCAAAGTGAACACTTCGGGTGGATTGTACATATTTTTGACGGAAAAAAATGCGGACCGAGTTAGTCGTTATTTAACTCAATCCGGATCGAGTTACGCGAGATAAACGTAATCACTGAAACTGTAACTTGTTATCATGGAAACGTCTAATTTTTTACCGTTTTCTAAATTATTTTTATTAATTTTGTTCAAAAGCGGCACAACCTATGTAAAATTCAAAAGAGGGAAAAAACTTTCTCCAGAATTTCTCTACAAAAGAAAATTAGATTTAAATTAAGTTAAGTTCTTAAGTAAGTGTACTCTTACCATTCAACACCAACTTGAGTCAAGGATTGGTAATTATTTTCCCAATCGAGCGCTTGGTATTAAAATGCATGTTAACAAAATTTCATTAAATTTTTTTTTTCAAAATTTAACTTTGGGTTCTGGTAACTGCTCAGCGTTGCATATTTTGGAGATTAACCTATTTAAATTTATTAACTGAGAAAACGTCAATAAAAATATAGAGATATATAGAATTTTACATTCAATCACAACTTGATTGTTTTAAATTATATACCACAAAGTAAAAATTTTCAAACATTGCATAAACACAAATTAATGCATAATGAACTTTTTGTAAATCAATTCTTGTTGTATAATGATATTTATTATAAAATAAAACACTTTAAATGTTATTAAGGAGTATAAATTTACAGAGTTTTACTCATTTTCGTAAATAATAATATGAGTAAATACTAGTACAGGCTTAGAAACTACAAATTCTTATGTAAATTAATTTAATTTGTAAATTCTTCTTTGCATTCCCTTCAAGTAAACTAGTATAAAAATAATTAAATTACGCCTTTCATTACACGTGAAATCCTCAAGGGAAATTAATTTAATATTTACAACTTTTCTTTTAACTTTACAAACATTCTTTTAAACTTTTTGTTAGTACTTCCACATGTGCACGTTTTTATACATCTGTCATAATAATAAAGTCAAGAAGAAACATTCTTTGAAATAAAATTTAGAAGTAGCCACTTAAAAAATCAGCAAACAGGTTTAATTTGCAGAATATTCTAATATGAAATTATGCTAATTTTATGAGAATGCAACTTATCTATGTTACTTTTAGCGATAAGGAAAAGGACTCGTTAAAATCAATGTGAGTAAATAGTATATTATTCAACAAACGAGAAATCAGACTCAGTCCTATTACACAATTTGGCTATTTTCTCTCGAGTAAAGTACTATACTTTTCCCACGACTTTTTTTTTAAGTTTCGGTGCTTTTATGCAAATTTGTTGAGAATGTTTTTCGTATTTTTGACATTTCTCGATTAATTCTATGTAAATTTTATTCTGTAGTTAAAATTACCCATAATCCATTGCTCATTACCTAATGGGTTAGCAATACTGCAGCTTTGTGATTGGTACATTGGTAGTCGCACAGTCCGAGCATGTTGAATAATGTCAAAAATTTACTTTTGAATTTAATTACTAATCAAAAAATTCAAACGTAATGAATCCTTTATTCAATAGTCGTGGAAAAAATATTTTAAACCACAAAACCACCAAAGTTTTTAAAATCCATATAAAAACTTAATAAAAGCGAATAAAACAAATCAGAATAGCACATGTTTTCATACAGTCCATAGTACAAACCTCAAAATGGTACTAAACCCTCCACCATGGGTAGAAAAATGTTGCGTAAGATGATTTGATTCAATGCCATTTAGGTTCCTGTTTGCTGGCTTCTCCAACTATAGTAAGCAACTCGAATTAGTTTCTTCTCCCGGCGCATTCACCATTATGTCAATTACAAAATAGTGGCAAAAGAAGATATTATTTAAGTGATAAATCTAAGCTTTTCTAATAAAATCATAAAATCTTTTTCCTAAATTCATCTTGTGTCTGAATTTTACCAGTTTTCTTCATAATATGAGACTATTTGTTTGTGAAATCTAAAAAGAACTTCTAATGAAAATTAGAATTTATATTCTTGGAATTTACTAAAATTTAAATCTAATTAAATAGCTTATTAATGTATTAATTTTGAAAAGTTCCTGTGAACAATTTTCTAATTTTCATAATAATTTATAGAAAAATAAGCGTTTACTAAAAAGAGATCATGAATAATCCAGCAACTATATAAGTAATTAAGTGGTATATTTCTAAAAGCATAACATTATTTTTTTACAGTTTCTCCCTTTAATTTACGACTTCCTAAAATGATACATGGGATACAATTAGTTCAGCGTAGGGTTAAAACTGCATAAATATACTAAGGTTAAAAAAATAAACCATAATCATAATCAAGATATAAGTTTATGACTGTAAAATTAGCATTTTTTAAATGTTCCATGCTGTAGGGTTTTGATAAAATCAGGAATGAAAATTAGATGAGTAAAATGTAACAATATGAAATTTACGAGAAACATCAATTGCACGGTATATAATGGGCGAAGGAAGAAAATTTGTTGGGCACTTTTTGCATATTTTATAACTTACAACACAAACTAAGGCAGCCGCGTTCTCGTTTAAGTTTAATGCAGCGTAGCCGTCGTGAAAATTTTAAGCACGACACTTTAAAGGACGGTGCGCAATTAAGATTTATATTTGATGTGTAAAACTATTATCATGGATGCTTAAACCGCCAGCATTGAAGCGTACGAAGAGAAACTTGGGGTAATTGCAGCCTCCTAAGCGGATAGGGAATTTCAGGTGCTGGAAAGATTATTTACTTTTTAGCCTAAAAGTGCTTATGCTTAAATTTATACTCTTAAAAAATTTCCGGTAAAAATCAACAAAAAAATTTAGGGGAGAGAATTGAATTTTTGATATAAAAACGAAATTTATTGTTAAAATGTATAATGAATAAATTTAACACAAAAGCAGATTAAAACTAAAATGCATTTTATTCATGTATTTGTTCTCTAGTAATTAATGAAATTGTGCCACTTTACAAATAATCAACATGGACCCGCATTAAACTTTTAAATGATTCGAATTGATACTACTCACTATAATTAACCATTATATTTCAACATTGCGCATGGTTGCAGTTCTTGCATTTAACAAATTATCCTTTATTATAAAAAACTGGGATGCCAAAGGCAAAAAATATATTTATCTAAGGGTTAACTATCCGGGGCTATCTTCTATCTTGAGTCAGAGAGACAAAGAATTGGAATAAAACATGCCCAGGTTCGGACAGTGGATTGCGGAAACTCAAGGTCCACTGTAAAAACACAATAGCCCTGCACGTACAAAGGATTTAATTGCGACCAACTCTATATGCCTCAACGAACCATACAGAATTTCGAATATTTGCGTATACAATAGCCACTTCTATTCATCAGGATTATGATGAGTTAATTTTTTAAGAGAGCATACTGGACATCATTTCAATGTTTTCATTTACTTTTAAGCGTAATAAAAACATGTTAAAGCCTTCGTATTTCGTATGTATAAAGTTCTCAAAATTGTCGGAGCAAACCACACATAAATAAAATGCCGTTAAAATTAGTATTTTTAAATTATATTTAAATTCTATTTTAAGCAGGTATATTTATCACTTAAAAATAATTAAAGTATTTATCATTAAAAAATTAGGAATATTTGCATAAATAATTCTATTTTATAGCACATATTAAACTTTATGTTTGTAAAGAATATTTTTTATATTTAAGAGCATCTTCCTAGACACCCGCGATAAATATTCCGGTGGAGATAATAACAAGGAATAGAAAATCAATAACAAAAATAATCTAAGCCAATTATACCAATAATTTTAAATAAAATTAATTTTTTAATTTTTTTTTATTTTTTTATTAATTTTTTTTAATTTAATTCAATTTTTTTTTGTTTTTGAGTTTTCAGTTCATTCAAAAAAATTAATAATAATAAAAAAAATTAAAAAAAAATAAGAAAAAAAATTTAAAAAAATTATTGGTATAAGTAAGTATAAGTAAATAAGGTAAACTCAAACTGTATTGTGAAATATTCTATTATAGTTTTGCAGAAACTATAAATAGCAGTAAACGCCGCAAAGTTTTTGAAATAACAAATATTTACATACATGAAGCAACCATTCTCACTTCTTTTATTGGCTCGATTACGGCCTTTGGAGTACATTTAACAATTAATAAAGATACTTACATTAGGAAAATATTCTTTGCAAATACTAAGTTTAATATGTGCTATAAAATAGAATTATTTATGCAAACATTTCCAATTTTTTAAGGTCAAATTCTGAAAAGTATATACGGGGTGTTTCCAACCAAGTGTCGGTAACTTTGGGATTTGATTTTTGACTTTTTTCAAAATATAGAATAAGAATACATTTTTAATCTAAAAAGCTCCATTTTTGAAATACAGAATATTTACTCTTTTTTTAATTTTTTAACATAACTTCTATATTTTTTATGATAATTTGCTAAAATTTTAACAAACGTTTAATTTTGACAATACATAGAGAAAATTTTGAATCCCCCCAAAAAATATGAAAAAGTGCTGGGATTTGTGGTGTAGATGGACAAAAAATAAACAAATTGTTTACATACAGCTGACCAGTTTCGGTTTATTTTTGGAACCTTCATCAGAGCTAGATGTTACTTGCAATTATTTTTAGTCACAACAAAAATCATTAGAAGAATGAACATCAAGTAAACTTCCAAGTAAATATGGAAAATTATTAACAAAGGGAAAATAACTTCCAAAAATTTATTTGGATTTTTACTTAATGTTCATTCTTCTAATGATTTTTGTTATGACTAAAAACAATTACAAGTAACTTCTAGCTCTGATGAAGGTTCCAAAAAATTTTAATTTTATGATGGTTATACAAATGCATCATGCATAAATTCTCCGGAACCCGATTTCATCGGCTAATTTTTCTCCGATTCTTTTGTAACTTGCAGAAAACATTCTTTAGATATTAGAAGAAAATGTAAAAATCCAAAAATCGATTTTTCTGGTCCAACTGATTAGGTATAACCCCATAAATCTGTTTATTTGTTGCCTCAAAGTCACATATTGATAAATAAAAATATAACCAAAACAATTTACTTTCGTTAATCCCAATCTTTTTTTAATGTATACCACGTTTTCGGACTGATGGAGTACAACCGTGAAGTCATAATATATATAATATAACCAAGTTGTACTGTATTTTGTAAATTAATATGTCTTTATTCGATAAAATACTGTTTAATAGGTTAAGACACATTTGGCGCTGTAAATTATTGTATTCGTTTAAATGGTGGACATTTTGAATAGTTTCTATGATTTTTTTATTTATAGGATTGTGTTTTGGTAATAGTTTTTTTTGTAAAATTTACTGCAAATTATTAAATTACAAATTTCTCGAAAACCGACTGATTTTAATCAAAATTTTGATATGGATTTCTTTGTCTCCTAAAACTATGCCAACCAACCAAATTTCAATAAAATCGTGTAAACTCTTTTAAATTTATAACAGAAAAACAATTTCAAAATTGTAATTTCAAAGACATATAGCGCCCAAACTAAGAAAAGACATTTTGCAGACATACTGTGTAATGAACAATTACATAATTTAAAAATAATTGTTGGATTTGGAGTTTTGTATTTATTTACTTATAAATTTGAGCATTTCAAAATATAACATTGAACATTTATGTTCATAATTCAAATTCGAATTATTTTGTTTAAATTAAATATAAAATATTGATTATAAATACCTAGATAAAAAATGTAAATATTCTAATAGTTTTTGATTTAATTTTAGAAATTTTTATTTTTTTATATTTATTTATCTATTACCATACTGTATTGAATGTTGGAAGATAAATTTACATATAAAATTCGATCACGTTGATGTGGCGTATAAGAACCTAGTTAAAATTTCCTATATTTACATTCATTACTTTAAATTGGTTCAATAAAATTTAGTTCCAGTTTAAGCTTATTTTACTTGAAAAACAACAAGATGTTATTTCTGCATAGTATAGAAAGAATATATTATAATAATTTAAGGGCAGTTTCCTTTTATATGTTCCTTTACTAATTGTAAGTGAAACCTAAAATTAAGTGATGCTTTATTAATATTTTCACTGCACTATTAACTTTTAAATTATACTGAAATTAAGGGTATGTTTGACATCGTTGTAAAATCTAGAAGAACTTAATTAAAATCCTTAAATAGAATTAGCATAACTATATTTTTATTTTTTATAAATTAATTCTTACTTTCCTCTCTTATTTGGAAATAACAATTGGTTAAAATTTAAGTTAAATTTAGAAATTCAAAATATATTTTATTAAATTATGGTAAAATTTTGTTGTTCATTATCTAACATTCCTGTTTCCTTTTTATATGTATAGTACTGGAAGGGTATGTCAATTAAAAAATTATTAATTTAAACCCTTGGATTATTGTTGTCTAGAAGTGGTTTGTTATTATTTCAATTATTTCTTATACAATGTTAATGTCTTTTTTAGGTCTAATCTAAGCCCTTGTGGAAAAACTCACTAAATAAAATCTGTTCTTTGATATTTTGAAAAGTTTTTTTAGAATTATTTTTTATGTTCTATACCATGGGCTTCATTACATTTTCATTTGTTGGGAGTTAGGTCCTTATATTCAAAGTACATAAAAACACAATATCACTAGAGCGGTCAACTTCTTCAATTCAGTATTCTTAAGTATATTTTTTGTTCAAGAAGTTGGTTATTGTTCTTTGTAGAAAAATATTTTTTGGTAATGCTAGTGATTCGGTTTATTATAAAAACTTATTTATACTTTACTATTTTCTAGTACCCAACTAAAGTAGCTTTAATTTGTTAAAAGTCTAATCATACGCTTTTTGTTAGTGCAATCTTTAAAAATCATGGATTTGATTATATTTGACAAAAATATAAATCCTCATTGTATTTTATAACCATTTTGATCTCAAATACATTAATATTCTTTTTGTTTAATACACAAACTGTCTCTTGGAACTTATAAGTGTCACTTAAATCGAATTTTAAATAACAACACAAATTTTAATTGAATTCATATTTTTTAATTAGAAACGTAACTTATTTTGAAGTATCCACTTGTTGTTTTTATTTATCATTAATCATTGTTTACTTTTGTTGCATGATTTAGATAATCGATTTATAATCGTGTTAGTAATGTTAACATTAGTTTTACACGAATGTTTAATCCGAAATAAAATACTCATGAAATTGTATATGTATGTGATATTAGCTGAATTGTTATTTATAGATTTCAACTAAAAGTTTAATGATAGTTTATTTTCCGTTCGCAATGTTTGTTTTGATTTAATGCGGTTTATTAATTTAAATATTTATAAAAGAACGTAAATGTAACTTTTTACATGCATATCACACACCGGTGAGTATTAGGCCCCTTCCCGAAAGTAATCTACAAATAATTTAAAAGTATTCTGGGAGTAAAGAATGACTTCTATAAAATTTCAAGTAGAAAGAATAGGGGGAGAGCTTGTAATTCCTGCAAAGGCCGTTCGGACTAATGACAGAACGAGTAGTTGGTGGCTGTTCGTACGGGGATGGTTCCCCAAGGTGTTATCCGACCTTAAAGAAAGGAGCCGGTATAATATAAAGGAGCTTCTGAATGGGGGTCAAGTCATGAGAAAAAGTGAACCGGCCAATAAAATTCCGCCCCCAACGCCAAACTTTGCCAGTTTTAGCTACTTATCAATAACTTTATTTTCACTTTGTCTCGCATTTTAAGGCATGGTAATCTAAAGCCGATATTTCACGGCTTTTCTGTAATAAAAAATAAACGCAGCGAACGTAAATCATTTACTTTCTCAATAACTTGAAATGCTGCATTGCACCACGATTAAAATTTCAATAATGATCAGTGGACTCAATTAAAATATAATTCAATAAACAAGTTTCAATGTACCTAATTACCTTTTTTGTCCAACTGAAATGCATCAATATTTTTTAATATTTGATTTTTATTATAAAAATAATTATAAGTATATCATGAGACAACTGCAAGGAATAGCTTCCAAAAATGATATATTTCCGAAACAAAATCAATACAAACTAGAAATGCAATTAGATATTTGAATCATATAGAATTTTATTAAAAGTTACATAGGATAACTGAATTTAGTAAGTGTAATTTTTAAATAAATAATATCTATTCATTTTGAAGTATAGAATGCAACATTTTATGTAAAATAGACTAGTCTGGGGGGTTATACTCAAATCTGAAAACACGATGTCGTATACGATGCGCCGAGGTCGCACTGTGAGCAGTAATTTTGGCACCACCTCAACACACTGGCCCAGTGCATTAGCAGTTCACATCCAGTGCAATTCTGCTATGACAAACCTGAACACGATTTTTGGTATTCACATTTGTCGGACCGAGCAAAACCCAGCACTGACGTATTAAGTTAGTTCCATAATAACTGCACTTAGCGCGACCTCAGTGCATACTTGTCCATAATTCGAACACTCGACACTGTCGGGGTCCGCACTGAAAATCTAATCCGAATATTCAACACTCTTTCCTTGCAACCCAGTGCATGACAGTGCATATAATCCGAAAAAGTTATAAGGTTAGAAAAACTGCCCTGAAAACCAAAAAACGTGTTCGGATTATTCATTGCACTCGGGTAGAAAAGTTGCACTGGATGTGAACTGCTAATGCACTGGGATTGTGTCAAGGTACTCTAATTACGCCTTCAGTGCATGTAATCCTAAAACTCTATTAGAGCTAAATGTGCACTAGAAATGCATTTAGTGCAGCTTTTCTCGCATAGTCTCCAAGAGCTTGTACTAGTTTTAATGCAAATATGGCGGTCTTACTCGAGAATAGTAACGAAGTTCAAAAATTATAAAATATTACAAAAATGGAAGTATTCCCAAATCACCATCTTTTTTGGATTCTAAAGAAATTTTCATTTAAACAATGTGAAAATTTAAAAATAGTTCCAAAAACTAAAAGTTTGATGGTTATAATTCCTAAATTTGATACGTAAGGTTCTTGGTGAAGTCCATAACCGTCTTCTTTTCTGTTCTGAACAATTACTCTGGCATCAAAAATAACACACCACCGACAGCGAGCTAGTTCCCTCGCTAGACTAACCTACGAATATAGTTAAATCAATTGTCATATTGGATTGTTCACTTCCCCTCTCTAAAAGTGCAAGGTTCCTGATTTTAGGTAGATGGCAAGAGGAGTTACAAAAACGGGCAACTCTGGAACAGGTAATCTAGTCAAAAGGAACATGGGCGGTATGTTCTAGAACCGTTCCGAACTATTCAGAGTAGTTTTTAGCCACAAAAAAATTAGCTCATATTTGAGAATTCAATTATTTCTAGATTAAATCGCGGGAGGGTATGATAAACTTAGCACTTGTTTAGAAAAACGTTTTCGGTTTATCATGCGTACTAGTTCGGTAATGTTGCACTGGAGGTACGGATGATACGATGATTTTTAATATTTTTAAATTTTAGACAAGTTTCAGTTCTCACTCATTATTTATAATTCTGCACATTGCGTATGTGAAGTTACACTAAATGTCTCTACATTTTTTTCCTTTCGAAATTATCTCGGAATCCTTTTTTGAACGACAAATAACTTTTTAATATGTGACGGGTTTCCCCAAAATATATGCTCGTTATACATCAACCTGTAGGTTAAATTGAAAAAACAAACAAAGTTTGCAATCGATGATGTAGATCTGTGATTTAAATATAATCAACTGAAGGATAATTCCTTTGATCTACCTTTGTTAGTGGCAAAGTGTACCAATAACCAATTACACAAGTTTGCAGAGTGATGGATGCTGCGTTTCGTGCTTATTAGGACTCATCAGAATCACATACTGCTCACTTGAGTCCTATTTGTAAGGTACAATAAAAAGGGCTGAATTGCTGCTTGATACATCCTGGATGTGGCGTAGCTTATAAAGCACCAACGGCACCATTCTACTGTGAAGCTGATGAGTGCTAATAAGCACGAAACGCAGCGTCCATCACTCTGCAAACTTGTATAATTGCTGCATGGTACACCTTACCACTACTTAGTTTATTTGCTAGCCTATCTACATGTTTCTTACATGTTCTTTTTGAGTCCAAAATTATTCCTAAAAATTCTACTACTTTTATGGAATATTTCTTAATTTTCACTAGAGAACCCAACATTGCTTTTATTTCTAAGGTATAAATTTCATCAGGAAACTTTTCTTTGCATTAACAACTATACCATTATTTTTACACCATTCATTGTACTGTTCTGATGATTCATTAGACTTGTTTACCATTTCTTCCTGATCATTTCCAAATATTTAAATAATGGAGTCATTAGTATAAACAACTGCATGATATGGTGTAATGCACGAAATAGAAATATCATTTATGTTAATCAAGAACAATAAGGGAACCAGAACCGACCCCTGAGTAATACCAGTTGTTATACTCCACGGTACTCTTTTGATCAATCTTCACAACCTGTTGTATGTATGTTAGGAACGATTTTACCCAATTATTTGATATTCTCCTATGCCTTCTAGTTTTGTTAGCAGAAAACTATAATATACTGCATCAACTGCTCGTGTAATACCAGTGAAAACCCCGACAGTTTGTTGCTTTGAATTTAAGTTATATGCTTGTTCAACAGTGTAGTTGTTGATTTTTGTTGTCTGAAAGCATGTTGAAAATTGTTCAGTAATCGTATATCTTTGCAAATTGATTTTGCAAACATACATTCCTATAGTTGCATTCGTCTTTTCTAGATCCTTCATTTTATAGATTGATACAGATTTTGATAAATTTAATATACCTGGCAAAAAAGTAGTTTATAAGGTGTAACGTTGCAAATCCAAAAAAAGTATGGCGTCACGAATTTAGAAATATTAAAATAAAAAAAAATCTGCTGCACTAATTAATAAGTTATTAGGTTCATTAGAATTATCTCACTTAGACCTATGAATAGAACAAAAATAATTGAAATATATTTTTCTTTCCGAGAAGTAATTACAATCCTCATAACTTTACCACTTATTTCTTCAATGGCTGGGGATGATGTTTTATTTGTTTTAAGTAACACAGTTTTTTATTTCTAGTGGGAATATTGAAAATAATAAAAAGGCGAGGTACACAAAACGATGTAATTTTATTTTCAGCATATCTGGTTCGGGACATTCTGGAAAAATCTACAGAATATATTGGAATAAATTAAGGAAAGGTTTTTGTCCTGTCCCAAAAATTTAACGTATTAGATGTTATAAACTCGTTCAAATAAATCTCTATCCAATGGTACCAACTAATTATTCAAAAATATTATTATATAAAAATTTCAAGATAGGTAATCGTTAGATAAGCTTGTAAGAATACATAAAATTTATTTCACTATACATAAAATCTATGAAAAAAAATTGAAAATGTACGTCGAATTTATTTAAAAAATAGAGCGTCTTTTAGAACAAATCTATCAAATATTAAAGCTATATTTGTATTACTAAAATAATAAATTATGGTAATTCACCAAAAACACTCTATATGTACAAAGTGTTATTTAACTATTAGAAGAGGTTTATTTATTTGATTAAACAATTCATAATTCTGTTCACTTAAAAAATGACCCATTTATAATATTAAATATGTAGTAATTAGTTATCAATAACAAGCTTATCGATAATTAATTATTTCTAGACATATAAAACCTTTTATACTCAATTCAAATCATTTTATTATTAGATTTTGTTGTATTGTTATTTTTTACTACTAAAATGTGTTCTGTTAACTAAATAGCTTTAAGGTAAAAGGTTTAGCTACAATTACCATTTCAACAACAATCAATTCTAATTATATACATTTTGTTTAATAATAAATGAAATATGAAAAAATTAAGGTGTATAAATTAAGTTTTAATATATCAATTATAATATATTTCTAAAGGTTTTTATGCTGTCACCTCTGTAATTATAATAATGCACAGGTTGAAGTACACATATTTAGCAGTTTTGTGTTAATGCTTGCGTGTATTGAAGCTTGGTGATATTTTAATGATTAATCAGCTTAAAAGCTTAACATTAAATTATTTATATTATGTGATGAGTATGTTTTATTGTGATAAAGCTTTTTTCATTAATTTTTTTAATTTTAATTAATTAGTATATGTTTTAACATCAGTACATAAATCCATTCAAATACATTACTGTTTATTAAAAAATGTAAAATTAAGCAAAGTTGAAATTATCTAAAAAAAATGGATTTATTAACATTCATTATATTCGTAGTAAAAGCTAACGTAAGTATAAAAATGATGGCAGCCGCTAGTAATTATGAGCGGAAAGTTTATAATTAATTTTAGAGGGCTTCGAATGAGCCAGAACAGATTATGCAATTAGTATATACACAAGTTTCTGCAATTGGACGCCTACAATACTCAACTTTGATGTATATGTATCAGCAAAACTTCGTCAGGCTTTCGAAAACTTGCTTTAATGGAAACCTCGCTGATATATCTTTAAATTACTACTTTATGGCAGATAACAAGATTTTCAGAAATTACATAAAATTTAATATTATTGAAAGTTATAACGGCTACAATCTGTGAGTAGAAAGTCAAATGTTCAATTTGTAGCGTTTGCTGTATTTCTAAATTATTTGAGCGTTCATGGTTAAAAACATTTAAAAATGTAGAGAGTTGCTGAAGGATGTCCCGAAAATGGCACAAGATCTCTCCAATACGTATTTGGGAACCCATAGGTGATCCTAAGAAAAATAATTAAAAATATTCTTTTGGCGAATTGAGACGACGTTGAGAATTCAAATTCTTTATTTTCAATAATTTTGAAACACCACTATTGGACATGTAAAGTTGGAAATCTTTTTCGTTGTTAAGTTATAGATTAAATTTAACCCTTTCCATCCCAATTTGTTTTATTACAAATTTTTATTTATATCTTTATGAATACGTATAGAAACAATTACAAAGATGTCAAAATAAGTATTTTCAGAAAAACCCAATGAGTGGTTTAAGGATAGGGGGACATATTTGTGCGATATGCTAAGAAGAGTGGGGTGTATACTATATTATTTCCCATAAGTATAATGAAAAATATGGGGAAGCAGTTCTTACACAAAGCCTAGTATTTCAGGTTTATTTTTTGTTACAGTTGTAACACCTTCTTGTAGGTCATTGAAGGAGCAAATGATCACCTACATTCAGAAACGTAGATCCATTAGAGGGTCTACCATATTGCTGCTTATGAATTACATAAAGCTGCCTACCATAATTTATTAAAGATCCAGCTAGGGGTACCAAAAACATAAAAAAGGTTTTCTTTTTTTTGCCTTCTCGTTCTTTTATTTCGGAGTAAACAATCCGAGGTTTACTGCTGCTATCCTAGTTAAACGGTAAAATACTTTTCCCACGACCATATGAGAAAATCTTATATGTCATTCATATTAGTAGTTTAGAAAATCTATCATTTCAACACTAGTGACTTTGACTTTCTGTTTTGTAACTCTGAAATAGTTCTTGTAATTTTCGATAGAGGCGCTGCGAAGGAATTCCGAAAGCCCTCTCTTGGATTTTTTTGAACTTGCAAAAAAAGGATAGTTCAAATAAAAATTTTACATTTAACCCCGCCAATATTACAAATTTTATTATTAAAATTATTATATAATTCACTTTTCTGTAAATTTTAAATAAAATAGGAACATATTTTATTCGTTTCGATAACTTTCTTCCGTCAAAACAGCGCCACCTACAATTATTTACATTTAACTAAAAACAAACGATAACTTCAATGTCAGCTGCTGTTAACATAGGTTATGTTATGTTGTTACTACAAAATATTAATAATGGTCGCAAAATCTCCATGGTCGTAGGAAAAATAGCGTACACAACTCGCAGAAAGTGAATTTCGTTGCTCGTGTAATATCCTCACTCGGCTAGCGCCTCGTTCGGCTATTTTCACACTCGCACGAAATTCGTCACTTTCTAGCTCGTTGCGTAATACATATACTATTTTCCACCACTTATTACTTTTCTTGTCTATGTCATATAATCCTACTAGTTGATCTGACAAATCCACTCATATAATTATTATAATACTTGACCATAAGTGGATAGTCACATAATACTTGACCATAAGTGGATAGTCAATTTCGGTTCTACTACCATCTTTAGTATCTATTTGCTACTGTCATCTGATTTCCATGTATACTAACTCCATACACACTAAGCTTTCCCTCTATTTCGTTTCTTATTTATTAGAAAATTGGGCATATTTTTTCTCTCGTTAGTAAAAAACTGTCAAAACATAAACTAACATTGGGATCTCTTAGAGTGTCAGCAAGTTGCCCTACAGTTGAATCCTTATCTCTATTTCCCAGCGTATATGTTGAAATCACAGCAGTAGCCAGTTTTTCAGTCACAACCAACCAACAATTTCACTCATTTTTATTGGCTTTATGGGAAGGTATTGTTTTTGGGTTTAGGGTTTCTACCTTTGAACTTTACCATGGCCTCATAAATAGTCTGGAAAGTACTTTCTAATCCGACCTGTGGAAAGGTTTGTTTCAAGTAAGAACCCAAGTTTTCATTTGTAATAAAGTTTGTTTACATTTAATGGTTTTCTGGGAGAATATAAATATATTTTAGAAGAATGTTGTTGAACTTTTTATAAATTAATTTCCAAGAGAAGGTTATCATAATTTTGTGCTAATCCAAAGGGTGTACAGAAATTTCTCGATCTAAATTTGCAAGAATCATTGAAGACAACTTTGTTGGAATTTCCTGCTACTGGCACTTATTTTTTAGTTATTGTGGTTGTAAGTTCTTCTTTACTTTTTTCAGACGACGAATAATTTTCTGTCGAACTTTCACTTAGTTTTATGTATTCTATATTTCTCTTCTTCCACTAGAAATATCGGTTTTTGTGCGACCATATACCGACTCGTTAACTATAAATGGTTCCTCAAACTCATCCTCTGTTTCGGAAATATTGTTCCCTTCGAACAACGTTTTCTTTCTGTAATGATATACAGGATCCGTCAAAATAAAATGGAAACACCAAAATATTTTTTGAACCGTATTGAATTAAAAAAACGTTTAGACAAATGTTTATTCAATTTAAACCAGCTACCATTTTAAGGTATTTTTAATATAAAGGGTGTTCGCTTTATTGGTCTTACGGCACCTAACTTTCGTTTTTAAATGCAACAACTAGTATATTTTTATATTTTTGGATGCTACGATTAAGTTCAGTAAACTTTTGTAGAAATATGTTTTTGTGAGATAAAAGTGCTTCATATAATTCCGACCTATTAAATTATAGATATCTTCACCTCAACACTTGACAGATTGTGAATTATTACTGATTATTGAACAAATATTATAGCGCTGATATTATATGTTTATAATAATAATTTATTTGTTGTTTCAATTGGGATTGTAGGATATTTTTGATTTTATAAAGATAGCATTAAAATAAAAGCGCCTAATATCAGCAGCTTTTATTTTGCAATTCTTACAAAAAATATTCTTTTACTGAAATGAAAAAGTTATACAGAAACTTTCAAAAAATTAGGTGTAATATAACTGCATTAAGTTGTTAATTAAAACAAGAGATATTTATAATGTATTTTAATATTTATGTTAATTTTTAACATGTTTTTAATATAGTGTTTGTTTTATGTGTTTATATGATGCAGTTTGTTTTAACATTTGCGGTAGGTTTTATTTTAAAATCAAAATATTTAGCCAACAATTTACTTTGTTTATTTTAGCTTTCCATTTAATTGGCTGTTAGTATATTAATAAAATTGTATTTTGTTACACTCGGATTATTATTTGTTTTTTGTGATTTATTCATTAATCAATATTAATAAACATCGAACAAGACTAGACATTCGCCACCAAAAAACGTAGCACATAATAGTTATACAAACTCGTTCGTTTTAAATTAATTTTGTTGTTTGATCATCTCCATTTCAAACAAACATAACCCAAACAATGGAAAACCACAACACATCCGCATGTTTTGAATCGGATATTAAAATTTATTTAGCATTTTTTGACCAAGTAAAAAAACGAGTAATCGCTTTAAACTGATTGAATGAAAATATATGAAACGTTGTCATGGCATGGAGAAGATTAATCGGAAAAACAAACGTCGAAATAAAACGCGCACCTACCCGTCGTGCAAAAAGGGTGATAAAATTTTTGTTGAAGCCATCGCTGCAGCGAAAACACTTTATTTACGAAAGAAAAAGATATCGAAATAATATATAGATTAACACATTAATCCTCGGAGTGGTATCTTCTTTTCCCTTTTTCTTTTCCATCGCTTCTCGGTCGAGGTAACTGTGGGTTTCTTTGTCTGTCAGATAAATGAGAGTCTCGTTAATTGATGTGTCTAATCGCTGTCGACATGTTATCGTCCATGTGTTCGCAAGGATTACGTTACCTGGGATACAATCGGCCCTTGCAAAATAAACTGCTCTATCCTTTTGCCCTTTTCAAATTCCAAACGTTTTTCTTACTGACTAAACAATAAAAACTGCAACTACTTTAAATTACAATTAAATCCTCTGCAATACTTTAAATGATATAAAATAACTTTAAATAACATTCAACACGCAATTAAAAACTTTTTAACTTTGTTGCAATTATTAATTTTTAGAAAAAACCTTTTGAATTTGCAAATGTAGTACCTCAGGAAGGAATGGAAGGGGTGAACTTTTTAATAAATACATATTTAATGAAAAAAAATAAGTGGACATAATTCAGTCTGGAGCTGGTGGTAGTGTCTTTTGAACCAGATACAAGTACCCAATTTGAAGGCAAAACCCCACTCCTCCGTATTAAGCTTATTCCCAAGCCATTGATGGACTAGGGGGGCAAAGCTTCAAATTTCAATGGCATCTTTTTAAAGATTGTGAAATGTGAAAAGGTCCATCCATCTTCTGCACTCACCACATCACTCAAGCTCAACAATAAAATCATTACTATTGACCTAATGGTACTGTACCATTGCTTGTACTTATGTATAGAAAAAACCAGCCGACGATTTGTCTATTTATTTCAAGTATAAAATATATCCTTATTACCCACTGTCTATGTTCACAAGCTCTTGTATGAGAAAAATCATTAGGTTGGTTTTGTATTAAGGATTCAAATCCGTTGGCGATGAGGAAATGTAAACTGGTAGTTCATCATCGATGGAGGTTACCTGCTGCGTGTTGTTAAATGGAATAAAACCAGTCCAACATAATATATGGACATATACGTAAAGCATCTTTAAAACATTGACCAGTCAAAGAGAATAACGATTGTAGTGTCTGATAGTTACGATGACCCAGCAAAACTAAAGTTAACAAGAGTGATGCCAAAGTAGATAAATAATAAATGCTGGAGAAACTTTGTCCTCCAACAGTACTCAAAATTGCTCAGAATTGCAAGGTCACACTTAATGAACATCGGTACAATATACAATCTGTTTAAGAAATCCTTAAAATGATGGCACTGAAATTGGAAGCTTTCCTCACTTTTTCTAGTGCGGCGCAGCACTCTTTCAGTCCAACAATGGGTTGGGAATAAACTTAATCCGGAGAAGTGGGATATTGGAGCAGTCGACAAGGTGACATTCACGCAGTTCGAACGACCCTACCACCAGGAGGCTTATTCTCGGACCGGTCGTCAATGACTTTCATCATTCTGTCCTTTACATTCACATGAAAAAATAAGAGTCTGTCTCGTCGACGACACGATCTTGACTGCTTAAAGAATAAGTCTCCACATTCAGACTCACTTTTGTTCCTCATATTTGCTCCTGCAAGGGTAATAGCTCCAATTACATAGATATGCTGGATGATCCCAATGACGGTCCCGACGATCGTGATTTGCGTTTTGAAGACACATGATGTTATAATTAACAATTAACAATTACCAATTTTTACTTTTTCATGATTTTACTATAAAATCCTGTTATAAATAATGATCATATTTAGTTGGAACTGGTCTCAATCGACTAAGCCCTTAAAAATACACAGGAAACGATACTTTACTCCGCTTTTTTTAGTAAATATGTACTTTTTTAAAACTTACCTCTTCCATTCACTCATGAGGGGTGTTCTAGCCCTTAAATTTGGGACGTCTCCGCAGATTTGCAATTGTAATGCCAAGATAAAGTTATAAGCAATGTTTGTTCTAATTTTTTTGCTTCTTTCACATGTTTTATCTGTACTAATATGGTTATAGGTAGTCGTAAATATTTTATTAAAACAATAAATAAGTATATCTTTTTATAAATAAAAAAAAAATTATTACGCTAGTCCACTTTAGAATCTCATTAAGAAATAATAACTATTTAAGAAAAATATTTACCAAATAAGCCATGTATTAAAATATGTTGAGCAATTAAAAATTGATTGACAAGAAATATAAAGTATATTTTATTAAAACGTTAAAATTCTATTAAAATCAGACTACTTATAAATTAATTTTACCAAAGAAGCTGGTTATATTAAAATTTGCAATATCGTTTAAGATATTCTCTTTCCTATTTGACATATTAATTTCAAAGGATTCAGCTACATTTAATTTCTTTCCCTCTTCTAAATTATGTAAAATTGTAGCGAATGATTTCGTTTTAAAATTATGATCATGATGATCTACGAATTTTGTATCATTTTTTAACTTTCTAATTGAGTTTAGGTATTAAATTCTAACATCAAAATTACAAGTAAGTAAATGAAAACTCAAACCTCTATTTTCTATTTTTGAATGAAAAATTATTTATGAAAGGAACTGAAAATGTAAATTTATATTAGGTTCACCGATTTATTTTTTCATTTATTTAAAGTTTTAACTAAATTCTCTTTGGGAAAATGATTTCGAAAATCATTCTAAACAAATTGTAATACTTTTTTAAAGTTATTATTATAATTAAGAGAAATAGGATGATTAGACAAATAATAATCAATGCAGTGATAAGTGTGCGCCAGTTTTCGATAAATACTGAAACTTAGACAATTATTTTCTGCATTTCTTGTTATTAAAAAATTGAAACCTCAAAAAAAGAATAGGTAAATTTAATATTTTTCTGGATTGAATTCAAAAAAGAAATAGTATCAATAAATTTGGTGTCTTACATATCATAAAATAAACAATTATTTTTGAAAAATGCATTACAAGAAATTAAACTGTTGCAATTTTTTCCATAAAAATATCTAACAATAAAGGTCATAATGAATGTCTCATAGCTTATCCATTTTTTGGACATTAATTTGATTATTAAACTGAAAATATTTTGAATATTCGAAATTTTAGTAAACTCTAAAATTGCTTCTGATGTCAAATCATCAAGATATAATCATTTAGAATGTCGATACATTCATTAGGAGGAAGTAAAGTAAATAAATTTATAGTAGGTATCAATGAAATGAATATATCAATTTGTTTATAATTTCTTTAATATTTTTAACGTAAATTTCAATTCAAAATTAATGTTTTCATTTAAATATTGACCTAAGAGTTTTGAAAAAGTATAAATAAGTGAATTTACAAAGGAAACAACTGGTTCAATTACTCTTCAGACGAAAAGTTCAATTACCTAATATGTATTTTTTGGTAAACTGTACAATTTTGGGATAATTGGATTCACTAATAAAATATGATATGTATTATTAAATTTAAATGAGGGTGTTTCTGAACAAGTGTCGAATAGTCTAGGAATGGGTTTTAGGACCAATTTAATGACAAAATGAAAAAATAATTTTTGCGCTAAAATGTTCCATTTCGGAAATGAAGGGCATTAAAGTTTATTCATTTTTTTCAATTTTTTAACATCAAATCCACATTTTTACTAATAATTGGATTAAATTTTGCACATATCTTACTATTGGGAGCTGCCTTGAGATGAACTACCTAGTATGATTCTAAATTTAAATGTTTTAATAAAACAAACTTTTTATTTATTATCAATAAACTTTTTATTGCTGAACAAATTTTATATTTATAGTTTTTTTCTTATATTTTTATTATTTCATATTTCATTACATTTTAGCCTAACGATGAATCAATGCGATTCGAAAGTGCACTAGCGTTATAAATTTTTTTATAATAAAGTACAACCACGCGCAAAGATATCGAAAACACAAACACGATTGGGTAAGAATATTCTCTTGTGTCCTCGATATCTTTGCGCGTGATTGTACATATTTACAATTATAATACAAATAACTACATAATGGATTACTCAATAATTAATGGTTATAGTCATTTTGTTATTATAATTAATTTCTTCGTAATTTTGAAGCAAAATAAAAATTACTTCTTATAAAATGTTTTTACTTTTTAGTATTAATATGTGAAAAAAAATCAATTAAGTATGACGCTTTTTCAACCCTCTTAATTTATTTGAGATGTTTAATATTTTATATGAGTATTTTAATTGCATCTAAAAATGAAGTAAAATAAGTATAATTAAAATTGTAGGGTGTGAATTTTCAATAAAGTTGTAAAGATCGTCAGAAAAATCGCGTGTTCACGGGGATGTTAAGTACGTACATACGTATCCTGGTGGTTCTCTTAAAGTGCTGTTCTGACACACCCAGCTTAGTCAACAAAATTGCTCCCTTTTCCTGCTTTTCACCAATCCCATAAGCTTGTCACTTTGTTTCTCCTTTTTTTTGTTTGCCAAGACGTATTTAAACTTGCAAGAGAAAGGCAGTTTTATACAAGATTAGAGTTTCTTTTCAGCTTAGCATAAACATTATTACCGTAAGCTATTTTATATGTTCTTATTATTTTTAAAATGTACAATTAAAAACAGGTTTAAAAATCTTAAATTGAATAATACTTACCTTTAATTAAATAATATTTTTTTCTTATTTAATACTTACATTTTCTAATAATGTTTGTATTGTTTAATGATAAATGAAATAAAAATTCAATATCAAGTATCGTTGGACTAATAAAAAACCTAAACTGATTACCCCATATTTATATTGCAGTTAAGGTATCTAAAAATTATTAAAATTATTATAATCGAGGTAATTTCTTTCGAGCTGTGTTTAGAAAGCGATTTATTTTTAAATTTATTTACTACCGCGCAAAGTGAAGTTTATAAAAATTTAAATCCCTTAAATTTGCAAAACAAATATTTAAACTTGGGCTCAAGTTTTGAGAAATTAATATAAAAAGTTTTGCTTCGAGATGTCATTACAGATATTAAATGCATAATGCATATTTGGTAAGGTTGGACTTGGCTTACTTTTTGTTTCGTGTTTTTTATCTTGAAGATTTATTAGAAAACTCATCTCTTTTACCTGGAATATAAATCGATTCACCTGGTGTGTATGTTGTTACTACAGAATTACATTACCAATTAGTTCGATCGTGTTATTAATCAAAAGTTAGGCAAAACTTTTGAGCGCATTAATTTAACGCCTTGAATTATGTGTAATTTGTCTAAATTAAAGTTTATTATTAACATACACATAAGGTCTCAATGTAATACTTATTCATGTAAGAGGAACGGAGTAGAAAACTAACTTTAATTAAGTTCCTGGCACATACTTATACCATACTTCAAAAACAAACCTTTTACCTGATACTCTCGTTATTTATCTTAAAATATCCAATACCTGACAAGTTATGGAACTTAAAATATAGTTAGAGCATATTTTATTTCCAAAAATATTACTTTGAAAGACATATGTAAACATCTAAAAAAGTGCAATATCCAATAATTTACCGAAGCTACAGTCATTTGTAGTTTACTAAAATAAATGTTAAAATGTTGTTACTTAATTTTTGGACACCCTGTATTTATATATACCGGGTGTATACGAAAATAGGACCCTGGTGTTTCTTTATTTATGAAACTAACTATTTAAAATTTTAGTTTGATACATGGCATAAGACAACGCACATATTGAACTAAAAAAAATCAATATTATTTCCGATTTGGTGAAACTACCGATGGGTAATTACATCAACTTTCTTCAATTTTAATTGTTTTATTTTTTGTACATTAAACACAAGTATAAAGTATGTTTGTGATAAAAAAAACGTACTTTACAAATCTTAAAACAACATTTTTGGATTTTTTTGGCAAAACCTACTCAGACTCATTTTTATATTTTCAAAATGCGTTATTAGCAAATATCTTCATTTTCTTTAAATGGCATGATAGTGGGGCCACTCCAAAATTAAACATAGGATTTTTCCTATTACTGTGGTACCCAACATGAAGGTATAATTTTCAAGTTTACTAATATTTTTTATCATACAAAAACCAAAAAATAGTTTTTATTGGTTTGAAAAAAGAATTTTTGTCAACAACATATTTTAAACCTCCCAATACTTTTTTATAACACTTACTTAATAAATTTAACTAAAAGGGTAATTTAACTAGAAATTCTTTAGGGAAAAATATATTAAAATTATAAAAATATTACATTTTTTTATTTATTTAAATTTATATTTAAATATTTCGGTAAGTTATTTTTTACGGCACTCAGTCCATTTAAAATTAAAATAATTTAAAATTTAATGATATATTGAGTTTTACCTAAAAATGTAAATGGAAGCTTAATTTATCTTCTTTTATTTAGTAACGACTTGTGGCGTTTTAAACTAATATATTTACACATAATTCTCATCAGGGGTAAATCTTTTTTTACTATTTTTAAAATCTTTTTGAACTTAACAATTATCCTAAGTAAATTTTACTTGATAATTTATTTTTATTGAAATATTATTTTATAAGAATATGTTCTATTTAAGAATCTTAAGATATAGGTATTGTGTAGTTAGAGGGAAATTTTAAAAAGGGTAATATAAAATTTAAAGTCCTTAACTATAAAAGACTCACTTCTACATATTTGTTGGTTTATCCGTGAATTTTTAATTTACTTTGTTATCTGAAATTTTTTATCTTTTAAAAGAATTCTAAAAAAATATTGCCAAAAATCTTTCCTTATAAATAATGTTTCGAAAGGAAATTAACTTTTTAAAAATATCTCTGGAACTATCATAAATAAAGTATTTTTTTCCAATATTTATAAAAATTAAATCAATTTTTATTAATATGCCAAATAAAATTTAAATTAGTTTTCAAAAAGAACTATTAAATATTAAAATGGTAAAATAGTAAAAATATGCTGATTCAACCAAAACTTACTATATTTTTTCGTATTTAATGCTTCAAACGATGAATATGATGTTACGAAGATCCTTCAATTTTATACTAATCCATTTCGCAAGTACACTGCAGCATCTGTAAAAGAAACAAAATTACAAAGTTCAGAATATCAATTTAAAAATCTAAATGACAATAAAAAGTTATAATGATTTGGTTTTAAATTCGACTCAAGCCGATGATAATCTTATCATATTGATGTTTTATATTCAGAATAGTATTATAATTTAGACCATCAAAATGATAAGTGGCTATGCACAGCCTTATGTGACGCTTGACAGGCTTTAAAAAGTAATTTTTATGTTGCATGACTCTGTGGTCATATTTGTGCATTATCGTGCATTTCCGAAGTAAATCTGTTACAATCGGGTCTACTTTGCAATGACAAGGATTAGAAAGGCGGAGTAGAAATGCATTCTAGGCAACCTAATATACACTGACATTGTATTGTGTATTGCATGTAAATTAAATGTCAAATTTTAAAATAATTTTTTATATTACTATATTAACTTTCGATGTTTGAAGAAAAAATAGTATGTTTTATTCAGAGTAAAAGAACTTTCTGTGGCTCGTAGAGCTCGTCCCGCACACCTACATCCTCCATGGTGCTTCATCGCCAAAAATCAAATTAAGTTCATCGATGCACAATTGTTGAGTGAAGCCACGTCGAAATTGCTTGAAAATAATCGCACGAAATGTTCACGATTTAATTGCAAATTTTGGTAAAAGGACTACCGTCAAATGTCAAAACTATTTTCTTCTTCCAACCAGGAGCCACCATGCTAGAAAATACCACTAACCATTCGCCACCAAAACTAAAACTAAACATCGCCTATTTGCCATTAAATTTAGTAACAAATTAAGAGATGATAGTTTTTACATTTGAGAATAGACCTAATATTAAACTTGAGCCCATTTTTTGATCGATATGAACTTTTCAAGTTACTGCAAACAACAATAATATCGCTCGTGCTTGAAAGCGTTATGTGTACGAATATCGTCAAAGATGCATCGGGTAATATCATTGAGCAGTTATATGATTAAAACCCAATTTTGCCCAAAATGATTTACATGCTCTTATCATATTCACATTTTGTCAATTTTATTTCCGAATATGAGAGATCTTTTTCGTTCAAGTTTAGCTAGTTATAATTATAAAGCCCTATTTCATGGTCTCTTAGATTTTTAAATTGACTCGGATTGTGTTTTCTCTGAACTTGCAACAGTAGTGTAGTTGTTGAATGTATTAGAGGAAAAAGGATTTTTTAAATTTGTAATACCATATTAAACTTTCCATTCATCTATGACTTTTTCTATAGTTCCCAACAGCTATATAAAATAAAGGTACAATTCCAACTTTTATAAATGCAAACAAAAGTCCATCGGTAGATTGGTGGACTTTTGTTATTCAAAAATAAGGGAAAATAATAAAAGTTCAGTGACATTTTTTGTTTATCGAAAAGTTGTAAAATAAAAATATGTACTTTGTATCGATTTCAATTTTATTTAAAATTCCAAGTTTACATATTTTATATTCACGGAATGTCACTTGGACTGCAAAGGTAACTTTATTATTATACAGGGTGTTTCAAAAGAAACTTCACATGCCTGGTTTCCGATATTTTACCCCAGCTTTTGAAAAAACTCTCGTACAAGTAGGACGTCGATTTTATATAATTAACCTTTACCAGGAGTCAAATTCTATAACATTAAGAAACACAAAAAAACTCACTTAATAGTGCTTCTGTTGTAAAAATTACTGCAGAAGTTAATTAAAATTTTAAATAATCAATTAATGTAAATGAATATGTCTGCGTTTTTGATATTTTACTACATTTTTTTGAAAAATACTTAAACGGGTCCTCCTTAGTTTCCTGGGGGGTAGGCTTATTTTTTAATAATCACCTCGGGATTACAATACCGAAATCCTAGTATTCGAAATACCGGAATTACGATCATTTTTTATTCGGTATTATTGGCGATTTCTAAGATCGGATACGCCCTCTAGGAGTTATTTGCTGAAGCTAGAAAAGGTCAACCTTGACATAATCTCTGTTTTTGTAAAATCTATTTCCGTGCAATTATAAATCAGTTTCCCTGGGTTTATTATTACTATTAAAATAAAAAAAAAAATTACAGGCTGTAATTTATTACTTACCCCAAAACAATGTATTTATGCATTTATGCAAGTAAGAAATAAAACACACACTGGTCAATAAAAGATAAACACAATTTTTAAACACAAAAAAATAGATCTAAACACTGGCGCAGTTACTAAAACCAATAAAAATTAAATCGGCGCAAAAATCTTTTATTACTTTTTCCTCCATGTTTTTTTCAAATTTACGTCAAAATAGCGCCATCTATCCGAAGTCAAAATTCCCAATTAAAAAGGTATTGGAAGAGAAATATCAGTATTACGGTATTTCACATTAAAACACAAATGAATGAAGTTCAGCCTAATTTCAAATAATTTTTCGAAAAATTGGAATCAGAAGAAAACCTGTGCAAAGGAATAAACATAAATCCTCCAACTAGTGTAGAATCTAAAAATGCGTTTTTAGCATCGTCACAAAACTGAATTTTAGGGCAGATCTACTATCTAACTTCCCGTTTTACAATAATTTCAACAAAGAGTGTCTGGATTTCCGAAACCGCAAAAATCCTTAATACAGGTATCCTGGTTACAAAAGTTGAAATATTGAAATACCGGTATTGATTTGTAGGTCCGGTATTCTTCTAATATCTAATATAATTTTCTTAGAACCATTCATTTTCAGAAATATCTTTTAAATCAAATAGAAAATAAAGAAAGTAGCTTCGTTGGTAGTTTTTTGTGCATCCCTCTGGACAAACTCTTGAATAAGTGGTTATCACATTTTAAAAATGTTTATGTTTATACCAGTAGTTTAAAACGATGCTATGTAATGAAATTATCCATCAGAATAATAAAAAATGTAAGGGAAATGGGGTGGATTTGAACAAGGTGCACTTCCAGATATTTTAAATTTATCGAAGATAAATTACACGAAATCAAGCAATTTCTTGTATTCGCCAACAATTTGGAAACGTTAACAACGCTTACTTGGTTAAAGAAATAAAAATTTAGAGCGAAGTATTAAAAACAAACTTGTAATTTAAGGTCGACATATCTTTAGTAAAGTCCTGTCGCTAAAATTGGGAAAATCAGGTAGAAATAAATAGTTTCATTGGAAAGAGAGATTATATTTGTGTAAATTACCCTCACAAAACCATAACAATTGCTTATGTTGTTGACGTTAATGGTGAAGGTAATGATGATATCACTGAACTTTTAGATAATAATCCAAATATATCTGCTAAAAAATTGAATGGGCCGGAAATTATCCTGTCTATATACAGGGTGAGCTAAAATGATTGTGGTTTGATATGTAGGCAACCAAGTATGCAGGTTGGTACAACTGAAATCTTAAAAAGAAAATTTCCTAGTAATCCAATGGCGTAGCAAAATCTTTTTCCAAAATTTCAAATTTCACAGATGTCAAATAGTGAAAATGTTTTTCTTCATTTTCGACGCAGATGCTAACACAAAACAAAGAATTACGCAAATTAATTTTGATAAAAACTAACGTTTATGAAATTACACCTACGCCTCTGTTTTTGTGAAGTCTAGTTACTTTGTTTTGATTTTGACATGTTTTTGTGTTACTATGAACTTGAAGCAAACAAATTCCCCAGATTTTTAGGCGGGAAATTTGAATTGACCACAATCATTTTGGCGCATGCGCTTCAAGAAATATTATATGAGATTGACATTCACTTCGTCAGATTTCAGGAATAAGGAGTCTGGTGATTATTTATTAGTAAAGTCTGTTATAATAAACGATCCTTGCATTATGTTGAAAGGGGAAAAAAGTATTGGAAAATTGTTAATTTGAAATAACACATTTTTAAAGAAAAGTAACTAAGGATTTAGATTTCCACTAGTAGACGATATTTCGTCAAACGAAAGAAAGGATACAGTTTTAAAGCTGCTAAACCTGGAATAACATCAGGAACCCTAATTTAATAAATATATTTCCTAAAATTAAGTAATAAAAATGTTTAGTAAGACGTCCCTTTCTAAGCTAAGGGGTAAATCCGGCAACTTAAAAATTTTACTAATATTCGTTTTATACAGGGTGTTCCAAAATTAAGCAGCCAAATTTTCTGAGGAGATTCTAAGAATAATTCGAAGAAAGAAACTTCCTATTAACACTTGTCCGATTTTGTTTCCTAAGGGTTGTCTTGCTTTATAGGTAATTTTATAGCTTATAGAATTAAAAAAAAAATAAAATTTTTATTTTTAAAAAGCTATTATAAATAATAAAATAACAACTTTTATTCAGTGATTAATAATAAATTCGACTATTGCAGAACAATAGCAGCTAAATGTAATTGTAAAATACCGTTTTAAACTGAATGTGCATGGTTAACTGCAATTTTCTGGAAATTGGTGTAGGAGTGCTTTTTTGTCAAAAATTAAAGACGGAAAAATATGAAAAAAAAACTTATTTTTTCATCAAACGTCATTAAAGTACAACCTTATGTGACGCTTGACAGGCTTGAAGAAGTAATTTTTATGTTCCTTGACTCTATTGTCATATTCGTGCATTTCCGAAGTAAATCGGTTATAATCGGGTATACATGACAAGGAAAGGGCGGAGTAGAAGTGCAATTTGGGCAACCCAATATACGCTGATATTGTATTGTGTATTGCATGTAAATTAAATGTCAAATTTTAAAATTATTTTTTATATTACTATATTATAACTTTTGACGTTTGAAGAAAAAATATCATGTTTTATTGGAAGTAAAAGAACTTTTTGTGGCTCGTATGTATCTGCGGTACTCGCCAAGCTCGTCCCGAAATCTACTTGCTCGTCACAAAAATTACTTCTTTCACTCCCAATAATAGTATATTACGCAACGAGCTAGAAAGTGACGAATATTGTGCGAGTGTGAAAATAGCCGAACGAGGCGCTAGCCGAGTGAGGATATTACACGAGCAACGAAATTCACTATCTGCGAGTTGTGTACGCTATTTTTCCGACGACCACGGAGATTTTGCGACCATTATTAATATTTTGTAGTAACAACATAACATAACCTATGTTAACAGCAGCTGACATTGAAGTTATCGATTAATTTTAGTTAAATGTAAATAATTGTAGGTGGCGCTGTTTTGACGGAAGCAACTTATCGAAACGAATAAAAAATGTTCCTATTTTATTTAAAATTTACAGAAAAGTGAATTATATAATGATTTAAATAATAAAATTAGTAATATTGGAGGGGTTAAATATAAATTTTTATTTGAACTATCCTTTTTTTGCAAGTTCAAAAAAATCCAAGAGAGGGCTTTCGGAATTCCTTCGCAGCGCCTCTATCGAAAATTACAAGAACTATTTGACAGTTAGAAAACAGAAAGTCAAAGTCACTAGTGTTGAAATGATAAATTTTCTAAACTACTAAGGGCGCGTTCCAGTAATGAACACTAAAGCCCACGACCACGACCGCATAATTTTCCCGTTCCACTAGCTCAAAAGGTCACCATTCAACAAACAACCACGGAAACCTACGAATAAATACGGTCGTCGTGAGCTTCTTGCGGTCGCCATCGATGCACGAAAGAAAAAATCGTGTTCTTATGTAGAACGATTTTGCGGTCGTTGTGGGCTTTAGTGTTCATTACTGGAACGCGCCCTAATATGAATGACATATACGATTTTCTCATAAGGTCGTCGGAAAAGTCTATTTTTTAAACCCTTATAAAAGTCCAAAATATATTAGATATTTTTGACTTAGTGTCTTTTGCTTGCTAGCTCATGAAATATACTGTATGTATATTCTCATATGGTCGTCGGAAAAACAATTTTCTATTACCTTAACAAGTAACCATAAAAAGGTTTACCCTATTTTTAACCTAAGCCGCCCCCAAAACTACCCTTTAGAAATCATGAATTTGTGTATTATGATTCACACCAAATTTAAAATCTCTAATTCAATTCGATTTCAAATAAATGACAAAAAGGGCTAGGAAGCAAAATCGGATATATGTTGATAGAAATTTTTTTTTTTAAAAACACCCTGTATAATAGTATATTATTCAACTAGCGAGTAATGATAGCCATTACTTAAATATTTTATTTGACCTAGTAGCGTTAATTCAATTTGGTGAAGGAGGTCCACGGGGTTAGTAATACATTGCTTATCTAAAAAGCGTACTTATTACACTATAGTCAAGTAATTTCTTTTTGTTTTTATTGATTAAATATAGGGCAATATTCATTAAAGCGGGTTGTTTATACCATTATTTTTAAACTTATTTACGAAAATAATTGACATAATTAAGCTCGTTTGAGAAACGGTGTCCGAAAGTACCTTTTCCACTAGAAAATTATTTATTTTTGACATTACTCGATGTTGATAAACTAAATTAAGTAAAAACATGCATTTTGTGTGGAGATTCAACCGATTGAAAGTTCCATGGAAGCATAACCAAATCGAATAAAATGAAACTTGAACCAAGACTATAATATATGTCGGTGTTTAATTTTCGTAATGTCACCCATAAACCAACCAAATTTATTCATTAAACAGCTCTGAAACATACAGATGACACAATTAATAAAAATCGCGCTTGTCAAAAATCGAAGATAACAGTTCACCAAGCTGTCTGTCTGTTTGGTGTTCCGCTTCACGCGATTCCTAAATTTGTTGTGTGGGGTCGTAGACATTGCATATTTTAACATTTGCGTTTCCATCATGTATACTTTATAATATGTCATCCGTTCCGTTCAATTGTGAAGCGGTCTTTAGTTAAATTTATAATATTATCATACATGGTTTTCTATAATTTCAATATTTTAATTATCGGTGATATTTCGTATTATGCGATTTTAACTATTAAAATCTATTTTTATTGCAGTTTTGCATAAATGTTTAACTTTGTTATTAAGTAATTTATCAAATGATTAAGTTGGAAAATTTAATTTAAATAAAAACCTACAACGTAAACACTTTGTTCAAATAAAATATAACGTTTCGGTATGATGAAACTTTATTTTTGGTTGGAATGCAAATAAAATATGCACGATGTAATTAATGTCCTAAAACAAACTTCTTCGTTCGACAAAACTGTTGATAATAAAGTTGGTACCAGTTTTATCGTGCGTTTCTATTTCTATCAAATTTATTGCCGTTTTGATAACAAGAACTTAATTAGACGATTTCGACATAAGTTCAAAGTGCGGAGAATTACACAAATTTCTAAAGTTTTACGACAATCAACGAGCTATCTCATCCACTCTGATCACTTCTACCTTCGACTGTTACGAAATTTACGATTATTAAAAAGCTGTAAAAATTATATTTATACAATTCAAATCGTTTAAATAATTTCTTAAAGCTTTTACGTAATATTAGACAAAACTTTTAAAAGTAATTAAATCAAATTACTTAAGTTGATTTATATTTTATCAATAGATGTAATAGACTAGAAGTGCAGGCAGACGGTATTCAATCAGAAGCAGTTCTTTTCTGTGATAATATCGACTTCTTTGTGTGCGAGTGTATTTTTATCTTGGCCAAGAAAGGTGACCCTTGATTCTCAGGGGTCAGATCAACTTGCGCCTGGGGGTGATCTCCACCCAATCTCTCATCTCGCTATCACACCATACACATCGTGATAGCCCACAAGGGAGCGCCTAAATTTCATTATCGAGTACGTGCGTGGATGGACATTTTTAATTATAATTAAATCAATTCCCTTGTTGATCTTTTTACTGACATACATTTTATTTACTAAACAACTATTTAATTAATACCTTTAGATTTTGGCTTTATTTAAAAGCAGACAAAATAGTCAGAAAATAAAACATAAAGAGCTTTTTAAGTATTCAGCGTTATCTGATGTGAATAAATCCCTCTGGTAAATTCGATATCAGTAATTAAGATCAGTTCAGTACTCTAGTAAATTATATTTCGTGCCAGGAGCGTATTGTAGTGTTATTTATACGTCAAGCTAACTAATTTGCACATCTCTGGAGGAGCGAGCATTCGCCGACATTACTTAGCACAAGCTCTACATTAAAGCTTTTATCATTAATTTGTAACACTTGTTTATTTAAAATTACACAATGAATTTTATAAATCAAACCTACTATAATATTAAACCGGGTGTCTTAATATTCAATATATCCATTAATTTATACTTAAAGATATTGAATCACGCAATACTCAACATAATAAATTATTTTTAAATACTTTTTTAAATCCCAATAAAATGAACTTGGTAAATTTAGGATATTTCTTACAAAAGAACTTTTGGTACAATAAAAAATTTCATTTTCAAACGCCCAGTTTTCAAATTTTAGTTGATTATAGATAATTACAATAATCGCTTATAAACATGAATAATATCTTTTTTCTATGACTAGATAAGCAATGATAGCTATTACTCACACCCGTGAGTTTTGGTTACCGGTAACCAAAACACACTAGTGATTCTCAGTTACCAAATTCAAACAATTATTAAAATAAAATCGTCAGTGATCGGGATTGGATCCACAATCGACGTATCAATCAACTGAACCTAATTTTTTAGAAAAATATTTTTTCGTTTACCAAATAGTCATAGAAAAAGTATAGTATTCTACTCGCGAATAAATAGGCATTACTCGCACGTTGAATAAAATACTATTTTAATTAATAATATTTCTTTCCGACGACCATATGAGAAAATCGTATATGTTATTCATATTAGTAGTTCAGAAAATCTTTCATTTCAACACTAGTGACTTTGACTTTCCGTTTTGTAACTGTCAAATAGTTCTTGTAATTTTCGATAGAGGCGCTGCGAAGGAATTCCGAAAGCCCTCTCTTGGATTTTTTTGAACTTGCAAAAAAAGGATAGTTCAAATAAAAATTTATATTTAACCCCGCCAATATTACTAATTTTATTATTAAAATCATTATATAATTCACTTTTCTGTAAATTTTAAATAAAATAGGAACATTTTTTATTCGTTTCGATAAGTTGCTTCCGTCAAAACAGCGCCACCTACAATTATTTACATTTAACTAAAAATAATCGATAACTTCAATGTTAGCTGCTGTTAACATAGGTTATGTTATGTTCTTACTACAAAATATTAATAATGGTCGCAAAGTCTCCGTGGTCGTCGGAAAAATAGCGTACACAACTCGCAGAAAGTGAATTTAGTTGCTCGTGTAATATCCTCACTCGGCTAGCGCCTCGTTCGGCTATTTTCAGACTCGCACAAAATTCGTCACTTTCTAGCTCGTTGCGTAATATACTATTACATAATATAGATTTGTTGCATAGGCGGTAGAAAAATTGCAAAGGAACTTTTTTTTAAAAATATGTTGGAGATATTTGTTATTTTATATACAGAGTGTCCCACTTTTTATCAAACAAAATCTACGCAGTAAATGTCATTTCGAACAATAAGCGTCCTTTGAACTAATATATTTTTTCAGCTTCTTAAAAAATTACAGCAATTTTTAAATATCAAAATTTCAAAATGTGGCACCGTTTGTATAAATTTAATTTTAATATCATTTTTTTGTCAATATCATTTACTATGCTTTAATTTTGTCTTTGCTCAATTGCTTTTTTGAATATATTTTAGTCTATATTTTTAAACAAGAAGAAGAATTCTAAATTCTTTTAATGTTACGAAATGTCTAAATAACCACCGGCGATATCGTGTACCAAAAATTACGCCAGGCGAAAACCAAAAATAAGAGTCATGCGCAGCATTATAGGCGTAGATTTCTTTTGAGTATCGCCGGGCGGCGGTATGCTTCCCTGTCGAACGAGAATCCGGCGGAAGAATAACCTATACAAGAGTTTTATTAAAAAAATATGGTGGCGCGGTGGTAGTGCGCTAGCTTGTTATTCTGTAGGTCGAAGGATTAAGCCCCGGGCCATCTGGAATTAATTTTGCTTTCGTTTAGTTTTTTGGTTTTAGTGCAATTTAATAAAAAAGGTGATTTTGATTCGGTTTAGGTCAGTTTATTTATTTATTTAAAAAGTTTTTAAAATGAAACAGTAGTTTGTTGTTTATTTCTTCTTTTAGTGAAATTTAATTATACATAGGTGATTTAGATTCGGCTTAAGTTAGGTTTGGATACGAAAACTATTGAAAAACTACGTTACAGTTTGAAGGCTGTAAATTATAATTTATATATCACAGAGGACAGCGCATACTCAAAATCTTGATCTTTTAGCGTAATTCTGATCATATTGTAATCATAATAATACCTCCGTCGGCGGTTTTTTTTGGTTTGAGTAGGTACATGATACTAACGGCGGTCATTTAGCATCAGCCTTAAACTGCTGTTACACGTTCAATCTGGCATCAGTTCAGTCCGTGATTTTGGTCAGACTGACGGGAAACTGATCGTTTATTACGTTGACTGAGGGACTGATGGACTAAACTGATGGATTTTTAAATACATAAACTGAACTGATTTCGGCATATCCTACTCTCCCAGGAGGTTTATTCTTGGGCCGGTCGAGATTGTGTCGTCGACGAGACTAGAAGGACAGAATATTATTTATTCATGTGAATGAAAAGGACAGAATGATGAAAGTCGTCGACGACACGATCTCGACCAGTCCAACAATATGACCGCAGCAGCGGAATTCATCCTGCCACACGTCCTCATCATCGGAACCGGAGAAAGACTGCATCTTCAATCTTGAATCGCTGCCTCTCTTATGGAATAAAACCCAAAGGTTTTATGTAAATAAATATAAAAGAAATCAAGCTCTAGAAAAGTTGTTTGTTATTTAAAAAAAAAGTTAAACCTGTAGCCACGATAGAGGATGTAAAATAGAAAATAAATACTCTACGCTCCAATTATCGTCGTGAATTGAAAAAATAGAATAGTCTTTCATGTTCCTCCCAGTAGCAAGATATCGTAAGAGGTTACGAGAAAATAAATCCCAAAAAATTTTAAATTTTAAAAGCACAAATCATAATGCTACAAAAGATAATGCAATCATGCAGGGTTTGAAGAGGAAGATTTCTTTAAGTTAAAATCACCTAGTCTTAAGTAAAGCCGACAAAGGCAATACTCTAATCATCTTAAACAAATCAGATTATATAAATAATTCATTAAAGTTTTTAAATGATAATAATTTTACAGTTTTTAACAGAGATCCGTCAAATAAATTTAATACCTTATTTAAGGACACTATTAAATCTGTGAAGCTCAATGGAGTTAACCTTTTGAAGTTTATCTCTTCTAATCCTGCCACTCCAAAAATGTATACTTTACCCAAGATTCATAAAATACAAAACTTTGAAGATTTTGACATTAGCAAAACTAATCTACCGGTAAGACCAGTAGTCTCTTTTTCGGGGTCACATACTTATGCACTGGCTAGATGGCTTAACAAGTCACTACGTGACGTCACAAATTTTAGTAATACTTATGCTATTAAGATCTCTTTTACACTGACACAAAGGCTTTCCACCTTTCAATTCGAAGATAGATATATGTTGGTTTCCTTTGATGTGGTTAACTTATTTACTACAATCCCTGTTCAGGATTGCATAGGTCTGGTGGCTGGGCGGCTGGTTGCGTCCAACTTGTGTGATGGGGATGTAGCAGGGGCGGACTGGCCATAAGACTAATCGGGGAAACCCCGGTGGGCCGCGGC
This sequence comes from Stenus bimaculatus, assembly GCA_963971135.1. NCBI lineage: Eukaryota > Metazoa > Arthropoda > Insecta > Coleoptera > Staphylinidae > Stenus > Stenus bimaculatus. Next base: position 64,762,237 of record OZ020180.1, on the reverse strand, counting down.
CTACATGGGGCCGCAGGCCATTTTGTGGAAAAATTTTACAGTATATGGGGCAACTAGGGTAGTTTGATCCAGATGATAAGAGAAGGGGCGTGAAAAGAGGGCCTCTATTTTATTCCATATTAGGGAAATTTTGATTTTGTTTGTAAATTTCATTTATATATTTTTTTGATTAATTCGCGCAAGTTAGGGCCGGATTTAGGGTTGGTCATCCGGTGGTCACGCATGAGGCGCCCATCTTTATGGGCGCCAAAATCTTAACTTAATATCGGATATTTTTAGTTAGTCAAGGGTCCATAATTAAGCTATAGGAGCGCCAAATGTAAACAGATTTTAATGTTAAAAACCAAGAATATTCCAATTTCTATTACCCAGCGACAGGTCGAAGTTTATGGCGAGATTTTTAGAAAACGTTTAAAAATTTTACATTTGAAGAATTGGAAGTTTCCTGATAAGTTGGTGGGTCTAATTTTTTTAACAAAGAAGGAGGCGACTTTTAGCTCATATATTAAATGCATGACCCTAAAAATTTGAAAACTTTTGCCTGCGGCGCAACTATTATTAGATTAACGTGCCAATATTTTTAACTAATTAAATATAGAAACCCGAGAATTCTGAGATAAAATCGATTTTTTTACGACGCCAAAAATTATCTTTCCCTGCAAGAAAATTTACTTTTATTGTCGGGCGTCATATATTTTTTTTAGCCCAGGGCACCAAAAAATCTTTAAACTGCGCTGAAAATGCATGACCTTGAAAACCTTCAAAAAATTCGCGCTATTTGGGCTTGAGTACACACCCCTCTCTCCCCCATCCTAAATAGTAAATTTTCATGTTTGTGTAGTCGAAACAAAACTTACAATATATTCTAACCTCGGGCGTCATCGAACCTAGATACGGTTCTGTGTGGGGCGTGGGGCCGCTGAAATTTTCCCCGGTGACTTTTAGAAAGCCAGTCCGCCCCTGGGATGTAGACTCGTACCTGTTGTTGTTAAAAGTAGCCCTGAAACAGAACTTTTTCTCCTTCAATGATGTATTTTACCAGTAAGAAGATGGCTTAGCTATGGGATCTCCCTTGAGCCCTCTTCTTGCTGAAATTTTCACGAATAGCCTGGAGAAGAAGTTGTTTGATAAACAGGATGAGTCTGTGAAGGGGATTAAGTTCTGGGCCAGGTATGTCGATGACATTTTCGTAATTCTAGACGGAGGAAAGGAATGCGTTAGAAATTTACTTTCAATTCTTAATCATTTACACCCAAAGATCAAATTTACGGCCGAAATAGAGGTCGATAGACTCATTCCTTTTCTAGACATAAACATCTTTGTTTTAAACAACAAACTTAATTTAAGTATAGTTAGAAAACCATCATAAACAGATACAGTTATAGATTTTCACTCCAAACATCCCTCATCATACAAGGTGGCTTCGTTCCGCAGCTTTGCTTACAGACTGTTCACAATTTCAATGAGATTTGATGATTTTTCAAGGGAGACCAACATAATTAGACTTATAGGAAAGAATAACAATTATCCGGATAGGACCATTAAGAAAATAATTTCAAAAACCAGATTGAGGTTGCTTTACGTTGAGGCGAGCGAAGTATTATCAATAAACGATGTTAACCAACCAATTGAACCAACTAAATACGCTTCTTTACCATAACACCAAATGTTCAGATATTTTAAATCTGTTCAAATCTTACAACATCAAAATTTCTTTTAGGGTTAAAGGTAACCTTAATTTACTTAAGAATAATAAAGATAAGGTTAATATAATGGAGAAAAGCGGTATTTACAAGTTATCATGTTATACATGTGCTGCAAAATATGTTGGGCAAACTAAGAGAGCATTTAAAGTCAGAATCAGCGAACACGAAGCTGCAATCAGGTTAGAACCACAATTATCTCATTTTGCCAAGCATGTTTTGGAAGCACAACATAGTTTTAACGTTAATGATAATGTACAACTGTTGCATAGCTCGATCAGCAAGCGGCCTGAGAGATTTATTGGAGAACTTAGATATTCTTAAACTTGAACTCGATGAAAAATCACTTACACTTAATGTTCAGTTAGAGAGCGACTATAAAAGCCAAAATTTCCTTAAGTCACTCATTAGGAATTTTAGTTGAATAAACCCTGTATATAGAAAATTTCTACGGTCGCGGTTGCGGGTCGAGCTGTGGCTTTTTAGTTTTTAAGTTTATGCGGTTGGTACCTATGCGCATATGCGCACCATTCATCATCTGTTTTAAGTTGATTGACAGACGCCAAGATCAATCCGTCTGTTACTTACCTTCCATTTAAACGCATTGTGCGACCATCTTTAAGTAAAGTATAAAGTTCTAATCCAGTTTAATCACCTTAATATGCCTAAGTGGCAAAGGCGTAGAAAGAAAGAAAGTATCTATTCTTGAACCTGTTGTTAATCACGGAAATATTTTTTGCAAACGTACCACATGACTTCGACGATTTTATTAATTAATTTTTGATACCACATCGTAGTTTTTTGCCCTTACTCCTGAGTAAGGGCAACTACCATCTTTCACCCTTATTTTGGAATGATGGCAAATCACGTTAAATCGATTATTATTAATTTTAACCTTTTTTCTTAATCCAACTTTAAGGTATGTTATGACTTCGCTCGCGTTTTTTACTTTTTAGCTGTTTTTAATCTAATTTGTAATTCCTGGTTCTCTCTATCTATGAATGGGTATAATTTGATGTATTAACATTAAGAATTTTTATATTGAGCTCTGTATAAATGTAAGTACAACATTTTTAGTTTTGTAACTCTTACTGATTGTGTTAATTTAGATTCTTATCACCTGATGATGGATCATTTTCATAACCCTCATCTTCAGTGCCTCTTATTTAAATGCGTATAAACATTTCCTTTCAGTAACCTCTCTTTAGTCCATCGTTTCTTTTTAATCGTTTTTTAGCAGACAATGCAGCAATTATAGCAATACATGCTTTTTTTATTGCAGTGTATAATAATATTAATATTATAAAGAAGCAAGAACTGTTTCTTGATCGACGCATGGAGATAGACCGATGTCAGTCTGGGCTGATCAGTCCATGATCAAGGTAACGGACTGAACTGATGCCAGATTGAACGTGTAACACCCGTCTTAGAGTTAAAGGAAATTTCCAAGCATGCTTGATTTAAATAAATAAAATCTTATATGTTTCACGTACTAGGTCACCTATTTTCATATAAATTGACTATGTTCCATACGACATAGTTCAAAAAACACATTTTGTGTTCTATTTTTTTATATCACTTCCGGTTTTATAGGAAATATAAAAAATTCTTTCTTTTTTCAAATACATGTGATAATTTTTTAAATTAGAAAAATATAAAATATGTATGTCGAAGTTAACAAAAAGTACCAATGGGTACTTATTTTGAATAATACAAATAAAATTGTAAATTGTAAAATTACTCCAATAATTTGCAAAGACAGGTTTCTCATTTTTTTTAAAGTAGATTATACAGGGTGTTAACGGTTCACCCGTTTATCTTTGAAAAACTTTCTTTATAAGAGAGTTACTGCTCTTTGAAGATGCTGCCAAAAAGTATGTTTTTACGCTACTGTTTCCAAACGGCTTACATTACTCAATTCAAATTTGGTACAGATATTTATAAACTTACGATCTATTATTATCATTTTTTTGAGATTTTTTGGTAGCCTATAAAGGATAATTATGAATACTGTTGAAGATAAAGATTGTCTAAACTTTGCAGGGGTTACATATCAAAGCATTTTTCTTTCAAAATAATATTCTTTACTTTATTTTAGACAAAAAAGATCCTCTTATTCTAACTCGCTAGGATGCACCGTCTGCCAAAAAAAAACGCATTAAAAGATTCCCTTGCGTACGACCAAAACGCTATCGGAATACTTTGCTTAGCAACTAGCAGCGTAAACGACACGTTGCTAAGCTCGGCGTTTCCGTCGTCCGTGAATGTCGCTAGCAAAACGTACCTTAAATGCGTTTTTTGTGTAAACGGTGCATCCTAGCGAGTTAGAATAGGAGGATCTTTTTTGTATAAAATAAAGTAAAGAATATTATTTTAAAAGAATAAAGCTTTAATATTTAACCCTTGCAAAGTTTCGAGAATGTTTATCTTCAACCCTATACAAAATTATCCTTTAGAGGCTACCAAAAAATCTCAAAAAAATGATAATAATAGATCTAAAGTTTATAGAGATCTGTACCAAATTTGAAAAGTGTAATGTAAACCGTTTGGAAATTGTATCGTAAAAACACACTTCTTGCCAGCATCTTCAAAAGGCTATAACTCTCTTATAAAAAAAAGTTTTACTAAGATGATTTTTTGTCATTCTACTTATTTTCATCTCTAGTATCACCTGAAGAAAGATTAACGGGTGAACCATAAACACCCTGTATAACGATCATTTTAGTACCTACCCCATATTTCAAATCAGTTTGTTTGTTCCTGTTTTTAAATGTTCAAAAAAGTTCTTCTGCCCAAAAATGCTTACTTGCAAAGTTACACCCAGTTAAGTTCACTTTTCCAAAAATAAAAACTCACATATCATTTCTTTCTATGAAGGTAACTCTACAAAACCGCTATGGGAGGTTAATTTTTAGTTCTTTACAATATGATACTGTAGTTTTGCACTCACTAGAATCTAAGTTTTACAATAACATTTTTTATGCTAAATTTTTTGCAATTTAAACATATTTTCTTATAAAACAGATGGTTTATTATGTTTATAATCGATAAATCCAATAGTTTTAAAGTTGTCCTGAAAATGTTGATTTACTGACAAACAATTTTTGATGAAGCCAAAAATATTGTTGGTAGTGATTGTGCTCGTGCAGCACACCATGCTTCAATCAATCATACGGATGCTTTAGTATTAGCAGATAAGGCTGTTTGTCGGAAAAATGGGATATTTAGATAATGCAAAATTTCTGCGGCAAAATTTACTTTGAATGAAAGACAACGATTCTTTCACAAATAGAATTGATTACTTCTGAAACAAAAATCATACTTTCTGAACCCAAATAGGAAATTTGATTTTAAAATGAAACTTTCTGAAATACAATTGATACTTTCTGAAATTTAATTCTTTTTTCTAAGATACAATCGGTGCTTTCTGAAATTAAATTTATCTTCTCTGAAATATAACTGGGAAAGTTGTATAGTACGATCATAGCATTTAAACATTGCATTTTATATTAATAAAAATAGGTTCTGCAATAATTTTTTTAAACGAATTTTATTTTTGTACTAGGGCTCCGCGGGATTTAATATTATGAATTTTGTGGTTTGTCACAAACTTGTTGATTTTATTTTACTTGGATTTGCAAAATAATAAATTTTCTTACAAAAAAGTTTATTATTATTATTATAAAATTTAGTCAAAAGTGAAGGTTGAAGTTGATTTCTAAAACCGCGAGTTTCCATCTTTTCCAAACCTAATATATTAAAAAGATGGAAATTTCCCATCGAAACATGTCGCAATAAAGGAAACTACACAGTACGATTTTTTTTATTTTGCCCTAATACCGTCAAAAACTCCAGTTTAATTTATATAAGGGTACCAGCAATTATGAATGATAGAAGTTTAAGTTTTTTGATGTTTTCTAAAGAATAAAATTTTATTATATTGATCAAATAATTTAGCAATATTGCACTTTGCCAATACTACTATATTAAAATTATTGCAAAGACGACACGCCTTGTCCATAATTTCACTTTTTAAATATTGATACCAATATAATATTGGATGTCTAAATACATTAGATTTTTTTTGTACTTGGCCTCAATTAAAAAAAATAATTTAAAAAAATCAACTTCAGAAGCTTATAAATCGACTTATTTTCATGTCTACTATCACCAGTTAAGCGTTGTCCGTGTAGTTGTGGGGCACCCTGTATATAGATTTTAATAAGATAGTAAAAAGCTGTACTAATTCTTCTTATTTGATTGTTTACATTAGGCAAATTCATTTGTAGGAGAAAAAATATGATAAGGTAATCATTTCATTTTAAGAATGTGTTCCTTAGGAACCTCATTTCCTGTTATCCTGCGGCGGGCAAAGACTCAAGAGCAGAATGTAATTTTCTTTTTTGCTTTTATTATTGCAAATAAATGGAAGAAATTTTGATAACGTGAATGCTTTAATAATTGAATTTACGAATAACATGATGGTAGTTGATTAATTAAATTTAATTTGTAAAAATGGGTCAGGGGTTCAAAATGAATTCGCACTTAAAATATCGATTTGTTTTCTTAATGTTATCATGTCGGACAGGCTTGGTTTAGTTATAATCCACTCACGCAAAGATATTACGTTTGTAATTCGACCCCGCCTATATATTTGCCTATAAATTACTACACAAGTTTTAAACAGCTGAAATAAAATATAATTGACCCTTGCCAGGCACGAAAACCCAATTTACAATATTCTAAAGCATCTATATTTGTTACACCTCAATCCACAGGTACTTATTACGTAAATTTTCGTATTAATTACCAATATTTTCGACCTGTTCTTAAAGCATTGGTAAAACTTAATTGAGATTTATACTTCAAGGAAAAAAATTAATTATAAATTTGATTGAAAATTTAAATTAACAAAGTTAAATCAAGCGCACCTAAGAAACACGGTCTCGCTTAGCGCCATGTCGAACTAATGTTTAATAGCAGCTCCTTCGTAAATCTCCTGAAAGTATTAGCAATTACTTGCGTTAATTCACCGTGCAACACCTGGTGGTAGAAGCCTGAGCTGAGAACTGCACCCCGAAAAGCACCACTTATCAACAACATTTCCAAATTGATCTTTTCAAATAAAATCTTTGCTTAATACGCTTTTTGTGTAAAAACAATAAAATCCCCTTACAAAATAAATTTTGAGGTGGTCATTAATTATAAATTATATGAAATTGTTTTTAACCCTGAAGTTACAGGAAAACTTTTGAGAATAGAAACTACCGTTCCTCATCTGACATAGGGTACTTTATCAGATAAATTGCCTTGCGTAAATCAGAATTAACGTTTCTTAGATACACTCCATAATAAACTTCGATTAAGTCTATTAATAAAAAACCTTGTTCGACTATAAATTACTTTATGGATTACGTTAAGGTGCTGATTGGATTTTATAGTTTAATCGCACGTGGAACCGGCTCGTTTTGTTTAAAATTAATGATTTTAATCTCTTAAAAATTGGTTTTGTTTACAAAACTACTCTTCTATAGTTTAAAAAAAAAATTACTAACTAAACATTTTTTAAGTGGTTTCAGTTTTTAAGCGTGTCCAAGAAGTGAATGTTCAAATGAAGTAAGGTGATTAATTAGCTGTGCGAAAAACTTTGCCATATGAAAGCTAATACCATTTTAAGGAAAAAATCACCTATGAACAAATGACCGATTAATTTTAGTTTTTGAGTTATGGGAGCTTACAGTTTTAATAGAATTTTATTAATTTTACCAAAAAAGATCAAGTTAGCCATGAAAATATGGGCTAATACCCTGATTCTGGGCAAAGTTTAAAGGCCTATATATCAATAATACAAAAAGGATAAAGTTATTTAAAACTATTTAAAATTTTACAATACTTTAATTTAAAAATAAATAAATATTTAAAGTAAAAAAACTTCAAAAAATCATAAAAATTGTTCAAAATTACCACCATCGGGTTGAGTTCAAGCCTCACATCTACGAACCAAAGCTTCTATTGAAAATTTTTAGATTCCGCTCGCCCTCTGTTAGCAAAAATATGAACGTCTATATTCGGTACTTCCTCTTTTGATTTAACATATTGGTACATGAGCTTTTACTGAACATTAGGGTCTACTCTCAGTTTAGCACCAAACCAATTAAAAAATCAAGTCTTCTTTCGTTATCTTCTGAATGTATTTTTTGTATAGGTTGATATTTAAAAGCATGGTACTTGTGTTTCCAACTAAGAATCTTTTGCTATTTACTTTTGATCATTATTTCGCATTCTTCTTATATTATTTATCGTACCAAACAGTTGCATACGATTCTATAAACGCTGAAAGATGAGGTTGTCGTGTTTCAGGATTCAGACATAGGCGTAGCCAGGGGGGTGCAAATAGACGAAAAAAATGAAAAATTTATTTTCACATATCTTACAACTTTCAACATTAAAAAACATATAAAATCGATACGAAATTATGTATATTTTTTATTGTGTTATACTAGTATTGTAAGTCGTGATAAATAGCAAAATGACATATATCATTTTCCCTGTATTCTTTAAGAATTTGAGGTTAACTTCGAAATATTATTTACGTTTTGGCTAATAACTTTTATATTTTTGAAACTTATTGTATTTTTTTGGCTTTACGGTGTCAAATTAATATTAAAATAAGGCCCAAAAGACAAATATAAAGATGTTATTTATAGCAAATTTTGCTTGATATTTATAATGCTATACAGGGTGTCCTATTTGACGTTGGACTGTATGGGTATCTTTGTTATTACTGGAGATAGAAAGTCGGTTAAATGGACAAAGTAGTAGAAATTTTTTCCAATATTAACAATTCATTTACAAAAAATTCGAATATCGCATCGTTCCAACGTTATCTTGAAAAAACAAGAAAATGCGATTTTTAAAATGTAGCTATAACTTCTTTATTTTTTGTGGTACCAAAAAAGTTTTTTGACATAATACAGACAATTTTTGTGTACAATGCAGTAAAACAAAAGAATATTTTTTTTCTCGGATTGACCGGAAATGAACCAAACTTATTTATTTCTTATGGCAGTTATATTGGATTTACACATATTCGGAATCAGTATTTTTTTCTGAGTAATTTGGTATACCATATGTCATATTTAAAAAAAATAAAATTATTTGATTTTACAAACTAACATTGGACTTTAAGAGATGTAAATTGTCAATAACATAAATGTAACTATTTAAAATGTTAAATGTAAAATAAATCTTAACACATATGTATTGACAGTTTACATCTATTCAAGGCCATTTTTGGTTAGTAAATAAAATTATTTCTATTTTTCTTAAAATATTTCACATGATATATCAAATTACTCAGAAAAATACACTAATTCCGAATATGTGTAAAACCAATATGGCTGCCATAAGAAAAAAATAAGTTTGGTTCATTTCCGTTCAATCCGTTGGCGAAAAAAAATATTCATTTGTTTTACTGCATTGTACCCAAAAAATTGTCTGTATTAAGTCAAAAAATTTTTTTGGTACCCCCGAAAATAACGAAGTTAAAGCCATATTTTGAAAATCACATTTTCTTGTTTTTTCAAGATAGCGTTGGAACGATGCGATATTCAAATTTTTTGTCAATGAACTATTATTCGAAAGAATCTCTACTACTTTGTCCATTTAACCGACTTTCTATCTCCAATAATAACAAAGATACCCAGGGAGTCCAACGTGAAATGGGACACCCTGTATATCATGCTATTTATCAAAAAAAAAATAGCCGCCATATGCATCACTATATTATAGTATGTTGTGTAAAAAATGCCCCCCCCCCTGGGATGGAAGCTGGCTACGCCCCTGGATACAGATCTTGATAACTTCACGCTGCGGCTACAGATTTCTGAAATTTCGATTCTAGACATTGTATCCAACCTTTCATTAACTGTAGAACTTGCCATAACGAAGCTTAAATATTTTTTTAAATAAAATAATAAGATTATACTTTTCGTATTTTATAGAAATTTTAATTTGTAAATAAAGTATTGAAACTACTACTTTGTTAATTAATGGCACAATTTGATTTTATATATAATAATATATAATTAAATATTTTGTTAAAAAGTCATTATTATTTTAATATAAGTCACTGAAATTGTTTTTTTTTTCTGCGCTCAAACGTATATAAATCAAAAATAGTGCCCATATGTAAATCAAAAGTTGGTTCAAATTCCAGAAAATCTAGTTGACCTAAAATGTTTTTTAAGTCCAGTGGATTTAAACTATTGATAACTCAAGTAAGATTGTCAAATTTCAATCGAGAAGTTAAGCGATGAAAAAAATGTGGAGGATCAACCAAAAACGCAAAATTTCAGTTATTTCATGATGTTTGGAGAATGGGGCAAAATATTCTGGATTTTTGAAAGGATTCCAAAAGATCTTGAAATGAGGCAACTTTTTTATAATTTAAGCAACTTTGCAACTCTTTGGGTTTCCAAGATCTCAATGGTGTGCTCTGTAAAAGTGACCACTATGATGTTCATAGGACATTTTTATTTCTCAAAATGGCATCAGCTTTCATATGACAGAGCTAAAGAATCACCCTACATATTATTAGTGTTAACAATGCAAAAATCTTTTAATGCATATTCTTATTAAAATTTTATATTACTGTAGAATTATTTTGATTTTATATGTCCTTTTTTATTAGGAAACTCTTTATTAATTATTAAAGGATTATATGGAGAAAAATATGTATATATAACATACATTTATTTATATATTTAAAATCATAAAGAGATGTGAATGTTTAAGCTTTTGTAAAACATATTAAAAATTGTAAGTAGGATTTAAATATATTAATGGCTTTAATCATTTTAAATTCCCCCAGCAGATGCATGTGGTAAGTTATTAAAATGGTAGGATGATTTAAAATATTAACACCTTTGTTTAAAAACAAAATGTAGATTGCAAAGGGGAGAAAGGGTATAAGTATTGTTGTTAAGTTTGATCAAAAGTATAAGAAGGAAATGACATCAAAAAGCAAAATGGGGATAAAAATCAACAAAAACCGAAGTTATTTTCTCGCGGGAGAAAAGGTTCCGACTTTTACAAGAAGTTATGTAACATTTTGTGTGACCCCTGGGAAGGATATAATAAAGACGTGACGGGAAAATAGTACGGAGCGTTGGTTATGTGAAAGAATGGAAACTAGAGGTTGCGGTACGGAGCGTCCCCAAAGGCGTCATGTGTTGATTCCGAATGCTTCTAATATTTTATCATCAGGCTGGGCTTCTCTTAAACAAATAAAATAAATATTAATTTTGTCCGCACACGAAAGAGGTTGATGGGACTTAATTTAATCGGAAGCGGCGAGGCAAGAATTAAAAACCATTCTCATTACCCTTACTTTAAAAGAAAATAGTGTCTGGCAAATTAGATTGGAGAAGGACCCCAGGCGTCCTGTCAGGTTAAATTACAGGGTCAACTTGTACTAAACTTCAATGCCAAACTAAAGAGTAAGTCAGTGCTGCTTGGCTTTTCAGATAGGATTACTTGTGAAAGTCTCCCTTACAAATTACCTTCTGAGAGAATACACACGTCTGTCAAAGCTGCGGATTTGCAAAGCTTGAGAAAAATTATCCCATTTATTATTAAACACTGCAGTAGAAACAAGATGGGAATTGTTTTACAACTCTGGAAACCCGGAATATTTTATACATTACTACCATACGGATACAGACTTGAATAATCAGTTTATATATTATCATAAATGGGCAGTCTTGATTTTCTTCTTGCTGGCTACGATTCCAGGCTGAAAATTGCATTTTAAATTTTAAACCTGCAATTTACGAGACTTCTTAAAATAATTACTCAATCTAAACGAATTCTCAATGACTCTCAAGTAAAAGGACAGCGACCGAATTCCTAAAAGATTTAAAAAGCATCAGATTGTGAATAATCAACGATTCCAAAGTCATTAAGTGACTTTCTCGTATTTCCTAGCGGATGACTCTACGCAAAGTTTGTACACAAAAAGCGATTGAAGTTAGGTCGAGGCGTAACAGGAATGAGATCAAATCAGAAGGAGTAGGAAACGGTTCATTTGTTTTTTTTTCTCTTCTCTTCCCTCAAAAAAGCTATGTCTGTTGCAAATGCAAACTGAAAACTTGGTTTACGACTCTTTGATGTGGAGCAATTAGTTGATACTCTGACTGGACGGTACTGTTTGGCGTTCTTTTATTATATGCAGATTGCTTTACTTCAAAGAAATATCATCTAGCAAAAGTTGATTTAATAGTTTGCGCTACATGCTACATTTATTAAACTTACTAAAGGACCACTTCAAGTTCATTTTTAATCAATTATGGTTAGAGTGTTTATTTTCCATTAATAATTGACTAAAATTACTTGCTAGCTTTATTATTTATTCAATAAGTTCCTTTATTAAGGGTAAAATAAAATTACAATAATATAAAAATATTTACATAAAAATTTTATTAAAATAAATTTCCTGTTTAAATGTAAATATATATAAGTATATATCATGAGCTAGCAAGCAAAAGGCTCTAAGTCAAAAATATCTAATATATTTTGGACTTTTATAAGGGTTTAAAAAATACACTTTTCGTTAAGATTTTGTAATTATTTTCCCACGGCTTGCTCATTATAAATATTTTTAAATACTACCAAAATCTGGTTAAAAAAATATAGGGCAGTCTAGTAGTTATTTAGCATACTTCAAAAATGACTCTTAAAAGGTAAAAGCGGTCTTTACCCCAAATATACAAAACTGTAATTCTTTTTTAATTTTCATTTTGTATTTAATAGTAATTCATAATAATTATTAGGCGATATCAAAATATAAATAATAATACAAAAAATTTTAGAAGAAATTTTACTTGAAGAAAGTTGAAATGGTTTATCCCTGAAATGGAAAACTTCCGATTAATTTCCTAAATTCACCACAATTTTTCCAAAGTTTGATTTGGTAATGAGCATAAAAACCTGAATATAAAATTATTTACTTCTTCCAAAGCGAACAAAATTGGCTCCTTTTTTAGTACCATGGAAAGCACCCACCGATCTTTAGATTGGAATATACAGACAAAACTCAGCAATATCAGAACGTGAACACTAGATGAAATGTATTTTTTGCAAAAAATCTAAAAGCGTGGGACTTGCGTCTAATGTTGATTCAAAGTGTTTTTTCTCATTAAAATACTGTAGATGTGTAAATAATATACTTCTGATACATTTCGCAACTCAAGGATGCATCAGACTTTTTAATAAATATGTAACATTTTCATCATTTGGTTTTAATAAGACTTTACCTTTACACATCTACACTATGGAAAACCAGACTTTAGGAAATTTTTACGCTTCATTAAAATACTACATATTGTTATTACCGCAAAAAATTTCTTCAACTCAAATTAATAATAATATTGATGAGCGGTGTACAAAAATAATACGTTGAGTTATATAAGGTCTCACCATTAAGTAGAAAGAGGCGGTTTCGCCTGGTAATAGAATTAGAAGAGACCATGGAGTATAATTATTCATTTTTTAATGAAAACACAGCAGAACTCTGTCTAAGATTGCAGGAGAGCTTGTTAAAAAATTATAGGATATACTGTACTATTTACTATCAGGGTGTTTGGTAGCGCGATGCGATAATTTAAGGAAGTCTTTGGTAATCTTAATGAAAGAATTTTTAATAATATTTTCTTTCAATGTGTTACAGATTTTGAAATATATTGTTTTTGTAATTTTTTGATAAATATCGCGTTTTTATTGAATTAATGCTTAATTAGTAGTTGATTTTCTTTTAGGAAATATTATTTTCTGTACTTTAATTTCATACATCAGACATCTATATAACCTTTTACAAAATAAAGAAAGAAAATATTGAAGTTGGAAAAAAACTAGAGGAAATCTTTTTGTACGATAAATTTTCCTATGTATGACTACGTTTAGCTCGAGCAGGTCAAGCCAATTTGAATTTGGGCTTGATTTGACCATTTATATGTACTTTAAATGGTAGAGGTTAAACCAAGCCGAATATAAGCTGAGTTGAGTTGCTCATGATAAACGTAGGCTATGGTAAAGTTGCTCCCAGCTCGAAGTAGGAGAAAAAATACGCGATCGTGATTACTTTTGTCCTACTTCCAGCTGGGACCAACTGTACATTATGGAATGTCTAAAACACGTATACCATGAAAATGTCCCTAAAATAATTTAAAGATGAATGACATAGAGATTTTAAGATTATTTGATCATTTCTAGTATCAAAGTTGAAAGCCAAAATTAGAATTAGCATTTTCTCATGATTATATATGGTCATATTAAAGAAAATATTTTTACCAAAGAATATCAACTACTAATTAAGAATTAATTCAATGAAAATGGTATAAAATAGGTAGTTATCAAAAACAATTTTTGGTGCAATTCTGTGCAAACCTGTAAGTCCTAATAGGAAAAACGTGCAAGGTATGTTATATGGGCTGTATTGGATGGTTTCCATGGTTATCTTACATATTTTTCCCGAAAGGACCTACAGGGTTTCCAGAAAATCGACCTATTAATCTCAAAAACCATGACACATTGTATAACAATAAATTTAGTTAAAAATATTTTTATTTAGATCCCCAATTTCCGAATTATCTCCTTCAATTAACCCATCGAGCTACCAAACACCTTGCATAGACAATTAGGATTTAAGATTTAAGTAAATGTAAATATATTATTGGGAAAATCCCAGCAACCCCCCTTAAATATATATTAATTGAATATTGTGAAAATACTTATGTACTGAAGCATTGTAAAAATATTTAATCAGGTGCCTAAGGTGATTTGAAAATCAGTACTATAGTTTTCCTGTCATTTACCCATAGTATCTAGATTTTGGGAGTGGATCGGGCAAAAGAAATGTACATATTTTAATTACATATTATAAAATTTTTAAAAAACAAAATTTCATTAGAAAATGTTTAGTACTTTGACCGCAATAAAAATAATAATTTTTTAAAAATGAACTTCAGAAGCTTATAATTTCTAAGGGGTGCATTTTTGGATATAGATAAATAGGACCAAATCGACTTATTTTCAGGTCTAATAGCACCAGTTACAGGACACCCTGTATATTCTAATTTTTCGAAAATTTTGTTGTATTGTTATTTGCCATTTCCAATATATCAAGAGGAGTCCTTACAACTTACAATCATATCACAGTAACTTTCTTAAGTTTCCATTTTTATATTAATTAATTTGTAAAACAAAAAGATCTTTTAAATTTTAAAATTTTAGGTTACGTCAACTTACATTTGCATGTAAAGGGCCCCATACACAATCAAACAATTTGCGCAACCGAGGGTGTTGTACAAACATGTTGACAGTGTATGAGTGTATGACGATGTTTGAGTTGTTGCACAAACTGTGGTGTAAATTCGAAATTTTAAATAATTTGCGCAACGCTTTGTTGCGCAACGGATTTGATGTTTGATGGTTATAATTTATAAATATTTCTATCCTACTTGGTTCCTTTGTTGCTCTTCTCACTCACAACAAGGTGTTGCGCAAACATGTTTGTGCAAACTGTTTGATAGTGTATGGGGCCCTTAAAGAACTGAAACCACATAATTTTTATTGTTTGAATAAAATTATTAAATATTATAACATGTTTCATGTAACTATATTTTCTTTGAAATAACTTCAATTCTTTTCAAATTTTTAATTGATGTTTTTTGTATGCGTTGTTATGCAACCAAGATCTTTTACTCACTCAAATGATTTTTGCTCACTTTACCCAATTGAATTGAAAAAATGTAACTTTTACTCACGAAAATGGAAATGATATGAGAGATACAAAAAAATGCTGTTGATATTGTTTTGGAGACGTGTGTGCGTAAATATTTAATTTTCAATGAACTTACATGATCAAATGATTTTCTAAACGATACAAATTCTGCCATTCCAGAGTCCCCGTAATTATTTTTCCTATTATTTTAAAACACTCCCGCGCATTCAGTCACATCAGCCATCAGGGTGAGATTAGTGTGCAAAAATTATTGCTCAAAACTTCTTTTCAACTTTTTTAAAGTCTTTTATAAACCAATAAAAGTGTTATTGTTAAAATAATTATGCTCTGTCCAAAATATTAAAAATTACTTATTTTTTAGGACCTCTGTAGTGCAGTTTTGCTATTGAGTTTAGTAATATCACGTTATACATCAGTATGTCCCAAAAGTAGTGACTAGAAAATCGTAGAAGTTAGAACATCACTGCATCTAAAGTAAAAGAGATACAACACTGAACTTTTTTTCAATTGATAGAGTTTACTGTGAAGTTTTACAGAACTAAAAAAGTGATATCTTTAATTTAAATTTAATAAAAAAAAAAAAAAATTCTAATTTATTTATTTTATGAAAAAACATACCGTTTTGATAATGATTTTGAAACCTTAGGCCAATGTGGCATTAATTAGTTTTAATTTACAAATTTGACCAAATAGTTTATGAACTTTGAAACAATTGAATCGGCGAGTCCAAGAACAACATGAGCCCAAAAAGTTAATTGTGGGATAATAAATTTAATAATAAT
Organism: Stenus bimaculatus; assembly: GCA_963971135.1. Classification (NCBI taxonomy): domain Eukaryota; kingdom Metazoa; phylum Arthropoda; class Insecta; order Coleoptera; family Staphylinidae; genus Stenus; species Stenus bimaculatus. The sequence goes on along the minus strand of OZ020180.1, from coordinate 64,745,951 downwards.
ATAAAAGTTTATTAAAAAATTTGTTTGAAAATGTAATCATTATTTTATACCATCGTTTAAGTGGCATGAATATCTATCAAAAACGTGTAAAAAATGTGGGGGTTTTCTTTTAAAAAATTGATGATGACGTCATTGCTAAATCGTCAGTGACGTCATTAATATTTCTACACCAAGAAATGGCATTTTAAAAACTAAAATGAACCTATCCGAGCGAATTTCTCAAAAAAATTAAATACGGCAGTTAAGAATTTTGTTCCAAACTTTATCATCACCCTGTATACAGGATATTTCTAAAATGGTAGTCACGGCTTCGAGTGCTTATACTACAAGTAAAAATAAGTTAAAAAGCCCATATAAACATTTGTCCAAAACTCATATGAAAGTTATATGAAGATTTTAAAAATCCAAACAAAATCGTAAAATTTTGCATTAGCATACCAAATAAATTAAAAAAATGGGGCACCTCTACTCGACGGCATTGGATCTTAAATTAAGACAAAACTAATGGCCAAAGCTTGCTATCCAGGAGGAGTAGTTACCTCTAAAATTTTATTAATTTTCATTTAGCCGATCCAGAGAAAATAAATAAAATGAAAACTAAAAAGAAATTTCAACACCCTGTATCTCGGTAACAGTGGAGCTTTGGACAAATGTTTATATGGAATTTTTTTTCTTATTTTTACTTCTAGTATAAGTATACGAAGCCCTTACCACTATTTTAGAAACACCCAGTATAGGGTTTAAGCAAATGTATGCAAAAAATCAGGAGGCGGCTCCTTGGCTAAATCTAAGGTAAAAGTAAAGAATAATTTTTTTGTCTAACATGTTCCATTTTCGATAAAGAAGGTGTGAGAGTTTCTTTATTTTTAGTTGCTTTTTAGTATAACTTCTAAACATTCATGCAATTTTTTTTTGAAATTTGGAGGAAAGAGGAAGGATCGTATATTGTAGGGGTTAGGTACCCCTTTTACATACCTTTACTTATGGAAAATGTTAGACAAAAATTTATTCTTTACTTTCATCTCAGATTTAGCCAAGCAATTGCCTTCTAATTTGCATACATTTGCTTATAAATCCCTTGAAGATGTTGAGCTGTTCCGAACCTGACTAGTGGGTTTTTTATCGATGAAATATGGTTTACTTTCTTTGATTTTTAATTAAAAAAATTGCACAACCGCACACGCATTTAAATTTGAAAAATGCAAATAATGAACAACTTTATTCCCAAAAAAACAAATTCGGAGCAGAAATTAAATGTTTACAATTTACGGTAAATCAAAAAAAAAATGGTAGACTAAATAACTTCGATTATTTATCTTTGTTGTTATTTATTACCATAATATTATTTAAATGTAAATAATGGTTTAAACCATTAGCAGAATAAATAATTTCCTCAAATATGATCGAAGTTACGATAGAATTTGTTGTTACTAAAATGCTTATAAACTAAAGTACTCATTGACCAAACCTCGTCAATTCATTAATATTAAATTTTATGTGATTATATGTAATTAGTGGTGTATTCATTAAAGCTTATTTACGATAACTACTTTAAACAAGAGTTTATTTTATACTATTATTAAAATATTAATGATAATGAGCATTTAATTGATAAAAGTATTTAAATTAATAGCAATTACAGCTGTCATCAGTTTCTATCTGTGTTCGAATCATAATTAAATTAAATTTAAAATGTAAATTTCACTCTGCGTACATCGACCAAACCATAATCAATTTGTTTGCATTTATAACAAATATGCAAAACAAACATGATTTATAAATATTATACGGTAGTATACAGTATTTACTATGCGTGTTTGGGGACATTATTTCTATTTAGTAAAATTGATTTACATATTGAAAATAAAAATTAATTGATGCAATTAATCGATAATATACTTATGGTGTGGTATTTAATCTTGAAAAACTATTATTATTTTATACAAAAAAATATTTTAAATGATTTTTTAAAATTCAATTGAAGAGCCTTGTTATGTTTTAATTTATTTTCAGTTAAATTTTTATTTTTTCTAGTTATTCGACTGAATAAAATCTATCAATAAATGAAAATGTGGAGAGTCGTCCACTCCGCAGATTTTTCAGATTATGTTTGCTTTACTTCGCTGCTCCCATTGCTGCGCGAATAAAGAATTTCCCTTTTTATAGCTCTGAATTTACAAAATAGACTGGAGACTGGATGCATTTTCCAATTTTCATTATACGGCTAAAGTTTTGTTAGTAATTATTTTACTTTCTATTATTTTCACTATATAAATTATAATAACAATATTGCATCATTTATTTTAAAGTTGTATATGAAGCCGCAAAGTTTTAAGCTGAATCTTGTCTCGTGCAAGTCACCTTTCACATAATAAACGCAATAAAGATAAAGCTCTCTATGCATAAACGATGTATTATTATCTTCTACAAAAGACCTCTTCGCATTCAGTGATCCAGCTGAATCTAATCCGTGAATTAGCATAACCATCCACAACACGTGCTTGCAACTTACAAATACCACTTTGCTGCAGATATAAATAGATATTTCGATAATAACAACAACTAACTTAAAACCAATAAAATAAACATTTCTTATAAGTCTAGAAACTATTTCTATCAAACTATTAAAATAAGAGAAGATTTTACTCCTGTTTACTCGCTAAAATATATTTAATATTGGAGTGTAGTAAGAAACTATTACTTTCATAAATTACTATTTTATTAATATTAAATTGAGTAATAAAATAGCATATATAAAATAATTTTGGTTGGTCTCTCCAGCTATATATAAAATAGACACCATGGCGGGCTTGGAAGAATAATCTTTCATAACAATAAAATACAATTAGCAATAAACGTGTTATTCATCACTGAAATCCGGGTTTTCCAGGGCCACTTGACAAATACAGAACATATGTTTGGAAAAAAATCGGAAGAGCCGGGAGATAATCCAGACTAAAAATGAGATACGTGCGGATGTCGGTAGCTAGAACAGCTAATCCCGGCGAATCCGACAAAATATGAGCTTACACGGTATGCATCAATTGTTGTCAGCAATCAATCTGAAATGTTTATTATTGTTACAGAAACAAATGCAGTCAGTTGGGAAGAGTGGTGGACTTATGACGGGATTTCAGGTGAGATATCTTTTTAATTAGAGTTTTTTGCAACTGACAAATATAGTTATTTTTATTAAACGCATATACGCATTCCATAAAAATAGATATACGTATTGACTTTAATGCGTTCGAAAATAAATAATATTATCTGCTTGTGACATTCATAGTAAAATAATATTAAGGCTATTTCAATACATTTTTTTAAAGTCAACCGCAAATATTTTTATAAATTTTGAGCTAAATCGAAAAAATAAAATATATAAAAGGTAATATTGATAAATGCAATGATTTATTACTTCTATTTGTATTTTCATATATGTTTATAGCATTAATACATTTGACAAGGTTATAAATTCTGGAACCATAACTTTTATTGACTATTACAAAGTTTATAAAACTTTAGTCCCCGATAACCCTAATTAGAACTGCAAGGATAGAATCAGATTGGGATAATGTGTTCCGAAAATTTAATGAAATTAACTTTTTTAATTTTCTTTAACTAATAAAATTATATTTTTATGTTTAAATTGGGTTAATTTAACCTGATATAAACAATAGTTTATGCAATCCCTTATTTAAATAACAATCTACTTATTATCAAGAAGTTTGTTGTTAATGTCACCAAACGTTATAGTTGGAGATAGTATCAATACATTAAAAAAACTTAAATAAATTAATTTTCCAACTGATACAATTTTATACCTAGTCTAGTCAAATTAGATGAACTTATGGCAAATCGGCGGTAAATTACGAGAAAGCATAATTTTTGTGTATACCTATAGACAGGAATCTTTTTCAAAAATCGCCTAGCTGCGTTTTTTAATGTGATATCTACAGAAAAATCATGACTTAGGAATGCGACGAAGTAAAAAATCTTTTATGATTGCTTTGCACCTGTACCGGTTTAATTCAGCTCTTTAAATAATACTTATATCAGTGATGGAGGATGAAGAATTTCTTTTGCAACCTGTTGTACTGTAGTCCTATATAAAAATTATAATATAATGACTTTTTAGAAAGGAACTTATACACAACTGTTTTTAGATCCACTCCTGACCAAGGATAATTTTGCATTAATTCCTTCTAAAGTCGTTATTTTAATATTTCTTTATACGAAACATACGAATATTCCATGGCCCGTGTTCAATTATCGATTATCTTCCAGGCAAAATTGAACAACGTTTTAAAATGGGTCTTAGGTGGTGTAGTAGTTACTCCAGCAAAACAGGCAATTTGGAGATTCCAGGTTCGAATCTTGGCCAACGCCAATTTTGAAATAATAACAATGAAAATATAAAAGCTATTAAACAATGTTGACAAAAACCAGGCTACTTACATCTATTGAAGTTCTTTGATAGTGCATTCCAAAGAGCCATTACAGGGTTCTCTAAAAGGACTTTACGAAATAACATCACATACTCCTGAGACCAAAATAAGACGATTTAACCAAACTTAACTCTATCCAAAAACTGCTTTGTTAAGAAGCAACAGCCCATCGAAGTTGAAAATATATTTTTTTAAATTACTAAAAATCGATTTGATCGAATGATCGGGACAAAATTTGGAATACGATTTTGTAATAGAAAAAGTGCTATGTTAGGTTTCCTCCGCGTAATTAACTAATAAAAATTAATCCATTTAATCAATTCCTCTTCGGGATAATTATGATTCCAAAATTCATAGATTGGTTTCTCCAAACGATTAAGCAAAAGTGAACCTTATCGACTTGGTAATAAGGTTGGTCTTGGCACGTATAAATTACGCATACTTAATCTATACGTGCCCTGTAGAAGAAAATATTCCAGGGATTAGGGTGGTTGTAATATATTTAGAATTTGGATGAATCATCAAGCAGCCTGAAAATGGTATGCCTTGATAATATGTTTTTACATTTAGACATTATATAAGTGATCAACAGTAGGTCATCGATATACAAAATGTCTTGTAACTTTTTACCAGCTGTACTCAAGAGCATGCAACTTTATACAGGGTGAGCCAACGAAAACGAAGTCGCCGATTTTTAAAATAGTTATTAAAATTTTTTGGAAAATCGCTCGAACAGATCATTTTCGTTAGCACACCCTGTATGTAGCTAAACGGTCCAATTATAAGATTATTTTCACTTTGTACTGCCTAGGAGTAGAAATTACTATTTCCCACTGCCAAGGAATAAAAGGGCGGAGTAGAAATAAATTTTAGGCAACCCAATATACACTAACATTGTATTGTGTGTTAAATGTAAATTAAATGTCAAATTTTAAAATTATTTATTACTATTTTAAAAATTTCGACGTTTGAAAAAAATTCGAAACAAACGAGCGAATAAAACAATATACTATTGTCTCTTATTCAAATTATCCATCTGCCCTACTTCAGGCAGAAAATAAATAATTTCCCTTTAATGTACATCAAAACCCTTTTTTTTCAAATTTTCGCTAAAATAAAACAACATGTTCTTAAAATAAAATAAAACGATAGTTTTTTAAAATATTAGTTTATTTTTGGAAATCGGTAAATCCCGAAATATACTAATACTAGTAAATCATATTTCATACTTAGGTTTGAGAAACCATATTCTACAATTCATGGTTTTATACGTCAGATCGCGTTGTAACTTCTATAAACTAGTTTTAATTGGTTTCTGCCCAATTTTTTTATAAACCCTAACTTATTTCTAAATCTAATATTTACGAACCCAAAACTTTTCCTAACTTGAACTTATTTCAAAGCCGAACCTTTTCAAAACCGAACTTTTTAAAACTCGAACTTTTTCGAACTTGAACTTCCTTGGAACTCGAACATTTTTCGAACCCAAACTTTTTCAGAACCCGAACATTTTGCGAACTCGTACTTCTTTCAAAGTCGAACTTTATTCGAAGTCGAAATTCTTCTGCAGGAGAACTTTTTCGCACCCCAACTATTGAATGGAAAATTCGATTTTACTAATACTTGAAGCTCATATATGTATGTATATTAGCATTAGACCTACAGAATATACCGAACTAATAAAAAGTCACCAAGGACTATAGCTTCGCAATGGTGTCGAAAGGAGTGTATATGTTACCGTTAAAACCCGAAATCAGTAAAAACTAGTTTTAACTAGTCAAAACTAGAAGTAACTAAAGACGTTTGTTCAAACTAGTTTTAACTAGTTAATACGCGATCTAACTAATTACATTTGTAAAAACCCGAATAAAATGAATCTTCTACATTATTTCGGGTTTTAACTGAGAGTTTCAGTTAAAACTAGTTTTACCTGATCGTTGATTTGTGAGAACTAGTTTTGACGTAAGAAACCAGTAAAAACCCGAAATTCAGAATATTATTTCAAGCCAAAACATAATCTAAAATTTTATTATTGTGGTAAACATTGTGTGCTCTGATAAATAATAATATTATGGTAACTTGGAAACAAGAATTTGCGAATCAGTTGCTTGCGTTTAGAATGCTCTTTATATTTGATTTTTTTATGAATAAATCCTCTTTTTGAATTTTACTATCTTTTCTTGGTATCTTTAATATACATACTTACATAATGTATTATTCAGTTCGGATGTTTATTGGTTTCTTACGTCAAAACTAGTTTTAACAAATGAACGATCAGGTAAAACTAGTTTTGACTGAAACTCTCAGTTAAAACCCGAAATAATATTGAAGATTCAATTTATTCGGGTTTTTACAAATGTAGTTTGTTAGATCGCGTTTTAACTAGTTAAAACTAGTTTCAACAAACGTCTTTAGTTACTTCTAGTTTTGACTAGTTAAAACTAGTTTTTACTGATTTCAGGTTTTAACGGTAACATATATTTTTAAATAGAACGACTTCTATAAGCCATTTACTCGCAACAGAAACTTCTTTGAAAACAAAGGAATAGAAACTTTTTTTCCTATAAAATTTGATGCACATGTCAGATCGATTATAAAATAATATAAATTCCGTATCATTTAGATAAAGTATCATTTAACCATTTAATAAGAAATCTTTATGATTTTAATTTAAAACAAATTATTATCCTCTCATCTCTTTGATATTAATAATACACAGTTATCTCTATTCACATCAATTTTAAATCTTGAAATAAACAATTGATGTTCTCAGCAGGAGTTGTAATGGCTTTGAAAGACATGAAGACACAATCAAAATAATAATTAAATTTTAGATTACAAAAGCAATTGGTTTTATCAAAAAAATCAAGTTATTTCAATTTCTGATGAATATTTATTAAACGAAACTTATTTCCTATTTTTGTTATAATTGAGTTTTATGTCATGTACCTATAAATTCTTTGTACTAATATTTCTGCAATTACTTTATTTTAGAGCTTACCATTTCTGGGCAAACTTAAAAAATATCTGAATTATTTTAATCATTTTTTAATAATACTACCTAGTATTTATAGAATAAAAATATTAATATACTGGGTGTCCCAGCCTTTTATGGGTGTACTACTTTTGCTGATATTTTCCATTTAAGTGAAAAACAGATTCATATTTGAAAAATCACTGCTCTAAAATAAATGACAATTTTGGGTTAAAATGAAAATTTTAATATACAGGGTGGTGATTATTTCGATGCTCACCATTAGTATCTTTTAAAGTGGGGGAGATGGGAGGTCGGTTAAATTCAAGAAAAAAGTTGTGGATTTTTATTTTAAATCTGAAAGAAAACATTGGATATTTAAATTCATTTTACAATTAGGGCGAGAAAACTAAAAAAAAATGTGATTTTGGAAAATAAGTTATATTTCCCAAACCATTACTGCTACATCAATGAAATTTGGTACCTTTAAATTGTTGACTATTCTGAGTTAAATGAAGCCAAAAAAAATTTTTGGCTTCCTAGATTCCACTTTTTTATTTGAAAAATTATATAAAAACAAACGAAAGCAATGTTTTATGGACAGTTTTCATGGTTACCCTAAAAATATCTGCTTAAAATTGACCTAATAATAAATAGAATAATAATAATTAACAAATGACCTGCAATTTGAGGATTTTATGTAAATAACGGGTAACTTTATATTATTAAACATATAAAATGATTAAAGTATTTGTTTTTAAATTATTAGAATTTTGATCAAATTTAAAGTTTCATTTGGGGCAATATATTTATGGTAACCATGAAAACTGTCCATAAAACATTGCTTTCATTTTTTTTATATAAATTTTCAAATTTAACAGATTTTCTAAAGAAACTTATTAATGTTAATTAGTAATCTGAAAATGTATTATTTTTTATTATCTGATGATGTAAACATCTAATATGGGGGCCATAAGAAATGAAAAAAGTTGAATAGTTTGGCAAACATAAATTATTTTCCAAAATCACATTTTTTTGTTTTTCGGTCATAACTTTACAATGAGTTTAGATATCCTAAATTTTCTTTCAGATTTTTAATAGACGTAAAAATGCGCAAATTGTCTTGATTTTAATCGATCTCATACCTCCTACACTTTAAAAGATACCAATGGTGAGCATTAAAATAATCACCATCCTGTGTAGCTATCATGTCAATTTTAAATTTTTGATAAGCTTTTAAGCGGTAGTCCCATAAAAATTATACAAAGTATGATTATTTTTTTATAACGAAAATTTCCGTAATATACAGGGTGTTCCAATTAAAAAAAGGTAGCTTTGGTTCGCCGTCTTAGAATGGGCACCCAGTATTAATAAAGTATTTTTAAAGTGTGCGCATAAAAGTATTGTATATTCTGTCGAAAACCGCATATCGATATCATATTTTTCATTTTAGTGTAATGTTACTTCATCCTTGCCCTGGGACACCATGTATTTAACTATATGAAATTATATCTACGTAACTTAAAAATCAATTTCCTTTTTTTACTACATTTTCGAATTATGGTTCATAACTGCGATTTTAATAATATTTATATGGGGTTACTAATAAAGAGTCCTTTATATAAATTGCACACTATTTGCGGTTTTTATAAGGGACAAGAAAAGAAAAAATTCAATTTATTTTTATTGGCGCCTCTGAGTAGGTGAGAGCTAAAAAATACCTAAGATTTTCATTATTATTTGTGATTTTTGTTCATGTTAAAAATAATCTAAAATTTTATGTTTTTTTAAGTTATTACTGGTTAAGTTTTAAACTATAAATATCTTAATATTGTATGGTTCTTTATGTACAGGTTATTAAAATGTAGTCAATTTACTCGTAAAAGGAATAGGTAATGGTCAAAGAGAGAAATAATTTTAAGTTTCCGGCATTAACATGGATTAAATCCTCTGCCCAGCATTAAATTAAATGTGAAAATGCCTCTGTGGATGTTTAGAATATTTTAGTTTATAGTGCTACTTAAATATTAAATTAAGGTCTATTAATTTCATATTATTTAAAAACATTTATATCATTTAATAAGTTGCTAACAAAATTTTATATAATTAAGTGGATATAGCGGTGTAAATATTGTTTCAATATTAAAAGTAATTTAATTTTAATATTTGCCTAGGGATGTTATTAAAGAGAGGAAAGTTAACTCGTAACCTTAATATTGCAGTTAGGAGACCTTTATAGAATTACCACGGATAAACGCTTTTAAAGCAATCCTGAATATATAAGAGAAGGCGAGATGAATGTAGAATGTTTATGTGGCTACATTTGGGGCTTTTGAGATTCATGTCGGGCCAATTTCAAGCGAGCATTGTGCTTGGTGGATAATGTTGTCGCGCCCTTGGTAGGGTTTATAGGTTGTTACTGCGACCAATTCCTACCTATCTTTCCAAAAGTAATACCTTAAGTTATTAAAATATAAGAATTTATTACAATGTCAACTTTATTACAAATAAAAATGATAAAATAGTTTCTGGTTTAGAACAGAATTGCAAAAAATTTACATGATGGCTTCTACTTATGATAACATATGTTCCTGATACTCCAAAGGAACGTTATCTTTTTAAAATTTATGTAATAATGTCAAAAACAAAAGGGCAATCTGAGTATACTAAAGAAATTTTATATTTTCCCTTCCATAAATATTTCATTAAGTGATCACATGTTCTTATTTCAGCGCACGTTTGTAAAGTTAGCTCTGCAAACAAACACAGCTAAATAAGTTACACGCTTTTTGATGTTAACTGGGACTCCTGCACGAAACCTTTATGTCATTAACGATTGTTTACAAAGCAAAATATATTAAATCATAAAAATTGAAATAAAAGAGTCACAAGTTGGAATTGCGCCAGCACAAATCGCGCAATTAAAAGTGTTTGAAAATAATTTACCGTATCCTTTCTTTCGTGTAACGTTATGCGCTACAAAAGGGCGGATACAACTCGGAAATGTTAGATATAAATGTAAAAATCCATGAAGAGGGCGGAAGAATGGGAAGTAGATGAACGGATGCGAATAAGAATACAAAAAAGAGAATCTCATTGTACAATGTCTACCCATGGGCAACATTATGTAAAATAGAGGAGGTAGCGTTGACTTCTGGATTGCTCTGAAAGGACTCTAACATTGCTGTTGTGTTTGTGGATAACCTATATTTAACAGTAAGAAAATTTAAATGTGTTAATGAAAGGTTAAAACTTTCTTAGAAAACAACAAAACTCCGACTTTGCTTATAAATTTTATTGTCACACCAAATTATTTTATATTAAAAATTGTTTTACAGCTTGTTTAAACTTGTTTTAACTAATACTTTTAAAAATTTAATCTTGTATTTACCATGAACGTCGTAGTGCGGATAATGTCGCATGTTGAGCATAATAATAATGCCCTTGGAGACAATTTTGTAGGCAACCTTCCAGCGTAAATGTTTTTACATAATATAAAAAAGCTAAAAACCTTCATGATTATAATTTTATCATTCTTGGGTCTACTGTTACCAGTTACCAGACGTTTTGGTTTCTCGGAGCATGGAGTTTTCTTTTATTAGTGTCCTCCAAGGTCATTATATGACTTATAATCTCAGAGAATAACTCTTTCCGGCGATTTCATGAATAAAATTGAATCACTGCTAATAAACATGCATCCGAAAGTTCTGTTTTGTCCGCTTAGACTTTAGTTATTTTTGCAGGTTTTATAAAGAGTTCAATAGAAACAATTTAACTTTAAAATACAATCGAACTCTGTTGTAAGGAGCATCAAGGTGGCTATTTTTGGTCGTAAAACAAGTTGACCTTTAACGGACCTTGACATCGTTCATGCAGTAACCAATAACGCTAATTAGATCCTCCCTCGAAATTATTTGATGAGGTGTTTCAGCGTTTTTTATTTATTTCGTTATTTTCGAGATACGCGATTGTCTCAAGTAAAATGGTCCACCCTGTATATTTTTAGATTTTTAGAGTATGTGTTGCCAAGCCCAGATGAAATTAAATTTGTCTATTAGATAGTTCTAACATGGTTACTCTGAAATTACTACTAATGAAAAAAATAGTTTCATTGGATTATCCTTTGTAGAGTTTTTTTTTAATATTTTCTTTGCAATAAAACTGGGAACACTAGATGATTTAAAATTTTAAACGACATGTTGAATTCATGACGTTAGGACTGGAGGATTATTTGAAAATGTCAAAAAATCATCCTGTAAACCGGTACAACGCAAAGGAGATAACCATTTAAATAATTGTAAATATGTTATTTAAAACATAAAATTTTGTCCTTCAATAGAAAAATGTGTGGCTTCAATAGAAAAAAACATTGTTCGAAGACTCTGTGTTATTTGGTTTATTAGATTAATTGAAAAACATGTTAAAATTGTTAGATATGAATTTTGAAATTGTTAAATTTAAGATAGATTTACTAAACTTTGAATTGCTTGCTTGGGTTTTTGATAGTTATTTGAACTTAAACATTTATTGTATTTCAACTAGCTAGGACATTTTGACTTTTAGTTGCCTGATGATGGGGTACCCCCGAAACATGTAGCAAACTACAATTATTTAATAAAGTTGGATACAAGGAATACATGGTGTTTTTTGTGTATTGAATATTTATCCAAATCATCCAGCACCGTCTCTTTACTTTTTTTTTTTTTCAATAGAAAAATAAAAATAAGGTCAGATCTTAAACTGTTTTTCTTTTATTTATTTTCTTTTTAAAACAAAATTTTCTTCCACTTATTTACCAGGGTATAAAAATTTTAGGTGAAAATAACTATTGTAGATGTTATTCACGGATAAATTTTATTTACCTGATTTTTGATGATCATTATTAAGGTGATCTACTCAATTTTTCTAACGTAATAGACATCTCTATAATTCGAAGTTATTTTTAAAATCAATTATTGTAAAAACATTTTAATACAATCCCGTAGAGAGAGCAATATGTTTCGCAAAAATTGATGTGATTTTATATGTTTATATTTGCAGACCGTAGACTAGTACATTCCTATAGGAAAGAATTTACGCTAGTGCTTTTTTCGAAGATATTCCAGAAAACATGTTCGCTACATCGTTGGAGTTTGGAATTATTTATAATATCATGTTCAATCCCTATGGAAAGAACGCATGTTATGCATGGTAATTATTCCTGTCGTCTTTTTCCTATTTTTCCATTCATAGATATCCCGTTGTCACAAGTTTTCGAAATCATTTTTGCACTAAAACGTCTTGCGATATTTAGTTTTTTGATTATACTACAAAAAAACATATTACGTGTTCAGTGAACGACTGATTTTTCCCGGAGGAACTAGCAAAGGAAATGATGCTTTAAAAAAAACGTCAAGTAATAAAAGAGTAGACATTTTGTGTTAGAACGTATAGCCGTTTTATAATCATTTTGTTTTGAAAGAAAACACTAGAATCAAGATTCGCCTATTGCTCACTACCAGACTTTTTTATGTACAATACTTATATTATAGCTATTCTTTACTCTTGTTAGACAAATGAATTGAAATAAATAACTGTCATGTATGGACTGCTATTAGGATAGCGATTACTACTTCTAATAAAACTTGGAAATAAAAACAAATATTGGGTATATTTATCCTATAGTTTCGCTGCTCGTTTCTAGCACAGGTTCAGATTTTTCACAATGTACAGTCACGCGCAAAAATATCAAGTACACAAAAGAGATATTCTGATGCAATAGCAAAAGTTTTAAGTCGTATTAATTTCTTTTAAATTTCGTGTTATCTCGTGTCTGCGATCGCTTACTATTGGGTCAGAATATTTCGTATGTGTCCTCGATATCTTTGCGCGTGATTGTACAACAACGAGCTTTCGTGGACACTCTTTGGCTTTCATTCGAAATGGGACGCGTTCACTTGGACGAGGAATGAATAAAGTCCACCTTTAACACATACCTCGTGCAAGTGTATGTTTAGTGTTCTCGAAAGTTAGCGCGACTTGTATGTATAACGTTTATGCTGCAGCTACGATGCTTCGTAAATCGTTTGTTTCTCGAATCAAACAGTACAAAGTCGTGCAAAGAAACATTATAATAAAATGCTCTTAAGGCTATCCGGGTTAGTGACAGCGATTAATTTTCATATTGGTTAAAACGTAATCTACTTGTGTCAGCAACAATTAACACCCCTTTTTAAAGATTTGTAAAAATCTGAAACGAATTTCGTAACCATAACCAAATACAGCAGTAGTTTGGAAATGTTTGGGGATCAACATAAACGTGTTTGATATTCAGAGATGTTTGTGTCATATGTGAGCAACGAGAGTCATTGATGATGTGCGAGCAGCGAACAACCCAGAGGTTATATTTATCCCGAAGCCTTGCTGCTCGCTATTTACACATATCCAAAGATGCTCGCTGCTCGCATGTGGCATAAACCTGGTAATTTGTATTGGTGAATTTATGGTGCAGCCCGACTCCTCGCCCGGCTTAAATCTGCGCAACATCGATCATCGCCAAACACCTTCAAATTGGCGCTGTAATTAGCTCCTTGAAGTTTGCTCTTACTCTACCATACTATACTCTTTCATTTGAAAACCAAACGTTCAATGGTACATCGCAACTACAACATAAATGTACATGGCGAGCAGTCTGGCGATGTCCAAGCAGCGATGACATGCTTTTTATTGAATATTTTAATTTATAAAAATAAAGGGTATGATTATGGTAAATGAAATTATATTTTAACTTTTACATAAAATCAATTCTCATAATATTTATATATGCATAAATTTATATAAACAAATAATTTGCAGGAATAGATATTATGCAAATCGTAAAATTTTGGCTACACAGCATTCGTATTATATTTTGTCTGAAACAGCAGAAACAAATATATCCAATAAACCCCTAGTACGATGAAATCATTTCTTTATCGTATTAAGTACGTCTTAGTTACCGTTTTCCAAACACAAGGAACGCTTTATATTATATTTTACAAAACATTTTAAAATAAATAGAAATATTAGCTGCAGAAATTATTTTTTTATTTATTTTTAATTTTACCTTTTGAAATAAAAAATATAAGTCGTAAGTATACAGGGTGTCTCTAAAAGGTTTCTACAAAACGATACCACATACTCCTAAGACCAAAATTAGACGATTTAACCAAACTTAACTTTATCCAAAAGTGCTTGGTTAAGGTGCTACAGACCATGAAAAAGTTCTTAAAAATATTTTGCTGTTTTTTTAAAATTACTAAAAAATTGGCTAATATGATCATAATAAAATTTGGTATGTAGCTATGTAAAGGAAAAAGGTATTTCTAGACAATATGTTTTAACTTTATATAAGTGGTCAAAAATAGGTCATTGATATGCAAAATTTCTTATAATTTTTTAATGGCTGAATAAAAATTCATAAAACTTTACTTGTAGCTAAACAGTGTATATGTTACTGGGAAAACCCGATTTCAGGCCAAACTAGTTTGTCCTACGCCAAACCAGTTTGTCCTACGCCAAACCGGTTCATCCTAATCGTCTCAGAATAAACTGGTTAGGCCAGGATAATCTATTTAGGCCTAAATACTTTAGGGTTAACCTGTTTGGCCTAGGCCGAACTGATTTTGAATTATTATTTAAGTAAATTAATGTTAAAAATTAAAAGGCAATAAATTAGATGAGCAATATTTATTCAGACATAATCTATCCAATTATAATAACAGTATTGATTAGAAGTGACACAATACTTGTATAAAACTATAAAATAAAATTAGTAGTTCTCAGTTTGTATTCTTTGGCCTTCATTATGTTCATGTTTATTCCCATTTTCACTAACGATTGTTAAAATTTAGGCATTGTTATATTAAATAATAAAAAGTACCTAGCAACTAGCGTTATAAGCAATGCCTAAGTTTTAAGAATCGTTGGTAAAAACGGGTATAAATCTTTTATTTATTGTTATAGGGTGTACTATATGGTGGCATTTCGAATTACACAAAATCTAGTTAAGTCTAAAGTATTTAGGCGAAACTAGATTGTCCTGGGCTAAAGTAGTATATCCTGACACGTTTAGGATGAACCGATTTGGCCTAGGACAAAGTAGTTTGGCCTGAAATCGGGTCTGGCCGGTAACATATCCACAGTATTACAAACTATACGTCGATCAGCTGGTACGTACTACCAAAAAAATGCGTCAAGGGGTAATCATGTTTTTTGGCCGTATCGAGCAGTATCTTTAATAGCACCATCAACTAATCAACCTTTGGTGGATGTCAGTTATCAATTGTTTGATGTTCAGAGGTGGGATTTTGTTTCCACAGCGGATTCTAAAACTCGCCAAAACGTCATCATTCAGGCGAAGAGAACAATGTAAATAATGACGAATTGGCGGAAAATGATGACGTTTTGGCGAGTTCATAAAACTCGCCAACAAACAAAATCCGGCCTCAGTAGCGAAGATCTACCGTAGATTCACCGGTTACTACTACCGCTCAATCAGCTGAACGCCGCCGATGGAAATACCGTTTTTCTTCTTACGTCAGTAAAATGTCATGTTATGTTACACAACAAGAGAGGTTAAGCATAAACTTTAACGTGTAACCTGTTAAAGCTATGTGCTGCTGCCATCGCCGGGGCCGGCATTTAGTATTTAGCGGTATTGTGTGTGCCGCTCAAACTTGTCAATAAAATGCCAGGAATAAAATGGCAATCTCACCGCAACCCACCGGTGTATGTGGGGTTTTTTAATTTTTCAATCTGCTGAAAAGTAACATATTTTATTCGAATAAAAGCAGGTTTCTGTAGCTCGTACGCATTTTCAGGACGAGCCAACGAAGCAGCGAGTCCTGCAATCGCAGTGGTTACTATGGTGCTAAAAACTGGCTACTTTGTCATGTTATAATTTTAAGCCACAATTATACCCAGTTTGGATTTTAGATTTTCAGAGTTAAATGTAGGGAAAAAGCAAAAATTTAATATATTGCACGACGCATAAGTTTTACTTGATCTCGTCGTCTTTGCGAGCCTCCGTTGCAACGTCAGCTCGCAAAATATCTCAGTCCAAAAAACTTACTTATTTGCCTGAAAATGTAAATAACTATTTTTAATAAATTTTTCGTTTAATATTAAGTATACCGGGTGTTTATAAAAGTTGTGGTATAGGTAAAACAAATACAAAAAGTCTATATAAATATTTGTCCAAAAGTCAACTCTGTTACCGAGATACAGGGAATTATTTATTACTTTTGATTTATTTTCTCTGGATTGGCTGAATAAAAATTTACAAACATTTTGGGGTGAATACTTCTCATAGGTAGTCTCCTTTGTCTATTACTTTTGTCCTAATATAATTTAAAATTGCAGTGGCGTACAAACTGGTCAAGGTCCCCTTTTTTTTAAATATATTATATAACTTTGTTTTAACTTTTAAAATCTTCATTCAATTTAGCACAAAAGAATAGGTACACCTGATTAATTTTGATAGGATTAGTAGTATTCTAGTAATTAGACTTTTTATAATCCAGTACCTTTAATAAATTCAAACAAATTTTCAAAATTTGAAACAAATTAAACTTAAATAAAGAAAATTAAAATTAAAACCTTTAACCCCCAGTATTATCAACAGTCATTCAACTTTAAATGAGGTTTAATTTGACATATATAGTCTATGTATTTTGCAGCTTAATGTCATTTAAACTATATTCAAACTTCATAAAAATACTATATATTTCAAATTAAACCTCATTTAAAATTAAATGTCTGTTGATAATACTGGGGGTAAGTATGTGATTTTGTTGTTTTAAATAAAAAAACATGTCAGAAACACCAAAATGGTCGTCCTTATTAATTTTTTATAAAATTTAAAATAAAATGATTCTGAATTGTTGATTTATATAAAACACCAACTAAAAGTCTTAATAAAGATTATCAATTTCAGTTGTGTTTATTTAATTTAAATTTGTTTTAAATTTTGAAAATTATTTTGATTTTAGCAAGTTCACTGGACCATAAAATTTGAAATTACAGAAATACCACTAATCCTATCAAAATTGTGTACTTTTTTGTGGTAAATTAATTGAATATTTTTATTGCAACCAAAATAGTAAAATTTTGCTGTGGCGTATAAAATAAATTCAAAAAAGGGGTTACCTTAACCCGTTTCTACGCCCTTGGATTGTTAGAATAAGACAAAAGTAATAGCCAAAATTGGTTCCCATCAGAAATACTCACCTCAAAATTTTTATTAGTACGTCATTTACTATTCTCTATACACCCTGCAATATTTTTTTAATTTGATGGAATATTTTAGAAGTTATAGCATTTTCGCTTTAGACATGTAAAACGTGTTTTTTACAGGTGATATTGGTAAAAAGGCTTTAAAAAGCTTGATTTTGTAAAAAATAAACAACAGTACTTTGGTTCCTCATCAAATAAGGATTGACCGGCTTCAGACTTTTTTTTCAAAATACTTTTGGTTCCCACCCAGGAGGCATATTTTTTAACCATTAGACACAATGTCGTATACGACTTTCATATTTCTATCCTTGTCATTCAAATGCAAAAAAAGAGTCTGTCCTTGTCATGTCGTATACGACATCGTGTCGAGTGATTCAAAAATTACCCCCAGGATATTTCGAAAACAAGTAATTGTTGAAAAATGGCCGAAATCCGATCAATTGTTATTTAATGGGGGTTGTAGTTATTTTTATTACAACTTTTAACAAAATCAAGCTTTAAAAGACTAATTATCCATGTCACCTGTTAAAAGTAGTAGTGTAAGAATATACAGGCTGGCCCAACTAAGAGTTCCCACTTCCCACCCAGGTTATTTTCCAAACAAATAATTTTTGAAAAAAACCCTGAAACCGGTCTATTTTTATTTGGCGGGGGACCAATTTTTATGGTAATGCAAGGGACAACCCCTCACCCAGTTATGCAGGGAAACTACCCCTTAAGAAATTTTAAATGGCAATAGTGGTCGAGTGATACATCATTGCAAAGCTCCTACTATTTTCTATACGCCTGTTAGATTTTTTTTTAATTTGATGGAATATTTGAGAAGGTATAGCATTTTCACGTTAGACATGTAAAACACGTTTTAACAGGTAACATGGGTAAAAAAGGCTTTTAAAGCTTGATTTTGTTAAAAGTTACAATAAATATAAATACAACCATATTGATCAGTTTCAGGCTATTTTTCAAGAATTACTTGTTTTCAAAATAACCTGGGTGGGAACTAAAAGTATTTTGAAAAAATGACTCTTAATCCGGTGAATCCTTATTAGATGGGGAATCAAAATATGGTTGTAATTATTTTTAACAAAATCAAGCTTTAAAGGCCTTTTTAGCCCATGTAACACGTTTTACATGTCTATCCGGAAAATGCTATAACATCTCAAATGTTCCATCAAATTAAAAAAAAATGACAGCTAGAGAATAGAGAAGCTTTAAAATGATGTATCACTCGACCCCTTTTGCCATTTAAGATTTCTGAAGGGGTAGTTTCCCTGCATAACAGGGATTACCATAAAAATTGGTTCCTCACCAAATAAAAATCGACCGGTTTCAGGGTTTTTTTCAAAATTTATTTGTTTTTAAAATAAGCTTGACGGAAACTCTTAATTGGGGCACCCTGTATAAGGTAAAGTTCACAAGACTTATTATACTACCTCTTTACAATGGATTACATAAACGTTTTACACCATCCTAATTTTGAAATTAAATTTTCAATTACTTAAAATGTAAAATCTTGTTGTTTTAGGGTTTAGGTTTGTAGTTTGTACTTGAAAATTACCTGTAAAAATATACCTAGTACCGAGTGCTGGTGTCATCTCCATTAAAATCAAAAATAGTAAACATATGAAATAATAACCAAAAATATCGGTTTCAAAATAAAAACGATATTCGGTTGTCTCGGGATTAATATTTCTGGATTTCAAAAATTTTTTAGTACTAATTGAAGGACACAGGAGAAATGATAAATTTCCAAAGTTAGCCATTTTTAGAAAAAGATGCGTAATTATAGCAAAAATACGGTAGAATCTGACAAGCTATTCGAATAGAAACGACGAGAGTCACAAGTTACAGAGAATTTAAGCTACCCTGTTCAGAAGAAACAAAATGAATGAGTGCAAACTTTAAAAGTCGATTTTCTTAAAATGTATGATTTTTGACAATCATCCTTTTGCTCCTGCACTCTTCGATTGTTATATTAGTATATCGCCGTTTAGAATATTTAATTTGCTTTGTTGGTATGTATACCTCAAATTTTAGTTATACTTGTAAATTCCGTAACTTTGCAAGCGCTGTACATTTAATTTTGTTAGAAAAACAGAAATTACTTTCAGGTTTATTTTTATTTTCAGAGATAATTTTAATTAATAAACTCGATATTCTCATTTAAAATTAAATGAATTGATTTAAAGGTTCTCTTCTATATTTTCTGTATTTAACTCCAATTACAATAAATTATTTAAAGTAATTATTTTTTCTTCCAACTGATTAATAATTAATAAGTGTAGTTGAATAAATTAGAATTCGTGTTACGACATTAATACTGAAATTTATTGATTTTTTTAATAATAACTACTAAAAGTGATCTAAAATTAAAGTATTTTAAATGAAGTATCGCAACAAGATAAAACATGACCATTTGACATCTATACGACGACTTTTTCAAAAATAAAATTATTAAGTCAAAAAAATAAGTTTAAAATAGGCCTAACTTTAAGTATTTTTAATGATTTTTTTGGTCATTTTGGATGGATAATATTAAAAAAATGTTGCATACAAGTCTTAAGTAGAAGTTCCACTTTCATATGATATTCTTATTTTGTATTTAGCTCAATACATATTCGCGTAGTTTGATATATAAAAACAGGGAAAAACCCATATAATTTTGTAGACTCCATATTCTCTTAAGGCAAAAATCGATAATTTACTAATTAATTTTATATTATATTATAATATTTTATAGGGTGTGTATAAATACGTATTATTCATTTACGTGAGTATTCTTTAGAAACTTGTATGCTTAAAATGTCAATACGAAAGTGTTGAATTCATTGAAGTTAAAAATTTTTGGTAATAAAAATTCAATTTCAAATTAAATAAATATCACCTTATTTCTAAAAATTAAATTATTTAAATGTGTTTTTAACTCATTTAAATAGATTAAAACTAATCTCTCGTATGACTCTAAAGAGCGAAGGTGTCATCCTAGCTACATGGTACAATGTATGTAGAATTTTACTGGGTTTACATAGTTAAAACCAAAGTCAAACTATAACTTAAAGAAGTTTAAAAAGGTATTTTATTTTGAATATATGCATTAAAATTCACGAGAATTTTTGAAATTCAAAATAAAAGTAATTTATCAAAAAATAAAAACCATTTTTTTATTAATGTTTTTGTAAAATTCAAAAAGAGTGAAAATACGAATCCTACACCTAATTTATATTTTTTAAATTCTAACGTGTAAACTTATATGGCACTAAAATAGGACAAGTGTGCAAATAAAAAAGCCAAGGGGACTATTGAGCATTCCAATTTACAGTCTCAAACCACACATGTCTTCTAGATTCATGTTGGAAGTAGACCACACAAGTTTATTCAAAGTTAATTGATATAATCATCTTTTTTTGTATAAATTAAGAAAAAATAATTATTTGTTATTGTGATCATAATATAATAATAAGTGATAAGTATTACTGCATTTTTATATTTGTATATTGTGAATTAAACTAACTCGGGTATAAATTAAATTTTAATAAGGGTAATGGCATTATATATTTCCATATTATCAAAATTTATTATTAAATATAAATAATCTTGTTTAACTAAATAATTAAACCAACGCTACCGCTAATATCTCTTACAGTACATAGTTCATTTAGTTGGGGAAGAATGTAACGTATAATTTTGTAAGTGGGTAAGCTCGGATGAATAATTTATAAATTCATTTGTTATTAATATTCCCAGGAGATTTAAACGAGACACTTCTAAAGTGCAACCATTTTCTTCTACTGATCGTGCAGTTTCTTCACTTAATGTAAATACTTTGAGAACTTTATTGCATGTGGGGTTTAGTTTCTCTATAAACTTATAATTTTTTAGTAGTGTTAATAAAGAAACAAAAGAAAGATAAAGTTTTTACAAACTTAACTTATAGAATAGAGTAAGTTACATTATGAATACTAACTTTTATAATTTTAAACTATATTGTCGGTATGAACGAGTCATTAAACTAAAATTAAATTAAAACCAATCATATCAATAGATACCTACTTCAAAGTCTCCGTAAATATGGAACTGAAGTAATAATAACTCTAGTCAACAAAATTTTGTAACAAGAAAGATGTTTACTAATTTTCAGATACTCATCTACCCTCATTATAAAACCATATTCGTATATCAGAAATTTGTTAGAGCAACTACTAGTGACATGTATGTTTGTTGTTTTTTTTCTAAATCTGCAAAGTGTACGAATGGAAAACGCTAGAATCTTCTAGAATCTAGATCATTATTCTTCTAGAATCTTCGATCGTGTGTTGTGAGTTTGCGCGTGTAGATATTCCAGAATGTTCTAATTTGTGAGTATACAAGAAAGCGGAGCAAAACCCAAAATTGTTAATTAAGAAGTTAATAACTAGTGAATGGTTGGGTCTTATGGTTGAAGTTAAGTGGTTCTTGAGTAATGTCCAGAAATTGTAAAAGTGATCCTGCTAACAGGTTTTGTTACATTTATGGTGAAATTACTTTTAAAACTTCAGGCCATTAGTAAAACATTTATATGAACATTATTTTGGATTTCCTGTAAGGCACCAAAATTAGTGTGGGTTATATTACGTGTGTGGGGTTTCTTACTTCATGGGCAAAACGATCAAAAACATCTATGCAATTCGGAATTCCTGTGATTTGGATGGAGTTCATAGACCATTCAGCAAATTGTTATTTTTGCCTTACTGATACAAAAGGTATTACAATAAAAACTAGCAAAGAACTACTACCTATAAGAACTTAAATCTATAATGTATCTGTTGAATCAGAGAAAGAAGATGACATGATGTTTGATCCTAATTTTCAAGCAGCTTCCTCATCTTACGGGCCGCATTTACCATCTCAAAAATATCTCAATGGTTTGGTTCGTGATTTAAATTTGTCCAAACAGCAGGCAGAACTTTTGGGAACTCGATTAAAGGGATGGAATTTGTTACAACCAAGAACTTTGTGAAAGCAAAATCAGTGACGCCAAGATTAAAGAGGGTATATTTGTAGATCCAAAAATCAGGCAATTGATGATGGATGAAATAGTTAAAGAAAAACTTAGTGATCTGGAAAAAGAGCTAGGGAATCTTTCATGGAAGTTACGTAAATTTTCTCGGAAATCGTCAATTAACTATAAATGTATTATCCAGAAGCTTTTAACTACTTATAAGATTTTGGGTTGTAACATGTCCTTTATATATATTTCCTTCAATCTCGTTTGTGCTTCTTTCCTAAAAATGTGAGCGCAGTTAGCGATGAGTCCGGTGACAGATTATCTCAGGATATTTTTACAATAGAACAACGATTCCAGGGCAAGTGGAGCCCAAGTATGCTGGCGGACTACTGTCGGGGATTAAAACGGAACGTTCCTAAAACAACAGAAAAAATTCATATGGTTAGATTATTCATTTTGTGACCTCGGTATCTTTGAGCGTGATTGTACATACTTTGATTATCCTCATGGTTATAAAATATAAAATATATACGTTCATAAATCTCGAACTACCTGTAAGTTACCGTAATTAATTTACTTGTTATGAATATATTATAATTTTATTATCGCCGTAAACATATGATGAAGTAATCGTCTAAAAAATGCATTAATGTTGTGTACTGTTAAATATTGCAGTAGCGTGCGAGTCAATCAAACCCAAACCATGAATAGCTGCGAAAGAGTTCATAAAACAGGTTCGGTTAGTTCATTTCCTATCTTTCAAAGCTTGATTGATGTGTGGTTAACATAATATTTCCACACAAAAGCTTAATATTCGAAAAAGAAAAATCCACAAATTTGTTTATTTTATAATTACGAATTTGCATTAAATACAGGAGGAAGCAGTTTTTAGCATACCAAATAATAAAAAGGTAGAAAAGGTAAAATTGCCGTCCAATTTTCAACTCTACTGGTGTAATTTAATTTGTAAGTCAATTTTTCATTCAAATTTTCCAAACATTATATTTGAATATTTTTTCGTTACAGAAGTATCGCCGGTACCTACAAATGACTCCAATTTGCGCTGAACGGAAAATTTCAACTAATCATTCCAATTCCGTTGTCAATTTTAAATATTTTTTCAATAAATCAAATTATCTGAAATTGAATGTTATCAAAGTTTGATTTACTTCGATTTGCGAGCCATTGAATCGTATCGTTTTCATTATACAAACCGCCCGGCGCCCACATGTATTTACATTCATGTACAGTTCGTATTAAACAAAAGAACAACTACCGCTTTCATTTTTCATTACTACTGGAATTAAACAGTTACATGGTTTGCAGCTGAAATTAAAAACTGTATACTCAATACATCTTAAATTCAACAAATTCGGACAGGTTCTTAATTAAAAAAACCGAATGAAAAAGTTTTTATTTATCCTTTTCTAATGATAAACCAAATATTAATGTAGGTTTGTATAATTTTTTATAAAGTCTTCATATATTTTTCATTGCAACTATAATATAACTTTTATTTTTAATTGATTATTTTTCCATTTGTACGAAATATAGAAAGTTTTGTCGTTTATTTCAACTGCCGAATGTCCACCAATGCGACACAGTCGGTATAAATTCGTTACTACTGTTCAAAACTTTTACATCAAATACAGTTTGAGATAAAATCAATAATTATTTTAACACCGACTAAATTTTCTGTCTTTTTCAATTAAGAAATATTTTCTATAAGATTTAGTCACAGGAAAGAACACAATAATTTTCATTTAAAAATATTTACTAAGAAGGTGAAAATGCAACATAAAATGTGACCCACTTAATAAATGTTATGAATTCGTGTCTTCTCAGAAATGAAGAACTTTTCGAAAACATGTTTTGAAATACAAGGTATATAGTTTTAAGGGATAAACATGTTTTTTTTAATATAAACCTAGTTTCAAATATTCTTTAGTTTCCTTTAAGTTTAAAAAAAAGTAAAGAAAATTAAAAATACATTTGTTTCTACTATCATTATGAGATTTTTATCTAGACTGTCATAAAATAAATTATTCCGGACAAAATTATGACATAAATATTTTTTGAACTTGAAGAATTAGCTATTCAAATTAATTTTTCCGCCAAAAATAACATTACAAGTAGGTTAGTGCAAAGGGCGTTACCTCGGTGACAACTGAAAGTTGTATGGCAACCATAACAAAGTGATCTTAACCAACCTACTTGTAACGTTATCCCAGTGGCGTAACTACTATTAAGGGTTGGGAGACTTAGGGAACCATTTAGGTCCCCCGAGACTCAACAATAATTATTTATTTTCCAAATTTATACAAAATTTTCCTGACTTTCAAATACTAAAAAAATTCTAGAACAAAAAACGAATACCTCCTGTTATTCCCACATCCTAAAAATTTGGCGTTTATTATTTATTTTAAACTAGGGATTCTAATAAATATTTCTCGCAAAATCCTCAAAAAACGCACAAAGTATGACTATGAAAATCAATTAGTCTGTTTACCATTGTATGTAATATTAAAAATATGTTTAACCCCAGTATTTACCTTAAAGGCCCCATACACTATCAAACAATTTGCGCACCAGACGGTGTTGTGGAAACATATTGACAGTGTATGGCGATGTTGCACAAACTTTGGTGTAAATTCAAACATGTTTGAAATAATTTGCGAAAGATGTTGCGCAAACATGTTTGTGCAAATTGTTTGATAGTGTATTAGGCCTTTTAGATGAAATTTTAAAGTGGTTATCTTATATGGTTTACGAGAAAATAAATAAATCTTGAAAAAATCTCATTTATTTTAAAAATATTCTATGGTCGAGTCCCAAATAAATGATAATAGAAAATTAAATATGGACGAAGGCTTAAAAATTGCTTTGTTTGAAATATAAAATATTTTGATAATATTATAATACTCATTGAAGCATAGAATTGTATAAAATGTGGTTTATAAATTCTGAAAATCGAGTGAAATCTGAATTTTTAAATAATACAAATTGTTCTCAGTGTTGGGTTGGTCCACCATGCAACCGAACAAATGCTGGGTGACCTTTCCCGATTGCTTATGGTGGCCCCTAATACTACCTTATCAGCAACTCTAAAAAAATCTAATCTTCTGGAACTTCTTTTATTCTAATAAAGATTTTGCATATAAATTTTGCAATGTATAACACAGATGTTTGAATTTTAGTTTTATTTTATATTTAAGTTTTTTCAAAAATTTTTAAATGAAATATTCTACTGTACAAATTCTGGCATATACTTCTAAAAATTGGACGATTTATCCAAAAATATTTCCATCAAAATCAGAAATTAATGCATTAAGGCGCGATTACCCATCGAACTTCTTAAAAAATATATAGAGTGTAACAAAAGTAACGCACAATAGCAGTAACTTTTTAATGTAATGTAATTAAAATCATATTTTTCATTTTTATATAGTTACCCAGTGGCATACCATGTCGTTTTTTGCACCGAAATTCATAAAAAATAATTTTAATCTGATAAAACTTTAATAACTTTAGAACGGGGCAAGATTTTCCAAAAAAATTTTATGCATCATGAACTGAAATTCAAATGGTAACTAAAATAACATTTTTAATATTTTGTAGTTACTCAGTGGCGTACCATGTCGTTTCTTGCACCGAAATTCATAAATCAATTTTAATCTTAAATTAGTTAGGAAAAACTTTAATAACTTTAGAACGGTCAAGGTTTTTCAAAAATTCTTTATGCATCATGAACTGCAATTCAAAAGATAATAAAAATCACATTTTTAATATTCTTTAGTTACTCAGTGGTGTACTATATCTTTTTTGCACCGAAACTCATAAAAATTTAATTTTAATCTTAAATTATTTTGGAAAAACTTTAATAGCTTTAGAACGGTGCAAGATTTTCAAAAATTCTTTATGCATCATGAACTGCAATTCAATAGGTATTAAAAATACAATTTTTAATTTTTGTAGCTACTCAGTGACGTACCATGTCGTTTCTTGCACCGAAATTCATAAGAAATCAATTTTAATCTTAAATTATTTTGAAAATACTTTAAAATGTTAAAATTTAGTGATATGTTAAAGTTAGGCTTTCTAAGTGCATTACCAAGATTCTGCATTAGACCGAAGAAATATTTTTCCAGATTTTCGAAAAATTAACGATAATGAATAATTAAAAAAAGATGCACCTGCGCCGCATTTTTTTTAATTTAAAACTTGGAATTACATTTTTAAAAGAGCGAAAACAAAATTTTTTACAGCTCTATTTTTGGCCCACGAAGATCATATTGTAAATACTTTTTTATAAACCATGTAATTATCTAAAGTTATAAAATATATGGAGCAATTCTTAAGAAAGGAAATAAATTAAAGGATAACACAAATATTTGGACTGCTTCAATAAATTAGAAAAACTTGTGATGTATTTTCTTCCAGCTTTATTATTTATACTTTTTGTATAAAATAAATTAAAAACTATCGATTAAATAGAAAAAGTAATTGAAGCAGTCCAAATATTTGTGTTATCCTTTAATTTATTTAAAAACTATCGATTTCGGGATTATTATATCCCATCTTCAGGTATTTAAAGAATCATTATTGTCAAGATAATGTCACATGTCACTATTATCTTCACAATAAAGATTGTTTAAATACCTGAAGATGGGATATAATAATCCCGAAATCGATAGTTTTTAATTTATTTTATTCAAAAAGTATAAATAATAAAGTTGGACTTAAGGAAAATACATCACAAGTTTTTCTAATTTATGTTAAGAAAGGGTTTCCCCATATTCCAGAAATGCTCAATATAACCCCATTTTTTTAAGGAAATCACTTAGTTTTCACGATATTCTTCAGATGGATTAATTAAAATGGATATAATAAATAATAGGTCCAGATAGGGCGAGATTTCCAAAAGGTTAGTGGTCCCAGGCACATGCTTGACCGGGTGGCCCCCAATGAGCCAGTCCGACACTGATTATACTGTGTTATTATAATTATATTAACTTGGGAGTTAATGAACAACTATCCAAATTTCCACAAGTTCACATAATTCCATTAAAATTATGTAAAAATTCATACTTTTTTAATTGAATTTCTGAGATACTTCGTTTTTTAAATAAAAATACTAGCAGCTAAGTGAAGTAACCTTTGAGTACATATTATTAAATATTCAAATGTTTTTGCTTAAGGAACTAATATTCCTAGTTACGCCACTGCGTTATCCCATTAGTTTTAATTAGGCCGCTTAGCTTGAAAACCCAATAATAAAAAATGTTTTCAACAAAATTTATTTCTTTTTTAAGGTGTAATAAGATTATTTAATAAAAAACAAAGGTTTATATTTAAAAAGTTGAACTTGAGAGTGAGGTACAGTGGACCATTGTATACAGTGAATTAACGCCTATATTGTTTTCTATTGACTACATTCACATAGAATATCATTAAATACCGTGTTCTAGTACATTTCTCTCCTGCCAGTGCTCGACATAGTACCACTATGGAAAGAACTGTTGCCGCTATTTTTCTGCCCATATTGGTACCAAATCTAATTTTGTACATCCATTTCTTAAATGATTTTTAGTAAAAACCGTTACCAATTAAGTTAATATTGTTGTATTCCTTAAATAACGATTTAATAAGCTCTCGAATAACGGGCTTTGGATTTTTGTACAAGTTATGTTAAGTATAGAAATACGTTACATTTTTAAAAATGTCATGTTGGGAACTATTAGACCTTTTGCTTATAGAGCATATTGGATTGCGATTTTAGGAATTACCTAACCTACCTTTTAGTAGATGGTACAAACATTTAAGAGTTATATTGAATCCATCATCAATCCACTATGACCAAGCAGAGATGGACTGGAAACCCCGGGATCTTACACGTTGATCCAGTGTAACCCAAAGCGGAAGACAAATCATTTCCCACTTTTAAAAAAAAAACATAAGTTATGATCTCATTCTACCAATCAAGTTATAAAACTTTGAAGTGAATTGTTTTTTAACCGGTTTAAAACATTTTAAAAGTGATCCACTGTACCGCACTCTCCCCTACATACATAAAATTAAAATGTAAGTTTTGTGTTTTATTTTGCCCCTTGAAACCAAATAACTTTTATTTCAAAAACTGTTCCCCCAACCTTCGACTGCTTGACTCCCTGGACGTTGCCGAATTTTTTATCCACCCTATACAGGGTGTCCCGTAATTATGTGGAGACAGACATTGTGGGACGGATTTATCACATCAAATTTAGATGGCAAGTTCCTTTAACTCTTTCCCCAGAAATGCTTACCTCAAAGTTACAACCAGTTAAAGTTCACTTTTCAAAAAATAAAAACCCACATAACTTTTTTCTCTATGCAGGAAACCACAAAAACTGCTATGAGGGGCTAATTTTAAGTTGTTTATAATATGGTATTGTTGTATTTCTCAGTCATTTACTACCAGTTAACCTAAACTTAAAATTTAAGTTTTACCATAACTTTTTTTGGTGTCACTTTTTTGCACTTTCAACTTGTTTTCTTATAAAACAAATAATTGACTAGAAAAAGGTTTACCTGTTTAGAATCGCTAAAGTCAATCGTTTTCGAGATCATCACATTTAAAATTTCGTTTTTCATAATAAATTATTTATTTTTAAGGAAATCAGTTTAAATTGCAAAAGAATTGATAACAGAAAAAGTTATGGTAAAATTTAAATCCTAAATTGAGGTAAACTGGTAGTGATTGAATGAGAAATTGCAAAACTACAATACTATATTGTGAAGAACTTAAAATTAACCCCCCCCCCCCCCCACCATTGCGGTTTTTATCATGATAGCTACAAAGGAAGAAAAGCTACGTCGGTTTTTTTTTAAAGTAAACTTCAACTGGGTATAACTTTACAGGGAAGCATTTTTGGGCAACTCATTAGAGGAACTTGTCACCTTGATTTGAGGTGATACATCCGTTCCACTATGTCTGTCCACATAATACGGGACACCCTGTATAGCTCAATGCATATTCTCAATGACATATTTCACGTAACTCGATCCGGATTGGATTGGATTGAATTGAATGGTGATTGGCTCGATCCGCATTTTTTCGAAATAAACAGGTCGGACTGGATTCACTTTTTGGATAATTGAATTGAATCCTATAACTGAATCCAATCCGACATGTTTATTTCGGAAAAATGTTGATAAAGTCAATTGCTATTCAATCCAATCTGAATCGAGTTACATGAGATAAACGTAGTCAATATTATATTTTTACATACTAACATTCTAATTATCCTGTATTTATTTAAATAAAAAATTTAAAATTAAATTAGCATGGGTATTCATGTTTATGATCCTATTTTTTTATTAAAATAAATAAAACAATTTCGGTCTTTGCCGTATAACAAGTAAATATTTAAAATTCAGTTTTTGTAACTTCACAGAAAAAAGGAAAATATTCTTATGCAAATGTCACTAAATACTCCTATGCCTGTACCGTAGAAAATTATTTATGCGCGAGTGTAAGTAAAAGCGATGAGATAAAAAATTACATAAAAAGCGTCGGTCCGTTTTGGGCGTTCTCGCTCTCATGTTCGTTTATTTTTATCCAAAGCAATTAATAAAATGTATCTCCTGCGAGTATATTTTATCCTGGATATATGTAGCATAAAAGTTAAAACCAAAACAATTCCGCGTGGGCTACATAAATTTCTTAACCAGCTAGAGACCTGTAATTTCACCTTTATGGTTTTAAAGTAAACCGCTCTAAATCTCCGGGGGTCGGTTAAGTTGTTTTATTAAAGAGTTGCGGGGAACTTGTACCTCAAGTTGAGTACTTTTGTATAGTAATGATGGAATTACGCGATGAACTTGTGGTGTGGAATCTCGCCTATTTGCTATAATTCCAACAGGAATCATGAAAAGCATCATGTAGATCGCGTCACTGCATATATTTAATGTATTTGAAGTTAATGACGCGATCGGTAAGGCTCCTGTGAAAGTACATAGGTAGATATAAGCATATAAGGTTAAAGTCAAATCGATAAGTATCTTGTTATACATATATTTCGTTTGTTGCATCCTTCAACAAAAAACTATTTCGTTCCAAATACAGTTTCCAACAGGTTTTACCACTTCAAATGAAATCCTATTATGTATTATGTAGAATGTGCTAAGGAAATTTATTACCCCCTCCACTGATTATTTACCACCACAACAAGGTCAAGAGTATATTTTAATGAGATGTTTCAATTTATAAAGGCAGGCCCTTACTATACCAGTGAATATGGAATCAATACTTTATAAGAATTTAGGGTTTAAAATCTATAGAAATGATTTTAATTGGAATTGTAATTGTGGTAATATTTTATAATTTGCATATGTGTGAGTGACGGACCGGTGTATCTTTGTTGATTAAGCGAGGTGTTAATAGTTGACAGGTAATTATTTTAGCTCTGAATACGCTTTGTACAATGTACTGAGGGATTACAACGATATGAAGCAAGTTTAATACTATTAGATGCGATTCATAGCAAATATCAATACTAAACATGCAAGCTCATTTCTCTTTCAAACAATTAAACATAACCTATAAATTTGTAGTAGTCTTGTTATAATTATAATACAGCTTAATTTTAGATCCATTCTGTTGTACGTTAGTTAAACTATCTCAGTTTTATCATGATTGATTTTTCGTGGACAGGTTTAAACTTTATTCCACTGCGGAAGTTAAAAAAGGGTTTGTGATTATTTATCCCAAGGTAGAGAATAATTTCGACGCTTGAGTGGAAGACGTCAGGCCGTCTTGCCTCCCTTGAAACCAATTTCGAACTAATCGCTATCCTTTGTCCCAAGACGCTATCCCGAGGTGATGCTAATCGGCTCCACCTGGGGAATCCCACCCGCCTTTCCACAGAGCGCCCCCCACATGTGCTATTACCAGGGTGCGGATCATTTATCTTTTGTTTCGTCAAGCGTTCTTTTGGAATGAGTTCTTTTGTTGTTGGCACGTTCTTGTTTCTCAGCGTGTTTCGAGATCACAAGATCACAAGTAGTGCACTCTTCAATCATCTGATTGTTTTTAATTTCGATTCTCTTCGATAACGTGATTACGGCAGCCCTTCTTTGGAGCTTTTGCGTGCTTCTCGATGTTTTTATCTGTTGCACTGCAAAAAAATGCAAAAAGCACTAAGTAATTATTTTCTACCAAAAACTCATAGAAAAACCAGCATACTCTTTAAATTTTTCAATATTTTTAATCTTACACTGGTAATGTAATTTATCACATTAGTCCTTTCTCTTATTTAAACTAAATATAAAAATTAGTTTCCTTTCCTAATTCCTACGAAAATACGATTTTTAAAAACTTATAAATTAGCAATAAAGTTTAATAGTTTAAAATAAACATTATAGAAGTTTCTATTATTTCTCTAGAGATTTTGACTATTGAGAAGGAGCAGTAGTAATCTCTTCTTATCTACATGAAGATCCTTTTACCTTAAATCGCTCCGGTTATTCTGGTGCCTAATTTTGAGGTAAAAGTAGATTTTATCCTGAATGTTTAAACTACTTTTAAGCTAATAAGGTCCTTTAAAAAACAGACCTTAAAAATATACATTCAAGAAAATGTACATAAACATTAAAATATAAACGCACAACATACGCCCTGAATTATAAACACTTTCGTTGCGTTAAGGTTTTCGTTGAAAAATGAAAGAAAAAGTATCCATAATTCGGGCCCCGGAGAGACAATTATCTTATTATTATAAGCACATGTATTCGGTTGAGACATGGGTTTTTATTCATAAACAATTTTCTTCCAAAGATTTTTTAAAATTTCTATTTGGGTACTACAATGTAAAATCTTCTGGCTATAATTTTTTTGAAATTTAACAAACAACAGAAAAACTACAAATAATTTAAGGTTTTTTCTAAAATTATTTAAAAAATGATACTCTAAGGCATGTTTTGTATTAAAAAAGAAACATAAAAAAAATGCATTATAGCATCGTTGTCGTTCGAAATTTAGTAATTTCATTGCAATTTTAAAAATCACCGTAGATTCGTAAATAAATATAGGGTGTCGAAAAATTCGAGCGACAACGCTTAACTGGAGATCAAATTCATTTAAATAAAAAAATGCACTGTTTAAAAGTTATAGGCCACTAAAGTTGATTTTTTTTAAATATTTTTTTTTCTCAAACGTCTTCTGTGACGTTTAACAAGCTTTAAAATGTCACTTTTTATGTTCGTTGATTCTATGGTCACTTTGTACTGCCTAGGAGTAGAAATTAATACTTTGCACAAGGAATAAAAGGGCGGAGTAGAAATGAATTTTAGGCAACAAAGTATACACTAACATTGTATTATGTGTTGTATGTAAATTAAATGTCAAATTTTAAAATTATTTATTATATTACTATTTTAAAAATTTCCACGTTTAAAGAAAAAATAGCATGTTTTATTCGGAACAAAAGAACTTTTTCCGCGGGACCCGCAAAGCTCAATCCGCAAACCAACATGCTCGCCACAAAACGTACTTCTTTTACTCCTAATAAAACAATATAATTACTATTTTAATTATGGCCAAAATTGCAACGATTTTTTAATGAAATTTTGTATACGTACATTTGAATACTGAAAGCTCAATTGATAAAAAATTAGCGAATGTTGGACTTTTGTAAATGATGTTGGATGAAAGAAGAAGTCCTAAAATAATCAAAAACTTTTTAGGTATTTAAAAACTTTATGTAAAAATTATGATTTTATGTAGAAAACTTCAAAACGCATATTTTTTGTCCTTTATAAATTTTTCGTATGCTGAGTCGTTTTTGCATAAAATCAAAAAAAAATGTAAGTAAGTTAGGTCACTTAACATACATTTTTAATAAAAGATGTTTTTAAAGCTCAAAAATCCCATTGCATTTACTCGATATTAATTACATATAAGCCTTTACTCTAAACCTGAATTTAATTAAACAGAGTGCGGAAAAATTCTGTATAATCATGGCTATAAATTATTTATATTGGTTTGATTAATAGTATATTGTTTTGTTAGAAGTAAAAGAAGTAAGACTAGCTATGCGAGTCCCGCAGATACATGCGAGCCACAAAGAGTTCTTTTACTCCGAATAAAACATGCTATTTTCTCATCAAACGTCGAAATTTTTAAAATAGTAATATAATAAATAATTTTAAAATTTGACATTTAATTTACATACGACACATAATCAATATTAGTGTATATTGGGTTGCCTAAAATTCATTTCTACTCCGCCCTTTTATTCCTTGTCAGTGAAAAGTAGTAATTTCTATTCCTAGGCAGTACAAGGTGATTATAGAATCAACGAACATAAAAAGTGATATTTTAAAGCCTGAAGACTGAAGACAGAAGAATGTACTTTAATGACGTTCGAAGAAAAAAACTGTTTTATAGGAATGTGTTTTGACATTTATCTTAAACTTTTCTTATATTTATCTAATCATGTGACTGAGATAAGACACTCAATTTGAAATCTCAAATGGAATAATCAGATAATTGGACTATTCCATTCAAGATTTTAAGCTTGTCAGTCTTATCTCATTCACATGTTCTCGAAACCCAACAGTAGGGTCAAAAATATGTGACAAGTTTTGAATCTTACAACATTTATATGAAACATTTTTTTATCAAACCAATATTAAATAAATTACAGCCATTATGCAGAACTTTTCCCACACCCTGTATATTAATAGATCGAATGTATTAAATTATGTACTACAAAAATATTTTTTCTTATCCGCTCGTATTTCAAATATAAGTTGTCATGATTGAAAAGATAATAGTAGAAAAAAAAACGTAGGTATATTCATTCGTTGCAAACTTTAAAAAAGAACCACGAGAAAAATCGCAACCCTTTACATCTTTTCACATTAAATAGAAAGTTACATAATGAAGCCCCAGTTTAAAAAAAGAACAAAATCAACTGGTTTCCAACAAAGAAACAAGCTATTTTACCGACTACTTCAATGCAAACTACTGTAAAACATAAAAATTCATTACAAAGACTTAATTAATAAATTTCAAAGTGAGATAACGCTGAATAAGTCTTTATATTATTTTAAATTTGATACAAATTCAGTTTACTTATCGTATTTGATTAAAAAATATTTTAATTGCATTAACTGCAACTGTTTCGAATAATACGAATTAGAAATGAACTTTAAATTAAAAATATATTTACTTTTACATTCAACAATTTTATATATGGTTTTTAAACTGATATTTATTTAATTCAGAAGGTAACAAAAGTGATAAATAATTCAGGTAACTTCTCTTATACTCTTATTTTCTTGCTAAAACAACCAACTTTCTTTTTTTAATTAACATAGGTATCTTTTTTAATGAAAGCACTTTTTTGTGAAAGTAGTCTATTATATTTTTTTTAATTCAAAATATAAAATATATTGATAATAATAAAATTGCATTTATTTAAAATTTAAAATATTTTTTGGTATTTCCAAAACAAATTATAATGAAAAAGATTATAATCGTTGCATAAATCCAATAAATTTAGTTTTTATATTTAAAACAACATAATTTTAAACCATCACCGTTCATTGCGATTAAAATACTTCATTTAACAGGTACTAGGAATAGGGAAAAGGATGAACTGTGCATGTCAGTTTTAATTTCCATTGTGCCAGGATTCTCACATATTTGGAATGCTAAATATTGCAATTTGCAACAGTAGTTGCATGTGTCACGCCTAAAGATAAATCTTAAATCCATTTAAAAATTAAATAATTCAAATAAAATACATAAAAAAAGTCTACTAAAACATACTCAAATTAAAATAATGAGTTTCCCATGAATATTGAAATATACGGTTATTACGAAGAATAATGCCATTTATTAAATACTCCATTATGTCACACTTTTAAACAATCAGAATCTAGTTTTAATTTTACTCCATATGCAATAAAAAATGAACTAAAATACAAGTATTGTAATTTGTTATTTCTTTTGATATTCGCTTGATATTTACGGTTTTGGTCATATTTTTTTCCAGTGGAGTTTTTTTTTTAAATTTCTTTTTTTGGTACACTGAAGAGTTTTGTGGCTACCAATTTCTTCTTTTTTTATTTTTGTAAGTCAAAAAAATTCTCATACGGACTGTACCAAATTTTCCCAAAATTTGAACTTGTCTAGAGATACATTTTCTCTAAAGGTACATTTGCATCCGTCGCTTACACATATTCCTTGATCGGCTTGAACAATGAGTGAACAATGAAAATATGGCTTTTATGGTTACTTCGCCCAATGTTGGCCGTCTTTGTTTTCTGCTAAACTCCAGTGTCGGGTAATTTTCAAATCGAAGGAAATATGTATGTGGTATAATCTATTATTATTTCAATTTGCCGCCATTGTTTTTCGTTCTGAAACGCCCTAATATGTGTAACCGGGGACAGGGGGATTGGAAATTGGAAGTTCTGGGCAATTAGAGCTCATTTCTCCTATTTGTTTATAATCTTGACAAGTTAAGTCAATTTTGGGCAATCCTTTTTAACATGGGATTTGCTCATAATTTTTCTTCCACTGGAGCTCTTTTAAAACTCCTTCTTTTGGTAAACAGAAGAATCTTATGGCTATCAATTTCTTATTTTTTTGTTTTAATATGTCAAACCAAATAGTCATACGGCAGCAGTAAAATTTTAAAAAACTAATTGAAATAATATTTTTTTCCAACGCTAGCAATAAGTCTACAGCATCCCAAAAAGTAAGTAAAATTTTAAGTAATTTTTGGAGCGCTGTAAAAAGTTTAAAAATATACTTAAAACGAAAAACGAAACGCCAAACTCTTCGTTTATACCTTAACTCGTTGCTAGTGTTGGAAAAAAAATATTATATCAATTAGTTTTTTTAGAATCTTTATAAGCGCCGTTAAGCGAACGTTTTTTTTGTAAAGACCCCGTTTTACTGCTTCCGTATGACTATTTTATTTGAAATACTAAAACAAAAAAATAAGAAATTGGTAGCCACCAGTGGCGCACTCAGGAATGTATTTTATTAAGAAATTTTTAATAAAATTAATAAAAATTAAAAAAAATTAATTATTTTTTTGAGAAAATGTTCGTGCACAAAAATTTTGTCGTACCCAGGTACTTATTATTATAAAGTAAGGTGACACCCAATATATTATTATTTATATATTTTAAAGGATTTCGAATTTCTCACTGATAACTACCACGGTTTCGTTCTTTTTCACTTTTGATCCGATGTTGTAATTTTATACAATGTCCAGATTAATCAGAAAAAATCGAATTTTCATTAGTGTCAAGCGTTTTTATTCGCAGAACACGCTAACTTTTATTGACTCTCAGGGTTTATGATTTTGAGCCTCGGTTGGGTGACACTGAAATTAGTTTTTTAAAATTATTGTTAAAGGTTTGGTCATTTTTATAAAATTAGTTATTTTACTTGGAGATTAATGTACAGCTTAAAGGTTTCTATAGCCATACCTATTAACATTACAATTTTTTAAGATCAAAAATATAATTTACTTAAAATAAGACGTTTAATTTTTTATTCTATTAATTAGCTCTAAATACAGGGTGATTCTATAGCTCAAAGTTTGCCATATGAAAGCTCATATAATTATTGTATATGGGTTTTGCAAAATCCCTACTTCATAGCTATAAAGAATTACAAGTCAAGTAAATATCTATACTACAGAAAATATAAAGTTACATGAAAGTATTGAAAGTTTAAAAATACTTAAAAAAAATCACAAAAATTGTTCTAAATGAAAGTTTCTGTAACACGACGTACACCATTTCGTATGTGATTTGCCGCAACTTGAATCCTTTCTGATAACTTTTCACAAGTAGATGGTATACGAGTGCCTTCATATATCCCCAGAAATAATAGTCAAACGGATTTAAATCCGGTGATTTTGGGGGCCAACGTAATGCACCTTTCCATGGGCAATTCATTTGTTTGGAAAATCATCATTTAACCAGTTTGTTACTTGTCTTCCTAGATGCGGAGGAGTCATGTTGATATCACATATTGCGAACAATGCTAAGTGGTACGTTTTATCAATTATATTAAAAATTGTGTTTTCTAAAAAATTTCTGTACGTATCTCCATTTAAACGATTGAAAATGCCAGCCCAATCATTGATACTAAAATGTTGATGGATTAGTCACGATATGGATTTTGTAATGACAATACATGATCATTGTGATAATTGTTTACACCGTCCCTAGTAAAACTGGCTTCATCCGACCATATCAGATTTGAAATGAAGTCACTGTTTACCACTAGTTGCTTTTGTACCCAATTGCAAAATTCCAATCGTTGGTGAGCTTCGTGTGGTTAGAAACTTTGTACATTTTGGAGATGATGCGGATGCAACATCTCGCGATTCATCATACGCCTAAGCCAAACAGTACATCCACGCGCAAAGATATCGAGGACAAAAGAAATATTCTGACTTATAACAAACCTTCGCTAACACGAGATCACACGAAATTTGAAAGGAGCCCACCCACACCTTAAGTCGTATTAATTTCTTTCAAATTGCGTGTTATTTCGTGTCTTAGATCGCTTGCTATTGCGTCAGGATATTTCTTTTGTGTCCTCGATATCTTTGCGCGTGATTGTACATTGTGATGTTTGTATATGTCTTGCAATGTGTTGAGTACTAATTTTTGGATCATCGAAGACACCATTTTCTTCGTTTTCTATTTACGTAATGAGGACGAAAACCCTTTTCTGGTGTAGGTTTGCCTGTTTCTCTTAGTCTTCGATATGATGAATTAAATACGGTATGGAATACTTGATTTGGATACCTGTGTTGATATTCTCGTGCTGCTTGTCTAGAGTTTCCATTAAAAAACCAATATACAAAAATCATATCTCCATACACTTCAATCGTAAATTGATATCTGTTTAGTCAAAGCTTTATTTAAAAAATAATTTACGGGTATGACAAACAATTTCAACTTTTTTCACTGCCAAAGCAAACATTATTTAGTACTGATTTCAATGGCTTACTTACATAACTCCAAATTATTATTTTTATGTTGAATTACCTGAAATTACTTATCCTATTTTTATTCACTGAATATGTGCTTGTCAATTTTATTACGAATTTTAATAGGGATTTTAATAAAATTTAACCGCGAATTGAGTAAAATTTGTTTCAGTTAAAAAATGTGGAAAATAAATTGTCGCAATAATGTTTTCTAGAGTAAAATTATAGTGTTAAGTTAAAATTAGATATGTGTAACATTGTTTAGAGGTTAGTGCAGAATTATTATAATACATTGCTCACCGCGGGCCAAGCAATATATCTTGCAGGTGACCTCTTTCCCCAAGCAGAACTTCCCCTAACCACCCACCCTCCCTTCGCATTCAGATAACAAAGCCATTACCCATTTAGATACCTGAGGTTCACAAAGCTGTCACCAGCACTCGTGATACTCATAGATCCACCCGCATTCTGCCAATAATTGAATTAGCGAACAAAGTAATTGTTAATTAAGTTAAATCGCTCATTATTATATACAATCATTACACGCCAATCGCACATGAAAACCATTTCAGTAAACAGGGGTGAGAAGTAATTTTAACAAATCGTTATATGAATTTGGGACACGTTTTAGTTTAGGGTAAAAATATATGCTGTTTAAGTAAAATTTTAAAAGCTTTTAATAAGGCAAATTTTATATTAAGCATGTAGCAGCTATATATTTCATCCCTGCTTTTATACGAGATATCATTACTGTAACTCCTGCTGCTGCTCTAGACTAGTCTACACACATATAAACGCAACCCCGATCGTTCATGCGATGTTTAAGTGTAACAGTGTGAGTGACAGCCATCAAGAATATCGCTTGGATTACAAAGCGCCGAAAAACTTCTCATCTTCACGGGGTCTTTGCAAAGCTTCCGTTTATCTAGATATCAGTTGCGAACGAGAGGCGCAGGCCGGATCATTCCTGGAATTGGATCTAGAAGTGCAAAGCAATTTTCTTTTATACTGCTAGTGCAATAATGGGAAAAGTTATAATTAACCGTGGTTTGTTTTGAATTGCTTTATTGACTACCATTTACAAAACATCAATAGTTTAATTAGACCGCATTAAAAACTTCTCAACATTTTCCATTAAACTAATTTATTTAAATGAATTGATAAATATTTAAACTTTAATTAAATTCAAACTCCTAAATAATATCACCAACTTTTTTATATACTATATTTGCAGATTGCAGACCAATTATTTTAATGAAAGTTCGATCATGCACAATTTTATCCCAATAAGTTCAGGAAAACGTGGATTGCTAA
This sequence comes from Stenus bimaculatus, assembly GCA_963971135.1. Taxonomy (NCBI): domain Eukaryota; kingdom Metazoa; phylum Arthropoda; class Insecta; order Coleoptera; family Staphylinidae; genus Stenus; species Stenus bimaculatus. Next base: position 64,705,970 of record OZ020180.1, on the reverse strand, counting down.
TAATTAATAGGAGTAATTAGATTTTCAATTCGAATTTATTACACTGGGGAATACTCTCTCTGTCCCAAATTATGGTATACATTTCCGTTTTTATTTTGTCCCAAATTATGGTTTATACAACACAGGAATTCGTGAGTTTCTTTGATACATTTTATTGAAACTCACCTTTATTTACTTAATAATAATTATAAATTATACATTTAAACTAAATTCCGGGCTACGGAAAAACATTTTCACTAAAATTTATTCTTTACTTGTTGTAGTAAGAACTGTAAAATTCTATTACCCTGATGGTTGAAACTTATATTTTTATTGATTATATCTTCCTTAATTTTTTTCTGCCTAAAATAGAGGAGTTAGAAAAATTTTTTAAGAGACAAAAAAAGTTTATAATTACACTGTCTAGTTACAAGAAAAGTTTTATGAATTTTTATTTGGCCATTAAAAAGTTACAAGAAAATCTACATGTCGATGACGTATTTTTGACCACTTACATAACTTGAAAAAGTAAAAACAAATTGTCTACAAATACCTTTTTTCATTACATAGCCACATAACAAATTTTGTTATGATCGTATGAACCAATTTTTAGTAATTTAAAAAAAAAAAAAATAGTTATAAGAACTTTAATGGTCTGTAGCGCCTTAACGAAGAACTTTTGGATAGAGATAAGTTTGGTTAAATCGTCACATTTAGGTCTCAGGAGTATGAGGTATTGTTTTGTACAGACCTTTCAGGGACACCCTGTATATTGTTTGTTAACATGTACAGGGTGTCCCATAATATGTGGGACCCACTTCTAGGGTAGGTAGTAGATGTCAAAAGAATAAGAAAAGTTCATATAGATTAATGTCCAATTTCGCCTCATAAGGGAGCAACAGCTCTTTAAAGGTATTGTTAAATAGCAGGTTCTTGCTCGTTTATTTCAAAACAAATTGAAGTAGAGATTTGAAATTTGGTGTGAATCTTAATACACCTAGGATACATTTTTGTGAATTTTTTCAATTTTTTTGCTTGCTTTGAAAGGGTAGATTCGCGGAGAGTTGAGGTTGAAAATTGTCATAACTTTTTTGTAGTTAACTTTTACAACATTTTTTCTTCAAATTAATGTTCTCCATTTAATTCTTAACAAAAAAGGTACTCTTATTTAAAGTCGATAGAATTTATTGATGGCCAAAACAATTTACATTTAAAAAAATCATGGTAGCCATGGATTATTTTATTTTAGTGTATTACCCAAAACTGTTTAAGAAATTGATAAAAATCACGAAAACGTATCTCAACTATATTATGATTCATACCAAATATCAAATCTGTTAATTTGTACTTCAATTTGTTTTGAAATAAACAGAAAAAAACCTACTTTTTAACAACACCTTTAAAGAGCTGTCCCTTATTAGGCGAAATTGGACATAAGTTTATATGAACTTTTCTTATTCTCTTGACATCTACTACTCACCCTAGAAGTGGGTCCCACTTATTATGGGACACCCTGTATATTTGTATCTTGTATACAGGGTGTCCCATTTGAAGTTGGACTGTATGGGTATCTTTTTTATTATTGGAGATAGAAAGTCGGTCAAATGGACAAAGTAGTAGAGATTTTTTCGAATATTTATAATTCATTTACATAAAATTTGAATATCGCATCGTTCCAACGCTATCTTGAAAAAACAAGAAAATGCGATTTTCAAAATATGGCTATAACTTCGTTATTTTCGGTGGTACTAAAAATTTTTTTGACTTAATACAGACAATTTTTTGTGTCCAATACAGTAAAACAAATGAACATATTAAAATGAACCAAACTTATTTTTTTCTTATGGCAGCCATATTAAAATAGAAATAATTTTATTTTACTAACCAAAAATGACCTTAAATAGATGTAAACGGTCAATATATATGTGTTAAGATTTATTTTACATTTACTATTTTCCTTTTAAATAGTTACATTTATGTTATTGACAATTTACATCTCTTAAAGTCCAATGTTAGTTTCTAAAATCAAATAATTTTATTTTTTTTTAAATATGACATTTGGTATACCAAATTACTCAGAAAAAAATACTGATTCCGAATATGTGTAAATCCAATATGGCTGGCATAAGAAAAAAATAGGTTTGGTTCATTTCCGGTCAATCCGTTAGCGAAAAAAAATATTCATTTGTATTACTGCATTGTACACAAAAAATTGTCTGTTTATGTCAAAAAACTTTTTTGGTACCACAGAAAATAAAGAAGTTATAGCCATATTTTAAAAATCGGATTTTCTTTTTTTTTTCAAGATAGCGTTGGAACGATGCGATATTCAAATTTTTTGTAAATGAATTATTAATATTTGAAAAAATCTCTACTACTTTCTCCATTTAACCGACTTTCTACCTCCAATAATAACAAAGATACCCATACAGTCCAACGTCAAATGGGACACCCTGTATATGTACTTTTAAATTACATTTGGATAAATTTTTAAATTTTGACCATGAAACAAGTTCTTTAACTTAACAAAAGCTAATTACTTATAATTATTGAAAAACAAATCAGTTACCATATTTTTTTATAATTTTTTTTGTGATAAATTACATTTTACTTTTCTCTTTTATAGAGTCCTGTAAATGACTAAATTAAAAAAGGACCAAAACAAATCATATTTTTATTTTCAGGATAAACAGATCTTTAAAATGATTCGTCACTCGACCCCCATTCCCATTCAAAATAATCAAAGGGGCGGTATTATTTTGCGAATAGTATATGCCCCGGCAATTTGGAAACGTTATCATCGGTGCCTTTGTTAAAATAATTAAAAATACAAATTTTAAGTATTGAAGTACAAAAACTAACTTGTAATATAAAATTGTTATATCTTTAATAAGATAGAATTGTGAAAATCGGTTAAAAATAGGTAGATGCATTGGAAAAAGTGATGATTTTTTTATAAATTAATCTTAAAAAATCATAAAAATTACATGTTATTAGACATAATAGCTAAAAAACTCGACAATGTGTAACTGGGGCATGGTCAGATTTTGTAGCTGGGCCCATCAGAACAAGTGTCCGTCCTTGTGTTAATGATGGTAATGATAATAATAAATGATGATAATACTGAACGATGAAGAAATCAGTTTTGTAACAATAAACGAACTTTAGATTAGGTAGGAAGGGTAATAGAAGTATTAGAAAATGGGAAACTTGAAATTACACAAAAAAAAGTATTTCACAAGTAGAAGATATTTCGACAATAGAAAATGCCCTCTTGAGGGATACTTCCGGAAATTCTACGAATGTGCATTTTACATAAAAACTTTTTACTGCTTTTATTGATTAAATATAGGAGTAGTATTTATTAATATTTTTACAAGTATTTACGAAAATAATCGACATAGATAAACTAGTTTAAAAAAGGTGTCCGAAGCTGCTCCGTTTTCCACTACCACTTTAAAAAAATATGTTTTTGTAAATAAAATAAATATTACAGGAGATATTAAGTTAAAATTTTTGTGGTACAATTAACTAAAAAATTAATCCTTTAAGCCTGGTTTACATTGGTCAAGTAAGTGGGCGAGTAGAAGGGCGAGTTCAAAAACCGAGATATATTCGACTAATATAAACAGTAGGGTGAGTAAAAAGTGCGTTTTTTACTTACCCTACTGTTTATATTAGTCGAGTATATCTCAGTTTTTGAACTCGCCCTCCTACTCGCCCTCCTACTCGCCCACTTACTTGCCCATTTCCTCGACCAATGTAAACTAGGCTTTACATCTATTCCTCTCAAGGATAATTAGGGTTCAAAAATTAATAGATCTGTTCCTCTGAACGATAAAGCAGAAGTGAACCTTATATATGAAATGCAATAAGCTCTGTACTTAATTTTTACCTGCTAAAATCTTGAGACGAATCAACCAAAAGTATTAGGGTAGTTATAATATATTTATAGCAGGGGTGGTACATTAAGCGGAATCAAAACACAGCCCTAGGTTTTTTATATGAAGATAGGTTAAGGATATTAAAAATTTTAAAAATATTTTCAGTAGTAAGTGCTTTCTTTTGCAGTAAAATTACACTTTATAATTTTTAGCTGAACATATAAATTAGACAAACAAAATCAAAGAAGGCTATTTACTTTAAATTTCATATACCTACTAAATATACGTATAATAATACATATTAACGATTTTATTTATTATTTGTTTTAAGAATATTAAACAGATTTTTACAAAAACTGTTCAAAGTTACTGCGGCCATGTTAAATATCCATTTTTCTAAGAGACAACGACAAACAAAGAGAGATTGGATTGGAATTTTTCAATCCAAGGTAAAACTAGTAATTTCACTCAAATCAATCGCGTTTATGTCCAATACGATGTGTTTATATCGGAAAAATGCGTACCGCGTACATTACTTTTTAATAGTCAATCATTATGTATATTTCACGAGATTTAATCCAGATTAGATTGAGACAGAACTGACTCAGTCCGCATTTTTTGGGAATTTAACACGTCCATTGAATTCAGGGTCAACTATTGAAGTTAAATCCTATAAAATTGTGGGATTGAAGTTCTCGATCGCAATTCAATAAAGACTTGTAACAACATAAGCGAGATTGACTTGAGCATAATTTTATAGAAAAATATTTGCACTACTCACTGACACGTGTGTCTTTCATGTCTTATTTATTGTAAATATGCGATGGTTAGTTATTTGCTGTTTTAATTTCCAACTATTATAAAAAAATGAATGATAACTTCATAAAAAATAAAAAAAGAAGCAGACCAGAGGCGCAATACTGGTTTTAGTATTTTATTTTTTATTTCAGTTTAGTTTATAACTGAGATTAATCTAGAATTAAAAAAAAATCCAATCAAAATACCTCGGTTGATATAAACGTATTGTTTACGTTACTGAATAATCTCCTATTCAATCCAATCATAATCACAATCCAATCCGGCGAGATAAATTGTCATTATGACGTTTATCTCGTGTAACTCAATCCTCTTTTCTTTCCAAAATAAACACTTCGGATTGGATTCACCAATTCAGTCCGATGTGCATATTTCTGAAAAAATGCGAATCGATTAATTCAATCAAATTCGGATCGAGTAACGTAAGATAAACGTAGTCATTATTTGAAAATATTTATGTGGAACCCTTTCTTATGTTATAAGATTATGAAATTATTAACGTGATGAATTAAGGTTATCAATCAAGGAAACTGTAAGTATAAAAACTTTAAAATTATATAATATATATTTAAAATAAGAAAAATCGCCCTATATCCGTTTGCTATAAAATTTATGTTCAAATATGCTATTTACAGAGACGTCCAAAACTTATGAGAGGCATATTTTAATGTTTTGTGTAGTTTCGAAAATGTTTCTTATCACAAAACTTTATTGATGGATTATGGATTTTTGGTATATTACAAATTGAATATAACTAAATCTATAAGTATATAGGTATGTATAAGGGAAAGAGAACATTGAAGTGAACCGGTGTAAAAAATGACGACATTAAGAAGATGTATGTCATGTTGCATGAATTATTGCATACGTTACCGGCCATTATAAGGGACTTGAAATAGTGTTGTACTATTGGGAAACTCCAGATGGCGTAAGAAAAAGTGGCCACTAGCATTATTTTCACGTCGTAGCTTTACCTTACGGACGCAAACACTAATGGAAGGCTAAAGTGCTTTTAACAAATCCAAAATTTTCTATTCTAAATAAAAAATAATTGTACATATTATACGAAATTCTATTAAAAATTCTTTAGTACGTAATAATATAATAATGTTAAAAGCTTTAAAATTTTACTTTTTGCTATGCAATTAAACTAAGCACTTGTTTTAAGGAGTTTATATAACGAGACACACGTTTTCGTTACGAGTATCCCAAATCAATATTAAAGCAATTCATCAGAAATGCTTGATGCGAGTCATGAGGTAGTTTGGCCATAAGTTTTGTACGATGTTAAAAGAACAAGTTGGTGAAATTCTGTCCGCGAAAAACGAACACGATTTGCGGCTTTTCATACCAACTTGGGCAATACACACGTGCCAAACTTGTTGATTACGTTGATCTCGAAACACATTTTAACTTTAAAGTAATTTATTATTTATTTTTCTATTAAAAATGATTTATATTAGTATTTATCATTTTGTGTAGTATTTAATTAAAAAAGAATTATTAATGTGAGTTATGTTTCAAATCGAATTAATAATGTAGTTAAGGATACCGAGTTAAAAGTTTAAAAATAAGAGTTTGTATAATTCACAAATTTTTGAAGTGAAAAATTAAAAACAAATTACTCCATACCAAACTGAAATAAGAATTTTGATTTCATATTCATTTTTTATATGCACCAATAAAAATTTCTCAACATGTTATTAAAAAATGGCAGGTCCGGGTATTGACGCAAATATTAGTGTTCCTACTAAACCAGTAAATAACTTAAATCATGTGTAAACTGCCTTTAATTTAATTTAATTAATTTTAAGAGTCGCTTTAAAAGAATGCAAAATACATCAGCAGGTGAAAATATATTAATCCAATATTGTGAAGGTGCTACCAATATGTCAACATTTTTAACTACCCACGAGATTATCAAAATCATGAATGGAAATTATGGGGAAAGCTACTAGAGACAAAGTATGAGGTGATCACCTGGAACATCTTTTAAAAATTAAAGATAATTTAATTCAACACCTTGAAGAAAAAAATCATAGTATCAAATGGCATCCAAAGCAAAAATCATAACATATGTGAAACTAGGAACAGTCACAAGGTTATGAAACTCAATGATGAAGCAAACTCTTCAATATTTTCTGTAGTTAAACAATCCTAGCCGCCCAACAAAATCAAAATCTAGAAAAATTTATCCGAAGGAACATCATATGGATTCGACGAAGAAGTCATGTCGACCTTAATAAATATATATGATGATCTACCGAAGAACCAAAGCATCTAAAAATGGAAATCATAATTAAGAGAAGCACAAGACTGATGTTACCGATTAGAATATAACTCAACCAGCCAAAGTGCCAAAATAATTCAATAAAGAACCAAATATCCTCTATCTCATTCTTCTACGAAATTAATATTTGGAAAAAATTTAAATCGGAAGTTAAAATCATTGCACCTATCGAAACTAAATAAACAATCAATAAGTAACAAACAAAATGAAGTAGAGAAATTTTTACTGTATAACAAGTATTTTGTCTCTGCAAGGAGGCGAAGTACTTAATATCCATAGCTACTCACTGGTCTCATATTTTTCCAGATCGGTCTATAGCCGTGGATGGGTAATGATATTAATTGTTCCAGATAAGTATTACGATTTTAGTGACGAAAATCATTCCGAAATTACACGTATGCAAACACCGTCTATCAATTTCCTACAAGTGTTTTAACAGCTTTTGACGACATCTTGCACAATAGCTTGTTTAATATAAATATATTAAAATTAAATATCATATCAACAGGTGATTTTAATATTAAATTCATTCATTCATTTCATGGGCAGTTTTGGTCTTATTTCTTGTGTACTCTTTCCTACTTGGAAGAAGAACTGCATTAACAATATGCTCATAAATCTGAACACAAACCTACTATTTCCTATTGAAACATTGTTATCTGACAACTTGGCAATGAATGTGTCTATTCAAATCAATTTTACTGTACACTCAGATATCTAACATCTGCTTCGACCTTACACTAAATAATAATTTTGATATTTTGATTTACAAAATCTTTGTTTTCCTCAAACAATATGGTTTACTGATTAGCTTAAGATGATACGTGAAACCTTGAACTTAATGTTTGAAACTTGCAAAAACTAACCATCGTAAGCATTATCGAAATAAAATAGCCAAAGCTAAAATTCAGGGAAATGATAAAGTCCTCAAGGATTCAAATTATACCTCTGCAACTATGTGGAAAATCTTAAATAATAATTGATACCATTAGAATTAAAAAAATAGTGAGTATATTTTATCTGGTGCATAAATACTTTTTAGAGATCGCAGAAACAACAATTTAATCTATCTCATCTTGTAACAAAATAGATGAATTTAAGGAGGTATCTATTAACGTGGTAAGGAACGCAATAGAATAAATGAATAACTGGGTATTTCCAGACATTTTAAAAAAAATATGTTAATGATGTTGGTAATTATAGACCGATTTCCATCTTACTAGCAAGATTTTTAAAAATATTATGATAAATCAGCTGTCTGATTTCCTTAAAGACTAACCTTTTCTTTAGTGGCCAATGTGGTTTCAGGAAAGGTCACCCTACAACGAAGGCTGTTACAGTGATTGTTCAGGAGACACTTCATTATTTTTAGAAAGGAGAAGTCTCATTTGGCACATTCTTGAATGTTAGCAAGGCATTTTACTATGTCTCGTGTCAATGTCGTGAATTATTCTTAATTAAGTTAAGAAGCTTACTTATAAAAGTATAATTAATCTAAGTCCCGGTTCGTGCCAGTTATTTCTGTCTTACCCCTCTAATAGAAGTCAAGCCGTAGATTGTAATGGCCAAGTATTTGATCCAACTAACATTTCCATAGTGTTCCACAAGGGTCTATATTGAGTCCCTCATTATTCCTAATCAATTACTTTTCAGATGCCGAATACGCAAATAGTGTTTTTGCTGATGACTCAACATTCAGAATTTTCCGCAAAGACTTCAAATTGGGATTGGAGTTAAGTCAAAGAGCATAGACTCAAGCTAACTGAAGTTAAGTCAAAGACAATAGACTCAAGCTAACTGAAGTTAAAACTGTTAATCTAATGTTTTCACTGCTTAAACCTGAATTAAACGCTGAAGAAGATTCAGTTACATTTCTTGGACTCCCAATAGGTACTTCCATACCAAACAGCTCTGAAACTAACCAAGACAATTTATTTATTCTGCAACCTACGTCTTTCTCGTCTAGTGAAGTATTAAGAATGGCTTAATTCTCGCTTTTTAGTACCCATCTGGATTATGGCCTCCTTATTTGAGGCGATTCCTCTATCATACACAGACTGCTTGCTCTGCAAATACGCATGATACGTGTTTTAGTTGGTATAGGATATCGGGACTTAAACTTACCATGCATCTAGATTCTAGGCAGAACCAAAGCTAACGAAGCATGATGATATTCACACCTAAAATACAAAAAAAAATCTAAATTATATCAGCGTTACTTATATGCTATAATGTAATATGATTTAGGTAAGAACATGTTTTGTGGCATTCAATATATATCTTATCTTATCTTAAATTTCTGAAATTTTCAAAAGTACTGAAAGAATTGATCCGGGGACATCCAAATAGAATGTGTGATAACCACAACAGTATCTAGGACCCACGTCAAATGCAGTTCAATTTTTCAGTCTCAGGTTCAAGTAATGGCGAAGAACATTTTTTTATTATTTGCCTTGCTTGATCTAGAGAAATATATTTAAAATACTACTAATCTGGCCATAGTGGCACACCTTGGAGTGGATATTATATTATTCATATGCGTGGGATAAATACAATGATTTAAAAGTGTTAGTTAGAAGGAAAATTGCCAGATCAATTAATATAAGTGATTTCTGTTTATTCATTATACACTATAATTTTATAAAATGTATAGATTCTAAAAGTCTGTCAAATTGGAACCAAATTAAAGAAAAAAACTATTAACTAAGAAAAATATCAAATTTCTGCTACACATATGTGTAAAAATATTATTTTGAGTAACACAAACTTAAACTTAAGTACTTATCAGAAAATTAAGTCCAGCTCACTCTATGAATTAAATCCTAGAAAGAAACATTAGAGCTGCAGTAAAGACATATTAAAGCAAACAGTTCTTCCTAGCATGAGGACACATCTGTTCGTATAATTGAAAAAACTCATAGTGGTTTAAAGAAAGCGTTATTGCGTATTTCATAATTTTCGAGTACATCCAGCTTTTAAACTACATGTCAAAAATTATTCCTGTAACTAATATTATCGTCCAATATTTGTGACTAGCATATTGTATTGTGTTTTTGGGGTCCTTGTGGTGAACATATTAGCAATAAGTTGATAAAGTTACGAATTTTCAGTAATCAAAAGGTGCTATTGAAAGAATTTAGAATCAATTACATCTAAATTTTCCAAGTAGCAAGATGAACAATTAGATGAAAACAAATTTGTCTTTCTTTGTCTGACTTTTAACAGGTACGGGCGATGTTAAAAAAGGCTAAAAACTATCCACGGTAACTACATTTTGTTGTAGTTATGTTATTTATTGAAAGTAGGAAATTATTTACATTATTTGTTATCTCCAATGTAAACTCGACTACATTTATTCCAGAAGGATCTTACAAAAGTTATGGCCGAGTTTTTAATACTAATAAATTTCGATGATATATCAATTACTCTAGAAGTTGTAATAGAATTTTACAAAACTTACATATTTACATCCACAAATTTAGAATCCGTATGATGTAGATAGTGTATGTTTTAAAAATAATGAGACAGACATACCTCTATTTAAAAAAAAAATTGTTTAACTAAGTTTGATGTAAATATACGCAACAATATTTGTAATGTATATTATTATTGCTTCAGGCTCACAATATTTTGTATTATTTTACATAATCAAATTTCTCGTAAGCTTCAAAGTGATATTACAAATATATCTTTTTTACAAGATCCTTAGAAAACACAAAAATAAATAGGATAAAAAACTATTAAACATTAAACACCCTAGAGATGTAGTTTGATCTTTCTAAAAGTAATTTGTCGGTGTTTATCTAGAATACGACTAATAATAATGGGACTATTGGGAACTACACCATCTGTGAAACAACTTCTTTAATGTTTAACCCAGATCTGTTGCCATTTGTGTGATGGCTAAAGTTCTTTTTTGTGTTTTAGGCCTACTTATTAGTATACTAATTCTTCTTTTTAGAGTTATTAGTTCTCATTGGATAAATATCCCTACAGTCTTCATGAGACGTATTATGTTTATATACCTAATACATCATAATTAGTCAAGGTATTTTTTATCGAAATCCTCTTTTGAGGTATTATTTAATATTTAGTTTTATTTTATTGTTTCATTCTCATTTTTTTTTATTTCATATAAGATTCGGTTTTTCCAAAATATGATCCTGTTAATATAAAAAATCAGTTAACAATATGTTGCTCGTTTTTTACTGGAGATAAAATAATGAATATATTTTACAGAATTTATGGAAATTGATTTATTTATTTGTGTTTTGAATCAAAACACAAGTGCAATTGTACAGATACAAATAAAATATTAAAGCAAATGAATTTAATATTGAATTTAGAACATATTTAAGTGAGTACAATAAGAAAAATAATATCGTATACCTAGAAAAGATTTCAAAAGAACCCCTTGGGTTTTATTTTCAATTATTAAAAAATACGGAAAAATAAATTTAAGCAATTTTCCTTAAGAAAATTTCACTTAATATTTTTATTACAAAAACTAATGAAAATTGTGCTACTTAAAAATTTAATTTTAGTATAAAATAGATGGTATTATTTAAATTTAAACGAATACAATTTATGATGGTTATCTTAGTCTTATAATAATTTAATTTAATAATTATTTAATAATACAAATAAAAGTTGAAATAGTTTATGTGTTATCTTTTTTAATTTAGTTCTGTTTCGTGGTGTTTATAATATTTTTACTGGGCCATTTTATTTGCTTTTACGTGTACTTTTCCAATTACGTGCCGCAATGATTATTCAGCACAAACTTTATTGAGTTTTTAAACAGCATGATGCACAGGCACCAACATACATAACTTCATCCCTTTTTAAGTTGGCTTCAAATGAAATATTTTAATTAAATTTTTTTGTAATTAAAAGTTGAAATAAATCATTATGAAAGTCTAAAGCATGTAAAGTATTCGCAACATAATTAAAAACTCAAAAGTTTCATAATATGTTAGAATTTTATTTACAACATTTCAGTGAAGGACTCTTACAAAAACTTAACCCAAACCTAAGTGCTTATTAACTGCAGATACGTTTCGTAAAAATTTATTTCTTTTCAATAATTATTGTGTATGATAATAAAATTAATTTGCTAAGAAAACTAGTTTAAAATTTATTTTAATTCCTTTGATCTTAATAATTGCTCCTATTAAATCTTATACATTTGTACCACAAATATTTTGCCCTTCGATTTAACACTTTGCAATGAATGTAATATCGTTAAATTGAGCAAATATGTTTACAGTTGTTTATTAGTACACAAATCGGTATCATTTTGTTTAATAGCACTCATCGCTCTTCAGTGGAATCGATTTTATTTGGTAAAGAGAAGTATTATCCAAATAATATATAATTTGCACATGATTGAATTAGTTATAAATAATCAGGATAAAATTCTTTAGAAGCTTAAAAGTACAGAGTTCGGTAGAAAGTTGATGTATTTTTTTAAATTTTTTAAGTAGATAACAGGAAACTATAATTCTTAAAAGCCAGTAAATGCATTTTTTAGGCTATAAAAAAAGAAAACTTTATCAGATATTATTAAGACTGTTACAGTTTTCTGCTATGCGACAACTACGTAGATGCCACAAATCGTATGAAAATTTGGAAAACTTTATCTTGATTATATACTTTTTGAGAATCTGTACAACGTTGTCACATGTATTGGTCACATTTAAGTAATCCATTATACAGCAATTTCCTCAAATTATTCGTGTAAATTTTTCATCATTCTAAAAGTCAGGGTATTTTGAAATTTGGGAATAAAATCATGACCCAAAGTACTATTAATCAATATTCAATTCAATGAAAAACAACATTTTTATTATACCTACAATTTTACAATTCGTTTCCCTTTTATAGTAGAAGTAGTAACTGATTTCACAAGTAAAATATACCGTTAAAAATCCTGAAAAGTACCACGATTTTAAATCATGCAGGATATATTTTGTGTATATTAAAAAAAAGTTTCGCTTCTTTTGGTAACGAACAAATATAAAATAACCCATGAACTTTATTAAAAAAAGTGATATTAGAAGTTAAAATGGACCGATTGATAGAAATTCATTTATCATTTTGGAGCCCACAAGAACTTTAAAATTTGGTCCTAACACATTTTATTTATATAGTCTTCATGATTTTTTTGAGTTCTTTTCCGAGCTTGCATGTGAAAATAATATATTGTTATATTATTTTTTTATTTATTCAAAATAATATTCTACAGTTTCACACAAATAATATATGTACTCGTATTTCATTTCGATGAAGCGGGCCGTTTTAGAGAGATGTCCATTTAATAATAATTATTTGTAAAATTGCGAACTGATTTTAATTTAGGAAAATAATTTCCACATTTTTACTAAACACTAAATCCATTCAATCCATCAGTAACACTATAACGACAAACATTTTAATTTGGTCAATATTTGGTCAACATTAATGTATGAATGTAAAAAGTATTGGAATGTTAATTTAAAAGAATTAAAAAATACTCTAAAATTATCTTTACTTTCACAAAGATGAACAAACACCATTTTTCAAAGACACAGAAAATAAACTTTTATTTTTAGTAGTATTAAATTTACTAATGAAGCAACTATTTATATGGGAAAATACTTACTACTTTCTTTTTCTTAGAAAAAATTAAAATTAAAGATCTATAAAAATTAACGCATTATCTATTGAAAATACTTAATATGATCTCTATAAATCGCCCCCATAGCCTGATCACAAAGTTCATCAAGCTTCCTGTAATTTTCATAATAATTAATATGTGATAGATCCATCTAAAATTAATTAATTAGTATTTAATATTAAAATAAAAAACTCACTCTTTTTAAAGATATTTAATATTTAATTCTGGCTTATTAAATATCTTTAAAAAGATTGAGTTTTTTATTTTAATATTAAAAACTAATTAATTTTCATAATAATTTTAAAAAACCTACTTGTTTAAAAAATTGCATGGCGCCTGAATTTATGAAACATTAAAATTACGCGCTGATCCACAAAGTCTTTGGGAGTTTGAAAATTTTACCTGAAGCTGGATGAACTTTTTAATTAGACTATGGGAGCGTTTTTTTTAATAAACGATAAAAACTAGTAGTCCAATTTAAGCTTTTGACAAAACTACAAACTATTAGGGTCTCAATGAAAAATTGACAATTTTAATGTTATTAATGGGGTAATTTTGAACAATAAAATATTAGCCGTAATAGCGCTGTTAATTTCACAGTAACCCTTTGATCGATGTTATTTTATTCCCAAAATGTTTTCGAAATGTATTTATTTTTTATGAAAATATCATTCGGGAGCAACATACTTTTGTTCGAAAAATGTATTTATTACCTATAGATATTTAGTACAGGTGGATAATAACGATTAGGGAAAGCGTTATAGTTTAATGATTTTATTTGGCGACTCTACTTCATGAATAAGATTTATTCCATTTTTTCACATTTTTTATTTACTTAAGCAGATTTATTTTCGGGTTATAGAAATACTTGGTACAAATGATGATGAATGACTTAACCTCCTAGGGAAGTGTATTATAGTTCTGTTATTTTTGTTATGATTTTGATACGTACCTTGAGGTTTAAGTAGAGCAACAATGGTTCCTAGCGAAAAACGGCCGTTTCAATCATCTCGAAGTAAATATTTGTGCCACCTCATGAGGATCAATCTAGTATCAGTGGCATAGTGCATATTTGCGCAGGAGATTATCCAAAGACAAAAAAGTGAAGAAGCAAGATGTAAATATCCATCTTTGAAAAAAAAAAGAAAGAGAGGAGTAAAGAATGTAAAAATGTGTGGATTAAAATGTAAAGAAAAGTCCCAAGTACAGCAGTAGATTAATGGTATTATACAGGATGAGTTTAAAGTAACCCATAAAATTCATAACTACTACTTATTTGGAATTTTCAAAAAGGTAAAAGACGTGTCGAATTGTTTTAAAGCAACTTTATTTTGAACTAAGAAAACAATTTTTTTTGTATATTATGATGTCACCATGACGTCATCAAAAGGATTTTTAAAAGGATATGGAGTCTACAAAATTATATGAGTTCTTACCTGTTTTTATTTGACTACGCGAATATGTATTGGGTTATATAAAAAACAATTTAATATGTAATATCATCGTAGTCTAGGTGATACAAATTTTATAACATAAAGAAAAATAAAACTAAAATGTTTGTTAAATTGGATTTTTGGATCGGTATTATCTTGGATCCAAGGGTACATTTAGCCTTCAACCACGCTGCTCGCACATCTTCGACGAACACTTATGCTGCAGCTGCGATGTTCCTTTGGACTTTTCCTTCTCGAATGGTACAGTACAGTATTGTATGATACAGCGAGTGAGAGCGAGTTTCAAGGAACCAATCACAATGCTAACTTGAAGACGTTTGGCGATGATCGAAGCGAGAAGCCTGCCGAGCAGCCGGGCTTTACCATAAATAAACCTATACAATTTTTTTATACATACTAGCAGCAAGCATCTTTGGCGATGTGCAAGCACCGAGCAGTCAGACTATAGGATAAATAATAATAATAATAATAATAATTAAGCATTTATTGGCAAAACAAGCATTTACATACCATTACAAATTATTCTAGTAAAAGAGAAATATAACTAATGTAAATACAAAAAAAAATGACCAAATGGATCATGGTCAGCGCATTGCACAAGGCAACTTTGCTGTTCTTCCCCAAGACCAACAGATATACATATAATAGTGTATACCATGTAATAATATAAATAATTCTAAAGGAAAAAAAAGGAAATTTTGATAATAACAAAACTATTCACTTGAGTGAGAACAAACTAAATAGTAGTAGTATACAATTATTTGCAACAGATACTATGATCATAACAATTTATAAGAAGGTGTCAATATCTTATGTTACATTTATAAATTACATTGTAACTCACTGAGATTTCATGAACATATTTTTCATGTAACGTTTAAAAGAATTCAAAGTCGGGTGGCTAGAATCATAGGTGTTAGTAAGTTTCGCTATATTATAGGAGAAAGACCTTTTGAATAGTTCACTTTTGTGCATTGGAATTTTATTAAGTTCTTCCTTCGCAAGTTCAGATGATGGACGTCTAACCGAAACGATATTTTATTGTATAAATATGGGGAAGTTCGGGAATGAAGAATTTTACAAAAGAAACAACACGAATGAAGAGTTCCATGATTTTCCATGTTTAGCCAATTTAAGTCCTTTAATTTAGTGGAAGTTCTGTCTCTTCTTCTAAGACCATATATAAGCCTAACACATGAGTTTTGTATCCGTTGAATCCTATTTATACATAATTTATCCAAATAAAATCCATACAGTGAGTCGTAATAGTTTAAGTTCGAAAGAACTAGAGCTTCACAAAGATTCTTTCTGTTATCCGGACTTAAAACAAATCTGTGCATGTAGATATTCTTCAAAGCAGCAAAGGCTCTACGTAGCAACAAAGTAGTGTTTTCACGAAATCGTATTTTGTTATCAATTATTACGCCAAGACTTTTTTTCTTATCACAACAGTTTATTCTGGAATCATTAATTTTCAGGTTTATATTCTGTGCAACGCGGTCTCTTTTAGTTGCAGGCCCAAATATAATGGCTTTAGTTTTATCAGAATTGATTTTTAAACAGTGCTTTTCTGAGTTTAAAACAATGTTATGTAGATCTATATTAATTAGAGTTTCGGCTCAGATAGCATTTTCAAGATCAAAAGAGTAATGCAATTGAGTGTCATCACAGTAAAGGTCAAAGGAACATGTTTTGAGAGTACTATGCAAGTTATTGGTATATATTGCAAATAATAAAGGGCCTAAAATCGAGCCCTGGGGCACACCAGATGTTATAGATTCAAGCCCAGACATTGTATTTTTAATTACTACCCTTTGACATCTATTTGTAAGATAAGAGTGCATGAAGGTACATGATGAGGCATCAAATCCTATATAATGTAGAATGGAAATTCAAGACTATGGTTGATGGTGTCAAAAGCCTTACTATAATCAAGTAATATTAACACGGTGAGTAAGTTTTTGTCAGTTGCGGTAATTAAATCATCCAAAATATTAGTTTGAGCCGAGTTACAGCTATATCCTTGGCGAAAGCCTGATTTTACATCAGGAAGTATATTAAATTTGCTAACATGAGAAAGTATCTGTTTTTCTAAAATTTTTTTGATCACTTTAGATAGCGAAGGCAGTATACTGTACCCATAAACCTATGTGGAAAATTAAAAATTCATAATGACAATTCATCATCATTCTATTTTTATTCAAAGAATATTATTGTATGGCAAGATAATAATTTCGTGAATTGAAAGCAACTTAAATCTTTTAAGACAAAGCACCTGAAAAAACTTAATAACCCGTATTGTGTGCCTACCGTTAACTTTTGCTTCGGAGATAATCTTTGAATGCTAAAAAGATTACATCGCTTTCCCATTGAGAAAATAATAGTATGTACTAAATAGCAGTAAATTTAAAAACAGTACTCCAGGAAATTATTGTATTTAGAGACCTTTTGGATTTTTTTGCGCATAAAAATAAATTTCCTTCCTTGTTTAATTATGACTTTGTACATGTTAATTTTGGAAACTTGCAAAATATTTCTACCAAAGAAAAATTTCATTTGTTTTGTTTCATAATGATACTCTAAACTTATACGATCATCTTTCAGAATGAATAAGAATGTATTTATGTTTTTTTGAAGCGATGCTTATAAATAATAGGAGTAGTTAATATCCTGGCCATCATGATTTGGTTCATTGGACCAAGTTGATGGCAAGTTAATTATCTATTTGATATACGCTCAAGTTATTTATAAATAAAGATTTATAAATAGAGAATCGTGGGTGAAGGAAAAAAACACAAAACGTTTGGAGTAAGCAACAGCACACGCAGCTCAAAACAACATGCGGTTGCGGTGATTTATCATTTCAGGCAAATTGCTGAATTGGGGCTTTGTGGTATTTTATTTACTCCCTCGCATTTATGCCCAGGGTAGACTCACTGCAGGTATTTATATCCACTTTAGGCACATTCCCATTTAACTTATTAGCGCGCTTTGTGATCCTCTCACACAGGGCTCATTTTGAGTATTTGCTTACCTACTGCGATGCAACCCTTATATAATTATATATCTTGAATCATCATTTACTTATCAAAACTAAAAATCTGGTCTCATAGCTGTTTATACGTACCAGCACATAAACAACTTCAAAACGTTTTATTTTCTCAAACTCGTAACCCGTAACTCAAACAACTTTGCAATAAGAAAATAGTGAAGTGACGGGAAACGAAAGAAGGGGTGAGGAATTGTATAAAATAAACATTTACGAAGTCGACATGAATTGACAAAAGAAGTGAAAAAAATCATTCGATGAGATGTCATTCTCAAACAGACAAATATTATTCTGCATCTCGGAAACAAATAGAAATTTCACATATATTGAATTATCTTAAAAGTTCTAGATTTCGTACGCTCTTCTCATCCTCCTACTGCTTCGAATAGGGCGACATCTGCGTTTCCTTTTTCATACAGATACAAAACTTCTATATGAAACTGCAAGTTTCGCTACTCCACCTTCATTATCATTTTAATAAAATCTTTATTACTTTCTATTTATTTTATTATTTTAATAAAATTAAATTAAAGAATTTTCATTATTAAAACAATATTAGTATACTATTGGGAGGTTATTGGACAAAATATTGTATTAAACTCCGTGTGGTTTAATATTTTCTCATATTAAAAAGAATGACGATAGTAAATAAATATTTTTTATTAATGCGGCTTATTAATTTTCTTCTTGATTAAATATAGAAAGAAAAGTCAATTTAAATTTGGTAAAAGAACAGAGAGCTATTTATAATGTATAGTACTAGGTCGTTTGAAGAATAAAAGAAAGAGAAAACGGGAAAAACTTAATTACCGACGTACGAAAAAGGCAAGAATTATAAACGAAAAACTTTATAATTTATGCGAGTGTAATAAGATTTGTTTCTCATAAACGTCAAGAAGTAAAATTATTTATCATTTGGGAGTACACCAGAATTAATTCTGCAAACACTTGAAAATGTCCTGAGGGAAAATAATTTACTCTTGATTTTTAGAGCCGAGCTGATTTATTTTAAACCTTTTTCGTTGTAATACATACTACGTAGACCTCAATTATTTTTAAACTAGCATGTGGAGTAAAAATGTTAGTTTATTATTTGCAATTGCATACACGCATACATAATATGAGTAAAAAGAGCAGCCGTCCGACCAGTTGCAGCCCATGACGTGTTTTGTTTTATGAATAACTCCCGCAGAGGATAAAACACGGTCGCGAAGGCTCATCTATTTTAGAAACCCCGTATTCTGCTTCTGCTTCTGCATTGCACCATATCTCCCCCATCTGATTCTTTTTTAGTTGACCATAAACAAATTACCATGTCAAGAAGCGCAATCACTCACGTCGCATTCCTAAACAACTAAGCGCAACAACACCATTTTAAGTGCATGCTTTTAATTAAATAAAGTTTTCCTAAATTTAGTTTAGCTTCCCAGCTATAAAGCAACACAAACTTTTACTTTTATTTATTTCACATAATTTATAAATCGGGTATACCAAACTATCTGAATTCAATTGCAACTATGAATATATCTGTGTACGAAATCCAAAGTTTAACCTTATTAAAAATATTTTAAATAAAATTTTAACTCGCTTTAAAATAATTGTTTCATAATTACTTATTTAAAATTATTTATGAGTTATATTAATTGTAGTGCTGTACGAATAGTTAGAACTTTATATTTCAATTAATTTATTAAATATAATTAAAACCTCAACTATTTAAAGTTAAAAGCAATTAAATTGTATGTTTTTAATAAATTTAGTTTAACAGAACTAATCCAACATATAAATTTATTAAAACAATTATATCTAATCTACGTAGTATATCCAGAGAAATTGGGTTCCATTCTTCTTTAATTACTTCAATAAACTTTCTTTAATTTTTTTGTCGGATGATCTAAAATGCCCCAAAAAATATCCCATAGGATTTCGATCTGGAAGTTGTGACAACCTTACAAGTACATTGACATTTTTTGGGGAAAACCTTTATTCACTAATTTGGCGGAGTGCTTTGGATCGATATCCTGCTGAAATCTCCACTGCAGTCGTATTTCTTCTGAAGAAAATAGTAATATTTCGTTTTCTGATTCTAATATGATTCATTGGCCTCTTCCTGCGTAATTGCCACAATTCCAGATTGAGAAAAGCAACCTCATACAATAATAGATGCACCACCATATTTAATGGTCGATATTTGGTATCTTACATTGCAATTTTCGCTTATGGGTCGTCAAACATACCGTCTATCATCTGAACCAAATAACAAACCTACTTTCCTTGCTCCAAAGGACCGTATTCCACTTTTTCATGGTCCATGTCAAATGCGATTTGGCAAATTCCATTCGGGCTCTTGTATTTTTCTTGGAAATTTATGGAATTTGTTACATCACGTTGATTTAAATCCTTAACTATAAAGTGATTTCTGTTGATTTTGGAAGTTAGCTGAAAGTTGAATTGGTCCAAAAACTTCTCTTGAATTTTATTTATCTTGAAGATGATTTCTGAGGTCTTTCCAACTTATATGACGTGTCGACATCACCACGTGTAGCGTGTTTGGCTTTAGTAATATTTAATAATTTTTCAACTTCAACTGGTCTTTTTCCACTTTATTACAGAACAATTATTTTCTGCTTAAAATATTTAGAAAATCAACGGCTTTTGGGCACTTTAAAACAATTACCCAATTTAGTAATGTTTAGTAATATTGTTTTGATGTATTATGTAAAATAAAACGATTTAAATTAAAATTGTTTCCATACCTTTTTCTAGCAAAAACTTTAACGATATTAAAATTTATTGAACACAGTTTCAAGAAATAAAACCAAGAAAAATCTTGTTTTTCTATTGTAAATAAACATTAATAAAGAAATAAAGTTATCAGGGTCATTTAGAAAATAATTCAAATAATTAATTTCAAATTCAAGTACGAACTTCCGTAAACAAAAAAGATTCAATTACCTAAAGTATCAACTAAATATTGTACAATAACAATAAATGTGACGTTTGTGTAGCTATAGGTTTACCGGAATAAAATTCCTAATGTTGAATTTTTTGAGGATTTGACATTATAAATACACTTATTTACAGGACCTTTTCAACAACCATATTAGATCCGCTGCTTATGATATTTTCTTACAATGTATTACCAAATAAGAACACTTCTGCAATACTTTTTGGTTGCAAACTGAGGTATTGAAAATATTGAAAAAATATTTTTAGGGGGCACTTACAAAGCAAGTCCCACGAAATTTGTATTTTTAATAATAACAATTGCAGACATTCTTAAAAAAATGGGGTGATCGGCAACACATTTTTCTTGGCTTTTCTTTTGGTTTGTAACAAAATCTGGAGTTTATATAAAGTGGAAATAGGAGACTCCCAGAAAGATTGAAAGGAATCAAATGTCGTAATGAGTAGTGTTGTACTAACTTCAAATATTTGTAAAATCGAACTTTTCATTCAATTTTTTTGAAAAAAGTTCGAGATATACCTACATTTACCTGGTGTCACAGAATAACTGTGACAAATTTTTTGTGATGATAGAGGAAGTGAAACTAAGCATTTTTTACTTATAAAGTATTATTCGGAAATGCTTCCTTACAAAATTATATCACTTCAAAAATTTTCAAAAAAAAAAGTATATTTTTTTTGTAAATTAAATAAGTATTAAAAGAGATATTAATTTGAAATTTTGGCAACAGTGTTTTCACACAAGGAAAAACATTTTTGGCCAATAAAATTTAAAAAAATATTTTCAGAGGCGTTTCAAGTGGGGCTCAACAGTTTTTTTGATCATATCTTTTGTTTCTTTACGTTTTTGATAATTTTAAAAGTACTAGAGTATTCCTTGATCCATATTCTACAGAAAAGGTACGTATTGTATGTCGCTCCGGTGCTTCATTTCGAAGTAAAAGTAGATTTTATAATTTTTAGCGAAAAATATGAATTTAAAAAATAACTTCAAAGTTTGCTTAAAATATCATGTACTAAATATGTGAGCTGCTCCATATGCAAGATGCATACTGCTAATTCCGCATTTGATAATCTATGCGTTTTTAATATTGCAATAATACGACTAACTATAAAACACTAATTATTAAATATAAAAGCCTACTTAGATCTTAGAATTAACAAAATATTGTAGTAATGCTTTGATATTTGATCTTTGTATGTTTTCAGATAAAACAGGAACTTTTCATTACAAACCTGATTTTGAGGCTGTTTTTTAAATTCATATTTTTAGCTAAAAATTATAAAATCTACTTTTACTCCGAAATGAAGCACCGGAGCGACATACAAGTAGTTTTCTGTAGAACATTGATCAAGGATTATTTTAGTAGTTTAAAAATTATCAAAAACGTAAAAAAACAAAAGATATAATCAAAAAAAATTGATGACCCCCGCCCCCACATATAACGCCCCTGAAAATATTTTTGAAACTTTCATTGGCCGAAAATGTGTACCTTTATATGAAAAAACTGTGGCGAAAATTTTAAATTATTATCTCTAATAATATTTATTTTATTTACAAAAAAGTATTTTTTCCAACGACCATATGAGAAAATCGTATATGTCATTCATATTAGGGCGCGTTCCAGTAATGAACACTAAAGCCCACGACCACGACCGCCAAATTTTCCCGTTCCACTAGCTCAAAAGGTCACCATTCAACAAACAACCACGGAAACCCACGAATAAATACGGTCGTTGTGAGCTTCTTGCGGTCGCCATCGATGCACGAAAGAAAAAATCGCGGTCTTATGTAGAACGATTTTGCGGTCGTCGTGGGCTTTAGTGTTCATTACTGGAACGCGCCCTTAGTAGTTTAGAAAATCTTTCATTTCAACACTAGTGACTTTGACTTTCCGTTTTGTAACTGTCAAATAGTTCTTGTAATTTTCGATAGAGGCGCTGCGTAGGAATTCCAAAAGCCCTCCATTGGATTTTTTTGAACTCGCAAAAAAAGGATAGTTCAAATAAAAATTTATATTTAACCCTGCCAATATTACTAATTTTATTATTAAAATCATTATATAATTCACTTTTCTGTAAATTTTAAATAAAATAGGAACATTTTTTATTCGTTTTGATAAGTTGCTTCGGTCAAAACAGCGCCACCTACAATTATTTACATTTAACTAAAAATAATCGATAACTTCAATGTCAGCTGCTGTTAACATAGGTTATGTTACGTTGTTACTACAAAATATTAATAATGGTCGCAAAATCTCCGTGGTCGTCGGAAAAATAGCGTACACAACTCGCAGAAAGTGAATTTCGTTGCTCGTGTAATATCCTCACTCGGCTAGCGCCTCGTTCGGCTATTTTCACACTCGCACAAAATTCGTCACTTTCTAGCTCGTTGCATAATATACTATTTTGGAAAATTTTTGAAGTGGTATAACTTTTTAAGGAAGCATTTCCGGCCAATAGTTTATGAGTCAAAAATGCTTAATTTTACTTCCTCTATCACCACAAAAAATTGTCACAGTTATTCAGGGACACCCTGTATAATATTTGAGTTCATAGAATATTCGAGTTCAACAGAAGCTGCAGTTCGAATAAAATTCAAGTTCCAAAAAAGTTTGAGTTTGCAAAACGTTGAGATTAGAAAAATTTATATCCAAACAACATTTTGAATATTAAAAAATGATTTAGCATATCAGAAGAAGTAATTTTAGTTAAACTATTTATTGGCAAACAAAATAATATATTTATACAATATTATGCCAATTATTATTATTCTTACAATATATTAATTTTTAAAGATTCGTGTAAAAACTGAATGTTGTTATTAATTATATACAAGAAAGTCGACAGCCTTGCAAAAAACCAGATTGTATTTAAAAAAAGTTAAGTGATTATTGCCTAACCTTCGTCTTGCCATTCAAGGTCATAGGGAATATTTTCAGATAGTGCGTCACTAAAAATTGTACTTTTATTTGAAATACTTTTTTCAAAAATACTTCATTTCAAAAATAAACGGGCGCTGCTGAACTTTTTTTACACCCTGTATATTAAAACTACCCTAATCCCTTCGATTGATTCTTCTAATAGTCTTAGCAGGTAAAAATTAAGCATAGAATAAGTTGTATTTTAATTGCAATGTCGATAAAGTTCAGTTTGAGTTTAGCGTTAAGAGGAACAGATCTATGAATTCTTGTACTTGAATTATCTCTGAGAGGTATTGATATAAAGGATTAATTTTTATTTAAGAGGATATGGAGTCTACAAAATTATATGGGTTTTTTCCTGTTTTTATATTTCAAACTACACGAATATTTATTGAGCTATATACAAAATAAGAATATCATATGAAAGTGGAACCTCCGCTTAAGACTTGTGTGCGACAGTTTTTTAATATATTATATCCAAAATGGCCAAAAGAGATCATTAAAAATACGGAGAATTTGGCCTATTTTAAACTTATTTTTTGGACTTAATAATTTAATTTTTGAGAAAGTCGTCGTATAGAAGTCTAGCCATGAATGTTATTTAACACAATTATAAAACTTAATGTTATTTACAAAATATGGTTGTAGTTTGAAATAATTGCAAGGCATATTTCGTAAATTTTGAACGCGCATTTTAACTATAAAAGCAGCAAATACCTTCGTAGTCTGGGTGATACAAATTTTAAAATATAACAGAAATGAAGATTTTTATTGGTACTTTCAGCCTAATTATGTGGGATGAACTTTGGGTCAAAATTTCTTCCCCAAATTCAAGAAGAAGCTCAAAATACACGTTTACTATCGGAGCGCGGTTCTACTTACACTCCCAATCCTCTTAATAGGTTGGCGGAAACTACACGGAGCCAATTATACAAAATATTAAATTTGTCGAATTGTTAAATTAGTAAAATAACATTCAATTGACTCATTCCTTTAGATGAAAAGGAAAACATAAAATATTTAAGATTTAAGATTTTCCATTGTGTTTCTATCAAATTTCGAATTTAAGTGTTCCTTAAGATTAAAGGATTAGTGCAAACGGGCCTTATACTGTTACTAAATTAAATTAAAGGCAGTGCCTCTGCTGCCGTCACCAGTTCCAACGAAATCAAACGATTGGCACTGTATCCGGCTCCGACAATTGTATCCGCAGCCGGCAAACCATAACCTCAAACAGTTACATGCTAAAACATATACGTGCTTTTTGGTTTTGGCGATTACCGTGAACGTCTTATGAACAAATTCGTAGTGCTCCAGAAGTGTATAACAAAGTAGTTAATAATAAATAAGATTTCGATTAGAGATGCTGGAACAATTGAATACCCACAAAAAAGGTACATTTTAGCGAATTGGCATAAGAGTATTTTTTTGTCTGAAATTAAATACGGAACAAGAATACGAAAAAGATATCATTTAACTTTAACCGTAAAAAAGTTTACGCTATTTTTAACCACGATCGTCCCTAAAATTATCCCTTCGAAGCTTGCAAAAGATCTGAAAAAAATCATTAAATTATATTTGGAGTATAGGTATTATGATTCAAACACCAAATTTTAAATCTCTATATCAATCCGTTTATAAAAAAATGTGAAAAAACTACTTTTAGACACAATATTTTAAGGACTGTAGCTCCATTAGGAAGCGAAATCGGATATATGTTGATAGTAAGTTTTTTCTTAAAACTAATCGTAGAATTGATTGCTTAATTTCGGAACACCCTATATAAATAGGGTTTAGCTACGGTTACTTTAATATTTTATTTTTTAACCAAATGTCTTTGTTAATGAATTGTTTGCATTGGAAAATGCAAATCCTTAATAGGGCGCGGGCACCCGATTTGTTGCCGGCGGCGGCACCCGATTTCGCAACCGGTGCCGGAGCCACTGCCTAAATAAAAATTGGACAAATGACATTAATAAAGCCATGCAATATATTATAGGCGCATATAGGCGAGAGTTTAGGGTCTTATTAACAAATATCTTTTTGGAACACCAATACTAACCTTGACTGGACTAAAAAAAAATAAAAATGTAACAAAATTTAATAATACCACATGTATTAAATCTGAATAGAACCTAATAAAACTTAGTATTACTTTTAGTGTTAATACCAAATCTAACCCAGCCCAACCGTTTTTCTTGATAAACTCATTTCAATAACAATAAGTCCGACATATTTTTTGCAAATTACTCAGTGCAGTATGTTTTTTTTTATTTTTGGCATGAAAAGAATTGTTTCAAAATGTACTATAAGTCTTGTGTACATACCAAAGCTGCATCTTTACATAATATGAATCTATTCAGTTTAAACTGATTATTTCAAAATTAGCTTTTTGGATTCATACTGTTCTTGGATTCTACGATTCATTTAGTTTTACATTTCTTTTATGCTTTGCTATCTTGTAATATTTTACTTATTTTTACTAATTTTTTATTCTATTCTTTTTAAATAATCTCAATTAGCTTTAAATTCCACTTAAGCAATTCTTTCAATTAATTTTTTAATTTATCTTTTTGTCTTTGAAAGAGTGGCATATTCCTTAATGCCTTGAAAACAATATCTTTTTAAATGTGAGGAATCACCGTAATTACAACACTTTATTATCCTTTCTGACTTCGCAAATAAATATCTTTATGAGTTTGCGAAAGGATGCAATTCTATCCTTATTTTCTATATTGCCACTTTATTCTTATTTACTCCCATTTATTTTTTATTTACTAAAACCGTATTATAAATAACTTAATAAACAGCTTACGTTTCATTTCATTTCAACCTTTAATGTGTGAAATAAAGGGTCCAACAAAAGCTCCATTTTACCACAGAAAATGTTAAATTAGTAAACTAAAGACTTTAAAAATTTTGGTATTTGTCATGAAATGTACTAACCCTCATCAAGTTTAACTTCATTTTAAAGGCTATGACAAACATATACCCGTAATTCATCACTATGATAATTTCTCGTTTTTTAATAATTTAATAAAAAATCATTCAACAATATTATAATATTAGCATATTAGTATCTCGAAATATTTTGAATGTTAAATCAGTGTTAATGCGAATTTACAATATTCACGAATAGGGCAAGATTTTCTATATTTCTTTCCCGATTTTTATAAAGCTTAAAAATAAAGCTACTTAGTAATTTAGAAAGACTTCCCATCTCTTTACATTTAGAAGGAAATGGTAAACTGTAAAGGTGACTCACAACTTTCTTGTGACGTGAAGTGAGTAATGGTCTAGAAAACTCTTCAAGTTTATATCGTTTAAAAACTTTACAAATATTAATAAAAGTAAATGTCCAATAATGATTTGTTTTATTAAATAAAATTTAATACTCAATTAAAACTTATGGAATCATTTTAATTTTAAAAATAAATTTCTTTATTCTTTAATTATATGCCAAATAAATTCCAAAACTACAAGGATACCTGTAATTATTTTTTTATGCTCGGATGAAAATTACTTTAATAGGATCTAATGAAGCTAATCATAAAATCAAACATTAAAACTTAAATTAAAATAAATTTCTTGTAAAGTTCAGATGCTTAAAAGTTTACGAGTACAAAAAGTTTTTCTGCGAAATGTTTATTAAAGATTTTTAAAATTTATTACGTAGAATTGAGAGGGATTAAGTTTAAATTTACACCAAAATACTTGAAGGGAATTGTTTTAGCCTAAATTAATTAATTAACGAGTAAATTAAATTGTTTCGGAAGTAATAACCTTTTAAATTAAAATATTAATTATGATTAATAATGTTATGGTGACTAACTAATAATAATAAATATATTGATAGAATAAATTTTGATCAAAGCTTTGAAGTCGCTGCTTTTAGTATAGTTTATTGTAACACGGATCGGGTAATTTACATTTATATTGTTTCTAATAAGAGCTTGATTATATTGTAAAGATTTTTTTGGTAATGAATAATGAAATATATTTATGATTTCTAGGTCCAGCTTTCTGGGGGTTAATAAATCCTGAGTGGTCATTGTGCAACAAGGGAAGACGGCAGTCGCCTGTTAATCTAGAACCCAATAAGCTCCTCTTTGACCCAAACCTTCGACCCTTGCACATCGACAAACATCGGGTAAGAAGCTTACACATGTGCTTATGTCAACTTAGCTCACACTAGGATTATACTTTAATAAACTAAGCTGACTAAATCTACCCTTTTATTAAATACTTAACTATAAAAGTACTTTTGTTTTACATTTAACGAACTAAAATAGATAAGAGGCTTATTAATAGGAAATTTTGCATAGAAATTTATGTAACTTTGCATAATGGAATTCCTTGTAAGTTACTAAAAACTAATTATGAAAAAGAAAGAAACTTTAGCTAAATCTACTTATAATTTACCCGGATGAAATGTAGTGTGTATTAATCAACAAAAGAATGAATTAGAAGAAACGCCATAAAGTATATTGACCATAACTCATGTGGAAGGAGCGGCGTAGAGCGTTATAGCCAAATCGCGTGTTCTGCAAACTTGCTTACCTTATATCCGCCCCAGCCACGCCATTTACACATATGCGATCATCCCCAACACTTGCAAGCGTGAAAACTGTTTCGCCTCAGTGTAACTAAAAAATACATTTAAACGAACTTCACGGTAAAGCTTTTAATGTCCCTATATCCACAGCTATTTTTAATTAAAAGATAAAGATTTTACGATTTTAAAATTAAAATTTCTCCAAACTAAATTAAATCCTTTTAAAACCAATTTTCTCAATAAAACAGTTCTGTAAAATAAAATGCACTTTTATTGAAGTTTTCTAAAAATAATGTACTTTGCTTTTGTTTTTCTACATCAAGTGACTAATAAGTTTGATATCTTAAAAGTAAGTTGCAAGGCTTCTTCCGCACCCTGTACAGATTTTGCTATAAAATTACATGGTATCTTTGGATTCAGAAAACTATGTAGTTTCCAAATAATAAAAAAATTAGGCTCTTCCATTTAAGATTTCAAAATTGATAGTCTTATCTCAGTAACATGAAAGACATGAAAGACAAAAGCAAAGTCACAGATAAAAGTCAATATCTAATCTTCCAACCACTTACAAATTTTAATTACTTCTATTACGCTTGGGGTCATATAGGACCCCAGTGTTCATTTGGATTTAAAATAAAAAAAAAATTACGAGATTTTAATAAAAAAATTACCTTGGGTTTTTAAAACAACAAAATTATGTAAAACAATTATTACAAATGCATTGAAAGTATTCTTGACAAATATTATTTAGCACATTTAAAGGGTGTACATACTTACTGACTTTTTTTCCTGGGACAAATGCAGCACCTTCCCCTTCCCCTTTTTCTATTTTTATTTGACACAGATGAAGCTCTATATTGGATAGAACAGTCGATAATATACTTCAATTAAAGCATATGAACGAGGTTTGCTTCTTCTCGACTCTAACGTATTTTTCATCAACTTATACATTTTTGATAGTATTTCCACACGTCGATCCCGAAATTCCCTAGATGCTCCCTAAATGCTCCCAAATTGTCGTTTTATGGACATACATAGTTGCCCTAAATAAAGTTCTTTAATAATCAGCTAACCACAAACTTTGAAGAAAATGATAAACTCCTGCTAATATTAGCATGAAAATCTTGTGTTGTCTAATCTACCCACTAATTGGTAAAAAGTTAGATACTTCCAAATTGTTCATATGAAGAATATTTTTTCTATATAGAGAGGAAAATGGAAATTTTGATGTTACTTGCTTTGGTAATAACGTTTCTAATTGATCCAGGTGTACTTTTAGTTATATTTGAAGCTGAAGCTCGGCGTCCTTGATTTTTAAAATATTATTTTTATTCCACATTATCTAACCATCTTTTGACATAAAAAAAGACATTTCCTTAGTTCTTTAATATCATCTCGCTTGACTGTGGTCAAAGTAAAAACTCGTATCCGATTCTGATTCATAATTTACGACTGGGTCAAAATCACTTTCTTCAGATGCACTTCCGAAATTTTATTCTTCCACTAACTCTTACTTTTTAGTAATATATTTCCTAGTCACCAACTTTTCATACAGGTGAATATACCTATTTAATACAAGTTTTCTTAGGCATTTCTACATGGGATCATTTAAGACCCCCAACGTAGAATAAGTAACAAATATGGTTTTCATTGATATTTTATGTTAATTATAAAATTATAAACCTAATCTAAACTTGTGAAGGGATCATATAGGACTCTAATAGAGTATCGGGACAAAACCCCCCTGTACATATATTCCCATGCAACAAAACCCCTTGAAAAAGCCCGCCGACAAAAACCCCCTGGACATAAACCCCCATGGCAAAAGCCCCCGACAAAGAACCCCCTCAACAAAGAGGTAAATGCCCAGAGGTCATTTACAACTCATGCAAAAAACTAACACCTGACCACATAAAAAACCCCACGCATTATAAAATTAACTTTTTTTAATTTACTTAATTAACTTTTTTACATAAAGCCTCACTACACAGTTATATCAGGTAAGTTAATTACAGCTAAGTCCGCAGAGGTTAGATTAATAATATTAATAATAATAAAATCAATAGAAGTTACCAACTTTATAAATTTATTCAATGCATTTCAAAGTGCCACACTTCATCTTCAGGAACACATTTAGTATACAGGGTGTATCAGACTACCCATGCCACCCATTTATCTAGAGAACGCGTTATCGTACATGACTGAAATAAAAAAATTTATTACCAAAGTAAACTTAAAGAATCTAGTGGTGAACTTATTTTTTTTCGGAACAACCCGGATAACCGGAGATCACTTTCAGTTTTTAAGTAGCAACATTGCTCGAGTTTAGTATGGTTTGATAGGTCTTTTAAGAATAAACAACTTTTATTAAAATATTTTTTTAATATTTTCCATAGTTTAGAATTTATTCGAAAAACAAAAAAAAATTGTTTAAAAAAGTAAATAAAAATTATTGCATATTTTGAAGAATTTTATAAATTTATAAATTCTTTCTACAAATTTCAATGTCTTGCCAACTTTAAATATCATACTTGTCCGTATTTCAACAAAATTCTTCCAAATATGCAATAATTTTTATTTACTTTTTCTAACATTGTTGTTTGTTTTTAAAAGACCTATCAAACTATATCAAACTCAACCTATGTTGCTATTTAAAAAATCAAAGTAATCTCCGGTTCCGTATAGTTCCGGGTTGTTCCGGAAGAAAATAAATTCACCAATGGAGTGTTTAGGTTCACTTTGGTAATTAATTTTTTTTATTTCAGTCATGTACGATGACGCGTATGATACTATACAGAGTTTCGAGCGCCTACCATAACATTTGAGTACCTACGATGACTGCTAGCGCCTATATTAACAGGTGTATATATTTTGGAACACCTTCGTGTTAAAAAAAGTTTGAGGTTAGGTTAGGTTAGGTTAGTTTAGGTTTAAATGCCCAGGGGTGTTTTGTTGGGAGTTTTTTTGCACGGGGGATTTATGTCCAGGGAGTTTTTATCCTAGAATATTATCAGAAATACTTGTTTCATGAACTCTGTAATTCAGTATCTCTCTAACACTAAGCTCTGATTCTTATGTAAGTGACATAACACTGCCACCTCAAGAATCTTTAATAAACGCATTAACGCCAGTAATCCAAAAAAATGTGGTCAGATGATTGTTCAGAATGTCTTTAAAATCGCAAATTCAACGTTTGGCTTCACGCAGTTTGCTCACGAATATCTTAGATATTTATTGGAAGGTTTGCACGAAGATGTTATTAGAGTTACCTATTCACGTCGAAATGAATGGAAAATTAATTGATTCACAGAATAAAATGGAGTTCTTCAAAAGTAATTTAATAAAAGAAAATTTCAAGCTAACAGTTATTTTTGTTGGTCAATTCAAGTCAACTCTTAAATGCACCCACTTTGGTCACTGCTCGATAACATTTGATACATTCTCAGTACCTTGACAGTTTTTTAAGTATTGGAGTCTTCAACTTTGGATTGTGATGAGAAGGCTTCCCGTTGAAAGTGCAAAACTGACAAAATAAACAAAATCCTTCAAGTTTCCTGAAATTGTAGCTTATAAGCTAAAATTTCAGGAAATTTATAAAATTTACGAGATTTAATCTTTGGTGTAAATTCGAATTGAATTATTTTATACAGGGTGTGTGTGACCACCGGTGCCACCCATTTATCTCGAGAACGCGTTATTTTAGATGACTGAAATAAAAAAATTAATTACCAAAGTGATCCTAAACAATCCATTGATAAACTTATTTTTTTTTCCGGAACAACCCGGAACTATCCGGAACTGCAGCTGACTTTGATTTTTTAAATAGCAACATAGGTCGAGTTTGGTATGGTTGGGTCTTTTAAAAACAAACAACTTTTATAAAAATATTTTTTTAATATTTTCCATAGTTTAGAATTTATTCGAAGAACAAAAAAAATTGTTTGAAAAGGTAAATAAAAATTATTCCTTATTTTGAATTTATGTTTTATTTTTTTGAAATTCCAATGTTTTACCAACTTTAAATATTATATTTGTCCATATTTCAACAAAATTCTTCAAAATATGCAATAATTTTTATTGATTTTTTTAACATTTTTTTTTGTTTTTCGAATAAATTCTAAATAAAAAATATTTTAATAAAAGTTGTTTGTTTTTAAAAGAACAATCAAACCATACTAAACTCGACCAATCTACGATAACGCGTTCTCGAGATAATTGGGTGACACGGATGGTCTGATACACCCTGTATACAAGTCCTAATAAAAACATTTTTCCTACAACTCGTAGTTTCCATGAAATTTTATATCTACTTTTCAGCTTGGGTGATTTGACTTAATAATTTAAGTCGGTTAAATCAATCTTCTTAAAATTCTATTTATGTGATTATATTTCAGTAAAATCCTATTTCATTGCAAATATCCTGAACTTTACTGTTTCCACTTTAACTGTATCCACTTACTGATATTTATTTTTAACGTTATTGTCTTTAAAAATCTATCTGACTTTTATCATTCCCGACACCTAGATATAAATAAAATTTTCCTGAATTTATTACATTTTAATATTAGTCGATGGTTAATATATTCAGGGTGGATCATTTAACTTGAGACAAATAAATATCTAATAAACTAAAAAGCTTAGAAAAAAATATTTTTGAAAATATGGATCCAATAAAAATTGTTAGGTTTAAATGGGGGAAAATAAAGAACATACTAACTTTTTCGCCAAGCGTCAAAAAAATTTTTTATGAAAATTTTTGAAATTTTAAATGTGTCAAATAAAAAATTATTTATGTAAAAATTATTTATTTTTTTTGAGTAAATTTTAAGAAATTATAGGTTTTCATTTAAAAAAACTTGGAATACATTGAAATTAAAGATGACCCTTAACCAAAAAATAATCAGCAGCATCGTTTTTTCCCTTTAAATCAAACAACTTTCATTTGAAAGTTTTTTACCCAAACCGTTTAATTTTTTAATTATTTATTTGTCTCAAGTTGTCAAATGGTCCACCCTGTATAAGTATAAAATATGATAATATACATTATTAAAATCGCATCTTATCGTAGCTATTAAATTTAATTTCCCAAAATCTTGATTTCATATTTAATAATTATTTGATCAAGGCAATTAAACTTTACAAAACTAAAACTAAAGCAATAAAATCCTATTAAGCTATTTAAATACAACAACTCTGGAAAATAAATGTTTAAAGTTGGGGGGTTGCGGGTATGAAAACGAGCATGCTATCCAAACTTGCATATAGAAATGGAAATAATAGAAAACGCTTTAATAATAAATGTAAAAGTCTTAGGAATAGTGGTATAATTCGCAGAATTGTTTAAGGAAACATGACGAAGGACCTTAAGAAGACACTTAAACGCGCGGAAACCAGAAGTACTTTCAAAGCTTTTGTTGACACATAGAAAGTTTTGAAGATATTTTGCATGACAAAAGGTTCAGTAGAAAAAATAATCAATTTAAAAATAATGAGCATTTTTTTCAAGAAATATTACTATGGTTTTGTTGATTGAAGTAAAATATTTGTAATTAGAAAGTCAGTCAATTTGCCACAGACATTCATGCTGACTGAATAAAGCGTCTGCACGCGAGGCGCCCTTTTCACAGATAATTGCAATATACATTGCTTGATTGGCGTCCACCAACCGGTAATTAAAGGTTCTACTATTTTCAAAACAGTAACTGACTTATAAAACGAATTTACCTTAAATTTTAATTACTAATTTAAACACAAACAAACTATTAAATTGTTTAAATTTTAAATTTTCTTTGTGTTACTACTTCCAGCCTCCTTACGAATACAAGAAAAAAAGAATGATTTCACTGATTTGAGTTTGACATGAAAAAACTTTTATCTCGACTGAACTTTTCCATCAGATTGTAATAAAACAAGTATAAGAAACTAGTCATCTCCAACTGATTTAAAAATGTAGGTCGTTAGTTCTCGTGTGGTAATTTAGAAAATCTGGAACAGCAAATAGTAAAGACTCATTTATTTCATGTAAATTAGAGGTCCAAAACAAGCGTGGCGAATCATGCGAATTGCCACCATCTAAATTTCCTCGCTAGTATCGATCTTAGCGTCACTTTAATGTTCTGGGTGCCGATTTATTTTCTTTTCCCATTATTGTTTCATTATGCTCCGTATATTATTGTACGTATTATTTTGCTATTTATAGTCATGATTCATACTACCTAAAATTACACTAATGTAATTTTTGAGAAATATATTTGTTCATTATTTTACATTTATAAATATAACACATAAGATTTCATTTTAAATTTATATTACAGTAATAATTTTTTGAACGAGAACATCTTGGTTTTAATAATCGTAGCTACTACAATTTTTAAATTGTCACTGTAATTTCTTTAAAGATTTGCTTTTTATCACTGTTTTATATTGTTCATTAAAATGCGGTTTTATATATTTTTTTATTAATCTATTTTACAATTTACGTTTTACCATGAAACTTTTCTTTAGAAAGAATTTATAATAAATGTGGATTATAGTCATATAAGTCCAACAAGAAGCCTTTTATAAATATTATATTAAACGTGTCAGAAATATGGAATGCAGCTTACAACAATTTTGGATTAGTTGACAAAATTTAAAAAAAGTACTCATTTATATGATGTAAGTTTTTAGGCGCAAATGTTTTAAACCTGTTTAAAATTATACAAATTAACTAGAACTAATGACATTTTACTAGATAATAATTGCAATGTTTTAAATTAATTACAGTCACTAACATTCCGGGCACTCACAATAACACGGATAATTATTGTAGTTTAACGTGGAAATACTGAGTTAGTAAATTTGTAACGTGGATAATATAACTATGTATATACAAAATTTTGAATAAATTATTACTTAGTCGTTAATATTCAATTAAGTAAGGCCTAAGGATTACAAGTATATAGAAATTTTAATCAACTTTAACTGCTTTTATCATTGTAATAAATTATTAGAGGAGCGGTTGAATTTTTAAAAAAGATTATAAAATCCCTTTATTTATTAAATTACCCACACTTACGAATGAGTCCTATACTTATAGTGGACAAGAGGGAAAAAGAAAAAAATGATTTATAAAAAAATGAACCACAACATAGGATTCCTTTAATTTAAATATTTTTTAAGCATTTCTTTATGTTGATTTTTTTAAAGTAAGGTAGGTTATATGAAACTTCAAAATCCCCTTCATGTTTATGTTTTTTTTTACAAAAACTCAAAAATCCTCCCTAAAAATTATAATTTAAAGGCTTACGCCTGGTTTCTCCGCCATGTCTTGAGACCAAACCAAATTTTAAGTTGCGTCTCAAGACGAAGTTCAGCTTACTTGGTTGTACTACACCGAAATCTCTCCTTATTCGCGTCAAGTGCAAAGCTTATACACAAGTCGTCGATTTTGAATACTAAACCATCAAAACTTAAAATCGTTAAAGCAATTCTATCTGTCCAGCAAACGTGAATTAAATAATATGAATAATGTAGATTTACATAGGGTGATTTATTATTGAGTGTAAAAAAATCGTACACAGATTCTACATACATAATATTTGAAAAAAGAAAGAATTTTTTTCTATTTATCTTCCTAACAAAGTTATTTAAGTTCAAAAATAAATAAAAGCCATAGAAATACTAAATACTAATAAATTCTCTTTCAAATATGAAAGCATTTTCATTTTTTTTTATTTTTGAACGTTGTTAGAAAGGTAGATAAAAAAAATTCTTAACACTTTTTTGTTCTAAATATTAAGTAAAATATGTGTACGATTTTTTTATACTAAATTATGAATCACCCTGTATAAGTATGTGGATAATATACCAAATATAAAAATAAGCTTTTTATATTATTGACACTAACAAAATTGTCACTTTTCATGGAAATAATGTTTTCTCTTTGATTTACCACTCATTTTAAATTAGACGATAAACGTTTTTTTCAAAAAAAATTACCAAGTGTTTGCTGTTTACAAAACTATTATATGTATAGCTATGTTAGGCCTTGAAACTATTTATTTGAATATTAAACTACTGATTATTGAAACACCCAATTAGAAAAAGACTGGGAGCGAAGCATCTGCTACGCGTCGGTGTTGTCAACGCAAGCTCGGCTTAAGCTGAGCTTGAATCCAAGTTGAGGTTGTTGAATCCGGGCGTATAAGTTGTTTTCTAAATAATAAAGTTGTATAAAAAACTAACTAGTAGTCCAATTTAAAACGAATGTATTTCACATCTTTTTTGTTCATTGTTTCAGTATAATGTATGATTTTTTTAAATATTAAAATTTATTAATATAAATTAACCACACAAAAACTGAATTGAATCAAATCTAGAATTTACAACATTACATAAACGAAATGGTGTTTAGCAATAATTGGTATAAGAGAGAAATAAACGTAAAATATTCTGTATAGTCTTTATCAGATGTTGTTGTTCACTTCTAGCTAACTGTTGATACCTTACTTTAAAGGTTAGTGATTTTTTATCTTTTCCCAAAAAAATTCGTTGAACTTGTTAATTTTAATATTTCATGTGGTCCTAAAGGTGTGTTTTTTGTACCACTTTTTTGTATTTATTTTTAAAGATTAGGAATATCAGTCGTTATCTGGTTTTACTTCTATTTTTCCAACATATTTTTATAAAGACTTTTCTAAATGAAAGTTTCCCAACGTTTGGTATGCCATAATTGAGGGGTAAGCAACGTCATAAAAACCAAACTCAATAGATATAATTTTAATTTGAAAAAATCACATAATGTATTTCGAGGCTATTTAACACCTCATCATCAGACCAGATAAACACAATTAAAACTAGAAAATAAATTATAAACGTTAAAAGAAAAAAAATAGTACTTACATGATCTTATAAAGATAATATGCTTAGATTAATTTGAAAGTACACAACAACTGTTGGTCAAAATCCTACAAGGTTAAAAACTGCAACTTCAAGAACAAAACAGTCATGCGTGATAACTAGGGCGCACCTTACAATTACGTAACCGGTTCATCTCCAAATTGTCGAAATTGACTATAAAAGATTTTTTAAATAATGATTTATCAGAGAATATTAATAATTACGGTAACGTACAAGTCAGACTTCAAAATCCAAATAAATTGTGGAAAACACGTGTTTACTAAATTTCCTCTTAAACAATTGAAACTTTCCAATGAGAAGATTAATTCGACTTAATTCACAGTTAAATCTTCAAAACACAGATA
The DNA here is from genome assembly GCA_963971135.1 of Stenus bimaculatus. Lineage (NCBI taxonomy): Eukaryota > Metazoa > Arthropoda > Insecta > Coleoptera > Staphylinidae > Stenus > Stenus bimaculatus. Next base: position 64,668,149 of record OZ020180.1, on the reverse strand, counting down.
GGAACTCCTATGATCAAGGATTAAAAAGTTTAAAAAAGCAATTTAGCACATCGCTGACACTTAGTTAAAACGTTTTAGGTGATAACCTTATTGAGCTTTGAGCCGAATGATCAAAAGACAAGGAGTGTGGGATGAGGAGGGGTACCACCATTTTGAAGGAAGCGGTTCCCTCTAAGTTTGAAAGTGTTATTTAGGTTATATAATTTTTATTTAAAACTTTAAAAGTTACTGGGTTGGACTGTACAGCCATGGTATTAAGAAGTAGACTGCTTTATTTTTATTACGAGATAACAACCATTTACTATCACATAATAATTTAGAACCACTTTGAGCTGTTCAAATTTGGCATTCGAACCACTGCTAGTTCAAATGCAGCGATTGAGATGTTTTTTGAAGTCCTCGTGTTTTATTTTCAATACAAATATTACCCATGGAGTTGTTCTCGTTTTTATTAGGGCCTCTTGAGCTTAGATACCTTTTTAAAGGATCCTATTGTAGTTTATTCCATTTAGCGTTTTTCTCATCTTTTACTACCTTGAAGATGATATTGATGAATGGATCGAATGATATGTTAAATTCATTAAAATACTTTAGTAATTTATCACCAAATTGAATTGTTAGTAATGATTGTGTTTTCGGCAACACTATTTCCAATAGTACACTTTATGTCGCCCCAACTTTCAACGATTGCAATTATTTATTATTCACAGGAAGTATCTGTAAGATTTGTTGTACAATCACGCGCAATGGTAACGAGGACATAAAAGAAATATTGTGACCCAATACACGAGATCACTCGAAATTTGAAAGAACCCCGCTCGCATCATTAGTCGTATTCATGTTTTTCAAATTTCGTGTCTTCGATCTATTGCTGTTGGGTGAGAATATTTATTTTGTGTCCTCGATATCTTTTCGCGTGGTTGTACCGTAAAACGGCATGAATAGGCTCTTTTTTTACTTCGAGAAGCAGTAATTTTCGTCGGAATTTATTATTATTTATACCCTGGTCCAACTTTTTTATTGTCAACACTAAAGAACACTAACAGCCAATTATCAATATTTAAACCCGATTATGTGCTATCATTATATCACTTCTCACATTATTAGTTGGTACTTCTTCAATTTCAGAATTTGATGTCATTTCTTCTTCATCTTCGCAATCAGATTTACTCAACACCTCTCTGTAAGATTCACAGTTTACTAATGCAAGAATATGAATTCTTCCTTTTTCGCACGATTTTTGGTACCTCATTTAATGCAGCAGATCAACAAATGATCCTTCTATAGATTTTTCCATGTTTTCTTCGACCAGTTGAGGATCTTTTGGTAATATCTTAAAAACTTGATGTCTATCAATGGGTACAAGGGTACAATTCCGGCTTTTGAAAATCCACTCCAAATTTTATTGAAAGTTTCAGCAATAGCGACGGACATACACTTTTAGTTATAGAAACCTCCTTCATACCTGCTTTCAATGGGCAGAAGAGACACAAATCCAATAGTTTGGTGAAGTGAGTTGAACTTTTTGGAAGAAAGCCAAAGCGAGATTAAAAATTTTCGTCAAATCCATTCACCACAATCTTTTAAATGGTCTACCACTAAACTTTTCTCTCTTAGGGTAAGCACTGACATTGCTTTTTTAAACTCTCATTTTTTATGTCTCTGTATTACGCTCTATGAGATACTATAATATTTTGCCGAACCTCGTATACTCATAGTATTATTCCGAACTGCGAGCTTTGCTTTTCCATAACGGAAATACTGATTTTACTGTGGATCAGATTTTTGTGTACGTGGCATTATAACCCTATTCACGCCCAATCTTAAACTTTTGGTATCCAAAATTAATTTTATCAAATTATAATAACTTTTGCCGGTTATATCAAAATTTTATCTATGTTAGAATTTGAAAACAGACTAAAATCTTACCAGAGGAGGAAGTCTGTAAGCTATATAATTGTATTCTTACAACGAAAAAAATCGTTTGTTGAATATGTAGCTATTGTGATGGATTTTATCTTTTTTCAACAATTACAAAACGTACAAACGGAAGAGATATAGAAAAACTGTCACCAAGCAACTTAGTCAACAAACAATTTTTTCGTTGTACGAAAACTATCGTATAGCTTACAGACTTCCACCTCAGGAACAGACAAATTTTCGAGAGCGTCAAATTTGCAGGAGGTATTAGAATTTGAAGTTAGATCAGCTAATTTAATGTTGACAACCCATAATATACTTAAATAACTGCAAATCTGTTATAAATGTGTTCGTGTGATTTCAGAGTAATCTCCGATCTGATCATACGACCTCTGGTGGTCATTTAATATACTGGTAGTGGAGTACATATGGAATAATTTTTTTAACTTAATATTCTTGATGAGTTTCCAATCTGAAATAAAATGTGTATACAAGAAATAACAGCTATTTTAAAATATTTAATCTTCATATAGTAACAATTTTAAATATTTTTATTTATACGAGGATATAATCTATTGTTTTTAAATTAACTACTAGTAGCCAAATTTTTTTAAATTAGTTACTATTTTTTATGATATTATTACTTATTTAAATTTATTCAAATACTGTAATCAGCGTATTTTTCATGATAAAATTAATTAAACGAAACCTTCTTTCATGAAGCTAAGTTATAATTCAATCTAATGAGGCATTGATTAGGGATTAAATATCAATGAAATGCTAGTAAACTAACTAATCCTTTTATTAATCAGGGTCTTAACATTTAAGTGTAGGTCAAATGAATATTGACAAGTAACCTTTGCCGACAGGTATAAACTTACAATCGGATAATATCACAAGGGGAGAGTCTGGCCTGGCATGTGTAAACCATGCAGAAACCAATAGCCAGTAAAGTTTATTTAGCATTAGAGGATATTATTGTCAGTTCGTGTCACGTCGTATTGAACTTTGATTAAGTCCGCTTTTACACTTTTAGGAGACTTATGGCTTTCCAGATATCCATGTGTAAATTAGGAAAGTTTCTTTGGAAATCCCATTTTAACCCAAGACCCTTTACCTTATTTTTTCCATAATAAATTTTCCATGACAGATACCTACATCTTTTCTTCATTTTATGCATGTTTACTATTATTATTACAAAAAGTAACAAATTTTCTCTAAAACTTGGTAAATATTTTTGTAATTTAAATATTGACAAAATTAAATTTTCATAAATTAAATTGGGCTCGAATGTAAGGCCTTAACGCTTTTAGGTTTTAAGCTTATTAAAAAGTTTTAATTAAAGCAAAGAATACTTGAAAAACCGACAATAGATAAAGCAATTTGTAATTATCACTGGAAAGCTAGATAAGAGGGAATATAATTTCGGAAATTAGCAACCGAAGGATAATAGCGATTCTTCCAGTATTATATCAGCAATTAGGACATTTAGTTCCGCTAAATTGGGTTTCCAGATTGTGAATTATATGATGAAACGCAGCTTTCCCTAATGACGTTTGCTTTCATTACAGAATTATATATAACGTGTGCATGTTTATGAGCAAAAGCTTGCCGCTTTATTATTACAAATTTAAATTTGTAAACATATCACACATAAATAAAGGCTAAATTACCCCGAATTATAATACATAAACTTTATCTATAAATATATATAATTTCATGATCTTACTTTATAAGTCTAAAAAATAAAGAAAGGAATATAATCTCTCAAAATAGTTATTTTATAGTACCTGCTTAATGAATTAAATATAAGATTTTGTTAAGGTTCATAAATTAGTTACAACCCATGTCACGACTTACTCCCCGAATTCTCAGTTATATAATAATGGTATTATACAATTCAGTTACCTATTTATGTTATCACATATCTCAAGATAAAGTTTGATTTTAAAATATGTATCATAGTCTTACTTATTAAAGCACAAATTATGAGTAAAATAAGAAAGTTAAAATAAAAATTTCATATTGCAGTTTATTTCGTCATTTTATTAAAAATAACAACTTTTTTATTTGATACCTCATAAGGAATTTTCACATATAATGAGTATTTCAAAAATATATGTGCTTTGTGGAGTAAAAATATGTTTCTGCAAATATTCTAGAATGCCAACGTCACTCCAATGTTTAATTTAGTTAAGTAAATTTTACCTAATTCTTTCAATTTCTTGGTCATTTGTATACAGGATGGTGATTATTTTGATGGTCACCATCGATACATTTTTAAAGTGGAAGAGATACGAGGTCGGTTAAATTATAGAAAAGTTGTACATTTTTATGGCCAAAAAACTTAAAAAAATAATTTGAAAATGATTTGCTATCATAGGTTTCCATAAGAGCAAAAACTATATATTATTTGACTATGTGGTGAAGAACGATTCGATTCCCATCTAATACATTAGTATTAGCACTAATACATTATTATTAGTTGGAATTCGAATCATTCTTCTCCACTTCGTCAAAGTTAATCCCAAATTATCATCAACTTTTTTCAATTCTCTATATTATGTGTTTTTTACGTTAACAAAAATCAATATGTTTTATTGTAGATTTGGTAGTAGTACTCTAAAATGTATATGTATAATTTAACCCACATAAACAGAAGTAGAGCAAGACGACCAACCAAGTTGATATGCAAACTTATCAATATAAGTGAACCTTGAAAAGAAAATTAAGAAATAAAATCTTCGACTTCCTTTCAAAAATTGTGTTAATTCTAATGAACTAAATTTTTATTATAATTAAAATGTTAACTGTTAACAGCATTTTTTTAAGAATTTTCGTAGGATTTTAACAAGAGTCATCATGAATTTATAGCAGTAAAGTGAAACAGTAAAGGTTTATTTATATGAACATTGACATTAATATTGCAGTTTGTTATAATAAATAAAGGAGGTTCTAAAGAACCTCCTATGGTATTGGACTTATTATTGGAGGTAATAATGTTAGGACAGTTGGAGAAAGAGATACAACTGTTGAAAATTACTATTTTTATAGTATTAATATTGAAAGTAACACGACGGGTAGAGGGTTGACATGATTCTGGAACGTAGCTGGAAGAGAGTTGAGGTGATTGTTCATCACACAGAATCTGCTCTGCAATTTTTCTTTTATTATTGAAGGAATTTTCCACATAACCTTTGGCCACTGTTTTGTATTTCCAAACTCCATGTCTTTCGAGGACATCAATAGACGACCTTTTGAAGCAATGTCCAGTGTATAAATATGGCTCAGGTAATTTAAAGTAACTAGCAATTCTTTGTGGAATTTTTCCCAACATGTTCTTACCTACAGGTTGACAACAGCAATTTCGTCGCCTTTAAAGTCACCAATATTGTGGAATATATCGTCTATTGATAGTCGTACCAATTCATCTGTTCTACAGGCCCCAGCAACTCTGAAAACCAGTGTTACCTAATGTTTTCATTAAATTTTATCTTTATATTGTTTTAATGTTTAATTTAAGTTGTTACGTACCTTTACTATCAAATATATTTCATCAGGAGATACGATTAGAAATTTTTAAATTTCTCCTCGATAGAGAATTTTCGATATTTTTCGCTTGTATCCTTCAGATTGCCTCTTTAAAAACGCTATTATTTTTAACAATAAGCGTTGATTTTAACATTAAGCAAAATGACCAACGCGTAGAAAATTTATAATTTTCTCATTTGTCCCCAAAGTATGCAAGAAGTACTTTTTTTGTTATATATTTAACTTTTTGGTCTGAACACTCATTGTAAGTTTTCTCATAATTTTTTCTTGATTTGGTTGGGAGCAAGTTTAAACTTACCCCTACTGCTTTTTCTTTGATAGGTAGTGGAGTAGAAGAAAAATCTTCACTTTCTTCCGTAATTAGTATTTTTAATTAAATGTACACTTTGAATAAAGAAACTAAACCAAATGAATATTGTATTTTTAAACTTCAAATATGACACCGGTGCCGGTATAGTAGGAAGAGTAGGAAACGGTAATCCCATAGAACTAAAGTCCTACGGCTAATCTGCATTCATTTTACATCTTACAAACCAAAAACAGTGATCTGATTATAATTGGCAGTGCAAAAAATATAATATGCACCGAGGGAGTAAAGTGAGTATAAACCCTCCGATGAGTGTTGCCCTCAACTTCGTCTCTTTCAATAACATTCATGATTTTAAAGGTTAGTACGACATCAGACTTATCCCTCCTGTCTAGACTTTTAATATTGAAATATGATCTTATGTAATCAGTGTATATTTTACCATTGGTTAAACCACTTCTATAAGCTAGGTACCTAAGAAACTTTTTTTAAACTGCGAGGTATATTCAAATACTGATCTGCAGAGGAAATAGTAATATCTTAACCACTTTCATCGTTTATTTAAAGTGCTGTTTATATATTGAGTGAAGTCAAGTTTCCGGTCAAGGGCACAGATCCAACAAAGAATTCCTGCGAAGTATTGGTATACCATCAATGAAGAAGGTGGGGATGACTTGGTTGTGGTTTCTATTAAATACGATAATATTACATTTCCTGACATTAAGATACATCCCATTTATCCATCTGGATAATTCGTTCAAGTCATGTTGTAAGCTAAAGCAATCTGAAATTCAAGGAATTTTAAATCGATATCGGTAACAAATTTAATAATAGCGTTAGGTTAGTTTTGTAGCTTATCTGCCTTTTTATAAGGCATGTTGATCTTTATTGATAATGCGTTTGAATAGGGGAGTAATTTTATCAGTGATTAATTTTCCGAATGTTTTAGGAATGGTGCTTGGAATATTTTAAATAATAATAAATTTAAATCGCGTCATTGCAATATAACTACATAAAATGAGTTAAATTGCTCTAATTGTTCTTAAAAAAAATTATAATCCTTTGCGCCTATTATGTGGTTACCAGCTCAACATTTGATTTTTCAGGATTCTATTAGTGTTATTCTCGAATCCATTGTGGATTACTAGAGTACTTCAATATCGACAAATATGCTTGGTTGCTTCCTAAAAAACTTTGCTTCATCGCTAAAGCAGAGATTTTGTAACTTATTTAGAGAGTTCTATTAGATAATCTTAAAAAATTCAATTCTGTGATCAAAAACATTGTCGCTCAATTCTTGGTGACAATAAAACATATCGGGATATAATTTTAAATTGTTCAAAATTCGAAAAATATATTTTGTAATCTGTCGAAAGGGAAGTGAATACATACATTTAATAAATCTGAATTGATATTCTACATAGTATTTTTTTGAAAACGAAACACTTGATTTATTTTTAATGGTTTCGGTTGGATTGCGTTTTTAGCAGCTTTAATATGTTGCATCATAAAATTTAAAGTTTGAGTGGTTAGAGGTTAAGGGCAAACAGTTTTTGAGTTCGTTATACAATATTTAAAACTCTCCAACTTTTTGTTAGTAGCTACCAAAATTTTATACATATAATAAAAATGTGAACTAATCTGTAAATTATCATCATTTGAAGTTTCACCGAGTGACCCTGTATGCCATGCTAATTAAGAGAATTATTGATTTATTAGTATATTTATTAAATAAAAGTTTTTATATATTGGATACTTTAGTGGTAAGTAATGTATGATCCCAAATATATAAAAACGTAATGGTGGGAAAATTCACACTTGATGTTAATTTCACCTTATTGTATTTACAAATACAATATTAAATTATAAGGCTTTCCGAGTAAATATTCCACTAATAACGTGATTATTACATTCCAATTTTATTTAATGCTTATAATTTCTTTAATAACCATAAATATTTATTAGATGAAAAATTGAAATATTAAAACAAAAAACTTTAATTAAACAATAATTTAAATTAATTATTTTAATTACGACAGAAATATTAAATGGATTAATTTAAACAACTTAATTACCAAATTTACAAACCGCGATTATAAATGTCTTATAGTTAACAAAACCTGAATACCATATGATTTACATGTGGTTTGAACATTAAACATTTAACTAAATATTATGTATGCCATCAACCAGGAGGACCAAATATATTACTTAGCACAAAATAAACAATATAATATCACACAATACTCTATAATTTTTTAAAAATAAATTGTTAAAATAATTTTGATATTCTCTTTTACTGAAATTTAATATTTAATTTATAAATCATCGGAGATGTATTTCCGATCCGGGTATAAAATGAAAAAATGTACTAGATTAATTAATTTAATGTAATATTACATACAGATTACTTTTTAATTCATATCATAAATTTCCTACTTTTGCTATTGAACCTAATTTTTAGATATTAGCGAGAATTGAAAATATAATTATAATGTTATGTGTTCGCAGAAATCTCTTGTAAAGTATGTTATTGATGTCTACCTGATAATTAATATAATAAATGAAAGAAAGATTCTGGTAATTTCATTAAAAATGCTGATATAAATAAAATTAACTTGATAATGAAATTTTTGAGGAATTTAATTTCAAGGAGATGTATTTTAAATCATAAAAAATATTAAATTTCGAAGAGTTTGTTCTGAATAGCAGTCGCAGGACACAACATTAGGAATGATTTTTTTTATAAAGCGACCATATCAAAGGAATAAATTATACCATAATAAACCTATTGTGCCTGAAAAAAACGAGCTTTGCTGTTGGCCTTATTGTGCGATGAGAATAGCAGTGGCTTCATCCATTCAGAATATTTTGTAATAACAAAACTTATAGAATAACTGTCATCACTTCTTTCTTTTATATATAACCCCAAAGGAGAACAAAACCTATTATGGCTTATTGCATCTTCATCAAGGCGACAGTCGAAATAGGACACGTCTAAGCACCTTAAATCACGCAAGAATATAAATATTGGGGGCTTAAAATAATTAGAGGGCGAATTTGAGTTTTATTAAATCAACCGATTTGTATTATTTAATAACCTTATTATAATTAAGGAAATACACGAAATTAACGCCTTATGGCGTGAAGCATGTGGATAGTTAAAAACTTTGGGTTCCTAAATTACAGCAGAGAATTAACAAGCGTGGAAGTTCAAGAGGCTGTAATTGCAAAAGTCTTTTCCAGTTTGTTACATTTACAAATTGACACGTTCGGGACGGCCGTTAACATTTGGCAGAAGTTGTTAACTACCTTTCCCTCCATTAGCAACAACAAACTGATAAAAGAAACACTATTAAGACTAGGGCTTCAATTTCTTATACCAAAGGAGCTTGTAGATTTTTTTACCTTAGCTTTCTCGATGCGAAAGCTTTATTTTAACTCTATACACCACATGCACCTTCACTCACGCGTTTAACGCCCAAAGCACACAAATTTATCCTTCTTAAATTACCCTAAGGGCCGAAGAAGATTCTCTAGTTAAAAGTTAAATCACGTTTTATTTAAGATCTTTCGTTAAATTTATATGAGGGGTTTATAACTGAATTGTCGATATTTATAGTTTTATTTATTTAAAATCTTAAAATACATAATTTAAACTTAACCAGGTTGAGGAAACCCTATTTTCTAATTATACTTTATAAAATTAAATCTACATTGCATTTTCGTTACTCTATCCACATTAATAACGTGCTGCCTTAGGATAATTTGCATAATGTTTAAATTTTTAATCCATTTAAAACTCAGGAGTTCGTTTATTAATCTGCAATTTCAATCAAATATTAAAAGAGGAAATTACAAAACATACCTTTACATTTTATTTTGTCGATAAATGAATATTTAGTTCAATGAAGGAGATAATCATAACGAAAATTAAAGACCGAATAATCAATCAATTTTACAACTAATTAAGCAGTATTTTGAAGGCTAATTATGCTTTAAATTATTTTTCCCAAATCGCAATCCTTCAAATTTAAATATCTTTAACATCTTTCAAAATTTACTCGCTTTTTCCAATTGGGAATTTTATCTACGTATAGAGGGCGCTATAAATGGAGGATATTCGGTACTTGTTAGTGTCAAAAATTATGTTTAAAATGCATTGCTTTACCTTGTAACTACATATTTAACAAAACACAAATACATTTATTATTTAAAGCTTCAGTAAAGCTCAAAAAATATGTACCAATGCATTAAATCGAAAAAGAAAGTACCGGTTCTTAAAATTCCCAATTACTTTAAATCAATAAAAAAACAACTTTGGTTTAGTTTAAAGAACTACCAAGTAAACAATTCCAAGATCTCCAGTTCTAAATAAATTTAACCTATTTATGTCAACTAAATATTTACAGATGTTGAGCGGAAATTTTTATTATTTGGTACAATGAATTTTCAACAATATGTCCACAAATGATTAATATCTACTGGGATTTTTAGTTTTTAAGGACAAAAAAATAATTCAAACAATTATTTCATGTTACAGGTGACTAGTTTCGACTTTATTTTAAACTCTTCATCAGAGCTGAAATCATCATCAAGTTCTTTAATGTCAATAACATGAAAAATATTCGAAATTATAGCACGTCCGTTACTATTTAATGCCAAACGACACATTAAAAAGGTGATGGAGGCTTGAAAATGAAGTCGAAACTAGTCAGCTATAGTCCAAAATAATTGTTTGAATTATTGTTCAGGAGCAAAGAAACCGTAATTCCTCTGTAAAAACATCTTCACCTCTTTACCGAAGAGTACAATTTTTACTTTACCACCTGGTACTGTTATTAATCGACATTAATCTGCAGTTTATCTATCTCGATGTAGCTCTTCTCATGAATCTATCTGTCTGATTCAAGGCTTTCTAAAAATTACTACAAGGTTTTCTCAAGAAATGAAACCAACTACGAAAATACATCAACTTAAAAAACCTCAGTAACACAGAACTACATTTATAATGCGATAATACTTTTAGGTACACCAATTTGCACTTTATCATAAATAAATGATAAAAACAAAGTACACTGTAATATTGTATGATTTTTACGAGAATTTACTAGTGTTTGTAAAAAATAAATTAAAAGTAATGGTGTTTTGAAATTTAATATCCATCTTAAAGCACTGATAATTAAAAATTCTGTGTAGATCTGTAACTCCTTACAGGAAATATCTTTAAGGTTTGTTATATGGGTTGTAATGGACGTTATCCATGGTTATTTTACAGATATTTCCCATAAGAACTTACGGATTTGCCTAGAATTACACCATTATGTAGGTAAAGCCAGTGGCGCGTTACTATTTAGGCAAAAAGCCTAGGCCTCAAACAAGGGAGGGGCCTCCAAATAAAGTTGATAATTTTAAGAATATTTTCCTCAAATTTTAAACAACTTCAAAATCCTGCTTAATAAATATCAATATTTTGGGATCTTTAAATTCAAAATTGCCTAAGGCTTCATAAAGGCATAACGCACCATTGGGTAAAACATACGCGATTATGGTGTCTTTTTTTTAGTATTGTGGGGTGGCCGCTTTTTTTGTTGGTCAGTTTTGGGGTAAAGTAAGTAAGCACCGAAATTTAATATAGTAGCATTGTATGTTGGAACTAAAGGTGAATTTTCTAACAAAAGCTAACTTGTGCTAGTATAGTTAAATGTTGAAAAACTTTCCGCGATTACCTTACCCTGAGGAATCTTTTTAAATTCTAAATAAAATTCTGCAGCAATTCTGAAAATTTGTCTACAATCTCCTAATACCATTATTACTAGGAATTTGTGTATGGTATTTTTAAACATTCTGTTCTGCAAAACAGTTTATAACTAAATAAATATCAAAAGGTGCAGTATGGTTTTTGCTAAATTAGCATTTGAGTCTATGTACTTTCAATCTGGTTTATAATTACTTAAAAATGTCGGGATGGCACAACTAATATGTTCAATTTAAATTCAATAGAACCCCAAATTTGTTTGTGAATTTTGATTTTTATAGGAAATGGAATTTTAGACGTTTGCTTGGTTAGTCCTGCATTTTATTATTCTTATTTTTCATTTTCTTTTTTTTGATAATAAAGGATTAAGCAAGTTTTGGTAAGTTTTGAAGTCTAGGTGTATAATTTTTTGAGGTTCCATGCCACGATTTATGGTACAATTTCGTACTCTTAATTTCATTTCGAAAAAATCGTTCATTTCAAATGAATCCTTGTTGTACAAACTTTAGAGAATTCCAACCTTCAAGCCAAGTTTTCTTTAGTAGTGTAAGCTTGACTACTTTTCAGCCAGTTGAATCAACTCTACCAAATTTGGTATACTACCCGTCCCCGTACATTTTAAAATATATAGTAGAGTAGACTCGTTCAGTGCTAAACTGAAACACATCAGAAGACGAACATAATGCGGCACCAAACCTTGAGGAACTCTTTGTTAAATAGTTCTGGCATTTTGCTGAGCAAATTGACTTTAGCTCATTGGATAGAAAAAATTAGAAGAACGAAGATATGGATTAAAAATTGGATCTAAAGAAGGCATAATTATGAAGCATCTGCTCTCTTCTTAAATTCCATCCATGTTCTCCATATAATTCAACAAGTTTTATTATCTACGTGTCAGACAACTTCATTTTCGTATTTTTAATTCACAAAACAGCGAATAAAAATATCAAAAAAATGAACATGTGGAATCTTTACTCACTTGACTACCGCAAATGCAAGCGTCAAAATCGGTACTGGGGGAAGGTTATTTTGGGCAAGCAAACGGTAGAGTTAACTCTACTACTCTACCAAAATCTAGAACTCTACCAATGAAAACTAGGCTTCTAGGGTGTGCAACGGCGGGTGCGAAAAAAGATGAGACCATAAAGTGCTCAGTGCTCAACACAGCAAAATTGTTACAATAGCTTATTGAACGCGAAACATTGTAGCAGCAAAATTGTTTTTAAATTCATTAAGCCTATCTAAATAAATTTTGCTATCCTCATGTGAGAAACAATGTATATAACTTAAATAACATGCGACTAGTAACATTTAATTACAAAGGATTAATGAATGTTGTTGATATTTTTGCTGCTAACATGTTTTGCTATCAACATGTTATTTCCACCTCTACAACATTATTGCACACAAAATTAATTGCTATACATATATTTCTACGTAACGGGATGTTGTTAAAACATGTTGCAGCAAGATGTTGATAACATTTTGTTATACAATGTGCTTTGATCCGGACCGCTTTGGAGCAATCGCAAAATTCTTACTGCCAACTATGTTGGCTGCTGACAACATTGTTATCAATATGTTATTGATAATAATAACAAATGCTAAAAACAAATTTGATTGACAAAGTTGACGGCAGAAAGCTATTAAAATTTCTTAGTAGAATTGTAGCATGATGATAACAAAATATAGTCAACAAATCTTGATAAAAAATGCTATCAACATTTCTGTGGCTTAAATTTTAAATTTTCACTAACATTATTTGAAACACATGTTATCAGCAATATCACCTCGGATGTGCAGAGGTCTTTAGTTTGAAAAATTTAAATTTCTTGGGTAATATGATTTCCCAAAAATTCGAATGCACAATTAAAAATTGCAGCCATTATTAAAATTATTTAAAATTCAAAGATTCTACTGGTCCTGCGTGTGTATCGGAAATTATAAAGTACATCAATGGAATATGTTTATTGACTTTGATAATACAAATGATTTTTTTAACTCTATCCATACCAATAATAATAAAATGTTATAAATTATTAATAATAGTATATTATTCAACGAGTGAGAAATGATAGGCATTATTCACGAAGACCGAAATTGCGACACGAGCCGGTAGGTGAGAATACTATACTTTTTCCACGACTTTTGTTTATTTTACGGCAATTTTATGAAAATTTGTCGAGGTTATTTTTCTAATTTTGATATTTCTTGATTTTTTCAATGTAAATTTTATTCTATGATTGAATTACCCATAATCCATTGCTCATTATCCACTTGCATCTTTGTGATTTGTCCGCACACGGTCCGAGCATGTTGAATAATGGCAAAAATGTAGTAATGAGTTTCATTACTTATCAAAACATTCAAACGTAATGAATCATTTATTCAATCGTCAATGAAAAAATAATTAAAACATTAATGAAAAATATTGGGACTTGGTTAAAACGATATTGTTGAAAGGTTTAATAATCAAAGGAAAACATAAATTGGGTATAAGTGGAATCATACAAAGCTTCATAATTACGTAAACTATAGTCATCTAATTTTAATTAATTTTCAGAATTAAATTATCGTTAAATACTCTCACATCGTTTAATACTCATAGCACAATAAACGTTCTCCTTTATATCAAGTATTGGAAATAATACTCGTCAATATTAAGAGGTTATAGTTTAAATTAATAAATGGTTATGAATTTTTTTATGAGAGAAAATCGTAACGTTTTCTACAATAAAAAATATATTATGTATCTAAAAATAAAATAGTTTAAAAAGTTAAGTGACAGCTTAAGTTTAATTTTAACCCCGAATAATATTTTCCAATAGACCTAATCATTTTTAACTCAATATTAATTTGAAATGTCAACAGTTTTTTTATCTAAATCTTAGAATAAAAAATAAATTACCCCAATTACTGTATTTTTTATCATCATTAAATTGCCAATAATAAACTGTTTAATGACCACTATTAGTTGCGGCGAATATTCTTTATGTTAGAAATTGCAGTGGAGAACTCACACTTATATTTTTTATAAAAAGATTTTGTACATGAAAATCTTTTAAAATAAATAAGAAAAGTTTAGTAAATATTTTAATTTGAAGCGACTATAGGTATATACAAGAATCTGTTTTCAGATATTCAAGTGGGGGTTTTGTATAAATTTGAAATAAATTACAACCTTCATGAGGCGTTTTGACCGTTATTTTTGAAATCCAGTTTTAAAATAATTATTTACGTTTAGTTACTTCAAAAAGACGGAGTGATTAAAAAATTTCAAATTTTACTATGTTATATTATGGGATAAGAAAACGTATTTATTGAACTACAAAAATTTTATTTCACTTCCGGTTTCACCGGAAATGACGTCAATTTTCTGATTTTAAATGTACCATCATATTTTTGGGTACGTTACAAGAAAGTTGATATTATTTACGGTGAAACCGGAAGTGAAATTGATTTTTTTTTTAGTTAAATAAATGCGTTTTCTTATGGCATATAACATAGTAACTTTTGAAATTCTCACAAATAAAAAAATTACAGGGGTGGCCTTAGTTTCGTGGACACCCGGTATTATATAAAATATACAGGGTGTTCCGTTCATGCTTCACCAAAGGACGGGGTTAGAAACTAGAGAAAATTTAATCGATAAATAACAAAAAAGTGGTGTTCTAGCTTTTCTACGTTTTGAGGTACCCAGCTTTTTGAATTTTAGAATTTTTGGTCACCGATTTTATTGAAAAATTGCTAATTACATTTTAATTAAAGTGCGTAGGGATTTAAAAAAATCATTAGTAAGCTAAACACATTGGTGATAATCTAATTAGGGCTTTCGTGATTTTTGACAAAAATCGATGACCTAAAATTGAAAACGTGGCGCTAGAAAAGGTAGAGCTACATTTTTTTTTGTTTTTTCTCGATTAATTTGCTCTAGTTTCTAATACCGACATTTGTTGAACCACAAACGGAACTCTCTGTATACATATAATACAAATTTTAATATAAAAGCAAGTCTTTTAATTTTTACATTATTTAATATTTATTATAAACATGTAGTTTTACTAGGAAATTAATAGATAGCTTCAACAAATACAAGTTTATGAAACATGATTATAAAACAAAGTATAAAAATATATTTTTATTATGTACCATTCTCTTTTATACTCTATTCGAAATTAAATTGCCTTAAAAGCGTATTTTAAAAAAGTATATTTATGAAAACAAAATCAGCTTTTGGAAACAATCAAATTGCAAACCAATAATTTTCTTCTAAATAAAACATAAATTGTGTCCCTACTGCAATTTTTACAGCAGTATACATAAACGTTTAAATAAAATTGTATTATATTATTTCGTTGTTCCAGGTTAGTGGCAGTATTATGAATACAGGACACAGTGTTATTTTCAACGTAGAAAACGATACAAGACATCACATCAATATAACAGGAGGTCCACTTTCGTATAAATATCAATTTCAAGAAATACATATCCACTATGGACTTCATGACCAATTTGGTTCAGAGCATTCAATAAATGGATACGCTTTTCCTGCCGAGGTAAGTTTTTTTATTATTTATAAGAGGAGGCGTAAAGAGCTTTTTAATTGTAAATTAGAAACAGGTAAAACTCAAAAGCAGCTTCTTAACTCTAACTTTATTAATTAACAAACTTTCGATTTCGGATTGTACTCCGTCATCAGGTAAAAATGTGAATCTCCAATATCAAGGGTGTCCAAAAAATGGCGGATAAGGTCTTCGGTAAGTTGGAAGTGGGATTATCGTAGGATTAAATTGTTCATTTGATTTTACCACTGCCCATGTTATTTTACATATCAAATTCATAACTATAGAGGGTGTTTCGTAATAACGTGAACAGAGACATAGTATAAGTGTTTATCACCTCAAATTAAGATGAAAAGTTCCCTAATACTTTGACCAAAAACTCAATTAAAGTTCACTTTTCAAAAAATAAAAATCCACATAACTTTTCTTCCTATGAAGGTATCTCGATAAAATCCGCCATGGGGGCTAATTTTTAGTACTTTATGAAATGGTATACTAGTTTTGCAACTTTAACTTTTTTGGACTGTCGCAAATTACAAAAAATATCCTTTTATAATATTCCTCTCAAAATAAAAATATTTTACATATATTGCATGCATATGTTTGCCATTTAAAAAAATTAAAAAGTCGTGTCAAAAAATCCGACCGAAAAAAATTTTTTTTATCTTAAAATATTTGTATGAAATTTCAAATTTTTTATCCAGCCATTTGGGCATGACCATTTTGGTTCCGTACATAAAAATCACCGTGTATATTTTATATTCTTATTTTTATCTGTTGATGGAGTACAATACTCCGAAACCGATAGTTTTTTATTGCCCTAGCGTAATTTATAAATAATAAGAAGCTACCTTTGAATTTTTTCTGTTTCTAATTAAAACTAGTCCAAATTATCCCGTTAACTCCAATTTATTTTAGTTATTTTGTAGTTTTATTTAATATTTTCGTTCTTCTAAATATTAAGGTTTCATAAAAACTTTGTAATAATCCTGAAAACAGGAAGTTATCAAAAATGTTACATTAATATTGATTCCTAAACATGCAATACCTTCAACTTTAATTTTGACTCGAAATTATCATCCTTGTTGTTGTTGTTAAAAGGGTTTTCAAGTACGTCGATTTAATGAATTTCTATGCCTTCACATAAACCCAACTTGTTTGAACAATAGTTTGTAGAAATAATAAAAACGAATTCCTCTACCAAACACAGTTTTTCTTTTTAATATATCAATCACATTTCAAATAAAATTTTATTTTCATTCTATTTTCTTGTAAATATCAAAAGTACTCTAAATAATATTGATTGAAAATTTATATAACCCTTACTTTAAGAATTTAAAGGTTGTATTATAAAAACATTTCATCCATAAAAATATTATTATAAACTTTTGGTAGGTTTTCTATAAAAAGATAATAAAATGAAAAATAAACGAATTTTCTTTTGATAAAGGTCTCTTAAGAATAAAACTCCATTTGTTCCATTTATAAATGTATAAAAATATTTTTCCGATTAAAGAAGGGAGGCAGGAAATCGGAGAACAATCCGGGAAAGCTGGTTTCCTTTTGCGGCTGGACTAATTCCACGACTTGAAACTTTCTCCAGAAGGGTGAAAGGAAGGAGTTATTAAACCGACCCAAAAGACAAATTGGCATTTAGCCGAACGCTTCTCGTAGTGCATACTCATTAACTCCATTATAAATATCAGCCGTAATTAGATTTAATTAAATTATAATCTGTCTTGTGCCGGATAATTGGAGACCATTTTAATTATCTCTGATTATGCATTGGAATTATAGAAGGAAAAATTTAGCTGGGTTAATTACAAGTCTCGCTTATAAATACTTTCATTTAATAAGTCATTTTTTAATGATCAATTGCTGAAAATTTATTTTCCTACAGCTTTTAACATTTTTTACTTTACAAACTCAATTAACTGTTAATTAATAACAATGAAATTATTGAAATTTGTATCAGCTTGATACAATTTATTAGGAATCAAAATTCTTTTATATAAAGGTATTTTTATATTTCCTGTTAATTAAATAAAGCCTTCAAATATTTTTATACAAACGATTTTAATGGAAGGGAAAAATAACAATATATGTATTATATAATCTATGGATATACTGACGCTTTATCGTAAACAGTATTATAAAACCTTTAAATATAAATAGTATATTCAATTAAATATTTATTAAAGACTTTATAGAATTTTGATTAGGCTTTAAATAGATAATTAAGTGTATTGATTACCAATTTTATTTAATAATGAAAGTACAACTAAGTACTTTTAATTAATTTTCGTAGTCCAAAGTTTTTGAGTGCATGTAAGCCTTTTTGTTTTGTATTTATTTTGAAAGTTTAGTTGCAGTTTGTCCTGGTCTTCATCTTTTACTTCTTTTAAGCATTAGCCGGTCGTCTATTTGACATCAAAATTCCATTTAAATCTTTACATTGAAAGTATGATTTTTAAAAGCATTTTGAGAAGTAAATAAAAAGTTTCCTTTGAATCTCTTACCCCGGAAAAACAAGAGCTTTAAATTATTAAACAAGTATTGGCATGAGATTTACTCTTTGTGATTTCTTTCATCCTACCGCCTTTGATTTATAAAAATTTTATATTTTATATAAATTATTCACCTTAAGAATTATTGTTTCAAATATGTGCGGTCTAGAGGGTGATTTAATAAAATTATTTTTTTGAATCAAGAAATTCATTGGGCCGGCAAATCTTTTCATATAAACGGCAATATCAAGTCGGGCCAAAGTAATCATAATATTTGCTCGACGTGTGAACGGTGAGGATGAAAAATCACAGAAAGGCAACGATAAAGTAAAATCATAGACGTAGACGAAACAGACAGAGGTGGAAAATTCGATGAACGCCAAAGCAATAAAGTGATGATTGTTGGAGCAGCCGGTGGAAATGAGCACTATCCACCTTTATAAATTGTACCCAGCTTCTTGTCTTTTACAAACATATGAATTAATTTAATAAAATCCTTTTCCATCTTTATATGTAATATTCCTTTTGCAATATTTAAAATTTATTAGTAATTTATCTACATAGATATATATTCTAAAAACTTTTAGTTAATTTAGGTATAAATTGTAATTAGAATTTACTTTTATTGATTATCGTTCAAATTAGAGATTCAATCCAAAATTTGTTTCAAATTATTAACCTTTCTCAAGTGTCGGCGGTCTCACAGACCATTTATAAACTGGAGTTATTTTATGTAAGGTATACACTTTCAAGACTTAGTAAGAAATTAAATGAAACAAAGTATAACGAAATAAAATTTTATTTTTTCAAAAATTACAAAAATTAATGAACCTATTCCAAGTATTTATCAAGAAATTTAAATATCACAATTACAATAATCACATAACTCTTCAGAATGTAATTAAGTATTTTTGGACATTGGACACCCTGTATATGTAGAAATGTAAATTTACTTTCTAAAATATAAAATGCATTATTTAATTTTTTTATTGATTAAAACTTTGCTTTCGTATAATTATTGGTTTGCCACAAAAATATTCAAACAATGCGTTTAGATTATCAGAGAAAGAATTTTTAAAAGCTTTACCAAAAAACACTATTACATACGGAATTTAATTGAAAAATGTCCTTGGCCAGGATTCGAACCTGAGGTGGAAGTCTGTAAGCTATACGATTATGTTCGTAAAACGAAAAAAATCGTTTGTTGAATTTGTTGCTATAGTGACGGATTTTGTCTTCATTCAATCAATACAAAACGTGCTTAGGAAGAGATATAGAAAATCTGTTACCAAGCAACTTAGTCAAAAAACGGTTTTTTCGTTGTACGAAAACTATCGTATAGCTTTACAGACTTCTACCTCTGGGACTTCCAAATCTCATGTTTCATGTGATAACCACTACACTACCAAGGACCCATTTTCGAATATGTTCAGTTCTGTCTTAAATTGGGAGAATCGATAATGGTTATTATCATCATCAACCAGTTAGACACAATTGAACACTGACCAAGGACTTTTCGTGTCTTTCGGGCAAAGGAATGTTAATATAAAGACTAATAGTTTTCGGAAAATTATTCAATTGAGATTTGGAGATCCCAGGTTCGAATCCTGGCAAGGACATTTTTTTAGTCTTTATATACGGAATTTACTAAAATTAATTTTTATAATTTGCGTCTATAATATTGCTTTTAAGACACCGCTAGCGGTTTCAAAATGGGCCATAGCGCGTTCATTATAGCACCCGCTTACGAAGTTGGTAGCATTGATCTGTCAAATTTATAGTATTGATTATCGAAAATAAATTTCAAGATTTAAAGTGCTATGTTTTTTATGTCTCCTAAATTTTTGATAGGAATGGGAATTTCGACTTGGGATACGCCCTCTGGGAGTTATTTGCTGAAGCTAGAAAAGGTCTACCTTGACATAACCTGTTTTTGTAAAATTTATTTCCGTGCAGTTATAAATCACAGTTTCGTTGGGTTTATTATTACTATATTAAAATAATATTTTTTTTTACAGGCTGTAATTTATTACTTACCCCAAAACAATGTACTTAAGGGGTTAGACCACTCTAGGATTAAAAAAAAATGAAATTTTAAAACAGGCACGGATCAACTTAAAATCGGGTAGAAAAGAAACACAGAAGCAGGATATTAATGTGGAAGACCAATTGGATGGTACAGGCATCGGAGATTGAAGGTAAGTACATAAAAAAAACTTTGAAAGCGTTTTTTCGACACCACATTTCTCAAATTGGCTGGACTCCTAACTCATATAATTCTTGACCTATTGACTTCAAAATTTAACTGTATATTCAAAATTACATTCTCTATGTAAGTACGTAGGATTTTTTTTTGATATATTGATTTTTGCAAATATGGCGTCCTTCTGAAGTAAAAAAGTAAAAAATACCATAAAAAATCGCTATAAAATTACCTATAACAAAAGATCTATTCAATATAATAAAATAATCCTACGTACTTCTATAAAGAATGTAATTTTGAATATACAGTTAAATTTTGAAGTCAATAGGTCAAGAATTGTATGAGTTAGGAGTCCGGCCGATTTGAGAAATGTGGTTTCGAAAAAACGCTTTCAAAGTATTTTTTATTTACCTACCATCAATCTGCGATGCCTGTACCATACAATTGGCCTTCCACATTAATATCCTGCTCCTGTAATTTTTTTCTAACCGATTGTAAGTGGTTCCGCCTGTTTTAAAATTTCAATATTTTAAAAATCCTAGAGTGACCTAACCCCTTAAGCAATTATACAAATAAGAAATAACACCCAGTGGTGAATAAAAGATAAACACAATTTTTAAACACAAAAAACTTGATCCAAACAGAGCCGCAGTTACTAAAACCAATAAAAATTAAATCGGCGCAAAACTCTTTTATTACTTTTTCCTCCATGTTTTTTTTCAAATTTACGTCAAAATAGCGCCATCTATCCGTAGTGGAAATTCCCAATACAGAATAACTCCTTTTAAATTATTAATTTCCAACAAAAAATTAAATTAAATAATCTTTAAATTTAACTGTCAAATATATGGTATTAATTTTTGTGAAGATATGAAAAGATTTATCAAATATTAAGGCCTTACTATTTTTTGCTATTTTCGGAATATCTGGTAGGATACACGATAGCTTATCACTAGTTTTACACTAAAAATCTAATTTCCAAATTTATTTAATTTTTGCGCAAATTATAAAAAATAGTATAAGCAACTCGTTCATAAGTCAATTATTTCACTCAATAATATTATTAATTAATATTATTGCATGCAATAATACTTGACTTATGAAACTCTTTGCTTAATATACTATTAAAGCATTATTTATCATATTAATTATTTTTTATCGCACTTCAATAGATCAATTACAGGTACCGGGCACTTTAGTTAAAAAAATAATTTAATCTCAGTAATCAATTAATATAGACGAATTAATCTTCACCTAACATTTACTTTTTTTTATCGAAAACGCAAGCATTAATCGAATTTGTAAATCAAGCGTTTAAATTTACTGACTTCTCTTATCTGATTTTTGATATGCTGGAACTTTCATCGACAAAAAGTTTTATAATTTGGATTTTATCTCAAACACATGCTGTAAAATTGTATCTAAAGATATAATCATTTTAAATTGAAACAATTTAATTATAGTTAGTAAAATCTTTTATAAAAGTTAAGTATACTTCATTTTTTTACAAGTTTTATACTGTTTTCAAGTATACGGGTTCTACGCCGAAAAATAATCTACACATGGGATTATTTGTTTTGTTTTAATTTACGATCCAAATAGCTTTAATTAAAGAGGTCAATATATCAGCATCTCTCCGACAAATGAGCTATCTTTGAAGTAAGATTCATTTTTTATTGCAATATTTGTTGCTTGGTTTGAGAAAGTGCTTATTTACTAATTGGAGGATCAACTCTTGGACCTTCTTTAATCACTCTACTATAAATAATATCCGACGTATACCTCTTGTTGTACAGTCCGCGCATACGAAACCAAAGCCCGGTGCTTTAGGAAACATCTTTTGGTAACCGGATCCCCGTTGCAGTAGACAGTTAATAAGATTTATAATTAAATTCAATTATTATAACAGGTTAGAAAATTTTACTTGACTTCCTTGCTTTCATATACCAATTATATAAATTGATATTGTTTTTGTTTATTATTCTCTTTCAATCCTTTTAAAATAATTTTCTACACAATAAGAAAATTATAATACCTAGAAAAATTATTTTTCACACTGTCCTTGTCAATATTTTTCATACATAGAACATTTTAATGAGGAATCCAAAATGCTATTACATTTACTCTATACAGGGTGGTGATAAAGTTTGGAACCAAGGTCATAACTTGCGTAAAAAATTTTTTTGTAAAAATCGCTCGGACAGCTCAATTTTTGTTTTAAAAATGCCATCTTTTGGAATGAAAAAAATATGACGTCATCATCAATTTTTTTAAATGGAAACCCCTACTTTTTTTACACATTTTTCATAGACCTTTTTATCATATTAATGATCACATAAAAATATTTAAAAAAATTTCAACCATTTTTGAAAAAAAAAATAAATTTACTCAAAAAAAAATTATTAATTCTCAATGAAAATATTACAAAAAAAAAGTAAATTTTTAATTTACAAGTAACAAATTTTAACGAAAATGTTCAAATTGTTCCCCATTGTCCATTTGACATTGTCCCATTCGAGTGTAGACACTCTGAATACTATTGTTAATAGCTTCTTCGTCAATTTGTTGCAATTCCGTCCTAATTCCAAGCTCCAATTCTTGTAAATTATTAGGTCTATTGAAATAAACTTTTGATTTTAAATGTCCCCACAAAAAAAAATCTAAGGGCGTTAGGTCGGGAGATCGCGGAGGCCACTCAATTGGTCCCCTCCGACCTATCCATTTGTTGGGAAACGTGGTGTTAAGGAATTCTCGCACCGCCCTGCCAAAGTGTGGAGGAGACCCATCTTGTTGAAACCAAATGTTTTGGTTAGGAATGTTGCGATTTTCATAATTGGGGAAAATACGAAGTAAAACTGGTAGCAAATCAGTCCGCAAAAAATTCAAGTATCTTTCGGCAGTAAGGTTTTCATTAAAAAAGTAAGGTCCTATAAAACGTCTGCCAATCATTCCCACCCATACATTTAACTTTCCCTGTCTTTGACAATGGGATTCTACGGCCCAATGAGGATTTTCCTGTGAACAATATCTACAATTATGTCGATTCACTGATCCATTCAATTGAAAGGTAGCTTCATCGGAGAAAATTATACTACTTAAAAAATTTGGATTTTGATCACATCGCGCCATCATTTCTTCACAAAATTGCAGTCGGTGATCGGGATCATCTTCATTTAACTCTTGTATGAGTTTTATTTTGTATGGGTGATACTTTTCCTTTTTTAATAATTTTGCGACATAGGAATGATCCACATTATTATTTCTTGAAATATTTCTTGTTGAAATATTGGGATTTTCTTCAATCGCAAGTAATAAATTTAATTTGGTTTCTTCATTCACTTGAGGCCGTCCTTGTCGAGGCAAATCTCCTACAGATCCTGTTTCTGCAAATTTGGTAACTAACTTACTTACTGCAGATCTTGAGATTTGCGGTCTATTTGGATATTGCTCATTAAACAAAGCACAAGCTTCCCCATGGGTTCTTTTTCTATCGCCGTATCCTACCATAATTAAAATTTCGATTCTTTCGCGTTCGCTTAAACGAGGCATTTTTAATTTCGCAAAACTTAATAATTGTTGATTATTATTAAACAAACGAAGTAAGCTATTCAAGCATTGGTAAATGGATTTAAAATTTTATTTGCCATACTAAATAACGTCAACTAAAGCACTTTTATAAAGGCAATTTTTATTTCAATAAATTTTGAATATCAAAAGCTTTTTCAAATTTATAATAAATTACAATTTTATTTAAAGTTTATTATTACTCAAACATTTTATTTTAATTACCTTTTAAAAGTTATTTAAAATTAGTTTTAAGAAAATTCCAATTGTGTAAAGAAGAAGAATTCGAATATTTTCAATAATAATTTGTTATTTTTAAACTAAAAATTAGTTTAATTTATTTTTCTTGCCATATTTTCATTGAGAATTAATAATTTTTTTTTTGAGTAAATTTATTTTTTTTTTCAAAAATGGTTGAAATTTTTTTAAATATTTTTATGTGATCATTAATATGATAAAAAGGTCTATGAAAAATGTGTAAAAAAAAGTAGGGGTTCCATTTAAAAAAATTGATGATGACGTCATAGTGAAGTTCTCAGTGACGTCATGAATATTTTTTTCATTCCAAAAGATGGCATTTTTAAAATAAAAATTAACCTGTCCGAGCGATTCTTACAAAAAAAATTTTTACGGAAGTTATGACCTTGGTTCCAAACTTTATCACCACCCTGTATACTTGAAAATTGGGAGTCGACTTTTTCTCTTATGAGAGACAATTTTTTTCTAAATTTAAATAAAGTTTTTTTCTGATTATAGTGACTCTTAATTTTTTGTTTCTAAAGTCATAGAACAAATGTAATAGAATTTAAGAATTCGTTGGTTATAATAAAATTTTAAAAAGAATGATTACAAATCTTAAAGGATAATATTTTAAAAGAATTAAAAAATGTATTTCTTGATGATTTAAAAATTCCTTTTGTTTTTTAATAATTGTTTTGTTTTTTAATAATTAATTGGTATATTTACTTTTACATAATTATAACGGGTGCAAATTTAATTGTAAAAAAAATGATAAAGAAGCGGTCTTTTGAAATCAAATCAAATATCAGGTGGTTTATTCTTGGGCCGGTCGAGATCGTGTCGTCTACAAGACTACAAGAACAGGCTCTTATTTTTTCATCTAAATGAAAAGGGCAGAATGATGAATGTCGTCGACGACACGATCTCGTCCGGTTCAAGAATAAGCCACTAATTAATATAAATTATCTAGGGTTCATAGAAATGTAAAAAATATCACTGGAAAGCTTTACCTTTCTTTGTTAGATGGCAACAACAGTAATAAAAAAATCATTAATAAAATATAAAAGTGATACATCTAGAAATCATTTTCCTTTAAGATAATTTAAAATTATGATCTCGGTAAATAGTGACGTGACCGTTTTGGTTTTTAATGGATAAACATGGATACTAAAGTTGTGTCAATTTTCCACATAAATTTATATTTTTGGATTCATCTTGATTAATTACCGCAAATATATTTTTTTCAGTTTCTCCAAAATCCATAAGGTTGGGTTTTTTGCGTTTTCTAAAACGTCTTCATACTTTCAGCAATTAAGGGAAAATTTTGAAATCATAGCTATATTTATTCAGTTATTACTAAAGCATTCTGAAGTTAATTACTCTCATGAAACGCTTCCTGATTTTTAGACGATTCGCTTTTTCATTATATCAACAATTTCTACATTATTGTTGTTTCAACTAAAAAAATAAGGTTTTAGGTTTCTGGTGATAATTTTTCTTACAATTTTACGAATTGAAAAAACGCTGTAGCTGTAGCTGTGCAAAAGATAATCTTCTACTTTTTGCGTTTTCTGTAAATAAAATCTGATCTAGATTCTGGCCTTGACTGACTGATTCTAACCACGAATGTAACACTTTCTAAGATGTTTACAATTAAAATTTCAATTTAATGACCTAAAATCAAATTTTAAAAATCATTAAAATAATAAAATACATTACACAATAAAATGTCCTTTATATTTAACTTAAAAGGTTAAATGGGCAGTTCTCTAATCTTTATTGCAAGAACATTGAAAAACTTAGTGGTGAAACAATGTAACCATGAAATTCGTTGTAGTGAAAAGATTCCTTTTAGTATCATACGAATGAGGCAGTTTTTAGTACATTTTTATTTAGAAGTAAGCGTTGCTTCAAAACTCAGAACCAAAAAGTTAATATTGTCAAAAAAATTAAATTTTTAATTTTCGGTACATATCTTAGTGTTATATTGGTTTTATTCATGTTGAGAGAAAGGCTGTTTGAGGAGAACCAGATTTAATTTATAATTTATCTAAAAATGTTTTCATTATTTTAACGGCTATGCTAAATCACTAACCGATGTAGAAACGTTTGTGTCGTAGATTACACAGCTATCTTTAAAGAAAACCTGCAAGTCGATTATGTACATTATAAACTGCGATGGACCCAATATGTAACCCTGAGGAACACATATAACGTTATTGGTAAAATTTCGGATAATCTATCATCCGTTATTACCTTCTGAACGCGGTTTTGCTGATAAGATTGGACAACAGAGATACTATTATGATTGAAGCCACATTTTTCAAGTTTAACAGATTATTTGTGATCAAACAGTATTTGCCCTCTTCAAAGCAAAAAAGTGCATTAACAACAAACCTAATAATGGCATCTTTTGTGCTTAATTCAGCCCGAAATCCATACTAATTTCCGCAAAATAGGTAATATTTTTCAAAAAAACTCAATAAGGAAGCTTTTTCCCGTTATCAAATTGAAATAAATGTCAACTTTTGCTGTGATTGGGAGTTTATTCTTCAGAAGTTAATTTACATAGGAACTTTTTTTTCAAATAAAGTTATACATATATTTGGATATACATAATTGAAAACACAGGTTAAATAGAAATCGGTCTTTAGTTTCAGCGTCATTTGGGACTACAGCAGCTACTTTAAGGGCATTTGGGAAAATACCACATTTGTAATTTTCATTTATAAGCATTATAAGTTGTTTAACATTTGATATATGATATATACATTAATCATTTCATTACACTGATTACATCCATTTCCGTAACATTACAAATACAAAAAGGTTTAAAGTTTGATTCTATAAGAAAGCGAGTATCCAAACGCTAAAAATCTACAAAAAGTAATTTTTCTAGAAACATGGGCAATTTTGGTCAAGTAAATGTTAAGTTCATTTGGGACTATTGTTGTTTGATTACGTTTTGCTCTATTTTTAGTAATAATTTTCCACATAGTTAAATACAATTTGGAGAGTTTTTAATTTAGATCTCATTTGCGTTTCTCTTAGCATCTCTAATTGCACATTAATACCTTTATTGCATTAGGCACAGAAGCCGTACATTTTGTAAGGTAAATTACAGAAGCTCAGATAGTCAAAACAAAATACTACAAACCATTATGAGAAAATTTATTAAACTATCTTCATCTAAAAGTGTTTGGGTAAGGTACAATAAACACCAGAGATCTCCTGAAATTACTAATTTTTTAAACTATTTATGTTGCGAGTTTCTGTCTACATAATATTTTTTATAATTCTTTTACTAACATACTTTATTTTACAATGCCTGAAGACTTTAGAATTTTGGACTACACACGTCTAGATTATTTGTGAAATAACTAAAATATTAAATCGATCTCTTCATTAATGACGAAGGCACAAAATATTGTGTATCTACAAACTAGTATTTGTATACGGCATAAATGTACCAATACACATTTTTCAAAGAAAGTAAACTATAAGAATTTAGATTTGGATAGGAAATCCTTTTGATTTTACTACAAATTAATACCTTTAAAATATTGAGTATTGCAGTGTGAGAAACTTAATAAGTCGATTAACTGTAATCTACTCGTGGTTAAATTTGCTTAGAACGATGTTTAATGGTTCTCTGCGGTTTTGTGCAATAACAGTTGTCTTTAAGTTAGTACATCTATTTGTTCTACTTAAGAACTTAGTTCCTCAAATATTTTATCAGTATCATAATGTCGCGAGTGCCCTTAATATTTAATGGATAAATATTTACTGAGAATTGCAGAATTGTATTTAACAGTCATGAGCAAGTGTTGTGTACGAAGGTCGTATTTCAAGAAAACGGCTTTACTCTTATATATAAATTTAAGATAATAAAATATGAATGTTGAAAGGGTAATAGCTGTAAAGGCAATAACAAGCTTTAAGTATGTAATAAGTAAAACGGTTATGGTGAGCAGGTAAGGGATATGTAGGTTTGGATCTCAGGGCACGCTGCGGCTTGAATTATGTTGTGGCACGTGCATCCTTAATTGATATTTGTGGCCTTACCACCGCACTAGCAATCTTGCAGATAACCGCGTTTAATTAATGTATGTTGGATGTGCAACTCCCCATATGCATAACAGGATTAGAACCATTTCAAATGCAACCCTTTGAAGCGAAAGTGCATTGTTAGTTTAGATAGAATTGTTTTGTGTGCTTATAACTGCTAGAAATCAGCCTGATCTGCTCATATCTGCCAGTAATATGGAGAAACTTTCATATTCATATCAATTCAAAATTGCTTATTTCCATACGAATAAATTTGTAACTGCCTCTTTTTGTTCACTGAATAAGTGAATTGATTTGTGGCCGCTCATCTCGTCATTTATTAAATAATTTGAGGTTACAACGAGGGCGGTAAGTGCTGTACGTGCGTCGAATACCCAAAGCGCTCGTCAATAATTGAAATTGATATTATGAGTTTATCACTTTTATTGGCCTGACTAAACTAATAATGTCATAATTTAAATTTTATTGCCTTCCACAATTTAAACCAATTATACCAACAACAACGTAAACAAAAATGTTCACTTTGATTAAATTCGTACAAAACCTAATAATAATAATTCTATTATTTAATGTAAAATCTAGTGAGTTATGAATTTATTGTTTTTCCAAGACTTTCATTTGGATTATGCCCAGCACCACAGATTTTTCAGGAAATAATGAGTAAATTACTAAAAAATTGTAAAAATACAAAACGTTTTCAATGGATGATATTTTAATTTATTCTCGATCTTTAAAAATTTTAGAAAAACAAACTCAAGAAGTTTTACGAATAAATAGAATTAGATTAAATTTAAATAAGGAAAAATGAACATTTGGATTAAATTAAAAATGTAAAAATACCCGAAAACAAATTAGAACAATTTTTGGGTACTAGAACTTTATACGAAATATTCCTGAATCAAGAGGATAGTCGGCAAATTTGAGCGCTTGATTTTGAAATTCGCTTGATATTTGTGGTTTTGGTCATAACTTTTTTCCAGTGGTGCTTTTTTTAAATTTCTTTTTTTCGTATATAGAAGAATCTTGTAGCTATCAAATTCTTCATTTTTTGTTTTTGTAAGTCAAACCAAATAATCATACGGCAGCAGTAAAACGGGTTCTTTATAAAAAAACCTTCGCTTAGCGGCATTTACAATACAGATTTAAAACTGTTTGAAATAATATTTGTCTTTCAACGCCAGCAATTAGTTAAGATATTAACGAAAAAATCGTATAAATTGTTTTTTTAATTTAAATTTTTTTTTAAACTATTTGCAGCGCTCCAAAAATTTCTTAAAATTTTACCTAATTTTTGGAGCGCTGTAAAAATTTAAAAAAAAATTAATTTAAAAAAGAATTATACAATCTCTTCGATTATACCTTAACTTATTGCTGCCGTTGAAAGACAAATATTGTTTCAAACAGTTTTATATCTGTATTGCAAGCGCCGCTAAGCGAAAGTTTTTTATAAAGAGCCCGTTTTACTGCTACCGTTTGACTTACAAAATGAAGAAATTGATAGCCACAAGATTCTTCTATATAACAAAAAAAGAAATTTTAAAAAAGCTCCACTGGAAAAAAATATGTCCAAGACCGAAGCGAATTTGAAATTCTAGCGCTCAAATTTGCCGAATATCGCCTTGTCTTTATTGTCGAAGTGGGATTATCGTAGAATTGATTTAAATTGAAATGAATACAAAATATTTTAAATATTTTTTTCCAACCAATTTCCAAATATTTTAATTTAATTTAGTTATGACTTTTATTTTTAGAAGTTTGAGATATAAATTACTTCCACGATAATTATTTGTTTTTAATTTTTTAATGTTATGTCATTTAAATAGTCAACTGTTTGTTTAAATTTGATTTTTTCAATGTCCACATATTTTAAAATTTGTACATCAAATTTATTACTATAGATGAATAGAAGTATTTGATGTAAGTATAGATTACGTTTAGTTGTAATTTTATGTATATTTATAGTGATACTGTAGATTCTTTACCTGATGATGGAACAAAATGCTCCGAAATCGATAGTATGTTAATGCCTAAGGCATATTAATAAAATTTGGCACAAGAAGTTTCATCTTATTTTAATTAAAATTAGTCCAAATAATCTGTCAACCCCAATTACTTCAAAAATGTAATGTTTGCGAAAAAACTCAAAAATCAGATTAAAAATTACCTTTGGAATTAAACATATTCCAGATTCACCATGGCAAGTGATATTTTTAATTATCATGGTAAAGAATACTTGGATATTTTTGATAGTTGATTATACAATATTAAAGAAATTTAATGGAATTTAGTAAATATTTTAAAGTTTGGTTTGCAACTCATAAAGTACCTGGTATTCTTATTAAAACCAAACGTTAATTTTCTAGCCCATAAAATTGTCAAGGAAATGGGTTAGCTGGACGTGCTGTATGGTACTGATAGAAATGATATTCTTGGTTCACCAAACATTAGGTTATTTTCAAGATTCCTATTTGAAACAAAAATTTTCAGCTAGAAATTATACAAAATGTAAACGAAGAATTAAGCAAATTAAATATACAAAAGAATATTCTGATAAAATAGTAAAAGAATCGGAAATATAGTAGGACCGGCCACAAAACAGGAATTCGAACCTAACTGACATTGAATAAAATCAACGATGCTAAATTGTCCTACCCATTTTTGAGGCTTGTAGTAGCGACTGGTACGTGAAAATTCGGTTTGAGTTAAGAAATTGACAAAAAGGAAATGTGATTAGGAATACAAATAATTCAAGATCTGTAATTGTAAAAACACAAGATATAATAGTATACACATATCGAAGAAACATATCTCATCTTTATAGAAAATATGCCTATCAGAACAAAAAGAAATTGGTATATAATATATATAATATATATAATATCTCCAATAATGCATCATCTATTCGTGATTCCCATCGAGTTGTGGATAAAAGCTTTAACGTTAATTTTAATCCACTAAAAAATATACAGTCCTTGTACTATGTTAAAAAAAACCGATATTGCCACAATTAATGTTTCTGGACACCTTTATTTCTTCCTACCATATTTGCTCCAATGTCGTATCCATGCTCCCTCATATTAGAAATTTTTGAATTTAAATTACTGAGTTTGTGAAATAAAAAAATTGATTCTCCAGTTTTGATAGAAATTTCAACAAAACCCAAAAAATGCTCCTGTATAACGTATTCGATTTTTTTTATTTTTATGTACAAACCGAATTATAATTGAATGGCTGTAGCCGAGTAAGCATGGGCAATGTGCCTATGCACCGATTTTGCTAATTTTTTTTCAGAGATGCCTTATTAACTAACATTAAGTTTCCTCAAATTTTGGCTTGGAAATGTACATGGTCTTCTTTAAAAAAAAAATAATATTGTTTTTTTGAAAAAAAAAATTTCTCGGTATTAATTTTCCTGGAATTAAATATAGGTATTATAGAGATGCTAAATACTTATAAGTGAAAAATTTTTTACGATTTTTAGTATACAAGAACTAAAAAAAATTAAAAATTAAAATTAAAAAATAAAAAAAATATAGGTATTTATACTAGAGGGATAATCAACATTTTTTTGTCAAATATTCCTCATATGTACTTCTATAATGTGTATTAATCTCAAAATTGTCCGTTGAGTATAACATAATAATTTTACTCCTATATGATTAGTATAAATAATAACTATTTTAAACTTTGACATATTAAATAAATTCCAACTTTTTTTCTCATTGGACAATTTTAAGATTCATACAAATTATAGAAGTAGATTTAAGGAATAATTGACAAAAAAATAGTATAAAATATTTTTTTTATTTTCCTGTAAGCCAAAAATCGTAAAAAACTACCACTTACAAGTACATATTTAGCATCTCTATAATATATTTCATTCCAGGAAAATTTCCAACTATTACCGAGAATTTTTTTTTTTCAAAAAATCAATATTATTTTTCTTAAAGAAGACCATATACATTTCGACGCCAGAATTTGAGGAAACTTAATGTTAGTTAATAAGGCATCTCTGAAAAAAAATTAGCAAAATCGGTGCATTAGGCACATTGCCCATGCTTACCCGGCTACAGCCTTTGTTAGAAGGCAAATTAAAACAAAAACCGATTTTTTCCGATAATAATGAAGACTTGTCTTCGATTATTCCTTATCAAGCAAGTAAGATAAAAAATATAAATTCGCAATATTATATAAAATCTGGAAGACTAGTATTTTCCTATAGAGTTATGAATTGTCAGAAAACATCATTCATTATTATTATTACATATTACAATCTTAATAAAAGATACACTTCTTTAAATATAAAAATTATTTAATAAGTTAATTGTGTTACATATTACATATTACTTACATCTAATATTTTTACAAAATATTAATTTTGAAGTGAAACGGCGTTTTTAATCGAATCTACCACAATTAAACTTATATAATTTATAGCATTTTCTACAAAAAATAGTTAAAAATTGTATACTAGCATGTGATAAAACATCCAAACATTGTGGTTAAAAATTTTCATTATCCTTATTTTATTTTTGTTGTTAAAAGAAATTTATTCGTATACCTAAAATTGGTCTAGTTTTTATGTTTCAAAGTTGTTATGGGTACAAGCGAAAGTTACTCACAGTTTTAATGAAAAGAGCGAAATAAGCTTTTTAAAATTTAACTAACTGCAAGTGTATAAAATTGTATTTAGTTTAAATTGTAAAAATGTTAGGATACTATTCCATTTCGAGACTCTTAATATGTAAAGAAACAATAAATCACTTCTCCATAATTTATGTAATTTTAATTTTACTGATGATCAATTTTTTTTACAAATGTAAACAATAATTTTATTAAACATACTACAATTTTATTACATTTCGTGATGGATACAAAGTAATGACATTTGGTTTAATAATTTATAAATCTACATAGATCAAATTATGGACATTTCTTGAATTTCCTTTCGTGTGTAATAGTAGTTTTAAATTACATAAGCGAAGAATTATATATTGATTTGAAATTAATGACTGCATTCGTGAGGAGTTCTAAATCTAAACTTTTTCAGTCTTTCATAGTTTTATGGATAATACATCCATAAGAATATTAAAACCAAATGTTTAAATTAATTGAATACCCTCTGTAACCAATTTAAAAACTATGTAATGCTTTTTTTTAGTAATATTTTTTATTAATTTTAAGATATCCAGGATAATTGCATTCTTCCCATTGGGTTAATTATAAATTGGTACCTTTAGGCACTTAACGTTTTTGCAATTAAGCTAATTTAACACGAAATATAAACACGAATTGAACAAGTTCCAGCAAAATAAAAAGACCTCAAGTATAACTTCCTAAAAAGGAATAAATATAAATACAAAGTTTTAAGTTGATTTTCATGCATGTAGTTAAATGAAACGGTTAAATTTACCATCAGCAATTTTAAACTGCGTCACCAATTGAAATGTTTAAAAGTACGAGCGAGGCCGAGGGCACAAAAGCTCTTCAGTTGATTTAACCGCGCGCCACTTTTAAAAAGCCCCTTATTCGCGCTGGTGCTTTAAAATTTGCATAATTTCAACTTTAAACACTCAAAAATACTTATGCGGCAATATATTAAACATTAAAATACTTCACTATGACCAAAATTATTTTAAAAGCTTTCATTGTGAATAAATTTAACTCTGAATGTGGTTAAGTGGAATTAAAGCAAATTAAAATTTAAACCAATAAATAGCTTTATAAATATTAGTGAAATAGTATTAATATTTTAATTTAAAATATGTTATTGTAACAAAGTCGTTAATTTTATGAACATAATACAACCTGACTGATTTCTGCAAAAACCTTAATTTTAATTGGATTTTAAAAAATAACAAACAAAAGAAAAGTTTCAGCTTAATTTAATTACATAGATATAAAAGTTGAACCTAGTACTGCTTTTTTGTAAATATGACGGTGCTCAAAATTTTAATGAAAAACTTGTGTTTCAATTTATGATATTTTCATAAAACTTTGATTGATCACAATGTACCTAGTTTAATTTATAAAAAATCAAAAAAAATGAAAAGTGTATGCAAAATTTATTGAAATAACAAAAGCAAAATCTCAAATTTTCTTAAATCAAATAAATTACATTACAATAAAATAATAAATCGCATTCTCTTTAAAATCCCATTGTTTAAAAATAAATACATAACGAATTCTCTTTGAGTATATAAAAAAATGTCTAATTCTCTCTTCAATTAAAATTAAAGTTCAAGGATCAAAACCGGGAAATTTTACAGCACGCTTATTCATTCGGGACAGTTACTCATACCGGATGAAAATTCACCCTAACCAAAGCTTTATTTAGTAGATAACTTGATCTTTTTTTCAAAATAATAAAATTCAATTAAAACTTTACACTCTCATAACTCTCAAACGAATGTATGTTCATAGGATATTCTTTTCTCAAAATAGCTTCAACTTTCATAGTTCGTCACAGAGCTAAAGAATCGCCCTGTATAATAATAATCAATAGTACTAGTTCCAAACCTAGTTTGAGTTTTAGACTTAATTACAAATCAAAATTTATAAATTAATTGCAGTGGGCGTTTCCCCGATTATTTAATTTTAGTTTTATTATAAAGATCAAGCCTAACTGAACACTTATATTCAATCAGTTTTTTGATATCTTTTTTATAAAAGTAAAAAAAAAATAATTTTAATTTCTCTGACGTCACAACTTCTCTATTTACATCTGACAACGCTCCAGGTTGTCTATAGTATTGTTATCTGTGGTAGGTTTCATCGGCTGCAGTCGGTTCCATCGGTTTTATTAACGATTACGAATCGAGTTGTTATTAGTTGCGTTCTTTTGACAACTCTGCTTCTTCTCTTTCAGCTGAAGTCATCAAACGTGGACTGATTCATTTAGAAACAACAGCTTATCGGTAAATTCAATTAAAAAAAGATAATTAAAATCCTTTAAGTTAGGTTATTAATGGAGTCAAATGCAGTAATCTAACTGAACAAGTGATCCCCCTCTAGAGCAAGTGCACTTAGGGGAAAGTAGTGATCGAGTAAAAA
This sequence comes from Stenus bimaculatus, assembly GCA_963971135.1. Taxonomy (NCBI): domain Eukaryota; kingdom Metazoa; phylum Arthropoda; class Insecta; order Coleoptera; family Staphylinidae; genus Stenus; species Stenus bimaculatus. The sequence goes on along the minus strand of OZ020180.1, from coordinate 64,632,415 downwards.
GTACAGACACAAATTGTAAATTGAACTGAACAACTGATATATTTTAACGGATCATGTTAAATACGAACGTCACGAATCCAAAATCCAAAATTAAAAAAAAACATATTGATCCAATTAAAAAAATAATTATCCTATGTAATTATTTCCTAAAGGGCTATCCATGACGATAAAATTATTAAAATTCGTTTCACCCGAGAAAGGTCCACCAAAAATTGAAAAAATTAACCTTGATTCCAAAACCAATGATACACAGAGGGTATCCCGTAGTTTGACGATTAAACAATAAGAGGAGGTCATTTCACGTCAATATAACCATATTTTTATTATAAAATTGTTGATGGTTCAAGATTTACTTCAGTTTTCCTATTTTCCCAAAAATCGTGCGCCCACCAAAAAATGAATTAAGAGTTGTTTGGTGATTTTGTTGTTGTGTTCTCGAAAAGTGTACCTTTCATATAAAAGTATTTTTATGAACCATATCACCTTCTGTTATAAAAAAATTTAGAAATCACAGGATTGTAAGAGGAGGTATCGTTGTCTGTCCACCTCATTCCCCTGATCTGAATTTGTTATAGGGATATTTTCATGACAGAAATGAGGTGAGGAGAAACAAGAGCTGCAATGAAACTACGATTAATAGTAAAAATAATAAACGAACCTTTCATTTAATCAATCCCAATTTTATCCAACAGTACTTATTATGTATAAGAGCTGTGCGATCATTATTTAACTTGTTTTGTTTTATTTCTGATCATACCGAAAAACTTACTATTTGTCAAAAAAAACTATTAAAAAAATATTTACTTTAGAAAAATTCAAGATGATGGTCCGTAAAGCTCCAAAATTTAGCTATAACAATACGCAATAAAAATTTAAAAAAAGTTAAGTGAATATCCAGTGACCTTTAACCGGCTTCAAAGTCATGACAATATTCCTAAATAGTGCATCACTAAGAATCGTAAAGATTTTATTTGAAACATTTTTCTAAAATTCTAAAATTGATCTTTATCTAGAGAAGTCAAATACTTAAAATCTAAGTTGTCAAAAAAAGCTTCCGACTGAAAATTGTCTTTATCTAAAGCTTTTGTTCTCTCCATTAAATGACGATATAATTTCTTGTGCAATCATAAACTTCTTTGGATGTCTAATATTGCAAGCAGGAAGATACATTTTTTGGTATAAAAACATCTGTTTTTATGTAAAAAGTCAATTCGAGCGTACAAAGTCAGATGGTGTCTGCTAGGTGTGTAAACATTGCCTAGTTCTACGACCTAAAAAATGGTAATTTGAATTTCACAACATCATCGTAACGAACGAACTTAATGTTCAATGTAATGGTTAATGCATACAAAACAAGGCATTTTCTAAACAAAAAATATTTGAATTACCTTTAATACATTTTAAAATGTCTACGAAATAAAGAGTGGGAGTGCTTTTAGTGCTATTTTCTAAACAGACGGTTGCACTTTATTTTGAAAATTGATAATAAAGTATTACTTTGTGCACTTTTAAAACGGAACACTTGTAACTTGTAAATAAAATCCCTTGATGTTCGATATTTTTACACAACACTCTTTTAAGACACGAACTTCAATTGCCGATTAGCACAAGGCTAAAATATTTAGATAAATAAATTATTAAATCCACCGATTTACATTGTTGCTTTTTTAAAATGACACTATTAAGTTCATAAACCTTTGAAATAAAGACAATTACTCAAAAATGCCGAAATTAAAAATTGGTGTTTACTTTAAGAAAAAGATACTACAAACAATGGATAAACAATCTATTATCGATAAACACCGCCATTTAAATTGAGGCGAATATCGGCATTATAAGTTTAGAATCCTTACATACATATATTTTTTTAGAATGATTTTCAGTCCAAATGTCAAATAATACGCGTTATATGTACTTTGCACCAATATGAGATATATGTATTTCAACTACACCTCAAAAATTTTTTTTTGCAAAACAAATACGTGGTTGATATATTCAATAGTATGTCTATGTCTAAGTATGTACAAAATTTGAACAAAATCGTTCGGAGTCCTATTTTACTTACAAAAATTGCGATCTCTTTTCAAGACAGTTTTTTCGGGGATATTCACCCTACTATTAACCTCCTAAATTTACGACGCCACTATCCTTAATAAATTTAAATGTTTACTTCTTTGCACATTTCTATAACATTTTGCTCCCTAATTTTTTTTCGTACCTTCTAGCGTTCAAAAATTAAATCGCAAAAGGTGCATATACGAGACATGAAGCATAACGTTGTATTCAATTTAAAAAAATATAAATAAAAATAATTTTTGTTTGTTAAGCTGAACTGTCGAGTAATACCTGTGTATATTTGTCTTTTCTTTGTATTAAAAAATATATTGTGGTGGAGCACTTTTAAGAAAATTATTATTCTTACTTTTTATCTTTCACTTGGTCAAATATCAATTCATTGATCAAGGATTATTTTAGTACTCTTAAATTTATTAAAAACTGAAAGAAACAAAAGATATGACCAAAAAAGTTGATGATCCACCCACATGTAACGCCCCTGAAAATATTTATTGACCGTAAATATGTATCCTTGTGTGAAAAAACTATCGCCAAAATTATAAATTAATATTCCTTGTAATTAAACTGGATTTTTGCCTTTTCTCCTAATTCTGCCAAAAACTCCAGTTTAATTTATATAAGAGCACCAGCAATTATGAATTCCATGTAATATTGAAAATTTTTGAAGTGTATAACTTTTCAAGGAAACATTTCCAGACAATTATTTACCACCCTAAAAATATGCCATAGTTGTATTCAGGGACACCCTATATAAGTCTTTAAATATGAAAGTTATTTGAATTTTAAATTAAAGTGTATAGTTTCATTTTTCACATTTTGCTGGGAATAAAAAAATAACACAAAAATAAAACAAAAGGAAAATTACAAAAGAAGTAAAAACGCTCATTTTAGTTAAGTGTCATTTCTTACACCGCGCGCTGATTTTAAAGTTTAAACACTAAATTTAAATAAAATATGGCAATGATGGTAAATTTTTGCATACCAATTGAAAACTATTTTTCTTGGTCTTCACTGCTTAATTTGTGTAATATACTGTTGAATCGTTCTGCCAAAATATCGTCCTTATTTTTTAATATTTTTAACTGAAATAAAATGAAATGAAATCATAAAATTATTGTCTAAAAAATAGCCGATTTATTTTATTTTTTAATATATTATTAAGGAAATATTCGGCTGAAAAGTAACAAAATATAATTAAAATTAAATATTTGTTCCAGGTATTATTTAGATAACGTTTTTTAGATTTGATTTTATTTTATTCCCTTTAAAAATTTTAAGAAATAAAGAAAATATCTTGGCAGGGCAGTTTAAAAAAATTACCCCTAAAATGGATCCAATTCAAAAGCAACGGCCAAAGAAAACCGAAAAACATAAATAATACCCGCAATAGTTTTCAATGAATGTGCAAAAATTTGAAAACTTTTATAAACTAAATATCCTATCAAAAAAAAGTACCAACCTAAAAATCGCCCTGTAGTTTATACTGTTTAATTTAAATTGAATATAATCCCAAATTTCTTTGCAATTTTCTATAGGAAATTGTAAAATATATCAATTATGTTGCAATTGCCACGAAAATGGGGCAAGTGCATTAAATAATACACGGGATAAGAACAGAAATGTAAAAAAACTTTCTGTATTTCATTAATTTATAGGAATTGGATTTGGAAAAGTAGGAAAAATTTTGTATTCCTTCGAGTTATAAAGTCTGCGTAATACATTATTTTTCGCACTTTTCATATAAATAACTATTTACCGCATCAAAATATGTTATTTTGTGTGTTGCCTCTTAAATGGGATGACATTAACGTCGATCGTATAATTTTATTGTTCCCTTAATAACCATCGTTGATACAGTAATATGTAGTTTTAAAAGTTCAAAACTTTTTGTTTGTGAGTATTGAAACAATGCCACTGTAGTACTATTCTGCAGGCGATTAATAAACACCAGTTGAAGTAATGTTAGTAAGTAAGTGAGTCTTTTATGTTTTAAACAATAACTAAATCTGTTGTATTAATCTCTAGGACTCTTTTGTGGAGTCTCAGAATAAAAAAGAGTACTTATTATTGTATTATGCATATGTGTAATAAAAGTAAAAATATAGTTTATTTTGAAAACAAGGATTAAATTAGTAAAAATAATAATTTAACCAATATACAGGGTGTAACAAAAATGACGTATAATAGCTGTAACTTTTTAATTTAAAGAGTTACGTACAAAAGTTAAAGACAAAAGTTTTTCAATTAATTTCTGTGCATACTTTGACATTTTTGGTTTTTTGTACATCTTTCTCTATTTTGGCGCTAGAGCAACCAACGATTTTTATAACTAGCATTACTAATTTTTCCAAGAGCCGACTGCATTAAAGTCTGCCTGATATAATATAGATACGTTTTTTGATGAATCGGTAGTTTTTATGTACTCGAGAATGTGCCATCTTTTGCCATCCAATGTGCCATCATTTGTAAAGTACGATGACGTCAGTAAAAGTGATTGCCTATTTTTGAAAATGATTCCCACTTCCGAATTGTTGCCTCGTGTCCTGTCAGAGTGGGGGTTGGCACCACATTTTTTATTAATTTGCTTTACAAACTTCTTCGACTGGCACAATTGTGGAGTTATTTTGTTTAACGGACAAACAGTTCAAATAGAGATACCGGAAGTAGTCCTCTTTTACACGGTCAAGTTTAAGCACAAAAAAGATGGCTCATTCTCGAGTACATAAAAAACTACCGATTCAACAAAAAATGTATTTAGGTTATATCCTGGAGACTTTAGTGCAGGCGGCTCTCCTACTATATGTTTTCTTTGAAATTTTTAAAAGAACTAATTCTGTATTAGGCAATGCTATTTTATAATAAAAAAAAATTAAATTATAAAACATACAGGGTGACCCAGTCATATGCCCACGGTCTATAGCTTCTTTGCTATAAAACATATCGACTTGCGATTTTCACCAACATATAGATACATGCATGCCCCAATTTAAAAATATTTTCGATATATACAGGGTGTCCCATCATGGCCTACTGAACCAAAGTTATATTTTTTTTAAATGGAACACCCAGTATATTATGACATTTTTGGATTCCTTATCAAAAAATAATTATACTTTGTATAAACTTTTATGGGTCTCTATCATCACTCGTTTTGCTGATATTTGCCATTTAAGCCAAGAAAGGATCAATTTTTGAAAAATAACTACTCTAAAACAGAAGAACATGTTGGCTTGAAATTTTGTCAAAAATTTTTCAACTTCGTCTAGTCTACAACTATCATGTCAGATTTAAGTTTGTGATATTTTTTTATCAGGATGCCTTAAAAACCGCAAATTGAACAGTTACACGAAATTTTCAAATGGAATACCCTGTATATTTTAAAGTCAGTCGATGGCATTTTTTACAAGCTTTCTATTGATATAATGTTTGTATGGTCGCTTATCAATGGTTTAGGAGATATTAATATCCAAACTGAGAAACAGTGAAAATAGACAAAATAGCACTCTTGGTGAATTTTTTTCAGGATTTTTTTTAATTTGCCTGTATATTCTTGTAGCTTCAAAAAGGCAAAAACTTTCCCGAAACTGGGAATGTTTATAAGCTAAATACAAAAAGGTAAAAATAAGTTTTTTTATATTCCTCGCCCCAAGATTCAAGCATATGTATTTATAAATATATGTATAATTTTCTTAAAACTATATGTATACATATATGTATATAATATTTTCTGTATAAATCTTTATTGATTCACATTTTAAGCAGTGTTAAAGCTTCGTATGCCATTTATTAGTTAAATCCAATTTATTTGTTAAAACCAAATTAAGAAACATTATTTATTTAAAAGTTAACTAGAATTTTATTAATATTATAGCAACTAAATTAACACATGCAGTCATAAATAAAAAAAGTATTCAATTTTCTTTCCTATAAGCTATATATCTTTAGAATTCGATATGTCACATACGTGAACGGTAACGCTTTGGTTTTGTCTGTGCGGAATCCATCGCTATAAATTATTAAGGATTTCTTTCGCACATAAAAAAAATAAATATAAATTCTATGGTTGGCTTAATCTGATAAAATAAAATCAATTTTTGTCTAAAAGGATCACCTAACACCTAAGCCATTTCATAGCGATACCAGAAAATAGGTTTTAAAATAACATTAACATTTTTGCTTTATCTGAATTTTAGTAAATAAATACAAAAGCATGAATGCTTTTATTTAAAAGCTAAAAAGCGCCCGCGTACACTTTGACGTGCACGTAATCGCATTAATAAAATTGACAATGTAATAAAAAATGTTCGGCGTAACGCAAACCCTCAAACCCGCAAAATGCAAATACTATTTTAGTTGGAATCAAATTTTAATTGATCTATTAAAAACTGTAATAAATTTTAGTTTAATAAATCTATAAACATTATTTTGTTTCGACCCAAAAGCCGCGATCGTTCAAAACTTTGGAAACAAAGTTCTCGCGTTTTGGTAATTTCTATAGCATATTCACATGAAAGCAACAGAAGGGAACAATTAAAAATTAATCCTTTTAAGAAAACTAAGTTCAGGATTGTTGGAATTTAAATGAAAACATAATTCATTTACATCTTACATTTAAAATTTATGGTTTACATATCTAACAAATCATGTAATATAATAATTATATTATTATAAACTGCTTTAATTTAGTAATTAATTTTTGGTTTCTTGCAGTACGTTTTCCATTTATATTTAATCTATTTTTATGCTTATATCTAGGAAATAAATGTCAGTGTATTTTGTTTCAGATTCAGATTTTCGGGTTCAATTCACAACTGTATTCCAACTTTTCTGAGGCGCTTCACAAGGCTCAGGGGATCGTAGTCATTTCCCTTCTTTTGCAGGTACGTACTTTCACCCGCATTTCAAGCCGAAACAATTTATAGATAAACACAAAACGTTATTTGATATTTTACTCACGAATGGAAAGATGTTGACATCGTTTTTTTACAATAATGGGATAAAAAGCGCATCAGATTTAATATTCTTAAGTACTTTATTTTATATCAAAGATTTTATTTAAAATTACATTTTAATATTATTAAAAAATTCATTTATCTTCCTTCAAAACTAAAATATATTAAGAAATAGAAAGAAATTTAATTTAAAGTAATAAAATATATAAAATAATTTATCCAACTTACTTTTATGACCTTAATTTTATTTTTCAAACAATTTTTAATAAAATATCAAGAATTTAATTATCTATTTGATGTATGTACAATCACGCGCAAATATATCGACGACACAAAATCAATATTGTGGCCCAATAACAAGCCTTCGCAAACATGAGATCACTCGAAATTTGAAAGGACCCCGCACGTATCTTAAGTATTAATTTCTTTCAAATTTCGTGTCTTCGATCGCTTGCTATTGGGTCAGAATATTTCTTTTATGACATCGATATCTTTGCGCGTGGTGTACAGTCGAACTTGGTTGTAACGAGTACAGATATTACGAGCAATCCAGATTCATATTTTGGTCCCAATGTATTTCAATTCAAATTTTCACGCTTATTATATTGCCACCAGTGAGATTTGAAAATGTTAATTACCACCTGGCCGATTTCTCGTTATTAGGTTAAGGGTCGATTGCACTTCCACTTAAAATTTAAAATGCAATCGACCCCAGGAAGTAGATTTTTCTATTTTGCAATATAAAAGGAAACAATACTAAAAATAGTTGAGAATGAATTCAATGATTTAAAATTTATTTACCTATTTAAATCATTTAAGAGTAGTTTTAATAGATTTTACGAAAAAAAAAATTACCAAAAGTAAATCCATTTTTTTTTAAGTTCAGAAAAAGTTTTGTTGTCACAAACTTACTTGGAATTTACCATTGTTTAATAATATGGACAAAAAATAGGGTGTTACATTTAAAATAATAAAGTTGATGTCATTTCCGTTGAATAACATATTTTACACCAGTGAAAATAATAAATAATTAAATATATACAACTTTTAAACGTCCTTGTCGACAAAACAATATGTGCGCTAAAGTTGGTCCATAAAACTGTAGTCGATGAAACGACATTGACGAAGAAATGGTAATGTCGTTGAAATTGTCTGTCGATGAAAAGGTAGTGTCGATGAAATGTGAGTTTCAAAGAAAAGACTTGGCGATTAAAAGATAGTGACGAAGAAACGGTTGTCGATGAAAAGGTAATGTCGATGAAACGTCTTTGTCGATGAAAAAGTAGTGTCGATGAAACATCCTTGTCGAAGCAAAGGTTTGTCAACAAAAATAAGTGTCGATGAAACGGTTGTCGAAGAAAAGGTAATGTCGATGAAACGTCTGTGTCGATGAATCGCTCGTGTCGATGAAGTCTGCTGAACGCCTCCATCAAAAATTTACAAGGTCTGTTAAAAAAATTAAAAAAAATAGTAAATTTTAACATTCCTTATTTCGATAATGGAGCTTTTTACCAAATATTCTCCTTTTATATTTTGAAATTGGTCAAAATATCAATTCCCAAAGTTACCAAAACTTGGTTAAAAATTCCCTGTATATTTTTAATTAATAGCATGTAAATACATTTTCATGGTTATAACGATTAACGGTTATAACGAGCAAACTTCGCCCTAGGGCTTACGCCTTTGTGCTACAAAACACCTCTCATGATATAACGCATATTGGCCTCTTGTTATACAGGGGGGTGATAAAGTTTGGAACCAATGTCATAACTTCTGTAAAAATTTTTTTTGTAAAAATCGCTCGGACAGGTCAACTTTTGTTTTAAAAATGCCATCTTTTGGAATGAAAAAAATATTCATGACGTCACTGATAACTTCACTATGACGTCATCATCAATTTTTTTAAATGGAAACCCCTACTTTTTTTACACATTTTTCATAGACCTTTTTATCATATTAATGATCACATAAAAATATTTTAAAAAATTTCAACCATTTTTGAAAAAAAAAAAAAATTTACTCAAAAAAAAATTATTAATTCTCAATGAAAATATGGCAAGAAAAATAAATTAAACTAATTTTTAGTTTAAAAATAACAAATTATTATTGAAAATATTCGAATTGTTCTTCTTTACACAATTGGAATTTTCTTAAAACTAATTATAAATCACTTTTAATGAAAAAGGTAATTAAAATAAAATGTTTGAGTAATAATAAACTTTAAATAAAATTGTAATTTATTATAAATTTGAAAAAGCTTTTGATATTCAAAATTTATTGAAATAAAAATTGCCTTTATAAAAGTGCTTTAGTTGACGTTATTTTGTATGGCAAATAAAATTTTAAATCCATTTACTAATGCTTGAATAGCTTACTTCGTTTGTTTAATAATAATCAACAATTATTAAGTTTTGCGAAATTAAAAATGCCTCGTTTAAGCGAACGCGAAAGAATCGAAATTTTAATTATGGTAGGATACGGCGTTAGAAAAAGAACTCATGGGGAAGCTTGTTCTTTGTTTAATGAGCAATATCCAAATAGACCGCAAATCTCAAGATCTACAGTAAGTAAGTTAGTTACCAAATTTGCAGAAACAGGATCTGTAGGAGATTTGCCTCGACAAGGACGGCCTCAAGTGAATGAAGAAACCAAATTAAATTTATTACTTGCGATTGAAGAAAATCCCAATATTTCAACAAGAGATATTTCAAGAAATAATAATATGGATCATTCCTATGTCGCAAAATTATTAAAAAAGGAAAAGTATCACCCATACAAAATAAAACAATGAAGATGATCCCGAACGCCGACTGCAATTTTGTGAAGAAATGATGGCGCGATGTGATCAAAATCCAAATTTTTTAAGTAGTATAATTTTCTCCGATGAAGCTACCTTTCAATTGAATGGATCAGTGAATCGACATAATTGTAGGTATTGGTCACAGGAAAATCCTCATTGGGCCGTAGAATCCCATAGTCAAAGACAGGGAAAGTTAAATGTATGGGTGGGAATGATTGGCAGACGTTTTATAGGACCCTACTTTTTTTAATGAAAACCTTACTGCCGAAAGATACTTGAATTTTTTGCGGACTGATTGGCTACCAGTTTTACTTCGTATTTTCCCCAATTATGAAAATCGCAACATTCCTAACCAAAACGTTTGGTTTCAACAAGATGGGGCTCCTCCACACTTTGGCAGGGCGGTGCGAGAATTCCTTAACACCACGTTTCCCAACAAATGGATAGGTCGGAGGGGACCAATTGAGTGGCCTCCGCGATCTCCCGACCTAACGCCCTTAGATTTTTTTTTGTGGGGACATTTAAAATCAAAAGTTTATTTCAATAGACCTAATAATTTACAAGAATTGGAGCTTAGAATTAGGACGGAATTGCAACAAATTGACGAAGAAGCTATTAACAATAGTATTCAGAGTGTCTACACTCGAATGGGACAATGCCAAATGGTCAATGGGGAACAATTTGAACATTTTCGTTAAAATTTGTTACTTGTAAATTAAAAATTTACTTTTTTTTGTAATATTTTCATTGAGAATTAATAATTTTTTTTTTGAGTAAATTTATTTTTTTTTTCAAAAATGGTTGAAATTTTTTTAAATATTTTTATGTGATCATTAATATAATAAAAAGGTCTATGAAAAATGTGTAAAAAAAGTAGGGGTTTCCATTTAAAAAAATTGATGATGACGTCATAGTGAAGTTATCAGTGACGTCATGAATATTTTTTTCATTCCAAAAGATGGCATTTTTAAAACAAAAATTGACGTGTCCGAGCGATTTTTACAAAAAAAATTTTTACGGAAGTTATGACCTTGGTTCAAAACTTTATCACCACCCTGTATAATATACTTTTTCCTTTATCGTGTGTCGTGTAAATTTCTAAAATAAATGGAGTTAAAACAAATCATATTATTATTTTCAGGTTAAAATATCTTTAATATGATGCATCACTCCCATTTCCATTTATAATAATCCAATGGGTTGTCCTGCAGGGAGGGGGGTTGTAAAGACAACTTTAATTTCATTGTAAAAAGATGCCCCCTTGAAAATTATTTTTTTATTAAATCATTTTTTTGAGAGTTATTTAGGGTGACACTTTACTGTATAATCCAAATAAAAATAGTTCTTATATAGCCTTTTATAAAATACAGTTTTTAATTAAAAATGCTAATACATTTTCGGATATTAAATAATAAAATAAAAATACAATATTAAAAAATTAATAAAATATTATAAATTATTATTTAAAAATGAGTTTAAAATTTATAAATAAATAAAAATAAAGTTTGTATAAACAGAGTATGTATACTATACAAAATAAATTATAAACTCACATAACGAAATAAAATCAACCAAATAAATCCGTGGTGTAAAATAAATAAAATGTTAATATGACTAAAATATTTATATAATATAATATAAATATATATTAAATATAACAATATATTTAACGCTTTTTGAGAAACAAGTTTCTCAGTTTTATACCAAATCAAGTTAATGAGCCCTACTATAAAAATGTAAAGTAGAACAAAAAAATTTAATAGTCTTCTTAAATCTTGTTATATTTTACAGCAAATTTGTCCGCTATATTTTTTTCTGCAATTACAAATAAATTCATATAGACATATTTTTGGATTTGTTGTTTTCTTAAAAGATATTAAGTACAATTTTATCTAATCTTTTTTATGGATGCCAGTAGAAACAATATTTTTATACAGGATGATTTTTATGTATGGTATCAAAGTGGTCATGTCCAAATTACTGGATAAAAAAAATTGAAATTTTGTGCTATCAAATAGGTCTTCTTACAAATATTTTTAGATGAAAAAAAATTGTTTATTGTCCGGATTTTTTGCACGGCAGCCATGTGGAATATTCAGTCATGCAATACATCATTGGAAAGCTAACTTTTAGTACTTTACGAAATTATTTTTTAAATTATAAAAAATCAGCATTGATAAAATTTTGTAATCCTGTACTTTTTCGTATTGTCGAAAATTACAAAAAAAATAGCCTTTATTTTCTGTTTAAAATAAATATATTTCAGCCTTCACAAAATATTTTTTAACGTGCGTCACTCTTAATTCGATAAATTAAGATTGTAATAAAAAGAAAAATCCAAAATTTTAAAGCTGATAAAGGTAATGGTAAAAATGAAAACATACGAATACAAAAATAATGTTAATGAATTCTAAAATTCCAATAATTGATCAATCATTAAGAATTCACTTATACAGGGTGTCTCACTGTTTTACCAGTAAAATTTTTTTTTAGATAGTAAATATCATTTTGAAGAAAAAAATTCCCATGAACTATTATGTGTTTTCGTCTCCTTAAAAAGTTACAACAATTTTAAAATTGATAAATTTGCATGATTTTTGTGGAACACCCTGTATAATATTTTTTCTTATTATATTTTTTTTTTATTTAAATCAATTATTATTTGGATTTTTTCTTTGCCAAATTGGGTTTTTTGAACATTATTGGCTGTTTTTAAAATAAGTAAACGACGAGGTTAAATATTCCTCGGTAAAATTTAGCATCTTATTGTGTTAAGGATATACGAAATTTATACAGGGTGTCCCACAAAAATCATTAAATTTATGAAATTTTAAAATTGCTGTTACTTTTTAAAAAGTCGAAAAAACATAATAGTGCATAGGAAAATTTTTGTTCAGAATGACATTTACTATCTAAGAAAAATTTGCTGGAAAAAAAATGAGAACCCTGTATATAATTTCATTATCAACCTTAAAAAACGAATTGATGAAAATAGATTTAATAACTCAAAAAAGTTGTTCAGCCTTGGGTAGTCTACTATAACGAATAGTGATATCTGATATCACTCAACTTTAACATACCTATATAACTGAAATTAAATATACCTCCTCCTGAAAAAAGTGTATTTTGACTTGGGGTAGTTTTCCGTTTGACCAACGAATTATTTATTTAAAAATTGTATTTGAAATTTAATTTAAATTTATAAATTAATATTCATATCTTTTTAATATTTGGATTCAATTTACATGTTAGGAGTTTAAAAAAAACAATAGCATTCCGTTTTTGGATTTTTATGGAAAATCCACTCATACTGGTGTTTTAGTACATTTTGATTCTAATAATTCCAATCATGCTATGATTGCTATGGCCTAAAAATTAGCATTTTAATTTCTTATGTTTATACATGTTCTTGATGCTATTATATCAAATTTTAGAAACGAATTTGATTTAATTGTTTACATAAATTCTTTAATAAAGGATTATATTCTAATAGTGATAAAATTAAAAATATTTTGAAGAACAAAGATAATAAAAATGTAATATCTTTTAAAAAACTTCCTAAATATTTTCGTTAAAGACAAAAATTCAATTAGTTGTATGTAAAGAAGTGGTGTACGTTTTTGTTCCATTGTACATATATTATTTTTATAATAACGCCAAAAATTTAATTTTGCGGAAGACTTAGAAATTTGCTAAATAAAAAAGACCTTAGCGTTAATATATTATTAATTAAAAATACTCATTTTTTTTAGTAAAATAAATATTATATAAATTAACATTTGTTATTTTATTACATAGATTTATAATATTTTAAAATATTTTTGAAGGTAATTTTTATTAATATTTTATTATTGTATATTTTTTATTGTTTTATAGCCTGAAGATGACTTAAGAACTGAAAATAATTCATAAGCTTTCTGTTTAAAAACTGTTGTTATTTGTTTTATTGTAACTATTTATTATATTTAAAAGATCAGTTTTTCGCAGAAACTATAGACCAAAAATTAAACGATTTATAAGCATCATTCATCGTCAATTCGGTGTAATTGCTTATTTAGCTTAATTAACATTAAATTTGAAGAAATTCGTTCGATTTTCGTAAACATGAAAAAGGGTACCAAAAAGTACGAAATTGATCGGTTTGTTGTCTGTCTCCGTGCTAACATAAAAATTATTTGCGTGCACATTCTATTGGTAATTATGTGACCTTGGAAACTTCGTGTTTTATATTTCAAGTTTATTTGAATTAACCCACATTTTCACATTAGTTATTTTTTTACAAATTTGGGTATTATGTTTCCACAAGAAATACTAGAGCATTATCTAAATTTTAATTTACTAGAATTATAATACTCCCTCCGTCCGGAAATATAGAATACATTTTGAGTTAATTCATTGTCCAAAAATAACACATACAATTTTAATCCATTATAGGTAATTAGAGTAATTAGAGATTTTTTGTGAAATATTATAATAAATCTGTGGTATAACAAAGAATAATACAAGTCCTTAATATTCCACAATTTATCACATTATAAGAACCAAAATTACCAAAAATTAAGGAATTTAAGTTGATTTCTAATAATTATTACTAGGTTATTAAGGGTTAATTTCTTCGATTTGATTCTTCTTCTGTTGATTTCATCAAAAATCGGCATTTTGTAAAAACTGCGGGTATCATTATATTTTTCAACAATATAAGTGACTTTTAAATCTATGAATTGTCTCACAGTCACATTTTTAGAAATAAAAATAAATCAAAACAATTTACTTTCATTAATCCCAATCTTTTTTTCAAAATGTGTAGGTACCATATTTTCGAACGGGGGGAGTAAATAGTATAAATTACAGAATGTTCAAACTTTATACATATAATATAAAGTACTCGAATTATTCTTAGCATAATAAAAACTGAGAGCAGGTTTCGAAAATTCTGATTTAATAATTGAGTAGAATTACGGCTCCTCATTTTAATTTCTTAAAATATTCGAATGCATTTAATTAATTAAAGTATGTGTTCGAAGAAGAAAAGTTATTCTATAAAAGGAATTGCGAACTAATAGTTTATTTTCAGAAAGAAAGTTTTGCAAAGTAGAGCAGTAATGGTCTATTTTGTCGTGACATTTTCAATATGAGTTGCAACGTTCGTTTATTTAGAGAGAGTAAATTATTTTAAAAAGTTACTTTGCAGTAATTACAAAATTTTAATTAGTTCTGCCCCAAGGGTGCTGATTAATCTTTACAGAAGAAAATATTTTTAAAAACGAAGCTGTGAATACATCATGAGCTATGTATATTTATTTTTTAATTACTTATTAAATGAAGTAGGAACTTAAAAAATAATAGTATGAATTTATGTATTCAATACTAGTTGAATTTAAAAAAGACGCAATACAATATAAAAACCGTTTATTTCTTCATTATTACTTCTTCAATAGCTGTAATTAATTTCAATTAAAATTTAGTTATTAAAATGAATGGGTTTTATTTTTAATTATTTAATTAAAGAATCAGTTTCCGTGTATAACAATCAGCTTCTTTCTACTGTTTGAGTAAGTTGACGCTGTTTAATTTGGCGCCGGTTTAATGCAAACACAATTATTATTAAGGGAGAGGATAAAAATTTGCATGATTGCCCGTCAGCTTAGAGGGCATTTTAAAAGTTGAGAGTAAAAAGACATTTGCATAACAAGTAAGGAATTTTAGCAGGACCCACTTTCGTTTATGACTCTCCAGTTAGTTTGCCGTAAAAAGCGCGCGAAATTGTATTGTGATTTAATGCCGATTTTCTAAATTTAAAATTTTCTCCAAATAAGTTTTCCCCTTTTCTTCCAATAAAGACAATTCAAAAAAATTAAGCAAATTAATTTGTTTTAATTTGATTATGGAAGTATTTTCAGGGATGGAAAACTAATTAAAGTTATAAATTATAATTAAATAATTTGAGAGGGATACTTAGAAGTGCTTTGAAAGCATTTTGCATGGTCACGTTTCAAACATAAAATGCTAGTTAGTTTAGTCGATAAAGCGAGCAATAAGTTCGAGCGGTACGAAAATTACTCCGCTTGAGCTTTTTGAATTATTAAATATTTCCATACCTGCACAAAGAATTCATATTTACATAAAAGTAAGCCTGTTTAATGTTTCCATTCAATATTTTTAAGCACCATTGACGCTTTATTATTAAGGATATTTAAAAATTAGTATTAATTTGTTTATTTAACTTTCAATAATAAATTGAGATAAAAATCAGGCATTTTTTTAATGCCTGTTATGTTTTTTAAATTCCTAATGTAAATGTAAATAAATATTTTTTGAATATTTATGGAATATTTTGATTGTAAATACTTACTTTAATAGACACTTACAAAAACGATAAAAATCTAATAAATAAAACATTAATAATTTTATACCTTATTTAGATATCCTGTTTGGTTTTCGCCAAACTGACTTATACATTATAAATATACAAACAAAGTTGCAATCGATGATGTAGATCTCGATTTAAAATAAAAATCACATGAAGGATAATTCCTTAGATCTACCTTATTAGTGGCTAGCTGTAGCAAGCAGCAATTACACAAGATTGCAGAGTGATGGACGGTGCGTTTCGTGTAATGAAGAGGACTGCAAGTGAGCAGTATGTGATGCTGATGAGTGCTAATAAGCACGAAACGCAGCGTCCATCACTCTGCAAACTTGTGTTATTGCTGCTTGCCACACCTACTAAGGTGGATCCAAGGAATTATCCTTCATTTGATTTTTATTATAAATATACTATAAAAAAAATAAAAAGTGTAGTTTTAATATCAATATTCTAATTTTAAAGGTTTTTTAATTGGTTCATTGGCAACAAGTATATTAATTTAGCTTCAAAATTCGAAGTTATCTTGATGCGAAAAATTCCTCACGGGTAAATTTCTCGCGGGAAAGTTCATAGCGGGTAAATTTATCCTGGGAAAAATCGTCGTAAAAAAGCCTATCACAAATAAAATCTTCGCCCAAAAAGCTTATATGAAGACAATTTATCATTCCTTGTCAAAAATTAAGTTAAATTTTAATAGATTTAAGTTTAAAATTATACTTAAAAATAAAAGAATTTTAAACTCTTCATTTATACCTAAACTTATTTCCAGCGTTGGAAAAAAAATATGATTACATTTAGTTTTTTATCAGTGTTATAAACGCAACTAAGCGAATGTTTTTCTGTAAAGAACATTTTTTACTGCTGCCGTATGACTATTTGGTTTAATTCATTTTCTTTCCTAACATTTATCTAACTTTCTTGAAACCTTAACATTAGCTTAGTTTTCTATTGATTTTTCGCTAATTTTAAAAATAGAACAAGCATTATTGCCGGCAATAGGCAAGAATCAAAAACTGGGTTCTAACAGAGAAGATGTGCTTCAAAAGAGCTTTTATTGTTGAAGTACCTTCATGCTAATTAGTTATTATGGCACTATCTCAAATAATGTAAATCAATCATAAATTTCATTTTGACTAAATAATTTATTGTATACCTATTATTTAAACCGTTGTATTTTCTTCGGTCCTCTAGTATATGGTGAATGCGCCGGGCACCAAAAATAATTAATTTATATTATTTGGTAACACGGCACTGAACTTTTGAAATGCCAGAGACAACATATTTAAAAATTGCAGTTTTATGCTATCTCATAAAAACTACGTTTCCAGATTCTTCAGAACTACCCGTTTAATTAAAATTCGAATTATTTATTTCCGAATTGTAGAGTCCATGAAATTTCAAGTTCCTACATTAAGGATTTAACCAAAAATGATAAAATTTCATAAATACATTGGGAAAAAAATTCTACAATTAAAAAAAAGTAGTTTTTGTACTAGATTTTATTGGTTAATTCTGTTCGTAGATTAAAAAACAAATAATACATATTGTAAGACTTACATATTCTGTATATACATGGTGTGCCAAAAGTCTTGCACCACACGTTTCAGTATCAGAATGGCAAATCATGGGAAGGATAGCATTTGCAGGCGCATAGTTTTACTATATTGTCAAGTATTTTTACCATATTGTCTACTGGCAAGAGGAGGCGGGCGCTATATGCATTTGATTAAATATTAAGTTGGGTTATGTTTAATATAATTGAATTGCTATTTTTTCTGAATATGACAAGCTATCATAAATAGGATATAATATAAAAAAAATCTGGAAAATCTCTAAAAATACTTTTTTTCTTCAAACGTAATTGAAGTAGACGTTTGACATGCTTTAAAATGTCACTTTTTATGTTGGTTGATTCCCCTGGAGGCGTTTCGGTGCAAAAAATACAGGGAATCAAAATAAATCTTTGTTGTGAAGTGCGGTAAATGGAGAACATGATTTATTTTGAATTTTCCCCAACATTTTTTGACCATAAAACTAGTGAACACTTTTATGCTGACTATTAGTAGGTTTAAAAGAAACGAAAAAGACAGCATAACAGATTAATACTGAGGTTGCTCTTAGTTGAAATATAAGCCGACTGTAAAATGTGGCCAAATAAATTATAAGAAAGGAAACACACTCAAAAAATGGTTTCCTTTAAAAAATAATCAGTAACTTTAGTTTATCTAAGGAAGCAGAAATCCATCGTGTTTCAACAAATGCTTAAAATCAGTCTTTTAAAACCGGACAAGCTCAAACATGACCTTTGCAATTTTTACATTGATATTTTCACTGTTTTTAAGTTTTGATTTTTTTGCTGTTTCATTCTTTTGGGATTACAACTAATGAATAAACTTACAGTGAAACAGAAGTAGTATAAAGAAGTTTTATTTAAAGCAGTTATTACCAACAATCAATCCAAAAATAAAGTTTTAAATGAACTTTCATCAAAATATACACACTATAAATTACATCGTATTTCTTTGGTTCCCAAATTCCACATCAGACCTGGAATAAATAATATAATAAAAATTACAAATATACCACTAAAATAATAGTAAATCTTATGCTTAAGACTTTCTTTTATCGCTTTTAATCTGCGCTTGGTGCCTTTTTACCTCATAAGATTCTCAAGGAAATTTATAAAATTTTATATCTCTGTTTGTGTTGAATTAGTTTTTTTGGCATCCAACAACAGAACAAGAAATATGAGATGCTCTCTTATTGATATTTGTAGTATTCATAACAAGAATGTTGAATTTATTTATGCACAAAACTTTAAATTCAAATATTTGACGTTCCCAGTATATTTTGCCAATTACTGCCACAGGGAGCGCTGCAGTAAAATTTGCTTGTCGCCTATACTATTTTCTTCAAACATCATTAAGACCAATCTTTCCGCTCGTGGCTTCACGTGAGTTGTCCCTATTGTCGCAATGTATTTCCCACCTATATGTATGCAAAACATCAATTTGTAGAATCGTTGTAGCAGCCTTACCAATTAACGATTTTTTTTAAATTTGAAACATGGATAAAGGAAATTCCAATCTGCATTTTGGCCGTTTTTAAGTTTTACAATTCTTATTATAAATGAATATTTTAGTCAAATGAAAATAGCGTAAAATTACCATTTTCATTAATAATTTACAGAAAAGATATAAGAAATTTAAAAAATTGAAAACGCCCAATATGGCGAATAAAGATTGCTCTTTTAAATGCGAAAATAATTTTTCGAAAATATTTATAAATAAAAAGCCTACGACGATTCCCGTAAACCCCTAAAAACGTTGCGGGAGGATTACAAACGACTATCTTCTTAACCAACATGGTCAAAACACGTATATTTTGGCCACTTGCCAAATCTGGCATTTGAGTACAACATATATACAGGTTCCGACAAAAGTTTCGGAACAGAGCTAAATTTTTTAATTGCGTGAATTTTATTTTTCAAATAATTACAGTATCAGTAACGCTCCCGTGATGTCATTCGTCATCGCAATTTTTTAATGTAAATCCATAACATTTGAGCCCCGAAATTGAAAAGACGTCTAATCCTCTTAATCCATACAAAACTTTGTTGACTTATCTCCACTCGCTCCGAAAATATGTTAGATTGAGAATTTGATATTTTTGATTGATCATATCTTCGGAATAAAACCTTTTTTTTTAAATTGGCTGACTGACTTTTTGAATTGATTCCATATCACAAAATCAACCTATACAGAGTGTAGCAAAATTCTACCGACAACGCTTAACTAGACATAGTAGACCTAAAAATAAGTCGATATGGTCAAAATAATTTAAATAAAAAATTTACCGCTGAAGAGTTATAAACCACTAAAGTTGATTTTTGAAAGATATTTTTTTAATTACGGCCAAAGTAGCAATGATTTTTTAATGAAATAAACATTTGAATAATGAACGCTCAATTGGTAAAAATTTGGCTAATCCTCGGGTTTTTTAAATGATGTTGGATGAAAGAAGAAGACATAAAACAATCAAAAACTTTTTAGGTATTTAAAAATTTTGTGTAAAAATCATTTTTTTATGTAGAAAACTGCGAAACAAAGATTTTTTGTCCCATATAAATTGTTCGTAGGCTAAGTCGTTTTTGAATGAAATAAAAAAAAAATAGGTATGAAAGTTAGGCCACTTTACATACATTTTTAATAAAATACTTTTTTAAGCTCAAAAAACATATTGCATTTACTCGATATTAATTGCATATTAGCATATTCTCTAAACCTGAATTTAATTATTAAGATTAAGTAATTTTTTTTTTCAAAGAAACCAGCTTATGTTGAAATTGTAGCTTGTTGAAATGTACTTATACAAAATTTCATTAAATAATCTTTGCAACTTTGGCTAAAATTAAAAAAAAAAATTACTTTAAAAAAATCAATTTTAGAGGCTTATGACTCTTCTGGGGTGCATTTTTTATTTTAATGATTTTGGTCATATCGTCTTATTTTTAGATCTACTATCTCCAGTTAAGCGTTGTCGGTCGAATTTTGCGACACCATGTATATTATTTTTATTATAATAAATACAATTTTTTATCATCTTATTTTAATTAAATAAGCTGACTTGTATATTCCATACAAACATTAAATACAAAACCATAATTTTCATTTAAAAAATAATTATTAATTGCTGATACAAAAAGTTTTAACAATGTACTTTGTTTAAGATATAATTAATTTTAAAAATCCAAATTTTATAAAATTAAACCGAATATATGAAAGGGATAAAGCAGAATATAGAGTATAAAATTTACGTGCCATATCAAATCGGTTAGGTAGATTATTAGTATTTTCCCATAAAGTAAGATAATCTCAAATCGTTCAACTTGAACATAAAACATTTTTTTATTAAAAATAGTGTTGCTCGATTGAAGAGAATTGAAACTGAAAATAACAACGAGATTTATATTATAATTTAAAATCAGATTAATAATTTCGATTTGCGTAGTTTAGCTTCAATGAAAAATGTATAATTAAATATCTATAAGAACGCCAGTGAATTATCTAAATATTTTCTAACTACACAAGCCAAACTTAAATCTTGAAATTTATAAAACTACAATAGATAATATAAAACTTATTATTTGGAAAATAAAATTATTATTTTAACTCGGTGAAGTTGATACATAATTTTAATATACAGGATGGTTCAACTTTCACGTTCACTTTAATAATTTCAAATGACAATAAAGCTCAAAATGCATAAAAATAAAAATAAAAAGTACAAGAAAACAGTTTTACAACAGTGCTTTTATTTTAAAAATCGGTGCACAACTTGGTCAGAAAAAATGGAATATTTATTGTATTGATTTTTTCAGTAGGATTTAAGAATCTCTGACTAAAGGATGGTTAAAATTCTACCCTAAAAAATATACCATTATAAAATTAAAGTCTAAATTATAAAAACAATAAATTCGAAAATTAATAAAACGATTCAAAATTACTTAATTATTAATATTTAATTGATAACAACGGTATTCTGAATCGTGTACCAAGATTATCTATGGGGGTTTTTGGGTGGCGTACTAACATCTTAATCGCCATTTCGATTAATGTGTATCAATTAAACATTTAAGTGCTTTAATATGGGAGTAATGATAAAAACATTTGCCACAGTTTCATATTCACTTAAAAACATAAAACACTTTAGCTTCACTGATGCAATATACCTATGAGGGTGTTTTTTTAACTTTAAGGAGTTTCGTCGCAAGTAAACTGATTACCCAAATTTATATTTACTGGCACTTCTAATGCTATCATGCGATTATCTTCAGCAACAGTTACTTCGCTAACTAATGAATATATTGTACTGTAAAGATATTAAATCTTTAAACTACAGGGTGTCCCATATTTCGATCGACAACGGTTAACTGGATATAGTAGACCTAAAAATAAATCGATATGATCCTATGTAACTATATCCAAAAATGCAATTTTTGGAATATTTTAAACTTAGGTATTGTAAAAACGTGCAGGCAATAATGCTTTAACTTTAAAAATAAAGCATGTAGTACGACCATAAAGCCTTATAAAATCTCAACTACATTTATTTAATGTGTCTTAAATTTGAAGCGCTTTATATCCAAGCTGTGAAATACATCATATATTTCAACACTTTACCGGATTCTGTCAAAAACATTCACGTCAACGGATGGTTTAGGTCGGTAACACTTTTCCTCTTCTCTTTTCATTTTATCAACTTATGAAGTAATATACGTTACCGTTGTATTATGACGATAAAGAAAAGGATATGGTTTAGTGCTTTAGTATCATATTTTAATTAAAATTGTTAAGATTTTTTTATTTTAGTTGGGCGATCTTTCAAACCCGGAATTGCGAATTTTAACTGAGCAACTGGATAAGATACGATATGGGGGTAAGCTAAACATATATTTCCCATTTTCCGTTTTTAGCTCATAAATGTTTTTACAGGTGATGAAATGGAAATAAAGAGGCTTTCAGTGCGAGGATTGCTTCCTGATACCGACTATTACATGACGTATGATGGTTCCACCACGATGCCGGCATGCCACGAGACTGTCACGTGGTTGATCCTCAACAAGCCTATTTACATCACCAAGCAACAGGTAAGCACCCTCTCGCTCAGTTGTCATACCCTTATTCACATTCAATGTTTCCTCTTATTCTTGCCGCTTGCCGCTCCATACACTCACACACTAAATCACTGAGCTCGCACGCGATGAGGCACTCATAACCCCACTTGTTGACAAAAAGGAAGGAAATGATTTTTTTATTTATAAAAATCTTTTCAAGAATTTTTTTAAACTTTTTATTTATAGAATTTTATTATTTTTCACAGATAACTTAAAATGTTTTCATTTTAACTAAATATTTACTTACTTTGTTTAAGGTGCGTTTTGCTAGCAACGGAAGCGCCGAGCGGAATTCTTTGCTTAGCAACGTGTCAACTAAGTTGCTTAGTTGCTAACCAAAGTATTCCGCTCGGCGTTTTAACTCGCGGAAGACGGATTTCTTGTCACTAGAAAAACGCACATTTATTCTTATTTACTTTATCTAACGATATTAAAAAGTTTGCAATTAATTTAAAAACCAATTTTTCAATGACGTCAATAGTGGCATATCCTAATCTAACCTTTATACGTTCTCTATTACAAAATATTTTACAAGCACGTTTAAAAAAAATCAAAAAAAATTCATTTCCACGTAGAGGTAGTGGTGCAAATGTGGAAACCTTGTTATTATTTTTTAAATATCTTCTATATTTAACCATAAAATCTTTCAAAAATCTGTATTAGCCTCAATCAAGTAATTATTAACAATAACTATTTTTAGTTTTACCACAAAATAATAAATTAATTAAAAAAATATTTTTTTAAATCAGACACTTACCCCCAGATTCTGGTTAAATCATTTAAGTTTAAAGGCCTTTAAATTTAAATTTGTTATTTGCGCTGTAATGGACTACTTCCATAGTTACCTTATTTGTTTCGATTTAAAGGCCTTTAAATTTGACCAGAATCTGCCTATTAATCTGATTCTCAAAATGTGCTGGTAATGTGGAAACATATTTTCTTTTGGTTGAATAACTTTTAAACCAACAAATAAAATATCAATGCAGGAATTTATTATACATTACTAAAATATATAAAGGTTTAATTCCCAAGTTCTGGTAATATCATTTAAGTTTAATCGTCTTTTAATTTAAATTTGTTAGATGGGCTGTAATGGACAATTTCCATGATTAATTTTAAATTTTGCCAGAAACTCCTTATAAGACTATAACAAACTTTACATTCTCGAATCTACATATACAGGGTGCTGGAAAATTCGCGGACCAACGCAATGGTGCGATGTTGAGGAACTCTTAGAGAACAAGGGAAAAATAATTAAAAAATTCTTTGTTGCTTTACCTCGAAGATATATGTGTTTTTAAAATCTTAAATTTGGCAACTCTGTGTTAATTTTAGTTATTTAAATTAAAATGCCATGATCAGGTGTAATTTGTTTCTATTTAATTTTTCCATAACAACCAATCGCATGCATAAATAACTAAACAAATTAAAAAAACTTACTTTAAATAATACACAAACCTGCACAAACTTAAAGGATTACTAACAAAAAGTTCTAACTAATAACAAGAGAAACTACGCAATTCAAAAAATTTAAAGTATTGCTAAAGCGAAATAAACAATAAACAAACAAAAAACAGATAACGACAATAGGACTTTAGTACGATACACGTATTTTTTTACAAATGACCATAAAAAAAATTGAGAGGGGTCAAATTAGGACTTCTTGGAGGCCAAGCAATGGGACCTCCGCGACCTATCCATCTGCCAGGAAAATTTTGATTTAACCAGCCCCTCATCTGTAGCGCGTAATGCGCTGGGGCACCATCTAATTGTAACCAGGTGTTACGTACTACTGCTAGTGTGATATCATCCACGAAATTATCTAATTGGTTTTCTAAAAATTGAAGGAAATTTTCTCCTCCCAATCGATCTGTTATAATGAAAGGTCCAATTAATCGATTCCCTAATATTCCGGCCCAAACATTTACACTAAAACGATGTTGATGTCCTCTTTCATGTGTAAGGTATGGATTGTTTGTAGCGTAATAGTGATTATTATGTTGGTTAAACATTCCATCCCTACTGAAATTTGCCTCGTCAGTCCAAATCACCCTTGACGTAAAATTTCGATCCTCCTCAACTTTTCTAAGTAACCAATTACAATAAATTAGTCGGTGATTGTAATCTTGAGATAACAATTCGTGTACCTTGCAGTAATGATATGGATGGTACTGTTCTTGATTCAAATCGTCCCAAACTAATTTTCTATCAGCACCTAATTCGTCTGCAATTCCTCTGGTGCTTCGTGTAGGGTCTTCTTCGACGCACTGAAGAATATTGTCTTCCATTTCTGGATGTCTCACATTTCTTCCTCGACCACGATCTGTTCCTATTAATAGGAAGCTACCGGTTTCTCTTACTATTTGTTCCAATCTTCTGAATACATTTTTATTCGGATGTCTTCTCCCAACATATCTCTCTTCATATAGCCAGAAAGCTGCTGTAGCATTATTTCTACATTCGCCCAATATTAAAAACATATCAGCATATTCATTGTTACTATACATTTTACTACTTTTTTTTGACAAATTCGTTTGACCAGTCAGATCAGTTTGACACTGACAATTGTACCTATTTGTAATTTGTAATTAAGCTACAACGTTGACATGTTTATTTATGTGCAAAATTCCAATATTTAAAATGTAAAATAGCACGTTTTACAATACCATTCTTAAGTAGGATGGACAAGGCTAAAATATCTTTGCATTTCTACATAATTTACGTGTCATACCAAAGCATAAATATGAGAATATTGCAAATTAAAAGAGTAAAAAATTGAAAGTTTAACTTTCCATAACTTCGATATAAAGCAACAAAGAATTTTTTAATTATTTTTCCCTTGTTCTCTAAGAGTTCCTCAACATCGCACCATTGCGTTGGTCCGCGAATTTTCCAGCACCCTGTATACAATACATTACCGCCAGTTTTATGTTTTTATGTTTCCACATTACCAACATCATCATAGTAGATTTTAACATTAAAATTACGCTAAGTTTTCAAGTTTTTAATTTACTCAATTGCACAAGAATATAGTATTTTTCTTTCTTAACAATTTTTGCTACCTAGTATCCAATAACTTAACAGGTTCTCTGATAAAAACGAATTTCAAAAATCTCCTTAAAATATTGATAAGTTGAAAAAAACTTTGAGAGAACACTTCACTGACAGCACCATCCGGACCCATTGCCGGCAATCCTAGAAACTAAAAAATGGAACTTAGCAATAGGTTTGAGCGATTGCCACCACATTACAATACCTGTCAAGCTCTACTAGCAACGTTTCCACATTACCAACTCGCTTCCATTTTTACACCACTTCCTCAAGTAAGAGGCGCTTGCAAAATTCCTTAGTCTTAACAACTGACAATCAAATTAAACCGGTGCTTAACAACATTTTTTTCGAAACCATTGTTTCTGATCCATTTAGAAGTAGAAAAACTGGAAATTCAAAGATCCCCGATGTGACAACACGCTCATATTCAAATTTGATAATGTTATGAAATTTGGAAATTTGGATCAATATTATTCCGTCTGACAGGGAGCAGGATAAAAGGCCGGCAAGATAAAAGGTCGACGTGTTCAAATGTCGACTTTGTCAAAATGTCCACGTACAGTGGGGCAGATGACCATAAAACCTAGCATTAATTCGAATACCATTCTTTCAGACATTTAAATTATGTAGTATTTTTCAGGATATACTTATCAAAAAAAATTAATAAAAATATATGTATTATAATGAAATGGATTATAAAAAATACAGCCCAATAGTATAATCCAAATCCAAATTCAAATTTATTTTTCATCACCCGAATTTGAGAAAATAACAACAATTTCTATTTATTTATATCCATGTTATTGTCCCGGTAATACCTGATGACAAAATTAATATTACTTTGACACCATTCAATAGTATTGATTCCAATATACAATTTACAATAAAAATGGAGGTTGATAATAAGTTACCATTTTATTTATTATTATTTGTTTAAAATCAAAAGATTGTAATAGATTTGTATAAAAAACCTTGCAATACCAGCATGATCCTCAGTTATAACAGTTGCCATCCAATTAACCAAAAATGAATCATTATTAACGGTACACCTAGGAAAATTATCGTGTTACCAGATAAGAAATTCTGGAAAAAGAACGTTTTGATATGAAAACCAATCTCACTCAATTCTGTGTAGAAAAATGTTTTCTCATTCCTGGGTAATGTACTAAGGGAAACGATTAAAAAAACAGTCAAAACAAACTACTCCTTAGTCTTAGTAATTTTATTTATAAAATTTGTCGACGTTTCGAAGGTTCATTTCCATCTCACACATGGCTAAAAACATAGATATTTACATTAAAAATATATTTGAAACTTATTTGATTTAAAATTAGATTAAATGACGACAAAAACAAACAAAGTAGCAACATTTTGAAACACAAAATAAAAAATTGATCTTACATAATATTCTTGATTTTTGTGTACAAATTTATCTGCAGGGAACTCATCATGTTATTTTTAATTTAAAAAGTTAAACAGTTTAAAAACTAAACTAAACTAAAATTGCAGTGTAAAAAGCATGTGCTCATCAAACTGATTTTGTACATTTCATTAAATTCCAACCGATTAGTTTAATTAAAGGGATTAGAACCAAAATCTTTTTTCAGAATTCCTTATATTAATGAAATATATTACAAATTCAGATCAAGTTTAGACACCAATCACTCTAATATTGTTGGATATTAAATCAAAACTAATTTATTTTTAAAAATAATAGAGAAAATTAAAGATGTTAATATACCGGGTGGAAATGAAAACCGGGTCACCTCTATAACTTTTTTATTTATGAATAGAAAAATTTCAAATTTGGCTATGTTCTATGGTTCAAAAAAACAAATTTTATGTGCGTTTTTTATTTTCGAAATCACTTCCGGTTTCACCGGAAACACCATGAACTTTGTTTTTTTAAATGTAACATCCCATATTTTTATTCGTGGCTTAAAATACTTTTAAAAAAGAAGTATTTTTGAAATATTAGTTTTTATTTTTTGCGAAAAAAAAAATTTTTTCAAAAAAAAAAAAGGTTTTCGAAGTTGGTGAAAATTGCCAAAACTAATTCTAAATAATTCAAATACATAAATAAAATTGTAATTTGAAAAAAAAAATTTAAACTTAACCTGCAAAATAATACCCCTACATATGGGGTACCAAAATAATCGTTATAAAATCCTCTTTTTAAAAAGTCGAATGACCCGGCATCATTGAATTTAAAAAAAGTGAGATATTTGATAAAATTTTCAATAACTAAGTTTAAAAATTAATAGTTCAAGAACCACTTAATTTTTTAACTAACTGTGGGAAACTTAGGTTTCCTACCATTCAATGTCAATAGTATCAATCATTTTTGATGACCGTGTATTATTAATAACAAAAGGCCGACGTGAATCAAAGACTACAAGAAAAAAAGCCGAACGATAAAAAGCCGATTTGGATAAAAGGCCCAAATCTCCAATTTTCATAAAATTTTCAAATCAGTGTGGTGTTACACAAAGAAAGCAATATAAACAACGCATAGCTTGATCATGCCAATAGAAATATTATTTATCAGTCTTCAATGTTTTAAATATGCATGCCTTATAGAACATTTCTTTCTTACTAAACAAAAGAATATTTGTTTGTCCGATTTAATTATTTACCTAATCTATTATGTATCATTTTCAGCAATTCACCGCGAAATTAGTAACCCTATTTACTAAGGGCCCCATATAAATAACATGAATCTTTTAATAGAGCTACTAACTTATACATAATATGACTATAGATATTGGGAATACTATTTAAACATCACGCACCATTCTATTCCCACTTACAAGAAGTTCTTGACTTACCTAATATGGTCTTCTTGAATAAACCTTATTATACTTTTACAAATTTATTTTCCCATAAAACTCTTTTTTCTGCAAATTACCAAAAAGGAAAAAAGGAAAAATTGCAAATTAAATTAAAAAAACTCCAACACACTTTTAAAAACTAATCATTTCAAAGTACTTCATACTTTTGTTACAAGAGTAGTGTAGTTATTTTTAACCAGGGGAACTTCATGATTATACTAACACCAACTCAGTTTTTTTAAATAAATTCAGAATCTTTTTGAAAAAAAATAATATAACAATTTTTAACGCTAAGTTTATATAGATTTTTTTAAAGTTTGTATTTAAATTTGGTAATTTTTTCATAATAAATTACTTAATTTCTTAAGTTGCTTTACTTTAATTTCCAGATTAAATAAATAATAAAATTCATTTTCACAAAAGAGAAATACTACAGACAATATTTTATTGAGTTCTTTACTTGATTCAGATTCTATAAAAAACATAAGTGTTTCCATTTGAAAAAATTAGGTTGGGGTTAGAATAACCGTGAAAAGGGGCTTATATGAAAAATAACTATGCATGATTGTTTTATTTCAATTCGCTAAAGTTTCGTAAAAAGGGCTTAAGTTATTTATAAATTAAATCTTGCTTTGTGCTTTTTAGATTGATATGAATGGGTTAGGTCCAGGTTGTTGTACAAAACCAGAAATTTGTGGGGTTTCATTCCACGATTTAGGGCACAAATTGGGACCTTTAATTTCAATATCTGAAAAATCGTTGATTTTTAATTAATAAAATTATACAGGGTGTCTCACACATACCAATGCTGTAACTTTTTAAATGATATTTACTATACAGTGCGGATATAAAATAAATCCCCCCTGCTAACTTTTGAAAGGTTATGTTTATGATTTGAAAATTTGTCTACGGGCGAACCTAATTGCGAACTTTCTAATAAAGGTATTTTTGATTTTGTGGAACTTCCGGTTATAGCCGAAGTGGATGGCAACTTTCTTATTTTAAATGGAACACCCAGTATATTTTTGCATTTTCGTGTTCTCCATAAAAATATCATTAAATTGACCTAGAATAGAGTGGTCTACGATTAATAGTTTCGGAATTACGACCATTTGAAAATCCCATTTTTTGTGCAACTTCATTTACACCGGAAGTTGGACCCAACTACCCCAACTTCCTTATTTTAACTGATTTTTTTTGCAGTTAAGTTAATAACAAAATTATGTTTAACCCTAAATTCGTTAATTTTACTGACTAACAAAACCACCTTCCACGTCTTGGCAGTAATAAAATCAACAGGAAATATCTTGGATAAAAATTTTCTTTAAATTTAATGTTATTAAAATATACTATATATAACCGGAAGTTCCACAAAATCAAAAATACCTTTATTAGAAAGTTCACAATTAGATTCCTCCGTAGACAAATTTTACTTTATGTCCGCACTGTATAAAAAGAAAAAACTGGGACTAATGAAATGACGTCATAAACGTAACAGCCGTCTGGACAAGTACATTTATTTAAATAAAATTATAAAAAATGTTTGTTGAAAAACTAATTAAGATTTCCATTTGGTGGATAGCATATTTCTTAGATAATTCTTCTGATAAACGTTATACAAAAATATTAAAAACCTTGTTTTTTAGAGTAATTAACGAGAAAAATATTTGGTTTTAGCATCGATTTAAAATTGGAGTTCTTGTTGCGCCACTCCATAAATAAACCCAATATTAAAAGCCATTAATCTTAAATGATTTGATCGGATAACAGTTTATCCTTTTAAATCAAAGTACTTACCAGGAACAATAAATTCTAACTTTTAATAAGTTCATTTTCTTTTGTTGAATCCAGAAATATGGATATTGCGCTAAATAAAAATCAGTTAGACCTGGTTTAAAAAGATAAATTTAGGGTATTTAAAAAAACCTTTAAACATTAGTTGTAGTAATTTCTTGTGAGTTCATGAAGACAAAAAATATCATTTTTTCTATCGGAACAGCATAGTTTTTTAATAGAAAATATTTTTCATACAATTTAAATGAAAAAAATTATGAAAGTATGACACAGTTTTGAATTATTGACATTTTCTGAGGAAACAAAATTCAGAAACCTAGTAAAAAATACTAGCTTGTTCCGACCGGAACTATGCAGTTCTAAATACTGTTTAAGAAACTTGTCGGCGTCTAAATATTCTCATATTCTTTATTTAAAAATAATGTTCACATATGCACTAAGTTTGGTGAAAATGTGCAAAATTTGATTTTAAAATGTTCATCAAATATTTGTTTCTTGTTACTGTTTTATATTACCTTTCGACTTTTTTAATTAGTGACATAAGAAAAGCGCTTTTCGTCAAAAAATAGTATATTAAACTATATGGGGGGTAAATAGTGTATTAATAGTCGAGGACTAGATTGCAGCCCGAGGAACTAGAAAATTTACCAAATAATTTGAAATAAAATGAAGTAGGGAAATAATTTTTATTATTTCCCGTCGTCATTGGCAACCAATTAAGGACCGTAAAATCTAGATACGCACCTCCAAATAACATAATAATCACACTTACACTATTGGGAGTGAAAAAATTATTTACTTTTGTGGTGAATTTATAAAATCATACAGGGTGAGTCGCGAGGAGTGCGTCAAACTTCGGGAATCTTTTTTACACGTCAATACAAGGTAATAAAACAAAAATTTTGTTATCCAATTTTTATTATTTTATTTATTTAATTCATAGAACATTTTTTAAAATATCCCCACATGTCTAGTTTTACGTTCTTCTATGATCACTAGCCATTGCCCTTTTAAGTTCTTATAGTTTTTTATTACAGCTGCAGCATTCAAAATACATCGAATTAGTATGTTCATCCCCAACTCCAGTCTTTTCTATATTAACCTTAATTTTCAACCAGTTGTTCAAGCAAAAATCTAATGATTGAAGGTCTGAGAACCTTGAGGGCAAGTTATAACCACGGCGATCAATTGCCAATTTTTATTTTTAAAACGCTACAACACGAAAACTAATAAAAATTGGAAAACAAAATTTTCGTTTTTTTAGCTTGTATTAATATATAGATTACTCTCACCAAGTTTGAAGCACACCTACTGACTCACCCTGTTTATTTAATACCGGGTGTACACTAAACTAGAACCCACTCATAGATAATTAGTAACAGAGATACATCCATTAAAATTGAATACTAAAAGAGAGAAACTCGAAAGTCAGAAGCGCCCATTTCCAGATTTCGCAGTTCAGATACGACCTCTGGTGGTCACTTGAAAAGCTAGTATGTAGTGGGTAATAAAAAATTAAAATGTTCAAATATTTATTTTTCCGACGACCATATGAGAAAATCGTATATGTCATTAGTAGTTTAGAAAATCTTTCATTTCAACACTAGTGACTTTGACTTTCTGTTTTGTAGCTTTCAGGAATTCCGAAAGCTCTCTCTTGGATTTTTTTGAACTTGCAAAAAAAGGATAGTTCAAATAAAAATTTATATTTAACCCCGCCAATATTACTAATTTTATTATTAAAATCATTATATAATTCACTTTTCTGTAAATTTTATATTAAATAGGAACATTTTTTATTCGTTTCGATAAGTTGCTTCCGTCAAAACAGCGCCACCTACAATTATTTACATTTAACTAAAAATAATCGATAACTTTAATGTCAGCTGCTGTTAACATAGGTAATTTTATGTTGTTACTACAAAATATTAATAATGGTCGCAAAATCTCCGTGGTCGTCGGAAAAATAGCGTACACAACTCGCAGAAAGTGAATTTCGTTGCTTGTGTAATATCCTCACTCGGCTAGCGCCTCGTTCGGCTATTTTCACACTCGCACAAAATTCCTCACTTTCTAGCTCTTTGCTTAATATACTATTTTATGTAGGTGACCCATACTTTCTATACACTTTGTAAATTGTTACTTAAAACTTTATACAGAGGTGTGCACAAAAAGCGCCCATCAAAGTAGCGCTCTTTTATTTTTTATCCGATTTTAAAAAATGATATGTCAAATTAAATAGTTCAAGGAATACTATAATCGGATATTAAAGAATTTTTATTTTTTATAAAATCATGCGTAATGCTACAAGAAACTTGTTTTTTAAATGGCAACATGGGTACAAACAATTTCAAGAATTATTCAAATAATTCAAGTCCATAATACTGGGTCTTCAAAAAATGATGATACTGGTGATTTGCATGGTAAGAAATCTAGTCCTAATTGACCGCAGAGAAATACAAAAAACTTCAGTGATGATTTAAAAAAAAAAATCAAAACTGGATGAATTTTAATATCAATTTTTCTTTTTATTATTTAAGTAATAAGTATCCAAAAATAAAGGTGTTGAGAGGTAATTTGGTTAAAATAAAAGATCAGAAATAAGGTTTAGTAGGATTTCAACATGAAAATCCCTAAAAATTACTACAAAGTACGGTTGCCTAGTTATTTTGCTATCAGTCCTAATTGAATTAGCTGTACATATAAGTGTTTAATTTTTTTTATTTTTTTAGTACGGGGAATTCAAAAAAAATTGAAATAACAACTCTGCAACCTAAAACACTATGTAGTGATTTTAGACTTGCTAAGTTGGTGTACCTGTTAATTTTCATTCAAATTTAAATCTGATCTATTATCTTATGTTTTTTGTGCATTCTTTTTGAATAATATTTTTCATAAAATTAAATTAAATAAAAAATAAATTATAAAAATAAAAAATATTAAAATTAACCCTAGTTTCTTTTATTAGAAACAACACTGATTTTTACTTTGAGTGCACCCAACTGTGGCAAACTTAAGTTTCCTACCTTTAAGGTACACAAATAATAAAAATTAAATAGAAAAAGCAAGAAAATGTTCTTATTTGTATGAGTATTTAAAAAAAGTAAAAAAAAATCCAAAAACTTTTATTGTATAATTGGTTGAGTTTACTTTTGAAATATTTTTTTGTAATCATGTTGCCATTTAAAAAATAAAAGATGCTGTACAATTAATCTAACTTTTCGAAACTTCGGCACGATTTATTTGATAGGGTTTTTCTTCTTAACTTTGGGAATATGTTCTTTGACCAATTTCAAGACAAAAAGTAAGCAATCATTTTGAAAAAAGAGATGAACTTAATTATTTCTAAAGTTTAATTCCCAAGATATTGAATCATGTTTAGAAACACCCCGTATAAAGCGTTTTAAACAGAAATTTGGAACCAATTTTACAGTTATAATCATACAAGCAGATCTTTAAAAATGGTTACTCAGGGCGAAAAACAAAGGGGTTAGTTTTTTCTAAATAAAGAAGTTAGCTAATTAACCACCTCTTTTTTCGGCCTATAGTGTTTCACTAAGAACAATGTTTGAAAGAAGATAAAACATTAGAAAATCCGACTTTTCTTTAAAATTTATTAAATAAGAATTTAAAAATGCTTCTTGTAATACAGTTCGAAGATGGATTTAAATTAAATAGAAAATATTATTTATTCAAATCATCGCATTTTAGAAAATAGTATCTTTTAATTATCAAATAATTGACTGCTAGATTTCAAAAAAGCGGTTTGATACGACAAATTATATTTGTGTTTAAAACTCAGAGCTTCAGGTACACAATTTCAAACAACTTCTGAACTTGAATAAAAAAATATAGACATCTCTTAAAATTGTAATTTTCCATTAAAAAATGACACCACATTGATAGTATACGATGACGTCACATACATTTTAATGACGCATTGTATCCATAATAACATTTATCTGACTTCTTGAATTTATTCCATGTGATAGACTCACTCTGTATAAAAAGTCAAAGCAAATGAAGGATAGTTGAACTAATATTGGGAAGTTTAACTGCCAGTAGAGGGCGTTAAATTTTACTTAAAATGAAGGACAGCAAGTCAGAAATTGTATTTAAAACGCATTTTCGTACCTAATAAGTATTCAACAAAATCCAAATAGATTTATTATATAAATTTCAAGTAAAACCTGTAAAATAAGTAGTAGTGCTTGTAAGCAAATAAGAAACACTTGCTTTCAATTTTCATAGAAGGCGAGCAGAATTCTAAAATTCCAAATAATTTGATTGTTTTATACTTTTGCTTGAGAGTTAATTAATTATATGATTGTTATTAGTTACTTCCCACTCTTTCATTTTGTGCAAGACGTTAGAAATTACGATTTTTTTTTTAAATCTTGAAAATGTACAACTGGTAAGATTGACAGAACGTTAGATTTCTAATTAAAAGACTATAGTGTGAGTTAAAGGTCCCATTCACTATCAAACAATTTGCGCAATAGAGCGTGCCGTGCAAACATGTTGACAGTGTATGGCGAGGTTTGAGTTGTTGCACAAACTGTGGTGTAAATTCAAACATGTTTGAAAATATTTGCGCAACTGGTTTGATACGGTTTGGACGGGTTTGATCTTTGATGGTTATAAATTATAAATATTTCCATCCTACTTGGTTCCTTTGTGGCTCCTCTCACAACAATCACAAATCACTACTCCACTTGTTATGTTAAAACAACATTTACTAATTGATTAAAATGGTCTCTACCAAAAATAAGGAATTTTGGCGTGAGTTTATTGGTGTTTATTGGGAGGACTTTTAAAATTCGAACTTAAATGAAGTTTGTGCAACACTCGACCTTAACGAGGTTACTTAACAGTGTATGGTCGTGATAAAATTTTGTTTGTGCAACATGATGATGCGCAAACATGTTTGTGCAAACTTTTTGATAGTGTATGGACCCTTTTCAAAAATATTGGGGTTTTGAATTTTATTATCTTTAAAAGAAGTTTAGCAAATGTGTTTACTTATTCCACCAATATCCGAATAAAATATCCACTCTCTTTAATTATGCAAGTTATTGTTTTATAAGCCATGATAATATAAACAAATAAATAAATTAATATTTCCCTGTTATTTTATATTTATTCTATAATTTGTTTTTCCAAGCTTATAAATAAAGTTTCTAACTTCTGGTGTATTTTAAATAATTGGAATCAATTTAGATTGTAATTTAAACTTTAACTAGTTTTGTTTGATAATCAATTTAATTTTACTTTTTGCAAATTAATATTATTGATTAAATGTTAAGTTCGACTTAAAAAATAAAAGAATGTCCTACTTTCATTATTTATAAAATATAAAGAGTTTAACTCAAACAAATGAGCTAAGATTAGGTCATTATTTTTTAAATATCAAAAGCGAAGTAATAATAAGTTGATTTATAACCAAACACAATTTTCAACAAAAATCTACCATATAGGTCTTTTTATTCACATAGAAAATTACATTTAAAAAGTTACTGCTGAAAACTGGAAAAGTTATTGCCGACATCTCACCAGTGATTTAATTTTTGATTTTTATGAACGTTATTACATAAATTATTAGATTGCATGCACAAAGAAATGTGAATTTATATACCTGTTCGTTCTTCCTGGAAAATGTCTGCTTTGTTTTAAAATCATGCAAAGGTGGACGGGCAGGGCATAAAAAGAGATCAATAACATTTTAATTTAATTTAATTATGAAGGTAATTAGCAAATAAAATGTGTCAACAGTTCTTGCTTATCATAAATGAGATTAGCGCAGCCTCTGTAATTAGTCACGGCCCTCTGCAAGAAACGTGAGATAAATATCAGACTTTAATTTATGGTCCCGTGAGTGTGCATTACCTATAATTAACTTGAGAGTTTTAATTTGAAAATTGCTGGAGCCCCCTCGTGCCAGGTAGCCGCTACATTTTACAAACCTTTAAATATTCATTTTATTTTAATTAGTGTGTGATGTTGAACTTGTTGGGATTTATTTACTTTCATTTTAGTTTATAAAATTTATTTTACCATCGCTTCGTTATCAGCCGAGTAGTTCTTAAGAAAAATAAAGTTTATTGTGAAAACGAAAAATCAATGCCAAATTTAATTATCCCAATGCTCTGATTGGGCTCGTTAAATGAATAACTGGGGATAAATAAAAATCAACAAAAGGTTTATTTTGCAAATTGTACAAATAAATGAAAATGCGAATGCTGAACTATAAATATGCTGATTAGACATTTATTTTGATTTTAAATGTGCAGAAAATAAATTAACAAATAATTATTTTAGTATTTATTAGTGTATTTTATAATTTATGTAACATTAAACCTTATTTGTCTATTTTATTGCTGTTTAATCAATTATAATCCATTCTTAATGATATATAGACGTATAATTACCAATTAAATAATGTTTGGATACTATTTAATTACAAAATTGATATTGGCATATTTATCTCTCATCATTTTTGGTGCATTAAATTATTATTAATGTTTGCTGAAAATACAAATATATTCTAGGATTAATCAAAATATTAGGAAGTATGTTAATTTTATATATGTTTTAATTTAAATTTTTTCTCATTTTTTGACGAACTTCAATTCGAATGGAAAATTTAACAATTATATTTTCCAAAACTTAAAACTACATACAAGATAAAATCTTCTCAAGATTCAAGTATTTTACAGGGTGTAACAAAAGTAACGCATAATAGTAGTAACTTTATAATTTATAGAGTTACATACAAAAGTTAAATACAATAGTTTTTCAGGTAATTTTAGGACATATTTTGGCATTTTTAGTTTTTATACAATTTTTTCTAGTTTGATGCTAGAGCAAGCAACTATTGTTTTTTAAATAGTATTAGTATCTATTCTTTGCACTTTTTAAAAGGGTTCATTCTTCTCTGTTTGGCAATGCTATTTTATAATAAAAAAATAAAATAAACAAAATAAAATTTTGGAAAAAAAATCCTTTTTATTAACCATCAAACAACATTCAGATGAAACAGTTTCCTATGGACCACTAATTTTTTTAATTCCATGAAAAATTACCACAATTTGATAATTTTATTAAATTTTACGTCATATTACCATAACTTCAGTATGTCATATTTAAAAAAAATTAAAATTATTTGATTTTACAAACTCACATTGAACTTTAAGAGATGTAAATTGTCAATAACATAAATGTAACTATTTAAAATATTAAATGTAAAATAAATCTTAACACATATGTATTGACAGTCTACATCTATTCAAGGCCATTTTTGGTTAGTAAAATAAAATTATTTCTATTTTTCTTAAAATATTACATATGATATATCAAATTACTCAGAAAAATACACTAATTCCGAATATGTGTAAATCCAATATGGCTGCTATAAGAAAAAATAAGTTTGGTTCATTTCCCGTCAATCCGTTGGCGAAAAAAATATTAATTTGTCTTACTGCATTGTACACAAAACATTGTCTGTATTAAGTCAAAAAAAATTTTTGGTACCACCGAAAATAACGAAGTTATAGCCATATTTTAAAAATCGCATTTTCTTGTTTTATCAAGATAGCGTTGGAACGATGCGATATTCAAATTTTTTGTATATGAATTATTAATATTGGAAAAAATCTCTACTATTTTGTCCAATTAACCGACTTTCTATCTCCAATTATAACAAAGATACCCATACAGTACAACGTCAAATGGGCCACCCAGTATACAGGGTGTTACAAAAAGTGCATACAAAATATGTACCTACTTTTTATTTAGGAACTTTTTTAGACTCTCTTATTTATTAATTTTATAATGATGAATTACTAATGCTTCATGAATATTGAAATAATCATGATAACTTTGAAAAAGTAAATTCTGCAAAGGTATAATACAAGAGTTGTTAGAGAAATCTCAATAAAAATTCACTTCGATTGGGAAGTCCCCGAATGGGCCAAATTACTTGGCACTTAGTAAGTACTTTAATTTATTATCAAATGAAACTAATTCAACCTTTCTCGCAATAAATTAAAAGAAAACTTTATACTCTTCCTTTTTGGCCACATTTCCAAATATATTATGTTGAATTTGTAACACTATTTAAGTATAAATTTAATAAAAACATTTGAGAGTTAATGTCTTAACCAAAATTATAAACTAGATTAATATTTATAATTTATTTATTTATTTCGTGTCCATCCTAATAATAATACATAAATACAAAAACATAATATTATAAAATAGATGACCAAAAATTAGCACATTCAATTGCAGCTGGTGAGGCTTGTGCAAGATCTAAATCTGAACAAGGTTGATTTAATTTATTACATATTAGTAAATGATTCATAATTTGTGAATTTCCACATAAGCAGAGTTCATCTTCAACTGTAAAGCCCCATTTCAATAAATTTGTTTTACATCTACCTGTTTTAGATCGTAATCTATTTAGAGCTTTCCAAGTTAACCACTTTTCATCAAAGCCTGGAAGAAGTTCTTCTTTTGGAGAAATTTTTAATTCCTTATCTAAATCAGATAAAGAACCACACCATAAAAATTTTCTTGTATCTAATATTGAAATTTCCAAAGGTTTAACAGATAAAAGAAAACTTTTCCTCGATTTTAGTCTAGATCTTATAGGAATGATACCATATAAAGAATGTTTATAATCAGTGAGTTGTTTCTTCCTTTCCCTCATACTTGCAACAGAACGTCTAATATTCGAAGGAGCTATTCCACTTAAAATATTGAGGAAACCAATAGTAGTGGGCTTAAGACAACCAGTTATAATTCGACGTGTCTGATTTAGAATTGGATCTAGATATTTGGCATGATTTGAACGTTCCCATACTGGAGCAGCATATTCAGCTTTGGAGAACACTAAAGCTAGAGCAGTACATCTTAATGTATGAGCATTTGGTATACGTAAGTTTTTGTAAAAGGTTATTTCTAGTTGAAATTTTAGTCTTTAAATTTTTGATATGTTGTTTATACGATAATGTACGATCCAGGGTAACTCCTAAATATGTAGGGGTTTGGCAAAATTCAACATTTTCACCATTCCAAGAAATATTTAATTTTATATTTGCCTTTTTATTATTTAAATGGAAGAGACTTGATATTGTTTTAGATGGATTTGGACGAAGACTGTTTTTTTGATAATAAATAGACAGATTTTTAAGCGCTGCAGATAAAGTATTTTGAATAGTAAGTAAATTCTTATTTTGTGTAATTATACTTAGATCGTCAGCAAAGATGAAACTATTGGTGTTTGGAAAAATAGGTTGATCATTTGTATAAATGTTGAATAAAGTAGGGGCGAGAACACTTCCATTCTTCTGAATTCTCCATCTACTTTGTTTACCACCTAATTCTACTCTAAATCGTCTATTTTCTAATAGATTACGAATTATTTGAATTAGCTTAAAATCTTTTGTCAATTTATAAATTTTAGACAAGAGAATACGATGATTAATTGTATCATATGCCGAAGAGAGGTCAACAAAAACAGCACCTGTTATTAGATTATTCTCAAAACCATCTTCAATATGTTGAGTAAGGTTAAGGATTTGGCCTGTACTTGATTTACCAGGACGAAAACCAGCTTGTTGAGGTATAAGTTGATCATCAATATTTGGAGAGAGTCTACTTAATATCATTCTTTCAAATAATTTGTATAAACAACATAAAAGTGAGATAGGTCTAAAAATTTTGGCATTATCAAGTGATTTACCCGGTTTAGGAATAGCAATTATTTTGGTTTTTCTCCATATCTTTGGTATGTTCTCTTCAAAAATACAATTATTAAAAAAATCCAATAACCATTGTTTAGTTTTAATACCAAATCTTTTTATTTGTTCATTTTTAAGATCATCAAGACCAGCAGCTTTACCTAATTTAAGAGATTTAATAGCGGAATCTAACTCATTCATTTCAAAGGGGCGACTTAAAAACGTAGATTCTAAATTCTTATTTCTTCGAATAAAATTCTTTTTTAATCTCATTGATTTTCCATTTAATATTAGTTGATGAGCTACTTGATTAGCAGAAATAGAACAATTTAATTCAGATTGTTTGGAATCACTACAAAGATTCTTAATTGTATTCCAGGCTTGTCT
The DNA here is from genome assembly GCA_963971135.1 of Stenus bimaculatus. Lineage (NCBI taxonomy): Eukaryota > Metazoa > Arthropoda > Insecta > Coleoptera > Staphylinidae > Stenus > Stenus bimaculatus. The sequence goes on along the minus strand of OZ020180.1, from coordinate 64,591,738 downwards.
ACTTGAATATTTAATATCTATATTTTCGAGAGTCTCTTTCCATTTTTGTTGACGTTTCTCATTCAGTTGTGTAACAATAGATTTTCCAAGATCCATAGTGGTTTGTGAAAATGGGTCTGTATTATAATATTTATGATGACTTATCTATATACATATAAACTGAAATCAATTGTACAATAGCATGTTTTTTATAGTATAGATTTATTCAGCGGTTCCCATAACCGGTGGTCCACGAACCACTTGTGACCTATAATAAAATTTTGAAGTTCTGCAGAAAAATCCGGACATTATCTGCTTTTTGGATATTTTATTTATAATGGATTTCGTGTTACGACTGGTATAAACTATAGAATTATTTAACTTGGGAATAGTTATCTTACGTTTTTAACTCACGTTTGCATAAGCGGGCCTTAGTGGGTAAAATATTTATATTTAGATAATCCAAAATTACTGCGACAAAATTTCTTTCATTGAAAGACAATAGACAATGATTCTCTTACTAAAATACAATTGATTCCTTCAGAAGTACAAACCATACTTTCTGATATTAAATAGACGAATTCTGATTTCTGAAATTCAAGTAATCCTTTCTGAAATACGACATTTACACATTGCATTTTATATGTATTAATAAATGTAGGTTCTTCAATCATTTTTTTATCTTTATTTTTTCGAAACTATATTTTGTTCCACGGGATTTAAAATTATGATTGTTGTGGTCTGTGAGATCCAAAAGATTGGGGACCACTGGTTTATAGTATAGCGATTGAAAAAAAAATTATAAAAACGTCATGGTCCCTTTTAAAAGCCATACTTAAGCCTTAAAGGTAATTTTCTGAAGTTTGGTAAAAGGGAGTCGGGATTATTCAAATTTGGAAAAAAATTATTTTTATTTATTGGGAAACATGCATAATAAACGTCCAGAATAATGGTAATCTGGCACTGCTATCTATAGATATTGGGGGTAAAAATTTGGTTATTCAAATAGCATTGGCTAAACGAAGTTATGGTTTTTCACAAACTTTGTTGAAGTTTTTTGTTCTGGGTATGCATACGGTTTTTATCTTACCCCATACGTAAATTTATTTGTATTTTAGATGTTCTGGTCTGCACTTACACCACAAATATGCATGTTAGGATAAGTGCGTAACATTGGCAAAGGTGTATATTCAAATTTAAGAAGGTAAATAATAAAAACTATTACATTCATTCAGAAAAATAAATACTCAGGGGCATAAAGATGACTTCATAATTGTACAGTCTTAGTATTTTTTGTGCAATAGACATTTACCAAATTTGTTAAAACCGTAGAACCCTTGATATTCAGAATGTACACGGATATTCTGGAATTTCTGGACAAAGCATTGGAACTTTCTGATTCCTCTTTGATTTTAGCATACAAGTTCTACATTCTTCTATGTATTCCGCAATTTCAATATCCATATTTGGCCAATAAAAATATTCTTTTGCTATATTAATGCAAGAATTTATACCTTGATGAACTTCATGAAATTTTCCTATTATTCCTTTTCTTGAAAGTTTGGGTACAATAAGTTTCCGGCATTTAAATAAATAACCACTGTCTTCATAAATATCTTCTTTAAATTTAAAATATGGTTTTATTTCCTTTGAAAACGGGTGCTTTGCAAATTATTTCTTTTATTGTTTGAAAACTTGATTCTTCTGGACCATTTCTTTCCCAAATCCAACATGAATCTTTTTTTAATAAATTTCTTAAAGGTGCTGATTTTTCTGAAATATTGGGAATAAATTTACCCAAATAATTTACCATTCCTAAAATTATTTGTAATTCTTTCTTATTTCTTGGTGTTTTATACCCAGATTCTGGTCAAATCATTTAAGTTTAAAGGCCTTTAAATTTAAATTTGTTATATGCAATTTCCATGGATACATTATTTGTTTTAAATAAAAGGCCTTTAATTCTGACCAGAATCTGCCCATTAATATCTAAAATTGCATTAATTTTTTCTTTTGATATTTGAACCCCATTTGATGATATAATTTGTCCTAAATATTTCATGTTGAGCTAATTGTATTTTTTCAAGTTTAAACTTTATGTTTTGTTTTCTAGCTTCAAATAAAATTCTGTTTAGTCTTTCATTGTGTTCCTGTAAACAACTTCCATAAATCAGTATATCATCCTTATATCATCCATCTAATTTATCAGTTACTTTATTAATTAATCTTTGGAAACCTTCAGGAGCACTGCATATTCCAAAAGGCTTTCTTTTATAACAATACCTTCCAAATGGGGTAGTAATAGTTCACAATTTTGAACTAGCTTCATCCAACTTTATTTGATGATATGCATGACAAGCATCTAATACTGTAAATACAGTGGCACCCCCAAGTATTCCCTTTTGATAAAAGAATTAAATTTTCTAGGATGAATACAAAGACGTATTTTTCCATCAGGTATTTCTACTAATACAATTGCATGTAACCATTCTGTAGGTTCTGTAACTTTCTCAATTATTTTTTCTTTCTCCATTCTTTCAATTTCTTCTCTAACCTTCTCCAAATATATTAAAGGAATTTTTCTTGTTCTTGCAATTGATGGAGCAACATTTTCTTTTAATTTAATATTATAATAAAAACAACCTAGTCCTTCAAAAACATAATTAAATGAATCAACAATATCTTCAGCTGAGTTATTATTTAGAGTATCTTCTTCGTTCAAAATTCTTTTAATCAAATTTGAGTCAACTGCAGTTTTTAACCCAATTATAGGTGTAGTATCATCTTTAGTAACAAAAAACTTGTTTTTTACACATTCTCAACATTACATGTTATTTTGCAGGTTCCTTTAATTTCTGTACCATGATTAGTATAAGAAACTAATTTAGTTCTAATATTTTCAATGATAATTTTTACACCAATTTCTTTTAATTTTTTGTATGAAATAATAATAACTTGACTACCAGTATCAATTTTATATCGAATTGAATAGCCATTAATTTTATTTACTTCATACCATTCATCCGTACTTTGAATAATATTAACTAACTTATTTTCTTTGGAAATTGTTGCAATTGTTAGATTTTCATCAGTTTCATTTTCTAAAATTTCCTGTACTTTTCCTTTTAGAAAACAAGCAGAAGCAAATTGATTACTTTTTCCACAATTCGAACATCTTTTACCCCAAGCTGGACATTTTCCAAATACATGTTTCTTTAAACATCGATTACAATTTCTTTCGTCTTTATTTTTAAGGTGTTTAAAATTTATTATATTATTAATTTCTTTCCTTCCATCCATTTTCATAATTTGCTTACTTACTTCTTCTCCAGCTCGACAAAATTCAATACATTTTATTAAATTTTAATTTTAATAATTTTTCTCTTAAACTTTTATTAATTATGCCACATACAATACGGTCCCTTATTAGAAAAAATCACGTAAATTCCCAAAGTCGCAATCTTTTGCCTCTGTGACATAATCATCTATACTCTGCATTTCTTTTTGGTCATAAGAGAAAAATAAATATCTTGTATATGTTTCATTTTTATACGGTAGAAAATATTTTGAAAAATTGTCAATTATTACATTGACAGTAAGTTTATCATCTTTTTCTTCAAAATTAAATGTATTATTCAATCTTCTGCCCTCAGATTCTAATATGTGCAGAAATGTTGCTCTTTGAATTTCTACTGATTTCTTTTGCATTTCCGATGAAATCCAAAATAATTCAATTTCATTTTTAAAATTCTTCCAAGATTCAGCCGGTTTAAACCAATTTCCAATTCTTCTGGAACTTTTATATTTATAGACATTATTATTCCTTTTCCGCTGCCACCATATAAGATTTATTAATGAATGAAATATTTATTTATTATTTTATTAACTAATGTCAAAGTATATTATTTTATAATTATACACTATATAGAATACTAGATCCCATGACAATGCCTAGATCTTTTACATCTTCGACCACTTTTAATTTATGGTGATTAATGAAGAATTTCGTCTTTTTACGAGTAAATGAAAAAAAGGAGAAAAAATTAATATTATTACATTATTGTATAAACAAATAGGTAAAAAACACAAAGAGGATTCTAGAAATTTTAATTAGCAAAATGTTATTCTTTGTATTAAAGAGATATGTATAAATTATTGATTACATCACAAAATTTTAAGAGCTATACAGAAATTAAGTGGCATAGAAGCTTTGAATTCGGAACGAGTAAATAAGCAGGTTAACGTGTGTAAATTGAGTTAAAGAACTGAAATCATATTCAGTGAGAAAACACATACATAACGTTGTAAATATAATTCAGAGTCTGACAACGTTTCCGTTTCCTGCAGTATAGGGAAATTTATGAAGGAAGAGGAGGCGTGCCACGAGACGTCTTGCTTTAAGAAAGCACCCTCACTTTGGTATATAGTATGTTACACCTAAACAATGACACCCTACACAGAGCCTAGCCACTCAAATAGATCTTTCACTCATTCAGTACCATCCACGCGTGATGCTTTTTAGAACTTGTTACCCACTTCGCTTAGTAACTCTTGTCATTAAATTATTCACCAATTACACCCACAGCTAACCCCAATTTTTCGTGTGGCGTCTGGCATGTTTCCAAAACTTGGATAGTTAACCAAAGTCATTTATAAGATAAATGTTTAATGGCATCTTTAAAAATTCTAATTACCCTTTTTAATTTGCTTGCACGCCTGCGTATGAAGGCCAAAGAGATTAAAGATATACAAAATGTGTTAATCAAAAGGTCGCAATTTTCGATCGAACTTTCCGCCAGCGTGATTCATTGCTTTAGGAAAATAAATTATCTTCAAGGCATGACGAGCCAGCACGCACCCCAATAAAAGCTTCATTTGCACAACAATGAATCTTTAAATTATAACAGTAAATCTGATTGGAGACATTGTTTTCGGTTAAAAAATTTATGTGAACTCTTCAACAATGGAATAATTTTGTATGAATGTCCACAGGTTAAATTAAAAAGCTCATAGCTCTATTTGCTCTTGTTCCAGATGCATGGACTGAGGAGGTTAATGCAAGGCGACTCTAAACATCCCAAGGCACCTCTCGGGAATAATTTCAGACCGCCTCAACCGCTTCACCACCGACCAGTTCGGACAAATATTGACTTCAATGTTCGACATCCGGGAGATGTAAGTAAAAGTTATTTAATAAATTTTATATAAGATTTTTATTTGTTTCATCTCTAAAGTTTAAATATAGAAATAAATTATTTTTATTTTTGCTCCAAAGTACACGTTGAAAGAATAAATCAAAGGGAATTAGGGACATGTTCGCATTGTTTGTAGGATATGCTGATAAGATTAACGTAAATCATCCTTAAAGCAGCTGTGTAAACCCGCACATTACCCCAGTAAACATGTTCTCAGTACATCACTATATTACCATAAGTAAACTCTCGGTGGTAGTTACCCAATAAAGCACCTACACACAACAAATGTTATCCCTACAATTACCTTTATAAACATGCAAAGATTACAACATTTGTTTTTTGCAGGGTGGCAAAGTGTGCCCAAGCATGTACAAGGATGTTCACTACAAAGCAAACAGTTGGAAACAACATTGAAACAAAACCTAACTGGACAATAAACAAAAGTTTTTATAGAAAATTAAACAATCGCGAGTAAAATCATATCTAAGCAATTAAATATCAATAACTTTAAAGTGATGTGACTGCTCTAGTGCTAATAACATATTAAATTAAACATATCATATTTTGCAAAAATAAAACCAATTGTATAAATTGACTGATTTGTGTTGAGCTACAAGTGATGCTTTAATCGTAGTCTTAGTATAATGAATGAAGTATAGAAACATAACTAAAATAGCCAATCCTTAATTTACTAATAAATTATTTTGTTATAAAATTGCTTTTTTGGGTTTATTAAATAAAATCCTCAAAAAAGGCTTCATGTATTGTTAATATTATTTTATTTATCATTATGTTATTTTTTCTAAAGAATGTTATTAAAAAATCTTATTGAATTATAACTCATTTTTAATTAATTCCTTGTCCTTAAATGTTGTTTATATTTTAATTTAATTTAATCCTTAAATCATTAAGACATTTTCACTAATTAATTAAATAATAATAAACTTCTCATCAGCTTCAGAAAATAATTATTGATGTAACTTCCTTTAGCAATTTTTATTTGAAGTGTAAGTATCAATTATAAATTTAATTAAATTATAGCCTACTTTTATTAATTTTTACTAATTATTAATTTTTTAACTACTTACATTTAATTATAATTAAACATGGACGCTTGATATTTATCTTGAAATCTCCCCTAATTTGTAATTCTTTGAAAATAAAAAATAATAACAGTTATAGGGTAATGTAAAACGTAAAGTAAGTATTTAAACATAAAAAAAGTTTTCATATTTTATTCTTAGTTTCTTCAAACCTACACAAACTACAATTAGTAATATTAAATTTATTCATCCAAATAAAACCTTCATAAATTTGAGAAATGTATAAATTAAAAATAGCTTATTTATGTTAAATCAGTATTCTTCCGATGTGCTTTAAATGGATAAAAAAATCTAAAACAAAACCCTTAATATTCTAGTTTTTTGAAGGACTGTTCGCACAACTATATTATAGGCTGGTAGAAAAATCATATTAGATGCAAGTTATCCCATTCGTGAAGAAAAAAACCTAAAAAATAGATCAAATTTTATCGCTCAAAAAAACCAAAAAAGCAGGAGTCTATATTTTTTGATTTTAGAGTTAGTTACAGCGATTTGTATTTTAGGTCACCTACTTTTGCGACATCGCTAATAACAATTCAAAATGTGCCTAAATATTTAAAAAATTATCTCTAGATAGCTAAAATCATCCTTAATAAATTTTGATAGATAGCATGCAAATTATGACTAGGTATAATCACCTAAATAGCATGCAAATTATGACTTATTTACCGAAACATTGTCAGATTTGTGAGTTTTATTACTTTTCTTCGGTTTTAAGAGTGATTTTATATATTTTTTAATTTTAAGATTAAAAGTCATTGATCCAAATTTGGCAAAGCCATCATCAGGACTAACTAAAATAAAATGTACAAAAAAGATATACTATACGAAAAAGGGGGAAATGGTGCTATTTATTATTGCATATATTCCAGAAGAATTTTTTAAATTATAAGTCTACATGTTTCGGCAAAGCGATCATCAGGACTAACTAAAATAAAATACCATTTATTTTATAGGATATCCTATTTACAAAAATTAAATTAACTTACTTGTCAAATAAAGTACAAAAATGTGAATAAAAGAATAAGGAGTGCATGTACATAACACGCTTAAGTCGTTGACTTGCATTTAACCCACAAATTTACTAATTTTTGAGATTTGGTAAAATGCTAAAAAAAAGATATACTAACGTATAACTAACTTTGGAACCCTCTAATTAAATCAGCGCATGTTTGTAAAAGGTAAATATAAGTACATTTAATTTTAGCCTAAAGAATTTAGGTTATAAATCAGAAAAAAATGAAAATCTTTCAGCAGAAATATCCTGGTGCTCGTCATGTTCAATTTCGTGATTTTTCACAATTTTTTCTCCAAAACTCGCGCACCCTCTAGCAACTCACATTAATTATTGGTGATTCACATATAATTTGCAAAGAAGCTCCAGAAAATGGAATGGATTTTCTATTCCCTGTTATTATCTCCGATGGAAAATTTATCCCGGGCGTGTCGGAAGATGGTCTTTAATGACTTCTAAATTTAATTAGTATTTTTTATTGATTTTGGTAGATTATTTAATAGGTTATAAGTTAAAAAAATTAAGTTTATTTCATTTTATGTATATTTTTTTTATGTGCAGATGAGGGAAAATAACGTTTTGGTTTTCTTTCTAACCTCGAAGTTTGATCGGGTACAAACGGAACAAATGGAATAAATATTACAATATTAGGTGAAAAAATCATACACTGAGAATTTCCTTCAGAGGTTCTTTATACACATACATGTGGTATTTTTCAGAAGAAGATAAGCTCTTGACCGAAAACTTTTCTTCCTCAAAACCTTTTGTGATCTTGTTTGTCTTGTTTGTCCAGATAGCAAGCAAATTTCTTTAATTTACAATCATTTTTGTTAATGTCAATGATACCGAAATAAAAAGACTTCCACCAAACGGACTATTCGAGTTTGTGTTTTGTCTTTAGTTTTTGTTTTCAGTGATTTTCAATTGAGTTGAACTCGAAAAACTACAAATATGTCTTAGGAGGACCCATCGCCAATACATTTTTATACTTAAATTTTTGTATAATTTCTTATTTCCATTTGGTTAAAAGTAAAAGTTATAAGAAATGTCTGAGACCTAAAAATATTTTATCATAGTCAGATGAGGAAATTATCAAAAGATAAATGTGAAATACTTTATTAAAAATGACTTCGATGTATCTAATTTACCAATTAAATACAAAACCTGGGTTTTATTTGCTCTTACACACTATCAGATACAATATGCAGCTGTTACGATAGGCTACAATTTCAAAGCTATACTTTTCATTGGATAGAAGAAGTGATAGGTACATCCAAAATTAGTTGACCATTGTTGATAAAAGTGGCAAATCAAACAAACCTAATGTTGCAAAAAATAGATCTATAAGACTATATAAAAGATTTTGCCAATTAAAAGGTAAGAAATTCGTTTTTTTTTAAAGAATGACAAAAATTTATTTTCTATTTTTTATACAGGGTGTCCCAATTTTTTTCCAGCAATTTTTTTTAAATAGTAAATGTCATTCTGAACAAAAACTTTCCAATGAACTGTTATGTTTTTTCAACTCCTTAAAAAGTTGCAGTAATTTTAAAATTTTTCTTATTACATTTTTTTTTATTTAAATCAATTATTATTTGGATTTTTTTTTTGCCAAATTGGTTTTTTTTTAACTAATTTAGCATCATATTGCCTTAAAGATATACAAAATACAAGACATACTTGATTTAAATAAAAAAATTAAAATTAAATAAAATTTATACAGGGTGACTCACAAAAATCATTAAGTTTTGACATTTAATACCTAAAAATTTTTTTGCTGGAACAAAAAGTGGGACACCCTGTATATTGATTTTTTATTTGTGCTAGTAAAGTTTATTTTTATGAAATATTATTTTTCTAGTGTTAAAAGCAACATCATCTACACTCATGTTAGACCATAAGTTTCTTTTCTCGCACTAGTATTAAAAGAAAATCACGTATATTACTATGGTTATAATGAATACCACTTCTAATATTTTTACAAATAAATCAAAATTATTCGAAAAACTCTCCTATGTACTTTATTAATACGCATGCAATAAACATGAATTTTTAACACTCACTATAAATAACTAGTTTTTTCTTATTTTTTGTTGTATTATATCTAATACAATAATGATATCATATATCATATCTTATATATTTGAATTTTGAATACCTACAGTTTTATAATTTTTGTAGGAATAAATGATTTTCCGAAACTATGTATCAAAATATTCTATGTGATAATTTTTAGAAACTTTAGGCTTACTAGATTTGCAGACCTGTTCAAATTCAACCAAACTAATAACTGATTAGTTATTTTTATCAAAGTGCCTCTCAGGAGTTTGATTATTAGTTAGTATTTTTGTATTATTTATTTCATTCGAATAATTAAAATGAAAAATAATAACCCCGTTTTCTTAAAAACGAAATCGAGGTATTTATTTTTTATTTTATTCGCGATTTTAGAATTCTAGACTCCCTCTACAGGCGGAAACGTCAACTAAATTCTGTAGTAATCTGACAGGCGCCGATTTGGGTTTTCGTGTATTTCGAGCATTTTATCCTTATTTCTAACTTTGAGAGAGGCAAAAACTAGTTTATCAACCTTTATTTACAATGGGAAAAATTTTCAATACCAATTTTCGTGTTTATGGCTGTCATATGTCATATCCAACTTAAAAATCATCCAAACATTCCCTTACACTAACATCCAGCACCCAATAGTAATACCGTAAATATTGTAAATCATTTCGGTATTGTCGAAAAAAATCGACAGAAGAAAAGCTTGGGCAATTAAGTTTAGAATGGTAAACTTGAAAACTGGAAAAGATGTTCGTGTTTGGTCAAAGAATTTCAATTTTCAAAATCCACCTAAATAAACAGTTTTCGGGGCTCTGCGCAAAAAAAGATCCGATTTTGTAGGAAAATACAAAGGGGGTTGTATGTTGTATCTCCAGCCCATTAACAGATGGGTCCAGGCGGGCCAAATTCATCTTCTTCAGAATATTACTAAAATTTGGTGCATTTCGGGGTAAACCGAAAATAACTTTGGGGACGAAGAACTTTTTTCGGTGTAGCCCATTACTGCGTTTCTTGAAAAATTTGCTTCGTCAGTAAATAAAATTATGGTCATTAATTGAGGGATTTGAATCAATTTTTGAAGAAACCATTAGCAAAATTGTATTCGTGGTGGAAAATCGCGAGGTAAAAGTGCCTGAACGCATTGAATGTGGTATGGGTGTAACAACTGCTGCCTTAAAATTCTCCAAACAGTCATATTACTTACATTCAAATTTCTACCAATTTTTCGTGTAGACGTACTTGGATCTTCTTCCACCAAGTTGAGCACATTTTCTTCCAATTCTAGCGTTCTAACTCTCATTGGCCTTCTTGGTCTCTCTCTGATCTTAAATGAACCATTTTCTCGAAGACAGTTATGAATGTTTTCAAAAGTTTTTCTATCAGGAAGACGACGGTTGGGAAATCTTTCACGATAAAAACGTCTTGTTCGTAGTGCATCTCGGAATTTGTGTAATAATTCATAATTAGCAAAATAAACTATGACAGGTGACAGCAACAAAGTTTGTAGCCATGGTAACAACTAAACTTTAATTATTACACCTATTATTTATTTAATAAAAAGCATGCATTTTAAGAGATATTTATCTTCGTGTATTTTTGAAATGAAGCGTTTTTCGAAAAATCACCTAAGGTATAAATGTTCTTAAAATGACCCAAGGAAGCACCCCTTAAATTTTTGCCGTGCATTTAAGTTACACCCTGTATTCAATCTTAAATAACACTAAATTAAATAAAAACCGGATTAAATAAAATTACAAATAGAAGATAATACGTAAATCTGTATACTGTATATTCAAACATTTGAAAATTTACTACAGAATTTGGTTAGTATTAGTAGTTACAATTGCCAATTGTAGACTGTACCCAACTATGACAAATTTAGGTTTCTTAGCATGGAAGTCACCAGAAACATTCTTTTATGAAGACCCGATATTATTAGTAGTAAACATCCTCTTACTTTGTAAAAATACAATGTATTTGGACTTCGATTAGTTTTTTTTTAGATTTAGAATAATCAAGTTACTTTTTAAAAATTGCATTTAACAAATGAAATACTTGTAATTAAACGTATTATATTAAATATACATTAAATAGGCGTCCAAATTACTGTAATTCAGTTTTACCACTAATTTACGATGATAATGGGGAGAGATTTAATTGCACTATTTTACAATAGATAATTTTATTGATGATAAAAATCAAAATAATTTAATAATAAAATAAATAATTGGTTATATATTTTTAAATAAAGTAATTCTGGTATGCTTTTATGATAAACTAATTCCCGTAACCACTTTTGTAGAGTTATATAATGCCTAATAACCAATTTATATTCATATTATTAAACATTAACCAATTTTGTAATTTGTATCGCAATAATACACCACGTATATTTTAATATAAACCTGAATATTAATTTAATAAAATACAATACTTTTTATCGACAAATTATAAAGGTGACTAAATAACTACAGTTAAAATTAATCCTTGAAGACAATTTTAACAAAGTTTTTAGATTAAGGTTAAGGTTTTTTTAATTAAAAAATTAACTAGTTTTAACTTGTGAATTCTAAAAATAAACTTAAAACTAAAAATAAAAATAAAAAATAAACACAAAACTTCTTTGTTATCTTTTCAATTTTAATAAAGAATATTGGAAAAAAGTAGAGCAACATTACCTTTTTTTCTAAAATTTTTAAAAATAGTGAAAATAATGTTTAATTTTAACACTATTTAGAATTGAATTTATTTTATTTTAAAATAAATTTATTTGACTATTCAACTCACAAGTGATTATTTTTTGTAACAAGTAAAACGTCCAAAATATCAGCGATTATTTTGTGACGTTAATGTCAAATTTCAATAAGTTTGAAGTTGGCTGTCAAATTTTGCACAAAAAAGTGAAAAATGTTCGTTAAATAGTCCTTAAATATGCACTCTTGTTTAAATTATAAGTCGAATATTTTTCATACATTACCATTCATAATGAAAGTTTTTCGTCCACAGTAATAAATGTTAGAGAAAGTTCGGGATTAGGACTTTAAAATAAAAACTACTTCTTAAATGCTGCTAACCGGTTTCGGAAAGTTTTATTCCCTTCATCAGAGCTTCATCGTATAAATGGCAGAATGGATCGTTTTGTGTATAAAAATATTTTAGAGAACGTCCCATATGCTGATATGGCCATCACAATCTCCGGATTTAAATCCAATTGAAAACCTTTGGAGTATTTTGGATAACAAAATTCGCTATAAAACTTACAAAAATTTGGACGAGCTCTTTTCAGCGCTTCAAAATGCTTGGGATAAAGTAGGTCCAATTTTAATTAATAATCTTTTAAAATCAATGCCCAGAAGATGTGCTGATATACTTAAGAACAACGGGTATTGGACAAAATATTAGTTTACACTTTCATTTTTGTATTTTTATATGAATAAATAATAAGTTTCCAATTGTTGCTCTACTTTTTTCCAGCCCTATTACTAAATTATTTTACTAAACCTGCAATTTTTATTTTTATTAAAAAATTATGAAATAATGTAGATTTAAAGCAATCTTATTTTGAAATATTAAAGTTATTTAATACAGAATATTATAACCTATATATCAAGAAAATATAAATGTTGCTCTACTATTTTCCAATGCTGTATAGCAAATAAAAGTACAAATAGTATACTATACCTAAATTAATATTAAAAAATTTTCAGAAATTTGATTTTTAAATAGGAACATATTTTTTTCAGATGATAAAAGAATATTCCATAAAATTCATTTTTTTTTTGTCAGATTTTTGTCAGATTTTGACCACAAATCAAGTTCTGAAGCTTAACAAAGGCCAATTATTTATTATTATGGAAAGAAAAAATCACCGATGATATTTAATTTTTTGTTATGAACTATATTACTTGTTTTATATTTTCTCTTTGATCGTGTCCTGTAAATGACTAAATTAAAATGAGGCCAAAACTAATCTTTTTATTTTCATGGTAAAAAGATCTTTAAAATGATACGATAATATCCTGTGGGGAAAACAACTTTAATTTCATTTTAAACAAAAGTCTCCCTAAAAATAAAAATCTGCATTTTTATTAAATTATTTTTGCGAGATCTCATTTTTTGAAAGAATATTTTTTTCCATCATAATAAATACATGATGATGATTATAAACTTATTAAGTCAGAGTGGAAGTAAATAGCTTTGCTTTAAAACAATTTTCTGTCTAAAAGAATCATAGGCGCGCCAAAATCTGGGCTATTGCCACCTTCACTATTGGTTTTTTTTTGTGATAATATCTCTATATTCTACGATGTTCTATTGATTACTTCTTTTTGAGATACACTGGATTCTTTTCTATTTTAGCAAAGATTAGAAAAATGTAAGGTTATGTTAACTTGGAGTTTTTCAAAATATTTTGGGACCTCGCAAAATTTGCCCAATTCTGAGTTTTCATCAATAATTTTTCCCTCCCCAAGAGGAAATCCTCGATACACCCTTGTCAGAGTCACTACTAATTTTACTTTTAGGGTGATTGATATTTAATAAATTCTGGATCGTATTCTAATTTAAGCTGTTTTACCTATTACTAATTAAAAAGCTTTACTGTAGAATAGAAAATTAGGTTTTAAGTTATTTAAAAGATTTGTGTAGTGTAAAAAAACCAGAACCTTTTATATCAATAATTTGTAAAGAACACACATTTTATTAATCGCAAATCAATTTCGGTTTTTGTAACTTCAATAAATCGTTGGGTTGAAGATCCATAGACTTAAATTTGTTTATTCATCCATTAACCCAAGTTGGTAACTTTACTTCATTGATTTATATAGCCAAGACATCGAAGTAATTAAATCCATTTTAATCGAGACCGGCAATAACAACTTGGACTAAGTATGTAAGTAAATATAGTTAATGTTGTGTATTCAGTAATTTATCCAAGTCCGCATATTAGTTTGTTTAGCACTTAATGAAATCAACACCTTACAAGTTAGCAAACAGTAACTGAACAATATAATACTCTTACCACCTCTAGGCCTTAACCCGCATTTACAAGAACAACTTTAAAAGCCACCCCTTCCTTAGGCTCTTCGTGTAAGCAAACGCAATAATATGCATTAAATAGCGATCAAGATTACAAAACAACCAACCATTAAAATTTGCTTAAATATTATAAAATTAAATAAACTTTTTATAAAGTCAAATTAATAACCCATTGAAGTTAAAACGAATTATAAATATCCTTATTATATTTTAATAAAAATATATTTTTTGTTCATATATTTTATCAACTTAAACTGGCCAATTTGTAAATGAAGTGTATTAAATTAGCGATTATGTGAGCCATAAAAATTTTCTAAAACTCTGAATATAACATGCTATTTTTTAATGAAACTCCAAAATTTATAAAGCGATAATTATTATAATTTTCTTAAGGTGAAGAAAAAGTTGCGACTTTTTCGCCTAGGCATGAAAAGTAGACCCGAATTACGTTGGAAATGGATAAATGTACTACAAACATGTTCTTAGACTCACCTAATAGAGATATAACGTTACAGCTTGTGAAATACTTGGAATTTAGATTGATCAATTCATTAATATGCTAGAGAGTTTGCAGTATTTGATGTGTTGCAATGATTTGTATGAGTACGATAGAGAAAGAAGCGAGTGACATTTTTCGTCTTAACCGACTTTATATCTCCAATAATAACAACTCAGACCAACGTCCCCTTAGCTACCCTGTATACGAAAACCAAATTTTGAAACATAATTAAAATTGACATTTATGCTTAACACTCTTCAGTATTTGATAGTGTTTGCAATTTTTCAGTGAAAGAAAAATTAAATTTTGTAAATTGTATTTTTATGAACATTTTAAAAACTAATACCTCTACATTTTAAGAGGTTGGTAGTCAACACAAAGTACAGTAAAGAACATTGCATAACTCACAGTTACCGAAAGAATTACTAGTTTTATTATTAAATGAAATTAATAACAGTTACATAATGCAAATCTTCAAAAATATTCGAAGAGAAAACTAAATATCGTGGAGAAATATTTAAAACTATATTGAAATTTGGAAACACCTAAAATGATTTAGGATGTTCTAAATAGTTTAATTATACCAATATTCCTTAAGCCCCTACGTGACACTTCAATTTTCAAGTGACCGATTTTCCATTTTAATTCTGTCAATTTTTAAATATAAGTGTCACTTCGTCTTAGGTGGTTCAATTAGGCCTAATAATATTTTTTTATTATTTAATTATAAAACTTTTCAAAAGGGTTTTAAATAAGAATTAAATTATGCAACTAAATAACATAAGTGTCACTTCGTCTTAGGTGGTTCAATTAGGCCTAATAATATTTTTTTATTATTTAATTATAAAACTTTTCAAAAGAATTTTAAATAAGAATTAAATTATGCAACTAAATAACATAAAAATCATTTAAAACTTACTTTTACTTATTTCTCAAAAAATGTTTTGGTCAAAAATTAATAAATTTCATAGAGCATGTTCATCTCGCGTGGCTTCATCCGGATTGGATTGAATAACGATTGACTCGATCCGCATTTTCTTCCGATATAAACACGTCGCATTGGATTCATTAATCTAATCCAATCGTCCCAAGCAATATAGACGAGGGCGTGCTACCACTTCATCGAAATTCCTTTTACATCACCATAACCATTTCATCATCACGGATGTTCAATCAACATGGCAAATTCATCGACACGCACGTTTCATCGATATTAGGTAGCTTTTGATCGACAACCATTTCATCGACAAACCTATTCTTCGACAAGGATGTTTCATCGAAATTACTTTTTCATGGACACAAGCGTTTCATCGACATTTCCTATTCGTCGACATTACCAAATCTTCGAACACAAGATGAGAAAGCCTTGGCAATGAAACATGTCTTTACGACAAATAGGTAGTTTCGATGATACTATAATCGATGAAACGACATTGTCGAAGAATTAGTAATCTCGATGAACTTTTATATTGATGAAACGTCTGTGTAGATAAAAAAGTAGTGTCGATGAAGCGTCCTTATCGAGGGAAAGGTTTGTCGATGAAAAGGTAATGTTGATGAAAATCCGTATCGATGAATTGGCCATGTCGATGAAACGTCTTTGTCGATGAAACGGGCTATCGATTAAATTGCATTCGATGAAAAGGCTATGTCGATGAAAGTTTATTGTTGATGAAACGGTATACAAGCGTATTTGAGAGCTTGGGCGCCAATATAGGGATGTCCTGTATTATTATTTAAATACATATAAATACAATTGAAAGTTGCTCAACTTTTTTCCACTACTGTATCTATCGAGATATAAATAACGTAAATCAAAATAATTTCTTGCGATGATTTGGATAAATTCAATAACGTAATTATTGCATACATCATTTCCTTTAATTCGATGTATCATTGTTTAAACAAGTGATGCTTAAAATAAAATGTAATAAATTCCTACTCACATTTTAAAATTAAACACCACCTTATCTTATCATATCTTGGAAAAATAGTTAGCAATAAATAAATGTACGCAGTTAAATCAAATAAATCTGTTGTTTAACAATCAGAACAATGAAGATAGTTTTAATAATTTGTGTAGTTACCTTATTTACCGCTTTTGTGGTAAATGCAGAAAAAGAGGTTGATGAATCTGGCCCAGTTATCCAATTTAGAAGTGTAATTCAATTTCCATGTTTACCATGTTACAAACGATTAGGTGATAAGTGTCGTAAAATATATGGATGTAATACTAAGAGTCAGCGCCGTAGTTTGGATTTTGAGGCCCCGGGCATTAATAGTGAGGTGGGGCCCCCAGTAAATAAAAAAGTGAATAAACAAACAAATTCTTTAAGTTTTAATACAAATAAGAAAGGAACATATGTATAGAAGAAATATAATATAATAATATATTAATATAAAAGAAAAACAAAATTAATTGAACTTTATTTTCCTTGCTTTAATTTCAGCAAATTTATCTATTATCTAAGTCCTCGCATAATTCATTTTCTATTGAAAGTAACGCTAAGTTGGATAGTCTCTCTTGTGTCATTGTGGATCTTAAATAGTTTTTTTTTATTATTTTATGTTTTGAAAAACAACGTTCGGACTCAGCAGTAAGATTATACCTAAATTTGGAAATTCATTTCCTGTTTTGAATCTTTTTAAGGCATTCTAATGGTGACCAATCACATATGCATTCAATGAAAATGTTACAGAACACTTTTATTTCTTCATACAGATCATTTCCGTTAATGTCTCCATTGTTTTCATCATCATATTTTAATGGTAGGTAGATGCAAATCCATACAAAACTTTTTTAATTTGTCATTTTCTTCATATTTTAAATTTGGTATATACAGGAAGCCAAATAAGTCATAATGTTTCTCTAGCTGTTTAAATCTCTCCTGAATTGAAATTATACTTTGGTCTACTATTTGTAAAAAGTATTCTCGATAAAGGTTAATATCAGAATCGTTAACTCGAGGTGGCTCTGTGGGGGCCCCGGGCATTCGCCCGATTGACCGACGCTAGCGACGCTACTGCTAAGAGTCAAGGAACTAGTAATCCGTCCAATGTATAGGATAGTAATGGATAATGGTGTATGAATTGCTGGAAGATTAAAGTTGTATCTTTTTCTCCATTTTCTTTAACCGTCTTTTCATTCTCCTAATTTCCTTAACCATATGAAATTCATTTTCTCTATCACTATCACTACTTAGTGATTGTTTTCTTGTTTTTCCCATCTTTTTTCTGCCTATTCACGTGTGACACGGTACACTCCAGAAAAAACATGGAGATATCTATACTGGAGAAGGGACCACCGAGACCTATTCCCACTTTTTTAGGGGGAAAAAAAGCTTTAAAGAGAGTGACATCGATACATCCAGCGGGACCTACTACTAATTATTAATCCTGAGCAAGAGCATAATACAATTAAATATTAATGTACCGCCTACGTCAAATATTTATTAAAATTAATTTATATTATCATTGTTATATCTTAACATAAATTATCTAAGTTTTAACTCATGGGGAATTTCATATTTTATTTAAAATATTGTCACATAGAAACTGGAGTATTCCAAATTTATAATTTATTAATGATCATAAATATCAATTTTGTCTAAATTTGCATTTATAAAATTGTAACTAGATAGAAGTGAGTTCAAAAGACGAGATTTTGAATCCTTGGTGCTCTATTTTTAAATCTTGCTTTTGTAAGGAAATAAAATGGGAACACATCTTGAGTTCGAAGATTGGCTTTAGAAGTTACCAATGTCCGCGTTTCAAAGTAAACAGCAATAATAGTATGCAAATGATGCGGAACCGAAAAAATTGAAATTAAAAAAAAATATTCGGTCTCCGAGAAAGTAGTAGTTTCTCGGGTTTAAAATATGTTGATTGTCTGTTGAAAAGTTTTATTGTTAATGAAAGAAGTTGAAGGAAACATTTTTAATTGTGTAAACGGAGATTTTGTTATAAAAGAGTTCCGAAAAACGAGCCCCAAACAATCTAAAAAAATATTATCGACAATAAATTGTAAAACTACTAAGGGTAAGTGAAACCTACATATTATTATTTGTGTTAGTGCGTACGTGTCATATAAGGGCGATACTGTTCATCCGAATTAAATAAATACTTGTAGTAAACCTGATTCCGTTAATTAATTACTTTGTCGTTATCATTTCAAAATTCCCAAAAACTGTGCAACTACGAACACACTAGAAATAGTTTACCGCACAGACAACTTAGTTATGCACATCAAATCTCGGTTTGACCTATCATGTGCCTTTGACATAAAACAACATGGTATCTTAATGGGTAAAATTGCCTGTACGGAATAGTAGCAAATGTCTATGATTTTAGCAAATTTTGACAGACAAAAAACAAATAGTTGAAGTCATTGCTAAAAAGGGTAATATTAATAACCATAAATTGCAGTCATTCATAAAAACTTAAAAAGGAGGATCAATTTCAACACCTTTCTATTTATCATATTCGTAAACGATTTGAATCTATCCTATTAAAATATATACATGTATAAATAACCTAAAATTATGTAAATATACAGATGATACTTCTATCACAATCGCCTTATTATCTTGCAAATCAGGCTATTATATGCAGAAGTGGTGCAAACTAAATGGTCTATTATTAAAACTAGCGTTTTGGTCTACCACAATATCCACTCAAAGTGCATATACAAAAAAGTGCTTACTTTGTATGGCAAGAAGCTTAAATGAAAATTAAAACTTTTTATGGTTAACATTTTCTTCTCACTTGGTTGGTCAAAACATCTTAATAACGTATGTGGAAATTACCTATACATCATAGGTTTTAGAGACCACTCTTTGTTAATCTGGGTATAATGACCGTGTGCTATCTGTCATGTGAGCTCTATGTTCTTGAAAATAACCAGGATCAATCAAGGTTTTAAAACTAGATATTTATCAAAATAAAATTAGTGAAACGAAACAAAATATTTTGATGTATAAAAGTTGTTCCAACTATACAGGGTGTCTCATAAATGACGCAAGAGCTTTTCAGTACGTTGTTTGGGACCTTCTTGGGATATTCTTGGAGATATAAAGAGTTGAAAATTTAACTTCTTTCTTATTACAAATTTTTATTATTATTTCCCATAAAGAGTTTTATATCTTTCAACGTTTTGTAATACATTAGTTTGTTTACGTTTGTTGTTGTCTTACAATTAGTTCCAGATATGTACACTCATCAGGAATACAGATTTTTGGTGAATGCCACGATAACGCAGAGGAAGCAAAGATATTTTGAAAAAATACATCTAACTTCTAATGTTTTTCGAAGGGTTTATATATAAGAGGAGAAACTGGAATATTATCAAATATTCTGTATGCCGCACTCTCATGCTCAATGAAGAAGATTTGATTATCCCAAAATGTTGCCGTAACTGTCATACCTCAAATATTGCAAAGAGTTCAACGAAATATGAGAAACCGTGCACAAATTTTCCTAGAGACGCAAGGACGATATTTCTAACAATTTTTGTAGGTGTTTTTATCTAGTAAATACAAACATTCAATAACCATTCTTTGTTTCCTTGCACAATTTGTGGGTGAAACATATCACATTTGGTTTTGTCAGTGAGTTTTTTATTATTTCAGAAATCAAATGTGATAAGTTCAAAATTATATTATATGTTATTTTTTAATGTCAAAGTTACCTTTATTACAAACTTATAATTTTTTTACAAATTTTCTGAGGATCACTAGAGGTTCCTCAACAACCTACTGAATAACTCTTCTGCTATTTATGGGACATCCTGTATGTGCTCTAAAATATTTATCAAGGTTCCTTTGAAATAATATGTAAAAATACTATCTCAAAAAAACAATTTAAAGATTATGTATCCTCCTTTTTATTTTTCGAATCCTGATTCTCCAGTCTCGATTATTTTTTATTGATGTATTAACGTTTAATGTAGCGCGTTTGATTTGAAGCTTCTTCGAAATGGCTCGGATTTATTTATTAGTTTATATAGCATCTGAATGAGTATGATAAACTACAACATTGCCCATTTAACCGAATCTGTAACTTTAGTTTTTATTAATAACAAAGATACCCATGTAATGCAACTTAAATTTTAAATTGGGACATCCTGTACATTAATAATTTTTGTAGGAAAATGAACAATCAAGTAAGTAAAATATTTTTTGTTCATCTACGGAAGTGTGGTATTAATCGGTTTCGAAATCTAACTTTTGAGCCGGAGGGTAGTATAAATTTAATTTTGAAATAGCCGCTGGAAGTATTTAATGCAGTTTTCGCTTCATTGTTGTAAGGCAATATTACATTGTTACACAAAAACAAGTTTTCTGAAAATTTTAAGCGCAAGGCCATATGAAATTTAGACTTTTAGTTATTACTTCTGCAAACTAGGAGTGCTTGCTGTAAATAAGGCAAAGTTGTTGTTTAGCTTTGAAGTTGTAAACGGCGGGATATTTTGAATGTTTTATACTACAATTGATTGACTGGTCAAAAATTTACAATTCCACTTATTCAGGAACTGAAATCCACATCGCTAAATTTACGTTTGCATATATTTGGTTGATATAAAAAATATTTTACAGAAACAAGTCGTAAAAAATAAAACACCTCGAGTATTCATATTTTTCAAGTTAGGGCAAATGGGCGAAGAAATGGGTTTAAAACAAAAAGACAAAAGTGAAAACCATAAAAGAGTTAGATCATTTCGAAGGAGCCTATTTTGTTTTACGAGCTGCCCTCTACCCGCGAGAGCAATAACTCTTACGCCGCCAGGAAGATGGAAAATTGACTACACATTGTTGATAGGTGAAAGAAAAATCCTTTGTTTTATTAGAACTTAGGGATTTTAGAAAATAAGGTCCATGTAATTACTTTTCACCGGCAGATTTCCCTTTAGAGTATAAAGCGTTTATTTTTTAAATCCCTAAGATGCTGGAAATCAAATTCTCGTTTGTACAACTTGTTATAACCGAACATGAGCGGAATTTAATATTTCCACCATTAAATATGATTGTTAGAACATTAGTCTTAATTTATTTTTATGATTATGTTTAAATGATATGGTTTATAGCCTTTTGTAATATTAAAGTTTTCTAAGGGCTTTGGAAAGAATTCCGGCACGTTTTATCGATTTTCGCACGAATTAATTTAAATTAACCCTCTTTCTTTGGTTGTGTCTTATATAAACAATGGTGGATATCTAAGGTGTCACAAAGACTTCTACAGGAAGGAAGGTGACAGTAAGCTTGAATTATGACGTCAGAAAACGCTAAGACGTCGGCTTACCAAGGATATTATAACAAGTGAGACGTCGCGACCAAGGATATATAAACAATACCCTAACACAAAAGGATTACTCTGTCGGTGTACGATAGATAAATGGACAATAATTATTATAAATCGCCATCGCAAATTATTATTTATTACTAAAAACCACATATAAAAACTAATTCAATCTAAAAATACATTTTTCAATTCATAATGTTGATGTCCATTGAAGGCAATGAATCGCAAATATTTCGTAGAAATATTTGCAATAACGACTTTATGAACTCTATCAATCAACTGAATGAAATTCAAATCTCGTCTGTTTACGATGCATAAAATAAAATTATTTTTCACAATTCCATATATCGCTTGCTTTTATTGCTTGAATAAAATTGCATCCCAATATAAATATAATATCAACCAGCAAAGGATTTTCCAATGTAATTTGTGTAAAAAATTAGATCCATGGCTTTTGCAGTTGTTTCAAGATGAATTGGTTATACTGCAACACTATGTTGGATTTACTTTAACCTAACATAATTTAAAACTTTAATACATATATCACAGCTGATCACAGCTCTGGGTTGAAGGGGCCTAATGTCAAAATATCGAATTTAGTTATATGTATTACTAAGGCCTCGTTATATTAGGCAATCCAAATAAATCACACAAATCGATCAAAACAATAACATTACATTGATGTCAATGTATTTTAACAACGAAAATGTTATTTTAGCGTTTTTTGACATCAGGTTGAGTAATGTTACTTCCTCGCAGCGCTGGGAAACCCTGTATCTTAATTTTCTTAAGAGTGATTTCCTAAATGGCAAATATAGTGGTTAACTTGCGCCAATAAAATATAATAAAATATTGTGTAAACAATATTTTTTTATAAAAAGTGACATTTTAAAGCCTGTCAAACACAGAAGACTACTTTATTGAAAAACTAATTTTAAACGGTTGAAAAAAAATCGAGAATGTATAAAAGATGAAGATGCTTTTAAAATTTGGTATTACATAAATGTAATTCGTACAATTCCTTTATCCTTGCTAACATGTGTTATTCCATTTTACATCAAGTAATTTTAAGTAAGCAAGTCTTGTATTCGAAATAATAAAATACTGTATGTACAAATATTACTTTTTATACCAAAAATTTAAAACACAAAACTTATTGTTTTATAAATTTAATTTACTTATGCCGGAATTGAAAGTTTAAATTTTAAATTTCATTTGAACACAGTCATTGGGCTTTACCCTCTGAGTTCGACGTGGATGGAGTGGACCTCAACTAAAACAAAAGCATGCAGCTTGACTAAAATTAATTGAATTCTTTTGTTATTTCGTTATAGTTTGACCACAGTGTCCGTATAGTACTCATAGTCACTGTGGATAAATCTTTATTGTCATTTATTATTTAATATTTAATATTTGAGTTGAGTTCTGTTTTAATCTCAATGTAGTGGCGATATTAGATCCCAGGTACAAATATAGATCCCATTGTATTACCACACATGTAAAATGAGATTTAAAATAGTTTTCTTCAATGCAGATTTATGTTTACTTTATAACCATATAATAACACCTTCGATTTATTTAATTATTATTAACCTAGAAAATGTATCTGATCTATAAAATCTAGGATGTATAATGCAATAAAGAAATGGAAGAAATCTTGTCGATGATTTGGGATAGTATTTAATGTAACACAAGAAAAATAAATCAGATCCCAACTGTACCATATACATTTATTGTTTTATTTTTCTGTGCCACTAGTTTCGCCTTAATTAAGGCATCATCAGGCAAAATTCTAATACTAGATTACATTTACTTATGAGCGTTGTATGTACATTAAAAATGTGTACTTAAGGGTATTGTACATTCTAAGGAAAAGCGCATGTCGATATCTGTTTTCATTTTAGAGTAATGTTAACTTCCTCGCAGCGCTGGAACACCCTGTATGTAAATTGATAGATAAAAACAAAATAATTCAAAAAATCTTTAAAGCGATTTACTTCCCTCTTAAATTGAAAATACAAGATAATGTTTGAAGTTAAAAAGCTTAATTTCCGTGTAATTAAGGATTTGAAGGTTCACTTCCTCATCGCTTATAAAATCTGAAAAATATTTATAGAACATTATTTTTTAAATTAATATACCAGCAATCCACTAAACTAGGGATGTAATTTCTTTATTTATGCAAATAAAAATTTGTAATTTTAGTATGTTATATGGCACAGGAAAACGCATTTATTGATCTAAAAAGAAATTTTATGACATCAACTTTATTTTAAATGTAACACCCTATTTTATGGTACTGATTATTATACCTTGATGTTCCAAGTATGTTAGTGAAAAAAACATTTTTTTTTTCTGAACTTTATAAAAATGTTGGTTTTTTTGTAATTTTTTTAATAAAATGTATTAAAACTACTCATAAATAATTTAAATACGTAAAATAAATTGTAAACCGGAAAAAAAATCCTTTATCTAAATAGGGGATGGCCTCACTATCGTGGCATTTGAAAAAATAAAGCTATTTGCAAAAAACGCGCAGGTATTTATAAAAAGCAATAATTAGCTACAAAACTCAATTATGAATTTTCCTTGTAAGTATAGAGGTACTATGTTCAAACAAATTGTTCCAAACTTTTTTTAATTTTTACTAATATTTTTTTTTATTTCGCAAAATCTCCATTTTACATTACTTTAAGTATTCAAACTAGAGCAAATTTAATGGAGTAAAACCAAAAATTTAAGTTTTGCAGCTACTGCGTTTTAAATTAAAGTTGAAAGTGACCTAAAGATCGCCAATTTCTGTCGAAATAAGATAATCGTTAATAGTAATTTAACTAATTCACATTCACATATACAGGTAAACGTCGTTTTACGCCGGGGTTCCCTTCCGAAAGACACCGGCGTAAAAGAAATCGGCGTAAAATGAACTGATTTTTTTCGTGATTTTTTCGCACAGTGTTTGGGTTCTGAATTGCCATATTAAAGTGATTGTCGCCCATAATGAAACTACAAATTCAATATTCTTTTAATTTTATAATAAAATAAAAAATATAATCATATCTTTTTATTTTTCTTAAAAACAAAACGAAATCTCACTAGGAAACTCGGAAAATCCCACGCCGGCGCCGGCACCAACCAGCGTAATTGTGAATCGGCGTAAATCGAACCAGCGCAAAACGACGTTTACCTGTAGACTTAAAAAATTATCACTAGAAAGCTAAACCAAAGTCAAAAACAATGGTTTTAAAGTTTTTGCTGAGTTTAGTTTAATATTAGCATGTTTTTGCATTGCATGGGTACTTTTAAATAGGCTAACTAGCCTAATCTAACAAGATTTCCACTTAACTGATAACCTCATTTTAAGGAGCAGAAAATATTGAACGAGATGGACTAAAATGGACTTATCTGTTTTTTATCGAATATCCTTCAAAATACTTTTACTATAAGACTAAAAGGGAATCGTTAAGAAATGCTGAAAAAAATCCCAAACAAATAATAATAAGACATATTTTTTGAGTTTTTAAGATATTCAATTTTCTTTCCCTTACTAAAACCTTCTGAAGTTACTTGTTTCTGCTATTGAAAGTAGTTCATATTTTGTCAAGAAGGCTTGGAGTGACAAAAAAGTATGCTCAGGACACTAAACTCAGAAGATTTTGGTAAGTGAAGAAAAAAGCTATGGTTTCAAAAATTTTCCTGGTTTGTTAACATGTGACGAATTTTCAAAAAAAAACATAAAAGAAAACATTACCTTGTTTTGAAGAAAAACTTAAAAATAGGTATTTTTGATGTAAGTAGTTGAAAAAATGGTTTTAATCTTTCAATAACGAATTTTTAGAAACCTCACATTGATTAAATTATTATTAGAAATTCTTTGATTTTTGAAAAAATCTGTGAACTAAAATTTAAAACGTAGCTCTAAAACTAAAAAAAACAGACCACTCCCTCTTTCATTTATTTTTTCGATGAAATTTATTCTAGTTTATTATCCTGGCATTTACCGTGCCAAACCATATGAACTTTTTTTTGTAAGTATATGTTCTTATTTAAAAAAAAATATTGTATTGTCTTGAGCCATGTGTTCTACAATTTTTTCAAGTTCTGCTTACAAGAGACGTCTTTTAAAAGATTAATTTGCGAATTCTATGAATTTATGAATTATAGCAAGAAAGTATAACAAGCGATATGAAACGATAAAAATTAAAAAAATATATATACCGGGTGGAACTGAAAACCGGGTCACCTCTATAACTTTTTTATTTATGAATAGAAAAATTTGAAATTTGGCTTTGTTCTATGGTTCAAAAAAACAAATTTTATGTGCATTTTTTATTTTCGAAATCACTTCCGGTTTCACCGGAAATACCATGAACTTTGTTTTTTTAAATGTAACATCCCATATTTTTATTCATGGCCTAAAATACTAGCTATTAAGTATCTTTAATACAGGCACATGCAAAATAATACCCCTACATATGGGGTACCAAAATAATCGTTATAAAATCCTCTTTTTAAAAAGTCGAATGACCCGGCATCATTGCGTTTAAAAAAAGTGAGATATTTGATAAAATCTTCATTAACTAAGTTTAAAAATTAATAGTTCAAAAACCACTTAAATTTTTTTTCAAATTACAATTTTATTTAGGTATTTGAATTATTTAGAATTAGTTTTGGTACTTTTCACCGACTTCGAAAACCTTTTTTTTTTTGAAAAAAATTTTTTTTTCGCAAAAAATAAAAACTAATATCTCAAAAATAATTCTTTTTTAAAAGTATTTTAAGCCATGAATAAAAATATGGGATGTTACATTTAAAAAAACAAAGTTCATAGTGTTTCCGGTGAAACCGGAAGTGATTTCGAAAATAAAAAATGCACATAAAATTTGTTTTTTTGAACCATAGAACATAGCCAAATTTCAAATTTTTTTATTCATAAATAAAAAAGTTATCGAGGTGACCCGGTTTTCATTTCCACCCGGTATAGCCACAAACCGTTTATGATGGAGGGAAGAGGGTAATCGCTTAGGTTGAATACATTTTTGTAGTTACTGTTTAGTTAAATTTAGCAGCAAATTATTTTTAAAAACTAAAACAGGTGTTATTTATTTTGATTATAAAATTGTTTAACTGAAATCAAGTGAAAACATCCCTAATAAAATTTAAAAGGATCTTATGAGCATATGCTAACCTAAATTTATTTGGTTTCATTTTTAGTTT
This sequence comes from Stenus bimaculatus, assembly GCA_963971135.1. Taxonomy (NCBI): domain Eukaryota; kingdom Metazoa; phylum Arthropoda; class Insecta; order Coleoptera; family Staphylinidae; genus Stenus; species Stenus bimaculatus. The sequence goes on along the minus strand of OZ020180.1, from coordinate 64,564,330 downwards.
ACGCTTTAGTTTTCTCGTCAATTTGTCTACCGATCACCGATTTTCAAAACAAAACACTGTTGTAAAAATAGTTCTGTGTTCTATGTACTTTTTAGTGTTACATCACAGTTTGACTTTATTGCCATTTTAAATTATTGAAGTATTTTTAATCCCTCATGTAAAATACCGAAAAGCGGCATTTTCAAGTTTTCGTTGGACCACCATCTTTAAGTTTATATAATTGTAGTTTCTGAATTGAAAATCACGTTTTAAAGTAATTAGCGTATATTCAGCGACCATGATGACAAATTTAGAGACGTTATTAGCGTTAAACATGTGATTAAAAAATATTTCTTCATAAGAAATATTTTCTTATAGACGTGATTAGCTTTAACGACATCTCTAAAATTTTCATCACAGTCGCTGAATATATGCTATTGTGTTTATGGTTTTGTAAAAAAGGAAAGAAATATTTGATATTAAATCTTGTAATAAATATTTTCGTTGAAAAAGTTTTTCATTGAAATGATTAAGTAAGTTAAACATATCTTAGCACCCCTAGTGTATACCCTGAGATATAAATATTGTAATCTCTTTTATAATCAAGCGCGTAGCGAGAGTATTTTAAAATTCAAATGGGGTTGTACATCTTTGTAAAAACGTCGAGGAAAAATTTGATAAATATATGTATATAAATATATGAAACCCACTAATTTAAAGCGAATATCATAGTTACCTTTTCGCTTCTTGCAAATCAAGCAGTTAAAAAATTAAGCCGACAAGTAAATTTGGCCGTAATTCTCTTTTATTATCACTGGAGTAACGATACGTGCGAATAAATATATCCATGTGCAAATTTATGTTTCATGAAATAAAACTCTATCTTCAACATATGTTGGACATAAGAATTTTCCCGCTATAAATTGAAAGCTTGCAATGTAATCCTAAAATATGATAGAAGGGGAAATATAAGAAAATTAAAGCTGTGATGTATTTTTTAAGACATGATACAAAAATTTATTATTCCCATTTTATAAAATGGAAGAAAAATAACATATCCTGGATGATGTAGTCGCAAATCATTATTGTTGATTTTCACTGACCCGTGCTTTGGCATGTATATTTTAATTTCCTGTATTTTGATCCCATTATACCCAAATGTAGTGACGTCACCATTCGATTGATTCCCCAATAGTCATTTCCGCTTCACTTCGCGGCTCGCCAACACCAATTCTGCGTTTATGTCCTCACATTTCAAACTGCAGATTTAATTACATGAGAACTTAAATTTTGTTTCAAAGTTACCATTTAATTTGTTCAATATGTATCAGTTATTGCAATTATGTATCATTTAATTCGGATATTTTCTTAATATGAACTAATTTTCTTATAACGTATGGATTTTAGATGCTAAATATTTCTGAAACAAAAAATAATTATTACATTAATTTCCTAAATTAATCATTTTAAGCAAAAAGTTAGAAATTCTTCTGCATATTAAATAAACCTTTTCACTTTAGTTTTTCACTTTCAGGTTTCAGTTTCAACTTTTATAGTTGTAATTCATAACCTTAACAAACAAATCTCGAAACTTACATTAACTTTGATAATTAATAAGAAAATTTAAGATAATTTTATATGTGTATTTAGAATGTTATCTAGGATTTAGCTAGCGAAAAAAATCATAGAATTCAAATATAGTCAAGCTACGTAACTTTAGGTGGACATGGAGTTGTAGCGCTTCTTTTACGACCGCACCTGAAAATTCATTCATTCCTAAATATTGTTCGATAATATACATTTTCGCAATCTTTGGTTATAAAAGTTTTATTTCCCGAAATAATTTTTACCTTAGTAACATAGATAACACTGGCCAACAAATTTTTTTTACAAGAAAGGTGGTTACTAATTCTGAAATACCTTCATTATAAAACCATATTTATTTTGATTCCATTGAATCAATTTTTCTTGTGATACAGCAACTACCAGTAAATGTTTATCGTTTTTTATTTCTTCTGGAAGATTATTTCATACGAATGGAATACGCTCTAATGTTCTAGAATCTAGACCATTAGATTGTGAAAGCTTGCGCGTGCAGATATTCCAGAATGTTCTAATTAGTGAGTATATGTATAAGGAAGCTGAGCAAGAACTAGAATTATTCAGTTAAGAAGTTAGTACCTAGACCTAGAGGATGTTCATATAATTGACAAGTTAAGTGATTCTTGAGTAATCTCCAGAAAGTGTAAAAACATTACATGAACATTATTTCGGGTTTCTTGAAAGGTGGCCTCCTTACATCTATTTTATTGCATGTGTGAGGCTTTACTGGACTAAAAAAAGGTCTTGACCTATACCCAGGGCCGGCTCGAGGTTGGTTGGCGCCCTTAGCAAAATTTCTTAAGAGCGCCCTTTCAAATGAAATATTTTATTAATAAAAGGGAAAAAAATTGCAACAAAACTATAATCTAAACTTATGTTCTGAAGAGTTATACTTGTAATATTAATGTTTTTTAAAATATCATGTCATATTATTATTGAAGACCCTTTGCATCAGACTTATTTTTTGCAATATTAGTTGCAGTGGTAATTGGTTCTTGTGTGTTCAAAAAACTTTTCAATGCTTCCATTACTTCTTCAAGCTGATATCTCATTGTTTTTAAAGCTTCTAAACGACTAGCCCATCTGGTATCACTAAGACCTTTTAAGGTCAATAATGTGACATGTTTCTTGAGGATATCCCACCTTTATGTAGATGCAGAAAAAAAAGTGTAAAGGCGCTGTACATTATCAAAAAAGGACACAGCTTCAGTATAACAATTTGCTGCATCATTTACTATAAGATTTTGAGAGTGAGCTGAGCATGGTACAAAAAATGCTCTCGGATATGTGGTCAGTATTCGGCTTTGAACTCCACTATGCTTTCTTCCCCAAATAATGGTAATTAACATCTTTGTACCACATCAATGTACCACATCGAGAGATTTGGAGTATACAAACCAGTCTCGAAGATATTTTTCACCGTTAGGAAGTATTCGAAAATAATTCGTTGACAAAAATTTTCTATTGGTGTTTACGTCCTTCGGAAATTTGTGATTTATTAATTGCACAGGTCCAATTCTAACCAACATGTCCATTATGGACTTTCTATTTTCTGGCTGTGGCCATTTCCCAACATCTTCATAATCTTTCAATAATTGTACCGAAATTTCTTTCTGTGCTTCTTCAATTTTTCCTTCATTTTCAGAATTTTTTTCATTTTGAGAACTTTCTGAAATAATCTCAGTTTCACAAACATCCTTTTCAATATTTTCGATCATATCGTCGTTTTGATCAAGGGCGAATGTTGAGTTAGTTGAGCAACTTTTTGATGTTGATGGTTCGCATTCGATATCGTTTGATTTAGTTAAAAACTTCTGTAAAGCGTTCTAAAGTTTTTCTGCAACTACATCTTTTTTGGCTTTATTTTTTCTATTATTTGAACCAATCAGTTCACTGGTGCGATTTATTGCGATATAAACAAGTAGGATTGGATTCACTTTCAGGATTCAGTTTAATAATCCAATCCTATAAAATCATGGGATTGGACTTTGTAATCGCGATTGAATAGAAATTTGTAACGACATAAACGCGATTGACTTTAAAAAAGTTACTACTAAATTATGTTATCGAAGTTGGCGCATCTTACTGTGCTGCATACATAACCATTAACCATGCATCTTGGTATAACCTGCTAGAAGTCTTGAGTGTTTGAGAAGTTATTTTATTAAATTTACTAAATTAAACATAATGAGTGATATTGAGATTAAAAAAGGAAACGTCGGAATGTTTGGAGGGATTTCTTTCTCTTTAGTTGGTAACAAGGATTAATCCTGGATTGAAAAATTCAATCCAGGCCAAATGAACTCTGTCGAGATAAACGCGTTTTTTGCGTGATTGACTGAATCCTGCCGTAATCCTATTTTCAATACAATCCGGATCGAGTTACACGAGATAAACGTAGTCTATTATGTTACGAATTCGAGCCGAGTATGTATTCAATATTAATTTCCTTCGTGTGTAGACAAAATTGACTACGAATAACATCTAGTTTACCGCTGCCGCGATGCATTGTATAAAAAAATAAGGCCTCATGCGCAGAAAAAAACACTATTCGTGGGCTAAATACCGACGGGCGAATTTGAATTTTGTACGATTTTTTTATCATGGGATGGCACCCTTCGAGTTGTGGCGCCCTTAGCCGGAGCCTACTTTGCCTAAGCATAAAGCCGGCCCTGCCTATACCCTTCGGTATTCCTATGATTTGGAAGGAACCCACAGACCAGTATTCATCAAACTGTTATTTTTGCCTTACTGATACAAAATCAGTGATGCTAAGATTAAAGAGAGTATATTTACGAAATTGAAAATAAACATTTTTAGACCAAAGCACGTTCACATCTTGATACTACAAATAAACAAAAAACAAGTTAATAAATTATTTCATCCAACTCCTTTGCTCTTAAACTGTTATTATTTTTTATTTGAATCGATCTATAATGTTCAAATTTTAAGTAATTTATTATCTTCTTTAGTTACAGACCTATTTTTCTTCTTTGGTCTTTGGTCTTATAAATAAAGTATAAAAGCTGAGGCATACCTAATACCTAGGTTAAATTAACCGTGCTTCAACCATTGACCAAAACCTCTAAACATGTATCACATATCGTTGGTAAATTCTGATTTTCCATTGTTAGCTACTGCAAAACAACAACAAGAGTTTCAAAGACTTAATTTGTATAATATGATATTTATGGGAAATGAAATTTTTTTTGTAAAATCGTTAATAAATCAAGAAATTTGATTCATCATTCAAAAAAAATACTTCTCTCAAAAAAACATAAGTGCACGGTTAAAACCTGTTTGAGTATAAAATTTAATCAGTAAATTTAGTAGTGTCACTTTTAAATTACATAAAATCAAATCATGTAGTTTTAATATTTAAATGAAGTAAATACTTACAATTCTAAAAATTGTTGAAGCGTATAACAATAAGATGCCTTTACCACACCAGCTTTAGAGCTGCGCAACTGGTCAAACATAGGTGAAATGTCTAAAACTTTTTAAATTTCGCAAAAACTACGAAGAAAATTCCTATTTCCAGAAAAATGTACTTTATATATTTGATTTCACCCCTACGAGGGGAACTTTTTCAAAGAGGTCTAAAGAGTTACAAAATAATCTTCAAAACAATTCGTAACGTTAATTCCTGTACAAAAATCCACTAATTATAATATTTGGTACAAAATCCAAGTATTGACTTTGATCTGGGCTTGTACCAAAATTGTAGGAAAATTTTATGATTTTTTTCGAAAAAATCTATTTAACCGATTACCGATTTTCAGTTACTTTTCCACAAAAAAATTAAAACTGATTTCTGAAAAAGGGATCCTTCTCTGGACGTAATGTGTGTTCCATAGTTGCTATTCACACCACATTTACAGCAAACAAAATATATTTAATTCTGCTAAATGGGCTATACCGGGTGGAAATGAAAACCGGGTCACCTCTATAACTTTTTTATTTATGAATAAAAAAATTTGAAATTTGGCTATGTTCTATGGTTCAAAAAAACAAATTTTATGTGCATTTTTTATTTTCGAAATCACTTCCGGTTTCACCAGAAACACCATGAACTTTGTTTTTTTAAATGTAACATCCCATATTTTTATTCATGCCTTAAAATACTTTTAAAAAGAAGTATTTTTGAGATATTAGTTTTTATTTTTTGCGAAAAAAAAAATTTTTTCAAAAAAAAAAAGTTTAAAAATTAATAGTTCAAAAACCACTTAAATTTTTTTTCAAATTACAATTTTATTTAGGTATTTGAATTATTTAGAATTAGTTTTGGTACTTTTCACCGACTTCAAAAACCTATTTTGTTTTTTTGAAAAAAATTTTTTTTACAAAAAAAATAAAAACTAATGTCTCAAAAATACTTCTTTTTTAAAAGTATTTTAAGCCATGAATAAAAATATGGGATGTTACATTTAAAAAAAAAAAGTTCATGGTGTTTCCTGTGAAACCGGAAGTGACTTCGAAAATAAAAAATGAACATAAAATTTTTTTTTTGAACCATAGAACATAGGCAAATTTCAATTTTTTTTATTCATAAATAAAAAAGTTATCGAGGTGACGCACATTTGCGACAAGAGCGTCACAACAAATGTAAATAAAATCTTAATAACTTTTTAACACTCACGAAATTTTATTTTGATTAATGAAAAAATAAAATACCTTTCATTTATTTCCAGAAATAATTAAAATAAATATACATATGGCTATATTCTCGCAATAACAAAAACAAAATTGGTATATATGACTATATTGAAGAAAGATTTCAATAAGTTTTTAGACATGTGACTATATGTTTAGGTGCCGTGATGTAACTTGCGGCACTGTAGAAGAAAATCTCAGTAAAATGTAGGTAAATTTTTCCACAGCAAAACAAGAAAATATTTTTAAATGCAGTAACATAGGTTTTTAGAAGTTTATCATTGAAATATTAAACTTATCATTTGAGGCGGTGTTCCAGCATAAAAAGGAGCAAAAATTACATTAGCATACACTTAATCCTAAACGTACACCAATCCGATGGGTCTATTACCGATGGTGGCACTGGATCAGGTGTGTACGCAGAAAGACTTAGGATGAATATTTGCCTTTCCTTGGGAAAATACTCATTAGTCTTTCAGATGGAGACTTATGTAATACTCCAATGTGCATAGGAATCCAATAGGAGACCTTACAATGAGAAGCAGATCTTCATATTATCAGACAGTCAGGCTGCACATGCACATCTAGCTTTTTGAAGAGCGTAGGTGGCGTCAAAACTTGTTTGGGAATGCCTTAATGAACTCAATGGCCTGTGAACTCGCAACAGAGTCAAGCTTCTCTGGTTCCCGGGCAGCAGTAGGAATTCCAAAAAGCAGGAGCAAATCTACTACTTACAGGACACAAGACTGTAAAGCAGCACCTATGGAAAATTTGATGGAGACTTTGCTTGCAGCCTATATAACAAGGAACCAGAAAGAGACAGAGCATTTTTGGGATATCAATTACAGAACCGAAAGATGTCGTCACTCACCCTGTCAAAGATCTGTACCTCCTAGTACAGAGCACAAACATCACAGACTCGGCTATGGATACAATAAGCCTTTAGAGCTGCAGTGCCTCCGGAGCTTTACAGCAAAAAGACCCTTGGAGGGAGAAAAACCCCGTTCCGGTATTCAATATTCGCAAATTTAAAAAGATGTAAGTACATTTACCGAAAAACGGTCATTTGGGATTAAAACCGTCAAAAACTGACATAATCCCGAAAATCTTAGTATTTTTTTGAATTGGGTTGTAAAACTTAGATTATCATTAGATCATTAAATAATTACATATTTTTTCTTATATTTATCCAAGGAATCGCCAAGAAAAAATATTGCACACGATAATATGAAACACCCTGTGTAATGTCCATTTCATTAATAGATCACCTTTTCAGCAGGAATTCCGACTTGAATATAGACAGTTCTTTCAATTGTGTCTTCGTCTAATAACACTAAAAGCATTTAGTTATAGTACAGGGCTTTCATTAATGACTGTTCGTCAGGCTAGCAAACCTTAACATACTACAGTTGGCTGGCCTGGCCTTTTAACAGTGGCGCCCTTATAAAAATAACTTTTTCAATAATAATTTATTTTTAATAATAGTAACAATATATTTATTAAAAAATAATAAACTGAAAAAATAATTCATTTGCAATAAACAATATTTATTTGTAAAATTTAATTACATAATTAAATTATAAACTAAAACTACTTTGAAGGTTAGAAATTACAAAATAAAAAAAGGATTACTTTCAGATCATCATTGTTACTTTTAGTTTCAAGAAAATGAGAAATAATTTGAATTTAACACAAAACCCGGAGGAAACTTGTAAGGGACGTTTTGATTAAAAATGACAGTTCAAAACCACAGAATAACTAAAATTGATTGCATCGTATACTTGGTTGCCTAGATTCGTTACCTTGACCGAACAGTAATTAATGATAGCCTTGTATAACTAAATAACTAGTATTGCTAGAAGAACTCGCAATTTAAAAAATTGTAAACTTTTTTCAGCAAAAAAATTTTTAGATAGAAATGTCATTCTGAACAAAAAATTTCCTATGAACTATTATGTTTTTTCGACTCCTTAAAAAGTTACAGCAAATTTAAAATTTCAAAAATTTAATGATTTTTCTAGGACACCCTGTATAAATTTCATTAGATTTTAATATTTTTTATTTAAATCAAGTATGCTTTGCATTTTGTATATCTTTAAGCCAATTTTACCGAGGGAAATTTAACCTCGTCGTTCACTTATTTTAAATACAGCCAATTATGTACAAAAAAATCATTTTGACAAAGAAAAAATCCAAATAATAATTGATTTAAGTAAAAAAAAATATAATAAGAAAGAATATTATAAAGGGTGTTCCAGAAAAATCATGAAAATTTATTAATTTTAAAATTGCTGTAACTTTTTAAGGAGTCGAAAAATGACATTTACTATCTAAAAAAAAATTTTGTTTGAAAAAAAGTGGGACACCCTATATACTCTAACGTTGCACACCATTGGGATCTTGTGAACCTAAAAATTGAAATCTTCTTAAAGCCAATCGATAGAGAATGTCAAATTATGTAAAACTGCCAAATTCCAATCGAAAAAGTTGAGCGATTACAAAAATATGGAAGGAAAACGAAAATGCGAAATTTCAGATTTTTCATGATATTTAAGGACTAGAGCAAGATATATCGGATTTCTAAATAGATTCTAAAGGAGTTTGAAAAGGGGCAACTTTTTTCTAATTTAAGCAACTTTGTAACTCTTTAGGTTCACATGATCCCAATGGTGTGCACCGTAACAGTGCACCCTGTATATATTCCTCCTGAAAAGGTGATCTAATAATGAAATGGACTATATACAGGGTGTCTCACTTTTTTTCCAGCAAAATTATTTTTTAGATAGTAAATGTCATTCTGAACAAAAAATTTCCTGAACTATTATATTTTTTTCGACTCCTTAAAAAGTTACAGCAATTGATAAATTTTCATGATTTTTGTATAATATTTTTTCTTATTATATTTTTTTATTTAAATCAATTATTATTTGGATTTTTTCTTTGCCAAATTGGGTTTTTTGAACATTATTTTTTTAAATAAGTAAACGACTAGGTTAAATTTAGCTCGGTAAAATTTTGCATCTTATTGGCTTAAAGTATACAAAATCCAAAGCATACTTGATTTAAATAAAAAAAAATTAAATTAAATTAAATTTATACAGGGTGTCCCACAAACATCATTAAATTTATGAAATTTTAAAATTGCTGTAACTCTTAAAGGAGTCGAAAAAACATAATAGTTAGAAATAGAAAATTTTTGTTCAGAATGACACTGTATAGTGTATGCGATTACAAAATTACCGAGATAAGCAGCGGTAAATATATTTTTTTATTTTATCTTTATTAGTATAATTCTGAAGGGTATACATTATAAAAATGCATTTAGATGTTATCTTTCATCAAATAAAATTTTATTTCTCTAAATAATCATATCCGTTAGTCTAACTTATAAAACTGCATTTTCTAAGATAACGCCTAACCTTGTAATAATTACAGTGTTACTTTAAAAAAAATTGGTTTAATTTATTTATTATGCTATTATTATAATTATTTCAAGTATACGATATTGCAATTTGTATTTAGTCGATTTAGTATAAGAAACTGTAACTACCGTATATGTAAAGGTACTTATGGAACAAAATGATTTCCCACCCTCCCACAAACTTTCCAGAAATTTCCTAAATGGCCTTACAGGTTTGTACAGAATTACCTTATTATATTTAAAAATCCTTAAACATAAATCTGTGTCTATTATAAAAACAAACAATTATTACCAGCATATTGGTTTGTAAATAAGCAATTGTAACTATTAAATTATTATAGAAATTAATAAATACCTTATATTAAAATAATATTAGATTGTATTAACTTATATATTGGTTAACTTTCTGCACAATCCACGCTGGTAAACATAACCACTCTGACAACCAGCGTTAATAATTCTTCTTGTATTATTTATTTGTCCATTGTCATTGCAAAGAACATAAAATATTAATGCAAATGCAATAAATAGTCTTAATATTGTAAATGCCGCCATAATTTATTAATAAAATTAATTGTGTTATTGTTAATATTTCGATAGTCGTATTTCGTATACGTATTCAAGAGGTTATCGTAAAAGTGATATGACTCACCTATGACACAATTTTTCTACATTTTCCTCTGATAAACTTGTGTTTTGCTGTGCATGGCACATTAAGTATATTTCCAGTATATGTTGTGTTAGCTTTTAATGCACTTACATTACGAAAATTACCCTGTATCACAGATATTTGTGAGAATAATAAAATAAATACGAAACCCACAAGAAGTTTCGGTATCATTTTCATATTGCGTTATTATGTAGTCTAAAGGCTGTTAATGTTTTGAAGATCGCACATAGATATGTTATCTGCATAAATATTTGGTTAATTTTTATTATAATGACTTATCAAGGAAAAGCTTTTTAAATGTTCAATATTAATCTATAAAAATAAAAATAAATAAAAATTAATGAAAAATAAAAACGGCTCTTTGTGATGTTTATAAATAATTTAAGATACTTTATTAAAAACATGCATATTAATCACATTTTTACGATAAAACATAAATTTATTACCAGATTATTTTACCTAATATTTTATTGATTAAATAATTTTAATTAATTCTCTTACAAAAAATACCTTGCAGCATATTTATTCAAAAATATTTACACGGTTTTCCGCAATTTGAAGTGTTCTAAACAAATATTAAATATAAATCAAAATCACCAGAAATTTTTTCAAATAAATTTTAAATTAAAACTTACTTAAGAGTAAACCCTTCGACACTTTCCCAAAGAATCCCGCTTAAGTGGTCTTTCACATGAATTTACTTGAATAATATGTGCCTGACGTGCAGATTTAAGTTTTTGTTTGGCAATAAATTCAGTTGTCGATATCCATTTGCAATTAGCCACTAATGCACAAATCATTAGAAGGAACAATATCTTGCTAGACATTGTTAGAAGTTAGAAATGAAACATTTTAATTATTAAAGCCGAAAATAATTTGTCATAGAAAACTCCTATCAATATTAATCATATCTCCACCTCGTATCGTTAAGACTAGTGCAAATAAAAAATGATTTAACTTACCTTGTATTTATTTTATGTTCAGTAAAGGTTAAAAGGTTTGATAAGATGTATTTAGAAGAAACTTATATTTGTATAATTTTAGGAAATATAACTTATTTATTACAATATTTTATTTTATATAGTCTTGCAGAATTTCATAAATGTAATAAGACATTTAATTTTTATAAGCAGATTCAGTCATTAATTTTAATTACATGAATGTCCCATTTTATAAACATGCTCGTAGTCTTAGTCAGCTGTACTATTCCAAACTTTTAACCTGCAAGTAAATACGTAAAAATAAGAAATACAAAAAATATCTTCATTACAAAGTATTTTTATATAAAATAATTCAAAATGTGTATTTTGCAACTCCCATTTTTCTAATTAAATTCTAAAACAAAGATTTGGCTTTACTTATTAAAGTAAAAAAGGATTATAAATTAAACATTTTTTTTCTAAATCATTAAAAATGTCTAATAAGCTTAATATTAGGTCAACCTTTGATTTCTGACTGTAAATCAAAATTTTCCAAGAAATTTAATCTATTAAAAACTATGATTAAAACATTTTTATTTTTTAAAGTAATAATCCTTATCTGTTTTAATAACTACATTATTAGTTTATGTTTGAGTTGTAATATTACGTGATTTTCCAAACATATATAATATCAATAATTACAATTATGCAATATATTAATATGAAAGCTTTGTTGGAGTGGATTTGTACTAATTAGAAAGTTAGACCTTAAAACAATTAATGAAATTACTAATTACTTTAAATATTACTTACGTGTCGTTGGATGTTCTTTCTGTAGTTGTTTGATCTTGGCTGTTATCGGTTGAATCAGATCTTGCCCACTCATCGATACAATCACCTGTAATAGCATTAACCAAACCATTAGGGCAGTTATTGTCTGGTACGTCAATTATGTTCATTATGGTATTATTAATAATACAAGATCCATTCTTGGCGATAATTCCAAGTGGACATTTAATAAACTGAATCATTTCGTCAACCATGTCAACTTCATCATCTTCAAATCCAATATAATCAGGTAAGAATGTTTTCGCAGGTAAAACAGAATATGGTTTAAACAAATTTCGAATTATTAAGCTTTCATCACCTAATGTTGTAGATCCTGTACTGGTTGATGCTGTATCTGTCGTGGCTGGTATTTCAGTTATTGTTACCTCTGTAGTTGTGGTCAATTTTACAGTTGAAGTTACATTTTCTGAAATTTTAAAATCAAGTATACAGTGTCTCAGAATATCTGTGTCAATTATTTGGGGTGATAGAGTTAGTGAAACCAGGCATTTTTTAAATATAAATTATTGTCTGGAACTGCTTACTTATTCCACATTGAAATATTGCAAAAAAAAATATGTTTTTGTAAATAAAATAAAATTTACAGGAGCGTTACATTTGAAAGGGTCACTAACTATTTTTGATCATATATTTTTCCTTTGCGTTTTTAATAATTCTAAAACTACTGGAATAATCCTTGCTCAATGTTCTACAGTAAAGTAACTTTTATTTTTAGCTAAAAATATAAACAAGTTAACGATTTTATTAGTTATTTGATAAAAGAATATTAAACACATTATTAGAAAAACTAATTTTGAACATAAAAAACTTTTTTATTTAGAATATTTCCTATACATAAAATTTATTTCAATATTATAAAGTTACAAAATCTTACATAAGCCCAATCATGGTGATTAAAGTATCACATTTTTCAGAGTTTTATGTGGCAGTGGCGCAACCAGAAGGGGGATGCATAAGTGCATATGCACTCCTCTTGCAGAACCTGATTTCTTAATAGAATATTGTTTTACATAAAATAGTAAAGTTAGCTTATTTTTAGTTAAATAAATAAAGAGGATGTTCGTGGAAAATCCTTCAGGCTTAAAAGTTGATCACATTTTTAAAATTTTTCGTCACCAATTTTTGCAAAGCCCAATATTTTTCATTTAGTAACAACAGTAATACATCCTTAACAAAATATTAAAAAAGAAATCTCAAGGAAAACAATACTTAATTTTTTCAGGTTTTCGTTTATTTCTAAAAAATGGGATGTTTTTGTTTGTCATCTGAAACCAAAATATTATCACCATAAATGTAGAAAAATCTTGGCTTCCGCGTTTTCTTCCTTTATTATAAAAGTTAATTAAGGAATGTTTTGGTAAGGAACTACAAACTTAAAATTTTCTTGATTTGTTGGGATAATAAAGTCCTTTTAGAAGAAGAAAAAAAAACAGTCTTATTCGAACAACCTTAAAAATTTTATTTTTTTACTTTTTTTCTTTGATTTTTGTGTATAACTATGTTACTACTTTTAAAGACGATGGTTTAAATTTCCAAAGCTAAAAAATATAGACCCCTACTTTCTCAGTGTTTTGACGATGAATTTTGATGCATTTTGAACATTCAAAGACGCGTCACCCTGTTTGTACATATATAATATGAAAAAAAAAATTCTACCAAAATAAAGTATTCTGTACCTCCAACCACGCCCCATTGAAAAGTCCTGGTTGCGCCACTGTTATAGGTTACTTTAGAAACAAAAATATTAATTTATACCAAATAATAAGTATAACAGATCTGTAAAAAAATTTTATATGCTGTATTACCCATTACTAAGTATAGTTTTCGTCGTTGCAATGCTACATACTTTTTGTTTATTTTTAAGAGCAATTTCCTAAACGGTAAATATAGTGGGGTTTAGTTCTGCAGTCACAAAAGCTAGTACGAACAACATTTTTGTATAATTTTTTTTGTAGTTGATTTAGAAGTAATTTCTTTAATTTTTGCCAGAAGGAAAAAAAATGGAAAATGTACAAAAAAAATATAATGATCTAAAAGTACATTAACTTTGGACCCCTCTAATTAATTTTGTGCTAGATTGCGGAAGGTAACTCTCTTCCAGGATGTAGCCTAAACAATTTAGATTATAAATCTGAAAAAGAATTGAAAATCTAACGAGGGAAACTTGAGTTATGACTGCAGAACTAATGCTCAATTTCATGATTTTTCACAATTTTTCCTACCAAACTCGCGCGCCCTCTAGGGATTCGCATTAATTATCAGTTATTTGGTCATAATTTGCAAAGAAGCTCCAGAAAAGTGGGATGGATTTTCTATACCTTGTTATTATCTCCAACGGAAAATTTATCGTGGATGTCTAGGAAGATGCTCCTAAGACAAGAAAATGATAAGACTCGTCCAAAACGAAACTAGTGTCACTTTATTATTTATTAAAATAAGAAATTATAATTTCTCTTCCTTCCTTCCTTCCTTCAGAGAAGCAGATAAAAGGACTTTCTTCAATTTGAAGCCATTTGTTGAAATAAAACAAGTTGCTGAGTTCAAAGGTATCTTAATTGAAAAGTTGCTTATGTTGGAGTTGCTTAGTTTGAAAAAGTACTGTATTTGGGCTAAGAAAACACATTTAATGAACTAAAAAAAATTATTTCATCAATAACAACAATTTTCTTAATTTAAAATTATCATCCTAGTTTTTGCACATACTATTAAACCTTGGTAAATTAAATTTGTGAAAAAAAAACAATATCAAAATTTATGAAAAAAAAAATCTTTCAAATAACCAAGTATCTTATTTTATTAGGTATGTACTTGATTTATGTGTCCAAATCAACGCAAGATTTTATTTTATTTTAAATGTCTTTATTTAGATTATATAATGATTATAGGGATAAGGCCACCCCCATTTTGAGTTTTTTCGATAACGGTGATTCCCATAATGTAGGTATATACCTTGAGGTTTATAACTTCATGTTGGGGATCAATAAATTTGCAAAAGATTCTCTATTTTATTTACAATTAGCCAAGATTTTTGATCTTGGTATAAAAAAATTATTAATGACGTCACTGGTGATTAAGCAATGACGTCATCATCGATTTTTTTTAAACGAAAACCCCCACTTTAAACGATGATTACATTTGTAAGCAAATTTTTTATTAAATTTTTTTTTTACTTTTAACGAAATAGCTTTTATAAAATTAAATTAAAATAAATTTAAAGTTACTAATAACAAAATTTATTGCAAGATTTCAAATTAAAATAAAAAATATAAGTTAATAATTTCAAAAGAGAGTAAATTTTTAAATAATTCGCATTACCTTTACCTTTAACAAAATTTAATAAACTTGAAAAACAAGTTCTTTTGAATATCTTTAAATTTAATAAAATTTACAAAGATTAAAATTTTAAATTTAAACGATTTACCATTTATTGAAATCAGCATAAATTATTTATACCTATACAACATTCAAATCTTTTAAATTTAATAGTACAAATTAATTTTAAGTTGACATAAAATTTTTTTTTTATTCAAAAATCTGGTTACAAAGGTTACAAATGTAATAATTTTTTTATATCATCGTTTAAGTGACAGGAATGGCAATCAAAAACGAGTAAAAAACGTGGTGGTTTTCATTTCGTAAATCAATGATGACATCATTCACCAGTACGTCATTAATATTTTTTATACGAAGAGATGGGATTTTAGAAACTACAAACTAAGAGCGATTTTCTCAAAAAAATTAAATACGACAATGGGCCTTTCCACAGTAAAATAGTTTTCAATGAATTTTATATTATGCATAGCTCATAAAAAACCTAATTTAATGGGCTGGTTTGTTTTTTAATTAGGGCACCAAGAAAATTTAAATTAATTTATTTAGAATTTGTGTTCAAAATATCAAAATAGAGGCAGCGTTGCTGATGTTCCCGTCGTGTGTCCTCGTGTGCAGTCGTCTCTATCAACTATACCAGCTCTAAAGTCTGTGATCGGTGATGACAGATTGCAAATGTCAAATTTATTTCCTTGTTGGTTAGGTTAGGTTAGGTTAGCTAAAACAGAGCTTTGCGGTGGACGAGACGATAGGGATACCAACAACGTTGCCGGACTAGAACTTTTGAACATTATGAAGTCACGGATTCATAAATTCAAATTTTTAGCTCTTACACAAAAGATATCAAATTATTATTTTTTATTTTAACTTTATCTTTAAGACTAAATAAAAATTAAAAATCGTGGAAAGGCCTTTTACGATTTTTTTTACAACCTTTATTATTACCCTGTATAGTGTATATTAATAAAGTTGGTAGTAGTTATAGTAATCTGAGTTGTTGATTATAAATTGTAATCAATAAAATTTATTACGTGTATCAGATTTATTAGAAGATAAGCAGTTCATAAATAGTCTAATTACATTTTTTTGCACTATATTACTCTCTAATAGAAAAATTCTTCCAATAAATATTAAACAAAGAAGGAGTCCAATTTTCTTGTTGACTGTAGGAACGTTTATAAAATTTGAGGTTAGATATCATAAACAACAATTATTATATTCAAAATAAAAGATATTTTTGAACACATAAATTATCACACTTCGATCAGTAATTAAAAACATTATTTTTAAAGTGACCTAAGTCCATTTTATTATTGATAATGGCATAATGTGCGTATTTTCAAATATTTTTTTATACCTAAAGATGATATTTTAAAAACTAAAATTGGTGTGTCCTAGCGATTTTCTTAAAAAAAAAACTAAATACAGCCATTATGATTTTTTTTCCAAACTTTGTGATCACCCTGTATAAATGTGCAAATTAATTAAAAAAATATTTTAGTAAATGTTGGTTCTTTTTAAAAGACCTATCAAACAATACCAAACCTGACCTTAGCCGCAATTTATAAAATAAAATAAGTTACTTTTCCAGTTTCGGATAGTTCCAAGTTGTACTAGAATATAATAAGTTCTTTATATTCACTGTAGTAATAAATTTTTTAATTTCAATTATGTACGATAACGCGTTTTCGGGATAAACGGGTGGTTTGAATCACCCTGTATACTACCTATGCACCATGACTTCTTCAAACTTTACAACAAATCTAATTGTTAATTTTGAAAGTGGCTTACTCCATTCTCATAAGAAAACACATTATTCACTTAATAATTGGTATTATCTTAAGACGAATTGTATATGTAACTCTCTTACATACACTTAAGCAGTGTGATACATTGGTTTATTCAATAGTCGTGGAAAAAATAGTATATTAAAAAACGAGTTTCATAAGTCGCATATTGTAGCACGCGTTCAATTTTAAAATACGAGTTGCGTAGCGACGAGTATTTTAATGAACAAGTGCTACTATCGACTTATGAAACGAGTTTTTTATACTATTTTTTCTATTTTGCGCCTTTTTCAATTTTAGTAACTTTTTTGATAGTTGGCAACTCTAATGTCAGGATTGTCAAATCATCAAATAACCTGTAAATCGCTTGGCAACTGCCACATTAAAATCAATACACTTCAGTGCTACCAACTTCGAAAAATAAAATTTACTACTCAGTAACGCACCGATAGCAGTGCGGTACTGGCTAGTAACGCACTGCTGTCAGTGTGTTACTAGCGACTAGTAACGCACCAAAATAGAAAAAATATTTTTACACGACTGTTAAATAAACGATTCATAAACATTTATATTTTTTGATAAGTAACGAAATTCATTACTAAATTTTTGACATTATTCAACATGCTCGGACCGTGTGCGGACCAATTTCGGTCTTCGTGAATGGTGGTCATTATTTCTCGCTCGTTGAATAATATACTATTATACAATGTGAAATCCGCACATACATTTAAACTATTTTTTTTTTCTTAAAATTGATAATTTATTAACTGGATTGATACTTGTAGATTTCCAAAAAAATCAGACGTTCTTCATTGTTTTAACGATAAATAAAAAAAGATAACATAATTAATTAAATTTATTTTGATAGCTCGCAGTTAATTCAAAACAACCATGCGACTTTTTAAGGTTTCCCAAGACTAAAAAAATACAAAAAAACAAAAAAACAGAATAAAGTAAAATAGTTTGACCTCAAGAAAGTCTAAAAATTAATGTGTTGAAAACTATTTAAATAATTTTACAAATTACAATATTTTTAGGTATTTATATTATTAAGAATGGGTATTCTTAATTTTTAGTCACTTTAGATGAAGAAAAAAAATTTGTTATTTTCAATAAACATAGTTATAATATTTTCTAACTGTTTTAAATTATGAACAAAAAAATCAACTCAAGACGGCTGCCAAAAGTAAGGTATGTGGAAAATTCGAGCCAATTATCATTAACAATGTTGATTTTATGTTAAAAAATTGAAAAAAATAGTAAACTTCAATGCCCCGATTTCCGAAATGGAGCGTTTTAGCGTAAAAAATATTCTTACTTTTTGTCAAATATCCATTCCTAGATTATCCGACACTTGTTCAGAAACACCCTGTAGAGGAAAC
This sequence comes from Stenus bimaculatus, assembly GCA_963971135.1. Taxonomy (NCBI): domain Eukaryota; kingdom Metazoa; phylum Arthropoda; class Insecta; order Coleoptera; family Staphylinidae; genus Stenus; species Stenus bimaculatus. Next base: position 64,545,737 of record OZ020180.1, on the reverse strand, counting down.
CGAGGTTTCGTTTACACTCGACTACATATTGAAAAAATATTGAATCACTTTTCTACAAGGAGTAATACCAAAATAGTAATAATTTTATTTCTAGTTAATATTAGATAAGTTTTGCCAACTTCATATTAGTGTTTAATTATTTTAAGTACTTTCAAGGAATTAAATACCTGCAGTACAATTTCCTTGTGAATCCGTAAGTTGGCCCGTGGTGCAGTTAAAATCACTTAACACATACCCAAAGAGGGAAATTGTAGTTGCGAAAACGAGTACCTTATGCAAATTCATTTTAGAACGTTGCACTGGAAGAATGGACAAATCTACAATGATTGCTAAATAAGTAAGTTACTATATTTTTATTAGAAGCCGCTTAGAAATAAACACATTTTTTAAATATTCAACTCCTAATCTTAATTATATTTAAATAATATTTTGTATATAAAAATGAATATTTATGAGCTAATTTAAGTAAATTGGGTGTAAATTTTATTTACTTTTAAAACTACTAAAACCAATTATTCTACATGTGAATTTAACACTTAAAGTTTAAAATTAAAAAAAATACGTTATTTAAGTTTTAAAAGTACAAATTTATGAATAAACACAATTAAATTGTATAACGTTTTCCAGAACTATTGTTAATTAAAACGCGTTATAAAGTACAGAATTTTTATGACTTATTATGCACACAAAAAAATGAAATATACGCGTTAGAGTTTATTGTTGGTGTTTTAATCATTTCGATAAAATTATGCGTTTACAGCTTCCATTAAAAAATCTAAAACCACTTTTACAGCCAACATTGATCAGCATTCTTGATGAAAAATTTAAACTAGGTTCAACTAAAAAAGACATAAATGCGTTATTGCCGTAAAATTTTAATGTAGATTATCTACTCACCAATTTTATTTATTGACTTTGATTTTAAATCATCAATTTCATCAGGGAAAAAAATATCCTTTGTAGCAAATACGACACTAATCATCATTAGAACATAAAGTACTTTAAATATAACCATTTTTAATATTGTACCTAAAAAATAACAATAATTTATTAATATACTAAAAATATACAATTGTAGAAGAAAATTTTTAAACAATAGACAGAAAATATTTTCTTCTAAGAACTAGTATGAAATTAAATATAAACAATATTTTATATTATAAAAAACAGAATATTGGTTGCAATTGTTGTGCCCCAAAATTCTTTAATTTTTGCCGCAAGAACTTATGTTTAATAAACACTGTCATAAAGAAAAACTCTTTTAGTAATTTCCAAAGAATTGTTTTCAGGATCACTTTCCATTTCTACAAATTTGTTTTATTCGCCTTATCTTTATTCTTATTTAAAGACTTTTACATACAAAATATTTTGCAAACGACTTAATTTATTAATCCTGTCGAAAAAAGTATTAACTTAAAAATCTCGCTATACACAAAACATGAAAATAATTTGGAAAAATTTTCGGATTTTATGAAAAATGCTTCAAATAAACATTTGATTTCAAAGAAGAAACATAATGAACAATTTTGTGCAAATCAGCTTTAAAATCGGCCTTTTGTCCGCTTCGACCTTTTTTCGCCATAGATTTTACCGTTTAAAAAATAATATATTTTAGTCGCTGTCGAGTATTTTTCAAATTTAATAGTAGAAATTAATTTTTAGTTAAAATTAACAATTTTTTATTAAAAAATTTGTTTATAATAATTTTTTATATAATCGTTTAAATGACATGGATGTCTATAAAAAACGAGTAAAAAAGTGGGGGTTTTTATTTAAGAAAATCTATCATGACGTCATTGCTAAATCACCAGTGACGTCATTAAGATTTTTTTATTTGTTTATATCAAGAGATGGCATTTTAAAAACTAAAATTGACCTATCCAAGCTATTTTCTCAAAATAAATAAATACGGCAGTTACGAATTTTGTTCCAAACTTTATCATCACCCTGTATAATGTGCATCCTATAAGAATATATTATAATTCCGTCTATTTCTTTTCTATGAGCAGTAAAATAAAAGTACTTGGGTCAAAAGCTGATAACCCAGAAATAAATTATAGCCTTGTCTCTAATTTAAAAATATTAAATATTGTGTAAATGAAAATTTTTGGTTTTTTTTAGAAATAGACAAACTAGGTTTACATACACCTAAAGAATTTCAATAATTGTATTTTTATTTTAACATTATTTTAATGCAATATGTATAAGAAAGCTAATAATGTTTGCATTCAATTACAAATAAAATTTAATTAAAATAAATAAATTTACCTTGCTGTTTAAACATTTTAAATTAAATTCACCCCGTGTAGGATACCATATTTATTGTTAACATTAATTAATTAGTATTGGTATTAATTTAAAACTATTTAATTAAAAGTGCCTTAAAAATGTTATCACAGAAATATTTTTTAAACATTAATAATAAACAGCGTAGTATTCAAAGGTCACAACATAAATAAATACATGATATAAGAATAAAAACAGTTGTTAAATAAAAAAATTTATTGTACAATTAGTATTTACAACCTATTTTTTTAAGAAATTAAGTTGGGAAAACACATCACTAAATTTCCTTTCTGCATTTATTAGTTCTATCTAATTTATATCCAACAGGGCATTCATTCCTTCCTGGATCAATTAACGTTCTGCTATTTAAATCAGGTACCGCAATCGTACCGTTTTCATCTGTTAACCATCTGAGATCCAGTTGTGGAAACTCTGTGCTACTACTGGTGCTAGTGCTAGTGCTAGTAGTACTACTAACAGTACTAGTACTAGTTAAAGTTTCTTAAATTATATTAAAATTATTATCTAGTTAAACATACACAAAAATACTATTTACCTGTTGTTGCATCAATACGATTGTCTTCGATTTCTTCGCTGTTTCCACAATGTTCATTCGGCCCATGATCATGGATGAAAAATTTTTTAATGCTTGACACAGAATCTTTTATCTTCTTTATTATTCCAGCGTCTGCAGGAGTTAGATTTTCGCAAAGAAATATAATTAGCAGCGATAAAAGCAAATTCCTGGCGAACATCTTCAAAATAATTTAAACCAGTTAATGAATTTGCTTTGAAGCAATAATTTCGTAAACAAGGAGATAAAATTGAGAAAGTTTAAAGTTCAATGTAATACGTTTTATTTTATTATTTAAAATTAACTCCTTTTTTGAGTGCGAAGAGTCAAAGCACGCATTATTTGATTACTGAATGAATTAGATATTATGTATAAATGGGGGTCAATGCATTATATTTAATTTAAAATCTTTACAAATATTTGTTAGTCTCAAGATGTTTGTCGTGAAAGTTTTAAGTGTGATTTTAGTTAGTTACTTGCATTTCGCTGGTACTCAAACGTACCAACGTAATATACCGTACCCATACAATTATCAACAACCACCTATACAACATCCATTTTATTACCCACAAAATTACCCTGCTTTTTCCCAGTTTAATACAAATCCATACCCCATTGGCGTCACGCAAAAGCCCCAGATCGACCCCTATCGAAATATTCCAACAGAAATAATTGATGTGGATGAGAATGTAATTGTGCCTGAACCTCGAGCTCCTGATGGTTTTAGTTCAAGCAAACCTGAGATTAAAAAGAAACCGAAGGAAATTTTCAGGCCGGTCGTTGTAGAAAAAACATCTTACTCCTCAAATAATGCGAACAAGAGTAAAACAATTCACATTATTGAAAGTAAACCTATACAAACTGTTATTAGGAGAGTAATTACATCTAACGGAAAAGACGGTAAAAATGTTATTAACATACACTTGGTAAATGGGGTGGAAATTACGTCAGAAAGAAGTAATAGACCACAATCCGAACCCTCGCATAATTATGATAATAAAATTAAGGACGATGAAGATGATGAAGAAGAAGAAATCACCAATGAAGACGATGATAAAGATCCAAAACCTATTGACTCATGGATATTTGGATAATTTTAATTTTTTCATTTATTTATTATAATTAATGAGTACCATTTATCATTATTATTATTATGTCCTTAAAATATTTTTTTATTTTTTTTAATCAGCTTTAGCTTTGTTGAAAATAATTCAGTGTACATTATATCAAAACTATTATGCACTGGAAACTAAAAAATACTGGACAGTTTCCTTTTTTAAAATCTATATTATTTGGAAAATAAAAATTGTATTAAATAAATTGGATTTATACTTAATACCTTATACTTAAATTATGGTAAGTACAAATAAAATACCTACATACATCTATTTTGAAAACAAATGAAACATTTTTACTAAATAATTTCTTGGGAAAATTTTATCGTATTCTAGTGTAAGTTGGGGACATTTAACTAAAGGTTCTATATATTTTTTTTATTTTTTTAAGTCAATTCTTCGGGATTTAAAAAGTTTTATTCTCATTTAAATTGAAAACAATGTTGTCTTTAAATATTTAATTTTGTCAATAAATAAACTAATAGGATTTTCTCAATTAAACTTGAAGGTTTCATTACAAAGTGCATTCAACTTAAATATGTTGTGAAATACGTGGTATGCAATTTTGGGAGTTTGTTATTTACCATCCTGTACGTATTTTTAAAGATTTTATTATTAACTACCATATCTATTTAAAGTATGAGAATAATAATAAATGACAACATACATAAGTATGTACAGGGAGAGCTAAAATGATTGTGGTCAATTCAAATTTCCCGCCTAAAAATCCTGTTCGCCAAACTTATTTTTTCTTATGGCAGCCATATTGGATTTTCACATATTTGGAATCAATAGCATGTATTCAGCGACCGTGATGAAAAATTTAGAGACGTCATTAAAGTTAATCACGTCTTTAAGAAAATATTTCTTACGAAGAAATATTTTTTAATCACGTGTTGAACGTTAACCACGTCTCTAAATTTTTCATCACAGTCGCTGAACACACGCTAGTGTATTTTTCTGAGTAATTTTGTACAAGCTGAGCTAAAATGATTGTGGTCAATTCAAATTTCCCGCTTAAAACTCTGGGGAATTTGTCCGCTTCAAGTTCATAGTAACACAAAATAATGAGAAAATTATAACAAAGTAACTAGACTACACAAAAGCAGAGACGTTGGTCGAATTTATATCGTTGTGTCAATACAATACAATTTAGTTATTTTGCCTTCTATTTCATAAAAATCAGTTTTTATCAAGACTAGTTTGCGTAAATCTTTATTTTTTGCTGGCTTCTGCTTCGAAAAAGATTAAAATAATATTTTTTTTCAATGCTAGCAATAAGTTAAGGTATAAACGAAGAGTTCGACGATGCGTTTTTTGTTTTAAGTATATTTTTAAACTTTTTACAGCTGTCCAAAAATTTCTTAAAATTTTACTAAATTTTTCGGATTTATGATGCTTGTTCTGTTCACATTTCTCGTGAGAAAATATTTGATCGAATGGGAATGTCCTTGGTGGGACTCTTCCTCCTCGGTTTTACTTCAACAGATGAAGGATGCTTTTCAAAAATTTAAGTCCACTGGTAATATGAAAGACTTTATTGCCTCTAAAAACCAGATTGCATTTACCAAGCGTTTACTTAAGAAAAAGAAGGAAGGGTCTTTTGTCCTTTTGTTCTTCTCTCAGTAGAGAGTGTAGGGCAGCTTATGTGTGGAAAAAGATTAAGTTATTTAATAAATCAGTGTTTCCTCATAAACCTGCCCCTATTTCTATCTGTAATTGGCAAGAACTTTTTTGTGGACAATTTGTGTCCTGCTTATGAGGAAAAGAGGTTCCTATCAGCTGGATGTGAGTAGTTGAGGAATCGGGTTTACTGTATCCGATTGATTTGGCGGAGGTCAAGTTTGTTATTAGTAATTCTAAAGATACTTGTCCTAGTGGTGATGGTATTAGCAATGGTATGATAGCCAGGTTTCCTTCAAATGTTGCTCAATTTTTCGTTGAATTTTTTATTTTTAGTATTTTGAAGCGAGCTTCCATTCCTAATGAGTGGGCAGAAATTTGTATTTTTCCCATTTTAAAATCAATATCCCAATTTGGTTTCGAGTTATAGGCCAATTGCTTTTTCATCTTGTGTTAAGAAGCTTTTTATATATAGTGGTGGTTGGAGAATAATAGGGTCTTTCCAAATCATTTTATTGGTTTTAGGAAGGACAGATCTACCACAGATTTGTTGGCTGTTCTTATCTGTGCTATTTATAAGGGTTTTGCTGGAAATCTTTATATGAGTGATATTTAAAAAGCTGTTGGGGATAATGTTAAGTTTCTTTCTTTTGCCGACGATTTATATATTTGTTTCTGGTTCAGATGTTCAGTTTTCTTGTCATTTTATTAATCTGCTTGTAATAATATTTCTATTCCAGTAAATTTTAATATTAGAATTTTAGTATTTTTTTTGTAATTTGGAAATAAAGCTGCTTTAACTATTAGAAACAGAATTCAATATCAGACTCTTCGCATTTGCATTAGTGCTATAAAAATCTACTCCTACTAATGCTTTGCTTATGGAATGTAGTTGCCCTTATTAATTCGAAGAAAGTGGTTAGGATTTAGATTTCTTTTGAGAAATATGTCGGTCCAAGATAATTTTGTCATCAAAGCTTCTGAATCGGTGTTTTTAGTTCTGCTTCAAGTATTCTAATTCATGAAGTTTGCCGCAGCATGCTTTAGTATATTCGGCTTTGTTTATGGCTGTCTCTAAATGCGGTAAACTTCGCGTCTCTAATCCAGTCATATTTTCTGACTCTTGTAGTGCTATTGATTATTTAAATAAACCAGGTTTGTGTTACAAAAGTAATTTTTGTTAGATTCCAAGCCATAGGCAATGAAGTGGCGAATTAATACCTAAAGAGGGTTTGCATCAAAATTCTACAGAATTTTTCAGAATTTATCAAAGTTTGCAATCACAATATTTTACTTGGAGGTCAGGCTGATTTTGATGAGTCCAGTGTGTCCAGAGATCATCATGGCAAAATTAACAGGCAGCCGTGGTTTAAGAATATTCCCTTTCATTTGAGGGATTTTATTACTACCTTTTGCAGAATTAGAATGGGTCACACTTTTTCAAATGTGCATTTATTCAGAATTGGAGCAGTTGACTCTCCTAATTCTACTTGTGGTGAAAGGCAGTCAATTGATCACATCTTTTTTTGGTGCGTAGATAATGGTCAGCATGTGAATATGTTACTTCAAAGTTTGATTGCAACGAATGTGCATGTATCTAAAGACTATATTTCCTTGTTACATGATCCTAATATTAAAGTTTTTGAAGCTATGTTGAAGTTTAAACGCTAACATTTTCTTTTAAGGAATCACTAACCACTTGGGTCTATGTTGAATGTTTCCTGATGGCTTTCTTTTTCGGTTGTCTAGGTCGATCTGGAGAAAGCCCTACATGGTGAACGGTCTTTACCTTTATTTGTTTTGCCTCACCTTCCATCGATTACAATATTATTGAGCTTGTGATTGGAAGATAAGTACCGGAAGGTATATAGTTCCATCGTCGATTTTGAAGAAGAAAAATTTTACTACAGAATCACAATATAATCTTAGAACAGGTAAGGTTGAGTTTTAAGTCGCCGATATCGACGACTTAGTTTTAAGTTCAATGGTGAGATCCGATAAGCTCTGTTTAGACAGCTAAGTAGTTCTTAAATTTTAAGTTGTGTCGGTAAGATCGGCATTAGAGAGTTAATAAAAGTATTCGTATAAATAGTTTACTATTTGGAAATTGACTTATCTTAACTTGTTTAATGGAGTTTATCAGTAAGTTTAACCATATACGAGTATTGCCTATTTTCAATGGTTGGATCTTTTTTTTTTACTTTTAATTCCTCGTTGAATCAAAATCCACATAAAAAAATTATTGCGAGTTATTCTAGCGATGAGTGATATTTTTAGGAAGGTATTTAAGGTTTGTTGTGGAAATGCGGGAAAGTTACAACATTGCGTTGGCAGTGCAGGGCTCTTCTGAGAGTTTACTCACTAAAAACACCACCCTTGAGGTCCCTAATAACATTATGTTCTTTCAGCAGTTTGCTTTTCGTGGTTACTAATTTGGTCATTTTCCCCGTTTTAACATTGTACTTTACCTAATTTTTGTTCAGTCGTTTCATAGAAATTTGGCAGAACGATTTATAAGGAATGAGTAGTGTGAATTCCCTTGCCTTTATTCTTATTAAATACTTAATACTTTATCCACAATAATTTTCTATTCAATGTTTGTAAATCAATAACTCTAAAATTAAAGTAGAATCAAAGAAATGGTTCCTACTTTGTAATCAAAATTTTAAAATTGAAAGCAAATGTTTTTGTAGTCATTTACTTATCGAATGCAATTAGCAGTAAAATTATGGAATAAATTCTATAAACATTGATTTGACTTGAAGGGAGAATTATTAAATTTTTTTGTTATTTATTTTAAATTTATTTTCAATATCATGTGAAGATCAAAATTGTTTATTAAATTCAAACCTATATTTTTTCATAGAGAATATTATTTTAAAAAATATTACTTTCAAATAGAAACCACTTTTATTGCCTAAATATTTTTTATACATATTATAATAAAATTCTCTATAAACATTACTGGTTTGCATTCAAAAAACAAAGTTCACCTTGAAATGACCTTTAAAATAGACAGTTCAAAATTTCAAAAAAAAAAAGAGTTCCGAGTGAATTTGCTGCATATACGCCCATTTCTCTCGGGACGCAACATATGCATATGCGACATATGCAGAATATGTTCTACTCGGAAGGCATCCTAAAAATTTTCAACTGATCTTAAAATTGGTACAAACTTATTTTCACCTAAAAATAAATAGGAAACAATAGAAAAACGATAAAAACTTTTGGCAGTGGTTTACCATAATGGTAAAGAACCTCTAACGTTATTATTTGTATAACTGATGCCATACTGGAGCATTGCAGAATTATCCTAAGACATATTTTGCATAAAACGGGATAAAACCTATTTACACTTCAAAATATGACTCTTTTAGTGCAGAAATATCCAAACTTAAATTCAATAAAATAAACCAATCTGGATAATGTTTCTCCAATATGGCGGCCATAAGAAAGTTGAATATCGCGGATTCGAATCTAGGAGGTAAAAACAATTTTTTTGACGTCATTTAACTCAGAATATCCAAAAATTTAAAGGTACCAAATTTCATTGATGTAGCAGTACTGGTTTGGAAAATATAATTTATTTTCTAAAATCACATTTTTTAGTTTATTGGCCGTAATAATTACGTGAGTAAGAGAGACAATGTATATTTCAAAATTAAGGTCCATATTAAAAATATGAAATATAATTTTATGGCCTATAAATTTTTTATGAAATACCCATAACCCATAATAGAGTACAAACTTTTATTTATGAAAATTAATATATACATGTCAAAAGCTTTTAGAGTAACAAAATGCGTTGTTTTTTATTTATATTAATAAATAGAGAGCTGTTTCATAAGTCATCCATCAAAAATTGTTGAAATAGCCCAAAATATTTCACCTGCTACAAAAATTTACTAGTTTATTGAATTATTTTGATTGATCACGCAAATAACATGTGTGAAAAGCGTTGAGCTCTTTAAAACCTCATTAAATTTGCAATACTTCAATAAACCAATATTATAATAAAGTGATTAAATTTTAAATTGGAGCCCTTAGCTACTTCTTATGCGCGAACAATATTGTTTTCGCAAGTGAAAGCATTTGCATATCTTAAATGGAAATCGTATAGGCAAAAAGTATGGGACAGCACACATACATCAGTCAAACGGCATAATCTAAGCGACAGTAATCTTATATATATGTATGAAGAGGTCCTTATGATTGTCATTTTTAAACGAGGACGACGTGATGTATCTAAAGAAATCTGTAGATCAGAAACTCTTTATTCTTTTCTCCGCATTAGTATTCCATGCTTGATTTTCCACCATTTATATCTCCAAAATTCAAATATTTTAAACTTTAATTAGGTTATTTAAACATATCTTTTAAGTTATAATTATACTATAAAATTACAGATAATTAGAAGAAAATTACATCAATTGTAAAAGAAATGACATAACCTTAATTATATAGGTGTCTACTTAAATATTGATTGATATGATTAATGAATTAATCCATATGTAATCATAAAGTCTTAACTATAAATCTGTAGTTAAGTGAAATTTAATCATTAGCTTTAGATTAATTTTCATTGAATACAGTAACAATCAACGTAATTTAGTGAAAATTTTATTAACTAATGAATTAAGTTATTAATTAAATCGAAATATTTTTATTTTGTTAAAAGATTTGGAGGAGATTTTTTTACTGAATTGTGGTTGGTAGCTGATAAATAAGTTTTGATTTTATTTTGTACGCGCTATAAATACTCAAGTATTGCACTTCAAGGAAGGCAAAGAATATTGGTCTTTCCTGTAAGAAAGAACTTTGATGGTAAATTGCAATCGCTTATTCAAAGATGCTTAACCGCATGTAAACAGGGTCGGAAATTGACAACAGAGCTCTCACAACGTAATTTCATATTTTCCTGGTATGTTTTATACAAAAATAACTTTATTATTACTTCAGCAAGTAGAAATACACTTTTATGTAGGTTTGTAGGGTAGGTATAAAAGTAATAAATGTATTCCGGATTTTCAAAATTGAATATTTCTAGGAAACAAATTATTGTAAAAATTCTTACTTCTAACGTTATTGGATGAAATACTAATTCACTGCTCAAAATGGTCTAGGGAACACGGCTATATTTTCAGGAATTGCTCTTATTTTTTATCCAAATAAGATATTTTAATGTTAAAAAACAGATTTTATTTATTAAAAATAAAATAATCATTACCTCTACAGGGTGATTCATAATGAGGTGTAAAAAAATCGTACACATATTCTAAATAATATTTGGAACAATAAAGTGTTGAAAGATGTTTTTTTCTATATTCCTAACAAAGTTATTTAAGTTCAAATATAAGAAAAATCGAACTGCTTTCATATTTAAAAGAGAATTTATTATGGTATTTCTCTGAAAACAAACAAATCTCCTATTGTATAAATATTTCTGGGTGGGTAAGGAAGATTTTGATGATAGTATGGTGTTTGTTTCCATGGAAATACCATAATACACCCGTACAGCAACTAATCATGATCACCATAAATCTACGTCTTCACCTACGATAACTACAGAGTTATGTTGTTGTGCAAGGTCCTTTGGTGTAATTACAATAAGTATATCACAACCTCATGTCCTCATGTGCCTTCTTTGTGTGAATAGTCCAGTCAAATGAAGGTTTTCTAGTAACAAAATTGCGGAAGTTTTTTCTCAACGGATCTATGTTTTTTGCGATGTTGAATCCGAATTTTAAGTTTGCTGCCTTGGTTACAAAAGACAGGTAAGTTGTATCATGAAGTATCGATATCGAAGAATATACCTGATATCATATGCGAAGATTTTAGTCGTCTTAGTTTGGTTGTTGGTGGTCCAGGTAATGTTTCTTGGGGCAGCATTGGGTAGCGCACTTGTACCTGAAAAGAGGACGCCAATTATCCCGAAACCTTATTCCGGTAGTTCACTAGCGCACATCAACTTTTGGGGTAGACCTGCGGCGCTAATGATCATACCTTTATATTTTTCAAAAAATGTGGAGATCGCGTTTCAAAACTGTAGTAAAATTTCTACTTATTAACAAAAAATAACTAAATTTTTCTAAGACTATAACCTCACCAAATCACAATGTATATTTTAAAAAAAAAATCCGCATCAAAACGTATCAAACTCTACCCAAAACTAACCTAACCCGACCACCACAGAGTGTATTTTAATTTAGGTAATCCTTTCGGTACCTGTGTATTTTATAATAAGTGCGCTAGGCAATGCAGCCTTTTAATGGCAAAGTTTTACGACTTGCGCTCCACCAGCATGTTTAATCCGTTTAGCTGATTTGGTGCGCTAGCCCAAATCGCCCGTTTCTTGAGCGCTCGAAGGTCCAGGTGTAAGGTCTTTTGCAATAGATCGTACAGGGAAAATATCAGAGGCTGTGGAAGGTCCAGGCTGAACAGTGAGTTATTGCTGTTCTTCAACTAATATAATTGTAATAGAATAATTAATCTAATGATAGAGAAAAACTGATTATTGTTAAGGCAAAATGGTGCAAAATATTAATTGTCGTCGATGTTGGAGCACGACACGCCTTCAGAGTTTTTATCAGGAAAATTACTTGGATCTCTGGGGGTGGAAGTTGACAACAGATGGGTTGGTTCCCACTACCAAACTGAAACACCTAGAACCGTCTTCAGCTTGTATCTTGCCAATGCAAGACAGATTGCGAAGGTCAGTTTGGGTGAAGTGTTGTCCTCCAACATCGACGACAATTTGGGTGCAGAAGAGGAAGACGACCTAGATGAGCCCCTTGTAGTAACATCTTTCAGCCGTATGCATTAACGTTAATTAGTCGCTATAATAACATTAATAATTCTATCACAATTTTATCAGTTGAAGAACAGCAACAACTCAATGTTCAGCATGGACCTTCTACAACCCCTGACCCTTACCTGGACTTTCAAGCGCCCAAGAAAGATTGCCTGGGCCACCCATAACCAAACTGAGATGATTAAAATACATCAGGTACTTCTTAATACATCGATACTTCACAATAGAACATACCTGCCTTTCGTTTGCATGTTCTAACACAAAATTACTTCTTTCTTTTCCAGATGGAGAATCTACTCGAAGTGATGACCAAATCCTGGGGTCGACTTTCACTCAATTCATGACACATGTACAGTAGTACATACATATTTCATATTCAGCTTTATATTCAATATATAAATATAATTTGTTAACGTTTTCATCAAACATGCTTTGCCATCAATTTATTCAAAACTTTTTAAAACGAATTACGTTGTCATTTTGGCTGTAGGGCGCAGGAGGCATTTTTCGGAATTTTCGCTATGCTCCCTTCCCCCATTTGAGAAAATTTAATGTTCGAGTTATCTCTTGTAAGAAATTTAATGTACTTTCACGTAGTATAAGGGTTTTTGTTAAAAACATGTATATTTTTCGAGTTGTAGTAAGTGGGAGTGGGTTTTTTTGACGTTTTAGGAGAAGGGCTGAAAAATCTCTGTTTTTTAGCGCGTTGACTGGTGCATTTCGTAGGAAATTTTATCTACTTTAATTTTTCCTGGAATGGTCATCTTTTAAAAACGCATAGTTTTCGATATATTTGCGAAAAACAGAAAAAAGTGCGAACATTTTGAGGTGTTTAGCGTTTTTCGTTATGAAACCGAACTCCTGCAAAGCAGCAATTCGGATTCAGCATACCAAAAAACATATAGAACCGTTGAGAAGAAAAACTTCCGCAATTTTGTTACGAAGCCAGTAGATTTGAACACCAATTGACTGGACTAGAAAGTCAACTGCTGTAAAATAGTCCTTCTACATTATATTCAGTCGCTTTTTATTTTTCATATTACCTAGTAATCTTTCTTGTGGCATTGTAGGTACCATTGTTTTTTTATTTCGTTCATCAAATCTATAAAATGCATTTTTTTGCTAAAATTTCTGATTTTTACCGAATTTTCAACGCGGCTTTGATCAAAAACCATATATCGTACAAAAAAAAATGATACAAACATAAATTGTAGGTAATTTTCTTATCTTAGTTTAATATGCCATCACCTTTTGCGAAAAATGCTTACTTTGCAAGTTATAAGCCAAAAACCAAGAAAACCTGCGGGTTTTAGTGTTTTTTGACGATTTCTCATATTCTCCGAAAAAACCCTAAAATATTTGACTGGAGTAATAGTGAAAATCATTCGTGTGCGTTTGGGACTGCATCGGGCACAACTCCACTAAAGCCTACTTTACATTGTATGATTTATATCATGATATGATTTTGGGAAAAGGATAATGGGCGTATGAGCCAATTTCAAAATTTTATCGGAACAACAGAAAACATCTGAACATTTAGTATTAAACATTTTGAAATGAGTATATTTAAAGATTTCGCACGTTGATATTCAATGCATAATCCTATACATATACGCATATTTACCAAGAGACATAAGCGTGTATTCAGCGACCGTTATGATAAATTTAGAGACGTCGTTATCGTTAATCACGTGATTAAAAAATATTTCTTCATAAGAAATATTTTCTTAAAGACGTGATTAACTTTAACGACGTCTCTAAAATTTTCATCACGGTCGCTGAATACATGCTAGAGTAGTTCAAATTTTCTATTAAAAACTTTAAAAAATTATTTTTCACAAACTGAATGAAGATGTCTCACCACAGTAAATTAAATAGAAAAGTTTTAAGAACTAAAGAGGAATTATATTTGGCTGCAATTGCAATGTGTCCTTTTACTACAAAGATTCATTCACTACACTTTATTTTGTTCTGGTATTGTTCGCTATTGGAAATTTCTTTTGTTGCCGTAGATAAATCACACAATGTAAACGTAAACATCGATGCGTATTATAAAATCAAATAAAAAATCATGTGACAAATCGCACAATGTAAAATAGCCCTAAGGACACCCCTGCTATCTATGCAGGAGCCTTCAAAAAATCCCCTGTTACTTAGTTATTAATAATCAATGAAAAAATGAAATTTTGCAAATACAAAATTGATTATATGTTCTTTCGAACGGGCAGACTAATTTTTTGACATTATGATTAATACTCTCTTAATTCAGTCTTTAATTATTATAAAATGAACACTTTTTGAGGGAAAATATTTAACATAATTTAACTTTTTTTAAAAATTTTGTCCGCCCTATCGAAAGGTTGATGAATTTACTTTATTATAAAAACCCAAGTAAACGTCTAAAAATGCACTGGGATGATTTCTCTATGAATGTTTCTTGTCCATTAATGCGATCCATGAGTGCATTAAGATCCGGGGACTACACTGGCCATGGCAAAACATTAATGTTTCATCCTGGAACCATGCTAAATTTGGGTGTGCATTATCATGCATATAAACATATTAGCGTGTATTCAACGACCGTGATGAAAAATTTAGAGACGTCGGTATCGTTAATCACGTGATTAAAAAATATTTCTTCACAAGAAATATTTTCTTAAAGACGTGATTAACTTTAACGACGTCTCTAAAATTTTCATCACGGTCGCTGAATACATGCTAGCGTATTTGATACATTACATCAATTATACAAACGATGTCTGTTCTAGGGTCTAAAACGAATCCACCCCATACCATTACAGAACCTCTTCCATAATTGTGCTCTTCCTGGAAGTGTCAAACTCTTACCTTCCTGCTATCTGGTCGAAAACAAAATCCAGACTCATCTGTAAACAGAACCCTGCTCCAATCCTCCATACCTCAATTTTATATGTTCTTCTGTCCATGCTAAATGAGCAGCTGTAGTCCCTCGATAAAGTGCTGGAGCTTCTAACGGGATGACGAGAATACAAACCAGCTTCATGAAGACGGTTTGTATTGTGCCTAGCTTCTATAATAATATGTCTATCATCTACAATGGTAGTAACTCTTCCTGGTCCTAAATGCCTTTTAGCCACATCACCAGTTTCCTGATAGCGCTGCCATAATCGCCAAATTATACTTTGCGAGGTCCCAAATAGAAAATAGAGTATAGCCACTTAAGTTTGCGAACTACCTCCTTCTATCATCCTCACAGCACGTAAAATTTTATTTTTATATCTACGCTCCATAATCAAGCTACACCTCAAGTTTGAATAACTAAATGATATAAATGTGGCCCTATTGTAGAAATAAACTAATAGATGAAAACATACTCCTATTATGTAATTAAAATTGTTTGATAAAAAGAATATTTATCGTATATTCTTTTTATCAAACAATTTTAATTACATATTATTTTTATTATTATTATGTTTTTTCCTTAGACTATTTTGAGCAGTGAATTTCTAATTAGAACCGATATTATTGTCCCCCTTAAGACTGTAGTAGCTTTATAACTGTGTATTTAATAAGTAACGATGTTGGCAACATAAAGTCCAATAAACTTACCTAAAATGCTCTAAATATTACGTGACTATAAAATAATAAGCAGCACATTTTGAATAGTCTTTAGTGACATCTCATAAATCTGTCACATGCGAAGAAGGACATAAAATTGGTCCCAGAGGTAATAAAGTATAAATTTTATTGATGTAAAAATGTTTCAAGACGTAAATTAAATTTTAAATAATATAACTGAGGACCACAAGTTAGTTTTTCACTCTGCAGTATACTTATACTATATTTTTCTTATCATATATTAATTGAGCTTTCGAATCAAACTGAAAAGGATATTATCAAATTTCTTCATCATCATAGTTTATTTTTTAAATTATTGTTAGGAAACTGTTTTAGTGACAACATACTCGTGAAAAAAATAAATTAAATAATAATAATATTGTTATAAAAACATTATATTGTTGGATATTATTACCTCCAATAAATTGTAATAATAGTTACAATTTTTTATTTTGTTAAATTAAATGTTATGTTATCACAAAATATTAGTGATTTATCTTACTTGGGATAAGTTAAGGCACGTAAGTATTAAGCTGTTAAGCTAAAGGAGGAACATCATTCCAAATAAAGAATGCCCAAGGCAAATGGTTTAAAAGATCGATAGAAGAGGAGACACCATAATTCCCGTGTGGCTAAAGATAAAACTTGTGAACGTGACCATAATTCCTATAAGCCACTTTCTCATCAAGTTTATTTAACTGTCACAGTACCGCTTTATATCGATCAAGTTCCGCATTTTCAATAAATATCATTTCAAATAAATATTGACAGATTATATTATATATTATATTAAAGTAGATACTAACTTTTTTACTAGTTGATTCAGAAGAAATTTATTTTTTCGTAGAGAAATAATCGAGAATTCATGGGGTCTATCAATAATTACTGGGGCAATTGAACAATTCGCAAATCACTAGATTCAATGTAGGTAATGGGATTGTTGTGTTATGACCGTAAGTAACCATGAACAAGCAGGTGTTGGCAGGAATTAGCAGGACCTTCCTATTTCCTATTAATTCAAATATCAACCATTTGGAAAACATGTAAGAAATTGCAATTGCCTAGATATCTAAGAACATTATAGACTATCTATTAATTTTTAATTTTTTTCTGTTACTCTAGTGTATAGTTACTGGAGAAATCAAGAATATTAACTAGATGTAATTTTATACTCGTGGTATATGTTCTGAAAAGTTAAATTATTTAAAAGATAATTCTTCTCATATCTTTCGTAATGGCTCCCCAAAAATAAAGCAATAAAGAAAGTTTTAAAATTAAATTAAAGTAAATTAAATGAAATAATAATTTAAGAGCTGTGCATAAAAATGGCGCGATAAGGGACACGCCGAGGATTATCGGGTGAAACTTTACTGATAATCTGAAGTCTTAATTTCAGTAAACGTCGTTCAATAAGCAGCTATCTAGCTCTCACAGCCGTGGAGTTAAGGAATGCATTTAAATTGAGCCTTAAAGACATTCCCTATCCATCAAGTGGCATCGACGCCATCCCTAGGGGGCCCTATTGCACGTAGCACACCGACTAACTACTACTTCCGGTCCTGATCCGGAAAACAACTTTTCCGCTTGTTATTATCAATATACTTGTTTAACAACTAAACAATGTACGTGACGCACACATCATTCTTTTTCCTCTGTTTAAACCACTTTAAACCCTTCCACAAAGTACAAAAGAAACCGTAATAAAAAACGAAAGGCTAGCTTTTAGTTAAAAGCTGATGGTATTATTTATAGTTTTTCCTTTTATCGAAACCTAGTTATTTTTTATAATTTAGAAATACTTAAATTGTCATTTATGGAGTAAAAATATGAATACGAATGTCATGAAATCATTTTGATATTCGCAATCGGCTTTGTGAATTTACAATAATTCACTTTAAATTGACAGTCATAAAGAATCTAGAACATAGACTACATTTGGATTGGATTCAATAAAGATTGACTTAATCCCCATTTTCTTCCGAAAAAAACATGTCAGATTGGATTCGTCAATCCAATCCAATTGTCGATTTCAGAAAAAATGTGGATTGAGTCAATCGCTATTCATTCTAATCCGGATCGAGTTACACGAGATAAACGTTGTCATGAATCAATCAACGCGTACTATTTAAAATACAGCGTTTAAAAATATCATAAATGTTTGAGAATTTGATAAAACCATAATGTTCTTCCAAAATAATCGAATCTCATTTATTATAACTAATAAGCTACGTTTATAGATCATTGCATGTTGATTAAGTATAAATAAAAATGTTTGCTCTACAACCATTAGGTTAGAAATTACAGCCATTTTTATAGCGCTAGAAAAATATTTTGGTCCTATTCGTTAGATTTGGACTCACTGATAAGGAATCAATAAATTAGCGCCATCCAACGTACTTTTTAAAATAAAGAATTGATTTGGGTTCGCTAAAAACGAAACAGTAGTCATGGTTCAGACCTTTTATGGAGCAATTTTGTGCAAAACTGTAAGTTTGATGTATCCTCCTATCTCACTCTTATCATACCAAACATGTGATTTGGGAATCTCAGTTTCAAATCCCGGGCAAGGACAATTTTTCATTAAGAAATTTGTCATTCAAAGTTACTTCTGGTTTCGGATACTTCCGCCTTGCTTTGGAAATTACGAGTTACACCAAAAGATTATTTAGGTTGACTTTGGTGGTAATTTTTTATTCTCATCAACGTACGACAAAAGATTCTTCAAATAAAGAGATGGTACGAGTGGTCTGGGGCACTCAGTATATGCTAAAATTAATCCTGATAAGTCTAAGTTTATTTGTTTTGGACCAAAAAACTCAGAAAACAATTTATGGATACCAATCACTTATTTAAAATCGATTACTCAAAAATTTAAATTTGCTATGAATGTAAAAACTTAAGATTAATCTTTAATTGAGTTTTCAAGTTCCGCAAATAGTTCGGAAAACTTTCAGCAGTATTAAAACCCGTCTCATCCTTGTATATCGAGGAAGCTTTGCGAAATGTGACTGGGATAAAAAAATTATCATCAAAGAGAATACATAGAATCTATTCAACATGGGTCGAGTGTGGTATTGTTAGAAAGGTCTTTTGAAAACAAACAACTTTTATTCGAATGTTTTTTTTATATTTTGAATATTACAAAAATAAATAATAGTATATTGTAATACACGTGTGGATATGATCCAAATATCGCACGCAGGGCGCGGTTTGGAGCACGAGCCGTAGGGCGAGTGCTCCAAGCGTCCGAGGGCGATATTGGATCCATATCCACACACGTTTTACAGTATGCTTTTTCTACGACCAAAATAATAATTATTTTAGATTGTAATTACATGAACAGAAAACGTAAGTAAAAGATTAGGGATAACGCGGCTCGTTAGGTTGGTAGTTGTTATTTTTGACTTTGACAGATAAAATGACGTCTAACGTTGAATGATTTTGTTAATTTCATCGATGTTTTTATTGAAATATGTTTTATGTGAAATCGTGACGAGAATCGTGGAGTTATTACAAATAAATATGCAGATATGTAGTATGTAATACATTTTTTTAAATATTAATTACGCTTTCACATTAATTATCAACATAACCTTTAATTTTACAAACTTATTTTTTAACAAATGTACAGTTGTAAAAATTACAATATTTATAAATATTTGTTTTTTCTAATTCTTCTATACTACTGTCTCTTTCTACGGTATTGGAACTACTTTGGATGGTCTGCGATGGAACTAAGTTTAAATTAAAAGTAGTTTCTTTATTAATTGTGCTCGAGCCTTGTGGTTCTGGATATGAATGACATTCAGCCGATGTTGAAGGTTCTTCCAAACAATGTTGAATCGAATTGTGGATGGTTTTTCCAATATTTTGTTTCTTGCTTAGTGATTGCTCAACATATGTCTCCATAACTGTCGTCGACTTCCATCCACCAAAGTTTTTTACGGTCAGAGTGTCTCCGCCAGCATCGGCTAAAATGGAAGCTCCTGACCGACGAAAAGAATGACCTGTGTATAAATCGTAATCAGGTAATTCCAAAAATTTGGCAATTTCTTTTGGTTGATTCCCAATTTTGTTTATGCCTACGACTTGATTAAAACATTTTCCGTTTTGATAATTTAGCAAGAATTCGGGTCTATTGGGGCGAAGATTAATGTATTTTTTACAAATTTCATAAAAATTGCCCGAAATTATAAAGTTTCGATCTACTTTTGTTTTTGTATCAATTAATTTAACCAATAACTCATTCCCTAAATCACGAATATTATTAATTTCCAATTTTTTTAGTTCCTGCCTTCTACATCCACCAGATATTCCGAAGATTAAAACTACCTACAAATTTAAGGAAATTGCATTTAAAAGAAGAATGAAAACGCCATGCTTGAACTTACCTTTGTGAATAAATACTTATTGTCCGGAGCTTTATCCAAAAATTGCTTTATTTGTTCTTTAGTTAGAATTTTTGATTTTTTAGTTTTATATCCTGATGATTTTGATTTTAAAAATGATTTTAATTTTAAAAATTTTGAAATGTCAACATCGTTTTTTATTAATAGTGTTGATCTTAGCATCGAGTATTTTACCCATAAGGTACTGGGTTTAAACGTTTGAGAAAGTTTTTGCATATACGCAAGCATTACATTCTCCGACACGACCTTAATTTTATTTTCAATCGTCCATTGCATAAATTTTTTATAAGTATGTTCATACTTAAAACGGGATTTATCTGGCAACAATTCATTACTTGTAGCCTCTGCTACTTTCCGGATATCTGGGGGTGTACATGTATCTTCTTCAGAATCCGAACTATCCATTTTAATCGTAATTTCTTCTAAATTTTTACAAATTTGTATGTATTTATTTATATGATAAGTTTTAATGCTGACTTACCTATGTATTTATATGTAATCAACAAATAATAAAGATTATAGTTATAACAATTATTCACGAAATTGGTTTGCTTAAAAACAAAGTAGCATTTGAATTTAAATAATATGACAGATGGCTATGTTAAAAGCTGCGTTCGTTTTACTACGAAATCCATTGACGTTTAGATAGTCTATGATCATAAAGCTGTTTTAAATACGAATTTAATTTCAATCACTTGAATTTATAGTTTTCAAAAATTAGGTAAATTAAAATTTTTTACATTAATATTTTAAATTATTGTGATATTTTGATATTTAATGAATAATGACATCATGAACTTGGGGACATTTTTTCAGTTGGCCAAACTGATTTTCATAACGCACGGGTGTGCGTTAAGTGGCACATAATGCTTCAGCTTGTCATATCATTAAGTGACCTATATTTGGTAGGGAGTAGAAAAATAAGAATTAAAGTTAAATTCATTTACCTACTAATTATTCTTATTCCCATCAAGTAAGCTTTGATTTTTTATAAAAATTATTTAACTACTGATAGATGACACTGTTCGTCCTCTGTGGCAAAAATTTGAACTAAATTCTGTAGGAATGTTTGAATATACTCCAACAAAATTTACGAGTTTTCTTCTATTTGTAATTATTGTTAATCCGGTTTTTATTTAATTTAGTGTTCTTTAAGATTGTTCGTATTTTTCTGTCTTGTTTGAGGAAATTATAAACTGTTCTTTTGCACATAGAAACATGAAGTCAACCTTACTACTGGTTTCGATAGTTCATTAACTTGCCACAGAGGGCCAACAGCGCCATTTATTGAATTAAATATGTTTTTCCATTTGAAAAAACTGAGTTAGGGTTAGAATGACCATGAAGAAGTCCTCCAGGTGAAAACTAACTGTTCTCATTCTGTGGCCCCTTTAAGACCAAATAATTTTTATTTGAAACGTTTTTTTCTAAAACTCTTACTTTTGGAGATATTTCGACTATTCACTTATCTCGTATAAAGTTTTATAATTATTGCGTCTTATCTATTGTCTTATATTTGAAATAGAAACTATATAACTGTCTTTTTTAAACAAAAATATGGAAAAAATACAAGGAAATCTGTCATTGATTTAAAATAATTTCTGAATTAAACTTTTTAAAACATTTACCCTACTGCACAAAAAAGTACCTGTATTATGACAAAAAATCTTTTTGGTTACGGCTCAAAATAAAGAATAAGGAAGCCATTTTGAAATTAACATTCTTGTTTTATGAAGATTGCGCAAATACGATTTAAATGTTTTTTCAGTGAATTATTAATATAGGCACGAACAAAACTCGACTACGTTGTCCACGAACTTTCTTTCTCCAATATAACAAAGATACCCATGTAGTCCAACGCCCTGTGTGACTGTGACACCCTGTATAGGACATTTTTTCAAAATAATTTATTATTTCTAAAAAAAATGCTTTAAAATAGAACATATTTAATTTATTAAACATAATAATATCTTATACACATATTTTGGCCATTTTAAATAAAAAATTATCCCTAACAGTTTCTACTTTCATATGATTTTTAAAATAGCAATTCGTGCATCGGTGCAGATGCAACTTTTTTGCAGTTAATTTTACATGAATTCAAAATTCAAGTAGAGTAGGGTTTTAACCCGGGAACTCACTGGTGGAATATGATGCCTAAACCACAATTTAAAGTGTTTTCTTTCAAAGCTTTTCATTGGGCGCCAAAACACGTTAGCTAGTAATCAGAGACCGTGATGAAAATATTTACAGACATTTTTAAAAGACGTGTTTTACTTTATTATAGACGTCTCTAAAGTTTTCATCACGATCGCTGATTACAGGATAGTATGTTCATCGAAAATGGAATAATATCAGAAAATCCACTAATTTAATCAGTGAATCTCCGACACTAAACTGTGTTCACCAACGCCGACGGTCTACTCTAATACGATTTTTTAACTTGGTTAAGTGTTATTAATTTACATATTCACCCATTTTATCGAAAAAAATAATAGTTATCATTAGTAGGTGGAAATAAAAGATTTTCTCAACAAAACTTTATTTTAATTATAAGCTATAACATATTTTTCTAAAACAATAGGTACAAAATATTACATAGGAGTCGGAGCTCAAAATGTATATTAAAAAATAAAATAAATTTTTACCAGCCAAAAGTGCGCTTTTCAAGTATTTTGCCGATAATTTTCTTAATAAATATATTATTTTCTGTAGTTTACAAAAATAACTTAAACTCTAAGATGGAAATTTTTGATTAAATATTAATTTCTAAGACAGAATATACCTTTAATGTTTTCTACGTTATAACGATCACATTCTTTAATTAACACTCCACGATTTTTGTATATAATTTTTTGTAAATCAGAACATCTCCAATTATTTTCTCCTATAGATACTCTTTTAAGATTTGGTAAGTACACAACTAAGTTTCGGTATCCTATTTGATTTTCCATATAAAAGTCATCATAAATATTATTATAATTACCTAATGTGCAATTTGTTACATCTAATTCCACGAGTTTATATAAATCCAAAAGTTGCACTGGATGAAATTTATCCAAAGAGTTATGCGATAAATTTAAACTATGTAAAACCTGTAATCCTGAAAAATATCCAAATTCTATCCGAGTTAATTTGTTTTGTGATAAATTTAAGTCTTTAAGATTCTTAAGATAACTCAATGATCCAAGTAAAATATTTTTTAAATTATTATTTGATAAATCTAAATATTCCAATCCTTCTAAATATTTAAACGAGTTTAAGTTTAGTTTACTGATGTTATTATAGCCTAAATTTATTTCCATTATTCCATAATTTCCTTCAAAAACATTTCCTGGAATCTCCATTAACTTATTATGCATCATTGTTACTGTCGTGGCTTCGAATTCATTCATAAACAGCTTATTAATATATGAAATCTTATTATTATCTAAATTCAATCGGTGAATACTTCTTAAACCATTAAAAGTATTTTTGGACAGACTTTTTAAATTGTTACCATTTAAATACACGTCATTCACGTCCTTTAAGTTAATGAACGAAAAATTTGCGATTTCTTCTATTTCGCAGTTAGCAAGTGAAACTGATTTTACCACTGGAAGGAAAGGAAATAACTGTGGGTTAATTACAGGCAAAGTACAATTTTCACAAACTAAATGTTCCACATTTTTCCAATTTATATTTTGACTAAAATCTTCAATGTTTGCACAGAGAACAGTAACTTCTTCTTCATATTGGTATTTGCACAATTCTTCATTAGCAACTGTACTTTTATGAAAACTTAATACTGTTAATAATGTTACATAAAGTTTCACTTTCATAAATTTCATTACTATTTGTTAAGAATTCAGAGTAGTTACTAAACACTAAAATATATTTAGTACTGTTGAACGTAATTTCTTCTCTAACCTGTTTTGACTACTATTGTAAAAATTTAAAACAATTGAAATTTAAATATGGCTATTTATAATTATGTATCAAACATACATAATTTAATGAAAAGGATTACTAATGAGTAGGAGCTTTTAATTTTATTGTTTTCAAGGTTATCTGGACATAAATACATGACCGGAGGATTAACTATCAAACACCAACCCCCGAAACGCATTCAACATTTATTTCCAACTATACAGGGTGTCCCATTTGACGTTGGACTGTATGGGTATCTTTATTATTATTGGAGATAGAAAGTCGGTTAAATGGACAAAGTAGTAGAGATTTTTTCAGATATTAATTATTCATTTACAAAAAATTTGAGTATCGCATCGTTCCAACGCAATCTTGAAAAAACAAGAAAATGCGATTTTCAAAATATGGCTATAACTTCGTTATTTTCGGTGGTACCAAAATTTTTTTTGATGTAATACTGACAATTTTTGTGTAAAATGCAGTATAACAAATGGATATTTTTTTTTTCGCCAACGGATTGACCGGAAATGAACCAAACTTATTTTTTTCTTATGGCAGCCGTATTGGATTTACACATATTCGGAAGTATGTAATATTTTAAGAAAAATAGAAATTATTTTATTTTACTAACCAAAAATGGCCTTGAATAGATGTAAACTGTCAATACACATGTGTTAAGATTTATTTTACATTTAATATTTTAAATAGTTACATTTATGTTATTGACAATTTACATCTCTTAAAGTCCAATGTTAGTTTGTAAAATCAAATAATTTAATTTTTTTTAAATATGACATCTGGTATACCAAATTACTCAGAAAAAAATACTGATTCCGAATATGTGTAAATCCAATAAGAAAAAAATAAGTTTGGTTCATTTCCAGTCAATCAGTTAGCGAAAAAAATATTCATTTGTTTTACTGCATTGTACACAAAAATTGTCTGTATTATGTCAAAAAACTTGTTTGGTACCACAGAAAATAAAGAAGTTATAGCCATATTTTAAAAATCGCATTTTATTGTTTTTTCATGATAGAGTTGGAACGATGCGATATTCAAACTTTTTGTAAATGAATTATTAATCTTCGAAAAAATCTCTGCTACTTTGTCCATTTAACCGTCTTTCTATCTCCAATAATAACAAAAATAATAACAATATAAATACCTACATAAAACATAAAAGTGTAGAAAAACAATATGATACGCGAGATGCAATGGAACGACAATTACAAAGCTGTTTCGTGATTTCAAATATCTTGTTTGTAAATTAATAAATTTATTCGATACATTTTGATGACCCTGTATTTTTGAAGAATGAAAATTTTTTAAATAAATCGCCTGCGGTTTCGGTGCTTTCCAAAAGCACGCCCTGCTCGCGAGATGAAAATTTGGAGAACATGATGCCGGTGTTGAGTTTATTTCCCGGGTCGGTCCCCGATTATGGACTTTTCCACTCTAAATGAGTCCTGGAATCTGGAATTCATCCTTAAAATATTTCCGGTACGTATTGGGACACCCTACATTATATCTACTTTATTATACTCTAATATTTTTATAATGTAGGTATTTTGTTTTTGTTTCTTGCTATAAAAGAAAGTTTAGTTTTTGTTTGTATAACTACTGTATTTTTGTACGACTTTTGTCCTTACATTTATTAAATGAACCAAATTTCAGCTTGTTATTCAAAAATTAAATCCTAATTTATCTGGACTATTGTATACAATCCCTGGGATTTTTATACAGTTCCTGAATTTATCACCTTGCCGATAACATTTTCATTGATAATGAATTTTTATTATAAAATTTTTACTCTCAATTTTTTTAAATAATTAATACCATTGATATTATCAACATTGTTCGACGAAAACGGTCTGACTTATTAAGAGCATCTTCCTAGACACCCGCGATAAATTTTCCGTTGGAGATAATAACAAGGAATAGAAAATCCATCCCACTTTTCTGGAGTTCTTTGCAAATTATGACCAAATAACTGATAATTAATACGAATCCCTAGAGGGCGCGCGAGTTTGGGAGGGAAAAGGGGGAAAAAATCATGAAATCGAGCATTAGTTCTGCAGTCATAACTCAAGTTTCCCTCGTTAGATTTTCAATTTTTTTTCAGATTTATAATCTTAATTGAATAGGCTACATCTTGCCAGAGAGTTACCTTCTGCAACTTAGCACAAAATTAATTAGAGGGGTCCAAAGTTTATTACTTTCGGAATTACGCTCATTTGAAAATCGCATTTTTATGCAACTTCATTTACACCAGAAGTTGGACCCAAGTGCCCCAACTTCCTTATTTTAAAAGATTTTTCCATCCACTTTCGGTATAACCGGAAGTTCCACAAAATCAAAAATACCTATATTAGAAAGTTCGCAATTAGATTCCTAGGTAGACAAATTTTCAGAATCGAAAACATAACCGTTGAAAAGTTAGCAGGGGGGGATTTACTTTATGTCCGCACTATATCTTTTATTTTAAATTACAAAATTGCATGGTTTATGGATGCAGTGGCGTAGCGTCAAATTTCGGGCCCCCGCGATAGGTAAAAAAATGGGTCCTTTTGTATGCGAAAATCGCAAATTGGTCGGTTTGGGCCCCAAAATATCATCAATGAAAACTCGTTAGGGATGTATTTAATGAAACATTTCATCGGTAGTCAACACAGTTTCAAAATTTCTTTTTAAAAATTATAAAAATTTGCACACAAGGACACAAGTCAATAATAACTTCAATACAGATCCATTCGATTTATGCAATGAATGAATTCATGTAATAATTAGTTTTAAAAAATGAAAATAAGGAAATGTCCACACTGTGCACTTGAAAATTAGCAATAAATGGCAAAATATTTAAGTGTATGCTTATGCTGGGCCTTACAAAATTAAAATTTATCAAAAATTATTTACGTTCATCCCAGGAACGTTTTACGAAATTAGCGATATTAATATAATTATCAATTAAACATAAAATAATTTAATTTTGATTCTTGATGATATTAAAGGTGAATTTTCAAAAAAATATATACAGGGTGTTCCATTTAAAAAGGTGGAATAGTTCGCGCTCCAATTACAAAACACCCAGTATAAACAAAAATAATTTCTGGTTATCCACATCCATAAACAATATTATAAATAAAGCTGTCCTAGAACTTTTCCCGGACCCCATATTATTAATTTTTACATTAATTATTAATTGTAAATTAATTTTAACATTAGGTTCTGTCAATTTTTTTTTAAACAACATATCTCTGTAAACGTAAAGGATTACAAAAATAATTGAATTCAACAATAATTATTTTAAAATTGTATTTTTACTAAAAATTAAATCAAGTTACAAATAACACATATATTTTACATCGAAAATAAAATTTTCCCTTCAATTGTTGTATTGATATATCGTTTTTTAAGTCACAAAGTGAACAAATTTTAAAAATGAAACCTTGGGTCCAAATAACAACAATATTTACATATAAATTATTTATATAATAAAAATAAAGACTGAAAATAATACAAATTAGTTATTCAAATCAAAAAGATAAATATACATCATATAATAGTATAATCAGTTGAAAAAATTTGAAAAAAGTTCTTACACAAATAATAAAAGGAAAATTTAATGCAATAAAATTAAGTAACAATTTTGTTTAATTACGTGTAGGTTTAATATTAGTAAAAACAATTACAGTATTTCCAAATCACAATGCCGAATTTCTGGATGCTTTTTCTGTAAAAAATGTAATGTAAGAAATTTAAGTGAGAAAAATGAATTATAATACTGAGTTAATATTAAAAATATACCTACCCGCAATTTCATTTCAATTCTGTCAATCTCACCACCCATCATATCTACAATTGTTTCTCCATGTTTTAACATAAATTCCTCAAATTGATCAATGTTTTCAAATTTTTTCACTTCCTTCAACAACAAAAATGTTATAGACATAATAAAAAATAGGGGTAAAAGTGCTTTAAATACCTCCAACAATAAATTTAAATCCTGTTTATCTAAATATGCCCGGGTTAGCTCTCTTCCATCAAAATCCATTTCTGCCTTGTACCTTACTAAATAATTTCCCATGTCTATGCCTTTAACATCATGAATCGCTCTTATCATAACATCAGATTCTAATTCACCATTTATCTTATCCAAATTTTCTTGAGGAATAGATCTAAAAATTGTGTGAACATCTTTACAGGAATTTTTAGTTTGGGGTTGTATTGCCAAAGAAAATTTTTTGCCTTTGTAGCCTACTGAAATTCTGTATACAGCTTGGAAATGTATTCGTGTTGCAAGTGAATTTTGGGTAGGGATGCATCATTTTGTAGAACCGCTGCTTCGCATTGGTTGATAAAATTTGATACAAAGAAATCATGAATAATATCGAAACGAAGTGATTCCACCACTTTTATAAGCATACACCTTAAACGTAATACTCTCCGTTTACAGTAATGTAATTTAAGCAAAGTGAAAACCCAAGACACGTTGTGCGCTTTGAACCCAAAATGGGGCAGTTTTTTCATTAGATTTTCGAAAATTCCAAATGCATATGACAGATGAATGTTTACTTTATTAACTGCCAAAATTTTACATTTTTCCGAGTACAGGAACACTTTCAAAATTTACCCAGAAAAAGGTCGATTTGAAAAATCATTACTTTTGATCGCAGATATTGTTTGGCTCAAGAAGGCAACAATTTTGAATTTTTTTTATAATTTTTCAACTACATTTAAAAAATGGTTCTTTTCAGAACCACCAATTAAAAGAAAAGAAACCGATTTATTGGTATTGCAAATTTTCAGAATTTAAATTTTTTGTTTGTTGATTTTTAAAACTGTTTATTTAAATTATAATTTGAAAATAACTAGGTGGTCAATTGAAGTACCTGGGTGTCATTGATTTGTTTTTTGAACATTTGGCGCGGGCATTTTTATAAGTTATAGGGCAAAATTGGAAGAAGGCAATATTTTGCATACTTATTAGTACAAATTAAAAACACCAGGCGAAAATGGGAGTCTACGATCAAAAGTAATGATTTTTCAAATCGACCTTTTTCTGGGGAAATTTTGAAAGTATTCCGGTACTCGGAAAAATTTAAAATTTTGGCAGTTCATAAAGTAAACATTGATCTGTCATATGCATTTGGAATTTTCAAAAATGTAATGAAAAAACTGCCCCATTTGGGGTTCGAAGCGCACACGTGTCTTGGGTTTTCACTTTGCTTAAATTACATTACTGGAAACGGAGAGTGTTACATTT
Organism: Stenus bimaculatus; assembly: GCA_963971135.1. Taxonomy (NCBI): domain Eukaryota; kingdom Metazoa; phylum Arthropoda; class Insecta; order Coleoptera; family Staphylinidae; genus Stenus; species Stenus bimaculatus. The sequence goes on along the minus strand of OZ020180.1, from coordinate 64,516,150 downwards.
AAGGTGCATGCATATGAAAGTGGTGAAATCACTTCCCACTTCGTTTCTATATTATTCATGATTTCTTTGTATCAAATTTTATCAACCAATGGGAAGCAGCCTATGAGCCTGCAATTATTCTTAAAGGCGGTTCTACAAAATGAGTGCGTCCCTACCCAAAATTCACTTGCAACACGAATACATTTCCAAGCTGTATAGAATATAAAAATAAGAGTAATAAAATTATTCTCAATAAATTTACATAATTGTTTACAGCATGGAGTTAATAAGCACCAAAGAAGAGTTATATTAATACAGGGTGTTTCTGAACAAGTGTCGAATAATCTAGGAATGGGTTTTTGGACCAATTTTAAGACAAAAAGTAAGAATAATTTTTTGCGCCAAAATGCTCCACTTCGGAAATGCAGGGCATTGATTTTTTTCAATGTTTTAACATAAAATCTACATTTTTAATAAAAATTATGCAAGAAAATTGGTCCAAAAACCCATTCCTAGATTATTCGATGCTTGTTTAGTAATACCCTGTATATTATTTTGTAAAAATTAAAAAAATTGTGCCCGAAACAGTTTTTGTGTTATTTTGCCAAATTTTTTGTCATAACTCGAAAAGGGTGACCAAATAGGAGAATTACTTTTAATTTTAAACCCTGGAAGTAAAATTTTCCTCTAAAACGTTAAAAAGTATTAATGATTGCAGTGTAATTAAATAAGGTCTAAATTTTAAATTATAAAAGTACAAGCCGCATTTTTTAAATTTCTTGAAAACAATAAAGAAAATTCTAAATTTGTGTTTATTGGGTTTCTCCTTAAATGAATATTTGATCAATTACCTTCCAACTAAAGCAGCAACGTTTGTATAAATAATGAAAGATGCTACACTTCCCAAAATTCCACCAATCAACAAGGAACCTATAGCATCAGGAATGGGGTTGTTTAAATAAGATGAAAGACCCATACATACAGAAGCCACAGTCACTCCTATAACTGCAGCAGAATCTTCTAATAACACAACATTTACACTAGGATCTTGTCCTCTAAATACTAAGAACAAAAATATGGTTAATATTTAAGAAGTACATTTTTTAACATTGCTTACTATAATCTTTAACAGACATGTTACTTTCATGAGCACCTTTTCGCACCGACATAAATGCAACATGTAAAGTTGCTCCTTCAGATATAAGAGATCCAGCCAGAATGCAGTATGCCTGTATAGTAAAAAAAAATGATGGAAATTTCAGTTATGATCTAAGACAAAAATTACCCAAAACAAATCTTCCATTGGCTTTGGATCAATTAAACCCGAAATTCCATGATATACAGATAATCCAGCGCCTACACAAAATATGCCAACCCCTGAAATTAGAGAAGCCACATATTTCATATTAGTATATCCATAAGGGTGATGTGAATCTGCAATCTAAAACATAATAAATAACCAATATTTTTAATTAATTTAAAAAATATTAACCTGGATTGACTTGTGAATACCATAAACTAATATTAACTGATTAATTGTATCAGCTAATGAATGAATAGATTCAGAAAACATTGAATGAGAGCCAGTGACAATCCAAGCACCTAATTTAAAAACAAAATTTGTGGTATTTCTAAAATTATTATAAATTAAACAAATTCAAAAAAGCTTTATGTTTTTTTACATTCCAACTGCCATAAGAACAACTTTTCCTGACCGTCCGAATAATCCAGATTCAACATCAGCAGCTTCAGTCGACTTACCCATCTCTCTTCGATAATCTCGTAATCTTCTCTTTACAGTAAAAATATCTGTGAAAATTAATAAATTAAATCATTCGATTCGATCAATTGAGTAATTATTATTTACTTTGTTGATATTTCTTTCGTTCAATGTCCCGTTTAATTAATGCTTTTAGTAAGGTGTCTTTAGATCCCCACACATCAAGTGCTTTAGCTTCAACATCTCGACGCCAATAAACTGTGATTGGTGGTTCTGATTCATAAGGTGAACGCCGTTTTGTTTTTGGTAATGATTCTAAATCTGATGGCTTTAGTATAAAATCAGACATAGCTCTTACTGGGGTAATAAAATTTCGTTCCAATGAAGAAGCTGTAAAATCGACTCGCTTTCTTTTCTTCTGTACATTTACTAAAAAGCAAATATACAATAAATAAAAGTTAAAAACCAATATTTCCTTTTACCTGTTTCTACAGTTTTGGGATCATCGATTTTCAAAATTTTTTCCTTAAGCTTTTTTATGGGTTCAGAAGCCATTTGAACTTCAAGTTTCTTTTCTGTTTTACCATCACCTTTATTGGTTTCATCGTGTTTATCAAGACTTTTCTCTTTTATGTTATCTAATAACTTTGCATCTTTTTTATTTTCTTCCCGAATATTTGGAGCAATCACATCAATTATTGGAGTGGTTTCAGATATTTTCTCTTCTTTATCTTTTAATAAAGGAGATGAAATATGAACCACTCGTATATTATCGTTTTTGGTGTAAACAAAAATTTTGGAGTGGTCCAGATATTTGCCTCTTCCATTTATAATACTTAATGTTCTTTTAACGAAACCTTTAAAAGTGTAACTTATTTTTTTATTTATGATGTAAATTAATACTCACGAAAATTTGAAGCGCTAACATATTCGCATGTATGTGGATTTATGGCATGATAAATATTTTTTACAAAAAGGGTACTTCTAAATAACATTATAAAGTATTTTATAAACTAATTTTTATAAGTAAATACAACCATTTTCAAAATATTTTTTTATGATTATTAGGAATGACAACTTTATTTATTAATTAATATATCGCATTTTAACGATTACTGGGAATATCTTCAATATTCAAGCTCTATTAAACATATCCAAAATTTTTAAACGGAATTTTAAGTACTTTTAGTTTTCAGGTTAGAGAAACAGCTGACACCTGACACCTCTGTCTAATCTGTCAAAATCAAGATAGTAGATAAAGGTCGCTACACATTTTAAAAGGCCGTTTTCTCACCGCTTTCTTTTTTATAGCGGTTTTGTCGAAATCGTTTCGGCTTACTTGCACTGTGCTTGCACTTCTTGCACTGGCCTGCACTATATGTTGCACTCAGCACCGGCTCCAACAAGAGCCTGTGCTGGTTTCAGTGCAAATATGGCGGATTTAATACAAGATAATAACGATAATAACAACGTTCAAAAATTAAAAAATATTATAAATTATAAAAATGGAAATGTCGCATATATTTACTATGAGAATTTAAAAAAAATTCTCAAAAATTAAAAGTTTCGTGTATATACAGGGTGTCTCACTTTTTTACAGCAATTTTTTTTAGATAGTAAAAATGTCATTCTGAACAAAAAATTTCCTATGAACTATTATGTTTTTTCGACTTCTTTAAAAGTTACAGCAATTTTAAAATTGATAAATTTTCATGATTTTTGTGGAACACCCTGTATAGTATTTTTTATTATTATATTTTTTATTTAAATCAATTATTATTTGGATTTTTTTAAACATTATTGGCTGTTTTTTTAAAATAAGTAAACCCTCGGTAAAACTTAGCATCACGTTGGCTTAAAAATATACAAAATCCAAAGCATACTTGATTTAAATTTAAAAAAAAAATTAAATTAAATTTATACAGGGTGTCCCACAAAAATCAATAAATTTATGAAATTTTAAAATTGCTGTAACTTTTTAAGGAGTCGAAAAAACATAATAGTTCATGGGAAAATTTTTGTTCAGAATGACATTTACTATCTAAAAAAAATTTTGCTGGAAAAAAGTGAGACACCCTGTATAGTCCTTGGGTGTTTGATGAGTAATATATTCTTTGGGCCGTCCATATATGTATATTCGCGAATTCTTTTTTTAGACTTTGTCGCATGTTAGGTTATAATGAACTCAGCACTGGTTCACCAAAACGTGTTGGGTTTATAACGTGCACTTGTTTGGTAGAGTTACACAAGAGGTGCTCTGGATAATAAGCTGGGGCAATGCAAGTGCGCACCGAGTCCAGTTAACCCGAAAACGCTATGATAGTAATTTTCCACCACTATGCCGCTTTATTTTTGGGAGTTGGGAGTAAAGTGATCCAACCCTCGTACTCTAATACATAGAAATCAAGAAATGGATCGAATCTATATGATACTGTCGCTCTCATACATTTTATCAATGAAACCTTCCCATCCATTTTTAAGTTTTGAGTTTTATTATGAACGGAATTATGCTTATCTTAAAGTCCCCTCGCGTCCCTCTGCCATTTTGTTGTGCAGCTCTAGCTAATTTTAATTTTGTGCATTCTTTGAGTATAAAAGTAAATTTAGAATTTTTATGCAGTGATTAATTTTTGTTTTAACTTTTGGATTTTCCAAAAACGTTCATCGAGTACCCGCTATAAGTGTCAGAAAGATGCTTGACCTTGACAATTTCTAAAAATTTCACTTACAGCGGACGATCAGTAGAGCAGCAACCCCCCTTAGCCCTTACCCCCCCTCCATAACGACATTAAAAACTCTTATTTATTCTAGATTTTCCTTAAAATAACACCTGGACTGTGATTCTCGAATGTATGCGACAAATTATCGCACATATTTTTCTCCCAACGTCCGCGTTCCCTAGGCCCATTCACTCGTTTTATTCCATATTTGTCGCATTCGACCCCTATTTCGACATTGGAGAAACCACTCAAAACCAATATGATGAGCTGTCCCTCTCTAGATTAGATTTTAGATCCTCTGTACGCCCTTGAACTTTTCTATTTAACACTGCCCGGGGGCAGGTATATTTGTTCTGATCTGTTCTGAACAATTTTGGACAGAAATACAGTCGATTGCAAAAAAAAGTGGAGAAGGAAATTTGAGCTGCGTAAAACGTACTTTCAGCACGTCTTGATTAAATCATGGAAAATGTAACTGCCAGTAATTGTAGTTATTTTCTAATGAAGAAAACGCAAAAATGTTTTAGCTAAATCCGAGCTTAAACTCTTTCCTGCAACCCACCCTAAAACTTCAACTCTTTTGAGAGTAAAATTTCTGGAACGGAACAGTTTGGTCTCGAACAAATTGCACTTGATGTCAAAAAGCACATCCCCACTATCGCGTGGCTAAATAATTGTAGAATGTTTCAAAATATAATCTAAACTTGTTTGTTTTTGTTTTAACTTTTGAAACTACTTATTTCTATTTTTTTAATTATAATATTGAATTAGGCAATGGATCTACCTGTCAGACCATATCAAACGTATGAAATAGAAATACAAATATATTATAGTTTATATTAAAAATAACCTACAAATCCAATTGATCACAAACTATTTGAAATAATGAGATGGAATAAGATTTGCTCGAAGAAGGTTGGTAAAAAAGAACACAGTTAAAATGTGAACCACACTGTATACAGGGTGATTCAGACCACCCGTGCCACCTATTTATCTCGAGAACGCGTTATCGCACATCACTAAAATAAAAAACTTAATTACCAAAGAGAACCTAAAGAATCCATTGGTGAACTTATTTTTTTTCCGGAACAACCCGGAACTATCCGGAACCGGAGGTAACTTTGATTTTTTAAATGGCAACATAGGTCGAGTTTGGTATGGTTTGATAGGTCTTTCAAAAACAAATAACTTTTATTAAAATATTTTTTAATATTTTCCATAGTTTATAATTTAATCGAAAAACAAAAAAAAATTGTTAAAAAAAGTAAATAAAAATTATTGCATATTTTGAAGAATTATATAAATTTATAAACTCTGTCTACAAATTCTAATGTTTTACCAACTTTAAATATAATACTGGTCCATATTTCAACAAAATTCTTTATAATATGCAATAATTATTATTTACTTTTTTTAACATTTTTTTTTGTTTTTCTAATAAATTTTAAAGTATGGAAAATATTAAAAAAATATTTTAATAAAAGTTCTTTATTTTGAAAAGACCGCTCAAACCACACCAAACTCGACCTATGTTGCAATTTAAAAAATCAAAGTGATATCCGGTTCCGAATAGTTCCGGAAAAATATAAGTATGGTTTGATAGATTTTTTAAGAACAAACAACTTTTATAAAAATATTTTTTTAATATTTTCCATAGTTTAGAATTTATTCGAAAAACAAAAAAAATTGTTAATAAAAGTAGATAAAAATTATTGCATATTTTGAAGAATTTTATAAATTTATAAACTCTTTCTACAAATTCTAATATTTTACCAACTTTAAATATCATACTTGTCCATATTTAAACAAAATTCTTCAAAATATGCAATAATATTTATTTACTTTTTTTAACAATTTTTTTTTGTTTATCGAATAAATTCTAAACTATGGAAAATATTAAAAAAATATTTTAATAAAGGTTATTTGTTTTTGAAAGACCTATCAAACCATACCAAACTCGACCTATGTTGCCATTTAAAAAATGAAAATTACCTCCGGTTCCGGATAGTTCCGGGTTGTTCCGGAAAAAAGAATCCATTGGTGGATTCTTTAGGTTCACTTTGGTAATAAAATTTTTTATTTCGGCCATGTACGATAACGCGTTCTCGAGATAAATGGGTGGCACGGGTGGTCTGAATCGCCCTGTATAACACGCGGAATGTGTAGCAGCCTTAAGAATACGATTCACTTCCGATTGCTTCCGATCTCCGCCGGTTTTAACCGATTGTTGATGCTCTCCGGTTCCATTTAAATCAATTTAAATTACGTGTTATCATAAAACACTCGTGTTTGTGCCTTTAATTACTTTTTACCTGTTATTTTCCGTTCAATTCTTTGCAAAATCTGCTTTACTATAAACTGTTTCTGATAAGGAATCTTTACAAGTTACGACCTTGACCATTAAAGTTTATTGCTCTTTAACATAAAATAGAATAAAGATAAAGATGACTTCTAAAACAATAAAATTATGTAATTCGTTCCAAATTCCTATTGTTGGTTTGGGAACTTATAAGGTTTGTTATATTTTTTCGTAATTTTTAGATTTTTTTAAGAAATAGGAAATAGATGATGATTTTTGAATTACTATATTTTCATGAATACTAAAATAAATATTTTATTCAAATAAAACCTATTTATCCAAGTACTTGATACATAATGTTTAGTGTTTAGTTATCATTATCAGTTGTAAAGTAAGTTCATATAAACACCCGTTTAAAATAAAACCATATTGAACCATATTTTATTTGTATACAGGGTGTCCCAGGAGGTAGAGCTTATTATAAAAAGTTATTTGCCCTCGTATTTGCCATTTTATAGCGTTTTCTGCTTGTTGCAAAAACTCGTGGTGAGAGATCTTGCAGTCGCTTTGTTCTGAGCAGGGCCGGTAAAATACAAAATATCTTATTTTGCAAAATGTACAACGTTTACTTTCCTATAATTATAAATAATTTTAAACAAAAACACTTTCTAAAAATTTTCAATATGTGAAAATTTAAGAAAACATCAAGTTTTTAAGGTTCTAGAAAGGTTATGGGGTTTTAAGGGGTAACTGGTCGACTATTATTTGTCTTTTCTTCATTATTTTTCATTTGCGTCGCCAATCTTGATTTGGCTCCATTTGGCTCTGATTATCTCCGGGGCAACAAACAAAAAATGCTATTAGAATTCCGCTTGCCCCCTGGTGGCAAAAGTGCGAACTTAGAAATTCTGTACATGATTACATGTTGTATGGGCTTTATTTGAGCTTTATCATTTATGTTTTATTTAACCTTTGTCATATAAATGAAGTACCCCAGAGTACAAACGTACCGCAGCTTCAGCTTTGTTCTTTAATTAAAATAAATATAGGTTATGTTTAAATTTAGTTGTTTTATAGCCGATCTCACCGACACGACTTAAAATTTAAGAACTACTTTAATGTCTAAATTGACTGGAACACAATACAAAATCTGTCGTTTCAAAATTTAAGTACTACTTAGAGACATAAGTCGTGTCGATGAGTTATGCTCGGTTTTTACTAAAACCAAGCTCAAACTGACGAGTATGATTTTTTGCTTGTAGTAGAAACATTTATTGGCATTATATATATACATTTGCGTTAACCCATAATAAAAATATAAAAAAAAACAACTTCAAAACAATAACAGATAAAATGAAAATTTTGGTACTTTTTCCTCGTACAGCCTCACTTGACGGATTTTTCCTTCGCCTCTTTAATTTTCCTTATTATATTCCACCCTTCACCACTACCATCTAACACTCACCCATTCCTCCACTGATTTTCTTTCCAGTACATTCTTCCTGCCAGTGCTTCCAGGTCTCTTCGTTTTCCCCACATATTGTGCATTTTCTTTGCTCCTCCGGCATCCAGTATCGGTTGCCTCTTTCCTCACTGCCACACCTAAATTTGGCCATGACCCGAAAGTCCACCACTTGCCTCTGCGCGTATCCTGTGCTATACCTGCTCTTCTCTAGCTTACTTTGGCACTCTTGCATCTCCACCTCTTCCATTATCGTTCTCACATATCTATCCAACCTGATACCCATTTCCTTCCTTCTCTTCAGCTCTTCTATGGACCACCCTACTCTCTGATACACTTTCTTCCTATTCTGTCCCCACGCTGTTTGTATTATTGTAAATATCTTATAATCTGAGTCTATTAATGTGATACCTCTGTAATTATTAACCTCGTTCTTTGAGCCACTTTTATGTATTGGCATTATATCTCCTAATCTCCATGAGTCCGACCATTCCTCCTCTCCCCTTAATATGCTATTCATAATACTCCTTAATCTTTCCTTCATCCCTTCACTAGCTTCTTTCCATACTTCTCCCGGAATCCCATTCAGCCCCACTGCCTTCTTAGCCTTGTTTTTGCTTGTATTTTCTGTCATACTTATTCTGAGTTTAAAACTGGTTTTTAACTAAGACTTTTTCGTGCAATCCACCCTTAATCCGTAATTAAAAAAATGTACTCCTACTCTTGTTTTATGATAGAATTTAGAATATTTCAATATTCCCAAAAATGACGAAAAACCTCATCACTATGTTGTTGGGGACCAAATTATCGTTTCATTTTTCTAAAACCTGCATTTTTTAACCCTGTCTTTTACTAATGTTTTCAAACACCTTAGGTGTGGTCATTTAGTAAATTTATTAACATCCTGAAAAATTCTTGCTCCGTATTTGAATTTTCTCCTTGGTCCAAATGTATGTGACTTCTAAGGATCGCCAACGATATTTTCCTCTCCTTTCCATCATTTTTTATCACCCTATTAGCTATTTGTTCCTCTTATTTCTTCTCTATACTTTCTTTTATCCCTTTCAGTTGCAATTACAATAATAACGTTAACACCCCCTAGGTATATTAAAAACAAATTACCTAGCTAAAATAGAATTCATACTTTAGTCCACAGCTATGTAATTGTTTTTATTTTACTGATATTGATTTATTTGAATAAAATGTATTATTTTTATTTGCATATAAAATAGTCTGCGAAGGGCGAAGTTGAACAAGCTGTCAAAGATGCCATTGATTGTGGATATCGTCATTTTGATTGTGCATGGTTTTATGGAAACGAAGCAGAAGTCGGGGATGCTATTAAAGATAAAATTAACGAAGGTGTAGTCAAGAGGGAAGACATATTTATTACCAGCAAGGTGAATATAGAATTTACCCAAAATTTGCATAATTATTTTTTATTGCCTTTAATTTACAGCTTTGGAATAATTTTCATTCAAAGGATAAAGTTGTACCCCTTCTTAAAGAAACATTAACATCGCTTAAAATGGATTATATTGATTTGTATTTAATTCATTGGCCATTCGCATTTAAGGTTTGTAAACACTGAACACATTTATGTCATCTTATTATATACCTACAGGCTACGGGGTTCTCAATTTTTTCCAGCAAAAATTTTGTTTAGATATCTGAACAAAAAGTTTCCTATGAACTAATATTTTTTTGTATAAATTTCATTTTATTTTGAACTTTTTTAACCACTTAGTTTAAAAACAGCCAATAATGTTCAAAAAGGGAAGTTTCCAAAGGTAAATTCCAAACCATAATTGATTTAAATAAAGAAATATTATACAGGGAGTTTCACAAAAATCATGAAAATTTACCGATTTTAAAATTGCTATAACTTCTTAAGGAGTCGAAAAAATATTTTAGTTCAAAGGAAATTTTTTTATTCAGAATGATATTTACTATCTAAAAAAAATATGCTTGAAAAAAAGTGAGACACCCTGTATTTAAAATGTATATTCCTTTACTGATGCTTCAACTATATTTTTAGGAAGATGCTTCTCTTTGGCCAAGTTGTGAAGGAAAGTCAGCATACAGCGATACAGATTATTTAGAAACTTGGGAGGGTATGGAAGAGTGTGTTACTTTGGGCTTAACAAAAAGCATCGGTGTATCTAATTTTAACAGTCAACAAATAGACCGGTTGTACGATGCAGCAAAAATAAAGCCAGCAGTCAATCAAGTTGAATGTAACCCAAACCTAAATCAAAAAGAGTTGACTAAGTTCTGTGGTGATAAGAACATAGTTATCACTGCTTACTGTCCTTTGGGACGTAGTGAAAATGCTGGTACTCCTGGATTTCCAGAACCCACGATCTTTGACCCTAAAGTGATTGAAATGGGAAAAAAGTATGGAAAAAGTCCAGCTCAAATCGTTTTAAGATATTTGGTAAGTAAAAAAATATTCATATATGTTAGATTCTAGTATAAAAACCCAAAGTTTGCATTGCCTACAATTTTTAAACTGTCCAATTTGCAAGAAATCCTTTGTTTATATTTTTGCAAAACTATACCGGGTGTCCACGGAACTAGGGCCACCCCTGTAACTTTTCTTTATTTATTAAATTAAAAATTTGAAATTTTACTGAGTTATATAGCATAAGAAAACGAATTAAAAAAGAAAAGTGAAACCGAAAGTGAAATTGAATTTTTTTTTAGTTCAATAAATTCCTTTTCTTATGCCATTTAACATAGTAAAATTTCAAATTTTTATTTTCATAAATAAAGAAGTTACAGGGGTGGCCCGTGGACACCGAGAACTACACTCATATAAGTGTACATTCATGAAAATCTAAAATTGTATCTGAAGAAGAAATTTTACTTAAATTTTAAATTTATTATAGATTTATTTTCAAATTTTCCATCTTACTAGTTACAAGCCTTTATAAAAATTATTAATAATGCAAACGTTGGTTATTAAACATTTGACTCTTAAAACAAACAAATAATATACAGGTAAACGTCGTTTTGTGCCGGTTCGCTTTACGCCGGTTGGTGCCGGCGTGGGATTTTCCGAGTTAGTTTTCGTTTTGTTTTTAAGAAAAATAAAAAGATATGACTATATTTTTTATTTTATTATAAAATTAAAAGAATATTCAATTTGTAGTTTCATTATGGGCGACAATAGTGATTCAGAACCCAAACATTGTGCGAAAAGAACACGAAAAATGGTGTCTCTCGGAACGGAACCCCGGCGTAAAACGACGTTTATTACCTGTACTCTAAAAATTACAGTAATAACTACTAAAACCAGCTCCCAACAACATATTATTTACTAAATTCTAACAATATTTTATATTGATTAGTGCTGTAACTAAATATCAACTAAAGGTTATTAGTATATGTTCTATGTTCTATAATACTTTAATAAGTTGTAGTATTGGATTTTAGTAGTTTTTTTGTTTTATTATTATAAAATAGTGAAATAAATTTAGAGACTTTGATAGATTTGAAAAATTTATTATGACTATTTTTGGAAAAAAAATTATTTTAAATCTAATAATATGTATAATACATATTAATATTGATGATAATTATCATTCGTTCTTAGGTTTCTCTTGGGGTTGTTGTTATTCCTAAGTCAATAACAAAGTCTAGGATTCAGGAAAATATCAATATTTTTGATTTTAATTTGGAAGAATGTGACATTACTTATTTAGACTCTTGCAATAAAAATAAAAGAGTTTGCCCCACCCCTCTTTTTGTAGATCATCCTAACTACCCATTCAACATTCCATTTTAAAATAGTAAAGATTAAATTCATTTACGTTTTTTTATTTTTTTTATTATTTGTTAATTGTTGGAAATGAAACGAAAATAATTTAATAAAAAATTAATTTTTTTATGGAGACTCATTTTTATTATCCCTTTGAAATATTTTTAGTTTGTGCCATATATTATTATTTTATATGAAGAAAAGGGCCAAAAAATTTTTTGACTGCTAAAACATTTTATTGTTTCATTTAAATAAAATATTTTATTTAAAAAAAAGAGCTTTTAGCCATTATATGTTTATTTTGAAAGGAAAACAATAAAAAAGCTATTTTTTGTAACATGCGACAGTTGACAGTCCAAAAAGTTAAAGTTGGATAACAAAATTCTATCAATGTTTATTTTTTATAATTTAAATAATAATTTTATAGACTAAAAATTAGCGGTCGTATCAAAAATCCAGGCGATAAAATTTTTTCTTTTCATCTTAAAATATTTGTTACAAGCCCCTATTTGATCACACCAAATTTAGGATTAGTTTCATAGTGTCTGGTAATTTATTATCAAAATATTATATCAAATAATGCCGGAATAATTACTGCATTAACTAATAATTGGATTGGAGATGTTGCTCTTCTTATATCAATTTCTTGAATATTAAATTATGAAAGGTGAAATTTTATTTATTATAAACCAACCATTTGGGTATGACCGCTTTGGTTCCAAAATATAATAAATTTTAGTTGAAGTCAAAACATAGTCAAAATAATGTTTATATCTCATCCATATTATTATTTTTTTTTAACTTTTATTTTTATAAAAAAATATATCAAAAACCTTAAAAATACCTAATTACTCATTACTCTAATTGCATAATGCAAGAAAATAAGCATTTTTTAATGCTTCCCTGCATTTACTTTCCTGACATTCCTGCATCGGTAAAAAGTGATAAATCAAGAAAAGTGTGAACCATGGCACTTAATTAATTTTTTAAATTAACATACATGTAATTAACCTGGATGTTAAATTATTGCGAAAAGATTTGGGATTTGGAATGTGTACTCGAAATTCTTCTATTGTAAGTTTTCTTATTACTTATTAATATAAATAAAATTAATATTAAACTAAATATGAAATTAGTATAATAAAAAAAATAATTTTGTATTTTATTATTTAAAGAAAAAATGCTACATATAAGTATAAGTAAAAAGTACCCAAATAATTTTTTAAGTCGATGTTTTTGTTTATTAAAATGAAATTCTTTCTGAGTCACTAATATCTATGTTTGCTTTTTTAAAATATTGTAAGACCCGCATTTTTTGGAATTAAAATATGTATATATTATAATATTTTTTATCCATAGGTTTCTCTTGGAGTTGTTGTTATTCCTAAGTCAGTAACAACATCAAGGATTCAAGAAAACATCAATATATTCGATTTTGATTTGGAAGAATGTGATACTAGTTATTTAGATTCGTGCAATAAAAATAAAAGGGTATGTCCTTTGTCAATTTTTGTAGACCATCCACACTACCCATTTAACATTCCGTTTTAAATATAAGAATATTATAATATGTTACATAATAAAATAATATATATGCTTATATTTTTGTAAAAAGTGTTAGTTTATATTTAATGTACCGGATGTCCACGAAACTAGGGCCACTTCTTTATTTATGATAATAAAAATTTGAAATTTTACTATGTTATATGGCATAAGAAAACGCAGTTATTGAACTAAGAAAATTTTCAATTTCACTTCCGCTTTCACCGGAAATTACATCAAACTTTCTTATTTTAAATATAGTACCCTATTTTTTTATAGTGATTATTAAACATAGGTAAGTTCTAAGTAAATTTTTGATGAAAAAAACTTTTTTAGAAACTTTCAAAAAAATCGGATTTTTTTTGGTAATTTTTTTTTTAATAAAATCATAAATCATCCTCTATTTTTTTAGTTCAATAAATGCATGTTCTTAAGCCATATAACAAAGTAAAATTTCAAATGGACACAAGGTATAGGTATATAATCTCTATAGTCTCCATATAATACAAGGATATGATAAACTGTCACGCCCCACGTATTATGAGCGCTATAACTCATATGTGGAAGCGAAATTATTGCATTAAATGGAGCTTATGTACCATTATTTTGATATTAATTCATTCTGCACACTTGCAATACAAATATTTTAATAAACAGTACAAATAATTTATAAATTAGTTTCAGTTCCTTATTTTGTTAATTAATAAGTATAGTCAGTGGCGCAATTAGGAAGTTTAGTCCCTTTTAAGCAAAATATTCCAAGGGCCCCCTTTTATATGTATAATAACTATCTAAAAGTTAGTTTAGTGTTTAGCTGCTAGTTTTTATATTTATAAAAGGAAGTTTATAGTCCCTACGTCGTTTATCTAAAAAATATGAATTTATTCATAATCATAATACAGGGTGTACAAAAAGTTCGGCAACACCTGTTTATTTTTGAAATGAAGCATTTTTGAGAAAAATAAAAATTGTACGATTCTTTGCCCGTTTTCACTAACGATTCTTAAACATCGGTCGTGTTCAGCAGCTTACCGGTAGGTAATCTACCTAAGGTGACCAGACGTCCCGGTTCGCCCGGGACAGTCCCGGTTCCTAAGTGTTTGTCCCAGCGTCCCGAGCGAGGCCTCTTTTGTCCCGGTTTAAAAAAAAATTAAATTTTTATTGGAAGTTTAAGATTTAATACTAGAGTAGACTGTAGACTACCTGCTACCACCTTTTCCAATTATTGTATTTCAGAAAAGATCAATTCAATTTCAGAAATGATCAATTGTAATTTAGAAAGGTCAATTGTATTTCAGAAAGGATCAATTGTATTTCAGAATAGCCAATTCAATTTCAGAAATCATGAATTGTAATTCAGAAAAAATCAATTGTAAGTTTTTCAGAAAGCATCAATTGTATTTCAAAAAAATTAGTTTAATTTTAGAAAATACCTTTTGTAAAATATTGAGGAAGCCAAGAGTTTTTTTACAAATTATTTCAATTGGGTTCAACATTGGTGAATAAGGACTGGTATAATGTTAAATTTCGAAAGCACATTTTTGATGAAATGAGAGATATCATGGAGTATGGATATGTATCCATACTCCATGATATTGCTTTGTTTTTCTCGCGTTACCTTCCGGTTCAAAGAACCATCATGTTTGTGTGCAGGTGGATTTAATTAAAAAACACTTGTGCACTTCTTTATTATGATTTAGTAACAAACTTTTATTACAAAATCCGTTGCTCTCTTGTTGTTCCGAACGAATACAGCGCTTCTCGTGGCTACGCTACATGCTACACTACAAATTTATGCAAATTCCAGCGTTGCTGGACAAACATTTTAAACATGCTTTTTTCATTACGTTGAATAGGGAAATTATTAGACTTATTACAAAATCCGTCAAAAACGTGCATTTGTTGCTCTCTTCTTGTTACGAACGAATACAGCGCCTCTCGTGGCTACGCTACAGGCTACACTACAAATTCATGCAAATTCCAGCATTGCCGGACATGCATTTTAAACATGCTTTTTTCATTACCTTGAGTAGGCAAAATATACAGAAACGTCGTTAAAATTAAAAATATATCATTTTTTTATTTTTTGTATGTTCTTTATCATCTATTTTTCATTCATGTCGAACTTTTTTTCTTTTAGGATTTTGAGACAAACCCAAACAATTTCTCATAAATTTTTAGTTAATTTTTGCAGAATTGTTAAAAGTTTAACAATATATTTACTTAAAACAAAGAACGAAACATATTGTTTACGTTGGAAAAAAATATTTTATTTCAATTAGCTTTTTAAAATATCTAAAAGGCCGCTAATAAGCGAATGTTTTTTTGTAAAGAATCCGTCTTAGTGCTGCCATATCGTATGTATATTTGGTTTGCTTACAAAAACTAAAAGGAAGAAAATTTGTATAGCCACAATACTGCTTATTCTGTGTAGCAAAAAAAATTTCAAAAATCTCCACAGGAAAAAAACTATAACCAAAACCGCAAACATCAAGCGAATTTCAAAATCAAGCGCTCAAGTTTACATATCACAATTCGTCTTTCATGACATCATAAATCATAATATAGGAATCGTAAATTGCAAGAACTTATTATTTGCAATCAAATTTCAATCTGCTGATAGTATAAAATATTCATATGAATTTGAGACTATGCCGGGCACTAATCCACTCACAGCTCCCATCTCCCAGCTGAAAATAAAATCCAAGACATAACGCTAAATTTGCTTTCAAAAGGCCCGCTATAACTTTATGTTATATTAATAATTATTTATTATTAGAATTTTATTTAATTCCAGTATGATTCATGGTTATGCGTTTGTGTTTGTTGTTTTGATTTACACAACCTAGAAATTTTACGTGATGCGAAAATAATATTTAAAGCAAATAAAATTTGTAAAACAATAAGATATTGTTTAATAATTTATTTAATTATTTTTAGTATGTTTGAAATATAGAAATAAGCAATATTTTCTGTTGTTTATTGTTTTGATTTACATAACCTAGAAATTTTACGTGATACGAAAATAATATTTAAAGCAAATAAAATTTGTAAAACAATAAGAAATTGTTTAATAATTTATTTAATTATTTTTAGTATGTTTGAAATACAGAAATAAGCAATATTTTCTTATTATTTATTTATTTTTTTGGGGTTGGCAACGCAGAGAGAGATGGGCATGTGAGAGCATTCCCTCTCTGTTTTTTCAAGGCCTGCAATTTATTAGCACCTATATAATGGTAAATATTATGATGTGTGGTTTCGAACGGTTAGATTACTTTTTTGATATTTTGACCAATTTTGACTTTTACTGTTTCAATTTACGCTCTAATCTCTAATTATGTATAAAATTAACACTTTTCGATGGAACATATCTCAACATTTTTTAAAATGTAGTCTTTCCGTTCGAAAAATCAATGAATGCACTTTATTATGAAAAACTGAAACCAAAAAATAATAAAAAAATAACACGTTGAGATAACACTCTAGTAAAAGCAAACGTCTAAAAATTAATTGGGGTGATATCCGTCTTAACCGTCATTGCTACGCAGCTCTAGGCAATTTAAATATTGGCCAATTTTTATACATTCATAGAAAACTAATACGCATATTATTTATATTTTTCGGATTTACTTGGTCGTTGCTTTTAAATTGGCGCCATTTTAGGGGTAATCTTTTTAAGCCGCCTTCCAAAAAATCGCATTTTTTATGCAACTTCATTTACACCGGAAGTTGGAAAATTATCGAACTTACAGTTAAACATAATTTTGTTTTTTGTTATTAACTTAATTGCAAAAAAATCATTTAAAATAAGAAAGTTGGGGCAGTTGGGTCCAACTTCCGGTGTAAATGAAGTTGCATAAAAATGCAATTACAGGCCTTGAAAAAACAGAGAGGGAATGCTCTCACATGCCCATCTCTCTCTGCGTTGCCAACCCCAAAAAAATAAATAAATAATAAGAAAATATTGCTTATTTCTGTATTTCAAACATACTAAAAATAATTAAATAAATTATTAAACAATTTCTTATTGTTTTACAAATTTTATTTGCTTTAAATATTATTTTCGTATCACGTAAAATTTCTAGGTTATGTAAATCAAAACAATAAACAACAGAAAATATTGCTTATTTCTATATTTCAAACATACTAAAAATAATTAAATAAATTATTAAACAATATCTTATTGTTTTACAAATTTTATTTGCTTTAAATATTATTTTCGCATCACGTAAAATTTCTAGGTTGTGTAAATCAAAACAACAAACACAAACGCATAACCATGAATCATACTGGAATTAAATAAAATTTGTAAAACAATAATAAATTGTTTAATAATTTATTTAATTATTTTTAGTATGTTTGAAATACAGAAATAAGCAATATTATCTGTTGTTTATTGTTTTCATTTATATAACCTAGAAATTTTATGTGATGCGAAAATAATATTTAAAGCAAATAAAATTTGTAAAATAATAAGAAATTGTTTAATAATTTATTTAATTATTTTTAGTATTTTTAAAATACAGAAATAAGCAATATTTTCTTATTATTTATTTATTTTTTTGGGGTTGGCAACGCAGAGAGAGATGGGCATGTGAGAGCATTCCCTCTCTGTTTTTTCAAGGCCTGTAAGACCTTGCAAACATCATTGCCATTTTTTATTTAAAAATTTAGGGATTAGGCGTTAAAATCAGCTCGCTGTGTAAGAAATGACTGCTTAATAAGACCTTATTTTTATCTATATTTTAAATTAAATTATCTATAAATACATAATACGCATACTAATAAAATAATATGACCTGTTATTTTATATCACAAGTTCAAAAAAGTTATCAAATTTTAAAATTAATGGAAATAAAAGCGCGTGTGTTGTTTATGATGTTAATTATTAAATCCTATAATTGCTTGCATAAAGGCTGCATAATTTTTAAATTTAACTAAAACTAACAAAAATATTAGTTTTTGATAGGGCTATTCAATGGTAACCAATGTAATACAATAATTCTAATAATATTTTTTAACACAACTACTACCAGCATAATTCAATTTTCAAGCCTATAAAATATTATATTTGTGGGAGACGACCTATTTGAAATAAGGTACCCAGCTAGCAAAATTAATAGCGTTTTCGGCTTAAGTGCACTTGGTGCGAACTTGCATTGCCCCAGTTTATCATCCAAGGCACCTCTAGTGCAACTCCACCAAACCAGTGCAAAGAATTCATGAATATGGACGACCCAAGGAATATTACTCAACAAACTCAAGAACTATATATCCATGAAACTTTTAATTTTTGGGACTTTTTTTTAAATTTTCCCAGCTTAAATGAAAAATTTATCGTCATCCGAAGAAGAGATGATAAAATATTTGGGAACATTTCCATTTTTGTAATTTTTTTTATTTTTTGAGCTTTGTTATTATCGTTATTATCTTGGAATAAGTCCGCCATATTTGCACTGAAACCAGCACGAGCTCTTGGAGCCGGTGCGAGAAAAGCTGCACTCAGTGCACAACTGGTGCACTTTTCGCTGTAAGTCGAACACTCGGCACCGAAAAAATGCGAGTTGAAATTATAAGCCGAACACCCGAAATGCACTCAGTGCAACGCAGTGCAGGCCAGTGCAAGTAAGCCGAAAACGCTATAAGTCGGCCGACATTCGGCCGAATATACGCCTCCCATACTGGGTACAACGGGCCTTCACCGGCAAATGATGTTGGGCCAATTTCAATAGGTCACTCCGGCCGAAAGGCGGCCGAACGCACTGCTACCGCTGCGATGAAATGTATTTTCCGCGACGGCCCTATTATGTACCGACAACATTTTGCTTTCATACCGCCGCATTGCCAGCAATGGGCCTTCACATTGCCTTTGTGCACTACACTTCAGATTGGGTTATAAAAAAAATAATTTTATAATATTTATTATATTATGATAATGATTATATACAATTCATAATAAATATATTCTAAGAAACTCAAAAAGATATAGGTATATCTATCTTACTAAAAATAAGCAAATATTTGACTTTGGAGCATTTTAGATTGCCGGAATATATTTCGTAAACACTCGAAACTAGTCAAAAAAAAAACCGAAGGAAATAAATTTAATGTCAGAAATCGTGTTAAGGCCCATCAAGTTGCCAATGCAATATTTGCAAAGCTCGAATGAAAATAAAATATGTATCTAAGCCTAGTGTCGAGCAACTTATGGCCCTTAGCTTCTATTCAACGCCGATGCTTTGCCGACATAAAACCGCCAATCGGCCAATGTTACTGTGTTAGCTGGGTTACCTTGCCGGGCAACATGTTAAGAGCCATCGAAGGCCCTATAATCTTCCAATCGACGCCGACACTTTGCCGACCGTGCCGTAATAAAACCGCCAATTGGCCGATGTTACTGTGTTTGCTGGGTATCGAAAGCAATATCTTTTAAACAAATTAAAGGATAACACAAATATTTGGACTGCTTCAATTAAATAGAAAAACTTGTGATTTATTTTCTTTAAGTCCAACTTTATTACTTACACTTTTTGTATAAATTAAATTAAAAACTATCGATTTCGGGATAATTATATCCCATCTTCAGGTTTTTAAAGAATCTTTATTGTCAAGATAATAGTGACATGTAAATATCTTTTAAATGAAATTTTGTAAAAGAATTAAGTTTATTGTCTTTTTTAAATTAAGATTTTTGACATGGTGGAATAATATAATTATGAACGACCGTGTATATTTTTATGATGGACTTGATATTTGTTATTCTGTGGACAGGGGCGGATTTACCAATAGGCTATATAGGCTGAAGCCTACGGCGGCAAATTTATGACGGCGGCAAATTTTCAATAGCGAAATTATCACTTAAATAGAGATAATTTTTTTTTCATCAATAAAAAAAATAAAAAATAGCATCTTTTTGGTGAAAAACATTACAAAAGCGTAGCGCATGAGCGCCTCTAACTGCTAACGGCTTATCGGGCTTGTGGCTTGTTTTGTTTTCGTTTTCAACACGTGTTTCTAATACGCGGGACTCGGGCCATATCGAAGACTGCGTTAGCGTGTGGCGTACCTTGATATTTTTTGTTACTAAAAGCTAAAACTTCTGTTTATTGATTATTAATTATCAAAGTAAGTAGTTTTGAAATATTTGTAATTTGTTTTATAATTATAAAATTTAATTTATAATTTATTAAATTTATCACGAATTTCATTTTTTTACGTTATACCTAACAATAAAATACCGAAGGAAAAGAAACATAGGTCGCCTCTACATTTTCTTTATGATAATAGAAATTTGAAATTTGACTATGTTTTAAAGTTCAAGAAAACACATATTATGCACATTTTTTAATATCAAATATCACTTCTGGTTTTATAGGAAACTTAGTTTTTTAAATATACCCGTAAGACCCATATTTTTATTCGTAGTTTAAAACAATTTTAGAAAAATGTATGTTTGTGATAATTTATTTCGAAAAAAAAGCAAAAAAAAATATCTGATCTCCGAGATTGATAAATTTAAGGAACACTTAAATTGAAAAATTGATAGAAATACAATGGGAAATCTGTCACATAAAATTTTAAGTGATCCTTAAGCTTTAAGGAGGAGTGGTGCAACCAGCCCTAAATAATACAAATACCTAAATAAAATTTGAATTTGTAAAATTTTTTAAGCAGTTACATTTTCTCAAATACGAGTTCAAATATCTCATCTTTTAAATGAAAAAATGATGGGTCACTCAGTTTTTTGAAAAGAGGATTTTATAAAGAATAATTTCGTTTTAAAAAATAAAGTTGATGTCATTTCCGTTAAAACCGGACGTGATGTTAAAAAAGTTTTAGTATATAAAATGTGTTCTCTTAAACCATACAACATTCAACGCAGTCAAATTTAAATTTTCATAAATAAGGAAAATAAGAATGTGCCCCATGTTTGGTTTCTAGATGGTATTTTATAACATTGTTAAAAGAAACAACAAAAAATTAGGTCATTTTTATTATTTTAGAAAATAAGTTATAATGGGAGACAGGCGAAAACGATTAGGTGGGTGGCAGTATAAAAAGATCGCTGAAGAAAAATTAAAAAGACAAAATGAAGCGATTAACAGTACTAAAAAGATTGACACCTTTTTTTCTGCAGTTAATAAATCATTGGCACCTTCTATTGTTGAGGCTTTAATTTTACCACCAACATCAACTTCAAATGACACGTCAAATATTGGAAATGACAGTTGCTCTCATAATAGTGAAGAAAGCCAAACCTCACACATTGAGAATATTGACTCTAATATTGAAAATGCAGAAGAATGTGAAGAGGGACATAGTACTAGGGATGAGATTGATGAAAAACTAAATGAATCGAATACACTTTCCTCATTTAAATTTGAAAAAGATCCAATTAAGTGGATACTCAACAATCAGCTAGTAAATTATGTTGCTGAAAACGGCTTCTTTCAAAATATGGAATGTAATTTTCAAAATTCAAAGCGTAATTACGCCGACCAAAGCCGATATTTCTGTTCTACAATTTGTACAAGAAACTTTAAAAATGGTGAAAAGGGATATAGACATTGGATTATTTATTCTGAATCTTCTGGAAATATATTTTGTGGACCATGTCGTCTATTTGCCAAAGATATACAGTTTGCAAATACTGGATTTAATGATTGGAAGAATTTAAAAAGTTGTGTTGAACAGCATGAGCGATCTCTTGCTCATAAAAATTCAATAGTAGCTTTAAAAATGAGAGGTTCGGATAAAACAAATTTACCGGGTTTATTTGGCAAGGAAATAGATCAAGAAGTACGCTATTGGTCCGAAGTATTAAAAAGAGTTGTAGCTGTAGTTAAAAAACTCACTAGCCGTGGTCTTCCATTAAGAGGATCTCAGGAAATTTTGGGTTCAAATAGAAACGGAAATTTTCTAATGGCAATTGAACTTTTGGCCGAGTTTGATCCTTTTCTTAATGAACACTTGAAAAAATGTAGTAACCCAGGAAGTGGCAAAACGAACTGCCTTTCTTCTACAATTTATGAGGAATTTGTTACCATTATGGGCCAGAAGACTCGGGAAGTAATTATATCCAATATAAAAACTGCAAAATATTTCTCCATAATTGTCGACTCTACTCCAGACGTGTCCCACATTGATCAGCTTTCTATTGTAATAAGGTATGTCCAGAACTGTGGCACACCAACCGAAAAGTTTCTAACTTTTATTCCCAATGCAGGACATAAGGCGGAAGAAATGACAAAGGTAGTTATAGATATTCTTATAAAATATGAAATAAACCTAAATGATTGTCGCGGACAATCATACGATAATGCGTCCAATATGTCGGGAATTTATTCTGGTCTGCAAGCTAGAATAAAAAATAAAAACAAATTTGCCAAATATGTTCCATGTGCAGCACATTCGTTAAACTTAGTTGGTACTTGTGCAGCTAATTGCTGTCTCGAAGCAACTTCATATTTTATGCTTTTACAAGAATTATTTAACTTTTTCTCGGCATCTACCAAACGATGGGAAAAATTACAAAGTGGGCTTTCTTCTGCAAATATGACACCAAAAAGTCTTTCTTGTACCAGATGGTCAAGTAGAGACGACGCTTGTAAAAGCCTACTAACTTCTTGACATGAGATAAAGAAAGTACTCGATATTATTGAGAATGATTATACTGAAAAGAATACTACACGTGCAGAAGCTAAAGGAATTACGAGAAAGCTATCTACGTTTGAAACTGCATTTATGACTGTGTTTTGGAATGCAATTCTTAACAGAATTAACGCAGTAAGTAAAAAATTACAGAGCCAAGATGTAGATATTGCATTAGTTAATGACCTTTACAAAGCATTAATTTCTTTTGTGTCATCCATAAGGAATGATTTTGAAATTTATGAAGAAAAAGCAAAAACCTTATCCAATTCTTCATTTTCTGCAGAAAGTGGTCGTCAAAAAAAAAGAAAACGACCTTTCGACGAAACTAGAAATTCTGAAGAAGTAAATTGGAATGCACGTGATGATTTCCGTATTGGTACATATATTAACATTACGGACCATCTTAGTACCGAGTTGGAACGAAGACTAAAAGCTTATTCTAATATCTACGATATGTTTAAAGTTCTGCTTCAAATCCGTACGCTGAACACTGAAGAAATCAATAGAAATGCTTCTCTATTACATCAAAACTATCCGGACGATATTGAAGATGATTTTATTGATGAATGTTTATATCTTAAACAATATTTACTACAAGATAGAAACAAAGACGTTAGTATTAATAATATGTGTAGTTGGATACGGAAACATGATCTAGTAGATATATTTCCCAATGTTGACAAAGCCTTAAGAATTTTCAAGACTTTGGCTGTAACAAATTGCTCCTCCGAAAGATCGTTTTCATGTTTAAAACGAATAAAAAATTATATGAGATCTACCATGTGTGATAGCAGACTAAATGATTTCGCAATTCTTTCAATTGAATCAGATATAGTTAATTCTATTTCATTTGACAGTATTATTAAAGATTTTGCAGAAAAAAAAAGCCGGAAAGTTTTATGAAATGGGGATGTTATACTTTTATATTATATTTTTACAAAGAAGAGAGTGATATTTTATTTTAACTAGTAGTGTTTTGTTTTCCAAGTGATATTTTATTTTATTGTTTCTTATAATGGATGCTTATTTATATATTTTTTAAAAGTAGTGTATTGTTTATACACTTTTATATTTTTGGAATGAAAAGAGTAACATTTAATTTTTACTATCAGACTTACTGTTTTGATTATTTTTTCATATGAATTCTTAGTACCTTTTTTGTACATCTACCTAGTTTCTATTGTGATTTTTTTATGTATTCTGCGTTTTTTTAAACGTGGCAATAAAATATGTTTTTAAAACTATTTTTAGTGTTTTTTTAGGCGGCAAAATATGTTAGCCTACCGGCGGCAAAAACCTAAATCCGCCTCTGTCTGTGGAGTTGACATTCGTGACATTTGACTTCTGACACGAGCGCTCATATGACAACGGTTTTTTGTATAATAACAAAAATAACCTTGAAGTACTGAAGATTAGATTCTCTTCGTGAATTTTTAAAAGAATTATTTAAATCTAATTAATGTTACAAGCGAAAATCAATTTCCGTCAATTTGTTTTGATGTAAATTTAGAAAAATGCATCTATTAAGTTTTTTCCTGTCTATCACTTTATTTCATCTATCGAAAACACAAATTGTCTCTTATCAACCAGAACAAATTCATATAAGCTTTGGGGCAAATGTAAGTGAAATTGTTGTAACATGGAGTACCTTTAATGATACACACGAATCAATTGTTGAATATGGCATAGATGGTTTGATTCTACGTGCTACAGGATACTCAAATATATTTGTCGATGGTGGTCCCGCAAAACATACACAATATATACATAAAGTGGTTTTGCCCGATTTAACTCAAAACAGTAAATATGGTAAGTAAAAATTATTTTAAATTGAAAACCTTAACCGCTCCCCCGCTCCTATCGTAGGTACCCGTTATTTCTCCAATAATTTAGATGCGGGTAATCCAAACATCTAGTCTAGAGATGTTAAAAAATAAAGTATGTTAGAAATATAATAATATGTAATTAAGTACATAATTAATACATTATTAACATCAGAAAATTAAAATATTTAGATGGTGTCGGCAACTAACATTGCATTAATCCCGACATCGTTGTCGAATTGTGAAAAATGGTGTTAAAAATTCACAACTTCAAAAGCCTTTTCTGAACCCCGCACACATTTTCATGACCCAATACTTTACAAAATTAAATATTTTACTTTTCTATACATGTGGTATGAATATCAACGTTGGAACACGATCCACCCAGAGAAAGATAAGGTCCTTTGTTTGTTTTGATAAACAAAACTTCAAAGGTTTTTTTAATTGTTAGAATTTACTATTAGTCTAAAATATTTTAAGTGCCCTGTTATTTATGTTTATTAAATATGCTGTGTTATATTTCCTGAAAAGCAAAGTTTGTTAAAAATAAACAAACCTTTTGGTTAATTTTCTATATAAAAAATAAGAAAATAGTTATTAAAATAAAAGTCAAAGAAAAAATATTTTTTTTGTTGGCCTGTTTTATACATTACTTCTACTTTTTTTTAAATTTAATATGGTTCAAAAAATATTTAGTTGTTTCCATTTTTTTGATGTAATGTTACAGGGCGATGATAATGTTTGGAACAAAATTTGTAATTGCCGTATTTAATTTTTTTGAGAAAATCGCTTGGACACGTCAATTTTAGTTTTTGTAATGATTTCTTTACAAATTTAATTCTCTTTTATATCATCGTTTAAGTGAAATGAATGTCTATCAAAAATTAGTGAAAAAAGTGAGGGTTACCATTTAAAAAAATCGATGATGAAATCATTGCTAAATCACTAGTGACGTCATTAATATTTTTTTATACCAAGAGATGGCATTTAAAAACTAAAATTGACCTGTCGAGCGATTATCTCAAAAAAATTAAATACGGCAGTTATGAATAATGTTCCAAACTTTATCATCACCCTGTATAACATAGACCAAGAAAATAAACATTTTTTTTAAATTTTTATTTTAATAACTATTTTCTTATTTTTTATATCGAAAATTAACCAAAACGTTTGTATATTTTTTAAAAAACTTTGCTTTTCAGTAAATATTTAAGATTTTTTAAACTCACTTAACTCTAAAATTTCAGAGCAATTTGGTTTAAATCGGATATTAATATGATATATTAATTTTAAGAATTTACTAAATTATCCTTATTATAATTCCGGCAGAAAGTAGTATCATAATAACGCTACCCGGCATGAACTCGATCCCGGTACAGGGCATAAATTCGATCCCGGTACTGGGATTCTAGACACAGCATAATAAATATTGTCTATTGCAAAGAAATAGCAAAGAATATTCAAGACGAATAAAATAAAAGTCGAACTTCTGCTGTAATCAGATGTGTTTATTTTCAATACTATACTCGCTTCAGCAGTACATATACAAAACCATAGGAAAATGAGCTAAAAATTAACCCGGTGTGATTAATTATCCTCCACGAACACATCTCTGATACCATTGAGTTGAGCTACTGGTAGTTGCCTATACTGTGGTTCAACTAAAAACCACGATGCCAACTTAATTATCAACCAAAGTCCACAACATTTTTAACGGTTTTTATAAGTTTTTAAGAGTAAGAATTTTCTATTGCACTCTTACACAATGCAAAGTGTTTATAAGTGCAAGCGGGAGAAAAATCATGCTTTGCCTACAAAACGTACAGACTTTACTAAATTTACTTAAAATATTTATGTTAAATATGTTTTACTATCGTTGAAATAAAAGGTTATCCTGCGCTTCTCTACTTTAACACCACATAACTTCAAATATAATTAAAGAGAGAAAATGAGTAATATGTAACATAACTGAGTAGATTAGTTGATAGTTTATATTTTATATTACCCAATAATACACTTTTATAGTTTACCACTGTGGGAGTAATCTTGGATGGTCACCAGAGTTCTGGTTCAGTACTTTACCTACAGATACTGATTGGCAACCCAGGTTAGCCATTTATGGTGATATGGGTAATGAAAATGCACAGTCTTTAGTAAGATTACAGGAAGAAACTCAAAGAGGACTGTATGATGCTATTTTACATGTAGGGGACTTTGCATATGACATGAACACTGTAAGAAATAATTAAATTAAATTTACTTGTGCTTATATACAATTTTTAGAATAATGCTGAAGTTGGTGATCAATTTATGAGACAAATCGAATCAATTGCAGCTTACGTACCTTATATGACTTGTCCCGGAAACCATGAAGAAAAATAGTAAGTTTAATTTTTCTAATTTTGAAAATAATTGATGTAATAATTTTATTTTTTAGCAATTTTAGCAATTACCGTTACAGATTTAATATGCCTCTAGGCAATGAGAATATAATGTACAGTTTTAATATTGGACCAATTCATGTGATAAGTGTATCCACTGAAGTGTATTATTTTATGAACTATGGCTTAAAACCTCTTGTAAATCAATATGAATGGTTGAAAAATGATCTAATTGAAGCTAATTTACCAGAAAATCGACAAGAACAGCCTTGGATAATATTGATGGGTCATCGGCCAATGTATTGCAGCAATGCTGATACTGATGATTGTACACATCAAGAAACTCTTACTAGAGTTGGATTACCTTTTCTTCATTTCTTTGGACTAGAAAAATTAATGTATGATTATGGAGTTGATTTAGCAATCTGGGCTCATGAACATTCTTATGAAAGATTATGGCCTGTTTACGATTACAAAGTTTATAATGGCAGCTATGAAGAACCTTACACAAATCCAGGAGCACCAGTGCATATTGTTACGGGTTCAGCAGGTTGTAAAGAAGGCACCGACAAGTTTAATAGAACTAAACCGGCATGGTCAGCATTTAGCAACAGTGATTATGGTTACACTCGTCTCAAAGCTTTTAATGACACACATTTGTATTTGGAACAAGTTTCTGATGATAAAAGTGGGGCTATTGTTGATTCATTTTGGATCATTAAAAATTTGCACGGGCCTTATAAATATTCAAGTATGGACTGGGCGGAATTGGACACATTAAGATTACGAAATTTGTGATATAAGTAGGTATCTCACTATAAAATAATTATTTCAATTGTTACATATTAATTTCACTAAAGTAAAGTGCTTTGAAACCAAAGTAAAGTCTCCCTATTACCAATGATGTTAAATATCTTTTATTATTAAGTTAATTATTTTATTTTTAATTGTATGATTACTTTGACGCCTATGATTTTATGTAGAAAATTTATTAGAAATTAATTTTAAAGATACTTTAAATTTCATTTGTAAAAGATGTTGGAGTAAAACGTCTTTCACTTTGATTTCATGTATTTATCTGAATGCTATACAAGGTGTCCGGTATCGTTATGCAGAAATTTTGTGAGTGTAAAGTAGGTTCAATTCTAAGCTAATAAACACAAAAGTTGTAGGTCAATTTTTTTTTATTCAAAAGTTACAACACTTTTAAATTTACAAATTCCAAAACAGAAAATTCAATTTGAAGACTATATAAAAACATAATTGATTTAAAATTTATTTTAAAAAGAAATTATGGTCTTTGTTACAATTTGAATTTAATTTACTAACATGTAGCATTAAAATGTCGGAATTAAAATTTAAATCATTCTTTATGCGATTTTTGTGGTTATTGGGTGTGTTAGTTTTTACTGAATTAAAAATGCCTTGCCAGTTTATTAAAGTAGAGTATGAGTATTTGTTAACTAAAATATATTTTTTTTTCTAAGGGCCGGTTGCACAGTTCAAGCTTAAGCTTAAATTTGAGTTTAAGTTTTTTCTTAAGTTTTATGTGTTGTACAGGTAAGGTTTTTGGTTTAAACTTACCCTCAGATAAAAAATAACTTAAGTGAAGGAAGCGGTGACACTTAAACCAAAAATTTTAGAATAAAATTACTTTTTTAATGGTTAGCTTATTAATTTAAGAAATTTGAAGAATATATTTTTTTATTTTAAATTATTAATTACAAATATGCAATAAATATTTCTGTCCACCATTTTTCCTCTTGAATTTCTTTCATCACTGCTTCATTTTTTTGTTTTATTGCCCCTCTAATAACCATCACTATTCAAAATAAAATGAACTATATTTTTACCAATAATTAATTACTTTTTGGTGTACGCTATAGACAACTGTAACAACAGTTGAACTGTTGTACTCATTCCAAGATGGTCCTGGTTCAGATGTTTCAGGATTCTCCTTATTATTTAAGTCTTAAAAATTCAGTAGACATTCCAGTTCCACTTCTTCATCAATGGTATCCATTGTAACTGGTGCAGGAGGACTACCTTCAGTAGTTTAGAATGAATATTTTTGGTCTGCATGTTTTTTCCTGTAACTTTTGAATAGAAAAAAATAGACCTGCAACTTTTGTGTTTATTAGTCTTAGAATTGAACCTAGTTTACACTCACAAAATTTCTGCATAACGATACGGGACACCTTGTATTATCAGTCAGTAGTCAAATATTTATTTAATACATTATTGTAATAAAGTGATAAATAAAATTTAAAATCCTAAAATTGAAGTGATACTTAAATTTAAAATACATGGAAAAGGTTTTCTAAATAATTTAACTTCATAAATAATATTCATATATTATATCTTTGAGGTATGGTAAAAGGAGCTTGTGGAGTGGTGTGCTGGAGAGGGTTCGCGCAAGTGCATTGTTAAATTTTTTGAAAGTTTGCGAGTCCATTCTTAGTTTTTTGAAAATTTGCGAGCCTATTATTATTTTTTTGAAAATAAGCTTTTCACTATCCCACTATGTATAATAAAAACATTTATTTTGTTATCGTTTTTATTTAAAAATTTATAGTTTGTTTACATACACAGGTGTGCAAGCAAATAAAAGTACAAAGGTCCTCTTATTGGTCTCGTGTGTAGGTGATTGATAAAAATGTGTCAGGAAAATGAATGACCCTGATATAAAAAAAAAATATTTTTTTCGGCCCCACCAGGTCGCGGTATTCGGAAGCGATCCCATTGTTAACATTTTCCCAGGACTGCGATTCTCGAATCTATGCGACAAATTATCGCACACTTTTTCTGTCAAAATTCTACTACTTTGTCAAAAATATATTCTCCAATGTCGAAATGGGGATCGAATGCGACAAATATCGAGTAAAACGATTGAATTGGTCTAGGTCATGCGGACGAATAGTTCCCAGAGAAAGGTAGAAATAAAATGTTGACAGAAAAAGTGTGCGGTAATTTGTCGCATACATTCGAGAATCGCAGTCCATCATAACACTGAGCTTATGTCAGGATTATTCAGTGTTAAAAATGCACGAAAACGTGGCTAAAACCCCAAAATTGCATTTTCGATTATGTAACTTTTTTGTCCTAGGTATTTAGTTAGATATTTTGCCATATAACGTGACCATTTAAAAGGCCCAATGACCATTCCTACCCTTGGAATTATTTTTTAAAAAGTTCCTTTCGCTCCGCTCGCTCTCGCGCTCCATTAAACTGTTCACTGTTTGTTTTGTAGTTGTTCGAATTTGATTTTAAAAAATGGATTTTATTTTTGAGAGTATGTATATTTTAACTACATATATTAAATTCAGTAAAATTCGTTTATTAATAAAGAAATCTAACTTGTAATGTAATACAGTAATTATTACTGTAGGGTTGAAGCAAAACTTCAGAACTTCTTACATCCAACTTTATTATAGAAACTTGTCAATCGTAAAATTAAAAATTTGCTATAGATTTCGGGCCATGACGTTCCATCATCAGGGTTAATTAAGAAGAATTGAAATTTTACATTGAAAAAATGGGGTTTTGGCCACATTTTCAGGCATTTTTCAAACATCCGGTTAATTTTCTTATCCCTA
Organism: Stenus bimaculatus; assembly: GCA_963971135.1. Taxonomy (NCBI): domain Eukaryota; kingdom Metazoa; phylum Arthropoda; class Insecta; order Coleoptera; family Staphylinidae; genus Stenus; species Stenus bimaculatus. The sequence continues at coordinate 64,485,208 of OZ020180.1, read as the reverse complement.
TTAGCTACTTAATACCAATAATACTTAATACTTTTCCACTTTACTTTAATATCAATATCAGTTTTATTATGCTAAGTATCAAAGAACAAGCCCTATGAGATACAGGGAACAGGAGGTGATATTCTGTAAGATATTATACAAAAAAAAATCAAATATTCCTTATCCACCTTTATTTAAACAATTTAGTTCTCTTCGGTCGAAGAAAACCAAATTAATCACAAAATCCAATCACATAATGATTATGATCATCATCATCATGATTAAGAAGAAAACTAAATTGTTTAAATAAAGGAATATTTGATTTTTTATTTGTATAATTGTAATTGGTCCACATCATTAAGGAAGTTTCATTTATATTATGTAAGATAGGTATGTTGTATTATTATTATTGTTTTCGTGTACAGAAAAAATCGTTTGTTGATTGCCATGGTTAAAGATTTTCTATCTCTCTTCCTCATGTACATTTTGAATAAGTTGAAATGAGACAAAACTCATTTTTTTTCCGTATACGAAAACAATCGTCTGTCTTAGGCAGGGATTCTAACCGTTTAAATTTTCGAAACGGTTTCGGTTAATAATTTTTTCTAAAAAGGTTTCGGTTACGGTTTTTAAAAATTTAAAAAAACGCTTTTGTTACGGTTTTTAAAAGTTTCAAAAAACGGTTTCGGTTTTGGTTCCGGTTAACCGAAAAAAAAAACGGTTTCGGTTACGGTTTAAAAAAGGTTTTACCTATTTTTTTTTTAGTTAGAAATCGGTTAAAAATCAGTTAAGAACTGGTTTCAGTTACGGTTTTTAAAAATTTATAAAAACGGTTTCGGTTACGGTTAGTTCAAATAAAACGGTTTTAACCAAATTTCGGTCCATAAAACGGTTCGGTTAGAATCCCTGCCCTATGGGGCAGGCGCGCACTGCGCTGGTGGTGTGGTGCTGGTATGGCGGATGGCATTTTTGTAAGTCTTTATAACGGGTATTGTGGAACTAATTGTGGTGGTGAAGCAGTGGGGTGGTATTTTTCTAGTGGCATCCCTCTGCGTGGCGACTTTAGTTTGCGCTATTCGCTTTGTCTTTCGAAGGTGTCACTTGCCAGTTTAATGTCACGTCCTTAGAGAACTCCCCCCTGGACGTCGATTCCTCAAATCTCACACAGTGAATGTTAATCTCACCTTGCTCGAGCGCATGTGCAAAATCTCACCCGTGAATCTTCCACTGGGGCCATATTCTTTAAACGGTCCACACGATGTCGCATACGACTTCATTATTCTGTTCTGTTTCATGATAAAATAAGAATCTATCCTTGTAGTGTGGTATGCGACATCGTGTCGAGTGGTTCAAGAATACGCCTGCTGGTTCAGACCAAGTGAATTTGGATTCGCCGGTGAGATTTTGACGCATGCGCTTCGAGGAATGTGAGTTTGAGATTCACTGTACGAGATTTCAGGAATTCAAGTCCTGGAAACAGACCATCACTAAGATGAAAAGGAAACTTTTATGTTTTTTTCTTTAAAGCACTCCATAGATAAAAATAACTATTTATTTGAAATTTAAAGTTCTGATTATTTTATTTATAATTAATATCTGAATACACTAATTTCTATTATGTTTTCTATAAAGTATAATCGTTGTAATCTGGAAGACATGACATAAAATTAAATTCCACTGAGTTAGGACCATCTAAAAATTAAGGAAAACATATTTTAGTTATGTTATTTAATATCTTTAATAAAAGCGATTCAACTTAATTTAAAAATTTGTTTTAATTAATTAACCCCCAGTATTATCAAACACGTTTAATGGTAATTTAATTTTAAATGACATTTAATTTGACATATATATAGCCTATTGTGCGGCTAACCGTCATTTATACCACTTTAAACTATATGCAAACTTCACGAAAATACTATACATGTCAAATGTCAAATTAAATCTCATTTAAAATTAAATGACTGTTAAAAGTTTTAATAATACCGGCCGTTAATGTCGTGATAATAATTAGATTTTGAATGATATCTTACCAATTGGAACCCATAAATCCACATCGTTTTTCGTTTCAGCCCTAACTTCCTTTATTATTTGTCTAAAAGCTAAAGGAACTGCAAAAGCTAAGCAAATTGGTGGTTCACCAGTTGCTAAAATAAAGAAAATATTAAAAATTTTGGCCAAACAGACAGTTGCAAGGAAAATTATAAGTTTTTATTCTAATAAAAATACTATAAACGTCTAGTCTACAGTCCAGCGCCGTTTTTTATTAATGATTACTAACAGGCTGAATTTTCGTGAGTAGCTTCGTTTTGACGAGACGCCCAACTTTTCTCTACGAAAATTCTCAATAGTGGTAGCTAATAAAGTGCGCACGAGTAAAACATGTAGACTGGGTGATTGTCCAAATTTTATTACTAACAGTTAGTTTTTAAGTTAAAGTTTAAGATAATTTGATAAAAAACATGAAAAAACGTTTGTCCTACAAAATTGATGGTTTGAATGAAGCCTTCCCCCACTCTTAACATGTCCGAATAATGTGGTCATAAAAATTTTATTACTAACCAGCTGATTTTTTTACTGTGGTTTGGTAAATATTTGTATAATTAAATGGCCACATTGTCCTACAAATTAAATGGTATGATTTCCCAGTTCTACGCACTGAAGTTGTCAATTCCACAGTAACACTTTTTTCATTACTAACTGTAGGACAAGTTTAACTAGATTAGTGTATTCTTTGCCCAAATATAACAGTGTCCTACAAAAAAATGGGTATGTATCGCTAGTCCTACAAGGTTTATTTAAAATAATTAATTATTTTATAATTGCTGTTTTATTAATTTAACATACGGGAGATTTATAATATGTGGGGCCCACTTTTATAGCGGGTAGCAGATTTCAAAAGAATGATAAAAGTTCATATAAACTTCTGTCCTATTACGCTTCTTAATAGAGCTACAGCTCTTTAAAAGTAGTTTCAAATTTTATGATTGTGCTCGTTTATTTCAATACAAATTAGAGATGAGACTTAAAACTCGGTGTGAATAATAATAGAATTAAAATATGTTTTTTGTGAATTATTTCAATTTGTTCAAGCTTTGAAATGGTAGATTTAGGAAGGGTTTGGGTTAAAAATTATATTAACTTTAAGAAGATAACTTCTAAAAAAAATATTTTTCGTATTAGTGTTCCTCATTTAATTCTGGCCAAAAAAGGTGCTTTTATTGAATGTCGTTAAGATGGGGAAATTGTGAGAAAGAGAGAGAAGTATAGCAACCATTTGTTATTTTATTTTTTTTGCATAGTAAACATTAACAAAACTAAATAAAATTTACATGATCCCCTTCCTTATAAATAATTCTTTGGGTTCCAGCATATTTTTTTTAAATATGTGCCCCTGGAAGAGAGTACAAGTGGAACTAGCACATTTTTTTCCACATTTCATCGTATTTCCACTTCTGCCCTTTCCAAGATTTTATTTAGAAGAAAAATTAGGTAAAACTTAAAGTACTACTTATAATTATAAGGGTCAGATAGTTTTTATTTATTATTTTTTATGATTACTATGTAAAAATATTAAAATAACAAACGGTTGCTGTGTTTCCTTCTCTTTTTCACAATTCCCCAGTTTTAAAATGTGCCGTTTAGGAGAAAATGCACAAGTTGCTATGGTTACTTGATTTTTCTTTTTAAATTTAATAAACCTTCCTAAATAATATTAAAATGCATTTTCTTCAAAACAGATAAATCCGTTGTACTATATCTATCCATGTTATTAGGACACTTTAATGTGTAATCAAATATGTATTCAACATCTAGTAGTGTTACAAAATAAATTTTATTTACTTTATATTACCATAATATACCACTTTTTTTGTAGGACATTAGTAAAATCGTATTCCACACTTTATTCCCAAAAGAAAAAAACGAAAATTAGGTTGTTAGTAATGAAAAAAGTGTTACTGTGGAATTGACAACTTCAGTGCGTAGGACTGGGAAATCATACCATTTAATTTGTAGGACAATGTGGCCATTTAATTATACAAATATTTACCAAACAACTAAAAAAATCAGCTGGTTAGTTATAATATTTATGACCAAATTATTCGGACATGTTAAGAGTGGGGGAAGGCTTCATTCAAACCATCAATTATGTAGGACAAACGTTTTTTCATGTTTTTTTATCAAATTATCTTAATCTTTAACTTAAAAACTAACTGTTAGTAATAAAATTTGGACAATCACCCAATCTACATGTTTTACTCGTGCGCACTTTATTAGCTACCACTATCGAGAATTTTCGTAGAGAAAAGTTGGGTGTCTCGTCAAAACGAAGCTACTCAAGAAGATTCGGCCTGTTAGTAATCATTAATAAAAAACGGCGCTGGACTATAGACTAGTCGTTTTGCGCCGGTTCGATTTACTCCGATTTAGAATTACACCGATTGGGGCCGCCGTTGGAGTTTCCGACTTAGTTTTTTCGTTTTGTTCTTAAGAAAAGTAAAAAGATATGATTATACTTTTTATTTTATTATAAAATTAAAAGAATAATAATCAATTTGTGGTTTCATTATGGCCGACAATAGTGATTCAGAACCCAAACATTGTGCGAAAAAAGCACCAAAAATCTGTGTTCATTTCACGCACATTTTTTTACGCCGGTGTCTCTCGGAACGGAACCCCGGTGTAAAATTCTATTGTATGAAACCTGCTGTTTTAACTACTAAAGACCGTTTTAGACGAGCACATAATTCTTGTACAAGATCGACTCAGATGCTACCACACATTGCTTATGTGCTCGTCTAAAACGGCCTTAATAGATGGTTCGCCCTCTGTGCCTAAAATGCGAACTAAATAACTGTAGTAACCTTATAGCAAACAGATTAAAGGTCTATTTACTATTTATGCAGACAAATATAACATTTTATTTAAGATTTATCATATAAGAATAGTGTAGGATTTATGCACCCTGATTTAACACTTAATAACCTAAAAAACGGAAATACGAGGTTATTATTCTTTCCTTAAATTTTTAATTTTTATGATTTATTTGTGTTTTAAGTTTATAATTCATAGTTCTTAAATCTAGTGCTTAAACGATCTCATTTAAACCAAGTACTTTATCTCTTAAATCTTAAGTCCTAATAAATCATAATTCTTAATCTTTCTGCATAAATAGGCCTTTAGAGGTATAGTTGAAGCTCAAGCTTGAAGCGACACTTAAACTAAAAAATTGACAGATTTCCTATTGTATTTCTATCATATTTTTAGTTTAAGTGTCACTTGGCGCTTAAGCTTCAACTGTGCAACCGTGCCTAGGTGTTGTTTTCTATTTGTAATCGTTTTTATCAGGGTAATCGACCCTATTACGTATCCAAAACGTTATCATAACATCTCGCTGTTATGTTATCGTAACATATTAAAAGTGGTTAAACATTGTTATAAATAACATTTTAATTATGGGATAGGGTGGGTATTGTTATAAATAAAATAACCCACCCTATCCTGTAGTTAAAATGTTATTCATAATAATGTTTAACCACTTTTAATGTTACGATAACATAACAGCGAGCTGTTATAATAACGTTTTGGATACGGAATAGGAGTCAATACCAGAGTTTAATTTCTTTTTAGTTTGTATGCTTGAAGTAAAACTTATCATAAATTCATGGTTTTGAGGAAGTAGGCCAGGCATATTATTTTAAGGAAAATCTAGAATTGCAGAAATATGAGTTTTTGATGTTGGAGGTACAGGGGTGTTAGGGGGTTGCCGCTGTTTCTACCGCCTCAGACGAAATTTTTAGAAATTGTCAAGGTCCTGACACTTTAGAAACACAACTCGGTATTGCCTTTTAGAAAGAAATACCGGATACTGATGGATGAATGTTTTTGGAAAATATCCAAAAGTTAAAACAAAAATAATTTATTTCATAAAAATACTGAATTTACTTCGGGTCTATTTATACTCAAAAATATAAGATCTAAGATTTATCATTTCTTAAGGTCTATATATGCTCAAAGATTTTAGACTTGGCTAGAGCTGCACAACCCTGTCCCTCGCTGGGTTTGCCCTTGTGGATTATCATGCTCTACACTGTTCAAACCTAGTCTTAATTCTTGATGTAGGCGGTACACTCGATTTCGGAAAATTAACTGAAGAAACACCTATTTTTTAATCTAGACTACATGTTGGTACACCTTAAAAACTTTAACATTTTAATCATTGAATTAATATGAAATGTATAAAACTGCTTGAACATACACACATAACCTTTTCCAATTGTTAAGCTTATTTATGATTGATGGCTGTCTCTGAAATAAGATACCTGCTATTCTGTAACTTTTTTGACCGAGAGAATTGTGAGCTGTCTTTATCTTACACTTTATTATTGACATTTTCCTAATCTTTTTCGCATGCATATTTCGATTCTTGTGGTTACAGAATAGGCCTAAAAGTACCAATTTAGACGAGAATGTGCAAATACAACAAAACAAATCGGTGTGTGTCAGAGTACTACAGAATTAAGATGACAATTTCGCCTGCAGAGTGGCGTCTAGAATTCAAAAATTGCGAATAATTTAGGACTCGTTCCACTAACGAACACTGAAGCCCACGACCGCAAAATTTTCCCGTTCCACTAGCTCAAAGCATCACCATTCAACAAACGACCACAGAAACCCACGAATAAATACGGTCGTTGTGAGTTTCTCGCGGTCGCCATCGATGACGTTTTTATGCACGAAAGAAACAACCGCGTAATTTTCATCTGCTAGGGGAAAGCTCAAATACAACGAAATTTCATTATTTTATATTCATGAAAACTTTAGTCTATAGCCCCTAAAAAACATTGAAAATTTGAAACAATTCCACTAGCCTACTATTACTTCCAGAGAATTACTCCTATATGAATACGGCCTGTGGTTTAGATTGGTCGAGTAAGAAGGCGAGTTCAAAAAAGCAAGAAGTACTCGATTAATATAAACAGCAGGGCAAATAAAAAAGGCGAGTCAAGTATAAATAAGAAAACGCCACAACGTCTTATCATACACATTTTAACAATACTACGATAATCTACAACATCAGCGATTTTGTAATTGTAAGGCTTTTGATTTTTTTTTTGCCGAGTTGGGGTCAGTTTACTGGCTCCAGTTACTCGACCAATGTAAAGCAGGCTTTAGATATTTAAAATTATATTCAGTTCACTTACATTTTGTTTTAAAGGGGCTCATCGGGTTAACATTTCTAGGGAACTTGACCCTAAAATCAACAGGTATATCTTGAGCTCCAGGAATCTTATAATTCCAAGTACGATTGGTCTTTATTTCTCCAGTTATATCCTGTATAATCTGTTCAGATGTCCAAAATCCTAGCCCCATTATAAATGCCCCTTCTGTCTGGCCAATGTCTATATAAGGGCTCATTGAAGTTCCAGTGTCTTCCAAAATATCAGCTCTTGTAACAACATGATTTCCAGTCAAGACATCGTACTCTATTTCTACAGCTCCAACTCCGTATATCGCATAATTTTCAGTTTCCTTTGGAGTATGTCTGAAAAATAACGAATTAAATTTGGTCGAAAACTATACTCAACAAGATGTTTTTATTGATTAACTTACACACATCTCGACACTAAATCGACATTTGCAATAAATGCTGCTTTTATCAGTTGCTCCCATTTAGGGTCACTTTTCAACTTCCTCTTCAAATCTTCACGAATTGGTTCCAAACGTTTCAATAACATATCACAAGCTAGGGAAGCAGCCTAAAATTTCATGAAAGTTAATTGATATTCCCTAGTAAATTACCTTTTACAATACAATGAGATTCACTTGTTTGGCTAGCAGTAGTGGGTATGTTGTTAGGTGAAGTTAGACCATTACTCGGTTTAAAGCAAATCTTTTCTATCGGAATTCCCAATTTGTAACTCACAACTTGTGCTACTTTTGTATTTATTCCTTGCCCAATTTCAATACCTCCATGTGAAACTGCTACGGTTCCATCACCTTGATAAACTGATATAATAACATTTGCATTTAAAAAGAAATTCAATGCGAATTGAATAGGTACTACAGATAAACCTTTTTTTCTCCATCGATGTTCCTGTAACAAAAAGTGAAAAATTCCATAGTTAATAATAATTTTATGATGTATCTACCTTATTAAACCCCTTGATCTCAGCAGATCGTTTATCAATATCGGCCCAGGTTTTTAATTCTTCAATAAAAGTCTTCAATAACGGATGAGTTTTAGTATTTAAATTCGCCAATCTTAACTCTAAGGGATCTAAATTAGCAGTATAAGCTGCATGTTCCATTATTGTTTCGATTATACCACACCCTTCAAGAGTACCAGGAGCCCGTGCAAAAGTGGCCGCATGATTATCACTACTTGTCGAAAATATATTAATTTGAAATCCTTCACTATTATAAGTATCAGTCATAGCAGATATTGTAGCAGGAATGACTAACTCATTCCTTGTTATTCCACTATCAATCCAAAATAACAAATCTAACGTTTGAATCACTCCCTTTTCACTTAGTTTAATTATGTAATCTGCTGAAATAGGATATCTTTTTCCACAAATATTCATTGTCTGAATAAAAGGCATCCATAACTTTATAGGTTTTCCTAGCTTTACTGCTGCTACCATCGCTGCACAAGCTGGAAAGTTAGCACGTGTTACTTTAGCTCCAAAACCTCCTCCACAACGACGAACTTCAATATTAATCCTGAAATGTCAAATCATTTAATTTTACATAAAATAACGAGCCGGAATTTAGCGGAAACATTAAAAGGCATAAAATTATTTTCTTACTTATTCATATCTATCCCAGCGCATGAGGCGGCTGCTGCTTGTGCGGCATCCATCCATTGCGTAGCGGGATACATATCATATTCTCCATTTTCTTTGGGTATTACGTAACAACACTGGCTTTCCATGGAAAAATGAAATTGCCAACTAGTATCGTATGTACCCTTTACAGTATATTTAATATCGTTTCCTAAAATATTTACTATCAATCTAAAATTATGAGTAAGTATGGGATATACCTACCACTTTTTATTCTAGGTATTATCTTTTCTGATTTAATTTTCGTGGGGTCTTTACTAAGAATATCGCGAATTGTAATCAGTGGTTCCTTATTTGAAGGTTCGAAAGTAATTTTGACTAACTCGGCGCCTTTTTCTGCAGTGTTCTGATCTTTGGCAACAATTAAACCTATTGGCTGGAAATAGTATTTCACAACACTTGAGCAGAATAGTTCTTCGTCTTCAAATAAATTCGTGGATTTTGGTGTTATACTGTTGAGTCCTTGGATATCATCTTTTCCTATAAATGAAACTACTCCTGGAAGTGACTAGAAATTTTTATTAGCTATTGGATGAAGGAAAACGATATTTTTGCTTACAAGAGCTTTTGTAGTGTCAATTGATTTTATTATTGAATTTGGTGCTGCTTTGGCTTCCACAAAAGCTGCGTACAGTTGGTTTGGGTGGTCAGGTTTGTCCATTACATACTCTGCTTTACCTTCATCATATAATATTATATTATATCAAATAGGTATTAATAGTAAAGTTGTTGTACAAGTTCAAATATGAAGTTGGGCTATTAACTCTAATATCTTAGTAAATTATTTTATTTGGTGGTTTAGGTTCATAAAATATGAGCATTAGGTAGGTATACGTATAAATAACTTGGATTTGAAATGAACTTTTTCATAATTTTTTTCCTATATGTATAACGTGGGCTCAGTAACTCTGAGGCCAAGCAGCGAAATGTTCCATATACTCTAATATTCAGATGAAGCATGCCAGTCGCATCTTTCTCTATCGTGCTCATTGCAAAACATCAAAAAGTTCACGCTCTGTAGGAGAGAGAAAGATATGACTAGCATGATTAGTCGTAATTCTTTTAAATTAAATTTGAAATAAACTTTTGTTTATTTTTAATTCTGTAGACCCAGTTACCCCGTATTATACAGGGTGTCCCGTAATAACGTGGACAGACATAGTAGAACGTGTTTATGACCTCAAATTAAGATGACAAGTTCCTCTAACACTTTGCCCAAAAATGGTTCCCAGCAAAGTTACACCCAGTTAAAGTTCACTTTTCAAAAAATTAAAATCCACATAACTTTTCTTCCTATGTCGATAAAAATTGCCATAGGTGGGGTGGGGGGGGGGTGCTAATTTTTAGTGCTTTATGATATGGTATACTAGTTTTGCAATTTCTCATTCATTTACTATCAGTTTACCTAAACTTCGAATCGAATATTTACCACAATTTTTTCTGTTGTCACTTTTTGACAATTTTAATTGATTTTCTTATAAAATAAATAATGTACTATGAAAAAGCTGTGCTTGTTTACAATCGCTAAATCCAACCGTTTTCTAGAAAATTTCAATTATAGTTTCGAAATAAAAATGTGCTTTTATTGTTAAATTAAGTAGGCTATTTTTCCTAAATACCATTATTAAAAGAATGTATGATTGAATATTATTTTGGAAAATGATGATTGAAAAATATTAAGAGCGGCTCTATTTGTGTAATAAAATCGTAAAAACGTTTAAATTTCTTTAAAAATATTAAATGTTAATGTCGGCCTACTTCATTTAATAAAAAAAATAAATTTTATAATAAATTATGAAACTTTAATTGAGATTATCTTTAAAACTATTAGATTTATCGATCTTCAACAGGTATACCTTTTTCATAGTAAATTATCTGTCTTATGAGAAAATAAGTTGAAATTACCTTCGAGTTACCTTCATATAGAGAGACAGGTTATGTGGGTATTTATTTTTTGAAAAGTGTACTTTAACTGGCTGTAACTTTACAGGGAAAAATTTTTGGGCAAAGTGTTAGAGGAACTTGTCATCTTAATTTGATGTGATAAACCCATTCTACTTATGTCTGTCCACGCCGTTATTACGGGACACCCTGTATACTAGATTTTTTTATGTTAAGTAGAATATTATAATTTACCTGTAACTTGTACGTTGCTTTCGATTTTATGAATCGGTTGCGATATAGGATATAATGAGTTATCTGTTTGATATTCTTGAGCCCCTTTCGAAATATGCCTAATTAATTTTTTACCACCCAAAACATTTCTTGGAGATACATTTGGAGCAATAGAAAGAATAAACTAAAAAAAATAATGTACAGTTCTAGTAGATGGCAATACTACAAGACCATTGCTTTCTTGCAGCTAAAGGTGGATTTAATATTTAAATTGTGGATTAAAATGAAAAATTTCTAAGGGTACGTTGATAAAGATTTCCTTAAAGACAGAAGGCAAAAGGAGAATGAGGAAGAAAAACGAAAAAAATAATTGATATTTTTATATCTTATATTTTAGAAATCATAATTATAAATAAGTTGTCTTTTGTTTCAATTCGATACGACAAATATTAACGTAAATATAAGCGTTTGAATTTTAAGAAAATTAGCCTTTCCGCTTCAACTACGCGATATATTCTGACGTCATTTCTTCCGAACGCTGTCCGTTCCGTACACGCGTATAGTGCAGTTGATTGTTTCTAGACGTTTTTATAGTTATTATCTTTTAATACTCTGATAAAATATTACTATTAGTTATTAATTAAAGTAGGAGAATTATTTATTAATTTAAAAGTTACTTCTTTATAATTTTTTACTTATGAAATTTCACTTTAAGTGTTATACAACATACAACAAGTGTGTAGCGTTTCAAATTAAAAATTTAAAAGTTAATAATTTTGGGTTGTAGTATAAAGACATAAGAAAAAACTTAAAAAAATCAAGGCAGTACGGCTTTTTGTTAAAAAAATATGAATTTTTATATAAAATATGGCTTTCTAACAAATGAGTAAAGGTGTATTGTTAAAAATTCATATTTCGCTTAATAACTAAAATTAAGAAACGAAAACTCGTACAGATAAATTTGTAAAAATTATCGATATTATCTTATTAAATTTTTTAAAATTTAATTATTTTTTAAGGTACATTACCTAGAAAAATTTTGTTTTGTTTGAGTTTTTGGGGTGTAAAATTTTTTTTGGGGGGGGGGGTTGTAGAGGGCAAGTGACCCGCTACATTTCATTTATTTTCTATTATCTTTCATTTGCGGGGTCGATTTTGAAAAGACTCGAAAAACTATTTTTTGAGATATTTAAGGCTTAATATTTTTCATGGAAATCGATTTTTATTGTTTTTCTCGAAAACTATAAAAGTTAGCAATTTCAAATTTTTACCAAAGGTAAACACCATGGATAGACGCGTTTTAAAAAAATATTTGGTTAAACTCGGTTAAATAGTTTTTTTTGGAAAAAATTGGCAAAGTTTTGGTACAAGTACAAATACGGGCCTGGACCACGTAATTTTGTACCGAAAATTAAAATTTTCACGGAATTTGGTGGGGGAGGTAACGGTGCGAATTTTAAGCTATTACTCGTCCCGGCGGTTTTAATAGATTAGAAGATATTAATTGTTTTGTGAAAAGTGAAAAATTTCAGACCGCAATTTTGGTTCCAAACGGAGATTTTGCATATTTTTGCTACATTTTCGGCCATAACTCGATAACGAAAGGAGATAGCGAAGTGATTCATTTTTTATCGTAAAGTGGACCATGAGAGCTTTCAGAAAATGTACATTGCGTTAGGGTAGAATAAAATTTGAAGGGCTGATTAAACCGAAACTCGAATAAAAATGCGACTATTTTAAATGCGATCTTAAAAAATTTAAGATTTCGTTGTTTTTTCAAAATGTAAAAAACCCTATGCGTGGGCGGTTTTAATACCAAGAGTAGGTTTATCAGGATTTTTAAAAATGAAAATCCGTTAAAAAATAGGCCGACGGGAGCCGCCGACCCCTAAATTCGACATTTTTATGCCATAACTTTTTAAGCGCGCAAAATTTAAAAATGCACTATGCTCATTACAACACAAATATTGTTGTTCTTTCATAATCTGATGTAAAATTGAGAAAATTTTAAAAATTGACGCTGCAGAGGGGGCAGACCAAAGCGCGCGTTTGCGTTATTTTGTTAACATTTCTCTTGGGATTTTTTTTTCAAGTCCAGGGGTAAAATATAATCGTGCTGATTTTTTCTCGCATAAATAATAAAGAAAGAAGGGAAATAAAAAACATTGGAATATTATACACGGTCGGGATCATAAGTTCGAGGGCGCGAAAAGTACAGAAAAAATTAAGATATCAAAAAAAGCGCTCGTTTCCTGATGTAGCGCGGTATGTAGATGACAAATCAAGAAACCGCGATTTTTTTCACCTGCCGATCTTCTAATCGAAGCCGCACAGTTTTAGCACTTTTGCTGATCGTATAACCCGTGCGAGGCGACTAGGAAATAATGACGTCACTCAGCTCGCAAGGAAAAAAAGTAGCGCCGCGCGATTTCATAAACTTTGTTAATTAATTGCGAAGCCATTTTAAGTGCTAGACCAAAAAATCAAATTGCAAAATTCAAGTTAAAAGGTACTCTTTTATATAAAATTATAAAAAAAATGGTTTACAGACTCATTAAAGATTAGAAATTAACATATTTTTCTTTAACTCGTTCTCCTTTTAGGCGCACACTCTAAAAATATTTTAATAATAATTTATCTATATCTAAATGCACCCTTAAGAAGTTATAAGCTACTGAAGCTGATTTTTAAAAAATATCTTTTCATTGCAGCCAAAATACTACAAATTTTTTAATAAAATTTTCTTTGCGTGCGCATTTTTATAAAAAAAAATGCGCGAATCCTCGAATACAGGAAATGGTCTTAGGTGGTACCAGAGAACCAGAGGACATAAAACACTTAAGAACTTTTTAGGTATATACCTATTCAAAAATGTTATTGAAATATTATTTGCTTTTGTAGTGAAATTTAGAAGAAAAATTGTTTCCCTTTTTTTAGAAGAAAATTAAAAAATATAATCGGTAAGTAAAAGTTAGGCCTCTCAACATATATTTTTAATAAAATATTTATTTTAAAATTAGATAATACAGTTTAAAATTTGAAACTGTAGCTTTTGTTACCATGGATACGGTTTTAAAATCACTTTAAATTAAATATTTTTTTTATTTTATTCAAAAACGCAAAATTTTAAAATAAAATTGTCAATACCTAAAAAATTTTTAAACGTTTTATGTTGTATCTCTTTCCTCTTGCCATCTAAGTTCATATCCGGTAATAATTCCTCGCAGCGCTGGGACCCTGTACAGGGTGTTTCTAAAATGGTGGTTGTAATGCACACGGCTTTGTGTGCTTGTACTACAAAAAGTAAGACAAAACGTCCATATAAATATTTATTTGTCCAAAACTCAACTGTTAACGAAATACAGTTTAAATTTCTGTCTATTTTTACTTTTTATTTATTTTCGTGGATCGGCTAAATGAATATTAATAAAATTTTTAGAATGTGTAGGTACTTTTCATGGGTAGCCACATTTAGCAATTACTTTTGAATTAATTAATTTTTAGATGGATCTATCACATATTAATTACATTTTTGTTTTAATTTATTAATCCAGTGCCGTAGAAACGGATTAAGGTGCCCCCTTTATTGAATTTGTTTGGATTTTTAAAATCTTCATTAAATTTACCACAAAAAAAGTAGGTACACCTGTTAAATTTTTATAGGATTAGTGGTACATATTTCTGTAATTTCAAGTCAAATTGCAATTACAATTCAACAAGCAAAATCAACATCGATAGCTCTTACTAAGACTTTTAGTTGGTGTTTAGTTTTAAATAAATCAACAAGCAATGGCGTAAACAGGGGGTTCAGATTTTCACCCTCTGACGCCTAAATCCAGTTCATAGCGCCTTTTTGGCATAATATATTTTTTTAAATTAGGTGCCTATTTAGAGTCAATACTCTGCTAACCAAAATTTTTAATCATTTTAATTAAAACTTTTTCAAAAAACGTTAATATCTTAGATTTTATCGACAATTTTTTAAGAAGCTACTAAATTTTAAAATTACATAAAGTAAAGATTAATCGGTTGATAAAAGTTTTACAAGAATTTCGATTTTAAGAACAGAATTTTTTCATTTTTATCAAAAAAGTGGTTTAAATTCATGATGTGTAATTAAAAAAAAGTACTTAAATTGAAATTCGAACTGCAATTAAAAACTCTTTTGTAATTTACTTTTTATATTTTTGGGTTATATTGTCCTTAAACTATGATTACTTTAAAAGTAGTCAATTTCAAGTCAAAATTTCTGGATAACTCCGACATTTGCTAAATAACTTTTAATTTTTTCGTTATTATGGCCATTTTTTTAGAAACTGTTAAATCTAAAAATTACAGAAAAAACGAAATTACTATAAACTAATTAAAAATTAATTTTTTTAATTTATCATATGAACACAAAATAAAACAAGAATAATCAAAATCGATTGATACACAAAAAAGTTATGCTACACTTTTAATTTGTAGAACATGAAATCGCCAATTTTATTATAAAAAATGGTTTAAAATGGAAATGGAATTTAATAAAATTGCAAAAATTACTCAAATTAAAGTTTGTACTGTAATTTAAGCCACTATTGTAGGTTTTGTAATTTTAGTCCTTCTTTGGCCCTAAAATTGCGAATTAACTTAAAAATTGATAATTTCAAATCATTTTTTTCGAAAAAATTTATAATTCCGCCATTTCTTAACTAATTTTTGACTTCAATAAAAACCAATAACTTATGAGGTTACGATCCATACTATAATTACATTACAATAAGAACGATGTACTTCATTATAAAAGGATTTTACATCCATCTTATTGTAAAAATCAATAAATATTATGTTTGCCGTGATTTATTAATTTCGTGTGTGGTTTCAATAAATTTGATTTTATTCCCGATTTTCTAAGAACCTACAAAATGTTAAAATTACAAAAATCTAAAAATTACCCTAAAACATCAAATTTTTTTTTACGTTTACACCACAGGATAATAAAAACGTTTAGGTACAAAATAATCCGAAAATAATTTAAAAAGTTATTCAAAAATTTTTATCTTTAGAACACAAAAATGTGAATTGAATCTAAAAAAATGGTTTAAAATCAAAATGTGGTTTTAACATTTAAAATTTTGAAAAATGTTGGTATTTAATAAAAAACTTTACATCCGTAGTAAATTTGGATACGTATACTTAGTATTATGAATTTTGAATCTAAAAAAAAATCCTGACCTTGAAATATCGCCGAAAAGGCGCACGCTACTTCTTTACCCCCACTGGGGCGCCTTTTTCGAATTTGTACCCTACTGACCGAAATTCCTGGCTACACCACTGTCAACAAGTCGGAAACACTATTAAAATTTTATAAAAAAGATAGGAGCGGTCATTTTGAACATTTTTCTAAAATTTAAATTGAAGAGTTCGTAACATGTTTTTTTTTTATTTAATACATTAACAAAATGTCATACCAAGAGTTTTTAATTTTAAATTTGGGCTTTTTACTTCTAGTATAAGCAAACGAAGCCATGACCACCATTTTGGAAAGACCCTGTGTATATGTAGGTACCATCGATAAAACTCATATTGTTGATAAAAAAGTTTGTGTTTGTATTAGAGGAAGTAGCAACAGGTCCGAATGGGAGGATGTTAAAAGTAAAATGTACCTTGTATGCAAGAGAAATTGCCAGTTGTTTTCTAAATTCAGGTTTAGGATCAGGTAGAACATAATCAGGATCAATTTCTTGACTTAAAGTTTTAAACAATCCTTTCATAACTGAGTTTGTGAAAATTTCTTTATTTACTAAATATTTCTCGGAATTTTTGGCATGGATAAAGTCAGGTGTAATTCCTCCATAAACAATCGTTGCCAATTGCACTTTATCATCTTTCATCTTAAGAAGGAATGCAGCATTAACGATTGCGTGAGAATTTTGAGCTCGAGGCATAACCTAAAATTTTTATTTTTGTTATTTTTAAATTACAAATACAAAATTACTACCTTGTAGCTTTCAAATTTATAGACATCTTTATCAAGAGCGGGCAGTTTTATTGAAGTTAGAAGCCTTTGTTGCATATTTATTTTTAAATAATCTGATGGCAATACTGAAGTTTCTTTTCTATCAATATCCACTAAAATAATTTAATTGATAATATTGCACTTGCTGAACATATTTTTTAAGTTTTAGCACCCATATCTGTGGGCGCAATTTGTATAATGTATCTCTTTTTAGAGTTTACCTATACTAACTACGAATATTTAAGATTTCTTGCTTACTTATTGTTAAAATAGCTCCTACAGCTTCAAAGAGTAAAAATATGTCCGAAGCGAATTCATTATGAACATGCTTTATGGTTAAATTTCCTGCTATGGTTCCTACCTAAAATTGAATTATTATGAAATTATTGTTCCATTAACACCTTGCATACATTCCCTTAGGATATTTGTATTTTGTATGTGATCTAAAAACCCCCACTTTCCTATGTGTAATAAAATACTCTTTTCCATTTCGTGATTAAAAATTGCATTTTTTCAACTAAAATTGGGTATGAATATCTTTTAATCACAAGTGAGCTAAAATCTTTTGCACACTTAAATAAGTTGGGAAAAGTGCAATGTTGGTTGTACAACAACCCATACAAAAAACGTCAATTATAAATGTAAGTTATTTCAAAGAAAATATATGTAGTTATATACCAGGTATCCACGAAACTAGGACCACCCCTATAATTTTTTTATTTATGAAAATAAAAATTTGAAATTTTAGTATGTTATATGGCACAAGAAAGCGCATATTTGGAACATACCAATGTGTAATAATAAGTACAAAAAATAGGGTTTTACATTTAAAATAAGAAAGTTGCTATCATTACCGCAGGACCGGCTAAAGGCGAATGCGAGATGTGCACCGCACACGGCCCCTCTTTTGGACCGGCCCGGGGCCCCGCGCGGGACTGTACACAGAACCTTTGTTTCCTAAAAAATGTACCTCAAGAGTAAAAAGGAAGTTTGAGTATAAATATCAGGATGAAAATATATATGATGAAGAGAAAGGATATTTTCTTTTAATCATGCGATTGAATCCTTTACAGTTTACAGTACAGCTGGTCAAGAAAAATCGTTTTTTTTTTCATTTTTTGGTCCCTCAGACCTTCCAACAGATGGGACAAACCCTCCCGCATCTGAATCTAAACCATCACTATACAATTTAGCGAAAAGAATCGAGAAAGAAACGTTCGAAAAACTTTAAACGCGTTTTTCTGGAAACACCCATTTTCAAACTGCTGGTGGTTCTCCAGATTGTATTTTTTGACTGAATGGGTGGCCATTTGCTACTACTATTCCTCAAACATTTGTTTTCGTGTCAACTTGAATCACTGATAGATTCAATGCATGAAGGTCGATTTTTGCCATTTACGAGTATATTCCAAATTTTAGTGAAATTTTCAAGTCAAACTGTATGTGCATTTTGAAGGCAGTTGTCTTGACCTTAGCTTAATAACCGACGTTCACACTAGAATTACATGCCTTGAGAAACCTAATGCCATATTTTTCAGAGGTTTCGTTCGGTTTGGAGAATACACCTGTAATTTCTTTATTTATGAAAATAAAAATTTGAAATTTTAGTATTTTATATGGCATAAGAAATCGCATTTATTGAACTAAAAAAATTTAATTCCGTTTCCAGTTTCACCGGAAATTACATCACCTTTCTTATTTTAAATGTAACAACCTTTTTTTCCAAGTATGTTTATGAAAAAAAATTGTGAACTTTTAAAAAAATTTTGGATATTTTTTTGCAATTTTTTCTCATTAAATCCTTTAAAACTACTCTTAAGTAAAGGTACAATAAATTGGAACTTATTAAATTCATTCGGCAGTTTTTGAGAAATTAATTTTTACAATTTTTAAAATGAGTTTTTTTGCAAATATAAAGGATTTTTTGACGAGGATATGGTAATGTCGTTGATATTGTTTGTCGATGAAACGGTTGTCCATGTAAACGTAATGTCTATGAAACGTCCTAGGTCCTCGTCCTAGTCGAAGAAAACGTTTGTCGATGAAAAGGTATTATTGTCGAAGACACAGTTGTCGATGAAAAGGTGTAATGTCGATGAAACGTCCTTGTCGATGAAAAGGTAGTGTCGAAGAAATGGCCAAACGTAATGTCTATGAAACGTCCTAGGTCCTCGCCCTAGTCGAAGAAAATGTTTGTCGATGAAAAGGTATTAGTGTCGAAGACACAGTTGTCGATGAAAAGGTGTAATGTAGATGAAACGTCCTTGTCGATGAAAAGGTAGTGTCGAAGAAATGGCCATGTCGAATGTCGATGAAACATCTGTGTTAATGAAACGGTCGTGTCGATGAAACCGTTGTCGACGAAAAAGTAGTGTCGATGAAGTGGTTGCACGCCAGTCACTCTGATTGTAGTTATTTAATTAATATTCTGGAAAGGGTAAAAAACAACCTTACTTTTGGGTATCCAAATACGTACATAGCAATAAGAATCTTAATGACGCTTCCGGTAACTTTTGCATCAGCCGAGAAAATTTAAGCTAATAAAAATATATTTTTATTTTGAAGAATTTTGAATCAGACTATAAAGTTACGCTCATCACTCATGACTGACTGACTCTGTAACGCTGTAAAAACTTTAGACTTTAGAGCATACAAATAAAAAATCGAATTATCGAAATATTTGTGCTTTTCAAAGGGCGCCTTACAATTACCTAGTGATTATACAGGGTGTTCCGTTCATGGTTCACTAAATGTCGGGGTTAGAATTTAAGCCTTTTTTGCTGAAATACCTGAGGGGAGGGGGTTCACGTACGGTTGAAGCTTAAGCTTCAAGTGAAACTTAATCTAAAAAAAATGTGGAACTGGCCCTTAGGTTGGATCGTTGCACAAAAATCTTTAAGTTAAAACTAGTTTTAAACTGACCAGTAGATACGATAGAAAATATGTCCAAAAATACTCATACTTATCAGTTTATATGCTTCGTTTTTGGTTTTAGTTTTAACTGAGCTTAAACTATTTCTTGCAACCCACCCTTAGTGAATTTATGTCAGTCCTTCAAAAAATCTTTTATAGTTTTTATTTCATTAAACAATTCGATTGCATACATGATGTTTGTCCTTTTCTTTTTTCTAATTATTATCATTTATTAGGTAAATTTCCGAAAAAAATGTGTAAAAATTTAGAGATCAAACTTCTACAATTCTCCAGCAGTAGTGAGAAATTAGAGCCTCGCTGGCTTGATTCAGTTACGTTACGTTGGAAATCCTATTTTATATTTATGAATTGATAAAATTTCACACATTTATTTGGAAAACTTTATTCTGCATAAAGTCTTGATCAAATTTTAAAAATAAATCATAATCTTTGCGTAAATAGTGTCTAAAATTCTTGAAAGATAGACATAGTTTACTGGTGTAAACACAAAATATTAGAAAAAAAATCAAACTTGATCAGGACGTTACGCAGGCAAACTATTATACAAACTGATTTTAAACCTACCCTAGAGACATATGAACTCTCTCCAATATCTGAAAATACTTACATTTCTAACGGGAACATTTGCAACTAATTCAATGTGATCGGCAATTTTGTTTAGATATTTAAATTGATTCGGGTTGTTTTTACTAGTCTCGCGACAAAGATCAATCAACTCGGAGAGTGTCATATTCGCTCCAAGAATCAAGGAATTTGTATTTAATGTAAAATTTCTCAATTCCTTTGCCAAAAATACATCAATGTAGATATCAGCTGGACCCATACTATAAAACACACCTACAAAATTTTTCTTTTCGTTAAGTTTTCTATGCTTGACTAATAAATAGCTCTCTTTATTCTTTATTACCCAACAGCAGAAGCCATCAGTAACAAGGTAAAGTAATATTGCAAACATATGTAGCAAAATATAATACAATTGTTAAAAAAATCAATATGAAAGTACTTCAGTTAAAATTATTGGATCGTTACGTTTTGAAAAATATTTAATGCCCATCAAGTTTAAATTATCGGGAAAATTTCCATCATTAAATATTAAAAGCAATCTGTATTTATGAATATATTATGTATGTACCACCATCGAATTACCTTTAGCAGTATTCCCTCCAACAATTTTTATCTTCAAATTTTTATATTTCCTTATTACATCCAAAATTTCAAGAATAGTTAGTAGATTATACCACTTCCCTTTCGCCCCCAAATCAAACATAAAAGAGGAATTTATTCCATGATCAGTAACTGGGTTTATACCTCCTTGAAAAAATTCCTTAGCCGTACATTTGGGAAGATCTTCAATGTCAGAAAGCTTGCCAATGATTTCCTCGCTCGCATCGGTAGCCAGTGTCTTAAAGGCAGTTAAAATTGGTCTGTAGCCTGTACAACGGCAAAGATTTCCACCGAAAGATTTTTCAATATTCTTCATCTTTAAATCTCCTATTTCGTATAAAGCATGCATATTCATTAACATTCCTGGCGTGCAAAAACCGCATTGTGTTCCATTAAATTTAACTAAGACCTCCTGAACTGGATGAAGTTTTCCATCAGATGACGCCAATCCTTCTACTGTAGTTACACTCCAGTTATTTGAACATTGATAAATTGATAACATACACTAAAAATGACCGGGTGTTGCAATTTTTGTGCCTTTATGTATTTTGTACTAATAATAACTTACTGAATTTACTGCAAGGGTAGTTTCTTTATTAGTAATGGGGTGATTGTATTTTATTGTTACTACACATACGCCACATCCGCCTTCTCGACACGTTCGTTTTACACCAGTTAAAGTATTATTTCGTAAAACATCGTTCAATGTTGTTTCCGGATCTAAGTCCAGTTTATTTACTAAAATGTAAAACAGTAAATATATTCTCTAGATATTCATATTTTTTATTCCCACACAATGTTTACTAATCCCAGGACTTATACTTACCTTACAGGTGCCACTCAGTAGCAGTTATTCTCGAGAAGCGAGAAATTCGCAAATTAAATTCTTAAAACTATTTTGCATCCTCTAATTCTAGTTCAAATTAAATAAAAACAGACTGATCTAAATGCAAGAAAAAATCGCTATTCGGAACTCGGTATTAACTTTAATAAGGCTTTAAATAATATGTATATTGGCTTCGATGGTTCATTAATTTGCCACAGAGGGCCAACAATGCCATCTATTGGTAGTTAAAATTCCCAATAGAGTGTCGTAAAGTACTAAAAATTAGCTTCCCAATGAAGTATTGCATGACATATGTTGCCATTTAAAAAAATCAAGATGCCTGCCGTGTCAAAAATCCGAGCGATAAAAAAAATTAAACTTTAAATATTTGTACCAAGGCTCCATTTGATCCCACCAAATTTCAATTTTTTTATCCAGCCATTTGGCATGATATAATAATCACCTTGTATAATATAAAATATCATTTCACCCTTTCTTTTTGCGATTGGATTCGTTTAAATAATATTGCACTCGATATTAGATATAAAAAATTTTTAAAGCTGATGAAGTTTGAAATTAATGGCGTAAGTACGTACTTTGCATTAAATTATTAAAATGAGCTTACTATTTGAAAATCTCAGAAAAGTTTGCATATTATTACATTTGTAGAAACTAAAAGAATGTAAAATATGAATTTCTTTTAGAAATTGATATAAAATTTTGTCCCGAGAATGAGTGTATTTTTTATTTTTAAATTACCTAAATATTTTTCATCTTTAACTTTGAGTTGAAGTTTTGTGATTTCTTTCCTAAAATCAAATTTAAGTAATTTGTCGAAGTACATATATTCTGAAATAATTTATAAAATTATGTACTTACGAATTCATTTTCAATTAAGTTCTTAATTGGTGAATATACAAATATTTTGTTCTGTTGCAATTTTGAACTTTTGGATGCAAGGCTATGATTGCTTTTATCAACTTAGATAATGAACTTGTTTAATATCTACAAAGATATATGTATAATAACAATCGTTTGACCCTTCGGTTGTTATTCATATTATTAATGACCATGCTCAATGCTCATAATGTTTTGTTAGTTTTAATCAAACACACAGTTCAAACTCAGAATTAAAAATAATTGTATTAATATTTATTTAGTAACTGTGGTAGCTGTATATACATATACAGGATGTACAAAAAGTTCGGCAACGCCCGTTTGTTTTGAAATGAAGCATTTTTGAGAAAAATGTTTCATATAAAAGTTGTAGGATTCTTATGCCCGTTTTCACTAACGATTCTTAGGCATCGCTTATAGCGCTATAGTTGCTAGGTATTTTTTATTAAATGATTAAAAATACCTAGCAACTAGCACAATAAGCAATGCCTAAATTTGAGGAATCGTTGGTGAAAACGGGCATTAGTAACGCACCATCTGGAAATATGGCCCATAACCTTGAACAGCAAGATGAAGGTCAGGCGATAATCACTTAACTTTTTTTAAATAGGGGCAACCCATTTTTATTGCATATTATTATAGCTTGCTTTCAGAGGTTTACGGAAGATATTTTTTTATTTTTCTGAAGTATACAGGGTGTTTCTAAATATATTCGAAGAAATTCTACAGGCGATTCCTTGACCAATTCTAAGACAAAAGTAAAGAATAAAAATTTTCTCAAAAGTGCTCTATTTTTTAGTTATGGGGTGTCAAACTTTCTATATTTTTTTCATTTTTTGAGTATAACTATTTTTTAAGATAATTTGATCAAATTTGAAACACACTCTAGTTATTATAGTCGTAACAAGATAAAAATATCAAATATCGAAATAAAATACAGGAGGATGTATTTTGGGGGTATAGACCCCATTTTTTAAGCCATAACTTTTTTGTGCTACCCCACTTAACATTTTAAATGAGATATCCTAATTCCTTGCTTTTTTCTGAAAATTTTTGATCTCTTTAATTTTTTCACAGCTGGTACGGTTTAGAAGTTATTTAAAAACATGTGCGAAGTTGTATGCCAATTTTGCATTAAACAGGGGTGGCTTTTTTTAAAAAATAAATACTAGAGACCACCTAGAAGACTATTTGACCAATTTTAAGACGAAAACAGAGTATAAATATTTTCTCTAAAATGCTTCGTTTTTAATTTAAATTAAAATAAAATGAACAAAATAATTTTATTTTAATTTAAATTAAAAACGAAGCACTTTAGAGAAAATATGTATTCTCTGTTTTCGTCTTAGAATTGGTCAAATAGTCTTTTAGGAAGTCTCTGGTATTTATTTTTTTTAAAAAGCCACCCCTGTTTAATGCAAAATTGCCATACAACTTCGTACATGTTTTTAAATAACTTCTAAACCGTACCAGCTGTGAAAAAACTAAAGTAATCAAAAATTTTCAGAAAAAAGCAAGGAATTAGAATATCTCATTTAAAATGTCAAGTGGGGTAGCACAAAAAAGTTATGGCATAAAAAAGGAATTTTTTTGAAGATGTTCTTTTTAATTTGCCTAAAACTTATTTGTGTCTTTCTCTATTTTGCTTTTTTAATAATGTTAGGCAAATTAAAGGAAAATCCTCAACAAAATTCATCAAGAGCGCTATTTTGTTTATTTAACAATGTTTCTCAGTATAGATATTAATATTAAAAGTGGCATTTTCAAAATATGACTGGTAACTTCTTTATTGTAATAGAAGATCCAATTGGATCATCTAAGGCCAAAATTTTTATTTCTCAACAAAATTGTATTTTCTAATTTCAGCAAGTACTTTAAAAATTGATTGCTTTAGTTTTTATCCACCCAGTGGCAGATTATTGTACCGGCGCAAGAGGCGCCTCTCCTAATTCACAAAAAAATTGAAAAAAAAAAACTTGCAATGAAATAAACCAAAAACCTAACAAACGAATTTTTCAATGGAGCATTCCTTTCCAGGCAAGCAAATTTTAAAGTTAATTCTCTTTTTTGAAATTTTTGAGACTGAGGTGGAAGTCTGTAAAGCTATACGATACTTTTCGTACAACGAAAAAACCGTTTGTTGACTAAGTTGCTTGGTAACAGACTTTCTATATCTCTTCCTTATGCACGTTTTATATTGATTGAAAGAAGACAAAATCCGTCACTATAGCAACATATTCAACAAACGATTTTTTCGTTGTACGAAAATAATCGTATAGCTTACAGACTTCCACCTCAGGTCTTCTAAAATTTTGTCGGTTCGATCGAACCGGTTATACCTAAATAACTTTGTTTCTTCTCCATTTAACTTTTGGGCATTTTTAAAAAATGTTCAGATAATTCCATATTTTTTCGAAAAAAGGAAAACCATGTTGTGTTTCCAAAGTGTCAGGAAAATGATGATGATTGACCTGCGGCGCTATATCAGGGGGTTGGAAGCTGGAACTACAGATTCCTTCACACTAAGGTTACAAAATCTAATTTTACACTCCTACGTTTTCCTTAAGATGGGGGAATTGTGAAAAGAGAGGGAAACACAGCAACCGTTTGTTATTTTAACATTTTTACATAGTAATCATAAAAAAAAATAAATAAAAATTATCTGACCCTTATAATTATAAGTAGTTCTTTAAGTTTTACCTAATTCTTCTTCTAAATAAAATTCTGGGAAAGCGTAGAAGTGGAAATACGATGAAATATGGAAAAAAAAACGTGCTATTTCAACTTCTACTCTCTTCCAGAGGCACATAATTGAAAAAAATATGCTGAAACCCAAAGAGTTATTTATAAGGAAGAGGATCAGGTAAATTTTATTTAGTTTTCTTAATGGTTACTATGCAAAAAAAAATAACAAATGGTCGCTATACTTCTCTCTCTTTCTTACAATTTCCCAACCTTAAACTAACTCTTGAAATGTCTGAAACTTATGTCAACTGAAAAGGTCATCTTATTTTATTTCTAAAAAAATAGAGGCCTCAAAATCAGATTGTGCCTCAGGCCTCCAAATGGCTTAATCCTCCACTGTATCCACCTATTGATAATTAAATATATAAAACAATGTTAGTACAAGATTAACAAATAAAAATTAGTTTATTTAAAAAATATAAATTATAAAATACACATAAACAATGCAAACCGTTTCCTTATCGATATTTCATATAGAAAAAATACTTGGAGCATTTACTTTTCTGTTCAGTTAGTTCACTACATTAAAACATTCAACTTAAAATAAAAAAATAGTCAATATAATTAAACTAATTTCAATACATTCTTGTCTTATTAGTTTGGACTTTAAACTTTAAAATTGTTTGTAGTCACAAAGATAGTAACTTATCTAAAGAATTTAATTTTTGTATACGTCAGCAAGCATTATTACATAACTCCTAACATAGTTTAGAATTGAAACCTATAACTAAAATAAGCAAAAAAGAAAATTATAATAAGAACCCACATTGCATTATCATTATCTCGTAATAGTGTAAATAACAGAAAATATGTACAATCATTGAAAAAAAATTGTGCAGAAGAACCAAAAACACTCAGTTGAATAATTTTGTCCTGATCTTACTTGTTTTTGTACAGGTTGTCCCTAGATTTACGAACTTTTCAAAACAGAACATTCGTGGGAAAGCTCCAAATCCTAAGCAATTGCAGTTTGTACATTAATTGTAAATCTGGGGACACACTGTATATACAAAAAAGTCATATTATTACTAGTTACTAATAAGAATTTAAAGAATAATAATTGAGAATAAATTAATGCTTAAATGCATATAAAATATTATGTTCTTCTGCACAAATATTGTTTATATCCTAATAATTTTTCTTTGCAAGTCTTTGTTGGAGTGACGAATTATAATATATTTTATCAAGAAAATTGTTTAGTTCTTCAGTGTACTCTTTTGTATGCTTTGTAAAATGGCCAACATGTGGTGATTTATCCCAGCATTTCCATGTCACATTTATGCCCATGCTTTCCCAGTTTTCACGAACAGCCTGATTAGAAGCTTCTGCACCAACAGGATCACTTTTGCTGAGGAAGAACAAAGCAGGTGCTTTGATTAAATTGGTATGGAACATTTGACTTGACCTTAAGTAATAGCAAGTGGCTACTTTATCGAATGTCTTCATATGGTAACTATAAGAATTTAGTAATTAATAATATTAAGTATGTTTTGATGTAAATTAAAACTTACTAAATGTACTTCCGAAGAGTAGCTTGCATAACAATATTATTTGGAAAAACAGCCGAGGGATAACCAACAGGAATTTCTGTGATATCAGCAGCACTATCCCAAACTTGTCCTATTACTCTATCAATTAGTGGTTGATATTTGGGAAGTTCTGCAGCAAATTTCACTAATACTTCTCCCCATAAATATGCACCAACGGAAAAACCGTGTAAAAGAATGGGAGATGATAAGTAATTTGTGGTCAAAAAGTTAGAAACGTCATCAGCCACCAACTGAAATAGAAAAAATAAATTTAAAATAAACTATTAACGTTTAGATTAAATATTTAAGATTTTTTAATTTTTATTTTATTTTTCATTTAAATAAAATATATCGTAAAATTAAGAACTACCCCGCTTTTTTAAATTTCTACCCTATCGAGTTATAACTTATTTTAAAGAGAATGAAAAAGAAACACATTCCTGCAAACCAGTTGCTATTATGTTGATTTGTTAAAAAGTTATTAAGGATTAAAGTTATCAAAATAGTGTGGAAGAAAATCTAGTTACCATTGATATTTTGCAAAGAAAAATCATTGAGAATAATGTGTAAAAAGCTTTACCAGGATAGTTATTTACGTTGTCTCATGCCTGATACCACCTCCTATCGTGGAAAAGCCTTTTTACACAATATTCAATTTAATAAGAAAACCCCCTAGTAATCCAATGGCGTAGCATATATTTTTTTCAAAATTAATATAATAATCATAACAAATCAAGAATTCTAAAGAAATATACAAATTAAAATTATTTATTAAGGTCTTGTGTTTTTGAAAATAAAAAACGTAGAATTGTCTCTTGAATTTTACAACAAATGTCAAATGTTGCAAAATTATGACTTTCATTTTCGAGGCAGATGCTAACACAAAACAAAGATTTTCGCAAATTAGTCTTGATCAAAACTGTTGTTCACGAAACAGAAGGTATAATAACAAAATACAAAAACCCGAAGTTTTGACACAACAGTAAAAATTCGACCTACGCCTCTGCTTTTGTGTAGTCTAGTTACTTTGTTATAATTTTGTGTTACTATATGAACTTGAAACAAACAAATCCCCCAGATTTTTAGGCGGGAAATTTGAATTGACCACAATCATTTTAGCTCACCCTGTATAAAACTTAAAGCAAATGTTAAATTATAAAATTTTAAATATAAATTGTAGATAATAAAACATTGAAACTATAATTAAGTTTTTGTTTAAAATTTTTTTTAACTATTTAGTGCAGCTAGATAAGTTTTTTGACCTTCAATTCGTGATAGGAGGTTATTTTTAATGATGGGTTGAAGGCATGGAATTTCATCTACTTTTACAAAGTTTTATAAAGAAATAAATGATATCGTAATACTATTTTACCAGGTAAGATGTACTGCGTTTCAATATTTTTAGTTAAAATATTAGGAATTTTTGCAAAACAATTTGCGGGTATTATAAATTCCTATAATAAAATTACCATCAATAAGGATATATTTTAAAAGCTATTATTTTTAGTGCAAAGATTATAAATAAAATTGTTAATATAAATTCTAAGTAACAAAATGAATTACACAATAAAAAAATGTGCAAATATATGTTCCTAATAAAAAGTAAGTTCTGTACTTTATGAACTAAGTAAAACCTGATACTAATAAAATCATTTAAATAATAAAATACATTTTTTAAGCAACAGCAAATGTTTATTTTTTATTCATCTGGCCCATTGTAATAATTAATATAAAATTTCGATTATTATTTGAGATAAGTTCCATTGTATTAATTTTACACGATTACGAATCGATTTTCAATATCTCAAAAAGTTCCGCTACATTATTCCAATAAAATTGCATAAAAACGCCATTTTAAATTCCTATTCTAACTTAAATTTGCATTATTGTAAATAGTAATATAATAAATAATTTTAAATTTGACATTTAATTTACATACAACACACAATACAATGTTGTTGTATATTGGGTTGCCTAAAATGCATTTCTACTCCGCCTTTCTAATCCTTGTCAATGCAAAGTAGACCAGATTGTAACTGATTTACTTCGGAAATGCACGAATATGGTCAAGGAACATAAAAATGATTTGTTAAAGCCTGTCAAGCGTTACATAAGGCTGTACTTTGTACTTTAGTGACGTTTGAAGAAAGAATTTTTTTACAGACCTGTAGTGTTATTAATAACAAAGTTACGGGGGACTTTTGAAGGCAAATTTTGCGAAAAAGTCTTGGATTTTAATTTTATTTTCGGCTAGGAGCTGTGAGCGGATTAGTGCCCGGTACAATCCCAAAGTCACATGAATGATTTTTACTGGCAGCAGATTGACATTTGAATGCAAATAATCAGTTCTTGTCTTAACAAGAATAATAATCATTACGTTTTATTTATATTTTGTTTTTTAAAACTTGATTTTTTTTAATGTTTCAATTAAAACATTTAAATAAATGAGGATAATCTATTCTATGCATATGCAATAATATGTTTATAAAGTACATAATAATTACTTCGCTTCCAAGAGAATCTATTTAAATATATAATTAAAACCATTAAATGACAATACTAATTGTAAATTTAAATACAAACATACTATTTCAATTAGGCATATTATTCCAAGTAAAAATATTCAATTTTTAATTTATATTGGAGTTTTTAAAAGTTTATAAGTCCAGTCATTTGGGAGTAAAAAGGGAAAGTTTTCCGGTAGTTTAGAATAAGGGTAATTTTATAGATTTCGATGTGTTCTTTTCGAATTTTAACTTTGCCACCTCGTATCTATATTTGAAAAATTACGCCCAAAAGCAGTTTTTTGACAATATCTCCTTTCCGACTCATTTTACGATAAAAACATTTATATTCAAAATTAAACTAGAGAAAATTTTCTACAATTTATGTAATAATCTTTTTTTCGCAAAATCAATCGTTTTGGTGTACGAGCGTCGCAAAGTGTAGTTCAAAACGCGCTTTGGTAAAAACCTCATTTCCACACCACCTTGAGGTTTCTACCACTGGGGCCCACAGTTTCCAAAAATGATTACATTTTTCGACACTGCCTTATAAAAGAATAATTTTTACATCCGGTAGCGTGTAGAAAATTTTTATTTTAGAAGGAGTTCGGAAGTTTTATGCCTAAATTAATTCGATATTTTGAATTTTAAAAGTTCAGTCGAATGTGCTCCTCGAAGCCAAGCCGCCCACGCATAGGGTTTTTTAAATTTCGAGAAAATAACGTAAAATTTTTGTAAGATCCCATTTAAAAAAGTCGCAATTTTTGACGCATTTCGGTCTAATCAACCCCTCAAATTCTAGTTCACCCCTATGTAAAAGCACCTTCTCTGAAAGTTTTCAAGGTCCGCTTTATGACAAAAAATAAAGAAGCACTTCGCTATCTCTTTTCGTTATCGAGTTATGAGTGAAAATGTAGCCAAAATTACCTCTGAAATTTTCACTACATAATTAATATCTTTGAAACTTTTAGCACCACCCGGACGTTTAATAGCTTAAAATTCGCACCATCATCTCCCCCAACAAATTCCGTGAAAATTATAATTTTCGGTTGAAAATTGCGCCGCCCAGGGCCGAATTTCTACCAAAACTTTGCGATTTTTTTCCAAAAAAACTATTTAACCGATTTTAACCAAACATTTTTTAAAATGCGCCTAATAACAGTATTTACCTTCCGTAAAAATTTAGAATATTTATTGTATCCCACGATAATAAAACCAGCCGCTTATTCTACCTCAAGGTGGTGTGGAAATGAGTTGGCCAAAACGCGTGTTGAAGTACACTTTGCGGCGCTCGTACGCCAAAACTATTGATTTTACGAAAAAAGTTTATGACATAAATTGTAGGAAATTTTCTCTAGTTTAATTTTGAATATAAATGTTTTTTTGGTAAAATGAGATATCGTTAAAAAAACTGCGTTTATGCGCCATTTTTTCAATAAAGCGGCGTGAGCAATAAAGTTACGAGGTGGCAAAGTTGAAATTCCGAAAGAGCACATCGAAATCTATAAAATTATCCATTTTCAAAACTCTCGGAAAACATTCCAGGTAAAACTACCAAATGACTGGACTAATTATGCTATTCAAAATTTTTTTATCAGAAATTTTTAATTTCGCTTTTTTCTTTGGTAAAGAAGTGAAGTAGAAGTAGCAATCAAATTATTTATTTTTTCTATGGATTTGTAAGGTAAAACGAATAATTCCAATTCAGAGTGTTTCCTATTTATATTGCGATGTTTTCTATGATATGTGACCAAATTATGAAATTTTATGAACAATATTTTATGTAATTAGTATCTAATATTAAAATAAAAAACTCACTATTTTTAAAGATATTTAATGAGCCAGAACGTTTTCGTCAACCAATGTTGACATTATCAATTGATTGACGAAAACGTTCTGGCTCATTAAATATCTTTAAAAAGAGTGAGTTTTTTATTTTAATATTAGATACTAATTAATTAATTTTAGATGGATCTATCACATATTAATATTTTATGTGTTTTAGATTTATGTATTATCTGTTATCATCCTTAAAGTTGATTTACGTTTTAGTTTTATTTATAAATGTAACAATGTACAAAATAATTTGTGTTATTAGAGAATGGTAGTGAAATAAATAATGCTTTATTAGCTCAATTAAAAATTATTACCTTAATTCGAATAGTTACATTTTTAATGAATATTTTCACGTTTTTAGAAATTTTGCTCAGCTAAGGGCTATTATAAACTTTTGGAATGTCCAAAGTTTCTTTTATTGCAAATACAATTTTCAAAGAACATCAGTTAACTGCAATTCACTTTTTAACACATTTTTCCTTGATCAAGACATTAAAATTTGCAGGTTTTTGAAATTTGAACCCTTTGTCGTACATTGCTGATAAGAAAATGTTTACCACCAAAGTGAAACTAAAGAATCTTTTGCTGTAATTCCTAATATCTAAAACAAACCGGACGTAACTTTGAAATTTTATAGGATAACCTAGATCGAGTATGTCTTTTAAAAAGAAACAAACTTGTATTAAAATATTTTTTTTAAACGGATAGTTGGCAAAATCTGTAACTCCGATTCCTCTGTGCTTAGAAATGCGATGTGCTTATGGTACATATAACTGTGCGAAAGAGATGCCAATAATTTAACTTAGAATTTCCTATGTTAATCGAATTGAATTTTGTAAATTAATCCTAAAAGTAAATTAAAGGGACTACCAAATTTTGTTTATAATATACTTATAGTTAGTCAACCTTATGCTGGTTATAAAGAAAACCAAAAACGCGTAAAAAGAATGACTTATATAGGTGCATCAATGAATCGAATCTCCTTCAAAAAGCTTTAACAATAAACCAAAATTTTCCCCATGTACTTTTTTTTGTCTACCAATGCTTTATCGCCTCGGTGTTCACTCTAAAATGATACCTCTTTTCTACATGTGCATTATCTTACTATAAGTATACAGGGTGTTTCTAAGCATGTGTCCCTAACTTTAGGAATTTTTTACCAAATACGTATAGTGTATAGTACAATATAAAAAGTAAGAATCCTTAAATTTTTTCTTAAAATTGCTCCATTTTCCATATACAGGGTGTTGAAGTTGACTGATATCTTTTTTAACATAACAGTAGATAAAAATGCCCCCGATACAACTGTCAGGGACACGTGTTTAGAAACACCCTGTATTATAATATAAACAAGGATATTGGATATTACTCATATCTTGTAATATAAAATCATAAAAGTACGGTTAGAGAGGTATGACATAGCAAAAGAATTTTGTACAAGACCATTAAAATGTACATTCCTGCACTTACAGGGATTTCCTCATTTCTAGTTTTTACTATTTTATATTTAAAAATGAATTATTAATAATTGATATCTATGTCAATTAATAATTCATTCAAGTTATTATTGCATATTCTATTAATATTAAATATTTTAATTTCCAAATGGGAAAAATATTTTACTTTTATTTTTAAATGAAACAATGTAAAAAATGATTTGTATTATTCATGTACAGTTAATAAATTATCTTATTTCTTTAGAATATAATGAAAAGTATCAGTTATTTTTATAGTATCTACATAATTTAATATTTTTTAGGTGAATAATAAATTAAGTAAAAACAATTGTATGTGTGCCTTTCAGTATAATTATATCAAAAATCATTTTGTATATTAATGCAGGCATATTTATGTTTAAAAACTTTTGGGTGTTTCTCTTTGGATCAAGGTAAGGAAAACGGTTCCTATAAAAATGTGTCCGATTTCCCTAAGGGAGCTGCAGCTCATTAAGAGGATAGCCGCTGTATTCGGTAGAGTCTTGTGTTTTTGATCATAGGTTTTCTTTGGAAGATTTTTTAAATTCTTTTTGGGGTGCAATGCAGAATCTTCAGGCTATAATTTTTTGCAATTTTTGTCTTTGTGAAGTAAAAATTTTATTTGAAAACGTTTCCTATTAACCCATTAGGACAGTATTTTTATATAATGTGATGGCGCCAAAATGCAGTATTTATTTTTCATTGGATAAGAATGAAAAAAAAAATATGAAAATAGACGGCAAAAGCAAGATCGCGCGAATAAACCAACAGCTTATACATGGTGTCCCATTTTTTTTCCACCAAAACTTTTTTAGATAGTAAATGTCATTCTGGACAAAAATTTTCCTATGAACTATTATGTTTTTTTGACTCTGGATCTGGATCTTGATTTAGGTCGAGGGTGTGGTTATTAGTTCCACGAGCAATTATGCCGCCATAATTGGGCCCATTTTACTAACTCCCCATGTCAGCTAGCTTCCTTCCAGTCCATCCGATTGTTTCGGCTAGCCTGAGAAGATCTTCAGGTGGAATCTCACTGATGTCGGCCATACTTAGCCAGCCGTCCCCAAGCATGAATCCTCTGATTGATGATAGCGCAGGCCAGTAGCAGAGCAAGTGCTCCACCGTCTCATCTTCTCTTTCACATCTGCGACAGCTGGGATCTTTGGTTATTCCCAGCTGATGTAGGTGTTTGTTCACATGGCAGTGCCCGGTCCATATTCCCATGAGTTTTCCCACGTTAGCTGTAGGCAGTAGTTCGTTGTTTTCAGGTTAGGTGCTCATATGAGCATCTTACTCTGTCTGCAGCCTTCTGTATTTAGCCATCTGTTGGCATGTTGTCGTAGCGAGTGCTCTTTTATCAAGGCATTGATAGTGGACTTCGCTAGGGGCATTAAAGGCTGCGGCCCTACTAATTGCTTACTCCTTCGAGCTAGCTTGTGCGCCTTCTCATTGACTTGGTTTCCTGAATGTCCTTTAATCCAGATGATTTCCACCGTGTTGTTTATCGCTACCGTCTCCAGGATATTCTGTTACTAGCCAAGAGGTAACTTTTGATCTCCCTAAGGCTAGCATTTCCGGCTTGCTGTCTGTCCACAAGCGAAACACTTTATTGCGTAGTTCTTTCTCCGCTGCTTCTCTGGCCCCGTGCAGTAGACCCGCCAGTTCTGTTTGAAGAACTGTGATATGGTCACTGAGGGGGATACTATCTTGTAGAACTTGTTCAGGTGAGAATACTCCTATCCCAGATCTAACTTCTTCTTTGGACCCGTCAGTGAAAATGTTCAAATCTGGTTTCCTGTTTTCTTCAAGGAAAACATGTACTTTACCGGTTTGTAGTCTGTTCTTTGCACCAACCATCGAGAGTATTTAGAGCCCTCTGCATTAATTCGGAGAGGACTTCTATTTTTTCGACACCTTAAAAGGTTACGCCAATTTTAAAATTTCAAAAATTTATACACCCTGTATAAATTTCATTTAATTTTAATTTTTTTTATTTAAATCAAGCATGCTTTGGATTTTGCATAACCTTATTTTACCGAGGGAAATTTAACCTCCTAGTTCAATTATTTTAAATACAGCCAATTATGTTAAAAAAATTAAATTCGGCAAAGAAAAAGGCCAAATAATAATCGATTTAAATAAGAAAGAATATTATACAGGGTGTTCCACAAAAATCATGAAAATTTATCAATTTTAAAATTGCTGAAACTTTTTAAGGAGTCGAAAAATCATAATAGTTCACAGGAAATTTTGTTCAGACTGATATTTACTACCTAAAAAAAATTTTTGCTGGAAAAAAGTGGGATACCATATATATTGTTTTTAATTAAATAAATAAATTATCACGACTGAGAGTCCTTACTTCAAAGTTTGTCAAAGGTTACATAGCTCTGGCTAGTTATTCTTTCCCAATGGGATAAAGCATTTAAATTTTGCCCAGTACCTAATTTACGCTTTACCCACTTTGTATTTTTACGACACAATAAAAAACTTTGTAAGGACTTTTTATAATGTACTTCCCGGGAAGTAGAGGGGTACAACACGAAGAAAAAATTATGCACGAGACCTTTTAAAATGTACTTCCCAGGATTACCTCATTTCTATATAGTTTTCAGCATTTCATTTTTTATTGGTTTAAGAGAGTGTGCATAATGCTTAAAATGAATATGAATTATTGATAAAGAAGTTTTATTACATATCCTATTAATATTAAATATTTTAATTTCCAAATGGGAAAAAATATTTTAGTTTTATTTCTAAATGTTATAGTGTAAAAAATAATTTGTATTATTCATGTACAGTTCATAAATTAACATGATTTATTAGAATATAATGGAGAATAATGGCATAGTCGTTTACATTAATAGTTTTTCCAGTGTTAATGTTAATTTTTATTTAATAAAAGTGACTAAAGTATACTTAATTGTTATTGTTATGCCTTATAAATAAATCTGATATTGAAATGCTGCAAAAAATTCAAAATAGAGCAATGCGAATTATTTTAAAATGCAACAGACATATACTCTCCTATACGTCTTATGTTCGATGTTCTTCAATTTATCTCAATTAAATAAAGAATTACCTATCAAACCATAATATTTATCTTCAAAATAAAACCAAAAAATGTTGCCCTTTTACCTAAATGAACACATTAGTTATGTGAATAAAGTGTATGATGTATGATCATTTCACACGGCACACTGGTAATTTCTACATTAAGGCTCTCTTTTCATAAAGTTGCCATTTACATACCTTTTAGGGACACCCTGTATAATTGAAATTGATCATTATTGTTCATATTTATTAAAGGAATTAACACCCAAATGTAAATGGAAGGTTCCTATGGCTATTGCGCTTCAAATGAGTTAACCTTCAACATTAAAAAGTGTGCAATTATTACTTTCCATAAGAAAAAACAACCTTATTTTTGGCAAACTATCATCGGAATAAAATTTTTCTAGATAGGTTAGAGTAAAGTAGAGGATCTTGGCATAACATCTGAAATCACCTTATCATTTGATACACATATCTGCAGAGTTATAAACAAGAGTTTCCAGTTCATCAAGAGACACACATCCGGCTTCAGATCGACACAAACATTATGCCTTCTCTACAATACTCTAATAAGATCTCTCAAGAGTATGACAGTTCCATATGGTCACCTTGGCAGGCTGGTCTTGCTAATAGCCTGGAAAAGGTTTGTGAGACTTTGCGCATACAAGGTTGAAATTCCTGCAAGAACTGGAGGAACTAATTAGTCTCCAATCCTTAAAAACCTGTAGGATGCTTATGTACAAATTGACTGCCCTAATAATCTCCCACATCTCATCAACTTCCAAGTACCATCAAGAGTAAAAAATAACCCTACATTTAACATTCCTTTTCATAGAACCAACTACGGAATGAACAACCCTCTGAACAGAATTGCAGTTATTGAAACACACTTAACTTTGATAAATTCTTGGTAATAATGTTTACTATAGTAATAAAAAATAAATGTAAAATTCTCTTATACCGGGCATATACCGGGTGAATCGTTAATTTATTGAGACAAATAAATATTTTACAATCTAAAAGGCTATAAAGAACCTTTTTTGTCAATGACCAAAAATAGTACATTGTTTTATTAGGAGCAAAAGAAGTACTTTTGTGGCGAGCATGTAGGTTTGCGGGACGAGCTTTGGAAGTCCCATGAATGCAACCGATTTTTTCTTCAAACGTCGAAATTTTTAAAATAGTAGTATGTACAGTGCGGATATAAAGTAAATCCCCCCTGCTAACTTTTGAACGGTTATGTTTTTGATGCTGAAAATTTGTCTACTGAGGAATCTAATTGCAAACTTTCTAATAAAGGTATTTTTGATTTTGTGGAACTTCCGGTTATGCCGAAAGTGGATGGCAACTTTCTTATTTTAAATGGAACACCCAGTATATTATTGCATTTTCGTGTTCTCCATAAAAATACCATTAAATTGACCTAGCATAGTGTGGTCTACGATTAATACTTTCAGAATTACACTCATTTGAAAATCGCATTTTTATGCAACTTCATTTACCCAGAAGTTGGACCCAAGTGCCCGAACTTCCTTATTTTATATGATTTTTTTTTGCAATTAATAGGCAGATTCTGGTCAAAATTAAAGGCCTTTAAATAGAGACAAATAAGGTAACCATGGAAATTGTCCATTACAACGCATATAACAAATTTAAATTTAAAGGCCTTTAAACTTAAATGATTTGACCAGAATCTGGGTATAAGTTAATAACATTAAATTTAAACAAAATTTTTATCCAAGAGATTTCCTGTAGATTTTATTACTGTCAAGACGTGGAAGGTGGTTATGTTAATCAGCAAAATTAACGAACTTACTATTAAACATAATTTTGTTTAGATTTACTTTATGTCCGCACGGTATAATAAATAATTTTAATATTTGACATTTCATTTACATACAACACACAATACAATGTTAGTGGGTTGCCTAAAATTCATTTCTACTCCGCCCTTTTTTATTCCTTGTCAGAGCAAAGTAGACCTGATTGTAACCGATTTACTTCGGAAATGCACAAATATGACCATAGAATCAAGGAACATAAAAATGAGTTGTTAAAGCCTGTCAAGTGTCACATTAATGATGTTTGTAGAAGAAAAAATAATTTTTCATAGAAATTTTTGAAATTAAAAGTCCTTTAAATAAAACTGTGATTTAAAAAAGTTAATTAATTGTAATTTGAGTAGATTTTGAAACTGTTTTATGGGTTTTTATTTAAAAAACTTTACCAAAATTAAACTTAACACAAAAACGGCCCTTTTAAATAACAAATAACTAAAAACAACCATTCTTTTTCCCCTTTTAAACCCAAGAACTTTTATTTGAAACGCTTTTCTCTAAACATTTTACTTTATCGATATATACCGGGTGGAAATGAAAACCGGGTCACCTCTATAACTTTTTTATTTAAGAATAGAAAAATTTGAAATTTGGCTATGTTCTATGGTTCAAAAAAACAAATTTTATGTGCATTTTCTATTTTCGAAATCACTTCCGGTTTCACCGGAAACACCATGAACTTTGTTTTTTTAAATGTAACATCCCATATTTTTATTCGTGGCTTAAAATACTTTTAAAAAAGAAGTATTTTTGAGATATTAGTTTTTATTTTTTTTGTAAAAAAAATTTTTTTCAAAAAAGAAAAAAAGGTTTTCGAAGTCGGTGAAAAGTACCAAAACTAATTCTAAATAATTCAAATACCTAAATAAAATTGTAATTTGAAAAAAAATTTAAGTGGTTTTTGAACTATTAATTTTTAAACTTAGTTAATGAAGATTTTATCAAATATCTCACTTTTTTTAAATGCAATGATGCCGGGTCATTCGACTTTTTAAAAAGAGGATTTTATAACGATTATTTTGGTACCCCATATGTAGGGGTATGTGTTTGTGATACATTTTTAATTTTGAAAAATCCTGAGTACAAAAAATATGATAAACTGGGACAAGTAAATTGATTGCACCCTACATATGGGGTACCAAAATAATCGTTATAAAATCCTCTTTTTAAAAAGTCGAATGACCCGGCATCATTGCATTTAAAAAAAGTGAGATATTTGATAAAATCTTCATTAACACGTTCACGCCGGCGCCGATGTTCATGTTTTTCGCTGTGAGACGGCGCTATAATTCATGCTGCGCGGCAACTGGCGGTGCACATGTTCGTGTTGCGCGTCATCTGGCGGCGCACGATTGTTGCTTGCTCACACCTGTATACGCGGAATGCTATAAAAATTTGTCCAAGAAAAAGGGCAGAGAGTATGCCACTAACAAAACTAGAAAAGTTAAGACGTATTGTGGGCAGTGCAAAGGTCAACCAGCACTTTGCTTGAAATGTTTTAACAAATTACACAAAAAACAATAAATAATGAATAATGAAGTTATAAAATAAATAATATTGAATTTTTATGTTATTTTTTATGGAATTTGAGTTATATGTATTTATAATATCGAATTATTATGTTTATGTTATTGAACAAAAGTTATGTATATTATACGTTATTAATTATGCTTAAAAATAAATGTTTTTGATGAATTTGCGTAAAATTTTCATTCTTTTAACACAATCAAATACGTACCACCGATGGTACGCACCGCCCGATGTGACAGACTAGTGCGGGCCACCGATGGTACGCGCCGCCCGATGAGACAGTCTAGTGCGGGCCACCGATGGTACGCGCCGCCCGATGAGATAGTCTAGTGCGGGCCACCGGTGGTACGCGCCGCCCGATGAGACAGTCTAGTGCGGGCCACCGGTGGTACGCGCCGGCGTGAACGTGTTAACTAAGTTTAAAAATTAATAGTTCAAAAACCACTTAAATTTTTTTTCAAATTATAATTTTATTTAGGTATTTGAATTATTTAGAATTAGTTTTGGTACTTTTCACCGACTTCGAAAACCTTTTTTTTTTTTTGAAAATAATTTTTTTTACAAAAAAAATAAAAACTAATATCTCAAAAATACTTCTTTTTTAAAAGTATTTTAAGCCATGAATAAAAATATGGGATGTTACGTTTAAAAAAACAAAGTTTATGGTGTTTCCGGTGAAACCGGAATGATTTCGAAAATAAAAAATGCACATAAAATTTGTTTTTTTGAACCATAGAACATAGCCAAATTTCAAATTTTTTTATTCATAATTAAAAAAGTTATCGAGGTGACCCGGTTTTCATTTCCACCCGGTATTTTAGTCTCTAGTTAAATGAACAAAAACAGGAATACAAAAATAATACAAAGTTCATTTAAGACTTGGAACAGAATGCAGCTGATATTCTATAGAATAACTAGTTAAAGTATAAAACAACAAACTATTTTTTATTTTATAATTTAACTGCCGTAGATCGGTATTTCATAAAATTACTAGTTATTTCATGGAATACTGCATTACTCGCTTTAACAGTATTATACAGGGTGAGTTTTTAGTGCGAAATCGGAAGACATATCTTTTATTTTAAGAGATAGGAAAAAAAACTTAAATTACAAAATTGCATGGTTTATGGATGCGCATAACCAGAAATTACTTTTTGTGTATACTGGGTGTTTCGTAAATGGAGCGTAGGCTATTCACCTTTTTTTAAATGGAACAAACTACATATTTTTTGATATTTGCATTTGCAGAACACCCTGTATATTATAAATATGTTCAAATTGAATAAACTTTGTCTAAACTTTTTTTTTAAATTCAACACGGTTCAAAAAATATTTAGGTGTTTCCATTTTTTAGGCGGACTCTTTATAAACATCTAATATATCTTTGATTCAAAGTCCAATACTGACACCTAATAAGAAATTCTGTTTAATAAATATTTTCCTGAGGTGGCAAAAATTCATATACACTGATGCTGAATAATTTGATGGGGATTAATAACATTTTTGATTGAATTTTACATTATAGCTTTACAGAAATAATTTTAAAAAAAAATTTTATTTCAAAATTAATAGTTAGAAATAACTTAATAATTTAAGAAATAATTAAAAAAATAATAAAAAAAAATTAAATTTCAGTAATTAATTTTGTGCTATTTTAAATTTTAATTGGCCTTTTATTAAAAATAATAATTTGAATCCATTAAAAAAATAGAATTTGTTGTCATACCTGACTGCCTTTTCGTGGCCACAATAATTGCCATGGTGTAGTGGTAATTTTTAAAACATCAAATCCTCGATCGACATAAATCTGAGCATACTTATTAATATGTTTATCTTTAGCAAGCAACCAGGCCAATAATACAACCAGGGGTTTATCCTGTGATGGAGTTAATACTTTATTTTCTTTATTTTTGTCATTTGTAATAATGGCAATATTTTTGGTAATTTCTCTTGTTGATAAAAACCGAGCAATCTGAAAAAAAATTATTAAAATATTTTATAATTAATTAATTTCCTTAATAGTTACCATAGTTCTTTGCAGGTAAGAAGGTTTTTGTAAAATATTTTTAGAAGTTAGAACCAATTTTTGCAGAGACATGATGGTAGTTTTATTTTTAAATATTTTAAAAATATAAATGGTTTTAGAAATAAAAGCAAGTTACAGTTTATTTTCTCGGA
Organism: Stenus bimaculatus; assembly: GCA_963971135.1. Classification (NCBI taxonomy): domain Eukaryota; kingdom Metazoa; phylum Arthropoda; class Insecta; order Coleoptera; family Staphylinidae; genus Stenus; species Stenus bimaculatus. Next base: position 64,443,754 of record OZ020180.1, on the reverse strand, counting down.
TTAATATGAGCTATTATTGAAGGCCAAAAATTAAAACAGCTGATGAGCGGGGTTGCATTTAAACGAAAACACGCAGTAAGCGAATGATCATTATTTTATATTTTATGATCACTTATTATACACGTGCCCCAATAGACAACTGATAAAATTAATCGACTATCCAATTGTATTTTAAATCATATTCTATTTTAAATAATTAAAAAGAGAGACAGTCACAATCGTCACTATTCAAACGAACACGCACCAAAAGCACAGCCTATGGCAATGGCCTTCCCACTTCCTACAAAATTATACTACCAATTTTCCCTCTTTCCACTTCCCATGGACTGAAAAAAGCAGCCAGCGAGCCAGGAACATGACGTCGACTTCGGACGTCGGTCTTTGTCTGTTTTCGTGTGTTTCCGTGGTTCGCTTCATTGTCCCTGAAAATTCCTGAAGATCCATGAGCCATGATCACTAATCATCTTTAAATTACCAATTACTGTAACTATTAGTTTCGTCCAAAGACAATACAATCGTTGAATCGTTTTTAAAAAGGTGTTCGAAAATCACAAATTATTAAATTCCCGATTTTAAAAAAATATTGATACATAAAAATTTGAATAAACTTGTTAATAGATGCTCCTAAACAAAAAAGCAATTCTTTTTTGTATCTCCCCCGAATTTTCAAAGAATTAAGTATTAGGAGGAAATAAAATTAAATATTTAAGAAGGGTTGAGGGAAGATATAAGTTTTAATAAGTTCGGACTTATCGATGAAAAGATATTGTGGATGAAACGAAATATTGTTGAGGGAGTTGCGAGGAAATATGAAATATACAGGGTGCAAGTTCGTGGTAGATAAAATTTTAGGTTTAGAAAGTAGAACAAATTTCATCGTCAAAAAATTTAAAAAAAACTGGAGGCCCAAAGTCCAAAAAGTAGAGTAACGAGCTTTTGTTTTAAAAACATCCACACACTGAATGGCGGTACTTATCTATTTTATTGCAAATATTAAAATAACTCTTTGCACACTTTCTTCCTTTTTATTATAAAACTTCCAATTTCCATTATATGGAATATGGAAAATGTAGTAAAATTTAATATTCTTCAAACAATAACCATTTTTTTACCAATCTCATCCTTATAAAGGTAAAAAATAGAAGAGACAATAGCATTATATATGTTGCTTCACTTGAAATTTGAGAATTAAAATTATATATTACATTAAAAATGGAAATTGGTAATAAGAAATATGATCAAAAAGTAATGAAGTCTAAAGCGAAGCTGACCGGGAAGCCGTAATAATAGATAATAGTGCTACACTTCTAAACCTTTTAATTTTTTTTTGATAATATATAAAATATAAAAAAATATTAATTGATCCTTATTCCTTATCATTTATTGTTGATGAATTATGTAAGTTGCTATGATATATAGGTATTAATTTATTTTTATAAGAATTTTTTGTTCATTTTTACAAAGTTAAAATAAATTATGTAATATGTACATAAATTTTGGTAGTTTTATTTATAATCAAATAGCTATAACCTTTATTATTTATATAATCTTCTGGTATTTATATATAGAACCATATATTACCTACCTATATAACGTACTGTAGAAGTTCAAATAACGTTTCTGGAAGTATTTATGTGTGTTTGTATTGACAGAAATACCTCGTAATAACGTTGGGTATAAGTTCCAAGAACGTTTTTACGAGGTTTTCGAAACGTAAGTATAACGTTGACAAACTGTTAATATACGTTTAAGAAACGTTCTCATACGTCGCGGATACGTAGAACTACGTATACCTGTTACGTTATAATATGTATAATACGTGAGCACTACCATTTGTTACGTTTTTTTGGTACGTATGCACTACCCAAAAAGGCGGACATTATGCGTATACCAACACCAACCAACACGTAGATAAAACTTTGCTTGTAACGTTACAAGTAAAATGAATACGTAACTAGGAGGTTTATACAACGTAAATGTGTTTACTGGATTATTTTACTTTGAGTTTTATATATATGTTCGGGTTTTTACAAATGTAGTTAGTTAGATCGTGTATTAACAACAGTTAAAACTAGTTTCAACAAACGTCTTTAGTTACTTCTAGTTTTGACTAGTTAAAACTAGTTTTTACTGATTTCGGGTTTTAACGGTAACATATGTATATATTACTTACAGATTGAGATGAGATAAAGTTGTTCTAGTTTGAATACTTTTGATTCTTTAAATGTGTCTAGAGTTGAATAGGTAGAGCTCTTTTTTAGAATTACTTTTAGTATTGTTTTTTGAATAACGTATATTTTATTTGAATGAACTTTAGAAAAGTTTCCCCATACCATTATCCCATAACTCAATATTGATTGTATTAGCCCATAATTCCTGATAGTGTAGAAGAGGTAAATACAGGGTGGGCCAACGAAAACGAAACAGACGAGTTTTGAAATATTATCTAGTTAATAAAAAAATTTGAAAAAATGCTCGGACAGGTCAACTTTAGTTTCGAGGGGGACATATTTTGCAATAGAGCTGATTCAAAAATCCATTCATCCCTGCGCCCTATGGACACAACCCCTTAAATTTTAATAGGGATGGTGGGGTAAGCAATACCTCGTTGGAAAGATCTTTTTATCCAAAGTAACATACAAAAAAAAAAGTTAAATCGATCGATTCGTTTTAAAGATATTCAAAATTTAGCAAGTAGAGATATCATGCCTTTTAAAATTGTGCCATGAACACCTTCAATTTTAAGTGTTTTGATAAGGTAAGTAATACCGTTTCGAGAGGGACATACTTTGCAATAGAGTTGATTCAAAAATCCATTCATCCCTCGCCCTTTGGACACAACCCCTAAAATTTTAATAGGGATGCTAGGGTAAGTAATACCTCGATGGAAAGATCTTTTTACCCAGAGTAACATACAAAAAAAAAAGTTAAATCGATCGATTCGTTTTAAAGATATTCAAAATTTAGCAAGTAGAGTTTTCATACCTTTTAAAATTGTGCTATGAACACCACGCCTTCAATTTTAAGTCTTTTGATAGGGTAAGTAATACCTCCTTGGAAAGTTCTTTTTACCACAAGTAACATACAAAGAAACAAAAGTGAAATCGATTGGTTTGTTTTAAAGAATTCAAAATAAAACAGTATTGCACATTATTTTTTATTTAAGCAAACTAAACTTAACTAATCTTTTTGAAGAAAACTTAACACTTTAAAGAATCCCATCGATCCCGACACTTTCAAGGATATTTTTATTATTTTATTAAATGTTCAAATTGAGTTCCACCAACCTCCATGCAAACGTACAAATTTTGCTCAAAGCGAATTCTTATATTTTGTAACATTTCAGCAGTAATTTCTCGGCTTTCATTAATAATTCTCTGTCGTAACTCTGCTAGAGATCCTGGTTCCGTTGCGTAAATCTTACTTTTTAAATGCCCCCAAAGGAAAAAATCAAGGGGAGTAAGATCGGGACATCGCGGCGGCCACTCCAAAGGTCCTCTAGGCCCAATCCATTGCCCAGGAAACGCCGTATCCAAGAATTCTCTAACAGGCCGTGTGTAATGAGGAGGGGCTCCGTCTTGTTGGAAAATCAGATGGTCTTCTAAATAACGATCGTCATTTTCGATAATATCGTCAAGAAATGGATGAACAAAGTTTTGAAGTAGATCCAAGTACATATCCCTGTTACATTGCCATCTAGAAAATAAGGACCAATAAGACGGTCTCCAAAAATTCCAACCCACACATTCAATTTTTGAGGAGTTTGAGTGTGAACTTCATGAAATACCCTAGGATTCTCATCTGACCAATATCGACAATTATGACGATTAACGGTTGAGTTTAAGAAAAAAGTGCACTCATCAGAAAAACAGATATTATAAAGATAATTTTCATCAGCAATTATCCGTTCCGTCATCACCTCACAAAATTGCAGTCGCCTATCAAAATCATCTTCATTTAACTCATGAATTAAATGAATTTTATAGGGATGATATTTGTGACCTTTCAATATTCGGCGAATGGTTGTTCTGCTGATGTTAGTCACAGTTTTCTTGTGCTTAAAGTTGGATCTGCAGCAACTTGTCCCAAAACACCTATTTCAACGACCTCATTTCTTATTGGACGAACATTACCAGGATCGCGTTTCTTATTACCAACAGAACCAGTATTTTTAAATTTTGCAACCAACTCCAGAACGTATTTTCGGTAACAATGTTTGTTTGGATGTTGTTCATTAAATAAATTAGCTGCACGATGAGCATTCTCATCGTTTTTAAAATAAAAAGTGATTAATTCAACCCTTTCTGGAATTGTATAAACCATTGCCAGCAGAAGCTTTTACAGAAGTTCACAAAATTTTAAGTGTTGATTTCTAATAATTAGTCATAAACAGATTTAACACGATGAAAATCACCACTAATACAAATTACAACCGATAAAAAGAATCTCAATGTGGTTATAAATCGTTTTATGTTTTGCATTGTTTTGTTCCAGATGTTACAAAATTTTAAACAATTCCTCGAATAAATTTAAATTTGTTTTTTAAAATCTCTCTTTTGTAGAAAATGAAAATAAATTGCGTTTTACATGTTTTTGTATGTTACTTTGGGTTAAAAGATCTTTCCCAGGAGGTATTACTTACCCTATCAAAACACTTAAAATTGAAGCCGTGGTGTTCATAGCACAATTTTAAAGGCATGAAAACTCTACATGTTAAATTTTGAATATCTCCAAAACGAATCGAAGGATTTAACTTTTTTTGGCATGTTACTCTGGGTAAAAAGATCTTTCTAACGAGGTATTACTTACCCCACCATCCCTATTAAAATTTTAGGGGTTGTGTCCATAGGGCACAGGGGTGAATGTATTTTTGAATCACTTCTATTGCAAAATATGTCCCCCTCGAAACCAAAGTTGACCTGTCCGAGCGTTTTTTCAAAATTTTTTATTAACTATTTTAAAACTCGTCTGTTTCGTTTTCGTTGGCCCACATGTTTTCTTAGTTTTTTTGTAATTTCTTCAATGTGTCTGTCCTATCTTAAATGTTTATCTATAATAATACCAAGATATTTAGTTTCTGTCTTATTTTTTATTTGTGTGTCATTACAGTCTGTTTGTGAACACTCATTAATGTGAATTGTAATTGGTGTCTTTAATGTATTTAAATTTTTATATGGAGAAAATGATAAATAATGTGTTTTGTCGATATTTAGTGTTAAGAAATTTTCATCTAGCCATTGCTTGATTATTTTTAAGTTATTTTCCATATTAATTTTTATTTCTTCCCAGTTCTCACCTTGAATTGTGAAAGCAGTATCATCAGTTCATCTTTCCCTTTAATTTTAGTTTTAGTAAATCGTCTATGTATAGTATGAATAACAGTGGTCCTAATACGGTGCCTTGCGGTACACCCCATTTTATCTCACCTGGTTTACTCAGAGTGTTTTGTGTTTTCAATTTTTACAAATTGTTTTCTTTCAGTTATATAGCTTTGAATTAGTTGTAAAGTGTTTCCTCTGAAGCCCAATCTTTCCAGTTTGTTTATTAATTTTAAGTGACTAATGGTATCGAATGCCTCCGCTAAATCTAAGAGAATACAGCTGCGATGTGTTTATGGTCATCTAGTGCTTCGTAAATTTCATTTACTAAGCATGTATAATGCTTCTTCGGGTGACTTATCCTTGACAAAGCCATATTGGTAATCTGAAATTAATTTATGTTTGGTTAGGAATTCACAGAATCTACTTTTAATTATTTTTTCAAAGCATTTTGAAAAGTTTGAGGTGATTGAAATGGGTCTATAATTATTTACTTTTTTTTTGTCCCCATTTTTGTATATTGGAGTTATAATCGATGTCTTAAGTTCTTTTGGGTAGAAGCCCTTTTCTATGCATTTGTTAAAAATTATGTTTAATGGTTTACATATGGTAATGTGCAGTTTTTTTAGGATATTGTTAGTGATAGAATCAGTACCTGTACACATGGATTTGTTTAATGAGTTAATAGAGGATATTCATTCCTCTAATGAAATATGGTTGAAGAAGAAAGTGGATGGATTTCCGGTAATAAATTGATTTGTTTTGACCTTAGGTATTTTTGAGGTCATATCCTCTGCAATATTAAGATAGTGATTATTGAAAATTTCTGTGATATTTTTTATATTAGTTTCTATTTTGTCGTCAATTTGAATTTGTTTAATGGAATTGTTGGGAGTAGTTTTCATGTTTGTGGCTTCTTTTGCAATGTCCCATATGTTTTTAGCTTTATTGCTTTCTATTTTAAGTTTATCTTTAAAATAGCTTTCCTTTGTTTTTTTATTAATAATTTAATAATATTCTTCTGATTTGTATATAGTAGTTTATTTCTAGGATTGGTCTCCTTGATATAAGTGCGATATAGGTCATCTCTTTTTGTATTTCATAAGCCAATTCATTTGTCATCCAATCGTTTCTTTTTTTAATTTTGTTTACCTTTTTATTTTTTGTATAGCTGCATATTTTAATATTATTGTTTAGAATATCCAGAAAACTCTGATAGATGATCTTTACATCGATTTGATTTAAGTATTCCCAATTATAGTTTTCGAGCTGCTCATTTTTTAGAAAAAGTCTTACAAAGGAACTTCTATCAAAGTTTCTGCATTATAGATGTTTTATCACGTAAGATTTCAGATTTTTCGTGTAACGAGATATCTTCTAGATATTAAGATTTCGTCAAGTTGTGTTTTTTGTAAAAAATTTTAAGAATTTTTTGGAGCGCTGTAAAAATTTTAAAAATATACTACAAAAAACGGAAGGTCAAACTATGGCTAGCGTTGGAAAAAAAATTATTTCAATTAGTTTTTATTTTTTGTGGAAAACGCCGCTAATATATAAAGGTGAACGTTTTTTGTAAAGAGAGCCCGTATTACTGCTTACTGCTGCCGTATTAGATTTTGCTGGTTTGACTTACTAAAACACAATAAGAAGAAATTGGTAGCCACAAGACTCTCCTGTATACCAAAAAAAAGATATTTAAAAAAGCTTCAATGGAAAAAAATTACAAGCAAAACCGCAAATATGAGGTGAATTTCAAAAATTTACAATAAAGTCTATTGGGAATTTTTAGATTCCGCTCGCCCCCTGGTGGCAAAATATGAATTCCGATATTCGGTACTTACGTTTTTGATTTAACACATTGGTACATGTTTTTTGAGATTTACTGAAGCTTTAAATGATAAATCTATTTGTGTTTTGTTGAATACGTAGTTAATATAAGGTACACTATAATGCATTTTAAACACAATTTTTGACAATGACAAGTACTGAATATCCTCCATTTATAGCGCCATCTATACGTAGTTAAAATTCCCAATATTACAAAAAAACGAATGTTATTCAACAAATAAATTGGACCACATTGTATTATTAGGCAACCATACAATCTGAGCAAATCGCATATTCCCTCTCATTTTCTCCTATAGCAGCCTATTATAGAACTAAAAAGAGAAGAAAGTGATTTACTCGAGCAAATCAGCCAAATTTTGTTAAACTAATATGCATCTGCCAGTATACAGGGTGTATTTTTACCAACTGAGCGTCCAATATTCAAAATCACGTATAAAAAATTTCGCTACAAAGTCTTTACTGCTTTGGCTGTAATAAAAAAAATTCTATTTTAAAAAATCAACCTTGGAGGCTTATAACTTCTGAGGGATGCATTTTTGGATATAGATAAATAGGGTCATATCAACTTATTTTGAGGTCTACTATCTCCAGTTTATCGTTGCCGATCGAGTTTTGGGCAGTGCAAGAAAACCGAACCCTGGAACCCCGAGAACCCCGTCAAAAATTGAAAACCGGAACCGGAATCCTAACCCTTAATTTAAAATTTTCGGAACCCGAACCGGAACCATAACCCTTAATCTAAAATTTTCTGAACCTGAACCGGAACCTTTTAAAAAATATTGGGTTTGGGGTTCCAATTTTTACATCATATCTTCTTTATTTTCGCTCTAAAATTTTATTATGATTCAGCTCGCACGTGCGCGTTTTCTTTTTATTGTGCGAGCAGATGCCTGATGTTTTTATTTTTCTTATAGTGTACGATTTGCGGGTGCGTCTCAGTCTCAACCTCAACTCAAAACCAAAACCAAAACCAAAACCAAAACCAAAACCATAAAGAATAAGTTAGATTGTTTATAATTTATAAGCTTGGAAGTTAAGAACATAAATACCTATATTAAAATCCGGAACCGTTATTTTGTGGAACCGGGTTTCCAATTTTATTTCGGAACCGGAACCGAACCCTGGAACCCCGGTTCCAATTTTTTTTTTGGAACATAAAACCTAACCCGGAACCGAACCCTTTCATTTTTTTTTAATGGAACCTAACCCCGAACCGAACCCTTTGATTTTTTTTAATGGAACCGAACCCAGAACCGAACATTTTGAAAATTTTCAGGGTTTTCTAGCACTGGTTTTGGGATACCCAGTATTTTTTTATTTTTCCATACTATAGGGTGAGTCAGACAACCCGTAACAGCCTTTTGCACTTATTATTTTCCGGAACAATCCGGAAGGGCCCGGAATCGGAAGTAACTTTAAAATTTCAAATGGGAACATAGGTCGAGTATGGTATCGTTTGGAAGGTCTTTTAAAAAGGAACAACTTTTATCAAAATATTTTTGTAATATCTTGCATAATTAACAAATTAAACGAAAAAAAATATGCAAACAAGTGACCATTGGTCTCTTAAATTATGGAAAAATTAAATCGTTACCATCATCCGAAAATGGGCAATTTTTTAAATAGAAACTCTTTTTTGCATTTATCGCTTTATTCGTTAAAAATAATCAACTTTTTTTTTAATTAAGAAAAATACATAACCTAAAAAAGCGAAAAATGCAAAAAATACAAGTTTCCATTTAAAAAATCTTAATTGCCTCTACCCTTACCCATTGAGGATGATGGTAGTGTTTTAATTTTTCCATAATTTAAGAAACCATTTGTCACTTGTTTGCTTTTGTTTTTCGTTTAATTTGTTAATTATGAAAGATATTAAAAATATATTTTAATAAAAGTTGTTTCTTTTTAAAAGACCTTGCAAACGATACCATACTCGACCTATGTTGCCATTTGAAATTTCAAAGTAACTTTCGATTCCGGGCACTTCCGGATTGTTCCGGAGAATAATAAGTGCACCAATGCATTCTTTGCGTTCAATTTTTGAATAGTAAAATTTTTATTCTATCTATGTAAAGGGCTGTTACGGGTGGTCTGACTTTTACTTACAATTTAATTTTTACGAATTAATGTTGATTTTTTTAGGAATATAAAATCTGTTAAGTAGTATATTTTATAAATTCGAAAAAAATTAATAATTTGCTCCTGTTGTTTAAATATCTAATTTAGATTTTCTTGTGTTATTATAAATAGTTTATAAGTGTATTGTTTATAAATATTTAATAACAGTTTTTACAGTATTGATTGTTAATTATCCCAAATTCATAAGTTATAAATTATTAATAATATTCTTCATTACGGTATTTAAAAGTTTGTACTGGGTGATGATGAAGTTTGGATCCTTATTCATAACTGCCGTATTTAATTGTTTTGAGAAAATCGCTCGGACAGGTCAATTTTAGTTTTTAAAATGCCATCTCTTGATATAAAAAAATATTAATGACGTCACTGGTGCTTTAACAATGACGCCATCAGCGATTTTTTTTAAATGGAAGCCACTTTTTTTACTCATTATCGATAGAAATTCATGTCACTAAAACAATGATATAAAAAACAATTAAATTTTTAAACAAATTTTTGAATAAAAAATCATTTTAATTCAATGTGAAAATGGTATAACTTTTCTTCTAATAAACTTTATTGAAAAAATTTACTCAACTACCTACAAAAAAATCTTTAATCCTAAATGAACTGGCTTTTCAAAGATACCTTTATATTATTATAAAAAATACTTTATTGTGGAAAGGCCAATTTGATTTAAATCAATCTGCTACTTCTTCTTCTGGTGGTAAATTTTCTTGGGTACCATCTTCATTGTTTCTCTCAAAAAGTTTAGTAAAATATCCCAGAGCTGAATTTTCTACAGGGTGTCCCATCTGACGTTGGTCTGTATGGGTATCTTTGTTATTATTGGAGATAGAAAGTCGGTTAAATGGACAAAGTAGTAGAGATTTTTTCGAATATTAATAATTCATTTACAAAAAATTTGAATATCGCATCGTTCCAACGTTATCTTGAAAAAACAAGAAAATGCGATTTTTAAAATATGGCTATAACTTTTTTATTTTCTGTGGTACCAAAAAAGTTTTACAGACAATGTAGAATGCAGTAAAACAAATGAATATTTTTTTTTCGCTGAGGTATTGACCGGAAATGAACCAAACATTTTTTTTCTTATGGTATCCATATTGGATTTACACATATTCGGAATCAGTATTTTTTTCTGAGTAATTTGGTATACCATATGTCATATTTAAAAAAAATAAAATTATTTGATTTTACAAACTAACATTGGACTTTAAGTGATGTAAATTGTCACTAACATAAATGTAACTATTTAAAATATTAAATGTAAAATAAATCTTAACACATACAGTGCGGACATAAAGTAAGTAAGTCTTCATTTCTGTTATATTTTAAAATTTGTATCACCTAAACTACGAAGGTATTTGCTGCTTTTACAGTTAAAATGCGCGTTCAAAATTAACGAAATATGCCTTGCAATTATTTCAAACTACAACAATATTTTGTAAATAACATTAAGTTTTATAATTGCATAGTTTAAATAACATTCATGGCTAGACTTCTATACGACGACTTTTTCAAAAATTAAATTATTTAGTCCAAAAAATAAGTTTAAAATAGGCCAAATTTTACGTATTTTTAATGATTATTTTTGGCCATTTTGGATATAATATATTAAAAAAACTGTCGCATACAAGTCTTAAGCAGAGGTTCCACTTTCATATAATATTCTTATTTTGTATACCCTGAGGTCATAAAGTAAATCCCCCCGATGCTAACTTTTCAACGGTTGTGTTTTTGATTCTAAAAATTTGTCTACCTAGGAATCTAATTGTGAACTTTCTAATAAAGGTATTTTTGATTTTGTGGAACTTCCGGTTATACCGAAAGTGGATGGCAACTTTCTTATTTTAAATGGAACACCTAGTACATTTTAGCATTTTCGTGTTCTCCATAAAAATACCATTAAATTGACCTAGCATAGTGTGGTCTAGGATTAATACTTTCGGAATTACGCCCCTCTGAAAATTGCATTTTTATGCAACTTCATTTACACCGGAAGTTGGACCCAACTGCCCCAACTTCGTTATTTTGAATGAAATATTTTGCAATTAAGTTAATAATATTAAATTTAAACAAAATTATGTTTAATAGTAAGTTCGTTAATTTTGCTTATTAACATAACCACCTTCCACGTCTTGACAGTAACAAAATCTACAGGAAATCTCTTGGATAAAAATGTTGTTTAAATTTAATGTTATTAACTTAATTGCAAAAAAAATCATTTAAAATAAAGAAGTTGGGGCACTTGGGTCCAACTTCTGGTGTAAATGAAGTTGCATAAAAATGCAATTTTCAAAGAGGCGTAATTCCGAAAGTAATAATCGTAGACCACACTATGCTAGGTCAATTTAATGGTATTTTTACGGAGAACACGAAAATGCAAAAATATACTGGGTGTTCCATTTAAAATAAGAAAGTTGCCATCCACTTTCGGTATAACCGGAAGTTCCACAAAATAAAAAATACCTTTGTTAGAAAGTTCGCAATTAGATTCCTCAGGAGACAAATTTTCAGAATCAAAATCATAACCGTTTAAAAGTTAGCAGTGGGGGGATTTACTTTATGTCCGCACTGTATAGCTCAATAAATATTCGCGTAGTTTGAAATATAAAAACAGGGAAAAAACCCATATAATTTTGTAGACTCCACATTCTCTTAATTGCAAAAGAAAATCATTTAAAATAAGGAAGTTGGGGCAGTTGGGTCTAACATCTGGTGTAAATGAGGTTGCATAAAAATACGATTTTCAAATGGGCGTAATTCCGAAAGTATTAATAGTACAGCACACTACGCTAGATCAATTTAATGGTATTTTTATGGAGAACACGAAAATGCAAAAATATACTGGGTGTTCCATTTAAAATTATAAAGTTGCCATCCACTTCCGGTATAACCGGAAGTTCCACAAAATCAAACATACCTTTATTAGAAAGTTCGCAATTAAATCCTTTAGTGGACAAATTTTAAGAATCGAAAACATAACCGTTCAAAAGTTAGCAGGGGGGATTTTCTATATTTCCGCACTGTATGTATTGTAGTTTATATCCATTCAAGGCCATTTTTTGTTAGTAAAATAAAATTATTTCTATTTTTCTTAAAATATTACATATGATATATCAAATTACTCAGAAAAATACACTAATTTTGAATATGTGTAAATCCAATATGGCTGCCATAAGAAAAAAATAAGTTTGGTTCATTTCCGGTCAATCCGTTGGCGAAAAAAAAAATGTCAAAAAACTTTTTTGGTACCACAGAAAATAACGAAGTTTTGAAAATCGCCTTTTCTTGTTTTTTCAAGATAGCGTTGGAACGATGCGATATTCAATGTTTTTGTAAATGAATTATTAATATTCGAAAAAATCTCTACTACTTTGTCCATTTAACCGACTTTCTATCACCAATAATAACAAAGATACCCATACAGTCCAACGTCAAATGGGACACCCTGTATAAAGTTTTCTTCATAGTGACTGTTAAACAACTTATTTTATACTTTTTATTTTATCTGTCTTGAGTCTCTTTTACAAATTCCATTTTTAATTTAAGTATTTATTATTTAGTTTAAACTTTTTAGAAACACCTGTTTGCTATAACGTTTTTAGAAAAACACTGATCTTGGCGCCTTTTATAAACAAAATCAGGTGCCTTGTCCTTTTCACTTTGATTGGCTACTTTGGACATGTCGCTATTTGCATTAAATTGGTTAATGGACATGTCGAGTTTTGCATCTTATGGCAAACTTTAAAGGTACAAATTCATAATGTTTGTCGCTCTTTGAACATAAAAGCGCGTATTCAGCGATCGTGATGAAAAATTTAGAGACGTCGTTATCGTTAATCACGTGATTAAAAAATATTTCTTCATAAGAAATATTTTCTTAAAGACGTGATTAACTTTAACGACGTCTCTAAAATTTTCATCACGGTCGCTGAATACATGCTAATCTCTTTAAAATAAAGTTGCATAAAATTCAGACAAGTCCAATTCAAAGTGTAACTCCATTTTGATTATTTTGTGACATGTCAGGTTTTGCATCTGTACCCCTCAAATTTAATAAATAGTCTTGAAAAACTAATTTTTTGATTCCATTTAAATGTAAGGAAATTTAGAAAAAATAAAATTTTAAATTTACCATTTATTGAAATCGGCCAAAATAAATCTTATACAACATTCAAATTTCAAATTTAATACTACAAATTAATTTTAAGTTTATATTAAAAAAATTTTAAACGAAAATTTGTTAACAAATGCAACAATTTTTTTTTATATCATCGTTTAAGTGACATAAATGTCTATCACCAGTGACGTCATTAATATTTTTATTATACCAAGAGATGGGATTTTAAAAACTAAAATTGACATGTCTGAGCGATTTTCTCAAAAAAGTTAAATACGGCAGTTATGAATTAGGTTCCAAACTTTATCATCACCCTGTATAAATAAAAAACAGCTACTTTTATCTTGTATGCATGTATGTACCTTTAAATTTTATTAAACCGCATATTACAAGGCTTAATATGATGAAGTATACTAGATTATAACTCTAAAAGCAATGGTTAAATTTTTAAACGTTGGTTTTTTAGTAATTTTAGGCAAATTAAACAAAATAAGAAAAGCGCGCGAATTTTTCAAATTGGGTGTGCCTACTATTAAGTAATAGGGTGGTGCGCATGCGCCTAGTAAATTAGTAATGATGGACGCAGGTTCGAGTCGGGCGTGATAATAAAAAAATCGGTAAAATTACGGTGTGCAACGTGAATTATTTTGTTTATAGTTTATCGAGTAATATTACTGCATAGGTAAGCAATTAATTTATATAATATAAGCCGACAGTAGTTATTAACAGCTCAAACCATGACCTTTAAACATGGCTGGGTGGAAATAGGTGTAACCAGGTTTAAATAGTCGCTTTAACCGTCTAAACCTAGATAACAATGAAGATATTGTTATAAATAAGATGTTAATTATATTGATTAATAATTTGCTAATGTTCTGGGTGTAAATTTTAATCGGACGTAAGTTGTCGGTTACAGGTTATTAGGGCTACGTCCGATGATGTCAGAGTCGTTGAACTCCAAATAAGGGACACAAGAACTTAGCGACAAATCGCCTTATTCAATGGCATTTTTGTTTTTCATACTTTACATACAAAAAATATACGATTGTGTACCAAAATGTTGAAAGTTCACGGTGCGTGAATCTACTACTTTTTATGTTGACGATCAAATCATTTCTATAAATAGATTACACACATTTATTTTTTATACTTGACATTTTTTTAAGTTAAAACCTTCATGTCCTAATTTAATTTTTATAAATCTCTGTATAGTTTAATTACTTTTCTTTTTCGAAAAATGCATATAATGACATTAAAAACATTATTTAATGCTCAGTTTGCTAATTAATTGAATTATTGTATGATATGGTTGCACCTAATCTTATCTAATGAAAAATAATTGATGTCTGTTTTATAAATACCAATAATGCAATAAGTAATTAATTCATCTACAGTCACTTTTTAAAGTTTATTTTCATTGCAGATTGGATGAATTAAATTTAAATGTTTTATTTCAGTTTGGCTCTTGAGATTATTTGTTTTGTTAAGATATAATCGGTATACATTATGGCACTGATTAGAAATTTATTTTAAAATAGGTGTGTCAGTTTCATTAGCCAGTAGGACATATTTAAAGCACTGCATAAAATTGTCATAAGTAAATTTAAAATTCTTGGAATATTCTTTTTTTAACATGAGAAATTTCTAACATTATTAATTTGATGATCAATGACTAAATTTAAACAGTCCTTTTTACATTATTAATTACCAATAATAGTTAATTTTTTTTAATAAATCATGATTTCAGTACGAATTCCGGCTCAAATAAGATAGTGCTTTTAATTCCGTCTTCATCCAGCAATACTAAAGTACCCTTGAATGTCAGGGGCGTTTCCAGCCAACTTGTCTAGGGGGGTAATTAATAAAAGGTAAATATACAGGATGTTGCAAATTCGAACGACAACCCTTAACTGGAGATAGAGCAAACAATAAGTCGATATGACCAAATTCCGAGCCAAATTCATTTAACCCTTAGCGGCCACACGGGGTAACTAGTTACCCCAGGCCCAGATAAAGTGAAATTAGAGGTCTAAAACCTTTATGACCAGTTTTTAGAACACCATCTATAAATTGACCGATAAAAATCATAAGAAATGTTGAAGAAGAACTCTTCCACAGACATGAAACAATCGGCTAGAAGTCTTAAAACACCCTTATGTCTTGTACAACTAGGTTTTTCAGTGTGGGGTAACAAGTTACCCCATGTGGCCTGGCTGAGGTGTTATAAAAGTTATAAGCCTTTAAAATTGATTTTTAAAAAACTATTTTCTTAGTTACGGCCAAAGTAGCAAAGATTTTTTAATGAAATTTTGTATACCGGGTGGAAATGAAACTAGGGCCACCCCTGGCATTTCTTTATTTTTGAAAATAAAAAATTAGAATTTTAGTATCTTATATGATCTAAGAAAACAAATCTTATGGATCGAATAAATCTTTCATTTTACTTCCGGTTTACCAGGAAATGGCACCCGCTTTCTTATTTTAAATGTAACCCCCTGATTTTTTCTACGTAAAATCAAACATTGGTTAGTTTTAAGTATGTTTATGACAAAAAAATTTTTTTTTCAAAACTTTAAGAAAAAATGTTGAATTTCTTTTTGGTAAAAAATTTGAGTAAAACCTACAAAAACTATTTTTAAATAATACAAATACGTAAAATAAATTGTAATTTATAAAATTTATTTCACCGTTCTTGAGATATTATTTTTTTTAATTTTCAAGAAGCGTTTTTTGGAAATATCTTTACTTTTTTAAATGGGATGATATAAGGGCCACCCCCTAATTAAATAGAGGGTTTTTTTCCGGTTACTGTAATATCCCGTATGTATGTTTAAAAATAGTTTTTGTAGGTTTTACTCAAATTTTTTACCAAAAAAATTCAAATTTTTTTCTTAAAGTTTTGAAAAAAAAATATTTTTTTGTCATAAACATACTTAAAATTAACCAATGTTTGATTTTACGTAGAAAAAATCAGGGGGTTATATTTAAAATAAGAAAGTGGATGCCATTTCCTGATAAACCGGAAGTAAAATTAAAAATTTATTCGATCCATAAGATTTGTTTTCTTAGATCATATAATATACTAAAATTTTAATTTTTTATTTCCATAAATAAAGAAATGCCAGGGGTGGCCCTAGTTTCATTTCCACCCGGTATGTACATTCAAATACTGAACGCTCAAGTGGTAAAAATTTGGCTAATCCTTGACTTTTATGAATGTAAATTTCATTAAAAAATCTTTACTGTTTTGGCTGCAATAAAAATAATCTCTTTAAAAAAATTAGCTTTTCAGGCTTCAGCGGTGCATTTTTTATATAAATGAATTTGATCATATTGATTTATTTTTTGGTCTACTATGTCCCGTTAAGGGGTTATTGGTCGAATTTTGCGACATCCTGTATATTTTATTTCGTAAGTACAACATCATAATGGAGCATCCGTCTATTCCAATTTCAATACAATTTTTAAAATTTAAATCATGGTGTATGTTTGATGGAATTAGGACCAAAGAAAAACTCTATTGATTGATTCTTTATTGTAGCGACTAGTTTCGATGGTTAATTTCCATCTTCTTCAAGCCTTTTTAAAGTATTATCAATATTATTGCCAAATTAATACTTTAAAAAAGCTTGAAGAAGATGGAAATTAACCATCGAAACTAGTCGCTATAATAAAGAATCAATCAATAGAGTTTTTCTTTGGTCCTAATTCCATCAAACATACACAATTAATCTAAATAAGGACGTCAACAAAACAATATGAATATTTAAATCATGGTTTCGCCAAAAAATTTAAAATAATTTTTGCTAAATATCCCCACTAAGTATAGGCTCATGGGTAAGAACATTTTAATTATCATTACGAGAATCAATGAATTCCACAAAATCTTCATAAATTTCCAAGCAATCAGAATCAGATTTCAAATATCTTATTACAAGAGACATTTGTGAAATATGCCCAATATCAGTGGTTACATCGAAAATTATGCTGAAATATTTCGATTTTTTTACTTGTGTTAAAATAGTGTATTTAATTTCTTCTCCATATAAAGCAATTAACCCATTTTAAGTCATGTTACTTATGTGGGTGTCATGTAGCATTTGAATGATTGCTTTCCAAATGATTTTTTAAAGTTATGTCACTATGTCTAAAACATAGAATTTCACGAGAATTTCCCAAAAAACTTATACTTTCGATTATTCGTTTTAGGGCAGGTTTATTCCCCTTTCAGTAAAATGTTCGGTAGTGTTATAGTTTAATTTTTTTGCATACAGGAATGGTGTAGACAAGCAAATAGCTTCGCTCACTCTCTGGATTCATAATACCCAATTACACCCCCCCCCCCTGAATCCGCCACTGATGAATGTATAGATTCGCTTTACATTTAGGCTACATCTCACTCAAAATTTTTAAATTTATTCAACCAAACATTAGAAAATGTCACGCACTCCTAAAATTTTATAAAAATTCAAGTGAATATGTTTTGTTTTTATTTTGTTACTTTGGCTGCCAGCGCATTTTTGGGCAAATTGTACTTTCTACTGATTTTCTGGGCATTTCGGAAGTGATGTACAATTTGTTACAAAATTATTTTTATAAAAAAAAAAATTTCGGTAAATTTTTTTATTTAAAAAAAACGACCATCTGAAAGTACTTTTTAAGTAACAAATTTAAGTACACTAATGAGAATCCTTGGGTGAATACCCTCGAAGTTTTTAGTGTAACAAATTAGTAACAAAATCCCCCACCCTTTTTTTCAGGTTGCTATAAATGTATTTCCAACTTTATATACGTGCTTCTTCAGTTCTTTCTTCCCTATTAGAACCGATGGAAAGAGATAGGACGAACAATCAAAGATCGAACCGTGCTCCCGACCCCGGATCTTATTTTGGTTAACCAAGCTTAAATTGCCCAGAACCAAATGATATAAGATGTCATTTGAATGCGGTTGGTCCAAATATGACAGACCAAAGACGAACCAAAGCCATTCCAAATCGCTTTATGTAGATCAAAGTAACGCTATTAATATAAAATCATTTTAGATACTAAATTCTTTGTTAAATATCCACATTTTTTATGTAGCCTCTTTGACAACACAAATAAGGGGAACCTAACATGTCCTCATTGTTCCGAAGAATACTATTTTAAAGCTTGTCCCAAAAGTAGAGTTAAAAATCCATAAATTGTGTACGATCAAACACAAAATCTTCAAATCAGAGTCATTAATTAAGGTTGGGGAATACGCAATGATTTGCGACTTCTTTCCCAGTTTCTTTTATTTAAATTGATTTGGAAAAATATTAATGCAAAAGGAAAGTATATTCTATAAATAAAATTAAAAAATGCAATCATCAAAGTCTTCGTTTATATCTTAACTTATTTCTAGCGTTGGAAAAAAATATTATTTCAATTAGTTTTTTAGAATGTTTCAAAGAGCCGCTGAGTGAATATTTCTTGTAATGAGCCTGTTTTACTGCTGCCGTACGATTATTTGGTTTGACTTACCAAAACAAAAAAAGAAGAAATTGGTAGCCACAAGACTCTTCTGTGTACCATAAAAAGAAATTTTAAAAATGCTTCAATGGAAAAAAAATTTGACCAAAACCACAAATATCAAGCGAATTTTAAAATCAAGCGCTCAAATTTGCCGACTATCCTCTTAATAATATTTATTTGTACCTTGAACATGTTTTACATAAGTCATACTTAAAAATGGATAGTATACAGTTTACAGACTTACAAATATCATATATTTACACTTTTTTCAATGATTAATTCTATAAGTTTAAAAATATACATGACACCAAATTTATATTTTATTATTCTATTGGGAATT
Organism: Stenus bimaculatus; assembly: GCA_963971135.1. NCBI lineage: Eukaryota > Metazoa > Arthropoda > Insecta > Coleoptera > Staphylinidae > Stenus > Stenus bimaculatus. The sequence continues at coordinate 64,424,487 of OZ020180.1, read as the reverse complement.
TTAGGAAAGAGCTCACCCCCTATCGGCAAATTTGTGAAACAGTGAAGCTAGTATAAAACGGCGCCATCTATTGGTAGGTAAAATTGCCAATAGTTACACAACCTACACCAAAACCTTGCTTAAATTATTGAAAATATTAATATTTGATAATACCTTGACGTTTCAATCATTAAAATGAATAATGATTTTGGAAAATATCTTGTAACTGAATTTTAAGAAAGAGCTCCCTCTCTGTCGACGGATTTGTGGAACTGTTAAGCTTGTATAAAGAAGGCGCCATCTATTGATAGTTAGAATTGTAATTCTTACAAATTATCTCTTGTAAACACTTCAATAGAGTAATACGCTGTCTTAATAAAGTAAGATTTTAATGTGGCTTTAATTGTAATTTTATCAAGTTCTCTGATTCTAAATGTCCTACCTACAAAGCTAATCAAATATAGCCGCTGAAGGCCATTTTAGACGAGCACATTTTTGTTCCCAAATCTTGTACAAAATATTTGTGATCATGTAAACTAGTAATTAGTAAATTAGTAATGCGATAGTCAGCAAATTTGAGCACTTGATTTTAAAACTCATTTGATATTTGCGGTTTTGGTCATAATTATATTTTCAGTGGAGTTTTTTTTAAATTTCTTTTTTATTATACTAAAAATCCCATGACTTTAATTTTTTGTAATTTTTATATTTTTGGGATAAACTCAACAATTTTAAGAAGGCAGCAAAAAGAGTACCTACTTTGTATAAATTGACCGAATTAAATATATAGAAAAAACAAAATCGTTTATAGCAAAAAAGGAAATGATGTTTTTAATTGATTTGATTGAATTTTTTTAAACTGTCCTGCCAAGATATCTTCTTTACCACTTAATATTTTTAAATGCATTAAAATGGAATCAAATCTAAAAAACATTGTCTAAATAATAGCTGGAACAAATATTTAATTTTAGTATTTTATTACTTTTCAACGAAATATTTCCTTAAAAATAAATTAAAGAATAAAATAACCAACTGTTTTTTAGACCATAATTTTATGATTCCATTACATTTTATTGCACTTAAAATTTAAAAATATTAAAAAATAAGAAAGATATTTTGGCAGAACGATTAAACTGTAAATTACGCAAATTAAGTAGCAAGCAAAACACAAAAATATAAATAATATGTGCTATAGTTTTCAATTAGTATGCATAAATTTACTATCATTGCTATTTTTTATTTAAATTCGGTGTTTAAACCTTAAAATCTAAAATCAGCGCGAGGTGTAAGAAATAACCCTTAAAATCAATTTAGGTGTAACGACTGGAATCAACAATGGTCTTGAATTTATAATTAGTGTTATTAAAAATAGCAACAATTTTCTTAAATACAATGGTAAATGGTCTCGTAAATGGTATTCATACTACAAATCAAATAACTATACAGATAATTTCATAATTTGTTTGGGGGGTACAAAAATTAAAAATTTATTCACCATTGCTTGATTTCAATTGTTACGATTTATGTTATTCATTTTTTTGCATCTCATAAAACCTTATATTTACAGAAAAAATCTATTGCTGAAATCCATAACTAGTTTTACAAATAACCAGAGACTCCCTGCAAGAACGTCGCGTAGAATTCCCGCCACTGATTAATGTGGAAACAAGTTTTTGACCGCACGGCAGCGTCTTATTGGCGCTCAAATTTCTTTTATGTGCTATGTTGCGGTGGAGTAGATTTTAGATTTTTACATCGTCAAAAAAATGTGAAAATGGTTTAGAATTTCAGATTTTTATTGACTATATGTATACATGCGTGTCTATATAAACGGTATTGAAAACTGTGTGAATAAGTAATGAAGAATATGTTTAAGTTTAGACAACTTTATGGTCACCGAAGTAGTCCAAAATAGTAGATGTACTCCTTATTTCAGACCGAAGTAGGACACAAAAGAATCGATTTCTGACTGAGCTCGGGCGGCTCCTCATACGCCGGAACGTTTTTCTTCGTATTTACTCGTGATTCTTTTGTGTCCTACTTACGACTGGGAAAAACTGTACCCTCCCTTCCTTCCCATATTAATTTAGTCCTACTAATTTAAAGTTTAAAAATACATAAATGCTGTATGTCATTTTTATTAAATTATATGTACTTGGTCTTATCACATATTTATACCGAGATTAATACCAAAAACCAGATTTGGTTAAAATGTCTAATTTTACAAATTTTGTAAAATGTATTCCAATTCCATTCAAAGGACACTGGTATAAAAACAAAAATGTGTGAGTCCCCTTAATGGGGCCCTACAGGCCCCCATTCAAGATTGGACATGCTAGCGAACAGGCACGCCCGCGCAAGTTCGCGAAGTGCACTTAAGGACTTACCCACACACACAGGAACTTGTACGTGGATATTTAGTTTCAAAAATATCAACAATGGATGAAAATGAACTAAATTTAATTGACCGGCGTCACTGGCGACAAGTTAGGCATAAAATTTCCAGCCACAGTTTTTTACATGTATTTTTCCATAAGAAGAGAAGCCACTATAACTTTTTTATTTTACATTGTATAACAAAACTAATTATACCACTGGAAAGCTCAAAGAATTATCTATATTCCAGTACTACTGCCTATGCGTGCCTCATAATAATAAATCCGTAATTTGCATTTAATTAGACTACCTTAAAAAATCAAAAACACTTAAATAGGTGTAATTTTTTTTTTAAATAAACTAAAATTAAACAATCAATGGTATCTGCATAAAATTCTCTACATTTTCATATAAAATACAATGCCAACCACTGATTATTAACGTATTAATTAACCAAAAACTCTAATTTCTAAGAAATTTTTAGCTAGATAGATATTTAGTTCGCCCTAACTGTTGACAGATTAATTGTGGAAAAACAATCTTAAAATCTGCATTCAATTTTGAAAGCACTGAAGTGTAACACAATGCTGACCACTAATTATTGACTTATTAATTAACCAAAAACACTAATTTTTTGTTCTAATGGATACCAATAAAACCGGCTATAAAAAGTTATTGGGTTTATTTGATGGGAAATTTAATGAGCTTTCCAACGGTATTTTACACAATGCTTACCTCATCAGGATAATTTTTTAATTAAACTTTCAATAAAATCACAAAAATTAATTAAACTTATTATACGCACTAACTTTTGACAGTATTTTAGTAGAAAAAAACTAAAACCACTTTTGGAATCTGTATTGATGTATGATACACTATGTTAGCCACTAATTATATTAATTAACCAAAAACAATAATTTCTGAGAATTTTTTGACAAATAGTTCAAGTAAGCAATTATCCTGCCGAGGCAAGCATTGTGTTATATACCTTCGGAAAACTACTGAAATTTCCAATCAAATGAACTAAATAACTTTTTATGGCTCATCATTGGTGGCCATTAGAATAAAAATGTACTCATAAATTGGTGTTTTTGGTTAATTAATTAGTGGCTGGCATTGTTTTATACAGGGCGAACAAAAAGTTCGCCAACACCCGTTTATTTTTGAAACGGCATTTTTGAAAAAAATGTTTCAAATAAAAGTTCTTAGCGACGCGCTATCTGTAAATATTGCCCGTGATCTTGAACACCAAGATGAAGGTCAGTCGATAATCACTTAGCTTTTTTAAATAGGGGCAACCCATTTTTATTGCAGATTATTATAACCTGCTTTCAAAGGTTTTCAGAACATTTTTTATTTTTCTAAACTAAACAGTTTAAAAGTTATAAGGGTTTAAAATTTATTTTCAATACATAAAGTTCGGCAACGCTGCTTTATTTTGTAAATTAAGCATTTTACAGAAAAATGTTTCAAATTATAGTTGTAAGATTCTTAGTGACGCACTTTTTATAAATATTGCAATGACCTTGAACAGGAAGTTGAACTTGAGGTTCATAGTTTTAGTCACAATAGTTAAAGAGCTGTAGCTCCCTTAGGAAGCGAAATCGGACACATGTTTATAGGAAGTTTTTTTCTTAAAATTAGTTGCAGAATCGCCTCCTAAAGTTTGGCTGCTTAATTTCTGGACACCCTGTATATGTACCTTATTTTGATCTGTATTTAAATATTCTTTTGATTTAGATTTCCATAAGCAAGGGGAAAAACTTATGAATTTCTATAAATTCGATTAAAAAAATCTCTTGTATGGCTCTTAATCTTAAATCAGCTATACAGGGTGGTGTCCCATTTGACGTTGGACTGTATGGGTATCTTTCTTATTATTGGAGGTAGAAAGTCGGTTAAATGGACAAAGTAGTAGAGATTTTTTAGAATATTAATAATTCATTAACAAACGAAAATGAATATCGCATCGTTCCAAAGCTATCTTGAAAAAACAAGAAAATGCGATTTTCAAAATATGGCTGTAACTTCTTTATTTTCTGTGGTACCAAAAAAGTTTTTTGACATAATACACACAATTTTTTGAGTACAATGCAGTAAAACAAATGAATATTTTTTTTCGCTAACGGATTGACCGGAAATGAACCACATTTATTTTTTTCTTATGGCTGCCATATTGGATTTGCACATATTCGGAATCAGTATTTTTTTCTGAGTAATTTGGTATACCATATGTCATATTTAAAAAATTAAAATTATTTTATTTTACAAACTAACATTGGACTTTAAGAGATGTAAATTGTCAATAACATAAATGTAACTATTTAAAATATTAAATGTAAAGTAAATCTTAACACATATGTATTGACAGTTTACATCTATTCAAGGCCATCTTTGGTTAGTAAAATAAAATTATTTCTTATTTCTATTTTTCTTAAAATATTACATATGATATATCAAGTTACTCAGAAAAATGCACTGATTCCGAATATGCGTAAATCCTATATGGCTGCCATAAGAAAAAAATAAGTTTGGTTCATTTCCGGTCAATCCTTTGGCGAAAAAAAATATTCATTTGTTTTACTGCATTCTACACAAAAATTGGCTGTATTAAGTCAAAAAAAATTTTTGGTACCACCAAAACTAACGAAGTTATAGCCATATTTTGAAAATCGCATTTTCTTGTTTTTTTCAAGATAGCGTTGCGATATTCAAATTTTTTGGAAATAAATTATGAATATTCGAAAAATCTCTCCATTTAACCGACTTTCTATTTCCAATAATAACAAAGATACCCATACAGTCCAACGTCAAATGGGACACCCTGTATAGTACAGAATTTTTATGACACTGCACTGTTGCAAGTCTCTGGCAAAATGTAGGTTTTGACCACACACTCGCACATGTTCGATAATGTATGGGCTATGGGCCCTTATATACCTACCGCGATTCTACACGAATTTCTAATCGTGAAATCGCGCCCTAAGAGTATTTTTAGTGTCTTTTTTAGTGATAATTGATTCAATTCAAGAATTGGCTACAAACCAAAAATTTTTATGTGTAAAAATACTTGTAACTTAAAGGTATCACAAAAAGATTAATCTTTTTCTGTGCTTATTTTAATAAATACCACCCAATCAACAAAAACAAAAATAACCTGTTATATTCATAAATTCACAATGTTTCTTACACGCTGACGCTGAGTGAATATGTATAATTTGTGACAAAAGCGAGATTTTGCCGAATTCGATGAAATAAATATGGAGTATTTATATAAAATTTAAATGTAAAATAGCTATTTTTTCCCAAAATACGAAACATATTGTTGGGTAATGATGTTCATAAATTTCATGGAATAAATTCAAGAAATCGGAGACAATGATAATTATTGTTGTGGACAGAGGGTATATATTTGGTATAAACGAACAAGGGTCACCTCTAAAATGTCTTTATTTGTAAAAATAAAAATTTGAAATTTGTCCACGTTGTAAGTTTATTTTAGGTTCAAAATTTTTTTGACTAGCACTTTAGGTTTTACCGGAAATAACTCGAAATATATATGGGTCGAAATAGGTAGATTAAGAAAAAATCATCTTAGTAAAAGTTGCTTTATAAGGGAGCTACACCCTTTTAAAGAGGATTCCAAAAAGAAGGTAAGGTAATATTCTGTGCCCCAAATACTAAATTAAAAGCATTGAAATGAATAGCTAATAAAAACAAGTATTATTGTAGACATTTAAAACGGTGCTGAAAATCTGCACGCATTTTAAATAATACCTTTTTTGTTTAGAATTGATTGGGGCATGATATTTTGAACAAATAAAAAAATAAAAGTCATCGCTTAAAAAGTTATTAATACATTTACCCCCAACCCCTTCCAAAACTACCCTTTAAAAGCTTTAAAAAATCTGAAAAAAATCATGACAACTGATCTAAAGTAGATTAGGAGTTGTACCAAATTTGAAAGGTCTAGTGTAAGCGGTTTTCAAATAATCGTGTAAAAACCTTCTTTTTGGTATCCCCTTTAAAAGGGTGTAGCTCTCTTATAAAGCAACTTTTACTAAGATGATTTTTTCTTAATATACCTATTTCGACCTCTACTTTCACCGGTTTAAATATTAACTGGTCAACCGTAAACACCCTGTATAGCACCCAATTTTTAATAAATAAAATTATAGAGGTGACCCCTGTTTCCTTTACACCCGGTAGGTCAATTTATGTAATATACAGAGTCTCCCAGACCACCCGTACGATCTCTTTATTTCGAGAACCCATTGTCTTACATTGATGAAAAAAAAATTACCACCAAACCTAAAGAAAATGTGACCTTTTAATGCGGCCTTTAGAAAGTTCATTTCTTGGTCCAAACATTGGGAGGGACTAACTTTTTTAGTTTTGACGTTACAGCGTTTTGAATTTTAGATCGGGGTGACCATCGCTGAGTCGAAATTCTCATCATCAAAACATTGCCCGGTCGAAAAGTCGCTGCATCGAAAATTGCTGGTTCGAAATATTGCTGCATCGAAACATCGCTGGACCGAAACACCGCTGCGCCGAAACATTGCTGGATCGAAAATCACTGCATCAAAAACCAACAAAATTTCGAACGGGCAACACTTCGACCCAACAATTTTCGGTGCAGCAACTTTTCGATCCAGTAATATTTCAATGCAGCAACGTGTTCCCCAAGGTCGCCAATTTTCGGAATACACTAGTACATCGATAATAACTAATAAGATTTTAACCAATGTGCGTAAAGATAAAAAGAAAGCCTAAAACTAAAATAGGAAAGAAAAAAATTGAAAATAAGATTTTTTTTATTATTTTTCCAAATAAGGCAAATGGGCGTGTATTTGTTGTATCTTTTGCAACTACAAAAAAACTTAATATTATCCCTACAAATAATGAAAATTTTGAGTTCCTAGTTCTTTTCCTCTATTTTTCTTTCGTTCGTAACTATAAAGCGAGTATAAATACGAAAAAAGTCTTGAAAAGTCAAACGCGGTTTTTTGAAGATTAGAAATTAGAATCTCCATATCCTCTAAACGAGCCTCTGAAGTAACAAATGAAGTAGGTCTATATTATAATTATATTTTTTACAAACATTTTTCCGGATTCTGTTTTATGGTATTTTGTACATCTAAAAGCGTCGAAGTTTAACGTTATAAAAAAAACTTATTGGATAATTGGTTCTTGCTCAGGTTCAGCGTTGCGTAATTGTCCGAAATTTCATTGTAATTATAGACTTTGTTTTTCGTGTATTGAATATAAAAATTTTAAGCCGAGTCAAGGTTAAACTAAACAGTCATGCAAGAACGACTAATACCGAACACGCCAGTCTATAACTTAAACAAGATACAAATATATTTTTTTTTTACTTTTGAAAATTGAAAACAAGAAAGCTGCTACTTCTACTATATTCTTTACAAATAGGAATAAACGTTTTCATGTGGGGGTTGCCCACAAAACTGTATATTTGAGTGGTATTTACATAATATAGTATAAGTTTCGTCGTTGGAGGAAATTTACCCAAAATCCGATAAGGTCCTTTGACAAAAACAAAACTTTAAATTTCGATATTGTTAAATTTTCGAGTACAAATGGCCAAAAAATTATTTTTACAAGCGAAAACATTTTGCCAACTAGCTTCTTAAAAAAGTAATTTTAAATTATTTTTTATTACATATTTTAATGCTTATTAAAGTAATTACCCAATTAGAGTTTATAGTAAATTTAACATTATTTTATTTGGACGCTTAAATTTGGTTTCCTGGAATGCCATAATAGTATTTCTAAACTTTAAATTTTAAAATCGTTTGTTAATAACACATCGATGATTATTTTTATCTAAACTATCCACTAAGAGATAATATTTATGCATTTAATGATTCTAAAATCTTATTACATAAATATTATGTGATTGAGATTATTGTATATTTCCAGGCTGTTACGTATATTTATAATTATTATAAGTACCTATCGTTATTGAATTCTAATTTGATTATTTGTAATCTGTTTTTTTTAATCCACAATTTTTGCAAAAATGGCGGCCAGCTTATTCTTTGAAACATTTTTAATATGTGGATTTGTAACAATCCTTTTACTGTGAAATTTTACCAGGTGAAAATTATTAATATTATTATAGTAAGGACAATATTCCTTTATTTTCAAATAAAATAAATGAGAATTAATTATTATTGGTGGATATTTTTCTTAGCTAAATGATTTTTTCGATGCTGTGACCCTAATTTTAATGCGTGGGTATTAATTTGGTTTTATGAGGTGATATCATATTTATTTTATGATACTCACTTCATTGAGGAATGAACTTAGTTAAATTATTGCTCTGATATGACCATACCATCTACAACGTTTGACTAAGTATGTGAATTGTATTTAATATGTAATGTGCCGTGCCCAGTGTCCAAAATTTTTTTACATCAATTTATTAATATCCATATTAAAGCGCGAGTGCCTACGAAATTTATAAATTCGATTATGGACAATGCTGTGCTATTGTTAAATATTTCAATTGGAAAGTTGAATGCAACGTTTACGAAAATTACCCTTGAACTTACCGACATGTCAAATTAGATAGACAGAAGGGTGCTGATAAAATCGTGTGGATTCCTAGAAAAATTTAATTACAACTAATTTACAACAGAATACATTACATATAAATACATTTACGTGATTCTTTTTAACATATAAACCTATACCTAGTATTGACCTACTTCGGGTTGGGTATTTTGGCGAGGTCGCGATTTCCTTACAGAGCGCCGGTATATCGATCCGGTCGAAGCTCGGCGCCGACAATATTAGCAACAAGTACCGCAGTTTCCTAATACGTAATGTGTTGTGACAATTTGAGATTCGAGAATATCGTTATTTGTAAATACACAAATACAATTTCATGTCATAAAATCAATTATAAACATATAAGAAGTAAACATTTCGTTAAATATTTACTTATAGTAATAAAACATACTTACTTACTTTATTCAAGTTAAAAAAGCTTGTTTACTAAAAGAGCGTTTTTATTTTTAAAGGGGGGCCCTAAGGCCAGAAAATAACAATGACGACAGACTTCAGTTATTCGTCCCGTTGGGACACTAATCTACAACAAGAGATAGTTGAAGAATATGAATATGATGGGGGAAATTCATCATCCCGTCTTTTTGAAAGATCCCGAATTAAGGCTTTAGCAGATGAGAGAGAGAGTGTTCAGAAGAAAACTTTCCAAAAATGGGTTAACTCACACCTAGTAAGAGTCAATTCTCGTATATCAGATTTGTATATTGACTTACGGGATGGAAAACAACTAATAAAATTATTGGAAGTTTTATCAGGTATAAAATAAATATAACTTTGAAGCTTTCAATAACTTAAAAATATAATTTTAGGAGAAAGGCTACCTCGTCCAACGAAGGGTAAAATGCGTATACATTGTTTGGAGAATGTAGATAAGGCTTTGCAGTTTCTTAGAGATCAAAGAGTTCATTTAGAAAATATGGGCTCCCATGATATTGTCGATGGGAATCCGAGACTGTCTTTAGGTCTTATCTGGACTATCATTCTTCGATTTCAAATTCAAGACATCACCATTGAAGAAACTGATAACCAAGAAACTAAATCTGCAAAAGATGCACTTTTACTTTGGTATACAAAGGTGTAAGTATAATCCAATAAATACTAATAATATTATTGTTTCAGGTGCCAGATGAAAACTGCTGGTTATCATAATGTAAATGTAAGAAATTTTACAACATCATGGCGTGATGGTCTTGCATTTAACGCAATTATCCATAAACACCGACCCGATTTAATACAATTCGAAAGATTAACGAAATCAAACGCGATTCATAACTTAAACAATGCATTTAATGTAGCTGAAGATAAACTTGGCTTGACGAAATTACTGGACGCAGAAGATATTTTTGTTGACCAACCTGATGAGAAATCGATCATTACATATGTTGTAACTTACTACCATTACTTTAGTAAAATGAAGCAAGAAACGGTTCAAGGAAAGAGAATCGGCAAAGTTGTAGGTATCGCAATGGATAATGATCGCATGATTCAAGAATATGAATCACTAACAAGCGACTTACTGAATTGGATTGAAATCACGATAAAGAGCTTGGGTGATCGATCTTTCGCCAATAGTCTAATAGGTGTTCAACAAGATTTAACACAGTTCAACACATATCGTATCGTTGAAAAACCACCTAAATTTGATGAAAAAGGCAATCTTGAAATTTTGCTTTTCACTCTACAATCTAAAATGAGAGCAAATAATCAACGAGTTTACACACCTAGGGAGGGTAAAATGATTGCTGATATAAATAAGGCTTGGGATCGTCTTGAAAAAGCTGAGCATGAACGTGAATTGGCCTTAAGAGAAGAACTGATAAGACAAGAAAAACTGGAACAATTAGCAGCAAGATTCAATCGTAAAGCGTCAATGAGAGAAACATGGCTAAGTGAAAACCAAAGGCTTGTTTCACAAGATAATTTTGGACACGATTTGCCTGCAGTTGAGGCCGCTGCTAAAAAACATGAAGCTATTGAAACTGATATATTTGCTTATGAAGAACGTGTTCAAGCTGTTGTTTCAGTTGCTTCCGAATTGTCCACTGAAAACTATCATGATATAGAACGTATAGGCCAAAGAAAGGACAATGTATTACGATTATGGAACTATTTATTGGAATTGTTACGAGCTAGAAGAATGCGCTTGGAGTCAAGTCTTCAATTACAACAAACATTCCAGGTTTTTATATGCTAAATGTATAGTAATAGTTTTTTTAAAAATATTTTTTGCAGGAAATGTTACATATTCTAGATTCCATGGAAGAATTAAAGGCCCGTTTATTAACTGATGATTATGGCAAACATTTGATGGGTGTTGAAGATTTATTACAGAAGCACAGTTTATTGGAAGCAGATATTAACATTTTGGGAGATAGAGTAAAAGCTGTGGCCAGCCAGTCGCAAAGATTTGTTGACTTGGAATCTACTGAAGGATATAAACCTTGTGAACCCAGTCTTGTTATTGACAAAGTACAGCAGCTAGAAGATGCGTATGCGGAATTAGTAAGGCTTGCCTTAGAGAGGAGAGCTCGATTGGAAGAATCCAGAACATTGTGGCAATTCTATTGGGATATGGCCGACGAAGACAATTGGATTAAAGAAAAAGAACAAATTGTATCCACTGCCGATATTGGACATGATCTCACCACTATCCATTTATTATTAGTAAAACATAAAGCACTTGAAAATGAAATCCTTGCTCACGAACCTCAATATAAGGTATACATTAATTAAGCGCTAGTTTTAAGTAAGGTCTTTTAAACACATATTTTTATTTTCAGTCTGTATTAAAAGTGGGAGAAGAATTAATTGAGCAAGATCATTTTGGAAAGGAACAAGTACAAGAACGACTTACTGAAACTCAAGGTGCTTGGAATCATTTGGAAGAACTCACTGCCTATCGTAGAAAACGTTTAGAAGAAGCTGTAGACTACCACCAACTCTTTGCAGATGCTGATGACATTGATATTTGGATGTTAGATACCCTACGTCTTGTATCTAGCGAAGATGTTGGTAGAGATGAGGCCAATGCTCAATCGTTACTCAAAAAACATAAGGATGTAACAGAAGAACTCAAAAACTACTCATCTGTTATTGAAGCATTGCACCAGCAAGCACAGCAGTTGGGATCTGAAATGTCCCAAACTCCTGAAGTATTACAGAGACTTGAATCTATTGACAACCGCTATAAGGAATTGCTAGAACTAGCCAAACTCCGCAAACAACGCTTGCTTGACGCTTTGTCACTTTACAAGCTCCTATCAGAGAGTGACGGAGTTGAACAATGGATTAGCGAAAAAGATCGCATGCTCCAAACTATGGTTCCTGCTAGGGATATTGAAGATGTGGAGATAATGAAGCATCGCTATGATGGATTTGAAAAAGAAATGAACGCAAATGCTTCCCGTGTAGCAGTAGTTAATCAATTAGCTAGACAATTATTGCATGTAGAACATCCAGACAGTGAACAAATCAATCAGCGTCAAAATCAACTCAACCAAAAATGGGCTGAATTACGAGAAAAAGCTGAAAACAAAAAAGAAGAACTTAACCAAGCTCATGGATTACAAACATTCCACATTGAATGTCGTGAAACCGTTACCTGGATTGAAGATAAGAAACGCATTTTGCAAAGTACAGATACTTTGGAAATGGATCTTACTGGTATTATGACATTGCAGAGAAGACTTTCAGGGATGGAAAGAGACCTGGCTGCTATTCAGGCTAAACTTGCCTCTCTACAAAAAGAAGCTGATGATATGGAGAGTGAACATCCAGAAGAGGCTGCAGTTGTTAGAGAAAGAATTGTCCAGATTCAGGTAATTTAAAAAAATATTAATTATTTCTTACGGTAATAGTTCAGCCGATATAAAAAAAACTTTGTAGAAAGTTAGCACACAAGAAGCAAATTTTGGAATGAGCATCATTTTTAAGTCGCTTCAGGTTAAATTTTTAAAATTAATTCGGGCTAAACTAAAAGTGGCTTAAAAAAGATGCTTTCACAAAAAGCATTCTTATAGGTTAATAAACAACCACTAAAAAACCCTATTTATTGAGATAAATAATTTAATATCTTAAAATTATATTTTTAGTCAATATGGGAAGATCTTACTCAAATGCTAAAAGAACGTGATGCTAAATTAGAAGAAGCTGGTGATTTACATAGATTCTTACGTGACTTAGATCACTTCCAAACTTGGTTGTCCCGCACACAAACAGATGTTGCATCAGAGGACACACCTGCATCTTTGGCAGAAGCAGAGAAACTGTTATCTCAACATCAAAGCATCAGAGAAGAAATAGATAATTACACAGATGACTATACAAAGATGATGGAGTATGGAGAGAGAATCACTGCTGAGCCTGGGACTCAAAATGATCCACAATACATGTTCCTTCGTGAAAGGTTAAAGGCTCTTAAGGATGGCTGGGAAGAGCTAACTCAAATGTGGGAAAACAGACAACAACTTTTATCACAATCCCTAAGCTTGCAATTACTTAATCGTGATGCTAGACAAGCTGAAGTTATTCTTACGCAGCAAGAACATGCTTTGAATAAAGATGAAACCCCTACTAACTTGGAACAAGCAGAAAACCTTTGTAAGAGACATGAAGCTTTCCTCACAACAATGGAAGCCAATGATGATAAAATTAATGGGGTTGTGCAATTTTCACAACGTTTATGTGAGGAGGGACATTTTGCTGCTGATAAAATTAACAAGAGGGCAGATGCAATTGACGAGAGGCGGCAGAATAATAAAGAACGTGCACTAGCTTTAATGGATAAACTTAAAGATTTGTTAGACTTGCAACAATTCATGAGAGATTGTGAAGAATTGGGTGAGTGGATTCAAGAAAAACATATTGTTGCTCAAGACGAAACCTACCGAAGTGCAAAAACAGTACATTCAAAATGGACCAGACATCAAGCATTTGAAGCTGAAATTGCAGCTAATAAAGAGAGATTAAATAATCTTCAAAAAGCAGGTGAAGAACTGGCCAGAGACAAACCAGAGTATGCCAGTGAAATTCAACCCAAAATTGAAGAATTGGCAGATCAATTCCATATATTAGAACAAACAACACATGATAAAGGTGAACGATTATTTGATGCAAATCGTGAAGTCCTTATTCATCAAACTTGTGATGATATTGATTCTTGGATGAACGAATTAGAAAAACAAATTGAATCTGATGACACAGGAAACGATTTGGCATCTGTTAACATTCTCATGCAAAAGCAACAGATGATTGAAACTCAAATGGCTGTTAAAGCAAGGCAAGTTGATCAGCTTGAAAGTCAAACAAAACACTTGGAAAAAACTGTACCTGACGAGAAATTAGATAACATCAAACAAAAGAAATCACAAGTAGAGGTTCGATTTGAGCAGTTGAAACAACCTCTTGTTGAAAGACAAAGAGCTTTGGAGAAAAAGAAAGAAGCATTCCAATTTAGACGAGATGTTGAAGAAGAATTGTTATGGATTGCTGAAAAGATGCCTCAGGCTAATTCCGATGAATATGGAACAAGTTTGTTCCATGTTCATATGCTTATGAAAAAGAATCAATCTCTTAAAACGGAAATTGATAATCACAAACCACGTATTCACACTGTATGCAATAACGGACAAAAACTTGTTGATGAGGGACACGAAAGTGCAGATGAATTTAGCAGATTGATAACCGAATTATTAACTGCCTGGCAGGAGCTTAAGGATGTCTTGGAAAAGCGTCGAGAAAATTTGGTAAGTCTTAAGTTTCTAGTGTTTAAATTATTCTAAGATTTTTTTATATGTTAGGTTCGAAATGAGAGAGCGCAACAGTATCTGTTTGATGCTGGTGAGGCTGAAGCTTGGATGAGCGAGCAAGAATTGTATATGATGGTGGAAGATAGAGGAAAGGATGAAACATCTGCTAGAAATCTAATGAAGAAACATGAAAGTTTAGAAGCTGCTGTAGAACAATATGCAGATACTATTAGATCGTTGGGTGAAACAGTCAGATTATTAGCAGCTGAAGGTCATCCTTTGGCTGAACCAGTTGCAGTTAAACAGTCACAACTGGATAAACTATATGCTGGTCTAAAAGATCTTGCTGGAGAGCGTAGAGCAAAGTTAGATGAAGCTTTGCAACTATTTTTATTAAACCGAGATGTTGGTGATTTAGAGCAATGGATTGCAGATCGTGAAGTTGTAGCATCTTCCCATGAATTAGGGCAGGATTACGATCATGTTACATTATTATGGGAGAGATTTAAGGAGTTTGCTAAAGATACTGAATCTGTAGGAAGTGAAAGGGTAGCTGCAGCAAATGATGTTGCTGATCATCTTATATCTACAGGTCATTCGGATTCAGCCACTGTTGCAGAATGGAAGGATGGGTAATTAATACATAATCTTTTAATGTGTTTTCTTTACATCCAGTTTTGTGTTGCAGATTGAATGAGGCATGGCAAGATTTGTTAGAATTGATTGAAACTAGGACCCAAATGTTAGCAGCCAGTAGGGAACTCCATAAATTCTTCCATGATTGCAAGGATATTTTGGCGCGAATTTGTGAAAAGCAAGTGGCAATGAGTGATGAACTGGGACGTGATGCAGGATCAGTTTCAGCATTACAAAGAAAACACCAAAACTTCATTCAGGATTTACAAACTCTACAACAACAAGTTCAGCAGATTCAAGAAGAAAGTGCAAAGTTACAATCTGCCTATGCTGGTATGTTAAGAAACATTTATTTTATTTTTCTCTAATTATAAAAAAAAATTACAGGTGATAAAGCACGTGAAATTACTAATAGAGAAGCTGAAGTAGTAAGTGCTTGGATGAATCTGCAAGCAGCATGTGATCAACGTAGGTTGAAATTGGGAGACACTGGTGATCTCTTTAGATTCTTCAATTTGGTGCGAACCTTGATGCAATGGATGGATGATGTTGTAAGTAATCTATTTAAAATAAGTCAAGTGAGGAAGTGACAATTTCTTTTTATTTTAAGGTGAGGCAAATGAATACTGGAGAGAAACCTCGAGATGTTAGTGGTGTCGAAACTTTAATGAACAACCATCAAAGTCTCAAAGCAGAAATTGATGCAAGAGAAGATAATTTTACAGCATGCGTGTCTTTAGGCAAAGAATTATTAGCAAGAAATCATTATGCAAGTGCCGAAATTAGAGATAAATTACTTGCATTGAGTAATCAAAGAAACTCACTTCTTCATCGTTGGGAAGAAAGGTATTTATATTAAATTTTTTTACTCAAAAGAAAGAATACTTTTTTCTTTTCATAAGTATAATTGATATTCAGCATATTTTTATAAACATCATTTTCAAGAAAGTTAATATTTGTTATTGCTTTCATTTGATAAACTACCAATGCAATACATTTCAGTTCCAAAATATTCTTTAAAATTATAGGCTATAATGTAATAACAATTTTATATTTCACTTAATTTCTTATGCATTGAAATAAAATTACTTTTAGATGGGAGAATTTACAACTAATTTTGGAAGTTTATCAATTTGCACGTGATGCTGCAGTTGCTGAAGCTTGGTTAATAGCCCAAGAACCGTATCTCATGAGTACTGAACTGGGACATACAATTGACGACGTTGAAAACTTAATTAAAAAACATGAGGCCTTTGAAAAATCCGCAGCTGCGCAAGAAGAAAGATTTGGGGCACTAGAAAGGCTAACAACTGTAAGTTATCATATTTTTTCTCCAATCAGCATTATGGAATTTAAAAATCAAGAATTTCATTTATAAATACTAATCATTTCTTAAATCAGTTTATTTAAAGTTTTTTGTTTTTATAGTTTGAAAAACTTCTTGTTGGTATTGGTGGTGACTCGAAACAAGTTTCCCTTCATAAAAACCTCCTCCTGGAATCTATAGAAACTCCTTTCATATATCCTTGTAAAATACGGAAACCATTTATTTATGAATAAACGTTACCAATCTTGATGTCACATTAATGCATTTTAAATTTATATTGTAATCTCAGTGTAACTGTAATAACTGAATGAAAACAAGTCTTCAGGAAAATAGAAAAATCTAAATTAACAGTTAAAAAATTTAGACTCAAAACAGATTTTGCATATTTATGCTACATTTTCCTTCAAAGCTTTTAAGGTACATTACGTGCAGGGATTCTAACCGTTTAATACTTCGAAACGGTTTCGGTTAATATTTTTTTCTAAAAACGGTTTCGGTTACGTTTTTAAATATTTGAAAAAACAGTTTCATTTACGGTTTTTAAAAATTTCAGAATACGGTTTTGGTTATCCAAAAAAAACGGTTTCGTTTACGGTTTAAAAAATTTGTTTCTCACGCGCTATGCGCTGTAAAAATTAATTCTTTTAAGAAGTGAAGAGAAAAGTTTATTTTTTTGAACATTGTGACTTCCCCTTTTAACCGTGTTTTGCCCGATTTTTTTTTAAGCAAAGTGTTGATTTTTTGCTTATAAGTATTAAAGTAATAAGCAAAATACGTCGAAAAAACCCGTAATTTAAATCGCGCCAAAAGAACAGAAGAAATTGGAATATCAAGAAAAGGGCTCTTTTCAAGGAAAATCATTTAGTTAAGGGATCAAAAAACTCGATTTTTTTCGTTTGACCGGAGGTGACATCGAAGTTTTAGTACTTTTGCTGACCGAAAATGTACTCGTTTGCGTCCCGACGCTGTGTCTCCATACCTTTGCTCCTGGAGACTTAAAAATTGTTCAGGTTAATCCTCAGGATGTAAGGATAAAAGGGGCCTAATGTCGTCGTTTTCCTTTAAAACCCGGCAAATCGGCGATTTTTCAAAGTTGACGCCGACGACCGGAAAAAAGTATGAAAAATAAAAAATTTTCGGATATTTTTATCAGTGTTTCCCTACTCCAAATAAATTTAAAATTCATACGCCGCTTGTACATTCCCCTTTATGATGCCACCCTTTTGACAGCCTTGCGCAAAGAGTATCCGAGGTCTAGGCGGGTAAAATCCACAAATTTCAGAATTTAGTCCCCCATAACATGCTAAAAATGTCCGATCAAAAACTGGCTTTTACACTTTCATCTTGGAATTCTTTTGTCCATGCATTTATTATTATTGATGATGATAAATTTTGAGTTATCACAGTATTTTTGTGACTTATATGTTAATGTTATCAATTGAATTTACTAATAATAATATGAAAGTGACGTCTAATCTAATTTTTTCAATTAGTTTGAATTACGAGAATTAAAACGAAGGCAAGAAGAAGCAGAAGCTGAAGAGAGAGCTAAGAGAGAAGCAGAAGAAGCAGAACGGAAACAAGCTCTTGAAGCTGCTAGAGCCTTATCACCCGAAGACCGACCTGATGCCTCCTCACCCGTTGAAGAAAGACCAGGTATTATTACTTGCTTACTAATTTACAATTGCAATCACTGAATATTTCTTTGCTTTTACAAGCAGCTGTTACTGCACAAAGGGTTTCTTTAAAAGCTGAACCCTCAGCTGGTGAAGGTAATTTATTTAAAACATATGATCTCACGTTTAATATTTTGCTCCTCAAAATTACTTTTATGATACAAAAAATAAAGCTCATGTGTTTTTAAAAACTAATAATAATACAAAGCAAACAGGTGATGGCTCTATTTTCAAAATATTAATAACTTGCACAGCACTTTTTCTTTAATAAGAAAATTGAGAATCAATATAGGTACACTGTTATTTTAACATACATTACATGTTTAATTTATGATTACACCAACTTGCTATTTCTTTCTTTAATTAAGGTCTTTGTGGAAGGTAGGTTTAAAATATGCAATTAATTACTAATTCACATTCTAATGTATTATAATTATACCATTAACATGTTGACTGCTAATCGCATGATATTTTTTTAAGATTACTCTTCAGCGATTGAATGTTTTGCATTTTTTATTTTTGAATTATTATCAATAAATTGATCTAAAAATAAACCATGTCTTAGTAGTTTGTATGTTAAATAAATATAAATCTAACCAAGTAACAGCAATAAATAATGTATAAGATTTAACAAATTATGTTATTTACTTATAAAGTAGATTTGCATGATATTTTATATAGAGCATGTGCATGCAGGTTTAGTACAATTACGGACCACTGATCGACCAAAAACACTGCCTCCACAACACTCTTCAACACCAACAGGGTCAAAGACCCCTCCAAAGGCTGCTACTGGTAAGTTTAAATTACATTTGGTACACAATACCTGCTTTAGAATGTAATTTATTTTGCATGATGTAAATCATTTCATTTTGCGTTTTGTGTGGCTTGACCTATGTTTTTGTAAAGCTTCCCGTTCAGCTGAATCACAGAAAGAAAGAAGAAAGGATCGCTCTCGTAGTAAATCACCCTTCCGTAGTTTTCGATGGAAGAAGAGTCCTAAAGCTCATTTGGGACATCATAGTGATGATGAATCTCAGACAGGTAGAAATCATTAGTACCGTTAAAAATCTGTCAAGTTGCTAAAGCTAGTTGTTGTATTTTGAAGTTAAGCCATCATTTACTTAAATGTTTTCTTCGTACTTATATTTTTTACAATTTCTAATATATATTTTTAATCAGAACGGACTAGTCCATCAGATGAAGATATTAGTACAGAAGGTAATTTGGTTAGAAAGCATGAATGGGAAAGTACAACATCAAAAGCGAGCAATCGTTCATGGGATAAAGTTTATACAGTATTGAAAGGAACTCACATGCACTTTTATAAGGATTCCAAAGCAGCTAAAGCTTCACCAGAACAAACATTTAAAGCAGAAGCTCCTCTTTCTTTAAGAAGGGCTGCAGCTTCCATAGCTACTGACTATAAGAAGAAAAAACATGTATTTAGACTAAAGTAAGTATCGATTATGTAACATTTTAGTTTTAATCCTATAATGAACAACAAAAAACCTTAAAAAATATAAATTGTTATAAAATAAGCCCATTCTTGGATTTGTTGTAGGTACTTCATACAGAAAGTTTTATACTTATTTCCAAAATAAAAAATAATTAAAATACTGTTACACATACAATCACTATGAAGTCAAGTAGTTACAACCAAAAATAATATAATCAAAGTTAAAAGCTTCATCCTAAACACTTCTTTTAGCTAAATTTAATCATCAAGCTTTAATATAAATGGAAGTGATGGGATCAAAATTTTATTAAAAACCAGGTTTTATTATTTCATTTATTTAAGATTAATTACAAAAAAATTGTAATTTTAACATTTTATAACAGTAAAATTATCTATATAATTCTTATTGAAGACTTCACACTAAACATTATTTATTTAAATTTTAAGGTTAGATAGTGGTGCAGAATTTTTATTCCAAGCACACGACGATGCTGACATGACTAATTGGATTTCAAAAATCACTGCAATTCAAGATGTTGATTCTGCTGGGCCTTCCCGCAGCCAAACTCTTCCTGCATCTGCCCAAAAAGAAGATCCGAAGAGACGTAGTTTCTTTACTCTTAAAAAGAAGTAAGTCTGAGTTTTAAAGTCTTGTTTGTGATTTGTAAAATTTTTTTTTTCAGTTAAATTCTCATCTGTTATTCGAAATGGATGCTTCATGCTTTGCCCGGACAAAATTTTTAGGGCATTAATATATTATAAATAATAATTACAATAATATATACACGTTTCTATTTTATATATTATTTTTTAGCATATTAATATATTTTTTATGTAGCTCGCACTAAAGTAAAGTAGTGACTGTATAGTTTATTTATATCTATAAGATGTGATTGCTAAATTGTATGATCGTTTGCAATATTGGAACAACTGTTCTATATGTCTATTGATTACAAAGGCTTGCACTTGCTATGCCACAGAATATCTTCTATAAAATTGTCCATATTTTATTAATGATTTATTGTAGAATTACCTATATTTTAAATGAAAACAAATACATAGTGTGCTTTTAAAAATTGAAATTATAATAAATTGATATTGTTTTTAGTCACTTTGTGTTTTTTTCTCCTGATTTTTAAATTTGAAACCATTTCAGATAGGCTCCTATGGCTCAAACTGGATTCTTTTCACATTTTTATTCTCAAACCTCTAAAAGTAGGGGGGATAAATTGAAATTTTACTTAAACCAGCAAAAACGCTGCTATTAATTCTTTTGAAAATTAATTAAGTAGATCTTCATAAAGCCTCTTCAATTAAAAAAAATATTACTAAAAGTTCAAATTCCAATAATATTTCAATTTTTCCAAGGTTTCTTAAAATTTTACCTAATTTTTGGAGCGCTGTAAAAAGTTTAAAAATACTTATTCTTAAATCAAAAAAGGAAAATCGTACTCTTAGTTTTATAGCTTAACTTATCGCCCAGCGTTAGAAAAAACAATGTTATTTCATTCAAAGATATGTCGGTTCATGGTGTAGTTGAGTGTCAAATAAAACGAGTTGTACTAGGTATGCGTTATGCGTAATGTTATTTCAATTCGTTTTTTTTTTCTGAGTTAAAACGCCCCTACGCAAATCCCACTTTAAGCTTAAGTTAAGAAAATAATATTAATTACTAGACTGTATCGTCCAAGCAAAAAAAATGATATTTTTTTGTTTTTATTTACCTATATCTAATATACAGGATGATTCAAAACTATTCCGCATCCTCTTAAGGGCAGATTCCTCACATGAAAATAAGAAGAAAAGTTCATTTAAACATATGTCCGATCTCGCTTCCTAAGGGAACTACAGCCTTTTAAAGATGTCAGTTTGTAGGTTTTATTCGTTTATTTCAAAACTAATTGAAATAGAGTTCTTAAATTTGGTATGAATCATAATACATTTAGAATACGTTTTCTTGAATTTCTTCAAAATTTTTGCCTGTTTTAAAAGGGTAGATTTAAGAAGACTTGAGATTAAAAATGGTCATAACTTTCTTATGGTTAACTTTTACACGGTTTCTTTTATAAATTAGTGTTCCCCTTTTAATTAACAAAAAAGATGCTCTTATTTAAAGTCGGTAGAATACACTGTTTTCGAAGAAAATGGATTTTATTATTTTATTGATGGTCAACACAATTTAAATTAAAAAAAATCATGTTAGCCATGGAATATTTTATTTTATTGTATTTCCCAAAACTGTTTAAGAAATTGAAAAAAATAACGAAAACGTATCCTAACTGTATTATGATTCATACCAAATATGAAATCTGTTAATTTGTACTTTAATTTGTTTTGAAATAAACAGAAAAAAAGCTCTACTTACTGACAACGCTTTTAAAAGGCTGTAGCTCTCTTACGAAGCGAGATCGGAAATATGTTTATATAAACTTTTCTTCTTATTTTTATAAGAGGAATCTGTACTTAAGAGGATGCGGAATAGTTTTGAATCACCCTGTATATTTTATACAGGGTGTTTATAAATACGTGTCCACAAATTATAGGACGCATTCTTGGTAAAATTTAAAAGTTAAAATCCTAATACACAAATGTTGTATTCATCGCCGCTTGCCTGCAAGAGGTCTTCAAAGTTGCAAATATAGACTATTAAAATTGCCTTATAATTTAAAGATTATTACATCAAATGCATGCTTTATGCCTTCAAGAATTAAATGACAATGTTTTATTAATACTACAGTGTTTTTAACGCCTAATAATGAATTTTCTTTAAAAAAATCAATTTATTTTAAATAAATTAAACATGGCAACAGTGTTAAAAATTAAAAAAAAATGATTAAAAACGTCAGTGTCAATATTAATTTAAATAGTATTTGCTAACTAGAAGAAATGTTATTTTTATGCATGACGGAGCCTCAGTTCACAATTCGCAAGTGGTAATAAGGTGGTTAAATACCAATTTGGTTAATAACTGGATTGAGAGGAATGGTCCGATTCCATGGCCTCCTAGATCGCCTGATTTTAACCCAATAGATTTTTTTGTTTGGGGTTATTTAAAGGAAATTGTGTATGCCTCACCTCCACAAAATAACCAAGAACTTAGGGAAAGAATAGAAACTGCTGTCCTTTCAATAACTCCGGAACAATTGGAAAAAGTATTAACTTGTTTACCAACTCGCTTGCAGCATTGCTTAGATGCCGACGGTGGACAATTTGAAGATTTTTGTAAAATTTTCATTTTCGCCAGTTTTTTAGGTATTTTGCTAAACTTAAAAGAATGTATTTTTATACTTGTATTTATTAAATAAATTTGATTTATTCTATCATTATTATTGGTAAGAATTCCAAGAATTTCAAAAATCACATCTCGTTTTCGCTGTTGATATGTTTTTTTTATTCGCTCATATAAAATGAAGTAAATCTAGTCTTCTTATTAGTAATATAAAAAGTTCTTATCCCAAAAAATATATAAGAAATAGATAATTCTGGCTTCTGGGAATTTATAAACACAAGGTTTTAAAAAACTATTTATTTAACAGCAACGTTTCGACATATAAATTATGTCTTTCTCAAGCTTAAAATCCAGATTTAAATAGTAAGTGTTTTCTAATTTTCTTGGCAAATATACTAATAAAATTGTTGTAAATAAAAATGGTTTGTAAAAAATGTAAAAAGAAGACGTATAAAATATAATTTGTCAGTAAATTATTTTTGACAAATAAATTAAATTAAAATTAAATAAACACCCTGTATATAAAAATGTACATAATTTAGACATAATTACCTATCCCCAAATATGGCTGGCATTCTGACATGATTTATCCCTAATTTCTCTCTAGATTTTACATATATTTTCTTACATGTTTATATATTTTACATAAATTGTACATCTTTTGGTTTACTGAGATAATACTGGGAAATAGTGTCAAATGTTCTAAAAGTATAATTTTCGTTATTCAAGATTCTTTTTTAGGATGTTTATAACTAATAACTGTTAAAAAATAGAAATAAGGACCTTAAGGAGCAGCCAAAGGTATTTTTAATTGAAAATTTGAAAAACTATAATATTTACTGGGTACCAACGGTTATGTAAAATTTGATTTTTTTTATATTCGTGATTGCTTATCTACAACAAGTTTTCCCTAAAATATTTATTAAATTTAGGTTCGCAGTACTATTATTTATTAAAATTCAATTTCAAATTTTCTAGAAAATCACAAAGTAGGCGTGGCAAATATTAAAAAACGATATTCAACTTTTTAGAAAATCATATAAGGTGGCAGCCTTAGGCAATTGCCACGCCTACTTTGTGATAAGAAATTTGAGCACCTGACCTAGTCGAATAAAATCCGCATTTACAAGAAAACGAAGAACATTGGTGACATGAGTCAAGATACCTTTTCTATGGAGAAATGAGCAGGAATTATTTTAGTAAAGGTAAAATCTCCAAAGTTAGAAGAACAATTGTTACATTTAAAATAATGGTAGCCATCCTCGACTTTCAATCCCTGAAAACTTTTTAAAACGCTTTTAATGGACTATAATAAGCGCCCTAATATCAGAAAACAATTGCCAAGCTTTCATAGTAATAACTTTTTTATTAATAAAAATAACATTTCTTGCGTCCCTCTTTGAGTAGAAATATCTTCATAACGAAGCATTTCCGGACCCATGTTTATTGAAATATGTTTTCTTATTTTTATCCAAGGAATCACCACCCGAGAGATTTTAATATAAATGTGAATCACCCTGTATATTAGATAAACGAAACAATCACATTATTGCGAGTCACCCTGTATACTTAAGCGTGTGTTTAATAAAATAGATAACCGTCCGCAACCGACGGTTTTTAACACTGCCATACACGTCAGTTCCAGATGATTCAAAACAGTGGGTTGTAATTTGTAATTATTTTGGTAATAAATTTTTATAATGGAAAACGAAAACGATTTATTATTTAAGCTAATTTTTCCAGAAGGGTGTTCAAGTAAGTATTATCTCCGCAACATTTAGTATTTTTAAATTAACAAATTATAGATGAATGGGATATAAAAACAAACTTGACACCTTATATGACCAAATTGGGGTCCAATGTAGTCGAGGAACTGTGTAAAGAACCTAATAAACTAAAAGAAGATAAAGTAGCAATATTAGAACACACACAAGAGCTGGCCGTAAGCAATTATAAGGCATTTATTCAAACCGCGGTCTGTTCAAAAGAATCTTTTCTTCAATTCAAAGAAATTGAGTCTAAGCTAGATAGCTTACTCAGCAATGTTCCCACTTTTTATAATAGTTGTGAACATTTTTTGGAAGAAAGTGTAAAAATCAATGATCAAAGAAAATTAAATTCCACAACTTTGGTTAAAAATGCACAGCTCTTAGAAATTTTGGAAATGCCACAATTAATGGAAAGCTTTATCAAAGATAGTTTATATGAGGAAGCTTTTGAATTATCCATGTACGTTCAACGATTACATGCCAAACATCCTGATATTCCAGTTTTTAAGGTAAATAGAAAGAAATCTTAAAAAAACCTTATTTAGCTTTAGCGCTGGGGAATTTACAGATTGACTACATTTATCTCGAGTTACTCAACACAGCTTCAATTCGGCTTGGCTTGACCTCTACCATTTGAAGTACATGTAAAGATAGAATTCAAGCTGGCTTGACCTGCTCAAGATAAACGTAGTCATTTGCACTTTAAACGAAGTTTTTAATAAACAATATTTGCTCGATTTTGATTATAGTTTCTTATTTAGAAATAAATTTGTCATATCGTGATCGTCTATGTCTCAGAAATCAAATTTATATTTTTGATTTTTAAATAGTTGAGTAAAACTCTTGAGTCTTCTTGTATCCAACTTTATTATATTAAATAATAACTTATACCTTAGGTATAAACATGCACAATCGATTTCGAGATATTTTTATAAATAAAATTAAAATTCAAGTCTAATATATGTGTGATGTCCTTTTGAATGTGATCTATTTTAATTTGCAAAAGAAGAAAATTAAAAATTTAATATCAAAAAGTCATTTAAAACATTTCTCCATAAGATCCGTAAATTGAAACTGTCCAAATCTTAACAGTTCAGCACTTTTTCAAAAGGTGGCACTACGATTACGCAAATTTAACATTCCGAAGATCCTCTAATGAAATACCAAAATAAAATTATGAATGACAAGATTTAAAAACTGTGAGGTAACGGGTCATATCAGAGTCAGTCAGTCAGTGAAGAGGGTAACTATATAGTCTGAATAAGAAACAATATTTAGCACACGAAATTCACAATCGATATCAATTTGTTGGCTTAAGGAATTCCACCTCTGGATGTTCGCAATTCGACGCAATTTTTAACTGAAAATTATTTTTTTTGCGGATTTTTAAGGAAATCACTTAGTTTTCAAGATATTAGGATGAATCAATTAAAATGCGACATTCTCTATAAAAATAAATTTACTAATGTTATTTGAAACGATAAAACAAAATAAAAAAATAACAAGAATATGGAAATTTAATCTCAAAATTGATACTTTTAGGATATTTTAACAGAAGTGAATAAATTATGGGAATATATGCTACACCAATTATTATTACAACTTCAAACAAATATCCAGTTACCAAAATGTCTACAAATCATTGGACTTTTAAGAAGAATGAATATTTTTGGTGAAAGCGAACTCCGATTAAAGTTTTTGCAGGCTAGAAATCATTGGCTTTCAAATAGTTTAAAAGCAATCCCAGACTCAGATCGTAAGTGGATTTCATTTTTATTGTAGATAAATTTTAATAATCCATTTTTAGCAAATCAACATTTAAGCAAAACAATAGAAATTACAAGAGTGAATTTATTTAGTATTATAACTCAGTATAGGGCGATTTTCAATGATGATGATCATGGCCCATTAGTTACCACTAAACAAAATGTGAACCAAAATTGCATATTCTTCTCGTGGTTAAAACAAAAAGTAGGTACATTTTATTTTTAGAAATGATGTAATAAAATATTTGAATTTTAGATTCATGAATTTATGGAGACATTAGAATTCGATTTAAATAATGGAATATCATCATTTGATTCTTACTTGGGACAATGCATGTACTTCGGACTATCATTTAGTAAAGTTGGGTGTGATTTTAGACTTTTAATGATACCAGTGTTTTTACGAATAATTTTAAAAAAATTTGAAACCTCAATTTCACAAGCTACCAAAGAGTTTGAAGGAAACATGGAAAGATTTACGTTAATTAATAAAAATCATTCCAAACCAACTTGGAAAAATAAAAATGTGGATCCTCTTCAACCACCGGATAGTTTAATTGAATTTTATCCTTTAGCGGAATATTTAAATAAGGTTTTAACAGTATTTAACATGCTGCGAGGCTGTGCTCCAATGGGAATTTTAAATGAAGTTATTCTTTGCTTGGAGGATTCTCTTTGTTATGTAGCTAAAGGGATTTCTAGTTTATATGGACAAGAACATCAAGCTTTTACATCCAATGCTAAAGATGCTTTTACAAGATTATGTATTTCATTTGCTGATGATTTAGTACCTTTTATACAAAAAGCAATACATACTATCTATCCACCCAACAATATTTCACAGTACTTAGGTGTAAATATACAAAGTTTACAAGATAATGGTATAACATTTTTAAATAAACAAAAGATTATTTATAATATTAAAGATATGCTGCCAGTGAAAATAAATAGTGTGAATACTTTGGACGTTGAAACTGGTTAACTAAATGAAAATTGATTTTATTTACTACCTACTTAAGTTTCTTTTACAGGTACTTATGATTTTTTTTTTTAAATTGAAAATTACCTGTCATAATTTTCAATTTAAAATAATAAATTGTGAAGTGATTAAAATACGATTTAAATTTAATTTACTACTAAAGAGAAACCAAAAATTCGTAAGCAAGGTAACTTTTTTGTGTTCGGATGTTGGGCTAAAGCCTCCTCCAGATGTTACGTCGAACGTAGGCCAACGTTGGCCGAATGTACGTTTGCATACGACGCATCACGAATGCACGAATGTTGGAACTCGTGTTGGAGTTTGTGGAGGTTCGCCTCGGTGGCGGTAAATGGTAAATGTACCACACATCAAAGAACTAAACGAATGTTGGCCCGTATGAGCGAATGCATTCGTAATTCCCTCCAGACGATGCACCTAGACCTCTGTAATGATTTGTACAGAATTTAATATTGGTTTAAGCATTATTTAGTTGAGTTTTCAAGTAAAAAGGACGTAATTAATCTAATTTTGATCTGAAATAAAAAAATTACCATTTTAGAATGGACCCATTGAGTTGGTTTTTGGTACTAGAACTTCCGCTCTAGGTTCGTGCAGATTACGTTGGTGCAAAGTTCGCTTAAACTACCAACGCCAACATTGGACGCATCGTGCGAGGGGCAAACTAGACGAAATGTTGGCCTAGAATTGCACAAGTTGATGAAGGCAACATTCGTGACTTGTGTGAAACTAGCATCAAAATAGATAATAGGCTATTTCTTTTGGGAGTGGTAAGTGGAGTAGTAAGTGAATTTGACATACCATTCATTTTCGCTTGAAGTGGTAAGTGATGGTGGTATGTCAAATAGCCAACCATGCTCTGTGTATATTAAGTGGGAATGGTATGTCACATGATGTCAGTTACTTACTACTCACTTATTACCTTACCACAATTCACTAAATATTATGCTCAAAGGAAATAGCCTAATATTTTCATAAATAAAAATAATTTCAAAAAAAAACTATATCCTCATATTCTTCTGGATAAAATAAAAAGATATAATTAAAATTATTAAATTTTAAATAAAAAATTATCTTCGAATAGAAATTGGAGATTATTTGAAGCGCGTTCCGCACATTACATTTAATTTAAGAAAAAAAGGAAAGGGGTTGCCACCCAAATTTTTGATATTTTGTGTAGAGTTGTATAAACAATCAAACTGGAGAAGAAATTTAAAAATAAAAAATGATCTTCGAATAGAAACTGGAGATTATTTAAAGCGTGCTCCGCGCATAAGCTGGACTTTGAATGTAATTTAAAAGAAACTGGGAAGGGGTTGCCATCCAAATTTTTGATATTTTGTGTGGAATTATATAAAAAATCAAACTTTATTTGAACCGCGTTCCGCTCATTACGCTGTAGTTTGAATTTAATTTAAGAAAAAAAGGGAAGGGGTTGCCACCCAAGTTTTTGATATTTTGTGTAATATTGTAATAAACTAGAAAAGAAATTTGAAAATAAAAAAATGATCTTGGAACATAAACTGGAGATATTATTTATAGCGCGCTCCGCGCATAAGTTGCACTTTTCATATAATTTAAAAGAAAATGGGAAGGGGTTGCCATTCACATTTTTTATATTTTGTGTATAATTGTATAAACAATCAAAATGGAGAAGAAATTTGAAAATAAAAAATGATCTTCGATTAGAAATTGGAGTTCGTTTGAAGTTTGAAGCGCACTCCGCGCTTTACGCTTTATTTTGAATTTAATTTAAAAAAAAAATGGGAAAGGGTTGCTACCCAAATTTTTGATATTTTGTGTAGAATTGTATAAACAATCAAACTGTAAAGGAAAATTGAAAATAAAAAATGTTCTTCCCCTATTATATTAAAAAAAATCGTTTAGGGGTAGTTTTCACCCTTAAAATTTAATAATTTTTATTACACCTTTTTATTTTATCCAGAGAAATATTAGAGTATAATTTTTTTTATTTTTGAAAATATTTATTTCTATTGCTGGATTTTATTGCTAGTTTCACACAAGACATTCGTGGACATTTGCCCGGGGGAGACGAGTTTTCACCCAAGACCGGCAGGTATATTTTTGCAGCACCGAATTCTCACCGATCAAGGGCTGAATTTTCACCCATTGGATTTTAATATTTAACTTATTATAAAATACTACACAGGACACAGGTACCGAAAGGATTACGAAAATTAAAATACACTCTGTGGTGATCGGGTTAGGTTTGGGTAGAGTTTGATACGTTTTGGTGCGGAAAAGGTTTTTAAAATATACCTTGTAATTTGGCAAGGTTATAGTGTTAGAAAAATTTAGTTATTTTTTTGCTAATAAATAGAAATTTTACTAAAGTTTTGAAACACGATCTCCACATTTCTTGATAAATATAAAGGTATGATCATTAGCGTCGCAGGTCAACCCCGTATGTTGATGTGCGCTCAGAGGAGCTCATGGGTGAGAATTCGGTTGTGACCTTTTTCGGCTTAGGTAAAAATTAAGATTTTGGGTGAAAACTCGGCCCTGTCGCATTTGCCATATCGTCTGAAGGCCGCTTAATAAAAATAATACGGGTTCGGATGAGGTGGCAGAAATTAACAATCCATAGAGGCAACTGTTACCTGTTACGCGTCATGTTAGGTTGGAAAAGGAATTTATTCGGCGGATGTACTATACAGGGTGGTGATTATTTCGATGCTCACCATTGGTATCTTTTAAAGTGGAGGAGATACGAGGTCGGTTAAATTACAGAACAGTTGCTCATTTTTATGACCATTAAAAATCTGAAAGAAAATTTAGGATATTTAAACTCGTTGTAAAATTATGGTCAAAAAAACAAAAAATGTGATTTTGGAAAATAATTTATATTTGCCAAACCATTATACTGCTACATCAATGAAATTTAGTACCTTTAAATTGTTGACTATTCTGAGTTAAATGACGTCAAAAAATAATTTTTTAACTCCTAGATTCGAAGCCGCGATATTCAACTTTTTTTTATTTCTTATGGCCGCCATATTGGATTTTTACCTCATCAGATAATAAATAATAATATATTTTCAGATTGCTAATTAACTTTAATGTATTTCTTTAGAAAATGTGTTAAACTTAAGAATTTGTATAAAAAACAAATGAAAGCAATGCTTTATGGACAGTTTCCATGGTTACCATAAAAAAATCTCCTTAAAATTGATCTAATATGTAAATAACAGGTGTCTTTATAATATTAAATAAATAAAATGATTAAAGTATTTGCTTTTATTATTAGAATTTTGATCAAATTTAAAGTTTCATTTGAGGCGATATTTTTATGGTAACCATGGAAACTTTCTATAAAACATTGATTTCATTTGTTTTTTATACAAATTTTCAAATTTAACACATTTACTTAGTTAACATATAAATGTTAATTAGCAATCTGGAAATGTATTATTATTTATTATCTGATGAGGTAAAAATCCACTATGGCGGCCATAAGAAATAAAAAAGTTGAATATCGCGGCTTCGAATCTAGGAGGCCAAAAAATTATATTTTGACGTCATTTAACTCAAAATAGTGAACAATTTAAAGGAACCAAATTTCATTGATGTAGCAGTAATGGTTTGGAAAATATAAATTATTTTCTAAAACCAATCAACATTTTTTAGATTTTTGGCCATAATTTTGCAATGAGTTTAAATATTTTAAATTTGGTTTCAGATTTTTCATGGCCATAAAAATGCGCAACTTTTCTTTAATTTAACCGACCGATGTTGTGCATCGAAATAATCACCACCCTGCACCCTGTATTATTAGGTTTACAATGCCGTTTGCAGCTTCGTGTATTCAACGAAGCGATGTTCTGGCCATGTTCTGACTACCTTATTTTCGATTTTTTTATTACCGCAACGCATTTAATTTACATTAAAAAAATATCACAGTGAAATATAATAAATCTGAAATACCAATAATTTTACAATGAAATACAAAAGACGAGATGCTCGAGTTTAACGTAGAAAATGACAGTATATTATTTAATGCTCATTAAATTATAATGATTATTAATTTCAACATAAATCGTCAAAATATGTTTACTAATACAAGCATACAAGTTTTATAATAATTATTATTCCATGTGAAATGCACCTTTTTCTGCGTGCGCTTATTTCCATGTGCGTTTTTTCCCTGTCTGATTTTTTCGGTATGCGCTTATTTCCATATGGGCTCTTTTTTTCTTGCGCGCATTTATGACCGTACGCTTTTTTCTCTGCACTTTTTTCGTGTGCGCTTTTTTCATATGGAACTAAATTGTCTCCATTGTTTTGCAGTTCCTTCTTTTTCCTTGGTCTGCTTAGCTTTTTGGGCAACAGACGGATAGTGTCTCTTCGTTTTTCTTATCCTATTGGCCATTGTTCACCAGCTGTAACTTTTTAAGGAGTCGAAAAAACATAATACTTTATAGGAAAAAATTTGTTCAGAATGACATTTACTTCCTAAAAAAAATTGCTGTAAAAAAAGTGGGACACCCTGTATAATATTTTTTTGTTTAATTTTCGGTCACAATAATGGGCGCGCCAGATTTAGGGCTGTGTATCCCTCTACATATAATTATAGGAACCCCAAATGTAAACTGATTTTAATGTTACAAACTAAAAACACTCCAATTTATATGTATAACGTATAAGAGTATTATTATTCTGTGGTATAACCCATCAGTGGCCAGTGACAGGTCGAAGTTTTTGGCGAGATTTTTAGAAAACGTTTAGAAAAATTTTGAAGACTTGGAAATTTCCGGATCAGCCCGTGGCCGTGGATCAAAATTTTTTTACCAAAAATGGGGGCGTGTATTTGTCAGTTTGTTGGTCCGTGAATAAAATGCTTATTAAACATATTTTTCTTACTTATTCTATAGCGCGTTATTGCAATTCTGCATGTCGCGCACATTCAAAGGAGCGCACTTCTGCCGCCCTAATTAATTACAAAATTAAATGTAACACATATATTACATAGTTTGACCTAGAGCCTAGAGGGTACTTTTTCCCGGACTTTTATTATTCCCGAGAAACGGGAAATCTGAAATAATAATTCGCGGGAATCCCTAGAATCCCGAGAAAATTCGAAAATTAATATTGTGAGAAAAAAACTGTCAAAATACTAAAAAACTAAAATAAATATGAAACACTTTTTCTTAAAAAAAATTAACAATAGAACGTAATCAAAATAAACATTTTATCTATGAAATAAACCTAAAATAGTATATTACGCAACGAGCTAGAAAGTGACGAATTTTGTATGAGTGTGAAAATAGCAGAACGAGGCGCCAGCCGAGTGAGGTTATCACACGAGCACAAAATTAACTTTCTTGCCAGTTGCGTACGCTATTTTTCCGACGACCACGAAGATTTTGCGACCATATATTTTGTAGTAACATTTCAAAAGTCATAATTTGATGACATCAGTTGACATTGAAGGTACTCGAATATTTTTGGTTAAATGTAGTCTTAAAACGGCAAACGGACCTGTCTCCAAAAGTAAGAATCTTAGAAAAATGGTTTCAGTAAAGACTATTTAGTTTTAACGGAGCCAATAATATGTTAATAGGAAGATTTTTTTTTCTTAAAATTAGTTGTAGAATCGCCTTCTAAAATTTTGCCGCTTAATTTCTGGCACACCCTGTATATCATTTTGCTAAGTCTGGCTCAATGTATAAAAAACGAAAAATAATAAATACCTATAATTTCCTATTTTACCTACGCATTACGCACGTACGCATTGACCAATAACTTGAAAAAATTAAACATGTTTATTTAAAAAAAAACTGTTCGGGGATTATTATAGAGTATGAAAATTTAATTTTGTTTGTTTTTTTCATTTTTAAATATTATGAGACCCAATAAAAGATAAAACCCAAAAGTAATATGTAATATACTGATAATTTAGACTATTTGCCAATCCTTTATACTAATATGAGTAATAGGCAAATTTAGTATTTTTTAATACATGTATGAATCATCATACTCTATATTATGTATATGTTAAGAATTAATTATTGATAAGGCTTCGGTGGGGTTTTAAATGTATAAATATAACATGGCGGGCGATGTTGCCAGATATATTATAATTATTTTGTATTACAATTTAAATTTTACCGTTTTGAATTTAGGAAAAGTAAAATAAATACTCGAGGTTAACAACCGGCGATTACCTGCTAAGAACCGTTTCTTCTTTTTTTTAAGAAACATAAAATTAATATAATTGCGCTATATACCTGTACTACTAGTAATAAATTCAACAAATATAATTTTACATTTAAATTTTTTATAATAAAATGAAGAAATAAAAATAAATTATAGTCAACAAATAAAAATTTAATCGTCACGAAGACTCCATTTTTATTTGGTGGATTTTTTACAATTAATTTTCTATTTAAAAAGGTGTGTTTGTGCATGTATTTTTTAAAAGGCCAAAACTTCGCTTGATTTTTAAAATTTCAAAATATAATTTGTCTACATCTAAGTTCTGAAAGTATAACAATACTATTGTAAAAACGTTTTTTTTTAATAAAATGCTTATTAGGTTGCCAAAAAAAGGAAAAAACGTTTTTGGGATCTGGAGTGTATTTTTTATTGCGGAGTCGATCCTGGAAAAAATATAAAAGAGAATTTCTCAGACTTTTATTTATTTTCTCATAGGTCATAGGACCGTATAAGTTATAAGTATAATTTAGCGGCTTCAATTATTTTATCTAAAATGTTGTCAAAATCGATTCATTTAGATTTTCCGAAAAAAGTCTCCGTCCGACCGAATTTTGGGGGATGTTTCAAGCATTTTGCGAGCGATTTTTTCAAATCAATCAATACGCTGATTTTTACGAATATGTATAGTAGAAAAAAAAATGTGCTTAAAAGATCTTTTGCGATTTTTCGTTGTGGCAATCAGGTGAAAAAAGCTCAAAAATTCAATCGCGACTAAATGAGACTGTACCAAATAAAAAATAAAATTTCAAGATACGAAGATACGGTCGTTCATTTGAAATTTCAAAGTAACTTCCGATTCCGGGTACATTCCGATTGTTCCGGAAAATAATAAGTGCACCAAGGAATCCATACTTTGAAATTTCAAAAGGCAACATAGGTCGAGTATGGTATCTTTGGAAAGGTCTTTTTAAAAAGAAACAACTTTTATTAAAATATTTATGTAATATCTTGCATAATTAACAAATTAAACGAAAAAAAAATATGCAAACAAGTGACCATTGGTCTCTTAAATTATGGAAAAATTAAATCGTTACCATCATCCTGCAAATGGACAAGAGAGAGATTTTTTTAAATTGAAACTCTTTTTTGCGTTTATCGCTTTATTCGTTAAAAATAATTAACTTTTTTTTTATTTTTTGAATCAAGGAAAATACATAACCTAAAAAAGTTGATTATTTTTAACAAGCGAAACGAAAAATGCAAAAGTTACAAGTTTCCATTTAAAATTCATAATTGCCTCTACCCTTACCTATATTATGGTGGTAGTGCTTTAATTTTTCCATAATTTAGGAAACCATTTGTCACTTGTGTGCCTATGTTTTTTTGTTTAATTGGTTAATTATGCAAGATATTAAAAAAATATTTTAATAAAAGTTGTTTCTTTTTAAAAGACCTTTCAAACGATACCATACTCGACCTATGTTGCCACTTAAAAAATCAAAGTTACCTCCAGTTCCGGGCACTTCCGGTTTGTTCCGGAAAATAATAAGTGCATCAATGGATTCTTTGGGTTCACTTTGGTAATTAAACTTTTTATTCTATCTATGTGCAACAAACTGTTTTCGAGATAAGGGGCTGTTACGGGTGGTCTGATTCTGACCCTGTATAAAAGGAATAATATTTGACAAAAAACTGGTGATTGTCCCCCTAGTATAAAATATATTTTTTTTTATTTATGATTTTTTTTTATTTTCCTGTAAACCAAAAATCGTAAAAATACCACTTATAAGTATTTAGCATCTTTATAAAAATTTTTTTTTTCAAAAAATCAATATTATTTTTTTTAAAGAATACCATGTACATTTCGAAGCCAAAATTTGAGGAAACTTAATGTTAGTTAATAAGGCATCTCTGAAAAAAATTTTAGCAAAATCGGTGCATAGGCACATTGCCCATGCACCGATTACAGCTTTTGTTCTCCAATTTGATTGTTTATACAATTTTACGCAAAATATAAAAAATTTGGGTAGCAACCCCTTCCCATTTTTATTAAAATTAAAGTCAAAGTGCATGCATGCTAGTTTCAAACAAACCTCCTTTTCAATTCGAAGATATTTTTAAATTGCAAACTTCTTCTCCAGTTTGATTGTTTATACAATATTACACAAAATATCAAAAATTTGGTAAAGGGCTGGCACCCAAATTTTTGATATTTTGTGCAGTGTTGTATAAAAAATCAAACTGGAGAAGAAATTTAAAAATAAAAAATTATCTTCGAATAGAAATTGTGGAGATGATTATATAAAGCGCGCTCCGCGCATAAGCTGCACTTTGAATATGATTTAAGAGAAACTGGGAAGGGGTTGCCATCCAAATTTTTGATATTTTGTGTAGAATTGTATAAAAAATCAAACTGGAGAAGAAATTTAAAAATAAAAAGTAATCTTCGTATAAAAATTGTAGATTATTTAAAGCGCGCTCCGCGCATAAGCTGCACTTTAAATGTGATTTAAAAGAAACTGGGAAGGAGTTGCCATCCATATGTGGAGAAGCCTTTGGTGGAAAAGCGGGAGGAGAAACAAATTTTCCTTAGACATGTTTCATTAACACCCTGTATAAGCGGCTTGCGCGCTGTTAGGCAACCCACTCTACCTGTTTTGACAGCAATACACTCGGCAACGTTGGAGATGAAATGTGAAATAATTTTTTTGGTTAGATTTCTCTGTCTCGGTCTTCGTCATCAGTATTGCATCAGCAGTGTTGTTTCTTTGTTGTCGTGTTTGTAGACGTTGTAGCGGTAGACCATAAAGTTGAGTGTCGAACGATTGTTGTGCATTCGTGTCGTAATAAAGATAAACAATTTGTTGTTTCCATTTTCCATTAGCCATTAGTCATTCTAATTACAAAGTGCGAACATGGTGCTGTTCATTTTGACGATTATTTTACTTTTATACGATTGTCCTTTAAAAATTGCATCTGCAGATGAAGAAATAACAAAAACACTTTATGGGTACAACGAGTTTCCTGCCGGCAATGGAAAAACAAGATCATTTCTTTTTGATGCACCTAACACGGAATTTTCCTCTGAAAATGGTATTCGACCGAAAAGAGAAATTACACAACCATCTGCCCCAGGCTCTGGTTCCACTGCAGCTGAATATACAAAGGTTTCTTTTTAATTTTTTTTAATGAAAATAATTGTTTTTCTAATTTGAAATATCTCTTGAATTTTTATGATATACTTTTTTTATGCTATAAATAGTATTCTAATGACAGGACAATTTGTTTTTGCGATTCCAGTGGATTGTTTAAAGTAATCTTTGTTATGAATTAATGTTATAAATAATTACTTAAAAGCAACTATTGATAAGGTAATGTTTTTACATATTTGGTTTATTATTGTAATTTTTATTTCAGTTATTCATTAAAAATGAACACTTCAAATTCCGGCAAAAAATATTTCTTTTTATTTAATAATAATTATTGTTGACGTATTAATCAACAATTTTCAGATATAATTTTTATCTATGGATATAATTTATTCTTGACAGTGGCGGATCTAGAGAAAAATTTAAAGGGGTGGGGGGGGGCGATGAGCAATTATACAGGGTGTCCCACTTTGTTTTTTTTATAATTTTTTCTATAAAACTTATTTATGAAAAGTGGGTACCAAATAAAATTAAGTTAAATTATTTGAAATGATTTTTTTGATCAAAATATTACAGCACTTTGATCGCCCAAAAATGACATTTCCACTGAAGTTTGAATTATATTAAAACGGTCCCTACAGACACGCATACAAATTTCTGAACATGTATGCATATTTAAAAGCAGATACCACATGGACCAAGATCGCATACATGTACAGCAACTTCTGCCTACACAGGGGCGAAAAAGTATGCATACATGTTTTTGTACATGTTTATGAACTTGTCGCGAGTCTGTAGGGGCCTTAACAGCTAGTTGTTTTTTATATTGAACACATAAAAATTGAATGCCCTTGAAATTTTGTTTTGATGCAAACTTTTTGTGGGCTAAAAGAAATAATCATATTTTTATCAAAACTAAAATTTCCAAGAGTTTGATGATTCATAATTAATAAACATATGGTTACACATTTTACTTATAAATTCACTGGTGAATATCACATGTCACATGTGATAATGTTCAAAGATATATTGTTAATCCAGAATTTATCTATCTATGGTCTGGAAGTAAAGTGACAACTCAAAAATCGTCATTTTTCAAAGGAATGATTTAAACTTTAAACATCAACATGTAAATTAAACTTGGAAGATTAAAAACTAAAAATTTTTATTGTAACACTTCCATTATTCTATGTGATTATAAAAATTATTATTCATATTTTAATTACACCCTTTAACTTAATATTTGTGTGTAAGCCTTGTGTTTAAATAAACCTGAAGCAGGTTCGTATTGGGAGAGTCTTCCAAAATAATTCTGTGGGATTTTGAGTGAAAGTAAAAGCATTTACTTCATTTTATTCATTTACAATTACATTAAGTAATTTTAAGAAATTTTTGAACCCCTGTGAAAAGTTTAAAAATGTACTTAAAATAAAAAACGAATCTATAAACTCTTTGTTTATACCTTAACTTATTGCTAGCGTTGGAAAAAAATATTGTTTCAGAGGGTTTTTTTATACATATCTGAAGGACTGCTAACCCGAACGTTTTACTGCTGCCATATGACTATTTGTTTTGACTTACAAAAACAAAAAAAAAAGAAATTGGTAACCACAAGACTCTGCTGTGAACCAAAAAAAGAAATTTTAAAGAAGCTCCACTGGAAAAAAAATTATGAGCAAAACCGCAAATATAAAGCTCGAATATCCTCTTATGTTTAGCACTAAGTTCAACTGAGACCGAATACCCAACTGTACCCAAAATCAAGTAACAAAATCAAAAACACACAAATAAAAAATAATTAACAGATGCGAAAATCTCTTTTGTTTAAATATTTCTTTAGATTGGTAAAGAAATATACAAAATACTTTTTTAAAAAAGTATTTTAAATACAAATTACTTAAAGTATTTCAAAAACTATTTGAAATACTACCCAACTCTAGCCTCCTTCGAGTGGAAAGGATAAAAAAAATTGATCTTATTTTTTTTTTTTAATTTTTAAACTTTTGGATATTTTCAAAAAACATTAATCAAGTACCCAGGAGTCTTTTGAAGAAGGTAATAGAATAGAAGAGGGTCTAAGGTGTTGGGAAAATGCTGAAGCTTCAAAGTTTTTAAAAATTTTCACCTGCGGCACACTTTATGAGGGTTTATCATCCTCTGTATGAAGGCGATAATATCTACCCACTCCCTAAAAAATAGAACCAGTTGTTAAATTATTTGAATCCCATCACTGAATATTACCATAATTTTTTTCTTTACAAGAGAAGAAATACAATTCAACTTCTGTTAAAAATACACAAATTAGGGACATAAAAGTGAGGTGGAACTGTTTAAAAGTTTACTATCGCAGCTTCATCTATGAGCAAATGGAAATTCTTTTTTAATAGGCTGGTAAGTATAAAGAGGTGTATTCCAAGGTTAAAACTAATAAAGCTATTTTTATATGAACTACTTACTGACTAATTTTTTTAAATTATTATAGACGATAATAAATTAGAAATATAATCAACCCCAATTTAACTGAAAGATGGGGGTGTTAAAAAATTAGTCATTTGTTATAGAATAGTTTGATCTTCTACATACATTTATTTATTATTAAATACAATTTAAGCTATATATGTGGATAATTTAAGCCTCAATCATGAAACAGGAAGTCTTTAATAAACATTAGTACTTTACTATATTAACTTTGAATAAGTTCTGATTTAGAATCCCTCATGATCTTAATATTACGTTATAAGAACTATTTTATTAATATATTTTTAATACAAATATAGGGTCTCCCAATATGGGTTCCATTACATAGATCTCTTTGTTATTACCAAAGTTACAGATTCGTTTAATTGGGCAATTTTTTATATAATTCAGGTACATATAAAATAATTAAAATTTCTAAGCCATTCAGAAGATGAATGCAAATAACGAAAAATTAAGTAAGAAAAAAGATTCGGATTAAAGTTACTCTCTTCGTCCGAAAATATGTTATACATTTTGAGAATAGATTAAGAGTAATGAAAAGCAATTTTGTTTTGGTCTTCTATATTTTTATTTGTAAATATATGATTGTGAGGCAACAAATAAACAAATTGAGCACAGATATTATGCCAAATGCTAACAATTATTGATACCTAGATTTAAAAGTTGTTCATTGTTGAAAAATATAACGACACTTGCTGTTACAAAAATTCTCCTAAATGCAATGAATTGGGGAAAATTAAGGACTTTAAGTTGTTTTCCAGTTATAATTGTATTATTCATAGTTATACTACAAATTTATTATATATTTCATAAAAAATAATTCAAATTACTTAAATTAAAAATATGTAACTCATTTTCAGACAAGAAATAAATCAAAATGTGTACGATATTTTCGGGTAGAGGGAGTATTTGTTTTGTTAAGATGATTTTAATTGCTGTAAAAATATGAAAAACTTTGTTTTCAACCTATCGATAGCTTTGGTATTGTAAATGGCAGCCATATGAGATTTTTTTATTAATTAAATTGAATCTTTTTTCTGCTTTTAAGAATGTATTACGAACTTAGTTTGAGGTCAGAGACTGAAATATTTGACTTATATTATTTTATTAATTTTTTATCATAACTTCTTTATTTTCTTTCGATAATTTATAATTTGTTCAAAGGACCTTATCGTTTTCATATGGGAATTTGGGTGGAAGTGAAATTAAAATCTTAAGTACATTTTAGACGGGCATATTTTGATAACAAAATTTTGTTCCCAAATCGGCTCAGATACAATTGCGCAATGTGCTTTCAATTTTTTTAGAAGATGGTGTTAAATAATTAAACTATTGCAAAAATATATTATTATTCTGGCAACCGACTATTCAAATTTTAAAGGACGTTATCGTTTTCATATGGGTTTTTGGGTAAAAATAAAAATACACAAAACCTATCAAAATGAACTAATATACTCCTAATATTAATTATGTACTTAATTTCTGTAAAAAATATACCTTATAAACAGTTTTATTAGATTTTACATAATTTTAAAAAAATATTTTTATCTCTGCAACAGTGGACGTTAAAATTCAAATTTTGACAAGTTTGTCAAAACTACTGTCAGATAAATACTCTTTATTTTTAACTTACGTTTAAATTGAAAGAAAGGTAATAATTTTAAAATATCGGTTTTAAATTCTATTAATAAATGCGATTTTAAATTTTAATTTTAACGTTTAATTTCAGCAGGTAAAAAGTCCAATGTTGCCTGAATGTGCAAAAAAGTCTTGAGATTTGCTGTAAAAATGATTTTATTTTTATTTGGCCCCATATTATTACAAATCTTATTACAACTATTAGGACCGTTACTACTTAATTTATAGTAAAAATATTAGAGCTCCAGGAAACTGGAAAAGTCTTTAATTATTAAAAAATTTAAAAATTGCAAGAAAACGGCAACAATGGAATAATTGTTTAATTTATAAAAATAAATTATTAAAATATGCGAATATTTGACAAAAATATATACTTAAAAACAAATATACTATGAAATCTTTATAAATATGTATTTAATTGTATAATTGTTATTGTATTATTGTTAATAATTCAATGTAAAAATATGACATAGGCAACCATTTGTTAGAAAACAATGACATCGTTGTCTAATTGTGCAAAAATTAATTAATTTCAAATTCGTTATTTGGCCGTGAACAGCCACTATGAAGCATAAAATGTCCTCAAAATTGTATATTTGAGTGGTATTTACATATTAGTATAAGTTTCGTCGCTGGAGGAAATCTACCCAAAATCCGATAAGGTCCTTTAAGGGTGACAATTATTGTTAAAAAACGTGTGCTAGCAATCTGTTATTACGATTTAAAATTATAATACTCCTCTTATTAGTTGTTTTTGCTATGATTAGTACATTAGAAATAATAGCATTTGCTTAGGTCATCTATTCATATTCTGATTCGTTTTCTCCTATACAATTCGCGGGTGCGCATGCAAAAGGAAATAAGTCAAAAACTATGCAATTAAGATTTTTTATAATTAAACCCTTTTACACACCGGGATTTGATGTTGGGGCGACATAGCTCACTCAGGACATCTTTATATAACCATATTTTTTTTATTCCGACATCACCTTATACACAAAACACGAAGAATCAAATTTATAATTGTTTTATGACAATAACTTTCTTATTTTAAATGGAACACCCTGTATATTTTTGGATGTTTTAAATCTCCGTGAAAAGCTGATTTAAAAAACCTACCATAGTAAGGGTTGATAGTTTTGGAATTACAGCAATTTGAAAATTGTATGTTTTGAAATTCTGTGAAAACTGTTTTTGCTACACCAAAAGATTTTTTAATGTCTCTAATTTTCAAGAACTTTCTGATTAAAGGACCGAAAATTGTAATACAAGATGAATTTGTTTTCCAGATTATTATGGTTAGGTTAAGGTTTTTTTGGACAAAACATACAATTTTCGAATTGTCGTAATTCCAAAACTATCAACCTTCTACCTTTACCATAGTAGGTTTTTTGAATCAGCTTTTCACGGAGACTCAAAACATCTAAAAATATACAGGGTGTTCCATTTAAAATATGAAAGATATTGTCAACTTCCTGTATAACGATATACAATACAGCCTTAAGCGACTTCCATCCTTTTAAAAGGATTTTTTTTAAATACGAATAATTTAAAAGGCAATCATGCTATACTTTACTTACACATTTGGCTGACTAAAAACTTATTTTTTGCTGTAGCAATTCTTGACGAGCCCTCACACCATTTACACATGTGAAGATTTAGTAAAAAAATTTTACAATCTGAGCAATGACTAGGGTGACCACTTCCGAGTTTTTGTACCCCATCTCAGAGTTATATTAAAATTTCTCCGGGTTATGCGTTACCAGTGGATTTTGACAATTTTTACGTATCTTCCTACTTTCATAGGGGTCTGCAAGGGGGTGGCACAAGAGGGGCAATTGTTATCTGTTCACGAATCAGCTAGAGTTGCACAGCCTGTTTGTGCAGTACCAGTTTCAGGACTCTTGATGCCCTAAACCCAGAAATAATTGGACCCCTGGATACTGACCTAACATAACGTTATCTTGGAAA
The DNA here is from genome assembly GCA_963971135.1 of Stenus bimaculatus. Lineage (NCBI taxonomy): Eukaryota > Metazoa > Arthropoda > Insecta > Coleoptera > Staphylinidae > Stenus > Stenus bimaculatus. Next base: position 64,381,519 of record OZ020180.1, on the reverse strand, counting down.
TGTTTGTAAAATGTTTGTAGGGCAATACTCAATTTTTATACAATGTATAATCCGATTAAAGTTTCTTTTTTCCACAACTCAATATAGAGGGTAATTCTAAATAATAAGAATGATCGCCTTCTGATTTTTTCGCAGATATTTAAAAACACCCTGAATATAAATGTTTTTATACAGAGTGAAAATATTGAATGCGCTATTTTTATGATAATTATTGGTTTACTCCAAAAAAAATTTCAACAGTCAGCGATATCTCACGAAAATGAAGGTGTCGAACTTCTAACCAGAGAGTTTTCTTTTTTTAACTTGTGGGTATTTTTTAACAATATGCATACAGTACACGTTATTTTTTTTGCAAAAGCCCAATACCAAATTGTGTTCCTGAAGAGTTAGAAAATTTACCAAGTAACTTTGTATCCCTGCCCTGAATAAATGCGGACGCATGCAGCGTTTTTTATGGACTCTCCAGGTTTGGATTAAGTAAAAAGTGGTCAGTGGACCATAACTACTTATGTTTATAAAATTTCATTACAGAATCTACTACTTCGGTCGAAATAAAAAATATATAAATTCAAACTCCATGAAAGAGATGTTAGTTTACAAATGTGTCTAGCATTATTTTTTCCGTCAACCGTTTTGAACCGCTCGACTATTAATAAATCTGTAATTTTAATGTATCTCAATGAAAAAATTGTGGACGTCACTATGTTCCTGCAGAAGATGGAAGCTCCCGAATCTCGTAAATAAGGATGTCAGGAAAACTCAATTTCGATACTTTTATTTAAAACTGAAAAAAATGGCTGATAAATTCCTATAACAGTCCAAAACATTTTTATAATAGGAATTCACACAAATTAAAACCAAATATAACATAAGCATCCATAAGAAGAAAAATTAACTGTCGATTGTTTCCTTCCATGAGACCACGAGAGATTTTCGAATAAAAGTAGAAAAACAAAAGATTCTATTTTTATATTAAAAATTACTTGTTTTCTTTTTTCCATACTTGTCAAATAGCTCATTTAATTGTTTTATTATTTTAACAAAATTTATTATTTATAAGTGCCGGGAATTTGAAGGATGAATTTTTTTATTCACTAAGTAATCATTGCATAATAATAATTTGTAAACTCCATATAGCATATTAAGGAATCCACATACAATGAGGTTGGAAAATGAAAAACAAAATAATTTATTAGAGTTTAGAATCACTTTTTTTCATTTCAATTTGATACAGTGAATAGAGTCAGTTCGATTTAGTAATTATTAAATAAAATACATGCTTTTTAATTTTAAGAAGAATTGAATTGTATCTGATTATGCGTTTTTGGTGCTTCATTTTTACAAATTATTAAATTATAAATATTATTTACTAACTTAACATTCTATTAATTTTACAGATAAACCATTTAAATGACACTCACAAACAACTTATGGTGCATTGGGTAGGTGAAGGAAGTAATGTTTTAATTTGTCTTGCAAGAGATCCAACACCGACTACTACAAATGTTCCGCTAAGTGCCTCATCAGTTTATATTTCTTACGATTATGGGAATTCATTTGAAAACAAAACAAGTTTTTTTAAAATGGACAATGGAAATTATTCAAGTATTGAAAAATTTTATAACCATCCTAAATACAATACACATGTAAGTACCAGTTTAATAATTATACATAAAAAATAATATTATTTTCTTCGTTTTTTAGTTTGTTTTCACAGATCTTCAAAATAAACATATATTTGTAACATCAAACTACGGCAGAAATATAACAAAGATAAAACTAAGTTTTACGCCCAGTGATATATCTTTTCATGAATTTCATTCCCAAATAATTGTTGCTTTGGATAAAGAAGACCCTAAAAATAAGGTAATTTTATCTTAATTTTAATATAAGAAGGTAATATTTATTTTGATATTATTTAGTTGTGGGTAACAGATGATTTTGGACAAACATGGAGGGTGTTACAGCAGTATGTAAAATTCTTTTTCTGGCTTCAAGATGAACACAACGAACCACAATTAGTTTTACAAAGAGAAGAGCCAAATGAATTATCTACTATTTTGTACTTAGGTAAACCTCTAATAAATAAGCCATTTTCAATATATGCAAGTGACGTGAAGGATATTTTTGTCAAAGGAGACTACATATTTTATACCATGAAGAATAAAAAGGTAACTAATACTATAATTAAGTCAAGAGTAATTTTTTATTCCTATTTATCAATTTTAATCATTTTTAGCACTCTTATGACTTGTACGTTTCCTATAAATTTGGAAAAATTGTGGCTTGTATTTTTGACACTGATTTTGATTTAAAAGGGTATCATATTGTTGATGTTTCGAATAACAGAGCTCTGGTTGCAGTAAATCACAATACGAATTTGTCAAACTTATATGTCTCAGAAGACCTGAAAAAAAGTACAGAAAAAGTTCAATTTATTCTTTCTCTTGAATCTGTATTATGCCATTTTCCCAAAAGTACTTGGAAAGATTCTTGGCTTCAGTAAGTATTAAAATTTGTTTAATAAAGTAAACTACAGTGAACATTCGATAGAGTCATCTTTGATAAAAGAAACTTTTGGTGTAAGCAACCCCTGATATAGTACACAATTTTAGTTTTGAGTTATTCAATATAGTCACTTTTGGAAAAATAAGTTTTTTCATAAGCCAGCCATTGCGGTTATTTTTATCTGACATTCGATAAAATAATCTTTTCAACCCTAATTGACCCTAATAAAGATGAAAAAACAAGAGACATTCATTAATACTTGAACAAAAATTTAATATTTTACGTGAAATCGAAAAGGGGACGAAAATAAAAACGCTATGTGTTGAATTTGATGTGGATAAATCAACCATTTCAAAAATTGTGAAAATTAAAGAAATCTTACAATTTTTTTTTTTAAATTTTGACTACTCATCTTGATATAATCAACGTTTTATAAAGGCAACTTTTTTTAAATTTTGTTGTCGGTGAAGGTGACTATATCGAATGTTCACTGTATGTAAAATGCAACAAACAAGATCATGAAATAAAAATAAAAGTTTAAATAGAGGTAGTCTAATTATGTTTATTTCAATTTGCAGTCATATATCTGAAGAAGCATTTGCAGATGTATACAAAGTGGAAGGTCTTACCGGAATCTACATTGCTTCGCAAGTATTTTTGAAACCATCTTCAAATAATTTAGGTCCACAACATCTTGCATCTCGAATCACATTTGATCATGGTGCTACGTGGAAATCTATACAACCTCCACAAAAGGATATTGAAGGACAATTAATTTCTTGTTCTCCAGATAATGGTTGTTCACTTCATTTAAGCCAAAGATTCAGTCAACTTTATCCGGATACAAGATCTATCAGTATATTAAGCAGTAAGTCTGCTCCTGGTGTTATTGTGGCAACTGGAGTTATTGGAAAATCTCTTAAGGTTAGTTTAAAAAAAATTAAATGTCGGATTTTTTTAACTTTAAAATTTACAAAATATGAGCATTTAATAAAAGTTTAATTATGTTTTAAGGGTCATTTTGCAGTGTATATAAGTACAGATGCAGGTGTTACTTGGAGGCAATCACTTCGAGATTTATATTTTTTCAATATGGGAGATCATGGTGGTATTTTAACTGCTGTTAAATACTTGAAAATGCGAGGTGAAGTTAAACATATTTTATATTCTACGGACGAAGGAGAGAGTTGGACTGAATCTGCTTTTCATAACGAAGAGATAAGACTGTATGGATTGATGACTGAACCAGGAGAAAATACTACTATTTTTACCATGTTTGGGTCATTACCAGAACAACATCAATGGCTGATCGTAAAGATTGATTTAAAAAATGTTTTTAAATACAATTGCACTGAGGTAAAATTAATGAAATAGTGAAATATAAAGTATACAATTTAAAAATATTTTAGGAGGATTATAAATTTTGGTCACCAAGTCAACGTAATGAAAATCAACATTATGTTCCATGCGTTTTAGGACAACAAAAAGTATATAAAAGAAGGATTCCACATGCTAACTGTTATAATGGGCTAGATTTTGATCAACCAATCTCCATGCTACCTTGTGAATGTGATAGTCTAGATTACGAATGGTAAGACATTAATATCTTTAAGTTAATATCCTCTTCCAACAAGTTACTTTGAATATTGCAACAAAAACATGTTAAATGCAATAATACCAAATTATTTAATCCCAATTTTTTTTTAATTGTTGTTCTTTTCAGTGACTTTGGATTTACAAGAGCAGAACATTCTGGTCACTGCATTAGAAATCGAAGTGTAAATCATGATCCTTATAAAATACCATTTAATTGCTCTGTCGGTCTCACATACAATAGAACAAAAGGTTATCGTAAAATCTCTGAGGATGTTTGTATCAATGGTTTGGAAAAACAATATTTACCAGATATTATACACTGTCCAGCCAAATTAATTCCCAATATTTTAATTTTTGCCCAAAGAGATAAAATCATTCGAATGAATTTGGCAACACAAGCACAAGAGACACTTCAAATACCCAATTTAAAAAACGTTATTGCTATTGACTTTGACCTTAAAAATGAATGTGTGTATTGGGCAGATATTGTTACTGATACTATTGGAAGATTATGTGAAGATGGAGTAACTCCAATAGAAACTTTGGTTTCAAATGACTTGGTTTCTGTTGAAGGCATGGCTTTAGATTGGCTTTCCCAAAATCTTTATTTTGTGGATGGACTACGAGCTAAAATAGAACTTATTAAAACTAATGTAGAGCACCCAGCTAGAATGAGAAGAGTTATTCTTGGTAAGTTGAAAAACTGCTAGATTTGCAATTATCTCTAGAGAATATTTTAAATTAATATTTTCTATTCTTTCATCTCAGGTTTAATCTACTTTCTCCATCAATCATTAATTATTCAGTTTTATTGTATAAGTTTAATAATTTAATTTTTCTTTAGGTTCAGCGGCTCTTAATAAACCCAGGGGAATAGCAGTTCATCCAATGGCAGGTTATATGTTCTGGACAGATTGGGATTCTAAAAATCCATCAGTAAAACGAGCTGATCTTAATGGCAGTAATATTATTACAATTGCTAATAAATCTTTAGTTGAATGGCCCAATGGTATTACAATCGACTACATTGCAGAAAGAGTATACTGGGTGGATGCTAGAGAAGATTACATTGGCAGTACCGATTTACATGGTAGAGGATTTAAGAAAGTTTCAATTCCAGCTGAATATGTGTCGCATCCATTTGCTGTGGCTGTATTTAAAGATGATTTGTTTTGGGACGATTGGAAAAGAAATTCTATTTTTATTTCAAATAAAGATCTTGGAGGAAATGTTGGAACTTTGGTGAATAATATAACTGGTTTAATGGATTTGAAAGTAATTGCTCATGGTGCACAAGAAGGAACGAATGCATGTGTTAATACAACCTGTACACACATATGTGTCCCATCTCCATCACCTCCACACTTTCATTGCTTGTGCCCTGTTGGAATGGAAAATATTAAAGGAAGCTGTCTTTGTCCTGGAGGAGTTTTACCATTCACTAATATGACATGCCCAAAAATTGTTGGAACATGTTCCCCTGAACATTTCGAATGTGGCACTGGAGTATGTGTGCCGAAGAACTGGAGGTGTGATAATGAAGATGATTGTGGTGATAACTCAGATGAGCAACATTGTGAAAACCAAACATGTGCTCCTAATTATTTAGTTTGCTCAGATGGTAAATGTTTACCACATTATTGGAGGTGTGACTATGAAGCTGACTGTTCTGATGGTTCTGATGAAGCAAACTGTCCCAAACAAAATTGTACTAGCGATCAGTTTACTTGTTCTAATGGGCGTTGTATATCTCTAAAGTGGAAATGCGATGGAGAGGATGATTGTCGAGATAATTCTGATGAAAAGGACTGTGTTGGACCCGAACCTACAACTTGTAAACGTATGTATATTTATAATAAATCAAACTTTTTTTATCCTCTAATAACAGCGCTATTCTGTCTACTTGCCCAGTTATAGACTCACCCTGTATAACCAAAATAATGTTTTAAGGCACTGAAAAGTTGGTTTGAGCTTAATGCATGCGATTTTACAATTTTCAATTAATTTATTATGAATTTTTAATTAAATTTTATGAAGAAGAAGCAGGCTTTAAATACTAATTCTAAAAAGTATGTTCTAAATTTGATTTTCGAAGAGCTTTTGCCTTGCTTCTGTTTACATCAACAAAGTTTTTTCACCATAATCTTCGGAATTTTCATAAAAATAGTCTGATGATTTAAAAGAAATGATTTTTAAAAAATGAGCCGAAATTAAAGCTATCTTTTAATAAGAAAATCTAAATTGAAAAAATAATGAAAACCATGTGCTTCAACTTTTGAAAATTCTAAAAACTAATGACGAAAGACTTAATCTTTAATTTTCGATTAGGTCTTTGGTTTTTGATGATTACATTTTTTAGTCACTAAGAAAAAGTTAGTTTGTTACTAATTTTTTTTTTGATAACATCCCCATTAACCCTTATTTATCCCAAACTTAACATGGAACTTTCTAATGGGTTAGTGCAACAAGGGATTTATCATGTAACGAATATTTATAGGAGTATTTTTTTTTTTTTATTTTCTGTTTATAAAAGCACATCTCTTTCTCTTCATTTTAAAATGCTTATCAAACTTTATTTTAGCTGATGAATTCCAATGTACAACTGGAGGTGAAAAATGCATTCCGTTATCCTGGAGATGTGATGGAGAAAAAGATTGTAGAGATAATTCTGATGAAGCGGCTTGTTCCAATAATACTTGCATGGATATACAATTTTCATGTGGACTTCCTTCTAATAGATGTATCTATTCTTCATGGGTATGTGATGGTGAAAAGGATTGTGATAATGGATTGGATGAGGTGAATTGCACAAATGTTGCAACATCAACATCATTGCCACCAGCAAGTAATCCCTTCGAACCAATGGTATGTAGTTTGTACCTATTTATTGCACATTGTTTCTTATTATTGCACATTGCTTCTTAAAGAAAAAAATATACTTCCTTAAGGATCATTTATGATACTCGCGCCGCGCACCGATTTAAAAACTAAATACTCAATTTAAATAAATAATAACAACAACATACACAGTTTTACATAATAATTGAATACTATTGTACATACTATTGTACATATTATTTATGTTTATGAGTTTTTTTTTGTTGCTGTGTTTAAATTGGGGGAACTTTTGTTCAAAAACAACGTTTCATACCTCACGAATAACTAATTAAAGAAATTTTTCTTTGGCATGTTTATGGTACCAATCGATTCATATTTTATGCCTTACCTATGTACTACGAGCTTAACTTGATACTTTGATTGGTTTTTGAGTAAATTAACTGCAAAGTAGGAGCACTTAAGGGTCTTAAAAAATACACTTACTGTTAATATTTTTAATTTCTTTTGTGATACATTGGTCATTATAAATATTTTTTAATGCTACCAAAATTTGGTACAAAAATATTAAGTAGTTTATGAGTTATTTGTGAGGGCGTGGTACCCTATTTAGCATACTTAAAAAATGACTCTTAAAGCAAAAATTATTAAAATGGATACAAGTATTAGTTTCACGAACACTAAAAATATTAATATTCCACTGCAAATTTTACAAATTATGTTTTTATTTATTTTAATTAAATTCAGATTTATTTTTGATATAACTAATAGATAATTCCATGTTTGGTTAAATAAGGTTAGGTTAGTTTTGTAATGTAGGAGCTATAGCGATTTGACTTTTAGGGCACTGATTTTCGTCAAAAATCACAAAAATGCTTATTACATTTTAACCACAGTGCATAGCGATTTAAAAAAATTATCATTAGCAAGCTAAAACTATTGTTTTGCAATAGGTAATAACACTAATACAACAGTTGTTGTTAAAAATGTTGAAAAAGAATCGCAAAATAAAAAAAATTAAAAAAATATTTTTTTTTCAGTTTTTGAAATTTTTTTCCAAGTAAAATTTTTCTTTACTTACTAAAGCCTTCTGAAGTTACTTCTACGAAAAGTAGTACTGAGCTTAGTTTCTTTCATAGGGTGTACGGTTTGTCAAGAGGGGTTCATGTTCATAGTTTGCCAATTAGGATAAAAGTGACATCTGATGGAATTCCAAGTCTTTTATAACAATTTCATGTCTGTCCACCCTCCGATGTTATCATACTAACCTCAGAATGCTTCTTGTAGGAGTCACTTCAGAAGGCTATAGTAAGCAAAGGAAAAGAGCTACGATTTCAATTTTCTCCATTTGTTAAGTATATGACAAACTTTGAGAAAACTTAAAAAATACAACCCTAATGGGTCTTATTTTAGAAACAAAATTCAAAAACTGAAAAAAAAATATTTTTTTTACATTGTTTTTTCTTTTTCGATTTATTTTTCAACATTTTAACAATTACTTTTGTATTACTCTGTGCTGCCATTCAAAGCACGTTTTGTTTTATATTTTTATCTCTTCAAATAACTGAGATATTTCCTGGGAAGTAAAATCTGGGCCACCCTGTATAGATCAGATTATTTTGGTTGGTGAAAATAAAAATATTATTAATAAGCTTTATTATCCACAAGGTGAATTACCTAATAATAATTATCAATCAAATTAAAATGGAAATAAAGAAAATAGTCTAATATTACTAATAACATTAGTAATAATGATGTTGAACCAAGAAAAATGTGTATTGACAACACAATACTAACAAAATTTCATAGATAACTAATTATTATAAACTAAACACAACATTGCCATTAATACTTCTTGATAAATTTAATAAAAACGAAATTCGGAAAAGATTAAGCCCAAAACCTTCGAATATTATGAAAATTTTTTCAAATTCTATTTGAAAATTCTAAAAAAACTTGCTATCCACCAATTCTCTATTTTAAATTATTTACAGAATGGTAGTGTATGTCAAGAATGGATGTTCACTTGTGCAAATAAAAAGTGTATTCCTTTGTGGTGGAAATGCGATAAGGCTATCGATTGTGAAGATGGAAGCGATGAATTGGGATGTGGAGAAAATCCAACAACTTCTTTACCAGAAATTATACCAACCACCACAAATGTTTGTGGGCGGAATCAATTCCAATGTGCAACAGGTGAATGTATCTCTATGGCTTGGGTTTGTGATACTTCCAAAGATTGTAGTGGTGGTGAAGATGAAGCAAATTGCAATGATGCCTTCACTTGTAACCCAAGTAACCAATTTAAATGTAAAATGGATGGAAGTTGCATTTCGGTAAGAATTCCATTTTTATTTCTTCAGGTTTGAATATTAAAATAATAAAAATTCATACAAAAAGTTTTATTTGGGTGTTGTTAGAAGATAGAAGATATTACCATCCCATCATCTTGTGGTACATTTTGAATTTTTAACTTAGTTAGTCAGAAATGGGTCAGGTGTGCAGAGGCGCTTTCTTTTTACGCTCTGGAGCTGTTCCGAGTAACTCCAGAACACTTTACTCTTGTTCTTTTTGACAAGCACTTGTGTTCTTGAACTACTCAATTTGATACCCCCCTTACCCTTGATGCACCTACCTAAAATTTGGTGCAAGTTGTTCCAAAGGAGTGGGGGAAATAAACAATCAACGTGATTTCAAAAAGTACATTGTGTTTATTTACATTTAAAGGTTATTTCTTTATATAAATAGCTAAAATAAACATGCAAGGTTTAGAAAATATAATTATCGGTATTTTTTATTTTATTTATTTAGTAATTATTTAATAAATTCAATTTCTTCAGAGTCACTTATGGCTAATACATTTAAATCAAAAATTGAATCTGATTCATCAGATACTTCATGGGATGAAGATTGCGAACGAGGCTTCATAACCAGAGTAAACAATTTTGTAGAGGCAACTGTGAAGTTGTACGATGTTGCGCTATTACGTGCTGTTCTTTTTAACGCCAAGTGCAAGTTGTTCCAGAGCAAACTGTTCCAGAACATTTTACTCTTAAAAAGAAAGCACCTCAGGTAGCATCTACTTTCCCATATTTTGTAATTTGGCACACATCAAAATTTTCGAAACTAAATTTTTTAATATTGGTATTTCCAAAATTATTGTTAATTTGTGATTTTAAATAATCATAATTTATTAAACTAACTGTTCCCACATAATTTGAATAAAATTAATTTTTCTAGATAAATGATGTTTGTAACAATAAGAAAGATTGTCCTGATGGTTCCGATGAAGCGTTTTGTAATAAGTACCCAGATCCTGCTACACCAAGTTGTCTTCGTGGTCATTTCCCATGTGATGTCAATAAATGTTTACCACTGGCAAAGATATGTGATGGAACCCCCAACTGTCATGATGGATCTGATGAAGTTAACTGTACTTCAACCAGTCGAATTTATCAAGTTTTACAGATGGGAGTGGATGAGAGAAATATAAATGATACAAGTCTACTTTTATACTGGTGGATACCAATTCCCGATAAAATTAAACTCGAATTTATGCCTTCAATTAGTAAAGTAACAAATGGAATTTGGAAAAATGAAACTTGGACTGAACATTCAGAATGTAGATTTGATAATTTAGAACCATTCACAAGGTATAATTTAACAATTTATGTTCGAATTAAAGGGAACAACAATGTATTTCCTCCTGCAAGATATTATGATGCCACAACAGCAGAAGGTATTTAATGTTAAATAATTTTTCTTATGGGTACTATATAATTCATTCCAAAGTAGCACATACAAGATATATGTAAAAGCACCAGTAAGACGCTTTTGTGAGGCTTGGAAGAACCCTTAATCTCAGTCACGTGAAATGTAGTGGTTGAAGCTCATTAAATCTTTGGCTATCCCCACTATTAAAGTTATCTTCCAATCAAATGAGACTTAAGTCATATAAAAGCGTCTTACTGGCTTCCATCATATTTCTTTTATGTGCTACTTTGGAGTGAACGTTCTGTACAATAGGCCGTAAGTAAGTTGGTACCCTGTAGCCATAAGAACCACAATTTCGTAAGTGGCAGGTATCCGCTTTTCTTATGGCAGTTGTGTAGCAAATATAAGAGATAACTTCTCTACAATTTATACTTAATTAAATTGATTTAACTGCCAAATCTTCAGGTAAACCGAGTGAACCTTGGAATGTAACAGTTGTTCAAAGAAATGGTAGTGATGTTTTGATATCCTGGAATGAACCTTTAAAGAAGAATGGCATAATTCAGTCATATGAGATATGTTGGATGCCTCCGTTAATTAAAATGCAGCTGAGTGATAATAGCACAGCTCATGTCTTGACCGCCGATTTTCAACCTAATATAAAATATTCTTTTTATGTAAGTGTTGTACCTAAATCTATTTTGGTAAATTATTTTTTTAAATTTTCTTACAGGTTATTGCTTATAATCATAGGCTTCATAGTGAACGTTCAGATGTTAAAACAATGGTATTTGATGGTGATTCGGACTTGGGGGAAATGAAGTCTTTGACTGTAGTAGACTCTACTAACAATAGTGTCTCATTGTCCTGGGTTTACAGTAAACCTGTTGATGGTTTTATTGTTGCCATAGAAGCTGAAAAAAATTACCCGAATGTACCAGCTAGAATAACATTCACATCATCGATTACTATAACTGGTTTATCACCTGGTACAAGATTTTCTTATAAAGTAATATAACTTTCATGAAATTAAATCAGAATTAACCATTAGTATTCTAGGTGTCTGCTTTTAAGAAATTATTAAAAGGTGCAGAAACAACTATTACTACTAAAACTACTGGAATACCACTCCCAGAAGTACAAATTGGACAGGCAGAAGTTGTTAAAAGTATAGGAACCTCTGTAAAGGTAACCTGGAATAGGCCCAAAGATTCAAGGAAAGAAAATTGGGTTTATGGAGTGTATTATGGATTATCTGAAGCAGAAACTACCAAAGGTAAAAAAATGCAGTTTATTAAAAATAAAAATCCAATAAAATATAATAATTAATAGCTTTTATAATTTCAAATAAATATTTTAAAGGGGCGAGAGTTAACACGACAGACTTATCAACAACTGTTCAAAATTTGGATGCATGTGAACAATACATTTTTATGATAGGAATTGTTGGACCTTTGGGAGTAGGTCCATTACCTGGCAACTTCAATTCGGTGACAACTTTCTTAAATCATAAAGCACCACCAAAGAAACTTATAGTACAAAAAGTAGAAAACAATGATGTACAAATGTCTGTAAATTGGTCACCTTCTTGTCCAAATATGGAAGAACCTATTGGATATATAGTAATAACAATTAATAATAATTATCGCATAACTAATTTCTTTTCTTTTAGCTAAATATTTTTGAAAAAACTTTATCAATTTCACGTAATATTAAAGTTCAAAAGTCCAGAGAACAAGAATTAAGCAGAATATTTAATATAACTTATGGTGCAGTATATGAAATTAAAGTGTCTACTAGTGTTGAGGGAGCAATTTTCACATCACCAGTAATATTTAAAGCACCTCCAATACCACCACCGTATGAAGTTTCTGGTTATTCTGAGTCTAATGGATCATTTATAATTTTCTGGCAAGAACGTTCTATAGCATCAAACATAGGTGGATACCATTATGAAATTTTACTTTCTGAAGGAGATGAGCTTAATGAAAATACAGCTAAACGCTTTGTGGTCGATAAACCTCCATTTATTTGTAATAATATGTCCCTAAGTAGATACACATTTGCAATTAGAATAAAGACAGACAATGGATATAAATCAGAGTTAAGTGAAGTTTCAAGTCACCTTAATCGTGCAGCTTCATGGAGAGAAACTATAAATAAATCAAATTTAACCTCCATTTTGATTCCCGTATGTCTACTTTTATGTATCTTAGGAGGTGCTCTAGCTTTTTATATGATAAAATATAGAAGATTGCAAAATAGCTTTACCCGATTTGCAAACTCTCATTATGATACAAGATCAGAGGCAGCAACTTTTGATGATAATGCTCTAGAAGAAGATGATAGTCCACAAATTAGGGGATTTTCTGATGATGAACCTCTTGTTATAGCATAATTGGAATATTAGTTGCTCAGAATCTATTTTAATATAGTTACCATAAATATATAAAATTTTCACTTGTTTGGTAACAAAGAAAATATGTATTTTAATGTACTAGTCCACTTATTAAACTATATTTACGACATGTCTGTTCCTTTTCAATATTTATTTTAAATGAAATGATTTTAATTTGATTATTGTATGTTAATGTAATTGAATAAGATAATTGATTTGATTTAGGTCAAATTTCTGTGATACATGATATATTAGGTTTTATATTCTAGTTTGTTTTTTTATCAGAATTTGACTGTTATATTGTGAAGATTAATAAAATATGGATACAATAACTTCTTTTTTTCCTTTTTGGCACACTAAAAAATCTATTGAAAATTTTTGTAACTAAAACATTTATTTTTCTAACAGAATAAGAAAAAAGCTGTGTTAGAACATAACATGACAAAAAATGATTAATCAGTGGTATTTCTTGAAAGATGAAAAATTTCAAGTAAAACACTAGTTCAAAATATATTCATAGCGTCGCTGGTGTTACTATTTGTTGGCCTTGAAGTTTTAAAATGTTAAAAAGAGGTTATGTTTTATGTACCTTCCCAAAAATTTTAAAGTTAGGTGAAAAAAAACTCTTCGGATCATTTCCAACAAGATTTCATAAAATGACTGAACCCATAATAGCTGTTTGTCAAATGACTGCTTTAAGTAGCAAAGAAAAAAATTTGGAAACTGTGGCAAGACTAACTAAAGCTGCAGCGAATAAAAATGCCAAGGTAAATCTGTTAAGTTCTTGCTTCGTTTTGATCATAACCTTTAAATTTAGATGGTGTTTTTTCCGGAAGCAGCTGATTTTGTAGGTGAAAGTAAAAAAGATTCATATGATTTAGCCGAACCTATTGATGGTGAATTAATGAATAAGTACAAATTACTGGCGAAGGATAATAATATTTGGATATCAATAGGATTTCATGAAAAATCCAAGGATTTAGAGGTAGGTGATGGTGCATTGCTTTGGTTCATAGATCGGTATATCATTTTTGAACCAACTTCGTTTGAATGAGAAATTACTGACGTTTGGGAAGTTTGGTTCAAGCTCGGTAAACCGAAACATGAACCGTGCTCTGAAGCTTCGGTTCATTCTTTAGTTAGTTGTTCCATCTCTTTATATTCCATCAGCTGCACTATTTTCTCCTATGATAGCTACCAAATTTAATGAAACAATTTCGAGTGTGAGCAAAAACATAAGTTGTTACGTCACAGTTTATGAACCGATTTCATAATTTTGCTTAACACCAACCAACCATAAAAGCCCTTTGATTCGCTTTTTATTTAACTTTTCTCTAGTCCTCTAGTGGGTGACTGGCCTAACTTATTAATGGCATTAGTCTCACAGACCATGAGCTGGAGTAATTTTGAGGTCTTTCGATTATTCGTTTTAAGCCGCTCGTTGCAGCTCGTAGCTACTAAATTCCGTTCGTTTATTACGATGCGTGGCGCTACGTTTTACTTGCCCCTTGAGCACCTACCTAAAAGTACGGGCTGCAAGCCACGGGCATTTGACAAGTAGTTTAAAGAATCCTAAAATCGCGTTCGTTTATCCTTTAAGACGTGACAACTTTTGGCGTCACGCACCGATGCTACAAGGAAAATAAACGAAAATATGTATAAGGTATAAGCTATACTTTCAATACTCAGTAAGAAAGTAAAAGTACAGTTTTGGCAATGATAAGTATTGTTTTTAGGCTGTTATTTGAAAATTCTTAAGAGCTCTCTCCAAAATTCTCGCCACTACTAGAATCATACTGGCAGACTCTAGAAAATGTTTAACAATAACAAATCGCCAATTCATTATTAAGCCTTGGGAATTGCGCGCTGATGCATCTAGATGTTTTGTCTAGTATCGCTTCAGCAGAAAATGAATTTTAGTTAGCCAAGAGTGTATGACAAGTAAAGCACTTATTATAGTATATGAAATTTGGTTTTAAAAATTTGCGCGAAAGCTTACTTCCATCCCACTTTATTTATTTGTTTTTTTATAGAAAAGCTTGTTTTTTAACTTTATCTATGACAAGCCATACAACAATATTTAAAGTATTACAAAATACTTAAAGAGGGCGCCCTTGTGAGGCCTTAGGAAATTTTTAATTCTGAGGCCTTAACATATTGAACCTACCCAATAGCACAAACACTTATTTTCAGGAAATTTAAAAACTTATAAAATCTTATTTGAAGCCTTGCTCTCAAGCGAATTATTTCTGGTCAAATAAGTTTTCCTGTGCCTGGGTTTAAATTTCTAGTATGAAATAATAAAAATATGAAAAACATTCGCGTGTAAATTGATTTGACCTTACATAAAATGAAATACCAACGTAATTGTTACAAAATTTACTTTTTGAAAAACAAGAGTTAGGTATTTGCAAAAATGCTCCTCAAGAAAGTTCAAAATTAATATCCCACTTGAATAATTTTACAAATTACAATTTTATTTAGTTATTTGTATTATTTTGAATGAGTTTGATTTCGGTTTTTATCAACTTCGGATAAAGAAAATTTTTTTTTTATTTTCAAAAAAAAGTATCACAAGCAAACATACTTATTTTCTAAAATTGTTATAAACTATGAACGAAAAAATGGGGCGTTGCGTTTAAAAAACAAAATTGATGTTATTTTAGTGCATAATATGTGTTTTTTTGAACCATTTACAACATAGTTAAATTTAAAATCTTTATTTTCATAAATAAAGAAATTATACCCATGTTGTTTACATCCGGTAGTCTACCTTGACTCAAAAAATTTATTTAGTCTAGGTATGTATACAAAAGTATACTTTTAGTTATGGGAAATATGTGTGTTTATAAGTATTTAAATGTAAATACGAGCATCAATAATATTACATGTGTGCAATAACAATAAATAATATTACATGTGTGCAATAAATAATAATACAGGGTAAGTTTAAAGTAATGCATAAAAATCATAACTACCTTATTCTTTGGAATTTTCATAAACGGTGAAAGCCGTGCCGCAATATTTTTAAAAAACTTTATTTTGAACTCAACAAAAAAAAGTTTCGGTTGGCATGACGTCACTATGACGTCATCATTTTTTTTTTAATAGTATCATATGGTTTTTATATCATATAACAATACCTTATTAAGAGTGTTTTACAACGGTACTAAAAAGTTTACACTAGCGCTATCTAGATGTCATTAAAAAATTATGTAATTTCACCTTAAAGGATAGTTTTACGTTACTCGTCATGTCAACCGAGAATTTTTCTTAATAAAGTTTTTCAAAAACAATGCGATACGTCTTTTACGGTTTTTGAAAATTCAAAAAAATAAGTTGGTTATGATTTTCATGCGTTACTTTAAACTGAACTCTCGTTTACGGGAAAATTTAATTTTTTTATATACAGGGTGTCCCATTTGATGTTGGACTCTATGGGTATCTTTGTTATTATTGGAGATAGAAAGTCGGTTAAATGGGCAAAGTAGTAGAGATTTTTTTGAATATTAATAATTCATATACAAAAAATTTGAATATCGCATCGTTCCAACGCCATCTTGAAAAAACAAGAAAATGCGAGTTTTAAAATATGGCTATAACTTCTTTATTTTCTGTGGTACCAAAAAAGTTTTTTGATATAATATAGACAATTTTTTGTGTACAATGCAGAAAAACAAATGAATATTTTTTTTCGCTAACAGATTTACCGGAAATGAATCAAACTTATTTTTTTCTTATGGCATCCATATTGGATTTATACATATTCGGAATTAGTGTATTTTGCTGAGTAATTTGATATATCATATGTAATATTTTAAGAAAAATAAAATTATTTTAGTTTACAAACTTACATTGGACTTTAAGAGATGTAAATTGTCAATAACATAAATGTAACTATTTAAAATATTAAATGTAAAATAAATCTTAACACATATGTATTGACAGTTTACATCTATTGAAGGCCATTTTTGGTAAGTAAAATAAAATTGTTTCTATTTTTCTTAAAATATTACGTATGATATATCAAATTACTCAGAAAAATACACTAATTCGGAATATGTGTAAATACATTATGGCTGCCATAAGAAAAAAATAAGTTTGGTTCATTTCCGGTCAATCCGTTGGCGAAAAAAAACTATTCATTTGTTTTACTGCATTGTACACAAAAAATTGTATGTATTAAGTCAAAAAAATTTTTGGTACCACCGAAAATAACGAAGTTATAGCCATATTTTGAAAATCGCATTTTCTTGTTTTTTCAAGATAGCGTTGGAACGATGCGATATTCAAATATTTTGTGAATGAATTATTAATATTTGAAAAAATCGCTACTACTTTGTCCATTTAACCGACTTTCTATCTCCAATAATAACAAATATACCCATACAGTCCAACGTCAAATGGGACACCCTGTATACATCTAGATGGCGGTAGTACAAACTTTTTGGTACCTAATATGTAAAACAATCTTAATAAGGTATTATTTTATGGTATAAAAACCATATCAATCTATTTAAAAAAAACCGAAACTTTTTTTGTTGAGTTCAAAATAAAGTTTTTTAAAAATATTGCGACACGGCTTTCACCGTTTTTGAAAATTCCAAAGAATAAGGTAGTTATGATTTTTATGCGTTACTTTAAACTCACCCTGTATACTACAAATGTAACTAAGGGCGCGTTCCAGTAATGAACACTAAAGCCCACGACCACGACCGCAAAATTTTCCCGTTCCACTAGCTCAAAAGGTCACCATTCAACAAACAACCACGGAGACCCACGAATAAATACGGTCGTTGTGAGCTTCTTGCGGTCGCCATCGATGCACGAGAGAAAAAATCGCGGTCTTATGTAGAACGATTTTGCGGTCGTCGTGGGCTTTAGTGTTTATTACTGGAACGCGCCCTAAATAGTGGCTTTACAATAAGATATACATTGCATTGTTTTGTTAGGAAACTTGAAGTTTTATTATTGTACAATAATTTAAATATTAAAATATTTTTAAAAATCTGTCAGTTGAAAACCTAATTTCTTGTCTATTAAAACACAAATATTTTAACAAAATATGAAATGTGTTATTCAGTATTTGTAGAAATATTTAATATAAACATTTTCTGTGAAATCTCCTTAATAATAAAAATATATTTTTTGATTTTGGGGACAAAATGCAAAGGTCTATCCCAAATCCCAACCAAAAGACCTACATTGATAAAAGAACCAAAAAAACGAGGACGAATTTTAGAAAGAGAGTAAAGACAAAGGAGAAAATTGGACGAAAACCCGACGCATTCAAAAGGCCGAAAGAAAATAAGCGAATCACAAAACTCTTTTTGTATTTTAGTCACCTTTTTTATGGCTTTATAGTTGAAAAAAACGTAATTACTTACTATTTTATTTTTAAAAATATTTTGCCAAAATTTTATAGAATCGTGTATTATTTATCATAGGTACAATTTTCACCGGAAAATTAAAAGAAAAACGTCGATTTCTTGAATTATTTTGTATTTTATTCACCTTTTTTGATACTTTAGTTGGAAAAAACTTAATATATAACTTTTTTATTTTTATAAATATTTTTACAAAATTTTGTACAATTATATATGGTACTATCAGTTATCAATGGTACAGTGTTCGATGGAAAATTCCAACGAAAACTTTAGAAAATCGCCGATTTCTTGAATAATTTTGTATTTTATTCACCTTTTTTGGGACTTTAGTTGGAAAAACCCTAATAACTTTTTTATTTTTATAAATGTTTTGCTAAAATTTTATACACTCGTGTGTTGTACTATTATTTGTCATTGGTACAATTTTCGTCGGAGAAATTAAAAGAAAAACTTGAGAAAATCGTCTCAGTATTACAATTTTTGACAGAAAATTCCAAGGAAAACTGCAGAAAATCTTCGATTTCTTGAATTATTTTGTATTTTAATCACGTTTTTTTGGATTTTAGTTGGAAAAAACTTAATTACTTTTTTATTTTTATAAATATTTTTACAAAATTTTATGCAATCGTGTATAGTACGGTATCATTTATCAGTCGTACATTTTTCGCCGGAAAATCCTTAAAAAATAAGTTAAGAACTTTTCTATTTTTATTAAAAAATTTACACAATTTTGTACAACCGAAAATGCCGAAAGAATAAAGCTAAACAAATCCAATCTCAATTAATAAAGAGTGTTTGGTTTTAAAGGGCAAATAATGGACATAGTTATTTAATTGAATCTAGGTTTTTTTAGAAAATAAATTTTCGGTTTTTTTATATCAATATTTTGTAATTTTTGTCCTTTTCGACATTTTACCATTTAACGTTCGACCTATTGTCCGTGTATTTGTTCAAATAGGCGTTTTATCGTTTGACTTTTTTTATTTCGGTCTTCGGTCATTTTGGGCCTATTTTGTTTTGGCCTTTTCAAAGAAGCAGAACGTAGAAAGGCAACTTATAATGTTAAAATATAAAAATAAAAAAGACACTTTTGTCGTGTGGACACGTGTGGATATTCGATATTCTCAAGTTGTTACGATTTACTTGCGCAAATTTACCTGTTCAGCAAAACTGAGAAATCTCAGCGCTCAGAGTATAGACGACCCTTTAGGTCGTGCGTTTTTTCGTGTCTCATAAAAATGGGTATAACGTGTACATAATGTAAGTTATTTTTTTTAATTCTTAATAAATTTTAACACCCAAAATGTGGCCAATTATTAAAAAAAGTACCCGATTAATCTTTCAAAAGCCAGGAAAAGGTTTCGTCTTTTGAAAATTTAAAAAGTTTTTAAAATCATCTTCCAGCATATAATTTTTAATACACAATTATCTGTATATCATTTTGCAATCTATCCGACTTTTAAAAAATGTAGAGTCCTTCTTTAAATATTTATATAGGGTGTATCTTAATATGTGGGCCAAAATTGAACACACTTTTGTTTGTAATTAATTTCGGTTACATTTTATTTAAACTGAATATTCCGCTCCGAAATTATTATTTTTGTTTAAAATATTTGCAATAATTTTGGTAAAATGGGCTCTACTATAAAATAAAAAAATTTGGTATAGATATTCAATTTAAAAAATTGTTTAAACAAAAGTATTAGGTATTAATGAATTAATTTTAAATTTATGTTACTTAAACTTAAAAAAAGGATTGGCTTTTGTTAGAACTCTTTAATATTTATAAAAAGTTAATAATATACCTTCTTATTTCCGAACTTAACATTATAGAATTGCTTGTAACTCAAGAACAACGAATTGATTTCTACAAAAGTTTACTCAAATTAATAGTGAAATCCAAAAATATACAAGGTGTTCATTTAAAATATTAAACTTTTTTTTCAAATTATGAGCTCGTCTAAACAAGTCTTTAGAATTAGCAACTAATTTATAAACCTACTTTTTCAAATGCTAAAAATAGTTATAAAATTCAATTATTGTTTAATACATATCTAGAAATGTTCGTGTATTTTACCATACATATTTGTTGTTTTTTTAATAAAATGATTAAGAGGACTGGGAGTCTAAGTAGAACCGCGCTCCGATAGTAAATGTATATTTTGAGCTTCTTCTTGAATTTGGGGAAGAAATTTTGACCCAAAGTACATCCCACATAATTAAGCTGAAAGTACCAATAAAAATCTTCATTTACGTCCAAAAAATAAGATAAATAGGCCAAATTTTACGTATTTTTAATGATTTTTTTTTGCCATTTTGAATATAATATATTAAAAAACTGTCGCATACAAGTCTTAAGCAGAGGTTCCACTTTCGTATGATATTCTTATTTTGTATATAGCTCAATAAATATTCGCGTAGTTTGAAATATAAAAACAGGGAAAAACCCATATAATTTTGTAGACTCCATATCCTCTTAACAAATATTTAATTTGTAAAAGAAGACCGGCGAGAATACTTAATATATCTCAATACATCGTGAACCGTGAGGCCTGCTCAACCAAACCTACTGACATATGGCCATTTTTTATGAGCAATAATTTTGTATCGAATAATAAACTGTATATCGGCCCATCCCATAAAGTACATACCCAAATCCCGTATTTGGTATTTGTTGTACCATTCTAAGATTTGTAAATGACACCAATATAAGGGTAAAGCAGTCTCATCCACCAATTAACAATTTTCAGAGCCAGGGTGAGTTAACCATCAAAGAGCAGATCTCTATTTCGTAATTTGAAAAATGAGTTTAGAACATGAAGTAGAGACCCATGTGCGCTCTTTCTTAGAGGAACCAATGAATGTAAGTACAATTTTGATGTTTTCAATATCTACCGAAAAAAATTAAAACTGTATAGATCAGTGATCTCAAACTCAAATTGCCTGCGAGCCGGATGCACAATCTGAAAGCAGCTGACGGGCCGGAATTTTTGACCTAATTTTATTCTTTATATTATTGGACTAAATAAACAAAGTGGAATGTTTAGTATTTGTTTATATCAAATCCGCGGGCCGGATAAAATGGCTTCGCGGCCAGTTTGAGACCACTGTCGTAAAAAACAGTACATCTTATAGTGTGATTTACAATTTTTTTACGAATAATCTTTATGTTTGTATCCTATAACTTATTTTAAAAATATTTCTTTAGTTTTAGTTATCGGAAGCAAAAAACGTTAATTTTTTGTAAGGTATTTTAAAAAATATAATTTAGATTTTAGATGATATTTTTCAAAATGTCTACATCACGTTTTTTTTTATTTCTGAGTGTGAATGAGACTTTTCAAACTGAAAAAAATATTATTCTGTAATTTCAAATAAATTATATGCTTGATTATACCAGGGTCTCCCTTTCGTGGTTACCAAACTTCAGGGTTAGAAGTCAGAAATTGGAGAAAATTTTATGGACAAAAACGAAAAATAGGTCACCAATTTTGTTAAAAATCAGAAAATCGCTAATAATAATTTAAAAAATGTACGTAGCCTTACTTTTTTCGTTTTTTATCGATTAAATTCGCTCTAGTTTCTAACCTTGGAATTTGTCGAACCATGAACGAAACATATACCCTGTATAATTTAGGATTTTGGTAAACTTTTAAATAAATGCGTAAATATTTACAGAAATTTAAAATGGTTAGTGTAGAAAAGCTTCCTGAAGATGACGATGGTGATATAATTTTTGTTTATCGAGGAAACTTTAAAGGATACAAGATTGTTGCATTTATCAATCTAATAGAACATGACGAGTTAATTATGTTGTATATGGTAAGTTCGTAAGTTGAAAAAGTCTATAGTTTTTTTAAGTAGGACGAAAGTTAGAATCTATACAGGGTATCTCACGGGACGTTGTACTGCATGGGTATATTTGTTATTATTGGAGACTGACGCGCGAGTTTTGAGGATAAATTGTGAAAAATCATGAAATCGAGCATTGCGGCTGCAGCGAGATCGCAAGTTTCCGGAAACTTAATTTTCCAGTTTAGGATCGTCATCTTTAAAAATAATTTTAAATATTTTCAATAATAACTAAATACTTTCTAATACTAGTGTAACAACATGGCCAATCTTAGTTTTTGAAAACGATTATTAGCCAAATTATAGAATATGTTTTTCCAATCAGGGGCGTATTTAGGAGTACCCTAAGTAGGGTACAACCTACCACCGCAAATGTAAAAGATCCTTTTTTTGCTCTATGACCTATGACTGTGCCGAAAAATGATCGGTGGCAAAATCGCAACTCCGCCACTGTTTCCAATTGTATGTACCTATACCTATGTGTAATATTTAGAAAAACTATGTAAATTCTCGAAACGAAAATCTCCAGTAGTTTGGTGAATCATAATGAAACCAGGAAAGGAGCCTTGTATACCAAACACCATCATCATGATGGTGTTTGGTATATAAGGCTCCTTTCTCTTTATTACGATACTCGGGAGGTTCTGTCTTAAAAAGCTATAAAAGATGAAAGATGTGGGTTTTATTAAAAGTTTTTTTTACATTGATATTTTTGTTATATAACATAAATTATATTTTTTTTCTAGGTAAAGGCATGAATCCACCGGATTAATACCAATCTATGCATTTTAATTTTAGTGTTTTGTATTTAAATGTATCAAATCAATAGTATGATAAATAAATAATATTTTTATTTGCAGTTATTTGTTTTTGCTTTAATAATTTTTATATCCCAATGAAATAAAATCTTAATATGCAATTTCATTTTATCTATTTTATGCTACTATAAAACGTTTCCGAAATGACATCTACTCATTTAGGAAACGCATAAAAAACAAAGGTCATAACAAATAACCCAATATGTTGTCGTTCTGGGCTCAATCCTCCTGACAGTAAATTTTGGAAACAAAGAAACAGAACATTTTATACATAGTTTATTCTTTATACTGAATAATATTGTAGTATCTAATATCTACAGTTATTGTAGCTACTGTTAGATTTAGATGGAATTGTGAAACGTTTCTGAAAAGGGGAATTTGAATCTTAAAATATTTAAATTGCTGGCGATGAATGTACCCCTTTACTATACTACTACTATGGGACCACCCCTGTATAAAATTCAAATGTTAGTATGTTATATGGACTAAGAAAACACATTTATTGAACTAAAAACTTTCAATTTGACTTTCAGTTTTACCAGAAATGACACCAAATTCCTTACTTTAAAAGAAACACCATAGTTTTACACCCCTGTAATTTTTTTATTTAAGAAAATAAAAAATTGAAATTTTACTATATTATATGGCATAATGGCGCGTCCACATCTGAGCACGTATGCGAACGAGGCAAGCCGAGGCAATGCTTTCTCTCGTATCTGTTTGATGTGACGCATAAACAGATAGAAGAAAAAGCATTGCCTCGTTCGCGTACATGCTCAGATGTAAACGGGCCTTAAGAAATCGCATTTATTAAACTAAAAAAAAATCAATTTCACTTTCCACGGAAATACATGAACTTTCTTATTTTAAATGTAACACCCTACTTTTTTTGTACATATTATTAAACATTAGTAAAATTCAAGTGACAAACAATTTTTTTCCGAACTTTCAAAAAAAAATTGGATTTTTTTGGTAATTTTTTTTAATAAAATCTATTAAAACTACTCTTAAATAATTTAAATAGGTAAAATAAATTGTAAATTATGAAATTCATTCGGCCGATTTTGAGAAATTAATATTAATAATTTTTAAAATGCGTTTCTTGCAAATATCTTTATTTATTCAAATGGCATGATAGCTTAGTATAATATCTAAAGAATGCAAGTCACAAAAGAATCGGAGAAAAATTATCCGACGAAATCGGGTTCCGGAGTATTTATGCACGATGCATTTGTATAACCATCATAAAATTAAAACGCCTTTTTCACGAAACAAATTTTTCTAGAAAACCGCTTGGCGGTGATCAAGATATCTTAAGAACCACTCAACCGATGTTGGTGAAATTTGGTACATACTTTCTCTATATCTAGGGCTTGTCTTTAACAGAACGAATAATTTTGATTTGTTTGCGAACTATATTTTTAATTAGCAAAACTATAAAACGTATTTTAATCTTGAGTAAACCAACTTTACAGGAAATTTTGATTTTAGATGATCCAGCGTCAAGTAATTGTGATCACCGCGAAGCTCTTTAAAAAAACGTGTCGTAGGAAAAAAGGTATAAAAAACATACCAATTATAGCTAATATATGTAGAATCATATGATGTAAAAATAAATTTTATTTCACGTACAATTTTGCTAAAAAAAATTCGCCAAAAAATCGTTTTTTTCGTCTCCATGAGTAGGTATAATCCCTTAAGTTAGCTTACTTATTTTTAAACACCTGTTGATAAAATAAAAAGATTTAAAAAAATGAGTAAGGTAATTGTATTTTTCTCGAAAAGGGTGAATTTTATCCAGTTGGTATAAGAGGACCTTTTTTTGTCTAGAATTGAAAATGGAATATTATTCAAAAATTATTTTATGTTAACCATAAAAAAGTTGACGCTATTTATAATCCCAAACCTCTTTAAAACTACCCTTTCAGAGCTTTCAAAATAATCTGAAAAAAATCGAGAAATTATATCTTAAGCGTATTAGTATTCAAACTAAATTTCAAATCTTTACTACAAACCGTTTTCAAATAAATGACAAAAAACCAAGTTTAAGTCACAATATTTGAATGGCTGTAGTTCCCCTAGGAAGCGACTTCGTACATCCTGGATTTTTTCGCATCAATTTAGTTACACCCTGTATATTATTAAACAGTTGCTAGCAAAATTCACCTTTAGACCATTTTAATAACTTTAAACTAAAATCCTTAAAATGTTTTTAGAATAAACTAATGAATTCGCATGTTATCATCAATAACCAAGGAGATATAAAAGCAGTTTATAGGAAGCTTCACCTGTTTAATGTCTGTATACCCGAAAAGAACCTAAATTTACAGGAATCAGAATATGTATTTCCTGGACAAGAACTATTAAAGCCAATTGAAACTCCAGTTGGGTGCCTTGGTTTATCAATCGTATCCTTTTTCAAATGAATTTATATAATTACCTTTAAAAAAAGGTATTTTTCTTAATGTATAAAAGTGTTATGATTTACGTTTCCCGGAAGTGAGCACTTTATTGCGAGAAAGTGGTGCTGAAATTTTAACATATCCATCTGCATTTACCACCAGTACTGGTGAGGCCCATTGGAAGGTTTTACTGCAAGCCAGAGCGATTGAGAACCAATGTTACGTAGTGGCACCCGCACAATATGGAAAACACAATGAAAAACGAGTTTCCTATGGAAATGCTGTGGTATTAATTTATTTTTTTATAAATCATGTTTATTAAATAATTATTCATTAAGATAGTTGATCCATGGGGTAAGATTATTGCTGAATCAAAAGTGTATAATTCCGAAGGACCAAATGAAGATGAAAATGTTATTTTCGCAGCAATTGACCAAAATAAACTTAAAACTATTAGGAAAGAAATGCCAGTTTTTAATCATCGTCGAAATGATATATACAATTTGAAGTTAGTCCATAAGACGGATGTGGTTAGCATAGATGATCAAAAATACAAATTTGCTCATATTGATATTCCACCATCAACAGTATTTTATCGTTCGAAGTACTCCTATGCATTTACTAATCTTAGATGTGTAGTTCCAGGACGTATCCTTTTTAAATATGCAAATACACACACTTCCAAATAAATTTAACAATATAATGCCATTGTTTTTAATTTATCTTTCGTTCGGTAGATATTAGGTATAAAAAAACCCTCGAGTCTCTTTTTGCCAGTTTTTGTGTTAAATTAAAAATTAAATATTTTTTGTTCATAATCCGTTTAGGGTCAAAACATCTACTTATTAGCAATTTTTCTTAAAAATGGACTTAGATGTTTTGGTGAGTTCAGTGCGTTGTGCAAATCGGTTGTCCGATTTAAAGAAAGAAGAACTCAATGATTTTTTTGAAACTGTGGTTAGAGTCCAAAAAGTTCTTGAAATGGTACATAATACCAATTCGTCTACTATATGCATACAAGATGGGAAAGATGCTGGACAAACTGTCCAGGTAAGTAAAAAATAAGCATTTCATTTTCAATTTTTCTTTTATATGAATTAACACTTAGTTTGAGTAAAATTAGTTACTACATTTAAATTCTTATTATACAAAAATTAGTCTCATATAAATGTTGATCCCAAAAAAAGGAAAAAATTATAAATGAAAGAATTGTTCTTACTGAAGGCCATCAATTCCTGCGCATTTTTTTTCTACTACAAACACTAAAAGAATCCTAAATAACTAAAACTGCTTTTTTTTACATTTGACTCTCTATCTTATCCTCTTAAGGAAATCAGTTTAACGATTAAACATTCATATCACAGATATGCATTTTTTTAATATTATCATTGTGATTATTTAAATAGTTCAAATTTGTACAAAATGCTACTTTTTATCATATTTTAATATTTGCTTTTAATTTTATAGCAAGTACATTGCCACATTCTACCAAGAAAGGAAAACGATTTTGAAAGAAATGATGATATTTATGAACAATTGGCTAAGCACGACCGCGAGAATTCGTCTCCTCCAAGATCAAACGCAGAGATGTCTTCAGAGGCAGCAATTTTAAGACCCATTTTTTTGAAATTATAGGTAAAAAGTAAATAAATATTTTAAATTTATTATAATTTAAGGGGTGTACTAATAAATATTTTAAAATTTTGTGTGATATTTTTTAACTCGAGTATTGACTAGAAAAGTATTTGGAATTTCCTTTTATTTATAAGGCTAAAACAGTAAAGCAGTACATATTTAATTGGGGTAATGTGTAAAAAGCTAAAATATAAAAAAATATTTTTTTTTATATTGGCAAATTCAAAAAATATTTACTATTTAAATACAGTTCTTTTTCCTTTTGTAATGTGAATGGCTTATAATTTTCATTTTATGTCAGAATTTGCAGTGTATTTATTTATTTTCCACAGGTGCTAATATTATTTACAATTTACTTGAATAAGTAATAATGAAGCAGGGCCTAAACTAAGAGTTTTCTTAGGGGGCGTTCAAGGGCAATAAAGTATAATGTGCCTATGAACAAAATTATACCATAAATAATAAAACGATTTTATTATTTCTCGGATAATATAGTAATTTTTAAAATGTAAAAACAAGAGATAATTTGGAAAATGCATATACACTACCCACTATCGTCCTTAAAGTATTTGCCGACGTATTTGCCTAACTCAAAATTTTAAAACTACATATTTGTAAGAATAATAAAAAAACGCAACGAATATGTTTGTCCAAATTTAATATATCAGGCCACACAGATACAGCGTGCGTCTCGATTTATGAGACGATTCACGGCGTTTCAATTTTGCGCATACGCCTCTTTCGTAAAAATTATAATTTATTGTCCCACCAAGTTGCTTACAAAAACCCAATCCACCAATCCCGAGGCGTTGCGCTCACAATTCAATTGTATCAAATGCAAATTTAAAAAATGCAAATACGATTGGTGTTTACGCGACGCGGTGATAAGATGAATAAGCGCCGCGCGCCGGCTCCAAGCGCATGAGAATCTCACTGTCTCATTTGCTTGACGCAGCAATGCATTTAAACTGGGTAAAAAGCTAAGATACGTACTCCTAATTTTCACATCAAAGATCTGTGTTTTTCGTCCGATTTTCAAAAAAAAAATTGCTTTGTAAAGGAGAATGTTCATTTTAACACCCTTTCTAATTTTATTTATTTAGGGGTACGCTAACACCTTTAAAAGAAATTCCCAAAACGTTCAATTTATTGTACTGTTTTACCGATTGTTGAGTCGCCGGCATCAATTTTAAAAAATTGTAGCGCCGTTGGGGTTTAAAGGGAAGCAACGAAATTTGGCACTGTTAATTCGTACATCCTAAAGGTTAACCTGACAAATTTTCAAGTCTCCAGGGCTACGGGAAGATCCACGTCACCTGGATAAACAAGATGTACTTTAAAATCGTCTTTAAAAATGTGTCATATTTTAAAGCGTTTTGTTAAAATTAACCCCTAATATTGCAACTCGATTTACGACAAAAACTCATTTTGATCCTTTCGTTTTTGAGATATGACTGAAAAATCCTCCGTTTTTACAAAATTATTAATATCTCTAAAAGTATCTGATTTCAAAAACCGATTGCCGAGACAAATTTCAAAGTCCTGATCTTAAAAAATTCTTAAATAATTCGATTGATTTCAAGATCAACCCCGAAATAAAAGAAAATGATGTTGGGAAGTTAAAACTTCACAAAAACATTTCAGAATTCCTTACTTTTTTGTCTCTAAACCCTTCCAAAGTGGTTAAGCTAAACTAAATTAGTACTTGACTGACAAAAATAAAAATTTTCTCGAACCGTATTCAAAATGAATCAGGGTACTACCAAACTTCCAAAAAAGGAGAACATTATTATGATCGTTTTACAAAAGTTAACTATTTTTATAATATTTTTTTCAATTCCACCATATTAGAAGATACCCACATTACCAAAATTGTTTGTGAAGTTTTAAATTACCAAAATCATCATTCATTTGCCAGCCGGATATTGACTTAATTCGGAAGATAAGGTCCTGAAAATTTTCTCAGCTATCGGTTTTGAATTTTGTCTCTACGTAATTTTAAAAGGAAGCCATATTTTCCAAAAAAAGAAGTAAAACTGGTGAATTAAATTTGTAAGAAAAAAATCACAAAATTTTGCTAAAATATTTATACCCAATACAATCTAGGATTAAATTATTTTTAAGGCAATTATGTAGAAAAAATTATGACGTTTGGTCTATCGTACGTTCTAGTAGAAATAATACTTTTAGAGATATTAATTATTTTCTAAGAACGGAGTGTTTTCAGTCATAACTCATAAACGAAAAGAGATTTCAAAATGATTCTGTTTTTTTCTCGTAGAGAAGACCTTAAAACGTTTCCTGGAAGGTTCAATACGTCATAGTCAAATCCAATATTGGAGGTTAATTTTATCAAAATGCTTTTACGAATAGCTAGTGCTAAATATCGTGACTTTCCTATAAATCCCGATTTTACTATTTTTTTTATTTGAAGACGACTACAGAATTTTTAACTGTTAGCGTACTAGAAAAATTAGTAAGGGTGTCAAGATGAACATTTTCTATTCAAACGAAATTTGTTTTTAATCGGACGAAAAAAACAGCTCTTATAGGTAAAAATTGGAAATACCCTTTAAAAAATTAACCGATAAATCCTTTGTATCCAGCCGCCAGTGCCTAATTTCGGCGCTGATGCATTTTTTAAAATTGACTCCGTCAGCGTCGACTCAACAATCGCTAAAATACCACAAAGTAAGGGCGTGTCTAGGATTTCATCTTGGGGAGGGCAAATTATTGATGAAAATTCAAAATTGGGCGATTTTGTCGGGATCCCGAAATTAAAAAAAACCTAGGTTACCCTAACATAATCTTAATATTTTATAATTTTGCAAACATATTCAGGATGTCTCGAAAATGGCACAAGAGCGTAGTACGTTGTTGGAGGCCCTTCCGCCTTCAGGGAGATCCTCAGAAAAATAGTTTAAAGGTCCTCTTGACCAATTAAGATATGAGACAAAGTTGGGTATTCAACTTTTTTTGGTATGAATTATAAAACCCGCTAGTGGTTCTTAAAAGTTTGTGTTCTCATTAGTCGTGAAGTAATAAATTAAATTTTAATCCTATTATTCACAATTTATTTTTTTAAATTGAAAATTGTGACGGGTAAATATTGTAGGTAATTTTAAATAAAAAAATTGATTTCCCAACGTTGTCTCATCAGATCTCGGTCATTTGGTTAAGAGGATTTTTTAAGCTATTTTTCGGAGAGCTCTGGCGTCATTTTTGAGACTTGGGACATCCTGTATTTTAAAAATTGTTAATTGAAAATATTTACAGTATATCTCAAAAAGAAGTGATGAGAAGAATATCGTAGAAAGTAGGCTGTACTTATCTACAAAAAAAAACAATTTTTTAATTTTCACAAAATAATTAATAGCTCTTAGCTCCAAAAGTATTATCTGTACCAGGACGGAATAAAAAGTAATTTTCGTTTGAATACCCAGTAAACCAATTTGTAACTTATATATAAAATACACATAGATAGCTCGTAAATTCTCCTATGTAGCTAATTTAACGTAAAATGTATGTATATTTTACATATATAATATTATATTATTTTCTCTATGTTAATAATAAGTAAAATTTATAATGTGTTATTTATATAGAATTATTTACATATACAATTCATAAGTTCGTATACTGTATATTTTATATATAAATAATTATTTATTATTAATGTAAAATATCGCCTGTGTTATTTACATTAGACATTTAATGTAAAATATACCTACATAAATTATTTACATATATTCTTTATGTAAATAATTCATACATAAAATATAAAATAAAATAAATTATTAGAAAAATGTATGGAAGTTGGGTTAGAATTTATTTATTTTGTTATAAATAATTTTAACTACTTAATTTTTATATTTAATGTCTTTATTTTGAATATTTTTAAAGTTCAGAATTTTTTCTTAATTTTTTTTTTTAAATTATGCGAGAAGGGTTAAAATTCATTGTTTATTTTGTTATAACTTTTTTTAACTTGACTAATTTATATTTATGAATATTCAATATATTTATGAAAATAATATATAAAAATCCTGGCCAAGGATATTATGCATAAAATAATAAAAGCAAAATATACTGCAAAATTGCGCTTACCAAAGAAATCCAACATTCAACACCGACATTATTAGAAAAAAGTTGAGTTATAATTTATAATTTATTTATTTTGTTAAAAATAATTTTAACTACTTAATTTTTATATATAATTGAACTTCTTTTAACTGCACTAATTTATTTTTAATTTTTTTTTATTTGTATTAAAACAAATATAATATATGTGGAATTGCTTTAAAACAATGTTTTTGTGTCTTCATTTCATGAAGCCTCGATGGTCGAACGGTTAGGTGGCTTGATTCGACAATTTGCGACTGCAACGGCGTGGGTTCGAATCCCGCAAATCCCACTTTAATATTAATTTATTATACTTGTGATTACTTACTAGAAATGGCCTGGTTGCTGCTAATTACTACATTGTACCGTCCAAGCAAAAAAATGATATTTTTGGTTTTTATTTACTTATATCTGATATATATTTTGTATATAAAAATTTACATAATTTACACATAATAACCTATCCCCAAATATGGCTGACATCCTTACATGATTTATCCCTAATTTCTCTCTAGATTTTACATAAGTTTTCTTACATGTTATATATATTTTACATAAATAATACCTCTTTTGGTTTACTGGGTATTGTGTATTACTGACCGGATTAGTACAAAAAATGCAACTAACCAGTTTTAACAAAGTATAAAATACGCCCTCTTGCAATAGTTTGCATCAGTAATCATTCGCAAAAATTAAAAAACAATTTTTGAAAAAAAATTACCCCTGCCTTAAAAGAATCTTTAGAAATTTCGTATGATTTTAAGATTGACCTCGCAATTGAAAAATGAGGATTTTGGCAACTTAAAAATTTAAAAAAATTGAAGATAATGTAGGTACTAAATTTTGCGATTGTGTTAATGTGTATTTTTGAAAATTCATATTTTGCTTAATAATCAAACTTTTAAAAATTAGTACAAAAGTTTTTGAAATATATTTTTGTCATAAGTACTAATTAATTCTCTTTAGTTTGACCACTTTGGAAGGGATTAGATACAAGAAAGTAATGAATTCCGAAATGTTTTTGTGAAGTTTTAACTTCCCAACATCATTTTCTTTTATTTGCGTTGATCTTGAAATCAATCGAATTATTTAAGAATTTTTTAAGATCAGGACTTTGAAATTTGTCTCGGCAATCGGTTTTTGAAATCAGATACTTTTAGAGATATTAATAATTTTGTAAAAACGGAGGATTTTTCAGTCATATCTCAAAAACGAAAGGATCAAAATGAGTTTTTGTCGTAAATCGAGTTGCAATATTAGGGGTTAATTTTAACAAAACGCTTTAAAAGATGACACATTTTTAAAGACGATTTTAAAGTACATCTTGTTTATCCAGGTGACGTGGATCTTCCCGTAGCCCTGGAGACTTGAAAATTTGTCAGGTTCACCTTTAGGATGTACGAATTAACAGTGCCAAATTTCGTTGGTTCCCTTTAAACCCCGACGGCGCTACAATTTTTTAAAATTGACGCCGGCGACTCAACAATCGGTAAAACAGTACAATAAATTGAACGCTTTGGGAATTTTTTTTAAAGGTGTTAGCGTACCCCTAAATAAATAAAATTAGGAAGGGTGTTAAAATGAACATTCTCTTTTACAAAGCAATTTTTTTTTTGAAAATCGGACGAAAAACACAGATCTTTGATGTGAAAATTAGGAGTACGTATCTTAGCTTTTTAGCCAGTTTAAATACATTGCTGCGTCAAGCAAATGAGACGGCTGGAGCCGGCGCGCGGCGCTTATTCATCTTATCATCGCTTCGCGTAAACACCAATCGTATTTGCATTTTTTAAATTTGCATTTGATACAATTGAATTGTGAGCGCAATGCCTCGGGATTGGTGGATTGGGTTTTTGTAAGCAACTTGGTGGGACAATAAATTATAATTTTTACGAAAGAGGCGTATGCGCAAAATTGAAACGCCGTGAATCGTCTCATAAATCGAGACGCACGCTGTATATTTATTTAGTACACATTAGTCGATTCTGTGTATCCCTCTTTCTCTATTACATATTACATCAGCGTATAATGTAAGCATTCTTGACAATTATTTTGTTTTTGGAAACAAGTAACTGGGGAAATTATAAATATCAAATTGCGGATCATAAATGCTGAGACACAAAATGGAGCCGAGGCTTAGATTTGACCATAATTTTTAAAATAAAGATGAATTTTTATGTGTTAAGGCCTATTTAGACGAGCACAGAGCACATAAATCTTGTACAAGATTGACTCAGATGCTACTGCACATTGCTCAGTAGAAATGATCTGAGTCGATCTTATACACGATTTATGTGCTCGTCTAACTCGACCTTAACACATAAAAATTCATCTTTATTTTAACAATTTTGATCAGATGCTACTGCACATTGCAGAGTAGAAATGATCCGAGTCGATCTTATACAATATTACGTGCTCGAGTAAAACGGTCTTTAGACACTTATCAAACGAATTTTATTTTTTTTTACTTAGATGCACTTTTATATGAATTTTCAAAATTAAGAATGTTTATTCAACAAAAAACAAATTTATCTCATTTAAAGTGCAATTCTATCATTTTACAGTTTGCTAACCAAAAGTTAAGTCTTATTTTTACAAAGTGGAATTTATATTATCCATAAAAATGCATTAGCTCCATGGAGCTTGCGTAAGATCGTAAAATATTTCTAATTCAATAGGATTTTTGCGCGAACTGCTTAGTAAAATTATCTGTCATTTGCTTGAGTTACTTTGAAGATAAAATAACGTTGCTGAATATTCATGTCTAAATTCTAGTTGTCGCGCAAACAAAAGAAAGGAGCTTTGGTATAGTTTTATGGCCGCTACAAGTTACAAGTGGAAATTAAAACTTGAACAAACTTGGAGTATGGATACTGGATACAATTGCCATGCAGCCAAAATCCATATATGTATATACCGGGTGGAAATGAAACTAGGGCCACCCCTGGCATTTCTTTATTTATGGAAATAAAAAATTAAAATTTTAGTATATTATATGATCTAAGAAAACAAATCTAATGGATCGAATAAATTTTTAATTTTACTTCCGGTTTATCAGGAAATGGCATCCACTTTCTTATTTTAAATAAAACCCCCTGATTTTTTCTACGTAAAATCAAACATTGGTTAATTTTAAGTATGTTTATGACAAAAAAATATTTTTTTCAAAACTTTAAGAAAAAAAATTGAATTTTTTTTTGGTAAAAAATTTGAGTAAAACCTACAAAAACTATTTTTAAACATACATATGGGATATCACAGTAACCGGAAAAAAAACCTCTATTTAATTAGGGGGTGGCCCTTATATCATCCCATTTAAAAAAGTAAAGATAAAAAATAATATCTCAAGAACGGTGAAATAAATTTTATAAATTACAATTTATTTTAGGTATTTATATTATTTAAAAATAGTTTTTGTAGGTTTTACTCAAATTTTTTACCAAAAAAAATTCAACATTTTTTCTTAAAGTTTTGAAAAAAAAATTTTTTTTGTCATAAACATACTTAAAATTAACCAATGTTTGATTTTACGTAAAAAAAAATCAGGGGGTTACATTTAAAATAAGAAAGTGGGTGCCATTTCCTGATAAACCGGAAGTAAAATGAAAGATTTATTCGATCCATAAAATTTGTTTTCTTAGATCATATAAGATACTAAAATTCTAATTTTTTATTTTCATAAATAAAGAAATGCCAGGGGTGGCTCTAGTTTCATTTCCACCCGGTATATGTATATTTAAGAGACTCGAGTTAAGCTATTAGGGGTCAAGTTTCAGAAAAAACTAATGATGCAAATATTAAAAAATATATATTGGTGTTGAATGTAAAATGTAAAATTAAATATATGTGTACATAAAATCAAAATACTTATGTACAATTATTTTGATAAACAATATTTAGGTTCGGAAATTTTGACTATTAAAATGATGGCAAAATAACAATTTGAATTCATTATGAAAACTAAAAATAATATTATAATAATAAATTTAATTTAAATATTGGCAATCCAAAAAAAATTGGGATTTCCCATTTACTAAAAAACATTACTCACACTACATATAAAATAAGAGAAAATAACTTTAAATTAATAGTTAATGGAAAAATAATTACAAATTTAAATGATGTTACCAATAAATTTAATATTTACCGTTTTTGAAAATTCCAAAAAATGAGGTAGTTATGATTTTTATGCGTTACTTTAAACTCACCCTGTATATTCAAACGAATATAATGGTTATGTATTTTTTATCATAATTAGTTTCACTTATTGTTACAATTTTATTTTATGTTTATTATTATTTAGTTATAATTTTTATTGTAATTTTATTAATCTCTTGAGTGAGATTATTCACAAGAATAAATAAATAAAATTTACATTTACTTCAAAATTAAAAATGTTCACTAAAATTTGCCTAAAAATACCTATTTTTGAGCTGATTTTCATGAAAAAATGGTCCAATTAAGCGGACCAAATAAGCGGCCTAATTTTACATTATATCCATAGACTGGGATAAGGATTTTTGGTCCAAATAGCCGGCAGGTCCAAAATAGATATTGTTATCTGGAGAATTTTTATCATTTTTCCATAGCTTTTAGTGTAACAACGCAAATCGAAATTTGCATTCGAAAAAGGAGTGGGAAAATGTCAATAATAAAGTGTAAGATAAAGACAGAACACAATTCTCTCGGTCGAAAAAGTTAATGAATAGGTGAACTAAGTGCTAAGTGAGGAATGAAAGTTTTTTCGATTTTTTTCAACTGTATGGATTATCTACAAAAAATAAAAATATTTTAACCTTTTTTATTTAAATTTACAAAAAAAGAGTATCTGGAATAAAAATCAATAAATAGATTTTAGATCCTTTTTTAACACTTTTAAAGTAGGATCAAATTTTTTGAACACCTTGCATATACAGAGGGCATCTCAGACCAGCCGTCAGGGTTTATAAAAAGTTAAAGGTGAACACCCTATTTTTTGAAGGGGTTATTTTTATTTAGAAAAGTCAATCTATCATCTAACACAGTCCTTCAAAAACTGTGGCTTCTTGTAGGAAAATAAGAAAAAATAATAATATTTATATATTATTTTGTCGACTTTTATCTACATAAATATGGTATATTTAATAATCTACACTCTACACACGTCAACACTGTAGAAATTTTAATATTGTTAGATAAGAAATTTTTATATTTTATGAAGAATATATAAATTAATTTCATAAAATGCGGCCATAAAGAGAAATAAACAGTTTCTTCTGGGTATTTTATATTAATTATAATTAATATAATAAATTATGAAATCCCTGTTTTACAATATTTTACAAATAAATTTGATGTGAAAGGAATATGTGAATGGTGCTAGGCAAATATTCTTATTAATTGGGAGTTTTATACATATGTATAATATTATTATAAAAATACAAAAAAATAAATTATTTATAAATTTATTTAGCATAAAAAAATAATTATACATCTAATGGATACAACAAATAGTTATTTTTTAAAATTATTAAAATATGGATAATAAACTAAATAAATTTCTATTTTGGTCATTTTTAAATCACAAATGGACACTTACATATTTTTTGATTTGCTACTGCAAAAAATACACTTTTGTAATATTCTAGTAACAAAACATGGAAATATTTAGTCAAAGTCAAATAAACAGTATATTTTGAAATATTCTAGATATTTTTTACATTTATTTGAAATTTAGTTTTTCAACTTATTTACTTTTAGAGTTACTCATCATTATTAATTTGAATTTGGTTTCAAAATTAAATAAATTAAAATTGCAATTTTGGCGTGCTTGATGAAAAATTTATTAAAAATGCGTTAACTTACACTACTTACATACTGGTATTGATGACTTGGATATGATTTTTTTGATAAATCTGGACCTCTGTAGAATTGGGTTCCAAAAGTGAGTTGGAGGAGTTGAATCTCACTTTTTAAAATTAAGTTAAGAGACCACTTCTCCACTTACTTTCAAGAACCTTTTAAGGCGTTTTATTCCCATTGCTGTTATCGTCAATTCCAGAGTAAATGCGGCCGTCTTATCAGTTTTACGTAAATGTGAATGTTTATTTAAAAATTACACGTTTAATAAAATCATAATGCAAATATTACTTACCTATATTTGTATTCCCAGGCAAACGTCTACTAAAAAATTTAAAACATGGAAGAGTTAGATCTGACAACAACCAAAATAAATGCCAAAGACCCAACCTTCCACCTTCTAAGTTTTTTGTCTTGCTAAGTTTAGGTCTCGCAGGTGAAAAACACTTTCTTAATTTGAACGAGGATAAGACTCCCATGAATTTTATAGTGGAAGACAAACCTTTATTTATTTTACTGATATCAATAGCCAATAAATTCGATTCAATTGCGATAAGATATTTCCACCAAGATGTGTAATATATTATAAATAAACTTCAAATTACCCACCTTCAACGTCTTTTCTTTGCAACAAAGTTTTAAAATATAAAAATATTTAAATAATGAACAAACTATTATTTTAGTATTTTCATAAGATTAAATATTTTATTTTTATTTACATTAAAATACCAAAAAGTATGAATAATGTTACAAATATTTAAGATTTCTGATAAATTAAATAGAGAAACTTAGGTGAAATAACACTTAAAAACTTATGATTCGATTTAATAAATCAAATAAAACGTATTAATATTATTAAAAGAATAAATAGGTATTAAAATGTTCGATGAACATACATATTTGAAGTTAAAAAGTAAATTGTGTAGAGTAGTTAAGAATAATTCTATTTTCAAGTATATTTTTTAATATTTTGTCTACTAATAAAAACTTAATTATATATTTATGTATTATTATTACACATTACAAAATATGTAATAACATTTATTTTTTATTGATATTCATATTACATATTATCTTTCACTCTAAATAAATAATTTAAAAATATTTTTTTAATATTTATAACGAAAACGAAACGGTTCAGTTTTAAAATAGTTAATTTTTGAAAAATCGCTGTGCATTTTTGATTTTGAATATCTTTAAAACCAATCTCGAGGTAAAATGATCTTTCCAAGAAGGTATTACTTTCTCCATCATGCCAATTATAATTTTAGGGGTTGTGTCCATAGGACACAGGGATGAATGGATTTTTGCATCAGTTCTATTGCAAAATATGTCCCCCTTCGAAACTAACTTGACCTGTCCGAGGGTTTTTTCCATTTTTTTATTAACTATTTTAAAACTCAACCGTTTCTTTTTCGTTGGCCCACCCTGTATATGTATGTACACAGGTACAAAAAAGATATACAGAGTGATGATAAACTTTGGAACAAAATTCATAACTGTCGTATTTAATTTTTTGATAAAATCGCTCGGCCAGGTCAATTTTACTTTTTAAAATGCCATCTCTTAGTATAAAAACAACATTAATGATGTCACTGGTGATTTAACAATGACATCATCGATTTTTTTAAATGAAACTCCCCACTTTTTATACTCGTTTTTGATAGACATTTACATATGTCACTAGATACGTTTCGTAAGATCTTAAATTTACAAAGAATAAAATTTTAAATTCA
Source organism: Stenus bimaculatus (assembly GCA_963971135.1). NCBI lineage: Eukaryota > Metazoa > Arthropoda > Insecta > Coleoptera > Staphylinidae > Stenus > Stenus bimaculatus. The sequence continues at coordinate 64,342,678 of OZ020180.1, read as the reverse complement.
AACGATTTACCATTTATTGAAATCAGTCCAAGCGATTTTCTCAACAAAATTAAATACGGCAGTTACGAATTTTGTTACAAACTTTTTATCATATCACCCTGTATACAGGGTGTCCCATTTGACGTTGGACTCTATGGGTATCTTTGTTATTATTGGAGATAGAAAGTCGGTTAAATGGACAAAATAGTGCATTTTTGTATCTCCAATAATAATTCGTTAACAAAACAGTTGAATTTTGCATCGTTTGGGCGCCATCTTGAAAAAACCCAAAATTGCCATTTGCAAAATATGACTGTAACTTCTTTATTGTAGGTCATACCAAAAAACGTTGTTAAGAACACAGAGGCAGGTTTTTATCTAAAATTCAATAAGCTAATCAGATTTTTTCTTAAGTCACTGGATTGCCAGGAAATAATCTAAACTTTGTTTTTTCTTATGGCGGCCATATTGGACTTACACATATTTGGAATCAGTGTATTTTTCTGAGAGTTTTGATATACCATGTGACATGTGTCACATTTAGGTAATAAATATTTTACGGAAAATGGGACAATTAATAAGACGCAAACGTCGAAATTTTTAAAATAGTAATATAATAAATAATTTTAAAATTTGACATTTAATTTACATGCAACACACAATGCAATATTATTGTATATTGTGTTGCCTAAAATTCATTTCTACTCTGCCCTTTTATTCCTTGTCAGTGCAAAGTAGTAATTTCTACTCCTAGGCAGCACAAAGTGACCATAGAATATAGAATCAACGAACATAAAAAGTGACTTATTAAAGCCTGCCAAACGTCACAGAAGACTGTACTTTAACGACGTTTGAAGAAATTTTTTTTTATAAAAATATACCGGGTATCCACGAAACAACCCCTGTAATTTATTTATTCATCAAAATAAAAATTTGAAATTTGATTATGTTATATGTTATATGGCATAAGAAAACGCATTTATTGAACTAAAAAAAATTAAATTTCACTTCCGCTTTCACCGGAAATTAAACTTGTTAGGAGCCCAAATTTGGTATAGTTTTGATGACTCATTCGGCATTTAATCGAAATACTGCCTACTTTTTGACTATTGGAAAACGCGGCCCTCGCTCTATCAATTAAAATAAGCTTCATTGTGGAGACCCTTATAGTTTCAATTTTTTTAATCAAGAAATAAAAAATTGACATCACGTTTTGTGTGATTTTTAAGAAAAACATTTTTTTTTTCGTGAAACTAACGTTTTTTTGTAATAACTTCAGAATGAACCGATAGAGAAATTTCAAAAGGGGTTTATTAGATTTCATGAAAATACAACCAATAAAAAAGGTTTAAAATTTTTTTATAAAGAAATAAAAAAGTTACAGCATGGTCTGCGTTCTGTGTGAATTTAAAAAGAAAACGTTTTTTTCGTAAAAATTACGTTTTTTGTAATAACCGGAATGCACCGATAGAAAAATTTCAAAAGTACCTTATTTATTAGATTTCCTGAAATTACAACCTGTTTTATTGGTTGAATTTTCATGGAACCTAATAAATAAGGCCCTTTTGAATCCGAAGTTATTACAAAAAATGTTATTTTTACAAAAAAAATCAATTTTTCTTAAAAATCGTTCTTTTCGTAAAAGTAACTTCGGAATGAATCGATAGAAAAATTTCAAAAGGGTTGTATTTATTAGATTTTATGAAAATACAACCAATAAAACAGGTTTCAATTTTTTTTTATCAAGAAATAAAAAAGTTACAGCAGGTTTTGTGTGATTTTTAAGAGAAAACGTTTTTTTGTAACAACTTCGGTATGAAAGCCAATGATATTTTCTATGGGTACATAAGTTTAGACGTCTTTTCAAATTGTTTACTTAAAATTGTCGGTTCCCATTAAAAATTGTGATGACGTCACATAGGCATTGTACGATGACAGTCGCAAAATGTCCGCAGTTACATCCACATATTGTGTTTTTTTACCAATTTCAAATCATATTGTATCTAATTTTCTCGAGCAAATCATTCAAATTTTGGTAAAAATACAACTACAATTTTACGTGTTTTTTTGAAAATTTCACTGTCTTTTTTGAATTTATTCTATATTACATACTCGCCCTGTATATTTGAAATATTGGTGAATTTTAATTTTCAAGTTATCTCGTCTGATAATAGCGATAAGAGTGACGTTTGTTTTAATGCAAATTCTCTCTTTTCTAAAATCTAAAAACGAATCTCTTTTTATTTTATTTGATTTTTTACTAATAAAACCGGAGAGAGGATGGAATAATTTAAAGTCATCAGCTTTTTGGTATTTTTTTTCTCAAAAATTCATGATTTTGTAAATACATTTTGTCTCCTTTTCCTTTTGATTACGAACTTTAATTATTTCATTTTAACCAATCGATTTTTAAATAATTTCCTATTTTAATAATAAAAATTTCTGGGGCACTATCACTATTTAATTTTTTTTTAATTTTATTAAACCTGATCTACATATACCTAAATAGGACATACAAGAGAATAAAATAATACATAACACATATTAACATATTTATTATTCATAATACGTATAACATAACTTTTAATAATATGAGATTAGAGTAAAACCTAAAACAGGTCGAGTTTTAAATTTAGCATTTCGAAAGTAATTTAACCATATTACACACATTTCTCTCCCCCAAGTGTGGGGTACTAGCCCCCATAAATATTAAATGCCAACGGGATTCGAGTAATATTTCATCTAAAAACTGCTAATAAATGGAATTTAACAGTATTAATTAAAGTCTAACATTCGTTTTACGATATATCTCTTACGGGTTTAAGAAGAAGTGGTGCAAATTTGCATCACTTCTTTTGGGTTACTTTGAAGTAACCCAAAAAGCAAAGTGAAAAATATTCGGAAATTCACGTTTATTTCAAAAAATGCACCGAATAAGTCTTTATTCAGCATTTAAACTTTATTTTATACCTATTCTTTTTTTGAGTTTTAATATTTATTTTAAATTTTGTTTTTAATTTTTTATAAATAAACGAATCATTCGATTTTTATTTAATTCATATTGTTAATCGACCTGCTGTAGGATTTTGATCAAATATCAAATAATATATCATATTTTTCAAATTTATGGTGGCGTTACATATGTTATACTTTTTACACACACTATACATAAATGTATGTATATGAATACCAATTTTTAAAGTCTGCATTCTCATAATATGTGAATTTTCATTATAATCTTTTAGAGCGTTATATTTTATTTTAAACTGTTTTATTGGGAAAATAAATTTATTTTATTAATAAAAAACCCCAATAAACTGTGATTAATAGTAAACTAAAAATTATGGCATTTTTTGTTCTAAGAAATGTATCATATCAAAAAATAAATACCCTAATACACGCCTTTAAAATATTTTGTGTAAAATTCCTGTATCCTATATTTATTATCGATATCATATCAAGATTAAGAAAAAAACATTACTTTAGTTAAATATTTGGATGTATTTTTATTAGTTAATCTTCTCTACTATTTGTTTAGATACAAATATTTACTTTATTGAATTGCAAGATTTTTGTTTATTCCTAAATAAAGTAAATATAGTTATTTCCCTCATATTTAGTACAGGTGTAACAATTAATATTTTATTAATTAAATTAAATTTAAAACATATATTATTTTTGAATCAGTATCTCACATTTTAAAAATATTATTTAAAATTAAATACTAGCCACCTATGTCCAGAAGGATTTTTACTTTAAGTTATAAAAGCAAAATTATTAAAGTAACTATTGATAACTTTTGTGAAAGTCATCCATAATATTCCATTAAAAATATTTTCGAATAATTATAAATAAGTTTTGTGTAAACATTGATGGTGTATATCTTAAATAGGCTTATAAATGTTAAGATAATTTTTAAAATTTTATCTATTATCTATTAAGTACTTATTTGTCCTAATAATTTTGATGAGAAAGTGTAGCAGACTAAGCGCCACACGTTTTTAAGTATCTAAAAAATATTTCTTTGCTTTGAAACAAAAAGTAGGTTGTATCAATAACTGATTAATTTTTATGAAAAAAATATTCCCTTAAAAATTTATATTGATGTGTACTATACACTTTTAGCTCTGAAAACGAACCATTAAAAATAGCCATTAACGTTTAATAATAAACTTACGTAGTTTTGAAAGAAATAAGGCTTTTATTGTTTTTTAAATTTAAAGGCGATTTTTCCCAGGATATTTTTGCTGAATTTTACTTTATTATCTAGGAAACTCTTTTTTAAAATTAGAAATACTGCAAGGAAATACTATTTTTCGATAATTGCTTGAATTTTGTACGTACATTAAACTACTGTTAAAAGCAAAGATTTTTCGGCTCAGCATAGTTTCTTTTGACGTTGCAAAAATTCAGAATAGAGCATTTTAATTATTTTACATACAAAAGAAGGGTTTTATCGTTTAGGCCTACGAACTTTTGTAAATAATTATTAAGAAAAAATTAGAACTTGGATATAAGTAATATGAATTTAGTTTTTTGGTCCTTATAATAATTTAAGCAAATATTGGAACACAATTTTGATAAGGCCGTAGTTATCTTTCCTGCAAATCTCGCATAAATATTTTTATCTTTTTAAGATAAATATTGCAAAAGGTAAAAGCCACAAGACTTTCTTGAAGTTAAAAAAATCATAAAAATTCAACAAGTTACTTTTTTAGCGTAAAATGTTATATTAAAATATTATAGACCTTCAGCTCACCGTTGGGCATATTGGGTATGATCAGCACCAAATTTCCTAGTGTTTAAAGTTTGGAAATAGTAAAAACAGGTGTGGTTAAAAATTTGAAAGTTAATAATTTATAGTTTTGTAGTGTAAAGAAATTATAAAAAACCTAGGAAAAAACTAAAAAAAAATTAAGTCTACGATATTTTGTTTAAGGGGGGAGTAAGGTTAATTCTATAAAAAAAAACATATTTTCGATAATTTTTTTTGATAACACATCTGATAATCTAGGAACGGGTTTTTGGACCAATTTTAAGACAAAAAGGAAGAATAATTTTTTTCGCTAAAATGCTCCATTTCGGAAATGCAGAATATTGAAGTTTACTTATTTTTTTCAATTTTTTAACACAAAATCCATATTTTTAATAATAATTGGCTCAGATTTTGCACATATACCTTACTATTGGCAGCCGCCTTGAGATGAATTAGCAAATTTTCAAAAAGAAAGTTAGGGTGAAGTTTTTCGGGTAAATTAACCCTTTGAACCCTCTTTAACTTTTTTGTACAACATCATAGTAATGAAAAAATTAAGTATTCACTTTTTTACACGTTTTTTTTTTACTTTTTGGTCTCTTTAACCTTTTTGATAACTTTTGTTGCGTTTAGAAGTTATGGGATAAAATAACTTGATATAACTCATCTTTTGATTAATAACATTAATTGTAAAGTGCGTATTTCAAAGTTTTAAAATGATTTATATAAATGTGTTTCTTTGGAAGCAAGACGTCTATATGGACAAAGATATCCCAATTGGATATTACCATCTGATAAGATGTTTAGTCGTCTTCATCAACGTCTTCGAGAAAATTGAAGTTTCCAAAAAAATAATGTACATAACGGCCGCCCACGTGAAGTTAGAATACCAGAAATAGAAGAAGCAGTGCTTAATGAAATTGACGAACATCCAAATACGAGCACAAGAAAAATTGCTTCATTATTAGACATAAGTAGTACCACAGTATGGAGGATATTAAAAACTCATCAATTATATCCATACCACATTCAAAGAGTGCAGGCTGCTCTTCTGCCACGTGATTTGCCCCTTTTGTAGATGGCTTCAAGAAAGAATTGTACAAAATCCTCAATTTGTATCTACAATCTTTTTTACTGATAAGGCTAATTTCTCCATGGACCCTATTACGAATTTTCATAATAACCACACTTGGACTGAAGAAAACCCACACGAAATTTCGGAATAAGCCATAGTCAGGTTAAAATTAAAAAACAAACATGGAAAACTAGATCGTTTTATTTGCAAACTGAAATTATATATGATCAAAATTATCATATCAGTTGTAACCGATAATTTATAAAAATTAAATAAAACACAAAACACAGTATCTACCACCGTCCGATCCTACTCTCTACTCTACTCTATCAAAATCTAGTACTCGTCTCTACCAATTGCGTTTTTATTGGACGAGTTGCAAGGATAGTACTAACTCGCCCTACTAACTCTACCGTTTACTCTACTAATGAAAACTAGGCTTTAAGACGATAAGGAAAGGGGTTAGTTTTTAATTTTATCGGTAGAGTTGAAATTTTGTGGGCGGATGGAAGAGAAAATTCTAAGATTAAACGTACCAAAAAGTTTTTCCCGCTATTCTCCGAAAAAAGTTGTACAACCCCTATCGCAAAATCACTTACACCCCCCAAATATCCGAAGTTCCCCCCGAATCGCACTACATTTTAGTATTTTACAAAGCCGGATCTACACATTTTGTCACCCAGGGCCAGACCCGGATTAAGGGCGATGTTGGCCTGAGGCTAATAAAAAGTAAAGACCGAAATAAATAATTCCAATTTTTCCTTTATTAATATACAGGGTGTCCCGAAAATACCGCAAGAGCTCTTTATTAGTATGGGTAACTTTAAATCAATTTTTTTAAAGTTTGGTCTACTGTTATATAAAAATTATATAAAAATTATATAAAAATTATATAAAAAATTATATAAAAAATTATATAAAAATTATATAAAAATTATATAAAAATTATATAAAAATTATATAAAAATTATATAAAAATTATATAAAAATTATATAAAAAATTATATAAAAATTATATAAAAATTATATAAAAAATTATATAAAAAATTATATAAAAATTATATAAAAAATTATATAAAAATTATATAAAAATTATATAAAAATTATATAAAAATTATATAAAAATTATATAAAAAATTATATAAAAATTATATAAAAAATTATATAAAAATTATATAAAAATTATATAAAAAATTATATAAAAATTACATAAAAAATTATATAAAAATTATATAAAAAATTATATAAAAATTATATAAAAATTATATAAAAAATTATATAAAAATTATATAAAAATTATATAAAAAATTATATAAAAAATTATATAAAAATTATATAAAAATTATATAAAAATTATATAAAAATTATATAAAAATTATATAAAAAATTATATAAAAATTATATAAAAATTATATAAAAAATTATATAAAAAATTATATAAAAATTATATAAAAATTATATAAAAATTATATAAAAATTATATAAAAATTATATAAAAATTATATAAAAATTATATAAAAAATTATATAAAAATTATATAAAAAATTATATAAAAATTATATAAAAATTATATAAAAAATTATATAAAAATTACATAAAAAATTATATAAAAATTATATAAAAAATTATATAAAAATTATATAAAAATTATATAAAAAATTATATAAAAATTATATAAAAATTATATAAAAAATTATATAAAAATTATATAAAAATTATGTTAATGTTAAAAGGAGTAAAAATAACTCAATGTAATAAAAACAGAGTATATTCTTGATAAGAATACAGAACAGTTTAACGTAAAGTATGTAAGTAAACAAATCTAGAACAGTACGATACAAAATACGATCTTAATAACACGTCTTGATGACTTCAATCACACTCATGACAATTACATCACAACTCTCTTTTGTTATTCACACAGCATACTTTTCAATGAGATGACGTCCCGAATTTTATCTCTTCAACACCTCCCCTCGGGACGACATCTGGATGCTTGCTTCAATCCCATCATCTTGGTGAACTCATGATGCTTCAGTCCATTAAGACCTTTGGTTAGGATATCAGCTATCATCGCATTCGTTGAAATGTGGTTGAAAATGATAGTTCCATCTTTTATCTTTTCTCGTAAGAAATGGTACCTCATATCAATGTGTTTGCTTCTATTGTGAAATACAGGATTCTCAGAAAGTTTCAATGCTCCCTGATTATCATTGTATATTTGTAATGGCCCTTGAACTGCGCCAATTTCTAACATCAATTTTTTTTAGAAAAATTGCCTCTTTGGTCGCTTCAGCCATTGCCATGTATTCCGCTTCGTTTGAAGATAACGCCACTGTACGCTGTTTCTTTGATTCCCAAGATATCGGAGAATTTGCCCATAAGAAACAGTACCCAGTGAATGATTTTCTATCCGTTTTATCGCTACCCCAGTCAGCATCTACGAATCCTTTTATTTCCGATGTATCAGGACTATAACAGAGACCAACATCAGCCGTACCTTTCAGATACCTGAGAACTCGTTTTGCAGCTAGCCAATGTTCTTTTTGATAGCAATGATTAAACTGACCCAAGTAACTGACAGCATGACAAATGTCAGGCCTTGTCGATGTTGACAGATAAGTCAGTGCTCCAATCAATTCACGAAATGGAAAATTCGTTCCTTTATCTGCTAAAACGTTATCATCTTTCAATAGCTTCACGTTCGGGTCTAGTGGTGTTAGTACAGAATTGCAATTTACCATGTTGAAACGTTTCAATATTTCTTGTATAAATCCTTGTTGATTCATTTGAATTTGATTGCCTTCTCTGGTAAATTCAATTCCTAGACAATAGTTGACTTCACCCAAATCTTTAACTTCAAATTCTGTTTTCAACAACTTTAGTAAATTCAATGCCGTTTCATCGTTTTCTGACACCACAAGTATGTCATCCACGTATATTACTATGTGTGCTATGATTTCCTCCCCTCGTTTTAGTAGGTAAAGACAGGGATCTGCATGTGTAGGTTCTGCTCCAATTTTTTGCAATGTAGAATTTAACTTTTCATACCACTGTCTTCCGGCTTGTTTGAGACCATACAACCCTTTATTTAGGCGACAAACGCAATCACTTTCCTTGAGCTGTAACAACATGTCTGCAGCTGTTTCACTAAAATCGGTATTTTCTTTTGCTATAATTTGAAGAATTTCTGTTAAATTTTTAGGGATTTCCATGAAAATTTCTTCGTTCAAGTTCCCGTTTAAATATGCAGTTGACACATCAAACTGACGTATTTTCATTTTCCTCTGCACTGCTAATGCCACAACTGCCCGTATAGATCCAATTCTAGCTACTGGTGCGAAAGTTTCATTGAAATGCACTCCGATGCTTTTGAGTTTTTGAGCTATTGAGGCGCGCCAGATGATTGGTAAACTACTAAATTTTTAGTAAAAATCAATTTATAATAGCATTGGAAGGATTTTTATCCAAATAATGCATCCATTAGTGTATTACAGTGATTATGTCAAAGTAAATGGTGGCAAATTGGTAAAAATAAATTTAACCCTTAAATGACAACATAAGGCTTATTCGTTTGGCAGTGGTAAGTAGAGAATTTCACATACTATTCATTTTCGCTTGACATGGTAAGTGATCGTGGTATGTCAAACCACTAACTATGGTCCGTGTATATTAAATGGGAATGGTAAGTGAGATAAGTCAGATGTCAAAAAACACTTACCAGCATCCACTAACCATCATACCACGATTCACATAATATTATGCTGAAACGAATAAGCCTAAAGGGTTTTGCATAACCCCACGAATATTATTGTTGGTTGTATTTTTTTTATATTCGCACTGCGAAGGTATGCATTTAGGTATCTTTTGGATAAATGTTAATGTTGTGATTTTAACAGGGTCATCTGTGACTCGTGTTGTTGATAATTTCAAAATGTTGATGTTATCTTTTGGGGGTTAAAACCTGCTCTAAAGTAAACTTATTCTGGCATTAGGAACATTTTCTCTATCCAAAGAACATCGTTTTAGATTTATGGAATTATTTCCCTTGAAACTAGATACAACAGAGCTCATAGATCAGCTCGATGCATCGTTGAGCACTCCATTGGTTTACTTAAGACCCACTTCTGATGCATTTTAGTGTAAAGGACTTTAAATACAGTCCACATAAGGTTGAGGACATTCTGATAAGTTATGCAATTTGGCCCAATATCCTAATTCACAACAATGTTCCCAACCCAGAGGAAATTTTTTGCGGATGGGTTAGTTGACAAGGAGATAGGTGATGAAGAATTGGGTCATGGGGGAAATTAACTCGCAGCATTGTTGTTTAAAATTATTTTAATTAATTAAAAAGGTAATTCAAATTGTTCATATTTATTCTACAATATTATATGTATACAACACCTATTTAATAATACCTATAAAAGTAAAAAAAACACTTTAGTTTTCATTTACAAAATTTTATAAGCTAAATCAAAAATCTTTTCAAGTACTTAGCTTTCTTCCCTTTTAAAGGATCTACCGAAGAAGCTCGTTTGAATAATTTTGAAGTTGAAGGAATCTGAACAAAAAAATTACTAAAGCCAAAATAACTGCAATTTTATTGAATCCCTGTCAATGCAGTTTCAACTAGTAAAATAAAGACTTAAATTAAAACAAAATAACATACATTTTCAACTGGCTGTGATGTTGAAGATTGAACCACATAAATATGACCGAAAACTCAAATGAGAAGAGGAGAAGAATGAAAAAACAATAAAGTTGGCAGTTCAAATTAAATAATACTTCAACTAAAAGAACTTCCACATTCTACAAATTTTTCAGAAGTCTATATTAGCTACGGGCTAAAAATTAATAAATGGATATTATTTATTAACATATGTGTTTTTTTGTTGTAAAAGACAACATTAACCCAGACTCAAAATCCTAACTAACTTAATATTCAAAATCTACATAATTTGTCAAAAGGATAATATGTGTTTCCAGAAAAAGATATTAATTTATTTAAGAAAGAATTTTTTTGAAATCATCATTGGAAATTGATTCTTTGATATATTCATGCACCTAAAAAAACTAGTTAGAAAACCAAATGCCTGTGACTACGTTTAGCTCGAGCCCGGTCTAGCCAGCTTGAATGCGGGATTGGTTTGACCTTTTACATGTACTTCAAATGGTAGATGTCAAGCCAAGCCGAATTCAAGCTGGGTTGAGGTTCTCGAGATAAATGTAGTCTATTATTAAAAAAATATAAATCCCATTTATTTCATTAAAGCAAGAAAATTTTAAGCTTATGGAACTCATTTACTTACTTAATTTTGATACCACCAATTACTGAAGATTTCTGTTTAATTTCCCCATTGTAACAGACTATATTTACCGGTTGGGGGGGTAAAACCTACTTAAGGGATATCATTCCCCAAGCAATCGGGTCCCATACCTACATCTAAGCAATACCTAATGCTCAAGTTCTCAATTTCACCATTATAAATAGTACCTATCAAATTCCAGTTAATCGTCAATATACTCTAACACAATTAAAACCGTTGCTTTTTTTAATCGAATCCTTCCTACAAAATCTACTTAAAATAATTATTTCTAGTACGAACAATTGGTGGACTCCATACAATCTCTGGATTATTAAATCGTTCTAAATTATCAATAAAATCGATAAATTCCAACATAGTTAAAAAGGAAACGAAATGTAATGCTCAAAAAGTTATTCTGTTTTTTGACATTTAACACAAAATGCCTATCTTTTAAGTTGCTTATTAAATATCTAAATTTAAGCATTGCTTATAGCACTAAACAATGTCTAACGTTGGTGAAAACCAATTTTAGGTTAGCTAATATTTATCTCCGTTTAGGTAGTGCCTAAGTTTTAAGTATCGATGGTGAAAATGGGCATGAAACACTTAAAATTGATTCTTAATTGTCTTAACACTCATTAAAAATCCCAATTTAACAAAACACTATAATAAATACAACAAATAAATTTAAAACACTCACTACCCTTAATATTAACACAAAAATCAAGTAATAATTAAAATATATCCACTATGTGGCTTTTAGGAGGTATTTGCGGGATTTATTTACGTTTATTTGAGGTTATGTATCAATTTTAGATCGACTTCGCCTCCCTAGTACCAGGCGCAAATTCACGCTAATGTTTTGAACGTATAAATTCGCCACTAGCGTGTTTTGGTGAAACAAAATACCGAATTCACTACTATCCCATATTTATCGCCGTTCTCCAAAAATGATGACGAAAGTGCGGAAAACGATGACGTTTTAGCGTGTTCATAAAACTCGCTAGCAAAACAAAATCCGGCCTCTGGTGACGACATCGCAATTTTTATTGGGATTTCAGCTAAGTGACAGTATTCGGCTTTCACTAAATTTACTTCTTCTTCAAGTTGAATTTCATTGTAAATTTTTCGTGGTCGCCCCCTGTCACCTGTACGAATTAGAGTAGGTCTTCCGGGACCTCTTCTGAAGATGGGTTGCTCTGGATTCGCAATTTCCTCTTCTTGTCTTTCAACGATAATTCTTTGGTTTATTGGAGAGTTCACTTTATCCGATGTTTCTTTGATAACTACTTCCATAAATTCGTTTTCATTTTCAATTATATTTTCATCGATTACTTTCCATGGAGTTCTGTCTTCATCTTTCAAGAATTTTACATCTCGGGAAATTTCTAATTTATTTTCCTCCAAGAGCCAGATTCGGAAACCTTTCTGATTTTCAGGATAACCAGGAAAAATTCCTGGTCTTCCACGAAAGTCTAGTTTGCCTCTTGTTGGATTTCGGTTTAGGCAATAAACTTGAGCTCCGAATTCATTTAATTCGTTAACATTTGGAATTTTTCCACACCATAATTCAAGTGGTGTTTTTCCATTTAGACTTCTCGATGGACAACGATTTCGAACATAGCATGCTGTATTAATTGCTTCAGCCCAAAAAGACAGGGGAAGTCCTGATTGCAAAAGTAAACATCTAGCTGGTTCCAAAAGTGTTCTGTTAGTTCGCTCTGATACGCCGTTTTGTTCTGGTGTATAAGTGATTGTTAACCTTCTTCCGATGCCTTTCATTTTCAAATATTCATCAAATGATTTGTTCACGTATTCAGTTCCATTATCTGATTGCAAGTATTTTACACGTTTTCCAGTTTGATTTTCAACAATATTTACAAATTCTTTGAATTTTGTTAATACTTGATCCTTTGATCGCAAGAAATTCACTGTTCTCCAACCTGAAGCATCATCCGTAAAGGTTACAAAATATTTCATTCTACCTTTGGATTCCGTTCGCATTGGACCGCAAACGTCTGAGTGAATAATCTCTAACAATTCTGTTGATCGTTCAGGAGCTTTTTGAAAACTTAAACGTGTCATTTTTGCACGCATACACACGTCGCATTCGAAATCTTCAAATTTTACTTCCGCTGCACGTATATTCTTGCTCGTTATGGCATCTTTCAAACTTCGCAAGTTTAAGTGACCCATTAATCTATGATATTCGCGAAAACTATTTTTTGATTTCGCTAAGTACGCTATATTGTTCGAATTATTGTTCATTTCGGATACAATATACAAATCACCTATGCGTTTTGCAGTGAGTACAACTTCTTTTTTCTTGTTCAAAATTATTGCATCACCTTGTGTAAATATCACATCATGTCCTTTATCGGTTATTTTACTAACCGACATCAGGTTTGTTTGAAGTTCTGGAGCGCATAACACATTTGTCAGTGTCAAGTTAGTTTTGTTGCTCCCATTTTCAACTTCCAGTGTGACCTTTCCGATTCCCGAAATATTAGTTGTTTCCCCATTCGCCAAATTAATATTTCCGATATGATTCTCCTTCATTTCTTCAAGACGTTCAATATCTTTACATAGATGTGACGTAGCACCACTGTCAAGACACCATTGTTCATGCTTGTTTTCTCTAATTTGAAAACATGTATTCAATGTATCACTTCTGGTTTTGTTCGGACAATTCTTAAACGTGTGACCAACTTGCTTGCACCTATAACACCTGTATTTGATTTCTTTGGTTGACTCAAATTGTTTGGGTTTCTCATATTGCTTCCGATATGTTTGCTTCTTAGGTCCTTTTGTCCATAATGCACCATGCACTACCTTGCTTTGTTCACCTTTTCTAGCATCACATTCTTCCATTATTTTCACTCGTAGTACTTCCGGAGTAGGCAATTCGTCACGTGATTCTATAGCACATCGAAAATTTTCATATTTTGCTGGTAGACTGTGTAAGAGTAAAATAGCTAGTAGATCTTTATTTATCTCTACGTTCATACTGTCTAATTTGTCCACAGCGTTAAAAAAATTGTCCAAGTGTTGACATATGTCTTCGCCATCTGACATTTTTTGTTGAGTCAATTTCTTCAACAAAGTTGCTTTTCGTGCTGGTCCTCTAGATTGATAAGTATTTTCAAGTTTGATCCAAATTTCCCTCGAGGTTTCACACCCTTTCACTTGCTTAAGTTCGTTTGGGCCTATCAAGAGTATTATGTCGGACTTCGCTTTCTAATCATTTTTAATCCATTCATCGATGACTGCTGCATTTTCGTTTGTTCGCTCCGGTTTAATTAGATCACCATTAACGTAACCGAACGAGTCATTTTTAATCAGCAGGGCTTCCATTTGTACACGCCAAGTATCATAATTGTCCTTGTTAAGTTGTTCAATTCGAAAATAGGTACTCATTTTTCGGAAGTTTTAAACGTCACTATTTGATTCACGATTCACCGCACAACTGTACTGTTCGTTTAATTCAAATACACGTTTCGTTATTTTTCACGATCGTTTCAATTTTTATCTATGTTCCTTCAATTTGTTACTTACTACTGTTCTGGGCCCATAACCTGTTAATGTTAAAAGGAGTAAAAATAACTCAATGTAATAAAAACAGGGTATATTCTTGATAAGAATACAGAACAGTTTAACGTAAAGTATGTAAGTAAACAAATCTAGAACAGTACGATACAAAATACGATCTTAATAACACGTCTTGATGACTTCAATCACACTCATGACAATTACATCACAACTCTCTTTTGTTATTCACACAGCATACTTTTCAATGAGATGACGTTCCGAATTTTATCTCTTCAACAAATTATATAAAAATTATATAAAAATTATATAAAAATTATATAAAAATTATATAAAAAATTATATAAAAATTATATCCAGTTTGGGAATTATATAAAAAAATTATATAAAAATTATATAAAAATTATATAAAAATTATATAAAAATTATATAAAAAAATTATATAAAAATTATATAAAAAATATATAAAAAAATTATATAAAAATTATATAAAAATTATATAAAAATTATATAAAAATTATATAAAAAAATTATATAAAAATTATATAAAAAATATATAAAAAAATTATATAAAAATTATATAAAAAAATTATATAAAAATTATATAAAAATTATATAAAAAAATTATATAAAAATTATATAAAAATTATATAAAAAAATTATATAAAAATTATATAAAAAAATTATATAAAAATTATATAAAAATTATATAAAAAAATTATATAAAAATTATATAAAAAAATTATATAAAAATTATATAAAAATTATATAAAAAAATTATATAAAAATTATATAAAAAAATTATATAAAAATTATATAAAAATTATATAAAAAAATTATATAAAAATTATATAAAAAAATTATATAAAAATTATATAAAAATTATATAAAAAAATTATATAAAAATTATATAAAAAAATTATATAAAAATTATATAAAAAAATTATATAAAAATTATATAAAAATTATATAAAAAAATTATATAAAAATTATATAAAAATTATATAAAAAAATTATATAAAAATTATATAAAAATTATATAAAAAAATTATATGAAAATTATATAAAAAAATTATATAAAAATTATATAAAAAAATTATATAAAAATTATATAAAAATTATATAAAAAAATTATATAAAAATTATATAAAAAAATTATATAAAAATTATATAAAAAAATTATAGAAAAATTATATAAAAAAATTATATAAAAATTATATAAAAATTATATAAAAAAATTATAAAAAAATTATATAAAAATTATATAAAAAAATTATATAGAAATTATATAAAAAAATTATATAGAAATTATATAAAAAAATTATATAAAAATTATATAAAAATTATATAAAAAAATTATATAAAAATTATATAAAAAAATTATATAAAAATTATATAAAAATTATATATAAAAATTATATAAAAATTATATAAAAAAATTATATAGAAATTATATAAAAAAATTATATAAAAATTATATAAAAATTATATAAAAAAATTATATAAAAATTATATAAAAAAATTATATAAAAATTATATAAAAATTATATAAAAAAATTATATAAAAATTATATAAAAAAATTATATAAAAATTATATAAAAAAATTATATAAAAATTATATAAAAAAATTATATAAAAATTATATAAAAAAATTATAAATTATATAAAAATTATATAAAAATTATATAAAAATTATATAAAAATTATATAAAAATTATATAAAAAATTATATAAAAATTATATAAAAATTATATAAAAATTATATAAAAATTATCCCGATTTCCTGAACAAGTTGCTTTGCGGTGGGATGAGTAGTTTTCGAGATATGACGTTCTGAAAATTCAAAATTTTCGTCATTTTTTTTTCGTTATGTTTAGATTTAAGATTCTAGTAAAGTGCACTAAAAAAATTTTTTTTTTGAACCAAATTTTTGCAGCTTTTTGGACTGACAAATTTTCGTAACTTTTTGTGTCCGATCAAAAAAATCTAACCCGGGTCTAAAATCTTTTGTATGGGACCGATTATCTTCATTGTGGTCTTAAACGACGCCTAATTTTTCAAATTTTTTTGATTTATTATGAACCATTTCTATTGTCCTATAACTTATTTTTTTATGGCTCAAAAATTTCGAAAAAAGCTATATTTTTGGCTTTTGCGCAAAATTGGTTCGTGGGAATATCCTATCATCCTATCACTGGAAAGCCTACGAAAAGACGACTCAAATGACACCTTGCATAAAAAGATCCAGTTGGGGAAGGGGTATAAATCGTACGTCTTATGAGTAGAAATGCAAATTCTACACAAGCACTATACAGGGTGTCTCACTTTTTTCCCCGCAAAAAATTTTCTTTGATAGTAAATGTCATTCTGAACAAAAAATTTTCTATAAACTAATATTTTTTTTCGATTCCTTAAGAAGTTACAGCAATTTTAAAATATTAATTATTTTTTCGACACCCTGTATAAATTTCATTTTATTTCAATTTTTTAGATTTAAATCAAGTATGCTTTGGATGCTGGAAAAAAAGTGAAACACCCTGTATATTTTTAAGGGTGTAATATGAATTTCGATACTTTTCAGGAAATATGAATTTTTGAAGGGCCGAATTTTTGGAGGGCCTGAAGCTATTGCCTCATTAGCCTCCATAGTAATCCGGCTCTGCCCAGGGCAAAATACAAATTTGGCACTCCCAACTTTTTACAGCGATTGGTTGTCTTCTGCAATGACACCATGATAAAGCCTTATTAGTTCCACTAAATTTAAGAAAATTTGAACTACCAATTATTTTCATTTGAATGTATTAGTGGAAAGTTTGTTTTTGGCACAAAATAATAGCACCACCCTTAATATGCTTGGTCACTTTCCCTACCTGACTCTAATATTTTTTAAGTGAATCATCTATTAAACCGACTTTTTTAATATTTCTTTCTAGGAATTTTCATTGGAAATAAGAATTGCGATATGGGTTGTGAAATTTTCATGATCACATTTTTTTCAATTTCCGAGAGTTGATTATTCTGTATTACTAAAGAGAATACAGAAGATTGCTGTTTTTGAGTACATGAGTCAATTACGATCAACCGTAACTATCTGTTGGAATATTTTTTAAACCGCTCCTTCGAAAACTTTCATCTTTTACAGCAGATTATTAAGGTTTGCGTATTTCTGGGCAACTTGATGGATCGTTGAAATGATGTTATCTATAACCATTAACATCCATCCTCTCCAGTGATTTCTGAGACAACTACTATTTTTTTACTTCTTCTCTTAATCTCTTTATTTTTTTTTATATTCCTCACCACTAATTTTTTTGGAAAATATAACCAATTTTTAAATAAAAAAATGTCTTTTTTCGCGCCCCTTGGCTTTTCACCCTGGGCGAGTGGGGACTCGCTCTACCCTAGATCCGGTTCTGAGGTGGAAGTCTGTAAGCTATACGATAGTTTTCGTACAACGAAAAAATCGTTTGTTGACTAAGTTGCTTGGTAACAGATTTTCTATATCTCTTCCTTATGCACGTTTTGTATTGATTGAAAGAAGACAAAATCCGTCACTATAGCAACATATTCAACAAACGATTTTTTCGTTGTACGAAAATAATCGTATAGCTTACAGACTTCCACCTCTGGTATTTTATGTGGGACCAAATTCTTAAGACGATGCTTTTAACCTGCCTTAACCTAACTATTAAGGGGTGGATATACAACCCCTTTTGATTTTAGACCCAAAATCGGACGTTTTTATCTCGAAACCTCGAAAAGGGCAAGTTTTTTCATCCTATTTTAAAAATTGGAGTTACGTCGTAAAGAGGAATGTTTATTCTAAAAGGCGAACGAATTCAAAAAACTTTTTCAACCCCGCTAACACTGAAAAAAAAATCCTGAAAATGTTAGTTATTTCTTGTTTTTTTCCGGTCGTTGGTGGCGTCAACTAAAAAATCGTAGCTCCGTAGGGTTTTAAAGGGAAGCCCTTTTATTCTCAGGCCTTCAGGCGCAACCCATTGGCGTCACGGCGCGGCGCCGGGATGTGAAGAGTGCAATTTTAGTATTTTTTATATTGCAAAAGTACCATAATTTTTCTGCTTTCATCTAAAGATCAACCAATGTAATAATATGGTGTTTTTTATTTTAAATTGACATGCACGTTATTACCACATTCCTGCAGTTCTTCTTGATATCTTAATTTTTCTTGACGTTTTATCGCTTTGAAAAGCGCGCTTTGTTTTTCATGCCTTTTCGTCGCTGACTGAAAATTCGTAATTCTAATATTTTCCTTTCTACATTAATATTTATAAGCAAGAAAATCGGGAATTTAATTTTTCACCGTGGGGTTCAGAAAAGAATCGAGCGTAAAATTTTTAAAAATTCGCGCAAAACGCGCCCATTTTTAAAAAACTTTAAATTTTACTTCACTTACCTAAAAGGGAATAATTTTTATTGAAAGTTATGCGTATAAATAAAGTTAAAACTTTAATTATAGGAATGAGAGGCTCGTTTATTTCTAGGGCCACTATACGACAAAACAAAAAACTGTGCTATCTCTTAGATCGTAGAAAAATGGCTTTGATTCTCAAGTAATTATCAGGACAACCAAACTTTCATATAAACTCAACAATATCTGAAAAAAGCTCAACCTCTTGTTTATTTACCTCCGAAAAGTTTGTGTTTCCAGTAACAAACAAAAACCCGCCAAAAAATCAAATTTTTTTACCTTCTTTGCATTTTTTTTTAAATGTTGTTAAAACTGTACACTTATTCCGATCGTGCCGGTGCCACACCGTTGCGCCTTGAGATTTGAAAATTATTCTGGTGAATCCTAGGGATGTAAGAATAAAAGGGGCTAAATCGGAAAAAAATAAAGTCGACCGTTTTCGGGAATCTTTTTCAGTTAGCGTGCTTTGAAAAATTTAAAATTCGTACTTCTAGCTTCTAGGTAGTGGTAAATTTGGCTTGTAATAATAAAATTATTGTAAAATATTTTTTACATTTCTGGGAATTAATCTGTAGTGAAAATATAAAATAATTAAATTTTTTATTTTAAAAATGGTTTATTTATCAATCAGACTTTGTATTTCAATTGTATATATACAGAGATCAGTTTTATTTACAAATTTATATTAATAATCAGAGTATTAAAAGTTTGTTTATTTACAATAAAAAAATATGATTCTAGGCACATTTTTGTTATAAAATTTTTAAAAATATTTATTACAAAATATAACAAAGTTTATACATATTTACAGATTGTCTACTTTTCAAAACACTTTTATCCTTATAATGTTATTAATGTTAAACTAAATGACATATTTTATAAATATAACTTCAAAAAAGGTATAACTAAATTAAAATTTAGTTATAAATAATTTTCAAAATATGTAATGTCAACAAATTAAAACAATTAATTAATATTAAATGTTAAAATAAAAAACTCACTCTTTCATTACTGCCATTGATTACTTAACGAAAATATTCTGGCTAATTAAATATCTTTTAAAAAGAGTGAGTTTTTTATTTTAAGATTTAATATTAATTAATTAATTTTTAGATGAATTTATGACATATTAATTAAAACAATTAATTAATTAGTTATATCCCCTCCGCGGTGATACAACCGGTGATGGTGGTGGAGGTAGTGGACTAAAATATGTTGAAGAACGGGAACTTGGTGATGGCGGGCAACTTTCACTATTACAGTGTGATCGAGGTGTAGGTGGCGGAGGAAAAGTACCCAAATCATATCGATTTCGTTCATCATATCTATTTCGACCACTATTTGTTGGATAATTATAATCACTTTCATCACAAATATCTGTTGAGCATGGTGTAGGTGGAGGTGGTTGGTTAATGGACCTAGTAAAAAATTAGATATAAAAATTAATGTACATAATATTAATTTTGCAAGACATAAATTCTGAAAGACATAGACGAGAGAATCGTCACCTGAAATCTGTCAATATTTATAATAAATTTAATAACAGAACAGTATTTCAAAATATTGTCTTTAGATGCAACGAATTTAGTGCGCATTAAAGAAAAACATTGCAAAATATGCAAAATTAAAAAAAGTACCTGTAGTGTTTGTAGGGGCGATATCTAGATGTTGGTGAGCTAGTTCTTGTACTAACTGCAGTAGTAGCTGGACTTGGAGGTGGATTAAGCATTTCCTCAGGGTAACAAGCCACACTGGATATATTAGAACTGGAAGCTCCTGTAATGTGATCTCTATCATAAGAAACTTGAGAGCCTTTTAACATTGACATGTGAACTACATCGGGTATAGCTAAAAAAACAAATTAGTAGATTTAATTTATTTTTTTGTAAATTTACCTTTATTTCTCATTTTTTGAGTTTTAATTTGATTTCTATTATGTACTGGATTTAAAGGGTCTACAGATTGATCAGTCTCATCAACAGTTGGTTGATGTAAATTCCTCCTAATGTAAAAAAATGCAACGAAAATAAGTAGAACTGTAAGAAAAGACATGAAAGTCCAAAACACAATGGCTGCTAGATCGAAAACACCATTTGATGTATATTTATTATATTGCACACAAACTGATTTCTTCTCATCTTCTCCATCAGCACAGTTATCAACTCCATCACATAGATAAGATTTAGCAATGCAAACATAAGTCCCAGGACAAGTGAATTCATCAGGATGCTTACAACAATGTGCTTCATCTGACTTATCCCGACATTGAGGAATATCATCACAAACTAAATTTGAATCTATGCAATCGCCATTTTGACATCTAAACTGATCTGGTTCACAAGAGGGACAGCCAGTTTCATCAGATTCATCTTGACAATCTACTTGGCCATCACATTTCCAGGAATTGGGAATACAATCTTTATTCCCTGGAGCATGAGCACTACATGTAAAGAAATCAACACCACAATAGGGCATAGTAGCACATGTTCTTTTATCTTCTTGTAGGGCCAGCCCTTGTGGACACCCACAAATGGGATTTGAACCATTTAATATACATAAATGAGAGCATCGAAGAATATATGATTGTGTTTCAGATTGCGCACATGGATGAGATTTATCAGGTTCCATAACCGAAATTAAATCTAAGATTTCTAAATCTCTTTCTTTAACAACTGATCTTGATCCACCAGTTTTTAATTCCAGCCTGTGAAGGTTTTCACGATCGAACCAATACAGCCAACCTGAATGAACTGTTAATTGAGTTATCTTTGAATTGCTATCATTAAGAATGTGTCTAAAAACAAAGCAAGTTATTTTATTTCTTTATTTCATAAATTTAAATCTTACTGGTGATTCTCTCCATCAATATTACTCATATAAATGCTACTGTCTTGAGCCCAAACTACCATATCATTCTCCATATCCACTGCAATAGCTGCAACATTACTAGCTTTAGCTATTACAACTTTTTGGGTTCCGTCCATCTTTTTCCTAATAATTTGTGGACTCACTCCAACATCAGTGTAAACTAATAACCTAAAATCAAGATTCTATTTGTGCTTTTAATTATCTTTGAAAATATCACCAACCTTTTTGTGGGATGAATGGCTAAAAGCCGTGGCTTCTCTCCTTCTTCATGAACTACGACCCCAATAGTAGAAGTATTATCAACTCTAGTTACATTAATCACATCTTGTTCACTACATGACCAAAATAATAATCGCCCCAGCGCATCAACAACTATATCAACTGGGTTAATACCTTGATGGCCATTAACAACAACCGAAATATGAGTACCAACTGCCTTTGCTTTTTTTATAGAATGGGATTTGCCTTCAATCTAAAAACAATACATTAATAAGGGAATAATGATTAAAAAATAAATAATTTTTACCCAGTACAGAAATTGTAAGACCGGATCAAAATCAATGGCTTTAACACTTTTAAGTCCCTGAATAGGTAAAACTGCACTGAGACATTCTGAGGTATCTGGTAAAAGTCTTACTGCTAAATTTCGGTGGCTATATATCATAAATCTTTTTGGAGCTATAATAAAATTGTTATTTCAAAGAAATAATTTTAAATGAAAAACTTACGGGAACATGTATTATTTTTCAATACGTAATGTGTAGGGCAAGCACATGTATAGCTTGTATTTCCTCCAGGAGATTGAGCAGGTAATGCTAAACAAAGATGTGAGCAATCTCCATTATTAACGGCACATTGGTTAAGTGTTTTTTCTTCTCGTGTTCGTGGAATTACTAATAAGTCTGTGGGGGCTTCAGATAAAGTATGCAGTTTTGTTTGATTAAAACCATTATATTTGCTGGCCACATAAATTTCTCCTTTTCTATCAGGAGTTTCATCAAGCCAATAAATAAAATCTTTGTATAAAGTTAATCCTACAGGTTTATAAATGCCTTCCTTAACAAGAATGATTTTATTAAGTCCATTTAAATCTGAGGAAAGTATTGCAGGTACGTTAGTTTCAGCCCAGTACAATCTTCTTCTATGGTAGTCTACTGATAAACTGGTTCCATAACCCATATTTATAACTAATTTTTTAGCACCACTTCCATTTAAGGCTGCTTTTTTAATACTGTTTAAACTATTTGGAGTATTCGCTGGGGCCCATTCTGTCCAATACATGTAACCCTCATATGGATCTAAAGCTATATTACGTGGCTCTACATTTGCTTCTCCCCATAATAGTACACGTCGACTTGAACCATCTAACCTGGCAACTTCAATTTTATGTTCCGCTGAATCAGCCCAATAAATATTTAAAGCTATCCAATCAACTGCCAAACCTTCTGGAGATGTTAAACCTAATTCTACCACTTTTTGAGGATCTGAACCATTTGTATACGCTCGCATAACTGAATGTTGTTTCATATCAGTCCAATATATTCTCATATTATTTACATCATAATCCATCGAGCTAAAAAAAAATTAACAAATTATAATTACGTAATTATTTTATAAACCTGATTTATTTACCTTGCATATTTAATTCCTCTTATTGGCAATTGTATATCATTATTTTCATTTTCTATACTAATTCGAGATATACTGTCTTTTTTTGTGTATAATAAAAATGCGTCAGGTACTACACATGTGAATCCGTCCTTCAATAGTTCATACCCAATTTGGCAGACACATGTAAAAGTTTTGTTATGCAAGTATAAACAAATTTGTGAACATCCACCATTATTCAAACCACAAGGATTTACGTGGCTTTGGGATTCTAAAAGCTTTCCTTTAATTGCTTTCAAGCCCATAATATTTGGAACCTGATCAATAATTATTTCTCTATTGGATCCTAAAAAATTTAGTGTAAAATAATCAAATTTTTACATAAGGACTTTTACTAAGTTAAAAATTTACATTGATAGGTCGATTCTGTGTAAAACCGTAAGACCTGACAGGGAATATCTGTAAACTAACCTTGGAAACAGTCTATTAAAACCCATTTCACAAACCTAACAGATTTACACTATCAGTTGTGATTGAAAAGAGTTAAGAGGATAGTCGGTAAATGTGAGCGCTTGAATTTGAAATTCGCTTGATATTTGCGGTTTCACTCATATTTTTTTCCAGTGGAGCTTTTTTAAAATTTCTTTTTTTTGGTAAACAGAAGAGTCTTGTGCCTACCAGTTTCTTCTTGTTTTACTTTAGTAAGTGAAAGTAAATAGTCATACGGCAGCAGTAAAATGGGGCCCATTCCAAAAAGTGTTCGCTTAGCGACGTTTTCCCCACAGATAAAAAAATTATTAAAAAATTTTTTTTTTTCAACGCTAACAATAAGTTAAGGTGTAAACGAAGAATTCGGCGTTCCGTTTTTTGTTTTATGTATATTTTTAATTATTTACAGCATTCCGAAAATTAAGTAAAATTTTAAGAAACTTTTGGAGCGCTGACAAACAAAAAACGCAACGCCGAAGAAATTGGTAGCCACAACTCTTCTTTTTACCAAAAAAAAAGAAATTTTAAAAAAGCTCCACTGAAAAAAAGTTATGACCAAAACCGCAAATATCAAGAGAATTTCAAAATCAAGTGCTCAAAGCAGAAGCAGCAGCATCTCTGTTCTGTTTGTACCCAAAATGTTGGTCTGGAACCTTTAAATTTTAACAAAATAATATCTTGGAAACTATTAGCGTGTCGACAGGTTTAATACCTTAAAATTTGCCTCGTCACGTCCGCCACAAAAATTCGCAATTTATACAAACAAAATTGCCAAAACTTTGCGATTTTTTTCCAAAAAAACTAATCAACCGATTTTAACCAAATATTTTTTAAATTGCGTCTATCCACGGTCTTTATCTTCGGTAAAAATTTTAAAGCACTAACTTTTATAGTTGTCGAGAAAAAAAAATAAAAATTTCAAGATGGACCCGCAAATTAAAGACCACACTTGTTAGTAATATTAAACAAATATTTTATTTACCTGTTTCCTTGTTGGCACGTGAAATTGTTTTTCTTTGCCAATCAGTCCAATAAAGATAATCACCCAATAAAGTAAAACCAAAGGGATGTGGAATATTATCATTCAATAAAACCCTACGTTCAGTTCCATTCATATTCGAATATTCAATAACATCATTTTTAGCATCACACCAATAAATTTTCAAATTAGGTATATCTAAAGCTATACCATTTGCCCAACCTTGAAAGAATATAAATGATATAATCAATTTTAACTCAATTATCGGAAGTTCTTACCCAAGTTATCAGATATCAAAATTGTTCTTTCAGAGCCATCCAAGTTTGATCTTTCAATCTTAGGATGTTTTTCGTGCCAATCAGACCAAAAAAGCCAACCTAAACTGGGAGCTACAGCAATAGCTCTGGGATTAAGTAAGCCGTCACTTATTATAACTTTACGATATTTTCCATTTAAATTAGCTACTTCAATACGATCTAATTCTGAATCAGTCCAATAAATATTTCTAGCAACCCAATCAATAACAATGCAATCAGAAGAAACAACCTCAAAGGAAAGAACAACGCTTTGTTCTGAACCATCTAATTTTGCTCTTTGAAGCATTCTCAATCCACTATCTGTCCAATAAATAAATCCTTCTATTGGGTCATAATCAACGGTTATGCTAAATTTCATATTAGTCAAATTCAGAATTCTGTGAGTAAAATCTGGCATGTCCAAATAAACAATATAAATTTGGGAACGTTTAGCAAACAGCAGCAATTCTTGAGGGCCTTCAGCACATGTCGTGTTATCCAAAAGTTTGGTTCCAACAGGACAAGCACATGCATAAAAAGGTGGTTTTGGAGATAATAAGCATAAATGTGAACAACCTCCATTATCCTTTTCACAACCATGTGATTTTAATGGTTGACGTCTTGGATCCCAAACATGAATGTCCATGGGAACTTCGTCTGAATTTAAAAATTCTTTTGGTTCCTTTAAAACCTTTGCTTTTGTTGAA
The DNA here is from genome assembly GCA_963971135.1 of Stenus bimaculatus. Taxonomy (NCBI): domain Eukaryota; kingdom Metazoa; phylum Arthropoda; class Insecta; order Coleoptera; family Staphylinidae; genus Stenus; species Stenus bimaculatus. The sequence goes on along the minus strand of OZ020180.1, from coordinate 64,316,633 downwards.
TTTTTATCATACACATAAATAGACCTAAAAAATGAAATGAATTTAATATATCGATAATTTTTAAGAACTTTTATATACAAATTTTTGTTTTTTAATTTTAATAATTAAACGAAATATGAATGTTAAAAAAAAACGGAACATAAAAAAATTTAATTTCAAACATAATATCTTGTTATCATTTAATTTAAATTATTGTGGTATAACTTACCATTTTTTCCAATCAGTCCAGAACAATTTTGACATAAACTGAGTAACGGCAAATGGATATTCTAACCCTTCTTTGATTATAATAGAAACATCGTTTCCATAATAATTCATTTTCTTTAAAAAAAGTAATTTTCCATCAATCCAATATATGATCTGATTATCATAATCTAAAGTTAAACCGTTAGGCCAAAAAATATCTTCAGAAACAATCACTGAACGTGTTCTGGGATCACCATCCATGCCTGCCTTTTCAATTTTCGGAACATCACCCCAATCTGTCCAAAACATAATCCTTCAAAAATAAAACATGTTTAGGTTGATGATATAATTTAATTACAATTTTAATACCCTTGCATCGGATCTAATGCAATAGCTCTAGGTTGATCCATGTCAGTCCAAAACAAGACCTTGCGGTATTGGTCTGGAATGGATGCCACTTCCACCTTCTTTCTAGCACTATCAGTCCAATATAATTTGTTCGTAAACCAATCACAGGCTAATCCATCAGGAGAAAATACTCCTGTACTAATAATCTCTACTTTATCATTAACTCCTGTCGAATTAAAACCGACACATTGAACACTATCCAAGCCATGATCTGTCCAACAAATTTTTTTATGTTCATAATGAAAATCCAGTGCAGCTCCATCGGTAAGGTTTGTTATTAATATTTTTGGTTTTGCTTTATTTCTAGTTGTATTAACCATTCGGATATCTTTCTTTGTTGAATATAATAACAATGGATCATTTTGAATATTTGTGGCAACTAAAAATAATCATTTTAAAGATGTTTTATTTGATATAGATTAATTAAAAAATAATTCATTGAGAAATTTTCAAAACATATTTGGGAAAATGGGTAACAGAATGAATTTTTTTCATGATATATTTAAATTATTATTTAGATTTCAGATACTTTGAATAATTTATTTATGTAATACAAACAGGGTCAACAAAAAGTTCGGTTTGGGTTTGAGCTATGTATGATGGTTTTGGATTTATAATTTACATGAAACTTCCAAGAAAGTTTGCTTTACCTCCAAATATAAAAATATTTTATTTTATTTGTATAATTTTACTATTCTGCAACAAAATAAAAAAGTTCTGATTTAAATTAAAAGTATTCAAAGAGTCTCAAAAAGAATTAATCAGAAGAAAATTATAAAAAGTAAACAAAGTTTTATCTACAAAAAAACCCAGTAGTCATGCTCGGAAAAGCCTAGTTTTTTGCTGGGTCTTTGAATTTTGTTTCCCCAGAAAATCATTAATTCCTTCGTTGTGTTAATGTTTATAAACTATTCAGTCAATTTAAATGAAAAAAGTTGTAAAGACAAGCTAATTAATGCGATTTTGGCTTAAAATTATAAAACCATTATCAAATCAGATATTTTGATGAAAAAAAATATAAAAATTCATTTTTTTTTCTTAATTTCTTCGCACATATCTTTGAAATAAGCTTCATAAAAGTAACACTTTTTAAACTTCACAGACAAATCCATCAGTTGACAGAATAACTAAAAAAAGATGTAGTGTTCTATCTCTTTTATTTTTTTTTTCAATTTCTATAATTTAACCCATTAAGTACGTGTTTTTGGTACAAATGTGAACCATTAATCAAAATGCAACTTTTTCATTAAATTGCTAATAATTATTTTAAGGTACATTTATAATATGTATCACTCAAAATATAAAAGAAGAGAAACCAATTTCTAATTCTCTTTATATTTTGTAAATTTTTATCATTCTTTTAAAACTTAAAGCGATTTCGAAATTTGACAACTTCTTTGGTTCTTTCTTCCACATTTGAAATGATAGAAAGAGATGGGGCGAATAACCAAAGATCAAACCGTGCTCCCGACCACGGTTCATGTTTCGGTTTAACCAAGCTTAAATTGCCTAGAACCAAACGATCTATGATGTCAAAAATTAGTCATTCGAATGGGGTTGGTTCATATTTGACTAATTAATCCAAGAACCAAAGACGAACCAAAGCCATTCGATTCGAAATCGCTTTTAATTTCGAAATAACCTAAAAAAAATAATTTGAACAAAAAATAATTCTACCACTTAAGGCTGATTTAAAATGATACCTATACAATAACCTAGGATCTAGAACCCGCAAATATCAAGTATATAATTTCAATACTTCCATTTGTAACCCAAACATAAAATCCCTGACATACATAAACTTTATCATCACCCTGTATGTTTTAATTCGTAATTACTATTTTATAATAAAAAAATATATTTTGAACTTCAAAGCTGATTAACTGCGTCTTTCTTTATTTTACAAATTATGAGATACATGATACATTATACAACTAATGCGATGAACTGCAATATCATCAGATATTATTTGATTGAATGGTAAAAGTTACATGTGCAAAGTTAGTTCATTAGCAGGTTAAATTAGCTATTGGAAATTTTATGGAAATGTCAAGCGTGTCCGGTCTGTAGAATAGAAAACATACAAGCCTTTGGTTAAAACTATACCACACCAAAATTGAAGAGACAGTGTACCCGAACCAAAACTAAATACTGAATCGGAAACATAATCATTAATCAGAACGAAATTTTTGTTTCGATTACATATTAATTTTATTATTTTAAAACCGATTTTGATAATTTATAAAACAGGTTTTCAAAAGTGACAAATTTATTTTAATGGCTGTTTTAAAAACCCCCAAACTCTGGTCAAAAAACAGGGTGTTTGCTAAATTGTACAAACTATGATTTATTAATTAGAATGGATTAATCTAAAAACTAAAAAATACAATATTGTTTAAATAATATTTTGAACATATTTGGCACATCGTATCATCAGTAAAACTTAATCAAGGAGAATTCGAAGTAAAGTTGTTGGAAATGCACAGCCAGGTCGTGTACTTTGCACGTTTATTGAGGATTTTGCAAGCAAATTTTTTAAGAAACCCAAGTTTGAAATAAGTAAACGCTAAATTCTTAGGATGTAGTAATAAAAGGAGCCATTTTTTGTTCTTGAAATTCTTTTGTATTTGAAAGTCAGGAATATTTTGTATAAATACCAAATTAAATAAGTAGTATTGAGTCTCGGGGGCCCAAATGGCCCCTTTAAGCGTTGCTTAACCTATTAATAGTTATGCCACTGAGTAATTGTAATGTTTTGTAATGCACTATGTTTTTTTTAGTTAAAAACTTTTATAATTTTTTATCTGAAATCATATGAAAATTAATAAAATTTATTGAGTAATGATTATTAAAAAATGGAAAACAAATGCATTGCGTTTTGTTCTATCAATTAACATAAAGTTTGTAATGAAATAAAGTAATAAGTAATTTATTGTTAAATTTGGGTTTATTTGGTGAATTTTTGATTTTTAAATAAAACCCTACAACGGCGAACGTGAACGGCTTCCATTTGAATGCATTGAATTGAATGGACCTTGCTGGTTTGACACTGGAAATTCCAGCTCGCATCCAGCCACAGTTCGAGGGTTTTCCAGAGGAGGAGGCGAAATGTGTGCATGAACAGCTTTCATAAAATACTCTAGTAAATTTGAGCCCTAGCAGTTACACGCTGCCGTTCAACTAAACAAGGAATATTTTAAACCACAAGAAAGGTTCTTATTGGTGCAATATTTATTTGGTGTGCTACATCTCAGTGAAGCAGATTGTACATCAAAATTAAGAATGCTACTTTTTAATAGAAAATTAATGAAGAGATACTGTATAAAAATTGAATAAATGAGTATGAAGAAGAAAAACTTTATGTGTTGTCTTTTATCTCTCCTACTAATGTAATAAAACTTTTTATTTTGTTTAATATCTTTTTATCTATTAGAGATAAAGGTACCAAACCTGATATTGACGTATCCTCGGGATCCCTAAGGGCCACAGTCTAGATGGCCTGTATGGCCAAATCAATCTTTAGATTTAGACTAGTTTGGTAATGTGTTAAGCATATTAGGATAAAAAATAAAAACTTTTCTGTTCAAAAGAATAGGCCATAAATACTGCGATATAAATAGAAACAGCATAACCCATTCATAGAAAAATATTTACAAAATATAAAATTCAATAAAAAATTAATGAATAGTTACTTACAGGCACTTTTTAGTTTGAGGTAAAAAATAAATACTAAACAATATAGCCACAAATGGCACAAAATTTGAACCCTCATTGGAAAACTCATTTGAGACTTTTCTTATCATTGTCTACTGCTCTGAAGAATAAACATATCTCTAATTTTTAATGTGCAGAATTTTAAATTAATTAAATGTTTCATTGGATATATCTACATTTAATTTAATAATCAACAAAAACTTTTAATAAAACAGAAACATTAAACAAAAACACTTGAAAAACACCACCCGGCCATTTTACCAAATATCATAGAATTTAAAACAACATAGACATATACCACAGAACTTTACACTTCGATCACGGATTTTTACTTAAGGTGGCTACACATGTATTCTCTCTTCAGTTGGATAACCCGCCCAAGCTATTTTTGGGAATAAAATATTCTATACAACAAATATTATGAATTCATGAAAATTAATGGAAACAGTCAATAAATATCGAATAATTAATAGTTATTAAAAGAAGATAATCTGCCTAATATTTATCTCCATAATTATAATCAAAATTAAAGATCTTTATCTATAATATATATATATATATATATAGAAACATTTAAGGTAACCACAGACATTGTTAAGGCCGATTTATAAACCTAATGAAATATTCCATTTCAATACTTCCATTCATAACTACCTAATTCGAAAATAATCAGTATTTATACAGGGTGTCTCATTTTTTTCCAGCAAAATTTTTTTTAGTTAGTAAATGTTATTCTGAACAAAAATTTTCCTATGAACTATTATGTTTTTTCGACTCCTTAAAGATAAAAAATATAATGATTTTTGTGGGACACCCTGTATAAATTTCTTTTTATTTAAATCAAGTATGCTTTGGATTTTGTATATCTTTAAGCCAATAGATGCTAAATTCAGGCGAGGAAAATTTAACCTAGTCGTTCCCTTATTTTAAATACAGTCAATAATGTTCAAAAAATTCAATTTGGCAAAGAAAAAATCGAATTAATAATTGATTTAAATTAAAAAAAATATAATAAAAAAGAGTATTATACAGAGTGTTCCACAAAAATCATGAAAATTTATCAATTTTAAAGTTGCTGTAACTTTTTAAGGAGTCGAAAAAACATAATAGTTCATAGGAAATTTTTTGTTCAGAATGACATTTACTATCTAAAAAAAAATTTGATGGAAAAAAGTGAGACACCCTGTATACAGGGTGATTCACATTTATGTTAAAATCTCTCGGGTGGTGTTCGTTGGATAAATATAAGAAAAAATATTTTAATAAACATGGGTCCGGAAATGCTTCGTTTAAGAGATATTTTAACTCAAAGAGGGACGCAAGAAATGTTATTATTATTAATAAAAAAGTTATTATAAAAGGTAAAAGGTATTACTTTGAAAGTTTTACAATTGTTTTCTGATATTAGGGAGCATATTCTAGTCCATTAAAAGAATTTAAAAAAAGTCTTCGGGAATGGTAATGTCGAAGATGACTACCAATGTTTTTCGTTTTCTTGTAAATGCGGATTTTATTCCACTACGTCTGGTGCTCGCAAATTACTATTTTTTTTTAGAAAATCACAAAGTAGGCGTTGCAATTGCCTAAGTTTGCCACCAAAGACTTCTTTCTTTTCTATTTTTATACATAGACCGGAAAACCTGTCATTTTTTTGTGTATCACTGGCGGCCATTTTAAAGGTGACCTGTGTTTTTCTTTATTTTACAAATTACCAGATACAACATACAACTAATGCGATGGATTATGATACTATCGGTTATTACTTAATTGAATGGTAAAAGTTATATGTCCAAAGTTAGCTCATTAGCAGATAAAATTTTCAAATAAAATGACGTATTTTAAGGTTAAGTCAAGCGTGTCCGGTCTATGTATAATATAAGTCTTTGTTTGCCACCTTATGTGGTTTTCTAAAAAGTTGAATACCGATTTTTAATATTTGTCACGCCTACTTTGTGATTTTCTAAAAAATTAGTAATTTCAACACCTGACGTAGTGGAATAAAATCCGCATTTACAAGAAAACGAAGATAAATTGGTGACATATGAGTCAAACTTTCAAAGTAATAGCTCTTATAATAACTTTTTTATTACCAAAAATAATATTTCTTGCGTCCCTCTTTCAGTTGAAATATCTCCCTAAAGAAGTATTTCCGGCCCCATGTTTATAGGAATTTTTTTTCTTGTTTTTATTTAAGGAATCACCACCCAAGAGATTTTTAACATAAAAGTGAATCACCCTGTATAATGAATGGTAAAAAATTGTACACATATTCTACATAATATTTGGAACAATAAAGTGTTATAAATCTTTAACAAAAGAAGCCACAAAGATAGTCGAAACGTCGGTAAATATTTTCTAATAAAGATTTAGAAGTATTTAATAGTTCGTTTTTGGCTGATACCTTTATTCTACAATAATATATTATACGAACAAGTAATCTACAGAGGGTGATTTATAATGAAATGAAAAAAATCGTACACGTATTCTACACAATAATATTTGGAACAATAAAAAGTGTGTTAATAAGTATTTTTTGTTATCTTATTCCTAACAAAATTGTTTAAGCTCAAAAATAAGAATAATCGAACTGGTTTCATATTTAAAAGATTCATAGATAATAAATTTATTATGATATTTCCATGGAAACAAACATCATACATCAATGGTCAAAATCGTCGTTTTTAAAGTTCCTTCGTTCCCATTGTATAAATATGTATTTCTTGATAAGGAACTTTAAAAACGACGATTTTAAGCACTAAATGATAAATCACCATGTATAAACAACTACCCAGTAAACCAAAAGAGGTATTATATATGTAAAATATATATAACATGTAAGAAAACTTATGTAAAATCTAGAGAGAAATTAGGGATAAATCATGTAAGGATGTCAGCCATATTTGGGGATAGGTTATTATGTGTAAATTATGTAAATTTTTATATACAAAATATATATCAGATATAAGTAAATAAAAACAAAAAATATCATTTTTTTGCTTGGACGGTACAATGTAGTAATTAGCAGCAACCAGGCCATTTCTAGTAAGTAATCACAAGTATAATAAATTAATATTATCTTAACTTAAACCATGTTAAACTTAAAGTGGGATTTGCGGGATTCGAACCCACGCCGTTGCAGTCGCAAATTGTCGAATCAAGCCACCTAACCGTTGGACCATCGAGGCTTCATGAAATGAAGACACAAAAACATTGTTTTAAAGCAATTCCACATTAAATAAATATTATATTTGTTTTAATACAATAAAAAAAAATTAAAAATAAATTAGTGAAGTTAAAAGAAGTTCAATTATATATAAAAATTAAGTAGTTAAAATTATTTTTAACGAAATAAATAAATTATAAATTATAACTCAACTTTTTTCTAATAATGTCGGTGTTGAATGTTGGATTTCTTTGGTAAGCGCAATTTTGCAGAAAAAATTAAGAAAAAATTCTAAACTTTAAAAATATTCAAAATAAAGACATTAAATATAAAAATTAAGTAGTTAAAATTATTTATAACAAAATAAATAAATTCTAACCCAACTTCCATACATTTTTCTAATAAGTTATTTTATTTTATATTTTATGTATGAATTATTTGCATAAAGAATATAAGTAAATAATTTATGTAGGTATATTTTAAATTAAATGTCTAATGTAAATAACACAGGCGATATTTTACATTAATAATAAATAATTATTTATATATAAAATATACAGTATACGAACTTATGAATTGTATATGTAAATAATTCTATATAAATAACACATTATAAATTTTACTTATTACTTACATAGAGAAAATAATATAATATTATATATGTAAAATATACATATATTTTACGTTAAATTAGCTACATAGAAGAATTTACCAGCTATCTATGTGTATTTTATATATAAGTTACAAATTGGTTTACTGGGTAATTTGATCAATTATTTCATATTCCACAAAACACAAATAGATATCAAATATTCAGTATTCATATAGGTTTTTTGGTTTATTACAGGGTGTCTCACTTTTTTTCCAGCAAAATTTTTTTTTAGATAGTTGATAGAATGTTATTCTGAACAAAATTTTCCCATGAACTATTATGTTTTTTCGACTCCTTAAAAAGTTACAGCAATTTTAAAATTGATAAATTTTCATGATTTTTGTGGAACACCCTGTATAATATTTTTTCTTATTATATTTTTTTATTAAAATCAAATATTATTTGGATTTTTTCTCTGCCAAATTGGTTTTTTGAACACTATTGGTTGTTTTTAAAATAAAAGTAAACGAGGTTAAATTTCCCTCGGTAAAATTTAGCATCTTATTGGCTTAAAGGTATACAAAATCCAAAGTATACTTGATTTAAATTAAAAAAAAATGAAATTAAATGAAATTTATACAGGGTGTCTCACAAAAATCATTAAATTTATGAAATTTTAAAATTGCTGTAACTTTTTAAGGAGTCGAAAAAACATAATAGTTCATGGGAAAATTTTTGTTCAGAATAACATGTACTATCTAAAAAAAAATTTTTGCTGGAAAAAATTTAAGTTATACAAAAAAACGTTTTTCTTAAAAATCACACAAAAACTTTGGAATTCATCACTTTTTCTACCGAATCAAATGTGTAGCTCTGAAGCTATAGCTCATCGCAACAGTTGTATTTTGTAACTGACAATTTGAAAAACAAATAAAACACAAAACACATATCTTGTAATTTAAATAAATAAAAATTCGGTCTTTTCTAGGCGCGCATGTTTGTAGCCTCTTTTATAAACGTGTACATTACAATACATAAATATGCAAGTAAAATAACCATTTATAAAAATTAATCGTTAATATAGTCAAAATTAATTTAAATTGAATAATAAAAAATTGTAGAAATTAATAGTAGTTTAACCAACATGTTGGTTAAAAAAGGCGTTTAATAAACGAAAGTTTTTAAAGCACGAGCGAGCTCCGCGAGCGAGTGCTTTTATTATTGAGTTTATTAAACGCCTAATTAACCAACGAGTTGGTTACAATATTTTTTTGTTGATCGCATTTAATTTAATTTCAAAAATCTACTTTACGATTCAAAACGAACGTATGTGTCACTTCCATTGACATTTGTAGATGCTAGGTGCTAGGTTATGTTGGGTTATGTATTCAACAAAGATTTCTAACTTATAATACAGGAGGCTTATTCTTGGGCCCGACCACATCGTGTGGTCGGCCACAAATCGTGAAATCTAGCCCACTTTTCGTGAATTGGTATTCTTGGGATGTCAACACCTTCTGGTAGGCCACAATTTTCGGGCAAGATGTCACGACTGCCTTAAAGCAGTCCGGATTAAATTGTGGTCTAGTTTTTTAACCTAAAATTGATACTTGCTGTATTTTGCACTTGTTTCAACCATTTAAACAAACAGCATATATTAATAATTTGAAGATATAAAAATAATTCCTTTTATCCAACTTTATATTTTATTTATTTTTTTTAAATAAAGTTAGATAAAAGGAATTTCTTTTATTTCTTCAAATTATTAATATTATCTAAATTATCGCAAGAAATTATTTTGATATAAACATATATTATTATTTAAATATATTATATTATTTGAAGATTTCATATTAAAAAAGTTTGTAATTCAGGAGAAATAAAAGAATATACATCTTATTGTATTAAATTATTAAAATTAAAATAACTAATTTTATTTTTACTTAATAAATAAGTTGGATAAAGGAATCTTCCATTGATTTTTTCAAAATTAAATATTTATCAAAATTATCGCCAGATTTTATTTTATTATAATAAATAATAAGCCAAATGTATGAGCAACGAATCTTGAATTACCAAACATAAAATATGTGAAAATTGTGTACTTTGGTTTGCTTTTGACTAGTTAGTTGCAAAGATTTCGTTGGTTGTTGTCAGGCTGTCAGCTGTTGTTGGTTATAAAATAGTTATATTTTTTGCTTATAGTGGGAACATTGACAGTTTTTATTGTTGGCGTCACTGAAATTACAATGTTGTCAAATCACCCGACCACACTTCAATTCGCATATCTAGCTTGGCTGTCAAGAATAGGATTTACGTGTGGCGGGCAACATTTTCGGTCCACATTTGTGGCAGGCCACATGATGTTGCCCGCTTTCCAAGAATAAGCCTCCAGTATTCAACTCTGTATTCAACGTTCAATGGACATAATAAATCTTGTCTCAAAACACTCGCGGTGATAGACGGTTTTATTTAATTTGTTTGTCATTTTCCAAATTTTAGCCGAGAAGCAGATTTAATTTGACACAAGTAAAAGTATTATTTTAATTAATAATAAAAACATTTTTTATATTAATGTATTAATACAACCAATTTAGGTTAGTTTAGTTGAAATATAAGCAAATAATACAGTAGGATTATTTATTATTATTTATTATACATATGTATTTACAAAAATCATTAATTTAATGTAATACGATTACACAAATTGTTAATCGGCCTTATTTAATTTTATTGTAAGATTGTTTATGGTACAATTTGAAAAATTAAAATAAGGTGAAACTTGTGAATTTATTTGTGAATTTACGTTTAAGTTAACTTCTTCGTTTTGATACGTATTCATTGTTTCGGTCAAAGTATTCATTTGTGAATTCACGTTAATTTCTTCATTACCATTAGTATGCACTGTTGCGGTTGAAGTAGAAGGTGTAATTGTAGACGTAGATGCTGTTGCTGTTGTTGAAGAAGTGCATAGGATTTTTTCTGCAATGTCCACCTTATTTTGGATTGAGTTGTCTATGTATCCTTCAGCTACAGTGGTAGATTTCCAGCCACCATGTCTTTTGATGGCTGCAAAGTCCGCACCTGAATCTGACAATATTGAAGCCGAAGATCGGCGAAAACAATGACCTGTATACAGGTTGGGATTATCTAGTTTTAAGAACGCTGCAATTCTAGATGGCATCTTAGCAAATGTATTTATGCCAATCGGTTGTGTAGAGCATCTATTATTTTTGTAAAAAATAAAAAATCGATGATGTGGAGTGTGTTTTGGTCTTAATGATATATAATGTCTAATTAGTTTCAAAATGGTTTTTTGTTCATTATTGATTATTGTAAATATTCGATTTGTTTTTGTTTTCTTCGCCTTAATTGTAATTAAAAATTTTGTATCTAGGTCTTGAACATCATCGATTTCCAAATTTAATAGTTCATCTTTTCTCAATGCCCCAGCTATTCCGAAAATCGTTGCAACCTGTTGATTGTAATTTGTTAGATTTACTTTTACTTTGGATATTATTTGCTTACCTTCGTTGATAGAAAGATGTTGTCAGGAGCATCGGTGATAAACTTATTAATATGTTGCTTTTCAAGTACTCTAGATTTTTTTGGTAAGTAACCTTCATTTTTTCTTTTGATGAAAGTTATTAACTTATTAAATTTACTTATATCAATGTTTTCCTTTAGGTTCATCGTTGCTCTAAGCATAGAGTACTTCGGCCACAAACTTGCTATCAAGCCTTTTTTTGCAAGATCTGAGAAATATGCCAAAAAGACGGTTTCCGAATGGCGTGTCACCTTCTTTTCTTTGCACCATAATAAAAATTCTTCATAAGTTTTTTCATAACGAAATTTACTCTTTTCGGGCAGCAGACTTAGTGAAGCAATGTTTGCACTCTCCACGACTTCTGGTGGAGTCAATGAATCTTCATCTTGTTCGAATGAGCTCATAATTATACATACACTAAAAACACTAGCTTTTTCAAGAACACTATGTACTTTGATTTTAAATATGAAAATTATTTGCAAATCTTTTGTTTTCAAGTGTACCAACTGTATAAAAATAAAACATTTTTATTTCAAAGCTTCTTATTAATTAAAACATTTTATAAAATATTTAATTTAGTCCGTAACATTATTAAAATTTATAATAAATTATTTTTTAATTATTAATATAATTGAAAGTAATAATTATACAATTATATTATTAAAAATTATTAGTTTCATTCACGTTGTTTATCAACACAGCGCCATCTACCGATAACCTAAGTAAGTAATGTTTATCATTTGAAGTTTTAAAAATTAAGTAGTACAGTTTATTTTACTAATAAATCGAAGTTAAAAATGAGTAAACATTATAAAACATTTATTTTCAATAAGTTTTAATTTCAAAATGTTAGATAACCCTTAGAATAAAGTTAAAAATAAAATGACATTTGTAACTTTTTTGCCTATACTACAATCGTTGAGTAAAGTAAATCATCACGTAAAGTAGATCTTTACGTGTCGATTTCGCGTATACAATGACACAGTAATGACATCTATAAATATACGATCAACAAAAAAAATAATAAATTACCAATATTTGTATTATAAAAAATTAGTCATCTGTTATAAGTTATAAGAAGCTGAGAACAAACGGTACTAGAAAGTACTCCAAAGAGGGAGCTACTGTAGAAAGTGAAAAATCAAAATAAGAGCATATGTCAATTGCGTCAAATGATTTGCGATGCGTAAGATGGTTAAACGTTGTTGACACAAGGTTACATTTAAAAATATCTCGATAAACTTTTATAAATAAAATGTTTTAAGTAATTACAATCACGTAATTTTAATTATAAGAAAATAATATTTAATGATAAATTGGTCTTGCATACGACATTAAAAGTGTGGTTAGGTGCCCTAAATTCTCAGCATGAAGTTTTATAAACAAAGATTATTAACTGATATTCAACTTAAACGTTTAGGAGATCATAAATATTCATGTAATAGCAATAGTATTCTTGACCCTTTATTACAACCCTGGTGGAATTGGCTTGTTACAAAAGTACCCATTTGGCTAGCACCTAATTTAATCACAGTAATCGGTTTAATTGTCAATATATTAACCACACTTATCCTTGTTTGGTAAGTTGATACTTTGTTTTTTATTAGTGATTTGTTTAATCAATCATTAAACTTTAGGTTTTCACCAGATGCAAGGGGCTCGCCACCGAGCTGGGCTTTGCTATTATGTGGTATTGGATTGTTTATTTATCAAAGCTTAGATGCTATAGATGGAAAACAAGCAAGACGAACGGGTACAGCCAACCCACTTGGAGAATTGTTTGATCATGGTTGTGATTCAGTTTCATCTGTCTTTGTTTCTTTATCGGCATGTATAGCAGTACAACTAGGATATTATCCTGAATGGATGTTTTTCCAGGTAAAATGAGAATAATTTATAATATGTTTACAAAGAGGTCGATGTAGTATAGAAATATAACTTCAATAATTAACATGCAATAAAATGAGGAAAATAATCTTATGACTTGCAATTTCAATTTTTATCTTATAATTAATCACAACTTCATAGCAAACTAATAGTGGTCTTAATTAAACAAGGTCAAATTATCTTAATAACAACGTTTAGTTATTCAAATATTATAAGTTGACATAATATTTTAATAGTAATAAACTGGATTTATTACTTTATTTTGAAGTGTTAATATATTTTCATCTAAAAATTGATCATATTTAAGATTTAACCATAAAGTACATATTTTGTTTCATAAAAACAGGAATTATTAATTAAAAACATTTTCCAGGATTTCCTAAAATATTATAAACTAATAAATTTTAAATTAATTTAGGTTTTATTCTTTTAATGACATTTTAATTTGACAGAAAAAAAATTTCCTAATAGTTTTGTACAGAATTCCAAATTCCAGAATTAATAAATATATCGTAAAAATAAGTATATGACCATTTTAATAATTGAACAATAAAGATTAAAAAGTAAAATTTGAATACCTACATTAAATCACATTATAGCAATTAAGTAAATCACATCATAAATTATATTATCAATTTGAAAATATGTGTAATAAAATTTTATGCGACAATAAATTAAAAAAAAAAATTAAAAAACAATGAGTGTTAAGTGCTATCAAAGATGTATTTTGTTAATATCTTTTCCTTTTCTTAATTAAATACTACCTAACGATCCATTAATTAATTAATCAAACAATTAATAAATGTATATTTAAAAAATACAAATTAACAATAATTGAGCAAAACATAGTTTTATTATTTAAATAAATTGTCTCATAAATGCTACATGGATCAACTTGTGTGAAGTTAGCAATGGATTCCAGCAATTACTTTTTTTTCCTAAAATATTTTATATTTTTTACTTAAATTGAAAAATAATAATAAAATGTATTAATTTGTGGAGGGATTCCTAAAATTTACGCCTTTATAAACCCCCAAATGATAACATCCCCCTAATCAAACCCTTAATATACACATCACAAAAAAGAGCACTTTTAATTTTCGATTTAATAGGGTTAATTTGTTCTTTATAAGTGTAAGAACAAAATATAAAAAATCCAGGAGACTTATTTTTTTTGTTTTCGAGTTTCAATCCTCCAAAGATGTGGGATTTCTTAACGCGCATAGCACTGTGTTTAACAAATTGCTTAAAATCATTAAAAAGAGCACTTTTAATTTTCAATTTAATAGGGTTAATTTGTTTAAATTTTAACTATAAATGGAGGATATTCGGTACTTTTCATTATCAAAAATTGTGTATAAAATGCATTCTTGTACCTTATAACTACGTATTCAACAAAACACAAATAGATTTATCATATAAAGCTTCATTAAATCTCAAAAAACATGTACCAATGTGTTAAATCAAAAACGTAAGTACCGAATATCGAAGTTCATATTTTGCCACCAGAGGGCGAGCGGAATCTAAAAATTCCCAATATCCTTCTGAAGTGAAACTGTCAAAATATTTGGCATTGCATCAGGTAACTCTTATAGCTTAATTGACAAACTTATGATATACTGTACACCCTTTGTGACAAACTATACTCAGGACTACTTCTGAGAGAATTAACTTCAGAAAGCTTCACCAAGTAACGGAAAAGAGCCACAGTTTCAAAATTTTCCCTGGCTTGTTGAGAATATGAACAAAGTTTCAGAAAATTAAAAAAAAAACACACAGCCATAATGGGTCGTATCTAGGAAAAAAATTTAAAAAAACTGAAAAAAGTAAGTTTTTTTTAATTTTTTTCTCTTTTTGATTTTTTTTTCAACATTTTAGTGTTCGTTTTTGTATTACTGTTATTACCTATTGAAAGAGGATGGTTTTAGTTAGCTATTTAATGATAATTTGTTTCATCCCTATCAGTGACCTAAAAGTCAACAGCTCTAAAACTAAAAACACTAAAACTTTTGTGGTTTTTTGTTGATTAGTTTTATGATATTTGTTGTTTTCTATATTTTACTACGTTATTTATTATGGTTTATATTCCTAATAATTATCATATAATAAATAATTATATTTTATATAACCTTCCCTTGAAAATAATTTATTTAAATAATACAAAAAACTAGACACAAAAATATGTGCAAAAGCATACTTTGGGATTTTTTTTTTAACAGTTTGGGATAAAATAAAGAAAAAGGCTTCTATACAGGCCTAGTATACCTTTAAACAATATCCAAACTTCCAGAAAACTTGACAAGCCCAGTTTTCAGTATTTAACTTCAATTTAGGAAAAAACGCTCGGACAACTCGATTTTTGTTTTTAGGGAGATGATTTGTTAAATATTTACCCTTTATCTATTTTCGACCCCTAACAGGGGGTTGACATAGACTTTTAAATTTTAAATGGCAATTGGTGTCAAAGTACAAGAAACCAAATTTACAACAGTGCTTTTATTTTTTTTTAAATTGAAGTTAAATACTGAAAAACAGCCATGATAAGGTCATTTACATTAATTAATTATTTAAAATTGTAAAGTAAAGTCTGCACCGATTTTTAGAATAAATCGTAAATTCTTGTACTTTTAATTAAAGTTGATATTAATAGGGGTTGAAAATAGGTAAAGGGTAAATATCTAAAAATCCATTCCCCTAAAAACAAAAATCTGAACGTTTTTCTGAATTGAAGTTAAAAACCGAAATCGCGCTTAAAATTTTTGATAATATCGGGAGTTAGTCATTTTAAATGAAATTCTCTACCAAGTTAGTGTATAAATTCCAAAACATTTTAGGTGTATTTTGTTTGTTTATTTTTAAAAATAATTATGAATTTTTATATTTTTGTATTTAAATTGATTTCAGCTTTATTCTTGATTAAAAAAAACATGCATTTTTATTTTATTAGAAATGAGTAACTTGCATACAAAATATGTTAAATGTTTTTAAATCTTCATTGATTATTTTTTCTAAATCTTTATATTATTTCCAGAAAATAGAAGTAGTGTACCATCCACAAAAATTGGTCCAAGTATAGATCCTTGAGGAACATTTTTCCTAAGTATTAATTCTTTACTGATTGCTATATTGTGCCTTATTATCTTTCTGTTATGTGTTATGTCCTTTCTATTTTCTAAATAATGAATGAATAGAATCATTTTAATTCCAGCTCTCTAATATTGAATTTCCAAAAAATTATAACAGAATTTGGCGAACAATATCAAATGCTTTTTCAAATTTTTAATCTACCTACTTACATATTTATTAAAATTCTTTAAACAAGAAATAATGGGTGATTTTATAAAACTCGATTATTAAATTTTTGTTTTGAAAAATTTATTAATAATTTTTAAAAATTTTAATATATCCAAAAAAATCCTTTTACCAAATGTTTGTCTTACAATATCATATGAAGATAAAAATTGAAGAACGAAAACTACATTTTTTGGATATTTTGAGTTATGTCTGATTTAATCAAAATTTTTATAATATTTTTATTAAACATTACACTCAGTGTTATAAAAATAACAAACAGGTAATTAATACATTGTTGCAAAAAATGTTAAAAGCAAAAGTTTCTTGATTTATTTCACACAAATTTAGACATGTTTCGTACGATTTTTCATCATAGTAAGAACAGTTATAAAAATCAATGTAACAAAAAGTATATTTGACATTAATTATGTAATGTAAAGGCAAAAAAGACACAGGTTAAAAATAATAAAATTAAAAGTTGCCAAGTGAAAAGTTGGCAATAATACTTAATTTTGTTTCAACAATATTAAATTCTGGCTTATGTATGATTTAGTTTTTGTAAAAATGTATGCATAATTTATTATTTCAGTGTTTCTGTGCAATGACCTTATTCTACTGTGCACATTGGACAACATATGTTTCTGGAACACTGTACTTTGGACGAATAGATGTTACGGAGGCTCAATTTTTGATAATAGCAATTCATTTTATATCTGCCATATTTGGTCCAGAAATTTGGCAAACAGAGGTATGTAAAATAGCATATTTTTATCCAATGCAAGCCTTTGTTCTAAGTCCCATCCATTTTGCTTTTACATTTCCCCTCAATATATTTTTTTGACAGTTTTTTAATGGTACCATAAAACATTGGTATGGAATTACATTTCTGAGTATAGTCGGCGCAATAGGGGCAATATACCAAACACTCAGTGTGATACTGTCAGGAGGTATCGGCAAAAATGGTTCAACTGTAGCCGTAAGTCGGGCTTGGATTTCATATCAGCATGATCTGTATTGTTTAATGCGGCTGTACAGAAACAACTAACAAATAACGTAGAAATCAGTGGATTTTCTTCAATATACTAATTTTTATTATCAGGTTGATTTTGGAGTCACTTAGGTGTCTAGGGTTATGGGACAACGAACATTGGATAATAAGAATGAACTTAATAAATATTTTTAATACTGTTTTACTTACTCTTTAAATTATTTTGTTAGATTGTTATTGATTTTGTAATATTCTATATCTACTCCATGCTAAGATCCCCTGGTTAAGGATAGAGGTGAAGCTTCTTTCAATATACTTCGCATGCCTACTTGCGATTAAACTAGCCTATGCCAATCTGAAAGTCATATTCTCAGGAGGAGCGGGCAAAAACGGATCAACCGTCGCAGTAAGAGTACTCCACTATCAACCTGTCTATATCCACATGTAGAAAGATAAAAGTTGCATACATTTTAATCCTTTCTAACTGCTTTAAATGTGCTTTTATTTTTAATGGGTTAAATTAAAATGTATTAGTACAAGTTGTGAAGACATAAAAAATACGCTATATACAGGGTGGTCGAGCTAAAGTGAATAGTCGAAAAATCTGAATCCAGCAAAATAAGAAGAAATTATTGTCTAAAGCATTTTTATTTTTAGCCTTTAGTTTTAGCACAATTTGTGTCTTAAGCTTTTCTACTTTTAGGCTTATTCCTTACATTTGCGAATATGTGGTTGAATACATTTTTTATTGTTATTTATTACAATATTAAATATGCAATTACAACAAGAAAAAGTTCCAAAATTCGCGAAAAAAAAATTACTCATGTAACGGGAACATTAAATCATCCTAAGCGGGGGTACCGGGAATGTGAGGTGCGTGATCGGATAAGGGATAAGTTAAGATCAGCAGAGTTCTGTATCCCGAACCGTGAGTATCGGCCGTTCCCTGTTCCAATAAAAGTATAAAGTGCCGCGGTGATTTTCGCCCTGTTCTTTGTTCTTTCCACGCGGTGTATTGTTACGCCCGGGTTATTAGTTATTATTTTGTTAATTTTTATCAACATTTATTTGTAAAACGTCATTTATGTACGATTTGAGAATATAGTTATTTTAGTTGAAGTCGTGTTTACTTTATTGAATGTGTAAAGGTCAAAGATCCCATAATTTAAAAATTCATCCCTGACAGTGTTACAAAATTGGCTTCCCAACTAAAGGGCCTTTAAAACAATAAAGTAGAACTTTCATTTAACTTAACAAAGTAAACAAAGTGTGTGCTTGGAAATGATCTAATGGTAATAACGAGAAGTCAGCAAAATCAACCAAATATGTCTGATGCACAACCCGTGGTAATGTCCCCAGATCAATTTTCGCAACTTTTGGCAACATTAACAGCAAACATAACAGAAAGGTTGGTGGCAAATGCAAATCCTTCGGAACCACAGGCGGCGAAACAAGGTAACTTTGTTGCATGTTCTTCTAGATTTGATGGAAAGAAAGGACGTGACGTAAACGCATTTGTTGACGCCGTTTGTGTATATAAAGATTGTGCAAACGTCAGCGACGAAAATGCTCTAAAGGGTTTCTCCATGTTATTAACTGATGATGCTGCAACATGGTGGAGAGGAGTTAAGCACGAAGCGGTTAAATTTGATGACGCGTTACGTTTATTACAACATGCTTTCGGTCAACAAAAACCAGCATATAAAATTTATCGCGAGATTTTTGCGGAAGAACAAGACTTATGTACACGTACGGACATATTCATAAACAAAAAGAGAGCATTGTTTGCTCAGTTACAAGAACAAACATTAACAGAATCAGTGCAAATCGACATGTTATACGGATTGTTACATCGAGAAATTCGGGAACGGGTACCGCGAAATAACGTTAAGACATTTTCCGACCTTCTGGAACATTCTCGGTGCGCCGAAGAAACATTATCGGAACTGCAATTATTAAAAACAAAACAAGACGTTGCTAGTGCGGATCGCAGATTAAGGTGCTCTTTTTGCAAAGCATACGGTCATGACGTTAAATATTGCAGAAAGTTGGAAAAAGAAAATAAACAAAATAATCAAACATCTGACGTGAATCACAAAGAGTCAGGTAAAAGTTTAAATACAAAATTTTTCTCACAAAATATTGTATGTTACGGTTGCGGAACAGCAGGTTACATCAAATCAAACTGTCCGAAGTGCCAAATTAAAGATAAACAAATTAAAGTAGAAGCTTCGAGTATCGGATTTTATTCTCTGGATTCCGAAATATCTTTGAATCCGAAATCCAGACCGGTTTTGATGGTTGAGATATTAGGAGTACCAGGTCGTGGTTTTGCAGATACAGCGGCAAAACAAAGTGTCGCTGGGCATTCGCTGTATAAAATTCTTAAAGAAAATGGGCAACATTTTACTGAAACTACTACGAACATTACTTTAGCAGATGGGAAAAAGAGAGAAGAAAAGGTTCTTTTAACCACAGTTACTGTGAAATTATGTCAAAAGGAAATTCCTACGACATTTGTAATAATGCCAGCAGCAACCAATAATTCGACACTACTGGGTATCGATTTTCTGAAGGACGCTGGATTAGTATTGGATATCCAAAAGAGTGAATGGTATTTCGCTGATGAACCACAAAATATCCATAAGTTATTACTTGAAGATGATCATTCTGAAATATTGTTTGCCTCAGTAGAAAATGACAATGGCTTAGATTTAAGAGCTGGTGAAGGTCATAACCTAGATGAAACTCAGCGTCGCGAGGTTAATAAGCTGTTGAAGGTATCTTTAACTTCAGCACCTGTACTTAGGCAAGCAGACAATTCTCTTCCATTTATAATTCGTACTGATGCCAGTGATTATGCGATCGGCGCAGTTTTGGTACAGGGGGAGGGAGTAGAAGAAAGACCAGTAGAATATATAAGTAGACTCTTAAGTGCAGCTGAGAAAAATTACAATACTACGGAAAGGGAAGCGTTAGCGGTGGTATACGCGGTTTCCAAATTCCGAGGTTACATCGAAGGAAGTGAAGTTACAATTGGTACTGATCACCAAGCATTAAGATGGTTGATGTCTTTGAAGTCTCCAAGTGGACGTCTGGCTCGATGGGCATTGGCTTTACAACCCTATAATCTTAAAATTACGTATGTCCCTGGGAAAATGGAAAATCCAGATCAACCTATCGGATGTTTCCATGTTTCACATTTAACACCATTCCGAAGTGAAGAGGATTCTACGATCCCTACATCGGTGGTACCTAGAAGAAAGAGAGGTAGACCAAGGAAACGACATGGAGTTCCTGTACCTTCTCCGAGGGCGGTTTCCAGGTCCAGAGGGGGAGTCTGTAACGGGAACATTAAATCATCCTAAGCGGGGGTACCGGGAATGTGAGGTGCGTGATCGGATAAGGGATAAGTTAAGATCAGCAGAGTTCTGTATCCCGAACCGTGAGTATCGGCCGTTCCCTGTTCCAATAAAAGTATAAAGTGCCACGGTGATTTTCGCCCTGTTCTTTGTTCTTTCCACGCGGTGTATTGTTACGCCCGGGTTATTAGTTATTATTTTGTTAATTTTTATCAACATTTATTTGTAAAACGTCATTTATGTACGATTTGAGAATATAGTTATTTTAGTTGAAGTCGTGTTTACTTTATTGAATGTGTAAAGGTCAAAGATCCCATAATTTAAAAATTCATCCCTGACAGTGTTACACTCATAATTTTTTTTAATTATTTGGGACGTGGTCGCGTATTTTGGAACTTTTTCTTCTTGTAATTGCTTATTTAATATTGTAATAAATAACAATAAAAAATGTATTCAACCAGATATTCGCAAATGTAAGGAGTAAGCCTAAAAGTAGAAAAACTTAAGACACAAATTGTGCTAAAGCTAAGGGCTAAAAAGAAAAATGCTTTAGACCATAACTTCTTCTTCTTTTTGCAGGATTCAGATTCAAATAAAAAAATATGGGTTTCCATTTGAAAAAACTGAGTTAGGGTTAGAATAGCTATGAAGAAGTCCTCCAGGTGAAAACTAACTGTTCTCATCCTGTGGCCCCTTTAAGACCACCCTGTATAATGAGGTAAATGACGAATTTGTAGTACTTATCAGTATTAACAAGTGATTTTCTATGATTCTCTTACCAATTGTATGTGCGAAACCTAAAAAAACAAAGATATTTAAAATAACCAAGTTTTTTTAACAAGTTATAACTTACTTGCAAATACAGGGTGATGATAAAGTTTGGAACAAAATTCGTAACTGTCGTATTTAATATTTTTGAGAAAATCTCTCGGACAGGTCAGTTTTTGTTTTTAAAATGCCATCTCTTGGTATAATGAATATTAATGACGTCACTGGTAATTAAGCAATGACGTCATCATCGATTTTTTTAAATGATAACCCCTACTTTTTACTTGTTAAAAAAATGATTACGTAAATCGATGATGACTTTATTACTAAATCACCCGTGACCTCGTTAATATTTTTTTTTATCAAGACATAGCATTTTAAAAACTAAATTTGACCTGTCCGAGTGATTTTCTAAAACAAATAAATGCGGCAGTTACGAAGTTTGTTCCAAACTTTATCATCACCCTATAAAATTAAATTAAACTTTACTGCTTTTTTCAGTTCAAATTTTTGCCGCAAGAGGGCAAGCAGAATTTTAAAACTTCATGAATTATTTAGTTAAAACAAATTTTTGGAAAAAACAAAAGATTTTGCCTCATCTGGTGAATTTAACATTAATTCATTAAAATGGATGTAGGACATTATATACATTTTTTTCATTTTTATCACAAATATTTTCAAAACCCTTATCTTATCTATCAGATTGAATTTTTTCAAATGTAATATGTTGAATGTGCTTATTAGATGCTTGTTTTTCCACAATTTAATTTTTTTTTACTTATATGTGAAATGTGGTCTTTTATGCAGGGTGATTTTTAGGTGTGGAAACATAGCCGTCATACCAAAGACTTCTGTTTTCTATTGTTATACATAGACCGGACACGTTTGACATAACCTTAAAATAGGTGATTTTATTTGCTAATGAGCTAACTTTGGACATATAACTTTTACCATTCAATAAAGTAATAACCGATAGTATCATAGTCCATCGCATTAGTTGTATGTTGTAATCTGGTAATTTGTAAAATAAAGAAAAACACAGGTGAGCTTAAAATGGCCGCCAGTGATACACAAAAAAATGACAAGTTGTCCGGTCTATGTATAACAATAGAAAATATAGAAGTCTTTGGTAATAAAGTACTAAAAATTAGCTTTCCAATGATATATTGCATGACATATGTTGCCATTTAAAAAAATTCAAGATGGCTGGCGTGTCAAAAATCCTAGCAATAATAGTACATACAGGGTCAGCCAAAAAAATGGAAACACCTAAATATTTTTTAAACCATATTGAATTTAAAAAAACAGTTTAAACAAAAGTTTAGTTAATTTAAACGAGCTATCATTTAAACATATTCTCAATATACAGGATGTTCGTTTTATTAGTTATGCGGCACCTAACTTTCGATTTTTAAATGCATCACCCTGTATATTTTTTGATTCTACGTTTAATTTGAGTAAACTTTAGTAGAAATTATTTTTTTATCGAGTTACAAGCAATTCTTTAATGTTAAGTTCCGCCATAAGGATAAGGTATAATTAACATTAACAAAAGCCAATCCAGTTTTTTAAACTTGAGTAACATATTTAAAATTTAAGAAAAAATTGGTTAGGTTAGGTTACTCTATCGAATTTGAAAAATTGTTTAAACAAAAGTATAAGTGAATTAAATTTAAATTTATGTTACTTAAACTTTAAAAAAAGGATTGGCTTTTGTTAGAACTTTTTAATATTTATAAAAAGTTAATAATACTGTATTCTTATTGCCAAATATAACATTAAACAATTGCTTGTAACTCAAGAACGAGTTTTTAAAAAAGTGATTTCTACAAAAGTTTACTCAAATTAAACGTAGAATCCAAAAATATAAAAATATACAGGGTGTGGCATTTAAAAAACGAAAGTTAGGTGCCCTATCACTAATAAAACGAACACCCTGTATATTAAAAATATGTTTAAATGGTAGCTCATTTGAATTAACTAAACTTTTGTTAAAATTTTTTTTTTTAAATTCAATATGATTAAAAAAATATTTAGGTGTTTCCATTTTTTTGGTGGACCCTGTATACGAGCGAGTAATAATAGCCATTACTCACGAAGGCCGAAAATGCGACACGAGCCGCTAGGCGAGTGTCGTAACAGGCCTGATTGAGTAATGGCTATTTACTCGCGAGTAGAATACTATACTTTTTCTATGACTATTTGGTAAACGCAAAAATATTTTTCTAAAAAATTAGGTTATTTGACGTAACAACGTCTATTCATTAAATAATAAAAAAGCTTGTATAAAATTTTGAGTCATCGGTAGCTCAGTTCATTGATATTATACAGGGCGAGTCAAAATTAAACCGCCAAATTTTTAAGGCAGATCCTACGACTAATTTTAAGATAAAACCTTCATATAAACATATGTCCGATATAGCTTCCTAAGGGAGCTACAGCCCTTCAAATGTGGTGTCAAAATTAAGGGAGAGCAACCCTAAATTTATAAAAAAAACATCAAAAATAATAAAATAAGGATACATTTTATTAGCTACCAGATAATAAAAGGGGGGTAATGTGGAAGAAATTAAATACCTACGCACAAAAATTTACCTTTAGAGTTCGCACAAGAATACCTTTTTTGTCTCAAAATGTTTGGTAAACATTATTTTGAGAAAAAAAATCTAAAAAAATGAACCCCTAAAAAGTTATAACTGTTTTTATTACCCACCCTGTCAAAAACTACCGTTTAAAAGCCTGCAAAAAAATTCAAAAAATTCATGGAAACATATCTGAAGTGTATTATGGTTCACACAAAAT
The DNA here is from genome assembly GCA_963971135.1 of Stenus bimaculatus. Classification (NCBI taxonomy): domain Eukaryota; kingdom Metazoa; phylum Arthropoda; class Insecta; order Coleoptera; family Staphylinidae; genus Stenus; species Stenus bimaculatus. The sequence continues at coordinate 64,291,922 of OZ020180.1, read as the reverse complement.
TTGAAGTTTCTAGTACAAAGCTTTTTCAAATAAACGTGCAATAACCTTCTTTTTGACACCACCTTTGAAGGGCTGTAGGTCCCTTAGGAAGCTATATCGGACATATGTTTATATGAAGTTTTTATCTTAAAATTTGTCGTAGAATCTGCCTAAAAATTTTGGCGGTTTAATTTCGACTCACCCTGTATATAAAGATCACGGGTTCGAATCCCGATCACTGACGATTTTTTTTAATAATTGTTTGAATTTGGTAACAGAGATTCACTAGTGAGTGTGAGTAATAGCTATCATTGCTTATCTAGAAACGCGTTCATAAAGTACAATAGTCATAGAAAAAAAAAATTTTTCATCTTAAATTATTTATACCAAGGCCCCATTTCATCCCACAAAATTTCAAATTTTCTAATCCAGTCATTTGGGTATGACCGCTTTGGTTCCATACATAAAATTCACCCTGTATAACCCATTTTGTAATTTCTTGATGAAATACTGTGAAAGTGGAAGTGAAATAAAAACCATATTTCATAAATCCAATTAAAGGGTAAATACCACGTAAATCCACCTTAAATAATTTAAATCAGTAAAAAATATCAAATATGATAGTATGTAATCGTAATCTTTTTAATGGGGTAATTCTGAACAAAAAATGTTAGCCGTAACAGCGATGTTAAATATGACAGTCACCCCGATGTAAAAAAAACGCTATTCTGTAAACTTTACTGTAACTTAACGGCAATGTAAAATAACATTTTCAGTATTAAAATGCATTGTACATTTATATAATGTATTATTTTGATCAATTACACATCAATGTATTATTATTACTTTGCTGTATGTTATTTTAACACCGACAATTTTATTTTAAATAACCGTTAAGTTGCAGTAAAGTTTACAAAATAGCATTTTTTTTGACATAAGGGTGACTGTCAAATTTAACATCGCTGTTACGGCTAATATTTTTGTTCAGAATCACCCCATAATATTTCATTGCAATTGCGTTGTTCAGACCTTGAAAGAACAGAGATACCATGAACTTTCGCATACTTTCTCACTCTGTCATTAAGTGCTGCCAATGTGTCAATCATGCAACTTGATAGTAGAAAAAAACTAAATAATAACTATAAATATTATTATAACAAAGTATTTTTTAATTTAAAGCCTTCCAAAAATCATTTTATATTTTTATTAATAAATGAGCAAAGTTGTTTTCATTTTATATCTTGCAAATAACATTTTACTTGATTTCACAATAGAACAAAAATACCGTAGAGTACACACCTAACCAAAAAGTTATTTAGAAGATATAAAATGAAAACAACATTGCACGTTTGTTATTAAAAATATAAAATGATTTTTGGAAGGCTTTAAATTAAATTAAACTTTGTTATAATAATATTTCTAGTTGTTATATAGTTTTTTTCTACTTTTAGGTTGCATGATTGACACATTGGCAGCACTTACTAAGCTGTCTACAGCAGAGCAAAAGAGATATGCCGAAAGTTCATTGTATCTCTGTTCTTTCAAGGTCTGAACAATGCAATTCTACTAGGAACAACGCAAATGACAATTTTATTTACAGCAAATAATTATCAAATTTTTTAAACTTGTACTAAATAAATTAATAAAGTAAAACTCAATGTTTTCTCAAATCTATTTTTAATCAAAAACAATAGTGATTTTATTTTATTGATTTATCTTAATCAACCTTTTGCATGATTTTGTAGTTAATACTTATTCATTTTTAATAGCACGATTTGAAAAATAATATCATTATAATATTTTTCTTCATTAATAACTATTCAAATAATAACTTTGTAAGATTGAAACACTATTTAAATCACTTTTGATAATTGAATTCTTAATTCTTCTTTGATCTTTAACATGAATATGCACCTCAAAAATTAATTACATGCTATTTAAAATTTTTCAAACAAGATATCCCACTTTTTTCCAGCAAAACTTTGTCAGAAAAAATAATCACTTATGAGTTGAATATTAGTCATTAAAATTATGAATTTTGTAGTTTTTTATTGTATTGTTTTACAAATAGTAGTTCCAATCTTACCTGTTATTTGCATGCTGCATCAAGAAAGGGTTAAAGTTGTATTTTATTTAACAAGGCAACTTTTATATTTTTAGGCAATATTGCATGACCTAGAGCTTTATAATGGCTTATAAATTATTCTTATTCTTTATTAAATTTATTTTATTTTATCAGGGAACTAGTGTGCTCTCGCCGATAATTCCTTTTTCAACTATGTTACTTCCCGCCTATATAATCTATCGTAAATCGACTGATGCAGTTTATGAGACAAATCCATCATTGTATATAATGGCATTTGGTTTTGTTGCTGCCAAAATTACGAATCGACTAGTAGTAAGTATTTTAAAATTTTAATAAAATTATATTTTTATTTATTTCATTGTTTTTTTAAGGTTGCCCATATGACAAAAAGTGAAATGGATTACATGGATTGGTCACTGTTGGGTCCTTCTATGTTATTTTTAAATCAATATTTTAATACATTTATACCAGAATATTATGTATTATGGCTGTGTATGGTAAGTAATTTGATAAGTAAAGTACGAAATATTTTTTTGGAGTACAAAAATTAATTAATATTATGTGTTAAATCCATCTAAAAATTAAATAATTAATATTAACCCGGGATCGGTCGCGGTTCAGCGGTGCGGTGCGGTCATTTCGATCAAATTATCTGTAGGTGCAGGAGGTGTTATTTACTTTAAAAAGAACGTAAATGATAGCTTCAACTTTTATTTATACAGGGTGCAACAAAAGTAACGCATAATAGCAGTAATTTTTTATTTTAAAGAAAAACTTTGGTATTTAATTTTTTATGTAACTCTTTAAATTAATAATTTACAGCTATTATTTGTTACTTTTGTTACACCCTGTTTGTATTTATGGAAAAAAGTGACTTGTGCATCCATATTTTATGAGAGTTACGCAGATGTCATATTCATCGTCGGTCATTTAAACCAATTAGCGACCGATCCCAGGATAAGCGATACAATAAAAAACTTTAAAAGACATTATCAATTGATAATATTAATTAAAAAATTCATGCTTTTATCTTACAAAATCTTGAATTATAATTTTCAAAATGAAAAGTGTACTTTCAATAAAATTTATTTTAACCTTCTGTTTACCAAAGTCCCAAAGTGTCTCAATGACCGCCGGCGGTATTACGATTTCAAACAAAAAAATCCGCCGGACGGCGGTAATATTACAATTGCAATAAAAAAACTGTGAGGCGATTTTCTTTTGAGTACCGCCAGGCGGCGATATTCTTCCCTGTGTAATGAAAATACGCTGGAAAAAAAACCTATATAAGAGTTATATACCTGAAAGATTACATAATTCCAGGATTATAATAGTGCAGTGGGTAATGTTGTTTGGTAGGTCCGAAGATCAAGCCCCAGGCCATCTTCTATTAATTTTGCTTTTAATTTTAGTTTTAGTGAAAATTATAAAAAGGTGATTTTGATTCGAGTTAAGGTTAGATCAGGTTTTGTTACAAAAACTATTAAAAAACTTTTCTAATGAATCTGTAGTTTGTGTATTTCTAACAGCACAGTTACTTTTGGTTTTATTTCATTTTTTTATTTTAATGAAATTTAATTATACATAATATGATTGACTATGTTTATCTCGTGTAACTCGATCCGGATTGGATTGAAAATAGGATTCAGTCAATCACATAAACAACATGTTTATCTCGACAGAGTTCATTTGGCCTGGATTGAATTTTTAACTCCATGATTAATCCTTGTTATCAACTAAAGAGAAAGAAATCCCCTCAAACATTCCGACATTTCCTTTTTTAATCCTTTTTTAATAAAATAACTTCCGATGGTGGTAAAGTACAATTTATTTCTAAAGTACTGTCGCGCATGCTCAAAATACTTGATCTTTCGGCGTTCATTTAGCCTCGGCCTTAATTTAATGATTCAAACAACTTAATTTTTTTTAATTTTCAATACGAAATTTCACATTTACAAGTTTGGTTTTTAAGATAGGTTAGTAAGTGATTATGCTAAAAGAAAGACTTCTGCCGTTATAGACATTAAGTCAATTTAAGTTTTTCTGCAAATATCTCATCCCTTTTCTTAATTGATAATTTTGTTTTAAATATAAAATAGGTGCAAACGTAGTGTGGTAGGTGTTCATTTCTTTTTTATTTTTAGATATATGTGACTATGGACTTTTTAAGGTATTCATGCCAAATTTGTCATGAAATATGTCAGTACCTCAACGTAAGATTATTTACAATAAGCGTTGGTGGCCCTCGAAATATTCCACCACCTCAGAGTGTTTCAGTTAGTGCTGAAAAAAATGGTACGAATCCATCCAGAACATTAAAAACACGCAGCCGTAGTAAATATCACTAAGCTTTAGAAATAGTAATATGAAGTTTAAGTGATGCCTAGCTTTATTTAAACTTAATAATTAGAGTATGCATGCTGGTGTATGTAGAGAAAAACTAAACGAATTAAATTAAAGGTAAATTATTCTGGTGTTCTCGAGTAATTCAGAATTTTTTTGTATGATTCAAGATGTATTTATTAAATTATGGTCAAAAGAATGTATGAATGTTGGAGTAAATTGATGATACTTATTCTTTTTAACACTGGTTTTTGTGACACTTTTTTAACATTTAACAAATGTTGAGTGTATGTTTAACACACCAATGTATCAATCATTTACATATTGTTGATTTATAAATTAGATTGTTTTTGTTATGCACATCTTATATTATGTAAATTAATTCCTTTTAATTTCAATTTATTGTATCCAAAGTTTATGTATATATATATACATATAAATATTATTACTTATATAAAGCATTTTCTAAGCTACCACTTTTTATTTAACCTTTTCCTATTGTGCATATTTTTAATCGCTAATTGGTTAGGTTGTAGATGTGCTTTTTAATGTGCTTCCGAGTTTGTACATTTTTATACAACAACTTTCTCTTGATAGTTGAAATATTAAGTTGTTTTAGGGCTTTTTGATATGAATTATGGAAGACTGGAAGATCAAGTGCCTTTATTAGATCAGTCTGATATCTAGATAGTTTTAATTTTTTTACTTTATAAGCGAGTTTATAAGTTTTTATTTAAATGAGAAGTAAAATATCTATATAAAATATATATATACATACACCAAATTTGATGTAAATAATCAATAAAAGTACCTACATTTCATTTTTTTTGAATATTTTTACCTTACAAATATTTTATTTTTGAAGTTATAAAGGTGAGTCTACAGTTGTATAATATTCATAAATTATCTTTGTGACAATTGTGAAGAACTGGTACTTTAGTTTATTGGTAAGAATTTTATGATTTTTTTTCCACTTATTAAGGTTGGGGAATCCGCAATGTTTTGTGACTTCCTTCCCAGTTTCTTTTATTTAAATTGATTTGAAAAAAAAACACTATTAATGTAAATGGAAAAATATAATATAAAATTAAAAAAAAAAAATTTGAATCAAAAAAAAATTTTTAAATCTATTTTTTTCATATTTCACATTTTTATTCATGGCATGTCATAAATAAAGTTTAAAAACAAGCTTTTCTATAAATAAAGTTAAAAAATGCAATTAAATCAAAAAAGTGGGATGGAATTAAGCTTGCTCGGAAATCAAGCTATTTCTGCAAAATTTTAAAATCCAATTGCATATACCATAAAAGTAAGTGCTTTACTTATTGACGTATACTTGGCTGACTAAAATTCATTTTCTTCTAAAGCGATACTAGACAAATCAAATAGATGTATCATCGCGCGAATCCCGAGCCTTAACTTGATTAATATAAATTGGATAAATATCTATTAACCTATTATTAAAGTGTAATTTTAAAAAATGGTAACAGTGAGTTAAAGGCCCGATACACTATCAAACAGTTTGCGCAAATTATTTCAAACATGTTTGAATTTACACCACAATTTGTGCAACAACTCAATCATAGCCAAACACTGTCAACATGTTTGCACAACACACGCTGTTGCGCAAATTGTTTGATAGTGTATGGGGTCTTTTAGAAAAATAAAAACCAAAGTTGACAAAATTGTTTATTTAAAATCTAAATTGCAAATTAATTTGGTTTTAATTCCAGTCACATAAAAAAGTTGATTATCGACAATAAATAATACTTTTAATTTAATTTTAATACAATTAATTTATTTTAAATCCTAACTAAGTGCTTAATTAAAGATAAATATTTAGAATTATGATAAAATATAATAATTACTTCTTTTTTAACAAATATAGGCAATTTATTTTTTTGTAAAGTTCATATTTGAATTACCATAAAATCATTTTTATTTAGTCCTAAAATAAACTAGTGTCCGTTCCAACCATATTTCCTTAAAAGTGATTTTTATTTATGGCAGAATTTAAGTGGAGAGTTTTTAATCGTAATTAACTCTCATCTAGTGCATGTGTAGAAAATATTAATAATTATAATTTGTAAAAGCGAATGAACAATACGAAAACATTTATGTTCTTTTAATTTTTTTTTTCTTTAAGAAAGTAAAAAAGTTAATCTGATGATAATTAGGTAGGTACTCAAACTTGATTGGACTCTATACCACGATTAATACCCAGATTCTGGTCAAATCATTTAAGTTTGCAGGCCATTAAATTTAAATTTGTTATATGGGTTGTAATGGACAATTTCCATGGTTACATTATTTGTTTTAAATTAAGGGCCTTTAATTTTGACCAGAATCTGCCCATTAGGAAATACTAGTTATTAAACAGGCTGATTCTGTAAGTCCTTACAGGAAGTACGTGCAAAGGAGATCATGGAAAATGTTTTTTACAAATTACTTCCCATACTTTCAGATTTGTACAGAATTTCACCATAAATTTAGTCATCAGCTATAAGTGATATTTAAATAATAATATTAAATGAATGTGGATAAAAAATGTTTTTTGTGATCCGCAACTCCGCTTCAATCTTCAATATAAATTAATCGAATAAAATTAATTAAAATAAAAGTGTAAATAATCAGACATAAAATTTTTCATCAGTCTTATGCTCCACACATATCACAAGCGCCTGGATTTTGTAAAGAACACATTAAAGCTTCATAATTTTTATCTTTTGTGGTAATATTTTCACTATTAATATTTTCTTTATTCCCATTTTGCTGAACAATTAATTTTGATTTATCCACTGTAAATTGAATTGGTTTTGCAGCAGGTTTTGTTCTTAAATAATACATTCCAGTCTTCAAACCTAATTTCCAACCATAAAAATGCATTGATGTTAACACTCCATAAGTAGGTTTTTCAATGTGAATATTTAAACTTTGACTTTGGTCAATGAAAGCTCCTCTATCAGCAGCCAAATTTAGAACAACCTTCTGTGAAATTTCCCAAACTGTTTTGTATAATTTTTTCAAATCTTCAGGTATTGTTGGAATGTTTTGTATAGAACCACAGTTAGCAATTACTTGATTTTTCATTATATCATTCCACAGTCCTCGATCTGTTAAGTCTTTTAGAAGGTGGTGGTTAACTATTTGAAACTCTCCTGATAAAACACGTCTTGTATAAATGTTTGAGGTATACGGTTCAACTGATTCGTTGTTACCCAAAATTTGGGCAGTACTTGCAGTTGGCATTGGTGCTAAAAGTAGTGAATTACGAATTCCATGTTTTGCAATCTTAGTTTTCAACAATGTCCAATCCCATAAGTTCGTTGGAGTTACATCCCACATGTCATATTGCAAAATACCTAAAAAACAAATAACTTATAATTTTTTTTCAAAGTGTAGAAAATATGATTTTAATTAGGTACCATTTGTTATTTGAGGACAGGGCCTTAAGTATCGACAGACTTTTAAAATCAACCGCTTGAATTTACCGACTTCCCAATTAGGGATTTTTACCTTTCTTGAAAAATATTAATAAAAAAAAATGTTTACCTTTACTAACTGGTGATCCATCATATGTCTTGTAAGGCCCTTCTACTTCGGCTATTTCACAGCTAGCTTCCAATGCACCATAGTATATGGTTTCAAATATTTGCTTATTAAGCAATCGAGCCTCTTCACTATCGAAAGGCATTTTCATCATTATAAAAGCATCAGCCAAGCCTTGAACTCCAATTCCAATAGGTCGATGTTTTAAATTTGAATTTTTTGCTTCTGGAACTGGGTAGTAATTTATACCTATAATTTTATTTAAATTTCTAGTCACAATTTTGGTCACACGTTTTAGTTTTTCGAAATCATAAATTTTTTTATCAGTCTTAACGAAGGAATTAACAGCAATGGAAGCTAAATTACATACTGCAATTTCATCTGGAGATGTGTATTCAATGATTTCTGTACATAAATTGGAACTCTTAATTGTGCCCAAATTTTGTTGATTACTTTTTTTATTACAGGAATCCTTATACAACATGTAAGGCGTGCCGGTTTCTATCTGAGAAACAACAATTGCATGCCATAACTTTCGAGCAGGTACTTGTTTTTCAAATTTTTCCTCTGCTTCATATTTCTCATATAATTGGTCGAATTTTTCTCCCCAACAGTCTGATAATCCGGGGCAAATACGAGGACACATTAAAGACCATACACCGTCACTTTCCACTCGTTTCATAAATAAATCAGGAATCCATAAAGCATAAAATAAATCTCTAGCTCGTTCTTCTTCTTGGCCAGTATTTTTCTTTAAGTTTAAAAATTCGAATACATCAGCATGCCAAGGTTCCAGATAAACCGCGAAAGCACCTGGCCGCCTATTACCGCCTTGATCCACATATCTTGCAGTATTATTAAATACTCTCAACATTGGTACGAATTCACAAGATTTTTCATTATTTCTGCTATCAAGTTCTGTGCTAGTAGCTCGGATATTGTGAATATGTACGCCAATACCACCCGCTGATTGTGAGATTAAAGCGCATGATTTTAAACACTTGAAAATTCCTTCGGTTGTATCATCAGGCATGGCTAAAAGGAAGCAGGAACTTAATTGTGGTTTTGGAGTGGCAGCTGAAAATAGTGTTGGGCTTGCATGAGTAAAGTATTTTTCTGATAATAAATTGTAGGTTTCAATGGCAGCTTCTATATCTTCACCGTGAATACCTACAGCTACTCTCATAAGCATTTGTTGTGGTCTTTCTGCAATTTTGCCATTTATTTTTAATAAATATGATTTTTCCAAGGTTTTAAAGCCAAAATAGTTGTAATTAAAATCTCTATCGTAAATAATGCATGAATTTAAAACATCAGCGTTTTTCATAATAATTCCATGGTGAAAGTCTGAAATCATTGGACATCTTTCTCCTGTTTTCTCATTTACCATGTTATAAAGATCGTTAATGACATCTGTAATTAATTTTGTAAGCATAGATATGTGATGTTTTTAATAAAAATTAAATAGTATACCGCTAAATACTTTTTTTGTTTCTTTATGTAAGTTCGATACTTCTATTCTTGCTGCTAAAAGTGCATAATCTGGATGATCAGTTGTCATCATGGCAGCGGTTTCAGCTGCTAAAGTGTCTAACTCCACTGTAGTGACTCCAGGATATAATCCATCGACAACTTTTAGTGTGATTGCCAACTATAAATAAGTATGTATCATAAGTATTAGATATAAAAAAGAAACTTTTGCATTTATTTTAAGGGTTTTTTTAATTTAAATATTTTGAAATGTAGAGGCCAACTAAAACTTGCTCCATTTGGTAATTAGTAATTTTATACAAAAATTGAAAAGTAATTTTTTAAACAAAAGCGACACTGAGGTTTGCACCTTTCAACTAAGCAACTTTTTATATAAAAACCGACAAAATTTTTATGCACGAGCATTTTCTCAAAAAATAATAAAAATTTTCTCAATTTTATTAAAAATTTCTTAATAAAATACATTCCTTGGGGGGGGGGGGCCTTGGCCCCCCTGGGTGCGCCACTGACTCAATGTAAATTTTAAAAATCTAATCTAATTTTAAAACTTGCAGTGGCGTGTTAAATAAATTTAAACACCCTGTATAATGGTAATAATCTCAATACTGACTTAAGTTAAGAATTATGCATTAACACCCTCAGCATAAAGATAATCCCAGTAAACCAAAAGAGGTATTATATATGTAAAATATATATAACATGTAAGAAAACTTATGTAAAATCTAGAGAGAAATTAGGGATAAATCATGTAAGGATGTCAGCCATATTTGGGGATAGGTTATTATGTGTAAATTATGTAAATTTTTATATACAAAATATATATCAGATATAAGTAAATAAAAACAAAAAATATCATTTTTTTGCTTGGACGGTACAATGTAGTAATTAGCAGCAACCAGGCCATATCTAGTAAGTAATCACAAGTATAATAAATTAATATTATCTTAACTTAAACCATGTTAAACTTAAAGTGGGATTTGCGGGATTCGAACCCACGCCGTTGCAGTCGCAAATTGTCGAATCAAGCCACCTAACCGTTGGACCATCGAGGCTTCATGAAATGAAGACACAAAAACATTGTTTTAAAGCAATACCACATTAAATAAATATTATATTTGTTTTAATACAATAAAAAAAAAAAAAAAAAATTAGTGAAGTTAAAAGAAGTTCAATTATATATAAAAATTAAGTAGTTAAAATTATTTTTAACGAAATAAATAAATTATAAATTATAACTCAACTTTTTTCTAATAATGTCGGTGTTGAATGTTGGATTTCTTTGGTAAGCGCAATTTTGCAGACAAAATTAAGAAAAAATTCTAAAACTTTAAAAATATTCAAAATAAAGACATTAAATATAAAAATTAAGTAGTTAAAATTATTTATAACAAAATAAATAAATTCTAACCCAACTTCCATACATTTTTCTAATAAGTTATTTTATTTTATATTTTATGTATGAATTATTTGCATAAAGAATATAAGTAAATAATTTATGTAGGTATATTTTAAATTAAATGTCTAATGTAAATAACACAGGCGATATTTTACATTAATAATAAATAATTATTTATATATAAAATATACAGTATACGAACTTATGAATTGTATATGTAAATAATTCTATATAAATAACACATTATAAATTTTACTTATTACTTACATAGAGAAAATAATATAATATTATATATGTAAAATATACATATATTTTACGTTAAATTAGCTACATAGAAGAATTTACCAGCTATCTATGTGTATTTTATATATAAGTTACAAATTGGTTTACTGGGATCAGTAGGCCGAGGGCTTAAAAAATAGTATTTGGTGTAAATACATATAAATTATAGATAAAACTTACCGGATCAATAAAATCCATATTTAATCCATAGCACATTTTGTAAATACGAGAGGTTATTTTATCAATATGTACATCTTCTTTGTAGCCAGCTAAAAATATTAAAATTGGGTTTATAAATATATGCAGATATAAATTTGATGAAAACTATTATTACCTCTTTTTACGACATACAATTTTGGTTGAGGTCGGACCATTTTGATTAAGTAATTTAAAAAATACGAAACGCAATATTTGTATCGAACTTGAGCAGGTAGGAGGTAAACTTATGTCGCTAGTCGCTAATAAAATTCCGAGATTAGGCCACGATTTCCCGCCAAAATAAACATACGCGTAACTTCGTGAATGTCCGCCTTTCGTCAAACCGTTTTCTATTTAAGATAATAATATACAGGGTGTTCCTTTTAAAAGGCAAATAAGAATGGTAATTGCAACCCCCTTCCCCATGGAGCCACCCTTTTTTTAAAATTGGAATAGGGGTCGAGTAGTGATACATAATTTGAAAGCATTTTTTACCCTGATAATGGTAGTCATAATTTTTTTTGGAAACTTTTTGACTTCGAACCTACCCAAAAAAAAGTTCTTAATAATGGTATTATTTATGTACTTTTAAATCACTTTTGGATAAATTGTTAAGTTTTGACCATAAAGTGCTCTAACTTAACAAAAGCTTATTATTTATAATTATTGAAAAATAAATCAGTTACCATATTTTTTATTATTTTTTTGCGATAAATTACTTTTTACTTTTCTCTTTTATCATGTCCTGTAAAGCAGTAAATGACTAAATTAAAATAGGACGAAAACAAAAATCAGGATAAACAGACCTTTAAAATGATGCGTCATTCGACCCCCATTCCCGTTTAAAAAAATTGAAAGGGTGGCTCCGTAGGGATGGGGGTTGCAATTACTATTCTTATTTTGTAATAAAAAGATGTCCCCCTGAAGGTAAAAATCGACCCGTCACGGCATTTTTACAATTAATTATTTTTTTGAGAGTTATTTAGGGTGGCTCCTTTTAAAAGGAACACCCTGTACATAAAAATAATATTTAAAAAAATAATTCGTTTTTTCCCTTTGTGTTTTGTAAACATTTTGTGCTATATTTTCGGAAAATACCAAAAAATAAAATCTTAACAGAAACTTTTTTGTTTTATTTAAAAGCTTTTATTATCATCTTGAGAAAAAAAAGTCCTATTTCTACAAGATATTACGAATAATACCCTCATCTGTTATTTTAATGAGATTCTTTTATTTAAAAGTGAATACAAAAGTTAACAAATTGGCCAGACTATACCTGATGTAATTAAATATAATTTAATTATTTTTTTTAATTTCTCCCCTCACGTGTTGTTTCAAAAAAAGTCATACCAATATGTAGTAAAATATAGTAGTAAATAGGCAAAATTAGGTTGCCTATCTTATGCTTTGTCTAACTGCTAAATTGCCAGGTATAAAAAGTTGAGTAATAAAAGCATTACTGATTTCCCTCTTGTTATTTAATTTAATATGTATGTATATCAAAATGAAGGTAATTTCATCGCGAACCAATGACAATGGTTAGGTTAGTTAAACTAACCTAACCTTTATATACAATGGTATTAGGTTGCCTAAGCAGAAGTGGTGCAGACTCAGGGTTGTCGCTTGTCGCGGTATAAAAAATGAATTTTTGAGTAGAAGAGTGAGGCGCGACAGGAAGGATGGCAACCTTTTATACCACCCTGTTCGTGTTAAAATTACCTTTATATTGATATATATATAATTAAATCAAATAACAAATAAGGATAAATTAGTAATGTATATTCTCTCCTATTTATACCTGTGGCAACTAACCAAAAGATAGACAACCTATTTTTTATTTTTACTTATGTTTTGTACTACCGATTGATACGAACTCGTTTTGTTGGATTTTTGTATTAACTTTTATAAAAAAACTCTTATTCAAAAAACAGATGAGGGTAGGTCGATCTTAATCGTAGTCGAACATTCAATTCATTATAGTTTTATACAGGGTGTCTCCAAATGATCTGTACAAAATGACACCAAATAACCCCCCACAAAATAGCTAAACTAACCTAACCTAACCAACTGGAAAATTCATCGACTTAATTGCAACCTAATCTAACCAACCGAAAAATTCATCGGTTGACAATCACTAGTGGGGTATAGGCCTTATTGATATAAAAACCGAATTTCAGCAATCTTTTAAACAATTGTAAAACGAATTATGAGGTATCAGAGATTTTGAGTTATCAGGTTTTGTCTTAATATCTCAGAAATGAAAATTCACAAGGGGCTATTTTGTTTTGGCTGTTATTTTGACTGGTCACGATTCGAACTTTTTAGTGGCCGAATAAAAAACATAATACTCTCCCTCTGCCCCAAATCCCAAACAATAAGAGTTCTATTTTCATATTTTCAGAAACTTAATGTTTTTTTACCTACTTCATACCATTTTCGTATCACTTTGTAGTGGCATGCACTCTGGTGCAATTTTAAGTGTCAAATTCAAATTTAAACTTGCACTTTATCAGTGTAGAAGTGAAATCCTATTAACCTGTTTCGTTGTTAATTTATGACTTTGCTACTCCATAATTTTGCGAAGGGACTGATGATGACTATAATAAATATGATAGTCGAAACATTTCCAATGTAAAGAGGAATTGTAGTGAATAAAATCACGGTTCCTTTTACCAATTCATTCTAAAGACTAATGACGTACCACGTGCGCAAAGACACATTTTGGCAAGAAATTTAATAAAAGTAAAACACATAAATTAACAAATATTGTTATTTGTTGGTACAGCAATACAATAATTCTGGGGGTAAAGGTGGAACTGGAGGCGCCTGTCTTCTGTTGTAGTAGTTTTGATCAGTATTTTGATTTTTCCCTTGATAGCAACCTATTAGCCAAGCAGGGTACATATAATTGTCTATATCAAATTTACCTCGATCCAAATGAGCAGTCTGTATAAATCTCATAGGGATAAGAACAGCAAACTATAAAAGAGAAAAAAGTGAATTTAACAAAATTGGCAAAATATAACAAATTGGTAAATTTCTAGTGAATAATTGCTAAAATTTATTATAAATTGGACACTTAATTTTAAAATCCACAAGTTTCAAGTAGAGGGTGTAGATATAAATGTTTCATTAATAAGAATTTATAACTTTACTTACTTGAACAACAAGTAGAATAGAAATATAACCTACTACGTTCCATGCAGTTACCACTTTTCTTTCGCTAAGAACTTGGAAGCACCCATTAACGTTAAGACTAAAATTTGCATCTTGTGTATAAGAATATGCACCTGCACCTGCTTCGATACCATGATGAACACAAGGAAAAATACTGGCAATACTGCAACAACTAAAAGGGGCTTCGCCGACAACGTCCACATCACTTGAATAAAAATTATAATTATTTACTACAAATAATTTTCATACAAGACCATACCCTTTTTTGGCAAAATTGTCATCATACCAATCAATATCAAACCAGTCTGTATAATTTTGGCCACCACAACACTGAAATTCAAATTGTAATTTATCAATTTCAATTTTGGTTTCACCATCTGTAGAATAATTTCCCATTGCATCTAGAAATGGTTTAACGTCATCCGGATCTATGGTTAATTTACAAATAAATAAAGAGTATTTAACTAAATAATCTGAAATATACTGTACTCATATCCATAAGAAAGCGTAACTATCATAAACATAAGTAAAAATATAAGAATAACTGCATTAAGAATTAAAGTAGTAAATAATACACATCCTACTACCCTCTTTGTACTATTAAATGTTCTTTGCATAATAAATACATTGAACACGTTTATGGGTAAGCATATTAATGCTGCAGATGAGAGCATCGTAGGTAGAACAAATCCTTTTTCCATAAACAAATCAATGAAGTCACCCAGTTTCACTTTTATCCGTACTGCAATATTTAACAATTCGAGAGAATATATGACAATAAACACGTTTAACAGCACTTCTATCAGACACAGAACAACTAGAGATCCGTAAGGAATAAATAAAATCGGTTTTCCATGTTTAACTGGGACTTTCGATAACATTTTTATGTATAATTAATATATAAAATAAATTCCTAGTCAATATTGTAAAATGTCTGTCAGAAATATTTTTACTGTCAGAACTTCAATTAAATTGCTAATCAAGAAATAGGTATGCAAACAGGTAAAAAAAATCAATCATTGACAACAATTAAAATTTATTTTGTCTTAATATACATAGGAATCTCTACATAACTTCTAAACTTTATTATATGGTACAATAAACAGTATTTCAACAACATTTAGACTGTACATTTACAAGGAACCAATAAAATTCAATTATTTAAAATATAATTTCAAAATTATTTGGTAATACTGTTTAACAGAAATTAATTAAAAGCACCGATTAAATTATTTTAAAACAATTTACATTTGGAATGAATGAATGATAGGTAAGAAAGAAACAAAAGTTTAACCCTCACCAAAGTACGATTTTTAAAAATACGATATTAGATATTTATTGTACATTTAAATAATGGCTTTGCATTATTTTCTAATTTATATATAATAGGCCTTATATAATAAAACAATTACTTAATCTTCAAGATTTCTAAAAGCTTGCTGAATATCTTCATACAACTGGTCAAAATCTGCTTTGATTTTCGCTTCGCCATCTTTAACCGGGTCTTTAAACTTCATACTGCTTAATTGATATAAAATATTGCCCATTGAATCTCTGATTACATTCCAAGTAATTTTATTTTCAGATTGTGCTGTGCTTTCAACAGCATGTCTGGCCATATCATACAAACCAATCATGTTTTTAAGCATTCCAACAGTTTTGTAAAACGGACAGAATCTGTCATATGATGAATAAGAGTTCTGTTGCAAGAAATCTTCCTTTAATAATTTTGCAACTTCCAAAGTAATTTTATCAGTTTCAGCAAGTGATGCTTTACCAACCAATTGCACGATTTCTGAAAGATCTTCTTCCTCTTGAAGAATCTCTTTAACTTTTGTACGAAGAGGGACAAATTCAGCAAAGTTCTTTTCGTAGAAGTCATCTAGAGCGCGAGTATACTTTGAGTATGAAATTAACCAATTTATAGATGGGAAATGTTTTCTTTGAGCAAGTTTTTTATCTAAACCCCAAAACACTTGTACAATACCAAGAGTGGCAGATGTGACAGGGTCAGAGAAGTCACCACCAGGTGGCGATACAGCTCCTACAATAGATACTGAACCTTCCCTATCTGGATTACCCAAGCATCTAACGCGTCCAGCACGTTCGTAGAAGGAAGCCAAACGAGCACCCAAATAAGCTGGATAACCAGAATCTGCAGGCATCTCAGCCAAACGACCTGAAATTTCTCTCAAGGCTTCGGCCCAACGAGATGTTGAATCAGCCATCATAGATACATTGTAACCCATGTCCCTAAAGTATTCAGACAAAGTAATACCGGTATAAATGGAAGCCTCACGAGCAGCGACTGGCATGTTAGAGGTGTTGGCTACCAAGGCAGTTCTCTTCATGATAGATTCAGTTACGCCATCAATTTCAACACTGAGTTCTGGGAAATCTCTTAATACCTCAGACATTTCATTACCTAAAAGTTATTTTTTAATATTTGATAGATTTTAATTTAAATTTAATACCTCTTTCTCCACATCCAACATAAACGATAACATCAGAGTTTGAATATTTTGATAACGATTGGGAGATTACAGTTTTACCACAACCGAAAGCACCAGGAATAGCTGTGGTACCTCCTTGAACACATCTGGAAACAAATTTTTTTATTATCAGATTAATAAGGTAAAAATATGCTCATACTTTTACTTTATTTTGATATAAACCAGTTTAGGCTTGTTTAAATTAAACCATCATCAGAGTAAAAGTCTAATAATTAATGGTTAAACAAAGCGATTTTAAACCCAGTGCATTACTACTGTATTGTGACATATAATTGCCCATGGCTGGGGTAAGTTGGTACACAATAGTTATGCAAGTTCATGTTGCCACGTTTGCTTCTTTAAAAGGTGTAAATAACTTCCGTATTTTCATCCAAATATTTTTGTAATTATTTCTGCCTTGTGTAACAGAAGAATTTTAATAACGTTGCGTGGAGCGTGTTCGCGACTTTTTGAGCACACTGTATATTTATATACAGGGTGCGCCAAAAAACGGAAACACCTAAATATTTTTTGAACCATATTGAATTTAAAAATAAACTTTAGACAATAGTCTATTGAATTTAAACAAGCTACTATTAATGGGTTAATTCTGAACAAAAATGTTAGCCGTAACAGCGCTGTTAAATTTGACTGTCACCCAGATGTCCAAAAAAACGCTATTCTGTAAACTTTACTGTACCTTAATGGTTATTTAAAACAACATTTTCGGTGTTAAAATAACATCAATCAAAGTAATATTAATGCATTAATGTATAATTGATCAAAATAATAAATTATATTGATGATGTACAATGTATTTTTGTTTGTTTTTTTGACATCAGGGTGAGTGTCAAATTTAACATCGCTCTTACGGCTAACATTGTTTGTTCAGAATTACCCCATAAAGCATATTTTTAATATACAGGGTGTTCGTTTTGTTAGTGATACCTAACCTAACTTTCGTTTTTTAAATGCAACACCCTGTATATTTTTATATTTTTGGATACTAGAATTAATTTGAGTACACTTTTGTAGAAATCATTTTTAATAAACCTTGTTGTTTTTGAGTTACAAGCAATTCTTTAAGGTTAGATTTGGTGATAAGGATAAGATTAACTTTTTATAAATATTAAAGGGTTCTAACCAGTGGCGAGGCGTGACTTTAGCACTGGGGCATGCACACAATAAAAAATTTTAAAAAAATTGGGGGGGGTCTTTTTTTGAAATGGAAAATATCAAAATATTTATGTGCACTTTAAAAAAATGTAATGAAAAGTGCGGACAGTGCCTGTTTTTTTTTATTATCGATTTACATTCGGGTAACTCTGGTTTTGGTCTACCTATATTAATTATTTCATTTTTTTCAGTAATTTTGCAAGAACCAAACGATTTTTTAAGTAATTTTGCTAATACATCCTCATCCCCATTTACTTCAGAGTCACCCGTTTTAAAGCAACCGCTGCAGGAGAATTTGAGTGCCGTGTGCGACGTATGCATGTACGAGTCTGCATGCATTTACAAGTTTTCGCAGTGATATTTAGTCCTATGGCTGACAATTCCAATCGACTTCGCTCCATCCATTCGCTGGAATTTATACTGCCTTACTGCATGACTCCGAGTGCATACGAAGCCCGCGTGCGCCCGCGACGGCGCCTTCGCCATTTATTTTTTTGGACCAAATTTGTTCCTATAATTTAAAATATCTAAAGTATCTAGTATCTAATATTATTATTTAATTTAAAAACATAAAATTAGATATTTTACACATTTTGATAGGGCATGCACTACATGCGTTGCATATATGGACGCTTCGCCACTGGTTCTAACAAAAGCCAATCAATTTTTTAAGTTTATGTGACATACATTTAAAATTAATTTACTTATTCTTTTGGTTAAACAATTTCTTTAATTTAAAAAAAAATTAGGTATAGGTATTGAATTTAAAAAATTGTTTAAACAAAAGTATGTACATACAGTGCGGACATAAAGTAAATCCCGCCCCTGTTAACTTTTGAACGGTTATGCTTTTGATTCTGAAAATTTGTTTACGGAGGAATCTAATTGCGAACTTTCTAATAAAGGTATTTTTGATTTTGTGGAACTTCCGGTTATACCAGAAGTGGATGGCAACTTTCTTATTTTAAATGGAACACCCAGTATATTTTTGCATTTTCGTGTTCTCCATAAAAATACCATTAAATTGACCTAGCATAATTTAGTCTACGATTAATACTTTCGGAATTTCGCCCATTTGAAAATCGCATTTTTATGCAACTTAGTTTACACCAGAAGTTGGACCCAAGTGCCCAAACTTCCTTATTTTAAATGATTTTTTTTGCGATTAAGTTAATAACATTAAATTTAAACAAAATTTTTATCCAAGAGATTTCCTCTAGATTTTATTACAGTCAAAAAGTGGAAGGTCGTTATGTTAATCAGCAAAATTAACGAACTTACTATTAAACATAATTTTGTTTTAATTGCAAAATATTTCATTGAAAATAAGGTCAATTTAATGGTATTTTTATGGAGAACACGAAAATGCAAAAATATACTAGGTGTTCCATTTAAAATAAGAAAGTTGCCATCCACTTCCAGTATAACCGGAAGTTCCAAAAAATCAAAAATACCTTTATTAGAAAGTTCGCAATTAGAATCCTCCGTAGACAAATTTTCAGAATCAAAAACATAACCGTTCAAAAGTTAGCAGGGGGGGGATTTACTTTATGTCCGCACGGTATAAGATAATGAATTTTAAATTTATGTTACTTTTGTCGGAACTCTTTAACATTTATAAAAAGTTAATATGTAATACCTTATATTCTTATTGAAAAACTTAACATTAAAGAATTGCTTGTAACTCAAGAACAAGTTTTATAAAAAAATGATTTCTACAAAAGTTTACTCAAATTAATCGTAGAATCCAAAAATAGAAATATAGGGTGTTGCATTTAA
This sequence comes from Stenus bimaculatus, assembly GCA_963971135.1. NCBI lineage: Eukaryota > Metazoa > Arthropoda > Insecta > Coleoptera > Staphylinidae > Stenus > Stenus bimaculatus. Next base: position 64,271,974 of record OZ020180.1, on the reverse strand, counting down.
AAAACAAAAGTTAAGCGCCGTACCACTAATAAAACAACCACACTTTGTATTAAATATATGTTTAAATGGTAGCTTGTTTAAATTGAATAAACTTTTGTCTAAACTTTTTTTTTATTCAATACGGTTCAAAAAATATTTAGGTGTTTCTGCTTTTTTGGCGGATCCTGTATATTTATTGAAATATTTGAGCCGTTAATTTTGAAAGTGAGACAAGTCCACTTTTCGTATTTCTAGATATTTATTGTTTTGCAAAATCGATGCCATTGAAATACTGTTAACATATAAAACAACAGTAACAAATTTGTACTGATATTGAGTCGATTTTTATTTTAAATGATTAAAACATGAAGTTATTCTCAATAAGTAATAAGACATAACATTAACTCATTTTTTAACAAAATGGACTTATCTCACTTTCAAAATAAACAGCTCATTTATTGAAATTGGATCTATGTTGATTGTAGATAGTATATAAAATTAAAACAACATAAAACAATGAACTCAAGTTTCATATGCGATAGGCACGGTACATTAAGTTAGAAAACGTTTTATTTGATACGCAGTAATTTTTCACAAAAACATTATTTTAATTAAATGTGGGTGGACTTAAAGTTTTATTCACCAAAAAAATTCATAAGAAAAACAATTCTAATTATTATTTAATATAATATACTGGGTGTTCCAGACCACCCATGCCACTCCTTTATTTCGATTATAATTAAAGCATTATAATTGAAAAAAAAGAAATTAATAAAAAGTAAAATTGACATTATAGTTTTCTTGGAATATGCGTTAATTTTGTCTTGTGGTTTAATAAATTATAATGTCAATTTTAATTGTAAAGTTTGTACAATATTAAAAAAACATTTTAATAAATGTTGTTTGTTTTGAAAAGAACTAAAATAAGACCATACTCGACCTATGTTCCCATTTAAAATTTCAAAGTTCCTTCCGGTTCTGGGTACTTCTGGTGTAGTCCAGAAGTTAAAAAGTATACCAAATGATTCTCTGGTAATCAAAATTTTTATTTCATCCATGTGTGACAAAGCGTATTAGAAATAACCTAACAAAATGTATGCTATGCACATGCATCGGTTCCCAACACATTAATATTTGTTTTATACCAAAAGATATGGCATTTTAAAAACTAAAATTGACATGTCCGAGCGATTTTTTCTACAAATTTGAATACGACAGTTATGATTTTCTTTCCGAACTTAATTATCACCCTGTATATGCACGATATCAAAAAAATAAATTTATAAAGTTGTTTTTTTTTAAAAGACCTTTCCAATAATACCATACTCGACCTATGTTAAATCGAAGTTAATTCCGGTTCCGGAGAGTTCCAGGTTGTTCCGGAAAATAATGAGTTCAATAATGGATTCTTTAGATTCACTTATGTAATACTAGTATATTATTCAACGAGCGAGTAATGATAGCCATTACTCACGAAGGCCGAAATTGCGACACGAGTCGGTATGTCTATGACTATTTGCTAAATGCAAAAATATTTTTTTAAAAAAATTATGTTATTTGACGTAACGTCAGCATTCATTAAATAATAAGAAAGCCTGTATAAATTTTGAGTCATCGGTAGCAGTTGATTGATATGTCGACTGTGGATCCATAGGTCCCAGGTTCGAATCCCGGTCACTGACGATTATTTTTAGAAAATGTTTGAATTGGGTAACAGAGTAACGGGTGAGAGTAATAGCTATCATTGCCAATCTAGAAACGCGTTCATAAAGTACCCATTATACAATAGTTATAGAAAAAAATTTTTTATCTCAGCCATGTACGATAAGACGTTCTCGAGATAAACGGGTGGGATGGGTGGTCTGAATCACCCTGTATACCTACATAATAAATTCAATCCAATATAATATTTTTTTTAAATGAATATGCTAATTGGAAATCTAGGTTTATTAATAATTAATGAAAAAGTAAAGATTTATCTAAAAATTTTGTGTATTATTAATTCAACATAAAATCATTTCAAAACATGCCGCTTAGAAAGAAGGAATAATAAGACCAAGTATTATCATCAGTTATCATCGCAGTCGCTGGACATATGAACATTTTGTGTGAGCGTGGAGGGGCTCTTGTTTTGAGTCTTTGCTGAAAATTTTTTTTAATTTGGAAATAACACTACTAGCGCCCTCAATTCAAGTTTGGTGGATAGAATCGCAACTTCTCCGATCTTAACTTTAACATAAAATGGATTTATTCGCGATATTGATCGCCCTCTAGTGGAATTTTTTAAACTACTGCAATTCGGTAACATCAAAAAGCTAAAATTGCGATTAAATTAAAATAAAAAGCGAAAATTAACTGTTTTGTTTTATGAGATAAAATCATTAAAACATGAGGTTTTATGTAAATTATAAACAAAATAGGTAAATTTTTACCTCACTTGAATCAGCTGTTTCTGTCAAAACAGCGTCCTCTATAGGTAGTCGAAATCACGAATATCCTCAAAATTTTTATTGATTTAAAAAATTTACTTACGGGAAAAGTGAGTCCAATACTCTCTGTCCGGTTAACAAAGGATGATTAGCAGGTAATTTTTCACTAACAGGTCTTGGTTGACGTACTGGCCATACTTGCAACATAGTAAACTTCTGACGTTCTCCATCGAATTCAGTTTCCAAAACAACTTCATCTACTGTATAGCTACCAGGTTCAGCAATATAAGTAACGGTACCCTTGGCACGTGGTGGTAAAATCATTTTGTGTTTTACTAAAGTATTTTCATGAACAATACCATAAATATCGCCTCCAGTTAAATGTGAACCCATCTAAACAAAATAAAGTTATTTATATAAATAAAAACGCTAAAATTTTTTAAACTACTTTAATGTTTAATGGATTGAAATCCCATTTTGCTGTTCTTGATAAGGCTGGAACGTTAACTCCCTTGGGAATGTAAATACTTTGTGTAAGATCGTGAATATCCTTCAAAGGTCTTTGAATACCATCAAAAATGGAACCCAAAATACCGGGACCCAATTCTACTGAAAGTGGCTTTCCTGTTCTCAACACAGGATCACCTACAGTAACTCCGGAAGTTTCTTCGTATACTTGAATTGTTGCCATGTCACCTTCTAAACGAATGATTTCACCAACAAGTTCGTAGTATCCAACACGAACAAGTTCGTACATAGCTGACCCACTCATCTTCTGAGCCGTAACAACTAAATAAAAATATTTAGAACAAGTTATTTATTATTTAATATAACTTACCAGGTCCAGATACGGCATGTACGTAGCCGTATGTTGACTCTTTTTCTTCATCCTTAATTTTTCGTAACGACATGATTCCTAAAAAATGAACAATTGTAATTTAATAATTCTTTTAATACATTTGAATTAATTAAACTATTTATCCACCTTTATTGTAACAACTAAAAATTGTAAAATCTTTATTTTACTATTATTTATTTCAAATATAGTTTAGAAATTTAAATCACGTGAAGCACTAATAGTTCGGGTCACAATTTGAGATAAGCAACACACATGACAAACTTGAAATTATGTAGAATTTATGTGCCGCTTTATAGGAATTAGAAACCGACTTATATAAATGTAGGATACGCCTTAAATAACATAATACGTACTTAAATAATAATTTAAAAAAACATTACGCACTAAGAAAGTTGTTTTTAATTCATTTAAAATTACAATATAACATAATTATTGGCCTACAATGTAAAATTGTTAAAATTGGTGCTAAAGGTGAAAATCAATAACAAATATCATTCGGATTTGTTTTTGAAAATATGGAGAAGTTTAATTAATCTGATTCTATTAAATAGTTTTAAAATAAAACGTTTTACCTTTATTTTTAGAATACCTTACAGCAAATTATTGGAATTAAAACCAACACCTCAAACTCCACAGACACGGGAGAATGATAAAAATCTCGTGATGAAGTAGTCAGCTGACTTGTTGTCGCCCTGTCGCTTCTTTTAAAACGACCGCAGCGCATTGTTGCCATGCTTACTGAAATTACCTTACTTTAAATTTTTTCCTATATTATACAGGGTGTTACATATGCTCTAGTCTCTTACTTTATTTTTTATCTAGGAGGAGTGACAGGAAAGGACAACTTACACTATAAAAGTTACTAGAAAAATAACCAAACAGATTTTGATAGGAATTTTAGGTTATTTTGGCTTTTTAATGATAAAATATGTACAGAAACATAATTAAATTCTCCATTTCTTTGCACTGACTTTCTTGACTAAAAAATTTTGAGCTACGACCAGTAGTTTAGAAGCTACACCCGTTTTTATGGCCACCAAAAAATGATAGAGAAGGGTCCCCCTTTGCTTTAAAACTGAAAAATTTTGAAATTATTTTTCGCGATTTTTTGACTTAATCTTATAGATTTGGGTTCGCTGATAACGAATCAACCATTGTTAACGCGATCCGGCGCGTACTTTTTAAACTACAGCGTATTGAAAATTGCAGAAATTTAGAAAATTTTAAAAATTGATATTTTTTTCTAAATTTTTTCGAATTTTATATAACTGATAGGTTATAATTATATATTTCCGTCTGCTGATTACGGAGAACTAAAAAAATTTGAGCTACGACCACTAGGGGCGCGTTCCAGTAAAGAACACTAAAGCCCACGACCACGACCACAAAATTTTCCCGTTCCACTAGCTCAAAAGCTCACCATTCAACAAACAACCACGGAAACCCACGAATAAATACGGTCGTTGTGAGCTTCTTGCGGTCGCCATCGATGCACGAGAGAAAAAATCGCGGTCTTATGTAGAACGATTTTGCGGTCGTCGTGGGCTTTAGTGTTCATTACTGGAACGCGCCCTAGTTTAGAAGCTACACCCGTTTTTATGGCCACCAAAAAATGATAGAGAAGGGTCCCCCTTTTGCTTTAAAACTGAAAAATTTTGAAATTTTTTTTCGCGATTTTTTGACATTTTCTTATAGATTTGGGTTCGCTGATAACGAATCAACCATTGTTAACGCGAACCGAAGCGTGCTTTTTAAACTACAGCGTTTTGAAAATTGCAGAAATTTAGAAAATTTTAAAAATTCATATTTTTTTCTAACTTTTTTCAAATTTTATATAACTGATAGGTTATGTTTATAGATTTCCGTCTGCTAATTACGGAGAACTAAAAAATTTTGAGTTACGACCACTAGTTTAGAAGCTACACCCGTTTTTATGGTCACCAAAAAATGATAGAGAAGGGTCCCCCCTTTGCTATAAAACTGAAAAATTTTGAAATTTTTTTTCGCGAGTTTTTGACATTTTCCTATAGATTTGGGTTCGCTGATAACGAATCAACCATTGTTAACGCGATCCGACACGTACTTTTTAAACTACAGCGTTTTGAAAATTGCAGAAATTTAGAAAATTTTAAAAATTCATATTTTTTTCTAATTTTTTTCAAATTTTATATAACTGATAGGTTATGTTTATAGATTTCCGTCTGCTGATTACGGAGAACTAAAAAATTTTGAGTTACGACCACTAGTTTAGAAGCTACACCCGTTTTTATGGTCACCAAAAAATGATAGAGAAGGGTCCCCCCTTTGCTTTAAAACTGAAAAATTTTGAAATTTTTTTTCGCGATTTTTTGACATTTTCTTATAGATTTGGGTTCGCTGATAACGAATCAACCATTGTTAACGCGATCCGACACGTACTTTTTAAACTACAGCGTTTTGAAAATTGCAGAAATTTAGAAAATTTTAAAAATTCATATTTTTTTCTAATTTTTTTCAAATTTTATATAACTGATAGGTTATGTTTATAGATTTCCGTCTGCTGATTACGGAGAACTAAAAAAATTTGAGCTACGACCACTAGTTTAGAAGCTACACCCGTTTTTATGACCACCAAAAAATGATAGAGAAGGGTCCCCCCTTTGCTTTAAAACTGAAAAATTTTGAAATTTTTTTTCGCGATTTTTTGACATTTTCTTATAGATTTGGGTTCGCTGATAACGAATCAACCATTGTTAACGCGATCCGACACGTACTTTTTAAACTACAGCGTTTTGAAAATTGCAGAAATTTAGAAAATTTTAAAAATTCATATTTTTTTCTAATTTTTTTCAAATTTTATATAACTGATAGGTTATGTTTATAGATTTCCGTCTGCTGATTACGGAGAACTAAAAAATTTTGAGTTACGACCACTAGTTTGGAAGCTACACCCGTTTTTATGGTCACCAAAAAATGATAGAGAAGGGTCTCCCCTTTGCTATAAAACTGAAAAATTTTGAAATTTTTTTTCGCGAGTTTTTTGACATTTTCTTATAGATTTGGGTTCGCTGATAACGAATCAACCATTGTTAACGCGATCCGAGGCGAACTTTATAAACTACAGCGTTTTGAAAATTGCAGAAATTTAGAAAATTTTAAAAATTCATATTTTTTTCAAATTTTTTTCAAATTTTATATAACTGATAGGTTATGTTTATAGATTTCCGTCTGCTGATTACGGAGAACTAAAAAATTTTGAGCTACGACCACTAGTTTAGAAGCTGCACCCGTTTTTATGACCACCAAAAAATGATAGAGAAGGGTCCCCCCCTTTGCTTTAAAACTGAAAAATTTTGAAATTTTTTTTTGCGATTTTTTGAGATTATCTTACAGATTTGGGTTCGCTGATAACGAATCAACCATTGTTAACGCGATCCGAGGCGAACTTTTTAAACTACAGCGTTTTGAAAATTGCAGAAATTTGGAAAATTTTAAAAATTCATATTATTTACTAAATTTATTGGAATTTTATATAACTGATAGGTTATATTTATAGATTTCCGTCTGCTGATTACGGAGAACCAAAAAATGTTGAGCTACGACCACTAGTTTAGAAGCTACACCCGTTTTTATGACCACCAAAAAATGATAGAGAAGGGTCCCCCCTTTGCTTTAAAACTGAAAAATTTTGAAAATTTTTTTCGCGATTTTTTGACATTATCTTATAGATTTGTGTTCGCTGATAACGAATCAACCATTGTAAACGCGATTCGATGCGTACTTTTTAAACTACAGCGTTTTGAAAATTGCAGAAATTTAGAAAATTTTAAAAATTCATATTTTTTTCTAATTTTTTTCAAATTATATATGACTGATAGGTTATGTTTATAGATTTCCGTCTGCTGATTACAGAGAACTAAAAAATTTTGAGCTACGACCACTAGTTTAGAAGCTACACCCGTTTTTATGGCCACCAAAAAATGATAGAGAAGGGTCTCCCCCCTTTGCTATAAAACTGAAAAAGTTTGAAATTTTTTTTCGCGAGTTTTTGACATTGTCTTATAGATTTGGGTTCGCTGATAACGAATCAACCATTGTTAACGCGATGCGACGCGTACTTTTTAAACTACAGCGTTTTGAAAATTGCAGAAATTTAGAAAATTTTAAAAATTCATATTTTTTTCTAATTTTTTTCAAATTTTATATAACTGATAGGTTATGTTTATAGATTTCCGTCTGCTGATTACGGAGAACTAAAAAATTTTGAGTTACGACCACTAGTTTAGAAGCTACACCCGTTTTTATGGCCACCAAAAAATGATAGAGAAGGGTCCCCCCTTTGCTATAAAACTGAAAAATTTTGAAATTTTTTTTTGCGATTTTTTGAGATTATCTTACAGATTTGGGTTCGCTGATAACGAATCAACCATTGTTAACGCGATGCGACGCGTACTTTTTAAACTACAGCGTTTTGAAAATTGCAGAAATTTAGAAAATTTTAAAAATTCATATTTTTTACTAAATTTATTTGAATTTTATATAACTGATAGGTTATGTTTATAGATTTCCGTCTGCTGATTACGGAGAACTAAAAAATTTTGAGCTACGACCACTAGTTTAGAAGCTACACCCGTTTTTATGGCCACCAAAAAATGATAGAGAAGGGTCCCCCCTTTGCTATAAAACTGAAAAATTTTGAAATTTTTTTTCGCGAGTTTTTGACATTTTCTTATAGATTTGGGTTCGCTGATAACGAATCAACCATTGTTAACGCGATCCGACGCGTACTTTTTAAACTACAGCGTTTTGAAAATTGCAGAAATTTAGAAAATTTTAAAAATTCATATTTTTTTCTAAATTTATTGGAATTTTATATAACTGATAGGTTATATTTATAGATTTCCGTCTGCTGATTACGGAGAACTAAAAAATTTTGAGCTACGACCACTAGTTTAGAAGCTACACCCGTTTTTATGACCACCAAAAAATGATAGAGAAGGGTCCCCCCTTTGCTTTAAAACTGAAAAATTTTGAAATTTTTTTTTGCGATTTTTTGAGATTATCTTACAGATTTGGGTTCGCTGATAACGAATCAACCATTGTTAACGCGATCCGAGGCGAACTTTTTAAACTACAGCGTTTTAAAAATTGCAGAAATTTAGAAAATTTTAAAAATTCATATTTTTTTCTAATTTTTTTCAAATTTTATATAACTGATAGGTTATGTTTATAGATTTCCGTCTGCTGATTACGGAGAACTAAAAAATTTTGAGCTACGACCACTAGTTTAGAAGCTACACCCGTTTTTATGACCACCAAAAAATGATAGAGAAGGGTCCCCCCTTTGCTTTAAAACTGAAAAATTTTGAAATTTTTTTTTGCGATTTTTTGAGATTATCTTACAGATTTGGGTTCGCTGATAACGAATAAACCATTGTTAACGCGATCCGAGGCGAACTTTTTAAACTACAGCGTTTTGAAAATTGCAGAAATTTGGAAAATTTTAAAAATTCATATTTTTTTCTAATTTTTTTCAAATTTTATATAACTGATAGGTTATGTTTATAGATTTCCGTCTGCTGATTACGGAGAACTAAAAAATTTTGAGTTACGACCACTAGTTTAGAAGCTACACCCGTTTTTATGGTCACCAAAAAATGATAGAGAAGGGTCCCCCCTTTGCTATAAAACTGAAAAATTTTGAAAATTTTTTTCGCGATTTTTTGACATTATCTTATAGATTTGTGTTCGCTGATAACGAATCAACCATTGCAAACGCGATTCGATGCGTACTTTTTAAACTACAGCGTTTTGAAAATTGCAGAAATTTAGAAAATTTTAAAAATTCATATTTTTTTCTAATTTTCTTCAAATTTTATATAACTGATAGGTTATGTTTATAGATTTTCGTCTGCTGATTACGGAGAACTAAAATATTTTGAGCTACGACTACTAGTTTAGAAGCTACACCCGTTTTTATGGCCACCAAAAAATGATAGAGAAGGGTCCCCCCTTTGCTATAAAACTGAAAAATTTTGAAATTTTTTTTTGCGATTTTTTGAGATTATCTTACAGATTTGGGTTCGCTGATAACGAATCAACCATTGTTAACGCGATGCGACGCGTACTTTTTAAACTACAGCGTTTTGAAAATTGCAGAAATTTACAAAATTTTAAAAATTCATATTTTTTACTAAATTTATTTGAATTTTATATAACTGATAGGTTATGTTTATAGATTTCCGTCTGCTGATTACGGAGAACTAAAAAATTTTGAGCTACGACCACTAGTTTAGAAGCTCCACCCGTTTTTATGACCACCAAAAAATGACAGAGAAGGGTCCCCCCTTTGCTTTAAAACTGAAAAATTTTGAAATTTTTTTTCGCGATTTTTTGACATTTTCTTATAGATTTGGGTTCGCTGATAACGAATCAACCATTGTTAACGCGATCCGACGCGTACTTTTTAAACTACAGCGTTTTGAAAATTGCAGAAATTTAGAAAATTTTAAAAATTCATATTTTTTTCTAAATTTATTTGAATTTTATATAACTGATAGGTTATATTTATAGATTTCCGTCTGCTGATTACGGAGAACTAAAAAATTTTGAGCTACGACCACTAGTTTAGAAGCTACACCCGTTTTTATGACCACCAAAAAATGATAGAGAAGGGTCCCCCCTTTGCTTTAAAACTGAAAAATTTTGAAATTTTTTTTTGCGATTTTTTGAGATTATCTTACAGATTTGGGTTCGCTGATAACGAATCAACCATTGTTAACGCGATCCGAGGCGAACTTTTTAAACTACAGCGTTTTAAAAATTGCAGAAATTTAGAAAATTTTAAAAATTCATATTTTTTTCTAATTTTTTTCAAATTTTATATAACTGATAGGTTATGTTTATAGATTTCCGTCTGCTGATTACGGAGAACTAAAAAATTTTGAGCTACGACCACTAGTTTAGAAGCTACACCCGTTTTTATGACCACCAAAAAATGATAGAGAAGGGTCCCCCCTTTGCTTTAAAACTGAAAAATTTTGAAATTTTTTTTTGCGATTTTTTGAGATTATCTTACAGATTTGGGTTCGCTGATAACGAATCAACCATTGTTAACGCGATCCGAGGCGAACTTTTTAAACTACAGCGTTTTGAAAATTGCAGAAATTTGGAAAATTTTAAAAATTCATATTTTTTTCTAATTTTTTTCAAATTTTATATAACTGATAGGTTATGTTTATAGATTTCCGTCTGCTGATTACGGAGAACTAAAAAATTTTGAGTTACGACCACTAGTTTAGAAGCTACACCCGTTTTTATGGTCACCAAAAAATGATAGAGAAGGGTCCCCCCTTTGCTATAAAACTGAAAAATTTTGAAAATTTTTTTCGCGATTTTTTGACATTATCTTATAGATTTGTGTTCGCTGATAACGAATCAACCATTGCAAACGCGATTCGATGCGTACTTTTTAAACTACAGCGTTTTGAAAATTGCAGAAATTTAGAAAATTTTAAAAATTCATATTTTTTTCTAATTTTCTTCAAATTTTATATAACTGATAGGTTATGTTTATAGATTTTCGTCTGCTGATTACGGAGAACTAAAATATTTTGAGCTACGACTACTAGTTTAGAAGCTACACCCGTTTTTATGGCCACCAAAAAATGATAGAGAAGGGTCCCCCCTTTGCTATAAAACTGAAAAATTTTGAAATTTTTTTTTGCGATTTTTTGAGATTATCTTACAGATTTGGGTTCGCTGATAACGAATCAACCATTGTTAACGCGATGCGACGCGTACTTTTTAAACTACAGCGTTTTGAAAATTGCAGAAATTTAGAAAATTTTAAAAATTCATATTTTTTACTAAATTTATTTGAATTTTATATAACTGATAGGTTATGTTTATAGATTTCCGTCTGCTGATTACGGAGAACTAAAAAATTTTGAGCTACGACCACTAGTTTAGAAGCTACACCCGTTTTTATGGCCACCAAAAAATGATAGAGAAGGGTCCCCCCTTTGCTATAAAACTGAAAAATTTTGAAATTTTTTTTCGCGAGTTTTTGACATTTTCTTATAGATTTGGGTTCGCTGATAACGAATCAACCATTGTTAACGCGATCCGACGCGTACTTTTTAAACTACAGCGTTTTGAAAATTGCAGAAATTTAGAAAATTTTAAAAATTCATATTTTTTTCTAATTTTTTGCAAATTTTATATAACTGATAGGTTATGTTTATAGATTTCTGTCTGCTGATTACGGAGAACTAAAAAATTTTGAGCTACGACCACTAGTTTAGAAGCTACACCCGTTTTTATGACCACCAAAAAATGATAGAGAAGGGTCCCCCCTTTGCTTTAAAACTGAAAAATTGTGAAATTTTTTTTCGCGATTTTTTGACATTTTCTTATAGATTTGGGTTCGCTGATAACGAATCAACCATTGTTAACGCGATCCGACGCGTACTTTTTAAACCACAGCGTTTTGAAAATTGCAGAAATTTAGAAAATTTTAAAAATTCATATTTTTTTCTAATTTTTTGCAAATTTTATATAACTGATAGGTTATGTTTATAGATTTCCGTCTGCTGATTACGGAGAACTAAAAAATTTTGAGTTACGACCACTAGTTTAGAAGCTACACCCGTTTTTATGGCCACCAAAAAATGACAGAGAAGGGTCCCCCCTTTGCTTTAAAACTGAAAAATTTTGAAATTTTTTTTCGCGATTTTTTGACATTTTCTTATAGATTTGGGTTCGCTGATAACGAATCAACCATTGTTAACGCGATGCGACGCGTACTTTTTAAACTACAGCGTTTTGAAAATTGCAGAAATTTAGAAAATTTTAGAAATTCATATTTTTTTCTAATTTTTTTCAAATTTTATATAACTGATAGGTTACGTTTATAGATTTCCGTCTGCTGATTACAGAGAACTAAAAAATTTTGAGCTACGACCACTAGTTTAGAAGCTACACCCGTTTTTATGGCCACCAAAAAATGATAGAGAAGGGTCCCCCCTTTGCTATAAAACTGAAAAATTTTGAAATTTTTTTTCGCGAGTTTTTGACATTGTCTTATAGATTTGGGTTCGCTGATAACGAATCAACCATTGTTAACGCGATCCGAGGCGAACTTTTTAAACTACAGCGTTTTGAAAATTGCAGAAAGTTAGGAAATTTGAAAAATTCATATTTTTTTCTAAATTTTTTCGAATTTTATATAATTGATAGGTTATATTTATAGATTTCGGTTTGCTGATTACGGAGAACTAAAAAAAATTGAGCTACGACCACTAGTTTAGAAGCCTTTTTAAACTACAGCGTTTTGAAAATTGCAGAAATTTAGAATATTTTACAATATTGTAATTGTTTCAATAATCACATAAATAACAACGATATGCTAGACTTGACTTTTTTTTCGGACGAAGCATGGTTTCACTTGTCTGGTTATGTAAATAGCCAAAATTATCGAACTTGGTCGGCCGAAAATCCTCATACCTACATGGAACGTAGCTTGCATCCACAGAAAATTTGTGTCTGTGTGGCTATTTCACGGAGAAGAATAATTGGGCCAATTTTTTTTCATGAAACGATAAATGCTGAGAGATACCAAAATTTGATTTTACAACCTTTTATTGAACAGCTTCACGACGACGAATTACAAAATGGGTATACGCAACAAGATGGTGCAACAGCACATACTGCAAGAACATCAATAAGGTATCTTCAACAATACTTTGATGATCGCCTAATAACCCAAAATCGATGGCCTCCACGGTCTCCAGATTTAACTCCACTAGATATTTATTTATTCGGAAAAACTAAAAACAATGTTTTTAAAAAACGCTTACACAATCTTGTTGAATTGGAGGATGCAATAAAAGAAGAAATAAATCTAATATCACCAGATGAACTGCAATCCGTTTTTGAAAATTTGAAACGAAGAATTGCTATTTGTATAGAAAATGAAGGAAATCAATTTCAACATTTGTTGTAAAAATAAAGATGATTTCTTCAATAAGAACTTGGCAAATGATGATCTGAAAGTAATCCTTTTTTATTTTGTAATTTCTAACCTTCAAAGTAGTTTTAGGTTATTATTTAATTATGTAATTAAATTTTACAAATAAATATTGTTTATTGCAAATGAATTATTTTTTCAGTTTATTATTTTTTAATAAATATTTTGTTACTATTATTAAAAATAAATTATTATTGAAAAAGTTATTTTTCTAAGGACGCCACTGTTAAAATGCCAGGCCAGCCAACTGTAGTATCTTAAAAGGTTTGCTAGCCTGACGAACAGTCATTAATGAAAGCCCTGTATAAATAAACTTTAATCTTATTTTCGATTGCACTATGTCCTTTTGGTAATTATGTGTTCACGACTTTTTATTTTAAAGACACTTATGTTCTTTGAGCACTTCACTGAACTCGGTAAGGAGTTAAATAGCTCTGCTGCCAGGTGGGTTAATTTTTTTCTTTCCCGCATTGATCGTTGTAGATACTAGATGTAATTGTGTAACTTAGCGTCTGATGCTGATGTATGTCTTGATTTTTTATTAGTTTAATTTCTGTCGTTATAAGGTCATTTTTTATTTTATATATTAGTTTTACAGATTCTTCTTCTATTATTTCATTTATTGTGAGTTGTTTCAATTTTTTAAATAATTCGCTTGTTGGAGTTAAGTAGGGTATATTATATAAACTTTTTAATATCCTGTTCTGTGTTCTATGTGGAAATTCATTCGAAATAATTATCCGGTGTAAATCTTTCAACCAATCAGGGACGTTAATTTTTGGCATTTTAGCGCGGGAAATTTAAATCACTCCTCCTTGTTAAAAAATAAAGTATAGTAATCTAAAGTAATGTTTTTCGTAATAACATAAATACTAAAATACTGTGCTGAAGGGGAATCTGTAATAATTTTTTTTGCTAAACAATTTTATACTAAGCTGGATACTAGGTTGGTAATCCCATAAGTATTTATATCTTATTTTATGTCTTGCATTTACAGCTAAATTGTTTGCATAATTTATTTCCTCAAATATACATATTTTTTTAAAGGTGTCCTATAGTTTGAATACGTTTGTCTCACCTTACCAAAAACAAAAAAAAAATAATAGACCTAAAATTGGTAGTGGGTATCTACGTGTACTTACCTAAACAATATTGCTTATTTATATTGACTTGTTCATACTTACCTTAACTTTGAGAGCTACACTGAAACTAGTAATTGTACGTATTTGTTTATTTTCTTTTGCGAATGTAGGAAATATTTCCGGGATTTCAGGATTTTCGTGACTTATTTTTGAATAAGGGTAGTTGCAAAGTCGCGTGGCGCCCTGGTAATTTAACTTTTTAATTTATTGTACTCACTCCCATCTTCATTGAGCTGACGGAACCGACTGCCCATCCCATAAATATTTCGTGTTAGTTTACTAGATTCTGGTTATGATTTAATTGCATTTGAGGAAAAAAATATATTTTCTTGGAAAAAAAAACATCACAACGCTATAAAATCGAAAAATGTTCAAAAATCTTTTCGCCCTTTTTTTTTGGCGTTTTCCGATAGATTTGGGTTCGCTGATAATGAATTAAGCAATATTAGCACGATCCAATGCGTACTTTTTAAAATATAGCGTTTTGAAATATGGCCAATTTTCGAAAATTTCAAAAAACCACACTTTTTTCAAAATATTCGAATTTCATATAAAGAATAGGCTACGATTATAAATTTAAACCTGCCGATTACAGAGAAATAAAAATATTTGGGCTACGACCAGTAGTTTAGAAGTTACAGCCATTTAAGTGGCCCTAAAAAAGTGATAGAGAAGGGTACCCCCTTTGCTATTAAATCGAAAAATTTTCAAAAATTTTTTCGCCCTTTTTTAGCGTCTTCCGATAGATTTGTGTTCGCTGATATCGAATTAAGCAATATTAGCGCGATCCAATGCATACTTTTTAAAATATAGCGTTTTGAAGAATGGCCAATTTTCGAAAATTTCAAAAAAACATACTTTCTTTTCAAAAATATTCGAATTTCATATAAAGAATAGGCTACGATTATAGATTTAAGCCTGCTGATTAGAGAGAAATAAAAATATTTGGGCTACGACCAGTAGTTTGGAAGTTACAGCCCTAAAAAAATGATAGAGAACTTTTTAAAATATAACGTTTTAAAATATGCCCAATTTTCGAAAACTTCAAAAAACCATCCGCCAAATGTTTGAAATGCGTACTCCTCGCTAGTAAAAATTGATTTTTTGGTGTTTGTAGTAAAAAATTTAACAAAAACGCTCTTGTATTGCCTTCAAAATGAATTTATTTTTCATATAGAATTTTTGTTGTTTAAGTTTAATAAATTATAGGTGCGTAATTTTTAAAAAAATGCGTTTTTATCATTTTTTCAAAATTACTCCCTTATAACAGACTATATACATCAAAAAAAAATTCTATATGATAAATAAATTCAATTTCAAGGCAAAACAAGAGCGTTTTTGTTAAATTTTTTATTACAAACACCAAAAAATCAATTTTTACTAGCGAGGAGTACGCATTTCAAACATTTGGCGGACTATCCTCTTAAGTTTTGAGTAGCCCTAAATCACGGCTAGTTTCCGGCGGCTCAGATAGATGGCGTCGCACGACAAAACTTTTGATTTTTTGATGTTTTACAATAAAAAATATAAACTATCAATACGTATGATCTTCCGAAATGCCCTAAATTTTAACACTCTAACTTTTTAAAAATTTCTTCAACCTTTTTTTCATTAAATTCACACCGAGATATGAATGCATAATTAGATCAAACTAAACATTTTGTTAAAATTTTAGAGGATTTCTGTTCAAAGGTTCTTTCAATTAAAGACATTATTTATCTTTTCTTTTTTCTTATTAATTTAAAATAGATGTAGGTATATAAATTTGTAGCACCAAGAATAAAAAACATGAACGCAATATATGTGTAATAACACTTTTAGAACAATTTTTTTAAACTACTATTTTCATATTTTTTAAGTTGATATACTCAGTATAAAAATACTCTTAAAACCTATAAATTAATTACAATGCCAGTGGCTTATAAATGCACTCAACAAAAACATATAAGGCAAGTTTCTGGTATACAAAAATGTATTTGTGATCACAGCACCAAGACACTTTCTTTTCATCATTCTGTATAAAATTAATTTTATTTTACTATCACATATCATAGAATTGCATTATCTACCCTGTCTTACATTAAAACCACTAAAAATTTATGAGTACCCAACAAAAATATAAATAATTTTTTAACTTTTTAAATAAAATCAGTCAATTTTTAACGATTGCTTCTTAGCTTCCAGCGTAAGAACAAAAATGCCGCAACACGCAAAACAAAGAATATAATAATTAAAGCAACAATATCTAATGTAAAGTCCGAGTCGACCATATCTAATTCTTCAAGTGTTGTGCTTGGTGATTTAAAGTGGCAATATTGAATGGTGCACTTCAATTTTGGTCGATCAAACGAATAAGTGGCTAAAGCAGTACCTTCAAACCCATATCTTATGTATGATAAATATGTTATCCACCGTAAGTAAACAGGAATTGCATCAAAAGACACAAAGAATCCTGAGAAAAGTAGGAACGGAACGGACATGACTGGAGCCAAAAACACTCCATTCTAAAAAATCAGATTATTAGATTGACTTTCACTTAAAATAATTATTTAACATACCTGCACATTCATTGCAGCACCTACAACTAATCCAACACTTTGTGCCACAAAAGATACCAAAAGACAAGCAGCTAAAAACATTCCAAATCGCCCATACTCTAGTGGTTGTGATGTCATTAAGTATACAATAGTAACGTATAAAACGCAAAATATCGTTTGGAACGGCATATCACTGCATGTTATTGCCAAGTAATAAGATCTCAAAGAATACCATCTGTTAAAGTTTTCTTTTAGCAAAACAGGCATTTCCAAAGGAAACGATAAAATTGTTATAGTCATAGAGGTGTACATTAAAAACAACATATTAAAGAACAAAAATCCAAGATTACTTAACACCTTCGCACCATCATTACCAATATCATAATAGAGAGCACCAATTAGAAGACCAACTAGGATATGCGCGAATAATCTAAGATACATAAGGGTCTAAAATATAATGTGTAAATAAATTAATTAAAATTAAACAAGTTGCTAAATGAATTCTTACCCAATCTCGTTTGCTAAATAATAAGGCACGTTTAAGTATAATGAAAAATTGGTTTAATTCAGAATTTCCATATCTAGGTTGTATAATATCAGTGTCCAACAGGGCAGAATTTGCATGTTCTGCTTTGTCATTATCTAAATTTGTATGACCATCTAAAAAATAATTAATTCCTTAAATAAATTTCTTTGGGTTTGTTTTAAAAGACACTTACTTTGTTCTTCTTTAACAATATCGTTGAACGCATTTTTGGGTAGTAATTTAGAGCTATTAACATCATATTTTTCACCACTAGTTGAAAACTTCTCTTCAATATTCGATGCATCGTTTTTATCTTTTATTTGTTCTTGTGCATTATTTAATGTTTCAGTTTTTATTCCCGGAAATTTACTATCACGGACGTCCTGTTTTCCATTTTCAATTGCAGTCACCAATTTTTTAGTATTGTCTCCATATTCTCCACAAGCAACTTCAATGATAAATGAAGCAGGATTGTGATAAGAAGGACAATCTAGTCCAAGTCCGCCCAAAAACGGGACTAACTGTTTAGTTGATCCTTGATAAACACATTGGCCATCAGCTAATGTATACAACTGATCAAACATTTCAAATAATCTAGCAGATGGTTGATGTATGGTGCAAATTATAGTTCTTCCACCCTGTGCCAATGTTTTGAGAAGTGATATGCATTGGTAGCAACTCGAGCTATCTAATCCACTTGTTGGTTCATCAAAGAACATAATTGGTGGATTGCTTACTAGTTCCAAAGCAATCGATAAACGTTTTTTTTGACCACCGGATAATCCACTGGTCATTGTTCGTCTGTGATCAATTAGTCCCAAAGTGTCCAAAATCTCATTGACCTGAGGATTTATAGAAATTATTTAGACAAAGAAAAAATACCTAGCTACCTACATAAAAATTTGGAAAAATTATAATCTAAATTTGAGTTTAAATAATTTTTAACTTACAATTTCTTCCCGTTCCTTGGCGCTTTTATCCCCTATCTTTAATTTAGCAGCCACATTCATTGCTTCATCGACTGTTAAATTAGCATGCAATTGATTATCCTGCATAATATACGCTGATAACTTCTTGAATCTGTTTAACTCTCTTTCACTATCATTCATCATTATTGTTCCTTGCACCCCTTCAGTTCTAAAAAATACATCTATTTATAGCTATGAATATTTCCTCAATAAACATATCACAATACGAAAATGAAGTTTCTATAAATATGTGTTTATGGGAGATATTTTAATATGAAATGGAAGGTAAAAATATCTTATTGTATAAATCTGGGATGGTACATTAATATAAATACACTTTGTAAAGTAAACCATTGGGAAGTTAAATTCGCTTTAGCTTTAAGTTTAAAATGAGTACATAAAGATATAACCATGCTGTGATTATTTTTTTAAATGCTAAAGAGAAAATGCGTCTTAGGAAAGTATTTTCGGACTCGTATCTTTAAGAACATTTTTTACTATTTTGGTTCAAGGTAGCTCGCATTGCAACATATATTGAAATATTTTTTACCTGTATCCAGTAAGGATATTAAGAAGAGTGGATTTTCCTGCTCCCGAAGGACCCATAATTGCAGTGAGTTCTCCTGCGCGCAGATGTCCGCTGACAGATTTAAGAATAGTTTTGTCATCTAAAAAGAACAAAAGATTTTTTAATCATAATTCCATATTTGATTAATTTATTATTTAGTAATTTTGAAAATGCAATCTGAAATATAGCATGCTAAATTCTTTCGAAGCATATACTTTTAACAATTATTAATAATAATAAGTTTTTTAATTGTTATTTAAAATTGAATGTTTCATTATAAAAGCAATTTTTTATTTGAAATTATAAAAGTGAACACCTTCCTGTTATTTTAGTTCTATTATTATTTATAAATGACCTTCTACATTACAAATTAGAATTAGAGACTACAACAAAAACCTTTGACTACAAAGATTCATTATTTTTTGTTTGATGTAAAACTAAACTTAGAATAACTAATGACATCTTGAAATTTAACAAACAAAAATATATATTTGTTTAATGACAATGACCTTTATTTACATTTTAAAACGAAATAAATTTTTGTAATTATTTTTAAATAAACTTTAAGCTATTGACATTGCCAAAAGTTTATAAAATAAATTATTAACATTTGATTTCAACTTTTTTATAAAAGTTCCGCATGACGACACATAAACTTTCGTAATAAAATTATATATGCATAATGTATAAAAGATGTTTTAAAATGTTTTATGTATATCTAGTACTTACATATACATATTATGTAGTTTCAAGTTTTAAAATACATAATTAAGTCATACAGTTCTTATGGATATAGATAATTTATTAATAAAATATAAGAATAAATTTTAATTGGTAATTTGTCTTTGAATATAGACAAGATAATTTAAGAGATGTATTTTTTAAACTGGAGCTATGAAAATTGTTCTTCTTCAAACTACTTGACCATGGACATATTTGTACCCCGTGGTACTTTTCTTTCAGTGACAAGTGGAAAGCTACTAAAATCAAGGTACCAAAAACTGCTTTATTTTAAGATTAGAAAAAATCAACCCATTTGCGCCAATGCATCTGTTTAACTATTTTTTTACTAAATGCATTTCTGCACAAAAGTTAGAAGTTAGCCTAACTAATCTATTGGATGTATAGACTTGTAGCTTATAGAAGGAATTCATAAATTAATTTAGGAGTAGACGTTCTAAACGGCGTGCTACCACTTCATCTTTGGTCCATTTCATCGACACTACTTTTTCGTCCACAACGGTTTCATCGACATGGCCTTTACATCGACGCAGACGTTTAATCGACATGGCTAATTCATCGACACAGACGTTTCATCGACAAACCTTTCTTGGACAAGGAGGTTTCATCGACACTACTTTTTCATCGACAAGGACGTTTCATCGACATTACCTTTTCATCGACAACCGTTTCTTGTCTCGTGTCGATGAAATGGTTTGTCGATGAAATTGCATTCGATGAAAAGGCTATGTCGATGCAACTGCAAAGTCGATGAAACGGTATACAACCATGACCATGATGAAAATTTTAGAGACGTCGTTAACCTCAATCACGTCTTTAAACAATATTTTTTATGAAGAAATATTTTTATCACGTGTTTATCGTTAACGACGTCTCTAAATTTTTGTTTTCCCGCTAAAAATGACGTCAGGTAAGTCCAAAGCGACGTAACCTTGTTGACAATCGACAGTTACTACGACAACGTGATGGAGATCGCTTATCCTCAAAAGTCAATACTTGTAATTGGAGATTTTTAAATTATCAAACACGATATTAAGTAAATGCCCCCCAAAGCTTCAAAAGGAATATTAAGAAATTTAAATACGTTAAGCAAGTGTCATGTGATTTATTAATACAAGTATTACATGGGAATAAACCACAATAACTATCTTCAAACGTAACCTAGATGTTTATAAGCATATTTCAAAATGGTGCGAATTGTGTCTAAAATCTTTCGACATGCGAGAGTTGAATGCCAGTCCAGCTGGTTTAATAATTATACTCATATACGTAGATTTCACTAACGCTACTGGCCAACCGTACCTCAAGGTGATCCGGCCAAATTAATAATTAAATAAAAATTATACATAATTAGTAGAATAAAACAAATTCTTTCGCTTCTAGCAAAACAAAATAAGTGATGGACTTGTAAACGATGTCCTTCCTTTTGCAAAAATTTATCAATGAAAAAAAATATTTAAATAATAAATAAAAAAATCTAAATTATAGGCAAACAACAATATTGCTAAAATTACTTTTGAATGAAAGTTAAATGTTAGTGAATAACACAACATATATTATATGGCTATAAATAATTAAAAATCGATTTTCGGGGTCACCAGAAATAAAGAAGTTGGCTATTATAGAAGCACCAATTCATAGTCAAAAAATAATGTAACAAAAAATTGTGTCCTATATGTTTTATGAAGTACCAAAGTTTAATTGATACAGCGTCAATGAATGTTGATAAGATAATTTATTTTTAAATTAGGAATAACGAAAAATGGACAAGATTTATGTAATTTAACCATTCAAGTAGTTTTTCCAAAAACTTTCCAAGATACAAATTTATAAAAATGCTCATTTTACAACTTGTGAATGGGGTATACCGTAATTATTTAAATTAACATTTTAGTGTATAATTTGTTGATTTATATTAATTTATATTGTCTAGTTTAAAATTCCAAAAATCAATCAATCAAAGACCAAATTATTATTAGTATTATATGTATTGCTTATCTTTAAAAAAATTAAATAGCACAAAAATACTTTTTTAATATTAATTGGGTAATTATTTCAATTATCCTTGAAAATCTGGTTTGAAATAACTCGTGCCAGAGCAAACGTTAAATTTATTAAAATTATATTTAAATACCGTATAATATACGTACATACTTTATAGAAGTAATTATGTAATTTGACAAATACAACATTATTAATTATTAAGAACATCTTCCTAGACACCCGTGATAAATTTTCCGTTGGAGATAATAACAACGAATAGAAAATCCATCCCAATTTTCTGGAGCTTCTTTGCAAATTATGACCAAATAATTGATAATAAATCCCTAGAGTGCGCGCGAGTTTGGGAGGAAAAATTGTGAAAAATCATGAAATCGAGCATTAGTCCTGCAATCATAACTCAAGTTTCCCTCGTTAGATTTTCAATTTTTTTTCAGATTTATAATCTAAATTGATTAGGCTACGTCCTGCCAGAGAGTTTCCTTCTGCAAGCTAGCACAAAATTAATTAGAGGGGTCCAAAGTTAAGCCACTTTTAGATCACTATATTTTTTTTTGTAGATTCTCCAATTTTTTTTCCTTCTGGCAAAAGTTAAAAAAATGATTTCTAAATCATCTACAAAAAAATTATACAAAAATTTTGTTCGTACTAGCTTTCATGACTGCAGAACTAAACCACTATATTTTCCGTTTAGGAAATTGCTCTTAATAAGAAATAATATTTTAGATAAATACCGGTAGAAAATGCAACATTGTTTATAATATATGAGAAATAATTTATACCTTTTATTAAAAAATGTATATTTTAATAAACAAGGTATCCTCAAAAAATCTTTTAAATAATTCAATTAAGGATAACCTTTTTTAGACAGTCATATAATGTCCTTTATGTTAAACAACGAAAGGTTAATCGCATAATTAAATTATTAATGTATTCAATATTTAAACGGATAAGGAAGGAAATCTAGTTCATTACTAATAAATGTAAATATATGTACTTCCTCCAAAATTTAAAAAAAAATGCTGTATAATATTTCCAATTAACTGGAGCTGTGATTTATTGATGAAATTTATAAAACCTTTAATCCATGCATTGCTCGAATATTTTCAATTACTTTTAGCCTTTGATCAATGACGTTTCTATCATATTTTTATCAAAAAGTTTAGTACATCAAGGTTAGATTTAGCAAAATATTTATTTATTAAAATATTGTTTAGCTACTTAAATACTTAAGAAAGCAAATAAACATTGCTTTATTTGGTATTTATGCAAAATTATGTATACAAAGTTTTTGCTGTTAAAAATAATATATTTTCATGCACAAATAATTACTTCCGAAGAATTATACATAACTCTTTAAGTTTTTTTAATTAAGATTTATTATTTTGGTTAATTCATAATATCGTTATTTTTTAATTAATTTCGAAAAGCAAGTTTCTGTAGTCGTTCAAATGGTCAAAGAGAAAAAGTTTTTAGTGTTTTTGTATCTAACAAAATTTTTGGTACTGTCTCAAGGCAGCCATTAGAGAATAGTAGACAAATCGGTGCCAAAGAAGTCTTATTATGTAGGTACAAAAGCATTAAGATTGACTCTTTTTATAATAATAATCCCATTTATGAGTAAGAGTCAGAACTCTAGTCAAAAATGATTTAAAGGTTTAATATATTAATAAATGTTTAAGGTGATGCATTTATGATTTATAAGAGGATTAGAACAAATTGATTAAAATGCAATTTATTTTGTGTAAAGTTCATGTATTATTATAAATTGGTCTTATCAACTGGCTTATTACTCATAAAGCCATTGTTTAAACCCACTCAAAGTTCAAAGTCCGTATTACTCGTATATTTATTTGATTGATGATCACAAGTTCGTTTTAGAAAATAAATTTCGGAGAACATAATGAAACTTACTAATATAGTAGAAAGTTCATTAAATAATCTTGGAGGAAGGTGCTATTTTTGTTGCGAAACTGTATTTTTTAAATTTGCTATAAAAAACTAAACTTACATTAAAAACCTATAATAAAAAAAATGCTGTTCTATCCACCTATTATTATATGCATAAGGCCAGTTCTAGCATTGATGCCAAATTCATTTTTTGACTTCTCCTGTCCAAAATAGTTATTTATGAAACAAGCGCAAAAAGTGATATTTGTATGCAACGTAAAAATTGTACGAGACCGTAGGTCGAGTTAGACAATACGTTAAGTTCAAATATGCTTTTTGCACGAGTTGCATACATTATTTTTTCTGTGATCATCAACCATTGAATATAATAAAAAAATCCTTAAAAACATGTAATTAATGACAGATATTGACATTTGTAAATTTGTCATTTATGATCAGTGCATAAAGTAATGCTTCTTTGCACAAGTTCAGAAAAGCATTACTTAAGACATGCTTTTTTTCAGTAAGTAACATTTTTGTGCACTCGTGCAAGAAAGCATGACTTTATGCACTGACAACTGATCATAAATGGCCTATTTTTATTTTAAAAAAATTTAATTGAAGATTGTTTAATTTTTCTTTGCACAGTGCTTCTATTTCTGAAGGTTTCAGAGAATTACCAGGTTTAAAATGTTAATTTTAAGTAAGTAATTTATCCTAGAAAATTTACATATAATAAGTCGAAAGATTTAAAAATATGTTTTTGAAGTACTCTAATATTAAAAAAATATTCATAAATTTTTTGTTTAAAAATAAGTACGCACATATTGAATAATAATAATATACTTGGAAATGAGAAAACTATTTTATTATTTATTATATTTTATTTTATCAATTAAAAATACAGAAATAGCGAAAGTAGTGCATTTATATTCAGACAAAAATGATTAAAATTTAGATTGATAAAGCAATGAGAGAAAATAATTTTTGAAATTTTTCCAGTCACGTCGCAATAATAAAATAATTATAAATAAAAATATCAATTAAATTATTGCTTGTGTTTGAAAAGTCACGTTTTATATTCAGAGCACGAGTCAAAGTAATTTTTTATATTAATCTACGTGTTTTAAATTAATGTTTGTCACAATTTTTAAACTAAATTAATTAATTTTTAAAGTATTTTTTAGTATATTAGGTAATTTAAACCGAATTTTTAGTAAGTATTAAATATTCAAAGTCACTTAAACATTTTTGAAAACAGTGTGTAGTAAACGCCCTATTAAGGTCGTTAAAAATAAATTTAAAAACATAAAGATATTTGAATGTTCCGAGACTTATGCGGATATTGTATAAAATTATAGTATCTAGAATATTTTTGAATATAAATAAAATTAAAGCTCGTATTCGCCAAAAGCGGGCTTATGTATTTATTTTTTGTTTTAAGGCCTTAAACCGAAATGTATCTTTTATAATTGCTATTAGCTATTACCAATGCTATTAGATAAAATGAGGTAATATTACTTGCGAACTAAACCTTTATGCACATGCAATATAATTTATCACTTTGTAATTTAGAAATTAAATACATATACAGGGTGTCTCATTGAAAACTTCAAATGGTGATTATTTGATAATCAATTTTTTTTTTCCAAAAAAGTACCCAACACATCGATTTTTGTTTTGAGGGGACACATAATAAGAACGACTTAAGCACTCTCACGTCGCACCCTTAAGCGGGGGGTGTTAACCGTTAACCCCCAAATTTCTTTAAGGGCAAGAGGGGTTGTGTAATATATTATTTGAAAACTGCTTATAATTGGAATTCAACAGTATAAATTAAATTAAAATTGATCGATTCGTTTTAAAGAAAAAAAAAATAAAAACCTCTTGTAATACCCAAATTTAAAGAAAATAATTTAAAGTCTGCAATAAATTTTCGTGAGAGTGCTTAAATCGGTCTTATAATGTGGCCCCCTCAAAACAAAAATTGACGTGTTCGGTTATTTTCTTGAAAAAATAGTTATCAAATAATCGACATTTTGGACTTATCAGTGAGACACCCTGTATGTGCATTTATTTGATTTATCGTGCGGTATAATGTCCATTAGTATTAGTATGTTTATGATTATTATTTGATCTTAAAATTTTTGTATCTACTCTGGTTTTAACAGATAATTTCTGCATTTTTAATTTTTAGACAAATAAAATATAATTATAAATAAATAATTTCTAATTTTATTATTATAACTTCGAAATTAAGTATGTCTGCTATGTTAAGTTAAACTAATTGTAATAATTAGAAGATACATTGTATTGGTTAATTTTAAAATAAGATTTAAGTGCTAAACATAACATTATGTATGCAAGTCCACATTTAACCTTTTGACCTTACACACTAATAGAGAAGTGAGAAATATGTATATGAAAAATTTCATCATGTTCATTTTTCAGTTATGTAAGAAAAGTAAAATCTGCATATTAAGCAGTATTCTATAATAATGAAACAAAGTCGACGAAATTTACTTGAAAATGAGAAGATATACAGGGTGCTCAATTTTTCCAACATTTTTTAGATAATAAATGTAATTCTGAATAAAAAATTTCCTATCGACTAATATTTTTTTCGACTCCTTTTTAAAACATCAGGATGTCTGTTGAACATACATTTAAAAAGATTGTTAGTTAGCATTAAGATCGGAAAATTGTAATATTTCATTACAATATTTGTTTCTGCAACAAAGCATTGCTGCACCAACTTCAACGTACCTGAAGTTACATTTAAATGCATTCATTTTTACATTCATATTTTTTTTTTTAGAAAAAAGGGCTCAATTTTTTTATATTTTGTTACAAATACAGTCCTTAGTAAAACTACATAAAAAGTTTTTTCAAAATCAGACCAGGAGTCAAGAAATTAAAAAAATAGTCACTTTTTCAGACTTTATTTTTTTTTATCGAAAACAAATAATGTAAGGGCTCAATTTTTTTATATTTTGTTACGGATACAGTCTTTAGTAAAAATCCATAAAAAGTTTTTACAAAATCAAACCAGGAGTCAAGAAATTAAAAAAATAGTCACTTTTTCAGACTTTATTTTTTTTATCGAAAACACAAAAAATGTAAGGCCTCAATTTTTTTATATTTTTTTACAGATACAGTCTTTAGTAAAACTGCATAAAAAGTTTTTTTTAAATCAGACCAGGAGTCAAAATATTTAAAAAAAAGAATGAAAATAATCAGTCACTTTTTCAGATTTTATTTTTTTAGCGAAAACAAAAAATGCAGTTGTACTAAAGACTGTATCTGTAACAAAATATAAAAAAATTGAGCCCTTGCATTTTTTTGTTTTCGATTAAAAAAATTAAATGTGAAAAAGTTACTATTTTTTTATTCTTTTTTAAATTTTTTGACTCATGGTCTGATTTTGAAAAAACTTTTTATGCAGTTTTACTAAAGACTGTATCTGTAACAAAATTTAAAAAAATTTTGCCCTTACATTTTTTTGTTTTCGCTAAAAAAAATAAAATTTGAAAAAGTGACTGATAATTTTCATTCTTTTTTAAATTTTTTGACTCATGGTCTGATTTTGAAAAAACTTTTTATGTAGTTTTACTAAAGACTGTATCTGTAACAAAATATAAAAAAATTGAGCCCTTACATTTTTTTGTTTTCGATAAAAAAAATAAAATCTGAAAAAGTGACTATTTAAAAAAAAAAAAAATTTAATTTCTTGACTCCGGGTCTGATTTTGAAAAAACTTTTTATGCAGTTTTACTAAACACTGTATCTGTAATAAAATATAAAAAAATTGAGCCCTAAAATTTTATTGTTTTCGATAAAAAAAATAAAATTTCAAAAAGAGACTATTTTTTTAATTAAACCTATCAAGTCTGCTTTTAGGTATTTCACGTCAGTTTTTAGAATAACTCTCGATTTTCAGAAAGAAAGAGAAAGAAAAAGTGACTGATTATTTTCATTCTTTTTTTAAATATTTTGACTCCTGGTCTGATTTAAAAAAAAACTTTTTATGCAGTTTTACTAAAGACTGTATCTGTAACAAAATATAAAAAAATTGAGCCCTTACATTTTTTGTTTTCGCTAAAAAAAAATAAAATCTGAAAAAGTGACTGATTATTTTCATTCTTTTTAAAATTTTTTGACTCATGGTCTGATTTTGAAAAAACTTTTTATGCAGTTTTACTAAAGACTGTATTTGTAACACAATATAAAAAAATTGAGCCCTTGCATTTTTATGTTTTCGATAAAAAAAATAAAATCTGAAAAAGTGACTATTTTTTTATTATTTTTTTTTTAATTTCTTGACTCCTGGTCTGATTTTGAAAAAACTTTTTATGCAGTTTTACTAAAGACTGTATCTGTAACAAAATATAAAAAAATTGAGCCCTTACATTTTTTTGTTTTCGATTAAAAAAATTAAATGTGAAAAAGTGACTGATTATTTTCATTCTTTCTTAAATTTTTTGACTCATGGTCTGATTTTGAAAAAACTTTTTATGCAGTTTTACTAAAGACTGTATCTGTAACAAAATATAAAAAAATTGAGCCCTTGCATTTTTATGTTTTCGATAAAAAAAATAAAATCTGAAAAAGTGACTATTTTTTTATTATTTTTTTTTTTAATTTCTTGACTCCTGGTCTGATTTTGAAAAAACTTTTTTAGCAGTTTTACTAAAGACTGTATCTGTAACAAAATATAAAAAAATTGAGCCCTTACATTTTTTTGTTTTCGATTAAAAAAATTAAATGTGAAAAAGTGACTGATTATTTTCATTCTTTCTTAAATTTTTTGACTCATGGTCTGATTTTGAAAAAACTTTTTATGCAGTTTTACTAAAGACTGTATCTGTAACAAAATATAAAAAAATTGAGCCCTTACATTTTTTTGTTTTGGATTAAAAAAATTTAATGTGAAAAAGTGACTGATTATTTTCATTCTTTTTTAAATTTTTTGACTTATGGTCTGATTTTGAAAAAACTTTTTATGCAGTTTTACTAAAGACTGTATCTGTAACAAAATATAAAAAAATTGAGCCCTTACATTTTTTTGTTTTCGATTAAAAAAATTAAATGTGAAAAAGTGACTGATTATTTTCATTCTTTTTTAAATTTTTTGACTCATGGTCTGATTTTGAAAAAACTTTTTATGTAGTTTTACTAAGGACTGTATTTGTGACAAAATATGAAAAAATTGAGCCATTTTTTCTAAAAAAAAATATGAATGTAAAAATAAATGCATTTAAATGTAACTTCAGCCCGGTCTTCAACGTATGATTCAGATGATTGTTGTGCAGAATGTAATATCCCAATAGGAGATAACTGTCTGCATTTGGAACTATGAAGTTACTGTAACTATTTTGGTGTACATAAAGTGAACCATTCTGAGATTTATCCCAAGAAATATACTCATCCCAAAACCAAAAAAGTTTTCTAACAGAATCAAAGAATAATTTTTATCCCCAAGGCATTTGGAATATTTTGAGATATTTTGATTAACGCAATTATGGTAGCTATAAAAAATATAAATAAATTGTTTACAGTCTTCAAAATGCTTCGAATAAAATAGGCCTAATGTCTACTTAACAACGCATGCCCAAGACATGTGCCGAGGTTTTGAAAAATAATGGTTATTCGACTTATATTTTTGCATTTTAATTGAATTAATAAGAAATTTCTAGATGTTGCTCTAATTGAATCCAGCCCAATATTTTAATTATTACATATGTAATAATACGAGCATTTTTAATTTAATTTAAATAAAATATTTAAAAAATATTGAAATTATAATTTTTTTATGATAATAAGTTTATTGATCACTAATTATTGTAGCCGGTACTTAAAAAAAAATAATCTTACTCTACTTTTTTCCAATACCGTATGTAGAATTACATACATATGTATACATACTTCTATGTTCTTTATTAAAATTTTAAAGATATTTTATAATAAATAAATACAATAAAAACTAGATTTGACATTTTTCAATATTTTTTTCAACTTTTTTTATGGGCATATCAGTGAAAAAATTGTAATAATGAACAATAAACGCAAGGGGTCCTAAATTTTTTTAGGAAAATATCCTACTGTACCTTCCAATATGTTAATAAATAATAAGTTAAAGTTATCGTTAATAAAATAGAAAAAATAGACATGTACGTATGTAGAAAAAGGTTTTTATTTCTAGTTTAGAAAAACACAATAATTTTAAAAATTACCTAATCGATATAGCATAATAAACACGATAAATTTTTACGATATTCCTAATCATACATGTACTATCGAAAAAAGGTCAGGAAATATCGTCTACATATGTTCTTGTTCTAGAAATTTTTTCATTTATGATGTAAATGAAGTTTTTTTTATAATATTAATCAAATAAACTATTTCGAGTAATGTAAAATTGTAGACTTTTTGTTAATTTTTTTAAAGTAGAAATCTGGAGAGTTCCTTTAGATCTAAAATTGAAAAAAAATATGGTTTTCGTGCTATTTTTGTAGCTCCTCTGGGATGTTCTTCCAATTTTACAAGAAGGAGTAAAACATATTAGTCGAGTAGTGATATGAAGCATCAATATTTTATATGATTTTACAGAATACATATAAGGGACGAATATAAAGGGTGCTGAAAAAGTCGCGTACACGCTCCACGGTACGTTGTTTGAAAGCAACCGTTACACAAGGATAAAATAATTAAAAAAATATTTGGATGGAAATTCGGAAGTTATTGGTATCGTTTAAAGAAGTAAACTTGGCAACATTGTTTTTAAAGTAGACTTTGAGGATACCATTACCTCTTAATAGCATCTTCCCGCCCGCGATAAATTTTCCGTTAGAGATAATAACAAGGAATAGAAAATCCATCCCACTTTTCTGGAGCTTCTTTGCAAATTATAACTAAATAACTGATAATTAATGCGAATTCCTAGAGGCCGCCCGAGTTTGGGAGGAAAAATTGCGAAAAAGCATCAAATCGAGCATTAGTTCTGTAGTCATAACTCAAGTTTCCCTCGTTAGATTTTCAATATTTTTTCAGATTTATAATCTAAATTGATTAGGCTACATCCTGCCAGAGAGTTACCTTCTGCAACCTAGCACAAAATTAATTAGAAGGGTCCAAAGTTAGGCCACTATTAGATCATTTTTGTACTTTCTCCAATTTTTTTTTCCTTCTGGCAGGAATTAAAGAAATGACTCTCTACAAAAAAAATTATACAAAAATGTTGTTCGTACTAGCTTTCATAAAAGCTAGTCATAACTACAGAACTAAACCACTATATTTTCCGTTTAGGAAATTACTCTTCATATTTAATTTAAATTATTGGTAAGTTATGATTACAATCTAAGAAAGGTGATAAAGTTGAAATTTACATGACATTAAACTAAGAAATAATTGTAATATTTTTACATTCTTGTTATTTTTTTTTTCAATTTTATGATATATTATATGTATAACTTAAAATGCAAATACCTTTACATTCTCAACATAAATTAATATTTTTAGTTAAAAAATGGAATAACAAGGCAGTTATCTTTATTTTCTGTACTATTCTTAGCAAAAAATAATTAAAAATGTACAAATAAAACTTTAAGCACTCATATCTTGAATAATTTGCTAGAAGGATTTTTTGAGTATTTTTCCCTTGTCTAGCGAGTGTTTCTTAACAACATAGCGAATTTCAGGACCCGTATAATTTCCTCTTAAAATTCAAAAAATTACAGAAATATAATGGAAATTCCGTCATTATAAGTGTTGGGGCTATAAGAGAAAATAGTGCAACTGGCCCTTATATTATACAATATAAATTTATATAAAATATTAGTGTAACTTAATAATAGTTGATTCATTCAGTCTACTTTAAATAATTAAAAAAACTACATTTCCACAAGTTTATTGAAACGCACTCTAAGATAAAATATTTCTAATTAACCGAGGTTACGAAACTTTTTGCATAAATACAAATTCTATCTGATAAATCTTTAATTATATTTAATAATATAAATCCAAACTTAATTTTTTTGAACGTAATATTTCAAGAGGATTGCAAAATCTTAGGCATTGTTTGATAAATTTCTTACTGCATGGAGTGATACTCGCTTATCATAATAATCATAATAAGATCAATACAGATTTATTTTCTTTGGCAATTTATTAATTTTAATTCTATAGCAATTAGGATATATATTTGAAATGTTTTCACGTGCTAAAATCTCAAAATAAATGGAATTTTTGGATATCTTAAAAATGTGTGCCGTTTGAGAATCGCAGAGTAGGTCAAGTTTCTTCAACAAAAACGCAAAACTTATAAATTGGGAAAAGTATAAATTATCGATAATATTTTAAACAATAACTTGTAAACATACTTATGACATGTTTTTGTATGAATTTATGTAATGATTCTCATAAGATTATATCCAATTTTTTATATACTTAAAATAATTAACTGTTAACGCTGATGGATGATCTTAAAATATTGGATTTAATAACTTTTACCAAACAAATTTTATTTTCAGGCAACAGTGAAAAAAATTTTATACTTCCAAGATGTAAAAGATTTTTTATAAATCATTCTGTAAACTATAGTGTATCCTTTATTTAAATTAAAATTATTAGAATTATTTACAATCAATTTTTACAAAAGTCATTTTTTATGTTATTTAAAATATTTTCGAGCCTGAAGATGGTCTACGACCGAAATTGCAATCGTTATGTTCATCAATGTAAATTTAAAAAAATCATCATATTTTTATTATTTTTCTTTGTTTTTTATTGGCTCATCTTAACAGGAAATAAATAAGCAAAAAAGTTTATTAAAACACATTTCCAAGGTAAAGAACTCGTATAATTTGGTCTTATAGGCCAATTAAATCAAAGAAATAAAAAAGATTACAAGGTAAACATGTTTATTAGTTAAAAGTGGATCTACATTTGTACTCCTTGATTTTTAAAAGAACTGAAAACGAGGGTATAAAAGTGTAGGATCCTGCTGACTAAATCACTTTTTTATATATAATTTACAAGAATATTTATTACTATTTAAAAAATAGGATATTTTTTAAGCTTTTGGTTAATTAAGAGGATAAGTCTGAAGTATGTACTTTCATAAAATGCTTATTTGAGTATTATCCTTTTAATATTTTCTTAAACTTCATATCTTAAAAGACTCGGCTAAGTAATATTCTAAAATTTACTCCTACAAGTTAGTACTGACCAAGTTTCCACAATTTTTAAAATATTGAAGAAGAAACAAGGGGTTTGCAGGTTAAGAAAAAAAGAGACAGGGTTTCAAAAGTTTGTACGGTTACATGATGTATGATGAATTTTCTGACAGCGCGGCCGTAAAAATTAGTTTGTACCGGTAAAAATTATATTTTTTAATTTAGTCCTTGGGAATAAAAAATTATAATTATTTAGATAATTTGGTAAGCAATTCATATTTTTAATGTTTTACAAGTGACGAGTAGGGGGGGGGGGGGGGGGTGGCGATTGGCCTTATAACTTGTTATCGGAATTCCAAAGTAAGTAAATATACCAGCATATTGAGCGATTTTTATCTCTTAAAATGAGGGTTTTCAAAAGATTACCCTGTATAATAAAAAAATATAAGAAGGAAGAAGAAAATTATATAACTAATAAAAATTTTAAAATTAACACGTCTATCAACGACACTTAAACTAAAAAACTAACGATTTTCCATTGCATTTCTGTCAATTTATTCGTTGCTTAAAGTTTAAGTGGAATCTGTGCAACTGGCCCCAAGTGTCGGTTGACCTTTATGTGCAAACTGTGCAACTAGTGGAAAAATAGTTTTTTGTTCAGAATAACCTTTACTATCTAAAAAAATATTTCCTGTATATGAAAAATAAGCAGAATATAATTTAAATCTAAACTACATCATTAGGTACACATTACACATCTTGGTAGTCTGTACGAAATTGCAACCGACAACCCTTAAAACGTTGCCGTCAATATTTTACGAAATTTTAAAATGTAAGCAAATACCCAATAACGATAATAAATTTTCATGGAATTATTCAGATTCAATAAAATCTTGATGGAGGAAATTCTCCATTTAATAGAACCGCAACTTGATGATACTCAAAAACATCCAGAGTAATTT
Source organism: Stenus bimaculatus (assembly GCA_963971135.1). Classification (NCBI taxonomy): domain Eukaryota; kingdom Metazoa; phylum Arthropoda; class Insecta; order Coleoptera; family Staphylinidae; genus Stenus; species Stenus bimaculatus. Next base: position 64,238,190 of record OZ020180.1, on the reverse strand, counting down.
ATAATCCTTCAATATTGTTAGAAAATTGTGCATCCAAATCCAAAACCAAATATCTGTCTACATTTATACATTAAGCTGTACCACTTCGAGTAAGGATGGAAAATCATTTCACGATTTTAACGATCTTTTCGGCGAAAGAACGATTAGCGAAAGAGCAAGTTGATAATGACTTTTTCCATTCAAAATTGGTAGTCAGGAAGAGGTCGATCTTTGAATTTGATAAATAGGTTCTTCTAGCGACTGTGGAAAAGGTCAAAAGTTGCACCAATATGACACTGGCTGATAAATTAAATATGGATCATTCCATCTCAGAAAATTTGCCAAAGTGTAGGAATTGACTGATTTGCTCCGGAGAAAAAAAATCGGTGTTCAAAACTGCCGCTTTCGTAACAAAATTTCGGAAGTTTTTTTCTCAACGGCTTGGCTCTATAAGTGTTTTGGGGTGCTGAATCCGAATTTCAGTTGCACCCACTGATTGCGTGGAGGAAGGAACTCTTCTCCACTGCACTTTCCGGATGGCAGAGAAGTTGAGGCTTTACATCTCCACTCTCCCTGGCTTGAGAAAATATACATCGAGGGGAGTTTCGAGACCCATCATTATGACTTTTTGGTCAACACTTTCCCCCAAAACTACAACACTCTTGTGAGCCGAAGCCAGGGATTATATCACTATCGGTGGGTCTGCATCATTTCCAATTTCATTGCATTTTGTCGTCAGCATATGGGCCAATTCTGGTTTTCGCATTCGATAGAAAATTTACTTGTGAAAGTGTTGGTGTCATGGTGCTGCTAAATTGTATCTTCATGGACTGCTTGTGCTTTTTGATAGACCTCCTCAAGCGCTCCATGGACTTGGTACTCTTATGTCTTTAATTCTACCTACTTCGCACATAGTGGATATATTGAGTAGTAAATACTGCTCGTCATAGAATCAATGTTGAATGAAGGATTTTGCAGGAAATTTTGTCTACTATGATTTTATAAGCAACGGTCATCTATGTGTCGATTCTGTGCAAACCCGTAAGCCTTTACCAAACATATCTATGAGGCAACTATGAAGATATTACGGTTTTGCACAGAATTGCACCAATAAGCGAAAAACTGGAAAAAGTGCGGAAACTTTGAGGTTTCTTCCGTTTTCGTTCTGAAGCCGACCTGCAATCTTGAAATTCGGATTGAGCACCCCAAAAAACATATAGAACCGCTAAGAAAAAAAATTTTTTTATGTGAATTGTAAGATACTAAGCATTGATGCTTTCTATACCCATCCTTCAAACGATCTCTTCATTTAGAATTTCAGCCAGGTAAAAAAAGAATTAAGAGGATAGTTGGCAAAATGTGTAACTCCGATTTCTCTGTCCCTTGGAAATGCGATAGGCGAATGAAACATATAACTGTTCGAAGGAGGTGCCACTAGAATTTTATGCGATTACTCGGAGGATTTTAAATAATCAATTTTAATTAACAGTTGATCGATTTGAATTTTGTAAAATAATCCTGAAAGTATACTAAAGGGACTAGCAGATGGTGTTTTTAATTTTTTTAAAATAGTTTCATAATAAGGTTGTAAATTGAGGCAAAAAGTTGCATATTTTGGGACCCAACTAAAAGGTGAAAATTAAAAAAAAATTAAAAGTAAAAACGCCATTAATTGAACTATGGAATCGTTAACCAGCATAAAAAAATTATTTGATTTCAATTAACCGTTCGTCTTTTCTGTTTCTTTAAAGTAATCGAAATTTACATTGCCAAGTCCCATACCTAATTTTACTGACTATCTTCTTAAGAAGAAGATATGAAAATGGGGATAGGTCCTCTGGGCTGCTTGGTAATAAACTGATGTATTCTACAATATAAGCTGATGTCTTCGTTTGTATCTCTAGAATAAATAATATATCGTAATTTCATTATTAATTTTATAATTTTGCCATGACGCATGGCATTTATATGGCTTTCAAAACATTTTTTATTTTCCTTTGCTTATTATTATTTATTTTCACTTTTCACTTACAGCTGCCTTGCAATAAATGACTGAAAGTCGTTACCAAAAACACGATACTATTTTTGTCAACATAAACAATTATTTTCGTATACAGAAAAAATCGTTTATTGACTTCTTATATCGTATAAATGTATATGTAAATATTAATAAAATATAAGTACGTAATTCATTAAAATATTGTACTGTTCAGATGGGTTCCATATTCAAAAAATATTATGGAAAAATATTTAATAAATGTAAAAATGATATTTAGCAAATATTGACGAAATATAGATTAAAACTAAATAAAAATATATTATTTATATATTTTAACAATATAAATAATTAATATTCATTGAATACAATTAATAATACGGTCGCAAATTTAATTAAGTGACAGATTTTCTATCTCTCTTCCTTATGCACCTTTTGTATAAACCTATCAAAAAATTACTTTTTCCGTATACGAAAACAATCAATTATCTTACAGACTTGGAAGGCCTTCAGAATCGGGTCCTCCATAACATACTAAAATTTTATGCGATTCGGGGTGAATTTCGGACACGGAGGGTATGAATTCAAACTTTTTTCATAAAATTTTCTCCTTTTTCCCCTGCAAAATTTTAACTCGATACGAAAAAAAAAATACCTTCCACGTTTCTTACGGATTTACTATTATAGAAGATAAGGGTGCAGCGTTTCAAATTAAAAATTTGAAAGTTAATAATTTATATTTAAAGTATAAAGAAAGTAGACAAAAATAGAAAAAAATTAAGTCTCTACGATGTTTCGTTCAAAAGTTATGAATTTTTGTATAAAACATGGCATTCTGATATATGAGTAAAGATGTATTTTGAAATATTCATATTTAGCTTAATAACTAAAATTAGGGAACAAAAATTCGTACAGATAAGTTTCTAAAAATTACAAATATTAACATATTAAATTTTTTTAAATTTAATTATTTTTTAAGATACACTACCTAAAAAAAATTGATTTTTTTGAGTTTTTGGGGAGTAAAATTTTTTTAGAGGGTGTAGATGGCAAATGACCCCCTACATTTCATCTATTTTCTATTATTTTTCAATTGCGTGGTCGATTTTGAAAAAATTCGAAAAAATTTTTTTGAGTTATTTCTAAGGCTACGGGGCTAGAAATTTTTCATGAAAATCGATTTTTATTGTTTTTTCGAAAACTATAAAAGTTAGCGATGTCAAATTTTTGCCAAAGGTAAACACCATGGATAGACGCGTTTTAAAAAATATTTGGTTAAAATCGGTTAAACGGTTTTTTTGGAAAAAATTCTCAAAGTTTTGGCAAAATTTTGGTACAAAGACGGCCCTGGACGACGCAATTTTAAACCCAAAATTAAAATTTTCACGGATTTTGGTGCTTGATTTGACGCTGCCAATTTTAAGCAATTAATCGTCCCGGTGGTTGTAATAGTTTCGAAGATATTAATTATTTTATGAAAAGTGAAAAATTTCAGACCGCATTTTTGGCTCCAAACGGAGATTTTGCATGTTTTTGCTACATTTTTGGCCATAACTCGATAACGAAAAGAGATAGAGAAGTGATTCCTTTTTTGTCGTAAAGTGGATCTAAAGAGCTTTAAGGGTGGGGGTGGAATGGAATTTGAAGGGTTAATATGACCGAAACGCGTCAAAAATTGGGACTTTTTTAAGTGCGATTTAAAAAAAATATTTTCTCATTGTTTTTCTCAAAATTTAAAAAACCCTATGCGTGAGTGATTTTGCATCGATGAGTACATTCAATTAACTTTTTAAAATTCAAAATCGGTTAAGAAATAGCCCGACAGGAGCCATTTATGCATAACTTTCCAACCCCTTCGAGCATGAAAACAAAAAATAATCTATGGCATGTAAACATTGTTCCTTTTAAGGGAAATGAAGTTAAATTTAAAATTTTTTATAAACAGTGGGCGCCAGTGGTACAACCGTCCGGCCGCGTTTGGTCCCATTTTTTGAACATTTTCCGTTCGATTTTTTTCTGAAGCTCAATGTCACAATTTAGCAGTGTTGATTTTTTTACTCATAAATATTAATGCAGTGACCAAAATAAAAAATATTCTACCTTAATAGCAGATCCCTATCAAAAGTTACGAATTTTTAAAGTCGCGTCGAAAAAGCCCTAATGAGGAAGAAAAACGAAAAAAATAATTGATATTTTTATAACTTATATTTTAGAAATCATAATTATAAATAAGTTGTTTTTTTTTCTATTCGATACGACAAATATTAACGTAAATATAAGCGATTGAATTTTAAGAAAATTAGCCCCTCCTCTTCAACTACGCGTTGCAACAACCGATGTATTCTGACGTCATTTCTTCCGAACGCTGTCCGTTCCGTACACGCGTATAGTGCACTTGATTGTTTCTACACGTTTTTATAGTTATTATATTTTAATACTCTGATAAAATATTACTATTAGTTATTAATTAAAGTAGGAGAATTATTTATTAATTTAAAATTTACTTCTTTATAATTTTTTACTTATGAAATTTCACTTTGAATGTTATACAACTTTAGTGTCGTTTTTACAAGAGTGTAAAGTTTCAAATTAAAAATTTAAAAGTTACTAATTTTGGGTTGTAGTATAAAGAAATAAGAAAAAAATAAAAAAAAATTCAAGGCAGTACGACTTTTTGTTCAAAAGATATGAATTTTTATATAAAATATGGCTTTCTGAAAAATGAGTAAAGTTGTATTGTTTAAAATTCATATTTCGCTTAATAACTAAAATTAAGAAACGAAAATTCGTACAGATAAGTTTGTAAACATTATACCGGGTGGAAATGAAAACCGGGTCACCTCTATAACTTTTTTATTTATGAATAGAAAAATTTGAAATTTGGCTACGTTCTATGGTTCAAAAAAACAAATTTTATGTGCATTTTTTATTTTCGAAATCACTTCCGGTTTCACCGGAAACACCATGAACTTTGTTTTTTTAAATGTAACATCCCATATTTTTATTCATGGCTTAAAATACTTTTAAAAAAGAAGTATTTTTGAGATATTAGTTTTTATTTTTTTTGTAAAAAAATTTAAAAAAAAAAAAGGTTTTCGAAGTCGGTGAAAAGTACCAAAACGAATTCTAAATAATTCAAATACCTAAATAAAATTGTAATTTGAAAAAAAATTTAAGTGGTTTTTGAACTATTAATTTTTAAACTTAGTTAATGAAGATTTTATCAAATATCTCACTTTTTTTAAATGCAATGATGCCGGGTCATTCGACTTTTTAAAAAGAGGATTTTATAACGATTATTTTGGTACCCCATATGTAGGGGTATTATTTTGCATGTTCCTGTAAAATTATTTATTTCTTAAGTTGGAAAATACTAGCTATTAAGTATCTTTATCTTTGAATTATTTAGAATTAGTTTTGGTACTTTTCACCGACTTCAAAAACCTTTTTTTTTTTGAAAAAAATTTTTTTACAAAAAAAATAAAAACTAATATTTCAAAAATACTTCTTTTTTAAAAGTATTTTAAGCCATGAATAGAAATATGGGATGTTACATTTAAAAAAACAAAGTTCATGGTGTTTCCGGTGAAACCGGAAGTGATTTCGAAAATAAAAAATGCACATAAAATTTGTTTTTTTGAACCATAGAACATAGCCAAATTTCAAATTTTATATTCATAAATAAAAAAGTTATCGAGGTGACCCGGTTTTCATTTCCACCCGGTAGATATTATCTTATTAAATTTTTTAAAATTTAATTATTTTTTAAGGTACATTACCTAGAAAAATTTTGTTTTGTTTGAGTTTTTGGGGTGTAAAATTTTTTTGGGGGGTGTAGAGGGCAAGTGACCCCTTACATTTCATCTATTTTCTATTATCTTTCATTTGCGGAGTCGATTTTGAAAAGATTCGAAAAAATATTTTTTGAGATATTTTTAAGGCTTAATATTTTTCATGGAAATCGATTTTTATTGTTTTTCTCGAAAACTATAAAAGTTAGCGATTTCAAATTTTTACCAAAGGTAAACACCATGGATAGACGCGTTTTAAAAAATATTTGGTTAAAATCGGTTAAACTGATTTTTTGGAAAAAATTGGCAAAGTTTTGGCAAAATTTTGGTACAAATACGGGCCTGGACGACGTAATTTTGTACCGAAAATTAAAATTTTCACGGAATTTGGTGGGGGAGGTAACGGTGCGAATTTTAAGCTATTACTCGTCCCGGCGGTTTTAATAGATTAGAAGATATTAATTGTTTTGTGAAAAGTGAAAAATTTCAGACCGCAATTTTGGTTCCAAACGGAGATTTTGCATATTTTTGCTACATTTTCGGCCATAACTCGATAACGAAAGGAGATAGCGAAGTGATCTTTTTTTGTCGTAAAGTGGACCATGAAAACTTTCAGAAAATGTACATTGCGTTAGGGTAGAATAAAATTTGAGGGGCTGATTTTAATACCAAGAGTAGATTTATCAGAATTTTTAAAAATGAAAATCCGTTAAAAAATAGGCCGACGGAAGCCGCCGACCCCTAAATTCAACATTTTTACATTTTTACGTCATAACTTTTTAACCGCGGAAAATTTAAAAATGCACTATGCTCATTACACCACAAATATTGTTGTTCTTTGATAATCTGATGTAAAATTGAGAAAATTTTAAAAATTGACGGCTGCAGAGGGGGCTGACCAAAGCGCGCGTTTGAGCTATTTTGTTAACATTTCACTTGGGATTTTTTTTTCAAGCCCAGGGGTAAAATATAATCGTGCTGATTTTTTCTCGCATAAATAATAGAAAAAGACGGGAAATAAAAAACATTGGAATATTATACACGGTCCGGATCATAAGTTACGAATTTTCAAAGTCGGCGTCGAAAAAGCACTCATTTCAAACTACAAATTCGAGGGCGCCAAAAGTACAGAAAAAATTAAGATATCAAAAAAAGCGCTCGTTTCTTGATGTAGCGCGGTATGTAGATGACAAATCAAGAAACCGCGATTTTTTTTTCACCTACCGATTTTCTAATCGAAGCCGCACAGTTTTAGCACTTTTGCCGAGCGTATAACCCGCGCGAGGCGACTAGGAAAGAATGACGTCAGCTCGCAAGGAAAAAAAGTAGTGCCGCGCGATTTCATAAGCTTTGTTAATTAATTGCGAAGCCATTTTAAGTGCTAGACCAGAAATTCAAATTGCAAAATTCAAGTTAAAAGGTACTCTTTTATATAAAATTATAAAAAAAAAATGGTTTACAGACTCATTTCAAAACTACAGAAAAAATTGAGATATCAAAAAAAGCGCTCGTTTAAGCATTTAGGGTGGTATGTAGGTGGCAAATCAAAAAAACCGCGTTTTTTTTCACTTGCCGATCTTCTAATCGAAGCCGCACAGTTTTAGCACTTTTGCGGGAAAAGATTTTCAGTGCGCACTACGACAGTGCAGAGTGTTCGAATTATAAACAAGTATCCACTGAGGTCGCACTGACTGCAGTTATTTTGGAACTATCTCAACATACTCGTGCTGTGTTTTGCTCGTTCCAGTGCAAATATGGCCGACAAATGTGAATGAAAACCAAAACTGTCACTTTAATCAAATCGTCTCTTAGCAGCTTTTCTTCGGCTATTTTTTTAAGTGATTTCTCAGTGTGTTGCAAATTTTATAAAAAAAAAACAGTTTTTCAAAACTAAAATTAGTGCAGTTAAAATATTTGCGATGTTTTTTTACCGGAGCACAACGCTTTAATTTCAGTGTAGCCAACTGTACGAAACTTGGGTTTCCTATCAAGCGATGTCAATAGTATCAATCATTTTTGAAGACCGTGTAGCTTTAAATTTGTAAGTTACAGTTATACGTTATTTTTATAACACCCTGTATATTATGTTAAAATTTGTATTAACATTTTTTTGAATAACTAATTTATGTATAGTTGATTTTTACTTTTACGATTTTATTTTGTACTTTTTTTTCGTTATACTCAAGAAAAAAAAAGTGAACTGCTTACAAAAATAATTACTTTTCATAAAACTTTCCTAGTTTCTTTTTTCTTCTAATTACCCATTTTTAATGAGAGAAATTTGAAATACATTATATTTATTATTTTATGCCTAAATATAAAAAGTTTTCCTAAATATTATTAAAGGAAACTTTTAAAAAAATAATAACATTTTAGGGAAACTAATTTTGAATAATTATAATTGCAGTTTTAAATAAAGTAATGTTTCTATAAATCGAACATGACATGAAACTTGATACATATTTAATGATAATGACTTTGCATGAACAAAGAAAAACGTATAATTAAAAAATACTCACTTTTGCCTTGTTTTACAGTGTAGGTAAGGTCTGCAAAAGTCAAATCCACTTTGGGTCTTCTTGGCAGATGAGTAAGAGTCTTCGGTTGCGCTGGGACAATTTGCACCTTGATATCGGTGCTATTCCTGTTTTTCAACAAAAAATTTTCAGTAGCCGTTTCGGCGGTTTTTTCTAGCTTCATTATGAAAGTTAATTATTTAGGAATGTAAGGTTAAATACTCAATAACATGTCACACAACGCGCTCACGTTTAAAACTAAATATTTAAGTTTCTACTGATATCTAATTATTGCACAGTACTCAAAAGCTCGCAGGCTAAAACAATAATAAATGAGTTTTTGCTATAAGTTGTTGATGTTTCATGGACCTTGATTGAAAACGCATGCGCTGTTGGGAACTGAAACTCGTGTCAGCTGTTTTCTTTCTTCAACACATGCGCTTCACGTGAAAAAGTTCAATCAAGTTAAACATTATCATTAATTATCAATACTTTTCATGATACTTAATAAAAAATATGAAACCCTAATCTATATAATTGGATTTTAAGTTAGGAATAAACGTTATAAAGAAAACTGAAAACTGAAAACTATAGGTTGATTTTCAATGAAATTATCAAAAAATGTTACTTTGATTAAATAAATTTTGTTTCATGTATTTTAACTAATAGTTGTTAATGGTAAATTGTGGTAAATATCTTGCAAATAGATTAAAATACATACAAGAGAGAAAGAAGTTATGAAACAACTTATGCAATTTTGCATACTCTATTGTATTATAAGTTGCCTACAGTCTTTATACATAAAATTATAATATATACAGGGTGAGTTTTTAATGCGAAATCGGAAGATATATCTTTTATTTTAAGAAATAGGAAAAAACTTAAATCACTAAATTGCATGGTTTATGAATCCGCGTTACAGAAATTATTTTTTTCTATACTGGGTGTTTCGTAACTGAAGCGCAAAAGTTATTTCGCTTTTTTTTAATGGGACACCCTGTATATTTTTTCATATTTGGATTAACACTAATTTAAAGAATACCACGATATTTTTTGTTTTTTGAAAATTTGAACGTGCACTTAATTTTTTTCGGGCATTTTCTATAAAATTTATCAAATTTCGACATATTTTTACAAAATTTTAGCGAAAAGTATAAAAGTTAAAGAACACTTAAAGAGGAACAATATTTTGTAAAAAAATGCGGGGTGTTCCATTTAAAAAAATTAAAATACATCTCTATCTAGTTTTCATTTTTTACGCCTCCATAGCTGCCGCCATTTATAATAAAATTCGAAAAAAATGTACTAAAAATACATCGAAGTCCATGTTTCAAAATGACATAAAAATTGTTTTTTAAATGTTTATAATAAGGCCAGTAAAAATTTCTAAAAATATATCTAAATGTTATAAATTATAAATTATAGAAAATTTCCGATAAAAAATTAAGGACACACTCAAATTTTCAAAAAAATATCGTTGTATTCTTTAGCTTTATGTTAATCCAAATATCAAAAAATATATAGGGTGTTCCATTAGAAAAATATGGAATAAAACCTACGCTCCAGTTACGAAACACCCAGTATAGAAAAATAATTTCTTGATATGCGCATCCATAAACCATGCAATTTTGATATTTACGTTTTTTTCCTATCTCTTGAAATAAAACATATATCTTCCGATTTCGCACTAAAAACTCACCCTGTATACAACCTGTTAAATTTTGATAGGAGTAGTGGTATTTCAGTAATTTAAAATTTTATGGTCTAGTGACCTTACTAAAATTTTCAAAATTTTAAACTTTGAATTAAATAAACAAAATTTAAATTGATAACTCCTTGTAAGGTTTTAGTTTGTGTTTTAAATAAATAAATAAGTTAGAAACACTTTATATAAATTTAATAAAAAATGAAATTGAGCAGCCATTTTCAACATTTTTCTAAAATTTAAAATTTGGTGTTTCTCACATGATATTTATTGAATATACCAACAAAATGTCATACTAAGAGTTTCTAATTTTAATTTTCCTAATTTGAATTTAATTTGTTTCAAATACCCAATTTAAATATACAGGGTGTCTCACTTTTTTTCCAGCAAAAATTTTTTTTAGATAGTAAATGTAATTCTGAACAAAAATTTTCCAATGAACTATTATGTTTTTTAGACTTCTTAAAAAGTTACAGCCATTTTAAAATTTCATAAATTTAATGATTTTTGTGGGACACCCTGTATAAATTTAGAAAAAATCCAAATAATAAATGATTTAAATTAAAAAAATAAATAAGAAAAAATATTATACACAAAAATCATGAAAATTTATCAATTTTAAAATTGCTGTAACTTTTTAAGGAGTCGAAAAAACATAATAGTTCATAGGAAATTTTTTGTTCAAAATGACATTTACTATCTAAAAAAAATTTTTGCTGGAAAAAAAGTGAGACACCCTGTATAATAACAACAATATACATATACATAGTTTTACAGTGGTTTTACATAATAATTGAAAACTATTTAAAGTAGGAGTACTTTAAGGGCCTTAAAAAATACACTTACAGTTAATATTTTTAATTTCTTTTGTGATAATTTGTTCACTATAAATATTTTTTAATGCTACCAATATTTGGTACAAAAAAATTAAGTAGTTTATTAGTTATTTATGGGGGCGTGGCACCCTATTTAGCATACTCAAAAAATGACTCTTAACTATTTTCTAACAAGAAAACAAATTTGTCGAGGTACAAGTGAGTGTTATTTTTGAAAAAGCAAATTGAAAATTTAGTTTTTAAACACAATAGCATGTATTCAGCAACCAAGATGAAAATTTTAGAGACGTCGTAAAAGTTAATAACGCCTTTAAAAAAATATTACTTATGAAGAAATATTTTTTAATCGCGTGTCTAACGTTAACAACATCTCTAAATTTTTCATCACGGTCCCTGAATACATGCTAATTTATCTATATTAGTAGAACCCATTCGGTTTTAAAGTACAAGAAAACAAAAACTGTATAAAGGATGCTTCCATTCAAAAGATAATGAAATAATTGCAGCCTCCTTCACATTCCCTTTCATGTTACTAAAATGGAAATGAAATGGTCGAGCTATACATATACTATATCATTTGAATGACATTTTCACCCTGATAATGACAAGAAGACTTTTTTTGCATAATTTGATTTCGAGATTTACAGAACATGATAATAGAAAATATGTCAAAAGTAACTCGGTAACTAGAATTATTTTAAATAATAATAAATAACTGACTTTTGTTAAGATTTATTCTTAAAATTTTTAGGTGGGTGAGAAATCATGTTGAAAAGACAATTCTTACTGCCATTATCAGGTTAAAAATTGTATATGAATGAAGAATAGCTTGCCCTAATTATTTATTAAATTATGGAAAAATATAGGTACTTTAAACTCAAAACTCAAAAATAATCATTTTAATATAATAATAAGTAAAATATTACTTATTACTGTTGTCTACACCGCTTTCTTTTTACTGTCAAAAGTTAAAAAATGTGGGTTTTCAAAGTGTATATTTAGGCCAGTAAAATTAGACCTTATAGCTTATAGGGACCGTTAGCCGAAATAAATATTTGAAAGCAGGAAATATGTAGTTTCGATTGCTTTATTTGACCTCAAATTAAAGCATCCTAGATTTGCACGAAATTATCCAACTTTTTTAACTTTTCCTCTTGTAAAACTAAAACGGTGCTTCCAAACGAAAATTTACAATTACAAGAATTAAAGAGCATTAAATTCTGCGTCGAATGAGTACCCAACACTATAAATTAAGTAAGAGGTGTTTTACTATTTTTGCTAACAATATGGTAATTTGCAAACGTATATGTTACATGAAAACGATTATTCCTAATGAAAAGATTTATAGTCCAGTCACAAGAGATTCAAAAAGGGGGTCCAATTTGCGTTTTGCGGGAAAAGATTTTATTTTTTTATGTTTTCAGGCATGATTAGGAGATGTCAAATTCAAGTTCACCGCCCTGTTTTAGAGGTTGCAAACTTGGATTTCCTAATTATGCCTTAGAACACAAAAAAATTTAATTTGTTTCCCGCAAAAAAACGCAAGGTGAACTCCTCTCCTCACTGGACTATTATATGGGGTGACATGCCCAAATGGCCGAATACAAAAATTTTAAAGTTTGTGGGATCAAATGGGGCCTTGGTACAAATATTTTAAGATGAAAAAGAAATTTTTTTATCGCTAGGATTTATGACACGGCAGTCATTTTGAATTTTTTTAAATGGTAACATATGTCATGCAATACATCATTGGAAAGCTAATTTTTAGTACTTTACGACAGTCTGCAATGTCAATAGCAGTTGTAAAAATTATTGTATCTGCCTTTTCCAGGGCTACTTTTACAAGAAACCCTTCACTCTCTAGTTTTCCACGGAGCACAGAAATGAGGCGTTGTTTGTTGTGGTCGTTGATCGTTCGACAGGAAATGCTCTATCCATATGGTATATGTCATTATTTCGCCAAATTGTGCAAATAATTTAATTTTCAGTCGAAGATGCTCTGTTGTTTATGTGCTCTTCATGTATATCATCGATTTTTTCTTTTACTTCCAGACCACTCAGTGCAAAATAAATCCACCATTAATGACGTATAGGATTATCCATGTGAATATTCCCATCTTCATTAGTCACAAGGTTCAATCAATTCATAAAAAATAGATTTACGCGTTTTCCGTATTCCAGTGTCATCAAAAATCGAAAGTGGATAGGGTCATAGGTCATAGGGTGCCAGCAAAAATTCAAGTATGTTTTTAGATTTTTGTCACACCTCTAGAAAAATTAAATGTATCTGAAAATAGTATCCGGATTAATTAACAAGTACAACCTCGTCATGCATCCTGACTTTGGACATAATACATTTAAGGGGTGTCACTCGATTTCTTCTTTTGTATTTTATGCTTTAAAGTTGTTCCCTATTGTGTTTGCAATATTTTACATTCCAATCTCATAAGCTTGGTGGAAATTAATTTTTTCATACACTACTTTCTACAGCAGGAAAACAATCGTGTGAAGAAATCCGGTCTACATACTCAACTTCAACACCTGAATCATCTCTTCTAACCTTAGACAATCTGGCATCTACATGTTGCTCCGATGAGGCGAAGGTGATGCTACAAAATTGTTTGCAGAGATATTTCTATGATAGCAGGCAAAGAAGAAATCCATCTCATGAGAACATCAGTTAGTCCTCTTCCACGACTCACATCCCCTTCAGCTTTCATTGACCGCATTATGGTTTGCTCTATGGTTATATCTGACCATATGCCCACGACACACGCACGTCGTACAATATTTTTTTCTACAAACGAGGGGGTTTTCAATAATAGTAATGAAATTTATGAAAATATTATTAGTTGTTTACATAGTAACCATGGTTTTTTTACGTATTTTTAACACTAGTGTAGAAAGTAAATTACTTTCTACACTAGTGTTATTACTTTCTACACTAGTGTTATTACTTTCTACACTAGTGTTATTACTTTCTACACTAGTGTTAAAATACGTTTTTAATCATATTTTTAACGTTTTACATGAGTTTTAAAGGAATCTTTTTCAATTAGGCGTAGAAAATTCAAATTTCTATAAACAATAATTTTATATATGTATACTTTATTATTTATTATAATATTGGATACTTTCTAAACGCAAAATTTGATGCTCTACAACTTTTGTTGTACAAGTTTTTTCAATTAGAATATCCGTTTTCATGTAACTGACTTTTGAAAGTCACTATATTGGATTTGTGGGTAAAAATAGTAAAAATTGTCGTTTTTTGACTGTCAATTTCTACCACACCACTGTGGACTTAATTTCAAGTGGTTGGTACTCATTCCACGCAGAATTTAATCAATGTAATAGTAAAATTTTCGTTTGGAAGAACTGTTTTAGTTTAATAAGCGAAAAACTAAAAAAAGTCCCAAAATTTCGTGTTTCTTTGGTGCCCTGGCGTAGGTTCGCGTCGAGGGACTGTGCAAACCTAGGATACTATAATTTGACGTCAAATAAAGCGATCGAAACGATTTCCTGCTATCCAACATTTATTTCCACCAACATACCCTATTTTACTGGTCTGATATTGATAAAAAGTTACTGATTTTTAGGTGATTATCAATATACATGCAGGGTGTCTCATTGAAAACTTCAAATGTCGATTATTTGATAACTAAATTCTTTTAAAAAAATTAACCGAACACGTCTATTTTTATTTGATTTAGGCACTCCCCTGTCGCTCACTTAAGCTGGGGGCGTTAACCCCCAAAATTTCTTAAAGGACAAGAGGGCTTGAAAAAAAAAATAAAAACCTATTGTGATACCCAAATTTTAAAAAATCTACAGTCTGCAATAAATGTTCTTTTTAGTTATAAAATAATTTTATTTTTAAATAAACAATTAAAGTAAGTGTTCGAAATGTTTCTCAGAATTTTCTAAGCAGAAATACATTTTCGTAAAGAAATTTATTAATTTCCATTTTTCATTTTTTATGAAAACCAAATAAGACATCCTTACATTTTTTGATCAGTATTTAATAATTTGATAATTGAAAAATATTTTTTGGTGACCAGGGTTAATTTAACATTTCTTTAATTTATTTATTGCAATGAGTTTTTATTTTCTTTAAAACGAATTAATCAATTTTAATTTAATTTATACCGTTGAATTCCAATTATTAGCAGCTTTCAAATGATGTATACTCAACCCCTCTCGCCCCTTAAGAAAATTGGAGTTTAACGCCCCACGCTTAAGGGAGCGACGCGAGAGTAATTAAATCGGTCTTATAATGTGTCCCCCTCAAAACAAAAAAAGATATGTTCGTTAATTTTTTGAGAAAAAAAATAGTTATCAAATAATCGACTTTTTAAGTTTTCTATGAGACACCCTGTATATAAAATATCAAAAAACTGAATGGGTTCTAATACAGGGTGTCCCGTTCGTGGTTCACCAAACGTCAAGGTTAGAAGGTAGAGCAAATTTTATCACGAAAAAACCAAAAAAGTAGGGGTCTATCTTTTATGGTTTGAAAGTTACAGGGGTTTGAATTTGGCATCGCCCGTTTTTTATCTTTGGGGAAAAATTAAAGATGAATTGAATTTTACTCCACCAGATACATCAGATGAATTAAAAAGACGCGTTAGAAATTCTGTCAATAACATTACTCCAGAGGAATTAAACAGAGTAATTCATTCTACTATTCGTAGACACAAACTTTGTATTGAAAACAACGGAGGACATTTAGAACAATTTTTGTGATTTTATCGTTCGTCTCATTTTATTAATCATTTTTTATTGATGAATATTTTTACGTTTTTTTGGGGTGTAAAACTAGTTCGCTTCCACGCGGTGCACCCTGGAGAACGCTAAATGAACTAGTAAAATTATTTATTTCTTAAGTTGGCAAATAATAGCTATTAAGTATCTTTATTACAGGCACATGCAAAATAATACCCCTACATATGGGGTACCTAAATAATCGTTATAAAATCCTCTTTTTAAAAAGTCGAATGACCCGGCATCATTGCATTTAAAAAAAGTGAGATATTTGATAAAATCTTCATTAACTAAGTTTAAAAATTAATAGTTCAAAAACCACTTAAATTTTTTTTCAAATTACAATTTTATTTAGGTATTTGAATTATTTAGAATTACTTTTGGTACTTTTCACCGACTTCGAAAAAAAATAAAAACTAATATCTCAAAAATACTTCTTTTTTAAAAGTATTTTAAGCCATGAATAAAAATATGGAATGTTACATTTAAAAAAACAAAGTTCGTGGTGTTTCCGGTGAAACCGGAAGTGATTTCAAAAATAAAAAATGCACATAAAATTTGTTTTTTTGAACCATAGAACATAGCCAAATTTCAAATTTTTTTATTCATAAATAAAAAAGTTATCGAGGTGACCCGGTTTTCATTTCCACCCGGTATATACCAAAAAAATTAATTTTAAAAAAGTTCCACTGGAAAAAAAATATGTCCAAAACCGCAAAAATCTAGCGCTCTAATTTGCCGACTATCGCCTTAAAATTTAAGGAACTGTTAAATTCAAAAATTTGTAGAAATGTAATGGAAGATCGCTTAAGGTGTGGTAGCGCAACTTGCCCTCAGTAAACAAATTATATTATTAAGTACTCTTTGAAAAAATTGAATGAGTTTTTTTCTGTTATTATAAAATATTCAATTATTTTATTTACCTATTTCTAAAATTGTTTATCTTCTGTAAAAGCTTGCGTTCCATTTTAGATGTAGAGGACGTGATTCTTCGATAGTATGTTTTTAATATAGTATTTGACCCAATTTATAAATACGTAATTAAACATACAGAACTCATTGGAATAATCTAATGAATATTACTGAACAGAAGTACACTTTACAAACAAACTTATCTTATCGAATTTTATTTAGTTTAACCGAACTGATCAACCTTAAGAGAAAAGTTAAAATCAAGAGAAAATCTTTAGCAAAGTGAGAGTTGTTAATGATACACGTAAAAGCACTACGTGTGTTATGTAATTTAAATAAAGGAAATGTGTGCTTGGAATTTGCTATTTTATTTATTTTGCTAAATACTTTTATGAGTAATGGATAATCGAATGAAATGGTGTGTTTTTTGTTCTTTTGTAAAATTACTTAGTGCTGACTACCAAATCTGCTGTTTCAAAAGTTGCATATTATCACCCTTAATTATTTAAAATTATACTACTATTTTTTATATCTAATATTAAAACAAAATTATTATTGAGGCGAAAATTAATATGACTTATTAATAACAAAAAGTAATTACTATTATTTAAATTTTATCAGGCAGAAAAAGTTGGATAATATGGAAATTTCCTATTAATAAAATAGAATTATATAGTTATTTTCTTCTATTTGTAATTGCACATTAATAGGAAAAATTATTATAAAATTTGTCATTTTTGTTGTTTTGGTTGGCTCTAAAAATAAAGACTTTTTAAATAGTATTATTGGTTGCATATTATTAAATGCCGAAAGTATTATGGAAACTAATAATGTAAATAAACATATCGTGTGTGTATTCTACCTATATGATTTGAAATTTTTATTTCCCTTGAACATTGAAAACTTCTTTATCTAAAATGAACTTTTAAATTCGCCAGAAGATAGCAAAAGGAAGATAATTATCTCCTCGAAGAGAAATTTCCTTCAATAAAACTAAAATAACTATAAAATAGATTTTCCATTAAAGGGACTTAAGTAATTGGTCGACCCTATATAACAAACTGTAAAACGGTATACGACAAGCTTTTGTGGAAAATACAAAATACTGCCACAACAGAAATCTTCAATGATTGTTAAACAAAACAAATATCGTTCCCTAGGTTTTTTAATTAAAAATATAAAAATCTAGAATTGTATGCATCCAAATAAGCTATGTATATAAAACTGATAATGTTTCTAAAGAATTCTTATAAAATGGCATAAGTAGATATTGTTTTATAAAAATATTTTCAGTTATTCTAAAAATCATATAAAAATATACACATTCTGAAATGTTTACATGTATAATATTTTTTAGATTTTTCATACCCAAATTCCTCGTTATTAGGTTTCAAATAAAAAATAAGAACAAAAATAGTAAATTTTATATACAGGGTGTCTCGAAAACGTTTAAATGTTCGGGATAAAATTTGGTATGGGAATTTGTATACAGAGTGGCCCACCGAAAACTTCAACAGCCCGGTTTTGGTTTTCTACTTCAATTTTTGGAAAAACGCTCGGACAGGTCGATTTTGGTTTTCAAGGGGACGCATTATGAGATGGATTTAGGTACTCTCACGTCGCACCCTTAAGCGGGGGGCGTTAACCCCCACATTTCTTAAATGGCAAGAGGGGTTGAATAATATATTATTTGAAAGCTGCTTTAATCTGGAATTCAACTGTATGAATCAAATGAAAATCTATCAATTCGATTTTTTCAAAAAAAAATCGAATTCAAAAAGTATTTATAATAATCGGTAAAAATAAATTAATTAAAAATGAAGTGACAGTTTATTTTTCTTTCAGATAGCGAAACTTAAAGTCCTATAAAAGTTTTACACAAATGTCATGCCTTTTGCTTCAACCACCCTGAATCTAAAAGCACAATAATAATTATTTTAACTACAAAAATTTTTATTCCTTTAAGATTTATAGTCCAAATATTCATTTCTGTAAATTTCAAAAATTTTACACTGGTTATGTTCATAGTATATTAAAGAAAAAAGAAAGAAATTAGAAAAAAGTAAAATGTTATTGTACTTTAACAACAATAGCCAAAAATTAAATTAATTTTAGCAGATGTTTTATGGCTATAGCCACTTTACTTAAAAATTGTATTTATCAACTACTTTTAAAGCAAACACGCATTCTGCATTTAATAATTTTAAATTAAAAATTATGGTATATTCAATTGCAGAAAGGGTTGAAACTGTGCCCAAAGAGCGACCGAAGTGTTTAATCAACAACATGAAGACAAACAAACAAGTGTAAGATATGTTTTGGATTTAAACGAAAAATTTCAAGAAACTGGTTCCGTCAAAAAATAAAAAGAGGCGTGCTGAAAATCCAGTACGGAACGAAGATAATGAAGTAGGGGTTTTGGGACAAGTGGCCATTGATCCAACATTAAGCACGAGAAAATTGGCTATTGTAACAGGTATTAGTAGAACCAGCATTCAGCGAATTTTGAAACACCATGAATTCCACCCATACAAAATTCAACTAGCTCAGAAACTGAATGAAGATGACTTTGACTGCCGCTTAGAGTTTTGTGAAATAATGTCGCAAAGCGCCGCTACAAATCCAAATTTTTTATTTAACATTTGCTTTTCGGATGAAAGCACTTTTTTTTAAATGGTATAGTTAATCGCCACAACTGTCGATATTGGACAGATAGCAAACCTGGGATATTCCAAGAAGTACATACCCAATATCCACAGAAACTAAATGTTTGGGCGGGCATTTATGGTGATCGAATCGTTGGCCCTTTGTTCTTGCCCGATAATTTAAATGGAGCAATGTATTTGGAGTTGCTACAAGACCTCATTGATCCATTACTTACTGACATAATGGGAAATGGAGAGGGCTACCTCGAGGATAAGTTGGTATTTCAACAGGATGGAGCTCCGCCACATTTTGCGTTGCCGGTACGTCAGTATTTAAACCACAGATTTCTTCGATGGATTGGTAGGCGTGGCAGTGGCGTATCCAAGACTCTTATATCGGGGGGGCACAAAATGATAAAAAAATATTTAAATAAAAATATATATTATTTATTGGTTTCAAAAATCACAAAAATAAAAACGTCAATTCTCTAATGTATAAATAAATTCTCATTGCAATAAAAAAATTACAAAATTTAACTTTTAATAATACAAATAAAAATCACATCATTTATCAATTATAAATTACATAAATAAAAACAAACGTAAATTGTAAATTCCAATACAAAATTAAAATAAATAATTATGTAATAACAATAATATATATATAATATATAAAAACTGAAAGTTATCAAAAAACAATACATTTTTTACTACCTATCCTCCTACATACAAGTTGTACTATAATGCAATATTCAATTTCCTACTTTTTTTCTGAAAAATATTTAAAATTTCTTCAGTATCAATTGGCAAATCCTTATATATATATAATAGGGCCAATCCGTTAAGCCTTTGATTTGCCATCGTATTTCGTAAATATGATTTTAAATATTTTAAAGTAGAAAATGTTCTCTCCACAGAACAGGTTGTAACCGGCAAAGTAGTTAAAATTAATAATAACTTATAGATATTAGGAAATATATCTTGATTACACATATTTAAATAATCTATCACGTAATTGGGCTTTTCTTTGGCATTGTAAGATTCAAACCGTTGCCTCCATAACAAAAGTTCTGATTTTAAGGTTATTATTGAGGCTCCAATATCAAGATCAGTTGCATATGTCTTTAAAAGAGATACAAGATGTTCATCCAAATTAGATGGTAATTTCTTGTTTGGAAGTAAAATATTTAGGGATTGCAAAATTTCTTTGTGCTGAATAAAACGCGATACTATTTGACCAATTAGTGTATCCAAAAACGGCAAAAACAAAGAAACACGATAATATATTTCTGAATTGTCTGCTTGAACATTACTACGATGTTTTTGGATTTGGGTTAATCGAGGTATTTGGATTACAAAGTGATCCCCATGAATATCTTTTAGAATTCCTAATGCCTTTGTGTAAATGTCTTTAAATTCAGATTCCACGTTTAATCTGATTTGTTTTAAATTTTGAATTGTAGCTTCGGCTAAATTGATTGCTTCTACTAAGTCCATTGATACCGTTTGTAGCACCCTACTTAAAGGAAGAGTGTGCGAATATAATTTTTCCATTGATAACAATGCGAGAAGAAATGCTGAATTACGCACAGAATTAAGTAATAAAGTTGCTTTAGTTGTTGTTTCTTTATCATTCCAATTTTCGCATATACATTCCAAAGCAGAAATAACTGGTTTAAATAATTCTATGAAGACAAATATTGATTCGTGGCTTTCTATCCATCTTGTTGGACACAATTGCTTTAGTTTCGTTCTTTTTGAAGCTGGACAGAGTTCCTCGATGTATTTTAAAAGAAGACCGTTTCTTTTTGGAGAATTAAAAAAGGAATAGCAAGATTCTATTACTCCAATGCAGTTTCTAATATCTTTCTCACGACAGGCTTTGCTTATTGCTAAATTTAAGCAATGAGAAGCACAATGGACGTAAATTGCTGATGGATACCTTTCAAGCACTCGTGTTTTTAAACCTTTTATATGTCCGCTCATTGCACCAGCACCATCATAACCTTGCCCTCTAAGATAATCCAAGTTTATTCCAATTTTTTTTAAAGTTTCCAGCATTGTATTTGCCAAGTTTTCTCCTGATGTTTCCAAAACTGGTACAAATTGTAAAAAATATTCTACCACCTTTTTATCTTGTTCAAAACCTTCAACAAAACGAATGCATAAAGAAAACTGTTCTATATTGCCAACATCTCTGGTTTCGTCTGCCAAAATTGAAAAACATTTGCTTTTATTAACCTTTTCTACAATTTTTTCCAGTAATATTTTATTACAGCATTCTATGAGTTCATTTTGTATAACAGGAGAAATGTACATTGAGTTTTTTGAACTATGATCTAAATGATTTTTTAAAACAATGTCTCCTGCATCCACCCGAAATTTAAGAAGTTGACGAAAGTTTCCATCATAATTATTCTCACTTAATGGACCATGATCACGATGTCCTCTTAATGGAAATCCATTTTGCCCACAAAATATCACGGTTTTTATAATAGGTGTCAGTTTTAAGCGGTTTTCTTTAATTTTATTAATGTATGCAGAATCAGCTAACTCAACCACAGAATGCTTCTCTCCTTTAACAATTTCCTTTAAATTTTCTGCCCTTACCAATGACCACTTATGATACTCTGCATTATTATGAAGTTCGAACTTTTCGATGGAGTTTTTCCAATATTTAAATGGTTTGTTAACAAGTTGCCCATATTCTTGGTTATTTTTTCCAATACTTTCGTTAGCAAAGATGAAACAATATTTGCAGTATACTCCATCTTGCTCTTTTGAATATGCCAACCAATTATATCTTGAAAACCAATTAAAATTAAACTTTCTTATTTTGTTTCCTATGGTGGTGGACGGAAATTGAAAATTGCTTGGGGGTTTCCAAAATTTATTTAGCAAATCGATTTTTTCCTCGGCCTTAAGTGTACCGACCCTCAATGAAAACTTGGAAATGTCATAACATGAAATGGAATTTGAGGTGTCTTTATCATTATCAGTAGAATCTGTTAATTGAACACAGCTTGAAGATGAAGAAGCAATATTTCGGGAGTCATCATCATTAACTGAATCTTTTTCCCTTCAGTCATTATTCTCATTAATTTTTGGTTTTTTTGAAAAAAATTCCAGAATTGACGATTGGTTTTTTCGTTTGTCCATATTCTACAATAATATTATAAGAGTTATTTATGTCACGCATCGTAACGTAACGCCAATCACAGTATTGTATTACCGTATTAGATCCATAATAATTAATATAATAGTTATTTATGTCATTAGGGTTGTTTATTTATTTAAACTTCTTCAAGATTTATGCAAGCAGATAAAATTTTGTATGTTATACGGTTTGTAACCAAGCAGTGTAGTACTCGTCATGTTAGCAGGTTACACTATAATGGTTGACATTACGATTTACGATCCTAATGACATAAAAGTAACGTATTATGAAAAGCTAGATTTATGCAGGTAAATTTAACATTTAATTTAAGATTTACGCAAACGCAATTTGTTTAATATTACTTTCTTGCATAAACGAATCAATTTAAAGCAAGAACTTTAACTTATTAAAGTTTATAGGTTAACTACCACATTTTAACTCAATTGTTAAATGTGCCTACATAAATCCATCTTAACTTAAATAATAAAATATAACTTACTAGATTGGCGAAGGTAATTCAATTTCTTCAAAAGATAATTTTTACAACGAAAAACACATCCGCACTCCGCACATTACTACTACTGACCATTTTTTGACTCGAATGAGCCCATTGTTATTTGCTGACAGTGCGCAGATGTGCACTTGAGCGGCATAAACACGCTCGCTAGCTTGTGTCGTTTTCTGAAATAACATTTCATCGGGGTTGCGCAAAAAACCTAAATTATTTTAATAACGGTGAAATCAAATAATATCATTTAAACTTAAAAATAAACTTTGAAGAAAAATTCTCCAAGGGGCACGTGCCCCCTGGGCCCCCCCCTGTATACGCCACTGAGGCGTGGCACCATTGAATGGCCGGCAAGGTCTCCAGATCTATCCCCTTTGGATTTTTTTCTGTGGGGCCACTTAAAGAACACAATCTACGCTACTGAACCAGCATCTTTGGATAATTTAAGACAGCGTATTGTCAATAAATGCCTGAAATGCTGCAGAATGTTCGACGGCATTTTGAACAACATCTTTATTTTTGTATGGAAGTTGGTGGTAGTCATTTCGAACAATTAATTCATTGAAAAGTAAATTATTATTTAAAAGTTCCTTTTTATCTGTTAAAATACAATTACATTTTACTTTTTGCTCATTTCTTTCTTTTTTCTTTAATGAATATTTTTGTAGTTAAAATAATTATTATTGTTCTTTTAGATTCAGGGTGGTTGAAGTAAAAGGGATGACATTCGTGTAAAACTTTTATAGAACTTTAAGTTTCTCTATCTGAAAGAAAAATAATCTGTCACTGCATTTTTAATTAATTTATTTTTACCGATTAATTTAAATACTTTTTGAATTCGATTTTTATTTTTTTTTAAACGAATCGATAGATTTTCATTTAATTCATACAGTTGAATTTCAGTTTTAAGCAGCTTTCAAATGATATATTACTCAACCCCTCTTGCCATTTAAGAAATGTGGGGGTTATCGCCCCCCCGCTTAAGGGTGGGACGTGAGAGTACCTAAATCAATCTCATAATGCGTCCCCCCTGAAAACTAAAATCGACCTATCCGAGCGTTTTTACAAAAATTGAAGTAAAATACCAAAACCCGGCTGTTGAAGTTTTCGGAGGGCCACTCTGTATTTGTAATGATGAGCTTACAAATCGGAATATTTTCAAGAACTCTGTATAGTGTTTAGGTTCTTCGCCGAAAATATGGATGTCGTCTGCACTACCGAAAGAAAAGCAAACAGTTTTGCTCACTTTCTTTTGCATTTAAAAATATGTAACCAATTCTACTTTTTTGTGTACGGATGTTGGGCTAACAAAACATATTTGGTTGATTCAACCAACAACTGGTTGAGGTGGCAGAAAGCAGAAATTAACAATCCAGAGAGGTTGGAAAAGGCATTTATTCGGCGTTTGTACTATACCACCTTAATAAAGCAGATAAAAGTTATAGAAATATGTAAGATAAATTTGATTAATTCATCTATTTTGGTCTGAGGGGTAAGTGGTATCATTTTCTACATCAACTTTTAGAGACCCTGTATATGCTATTTCAAAAACTAAAAACAGTATGTATATTTCTTAATTCTTAATTACCGGACACCCTTAATACTCTGATATATGTAATTATTTTTGCAAAAACGCTGTTATTAATTATTGTAGTATTTTTTATTAAAAACAATATACAGAGGTAGGATTTTGTTTCTACGGCGGATTCTAAAGCTTGCTAAAACTCCATCATTCAGGCGAAGAGAATAATGTAAATAATGACGAATTGGCGGAAAATGATGATGTTTTGTAGAGTTCACAAAACTCGCCAACAAAATAAAATCCGGCCTCAGGTGTTTTTAAAACATATTTTGTCCTTATTTTAGTTGAACTTCAAACTGAATTTATTTATATAGAAGTGTGGATAAATAAAACAAATGTCTATGAAAATATTACTTTAACTTACGGTCCGTTTTTCTATAAAAGAGCTTAAAAACATTCTTGAAAAATGCAAACGTTACTTTTTGAGCACTTGTCATCCATAACTTCACAATTTAAATAAAGGTTTCTTCATTGCTAAAGTAAGTATTTTGCCTATTTTGTTATTAATTTTAGAATTTATTGGTTAGTGGATTTAATATTCCCCCAGGAAAATGTTTTGAGAATATACAAATTTCAGATCTGCTTACACTATTTGGCATTCATTTTAAATTACTTAAACAAAAAAAAATCCAACGGAAAATAATCGCCATACACTTTCCGCGGATCCAGTTTGTACAGATTATATATGTATGTAGGTCGATTCTGTGCAATTTCGCAAGACCTGTAAGGAATCGTCCGTAAGGTTTGTTATATGGGTTATTATGGAGGGTTCCCTCATGATACGTTTCGTAAGGTCTTACGAGTTTGCACAGAATGGACACATTAGTATACGGTTTTTTGACGAATAGCGATTATTTTTTGACCATTTTTGTAATTATAGATTTTCAACCAAAAACCTAGATAATGTAATATGATAACAGCTCAAGAGTCGGGGAATTTTTTGTTTAAGTAATTTAAAGCAAATGTCAAATGGCGAAAAATGCGTTAAAATTGTATATTTTCTTTGGGAAATATTAATACCACTAGACAGCGAATTTGTCTGACGAATTAATTTTTGCGAACTATATGTTCTACAAATTGAGATTTTTTGGGTTTCTAATGCTGGTTTTAACCAAACGGACAAAGTGAAAAAAAAAACAAAAAACTCATGTCGAAGAAACCAAAACAGCGACTTTTTACAAACTTTTTGGAGATTTGTGTGTTTTGCAATTGTTTCTGTTGTATTTTTCAAAAGGTTACAACATGTTTCAAAACTTAAGAGGATAGTCGGAAAATCTAATAAGCTGATTTTGATACTTGCATTTTTTGTTATAAAAAAATTTTCCACCCAAGTTCCTTTAAAATTTCTTTTTTTGGGAATTGCAAAGTCTACTAGCTATCATTTGTTGTAAATTTTGTCTTTGTGGGGTGTGTGGCAAACTAAACTGTTTTAATGGAGCAACTAAGAGAGCACTTCGTAAAAATTGCGCCCTTTTTTCTCTTTTCCAAAATTCTATAAAAAAACAGTAATAACATATTCTTTTTTTGTGCCACTTTGAAGAACATGAATAAAATAAAAACATAAGCTATTCTGATTTCTTTAGTTTTATTTGGAGATTAAGTTTATATGGAGATTTTAAAAACAGGCAAAATTTAAAAGAAAATTTATGTTGTTATAAAAAATATACATATAAAACAAAACAAGATGCACAAGTTTTCATTTTGAGCATTATTTCAATATGCCACAAAAACGAATATTTTATCACGTTTTGTTTTATAGAATTTTTGAAAACAGAGAAAAGCGCCCAATTTATATGAAGTGCTCACTTTGTTGCTCCATTAAAACTGTTTTAGTTTACCCCACAAAGACAAAAAATGTAAAAAGAATAACCACAAGATCTATTAGTACACCGAAAAAAAAAGAAAAATTTAAAGAAGCTTCAGCAGAAAAAAAAATTATGTCCGAAAGCGTAAGTATCGACGGAGTTTTAAAAACATCTGCTTAAATTTGCCAACTATTACCATTGTATATAAAGATAGTGTTTATATACTATGCTGTAATGTGCTATTACCTATTACCCACTTAAATTAATATTTTAATGTGCCTGCTTGTTCGAAACAGTAAGTTGGTGTTTTGTTGTCGTTGTGAGTTGTTTTATCTTGATTGTAAGTAAATAATAGTTATTTATGCACCTAGGTAGTAAAGTGACTGATTTTAATCCCGACGATGTTTTGTTTCCCGAGGCAAAGCCGAGGGAAACAATCAGAGGAGGGATTAAATTCACTTTACTACCTCGGTGCATATAGAATTTTTTGCACTTTTTTAATAGGTAAAAGTTTTCACAATAATTTAATTATATGGCTATCGCTGTGACTAATATCGGTTGTCATCGGACGGCGACGGGTATTTTTATTCGCCCGTCATAATGATTTATCCATCAACTTTCATAAAATATAGATAATTGTAGATTAATATTATAATTATTGTAATTGATTTTATAAATTTAAAAAAATAATAATTAACTTCACAATAAATAAAGTAGGTAAGTTTTGATGCAGGAATAAAGTTTACCAAGTTTAAAAGATTTTGCCACATTTACAGATCTAACTAATTGATTGAATCGATTCTGTGTACACTTAAAACGCCTTTAAATTTAAAATTTAGTATCAATCTATAAAATAATAAATCGTACATAATACAATCCCCGACCCCAGAATAAAAATCAAGTTCCGTTCCAAACCAAACCAAATAAATTTATTAGAGGTTAGAATTCACTCTATATTGGTGGTGTTTAGACTAGACTGAAGTTTGCAACGATTGTGATTTCGCGGCAAATTCAGACAAATTACAAGATTATGACTAATTTTAATTTTTAATGACAAGTTACGTGAGCGGGAGTAAAGTGATGACAAATGACGTGGGCGGGAGTAAAGTAATGACAAGACAGGGAGTAAAGTAAATTTGACAAGAGACAGGAAATGTGACGTTTTAGTCTCTATCAATAAGGACTAAACTAGCTCATTATATATAGAAAGTGCAAAAATAAATAAATAGAATAGGAATAAGAAATCTTCCTACCAAAACTTAATTTTAGTTTGTCGACTTCAACTCAATTGAAAATGACTGGAAACAAAAACAGAACTGCGACAATATCTTGTTCGCTCAGTGGAAATAGAGTTTTGGATTTGTTTTTGTTTCGTTTTCGTGTTTCGTGTTTCATGTTTTTAAATTTAAAGACAAAACTCAAACTGGACTAGTCCATTTGGCCATTTGGCGAAAGACCGTTGTGTATCCTTTCACGAAAAAACTATCAAAAAAATTTCATATTATCTCTAGTAAAAAGTAATATACTGTTTCCTCGACATTACAACAGCATAACCCCTTTTATTGACAAACAAGGGCTTTTCATTAACATCACATTGCCATCGACAAAAGCATTTCTTAAACATTTCCGCATAAATAACAAAACTGTTTTATAGACTACCGTTCTTTTGAGACTCACTAACTTTTACCGTAAGGTACTGTCAATAAATAATGGTCGAAGAAACTGTTCTATTGATGAAACGGCATTTTTCCAAAAGTATGCCTCTATAATAGACTGGATGAAAAACAAAAATTCTATATGAAAAATAAATTCAATTTGAAGGGCAACCAGTTGCGTTTTTGTTAAATTTGCCCAAAACATATGTCCAAAAATCAATTTTTACTTGCGAAAAGAATGCTTTTCAATCATTTTGTCGACTATCTTCTTAAAGTCCAATTCCCAAATCGACCTTTATTCAGTTGTGATGAATTGATAAGAATAGAATGAACAATCTACAATCGTAATATCCCAAAATATGGTAATTTTGAACTGAAGAAGTGGTGAGTGTTAATATATTTTTTGCATACTGTATACTTCTTACTTATCTAATAGCTACTTATCTTCAGTACGGCATTCAAATTTATTAATAATTATTTTGTTTAATTTGTAGGTGGACGGCTCAAAGCAAAAGTACATGCGTTTCAAGTATTCAAAAGAAAATTTTGCACTGTTCTTAAAGCCATATATTCAGGATGTATAAGGTTGAGTCGTTAAGCGAAGCTTCTAGATAATATAACATTCCAAAATCAATACTCCAAAAAAAAAATTAAACAGAATGTACCGAGCATTTGAAAATCCGTCTATTTTAAATAATCGATAGATAGAAAAGGTAGAAATAAAAGCTTGCCTCTGGATCAACATTTCACCGAATCATTTTTAGATAACTTATTACCGATTAAAATTGATGGAATTATGTGCTTATTCCAAGGAATCAATCACAATTTCCAAGATATACCAAAATTTACTCTGGAAATTTAATCTGAACATGAATTTTATCATTACAATGATGTTGAATTAGAAACTATTAATGTCGGAATTAAAGGTGAATTAAAATAATTTAGCCCTGTTAACAGAAACGATAAAGATAAGGATGAAGAAATAAAAGATAGGAGGGAAGATGGGTGGAAAGAATGTAAAGACATTTTAAATGAAATTTTAGACTCCGGTTTATACTCTTGTAAAAGTTGGAATAAAATCCGGACAATGTACGTTTTGATACGTTAATTTTTGCAGAATTTATTCAAATCAACCGTAAAATTGATTCTGGGTCATTTGGATATTGTTTTATAAATTTTTTAAAATCATTTACAGCTTCAACAAGTATAATAGTGCAATTTTTATAAAATATCAGTTTTTTTAATGTTTCTCTTGGAATTTTTCAACAAACTCTGGTTAACTTTTTGCAGAATTATTTAAATCTTTCCAATCGACCGCAAAATTTATTTTAGCTCGCTTAGTTACTCTTTTTTTTATAATTTTTAATCTTTTAAAAATAATTTTACAACTTTAACAAGTAAAATAGTGCAATTTTTATAAAATATCAGTTTTTTAATGCTTCCTTTGGAATTTTTCGACAAGCTTGGATTTATTTTTTGCAGAATTTATTTATTTATTCAAATAGAGCGCAAAATTAATTCTAACTTACTTGGTTATTTCTTTATAATTTTTTAAAAATCATTTTACAGCTTTAACAAATAAAAATTGCGCAATTGTTCCCCTTTGACTTTTTCACAAACTCGGATTATTTTTTTGCAGAATTTTCTAATTTATTTAAATAAACCGGAAAATAAATTCTGGCTTACGTGGTTATTTTATATAAATTTTTAAAAATCAGTTTGGAGCTTCAACAAGTTAAATAGTGTAATTTTTTAGAAAATCTCAATTTTTTTAATGTTCCTCTTATAATTTTTCAATAAACTCGGTTTCTTTAATTTATTTAAATCAACCGCAAAATTTAGCTCATGTGGTAATTTTTCTAAAAATTTTTGAAAGCCATCTGACAATTTCAAGAAGTAAAATAGTGCAATAGGCCCCATTGCAATTTTTGCTCAGGCTATTCCTATTCCTATTTCCTACTGAACATTTCTATAAAAAAATAAACTAAAAATAATTGCTTAAAAAAAATCACAGATATAAATCACAAAACAAAAACAATTAACAATCAAATAATGATTATTATTATAAACATAAAAGTTTAGTTTCTTTGGTTTTTCTTTTTTGGCGTCCCTAAATTTTTGGTGCCCTGTTTGATCGCCTTACAAGAATATGTTTTGAGCCGGTCCCCCTTTTAAAATTAATAAAAAACTAAAAGTTAAATTTAGCAACATTGCTGGATGAAATGAGGTACCGTAGAACTTGGTTATTACGAGAATGGATAACGGATATAACGAATTTACGGATATAGTGAGCAAGCCCGGAAACGCATTTTGGTTCCAATATATTTAAATTCAAAATTTCATGGTTGTTACGACAGTTTACACGGATATCCCGAGCAAATATATTTCGGTTAATTTCGTTCATTCCCTTATACCGTGCGGACATAAAGTAAATCCCCCCTGCTAACTTTTGAACGGTTATGTTTTTGATTCTAAAAATTTGTCTACCTAGGAATCTAATTGCGAACTTTCAAATAAAGGTATTTTTGATTTTGTCGAACTTCCGGTTATACCGGAAGTGGATGGCAACTTCCTTATTTTAAATGGAACACCCAGTATATTTTTGCATTTTCGTGTTCTCTATAAAAATACCATTAA
Source organism: Stenus bimaculatus (assembly GCA_963971135.1). NCBI lineage: Eukaryota > Metazoa > Arthropoda > Insecta > Coleoptera > Staphylinidae > Stenus > Stenus bimaculatus. Next base: position 64,207,702 of record OZ020180.1, on the reverse strand, counting down.
ATTGACCTAGCATAGTGTGGTCTACCATTAAAACTTTCGGAATTAAGCCCATTTGAAAATCGTATTTTTATGCAACTTCATTTACACCGGAAGTTGGACCCAACTGCCCCAACTTTGTTAATTTAAATGAAATATTTTGCAATTAAGTTAATAATATTAAATTTAAACAAAATTATGTTTAATAGTAAGTTCGTTAATTTTGCTGATTAACATAACCACTTTCCAAGTCGTGAAACTAATACAATCTACAGGAAATCTCCTGGATAAAAATTTTGTTTAAATTTAATGTTATTAACATAATTGCAAAAGAAATCATTTAAAATAAGGATACTTGGGTCCAACTTCTGGTGTAAATTAAGTTGCATAAAAATGCGATTTTCAAATGGGCGTTATTCCGAAATTATTAATCGTAAATCACACTATGCTAGGTCAATTTAATGGTATTTTTATGGAGAACACGAAAATGCAAAAATATACTGGGTGTTCCATTTAAAATAAGAAAATTGCCATCGACTTTCAGTATAACCGGAAAATCCACAAAATCAAAAATACCTTTATTAGAAAGTTCGGAATTAGATTCCTCAGTAGACAAATTTTCAGAATCAAAAACATAACCGTTCGAAAGTTAGCAGGGGGGGGGGGGGGGATTTACTTTATATCCGCACTGTATGGGTTTTTCCCTTTATAAAACACCCGTGGGATTCGAAAATGTTAATTACAATTAGCAAACTATCATTAAAAACATAAATATTATGTTAAAAAATTGAAAAAAGTGAGTAAACTTTAACATACTGTTTTTCGAAAATTGAGCTTTTTACGAAATAAATGTATTCCTATTGTTTATTTTTAAATTAGGGTAAATTTACCAGTGAATGAACCAGGTAAGATAAATTTTACGCTTTAATTTTCCAAGAAATAGTTTTGTCTATATTTCTATAAACATTTATTATTGGAGAACTGGTAATACATTTAAAAAATACTAATATTTCGTTAAAATTTTGGAAAAATTGCTGCTTTTCTAAAATAAACACATGAACACACTCTGACCGGTTAATGAACAATATTATTTATTAAGAAAAAACGTTTAGGTACATTTATTATAAAATAATTTACATATTATGAGCATCAAATAATGTCGCTTTGTCATTCTGAGCTGTTTGTGCACATTTTTTTACAAACTCCTTTTTATATCCATGTGTGGCTTCCAAAAACGAGCACCCTGTATAATTTTTTTATTTATCGAATCGAAAATTTGAAATTTGACTACATTTTATGGTTCAAGAAAACGTTTTATAAACATTAGTTTATGTTCTAAACATTTTATCAATATCATTTCCTGTTTTGCCGGAAATAACATCAACATAATTTATTTTTTAATGTACCACCATAGCTTAGTTCAGATTGAAGCAATTAAAAAAATAAAATTTTTGTAAAAATCATTTTAATTTTTGGAAAAATTAAGAAAAAACAATGTTTTATTCATCCGGCTAAGTTGACAAAATCTATCAAAACTTATTCTAAATTGTGGGCTAGCAAGCAAAAGCACTAAGTCAAAAATAGATAACATAATATTTTGGTTTAATATTTACTATTGAAAAAAAGAATTATTTTTAATTAGTTATCTACAATCTAGATTAATAGATTCTAGATTAATTGAAAAGTCAGGCCCGTTTTATCCATTAGGACAAAAAGGGCCTGGCTTATAGCCCGCTTTCAAAAAAGGCTCGGCCAACAATAAATCTAGTTAAAATAAGATAAACTTCTTGTGTCCAACTTTTATTCAATATGCCTTAGGCATTAACAAACCATCGATTTCGGTGCATTTTGCTCCATCATCAGGTAAAAAATAAGAATATCTATTGTAATAAATTTGATGTACGATTTTTTAAGTGTAAAATAATGACAAAATCTTATTTTAGTTAACATTAGTCCAAAAAATAATCTGTCAACCCAAATTACTTTAATAAATCTAGTGTTTTTTGTTTGTTTTGAATATAACACTTATTTAGAATCTACATTATCCGAATATAATGTCGTAAAATTCTAAAAAGAAAACATATTTTTCCAATTTAAAATTATCATCAAACGTATTGCATTTTGTGAATTTTATAAAGGGTGTTCTAAAAATGAAAAGGTTATTCAATACGTTATTATTTTTCTAAGGGTTTTCAATAAAGTACTGAAGAGCTTTTCCGCCATTATGGGACATCCTGTACCATTAATTAGTTTTCTTGAAATTGAAGAAAAAATAACATTGATAATCTTAAAAACTTGATTTACATTCAATTAGATTTAAGTAAAATATAGAAGTTTTTAAAGTTTGTGAGAGTTTCACTTAAATTTAAAATAAAACGCATATTTCAAAAATCCCTGATTTCTGTAAAATTAAAATATAAAAAATAATTCAAAGCTCATCATTTTAAATTTCAGGAAATTCTTTCCTTTTTAAAGTGAAAACAAACGAAATTTCCAAGAAATTCGTAATTTCTGTGTCAAAAACCCTTTATTATTGGAAAGAAGCGAGGCCCGTAAAAGTGGCCCAACTGATAAGACGATAAGACGGCACTGTGAAGAGTACTTTAGAACTTTTTCGAATGCTATGAAGCTTTGAAATTCAAATTACGCAAATACATTTTTTTGCCTTTTGCTTGCTAGTCCATGAAATAATAGAAATATACCTAAATAAAATGATACCATCAGTTTTTGAGATAATATTTTCTTGACTTTTTTAAGAAGCATTATTGCAAATATCTTTTTTCCTACTTTTACGTCAAAAATCAAACTTTTCGCATTATTGACAAAAATCAAAAGTTGTTGGTTATGATTGAGTGAAATATACAGGGTGAGTCAGACCACCCGTAACAGCCCTTTATCTCGAAAACAGTTTGTTGCACATAGATAGAATACAAATTGTAATTACCAAAGTGAACCCGAAGAATCCATTGGTGCACTTATTATTTTCCGGAACAAACCGGAAGTGCCCGGAACCGGAGGTAACTTTGATTTTTTAAATGGCAATATAGGTCGAGTATGGTATCGTTTAAAAGGTCTTTTAAAAAGAAACAACTTTTATTAAAATATTTTTTTAATATCTTGCATAGTTAACAAATTAAACGAAAAAACATAAGCAAACAAGTGACAAATGGTTTCTTAAATTAAGGAAAAATTAAAACACTACCATCAACCTTAATATGTGTAAGGGTAGAGGCAATTATGAATTTTAAATGGAAACTTGTAACTTTTGCATTTTTCGTTTCGCTTGTTAAAAATAATCAACTTTTTAAGGTTATGTATTTTCCTTAATTCTAAAAATAAAAAAAAAGTTGATTTTTAACGAATAAAGCGATAATAATTGCAAAGAAAGAGTTTCTATTTAAATAAATCTCTCTTGCCCATTTTCCGATTATGGTAACGATTTAATTTTTCCCTTTAAGAGACCAATTGTCACATGTTTACATATTTTTTTCGTTTAATTTTTTTATTATGCAAGATATTACATAAATATTTTAATAAAAGCTGTTTCTTTTTAAAAGACCTTTCCAACGATACCATACTCGACCTGTTGCCATTTGAAATTTCAAAGTAACTTCCGATTCCGGGCACATTCGGATTGTTCCGGAAAATAATAAGTGCACCAAGGAATCCGTACTTTGAAATTTCAAAAGGCAACATAGGTCGAGTATGGTATCGTTGGAAAGGTCTTTTAAAAAGAAACAACTTTAATTAAAATATTTATGTAATATCTTGCATAATTAACAAATTAAACGAGAAAAATATGTAAACAAGTGACCATTGATCTCTTAAAGGGAAAAATTAAATCGTTATCATCATCGGAAAATGGGCAAGAGAGATTTTTTTAAATAGAAACTCTTTTTTGCAGTTATTATCGCTTTATTCGTTAAAAATAATCAACTTTTTTTTATTTTTTGAATTAAGGAAAACACATAACCTAAAACAATTGATTATATTTATCAAGCGAAACGTAAAATGCAAAAGTTACAAGTTTCCATTTAAAATTCATAATTGCCTCTACCCTTACCCATATTTGGGATGATGGTAGTGTTTTAATTTTTCCATAATTTAAGAAACCATTTGTCACTTGTTTGCTTATGTTTTTTCGTTTAATTTGTTTATTATGCAAGATATTAAAAAAATATTTTAATAAAAGTTGTTTCTTTTTAAAAGACCTTTCAAACGATACCATACTCGACCTATGTTGTCATTTAAAAAATCAAAGTTACCTCCGGTTCCTGGTACTTCCGGTTTGTTCCGGAAAATAATAAGTGTACCAATGGATTCTTTGGGCTCACTTTGCTGATTAAAATTTTTGTTCTATCTATGTGCGACAAACTGTTTTCGAGATAAAGGGCTGTTACGGGTGGTTTGACTCACCCTGTATAACCCCAAAAAAATATATACAGGGTGTCTCACTTTTTTTCCAGCAAAAAATTTTTTTAGATAGTAAATGTCATTCTGAACAAAAAATTTCCTATGAACTATTATGTTTTTTCGACTCCTTAAAAAGTTACAGCAATTTTAAAATTGATAAATTTTCATGATTTTTGTGGAACACTAATATTCTAATATTCTTTCTTATTATATTTTTTTACTTAAATCAATTATTATTTGGATTTTTTCTTTGTCAAATTGAATTTTTTGAACATTATTGCCTGTATTTAAAATAATTGAACGACGAGGTTAAATTTCCATCGCTAAAATTTAGCATTTTATTGGCTTAAAGATATTCCAAATTCAAAACATACTTGATTTAAATAAAAAAAATTAAAATAAAATGAACTTTATACATGGTGTCCCACAAAAATCATAAAATTTTTGAAATTTTAAAATTGCTGTAACTCTTTAAGGAGTCGAAAAAACATGATAGTTCATAGGAACATTTTTGTTTAGAATGACATTTACTATATAAAAAAAAATTTTGCTGGAAAAAAAGTGAGACACCCTATATAGTAAGGTATATAACACTTTAGATGACTTTTTTGGTTATACCGGGTGGAAATGAAAACCGGGTCACCTCTATAACTTTTGTATTTATGAATAGAAAAATTTGAAATTTGGCTATGTTCTATGGTTCAAAAAAACAAATTTTATGTGCATTTTTTATTTTCGAAATCACTTCTGGTTTCACCGGAAACACCATGAACTTTGTTTTTTTAAATGTAACATCCCATATTTTTATTCATGGCTTAAAATACTTTTAAAAAAGAAGTATTTTTGAGATATTAGTTTTTATTTTTTTTGTAAATAAAATTTTTTTCAAAAAAAAAAAAGGTTTTCGAAGTCGGTGAAAAGTACCAAAACTAATTCTAAATATTTCAAATACCTAAATAAAATTGTAATTTGAAAAAAAAATTAAGTGGTTTTTGAACTATTAATTTTTAAACGTAACATCCTATATTTTTATTCATGGCTTAAAATACTTTTAAAAAAGAAGTATTTTTGAGATATTAGTTTTTATTTTTTGAGAAAAAAAAATTTACAAAAAAAAAAGGTTTTCGAAGTCGGTGAAAATTACCAAAACTAATTCTAAATAATTCAAATACATAAAATAAATAATCGTTATAAAATCCTCTTTTTAAAAAGTCGAATGACCCGGCATCATTGCATTTAAAAAAAGTGAGATATTTGATAAAATCTTCATTAACTAAGTTTAAAAATTAATAGTTCAAAAACCACTTAATTTTTTTTTCAAATTATAATTTTATTTAGGTATTTGAATTATTTAGAAATAGTTTTGGTACTTTTCACCGACTTCGAAAACCTTTTTTTTTTTTTGAAAATAAAAACTAATATCTCAAAAATACTTCTTTTTTAAAAGTATTTTAAGGCCTGAATAAAAATATGGGATGGTACATTTAAAAAAACAAAGTTCATGGTGTTTCCGGTGAAACCGGAAGTGATTTCGAAAATAAAAAATGCACATAAAATTTGTTTTTTTGAACCATAGAACATAGCCAAATTTCAATTTTTTTTATTCATAAATAAAAAAGTTATCGAGGTGACCCGGTTTTCATTTCCACCCGGTATATCAAAGTGCTGACAACCTAAGATAAGTAAATATTTGTTCGCGCTCTTAGTAACTCATACTTCTGTGGTTTATGACGTTTCTTCTTTCTCCAAATTCGAGTTAAAAGTGAGGTTAGGTGAAGTGTTGTTCATTTACTTCTTCAAATTTCATTAGTTAATAATAGGTAATTTTGGAAAAGTAGGGAAAATTTTGTATGCTACACGGGCGAAAAATGTATTAGGCATTCGTTCGAGTTATTTCGAGCTCATGCCTATTACATTATTTTTCGCACTTGTCACATAAATAACTATTTAATAAATTAAGATTTTGGGCCCAATGAGCCTCTAGCCCACCGGGAAAATCCCCATCTTCCCATATGGCTGGTCCACCCCTGGTTGTGTCATTTTAGGGTAAAGATTAATGAAAAAAGAAATTTATTTTTAAACTAGCAAAAATTGGTATTACTGGATAATAATCAAGTTATAGCTTGGCTTAGAACAATGCTATCGAATACATTGATATTTGAGATAAAAGATTAAAGAGAACAGTTTTAAATTTCGAACGGATCAACTGTTAGTTCCCGCTAAGAATTTAAAAAAATTAAAGCTCATTGCATACTTGGAGGTGAACGAACGTAAACGTCTTTCCTTTCCACCTGCATTCGTTGGCTTCGCGTCTAACCTGCTGTCTCGCTCTGGCTACTTGTGCCATAATTCATGAAACAATGATCTTCCAGTTTGTAGCAGCAAAAGGAGAATGCACTGCCTCCACCTTAGCTCTCGATTTCAGCTTTATTTGTATACAAACAAATGCGTGCGTACCGGCCAAAGTTTCTTGCGAAATCTAGCTGAAGACATTAGAAATAGCTTCCGGTGAATTGACGCAAGACGAAACTGGAACTATTTAAAAAATTCCTGCGTTTGATGATTCGAATTTGCTTATTAATTAAGCGCGAATAAAAGATTGAGGCAAGGCAAGGCAAGGCAAGGCAAGAGGAGCAGGTTGTAGGGTCAGGAATTTACCGGCCATTCTGGCCTGGTGTTCTCTCTCATCTGAGTATCTCAGTTAGCAGTTACTCAGTGTTCAATGTTACTCAGTTCTGAACGTGCCGGTCGTAAAGGCGGTAGTAGAAGTACGCACGCGGTTAGTTTTAGGCGTGCTTCTCGACTTTCGATCGATTCCCTTTTTCACTCGTTCCGCCGCCAAAGCCAAGCAGTGGTGTACGGTGCGAGCCAAAGTGCCGTTTTTGTACCCGTAGTGTTTTAACAGTCACCTAGTGCTAGTGCTCCTCCGCTTTCATCCCCAAGATTTCGGAGCTTTTAATCTCTACTCGCCTGCTCGACACTCGACCCTCAGCTTGCGTCCACATCGGATTTTGTTTCTATCGATTGCTTTCGGTCCCGACTCGGAATCCGGTTTTGTTTATATCGATCGACTGGATTACACAATTCACCGCATGCCGACCTCATCGGAAAGTAAGTTTATTAACAGTCTACCCTTGCGTCTCGCATTTTTAATTCATAATATCTAAGTGATCAACGCTTTCTACTGTAATAAAAATTTCATTTTTAATAAAAAAACTTTAATAAACCTGTTGCTTATTTTTAATGTAATCGTCTTATCAAAGGTCTCCTGGTACAACGAATTAGCCTAGACGTTCTTTACGCTCACCAAGTACTTTTCCCACGGTTCCTAAGTCAGGTAGAACCAAAGAATAGTAAAATGGGCGAACGAATACTCACGAAGGTACCAAGGTTCTAACCGTGAAATTGATGTATCTTAAGATTTTCAGGAATATGGAACAAACTTGTTAAAAACATCTAACTATGTAACTTTCCACTCGAATACTTTTTTCTTCTTATATCAATGAATCCACTGCTCAATTACATGTTTAATTCTATGAATAAAAGAAAAGAGAAAGTAAAAAATAATTAATAATAGCTACATCTTATTTAAACCCAGCTATTAATTAAAATAATTATTTTTTTATCTTATAGCAAATGTTTTGCTTTTATTTGAAATTCTTCTCTTCAATAAAAGTAAACGAAGGTTTTATTTGTAGTTTATCTTCACAACTTAAACTGCCATCTCAACTGTCGCTTTTATTACTAAAAACTCCATGAAAAACTCAGCTTCTGGCTCCGAGAGCGGCTTTAAATTAAAAAAAAACATTTCCCGCCAAAATTTATTGGGTATACATCGGGCTAAACGTTACGTTTTTTACTTTTTTCATTTTACTTTTAAATAAATCGATAACCGGAAATAGCACTGAAGTCACTTTGAATAGGAATATTTAAAGGATATTTTGTAAAAAAAATTTATCAAGATAATTTGAAATAAAAATATGGATACCTACACAATACAAATAAACAACTGTCACTGTCAATTAAAATAATCAATATTAAACCAATAAATCATCATGAACTTTAAAGGAATAAAGCACAAACTTTCTATTAAAAAATAAACTAAAAAATCAACGCCTTGATTATACAGGTACTCCAACAAAAACGAATGGTAAGTTTTGATGCTCGGGCAGGTCAAATTTATTTTGAAAAAATAGAAGTTATACAAAATCGTTTATTTTTTAACCTTAAAATTTGAAATTCCAAGAAGATAAAGCCCCTCATTTTTGATAAGTTATCCAATTTCCGAGCAAAAGCTGTAATTGGTGGAGCGAGGTGGTTTTTTGAAATTATTAGACAGTGGCGGATACAACGGGGGCAACCGAAAAAAATATGCAGTTTTTCTTCTCTTTTTTTTACGTTTTTGATAATGTTTCTGGTATTTATTTAAAAAACGCTCTAATAACCTGATTAAAAAGTTCATCAAGCTTCCAGTAAAATTTTCAAGAACCCAAAGACTTTTTGGATGAGCGTGTAATTTCAATTATTCATAACATTTAGGCGCCATGCAATTTTAAACCTTTGGATTTTCAAAATTATTATGAAAGTTTCTGGAGTTAAAAACTTTAAAAAAATACTATAATCAGTTTTTCCAAAATACACCCGAGAAATGATAAGCAACTTTTGTTTTTCAAGCGGCAACATGAGAAAAAAAAATTGATACCAATAACAATACCAGGGGTCCCATTTTAACTTCAAAATGAAGTTTTTTAAAAAAAAGTAGATGTAAAACTGAACAAAATTACCTAATTGCTTTTCTGATTATTTTTAAAACTAAGAGGGACCTTTTAAACTTCCCGCATTATAATTATATAATTAACATATCTGGATGAAATTTAAATACAAAATCTAAAGAATACTTGTTACTAATAAAATCTTTATTAAGAACATATACAGGGTGGTGATTATTGCGATGCTCACCATTGGTATCTTTTAAAGTGGAGGAGATACGAGGTCGGTTAAATTAGAGAAAAGTTGCTCATTTTTATGGCCAAAAAAACAAAAAATTTGATTTTGAAAAATATTTTATATTTGCCAAACCATTACTGCTACATCAATGAAATTTGGTACCTTTAAATTGTTGACTATTTTGAGTTAAATGACGTACAAAAATTTTTTTGCCTCCTAGATTCGAAACCGCGATATTCAACTTTTTAATTTCTTATGGCCGCCATGTTGGATTTTTACATCATCAGATAATAAATAATAATACATTTTCAGCTTGCTAATTAACTTTAATATATTCCTTTAGAAAATGTGTTAAACTTAAGAATTTGTTTAAAAAACAAATGAAAGCAATGTTTTATGGACAGTTTCCATGGTTACCAAAAAAAATATCTCCTCAAAATTGATCGAATAATAATGAAAATAATAATAATAAACAAATGACCTGCAATAAGAGCATTTTATGTAAATAACAGGTGTCTTTATAATATTAAACAAATAAAATGATTAAAGTAATTGCTTTTTTATTATTAGAATTTTGATCAAATTTAAAGTTTCATTTGAAGCGATATTTTTATGGCAACCATGGAAACTATCTATAAAACATTGATTTCATTTGTTTTTTATACAAATTTTCAAATTTAACACATTTTCTAAGGGAACAAATTAATGTTAATTAGCAATCTGGAAATGTATTAATATTTATTATTTGATGAGGTACAAATCCAATATGGAGGCCATAAGAAATAAAAAAATTGAATATCGCGGCTTCGAATCTAGGAGGCCAAAAAAGATTTTTTTGACGTCATTTAACTCAAAATATTCAACAATTTAAAGGTACCAAATTTCATTGATGTAGTAGTAATGGTTTGGAAAATATATATTATTTTCTAAAATCACATTTTTTAGATTTTTGGCCATAATTTTGCAATGAGTCTAAATATCTTAAATTTTCTTGCAGATTTTTAGTGCCCATAAAAATGCGCAACTTTTCTTTAATTTAACCGACCTCGTATCTCTTCCACTTTAAAAGATACCAATGGTGAGCATCGAAATAATCACCACCCTGTATAGGAATCCCAAAATCACTAAAATTTTTAACTTTTAAACCACTTGTAACACATCAAAAATTATTATTTTTTAAAATGAATTTTCAAAAAATTTCCTGTGAGGAAAGAAAATACTTAAGAGGATATGGAGTCTACAAATTTATATGCGTTTTTCCCTGTTTTTATATCTCAAACTACGCGAATATTTATTGAGCTATATACAAAATAAGAATATCATATAAAAGTGGAACCTTGTGTGCGGCAGTTTTTTAAAATATTATATCCAAAATGGCCAAAAAAAAAATCATTAAAAATACGTAAAATTTGGCCTATTTTAAACTTATTTTTTGAACTTAATAATTTAATTTTTCAAAAAGTCGTCGTATAGAAGTCTAGCCATGAATGTTATTTAAACTATTTAGTTATAAAACTTAATGTTATTTACAAAATATGGTTGTAGTTTGAAATAATTGCAGGGTATTTTTCGTAAATTTTGAACGCGCATTTTAACTGTAAAAGCAGCAAATACTTTCGTAGTCTAGGTGATACAAATTTTAAAATATTACAGAAATGAAGATTTTTATTGGTACTTTCAGACTAATTATGTGGGATGTACTTTGGGTCAAAATTTCTTCCCCAAATTCAAGAAGAAGCTCAAAATATACGTTTACCATCGGAGCGCGGTTCTACTTAGACTCCCAATCCTCTTAAATACGCCTATTTTATAGAACATTGTCGAAATTTTATAATGGATCTAATTTTGTAAGTCCAGCTTCAGTGGAAAGTCATTTTTTGGCGTTTAAAGTGCATACAAAGTTTTCATCAAAAATATCAATTTAAATAAAAACTTTAAAAATTTTTAAATGGGATTTCAAAAAAGGCCCCGTTGCGAATTTTATTTTTTAAATGCTGGTTCATTTTATAAAAAATTAACCACATTTTATAATAAAACTTATTTCATAATCATATCTTGACTATAAATAACCTTTTTACGTCATTAAAGTACGATTAAAAATTTCCTCAAAAAAACTTTAACTTTAATTGGTTATATTAAATTTATTTTTTGGCCCATGATTGATTTTAAACTTTCGTATTATAGATTATATCCTAATCTTTAATTTAAACTCAAAAATTTTGTTATAATTTTATCGAAACTAGCAGTTCTTAAGTTTTTAGAATTTTTTTATAAACCAAAAATGAGTATTTTTATAATCAATTTTCAAAAAAGTTCCTATGAGAAAAATATTACTTAAATAACTCTATTTTATAGGAAATTTTCTAAATTTGTTAATGAAACTAATTTTGTAAGTCCAAATTCAGTGGAAATGTAATTTTTGGGCGTTTAAAGTGCTGTAATGTTTTTATCAAAAAAATCATTTAAAATAATTTAATTTAATTTATCCATTAATTAAAAAAAGTGGGATATCCTGTATAATTTCTCATCGCCCACTCTACAATTTTACTCTAAATCCGCCACTGTTATTGGACCGATCCTAGAATATTCCTAGAATATTTTCTTGACACTATTTACCTAGATATTTCCTATGCTAAACTTATAATAATTCATCATAATTTAAAATATTCTAATAATTGCAGCATCTCTAAATTAGTATTATTAATAAGCTTACAAAAAAAAACCTGGATAAAAAACATTTAAAAGTTGAAAAATCTAGGTTTTAGTTCTAGGACTCCTTCGAGATTTCTTGCTTCTTCCAAGAATGTATTCTGAAAAATTCATAGAACAACTATACAGAATCATTTATAATGAAGTGTAAAAAAATCGTATCGTACACATATTCTATATAATATTTGGAACAAAAAAATATTCTATCTTCCTAACGAAGTTATTTCAGCTCAAATACAAATAAATTCAAACTGTTTTGGTACTGCTTTACAGTTTAAAAGTAAACTTATTTTAATAGAAGCCATGGAAATATCTAAAAATAACATGAAAATGTTGGAAGATCTTCTCTGAAGTTTTCTTTGACATGTAATACACAGTAGGAAAATTTTCGATATTTCAAGGTATCCAAGATACCATTCGAAATTAGTAGCGCAGTTAAGCATTTCTATTTTGTAAAGTTTAAACAGGGGTGAAGTGGTAAGGATGTAGCTGTTCTTGATGCAAATTCTGTGAAGGGTGAAATTATAGCCCAATTCTCCGCATACTTATTGAAGGATTATCGCTCACATCTACTACAGCTTCTTCCGATTCTAACAAATCTGGACGTGGCTTAGCCGTGGTTTTTGTCAAGGTATTCCAATATCCATCAGTCTTCTGAAAGTTCGAGAAAATACTTTATGATTTGGAATTCTTCTGTTCGGAAAAGATAGTTCCGTACTCCTTTACTTATTACAAGGCCTTACCATCGCAAGTTACTTATACGAATACAATTTGTAGCAATTTCTGGAAGTGTAAAATGTTTTTCATGCCAAGGAAGTAGTATCAATGGTCTGAATGATTTATATGTACTAAGACTTCGGAATTATGCTGTAAGGCAAATGAATTTTGGTCAACCAAGTGTGTATGTCAAGAAAAGCACTTATTATTATAGTATACATACACGATTGGATTTTAAAATTTTGCAGAAATAGCTTAATTTGCTAGTATGCGTACTTCCATCCCAATTTTTTAATTTAATTGTATTTCTTATTTTTATTTATGGAACAGCTCGTTTTTTACCTTTATCTATAACATGCCATAAATAAATATTTAAAACATGAACAAAATAAATTAAAAGAAATTTTTTTTTGCTAGGAAATTTTTTCAAAATGTAACACGTCAAAAAATATATTTTACCTTTTACATTAATAGTACCTACTTATTTTTCAAATCATTTTGAATAAAAGAAACTGGGAAGGAAGTCGCAAAACATTGCGGATTCCCCAATCTTAATGCAATATTTCTTGAGGAAGTAGGGTGTGTAATTTCACCATGGTTCGTTTTTATTTCGGTTACCCTGTTCTTTAAACACTCGGAATCGCATGAAAAATATAACTCAAAACGTAAAGGTCCGTTTTAATAAATTAATATCTCCGAATAATTTCGAAATGATTTTTTTACGTAATTTTCTAGGGGGCATGAATCAATTCACCACACGGTATAACATAGAACCACAAGCCATTTAATATTATCTTTTCCTCTTCGAACAGCGCAGCGATTTTTAAAATTAAATGTAAGATTCTTAGTTTGCATTTAAGACAATGAAAAGAAAAACATATTGCCACAAAGTAGAAGTCATTATGGTAATACCGAGGATAATACTTTAAAATGTTATGAGGGGTGAAGTGCTAAAGAATTGTGTCTCTTTTAGCTACCGATGCCAGTTTTCCACCAAACGGAGTAGTCGAGTTTGTGCTCTGTATTTAAATTTAAAAACACGAAAGACAAAATTAGCTTTAAACAAATCCAAAATACTATTTCCACTGAGCAGAGTGGACCTTGTTCCACGACTATTTTTGTTTCCTGTCATTTTCAATTTTCAGTTGAGTTGAAGTCGAGAAACTGCAATGAGGAAGATTTCTTTTTTCCTTCTTGATGTTTATTTGTATTGTGGTATGGGGTTTACAGAAAAGTTTTTCTGGATTTATTCTTGGCGTACATGAAGGAAGTTTCTCCTGATATTGAGAAATTTAATTCTTTAATTTAATCATTTACTTTTTACTTGCAATCAAGACTTAATACACAACGCCAACCGACTCTTTTCAAATCAAACTGACTTTAGAAACATTTCGAAATCTTTAGAAGTTACCGGATTCGAGTGGGATAGCTATGAGTGCCTACACACCAAAATTGTTACCGGGATTGTTACTATAATATGTTGATATCAAAACACGTTGGCAGCAAAAATGTTATCAACATTCTTTAAGACTATGTAAATTAATATATTGAATTCAAATGATGGTTTTCTTCATCGGAGGATAACGTATTCATTTCAGTGTACCCAACTGTGGGAAACTTAGATTTCCTACCATGCAATGTCAACAGTATCAATCATTTTTTAAGACCGTGTATTACTATCCGTATGTCAGACATAATGTTGATAACTTAAACAACATGCGGATAGTAATATTTTTGTTGGCAAGATTTTTTGCTTTCAACATGTTTGTTCCACATCTACAACCCGTGGTACAACCTCGTACACGAAAGTCTTTGATATGTCTTTCCATACATCTGGACGTTATTAAAACCGATTAAAACATGTTGTCGTAAGAAATAACTTGTTGATAACATTTTGTTATTCAACATCCTTTCATCTGGATCGCTTCCAGAGCGATCATAACAAAACTGGCAACATTTTTATCTACAATTTATTGAAAATAATAACAAATAAATGTTATTTTAAAAATTGGCAGCAAAATGTTATTGTCATTTCATAGTAGAATAGTAACATTTCTTCGTCCTAGATTTTAAAGTTGTCACTAACATTGCTAGAAACATATGTTAGCAGAAAAGTTACTTCCGGTGCGCAGAGGCCTTTAAACAAAACAAAAATAACTGCCAAAAACATAGGTCTTCGAAGAGTAAGTAAAAAGTAGCAGTTTTGTTTTTCCGACGTAAGTTCCTTTCCGTTTTGTCCGTTTGGTGGAAAACCGTCATGAAAGCTACAACAATTTGCCTAAATTTTGCAATTTAGGACTTAGGTCTACCTTTAAGTGAAACCCTGAGACTTTTATTAATATTCAAAAACACAATTGTCTACTTTGACTGTTCAAAATAAAAGATACCGTAGAGAGGGTTAACCGATGGGTTGCTATTTTATTATGTTTAAAAATACCATTTAGCGGTGTTTGAAGGTTCCCAATAACGTTAATAAATTACTACAATAAAAACTAATTTAAAATAAACATTTAAAACTGTATAAAGTAATCGATGTTAAAATACCTTCATAAATAGTATATTGTTTTATTAGGAGTAAAAGAAGTAGTTTTTGTGGCGAGCGTGTAGGTTTGGGGGTTTATTCCGAATAAAACATGCTATTTTTTCTTCAAACGTCGAAAGTTATAATATTGGGAATTTTTAGATTCCACTCGCCCTCTGGTGACAAAAATATGAACTTCTATATTCGGTAGGTACTTACTTAAGCTTTGAATAATAAATCTATTAGTGTTTTGTTGAATATGTAGATGTAAAGTCCAAGAATTCATTTTAAACACAATTTTTGATACTGTACCGAATATCCTCCATTTATAGCACCCTCTATACGTAGCTAAAATTCCCAATAGTAATATAAAAAATAATTTTAAAATTTGACTTTTAATTTACATGCAATACACAATACAATGTCAGTGTATATCGGGTTGCCTAAAATGCATTTCTATTCTGCTTTTCTAA
Source organism: Stenus bimaculatus (assembly GCA_963971135.1). NCBI lineage: Eukaryota > Metazoa > Arthropoda > Insecta > Coleoptera > Staphylinidae > Stenus > Stenus bimaculatus. Next base: position 64,191,946 of record OZ020180.1, on the reverse strand, counting down.
TCCTTGTCAATGCAAAGTATACCCGATTGTAACCGATTTACTTCGGGTATGCACGAATATGACCATAGAGTCGAGCAACATAATAATGATTGTTAATACCTGTCAAGAGTCACATATGGCTGTACTTTAATGACGTTTGAAGAAAAACAGAATTTGTTTTTATATAAGTGCAAATAATAAAATAATATTATTTAGTTATTGTTACATAGTAAATTCGTATCGGGACAATTTTTTAACTAAATAGACAAAAATAAATTAAAGAAATTACTATAATAAAATTATTTTGCGACGACAAACATTTCTATGATGTGTAGAATGTTGTAACGTTATTATGTAGTGTATGTTCCGGGCGTCATAGTTTCTGAACGCTTTGGAGTAAAAAATGCTGTAAACAAACCTACATAACCTCAAAATCGAATCTATTATAAAGCGTAAGATATACCATGTTGTTATTGCGCATGCGGAGCGTTTTTCATCCCAGTCTCGATCGTGGTGCTGAGGGAGCATAGTGGGTGAACTCTCCGACGATTCTGAACGAGGATTATTAATCATACTGGGCGTGCCATTTTAATCTTATGAACGATTTTGAGCGCACACTGGTATAACACTTACAGTGAGTGGGCTGTTACCGGTTACTGAACGCACCCTCCGGTATCATGCACTTCTTCTTTCCTTTGACCGTAACTAGTCTAGAGTGTATGCTGCCTAGGAAGGAATAACTCTAGGGCTGCGTTCAGCAATGACACTCTCTGGGCGAGAGTTATACCCTTGTTACACCTGCGTTCGCCTAAAGTCGTTCAAAAATAAAAAGAACTTCTCGAGTGCGTAAGTAAATAATCGTTCAGAAATCCTCGTAGCATTCGCTTTTGGCGCACCCAAAGCGCCCTGGTCCCAGACCAGGTTGAAAAACGCCCCGCATGCGCAATAACAAAAGGTTATGTTATAAAGTACGTCGTACTTTTACCCAAAATCGTTCAGGAATCCCTACACTCTGAGTGTACTTCGATAATGACGTCATAACACACTACCCAGAGTACACTCTACCCTCACACTATGTTCCTGAATGGCCTCTAGTTGGGAAAGAAACACTCTAGAGTTAACGACTTTGTTTCTCTAGTCATTACCGAGACTACCAAACTTTCGTTTAAAAGCAACAATAGCCGAGAAAACCCTCTTGTTTATTTATCCCAGAATATAGTATACCTTTGTAAACCTAATCTAACCTGACCTGACCTTATCTATTTTATCGAGAAAATATTTTTTTTGTTTAAAATCATTTTGTTGTTATTTAATTAGAAATACAGGAAAGTACTTGTTGCCCAAATAGAGTGCTTCCTGATTACGGGTAACATCCACTCTAGACTCTAGAGTATCCGATACCTAAAGTATCAAATACTCTATTATCTCCCACCTAGGCAGCAAAAACTCCAGAGTCTCTTAGGACGAGAGTATCTCCTGACTGCCACACCGGAGACCGGAGGCAATATTGAGATTACGAACTAAAAAGCCACTTCCAATAATAAATGGTTTTTGAAACGAAGAATACGAAATCTTGTAAATTTCGTTTGTTTTTACTTTATAAATGGAAGAATTTCCTGAAATGTAAAGTGAGCTTTGAATTAATCTTTATATTTTAATTTTGAGAAATCATGGATATTTGAAATTGGATTTTTTTAAATTTAAGTGAAACTCTCACAGATTTCTACATTGTACTTAACCTCTTCAGGGACAGAAAAAAATTCTTTTATTATAAGTGTAAATATTTTTTTATTACAATAGTTCCAAACAAAAATTAATTCTAAAACATAATTTTCAAATTATAGAGTGGGAACAAACATCCACAACAATGATGTTTGCGCGAATATGAACCAAAAATTTGTAAAAGTTTTAAGCATTTATTTAAATGTACACATAATGTGTCAGTATCCCTGAAAAGGTTAAATCTAAGTGAATTTTTAAAGCAAATTTTGAAGATTATCAATGTCTTTTGTTTAAATTTCAAGAATACTAATAAATTGTACAGGGTGTCCAATAAATGGCGGTAGAGCTCTTCAGTACTTTATTGGGAACCCTTAGAAAATAATAACGTACTGAATAGCTTTTTCAGTTTTGGAATATTCTATATAAAATTCACTCACTTTTGTACAAGTACAAAATTCACAATATGCAATACGTTTTATGATAATTTTAAATTGGAAAAATGTTTTCTTCCTAGGAATTTGCGGCATTAGATTAGTGTGGATTTTAAATAAGTGTTATATTCAAAACAAACAAAAATCAAAAATTTGCTGTTGGCCGGGACCTTCTTGAAAGCAGAGTTAGGTCATTGCCTTTATCACCTAATGGGTAAAACGGTCCTGCATGTTATCTATATTTGAGGTTCTTTTTGAAAAAAATCATCTATAAACTCTACTTTTTCTTGAATAAATAATAAAGAAAATGACGCATTTAGATCATTTTCTCTTATCTTCCGTAATATTTTTGAATCAATTTAAATAACGACTTTTGGTTTGTCGAACATTTTTATTTTTTCATTGTGTTAAAAATGAGGTGGAATTCGATTGGAGGTACCATAAAAAATTCAACCTGTTTTATAAAAATGACCTATTAGTTTTTAGTATCCAGTTTTTACAGTGCGAAAGTCCGAAACTTTTTCAACATCCTGTATATTATGTTTAATTGTTTTTTTTTAAAATGCAAGAAAGAAAGCACCCACTGGATCTATTTTTTTCGTGAAAATCAGTTATTTTTTTCATAAAAATTTCCAAAATATGAACAATAGTTATAGGTACAAAAGTGTAAAGGTTAAAAAAGTTATTTTGTATAATATTTATTGCTTAATCTTTTCCCGATGATGTTGACCAGGAACGAAAAAAAATAATATCGATAAAATTGCACTTGTTTCTAAGCATTATATTTGAATCGATGAGTCCAAAACGTTAATTTTGAGATAATCAATTTAAACGTAATAGATTCATAATTTGTAAAGTTGCAGCTTTGGTATGTACAAAGAACTTCTTAAAACGATTTTTTATGCCAACATACTGCACTGAGCAATTTGTAAAAGAATTTGTTGACTTCTACTGTTGTTGAACTCAATATATTTTCAATTTATGGATTTATTATTTTAAATTAGTTAGTTTATCAAAAAAATGGTTGGACTAGGTTAGATTTGGTATCACCACGAAAAGTAATACAATTTTTTTTAGTTTCTATTCACGTTGAGATTCAGGTTTAATATAAATTTGTATACAGGGTGGTGATTATTTCGATGCTCACCATTGGTATCTTTTAAAGTGGAAGAGATACTAGGTCGGTTAAATTAAAAAAAAGTTGCGTATTTTTATGGCCATTAAAAATCTGAAAGAAAATTATTATTTAAACTTATTGCAAAATTATGGCCAAAAATCTAAAAAATGTGATTTTAGAAAATAATTTATATTTTACAAACCATTACTGCTACATCAATGAAATTTGGTACCTTTAAGTTGTTGACTATTTTGAGTTAAATGACGTCAAAAAATATTTTTTGGCCTCCTAGATTCGAAGCCGCGATATTCAACTTTTTTATTTCCTTTGGCCTCCATATTGGATTTTTACCTCATCAAATAATAAATAACACAGGGTGAGCTAAAATGATTGTGGTTTCATATGTAGGCAACCAAATATACAGGTTGGTACAACTAATAATTTAAAAAGAAAACTCCCTAGTAATTCAATGGCGTAGCAAATATTTTTTCTATAATGAAAATAATAATTATAACAAATCAAAAATTCTAAACAAATATACAAACTTATGGGGTAATTCTGAACAAAAAATGTTAGCCGTAACAGCGATGTTAAATTTGACAGTCACCCCGATGTCAAAAAAACGCTATTCTGTAAACTTTAGTGCAACTTAACGACAATATAAAATAACATTTTCGGTATTAAAATGCATTGTACATTTATATAATGTATTATTTTGATCAATTAAACATTAATGTATTATTATTACTTTGCTGTATGTTATTTTAACACCGAAAATTTTATTTTAAATAACCGTTAAGTTGCAGTGAAGTTTACAAAATTGCGATTTTATTGACATCAGGGTGACTGTCAAGTTTAAAAAACGGAGAATTAGTCTCTAATTTTACAACAAATGTCAAATGTTGAAAATAATGACCTTCATTTTCGAGGTAGGTGCTAGCATAAAATAAATATTTACGCAAGCTAGTCTTGATAAACACTGATGTTTATGAAATAGAAGGCAAAATAATTAAATACAAAAATCCGAAATATTGACACAATGATAAAAGTTCGACCTACGCCTATCCTTTTGTGTAGTCTAGTTACTTTGTTATAATTTTGACATTATTTTGTGTTACTATGAACTTGAAGCGAACAAATTTCCCAGATTTTTAGGCGGGAAATTTGAATTGATCAAAATCATTTAAGCTCACCCTGTAATACATTTCCAGATTGCTAATTAACATTAATGTGTTCCCTTAGAAAATGTATTAAATTTGAAAATTTGTATAAAAAACAAATGAAATCAATCTTTTATAGACAGTTTCCATGGTTGCATTAAAAATATCGCCTCAAATGAAACTTTAAATTTCATCAAAATTCTAATAATAAAAAAGCAAATACATACTTTAATCATTTTATTTGTTTAATATTATAAAGACACCTGTTATTTACATAAAATGCTCTTATTGCAGGTCTTTTGGTTATTATATAGATATTTTTATGGTAACCACGGAAACTGTCCATAAAGCATTGCTTTCATTTGTTTTTTATACAAATTCTTAAGTTTAACACATTTTCTAAAGAAATATATTAAAGTTATTTAGCAATCTGAAAATATATTATTATTTATTATCTGATGATGTAAAAATCCAACATGGCGGCCATAAGAAATAAAAAAGTTGAATATCGCGGCTTCAAATCTAGGAGGTCAAAAAAATCTTCTTTACATCATTTAACTCAGAATAGTCAATAATTTAAAGTTACCAAATTTCATTGATGTAGCAGTAATGGTTTGGCAAATATAAATTATTTTCCAAAATCACATTTTTTGTTTTTTGGCCATAATTTTACGAGTTTAAATATCCGAAATTTTCTTTCAGATTTTTAATGGCCATAAAAATGAGCAACTTTTCTCTAATTTGACCGACCTCGTATCTCCTCCACTTTAAAAGATACCAATGGTTAGCATCAAAATAATAATAATAATAATAAATTTTTAAATTTTTTAGTCCAGTGAAGGTTGGTATTAGTGTTCCAGGAAGATATGTCTTGATAAAACTTTATAATTTCATGTGTAATATATTGCATGATTTTTTTTATTTGTCTTATTTTGAATAATTTAATTACATGACACATACTGTTCTTCTGCTCATTTCGGAAATTTTAGTAAAATCGGAATTTTTGGACTCTTACTGTTCTTGGACTTGTTTCTTTAGTCATTTTAATTAACACTCTAATGAAAAATAATTAAAAAAATATCAAATACATTATTTTAAGTTTTGAAGTGATACATTATTATTATTAGTATGTATTTTATGTGATTTGGTTTCATAGATATTGGTGTTAAAGGTGAACACACCTAAGTGGTACTGGCGATCCGCTATATCTTGCAGTTTTATAATGTTTGGAATGTGAAGTAAATGTTACAGAGAAAATGAAGTGGGATCGTTAGGATTTAAAGTGTTTTGTTAAATGAAAAGCTTTGTTCTACTAGTTATCGTAAAATTTATCAGAATTGAGACTCCCACGAATACCTGTTATTAATTTTACATAAACAGTTTAATTAAGTATAAGTACCTACGTATTATCTATTAAATCAGAATATTCAACAAAATGATATCAGTTCAAAATAAAATTAAAAAAGTAGGTTCCACCGAGATTTGAACTCGGATCGCTGGATTCAAAGTCCAGAGTGCTAACCGTTACACCATGGAACCGATGTTACAAGACGAAAGTAAAAATTTATATACGCTTAAATAATTCATTAAGATTTGGAAGCGTAAATATATCTAAATTTATCTTATTATTATGAGAACTTTCTCTAATTACTTCAGAGTACGACAAAATAACAAACTTAATTAAAATTTAAGTTAAATAATAGTCAGTGTAGTTCATTTTGTGTTAACGAACCCCTTCTTACTTCACGCAATACCTGCGCTGCGGTTGGGCAATCATTTCGGTAATTTTCAGAGAGTTTGGAACAAACACAATTTCAACTTAATAATAACAACCAATATAACAAGACTCGAGATTATCTAATGCGTCGCATAGTTGTATGTCTGGAGTTGGGATAAAATAAAAAATTAATACATATTTTGAGTGCATAAATATATTATAAATAGCTAACTAGGTCGAAATAACCATCTGCTGATCTAAATAAAGAAGCCTTGAGTGCGAATTACCTAAAAATAACACCACTCGACTATTTACGTAGCCCACACTTTTTCTTCTAATTTATTGAACGTAAACAAAGCTTAGGCGCCGTTAATTTATTTATACGGTTTTCTTACATAACAAATTAACACTTTTCTTTCGTTGCTTTACAACTTTTTTTTCTTTCCTACAGGCTTAATGAATGTCACTGGATTAAGAAATAATATTTGATAAAAAAAATAATTGCTTTAAAAAATATTAAAAGTTTTATTTTGTTGAAATAATTCTTTGATCGACCGGTTTATTTTCTGTGAATTAAACACACGTATATCCCAAACTGAAAGCTCTATATGTAAATAGGAGCATTTTTGAACTTCAAATTGTGGCGTGCCTGTGCAAAAGGACCGAATGTCGAGGGCTTTTTAACATGCACCTCGTGTCCAACAACACTTGAATATTTTGTGTATGCTTAAAATATTCAATTCGTGCAAAATTTATTTTTTTATGATTTGTTGTCAGTTGACAAACACCCACTTTAAATTCATCCCTGTATTTCGCAGGGAGTATTTAATGAGACGCAATTTGTTATAAATTTGTGTCGAGGTTGTTGATAGTTGGAAACTTACATAAATTCCGAGTGGAAACTAAATTCCTCCTACTTTGTTACCGTTAACTTAACATTCGACAATTATGTAAATTTAAAAGATCACGTAATTAATGTCTTCCTACCCAATTGTTACGCAATAAATTGTCTGCTTAGAATATTTCCTCTGATAAACGCTGTTTCATATCTTTAACAAGCACATATCTCCTTTAATTTGCACCAGTGGACTTTTCTAATCGCTTCTTATTGTGTTAGATTCTATTATAATATTAAATTATCAAAACGCTTCTTATTGTATTGTTCATAAACGTTGCATTGTTATTATCACGCTGTATTTCAACTGACCTTTTTCCATTTGCTGTACTTTAAATTTTAATAAAGTTTTAAATTAAGTTTACGCTTTAAATTCAGGTATCAAGTATCAATTCTACAAATAAAGCCTTTTTAGAATGAAGTCTTTCAAGTTACGGATGTTGTGGTCATTTTCCTGCCCAGACTACTTTTTTTTATTTATTATGCACGAAGGAAGTTGGGTTGCTTCAAATTGCTCTTTCAGGGTAAACATGCCGCAAATTATTTGTTTCCAATACCAATGATTCGAGAACATTTTTATTGCATTTCAACTTTAATTGATTATATCACCTTATAAAACCACTTACAGAAATTTCCGTTTAATATTGAAGTAATTAAAATAAATGAGTATAGTAATAAGAAATTATTATTTATGATCGACGATTATTAGAAGAAACAGGCAAAACATCAATTCCACACCTAAAACTTTAAATAGTATAATGATAGAGTATTGACACCTTGTTGAAGCCATATTATTAAAATGCGAATCCTAATTACTATTTTGCGCGAAACCTCTTATTAAATGCGTACAAAAACTGTTCATAGATCATAAAAATCAACTTACCCCTTTACTTATAAATAAACATCATATACAGGAAAAAATAATATATAGGGTATTCCGTAGGTGGTTCACCAAACATCTGGGCTAGAAACTAGAGCAAATTCAATCGAGAGAAAAACCAAAAAAGTGGGGGTTAATCTTTTGTAGTTTTGGAGCTATATCGTTTTAAATTACACTATCACCAATGTACGTAGGGTTTTAAAAAAATTATCACAGTAAAGCTAAAACCATCATTAATCAATTGGTAATAAAATGTTGAAAAAAAATCGCAAAAAATATGAGCAACTTTCAGAAATCTTAAAAGAATACAACTTTAATGGGTTTTATCTTGGAAAAAAATGATGGCTTTAGTTTGCTAATGATATTTTTTGTAAATCCCTACGCACTTTGGTTAAAATTTAAAATATAAGTAATGAGTCTGTAAATCATTTTTTTTTATAATTTTATATAAAAGAGTATACCTTTTAACTTGAAGTTTGCAATTTGAATTTTTGGTCTAGCACATAAAATGGCTTCTCAATTAATTAATGAAATCGCGCGGCGCTACTTTTTTCCTTGCGAGCTGAGTGACGTCATTATTTCCTAGTCGCCTCGCGCGGGTTATACGGTCGGCAAAAGTGCTAAAACTGTGCGGCTTCGATTAGAAGATCGGCAGGTGAAAAAAATCGCGGTTTCTTGATTTGTCATATACATACCGCGCTACATCAGGAAACGAGCGCATTAATTGATATCTTAATTTTTTCTGTACTTTTGGCGCCCTCGAATTTGTAGTTTGAAATTTGTGCTTTTTCGACACCGACTTTGAAAATTCGTAACTAATGATCCCGACCGTGTATAATATTTTTTATTTCCCTTCTTTCTTTATTATTTATGCGAGAAAAAATCAGCACAATTATATTTTACCCCTGGACTTGAAAAAAAAAATCCCAAGCGAAATGTTAATAAAACAGCTCAAACGCGCGCTTTGGCCAACCCTCTCTGCAGCCGTCAATTTTTAAAATTTTCTCAATTTTACATCAGATTATCAAAAAATAACAATATTTGAGGTGTAATGAGCATAGTGCATTTTTAAATTTTGCGCGGTTAAAAAGTTATGTCGTAAAAATGTTGAATTTAGGGGTCGGCGGCTCCCGTCGGCCTATTTTTTAACGAATTTTCATTTTTAAAAATTCTGATAAATCTACTCTTGGTATTAAAACTGCCCACGCATAGGGTTTTTTAAATTTTGAAAAACAACGAAATCTTAAATTTTTTAAGATCACATTTAAAAAAGTCGCATTTTTATTCGAGTTTCGGTTTAATCAGCCCCTCAAATTTTATTCTACCCTAACGCAATATACATTTTCTGAAAGCTTTCATGGTCCACTTTACAACAAAAAAAGAATCACTTCGCTATCTCCTTTCGTTATCGAGTTATCGCCGAAAATGTAGAAAAAATATGCAAAATCTCCGTTTGGAACCAAAATTGCGGTCTGAAATTTTTCACTTTTCCCAAAATAATTAATATCTTCTAATTTATTAGAACCACCGGGACGAGTAATAGCTTAAAATTCGCACCGTTACCTCTCCCACCAAATTCCGTGAAAATTTTAATTTTCGGTATAAAATTACGTCGTCCAGTATTTGTACCAAAATTTTGCCAAAACTTTTCCATTTTTTTCTAAAAACACTGTTTAACCGATTTTAACCAAATATTTTTTAAAACGCGTCTATCCATGGTGTTTACCTTTGGTAAAAATTTGAAATAGCTAACTTTTATAGTTTTCGAGAAAAACAATAAAAATCGATTTCCATGAAAAATTTTAAGCTTTAAAAATACCTCAAATTATATTTTTTCGAATCTTTTCAAAATCGAACCCGCAAATGAAAGATAATAGAAAATAGATGAAATGTAGGGGGTCACTTGCCCTCTACACCCCCCCCCCCAAAAAAAAAATTTTACACCCCAGAAACTACAACAAAACAAAATGTTTCTAGGTAATGCACCTTAAAAAAAAAATTAATAAGATAATATCGATAATATTTTCAAACTTATCTGTACGAATTTTCGTTTCTTAATTTTAGTTATTAAGCGAAATATGAATTTTTAATAATACACCTTTACTCATTTGTTAGAAAGCCATATTTTATATAAAAATTCATATCTTTTGAACAAAAAGTCGTACTGCCTTGAATTTTTTTTTTATTTTTTTCTTATTTCTTTATACTACAACCCAAAATTTTTAAACTTCAAATTTCTAATTTGAAACGCTACACACTTGTAAAAACCCCACTAAAGTTGTATAACATTTAAAGTGAAATTTCATAAGTAAAAAATTATAAAGAAGTAAATTGTAAATTAATAAATAATTCTCCTACTTTAATTAACAACTAATAGTAATATTTTATGAGAGAATTAAAAGATAATAACTATAAAAACGTCTAAAAACAATCAAGTGCACTATACGCGTGTACGGAACGGACAGCGTTCGGAAGAAATGACGTCAGAATGCATCGCGTAGTTGAAGCGCAGGGGCTAATTTCTGAAAATTCAAACGCTTATATTTACGTTAATTTTTGCCGTATCGAATTTAAACAAAAAACAACTTACTTATAATTACGATTTCTAAAATATAAGATATAAAAATATCAATTATTTTTTTCGTTTTTCTTCGTCATTAGCAATTTGACAAAAATCGGTGACATAAAAATATGACAGAAATGAAGATTTTTATTGGTACTTTCAGCCTAATTATGTGGGATGTGCTGTGGGTCAAGATTTCTTCCCCAAATTCAAGAAGAAGCTCAAAATATACGTTTGCTATCTGAGCGCGGTTCTACTTAGACTCCCAATCCTCTTAAACGTAAAATTTGATCTTCAAAGAAACAGACAAATTTACTTCTTGAAGCAAGCGTTGACAATCAATCAAATTATTTATGAGCTTAAAAATCATACACACATCAAAATTCATATATTATTCCTCTTTGTAAAGTCTGAAGATCCGTCATTTTTAAAAAGAAAATTATAGTTAATAAGATATATTTAATTTTAAATTTATAAATCTAAGGAATCTATGTTGTAGCTTTTCTATACATCTAAGGTATATTTGAAACTAAGCATTTATTTATTATACATATTTTGAATGTGAGTATTAAATTTTAAACATTTTAAAGTAATGTCAAAAGTGACAGCCAATTATAGTTCCGAATTGTGTATTAAATAATTTAATTCTATTGAATGTTTTTTTTAATGTGAATCTCATAAATTTAATGTTCAATTCCATGTGGTTCTCCCAGCACCAATGTTATGCCAATGATGTAAGGCATTTAAATTATGTTGAATTGCAAAACAGGCAGTTAGTTTTTCCACGCCTTGATATAATTTTAGATCGTCTGTATAGAATATTTAGAGTTTTTTATCTCTCAAATCATTGATAAAGAATAATAGTTATTCAACCATCGGTGAGGTAATAAGGGCGATTGAAAAGTGAGACGTTTTAATACAGTCGAGCTTTTTAATCGCCCTTTGCCTCACGAGTTGGTTACAATATTTTCCATTGATCGCATCTCGCTAAACTTGTGTGAAACTACACACCTGGAAAAAATGTAGGGATATTCATCGTATTGGGCTTAAATCACATCCATTTTGATTTTTTAAAAATAAAATAACTTAAAATAAATAACCGCAATAAAATTGAGCAGCTGTTGTAAATTTTTATTGTTCTTTTGTGTTTTTTATTTATCCGACCAAATTTGTAAAAAAAGCATAAAAAAACTAAACTAAATTTGAGTTTTTGTTGTTTTAACGTTCCGTTGAAGTTGTTGCTATTCTTTTCCACTGCAATTATTGCTGTACGTTATCACGGAGAGACAACATTTATTAAGAGACAAGAGACTATTGGAATGCTTGAGGCCGGCTTGCGCCAAGTTGATATTGCGCCTGCATTGGGCACTACTCAAAGCGTAATTTCGCGACTTTTTTCTCGTTATCGTCAGACTGGGGATGTATCCGAGAGGCATACAGGACGAAATCGCTGTACCACAGAAAATCAGGATCGTTTTGTGCAATTATCTGCGAGAAGGAACCGTACGATTACCGCCCGAGATTTACAAATGCAGCTTCAAGAGGTTCATGGAGTTCAGGTGACACCCAGGACTATCATTAACAGATTACACGAAGATAACTTAAGATCCAGGAGACATTAAGGAGCCCACCATTAACACGTGGAAATCGCGGAGCTCGTTTAACTTGGGCTGAGGAACATGTTTTGTGGGATAATAATCAATGGAGTAATATTCTTTTTTCTGATGAGTCGCGATTTGGGCTTTATCCAGATTCAAGACATGTTAGAGTGTGGAGAACTCCTGGCAATAGGGCAAGATTGCAGAATGTGCAGGAGGTGCATTCTTACAGAGGTGGTTCTATCATGATTTGGGCCGGAATCAGTATCGGGGGAAGAACCGATCTCGTTTTGCTGGAGAACAGCCTCAACAGTGATAGGTATATAAGAAATATTCTTTAACCAATTGTCCTTCCATATGCAGGAGCAGTTAGAGAAAATTTTATCTTAATGCACGATAATGCTCGTCCACATGTTGCAGCGACCGTACATGAATTCTTGTGGGTCAATTCAATCGAAGTTCTACCATGGCCTACTCAATCCCCTGACCTAAACCCGATTGAACACGAATGGGATATTCTTAAAAGAAGACTTAGAAGTAGGGCTGATGGTTTTCAAAACCGCCGGCCATTCTGAGTATGCAAAAAAGATGCCAAGCTGTGATTAATAATCGAGGAGGGCATACTGATTATTAGGTTTACTTTTTTAAGCCTAATATATTTTTTCTTGGATTTTCATTTTTTGTCCTTGTATAGTTCTTAGGTTATCGATATTAATTTTTGACAATTTCTTTTAGTTTATGTTAAATAAAATAAAATTTATTTAAAAACATTATTATTAATATTTATTTCATAACATAAAATTACGATAAAAGTCCCCAGGACGTAATATGACAAATATCCCTAGATTATTTTCATGTGTGTAGCAATAGGTAGATTTTAGCCAAATCTAAGTTTGGACGTTTGTATATGGCCAAACCTCGAAATATAGCTCGATTTCTAACTTTGGCCGTTAAAAACAGCCAAACCTAGGATTGGGTAAGTTCTAGACGTCGAAAACAACAAATAATGCGTATTTTTTAGGTTATGTTTATTATTTTCACAGCAACATTTCTGACGTAGCGCGTAATAACTGCGCAAGTAAAAAATGCAAGTGTATTAGAAATGCGATTAAATGTAATTCGAAATGTAATTCATCATCAAGTTGCAGAAACAAATAATGTATTTTATTTACATTTAAATTTTAAATAGTCATATGTAATATCACGAGTGATCAAATTTAAGTCGAATATTTTTCACTGTCATTACCACGAATGTCATTTGAGGTTAAGTTTTAATTCCCCGACTGCGTAGCAGGAGGGGAATTTTTAACCCCAAATGACAAGAGTGGTAATGTATGAAAAATATTCGACTTATAATTTGAACAAGAGTGCATATTAACGAACATTTTTCACTTTTTTGTGCAAAATTTGACAGCCAACTTCAAACTTATTCAAATTTGACATTAACTTCATAAAATAATCGTTGATATTTTTGACGTTTTACTTGTCACAAAAAATAATCACTTGTGAGTTGAGTAGTCATATGTAATATCACGAGTGGTCAAATTTAAGTCGAATATTTTTCACTGTCATTACCACGAATGTCATTAATTTTCCGACTGCGTAGCAGGAGGGGAATTTTTAACCCCAAATGACATGAGTGGTAATGTATGAAAAATATTTGACTTATAATTTGAACATATGCATATTTAAGGGGCTATTTAACGAACACTTTTCACTTTTTTGTGCAAAATTTGACAGCCAACTTCAAACTTTATATATTTGACATTAACGTCATGAAATAATCGCTGATATTTTTGACGTTTTACTTGTCACAAAAAATAATCCTCCCCCCAAGTAACAATAATGCTATCAAAATAAGGGTAAGGCCCATATTTTTATAATTTTTTTTCTTGTAGTCTATAGCTGGCAATATTTTTCCAAAAGTGCAGGATTTTTTACTTTGAAATGTCTGGGATTCCTGTTTCATTTACAGGTACATTCAGAACTACAACTTTCCAATCCGAATTTTATCAAATTTAGTCACAGAGGTTCACAAACGCCAATATCACCTCTTAAAATGGTTGAGTTCTAATGTTCGTTCCCAAACAAAACAATAAGATATATTCATGTTAGGAATGAGTCAGTTTTTTACTCTTACTTACTAGAAGTATAGGATCTACTCTTGATGAGTGGGAGTGAGTGACTTATTCTTGACCCTATTTTTTGGTTAAAACTTTGTGTTTGGTTTTAGGGATTTTTCCTCGGATTTTTCGAAATAAGTTCAAAATAAATTTCGATAATTTTTGAGGGAATTAGTTGATTTTTTACAGGAAGCAGAAACAAAATACCAATAAAAAATGTCCTGATTAGAAATATTTCTTGTTATATTTTATAAAAATTAGCTCCCCTGAGAAACACTTGCAACCTAGCAGTTCTGATATAATCGAATATTTTCCAATGTTTTTCAGCACTAGAGTCGTTCGTCCAAATTTTAAGTTTTTTAAAATTTTTTATGAAATAAAGTGGATGTGTAAACAAAAATTTAGGTTTTGAAGAAGACCAAGAAAATGACCTTTCGTAAATTGCTGATCAAGAACCAACTGGTCATCTCTATGTATATATTTCCCTATTAAAAGTACTACCATTGTATCTTGTAAATATTGTGATAAAATGTATACAATATCTATGTGTTGTGATTGTGATCAATGAATGATATTATTAAAAAAATCTAGTCCAGATATGTATTTCAAATTTTTAAGTCAACTCCAAAACGAAAATATTTAGAAGGCTTTTAATTAAACAATGGGTGATAAACTCCTACAGTATAAGGAAAAGTATATTTTTATCACCTATTAACATTATCCTTATAAATGGATCATTTCAAATTACATGAATTTTAAATAAACTACGATGTTTAAAAATGTTTTAGTAGAGTATGTTAAGAATAATTTAATGATACCGTTTAAGAAAACAAACTTTTTGCTGTACCCATATTTTGGGCCAAGGAAAAGAATGATGAACTCTTTGGTATTAATCAAAAATTTTGATGTAGGTCCTGAATAAAAGCATTTCTTCTCATATTTTGTTATAGTGAGAAATTTCATTATTTTTACTCCATTGGGAAATAAAACAGATTTTTAGTAAGATTGATGTTATTCCCAGATTTTTGTTTTTTTTTTCAAAAAGTTTAAGTATTAGCAAAATTCTTTATTTTACAAAGCCAAAGAGAGAAATCCTGTAAATACCAAACTTAATTCATTTTGTTACTTTTTTAATATATTAAAACGTTTTGTTAAAAGTTTTAAAACAAACCATGCATTTCTAGATGTTTAAAACCAGTTAAAAACAAGAAATTTTTAGATGTATTATTTTTAATTTTAAAAACCTTTCCAGTGTTCTTAGTATTTTATAAAATTGAATAAAGTAAATAATAAAAACATATCGAATTCAATTAATATTAAGGATTCTTGAAAATAGGCCAATTTTTAAGGGTTTCCTTTGAAACCCGTCAGCTTCAAAATGTTTCTAAATAAATAGATGCCGTTTTTGGATTTTGCGAACAAAAAGTTAAAATTCATGCTAATATTTAAGACAAGATATCCATAAGGTGCACATTATTTTTGTTTTTTTTTAAGTTGAAAAAAATAGTAACTATTATTAAAACCTATTTTTGAGTGAAGTTTTGTTATTTACATTATTCTTATTAACTAAAATTTTAAGAAAAATTGCCAAACGAATTATTTTATTGAGTTTTACACCTTGTTAAAAAAGTAAGAATTTAAAACTCGCCCTTATAATTATAAAACAACTGAAGTTTACTATTATGTTTTAAACTCAATAAATGATAAATTGATTCGCAGTATAGTAAACGATCTTCTTTTTCTATGAATAACAGAAGATATAAGATCTTCCTTTAAAATTTGTAAAAAATTATCCCAAATTACCATACAAGTTTAAATAATGTTGAGTCATTTCCTTATAAACTGAAAAATAGATAATCATAATAGATTTTGTCGGTATACGTCAGGAAGTTGTCTCGTATTACTAAGTTTTTTGGGGAATTACCTCATTTCCAAGTACATGCGCTTCCGATTTATATAAATCTTTTGTTGTTTATTAAATTTATTGATGTGGCTATTTCTGCTTATTGTAAATTTATGAAAATGCTATTTATAAAAAGCGTATACGTAATTCCGTAATTGATTATACATACTGTAAAATCTTTAAATTTTTATAAATAGTCAATTGAGTTTGAGTATACATAAACCATACCGCATAAAAATATCCATCCCACTATTAATTCTCTTATAAAAAGTAGGATATACGTATTTTATCCCAGATTTTAATGGATATATGCCTCTAGTATTTCTCTAAACCTCACCAAATCGTTTAACTTATGACACTAAATAATAGCAAAACTTAATGTTGTGCTCACTTTGAAAAATTTGCCTTAGGGACCATACTGTCTTGATGTACATTTAAGTCGCATAAATTTCCCGAGAAGAAGATTAAACATTTTCAACGAAACCAGAAAAATACTAAATTATCCGAAATTGTTCAACCCTTAATTTCTCCAAGGCCTTTAAAGTTTAAACAATTCTACTTATTGTAGTAAAGTGTAAATGTATTATAGTTAACAGTTTTATTTTTTATTGTTAGGATTATTTTTCATTATGACCTGTTGAATAGAATGCTGTAAATTTTTAGGGTGTGTTCGCATACTGTGACTCCTAAATGGGACACTTTCAATGGTAAAAATAATGTAACTAGATTTTCTTGAAAGAAGAAAATGTACATATTTTTTAACTTCTTGGGTGCCTTAGACCAGATCTTCTGAGTTAGAACAGTAAACAGTTAATTTTCATATATGTATTTTTCATTTAAAAAGTTTCTTAAAAAACAAAAATGACAATAAAACCAATATTTCGAAACTTCCAAACGGTTTCGATGAAATTATGGATGAAGTGAGCAATTTTGATCTTAATCCATTGTTTGTTCCTTGAAAACGATTCTCAAAGTTGATTTGTTTTTTCAAACGCTAAAATCCATTCAACTAGATGTTCTTAGGCCCGGTTGCACTGTTCAAGCTTAAGCTTCAAGTGACAGTTAAACTAAAAATATGACAGATTCTGTCAATTTTTTAGTTTAATGGGCAGATTCTGGTCAAAATTAAAGGCCTTTAATTTAAAATAAATAATGAATCCATGGAAATTGTCTATTACAACCCATATAACAAATTTAAGGCCTTTAAATAAACTTAAATGATTTGACCAGAATCTGGGTACAAGTGTCGCTTCAAGCTAAAGCTTCAACTGTGCAACCGGCCCTAAAAAAACGGCAATTTTTGTAAAAATGTTGCTACTAATACAACTTTGAAAGTTGGAAGGAATAATCCTAAGCTCTAAGAAGAAAATTTATTTTTCAACTTATTGGGTGCCTTAGACCAGATCTGTTGTGTTGGAACTAGTACAGGCAACTATAATTAAATATTATTTTGAAATCTAGAAAAAAATTTTTTTAGGTATTTTGGTTTACATTACCTAAATTATCCCTGGGAAACGTAAAGATCTAAACATTTTCACTTGCCTTGAGGTAATAAACGTAAGACTTTTTTCTAAAAGAACAATTTGTAAATGTGTAATTTTTTCAGCCAATTATTTTTTCATGTCCATGTCTTGTGACTCCTCATAAAACGACTTAACCTTTTGGGAGTTGAAAGCAATTTCACCTACATATTTAAATCATTGGACGAAATTTTATGTGCGATTAAACATGCAGTCCCTTTGCGGATGAAGGGCAGAGAGTCAGGAGTGTGGTGTTTGGGTTGGCCGGAATGAATGAATTTTTGAAGGCTGTTACAGAGCAACAACAATGCGATTAATTCGAACCAGCTGATGCGCTACGTATGTATGGATATTAACCACTATCTATTCATAGACAATATGAATTTAATATAACAAGGCCGCAATGAATCATGTAATTAATTATCGTCATCTAACATAGTTTGCACCATTGCTATCACCAGATGCGCGTTTCAAAGCTGGAGCAATTTCAAAAACCAATTGGCAGTAAAAATTTTTACACGACTTGTGTTTTTATGTAATGAAGTTATGCGGAAAGAAACGGGAGATAAAATCTACGTTTTCAAAAGGTTACAAATTGCGAGTGTTTGTTTGAAAAGGTGGGAAGTGGGGTCGGTGAGGGTGGCAAACGGAATCGAAAGCTTGCTCCATGGTTGCGCGCCTACACAACGCATTATATAACCGCAGTGTCTGTGCGGCAGAACAAAAACAAAAATATGCGACACAAAGGACGAGCTATCTACTACTACTACACAATAGATGTAATTCCATTTGCTGCAGATGAGCAAAAAATTTCAAGAATTTTAATGGATTTTAATGCGAAGAGCCCAAGAATTTTGGTGGTAAATATGCCTCTAAATAAATCATATAACAGAATTTCAAAATAGGGCTTCTTATTAATTAGTGCAGGTACTCAATAAAATATTTAATAATTAAGTCTGTTTTCCTTCAGATCTCGATTTATATACCTACTTCCAAAGTTCAGGCACAAATATTGAATCGTTCTAATTTGTGATATGCCAAGAATGGCCAATCAACAAAATTACTGTTATCGTATATGATTGTTTCAAGGAGATTTCGAAAGTTCGGAAATAAAGAAATTGGACAAGGTCCACAGTTTCCTTGGTTTATTAGGAAATGAGAGGAATTTATTCAATCTGTATGAATTCCTTTTGAGGCCCAAGCTATCCGGAATTTGCAGTTGGGTGGCAAATAGGAGTGAATGCTATTACGGTTCTGTTCGATTTAGAATGTTCTGTTTATATTACAGGAGGTGAAGATCTACGAAATAGGGAAATATCACATAACTCTAAAATGATTCGGTTGTCAAGAAATGTTTATTGCAAGATTTTTCAGGATAAAAGATATAATAGAACAAATGCTATGTGGTTCATATGGTTTCTGGATGATTATTGTATGTGGTTTTCCTGTTCCAGAGGAAAATGCGACTAGGATAGTGAAAACCACAAGTTGAAATTAAAAAAAGGGCAATCACAGAAGTTAAAAAATAACGACAATTAAGTCCGATGACGAAGTCGATACAAGTTTTCCTGGTTAATGATCTATTAGATTTGCTTTAGTGATATCATTTTAAATTAAGATATAAAGTTGGTTCCAGTTGATGTTTCATGATCTTAAATTGCGTTAAAATGTCCAGATATTTTAATTACAGAGAATAGCTGAATTTTTTAAATGTTTGGGTATTGCCTGTGGTTTTCTTTTTTTTTATATTTTTCTCGACAACCAATTTTTTCAAATAACATTTTTATAAATATTTTAGGCTAAAAGCGAACCTTGAAATTTATAGCGCTTCACACTGGTCCAAAATCCCAAAAAGCTAACCAAAATGTAAAGCGTTATCTGCACAAAAGTTAGTAGGGGGTTTCTAGGTTGCCGAATAATACTAAAAAGGATTTCGAGTGGCTGTGGTTTGAGGAATACTCATATCATTTTCGCGTGGCTTTAATGACGTCATAGTATGATGGAGTGGTATGTCAAACCTCTAACCATACTCGCAAGGTGGTTAGAGGACTGTAGTATGTAAAAAGTGAGGTTATTCATTTGAAAATGGTTCATAATGAATATTTCATTTTCGAGAATTGGGGTATTATGATTTTACAAGGCTGACAAATCATGCTCCTTTAACCATCATACTATTTTTACAAAATATTATGATCATACCGCTGCCACGCGAAATTAATTATAGAAAAAGCAAAATAGCAGATCCAATATGGCGGACATAAGTTGCAAAAAATCATTTGATTCGTAAAAAAGTTAGTATTTAAGAATTTTCGAGGTTGCTGTATAATGATATGGAAAATATATTGACCCAATTTGTCGGACATAAATTGCGAAAAGTCATTTGTCATTTGATTCGTACAAAAGTTAGCATTTAGGAGTTTTATATTTATTTTATATGCGTATATGTATACAGTGTGCGGCAAAATTATGGAATATTATTAATAAAACCTAAACTGTTGATTTTTCGAAAAACAGTTTTTAATAAAAGTTGTATTTAAAAGGGAAATTATGACACCTATTTTGTTTTAAACTCATTTTCCTGGTCATTTTAGGGTCAACATTGTTTTTTTTAATACGAACCTATATTTTTTAGAGAATTTTATTACTCTATTAAAAACATCAACTTTTCTCTAAATTATTTTTTATACCATTCTTACATTTTAAATTATTACGAAATTTAGCATTTTAGACCAAAAAGGTTTTGAATAAAAAGGGAACTAAGTATAATTCACAATAGGGAAACCGATGACCACTACTAATTTGACGAATTTCGTCCTGAAGCCGATTTTTTGAATCCTCCAAATTTTGTGATTTATTTAATTAAACTTTCGATTTTAAATATCCCCACAAGAAAAAATCGAGAGGAGTTAGATCTGGGGAGCTTGGAGGCCATTTTATCGGTTTTCATCTACCAATCCACCTCCCGGGAAAGCAGTTATCCAAAAACTCCCGAACAGGTCGTGGAAAGTGTGGAGATGAGCCGAAATTTGAAAAAAAAACCCGCTCGTATTCATTTCTTTCAAATTTCGTGTGATTTCGCGAACGCTCGCTATTGGGTCAGAATATTTCTATTGTGTCCTTGATAACTCTGCGCGTCTCATCCAATGAGGATTCTCTCTGCTCCAATACCGGCAATTTTGTCGATTCACTGACCCATGTAGGTAAAACGTAGCTTCGTCCGAAAAAAGAATATGGCGAATAAAGTGTGGATTAGCGTTACATAAATTCTGCATCATTTCACAAAATTGGATTCGAGGATCAGGATCGTCTTCATTGAGCTCATGCAGTAACTGAATTTTATATAGATGGTACTTTTCTTTTTTAAATAAACGTAATACTGATCCCTGACTAATTGGTCTGCTGCAACTTCTCGAGAACTACTATGAGGATTTTCTTCGATACTTAACAGAAAATCAACTACTATTTCATTAATTTGAGGACGCCCACCATTTACTTTTGTTTCACATGTCCAGTTTCTCTGAGTTTATTCGCGATTTTGCTAACTGTTGATTGATTACTAGGTCTACCTGGCTATTTCGCATTAATAATTGTACATACCTCTTGCTGATGAGATCTGATCTTATCCCCGCATCCAATGAGAATTAAAATTTCAATGCGCTGGATTTCACTTAAATGAGCATTCTGTTAATAGAATAATAAAATTCTCGGGTTTATTAAAAAAACAATGTTGACCTTAAAATAACCTTGAAAACGAGTTTAAAATAAAAATAAAATTAAGTGTACTAATTCCTCTTTTATTAAAAAGTTTATTCCATAATTTTGCCGCGCACTGCATGTTATATTCATTGCCGAATTACAATTACAATTTCTTACCCATAAAATGAACATTATCACCGTTATATCGTGTTGTGGGTTTTATAAGTTTTCCCAGAATGCGTTGTGATATTAAATTTCGACCAATGGCCGATAAATTGATAAGAATTTACCCACAACGCGTTCTGAGGATTTAGCAAAGTCCAAAAGGCGTTGTGGATATAAATTTCGGAATTTTGACCAGCTTTTTAGGATAGCTACAATCTAATTAAAAACAATTTTTTAGAAATGCTAAGATGAAAGCTTCTTTTGTTTCTTATGTTTGGTAAACGACGAACGAGCCATCCTGTATCTTTTAAAATATCACAAAAATTTGGTCGGTTGGTCGGTCGGTCATTTTACGCACCCAACCATTCAACCGACTATTCAACCGTTACTTCTGAGCCCCTTTTGCTAATATGCACTGATGGGATATCGTTATGTTACAGTTGCATTTTTTAAAAATAATGGATAATTGAAAAAGAAATTACTGTACTGACAGCTCGGGTCACCCAAAAGCCAAGTCGTTGGGCGGTTAGATGAAGCATACGACTTGGTTGGGGGTTGGATGGTGTCCGAATACCCAAAGCTCAACTTCCCAAAATGGTTTTCAGTTGCCAATAACCCTCCAGACAGACCATCCAACTTTACAACCAACCCGACCAATTTTCATAGACCAAAATCATTATTTGGTTGGTCTATTTTAAAATTCTAGTTAGAATCACTCCATTAATATCATTTATTTTTATTAAATGTTCTTTTAAGTAATCGTAAAAATTCAAGCTAATCCATTTAAGTAAATTTATGCATCGAAAATGCAATTAAATTTAACTGTTAATTTTAAAGTAATATACTTACGTATTTCACTTCAAGTTCTTGAGAATCAATTTAATCCGAAAAGCCTGTTAATACCTTGTCGACAGTAATGACTTCTTACCTGAATTAAATAAAACTGTTAATTGTTTAATTTTGTCCCTATAATATAGGGTTTTATAGCCAGAAGCTGTTCTTGACTAAATAAGTCAATTTATTTAAATAGACTTAATAGAACATTTAAAATTTCATCGTCGTAGTATACGGTGAAAATATTTTAAACTTTTTGAAAAATTTAAAGCCATCTACTTTGAATTGTTGCTTTATTTTAATAATATGATAAATAGTTTAGCTAGGAGGACTTTAATAAATATGCAATGTACGTTTCAGTGTTTAAACAAACGTCAGCTGTTTGTGTCTACATACATACAATATGTTAAATAGGGATTTTTAAAGTTTTAAATTTAAATATTTTAAATATAAACGTGGAAAACGCATTTCAAAAAATAGGTTTTAAAAATTAATTTTCAAGTTTTCCATTTTTTAATTGATGAAAAAAGTATATATAAAAGAAGCTTTATAACGCTTGCAACAGTCTGCTATTTTTGGACGATTTCATTTTGATAAGTGTTTCATTCAATCTCAGTACTTTTAAAATAATTATTATTTTCTAAAAAATTCTAGTTTTTACTTAATTCTTTCAATTATTTAAAAATACACAAAAATAATTTGTTACACTAATAAATATTTTTGAATAACCAGCAATATTACCAAGGTTTTTGGAAAACTCGCATGTATATTTATCCATATTTATCCCCATAAAAATTCATCGCAGGAATTTAACAAATTTCAGAAATATCAAAGTTTCTTAACTTATTACGGTTTTTCACCAAATGGACAGATTGGAAACTAATCTGAAACTCATGTCAAAAATAAAACAAAAATTGTGAATTTTTACAAACTTTTTGAAGATTTGTGTTTGTTATTCGTTTTCTGCTCGGAAGCGGTAACTTCAAAAGGTTTCGAGATGTTTCTAAACTTTGGTCTGCTTTGTGGAAATAGCAAGTTGGTGTTTTGTTGGTATTGTGTCTGGTGTTTACGTTTACGTGTTTGCCCTCTCTTGATTGCGATTAAATAAATACAACAGTTTTGGCATAGTACCAGCGGGAAAGAAAAAGCTTCAAGAAAATAATGAAATCCTGAGCGGGTCAGTTTTTTAAGGAAAAATGGTTTGGGTAGAACGCTATGAATTTTATAACCCCAGAAACATTTTTTCTACATCCCAGACCACTGTACAAACCAACCAAAAACAAAGAATAAGAAATCTTCTTCTCAGAACATAATTATTGTAGGTTTTCGAGTTGAACCCAATTGAAAATCACTGGAAACAAAAATAGATGAACTAGAACAATATCATGTTCGCTCAGTCAAAATGGAGTTTCGAATTTGTTTAAGTTTCGTTTTTGTTTTTCGTGTTTTTAAATTTAAGCCTTGGGGCCCAAATTATTTTTTTTTGGAAATTTTCGTTTTTTGCTCTATTCGCCTTAGATATTAGTTATTAAAATCAATAACAAAATATTTTTGTTTACTTTCTGAAAAAATATGTGATTCCCAAATGGCACCTTTAGGGGACTAAAAATGCTTCCATTTATTATATTTTTTTTAATTTTATAGGAGAACAGGAAAATAAAAGATATTATAAATACATTTACTAAATGTTATCAAGGTACATAAGTCGTAAAAATATTAATTTTTATGAAAATTTGCGATACAATTTCTTTTGTCTTGCAGGTAAATTCCCACATTACATGAAGAACGATGCTACCAAAAGAATATTTGTACAACAAAATTGTTTTTCGTTTTTGTCCACCAATATCCACCAATCCTTTTTCGGAATCCCAATCTAAATTATCTGCCATTATATTTTCTCCAGTAGCTTCACCTTTTATCATATTCATTTCATCCTCCACCATCATATTCTTTAGGCACAATAAGATCTTCGTCCTGATCTTCGGTGTCTTGGTCTGAAGTAAAGGATTCTTTATCAGACGAAATGTCTTTTGAATTGCTAAATATATTTAGTTTTAAATTTGACAAATTCCAATCTTTTTGGTCTAAAATAAAGAGTGTGAGTACTTATGGTACAAAATGGGACACATAAAACATGATAAAATTACACTAAACTATATAATTCTGCTGAAATACGCAAGGTACCAGCTAAATTTATGATAATGATATTATAATGAGAAAATACTGGCAGGCTATTTTCAAGTCGTTCGAAGTTTATTCGCATACAAACTTATGTTAAATGTTTGAATGAAAAGTAAAAAGTAAATTTTCGTGCAGGCGAAATTGATTCGTGTACGAATTGTTGGAATCGAAAAATTTCGTGTGGGTAGGAACGAATGTGGCAGAAATTTCTTGCTATTGATTCTGCGCATTGAATTTTTTTGTGTCATTTTAAATAGTAGTCCAATTTTCTTGTTTATGTACTTAGATATTAGGTTATTTCCAAGCTTGCAAATTATGGTAACGGGACGGTCACGGACATGCGCATTAGTTACAAGGCAATGCGTAATAGGTAATGCGCATACTTTGTTACTACTGCGCATGTCCGTGACCATTCTGGGACGGTAATTAGCAAGCTTGGAAATAACCTTTTATTTCCTAATAATTTTCTTCTTCATATGTATCGAAAGGTTACAACAATTGTATTTTCCAATTTCCTAGTTCTTTTGTAGGTATCCTTTCAATATTTTTGTGGTAGTAGGGATGGATTTATTTGAATCAAACTTCTGATATTTTTCAGTGAGTATCAAGAATTAGAAATATCTATTTTCAATATTGTCTTGATTAAAGAATTTAATTGTCCTTAATCTATAAACGATTCTGGAGTTTGTGAATGTCCTTCTACAGCACAGGTCCAATAAAGTTAAGAATTTTTTGTTTGGTTTCCAGGTGGTCCTCCTTCTATTAACATTGGTCTACGCTTAATGGTTGCACTTTTTTTTGAAATAGATCTTTGCAACGCCTAAAAAGATAAATTGTCAATTGCTATAAAAGCAAATAAATCCTTCTCTATTGTTTTCAATTTTTTTCTTATACCAGGCATAGTATTTATAGAATTGGTTAATTATTAATTATTGGTCTTTCTTTAAGGTAAAACAAATCTTTACTAAACTCTTCAATTTGGGGTGATAATTTGAAGTGTTCCTTATGATAGGAATTAAATTGTCTGCAACTCTGTTTTATGAAGGTCAAGTTTTAACCCACAAACGACAACATCAACATTATTTGAAATGAACATGGTCCGCAGAGTCCATCAAGAAAATAAATATTATAACAGGAAATATTTATTTAGGAAATAAATTATCATTATAGTTAGAATACTGACCTGATATTACCCTGTATCCAGCACAAAGATCATCACTCCTATAATTGTAATTACAACTAAAAATAATATTCGTGGGGACACGCAAAATGTTGTCGTTTGACCGGGCTGAAGTTACATTTAAATCCATTCATTTTTACATTCATATTTTTCTAATTAGAATCAATTTTTTTTATATTTTGTTACAAATACGGTCCTTAGTAAAACTACATAAAAAGTTGTTTCAAAATCAGACCATGAGTCAAAAAATTTAAAAAAGAATGAAAATAATCAGTCACTTTTTCACAATTAATTTTTTTAAACGAAAACAAAAAAGTGTGAGGGCTCAATTTTTTTATACTTATTTGAAGAAGACTTTTTATACAGTTTTACTAAGGATTGTATCTGTAACAAAATATAAAAAATTGAGCCCTTACATTTTTTGTTTTCGATTAAAAAAATTAGATGTGAAAAAGCGACTGATTATTTTCATTCTTTTTTAAATTTTTTGACTCATGGTCTGATTTAAAAAAAAAACTTTTTATGCAGTTTTACTAAGGATTGTATCTGTAACAAAATATAAAAAAATGAGCCCTTACATTTTTTTGTTTTCGATAAAAAAATAAAATCTGAAAAAGTGACTATTTTTTTAAATTTCTTGACTCCTGGTCTGATTTTGAACAAACTTTTTATGCAGTTTTACTGTATCTGTAACAAAATATAAAAAAAATTGAGCCCTTACATTTTTTTGTTTTCGATTAAAAAAATTAAATGTGAAAGAGTGACTGATTATTTTCATTCTTTTTTAAATTTATTGACTCTTGGTCTGATTTTAAAACAACTTTTTATGTAGTTTTACGAAGGACTGTATTTGTAACAAAATATAAAAAAAATGAGCCCTTACATTTTTTTTAATAAAAAAAATATGGATGTAAAAATGATTGCATTTAAATGTAACTTCAGCCCGGTGTCGTTTGAGGGTTAATTTTAGCGGTCCAATTCTGTGCAAATCTGTAAGAACTTACAGGAAAAATCTGCAAGAAAAATATAAAGGTAAAACGTATAACAAAAGGTATAACAATAGTTATATTATATATCCATGTTTCAACAAAGAACTAATATTAGTACGAGATAAAATGGTTCCTCATAGATCGTTTAAGTTGAGTCGGTCTGATATAGACTACTATCATCGTTTTAATTAATTAAAAATTTGAGTAATAATTTATATGAACTGTATTTATCCAAAATTGAATTTAATATAAACAGAGATCCAAAATCTTTTTAGAGCCAACTAAAGATTTGAGAAAATGTGATGGCATTCCAACTTTTTTTGCCAATGTCTACAACAGATATGATATCAGCATGACAGATTATATAGCAAATTATCAGTCTTTTCGGGGGGTAAATAAAGAAGAGATTGAGCTTTTTTCGGAGATTGTTGCTTTTAGTTTGGTTGTTCCGCTAACGACTAGAGAATCAAAGAAGAATCAAAGAGAATTAGAGAAGCTGTCGCGATTTTTTCTATGATCTTTGATTCAATTGATTAGACTTCTGGGGTTCCTCAGGGAAATCATCTGGGCCCGATACTTTTTACACTTTTTGTTAATGATCTTCTAAGTGTACTTTCGTCTAAATGACTGTTGTTCGCTGATGACCTTAAATTTTACAGACAAATTAACTCTAATATTAAAACTATTTTACTTCAAAACGACCTAACTAATTTAAGTTTGTGGTGCGAGAGACGAGAGTATCCAGTTGCCTTCAAATATTTCCAAATGTAGGGCCATTACTTTCCACAAAACTAATTTATAAAAAAATATTTCTATCAAACAATACCAAAATCCACCTTTGTTGCTTGTTGTTTAAAAAATCAAAGTTACTTCCGGTTTTTGATAGTTCCGAAGAATAATAAATTTCTTAGGTTCTCGAGATAAATGGGTGGGAAGGATGGTCTGAATCACCCTTTACAGCTATCCAGTTTTGTTATATTTTCTAAAAGGTGAACTGGTTTGTCCTTAATTAGGTTACACTTTAGAGATTACAATGTACATTAATTATTTTGTGGAAGTTTTATTGGAATTTGTTGATCCACAAAAATCAATTATGAAATAATACATTGACAAATTATAATTAAAAATATGGCCATATTGGTATGTTGCTTTATTAAATTTAAAATTTAATTTGGAGGGAAAAAGAGATATGTAGAGTTTTTTGTATTCAAAATTGAATATTAAAATTATGCTTTTATAAAAACAAACATGTTCGTCGTGTAGGGTATGTGTACAGCAATGTAGCATTTAATTAAAGTGAGCTGTATTTGTTGGAGGGTCAAACATCCCTAGGTTGGTAATGTTTACATTCAACCCTAAAACGTAACTTGTAATACGTTTTATGCCAAGTTCAGAAAATTAAAGCATAGAAAAAACCAAACGCAAATACGCTTCGTCAATCTGGGAATTATGCATTGGAAATCTCTTCCACAAATAAGCTGATTAATCAGTTTCCAATCCGGAAGTATTCAAATAATTAAATATGGCATGATTTTTTTTATTCGAACAAGCAAAGAGCCGAATAAGGATTTAAATCGCCTTTGGTATTCAAATTTCCTCATGCGGTGGAGAATTATAATAAATTCCAATCCTGCTTTGTGCAGGATTGGAAGCTAAGGAAATACTGTAAGCATATTTATATAAAGATGCAGACGCTGCTCTTCGAGTGTTTATAATCAAAAGATCTACAAATATATGCTTTAAAGGGAAGAAAATCTAATAACCCAGCTTTTATAACAGTTTACTTATAGGTTGAAAACTGCACTTTGCGCAGTATGTTGCAGAATGATAAAAGGAAATTAACCTTTACCTTTAGGTACCTGTCACTTTTGTAAAATAATTGAAAGGGTAAAGTTGATTTCTGTCTCCATGGGAAATATCGCAATCCACAAATTGATTTGATTTACGAACAAAGTGCATATGACAAAGAAACCTTTCAGTAACATGACACTAATTTCCAAACAAATGGTATTTATAGATTAATTAAGTTTCTAGTATTATAATCTCTTTACACCTGTTGTTACTATATTGGAATTATGTCATGCGGTATTAACTATTTACTTATTCCGCATGGTTTGTGTTTGCAGTTAACATTTATCACGGCATTGTATTTTGGAAAATTCATCACGGTCCAAATATTTCATCGTCATTAATTACATTTTAAAATTTCGTTAAATTTGCGAAAGATTAATATTTATTAGGTGTGCGTTACATACATATAACGTCCAATTTATTTAAAAGTGATTACTTTTATGATTTATACAGTTCAACTGTTAATCGTTTGTATTATAAGCAAATCATGATTTTTTTTTTAAATTAAAATGGTTTATTGTGTATACCTATTTTAATGGAAAATTTAATAAATAAAAATTTGAAAATATCAAATACAATTTTATGCTGTTATTAATACAAGTGGAAACTAATTTTATAATATACAGTATGTCCCATTTGAGTTCCATTACATGGGTATCTTTGTTATTAATAAAGTTATAGATTTGGTTAAATGGGCAATATTTTGTAGTTTATTTTACTTATTCAGATGCAGTTCAAGAAAATAAAAAATTTCGAGCCTTTCTGAAGATAAACACAAAAAACCGAAAAAGCCAATTTTTTAAAAAAGTCGATTATTTCGTTAACTACATATGTTACCAAAAAAATGTTTCGGATAAAAGGTATTTGATTCGTTTCGAAGAACTTAAATGTGTTTTTTAAAAAAATATTAGAGAATCGGTCTTCGAGATATCGATAGCAACTTTATTTTTTTTAATGTGCGCCATATTGGATTTTTGATAAAATAAATTACGTTTGATTCCTGCTTTTAACGATATATTTCAATGTATGTTTGGAGTAACAGACTACCAATTATTTGATATTATTTGTTTCAATTAAGTGAGCCATGACTTTTTGGCAGATTTTCTTTAAACAAATGACGATTCGAGCTGTCACTGTAGATTATTGTAAGTTCAAAACATGTCATATTGTTCTTTTAGTTATTGGAAAGGCTGGCATTTATAAATGATAATCAATCACTAAAACTTGATTTACAATAAACCGATATATTAATCTAAAGTGACTTAAATCGTAATTTGTTTAAAGAAGACCTGTCAAAAAGTCATGGGTTTCTAAATTTAATTCAAATAATGTGAAATGTCTCATAATCTTTTACTTCAAATGTAGATTGTATTATATCGTTGAAAGCGGAATAGAAAATTCAATTTATTTATTGAAAAATCAAATATGGTGCCTACTTAAAATAAGAAAGTTGCTATTGATATCTTGGAAACCGAGTTTGTGATATGTTTGTAAAATACATATTTAAATTCGTCTTTGCGAAATTACATTTTTTTGTAATTTGTCTAGTTAATGAAATAATCGACTCCATTTTTCGGTTTTTTTCGTTTATCTTCGGAATCGATCGGAATTAAGGATTATTTTAAATAGCATCTAAATGAACTACAAAACAATGTCCATTTAACTAAATCTGTAACTTTATTAATAACAAAGATACCCATTTAAAGCAACTCAAATTGGGACACCCTGTATGAGCTTTTAATTTACATTTTTAAATTATAAATATCGAATTTGAAGTATAAAATTGTTAGTGGCTGCGAGTTACCTACTTGTTTAGGATGCAGAAAAATTCTAACATCTTTCAAGTACTTTTACTCGAATAGCGCATAAAAGGCTGAATTTTTATAATAGATAGCTGTAAGAAGCTCGCTTAACGCTTTTGGATCTGAAAGGTTTTAAAATATTATTGCACCAAAACTGTCTTACTACAAAAGGAAGCCTACGTCAAAAATATTTGGGACTCACTTAGGGTACATAATTTTTAAATACTTTAATATAATATTAAAATAATTCTTTTTACCACACTTTCATTCTGACATAAATATTAATGTTTTATTATACTGCTATACTAAATAATTTAAAACTAATTAAATGAAGCTAACAAACTTTTATATTACAATTGTTTATACGCTGAATATTTAATACATCTAAATCGATATCGTGAGAATAGAGAACAACCTCTGTCGGTTCTCTAGAGTTACAACTTGAAACTTTAGTTTTCTTTTTAATTTCACATACACAATTATTTTATTCTATGTACGTATATTATATTTCTAAGGTGAAAAATTCTAACAGGATAAAAATAATTTAAATACTTACATAAAATAATGAAGAAATGGAAGACAAAAAGGAAGTGCACTTTCTTGACATTATAATTTTAGGTGTCCAATTAAAAATTCTCAAGGGGATAATAATCAGACTCTTGAAAATGAAAATAAAACTTAAAAGTAATTTATTCCAATAGGTATTAAATCAATACTATTTCTTTTTAGAGGGTTTGTGTTTTTTTTTTAATTTTTATTTCATCCAAATCATCCAAATCCAAAACAATTTCTACTATTTTTTGCCAATTTCATGTATTTATTTTTTAAGTAAAGGAAAAACATTCTCCATAACGAATTGCATAATAAACATAACGAATTTCACCCATACTCCTCTATAGGCCCAATCAGAGAAGACGCACCAAATTTTTCGAATAATAAATCAAAATTTGTTTTTTTAGTTTTTTTATATGCCATGTCCATGGTAATTAGTCATTATCATTATGCATTACCGACCAACAGCGTTATGAAATGCTTTAAAGCTGCCATATGGACATGCCGCAAACTCTTCGGAAAAATATGGGGACTCCAACCAAAAATGACCAACTGGTTATACACCACGATGGTGAGACCAATCATCATCACATATACCTCGTTGGTGTGATGGACGAAGACGAAAAAAACTACCACGCAAAACAAGCTGCAGAAACTGCAGCGGTTAGTGTGCTTGGGAATTACAGGTGCTATGGGTGCTATGGGCTATGGAATTTTCCAAAACAAAAACCTTAAAAGTGGAAACCTGCAAGGACATTTGAAGATTCTGGAATCTCTGGAACCAGACTTCACAACTAAACCACCGGATATAATACCGAGAAGTTTTGACTTTGAGACTCCGTTTAAAGTGGTTGTCCAAGACCGCCAAATGGTAAAACACACGTTAAATCACTTGAATCCAAAGGCATCCTTGTGGTTCACGGACGGGTTCAAATCCAATAGAGGAACAAGTATATGTATATATGGACCCAGCATGGCCTTGGGAACTTCCCCAACCATTACACAGGGAGAAACTCTGGCTGTGGAATTATGTGCTCAGGAGTGCTTACGAAGGAGACTCAAAAAAGCACAAATATACATATTGACCGACAGCCAGGCAACGATTCGGACTTTAAAGGCACACACCCTTGAGTCTAGATTGGCCTGGGCATGTCAACAATCTCTGAAGCAACTGGCAAAAGGAAACAAGCTTGTCCTAATGTGGGTGCCAGGGCACCAGGGAATAAAAGCCAACGGAATTGCTGATGAGTTGGCAAGATCGACCTTAAATCTTACACCGAGTGGTCCAGAACCGTACTAAGGGCTGAACAAGACACATCTACGTGAGGAGATCATACGGTGGGAAAGGGATAGTATAATGTCCCACTGGTGTCATACTCCGGGTTCAAGATAGGCGAAGAAATTCATTGAGTACTCGCCCAAGAAAGTCACAAAGCTTCTCGGCCTAAGTAGGAACGAGCTGAGGCTCATCACAGGCCTTTTAACTGGACTCTGCCATTGCGGTATCATCTCAACAAAATGGGCAAGTCAGAAATTAAAACTTGCAGATTCTGTGGCCTAGAAGATGAAACTTCGGAGCACATCATTTGCGAATGCGACGCATTATATTTGTTCACTTTGACTGGACAACACTAATTCCAGACGAAGTCAAGGCTATATGCCTCCTAAGGATCTAATTAGCTTTATTAAGCATTTAGATATCCCAGATCCGAGAACTTCACTAGAGTAAGGGTTTAACAAAAGATCAAAACGGTCGCAATTCGGTAAGGTTCAATTGCATCCAATTGCCCTTTTATCTAATCTAATCTAATAAAGAAATGCTTTAAAAATAAAACCTTTTATTAATAAACATTTGCAAAATATATGTCTTTTAAACTGAAGATTACTTGGATGTGTAGAGAAATTTGGCATAATTGGTTTTTTATGTAGGATTTTTTTATTTCAATTTTTTTTGTATGTGCATCAATATTTCTGTTCACGTGAATTGGATTTTTACCATACCTCCAGCTTCGAGTACTTCCTTGTTTCAGAAATTGCCAATTACACCAGATGATTCTTTAGGTTCACTTTGATACTAGTGATTATTTTTATCCAATGTACGACAAAGCGTTTTCGAAGTAAAAGGGTGGTGCGGGTAGTCTAGGACACCCTGTATATATCCTTTAAAGGTATGTGGGAATTTTCATTACGATTGGTCAAATCAATAATATCTCTATTTACTAATTAATGTTTTGCAATGATTTGTATTAATAAGAAATGTGTTTTTAAAATTCAGGATGATTTGCTTTAGCCGATTGAATAATTTATGACAAAAAACTAAAATTCTAAATCGAAAAAAATTCTTCGGCTGACAATCGAAAATATTTTCTTACTTTTTTTGGAGTTTCATAGGAGTACTATTTTAAAGGTTGAAAAGAATTTGATTTTTATACAGTTTTATTAATTAAAACAAAAATTATCGAATTTCATAAAATTAATTGACAATTTCAACTACATACTAATAGTTGACGCTTTTCGCCCGCTCTCTGTGGCGAAAATGTGAACTAAACTCTCTAGTAACCTTTTAGAAAACAGATTTAGGTATTTTCCTCTATTTGTAATTGTTTTCATCAATGTAATATTCTAAATGTTTCTGGTATGATGGTTTATCATTCTCTACTCTGTTCAAACCTAGTTTTCCATATTGGTTGTCCGGATTAATGTAGATACAGACGATTTCCGGAAATTAACTGAAGAAATAGCTATTTTTTTGAATCTAGGCTACACGTTGGTACGACGTTAAAAAATTTTAATATACAATGTATAAAACTATCCTCATCCAGAGTGAAATTCTTTGAACATACACGCACGCCTTTTCCAATTTTTGACTTTCCCATTGGTAACTTAATTGCCCAAGCTTTTCTTTGGTCGATTTTTTACACAATTCCGAAACGATTTACTATTTACCATATTACTATTAGGTGCTGGATATTCTTGAAAATTGATTTTTGTTTCTTTTTTCCCATTGTATATAAAAATTGCTTAATTGCTGATATTCTCCCCAATTTAAAATGCGGTGATTATCAATAATGATCTTTCTCTTAAGAGGGATTGGTCGTTCCCTGCAACTTTTTATTGAGAAAGACAAAAGGTCAAGAATAGATGGCAATAGTAAGAAGCACCAAGAATCATATGTTTAGATATCCAAACAAAGCGCAGTATACATTATTTTTAAATTCTTGGCAGGTGCCGTCTCATTTCGGACATGTTTGGTAGAAAAAGTTATTCTCTTCGGGATATTACATTTAAATAACCAAATAATGAAATTTTAAAATTATTTTTTAAATTTGATAAAATAGTCTGGATGAGATTTTGTCGATTTATTAAATGGATACAAATTTACATTGACTTTAAAAACACCAAATTTTACCATATTTAATGAGGTATATTTACCTTATTAAAAAAATTTGTATAAAATCTCGATGAGGAGTGTAAGCTTAAAAGCCAATATTTTGAAATAAAAACAAACCGTTTTTAATCAACTATTATAGTTTTGCCATTTCATGTCTGGCGTTAACTTGGAAATTCCATATAACTATATTCGAATAAATCGAGTGACGATACCCAAAACACAAGTAAACACCAATTGGCGTACTAAAGAGTTTAGTTGACATTTTCGGCTGCAGATGGCGTTTAGAACTCTAAAATCGCGAATTGCTTACCTTCATAGATTGTCACCTGTTCACTGTTGATAACGGTGTATAGTCCATGTCATGAATAAGTCAGCTTTTTTTATCTGACTTTTACTCACTTGAAGGACCATTTCTTGAGTGGGAGTGACAAAGTAACATGGATTTTAAAATTTTTCTTTGCTAGCAGAAGTTTAGAAGTTACTATCATTCTTTACAAAGCTAATAAAAATCATAGCCTGCAAAAGATTTCGATTTCGAACTAAAAATATTTTACGATTTGTTATTTTTACTCGACTTATTGTTAGTAGATTTTATGGAATCGCTATTAGTGTGATCCAATGCGTGCTTGTCATAATTCAATCTTTAAATTGAAGACATTTAACTTTTAGTAAATATTCAGTCGGAACAAAAAAATTAGAATTTTATAAAACCTATTGCTTACCTTAATAGACACTGTTCTGCTGGTTACGACAAAATACACTCTCAGTCGTAGCTTAGAAGTTACAGTCGCTTGTATAACACTAAAGCGTTATACTGTAATAAAAGTAAAGTAAAACAGCTTTAGCTTTTGAAAGTATTGATTTATAAAAAAAATAAATTCAAATGTATTTTAATTGACAATTTGTCCTATTATTGTTTTTTATATTTACTTTACTTTAATGTATGTTTTTACGTTTTTGATTTGTTCATGTCTTCGTCTAAGTTGATGCTGTAATATGGTAGTCATTTTTAAATATCGCATTTTTTGGCTTTGGTAATTCTATTTTATCATAAAAAGAAGAAAAAAGAAACTATTAGAAAAAACTTATTAAACACCAAAATTAAAACAAAAAAAATGGAAATGTATAAAATAAAAAAATTGTAAGAGGATAGACGGTGTAATTTGGGTATAGGCGATTTTAATGAAAATTTTTGGATTAGTTATTAGTTAGTAACACGTTTGTCATCAATTTTGTCTGAAAAATCATTAAACAATGTTTCAAAAACTATTGAAACGTATTAGAACTTAAAAAGTTAAAAAACGATTTTGTACAATATTTTATCTTTTACTTCAGTAGAAAATTGGTTTTATTTATGGTTTTTAAGAAAACTAAACTAATGAAAATAATAGAACTCAAAAAAATCAAAGTTATACCTTGATAACAATATGCATAATGGAACTAGCTAAAACTTTTCCTATATTTATTTCTACAAAAGATAGAAATTTTTCAAATAGTAACAAACATTTGCATAAGAAACTGAATAAATTACCAAATTTATTAAATATAAATAACCATAACATAATGTTCAATTGAGAACCGCACAACTTTTACTTAACTCATTTTTCTCAAAAATGGAAGGTCGCACCGGAATCTTTTGCTCGCCCTGTAAAAGTGGGAATGAGACTAAACTGGCTCTTCATATCTTAATATTTAGAAGACAAAAATATGCCAAAATGTATGTGGGATTATGTTGTAGATGAACAATTTGCTAATTTTTCTAATTTTAACATAACTTTAGAGAAGACTATTTTGGCTATTATCATATTTATTAAACAAATCTTGCAATGGATTTATTCTTAACAAGTTTAATTTAAGATTTGTTGTAAAAAATATTTACTAGTCGCTATTAACGCACTTACAGCGGTGCGGTAACGGTGCATTACTGAGTAATAAAATTTATTTTTCGAAGTTGGTAGCCTCGAATTTTGTTGATTTTAAAGTGGTAGTTGCCAAGCGATTTACAGGTTATTTGATGATTTGACAAACCTGATATTAGAGTTGCCAACTACCAGAAAATTTACTAAAATTGAAAACTATAAAATTTTATTTTAAATAGATAAAAAGGAGCAACATAGAAAAAATAGTATAAAAACTCGTTTCATAAGTTGATAGTAGCACTCGCCGCTATGCGGCTCGTATTTTTAAAATTGAACGCGTGATACAATATTCGACTTATGAAACTCGTTTTTTAACATACTATTACTTATACCATGTATGTGTTTTTTAATTTTTACTTTTGTAGACAATAGCACGCACTGCAGCAACAAAACTTTTCTCTTAACGATAATTTCTTATTACGATCTTTAGTCTGCATATGTATAATTCATATTAGGCTACTTTTAAATTAGGAAATTGCGTGTAGAAGTATAGCGGTAGCTGCTTTGGGTTTTATATTCCTAGTTAATGGACCGTTGATTTTTGAATTGCCTGACCTTACCTTTAAGGCGCGTACACATCTGAGCACGCACGCGAACGAGGCAAGGCAAGGCAATGGTTTTTCTCCTATCTGTTTCTGCTTCGTACCAAACAGATAGACGAAAAAGCATTGCCTCGGCTTACCGCGTTCGCGTCTTCCTCATATGTGTACGCACCATTACACTCTTAACACGTTAACTGCCATACGACGCGCCGGTCGTCGTACGCATTTCTGACTGAATGCGCCATACGACGACCGGTCGTCGTAATAACGCTTGTAGTTTCAGCAACATAAAGTCAATCTTTCTCTACATTTATTAGTGTTATATGTGAGCAGTTGCCACATATGAATGTTTATGATGTGAAAAACATCGACTGCTCGTCCTAGAAACCTATTACATTTCGAAAGAAAATGATAATTGTTTGAATATGTTTTCAATAGTAGGTAAATGTAAGTGAATGTTCAAAATGACAAAAACTTTGTAGAAAACTATTTTATTTACATATAAGTAATTAAACAAGTAAATTCTAAATTAAATTAAATTTATGGACCTTTCAATGATTTTTTATAAAACAATTGGCACACATTGGAGGTTTTTCCGGGCATTGTGAGCAGTATGTAATAACTCGAGGTGTTACACTTCCTTTATCTGCTTCACGGCTTCCATATTTTCGACGATTTTTAGAATAACAGCTGACACAACGTCTTCTGATTTTTCTATTTCGTTCATCGACTTCTCCATTTTCTTCTAATTTATGTTTTCTTGAATTATTTGTTATATTTTCGTCATTATCGTCGTCGACGTCAAGTAAACTTTCGACTAAATACTCCCTGAATTCAGTAATGGATAATTTCTTTTGAGATATCTTTTTATAGATAATATACGCATTTACCACAGAAGTACCAAAAATAAGTTCCATTGCAACTTTGTGATACCACTTCACAGATTTTCGTATTGCATTGGAGTAACTGGAGAATTGATCAGATAAATCAATACCTGCTTTTCCTGCATTGTAGTCTTGAACTATTTTCGGTTTAAAAATTTCTTCTTTTTTTCTATTGTTTTTACCTGTGGAGGTTATTTCTGTTGCATGTCTTGTAGACAACATAAGAACATCTCGTTTATCTTTCCATTTAACTACAACTATTCCTTTTTCATTATGCATTCCAATAATTTCGTTTTTGGAGAGGTTTTTGTTTACCACCTGTTTCGGAATGCGTTTTCTATTTTTTCTAAGTGTCCCTGTAAGATGTGTATTTCTGTTTAATAAATATTCTGCAAGTTCTACTGACGTGTAATAATTATCCGTAATAAATAAACGGCCTTCGTCAAGATAATTTTCTCCTAGCTTGAGAACAATATCAGTTGATAGTGAAACGTTTATTTGATTTTTTTCTTGCTTCCCTTGATAAATTTCTATTCCGTAGGTGTATCCAGTAATATCACAAATTTTGAACAATTTAATTCCATACTTATGTCGTTTATTTGGAATGTATTGACGGAATAATAAACGTCCTCTAAATGGAACTACTGTCTCATCCACACATAGACATTCGCCGGGTACATTATAATGTTGATAAAGGTCTTGAAGTTTGTTCCTGAGAATATTTATTTTATGTAGTCGATCGCCATGAGCTTCTTTGTTATTTGAAAAATGCCACATGGTTAATAATATTTCAAATCTGTTACGCGGCATTGTTTTTGGGGCAATACTATTCTTATATATTCGCTTTGTACTCCAATAATCACATAATTTTGGATATCTAACCAATCCCATCCATAAAAGAAGCCCAAAAAATTTTTTCATTTCCTGTGGACTGGAATCTTTCCATTGATTCAATCGACTACTTCTACTGACTATTTTTGTTGACAATAATTGTGCAGCATAAAGGTTAGTTTGATCCGTTATGTGTTCCATAATGTCTTGAGTTATAAATATTTCGTAATATTTTATCGGTTGGTCACTTGCAGTTAAATTTATATTTTTGATTCCTTCCTTGAACGTTTGTATAAAAACCGGCTGTTGTACAGACGAGTTACTGCCTATAGTTTTCCATTCATCATTTGAAGAAGTACAAAAATTATTGTCATTCGTTTCAACTAATTCATCTTCGATATTTAATAGTTGTTGATAAATGGATTCACTTAATTCCGATTCACTTTCACTTTCATTTTCAGAATAATTTGGATCTCCTTTCATATCATCACTATCAAAATCGTCTTCACTAGAATTATCACTATATGAACGAGTTGTTGAATTCTTACTAAAATTTGCCATTTTCGAATCACTACAGACGATAAACTCCAACAACCACTTTCAAAAATACAACTGGCGCTTTATTTAGAAAGAAATTATTTTTATAAGGAAATATTATAATATTGTTAAATATACAATAAAATAACACAATAAAATAATACAATAAAATAATAAATAAATACATACGACGACTGGTCGTCGTACGGCCTCCTAATAAATACTATTCATTATCAGGCCATACGACGGCCGGTCGTCGTTTATATATTTTTACTTATTTTATCTAAATTAAGTACTATAAAAAAGTCTCTGCATTCAAAATTTTAATTAAATAAAAAATGCCCAAGATATTTACTTTGGCTCTCAGCGTTCCACGATATCAATATATGGGCGGCAGTTAACGTGTTAACCAAATATATATTTTATATTACGCATCTTTAATGACCTTTTTATGTAAACTGGATAGCTTTTGTATAAAAAAATTTCCCCATTGTAAATTATTGAGAAAAGTAAAGAAAATATCACGATTTTTATGACAAATTTTTTATTTTCAAATGGCAACCCATATTTTTAGATCTGTTAATAGATCAAGTAGTTTTGTACCTTATCATTTTAGCGAGCTTTAATTAATTATAAATAACAACGAATGTATTTAAATTTAGTTGTTGATACTAATCGTCTGTAAAAAGAGTATTTGAAATAAACTAATTATTTATTAAAGAAAACCTAGTTATTTTATACAGGGCGTTTCTGAACAAGTGTCGAATAATCTAGGAATGGGTTTTTGGACTAATTTTAAGACAAAAAGTAAGAATATTTTTTTCGCCAAAATGCTCCATTTCGAAAATGCACTGCATTGAAGTTCACTCATTTTTTTAATTTTTTTTTCACACCCTTAATTAAACTTTGTATTCTTCAAAACATTCCTAATTTTATCAAATTTTGCACAGAAATAAAATAATTTTATTTAAATTTGTAACCATTTAGAAATTTGAAGTGGTTTATTTTATCCCATAACTTCTAAACGCAACAAGTTATCAAAAAGGTTTAAGAGCGCAAAAAGTTAAAAAGAAGTGTAAAAAAGTGAAAACCTAATTTTTTTCATTACTATGATGTACAAAAAAGTTATAGAGGGTTCAAAGGGTTAATTCACCCGAAAAACTTCACCCTAACTTTTTTTTGAAAATTTGCTAATTCATCTCAAGGCGGCTGCCAATAGTAAGGTATGTGCAAAATTTGAGCTAATTATTATTAAAAATGTAGATTTTATGTTAAAAAATTGAAAAAATGAGTAAACTTCAATGCCCTGCATTTCCGAAATGGAGCATTTTAGCGAAAAAAATTTTTCTTACTGTTTGTCTTAAAATCGGTCCATTCCTGGATTATTCGACACTAGTTCAGAAACAGCCTGTATAAACCTTAACATGCTATGGACCTAGAGTGTTAAAACTCTCAAATATTTAAAATATTAGAAATCATTTGGAATACCTAATAAGTAAATATTATAATGGCTTCTGGTGGAAATGAAAAACAAAATCGTATAATTTTGGATCATCGAGATGATCTGATTTTTATTTTAAAACCGTTGAATTTTTTGTACCAAAAAAACGCCATTTTGCAACCGCCATTTTCTAACTTTGAAATTCTGATGGCATTTATGGTAAGGAATTTGGCCGTTTGGACCACTGTGCATCGTGGTAAGAATTATGTGGCATGGGGGGTTTTAACACATGGTTATACTCAAGAAACGAATAAAAGTTTATGATATTATTTATGTTTTACGAATTACAAATAATGATCAAGGCAAGAAAAAGTTAAACGAAGATGATTTTCAAGCTAAAAATTAATTATATCTTCTGTTGATGAAAAATCATTATGCACTTAGAACATGTCAATCATCAAAATAAATGTTGGAACGTTTACACGCAAAGACTGTTGAAGCGACTATACATATTGTACAATTTTATAATGGTTATAAAATAAAGGTATCTCATATCATATTTCACAACTTGAAAAATTGTCACATAATTTAAAAATTGTGGTGAGAATTGGCTAATAAATAAAATATTAATGGCATTACCATCTGATTTTAAACATTTTTATTCGGCTTGAGATAGTGTTTCATATAAAACTTTAAATAATTTGACCCGTATACTTCTAATCGAAGAAGAACGAATAAACTTTAAGGAATCTAATAAAAAATTAGAAGCTTTTATGGCAAAGAAAGGAAATGAACTTGGAAATACAAATTTTAAAATTAAATCACATAATAACAATAATATACTGTCATAAGCCCTATCCATAAGCCTGGTCATTGGAAAAATCAATTTTGGTTTAGGAAGAAAATTCTTATCATGGAAAAATATTTATGAAAACTTCCAAAGGTAGAGGCCATCATCAAGTAAAATACTAAGTAGAACTATTGTTAACAATGGGACACAATGGTATTTATCATATTTTTTATCTCATGAAGAATTTCAAGTCCATCTGGATCTGGATTTAGGTCCAGGGTGTGGTTATGAGTTCTACGGGCAATTAGGCCGCCGTAATTGGGCCCATTTTACCAACGTTCAGTGAGTTCCTTCCCGCCCATCCGATTGTTTCGGCTAGCCTGAGAAGATCTCCAGGTGGAATCTTACTGATTTCGGCCATATTTGGCCAGTAGTTCCCAAGCATGGATTCTCTGATTGATGATAGCACGTGCCAGTAGCAGAGCAAATGCTCTACTGTCTCATCTTCTCTTTCACATCTGCGACAACTGGGATTTTTGATTATTCCCAGCTGATAAAGGTGTTTTTTTACATGGCAGTGCCCGGTCCCTATTCCTATGAGCTTTCCGAGTTTATCCCTCGTTAGCTGTAGGCAGTAGTTCACTGTTTTCAGCTTAGGGTATGGTCATAATAAGTGAACAGAGAAGTAGAGCATGGTAGTCATGCACAGAGTGAGGAAAGCAGTGGAGAAGTGATGAAAAATCAAACCAATGCATTTCAATACGAGCGGTCATAGTGGAGCAAATCGCTCATCGCTCATTTTTCAGCAAAAGCAAAACTGATTCTGCTGCACTCTGATCTATGTGGGGCCATCTCTGATTGGTTGGTCGGTTTAGTAGTAGAGGTAAATGCTTGCGTCTCGCGTCAACTGTGTCTCGTGTCGCATGTTATTTGAGTTCTTTAAATTAACTGCTCAGTGTTCATTGCTGTCTGTATAACCACCACTTCCTTACTTTAATGCTCTACTTTATACCTCTATGTATTTGCTCTACTACCATTCTTCACTACTATGTTCAGTGTGTATAACCTTACCCTTAGGTACTATGTCTGCAGCCTTCTATATTTAACCATCTGTTGGCATGTTGTCGCAGCGAGTGCTCTTTTATCAAGGCATTGATAGTGGACTTTGCTTTAATCCAGATGATTGCTACTGTGCTGTTTATCGATAGGGTTTCCAGCATTTGGTGGCATTCTGTTACTTGCCAAGAGGTAACTTTTGGTCTCCCTCAGGCTAGCATTGCCGCCCTGCTGTTTGTCCACAAGCGAATCACTTTATTGCGTAGTTCTTTCTCCGCTGCTTCTCTGGCCCCGTGCAGTAGACCCGCCAGTTCTGTTTGAAGAACTGTTATATTGTCACCTAGATGTAGATCTAGTTTAGGTGAGAAGACTCCTATCCCAGATCTGCCTTCTTTTTGGACCCGTCAGTGAAAATATTCACATCTGGTTTCCTGTTTTCTTCAAGTGTGTATTCAATGCGATTGCTCCTGGTAAAGATGTACTTTAGTGGTTTGTAGTATGTCCCTATACCGACGAGTAGCTCACGTTTGTGTGCCTCTTCCAAGATTTTTAGGTGCCTACTTTCTTCGAAACTTGGGAACGTAGTGCCATCTCCTCCACATAGATATCTAAGGGAGGTACGCACAGCGCTGCCTCCATTGCTGCAGCGGGGGTTGTTTTCATGGCTCCAGTTACTGCGAGACAAGCTAGTCTCTGGACGTAAGTAATTTGTGCCAGTTGTGTTTTTTGTCTGGTTCTTGGCCACCAAACAAGTGCTCCGTAGCATAGAATTCTGCAATACCTACATACTTTTAATGCATTGAAACCGATTTTCCAACTGCATTAAAATACAATCTCTAATATTGTAACATGCTATCTTTACTAAATCCTAATCCTAAGCCTAGTAATTCATCTTGAGCAAGTTCGTTTAGATTAAAATACACTCTGTGGTGGTTGGGTTAGGTTAGGTTTGGGTAGAGTTTGTTACGTTTTGATGCGGAAAAGGTTTTTAAAATATACATTGAAATTTGGCGAGGTTATAGTGTTAGAAAAATTTAGTTTTTTTTTTGCTACTAAATAGAAATTTTACTAAAGTTTTGAAACGCGATCTCTACATATCTTGAAAAATATAAATGTATGAACATTAGCGTCACAGGTCAACCCCGAATTAAGGTTTCGGGATAATTGGCTTCCTCTTTTTATGTACCAGTGCCAGGGGGGGTGGTACTGTACTGCTCCTCATATTACGGTACATAAAAAAATTACAGAATTTATTCCAAAATTCAGGAAAATTTATAAAAATATTTACATCAAATAATTTATTGGAATTTAATAAACGATATGGAATAATACACCAGTTTATATTATAGTATTGTACACTCCTACTTCTTAGCAAAATAGAAATGTTGAAAGAAAAAATAGAACAGTAGTGGAAGCAGCATGGACAATGTTACATAGCAAGACATTAATCTATGAAAAACAATAAGCAAGATTGGTTTGGAACATTCTTTTAGAAAATAAATTTTTCATGATATTCGCTAAAATTGGCGACTATTATAATTCTATTGTTATTACAAGACTCTGCACATAATTGTACGTGATGTGCATGTTAGAAAGTATCCTTTTTCATCTCAAAGTTTTCAGGAGTTGGTCCAGGTTTTTATGAAGAAATTTTCCATGAGACATGTTATTCGTAGCACAATACTTCGATGATGGCAGACTGTCATTGATGCTAATAAAGGTCATGCGTGTCTCCAAAATTCGTATTTTTTCTATACATCTTAAGTGCTTATACGTATTTTGATTTAAATTTTCAGCACATAATTTGCGTTTTTGTTATTTAATATAAAAGTTGATTGATATGGTAATTATAACATCCTTGTAAAAGCGGATTATAACAATATTCTAAAAGTATTACAATTTTAATATTTACATTAAGAAGTTACTAATTCACAAGAGTTTCTTGTAGAAAGCTGACTCATAGAGGTCCTTATACACGCGATGTTACTATAACTCATATTTTTCGCTAGTATAAATATGCTTATTAAACATGGTGTATTTACTAGCTTTTGTGTCAATAGCAATATTATTCCCAAATTTTTATATTTTTTACAAAAATATTTTTTACAAGAAATTATCAATATTACAAGTTTTTTTTAATATTTCTGTTATGAATACTTTATTATTCTTCATTTTTTAAAATCTATAAATAACTATTCGTACATCGTGCATTATACATTAATCTGTTGGAAAGCCAAAGGCTTAACATTCATTTCAAACGTAAAAAAATATTTTTTTGCTTAATGGTTTTAAACCATGAAAAAGAAAAACAAAACAACGGAATGCAGTAAGTTTCTAGGGGTTGTTTTTTGTTTACATTTTTTAGTTTCCTATCGGAACGAATTGAATCGGGGCGCGGCTCGTGCGT
Source organism: Stenus bimaculatus (assembly GCA_963971135.1). Taxonomy (NCBI): domain Eukaryota; kingdom Metazoa; phylum Arthropoda; class Insecta; order Coleoptera; family Staphylinidae; genus Stenus; species Stenus bimaculatus. Next base: position 64,147,290 of record OZ020180.1, on the reverse strand, counting down.
CGGTGGCGTCGCCCTCTGCCGGAAAATATCGATCGCAACTGGAGGGAAATATAATAATGCTGTGCAGCTCTCGCACCACTGTGATTGCCATGAATAGAAGTTACTTATCAATGATGCTCGAACGCCGGTGAAAACTCGCCGTGCATTTTCACGTCAATCCAAATACTAAATCGACGTAGAAATGGACATCATTAAATATATACTTTAGTCCAGAGCTACACAATACTCAACTAATGGACTTTACAAAGAAAATGAATTAAAATACTAGCTCATAAAAGTTTCTGATAAATTGCTTTAGAGTTACACTGATTTTAACTTTGCTTTAATACGATTTTTTTGTTTCAGATTAAAAGGGCCGAGGATTCCCTTACCATGATGAAGAAGTCTACAAGTAAGTATATTAAAAATTTCCACAAATATAATTCATGAATCCATTGTAAAAAAGTTATAAAAACAATTTTTGTCACAAAATAAATAAAGCTTTTTTAAATAAATTTTTTTATTAAAATTACATGTTTAAATTCAACGAACTAAACTTACAAATCTATAAGATTTCTTCAATATTTTCAATCAACGTTATTAAAGGTGGTTCAGTTCGCAAATATAAGGGTTACCATATGTTTTACTGTTTTGAAAGTATAACTTAGTAATCCAATTTCAGCAAAGTTGTATTATTTAACATGGTGGATTTACAGAAAACCGATTATTATTTTTCTGCACCTTTGAAGTCGTTCTATTTCAACTTTTTTACCTTTTAGGGTTTTTCCCAAGAAAGGGTTTAATCTTGATAATATCATGATATTTAGATACTCTTGATGACTTTAATATTATAATATAGATGGTGTTCCTAAATTGATACATAAGCTTTTTCTTGTGAAGTTTAGGACAAAAAGAAAGAGAAATATTCAGGGTGTCCCATTTGACGTTGGACTGTATGGGTATCTTTGTTATTATTGGAGATAGAAAGTCGGTTAAATGGACAAAGTAGTAGAGATTTTTTCGAATATTAATAATTCATTTACAAAAATTTTGAATATCGCATCGTTCCAGCGCTATCTTGAAAAAACAAGAAAATGCGATTTTCAAAATATGGCTATAACTTCGTTATTTTCAGTGGTACCAAAAAATTTTTTGATTTAATAGAGACATTTTTTTGTGTACAATGCAGTAAAATAAATGAATATTTTTTTTCGCCAACGGATTAACCGGAAATGAACCAAACTTATTTTTTTGTTATAGCAGCCATATTGGATTTACACATATTCGGAATCAGTATTTTTTTCTGAGTAATTTGGTATACCATATGTCATATTTTAAAAAAATTATTTGATTTTACAAACTAACATTGGACTTTAAGAGATGTAAATTGTCAATAACATAAATGAAACTATTTAAAATATTAAATGTAAAATAAATCTTAACATACCGGGTGGAAATGAAAAAGGGGTCACCTCTATAACTTTTTTATTTATGAATAGAAAAATTTGAAATTTGGCTATGTTCTATGGTTCAAAAAAACAAATGTTATGTGCATTTTTTATTTTCGAAATCACTTCCGGTTTCACCGGAAATACCATGAACTTTGTTTTTTTAAATGTAACATCCCATATTTTTATTCAAAAAAAAAAAAGGTTTTCGAAGTCGGTGAAAAGTACCAAAACTAATTCTAAATAATTCAAATACCTAAATAAAATTGTAATTTGAAAAAAAATTTAAGTGGTTTTTGAACTATTAATTTTTAAACTTAGTTAATGAAGATTTTATCAAATATCTCACTTTTTTTAAATGCAATGATGCCGGGTCATTCGACTTTTTAAAAAGAGGATTTTATAACAATTATTTTGGTACCCCATATGTAGGGGTGCACCCTGGAGAACGCTAAATGAACTAGTAAAATTATTTATTTCTTAAGTTGGCAAATAATAGCTATTAAGTATCTTTATTACAGGCACATGCAAAATAATACCCCTACATATGAGGTACCAAAATAATCGTTATAAAATCCTCTTTTTAAAAAGTCGAATGACCCGGCATCATTGCATTTAAAAAAGTGAGATATTTGATAAAATCTTCATTAACTAAGTTTAAAAATTAATTGTTCAAAAACCACTTAAATTTTTTTTCAAATTACAATTTTATTTAGGTATTTGAATTATTTAGAATTAGTTTTGGTACTTTTCACCGACTTCGAAAACCTTTCTTTTTTTTTGAAAAAAATTTTATTTCGGAAATAAAAAATGCACATAAAATTTGTTTTTTTGAACCATAGAACATAGCCAAATTTCAAATTTTTTTATTAATAAATAAAAAAGTTATCAAGGTGACCCGGTTTTCATTTCCACCCGGTATATGTATTGACAGTTTACATCTATTCAAGGCCATTTTTGGTTAGTAAAACATAATTAGTTCTATTTTTCTTAAAATATTACATATGATATATCAAATTACTCAAAAAAAATACACTAATTCCGAATATGTGTAAATCCAATATGGCTGCCGTAAGAAAAAAAATAAGTTGGTGAAAAAAAATCTTCATTTGTTTTACTGTATTGTGCACAAAAAATTGTCTCTATTAAGTCAAAAAAATTTTTTGGTACCACCGAAAATAACGAAGTTATAGCCATATTTTGAAAATCGCATTTTCTGGTTTTTTCAAGATAGCGTTGGAACAATGCGATATTCAAATTATTTGTAAATGAATTATTAATTTTCGAAAAAATCTCTACTATTTTGTCCATTTAACCGACTTTCTATCTCCAATAATAACAAAGATACCCATACAGTCCAACGTCAAATGGGACACCCTGTATATATTTTTTTGTGTTGTTTATTTTAGTAATTTACATGTCTGTTAATTTTGTGCTGACCCATGTTTTGTCTTTTTACGATTTTAAGTTTTTAACTTTTTAACAATTTTAAACTGTGATATTGACCTTACATTTGACACGTCTGTATTTTAAAAATGTTTTATAAGTTTTTCTAAAATTTCCACCAATCTGCCATTAATTGCGTCTTATAAAGTTCAACTTTATTTATAGAGTCTTAATTACTCTGATGATGGGATTTTCCCGAAATGCAGAAGTGTTAAGACAAATAAAGTTTGTAACGTTGGTTTGGAACTAGGTTATTTTAATCTTCTCCTTTTGATTATGGTTCACCAAACAGTAGTTAACTTTCAACTTGAAAAAAAATTGTATTAAGTAATTTATTTCAACTTGAGATATTTTCTTCCATTATTATTCCCGACAAGTACATTGCTAAGATTTTTTGTAATTGTAAAATCTCTTACTTTTATTCGCAATTATTTACTTCTATCATCTATCACATTTCACAATTGAAACATTTTACTCGAACGATTTTTTAAATCAAATATTAAAAGAACAGTCTGTTTAGGGTGCAAGTAAAGCAATTTTAACTTTTAATTAATGTTTAATCAATAAACTCAAGAGTTTAAATTGTCAAGTACTAAGTTACCCTACATTTACATTGCAATTAACGAAACTGGATATGAGTTTGTTACAAAATTTTATTTTAAAAAGTACCACTCAACATAAATTACCTTGTGAAAAGTAGCAGAAAAATGCAGTTATAAATTGTTAGAATAATAGACTGAAATAATTTTATAAGTGGTATATCTACGTTCTCATTTCGTGGAATTCTTAAGCTTCAACTGCTGTAGCTTGTAAAATACATATTTAATAGCTGAACTGGAATATTTAGGAATTTAACATAAAACTCTATAAAATTTAAACTTTTAAGTTTATAATACATAAAACAATTTTTTAACAAGGCTTAAAGTTAATACGTTGACAACTTACAGTTTTTTATTTATTTTTTATAATAAATTCTCGTCAATAAACCCAATTAAATTCTTCAAAAAATTTTAAATATATTTTTTAAAATAATTAAGTAATTTAAAAAATAATTTTTTGGTGAATTTGTAAGTACATTTTAAAATTAAATCCACATCTTTAAAAATAAATTAGCTTTATTGATTTTTTTCCAATTTAAGAAGAGTAATAAATTTCCAGTGGAGCTTTAAAAGAAGTGCATAGTAACTGAGTTTGACATTGGAGTACATGGTCACTTCATTAATTACTGTCGTCCAATTATTCGACCATTACAAATTTCACTGACGGAATTACAAACAGCGAATATATATTGTTACAAGCCCTTAACGTGTTACCACCGAACAGAGATCATTTATTTCTACACTAATGATAATTTCATAATTGAATTAAATAATGGTAATCGGACTATTAATTTGGGTCAGAATGAGTAGATGTGGAAAGTTTGTTGTGGGAAATAATCCATTAACTTAATAAATGTAAATATTTGGTTTTTATTAACCACTTTGGTTTTATTTGTTATAATTTATAAATACAACGTACTTACAAGCACAATTTATACATTTGTAATTATTCAAACATTTGGTTTTTAGTTTAATATTAATGTTTTTATTAGAAACAAGAAAATGTGGTTATTATTGTTAAGTTAATATAATAGAAATACAAATTAAATTAGGAAAGTAATAACCAAGCTAATACAATTATTAACCCGTTTTCCATCGTACCATTCGCACGAAGATAATTTTATCTTTTGTTTTTCTGACATTTCCTTCTAATTTCGGAGGATATATTTTTAATGAAAAATATTTTTAATAACGCTGTGTACAAAAGAATATACAAAAAGTGTATTTATTTATCAACGTTAAATAAGGAGATCAAAAAGTCTTTTTATTATTTAGTTTTAATGAAATTGGTTTATTGTTTTCAAAAGAAAATCTGACGAATAACTGCACTTTTGCTAAAAGCAATCCACTTTTATTTCAGTTGCAATGTTATAACCCTCTTATGTACAAAAACAATTTCAGTTGTATCTACAAGATTTTCTATAAAGAAAATAAAATCCGTTTAAACTTTCAAAAGTGTGTAAACTACTCATAAAAAGGTTTTACTAATTTAATTACTTCTATTATTTATATTTAAACATATTGAATATTTATTATAAAATTTAATTGGAATTGCATGCTCTTTTTTATTCCGCCACGTATTGATTTTAATTATAATAAAAAGCACATCAAAGATAAATTAAAATATGCAATTATTAAAAAATTGAAAATGGGAATTATTTTAAATTTATTATGTCGAAATGTTATTTTTAATTTATATGTATGTACATATTAAATCAGTAAATATTAATTACTCAAATTATACAAATGTATAAATGTTTTATTTTAAATAATTTTATTAAAAAGTTATTACTATTTCTAAAATGTCCTGTTTTGGATGCACAATAATTATTGTTCAATTTTTACGATAATTTTAGAAGATATAGAATTTTTATATTAATCAACAAAATTAATTAACTGAAAATCTCGCTGAAAAAAATAAAGATTAAGGTATTTTTAATTTTAAAAATACCTGTAATATACAGGGTGTGTCTAAGCATATATTTAAGAACAAAAAGAAAGAATATTTTTTTCGTCAAAATTCTTCATTTTCGAAATAAAGCGTGTTAAAATTTATAATTTTTTTTTCAATTTTTTAATATTCAATATTAATTACGGACACTAATAAAAACTTTATTTACAAACTATGAAATAGTTCTTCCTAAACGCAAAGAGGTATTAAAAAAGTTAACGGGACAAAAAGTTTTAGAAATTATTAAGACGATAGTCGGCAAATTTGAGCGCTATATTTATTTTTCAACGGCAGCAATAAGTTAAGATATAAACAAAGAGTTCGGTGTTTTATTTTTTTTTTAATTTAAGTATATTTTTAAACTTTTTACAGCGCTCCAAAAATTAGGCAAAATTTTAAGAAATTTTTGGAGCGCTGTAAATGTTTGGCAAGGTATTATTTGACTCCAACTTCTTGTTAATTAACCTTAAAAGTTAAACTATAATACCAAATTTCTTTATAAATTCTATTAGTATAAAAAAAATAAAATGAAAGAATTGAAGAAGAAACCCTTCAGCAAACAAAAAAAAATGTTTTTTTGAACGAAAGTCCTAATCCCAGTAGATTTTGAGAATAATTAAGGACAAAAAATAAGTACTATAATTAATATGGGCATTAAACATGAACTCATCATCTAAAGTTATACCAAGATCTACACATTCAGTTACTCTTTTCAGACCTTATTCTAAGGATTTTTTCGAACGGCACAAATATGAAAGACGGGAGGCGAAGGCCCAAATAGATTTTTTTAGTGTTTTCAAGGTCATTTTCAGCAAGCTCCGCATCCATGATTTTTATGTTAAAATGCGGCCTTTTTATAAGAAACTACACCTTTTCCAGTTGTATTTTAAAACAAATCAATTCAATCTATGAAATCATCAATTGTATTTGATAAAAACCGAATTTAATTTCAAAAAGTAGCAATTGTATTTCAGAATCATCTAATGTATTTCAGAAAAAATCATTATGTTTCACTCAAAGTAAATTTTTTCGTAGAAATTTTGGACTAGCCACCAACATCCATGTCTTCCATTGCTAAAATAGCTGCATCGATTCATGTATTGTAGTGTGTTGTACTGCACGAGCACAATCACCACCAACAATTGTATTTTTGGCTTCACCAATAATTGATTCTAAGTATCTTGATACTTGTATCATTTCAATTGGGATTATCACTGGTGAATATGGACCCAAACATAATACTGTTACTGGTGAATTTTTTAATTGCCAAAGCATATTTTCGATTAATGGAATATATCTCTGTTGTGGTTTACGTTCACAATCCTCGCCAAAAACTCTTGCCTTCTTCATTTTTTTACAATTGACTCTAATATATGTTAAATTTATTTTTCTGAAATAAAATTGATGCTTTCTGAAATACAGTTGATTCTTTCTGAAATACCATTTATCTTTATTAAAATACACTTGATGATTCTAAAATACAATTGACATTGTCTAAAATAAAATTGATTTATCTGAAATCCAATTGAGACCATCAGAACGATAAGTGGCTATGATCCAAAAATCATTTTTTAGTAGAAGCAAAAAATGTTTTCTGACCAACAGTTCAAAGATATCGTTTAAAGAAAGTGTGTGGCGGTTATTCTAATAATCAGCGATTATTAAAATTTTTTCATAATTTATGCATTTTTTGTTTTGGATAAGGGAACTTTCCAACTAATTTTTTAGACATCAGATTTTTTAGGTATCTTAAAATTTTAAGAAATGTAGTTTTGTAATTTATTTAAACTTCAGGAAATATCCGAGATATCTTTGCCAAATTATGACACCAATTAATTAGGAAAACAGTTAAACTGAAAACTAGATATATTCGTTTCAAACACTCAAAGAAAATTTCATTTTTTGAATGTGATTTTGCCATATATTGAGCAAAATATAATAAATAGATTTTTCGTTCATATGGTTCATATGCACTTATCATTCTCATGTTCTCAATTGATGCTTTCTGAAATCAATTGGAAAAGGTGTGGAATACAAATTTTATTAAATTTATACTATTCAGTCACTTTTTTAAATCAAAAGCAGGAAGGCTGTACTTAAACACTTCGAAAGAAATTGGCTATAAATCTATTGCCTTCGAATTTTGATTCTTTTTGGTTATTTTGAATAGTGGAATCGCAGATTAACTGCACAAATTTTGGATTCCCACTGCACAGTTTAAAATTCCCACTGCACACTTTGTGTCCAGTTGCATGTTAGAATAAGGCCTGACTCTTTTTAGTTGCAAATTTTCTAATTTATAATCATAAAGCAACTTGTGTACCAATCTACTAAAAGTCATAATTCAACATTTGTTAATATTTAAGTAATTTATGTAAGGTTCATTAAATTGACACTAAGAAGTCAACGCACATAGGTCATTCTGCAAAAGTTCACAATGAGTAATTAACTCAATTTTACGATAGATCTAAATATAGTCGGCATTTAGGAACATTGGAGATTTAATACAGTTAACAACATCGTTAGTAAAAATTAAAAGCAACATGGGTCCAAGTGAGATCCTTGAGGAACCAGGATCATCATTACTAAATAACATCTAATTGATAACTATTGTATATTGACTCGGAAATATATTGTGTGATGTTGATGATTGATGAGGTTGAAAAGTTGATATTTGGTGTTTTACTTTGTAATGAATTTGATTACTTAAAATACTATCTTTGAAAAATTACACACTAAGGAGATTCACTGGTTTTTACAATTAAGTTGAAGATATAGATTTATGATTCAGCAAATATATAGGCAGTCTTTTAGTAAAAATGATGGAATAGAGTCTGTACCCACAGTGAAAGAACCTTTTAAGTTTTTTGAGCGCCTAAGAACTGTTTCCAAATCAGTTTTAAAATTACAAAATGCTTCAGTGCTCACTTTGATATCCGTGTTTGTTGAGGAGGCATCTTTAACATCATTTGGCTGTAAAAAATGAACCAGAGAAATTGATTATAGAGCCAGCATAAGTCCAGGGATTCTAGATATATTTTTTAAGGAATTTACATTCGACCAAATTTTAGATGGATCTTTATTAATTTGAGATTCAGCATTGTGAATGAATTTAGTTGAATGCAATGGACAAGAATCCATTCTTGTATAAAAAATAAAATGAGTATGAGGTTAATGTGTCAAATATTTTAACATAAATTTCAACTGTCGACGATGGTGGAATATATAAACAAATTTAGAAAAACATGTATTGTGTATATGAAGCTTGCATCCAACCACTTCGCAATTTGAAGATAAACAGAAATTAATGTTAATTTTCTCAGAGTTAAGCGTGTTTTTGATTCCAATTAAAACTCCTCCACCGTCTGAGAATAATTTACCTGTGTGAACACAGATGAAGTTAACCAGGTTTCGGTTAGGTTATAATGTCGTTATTTCACTTACAAAGATGGTTGCAACACTGTGGCGAATAATCTAATCTGTTAAAAAAATAAATGACGGAATAAATAAATTAAATATAATTCATTTTATTACAAATTATTCTTTTTAAATAAAACCCTGAGTCAGAAAATCAGTAAAATTTAAAAATAAATGTCTACTTTTTCAAATTTTCTTTTTTTAATAGAAATCGAAAAATACGTATGCACCACTTTTCTTTATAGATATATTATTTATATTACACATATGTAATGGAACAGAATTTCTATCAAACTCAGGTAATGAGTCAAATAATTGGGAAAATATTTAATATTTGTTTAGCCAATACCAGAATGTAAGCCTGTAAATTTTTTTTATTACGCATACCGGATGTAAATGAAACATGCAAGGGATCAGGGATTCAACTCTTTATATTCTTTCTATATTTATGAAAATAAAAATTTAAAATTTGATTTTACCGAAAATCAAATCAAATTTATTTTTTGATTGTAACATCCCATTTTGTTCATAGTTTAAAAAAATAAATTTGTTTAATAGCTTTTTTTTATTACTTTCAAAAAATAAATGTACCTACTCGAGATAGTAAATAATTTAAAAAGTATGAAAATAAATTGGGTATAAAATTTATCATTATAAAATCTTGCTTTAAAAAAAATGAGTGAATCCTCATATTTGTATTTAAATGGAGTTATTTGCAAAAATCCTCCTCAAAAAAATTCGTTCGTCGGCATAATTTTTTCACGAATAAACCTAGTTTATATCAACATAATTACCAGAATTCTATGCGTTTATTAATGGAAGTTCATAACAATATTCCAGCCTTCGTTTTCTTACATAAAAGACTGACTTTGTTGGACTGTATTTTTAGTAATGACTTTAAACGTATTACAGACTTTAATTCCTCTATTTTAGCTATTAAGCTAACAATTAAAAGACCATGAAATCTACAACAATACATTAATTTTTGCTCTCGCAAACTTCACTAACGTATATTTTGCAGTAGGTACTCATATTATCATTTATAAAATATATTTTGTGCAGAAAAAAGCTCGAGTTATAAAATACTTTCATACAGGGTGATGATAAAGTTTGGAACATAATTCATAACTAACGTATTAAATTTTTTTGAAAAAATCCCCCGGACCGATATTTTTAGTTTTTAAAATTCCATCTCTTGGTATAATAAGAATATTAATGACGTCACTGGTGATTTGGCAATGACGTCATCATCGATTTTTTTAAATGGAAACCTCCAGTTTTTTCACTCGTTTTTGGTAGACGTTTATGTGACTTAAACGATGATATAAAAAAATAATTGCATTTGTGAACAAATTTCCGTATAAAATGTAAACTTAAAATTAATTTGTACTATTAAATTTGAAAGATTTGAAAGTTGTATAAGATTTATTTTGGTTGATTTCAATAAACGGTAAATTTAAAATTTTATTCTTTGTAAATTTCTTTACATTTAAATGGAATCAAAAAATTAGTTTTTCAAGACTATTTATTAAATTTTGTTAAATACCTTTAACATTTTACATTCGCATTAGAATGCGCATTATTTCAACATTTACTTTCTTTTGTAATTATTAGTAACTTCAAATTCTTTTAAATTATTTTATCAAACCTTTTTCGTTAAAATAAAAATTTCCAAAAGTGTTTCGTTGGGTAGCTACAGACCATCAAATTCTTGAAAATATTTCAAGTTTTTTAAATTTCTAAAAATTGGTTTTAACGATCGAGTTCAAATTTGGTATATGAATTTATTTATCCAGGAAAAGGTATTTTTGAACAACATATTTTAAAATAAAGTTATTTTTGGTTCGCATTATATCCATACTTTAATTTTTATCATTTAGTTTTAGTATCAATTGAATAAGATTCTGAACCAAAAACAAAAATATGCCTATAACATCCAAAATATTGCGTTCACAGAGCAGGTATTTATATTTGTAATAAAGAACAGAGATTACTAATATTATTGGAAAATTTTGTTTTGACTTATTTTTTTTTCTAACATAATAATCAATCAGAAAAATAATTTAGGCCATTCTTATGAAAATAGCTCGGCTAAGTTAAAGAGAATATAAATTTTCTTATAAATATTAATTGATGGAAAAGTGATATTACATTCACCCAGAACTTTAGTGAGTTTCCTTAAAAAATTTCCGACGGTTAAATTCATAACCAACCCAACCAAAATTTAAATTTATTTCTGGAAGATATAAGTGGGACAGTTGGAAGTGGACATGTTTTCAAGCGGAAGTTTTCAATTTCATTAACATTTACTGGAACATATGTGAAAAAGCTCACATAAAGTATTTTTATTATCAACTTTTTGCTGCAAGCAATGATAAAATAACATTTTCTCATATTAAAACGGCTTATATATTTAAAATAATTTCTTCCCGAGTAATTATCTTTTTAATAATTATGTGAGTTTTTTATATGTGATATAAGTAAATCTAAGAAATGCACGAATAACATATTATATTTTTGTTAAGTTTTATTGCTTTATCATTTAAGTAACTTACGTACAATAAAGAAAACTTTTTGTCTCTTTGTAACAAAAAATTAAAATGGTAGATATTTGATACATTTGCTTAATGGTGCGAGAAAATGACGCCAATAAACATTAATGGTTGTAATGACTCTAAAATTGCAAACTGCAAGCTTTCCATGTTTTAATCATACACTGCAATTAGCAATAATAGGCACTATTTGCACCAAAAAAACAATTTCTGATTTAATCTACCATTGCAGTAAATTTTACACTTAATTTATTTAAAATTGCGATAACTATTAGTACACAATTGCTACTTCAAAACTGATCTTTATAAATTTCTTAGGTGGAAAAATTTTCTCTATTTTTGTAACAAAAAAATACTTATTTTTTTTTTAATTTTTAATGATTTTACACAAAAAATTATTATAGTATACCTGCAGCTTCGTTTCCAATTATTTTGAAAGTTTTATAACATATAAAATTATTATTATAAAATTGAATTATATAAAAAATCAGATAAAATTAGTTATTTTCATATTGGATGAAAATATGTAAATGAGAGAATCCCAATGAACGTTGTAATTTAAAACATGGAAATTTCATCCTCAACATCCAAAGCCTTTGTATAAAATATTTAACAAGAAGGATAAATAAAGACCGTCAAAAGTAAGCGGTAATATGCAAAGCCTAAGTCGACGCCGTTCCTCGTCTTCCATTTTAAACTCTTATCACTTTAAACTGGAAGTTATATTTGAAGGACTCACTTGTTATACCCCCTAACTTCTTGTAATTTCTTAAATCCTCGTCTTGCAATTATATTCTATGGAAAGTTTCGTACTCGTTCATACGCAAAAATAAACATTAAAGTTGCAAATTGGGGAAACGAATTTAGTTTTTAACAAATTTTAACTAACTTTACTTTTATTTGAAAATATTTATATTCCATTTGGTTTAGAGATTCATCTTTAATAACTTATGTATCTTTTGATCATCCCAATGAAGTTATCTTTTATACTACGAACTGGATACACAGTTATTACAACCAATTTAATTTAAAATTTGTTATAGGTAGTTTCTGACATAAAATGTTTTAAATCAGCATAATTACAATATTCGTACATTTCGAAGATCAGTCAGGTATTTTTAAATCCAAGCCCTAAAATATTTTATTGCCTCGACAATATGACTATCTGACAAATCCGTAAAACTCCCACAGTTTGAGTGACAGTGACCTACTTTGGTCGTTTATAGAAAAAATAAAGTTTTATTAAAAGTAGTTTTTTATATTACTTTTGCTCTTAATAAAATTATTTGCTATTCTTTTCTAAAAAATTTAGTTTAAGTCTGTGAAAGTGTAGACACCTTATACACACCCAGTATATAAAAAAGCTAAATGTAGTCTTTAAAACTTGAAACTATTAAAATGATTTCCTATTTTTAAATGTTCTAAAGCGTTTTTGATATACAGTGTGGACATAAAATAAATCCCCCCCCGCTAACTTTTCAACTGTTATGTTTTGGATTCTGAAAATTTGTCTACGAAAGTATTTAATTGCAAACTTTCTAATAAAGCTATTTTTGATTTTGTGAAACTTCCGGTTATACCGGAAGTGGATGGCAACTTTTTTATTTTAAATGGAACACCCAGTATATTTTTGCATTTTCGTATTCTCCATAAATATACCAATAAATTTAAAAATCGCATTTTTATGCAACTTCATTTACACCTGAAGTGGGACCCAACTGCCCCAACTTCTTTATTTTAAATGATTTTTTTGTTGCAATTAAGTTAATAACATTAAATTTACACAAAATAAATTTTTATCCAAGAAATTTCCTGTAGACTACTGCCAAGACGTGGAAGGTGATTATGTTAATCAGCAAAATTAACGAACTTACGGTTAAACATAATTTTGTTTAAATTTAATGTTATTAATCGTAGAGCACACTATGCTAGGTCAATTTAATGGTATATATTTTTATGGAGAATACGAAAATGCAAAAATATGTATATTGGGTATTCCATTAAAAATAAGAAAGTTGCCATCTACTTCCAGTATAACAGGAAGTTCCACAAAATCAAAAATACCTTTATTAGAAAGTTCGCAATTAGATTCCTCCGTAGAAAAATTTTCAGAATCAAAAACATTTACTTTATGTCTGTACTGTATATGTTTTTTATTTAAGTCTGATTATTACTATGAATCGTATCAACTTATAAATATTAAATCTTTCGGGATAAGTTAAAATTTAATAGGAATATAATTTTGACATAAAATCGATATTAACATCCCAATGCTTATACTAGATTAAACTAGTAACTTTCTAGTTATCAATTTATAGTGGATATTTCAATTTTATAAAAGATAATATTAAATGAGTTTAAAGAGGTTGGACTTAAACTTAAATCTAATTTGATTAAAATATTTAGGTTTTATTAAAAAAAATATTTTGTTCATTTCAAACAGAGTTAAAAAACATCTAAAAATATGCATATCTATCTTACACTTGTAAGTAAGTTTTTCAGAAAATGCAAGCAAAAATCTTTTATAAACTACAAAATATTATTTAGGTACTATTTTTCAAAATAATATCATCTATTATTTTTCCTAAATAATATTTTATTTTAAGAAAATTTTATAAATAGTAATTTTTGCGTATAAGTAAGTTAAAGTTATAGTTAAATAAATAAAAATTGGTATGAAATTAAGAAAATTAATCAAATCCAAACTATGTATGAATAGAAACTGATTTAGTAAGGGGTGAATAATTTATTTTAAATAAACAAATGCAAACTATACTTTTATTCAATCCGAATTTTTATAAAACTTTCAATAATCATAGTTTGCGTTTCTCTACATAAAATAATTTTATATGATCAACACAATTGTTTATTTATTAAATTATATTTGATGAAAGAATCTTGGATTTATAAATAAAAATATAATTAAGTATTCAATTTTTAGCCAGTTATAATTTTCAATCAGGAACAAACTAGGTTACACAAAATGAAAAAATAAATTTTTGTTCATTTTATATTCAATGCAGTGTGGTTGTTGAATTGTTAAATTTGATGGGTTGATTAAAACCTGCTATATCTTTTTATAACCTTTTATTGGCCCGGCGCATTCGCCAAAATATTCTCCTGTTCATAGTCGGCACTACCAAATGTTGCCGAAGTAAATATACTTATATATTTTAATTAGTTTGCTTTATTATTGATTCATTTACAACTTTGAGAATATAATTAATATGAAATATTTTGACAATTACTTAAAATCAGCTTGGGGAGTTTGTTCCGGTATTTAGCTGATTTAAAAAACGAAACGATAATATGATGAGATTAATTCTGTTGATTTAATAGATATGTATGTATTTTCTACTTGAAGTAGTAGTAGATTTTATTTCTTTATTTATTCTTTAAGAAGGTCATTAAAACTTTAAAAACTCTAAATTCTGTTTTTAATTTTTTTTTATTGTTTGAAACACCAATTAAGTGAATTTTATATGGTTTCTGGTAAAGTATTTCTCTAATATTAAATAATTGAGTAATTTTGAAATTCGCTTGATATTTGCTGTTTTGGTTATAATTTTTTTAATTTTTCTGGTACACAGAAGAGTTTTAGGAAATTTTTGGAGCGCTGTTTTGAAGTTCTACAATATTTTTACTAGTTTTAATATTTTGTCCAATCTGATGATATTTCCTATTAAGGTAAATGTTTTGAATTTTGATTTGTGCTTCTATGTAAATATACCAAATAAATATTCAAAATGTATAAACTTATGTCTTATGTTCAATCCATATTTTTAGATTACTGTAAGGTTTTTGATATAATTAGTCTCGAGGTCATGACATAATTTCTTGAGTACTCAGGATTTAAAGCATCTGCAATTATGTTAATTAAATATTTTTATCTGAGCGAAAGCAAAGAACCTTTTACGAAAACGTCTACTCAAAAGCAGGTTATATTACCTCAGTTGCAACTCAAAGTTCCATTGTCAACTTTCTTTTCCTATTGAGGAAATAAATGAAGCGGACATAAAAATCAATTCCAATTTAAACAAATTAGTCAGTAATTTTATAATAAAAGCAATGTCAGAAAAACAAAAGCTATCTTGTTTTCGATCCAAAGAACCACGAATAGTTGAGGTAAATTTGCAGATTTATCTTAATAATACCATTGTTCATTATTTAATATATTTATCTTCTTTTATCTTTATTTTTATTTTCTAATTTTTATTTCCCCTTTTCAAAAACTTTGTGAAAAACGCCGCTGTTCGCTGGACATGCGCCTTTTAGTTTTTGATAATGTATTGTAATTTTCTGTTTATTTTCTACTTATATAATTTATGCGATAATTTAATTCAAAGTAGTAAAACTTAAGTAACAAAAAATTGGAAACTATCAAATGGTATTCTATACATATATTTAGGTGTGTTGTAAATCACTTTAGCATAAATAAATTTAAAAATTGCCTTAAATATGTATTGTTAAATTAAATTATGAATATAACGAATATGATATAATATAAGCATGTTTTTTGAAAATGTATATAAATGGTACATTTTAAATTTCAGATCCTACATTATGTTAAAAGTTATGTAATTCATTTTACTTAAATCTGTGAATTTGCATTCATTTTTGTCAAAGTTCTGACCATCATTTCAGTTAATTTCTTAATTATGTTAATGATGCATTAGATTTAATCCGAAAGTAATGCGAATATAAATCATAAAATCTCATTAAAAGTTTATTTAGAGGTTTACTAGTCACCACTTTAATTAATAAATTTATTAGTATCTCGCGTATATGTTGTATATTTTAGTATAAGCAAATAAACCTATTCATATTATAAATTCATATACGCATTAAGGTTTTTTTAAATTACCTAATTTGAAAAATGAGACCATTAAGATTAAACGAAATTAAAATCTAAATTTAGATTTAGATTATAATATAATACCTAACAATTTAGTACCTATGTATTTGTTTATGAAATACAAAGTTTTCCAATATTCAAAGTTTAATTGGAGATTCTGCCTCATTAAAGACTTTTTAAAGATTACTAAGTTATGGCAAAAAATATTTTAGTTCAACGTTTTGAAAATCTTTGATACCTAAAGTATATTACTTTTAATGTTATGACGACTAAGTTGAAGCTAAATGAGAGATTAAAAAAGTTTCACATTAAAAAACTACTCTAAAAATTCTTAAATTAAAGTAGAAACGTGAAGGAATTTTTGTTTTCATCCTTCAGGGGTATCCAGTAAAATAATTATCATTTTTTCTTTCAGTTTATAAAAAATTACAAGAAACGTATTTGTCGCTTACAAAAACAAAATTTGGGTCATCAGGCATCTGTTTACATAAAATATTTCAAAACTAACCTGAAACTATCATTAAAAATTTTAAGGCTATTGTTTACGAGTTTTTATTGTACAATCACGCTCAATTATATTGAGGGCAGAAAAGAAATATTTTAACCCAATTGGTGATTCAAATTAATTTCAATGTAAAGCACCTAACCTTGGTAAAATTTATGTGGCAAGTGGCAACCATAACAATGTTATGAAAACTAACCTACTTCTGACGTCATTCCATTAGTTCCGCATTCAACCGCAAGAGGAAGATCGCTTCAAAAACCAATACAAATCGTTCGGAGGGACACGAAATCACTCGAACCTTGAATGAAATGAACATTTACTTTAAAATTGGAGATTCCAGTTGTATGGTGATCCATATTATCCAAAAGGTGTAACGTAGGGCGAAAATAGTATATTACGCAATGAGCTAGAAAGTGAGGAATTTCGTGCGAGTGTGAAAATAGCCGAACGAGGCGCTAGCCGAGTGAGGATATTACACGAGCACGAAATTCACTTTCTGCGTGTTGCGTACGCTAATTTTCCGACGACAACGGAGATTCTGCGACCATTATTAATATTTTGTAGTATCAACTAAATAGTCAAAACCTATGTTAACATCAGCTGACATGGAAGTTATCGATTATTTTTAGTTAAATGTACCTAATTGTAGGTGGCGCCTCCAATAGATGGCTTTCGGAATTCCTTCGCAGCGCCTCTATCGAAAATTACAAGAAGTATTTCAAAGTTACAAAACAGAAAACCAACATCACTACTGTAGCAATGATAGATTTTCTAAACCATAATTATAAATGACATATACGATTTTCTCATATGGTCGTTGGAAAACAGGTTTTCGTTTGGTAATTATGATGTTGGCGGGGTCCTTTCAAATTTCGTAACATCTCGTGTTTGCGAACGCTTGCTATTGGGCCATAAAATTTCTTTGTGTTCTCGATATCTTTGAGCGTCATTGTACGTTAGAATCGAAACTGATACTTTAAAGAATTGGGTTTTAATGACTCGCATACTATATTATTATTAGGTATGTTTATAAAAGCAAGTTTTTGTAAATTTTATATGATTTTATGATTAAGGTCAATTAAAGATGTTTAAAACTGTTGTTGGATAACTTCCGTCAGAACAACCGTGGTAAAGTTTAAAGTTGAAAAGTGTGTACAGTTCAGTGGTATGTTCAAATCCCAATCGGGATTGAAGGAAGAGACAACCCTCTTTGGTTATACACATGCATACATCAAGTGTCAACCGCTGGGATTGGGAACTTATCGCAAGGGACTGGGGCCAAAAAGTGTCACCCCTTTACGTCCGCGTCGAATTTAGATATCACGTCTGAACTGTGTGCACGTACACGATGAGGCCCACGTGCCAACTCAAGCAATTACTAGATTTTGTAATTTAATTAAGATTCTTTTAAGCGCGTTTCATTTGCATTATGTGTTCGTGATGTATTTATTATTGTAGGTAGATGGTACTCTTAGTTTTATGTGAGGCACGTAATAGAGGGCTTATGTATCGACAATACGTTATAGTTCTCGTTTCTAGTACCAGAATGTTTGCGGCTTGTATTCCCAGTTGGTCTATTCCGGCCTGGCCCGAACTAAAAGATCGATGTGGCTCTGACGTCATTCGGACCCACCCATGACGTCACAACTGAACTAAATATTATCGGAGGACGATGCACTTGAATGTTGAATCGCTCAATCTTAAGCGGCCTCGAGCAAATCGGGGTTGACAGGATTTTAAGATAAAACGGGTAAACACCTTCGTTCCTTTTACTGCCCTCATTTTTATTATTACCAAAGCAGGATTAATATTTTCTTTAGTTTCAACAAAGGATAATGCAAATTATGTGACAATATCAAACGGACAACGTATTTATTCAACACCGTTCTAAAATAACACGAATAATAATAAATACTCCTATCATTTTTTTTTTAATATTAAAACAAATACTTTGATAACTTTTGCTGTATTAATTTAATTTTAAAAAATGGACAGAAAATTCCTGTTTGAGATTACAAATTAAATATCCCAAGTTTATTATTAATAATTTTAATATTTTATTCATAAGAAACTTTTCAACACGAAAGATAATTTTCGTTTTATAAAAAATTTACTGCTACCTAAATAGTATCTCGTCAAAATCGTTCGAACTTGACTTTTTTATCACCCAATGTTTAATTCACGTCTATGAATAAAATTTTTATTATGAAGAATATTCGAAATATCGACACCTTATTGCTACTATGTTGTTTCCAACAAAATTTAAATCATGTGATTTTTTGCTTATTTTTTTCTCCAAAATATGTAATATCTATTTAGCAACTATTTCACTCGATTTTATGTTATCGACCACTAACATGTTGTAAAATTTTACTTTTGTGGGATACGACCTACATATTAGCAATAAGGTGCCGATATGTCTACATATTGCTTTCGGATTTACTAATTTTTAAATTTCTTCATAGGTGTCATAAAATCTTATTTAGGTAAAGAAACGACAAATTATTTTTTTTTTAAATTACCAATGTAACGGATCTAGGGGGTTATTACTCTATTCAACCCTATTGGACAAAATCCGACTTCCAAAAGTCCAAATGACAAAAGCCCACGCAGAAAAGTGCATGCGGGCAAAAGCCCTTATAGACTAAAGCCCATGTGAACAAAGTACTCAGAACCCCATACAGAAAAAAACACAAGCAGACAAAAGTCATTACAGACAAAAACTTGCACAGACATACACTCTAAAGGACGAAAGCCTAAGCAGACAAAAACGTAATGGAAAACAAAAGCCACAACAGACACAATTTTGCATATTATACATTTAAGTTGACCTAATACATCATATTGTGATTTCCTTTCCATTTAAACAAAATGTTATTTAAACAATACCCCATGGGTAGCAAATCCCAAGAAAAAACTCATGGGATAAATTTTGAATGTTAATGTGAATTTTTAAAAATAGACATTCATTTATTTAACAGAATGTCATAACCCAACCTTGAGTATTTTCAGCGTTAGCTATCTGCACTTGTTTTTGTCCCGACAAGGTTTTGTCTGCTTGGGCACTTGTTCGCCCTTTCAGTTAAATTGTCCAAATAGTTTATGAACCATAACAGACTTTCGAATTAACTACATTTTCTATGGGAACAAAATTCAATGACCCGCCAAAAAAACTGGGCTGTTCCGACCCTGACTATTGGGCTTTTATCGTAATCTCGTCTACTTACTAGGATTTTCTTCTGATAACTTCTTTTTGGGACACCCTGAATATGCAACAAACCTAACCATAAAGCTATGTATATAACTACCAATTAAAAGCTGGGAAATATGTTGACCAACGAGTTGTCGTGAACTCGCCAACATGATCACATAGCTTGGTTCATCAACAATTTATGTTGAAAGTTCAAATTCTTTTTGGTAATTTTTGAACCATAATTCAAAGAAAGTCCTTTAAACTGAAATTTCATGTTAACAAAATTTGGTAAACATTTTCAAGAGATGATGGAATCTCCTGATATAATGATAAACGCAGCACCAATACCATTCCCAGTCGGTAGATCTAAATCGCTCTTCATTAAATGAATTTGATTTGAACGCGCAAAATTGTTGGCAACAGGTTTCCAGACAAAAATTGCTGTATCTATACCAACAAACGTAAAATTATATCCGGTTTATAATTAGGTTTAGTATGATTCAGATTCTAAATTTAAAATTTGATATTTAAATCTTTCATAATAATAATAAAAATCAGTTTATATTTTTTAAATGTTTACATACTACATTACTTCTGTTCTTGTTACCAACTTTGCTCAAGCAAATCATATTCGATCTCATTTTCTCCTATAGAACTAAAAAGAGAATAAAGTAATTTGCTCAAGCAAATTAGTCAAATTTTAGTAAAAAAATGCAACAATTTGATTGTAAATAACTATTAGGATACACAGAAAATAGTAATATTTGAAAACTGAAGAAACGAATAAGTCTGCAGCAGTCTGAAGTTTTCGTAGTTATCAAAACAAAAAATCTAAAATAGTTAGTGTAAAATTCTAGGTAAAATAAAAAATATTTCATTTATTTTTTATAAATCTTAAAATTATTGGCTTGACACGTTGACCGTTTTACAACGATTTTGTCCCATTCAGTTAATGGGATTTTTTTAATTTGTTGATGAAAATGAAATATCTTACTATTTTAATCACATATCGAAGTACATTAATTAAAATAGTGATAGCGTCATTTTTTTTCCAAATGTCTTTTTCATCTATTATAGATGAAATATTTAAAAATAAAATTCCAAAAATAACTGAGGAAACATTATATTACGAGATGGGTATAAAATAATTCTGCAAATTATCTACATGCAGTTTATACACATTTGTAACTAAGTAGATGGTATTTAGTTCGCATTTGCCATTAACTGGATTGTAATCAAAAGGCTGGCCTCAAACACATAAAGGGTTCATCATCAATGGCTGCTATTTTGCAATTTATATAAACTAAACATAGTTTTAAATCATATCAACTGAATATCTGCTTATTTTATCACTAATTGATTAATTTTAATAGTATTAGTTTGCATCAATTAATTTAGTAAATCAAAGGTTTAAATCAACCAATTTATATTTTAAGTTAAAATTATACTATCTTAATTTCTTAAGAAAACATTACAAAAATTTTCAAAGTTCTATCTTTGTGCTATTTATAATTCCTTCATTGGTACAACTTTTTTCCTCCTGAAATAGGTTTATCGATTTTGTTCGTTAATAATTTTCTCATTTTTTGTCACGCTCTTACGGTTAATATGGGCATTATTGAAACTCATACTCGTCACCTTGGTAACAACAGCTGATATTTGTCGGTAAGTTACAGACTACCAATTTCGATCCTCTATTCATGCAAATTGGGGAGATATGATAATTTTTTACGCTGGAGATTTTCTCATCTCTTGCAAAAATATATATTACATCTCAATTTCTGTATTCTTGAACATTATAAAGTTCTACATCCTCCGATTTGGCTCTGAATAATTTCGAACACTAAATGCTTGTTGCCAAATGTTTTATGCAACTCCTAATCAATGAAATTAGAACAATTTGGCCTTTGGCCTCGTTGTAAAATCGAGAAAATCTTGGATACATCAATGAGTTTATTTTCATTACTACAACTGCTTTCATTTTTAGAGAGATTTCGTTGAGATTCCGGAAAAACCTTCTTTGCTTGGTATAGATATGTATAAGCTTTAGGTTAACCTTAAATTCAGTAATAAAAACACCCCATGATAAATAAATAGAATAATTACAATTTTTTTGATTAAATTTAAATTTCCTAAGGCCAAATTATAATCAAAAATTATGAAATTTCACTGAAAAACTTTTTTATTTAACCAAATAATTAAATTGCTTGATCAAAATACTTGAAATTGAAGGCATTACCTAATCACCTATTTGAAAATAATTAAGGGTGCGTTCCGTGTTACACATATGCGGCATATGCAGCACAAAACGCGTTCCGAGTTCGACATAGGGCGCATAAAATTTGTCTTCGGCGGCCATTAGGGTTCTACATATCGCGCATATCGTGCACTACCTTCGGAGCTGATGCACGATATGCAAGCATGCGCACTTGATACGGTTAGGGTAATTAATCGTGTCTAACATTATTTTTCAAATTGCTTTTTGTAAAAATGAATTCTTAAAAAATATTCGAGTGTTTATAAATAGTAAATTAATCTTCTTAGAAGATTGTTAAAACGGTAGGAAGTTTTCAAGTACATTTATATTTTTATTAAAGTTATATTAAGTTAAAAACTGAATATTTTTATTTATTATTACTGTATAAGGACCCACTCCCATTATAGAACGAAGTTTAAAATAGTTGGCTGACATTTTTGGATAGGTGCTGCGCGAAAACCGTTCCGACTTATATGTACCATATGCACATAATACAACTCGGAACGCTGCATATATATTTGCTGCATATGCTACATATGTTCAACTCGGAACACACCCTAAAAATAATTTTATCAAACCATCAAATATTCAAAATCAAATCAAAAAAGTCTTTGCAACCGATTGTATATCGGAAAAATGCTTTGGGGCAGGACTTCTACTGGAATATTTCCAAGGATAATTTTTTGAAATACGTTTTGTAAAATCACTTAATTTTTAGATTTCACGGTCAACGATTAACGGATATATCGAGCAAAATTCGGTCGTTATAACCGGATTCGACTATACAGGGTGGCCCAGATTTTACTTCCCAGGAAATATCTCGGTTATTTGAAGAGATAAAAATATAAATCAAAAAGTGCTTTGAATGGCAGCACTTATACCTCATAATTTCATTCTAAAAAAATATTTTTATTTACCACTCTTAAGACGCCATCATCAACTTTTTTTTCTTTAATGGGACATCCTATTTTTTATAATTGATATTGCGTCTACAATTTATTCTAGAAACAGTGATATGCTACACTTAGTATTTTAAGTACATTTTGTGAATAAAAAAAAATTAAAATATTGATCGAAGTAGTATGCAAAATTATTTATTTAGTATTTTTAGGAAAAATTTTTAAATCTAAACTAACTTAACTTAACCTAATTTAACTGAACCTAACTATAAATTAGAAATTTTGTTAAAAAAACTAAATAAATAATTTTCCATAATACATACTTCGATCAATATTTTAATTTTTTTATTCACAAAATGTACTTAAAATACTAAGTGTAGCATATTACTGATGCTAGATGCAATATCAATTATAAAAAATAGGGTGTCCCATTAAAGAAAAAAAAAATGATGATGGCATCTTAAGAGTGGTAAATACCAATAATTTTTTTAGAATGAAATTATGAAGTATGAGTGCTGCCATTCAAAGCACTTTTTGATTTATATTTTTATCTCTTCAAATAACTGAGATATTTCCTGGGAAGTAAAATCTGGGCCACCCTGTATTTTCTCAAAATTATCAATATTATTTTGGGGCCTCAAAATTTAAAATTGCCTAAGGCCCCATAAAGGCATAACGCGCCACTGCCTCTGTGCCTCTTCATATGTTTGTACGTTTGTAGACGTATTTTATTTCCTCAGATCTCTTTTAGTAGTCTAAAGTCTATAGTACGACTTTAGATTTGCAGTGGATGCGTTTATTTCGTTATTTACCCATTTTTAAGTTGGTTTCTTTTTGTTTTTAATTATTATTATTATTGAAAATACAACTCAAAAAAGTAGATGTTTTAAGATATCAAATTATTATAGGAGAGGTGAAATTGTTGTAAATTACAAAATTAATTACTCTACTACCAGCTTGCAATCAAGAGATTTGATTAATTGAAGTAACTACTGCTACATAAACTCAATTCTTCAAGTTGTTAATGCTTGCCCTCCATTTTATAAGTTGTTTTATACTTTAAGTGAAATTATCACTTCCAAAAATAAATATTGGAAACATACACACTTAATTCAAGAGTTTCATTTACTACTGGAGTAAATCTTTGTTCTGTTTCAAAGAAACAGGAATTGTCTGTTTCAGTTAGACCTTTTCAGCCATATTGGATTTATAAAATATTGAAATGAAGTGATTTATTTGGAGTTAAAAGTCGGTAAGAATATGGGGTTAATGATGAAATGTTGGAATTAATTAAGTTATTTAATGGGGTTTGATGGTGACAAAAAATGGCAGATATTTGATCTAAACAATGTAAGAGCAATTACAAGAGACTGAATATATTTATTCGTATTAGTGATTTATTTAGAGGATATTTTCGAATCAGACTTCATGGAGTAGGAGATGAAATTACTGACAATATACAACCATTTTTTACCATACAGTTAAACATTTAGAAAGTCAGTACAATTAAGGAAGCTCTTAATACATTAATTTGCATAAAAAATGAAGAAGTTGAAACACGGCAGCAACTAACTATCGAGAAATTACCAGCTGTTCTTATTTTGCATCTAAAATACTTTGATTTTAAATATAATAAATGTACTAAGATAATTAAGCAATTGGAATATCCAATTGATCTTAAAATTGATACAAAATTATAATCACCTAAAAGTAAATACCAAAAGGTTTACCAAAGAAGCTTCTGACGCCCATTATATGTTTAACTGATGCTTACCATACTGGATACGTTATGTTGATGCTGATGATAAAAGTGTGCAAAAAGACCATGTGGTTAAACATGAGTATTGAGTTCCTTATTTACTTTTTTTATGGAAGAAATAATACAATGTGAAACAAATAATTGTTATTATTATTTTTTTAGACTTGCCTAATTATAATTGTATTGTAAAATACATCATTTGGGTCACCAGCTACTATATTGCTCCAGTCGTTCAACTTAGTACTCAGAAACTAGATCAATGTTTTTATTTTTCAGTTGACGAAGATGCAGAGATGTATCTTTCTCATTAGTGTTGATTTTTAAATTCAGATTTAGCTAAGAAACCTGTGCTGTATGGTGTGAAATGGTCTATTGTTTCACTTTCATCAATATTAATGTCCCCACATAGGAATAGCATGTTTACTTTTTGTTGGAATACTTGTAACATGCTGTAAGTTTGTTTTATGTTTCAATGTTTGATGACGGGGGACGGTAAGTGACAATATGCTTACTTTGATAGTTTTAGATGTCTTCATTGTTATTTTCGCGGCTTTTAATACCATTTCTGTACTGAGATTGGTGATTTGTGTTTCTTCCCTACAGGTAATGCTGTTATGTGCGAAAATCATAACTCCTCCAAACCTATGATTTCCCCTATTATAAAATGTTACTAGGTTGTAATATCCATGTTTGCAAAAAAAGCGTTCTCATTATTTGAAGAATTTTCCTTAGAGATGTTTTGCCTATTAACTTTTTACATTGGTTTAAAAGTATATATTTGAAACACTGCGGTGGGGATTATTTTGTTTGGTTTTATAGTTAAAATTTTTTGTTAATTTTATTATGTAGTCGCTTGTATCTGGGTATATTTACAAACCTTGCCATAATTTTAATATTTTATTTACTTATTAAGTCGTTTAAATTATGTTTTTATCAAAGAAAATATCATTTCTAAAAAATCCAATCCATTGTAATGATTTTTGTGAATCCAAATTTCAATCTACGACATTTAATTGATAACTAATATTCTTATGTTTTGAGAATAAGTAGAAAGTTTATTTATTTATTTGTTACAAATATTGTACCAATATACAAAATAGGTTCTCGTTCTTAAATTTCATAAATGCATAGTGTATTTGTCGGTTATGTGAAATTTTATAAACACTGCAAATAAATGCTTGTAAACAGTCCATTACAACCCATAAAATAAACATTACAGATATTTCCTTTATAGGTCTTACAGATTTTCGTAGAATCGATACATAAATCTTCTTGAGGGATACGATGTTTATTTTTATTATGTCGTTTAAGAACTATTTTTCAATTTTATTTGCGACACTGAATGCTTTTTATTGATTTTAGTATATTTTTTACTTTGTATCGTTACAATTTACCAAATAATAATTTTTTTTTTACAAATTAGGTATCTTTTCCAGAACTAAACTAATAATTTTCTTGAATTAGAATACTTATTGTCCTTCTTAGTGATATTTTTTTTTCATTTGGGGAAACTTTGCTGATAACCGATTTATCTAAGTCTAGGGTCACTCTTGTGGATAAATTTGGTTTAGTTTTTCCTCATTGACCGTTCCAACAAGGGTCACCCTAAACACAGGAGCATTTACTCCAGCTGGCATAGCTCTCAGGATCATTAAGTACGTGTAATTATGAAAGTTAGGAAAGCGAGGCGGAATTATACGAGCATATTGTTTTTTTACTTTTTTTAGGAATTCAAAATTAAAATGAAAAATATAGGTACTTGTTAATGGAACATTTTTGTAATTTTTAATGGGAAGTTATTATACACATCACAGTCATTAATACTGTGTTTGTGTGTGTGACAATACCCGATACATCGAATGATGTCTTATGGGAAGTAGAGCTTACAATACAATACAATACATTTAGAATAAAAACAAACCATTTCATCACTTTTTTGATATTGAAAGGTTTTTGTTTTAGGATGTCCTGTAATGATAGGTAATACGATATGAAAACAAATATTATATGATATATTTAGGACTTCAATAATTTGCATTATCTAAATTTTGAATACCTCAATTTCGTAATTCTAGAAAGACAAAAATTTCTTCCAAAAATACCAAAGCATTTGCGACATTGCGTTCTGCTTGCCGCAACTTTACGTTCTATAATTTAATTTTTTTTTAATTTTCATATTTTAAATAAAATTTAAATTTTTACTAGTAGTTTTCGCCTATATAATTTCTGTAGGTACATTAACAAATTACATGCGATACGATTAAATTTCCATAAGAAAATTTTGGGAGAAAACGTTAATTCCGTTCATAAACATTAGAAATACTAGTAATTTCTTTTAACTTAAATATGGTTGATAAAGTTACTAAAATGTTATCAGATTCTATATAAAACGATCAAACTTAATTTATTTTTCACTTTGTTGAATGGAAAAATAGCGTGTAATGCGTGTCCTTCCTTTTTGCTTTGAAGCAGGGCCGGAAGAAACTGTCGATCGTTTTATTTTGTTTTCCCCAAGTGCTAAAGGGCTTCACGCACCTGTGTTCACTTCTTCAACCCCTTGTATTTTCAGTATCATTAGCGTACGCCGTACGTTAATCTAAAATTGCAATGCTTTATTAAGACCCCCCAAAACTTTTGTTTTCGTGCATCATTAACTTAGAAAAAATATTTTTTCCATTAATGCCTTGATAATAAGTACAAAATTGTAAATTTGGGATACTCTCCGCTATTTTATATTTTATCCCATTTTGATTACCATTTACGATTTTACCTCGGAAAAAATAATGCGTGGTCATATATTTTAATCATTATTTGACCTATATTTTTGTGGTTTTTTACATTGTATAATTTATGAAAATGATTACTCATAAAGAACTATTCAATAATAAATTTAGTTGTTCATTAATAATAAGGAGAATTTTTGCTGTTTTAAACTAAAATCAATTTAACTAGTTTACTTTGATATATCCATAACTATTACAAATTATTTATAAACGGCTTACGTTAGAAGAATAAAGGATATTTTTAATGTCAGCTCATAAAATTTCTGACATAAGTATATTTACATAAAATGTCAATAGTCTAAATGATTCAGTTGATCAAAAATTTTGTTCCTTCAGTATCAACCCATTGAGGATATTCTCCTAAATAATCCTCTATGTGACAAACACCTTTTTCAGTTGGTTTAAATTTAAAACAAATAAGGATATATTTAAAAATTTGTGCAAATAAGTCTATTCTCATATACAAACAAATCTACTATTAAATTCATGAAAAAGTCTTTGTTATAGATAAAATCATTAAGATTATAATCGGCAAATGTGAGCCCTTGATTTTGAAATTCGCTTGATAATTGCGGTTTTGCTCATAATTTTTTTTTATTGAAGCTTTTTTAAAATTTCTTTTTTTAGTACACAGAAGAGTATTGTGGATACCAATTTCTTCTTATTTTGTTTTTGTAAGTCAAACCAAATACTCATACGACAGCAGTAAAACGGCTCTTTACAAAAAACGTTCGCTTAGCGGCGTTTTCACCAAAAATAAGAAACTAATTAAAATAATATTTTTTTCCAACGATAGCAGTAAGTTAAGGTATAAATGAAAAGTTCGACGTTTCGTTTTTGGTTTTAAGTATATCTTTTAACTTTTTACAGCATCCCAAAAATTAAGTAAAATTTTAAGAAATTTTTGGACAGCTGTAAAAAGTTAAAAAATTTACTTGAAACAAAAAACGAAACGTCGAACTCTTCGTTTATACCTTAACTTATTTCTAGCTTTGGAAAGAAAATTTTTATTTCAATTAGTTTCTTATTTTTGGGGAAAACGCCGTAAAGCGAACGTTTTTTGTAAAGACCCCGATTTAGTGCTGCCTTATGAGAATTCGGTTTGACTTACTAAAACAAAAAAGAAGAAATTTGTAGCCACAAAGCTCATCTGTATACCAAAAAAAAAAAATTTTAAAAGGCTCCTCTGGTCTTCTGGAAAAAAAGTTATGACGAAAACCGCATATATGAAGAGAATTTCAAAATCAAGCGCTGAAATTTGCCGAGTATCGACTTAAAGCTTAATTTCTTCCTTTAGAAATAAGAAATAGGAGTGCAACAAAATTGTAAAATTAGATTAGCAGCAAATTAGTATATTTAGTATTATTGTATTTCAGAATCCCTCATCCGTAAAATTAAAAGTCGCAAATATCAATTTCGCTTCGCTTCATGCAAAATCGATACCTTCTTATATACAAATTTAAAACAGTAAGAAATCAGTAATTCGCTCTTTTTTATGTCCAAAATAATATTTATTCATACATTAATAAAATTTACGTTAAATAGAAAAATCGATCTTAGCTAAACATTTTAAAAATTCATCAAACTTCCATATAACGTTTCATGATTTTTTTTTTAATATTTAGGCACTTGACTTTTTTTAAGGATCGATCTCATGAACTGAATGATATACATTTTATCTTTACGTCCAATTTGGCTTTCTTCAACCTTTGTACTCAATTATTTCAGGATGTAGTCTTAAAATTTGACACGACCGTACCCAATTATCAATGCTCACTGCTCATTCGTCACTCTATACTTATTTAGAGGATCCTCGCTGATCGAATAAAAAAGCAAACGCGTTCAAAAAATTGAATCGGTGAGTTCAAGAATAGTATTAGTCCAAAAAGTTAATTTTGAGATACTAAATTTAAACTAAATAGATTTATATTTTGTACTTGTAGTACTTGACTTGTAGCATTTGAACGCCTTGAACAGAGAAACTACAAACTATAAATCTTCTTAATAAGATGTAAGCAGTTTTTTGTTATTTTCCCCCATTTTTTCATTTACAGTAGAGAAAACTCATTTTAAGTTCTAATTTCG
Source organism: Stenus bimaculatus (assembly GCA_963971135.1). Taxonomy (NCBI): domain Eukaryota; kingdom Metazoa; phylum Arthropoda; class Insecta; order Coleoptera; family Staphylinidae; genus Stenus; species Stenus bimaculatus. The sequence continues at coordinate 64,117,562 of OZ020180.1, read as the reverse complement.
AAAAGTTATTTTCACCATAAACTTTTGCAGTTGAATGATATGTTTTGGGACTATCGTAGTATATTTTTTAATATTTTGCAATTTAGTTTAGGACGAAAACTGTTGGGATTTTTAAAACCTTAAAACATTATTACTCGTTTACTCTCAATTTTGTGCAGTTATTTTTTGGAACAAACTATAAAAAATAAATGTTGGGAACTGAAAAATGTATTTTCAAAAAAAATATTAGTATTAGCCTAACTATTTAATTGGATTTAGATTAATTGGAGATAGATATCGCTGGGTGAAATTGATCACATAACTAAATCACTTTTAGAATAATCGAAGCATACGTTTAAGATTTAGTGGACAGCGGGTAATACGAGCCATTATCAGTAAATCGGTTTATTTTACTAGCACATCACATCAATGGCAAATATAAATATTTTATAGTATTAATAAAAGTGGTTTATCTATATGATCAATTTCACCCTACGATATCAATCTCACCCCGTTTTATGGTATGCTATACCAATGTAGCTCTGGTAAACATTTGAATTATTTGTTGTAAAAAAAACATATGAATAACGAAGAAAAAAACAATCATTGACTCAGACCTATTACGACACTCGCCTCCCGTCTCGTGTCGTGTCGTGTCGTGTAATGGCTATCATTTCTCGCTCGTTAAATAATATACTATTATGGGCTCCAAATTGATGACTTGTCAATAAATTTTAATTTATTACAATTCTTTTATGATTTATGCAAGAAGATAAGTTTTGTGTGTAATTCGGATCGTAACTTGAATTTGTACCATAATGATTGACTTTACGATCCTTCGGACCTTATATGAAATTTTTTCATTATTTTGGTGTCCTTATTTTACGTAGTTTAGGTAAAATAGAAAAACAGCCCATTCGTGAAAATGTAAGTCCTTTTGATCATTATAAATAAGAACAGAAGAGTCCCGACAAATTTGTGAGAAATAGGCAAATGGGTTATGGTCTTTTAAGTTAAGAAGTGAATCTAATAAAACTGATATCAATACTGATGACTTCCGAACATCATGTTGATGACAAACTGGACGTAAGGAAACTATACGAGTGGTTAGTAATTCATGATCCCCTTTCTTCCTGAGCAAGTTTGGTGTTTTTCTTGAAACTGGCTTAACAGGAACCAGGAACCGCTTCGATTACCTATCAAAAGAAGTTGAGGTAGAAAGTATGAAACATATGGTTGTGTTAAAGTTCCGAGACAAAAAGCTACGAAGATGCAATAATGTTCGGCCTCTTTTAGCTGTAAAGTCGATCCAATGAATGATTTTGAAAAGAGATGAAGATTTCTCGACGTATTTTCGATAAACAGGAAATCGCTCCGAACCTTTATCGCTACAACTGTAAGCAGCTATATCCTGCTATTTACTGCTTCCCGTGAAGTGGGACATGAAAAAGAAATCAAACATAGAAATATATATAATAGATACATTAAATAGCGCTACCCCTCCTCAGTCATAATTTTAGATTATAAGAATCCTGGCAACATAAAAGTGAGCATTTACGCCGATATAAAGTACAATCTCCTGGAATTAGAATTTCAGAAAGTACCACAATTTATGGAAATAAGAACCGCTTTCTTACCAATGCTGAAAATGAAGAACAGTTTATACATATGCTATTATATGTGATTAAAATCAATGGCTTTGAGGTCAGGCATTGTTGTGGAGATGCCAATATTGCAATTTTACAAACAGCTATAGATAAATCTGTTCAGTTGATGGTAGGCATAGTTGCTCAAAGATATCGATATTCTAATTTTGATAACAGCTTTCGCTCGTTCCAGTGAACTGATAAATATATCTATTTAAACCTAGAATAAGATAAACTAGGCAAAAGGTATTCTCCTACTTCAGTCTCCAGGAGCATCAGGAAAAAACAGTTACTTGAAACGGAAACAATTTTGAACGTGTCTTAACTTTCTATAAATCTGAAGCACATGATGTAGTTAAAGTATCAGGAGAATTTATTTTCCTTTTTTGTATGCTTCAAAAAGCAACTTGATCAACTGCGATGCATTTCATTCCAAAAGTAGTTAAAAAACGGTAGCAAAATTGGAGTCAATCCTCCGGCTTGTGCACGTGCAGCACATCAATCATACCGAACCCACTAGTTGCAACTGTGGCTTGGTAACAAATTAGAACCCCAATAGTAGGGTTGAATTCGTCAGCAAGGTGAATGGAAGCCATTGAAAACCACTTAGGAACTGGCTTCCGATGCCATTATGCGGATTTCCTGCTCCTGTTAAAGACAGCTGCTCAAGTACCCAGTGTTCTTGTGTTAAATTTTTGTAATTATTTTGTACTTTTCTAAATAAAAAATATTTCTATACAATTAATATTATTTTTATTCGAATCAGCTACCAAAAAAAAACATGAAATCTGATACTTCACTTACCTAGTTTATACAAACACTAATTTTTCATCCTTCCTACTTCTTCACTTCCTTAAAAACATACTTGCGTATGCTAAACTTTTCGGGACTCTTTAGATTCTTGAACTAATGGAGAAAAGAAATTCTAAACGAAGTTTCATGAATGGAGCTATTTTTTCCCTAAATTATTCTTTTGGGTCTATTTTACGTGTAATATTATGATTCATCGTGTATAAAGTATAAAATACAATATGAAAGGTTACATTTTTCATAAATATAAACTATATGGTCAGTCAAATAAGCTCAAAAACTACTTCGAAAAAATTGGAGTCACGCTGGAAATAGTTTTAATCGATTTAGTTTACATCTAATACAAATATATTGAGTTTGTCCCAATTAAAAAAATGGCATGTGCCCCTCGTTGGTTCAAGGATGGAAAATTTAGTAAAAGTTTTATGAAAATGTTAAAATTTTCCTAAATTTCTACCCATGAGCCAATGAGGGGCTCATGCCAATTTTTTATGAGGGTTTTATGACACAAATTTTTATTCTTTTCATTGGCATGCAGTATGAAAACGTAGAAAATCGTATTTATTTATTACAAGATCACATGACTGTTTGAACCCTTTAGGACTATGTGAATCACATGCCTACAATTTTCAAAATTTAAATTTATTTTACCTATCTTTTACTAAAACGGCAAGCAATATTAAATCCTAAGGAAAATATTATTCTTTGCAATTTTAAATAGCGTCGATTGAGTACTAAACTTTTAAATTTAATCTTCAAGATATTGGAGAAAACTTAATTTTCTGACCGAACACGGATTGATCTTTTTTTTTCAGACTTTATGGTGACATGTGACAAGATTTACATCAGTCTCCATTAAACCTGAGTTCATAACCAGTTCGTCTTCATCGATTGGAGAGTTCATACATGACTGACCTTTGCACCCTTTACAAATATCACGGCATCCTTTAGTGCACTTGCAGGAAATTGAATTGAGAAGTTCCTGTGGTGCTGCCTCTTTAGAAGTCGTCAATGGGAAAGCACATGTTTTGAAGTCTTCCATCCAAAAGATAGAGGATTAAGTTGTTACCTTGTTCTCGCACTGCTGCCTCAGTGGGAGTTATACTGACAAGATTAAATTCTCATAGCGTATTTAATTCAGTGACTTATCAGTACGACCAACTTACAAAGTTGCAATAAACTGCTGATCTGCTGTATAGATTTCATCTGGAATTACATTAGGTTTGCTAAACACACTAGCAGCTTCCTGCATGTTTTTATTTCTTTATAATATCTTGAAAAATTTCAATTTTCCTTCTGAACATTGCCGAATCAAAACTGAATGCGTGTAGAAATAAGATCTTCTCTTTTACACGTTCAGAATATTTGAAATCCAACGGGTTGAAAAGTGTATCTGTTTATTTGCCTTTTCTAGGTAAGTATTTGTATATTGGAGGAATCCGGGGCGGCTGCTGTCAAAAGCATCAGAAGGGCCATATCTTCCCCAACAATAATAACATTTTTAAAACTCTGACCAATTTGAAGAGCAGTATTGATAATTGAGGAGTCAGTATCTTCATCTGCTTGTTTAACTTCATACTAATGTGTTAAGAACCTCGCACTCAACATTGTAATGAACCGTTGCTTTCTGTTTGAATTCGATAAAAATTTACTCCTTCAGAATATCAACCACAATTTGCCCTTTCCGTAATGACGTTCCACATAGTTTACGTACTCGGTAATGGAAGAAAACGTTTCTTTGGTTTGCCATACGACACGGTGCACAGTGGTCCGAAATTCGAAAAAGCTGGTCAAAATTCAAAAAAACGAAAGTCAGCGTTTTGTGTTAAGTAGAATGAAATCCTGTTCAGGGAACACCACAGCATACTAAACTGAAATGGCATTACCTTAACTTTTACAGGAACCCATATTGGATCCGCCATTTTGCATTTTGCATTTTCAAGTTTTTTTCATATTATTATTCAGCAACCAAGAAAATCCCTAAATACTAACTTTTGTACGAATCAGACAGCGCTTTCTATTTTGGCCAGCTTTTTGGGATCTTGGACCACTGTGCGGTGTAGCAGGAAACCACCATCAATAACTGATACTGCTTTCTTTAAGTCATATGAATTTACATTTGCATAATTAACAAATTGTAAAGTATAGCCTTACGTGTCTTACTCATTCCCACTTCGACAAATAATGATAGGGGTATGGTTGGAGTAGATTTGGACGGCAAAGAAAATAAATATTTTATGATATGACAGATTTGCAAGCTGGCCATATTCACACACAAAAAAGGGAAGGCATATTTAAACGCCAACAAAATATAATGATAGATAATTAGCGTCCATTTCTCCACGTTCAACTCAGCACATGACATCTCGGCACCGGACGATTCGGCAATTCCAAGTCGGCACTGGACATCTCGGCACCTGGACATTTTGGCTCTGGGTAGGTCGGGACTCAAAGTAAAAAATCTGTTTCTTTCACTTTTTTATAATATTTAATGAGACTTTGATCATAGATACCTATATAACTTTTGTTGATATTATTCTTAATTACACTGGTCAACAGTGATTTTGCGGCATGAGTCGATTTTGGATAATTCTAGTCTCCTGAATACGAAAAATATATCGGAAGGGCCAAATTGATAATTAAATAATTAATTGTATAATTAAAATAAAATGAAATAAAAGATTGAATATATTTTTAAATGTTTATTTTACAATACAGGGTGTTCCGTTCGTGGTTCACCAAACGTCTGGGTTAGAATCTAGAGCAAATTTAATCGAGAAAAAACAAAAAAAATGGGGGCTATCTTTTTTAGTTTTAGAGCTACACCGTTTTGAATTTTACATCACCGATTTTTGTCAGAAATCACAAAAACGCTAATAACATTTTAAGCAAAGTGCGTAGGGATTTAAAAAAATTATCATTACTTAGCTAAAACCATTCTCTTTGAATTAGTGACAATAGTAATACACAAATAATTGTTAAAATGTTAAAAAAAATTTAAAAAAAATATTTTTTTCTTCAGTTTTTGATTTTTTTTTCCAAAATAAGACCCATTAAGGTTGTATATATTTTTAAGTTTTCTTAAAGTTCTTCATATTCTTAACAAACCAAGAAAAACTTGAAATCGGAGTTCCTTCACTTTACCTACTATAGGCTTCTGAAATTTATCCTACAAGAAGAGGTTAGTCTGATAAGATCGGAGGATGGAAAACGTGAAATTGTTATAAAACACCTGGAATTCCATCAGATAGCCTAATTGAGGGACTATGCACACCTTTTGACAAACAGTACAGTCAATTTAATAAACTATTATGCTCAGTACTACTTTTGGTAGATGTAACTTCAGACGGTTTTAGTAAGTAAAGAAAAAGAGCTAAGGTTTGAAAACTTCACCTGGCTTGTTAAGAATATGAACAAGTTTCAGAAAATTTAAAAAAAAAGATAACCGCAAGGGTGTTGTCTTGGAAAAAAGTTTCAAAATCTAAAAAAAAATATTTTTTTACTATGCGATTTTTTTCAACATTTTAACAACTACTTTTGTATTAGCGTTGTTACCAATTGAAAAAGGTTAGTTTTAGCTCGCTAATTATAATTTCTTTGAATCTAAATTTAAGAAAATTTTAAATTTTTGTTGTATCGAGCAATATTTATACTTGAAATACCATACTAATTGTACCTGAAAAGAACTATAGTAGGAAAAAGCTTTATAAACTACAAAACGTACGACTAAGCGCTTTCCTATTGTATTCTAAAAAGTGTATACTTAAAAAAAATCATTGTAGTATTCTAGATTATATAATTATTGGATTATAAATTTTTTATGTACAGGGTGTCTCAGACCACCCGTCCACCCCTTTTATTTTGAGAACGCCTTGTCGTACATGGCTGAAATAAAAAAAATTATTACCAAAGCAAATCCGAAGAATGTATTGGTGCACTTATTTTTTTCCGGAATAATCCGAAAGTGCCCGGAACCGGAAGTAACTTTCGATTTTTAAATGGCAACATAGGTCGAGTATGGTATCGTTTGAAAGGTCTTTTAAAAAGAAACAACTTTTATTAAAAATTTTTTTTTATATCTTTCATAATTAACAAATTAAACGAAAAACAAAAGCAAACAAGTGACAATTGGTGTCTTAAATTATGGAAAAATTAAAACACTACCATCATCCTCATTGGGTAAGAGTAGAGCCAATTTTTTAAATGGATTGTAACGCTCCCAAAATGCCAGGCACTTCCAGTTAGTCCACCAACCCCTAATGACTAGTCCAGTGAAGATGGGCGGGGTAATTAAATAATTCAAATTCCGTAAATGGGCGCCACGTGCCTGTAATAGGTATGACTAACTTGCAAATCTGAAAAGCTAATAAAAATCGAGCAAAGGACCGAGCACGAAATCCCTTGACTCCAGACCATCCAACTGAAATCCAGTAGAACTCTCCGACTCTCGTCGTCCAAACCTAGGAACGTTGACGGCGCGAAGGCAACTTCAAGTAAAACAAGGTTTTTTTGTAAACGTGGAGCCAGTCCACTATTCGATATATTAAGCAAATAAAAAAAAAACAGTGTAAGTGCTATACAAAATATAAGTCAAGAAAATTGTAAGTGCTGTACAAAAAAAAATAAAACAAGAGTAAAAATTGTCAATGCTGTACAAAATATATAACAAGAAAAAAAACAAGATTATATTAAGGTACCAATTAATATTGATGATATAAACTTTCGCCTGCATCAACGTAATATAAAATATGTAATGATCGTGAAACCTTAGGTAAATGACCAAAATCGTTTTCGAGGGAAGGAACAAATATAGAAAAAGGTCGGGTAGAGGGTATAAGCTTATGCGCCCCTTCACAGTTCGACTTATCTTTGGTTGATAATAACTTCCCCGAATTACGGTATTTTAGACAGTATATAATTATTCTAATTCCGCTTAATGCAACCGCACTCAGTCTTAAAATTGACCTACAAATATTAACTGGTTCTCTTATGAATTGTGAGATATGAAATTTAAATTAATCTACTAAGTGACAAAAATATAGTTGAAAGGTCGACTACTTGTCGCCTGTTACTTATCAAATGACCCAACAGATGGTCAATCTTCCAAATACTGATCGTTAATGTTAACTTGCTAAATTTACTAAAAGGTTTTGTCATTAAATTTACTATAATGAGCAAACCCAAAAACCTACTAGAATAACTAGTAAAGCAACTTACTAAATTAATGAACTTACTACAATAATCAAAAATGAATTTACTAAATAACTGGTAAGGCAACTACTAAAATAATCGATAATGAAATTTACTAAAATAATTAGTAAGAAAACTTACTAAGGTAATCAATAATTAAATCTACTAAATAATTAATATTGAAGTTATCCAAAACAAAAAAACCGCAATCAACTGGAGTGAATTACTGAAGTTTGCACTCCGCAACGTCGCCAGCGCACTTGAGCGTAGGTCCCCAAGATGAGACAAATGATGGTAGGAACACCTGACCTTTTATATTCCAGCGACGGATGTAAAAAAAACTCGTGAGGACGTCTGGGATCCAATCACGTTCATAGTTACGAGCAGGAACAAACCCAGTTACGAGCAGGAACAAATCCAGTTGCGAGCAGGAACAAATCCAGTTGCACCGTCAAAAAAAAACAGGAACACGTTCCAAAATGGAAGAACGAAACCCAGAATTACAAGGCCTAAAGCGTGAGAGACAAACCAGATTACCAACCAGAAGATTAGGAATTTCCAGAACTTACCCAAGGTGTAAGTGGCCTTGATGTAAATAAAATAATTGAAGAAGTCGATCTTGTGAATCAAAAGAACGCCGTCCAAAGAACAAAATGGCGAACCACGCCGCACAACCTTTTTCCGAATCCGGCCAAAAAAACCGTCTGCACCAACAAACGCAGTATCAAAATTTTGCCAAAGCAGATCCAGCAATGCTGTATTGTTTCCTCCAACTCAGAACCAACAAGAGGCACAAAAACTTAATTTTAGCAAAATCACGTTGAACGACAGGAACACCAGCGGCACAACTATCTCGCACGATCGCACTTCAATCAAGAGACCAATTTTCAATCCGACACGAATGTTCTAGAAAATGCATGAGGGCAGCACCGATCCAAGTAGTTGGTAACTCTGCTTCAAAATTTCCAAAATCCCTGCTTAATTTTAACAGCTGATCGCGTTGAGTGTAAACAAGCTGTAATTGGAATCAAATGGCCAGAAAATCACGTTCGCTTGACAATCCAGCTTTTTTTTTTTTCCATTCCGGGTAAGACGACGGAAAACTCCACCAACGGTGTCCAAAAAAAAATATTCAAAAAGGTAGAAAATCCAATTAGTGCATCGTCCACCAACCCAACGCTCTCTTGCCGATTTGGTTGCCTAACTTATATTTTTTTTCTTAAATTTAATTCGAACCGTTTCATTCCCCCCTTTCTTCCACACGCTGAAATTCATTGGTTAATTTCAGCGGGTCTAGCATTGACATCTCCGGTCCGTCCAATCCAAACCCACAAAGTACCGATCCTTGCAGTCACTGCATCAACAGTCTGGAAACCTGTCGGCCCCACCAACGTCGGGTGCTCTTCCTATGTACAAAGTTTATATTCGCCATCCAGGGAACTGATTGCAGCTGAAACTACTCGGTCATACTTCATCAACCTACAGAAACTTCCGGGAAATCCAAAAGAAGGGGAATGAACCAGCCTGTGGCATATAGTTGCCACTAACTAAAATTAGCGCGTATCTCAATATAAAAAAAAAAGAAGTTAAGTTGGAAAAAAAAACATAAGGACATCACGAATCCAGGAGGCACTAGACGAAATGAGACTAGACAACAATAGGACGCAAGGGCCAAAAGACGCTCGACCGCATACTGAGTTAAACAGCGGACCCTAAGGTACCCACGGCCGAGGTAAGGGACAGAAAAGAAGAAAATAGAAGAGAAAAGAAGAGAAGTCACGCCAACACTCGTCTGTATACCCCCACAACAACACTACAAGAACGTCCAAAACAACAAACACAATCCCACACTTGAAGTATGGTAGTCATCAGCTCCGCCACGCTGATAACAGTGGAGTCCAACCAAATGTCGCATTATCCAAACTAACTCCCCCTAAACTCGACAATCATACTTTACTAATACTGGGGAAACCACCTGGTACAATCGTTACTTCCGGTTCAGTGGTTCGATGGTAGGGCTTAAGATCCTTAGCATGATAAACACCTGCAAAACCTCCCCCTTCAAACGCCAACTCATAAGTCCACAATGACAGTTTCTTCGTAACCACAAACGGACCAACATAACTGGGGGCTAACTTTGAACTGAAGTAATTGGCTGCGTTGGAGAGCGCAAAGTTCTTGTGCAACACCAAATCACCCACGACGTACTCAGTGTCACGGCGCCGTAAGTTATAATGAACCCTATTTTTCTCGTAGGACTTCCTTAAATTCGCACGTACCTTGTGGAAAATCTCTGGCCATTCCCTAGCTTGAGCCTCAATCTTAGTGCGATCAAAACTGTGGTTGTCTGTAACACTAACACCAAATTCCATGCCATTCAGTACTTGCTCTCGTCCAAAATTTAAGTAATACGGAGTGTACCCAGTAACTTCATGACGTGCTGTACGTACTGCACACGCTACCTCTGGAAGGTATTTAGCCCAAGACCTTTGATCCTCCCCAACATATGACTTTAACATAGTTTTCAGAACTCTATTGATCCTTTCGGTGGGATTGGCTTGCGGGTGATAGTAGGCGTTGTACCTGATCCTGACCCCATACTTGTTACACAGCGCACGGAATGCATTGCCAGAAAATTGTTTACCATTGTCCACGATCATAATCTGTGGAGCCCCAAATAACAAGAACACCTCCTCTTCCACCCTGGAGACAACTGCTGAAGCGGTAGCGCTACGTAAAGGAAAAAATCGCGCAAATTTGCTGAAATAATCAGCCACCACTAAAACGTAGGTATACCCGGCAGAAGTCCTAGGCAATGGACCGACTAAATCGGCACTCACTAGTTGCCAAGGTTGATCTACAGGGGGTTGAGATAGCATTTGTCCTGCGGGTTTAATTTGTTGAGGCTTACACTTCTGGCATACGTCACATTTCCGAATATATGCGGCAATATCAGCTCTCATGCGTGGCCAATAATATTTAGCAGCTACTCTATTGTACGTCTTAAAAACACCCATATGCCCTGCAGTTGGGGCATCATGGAGCCTACGCATCACTGCTCGTCTATTCTCCTTGGGCACAACCTCCTTCCAATATCTCCCTTGATCGTCTAAATGGTTTCCCTTCAGATGTTTGAACACCTTCTCACCCTCAACGCGCCACTCCGGATATTTCTTCGGGTTTTTGAGAACCTTAACAATTAACTCCTGGTACCACTTATCCTTACTGACTACCTCTATCTGTACCACGTCAGCCATCGGAACCGATCTGGAGAGGGCGTCGGGCACTACGTGTTCTTTCCCTTTCCTATGCGTGATCTTGTAATCATATTGCTGCAACCTGACGGCCCACCGGGCCAAACGACCAGATGGATCCTTAAGATTATGTAGCCAAACCAGCGAGTAATGATCCGTGATTACTTCGAATTGCACACCCTCTAGGTAGGGCCTTAATTTCTCGATGGCCCATAAGACAGCCAAACACTCGCGCTCAGTTGTAGAAAAATTCCGCTCTCCCTTACTGAGTGACCTACTAAGGTAGCAAATAACCTTCTCTTCGCCAGCTATAGTTTGCGTCAAAACAGCCCCTAGACCAAACCCAGAGGCATCTGTTTGTAAAACGAAAGGGGCGTCGAAATCTGGACATGCCAAAATGGGTGCGGATACTAAAGCCTCCTTCAATTTCCTAAAAGCCATAACACAATCCGCATCCCAGACGAACTTAACCTTCTTACGCAGCAGGTTGGTGAGGGGTCCTACTAAGGATGAAAAATTTGGTACAAATCGACGGTACCACGAGGCAAGACCAACCAAACTCCTAACCTCGGTAACATTTGCAGGTGGTTTAATGTTGATAAGCACCTGTATCTTATCAGGGTCTACGCTGAGTCCATGGGCGTTGACTACATAACCTAAATATTTAAGTTCTGAAACGCAGAACTTGCACTTGTCCTCACTCAGAGTTATTCCAGCCTCCCGAAGTCGTGTGAATACCTCCCTCAGGACCAGCATATGCTCTTCAAAGGTGGAAGTAACTACAACTACATCGTCAAGGTAGACGAAAACATGAGGCTCTAATGATGGACCTAGGACACCATCTATAAATCTTTGCCAAGTCGCAGGAGCGTTGTGAAGTCCAAACGGCATCCTGGTAAACTGGAATAGCCCACGATTTGGAATAGTGAATGCCGTGTACTGCTTTGATTCTGAAGAAAGAGGTATCTGCCAATAGGCTGATTTGACATCTAGGGCGGACAGGAACTTAGCGTTCCGCAATTTATCCAGGGTATTCGACACATATGGCAGCGGGTAGGCGTCACGATCGGTCACTTTATTAAGACGTCGAAAGTCTACGCAAAATCGATACGTCTCATCTTTCTTTTTCACCATCAGAATTGGCGAAGACCATGCGCTGCTGGAGGGCTCGACGACCCCCAAGTCCAACATCTTTTGGAGTTCCTCGTCGATGTGCCGTTGTAAATAGGGCGAAACTGGATAGTATCTCTGTTTGATAGGCTCTGATGATGTTCGAATTACATGGCTAACTTTATTCGTACACCCCAGTCCAATGCCCTCGTTCTTGAAATTACTTTTAACGAGACACCTTAACTCTTCCTGTTGTGCCTCCGTCAAGCTAGACTCCAAGGACGCTCCTTCCTTACTGCAGGTAATATTCATCAGCTCCCGCGAAGAGTCTATATCTGACAAGAATCTCCACCGTCCCGTCTTCATATTCGGGACTATCTCCATCGCTTTCCAAAAATCGATTCCAAGAATAAGAGAGTGTGGTAACTCTGGTACGACCAAAATATCTATAACTCGTATCCTCTCCTCTAATTGTACGGGGAGGGATAGTTCCCCAATGCTCTGGCAACTTTGTCCATTAGCTACCGTGCATGAAACGGATTTCGATTTATCCAACACCACACCGCAACCTTTTAATAACGACCAACCCAAACCACCCAAAATGGTCCTGGTGGCACCAGAATCCAGCAACCCTAGTAGTTCGAATCCAAGGATTTTAACTGGAAGATACGGTCGTTCATCCTGAGCAGCGTGAGACATGATGAACTCGAGAATCGACGTGGTTGCTACGAAAGACGAGCTAGACGCTACGCAACCGATTAGCGTCTGGCCGACCCATTTCCCGACGACCTACACTTAGGACAATTAAATTTGGTGAAGCCTTCTTTTCCACAACGAAAACACCTCTTAACCCTCGGGTCAGGACAGCTTATCATTCGATGCCCTGGTTTCCTGCAATTAAAACAAACTCCTACATTGACCCCTGACCCAGAGGTCCCAACTGTTTGACACGTCACTTCCTGTATAAAAGCCAGATCAGGTTCTAAATCCGTTCGTCTCGATGATGGGGGAACAAAATTATCCACCATAGTCCGTTTTGCTTCTACTTGACGGCCAAATTGTAATAGCTCCTCCGTGGTATTTATCTCTTTGAACCCCAGTTGAAGTTGATAAAACGGCGCGATGTTCCTCAATAGGATCCTCAACTTAACAGACTCCGCTAACTTCCTACTCAATCTCGAAAATAAGTTGTCCATAATCACCAAGTATGAACCCATCATTTCCTTTGGATCCTGTGTCCTTCGCTTAATTTCCTCAAAAAGCCTTTCGTCGTAATCCATAGGCAAGTACTCATCCCGCAATAACCTAACCAGCGATTCCCAGTCTGTGGCCTGTGCGTGTCTCGAACGATACCATAACAGGGCTTGACCCTCAAAAAGGTCTCTTGCCGACGAAAATAAGCAAGCTTTTGATATATTACGGGCAATACATAACTCGTCGACGTGCTGCAGGAAGGAATTTAATGATACCTTGGACGAATGACCGCTAAATTTAATTCCCCAATTCATAACAGGCACAGGTTTAACCGCTCCCGCCCCATCAGCGGGGTTAGTAAAAGTGGATGCTGCTATTGGATTCTCCCTCTCGACTGACGGTCCAGGTAGCTCTTCCTCTCCTAGCAGAAGACTATCCAGAAGGGGCAACTCAGTCCCTTGTTCCGATAAAAACGCTTCCACCTTGTCATTCACCTCGCCCATTAAACAAACGATCGTCCCTACGAACGCGGACCTCTCCGCTTTAGTCTTTGCGTCGGTTGCTTGCATGGCATCCGCTCTACCTAGCACATAGCTAAGTTTAGTCTGCAACTTCTTGTATGCGTTCGACTTGGTATCCTTCCTGAAGTCCTGAGCCAATTTCTTAATTTCCTCAATTTTCTCTGCAACAGCCTTAGAATCTACGTCGAAAGAATAAGGGTAGTCTGGGATAGAGATACTGGACCCTTCGTTCTCGAGCTTAATCAGCTGCCTGAGAGTCTTCCTCATCATCTCAACAGTGCCTGCCTCAAGTCCTCGCACACCCAACTCGTATGCCAGCTCATCCTGACATAAGCGGCCAATATCCATTTTTCTCTCCATCCTGACTGCAACCTAAAGGGAAAATCCTTCACTTGGTTCTTCTATCAACTTCCGTACAAAAAAAACGACAATTACTTCTCCGACGAGTTCTGGAAAAAAAAACCGCTAATCCTTTCCAGTAATGTTCCCTGAGTTTCGGTCGAAGGCCCCACGTTGGGCGCCAAAATGTAACGCTCCCAAAATGCCAGGCACTTCCAGTTAGTCCACCAACCCCTAATGACTAGTCCAGTGAAGATGGGCGGGGTAATTAAATAATTCAAATTCCGTAAATGGGCGCCACGTGCCTGTAATAGGTATGACTAACTTGCAAATCTGAAAAGCTAATAAAAATCGAGCAAAGGACCGAGCACGAAATCCCTTGACTCCAGACCATCCAACTGAAATCCAGTAGAACTCTCCGACTCTCGTCGTCCAAACCTAGGAACGTTGACGGCGCGAAGGCAACTTCAAGTAAAACAAGGTTTTTTTGTAAACGTGGAGCCAGTCCACTATTCGATATATTAAGCAAATAAAAAAAAAACAGTGTAAGTGCTATACAAAATATAAGTCAAGAAAATTGTAAGTGCTGTACAAAAAAAAATAAAACAAGAGTAAAAATTGTCAATGCTGTACAAAATATATAACAAGAAAAAAAACAAGATTATATTAAGGTACCAATTAATATTGATGATATAAACTTTCGCCTGCATCAACGTAATATAAAATATGTAATGATCGTGAAACCTTAGGTAAATGACCAAAATCGTTTTCGAGGGAAGGAACAAATATAGAAAAAGGTCGGGTAGAGGGTATAAGCTTATGCGCCCCTTCACAGTTCGACTTATCTTTGGTTGATAATAACTTCCCCGAATTACGGTATTTTAGACAGTATATAATTATTCTAATTCCGCTTAATGCAACCGCACTCAGTCTTAAAATTGACCTACAAATATTAACTGGTTCTCTTATGAATTGTGAGATATGAAATTTAAATTAATCTACTAAGTGACAAAAATATAGTTGAAAGGTCGACTACTTGTCGCCTGTTACTTATCAAATGACCCAACAGATGGTCAATCTTCCAAATACTGATCGTTAATGTTAACTTGCTAAATTTACTAAAAGGTTTTGTCATTAAATTTACTATAATGAGCAAACCCAAAAACCTACTAGAATAACTAGTAAAGCAACTTACTAAATTAATGAACTTACTACAATAATCAAAAATGAATTTACTAAATAACTGGTAAGGCAACTACTAAAATAATCGATAATGAAATTTACTAAAATAATTAGTAAGAAAACTTACTAAGGTAATCAATAATTAAATCTACTAAATAATTAATATTGAAGTTATCCAAAACAAAAAAACCGCAATCAACTGGAGTGAATTACTGAAGTTTGCACTCCGCAACGTCGCCAGCGCACTTGAGCGTAGGTCCCCAAGATGAGACAAATGATGGTAGGAACACCTGACCTTTTATATTCCAGCGACGGATGTAAAAAAAACTCGTGAGGACGTCTGGGATCCAATCACGTTCATAGTTACGAGCAGGAACAAACCCAGTTACGAGCAGGAACAAATCCAGTTGCGAGCAGGAACAAATCCAGTTGCACCGTCAAAAAAAAACAGGAACACGTTCCAAAATGGAAGAACGAAACCCAGAATTACAAGGCCTAAAGCGTGAGAGACAAACCAGATTACCAACCAGAAGATTAGGAATTTCCAGAACTTACCCAAGGTGTAAGTGGCCTTGATGTAAATAAAATAATTGAAGAAGTCGATCTTGTGAATCAAAAGAACGCCGTCCAAAGAACAAAATGGCGAACCACGCCGCACAACCTTTTTCCGAATCCGGCCAAAAAAAACCGTCTGCACCAACAAACGCAGTATCAAAATTTTGCCAAAGCAGATCCAGCAATGCTGTATTGTTTCCTCCAACTCAGAACCAACAAGAGGCACAAAAACTTAATTTTAGCAAAATCACGTTGAACGACAGGAACACCAGCGGCACAACTATCTCGCACGATCGCACTTCAATCAAGAGACCAATTTTCAATCCGACACGAATGTTCTAGAAAATGCATGAGGGCAGCACCGATCCAAGTAGTTGGTAACTCTGCTTCAAAATTTCCAAAATCCCTGCTTAATTTTAACAGCTGATCGCGTTGAGTGTAAACAAGCTGTAATTGGAATCAAATGGCCAGAAAATCACGTTCGCTTGACAATCCAGCTTTTTTTTTTTTCCATTCCGGGTAAGACGACGGAAAACTCCACCAACGGTGTCCAAAAAAAAATATTCAAAAAGGTAGAAAATCCAATTAGTGCATCGTCCACCAACCCAACGCTCTCTTGCCGATTTGGTTGCCTAACTTATATTTTTTTTCTTAAATTTAATTCGAACCGTTTCAGGATACATGTATTTTTTGCTTCGCTTGTTAAAAATAATCAACTTTTTTTGGTTATGTATTTACCTTAATTCAAAAAATAAAAAAAAAGTTGATTATTTTTAACGAATAAAGCGATAAACGCAAAAAATAGTTTCAATTTAAAAAAATCCCTCTCTTGCCCATTTGCGGATGATGGTAACGATTTAATTTTTCTATAATTTAAGAGACACTTGTTTGCATATTTTTTTTCATTTAATTTGTTAATTATGCAAGATATTACAAAAATATTTTAATAAAAGTTGTTTCTTTTTAAAAGACCTTTCAAACGATACCATACTCGACCTATGTTGCCATTTAAAAATCGAAAGTTACTTCCGGTTTCGGGTAGTTCTTGATTGTCCCGGGAAAAAATAAGTGCACTAATGGATTCTTCGGGTTTGCTTTGGTAATGTTTTTTTTGATTTCAGCCTTGTACGACAAGGCGTTTTCTAAATAAAAGGGGTGGTCTGAGACACCCTGTATATATTATGTATGTATATTTTTGAATGAAATAAAAAAAAATCCCTATGCACTGTGGTTACAATGTTATTAGCGTTTTTGTGATTTTTGACAAAAATCGTTGACCTAAAATTCAAATCGCTGTAGCTCCTAAACTAAAAAAGATAGACCCCCACTTTTTTTGTTTTCCCTCGATTAAATTTACGCTAGTTTCTAACCCCGACGTTTGGTGAAGCACGAACGGAACACCCTGTATAAATAATTTGTTGGTTCACACCAAGTCATCGGTTTTCCAAATGGAAGGCCATTTCGTCCTCCTTGGCTCCAGTATCGAAGTGATTCTACACAAGTTCTACAAACTTTATGTGGCACCCAATGTTTATCTTGTTGTCCAAGGTGTTTTGCAAAATATGCTTCGTAAGCTTGTTTTACAAAATCAGTTATACATCTTCTTTGTTTTTGTAGACAAAATTTACCACATATGTAGCAAAAACTGTTAGGATCGTTAGCACAAGACTTGCGTGAAGAACTCATACTTTTATGATATAAAAACACACAAATGAAGCAAATAAATAAACCAACTGATGGTTAAGCAATCAATATTGATAAACCAGATGCTATACGTAAATTCTCCGACAACAATAGAAATATTTGTTATGATAAACTCACAATAAATTACTTAAAGAAGAATAAATTACTAAAAATTTATTATTTTGGATAGTACGGTTTATCGTGAGAACTAGAGTGAATTCAAACAAACTACACCTCAAGTAATCAATTATATTAGGATCTAAATTTATTAAAAAAATTAATGCTGCAGGAAAAAAATTTTTTTTGTAGAAAGTGTTATTAATAACTCTAAAAGTTATATGATTAAAGTCTCATTAAGAATTGTAAATAAAAAATTTCGACTATCAACCGCCGACTTATCCGGTGCCAAGATATTCTGGTGCCGAATTGTGCCGGTGGCGAGTCCTCCAGTGCCGAGTTCTCACGAATTAGCATCCAAATCTAAACCAACTGTGGGTATGGAGCTAGTTCGTACTCAAAATATTTCTTCAATTCTTCGTTAGATTTATTTGGGAACGCAATTCGGCGAAAAATAGTATCCGGGTTTACAGGTACGTAGGTACCTCTTTGTCATGGATTTTGACTATAGATTTTTCACTCTAGTTTTCTCTAACTCTTGAGGCTTAAATTTCATAGTTAGGTAATCAAACGACGCAGAATTTAACGCTATTTAAAATTGGAAACAATAATATTTTCCTCCAAACGCATAATAATGGCTGTATTTAACAAAAAACTGCAAAATGTCGTGGTTTTTTCTACACAGCACATTGTACGAAAATTGGGACAAACTCAAAATGTTCGTTTTTTATGAAAAATAAAGTCTCTAATTTTTTCGAAGTAGAATGCTAATTTGACTGGCCTCTCGATATAGAGCAAAAAATCGTTATAAAGTGCAGAAAGTAATGTCTAATTTATGATGTAGGTAGCCAACAGCCGACAATGGCTTTTGAGGTAAAGTAATCAATATTGCAGCTAATAGATCCTTTAATAAGTATTAATTGAAGACGTCAATTCGCTACTGAGCAATATCATTACTTCATAAATCAAAGATAACTGTTCCCCGGTGTAATTCAAAAGCTTACCATCGTGTAATGAAACTCGCCCGAGGAATTAAGTTAATTTATTATATTATATAAAAATAAAAATTAAAATCTTATGAAGCAGGAGTTAGAAGCACGTAATAGGTAATACTATTGTATTATTACATTTCTGCAGAAACCTTACGGTTTTTAAAAGAATTTTCAATTGTTTTAAATTCAGAATTCAGATAGAATGGAAACAAGCTTTGAATTAAATAGCAATTGAGTAATTATTCGAAGGAAGTCTTACTAATAAAAATCGGATATTAAGCCAATATTATCAGAGTTGAACATTTATCTTTTGAATACTGATATTTTTTTGAGTTTAATAGGAGCTTGAATGATTTCTTTCGTTTGCTTTTTGCTAAGAATGTTTACTTTGAGAATATTTTAATTATGCTATTATAAAGATAATGTACTTGTTGTATTTTGAGTGTCCCGCGCAAAGCTGGTGCGATCAATACGTCGAATAAGGGAGGGTTTAAAGAACGATCAGGCGCTCTGAGGGAAAACTCCCCGGCTATGGCTATACGGTTGTGTACGGCGCGGCTACGCGTACGGAACTAGCGCAACCCAGTAGCACTACGCGAACAATTTTCCCAAAAAGTTTAAGTGCTCGGTGCCGTCCTGCAGGTGTTCGGGCTGTTCTTAGGAGGACCTAGACAGTACAGAGGTACCAATTCTCTTGATCGTCTTGGATATTTTCCTTCGGATGTTCGGCGGCAGTTGCTTCAGCCTTCAGGTTATGGTGGTTTCACGAGGCTGCGGGCCTGTTTAAGGTGTGAACTGCGCATGGAACGTTATATTTTTTCGCGATAAACCTGATAATAATGAACATATGTTATATGCTACCTTAATCAAATAAATTAACTCCCAACTTTTTAAATAATTCACCATACAAAAATCCATACACCAAATTTTTGCTTCACTATATTACTCATTTGCAACATCACAGTTCAAATACAGAAATCATATAAATGGAATAAATTTTAAACATGTTTGGATTTAACAAAAATATTCTTTCAACTTGAACATAATACAATTACCCACTAGAACTGCAATATTTTTAAAACGCAACGAATACATTATTTTTATAAAATTAAAAAATCATAATTTATTTAATAGACCGAGTTTTTAAGGTGCGGTCGCACTTTTAATTAACTTGAAGTTTAATATAAGTTTCAATAAAAAACGAATAAAATAATCAGGCGAATTGAAATCATTGATAAATTTCAAAACAAAATGTATTTAAATTTTATTTAAAACATGATTTTTTCGAAATCAATCTTTTAAAATAGCAATATCTAATAATAGCCTCATCTTTTTAATAATCAAATTTTGTCTTGTTATTCTTGGAATTTCTTAATATAATATAATACTAAATTTTCATGTTTAAAAATAGTGTTTATTTTTCTATAGCCTTAACATAAATAGGGCAACGCAGTATCAATAATATTAAAAAAAGTAGTTTTTTCTTTGTGTTGCAATTTTTTGTAGGTTTCAAGTTTTTAGAAAATATAATTTTACAGACTTAAGATATTTAGGATCAATAAGAAAATTGGATTATTCACATTTTATTGAATAATATAAATTCCTCAGCTCCTCCAACCTCGACTACAACTTTTTTTGTCGATATTTGAAAATGTATTAAAAATTTTATTTCATTTTACAAAAAGTCTTTAGTGCATTCACTTATGAAAAGGTATTGTAAGTAATATTTCTTAATAAATTTATTTATGATTGTTGTTTAAATGTAAAATATTTAAAACTGTTTTAAAATTTAAAATTCAAAAGTTTTTCGAGTGCAAATTTGACATTTTTAGTTTTTGCACAACTTTCGCTTTTTTGTTGCTAGCACAACCAACTATTGTTTTTTAAGTAGCATTGGTATTTTTCTATATTTGACAGAATAAAATAAAAAAATAATTTTGTAGAAAAAGTTTCCTATGGACCACTATATTTTTTGAGTCCTTACGAACAATTTAAAAATTATTTCTTTTACGTCATATAGCCATATTTTTTTTAGAAATCGAAAAGAAGACCAGTCAAAATTTTTGTTCAGAATGATATTAAGAATCCCAATACATTTTTGAGGGTAAATTAATGGGGCACCCTTAATTTTTCTTCAAAATTTTTATTTTTTTTTAAATTTATTATAAAGTAGCATTGCCGAATACAGAAAAATATGGTCTTTTAGAAAGTGCGCTAATAGTTTTTTAAAAACAATAGTTGGCTGCTGTAGCAGCAAAATGAACAAGCATATACAAAAACTAAAAATGCTAAAATATGCACTGAATTTAAGGCGGCAGAGAGTCAAATCTGAGGAGAAATATTAGTTACCAGACTTTATTTACTCCTAAAATGATTTCCCAAACAATGGAAAAAAGACACAAATTCTTTAAACTTTGATGAGAATATCAGTATTTTTTACTGTAAAAATGGGTATCATTTTACACAAATTACATCCGCATCTTTGGCATTGTTTTAAGTTTTCTTTTTGCATTAGTTAAATAATAGTATATTCTAGGGCCCTCGAAGAAGAACATTTTAAAATCATAACATTTTAGGTATGAAAATGGAACATTAAAAACTCAATTATTTTGCATTATTGGAGATTTTATTTTGGGGAGTTAAAATACAAAAAATATCGCTTTCTACGGCCCTTAAGAAATCTTCTTGCACATTCAATTTTTCTTTTTTTTTGTATCTGTACCCATATTGGTATAATCTCTGCAAAATAAACCGCTAAATTTGCTGCAACTTAATTTGACTCTCTATCCCCTTAAGTGAAAAACATTTGTCTTTAAATTTTTTATAAGTCTTTCAAATAAAAAATGTACAGGTATTATGCATTAGTTTTGTCACACCCTGTATATCAGATTTCTAAAAATGAAGAGTTTTTTGGTCATTTATTTCAGAACGGTCCCCAATAAAGCATTCAAATTTTGCACAGTGTGTACCTAATTTACACCTTTTTAAAAGATGTTTTGCTTGGTTGTAAGTGATATTTTAAGAGATCCTTGATGTTGAAAACAAAGGTTTGGATTGTTTTTACAAAAAAGTATTCTGGAATTAAATCTATGCAAGAAATATAATCTTTTAGGAATTCGATAGAATGCTGTGAGAGAAGTGCCTTTAAAGATTTCCATGAATGGACAGTTGGCATGGTTACCATACTAAAATTTCTTGTTTACCAAAATTATTCTAAAAGTTATAAACCAAGTTTTTTAAGTAATTTCGCAGTGCAGATTCTCTTATATTTAAACATCACTGAAATTAATTACAAAAAATATTTTGAATCACAAAAAAAGGCAGATTATTTGGTTTAAATTTTATTTTCAAGTGCCTCTGGTTATATAAATTCCCTCCAAAAATATTATTATGAAAATAATCATAAAAATTTACCATTGTCTTAAAATATATTTTTATTGTATTTTTATAACAACATATTTTTTAGGGCTTGATTTTTTTTAAATCTTACTTATTTTTCTAAACCCCATAAAAAGTTATAAAAGCATTTAAAACAAAAAAGGTCGTAAAGTTATTAATTCAATTTTTTCATCATTTTTTAGGTATTTCACCTTAATAACGGTTTTTGGTTTGCAGGTATCTGCTTCTTTTTTCATTCCCTTTAAAATAAGTTAATATTCGATTGGGGTTCGAATTTAAAATAATTGGGTAGTTCTCCCCACAAGACACCCTCAAAAAAAGGGGAAGTTACAAATTTTTTAAAACAGCCAAGTACTTGTTGCTACCTTTAAATTATTTGGTTTACCCCACAAAAACAAAATTTATAACAAAAGATAGCTGCAAAACTTTTGAATACACCAAAAAATGTAAAATTTATTGTTACCAAAAATACAAGTACAAGTAGATTTCAAAATCAATTTGTTAGATTTGCCGACTATCCTCGTAAGATATAATTTAGCAATTTTTCTCAATTTTTTTGCAAGCTTCAAAAGATGCTAAACAATATCGTAGAAATCTTCAATTAGTGATTATTAAAACTAATGGTGCAATTATGTACAAATCTGTAAGTCCTTACAGGAAATATCTCTAAGGTAACCATGGAAACCATCCATTACAACCCATATAACAAAGTTTACAGATTTGCACAGATTTCCACCATAAAACAATTTATTTTCATAAAAAAATCTAATCCTGGCTGTTTTGCTTTTGCTTTTGTTTGATTTTTTGTTGGATTCTTTCTCTATATTCATTGCAAGAAATTATTTTGATTTATAAATATGTAAAAATTGAAAAATTGGTTTAGCACACGGGAGCCTCAATCGTTTGATTTGCTCACTTGTACTAAAATAGCTATTATCAATAATGCAACTATTAACTGAAATTCCAAATCAATGGAATGCATTCATATGTTGGATTTTTCATGTTTGTCGCATTACGCATTACTCACTAAAATTTAAACTACCATTCATTTTCGTATCTCCTTTCATTTACAAAATCATGTCATAAAATTGATTTCAACAGAAGTCGTCAAAAGAACCATTTCGTATATTTGGGGTTTGGATTTAATTAAACTTGATCTCGCATTTTTGAAAAGTACCTATAATATATATATTTCTTTAAAATAAAATAAATATCCCGCGAACATAATTTTGTATTCTCGAAATTTTAGAAGTTTCATTCATAATAATTGCGTAATTATTAGCAAACTCCTCATCTTAGTATTTACTTTCTTAATAAGTATTATCTCAGGGTATTTTAGCTTGTTTTATAATGCTATATCAATTTCAAACTAGAAACTCCTTCTGTTTTATTACGCTTCTTTGTAGTCTATACATTTTGTTATTAGAACAAAAGAGTATAAATAGGGAATTTAAGGCCCCCTTTAAACCATGAACCCCAAGGCGGTGCCTTCTTTGACCTTAAAGAGGTCTAACGTCATAAAAAATCATTTTATCTCCACTAACATCGCCCAAATTATTCTTTTGTACATTTTATTTTTCAATAAAGAACTTTTTAAATTCGTATACTAGACAATAATTTTTGAAATTATTCTATACTTAGATTTCTGTATTTAAATATCATAATTATTACATTTTATTACTCCTATTTTTTACTTATTTTATTTCAATAACAACTTATTATTTATATATAAAATTCTTATGGGCTGAAAAATCAAACGTATTACTAATTAATTTTAAACATTATAATCAAATAATTATTTTTATTTTCATGCATTTTGAAAGTTTCTCTTATATGAAATTTTGGACACGTGAGGATTTAACCTCAAAACCACACCCAACGTAAAAATGGCACAAAAATGTAATACTATGTTGTGTCCAAAATTTTAACAGAAGTAAAAAAGTAATTTTTGTTTCATTAACTCATTATAAATGTTGGTTTAAATTAAAGTAAGTAATAAATACAAAATATATTAATTCATTTTCAAAATATTTTAATTTGACTGCAAGCCACTTGGCTTTGAAGCATTTCCATTCCTTTGTAACGTTTTAAAGGTTGAAGGATTTCAGTATTTGATTAAAATTTCCAGCCACCTATTTCCTAAACTTAGGAAGCAGGAAAAACCTTAATCCGGCAAAAATGGTGCATGTTTAATCAATTTGATTTGTAATTTATGTAATTTTTCTATTGCAATTGCTGATTTATGCGTGCATTTATCGTGACGAATCAGGCGGATTTTTATTGTTAAATGAAGCACTTTAAATTTCACTTCCTTGATATTGTCTTTTGTTTAATTTATTGTTTAGAATTATTCTAAAAAATACATTAGTAATTAATTTTTATAAGTACCTCATTACGTTTTACATTTTTTAATTAACTACTACAACTACTACAACACTAATTTTATTATACAGGGTGAGTTTTTAGTGCGGCAACAGTCGATTTTATTTTAAGAGATAGGGAAAGTGAGCAAAATTCTTTATTGGCGTCAAAAATTTATAAACAACGGTACCTAGAAAGAAGACTTCCAAATGAAGTTGCGTTTAAGCGTTTAAAAGAAAGGTTTGAAAGGACAGGTCACGTACAGTATGAAAAAACAAATCGCCAAAAACACAGCTCGTACTGAAGAAAATGAATTGTCAGTATTATTGGCAGTAACTGAGGATCTGCATATTGGTACTCGAAAATTAAGTGACCAAATTGAAATTTCTCAATCGAGTATATCCAAGATTTTAAGGACAAATAAGTTCCTTCCCTATCACATTCAACCGTTGCAAGAGCTTGGTGAAAATGATTTTGAAAATCGTAGGATGTTCTGTGAATGGGCGAAAATCAACAAAATCAAAACAACCGATGTTTTGATTATGTTTTATTTACGGACGAGGCTACATTTCATAAAAATGGATTTGTAAATAGACATAATTTTCATTATTATGGTACAGAAAATCCACACTTTACAAGAACTCTAGATCACCAACATCGATGGTCACTTAATGTTTGGGGAGGAATTGTAGGAAACTACCTCATAGGCCCACACTTTTTTCAGGAACATTTAAATGGCCAAATTTATTATAATTTTCTTCGGAACGAATTCCCTGAGGTTCTCAACAATATTCCGGAAATTATTAGAAGAAGAATGTGGTTTAAGCATGATGGCGCTCTAGCGCATTATAGCAATATTGTACGTGGACACCTTAACAACGAATTTCGTGACTGTTGGATTGGAAGAGGAGGACCTGTTTTATGGCCTGCAAGATCTCCTGACCTGACAAAATTAGATTTTTTCCTTTGGGGGTATGTTAAAAGTTTAGTGTATCAACTTCCTCGTACTTCTAAGGATGATATGAAAATACGCATTCGGCAAGCATTTCGAAACGTAAACGAGAATATGTTACGAAATGTTGGTAGTTCTTTTCTGCGAAGAGTTGAGTTATGTAATCAAGTAAATGGGGAACATATTGAGCATATTTTATAATTATGGGCTTATATGGTAAAAATACATCATATTTTTTATTAATAAAAAATTAGAATGCCTTCAAATACGTTGTTTTTAATTTTAGCGAAAAATGATTCGTATAAATGTTAAAGAACACTTAAAGAGGAACAATATTTTGTCAAAAAGTACAGGGTGTTCCATTTAAAAAATTAAAATACAGCCCTCTCGAGTTTTCACATTTCACGCCTCCGTAGCTGTCACAATTTATGATATAATTCTAAAAAAATATACGAAAAATACCTCACGGGTAATACTACTAAATGTCATAAAAATTGATTTTTAAGTTTTCATAATAAGGTCAACATCATTTTCCAAAACTATGTCCACACGTAATAAATTTTGTTGAAAATGTACGATAAATAATTAAGGGCGCACTCAAATTTTTAAATAAACATATCCATGTATTCTCTAACTTAGTGTTAATGCAAACATCAAAAAATATACAGGGTATTCCATTAAAAAAAGGGTGGGACAGCCTGCGCTCCAACTACAAAACACCCTGTATAGACAAAACTAATTTCTGGTTATGCGCATCAATGAACCATGGAATTTTGTAATTTAAGTTTTTTTCTATCTCTTAAAATAAAAGATATATCGACCGTTGCCGCACTAAAAACTCACCCTGTATAATATTTGAGTAGCTAGCGTAAAAATAAAGTGTCATATTTATAAAGTGCAAAAAATTCAATGAACTTTACATCTGTTCTGCATATAAATTTTTCTGACAAAATTTATGATTTAAATTCAAATTTTTTTGTCACGTAAATTGAGTAAGTTATAATAGGAGTAGTTTTTTAATAAAATTCAGACATTGTAATTTCAGCTAGATTTAATGCTTTTGAAAGTTTCTGAACAATTTACCATTAAAACGGGGTAAATTTTATAAATTTATTGTAAAGTATATTTTCATCAAAATTCAAAACCATTTTGGGTTCCTGTCAATTATCAAAAATAAATCAAAAAAGAAAGTGACTACTTAAATAAAATTTCCAAATCTTCAACCAAATACTATAACCTTTTGTATGTCAGAAAAGATCAATTTAATTTCAGATATCAACAATTGTAATTCAGAAACGAGAATTGTATTTCAGAATTGTATTTTATTCAAAGTAAATTTTGCCACAGAAATTTACTTAAATATAACATTTTAGCCACGAACACTCATGTGTTCCATTGTTAAAGCAGCAGATTGATCAATTGTGCTATGCCTGAGCACAATCACCACCAATCTTAGAACAGATTATTTCAAGACTTGGGTTAAAAATTGGTGAAAGAGGACCTAATGTCACTCGTGTATTGTTAAATGGCAAAGCACATTTTTGTTGAATTGTAGCTGTCTATTATATACATATAGTAATATAGTTCACTTGCACAATGTTGACCAAAAACTCTTGGCTTTCTCATTGTCCTTTTTGAAATAGTATAGATTTGTCTTTTTTCGTTGGTTTTTTCTGACAAGTTGTTTTATTTATTTTGGAACGTTGAATATTTTGATATTATACAATAATTTATTAATATTTTGATGTATTATGTATAATTTGTGGGTTTCCACTTTTGTTTATTTGTAAATTTAGTAATTCAAAATACCCTAAAGGTATTGTTTTGGAATTTATAATTAAACAATAAACAAATATTTGAGCTCTTAACTTGTTTATTTTAAATTACAAAGAACCAACGAAACAACATTAGTATGGTTTATTTCAAGCTTGCATTTTATTTGTATACTTTAACTTTTATAAAAAGGATTTTAAGTAGTAATTTTCCATTTTGAAAGCACTTAAACGTCTCTTTAGTTGTATACGTATGTTAAAAAATAATCCATCTTTAAAGTTTTCCATTTTAAAATTTAAATCCATTTATGCAAGCTTACGTCGGAGCTACATAATGTTGAAGTCTATTTTTATTTTATGCAAATATTAATATTTTAACCTATTTCATCGTGTTTTAACTTTTAAAACTAAAACTCTAAACAATTGATCAAAAACTTTATGATAAACAATAAGCAAAACTTCAACAAACGTTATTTAAATAATACATTTATCACACTAATATTAACTTTTACCTCATTTGTCCTAAACCCAGAATGAAACTATTGATGCAGAATTGAACCTCATAAATACAAATTCGTAGAGGAGACGATTTATCATATTAAAAGCTTAGCTAGTTATAATTATGTCAAAGCCCTACTTTAGGATAAAAGATTTTTCATTCAAATTTATGATTTTAAATTGGTTCTAGCTATAAAATATTTAATTTAAAGTTAATTAAAGAGAGCGATCGTGGAAACTGTAAAAGTTGAACATCAAACGACCAATTACCTCCAGAACTTTGCAAAGATCACTACTCTTTGAGATATCACGAATGAAACAACTTATTGAAATGGATACATACGAAGTAATTTGATTTGATAGTTTCATTAAAGGTAGATAGATACAAATAAAAAACGTTTGCCAATCTAAAGCTAAAATTTGGTTTATATACAATAATTATTTATTTTCATATTTATGAACTACGATATTAAGTTTGAAGATTAAGTCAACACTTAAATCCTTTGTGAATGTTTTAAATTGTGGTGTTTTTAGATTCCCATGTGTACTTATAGTGGTGCATTCCGAGGTGAGCTTTTTTGTAACTCCCTGAGGGAATTGAATAGTTCTCCGTTAAATCCAAATCCCAAAAGTAGTAAGATAATTTGACCACGTACTTTCCACAATCTATAAACTGGGTGGAAACCAACCTGTGAATTTAAAATACATGTAAGGGTAAACACGAGTCACTTTTTTTTGCTTCGGTTAAAATGAGAAGGGACGTGATTTCTTGCTGAACAATAGTTACAATACTAGTAGCAACTTCCTATCCCTTAGTGTATTCGAGAAACGTCAAAAGTCATCTATTTAAGATGCCCTAGTTGTAGTGAGAGGGTCTTATTGAATACAATGTTTATCTGCCCCTATTGCATTACGAATACTGTTATTATAGTAGTGACACTTTTTTGAGATTATACATTTATTATTATGATGTTGACAAGGACGTTGATGACGAGACAGGCCAATATTTTAGGAAGAGAAAGGAAATTGTTACACACCAAAATGTTGTTACTAATTACTTACAAATTTTTATCCTGCTGATACAAATCAAAGAGATTTTTTGATATTTTTAGGTTCTATACTTTGTTAATAAAATTTTTATTATCACCAAGAAGTGAATAAAAGTTAAAATAATTGATTGTGGTTTTTGCACTTTTCCTATTTCTTTACAGTGTACTTAAATTAAAAATTCTAATTAATGGCTTGCCACTACAAGAAACTACATTATTATTCATTATATTTCTAATAATGAAATAGGATTATGAAATTATCCACTTAAATTATTTAGACTAAAATTAAAACAAATGAATTGAGTTTTTATGTCAGCATTAAGTATCAACTCAACTCATAAGGTCGTTGGTGGGTATTGTTTGATGAAAATGCAACAATGGTACTTTTTCTATATACTTTTTTATTGTAACTTGTAATGCATGCCCTAGAAAGGGCATTGATATGACAGGAATTAGCTTTAAACCCCCAGAGGCTGCTTTCTATTTTTATTCAGCGATTTTAACAATGGCTGCAAAAAAATTAATTTTATTTGTTAATTTTTAACAAAAACATTATGAAGTATTTATTTCACAATTCAAGGTAAATAAAAGTATGTACTTGTACCTAGATTTTTTTAATTTAAATAAAATAAATCATAAACTATTATATAAGTTGTAAGAGGTTCACTTCGAATTCTTGGACCATGTTTACATCTGTAGTACATGGACATAATAAAGGGATGTAAAATAGATTTATTGGTTTTGATTAAACTATTTACTTATTTCACTGAACCAGAAACTTTAAACTTTACTCGTTCTAATGTATTCTACATAATTCTAGCCATAAATTATGGTACCTATTTATAGTCTCAAGTGTATAGATGAGGGTCTCTATTGATGAAACTTTGCTATGAATTTTCAAAATCAATTAATTAATGTAAAGAGGCGCAAATTAATAATTTATTTTCACTTTGTTACAAAGGTTACTATTAATCAATTGTCTGTAAAACATAAACTATTAAAATGTGAATTTGTACCGAAATAAGGATTTTTGAATAGTAATGTCGGGGTCTAAAATAACTTTTGTTTGGGTTAATAAATCTTCTCCATTAACGAGAACATTAAAGGAAATGGGTTTTAAATAATAAAGTTTTTCACCTGAAATTCTCTTGAAATTTTAAAATTCCATCTCAGTTTATACGTCCCCTAACAATTCATTTCGGAAGCGTTTGCCTGAGCTATTAAAATAAAACATTTTTATCCTATAAACAAATAATGCCAGGTCAAGCACGTAAATTTTGATTTACCAATGTTTAGTTGGCTCATTTGCATTTCGGCTCGTGCAACATATTTTGTAGCGCATTGCGGAATTTGTTTAGTAGTGCCATTACTGCTGGATTAAGTGTTATTAGTCTGTGTTATGTATAGATGGATGTTCCGACAGCTCTAACATAATTTCCCTCCATTAATTAACAATTACGAGGAGTTTCCTCATGTACCCATCTATAGCTTCAATTACCTCGCAACTGAATATGCTGGATCTCGTAATTAACACACTTCAAAAGTAAGGGAAAACGCTAAATTGAATGGTTACCCAGTCTATTTCCGGCACAATAAGTGGTTAGTTACAAAAGTTAATACGCTTTAAAATAAAATGTTACCACAAACAAATCTGCTTTTCAATTAAATTATAAGAGCTTTTCAACTTCCTACCACTTCATTCATTATACACCCTTAAAACATTTTTTATTAACTGGATGGAGCGATTTATAGAGGAAGTTATCAAAATACAGTTCGTATCAAAAAATAAACAGAAGAAAAACTCAGTTTATACATTATTAAATACATTTGGAATCTATTAAAGCTCTTCCGGGAGATTTCCGAATGAGTTTCGGGTAGGATTTCTGAATTAATGAATTTTTAATAACACGATTGGCTTTATTTATAAAAAGAAGCTAAAAAAGTATAATTATAAAAGCGTTAATTAAGTATATTTTGTGTGCTGCAGCAATGGTGTCATTGAACGAAACAATTTATATTTTTCCACACTACTTCCAATAAATCTAGGAGATATAAATAGAAAACGTATTAAAAAGACAATAATAAAAGTCTTTATATATTTTCACCTCGGCGAAATCCAGCGATTTTGTTCACTAAACCATGAACAGGATAACAACAATAATGTTAAATGAATTGTATAAATACTAATTGTAACTGTGGTAAATTCCTTATACCAACAAAAACGTATAATATTTTTTCTTCATGGAAATATTATAAAGCATAAATTTGGTAATTAACAGTTTCATTATTTAGTAATTAAAACAAAACCGTAAATGTAGTTAATACACATTTAAATTTTCAATACCATTATAGGTTTATAATTATTAAGCTTTTATTCCCTGATTAAATTAAAATCACTTAAATTTTCCAAATTATAATTAGATTATTTTTTACAATAAATAACGCAAATAATATAGTCATGCAATGTGATAGTTTTAAATTACATTTAAGAAACATTTTATTGTATCTTTACAAAGAACTATAATTTATGATTTTCAATTATTTTGGAGTTTTATATATTTGTTTTTTGGATTCACAAATTAATTTTTTTACGAAGAAAAATGTTTCTTAACATATTTCTAGCAATACTAGTAACAAATTTAAAATTTAGGACGAAGAAATTTTGATGTCATTTGTTATCAACATTTGTTGGCTATATTTTCTATCAACATGTTACAATTCAATTAATTAATGTTAGTAATATTATGCTGCCAATTTTTTCAATAACATTTGTTACTATTTTAATTAACATGTTCATAACAATGTTGTTAGCTAAGCATTGTTTGCAGCACAACTTTTGCGTTTGCTCTAGAAGCAGTCCGAATCATAAAGCATGTTGGACGTTGAATAACAGATGTAATCAACAAGTTATTTCTTTCTGCAATATGTTTTAGTAACATCCAGATACATGTGCGATATTCTAGAGGTGGAAATAACATGTTGATAGCAAAAGATGTTTGCAGCAAAAATCTTATCAACATTTTTTAAGCCTATGTAAATAAATTTTACTATCCGCATGTTATTTAAGTTATCGACATTGTTTCTGACATGTGGCAAGCTTAACGAATGTTGAAAACATTCTTGCTTTGCTATTAACATGTTACTGTAACAATTTTTGTGTGTGGGCATCTTAACAAGAAATTTTAGTATACTCATAATATATCATTATACTCTCCACAGATCACCGTCAACCGAAATAACTTCATTAATCAATGCAGACATTTACAAAATAATTGCAATTACCACAAATGTGACATAAATATTAACATAATGGTTCAAACAGTTACAAATACAAATATATACATTTACATCAGTGCTTTTCTCTAAAGGCTTCTTACCTTGGCTACAATTATAGATATAAATTCTATCTAAACTTGAATTGTCCAATCCTTTGTGAAAGAAAAAAATGTAATTTTGAAACATGCTTGAAGTCTCTATCAACTCCCATCCCCAACCATCCTACGAGAGCATCGTTGATCTAAACATCTGTTCTATATCCCATAATGATGCTATCAAAAAGCTTACATCATTAAAAATTAATTGCAGCTCCGGTCCATATTCCTTAATTTGTGTATGGATTCACTATCTGTTCTTCAGGCTTGGAAATACAACTTTATTCCTGCCATATTTAAGAGTGGCCAAAAAACTGATGTTCGCAATTGTAGACTTATTAGTATCCTGAATACAATTTCGAAACTCTTTGAAAAGCATGGGTTCTGTAGTGGTAGTTCAACTCTTACCAATCTTACAATCTTCACCCAATTTGTTCAGGAAACCTTGGAGAGTCGGTATGAGGTTGATACCATACACTATTTATCTTTGATAAGGTTTGACATATACTGTTAATATTTAAATTTAAAAAATGGGTATTCATGGAAGTATGTTGAATTTCCTTTATAATTATCTAGTGAACAAAGTAAAATCGTAAAGTTGAACGGATTTTATTCATTTTATGTGTCCTCAGAGTAGCCATCTACGACTAGTAGAAGTGGTCCTATTTTTGTTAGTTATCAACGACATAGCCTCCTCTTTTGTATCCTCCAAATTTCTTTTGTTTTCATACAATCTAAAGATTTTCTTTACTACTTTCTTGATGTTATTGTACTACAAGAAGATCCAATAGGCTTTTGAGAAATGCAAAAAAACATCTTCTCTCTCTAGATAATCCTTTATTATCTTAGTACACCATTGGAGTCGCTTAGTAGTTTTACTGACTAAGGTCTAACTTTCGATTCAAAAAGGGCATTTACTGAACACAACAACCATATTTCAAAGAAAACACTTAAAATGTTGGGTTTCATAAAAAGAAATGGCCCAGACAAAGTTTCTTATATCTTTTTAGTGACAAGCTGTAGCAAGCAGCAATTGTACTAGCTTGCAGAGTGATGAACGCTGCGCCCGCGTTTCGTGTTTATTAGCATTCATCACTATCACATATTGCTCCTCTTCGCAAGGTGCAATGAAGAGGACTGCTGGGTGAAGCTAGTTCTGCGGTATTTTCGTATTTTGTTATCCAATTGTATATACCATAATAGTAAGTGCTTTACTTGACACTTTGCTGTTTAAAATTCACTTCTTGCTGAAGCCATATTGGACAAAACATCAAGGATCGCTATTATCTAGCCTTTATAAAAACAAATATGATTTTAATTGCCTAAAATACAATCTTGGCAGGAACGAATGTAAAATATTTATAAAATACTATTGAAGTTTTTAATTGAAAAAGTAATTTTGTTCAAATTTGATTGTAGGAATAGAAATTAAACGAAAATTTAATTCGTATTTATAATTGATACATCTTAAGTATCTGGCTGAAGTTGATGAAGATTCCGAATATGAATTTGGTTTAGTGGGTATTTAAAAGATAAAAAAAGTCAAAATTAAATTCGACCAGTTTTTAATTGTTTTGATTCACTGGTTTTATTCAGCATTTTGAAAGTTTGTTCTTCATAGATATTAGCAAATTGTATACTAAAAATTTACATTATCGTCTCTCTCTTCCTTAAAAGTTTGCTCCGATTTCATTTAAATTTGCAATAAAGATACAATTACTTCAGTTTCTTCTTCTTCCAATTTTCCTAGTTTTTGTTGTACGTTTTAACTGTTCTAAAATACATTTGCAAAACTTTTTATTTGGTAAGCTTTGATTTGAGATCCTTAAAACTAGTAGGTGGTAAAGCTGGAAAGAAACATACCTATCAGTAGATAGGAAAATAATAGTTACTATATCCTATTCAAAAATTTAAAAAAAATCTTATGTGATAAAAATAAAATTTCGAAACCTATTTAGTTACTACTATCACTTTTATCACATAAGATTTTTTTTTAAATTTTTGAATAGGATATAGTAACTATTATTTTATAATTTGTATTCCTCGTTATTTATTAAATTTATATTAAATTTTAATAAATATATGATTTTCTTCAGTCACGACGTTGTTAGATGTTTTTAACTTCCTTGAAATTTTCCGGTAAATGTAAGTTTAAAGACACCATAAGACATCTTCTAGTATTGAGGTGTTTTAAAGTTATCTATTCCTCTAATATCAGCATTTTATAATACTGGTATATCCTATTAAACTAAAAATCATCTAAACAAATTTCCGGCTTGTAAAATAATGCAGGCATAACTAAAAGTTTAAATTATAAACTAATTAATTGGTTATGTAAAACTCTCATAATATGGATCAAAAAACAAGTTAAAATAAAGAGCAAACAACTTTGTTATCTGGATGCCTGTAATTTCCGCAAACATTAATTAGAAAATTGGTCCTTTAAATAAAATAAACTAAACTAAAAAAATGTCGGAGTGATTTTTAAACAAACTTTTAAAATTAGTTTGTACACTAAAAAATATTGTGGCTTTGCCTTTGTAAGGCAAACTAAATAAATAACTGTTATAAAATAAATAAATAAACAAATAAATAAAATCTCTCATTATGGATGCGGCAATTTAATTTCTAACTCATAAAATAGTAGAGACACCTGACAACTAATTGTGCTTCTTGCATAAATTGTTGTCATTTGTATGTTATTGTATTCCTGTCATGCATGCGAGTAAGGGTGTATACAATAACAGTGTAATGTCCACTGTAAGATGTGCCACTGTGGTTACTCAGAGCGTATAAATTATATCGACATTGTGTGTTTGATTCGGCAGAGTAATTTGTCATAGCTAATTACTCCAGAGGAAAATCAACAGTCAATGACATAACTCAAATTTTTAGGAATTAATGTAGTTTAAAGGATTTTTCTACGATTTTGTCGGTCTTTCCAATTTGAACAGCTAGGTTTTACTCTCCATTGTTTTATCACTGGTAAAATTGTCGATAGGCACTGGAATTGGAATTTTCTTTTATTAAATTCTTTTGCAAAAACTCCTATTGACTGAATCAAAGAAACGGGTGTTAGGGATAGTTTTAGAACCAAATAGACTAAATAGTCCCATCTTTTTGATGAGACTAGAAGGGCTATTGAGTATTTTCACCTCTTTCAAAATCTTCCTGTTTGAGGGAATGATAAATGCGCCTATATCTAATGAATTTCGTTGTTAGTTGCAATTTGGAATATTAGTGAAGAATTTAACAACTTGAACTTTTTAAATCATTGAATACAGAAGAAACTCTGAAAGGAAATTGAAAGTAACTTCTAAAGATTTTCGTATGGGAAGTGTTCCAAAAACAGATTCAACATTGCCTTTTTGTATTGCTCTAATAATTAGTTGAATTAAAAAGAAGAATCATGGATCTTTTTTGTTTCTTTCCCAAATCGTTAATAAATTTCTACTAAATGGATAGAAACTATTTTTTTCTCCAATTAAAACTTTAAAACCTAGTTGAAGATATTAAATGTTAATATACTATTATGACAACACAAAAGTAAATTCCTATACTCCAAGGAATGGTTTTAAAGTGAAAGGATTACCAGATGAAATTTATTAAATCATGTCCTTCGTGAAAATGAGAAGTCTAGAATTTTACACCGTAAATGTTTAAAGTATGTAAAACATCTTCATTAAACCCAAGAGCACGTATGTTCAGCACCAACAGAATTCCCTACAAAGAACTAGTTATATTCCAAAACAGTTCTCATCCACTAAACACCCAAAAAAGGGTTAAGCATTAAGGTATGCACCAGATTTTTAGAATAACCGACTTACATGAAATTTCTTTATTAAATTTTTATCCAAAGAAAAAATAAATTATTATAACTTCAATTCCAAAATACGAATGCTCTCTGAATACTTTTTTTAAATTTAAAATTATATTTTTGATGAATATAGACATTCACCAAAATTGGAGGCAAAATTCTCAGACAACCTTTTCTCACGCAAAGTTTTGCTTGAAGTCCAAACTATTTAATTTTTCTTTCAACGGTTGTAAAAGGGCACGTCAGTTAAAGGACTATTAAATAAAAACCAATCTGATTTTTCTAAAATCCTAATACATGGTGCAAGATAATTAAAATCATAAATAGATTCTTTTTATTAATTGTTAAATAATATTTAAAATGGCTCAATTCTTAATTAATACACTTTTTGTTCTTCCTTTATAAAAAGTTCCGAAAAATTTTAGTTGGAAGACTAGTTAGTATTGAAAAAAGAAACCTTTTTTATTTAAAATTATCGTCTTTTTTTCATCCTTCATTGTAATTTCTTTAAAGTTTTTTATCTAGTTCAACACTTTTTAGTGAACAATGTATATGCATTTAAGAAACCCTTTGAAACATTAATATAAGTTTTCATAATAGAGTTAGCTTAGTTCATAAAATATTAAAAAAAAGTAAAATAATTTTTTTATCGAAAAATATAATATGTCCACCATCTGCGCTCGACACATTTTGTATAACAATATAGGTAATTTATTTTTAAACTTTAAATCTGACACATAAATATTAATTTTTATTATATGTATATTTTACACTGATTTTACATAAAACTTTTATATTAAAATAAAATTGTATAGGTTTTTTCATGTTAATTAGATTTTGTGGAAAACTTGAAAGTTAGCTACAAGATTAAAAGTTTTCAACTCAGTTCTTTAAATTAAAAACTTATTAATGTAATTTTGAAAGAGTACGTCGTCGATCTCTGCGAAAATTAATGAAAAATACAATTAATGGGGTTTAATTAAACGGCAGATGTGTTTTTCGCTTTCTTAGAAGTTTTAAAGGTAAAGCATAATTAAAAAAATTAACGGCTGACTAAAAAGTCTGTAAGGTAATACTTTAAAGGAATTTAGAATTTACAATGTTATACTGTAAGGCGTGAGGTGTAAGCGACAATTAAAATTTCTAGTGCAGTAATTGGAATAAAACCACTTACTTTTCTCACAATTGCCTTCATTTTTCCTATCTGCATACTGGATATTAATTCCACTATTTTTGTAAAACTCTTGAGATATTATTAAAATTTTCTCAAATAAAACTCAAACAACTTTGTGTTTCATAATATATATTTTTAGAAAACCGCCTTCTTTTCAATCAAGATTTAAATGAATTCAATAAAGCTCTTTCTTTCACAACATCCGCTTTAATTTTGATTAAAATGCCGTGATTTAATTAAACTTTAATAAAGGCATAAAAAGCTGAACACCTTTTAAAAAATATTGATAAGTTAATTTTATTTTTTAAGTATTTAAAGTACCTAATATAAATCTATAAATAAGGTTTATTTTTAACAAAAGAAATTTTACAATGTTTACATTTTTTATTAGGATGGCTAATGCATCACTACTTCAACCGATTTCTGGGATTAGAGACCGGTCAGAATAAAAAGCACTCGGATTACTGTCCCCGCAATGTACATACATGCACTTAATTTTCGATTGTTTTTCAGTAAACTTAATTTACAAGGGAAAAACTATCATTAATAAAATCGATGATAATATTTCTGGTTTCAAAAGAAAAGAATTATAAATGGTATTGTACAAATAATTGATGGATAAATACATCAAAACCAAATCACATTAAATATTGTACGATAAACGAGACCTATGTAATTATGGGAACTAAATTTTCTGTATAATTATATAACGTTATTATTTAGTTAAACATTCCAATTATTTTCATACATGATTAGATGTCATGCAAATAACAACCTCAATATTGCAACAGAATAAGATAAAGCGATATAAATCGACCAAACCTATGAAATACATGTTTGGTATTTTAGTACCAGCAGATCTAAATTTGAAAACTATCAGAAAATAGTTGTAGCCTGTTACTTAATCCGATTTACCTATTACTCGGAAACTTAAATAGCTTTCAGTATTAATATTTCAACTACACATTAATATTTTGAAGCACGCTATAGAGCACAGTTCATAAATAACTTAAAATCGTTAGCGTTAAATTTACTTAAGTATTAATTAAATTTTAACATGTTGTTTCTAAACAAGGAAAAATTTTTGGAGGTGTTTTAATGAAGGTAATTTGGATTAACTTTTAAATACCAATTTATAATTATATTAATTTTATTTGAATTAAATTTATTTGAAGAATAAACCTCATTCAAATTTATAATTAAACGTACAAAAATTGTAGGAGTAATTGTTAAAAATTCTAAATTATATTTTTTAATTATATTTTTATGTACCTATATTAATACTTGGTTTTGTTTTAAATATAATAATTTTATGCTTTATTCATTAAAAATTATAATTTTTAGAATTGAAGGGCTCGGTGAAGAAACCAGTCAACGTTTATTATACATAATAGATTTGGATTTTTTGATCCATCAATTCCCTAAAAACAAATTCATATTTATACAATTGGATCTTAACTCAACTTCAATAATAGAAGAAAGTTTCGTTAAAAATTGGAGTTTGTACCTAGCCCTTCAATTATTTAAATTTCAAGAAGAATTTAAAAATTGTTGGACCAAAATACAGAAATTTAACTTTTAGTTACTCTGATTTAAATTCTTAATAAGGCAATTATGAAAGTTTTAAATTTAAATAGGTAACTGCTCAAGTAAGATTATACATCATAAATATTACCTGTACATTTTCGTTAAGATGGCAGTCCTTTAAATAGCATCTTGCATTAATCATATCCCTGATTTTCAGGCATAACGAAAGTTTAAAAACATTTATACAGGGTGCTCCATCGAAAACTTCACGAGCCAGTTTTTCGGTATTTAACCTGAGTCGCAATAAGGGTCAAAATGCATAAAAATAAAAAGTAAACAGAACCAGCTTTACAACGGTGCAATTATTGAAAAAAAATA
This sequence comes from Stenus bimaculatus, assembly GCA_963971135.1. Taxonomy (NCBI): domain Eukaryota; kingdom Metazoa; phylum Arthropoda; class Insecta; order Coleoptera; family Staphylinidae; genus Stenus; species Stenus bimaculatus. Next base: position 64,078,692 of record OZ020180.1, on the reverse strand, counting down.
CCAAAAAGCGGGCTTATGAAGTTTTCGTTGGATCACCCTGTATATTGAAATATAGTTGAATCACGCATCGTATAAGATGAGATAAAAATCATTTTTGACGTTGATCAGAAATAGAATAAAAAACGTTTATCTTTGTGGTTGTCGACTATGTCTATGTAGAAATTTTGACTTTTGTACAGAATAAAACCTACCATAATGAAATCATTTCCTCGATGTACGATTTTTTTATTTTGAGATTTTCTTTCTAAGCTTTATGCTTTATTGATCCAAAAGATTTGAAAACCATGTTCTGTCCTCCAAAACTTTAATCTTGTTTTACTGAGCCAAAAAGATTTAGGTTTTTTATGATTTTATCTACTTTTTATCTCGATTTAGTGCGAAAACGGAGTAAGACCGGAACTAAAACTAGTATTGCGGGTAAATTATGTGGAAACCTGTAAGCGTTAGAGAAATATTTTCAGGATTTGTTTTTTGTGTCTTAATGGACGGTATCCGGTATCCATAATTTCAGAATTCTAATGAATCAAGTTGTATGAACATATACGTGAAAGAATGAAACATGAATTTTTAACATGATATACTGACAATTATGAAATAAATCTTTGTAGCTGTATTAAATATAGCAGTTTCAATTCACTTTCAATATTGCATGGAAACTCAATAAAATTTGAAAAAATATTTTGTATACAAAAGCTCTTCTCTAATAAAGTTCACTATAGCTGCGCCTTAAGAAAAATGTTCGAAACTGGCAGAATTTTTATATTTCTTTTTTGTTTAATTTATTTTTTCGGTATTTTTTTTGAGTTTTTCAGTTATACCCAACAAAATGTGAACAAAAGCAATACCAGATAGGTTAAGTTAAAATTCAAATAACTTTTTATTTGAAGACTTATACAGTGTCCCACTTTTTTTTCATCAAAAACAATTTTTGACAGTAAAAAAATGTTTTTTCAACTCCTTAAAAAGTTACAGAAATCCAAATCATAATTCATTTAAATATAAAATAATAATTAGAAAGAAAATTATACAGTGTGTTCCACAAAAATCATGAAAATTTACAAATTTTAAATAGCTATGTGACTTGTTAAAGAGTCAAAGAAAATATTAGTTTATTGGATTTTTTTGTTCAGGATGACATTTACCTACTATCTAAATCATTTTTTGCTGGAAAAAAAGTGGGAAACCCTGTTCACAAGATATTTTCCCAAAAAAAGTATCAATTTAAAAACCACCCTGTATCTTTTTTATGTTGAGTATTATACATATCAAAGGAGAGGTATTTGCGATTCTAGAATTCCCCCTTATTCACTAATTCTTAACGACAAGTGAACGACTCGTTATTGAACCATAATCGTTATTTTAAAGGTTTCGCTATTTTCTAAAAAACTCTCTCGTTTACGAAAGATACAATTGTTCAACTATTATCGTTCATCTATCGTTATTCAACGTTATACTGGAAGTTATTGTTTGCTAACGTTTTGAAAATTTAAATCGATTTTTTCTATAAATAAATATAAATCACCGAAAATAGCTTTGGTGACGAATAACTTTTTTCGGTGTAGACATCGAAAAGTAGCTTTTACAGTTTTATCTTGGAATTTTCTCGCCCATCTAATGAATTTCTGTAATTCCAAGTTCTTAATTCCAAAATTAAAAGTGCCTACATCCTACATAAAGTTTTTGTAAGAAAATGGATACTTTTATGTTTATTTACCAGATAAAAGATATTCCTAAATTTGAGTGACGAATAATATTACTTCAACACAAAACACAAAAATACAAACAATTTATGCAAGAACTATAAAATCTACGACATAAATAACAATTTTAAAATTGAAGTTACTAAACTAGAATACAAAATTAATAACGGACTAATTAACAGCAACGCACCTAAAATATTAAATAATTTAATTCATGGTCATAATGCTAAAAATACTAATAAGCTTCACATTACTCAATGTAATCATTTACAATAACTCTACCAATATTATAGAAATAAAAAATTATTTAATTTCACTAAAAATCTTAAAAATTACACAGGGTGCTTAAAAAGTCGCGGACACGCTCCACGGTACTTTGTTTTGAAGCAATCGGTAATATAATTAAAAAAATATGTGGAAGAATTAATTAGCCAAAATATAATTTTATTAATTCAATTATTGAATAATCCATTATATAGTTATTTGTATTAATAAATTTATTATAAATAAATAAAGGTGTATCTGTATACAAATAACGTTTTTATAAATTAACAGCTAGCGCACTTTCGAATTAAGACTAATTCATCATCAGGCAAAAAAGTTTAAAAATATGACCGTTAATCAAAAAATTGATTGACAATAAAAAAAAAAAAAAAAAACGTTATTTGTATACAGATACACCTTTATTTATTTATAATAAATTTATAATTTTATTATTAGTAATTTATATTTCAAACAAATAAATAAATTTAAATTTTAAGTAGAAGTTATTTTTATCAGATTAAAGTTCCAGGAAACGAAGAAATAATTGTAATATTTTTACATTGTTACCATAAGTCATTTTTGTCAATTTTATGATAAATTATAAATTTTAAAATGCGAATATCTTTACATTCTCAACATAAATTAATATTTTTTGTGGAGAAATATTAGATAGAACATAGTACGTATTTAATATTATGATGCAATTTTATCCCAATAACAAAATTAAAAGTATTTAAAAAAATAGTTTTAGAAAATAACACAAGCTAGATCCTAAAACTGATCATGTGTTTAATTTGAGCTAGGGTAGATTTCGGGGTGTTTATACAAAGTATTTGGGTTCGTTTATTCAGGTATGAGGATATTAATTCACTGTTTTATTTAAAAAAAATTATTAGTTTTTTGCATGAACACAGTGAGAAACACACTCAAAAAGCTTTTAAAAGTCACAGGATTGCACGTTATCAATTGAAAGAGGACGGTTTTAAGTTTCCATGATACTTTTACCGATTTTTTACAAAATTTTAGGTCACCAAAATTTAAAACGCTGTAGCTTCAAAATTAAAAAAGATATACTCCTACTTTCTCGTTTTTTCTCGATTAAGTTAGCTCTAGCTTCTAACCCCGATATTTGTTGAATACCCCGTATTAGTTATTTAACCATCTATTGAAGTAAAAAGGGCGATTTAAAAGTGAGACGTTTAATGCTGTCGACCTTTTTAATCGCCCATTACCTCACGAGTTGGTTACAATACTTTTCCGTTAACCCCTTCTCGCTAAAACTAATTTCTTAATATTTAACCCAGGATTTTTAAAATGTTGACACTGACATTTATCATTTTAATTTTACTGTTAAGAAATTTGTATTTGTACTTAAAATCGTTTTGTAATATATGGTCACCTTGGATCCATAAAAAATAGTTGTGTAATGAATTTATGAATAGAGGTAATTACTCTATGATTTTCATTCATTTTTAATGCTGTAATGACAACTTAAATCGAATAATTTCATTGAGAAAGGAAATTCAATCTTATTTGGTTTACATTCTGGAAATTTAATTGATCACAAACAGCAATAGTAAGAAAAGTAATGAATGCAGTTTTCCTGGAAAAAATATTGAAGAGATAACTTAAACCAGTTTTACGAATTGAAATGGTTGAAATTTAATAAAAGATATCAGTATACCTTTTATATGTAAAATCTAAAGTTTAAACCTTTTGGGTGTTTAGTGCATATTTTGAGATATTACAATAGGTTGAGTTCGTAAAATGTACTGCATAATAAATACTCGTATAGCGTTACAAAGTTCGATACCTTTTCTCGTGAGAATTAGGTATTCTTCGGTGTTAAAATACTTCTAAAGTTTTACAAGATTTTTTGTAGTTTTATTTTAAAAATAATTCAGATATGCAGGATATAACATTTCTTTAACTTTTATCCAGTTTAATTTCAATAGTGTGATTATTATTGATGTCGATATCTAACCACTCAAAAAAGATAAAATGTATGACACTTTGCGGTTGTGTAATTTTAATTATAAAGCCTAATAGCGGCGTGAAACATGTTTCAAGCGATAAAGTGAGAACGTTTTACTTGAATTTTAATTTAACTAATTTTGGTTCACCTGTTGTTCACCCCTGAAACCGCACCTCTTCTAATAATGTTGCAAATTGCTGTCATAAACTTGACTACTATATTGAAAAACGATTTTCATTGCTTTCGTTTACTATATTAAGAGTTATAAAACGGTTTTATACATATAAGAGAGAATGGTTTTTATGTGAAATTTTAGGATATCTTTTTTATTATAAGCATATAATTTTATCTAAGGATGATTTAATTAATATCATGTTTCTTTTAACGTGGTTTTCAATGATCATTAATTGGTTGACTAAAATACGTGAAGCATAACAAGTTTAAAATGTAGCTCTCGACTATTTCTAGTTTTGATTAAATTTCCCAGAGTTAAATGTGAATGTGAAAATTCATATACAGGCTTCAAGATAACGTCTACCTTGAAGTGCTTTAATTAACCAAAATGGGAATGAGTATGAAATAGTGTGCATCTACGGTTTTCATATTTTGCATAACAACTTCTGCTGCTTTATAATTCCCGTTTTAAGAATCATTGTTGTTCTTTTACTTTAATTTTTATTAAAATTTATTTAAATGTTTTCATTTAAATTTCGTGCCAAACTTTATACGTCAAAAAATCAATTCAAAGTACTGGAAATAAGCAGGCACGAATGGAAATGCTGCTAATTCTGCTAACTTTATAGCGTGATTTGATTTTCATCACTAACCGAACCCGCATTTCATTCCTTTACCTTCAAAGCAATTCCCTGAAAAGTAATAACAGTCCACATTATGAAATTAATGCCGTTTCGAAGAAACTAAGTTTCGTCTAAATAGTTAATAGACTTACAACAGATTTATAGCCCCCAAAGGTTATTAAGTTTTTTGGTCTTATTTGTCATAAATAGGATTATAACTTTGGTAAGAAAAGCGCAATAAACAAAATAAAAGTGCACTTTGCGATGGGAACTTTTAATGTCTAAAACATTAAGTATGCAAAGCGTGCTTTTTGGTGCTAAAGTTAATAAAAGCTTTTGTCGTCAAGTGGTTTAAAACTTTAAATTTAAGAGCTTTGCGGATGGAATAAATTTAAGTATTGGTGACATAATATTTACATGATGGCTTAATTTTTAATTAATTAATGTTCACGAAGCAACACCGTTTTATTTTATGTTCATTTAAATAATTGCACTATTTTCCTGCAATTTCGATTTACATTAACCAATATTGATCATCAAAATTAATTAGAAGATGATATGCATTCTAACATCAAATGTTATTCCAGGGGAACTTGCAATGAGCATGCGATAGCTGAAGTATGGGACCGGCGGGATGGGCATGTGTACTGACCCAGGGGGCAAGTCTCGTCCACTGACAAGCACCACAGTACTGCTGATTACTGCCGTCATCATTTTAAATATAACTCAACCAGGTAAGAATCTTTAATGGTTTTAATAATATTAATAACGTTTCTTCCATATCTATAATTTAATTTAGATAAGAGTTCCTGGATTAGGATACATTAAATTTCTCCAGGTTTTTCAGAAGCATTTTTAATCAATTATTAATATCCTTTTACCAATGATTGAAAAGAAGCTTTAGTGGATGTATGTACTCCATTAGTAAATTTGCACCCTTGACACGTTTTTTCATGTCTTTCGTAAATTTCGCCAATTTTTAGGTCCTTGGTCTACTTCTAAAAATATGGAGTGCAGTTCAGCAAGATTCTTATATGCCCAGCAAGCAAATTCAAAAAGTAACTTAAAATTATTATCCTCCCAGAAGTTTGATTTTCGATATGCATTTTGCAGGTTCAGGAACGGTAATCATGTCAGTGACAGAATGATAAAAGTCGAATGCCACATTGTGTCGAGTGATTCAAGAATGCTTTTAAGAACAGAAGCTTGTCAAACCAGTGAAACCACCAACGTATCAACTACTATACCTATTGTACAAGGTGTTTCTAAACATGAGTCCCTAACTTCAAAGATAGACTATTTAACCTAAGTATTTGAAGATAAAAATAAGAATAAAGTTTTTCGCCAAAATCCAAAATGCTCCAATTTCGAAATGCGGAATGTTAAAGCTTCTTATTACCTTAGATTTTTAGATAATTAGCTCACTTTTGTTAATCATCATTGAATATAACTGCGAAATTTTAAATCAAATTTGGGGGTGCAGTTCCCTCCTCTCATTTTTTATTCAACGCCACGTCCAATATCAATTTAATCTTTTATGATCTTCCATATCCCTAATTTTTTGGCGAAAAATTTTATTCTTACTTTTTCTCTTCAAATTGGTAAAAGAATCTATTCCTAAAGTTTTAAATATCTAACGTGAAAATGTTATAGCTTCTTAAATATTCCATCAAGTTAAAAAAATATAACAGCTATATAGACATATAGAGAATAGTAGGAGCTTTAAAATGATGTATAACTAGACCCCTTTGCCATTTAAGATTTTTGAAGGGGTAGTTTTCCTGAATAAGGGGCTGAGGGGTTGTCTCTTGCGTTACTATAAAAATTGGTTCCCCACCAAATAAAAATTGAACGGATTCAGGCTATTTTTCAAAAATTACATGTTTTCAAAATAACCTGTATACGTTGAAAATATTACTGTCAATACCTAAGACAAGGAAGCGTCGACAATAACCTTTTCTGTAGGAATATATTGTAGGTTTAGGTATACAAGGTGTTTCAAATATTCCATCAAATTAAAAAATATGATAGCTGTTTAGAAAATAGTCATTGAGATTTTTGAGGGGGTAGTTTCCCTGCATGACGGGGTGAGGGGTTGTCCCGATAAAAACGCTTTTTAGTGATCTAACGTACAAATGCTAAAACTTCTCAAATATTGCACCGAATTAAAAAAAATGACAGCTGTATAGAGAATTGGAGGGGCTTTAAGATGATGTATCACTCGACCCCTACTGCCTTTTAAAGTTTTTAAAGGGGTAGTAATGGGGTGATTATCGCTTTTGTCATCATAAAAATTGGTCCCCCACCAAATATAAATTGGCCGGTTTCAGGATTTTTTTCAAATGTGAGTGGGAACGTTTAGTTCGGCGTTGGGCCACCCTGTATATGTACCCATAGGTATTCTTTAATATATTTTTATAATTTCTACAACTGTTATAATTTTAAAATGTTGTTTTGTGCATATTTGAACTACATTACAACATTACTACTATTAAATAACTAAATATATTCATATGTAATATCACGAGTGGTCAAATTTAAGTCGAATATTTTTCACTGTCATTACCACGAATGTCATTTGGGGTTAAGTTTTAATTCTCCGACTGCGTAGCAGGAGGGGAATTTTTAACCCCAAATCACATGAGTGGTAATGTATGAAAAATATTTGACTTATAATTTGAACATATGCATATTTAAGGGACTATTTAACAAACACTTCACTTTTTTGTGCAAAATTTGACAGCCAACTTCAAACTTTATATATTTGACATTAACGTCATGAAATAATCGCTGATATTTTTGACGTTTTACTTGTCACAAAAAATAATCACTTGTGAGTTGAATAGTCCAAATAATTCTTCTTCTTTTTTTTGCAAACCAGTTTTACACACTTATTGGTGTGAGTACTGAAGGTAATTATTAAAATAAAATATGTTATTTGTTATTCCTTTGAATATCATTTAATTTAAACGAAATATAGAATTACATTCGTTAAATTTTAAATAGTCGCCTGTAATAAATGATTAATTATAGATAATTATAATCGAAATTACTAAACAAATTCTGGTTTGTAATTTGTAATCACATACATCAATGGAATTAAAATACAATACATACAATCCATACAATCCGAACCAATGAAAAATTTAATACAGCTTGGATTAAATTAAAAAAAAAACGATAGTGAAAATATTGAATTAAAAATTTTTCAAATAAAAATTGTTGGGCATTCAAAGGGATGAAGAATGGACACAGTTGTTATGATTATCTTTTCGTTAATTTCAATGACAACTAAGTTTACCTAAAAATTTTTGGCGTTAACGGAATCTAAACTTCTAACCGCAAAAATATATCAAAAAAGATAAGGGATTTTCGAAGGAAGTAAAAAATTGAATTAATATTTAACAGTGGCCACAAATACAAAAAATAAAAATGGTCGATACTCCTGAAAAAACTCCACCCTTTAATTTTTATTGAATTTTTGCAGTTTAATTCAATGACGATTTGGAAAAGTGAGCTCTGGACAAAATTTCAGCAAATTATATTTAGAAAAATACTTATGTTAAAAAATTGAAAAAGTAATGAAGAAAAATTAAGAAAGTTTACCCCCCCCCCCGTATTTTGAAAACGGAGCATTTTGAGGATACATGTTTTGAAACACCCTGTATACAAAGCTTGTTAAAACTACCAATTCTACATGAGGCATTATTTTAAATCTTCTTACCCTGAAAATAAAAATATTATTTTTTGGCCCCAATTTAATTTAGTCATTTACAGGACAAAGAGAAAAGATAAAGGTACTTTATAACAAAAAAAATTATAATTTTTTTTAATTAAAGTTTTTTATTTGCCAATTTAACCTGCTAATGAGGAAACTTTGCACGTTTTACTTTTACCATTCAATCAAATAATATCCGATGATAATATTGCAGTTCATCGCATTAGTTGTATGATGTAGCTCATAATTTGTAAAATAAAGAAAATCGAAGCTATTTTAAATCTACCCCAGCACCACCATAGTGTATCGGTGGGAACTATGGCAGCCATTTAAAAGTTGAACATTCAGCCAATCAGCTTTGAAGTTCAAAATATATTTTTTATTATAAAATAGTGATTGCGAATTTAAACAATTAATTAAATAAAATATAATTATAATTATCCTTAATGTCAAATGAATACTTTTAGGAGCTGTATTTAGTTTTGTAGATATTTTTGAGGTTATGCAATAAAACTTTTAAACTCAACTTTAGAATGAGCGCCATTTATACACAAAAAAATACAGGTGTCCAGTCTATGTATAACAATAGGAAACATAGAAGTTTTTGATATGATCCCGATTCCCATTAAAAAAATTAAAATGGTGTTTCTGTGAGGGTGGAGTTTGCAATGACAACTTTAATTTTATTGTCATAATTGTCTTTTTTTATTTGTTTATCCTTAAAATAGTAAAACGATCGAAATATTTATTAAGTTCTCTTTGAATTTTCCCGTGTAATTGTTTTATACACAGAAAACTTTATTGAGACTTCAAAATGCTTTGGCAGAAAACTAAATTTCGAAATCAAACGTTTAAATACGTCTAAAATATACAAATTTCTAATTTTGCACAACGATCAAGATTACCAGGGCTAAATAGAATTTTTAATGACGGTATTAGAAATTTATTTAATAAAATTGTTCGAAAAAGGCGATTATTTTATTTCATCATCCACAAAAGTCACGAACACGAACTTCCTCAACACCGGTATTAGAAATGTGATTTTTTTACTTCTTTTAAAAAATCGATGTAGCAAAAGTACATAAAGTCGTACTCCGCATAATCTATTTCCAGTTTAATTAAATAAATTAATTAAATTAGTTTTTAAATGTATTCGTTCGATGGATTTAAATATTCCTCTTAATTAATTTAATTTTAATTAGAATTTCTTATTCTTTATTTTGATTTTGTCTACAAGTCTTGAGCAAGTTTTTAAATTTCCCTTTGTAGTTTAATTAATTAAATGCAATATATCGTCTCATTCTGTATTTTAAATTGAGGCAGTAATTACTATAGTATAGTATAGTATAGACTATATTGCAGAAAAGATAATGCTTGTAGTTTTTTTTAATTCAAATCCAATATGATGTACAGTACAGTACAGTTGGTCCCAGCTGGAAGTAGGACAAAAATAATCACGATCGCGTATTCTTTGTCCTACTTCCAGCTGGGAGCAATTTTACATTACCTTTAAATCAAGTAAATAAATACTTATAAACCCATTAAATTTTGGACGCAAAAAGTTTTTTGTAAATAAATATAATATGTTGGGATTACATACAGCAAGTCAAGAAAAAAATCGAAAAGTGTCTTTCTGTTATTTTTTGATATCTTAGAGTTCCCAGCCATATAAAGTTTCCATACTCAATGAAAGTTGTAGTTTTTGAGAGAATAGTTTGTTTAGAAAGAAAAACAATTATTTGCAAATACACCATTTCTAGTTGTATTTCAGAAAAGATCAATTCAATTTCAGAAATCATTTATTCAAAATCAGAAACATGAATTGTATTTCAGAAAAACCATCTTAATTTCAGAAAGTATCAGAAAGCATCACTTGAAAATCAAAATTTGTCAGTTTAATTTCAGAAAGTATGATTTGTATTTCTGAAGTTATCAATTGTATTTCAGAATCATTGTCTTTCATTCAAAGCTAATTTTGCAGCAGAAATTTTGGATTACAAAATATAATATTTAAGCAATTATTGTATTTTTGCTTTATCAAATATTTTTTTAAGTAAACCAACATTTGCTTCATAATACTTTTAACAACTGGTTTAATTTTAGAACAGAATATTTCAATTTATAAGGACATCAGCGTAATATTGATACTGATGCATTGTTAAATTCCCAAAGCACATTATTGATGAATTGTATGTATCTGTTGTGGTTCACACGTGCACAATCACCGCCAAAAACTCTTTGCTTCCTTATTTTTTACAGTTGGTCCTTTCTGATATTATTATGATTTTTTTGAAATACAATTGATGCTTTCTGAAATCAAATTGATTTATCTGAAATTTAATTGATGCTTTCTGAAATACAATTGATGAATCTGAAATACAATTGATACTTTCTGAAATGAAATTAGTTTTTCTGAAATACAATAAGTGTGTTTTATTTGCCTACAATTATAACTGAATGCTCAGCTAATTTTGATCATATTACTTTTATCACTTAAAACTACCGTTTTATTTTCTCGTCATAACTAATATTATTCGATCTAATGTTACCTCGCCCTTTACCGATTAGAACCAGAATGCGGGGTGATTACATTTTAGATATCCAGTGAGAACAAGCGCATTTGTATTTGCGTTTTGACACGTACATATATGAGTTATCCAGGTAGTTTTGTTCAAATCAGTTCGAATTAGTAAACAAAAACTGTTAGACACTAGCATTATCACTAGATGAACTTGATGCTGATGAATATGAGTCCGACATACTAAAATCAGATACCTGCACTAGCATTTCCTAAAAATTCATTTTATACTTAAGGGGGTATTCTAGTCTAAAAATTTGAAAAAATCGAAATTTTTTTTTCCATATTTCGATAGTTTAGATATTCAAGAATATCTCCCTAAATGGATTTTTCAAAATTCGATTTATTTTTAAAGTTATAGTCATTTTAGTGACGTTCTTGTCGTCCAGACAGATCCAGACGTAAAACTTTAAACGCGTTTTTCTCGAAACTACTTTTTTCGATGCGGTTGACATAATATCTGAAGTTCTAGTGGAGCGATTTACTTGAAATTTGGCATGAATATTCTTTATATTTTGCGAAAAAATTTTTTTTTTCACTTTTTCTGGTTCATACGACACTGGCAATTATATTGATCAAACATTATCCATAATTTTATTTTTCAAGTGACCAGGAGGGTAGATATCATGACGACCGGGACACGGCTTTCTTTTTCGCCCCTCTACTTCAACGACGCATAACTTGCTGAAATTTTAATTTTTTTAATTTTTTTAATTTTTTTTATTGTTTTTATTTTTTTATTTTTATTTTTTTTATTTTATTTTTACTCTTGAAATATGAATAAATAAGCCATAAAAAATGGATAGTAAAAATATCAATTGCTTCTTTTTAATGAATCCTTAAAAAACGCTCGAAATTCGGGCTTCTGGACTAGAATACCCCCTTAAGTGAAATTTATAATTTGTATTATTTTAGTTCACCTATTTAACAATGAAATCTGCTTTCATTATAGAAAATAAGGCAGAAAGCGTATAAAACAATAAATTCAAAACATTTAATTTCTTGATTAGGTTCAGTTAGCTTTGAAATTTGAAATATTTGATAAAATTGCTAAAAATCGTTTTATTTGCCTTACTGAAATGACAAGAACAAAATGATCATATCAGCTGACAATATTTTGCTAAAGCTAATAAAACTCACCCAAAGGGCCCCATACACTATCAAACAGTTTGCACAAACATGTTTGCGCAACACCTTGTTGCACAAACAAGATTTTACCGCGACCATTCACTGTTGCGCAAACATTGTTGAAATCGAGTGTTGCGCAAACTTCAAGTTCGATTGTTAAAACTCTACTCCCAATGAATACCAATAAACTCACCCCAAAATTCCTTACTTTTGGTGGAGGTCATTTTAATCAATAAGCAGATGTTGTTAAACTCCACTTGTTATGTTTTGATTTGTGATTGTTGTGAGAAGAGCAATAGAGGAACCAAGTAGGATAGAATATAAATTATAATCATCTACCTAACCTAACCTCTGTTGCGCAAATTGTTTGATAGAGTATGGGGTCCTTAATTGACGATTTCTGAAAGGAAAAGGTATTGATCATTTTGGATTCTACATTAGTATTTTTGCCTGTTTTACAGATTTTCTTTATTTTGTCTTTAATTTAGTTTTATAATTTTTCACTTTTTGGTTCATGTGGTTTTTAGTATGTCACTTTTATTTTAAAAATATTTTTTATTAACTTTTTTTTGATTTATACAGGGTGTCCCATTTGACGTTGGACTGTATGGGTACCTTTGTTATTATTGGAGATAGAAAGTCGGTTAAATGGACAAAGTAGTAGAGATTTTTTCGAATATTAATAATCCATTTACAAAAAAATTGAATATCGCATCGTTCCAACGCTATCTTGAAAAAACAAGAAAATGCGATTTTTAAAATATGGCTTCTTTATTTTCTGTGTTACCAAAAAAAGTTTTTTGACATAATGCAGACAATTTTTTGTGTACATGGCAGTAAAATGAATATTTTTCTTTCACTAACGGATTGACCGGAAATGAACCAAACTTATTTTTTTCTTCTGGGAGCCATATTGGATTTGCACATATTCGGAATAAGTATTTTTTCTGAGTAATTTGGTATACCATATGTCATATTAAAAAAAATAAAATTGTTTGATTTTACAAACTAACATTGAACTTTAAGAGATGTAAATTGTCAATAACATAAATGTAACTATTTAAAATATTAAATGTAAAATAAATCTTAACACATATGTATTGACAGTTTACATCTATTCAAGGCCATTTTTGGTTAGTAAAATGAAATTATTTCTATTTTTCTTAAAATATTACATATGATATATCAAATTACTCAGAAAAATACACTAATTCCGAATATGGGTGAATCCAATATGGCTGCCACAAGAAAAAATAAGTTTGATTAATTTCCGGCCAATCCGTTGGAGAAAAAAAAAATTTATTTGTTTTACTTCATTGTACACAAACAATTGTCTGTATTAAGTCAAAAAAATGTTTGGTTCCACCGAAAATAACGAAGTTATAGCCATATTTTGAAAATCGCATTTTCTTATTTTTTCAAGATAGCATTGGAACGATGCGATATTCAAATTTTTTGTAAATGAATTATTAATATTCGAAAAAATCTCTACTACTTTGTCGATTTAACCGACTTTCTATCTCCAATAATAACAAAGATACCCATACAGTACAACGTCAAATTGGACACTCTGTATATCAAAATCAGAAATATTCTTAATTATTATCATAAAGAATGGCCAATCTTTGTATGATTTAACTGGCCTTTCCATTTCTTAGATTCCAAAGGTTATAAAAATTGTAGATAAATAAAAATATTATATTCCCTAAAGAAAAGATTAATGTAATGTAAGAATTATGATTTAAAAGAATTATTTTTGGTAAATTTGTGATATAATGATTTCATTACTTTTGTAATAAACTATAAATCTCAATACTGAAAAGTATTGAGTAATTTGATATTTGATTGCATTCAACTTATACGGTTCATAAATGAACTTTATGGTTTTCTGCCAAAAATAGAATTTAATGGATTGAATCGCAGCCTAATACTTGTATTCGTAATATATTTTCCTTATGCGCTTTAAAGATCCAAATTGCGTAAAACTTTCGAATATAGTCATTTGAGAAAAGGATTTCCAATTATTCATATTAAAGAAACTCTTCAGAATTTATTAAAAGAGGTACAATTTTTTTAATTTTTTTTATTTAATCAATTAATGCAATTAGGATATGTGTTATTATGAAAATTAAAGCAAGCATTATGTCATGAGCTAATATTACTTTTAAAAAAGTTGTTTTGTTTCGTGTTGCCGTGGAAGCAAACTTTTCTAATTACAGGAAAAGCAAAAAGAGACAAAGGGCCGACGAGCGAACATCAAATAGAGATATTTCAAGTCACGGCTGCTGACTTGCGTGTGCTTCATACCATTTTATTTCAGTTTTATAGTATGTATGTACTGTGTGTGTCATTTCAAATTGAATTTTAAACATGTTAAATGTTAACAGTTAAGACAAATATTGATTCAACCAAATATTACACATAAAGGCTTTGAAAGAAGTTTTAGGGTTAAAACTCACATTTATAAAAAGTTTAATTTTAATTTTCGTTTTTTGAATAAATAGTATTTTATTTATAGAACACATTATTGGATAAAAAAAGAGGAAGAAAAGAAAACATGCTTCTTAAATGATTACAATTTTTATTAAAAATAAATTAAAATAAATTTTTAAATATTTTTAATTTGTAATATTTATACTTAACTAAATTTTTGAGATAAATGTTTAGCACCTAAAACCGCGATTGAGATGCTTCCTTTTCGGACTAAAAAGATACTCACTGTATGTGCTTTACCCAAATTTACGAGCTTCACACGCCTTTCATCTTTTTCATGGCCTGCTTAGAAATTACTGGCGCTTTTCAGTTAAACTTTCGTGCACGTTATACCCAACTCGGTTTACCTAAAGTCTTCATGCATGAATCGCTGCTTTAAACAGAATCTAATTAAATTATGATTCCATTTTAGTCTCGCATTAATTAAGGATCGTGTTAATAAAATAATGGAAATTTGTTTATACCTTGAAGTTACTATTCATTTTCTCTTTGTGTATCCATACCATAAATATGTATAATTTAGAAATTCAGAGGTAATAATTCAGAATGGTAATATACAAGGGTAATGATAAAATATGTTCTTTCTCTGCAAAATATTGCTGGCATATAATTTTTGCTTAATATCCAAGGATGTTTTAATTGCTACATATTAAATATATGTATTTATATTTTCTTCGTCGTACAAAATACAAAAATATGATGTATTTTAAAAAGAAGAGATAAAAAGACAATCGTAGAAAGTAGACGAAACTAATAGGTCGATTCTGTGCAATCTCGTAAGACCCGTAAGGAAACGTCTGTAAGGTTTGTTATATGGGTTGTAATGAACGGTTTCCATAGTTACCTCATAGACATGTTTCGTAAGGACTTACGGGTCTGCACAGAATCGACACAATCTGTAGGAACAATTATAATTATAATTGATTTAAAGGTCCATCAAAAAACCTATTGCGGTTTTGTCGGTGAAATCGTGTCTACTTTCTAAGATTTTCTTCTGAACACTTCTTATTTGGATATTATACTCTATTACAGACAAGGCTATAATTGAAAAGTCCAAGAATAGTATAAGCCCAAAAACTTAATTTTGAGATAATCATTTTAAACTTAATAGATTTAGATTTTGTAAAGATGCAACTTGTAGTACTTGAAACGATTTTTATCATGCCATAATTTTTAGAAAAAGAACAACAAATTTTTGTATGGACTTATACTGTTATTATACTCAATATAATTTCAGGTTATGGATTTATTATGTTAAATTGTGCAACGCAGTTTATCAAGAAAAATGGTTGGTCTAGGTTAGATTTGGTATTACCACAAAAAATAATACTAATTTTTATTAGGTTCAATTCAAGTTTAATACAATGTTGTATAACTCAAACATGTTGATACTTTTTCACCTTTTTTTAGTCCAGTTAAGTTAAGTTAGTATTAGTTTTCAACGACGATATGTGTCAATGAAATTCCAAAAGGTCGCCTGTAATATACAGGGTCTGGCAAAAGTAACGGAATTCTTAGACATTTAATCCTAAATAACTTTTTGTCAAACCATCATAATAGCTTCTAGTTTGCAGGAATATGTTTCTTTCTTTATTCACTTTAAAATAAGGTGAAACTCAATAGGGACTGCAATTTTTAAAAAATTGGGGTAGTTATCCCCAAAAGATGGAAAAGCCCAGTATTGCATGACTTTCTTGATATCATTTGTCTAATTTTGATTAATATACAAAACATTATGATTAATTAGTAAGAACATATTTCAGGACTCGTACTGTTTTTCTACTCATTTCGGAAATGTTCAAATTTGATAATGTTCGAACTCGATAATGTTCGAACACGATAAAATTCGAACTCGACGCAGTTCGTATCTAATAAAGTTCGAACTTGATTTAATTCAAACCGAATACTTTACTTTATTGTAACTGGAGCATTATAAATAATTATTTTAAAATAACTCGTTTTAAGTTTGAAATGGCGACTTTAACCTACAAAAGTGCACAAAGAATTTTAAAAAAAGTTTATTTTGATTCAGTAGAAATAAAAATCCAATGGAGGAGAGGGGTTTACGTATAAAAACCAAAGAACAGGTCTACATGTTTCGGCACTCATGTGCCATCTTCAGAACCAATAGTCGCACCTTTGGCTATTACTTTTGTCTTAATTAGAAATCCAGTGGCGTAGATACGGGTCAAGGTGCCCCCTTTTTGAATTTATTTAGTAGCAAAATTTTACAGTTTTGATTGAATTTTTAAAATCTTCATTAAAAAAGTATTTTAGGGGTGTGTACTTTTCATTGATAGCCACCTTTGGCTATTACTTTTGTCTTAATTTTACAATCCAATGGCGTAGAAACGAGTCAAGTTGCCCCCTTTTTTGAATTTATTTCGTACGCAACTGCAAAAATTTTACGAGTTTGTTTGAATTTTTACAATCGTTATTCAATTTGATACAAAAAAGTACACTTGCTAAATTTTGATAGGATTACTGGTATTTCTGTAATTTCAAATTTTATGGTCCAGTGAACTTGGTAAAATTATAGTAATTTTCAAAATTTTAAACAAATTTAAATTAAATAATCAAAATTAAAATTGATAACTCTTAATAAGACTAGACTAGTTAGTGGTTTAAAAAAATGAACATATCAAAAACACTATTTTAAATTTTATAAAAATTGAATAAGGACGGTAATTTCTAAACTTAAAAATTGGGATTTAATTTTCCTTATTTGAATTTAATTTGTTTCAAATTTTGAAAATTAGATTGATGGTAACTGTTAACAACGGTACTGGATTATAAAAAGCATAATTACTGAAATACCATTAATCCTATCATAATTTTATAGGTATACTTTTTTAATGAAGATTTTAAAAATTCAAACAAAACTGTAAAATTTTGCTACTAAATAAATTCAAAAAGGGGGCACCTTGACCCGTATCTATGCCACTGGATTCCTAATTAAGACAAAAGTATTAACCAAAGGTGGCTATCTATGAGAAATAGTCACTCCTAAAATTTTATTAATTTTCATTTGGGCGTTCCAGAGAAAAGAAATATAAAGTAAAAATAAAAAGAAATTTTAACACCCTGTATCTCGCTAACAGTTGAGTTTTGGACAAATGTTTATATGAACTTTTTGTCTTATTTTTACTTGTAGTATAAGCATACGATACCGTGACCACCATTTTAGAAACACCCTGTATTTGTTAAAACGTGGTTCATTTTATATCTTTTTTTGATATGAAGCGTTTAAAAATTCAATCTTATCAAAAATTTCCTTCGGAAAACGTAGTTTCTTTCAAATGGGAAATTTATTTTCTCGAAGAAAATCTTTTGATAATATTTAATTTAAAGCTTATAGATGCAAAAGCAGTCATTTGACTCAATTTTAATTAAACCCAAAAAACTTACCAAGTCCCAAAAGACTAACGAATCTAATATAATTTTGATAGATAATTTGAAATATGTGTTTATACTTCGGAAAGTCAAAAAATCGTATTCTTCATTAATTTTAAGTATAGAATATAGAATACAAAACTTGCTCTTTTTGTTACAAAATAGCAATGTCTGCTTTTGCATCTGTAGGCTTCATTTGTAAAAATCTTCCTTCAGTCAAAAACTAAGAGGAGTTTTTCCTAAGACCTATTTTGCATCCGTAATTATCAAAATTTTTATAGTATTTTAGAGAAAATCTACATACATGTAAATTAAAATTAATCATTTTAAAACTTTTTGAAACATAACAACGAAATTTCAGAAAAAATTTAAGTCTTAAGATAGTCGGCGAAATGTTTGAAAAGCGTACTTTTCGCTAGTAAAAATTGATTTTTGGGCATTTGTAATCAAAAAATTAACAAAAAGGGTGCCTAGTGCCTTTCAAATTGAATTTAGTTTTCATATAGAATTTTTGTTTTTCATGTAGAGTCTATGATAGGGGCGTACTTTTTGAACAATGATAAAAAATGCGTTTTTATTTTTATTCAAAAAGTACGCCCTTATTATAGACTCTACATGAAAAACAAAAATTCTATATGAAAACTAAATTCAATTTGAATTGCACTAGGCATCGTTTTTGTTAAATTTTGGATTACAAATGCCCAACAATCAATTTTTACTAATGAAAAGTACGCTTTTCAAACATTTCGCCGACTATCTTCTTAAAAATGTGTACTAAATTTTTTTCTCTAAAATTACTTTTAATCCAAGGATAAAAATTTAAATCTAAATAAATTTTATCATTTAGTTTTTTAAGCTAACTTTTATAGAAGATTACTGAAAAAACGAAAATTCAAAACCTAACACTTCGATTTATAGAAATTTATGAAAAAAAATTAAAAAAATCATAAATGTATTTTATTTTAACATTGAATTTTTGATTTATAATAATTGTTGTTGATATCTTTGTAATGTTTGACTGATTGAGCTTTCCACTTAATTTTCCATATACCATTAAAGTGAGACTTTTTGAATTTGAATTTGCATTTGTTTTCAAGATTTTCATGCCCAAGAATTTTTTTTATTTCATTTGAAGGCTTATTCTTACATTCCTCGAGGATTTGTAAAGGATTCACATTTTTAATATGAACAATGGAGACAATAATGTAAACTTCCTAGATGAACACTTAAGAATAAGCCCTCTGGTGGAAAACTCTTAACAAAAACGTTACCTCCCAACGGAAGCCATTAAACCGCCAAGCATCGTTCTTAAGAAAAAGTAACAAAAAGGTAATCTAATTTTTATAAGTTTCGTTTTTTCCTCTTCAGAAATAGCTGGGGTGTGTTTTAGTTTAATTGCAAACCTTAAAATATAATCCATAAGTCTATTGTTAAAATACATTATTAATGTGTTTTCTTGTATTTGATTAGTTTCCAATTTATCCGATTTCGTGTGTCAGTATTTGAAAACGTTTAATACAAGTGTCGTTAGAAGCAAACATTTGATTTCCGGTAATTTAATCGTCAACATTTCACCACCTACTACTTAATCGCCCGGAAATTGGATAGTAGTAGTAATTTATACTCTAATTTTATTAGAATATGTATCTTTCTGCATTAAAATAAACTACATGTGATTTATAGGTGAAAATTATTTATAAATTCGCCAATTTTTTTTCGAAATATACCTACTAATATATTCCAATAAGCACTAATTGGTGTAGGTGATTTTTAAAAAAAATATCAAAGGAACGGAAATGCAATATGCATTTGACAAAATTGCGAGTTAGTTATAAAAAATTCGAAGGGCTAAAAATCAATTAAGTGGGTGACCCTATTTTTAGTTAAGCCGAAAGTGTCGAAATAATCGCTTTACCGACGATCAATAGTTAATATTCTGAAATAATACAATTCATATGAAACCATGTTCAATTAATTGGGAAATGCATTGCGAAAAATCATGTATTAACTCCAATTATTTTGATCCTACTAAATGGTTTAATTATTTTTAAAATGCTTTCAGCTAAACATTATAGTATAAAAACTTTTAGGAATGATTGCTCAAATTTCAATACTTTTTTAATTTGAAATAAACTCTTTTCATAGGTGGTTTTTTATGAATCCCAAGTAGAAGAGTTGTATATTACAAAACAACATGTTTTCTTCATTGAAACTTAAATTATGACAAGATTGCACATTTGTCCTTTTTCTTCCATGGTACGGATTTATCACCATTTTGCTATGAGATATTCTCAATTGACAATTATAGTCCAGTAATCTTTTCGCTTGAAAGGAGATGGGGGTACTTGGCGTTAGTTCTGGTAGTTATGATTTTCTTCCTGAGTTGTTTATGATGTTGGCCCAATGCATAATCTAGGTTCCTCGAGCGCCGAAAAACACAACCCTGTCACAAATCGAAATTTTCGACCTTTCTTCAGTTTTTTTGATTTTAACACTGAAAAACTAGTTTTTCATTATATTTTCAAAGACTAAATTTGCAACCATTTAAGGTGGAATTCCGTAACCTAACCAACTGATCTAGGTTGAGAGTTCACTCGTTAGATATTTTCTGTCTGCCCCTTTTACACAACTATGTCTATATCGTGGAGTTTCAAAGTTTAACGATTTTATCGAGTTTTTAGCAATAGTTTGTTGTTCTGTGGAAATTCTGACCTTTTCATTATTTCATTATATTATTCAGCAGTGGGCGGGTTGGAGAAGCTACAGTTAACAGCCACATGGCCGTTTAAAGGAAAGGAGTCGATAGTTATTATCCAAAAAACTAATCTTTCAGGGTTAAAATATGAAAAACAACTACGCAAATATCATAACTACAGAATTTATTGCAAGGTCTGATGTTTATGATTACTGGACTATTGTGGTTGTTTGTGGTTTTAGTGAAATTCTGAAGTATTTTATTAGCTTCTCATATAATGGCATGAAGTTCACAAAAAGTTGCCATTAAACTTCGATACTGTTTCAATATTTAAAAATTTGATAAACCGTTGTTAAGTAAACTGTTTTTATCATATTTTAAACTAATAATTTATTTTCAGGATTTAGTTTCCAAGATGCTGTGCACATTACAGCAATTTTGGGTGAGTCAGTGGTGTTCAACTGCCACGTGGAATTTCCTGAGGGACATCCAGTGCCCTATGTGTTACAGTGGGAGAAGAAGGTAGGCGAAACGGTACGATTTCACTCTTCTCAGCACATGGTCAAGTACTTTAACTCTCCTTTTGATGGTGATGGCCGAGTCCTTTGACGTTGGGGTTTTGTAGATCACCGCGGTCTAAAATTTTTAAAAGACCGCGGTTATTTTTACAATTTTAAAAAAACGAGGCCTGTTTTAATGATAAAGGTTTAGTTCGTAATAATGGTCTTATTTTTATTTTTGAGAGCGCGAACCGTGTAAGAAACCACGCCTAATGCTCCAATGGTTTTGTGTTTTGAGCTTGAAATTTTTGTTTTTGGGCCACATCTGGGGATTGGAGAGAGTCGTGCTTAAAATTTTTCACTTCACATATGCGCACTTCTATGCTACTCTCTCTATCTCTTGAGTGTAAGCTGCACCTGCATGAATATATTTATAAAAAAATTAAATAAACCTTTTTTAATTTTTTTATTTTATAAGGACTTGGTTTTGGTTTATTAAAATGTTCTTAATACTATCTTATATGAATTAATTTAGGATATCACTAATAAATGAATTTTCTTATAAAGAAAATAATTTTTTGAGAAACCTATGGTATGAACTATATATCAACGGTCAAAATAGTTTTACGAAATATTACGATTTTCACCTATTATTTTTAATGGGATTTTAGTATTATTAGTATTAACTTAACGATTTTTTTTTTAATTTTCCAAAATCAACACTATTCATATTATAAAGTTTTTTATACATGATTATTTTTCAGTTGGTACTTTTTTACATAACTCCATAAAGAAGTAGTTGGAAAAATATTTTGTATACAGGGTGTGGAAAGCTCTCCAGCTCTGCGATTCTCGAATCTATGCGACAGATTATCGCACACATTTTCTGTCAAAATTCTACTAGTTTGTCAAAAATATATTCTCCAATGTCGAAATGGGGATCGAATGCAACAAATATCGAGTAAAACGATTGAATGGGTGTAGGTCATGCGGACGAAAAGTTTCTAGAGAAAGGTAGAAATAAAATGTTTACAGAAAAGGTGTGCCATAACTTGTCGCATACATACGAGAATCGCAGTCCAGTACGTTATTGGGGATCCTTTGGCGATCCCCAGAAAAATAGTTCAGAATATCCTCTTGGCCAATTGACCGAGATACGATATGTCAAAGTTTGGAATACAACTTCTTTATTTTTATGAATTTGGAAAAACCACTAGTTAATAACTAAATTTAAGTTATTAATTAAAACGAGGAAGAAGCCCAACTTTACATGACAACTACTGCTTTTCAAAATTCATAAAGAAGTTGAATCCAAACTTTGACCCTTCATACTTCGGTCAATTGGTCAAGTGTACGTTTTCAACTATTTTTCTGGAGAACTCTGAAGGGAACAACGTACTTAGCCCCAATTTTTTAGACACCCTGTATCAAAGATTTGATATAAAAAAAGTACTGTGTAAGCGCGACTTAATTGTTCAAATGAGCAAAATTGGCTTTTTTATTTTTTGTTATTTTGTTTTAACTTTACATTTTTGTGTTATTTTTTTTATTTCTTTTTATACCCAGCAAAACGTAAACAAAAGCAACTACATACATTAATTTAAAATTCAAATAACTTATTTAAAGACATGTCAAAAACAGTATCAACTTAAAAATCACCCTGTATATAATTATTGGTTTTAAGAACATAAATACAATGCATTAAATTATATTTTCATGTAAACAATTGTTTGTATGTAAATAATTGTTTTATTTATTATTAAGGTTTATTTAAAAAAGCACGATATCTAAACCGGCATGATATAGATATAATAAACCTATATGAATGTGTATAGAATATAAAAATATTGTGTAATTTATAACAATTGTTTTTTAAATATTTTTAGAGAGCTAATACTATTTTTTATTTAATTTTCCTTGAGGTTATGTACAATTAAACAAGTTGTATTTTTTGGTAAAAATTTTCTATTTATAATGGGAAATTTATTTTTGGCTCTAACTTATTTTGTATTTATAAGACTAACTAAATATCTTTAAAGGTCCTTAAAATTTGTAAACCAAAGCACGATCACTAAAAATTTTATTGTGCCTACAGAAAATAGGAAAAAATTAACTACACATCAATAAATACACAAAATTAAAAAAACAAAAGTATACTAAGAGAATTAGTTATCAGAAAAATTAATACACTTTTTAACTTTATTTGGATAAAAATACATTACGTAATATTTTCGAAGTTAATGCTTGTTGTTTATTGTCTTATATGCTATAAAGGAATAAATATTTAAAAGCCCAATTTGTATTCCAATCTAAAAAAGAAGGCGAAAACAAAACATTCATATTTTAAACGACTATAAAAGCAAATTATAGGCTGGAATAAAAACGTGAAATATAAAGGAAATAACAAGTGTTTTATAAAAGGTATATTTACGATCGTTTTTCTATGTTTGATGTGACGCTTCCTTTATATTCTCAATAATAAAGCTACATATTTTTTTATTTTATCCCTAATAATACATAGTTCTATATAAAATAGAAAGATTTTGTTCGACGTTTTATCGATTTTTAAGATTGATCAGATCTTAGAATAATTATAACTTATGTACCAATAATATAATTCACTCTATACCTAAGTACCCAGTTGGTTTATTCGATCGATTTCTGCAAGAGTATGTTTTGGATCATATTTCAATATTTTGCCTGCTCCTCGAATCTCTCTTCAGCAGATTCTCAATATATTTTTATATTTTGTAGTTTTAATTGTTTTCGTAGGATTTTTGAATGAAGTTTTCAGAACTTCCTTTTTTTCCATCATTTACTTATCAGTAGTTGATTCTTGGTAATTTTCTGCAACAACTTCTATCTCTACACTTTTTCCAATTATATTTTAGAAAGCATCCCTTGTATTTCAAATAAATAAATTTATTTTCAGAAACTATCATTTATATGTCAGAATCATAAACTGTATTTCAGAAACAGAGCTGGGCGTACTGATACTTAAAGTATTTGTAATTCTACTTTCAGTACTTTAAATTACTTTCAGTACTTTACTTAAGTACTTTTAATCCCAGATACTGAGTACTTACACTTAAAATATTTTTATAAAAGTACTTATACTTTAAGTATTTTTTAAAGTATTTTAAGTACTTTTCGGTATTTTAAATACTCTTCAGTGTTTTAAGTACTTTTCAGTATTTTAAGTACTTTTCAATATTTTAAGCACTCCTCATTTGCGACATATTTTAGAATACCTAAGAACTAAAAATTAAAATTCACGTTTTATTACACCTGACGATCTGGGGGCCTACTTTTGAAATTGTCAACACGAAGCCGCATGCGATAATTCGGCAAATGTCGATTAACTTCTTCAAATCGTATTTTTACCCACCCGATATCATGTCGCACACGCGAATCGCCACACGACATGTCTCGAGTGATAGGATAGTAAAAGTCATTCTGAACAAAAAATTTACTTTGAATTAAATTTTTTTTGTCGGCTCCTTAAAATGTTACAGCAATTTTAAATTTTCAAAATTTTTATGATTATTTTGGGACACCTTGTATAAATTTCATTTTGTTTTGATTTTATTTATCTAAATCAAGTATAATTTGGATTTTGTCTTTATCTTTAAGCCAATTAGATATACTAATTTCATCAAGAAACATTTTAAATGGTCCACTTAGTTCAAAGAAACAAGTTGGCAAAGATAAATTCAAAACCATAATTAATTTAAATAAAAATTGATTATAAGAAAGAAAGTTATACCAGGGTGTTTCACAAAAATCATAAAAAAATTACCAATTTTAAAATTGCTGCAACTTCTTAATTAGTCCAAAAAAATATTAGTTCATAAGAATTTTTTTTGTTCAGAATATTTACTATCTAAAAATTTCTTTGCTGGAAAAAAAGTGAGACCCCCTGTACAATTTATACTGTATGTATAAGTAATTTAATACGTTTTTACTTCAAAAGTACTGGTACTGAATACTTAAAATTTAAGTACTTTAAGTACTGAAGTACTTAAGTATTTTCAAATTTAATTACTGATACTTAATACTTAAATTATTTTGCCCTAGTACTGAATACTGAATACTTAAGTACTTTTATTGAGTATTTTGCCCAGCTCTGTTCAGAAATCATCAATTCTATTTCAGAAAAGATTAATAATATTTTAGGGTTAAAACACGATGCAGCACCGACTCCCGACTCAAGCAGCGACTCTTGCATGCATAAGAAACAATATGTTTGTTTCTACTGATTGAGTCGGTGCTTGGATCGCTGCTTGAATCGGTGCTGCACCATGTTTTAACCCTTAGAAAGCATCAATTCTATTTCATAAAAATATATTTAATTTCTGTAAGGACCATTTGTAGAAAATGAGTAAGCCCAGAGTTGGTTATTCACGTGAACCCCAACACAAAAATATGCTTTGGCAATTTCAAAATACAGCATTAAACATATTACTTTTAGGTCCTTATTCATCAATGCTAAACCCTATTGAAATACCTAATCTGTTCTAAAGATTAAAACAGTATTGTTCGGATATTTTCTGTTATAGTTCCTAGTAATATGGAGCAAATATTGGTTTACTTAGAAATAATTATTGATGAAGCCAAAAAAATTATTGTTTGAATTAATCGATCATACAGCTACTTTAGCAATGGAATACAAGGCTGTTAGTGACTAAAACATAAAATATGTTTAGGTTATCAAAAATCTGTTTATAGACATCACCAGTTAGTTATTGGATTTGCAAAGTCAATTAATACTAAAATTACAATTTAAAATATTGATATGCACTGTACAAAATACATTAAACAAAACATGATTTTGTTTAAGAATTTTTAAAATCCTAAAAAAACTTCGTTTATTGCACATTCTTTAAGATTTCTTTTAAATTTACTTATATCGATTCGTTTTGTCAATTAGATGTAATCTGTTATACATACATATATGTATAGTTATACACGCATAATATGGACTTCTTTCTAGTAGCGGGGTTTTTTGTAGAAGGTCTCTTAATGTATTTTTGTACCTTGTATGTGATTGTGCATATCACCGCCTTTTTGGAAGAATATTTATATTTTAAGTTAAAAATTAGTATCCTTTTTTGTATGGTGAAGATTCTCTTTAGACCAGGAATTTGTCGCCATTGAATTATATTTACTACGTTTCCATCCCCCGAATCGGGTTTTAAAATATTATAAATTTAAATACTTATGTGTTTCCATCATCAGGATTTAAAAAATATCTAAATTACCGGCGTTAGGTGGCATTTTGGCGAGACCAGGTTTTTAGGGTTATGAATAAAAAACCATAGGTAATATAATGCATCATCTGGTATGCGGCGAGGAGATTATTTTTTGGCTCATGATCCAGCATTCGAAGCGTTTCCATTAGATGTTTTTCAGTTCAAACTAGATAGAAAATGCAGTATCGACCTTGAGGCCGAGTACAATATCGAAACGATAAATAGCGCGTTTCAATCCAGTTTTGAAGTAGAATCAAGAATTCAAATCCGATTCAATCCCCGATGGAAACGTAGTAATTATATGATAGATGTGAGTAGGCTAAGGCAAAGTAGACATTCAAGAGGCACTTTCTAGCGTAGTTATGCACTGTTGAGTTCACTAGTTAATGTATCAATTTGCTTATTCCAGTCTCTCATTAATATTGATTCTCTAAAATTGGATGGTAACATTTTTATTTTCTTTCAGTTTGAGACGATTTTTAAAGCGGTATTTAGCTAATTGAGAAATGGTTTTACTGATTTTTAGTATGAGTTCTTTTGATGTATTCGTAGTAACTACAATATTCGTGTCATCAGCGAAACTAACACGTTTCCCATAACTAATGGTTGTGTTCCTTTTTACCAACTTTGCTCGAGCAAATCATATTCTATCTCACTTTCTCCTATAGAATTAAAAAGAGAAGAAAGTGATTTTCTCGAGCAAATCAGTCAAAAAGAACACAGCTAATGTGATCAAGGTTTCTTGTTCTTCCCCATCGTCTATTGGATGTATGTTTCTGGGATGAACTGTCTTTTATTTGAACATAGAATTTTCGTAAATGTAGGAATGAGATTATGAGATCTAATACCTCTTATACCAATTGCGAAAAGCTTTTCTCGGATGAATTTAAGGTCTGAAGTATCAAACGCCCGCGACAAGTCATAAAACAGTCTAGGCACATGCTTATTCTTATCCAAGTTTCTCGTGTAAGTTCGACGGAAGCCGTTTCAGGTGATTTGGATTTGGTAAATCCATGTTGGCTCTCGGCAAGGATGTGAGATTAAAAAAAAATGCAATATTGAGATTGTGTTTTTGAATTTCGAAGACTTTGGACATTGACTTCATTTCAGATATTGAATATACATACATATAAGAATTCTGATTTTCAATTGATGCTTTCTGAAAAACAATTGATAACTTCTGAAATTAAACGTATGAATTGTGATGTTCAAATGATGCTTTCGGAAAAATAATTGATACTTCCTGAAATTAAGTTGGTTTTTCTGAAATACAACTTGATGCAATTTTTTTAAGTGAAGTATTGCTTTTGCAGTAATAGCTACGATCATTCATTTTGATTTTTTATGTCGTTTTCGATAATACAAAATCTAATGAACGGAATGTTTAGAGATTTATTTATATCAAACTAATTTTTTCTCAAATTTTAAGAATTGCACTAAATACTCAAATTTTTTTGGGTCTCCTAAAGGATTTAAAAACAAATTTATTTTATTCTACAAAATTAGATAGCAGGGGCGGTGGAGTTGTCAACCATTTATCATTTTCGAAGAGTGCTTCAGAAAAATATATTATTTAAAAATGTACGCCTGCAGCACCTAATTTTCACCTTCCGTTAACATAACCTCCCTTAGAGTGCACAATTAATGAATAATTGATATTTGTCATATCTACAGAGGGAAAAACGCTTCGAATAATTTATGATTGATATCATATTTTATGACTATTTTTCCTTCAACAAAATTGGTTGTTATAAATTTATTATTAATGTTAAAATCACTTGAAAGTTTTTGGGCGGTGTATAAAGGATATCAAAACAATTAATATTTTTACGAGCAATTGCCTCTTACATTTTCACTTCCAATTATTAATCAAGTGTATATTTTAAAGGTTTTACTGGGAACTGTTATGAAATAAATAGGTGCTTATTTTATATTTTATAACAAAAAATACCTCTTCCAACTTAAGCGTGCAGGACAAGGTTTATCGACTGAAACTTCAAAGTACCCTAAAGTGTCGGTGAACGTTCCGGTAATAATTGTGTTTTCATATAAGTAGTGGTCATATTGCCTACTTAATATTATACATTCTTAATAACATCAATGTAATCGCTGGATAAAAGTTTCAACATTCAAACTATTTTATTATGACTACTATAATATCATACTTGAAAACAAAGAATTAAAAAATAAACATTTTATATTACTACATTATTATTCTAAAGTGGTGTATCTTGGAATAAACATAATCCATCGGATTTTGCTCCTGGCTAAAAGATGTTTAACTGCTTGCAGTATATCCTAAACGTTGTGTAAAGAAGTTCTATTCAAAAGTTAAGTGCTATATTCATCATTGGCATTTCATGTGCATAAGTGAATCATTTATGTCGCATGTTTTTTTCATTTAATATCTAAGTGACGCTACTACAGGACGATCGATCTATACAATTCATTAATTATTTTTATAAATGTTTAAATAAACTTATCAATACAAAATAAGTTTTGAAAATATTCAATTGTAAGCTAACTAATAATAGTATTGCTCTCGATTTATGATGAGTAAAAAGGCTAAAAGTATTTATCCTGTATAGGGCCAAGACATACCGATTTACATATGGTATGAAAGTTATCCAACACACAGTGCGGAGGGATATGAAGGACGCGTTTCACGAGTATCACCAGACTCACCTTACGGAGCCGCCTCCCTTAACTTGACGAACATACGCGAGTCGGATCAGGGCTGGTTAGTTGGATCAAACATTATTTAGTTTTAAAATATAAGGGATTATTTATAGGTATGAATGCAAGGTGGTATTTCTCAACCGGTCTCCGAACTCGCATAAAAATGGTACCTGGTTCCACCTCGACGTACACGCTCCACCTAGGTTTATTGTTACCCCAGAAGATATTATATACGTTAACTTGGGCGATGCAATCATTCTCAATTGCCAAGCCGAAGGCACTCCAACCCCAGAAATTCTTTGGTATAAAGACGCAAATCCTGTCGAACCTTCTGCTACTATAGGTAAAAGAAACGTGCTAGTATATAATAGTTGTGTAATATATTTCCTCTAGGTATATTTAATGATGGAACGGAATTGCGAATATCCAACATCAGACATGAAGATATCGGTGATTATACTTGCATAGCTCGTAATGGCGAGGGACAGATATCACACACGGCACGAGTCATTATCGCCGGTGGTGCCGTCATTATGGTCCCCCCGACGAATCAAACAAAACTGGAGGGTGAAAAAGTTCAATTTAACTGTGAAGCAAAGGCGTTGCCAGGAAATGTTACAGTTAAATGGTTTAGAGAAGGCGCTCCTGTTAAAGAGGTGGCGGCCCTAGAGACGAGAGTAAACATTAGACGCGATGGATCTCTTGTAGTCAACCCCGTCAGTGCCGATGACTCCGGCCAGTACCTTTGCGAGGTCAGCAATGGCATTGGTGAACCCCAATCAGCTTCGGCCTACCTCAATGTAGAATGTAAGTTTTTATTTTTTATCCAATAGTCAATACCGTAAACTGTAGACACGTTGGTCCTTTTGGAAAAAAACAGTTTGAAGTACTGTCAGTTATCAGTTAGTATTTTGATACTAACTGAAAGACACACTTTTTCCAATAGGCCAAAGTTGCCTCGTTTGCTGGACATCGATTGTAATAAACAATAATAATGATTAACTTACTCTTCGACTTTTTTTTATCAATTATGATATTTTTTCAGATCCTGCCAAGGTCACCTTTACGCCGACCGTACAATATCTACCCTTTCGGCTTGCTGGAGTGGTGCAATGTTATATAAAAGCAAATCCTCCCCTACAATATGTAACGTGGACCAAAGATAAGCGCTTACTCGAACCTTATCAGACCAAGGATATAGTGATTATGAATAACGGTTCGCTACTTTTTACGAGAGTAAATGAAAACCATCAAGGTCGTTATACGTGTACTCCTTATAACGCCCAAGGAACACAAGGGTCTTCTGGTCAAATGGAAGTTCTTGTACGAAAGCCACCAGTGTTTTCGATTGAACCGGAAGGTATGTACCAGAGAAAGGTAGGTGAAAATGTAGAAATGCATTGTGAAGCTCAAGAAGCTGAAGGTACTCAGAAACCTACATTACAATGGCAGAGATTAGACGGTAGTCCGTTGCAGAAAAATAGGGTGAGAATAGCAGGTGGAAACATAACCATTGAGTCTCTTCGAAGATCAGATTTTGGTTATTATCAGTGCGTGGCTTCTAACGAAGTTGCAACGATAGTAACTGCAACACAATTAGTGGTAGAGGGAACCCAACCACACGCTCCTTATAATCTGACTGGCGTACCTGCAGAATTCGCTGTTACTCTAAGTTGGCTGCCAGGCTACAGCGGTGGTCCTGATTATAAGCAGGACTATACAATTTGGTATAGAGAATCAGGAGTAACAGAATGGTACACTATACCCGTAACTCCATCAGGAAGCACACAAGTCACTATTAACCGGTTAACACCAGCAACGATCTACGAATTTCAAGTTATTGGAAAGAACGCGCTAGGAGATGGAATGATGAGCAAAATTATTTCCGTTCAAACATTAGGTAAGTGTATATTACTAGCCGATTTAGTATTAGTATACATTATAGTAGATTTATTGCTAATTGTAATCATTCCTTCATTAAATGCTTACTCTTGGATAAGAAGCGGTATTACCCAATAAGGTGCAAGTAACACCTACTCCTTTCATGCCTGCTAGTGATGATTCTGGTAAGATCTGTAGTCGCTTTTGTTTTATACAGGGTGTAACAAAAGTTTCAAATAATTTCAGTAACTCTTTTATCTAATGTATTAAAAAAGCTTTAATACTATTTTTTGATTTATTCTGATTCATATTTTGATGTACTATATTTCGAGGGTTGAACATTCGAAGGTTCTAAGTGAAAATTAGTAATTTACTTTAAGATACTGATTTAAAGTTGTCAAACATTAATTTGGTAAAAGTGTAAACCTATTCCCGAGTCAAAATTATTCATTCTAAAATTGGTGAAAAATCAGCTTTTGCTAAGTACTTTTGGCGTCCAAATCTCGACTTCTTAAGGGTTTATTTTATAGCAAATATTTGGTATTGAATTAAAAAATAAAGTAAGAGGATCTTCCTAGACGCCCGCTATAAATTTTCCATCGGAGATAATTACAGGGAATAGAAAACCCATTCCACTTTTCTGAAGCTTCTTTGCAAATTATAAGCCAATCACCAATAATTAATACGAATCGCTAGCGCCGGGATATTTCTAGTTTCCTTTGATATATTTTTATAATCTATATTCTTTAGACTATAATTAAGTGGATATATTTACCTTCTACAACCTTGCGCTGACTTAATTTTATTTGTATATTGTCGATTTTTTTTTCATCCGTCTAAATTTAGTTTAAAATGGCATTAAAATCTTCTATGAAAAAATTATAAAAAAAATAATTTACACTAGCATACCTATATGTTGGCACCCGTAAACCGTTTGCCGTTTGGGAAGTCACTCTTACA
Organism: Stenus bimaculatus; assembly: GCA_963971135.1. Taxonomy (NCBI): domain Eukaryota; kingdom Metazoa; phylum Arthropoda; class Insecta; order Coleoptera; family Staphylinidae; genus Stenus; species Stenus bimaculatus. The sequence goes on along the minus strand of OZ020180.1, from coordinate 64,046,679 downwards.
TGTTCTTTAAAGATTAAAAAAGATGCGTCTTTGTTTAATATTTTCATCAAATTAGGATAATAAAATTAACCATCTGCGTTCAAAGATTTCTTTATTTTAGTGCTAAATTTTACGTTTTAAGGCTAATTTTGTCATTTCTTTTATCACTTCTTTGTTTCAGTATTTTGGATTTTTAACCCTTAATATTCGGTCCAATTTGGACAAAGCTAAATAAATCATTTATTTGGGCGCAGTCAAAATTCTAAACTAAGTAACTTTAGTTTCTCATCCAACATGTTTATTTAAAATTTTTAAATGTGTAAAAGTGCTGATTATGAGTTAAAATTAACTCAAAATTCACCATATTGCTTATTTTTATGGTTTAATTATATTTTTTTAATTTTTTAAGATGGTTTCCCTTTACATGAAACTAATATTTAAAGATCTAAAACAAGAAATATCTTAAAATAACCGAAAACTCTTGAAATTTACATCAAAAATTTCATGGTTTGTTACACCCTGTATGTAAAAATTATTGAGTACAAAATGGCGCTGAATATAGTTTAAGGCGCCTGTCAGTATCTAATATGTAAACATATATTTTTTGAAGTTTTTTTTGTTGAACAAATTATATTTCCATTTCGTTCATATGCGGACCAAAAATATATTTTTAATTATTTTTTATTACAGTCGTTTTTTGAGTCTTTATTCAAAACGTACTTTTTATTTTATGCTAATATATTAATATTACAAATACGCTATACCCATTTCTAAGTATATTAAATATTTTACATACAATTTTTAAATTTATTTTTATTTTATTTACTTGCTTTACAAATTTATCCAATCAATAAAACATCATACCTCAAACATATCATTTTGCTTGCTATAATTTCTCATTACAACATTTTTCAATATATTTAAATACAATTTTTATATTTAAAATAAAAAAAATAATTTTTGAATAAAATATTCTTTAATAATTTTATTTTAATTATAATATTTAATTAATTGATTACAATAAAAACAGACTGACATGTCAAACCAATATTATATTGCCTTGTAAAACATTCCTATTGTTAGGCAGTTAAATTAGCATTTAATTTACATTCCAGACATTGTTTAGTTGAACTATGACATTTTTTATTGTCTTGTTTGCAAACTTAACTCGTACTATTTCCTTTGCCCTTTTGTATTCTAGAATATTTCCACCCTCTTCGAATCTCGACAATGCGAAAATATTCTAAAAATATTTCCACATCAAGTAATATTCCTTGCAATAAACGTACAATAATTTTATATAAATGAAATAATAAACAAATATTTTATTATTATTTTGTAATATAAATTACAATCCACGTTTTGTTACTTAATAAATTAATTTCGAAATCGAAAGTACTTAGTTGTGTTATTATATTATTTATTTTATTGTTTGTTATAACCTTTTATAGTTTTAAACACTAAATTTTAATTGAAATTTGAAAACTGTTGGAAACTAATAGCGATAAAATACCTCCATACTTAAAAAATAATTATCATTGTCATTATTATTTCATCAAATATTTTTCATAAATTTAACGATTGAGGAATGTGCGTCTTCTAAATTCTAAACTATGTACTTAGCCGATGACACAAAATTACACCAAAGAATATGCAAGTATCCCAAAATGCATAGAAATGGAAAAACTCAAAAATACTTTCAAAGTAATTTTTATAATTGAAATATCTTATTTACTTTATGGATATTCCCTTTAGACTTCAGTAGATTTCTGTTGTTGTTTATTTCCACAAGCACACAATAATTTAACAAAAATGATTGTTTTCTGCCATATATTTTTACTATTTGCTTAAATAATAAAATAATATAATCTGATTGTCATGTTAATGGTGAAACTTTCAGCGTTAAATTACTTTTCAATTAGTTGGAATTCGAATATCGTAGTGTTTAATTATTTAAAAAAGAAATATTTTTTATTCTGTAAAGTTTAAAAATAAAAAATAAAGAACAGAAAGAAGCCAAAAAAAGTTGTAATTTCAAAAAATTAACTTTGCTAACTTTCGATTTTTTAAGGCTACAAAGCAAAAATGTTGTTTATTACAATTAAGAATTAATATACTAATACAAAGATCACAAATACAAACCACGGAGTAGGTAAAACCTCTAACAAATACCAAACATAACAAAATACTACTATACAGGGTGTCCCTAAAAGGTCTGTACAAAATGATACCACATACTCTTGACACCAAAATAAGACGATTTAACCAAACTTATCTCTATCCAAAAGTGCTTCGTTAAGGTGCTACAGACCATTAAAGTTCTTAAAACTATTTTGTATTTTTTAAATTACTAAAAATTGGCTCATACGATCATAACATAATTTGGTATGTGGCTATATAATGAAAAAAGTATTTCTAGACAATTTGTTTTTACTTTTTCAAGTTATGTGAGTGGTCAAAATAGGTCATCGACATGCAAAATTTCTTATAACTTTTTAATGGCTGAATAAAAATTCATAAAACTCTACTTGTAGTTAAACAGTGTAATTATACATTTTTTTTGTCTCCTACAAAATTTTTCTATCTCCTTTATTTTAGGCAGAAAAAAATATTTCCATGTGATACATAACCTAACTTTGAAAAAGTATTAAAATTTTTCGCTAAAAAGTCTGTGACCAAAATGGAACGATTTAACCACTTTTACCTTTATCCAAAAGTGCTTCCTTAAGAGGATAGTCGGCGAATTTTAGCGCTTGATTTTGAAATTCGCTTGATATTTGGGGTTTTGCTCATAATTTTTTTTCTATTGAAGCTTTTTTAAAATTTCTTTTTTTGGTACACAGAATAGTCTTGTGGCTACCAATTTCTTCTTTTTTTTATTTTTGTTAGTCAATCCAAATACTCATACGGAAGCAGTAAAACGGGCTCTTTACAAAAAACGTTCGCTAAGCGGCGTTTTAGATTTTTATAAAAAACTAATTGAAATAATATGTCATTTCCAACGCTAACAATAAGTTAAGGTATAAGCGAAGAGTGTACAGACTTGTTTTTTGTTTTAAAAATATTTTTAAACTTTTCACAGCGCTCCAAAAATTAAGTAAAATTTTAAGAAATATTTGGAGCGCTGTGAAAAGTTTAAAAATATTTTTATAACAAAAAACAAGTCTATACACTCTTCGCTTATACCTTAACTTATTGTTAGCGTTGGAAATGACATATTATTTCAATTAGTTTTTTATAAAAATCTAAAACGCCGCTTAGCGAACGTTTTTTGTAAAGAGCCCGTTTTACTGCTTCCGTATGAGTATTTGGATTGACTTACAAAAATAAAAAAAAGAAGAAATTGGTAGCCACAAGACTCTTCTGTGTACCAAAAAAAGAAATTTTAAAAAAGCTTCAATAGAAAAAAAATTATGAGCAAAACCCCAAATATCAAGCGAATTTCAAAATCAAGCGCTAAAATTCGCCGACTATCCTCTTAAGCCTCTATTGACCATGAAAGTTATTTAAAAAAAATAAGATTTTTCAAGATCGGTAGACACTTAACGAAGCACTTTTCGATTAAAATAAGTTTGGTTAAATCATTTTATTTATCTCAAGAATATGTGGTGTTACTTTGTACAGACCTTTTGGCGAAAAATTTAAATATTTTTCTAAAGTTAGGTTATGCACCACATGGAAATATTTTTTTCTGCCTAAAATAAAGGAGTTAGAAAAATTTTGTAAGAGACAAAAAAAGTTTATAATTACACTGTCTAGCTACAAGTAAAGTTTTATGAATTTTTATTCGGCCATTAAAAAGTTACAAGAAAAGCTGCATGTCGATGACCTATTTTTGACCACTTACATAACGTGAACAAGTAAAAACAAATTGTCTACAAATACCTTTTTTCATTATATAGCTACATACCAAATTTTGTTATGATCGTATGAACCAATTTTTAGTAATTTAAAAAAAAAAAACAAAATAGTTTTAAGAACTTTAATGGTCTGTAGCGCCTTAACGAGGAAGTTTTGGATAGAGATACGTTTGGTTAAATCATCATATTTAGGTCTCAGGAGTATGAGGTATAGTTTTGTACAGACCTTTCAGGGACACCCTGTATAGAGTGTATTTTGTACAGGATATCTTTGTTATTATTGGAGATAGAAAGCCGGTTAAATAGACAAAGTAGAGTATATTTGTATGTCCAATAATAATTTGTTGACAAATCAGTTGAATTTTGCCTAGTTTCGGCGCCATCTTGAAATAACCAAAAAGTGCCATTTTCAAAATATGACTGTAACTTCTTTATGATAGGCCATATAAAAATAACAACGTAGAGGCAGTTTTTTGTCTAAAATTCAAACTATGTATTTGTGAGAATTTACATAATTTATTTTATTTTCAAAATCCAAAATTAATAAACTTATACAAATGTCAACAATAACAAAATTGAATAGTACGAAGGTAACTCCAAGGTACTGACAGTTTACAATTGTTCATTTTTTATGCCTTGTTATGTTAAAAATTGTCCAATTTTCCGTAAAATATTTATTAAATGTGACATGTGGTATATCAAAATTCTCAGAAAAAACACCGATTCCAAATATGTGTAATTACGATATGGCCACCATTAGAAAAAACGAAGTTTGGATTATTTCCTGGCAATCCAGTGACTTAAATATCTGATTAGCTTATTGAATTTTAAATAAAAAACTGCCTCTATATTGTTAACAAAGTTTTTCGGTATGGCTTGTAATAAAGAAATTACAATCATATTCTGAAAATCCCACTTTTTGGTTTTTTTTAAGAATGCGCCGAAACGAACCAAAAGTTAACTGTTTTGTCAACGAATTATTATTGGACGTACAAAAATGCACTACTTTGTCTATTTAACCGACTTTCTATATCCAATAATAACAAAGATGCCCATAGAGTCCAACGTCAAATGGGACACCGTGTATAGTAAATGTCATTCTGAAGAAATTCCTAAGAATTAATATATTTTTAAAAAGTTACAACAATTTTAAAATTGTAAAATTTTTTTGGTTTCATTTTATTTCAGATTTCAGAATCAGATGGATTCATTTTATCGAGATAAATTTAAAATGCCCCACCTCGTGGTTCAATTAGTTTAAAAACAGCTGATAATATTAAAGAAACAATACACCAAAAACGAAATTCAAGTCATAATTGACTTAATCCTAAAAAATGATAATAAAAAAGAAAATTGTACAGGGTGTTCAACAAAAATCATTAAAATTTTAGATTCATAATATTTAAGGAGCTGAAAAAAAACATATACCTCGTAGGAATTTTTGTTCAGAATGATATTTACTATCTAAAAAAAATTGCTGGAAAAACACCCTGTATAATATTACTACAAGTAACTTTGGGTATGATTTTATGACCAATTTTAAGGTTAAAAATAAGAATATATTTATTCGCTAAAAAGCTCCATTTTGGAAATACGGTGTGTTAATATTTACTTTTTAATTTTTTTACATAATTTCTATATTTTTAATGATAATTTGCTCAAAATATCTCAAGAGGTTATTTTGGACTGTCACCCTTAACTGTATTTGGTATCTTTAAGCGTTTAAAAGCTACATCATAAAATTGTCACCATCGTGTAAATGTAATCGATCAAATAGGCACAAATGAGACACATAATGGTGTATTTTTTGTTTGTTTGTTAAAGCGAGTTATGGGATAATAAGTATTTTTTATCTGTAGTTATGTTAAAAAACTGAAAAAGTATGACTAAAGCCATCACCCTGTATATGGAATACAGGGTGTCCCAGGAGGAATCGAAAAAAAATTAGGAGGTGATAGTATGAAATATTTTAAGTAAAAAAGTTCAAATAAACATATGTCCGATTCTCAATGGTTACCGAAATACACTTGTTTGAATGTTTTTATCCAGAGAAAACATAAAAGCTCTTCCGAGGTCGTCTTGTCGTTCCTTGATGAGAGCAACACTATTTGTTATGCGAACAATTAGTTCATGGCATATTTTAGATGTAGTTTTTTCATTTACCTGCCTAAAAAGTTGTTAAAGGTAAGATTTTAATTGTGATTTGTTTATGTATTTTAAACTAATAATTTGTAGCTCTGATGAAGTTTATAAAAAATAAACGAAACGTTAGCTACAACAACAGATAGGGTTTTTATTTTTGTCCTAAATCGAGGGAAAATACTTAGATTTACATTAAGTTCAAGGACGTTAACGAATTCATGGATAAGTCTGTTATGTTATCTCTGAATAACAACATTCAAACAAGTGTATCTCCGTAACCATTGAGAATCGGACACATGTTTATTTGAACTTTTTTACTTAAAATATTCCATACTATCACCTCCTAATTTTTTTTCGATTCCTCCTGGGACACCCTGTATAAAGCATTTTTAAGAAAAAATGTATTTTTATTTTTAATCTTGTATTTGGTGAAAAAAATTGAAGAGTTGTAAAGAATTATAAGAACATTTTGAAATGGTTAAGGTCATTAATTTTCCCAAGATTGTATTGGGCCAACGCCCATAAATTTTTGAAAGCCCAAATGATTTAGTATTTAATTTCTTAAATACTTCAAAAGGCTAAGTACAAAATTGAAAATTAATGACGATTTTTAATTATTTTAGTAATTATTTCTACCTACTTTTCACAATCTCATTTAGGGATTTTTTTCGATCCTCATTAAAAGATAGGAACGTTTTCGTTTTTTTTAATCTGTTGTAGACTTTTATATGCTCAGTTTTTTTACTGGTATCCCATAAAGCACCCATTTTTTAATCCGAAAGGACATTACTTCTTCTGGAGGTTCTTCTTAAATTAATCATCAAAAGGGGGAATTTTTTCCTTTTATGATAAAAGTGAATGCCACAGAACAAACTACAATTTGTATATTTTCGGTAATTCAAATCAGAGTTAGTTTTTTAAATAAAATTACAATTTTTGAATGAAATTATAAATATGTACCTGAACCAAAAAATTAATAATCTGCTTTATTTGAATAAAATGAAAATTAGAAACAGGTTGTGGAATTGTTTTTGTCTATTATAAATTTTTAGGTCTTCTCCTAATGTAAATATCACAGAACAAAATTCTTCTTTTTCAATCGAGGTTCATATATTTCCTTAGACTTTCGATTTTATCGGACTTCAATAAAAATTGTATTCCAAAATTATTTTTTAAATGAAACATACTGGTATGTTCAAAATTAACCCTGAAATATTATACAACTGAAGTAAAAATAAAGATACTACTCTAGATCTTAAACGCATTTATTTTCTTAACCCTAAAGTACGGTATTTTTGAATTTAAAATTATTACCTCTTCTAAAATTTGGTTCAGACACAATATTCTCTGATTTATTCTTCAAATTTCAAATATACACGTAGACACACAAAATTAACTCAAAACAAAACAAAAAACAAGCGTCTTTTTATTTACATAATTAGAATAATCAGCTGTGATTTGCTTGGAAGCAATTTCCTTCCAAATTGATACACAGCTGCATAAGTAGTTCAAAGCAGTGTTGCTTATAATTTAATGTAAATGTATGTAAAGCTCTTCAGAAGTCCAGCTTTTTGCTTGATTTTCCAAACAAAAATGGGCTTCTTTGAGCCAACGCTTCAAGGAAAAATCGCCTAAAGTTACGTCTGCTAAATAGAGGAGGTGTTTAAACCCAGTCACATGTTTTCTTTTCAAGACTGCTTCAAAGGAAAACCATTGTGTGGGATAACGTTTTGTTCTGGTGGAGAATTCATATTTTTTTCCTCTAGAAATTTTCTCCAAATCTCGCTTAATTTTCCTAAGTATTTATTTTTAAGTTTATGATTCGAAGTTAGTGTCAAGCTTTTTATAATAAAAAATCTAGCACATAATTTTATCTATTGTACTAGTTTGGGCCATCAAAAAAGTAAAACAAAACCTTAAAACTGCAGATAAATTATTACAGTATTATTGTTTTTATTTGACCTAATTTTGAGATGTTATTATAAACACTATTAAATTACTTCAATTATTTATTAGGTTCGGATTTTTCGAATTTATTAACTGTCCTTTATGAGCGATAAGGGGATTAGACTATGCGTATCCACCTGGATTAAACATAAAATATTTAAATTCCCTGGTATTGTGGGAGGGATGAAACTCCCAACGTATTAATCCTTGATATTAAGCAGGATTATTGGTGGAATATTTATATTTTATCAGAACTAATCTCATTCGGCTAATAAACCGTTTCGTATAAACTCTCTAATATTAGTGAGTCAAAAAACATCGAAGAATCAGGCATTTGATTTCAATTTTTCTTCATTTGTAATAAATTTCGTCCATTTTTAAATGATAACTATACTACTATTAAAATCAGAAATTTTAAATTTTTGTTTGTTCACTGCCACAAATGCACCAATTTTTCATTCTTATAATAAATCAACTGCACCAATCATTTCATTAAATAATTTTAAAAATAAAAACTATTACCTGATAAAAGTAAAATTCTTCAAAATTTTTAAGTAAATTTATTCAAAATTTATTCTTTTTATTTTTCATTCGTTTCAACTTACTTTTACTTTTAATAGTTTTAGGTTTATTTAATTCGTCTATTATTTATTTATTTATTTGCAGATGTTTTAGATTATAGTATTATTATTTTGCCGACTGATTCGACTGGCGCCGTCTATATTCCGCCAGTCTTGAAGCCCAAAGGTACATACTTTTATTCCAAGTCGAATAGGGTATTTATATGCAAACTAACACTTCTCTTGGGCTTTTAGAATTGGTTTATTTCAAAACAATATTGTATTTATGGTGTTAATAAAAAAAGTTAAAATATTTTAGGGCCGAAACCAGGACCTCCTAGAAATTTAACCGTTACCGAAATACCCAACGGATTTCTTATCACCTGGGAAGCCCCCATCGAACGATCCAGTTTAATCCAGTACTATACCATCAAATACCGTACAGATGGACCATGGAAGAACCTAAATAAAAATTCCATCCGACCAGAAGACACGCAATATTTGGGTAAGTTTATTTAAACAAAAACTTACAAAAGTTTAATCATTTTTTTTGGTTGCAGTTAAAAATTTAGTGGGTGGTAGAACGTACTATTTTAGAGTATTGGCTAATTCGCTTAAAAGTTATGAAAGTAGCGAAGAAGTAAAATTTCCGGTGCCTGCAAGGGTTAAACATAAAGCTATAACAGCTGGTGTAGTTGGAGGTATTCTCTTTTTTATTGTTGCAATTATTCTTTCCGTTTGCGCTGTGAAGATTTGTAATAAACGGAAACGACGGAAACAAGAAAAAGGTAAGATACTTTTTTTACAACTTAAATAAAAGACCAATAATTTTTTTATCAAAATTGATCCCCTATTTTTATTAAGAGGTTGGGTTTATAAATAAGAGTAACATTTACATGTGTTCATAATTATCTCCGGAAAACCAACCAGCCAAACTTCATAAAATTATAAGCACTTTTATTTTGGATATTCAATATAGCAATTTTTCAGATTCGTATAAGTATGGGGTTGATATACATAATTAAAATAAAGTAATTAGAGTAAAAAAGAAAAGCTAATTCAGATTTTTAATTTGAAACATTAACAGGGTAGTAAGTCTTCTGATTTTAATATACATAGTAGCGTTACACTGCTTTGAAGTTAGCGATTAACTAAACTTTCCTAAGTGCAATTAAAACTACATTTAGCTCATCACCAATCTTGAGATGGAAGATCTAAAGTTTAGACTAAACGATTTTTTGCACCTTTATAGAGTTAAATTAAAAGGAATGTTTAGAACATAAATAAGAACACGTTTTAAAACATATTAACTGTTACCAATGAACATAATTTATTGACATACATTTTTGCTCATAAATTTTAAATATTGTTTGCCTAATTATTTACATTCAATAACTAGTATTGTATGAAAAATATCTATTCTATTTACTCGAATTTAAGAAAAATAAAGCAATTTTCTCCTAGACAAATCATTTTTGGGACGTAAAATGTATTTGAGTGATTGATTGGTTAATATACAAGAGCTTATTTCTGCAGGTCGGCCGTGCTCTGAATACTGATGTTTAATTAATTTAATAATTAATTACGCAGATATTTCGGAAATTTAATTACTTTCATTATAGCTCTCAAAATCTATTAATTTCCTTCGTCAGATGCTTCAAAAATCTTTGCGCCTTAAAATGTTAAAAACAAAATTACTACTTCATTTATTTTATCCTTCATATTCTTTCTAGTTTAATTATTTCAAATAAAAGTAAAAAACATAAAATAATAAATCGATAAATTAAGTAAAATAACACACTGTTCAGTACATAACACTGAAATATCAAAAGCCAAAGTAAACATTGATTACATATTTTTTTACTTCGATAAATATTTGGTTAAAGATTTTCCAAAAATATAACCTGTGTTTTTCTAAAACTATTCTAAAATTGGAACTATATTTGAAAACTACACCTTTTCCAATTGAAGACTTTGGTGCAAGAAGGAGGTAAGTCCACTTTTCGTAGTTCTGAGAAAATTGATTTAAACGGTTTACTTTTAAAAATTTGAATATATTATTATTATAATCAGCACAATATATTTGTTTATCCTCAAAATATTTATATACCCCTTTATGTAATAATAAAGTAAGCAAATATGTTCATTTTTAATTTTTTATTTGGACTTACCTCTTTCTTGCCCTAAATATCTCAAATGTCGATGAAAAGGCGAACAAATCTTGCCAAATCCATAGAAATAAATACTTTTTTTTTAATTAATTTATTGTGTAAAAATATCAAACAAGAATTAGCAATAAAAAATGCCCCTATAGTATCAATACTAATCCAGCTGATCCGGTAACACATCGTCAGTGTAATCTGTCTTATTAGTTTCTTAACCGTCAAATTTTAAATTACGATAGTATTTCATTTAGTTTTCACATGCATATTTTAATCTTACCTCATTATCACGTTGTCATTTTACCCCATATTTGCTCAAAATGGCTGCTAAGGATAAGTTAATAATTAAATTTAACAACTAAATATTCATCATACTCATATCCTTTTTGCATAATTCGATTGGACTTTTAAAATTGTAAGTGTTGACGTAAAAAACTCATTTTGCCCCAAAAGTGGACTTACCTCCTTTTTGCACCAAGGTCTTCAATTGCATTTCAGAAATCATCAATTATATTTCAGAATGTATCAATTGTATTTCAGATGCATCAATTTAATTTAAGAAAGCATCGATTGTATTTTAGAATCATCAATTGTATTTCAGAGAAGATCAATTGTATTTTAGAAAAATCAATTTAATTCCAGAACCAAATGTAGTTCTTGCCGGTGATTGTGCACGTGAACCACAAAACTTACAATTCGCCAGGTCCTTATTCGCCAATGGCTTCTAGTATAGAGCAAATGTTGGTTTACTTAGAAACAATTATTGATAAATCGAAAAATACAATTGTTGTTGGTGATTATGGTCGTGCAACACTAAAATCGATCGGTTGCAGCTGCTTTATCAATGGAAGATGGTGGCCAAAATATTATATTTATTTATTCCAAAATTTCTGTGGCAAAATTTATTTTGAATGAAATACAAATCATGCTTTCTGAAATTAAATTAATGAATTCTAATTTTCAACTATTTCTAAAATACATTTGATACTTTCTGAAATTAAATTGGTTTTTTTGCAATACAATTGATGCTTTCTGAAATCCAATTCACGTTCCTAAATTAGAATTGATGGTTTCTGAAATTCAATTGATCTTTTCTGAAATACAACTGAAAAAAGTGTAGTTTCATTCAAAAGAGTCAAAGTTTCTGAATTACAATTGATGATTTAAAGGAGCGCATTACATAACGATTTTTTATTTGGTGCTTTTTGTCAATTTAAATAAAAAAAACAAATCAATAAATTTAGGTTGGTGTAAGATTTACTGCTACATAACTTATGTAAAAATTTTGTAATTATTGTTATTTAAATGTAAGATTTTGTTATATTTCAGGTAATAATATAAATGAAAAGTAAAGCTCTTAGTTCAGTATTGCCATTTTCATATGGTAATTTATGCGCAATAACAGTTTTGGAGAATTCAAATTTTCATACCTAGGTATCGATTTAAATAATTCTCTTTAATTCTACAAAGATAACCCCGTGGAATACATGAAATTTAAATTCAAAATTTTAACTTGCACTCATAAATTTTTCAATGTTTAAAGTGATTTTAATGCTAATTTTCACTTTAATGTAAAAACAATTTAAAGTATTAGTTTCAGTTTTGAGTATTTGTTGTTTTGGTAATTATTGATCATTACAAAATTTGTTACAGCATACTATTAAAACTAACAAAACATGGGCAGTTGATAATAAAGTCAGTATTTCGGTGTTTTTGTATTAGAAGGAACCCAACTTTTCGTATGTATTTGATAAATTTAATTTTTTATAATAAAGAATAAATAATTTATTTACGAGATAATACATATTACTTAAAATATAAAAAGTTGTACAAATAATAAATTTCACATTTTCAATTTTCGATAATTGGATGTTTAATTGATCCAATTATCGAAAATTGAAAATGTGAAATTTATTATTTGTACAACTTTGTACAAGGTTTTGTGGAAAAAATAGGCATACAAACAAATTTAGGGTTTAAAAATTACAGAAAAATGTTAAAAAATATTGTAAAACCTTAACTCTTCTCTTTTGATTACTAAAAATGTTTAAACATAACGAAGGAATTTGGTATTAAATTATTATTGGTAAAAATGCGAGTTTGTTAATGCAATTTGATTACATATCGTCTTTTTAATCTTTTTTAAAATGTTAAGGTATACTTTAGATAAAACATAAAAATCCATAAGAAACCATAAGAAACCATAAGAAACCATAAGAAACCATAAGAAACCATAAGAAACCATAAGAAACCATAAGAAACCATAAGAAACCATAAGAAACCATAAGAAACCATAAGAAACCATAAGAAACCATAAGAAACCATAAGAAACCATAAGAAACCATAAGAAACCATAAGAAACCATAAGAAACCATATTCTACTAGGGCACTAGGGTTTTATGGTTTTTGATACCCGATTTAAAAAAACAGGTCTTTAAAATAAGTTTGTCACATCCGGAAACCGCTATTATAAATTAAAAAAACTGATTTTAAACAAAATCAAATTAATATGTAAAAATCAGAGATTTGAACCGTTATTTATTTCGTTCCGATTTTTGATTAAATTTCTACATTTTTTTCGGTTCGTTTTGGGTTTCTGTACGATTTGGATTTTAATTTCGTTTCGGTTTAGTTTCGGTTCCGGTATGGTTTTAAATTGTAGAAACTAAAAATTCGTTCAAAGAAAATATAGTTCTGAAGAAAATTTATAAAAATTGTACCTAATTAAATTATCGTTTTAAGAAACGAGAAATACATTTTAAACGGTATAATTAATCGTTATTTGTTACTTTTGTCCGAACGGATAATAATTTCGCTTTAATAATTTTTGTTCCAGTTTTAGTTTTAGTTTTCATTTTTTCATTTTATTTTTTTCGGTTACGATTTCAGCGTTTCTGTTGAATATTTTCCCTTATTTTCTGTTTACGGTTTTCGCTCAGTTGTAAATTGATTCGTTAAGGCGAATTTACACCTTACACTCATCCAAAGTGATAGGTGTAAATTGGTTTTTCATCTTCATTTCATCCAAAGTGAACCTCAAGAGTGACAGTGAACAGAATAGAACCGATTCCTATTTTTGATGAAACGAATGGATGATTCATCCTTGTCGAAAGGTGTAAACAAACGTTTCACAGAGAGTGAACAGTGAATATTTGTTTGAAGAATTTATTGTACCGTAGCAGAAGTGTATATAGCTCAATTTTGTGGTTAGAAAAATGGCATTTCGTTGGAAAGATGACCAAACACTGTCCTTTCTGGAAGTTTATAAAAAAATTCCAGAACTTTTAAAATTGCTTGGTACACTTCTGGTACCATCAGTGATATACTACAGGGTGGTACTCTATACAAAGCACTAAGACTTCCAAAACAGGTGCCTGTTTCAAGGTAATGCAGGGTGATCTGTAGTTTAATTTTTGCTGGCAATGGTGCTCTTAAATGGATATCGGCCTTCTGTATTATAGGACTAACTTTCTTCAATAGAAAATCAAATTATTCTTCATTCATTCTTAAATGTTTCCGATATGCTTCATGATCTTTAAGAGCTAGTTCAACTAATAGTTGCGTGGAGGCTCGAACTTGGTCTCTTCGTTGAATCCACGGTCTTGTCCACCAACGACGTGTTCGGCGTCTTTTTTTGTTTTCCAATATCTTACTACATTCTTCTGCGAGAGCTACACTTATTATTTCAATTCCAACACTCACCAATTCAGTCGCTGCCATTTTGAAACTGGTCAAGAGGATCAAAAACAGTGAAAAGTGTAAATTGATTTTCTTTCACTGTTCACTTTCACTGTTCACTTTCACTATGGATGAATCATCCGCGATGATCCTCCAGAGTGTAAGGTGTAAATTCGCCTTTACAGACTTTCACCTCAGAGGTGGAATTCTCTAAAATCTAACGGGCCGAAAATGGTCGAGTTTACTTCATTACTAATGGTTACTATTTTTGTCTCGCTTCTACTTTACGACTGTTGTTGTGTATAAGGAGAACACAGAAATTATCAGATAGACGATTATTCTTATAAGGAAATGTTGACTAAGTTTCTTGGTGACAGATTTTCTATCTCTTTTCCTCAATCACGTTTTATATTTGTTGAAATGAGACAAACACTTCACCATGGCAACTTATTCAACAAACGATTTCTTCCATATACGAAAACAATCGTCTATTTTGCAGACTTCAGCCTCAGGTCCGAAGTCCGACTCTCTGGTAAAAATTATTTTTTTAATAATTTTTTTGTATAAATATTAACTAAAATTTATTTTTTCCGATTCTATTTTTTATAAAGTTCGAAAACCCGTTAAAACCACTTTTTTTTGGAAAACTGGAGTTCGAAAACGTTTTTTCAATATGCGGTTTTTATACATTAAACCCATTTTCTCCTGTAAATGTTATCAAATTTTTATATATGTAAGGTAACCACCATATATACAGGGTGATCATTTGAAAACGATCCACCCTTAATAACGAGATATATAAAAATTCGACGAATCACGTCAATTTTGATTTCGAGGGGGAAACTTAATTACGTATAAAAGTAACCGCTAGATGTCTCTAGTTTTGCCATAGCCACCTTGACTTCAAAATTTTAAATGGCAACCACTAACACGCAATACCTCATTTTAAAGGAAATTAAAAGGAGTTTAAATTGCTGTGAAATTTTTTTAAATCGGATCACCACATCAAAAGTTATAACAAAAAATGTCAAAACTACAATTTTGGGGTAAAATTTGTCCCCTATAAGTCTGTAAAAATTGATATAACATATTCCTCAGACGAAAATGGGATGATTTAATCAAACTTATCTTTATCTAAAAATGATTAGTTGAAACGCAATCGAATGATAAAAATCTGCAAATTTTGTTATCTTTGAGTTTCAATATTTGAATTATTTTTTTTTTACTTTTACTGATTTCGTGAGATCTAAAAAAATAACGAAAATTCTATATAGTAAAATACAAAACAACAAATGTAATATAATAAATTTAAGGTCTTATATGAAATATTCAAATTTCAAATTTCTCATAAATATTTGTGATAAATTGCCAAATCTATTATTTGTGAGAGACCTAATTCCTTTTTGCTGTATCTAGATATACCTACACCTAACTCAATTTCCTAAAATATGCATGTGGCTTGATACGCTTTTCCCCAAGGTCTCAATTTCTAATTAAAACACAAGATTTGGTTAATAAGACAGTTATTTCCATTAGATGTAGTATCTCATTATTATTTGAACAAATCGTAATTCCCTTGACTGGTACAAGCTACAATTAAAGATTTTAAAAACTTTTAGGATATTTTATAAATATATACGCTATGTACCTATACAAAGAAAAATTCAATAAAACAATGAAGAATATGTATGTGGAAAGGTGTTTATTAAGTTAATTATTTACAAAACAAACAAGTGTTCTAGATATTAAGGGGCAACCGGAAGCTATTTTTGATTGAGATTTTTGATGATATTACTAAGTAGATTTGATTTTTTTTTGTTTCCGTAATTGCTTATCCACAATATCTTTCCATTAAAATATTTTTTAAACTTGTCAAGGCTATAGTATTCATTAAAACCCAATGAAAAATCGAAGATTTTTGCGTTTTTTTTCATTTTATTCTTAGTAGTATTTTCAAAATTTAATTTACTTTAAGTAGATTACGTTAAGGAAGCGATATACGTTTGTTCGCTGACAAAAAAAATATTTATTTGTTAATAGTCTCCGCTAAAAACGATAAAAAGTCAATTTCTGCCTTCCGGTTGCCCCTTAAGGTGATACGGAGTCAAATGTTGAAAAACCGACGTTTTTACCTTTCATGATTTTTTTAAAAGTGTTTCGAATTGGAAAGTCAAAAAAATAAGAAAATACCAAACTAAATTAAGAATTTTACTTTCATTTATAATTTTTGTTATTTATGTATCTATAATTACATTTGTGTAATTTTGCAAGAAAAACTTCTATATTTATATTTTAATTTTTGCAAAACTATGCTCGTATAAATCTAGATAAATGAAAAATAAAAATTGCATATAAAAGTGCAATTCTTACTTAAGTTCGGTATTTAATTATTTTTTTTAGTTTCCAATTTGAAACACTTTAAAAAAATTCAGGAAAGATAAAAACATCGGTTTTTCAACATTTGACTCGCTATCATCTTAAGCTCGTTCTTCAGAAAATGTGATAAACGAGCTTTTTATTAAGAAGTACCTAAAGCCTGTATGACACCTGCGATATTTGCTAAAAATACCGGAAGAATTTAAACAAGAAAAACATATTTCGTTATGCCTGCTCATTTTTAGGCTTTTTATAATTTGCCTATAATGACTTCTATTATAGGTAAAAAATGTTGGCTCTATCTCTTTGTTCTCTGATCACCCTCGGTTTAATAGAATCATTCAATGACAAATTTGATAAAAATTATAACTCCGTTGCTTAATTATTTGTTTTTAAATGTTTATTTTTTACATATTTTAGCTTATAATATGGTGGCCTGCAGAATCACAGATTCAAGAAACGGTGGAGGAAATGCAACGGAAAGTCAAGTGCCTTTGAAAAAGTAAGTTTGTTTATTACATACACAGCTTAGACTTTGACAAAAAAACAAAACACGTAATCTCACAAAAACGAAAAATTAACAGAAAATTGTATGTTAATGTTATCTTATAGGACGGTTGAGTCAGAATCCTATCGAGATTACGAGAGTGTGTTTATAATTCCTGGGACAAGCGTAGACACGAACCGTAAGCGTCCGTTCAACCTTGATTCACTAGACAGTGCGATCGATAATAAATAAACCAACTATCCCTAAAAATTGTGGAAATTATCGCAAAATAGTTAAGGGAAGGGTTTGTTTGTGGTCGCATTTGAAAGTGAAATCCAATACTTTAGATTATTGTGATTTATATTCTAGTAGCAAGTGCGCTGGGAATTATGGCTCAGGCACTGAATCAAACCAATGACTTACTTATTCATTAATTCGCAGTGCGCTTGCGTTTATTCAGTGTGCTTCATTTGTTCCTGGAATGACGATCTCTAGGGTCGCTCTGTCTCTCTGTTAACCAAACATAACCACTTAAAATTTTAATTAATTACTCACTTAACTCCACTTTTTTGAGTTGTTATGAATTGGTTCTGTATTTAGTGCATCTAGAGTTTTTCTAAACCGATATCGGTTTTATTTTCTATGCGTAGTTTTGACGCATATATTTTTATCTCTGTATTAGTCTCTGATCCCAACAATGTGTTATTGCCCATCCGCTCGCGTGGAACAGGAGGAAAAAAGGTGAAGAGATGCGCTGAGCCTATTGAGTCTACATCTGTTCGCACTATCACATGTATTAGCTCTATCTTCAATTTTTAATATAGCACAATGCTTTCACCAATAATTGTTTTTGTAATGTGATTTTTTGTGATTATTTTTAAAAAGCATTTTACGAGATTACTAAAATTAGTTGTACTTCATGTTGAGTTATTAAAGTAATATTAACCCATTAATCAATTTCGGCTCAGGCCGCAATATCGTATAACAGTTGGGAAGAAAATTGCCTAATCGCGTGAAAATTTACAGATTTGGATCTTAAATATTTTAAAGCAATTATGTGTAATTTGATTGAAATGTTTCCTTTGAACAGGAAGCAAAATTAAAGAATACCAGACAAATTAGTTAATTCGTAAATTATTAATTTTAAATGCCATATTCCTTAATGTAAGGAAATATTTTAAATACATAGGGTGTAACAAGAGCAACCAATAATTTTGTCTTATTTTGTTTTCCTAATTTTAATTACATTCTGGATTTTAAGATCTGAATATGTATACGTAGTTGTTAATGTTCTTGAACTAGCAACGATAGTTTTCGAAAATGCTTAAAATTATTTCATAATGTGCTTGCTTTTTCTAACAAATCATATTCTGCAGAAAATTTATTACCTACCTAACATTTTAGAAAAGCGTGATTATGGTATACACAATAAATTATGTGTTAATTAAAATAGTAAAATGCTTTTTAAATATAGGCATGAGGTCAGTGTTTTTATAAAAGACGTAATGTGTGTGAAAGTGCAACTTGTTTTGAGCATTATTGATTTGTTATTATTTTTTGAATTACTATACTTATTATGTTAAATGCATTTTAAGAGAAATTATAATTGCATGTTTTTTTTGATGAATTGCACGTATTATTTTTAAATACAAATTTTTAATAATTAGGAACAGAAATGGATTTTATGTAAAAATACCATATTTTATTTATATGTGCAAATACAAAATAACCAAAAGTACATAAAATTTCTAAAATAGCCATTGTTGTATACAGGGCGATAAAAGAAGCCATCGCTTATAACGACCTAGTTTCAACTCAGCCAAACTTTTTATCCAATTTTTATGATTAATATCAGATTTCAATATACCCTGTATTTTTCCACCACATCAATTTTATTATACAATTTTGGGTGCTTTTAAAAATAAACGAAAATATCATAAAATGTAAGTTTTTTTAAAACATTTTTATGGTAATAAAGTAGGTGTTGATACACATTAAAATTTTAACATCTCGCAATTAATTTTAATTTTTATATAATTGGACCATGATTATCAAAAAAGGACATAGAGACATTTTTAGTATAATGGGATTGTGGCACCAAACGACATAGTTGAACTCCAGAATTATTCTGGAGCTATAATCCCATTTTTCGAAAAATGTCTCTAGGTCCCTTTTTGATAAACATTGTACAATTATCATTTTTTTCGATTTTTAATATTTAACAAAGTTTAACGCATTGAAATTATGTATAAATAGTTATAAGCTTCTTGAATCATGTTAATATTACAAGAATTTTCTATATCCTATGCAGCAAAATTTATTATCTATAAAATTTTAACTTTCCTCAAACATAGAGAATATTCAATAGGTAATTCAATTCAACTTAAAATGTTAAGGAGCTTACATTCTTTAAAGATTTCACCAACGCCTTTATTCGAAAAATTCTGTCTACAAAATTTAACGCAGAAAAAAATAATTGATAGTGTATGTATCTACAAAACGGTACCAGATTTTTTATTATCAAAAATGTTAACGAACATCATAAATCCTTTTAATCCCTTTTTTATAAAGATTTTTTTTAATAACTTCTTGTATTTTGACCTAAAGAATAAATAGTAGAATAGCTTGATTTTGAGTGTACTTGCGTCTTTGGTCATACAAAATATATGTATGGAAGATCCACATAATTTTAGTGGATGAGTAGTAAATCGGGTACTTTCTAAAAATGCAAACACGGTGCAAGGACGCGAGAGTAAAATTTTAGCGTTTTTTCGGACGGCAAAAGTACCAAAACTGTACGGATTTCATCTCATGTTCCGTAAAACATCTCAAAACGAAAATCTGCAGTAGTTTGGTGAATCATCATAATCCGTAAAACACTTTATTACCATGAGTACCTGGAGATCTTTTTGATATGTCCTTTCGGCACCCTCAAAGTTGCGGTTTGTTTTTCATGCTTTTTCGATTTTTTGAAAAATCGTAACTTTTGATTCAGACCTCCTAGAAATCAATTTTACGAGCCAGTTGGTTGTACCACTGGAGCCCACTGTTTACAAACATGATAAAAATTTTTCTACACTATCTTATAAAGGAGTATTTTCTACATCCGGTAGCTCGTAGTGATTTTTTATTTTCGAAAGAGTTCGGAAGTTATGCCCAAATAAATTCGAAATTTTGAATTTAGGGGTGGGCGGCTCCCGTCGAGCCATTTTTTAACAGATTTTCTATTTTGAAAATTCAATCGAATGCACTTCACGAACCAAGACCGTCCACGCGTAGGTTTTTTTGAATTTCCAAGAAACAACGAAAAAAAAATTTCAGATCGCATTTAAAAAAGTCACAATTTTTGACGCTTTCCGGTCTAATTAAACCCCATGTGATACACCTTCCCTAAAAGCTGTCAAAGTCCTTTTTATGGCAAAAGAGAATCACCTTGCTATCTTTTTTCGTTTTCGAGTTGTTTGAACATGTAGCTAAAATAACCAAAAACTACATTTTGAGCCAAGATTTTGCTTTGATGTTTTTTTCTTTTTACAAAATAATCAATATCTTCCTAATAATTAACATCTTAAAATTCGAAGCGTCTTCTCCCTCGCCAAATTTCGGTAAAATCATAATTAGGGACCGTATTTGCACCAAAATGTTGCGAATTTTTTTTTGAAAAAATGATTTTAACTAAATATATTTTAAATGCGTACATGCACAGTGTTTAACGTCGGTAAAAATTTGAATCCGCTAAATTTATATTTTTCGAGAAGCCTTAAAAATATCTCAAACATTTTTTTTTCGATTTTTTTCAAGACCGACCCCGCAAGTAAAAGATAATAAAAAAATTGATAATATGTGAGGGGTGAGTTGCCCTATACATTCCCCAAAAAAAATTTTACACCCCAAAACCTCCAAAAATTATTCAAAATTTTTAGATAATGTTGCTTAAAAAATAATTAAATTTTCAAAAATTTTATATGATAGTATCCATAATTTTTAGAAACTTATCTGAACGAATTTTTGTTACTTAATGTTAAATATTAAGCGAAATATGAATTTTTAAGTATACACATTTACTTATTTCTCAAAACTTTTGAACGGAAAGTCATAAGACTTGAACTTTTTTTATTATTTTTTCTAATTTCTTTACACTACAATTCTAAATTATTAACTTGAAAATTGTAAATTTATTAAATAAATACATACAGGATGATTCACCCCATCTCAAAGGATAAAATATCTGAAAAACTGGTAGCAGAAGAAAATTTATGTTTAAATATTGTCAAATTTGAAAAATCTTTATCACGTACTTATTTTTCAAAAAAAAAGTTTAACAATAATAGTTTGAAAATAACCAAAAGCCTTTAATAAAATTTTGTTGTAAATATTCTACGTTCTAGGGACTCACGTTTGGGTAATCAATTTTAAACTCACATTGATAATTGTAATTTATAATTGTGTAGTAACAGCATGGCGCATGATGAAAATAATGTTCATATTATGTTTATTTCGATTAAAATTTTATGTGTTTCTATTAAAGAACCTATTCATTATGATTATATAATAACCTATTAAAATGAATTAAAAGTATGGTACCTAGAAATATAAATAGTTATCAAAAAAAATCCATCTCTGTTCAATGCTTAATATATTTTTAATATTTCCATTTATGTTCAGACTTAGAAAAAGCGGAATACCAGGTTTAAAGGTTGTAACCTTTATTGTAAACTGGGTGTGGCCTAAGGACAGATGTCGCTCAAGTAACAGCAGTTTAAGTTGGCATTCGGAATACCTCCAAGCTCCAGGAAAATCGTTGGGAAGGATATCCAGAGCAGCGGATGGTCGCTTTGTTTTGGCTGATTCGTCCCAGCGCGCGGAAAGTTTATCAAACATCTCAAGCAGTGACGATGGTGGTTTTCTATCAAGACGTATTGTACCAAATCGAGCATCGTGGAGAAAACCATTAATAGGGTACCCCAGTGATCTAAGTTTGCGTTCAGACGCTTCAGGGCAAAGTGCGCGAGTTTTGACTGGATTTATTCCAAATGTAGGTTTTCATTATCCATTAAAACCAATTCCAACAATTTATAGCCCCCATCACGTACAATCAAGTTCACCTGCCGCATCAAGCGCACTATTACTATCACCTTGGACTCCTATGTATTTTAGTGATTTAAGTTCTGTCCGATATCCGAGCAGTGCAGAACGTTCGTATCCAACACCTCCTGGCTTTGTGCAACTTCGTTCGGTGCACGAGCGTTATTCTCAGGAGCTACCTAGTTTAAGGGCGATACACGAGGAATCGCAAGGATTCATTCCAGTACATCCGATTAGAGATAGTCCTAGAATAAGAGCACCACCGTCTTACTTGCGATCGCGTGCAAGGTTATTACCGAGACACGCGAGAATTGCAAGAAGTGCGCCGGAATTGGGTTCGCCAGATCACTTAGATCGTTCGCCTGAAAGTAGATCCAGCTCAAGCGGGTTTGGAAGTAAAAATACCTCACAGCAAAATCAAAGTTCACAAAGTGGAAGTACTTTCATTGAATGGAAACTACCTCCGTATCGACCACCTCCTCCGCCACCTTCCACGTTACCACCGCCACCTCCAATTGTAAGTCATTGGTTGGAATTGGCTTCTTCGTCACCATCCACATCGGAACCATTTCATAAGGCGGTGGACGTGGGTAGCGTTGATGGGCACTATGAATTTGATCCATCCACCCCAACGCCAACACCCAGTACACCAACCGGGCCCCGGGATATAGACTTTGAATTACCTTCGATCAGAAAAGGTTACAGCACTATACGAAGTACACGTTATGATAACATCGACGCTCGAGTGCAAGCAATGAAAGAGGAATTCAATGAATTTCGGAAGCGACAAGCCAAGCGTAGAAGGAGCCATGAATTAGAGAGTGCCTGTTGACTACCCTCCATCTCTCAAAACTATTAATTGTGCGTAAGACTATTCTTAGTGTTATTACCATGTTCTAAATTAAACAAGATAACAAATGTAAAAAGAACCAAAACTCCAACAAACTTTATTACAATTTAAACTTAAGTACTCACCTATTATACACACTAACTTACAATTGATTTATTTCTACTGTAGATTAAGCGAACAAAAATGAAACGTGGCTCAATACATTCGGTACTGAACTGAAATTTTGTACATTATAAAATCAAGGCACGATCGATATAATTTCCGCAAAATTTAATATGCACGTGGGTGATTTATTTCGGGCATGTAAGCAAAAAATAATTTTCTGCTTACATCCGTGATTATTAAAATAATTAAAGTAAAAAAGAAACCCAAGCAATATTTTCTACTAGATCCTAGTTTACTTTTATGATATAAAACGAATATTAAGAATATGAAATGGTGCCTTTACACCTTTGTCCTAATGCATGATTTTAAAAAGTCAATAAGTGGAGGGTTAGATGAACAACTATGGAGATATGTGTCGATCGTGCTTAAATTGCTCGTTGTGACTTCCTTGTATTATATCGCCTCTTACTGCCCTACCAAGGAGCGAGCTAATCCAACGTTTGGCCACAATGTTGCATTTTCAATGATAATTATTAATTTTACAATTGATAATTATAAAAATAATAATTCTAACGCTTTAGCGCGCGGCCAAAGTCGCGACCAACTCACCAGGCTGTTGCGTAAAATATTTATTAGATGTTTAGTTAGGTTAAACATATGTAAGGTACCTCTTGTGCTCAACAGATAAATGAGTATGAAGTAAGAATGAACCTTTCCTCCTCCAACCGAGTAAGAAATCTTGGCTAAAATACACATCAAATTTACATATGTTTTCATAAAACCTTTAAACTTCCCAATTATACGTATTTTAAAAATATACCTACTTACCATGTTATATTATTCAGGTCTTCTATCTGGTAATCAAATAAATTTTCATTTTTCATTGATAAAATGTGTATTTAATGTCAAAGTAAACGATTTTCCTTCAAAGGGTCCTTAATAGAGACTTAAATAATTCATAAAGCTACATATTCGGCACAAAATTTTTAAGATGAAAATTAAATGAGAGTAATTTTTATAGTGATACGTTTTTAGTACAATTATTTTTAAGTTTTGCGGGTGCTAGTGAGTGAGAGTATGGTTGTAAAATTATCACGGATTAATATTAAATATAAAACTATGAAATTCTAACGATTTTAAAATATTAAGCCAAATGTCTTGCCTTTAATTTATTGATGAATATATTTAAAAACTTATAAAGATTGAAAAAGTGTTGATAAGAGTATTTATATTTTATTTATTTATTTCATCGTTTCATTTTGTAGATATAATTCATTTGTATAAAACAATTAAGGACGGAAAGATGTTTTTTCAATTTGCATGTTTTTTCAGGCACAATCATCATCGGATCTTTTTCTAAAATATACGAGCCTAGATAAATATTATATTTGACTGTACAATATATGATATACTAAATAACTAAAACTTATATCATTTCACAGCACATTTGAGAAAGTAGATTGTAGTATATATTTTTAGTTGTAAGTGTTGAGTAGACGAAAAAGTTGTTACTATGTAACTGCGCTGTATAAAGCATCACATCTGAAAGGAAAATAAATTTAACAATAATGTTGCCAGATCTCATACAAATTGTAGTTTTATATTAAAATCCTTCCACATTACCATTCCTATATTTTTGTATAAAACAGTAGAAGGTAGGTATACAGTTTATATTCCCCATTTATTATACTTTCAACTTTCATAACAAGATTATAGGATTATTAAATCCATAGATTTCTTGCCTCAAATTTTTATTTACATTTTTTATTCCAAATATGACCGGCTAAAATAGCCTTAAGAGGATAGTCGGCTAAATGTGTAACTCCGATTTCTCTGTTCCTTGGAAATGCGATGGGCGAATGAAACATATTACTGTGCGAATGAGATATGCCACTAGAATTTTAGGCGATTATAGGGAGGTTTTTAAAATAAACATAACTTCATTAAGAGTTAATCGATTTGAATTTTGTAAATTAATCCTGAAAATATATTAAAGAGACTAGCAGATGATGTTTTTAATTTTATAAAATAATTTCATAATAAAGTTGTAAATTGAACCTAAAAGTAAATAAATAAAAAAATAGAGAATTTGAAAGGCTTGAAAACCATAAGGGTACATATGGTTACATATATCATCTACATATATACATACATCATCTTCAATTTTATAGATGAAAAGGAGGTAATAAGGGACCCACTTTGTTTTTCGTAGTGAACCTATATTTTAAGCTAATTTCACTCGTTTTTGGAATGGTTGGTCTAATATGCTAATCAGGTATTGCCACAACAGGAGGAATATTTTTTTGAATATTTACAGTAACTCCCATAGTACGATCAACAAAATTGTTAAAAAATTAGTTTCTTCTTAAAGTCCGGGTAATACACAGGGTGTTCATTTTAAAATAAGCCACCCTAAATAACTCTCGCAAAAATAATCTTATTTAATAATGCCGTGGCAGGTCGGTTTTTATTTTCAGGGGGACATCTACACATTTACAATGAAATTAAAGTTGTCTTTGCAACCCCCTACCCCACACGACCGCCCTTTGATTATTTTAAATGGGAATGGTGGTCGAGTGATGCATCATTTTAAAGGTCTGTTTATCCTGAAAATAAAAATATGATTTGTTTTGGCCCTATTTTAATTTAGTCATTTACAGGACATGATAAAGGAGAAAAGTAAAAAGTAATTTATCACAAAAATTTTTTTAAAAAAATATGGTAACTGATTTATTTTTCAATAATTATAAATAATTAGCTTTTGTTAATTTAAAGCACGTGAATTAAAAGTACATAAATAATACCATTATTAAGTACTTTTTTAAATTTTTAGGTAGCTTAGAACTCAAAAAGTTTCGAAAAAAATTATGACTGACATTCTCAGAGTAAAAAATGCTTTCAAATGATGTATTCCCATTTAAAAAAATTGAAAGGGTGGCTCCGTACGGAAGGGGGTTGCTATTACCATTCTTATTTTCATCATAAAAAAATGTCCCCCTGAAGGTAAAAATAGACCTGTCACGGTATTTTTACAATAAATTACTTTTTTCGAGAGTTATTTAAGGTGGCTCCTTTTAAAACGAACACCATGTAGAAGAAGTTTGTTATGGATTATTCTATTAGGACATTAGGAGTATTATTAATTTTAAAACAAAAAAAATATTTACAAAAATTACATCTAACAATTTCATTTTCGTCCAGCGTTTTCACTATGTGCTGCATAACAAACACATAATGTAACGTAAACTTTAATGTAGGTTTGTCTTCCTCGATTGGGAGATTAAGCAATGAGTTGTCGAATATGATAACTGATCAGAATTATTGTCAGATACTTTAGATGACATTTTAGATGTTTTTACGATTCCTCTTGATAGCCAATGTTCGTGTAAACCTAATTCCAGATATTGAGGATTGGGTTTCAACGGGATGTGGAGTGTGGAGTGGAGTAGACTATTCTTTGAAGTTTTTCGCGCTTCTTGTTTTTTTTCTCTTGAATAAAATTGTCGTAGGGAGATCCTGAAATAAAATTTGGCAAGAAGTAGGTTTCCTTGCTCTATTAGATTTCTTTTTTGTGTTTTGGAATTGATAGTGCTAAATATCTGCAGGAGAAAATATCCTCAAATCTAAAAACCTTTCATATGCTGGTAATCTGACTCTAATTTCTAACTTCTAACCCTCACAAAAATAACCATAAACTTACCTTGATAAAAGATCGCAAATAGGATGAAACTACAAATCACAACATAACACTTTTTCAATCATCTACGCTGTTCGCAATCTCTGAGTGTAAGGAGGGTTGGTTAGTTTTTTATAATTAAATTGTGTAAATAAACTATACGAATGATACTTCAAAATCTTCTTGTTTGTGGAATAGTAAAAAACTGTCTTTCTATTATGGATGGATATGAAGAAATCGTGTAGGAAATAATAAAATATAATAGGTATAATATAATAAGCTAACTAATTATTTCTAAAATGCAACTCGTGCAATTAAGAAAATAGATTCAGTCTTAAATCAAAATTTTTTAAAATATTACTTAGTTTTTACATTTTCTAAAGAGAAAACAAACTCAAAAGAATATTTTAAATATATATTAAAAAGTTGAGGATTTCAAATAAAATTATTTTATTTTCATATTATGCCTAGAAAAAAGTACAGCAACATCTGCAATATAATTATTTTTTTTAAAATAATGATAAGTTTAATATCAAATTATGTTTAAATATTCAGTTGGTTTTCACTCATCATGCCAAGAGGAATCGAAGTTTCTAAACAAATACCCAATTTAGTAGTTAACGATTTTATGAATAACATACCACAATCTGATATTTCAAGGAAGTATGCGCGTCATAGAAGTATTGTGTCTAGAATAATAAAGAGATTTAGAGATACTGGTACAGTTGATACAAAAAGAAAAACAGGACGCTCACGAAAAACGACACCACTTGAAGATAGGGCCTTGTTGAGGTTATCAAAAGAGCTGGTCTTTGAATCAACTGGAAGCCCAATTTGATAATAGTAATTTTCCAAATATAACTGTACGGAATAGGTTAATCGAGAAAAACTTATTTGCCAGAAGACTTGCGAAAAAAACGCTTCTTTCCAAGAAAAATAGACGAGCAAAAATCCAATTTGCTCGTGACCATTCGAGATTGGAATCGGGTAATATTTAGTGATGAGGTTTAGTCTATTCAGCAGTAAAAGATTAAATCAAAAATATGTTCGCCCTACTGTAAAGCATGGTGGCGGTTCTCTAATGTTGTGGGAATGCTTTTCTGGTTTTGCAGTGGGTCCTATTCATAGGATAAATGGCATAATGAACCGCTTCATGTACAAAGATATTTGAGAGAATATCATGGTTCAATATGCAGATAGTACCCTGCGATTGCGCCATTTCTTTCAAAAAGAAAATGATTCGAAGCACACGTTGAAGTTGGTTAAACAGGGTTTGTGTAATAAAAATTTAATTTATTAAAATGGCCATCACAATCTCCTGATCTCAATCCAATAGAAATCCTTTGGGAAATTTTGTACAATGCAATTCGCCACAAAACTTACAAAAACTTAGAGGAATTATTTGAAGCACTCCAAAATGCTTGGAATCAGATGGATCCAATAATCATTAATCGTCTTTTGGAATCTATGTCCAAAAGATGTGCAGAGGTATTAAAAAATAATGGTTATTGGACAAAGTACTAGTTTTTTATATTAATTTTCGTGTTTCTTGAAAAATAAATATGAAAGTCTTAGATGTTCTCTAATTTCTTCCAGCCTTTTTTGTTATTTATTTTTAAAAACATACAGTTTTGAATTTTATTTTATGAAATGGTTCTGAAATAAAACATTTTTCAGTACTACTTATTTTGTAATAAGGCTGCTTTTTTAATAGTATATGATAACTCATAGCAGTAAATAGAGAATAATGAATATTGCTCTACTTTTTTCCAATACTATATAGGTATGTTGATATTACTTCGTAATTTCTGTTCATCTTCCTTTAATTTGGGAGCCATTAGGAACAAATAAAACCCAGAACTTTGAACCTTCAATCGAATAAAAAACAAAGTACATCAAATATTATAAATGAAAATAACAGAAGATGTATCTGATGGCTTATATATTTTATTGGAAAATAACAAAAAAAATATCATTAATTCTAAATCAACATAACGATTTATTTTTGATTTTGGCAGAGTGGGTATGCAGAATTAGTATCTAAACATTTTCCAAAAAAATATTCCCTTGAGAAGATTACAAAATAATTATGTGCCTATTATTGCCTACTATAATTTCTATAGAAAGAAAATTGAAATCCATTCATTATTTTTCGCCCAAATCCCAAACCAAACAGAAAAACAGTAATTTTAAATTTTATATGCTTAATTTACTTTCCAAGTTTTACAACTCCAACTTTAAAAAGGCCCCTTTCTCTAGAGTAATAAATAGAAAAAAAATTCTTCGATTTTTTCTAAAGGTGGCAGATGGCATTTATCCCAAAACCGGTCAATTGGCAAATGAAACTTATAAAATTGTTTTGCAATAACATAATAAAGTTTCCAAATTTTAGATACAACATCTCCAACTGAAAAACCGGAAAATGCCTAAAGGGTAACTTATAATTCAAGCATCTCCATAGTTACATAGTTTGGTTAAAATAATAAAGGTAGTTTTAGTTTTTTTGGAACCACTCTATATTTACTAGTGCTGTTCACCGAACACGAACTTTTTTAAATTCGAACTAAAAGTTGTTCGAACCTATTCTTTATAGTTCGACATAATATCTAATAAAAGTTCGAACTCGGTGTAGTTCGAACTCGATAAAGTTCAAGCTCAATAAACTTCGAACTCAATGAAGTTCGAACCTAATAAAGTTCAAACTTAATATATTTTAAACCCAATACCTCGACGATCGATGAAGTAATGAAGATAACTGGAGGTAGGTCGAACCTAAGAGAGATTGAAACGGCGACTTTAATCTACAAAACTGCGCAAAGCATTTTAGGAATGGGGATAAGTCAATGAAATTTATTTAAAATTATGGATTTTCATTTAATAAAATATGATAATATCACGGGAGCGTTATACGATGACGTCACATAAATTTCAAATTGAAGATTGAGTGACGTTCGCAACCAAATATGTGTAAGGATGAATAAAAACAGCTTATAGAACTACTGGTAACTGATGCTATTTATTTTTTATTATAAAATTGTAATAATAATCTTAACGAGCATCAATTATAAGTAGTTCGATAAGCTGTTTTCATTCATCCTTACATACATTTTAAATTGCGCAAATCAACCTATTTTACTCTTTACGAAATTGAACTTTTCGGAACATTGTACTCGAACTTTTTCTTAATGGCCTGATGAGAGTAACTAGTTTCCAAATTAATCAAATCAATGGTCAAAAATCCGTTCTATATTGAAAAAAAAAATTAAGGATAGTCGATAAATCTGGTTTTAAAGTCGATTCTTTTCTCGCGGTTTACCTCATAAAATGTAATATATAATTTTATAATGATAAAATTCCGAAAAATTCACCTATTTTCGAAACAATAAAAAAATTAAACTACTTTAAAGTAAAAAATGAGCGATCAAAATAATTTCAACTCTTTTCTTCAAAGTAGCGAAAAAAAATTAAATGTCCCTTTTTGATTTGTTCTAATAATTAAAACAATACGGAAAAATCTCCTTGTTGCTTCTGTGTTATTGTTTGATTTACAACTGAAACATAGGAAATATCTGTAATGTTAGTTATATACAACGAAAACGAAACAGACGAGTTTTGAAATAGTTAATAAAAAAATTTGAAAAAATGCTCGGACAGGTCAACTTTAGTTTCGAGGGGGACATATTTTGCAGTAGAGCTGATTCAAAAATCCATTCATCCCTGCGCCCTATGGACACAGCCCCTTAAATTTTAATAGGGATGGTGGGGTAAGTAAAACCTCGTTGGAAAGATCTTTTTATCTAGAGTAACATACAAAAAAAAAGTTAAATCGATCGATTCGTTTTAAAGATATTCAAAATTTAGCAAGTAGAGATTTCATGCCTTTTAAAATTGTGCCTTGAACACCACACCTACAATTTTAAGTGTTTTGATAAGGTAAGTAATACCGTTTCGAGAGGGACATACTTTGCAATAGAGTTGATTCAAAAATCCATTCATCCCTCGCCCTTTGGACACAACCCCTAAAATTTTAATAGGGATGGTAAGGTAAGTAATGCCACGTTGGAAAGATCTTTTTACCCAGAGTAAGTTAAATCGATCGATTCGTTTTAAAGATATTCCAAATTTAGCAAGTAGAGTTTTCATACCTTTTAAAATTGTGCTATGAACACCACGCCTTCAATTTTAAGTCTTTTGATAGGGTAAGTAATACCTCCTTGGAAAGTTCTTTTTACCACAAGTAACATATAAAAAAACAAAAGTGAAATCGATTGGTTTGTTTTAAAGAATTCAAAATAAAACAGTATTGCACATTATTTTTTATTTAACCAAACTAAACTTAACTAATCTTTTTGAAGAAAACTTAACACTTTAAAGAATCCCATCGATCCCGACACTTTCATGGATGTTTTTATTATTTTATTAAATGTTCGAATTGAGTTCCACCAACCTCCATGCAAACGTACAAATTTTGCTCAAAGCGAATTTTTACATTTTGTAACATTTCAGCAGTAATTTCTCGGCATTCATTAATAATTCTCTGTCGTAACTCTGCTAGAGATCCTGGTTCCGTTGCGTAAATCTTACTTTTTAAAGATCGGGAGATCGCGGCGGCCACTCCAAAGGTCCTCTACGCCCAATCCATTGCCCAGGAAACGTCGTATCCAAGAATTCCCTAACAGGCCGTGTGTAATGAGGAGGGGCTCCGTCTTGTTGGAAAATCAGATGGTCTTCTAAATAACGATCGTTATTTTCGATAATATCGTCTTGAAATGGATGAACAAAGTTTTGAAGTAGATCCAAGTACATATCCAGTGTTAGATTGCCATCTAGAAAATAAGGACCAATAAGACGGTCTCCAAAAATTCCAACCCACACATTCAATTTTTGAGGAGTTTGAGTGTGAACTTCATGAAATACTCTAGGATTCTCATCTGACCAATATCGACAATTATGACGATTAACGGTTGAGTTTAAGAAAAAAGTGTACTCATCAGAAAAACAGATATTATAAAGATTATTTTCATCAGCAATTATCCGTTCCGTCATCACCTCACAAAATTGCAGTCGCCTATCAAAATCATCTTCATTTAATTCATGAATTAAATGAATTTTATAGGGATGATATTTGTGACCTTTCAATATTCGGCGAATGGTTGTTCTGCTGATGTTAGTCACAGTCTCCAGTTTTCTTGTGCTTAAAGTTGGATCTGCAGCAACTTGTCCCAAAACACCTATTTCAACGACCTCATTTCTTATTGGACGAACATTACCAGGATCGCGTTTCTTATTACCAACAGAACCAGTATTTTTAAATTTTGCAACCAACTCCAGAACGTATTTTCGGTTACAATGTTTGTTTGGATGTTGTTCATTAAATAAATTAGCTGCACGATGAGCATTCTCATCGTTTTTAAAATAAAAAGTGATTAATTTAACCCTTTCTGGAATTGTATAAACCATTGCTAGCAGAAGATTTTACAGAAGTTCACAAAATTTTAAATGTTGATTTCTAATAATTAGTCATAAACAGTTTTAACACGATGAAAATCACCACTAATACAAAATACAACTGATAAAAAGAATCTCAATGTGGTTATAAATCGTTTTATGTTTTGCATTGTTTTGTTCCAGATGTTACAAAATTTTAAACAATTCCTCGAATAAATTTAAATTTGTTTTTTAAAATCTCTCTTTTGTAGGAAATGAAAATAAATTGCGTTTTACATGTTTTTGTATGTTACTTTGGGTTAAAAGATCTTTCCCAGGAGGTATTACTTACCCTATCAAAACACTTAAAATTGAAGGCGTGGTGATCATAGCACAATTTTAAAAGACATGAAATGTCTACTTGCTAAATTTTGAATATCTTTAAAACGAATCGATCGATTTAACTTTTTTTTTGTATGTTACTCTGAGTAAAAAGATCTTTCTAACAAGGTATTACTTACCCTACCATCCCTATTAAAATTTTAGGGGTTGTGTCCATAGGGCACAGGGGTGAATGGATTTTTGAATCACTTCTATTGCAAAATAAGTCCCCCTCGAAACCAAAGTTGACCTGTCCGAGCGTTTTTTCAAAATTTTTTATTAACTATTTTAAAACTCGTCTGTTTCGTTTTCGTTGGCCCACCCTGTATGTAGGTTTTAATGAATGGTTCCTAAACCCTAGTTTAGGTGGTGACCTTACAGATATTAGCGTGTATTCAGCGACCGGGATGAAAAATTTAGAGACGTCGTTATCGTTAATTACGTGATTAAAAAATATTTCTTCATAAGAAATATTTTCTTAAAGACGTGATTAACTTTAACGACGTCTCTAAAATTTTCATCACGGTCGCTGAATACATGCTATTATGTTGTACAACTTTGCGCAGAAAAATGTATTTGTATTCTGGATTTTCAAAAAGCTTTATTTTTTAAAGAGCGTGGTAAATTACAGGCTTCGGGAAAATTAATGGCCTTGAAATTTTTGGGTAAGTTATTTATTTTTTCGACAAGTCCGATCACCATGCCTATGCTTGCAAGAATTAGATTTTAAATTTTCTGCAATTTGTTGTAAATAATTTTGACAGCTTATAATTAATCAAAGTTGTTGTATTGGAAATAAAAATTATTATTACTGTAATATTAAATTATAATTATTAGCAATCGAATTTAAGTTTCTTCCACAATAATATTTGTAGTTTATGTTAATTCTACAAAATTAGATCTGATACTCCAAAAATTAATTACTCCAATTTCTCAACTACTCAATTTGATGAGTATTATAAAACAGATGATCCAAAAATATTCTTTAATTAAGTGAGCGCTGAGCGTAAAAATGAAAACAATGAAACTAGTAAATCATTTAAAATGTTTAACGCAATATGGCGAATACTATTTTAAGCGTACTTTATTGTTGAATTTAAATTTGGCCAAGATAATGATAAACAATTGCAGGAAAAGGAAATTATAATGACTTAATAACAATTCTCTGTGCATATTAAAACAACCTATTTAGAACTTAAATTAAAAAGAATTAGAATTAAAGCGTAATATTAGCGCTTCTATGACAAGATTAATTAATTCAGAATAAGTATTTTAAATTTAATTATCCTTGAAAGGTGTATTAATTGCGGAAATATAAAACTGCAACCAAAGTTATATCGATTGCAAGGTGTACCATATTTTCTAAGTAATCTCAAGCTACATAATCTTGCATTGCGTTAAATGAGATAAGAATGGAAACATTCATCTTTGACTTCTAAGTGATGTAGGTGGACTTTATAATTGCGTAATTGGTAACAAACACAAACAAGCTGAACACAGACTGCAAATTTGACTTTTCCGTTTGGTACGGCCAGTATCGCACTTGCGACCAAATCAAATAAACGTGCGCACATCAGGGGGCTCATCTGGAACAATAAAATTAAGTGTAAAAATTGCATGCAATTTTAATCAGGTCATTAGTGGTGAGTAATTATCTTAATTATGTAATTCTTAACAAGATTAAATTAGCCTTAATTTTTGAAGTAATTATTAGCCCACTTTAGCATACTGAAATACTCAATTGAAAATAATTCAATTCGTAATTAATAATTTAATTAAATACCTTGACGTTTACAGTTCTCTTCAAGATTTAAATGAGAACCACTTAAGTGAACTTAGAACTTAATCTTATTCAATAGGTACGCTGCATTTAGGCATTCATTCAATTTAACTTGATTTCAAGTTATTCTAAAGAAGATTTAGTTTCTCGTGATGATACTTATTTTGCAATAATGAAATAAGTTATTAAATGAAAATGTCGCCGGTTTTGATAGTTTTTATTGGACTATTGTTGGGAATTCACTCGTATTATTTTGATGATGACGAAAACCGACCAGCTTACCTGACAGCAGCTGTAGGAGATTACACTATTATGAATTGTGATCTCGATTTTCCCCAAAATATTCCTATACCGTATATACTAAATTGGAATAAAGAGGTAAGTTAAAATACTTGAAATTTTTTTTAGTCATCGTTTAAAATTAAAGGGCAAAACTGTTTTTTCCTGGTATGATGGCAGATTGACTGCTGCTGACCCTTATGTTGGAAGAATGCACTTATTAGATGAAAAATATGCTATTCGTTATGGTCGAGCTTCCATAAATCTAACATCTATCCGCGAATCAGATGCTGGGTGGTTTGAGTGTAAAGTTCTATTTCCAAACAGAACTCCCAATTCCAGAAACAACGGAACCTGGTTTTATCTTACTGTTAATGGTGAGTTTTTAATTTCGTTTTATTTACAAAAAGTAGCCAATCCAATAAATTTAAAAAAATGTGCTTAAAATTTATTATCACGAAAAATTGTACCAACCGGATTTCAAAATTAACCACTTAGACTTACAGGCTACCCAGATGACAATTAAATAATTTAAATTAGCAGTAAACTGTAAAGAAACTGAAAAAATTAGAACAACAATATTTGGCAATAGTAATTATTTTTCTAGCAAAGCAAAAAATAAAAAAAAAACACGTAATTAAGTTGAACGATAAAGGATAAATGTGATTCTTGCGTTACTAAAGCCCGAATAATTAACTTCTTTATTGGAATTTCGATCAGCGATTTCAGAATGCTTTGTTCTTTTGTTTCTACTTGAATGAGTAAAAAATGTACCCGATTATAAACAGGAAATTTTATTTTATTTGCATTTTTTTAATAAACCAGTATTTTTAATAGACAAAACGTTGTTCAATAATATATGTATAATGTGAAGTAGTTTTAGCAACAATTTTTGATTAAACCATATTTTAATGGAACCACTGAAGTTCATTTAAATTTGGTGCTTTCGCGCATTAAGTTGAGAAAAAGTAACAACGATAATAATTGCACCGTGTTTCGCTTGTTAATTTTTATACAATTTTGTCTTAAAATTTAGAGGTTATAATAAATCTGTTTATTTGTGATGACAAGACCATTTAATTTTAAACGTATACACGTATTTTGTGTTTTATATCATTTAACACTAACAAAACTATGTAAGACCATGTTGGAATGAAAATCAAAAATTGGATATGTGCCATTTCGTCACGAACAATTTTTTTGGTATTAATTTGTCGTTTATATTAAAATAGAAAGATTTTTATTTGGCATTTATTATTTTGAATATATTTTTACTTTTGCATTTTGAACCGTGAAATTTTGGCATCGCAGGTATTTTTGTGATAATTTTGTGGTACTAGTTTATGCGGAGGCTATCAACTTTCGAACACTTTTTTTAAATCAGATGAAAATTAAAAATAGTTGACGATAAATTTTAAACAAAATTACTATTAGTGTGTCTTTGCTTACCAATTTGTATACAGGGTGCTTAAAAAGTCGCGGACACGCGCCACTGTACGTTGTTTGGAATAATCGTTAAACAAGGGTAAAATAATTAAAAAAATATTTGGATAGAAATTCCGAAGTTATTGGCATATTTTAAAGAAGTAAACTTGACAACATTGTTTTCAAAGTAGACTTTGAAGATACCATTTACCTGTTAATATTTAATTCAATTTTTTTAATAATATGACATTTTTTAAAAGTGCGAAAATTAATGCAAATATAGACCATTTTATTATTCGTAATTTTTATTTAAATAGATAAACAAATTTAAATTTTCAAGTTGATGTTCGAAGTTATTTTTATCAGATTAAAGTTCCAGGAAATGTCATTTTTCTCAATTTTATGATAAATTATAAATTTTAAAATGCAAATATCTTTACATTCCCAACATAAACTAATAATTTTTGTTGTGAAATGCAATAACAAGACAATCTTTATGTTCTGTACTATAAAGAGCAAATATAACAAAAAATGTACAGATATAATTTTTAACTTTAACATATCTTGAATAATCTGCTAGAAAGATTTGGCGACTTCGTGACTTTTTAAGCACCCTGCATATGAAAATACCTCACGTCTTAAATAGAACGATAATAAAGTTAGTTTGTTTAGATTTTTTTAATTAACTCGAAAACCAATCATAAATTCCTCACTAATTTTAGATTTACATCTTTATAACATTTTTGATGATTTTCTAAGGTAGTTATAAAATTGGTTTATTATAATGAGATATTGTTTCGATAGTTCTAAAAATTGCTTTCTGCAGTTTTATGAAATTTACCTTAAAAATCCGCAATTCGAGTCCTAACTACAAATACTTTGGCATACGGATTTACGAATAAAAACATGTACCAATAAAACAAATTTAACTTCTTTTATGTAAGGATTGCCGAATAGATGATCATCATAATCTTTTGAATAATCTTTGAAAATATCTTATAAACTTTCTTTTCAACTCAAATTAAGTAGTTCAAAAATAATTGAATACATTTTTTACCGTTTTTGAAAATTTCAAATAATAAGATAATAGTTATGAATTTTATGCGTTACTTTATACTCACACTGTAAAATTGGCAACTTAAAGATATTATATATATAACAGTTTTTAGTTAAATCTTTTATTTCTAATATCTGTAGAACATAAGTTTCTTTTCAATATTACGCTGTGAACCTAAATAAAACACAAAAATTTGAAACCTACATTAACAAGAACATTTTCAGCAAATGCCTGAAATGTCCAAGACAAAAATTTTTCATTCTTGTAATAAAAAAATTGGTACAAAAAAAATTTACCAACTTTTTGTTGTTAAAACCTTTAAATTTAAACTAAATTAGTTGTGAGAACATTACTTTGGATTATTGTTTAAATTAGTACTACCCTTGCTTATAATATACTTATAGTTATACAAGGTGTCCCGTTATTCTACCGACAACGTTTAACTGAAGATTCCTCACCTCAAAATAATTCGATATGACCCTACTTATCTATTACCAAAAGTGAACCCCTGAGGAGTTATAAGCTTTTGAAGTTGAACTAAAAAAATACATTTTTCTTTATTGCATCCAAACCAATGAAGATTTTATGACGAAATTTGGTGTACTTGAGTTTTTATAAGAAACGCGCACTTTGTAAAAAAATAGACAAAATTTAACATCTGCAAAGGGTTTAAATGGAAGAGGATGGGTATAAACTTCATTATAAGTTTTTACTCTCTTAATATATTAACATTAAAGTTACCAATTCCCATTTAATCATTCAATTGTAAGATTTTTTTTCTCTTATGTCTTCCAAATCAATTATGCCGTTCTTGCAGAAAATGAGTAAAATAAAACTAGTGCAAAACAGCAAAGTTAGGCAACACAAAGTACTTTTTCCTATTGTTTCAATATTAAGTCGCCCTTCGAAACCAAAACCATAGTAAGAACATTGATGTCATAATAGATAATACAGTAACTTTTAATTTACAAAAATTACTTATAAAATGGATGCAATCAATTCATTTAATGAATATGCCGACATGCACCTAGTATTCAGTGAATGTCACAGTAATGGTAGAGCTGCTGCTAGAAGATATGCTGAGAAGTATCCAAATCGTCAAACTCCTCATCATACAACATTTGCTAACTTAGATCGTCGTTTGCGTGAATATGCTAAACTGGAAACTGATCGTAGAAATGTAGGGCGCCCACGAACAATAAGAACAGTAGAGGCAGAAGAACAAATATTGGGATGTGTGGAGGAGAATCCCAGAGTAAGTGTAAGAGAGATTTCTACGCAATTACAAATTCAAAAAAATGCCGTATACAGAACACTTCAAGAACAGTTACTTCATCCATACCATTTTCGCAAAGTTCAAGAATTGCTGCCGATTGATTTGAACAATAGATTGTTATTTTGCCAATGGTTCAAACGCAAATACGACCAAAATCCAAATATGGTCAGAATAATTTTGTTTACTGACGAATCTTGCTTCTCAAGAAGCGGAATGATTAATTTGCATAATTTGCATAGCTGGTCGGATGAAAATCCCCATGAGAAAATTGTAGCCAATGATCAAAGGCAGTTTTCCATCAACCTGTGGGCAGGTATAATCGACAATCATATTATAGGGCCATTTGAATTGCCACCAAGAGTGAATGGTATGTCGTATTTAGATTTTCCAAGAAATAATCTTACTGGACTACTAGAAGAAGTACCCCTTGCCATCAGAGCACAGATGTGGTTTATGCAAGACGGAGCCCCCCCTCATTTTTCAATAAATGTGAGAAATTATTTAAATGAAAAATTTCCTCGGCGATGGATTGGTCGGGGTGCTGATGCTCCAGTCACTTGGCCACCGCCATCACCGGATCTAAATCCTCTAGATTTTTCTTCTTGGGGTTGTTTAAAAGATACCGCTTACGGTACTTCAGTCGAAAGCAGAGAAGATCTTTGGGTACGAATCGTCAACGCAACCAATGAGATACATGAAATCCCAAATGTCTTTGAATCTATTCGATTTTCATGTTTGCACCGTATTAATTCTTGTATTCATTCAGAGGGCACTCACGTTGAACATGCACCTAATTTATTACAATAATTTTTTTAATAAAACTGTTAAATTAATTCTTCTTCGTTTGTTTTATTTTAAATTAATACCGTTTAAACTGGTAATCTTTAACAATACATTTGATATTCTCCAAAAAATTAAAATTTAAGTTTATGCAACTTCACTTAGATAATGTGAAGTTATTAATTAAATTAGTCTTTCACCGATTTTCTTTTTTACATTTTTCGCAGGAACGGCATAATTTATTTGGAAGACATAAGAGACAAAAAATCTTACAATTGAATGATTAAATGGGAATTGGTAACTTTAATATTAATATCTTAAGAGACTAAAAACTTATAAGGAGGTTTATGCCCATCCTCTTCAATTTAAAACCTTTGCAGATGTTAAATTTTATCTAATTTTTTACAAAATGCGCGTTTCTTATAAAAACTCAAGTACGCCAAATTTCGTCATAAAATCTTCATTGGTTTGGACGCAATAAAGGAAAATGTATTTTTTTAGTTCAACTTCAAAAGCTTATAACTCCTCAGGGGTTCACTTTTGGTAATAGATAAATAGGGTCATATCGACTTATTTTGAGGTGAGGAATCTTCAGTTAAACGTTGTCGGTCGAATAACGGGACACCTTGTATAATGCACATGTATAAAAGAGGTATCGTTTTAGAGTGGACACCGAGGTGATAATGCGTCGGTAGACAAAAAAAAGTGTAGATAGGCAAAATCTTTGTTTGTTTTTAAAGCCTTTTCAAGAAAATACGATTCGATTTCAAAAATGCACCCACATTTATCCTCATTCTTTTTACGCATTTTTTGTTTCCTTTATAACCCATAAGGTTGACTTACTATGTACAGTTTGTTCCAGCTGTAAGTAGGACAAAAGTAATCACGATCGCGTATTCTTTGTCCTACTTCCAACTGGGAGCAACTTTACAATCACGTGCAAAGATATCGAGGACAGACACGAGATCACACGAAATTTGAAAGAATTCATTACTTTTTTTCTAAGGTGTCTCACTCCAATATTTATAATCCTAATGGTCTGCAATTTGACTTTCAACTTCTAACTAC
This sequence comes from Stenus bimaculatus, assembly GCA_963971135.1. Classification (NCBI taxonomy): domain Eukaryota; kingdom Metazoa; phylum Arthropoda; class Insecta; order Coleoptera; family Staphylinidae; genus Stenus; species Stenus bimaculatus. Next base: position 64,006,299 of record OZ020180.1, on the reverse strand, counting down.
TGTCTTTAGTATCATCTTAAATTATGGAACAGTAGTAGTTATATTTTTATGAGAAAATAAATCAATTTGATTCACTACACAGTAAATCAGAACATTTAAACAGTGAAACACATTAGTATGTTGCGGAAACACTGATTCAATTTATTGGCAAGAACTAAAAGTGGTAATTTATTATCAGATAAACATTACAAACAGTTTTAAAAACAACTATATTAACGTAATAGCTTATTAGACTTAAATCATAATTGAAGCGTGGTTTTTCCAAAGTCCAAGTTCCAAAAATTTAGAGAAAATTTAAAGATTAAATGTTGTACCAGCAAATAAAAACTAGATAAATAATCGCAAAACAAATATTTATTTTAACGTAACTAGAACAGTCTCTTACATTTATTCAAAAAAATTTCAAAAAACATAAATCAAAAGTTAAAACAAAAAAATGCATTTTAGTCAGGGCTGAGAAACAATTAAAAAGTTCATATTTCAATTTTATAGAAAACGGTATTTCCTATGGATTTATCTGATTCGCCTTTTCAATTACCTCTTCGTGTGGTATGTAGTCTATAATATCCTGTAATTTTATTGCTTTTTCTTGAGATATGCGATTTTTACAATTTAGGTCTGGCAATTGTATTGATTTTAGTTAATCTAAAGTTTTGCTTCTTTTTTAGCTATTGCAGGAGATCTAATCTTCTTACATCATTGAAGGTTCTCCTTGTCCTAACCAGTATTGGATTATCTTTCGAAATTTGCACCCATCAAACTTTAGATATATTTAGTTTTTTTTACGTTTAAGAAACATTCTGATAATTTTTTAGATCTATAAATTTCGTGTGTATTCATACTTATAACATTATATGGATTTTTATGTTGAGCTTCTCTTATCATTTTTATAAGATTGTCAGGTACGTAATTTTTTGTAAAATCTTTCGGCGTTCAATTTGGGCAAAATCTCGATCACTGGCAAATAAGAATGACCGCTTAGCAGAAATTTGTGTTCAGTTTTGTTAAATATTCCAATAGCAACTAAATACATATAAGTACATAAAAAGCAACAGTTTATTCTTATTTTGTCCAATCTGATTAGAATACTAAGTTTCTTTTTAACAAATCACCCAGTTTTAGAATAACTGACGCAACTTTATTTCCTCCTCTGCCTGTCACAGATTCATCCCATAAACACATAAATATAAGCACTTGAAATATCCGAAATGTGGAAGTTGTCGGCTATAAAACATTTTAGTGTGAGTTGGTGTTGGCCAGAACAAAATTTGTCCTAAATCAATAGTCCATAGACATAATTGAACCATAGATAGTATCATCTAAATTTCCTCAATAGGAAAACTTTTAATATGTTTTTTTATTTGTTCCTTTATTATTGGGAAATATTTTTTTGGTGTATTTCATTCCAAAATTCTATCAATCGAGTAATCACTGAGGTTTACACTTTACTTTACCTGATTTTATTACAACAAGTAATTTTTAGTGGCTTCAAAAATAATTTTAAAATAATTCTGAAGAGAAGCGTGGTATCAATAATATGTTATTGGCAATTGGCAATTGGCACATAGAACCGTTTTTAAGAAATAAAAAAATAATACTGACAGTCATATTTATGTTTTCGATAATAAAAAGTTTTCAATAAAAGATACGAATACAAGATAATAACACAAGCAAGCAGTATTATATATAGACCTCATTTATAGCAAAAAGTGAACTTCCTCTTAGACCTTCCTCTTAGAACCTTTGGGAATACAATTCAATTCTTTAACACTATTACTAACTCTACAGAGACTACAAGCATCTAACTTTCTCAGGTTCTAATCAAGTTGGCAGCATATCATAAGTGATATAACATTAATTTATGTAAATTAATATTGATTAATGACTACTTAGACCCTATTGATGATGATAAAATTAAACAAGCAATCAATAAAAAAACTGTTAAGAAAATGTTACTTTCGGATTCCAAACCACCAAAAAACACACAACGAACAGCTTTTGCCGAGCGTGTTCTGATTGGTCAATCCACTGGAAAAATTGCATTTGTGAACGAAGGACGATTTTGATATAACATCGAAAACTTTTGACATATTGAAATGATTCACTGTGGACTACTGATTCACTGTTGAACAGGTTACCCCTACATTAATTTCGAGGCATTAAGACCAATCCATCTTTAGTAACGTCATAGGAATGGCAAATAGCAAGAACTCACAACTTTATTGTTACTAATAATAATAAAAAAAAATAAAATTTTGCACATTCAAATTTTGATATTTCGACATATACTGTCTTAATTTGCAATCTTATTATGTGTAAAATTAACGCTTTTCGATGGAACATATCTCAACTATTTTTATTTTATTTTTAAATGTAGAATGGACAATTTGAAAGATCAATTAATGCACTTTATTTATAAAGAAAACAAAAAAATATTAAAAAATAACACGTCCAGAGTCCAGAGCGATTCTAGCAAACGTCTAAAAATGCATGGGGATGATTGGTCTTAAGCCCCATCTTCATTGTGAAAGTTCATTTATTCTTAATAAATATTCTAATTTATGTGAATCGTCGATTACAACAAACTAATACTAAAACTATAACTAAGAAAATAAAGATAAATAATAAATATTATGAATGCTTGTGTATTGTGTACTTAAAATTTAAATTATCAATAGTAATATTACCATGATTAGGTTGAAATCCGCAATAATTCTGTCAATTTATTGACAAATGAAATTGTGTTTCTAAAAAGCAACACAATTGAATTGGCAATAAAGCGACAGAATTATTATTATATCATATTGAAGTATCGTCTAGAGCATTAAATTAAAAATTAAAATTAAAAGAATAATAATTATTCAGAGTGAGTCGAAATTTTTTAGGCCCATTCTACGACTAATTTTAAGATAAAAACTTAATATTAACATATATCCGATTTCGTTTTCTTAGCTTTTCCTAGATGAGGTTTTTAACCTTAGAAAAAAAATGGTATTTATAATTCTCAGAACCTCAGAACCATAAAGTTTAAATTAATCCAATATTAACATTTTGGCATAAACAAGCTAAACTATAAAATGGCGTACCGATTACATTACTTTGTTATTATTCTCATTTCAGCAAAATTTGGTAAATAATCTTTCATATTTTAATCAGAGGAATTGTGTGTAGCAAATGTACAAATAAGTGCATTGGAATTCTATTTTTTATCATTTCTGAAAATATGCTTCTGAGGTACCCAATTTTTAAAAACAAAATTATTAAATTCGACTTAATTACTGTTTGGAGCAGCATTTAAAACATTTGCACGTAATTGGAAATTCAGAAAAGATTGGACTGACTAGGCACGTTTCAATTTGCAATTAAAAATGGCATAGTTATAAATTATAACCATATACTTACCCACATACTATTTTTATACCTACTAAACAAACTTATATTAAATTTTTCCGAGGAGGCAACCTACTAGCAGTACCACCAATTAATCAAACAACTCTGGAGAACGAAGAAGCTCATTTTTCATGTGTTACGAAACACAAGGATACTGTGGTAACATGGTACAAAGACGGTGTACCTTTAAAAGATCTACCCGATATTTTACAAAGATCATGGGTGTCAGAAGAAGGATCACTAACTATTAGACCTGCAGCGATGGGAGATTTTGGTGAATATGAATGTGAAGCTGTGCGACCAGACGGAGAAAAACAATCAGCAAAAGCTTTCTTAAATGTACAGTGTATGTAAAATATTTTAAAAATTATTTAAGTATAATTTATAGGATATTAATTTATAGATAAAGCAAAAGTTATTTACGCTCCCAGGGAAATTCATCTACCATACGGACGATCTGCTATTTTAGATTGTCATTTCCGAGCAAATCCCCCTCTTACTAACCTACGTTGGGAAAAAGATGGTTTTTTGTTTGATCCCTATAATGTGCAGGGTGTTTTTTATAGAAGAAACGGAAGCCTATACTTTAGTAAAGTTGACGAGTCTCATAATGGACAATACACTTGTACCCCGTATAATGATTTAGGAACTGAAGGACCATCACCTAGCATTCATGTTATTGTACAAAGACCCCCAGTATTTGTAGTCACACCCAGTAATTTATATTTGCGTAAATTAGGAGAGACAATTGAGTTTCCATGTGATGCTCGTGATGGCGAAAACGAACATAAGCCCATAATTGTTTGGTATAAGGTAAGTTAATTTTCGAAAATAATTTGGCCGCTATAATGAGTACTTGTTTATAGAAAGATGGGTCCTCATTACCAGTTGGCAGGTATTCCATAAGAGATGGAAATTTAACAATTATTAACATCCATGAAGAAGATCGTGGTTTGTATCAATGTTCTGCAACAAATGAAGCGGCCACAATTAGTACAGAATCTGAATTAATGGTTGAAAATGTTCCACCAAAAGCGCCTTATAATTTAACTGGGGAATCTACCAGCAATAGCGTACATTTAAGATGGACTGCGGGAATAAAAAGGCCTAATACAGAGTTTAATGTTTGGTATAGACCAGTCGACACGCAAGAATGGAAAACGCTTAAAGTATCTAGTAAAAAGTCTTTGGAAACGACTATCTCCAATTTAAATGCAGGTAATGCAAATTATCAATTCTATTTTAAGTAAATAAATCTAATTTTAATTTGAGGAAGGGAATATGAATTTATGATATTAAGTAAGGAGCAGGAAGCAGATGGTTTATTTAGTAAAACAATAAGAGTTTGGACAAAAGGTTTTAATGGGAATTCCATGCAATATGCGGCCGGTATGAAAACTTATTCCCAAATTGGGCCTCCTCTTGATGTACGTGTTCACAATACATTAGATGGGTATTTAGTCACTTGGGACCCACCTGAACACGGGTTGGAAGATCTTAGAATTTATGTAGTACGATGGTATCAAGGACCGAGAGAATATTTATATGGAACCGCTGAAACGAAAAATACTTCTTTCCTAGGTATGCCATAAAAAGTTTATAGCTACTATAAGAAGGTTAATTTTACATGCTCACGATTACGTGGATTCTTAGATACTCAAGGTAGTTTCATTGGAACAAATTTGCATAATTTATTGAGAAATTTAAATATAAAATCAACTACCTTCGATTTTTTAATGTAGTTGTTTTAAATCCAATAATAAATGAGCTTTTTAAATTAACCATTCATTTTGTTAACAATGTATTTTTAGATTTATATTTTTATCAAATTTTAGTTACAACGCATTTAGAAGAAGGAAATAATTATCATTTTCAAGTTCTGGCTATGTCGTTTAATGATTTTCAAGCACCAAGTGAAAAAATTACAATTACAGTTCCTTCGTATACAAAAATACGAGCAATATCGATAGGGCTTTTGGTTGGTATTTTAGCGTTATGCGGAATAGTTGTTGGAGCTTATTATGCAAGAAAAAAGTATTGGAGAAGATTTGACGAGGAGGAAGAAAAAGTATCCGAAAAATAAACTCATCATTGTTATTTCTTGTTTTTATTGCCATATAGTTTATGAAATAAATAATTATTGAGTAAGTTACCTACCTCACTATTGTTTCATTGAATTATGTTTTTCCAAAAGGCAACCGTACCGTACCGAGTGTACATAAAACTAGTTAAAAATAATTGTTCAAATCTAAAAAAACAAATTGGATTTTTTATGGTAAAAAAATCTTAGTAAACTTGGAGGTTCATATCTTCATGTTAGGTAAGCGAAAAAAGTCAGCCAACATCCATGTCGCTTTCCGGGCGTAATGGTTTTTACAACATTCTAGGTACAGACGGATTTATGTACATTCAGGGGGGCCCTTTCGCGTAAAAACGGCGCACAATTTCCAGTTTTATCAGTCGGTTTAGTGTTTTTTTTTTCATTTTTTATGTTTGTTTTTTTACTTGTTGCTGCATTTGCAACATTTCTTTGCTCATGTTCTTTATCAGTTAAAAATTATAAATGTATGTATTTTCGATAAATAAATGAATTTCATTGTTTTTTTTCAATTTTTATGATATTTTTGCATCTTTTTGCTGCTCTTTCAAGAATTTCTAAGTTTTAAGTTTGAAGCCCAACAAAACTAATACCAGAAATATATTTCTTTGCTAATTTTGTTTATTAGTGAAAATTAGTAAAAATTTGTCATTTTTAATGATTTTTTTGGCATTTTGTGCTGCACTTTCTAGAAATTTAAGTTTAAAGCGTGTAACCAGGGGATTTATACAGGGCGTTTAACTTTTTTTCAGCAACATTTTTATAGTAAAATTTCATACAAAAAAATCCGATTAATTAATATACGTTTTTTGAATTCTTAATAAAAAGTTACAGCAATTTTAAATTTGTAAGATATTAGTGATTTTGTGGATTGCCCTGTATAAATTTCATTTTATTTTATTAAATCAAGTGTGCTTTAGATTTTGTCGTCATCTTTAAGCCAATCAGATTGATTTTATCCAGGGAAATCTAAACTAATGGTCCACCTCGTGGCTAACTTATTAGTTTAAAAACAGCCAATAATGTTCAAAAAAGCAACTTTGCAAACACAAAATCCAAGTCATAATTGACTTAACCCTAAAAAATATTACAAGAAAGAAAATTATACAGGGTGTCTCATAAAATTCATTAAAATTTTTGGCCAATGTAGACGTCAATTTATCATTACTATTATTCTTTATTAATTTTTTTTTCAATAAAATAACAGATTAGATTTAGCGTTTTCAAATTTAATTCGAAAATTGTTCACTTTTTTATTAAACCGCGTATGTGTAAGCAAACTACTTTTACTTGAAATTGTATGTAACGGAACTACTTTTTGTATGGGAATTGTAGGCGAAACCTCTTTATCTTTTCTTTGGTTCCATTGGAAAAAATCACACATTTTTTGTTCTACAAAAAAAACAACTTTTAACCATGTCCTCCAATTAAAAAATATGAAAAGACTTTTTATAACAGATTTTCGTTTTTATTAATTTTTTTGAAAAGTGTTAAGGGTAGTAAGTTGAAAGTTTTACCAATAGGGGTTCAAATATAGAATTATTTTAAATCGTGTTTCAAGAAAATGGGTTGAATAATAATTTTGTCGAAGAAAATTCTTAAGACCGATTGATTACTTTTTCCAATTTTTAAATGAAAAGGCTTCCTATGCAAAGTTTAAGCCATCTAACCCATTTTTGGGTTAATTGAGTTTTTGGGTGCCACCCCCCCCCCCCTTCAGAATTAGCCCAGGGTCACCAAACGTAACGGTTCGCCAATGTCTGTAGGTACATTCATTTTTTATATTCATAAACAAAGTAATGACATGAGGTGGCCCTAATTTCGTGTACACCCGGTATAATTGGTGATTCATATACCGGGTGAATATCACTTCCCGTTCTACCGGAAATAAAATGAACTTTGTTTTTTAAATGCAACACCCCATAAATGCAAAGATGCCGGGTCACTCGGTTTTTCAAAAAGTAGATTTTATAATGATTTTTTTGCACATCAATGGTTTTAGTTTGGGTCATAATGCGATAATGCTTAAAGGCTATTTTAGACGGGCATATTTTGGTAATATGCACAATGCGCAGTTGCATCTGAGTCGATTTGGGAGCAAAATTTTGTTACCAAAATATGCCCGTCTCAAATGGCCTTAAGTTTCGAACACCTCATCGTAAAACTGTAAAAAGTAGGACAAAAAGAGCGAAAAATAATAAGATATGGAAAGAAATAGCGGCTGAACTAGAAAAAAATAGAGTCCGCACTTCAAATTGCAAATTTTACAGATGTTCAAAACATAATAATTTTGGGGGGCACTAAAATGGCACCTAAACTAAAAAATTACATAAATATAATAGCATGTATTCAGCGACCGTGATGAAAATTTTAGAGACGTCGTTAAAGTTAATCACGTCTTTAAGAAAATATTTCTTATGAAGAAATATTTTTTAATCACGTAATTAACGATAATGACGTCTCTAAATTTTTCATCACGGTCGCTGAATACACGCTATTGGGTTTACAGGGCCAATCCATTTTCTATTAGGTTTAAGTAATAATATAATGGTAATATAAATTTAAAATTAATTCACTTGTACATTTGTTTAAACTTTTTCCTTTTATTTAAAAAATAGGTATGGGTTAGTTAGGTTAGCTTAGTTTATTGAATTTAAAAAATTGTTTAAACAAAAGTATAAGTGAATTAATTTTAAATTTTTGTTACTTAAACCTTAAACCAAAAAAAGAGGATTGGCTTTTGTTAGAATTCTTAATATTTATAAAAAGTTTATAATACTTTATATACTTATTATCATTAAGGAATTGCTTGTAAATCAAAAACAACAAGTTAAAAAAAAATGATTCCTACAAAAGTTTACTCAAATTAATCGCAGAAACCAAAAATATACAGGGTGTTGCATTAAAAAAACGAAAGTTAGATTCCGTGTTCCGTACCACTAATAAAACGAACACCATGTATTTTAAAAATATGCTTAAATGGTAGTTTGTTTAATTTGAATAAACTTTTTTTTTTATTCAATACGGCTCAAAAGATATTTTTGGCGAACCCTGTATAGGTATAGGCGGGTGTCCCACAAAACTAATGAAAATTTTAAAATTCTTATAAGTTCTAAGGGCCAGTTTCAAGCGACGCATGAACTAAAATGACATATATTTTCATTCAGAATTACCTCTATTATCTAAAAACAACTTTTGCTCGATTGGACACCCAACACCCAGTATATGAAAATAGGCAAAATGCTAACTAGAAAACTTTAATTTTACAACTACATTACATCGCTATCGAGTCTCAGGGGAAGACTTCTGGCCCACTTTCCACCGAGAATTTTCCTGGTGTTCCGCCGGCAGTATCCGGACTTGAAATAGTATATTATGCAACGAGTTTCATAAGTCAAATTTTATTGCACGCGTCCAAATTTAAAACACGAGCCGCAAAGCGGCGAGTGTTTTAAAGGACAAGTGCAATAAATGACTTATGAACGAGTTGCATACACTATTTTTTATATTTTGCGCCCTTTTTAAACAAAATAAATAAATTTCGATGTACAATTATTTTATTAATTTTCTATAAGTTGGTAACAGTTAACAGTTGGTAACAATTATTCATTTATTTTCAAATTGACAGCTTATTTGAAGTTTGAGTTTTTAATTGAATTTTTAAATAATACTACTTTAAATTATCCTAATAATTAAACATGGATGAAGAAATACCAAATACTCCTCCAGAAATTCGAGAAATAGCAGCAAGCACAATAAGCAATTTAATACCCGATAAGTCTCGACACTTGTATGAAAAACAGTACAATAAATTTGAAGAATGGTGTGATGAAAAAAATATTAAATGTGTATCTGAAAATGTTATGCTTGCATATTTTAAATTGCAACGCAAGAAATACAAATCGTCAACTTTGTGGACCGTTTATTCCATGTTAAAGGCTTCTTTAAATCTACACAAGAATATAGACATTTCAAAATTTAATAAATTACAAGGTCTATTGAAACGTACTTCAATAGGTTACTTGCCTAAAAAGTCAAATATTTTGGAAGAAGAGCATATTACGAAGTTTATTAAAGAGGCCGATGACAAGGTATATCTTGCTATGAAGGTACGAGTGATTTTTTTTGTATAATATTTTATTTTGTACGATTTTATATAAATTTTAGGTCATTCTAATAATCGGCTATAACGGTGCATGTCGAAGGCAGGAGTTAATAAATATTTCTATAGATGATATCGAATTTAAAACAGATTGCATAATAATTTCAATACCAAAAACAAAAAACTACGTCCCAAGAAAATTTATAATATCTGAAAACAATTGGGTTCAGTTAATTAAGAAATATGCAAGCCTGAGGCCAAAGAACGTCACCCATAAGCGATTTTTCCTAACCTTTAGAAATGGTTATTGCATTAATTCTCCAATCGGTATAAATATAATGGGAAAAGTATCCAGAAATATTGCGGCTTATCTCAAGTTGCCTAATCCGGAGTCATTTACGGGTCATTGTTTTCGAAGATCCAATGCCACCCATTTGGCAAATCGCGGTGGTGACTTACTAATGCTGAAACGTCATGGAGGGTGGAAATCTTCTAGTGTTGCAGAGGGATACGTTGACGCTTCTCTACAAAACAAAATCAATGTGTCCAGACTGTTCATACCAACGGAGAATGAAATTACATTACCTGGGTGCTCTACCAATAATAGTTCTACTTCTTGTGAAAATAATACTACGGAACATAATATTAATATTGTATCTAATGACAATACTAATACCAATACCAATACAGCTTATCCAGGCCTTACGATTCATTCTAAAGACACTTCCAGTGTAATTATTAATTACAACGTATACAATAATTGTACCATTCAAAGCCACGATAAAAATTAAATGTAAACGTATTCCTAACATTGAATATATTGTTTATTTGCTTTTAAAACAAGACTCTTCATCTTGCGCTGCTATCTTGGTTCTTGGCAATTTGGCCACAACCAAAGTAGATAACCAGGTAAAAATTCACTATAACTGCCTACCTCCAATTTTTAATAATTAATAAAATAATACAATTACAAAAATGATTTCGATGTTCTTCTAATATGAAAAAGTCGAGCCAAAACTAGTATAAACCCTTAAATAAATAAGCGAGACATTCTTTAAGCAACGTTGACAATTTAAGGTTATCTTTGTGAGGTTTAGAGGTTATCTGTTTTTTGTTTGACATATCAATGCTACCAACTTCGAAAAAATAAATAATGCGTGTTATAAAGCGGTAGATGTAGGCTATTTCAACACTGATTTGAGTGCTGAAAAGTACACATTATAGACGCAAAATATAAAAATACATTTTTATGGCACGCGTATTCGCGATTTCGATTATCTATAGGGGACGCTGTTTTGTCAGAAACCTATCTGATCCAAGTGAGGTAATAATTTACTTATTTTGTTTATAATTTACATAAAACCCCAAGATTTAATGATTTTAGTACACGAAACCAATAAAACAGGTAACATTCACTATGTATAAGCGTTAATGTAGACTGTAGACGTTACCTCACTTCACTAGTATAAAAAATTCCCAGAGGGCGAGCGGAATGCGACACCTTTTTGATAACGCCTGAACTGCTGGAGTTTGTAAAATACCTAGAGCCATATGCTAGAGCGTAAAACGCCAAATTTAAATTTACATTGGTCTTATAGAGAGATAATCGCCAACATTATTTTAGATATAAATAATCAAATATTTGTTTTTTGCTCGACTCTTTAACTAGACTTAAGAGTTAAGAGGATAGTCGGCAAATTTGAGCGCTTAATTTTGAAACTCGCTTGATATTTGCGGTTTTGTTCAATTTTTTTTTCCATTGAAACTTTTTTAAAATTTTTTTTTTTTGGTATACAGAAGTGTCTTGTGGCCAATTTCTTCTTGTTTTGTTTTAGTTTTGAAACACGCTAAAAAACTAATTGAAATAATATGTTTTTCCAACACTAGCAATAAGTGAAGGTATAAACGAAGAGTGACATTTCGTTTTTTGTTTCAAGTATATTTTTAAACATTAAAAATTAAGTAAAATTTTAAGAAAAATCTGACCAAATTACATCTGATCATCCCACCAAATACGATGGTATGGAGGCCCTATTACATTATCAATGACAATAATTAATTATGTTGATAATTATAAATCTTTTAAAATAGTGAGTTTTTTATTTTATAATTTTATATTAATGAAATGGAATTTTTAAATACTAAATTTGATTAACTTTTCTTATTAAAAATAACATTTTTAAAATCTTATAAATTCGTTCCTTTAATCTTCCGAAAGTTTTTCCAAAAAAAAGCAGGATAATAAACAAACCGAATTGTTATTTTATACCAAATCTTTATTTGATTTATTACCGTTATAAAATTTTCAAAGTATTTACACAAAAAATAGGAACGATTAAATTTATACTTTTTGAATCAATTCAGGAAGTGCTTTAAATAAATCTGCTACTAGACCATAATCAGAAACTTGGAAAATTGGTGCATCGGCATCTTTATTAATAGCAACAATTGTTTTTGAATCTTTTATTCCAGCCAAATGTTGAATTGCTCCTGAGATCCCTATAGCAATATACAGATCCTAAAATAAAAACAAATGTAGAAATGTTATGGTCAGCTTTTAAAACTAGACATACAGGTGCCACAATTTTACCAGTTTGTCCAATTTGCATGTCATTAGAAACGAAACCTGCATCAACAGCAGCTCTCGAAGCACCAACTGCAGCTCCCATTTTATCCGCCAGATCATATAGGAGTTTAAAGTTCTCTCCAGATTTCAAACCACGACCTAAATTAAAATTTTATCATCCATTATTTTAGACACACTCATAACTCTTAAGTTATCAGAAGTTAAGAGGATACTCTGTGATATGTGTAACTCCACCTTTTACCTGCAAAAGTATTGAAAAATGGTGACTTTTCAAACCATTTGGTAAAGTTACGAATTTAGCAAAATAAGAAATATTTAATTGCATGAAAAAGAACGTTTCTTGTGTTAGTACAGTAGATGACATTTTTTTCTATTTTTACTCAAAATTGTAAAAAAAATCCTGAAATATGCAAAAATACACCTACGTGTGGGTCAAAATGAAATAGAGGTGGTTAATGAATTTAAGTATATGGGGTATATGTTCGGGAAGGATGGGAGCATGAAAAGCCAGTTAGAATACACATTAAGGAAGGCAGAAATGGCTGCAGCAAGAATGTGGAATGTGTGGGGCAAAAGATTTAAAGAGTCTTTTAGGGCAAACATAACAATAATGGAAGAGTGTTTAGTTTTGTATGGTTGTGAAGTGTGGGGGCGAAGGAGGTTGAAAGGATAGAATGTGCACAAGAGAAGTGGTTGAAAAAAATTTTGGGGGTAGAGAATTCAACGTGGGATTACATAGTTTTGCAAGAGTCGGCGAGACAGAAAATGGTAAAAACAACAGCTGAAAGAGCCTATAACAAAAAGTAGAACGAGGAAAATGTGGAAAAATTGTGAAAGAAATTTTTAGGCTGAGTAGAAGGAAAAGAAATGAGAAAGAAATGTGTTATTGGAAATTGGAACGGAAAAGTATGTACGAGATGATAGGGTGGTCGGAGGAGGAGGTAGCAATAAGATTAAGTGTGAGGCAATAGGGAAGGATGTGAAAGAGGCAATTATAAATGTAGAGGGTCAGAAAAGATTTGAAAAAAATCAAGGGAGTAGATATAATGAAAGGTATAAAAGGATATGTGTATATGGAAGGCTACCAGAATATCTGGAAAATGGGGAAATGAGGGAAGCTAGGAGAGTTTTAGCTAGATTTCGCTGCAGGAATGAAGAAAAGGGGAAAAAGTTTTGGATGAGTGAGGAATATAGGAAGTGTAAGTGGTACTAGTGTGGTGAAGATGTGTGGGAGCACTGGACAAATGGGTGTGAAGGAATAACATGGGGAAAGGAAGAGTGAGAAAAGGCAAGTAAATGGTGGAGATTAATGAGTGAGAAGGTACAGGGCGGGAAATTTAAAAAAAATTGTTGAAGAGTTAGTTTTTTTGTTATAATATATTATATTTTATTTTGGTTTGTAATGAATGTATGTAGAGATTGGTATGCCAATAAAGGTTTGTAAAACCTACGTCTGTTTTTATACGAGTTTGATTTAACACAAATTATTTTACACGATATTATCGATTTAACACGATTATAAAAAGCAATAATTTATTTTTATATTATTTGGTTTGATTTAACACGATTTCTTTTATTCAGAACATATCCAGTGGTGTGCTGTGAAAATTTTAACAAGGGGCTCGCGATTTTCTGGGCGTTTCTAAGAATGTGTTTTTTTAACGAGGGACTTCTCAGGATGCCCCACATGCATTTTTTTACATTTTTTTGCAATTTTTAAGGACTTGAATTATTTTGATATAAAAACAGTATTAGTATTATTTATTATGTCATAAAATTTAGAAAAAAAAAATCTGGTAATTATCATTTTAACAAATTTACAAAAAAATTAAGAAGGGGCTCTCGCGAGCCCCTTCGAGCCCTCTACAGCACACCACTGAACGTATCTATTATACAGGGTGAGCTAAAATGATTGTGGTCAATTCAAATTTTTGCCTAAAAGTCTGGGGAATTTGTTTGCTTATGGTTTGCTTCAAGTTCATAGTAACACTAAATCATGTCAAAATTATAACAAAGCTTATAGACTACAGCAGAGGCGAAGGTCGAATTTTTAACGTTGTGTCAAAACTTCGGATTTTTGTATTTAGTTATTGTGCCTTCTGTTTCATAAACAACAGTTTTTATCAAGACTAATTTGCGTACATTTATGTTTGGTATTAGCAACTGCTTCGAAAATGAAGGTCATAATTTTTTACATTTGGCATTTGTTGTAAAATTCAAGAGCAAATTCTGTTTTTTATTTTCAAAAATACAAAACTTAATAAATAACTTAAATTTACATTTTTGTTTAGAATTCTTGATTTATTATGATTGTTATATTCATTTTGAAAAAAATATTTGCTACGCCATTGGTTTACTAGGGGGTTTTCTTTTTAAATTTGTAGGTGTACCAAGCTGCATATTTGGTTGCCTAAAAAGAGACTCGAATGCTAGTTTTTAGACCTTTTTATGGGAGTTAATAAATTGTTTTTAAAATTTTACCGATCTATCGGATTAATTTTACGTATTATTTCAGCGATATAGTTTGACCAAACTATTGCTTAGAAGTAAGCAATTTTTCAACACATTTTTGGGCGAAATACTGAATTACACATTTCACCGAGTATCCTCTTAAGAAGATATTCAGCAAATTTGAGCACTTGATTTTAAAATTTTAATCTTTTTTGCTTACTTATACATACTATAATTTTTGCATGACAATTTTAACACCAAATTTTTCTTATAAATCATGTATTTGATTAAAAACCATGCAAACTTTAAAAAAATGGCACCAAGCAGATCATTGAAATTCTTTTAATAATTCATATAGTAGTATCTTTTAAAAGTTTACCTCCGCTAATAACTACTTTAGCAGCAGTTAACTCAGGTCGATCTGATTTACTTAAATCTTGGCCAATAAAAGTGGTCAAATCACTTGTAAAATTCCCTTCAAATTTCTCAACAGCAGTTGAACCTCCTTCCAACTTATCTGCTTCAAAGTTAGTCCCTCGTACACTTAGTACTTTAATGGGATCTGTTGCAGTTAATGTAAGAATTGCATTTCCTAAAATTAAATGATTAATAAAAAATAGGTAAGAAAAGAATTATTATTGTACCTGCATATATAGTTCGAACAAACGTGTCTTTGCTTTTAATTCCGATAACATCTGATACAGGTGAAACATCTAGCTTAGCAGCAATTCGTGGAATTAACGATTTTCCAAATGCTGAAGCCCCTGCTATTATATGAGTAAAATTAAACTTTTTTTGAGTTTCAAGTACTAGGGGTGTTAAAGTTTCAGCTGTAAAACCTTTAAACGCTTCAGATTCAGCAACCAAAACTCGAGACAGACCACTACTTTTAGCAACTGTTGCAGCCGCCTTTAGAAATTCATCTAATTAATTCTACACTAATTATAAATTGATACTACTTACAGGTCCACAGTTTGGACCAGCGACAAGTACAGTTATTTCTGCTCCCAACTTTTTAGCAGCAGTCAGTGCATTTTGGGTAATGGGCGATAATTTTTCGTTATTGTGTTCGGCTATTACTAAAGTACTTTGAAGTCTACTCGTTTGACGATTAATCTGAAATTTATTATTAGTTATTACTAATTTTTCAAATATCTTATAATCACCAAAGAAAAAATACAAAATGGCTTGAAATAGTAATTTAGATATTTATAGAGAAAATATTTTACCTGACAAGAAATTTGTCTCAATCGTGAAGGAAACATATTTATATTTTTTATACAAAATTAAATCTAGATTTAGATCAATATAAAATCTCAGTCGTAAATACTAAATACAAAGATGTTTTTAAATGTTGTTTGTTGTGTTTTGATTCTTTAATGTTTGTTACAAGTTTGTTATGATTTGAAGTTGTAGGTTATGATTGACTTTTTGACTGTTAATGTACAGGGTGATCGGAATTAATTCAGCTAATCAATTTGGGTAAATTTTTCATTTTACCTATAATTACTATTTAGTTTTTCGGTTAAATTATTAAATTTAAAGATTTTTATTTACTTATTACGATGATGTACGGTGTATCTAGAAAATAAGTAAAAGTTGCGTTTGCATTGTGCAATATACAGGGTGATGATGAAGTTCGGAAAGGAGGTGGAAGTCTGTAAGCTATACGATTATTTTCGTACAACGAAAATATCGTATTGTTGAATATGTTGCTATGGTGATGGATTTTATCTTTTTTCAATGAATACAAAACGTGCATAAGGAAGAGATATAGAAAATCTGTTACCAAGCAACTTAGTCAACAAACGGTTTTTTAGTTGTACGAAAACTATCGTATAGCTGTACAGACTTCCACCTCTGGGGGTGGAAAATTTTAACCCTACCGAGTTGATGTCGGTTAAATTTTTATGTTTTTAAAGTTAATTCGTTTCATTCATTTTGAATTTTCCCCAATATTTTTTGACCATAAAAGTAGAGAAAATTTTTATGCTGACCATTATTGGGTTTAAAAGAAACGAAAAAGACAGTAGCATAACAAATTAAATCTGAGGTTGCTTGTGGTTCCAATACAGGGTGTTTCGTAAGTAGCGTATAAATTTGAAACCCCATGTAGGAAATAGTTTTTTAAGAAGAAAAGTTCATATGAACATGTCCAATATTCATTCATAAAAAAAGTTATAAGAATTTGAAAAAGAAAGTAAATTAAATCAATTTATTACTAAAAAAATATAATTTAGCATGCTTTGAAAATTACATAATTAATTTAAATTTTGTTCGGACACACCTCCTCTTGCTGTTATGCAGGCACGGCATCGACGTAACATCCCTTCGTTAACATTGAAATTAAAATTATTTTGCACTTCAGCAACCGCATTGTTTACCCTCTCAAGTAATTGTGCTTGAGTATTTATCTTAATCGTGTACCCCAAAGATAAAAATCTAACGGATTTAAGTCGGGAGATCGCGGTGGCCACGATATTGGTCCTCCAAAACCTATCCAATTATTATTGAAATTATCATTCAACCAATTAGTCACATTTTTTCCCTTATGAGGTGGCGCTCCATCGTGTTGATACCAAACCTGATTTAAGACATTTAAGGCTATGTTGTCAACAATATTTTGTACATTGGTATTTAATAGAATCAAATAATCATTCGATGTCAGTCTATTAGGCAGTACTTGCATTGGTATTAATTGATTATTAAAAATCCCTGCCCAGACATTTATTGAGAATCTTTGCTGAAATCCTCTTCTTTTTATTAACTTGGGATTTTCGAATGACCACGCATGTTCATTGTGGTAATTTGGTGTAGTTCCTCTGCCAAATTGACTTTCATCCGTCCAAATAATTTTTGAGCAAAAGTTTGGATCTGCTGCCATTTTTTCCAACAACCATTGACAAAAGTTGAAACGTCTGATCTCATCTCCTGGCTAAAGGGCTTGTACTTGTTGAAAATGGTATGGATGCATTACTTCCCTCTTTAGAGTCTTCCAAATAAATGATTGAGGAATACCTTGCATTGAAGAAACACTGCGTATACTTGTACGAGGTTTTTCAATAAAGACGTCTATCATTGCTTCTTCTTCTTCAAATGTATGATTTTCAGGGGCACCAATTATTGGTGCACAATGTATGTTTCCGGTGTCCCTTAATCTTTGAAAGGTCCTGGAGAAAACATGGTAAGAAGGGTGACGTCTATTGGGAAACCTGCGTTGATATTCTCTACTTGCTTGCAAACTATTACCATTACAAAATCCACAAATAAAAATTATATCGGCATATTCAGAATTACTAAACATTTTGTAGTTTTTGTTATTTGTTTCGAACTTAAATACGATAAATGTTTAATACCAAGATTCTGGTCAAATCGTTTAAGTTTAAAGGCCTTTAAATTTAAATTTGTTATATGGGTTGTAATGGACAATTTCCATGGATACATTATTTGTTTCAAATTAAAGGCCTTTAATTTTGACCAGAATCTGCCTATAAATCTTTATTATTTAAATGCCAAAATTAAAAAAAGACGATTTTCAAAGCATGATAAATTATATTTTTTAGTAATAAATTGATTTAATTTATTTTTCTTCAAATGCTTATAACTTTTTTATGAATGAATATTGGACATGTTCATATGAACTTTTCTTCTTAAAAAAGTATTTCCTACATGGGGTTTCAAATTTGTACGCTACTTACGAAACACCCTGTATAAACCGACTGCAAAATGTGGGCAAATAAATTATAAGAAAGGAAAAACACTCAAAAATATGTTTCCTTTAAAAACAATAAGTAACTTTAGTTTATCCAAGGAAGCAGAAATTCCATCGTGTTTCAACCAAAGTTTCAACAAATGCTTAAAATCAGTCTTCTAAAACCGTACAAGCTCATACATGACCTCTGCAATTTTAACATTTTTGCTGTGTGTTTCATTCTTTAGGGAATTCAATTATTGTCGGTAAAATGTAGGTTTTTGTTCGTTAACTGCAAAACAAATGGAAGTAGATATTTGAAATTTGGTATGATTAATTATGAAGTTAGGATACGTTTTCGTAATTTTCTTCAATTTTTTTGTATGCTTTGAAAGGCTAGTTCTAAGGGTTAAATATTGTCATAATTTTTTTGTGGTTAATTTTTTTCAAATTCCCTATTTAATTCTGAGGACAAAAGGTCTACCTATGTTAAGTCAGTAGAATTAGATAGAATGCACCGTTTTATGAGAAAATGCAATTTTTGAACGATCTTTAAAAAAAATGATAAAAGAATTATCCCTGAAACGAAATCGGACACATTTTTATATAATTTGTTCTATTTTCATGAGAGAAATCTGCCCTTAAGCGGATCCCTCTTAAGGGCAGATTCCTATAATTTTGAAACACCGTGTATTATACTTGGTCTATTTTTTTAAATTTCATACGATTTCATTTTGAACAAAAACCTAAAAAATACACCTAATTAAGTGTATTTAGTACAAAGATTATCTTATAAATAAAAAAAAATAATTATCAAAAATAATTCCTTTGCTCTTTGTGGACTAAAACAGCGAAGTTATATTTGTACCCATAATATACAGGACGAGTGCGTCTAAAGATGGACTCTTAACTCAGGACCTGAAACATGTAGTAACCTGTAAATAAAGTAGGACATACGGAATCATCTGGTTTCTTGTCAAAATCTTTCAACACCATCACTTCATTAAAATATAGCACATTTAAAGTACTCTTAAAATTTTCAGATGATTACACAGATAGCCAAGAAAAATGTGGAATTATAAAATCATTTCTCCATTCATTTTATTTAGTAAGCAATTAAAGACAAATAAACTTTTTTATAGTTTTGTTATTATCAGTATTTAAA
The DNA here is from genome assembly GCA_963971135.1 of Stenus bimaculatus. Taxonomy (NCBI): domain Eukaryota; kingdom Metazoa; phylum Arthropoda; class Insecta; order Coleoptera; family Staphylinidae; genus Stenus; species Stenus bimaculatus. The sequence continues at coordinate 63,986,815 of OZ020180.1, read as the reverse complement.
GATAACCAGTAAAATTTCTTGAAAAAAAAAATAAAATAATAGATTTGGTTTCAAAGAAAATTTAATTGATTCATGATTCATCTTGTATTGTAATTTAGGGCTGGAAATCGCTCTTTCAAAGGTATCAAAATTTATAACAGTTAAACATATTTCAAAAATAAAGGGCAACCCGTTCAGATACATACATAATAAAAAACTAAAATAATGTTTTTTAGTCCTATAAAAATATTAATATTGTTACAGAATTAATGAAGCTACAGCGCATATTAGTATCAAATCTACAATAAAATGTTCAAATTTGTCTAAATTAGAGAATAAATTAATTTATAGTGTATTAGTTTAGTAGTTATTTAGAAATATTTGGTGTAGTAGTAGTGGGTATTTGCTATTTTTATGTTTGTACCATTTTTCTAAAAGTTTCTTATAGCGTTTTCGGATTACTTGCACTGGCATGCACTGGTCACTGGTGCAATTTTAAATGTCAAATTTAAATTTTAACTTGCATTTTTTCGATGAAGAAATTAAATTTGCCTGACCTGTTCGGTTTTTCGCCTTTGTCAGCAATGGTTAATTATAAAGATTTCCCTGAAATTGTCCAAATAATGTGCTGTAAAGGAACTGTCAGTACAAATGTGCACTGAGTGCAGTTAATCCGAAAACGCTATTAATAAGCTATAATTTGGTGTAGAGAGTTAGAAAGTATTAGTAAATATAGGTTCCATAGAATTTTTTGAAATTTATCATGTAATCTAAGCAATTTTTTACTGTTTTATTTTGAAAATAAGTAATTAGGTACAAAAGTTTACAAATGAAAATGTGATATGCTGGTTGAAGTTTGGAGCAGATACACTATTAAAGATTGCAGAAAAGGTGTAGTTAAAACTGCAAAATATTTTAAGTTCACAGGTGAATATATGGAAAAAAAAATCGAACTTTTGGTTCATTTTATTACTATAAGTAGGTAAATAAATTAATAAATCATATTTTGTGAGTTAATTTAAATAAACGTTTAAAGATTCCAGATAAACTCATTCTTGAAGAAAATAGTTGTACTCAAAACTCAAAAAGAAATCTATTTATGGTTATTTCTTTTTTGGATTGAGGTGCTATTAAGCAGTTTGCTCATTCAGTCCATTTTATTAATTGGTATGTAACGAATCATATTTTGTGTATTTAAATTAACGTTTTTAAAGATTCTAGATGGACACATTCTTTAAGAAAATACTCGTACTCAAAAATAAATCCATTGTTAAATATTTCTTCGTTGAATTGAGATGCTATTAAGATGTTGAAAAACCGACGTTTTTACCTTTCATGGTTTTTTTAAAAGTGTTTCGAATTGGAAAGTCAAAAAATAAGAAAATATCAAACTAAATTAAGAATTTTACTTTCATTTATAATTTTTGTTATTTATGTATCTACAATTACATTTGTGTAATTTTGCAAGAAAAACTTCTATATTTATATTTTAATTTTTGCAAAACTATGCTCGTATAAATCTAGATAAATGAAAAATAAAAATTGCATATAAAAGTGCAATTCTTACTTAAGTTCGGTATTTAATTATTTTTTTGAAGAAAATAGTAGTACTCAAAATAAATGTATTGATGGATATTTATTTTTTGGATTGAGGTGCTATTAAGCAGTTTGCTCTTTAAGTTCAGTTTATTATTTTGTAATTAACAAATCATATTTTGTGTGTTTAAATTAACGTTTTTAAAGATTCCAGATGAACACATTCTTGAAGAAAATAGTCGTACTCAAAATAAATGTATTGATGGATATTTCTTTTTTGGATTGAGGTGCTAATTAAGCAGTTTGCTCTTTCAGTCCATTTTATTATTTAGTAACTAACGAATCATATTTTGGTAAGTAACAAATCAAATTTTGTGTGTTTAAATTAACTTTTTTAAAGATATTTCAGATGAACACATTCTTGAAGAAAATAGTCGTACTCAAAATAAATGTATTGATGGATATTTCTTTTTTGGATTGAGGTGCTAATTAAGCAGTTTGCTCTTTCAGTCCATTTTATTATTTAGTAACTAACGAATCATATTTTGGTAAGTAACAAATCAAATTTTGTGTGTTTAAATTAACGTTTTTAAAGATATTTCAGATGAACGCATTCTTAAATTTTTTTAAAGTGTTTTGAATTGGAAACAAAAAAATATATTAAAATACCGAACTTAAATAAGAGTTGTACTTTTATATACAATTTTTGTTTTTCATGTATCTAGATTTATATAAGCGTAGTTTTGCAAAAATAAAAATATAAATATAGAAGTTTTTCTTGCAAAATTACACAAATATAGTTGTAGATACATAAATAACAAAAATTGCAAATGAATGTAAAATTCTTACTTTAGTTTGGTATTTCTTTATTTTTTTGACTTTCCAATTCGAAACACTTTAAAAAATTCGAATCATATTTTGTGTGTTTAAATAAACGTTTTTAAAGATTCCAGAATAACACATTCTCGAAGAAAATAGTCGTTTTCAAAAATAAATCTATTGTTGAATATTTCTTTTTTGGATTGAGGTGCATTAAGCCAATTTGCTCTTTAAGTCCATTTTATTATTTTGTAAGTGATGAATCATATTTTGTGTGTTTTTAAATGAACTTATTTATTTGGTAAGTGACGAATTATATTTTGTTAAAGTAAAGAATACATTTTTTTCTAACATGTTCCATTTTTGATGCAGAAGGTGACAAAGTTTCTTTATTTTTTCCTGTTTTTAGCATTAATATTGAAAAATCCGTCGGAAACTAAACTTTAAATTACGGCTTATTTTTTATTTCGGTTTTTGATGGGATATCTCCAACCTCCTATTTATTTAGTGCTTCACTGTTAGTCGTTGCTTTCGGAAGCTTGAATAGACCTAAATATTACAATAATAAATAGTCTAACAAATCTAACAATTGAGTCCTTTTTACAGGTTAAATCTCAATTCTGGAAAATATTTTGATATGTTTTTAACCTAACCTACTATTTTGTGGTTAAAATTGAATTATTGAATGAATATTTTAAAAATCTAAGTAAAATCGTAAAATTTTGCAGTAGCGTACCAAATAAATTTAAAAAGGGTGGCACCTTAACCCGTTTAATGTGATCCTCCATCGTCATATAATTTAGTGATTAAAAACTTTCGTTTTCGGACTATAACAGAAATATTGGCACTTTTATACAGGATGTAAGCAAATATATGCAAAAAAATCAGGAGGCGATTCCTTAGCTAAATCTAAGATAAAAATAAAGAATACCTATTATTTCTGATCTCTGAATAATATTATTATGCCTTTTAGGCACTTGGGAATTCTGGGTTGGTCTTAAAAAATATTTTTTAATTATTATAATATATTTAAATGCCCTTTTTAAATTTTTCTTTAACGAAGTCAACAATTATCAACTTTAATTCCTTCATCTTTAGCAAATTGGCAATATCTCTTCTTATATTTTCCTGCTGGATCGTAAACGGCTTCCAATTCTGCATAGACGTCAGGTTTTTTATCAATCAAGAATTTCAAAACCTTACGTGTTCCTTCCAATTGTTTCTCTGTGCATTTTTTACATTCATTTTCAAGAGCATCCGGCAAAAATTCTAAAATAAAAATAGCTAAATAAATTAAACAGGTAACAATGTATCTTCATGTACATATTTCGATAACTTTTTTACTCTACTTTAAAAATAATTTATTTACAAGTCCCAGTATAAAACAACACAATGTCCTAAGGGCGTATTTAGGAGGTGGCTGAAGGGGCAAAAGCCCCCCTCAAGATCATAAGACATGAGCGAAAATAATAAAAAAATAATTACAAATTCCGCTTTTATTTATTTTTACTCAATCTTTGAAATTAAAAGATATGAGCGAAAATATAAGAAAAAAAAGTGGATTCTCATTTATTTTTTGAAAGAATATTTTGTTTCATCAAAATAACATTTTCTGTGAAAAAAATAAAAAGGCCTGGCAAAAAACTTTGTTGTTGCGACCTTGACTATTGGGTTTTTTCTACGATGTTATTCTGATATCTTCTTTTTGGGACAGACTATATATTAGATAAAAACGTTTTCAAGAATTTTGGGACCTCGAATAAAATGCCCAATTCCAACTTTTCTTAAATAATTTTGCCCTAACCAAGACGAAATCCTAAATAGGCCCTTGAAATGCCCAGATTCTAGGTTAGTAAAAGAACATTAAATATGCCTAATAGTAATACTCATTTTATTATTACTCCTCTGAATTTATGGAAAACTTCAAGAGGTTGTTTTAAAAAATTTTGGAAATCGCCCTTAAACCCGTTAAAAATTATAATTGTGTGCACTCATTAGACATTCGGGTCCATTTTACTAAATCAGAGAGATTGGAAGTTATTTGAAAGTAGGTAATATCCAATAAAATACATTTTGGTGATAAATGTAGGAAGTCAATTCACAATTATAATTTTAACAATTTATAAAAATAGTATGGTTCATACTTGGTGATAAAATTTTACCTTTTAAATCGGCTGCATCAGGTGAACAGCTACCTCTATCCAATAAACAATTAACATAATTTTTCAATAGACGTTCATTATTAATAATATTATCAACATTTATATTATCGTACTTTGATGAATACTTTTGATCTACTGCTGGTTTAGAAAAAGCGGACTTGCTTAAAAAAATTGCAAAAAGGTAAAACACAACAAACTTCATTATAACACGAATGTATAATATGTATTATATCTTTTTTGCTGAAATACTAACTTAAATCATTCCAAAGAAAACCTATTTATACATAACGATCCACGATCCTTCTTTTCAAGCGAAACGTTTCCCGTAAAATTTATAAACAATAACAAGAAATAAAATTATTTTAATTATTTAATTTGGAATTTATTAACCGGAAATTGATGTAAATTGGACTATTAATCATAATAAATTACAACAAAAATTAAATTTAACTATGCTTGCATTTCCAAATTCTGTATTAAAAATGTTTCCTTTTGGAATTATATTTGGTTTTAAAATATCTTATTCAACTCATATATGTATACTAGATCCGGGAATATCAATTTAAAAAAAATATGTTCAAATAAAGTTTCTTCTTAGTTTTGTTAACTATTTAAATTCACAGCGTGTTACTTAAACATATGTCAAAAATTCAAAAAGTAATTTTATTAGAATTTATACCTTTGAGAATTTTCTGAAAATCCTTTCGTTTTATACACGCTGATAAATATTTTCAAGAAATGCAATATTTTGTTTCTACATGGTATCCAATTTTTTCCAGCAAAATTTTTATTTAGGTAATAAATGTTATTGTCAAAAAAACTTTTTTGGGCTAAATATTTGGCATTAAATTGTTACGGATGTGCTACAATTTCGAATATTTTCATGTTAATGTTGTTAAACAATTTGATGATGACTTCAGCTCTGATGAAGCCTAGAAAATAAAGTCTAAACTGGTCAGCGGTAGTCTAAAATAATTGTTTGACTTATTTTTGTCCTTAAAAATTAAAAAATCCCAGTACATAATAAATACAATGTGTATAAATTTTTTACCTCTTTCGATCAGCTGTTTCTGTCAAAACAGCGCCCCTTACAGGTAAGTAGTTAAAATTCCCAATACCCAATACTAATAGTATGTAATTCACGAAAATACAAAATTTCTTAGTTTTCAGATATTTACGTATTAATTAAAGTTAAATCTGCACTTGATTCGAACCCTGGACCTGAACTCGGATATAAGCGGAGCAAAATATCTTCATAATTTATTTTATGAATAATTATTATAGAAGTCACGTTTTTAGTTGAAGGCGCGAAGTCAATGCTATCTCAGGTGACAGAATCAGTAGGTCAATAAAAATAAAATATAATTATTCATTATTCCAGTATACACTTGGTCGATAACAATTATGTAGTTGATAGTTGGCCCGGCCTAATTGAAGACTTAAGTGAATACGGGTTCAGGAATCCACACTTAAATGGAATTAAATATTTATTCAGTTGATAAACTTTACGAGCAGCAGCTAGAATTTGATTTTTGACCAATCAGTAGTGTTTCATGTTTTATTGAATGTTGGTTTTTTTAAATCGGAGTGATCTAAACTGACTGTATTAATGAATTGATCTTTATTTTTTATTTCACCCACGTAAGTTGCATTTATTTGTATGAAAATTGAAAATAAGAATATTAACATATTAAAAAAATATAAAAAAAATATAAAAAATATTTTAAAAAATAATCTAAAGTACCCGAAAAAAATTTTTAAACGTGCTTTCATTTATTTTTCCATTTTTAAAATTATAAGAGCATTTTCTTCCTAGTATAAGTTAATTTATTAAAATATTCGATTTGCATTAATAATTTGCCCAAAAAGTTGTGTTTTTGGAAATTTTATAAAACATTATTACAAATTGCAAAGTTTTAAAATTTAATTTTTTAGTTTTTCTAGACTTTCTTTTTAAACATTTAACATTTTTGTAAAACTCCAGTCAAGCAATTTTAGTTCTAACGTGTTAAACCCATGTATATCTGATCATTTGGCGCAGGAGTTATTTTTTTCAATTGAACACCTTAAGCCCGACACTCAAAAAGTAGATCACCAATGTAGACCTTTAACCGAAAAAGGTTTTCATGTATTTAACTTGGATCCAGATGCAAAATTTAATATTTTCTTACAAAATTATCTGGATGCGTTTCATATTGCATTCCCATTAAAAACACTTAGGCCACGTAAATGCGACAATGGAGTTAACTGGTTTACTCCCGAGTTGGATTTAATGCGTAAACATTTAAAGCATATTTCCGAATTGTACAATGATTCTAAATTAGAAAATCATAGATTACAACGAAATAACTTTAGAGCATTATATAAAAAAGCTCTAAAAGATTCCAAACTTAATGCAAATGAAAAATTTATTAATAGTTCAGCAATGTGGAAAATCGTTAATGCACGCAAAAAATCTACCAATGACTTAACTACTATTCATCCTAATGAGTTTAATATATTTTTTACTAATATTGCGCACGAGTTAAATAAAGATACATCCTTAGATTGTTCAAATAATTACTTTAAATTAGACCATGTTCCTCCATCATTTTCGTGGTCTGCCATAAATCAAAAAAATGTTAGAGAAATTATTATTTCTCTGAAAAGTAAACCTACAAAAGATATTCATGGGCTCTCTACAGTACTCCTAAAAGGATCTATAAGCGCTATAATAGCTCCTCTAACAAAGATCATAAATGAGTGTTTTAAAAGCGGTATATTTCCAAACAATCTAAAGTCAGCAGCGGTAATTCCACTGCACAAAAAAGGAGATAAAGCCAAAAAAGAAAATTATAGGCCAATATCTATCTTGCCTACATTTTCAAAAGTATTTGAAAAGGCTCTCCAGCTTCAAATATTGCAATTCTTTGAAGATAATAATCTATTCTACAAGTTTCAGTTTGGTTTTAGAAATCTTCTTTCAACTAACGACGCCATAACTAGTTTTGTAAAAAATGCTACAGCTTGTTTTGAGGAGGGTAAATTTTATTTATCAACTTTTTGTGACCTAAGCAAGGCATTTGATTGTGTGTCACCAGATATCTTGCAATGGAAGCTTAAACGCTATGGTTTTGATGAAACATCGTTAAACATAATTAATTCATATTTGCAAAGTCGGTATCAACAGGTCAGAATAATGAATGTTACTTCAGATAAGCTTCCTTTAACATTAGGTGTGCCCCAAGGAAGTATTCTGGGGCCACTATTATTCATTATTTACATTAATGATCTGCATAGCCATTTTGTAGACTCGGATGTGATACATTATGCCGATGACTCAAACATATCTGTAAAAGGTGAATGTCTTGATATTGTCGTTCAAAAAATGAATGAACATCTAGAATATTTTAAATCTTGGTTCTCTGTTAATAATTTAACTTTAAATATAGGAAAAACTGACCATGTGTTATTCACTTTAAAAAATGTACCAAATGTACCTGTTAATTTAAATTTATCAAAGCATACAAAGTTTCTTGGCTTATATTTGGAACATACTCTTACATGAAAACTACATGTCAATGATCTAGCAAGTAAATTAACAAAAAATATATACCTTCTGCGAAATTTAGCTAAGTCAGTAAACAAAAGCGTCATCAAAACTGCTTACTATGGTCTATGTCAATCTTTATTATCTTACGCCTTAATTGTCTGGGGTCATTCGTTTGAATCAAACCGAATCTTTGCACTACAACGCAGAGCTGTTCGCATAATTGGAAATATACCATATACTGCGAATTGTAAAAATACTTTCATTCAGGAAAATATTTTGACATTGCCATCCTTATTTATTCTCGAATGTTTAATTTATGTTAAGAGAAACCTTCATTGTTTTCAATTGTTTACCGATATTCACGATCATGACACGAGATTTAACTCCAATATTGTAACAACATCATTTAGGTTAAAAAAATCTCAAAACGGACCAAATTATTTGGCTATCAAATTTTTTAATGCTCTTCCTAGCGTAATCAGACAAAGTTCTCTAAATATTTTTAAGTTGAAAATTAAAAAACACCTAGCGTTAAATGCGTTCTATAATTACGATGATATTTTTAGGAGTAATTTTAATTCATTACTGTAATAGAATTAATCTTGTAACTATTATTGCAATTTTCTTTCTTGTGTTAAATCCAATGTATTGCGTACGCACCAATAAAGATTATTATTATTATTATTATTATTATAACCCTTTCACTTTCATTCCCAGCGGTCACAATTATACACATTAAATTTATATAACGTTTATGGGAAATTCGATTTTTTTTTGTAAAATCATTAAATGGAAAGTCTTAACAAAACCTTTAATTTATTCAGTAAACGACAAACTCATATCTACTCTTAATTTAAAGCTTATTGGTTTATATATGTATAAATGGCACGAAAGCTGTCAGAGAATAAAAAAGTGGTTTCTAAAATAAAATTACAAAAAGTAAATAAATAAATAAATACTAATAATTTCATATACAGAGGTTAGCATAAAAAAACTGCCAGAGCTATTAGTTTTATTATTGTGTATCCTATTTTTATACCGGATATTCCCGAATTTCATCCAGAATACACTTTCATCGACGTAGCCTTTTCATCGAATCTAATTTCATCGACAGTCCGTTTCATCGAGACGACCGTTTCATCGATACAGACGTTGCATCGACATTACCTTTTAATCGACAACCATTAGATCGACACTACCTTTTTTTCGACAAACATTTACTTCCACAAGGACATTTCATCGACACTACTTCTTCATCGACATCGACGTTTCATCGACATTTCATCGACACTACATTTTCTTCGACAAACTTTTTCTTCGACAAACTTTTTCTTCGACAAGGACGTTTCATCGAAATATACTTTTCATCGGCTTTACCTTTTCATAGACAAATATTACCTTCGACGTGGACGTTTCATCGACACAGACGTTTCATAGACACAGACGTTTCATCGACACAGACGTTTCATTGACACAGACGATTCATCGACATAGACGTTTCATCGACACAGATGTTTCATCGACACAGACGTTCCATCGACACAGACGTTTCATCGACAGTACTATATCATCCACAAGTTTTTTGTATAGACAAGGACGGTTCATCGACTAATGTATAAAAAAATTACAGCAGAACCTTTTTACACGAATTGTTTTATTGTTGCATAATATTCTTTATTCTTTAGTATATTTTGGGAAATATGAAAACAACGGATGACGGACTCCTGTTTTCTTAGCAATTTAAAAAACATTTGTCGATTTCACATTTTTCCGAACATTCTAAAATATTTTAAATGTCTGTCTCGATAAAATCATACTGGCCATGAAAAGGTTTGGCAATGAAACATGTCTTTATTGATGAAGAGGCAGTGTCGATAAAAAGGTATTGTAGATGAAAAGGTAATGTCGAATATCGATTAATTGGTCGTATCGATGCAACAGTAGTGTAGATGTAAAGGTCATGTCTATGAAATGGACTGTCGGTAAAGTTGTCGCACACCCTGAATAACAGTGCCAAATATTTTTTGGTGATAGAGGGAGTGAAATTAAGCATTTTTAAAATATAAAGCTTTGTTCGGAAATGCTTCCCTAAAAGGGTATACCATGTTTCCAATATAAATGTTTTCAGTAAATAAAATTGAAATTACAAGAGAAATTAATATGCAATTTTTGTGGTACTTGATTCATATGAATTTACATATTTAAGGGTAAATAAAAATATAAGCTTAAATTTTAAAAACCGAGTGTATAAATCCTAGATTTTCTTAAAACTCATTTCTCATGTCATTATTGTCGATTTTTCCTAAGCTTAAATCGTTTGGACAAATAGACCTTTAAACTCTTCATTTGAATCACATATTTTCTGTAAATAACAGTTTAGTTCGTTCTTTTTGATAAGTAGTGTTCATAATCAGTAATTTAGCACCGACTGACGACTGATATCAGTGCTGCTGAAATAAATAGAAATCGACGACATACGAAAATTTTGTTAATGACCCTGTTTATAGATATTAGTAGGTATCGAAACATACAATTTTGAAAAATAAAAAAACTGAAATTTTTATATGTTTTTGCTTAGAAAATGATCAAAATATAAAAGTGAAATTCATGTAATACTGTTTTATTTACATGTTAATTTTTTTGGAAACATATGACTCGAGACCCACATGGTATTTATAAACAGAGGAAATAATAAAATTCGTGGACGTAAAAATTTTTCTATCAAAACACTTCATAAATGCAACTGCTGAGGGGTGCATTTTTTGATGTAGATAAATAGGGTCATATCAACTTATTTTTAGGTACTATCCCCAGTTAATCATCGTCAGTCGAGTCAAAATCCAAAGCATACTTGATTTAAATTTAAAAAATTGAAATAAAATGAATTATACAGGGTGTCCCAAATAATCATTAATGTTTTGAAATTTTAAAATTGCTGTAACTTCTTAAGGGGTCGAAAAAAAAGTTCATAGGAATTTTTTTGTTCAGAATGACATTTACTATCTAAAATTTTTTTTGTTGGAAATAAAAAGTTAGATACCCTGTATATTTATAAGATGAATAGATGAATGCTAGAAACGGTTTTTACACTTCAGTTAGAATTAGTATGGGAAATTTTCTTAAATTTTCTTAAATATACTTACATACATATTACAAACTGTGTACCTATCTACCATGTAAAGGTCACGTAAACAATTTTATTTAGCCACGAAAGGCAAGGTTTATGATGTAATAATATAATGAATAATTAATTTTAAAATCATAGGTCATATAGAAACTCATGAATACAACTGCTTTTCTTCCCAAATTTTATACACGTTATTTATTGTTTACTAATTTTATTTTAATTGGCATCAGTTTTTAGCATAGTATCAACTAGAATTGAAAATATTCCGAAATCAATATTAAAATTTACTTCCTTGCACCAAAAAGTTCGATGTTCTTCTTTACTTCATAATAATTTTTAGTGAAGCTTCAAAATTTGATACTCACGCATCATTCCTATAAATTCTATGATTTAATCAAAGCTTTTAAAATATATATATTATTTTATACTTGTACAGGGTGAGTCTGTAACAATGAATAAATTCAATAAGTCAAGAACGGTACGATTTTCAGAAAAAACGGCTGTTTTTAATTTTGAGCTACTAAAAATCTATGTGACGTCATCATATTTTTTAAATGGAAACCCCCCCAAACAAATTGAAAGGGTAGTTTAAGATTAGGAAACCTAGATTATAGCCAAGAAAAATTTAATTGACTTATCACCATCCGATCCGAAAATATGGTCAATCAAAAATTGCAAATTAAATTGAGTCAGGAAAATGGAATAAATTCCAGAAGTCAGAGACGGTTGTATTTAAAACAAATGACTAATTACGTCAAATAATGTTAATAATTGCGGAGATATAACGTTATTTTAAATTTATGTGACGTCATCGCGGAACGACTCCGTGACGTCATCGTTTTTTTTTAATGGAGACCCCCAACTCTTTGTGCGATGACGTCACATAGATTTTAAGTAACTCAAAATGTCCGCAATTGGGTCTTACAGGCCTTGAAAAAACAGAGAGGGAATGCTCTCACATGCCCATCTCTCTCTGCGTTGCCAACCCCAAAAAAATAAATAAATAATAAGAAAATATTGCTTATTTCTGTATTTCAAACATACTAAAAATAATTAAATAAATTATTAAACAATTTCTTATTGTTTTACAAATTTTATTTGCTTTAAATATTATTTTCGTATCACGTAAAATTTCTAGGTTATGTAAATCAAAACAATAAACAACAGAAAATATTGCTTATTTCTATATTTCAAACATACTAAAAATAATTAAATAAATTATTAAACAATATCTTATTGTTTTACAAATTTTATTTGCTTTAAATATTATTTTCGCATCAAGTAAAATTTCTAGGTTGTGTAAATCAAAACAACAAACACAAACGCATAACCATGAATCATACTGGAATTAAATAAAATTTGTAAAACAATAATAAATTGTTTAATAATTTATTTAATTATTTTTAGTATGTTTGAAATACAGAAATAAGCAATATTTTCTGTTGTTTATTGTTTTGATTTACATAACCTAGAAATTTTATGTGATGCGAAAATAATATTTAAAGCAAATAAAATTTGTAAAACAATAAGAAATTGTTTAATAATTTATTTAATTATTTTTAGTATGTTTAAAATACAGAAATAAGCAATATTTTCTTATTATTTATTTATTTTTTTGGGGTTGGCAACGCAGAGAGAGATGGGCATGTGAGAGCATTCCCTCTCTGTTTTTTCAAGGCCTGTAAGACCCTATTGAAAACATAAAGACGTATTCAGCCGTTTTTTTTCTGAAAATCGCACCGTTCTTGACTTATTGAATTTATTCATTGTTACAGACTCACCCTGTATATATAATGTACTAGGTGTTTGAAATTTCATGATTAAAATGTATTATTATCTAAAAGGCTGATGTATTCTATTTTCTATTGAATTCCAATTTTGCAGAAAATTGAATACATTGGCAGTACAAAAATATTTTAAATATAAATATACAGGGTGATTTTAAAGTAACCCATAAAAATCATAACTACTTTATTTTTTGGAATTTTTAAAAACGGTAAAAGACGTGTCGCATTGTTTTTAAAAAAAACTTTATTTTGAACTTCACAAAAAAAATTTTTCGGTTGGCATGGCGTCACTATGACTTCATCAATCTTTTTTTAATGGTTTGATATGGTTTTCATATCATAAAACAATACCTTATTGGGAGTGTTTTACCACGGTATCAAAAAGTTTATACTAATGCCATCTAAATGTCATTACAAAAATTATTAAATTTCACCTTAAATGATAGTTTTAAGTAATGCATAAAATAATGATAAAATTCATAACTACCTTAGTTTTTGGAATTTTAAAAAACGGTAAAAGACGTTTCGCATTGTTTTTAAAATCATACAATTTAAATTGTAGGACAATGTGGCCATTTAATTATACAAATATTTACCAAACAATAGTAAGAAAATCAGCTGGTTAGTAATAATTTTTATGACCACATTATTCGGACATGTTAAGAGTGGGGGAAGGCTTCTTCATTCATACCATCAATTTTGTAGGACAAACATTTTTTCGTGTTTTTTTATCAAATTATCTTAAACTTTAACTTAAAAACTAACTGTTAGTAATAAAATTTGGACAATCACCCAGTCTACATGTTTTACTCGTGCGCACTTTATTAGCTACCACTATCGAGAATTTTCGTAGAGAAAATTTGGGGCCCCGTCAAAACGAAGCTACTCACGAAAATTCAGCCTGTTAGTAATCATTAATAAAAAACGGCGCTGGACTGTAGACTAGAACTAATATTTTTTCCACTCCATAAAAAGTTACAGCAATTTTTTGGAACATCCTGTACAAATTTCATTTTTTTGAATTTTTTTATTTAAATCAAATATTAAAATGCTTTGGATTTTGTCTTTATCTTTAAACCAATCAGATAGATTAAATGATCAAAGAAGCAAATAGGCCAAGATAAACTCCAACCATAATATTGATAATAAGAAAGTAAACTATACGGGGTGTTTCACAAAAATCATGAAAATTTACCAATTTCAAAATTGCTGTAACTTCTTAAGGAGTCGAAAAAATGTTAGTCCATAGGAATTTTTTTGTTCGGAACTACTATCTAAAAAAATTTTTTGCTGTACAAAAAGTGAGGCACCCTGTATAACAGCAATACTGTAATTATTTTAAAAATAGTATATTAAAGAACGAGTTTAATTAAGGCGTTTTTTTCTAACGAGTCGAAATTTCAAAAAAACGAAAATAGAAAAAATATATTCTAAAATCAAATAATTTGTACAATATTCAAAAAGTGCATACAAGTGGATCTTTGCAGATCTGTTTATGCAATTTACTTTAATAAATTAAATATTTATTTTATTTTAAATGAAATATAAATGAAAGATAATCTCAAAGTTTATTTAATTTTTCTTAATATTTTCCTGTAAATATTTTTTTCCAATGTTACCTCATTTATTTTTATTATAATAAAAAAAATAATTTTAATTTCATTTAAGTACTGCCAATTTTAAATTTATTATGGTCATTTCAAATTTTATTACTTCCACCATTTTCCTGTGAGTTTTAATTAATGTCACAAATAATCGCTCTTCTGGTATTTTAATAATGTCTATTATAACTAACCATTTTTATACTGCCAATTTTATTATAATACTGCCAGGTTAAATCCATGCAATTACAAAAAAAGTTTAATCAATCACTTATTATATTTTAAAATATTTCATAATCTTTGTAAAATTAATGGTGCAATTCTATTAGTAAGGACAGGAAAGATTTTTTGTATGGGATGTAATGGACGGTTTCCTTGGTTACGTTGTAGATATTTCCTGCAAGGGCTTTCAGATTTGCAAAGAATTTAAAATTTACTCCCTTTCTGGTGTTAACCGTTGTGAAATAAACGAGCAAAAAAACAATCTAAGAAGGCAAAGAACATAAAATACAAAATTAACATAAGGAAAATAAACTTTATTCAAAAAAATCAAATTACAGAGAAAACTAAAATATAGAATTTTTTGTAACTTAAAACAAATTAACTGTAATTCTTAAAAATTGATCAAATAGAAAAAATATAAAAAAATAAGAAATTTAAAATCGTGACCTACAGATTACTTCTTCTGATACTTTTTTAAAGGTCAACACATTATAGGTACATAAAGAATTAAATGAAAATGAGAGTTATTGGAAATATAGAAACGGTTGGAAATATTAATTTTAAAACAATAAGCCTGATCATTTAAAATTTGGGAAAATCTACTTAAATCTAACTAACCAAAATTTCAATTTATCATATATCAAAATATTTATTGCTTTTAAGTTTTTTTATTAATAATGTACAAAATTTCCTTTTTTTATTATTTTAGGGTTAGATCAAATGTTAATGACAAATGAATTTAAGAAAACCTAAACAGAATTACCTGCCTTAAATTACATTTTAAAAATTTACGGCAATAATCTGAAAAAGTAGAAGACTGAATATTTAATTCTTCATCCAGATTCATTCAACTTTTACAGTATGTTCACTTGATGTATCTAAATTATCGTTTGTGGCAATGTTTATAAATAAACCGCATTCGCTTGGGACATCTGAGTTCTGTTCAAGCGCATTAGGTAAAACATATGTCACAGATTCATTAAAAATGTCATACCATTTAATAACTGTGTTATCTCTTCTGACATCTAAGTTCTCCTGAAAGGTATTAGGTAAAACGACCTTCCCAGATGCATTATGATTTTCCGAATCTTTACTTGTTGCAAGTGTGTTCTCGTTTATATCATTATCCGATTGGCGCTCAGACACACTATCTTCCATTTTTATGAAATGACTGGATTCACTTATTGTATTTGAATTAAAACTTTCAGTTTTATTATCTGTTTCCCCCCCAGATGTATTAAAGTTTGCATTCGATTGTTTGATTGCACCGTGTCTATTTATTTCATCCGAGTTCTCCTTAACTGGTTTGTCTGACTGATCATCTTTAGATTTATTATCATCCATCTCCATTTCAAAATTATCTTCACTTGGTGCGTCATTGTCAACCATGGATTTTAAATTCTTCTTTAATTGATTAGAAAATTGTGAAGAATTCAAATCTTGGGTCTCTTGAAACTTTATCATTTCGCACTCCAAATCTGAAACAATTTGAAAAATTTTTTTTTTCGCCTCGATTGCTAATAACTGAGGAAAAGTCATCACAGTTTGTACGATGCCTTTAAAAAAAGTATTAATTGCTAGTTTTTCGTTTGAAAGTGGAATCTTTTCATCGGTTTTCGGTATTGTATTATTTTCTGTATCGCTTTCAGAAAAATATATCTTTTTTTCATGATTATAAGTACTGTCATCAGAAGAATTGGCGTGTGGGCTAAATTTAGAACAAATAATCATATTAATACTTTATTATATTATTTTTTGCAAAAAAGGTCTTACAATTTTTGTCTATCTAGGAAAGACATTTGTTGCGAATACCTCCAGTTATACAGGCAGCGGCCTCCCTTTTTCATTTTCCTCTTGTATGTGTCTCTTAAGGTGCGCCATCTCGTTTTGCATTCCCGAACTGAAATGAGAAGATTCTAATTAATTATACACTTCTTGGTTTTGGTTTTAGAACAAATTGCATGTATTCTATTCAACCCGGGAGTGAACGCATGTTGGTCATAATGACCGACGTCCTTTTTTTTAAATCGTAATAGTATGCAAACACGAGCGATTTGGTGCTTATGCTTCAATAGCTAGGTATTTATTATACATTTCTGCAGCTTTGGCAAAAAATTGCGCGAAAAAACATTTAGTTTTGTCTTTTGAAAAAATAGCGTCTTTAAGTGCGCACACTCTATGGTTAAGCGCTTACGCCAACTTTTTACCGTCCAAAGACATAGTTGTTCGAACGGTTTTATGTACTACATGCGCTAATTTTTCACGTGTTGTGGTTGTTGTGGAAGTTTAGGTTTTGTGCTAACGAGTGCGAGACATACAGCTGAAATGCGCATTTCAGTATAACCAGTAATTGCTTCGTGGCGAGTACCGAAATGACGGTACCAAAGATGATCGCAAGAACTGCCTACGTTTGGTCGGATCACAAACTTGGACCGTCCTAGTTGCGGTCACATCTCTGATGGAATGCGTTTTGTATATTGCGCATGACCGAGATCGTCAATGTACATTTTTTTGGGTTATTGAAACAATTCTAATAATAAAGATACCATTGTACTTCAACGTCTCTTGAGGCGACGTCAAAACCATGCCATTAGGAAATACATCTTTACTAAAATACTACCGTATTTAATTGTTTTGAGAAAATTGCTCGGACAGGTCAATTTTAGTTTTTAAAATGCCATCTCTTGATATAAAAAAATATTAATGACGTCACTGGTGCTTTAACAATGACGTCATCAGCGATTTTTTTAATTGGAAACCCCCACTTTTTTTACTCATTATCAATAGAAATTCATGTCACTTAAACATTGATATAAAAAACAATTAAATTTTTTAACAAATTTTTGAATACAAAATCTTTTTAATTCAAAAAAGGAAATTTTTATTTTAACAAAAAAGGTTTTATAAAAATAAATTAAAATGAATTTGAAGTTACCAATAATAACAAAAGAAAGTAAATGTTTAAATAATCGTCATTCTAATGCAAATGTAAAATGTATTTAACAAAATTTAATAAATAGTCTTGAAAAACTAATTTTTTGATTCCATTTAAATGTAAGGAAATTTACAAAAAATAAAAATTTTTATTTACCTTTTATTGAAATCGGCCAAAATAAATCTTATACAACATTCAAATTTTTCAAATTTAATAGTACAAATTAATTTTAAGTTTAAATTAAAAAATTTTTAAACGAAAATTTGTTTACAAATGCAACAATCTTTTTATATCATCGTTTAAGTGACATAAATGTCTATAAAAAACCAGTGAATAAAGTGGGGGTTTCCATTTAAAAAAATCGATGATGACGTCTTTGCTAAATCACCAGTGACGTCATTAATATTTTTATTATATCAAAAGATGGGATTTTAAAAACTAGAATTGACCTGTCCGAGCGATTTTCTCAAAAAATTAAATACGGCAGTTATGAATTAGGTTCCAAACTTTATCATCAACCTGTATATATTGTTTGAGAAATAACCAAAATACTAAAACCATCTCGTCAAAAATGACGTCAACAGAAAATTATATACAAAATATTGTATATCAAAAACTAAGTATTTTAATATTACCTATACTTATTTTTATTTTTTTTATTCAAGGCCAATTCAAGGACAACATTCAAATGGGTATATTTAAGTTCAAACCTACACTACCTATAGAAATTTTGTGGTAGCTTACTGTATTAAAAAAACACTACTACCTACTACCATTGATGAAAATAAAATCATTTGGCTTTTTGCATTGTAAACAAAAAAAGAGCCTGTATAATGTCAACAAACTGTTTTGGTACGACCCAAAATAAAGAATCACATTTTCTTGTTTTTTTCAAGATAGCGTAGGTACGACGCACAATTCAAATATCTTTTATCTTGTCAACGAATTATTAATATACGAACAAATTTCTACTACTTTATCCATTTAACCGACTTTTTATCTCCAATAATAAAGACACCCAGGCAGTCCAACCTTTCAGACACCCTGGATATAAACTAATCATTAGTGCTACATAATGGCATAATGCTTATTTATGAGATTGTATGTTATATTCATAAGCAAAGATAGTGGTAAGGTATAAATATAAACATTAAGGGAATTTTGTTGCTTTTGAAAAACAAATAACTTTTGTCAAAATCATTTTTATACTACACCATTGTTACTTTTGTAAGTTATCAGAGTTTAGCATTTTAGATCGTAAACTATTCTTATCCGATTGAAATGTAGAGGTGATGACGTCATCACTTTTAAATAGTAACTCCATTTTTTTGTACATTTAAAATTTGGATTATTTACATAACAAAATGTTCAATATTCTATCATTTCAAAACGATAATTCAGTTATACATTCACCAATCGTCAGGGGTAGAAATTGTTAGTTATGGAGCTATAGCATTGTGAATTTTAGATCGCCAATTTTAGCCAAAAATCACTAATTACTATTTAATCAAAATATATAATTTTTTTTTTCAGTTTTTTAAATTTTTTCCAAGATAAGACCCATTAAGATTATATTTTTAAAAAAATTTTTAAAGTTCTTCATATTTACAACAAGTCAGTAAAAAATTTGAAACCCCTAGCTCTTCTCTTTCTCTTACTGTAGCCTTCTGAACTTACTTCTAGAAGAAATCTTCTGAGCACAGTGTGTTACCATCGGCATGTGAACTGACGTGAAATTGTTATAAAATATTTGGAATTTCATCAGGTATCTGTGATGGCCTAATTGACAAACTATGCACCCCTTATGATATACCGTATACAGCCTATTTGACAAACTATGCTCAGAACTACTTCTCATTGAATTAATTTTAGAAAGCTCTACCATCTCTACTAAGTGAAGGAAAAGAGCTACGGTTTCAAAATTTTCCCTGGTTTGTTAAGAATGTGAACCAGTTTCAGAAAATTAAAAAAAAAAAATACAACCGCAACGGGTCTTATCTAAGAAAAAATTTAAAAAGAGAAAAAAATATTAATTTTTTTTCTATTTTTTTCACTTTTTGATTTTTTATCAACATTTAAACAATTTTGTATTACTGTAATTACCTATTAAAAGAGGAAGGTTTTAGCTTTTTAATGATATTTTTTATCCCTATACACTATGGTTATAATGTAATTAGCGATTTAGTGATTTCTGATAAAAATCGGTGACCTACAATTTAAATGGCTGTACAGGGTGTCTCAATTTGAGTTGCATTACATGGGTATCTTTTTTATTAATAATGTTACAGATTGGGTTAAATGGGCAATTTTTGCAGTTTTTTATATTTAACAAAATCAAAAATTCCGAGCCATTCCGAACCATTCCGAAGATAAACGAAAAAAACCGAAAAATTCAAATTTATTCCATTCATAAAGATGGATGTTTATTACAAAAATATCACAATCTCTGTTTTCGAGATATAAATAGCAACTTTCTTATTTTAAATGCACGCCATATTGAATTTTTCAACAGTTAAATTGCATTTTTTTTTTCTGATTACTACGATGTATTAGAATACTGGATATTATTTGAATTAAATTAAGTAAGCTATGACTTTTTGACAGGACTTCTTTTAACAAATGACAATTCGAGCTGTCATTTTAGATTCTTGTATAGGAGTCCAAAACTTGTCATCTTGTTGATTTAGTTAGTGGAAAGGTTATACCATTTGTAAATGATTAATCAATCACTAAAACTTATTTTTTTTACTTTTTATACAATAAACCGATATAATAATGGGTGACAGCTTGAATCGTTATTTGTTTAAAGAAGACCTGTCAAAAATGGCTTACTTAAATTAATTCTAATAATGTCAACTATTTCATAGTCTTTTACTTCAAACATGGATTGTAATACTTTGTTGAAAGCAGAAAAAGAAATGAAATTTATTTATGGAAAAATCCAATATGATGCCCATTTAAAATAAGAAAGTTGCTATTAATTTTTTCAAAACCGAGTTTGTTATATGTTTGTAGAAAACATATTTAGACTAGTCTCTACGAAACAAGTAACTTTTATCCAAAACATTTATTTGTAACTTTTCTAGTTATTGAAATAATCCACTTATTCAAAAATTTCATTTTTCGGTTTTTTCCGATTATCTTCGAAATTAAATAAGTATAAAAAACTGCAAAACATTGCCCATTTAATCGAATCTGTAACTTTATAAAGAGCAATTTCCTAAACGGAAAATATAGTTGTTTCGTTCTGCAGTCTTAAAAGCTATTACGAATAACATTTTTGTATAATTTTCTTGTAGATGATTTAGAAGTCATTTCTTTAATTCCTGCCAGAAGAAAAAATGGAGAATGTACAAAAATAATAGAGTTAGAGGTTTTTTCTCGATTAAATTTCGTCTAGTTTCTAGCCCCGATGTTTGGTGTACCATCAACGGAACACCCTCTATAAGTAAAATGTTCAAAATGCCATCCATCGGCAATCTACTGATTAAAGAATATCTTCCTTGGTTTACTAGGACATTCTTCTTGAAAATTGCGAAAGACTTCTGGATAAATTCTTCCTGAAGTCGATTTTTTAAATCTTCTAGATCAGAGGATCTCTGGGGCCATTTTATCGGTAGATCCGAGAAAAGTAATTGTCCAGAAACTTTCGAACAGGACGTACCAAGTGTGAAGGTCTATTGCTATTTGGTAGGTAAGGATCATTTTCATTTGGAAAAATGTCGGTAAGGGTAGGTAGAAGATCATTTCTTAAAAACTCTAGATATCTGTATCTGTACCCTGTGAGGGATTCTTCGAAGGTTCAAAGATAAAAGAGCCAATTATTCCATGGCCAACCTGCCCATATGTTAATTTTTAAGGGTATTGAGTATGTACCTTACTCATCCATTGATGATGTTCTCTGCTCCAATATCGGCAATTTTATTTTTAGCTCAGGTCGCTAAAATGTCTGAAAACAGCCCTGTTTACTAGGGCATGGAAATTTAAGCAAAACTGATAATTAATCCCGACCGCCCAAGGGCGCGAGAGTTTGGGAGGAAAAATCATGATAACCATAAAATCCAGCATTATTGTTATTATTTGAAGATACATCTCCCTACTATATTTTATAATTTTTGTATATTTTCGATTTTTTTATACGATAGCATTTAGTGCAGTGACTTTAAAATCTTTTATAAAAATATGTATGTATAAAAATGTTTTTTGCACTAGCTTATCTGGTAGCGAGTCTGGTAGCTCCCGTAAACCACTATATTTGCCATTTAGGAAATCAAAATTTTTTTAGTAACATAGGTGTATCTGTAGCATTTAAAGTATTTTGTAAAAAATTGTCAAATACCCTATTAGGACCAACCCTGTCATTTCTATATTTATGAAAATAAAAAATTCAAGATGCTATAGGGACTCAAGAAAACACATTTAATGGACTAAAAAACATTTTGGAATTTTTTAATTAAAATATCTAGTAAAACTTGTAAAAACTACCTCTAAATAATACTAATACGTTAAGAAACTAGACGAGATTTATCTCGTCTCGATTCTTTTCTAAAAATATACAGGGTGATTTTTAAGTTATTTAAGATACTTTTTCTGAATGTAAAACCTAATTAAATAAGTCACTTAGCAAAATATTTTGTATACGGGGTGTCCCAATATTCAGTTCAGGTCTTATCTCCGTTAGTTGAAGAGATAAAAAATCAACTATACTTATTACGTCCTTATCGAAAACTTGATGATGAGTTGAGGATAAAAATTAAATTTCAGCTTCTTTTTATTTTAGCGACCATTTTCGGTTTTATTTAAACCTTCATCAAGCTTTTAAAAATTACCGAAGTAGAGTGTTGTAAATAAAGCGTATACATGCAAAAGCAGAAATTTCATTCATAACTAGTTTTGATTAAATGCAAAAAACTTACCAAGATCTAAGCGAATAAACTTGCAGTTTCCCAGTAAACAAAATAACATTGAAATAATATCTTATAAATGTTTCCTGGAAACATGCAATGCTACCATGTATTGATACAATTGCGTTGCAGTATCGTTTCATAAACGGTTACATGTCGTAGCGCAACAACGTCGTCACGGTAACGTTTCAAATTAAACATTTCATAAATATTACAATGGAACGTTGATTACACGAATTTTTACACTGCTTTTAATTAAGCGATACTTTTAAATTCAAAGAAGGGTGGATATTCAAAAAAATGCATTGGTATATAAAAATTACCTTATATTTTTGAAATAATCTATAAATATGCATAAAAATAAAATTTAACTCATATAAATTCTTATAAAACAAAACATTGATTAAAACACATTATTTAATCTTTCTCTTCTTACTTTTGAATATTGAAACCAGATCATTATAATAGTTTCAAAATCTTCGTCATTTGTTGGAAAATTCTGTCGTACACATTCTGCAAAACAAATATAAGTACTGCAAAGGTAAATTTATGACCTAACCGTAAAAGTTAAAGGACAATCCCAGAAAAAAAACAGTTAGAAAATGTTTTTTTATGTTTTTAGTTTGCATTTCTAACTCTAATATTAATAACAATTATTAATTACCTTATTTTATAAACTGCTTTCAGACGCAGATGCAGGTGTTGTTCTATCCAATTCCATCATGTAACTGCACGTAACTAGAACTTACCTACCGCGCCCCTATTTTGCTTGGCAAAATTTAAAAAATTTAGTTTGTAAAAGATTTCTTACACATCGCAAAAAAACATTACATTAATTTTATTTTGAAACGTTTAAAATATATAACAAACCATCTCATGTTTAACAATTTACAAGATTTCAATGTTTCATTGCAACGTTGCATTAGTGTTGCAATGAAACGTTTAAAATACGTTACGTAAGATTACATGTTTACTGAATAACATTTTTTCAATGTTTCATTGCAACGTTATATTCTTTTTGCAATGAAACGTTTAAATAAATACGTAACGAAACATTACATGTTTTCTGGATTTCTGCGCTTCAAATATTAGATACATCATTACCCAGGAATAAGAATTACCACGCCAACTGTAATTCTTATTCCTGGGGAATGATGGTGTATTTACAATATTTACAATTCTACTTGGAAACTTTTTAAAAGCTCGAGAAAGGTTTAAATAAAACCAATACTGAGGTGGCAGTCTGTAAGCTAAACTTAAACTAAAAAATTGACAGTTTTCCTATTGTATTTCTGTCATATTTTTAGTTTAAGTGTCACTTGAAGCTTAAGCTTGAACTGTGCAACCGGCCCTAAGTAGTACTTAAATTTTGAATTGACAGATTTTGTATTGTGTTCCTGTCAATTTAGACATTAAAGTAGTTCTTAAATTTTAAGTCGTGTTGGTGAAATCGGCCATTAATCAAGGGAATTATAAACAAAGTAGGTAAATTTTTACCTTACTTGGATCAGCTGTTTCTGTCAAAACAAAAGTAGAGAATGGCATTTAAATAAATTGATGGTAGGTTCTTAAGAGTGGTCAAAGCCAATAATATTTTAAGGATGGAATTGGAATGCCAATTTGATGCTATTAATAGTATATTAAAAAACGAGTTTCATAAGTCGCATATTGTAGCATCACGCGTTCAATTTTAAAATATGAGTCGCGTAGCGACGAGTATTTTAATGAAAAAGTGCTACTATCGACTTATGAAACCAGTTTTGTATACTATATTTTCAATTTTGCGACTTTTTATCTATTTAAAATAAAATATTATAGTTTTCAATTTTAGTAAATTTTTTGGTAGTTGGCAACTCTAATGTCAGGTTTGTCAAATCATCAAATAACTTTTAAATCGCTTGGCAATTGCCACTTTAAAATCAACAAACTTCAGTGCTACCAACTTCCAAAAATAAATTTTACTACTCAGTAACGCACCGATAACACTAGTACTACCCAGTACCGCACTGACAGCAGTGTAACGAACCAAAATAGAAATAGTATATTATTCAACGAGCGGGTAATGATAGCCATTACTCACGAAGGCCGAAATTGCGATATTAGTCGGTAGTCGAGTGTTGTAACAACGTCAGAATTCAGTAAATAATAAAAAAGCTTGCATAAATTTTGAGTCATCGGTAGCTCAGTTGATTGATACGTCGACTGTGGATCCAAAAGTTACGTGTTCGAATCCCGATCACTGACGATTTTATTTTTATAAGTTGTTTGAATTTGGTAACAGAGAATCACTGGTGAGTTTTGGTTACCGGAGGTGGGATTTTATTTCTCTGGCGATATTTATCACTTCGCCAAAACGTCATGGTTTTCCGCCAATACGTCATGACTTCCCGCGTCAAGCGATAAATATCGAAATCGGTATTTTGTTTCTCGAAATATCGCTATTTACATGCGGTATCCCATGGATACTTATCGCAAGGAGTAATACAGGCGAAACGCGTATCGCCTCGTTCGTTATCGTACACATAACCTCAAAATTTAAAATTTGTGTGAAGAAAAGTGCAAACAACTGTAAAATGTATGGAATGAAGATACTATGAAATGTAATTATTATGCATATTCAAATTAATATCTTTTCGTTTCTATAAAGATTCTTTTCCAAAAGTGTATTATTAAAAGATTTTCAAGTTTGAGGCAATTGAGGATGGATAATATGCTTTGGGAGGAGCAGAAACAAAAATTAAACACTGATGGAGAGACATTAAGACTGTAAAGCAGTTGAAAAAGGTAGGATACAAATTTTAGTCTCTATAATACCAAAATTTAATATTCATTCAGACAGAGTTAAAGCAAAAATGCTAAAATTTAACAAAAATTGATATTGAACAGGAGGATATTGCACATTGCACAATTGCATCCGAGTCGGTTTGGGAACAAAATTTTGGTAACAAATTGTGCCCGTCTAAAACGGCCTTTAGGTTTATACCTAAGGTTTTTTCTCTCACCGGGTAAATAATAGAAAGTCATAAGTTACAATAGGTAGGTGTCGAGTGTGGTTTAATGGCTTTTTTAAATTTACTTTTAGTCAAAAAACCTATAATTTCCAATAATGGAAGACCGAATATGTTCCCATTTTAAACTTTATAGTTAAAATCCATGTAACAAATAAGTCAGGCTATCATCGGACTCCCACTCAAGCATGGGATCTTAGTAAGAACGATACTAAAAAGGTGACTTATTCGAGACTCGGACTAAACTTGTGGTTCTCTTGAGTTTAAAAGTAGATCAATATATTTTTTGAGATTACTTTATAAATAAAATACCATTCAAGACTAACCGATGATTTTCAAAATAAAAAGCTATAACGTTTGGTCTAAATCGCCCTGCATTAAATAATAAAGAAAGCAATTTCTAAAGATGGTTTCAAAATGATTAATTTGTTCAATAGATTAAATTTTGAAATTTAAGGAATTTCCTTATTTTTCAACACAATATGTAGAATTTCAATATTGGCACGCAGGCAGGATTCTGGGTGAATGTTGTCTTTTCCAACAAAAAAAGATATAATAATCAAAATTATAGAAGTATATTTTTTAGTACAAACTGAATAAACATGTTTATATAAATAATAATGTATATTAATTTTTTTAGACCCTAACCATAGATGCAACAATCTGGATGAGCTTGGAGTGGTATTTTTTCCTTTTGATGTAATTATGCTCAAGATTTTTACCTGGATTACATATTGCCATAATAGCACATGAGTAAAATCAATGCAACTGATATAAAGTTCATGAGTCGACTCAAGTAAAGTCTTCCCAACATAACATACCTATGTTTTTTGTTAAATCGGTAGTTTTTTTATGTATTCGAGAATGTGCCATCATCTTTTTAAACATCAACTCTGTTATAGAAAATAAAATTGAAAGTTGTACCAGTCAGTTAAGAATTTTAAGCAAATTCATAGAAATATGTGCACAAGTTTCAGCTATGTGATGTTGTATAGTGAATTTGGGGTTTCAAAAGAGGTACCGGAGGCATTTTTTAATATTTCGGTCAAGTTTCAGCAGAAACAAATGATGGCACATTTCTGAATATAAAAAAACAAGAAACATCTCTGTCTTATGTTAGGGAGACTTTAGTGCAGTCGGTTCTCCTACTAATAATTCAAGGAAAGTTTTAATTTTGTATAAACCTAAAAAAGAAACTGTAAATAAAATGATTTGATTTTATCAATTTCTTGGTATCTTTCTTGGTCCAAATGCTGAATAGCGCATCCCGCAAACGTCTTATAACACGGAGCCTTTGTGATATTTAAAAAACATAACCGTTTTAGCTGTCTTGATAAGCCCATCTTATTTATTTTTACCCTTTTGAAAATGAAATTATAGTATCATTCATTATGGTGATACAGGGTTTGGTTAGTTTAGGTATAGTTTGATACTTCTTTTTATGGTAAAGGTTTTTAAATTATTTATTCTGGTAATACGGAGGAGATAGTTTAGGGATAGTTTAGTTTTATTTTTATGTTACTTTAGTTTTTATCAATGTTACGCTACTTTTTTTTGAAACGGCAAAGATTTTTATAATATATTTTGCCATTTAGTTAGGTTTGTGTTAGAAAAATATGGTTATTTTTGGCTAATAAATATAAATTTGAATAAAGTTTTGTAGCCGCATGGTGGCGCCATCTTTCGGAAACGCGTTTTATTAGGGAATGCGCTATTCAGCACTCTCACCCCTTTCTTTTATTGGGCCATAATGTCTCACATCATGGGGACATGTTGGTCACAATAAGTCCTGCTACTTCATTGATAGCCAGCGATAGCTGAGCTGCGACAGTTTAATGCCATCTCTTTTAACTACCCTGACCAAGAAACATCATCGCTGTGAAAATCTTTGTTTATTTTGGAATCTTGTGAATGTTTGCCTCAACCTCTTGTTGATACGAAATAATTGTTTAAATCTAAAATATCTCTACCACTTTGTATATCCATTTTATCAATTCTAATGCTCAAACCTCTACCTTCTTGAAACTTCTTAAGCTTTTCCTTTAATTTAGTGGTGTACTTTGTTTTACTTTTGGCTTTCTTTTAGACCTTACAAAAGTGATGCTGGTCAACAGATATTTTTCCTAGAGACTACAGGAATTAGCATTAAGTAGAAGAAATGTTTTTGTTGCCAGTTCGAGTAAATCAGAGTAAACCGCAAACTTTAAGATTTATTTTTACCAGTAGTCACTTCTTTATTAACTGTTTAATGTGTTAATGCCTGCATTATTTAGTAAAACAGACTGGTTTAATGGTACGACACAATTTTTATTAGAAATTTAGTAGTTTGCCGATAATATGGCAACTCGAAGGTTGAAGAAATCAATTTAACTTTATAAAAAGTACTTTTTCCTCTGGAAATAACGTTTCTCTTTTTCGACTTCATTCACTGTAGGTAAAAACTTAGTAATTGCACTATAAATAATTAAATTACAATTCACAAACTTGCGTTGCGTTCGCATTATGTACTTTGTAAAACTTTTTTGAAGTTATGTTTTTGGTTATTTTGATTTCTTGTGTTTACATTTAAACGACGTGAAGTTCGCCCCGTATACGAAAATGTATAGAATGTATAGAATATAGACAAAATATCATCGGCAACGTCGCTTGGCGATATCTCGATTCATTCCGCTTCGCAAGGCGATATGTCAGGAAACAAAATACCGATTTATCGAACGAGGTGATAAATGATTGGCGATACGTATCGCTAGCGATATTTATCACCAGAGAAACAAAATCCCACTTCGGGTACCAAAACTCACGGGTGTAAGTAATAGCTATCATTGCTTATCTAGAAACCCATTATACAATAGTCATAGAAAAAAGCTATTTTTGACTTTATTTTTTATCTCTTTACTCTTTAACTGAAGAGAATTTATTTTGGTATTTCCTTGGAAACAAACATCATATATATAATGGTCGTCTTTTAAGTTTCTTGCACAGAAATATTTTTACAATGGTAAATTTTACAACAAGGAACTTTAAAAACGACAATTTTGACCGCTGTATGATATTTGTTTCCGTGGAAATACCAAATTTCTCTTCTAAATATGAAAGAAGTTGGATTTTTTTATTTTTTAATATAACTTTAATTTGTAGGTGGCGCTGTTTTGACGGAAGCAACTGATCGAGGGCGCGTTCCAGTAATGAACACTAAAGCCCACGACGACCGCAAAATCGTTCTACATAAGACCGCGATTTTTTCTTTCGTCCATCGATGGCGACCGCAAGAAGCTCACAACGACCGTATTTATTCATGGGTTTCCGTGGTTGTTTGTTGAATGGTGACCTTTTGAGCTAGTGGAACAAGAAAATTTTGCGGTCGTGGGCTTTAGTGTTCATTACTGGAACGCGCCCCGAATCGAATAAAAAATGTTCCTATTTTATTTAAAATTTACACAAATATATAATGATTTTAATAATAAAATAAGTAATATTAGCGGGGTTAAATATAATTTTTTTAACTGTCCGATTTTTTCAAGTTCAAAAACATCCAAGAGAGGGTTTTCGGAATTCCTTCGCAGCACCTCTATCGAAAATTAGAAGAAGTATTTCAGAGTTACAAAACAGAAAACCAAACTCACTGGTGTTGAAATGATAGATTTTCTAAACCACTAATATGAATGACATATACGATTTTCTCAGAAGGTCGTCGGAAAAGATATTTTTCTACTCCCTCTACTCCAGTTTTTGTAACTTTATGCATTGACATTCTAATGAACTGTCGAATGGAAAAGGCTATCATATCCTCACTAGGGTGGGTATGAAAATCGGAGTAGAATCCATTTTCGCGTACTCGAACACCTGAGCGCAAAGGTAATAATAGTAATACCAATTTTGTATGATTGATTACCCGTCTTGTGACCATGAATAGGTAGTTTTTTTTGGCAAAGGATTAACTCAAAAAACTTTCAAATCATTTCGTGCGGGGGCGTTTGTATTTTTTTGCTTTCAAATTTAGAGTGTTAAACTTGATAATTGGCATTTATTTACAGTAAAACCTTTCTTAAAAAATTGAATACACCTTCGAAGAGCTACTTTGCGCCTTGCGCCCATAATTAGTCGTCGCCTTTGACAAAACTTCGTTAGATTTCGTTGGATTTCGTGGTACCGTGAGCTGCCGCCGCTTCACGTTATAACATGAATGATTCCTGATTCCCCCTCCTCAGTTTTGTAAAAGGAGACCAAGAAAAATTAATTTAATGTATAAGACGATGTAATTTTTGGACACCCCCACCCATCCCCACAAAAAAAATTTACGTTTAAATATCTGAGCGTAAAGGTAACTTGACCAAAATAATTACTGCCTACAATTTGGAATAAATAGAAATGATAACTTACTGCTTTTGTTGATTTTTTTCTCAATTGTTTGCCATATCTTAGCGCGCACATCCTTATCAAAATGCGATTTATTAGCAGAATCATACAGAGCTGGGTATTCCTTCACAATATTAATTAACATTGCGGTTTCTCCTCCTGAAAATGTATGACTGTTCCTAGGCTCCATTTTTGTTACAAACTCGTGCCACGTCCAATTGAAGGCTTTGCAATTTGAGGTTATGGTTTATGGTGTTTGGCGGCCGAGATTAACATTGTCCGCTTCAGGAAACAAGAGTCTAGCCGTCAGTATAAAGGGGATAACGATCATTCACGATGTCCGTTCGGCGGACCATTACGAATGAGCAAAATGTGAATTACAAAAATTGTAAGATATTATAAAATTTCAAAAATATACCTAAGTTATAAATTAAAAACTTTATTTATTAATATTATAAATAAATAATTTGTAACAAAAAATAAATTTTAAAAAACACTGCCTTAAAAATCAATCTAATCGTTATAACTTATTATAAATTAATAAATCGTAACAAAAAATAAATTCTAAAAAACACATTGCACATTAAAAAACAATTTAATCGTCAGAATCACATGTAGCATTAATGTTTAGCAAATTTATTGCTATTTTATTTTTTTCGCCCATAGACGGCTTATTAAAGGTATTAGATTTCCTGTTATTCTTTTTTCTAGTGGAGAAAAATCGTTGCTGATCGATTTTTTGTTTTTCTTGTACGCCACTGCAACCAGGAAAATTGTCTAATAATTGTAATTGGGGAGAATCCATTGCATCTAAGGTTGGTTTAAGAGGTGCTAATATCTTCTTTATGACAATGCATTTTTCAATTTTAGTCGCCTCTGTCACAATCGATTTGAATTCTTCAATAAGTTTATCAAAAAATTTATCTAAAGCCGGGTTGACACGTTCCAAGTATACTTGGACAAAGTTTACTTGGACGATGCGCGCGCATTACTTGGATAAGTACACTTTGTCCAAGTTGGTTCACACGTCAAATGACTTGGATCCACTTGGATCGTCAGTTAACATGGCGGATATCGTGTGGCAGGGTGTTGTGCTTGTCGCGAATATGTTAATTGCCGAGATGGTAATTCGCAAAAAAAGACTGAAAGAAAAAATAAAGAAAATTTGGACCTTAAAATGGGTTTTAAAACGTGAGGCTTTTGGTGCTTCTACAAATTTTCTTCGGGTAGTTCCTGAAGAGGATCAAGAAACTTCCAAAAACCATTGACAACCGTGCAATTTGAAGAATTATTGGTCCTTGTTAGTCCAAAATTTCAAAAAAGCGATTCCATCATGAGAAAAGCATTACCTGCAAGATTAAAGCTTCAAATAACTCTTCGTTACTTGGCAACTGGTTGCTGTTTCCACTTGAAAGTTCATTTCGAGTACCCAAATCTTCGAAATCTAATCTTTCTGCCTCGAATAATTCCATAAATTTTATGTTTTCTCTATCAGTAAATATTCTCATATTTTTTTCTTTTGCGGAGCTCCTTTCCGCTGTCCGACTCAGTAGCCGCCATTTTTATTGTTTACAAAATTGTATTTTGGACCAAGTAAGTTAGCCGTCGTCCTAGTAGACTTGGATATAATTTCAAAGCCAAGTTGGCTTTGATGAAACTGTTTACACGCTCAAAGAAGCATCCAAGTAGTGCGCGCGCAGCGTCCAAGTAAAAACTAAAAAATTGAAAGATTTCCTAATGTATTTCTGTCATATTTTTAGTTTAAGAGGATAGTCGGCGAATTTTAGCGCTTGATTTTGAAATTCGCTTGATATTTGGGGTTTTGCTCATAATTTTTTTTCTATTGAAGCTTTTTTAAAATTTCTTTTTTTGGTACACAGAAGAGTCTTGTGGCTACCAATTTCTTCTTTTTTTTTATTTTTGTAAGTCAATCCAAATACTCATACGGAAGCAGTAAAACGGGCTCTTTACAAAAAACGTTCGCTAAGCGGCGTTTTAGATTTTTATAAAAAACTAATTGAAATAATATGTCATTTCCAACGCTAACAATAAGTTAAGGTATAAGCGAAGAGTGTATAGACTTGTTTTTTGTTATAAAAATATTTTTAAACTTTTCACAGCGCTCCAAATATTTCTTAAAATTTTACTTAATTTTTGGAGCGCTGTGAAAAGTTTAAAAATATTGCAAGCAACTGGTGCAAAGGGGAAGAACTAAACGTTCACCCAAGTAAGACCATCATCATTCCATTTACGAGGAGGAGGAAACTAAACCTACAAACGCCTCACCTAAATGGACAAAAAAACGACTTTTCCAATGAGACAAAATATCTCGGAGTTCTCTTAGATAGCAAGTTGACTTGGAATCCACATGTCGACAAAACCATTACCAAAGCTACGGCTGCCATATGTACATGCCGTAAACTCTTCGGAAGAACATGTGGGGACTCCAACCAAAGATGACCTACTGGTTATACACCACGGTGGTGAGACCCATCGTCACATATGTCTCCTTGGTATGGTGGACGAAAACGAAAGAAACTACCACGCAAAACAAGCTACAGAAACTGCAGCGGTTAGCGTGCATGGGAATCACAGGGGCTATGGATACCACCCCCTCGGCGGCACTGGAGGTAATGCTGGACCTTTCTCCACTGCATCTGCTGGTACGGAAGGAGGGCCTGCTAGCTGCCTTAAGAATTTCGCAAAACAAAAACCGCAAAAGTGGAAACCTGCAAGGCCACTTGAAGATTCTTGAATCTCTGGAACCAGACTTCACAACTAAACCATCGTATATAATGCCGAGAAGTTTTGAATTTGAAACTCCGTTTGAAGTGGTTGTCCAAGACCGCCAAATGGTAAAACACACGTTAAATCACTTGGATCCCAAGGTATCCTTGTGGTTCACGGACTAATCCAAATCCAATAGAGGAACAGGTATAGGCATATATGGACCCGGTTATAGGATTTCCATGGCATTGGGAACATTCCCAACTATTGCCCAGGAGTGCTTACGACAGAGACTCAAAGGAGCACAAATATACATATTGACCGACAGTCAGGCAACGATTCGGACTTTAAAGGCCCACAACCTTGAGTCCAAATTGGCCAGGGAATGTCGACAATCCCTGAAGCAACTGGCAAAAGGAAACAAGCTTGTCCTAATATGGGTGCCAGAGAATACAAGGCAACGAAATTGCTGATGAGTTAGCAAGATCGGCCTCAAACCTTACACCGAGTGGTCCAGAACCGTTCTGTGGGCTGAACAAGACACATCTACGGGAGGACATCACACGGTGGGAAAGGGATAGCATAATGTCCCACTGGAGTCATACTCCAGGTTCAAGACAGAGGAAGAAATTCATTGAGTACTCGCCCAAGAAAGTCACAAAGCTTCTCGACCTAAGTAGGAACGAACTGAGGCTCATCACTGGCCATTTAACTGGACACCGCCCATTGAGATATCTCAAGAAAATGGGCAAGTCAGAAATTAGAACTTGCAGATTCTGTGGCCTAGAAGATGAAACTTCGGAGCACATCATTTGCGAATGAAACGCATTAGATTTGATCACTTTGGCTGGACAACTCTAATTCCAGACGAAATCAAGGTTATGTCTCCTAAGGATCTAATCAGCTTTATTAAGCATTTATATATCCCAGGATTCCACTAGAGTAAGGGTTGAAAAAAAGATCAAAAGGGTCGCAGTTCGGTAAGGCTCATTTGCAGCCAATCGCCCTCCTGGAACCCCCATAGCAATTTGTGCCCCGAAGTGCTAAATCCGTCCCTGAGCAGAATTCTCAAATATATTTAAATCGACCGCAAAATTAATTCTAACGCCCTTTTTTTAATTTTTAAAAATCACTTTACCGCTTCAAAAAGTAAAATAATTCAATTTTTACAAAATCTCAATTTTTTAATGTTCTTCTTAGAATTTTTCAACAAACTCGGATTTATTTTTTGCAGAATTCTCTAGTTTATTTAAATCAACCACAAAAGTAATTCTAGCTCAGTTGGTTATTATTTTATAGATTTTTAAAAATAATTTTACTGTTTCAACAAGTATTACAATTTTTACAAAATCTAGTTTTGTTTAATTTTCCCCTTGATTTTTTTCAACAACTCGAGTTAATCTTTTGCAGAATTCCTTAATTTGCTCAAATTAACTACAAAATTATAGTTTACTTGGTAATTTTTTTATAAATTTTTAAAAAGCATTTGACAACTTCAAACAGTAAAATAGTGCAATTTTTACAAATTCCCTTTATTATGTTTACTTTGGATTTTTTCAACAAACTGGTTAATTTTTGCAGAATTATCTAATTTATTCAAAATAATTATTTTGCAGCTTCAACAAAAGTGTAATAATGCAATTTTTACAAAATCTCAGTTTTTTTAATGCTTGGAACAAACTCGGGTTAACCTTTTGCAGAATTCTATAATTTATTTAAATCGACTGCAAAAATAATTCTAGCTCGCTTAGTTATTTTTTTTTATAATTTTTAAAAGTTATTTTACCATTTTTCAACAAATTCGGATTATTTTATTGCAGAATTCTCTGATTTATTCAAATCAGCCGGAGAATAAATTCTAGCTCACGTGGTTATTTTTTTATAAATTTTTAAGAATCATCTTGGAGCTTCGACAAGTTAAATAGTGCAATTTTTAGAAAATCTCAATATTTTTAATGTTCCTCTTGAAATTTTTCAATAAACTTAGTTTCATTTTTTACAGAATTCTTTATTTTTTTTAAATCAACCGCAAAATTAATTCTATCTCGCGTGGTAATTTTTTTACAAATTTTTGAAAGTCATCGTACAATTTCAACAACTGAAATAGTGTAATTTTTACAAAATCTTAAATTTTTTAATCTTCCCCTTGGATGTTCCTCGGGATGTGATTTTTTGAGACATTCGCGGAGATTCGCTCATTTCTTTCTGAAGATTAATGAAAATTATTTATTATGAAATGAGCGAATCTCCGCGAATGTCTCAAAAAAAATCTCATCCCGAGGAACATCCAAGGGGAAGATTAAAAAAATTAAGATTTTGTAAAAATTACACTATATACATACATACATTCTAAGCCATTTTTTTCTAAACAAAAAGTGTTTTTTTGATTAGACAGCTTAGAAATTCATTAGAAGATTAAGTTATTTAAGGACTTTTGAAAGGGTTATTTAGAGAATCTGTATTAACAGGGTGTTCATTTTAAAACGATCCACTAGGGTGGATATTTAGGAATAACTCTAGAAAAATTAATTTAATGAAAAAATACCGTGGATCTTCTTGCAACAAAAGTAAAGTTTCCCTCCCTTCCGAACAACCCTTTCAATTATTTAAACGGGAAAAGGAATCGAGTGATACGTTATTCGAAAGCATTTTTTACAATTTGTGACACTTTAAATAGTAAATAGTAAAAATTGATTTTTAGGCATTTGTAATCAAAAATTGAACAAAAACTCTTCAATTTGAATTCAGTTTTCATATAAAATTTTTGTTTTTCATGTACAGGGCGAATTAAAATAATTGTGGTCAATTCAAATTTCCCACCTAAAAATCTGGGGAATTCGTTCGCTTCAATTTCATAGTAGCACAAAATCATGACAAAATTATAACAAATTAATTTTTCTTCAAACGTCATTAAAGTACAGTCTTCTGTGACGTTTGACAGGCTTTAAAATGTCACTTTTTATGTTCGTTGATTCTGTGGTCACTTTGTACTGCCTAGGAGTAGAAATTAAATTCCGCTTATTCCGCAACCCAATATACATTTATTGAAATTCAACAATGGTAATTATAATGAACATTAAATTATAATTTTAAGAAAGTAGAAATGAATTTTAGGCAACTCAATATACATTGTATTGTGTGTTGTATGTAAATTAAATGTCAAATTCTAAAATTATTTACAGGGTGAGCTATAATGATATTGTGATCAATTCAAATTTCCCGCCTAAAAATCTGGGGAATTTGTATACTTCCAGTTCAAAGTAACACAAAATCATGTCAAAATCAAAACAAAAGCAGAGGCGTAGGTGTAATTTTTACCGCTGTCAAAACTTCAGATTTTTGAATTTCGTTATTGTGCCTTCTATTTCATAAACGTCAGTTTTTATCAAAATTAATTTGCATAAATCTTTGTTTTGTGTTAGCATCTGCCTGGAAAATGAAGAAATACATTTTCAATATTTGACATTTGCTGTGAAATTAGAGATTTTGGAAAAAAAAATTCTACGCCATTGGATTACTAAAAGATTTTCTTTTTAAGATTTCAGTTGTACCAGCCTGCGTATTTGGTTGCCTACATATGAAACCAAAATCATTTTAACTCACCCTGTACTATTTTTAACTACGAAACGAGGAGCGAAACGAGGAGTGACAACTTACATTATAAAAGTTACTAGAAAAATAACCAAACATATTTTGACAGGAACTTTAGGTTATTTTGATTTTTTAATGATAAAATATGTACAGAAACATAATTAAATTCCCCATTTCTTTGCACTGAATACAAATTTATATATGTAAATACATTATACTTTATTTTTTAACTAGGAGGAGTGACAGGAAAGGACAACTTACACTATAAAAGTTACTAGAAAAATACCCAAACAGATTTTGATAGGAACTTTAGGTTATTTTGGCTTTTTAATGATAATATATGTACGGACACATAATTAAATTTCCCATTTCTTTGAACTGAATACAAATTTATACATGTAAATACATTAGTAATTCAAATTTTATGATTAATATTTTGAGGTTATTTGTCAAAATTCATTCAAAATAATTATCCGGTGTAAATCTAGCTGACTTTTAACCAATCAGGGACGTTAATTTTTGGCATTTTAACGCGTGAAATTTAAATCACTCCTCCTAGTTAAAAAATAAAGTACAGGGTGAGCTAAAATGATTGTGGTCAATTCAAATTTCCCGCCAAAAAATCTGTGAAATTTGTTCGCTTCAAGTTCATAGTAACACAAAATCATGCCAGGGTAGGGAATCTCCCATATTAAAAGTTTTTTCCCTAAGTTCGCGAGGACCCCTACGTGATGGCGCTGCTATATTAGTTTTTTAGGCAACTTTTTTTACAAATCCTTGCCCCTCTATGCTTTCACTTAATCAAAAAATATAAAATAAATAAAAATTTGGATAATAAATCAATTTTTCAAAAGTAAAAAAATCCATTACATTTTTTGAATTGTTTCTTTAATTTTCTTAACTTTGGATAATTTTAAAAAATTATAATTTTTATAGTAAGCTTTGGAAGTAATGTCACCGTCATACTTCTATTTTTAACTTCGTTTTTATTTTTGGGCTTTTCGGTGTGTGTTTTTGTGTTAAAATTTTAAGTATTATGGTCTGTTATACGATCAATAGTGAATTTTTACCAAGAATAATTTCTAACTTGGAACTTGAACAAGTGATTTGCAAAAGTTGTAAAACTAAAATATCCCAAGTACCTTTGAACTCTTCAAACAGTACCAGCACAAGACCTCAAAATTATTTTATTTTTGAAATTAAGTATTAAATGTTTTGTAAGTATCCATAAAATGTACTCATGTACAGAAACATAAATAAATATTAACCATTTATTTATATTTGTTTCTTTTTGTTCAAATAGCTATAAGTTAAAGTGCAGAAAAATGTTTACTTTTTATTAAATATTCTAAACGACAATATTTATAAAAAAGGAAATATTAAATAAATTTTAAAATGATAAGCTTATTTTAGAAAATTTTTATATTTTTCCCGCCGTTTAAACGTCAAAGTTGCGGGGGAACCCTTTCAGATGGCGCCTATTTTTGATGTCCGAAAATTTTGTATCCTAGTTAGCTATTTATTTTATCTATGATCATGTCAAAATTAAAACAAAGTAACTAAACTACACAAAAGCAGAGGCGTAGGTCGAATTTTTACCGTTGTGTCAATTCTTCGGATTTTTGTATTTAGTTATTGTGCCTTCTGTTTCATAAACATCAGTTTTTATTAAGACTAATTTGCACAAATCTTTATTTGTGTTAGCATCTGCTTCCAATATGATGGTCATAATTTTCAACATTTCACATTTGTTGTAAAATTCCAGAGCTAATTTTACTTTTTTTATTTTCAGAAAGACGAAACCTTAGTAAATAACTTAAATTTGTATATTGGTTTAGAATTCTTAATTTGTTATGAATATTGTATTCATTTTGAAAAAAATATTTGCTACGCCATTGGCTTACTAGGGGGTTTTCTTCTCAAAGGACCTTATCGTTTTCCTAGGTGTTTTTGGGCAAACATGAAAAATAAGTTAAACCTATAAAAATTAACTAAAATACCCCCAATATTAATTATATTTCCAATTTCTTCAATAAATATGAATTATAAATACATTTATGAGATTTTACATTATTTAAAAAAATATTTATTAACACGACAACAGCGGATTTTAAAATTCAAATTTTGACAAGTACTGTCAGATAAATTTTAATTACCTTTCATTTACGTTTAAATTGAAAGCAAATGACAGTTGAAATTAATAGGGTGTTTTTCTTGTGGAACCTATGTTAATAATCGAATACAATCGCCAAAAGGATTAACCTGATGGTAGATACAAATGACCTTTATTATAAGGCACTTTAGAACAATGGTTACTGTTACAAACTAGAAGTAATGCCCGGGCTAACAAATTCGTACGCGCCTTACAAAGGTATCTGGCGACTGACTCACTGTGACTCACACTGGATTGAAATGTTTCCCACATTGGGTGTTATTGTCATGCGCACACATTGCTTGCATTTGTACGTTTATTTATAAAAACAGCTAAAACCGGCGCGTACACATAAAAAGAAATGAGGTACGCGCTCATGTAACATTCTGGAATGAAACATTCTAGCAAAGGAGAAATAACTTTCCGAATGTCGTAAATAGTATCTTGCCTACTTGACAGGAGGTGCTTAGAAGTGCCAGAGGGCGTGTCCTACAAAAATAGAAGGAATTTACAAGCCCTTTGCCGCCACCGAGATCCCTTATCGGTTCTACTTTTTACTAATAATTATTTTGCATAATTATTCTGAATTTAATTTGGACGTTTCGTTTGAGAGGTAATAATTTCAATGTTGCCTGATTGTGCAATAAAGTCTTACGATAACCTGTAAAAGATATTTTATTTTTAATTGACGCCTTAATATTACAAATCTTATTACAACTATTAAAACTATAGCCATTGAATTTACAGTAAAAGTTTCAGAGCTCCAGGGAACTGGAAAAGTCATTTTTTATCAAATATTTTAAAAATTGCAAAAAAACGACAACTGTGTAAAAATTGTTTAATTGTAAAAAATATATTCTTAAATTATAAGTTTATTTGAATAAAATAAATACTTAAAAATTAATTTCTAATCAAGTCATAACATATATGTACTTAATTGTATAATTTTTATACTATTAAAGTCAATAACTCATAGTAAATAAATGGCATAGGCAACCAAACTACTTTGTTTCTTAGAAACACCGAAGAAAACACCAGCATCGTTGTCTAATTGTGCAAAAATTAATTAATTTCAATTGCGTTTTTTGGCGAAAGCGGTCTCCTAACGAGCGATATATTTTACACTATTGTATATTTATTTCTTATTTATATGTGGCATAAGTTTCATTCTTGTACAAAATGCTCCCAAAACCCGATAAGGTCCTTTGTAGTTGTACCAACCTGAACATTTGGTTGCCTACATATCAAACCACAATCATTTTAGATCACCCTGTATATGTAGACTTCACAAGAGCACGATATATCGAATTTTTTACCGTTACGTCAATACTTCGGATTTTTGTATTTCGTATTAAGCCTTCTGTTTCGTAGTTTCATAAACATCGGTTTTTATCTCGACTACTTTGCGTAAATCTTTGTTTTGTGTTAGCATGTCACCATTTTCAACATTTGACATTTGTTGTAAAATTAGAGAGCTAATTCTACGTTTTTAATTTTCAAAAACACAACCTTAATAAATAACTTAAATTTGTATATTTGATTTTTGTTTAGAATTCTTGATTTGAAAAAAAAAACCATTGGGTTACTAGGTTTTCTTTTTTCAGTTGTACTAACCTGCGTATTTGGTTGCCTACATATCAAACCACAATTATTTATCATTGTTACAAAAATGCGCCCCTATAATATTTTATAATTCTATATGAAAAATAAATTCTATTTGAAGCGTAACCAGTTGCGTTTTTGATAAATTTTTTATTATAAATGCCCAAACACAATGCAATTGAATGTAAAACACGATTTGTATGCAATAATTGATCCTAATAAATCTTCATTAAAAGGTCAATTTTTTAAGTTAACATGGGAAATACGTTTATCATGAGATAAAAATGAGTAATATCATGTAATATGTATTGCACTCAACAAATTACATCCTAAGTAGGAGACACGACACTTGTTACGCAAATTACTAAGTGCAACTTTGTATTGGAATTAAATAAACAATAGCCAAATGTTTTATCAAAAAAAAAACTCGAATATAATCTTTATTGATATTAATTACACGTTGTGATATTAAATTCGAGTCCGTCATTTAATGATGATTCGTGACCATTGTTTTCATCTGTACGATGAACAAAAAATAAATAAAAACTAAAAAGCTGCTAGTTTACGCATGAGTCACGTATCGGCGAGTAGATTATTACCGCCAACGGGTTTCCTTGTTTCGTAGTTCCCAATAATTTCATTCTAATTACAGAATACGAACAGAAAGAGCAGCAATGCAGTTTTCTTCGGCATGAGCGAGACAAGAAAATCGATGAACATCCCTACCCAAAGTGTACCGACGAACACACAAGGCTCATAGTATATTTTTTGAAGTTGGAAAGTCGACCTTAAAGTGAAATTTAAATTGTCAGTACATATGTACCGAGGTCAATAAAGGTGAAAATCAGTAGCTTAAGGTATGTACAATAGTCCGTACGTGTTTTCTCTGCTTTGTACTGGGGAATTGTATACTACTTGCACTAACCTAACAGCTGACTGTGACTGTGAGTACCAATATGAAAGGAATATTCAATTATAATGTAAAAGTTAGTGTGTGGTAAGCAGCGCGGATATTTTTGGGCTTAAAACAATGGGATATTAAACGTTCACTTGTAAGTTTTTTATCTTAATTACTAGGTATGTCACAAATTTTAAATCTTGTTCGTAAAAATGTTACAATCTACTTGATTTATATTATATTGATTTGTTTATTAAAATTTTAACTTTACCTCAAAGTTTTTTTTAATAAGGTAATTACTTCCAACATTTTTTAACATCAATAAATTTTTCTCTTAGAAAAATTCTTGAAAATTTTAAAGTTAGATAGGAATAATTAATATGCAGATAAATTATTAAATTTATTATTAAAAAAAAATAATTATCGATATTTTTGCAGCATGATCTTTTAGGGCGAAGGGCTATTGAGTGGGTGGTATTGTTAGAAGGGGAAAATATTCTCATTAAATTAGAATTGGCATTTCCGGATTAATTTCGTGAAGTGAAAGAATTTGTTTTTATTATAAAATACACTACCTAAACCTGGTGTAAACGAATATAAATTTTTATTTTTACCTAAAATATCCAAAAAAAAACGACAATTTTTTTAAATAACACGAGTACAAGAATAATTTGTGTCCATAATTCAAATATATTCTTTAATTTTTTCTATCCTTTTTTTAAGTAAAAATTAATATAAAATTTATATTTATTTATTTTATTATTTATTTTATTGTGACTAGATACAATAAAGTATAATGGCATATGGTATAGTCATTAAAATACAAAATTACAAAATACACTAAATTAAAATAATCATAATTTATACATACATAACTTTATGTAAAATATAAAAACTATCAATGATTTAGAAACTCATCGATGGAATAATAAGCATTTGCTAGTAGATATACAGAGGGGTGCACAAAAAACGGCCAACGATGTAGCTTCGTTATTTCTTATCCGATTGTAATAAGTGATATGTCAAATTAAATGGTTTGGAGAATACTACTTTCAGATAATAAAAATATAATTTTATTTTTGAAAAAATCAGAGGAGGAGGGGGCAACTTTTCTTTTTCAAATGGCAACATAT
Organism: Stenus bimaculatus; assembly: GCA_963971135.1. Lineage (NCBI taxonomy): Eukaryota > Metazoa > Arthropoda > Insecta > Coleoptera > Staphylinidae > Stenus > Stenus bimaculatus. The sequence goes on along the minus strand of OZ020180.1, from coordinate 63,944,744 downwards.
TTTTTTCGATTGAGAAAAATCATAAACAAAAATAATCTAAACCAATGATACCAATATTTTTTTTAAATTAATTTTTGTAAATTTTTTTTTTAATTTTTTTATTAGTTTTTTTTAATTTAATTAATTTTTTTTGTTTTTGAGTTTTCAGTTTTTTAAAATTTTGTTTTTTAATTCATTATTAATAATTTTTAATTTATTAATAATAAATTAAAAAACAAAATTTAATAAAATAAAAAACTTAAAAACTACTGAAAACAATTGAATTAAATTTAAAAAAAAAATAATAATAATAAAAAAATTTAAAAAGAAAATTAAAAAAATTATTTAAAAAAAAAATATTGGTATAATTGGCTTAGACTATTTTTTTTAATGATTTTTTTCAATCGAAAAAAATATGTTGCCATTTGTAAAATAAAAGTAGCCTTCTCCTCCTCTGATGTTTTCAAAAATAAAATTAATTTTTTATTATCTGATAGTAGTCTTCTTCAAACCATTTAATTTGACATATCACTTATTAAAATCGGATAAGAAATAACGAAGCTACATCGTTGGCCGTTTTTTGTGCACCCCTCGGTATTTTTAATTCCAACTTAAATTTTTTAAATTTATTAGCTCATTTAATGTTATCGGGTAGTTTATTAAAAATACGAAGTGATGTTATCCATAGTTTGGTGCAATCTACACGGAGGAATGTACAGGGTGATGATAAAGTTTGGAACCTTATTCATAACTACCGTATTTAATTGTTTTAAAAAAATCGCTCGGACAGGTCAATTTTAGTTTTTAAAATGCCATCTCTTGATATAAAAAAATATTAATGACGTCACTGGTGCTTTAACAATGACGTCATCAGCGATTTTTTTAAATGGAAGCCCCCACTTTTTTTTACTCATCATCGATAGAAATTCATGTCACTTAAACAATGATATAAAAAACAATTAAATTTTTAAACAAATTTTTGAATAAAAAATCTTTTTAATTCAAAAAAGGAAATTTTTATTTTAACGAAAAAGGTTTTATAAAAATAAATTAAAATGAATTTGAAGTTACCAATAATAACAAAAGAAAGTAAATGTTTAAATAATGCGCATTCTAATGCAAATGTTAAATGTATTTAACAAAATTTAATAAATAATCTTGAAAAACTAATTTTTTGATTCCATTTAAATGTAAGGAAATTTACAAAAAATAAAATTTTAAATTTACCATTTATTGAAACGGCCCAAAATAAATCTTATACAACATTCAAATTTTTCAAATTTAATAGTAGAAATTAATTTTAAGTTTATATTAAAAAAATTTTAAACGAAAATTTGTTTACAAATGCAACAATTTTTTATATCATCGTTTAAGTGACATAAATGTCTATCAAAAACCAGTGAAAAAAGTGGGGGTTTCCATTTAAAAAAATCGATGATGACGTCATTGCTAAATCACCAGTGACGTCATTAATATTTTTATTATACCAACAGATGGGATTTTAAAAACTAAAATTGACCTGTCCTAGCGATTTTCTCAAAAAAATTAAATACGGCAGTTATGAATTAGGTTCCAAACTTTATCATCACCCTGTATAACTTTTTAGATTAGCGAGTGGAATAAGAATTAATTTTTTTTTTATAAAACTTGCATTGCAGAATTTAAGATGTAGACACACGGAACAGTCAAAAGATCTAGCTTAATAAATATTGGTCTACAGTGATCTCTAAACTTAGCCCTATATTATGCGTTTCTGCATTAAAAATACTTCCCGATCATAAAGTGAGTTGCTCCAACATAATATCCCATAATTAATCGCAGAACATACGTGTGCATAATGCATAATAGAAGGTACTACGAGTCTTGTTGTTCACTTTATTTTTAAGCTGATAAATTGCAAAATTTAGTGAAGATAATTTAGCGCACAGGTTTATAATATGATATTTCCAAGTAAGATCAAAAGTGAGCCGCAAAAATTTAATTGTATTATCCTCGTGAATATTTATATCTCCCGCTCTGATGAGAAGACTATCATCATATAAAAAAACTTATGAAATAATATTTGTATCAGTACCTTCTTAAAAAAGATAAAAACAAAAATTGTTAAAAAATTTAAAAAACTGTATTCGTATTATTGGCTGAATTTATTTTTGAAATTAAATACTTATTTTACTATTTGAAAAACAAAAGTTGACTATCGTTTTTCGGATGTCGAAATCTTTTACTATCTGATTGTACTCAGGGGCGGAAAATGTAAATTAGCTACATTTTTCGAGAAAACAGCAAACAGCGCACAATTTTTCATTCGATCGGGCGGTTTTGTGTATGCAAAGATATGGGTTTATAATATGTGTTATCAACTACACTGTAGTGGAAAAAAGTAGAGAACTTGTTTGTAAAGCAAATACATAATTGGATATTGGATATGAAGAATTAATGCTAAAGTTATTATTATTAAAGTTTAAAATAATACAGGATATAAAAATCTCCAAGATTTATACAAATTATTGTTTTATTTGATAATTTGTATCTGTTTAATTATAATATAAAAATAAAAATCGTAGCTTTTTCAGACTATACAGGGTGTCCCATTTGACGTTGGACTGTATGGGTATCTTTGTTATTATTGGAGATAGAAAGTCGGTTAAGTGGACAAAGTAGTAGAGATTTTTTCGAATATTAATAATTCATTTACAAAAAATTTGAATATCACATCATTCCAACGCTATCTTGAAAAAACAAAAAAATGCGATTTTTAAAATATAACTATAACTTCTTTATTTTCTGTGGTACCAAAAAAGTTTTTTAACATAATACAGACAATTTTTTGTTTACCATGCACTAAAACAAATAAATATTTTTTTTCGCTAACGGATTGACCGGAAATGAACCAAACTTATTTTTTTCTTATGGCAGCCATATTGTATTTACACATATTCGGAATCAGTATTTTTTTCTGAGTAATTTGGTATACCATATGTCATATTTAAAAAAAAAAATAAAATTATTTCTATTTTTCTTAAAATATTACATATGATATATCAAATTACTTAGAAAAATACACTAATTCAGAATATGTGTAAATCCAATATGGCTGCCATAAGAAAAAAAAAGTTTGGTTCATTTCCGGTGAATCCGTTGGCGAAAAAAATATTCATTTTTTTTACTGCATTGTACACATAAAATTGTCTCTATTAAGTCAAAAAAATTTTTGGTACCACCGAAAATAACGAAGTTATAACCATATTTTGAAAATCGCATTTTCTTGTTTTTTCAAGATTGCGTTGGAACGATGCGATATTAAAATTTTTTGTAAATGAATTATTAATATTCGAAAAAATCTCTACTACTTTGTCCATTTAACCGACTTTCTATCTCCAATAATAACAAAGATACCCATATGGGACACCCTGTATATTTATAAATACTTTTTTAAATTATCGACGTTTCGGAAATTGGTTGTTTCCTTTATCAAGATTTAAATTTAAACATTTTTAAAAGAAAATATTAAATGTAGAGATATTGCTAGTTATCTAATAAAACAGTTATAGTCTAAGCGGCGGCGACACTAAGTCTAGTGTGATAAAACTTTTCAAGGTCGTACATATAATTCGTTACGTCATTGATGGGAGAACACAAAATGGAACTGCTGCCACGTGTAGACCGAACGCCACTATAAAATTTTTTTTTTCAAAATTTTTAATTTTTTCTAATGTCTAGTATCATAAAACTTCAGGATTCTGATTTCTCCTTGCGACAGAGGAGGGTTAGGGCTATAAAAAAATGCGGTGCTGCCAGTCTCCGAGAGAACGCTTATCAGTGGCAGCAGGAAAATAAGAGATTCTACAAATTCGATTTTCCAAAATTGGCAACCACTTTTACTGACGTCTCGTAAAAGTGGTTGCTTATTACTGACGTCTCGTAAAAGTGGTTGCTTACTTTTGAAAATGATTCCCACTTTCGGGTTGCTGCCTCGGTTCCTATCAGGTTTGGGGGCATTTTTTTATAGCCCTAACCCTCCCCTGTCGCGAGGAACGAGGAATAATCAGAATACTGAAGTTTTATGATACTAGATATTTAAAAAAATAAAAATTTTGAAAAGAAAATTTTTATAGTGACGTTCGGTCTACACGTGGCAGGAACCGAGGCAGCAACCCGAAAGTGGGAATCGTTTTTTTTCTTTTTATCTATACCAAAAAAATGCAAACGGTTTACGGTTCACGAAAACGTCCTACATCTTTACATATTTTAGACGTCTGAAAAAGGTAAAAGAAAACACACTCATTAAAATAGTTATTTATGCACCTAGGTAGTAAAGTGACTGATTTTAATCTCGACGATGTTTTGTTTCCCGAGGCAAAGCCGAGGGAAACAATCAGAGGAGGGATTAAATTCACTTTACTACCTCGGTGCATATAGAATTTTTTGCACTTTTTTAATAGGTAAAAGTTTCCACAATAATTTAATTATATGGCTATCGCTGTGACTAATATCGGTTGTCGTCGGACGGCGACGGATATTTTTATTCGCCAGTCATAATGATTTATACAGCAATTTTCATAAAATATAGATAATTGTAGATTAATATTATAATTATTGTAATTGATTTTATAAATTTAAAACAATAATAATTAACTTCACAATAAATAAAGTAGGTAAGTTTTGATGCAGGAATAAAGTTTACCAAGTTTAAAAGATTTTGCCACATTTACAGATCTAACTAATTGATTGAATCGATTCTGTGTACACTTAAAACACCTTTAAATTTAAAATTTAGTATCAATCTATAAAATAATAAACCGTACATAATACAATCCCCGACCCCAGAATAAAAATCAAGTTCCCTTCCAAACCAAACCAAATAAATTTATTAGAGGTTAGAATTCACTCAATATATTGGTGGTGTTTAGACTAGACTGAAGTTTGCAACGATTGTGATTTCGCGGCAAATTCAGACAAATTACAAGATTTTGACTAATTTTAATTTTTAATGACAAGTTACGTGAGCGGGAGTAAAGTGATGACAAATGACGTGGGAGGGAGTAAAGTAATGACAAGACAGGGAGTAAAGTAAAATTTGACAAGAGACAGGAAATGTGACGTTTTAGTCTCTATCAATAAGGACTAAACTAGCTCATTATATATAGAAAGTGCAAAAAAGTCATTTTTTATAATTTTTTAAAAAGTTAAAACATTTTTTTAAGGAAAGGGGCAGTGTTTCTAATATGTTGCACCCTGGGTCCAATAATAATAATTATTATTATTATTAATTGGTAAATCGTGGATTGATTTCTAGGCTTTTATTATTTCTATTCAGAAATAGAAAAAATCCAAAAAATGTTTGTGTCTGAAAATAAAAATAAGGATTTAAACAAAGAATTATTATGAGAAAACTAATCTCTCTGTTTATTTTTACATTTATTATAGTAATGAAATTTTCTTGATGTTGCCTGTCTATAGTAACAGTACAAATAGCAGATGGATTGTAACAAGAGATTTTCAAATAATTACCCCTTACCTGCTTTCAGCCTCTAGCGGGGGGTTGATGTCAACTTAATAATTTCAAATGGTAATAAGGGTCAAAATGCATAAAAATAAAAAGTACGAAGATCCAGATTTAGAACTTACAACAGTGTTTTTATATTAAAATTTGGTACATAATTTGCTGAATTAAGTCTATTTTTCAGTATTTCACTTCAATTTTTGGATTAACTCTCAGACAGGTAGATTTTTGTTTCCGGGAGAGTATATTTATTAGTTTGCATTAGAACATATTTTAAAATCAATGTATGTACATTTTCCTTCCGCAAAATTCGGAGTAGACCTTTCATCGTACTGTTGCTTTTCGTTATGCTAGTGTAAGTACCTACATACAGGTTAGGCTACCTTCCGGTTTCTGTATTATGCTATTTTCCGTTATGGTTCTTTCCGGTTTTTGAATTATACGGTTTCTGTATTATGCTATTTTCCGTTCTGCTGCTTTCTGTTATGCTAAATTACCTTTGGCCACTTTCCGGTTTCTGGATTATACTGTTTTCCATTTCGGCTATTTTTCGTTCTGCTGCTTTCCGTTATTCTAAGGTATATTATGCTGCTTTTCGGTTTCTGGATTACCTATGCCGATTTCCTTTATGCGCACCTAAAAGCCCTGGCCTGATACAGAGGTGGGCGATTGCCCACAGTGTGGAATTTTGGGGCGGCAAACGGTAAATTAGGAAGAGACTTTGCTTAAATTAAAATTAAAACAAAAATTTATCTATTTCTGTAAAATCGTTTTTGAGTCGTAATTTCACAGCAATTTCTTCATTCTTCACCACAAAATTCGGAATTTCACTCCGAAACTAAATCAAAACTAGCTGACCTACTCTTTACACCCAAAACTTACTAAAGTGTATTGCTAGTTACTGTTACTTTTCTATAAATGATAAAATGAACCTTTGGCTGTCTCAGATGTCTCCGATACTCAAGGAAATCCTGGAATTTTCAGAATTGATGATAACACTTCGACACCAAATTATGAAAAATTCTGCGACCTGGCCTACTCATATAGGAGATTCTGAAAGCTATTTTTAATTAAAATGGGGCATCAAAATCCGATGTATATAATATAATATAAATTTTATAATTTTCCTTCTGATAAAAAAATCGAAAGTTTACGTCCAAATTCTGCTTCGTCTTCTAGTTTATCAACGGAAGATTACAATATATGGAAGCATATCATTCATATTGATCAAATTTTCAAATCCCACGAAGTTTCAAGAAGTCACGTGGAAGCTAAAAAATCTTGGTTTAAACTGTCCCATTGACTTAAACTTACCAAACAATCGAAAAACTTATAAGCATGTATTCAGCGACCGCGAAGAAAATTTTAGAGACGTCGTTAAAGCTAATCACGTCTTTAAGAAAATATTTCTTATGAAGAAATATTTTTTAATCACGTGTTTAACGTTAACCACGTCTCTAAATTTTTCATTACGGTCGCTGAATATACGCTATAGACTTTATCATTGGAATGCGGCATTGTTACGCATTGTATCTGCTATCAAATGTTGGGTCAAAGTTGGTTCAGGGTTCATTTGTTTCATTGTTCACGATAAGAATAAGAAAAAGTTAATTTTGCACAAATATTACATAAGTTATTCAATTCAGTTTCATTGAAATTGCGATAAAAGAATTAAAAAAAATAACAATTATTTAAAATTGTTCTGGACGGGGATTGGCCGCCAAAAAGTGGGTTTGCCCATGGCATCAAAAAAGCTGGATCGGGCCCTGCTAATAAAAGCACTGTTATAAATCTGGTTCTTCGTACTTTCATTTTAATGGATTTTGACCCTTATTGCTATTTGAAGTTATAAAATTAAATAAAAAACGGACTTGTTAAGTTTTCGTTGCTATTATTGGTATTATTTGTATTGTTACCAATTAAAGAGGATTGTTTCAGCTTTCTTTTTATCTCTATGAACATTGATAAAATTGTTATTAGCTTTGTAGGTAGCAAAAATCAGTGACCTAAAATTCAAAACGCTGGAACTCCAAAACAATATATTGCCCTTCCTTTTTTGGCTTTTTGACGATGAAATTTGATCGACCTTCTTACCCAAAGATTGATCATTCACTGACCCTGTACATTGTATATATTATACTATACATTCAGGGTTTAGAAAAAGTTCGGCAATGCCATTTTTATTCATAGTTTAAAACATTTTAAGAATAAAAATTAAAAAAAAATTCACAAACATGGTTTATTTCTAAAATTTTCTAACCAAATTGACATTGTTTTCTGGTTATAAATAATTTATTGTAAAAATAAATAAAAAAATAGGTATTTAAACAGCTAGTGCACTTTTGAATCAAATCGATTCATCGTCAGGCTAAAAAGCTATGTATAAAAAATATGTTCAGGAATCAAAAATTCATTAATCAAATTGATGTTATTTGTTGAAAACACCTATTTTTATTTGTTTTATAATAAATTATTTACAAATAGATTAACAAATATCTACATTACGAATTACACAATAGTAATAAGCTTATTTAAATGTATGAATATACATATATACAAAAATTAAATATATTTAATAAAAATATAATTAACAAATAACAATAAAAAATAATACATATATAAATGTTATGTGAATATTATTTATTATTTTTAATATCAAGTTTTAACAATTGTTTAAATTGATAGACTGAACTAGAGTTTCTAATTTCAATCTTCAAAATATTAAACTGAATCAATCCTTCATGAAATAATGAATTATGAGTTATTCGTTTATGTACAGTTGCTCCCAGCTGGAAGTAGGACAAAAGTAATCACGGTCGCGTATTCTTTGTCCTACTTCCAGCTGGGAGCAACTTTACAGTTTTGATATAAATATTACTTTGTGATCTTGTTTCATAAGAATGAATTTCACTAATTATGTTAATACTTTTAATAGATAATTTGGCAATATTTTATTTATTAATTTATATACCTATAAATGTCATATTTAAAAAATAAAGTATTTCCTTTATTGAAAATAAAGATAAAGTTTCTAGCATCAAATTAATATTAGTATATTTACTACATTTTAGAATTGATCTTAAACATTTGTTTTTTTTAATATCTGTAATTGATTAATGAATCATTAGCATTTAAATAATATATTATTGTTGGGCAATATATAAAATTTAGGTTTATTATAGTTTTATAAATTAATAATCTATTAGCAAAATTGGTTGAATTACAAATTCTCTTAAAATAATTTATTTAATTCATTTTTAATGTGAACTTTAAAATTTAATTTTTTATCAATAGTAATTCCTAAATATTTAATAATTTCTTAATAATCAAATTTTTTATTTAACAAGTATAATGACTAAATAATAATAAATAATTAATTTACTTTCTCCAGAAGTATGTTTGAACTTCATATTTCGTATTTTTATGTTTATAAATATAACATAACATATACAGAGCGTCCCAACTAAAACTTGTCCTATCTTAATTAACGGTCCTTTTTCGATAAAATAATAAAACAGGTCAATTTTTGATTTCAAAGGGGATGCAAGTTTAGGACAGTTTCCAATATCCACTTTCAACACCCTACCTTCCAGCACCCCCTCGCCATATCTTCACAAAAAATCTTAAATTGGAAAGGGGGTCAAGTAATACTTTAAATTATTTTGAAACCTCTAAAGATATTACCATATTTTTTCTTTCTTCGATTCGTTTAGAAGTTTAAAGTTTTTAAGACCTTTAATTTAAGGTATTACTCGACCCCCTTTCCTCTTTAAGATTGAGTGGTGCTATGTACAGGGTTCCAGGTTTGACAAACGTCGAACGAAAACACGAGCTGATTTTCAGTATTCACGTTCAGTTTTTAGTAAAACGCTCGGACAGATTTTTGTTTCATGTTTGCCTCTCGGTGAACTTGATTTTGGATTTAATAACCTTAGGTTTGGGACACATTGTATGTAAAAAAAATTTAAATGGGTATTTATTTATTTTATGTTTTCGAAATCTTATGGTGGATTTATGCTTTATTAAACGAAATACTGTACATCAAAATTAAAAACCGTATGTTACTTTTATCTTTAATTTATTGTTTGTGGTGTAAATATAATTGTTTTTGATAATTTTTGTAAACAATGAGAAAATTAAATTATATTTTTATAACATGTTTTTAAATGTCTATAAAAACAGCTCATATTCATAAACTTCATTAAAATACATATGAATAAATTTTCATTTTCGTGGAATCTGTCATTAAAATTGTGATTTTTTTTGTAATTAAATGATTTAATAAGCGCCTTCCTAAGGTTCTAATTGTATTTTTTTAATTTATAGGTATGCTTGTATATTTCTATATTTGCACTCCGTAGGTTAATGTTAAATTATTTAAAAAAATTCGTACGCCCACATGAAAAAAAGGCAAGCACAAGAAAAACAGACATCGCAAAAAAGAGCACACAGTAAAAAGCTCATATAGAAAAGCAGTCACCTGAAAAACGCAAAAAGTCTACAAAAAAAGCGCACAAGAAAATAATACTCGTACAAATCTCGGCATATATAACTAATAACCTCACAACAATTGATATTCATTAAAGAATGTTTTTTTCACAACAACATTGCCCTTTCAGACCTGTCAGTCTCAATTTTACATATTTAATTGGTATTAGTAAAGATTGAAAGAATATAGTCTTAATTTACTTAAATTAATAATACCTTGTTCACTCAAGGGACAAAATTGTTTAAATAAAAAAGTATTCATGTCTGAAAGGGTTAATAAAAATTTCCAGGTTCAAAATAATAACCACGAACTTTTTCCCATCTTTTATGTTACTTTTATTAGGTTGTATAATTTTCTAAATGGGAAGAGAGGTTTTTATGTGCTGCATCTCTTGGTGTTTCGTATTTTAAATTTTTGTAAGGAATTGTGGTGTAAATTAAAAAGATAGTAATTTTACAAACAATAAAAATTATTATGTACTATACATATAATGCAGTTTCTGTTTTTGATTAACAAATGGTAAATTATTCACATTTTTAGTTCATTCTGGCACTACTTTGTTTACATTTTTTATAGATTTTATTATGTATAATTCGTATGTTTTCTGTAAATTTCTATATTTATTTCCATGAATTTTTGTTTTTTTTTTAATTCAAGGAAACATATGAATACAAGAATTTAAAATGTAATTCTGCATCCTAAAATGCTCGAGGTTTTTCCTTGTGAAAAATTTTAGCCTCATTTTAAACTTTGTAGTGTCATAATACTGATTTTTACCCCTTGGTAGTACTCTAAATCTAAAGAAAATGAAAGACTATCCAAATTCTCAAAATTGATTGAGTGTAACAAAAATTGACTATAGCTGTAAAACCAGACACGTTACATAATTATTACAGCATGCTGCTTACACAATCTTCTTCAAGGTGTAAATTTAGAAAACCAAGGAAACCATTTTACGATTTTGATCAAGAGATTGAAATTTTGGAGCACATGACTGCTCTTGATAAGAGTGGAAGTTACCCTCAGGCTTTCACTCAGAAATTCTTTCAAAAAATAATACCTATTCAAATCATCATCTTTAAAATTAAAATAATAAATGTCTAGTTCTCGGCGTCGCGGTTTCAATAATTCAATTTAAAGTTACAATAATCTTATTATATTATGTGAAGATTATATTCTAGATTTTGAAGGCCTTTCTGCATTTTAGAGTGTTAGGATGACTATTGAAGAAACTGTATTATTATTTTTTCCCATATGGCTTACATTCCCCAGTGACTGGAGCAAATCAATTATTTCTCCTTTTAGTTACCTTGGAAAGTTTGCTCGAAAAAAGTTGGTAAAAAGAACACAACAAATATACATGCACTATTTTACTCTCTTTATTTTAGGTTTGGATTTCATCTTACCAAGTTCACAAATTTTTAGAAAAATAATAATAATGTGAATTCAAGTTTTTTACATTAAGGCCATTATAATCGGTGGCACATTACTATATAGGCAAAATAGGCAATTGCGTAAGGCCTCAAACAAGGGAGGGGCCTCGGGCCTCCAAATAAATTAAAAAATGAATTAATATTATTCATGATATCATGAGGAATTAAAATTAACAGACAATTTAGACCATTAATGGTAAATTCATGATCATGTTTGATCTACATTGGCTGTTAATTTAAATTCCTTATTTTGGCCTTCACCTCAACAAATATTCTTTGCCTGATGATGAAACTATGTTTTTGAAATCCACACAATTTTTAATACAGTCGAACACGGATATAACGAGCAAATCCGGATAAAATTCACGGTTATTACGAGTCTTTTCACGGATATACCGAGTAAATATTTTTTCCTGAGATTCGAAAATGAAAATTAGTATAGTATCGGCGCCTAATAAATGGATGTCGTCTGGACTACTTAAAGACAAATAACCAGTTTCTCTCACCCTCATGAACATTTAAAAACCTGTAAGCAAAGCAACTTTCTTGGGAATAAAGAGGGTGGATGTTCCCAAAAAAGCTTGCTGTTGAAATTTGTTTTGAATATTTATATTTAATCTAAAAACTAATGTCAAAACTTTTGTTAAAATTTGACCAAAATATCTCTAAAAATGTATGTACATGTAAAAAAATTCGTAAACACCCTGTGTTCCGAAAATGTACCTTACTAACAAATATTTGAAATTGGACAAAGTGAAGAATCAGATTCCAGAGTTACCGACTCTTGGTTTGAAGCACCCTGTATATTTCGAAATAGAATAATAACAAGTCAATACCTCTTCATGGTTATAACTCTGTGGTTATAACGATTACCGGTTATATCGATTAAAAATCACCGTCACTTGATGCTCGTTATAATCGAGTTCGACTAAAATTTCAAAATTCTTCTTAACAATATCAATATTTTAGGGTCTCAAAACTCAAAATTACCTAAGGCCTCATAAAGGCACACTGATTATAATTAAATATTTATAGATTATAATTTAAAAAATTAATACCTTGTATCTAGTATTAAAAAGAACTTATGCTTCTCCATTGGTTCAAATCCCTTTGGAAATTTTGCTCATTTTTTTTAGATAAATCAAATTTCGACACTTTCATCCATACTTTTAAATTAACACCGAAATAAAATAACTAGAGAATCCATGAAAGAACCAAAATTTTAAGAAGTTCAAAAATAACTTTAGTACATAAAAAAAATTATGCGAAACTTAATAGTCGCAATAGTCATAATCCGATTAGGGGGGGGGGGGGGGGGGTCGGGGGTTGTGGAAACAAAGCGAATTTCAGTTTTTGTGTATTTAAAATATTTATTTTTATTTACATTTTATTATATTAAAATTATTCTTCCTTTGTCAGTTATAATCGTTTCTAAACCTTTTTTTGGGATGGACACTCAGGATACATAGTCCATTTATTCGATCATCTGTCATTGTAGAGCGCGCCCATGTTTATACTCTACGCGATGTACAATGTACTAAATGTGAGAGTAAAATGAGAAGATATTTTTTAGTTTCTGGAAATAAAAACATAGCTTCCTTCACTAAGTCTTCCATTGTAATCTCGTTCATATTTTTCAATTTGAATTTTTTCGCCCTCCAAAGTTCGTACCAAAGTTCCGCTTCACTAGAAAAATTATCCGAAATAAGGAAATAGTGCGCGTGGTTCTAATTTAAAAATTTTCAAACTGTACTCTTGCACCTTGGCTACGCCCTTGGATATTCGGAAGCCAGAAGACAAGCTTGTAAATTTATGGAAGAACGTTTTGTTACATTGTATTATATAGGCTTCGATATTTACGCTAGGGTGGCAAAATACCCTTCAGCGTTCAGCGGCAACTAAATATTAAATATATTTCTAAAAACCTTTATATTTGATGGTTTCTCGCAAATATTGTTTTTAAAAATTGTATGTCACGAAAAAGAACGATTTTATTATTTCTTTAATATCGAACGTGAGAAATTAAATTTGTCTCTTTTTCGAGATATGACTGTCTTTAATATCTACTAATCAAAACCAATAATGGAAAACAAGGTCTAAATCCACAGACCTTTCTTTTAAAATTATACTTTTCAAGAGCGGTTAATCTCCAAAAATCTCTTTAATGTGCCATATCTGATACTTGATTACCATTAACTGCTAAAATGGAGATTAGGCTTTCTATTACTCACGTCCAGAAAACAGGTCTACTATTTCTCATTAATGATAAAGTAAACAATGGGGAATTGCATTATCAAATTTCGTAACTTTACTGCAATAGTATCCAAATGTTCAGCGATAATACATTAACCATATTATGTGCCATTACACAATAATTATTTGTTAATTTATCATTTTTATCAATAATATGTACCTTATATTAATACAGTGGTATCTATTAAATTTAATTAACAGCCTTTTATTTAGAAATCCTTAGACGGACACTATAAAAATTAGTACTAATAAAGTTTTTATGAAGAATCATAATAGTCATAATAAATTTCGAAACATTCTGTCTCATCATTAGGTAAACAATTTAAAACAAAAATAATGTTACCAATCAATATTTAGGTACATATGTATTTAAATAAATTTCAAGACCTTATCATAATGCACTTACTAGAATTTAATTTTCATCAAAATTTAATCTAAGCTTTTTCGATAATTTCATGCTCTTCTATTAATTATTTTTTATAAAAAAAATCTTTATATAACTTTTGGACTTAACGAAGGAAGGAAGGTGCTAATGTTACCAAGGATATTACGGTTGACGATAGCAAATGATTCATGTATTATGTACATCTTATTGAACTTTTAAAATTTTAGATTTACATACGTATGTAAATACATACTTGAATTAAATCCAATAAAAAAGCATAGGATTTTACTAAAAAATGTAGTATTGGTACATATGTACTATATTATTGTTTATCAGAAAGATTACAATACGACTAGCATTATTTCACTGTTAAAATTCTAATTTTGTGACAAAATAATAATCAAATTTTGAATTTAATAACGATCGTGTCCAGATTTTGTAGATGCTATATTTGATTTACCTGTAAGTAATTAAATATTTCATTATAATTGTAGACAGTAGACAGAATATTTTAACACAGGCATTGTAGTAACGTGAAATTTAAAAGCATATAAAGTTTATTGGCTTCTTATAATTCTACTTAATTATAAAAAATGGCCTTGGTGAAACGAATTTAATTTTTTTATTACATTTTTTAAACAATAATTATTTTGTAACAATTTTGTTTAGGTATGTACCCTGTTTTTATAAAAATATGAGTTTTAACGATAACAAATTTATCTAATGAATTTATTTTAATTAATAAACTAGAATACCGAAGTATGCATAATATTTACATATTATTTTCTTGATAATCATTATCGTCATTTAATTTTATTTCAAAATTAAATATTATTTAAATGCAATTGATATCAGTAATAAAATTATGAAATATGCAAAATGATAAATATATAAATAATAAAGCAATATAAAAATATTCTGATAAGTAATTAAAAAGTAAGTCAAACCACAAATAGAATTGTGGAAAATTTTCAAAACAGCATAATGTACTGCATCAAATTTGACTAGGTGTTAAAGAGTAGTAAATAATAATTCACACAAATTTAAAAAGCTAACTCATAATTTGATAATAATTATTGGCATTGATCAAATTGTTTTAAACCATAATACAGGGTGTCCCAGATTTAAATTTAATTTTTTTTTTAATTATTGGATATAAAAACTTTTTAAACCCTATTAGGTAAAAAATAACTTTTTTCTGCATGGGGTTGTTACTTTTATTAATCAAACAACAATTTGTATTCTGGAAACACCTTGAACTTGTACTAAATTTAGATAATGCATAAATAATTGAATTAAATGCAATTAGGTTTCCACAATCTAACTTTAATAAGTAATAATGCAAAATATTATTGATTAAGTAACTCATTAATGTTTTAATCCATAATGTTTTCTAGATATTTTGTTCTTTTTTTATAAATTACATACATACAGGGTGCACGTTCGTGGTAGGTAAGACTTTAAGGTTAGAAAGTTGAACAAATTTCATCGTCAAAAAGCTAAAAAAATCATCACCATTTATAGCGTTTTTTTTTTATTTTTGGTCACCGATTTTTGACACATGAAATTTAAAACCACCTTCTTTGAATTAGTAATAAAAAAGCAATGGAAATCGTTGACAATATGTGAAATAAAAATAAAAAGGTCACAAATAAAAAAAAATTAAACTTTATTTATTTATCTCAATGTTATGAAATTTTGTTATTAACTTTGGATGATATTTCAATAGGATTAAGTTAAAACAACTTCTAATAAGAAGTTATTTTAAATTAATACTATTGAAGAAGTATCTTCCAAAATTAATAGAAAATTTCATAAAATTTACAAATTTGACAATGTATTGGCAAGTGAAGGAAAATAACTAGGCACTCAAAACTTTCATGATTTGTAGGGATACTTATGTAGTTTTAGAAGACAAGAAGAAAATACCCCTCTAATAGTCTTCGTTTTCATAAACTGCAACAAAATTCTAAAAAAAATTTATTTTTTTTTACTTGTGACCTTTTTATTTAATATTATATATTGTCAACGATTTTCTTTGTTTTGTTATCATACTAATAAAGGGGGTGGTTTCAGCTTTCAAGTGATATTTGATTAAATTGTTATTACGGATTTACTGACGTGTGGCAAAAATCGATGATCAAAAATAAAAAAACACCGTAAACACATAACTATAAATGATGGACCCCCAGTTTTTTTAGTTTTTTGACGATGTAATTTGTTCTACTTTCTAATCCCGAAGTTTTATCTACCACCAATGGGACACCCTGTATAAGTAAACTAAGCAAGATATTTCTATATGAAATTTTAGAATTTATGAAAAAGCAGTTTTTGAAAAATAAAACTTGTATTCGTCTTTAAAAAAATATACTACTACAACATATTAGATTAGATTAAAAGTCATTAAACTAAATTCTGGCATTTAGAAAAGAAAATAGACATATACAAAAGAATATAATGACCTAAAATTACCTTAACCTTGGACCCCTCTAATTAATTCTGTGCGAGGTTGCAGAAGACAAATATACGCCAGATTGTAGTCTAATAATAAATAAATTTTGCTTAGAAATCAGAAAAAAATTGTAAATCTGTCAGAGGAAACTGGAAATTTCCTGGTTAGAGATTCAAATTAATTATCAGTGATTCCCTGATAATTTCCAAAGAAGGTCCAGAAAAGTGGGATGGATATTCTATTCCCTGTTATTATCTCCAACGAAAAATTTATCGCGGACATGACAATATAATAAAAATACATAATTTTTATTTGATAATCTGTAATTTAAAAGCCACTGCATTTTTGGACCCTAGAAAATTAGAAAATTAGCTAAATATGAGTAATTTCTTATAAAATTTGACTATGGTGTATGGTTCAAGAAAACACATTTTGTGCACTAAAATTTGTTTGAATATCACTTCCGGTTTACCGGAAATAACATCAATTGTTTTTTTTTAAATGCAATGGCATATTTTTTTGTTCATAGTTGAAAACAATTTTACATATTAGGTATATTCGTGATATTTTTATATTTTTTTTTAAATTAAAAAATTTTAAATTTTTTTTTCTTTATCCGAAGTTGATAGATACTACCAAAACTCATTCTAAATAATACTAACACGTAAATAAAATTGTAATTTATAAAATTATTTAAATAACTCTGTTTTTAAATGCAAAGTTGTGAAACATATGTAGGGTCAAATCCATTTGCATGTGCTTATTTTTCATATTTTTATTTTTTTCATACTAGAAATTTAAAAATAGGCACGGGCAAAAATAAATATCTCAAAAACTATTTAAATAATTTTACAAATTACATACAATTTTATTTAGGCATTAGTATTGCTTAGAGTTTTGGTAGTTTTTATCAATTTCGGATAAAGAATAAAAAAATTTAATATTTATTTTAATTTTCAAAAGGAATTAAAAAAAACTATGTACAAAAAATGCATTTAAAAAACAAAGTTTTTATTTCCGTTAAAACCGGAAGTGATATTGAAAAAAAATTTAGTGCATAAAATGTGTTTCCTTAAACCATATAACAGCCACATTTCTATTTTGATATACAGGGTGAGTCGAAATTAAACCGCCAATTTTTTTAGGCAGATTCCTTAGGAAGCAAAATCGGACATATGTTAATTTGAAGTTTTTATCTTAAAATTAGTCGTAGAATCTGCCTAAAAATTTTGGCAGTTTAATTTCGACTCACCATATATAAAGAAGTTATAGAGGTGATCGTGACCCTCATGTTTCTTTAATACCCGGTATAAGTGATTCATAAAAAATAAAAATTGAAAGTGAAAAAATTACTTTTACTAAACGTCAGCATTGTAGTGCCATTTTTAAATTTCTATATTATAAACACTCTAAAAATCTTGAATAACTCAAGTGCCGCGTTTTAAACTTGAAAATAAATACTTACCAATTGCGATTTTTGTTGTAGATAGTATTATGTATTTAACAAAACATTTATAATACATGCCTAAGTTTATATGGAGAATATTTGAAAACCATGGTTAATTATTAAAATTTAAAGAATAATTAAATTAATTTATTAGGATTTTTAAAATTTCCAAATAAAATCTTTTTTTCTAAAAAACATCTCCATGAAATTTTCTTGGAGTAGACTATAGCTATTTAAGGTTTAAAAAAGAAACCATTGAAGAATAGTATCTATTCATACTTTAGTCCTTATATTTTACCGAAAATTTGTAGATGGCTAATTTAATTTTACCTAAGACAATGGAGAAAATACTGCACCGTGTTCAAATAAGGATGAGATATCTCAAGAGTAAATTGATTGTCTTATCTAAGCATAATACTTACCCCAGTAAACTTAATGATCCTATAAACCTCTTCGCTGTTCTTATGAGAGCAAGTCAAAACAGAGCACAGGCTTCCAACACAGATGACTCTTTAATATGTATAATAAAATAATCATTTTAAATTAAGAATTATTATAGGTTATATTTATTTAAAATAATTGTAAATTTTATAATTAATCACTATCGTTTCATAAAGTTTTGTCACCTGGTTTTGAACTTTAATATCTTAAAAACGCCTTATGCTGATTACCATATTTTTGCACATTTTTGCGTTAATTAGAGAAATACTCATAGTCCAAAAAATTTATATTGTTTATAATCATTTAAGTTTCCTTTATTTTTCCCTGCATGTTTCAACACGTTAAAAAACAGGAGATTCTTAAATAAGTTGTAGGATAAATTGAAATTATATCTTAGGTTAGCTTAAGGTTAGGTTAGATTAGTTATAAGAGCTGATCAGAAGCAAATCGGAGAAAGTAGACAAGCTTCCATCGATAAAAAACATAATGGTCAGTGTCGGAACAACCTAATTTTATTTCAATTAGTTTATCAAATAGTTTTTGGATATTAGCTTAGAAACTCGAGGGTCAGAACCGATAGTTGAACAATGTTTGTTAAATCATAATATTAACATTAAACCTGAAAATATAATCTTCAAGGTTTCTATGAATTTACATTTCTGAAAAATTAACTAAACATTTACCTATACTGATTACTGGTTTTATTGAATCATATTTAAAATAAATTCCATTCCTTTATATTTTTAATCTTAAGCTACTTGAAAAAAGTCTACCCAAAAATAACATGTAATTGTTTAAATTTTAAGTCTTTTCTTTTTAATGCTAATATGTAATAAATTAAATCCTAAATGAATTTTGTAAATAAATCAGGTCGAGGAAACTTAATTAGCAATTAAATAATTGAAATTTCTTATCTTTTACAGGATTATGTATTAATTCAGTATTTTTTAATTCATATTTTATTATCAGTTTTTTTTAAATTAGACTGTTGGCAAGTTAAATTATTTATAATATTTCAAACAATGCATGTTTTGGTTTAATTTTTTAAGTGGGAACGAAAATTGGCAAAAATAAACATGCACCATACTACAAATTGTACTGCCAAATTTTAAAAATATATCTTTACAAAGCACTTGTTAGATTTGTGTATGTTTTGACTTTTTTTAATTTGCTATTCCAAATCCACTTAAAAAACTTAAAATGGTAAATTTTGCAATGAATTCTCCATACTTAAAAATTTTAAATAATAAATAAATTAGTGTATAATACGATTACTTCTATTTAATATAAACACATATATTTTATGTTAATAATAGTTGTATCACATCACAACATCGTGGGCTATTTTAATATTTCATAATAAACTTTACTATTTTTAATTTATTACATTCGTTTAAAGACCCCCCAAATTTGCTAAAAATAAAGTTTCTTTAATTTAGGAATCCATATCGTTATAAATAGAGTTTAAGCCGTTTATGATAATCATATGTAATCTTTTAATCTTTAATCCCCACCCTTTACGCATAATAAATAGAGATAGTTAATAATTAAAATGCTAACACATTTTAATACATTGTAAAAAGTGAAACCATGAATCTTTATCTAATTTTTTATTTTATTTTACAGGTGCCTGTTTACATAAATGGTTGTTCGACGTGATTTATAATTATAAAGGCTTGGAAAATGACAGATATCAAAATACAAATTATGCCCGATGAAAAGGGCGAAGTTGCCATGAATGGAGAAGATTCTGTTTCGTATAATAAATCTAAGAAGGGACAAGAATCTCTAAACAACTTATCTCTAAGGTTTGTTCTAAGTTTTTAAAATTATTTCATTGCAAATAAAATGAAAAATCGTTAGATAATTAATATGCCAGCAGACAGTTTTTTAATCAACTTCATTAATATTAGAAAAAAATCCTGTTCATCCTATCATGATTACCAAATTTACAGGTGTTCAGATTACTTTTATAGTAAATTGTCGCGTTCCCAAAATTGCCTCTATTAATCCTTAGAAATGTTAAATATTAGCAAAATCATTTTATCACAAATGGAGTTAAATTAACATGAAATACGAAAACAATTTTGGTAACGTTACATGTATACTTTATCTAAGTGGTTCGCATTTTTCGCAATATCTAATTTCCCATCCAGGTTTTTTTTATTTTTTTGTGTATTAAGAAGAAGGTACCATTTTGCCCAAATTTGATTTTGGGGGATTTTTTTTAATTAAAACCAATTGTTTTATGCATTTTGATGTATTTTAATTTTATATTAATATTATACAGGGTATCCCATTTTAATTAATCCAGCTGAATATCTTGAAAACGAAGCGATTTCCTTAAAAATGTTTCAGACGAAAATTGTAGCGACTCGAGGGGGACATTTAATGGTGCCATGGGTTTTTAATTGTTATGGGGTTTTATGGGAAAACATTTTTTTTAAAATGGGAACCCCCATTTTTTATTGTAGATTCGTAATCTATGGAAAATAATAAGAAAGTTTTGGTTGAAACTTTTTTTTCTAAAATTTCAATTTTCGCAATATTCACCAAAATGAACACAAATTTTGGGATTTTCGATACAGTTTTACTAAAAAACTAAAGGTCTATAAGAAAACTCGCAGGAGTCAAAAAGTGCTTAAATTAAGGCAAGAATTAATAAAAAATATTTATTAAAAAAAATAAATTTAAAAAAAAGTTTATTTAATTTTTATTATTTTTTAAGAAAAATATTTTTTTTACTTATAAAGTTTAAAATAAAGTCAAAGGTAATTAATTAATACACTTAAAGATATTTGGATCTGTTCTTAAATTACGAGAGCTGGTCTAAATAAGATGTTCGAATATTCCTCCATTTTGTTCAATACAAATGTTTACTCGTGTGCGAAAAGCCAATGATACATTTCTCAACATTTCAGGAGTGAAACTTCGAAAAGCGTCCGTAATTCGTATCATAATATCCTCTCTAGTTGTAGTTGGTCGTTCATAAACCTTATCTTTTATGTAACCCCATAAAAATAATCCATTTTTGTAAGATCCGGAGATCTTCCTGGCCATTCGTGTACTTCACTACCAATTCCAATCCACATATTAGGGAATTGGTTATGTAAAAATGTTTTAACAATTCTGGCAGTGTGGGGTCTAGCTCCGTCCTGTTGAAACCACATTCGCTGTCTTAAATCTAGAGGTACATCTTCTAAAAGAGTAGGCATTTCGTTTTGAATTATATTCAAATAAACATGTTGGTTAAGATTTTCTTCATAAAAAAATGGTCCCACAAGATACTCATCCACTATTCCAGCCCAAACGTTTATAGACCAACGCCACTGTAATCTATGATCTCTTTGCCAATGTGGATTATTTTCAGAATAATAATGAGCATTATAAAGATTTACTCCACCCATGTTGTCAAATTTTGCTTCATCAGTAAAAAGTGCGCGATTAAAAAAAGGGGATCTCTTCTAACTTGATTCGAAGCCCATTTGCAAAAATTAAGTCGGCGGATGTAGTCATCTTCTTTAATTTGTTGGGTTAAATGAACATGATATGGGTGTGATTTATGGTGTTTTAAAATTCTGTTGGCAGAAGATTTAGGAAGTCCATGAAGACACTGAATTTTTCTTGTAGATATATGTGGATCTTCATTTACGGAAGCTAATGCTATCAATGAGGGGAGCATCTTAGGACCAGTTTTACTACGTTTTCTTCTAAGAGAACCGTTTTCCGCTCTTTTCACGAGCCTCCTAATATTGTATGATTTGGATGACGCAATTGTAGAAACCTCTCAGCATAAAGACGTGCTGCGTGCCGATAGTTATCATGGCCTTCGCCCAAAACTTTTATAATATTCACGATTTCTCTAGGTGAATTATCAGCCATTTTATGAGAGACTGATTTTAAATAATCACAGTGGCTTCAATAACAATGAGCTTCTACAAAAAACTAATCTGTCACAATATAACAATTATGTGCGAAACACAAAGTAGGCTGAAAATCAAATTCCTTTATTTTTAGAAGCCTTCTTTCTTAATTGAAAACATTATTTAACATATTAAATTGCAATTAAAATTGAAAAACCGTTTTGATACCTATTGTTTCCAACCTTTGACTTTATTTGAAATTTTATTAGTAAAAAAAAATTAATATTTTTCTTAAAAAATAATAAAAATAAAATAAATTTTTTTTTTTAATTTATTTTTTTTTTTAATAAAATAAAATAATATTTTTTATTAATCCTTGCCTTAATATAAGCACTTTTTGTCTCCTACGACTTTTCTTATAAAGCTTTAGTTTTCTAGTAAAACTGTATCGAAAATCCCAAAATTTGTGTTCATTTTGGTAAATATAGCGAAAAATTGAAATTTTAGAAAAAAAATTTCATTCAAAACTTTCTTATTATTTTCCATAGATTACGAATCTACGATAAAAAATGGGGGTTCCCATTTGAAAAAAAATGTTTTTCCATAAAACCCCCATAAAACCCAATAACAATTAAAAACCCATGGCACTATTAAATGTCCCCCTCGAGCCGCCAAAATTTTTGTCTGAAACATTTTTGAGGAAATCGCTTCGTTTTCAAGATATTCAGCTGGATTAATTAAAATGGGACACCCTGTATATATATATATATATTTATAATAATCAGTAAACTTAAATTAAAATTAAAATTGATTTCGAAGAACCCATAAATCTTTCTGCGGAACCCCATAGTTCCATGGAACACTCTTTGGGAGTCACTGCTCAATAGTATGTTTAAAGGTATAAAGAATTGACAAGATGGATTTTAAAAAATATTCTTTCAAAAAGTATTAAATGCATCTTAAAAAAAATAAAACCTCCGAGACATTATATGATCTGAAAATTTAGAAAACATAATATGGCCACGAATATATTACAAAATTCAAATCTGCAAAATATACAATTTAACAACTTTAAATTTCATTGTTGTTTGGCACTCCAATATTTGTAATAAAAACATGTAATGAAAATTTACGACGAAATTTTCTAGGATCTTTTTGGCGACTTTAACAGAATGTTATATTGAGATCAAAAATTAACTAATACTTACATATTTTAAATATGACTTCTATCGTTCTTCTATCTAAAGCCAATAAAGAAAAAAAGGGATTATTTTTCTTAATTTTATAATATTCATTCTACTATAACTACGTACTCTTCATTACGAGTCCTTAAATTTTAAAACTCAAAAAGTTACTTAATTGTGAAAAATTAATAAAAACATAAATAAATTGTGTAGGCAAGTTTTAATCTTACATATTCGTCAGTCAACTATTGTATTTCAGAAATGATTTTCTGTAGATAAGTTCCCACAAACACAATTATCTTCTGAAATACGTCCGTCCTTTTAAAACGGTTTTACATTTTATCGACTATGCTTTTAACACGTTTTTCATAATTCAAATTATCAAAGGCCTTAAAGAACTGGAACTCTTTATTATTCTCTGATAATTAAACTTTTTCAAGAGATCTTTTTTAAAAACACAGTAAAACATTTTTCGAGTGTAAAAATGAAGTCATTTAGGTTCATTCGTCCAGTTTATCTCAAACGCTTGACTGGATATCAAAAAACTTTTCCCATATTTAATTTAAAATTTTAATCTGAATATTAATTTGGGAAAACACTTCAATTTCAAAATTGCTACAAACAGTTTTATACAGACATGCATTCAAAAGTAATTAATAAAATATAATTTTGTAAACTTTAATATGTGATTGGAAATTGAATTATAAAACTCTTTGACATTGAAAATGTGTCCCATAGGTAATTAATAGAAATTACGTATAAATAATGAAGTGACTGAGCGGAATCATTAAATCATACAAATGTCCTAAGTCCTATGTACCAAGTTTCATTATTTATGTATGATGCGAAATCAACATTAGGTAATTAAGTGGTTTTATTATAAAATAATGAAAGTGCACTTTTAACCATTACAGCCAATATCAATTCTAAATTTTTAAAATTTTATGCAATTTTGTAAAATTATACAAAATTAGAATTAATTAAAAGAAAAGACTGGGAACAAAATATTTTAAAACCGCAACTTATGAATGCATATATTGGTTTTTGAAATTTTAAATTAATTTAAAAAATTATTTAAGAATCATCTCTCTTATGAAGTGAAATCGGATACAGGTTTATATGATTTTTTCTTTATATTTTCATGAGAGGATTTTGCCTTAGGACTTAGGACGATGCGGTATAATTTTGAATCATCGTTTATTTATTATTTTATAAAAATAACAAATAAAGTTTGCAATCGATGATGTAGATCTATGATTAAAACAATCAAATGAATGATAATTCCTTTGATCTACCTTTTAGTGGCAAGTTGTAGCAAGCAGCAATTACACAAGTTTGCCGAGTGAGGGATGCTGCGTTTCGTGCTTATTAGCACTCATCAGCATCACATACTGCTCACTTTTGAGTCCTCTTCGTAAGGTACAATGAAGAGGACTGTATTGGTGCTTGCCAAATTACAAAAATCTTATTTTAAAGAAGCTATTAAAAATTTTGTAGAACAAAAGTAGCTAAACATGTGTTGCAAAATACCGTTTTTAACTGCAAGTTCATAGTTGTATCAATTTAAAAACAAAAAAAACGGTGCATTTTACCAAATTGGCCTGGGTATACATTTCGAAACTACATTCGGAAGAAAAGTCATTTTACGTTAACCATTAAAAACTTTACGCAATTTTTAACAAAAACCCTCTAAAATTTTCCTTTGAAAGCATTAAAAAAATATGAAGAAAATTATGAAATTATTTCTGAAGTGTATTGTGATTCTTACCAAATTTTAAATCCCTACATAAATCCGTTTTCCAATAATCCTGAACCAAAAAGCTACTTTTAGACACATTATTTTAAGGACTGTACCTCCCTTAGCAAGCAAAATCGGATATATGATGATAGCAAGTTTTTTTCTTAAAATTGATCATAGCTTCGTTTTCTAAAATTTAGGTGCTTAATTTCAGAACACCCTAGAAGACAAAACTTGTTATACATCAAACATCCCATCCGATGAATTTCAAGATAAAAAATATTTAATGCAATTATAATAATTAAAATTTAAGATATATTTAATTCTTGCGATGATTTGGATTTTTAAAATTCAATTGAACAATTTTTTTTGAAGATTCTTTAAATCCAACTTTCTATTGATTTATAATTTTTTGGTGTTTTGTTACTACAACTTTTATATAGGGAATTCAATTTGATTGATACTTAAACTAGTTTCTAGAGAAAAGGACCAATTCAATAAATTAAAATCTTTACATTTAAAAATTCGAATTTGTATAATTTTGGATTTCAAAATAGTATACTATAAAATAGTATATTATTCAACGGGCGAGTAATGATAGCTATTACTCACGAAGGCCGAAATTACATAACAGGCCTGAGTGAGTAATGGCTATTTACTCGCGAGTAGAATGCTACCTATACTTTTTCTATGACTATTTAAATAATAAAAAAACCTTGTATAAAATTTGAGTCCTCGGTAACTCAGTTGATTAATATGTCGACTGTAAAACATTCCGTTTTTATACTTGAGCTGTTTCATTTTTCAGTGGCAAAAGTTGATATAAAAAGAATGATTATAGTATTCTATTAGTATTTGCGTTCTAAGAAAGATGTAGTATGTAGACTTAAAATTTGTAGGTAACTAATGCATTAAATATTATTACAAATTAAGTACTTTAAGATAATACCTATTTTATTTTTGTCTTGGTGTAATTAAATAAGGTTTAATTAGAATAAAATACCTGTGTTGAAAAAAATAAAACAGAAACTTTACTATTCCTACTTTTAAAGGAATGGAAACATTTTTTCCTATATGATATTGTCTACTCTATTTTGACATCTAATATAAACTCTACTGCGTTGTTGAAAACCCTCAATAAGTTACTGGAAAAACTTATATTCAATTGAAGAAAAAATGAGAGTATTGATTTTGTATAAATTTGTTTTTCTGTTATATAATTTAACAATTTTTGAGCGATAACATAATTCATCATTATAGGCTAAAGCTAGCATAATATGTTGTTGTATGGCCAATGTTAATACTATATGTATTGTTATATTGTAGAGAAA
Organism: Stenus bimaculatus; assembly: GCA_963971135.1. Taxonomy (NCBI): domain Eukaryota; kingdom Metazoa; phylum Arthropoda; class Insecta; order Coleoptera; family Staphylinidae; genus Stenus; species Stenus bimaculatus. The sequence goes on along the minus strand of OZ020180.1, from coordinate 63,918,246 downwards.
TCTGACAATACCCGAAATTGGATTGATTGACGACACACTCTATTAATATACCCACTCTCTGAATCCTCTGATTTCCACCGACTGGGTTGCAATATAGCAATTATTATAATAACCATTTATACATCTGACCCAAATTAACATTATTTTTAAGGCTTTTACTGATTTATTTAATTTAAGAAAATAATATTCCAAGACATACATATATCAATTCAATTTACAACTTTCATTCGCTTCTTAAAATATATTTTTGAGTTCAACCATTTCAAGCCAATGAGGTTATTTTGAATCTTCTGTTCTGAAAATATTGATTTATTTTTATAAAAATATCTATAGACCTTGTACCTTTTGGTACGATGAAAATTTCGCTAATGAAAATTGCACTTTATCTAGAGTTATTTTTATTGTCGTATTTGTGCTCATATTATTAAATAAAAATACTATCTGTACTTTTAATAAAAGAAGAGTATTTTATACTGAAGAATGTGTGTGTTTTGTAACATTTATATTTACTGATTAAAAATTATTTTATTATAGCTCAACTGGGAATCTTTGTAATGGATCAACAAAAATTGAAATCAAACCTACTTTAAAGAAAATCCACAACGGAAGCCCAAATGGAAATAAGAAACCAATGATTTCCTTAACTCATTTACCAAAAAGACCACCTGTCGACATCGAATTTTCGGATCTTTCCTATTCAGTATCAGAGGGTCGTAAACGTGGATATAAAACTATACTTAAAGGAGTCAATGGAAAATTTAAGTCTGGAGAACTTACTGCTATCATGGGCCCTTCTGGAGCTGGAAAATCAACATTAATGAATATTTTAGCAGGGTATAGGTAAGTTATCAATTTATTAGTTTTCAAATGTTTAATAAGAAGCTTGCTGGTTTTCAAATAATCGTTAAGCCCATATAACGACTACCATATACTAAACTAATCTTTTGAAAATGAATAAACGTAATTAGATTCTAAAAATAAGTTATTCAAATTGTTTATTTTTTTTCAGTAATAATATCACGCAAAGCAACTATTTGTCTAGAAATCAAATATTTGCGTTTTGATTAACTAACATATCTAACATCCCATTTTTAAAAATACGTTTACGATTCAGTTGTCAGTTGTATACAATAGTAAATTGGGATTGCTAGAACAAAAATTCGAATAGTTCTAATTAAAATCCTTAATTCATTCCACAACTTACCTTTGCTTTGCTTTGTCCTTTTCCATTTCTCTAAAAAAAGCTCGAAATCAATAGGTAAAAAACTTTCTATATTTAAGAATACTTAGCTCTACCAGCCAACTCAACAGGCAATGAGCAAGAAAAGACCTTCTATCATACTTAAATTAGGAATTTATTAAGAACCAAAATATAATCACATATTATTTTAAAATGTTGATACGTGGTTGAAAAGGTTAATCCGCTTTTTATCCAAAATTTCTCATGGTTTAACGATTTTTTAGTAACTATCAACTTTCTCATCAAAATTGGCTGTCAATATTTTTTGTTTTATTGTAGGACAAAAAATTTAACAGGATCTGTACTCATAAATGGAAAGGAAAGAAACTTAAGAAGATTCCGAAAGACATCATGTTACATAATGCAAGATGATTGCTTAACACCGCACTTAACTGTCAAAGAAGCGCTTACAGTTTCTGCAAATTTGAAATTGGGGAAAAATATTTCCGTCGCAGAAAAAAAAGTGGTTATCAATGAAATTTTGGAAACTTTGGGATTGCAAGAATGTAAAGATACAACATCTATGTGTTTATCTGGAGGACAACGAAAAAGATTATCTATTGCTTTGGAATTGGTAAATAATCCACCTGTAATGTTTTTTGATGAGCCAACAAGTGGTTTGGATAGTAGTTCTTGTTTCCAATGCATATCCTTGTTGAAAAGTTTGGCTAGAGGCGGTAGAACGGTTATTTGTACAATACACCAGCCGTCAGCCAGACTTTTTGAAATGTTTGATCACCTGTATATGCTTGGGGAAGGCCAGTGTTTGTACAGAGGAATTGTGTCTGGGCTTGTTCCTTTCCTATCTAGCATGGGACTTAGTTGTCCAAGCTATCACAATCCTGCTGATTATGGTAAGTTTGATTATAAATTAGATTCCAAGCTTTTTATTCCTTATTAGAAGTAATTGATACTGTGTCATAAAATAATTTTGTACATAAATTACTGTTATTTTTCACATTTATACCTATTTTAGTTATGGAAGTTGCTTGTGGCGAACACGGAGATTATGTACAAAAATTAGTAGTTTCTGTAAACGCGGGAAAAAGCAATATGCCAATAGCAGAAAGTCCAAATGTAACAAATGACATCGCAAAACAATTAACTCCATTAAAATCTACGGCAGGAGTTAATGTCAATCCAATATCTCCCACCGAAAATAACGATAAAAAAACCACAATGAATACAAGTGCTACATGCACCACATCACTTTTAGGTAGGTTTAAGGACTAATAAAACTAAAGAAATTAGACATTTCTGACGATTCTATATATTTTTCAGATAATTCATCAGAAAATATTCCACTTGCAGACAAGACTACATTCCCAACAAGTGTTTGTGAACAATTTTGTATATTACTCAAACGAACTTTCTACACAATACTCAGAGATCAAACTCTCACTCAAATGAGATTAATTGCTCATTTCATCATTGGAATTTTATTAGGTTTAATTTATTACGATATTGGGGATGATGCCTCAAAAGTTATGAGCAATGCTGGGTGCATATTTTTTACTGTAATGTTCACTATGTTTAGTGCAATGATGCCAACGATACTCACTTGTAAGCCTAACTAATTTTAAAAACTAACATTTAGCTAATTTTTAAATTTATAGTTCCCTTAGAAATGTCTGTGTTTGTCAGAGAACATTTGAACTACTGGTACTCATTAAAAGCTTTTTATTTTGCTAAAACTGTGGCTGATATACCATTTCAAATACTATTAACTGCAAGTTTTATGATGGGCGTGTACTACTTAACATCACAACCTTGGGACTGGATGAGATTTGGCATGATGTTGCTTATAATAGTACAAACAGCTCTAGTTTCGCAAAGTTTTGGTTTACTGGTTGGCGCAGCATTTAACGTAGAGGTAAATGTGGTTTAATATACCCAATATTTTGTATACTTAAAAGTTCTTTTTAGGGTGGAGTATTTTTAGGTCCAATATCTTTTATCCCCATGGTACTATTTTCTGGTTTTTTTGCCAACTTAAACGATTTGCCAATTTATCTACGCTGGCTTTCTTATGTTACCTTTGTGAGGTATAGTTTTGAAGGCTGCATGATTGCAATTTATGGTTTGGATAGACCAAAATTGGTTTGCAAAGAAATTTACTGCCATTACAAATATCCCAAAACTTTTCTTTCTCAAATGTCCATGACAGGAGATTTTCAAACTTATCTCATCGACGTTGCTGCACTTTTAGGATTTTTTATAATTGTTAGGTTTTCCACTTACTTAGTATTACGAATTAAATTAAGGGCCAATCGCTAATTACCACTGATATTACATTGTGATATATTTTTCTTTTAAATAATTTTTTAAAGGGTATTATCGTATTATTTATTTTAGTCAATACAATAAGTATATTATATTACATACATACTTTATTTTGCTTATAAAATAAAATTATTATTTATATTTTATATCTATACATCATATACATAGTTTGTTAAAATAGCATGTTAATAATATTATATTTTACATGGTACATGGATGTATATGAATCATCAATCAAGTCATTATCTAGAATATATAAATTTTTATATCGTATTCAATAAAAATTATCCTAAAAATTTATCATTAAATATTTATTTATCCTAAAATACTTTTGTGTGTTTTGTGTTACTAGTCAAAGTTGAATACATGGTTATTCCTTACAAGAGCTAATAAATAGTGTGCAAAGAAGATTCGATATTTAAATGAGTAAACACAAGCGTAAGGGTAAATTATTCATTAACCATAATACTACAATTAAAGTTAAAGAATATATTCCGCAAAATATTCACTTGTAAAAATTGATTTTTGGGCATTTGTATCAAAAATTTAACAAAAGTGCAACCATTCATTTCATATAAAATGTTTGTTTTTCATTTGTATTGAATTATAAGGGTGTAGTTTTGAAAAAATGATAAAAACGCACATTTTTAAAACTGCGTCCCTATTATACATGAAAACCAAAAATTCTATATGAAAAATAAATTCAAATTGAAGGACAAACAGTTTTTTTGTTACATATTTGATTACACATGCCAAAAAATCTTGCTCTTAATTTAATGATAAAGTAAACAATGGACAATCGGAATCGGGAATTCAATTATCATTAACTTCCTAAATTAAATACGGTGGTATCTATTAAATTTTTTAAATATTTAAATTTTATAATATTTTGTTCATCAAGAGGTGAGTACTTGTTCAAGTTTTTTAATGAAGTATTAAGTCATGAAAATAATTGAATCGGTGAGTCCAAAAAGTTAATTTTGATATAATCAATTTAAACTTAAGACACTCAAGGCCATTTTAGACGAGCATATTTTGGTGACAAAATTTTGTCCCAAATCGACTCAGATGCATGAAACTGCACATTGCGCAGAAACGTTCCGAGTCGATTTAGGACAAGATTTTGTTACCAAAATATGCCCGTCTAAAATGGCCTTCAGTCTTTTCCTCGACAGGGAATAGAAAATACATCCCACTTTTCTGGAGCTTCATTGCAAATTTTCAGTGAATCACTCTGATAACAATGTTCAAAACTGTTTTCGTCACAAGAACTGTTGTATGGAATTTGGCCCCATTTAGGTATCCTTATTATAAAATACCAAAAGTTTTTTCCTAATCACCCTCAGATTTTTTGTGACAGTTACATATAGTTTTAAATAAGCAAAAATATTTTTTTCGACGATCGTGCAAAGTAGGCCATTTATGATTATTTGTCAGTGCATAATGTCATGCTTTCTTGCACGAGTGCACAAAAGCGTTACTTAGTGCTAAAAGCAGGCATGGCTTAAGTAAAATGCCTTTCTGCACTAGTACAAAAATGTATGACTTTATTTACTGAGAAATGATCATATATTATGACAAATTTAGAAATGTCAATATCTGTCATTGACTTCATATTTTTATGGAATTTCATCATTTTTAATGGTTGATGACAATCGATCGTAGAAAATATACAGGGTGGTCAAGATAAAGTGAATAGTCGTAATATCTCCAAAAGTAAGAGTTTTAGAAAAAAACGTTTCAAATAAAAATTATTTGATCTTAAAGGGGCCACAGAATGAGAACAGTTAGTTTTCACCTGGAGGACTTCTTCATGGTCATTCTAACGCTAACTCACTTTTTTCAAATGGAATCCCATATTTTTTTTATTTGAATCTGAATCCAGCAAAAACGTCTTCAAAAATCATATTTGCACTTAACGTATTGTCCAACTCGCCCTACGGTCTCGTTGTACAATATTATCCAGTTTTTGCATAAATAAGTATTAAATAATACAGTTAATACAAATGTTTATTAAATGAAATTAAAAAACACCACTACAGACGTTTTGTGAATGTCGTTAAAAAATTTTTGAATAATCACAGGACAGAAAATAATTACAAATATTTAATAAATTAATTATTGACATCATATAAAGCATTGGGGTGCAATATCTCCTTGAAGATACATTTCCTGGACTCAGATCTCGATTTTTTTCCGAAAACTTGGTTGCAGTCAGTGGCCGACACAGGGAGAATGGATTCACCAGGATATTTGCAAAAAGGAAAATGGAATCCTAGCCTATTGGCTGATTATTCCTCTTGACTTTTTGACTTAAGAGGGACCTACCGAAAGCTAAGTTCTCGCGAAAATCATAAATATTTAGAATCATCGAAAAAAATTATATATAAGTGTATTTTTGGTTATTTTTTGTAAAAAAGTATATTATTAAATTTCTTGAAAACATTGCGTGTTAATTTATTTTATTATTCAGTTGTTGTTAGGAGTTCATACTATTATCAAAATATGTGGTATGCGTGACAAAAAAAAAGTTTAAATTTTGTTGACCAGTGTAAGTAATTCGAATCGCTAGAGGACGCGCAAGTTTGCAAGGAAAAATCGTGATAAATCATGATATCGAATATCGAGGATTTCGGGAGACACGAGATCTCAAGTTTCCTCTATCAGATTTTCAATTTTTACTATATTTGGCGTTTGGGAAATCATTTTAACCCTTTCGAGACGGGAACCGCAAAAATGCGAGTATCTCGGACTGTCATATACGCTGGAGAAGCGCTTTTTTTCGATGGACGTGAAATTTGCTTAAAATTTTAAACCATTCAAATGTAAACTATTAAATTATTTAAAATATCAGACACATGCGGCGAAGGAAATTATTTTATAGTTGAATCTTGTTATAGTGCGCCACGGGTGAACGGGAGAGGCCACAGTCGTACAAAAAAGTCTCGAATGGGTTAATAGATTTATATTATAGCATTTTATTTAATATTTTTCGCCCCAAAGATAAGTTACAACCGGATGATGTAAGTAACGTCACGTACGTTGTTTGAATTCCCTCGTTTCCTCTCGTCGCAATTCGACAGTGACGTCGAGCGCGTTTTGGAAAATTTTGGGAAAACGCGCAGGAAGACACTTGTTCAGTGAACGTGTTAGTGTGGCTTTGGCCTCTTGTTTATTTTATTTTTTGAGTCTGCAAATGGCCACTTCGCCACTTGCTCCGTAAGTACCGCTGTTAAATAAGTAATCATTTTAATTGTATTCATTATCCGCCTAGAATTTCTCTAAAAATTATCATTGTATATGCGGCATATGACGCCTATGAAGCTTTCCGATTTGAACATTTGGTGCATGTAAAAAACATATTTAGATTAGTCTTTACGAAATAAATAACATTTATCCGAAACATTTTTTGTGACTTTTCTAGTTAATGAAATAATGGACTTTTTCAAAAACTGCATTTTTTCTTTACCTTCGGAATGGCTCCGAATTTTTGATTATTTTAGATGACATCTAAATGTGTATAAAAAATTGCAAAACATTGTCCATTTAACCAAATGTGTAACTTTATTAATTACAAAGATACCCATGCAATGAAACTCTTACGCCAAAACTATTGGCTTTACGAAAAAAAAGTTATTACATAAATTGTAGGAAATTTCCTCTAGTTTATTTTTGAATATAAATGTTTTTCTCCTAAAATGAGTAGGAAAGGAGATGTTGTCAAAAAACTGCTTTTGGGCGCCATTTTTTCAATATGGTGGCTATAGCGGCAAAGATACGAGGTGGCAAACTTGAAATTCGGAAAGAGCACATCGAAATCTATAAAACACCCCCCTTTTCAAAACTCCCGGAAAACTTTCCAGGTAACCCCTTATTTTACTTCCAAATGACTGGACTAGTACCCAGATTCTGGTCAAATCATTTAAGTTTAAAGGCCTTTAAATTTAAATTTGTTATATGGGTTGTAATGGACAATTTCCATGGTTACATTATTTGTTAGTAATTAAAGGCCTTTAATTTTTACCAGAATCTGCCTATTAATGTGCTATTTTCGAATAAAATTAAAAAAAATGATTTAATTTAAGGTGTTTTTGAAAACGTATTCATTGTAACAAGCTACATCTTCAACTTATCAACTGGATTTCCTAATTTTAAAATTTAAATTTTTAATGAAATGCAATGGTAATTTTTGGACTTTAAATATTTTCTTAAAAAGGTATATTAAAAAGCCTAACTTATTTACCTTTTATTAAATTATTTTTTTAATGTTACTCTGAAACTGCAAACTCTACGCAAAATTTGTAAGGGACCAAAAAATTTTCTCTTGAATTTCTCTACAATAGCCAATAATATTTTACTAAAATTTTTGAATACCTAAAAAGTTCTTAAGTGTTTTATGTGCTTTCCGTAATTTAAGAGACCAAATGGTCATTTGTTTGCACATTTTTTTTTCGTTTAATTTGTTAATTATGCAAGCTATTAAAAAATATTTTAATAAAAGTTCTTTCTTTTTAAAAGACCTTTCCAACAATACCATACTCGACCTATGTTGCCATTTAAAATTACAAAGATACTTCCGATTTCGGGTACTTCCGGTTTGTTTTGGAAATTACGTATTACATCAAAAGGTTCTTTAGGTTCACTCTGGTGGTAATTTTTTTTTCTCGTCAATGTAGGACAAGGAGTTCTCAAAAAGAGGTGGTACAGGGTGTCCTGTATATAAAATTATTAAAAAATGTAATTATAAATGTTCAAAAAAATGTAAAACTCTTCAACAAAATAATTTTTTCAACAACATAACCATATGTCACATTGGTTGTATAACTTATGTAACATTTATGTATCATTGGTTATATAGCAGATGCATCACAATCGAGTATATTGTATGTAACAGTTACAAAACTTTTGTTATGTAACCCCCAGTTCTTTAGTTGCCATAAACCAGTTACATAAATGATCGGTTTGTGTTTACTGGGTAGCTCCCCTTTGATTATTTTTACTTTCGACCTCATGGATAAATTTTATCTCCACTAAGTCCTGGGAACTCACCCTCTACCCAAGTGAGAGTTTGGGATGTTAAAAACTCAATCCACATTCCTCGGACGCATACTAATAAAAGCCTGGCGCCCGAGTTAACCTCCTTCATCCTCTAACAAGAACGTCACAATATTTTGTAAAGATGCCTTTGATATGTACAGAAACAGAAGTACTTCTTGAAATATTTTTTATGCCAACATTTGTAGGGGATAAACATACTGCAAAAATATTTCCAAAAACAATATCATGGACTTATACTGTTATTGAACTCAATATTTTCAAGTTATGCGGATTCATTATTTTAAACTGTACTTAGTTTATCAAGAAAAATGGTTGGGCTAGGTTAGATTTGGAATTACCACAACTAATACAAATTTTTATTAGGGGTTTTCAGGTATAATACTTTCTCTTTTATTAGTCCTCGTTAAGTTTAATACTATTGCGAATTTTTAGATTCCGCTCGCCCTCTGGTGGCTAAAACATGAACTTCTATATTCGGTACTCCCTTTTTTTTGATTTAACGCATTGGTACATGTTTTTGAGCTTTACTGAAGCTTTAAATAATAAATCTATTTGAGTTTTGTTGATTGTGTAGTTATAAGGTAAAAGAATAATGCATTTCAAACACACTTTTTGACACTGATAAGTACCGAATAGCCTCCATTTATAGCGCCATCTATAAGTGTTTAAAATTCCCACTAGTTTTCCAGGAAGTTATGTGATATAATATTATTATTATATCACATAACTTCCATCTACTACTATTATAGTACTATTATAGTAGAACTCTTATTTGAAACATTTTTTTTCAAAAACGCTGCATTTCGAAAATCAATGGACGTTGCCGAACTCTTTTTATTGAAAATTTAAACCCTTGTAATTTTCAAACTATTTATCTAAAAAAAATAAAAAAATATGGCCTGTAAACCTCTACAAAGAAGCTATAATATAATGCAAAAAAAATTGAGGTTGTCATTTGAAAAAAAAAAAGTTGAGTATCGCTTGAGCTTCACCGTACTGGCCAAGGTCATGGCAATATTCTTAAAGAATGGGTCTCTAAGAATAGTAAAACTTTTATTTTGAAACATTTTTTTCAAAAATGCTTTATTTCAAAATTAAATGGTCGTTGCCGTACTTTATCCTCACCCTGTATGTATTATGTATTCTTGGCTTTCTTGACTCCTACTGCTTCTACTCCTATTTTGAAGTTATTAAGTTACTTTTGTTTAAATGGAAGTAGAAATACATTTGTTTTCTACTTGTCAATGGTCCACCCCATTTTAACACTTTCTGGGTACGTCACTGGTTCTTCTACTCATTTAGGAAATTATAGTGAGCACAATTTTTGTACTCGTACTACTGTTTTTGGACTCTGTAAAAAAACGATTCATTTATTAACAAATTTTGCTACAAAAAATTAGTATAAATTTGAAATTACTTGTGGTTAGGGTAGGTTAGTAAAAAGAAGTGTTCACAAGGAAATCGTAGAAAGTAGAGGAAATTTCATCGATAGAAAACCCAATGATCAGGACCGAAACAGCCTGTTTTTTTTTAATTAAGTAGTTTGTCAAATAGTTTTTGAGAACTTTTTAATCTACACACGGTCCAACGCGGTCGGAAGATGCCGGCCACCCGACCTAATATAGTAGGACAGGCCAGCAAACAGGAATTCCAAACTAACTTACATTTCATTAAATCAGCAACGCTGGAGAGTTGTATTAATAGTAGTCCCTACTACAACCATCCAGCTAGTAGTAGTATTTTCTACTGCAAACCTCTAGCTAGTAGTAGTATTTTCTACTGCAACCCTACAGCATGGGTGGGAAAAGCGTCGTTGATTTGATTCAATTTTATTTAGGTTGGCCGGTCCTACTATAATTTGGTTGACAAGTCTCCTGAAGCCTCTAAAGGTAAGTGTCCATTTGAGATAAATTCTCGAGAGAAAGTCTAGAGATTAGTCTCAGGGTGCTGTCCATTTGAGATCACTTACGGTATCGAGATAGTTGTCGGGGACTCTAAAGTGACTTTAGTCTCGAGACCAGGAAAATTCCGTGTCGACTTGAGATTCAACAATACGCATTTTTAATGTTATTTCGGAATATGGATTCACGTCAGGCTCTAGCTTTTCTAGTTGCGTTCAAAATTATACAAAAACGAAAAGTAAAAAGAAAGTGTTGGGTAAGAAAATGGCTGTATCGAAGACATGACCTGGGGGTATGTTCGACACTCGTAAATGAGTTGCGGTTGGAAGATGGACAACAATTTAAAAATTTTATTCGGATGTCTGCAGTGCAATGTGAAGTGCTTTTAAATTTAGTGCAACACCAGATTGTCAAGCAAGATACAAAACCCTCAAACGCACTCATTTTCTTCTCCCGATTCTTGTACAACTTATCCTTAACGTTCCACAAAAATTCATGTTCCTCATATAGGTTAATTAGTTGGAATACTTCGGCATCTGTCCACTCTCGTAGGCTCATTTTTATAAATACAAAATATTTACATTGAAAAAGTTTCAACATGTGGTCTCAGCTTTTCATACCAAATCAGAAAAGTTGAGACTCGCTCACGAGAGCAGAAATTAACGTGACCACTTGCGACATGTGCAGTATCAGAGATCGGTACCGACTTGTCTCGGAGAGAGCTCTCAGGTCCGTATACATTTGTGAGTTTAGTCTTGAGACTACTCTCGAGACTATTTAGTCAAGTGGACACTAGGCTTAACAGTCCGACTAAGCTGCCGACCTGGAGGCATATTCTCGAACCACTCGACACGATGTCGTATGCGACTTCGATCATTCTATCCTTGTCATTTAAAGGCAAAAATATGGGTGTGTCCGTTTCTTGTCGTATACTAACTACATCCGACTGGCCTACCTCTACAACATTAAACCTGAAAATACAATTCTAGGTTTCTATAAATGGTGGTATGCGGACATCTTCTTTTATTCTACGATTACTTCGAGTCAATTTCGGTTCTTTTTCAATCTAAAACAAATACCGAAATACGATATTACAAAATTGAATGTACACATATTATATATATATTATAACTCCTTAGCTTTATATTTAAATAATAAGTAAATTTACTAATCAAAAATTATATAATTAAAAACCATATAAATTACCTTTGAAACAATTGAACTCAGTTTTGTTATTTTGCTCATTAACAAAACTAAAATGTCTATTGATTTCACACAAAACATGTTGTACTAATTTTTTATTTAATTTTGTAGATGACTGTTTATTCGACGTAATTTATAACTATAAAAGGCTTGCAAAATGACAGATTGCGAAATACAAATTATGCCTGATGAAATCGACGAAGTTGTCATGAATGGAGATGATTCAGTTTCGTATAATAAATCCAAGAAGAGACAAGAATCCCTAAACAACTTATCTCTAAGGTTTGTTTTAAGTTTTTAAAATTATTTCATTGTATTTATATGAAAAATCGTTAGATACAATTTTTTTAATCAACTTCATTATTATAATATTAGAGAAAAAAACCTCTTATCATGATAACCAAATTTACTGGTATTCAGATTATTTTATAGGAAATTATAGCCACCAATTTTAGCTAAGCTCTTTTGGATTAAAATAAATATGCACTAAATAATACAAATACCTAAATAAAATTGTAATTTGTAAAATTATTCAAGTAGTTTTTGAGATATTAATTTTTGAAGTTTATTGTTATTGAGGAGCATTTGAGCAAATAACCTTATATTTTTTTAATGCAAAGGTTATTTGACCATAAATATGGGGTACCAAAATATTCCTTATAAAATCTACTTTTTGAAAAATAAAATAACCTGACGGTCTACCTGTTTAATATGTTTTAAGAGTTAAAATATTGCATTTTTATCTAAGTTATAAATAAAATTAGAATTTTTTTACACACTTCGAACAGCTGTTTCTGTCGAAACAGCACCCCCTACAGGTAGTCGAAAATAAATTGAATCGCCAATAATTTGTGATATCTTTATAAATAATTTTTTAAGTATTTTATTCTGAAGAAATGTAATAAAATTTAAATTAAATGTGTGGGTTTTGTAACATTTATATTTATTTATTAAAAAATGATTTGATTATAGCTCAACTGGTAATCTTTGTAATGAATCAGCAAAAAATGAAACTAAACCTACTTCAAAGAAAATCCATAACGGAAGCCCAAATGGAAATAAGAAATCAATGATTTCCTTAACTCATTTACCAAAAAGTGCACCTGTCGACATCGAATTTTCAGATCTTTCCTATTCTGTATGGGAGGGTTGTAAACGTGGATATAAAACTATACTTAATGGTGTCAATGGAGAGTTTAAGTCTGGAGAACTTACTGCTATCATGGGCCCTTCTGGAGCTGGAAAATCAACATTAATGAATATTTTAGCAGGGTACAGGTGAGTTATCAATTTAATAGTTTTTGAATAATGAACGTAATTAGATTTCATAAATAATTTATACAAATTGTTTATTTCTTGTTTTCTAAGTACTTATATTTCGTCCTTTTCCATTTCTCGAAAAATAAAAAAATCTAGAAATCAACAGAGGTCAATCAAGCAAAATGTAATTCCTTCTATCATATGTAAATAATGAATTAATTGAACCATGGGCACATATTATTTTAAAATTTAAAATATTGTGGATACGTGGTTGCTTTTTTACCCCAAATTGTCTCTTTTTGAATATCTATCACCTTTCTCAACAAAATTGACTGTCAGTAATATTTCATGTTTTATTATAGGACGAAAAATGTAACAGGATCTGTACTCATAAATAAACAGGAAAGAAACTTAAGAACATTTCGAAAAACATCATGTTACATAATGCAAGATGATTGCTTAACACCGCACTTAACTGCTATAGAAGCGCTTACGGTTTCTGCAAATTTAAAATTGGGGAAAAATATTTCCGAGGCAGAAAAAAAGGTGATTATTACAGAAATTTTGGAAACATTGGAATTACAAGAATGTAAAGATACAACATCTATGTGTTTATCTAGAGGACAACGAAAAGGATTATCTATTGCTTTGGAATTGGTAAATAATCCGCCTGTAATGTTTTTTGATGAACCAACTAGTGGTTTGGATAGTAGTTCTTGTTTCCAATGTATATCCTTGTTGAAAAGCTTGGCCAGGGGCGGTAGAACGGTTATATGTGCAATACACCAGCCGTCAGCAAGACTTTTTGAAATGTTTGATCACCTGTACATGCTTGGGGAAGGCCAGTGTTTGTACAGAGGAGTTGTGTCTGGGCTTGTGCCATATCTATCTATCATGGGACTTAGTTGTCCAACCTATCACAATCCTGCTGATTATGGTAAGTTTTTTTATTCCTTATTAGAAGTAATTGATACTGCGTCATAAAATAATTTTGGAGATAAATTAATGTTATTTTCCTATTTTAGTTATGGAAGTTGCTTGTGGCGAACACGGAGATAATCTACAAAAATTGGTAGTTTCTATAAACGCAGGAAAATGGAATGTGGCAATAGCAGAAAGTCCAAATGTAACAAATGACATCGCAAAACAACTAACTCCATTAAAATCTTCTTCGGAAGAAGTTAATGTCAATCCAATATCTTCCACCGAAAATGACGATAAAAAAACCACAATTAATACAAGTGCAACATGCATCACATCACTTTCAGGTAGGTTTAATGACTAATAAAACTAAAGAAATTAGGCATTCTGACGATTCTATATATTTTTCAGATAATTCATCAGAAAATATTCCACTTGCAGACAAGACTACATTCCCAACTGGTGCTTGGGAACTATTTTGTATATTATTAAAACGAACTTTCTATAAAATACTCAAAGATCACACTTTCACTCAAATGAGAATAATTGCTCATTTCATAATTGGAATTTTATTAGGTTTAATTTATTATGATATTGGGGATGATGCCTCGAAAGTTATGAATAATACTGGGTGTATATTTCTTACTGTACTGTTTACTATGTTTAGTGCAATGATGCCATCGATACTCACTTGTAAGCCTAAATAATTTTAAAAATTAACATTTAGCTAACTTTTTAAATTTATAGTTCCCTTAGAAATGTCCGTCTTTGTCAGAGAACATATGAATTACTGGTACTCGTTAAAAGCTTTTTATTTTGCTAAAACTCTAGCGGATATACCATTTCAAATACTATTAAGTGCATGTTTTATGATGGGCTTGTACTACTTAACATCACAACCTTGGGATTGGATCAGATTTCTAATGATGTTGCTTATATTAGTGCAAACGGCTCTAGTTTCGCAAAGTTTTGGTTTACTAATTGGAGCAGCATTTAACGTGAAGGTAGGTAAATATATGGTTTAATTTACCCAATAGTTTTGATACTTAAAAGTTTTTTTAGAGTGGAGTATTTTTAGGTCCAATATTTTTTATCCCCATGGTACTATTTTCTGGTTTTTTTGCCAAGTTAAACGATTTGTCAGTATATCTCCACTGGCTTGGTGATGTTACCTTTGTAAGGTATAGTTTTGAAGGTTGCATGATTGCAATTTACGGTTTGAATAGACCGAAATTGGTTTGCAATGAAGATTACTGCGAATTCGAAAAACCCACAACTTTTCTTTCTGAAATGTCCATGACAGGAGATTTTCGATTTTATATCAACAACGTTATTGCACTTTTAGGATTTTTTATAATTGTTAGGGTTTCCACTTATATAGTACTACTATTGAAATTACGGGCCATCGCTAATTACCACTGATTACCACTGATTACAACATTGTGATAAATTTTTCTTTTAAATAATTAATTTTAATTAAAGTTTATTAATATTTATTTTAGTGACTACCATAATTAAATTATGCATACTTTATTTCGCTTATAAACTAAAATTATTATTTATTGCTACAATAGAATAGAGTTATAGATAAAACTTATAAATATTAACAATTCAAAACCTTTTCAATGCGTAAGGAGTTTTGGAGTTTTGGATTTTTGAATTTTCTCATCGGTTACAAAGACAAGGGAACGATTGAGGGAAAGTCGACATTTTAAGCGTTTCCTAATTCCTACAAAATCTTCATTTTTGCCTTATGCCAGTTGTGTTGCTGGAGTGAGTTATCTAATTTTTGCCGATAGAGTTTATTGCCATCACGTTGCTTACACAAATTTTCTAAAAAAGATCGTTTATTAGTATCATTATCAGCCATAGCGAAAGTAAAAAGTCGGTCTTTAAACTCATCATTATTCCTAAACACTAAACCGAATCCTTTTTGACAATTCTCTGTTTCGTTAAAATGAATAACTTTCTTAATAAGGTTTAAGGACCTTAACTTATATGTTTGTATTGTTTGTTAGACGCTTTATGTAAACCATGTCGATTTTAAAATATTAAAATAAGCCTTCGAGCTCTTTTTACAAATTTCTAATTTATTGGAAAATAAGAAAAGCACCAGGGGGTTTCCTTTCTCTGGCTGGTCTTTTTATTTTATATCTAATAGATATGTCATGTGTCATGTATTAGTTTGTTAGAAGTTAGAATAGCATATTTAGCATGTTTATATTATATTTTACATGGTTCCTACATGGATATATATCAATCATCAATCATGTAAATTTCTAGAATATATAAATTTTTATATCATATTCAATAAAAATTATCCTAAAAGTTTTTTCTTTATTGTCAAAGTTAAATACTTACTTAGCTATTCCTGGAAAGAGCTAATAAATTTGCAAACAGACTTCGAGATTCAAACTAGTAATTACATATGTGCAAAGGTATATTTATGCTCATAAATTAAACATTTAAGACAGAGCCGGATTAAGGGCGATGTTAAAAAAAGTAAAGACCAAAATTAATAATTCCAATTTTTTTTATTAATATACATGGTGTCCCGAAAATGGCGCAGGAGCTTTCCAGTACGTTATTCGGTAACTTTGGATCAACTTTTGGAAAAAGATAGTTTGATCTACTGATAGTTATTACCAAATAGAGCTATCGACTTGGTTCTTTTGTTGGACGACTAGTAATAGCTTGACTCCAATGCCAAGAGCGTTGTAGTTCCATCTTTTGCCACCGCTTCAGTGCTATCTTTACCATTATTTATTGTGAATGTTTTGTTACAAACCAACTTACACCAACATATTTTTTCTTTTTGTCAACCAAAAAAATAATAATTAAACCAGTAGGGGAGATCGGGGATACATTGGACATGAGGTAATATTGGACAGTGTGAAATTTCCCACCTTAGTTGCGATTTTCATAAAAAAAGTTTTTCTATAGTATGTATGAAATGAAATAAAAACATGTGATATTGAAAAAGGCAGGTTATATTCATTAGTAAAAAGATCAGTCTAGTATTTCTATTTCCTTGCGTTTGGTTTTAGAATTCAAGGATACTGTTGATAGTGATTAACTCATTAATAATTTATATAACTATTTTTTTGTGTCCCATGCTATAACTGAGAGGGTTTACAATATTTTCAAGATAAGTAAATATAAGATAAATAACTTGAGAAAAATCTACATATTGTTTTGTTTAGTACTGTAGTATGGGGTTATATTGGACAATAGTCCAATGTATCCCTTACTGTCAATTTTTTTACAGAGAAATGGAGCCGATGCTTTTGTTGATTCTACAGTTGAAGATAAATCTGTAATTTTATTTGAGGATATATGTAAAAAAAAATCATGTTACATCTTTCTTAAGAGGAAAGTATAATTTTTTGCAAAAGTACTAAACAGTTATTACGTTAGAAAGAGTATTTTTTATGTTATTATTATTCTACAGGTAATAAAACTTTACATACATATAACTATGATTTTTTTTAGATTCAGTAAATGAATTTACTGTTATATTTTTAAGTCCAAGATATTCTTTTCGCATGTCCAATGTAGCCCCACCTATGGGATACATTGGACAATTGCTCCTATTGGTCTTTTTTATATCTCCTCGTCGATAAAAGCATACAATAAAGCTTTCAAACTTAAAAATTAGAAGCCTATAATATGAACTTTAAAATGATAGGCAATTCATAGAAATTAAATTATTATTAAGGGTGTAATAGATTCCTAAGCTAAAAATGTCCAATGTATCCCCGATCTCCCCTACCTATATAAAGTTATAAATGGTTGCTAAATTATGTGATTGTCTTCCCCCTTATTTTCCGATTATAATATTAAGGAAGCCCAAAAACGCCTTGGATCCAGGGCCTACGCAAATTATGTTCCTGAAAACCTTCAAGAATGCCTTGAAAAAATCAAATCAAGAGAGATGTCTCAACGAGAAACCTCAATAACATACGGTATTCAGTATTCCTAGATCAACTATAAGAAAATAAGCTGAATAGTGCACACCTCCAATAAATCTGGATGCGCAAGGATCTTCACAGACGAAGAAGAACATTTAATAAAACTGTGAGACGTGTGACTATGGAATTCCGCTAGTTGAATTAGATTTCCGAGTTTCAGTAAAAAGCTTATCCAGATAAAAATGGGGGCAGTTGTCCCCCTGCTCTGTTTAAGCAAAACTTGCCTGATTATGGGTGGACAAAATCTTTTTTAAGGAGACATGAAAATTTTTCATTTCGAATGAGTAAAAACATAAAAAAGGTAAGGGCAGAAGTGAATGCAGAAGTTAGAAGTTATTGAAAAGTACAGCGAGACAAATTTGTTGGATAACCCTGAAAACTGAAATGAATTCATGATGATTGCTCTAAAATTGGGGTTGAGTAATATATCATTTGAAAGCTGCTTAAATCTGGAATTCAACTGTATCAATTAAATGAAAATCTATCGATTCGTTTTAAAATAAAAAATAAAAATCGAATTCAAAAAGTATTTAAAATAATCGGTAAAAATAAATTAATTAAAAGTGCAGTGACAGATTATTTTTCTTTCAGATAGTGAAACTTAAAGTTCTATAAAAGTTTTACACGAAAATCATCCTTTTTATTTCAACCACCCTGAATCTAAAAGCACAATAATAATTATTTTAACTACAAAAATTATTATTCATTTAAGATTTAAAGTCCAAATATTCATTTCTGTAAATTTCAAACATTTTACATTGTTTTTGTTCATGGGATATTAAAGAAAAAAGAAAGAAATGAGCAAAAAGTAAAATGTAAAATGTAATTGTATTTTAACAGATAAAATGAAACTTTTAAATAATAATTTACTTTTCAATGAATTAATTGTTCGAAATGACTACCACCAACTTCCATACAAAAATAAAGATTTTGTTCAAAATGCCGTCGAACATTCTGCAGCATTTCAGGCGTGATACGACGGCATTCATTGACAATACGCTGTCTTAAATCATCCAAAGATGCTGGTTCAGTAGCGTAGATTGTGTTCTTTAAGTGGCCCCACAGAAAAAAATCCAAAGGGGATATATCTGGAGACATTGGCCATTCCAATGGTGCCACGCCTACGAATCCATCGAAGAAATCTGTGGTTTAAATACTGACGTACCGGCAGCGCAAAATGTGGCGGAGCTCCATCCTGTTGAAATACCAACTGATCCTCGAGGTAGCCCTCTCCATTTTCCATTATGTCAGTAAGTAAAGAATCAATGTGGTCTTGTAGCAACTCCAAATACATTGCTCCATTTAAATTATCGGGCAAGAACAAAGGGCCAACGATTCGATCACCATAAATGCCCGCCCAAACATTTAGTTTCTGTGGATATTGTGTATGTACTTCTTGGAATATCCCAGGTTTGCTATGTGCCCAATATCGACAGTTGTGGCGATTAACTGTAAGTGCTTTCATCCGAAAAGCAAATGTTAAATAAAAAATTTGGATTTGTAGCAGCGCTTTCCGACATTATTTCACAAAATTCTAAGCGGCAATCAAAGTCATCTTCATTCAGTTTCTGAGCTAGTTGAATTTTGTATGGGTGGAATTTATGGTGTTTCAAAATTCGCTGAATGCTGGTTCTACTAATACCTGTTACAATAGCAATTTTCTCGTGCTTAATGTTGGATCAATGGCCACTTGTCCCAAAACCCCTACTTCATTATCTTCGTTCCGTACTGGATTTTCAGTATGCCTCTTTTTATTTTTGACGGACCCAGTTTCTTGAAATTTTTCGATTAAATCCAAAACATATCTTACAATTGTTTGTTTGTCTTCATGTTGTTAATTAAACACTTCGGTCGCTCTTTGGGCATAGTTATTATTTCCAATAAAAGAGGGCTACAATTTCAAGCCTTTCTGCAATTGAATATACCATAATTTTTAATTTAAAAATATTAAATGCCGAATGCGTGTTTGCTTTAAAAGTAGTTGATAAACACAATTTTTAAGTAAAGTGGCTATAGCCATAAAACATCTGCTAAAATAAATTTAATTTTTGGCTATTGTTGTTAAAGAACAATAACATTTTACTTTTTTCTAATTTCTTTCTTTTTTCTTTAATATACTATGAACATAACCAGTGTAAAATTTTTGAAATTTACAGAAATGAATATTTGGACTTTAAATCTTAAATGAATAATAATTTTTGTAGTTAAAATAATTATTATTGTGCTTTTAGATGCAGGGTGGTTGAAGCAAAAGGGATGACATTTGTAGGACTTTAAGTTTCACTATCTGAAAGAAAAATAAACTGTCACTGCAGACTGCAGTTTTAATTAATTTATTTTTACCGATTATTTTAAATACTTTTTGAATTCGATTTTTTTTTGAAAAATTCATACAGTTGAATTCCAGATTTAAGCAGCTTTCAAATGATATATTACTCAAGCCCTCTTGCCATTTAAGAAATGTGGGGGTTAACACCCCCCGCTTAAGGGTGCGACGTGAGAGTACCTAAATCCATCTCATAATCCGTCCCCTTGAAAACCAAAATCGACCTATCCGAGCGTTTTTCCAAAAATTGAAGTAAAATACCAAAACCGGGCTGTTGAAATTTTCGGTGGGCCACTCTGTAGATGAATTTGAATCGACCGGTCCCAAAAGTTTTGCTTTCAAAGTATTCTCGACAAATTTGAAAAACTTTGTGTATATTTGTAAAGTAAAGGGTATTACGCTTAATTATAAAAACAGTCAATTAATTAATTTTTATAAAATAAAGAAAATGGTTTGTAACGGGGCCGAGGGGTGCTCAGTTAACACATCAAAACACATTGCTCGTACACGCGACTACAAAGTCATTTCTGAACCACAGAACAAGAAATTTCAGATCGTATATACAAAGCGAAAAATCGTCGAGGATACTTTAGAAACTTTACCTTTCGGGTTCAAAAAACAACGTCTTCATAAAAACGTGAAAAGAATTACTTGTGTATCCTGAAATGTATTTGTAAATTGTAACTATAAGTATTTTTTTAACATTTTAAGTATGTTTTGCTGATAATGTAAATATATTAAATTTACTATTACCTTTCACATTATATTATTACTCTAAAATATAAACATTTTAAAGTCAAATTGTTTTTATTTATTATATTTATCTAAAATTGTCATAGCGTATAAACAGTAAGTATAAATTTATATTTTAAACTTAGTTAGATCATTAATTAATGAGTTGTTGATTCAATAACATCAAACAATGGCTTGTAAATTTGAACATCCCTTTACGAGTATTATAGCCGCCCTACGTCATGTCGGTCAGGAGCCTACACTTTACACTTGTTGTGATTGACGACCTAATGACGGAAGCCGATAATAAAGTTGTTGACATTTTTACAAAGGGTTCACACCATAAAAATATAAGCGTGTTTTTTATATCCCAAAATCTGTTTTATCAGGGAAAGGGTCAAAGAGATATTTCGCTAAACGCACATTATATTATTTATTTTAAAAATCCTAGAGATAAAACACAAATTCAGTATTTAGCACGGCAAGTATCACCAGATAATACAAAGTTTATTCTGGAAGCTTATAAGGATGCTACCCTAAAACCCCAGGGTTATATGATTTTTGATCTCAAACAAGACACACCAGTCAAACTTCGGTACAGAACAAATATCTTACCCGAAGAAGAACCAGTTATTGCTTACGTTCCTAAGAAACACGTTCCTAAAATAGAGCAAAAATATTATAGCTTATGACACGCACTATAATTGATAACACCGATTCTTTAAAATTTTTACTGAAAGCGAAACCACCTGTACGAAAAGCTTTATTAGAGAAGGGTCCCCCCTTTGCTTTGAAACTGAAAAATTTTGAATTTTTCTTTCGCGATTTTTTGACATTATCTTATAGATTTGGGTTCGCAGATAACGAAAAAACCATTGTTAACGCGATCCAATCCGTACTTTTCAAACTACAGCATTTTGAATATTGCAGAAATTTGGAAAATTAGAAAAATTCATATTGTTTTCTAAATTTTTTCGAATTTTATATAACTGATAGGTTATATTTATAGATTTCGGTCTGCCGATTACAGAGAACTAAAAAAATTTGAGCTACGACCACTAGTTTAGAAGCTACACCCGTTTTAATGGCCACTAAAAAATGATAGAGAAGGATCCCCCCTTTGCTTTAAAACTGAAAAATTTTGAAAAATTTTTTTCGCTACATTTTTACTTTATCTTATAGATTTGGGTTCGCTGATAACGAATCAACCATTGTAAACGCGATCCGACGCGTACTTTGTAAACTACAGCGTTTTGAAAATTGCAGAAATTTAGAAAATTTGAAAAATTCATATTTTTTTCTAAATTTTTTCGAATTTTATATAACTGATAGGTTATGTTTATAGATTTCGGTCTGCTGATTACGGACAACTAAAAAATTTTGAGCTTCGACCACTAGGTTTAGTAGCTACACCCGTTTATATGGCCACGAAAAAATGATAGAGAAGGGTCCCCCCTTTGCTTTAAAACTGAAAAATTCTGAAATTTTTTTTCGCGATTTTTTGACTTTATCTAATAGATTTCGGTTCGCTGATAACGAATCAACCATTGTTAACGCGATCCGACGCGTACTTTGTAAACTACAGCGTTTTGAAAATTGCAGAAATTTAGAAAATTTGAAAAATTCATATATTTTTCTAAATTTTTTCGAATTTTATATAACTGATAGGTTATATTTATAGATTTCAGTCTGCTGATTACGGACAACTAAAAAATTTTGAGCTTCGACCACTAGGTTTAGTAGCTACACCCGTTTATATGGCCACCAAAAAATGATAGAGAAGGGTCCTCCATTTGCTTTAAATCTGAAAAATTTTGAAATTTTTTTTCGCGATTTTTTGACAAAATCTTATAGATTTGGGTTCGCTGATAACGAATCAACCATTGTTAACGCGAACCTACGCGTACTTTTTAAACTATAGCGTTTTGAAAATTGCCGAAATTTAGAAAATTTGAAAAATTCATATTTTTTTCTATATTTTTTCGAATTTTATATAACTGATAGGTTAAATTTATAGATTTCGGTCTGCTGATTACGGACAACTAAAAAATTTTGAGCTACGACCACTAGTTTAGTAGCTACACCCGTTTATATGGCCACCAAAAAATGATAGAGAAGAGTCCCCCCTTTGCTTTAAATCTGAAAAATTTTGAAATTTTTTTTCGCGACTGTTTGACTTTGTCTTATAAATTTGGGTTCGCTGATAACGAATCAACCATTGTTAACGCGAACCTACGCGTACTTTTTAAACTATAGCGTTTTGAAAATTGCAGAAATTTTGAAAATTTGAAAAATTCATATTTTTTTCTAAATTTTTTCGAATTTTAAATAATTGATAGGTTATATTTATAGATGTCGGTCTGGTGATTACGGAGAACTAAAAAAATTTGAGCTACGACCACTAGTTTAGTAGCTACACCCGTTTATATGGCCACCAAAAAATGATAGAGAAGGGTCCCCTCTTTGCTTTAAAACTGATAAATTTTGAATTTTTTTTTTTTCGCGATTTTTTGACATAATCCTATAGACTTGGGTTCGCTGATAACGAATCAACCATTGTTAACGCGATCCGACGCGTACTTTTTAAACTACAGCGTTTTGAAAAATGGAAAAATATAGACAATTTGAAAAATTCATATTTTTTTCCAACATTTTATGAATTTTATATAACTGATAGACTATATTTATAGATTTCGGTCTGCTGATTACGGACAACTAAACTAATAGTTTACAAGCTACACCCGTTTTTATGGCCACCAACAAATGATAGAGAAGGGTCCCCCCTTTGCTTTAAAAGTTACAGATCCCCTTTCATCTTCAACAGCAGCAATTCCACTCTCCACCTGTTCTGGTTCTCAATCAAACATAAAGGTTCTAAATCGACAGGAAACGGAATGGTAGTATGCCAAAAATCTAAGGTAAAAATCATTAAATTCAAATGCCATTGAATACTGTTTTTGTATCTAAAAAATAAGTATAGTTATAATAATTTTTTGAAGGGTTTTCATTATTTGTACCTGAGGAACTACATCAAGGAACTGGAGGAATCTAGGTGTAAAGCTGCTGGTTTGTGAGATTTAAATTACTACTATGACTAAATCTGTGCCCAAAGGCAATCCACTCCTTTTCAACTAATACCTGAAAACCTTCAATAGTACGATAATGTGGTTCTAAACATAATTGTGCTATCGAAGATATTTGAGTGGTAATGTCCCATCCATCCTCCAAACAAATAGCAACTGATGATCCTTGTAAATCCAACAGATCCATAACAGCGCCTGATAATTGCATTATATTTTGAAGCTGTTCCAGCCATTCAGAATTTTCAATTAATCTGAAGAAAAAAAACTTAAAAAATTGTAACTAACACAATTTTAATATTACTTATGAAAACTTTGGTCTGGTTCCAGCTGCGAACTTGGAATGCAAGCTCTCATTAATTTTTTAAATGCAGTTTTTGTATGCCGAATATCATATTACTCCACTGGTATAAAGTCAGTCTTTGGAGACAATTCTACTTTTACACCTTTCATTTGAGCCTTTTCTCCTACAAAAATTAATTGTTAATTATTTTTGATACCGTAATTTTAAAATTTTAGGAAACTAAATGATATAAATTTTCATAAAATTACCTAGAACATAAAAAGCAGCCTTTTGTAGTGCATTAACTCCATCAGCGACATCTGTCATCTGCAATATCAGTAGAATGTCTAATATTTTGTATATTTTGCGAAGGGTTGCTTAAAGGGTGACCAGAAAAAAGCGCACACGATAAATACGCACAGAAAAAAGCGTACAGCTATAAATGCGCACAAGAAAAAAGCGCACAAGAAAAAAGCGCACACGAAAAAAAGCGCACACGGAAAAAAGCGCACATTTCTCATAGAAATAATTAATAATGATCATAATATAAATATAATCATGTTTTTATATCTTTCGTTGAGTGACATGAAGTATATCAAAAACGATTTAAAAAAGAAGGGGTTTCCATTTAAAAAAATCGATGATGATGTTTTTGCAAAATCAAAAGTGACGTCATTTATACTTTTTTAATATCAAGAGATGGTATTTTAAAATCTAAAATTGACCCGTCCGAACGATTTTCTCAAAAAAATTAAATACGCCGGCATTTACGAATTTTGTTCCGAACTTTATCATCTCCCTGTATGTATATTATCCGTAAAAAATTACTACTATTATTTATTTATATTATTTCATTGCTATGTTCATTTTGAATAATTTTGATTTTAAGTCAAATTTATTTATTCCGATAATCTTTAAATTGTCCATAAACTCCCATACCTACAATATACAATAATAGCATTATTTCGTTATGCACAATGCTGTTACGGTACAATTGTGTAGTTCTAATAAAAAAAATACAGTATTATATAATTGTTATTAAATTAAAATGATTCGTTTTAACATAAATCGTGAAAAAATGTTTACATATACAAGCATAAATTTTATAATATTTATTTCATGTTAAATGTGCGTTTTTTTCCGTATGCGCTTATTTCCGTGTGCGCTTTTTTCGGTGTGCGTTTATTTCCGTGTGCGTTTTTTCCATGTGCGCTTTTTTCTGTGTGCGCTTTTTTCTGTGCGCTTTTTTCTGTGCGCTTTTTTCGTGTGCGCTTTATTCATGGAACCGCTTGAGAAGTTTGTCTTTTATCTTTAAAAGATCCCAGACGTCCAAAGTTCTTGCCTCCTTTACCTCCACTTGATCTTGGAAAAACTCTTAAAAATAAAATATCAGCTTAAAATCACACAGTAGTAGTTGGTTTTTATTTAATTACTTTTAGAAGAAAAATGCAAAATATAATACTTTAATTTCTTTCAGGATCAGTATTTTGCCCATTTATTCAATTTTTTCGATATTTTGTGAAGATGACCTTTTCAACTTGGTTCGGCTTTTGTATTCAGCATGAA
The DNA here is from genome assembly GCA_963971135.1 of Stenus bimaculatus. NCBI lineage: Eukaryota > Metazoa > Arthropoda > Insecta > Coleoptera > Staphylinidae > Stenus > Stenus bimaculatus. The sequence goes on along the minus strand of OZ020180.1, from coordinate 63,892,422 downwards.
TTTCATAATTTTCAATTTATTTTAAATATTTAAATTATGCAATTTTACATGTTATACAGGGTCTTTCGTAAGTAGCGTATAAAATTGAAACCCTATGTAGGAAATAGTTTTTTAAGAAGAAAAGTTCATATGAACATGTCCAATATTCATTCATAAAAAAGTTATAAGCATTCGAAGAAAAATAAATTAAATCAATTTATTACAAAAAAATATAATTTTGCATGCTTTGAAAATCGTCTTTTTTTTAATTTTGGCATTTAAATAATAAAGATTTAAACATTTATCGTATTTAAGTTTGAAACAAAAACTACAAAATGTTTAGTAATTCTGAATATGCCGATATAATTTTTGTTTATGGATTTTGTAATGGTAATAGTTTGCAAGCAAGTAGAGAATGTCAACGCAGGTTTTCCTATAGACGTCACCCTTCTTGCCATGTTTTCTCCAGGACCTTTCAAAGATTAAGGGACACCGGAAACATACACTGTGCACCAAAAATTGGTGCCCCTGAAAAACATACATTTGAAGAAGAAGAAGCAGTGATAGACGCCTTTATTGAAAATCCTCGTACAAGTATACGCAGTGTTTCTTCAATTCAATCATTTATTTGGAAGACGGAAGAGGGAAGTAATGCATCCATAACATTTTCAACAAGTACAAACCCTTCAGCCAGGAGATGAGATCTTTGGGGTACTCTCAAAACAAATGTGTACACGATTGAGATAAATACTCAAGCACAATTACTTGAGAGGGTAAACAATGCGGTTGCTGAAGTGCAAAATTTGATTTAATTTATTTTTTTCAAATTCTTATAACTTTTTTATGAATGAATATTGGACATGTTCATATGAACTTTTCTTCTTAAAAAAGTATTTCCTACATGGGGTTTCAAATTTATTATACGCTACTTACGAAACACCCTGTATAAGCTTTTCTCTCATTTTTTCACTTCAAAATGTGCATAAACAGGTAAAGTTGCTCTCAGCTGGAAGTAGGACAAAGAATACGCGAACGTGATTACTTTTGTCCTACTTCCAGCTAGGACCAACTGTACAGTTGCTCCCACGGTACACGGTAAACCAAACACTGCGATCCACACTGCGATCTGCGATGAAATGCGCGAGCGGTGGTTACAACGCGTCCTGGAGCGCGTTCGGAAACAGGTTACTCTCGGTTAGAGTAATAACCTGACAGGTTATTCCCCAGTTAAAGAGTTTCCGAACATTTGGTTACTACTCTGAAAACGGTGCGCTGTTGCCGAATTTCATAAATTTCTAATTTCTAATAAATTATATTTTAGTTAATTTTAATTAGTTTAATAATGATTTTATGATGTTTTTAATAGCTAATGGTTTTAAAAATTTTTGATTGTCCCCTCATACCACAGATATATCTGCCTTGCGACTTTCCTTTTGTTATATAAATTGTTTTTTGTTGTTACAAAGTTGCTTAAATTAGAAAAAAGTTGTCGCTTTTTAAACTCCTTTAGAATCTATTTAGAAATCCGTGATATCTTGCTCTAGTCCTGAAATATCATGAAAAATCTGAAATTTCGCATTTTCGTTTTCCTTCCATATTTTTGTTATCGCTTCACTTTTTCGATTGCAATTTGGCAGTTTTACATAATTTGACATTCTCTATCGATTGGCCTTAAGAAGAAAATTTTAGGTTAACTAGATTTTATTTATTTTATGGCCGATCTCACCAACAGTGCTTAAAGAAAGACTTAACAAAGTGCTGCTTACACTTAAGTTCTTCTTAAAATTTTAAGACGTCTCTCCAGTCATATAAAACGAATACTTACGCTAAGTTTAGCAGAGATTGGATTTTGGTGTTCGGTTGGTATTCGGGCGTCGTTCGGCTTCCGTCGCGTCGTTTTATTCTATGATTTTTATTATTTTACCACAGGATCACAATATAATCTTAGAACATACTAGATTATTCTGTGATAATATATAAAATTTTATAATTATGTGTTTTATCTACTGTCTTATATTTGAAATAAAAACTGTAGAAATGTGTCCTTTTTTAAACGAAAATATTGAAAAAAACATGGGAATTTGGCATGGTTTTAAAATGGTCATTTCTAGTGTAAACTTGTCTTGGGATATCAATATTAATTATATAAATTATAATTAAATTGCTTCTGGAATTATAATGCCATTTGCTAGTTTATTTTCACGAGAAATTGTAATTTTTGGGTTAAGTTGAGTTTTAAGTCGCCGATATCGACGACTTAATTTTAAGTTCAACTTAGGCTTTAAGTTCGCCTTTCCAATGACGGTGAGACCCGATAAGGACTACTTAGACATTTAAGTAGTTCTTAAAGTTTAAGTCGTGTCGGTGAGATTGGCCATTAAACCAACTTTTGATTTTCTTATGGGCGCGATATTTGATTTTTATATCATTGGATAGAGAAAAAAAATACAATTTAAATGATGTAACGCACATTGTTCTTTTCCTTTAACAAAAAAAAATTGAAAAAAAGTATTAAATTTTTATTTACAAAATCAAGTTGACATAAAATATTAAAAGAACGTAGATATCCGATAAAAGTAAAACCGAACGCACCCCGGTAAACTGTCAAAACACCAAACTGCACCAAACAAAAAACCGTTGATTGATATATTATATAGATAGCCCACTCTATGTGGTTTTTCGTTCGTCCTTGAAATCGCAATGACAGCTATTCGCGCTCTGGTACGTGCTGCCGCCTAGCAGAATATATTTAAAATGCTCGACAGTGTTGTCATATTTCATAAAATTATTGTAAGAGCAACAGTAAAAGTTGATTGAAATATATTATAAGTAAGGTGACCAGACGTCCCGGTTTGCCCGGGACAGTACCGATTCCTAAGCGTTTGTCCCGGCGCGGCGTCCCGAGCGTGGCCTCTTTTGTCCCGGTTTTAAAAAAAAATTTAATTTTTATTGGAAGTTTCAGATTTAATACTAGAGTAGACTGTAGACTACCAGCTAGGCTACAACTTTTCCAATAATTGTTTTTCAGAAAAGATCAATTCAATTTTAGAAATGATCAATTGCAATTCAGAAAATAGTCAACTTTATTTCAGAAAACATCAATTGTATTTCAGAATAGTCAATTCAATTTCAGAAATCATCAATTGTAATTCAGAAAAGATCGATTGTATTTAAAAAAGCATCAATTGTATTTGAGGAAAATTAATCAAATTTAAGAAAATACCTTTTGTAAAATATGGAGGAAGCCAAGGGTTTTTTTGCATATTATTTCAATTGGGTTCAACATTGGTGAATAAGGACTGGTGTAATGTTAAATTTCGAAAGCACATTTTTGATGAAATATGTTTGTGCTGTTGTGGTTCACGTGCACAATCACCGCCAAATACTCGCGACTTCCTCATTTTTTTTTATAATTGGTCCTTTCTGAAATTAAATTGATTTTCTGAAATACAATTGATGCTTTCTGAAATACAATTGACTATTCTTAAATACAATTGATACTTTTTGAAATTGAACTGATTATTCTGAAATACAATTGATGCTTTCTGAAATACAATTGACTATTCTAAATTATTTTTTTGTGATTTACAATTTATTTGCGATTAATTTCTGAAATAGACTTCTCGTTAATTATAATTCGCGATTTTTGTGCAGTTTTTTAACTTTTATTGTGCTTTTGTTTTTGTCTATCGTTTTTTTTTATAGATTTAAAATTTTTATTAGAGATTTAAAATTTAATACTAAACTACTGATTCCTGAAAAGCGTTAGTCCATAATTCACTGAAACTTCGTTAGGTTAGGTAAAAAATAAAAACCAAAAAGGAGCTTGTCCCGGTTTGGCATTTTCAAAATCTCGTCACCTTAATTATAAGATTACAAGGTGTCCTGTAACTACACCGACAACGCTTTACTGGTGATAGTAGACGTGAAAATAAGTCGATTTGACCCTATTTATCTATATCCAAAAATGCACCTCTAAGAAGTTATAAGCTTCTGTAGTTCATTTAAAAAAATATACTTTTTTTTAATTGCTGCCAAAGTAATAAAAATTTTATGATGAAATTTTGTATGCATGCATTTTTATAAAAATCGCTCATTTGGTAAAAATTTTACCAATCCTTGATTACCGGAAATGGTCTTAGATGGTACAAGGGTGCACAGTTTCAAATTAAAATTTGAAAGTTAATAATTTTAGGTTGTAGTATAAAGAAATAAGAAAAGAATAAAAAAAAATTTCAAGGTTCTACGACTTTTTGTCCAAAAGATATGAATTTTTATATAAAATATGGCATTCTGATAAATGAGTAAATATGTATTTTGAAAAATTCATATTTCGCTTAATAATTAAAATTTAGAAATAAAAATTTGTACAGATAAGTTTGTAAAAATTATCGATATTATCTTATTAAATTTTTTAAAATTTAATTATTTTTTAAGGTACATTACCTAAGGAACTTTTGATTTTTTTGAGTTTTTAGGGTGAAAAATTTTTTTGGGAGGGTGTAGAGGGCAACTAACCCTCTACATTTCATCCATTTTCTAGTATCTTTCATTTGCGGGGTCGATAAAGACAAAATTCGAAAAAAAAAATTTTGAGATATTTTTAAGGCTACGGCTTGAAATTTTTCATGGAAATTGATTTTTATTGTTTTTCTCGAAAACTATAAAAGTTAGCGATTTTAAATTTTTACCAAAGGTAAACACCGTGGATAGACGCGTTTTAAAAAATGTTTGATTAAAATCGGCTAAACAGTTTTTTTGGAAAAAATTCGCAAAGTTTTGGCAAAATTTTGGTACAAAGACGGCCCTGGAATTGTCAGGGAATTTAGTGGGGGACATGACGGGGCGAATTTTAAGCTATTAATCGTCCTGGTGGTTCTAATAGTTTTGAAGATATTAATTATTTTGTGAAAAGTGAAAAATTTCAAACCGCAATTTCCAAACAGAGATTTTGCATATTTTTGCTACATTTTCGGCCATAACTCGATAACAAACAGAGATAGCGAAGTGATTCTTTTTTTGTCGTAAAGCGGACGCTGAAAGCTTTCAGAAAAGGTATATCACATGGGGGTGAATTTGGGGGGTTGATTAGACCGTAAAGTGTCAAAAATTGCGACTTTTTTAAATGAAACTTTAAAAAAATTATTTTTTCGCTATTTTTTTAAAATTCAAAAATCCCTATGCGTGGGCGGTTTTCGTTCTAAGAGTAAATTCAGCAGAGTTTTTAAAACTGAAAATCCGTTAAAAAATGGGCGGACGGGAGCCGTCCACCCTTAAATTCCAAAATTCTTCTTTATCTTCCCAACCCCTTCGAGTATAAAAACAAAAAATAGCCTATTAGCTATTACTATTTTTAAGGGAAATGAAGTAAAATTTGAAATTTTTTAAAAACTGTGGGGGCAAGTGGTACAACCGTTTTACCGCGTTTGTGCGATTTTTTTAACATTTTACGTTCGATTTTTTTCTAAAGCAAAGGAAGAAAATTTAGAGGTGTCGATTTTTTACCTTATAAATATTAATGCAATAAGCAAAATAAAAAATATCGCACCGTAATATCCAACCCCTATCAAAAGTTACGAATTTTCAAATTCCGCGTCGAAAAAACAAGAAAAACGAAATGCAAATTTAAACATCCCAAATTAATATAAAAAATCAAGATATCAAAAAAGGGCTCGGATCGCCATAATAACGTGTATCTAGTTTGTAAATCGAAAACCCGCTATTTTTTTTGCACGTACCGATGCTCAAATATAAGGGGTACAGTTTGAGTACTTTTGCCGCCCGAAAGAACGTTAAATTTGTACGCTTGGCGTCTCGACGCCGGGGCGCCACACGGTTGCGCCTGGAGACCTAAAAATGGCCTGGGTTCATCCCCAGGATGTGAGAATAAAAGGGGAAAAATTTCGTCGCTCCCCTGTAAAACCGAACGGGGGTGCGATTTTTCAAAGTTGACGCCGACGAAAATTTTAATGTTACTCAGAAACTGCACTTCCTACGCAAAATTTGTAGGGTACAAAAAAAATGGTTGGACAGCCAACACAGGTTTGGTGTTTGGAATTGGTTGCATCATTAAATCAATGATCAACGTTGCCGTTTAATAAAAATGTGCATTTAGCGCCATCTAACAATGTACACATCAAGCTAGAAAAACGATCGCAGCGCTGCAAAGCGGCCAATACATCGTCCCCGTACGAAAATGCCCGTAAGGTGGGCTATCTATATAATATGTCAATCAACGAAAAAACAAACAAACTTAACCTCATTTCTAATCATTCAAAAATTGAAAAACTCCTACATTTTAATATTTTCCAAAATAATATTTAAAATGAGTGAATTTAAGCTACATCACTTAATTCGAGAATTAATAAAATCCTTAGGGTAAGCTCTACAAAACGAAAAAATCACAATATTTCATACATTTGTTTTTTACCATTTTAGAAGTAAAGAAACTCCTGAAGAATTTATCGACTATATTCAAAAAAGTATAGAAAGTAATGTCACAGCCTCACAAAATCCTTACATGGCGATTCAAACCCACATTGTACAGCTTTCCGAATGTTCAAACAACCCGCAAGCATTTCTCCTGAAATTTGAAGATCTGAAACAAAAAGAGTATAATTTTATAATTATTTCTATATTTTTTCACAAATTATGTTCTTTTAGCGTTGATTCTCTCACTCCATACATACATTTAATGTATGAAATTACTAAAGATCCATCAGTTAAAGATTTTTTGCAGAAAAGTTTAAAGCAAACAGCTTCATCAAGTTGTACCCTCCAAAGCACAAAAATTACAAAAGACAATATATTACAAGTAAAAAATCGTTTAAAATCTGCTACAATTAATTTAAAAACTGACACGAGTAAATTGTTGAATCGAAGTGGCCCTCCATTACCAACAACACCCTCTGTATTGTCATGGGTTCAAAGACGTCCTTCCATGTCCTGGGATTTTCAGTCCAGTACTACATTATTAAATCAATCAATTTTTAATATTCCACCTAATTCGCAGGAAAATATATTAATTGACGATCTATTAGATATTTTAATAGGTTTACCAGGTTCTTTTATTGAAGTAGAAGATTTGAAAGATCCTTATGATCCTCGGGAATTTATAATACATGAATCTGTAGATTCATCTTTAAGAGAACTGATCAAACAAATATTACCTTTAGCATCTCATTATTCCATTATCCAAAGGTTTACTGAAGAAAAGATGATGTTTGAATATGGACAAATCAATAATGCTTTAGCTGAATGTATTAAATGTATTATGGTTGATTACACTGTGAGTATTATTTCATTAAATCATCAAGGTTGGGTGTAGGTAGAAGCAAAATATGTTTCAAAATTATAATTTTTTAAAAGATTCTTTTTTGACACCAAAGTATCTAAGTCCAGGCCTGACAATCTACAATGGGCGCGTTCCAGTAATGAACACTAAAGCCCACGACGACCGCAAAGTCGTTCTACATAAGACCGCCATTTTTTCTTTCGTGCATCGATGGCGACCGCAAGAAGCTCACAATGACCGTATTTATTCATAGGTTTTTGTGGTTGTTTGTTGAATGGTGACCTTTTGAGCTAGTGGAGCGGGAAAATTTTGCGGTCGTGGTCGTGGGCTTTAGTGTTCATTACTGAAACGCGCCCAATCATAAAGCGATTTCTAATGCTCCTGACCACGGTTCATATTTCGGTTAGGTTAATCAACCTTTAATTGGCGATAATCAAACGATCTATGATGTCAAAAATTAATCATTCGAATGTGGTTGGTTCAAATATGACAAAGGAACCAAAGCCATTCGAAATTGCTTATAATGAGTTCTGAATTTAATATGAATTAATATTTTTGGGACTTATTATTATTATAATTTAAATAAATCCAAAATTGTAAACCAAATTTTGTTGAAAATATTTAATTCTTTTCTCTGATTTTACTCATAAATATTTTTGCTACCAAAATATAAAGTAGTTTTTGAGTTATCGCCCAATCTGTTAAATGTATTTAGACAAAAGTGAAGACAGATTTAACAATAAAAGCCAATAATTGAGCATCTTGCAAAAACTCCATTAAATAAGGCTTGCAGTAACTACATTTCTCTTTCGTGACAAATCGGGGGAAAGATACGGAAAAATCCCGATCTTGACGAAAATAATTTTTTATAATTTTAACTCTTTTTTTTTCAGTTATTTATAACACAACTAGAAACAGAACACCGCTCCGGAAAATTAAACTTGCATAAAATGTGGTATTACATACAAAAAAATTTACACTCATTGAGTAAAATTAGCAGCATTGTTACTACTATAAATAAGGTAATTATTCTATTTACTAATACTACATTTGATAGTTTATTAGCAAACCCATGGAATGTCTCTAGAATACCTAGTTATCACAGGCACATGTTACTTCTCCTTTTATTAGGACAATGTTTCTGTAAAAAATAATATGAATAAAAATGAAAGAATTAAATGTAACTTCTTCCCGGTAAAATTTTTTAATTAAAATTTCAAAAATTATTTATTCCCAGTTATTCCCTTAAAGAGTTTCCGAACGTTTGGTTACTATTCTCTGAAAACAGTGCGCTGTTGCCGAATTTCATAAATTTCTAATAAATTATATTTAAGTTCATTTTAATTATTTGATTCTTTTCTTATATCCTATAATATAATCTTTGACTTAAGAGTGATTTCCTAGACATTAAAAATAGTAGTTTATGGCTGCCGCCAGATAAGCTAGTGCAAAAAATATTTTTCACAATGCAGGAAAAAAAATATAATGACCTAAAAGTACCTTAACTTTGGGCTCTTGTAATTTGTAATTATTTCTGCTTAAAGTTGCAAAGCATAAAGATCTGTTTAATGATAGCCTAACTAATGCAGCTTATAAATCAGAAAAAAATTGATAATCTGTCAGAGGAATCTGATATCCTGGTGCCTGTAATATTTAATTTCATGATTTTTCCTCTCAAACTCGCGCGCCCTCTAGTGATTCAAAATAATTTTCATTAATTTGCTGATAATTTGCAATGAAGCTCCAGAAAAGTGGGATGGATTTTATATTCACTATTATTATCTCCAACAGAAAATTTATCTCATACATCTAGGAAATGACTCTTAAAGTTTCTTAATAATTTGTTTTAACTTTTTCGAATTAATATGTTATGGTATAAAGATAAATAATAAATTTATTTTTAAATATATATTTATATTTTTAGTCTGATTCCTGCGGTGGTAAAGTCTTGAGTTTATTGCATGATCACATTGCTGGGTATATTGGCGACTCAAAAGCTCAAGATCTATGTGTACATCTGATGAAGGCTGCGTGTGTTCCATATATGAAAATGTTAGGAATGTGGATTTTCAAAGGAATTATATCTGATCCTATTCATGAGGTATTATTTTATTTAAAGTAGTATAAGAACATTATTAACTCACTTAAAGGATAGGCGGTGTATTTTGGATATAAGCGATTACAATGTAAATTTTGTAGATTTCAAAGACAAATTACAGCTATACCAATCAAGAAAACCAAATCGGTTTTCACAATTTTTCTAAACATTTGAGAAATTGTCAAGATTATATCTTTTGTCTCTTTTTATTTATCTAATTTATCTTGGGTAATTTTTAAAAGCGCCACAAATTTGGTAAATTTATGACATCTGCAATCTACAACACCTCCAATATTAATAATTATATTGTCCGGATCAAAGATTATGGAGCAACGGAGAGCGTGTTTTCAACACTTACAATAGGGCAGTGATCGGCAACCAGCGGCCCTTTGGGGAGCGGAACAATAGGCCGCCTTAGACAAAAGGTCCACTTGAACAAAAGGCTGACTAGGAAAAAAGGCCGAAGGAGAATAGGCTGACATGAAATTTTGTCTGAAAGAAAAAAAGCCGAACGTTAAAAGGCCACATGGCAAAAGGCCGATAATAAAAGTTAATGTGCACAAAATTAAAAAAAAATCACTATGGACAAAAAAATGTGTTCATTCTGTTTCTCCTTTGAAAACAAATGTTTATTTGAAACATTTTTTCATAAAACCATTAGTTTCGGAAATATTTTCATCTTTCAGGTTGTGTCACTCACCCTAACCATGTACAGGGAGATTTTTAAGTTGATATATTTTTTCGATGGGATGTAAAACTCAATGTACTAAGTCATTTCGAAACATGTTTTGCATATAAGTCTTTAAACAAGAAAGGTATAAGGCGAATAAGACAAATAATTTCTTAATTAATTTTATGTTTATTAATAATTTTATATTTATAAAATGAAGAAATAGCTATCTGCAGCAAAAGACCCGGACGAAATAAAATCTACACATAAACATCTTTCAGCCTTTCTTTTCGTCGACCATTTTTCTATCGGCCCTTTATCATTCAACCATTTTTCCTTTCGGCTTTTTGTCTGCGTCGGCCATTTGTTTAATTCGGCCTTTTGCCATTCGTCTTTTCTCCTTCGGCGTTTCGTCCTAGTCGGCCCTTTGTCCTATTCGGCCTTTTATCCATTTTCAAAAATTGAAAATAATTAAAAAAATCAATTTTATCGGGTAATCTTTATCATCATATAAAAGAACCATTCTTTACATTTATTTTTTTAAATTTATTTCTTCCAAACTTTGACCGTAACTGCGGCTAAGATGGTCCATTCTGAAGTTCCAATTTTCGATGACACGTTCAAGCATTTCAAGTAGTATTTGGTGAATAACACGAGTAATGTTGGCTTCCAATTCCTCAATCGTAGCCGGCTTATCCATGTAGACTTTGGACTTCACGCTTCGTACCGGTTAATTGGCCGCTTAGGTCATGTGATATGAAACCCTTAGTATTTTTTCTTTGGGGTTACCTAAAGTCCAAAGTGTACATGGATAAGTCGGCTATGATTAAATATTTTTGTATTTAAAATTTTGGGAATGTATTTATTTATTTATTATCCTTTTAATTAGATTTTTTTATAAAATTTATTTTTGTAATTTGAGGTTTTAAAGGCGCCACATTAAGTTTTGCCTCAGGCGTAAAAATGTGGTTGGTCTAAATTTGACAGACCAATCTAAGAACCAACGACGAACCAAAGCAATTCGAAATCGCTTTAATTTTTGGCATCATAGATCATCCTCCAGGCAACAAAATCTGCAGGTTGTTGTATCCGATTTGCCCAGTTTATTGAGGTGATATCTCAATGGGCAGTGGCCGGTTAAAAGGTTTGAGATTAGCCTTAATTCGTTCCTGCTTAGGTCGAGAAGCTTCATGTCTTTCTTAGGCGAGTAATCAATGAATTTTTTTGCCTGCTTTGCACCAGGAGATAATCTCCAATGGGGGACTATGCTGTCCCTTTCCCACCGAAGTATCTCCCCCCTATATGCGTCTTGTTTAGACCACAGAACAGTTCGGGACCTGTCAGTGTAACTTTTGAAGCTGACTTGCCAGCACATCTGGAATTTTATTCCCTGGTGCCCTGGCATCCACATAAGGGTGAGCTTGTTCCCTTTTGCCAGTTGCTTCAGTGATTATCAGCATTCCCAAGCTAATTTGGACTCAAGGGTATGGGCCTTTAGAGTCAATTTTTGCCTGGGTGTCGGTCAAGATGTGAATTTGTGCTCCTTTCCGTCTTCTAGGTAAGCACTCTTGACTCTTGGGCGCAAAGATTCACATCCAGAGTTTCTGCCTGAGTTACGGTGGGGGAGGTTCCCATGGCCAAAGAGACCCTGTAGTTATGTCCATAGATGCCTATACCTGTCCCTTCAGTCGATATTTAGATCCATCCGTGTACCGCAAGGATGCCCTGGGATCTAACTTATTTAACCTATCTATTGCCGTTTAGCGGTCTTCAACAACCACTTTAAACAGGGTTTCAAAGTCAAATCTTTTTAGCATTATGTCTAATGGTTTGTTTGAAAAATCTGGCTGTAGGACTTCCAGAATCTTCATGTGGCCTTGTAGGTTTCCACTTTTAAAGTCTTTGTTTTGGAGAATTCTTGAGGCAGCAAGCAAGCCCTCCTTTTGCAATTACAAATGCAGCGGAGGAAGGTCCAGCATTACATCTAGGGTCATCGTGGGGGTGGTGCCCATGGCCCCTGTGATTCCCAAGCACGCTAACTGCTGCACTTTGCAGCTTGTTTATTCAAAATGTTAATTAAAGCCTCAACTTCAGGTTGTAAACTTGCTTTATTTATGTTTTAGTTTTTAGTTGAAGATAATGAAGTAGTACAAAAAGAAGACATGCCCTTAGACTATTCCGCTGATTATTGGGATAAAAAATATACAATAAGAAGGGAAAGAATTCCTAAATTTTTAGAACCCGTTTCTGACATTATATTAAGAGCTGGAAAATACTTAAATGTTATACGCCAATGTGGTAAGTAAACTAATTACCTAAATTGTGATTTTAGCATATACATTTTTTTAAGGAAAAACAATTACGAACAAAGTCGAAACAATTGAATACAAAAAAGAAGAAAAACATTACATCGATGCCATTGAGAAGGCCTATAAGAATGCCAGCCAGACTCTACTTGATTTGGTTATGAAAGAACAAGATTTATTAGGAAGACTTCGATCAGTGAAACATTACTTTTTATTAGACCAAGGAGATTTTATCGTCACATTTTTATCTTTATGTGAAAAGGAATTGAGTAAAGATGTAGTTGATGTTGTTCAAGCTCGATTGGATTCACTTTTAGATCTTGCTTTAAGATTATCAAGTGCTGTTAGTGATCCATACAAAGACGATTTAAGAACTGAATTACTTCCTTACGATTTACAATTCCAAATGATGAAAATTTTAATGATTCAAACATATGAAGAACAAAGTAAGTAAATACATTCGTTTAGTAATTATTAAATTATTAAATGTTTACTTAATAAATAATATTTCTATCTTGTTCAATTTTTCTATCTTTTAGATTATTCAATTGGAAAAAAACCGGTAAGCTTAAAAGTAATTGAATCATTCTCCTTCAGTTATGAAGTTCGTTGGCCTTTATCATTAATTCTTAACCGAAAATCGTTAGCGTGTTATCAAATGATATTCAGACATCTATTTTATTGTAAATATGTGGAGAGAATGATTTGTCAAGTTTGGAAAGCAAACAAAGTCGCTAAAAAGTTTCAACAGCATATTGCTCAGCAGTACAGAAAAGCATTTGCTTTGCGGCAAAGGATGCTTCACTGTGTTCAAAATTTGGAATATCATATGATGGTAGAAGTAATTGAACCTCATTGGTGCATATTCCTGCAAAAAATATCTAAAGTAAATTAATTTATTTGTTATTTATTTTTAGTTAATTATTTAATTCTAGGTAAATAATGTTGATGAAGTTTTAACTTGCCACAGCGATTTTGTTGATATGTGTTTAAAGGATTGCATGTTGACCATACCAGAGTTATTAGCAATAATTATAAAATTATTGTCAATCTGCGTGAATTTCTGTAAATTTATGCAGGTAAGTTTATTAATGATTAATTTCACGCTTTTTTTTTAACAATAATCGCTTTTGTTAATTTTGTTTTAATGTTTTATTCCTTGACACCCATTTGTGCAAAAGGAATCACTTTTTTTACATAACTACATTTTTAAAGTCAGTATTTCGTTTAATTAACATCAAGGTAATTTTTAATTCCATCCTAGTGCACTCAACGATATTTCGTGGAAGCCGAGTTGGGATCTTTGCCTAACTCTTTCTACGAGTCATTTACTCAGGTATTTTTAAGATTTTGAATTTTCACATAAATTGTGTCATATTCACTTTCTTAGTTCATAAAACATGTTTTTGTGTATGCATGGCTTGTTTTTTAGTAGGTTCATGTGTATAATAATAATATATCTGTTAGATTTAAATTTATTTAGGTACATAATTTGTATTTAAAGTATAATTGGATTTTTTATTGAATTACATATTTTTCTGCAAGTTAATACAAATTATGTAATTTGCAAATGTATTCAAGTATAAAAAAGAATGTGTTGAGAAATAATGTTTTTGGTAAAATTTATTATTGGCATTAATTTTGTGTTTACAATAGAATTTAATAAAAATCAAACAAATTTATCTTCAAAGATTGGACTAAATATTATTATTATTTAAAAATAAATAACGTTTTTAATAATTGATCTTATATTAAAATTAAAAGATCTTAAAACTATTCTGCTTGAAAGTAAATTACAGAGTTAATTAATACTAATAACTCATAACATGTTACTTCATTGATCATGTAACATTCATTTAATAAAATATATATCAAATATTTATACATTTTATTTTTATAAGGGTGAACCTGTCCATCCCGAAGGATTTTCTGCAAATTCTGATTTAGGAGGAAGCTTTGAAGAAAGTATAGCACGTTTTGACTTGGAATTTACTGCCACTTTAATGCAATTTCTAGACCAAATAAATAATATGAACAGGGATACTAGTGATCATGACCGACTGTTTAATCTATTATACAGGTAAATTTGAATTTTTATTTGTTTTTATACAAATTATTTCATAGTAACAAATCATCCTATTCCTGCAAAATCGCGAGCCCCTTGTTAAAATTCTCACAACACAGCAGTGCTTATTCCTAAACATAAAGCGACATAAAAGGTGTAATAAATATGTGAAAAAATAATATGTCCAGTCAAATTGTGTTCAAAAGGGCCCCTGGCGAGAAATTTGTGGGGTGTTTGATTTCTTCCATGCTATATGTATGTTTTTGCTAAATCTGAACAAATTTTTGTAATGCAACATTCAAAAGAATGCAAAAAATCTTTTTTTTACCGTTTTTTGCTTATAACTCGGAAACTATCAACTTTTCTTAAAACTTAAATAACCTCCCTATGCTACATAAAATTTCTTACAAATTTCACCTTAATGTTGCTTTCTAGTTCCCACAGAGCTTAACAATTTTTTAATCTACAAAACTTAATAGTAATTTTTTCATATATTCGAGAAAGTCAAACATTTGAAATGATTTTTATTCCTCGAGAGAACGAAAAATGAATGCAGGGGTATCAAATTCTTACAATTTTAACTAATAAGCAAAACGAGCAAAGAAATATATTTTTGGTATTTTTTGTTTGGCTACAACAACGCTTCAAACTTAAAAATTCTGGAAAATGTAGCTCAAGATGTGAAAAAAATCATAAAAAACTCCACTTTTTTATGTAAAATCCGTATAATTGTAACTAATTAACAAAATGAGCAAATATACATATATGTATATTTTTGGTATTTTTTGTTTGGCCGTTCTAACGCTTCAATTCTGGAAAAGGCAGCAACAAGATTTGAAAAAAAATTGTAAAAAATGAAAAAAAATATATAAACTCCACTTTTTTATGTAAAACCCGTACAATTATAACCAATAAACAAAATGAGCAAAGAAATTTATTTTTGGTATTTTTTGTTTGGCCGTTTCAACGGTTTAAAATTAAAAATTCTTGAAAATTCTGTAAAAAAGTAAGCTGAGGACGCCAACACGACATAAAAATTTAGATATCAAATATCAAGAACTCCAGGAACGTGGTAATAACATGTATGCCAATTTGAAATAAAAAAAACCAAGCTTTCTTTGCATTGGTGGATCTTGATATGAAAAGTGTTTTGCAATCTAAAAAACGATAAGTTTGCACTCTTCACATCCCGGCGCTGTGACGGCAAGGGGGTGCGCCTGGAGACTTAAAAATGGTTCTGGTCTATCACCAAGATGTGAGATTAAATGGGGTCAAATTTTGTCGCTTCCTTTTAAAACCAGACATACCCTCGATTTAACAAAGTTGATGCCATGACGACCGAAAAAAAGGCACGATTTTCAGGAATTTTTTTCAGATTGTTAGCGTGATTGAGAACATTTAAAATTCGTACGCCTCTTAGAATCTTACGATGCAACTCTAATTTTAAACATCGGACGAAAAAATCGCCCTTATCGAAGCTTCGCGCTAAAAACGTCCGATTGTGGGGTAAAAATGCAAAAGGGGTTTGTATCTCAACTCCCTTAATAGATAAGTCAATAAGTAAAATTTGGTGCGATTCGGGGTAAATTTCGGACTCTTAGGGGGTGTAATCGATTTTGCATTAGTTGAATAATTTTTTTCGGGGAAAAGCTGGAAAAAAACTTCTCGATGCGTTTAATCTTAGAATTTTCTTTTCAATCCACCCATAAAAATTTCAACTCCCTACCCATAAAAATAACTACCCCTTTTCTTATCGTTTTAGTAGACAATACCCCAATTTTAAACTAGCGTTTGAGCTCGAACAGTTCATCGGGAAAAAAACCTAAATAGTTAAATTTGTAAGAACTTTTATATACCTACTTTCATTTTGAATAGGAAGCTTATTTACGAAAAGTTGATAGTTTCCGAGTAAGTAAAAATCCACCAAAAAATGAGATTTTTACCTTTTTTTGCATTTTTTTTTTCAATGTTGCCTTACGAAACTTTGATAGCAAACCTTAGATTCGGATTTGACACCCCAAAAAACATATAAAATGCGAGAAATCAAAACTTTCCAAGTAAACACACAATTTGACTGGAGTTAAATTGCTGATTTATAATTTGTAAATTTATCTTTCGGCTTAATTATCTCAATAGTAGCAAAATGTTAGTTACAGACTTCTCACAAGGATAGTACAAAATGTAAGAACATTATAGTGCTGTAATTTGCATGGGCAAAGAATTGTAAGAAATCTATACACATATAGGCACAGAATTGCTCATTATTACTTGCTGTGATCACCAAAATAATTTTATTGTTTATAATTGCTCCAATTTTATGAAGTGGCTTTTTGGTAAAATTTTTTTTAAAATTTGTAAAAAGTTTAATAGGATCGCCTGTATTAAATTGAAGCAGTTAAATTGGAAACTCGGTTTATATTTTAATATTTGGTATTTTTTCTGCCAAAGTTTTATTACAATTTCTTTTTTTCACCAAAAATAAGTCTTGTGGGTATAATTTACCACAATTTTTGTCTCAATGGTGCATTTTTAACTATTTTGATAATTAAGAAAGAACAAAAAGACTCAATTAACTTTTTTTAGTACATTTTTGTCCTTGTAGGGCAAAATTTTGTTTTTTTTAATCATTAAAATCCTATTTTTATGAAGAAAATCCCAAAAGAATGAATTCCAAAAAACTCAAGTTTAAACATTTTTGTAACCAATGAAGCAATTAATTTAGAAAAAAAAGTGCATAGATTTACCCACTACTAATTTTTATTAATGATAAATTTATACCACTTTTAGAATGGCTTCTTTATTTGAATTGGGAACATTAAAACAGTTTGGAAATCTTCTACAGATAATAAAAAAATAATTTTTGAATGTAAAGCTTTCGTTTAATTTTGGTGAGAAAATTTGTGTATTGCAAATGTAATGTAATATGTAATGTGCCCGTCGTACCAGACTATTTTATTAAAAAAATGTTACATAGAATATACAAATTTAGTTAACATATTTAAATTTTAAACCTACATTAATTTTTACTTGAAACTAATTATTTTGGTTATTATTTAATTTTGTGGTTCAAATAAAAAAGTGGTATAAAAATTTTCTGAAACGACTGGCTCTTAAAAATATGTACGTAATATTATTTTTTTTTACTATTTTTTCAGATTGGATTTTAATTCGTTTTACACTGGCAAGTTTTCAAAAATGGGGTTAAAATTACTGAAAGACGCTTCTGGATAAACCAACTAGTAAAAAAACAGTGAACTTTAATTTTGATATTAATTTGGCATAAACTCTTATTAAATTTGTATTTTTAAATATAATTTATTTGTTATTTATTAATTTTTTTACACCGTGCTCAGTGTTAATAAATTTATTACTTACAAAACTAAATAATCTAGATATTAATTGGAGTGACCTAACACCAGCTTCCTTCTAATGGGATAATTTCAACATTTAGGAAGTTAGACAGATTAAATCCATAGATTTGCTAGGCAGCTGCATATTATAAATTGAATTCATAATTTTTATTTCAAAAGATGATGCCTTGAAACGAGGGAATGGATCATGTGAAAAAGAATTACTTTTCAGCTAAGTTAGAATTAAGGCTTCGATATTCATGGATAGAGGATTAAGAAAACATGTAATTCAACTAAATTAATATTGTATTAAAATTAAAATAATAAATATACAAAACATTTCTAAAGTAAACAATTAATAAACACTGATGTTTAAACAATTACATCCTCTTATGGCGCTTGACATTGATCATCGATTGAAACACTAACAATATGTTTTCCAGGTACCATGATAAGACCAAGCATTCTTGGTTCTTCATTTGGAGTGGCTTCATCTTCAGGTAAATACTCACAGCACGATCCCAGTATAACATTCGCATCACGATCGGTGCAGAGAAATATTCCTATCAAAACTCTTTTATCTGTCATTTCTATTCGTAATGGTTTATTGAGCCAACTTCTTAGTTTTACTGCTCCTTCAGACATCTGAAATTAAAATGTCTTAGTATTAGCTAAAAATGTCTACTTTTTTAACTTTTAGGCAATATAAGTAACAGGATGAATAAAATTACTTAAAGAATTTGAGGATGAAGAGTTTTAAATAAGTAAAATAAAGGATAGTAGATGCTATCTAGTGAGGAAACTGAAAATTTATGTGAGGTCGAATTTTCAAGATAATATATAGACAAATACACATTCACCAATATACCATTTAACTATTATAGTTATAATAGATATAACTACTTTTTGAAAGATTTATTATTCAAATTTGGAATACATTTAATTCATTCTCAAACTCGTTTCTGAATAAAATGAAGAAACTAGCTTAGCCAATAATGGTAAGATTCTCATCCTATATGCAATAATCAAATTTACTTCGAGAATATAATTACTTTTATTTGGAAGATTATTTATTTTAATAAATACATGTCATATAAAGAAATAAACTAAAAATTTATAATTTTACATTTAAAACAGTGCAAATAGTATAGGTAGAAGATGTATGCTGTTGTTTGTTTATTCATTAAACTAAGAAATTTGAAAAGCATACAAAAAGTCGACCCTTGACCCAGAGAAATTTTTCAGAATCAAGGAGTCTCCGGATCGACACAACCACAGAAACCCTATGATAATTGTAAGTACTAATAAAAAATTAAATTACATTTAAAGGCTTCTGTGTACTCTCTTTAGGTTCATTTTCTGAAGTGATGCTAATTTCTTCCTCGATTTTGCAGTTCTCGCTTGGAGTTGGAATACACTCCGTCATTTTATATTTCTGAAATATTTTTTATCCCTATGAAAAAATGGCGAAAAATGTAGTTTAGTGTTTATTTCAAAAGCAGTTTAGTGCAGTTTAGTAATAATCTTGCTAATTGTAAAGTTAAAGGTTATGTCAGTTATGATATAGATTTATAACCTTAAAAAATGAGAAACTGAAAAATACTTCCATTTTTATATGAGTTTAAAATTAACAAAATTCTTTAAAAATTGCATATTTAACTATATGAGTAAAGAGAAAATATTAGGTTAATTTTAAAAGCATCATATGGGTGTTAGAATAACTACGATTGTCCGAAACTCTTAATATAAATGTATTTTATTCCCATTTTTGTTATTTACGACATTAAATAAAGCTCTTGTTGGTTTTGGATATTTACTATGATCTTATATAGAGATACTTTCTAGAATCTTAATGTAAATACTTAATTTTTAAAATTTTGATTTGTACACTCGAACTCAAAAATTATAAAAAAATCTGTTAGAACAGAAAAAGCTTTCTTGTTAAAAACTTCTCAATAAGTTGCTAAGTACATTTAGAAATGTAGTTTGACCTTAATTTTTAAGATCAAAATCTCAATAATTGAAATGGATTTAATTAAAAACTTAACGACTTCTAATAATAGAAATGCTTGCATTTTGTTTGAAGAAAACTTTCAAAGAAAAATATCTTATTTTGATTTAAATGAAGAGACTCTGGAACTAAAAAACTATATTTTTACTAATTTAAAATTACCTGAACATATATGTGTTGGAATATCTATAAAAACAACATCGATATCATTTTTTTCTGCGCTATGCAGGTAATAATCTAAAAATCAACCGTATAAAATTAAATAATGTTTTTTATTTATTTCAGTGTACTTCAAAGTAATATGGCATTCATTTTATTTGAACCAAATCAATTAAACAAGAATTTAAAAATTATTAAAGACTTGCAATTAAAAACACTCATCGGTGATGAAGATTTCTTTAAAAATTTTAAAGAACAAGGTTTTACTTTCAATAGCCATGATTTTTCATCACTTTTTGGTTCAAAAATTCATATTATTGAAATACAGGATTATGATATTAAACCAACTTTTAAAAATGTAATGTATGTAATAAAAACTTCAGGAACTACCGGTGAGCAAAAGTATGTTCGAGTTAGCCATGAATCTCTACATTCAAATATAATCCATTTAAGGTAACTTAATAATTTAAGCAGAATCTTAGAGATTTTTGTGGTCAATTAAAATAATTATAAAAATCTTCAATAAGTTGTAGACCATAGACCTTTAGAAATATAAAAAAATATGCTAAAAAAAACATTAAAATCAGTTCGGCAAAAAACTTTTCTATGGCACAAAACATAATCCCCAATCTAGCTTCTCGATTTTATACTTTTTTGCAACTTTTAAAAACAGCCAATAATGTTCAAAAAAGCAATTTGGCAAAGAAACAATCCAAATAATTTAAATAAAACAAATTTTAATAAGAAAGAAAATTATACAGGGTGTTCCACAAAAATCATGAAAATTTATCAATTTTAAAATTGCTGTAACTTCTTAAATTTTAAATATACGAAACACCCTGATGTATTCAATTTTATTACAACAATTTATGCTTTTTATTTAAGTATAGTTACTTTTTTAGGAACATTTTTGAAGTTACTGAAAATGACTATATTTACTTTGGAACGCCACTATCATTTGATCCCTGCATGATAGAAATATTTTTATCATTAACTACTGGTGCAACCTTGGTGGTCGTATCCCCAGAAATCAGAAGACAACCAAATTTGTTGAAACAAATTATATTTCCCAAAACACCAACGTATTTTCCGGGAGTAACAATTTTACAAATGTGTCCATCTGTTTTTCTGCGATGGTCAGAAAACGAAATAAATGATATTTTAAATCACAGTAGTCTTAGAATTTTAGCTCTAGGTGGAGAACAATTTCCAGAAACTATATTACATGAGCCCAAAAAAGTTAGAATTTTTAACTTATACGGAATTACTGAAGTTTCATGTTGGGCTTCTATTTGTGAAATTAAAAATGGGGAAGTTAATTTAGGTGAACCTTTAAAAGACACAATTTTGGAAGTTCGAAAGCTTGAGGAAAATCAATCCACTGTACAAGAAGGAGAAGGTGTTTTATTTATAGGTAAGTACGTTTAATATAATAACTGATGCTGTACGATTGATAAATTTCGAGGGAAAAGATGCACCCTTTTTAATGTGGATTTTAGGAGGATTGGGAGGAAACAAGGGTAAAATTGTAGGAATTTTTTTATTAAATTTAACAAAAATATTGCTTTTGGAGATTGGTTCTCTCTTAAAAAAAATGCGTTTTTCTCAATATAACGAGACATATTTTATCGAAATAGGAAATTTTACAAAAGTCTTTTTTGAATAAAAAAATATTATATTCCTCAAAACAAAGATGCGTGAAATTTAGCGACAGACTTGAAGCACTGATGTTTTTTTTCAATACATTCGTTAGTGCTCTATAGTGCAACAATTAGTAAAATTAGCGGCTAATTGTAAGTATTAAGTGAGTAAATATTTATTTAAATTTTGTAGCCAACTTCAAGCTCAGCAACAATTTTTTTTATTTACCACTTTTTTATAAATTTTCTTTTGTATTTTATTAGTGCTTCGTTAGTGCGTTAAATAACATACTATTTTTGGAAAAATAAGAAAGTAACTGATCTTTTTTCGATCCAGCGACAATTTTTTTCAAATTTTTCTCTGAATCTCATTACTTCTTTGATACTTCTTGTTAGTGTCTCAGAAAAACACCATATATTTGAAAAAATAAGAAAGTTTTTACATTTTTCGACCCAGCGACATTTTTTTTTTATTTATTAATTTTTGTCAAATTTTTCTCCGAATTTCATTAGTACTTTGTTAGTGCATCAGAAAAACACCATATATTTGAAAAAATAAGAAAGTTACAGAGCTTTTACTTTTTTCTAACAAGCAACAATTTTTTTTAATTATTTTTTTTCTTCAAATTTTCTTTTGAATTTCATTAGTGTTTGCTAGTTCATCCAGAAACATTCTATTTTTGAAAAAGTACGGTAATTATAGATTTTTTAGTTTTTTTACCCAGCGGAGTGACAAATTTTTTATAAATTTTCTTCTGAATTGCTCATTGGTGCTTGCTGGTGCATCAGAAAAATACCAAATATTTGAAAAAATAAGAAAGTTACAGATGGTTTCCTTTTTTCGACCAAACGATAATTTTTTTATACAGTACTTATATTTTTTTCTTCTAAATTTCATTAGAGCTTTTAATTAAGTACATCAAAAAACATTCTATTTTTGAAAAAATAAGAAACTTACAGATCTTTTACTTTTTTCGACCCAGCGATATTATTTTTTATTTATCAATATTTTAAATTTTCTTTTGAATTGTAGGTATTAGTGCTATGTTAGTGCATATTAGTTTATTCATCAACGTTTTTTAGTTGAATTAAAATTGGATGACAAATAACTGGCTAACAGCTCTAACTCTATTCTATGTGCACCCAATTCATAATAAATGAAAAAATTGTAGCAGGGTCTAAAAAAGTAAGAGATCTTTTCTAAAAATATGTATAATGATTTTCTGATGCACGAAGCTCTAATACATTCCAAAAGAATATCTGAAAAAAATGATACTTAAAAAAATTATCTCTGCGTCGGAAAAAGTAAAAGACCTGTCTGTAACTTTCTTATTTTTTCAAAAATAGTATGTTCTTTTGATGCACTAACAAATCACTAATGAAATTCAGAAAAAAATTTGAAAAAAAAATGACAAATAATAAAAATTGTAGCTGGGTAGAAAAAAGTAAAACATCGGTAACTTTCTTATTTTTTTCAAATATATGGTGTTTTTTTGATGGACTAACCAATAAAAAAGTGGTAAATAAAAAAACTGCATTGAGAAAAATGTTAGTGCTTCAAGTCTGTCGCTAAATTCACGCACCTTTAAAACGATCTGCTAATCAGGATATCTAATAGAGACTATAATATACAGGGTGGACCATTTAACTTGAGACAAATAAATAATTGAAGAACTAAAAGGTTTGGACAAAAAAATTTCAAATAAAAGTTGTTTTGTTTAAAGGGGGAAAAACCATGGTGCTATTCTAGTTAATTTTTGGTTAAGGGTTATCTTTGTGTTAATTTCAATGTAAACCAAGTTTTTTTAAATGAAAACCTATAATTTTTTTAGAAACTTTAAAATTTTCTCAAAAAATCAAATAACTTTTACATAAATTTTTTTTTTTAACGTTTTAAATTTCAAAAATTTTGATAAAATATTTTTTTTTGACGCTTGACGAAAAAATTTGTATTTTCTCCCATTTAAATCTAACACTTTTTATTTGACAGATTTTTGTCAAAACCATTTTATTCTAAAGGTTTTGTTAGATATTTATTTGTCTCAAGTTATCCACCCTGTATACGTGGATTAAAATTTGAAATAAAAAAACCAAAAACCTAACTTACTAACTTTTTTTTCTAAAATCAGTCGTGAAATTCTGACCTGTAGTTTATTTGGTGGTTTATTAATTTCCGTACACCCCTGTGGTTATTTTAATGACATTTTAAAAATTTTGGAAACACGCCTTTTCCTCCAATTATTAAGGTTTCTCTATGATCGGCAAGGTTTTCTATTAAAATGCAGAAAATTGTATCTAGGCTGGTGAGACGAGCTTTTATTACTAATATTCTCTTCACTTTTATTTATAGAAATGTATTTTAGGTTCTACCAAAAGGATATGTTTAATAAAAGAAGAAAAATTTGAAAATATAATTCCACCATTATTTAGATGTACTGGAGATATTGTTTACATTAAAGGTAACACAATTAAATATATGGGTAGAACAAACAATATGGTGAAACGTTATGGATTTAACATTAATTTAACCATAATTGAGGGTCAAATATTATCCTCAACACAATTGAGGAACAAGTGTGTATGGTTAAATAATATTAAAAGAATTATTGCATTTATATGCCTGCCAAAGAACAATTTATTGGATTCCTATAAAACTTGTGATAAAATACGAGCTAAACTATTGAGAGATCTCAAAGATTATGAAGTCCCCGACCTAGTTGAAGTGATTGATGATTTTCCATTGACAGAAAATGGTAAAATCGATACCAAATCCCTCGTTAAATTAGCTTTAAAAAAATATGAATACCAAGATAAAAGTCCCATCGAAACATTTAAAATTCTATGGAGGAAATATTTTGACTTACAAGTGCCTGAAAATAAAACCTTCTTTGAAATGGGTGGAACGTCTATATTATTATTACAATTCGTAGAAGAATTAAAAATTAGCAATAAGAATATTGGTAATGACTTCATTAATATCTTAGCCAATTCGATGTATGAAAATATTTGTAAATTTTTAAGTATTAGCAGCAATATATCAGAATCTGTAGATATTTTGCAACGAAATCATTTAAAATCTAATGTATTTTGTGTTAAATGGAAATTTGATACGCAATCTTGCGTGGATGCAACATCTTCATTAATTAATATCAGGTTTGTACATTACTTCAAAAATATTCGTGGAAAATTGCTTTATATTTTATGTTTTTCCTTAGTCTTGAACTAAACAAAAAAAAAATTATAAACAAAGCAAAGTGTACTTATCAAATATTTAGCAACCTCGTCCTAAAAATTTGCATTTTTTTCAAATTTTTCATTTCTGATCATTTTAGTGACAATCTTTGCATAGCAATTGGTAATTTTGCTGGAAGATTCGTTATTTTATCAGAAGTTAACATGGAAAAACTGTATGATAATTATTTTCCAAAATCAATAGAAAATGGGTGCGTACAAGTAAACAATCTAATATTTTTTGGATGTTTCGATGGTTATTTCTATTGTCTAAGCTTGCACAATTTTGAAATCAAATGGAAATTTAAAACTGAAGATAAAATTAAAAATCTGGGTTGTATTGTTCTTAATGAAAGTGGGATAGTTTTTGGATCTTACGACAAACATCTATACTGTATTAACATAAATGTAAACGATTTTTTCTAAACAAAATTTTAATTTTCTTACATTATTTGTTTATTAGGATGGCCAATTGATTTGGAAACTGTTTATTAAAGAGGCTATAACTGCTAATATTAGAAGTAAAGATGGATTGCTATTTTATGGTTCTTTAAGAGGAAATATTGGTTGTGTAAATGAAATAAATGGTAATATCTTATGGAATCATTCAGCAAAACATCCCATTTT
This sequence comes from Stenus bimaculatus, assembly GCA_963971135.1. Lineage (NCBI taxonomy): Eukaryota > Metazoa > Arthropoda > Insecta > Coleoptera > Staphylinidae > Stenus > Stenus bimaculatus. Next base: position 63,866,992 of record OZ020180.1, on the reverse strand, counting down.
TTCCTCAGCGGAGTTTGTAACTAGCTTCGAAGGAATAATTTTTTCAGACGTTTGCAGCGTTTTATACTGTTTTGATATTAAAACAGGAGCAATGGTGAGTTTTAAAACTTATTTTTGTCTTAAAAATTAATTACGCATTTTTAAAAAAACCATACCACTGAGATTAAAATTTTTAATTTTAGTAATTTTTATTTCAATGCTTACCATTTAGTACATTCCAGCATTTCTTCAAAAAACTAATAGCACTGTCTAATTTTTTTTAGAAGTGGATTTACGAACCAAAACACAAACAGAATTTATACTCTTCTGTATTAATTTGGAATAAATTTATATTTTTCGGAACATCCGAGAAGTATATTCACGTCCTACAGTTCGATGATAACTCCTGCAAATTACAAAATGAATTAAATATTGGACATAAGATAACAGCCACTCCAGTTTTTTATCAAAACAATTACATTATTTTTGTATGTACAGATGGCTTCATATTTTTACTTAGTTACTGCAATAATTCGATAAGTGTAGTTGATTTTTTTACATTAGGTAGTGAATCATTTTCATCACCAGTAATTAGTAATAATCAATTATATATTGGCTGTAGGGACAACTTTCTTTATAACATAAAACTTAATTTAAGTTAAATTTGTGTCCCACCCACTTAAATCTTAAAACTAGTTTATATTGTAGAGTAAATATGATTGTGATTTACCCTGTTAATTTTTTTATTTGCCGTTTTATAAGGAAATTAATAAACAATTTTTTGTATGAAGCTTTTTATTTCAAGTAATCTTTTACAACAAGTTACACAATCTAACATGTCCTTTTCACCAAAATTATCAAAGCATTATTAAATATAAATAAAGATTTATAACAAATAATTGCAAAAAATGAATGTTGCATTTTAAATTTAAATACATATAAACCTAATTTACATTAAAAAGCCAATAAAAATCAATGCGATAATCATGAATCTAAACTACGAATGATTTGGAATGCAAAAGCTTGTGAATGAACAATATACAGACAGACAAATGTGTTAAAATGTTGATTTTTTTATTTGGTATAATTTTCCATCACATTACAGTGCCTTTATCACCAGATTATATCAAACATGCATCTAAATAGAATTGTAAAGCTAATATGTTCACCTCATAGTATTCTCTTTCGGAAAAGCAAAAATTACTTTCCATAACAAATAAAATTACCTAAACACTTACTTTACAAGTACTAACATTTTAAATGTTTTATAAATAACAAACTGCCAATTCCGCACTAAAAATGCCCAATTTAGTGCAATTTTAATTTTCAAAATGATTGAGGAGTATTTAAATATTTATTAAAATTGCAGGTATAAAAAAATTATAATTTTGCACATGTATAATATATAATATGTCTATTAATCTGGTATGTATCCTCTTATTATATGCTAATAAAAAATTAAATTATTGTTCTTCATCGCCTAATTCATGCTTAATTTTAGAGAAATCAAACTCCTCACCAGTCCCCCTTTTAAATATATCCAATACATCTAAGCATGTCGTTTCAAAGTGAGATGTTGCATCATATGATTGAGAAATAAAGATTTGTGATTCCAAACCATCATCTGTAGGTACATAATAATCTGAGATGGAAAAGAACTTTTGACGAATAGATCCCAACAATTCCAATCCAGGTTTAATTTCAGCTTCTGGGTTATCTGTTTCAACTGTTGTGGAAATCATGGCAACAAACCAACCTTTTGCTGCCACTTGATGGGTGTAGCTCACCAATGATACGTAAATATCAGAATTACGACCAACTTGTTTTTGAGGAATAATAATTTGAGTAGATAAAGCATCTTTTGTATTAGCAATCGGATGATCTACTAAGCAAATGCATCGTATCACCTGTCCGGCTTTGCGAACTTTATCTGGTACATAACTAGGATCACAGTACACCTGCTTACATTTAGCCACTTCTGACCCAGATTTTACTCCTACAACACGACCACCTTCACCCATAACAATTTCATCAATTGGCTTATCAAGCATATATGTTCCACCATAAATGGCCGATAATCTTGCAAATCCTAAAATGTTACAATCATTAAAAATTTTTACACACAAATTGTGATATATGTAATACCTTGAGGTAGTTCACCTAGACCATACATGGGGTATAAGTAAGGTGACTTTCCGTAACGTGCTAGAGAGTCAGAGTACAGCTTAATTCTAGTAATTGTTTGAATTGCTGGCTGTAGTAAATAATCGTCATCTCTGTATAAAGCCAAAGCATGACCCGTAAAATCCTGAGTATTTTTATCTAAACCAAATTTATCATATAATCCTTGCATATTCGATGTCATGGGGTCAAAATCTTTCCAAGTTCTGGGATCTTTTTCTTGAAAATCTTGCACATAAATTAGGAAATTGCGGAATCTTCTCTTTTCAAACATCCCCATCAAGTCAGATGCAAGAGCCTCTTTCTGATCCACAGGTACCTAAAAGAACATTAAAATACATATTTACATTCTGACCATTTTATAAATTAAAATGTCATACAGTGTCTCAGTAATTTTGTTTTATTGCTTAATAAAAAATATTAATAGGCAGATTCTGGTCAAAATTAAAGGCCTTTAAATAGAAACAAATAAGGTAACTATGGAAATTATCCATTACAACGCATATAACAAATTTAAATTTAAAGGCCTTTATCTGGGGGTAAATCTGCTACATTTATAAAATAGAATTTTAAAAATAATTTTACATTAATGAAATGCAAGAACCTTTCATTAACTTAAATTTGTTATTCGCTTGATTAATTATAAAATACTTTTTATTTCTCAATTAAATTTAGAAAATATCTTAACATTAAGCTGCAAGATATAACAGTGTTTTAATTTAAAAAAAACTTTCTGGGTAACCGAGCATATAAGAATGTATGTTTATAAATTGAATTAATTGTCTTTATAATTAATTCTTCTGTGACCTAATTAATTACTCTTTTTTTGTATTAAAAAAGTATCATTATATAAACGTTATTATGTATTAATTACTTCTTCTGAAAACTAATTAAGAATATTAATCTTTTTCAAAATTTAAACTTAAAACTACACCTTTTAAATTTCTCATAAAATTTTATGTAATGTGATTCAAAATACCTTTATGAATTCACCAGCTGCTAGTTAAGTTGCAACTACAAAGGGGTGTATTTTAAGTCTATTTTGTACACACCGGTGTAAATATTAACATATCGCTTGATTAGAATTGTAATAGGGATCTTGTTCTAATAACATAGAACCCGATAATTATAAGCAAGTGGTATAGTAAATAAGCATTTTTTAAGGGGGGAGTAAGGTTAATTAGATACAAAAAAGCGTATTTTCGATAAATTTTTTTGATGACAGTTAATACATATTTATTTCTATAATTACTATGTAATAAAGTAACATTTGAAGAATATTCTATGAAATTTTCATTCATTTTTATGAAGAAATGTGCCATTGACAGTGAATCTCTGTGGACATCTCAAAAAAAAGTTTCATTGTGGTGCCCCTCATAACTCATTACTAGATCATCAGAAATCAAAAAACCAAAATGATTTTATTAGTTGATAAGTTTCTGCAGGTAATGACGTTGAGTTGTTTTTCTTTTATTGATTTTTAAATTTTTTACAGCACTTAGAAGTTAAAATACTGATTTTTCATCAAAAAAATTGAAAATTTTGCCATTTTAAAACATGTTATAATTAAGAAAAATAAAAAAAACTCGACGTTATTACCTGCAGAAACTTATTAACTAATAAAACAATTTTAGTTTTTTGATTTCCGATGATCCAGTAATAATTTATGAGGGGCACTGCAAAGAAACAGAGACGTCCTTTATAGAAATAAATAAATATTAACTGTGTCGTCAAAAAAAAATTATCGAAAATATGCTTTTTTTTTTTTTATCGAATTAACCTTACTCCCCCCTTAAGACTTGTGTTACTACCCGGCTTATTTTTAATAGATATTGAAAATGTCAAGTACAAAGTTGTTCAGAATTGTCTACTTCATAAAGGATAAAAAATAATTTCAATTTCATGATGTTATTATATAATAAAAATAAAATCTGGAAAAAAGTTGAAAAACAAGTTGTACTGATACCAAATTTCAACACCTCATTGTAAATCATTCAAAAATAATTGAGAATTACTGAAGTTAAAGTCATATAGTGTAAAAACTGTGTAAATTATTAAAAAATTAAAAATTGGGTTAAGCCGATGTGTAGAATATGGTTTTTCAAAGACATGCGTGAATTTTATTGTGCTACCTGGATCGTACGAAATGATATTTGGCAATGATTAGTATGAGCACGAGAGAGAAAGGCGTGACTGGCATCATTTTTTGCAAAAAAAATATTTAATTTTTCTTTTAATTTGATTTTTCTCGATTTCTTTGTAATTATACACCCTATTTGTAATACCCCGCTAAATCACAAAAGATTAGCTTTGCAATGATATGCAACATGACCCACAAAGTATACAGGGTGTCCCGTTCGTGGTTCACCAAATGTCAAGGTTAGAAAGTAGAGCAAATTTTATCAAGAAAAAACCAAAAAAGTAGGTGTCCATCTTTTATGGTTTGAAAGTTACAGGGGTTTGAATTTGACATCGCCCGTTTTTGCCAGAAATCTGTAAATGATCAATAGTTGCAATAATCAATTTTTAGAAGCAAAAGTTAAATTTTGATGGCTTTTGAAACAGTTGTATTATTAAATAATAACAAAAATGAAGGCGCACCTCAATTGTAACTAACTATGCTTATCTAGAAACATGTTAATAAAGTACCCATTATACAATATAGTCATACAAAAAATTTTTTTTTTCAAAATTTCAAAAAACATTAAAAAATGTATCACAAACATAATCTTTTTATAAAACAATTTCATATTATGAATAAAAAAATGGGTGTTACATTTAAAATAACAAAGTTGTTTTTTAGTGCCTAAAATGTGTTTTCTTGACTCATATAACACATTCAAATTTTTAATTTCATAAATAAAGAAGTTATAGACCTGTGTTTCGTTGCCACCTGGTATATAAAAAAATGCAGTCCTAAAAAGTTATAAGCTTCAGAATTTTATTTTTTTTTTAATATTTTTGTAATTGCGACCAAAGTACTAATTTTCTAATAAAATTTTTTATGCATGCATTTTTATAAAAAATGTTCATTTGATAAATAGACCTATTTTCATCAGATCTACTATCAACAGTTAAGCGTTGTTGGTGTAGTTATGGGACTACTGCCTACAACTTTAGATATTTTCAGGCAGTCAAGAAAATTCGAGGCTTTCAAGAATTTATTAATTAGTTACATACACACACCTTTTGATATGATAATGATTCATCCTTTCATAAATTTGTATGAAAAACAAAAATTCTCCATAGACAAATGCAAATTCTTATAATAAACTATGTTTTACTTTGATAAAAATTAACTAAGATGACTTTTCTTCAATGTGAAATGTATTCAAATAGGCGTAAGTAGGACTTTTAATACAAAATTTTTTCGTTTTTCTTATCATTTTGTTTAATCCGTTGTAATTTCTACTAAAACTATTATAGCAGTAGAAGCGAGTTTCACATTTTTTTTTGCACTTTTTTCTTGATACTTATTGAGTGATTGATGGCACGTTTGAAATTTAGAATTTTATTTGTTCAAATAAAATAAAGGTAGACAAACATGTAAAATACACACAACTAACACCATTGATAATACTTGTATTTTCTTAAATCGTTTAGTGTCTGGTCGCTACATGTATTTAAATCATTCTGGCGCAAACAAATTATATCAACAAAATGTTACATGGGTGGCTTTTATGCAACTTTATTTTAAAGAGTTTATATTTAAAGAGCGACAAATATTAATTATGAATTTGTACCTTTAAAGTTTGGCATAAGATGCAAAACTCGACATATCCATTAACAAATTTAATGCAAATCAAAGTGAAAAGGACATGGCATGAGATTTTGTTTATAATAAGCGCTACGATCAGAGTTTTTCCAAAAACTTTATAGCAAGGAGGTGTTTCTAAAAAGTGTAAAGTGAATTATAAATAAAATTAAAATTGTAATTAATTCGTGCAATAAAATAGTGCACGATGATAAAAAACGATCACGAAAACGATGCCAGAAACCAAAAGAAAAGGAGCAAGGCAAAATTGGCAAGGTAAGTACACTTTGAAATCTTACCACCTCATGTTAGAGCAAAGATCAAAAAATAGCTTGTGTGCATGATTTATAAAAATAAATGATTATTTGCAGGTAGGTATTCGCCTAAAGATTTGTCTGAATTTCCTCGATGTGATCACAAAGAAAAACCTCGGAAAAACCCTATCATGTACTTCAGATCTCACTATGAATGATATAAAAAAATTTCACAACCCTATTTTATGCAAACAAAATCAAAAGCGTCTAACAATATGATGCATTCATTTTTATATATTGTTCCAGTGAATCTCCTAAAAGAAAGAGACCTAGAAAAAAATTATATGGAGAAAGAAGTAAATCTCACAATACTTCTATTACTTACAAGATTCTAAGGGAAGACGGAACAAAAATTCGTGTTTGTAGAGAGGCCTTTTTGGGTGTACTAAATTTGAAAAAAGACAGAACTATACGACTACTAAAGAAATGCAAGAATCAGGTACCAAAAGAAAATCGAGGTGGCGACAGAATACAAAATAAAAATGATTTAAAAAAGGAAAGTATGAAAAAACTTGTGGAAGCACTCAAATGCACTGAAAGTCACTACTGTTGCAGTGATGCACCACATCGGGTTTACCTGCCATGTAAATTAAATATAAAAAAACTTTGGATGATGTATAATGAACAAACACAAGATACGAATCTAAAGGTGCGGCAATGTTATTTTAGGAATTACTTTAATCGCCACTTTAATGTCGGTTTTAGAACTCCCCAGACAGATATGTGCTCAAAATGTTTACAGTTCAAAGAGCAAATTAAGCATTGTGACGATCTTATTGCTAAACAAGAATTAATTACCAACCATAGAGCTCATAAACTACAAGCTAAAAGTTTTTATGAAATGTTAAAGAGAGATGAACCAGATACTGCTGTTTATTCATTTGATTGTCAAAAGAATATGCCGTTACCTAAATTACCTGATCAACAAGCATATTTTTCCATGCAGGTAAATTTTTACAATTTCGGTGTAGTTGCAGAAAATTCGAAAGCAAAACTTTCAAATAAAAATGTTTTCTGTTTTGTTTGGACGGAAGCTGAGAGACCTAAAAGCTTTCTGAGCAAGAAACAAGGGTTCGCTTATTTTGTGATGGATGTGGAGGGCAGAATAAAAATTCAACTTTTATGGGAATGCTTAGTAATTGGATAAAATGTTCAGCTCCATGTCAAATTAAGCAACGTGAAGTTTTTTTTCCTGTTGTAGGTCACTCCTACACAGTGGCGGATTAAGCCATTTGGAGGCCTGAGGCGCAACCTGATTGTGAGGCCGCTATTTTTTAGAAATAAAATAAGATGACCTTATAACGTCACAATATTAATATATTCCTTCATAATTACGCATTATTGTAAAGGAAGCTATAGCTGCAGCCGCTGATATAGCGCCATAGGCGAAATTTTAAAAAAATGGCAGGTCAAGCATTTCCAGACACTTTGGAAACACATCTCGGTTTTCTCTTTTTCAAAAAATTTCATGGAATTGGATGAACTTTTGTGAAAAATAACCAAAAGTTAAAATTAAAGAAGAAACAAAATTATACAGGGTGTCCCAAAAAGAACTGCTCAGAAGTGCCTAGAAAGTAGACGAAATTTTATCGACAAAAAACCCAATAGTAAAGGTTGAAACAGCCTCCATTTTATTATTAACGGGCGTAGGGTATTTTTCTTACCCTTACTGCATCTAAAATAAAAGAGATAGAACAATGATTTTTTTTAATTGATAGAGTTTAATGTGAAGTTTTACGAATGTAAACAAATGGTACCATTATGGGGCTTATTTCAAAGATAGTGAAAATATCAAGAAAAAAAGTGAAATTTTCCAAAAAAATATTCTTCTGATGATATTTCTTAACTTCAAGGGAAAGTGGTAATAATTAGTTTGACTTTTCAATTTATTTCATTTAAATTAATCAAATATTTTATGAACTACAACAAAATTTCGAATTAACGACATTTTTTGTAAGAACAAAATTCAATGACTCATTAAAAAGCTCTGGTCCTGACTAATAGTTTTCTTTTTGACGAAATCTCGACTATTTTCTAGGATTTTCTTCTGAGCACTTCTTTTATTTGGGGCACCCTCTATATGTAATATGTATAACTGGTTCGTTCGAACTGACAAAATTTTAGAAGGTGGGTCTCAAAAATTTCAAGAAAGAGAATCTTTTTTAAAGTCTACTTGCCTGAAACTGGAAAGGAAAGCCCATTGTATAATTCGTTTGTTAGGTTTATGGTTTATTTTCATAGAAGTTTTCAAACACGACCATGACTGGTAAAAAAATGTGACTGCATAATTTTTTTGCAGTTTTTTGAGGCCGATTAAATTAGGAGGCCACAGGCTAGCGCCTCATGCGCCTGTGTGTTTTGGTAACAGAAAAAGCTGTAAAAAAAAGTGTAGAGATTCTCAAGCCAGAAGGCTACATAGATATCATAAAATATCATTTTTAAATTTTTTAGATGCAAATAGCGACAAGTCCTAGACTTAGGCCGCGTTCCAGTAATGAACACTAAAGCCCACGACCACGACCGCAAAATTTTCCCGTTCCACTAGCTTAAAAGGTCACCATTCAACAAACAACCACAGAAACCCACGAATAAATACGGTCGTTGTGAGCTTCTTGCGGTCGCCATCGATGCACAAAAGAAAAAATCGCGGTCTTATGTAGAAAGATTTTGCGGTCGTTGTGGGCTATAGTGTTCATTACTGGAACGCGCCCTTAGTTGCAAAATGCGACATGTCAATTAGTTTTTCGGATATTTTGTCTTTGTTTTTTTACATAAATTTAATCAATTAAGGTGACCTAATGTAAAACAAATTAGTCAATAAAATAAAACAAAAAATAACTCAATATCCTTAAAAATAAACTTATGACAGATTTTTGGGGTATTTTCAAAATTCATTTACGAGGACATGTCGGGTTTTGCATCTATACCCCTCATATCTCTAGCACTAATGTCTATGGATAAAAAAAAGTGACTCAATTGTAAATATGAGATGTTATTTTGAAAGTTTTTATTCCATACAAAATTGAAGGTGGTATTTCATCTTTGAAATATTTTAGTTCGTTTTGGTAAGATAGATTCTAATTTTTTTCCGCCCAAATTCCCATATGAAAACCTTTAAGAGATAAGCCTTAAGAGGCTGGGCTCTTCGCAGCCTTTTTTTTGCCACATCGTAGCTCCGCCTCTGCTATTGAAAATGATTTTTTTTTACATGGTGATAATTAAGACGGTTATAATTAGTAAAAATATTATTCTGGTACAATTTTATGATATAAAAAATTACCTTTGAAATTTTTCCACCTTTGTAGACATAACTGCCCTCAACAGATTTGAATTCTAAATATCTGGTGACCCCAGTGTGTATTAAAAGTTTAACCAGTTGGCCATTTGCCATAAGAAATTTAGGAATAAGATCCACATTCCAATCACGTCCACGTCCATAAGACTCGTCGGGAGCTGGGGCACCGAACTTTGTAAAAAGATCCTCCAGCGGACAGATGGAGGCCGACTCGCCGCCGTAGTATTTATTTCGATCTATGTGTAGAACTTTTTTCCCCGAGACTGATAACATACCGCTCAAAATACATTCCTTAAGACCTGTACCCAACACAATTGCATCGTATTCTTCATCCATGATCACAATTTACTTCGTTTTAACAAACTACTCAAGAAATTACACCTGACTCTGACCCCAACAAATGACAGCTACGTCGACGAAGCCAATGCGCAAGGTGTGTAATGACAATGCGCAGCGATGTTGCCAACAGTTAAAACTTCAATGCGGATACTTTTTTAATTAATTCATTTTTTGTCTTTACATATTAATTTAAAATTAATACATCTGCGCAAAAATAATAAATTAACATAATTTAGTTTAAATTAAGAGATTGGATTTTAATAAAATAATATAACGAAAAGTATTTATTGTTTTTAAATTTTAAATCTAAAAATATGGTAGTTTCGGCAACGTTGGAAAGACATGTCCGTAACTGTAAAATAATTACCATTAATGCCAACGTAGTAAACTGTAGTTTATAAAAAAAAGCGGTGATTATTTTAATGTAATTTGCGTTTTTCTTATTTGAGTTTATTGTATATTCGTTTTTTGTGTTAATTACAACGTTTCCTTTATGAAATAGTTAAATGATTTTAAAAATGTTCGAATATTTTATGAATGTAAGGTTGGTCATATGCGCTGAGAGTTGGCAGTTACTCGACAGCTGCAGCTGACGTATGATGTATATAGGAGGGGAGATGAAGGTTGTGATTGGTTGGATTTACGATTACAAAGAATAGTGCTTATAGTGCACAGGCATAGGAATCCACGAGAATAGTGCACCGAACGTATGCGAGTCAGCAGCTTGTGTTGTTTGTGTTCCAATCGTGTTTATCTCGTTTAATTTAGTTATTATCATTTATGACTGCAACTGCGTTCATACGTTACAGCAAATGTGACTTTTCGTAACATATTTTCAATCAAAAATAATTGAGTAATGAAAGAAAAGGTAAGTCCGTATGTTTGGGAAGTGTTAAATGTTGGTTAAGTTAAGATTCTTGTACGTTCTATTTTTTAATTTCAGACATTGAATAATGTCAAACGCAGGCTTAGGAGAAAACGTGATTAGCGAGCCTAAAATAGAAGCGAGATCAACGGGCTCAACTTACACGTTTCCAGAAGTAAAATCTCAAGATACAAGAGGTCATGGACGCAGTGCGAGTCACGGAGGAGGTGCGACTCTTGGCGGCACCAGCTCCGGGAGCGTTGTCGGCAGGCCTTCAGCTCTTAAATCGGCTCGAGGTCACCAAAGAGCATTTTCGCAAGGGCAAATATCAGAGTCAAATAGAATTAGGCCAGGGCATAGTCGCGTCGGATCGAAAACGGACTTTATCCTTCCTCCTGGACACAAAGAAACCGAAACTGCATCCGCATCCATCTCGAAGGCTTCGGCAAAAGGCCACTCTCGGCAGGCATCGCGAAGTGAATCAATTTACACCCTCAGACGCAGTGCACCCCCGCCTTGGTGGCGAAGATTCTTGAGCTTCGTCCTGAGACGTTCTCCGCGTTACGAGCAGGAGGAACGATATCGTATTGTAGTGCCTAACCACACAGTGCCCCCGAAAACCCCCCGAAAAGAACACCCCAATGGCAAAAGACCCAACAACAAGGTCAGGACCACCAAGTACACGCTGCTCTCCTTTTTGCCCAGAAATCTTTTGGAACAGTTTCATCGCGTTGCAAATTTGTATTTTATTTTTATCGTGCTTCTTAATTGGTTTCCGGCGATTAATGCCTTCGGAAAAGAAATTGCGATGATACCCGTTATGTTTGTGCTTGGAGTAACCGCGGTCAAAGATTTGTTTGAGGATCGTAGGAGACACGCCAGTGATAAGAGGATTAATAATTCCACATGCCGAATTTATCAAAGGTAAATATAATTTTTAGATTTCAAAATATACAAAAAAACCGAGGTCTATTAAAAAATCTGCTAAAAGATGGAAAGGAATGGAATGGAATGGATGTGCTTATACAGTGAATTCAAAAAAGACTGAAACCGCAACTATGCAACCAAACATACTCTCTAGTGATTTTAGACTTGCTAAGTTGGTGTACCTGTTAATTCTAATTCTTTAAATCTGATCTGTCACTTTAACCATTGCAGTTTTTCTTCGGGTATTTTTCAAGTTATTTCTCAGAGTGTTGCAAATATTTATAAAAAGAATCAGTTTTTTAAAACGAAAAATGGTGCAGTTAAAATATTCGCGATGATAAACAAGAGGTTGAGTTTTTTTCGGATATTGTTGATTTTAAACGAAAGTTTGGTTGTCCGGGTAATGACTGGAGAATCACTTGTGTGAAGTTAGGAATAGATTTCAGCAATAACTAATACAGGGTGACCCATTTAACGTTGGACTGTATGGGTATCTTTGTTATTATTGGAGATAGAAAGTTGGTTAAATGAACAAAGTAGTAGAGATTTTTTCGAATATTAATAATTCATTTACAGAAAATTTGAATGTCGCATCGTTCCAACGCTATCTTGAAAAAACAAGAAAATGCGATTTTTAAAATATGGCTATAACTTATTTATTTTCGTTGGTACCAAAAATTTTTTTTGACTTAATACAGACAGTTTTTTGTGTACAATGTAGTAAAACAAATGAATATTTTTTTTCGCCAACGAATTGACCGGAAATGAACCAAACTAATTTTTTTCTTATGGCAGCCATATTGGATTTACACATATTCGGAATTAGTGTATTTTTCTGAATAATTTGATATATCATATGTAATATTTATATTAAAAAAAAATAGAAATAATTTTATTTTACTAACAAAAAATGGCCTTGAATAGATGTAAACTGTCAATACATATGTGTTAAGATTTATTTTACATTTAATATTTTAAATAGTTACATTTATGATATTGACAATTTACATCTCTTAAAGTTCAATGTTAGTTTGTAAAATCAAATAATTTTTTATTTTTTTTTAATATGACATATGGTATACCAAATTACTCAGAAAAAAATACTGATTCCGAATATGTGTGAATCCAATATGGCTGCCATAAGAAAAAAATAAGTTTGGTTCATTTCCGGTCCATCCGTTAGCGAAAAAAAATATTCATTTGTTTTACTGCATTGTACACAAAAAATTGTCTTTATTATGTCAACAAACTTTTTTGTACCACAGAAAATAAAGAAGTTATAGCCATATTTTAAAAATCGCATTTTCTTGTTTTTTAAGATAGCGTTGGAACGATGCGATATTCAATTTTTTTGTAAATGAATTATTAGTATTCTAAAAAATCTCTACTACTTTGTCCATTTGACCGACTTTCTATCTCCAATAATAACAGTCCAACGTAAAATGGGACACCCTGTATATGTTTATAGAAGTAAAAACGTCACTACATATTAAGGTCACTTTTCTTAATTTTTTTTTGAAAATATGCTTTCTTATGCTATTATACAAAATATATAAAAAAAATTTGATGGCGGTTATTTTTTGTTTATAAGTTTTGATCCATCAAAGTTGCGCGCGCCGTCTTCATGAAAATTACACCAATATCATTTAAATCACCATTTGTATTCAATTTTTCTTTATTTAACAACGTAAAAATATATTGTATGTACTTAAAATATAGCAAAAAACACTTAATTTTCTTGAATTTATAACTTATGGCCCTTGAAAGTTCAAAACATTATTAATATGCCGCGGGAGCGCTCACTAAAATATTCCTACAACATAGGCATCGCCTTTAATTTTGATTTTTTTTTCTGTAGATCATAGTTTAATGAAATACAAACAATGTGAAAAAAAATTAAATGGTGGTATATTTCTGTTTTCGAGTTATACCAAATACTATAAACATACGCGCTGGCGCACTAAAATCCTCCTACAACTTTGGTATCACCTTTAATTTTGATTTTTTTTTCTTTAGATCATAGTTTAATGAAATACAAACAATGTGAAAAAAATGAGTGGCGGTATTTTTCTGTTTTAGGAGGATTTTAATGCGCCCGCGCGTATATTTATAGTATTTAGAACTTTCAAAGTATATAACACGAAAACAGAAAAATACCGCCACTCAATTTTTTTACACATTGTTTGTATTTCAATAAACTAGGATCTAAAGAAAAAAAATGAAAATTAAAGGTGAGTGCTGTAGGGAGATTTCAGTTAGCGCCCACGCGGCATATTAATAATATGTGGAACTTCCAAAGAGTGTAACTCGAAAACAGAAAAATACCGCCCCTTAATATTTTTTTATAATTTGCGTCTATAATATTGCTATTAAGACACCGCTAGCGGTTGCGTAATGGGCCATGGCGCGCTCATTACAGCACCCGCTTACGAAGTTGGTAGCATTGATCTGTCAAATTTGTGCTATTGATTAACGTAAATAAATTTCAAGATGTAAAGTACTTGCTATGTTTTTTATGTCTCGTAAATTTTTGGTAAGATATAGAATAAAATATTCCTTTTAAATTATTAATTACCAACAAAAAAATTTAATAATCTTTAAATTTAACTGTCAAATAAGAAAAGTCAAATTTATACGGTATTAATTTTTGTGAAGATATGTCAAGATTTATCAAAAATTAAGGGCATACTATTTTTTTTGCAATTTTCGGAATATCTGGTAGGATACACGATAACTTATCACTAGTTTTACACTAAAAATCTGCAACTTAAAAACTGAAACCAAAGACTTCTATGTTTTCTGTTGTTATCAAAGACTTCTATGTTTTCTGTTGTTATACATAGACCGGACATGCTTGACATTTCGAAAAAATAGGTGTTTTTTATTTCCTACTTTTACCTGCTAATGAGCTAACTTTGGATGTTTAACTTTGACCATTCAATCCAATAATAACTAATAACCGAAGTTATCGTAATCCATCGCATTACTTGTTTGTTGTCTCTGGTAATTTGTAAAATAAAGAAAAAACACATCTATTTTAAAATAGACACCAGCGCCCCCAAAGTGTATCAGCGTGAACTACGGCGGCCATTTTAAAAGTGTCCATTAGCTATATTCACCTCGGTTATTTTCTTAATCTTTGGTGTTCTCTGATCAAATAAAAATCGAATTTGTCAAGTTTTTATGAGTATTATTGGTTATGTGAACCAGTATTTCAAATTAAACGCTAAAACGGACACTTTTAAAATGGCCGCCAGTGATACACAAAAAATTGACACGTGTCCGGTCTATGTATAACAATAGAAAACAGAAGTTTTTGGACTGAAACCTTAAATTAAACTGTCGTTGTCAAGACTTCTATGCTTTCTGTTGTTATCACAGTATAGGCAACTACCAGTAGCGACACTTCATGCAAATTACATGTTATTTGAAGGGACAATTTTTGGTGACCTTGACGATATATATATATGTATACTCAGATACGCACGCGGCAAATTTAAATTTACGTCACTTTTTCTAACCTTAAAAATTTTTACATACATTTGCAAAGTTTTGATTAAACTTGAAGTTTATAATGATTTTGACAAGCTTAAATTAAATAATATACATTTTTCAGCAATTCATTCATTCATTACGGTATTTAAATTCAAATGACGACGGTTTTAAAATTATTTTGATCATAGAGAAATGTCACCATTTGTAATTTGCAGTTCTAAACTCATTGGTACCAGATACGCACCATAGAAATTGTACTAGAATAGACACGGGAGAGTGTCGCTACTGGTAGTTATTTATACTGTGGTTGTTATATCAACCATTCAATAAGAAATCATTGTCACCAACTGCTAAAAAAATAAAGAAATATTTGTACGTCGAATAATTTCCAAATTTATTTAATTTTTTCGCAAATTATAAAAAATAGTATAAGCAACTCATTCATAAGTCAATTATTGTACTCGTCCATTAAAAAACTCGCCCCTACGCGGCTCCTTTTTAAAACTTGGACGCGTGCAATAATACTTGACTTATGAAACTCGTTGCTTAATATTACACATTGTTTCTATTTTAATAAACTATGATTTAAAGAAAAAAAAAATAAAATTAAAGGTGATGCCAATGTTGTAGGAATATTTTAGTGATAGCTCCCGCGGCATATTAATAATGTTTTGAACTTTCAAGGCTCATAAGTCATAACTTCAAGAAAATACCGCTTTTAAGTTTTTTTTACTATATTTTAAGTACACACAATATATTTTTACGTTGTTAAATAAAGAAAAATTGAATGCAAATGGTAATTTAAATGATGTTGGTGTAATTTTCATGATGACGGCGCGCGCAACTTTGATGGATCATAACTTATAAACAAAAAATAACCGCCATCCAATTTTTTTATATGTTATGTATAATAGCATAAGAAAGCATATTTTCAAAAAAAAAGTTAAAAAAAGGGAACTTGACATTTAGTGACGTTTTTACTTCTATAAACCTATATATTTTAGGGGTGGGGGTATTTAGGGGGTTGTTTTTGTCACACTTATAATATTAGATATTAACCAGTTTCTTTGCATATTTTTGAAAATATTAGTTATTGCTGAAATCTATTGCTAACTTCACATAAGTCGAACCATTCGACACGATATCGTATACCACTTTCATCATTCTATCCTTGTCATTTAAATGTGAAAATTGGAGTGTATCCTTGTCATGTTGCATACGACTTTTCGGGTCATTCAGCCTCGAATTAAGTATAACCCCCTGGGACCGATAAATCTTTCCAATTGTGGATTTTCTGATCGAAAGCAGTAAAAATTGTACCTATAACATTTATAACTTTTAACAAAAATACTTAAATCTTTACATTTTTACTCGCTTCATATTAATTCATAAAACAGGAAACCAGAGCGTTGAGAATTGAGAATCTTAAAATTGGCTATATTTAATAATGATTTTGTTAGAGCGAGTGTTAGAGTTTAGAGTCATGGGGCAAATGTTCGTATACGAGAAACGAGCGCGATCCCAGATTTGAAAGACGCTCCAATGAATAGTACACGATTTTCCAGACAAGATCGATCGGCAATAATTAATACAAAATGTTCTGGAGATGAAGGATAAAGGTCAGAGATACCTACTATCGTGAATGTAGGTCTTTTTTAGATTCGTTCAACTGTGGGATCTTTCTATAAGTATTTAACTTAAGTTGGAAATGCATTTATAGCAAAAAAAAAAGTGTATAAAGGTGGCCACAATAACATATTGGCAGCGAAAATGTTTACCACGTTCATTAAACCTGTGTAAATATACAGGGTGTCCCAATTTGAGTTACATTGCATGGGCATCTTTGTTATTAATAAAGTTACAGATTCGGTTAAATGGGCAATGTTTTGCAGTTTTTTTATACTGATTTAGATGGCATCTAAAATTATCAAAAATTCCGACCCACAGATAAACGCAAAAAACGAAAAAATTCAATTTTTGAAAAAAACCGATTATTTCATTATCTAGAAAATTTACAAATAAAAGTGATTTCTTTGTTAAAGACTGATTTAAATATGTTTTTTTACAAACATATAAGAAACTCAGTTTTCAAGATATCAATAGCAACTTTCTTATTTTTAATGGGCATCATATTGGATTTTACCACAAATAAATTGCATTTTTTTTACTGCTTTCAATAATGTATTACAATCCATGTTTGAAGTAACAGAGACTATGAAATATTTGATATTATTTGAATTAAATTAAATAAGCCATGACCTTTTGGCACGTCTTCTTTAAATGACGATTCAAGCTGTCACTTTAGACTATTATATCGGTTTATTATACATCAAGTTAGAATTAATAAGTTTGAGTGATTGATTAATCATTTACAAGTGGCAAACTTTCCACTAACCAATGGGATAATTCTGAACAAAAAATAACAGCGATGTTAAATTTGATAGTCACCCTGATGTCAAAAAACGTTATTCTGTAAACTTTATTGAAACTTAACGGCAATGTAAAATAATATTTTCGACGTTAAAATGCATTGTACATCTATACAGGGTGTCCCATTTGACGTTAGACTGTATAGGTAACTTTGTTATTATTGGAGACAGAAAGCCCTAAGAAAAAAATAAGTTTGGTTCATTTCCGATCAATCCGTTGGCGAAAAAAAATATTCATTTATTTTACTGTAGTGTACACAAAAAATTGTCTCTATTAAGTCAAAAAAAAATTTTATTACCACCGAAAATAACGAAGTTATAGCCATATTTTGAAAATCTCATTTTCTTGTTTTTTCAAGATATCGTGTAACGATGCGATATTAAAATTTTTTGTAAATGAATTATTAATATTCGAAAAAATCTCTACTATTTTGATCGATGTTGTTTTAACACCGAAAATGTTATTTTAAATAACCGTTAAGTTACAGTAAAGTTTACAAAATAGCGATTTTTTGACATCGGGGTGACTGTCAAATTTAACAGAGCTGTTACGGATAACATTTTTGTTCAGAATCACCCCATAAATAAACAATATGACAAGTTTTAGGCTTATATCCATATCCTATACAATAATCTAAAATGACAGCTCGAATTGTCATTTGTTTATAGAAGTCCTGTCAAAAAATCATAGCTTACTCGTAGCTTACTTAATTTAATTCAAATAATATCAAGTATTCCGTAGTGTATTACTTCGAATATGGAATATAATACATCGTTGTAATCAGAAAAAAAATGCAATTTAACTGTTGAAAAAATCGACATGGCGTCCATTTAAAATAAGAAAGTTGCTATTAATATCTTGAAACATATTTTTTTAATAAACATATTGACATCCGTCTTTACGAATCGAATAACTTTTATCCGAAACATTTTTTTGTAACTATTGTAGTTACCGAAATAATGTACTTTTTAAAAAATTCCATTGTTCGGGTTTTTCCGTTTATCTTCGGAATGGCCTGGAATTTTTTTTTTTTTAAACGGTATCTTAATAAGTATCAAAAACTGCAAAAGATTGCCCATTTAACCAAATCTGTAACTTTATTAATAACAAAGATACCCATGTAATACAACTCAAATTGGGACACTGGGACACCTTGTATACATAGGCTTAATGAATGGTGATAACATACAGTGCGCACATAAAGTAAATCTACCCCCCCCCCCCCCTGCTAACATTTGAACGGTTATGTTTTCGATTCTGGAAATTTGTCTACGAAAGAATTTAATTGCAAACTTTCTAATAAAGGTATTTTTGATTTTGTGGATGGCAACTTTTTTATTTTAAATGGAACCCCCATGAATAGAACCTTCACAAAGAAGTCTTAAGGACTTCTTACACCCAACAGGACTTATGATTCGTTAAAACAGATCCAGTAAAAATAAAAATTTTCAGTCTAAAATTGCCCAATGAACACAAAACCGGCAAATGTGAAATGTGCAATAGATGAATGGATACCAGAAAACTCACATCTAGTCAAAATGATTTATTCTTCTTTCTGCTCATTTAAAAAACATGTTATTTCCCTAATAAATCTCAAATTTCGACCATAAAATATGGGATATCCCAAGATATATTCCAAATATTTCAGTATTGCCTGTACATCCCTTTGTATTTTAAACATATCCTAAAATATCGCCCCGATTTTTTAGTATATCCTTTACACATCCTCGGCCGTGTAACCTACATCCCCTCGCAGTATGCCCCACGAAATTACTTAAACAAAAAGAAAGCCCAACTTAAAATAGTCACTGTTCATTTTGGCTGTACGGTACAAGGTACAAATGACTAAAGCTCTTCAAATTAGGCGGTGTAATAATATAATTCAAAAGTACCGATATTTAAGAATAAAATGCCCAGTTTTTAGCCAACTAAATTATATGACGATCACATTATCTCTGTTTTTAGAAAATTATAAAATTATCAAATTGCTAGATGATCCTAGAAAATTATAAAAATGGTCAAAAAAAGCGACTTATAGGTAGATTCTGGTCAAAATTAAAGGCCTTTAATTAGAAACAAATAATGTAACCAAGGAAATTGTCCATTACAACCCATATAACAAATTTAAATTTAAAGGCCATTAAACTTGAATGATTTGACCAGAATCTGGGTAATAATCGCATTCTAATCGCAGGGAAATTAAATGTTTACATAGTAATCATAAAAAATAATAAATAAAAACTATATTATCCTTATAATTATAAGTAGTTCTTTAAGTTTTACATAATTTTTCTTCTAAATAAAATTCTGGGAGAGCGTAGAAGTGAAAATACGATGAAATGTGAAAAAAATAACCTGCTATTTCAACTTCTACACTCTTCCAGGGGCACATATTTAAAAAATAAATGCAAAAACTCAAAGAGGTATTTATAAGGACGACGACCATGTAAATTTTATTTAGAATTGTTAATGGTTACCATGCAAAAAATGAAAAAATAAATGGTTGCTATTACTTCTCTCTCTTTCTCACTATAGAATACTTTCGTAATTGTTTATATGTAGATATTATATTTTCGTTGCCACCAAGTAGTATATTACAATACAATATTTGCGAGAACAAGACAAAATACGATTAGGTAGTCGCTTCGAACTAAATGAGAAAGGAGAATGCTACAAAATCTAAGACGTCAATAATTACGTACCCCGTCTGGAAGGGTAATAAACCGTTGCAGGTAATATATTTAGTCTGGGCCATTTTAAGACCTTTTCAGGCCCTTATCTGCCATTTATACAAAATACCTCGCAAAATACCTTTTACACCAGATGCACACAGGCGAGGCGGCGAGTCCAAGTTACTTATTTTTTAAGGAAATAAATAATTCTGCCCCCAAATTTACTAAAAAATGTAAATTAAATTAACTTTTGAGATATAGAAACAACATTTTAATAAATAATAACTTTTTTTCTTCAAACGCCAGTAAAATGTCATATTATATAATACAACGAGGGAGGTTAAGCATAGACTTCAATGTCTAAGCTGTGAAACTGCTTTTGCAGCCGCCCACGGAGGCAGTAATCGACGTTTGAAGAAAAAATAGCATATTGTATTCGGAGCAAAAGTATCTTTTTATGGCTCGTACGTATTTGCAGGTCTCGTCGCTGACTTGTCCTGCAAATGTAGCGTACTCGCCACAAAAAGTGTCACTTTTCCTAATAATAAAACAATATACTATAAACAACTTTGGAAAATTATGATGTATAGATAATTTTACTGCATTTTGGGGAAGCACCCAATTTTTTTACACCGCAATACACGATACTAAATGAGATATCATATGCATATTATACAGTGTGCTCCGTCTGTGAATCAGCAAACATAGGGGTAGAAAATTTTATCGAGAAAAAACAAAAAAATGGCATGAGTCTATGTTTTTTAATTTTAGTTAACCGATTTTTGTCAAACATCACAAAATTCCTAATTACATTGTAACCAATGTGCTAGGTTTCCTCAATTCATATTTAAAGGTTTCAATGATCTACATAAAATAAGTGACACCATGCATAGTAAAATTGGAACTGCTTTGAAATTGATAAGAACAATAAGTTTTCATAATATTTTTTTTATTTATTGGCTGTTGGCATCAATATTCGACCATGTGTGGAATTGTACAAAAATGACCGAATATAGCTCGGAATATAGTTACCGAATATTCGGTGCATCTCTAAAAAATATCATTAGGAAGGTAAAGCCATCCGGTGCTCTATGTCTGGTGCGCTATAAAATTGTCAAAAGTAAAAATGTCGAACGTAAAGTTGTTGAAACGCAATCCTGTCGAATCGGTGATCAGTAAACTCGCAGAACGCAAAAATGTCGAATCTGAGGTGGAAGTCTGCAAACATAACGAGTTGATCTCGGTTGTGAGTTTCAATAGTTTAGGGTTCGACACTTTTTCAATTGGTAACAATGGTAATACATAAATAGTTAGTTAAAATGTAGAAACGAAATAGCATAGAAACAAAGTATTTTTTTCAGTTTTTGAAAATTTTCTCCAAGAAAAGACCCATTATAGTTGTGTTTTTTTTGTAATCTTCTGAAACTTGTTGATATTCTAAAAAAACCAGGTAAAATTTTGAAACTGTAGCTCTTGTCCTTTACTTACTAAAGCCTTCTGGACCAATATCCTCATTTTCAGGGATAAAATATCCTAAAGGAAAAACAGCACGTTCCAATGAAAATTTGCTAAGACAACCAATGAGTATTTTTTCCTGTAGGATATTCTAACCCCAAAAATGAGACCCGGACCCTTGAAGTAGATGTTACTTGTATGAGAATTAGTCCTGAGCATAGTTTGTCATATAGGCTGTACGGTTTGTCAAAATAGGTGCAAAGTGCAATGTTTGTGAAATAGGCTATAAATGTCAATACAAACTGTGCTTAGAACTCTTCTTGTAGAAGTAACTTCAGAAGGCTGTAGTAAGTGAAATGAAGGAAAAGAGCTTCTGTTTCTAATTTTTCTTATCTTGGAAAAAGATTCAAACTGAAACAATAAACTCCTACATTTTTTTATTTAATTTACGTTATGATTTTTTATACAACTATTTCTGGAATTAATATTAATATTATTTCTATATTATTACCAATTGAAACAGAATTGTTTTAGCTTTCTGGTGATAAGCTACATTGATTAGGTTAGGTTAATTTTTCACTTTTTTCTAATCCCTGTAAACGAAAAACATTACATTTTCAATTACTGAATATGATTTCTATATAAATTTTATGATTCATTCTCGATTTTTGTTATTTTTTGAACTCTTCTTATCGCTTTAAAGTGTTAAGGTCATAACAAACACGATATAGAAATCTATATCAGGATTCGTCATAAAATTTCATAAAAACTCGTTATCAAAGAAAATTTATGTAACAAAAATCATTTTGAAACATTAAATTTTATATGGATTGCATACCTACTGTTTGTTTATTACAGCTTACAGCCTAATGCTATTTTTTATTTAAAAAATAAAGAAATAGTGGGAGTTTATATAAATAGGCAAATAACCCAGATTAAAAAATATCCAGCATAAAAAGGTCTTCTGACTCATAAAAAAAAGGTGAAAGTAACGAACAACGGAGTAATAAATGTAAATCTAAAACCCCATTGTACATACAAGAAGTGCTTTAAATTAAAAAAGAACAGTAATGTTCGCCTTAATAATAAAACACTCGTAATAACTAAGTACATGCAAAAATACTAATGAGTGACTACCTAAATAATTATTTTTCATTAAACAAACTCGAACTATAAATTAATTTAATTATTTTCAAGACACGAACATGATTGGAATTTTCCGAAATTGTTATTAGTAGGTAAAGCAATAAATAAATAAAAATCAATTTACCTACGATATTATTAATGATTTGGTTTTTATCACGCATTCTTATGGTCAAAAATAATTTTTAAAGCATGCCTTAATTTGTCATTAAAAAATAATGTGTCATATTTATTTTGATATAAATCACAAAAGACAATAGGCATGAAAGTAGTCTTTTTCTTTTATTAATGATTTCCCATCGAAGTAAGTGGTATATTATATTTAACTATAATGTAAAAAAAATGTTATACGAGTACGATACAATTAAGGGAATGGTGTTAATGGAAGCTAAGTGTAAAAAATGTCATTTCACAATAATATAAATTATTATCTGGTAGAGAGTTGCTATAAAAATATAACCCACTTTATACATTAATATTAACTAGAAATACTTATTATTTTAATGGGTATTTATAAAAACCAATATTCAGCCTCCCTAAAATGATAAGATTTCAAACGTAGTAAATATGTATAATACGCATATTTTAGAATTTTTCCATCGTTCGAGTGTTTAAATACAGTGGAACTTGGATATAATGACCACGGATATAACGAGCAAATCCGGAGACATTTTTGGTTCCAATGTATTTCAATTCAAAATTTCACGGATATAACGAGTAATTTTTTTGGGTACTTGATGATTCCTTCGAATTTACAATCCCGGTTGTAAATATATATTATAACTGCCCACTTGTGTGAAACTAGCAATAAAATTCAGCAATAGGAATATTTTCAAAAATATAAAAAAAATTCAAAAAAAATTATACCCTCGTATTTCTCTGGATAAAATAAAAAGGTATAATTAAAATTATTAAATTTTAAGGGCGAAAACTACCTCTAAACAATTTTTTAATATCATATTTTTATTTTAAATTTTCTTTCACAGTTTGATTGTTTATACAATTCTACACTAAATATCAAAAATTTGGGTGGCAACCCCTTTCCATTTTTTCTTAAATTAAATTCAAAGTGCAGCGTAATGCGCTGTGTGCGTTACAAACAAATCCCAATTTTTGTTCGAAGATCATTATTTTTTTCATTTGCCCACGATCATTTCTTATTTTCAAATATATTTCCCAGTTTGACTGTTTATACAACATTACACAAAATATCAAAAATTTGGATGGCAACCTTTTTTTTTTAAATTGGGATTTGTTTGGAACGCACACCGCGCATTTCCTCCACTTTGAATTTAATTTAAGAAAAAATGGGAAGTGGTTGTCATTCAAATTTTTGATATTTTGTGGCATATTGTATAAACAATCAAACTGGGAAAGAAATTTGAAAACAAAAAAAGATCTTCGAATAGAAATTGGGATTTGTTTGAAACGCACACAGTGCATTACGCTGCAGTTTGAATTTAATTTAAGAAAAAATAGGAAGGGTTGCCGTCCAAATTTTTGATGTTTTGTGTCATATTGTGTAAACAATCAAACTGGGAAATAAATTTGAAAATAAATAATGATCTTCGAATAGAAATTGGGGTTTGCTGGAAACGCGCTCTGCCTTTAAGTTAAAATAAAAATGGGAAGGGGTTGCCACCCAAATTTTACGCTTTTCAAACATTATGCCGAATATCTTCTTAAAGTTCAATTTCCAAAAAATAAAAGAATTTGAATTTCTACTTCTTGGAACTACATGCTAAATCCGATTATACTCGTATAGTAGAATAATAATATTATGTGTTTGTTTTCTGAAAAGTAATGCTATATATTATCAACATACCCTATCTTTCCGCTACGGTTTTGCTTTACCACACGCATTTTGGACCAATCAGAAAGCTCCATTTCAATTCCGACACGGTATTTAGTTAACCTTGCAATATAGAGGTGGTGCTACGTGTAAACAAATATCAGAAATACGAAAAATAACCTTATCTAATTTTCATAAAAACGCCGTAAAATCCAAAAAATCGTGGAAAAAGTATTCTACTCGCGAAAAAATAGCCACTATTCACAAAGACCGAAAACGAGCGGACAGGCGAGTTCTCGCTCGTTGAATAATATACTATTATTTTTATATGTATATTTTCATTTATTGAAGACATACTTAAAATTATCCGAAAAATAAGGCCTATTATTATTAAAGTAAGATAAACCCGTCTATTTTTTTTATTTCATTAGTGACCGCTAATCATGCAATTTTATTTACCACCTGGGAGTATGGTTTTAATCTACCACTGAGTAGAAAAATGTATATTAATAAGCAACTTGTGTTTCTTCCTACATTGTTGCTTAAAAGTCGATTATATATTACATAATAAAATAAAATATGCATATATGTACCTAGAAAATTTACTTAAGTACATATATAAGAACGTCCGCCTGGTTTAATCTAATTTAATATTATTTTCCATTATTGGATTAATGCGAGACAAAAATAAAAACGTATAAAATAACATTATTACTAAAATCATTTAAGAGGTGTAGTTTTATCTTACAAATCTTTAATCTTCTTCTGAGTAATCATTAAAATCAATTTTGATAACATAAAAGTTTTGTACATAATTTTTTAAAGCTTAAAACGATTGTTAAATTTTTTTATACTTTATTTCAGTTTTAAAAATTTAAACTTTTTCCAAGAATGTGGAAATTATTTTTTTGGGAAGGCCAGAAAAAAGTGTTCAAATATTTGCCTAAAATTTTAAAAGTACCTATTTGTGTTTTGTTAATTATAGTCAAATATTTGAACAATGATTTTTTATTTATTTCCAAAAATATAATTTCGAAGTGGCTACTATGAAGTAAGGTATAATAATTTTAAACAATGGAGCAAAATTGCTGCAAATTGAGGACATCCTTGGGTCCTACAGCTTTTTTTTGAGGGTGATTTTTAAAAGTATCATAAAATAAAATTTCAGGCGTCTTATAAATTACCCTAAATAAATATAAATTAAAAAATATACTTTTGCCATTTTCATAGATGTCTAGAAATGATGGAAAACTGATCGCTTTCATAATTGGTACAGTTTTTCTATGTTCTATTTTCTTTTGTAAGAAAAGTACGAATGATCTCATACATACAGTAGTGGAAAAAAGTGGAGCAACTTTCAATTTTATTTAAATTTAAATAAGTAAGTAAACCTAGAACAAAATCCATTGACTTGAATTAAAGTATTCTAAAAAGTATTTACTATTACCAATTTATTTCAACATTGTAACATGCATCAAGGTTTTATAAAAAAATGTGATATGTGTTGGAAAAAAGTAAAGCAACTTTATTATTTATTAATACAGTACTTCTTAATAATATTATTTAATTAGGTACTCCTAATATTTTGTAAAGTATCCCTTATTTTTAGTTACTTCATGACATCTTCGTGGCATAGCATCGAGCAAACGGTCAATTTGGAGTTGTGCTATCTCCACCCAATCATTTTCTAAAGTACTAAAGAGATCTGCTAAATTTTTATACGATTTGTACCGTATAGAGTGGTCAAGACTATCCCATAGATTCTCAATTGGGTTTAGGTCGGGAGATTGAGATGGCCAGGGTGGTAAACGTATCTTTTCATCACTGAACCACTGACACACCAACTTGGATTTGTGTTTGGTGTCGTTATCCTGTTGAAAAAAGTGCTGTATAGGCATTTTTCCATCGGCATATGGCACCATAATATTTGGCATAATGTCGCTGTACACATATCTATCCATTTTTTCCATCTATGCGATGAAGTGGGCCTATTCCAAATCCTGAAAAGCAGCCCATACCATCACAGATCCTCTACCATGCTTGACAGTTGGTCTTGTATACTTTGGGTTGAGTCTCTTGCCTATTGGACGACGCACATACTTAATTCCATCACTATTAAATAAATTAAACTTTGATTCATCACTAAAAAGTACTTTTTTCCAGTTCAAATGCTCTCTTTCAAATGCGAGTCGGGGTTTGCGATTTTTGTTTGGAAGAAGTGGCTTTTTGGCAGGTCTTCTTCCAAACAATTCACCTTCAACCAGACGATTTATTATTGTACGGGAAGTTATATTTAAAATTGCGCGATCCAAACGTGGGGTAGTTTTTTTTTGGCCGTCCAGACTTCTTAATAGGCTGAAGATGACCCCTTTCTCTAAAACTTTTAATTACACGTGATACAGCAGATTTGTTTAACGAATATTTTGTTGCTATAGATGATTGGTTTACACCATTATTACAGTCATTTATCACTCTTTCTTTTAGTATATTGATAAGGGACAACCTCGAGCCATATTAACAAAGTAATACTGAGCAAACATTTTCATTTTAATTTGATTTAAGGCCTGTTTAAAATACTTATTTGTAAAAGAAAAATAAGTTGCTTTATTTTTTTCCAGACAATAAAGTTATATGAATTATCAATTGAATTTGCAGATGACTAAACTTTAATAAAATACAAAAATTTATTGCAAATTCGTGTTTAAAAAGTATACAGTATGATTATTTATTTTTGTATAAAAAGTTGCTCTACTTTTTTCCACCACTGTACATAAGGTTTTCATAGAAAAAATAATTTTCTCAATTTTATAGGCCATGTGACAGCTCATAGGAAACTTCCATACTGAATAAACATGTACACACTGCAAAATGCACATAGACTAGAAAAATTAAAACGTGTTGAGTGTCGAGTAGTGTTAATAAAAAAAGGGTTGTAAATTTGTACATATAATATTATTTTCGTGGGTAAATAAAGGTATGCACATGTTCTTAATAATTTAGGGAACAGACATTGTTACCTTGCGTTTTAGACTTACTACAGCAATTATTCACAAAAACATAAAATCATTATCTATCTTTTATGTACACAATAAAAATCCATTTACGTGCTTTAATGAGCTTAAAACAATACCAATGCCAACGAAATAAGTATTAAAATCGGTCACAATGTGTACATAAGAATCTCGAGTGTATTTAATAAATTAATAGATTTGGTTGGTGACTGTTTACCGATAATTATCGTTTGCAGCACAATGAAAGTAAGAAACATTTTATTACTCATGTGTGCATAATGTAAATAATACAGTATGTGTAAATGCCATTCAAATTTCTATTCACAGTATGAACAGTTCAATTAGCAAAACTTTAAAAAGTCAAGGAGTAATATTTGATTTTATTATTGTTATTGACCTAGGTTTGTAGTACACCCCAATAACCAATAACACAACGGACAAGGCCAATATGTCATGCGAACAAGGTCGGTCAATACATACAATGTGAGTGCATCTAAATATCCTATGTACAAGATTAGAAAAAAATGTTCACTATAATTTTAATAACGCGATTACACACGTGAAGTGACATGCTAGTATTGGATTATAAGTATAAGCGAACGTCGATAATTCACTTAACAATTCAATGCTTCAATCACGGTTAATATTTACTTGTTAAATAAATTTGTCGAAAATACACTTATTTGTAATATAAAATATATTCCTTTGAAATTATACAGGGTGAGTTTTTAGTGCGGCAACGGTCGATATATCTTTTATTTTAAGTGATAGAAAAAAAAACTTATATTACAAAATTGCATGGTTCATTGATGCGCATAACCAGAAATTAGTTGTGTCTATACAGGATGTTTTGTAGTTGGAGCGCAGGCTGTCCCACCCTTTTTTTTAATAGAATACCTTGTATATTTTTTGATGTTTGATGTTTGCATTAACACTAAGTTAGAGAATACATCGATATGTTTATTTGAAAATTTGAGTGCGCCCTTAATTTTTTATCGTACATTTTCTACAAAATTTATTACGTGTGGACATAGTTTTGAAAAATGATGTTGACCTTATTATGAAAACTTAAAAATCAATTTTTATGACATTTAGTAGTATTAACCGTGAGGTATTTTTCGTATATTTTTTTTTAGAATTATATCATAAATTGTGACAGCTATGGAGGCGTGAAATGTGAAAACTCGAGAGGGCTATATTTTAATTTCTTAAATGGAACACCCTGTACTTTTTGACAAAATATTGTTCCTCTTTAAGTGTTCTTTAACATTTATACGAATCATTTTTTGCTAAAATTAAAAACAACGTATTTGAAGGCATTCTAATTTTTTATTAATAAAAAATATGATATATTTTTACCATACAAGCCAATAATTATAAAAAATGCTCAATATGTTCCCCATTTACTTGATTACATAACTCAACTTTTCGCAGAAATGAACTACCAATATTTCGTAACATATTCTCGTTTACGTTTTGAAATGCTTGCCGAATGCGTATTTTCATATCATCCTTAGAAGTAGGAGGAAGTTGATACACCAAATTTTTAACATACCCCCAAAGGAAAAAATCATATTTTGTCAGGTCAGGAGATCTTGCAGGCCATAAAACAGGTCCTCCTCTTCCAATCCAACGGTCATGAAATTCGTTGTTAAGATGTCCACGTACAATATTGCTATAATGCGCTGGTGCGCCGTCATGCTGAAACCACATCATTCTAATAATTTACGGAATATTGTTGAGAAGCTCAGGGAATTCGTTCCGAAGAAAATTATAATAAATTTGGCCATTTAAATGTTCCTCAAAAAAGTGTGGGCCTATGAGGTAGTTTCCTACAATACCTTCCCAAACATTAAGTGACCATCGATGTTGGTGATCTTGAGTTCTTGTAAAGTGTGGATTTTCTGTATCATAATAATGAAAATTATGTCCATTTACAAATCCATTTTTATGAAATGTAGCCTCGTCCGTAAATAAAACATAATCAAAAAATCGGTTGTTTTGAGTTTGTTGATTTTCGGCCCATTCACAGAAGATCCTATGATTTACAAAATCATTTTCACCAAGCTCTTGCAACGATTGAATGTGATAGGGATGGAACTTATTTGTCCTTAAAATCTTGGATATACTCGATTGAGAAATTTAAATTTGCTCACTTAATTTTCGAGTACCAATATGCGGATCCTCAGTTACTGCCAATAATACTGACAATTCATTTTCTTCAGTACGAGCTGTTTTTCGGCGATTTGTTTTTTCATACTGTACGTGACCTGTCCTTTCAAACCTTTCTTTTAAACGCTTAAACGCAACTTCATTTGGATGTCTTCTTTCTGGGTACCTTTGTTTATAAATTTTTGACTCCAATAAACAATTTTGCTCATTTTCACCTAATGCGTTAGCCATTTGTATTAATTCGTTGAGGGAATAATCCATTTTTAATGAAATTAAAAACCGACTAGCTGTTACACAAAATATGAATAAATAAATGAGCTAAACATTTATAGCAATACTATCAAAACACGTGATAATAAAATTTGTAAAGAAATCTAAAAGAGAGTTCTTTATTAAATCTAACAACACATTCCTAAAAAAATGCAAATTTTTTTCTCATGAAAAGGAATTCCATAAAACATATTAAATAACACAGAATCGGCAAAATTATTTAAAAAATTATTTTAATAAAAGTTAAGGACCCCTTAAAAAGGAACATTTTTTGTGAAAAAATACAGGGTGTTCCATTTAAAAAAATTAAAATACACCCCTCTCGAGTTTTCATATTTCACGCTTCCGTAGCTGCCTGAATTTATGATATAATTCTAAAATAAATATACGAAAAATACCTCAAGGTTAATATTACTCTTTAGCATAAAAATTGTTTTTTAAGTTTTAATAATAAGGTCACCATCATTTTCTAAAAATATGTCTACATGTGATAAATTTTGTAGAAAACGTACGATAAAAAACTAGGGGCGTACTCAAATTTTTAAAAAATCATATCGTTGTATTCTCTAATTTGGTGTTAATTAATGCAAACATCAAAAAATATGCAGGGTGTTCCATTAAAAAAAAAAGAGTGGGATAGCCTGCGCTTTAACTACGAAACACCCTGTATAGACAAAACTAATTTCTGGTTATGCGCATCAATGAACCATGCAATTTTGTAATGTAAGTTTTTTCCCTATTTCTTAAAATAAAATATATATCGACCGTTGCCGCACTAAAAACTCACCCTGTATAACTTACGAGTGGTATTTTATAAGATTATTTTACGCCGGGAAGCTAAAAAATGAAACTGCAATTTGGTGTTAATTTAGCATTGTGGTATAATATTTCTCAGTTATTCAAAGAAAGTTAGTATAAGTTTTTTATTGTACCTATTCTTTTTTCTTAAATTGTAACATCTTTTCATAATTTCTGTAATGAGTCTGTAAACCATTTTTTTTATAATTTTATATAAAAGAGTACCTTTTAACTTGAATTTTGCAATTTGAATTTTTGGTCTAGCACTTAAAATGGCTTCGCAATTAATTAACAAAGTTTATGAAATCGCGCGGCGGTACTTTTTTTCCTAGCTGCTGAGTGACGTCATTATTTCTTAGTCGTCTGTCACGGGTTATACGGTCGGCAAAAGTGCTAAAACTGTGCGGCTTCGATTAGAAGATCGACATACCGCGCTACATCAGGAAACGAGCGCTTTTTTTGATATCTTAATTTTTTCTGTACTTTTGGCGCCCTCGAATTTGTAGTTTGAAATTAGTGCTTTTTCGACGCCGACTTTGAAAATTCGTAACTTATGATCCCGACCGTGTATAATATTCCAATGTTTTTTATTTCCCTTCTTTCTTTATTATTTATGCGAGAAAAAATCAGCACGATTATATTTTAGCCCTGGACTTGATAAAAAATCCCAAGTGAAATGTTAATAAAATAGCTCAAACGCGCGCTTTGGTCAGCCCCCTCTGCAGCCGTCAATTTTTAAAATTTTCTCAATTTTACATCAGATTATCAAAGAACAACAATATTTGTGGTGTAATGAGCATAGTGCATTTTTAAATTTTGCGCGGTTAAAAAGTTATGGCGTAAAAATGTAAAAATGTTGAAATTAGGGGTCGGCGGCTCCCGTCGGCCTATTTTTTAACGGATTTTCATTTTTAAAAATTCTGATAAATCTACTCTTGGTATTAAAACCGCCCACGCATAGGGTTTTTTAAATTTTGAAAAAACAACGAAATCTTAAATTTTTTAAGATCGCATTTAAAAAAGTCGCATTTTTATTCGAGTTTCGGTTTAATCAGTCCCTCAAATTTTATTCTACCCTTACGCAATATACATTTTCTGAAAGCTTTCATGGTCCACTTTACGACAAAAAAAGAATCACTTCGCTATCTCCTTTCGTTATCGAGTTATGGGCGAAAATGTAGCAAAAATATGCAAAATCTCCGTTTGGAACCAAAATTGCGGTCTGAAATTTTTTACTTTTCACAAAATAATTAATATTTTCTAATCTATTAGAACCGCCGGGACGAGTAATAGCTTAAAATTCGCACCGTTACGTCCCCCACCAAATTCCCTGAAAATTTTAATTTTCGGTATAAAATTACGTCGTCCAGGCCCGTATTTGTACCAAAATTTTGCAAAAACTTTGCCAATTTTTTCCCAAAAAAACTGTTTTACCTATTTTAACCAAATATTTTTTAAAACGCGTCTATCCATGGTGTTTACCTTTGGTAAAAATTTGAAATCGCTAACTTTTATAGTTTTCGAGAAAAACAATAAAAATCGATTTCCATGAAAAATTTTAAGCCTTAAAAATATCTCAAAAAATATTTTTTCGAATCTTTTCAAAATCGACCCCGCAAATGAAAGATAATAGAAAATAGATGAAATGTAGGTGGTCACTTGCCCTCTACACCCCCAAAAAAATTTTACACCCCAAAAACTCAAACAAAACAAAATTTTTCTAGGTAATGTACCTTAAAAAATAATTAAATTTTAAAAAATTTAATAAGATAATATAGATAATTTTTACAAACTTATCTGTACGAATTTTCGTTCTTTAATTTTAGTTATTAAGCGAAATATGAATTTTTAACAAGGTGCATTGTTAGAAAGCCATATTTTATATAAAAATTCATATCTTTTGAACAAAAAGTCGTACTGCCTTGAATTTTTTTCTTATTTCTTTATACTACAACCCAAAATTATTAACTTTCAAATTTTTAATTTGAAACGCTACACACTTGTAAAAACCACACTAAAGTTGTATAACATTTAAAGTGAAATTTCATAAGTAAAAAATTATAAAAATGTAAATTTTAAATTAATAAATAATTCTCCTACTTTAGTTAATAACTAATAGTAATATTTTATGAGAGTATTAAAAGATAATAACTATAAAAACGTCTAGAAACAATCAAGTGCACTATACGCGTGTACGGAACGGACAGCGTTCGGAAGAAATGACGTCAGAATACATCGCGTAGTGGGCTAATTTTCTTAAAATTCAAACGCTTATATTTACGTTAATATTTGCCGTATCGAATTGAAACAAAAAACAACTTATTTATAATTATGATTTCTAAAATATAAGATATAAAAATATCAATTATTTTTTCGTTTTTCTTCCTCATTGAGCTTCCCCGATTAATAAATAATAAATAAGTAAGAATTTCAACATATTTTATATAACGTTTTTAACTTGGCCACGCTTAATTTTTTGGATGTGATCAATAAATTACATTTAAAAAATTTATTTTGAATTTGGCTTGAATGTATAGCAGATAAATATAAATAAGAACAGGTGTTACTAAAAGGCACTTAGGAAACGCAAAATAAGTAATTATTCATTTCCTGAACTCTCGTCGATTTTCCAACGCCATCAATATTAATTTTTCATCATAATATAAATGAGTACTTTATTCGTGCGATTTACTGTAGGCGTTCGTAATGCATCGCTTACATTTCAAGCACGTTTATATTTAAAGTTAGGTCGAACGTTATAAATTCTTAGAAATTCATGTTCGAGTACAGTAAAATAGATATTTGCTGCAAATATTTAGCGAAATGCTGTTAATTAAATTTATTGAGCTTTCGCGAAAACGTTGCAACAAGGATATTTCTAATGCCAAGGCTTTAATTTAAATATTTATTTGGTCATAGGATCTTGGTCATTGGAGTAGTTCTGCGCACACATAAATCTATTATGTATTGTTTTAAAACAATATTTGCAGTTTATGTTTTTTCTATGAGATTTTACATTATTTTTTTATATTGTTCAAAGAGTTTTGTGTTAAAGTATTAATGGCCCATTTGATATTTTTTAGTTTAAATAAGAATTATATTTTCGTAAAAAAAACCATTTTACTGTAACTACACTTGTATATGCGCGTAAGTAATTTTGTAAAAATAAGAGTTTATATTTATAAATCTATTTTTCCAAAATATTACTTGTATCTTAAATTAGAATTTCTAGTGAAGCTCTTCATTAGTTTTTATTTAAAATACAGAAAAGATTTTTAATAACGCCTCTCTAATAACATTTGAGTCGATATCTTCTTAGCATTTAAGTAACTTAAATGGCAACTTTATAACGATTTATATTACAATATTTATTTTATAACGCTTAATTGCTTTAATTAATTTATTAAACGTTAGTTTATTATTTCTAAGTTAATTAAAAGGAGCACTCTTATATCTTAAAATAATAAGGAAGGCTTTATTACTCATAAAATCATTTTCTAATACTAATTATATTGATACAATCCCAAGAATTCGCATATAAATCAATTTTAAAAACTTGAAATTATTTTGCAATATTTTTTTTGAAATAGTAAGCTATTACTGTTGTATTTTCGTGATTCGCTTTGAAGAGTTATTGATTAGATTTTAAGTTGCGATAAGTTTCAAATATTATACACAATATCTTTGATAATATTCATATTTTTTATTTTTAATACCCAATTGAATTTGTCACGTAATATTTTGGTCAAATTTATTCAAATGCCCTTGTTTAAATAATTTAAATTTCAAAATTCAATTTTACTATTATCTATTATTAGTTATGTTTTTAGCATTTATATTTTCATCAATGTTTCATTATTGATATAGTTTGTGTGTTCAAATGGTTTTAATAAATTTGAATAATAAATATTGATATTGGACGATATTTGCAAAAGGAATAAATTGCATTTCTGGTCGGATTTGAGCTTTTTGTTGTTCACCTTGATATTTTAAAAGTATAAAAAGATCAAATTTATTTTATTTTATGGCTTCTTAAAAATTTTATTCGTTCCTGTTCCTGTAAACTAACGAAAATTTTGAATTCCAACAAAGTATAGGTACTTTATTTTAGACAGTTTTGTTTTAAATTTTGGTGCCAATATTTTGAAATAAAAGTTAACTTTTCTTAAACTAAATTTAGTGAATAAAGTTGTTGATTTGATCTCTAGTGATTAAAAAATTTTATAATCACAAGTGAGAAAAAGTGTTTGGATTTTGCTAGGCAATCAGCAATAAACCAACAAATTTTGATGTATTGTCGGAATTGAAGTTGACATAAGCAGCAAAAAAGTGACAGCCATTTGTAAGTTTAAATTTAAAATTATTCGGATTAAAATTTATCCGAAACTTGTAGCGAATTAAAAGTTTATTGTTTTTATTTGCATTTTTGTGTCTTCAACTCAAGAAATTACATTAAGGATAAGATTTCTTCTCTTAATTAATTAAAACTATTTACACGACCATTCTTCAAAAAATTTTCAATAACTAATAATTACAGAAATCGAAAATAGCGAAAGCATTGATAACTGACAAGTACTAAATCCGACATTTTGGAAATTGCGAATTGTGCAAGAATTGCCTAAAAAAGAATATTGTACCAAAAAATGGAAAAAATAAGGCTTTTCTATTTTGCGTCTATAAGATAGCTATAAAAGCAGCGTCGAGTAAATTTATAGCAGTGGAATATATCATTTCGAAGTTGGTAGAACTGAAATTCGATTTCAAAATCGCAGGTGCCAAGCAATTTATATGATATTTAATGAAAGAAAATTTCAGAAAAGTTTTTCTAAAGTTGAAAACTAAAATATTTTATTTTCAAAAGGTAAAAACAGTGCAAAATAGAAAAAAAATAGTATAAAAAACTCTTCGATGGTAGCTCTTGAGAAAAAGTAATTTAAGGGAAACTATTTTTAAGGGCGTTGTCTAGATCTTGCAACGACAAAGAGGAAAGGTTTTAAAATATCCGTCTCTCTCTCGTTAGTGCTGCCACTCTAACTTAAGAAAATAAAAAGTTACTATAGTATATTATTCAACGAGCGAGAAATGATAGCCATTATTCACGAAGACCGAAATTGCGACACGACTATTTTCTCGCGAGTAGAATACTATACTTTTCCACGACTTTTTATATTTTACGGTGCTTTTATGCAAAAATTTTGAGGTTATTTTTCATATTTTTGGCATTTCTTGCTTTCTTCTATGTAAATTTTATTCTGTGGTTGAAATTACCCATAATCCATTGCTCATTACTCAATGGGTTGGCAATACTGCAGCTTTGTGATTGATCCGCACAGAATAATGTCAAAAATTTAGTAATGAATTTCATTACTTATCAAAAAGTTCAAACGTAATGAATCGTTTATTCGATAGTCGTGGAAAAAATACGTATTTCTATGATTGTCGTTGAAACTTACTTGTTGCAAACTTCACACCAAATCTAATTTAATTTTACAAATATACTATTTAGAGCAATTACAATTTTATGTTATTATTATTAATCTTTTAAATGATATCTGGAACACTTAAAATTACAAAACACCTTGTTTTGTTGATTTATTAATTATTTAGGGTTATTTCATGTTCTCAGGTTTAATTAGCTCATTAGCCGCACTGATAAGAAAATTGTCGAATTGTAAGAACTTTCCCCTCTCTCGTTTCAAGGTCATTGAGACTTTTGACGAAATTACTAAATAAAATTGGATTTTTGTTTCCGTGATTGCTTATTCGCAGTATCTTTCCATTAAAATATTTATTAAACTTATCAAACAGTATTCATTAAAGTTAAAGTCATTTTATTCTTAAAGCATTTTCAAAATTTAATTTTTTTTCAGTAGATTACGTTAAGGAAGCGATATATTAGTAGTGTTTTTTTAACAAAATTTTACTGATTTGCTCGAGCTAATCTAAGCAAATCACGTTCTTCTCTTTTTAGTTCTTTAGGACAAAATATGACAGAATACAGAATATGATTTGCTCAGATTTGCTCGAGCAAAGTTGGTAAATAAAACACAACCATTGTTCTTTGCTGGCAAAAATATTTATTTGTTAGTAGAGACGGTTAAAAATGATAAAAAGTCAATTTCGGCCTTCCATCTGCCCCTTGATCACTAGTTTGATTGGGACTCTCGCATAGGCTCGGACGCCCATTTTTCTAGTTCGAGATTAAATTTGTTCATTTGTACTAAAAATAACTATTTTCTATGACTACGCGTTCTAGATAAATAATGCTATCTATTACCCACCCGTGGTTCTTTTTTAAGCCCGGTTTACCAGTATTTTATTTATCATACACATTTTATCACTGCATCGATGATTTACAACGGCCATTTTGTAAGGACTTTTGAATTTTTACTTGTTTGGCTAAGTTTGTCGAGACAACTAGCCCCAACATAAATTTTTAGGCGAGTCGAATACTGAGGACACTGCAACCCAAACGAATTAATCTCGGTTGAAAGTTGACTCGTTAGATGTTTTATGTCTCTCTTACACACAAAATCGTTCATAATGTGGAAACGAGACAAAAATCGTAACCATAGTAATGCAATAAACAATATACCCTTCTCGTTACGTTAGACTGAGGTGGAAGTTTGGTAGATAATTTATGTCTCTTTCTCTTACACACAAAGACGTTCTTAATGTGAAAACGAGACAAAAATCGTATTATGCTCGAATCACTCGACAAGATGTCGTATACGACATGACAAGGACAATCTTATTTTTGCATTTGAAAGACAAGGATAAAATGATGGAAGTCGTATACGCCAGTGTGTCCAGTGGTTCGAGCATAACTCCCCCTGTTACGCAATTTCGATCTTCGTGAATAATGGCTATCATTACTCGCTCGTTGAATAATATACAAATTTACTATTATCGAATATGCGTAGTAAAATAATGGGGACTAGCTATGCTGATTTGAACTGATGCCGAATGAGGTAGGAACAGTTTTATATGAAACAAAAACGGTTTTTTCTGCAAAACAAAATATTTTAACTTAAAAAATCTGTGAACCAAGGAAAGTATCGACATGTAATTTAAATATCACAAAATCTCTATTAAATATGTACACATTTAGTAAAAGAATGAAGGGAGTTTTAAATTTTTGTATAATCGATTACTTTATATTTTTTAGGATATGAAAGTCAGTTAACTTGAAATCCATCATATTTTCAAGTAATTTGTACTGCGTAAAGTTTTAAGAAGTCTTACAAAAAGACGTAGAAAATGTCAATCAGTAATATGACTCCTTCTATAAATTAGGAACTCCTTAGTTAGAGTTGTTTGCTTAAAACTTAGATTGGTATATCTTTCGCTGTCCGTTATTATATTGGGATTGTTTTAGTTGTTGCAAGCCAACTTAGGAACTAATTGAGATTTTATTATTAAAAATATTAAATTACCAAGAAGCTTCATATTTACGCATGATACATGATAGCTAATTGCAAAAACGCAAGAGATAAGTTAATAATTGATCAACAACTATACGTATTTCAAATTATTAAAAAAATGTTGCGTTCCTATAATTAAACTTTCTCAACTTTTTTTTTAATTTTTGTTACTTCTCAAAAAAAATCTTTTCGAGATTTTATTATAGTTTAAAATACAGGGGGGTTTTGCTCAAATCACTCGACAAGATATGTATTCGATATGACAAGGACACTCTTATTTTTGTATTTGAATGACAAGGATTAGAATGATGAAAGTCGTATAGGACATCGTGTCGAGTGGTTCGAGCATATCTCCGCTGTATTTTAAATTAAAATCTCGAACACATTTTTTTTGAGAAATTACAAAAATTAAAAAAAAACTTGAAATAAACAAAATTAACGAAAATCGGGTATTTTAAAAAAATATATCTGCGGTACTACAGCAACTGAAAGAACCTCGGAAATATTTGGGTTGCAGTCGATAGAAATTTAATGCTATTTAATGTAATATTTTTGTAATTAATTGATATTCGATCAAATATAAATCATAAATTCCAATTCCTTCATTTTTTAAGTTATTCTTTGGTTTTACCACTCATTACAGGTTAAACTAATAAACTAATGTATCGATTCTGTGCAAACCGGTAAAACTTACCTTCGAGGAAACCATCCATTACATCCTATATAACAAACCTTACAGCCGTCTTCTTACGAGTTTTACGAGATCACAGAATCGACCTATATCGTCTCTTTTTTTCATAAATTACTTCGCATCATCTATTCATGTAAAATCTAATTTTGGTGTACAATTATGCTAGTTGAGAACAATGATTTCGCATTTACCGTGTTCAGCAGGTTACCTACCGCAACGCTACGGTAGCTACCGGTTGTAGATTTTTTAAAAATGCTAGTTTTTCGTTCAAATTCATCATGTTTTTTGTCCGAATCTTCAATGACATGACCAATATCTTCGTGGGAATAATTAAAACCAAAACTTTTATTAGATTTCATATTAAAAACTTTATTTCTACCTTTGTTAAAAATAAAATTCTTTGCAAAAAATGGCGACGGGTGGATGTCAGTGTTAATTATTTGACGTTAGATCCACCGGTTACTACAACCGCTCAATCTGTTGAATCTAATCTAAAAATCCTTTATTTCGAAAGGGACAAAGTCGAACTGCTCACCCTATAAAACTACTATTTCTTTAATAATCAAAGAAAACCTTGATGTGCAATAATAATACGAGCACCTACATTAATTCAAAGTAAACCACAATACCACTTTCTTAGAAAAAAAAAGCATTAGTTTAAATAGTTTCAGTGCATTAATATTTAGTAAAAAACTATAATCAATAAAACTATTTTTAAAATATTTTTATTTCAAAGAAATTTCTAACTTTGTTTGATAATTCCTAAAACAATTTGGTTAAACAATTTTGTAAAAATATCTTCTACCGAATTCACTCCATAGTTAAAAGGCAAGAGAAATTGCCGAATATCAGCAGACTTTTTTAAACTTTTTAATAGGTTTTTATCCAACATCTTTGACATTTTAACAAGACGTCTATTAGTATATTTAATATAAGGGTTTGATATTTATTTAGAACAAAAATATAATTCATTTGTAAAGTAACGAATTTAAAAAAGGTAAAGTAAACTATTTAACAATTCATGTTAAATATGAAAGAGCGTTAAAAAATGTGTCTAATTTGATTTTAATGGCTGGCTTGTCCATATTACAATCCAATAAAAGGAAAATAAAAAGAAACAATCCTCCCTTAATTGACTTTTTGACTTTTATTTTCATCATCTATAATTATTTTACCTTGAATGTTGAAAGCGATTTTAATACACATACAATCGAATGCAATTCAGGTGTTAATTTCGTGTTGATTATACTTTTAGAGGTTGTTTATCACTAAACTTTCGAAAGGTGATTTTTTACTTCAAAAATATTCAAATTTGTGGCCACTTGTTTATAAATGTAGCAACAGTACAGCAACCATTTATCAAAATTTTTATTTTTTTAGCAAAAATTAGTAACCTGAAAATATTTACTGCACATAATTATCTTCAATGGTTATGGGACCATGTTTTTGGATTTTAGATTATCAATAATCAATATCAATCTAATGTTACGGTAAAAGTACAAACTCGGTGAATGTACACATTTGCATGTACACGTTTACCAATTTGATAGGTAAATGTGAGATCAACTTCATACATCTACATTTACCGGTAAATGTATACGTACATTTTCCAACGTTTATAGGTAAAAGCTAAAAATAATAAACATAAATAATATGATGTACTTGACACTTGTATATTAAGGTTAAATTGTGATTGGAATAATTTAAAGCAAAAAACTTAATTATCGTTCCTCTAACAAAACTTGTTAACAGTTGCCAATCCGAAGGTTTATTTCCGCATTGTTTAAAAGTTTCAAAGGTGATTTCAATTTATAAAAAAAAGGCGGAAAAGTTGATTTAAATAATTACTATAGTCTCAAAATGACAGATCGGTTTTAGGCAAACAAAATACCTCTGATGTAGTACTATCTCTTGTAGACATGGGCGTCCATATACTTTTTGCCTAGAAGGGGAAAGCAAAATAATTTAATATTTTTAAATACTTATCGTCTTGTAAATATTATTCTGAACAATAACTTTAATATAAACTAGTGCTTTTTTCGACTGCTTAAGAAGTTAAAAAAATTAAAAACTTCAAAGTTTTGTTGATTTTTACAACAAAAGTTAGCACAAAAAATACAATAAACAACTTTTATGATTTTATTATATTTTTTCATTAAAATCAATTGTGGTTTGAAGTTTATTTTCTCCTTATTTAGTTTTATTTACACTTTTTTCCGTAATTACATTTAAGTACATAATAACCTGTTCTAAAATATCAAATAGTGACAGTATTATGAGTGATTTAAATCTATTAATTGTATTTGGTTAGATTATTTAATGCAACGGCAAATGGACCAATCAGAGAATGTAATAATCATAAGTAATATAACGGGTGTTCAAATTTATGTCAAATATTTTTCACTCTCATTACCTCGAATGCCATTTTTAATCCCAAATGACATGAGTGGTAATGTATGAAAAATATTCCACTTATAATTTGAACAAGAGTGCATACGGGACTATTTAACGAACATTTTTCACTTTTTTGTACAAAATTTGACAGCCAACTTCAAACTTATTGAAATTTGACATTAATTTCGCTGATATTTTTGACATTTTACTTGTCACTTGTGAGTTGAATCATAGATAAGATAATTTCTATAGAATGCTAACTCAATAGTACCTTTTGAAAACGCAAAATCGCCCTCTGGTTTTTTGGGGCCAAGTATTTTTTGACGCGCGGGAATTTTGAATTTGCAATTGTCCATTCTCCTAGGATTATCTGGAAAACCTTACAATGTCCACTTAGACGTTGCAAGGACAATTTTATGAACCCAGTTTAAGGGTATTCTTGAAAACTAATAAAATATTTTTAGATGTAAAATAGGATGTTATAAGTAGAAAAAGTTAACATACCTAGTTAATAAAAAATTGCTGAAAATCCAACAATAATAGTAACAAGACCTTTTTAAACTCTGAAAGTACAATTTCTCCAAAAAAACATGAAACTGTGATGCATTTTGAATGCTGACTATCACACAACTATCAATTCTGACAACTAAAGAATGGTTCGCCAAGTTGATTTTTTCTTTAGTTTCATGAGGCACCATCTACAGGGTGAGCTAAAATGATTGTGTATTGATATGCAGGTTGGTACAACTACAAATTTAAAAAGAAAACCCCCTAGTAAGCCAATGACGTAGCAAATATTTTTTTTTCAAAATGAATACAATATTCATAACAGATCAAGAATTCTAAACAAATATACAAATTTAAGTTATTTACTAAGGTTTCGTGTTTCTGAAAATAAAAAAAGTAAAATTAGCTCTCGAATCTTGCAACAAATGTCAAATGTTGAAAATTGTGACCATCATTTTCGAAGCAGATGCTAACACAAATAAAGATTTGTGCAAATTAGTCTTGATAAATACTGATGTTTATGAAACAAAGGGCACAATAACTAAATACAAAAATCCGGAGAATTGACACAACGGTAAAAATTCGACCTACGCCTCTGATTTTGTGTAGTCTAGTTACTTTGTTATAATTTTGACATGATTTTGTGTTACTATGAACTTGAAGCAAACAAATTCCCCAGATTTTTAGGCGGGAAATTTGAATTGACCACAATCTCACCCTGTATACTTTTGGGGCAAAGTTTTTTTGTGTTATCAAAATTTAGCATTGAGTTTACATTCTATATAAATTATATTATCTATGAGTTGAATACACAAAAATCCCATTTTAAAAGACAATGTATAAACTTTACAGTCTTTGTTAAATAAAACACTCAATAATTAATAAAAAAAATGCCTTCGGTTACTATTAAGGGGTCTGCATTAAAATTTGAGTATTTTTATTTCTTATCTCCACTGCAGTAACAACTTGTACTCCTCCTCCTGTTTATTTAAAATATATGTTAGGATTGATAATGTCTGTATGATTGATATTTAAAATACATACGGGTTGTTCGGCAAAATGGCCTTATGACGTTATACCGGCCTTACTCCATATTCCAAAATTCTATAAAAAACTTTTTGTTCAAGTATTTATTACTGACTTAACTAATTAACTACTACACCCCAATGGCATTTTTTTTGTTTCTCGCCGATTTTAAAAATCGTGTAAATTAAGTTTTCTATCACGACGTAAACATTTAAATATTTTTAATAAAAGTTGATTTTTAAGGTTGTATATTAATTAATATAAGAAAATTCAGTTTTTTAGTAATTATTTATATTTTAATCATGAAATACAAAATTACGGTAAACTGTTGTTTACGTGTTAGGTCAAGGTCAGAAATACCAATTTTAATTTTTAATTAGTGAAACCACTATATTTTTTTTTATTAATTTCTGTCCTGCATAAAGTTAGGAATTTGTATTATTAAATTTGGCACATATTTAATTTCTATTTTAAGTTACGGTAACAGAATTACGTCAATAACCTTTTTTGTAATTAATATTCATCAATATAGCTTTCTTATATCATCTGATAATATTAGTCACATATGACTAATTCTATAAAAATTTTCATCAGTTTCTCCTATTTTATCATCAAGTTTTACCTAAATTCAAGGTTTAATATTAATAATATCCCTTTATTGTTATCTGATTTCTATTACAAGTAATCTCCATTTCTTAATAAACAATATGGGAAATATCTGATCCACGAAGTTGCTTATCTTTTATTGAATTAGTTATGAAAATCAAATATGTTTTGGGTTTTGCGATGTCGAAATTTAACATATCTACGTTTTAAAATTGACACTTTTTAAAACCAGTTTTAAATATATGAACAATATCCACGTAATACCTAATGATATTTACGTAATTATTTAAAAAATTTCACGATTATTAAAACAATATATTGTGCTCTATTTTTCCAACTCAATTTTGTTATTACATATGTTATAATTATTTGTAAAAATACTTTTTCTTTTATTATTATACAAAGGTCTTATTAATAAGTAAATATTTAGCTTTTGTTT
Organism: Stenus bimaculatus; assembly: GCA_963971135.1. Taxonomy (NCBI): domain Eukaryota; kingdom Metazoa; phylum Arthropoda; class Insecta; order Coleoptera; family Staphylinidae; genus Stenus; species Stenus bimaculatus. The sequence continues at coordinate 63,823,013 of OZ020180.1, read as the reverse complement.
AAAATAGGTGCAATTGCGAAAATTTTTAATGCTGAAGCAAAATAAATAGACCGAAGTTTATTTTTTTTCAAATGAAATGTTTCATTCAAATAGTTATATTAAAGTGACCTATTTTATCTAGATTTGAACAAGATTTTATAATCGTGTCTCACTTTTGCATGATTCAACTTGACCCAAATTAATTAAGCACTCATTATGCATTCGTTTTACAAAAATATGTTTTAATAAATTACTAAATCCTTTATTGTATTCTAAAAATAAAAATAAGTATATTGACATTATTAATGATAAGATTATAATGTATTAATAAGAATTTCATAGACATAAAAAACAATCTTTTCTTCAGTAAGATCAAAACCTTAATTATGTATCTATAAAATATTTTGAGCATGATTTAAAAATCAAGTTGATTATTTTGTTTACCACAGATTAAATTTTGAAAAATCGAATAATAATTATTAAATAATATTATTTATTCGCATAATAATAATTATTACATAATCGAAAGTTTATGGTCAACAGCTTTAGATGAAGTAATATTTTTGAAAATGACCAATGCGCACAATAAATCGTGGTAGTTTCTAAAACATCTGTTAGGTACAAAATCGTGTTTTTTAGTCGACGCAAAATACACTATTTAAACAAATTACATGACAAAATCGCCTTCGTTGTTTTTAAATGAAGCAAGTGAGAAATGTTTTGATCAAATAAATGGAATTGTAAAATATTTTTAAATAAGGAGTTTTTAGAGCAAAAACTTATAATAACTCTTTTCGGGTAGATTATAGAAAAACTTTTCGTCACCTTCCTTACTGTTTTCTTCCATCTTCTAATTTGATATAAATGAAAAAGTAAGCTTTGTGTATAAACTTTAAATGACATAGTTAGCACTCGATTAACTTTGGAAGTAGCCTTTAAGGGCTGATAATGATGGGAACCTTAATATGAGTTTGGCCTAGTTTTCGCTCTTAAATTAATTATTGTTAAATTAATTATGTGTTAAAGTACACGTGATATTGTTATGCACATCACTACATCGACTTTTTAAATAATTTGCAATTCGTTTGATGATTATTGATTAAAACTTACCCTCGTGGTTCAACGCCTGGAAAACAAACATTATTTACCCACACATAGAAATTTATTTTTCAAGATTTTAATATTGTGCAGCGCAAAAGAATTTCAGGAACTGACGTATTGTATATGTCTAAAGTAGCTAAATTTGAAATATGAAAAAATGCGAGATAAATTTTCTTGGAACATTCCTGTTTATTTAATGAGCGTTATTTTGGATGAAAAATATTTATTTTAAATTGGCTACTACAAAGTTAACCTTCATTAGACACCCTGAAATAATTCCTGTAATTGATAGACACATTAAAATTGTATGTTGTTTAATAAAAATTCCTTTCAAAGTTTTCCGACTCAATAAATAAATTACGAATGGGTCGTCAATTCGGTTGAACGCTGAACTTACAACTGCCCCTGACTGACCACTAACTAAAAGAAACATTTGTACTTTGGACCAGAAACCAATCAATACTAAGCATTTTAAAGTTTTACACTTAAATAATAATCCCGATATACAGGGTGCTGCGAGGAAGTAACATTACTCTAAAATGAAAAAACATATCGTTATACGATTTCTACAGAATATACAATACCATTTAATTATATTTTGATAATACACCGGGTGTACGTTTTTTCAAATGGAAGATCCAGTAAAATATGACATTTTTGAACACCTTATTACAAAATAATCATACTTTGTATAATAGTGGGTCTACCTTCACTCATTTTCAAATGGAACACCCTGTATATTTTAACATCAATCGATGGCATTTTTTACAAGCGTCCTATTGATATGTTTGTATGGTCGCCTACAGGGTGTCCCAAAAAGAAGTGCTCAGAAGAAAATCCTAGAAAGTAGAGGAGATTTTATCGACAAAAAATCCAATTGGGAATTTTGACTACGGATAGATGGCGCTATTTTGACGTAAATTTGAAAAAAACATGGAGGAAAAAGTAATAAAAGATTTTTGTGCCGATTTAATGTTTATTGGTTTTAGTAACTGCGCCTTTGTTTAGATCAAATTTTTTGTGTTTAAAAATTGGGTTTATCTTTAATTGACCAGTGTGTGTTATTTCTTACTTGCATAATTGCATAAATACATTATTTTGGGGTAAGTAATAAATTACAGCCTGTAAAAAATATTATTATTTTAATATAGTAATAATAAATCCAAGGAAACTGATTTATAACTTCACGGAAATAAATTTTACAAAAACAGGTTATGTCAAGGTAGACCCGTATCCCAAGTAGAAATTCCCAATAGTCAGGGTCGGAAGACCCCAGTTTTCTTTTGACTGGTCTTTGAATTTTGTGCTCACAGAAAATGTCGATAAGTCGAAATTCTGTTATAGTCCATAAACTACTTGATCAATTTAAATCAAAAAAATTGAAAAGTAAAGCTAATTAATGCCGCTTTGACTTGAAACTAAAAAAAACATCATAAAAAAATATTTTGATAGAAAAAAATATTCTTTTTTCAAAAAAGTAATGAAAATTCACTTTTTTATACTTTCGCTCATATCTTTGAAATAAGCTCCATAAAGAAACCAGCTTTTTCACGTCCATAAGGCTTCACAGTAGACTCTATCAATTAAAAAAAGATTCAATGTTCTATCTATTTTAGGAGCAGTGATGATAAGAAAAATATCCTGCGCGAGTGACTTGAAGTGTAGGTCAAGTAAATACTTAGTAAATAAGGCAGTGGTTAAAGAAAATGAAATGAAAATAAGTTTAGTGCCATAATTATGAAACAAAAACATTACATAATTAATGAATATTCAAAATGTTGACCATTACATTACCTTCAACCCCCTACGTCAAGTCAGAGAAAAAGAGATAAAACACTGATTCTGTTTTCAATTGATTGAGTTTAATATGAAGTTCTAGGGAAATTATTAAAAAATTGTATCCTTATGAAGCTTATTTTAAAGATGTGAGCAAAAAAAAAATAAATCAAAATTCCATTTTTATTTATTTTCGCTCAATCTTTGAAATAAACCCAATATGGGTACCATTTTTTACGTCCCTAAAACTTTAGAGTAAACTCAAATAAAAAAAATCAGTGTTTTATCTCTTTTTCTCTAGGAGCAGTGATGCTAAGAAAATTACTCTGCGTGAGTGACTTGACGTGGGGGGTTGAGGGTCAGGTAATTTTGAACATTAATTAATTAAGTTAAGTTTCAGTTTCATAATTATGGCATTAAACTGATTTTCATTTCATTTTCTTTAACCACTGTCTTATTTGCCAAGTTTTTACTTGACCTACTACTTGAAGTCACTCGCGCAGGATATTTTTCTTGCCATCACTTCTCCTAATGTAAAAGAGATAGAACATTGAATCTTTTTTTAATTGATAGAGTTTATATTGAAGTTTTACGGACGTAAAAAAAGTGTTGTCGTTATGGGGTTTATTTCAAAGATATGAGCGAAAATGTCAAGAAAAAATGGCATTCTCTTTAGTTTTTGGACTAAGGAATATTTTTTTCTATCAAAATAATTTGTTGGTAATAATTTTGTAACGTCCACCGAAAGTGGCATTAATTAGCTTTACCTTACATTTTTTTTCATTTAATTGACCAAGTAGTTTATGACTTATAATAGAAATTCGATTTAACGAAATTTTTTGTGGGAACTAAATTTAAAGCTCGGTCAAAAATAAACTGGGCTGTTTCGACTCTCGCCATTGGGTTTTTTGTCGATGAAATCTCGTCTATTTTCTAGGATTTTCTTCTGAGTACTTCTTTTTGGGACACCCTGTATATTATGTTAATGTTTTAGTTCTGTCAAAAACCGCATGTTTTTTCATTTTAGAGTAATGTTACTTCCTCGCAGCGCTAGAATGCCGTGTATAAGATTTATAAAAAATAATACTGTTTATATTCCAATTATATTCCAAGATCATGCACTAATTATTCGCAAATTCTGAGTAAAGAAATTCGCGTTTTCACTTAATAAAGTGTTTTTGACGGATCAGAAGTTTTTATGTAAGCAACTGCGTGTTTGTGTGTGAATATTTCGCAACTTTTCTCATTTTACTTCACTCAAGCTTAGAATTACGATTGCAGTAAAATTTTCTTAAATAATAACTTGCCTAACTTTAAATTTTGACCTTAAACAAATAAGAACAAAAGAGGTTACCCAAGAGATGAGAAAAGAAAATAGATTTTACTTAAAAATAAAGGATACAAACGTAACTTTTTAACTCGGAGCCTTTAATAAAAATAATTTAATTAAATACAATTAAATAACACGTTGAGTAATCTTTTATTTTTTCTTAAAAAAAATGAAAAAAAAAACAATAGTTTTATACAGGGTGATTCAGACCACCCGTGCCACCCATTTATCCCGAGAATGCGTTATCGTAGAAGGCCGAAATAAAAAAAATTATTACCAAAGTGAACCTAAAGAATCCATTGGTGAACTTATTTTTTCCGGAACAACCCGGAACTATCCGGAACCGGAGGTAACTTTGATTTTTTAAATAGCAACATAGGTCGAGTTTGCTATGGTTTGATAGGTCTTTCAAAAACAACATAGTTTAGAATTTATTCGAAAAACAAAAAAAATGTAAAAAAAAGTAAATAATAATTATTGCATATTTTGAAGAATTTTGTTGAAATATGGACAAGTATGATATTTAAAGTTGATAAAATATTAGAATTTGTAATTTATAAATTTATAAAATTCTTCAAAATATGCAATAATTTTTATTTACCTTTATTTAAATTTTTTTTGTTTTTTGAATAAATCCTTAACTATGGAAAATATTAAAAAAATATTTTTATAAAAGTTGTTTGTTCTTAAAAGACCTATCAAACCATGCTTATATTTTTCCGGAACAACCCGGAACTATCCGAAACCGGATATCACTTTGATTTCTTAAATTGCAACATAGGTCGAGTTTGGTGTGGTTTGATAGGTCTTTTCAAAATAAACAACTTTTATTAAAATATGTTTTTAATATTTTCCATACTTTATTAGAAAAACAAAAAAAAATGTAAAAAAAGTAAATAATAATTATTGCATATTTTGAAGAATTTTGTATGATATTTAAAGTAAAACATTAGAATTTGTAGAAAGAGTTTATAAATTTATAAAATTCTTCAAAATATGCAATAATTTTTATTTACTTTTTTAAAAATTTTTTTTTGTTTTTCGAATAAATTCTAAACTATGGAAGATATTAAAAAAAAATTTTAATAAAAGTTATTTGTTTTTAAAAGACCTATCAAACCATACCAAACTCGACCTATGTTGCCATTTAAGAAATCAAAGTTACCTCCGGTTCCGGATAGTTCCGGGTTGTTCCGGAAAAAAATAAGTTCACCAATGGATTCTTTAGGTTCACTTTGGTAATTAAGTTTTTTATTTTAGTGATGTGCGATAACGCGTTCTCGAGATTAATGGGTGGCACTGGTGGTCAGAATCACCCTGTATACTTACAATATAGTGACAAAATATTAATAGTTTTTTTTTGGAAAACCGTTTTTTTAAACTTTCTTAGAAAAAGTGCGAAAATCTTTTAACATAATATAACCATTTCAAAATGTTAAATTCTAAATTTTCAGACTTTTTTAGTTGATACGATAAAATTTTGAAATTGGGTCATAAGCTCTTGTTCCATGAATCCCTCGATATTAAAAACCACCCTTTTTTCCATTTTCGTGTAAAATCGTTCCAATCAAATTTATCCGCATCATAAATTTTAAAATACCTACTAAAGATTTATTAATGCGTTTTGGTATTGATTTTAGAAAACTTTCTTCTGCGAAGTTTAATTTCTGTATTTTTTATCACGGAAATATTTCTTGTATTTACGTGCATATACCTAAAGCTTGTTTTGTTTGCCAAATAACATCCGTGAAGAAAGGCAATAGTGCAGGCATTGCGGTTAAGTTGGCGATAACTTTAAATGATCGCATGATAATTCGCATTTTTCCTTTTACCTTTAATAAGTTAGTAGAGGGTTATATTTCCTATAATCAGTCATAAATTACTCCCGCATAATTTTATTACATTCGATAAGTTCTTTTTTTTTCAAATAAAAATATTCGAAAATGTATGCTTATTATGTATTTAATTAATATCAAATAAAATTTATATTTATGATAAGGTAAATGTTATTTTAAGGTGGAACAAATGTGTGATTTTTATGGACTAGGGCGCATATACAGGGTGTCCATAAATTAAGCGGCCAAACTTTGGGAGGCGATTCTACAACTAATTTTAAGAAAAAAACTTCCTAGAGAACATGTGTTTGTTTTCGCTTCCTAAGGGAGCTACAGCCCTTTAACTATTGTGACTAAAACTAGGTTTATTGTCATTTATTTGAAAACATTTTGTAATATAGATTTGAATTTTGGTGTGAAGACTAAAACGTTTAAGATATAATTTCTCAATTTTTTTCAGATTTTTTGAAAGCTCTGAAAAAAAAACTTCCTTAGGAAGCGAAATCGGGCATAGTTCATAGGAAGTTTTTTTGTCCAGAATTGTATAAGGAATATTAGTATAAAAACAAAAATGATTTTATGTTAACCATAAAAAAGTTGCCGCTGTTTATAACCCAAACCCTCCTTAAAACTACCCTTTCAGAGCTTTCAAAAAATCTGAAAAAAATTGAGAAATTATATCTTAAACGTATTAGTCTTCACACCAAATTTCAAATCTTTATTACAAACCGTTTTCAAATAAATGACAAAAAACCTAGTTTTAGTCACAATAGTTAAAGGGCTGTAGCTCCCTTAGGAAGCGAAATCGGACACATGTTTATAGGAAGTTTTTTTCTTAAAATTAGTTGTAGAATCGCCTGCTAAAGTTTGGCCGCTTAATTTCTGGACACCCTGTAGAATAAATACAAATTATTGATTTTTGCTAAAGATCCATTCACAGTAGACATGAAAACTTTAATGAAGGAAAACGGTTAGTAGTTTTAATTCTTGATAATGTCTGATATGAGTTTTACTTTTTTTAGCCCCAATTTTGCTTGTAATTTTTTATTGGAAATAATTTTGCGGTTCTTTAATAAATTATAAATAGGTAAATATGTAAATAATAATAAATTGCTGTTTTGATATTCTTTGCACTTGCACCAATTTCGTTTAAAAAAAGATGGCGTGTAGACATCTCATAAAATATTTAAATTATAGAGAAAACATTGTTGGGTTTCCGTAATTAAACGCAATGTAACAGCTTTTCTAAATTTCATTTATTTATAAATTATAAAATAAAATATGAGCAATAATTATAATTAATAATCAAATTAACTCTGAAACATTACTTACTTTAATTACTTTATGGAAAATAAACTAAAATTTCACATTTAATTGAAATTTCATATCATAAATTTACAGTATTTTCATCTTCAAATTTAATTTTAATTATTTTTTAGCTAAAATTTTAATCTCTAAATTATGTTTTCAGCCTTTAATAAAATAATTAATAAATTCTTCTTGGTGCGCTATTTATTACTCCTAAAAAAATTAATTCACATGCAAAAAATTAATTATTTGTTTTCCATCGACCAGATGAGAAAATCGTATGTCATTAATATTAGTAGTTTAGAAAATCTATCATTTCAACATTAGTGTCTTTGGTTTTCTGTTTTGTACTTCTAGTAATTTTCGATAGAGGCGCTGCGAAGGAATTCCGAAAGCCCTCTCTTGGATTTTTTGAACTTGCCAAAAAAGGACTGTTCAAATAAAAAATTATATTTAACCCCGCTAATATTACTTATTTTATTATTTAAATCATTGTATAATTAACTTTTATGTAAATTTTAAATAAAATGGGAACATTTTTTATTCGTTTCGATCAGTTGCTTCCGTCAAATCAGCGCCACCTACCATTAGTTACATTTAACTAAAAATAATCGATAAGTTTTTAGTTGTTACTAGTTTAGTTTAGTTCAAAAATAAATAAAAATTTAAACTTAAATGATTTGACCAGAATCAGGGAATTAGTTCAGAAATTATATATTTTTCAGAAAAAAGTTAATTTCTCGAAAATTATACGGGGTACAAAAATGGTTAAAATTTAAGAAGATAGTCGGTGAAATGTTTGAAAAGCTTACTTTTCGCTAGTAAAAATTGATTTTTGGGCATTTGTAATCAAAAATTTAACAAAAACGATGCCTAGTCATCATAGACTACATGAAAAACAAAAATTCTATATGAAAACTAAATTCAATTTGAACGGCACTAGGAATTTTCTTTCCAAATATTCTAATGGTTGAATGTATCAAATAAACTCTCCTTTTGTCAAAATTTTAGCAAATGCATTTCGATTTTATTATGGGAAAACTAATCGACCGATTAAGACCAAATATTTTTAAAATACATCTAGGTACTACATGTTTCTTGTTTCTGGTATAAAATTTTGGTATTGATAACTTTGTAGTTTTCCAGAAAATTAATAAAATCTAAAACTTGGAAAGTATTTAAATAATAAAGTCTTAAAAAAACGACTTAAAACTCTCTAATGAAACTAAAGTTTTATAGGATTTTTAGATAAGGTTTTAGCGTAAAAAAGAATCAGTTTGCTATCACTTTTCGTCTTTGAGTTCAGCTCCCGGAATCTGATAAATAGAAAAGGTGATATCGAAGATAGAAGATTTTGTTGAAAAAAATTATGAAAGTGACAGCATCATTTTGGTTCGATTCAATTCTTGATTTATATTTATCGGAGTACTGGAGCTGGACAAAAATATGCAAAACTCACTGTAGAGTCAAATTTAGTCCTGGAATTTTAGATTTTTTTCGAAAAAAAAATTGTTTCTCCAAAAATATACAGGGTACAAATTAAATTAATTAATTTAAATCTTGAAATAGGTGCCATCAGTTAAAAGTTAAAATATATCTTGCCAGGGTGTGAAATCACCCTCCGACCCCCCTTCGGATGCGCCACTATCTAAAATAATGGAGAATTAAATGTTTAATTATTAACTATGAATATTTTCACATGTTAATCGTAATTCACTACCCTGTATACACGAGTTTATACATTTATATTTAAATTATTAAAAAAATGATTAATTTTATTTTTGTTAAAAAAATTGTTTAGTAATATTAAAAAATTAGGAACACAAAATAGCTTTAATAAATTAATATTTTATCAAATTGAATATTTACACATTCTAAACTATGTGTTTTATCAGATTGCATTAACTTATCTAATGATAATCCGTATTTGTTAAGGAAAATAATAAAAATTAAATACAATTTTTACAGGCAAATATAATACATTTAGAAGTACATATTATACTATGTGTTTTATTATTGATTTAATTAAAAAAATTATTCTGCACTTCCTAATTCAATTGACTTATTTAGGGATTCAAGTATAGGCGTTTTTCCTTCGTTTTATTGTAATTTTGACATTTAATAATTATTGGTTTAAGACAAGGGCGTATTTAGGGACTGCTGAAGGGGCAAAAGCCCCCACCCCAAGATCATATAGATATGAGCGAAAATTATAAAAAAATTAATAAAAATTCAGTTTATGACACAATTTTTTTTTAATTCATAGAGTTTTCTGTAAAGTTTTATTGGCTTAAAAAAGTGGTATGAGCTAAAATATCAAGAAAAAATTATTTTTTAAAGAATATTTTGTACCATCAAAATAATTATTTGATGATTATCTTTAATAATTTTGAATTAAGGACATTTTCTTTGGAAAAAAACAATCAAAAGCCTGTGTTTTTATTGCATTGAAATCTCATTACTTTCTACGATATTATTCTGGTATCTTCTTTTTGGGATACACTGTATTAGAAAAAAGTATGGTTAGGTTATAACCTGGGGTTTAAAAAACTCGAAAAAAATGCATCAATAATTTTGCCCTCTCCAGGACGAAATCCTAGATATACGTCCTTGGTTTAAGAGGATAGTCGGAAAAACTAACGAATTGATTTCGAAATTCTGTTGATTCTTGCTTTTTTTGTCTTAAAAACTGTCCATCCAACTTTTTAATTGATTTAAAAAGTCTTGCAGCTATAATTTATTGTAAATTTTGTGTTTTTGGGGTAAACCAAACAATTTTAATGGAGGAACAAAAAGAGTACTTCGTAAAAATTACACGTTTTTGACTGTTTTGGAAAATTTTAAAAAACAAAAATTGATATCATATTTTTTGTGATACTTTGTAAAAAATGCCTAAAATATCCTCTTGACAGGGTCTCTTTTATTTTAAGTGCTTTTATTATTTTTTTATGGAGTTTAGAAAAATAAGTAATTTTTTTTTTTAAATTAAGTTGTAGTAAAAAAAGGCCCTATCAAGTTGTTATTTTAATCAGTTTCTACAAAGTATCACAACAAATTGTTATAACTTTTTGTTTTTTTTTCTTAATTTCTAAAATAGTCAAAAGTCCGTAATTTTTATGAGGTACTTCTTAATTGTTCATTCAAATTAATCATGTTTTTTGACCGTAAAAAAGTTTATTTCTACCTTAGTTAAAAATAAAATGCAATTTTGATAGAAACTGCTGATCACAGCTGATCGAAAGTAGTAAAAAATTTCCTATTTTATTTATATTTTACAAAAAAGCCCATTATTTAGTTATTTTAGCTCATAAAGCACATTCAAAACGTAATTTAAACCTATTTTTTTTTTAATTTTATTCGTTTCGCATAGTTCATAAAATTCCAAAATTAAAAATCACCAATATCAAGTACTTATTAAAATAAATGTTACAAATTTTTAAGTTTAAATATTTTGGCCATTTAATCTCGGCCAACATTTTTTGTAGATTTCAGGATATTTACTACACTCCCCTAACCTAACCTAACCTAACTATTTTATTATTCATAGTGAGTGTTATTTTTTTTTATTCAACGTATGGAAACTTCGTTAGGTGTGTATTTTTATGGAAACCAATCATCTTAAAAAATATTATTCCATTACAAAATGTATTCATAAATGCTTCCGTTTATTTTGAAAATTATTTGTCACTCTCAAACAATCTATTGCTATACCTTTTAATTTCCGGAGCACACTGGAAATACCCGGAATCGGAACCGGAAGACACATTCTTATTTTAAACGACCACATTAGTAAACTGTGGTTTTGTTTAAAACTTTAATTAATATATTTTTTGATTATGTATTTAGAATAATTAGACTTTCATTGCAAAAAATTAAAATTAAATTTTATGATCAAAAACACCAGACTATTCCGACTATGCTCTTAATGTTAAAAATGAACATATAATATACAGGGTGTCCCAAGATTCAGTTTACAGGCCATATCTCCGTTAGTTGAAGAGATAAAAAATCAAATCAACAAAAGCTTTAAATAGAAGCAAATTGGTATTCCAATTCCGTCCTTAAAATATTATTGGCTTTGACCACCCTTAAGAAACCGTCTTTTCATGCCCAAACGTTGTTTCTCGATGACGAGTTAACTTATAAAATATAAGATGCCGGTGACATGGCATGGAATCGCCTTATAAATTTTTACCGCTTAATTTCTGGACACCCTGTATAACCCTTTAAGGATCATTTTGGTAAGTTTTTACTTTTTAAAATACTAAGCTCTTTAAATACCCGAAGCTACGATTTGTGACTGGTTTTTGAGCGTTGCTGTATTGCCCACTTTTTAGTTACTGGATGCCCAAACACAATTTTATCAACTAGTACTAAGCGAGGTACTAAGCTAGTAAAGTAGATGTAAATATTAATTTAGATCACATGTTCATACTGATAAAAAAAATTTACTTTTTACCTATTTTATCAGGTGTTTTTTGAAACAATAACTTTTTTAAACTTTGGAAAAATGTGACATTTGTTAATTTCAATAACTAAGTTGATTTAGGTTTAAGGCTTTTTAACAACTTCTATATTTCCATTAAATGAAAAAATTAAATTAATAATTTCGGTAAATAAATATTTTACTTACTAGCCTAAATCAGATAATTTTTGCTAAAAAGTAGGTTTCGAAACCAAAACATTCCAATTCTGTATTTTATGTACATTTTTACGAAACTAAGCAAATTAATGACTAATAAAGCGCGTTTTTTAATCGTTATATAAAATAACTTGGAGATCATTTAATTTATTTGCTCCTATTTTAAAAAGTACCTTTTAGAAATATTTAATACACTTCCTACATATTACATTCAATAAAAATAAATAATTTATAAACTGCCAACATTTGCATAAATTCACATGAAAGCGCTTTCTATATTATTAAATTTCTATCAATGTAACAATTAACAACTTTTGAAAAATATTCTCCGAAATCTTTAATTTATAAACATCTGTTTTCAATACTTATCGCACTAGTTCTATATAAAATTTAAAAACACCAATAATAATTAAAATGTAAGCATTTATTGCAGACTATTAATTTATTAAGCAGACAATGACGTGAGCAATGATAAGTAAATACCAACAAATTAGAACCACAAAGCTACAAATTATTTCTGTATTTTTTGTACATATTTAAAGAGGGTGACGGCTACGTTTTTTATTAGGTTTTAGTTTTTCCCCAATACCAAGTTGCTGATTTTGAGTTCATGGCTATAAACACAAAGTGACCTTAGAGCGAAAATTTTTAAATTGGGTAACTACAATCGTGGTATTCTTCTGTAGGTTATACACCAAAAAGTATACAAATCATATTTTTTATATAAAAGCCCATTTATTATAAGGTAGAAGTGCACCGAATAGTGAATAGGCCGAATACCGAATATTCGGCAAAGTTAGGTTTTGAAATCAATTTGTGTGAGAGAGATGCGGAACTTTAAGTAACGATTACAACAGTGCATTGATATCATTTTCAAAACATAATTTCGCTTTTTCATTGTTAAATGGTAACATCTAAAGGTGCGTTTCGCCTGCGACCTCCGACGGAAATTTCGCCGTCCGCGACCGAAAACGTCAAGCGGAATACTTTACTTAGCACTGAGCAACTTAACTGACACGTTGCTAGGCGAAGTATTCCGCTCGGCGTTTTTGGTCGCGGACGACGGTATCTCTGTCGCTAGCAAAACGCACCTTAAGCCTTAATTTGTCATAATCATTTTTTTAATTTAAAAAGCAGCTGAGTTATGGTCATTTCAAAAACGCTCTTCCATTCAGCCCCACCCTGTGTAAATAAAACTCATCCATCGGTATTTATAGTCTATAGGGGCGCACGACCAATCTTTGGAAAATTGCAAGCATTTGTCGTAGACATTTCGTTTTACTATAAATCAATGATTAATTTGAAAAACCAAAGATTTAATCTGAGTAATTGTAGTATGGTACATTGTGATCCCAAACAATGTAAAAACAAGAATCATAAATGGAAACGATTGTGGGTGTAGATACTGTTACTTGCTTAACCTATAAATAAAACCAGATTAATTTAATTCAGTGCAAATCGTGGTAAGATTAATGAAAACAATTCAGCCTCGAAAGTAATAATTGTTATGCCACTCGTTATTTAATTGTTGATTTATTCATTGGAATCGCTCACAAATGTTTAATAACCCGATACAGTTTCTTGACCTTAGCATGTAACAGTATTTATTACTTGATGCCATAGTCATCATAGACCATCTGCGAATAATTATTAATTGTAAATTTGATGTAGCTAAAAAGTATTGCTTTAATATAGTAAGGTAATGACATATTTACATTTAAAGCTCGAACCTTATTAAAAATTACACCGTTATTAATACGGTTTGTATGTATTTGTAACCATGAAAGTTGCTCTATGTTAATATCACTTTTATGCTCGTTAACTCTAATTATAATTGTGTTTTAAAAATAATATTTTTATAACACACTTCTCTTGGTACCGACAGTGGTTTACAGTTTTTTTCTAATTTAGTGTATCCAAATATAATTAACATTAATATATCATTTCCTTTTTGAACGTACAGCATCACTGATAATCTACAGGATGTAAATGTTCGTTTTAATTTTCTAAGGAAGTTTGTTTTTGCCGCAGCGGCGAGAAAAAATATTGATTGTTAAAAAAATTTAATTTATATTGAACGTTTTATTTTTATTGGCCAATTATTGTTTATCAAAAACCTCAATTAATATTTCCAGCGATTCTAAATTTGGTATCATAAAATGTAATGAATCATAATTGACATTTTCCCACAAAATCCATTTGTATTTCAAACATTTATGTATTTAAATGTAAATATGCCAACTTTTTAAGAGGACCTATATGGTATCTAAAAAAATACATGGGGCTTTATACCTACTTGAACAATTCGGCATGATGTCGCATACGAAACAACATTATTTTTATGTGAATAACAAGGACAGAATGATGAAAGTCGAATTCGAGATCATGTCGAGCAGTTCAAGAATAAGACCCATGTTGTCCATTTTTAGTTTTCAAAATGTAGCGAAAAACAAAAAAAATCATTTCGAGAAAAATCGATCTAGTAGGCGTTTTTTTACGAATACAAATTCCTTTGTTTTATGATCGCCATATTGGATTTTTCTTCTTCTAAAAACTTTTAATGATATGCTGACATTAAAGGAAGGTTATACAAAATTAACGAAGGTTAAGACTGTTCACGATCTAGGGCCTTCTCCAGATCGACTTAGACACCCGAAAAAGAAAGCTTTCAGGAAACAATTAACAAAGATCCAGGTGGTTAGTGAATCTTTAAATAACTTAAATAAAGCTTCATAAACTTTAACATTAGGATTGTGTAATAAGGAAATATCGACTGGAGGTAAAGGGGCATTCATTACAATCAAACTTTTGAGCAAGACTTTCACATCTCAAAATTATCTGAACACCCAGAAAAGATGTGATCAATTTAATGACTTTCGCCACAAGTGCAGTTAGGCGAATCGAGTAATCCAATTCTATATAAATGTAAATTTGAAAAGATAAATATGACCTGGTGAACCTAGTCTAATTTTGCATAAGGTAGTAATAAAACCCCACGAATAAAAGGGAATATTTTTAAACCATGGCTGCTTGATGATTGTTGATGCGCCTGTAATTCGCCCCCCTGGAAGTAATGGACTCATGAAAATTAGCTTGACCTTCAAACATAATGTTATAATAATAACATTTGCAATAGCAAATTTTGATCAATTCTGTAAAATTCCTTGGCTGAGAAGTACATCACTTCATTGCCCATAATCCCCTTATGACTTGGAATCCAACAAAAATAAATCTTAACACGATCTCTGATGGCCCAAATAACATCCCATATCAAAAATATGAGATGATTGGTTCTGTTGTCAAGTGCACTACGAGAATCAGAAAATATAACTGAATTTGGGACAGGAAGTTAAGCACCTTTGGAAACCGCCAAAAACAATGCATAAAGTTCAGACGAATAAACTAACTACGTTTATCTCGAGCAACTCAACCCAGCTTGAATTCGGCTTGGGTTGATCTTTACCATTTGAAGTATTATACCTTTACAGGGTATTTCTAAACATGTGTCCCTAACTTTACGAATAGACTCTTCGACCTATTTGAAGATAAAAAGTAAGAATACAATTTTCACCAAAATGCCCAATTTACGAAATACCTACCTGGTGTAATTTTTTTTTCTTTTTTTAAATTTTTTATATCTTCTTTATTTCTAAAGATAATTTGCTGAAATTTAGTATACTTGTAGCTCATTTTTGCCAATCGTCTTGGAATAAAACTGCGAAAATAAAAGTTCAATTTTTGACTTGTTTGTGTATTCCTAAAACTTTTTTCTCCCGTTAACTTTTTTAATGCCTTTTTGCGTTTAGAAGTTATGAGACAAAATGTACAACTCATTTCGCGAGATCATAAAACTTCACCAAAGCCGTCTTGAATCTAAAAATCCCGATTACAAAAAACGTGCCACAAACGCAAAACATTTTATTCGTAATAATTTCAAAAATATTCTTTTTTTTTCTTTAACACATAAAGGATAAAACACCAATCTGGAATTTAAAAAAAAAGTTGTCTGGAATACCTGGAAAGGTTAGGGAATTTTATATTTTAAAGTTGTTAGACACCCTGTACATGTAAAAGGTCAAATCAAGACCGAATTTGAGCTTGCTTGACCTGCTCCAGCTAAACATAGTCATACTGGGATAAACTCCCCGATTTCGAATACTTAATCGCAGGAATAAATACACCAAATGCCGAGAGAGGAGGAACCTCAAGCAAATTGCCAATCCCCCCAATTGTTCATTCTGCTGGAACTTATTCTGGATGATTGAAGCATCAAACTTTCTGCTTGCAGGAAGATAACTCACAGGTATTTGTAAAATTAACGAATTAAGCTTAAAGCAAAGGAGCCAGCAACGTATCACTGTAAATTGAAAAACCAAACTGGCCATTAACCTCTTCTCATCTTCTAAAAATTGGAGGGAATCCTTTACTTGGCTAGAATGGATTCTCCATAAACTCCTGATATGCCAAATCAATAGCTCTAATGATAAAATTATATTGGACCGAAAGAAATCTAAGTGTCATCCATTTCCTCTGAATTGGTAGACCATAATACAATACAAGCAATGAGTTGATGGGAGAAGATTTTATGGCCTTAATGCAAATACGAAGGGCTTGGTATTGTATTTTGTAGCCAATCGCCAAAGCAGCTTTATTTCCAAAAGACAGAAAGATTCTGGTATAACCGAGTCTCGAATGGACAAAAACTTTATAAAAAGTGAGCGTAACAACAGGATCACACCCCCAACATCCTCAGTATATTTTATTGGATTTTTAATTCTATGAATGTATAATATTTGTCTTATTCAAATGAACCGATCGAGAGGTCTGGGAAAAATTTTAGATATTTTCTTTTCTATTATTTATTACTTGCAAAATTTTTTTTGGTGGTAATCAATAAGTTTTTAGTATTTTGGAAAGTTGATTAACCTTTAGATAAAAAATCATTAATGTCGTAGATATTTCTTTTATTAAATTCAAAAAATCTATTGAAAAATAGCTACGATATTCCGGTACTCAAAACTCTCAGTGTATATTATTTGAACAAAAATAAAACCATATGTTGCATAATAATTATGATTAAATATTAAATAATCCTATCAAACTTTGGTAAAAACAAATTAAAACCGGAATTGGTGTTTATTCGAAACTCACGTTCATGTAAAATGTAAAATTAAATATTTGCGCATTTTTGAAATAGGTACACGTATTATTTTTTCACCTAAACCTATTTATGATGAAAGATTTAAGATTTGTGATTCTAGAAAATTATTAGATTTATCCAACCGGTTTTAAGAAATGGTAAATCTTAAATTTTAAATCTCAAATCATAAGTAGACTCTTAAGGTCTATGCTCTGAGATTTAACTCTAAAATCTTAAGTCTTAAATCTTTGAGCATAAATAGACCTTTATATTTTTCAAAAAAACACAAACTGTCTTCATTTTATAGACAATACTACCATTAATTTTAACATTTTTTTAATTTTCAGCGAAATCGATCGATATAAAAAAGTTCTCTGGAAAGAAGTCCGTGTAGGAGACTTGATACACCTATCAAATAACGAAGTGGTACCTGCAGATATTCTTTTGCTACGAACTAGTGATCCTGGGGGGCTTTGCTACATCGACACGGGACATTTAGATGGGGAAACAAATCTTAAGCAGCGAAAAGTAGCGAGGGGGTTTGTGGAAAAGGTAAGCGATAAATAGAACGATAAAATGCCAGAGTAATATTTATGATTATCAGTTAAAGAAAGGTAATCTAAATAAGCTTAGAGGTCATTAATGTAACCTAAATACTCGCACAGCACTTTTGAATATTAATTTATAATTTCCCAATTAATCTAAAAATCTTTAAAAACATCTCATAAATATTTGCAATTGCCTTATAAAATCTAAAACACTTTTTAATAGTATGTGGTATTTCATATAATCATTCCAAATTATTTGACTTACATTTCAGAAAATGTATTTAACCACTTGTACACTACAGGTAGGTAAAACTAATATTTGAGGTGCATAGATTTTATAACACGTAGGCGTTTTATTTGTAATATTATAAAAGCAGCTTAGGGTCACACATTTTCTTTGGTTATCAATAAAGCGTGACCTAACTGACATGCAACCCTATTTACTAAACATTAATTTTTCTTGGCATGTGGTCAATTTATGAAATTCTAATCATCACACATTACAAATCACATTTTTTTGTTATAACTGATCAGTTTGCTTTATAAAATATTTATAAAATCCGAAATTTCACTCGTTCTCTTAACTTGATTAAATATGTTTTTTATAACTATATTGTAATCTAAACGAGCTTCAATATGACCTTGAGAAAGACCTATGAATAATTATTTTACTTTGAAATTGAAACGATTTAATATCAATTTAATTTGTTAAAGTGAAAATGAAAAAGCAATTTTTAAGGTATGTTCAATTTTTATTACTATATCAAGGTCTCACTGGGACACTTTTATGTATTACCACCTTTTCCTATTATTTATTTTATAAATTATAGCGATAAATCACTGCCATTTTTTAGTTGGTTATTTTTTACTGGTGTAATTATTCAGACAAAATTTTGTATTAAAAACAAACGTTACTATTATCCGTTTTTTACTTGTTAAATTATTTTCACGAAGCACGTAAAAATACAAAAGAATAAATGGATGTTGAATGTCTGTCCTAATTTGTAAATCCTTAAATTCCACATAAAAAATGTGTAAAATCAAACCTAATGCGGTTTTTTTCCACCACGTAAAGCCAAAAAAGATGCATGTCGTGAATGTTGAGCATATTGGTTCATTATTTATTTAAAAGCTTCTCTGATATTTGATATTTATTCTAAGAAATGAGAAGTTTGTCAATATTTGAAAAATAAATGTAAATAAACTTCCTGTAATTATCTTAAAACCCAAGATTTTCAGCGCTTACAACTTACATTAAAAGATTGGGGAAAGTTTTTAATTTTTATTATTTGTCCCCGATCAAAAATAAAAAAAAATAATTGCCGAGTGTTGTATTTTTCTTTTTATTCAATTTAATCAAATGCGGATTTATTACTATTCTGCCTTGCTTGATGAAAACGCAGTATAGGTATAAAAATACTCAGTTAATTAGATACACAACATTTTCTGTATAATTTTGTGCCGACGTCATTAATGAAGAGATCGATTTAGTATTTTGGTTATTTCTCAAATAATTTAGATACGGATAATTCAAAAATCTGCAGTTAAAAAGTCATAAGCATGGCTCATGGTAGCATTATTGTCCAAGGTAGAACAATTCAAAAATTGTCAAGTGTCTAGAGCATGGTGTTCCACTTCATTCAGAAAAAAATTGCTATAAAATAATTCTTTTTCGACTCCGAAAAAGTTACAGCAATTTAAAAGTTCAAAATTTTAATGATTTTACAGGATCTCTCTATATTTTTTAGTATCAATATTTATATTAGAATCAAGTACCTACGCTTTGGATTTTATATTTAAATTTCATCCAGATACGTTAATTTTAATGCGGGTTTTAAAAGGTCCATCTTACCTCTTAGTTTTAAAAACAATCAAAAAATCAATTAGGCGAAAAGAAAATCCAAAGTATATGTAGAATGTTCCACAAAATTCATAAAAATTTTAAACTTGCTGTAACTTTTTTGAAATCTGAAAAAACGTTCATTGATATTTTTGTTCTAAATGACATCTACTTTAAAAAAAGCCCAATTTTGAAGATAAAAAAGTGACCGACCTCAGGGACCGCGGTGCAGCGCACTACTTTGCATTATGATAGTTACGCCATCCTGTTTATAATGTTTTATTTAACCTAAAATTAAAGAAAAAGATTTATTTGTATTATGGGTTGGTATTGATCTTAGTTCTAGGTATTAATTTTTTGTACTTACTTATGTTGCCATATGAAAAACAAAAGTTGCCTATCATTTCTTGGATATATTTTGGAAAAACTGAATCAGATTATGGTTCAATTCTGTGCAAATCTGAAAAGCTACATTCAGAAACTCCAAATACTAATTTTGAATTAACGCGTAACTTATACTAAGATTTTGGCATATGTAATTTCATGAAGTTGTTCACAACGTCCAAATTAGTACTTAACGCCAAACCTTCAAGCCTTACTTTAATTTCTTATATTCGTACATTAGTATTTTTGGAATGATTCGTATCTACGGTACAATTTACCCTGGGGTTTGTCATAAAAATAGAAATGCTCCATGACCAACACGAGGAATTTTTCTGCACTAAAAAACGCCCCTTTTACTCACCATACTGTTTATACATATATCAGTCGAATATATCTCGGTTTTTGAACTCTCCCTCCTACTCGCCCACTTACTCGCCCGTTTACTCGACCAATGTAAACTAGGCTTTAGGTACTTGTTTCTAAATCGACAAGTAGCTACTCGCTGATCCAATCCAGCTAGATGAACTTTTTAATCAGGCTATGGAATCGTTTTTTAAAAAAGTTGTAAAAACTAGAAAAAACGTAAAAATTATGTCAGTTAACAAAGTTTTAAACTATGTTTGAAACCCCCTAAAAATTCTAGAGCTCAAGAGAAAAAAAAATTAATTTTTTCGGGTTGTATATTTTTGATTTTCGATTACTAAACATTTTTTTCAAAATGCCTTCGTTTTTGTTTTGTAATTAAATAGAATTTAATATACAGGGTGTCTCACAACATTTTTATTTCAAAAATAAAGGCTTTTTGAAAAGATGTTTAGGAATAAAGTTTCGTTCCGGTTCGCCCCGCTGTTCCTAAACACCCCGTTTTACGCTAATTATCTCCTGACGTTCAACCTGCGGTTCAAGATCATTTCTGTAAATGCTTAAATTCAAAAATAAAGGAGCGTTGCCGAAGAATTGAAAATTTAAGCCCTTGTAACTTTTAAACTATTTACTTTAGAAAAATAATAAAATATGTTCCATAAACCTCTGAAAGCAAGCTATAATAATATGTAATAAAAATAGGTGGTTACTATTTAAAAAAGTTAAGTGATTATCGCTTCACCTTCAACTTGCTGTTCAAGGTCATGGCAATATTTCTAAACAGTGCGTCACTAAGAATCGTACAACTTTTATTTGAAATATTTTTCTCAAAATTGCATCATTTCAAATATAGACGGGCGTTGCCGAACTTTTTGTACACCCTGTATAACTACTATAAATTTATTTCATTATAATAAAATATTTTCTGATTTATGGGCAGATTCTGGTCAAAATTAAAGGCTTTTAATTAGAAAAAAATAAGGTAACCATGGGAATTGTCCATTACAACCCATATAACAAATTTAAATTTAAGGCCTTTAAACTTAAATGATTTGACCAGAATCTGAGCATTATTGTTTTATTAAAAAATCTAATCTTCGTGTTTTTTACAGCAAAATACTTTCGAGCCAAGTAAATTTAAAAGTGTTATTGAAGTTGACTCCCCAACAACAAAAATTTATCGATTTCATGGTGCCATCATTCATCCTTCAGGTGAAAGAGTTCCTGTAGGTACTGAAAACTTATTGCTCAGGGAATGTTTACTTAAAAATACAGACTTTATTGAAGGAGTTGTCGTTTATGCAGGTAAGCTTAACGTAATTTTATCAATAAAATTAACAAACTTTTAGATTTTTTAAAGGATTTTAAATTTAAAAAGACCGCGAGTCCCACCTTTTTTTAGAACGCTTTGGCGAAAATGATTGGTTTAAAAAAATTTCTCGCCAAAGTGAAGATATAAAGAATCTACAAAGTACAAAATAGGACGTTGGCTTTTCAAATTTTATTTAAGAGGATATTAGTCGGCAAATTTAATAAATACATTTTAAAATCCGGTTGATAAGTGGATTTTTGGTCATAATAAATTTACCACCTAAGTTTTTTTAATATTTTTTTTGGTGTATTGAAGTAAATTTTTTAAATTGTAAATTTTATATTTGTCTTGTAAACCAAAAAATTTTAAGGGAACAACAAAAGGTTGCGCGTTTTTTTAAATTTGAAAAAACAGAAAGTGATAACATAATTTTATTTGTACTATTTTGAAGAAATGCTTAAAATAACAACTTGGCAGGGCCTTTTTTGTTTTAAGTGATTATTTATGGGGTTTAGAAAAATATGTAATTTAAAATGAATATAAGTTGTTATAAAAATATTAAAAAAATACATAAAACAAAAAAGGCCCTGCCAAGTTGTTACTTTAAAATAGTACAAAAAAATTATGTTATAATTTACTACAAATAATAGCTGCAGGATTTTTGAATACTGTAAAAAAAGAAATATTAAAAAAACTTGGGTGGTAAATTTATTATAACCAAAATTACACATATCAACCGGATTTCAAAATCAACTTAAATTTGCAGACTATAAATCCTCTTAATAATAGTTTATACAGTTCCACTATTAACTGAATTTATATTATTTAGAAGTAACTCAACAAAGTAGCAGATTGGTGATTTTTTTTTGTGACTATACATACATCCTTACCACAAGTTATTTTAGAGTATTATTTTCAATTTAAAAATAAAAAACACGGTGTGTTTCTTTTAATTAACAAAAAAAAAATAAAATCCCCATTTCAAGTATAGTAGTAATGTCTTGGTGGACTTTTTATGTACACTAATTTGTATAAATTTTCTTTCTAGGACACGAAACTAAGGCTTTGTTGAATAATGGGGGTCCAAGATATAAACGTTCGTCATTAGAAAAACAAATGAATCAGGATGTGATCTGGTGTGTCCTTATCCTAATTTTTTTATGTATAATTGGAGCTATCGGGTGCAAGCTTTGGTTAGGATTGTACTCTAAACTGGATCAACCCTTTAAACCAGTTGCTTATTCAGATTCTCATGAGGCTTTTCTTGCATTTTGGACATATATTATTATTTTACAGGTAAATACATAATTTTATAAATTAAATTCATGTTTCTTATACAGGGTGTCCGGAGATAATCTTCAGGAATTCCCAGAAAAATAGTGGAAAAAATCCTTTTGACCAATTGACCGCGATATAAACGGTCAAAGTTTGAAGTTCAACTTCTTTATTTGTATGAATTTTGAAAAACTACTAGTTAAGACGCTTCAATACCAAATGTGTTTCTTCAATGTAAACAAGCCGATCATTTCTTTATGATTTTTTTGTTGGCAAATAAATTCCAAAGAAACTGTACATATTTGCAAAGCTTAGGAATAAGATATGATAAAAAATTGTTTATATTTTTTTGTATAATATATTTTATATTGTAATATTAGCTTTGTAGGTACGTTCAGTTTTTTGAAATTTATTTGCCAACAAAAAAATTAGAAAAAACAACAGTTTGTTTACATGGGAAAAACGCATTTAATTTAATAACGAAAAAGAAGCTCAACTTTACATGACAACTTCAAAAAAGGTCGTAGCGATGGTAAATTATCTTAAAGTTAACTATTTTCCCTCCGAGTTTACTACCCCAGAGAAACTTTTGAACTCTTTCAATCTATCAAAATGTGTGCCTATTTCTAATAACCAAAATAGTGTTTTGTACGTCTCTTTTTGGATTGAAATACCTATCTCCCTAATGAAGCATTTTCAACAGTTTTTTTTCTTATTTTGATTCAAGGAATCAAATTAAATTCTCGTAATTTCAAATTTATATATTCTATGATCATGAACATATTTTCAAGGATTAATATAATTGGATAAAATAAAATCTTGCGAAGATTTGGATAGATATTTAATGTTGTGAAATTAAATAAAAAAATTAGTCAAGTTATTTTCAATCTGAGAATCTGCAGACATATTTATATATTTTTGTTGCTTTGTATTGGAAATCTTTATTTTTAATTGATTTATGCAATCTTTAGTGTCTGAAGGAATTTTTTATTTAACAACATTAATATGATTGGCACTGATCAATGTAAAATTAATAATATGTATTTTAATTATTATCTTTTATTGCAGATTATGATACCACTATCTTTATATGTTACACTAGAAATGTGCAAAATAATTCAAGTATACCATATCCACAATAATGTAGACCTATACGATCCGATGGTAGACAGAAGAACCGAATGCAGGGCCTTAAACATAACAGAGGAACTGGGTCAAATACAATACATATTCTCGGATAAGACTGGAACGCTTACTGAAAACCGCATGATATTTCGTCAATGCACCATTGCTGGAGTAGAATACAGTCACCCTTTACTTCAAGATGAAAAGAATAAAAATAATCTTACTGTACTCTGTAATCCTAAATTGTTACAAGATCTACAGTATCAAATAGATTTAGATGATAAAAACATATTGGCCAGACAAATACATGCCGCACGCATACAAGAGTTCCTATTATTATTAGCCATTTGTAATACCGTTGTGTGTTCTCGACATCCACATTATGATCTCATGAATGCAAGTGGTATTTTGGAACCTGTGTCTAGTGTGTTTAAAGTTGCTAATGATGACTCACTTAGTCTAGGTAGTAAAGTGGAAAGCTCAAATTCAAATTCTCTAGCGCCAAATGATAAATATAGCCGGTTGGAGGAATCTCGATCTGTAACACCATCACCTCCTCTTCATTCACATTTATTTAATGAAAGTCGAAGATCACCACATGTGCCATCTCTTAGTCCAATTACTTCTGTAGATTCATCTCCTGTAGACAATACGCAAAAGAATTTACGACCAAAAATATTGAATTTACCCGGTAGGGGATTTTTGAATATTAAAAAAAATACTAATTTAACTGATGAGCAAAAAGTTAAATTGAATAATTCTTCAACCACACCTTCACCTCATGAATTAAAGCCAATATTTGAAGCGGAAAGTCCTGATGAGTTGGCTTTAGTAGACGCTGCCTATATTTATAATTGTAGATTACTTAACAGAACATCAACACATGTTAGTGTCCAAATACCAAGTAATGAAAGATTAGAGTATGAAATTTTGCAAATTTTACCTTTTGATTCTACTAGAAAATGCATGTCTGTGATTGTAAAACATCCTTTTACCAAGAAAATTATCTTATATTGTAAAGGTGCTGATACAACCATTTTAAGGCGCCTTTCACAGGTGGAAGATGATTCTGAACAGCGGAAGATTATTTACAACATCCAACAACAACTTAATACATATGCCAAAAAGGGCTTGCGAGTACTTTTAATGGCAAAAAGAATTTTATCTTTAATAGAATATAGTGAGTGGTTAAGAAAGCACAAAGAAGCTGAAGTATCCATGGATAATATCGATAAAAAACTACAAGAAAGTTATGCAACTATAGAATCCAATTTAACTCTATTGGGTGCTACTGGTATCGAAGATAGGTTACAAGATGGTGTACCTGAAGCTTTATCATCCCTCGTTTCTTCAGGAATAGTGGTTTGGGTTGTTACTGGTGATAAACCAGAGACTGCTATAAATATAGCATTTTCCGCAAAATTATTTTCACCACAAATGGAACTATTAAAATTAATGACCCGAAGTAAAGAAGCTGCTGAAAATACCATATTTTTTTATTTGAACGATATTGAAAAGCATCTAGATAATATGAAAACTCAAAGCAGTTCCAGATCTACCACACATCCAAAAACAAGAGCGTTGATAGTTGATGGAAAAACTCTAACGTTTATTCTTGATAGGCGATCAAACTTAACTAAACCTTTTTTAAAATTAACAACTTACTGTAATTCAGTGTTATGCTGCCGTGCAACACCCTTACAAAAAGCTTATATTGTAAAAGTTGTAAAAGAAGAATTAAAAATGAGAACTTTAGCTATTGGTGATGGCGCTAATGATGTTTCTATGATACAAACCGCTGATATCGGGATAGGTATTTCTGGTCAAGAGGGTATGCAAGCTGTTATGGCTGCAGATTTTTCATTGTCTAGGTTTAAATACTTAGAGAGATTTCTTTTGGTTCATGGTCACTGGAGTTATGATCGTCTTTCAAGAATGATTCTTTATTTCTTTTATAAGAACGCTGTAAGAAACGAATTTTAATATTTTGATAAACTACTTATTTTATGATTTTTTAGGCATTTGTTTTTCTCATATTTTGGTATCAATTGTATTGTGGATTTTCGGGAGCTGTTATGATTGATCAAATGTATTTAATGTTGTATAATTTGTTATTCACATCTCTTCCACCACTCGCTATAGGTAAGTAATCATAATTTAATTTTCCAAATACTCTTTTAATATTTTACTCTACTTACTATACAATATTATTAATTCCTGATTCCCCTTTAAATTTATAATTAATTCTTGCATTTAAATTTTAGGTGTTTATGACCAAGACGCTCCAGAGCACCTATTGAGGGAAAATCCTTATTTGTATGTAAGAGGTAGGCTAGGTAAAATTTATAGATCAAGATCGTTTTGGTTAACAATGATAGATGCCTTATATCAAAGTCTGGCCATATTTTACATTTGCAAATGGGCATATGACGATACGGATATAGATATTTGGGAATTTGGTACAGTTGTAACTACATCATGCATGTTTGTAATGCTCTTACATGCAGCAGTTGAAACTAGAACATGGGTAAGTTATATAAAAAATAGATTTATCAAGAAGTTAATAATTTTTTTTTAGACAATAATACATGTTGGAACTTTGGTTCTTTCAATATTAGCATTTTATGTGTATTCTATTTTATATAATGGTTTATGTGTTAATTGTTTTGGTTTACCAAGTAATTATTGGATTATTCAACATGCCATGTCCACTTTGAATTATTGGTTGGTTATTCCAATAAGTTGTGTTATAGCTTTATTGCCTAGGTATGTAATATTCTTTAATTATCTATTAATTGTATTGTGTTCTATTAATCCATCTTATTTTAATTTTGTAATTATATCTACAAAATAACTCTCACCTTATGTTTAATTTAAACGAAGCATTGTACATTTTTGTGAACATATTTCTGTTTATAATGAAAATCGGTTTTCTCATGGAGTTTATAATAGCATATGCCATTAAAAAAATAATACAATTACTGTCGTTTTCAGTATGATGGTAGGTGATGATTTTATCTTCTCAATGTGTACAAAATTTGCGGGACCAAAAATTGGTAGTGACTTACCTATATCGACTTTTTAGATGGAACGAGTTACATCCGTTTTTCATTTCTTGACGAAAAAAGACTTTAATATGAGATATCAAATCTAGAAATAAATCATATTTCAATAAAATGAACCACATAAAAGCCATAAAATATGCTGGATAATATATTACAGGGTTTTATGGTTCACCCGTTATCCTTTGAAGAAGTGATACTAGAGTTGAAAATAAATCAATTGACAAAAAATCATCTTAGTAAAACTTTCTTTATAAGGGAGTTACAGCCCTTTTAGGAACTGATTTTATAATTTTTTTGAGATTGTTTGGTTGCTTCTAAGTGGTAGTTTTGACGATAAAAATTGTCGAAACTTTGCAAGTGTTTTATCTTAAAGGATTTTTCTTTCAAAATGATATTCTTTATTTAATTTTAAACAAAAAAGATACTCTTACACTAACTTGACATGATGCACCGTTTACACAATAAAAGACAAAATAAAATTATAAAAATTATTCGAAATTGTCAGAGGCTGATTTTTAACACAAAGTCTCACTCTGTGCAGCCATAAGCTTGAAGTCCTAGCCCTAGATTTAAACCAAATTTGAAAAGAATAATGTAAACTGTTTGAAAATAAATGCGTAAAAATCACTTTTTGTCAGCATATTCAAAGGGCTCTTACTCCCATATATTTATAATAAATGTTTTACTAAGATGATTTTTTGCCAATCGGCTTATTTTCACCTCTAGTATCACCTCTTGAAAAATTAACAGGTGAACCTAAACACCCGGTATATTCTTTCGGTAAAAACAAATTTCTGAGGTACCAACTAAAAGGTGCAAAAACCTTTAAAAACTTACTTTAAAAAATTTTGCCGATCTTAAGCTGGATTTATGCAGACACATTTAACACTTAATATTATAAATTTAATATTCAACCTACAAAAATTGAGAATTAAACTCTTTGTTATATTTAAATTTTTAAATGTGGCGCATAAACGGTCCCATTTAATACCACACAGATTTAAGCAGATACATTTAACCCATAATATTAAGAATTTAATATTTAACCAAAAAATATTAAGAATTAACTCTTTATTATATTTAAATTTTAAAATGTGGCACATAAACCGTCCCATTTAATAGCACAGATTTAATTCTTAATTTTTTTAGGTTAAATTTAAATTCTTAATATTAAGTGTTAAATGTGTCTGCATAAATCCACCTTAAATGTTACCTTGATGGTTTATAATTCCCAATGGCGCCCAAATGATTTTTTACCGAAGGGTTCAATTTACACTTGCCAATACCTTGTTATTAATAATCCATTTCTTTGCTATTTTAATTATTTCTCAAATCAAACATTTCTTTTTTGTAAGTACTTAGGTACTGCCACTCCTGCCTTCTGTAATATGTAATCTAACTGACTTTCGTACTCCCCTTTTTTCCAAACATATAACCTAAATTCTTAAATTCCTCAACCATGTAGGGAGTAAATAAAAGCATTTTTAAAAATATTTTCTAAATAGATAATTAGAGACTTGATACTCTCATTTGCTGCAATAATTTTAACCGTCATGATAGGTTGCTTCATTTAATGCATAAATTTAGTGGTGAGTTAGTTACCAACTTTGCTCGAGCAAATCATATTCTTATTTTCTCCTATAGAACTTATAAGTAAAGAAAGTAATGTGCTCGAGCAAAATATTTTGTATACAGGGTGAGTTTTTAGTGCGAAATCGGAAGGTATATCTTTTATTTTAAGAGGTAGGAAAAAAACGTAAATTACAAAATTGCAAAAAAAACGTAAATTACAAAATTGCATGGTTTATGGATGCGCATAACTAGAAACTATCTTTGTCCATACGGGGTGTTTCGTAACTGAGGTGGAAGGTTGTAACTCTAACGAGGTGATCTCGTTTCCCTCGATATTTTATGTCTCTCTCTTACGCACAAAAACGTTCATAATGTAGAAACGAGACAGAACCTGTAACCAAGGTAATGCAGTAAACATTTTTTAAATGGAACATCCTGTATATTTTTTCATATTTGGATTAACACTAACTTAAAAAATACAACGATATTTTTTGTTTTTGGAAAATTTAAACGCGCATTTAATTTTGATTAGGAATTTTCTATAAAATTTATCAAATTTCAATATTTTTACAAAATTTTAGCGAAAAATGATTAGTATAAAAGTTAAAGAACACTTAAAAAGGAACAATATTTTGTAAAAATATACAGGGTGTTCCATTTAAAAAGATTAAAATACATCCTTATCGAGTTTTCATATTTCACACCAACATAGTTGCCACCGTTTATAATAAAATTCAGAAAAAAAAATTACTAACAATACATCAAAATCGATATCACAAAATGACATAAAAATTGTTTTTTAAATGTTCATAATAAGGCCAATATAAATTTCTATAACTATGTGTAAATGTGATAAATTTTATAGAAATTTTCCACACTCAAATTTTCAAAAAAAAATATTGTATTATTTAATTTAATGTTAATGCAAACATCAAAAAATATATCAAAAATTTAATGATTTCTGTGCAACACCCTGTATAAATTTCATTTTATTTTAATTGTTTTTATTTAATTCAAGTATGCTTGGGATTTTATATATCTTTAAGCCAATAAAATGCTAAATTTCAGCGAGGGAAATTTAACCTGTTCCCTTATTTTAAATTCAGTCAATAATGTTCAAAAAATTCAATTTGGCAAAGAAAAAAACCAAATAATAATTTTTTTGTTCAGAATGACATTTACAATCTAAAAAAAAATTTTGCTGGAAAAAAAGTGAGACAACCGGTATAAGGTGTTCCATTTAAAAAAAAAGATGGAATAACCTGCGCTCCAGTTACGAAACACCCAGTATAGACAAAAATAATTTCTGGTAATGCGCATACACAAACTATGCAGTTAATGATTTAAGGTTTTTTCCTATCTCTAAAAATAAAAGATATATCTTCCGATTTCGCAAAAAAACGTACCCTGTATAATAGTAATTAAATAAGAAAGTTATATAAATTTTAAATTAATGTGTGTGGTTGCTTTTCTTCACGTTTTGCTGGGTATAAAGAAAAAATAAAAAAAAAATAGTACAAAAATGTATTAAAAAGAAAATAACAAAAAAATAAAAAAGCTAATTTTGCCAGTTATCAATATTTTAATTAAGACGTGCACCTATAGTGTACTTTTTTATGTGGAGTCTTTATACATTGATTGCCAAAATTACGGAATACATTCTTTAAAACCGAAACAATTGATTTTCAGATACCAGTCGTCTGATTTAAGGGGAGAGTTATTACACCTATTTTCTCTAAAATTCTCTTTACATTTAAATAAAGCAATGTTAACCTTGAAAACAAAAAACTAAACTAATTCTCTCTTTAAGTCAAACAACTTTTATCCGAAACTTTTTTTTTTCGATAAATCCATGGTTTAGTTATAATAAATTTATCCCATTATTTTGCCGCTCACTGTATACAAAATATTTTGCTAAACTATTTATGTTATTGATCATTCTATTTGACAATAAATTTCAAAATATAATTTATTCATTTTGTTTTAGGGTTTTAATTCGTGTATTTAAGGTAGCTGTTTGTCCAGATGATGTGACCAGGGCAATATTATTGCATAGGCGTACTTTGAGGAGAGGTGAGGGATTTCTAGTATCTTGGTCTAGATCTACATCAGCATCTTCTATATACAGGTAGGATGATACCCTACCTAACCGAGCAACAAGTGCTTACTTATTCTTAACTTTAAAAAATTTCTTTTAGCACATATTTGCTTGCCCTTAAAATTATAGATTTATTTGCTTTTCTATGTATCTAATTAAACAAGCTATATTTTTGGCAAAAATGCTTTTTTTACAGTGTAAGTATTTATATTTCGTACACAACTACTCTTTATTGTGTCCTGAACATAGTAAGTAGATGCAAGCTTATGTGTTAAACAATATATAAACTTTAATTTTCCATTTAGCAATTTAAACAATACTGAGTTTATAATAATTTAAGTTTATATATGACTTAACTGCAATATTGGTACTACCTAATAAGCTGATGTAGATTCTAGATAAAGTGAGTTTTAACGTTTAATTAATAAAATATTTTGTATGCTAAATGCTAAGTATAAATTTCATTTACACAAAACTTTTTATTACTTCTCTAATCATTTTGTGTATTTGTTTTGTTTAAATGTATTCTTATGCTTCTAATAGTGTATTAAATAAGACACATAGATTAAACGATTTGTTGCTCCATAACACAAAGTACGAGTACCATAAATATTTTCTATTTAATTAATTTAGGGCTACCATAATATAAATTTTAAACTACTGATATCTAATTAATATGTGATAGATCCATCTAAAATTAATTAATTAGTATTTAATATTAAAATAAAAAACTCACTCTTTTTAAAGATATTTATTGAGCCAGAACATTATCAATGGCATTAAATGACAACGATAATGATAATAACAATGATAATGTCAACATTGGTTGACGAAAACGTTCAGGCTCATTAAATATCTTTAAAAAGAGTGAGTTTTTTATTTTAATATTAAATACTTACTGATATCTATTAATGGCATTCAGTACAATAAATCGTTTCATCTATGAATTTGTAAATAAAATACAAGTATTTTTACTTTTTTTTTTAATACAATTATTTTTCCATAGAACCACCGATAACAGGAATAAGAATAACACTTTGACAGCTGTTGGTTAATGGAAGGTGCTTTGCTTTACATGGATCTTTCCGGATAATATTTAAGTGTAAATGTAAGAAAAAAGTGAATTATAAAGAAGTCACCGAACCTGCATTTTATTGGCTGTGATGCATTTATAATAATATTTTAATAACTACTGGGACCAAGTACTTCAAAAAAATAATGATATGGGTAATACAATACCGGTCAGTTTTTATTGAAAAGTATTTTGATGATTTAGGTTCGAATGCTCAATGATAGAAATAGAAAATAGGGTACGTGCCATTAATTAATATTGGTTCTTAAAACTATTGTACTTAGCAGCAATAGACAATAGATAATTGTGTGATGGATTAATTTGGTGCAATTCATAATGGAAATATGACAATCCCTTAGCTTATTGAAAATCCATTCCACATTAGCAAATTTAAATACGAGTTACCATGCTAATTTTAGGGTTTTTTACCGCATTAGACATATACTGTCAATTTTTTAGTGATAATAGTTAATATTTTAATGTTTTTTGTAAATAAATTATACATATATTTTAATGTAAATAAAATTAAATGTTCCTCTGTTTAATTTCTTAAATTGTTAGTTATAGCGATTCACTATAAACTTGCCAACAGATTAATGCACAATATTATTTATATTTTAATTAAAATAATGTACCTAGTTTAATTTTAAAACTCATGCTATACTTATTTATTATTAGTTTTAGCTTTTTCATTTTATTACTAATTATTTATTCTAACGGTAGTCAATTTTAATATAAAATGCCTTACAAAATTAATTAATACAATGTAATGTTTAAACATATATCAAACTGTGTGATTTACCTAGAAAAGCATGTTATGTTTTAAGAGAGTATATTAATAAATTGTTGAGAATATGAAGGAAAAATTGTAAGTATTGTCTTGTATCTTACTTTATTTTTACAAAAAAGAAATTTTATAGCCATCAGTATTAAAATGATATTGATAAATTTTGTTTTTTTTTACCTTTATAATAAAACATATTATAAATATTTTTTTAGATAATAATTGTATCTCATAATAGCTTTCAAAATGTGGAATTTGAATGGTTGTCAAGAAAGTTCTATTTACATGATAATTTTTTGGGAAAACATAATTACAGGCAGAGCTGGGCAAAGTACAAAATAAAAGTAATTAAGTATAAAGTACAATAGGGAATAGGGTATTTGACTGTGGTCGCAAAACATGGATATTTATAGTTAAAATAATACTGGTTAATTTGTTAAAATTAAATACCTAAATTAGGATATTTTGTCCGTAAACACACGAATCTGCTGTCTTTAGCGGTATTTTTTGGCGATTTTTTTTGAGTATTTTGTAGAGTTTCTTCGAGTTAAAATTCATGTTTGGGAATAAAAACTGATAAAAGTTGGTATAAGCTGCAAAAATTGAATAGCTAATAGCTAACTAATTTTACTCAACACTTTAACCTACTTGAGGAGCCATGGTACCAATTGAAGATCGGCACCAGGCCTCGTCCCTACTCTAATGTCTAATCACTAATTATCTAATCTACTAAGTTACTAATTTGCTAATAATCGAATGAACTATTTTCTTTCGTATTTAAACACTTAATTGCAGTGGCATAAATATAAATTAGAGCCCCCACGCTATTTTGAACATAAGTTTATATAAACTTTTCTTAGTCTCTTGACATCTACTACCCACCCTAGAAGTGGGTCCCACATATTATGGGACACCCTGTACATACCGGGGGCAAACGAAATACGGGTCACCTTTATAACTTCTTTATTTATGAAAATAAAAATTTGACTATGTTGTATGATTCAAGAAAACACATTTTAGGCACTAAAAATTTTTCAATATGACTTCAGGTTTTACCGGAAGTGACATCAACTTTATTTTTTTAAATGTAACATCCATTTTTTGTTCAAAATATGAAATTATTTTATAAAAAGAGTATGTTTGTGATAAATGTTTTAATTTTTATGAAATTATGAAAAAAAAAATTTTTTTTCTTCATCCGAAAAGTTGATAAAAACCACCAAAACTCATTCCAAATAATACAAATTATTTAAGCAGTTTTTGAGGTATTAATTTATGAAGTTTTTTGAGTAACGTAGTGTTTTTGCAAATAACTCTTTTTTTAATGGAAAGATGCCGGGTCTCTTGGTTTTTCAAAAAGAAGATTTTAATACGATTATTTTGGTATCGCATATGTAGGGTATAATCAATTTACTTGTGCCAGTTTTTCATATTTTTTGTACTTTCAAAAAAAAATAAAAATGTAACACAAATATACTGCTTTTCTAAAATAGTCTTAAATTATGAACACAAAAATTAGGTGTTACATTTAAAAAAATAAATAGTTGAGTAAAACTCTTGAGTAAACTTGTTGTATCCAACTTTATTACAAGAAGTTTACTCAAGAGTATTACTCAACTATTTAACATTAATCCAGATCAGCAGTGTCACTTATTACCCAATTCTAAAAAAATAAAGTTGATGTCACTTCCGGTTTTACCGGAAAAACCGGTAGTGATATTGAAAAAAAAAATTGTGCCTAAAATGTGTTTTCTTGAACCATACAACATATAGTCGAATTTCAAATTTTATTTTCATAAATAAAGTTATACAGGGTGTCCCGTAAGTGGACGATAAAACGAAATCAGCTGACAGAAGGCAATTTTCAATTTAAATAACAATATTTTTTGTTATGAAATTGTTGATGGTTCTAGAGTTATTTCAGTTTTTGTATTTTGTCAGTAAGCGCGTTCTGTGTTCAATAAATAATTGATTAAGAAAATACTATGATTTTTTTTAATTATCATTATGAACCTCAAAGGGTCCACCACTCATTTATCTTTTATCAAACAAAAAAAAAATATTTTGCGAAAACTTTTTGTTCGTATAAAATTTTAGTTTGTTTTAAAGTCAGAAAATAATGTACTAAAATAAAGTTGAACAACTATTAGAAAAAGTTGTCCATTTCACGTAGAATCAGAAATGGTATAACGCGCAAAGGCAAATCCAACCGTTTTTTTAATGATTTTTTATGAGAAGTAATTCGTATTTTTGCTAAAAAATAGTTGTACTACAGTTTAGAGTTATGGTCAAAAATCAAACAAAACGTTTCAAATAATGTTTTTTATTACCAAAAATTTACAAAAGGTTCTAAAAATGAGTTCCATGTGTCCTTACACATAATCGCCATCGACGGTTAAAATTGGTTTTGATTAACCGAAATGCTCGTTCATTGTTTTTAATAATTACGATTGCTCTCCTTATTTATTGTTGCAGCTCTTGTTCGGTATTATTTTCCGTTTCGTAAACCAATTCTTTAAAATATCCCCAAAAAAAGTCCAAAGGATTTAGGTCAGGTGATAGCGCTGGCCAGTGAATAGTTCCTCCTCTTACAATATTTATGAAATGTTTAATTTGCCAATGCATATTGTATCAATGTTTCAGAAAACATTTATAAGGTATTATTTCAATGTTATTTTGTTTACTGGCCGCCATATACGTGTTGGCTGGGTACAAATGACTCTAGAGCTGTTCGAATTTGGAAGTGACATGTTATACAAAAGCATCGATGTTTCGGACTAGAACGGACAGTTTTTAGCCATCTGGCGATCACATTACCTCATATTTTAGATGAAAATCTATGAAATTATCAAGTTGCCTGACGGCTGAACCACAGCTGAACCTAAAAGCGCAGAGAAAAGTTATTCGAATAATCACAAACACCTCCTATCAAGCAGATGTTAGAGACAAATTTAAGAATTCGAAAATACTCACGTTCCCTTGTATTTATATTTATCAAGTATTAATCTACATGTATACAAACATAAGCATGTATGAAAAAAGGAGTGACGTGCATACTCAAAATAGAAAAAAGAAATTTACTGGACTGTGAGTTAGTAAGAATTAGAAATGATAGATATGCGATTAATTACTATGGACCGCGGTTTTTTAATAAACTCCCAAGTAATTTAAAAGAGATATAAAAAATATAAATACATTTAAAAAAACTATTAATAAAGACATTAATTAAAAAAGCTTACTGTTCAATAGAGGAATTTTTGACTGATTTTAGATTTTCTACATACATATTATACATATAATTTTAATGAGTAAACTACACAGCGCTGTTCTAATGACGAAAATATTGTATTGTAGGTAATTATTGTAGTTTTAAAATACATATAATTGTATACTTGTATTGATATTATATTGATATTGTTTATATGACGTTTGTAATGAACCTGGTGGTTTTAATAACAAATAAAGATATATTATTATTATTATAAAAATGGTCAAAAAGCGGCAAAATCACACAACGTCAAATTACGAACTTTAGTACTTTAGACTAATTTGTAATGACTGTATCCGCCCAAAATGTATGGTGATTATTTTCCGTTCGGATTTTTTTCTGTTTAAGTAATTTGAACAAAATGCCAGATGGTGCTAGATGATTTAAAATTATGGATTTTCCAAGTATTTTCTTCTGAAAATTTTAAGACCGTTAACCTGCGAAATCGTCTGACGAATCAATTTTTGATTTAGATGTTCTACAAATTAAGATTTTAGGGGCTTGTAATGATTCTGTTTAATACACATTTTTTCTATCATTGGCTCCCGGACTATTACACCCATTTAAAGTCCTCATAACTTTTTTCCCTATGAAGCTATGTTGATAAAAACCGCCATGTGGGTTAAATTTTTAGTGCTTTATGATATGGTATTGTAGTTTTACAATTTTTCATTCATTTACCACCAGATTACCTAAACCTGGAATCTAAGATTTACCACAACTTATTCTGTGGTCACTTTTTTCCAAATTTAACTGATTTTCTTATAAAATAAATAATTTGCTATGAAAAAGGTATACGTGTTTACAATAAAAATTTTGAAATTTTGAAATTTTTGTGATTAAATCGTAAAAATATATTAATTTCTTTAAAAATCTAAAATGTTAATTTCGACCTATTTGATTTAATAATAAAACTAAATTTTACCTTAAATAATGAAACTTTTAGATATATTATATATTAGATATATCGATTTTTAACAGGTATACCTTTTTCATAGTAAATTATCTGTTATCTGTTTTATGAGAAAATAAGTTGAAATCAGGGGCGCATCCAAGGTAAAAGACCGAGGAGGCCTTGCCACCCACCCAAAGAAAAGTGTATTTTATTATTGATTTTTTAATACAAATGAGAAAATTCCTACTTATATAATTTAAATTATTCTAATCCTCAAATTTTGATATAATATTTTTGAAAAAAAACAAGAAAATGCTTGATCTCAAAATTTTTCTGGGCCCCCGTACTTATGGGCAGATTCTGGTCAGAATTAAAGGCCTTTAATTTAAAACAAATGATGTATCCATGGAAATTGTCCATTACACAACTCATATAACAAATTTAAATTTAAGGGCCTTTAAACTTAAATGCTTTGACCAGAATCTGGGTATTATACAGACAACTCCAAGGTAAAATCCTGATTACGTCACTGGTTGAAATCAGTGTTGGAAAACCGAACCGGAACCGAACCCTGGAACCCCGAGAACCCCGTCAAAAATTGAAAACCGGAACCCTAACCCTTAATCTAAAATTTTCGGAACCCGAACCCGAACCGGAACCCTAACCCTTAATCTAAAATTTTCGGAACCGGAACCTTTTAAAAATATTGGATTTTGGGGTTCCAATTGTTACATCATATCTCCTTTATTTTCGGTCTAAAATTTTATTTTGATTCAGCTCGCCGGTGCAGTCTCAACCTCAACTCAAAACCAAAACCATAAAGAATAAGTTAGATTGTTTATAATTTATAAGTTTGGAAGTTAAGAACATAATATATATTAAAATCAGGAACCGTTATTTTGTGGAACCGTACCTCGGAACCGGGATTCCAATTTTATTTCGGAACCGGAACCGAACCCTTTCATTTTTTTTATGGAACCTAATCGGGAACCGAACCCTTTCATTTTTTTATTAATGAAACCAAACCCAGAACCGAACCCTTCGAAAATTTTCAAGGTTTTCCAGCACTGGTTGAAATTGCAAAAAAAGTGACACCAAAAAAAGTTATGGTAAAACTTAAATTCCAAGTATAGGTTAACTGTGGTAATAAATGAACGCGAGATGGCAAAACAAATATAGTACCATATTACAAAAAACTTAAAAGTAGCCCCTATCGCGATTTTTATCGAGTTTTGCCCAGTGCAGGATAACCGAACCGGAAATTTTCAGGGTTTTCCAGCACTGGTTTTACCTTCATAGAGAGAAAATGTTATGTCGGTTTTTATTTTTTGAAAGTGATCTTTAACTGGCTGTAACTTTGCTGGGAAGCATTTTTTGGTCAAAGTGTTAGAGGAACTTGTCATCTGAATTTAAGGTAATACCCGTTCCACGTTATTTCGGGACACCCTGTACATTGACATGTAAATCTTATTTACAATTAGACTCGGCAAAGGGGTTCATATTTTAAAGTTTATGCACCAATTTTCAAAATAAAAACACTATTGTAAAAATAGTTCTTTATATTCTTTATTATTGTACATTTTGGCGCCCTTTGCTATTTAAAATTATTGTGTCGATTGTTTTTGTTTCACTAACAAGTAAGCTCAAAATGTAAATATATTTTAATTTAATGTTGTGAAATTAAATTAAAATTAAATTAATTTCACAACATTAAATATCTATCCAAATCTTCGCAAGATTTTATTTTATTTTTTTTACATTTTAATTTAACAAAGAGCAAGTATGAGTTTTCTCTAATAAAAAATGATAAAAGTGACATAAGGCAAATTTTATGCAAGAAACTCGCGAGAGAACTCTATTTAAAAAAACGTGTATGATACTTGCGAGTTTTTACCATAGAAAACTCACGACAAAACATGTGAAGATTTTTTACAGTAAACTCGCAAGTGTCATACGTCCTTAATGCCTGTAAACTGAATTGTGGGACACCCTGTATGTTAATTTTAAATATCTTTAAAACTAATCGATCGATTTGACTTTTGTTTTTTTGTATGTTACTCTGATTAAAATATATTATAAACAAGGGTATTATTTTACTTACCATATTATGCCATTTAAGTAA
The DNA here is from genome assembly GCA_963971135.1 of Stenus bimaculatus. Lineage (NCBI taxonomy): Eukaryota > Metazoa > Arthropoda > Insecta > Coleoptera > Staphylinidae > Stenus > Stenus bimaculatus. The sequence continues at coordinate 63,784,179 of OZ020180.1, read as the reverse complement.
GATTTAGAGGTGCAACTTTTCCGTTATAGTAGGAAATCAATAAGCCAAGATCAATAGAAAATAGAATAGAAAGAAAAAATGAGATCACTGATGAAAAAGGGATTTTGTATTTGGTGATTGACACTAACTAATAGGAGCAAAATCATTTTTTTTTATTTGTAAGGATCTTGCGAACAAAACTACACAAAAATTTCAGGACAATTAATTTTCATAAAAAATAGGAGCGTTGACTGCCTTTGATAAAAGGTGAAACCAGCAAAACAAATGTTCTGAAAGCTAAATTAAAATGAATTTTAAATTAGTTGATACAGTATAGACAAGTATAGAGGTGTTTGTTTGTAAAATTGTTTTACGCATCGATGGGATCCGATCGTGTCGCTTTTCGAAAGGCGTAACTTTGTGCATGTCAATGAGCTTATTGCGAACCCCCGTGTTTGATTCGACGAGCTTGCAGTTTATATCAAAACATATTAAATGGAGTGTTACTATTGCCTTTTACTACAGGAAATATTGCCCATAAAATAAATCTAATTTAATTCCCATGAATTTATGAATCAAATGGTTGATGTACATCGTTTGAAAGATGGCGATTTTTTAAATTTTCGTATACAGGGTGATTTTTAAGTTGGTACTTTTTTTGGACAGAATGTAAAACTCAATAAAATAAGTCGTTTGCAAATACAGGGTGTCCCATAACCACACCGACAGCGCTAAGTTTTTTTTAAGCAATGTCGATGAGATCGGCCTTTAAGCACTGACGGTGAGATGTGAGATATAAAAGCTTCTGAAAAACATTTTTTTTAATATTTTATTTTATTGCTGCCAAAGTACTAAAAATTTTCTAAAGAAATTTTGTATGCATGTGTTTATACAAAAAACGCTCATGTTTTAAAAAAATTACCAATCCTCGATTAACAGAAAATGGTCTTGGATGGTACCAAAGGACATAAAACACTGGAAGAACTTTTTAAGTATTCGAAAATTTTATTTAATTTTATTTTCTTTTGTAGAAAAATTCAAGAGAAAATTTGTTTGTCTCTTATGTCTTTGTCCGAATAATTACCATTCCGTTTACCCCATATTTAATTCATATTTGCATACTGATTAAACGTGAATTTAAACTTTTAAATTAGGAAATCCAGTTGAAAAGTTTAAAAATTTTAAATTAAAAATTTCAGATACTAAAAAGGTTCTCCCGTACCATCTAAGACCATTTCCGGTTATCTAGGATTGGTAAAATTTTTACTAAATGAGCGATTTTTATAAAAATGTATGCATACATAATTTCTTAAAACTTCTTAGGGATGCATTTTTGAATATAGATAAATAGGTCCAAATCAACTTATTTTCATGTATACTATCACCAGTTAAGCGTTGTCAGTGTAGTTGTGGGACACCCTGTATATTTTGTAAATACATTTTATTCATATAAAAAAGTACACTGTATACTGATGGTAGGCGTCTTAACTAACAAATGTTCAAAATTGGCAAAATTTGCTTTTTTATTCTTATATTTTTAGTTATTTTCTTTAGACCATATTTTGATTAAATTCTTTTTGAATGGTTTATTTTAGTAATAACTAATAAGTATTTAAGTAGAAATATTTAAATTATTTTTTTTAGAAATTAATTATTATAAGTGATAGATTTCAATCCTATTATTATTCTTTGGAGTACAATTACTTGAAATAGTCGAAGGACCATAATTTCACATGCGATTAGTTATGCGCATAAAATCAATCCATTTATACCCTGTAAATTTAGAGGCATAAGAAGTGTCGACTCTACTCGAAGACGGTCCCAGGTGACGGTCCAGGTTATAACACAGATTTATGAGTTTGTTGGGAAGACACGTGGATAGAAGAGTGTGAAAGCAGATGCAGGAATTCTGCTATGCTTCTGATTCTAATTCAGATGCATGTTTAGTCAGGATACGCTTTACTTTCGTCCTAAAAACTTTCACGTTTACAAGAAAAATGGGAAGTTGTTGTTTTTTGTGTGTTTATTTAAGAAATGAAAGTTTCTTACACAAAAAATGTTTTAGTTTTATATTTATTTTATCATAATATTAATAAAATAATAAATTTTATTTGGTAATAATAATAAGTACATAATATATGATAATACAATAATTATTATTATAATAATATACCTTTACCAGATGTATTTCAGAAAAGATCAATTGAATTTCAGAAATCATCAACTGTAATTTAGAAACGTGCATTGTATTTCAGAAAACATCATTTGCAAAACAGAGTTCGTCAATTTAATTTCAGAAAGCATGATTTGTATTTCAGAATCACTAATCTTTCATTCAAAGTAAATTTTGCCGCAGTTTTGGATTACCAAAATATAATATTTTAGCTAAAGAGGCCTTCCATTGCTAAAGCACCTGAATGATCGTTGGTTCACCAGTTCTAGTTGTACATTTTTCAGAAGATATCAATTCAATTACAAAAATCATCAGTTAAAATTTAGATACGTGAATTGTATTTTAGGAGGGATCAATTGTAATTCAGAAAAAAGAATTAAATTTCACCAAGTACCAATATTGTATTTCAGAATAGTCAATTGTATTTCAGAAAGCCTTCCATTGCTAAAGCACCTGAATGATCGATTGTAAACTTAATTGTTCCACTTGTATTTCAGAAAAGACCAATTCAATTTCAGAAATCATCAATTGAAATTCAGATACTTGAATTTCAGTAAGTATGACTTATATTTCCGAATCAACAATTGTATTTCAGAAAGTATAATTTGTAAATCAGAATTCGTCAATTTGAAGTTGTCTTTTAACAATACTGCTTAATCTTAGAACAGATTATCCAATTAGAGAATAAGAACCTAAGTATAATATTTATTACTTGTGTATTGTTAAATTTTCAAAAAACATTTTTGATGATGTATGTGTCTGTTGTGGTTCACGTGCATAATCACCGCTAAAAACTCTTAGTTTCCTCATTCTTTTACAATTGGTCCTTTCTGCAATTATATTAACTTTTCTGAAATATAATTGATGATTCTGAAATACAATTGATGCTTTCTGAAATCAAATTGATTTATCTGAAATTTAATTGATGCTTTCTGAACAGCAGCGGGATAATACATTCTTTTTAATTTGCTAAACAAAATTATTTGGGAGATATTGGATAACTTAGGTCCTAACGAAAGTTTCACCACTTTTGCAAATATATTTATTAAAAATCTTGGCTTAGCTTTTAAAGAAAGAACTAACAATACGCACAAAACCAAAATACTGTCCAATTGGTTTAGTGAAGAACTTCGCATAATGAGAGAACAACTTCAATATTATAATGAGAACTACGCAAAATATAAAACGCAAGAGTCAAAATTCGCAATAATTTTCGGTAGAAATATAGAGAAGCAAAAACCAAATCAAATCAGAAACAAGGTTAAAGCATCATGGGAATTAATTAACTCATGTCGTAATATCAAAAAGAAGGAAATTAGCTGTGATATCTCATGTGATAAATTTAGCTGTTTTAGTAGTCAAATAGCAGGTAAGGTGATAACAAAAAACATACAGGTGAATGATATTGATCCTATCAAAAAATACACTCTCCTAAGCGGTCCCAAATCTTCAGACACATATTTAAAGTTTAATACTGTTTGAACCGCAGAAATACAAGATATTATTAGGAGTTTCAAAAATGGCGCGTCAAGACATTTCTATGACCTGTGGCCTGTCAATGAATGTAGTCAAATCTGTACAGGAAGCAATACTTTTAATCAGTAATATCATTAAATGCATAGAAAGTGGTATTTTTCCGGATTTCCTAGAAATTGCTATTATAGTACCAATCTATAAGAAGAGGGATAAACAAGATTTGGGAAGCTATCGTCCCATATCTTTATTACCGGTTTTTTCCAAAATTATGGAGAAATGCTTAAAACAGCAGATTGCTGATTTCTTGAAAAATAATAATCTAGTTATTGGGTTCCAATTTGGATTCAGACAAAAAAAGTCAACTATCAATGCTGTAATGGAGTTTATTGAAAATATTTTAGATAGCTTTGAGTTAGGTATATACAGTCAAACTTCCCTAACTCAAATCTTCAAGGGACTTTAAAAAAAATTCGAGATATAGAAAATTCGAGATATGGAAACACATTACAAACAAAATTCGAGTTATGGAAAAATTCAGCTTATAGAAATTCGAGTTATGGAAGTTCGACTATATTCCATTACAACTTTCATAGATATGTCGAAAGCATTTGATTGTGTTTTACATATAATACTAGTCAGGAAATTGTATTCTTATAACTTACATCCATCTAGCTGTAAGATGATTTCATCATATCTCTCTCAGAGATACAAGGCAGTTAACTTTAATAATCAATTATCGGAACAATTACCCATAGTACATGTGGTCCTATAAGGTTCAATTTTAGGTCCACTTCTTTTTCTTGTATTTGTAAATGACCTTCCTAACCAACTGGGTTGCTAAAATAGTTCTTTACGCGGATGATATATCTTAGACCAATACTAGCGAGAGATTTGATGATGTCATCCTGAATAACTTGGAGACGCAACCGAGAGCATTAGACTGGTTCAGTAGTAATCAGCTTCGCGTTAATGAAAACAGGTTCATATCATATTCGCACTCAAAAATCATAATGCTACAGAATTAACAAAATTTCATACTAATGCAAATTTTCTAGGTTTTCATGTAGATGATAAATTACTATGGCATAACCACATTGATCATGCATAGGCGTTTTAAAATATGGGCTAATAACATGGGATCATTCGGCGGGTTGTCAACGCGTTTTTGGTTTACAGAGAACAGCAACACAATCATTACACATAGTGTAAACATGATCCAAAAATATTCTTTTGTCGTTTAACAAGAAATCAAAATGTTGTGCGATTTTGGGGAATCAAATTGTATAACAAATTACCTAATAACCTGAAAGAACTACCATTAAATAGTTTAAAAAATGGTCTAAGGTCATTTCTATTATTAAAAGCCTATTATAATATATGATATTGAAGAATACTTAAACGATTCTTTTGAATAGAATCGATCGAGATGGTTGTATACCGTTTCATCGACAATACACTTTCATCGACATAGCCTTTTCATTGAATGCAATTTCATCGATAGTCCGTTTCATCGACACAGACGTTTCATCCACATGGAAAATTCATCGACAAAGACTTTCATCGACATTACCTTTTCATCGACAACCATTTCATCGACAAACCTTTTCTTGGACAAGGACGTTTCATCGACATTACTTTTTCATCGACACAGACGTTTCATCGACACTACATTTTCATCGACAAACCTTTTCTTGGACAAGGACGTTTCATCGACATTACTTTTTCATCAACAAGGACGTTTCATCGACATTACCTTTTCATCGACACTACCTTTTTATCGAAAAACCTTTTCTTCGACAACGACGTTTCATCGACACTACTGTTCTTCGACAAGGACGTTTCATCGACATTACCTTTTCATCGACAACCGTTTCATCGACAGTACCTTTTAATAGACAAGTCTTTTCTTTGAAAAGGACCTTTCGTCTACAAACAATTTAAACGACATTACAATTTCTTTGTAATTCTAACGAGTTGATCTCGGTTCACTCGATATTTTATGTCTCTCTCTCTTACGCATAAAAACGTTCATAAAGTGGAAAAGAGATAGAAACTGCAACCATAGTAATGCAGTAAACAATCCACCATTCTCGGCATGTTAGGAGTTATAAACTTCCACTTTTGAGGTTGAATTCTGTAAGCCAACAATTTGATATCGATTGTGAATTGATTCGTCAGATATTTTTTGTCTCCCAAACAATCTACCGTTTTCGGTACGTTCGACATTACAGAATTCCACCTCTGTTGTTCATTTCGGTAACGATTTCGGTTTACGGTTTCGGTTTACGGTTTTTGATTTGGTACCAGTTGAAGTCCTGATAAAAATTATATTTTAACAATTATTTTATATAAATATTAAATAAAATAGTTTTCCTCGATTCTATTCTTTTTTATAAAAATTCTAAAACCGGTTCAAACTGTTTTTTTTTTGGGAAAACTGGAATTTGAAGACCGGTTTTTCAAAAAGTCGGTTTTTGTATAAACCCAAGTCGGAAATACACTTCATGCTTTCTGAAATACAATTGGAAAAGCAATAGTGTTTGTAATAGATTTTAGGATCGGTTAAATATACAAGGCGAGCCAACGAAAAAGAAGCATTTTGAAACAACAACCGAACCTGTCAAATTAAAGTTGAAGGGGGACATTTTTTGCAATAGAGCTTCCGCCAAAATCTATTTATGCCTGTGCATTATAAACAAATCCCCAAAACTGTTAGGGTAAGTAATACCTCATTGAAAATATCTTTCTACCACAAACTACATACAGGGTGAGCTAAAATGATTGTGGTCAATTCAAATTTCCCGCCTAAAAATCTGGGGAATTTGTTTGCTTCAAGTTCATAGTAACACAAAATCAAAATCAAAACAAAGTAACTAGACTTCACAAAAGCAGAGGGGTAGGTTAATTTTTACCCTTGTGTCAAAACTTCAGATTTTAGAATTACGTTATTGTGCCTTCTATTTCATAAACGTTAGTTTTTATCAAAATTAATTTGCGTAAATCTTTGTTTTGTGTTAGCATCTGCGTCGAAAATGAAGGAAAACATTTTAAATATTTGACATTTGCTGTGAAATTAGAGATTTTGGAAAAAAATTGTTACGCCATTGGATTACTAGGAGATTTTCTTTTTAAGATTTCAGTTATACCAACCTGCGTATTTGATTGCCTACATATAAAACCACAATCATTTTAGCTCACCCTGTACTAAAAATAACACATTTGCAAAAAATGCTCCTCAAAAAAGTTCAAAAATTACTTGAGTAATTTAAAAAATTACAATTTTATTCAGGTATTTGTATAATTTAAAATGAGTTTTGGCAATTTTTATCAGGTTCTGATGAAAAAAAATGTTTTTCTTAATTTTCAAAAAAATGTAAGTGGTCTCAGTTCTAAGTTTATTAGTAGAATTATCTCAGAAAGTTTCAAAATAGTTTAAAGTTTTAGTGTTTTAAAAGTTAAAATTTTTGAGATTGTTTCACAATTTTGTCAAAATTTTAGAACCATATGCATCAAATCTTTTTTCAAGAACTAAAGTTATAAAATTGTTAGCTCGAAAACTCTAGGCAAGACATTTGGCACACCCTGTATATGTAAGTATGTGCATATTTATAATTTGTATACAAATCAAAAGAAAACTTATTTATGTGTTTTATATCGAGCCAATATTAGATATTTGTATGATAAAAGGGACTTTTATTTTTATTAAAAATGCAATTAACTTCTTGCAAAAATCTGCAATAACCTTATTTACTGTCTATATTGATCAAAGCGAGGATTTGAGATTTCTTTTTAGTTTTCATTTACTTATGAAAGATATTATTTTAAGTAAAATAACTTGTAATAAATTGAGTTAGTAGCTGCGCTTCCTTTGAAATTAAGTGCATTTTACATTAGAGCAAACCTTGTTGTAGCCGCTAACTTTGTTAAACACTTAAATTTAAAATGTTATTTTTGATAAGAAATAAGAAAAGCTTAATAGCGATGATCAATAAGAAACAAGATGAGAAACTCCGTGACGCAAATCAAAAATAAAATTGTGTTATATTTGCCTATGTACCGGTGATGACTTTTGATGGAATATACGAACTACACGGAAATTCGGTTTTACGATTTTTCTGTATGTATGTTTTCAGATAGGCTCTCTCACAGCTTTCTACTGATTTACCATGACATTCGAATGGCAAATGCAATTTTATTTTATATGCGATCTAGAAATGATTTAATATTGAACACTCTTAAGTGTTGTATACAAAATTTCATATAATTTAATGAAGCTCTTCCTCTACACAGGCGTTCATGTTTATATTGGGCTTATCTTTCGTCATTAAATTTAAAGCTTAATTGTGTTTTTATTGTTATTATTATCACCAAGCATTTTTTCCTTATAATTAATCTAAAAAATAATTGGATAATGTAAGCTTAGTTAAAGAAATTTTCCCTTTTTATGATTACATCGGGCCACGTTGATCTCATCTTACGAGATAATCCCATTTCGCTTCGTTGCATCCACCGACAGTAATATCTTTCACTGGATTTCTTCCATATTCAACAAGTAAGAACGGGCATATTTGTATTGAGATATTCAAAAGGAATGGAATAAATGGGGTGTTATTGCTATATGCAGTCGAATTTTTCAAAAATGCGTTCAGTCAAATAATTTCACTTCCACGAATGGCTAGTGTAAACTGCAATAAATATTTACTGACACGAAAATTCATAGTAAATTTTAATAAATATTAATTTTTTAAATTTTAATTTAATCCAAGGGCTAGTTGCACATATAATAAAATGGATATGCGTGTGTGTATTTAACTATATAATTATTTTTATCAGATTACAGACAACACAGCAATTTTTAATTAGACATACACATTGATGACAACAGAGAACAGCATATGAAAATAAAGCACGATGATTATCTTTTACATCCCTTATTGATAATATTTAATTATCAAAATTTTGTAGTAGTTATTCCACCGAAACTATTTTATCAATAAAATATGCAAATAATATTAGAAATAAAATATAATGATTTTTTTTTTAAATTTAAAATGATTTTTTTAAACTTATATTTTATATTAAGTTGTTCTTATTTTATTTTTGTTCATACTTTATTTATTGTATTTAAATAAAAAAATATGTATAGTTTAAATTTAAAATTAAATGGAAATGAAGTATTTCTAACTCAAATATTCAGGCTGAATCATTTAACTTAAGACAAGTATAAATTACTAAACTAAAAAGATTTAGAAAAATAGAGTTTCAAAATAAAGTTGATTGGTTTAAAGAGGGAAATTATTTGACAGATTTTTAATTTAAAAAATTTCGGTAAAAAATTTATTTTGGCTCTTGACAAGAAAGTATATATAAGTTCTTTGTTTTTCCCCCTTTAAATAAAAAACAAATTTATTGAACTAAAAAAATTTTCAATGTCCGGTTTCACCGAAAATGATATCAACTATTTTAAATTAAACACCTCGTTTTCCCAATATGTACAAACATACAGGGTGGTGATAAAGTTTGGAACCAAGGTCATAACTTCCGTAAAAAATTTTTTTGTAAAAATCGCTCGGACACAATTTTTGTTTTAAAAATGCCATCTTTTGGAACGAAAAAAATATTCATGACGTCACTGACAACTTCACTATGACGTCATTATCAATTTTTTTAAATGGCAACCCCTACTTTTTTTACACCTTTTTCATAGACCTTTTTATCATATTTCAACCATTTTTGAAAAAAAAAATAAATTTACTCAAAAAAAAATTATTAATTCTTAATGAAAATATTACAAAAAAAAGTACATTTTTAATTTACAAGTAACAAATTTTAACGAAAATGTTCAAATTGTTCCCCATTGACCATTTGGCATTGTCCCATTCGAGTGTAGACACTCTGAATACTATTGTTAATAGCTTCTTCGTCAATTTGTTGCAATTCCGTCCTAATTCTAAGCTCCAATTCTTGTAAAGGGCATTAGGTCGGGAGATCGCGGAGGCCACTCAATTGGTCCCCCCCCCCCCGGACCTATCCATTTGTTGGGAAACGTGGTGTTAAGGAATTCTCGCACCGCCCTGCCAAAGTGTGGAGGAGCCCCATCTTGTTGAAACCAAATGTTTTGGTTAGGAATGTTGCGATTTTCATAATTGGGGAAAATACCAAGTAAAACTGGTAGCAAATCAGTCCGCAAAAAATTCAAGTATCTTTCGGCAGTAAGGTTTTCATTAAAAAAGTAAGGTCCTATAAAACGTCTGCCAATCATTCCCACTTCCCACCCATACATTTAACTTTCCCTGTCTTTGACTATGGGATTCTACGGCCCAATGAGGATTTTCCTGTGACCAATACCTACAATTATGTCGATTCACTGATCCATTCAATTGAAAGGTAGCTTCATCGGAGAAAATTATACTACTTAAAAAATTTGGATTTTGATCACATCGCGCCATCATTTCTTCACAAAATTGCAGTCGGCGATCGGGATCATCTTCATTTAACTCTTGTATGAGTTTAATTTTGTATGGGTGATACTTTTCCTTTTCTAATAATTTTGCTACATAGGAATGATCCACATTATTATTTCTTGAAATATCTCTTGTTTAAATATTGGGATTTTCTTCAATCGCAAGTAATAAATTTAATTTGGTTTCTTCATTCACTTGAGGCCGTCCTTGTCGAGGCAAATCTCCTACAGATCCTGTTTCTGCAAATTTGGTAACTAACTTACTTACTGTAGATCTTGAGATTTGCGGTCTATTTGGATATTGCTCATTAAACAAAGCACAAGCTTCCCCATGGGTTCTTTTTCTATCGCCGTATCCTACCATAATTAAAATTTCGATTCTTTCGCGTTCGCTTAAACGAGGCATTTTTAATTTCGCAAAACTTAATAATTGTTGATTATTATTAAACAAACGAAGTAAGCTATTCAAGCATTGGTAAATGGATTTAAAATTTTATTTGCCATACAAAATAACGTCAACTAAAGCACTTTTATAAAGGCAATTTTTATTTCAATAAATTTTGAATATCAAAAGCTTTTTCAAATTTATAATAAATTACAATTTTATTTAAAGTTTATTATTACTCAAACATTTTATTTTAATTACCTTTTTCATTAAAAGTTATTTAAAATTAGTTTTAAGAAAATTCCAATTGTGTAAAGAGGAACAATTCGAATATTTTCAATAATAATTTGTTATTTTTAAACTAAAAATTAGTTTAATTTATTTTTCTTGCCATATTTTCATTGAGAATTAATAATTTTTTTTTGAGTAAATGTATTTTTTTTTTCAAAAATGGTTGAAATTTTTTTAAATATTTTTATGTGATCATTAATATGATAAAAAGTTCTATGAAAAATGTGTAAAAAAAGTAGGGGTTTCCATTTAAAAAAATTGATGATGACGTCATAGTGAAGTTATCAGTGACGTCATGAATATTTTTTTCATTCCAAAAGGTGGCATTTTTAAAACAAAAATTGACCTGTCCGAGCGATTTTTACAAAAAAAATTTTTACGGAAGTTATGACCTTGGTTCCAAACTTTATCACCTCCCTGTATGTATTATTAAACATTGGCCAACTTTACGGTATGTTTCTGAGAAAAAAAAATAAAATATTCTTTTTATCCAACTTATTTTTTTAAATAATTTATATTGTATATCCAAATCTTGGCAAGAATTTTTAGTTTATTTTAAAAAAATGTATTATTTTTGGTAAAAAAATATAAAACTTGAAATTTATACCTTCATGTTGGATGTTGGTAAAGTTGTAATCGGAAAAATTTTTTTTGAAGTGATAGAGGAAGTGAAACTAAGCATTTTTGACTTATATAAAGTATTGTCCGCAAATGCTTTCTTAAAAAGTAATACCACGTCAAAATATTTCAAAAAAAAATACTTCTTTGTAAATAGAATAAATACTACAAGAGAAATTAATTTGAAATTTTGGCGATATTTTTTCACACAAAACAAAATGCTTAGTTTTACTTCCTCCACCACCCCAAAAATTTTGTCACAGTTATTGAAGGACACCCTATATACAGGGTCCGCCAAAAAATGGAAACACCTCAATATTTTTGAATCGTATTGAACTTTAAATAAAAGTTTATTCAATTTGAACAAGCTACCATTTTAAATTTATTAGTGGCACCTAACTTTCGTTTTTTTAAATGCAATACCCTATATATTTTTATATTTTTTGATTATACATTTATATTTTTAACTTTTGTAGAAATCATTTTATAAAACTCGTTGTTCTTGAGTTACAAGCATTTCTTTAATATTAATTAATAAAGGTAAGATACAGTCGAACTTCCATAACTCGAACTTCTATAAGTCGAATTTTGTTTGTAATGTGTTTGTAAAAATATTCGTTTTTAATTTGATTCGACTTAGAGAAGTTTGAATGTATTAACTTTTTATAAATATTTAAGAGTTACTTTAAGTTAAATTTAAAATTAATTCACTTATACTTTTGTTTAAACTAATTTTTTAAATTTTAAATATGGTTCAAAAAATATTTAGGCGTTTCCATTTCTTTGGCGGACCCTGTATATAGTTTTATACTTACCAATGTTTAATAATATGAACAGAAAATAGGATGTTACATTTATAATAGATATGTAACTTCTGGTGAAACCGAAAGTAATATTGAAAATGTTTTCAGTACACAAATGGTTTTCTTAGCCCATATGACATACATATACTAAAATAATCTTCTATTTTCATAAATAATGAAATGACAGGGTGGCCCTGGTTTTTATACACCCGATGTATACAGTGGTTGAAAAAAGTATTGAAACTTTTAATTATTTCCCAAATGTCCCAGTTAACTTACACTTTTTCTTTATCAAATGTTTACTTACAATAAATACAAGAGTTTTCTCGGTTTTATTTCTTGAAATTGTGTTTAATCGATTTTATTTTTGTCACATTCAAGTTTTTGCTAGAAAAACGTATGGAAATTTATTTCCATTCTAATTTAAATCACTTTATTTTAAATAATTTGTTCAAAACAGTAAATTAGTACAGTAGTATGTAGTATTTGCTTAAAAATGCTCAAAAGCTGTTATTTTTCTAAAAACTTTAAGCAAAAAATAATTGTCCTCTAACTGAGTGGTAACTGACAAATCATTATTTTTTTTAAATAACCACAAACCGTATAACTTTTATTTGAAACATTTTTCTCAAGAATGCTTACTTTCAAAATAATTAACTATTTACTTATGTAAAAAAATATGCTCCATAAACCTGTGAAAGAAAGCATTAATACGCAATAAAATGGATGGTTGCTATTTAAAAAAAGTTAAGTGATTATCGCCTGAACTTGAACTTGCAGTTTAGGGTCATGAAAATACAGTCGAACTTCCATAACTCGAACTTCTATAACTAGAATTTTGTTTGTGATGTGTTAGTAAAAATATTCGATTTTAACTATGCGATATAATTTCTATATCTCGAATTTTTTTAAAGTCCCTTGAAGATTTGAGTTAGGGAAGTTTGACTGTATTTCAAAAAATGCGTCACTAAAGGTGAGTTTATGCTCAACTAACAACTAACCACTAACAATTAAAAAGATAAATGCATACAATGACTCTGTAAACCATTTTTTTTTATAATTTTATATAAAAGAGTACCTTTTAACTTGAATTTTGCAATTTGAATTTTTGGTCTAGCACTTAAAATGGCTTCGCAATTAATTAACAAAGTTTATGAAATAGCGCGTCGCTACTTTTTTTCTTGCGAGCTGAGTGGCGTCATTACTTCCTAGTCGCCTCGCGCGGGTTATACGGTCGGCAAAAGTGCTAAAACTGTGCGGCTTCGATTAGAAGATCGGCAGGTGAAAAAAAATCGCGGTTTCTTGATTTGTCATCTACATACCGCGCTACATCAGGAAACGAGCGCTTTTTTTGATATCTTAATTTTTTCTGTACTTTTGGCGCCCTCGAATTTGTAGTTTGAAATTAGTGCTTTTTCGACGCCGATTTTGAAAATTCGTAAATTATGATCCCGACCGTGTATAATATTCCAATGTTTTTTATTTCCCTTCTTTCTTTATTATTTATGCGAGAAAAAATCAGCACGATTATATTTTACCCCTTGACTTGAAAAAAAAATCCCAAGTGAAATGTTAATAAAATAGCTCAAACGCTTTGGTCAGCCCCCTCTGCAGCCGTCAGTTTTTAAAATTTTCTCAATTTTACATCAGATGATCAAAGAACAACAATATTTGTGGTGTAATGAGCATAGTGCATTTTTAAATTTTGCGCGGTTAAAAAGTTATGGCGTAAAAATGTAAAAATGTTGAATTTAGGAGTCGGCGGCTCCCGTCGGTCTATTTTTTAACGGATTTTCATTTTTAAAAATTCTGATAAATCTACTCTCGGTATTAAAACCGCCCACGCATAGGGTTTTTAAATTTTGTAAAACAACGAAATCTTAAATTTTTTAAGATCGCATTTAAAAAAGTCGCAATTTTATTCGAGTTTCGGTTTAATCAGTCCCTCAAATTTTATTCTACCCTAACGCAATGTACATTTTCTGAAAGCTTTCATGGCCCACTTTACGACAAAAAAAGAATCACTTCGCTATCTCCTTTCGTTATCGAGTTATGGCCGAAAATGTAGCAAAAATATGCAAAATCTCCGTTTGGAACCAAAATTGCGGTCTGAAATTTTTCACTTTTCACAAAATAATTAATATCTTCGAAACTATTAGCACCACCGAGACGTTTAATAGTATAAAATTACGTCGTCCAGGCCCGTATTTGTACCAAAATTTTGCCAAAACTTTGCCATTTTTTTTTTCAAAAAAACTGTTTAACCGATTTTAACCAAATATTTTTTAAAACGCGTCTATCCATGGTGTTTACCTTTGGTAAAAATTTGAAATCGCTAATTTTTATAGTTTTCGAGAAAAAGAATAAAAATCGATTTCCATGAAAAATTTTAAGCCTTAAAAATATCTCAATAAATATTTTTTCGAATCTTTTCAAAATCTACCCCGCAAATGAAAGATAATAGAAAATAGATGAAATGTAGGGGGTCACTTGCCCTCTACACCCCCCAAAAAAATGTTACACCCCAAAAACTCAAACAAAACAAAATTTTTCTAGGTAATGTACCTTAAAAAATAATTAAATTTTAAAAAATTTAATAAGATAATATGGATAATTTTTACAAACTTATCTGTACGAATTTTCGTTATTTAATTTTAGTTATTAAACGAAATATGAATTTTTTACAATACACCTTTTCTCATTTGTTAGAAAGCCATATTTTATATAAAAATTCATATCTTTTGAATAAAAAGTCGTACTGCCTGGAATTTTTTTTATTTTTTTCTTATTTCTTTATACTACAAACTGCAACCGAAAATAATTAACTTTCAAATTTTTAATTTGAAACGCTACACACTTGTAAAAACCACCTAAAGTTGTATAACATTTAAAATGAAATTTCATAAGTAAAAAATTATAAAGATGTAAATTTTAAATTAATAAATAATTCTCCTACTTTAATTAATAACTAATAGTAATATTTTATGAGAGTATTAAAAGATAATAAGTATAAAAACGTCTAGAAAGAATCAAGTGCACTATACGCGTGTACGAAACGGACAGCGTTCGGAAGAAATGACGTCAGAATACATCGCGTAGTTGAAGCGGCGGGGCTAATTTTTTTAAAATTCAAACGTTTATATTTACGTTAATATTTGTCGTATCGAATTGAAACAAAAAACAACTTATTTATAATTATGATTTCTAAAATGTAAGATATAAAAATTATTTTTTTCGTTTTTCTTCCTCATTGCAGTTGAATGTTTATACTGCCTATACTGTTTATAGGCAAAATTTCGAATTTATAATTAGGAGTTGCTAGTGGTTAGTGAATCTAGAAATACACATGCTTGATCTTTGAAGTTGACAGTGTCTGTTTAAATTTTTGCCTCTGACGAATATAATAATATCATATAATTGATAGTGAAACCTTTAGCGGAAGTGATTTGGAAGTGCTGAGGAGTTGGTGAAGCTTTTTCAACCCTTTCATAACCAAATCGACAATTTGAAATATCGCGTCGCATATGTCAAATTTCTTAATGCTTAGTGGAGTATAAAAACACTCACATTTTATGCTAGTAGTTGACTGTTGGTTAGTGGCTAATTGTTAGTGGTTAGTGTTAGTTGAGCATAAACTCACCTTTAGAATCGTACAACTTTTATTTGAAATATTTTATGGTAAAAGGTTTAATTTCCAAAATAAAGCCGCGTTGCCGAAGTTTATGTATTGAAACTTGTAACTTCCAAATTATTTACTTTAGAAGAATAAAAAACAAGTTCTGTAAACCTCTGAACGCAAGCTATAATAATATGCAATAAAAATGGGTTGCCCCTATTTAAAAAATGTTAAGTACTTATAGCCTGACCTTCATCTTGCTATTCAAGATCATGGGCAATATTTCCAGATAATGCGTTACTAAGAATCGTTCAACTTTTATTTAAAACATTTTTTTCAAAAATGTTTCATTTAAAAAATAAACGGGCGTTGCCGAACTTTTTGTACACCCTGTATACTTACCCAATAAATGTTATTTAAAAAAATTCTGTACATATTTTTTTCAACATTTTTTAAAAGGTCTAGAGCCAGATGTCCATAAAATCACTCGAAGATTCGATCTATTTGGATAAAATACTTCGAAATGCTCGAAATTATGTCAAAACTCCTGTAATGAAACCACAAAAATGATGTATTTTGGTTATTGAAATCAGTAAAATAAAAATTCACCAAAACTTAAAAATCTCGAATCCTGACTTAAGTCCCCTATACCAAACTTCAGAGAAAATACCTGTGTTATAGGGTGTAATATACTAAAGATGAAAAGTAAGATCTTTATTAGTTTTGTGAGTCGAGAACAGGATTTCATAAAAAGCGGGACATTTGTCGTGTGTGAGTAGAAGCGAGACGAAAATAGTTTCCATGGAAATATAGTCAATAATCCTCCGTTTTCGATACGTTGGGAGTTACAAACGTCCACTTCAGGTTCGAAGCCTTTCCAAGAACAATTTTACATTAAGATTAATTTAAAATAAAAAAATCAAAGATTTACGATGAGGATTAAGGTACCGTCATCCTTCATCCGTAATTTATGTTTTTTCAACAGCAGAATATCCCGTTTGGGAAAGATCTTGTCATACTAAAAAGTTAGATACTATTTTACAAAAAAGTTTTAGTATAATTACTGGATGTCTTAGATCAACATTAACTAGTTAGGTGATTTTAAGTTAGGTTAATTTAAACTAAACTAAGTAGGCCTTACTGGGATAGTTTCTCTAAATACAAGATGGATGTATGAATGCAAGATTCAATAAAATAACATTTTACATATGGTAAAACTCCAGAATTTAATCATCAAAAGTCTAGTAGCAGCCTTTTACCTACCATTCGACCTCCTCAGGGATCTAAATCTATAAACAGAATGAAGTTATGGGAACAATCATTAAATGAGAAAGATCGGAACTTATTTTTACGTCCCAAATAATGTCTTCCTCATGATGTTAATGAAGATTTAAGTTTTGGAAAAGCCTGAATTAATTACGTTCATCGGTTAGTCAATATGAAACATTGGGGCTTCTATGATGCCTCTCTTTCTGATTCATGTGGTGAAGAATATGGAACATCTTTTAATTTGTCCACAACTTGAAACTTTAAGAAATAAATTTGAATCGTCTGAAGCAAGTCTGTTTGCAATTAATTGTGCAAAGTTTTGGTCTAGTGTTATTTAAGTTCATAATTTATTTATGATTTCTTTTTGGACACGAATATATAGCTTTGTCAAATTAAAGTTTTCTACACGTATATATAGTATGACTTTAATTAAATGGAGTAATATAATTTTGTTTAAATATAATCATATCTTTATCTACTATGCTAGTTAATATTAACTTAAGTGAAACTAATCCATATACCTGGCAATCTTTAGAAATAATTGCTGCAACCCCGTTTTAGTTCGGTGATGCGTAATTTAGTTGATAAATGTGCAAAATGAGTATTATTACCTATTTAAGTAAATGGCTGGGATAAGTAATTGTATAAATTTTAATACCCATAGGTTGCGCTAATTAGAAGATTATTTTCTTTATATGTGAATGATTCTGGATTTCACGTATAATACTTTACTCAAAAAATAAGTGCATTACCCCAAAACATATAAGTCTTTAATTTAGTAAATTTTATCTTTGTTCTACTTCAATTATCCTAATATACATATATTTACAATTGAACACTGAGGTTAACTTTCATAATTAAAGAAATGCATACTTTTAGTTTATGCAATATAGATTACTATAGCGTTGTAGAGATTACTATAGCGTTTGTGATAAATTTCTGGAGATAATATTTACACTTTTTCTTATAAAATTTAATTTATGAAAAATGAAGCTGGTGGAGATTACTACTCAGTAATCTTTTCCCAATGGACAACCGCCTTTTAAAGTAAAAAATTTCCATAAAGATGTAATTTAATAGCAAATCTCCTTTTTACAACCATTTTATACGCAACAAATGAGTACTAATCCGATAATAAAGCTGAAAGTAGAGCTCAGTTCATGCAGTGTTTACCCCATATATTTCGATACTCTAACAAAATTCAATTGCATTTTATTTGTGGAAGTTTGGATTTTAGCTTTTATTTACTTTAAAATTAATCTGCGGATATTGGGTTTATTAAAATTTTATTGTTTTATAGGAAAATTATTTATTTCAGGACTGGTTTAATCATTAATTTATAAGCCGAATGAATTAATTACTACCATTTTTTTAAATTAATAATCAGTATTCTTCTAAGTAATTTTATGATAATCAAAGCTTCAAAGCTAATAGCAAAAAATGAAAGATTCTTAGCATAATTGATAGATTTAGGTTTCTATTAGCCAAAGAAGGATAAAAACCCGGAAAATATGATTAGGTAAAATTAAATTTAAAAAAGTAGTAATAAATCCTTACTTAGGAACTTAATGCTTTACTTAGAACTAAGTACTTTTTTAAAACAATAGCCGTATAACTATTCGAATTTATGGTATGAATAAAATTAAAATATAAATAATGTTTTGTTGTAGATTTTAGTAATAGATTCTACATTTTCATGTGTAGAATAATCCTCATCATTAAAACTTCAATTTTATTATTCAAATAAATAATTATTTTTTCGTGTTTTGTTTGTTTATGCGAAATAAAATGCAAATTCTTTAATTTAAATCCTGAGCTTTCGAATTGTTTTATTTTCATAATTATTTTCTTTATTAATTTTTATTCACCAAACTTTTAAAGTAAAAAGTTTTACTATTCTTGTAAAAGATGCTTTTATCAGTTAGAAAAGTGTGTGCCGTTTAAGTTATTTTTGTAATATTTCACAGAAAAGCCGCTGCAGTTGCAATTTCTACAAAAGTTTTAATAAAGAAACACAACGAAGAGTCTAGAGAATTATGTATAATTACTAATTCAAAAAGCTAAAATTAATACATGGAAACTAATTTAAAATAATAGAATTTTAAAATTATTTTATTTTTCGTCCTATTGATGAGTATTTAAGGATTTTCTGGCCGAAGTAGAATGGCAAAAGCCCGTTTATAAAGCTGCTTTATAATAAAACAAACATTTAAAGATGCTCGTTTTCTTTTGGCAATTTAAGTATTTCAATTTAAGTACATTCCGTTTTTCTTAAGCATTATGATTTTACTTTTATAGATGAAAATTACTATCTTCTTTAAAGCAAATACAGAATATAGAGTAAATTCATTAAATTCTTTATATGCTTATTTTTTATTTTATTAATTTACTTTTTGCAGTAAGTAATTAACTCTTGTCAAAAAGTGATTTGCAATAATGTGATGAATCCAGCTATAAAATCAATTAAGGTTTTTTTTAAAATGTGTCAAAAATATTTTTTATTTTCGTACTCATTGTTTTCAATTTTTTGTGTTTAAATTAATAAATTATCTCTTATATTTAAATTAAAATAAATTAATTATATTCACACTAAAATAATATGGCATAAACACGCAAGAATACAACATCATTTTAAATTTATTACATTTCATCGGTTTTATTTTATTTATTCGTTACATAAAAAGAAACCTATTATAATACAATTTATTATTTTAAAACTACGAAATAACATATTATATAATATTATACATTTTCCATGAGAGAAAATAACTTATTTATACATAATGTATTAAGATATCTAAATAAAATTAAAAGGTAAGAATACAATCTTGATCCGAAGTACATCCCACATAATATGCTAAATGTACTAATAAAAATCTTAATTTCGGATATATTTTACAATTTTTATTTTGTATCATTTACATTTCGTTGCCATTAGCTGATTTTATTATAAAAAATAAAATAAAAACTGTGTTGATGGGTGTTAGAAAAATTAAAAGAGAATTTTGCTGTTGTACTTCATCCTTAAATTTTATTACTCAAAATATCACGACTGGTTTCGGCTTTCGCCATCATCAGGGTGAACTACAAAATACAAAAAAGGGGGGTCACATATTGGAACATTTATAAGCAAAATATTTTTGAACAATTCGCATATTCTAAAACGTTAAAAAATCTTTTTTAAAAAATCCAGAAAAATTTTTACATTACAAAATCACATTGTGCACACATGTCAAATAATCTTCCTACACTAGAGTTATCATCCTGAAGTTAATTTCCTCTTTTTTCTTCCTGAAAGTTAACTCAAAAATTATAAGTGTAATACAAACCATTTTCTTCCTCACGAATAAAATAAATTCTATATCATGTTTTTTAAAAAAAATAATTCTCTTCAAAAACTTTCCAACAATTAAAAAATATTTTATTTATAAATGTTTCAATATGTGACCCCCTTTTTGAATTTTGTAGTTCACCCTGATGTTGGTGAAAGCCGAAACTAGTAGTGATATTTTGAATAATAAAATTTAAGGATAAAGTACAACAGAAAAATTCTCTTTTAATGTTTCTAACATCCATCTACACATAACATTTCCTTAAAATGAATCAGTACAATCATTTATGTGAAATTTAAAAACTGTGAAATATGCTTTGCATTTTTTTTTTCAAACCACAAACTATTTTGTAAAAAACATTCAGTTTTAAAGTTGCATAAAATAAATAATAGTACATAGCATGTATGATCTTTTTTAACAGAAATTAAGTATTTTCAAAAATGGACACAAAGCGCAAAATAGACCATATTTTACATATTTAAACCATTTTTAAACTTTAGTTTTTTTTGCATAAGTGCAAGTAGATATAAAAGTATAAATTATAATTTTTCCAAAAAAAATCTCAACTTCTATTTTGTAACCGATCGCGTCCCCTAAAAGGTTACACTACAATTTTATGTTTTAAAGTTATTTGACCATCAAAATTGTAAGACGTTTATATTATCTAATTGCCAGATTATCAGTGGTCAAAAAGAGAGACATAATCCACCAACGCAACGTCAAAAAATAAACATTTTTGTTTAAGTAATTTAAAACATAGACCAGGTGGTACAAGCTGATTCAAAAATGGTGTATTTTCCAACATTTTCCGTGCCAAATACTAAATCCACTATCCAGCGAATTTTTCTGGCGAATCAATTTATGCGATTTACATATGTTCTATAAATTATGATTTTTGGTGTTTGTAATGGTTTTGTTTAATACATTTTTTGGTATTACGGGCTTCCATTTTAAAAAGGCTAGTAATCATTATAAAAAAATTAGAAATCCTAAAATATCTTTTATGAATCATGGATTCCTCCCAAAAGAAATCTGAAGAATATCATCATTATTTCTAAAACATCTGCCTTGTAATTTTTTTAAATTTTATCATTTTTATTTATTAGGAGTATAATATACATATACAAAGATTTTAAATAGGGAAAAGACCATCACTGCATAATAAGAAAACAAATTGTGACCTATTTACAACGAATAAAACTTCAAAGGATATTGAATTAGCAATAGAAGTATTCACAAAAAAATACAAAAAGCCGACTGGGTTGCTACTTCATGAAATAAATCAAACCCCTCACTACGAAAATTACTGGAATAATTTTTTTAAATCTACGGATCAGCATTCAGCATATGCCGAATGTGCAATACCGTTTAGGGCACCAAATTTCCTACGGTGAGCTGATGGACTAACTGGAAAAGGTGCTTTATAGTATCTTACAAAAAATTGCAGAAAAAAGAAAATTGAGAAAAACATGACAAATGGAAAGAAGCGAGATTAGCAAGAGAAATTTAAATAAAACAATTAAAGAACTGAAAGAAATCTCTATGGAAGACTACTAAATAACTAAAAAAGGTACTATAAACCGATTCAACAATCAGAGATGAAAAGAATCAATGGACAGGAAATTACAAGGAAAAAATAGAGGTATTCGTCAAACACTTGCAAAAAGTTTTCGAATCACTTAGCTCAGAAGCCAGGATTGAAGATGAAGAAGAAAGAATCCCCTTTTCAGATGGAGATGCCCATTGGGAAGATAAAAAGCGAGAAAAACAATTCTAAAAGAAATCAACAAAAAGAAAGCTCCTGGTTTTGATCTAATCACCAGAAAATTTTTACAAGAATTATCCACCAAATGTTTTTAACTCATAACATGTGTATGCATACAATGCAATATACTACGAACACGGTACTTTCCATTAAACTGGAAAGTTGCATAAGTAATTATGAGGCCACTTCTTATAGACCAATAAACTTATGCAGGCCTCCCGTACCACCTCTTTATTTCAAGAAACCCTTATCGTAAATTAAAGAGAGAAAAATTACCACCCAAGTGAACCTAAAAAAATCTTTTGTTGTAATTCGTAATTTCGAAAATAAGCCGAAACCAGAAGTAACTTTGTAATTTTATTTGGCAACTTAGGTCAAGTGTGGTTTTGTCAGAAAGGTCTTTTTTATTTCTTTCCTGTATAAAGTTGGGCGCGCACTGGGGTGGTATGGCGAGTGGCATTTTTGGAACGCGTTATAACGGATACTGTGGCACTCGATGGAAGTGGTGAAGCAGATGGCATCCCACTACGTGGCGACTTTAGTTCGCGCTATTGTATTGTATTTGTTAAGTCTTTCGGAGATGCCACTTGCCACTTCAAAATTTTCTCAAAAATAAGTATCTCATATTACCCAGATTCTGGTCAAATCATTTAAGTTTAAATATGTTACATCGGTTGTAATGGACAATTACCAGCTTATTTGTTTCGAATTAAAGGCCTTTAATTTTAACCAGAATCTGCCTATTGGTCCTCTTAGTTAACAAACAGAGTATAAACAAAATTCCCTAGTCTTAAATAGACTTTTACGCATATTGAAAAAAGATAATTTAACACATGGCAAATAATTCAGAAGCAATTAGTATATGCCCTAAAAATTAAAATTTCGGATAGGTTATTATTAAAAACTTAAACTTCTTATTAAGTTCTTAAGTTGTCGAAATTTTATTATTAATTTTGAGAAAAATAACTATCATAAAAGTATAATTAAACCACAAAAGCAAGTGAAATTCTATGTATTTCAAAACTGCAAATAATTTGGAAAGTTTTGAACGACAGGACAGCCATGGAAGGATAGAAAAACTGAAAGGAATAATTCCTTCGGGATTTGACTTTCCCGGGGGAATGAACGTCCATCTATGGGGGTAGGCAATGAGTATGCACAGTACCGTCCATAAGTATTTGCCCACCCCAATATGTGGCAATTTGGAAAATTCAAAGTGCATCTAAGTAAAATCAAACTAATTTGATAATAATTTTAGTCATGTGGTATTAAAATATGACTTATTTGAAAAAAAAAATCTCAAGCCAAGAATATGTTTCCATTATAGATACCGTTAGTTTGATGTTTTCGAGTTGAACTTTTAAATTCTTTATTTAGTGGGAATTGATTGATAAGGATCTAACACATACAAATTCATATTTATTTTAACATTATTTGTCAAATCCAAGTCTCACTGCAATTTTGTCTCTCATTGAATCTTGCGTTTTTTGATATTCCTAATTTGTCCAGTTAATAATTTTCATAAACAAAATAATTGAAAAAAGTACCTACATTCTACGCTGATGCAGTAGATACAAGAATTTTTCATTATTTTGCTTAGGAATAGTTTCTAAAATTGGAGGTGGGCAAATATTTATGGACGGTAGTGTATATGTTACCGTTAAAACCCGATATCAGTAAAAACTAGTTTTAACTAGTCAAAACTAGAAGTAATAGATTAGAATATGTTTTTTCTCAAAAATGCTTCTTTTTTTATTTACAAGAAATTTATACAGGGTGTCCCATTTGACGTTGGACTTCTATGGGCATCTTTGTTATTATTGGAGGTAGAAAGTCGGGTAAATGGACAAAGTAGTGCATTTTTGTATCTCCAATAATAATTCGTTGACAAAACAGTTGAATTTTGCATCGTTGGGCGCCATATTGAAAAAACCAAAAAGTGACATTTTCAAAATATATCTGTAACTTCTTTATTGTAGGCCATACCAAAAAACTTTGTTAAGAACATAGAGACTCGTTTTTATCTAAAATTCAATAAGCAAATCAGATTTTTTCTTAAGTCACTGGATTGCCAGGAAATAATCCAAACTTTGTTTTTTTCTTATGGCGGTGATATTGGAATTACACATATTTTTAATCAGTGCATTTTTCTGAGAGTTTTGATATACCACATGTCACATAAAATAAATATTTTACGGAAAATGGGACAATTAATAAGACGCATAAAGGATTTCATGGAGTGCTTGAAACTTATTAACATAGCAAAGCTTTCACTTTGTCCATTTAACCGACTTTCTACTCCAATAATAACAAAGATACTCATAGAGTCCAACGTCAAAAGAGACACCCTGTATATTTATTTTTACTTATTTTTTATAGGTTGATGAAATTTGGATAAACATCATAACTTTTTGATGCACGATACTGTATGCCAATTTTACATTAAAAAGGGTGTCTTTAAAAAATGCGAAACATAATGGATAATATTATTTGATAGATTTTAAAATATGTTTCAAAAAAATTCTAAAAAAATATAGAAGCTCAAATCCTTGTAAATTAAAAAGGAAGATTTTTTATGAACTTTTTTATTCTTAACTTTTATTAGGCAAGGGTCACCTTCTGAAAAACCCTGTATCTGAAAAGATGTAACATGTATTCAGCGACCGCAATGAAATTATTTAGAGACGTCTTTAACGTTGTCTTTGATAGTTTTTTTGTTAATTTCGTTTTTGTTAAAGACGTCTTCAAAAAAACAATTTTTAAATTTGCCTTTAAAATATTTCTTTGTGAAACATGGAGAATAATATTTAATATTTTTTATTTATTCCTGCAAGATTTGCCACTTGGTTATGTTTTACTTTGAAACAGATTCATAATATTCTGAAGTTCCAGTTTGTACTGGTTTCTGAAGTCAAAACTAGTTCCAACAAATAAATGATCAGGTAAAACTAGTTTTGACCGAAACTCTCAGTTAAATCCCGAAATAATGCGGAAGATTCAATTTATTTGGGTTTTTACGAATGTAGTTAGTTAGTTCACATTTTAACTAGTTGAAACTAGTTCTAAAAAACGTCTTTAGTTACTTCTAGTTTTGACTATTTAAAATTAGTTTTTACTCATTTCGGGATTTGACGGTAACATATACAGTAAATTCAAATAAGACTGATATTGCAATTCTGCAACCAAACATACTCTGTAGTGATTTTAGACTTCCTAAGTTGGTGTGCCTTTAATTTTCATTCAAATTTAAATCTGTGTTGCAAATTTTATAAAAAACAGTTTATTTTTCAAAACCAAAATTAGTGCACTTAAAATATTCGCGATGATTTTTTCACTGAAGCACAGCGCATTCATTTCAGTGCAGCCAAATGTGGGAAACTTAGGTTTTCTATCAGATACATTCTTTTTCCGACAGGGCAGCTAAATATTTATAATCGCATAACATCTTTCCCATCAGCAATTAGATGATTTTTAAAAGGTGACAACGTTTTTTCCCTAGGCGTAGTTTGAGAAAATTTATCTTAAGGGAAAATTAAAATTAATTATTTGATTTTTACATAGGTGTCTATTTCAAATTGAAGTAATTTTTCTATAAACATAAAAATTGTTGGGTGTGTAGAATTTTTGCTGTACATTTTGTTCATTTAATTAAACCATTTTGAAGATCACGGGCCGGATAAAATTTTGCACCATCGAAAACCAATAATGTTTACTTTTAATAAATTTAACTTCAATTTTGATACAAACACAACTTACTGAATGATTGGATTTTCTTATACTGAAACAAGTTACTACTATATTCAATAAGGATGAAGAATTTTCTTAATCCTTTTCTACCTGCTCCTGGGCGCTGGCGCTGGGGGAAAAATGTTGTTGTGTTTGCAACAAAATTTTACAACTTAAATGTCAGGTTGTAAATCTAGGGGAAAAATGATATCTCCTTTCTATCATGCAATGTCAACAGTATCAATCATTTTGGAAGACCCTGCAGTTTTTAAACAAATAATCAGACTGTAAAAATAAAGAGTTAAATAAAAGTTAAACAAAAAAGGTTTTAAATAATGCCTAATACAACTTTTGTTGTTTTGTTTATAAAGGGAATTATAAATAAATTATGTAGGTGCAGATCTTTAATTAAAGTATTTTATAAAACGTGCTTTTTGGGAAATCCTATTTATTTCATGTGCGTCGTAATAAACTTCATGCAAGGCTAATTGGTTCCATTTAGGTAAACGCGTTTAATGTGAATTGGCTCCATAATTATTTCAGGATTGAATAGTGAGCGCAAATGAAATTGATGTCCGTCAATTTAAAAAAAGTACCATTAGGTCCAATTAGAATTTTTTTAATTTTTCTTCTTTAATTGCGCATAAAAGAAACCGTCCATCTCCACTTTTAATTATTCTAAAACGCGTTAATCCATAAGCGATAAATGCATAAAAGGCGTTAAATATAAAATTCGTTCGGTCCAAAAGGAAAATTCAATTTCGAAACCTCTAAACGGTTAGCATTGCTCGATCATTCAATTTCATAGTAAATTGTTCATAACGGAAGCTCATATCCGGCATTGCGCCCCAGGTGGGGTTCCATAACCCTACGTCGCCTCTCAATCCACCCACCCTTAACTCAGATTGAGTTGTAATTCACGTATCCTGTCTTGGACCCAAGCCGCGTCTGCCCGTTAAATTTTCATTCCGCTTTTTATTCAGCAACCGCCTTTTTTCAAAAATCAAATTAGCTGCCTCAACATGATTATTACATCAGTAACTCGTAATCGGGGTTTAATCAGAAATCATCTATGAGCGGTTGTGTTCCAAAACTCTATTCCAAATTGTGCGTTGCAGCGTTTGTTTATTAATTAAGCGCATATTAGAGGACAGCAAATTTAAGCCGGCTTATGATTAATCCACCTTCAATGAACGTACATGCCTGTAAATAATAATTGGAGTAGTTTGTATAATAATGTTCAAAATAAGATTTTATGGTTTATTTACAAAGGATTATTGGGTTTATTATAACATTACAAATTTTTAATGGAAACTTTTGTTAGCTGATAAAAGTATCTTATATTTTTCTTAATTTTTATCTCAAAATTGGTCTTATCAAAAAGTATATTATTTCAAGAAACTTTTAAACTACTCACAAAGTGAAAAAATTAATGAGTTAAAATTTTTAGAAAAAAACCAGGAACGTAAATATATTTTTTTAAATGTACAGTGTTTGTAAACAAAAAAAAATATGGTACAAACAATGGTTCCACACAGTGGCGGATTATCGCACAGGCGCATGAGGCGCGCGCCAGTGGCCTCCTAATTGAACCGGCCTCAAAAAAATTGAAAAAAATTATGCAGTCACATTTTTTTACCAGTCATGGTCGTTTTTGAAAACTTCTATTTAAATAAACCATAAACCTAACAAACTAATTATACAAAGGAGTTTTTCTTTCCAGTTCCAGACAACTTGACTTTAAAAAAGATTCTCTTTCTGAAATTTCTGAGACCCACCTTCTAAAATGTTGTCGGATCGAACGAACCAGTTATACATATAGAAGGTATCCCAAAAAGAAGTGCTCAGAACAAAATCCTAGACAATAGACGAGGTTTCATCAATAAGAAAACTAATAGGCAGGACCAGCTTTTTTGATGGGTCATTGAATTTTGTTCCTTCAAAAAATGTTGTTAATTCGAAATTTTGTTGTAGTTCATAAACTATTTGATCATTTTAAAAGAAATAAGTTGAAAAGTCAAGCTAATTAATGCCACTTTGGCTTGAAGTTAAAAAATATCATCAGAAGAATGTTTTGATCGAAAAAAAATTCTTCTTTCAAAAAATCAACGAGATTTCACCTTTTTCTTGATATTTTTACTATCTTTGAAACAAGCCCCAGAAAGGTACCATTTTTTATATCCGTAAAACTTCACATTAAACTCTGTCAATTAAGATTTTCTTCTGAACACTTCTTTTTGGAACACCCTGTATAATTTAGTTTCTTCTTTAATTTTAACTTTAGGTTATATTTTACAGTTCATCTAATTCCATGAAATTTTTTGAAAAAGAGAAAAACGAGATGTTTTTCCAAAGTATCTGGAAGTGCATGACCTGCCATTTTTTTAAAATTTCACCTAAACGTCTGAAACTGATGTCAACTAAAAAGGTCATTTTATTTTATTTCAAAAAAATAGCGGCCTCAAAATCAGGTTGCGCCTCAGGCCTAAATGGCTTAATCCGCCACTGATTCCACACCCCTAAAACATAACTTCATTGTAGATATTTAATTACTTTTATTACGAAAAAACTGGGGATGCATTCCAAATTTGAATTTAGAGCTGATCAAAAATTGTAGGTACCTATTTGTAAAATTTATAATTACCTATTAATTTACACGTTTATTTATAAGATGATTTACTTATCTCTATCCAAAAGGGCTTCGTTAAGGTGCTACAGACCATCAAAATTCTTGAAAATATTTCGATTTTTTTAAATTTCTAACAGTCGCACATTTGAAAAAATGTCCGAATACGTGGCCAAAACCCCAAAATTTAAATTGCGATTTTGTGACGTTTTTGTCCTAGGTAGTCAGGTATTTTTGGCATATAATGTAATCACTTACAAGTCCCAGTGATCATTCCTACCCTTGGAATTAATTAATAAAAAAGTACATTTCGCCGCGTTCTTAAAGCTTGTGCTCGCTCTTGCGCTGGCGCTCTATTAAACTGATCCCTGTTTGATTTGTAGTTGTCCGAATTTGGTTTTAAAAAATGGATATAAATAATTTTACGGTAAATGTCTCATCTGAAGTCACTACAACAGTTCTTTTATTGTTAACACTCAAGTGACAGTGGCCACTGCTGAAAGACAGCTTAGCAAATTAAAGATATTTGAAATACATAGACGCAACAAAGATTTACCATGATTGGTCATTGGCAATTGAAGGTAATGTTGCTGAAAAGTTGATCTTTGTTGTTCTTTGAGTTTTTATTGCTTCTATTTATTGCATTAGTGTTTATGCCATTTTTGGTCACTGAAAAATTAATTTAGATAGGTAAATACCCATACATGTACTATTGTACATAAACATGACTACGTTTATCTCGTGTAAATCGATCCGAATTGAATTGAAAAGCGGATTGGATTCACTTTCAGGATTCAGTTTAATAATCCAATCCTACAAAATCATGGGATTGGACTTTGTTATCGCGATTGAATAAAGATTTGTAACGACATAAACGCGATTGACTTTACAAAAGTTACTTGTAAATTATGTTTTCGAAGTTGGCACATCTGACTGCTGACTAACAATTGCAAAATACACGCAATTTTTTCCATTTTCCTTGTTTTAGACGTTTTTAATTAACATAACCTCTTCAATAAAATACGAAACAACAGAAATAAAATCAATGTGAACAGACCACTAAAAGTCGACGCAAAAACTATTTTAGGAATTTCCTTTCTCTTTAGTTGGTAACTTTAGGATTAATCATGGATTGAAAAATCGCAAAAAAATGCGGACTGAGTCAATCGCTTTTCAATCCAATCCGGATCGAGTTATATGAGATAAACGTAGTCTATATTTTTATTTATTACTCCACTACTAGCTTTTCTAATAACCACCAGAGGTCGAATCTGATATTCGAAATCGCGAATATAAAAGTTTATGGGAATCAAAGGCAATAATAATATTTAAATAAATTTATGGAATTTTTTTTTTTTTTGTGATTTCATTTTTTAGTACATATTATTGTATATTTTTTGCAGATGAAGTTTATAAGAATAAATTATTACTTTTGGTTAAAAATGTAACTTTCTCGCACTACTGTTAAAAGTAATTCTTTACTGACAATAACCAAACTATAGTTACTTAGAAAAAATAACTACATACTAACATTTTCATAAATTTAATTAATATTATTCGCAAATCTCGCATTTTTACTTTAATGCACTATGATCATAATTAACTAGTTTTGTCTTTTTTTGTTTTATAGAAGGTGTCCCAAAAATGCCGGATAAATTCTCCAGCACGTTGTTGGGGTCCCTTCAAGTATCCCCAGAAAAATAGTTAATTGAATCATCTTTATCAATTGAATGTGATATGAAGGGTCAATGTTTTAGCCCTTTCTTGAAGGGAAAAATATTTTTATTTTGAAAGGAAAATATAGAAAAGCCCATTTTTTGTAATTTAAAGTTGGTTAACAAAATTTTATTAATGTTTATTTATTATAATTTAAAAAAATACTTTTATAGACTGTAAAGTATTAAAAATTAGCTTTTGAATGAGTTATTGCATGATATACAAGGTGTCCCGTATCGTTATGCAGAAATTTTGTAAGTGTAAACTAGGTTCAATTCTAAGACTAATAAACACAAAAGTTGCAGGTCTATTTTTTTATTCAAAAGTTAGAGCAGAATTTACTTTTCAAACTCCAAAACAGAAAATAAAATTCTTAGAAAAAAATATATATATTAGCTAACAAATATTTAATTAATAATTAAATATCGGCATACTCTACTTTAGAAAACTGGTAAAAGGCCCTTTTAATTCAGCAAAAACTAACTCAATAACCACAAAAATCGCAAAAAGAATGATTTATATTATACATTACCGAGATTATAAGAGGATACTCGGCAAATTTGAGCGCTTGATTTTGAAATTCACTTGATATTTGTGGTTTTGGTCATATTTTTTTTCCATTGAAGTTTTTTAAAATTTCTTTTTTTAGTACACAGAAGAGTCTTGTGGCTACCAATTCCTTCTTTTTTTGTTTTGTCAAGTCAAACCAAATAATCATACAGCAGCAGTAAAACGGACTCTTTACAAAAAATGTTCGCTTAGCGGGTCTTTGAAACATTCTAAAAAACTAATTGAAATAATATTTTTTTTCCAACGCTAGAAATAAGTTAAGATATATACGAAGACTTTAATGTTGCGTTTTTTTGTTTTAAATATATTTTTAAACTATTTACAGTATCCCAAAAATTAAGTAAAATTTTAAGAAATTTTTGGGATGCTCTAAAAAATTTCAAAATATATTTACAACAAAAAAACGCAACATCAAAGTCTTCGTTTATATCTTAACTTATTTCTAGCGTTGGAAAAAAATATTATTTCAATTAGTTTTTTAGAATGTTTCAAAGAGCCGCTAAGCGAACATTTTTTTGTAAAGAGCCCGTTTTACTGCTACCGTATGATTATTTGGTTTCACTTACCAAAACAAAAAAAGAAGAAATTGGTAGCCAGAAGACTCTTCTTCATACCAAAAAAAGCAATTTTAAAAAAGCTCCACTGGAAAAAAGTTATGACCAAAATGGCAAATGTCAGGAGAATTTTAAACTCAAGCGCTCAAATTTGCCGACTATCGCCTTAATGCCACATGTTAGTAAATTAAATTCAAATTGTAACAAAGAACATAATTTCTTTTTAAAATAAATTTTAAATTAATTATGTTTTTATTTAAATAGTTTTCAAGTTGAATTTTCTGTTTTCGAGTTTGTAAATTTAAAAGTGATGTAACTTTTGAATAAAAAAAATTGACCTACAACTTTTGTGTTTATTAGTCTTAGAATTGAACCTTGTACATACATATGTTACCATTTAAAAATATTCAAGATGGCTCCCGTGTCAATAATCCGGGCGATATAATTTTTTTTTTTCGTCCTAAAATATTTGTACTAAGGCGCCGCATTTGATCGTACCAAGTTTCAATTTATTTTTATCCAGCCATTTGGGCATGACCGCTTTGGTTCCATACATAAAAATCACCCTATATATTTTGACTGCCTATTTAAAATTTATTAAATTTCGCTTAGTAATAACGAAATCTAGCTTGTAAAATATGCATTTTTTCGTTTTTGCTCCAAGAAATATAAATTCAAAAAGCAAAAAGTTAATTTTCCCACGGTTTCCCGTTCTTAAATTATTTGCATCATGTTCTTTATAACCTGCTTTATAACATCTATAAAAAATGAGCACCACAAATGGCCACGTTCTATTTTATTTAATATTTTGTGGGCGCACCACTTGTTGTATCCAATTCTGTTATGTAGATCCATACATACATTAATAATTTGAATTTTATCAAAAATTGGGGTATAAATATTTTCGAGGTCGTTGATTTTGAATTTAACATTTTTTTTTATAAAAAAACTAAATGACGTATCCAGTGTGGCCATATACAGACTTTCAGAACAATAAACTATTTTTAAGAGCTTCTTCCTAGACACCCGCGATAAATTTTCCGTTGGAGATAATAAGAAGGAATAGAAAATCCATCCCACTTTTCTGGAGCTTCTTTGGAAATTATGACCAAATAACTCATAATTAATGCGAATCCCTAGAGGGCGCGCGAGTTTGGGAGCAAAACTTGTGAAAAATCATGAAATCGAGCATTAGTTCTGCAGTTATAACTCAAGTTTCCCTTTTTTCAGATTTATAATCTAAATTAATTAGGCTACATCCTGCCAGAGAGTAACCATCTGCAACCTAGCACAAAATTAATTAGAGGGGTCCAAAGTTAAGGTACTTTTAATTAAAGAAATCATCTACAAAAAAATTATACAAAAATGTTGTTCGTACTAACTTTTATGATTGCAGAACTAAACCACTATATTTTCTGTTTAGGTAATTGCTTGGCCATGTTGGATCCGACTATTATGGGCGTGTTTTTTTTTTAATTTTCTAAAAATTCGTTATATTCTCTAGAAATTATGAAAAATTTTGAAACCCTAACTCTTTTTATGCAGTCATTAGAGCCTTCTAAACTTACTCCTATGAAATTTGATTCTAAGCATATTAGTTAGTTACAGTTGAGGTGCGCCTTCATTTTTGTTATTATTTAATAATATAACTGTTTCAAAAACCATCAAAATTCAACTTTTGCTTATAAAAATTGATTATTAAGCAACTATTGAACATTTACTGATTTCTGGCAAAAACGGGCGATGCCAAATTCAAACCCCTGTAACTTTCAAACCATAAAAGGTAGTCCTACTTTTTTGGTTTTTTCTTGATAAAATTTGCTCTACTTTCTAATCTTGACATTTGGTGAACCACGAACGGGACACCCTGTATACAGGAAACAGGCATTTTTGGACAAAATGTTTTTACTTCTGCATGTTATGTAAGTGGTCAAAAGGAGGTCATCGACATCCAAATATCTTCTAACTTTTAAGTGGCTGAATAAAAATGCATAACATTTTATTTGTAAACAGTGTAATTATAAACTTTTTTGTCTCTTGTACATTTCTTCTATCTAACTTAGTTTAGGAAGAAAAATAGTATATTGTTCTATTAGGAGTAAAAGAATTACTTTCTGCGAGTCCCGCGGATAAATGCGAGCAACAAAAAGTTCTTTTACTCTGAATAAAACATGCTATTTTGTCTTTAAACTTCGAATTTTTTTAAATAGTATAATAAAAGAACATTTTAAAATTTGATATATAATTTACTTACAATACACAATACTATATTAGGTATATTGGGTTGCCGAAAATTCATTTCTACTCCGCCTTTTTAATCCTTGTCAATGCAAGGTATACCCGATTGTAACCGATTTACTTCGGAAATGCACGAACACTACCATAGAACCAAGGAACTTGATTTGCTAAAGCCTGTTAAGCGTCACATAAGGCTGTACTTTAATGACGTTTGAAAAAAAAAATTATATTCATTTGAGGTATAACTTTTTTTTAACATTTTCGATAAAAGGTCTGTACATCTTTATTTAAAAATGCTTCCTAAAGCCTCCATAGTCAGTGAAAAATATTAAAAAAAAAATTACGGTCAATAGAGGCTTAAATAAGCACTTTTCGACTAAAATATATTTAGTTAAATCGCTTCTGTTTAGTTTTAAGAATGTGTAGATTTTGGGAAAAAATGAGGTTATGTTGTGCATCAAAGGGAAATTAAGGCAGATAGAGAAATTGCATAAAAAACAAAAAATGTTTATAATCACACTGTTTAGCTCCAAATAAAGTTTCATGCTCATTTTCAATATAGTATTCATCTGCAATAAATTTTTTTATTACTAAGACAATCTGAGTTAGAAACTTGAAAATTTAACAATTTCCTTCTCCCCTGCGGACCCATTTTTTTTCAAAGTTAGCATTAGAGATTCTGTTTTTAATTTTCAAAAAAATTTGGGTCCTCAACTTTGGACTTCCGTTATGTTAGTCGGACCCTGATTATCTTGAAATTTGAGTTAATGATATCTATATTATATATTATAGGTAGGGAAAGATGGCCTATAAGACCTGTTTGTTTTGCAAACTGGATTTTTCTCTTGCTTGCATTTATGAACGAGTCCTATGCCTGATGAATCCAATTGAAAATCTTTTTTGGAAATCGGACAGACATTGTCTATTGACTTCACATACATAGAATATCGATGAATCGCGCGTTTTTGTACTTACATTTTCCACCCGGCAGAGCTCGACATACTCATACGGTGGAAGGACTCGTTACCGGTATTTTGCTGCCCGTTGGTACCAAATCTAAATAACTGTTTGCAATTGTGTTAATATTATTTTATTCCCTAAGTAATGATTTAATAAGTTTTCGAAGATTTGGGATTTTCGGGAACTGTGGACTGTTTCCTTATGGAGCAGAGTGGGTTGCAATTCTAAGATTTACCTAATTTATGTTCTAAAATTCTGACAGAATCTATAAGATCTTTAAGAAATATCTATAAGATTTTAGGCGTGTGTAAAAAACTGTTCGTAGGTGGTACTTACAGCACTGCAAATGTAGAACCGTTCATTCTGACAACTTCCTTTTGAATCTAGTCCCATTTAATATTAACCCTAAACATTGAATAAGTTCACTGTAATCCAGTAGAATGGCTGTAAAAATTTCCTGTGGTAATTCGCTATGCTCCACTATAATCCAGTGTAACCGAAATGCGGAGAACAGTGGATCATTTCCCACTTTTTCCAAAAACCTTGGTACCATGAAACCATTGGTGATTTTGCCAAAATTGACGCGAAATTTGTTAGTCCAGATCCCACTTTACTACACCTTCTCCAATTGTATTTCAGAAAAGATGAATTCGATTTCAGAATAGTCTATTGTATTTCATAAAAAATCAATTCGATTTGAGAAAGTATCAATTGTATTTCAGTAGTCAACTGTATTTCAGAAAAGATCAATTGTATTTCAGATAGCATCAATTTTATTTCAGAAAAATCAATTTAGTTTCAGAAAAATCAATTTAGTTTCAGAAAAATCAATTTAGTTTCAGAAAAATCAATTTAATCTCAGAAAGGACCAATTATAATAAATGAGGAAGATTGTGCACGTAAACCACAATAGCACACACATTTCATCAAAAATTAGGTCCTTATTGACCAATGTTAAACCCAATTAAAATAATCTGCCAAAAACTCTTGGCTCCCTCAATTTGTCCTAAAATAAAATTTTTCTGAATTACAATTGAAGCTTTCTGAAATACAATTGACCTTTTCTGAATTACAATTGATGATTTCTGAAATTGAATTGATCTTTTCTTAAGACGATAGTCGGCGAAATTTTGTGAGCGTAAAATGTTACTCTACGGAATACCATTTTTTAGACCAACCAGTAAATGAAATTCTGTTTTTTTTTGTAGTAGTAGTTCATTAATACTTGGCATAACATGTCTATTATTTTGTTTTTGTATTTTTTATTGAATTTTTAGATTTATAGACAATCAAATCTGACCTAAAAATGAGCAAGTTTTGCTTGCTGTTTTAAACCTTATACTCGATATAATCGGAAAAACAGAATAACACTTTTGTGAAGTTGTGTATTTAGATAAGAGAAAATTTTACAAATCTCAATTTGAAGGTCCCTTGTTAAAGAAAAATGGTATTTTCTAGGACCAGGTTTTTTTAAAAGTGCCAATTTTACTGCTGCCGTATGAATATTTGGTGTGACTTACAAAAACAAAACCAGAAGAAATTGGTAGCCACAAGACTCTTCTGTGTACCAAAAAAAGAAATTTTAAAAAAGCTTCAATAGAAAAAAAATTATGAGCAAAACCCCAAATATCAAGCGAATTTCAAAATCAAGCGCTCGCATTTGCCGACTATCGCCTTAAATACAATTTGAAAAGATGTAGTAAAATTATAATCCTAATATGTATATAAACTTCGTGAAATATTTATGTACTGATTTAAATACAAATGTATATATTTACTTTTTACCTTTACACACACAAGTGTTAAGTCACTACAGATACTAAATTAAAGATTAAAATTCCCAAAATCCAAAATTGCAAAGAAATTTACACAGTTGACCAAAGTAAAAGAGATGTATTTTTGTCGACAAAAAAAAACTAGTACCTAAATATTATTTAGTATTATTTAAGATAAGACCTAAAAAATTGTTATAATATAAGCTGAAATATTTAATTAATTAATTTTTATTAGTGGTACTTACGTATTCTGCATGTAATCATTTCGGAAGCTGTTGATGTTGATAAGCCTTGCATTGTGCAGGTTTCGTCGACAACGAACCAGTTTAAAATCGGCTACGTTATCGGGAAACCCGAAACATACAAGGCAACTGTATTAATTCACTATAATCGAAACGTAATAAAGACCGATAATGAATGCATGTGTAATTAAATCATTCCAATCATTCACGTTGAGTGTTACATTTAAATCAATTCCTCTTGACAGCGATTTGTCATCTCATCACAAATCAAGATATTAACTAGATGTAACATGTAAACCGAATTAATAACTTCATTTGTAAAATTCCACCGACAGCCATATTGAATGCTCAATTATCAACTTTCCCTTGTGTTGTGATTCTGACTTCCAACAGTGTTTACTAGCATTCACTCAGGATAATGTATCCTCACCAGCTTCATTTTGCATTCAAAGTGGAACAATTTACATCATTATTGTCATTGCAGTTCTTTATTGAGAGGCTTTACATGCAAATTTAAACTGAAATTCTGAATAAATCGACGATTTAAAAATTTACCCAATTTTGCTAAAACAGAGATAAAACAAAATATTAATTGGTTCTATAATAAAAGAGTTACAATTAATCTAAAGGAATTTAATACACGACAAAATAATAAATAGGAGGTTGACAGGAGTTATGTTTCAAGTTATATGAACGTGCAACAAATAAAAAGAGGTAATGTATAAAAGGTAAAAATGTAAGAAGTATTTTTTAAACAAAACACAGTACGAGTTTATATCAGGAATACACTATGCTATTATATTTACTTTGGTATATTTGTAAAACAATACACAAATGGTGTCAATTTAATGGGAGATAGAGCTTCAGTATGAATGTAATTTTGTGCTTTTCCGGAGAAAACTCGATTTCAATGCGACACTCTAGATAAAGTTGTTAAAGCTTAGAGCTTGTAGACACGACATATGTGATGATAGTCTTATGAAAGGGAAACGCGACCGCGCGACAATGCCTTTTATCGAAAATGTTTCCTACTGTTCTAAGCATTATTGTGTTGGGATACAGGTGCAGAACAGTTTGTTAATAGAGTTTAGTCGCGTTTCAGAAAATGTTTCTTTTCCTGCCACCTAACTCAAAGATACAGCTTTATTTACTGTAACTTAAAGTTAATTTTTTCAAAATTCAATTCAATTTTTTTGTTCTTACAAGCTTTACAATATAAAATTTTTATTTCACATCCCAAACAAAATTCAATAATAAAAATATATATTACTTTAGGTTTCTTAATGGTAAAGTAAATTCTGTATAAGTTTCGAAAAAAACATTATTTGTGTTTCTAAAATAATAAAAGATTTGTTGTATTCCAATTTATGCTGGATAACCGGAAATACTTTCGTTTCATATAAATAATAACTGTACATAAGAATTTTAGTTTAAATACGAATGCTCAAATTCACCACCGTCTACTAAATCGTAAACGTTTTATTATTTCCTTAAACGCGATGCGCGGTCCAATCAAAGGGATTTTAAAGTGAACAGATAAATTAAGGTAATCGAATGGTGGCGAATACGGGCTAATGAGTTCTTACTTACATCAACAAACCAATTAATGAAAAATTATCCTCTGCTAGGATTTAAACCTAGGACCTCCAAATCGCATGTTCGTTTGATAACCACTACACTGCGTAGGACACATGTTCAAATGTAGTTCAATCTTGTCTGTAGTGTTTTGGTTATCAACCAAACATGCCATTTGGAAGTCTCTCTTTCAAATTCTGACCAAAGATAATTTTTTAGAAGCTTACATTACATTTTAATTTAAATTTATGTATAAAGTTAACACCTTTTATTGATTGTGCATTTGTGTTAAAGGTTAAGACATGTGATTTGTTCTAATTTCTATTATATTTATTAGGTACTCTCACTAATTTCCTAGATTTCATCTCATCATCCATCGTCCATCACCTCACCATAATAGTAGAGGAACTAAAATTCTTCTCAGTAACTTGGAGTCATTTTTTTAAATTAAACCAAATACTTACCTCATTTTGATTTCTATGGTTGTAAAAAAATTTTAAACATTGGTCACTCGAATTTCTACAAAAAATAGCATTTGTATAGGTATACCAAAGAATTTATTAAAAATTTGACTTGAACTCTCCATACAATTTTGGTTAAATGGCCAAAATGTTTAGTAACCATTTGGCGGAATTTTTCTAATATTCGTAACTCCACTAGTAGTAAAATCCTGAAATCGGTTCGGCTATTCAAACAAGGTATCTCTACATCCAAACCATTGTCGAGGAAATATATTAAGAGATTATGCTGTACCGATTTTTAGTTCTGATCCTATTAACAAAAAATGAGTACATAATTTTAAAGAAAACCAAAAATATTTGGTGTGGTAGATTGCCGTCTAAAAAATATGGAGGTTGGATAGGGACTCTTGGATTTTCTATCATCCCTCGAATTAATGGAGTTTAGAAAAATGTACACTTTCCAAAAATTAGACTTTAAAAAAATGCAGCTTTCTGATTGGTCCAAGATGTGTGTGGAAAATCAAAACCGTGGCGGAAAGATAGGGTATGTTGGTAATGTATATCATTACTTTTCAGAAAACAAACACATAATATACGTATTATTCAATGGTCATGGAAAAAATGAATTTTATACGGAAAAAAGGAGCTTTAGAGATCTGGTGAATATTTCTATTATATTAAAGTCATAAGCTTATATTCAGCGACCATGATGACAAATTTAGAGATTTAGCGTTAAAGAGGTTTTTAAAAAATATTTCTTAAAGATGTCTTTTACATTAAAGGCATCTCTAAATATTTTGATCACGGTCTCTGATTTCAAGTAATCAGCGTATATTTAGCGACCCTGATGAAAAATTTAGAGACGTCGTTATCGTTAATTACGTGATTAAAAAATATTTCTTCATAAGAAATATTTTCTTAAAGACGTGATTAACTTTAACGACGTCTCTAAAATTTTCATCACGCTCGCTGAATACATGCTAAGGTCTTTAGTTAGTGGTTTTCTTAATGTTGAATTTCCGACATATTTACAATGTTTATTTAGAGACAATCAAATAAATGACCAAAATATCGTCTGATTTTAGAATTCAATTTATTAACAAAAATGCTTGTCCACTTTCTACTCTTGGCCCATCTTCAGGCTTGTTGTTAAGAGCAATTTCGTAAACGGAAAATATAGTGGTTTAGCTGTGTATTCATAAAAGCTTGTACTAACAACATTTTTGTATAAATTTTTTTTGTAGATGATTTAGAAGTCATTTCTTTAATTTTGGCCAGAAGGAAAAAAATTGGAGAATGTACAAAAAAAATATAATGATCTAAAGTACCTGAACTTTGGACCCCTCTAATTAATTTTGTGCTACGTTGCAGAAGGTAACTCTCTGGCAGGATGTAGCCTAATCAATTTAGATTATAAATCTGAAAAAAAATGAAAATCTAACGAGGGAAACTTGAGTTATGACTGCAGAACTAATGCTCGATTTCATGATTTTTCACAATTTTTCCTCCCAAACTTGCGCGCATTAATTATCAGTTATTTGGTCATAATTTGCAAAGAAGCTCTAGAAAAGTGGGATGGATTCCTTGTTATTATCTCCAACGGAAAATTTATCGCGAGTGTCTAGGAAGATGCTCTTAAGAGTCATTTTTAAATAGGGTGCTACGGAAGCGTGGATAACTCATAAACCACTTTTTGGTTTTGTACCAAATTTTGGTAGTATTAAAAATATTTATAATGAACAAAATCGGAGAAAAGAATTAAAAAATATTAACAGTAAGTATTTTTAAAAGGCCCATAAAGTACTCCTACTTTACACTAAAATTACTCAAAAACCAATTAAAGCCATTTTCAACAATTATTAAAGTGTCAATTTTGTTAAAAATGTAGAGGTCAAATTTAACTAATCTGGCCATAAAAAAGTACAATTAACACACAAATTTTTATATACATAAAGCATGATGTAATTATTTTAATGAAAACATGTAAACTAAGAAAAAACTGTTTTTTATTGTTTTTGTTGGAGTTAGAAATTTAATAAAAAAATCAATTTCGCATACTCTCACCAAACTTTTTAAATTATTTTAACATAGAAGGCCATTAAATAAATATAAATATTGATTATATTAAAATGACTGTTTAATAAAGCATAATATTATATTCTTTAAAGACTATGCGCTCAAAATGTAAATTTATCGAATATCGTTGTTAATTACTCTAATTAATGGCCTTAATACATCGATAATTTCTGTAGCATATACCTTTCTAAAAACAGGGTTCAATGGAGATGAAGTTGAAATACGTTGCATATTTATCATTCTTTCATATTACAATTGTACTAATTATTTTTATATCAATTTTCGTAATTAACCTATTAATGTCCAGATATTTTTCAATTCTCAAAATTTTCAACTCAACTCAACTTCAAAGGATTGATTACATATGCAAGAATGAAAATGTACGTAATCTTTATTTTTACCTTACTATATGTATAATTAAATTTAACGGCCTCCCACAATTCTAGATAATAAGCAAAAAATAATTTTGATATAAAATGTAGGTAATAATTACTAAAAAGATTTTTAGTCTGTGCAAAATAGAATATTTGCGATGTTGAGCTACTGTGAGTAATATAATACAAAAATGAAAACAGAATGCCCATGAATAAAAATATTTTAATATATTTATAAATTATTATTAAATTAATATTTGTATAAAATAAATAAAACAGAACTGTAAATAACGATCTGATCATATTATATTAAAATAAAACTTTTAATAATATAAAACTAATATAATAATGCACCATATATTTGGCCCCGATATTAATGTATTTTTCACTTATACATAAATTTAAATTTTCAATTTATAAGTAATCTGTTCAATCAAATAAATAATTTAATTTTAACTTCCCTTCATTAAAATTTAAACGATTTAATAAAATTTTAATTCATTTTCTCTTTAATTACATTAGGCTTTACCTTACTCCCCAAAGCGGATGATTCGGTCGAGCAAAATATTGCATGTTAAGTGTTTATTTTCCTTCATATTTTGTTAGTGGTATTTTTCTTATTGTAGCTGCAATTAATCACTAAGATTAGATTGAGAAGTTAAATACCCCGAATCATTATTAACATTCTACAAAAATGAGAAGGTTATAATTAAGAACTTATTACTGTTATTTATTATGATTAATTAACCGTGTATTACGTAAGCAAACTTTAAATATACAGATAATCACGATAAAGTAATGGAATTAATATTTTTTCCGGATTATAAAGTGAAATAATTTATTAGTTTTAGTCAGAACTACGATTATATTTATTTTGACTTAACTTGTTATTTTTAAGGAGCTTTTTAATGAAGGTAATTTCTTATTTTAATTTATATGAATTTCGTTAAATATTTGCTTCTTGTAAGTTTAAGATCTTTTTAAA
Source organism: Stenus bimaculatus (assembly GCA_963971135.1). Taxonomy (NCBI): domain Eukaryota; kingdom Metazoa; phylum Arthropoda; class Insecta; order Coleoptera; family Staphylinidae; genus Stenus; species Stenus bimaculatus. The sequence goes on along the minus strand of OZ020180.1, from coordinate 63,742,131 downwards.
TTGATTGCTTTTAGTTGATAAAAATTACTGAGAAGTGATATTTCAAGTAATGGAAATACACCAGTAATAAGTTAACAATTAAAAAAAACAAAGAACTTTTATATTTTTCACAAAAGATTTATTATATCTGTACGCTGTACGGTGTTTGTTATTGCTTGATTTATCTCCAATTTATATGTATAATACTACTAAAATGTAAATTACAACGAGAGGGTGAGTCGGGAGCAAATCCAAACATCAGGAGTGTACTCTACATGTTAATATAAGTTAAAAAAATAAAAACTTGTTACCCAATTTTTATTAATTTTTGAGTTACAGTGTTATAAAAATTTGAATAGGCAATATTTGCTTAACTCATTTCCTCATCTTCAGGGATAAAATATCCTATAGGAAAGACAGCACGTTTCGATGGAAATTTGTCAAAACAACCAATGAATAACACGTATTTTGGATGAACATGTCTTTTTTCTTATAAGTTACTTTTTCCCAAAAATATTTCCATACATTTTTCTTTAATTTCAACTGGTTCTGGATTGATTAAACTGTGTGTTTAAGTTATTTATTATTTGAAAATAGTTAAAAGGAAATGGAAAAGCAAATCGACGCATGGCTTCTTCGATGGAATCATCTGAAATGGAATGCTATTGAAATTGTGAAACTGCATATGAAATGTGGACTAAACTAGGATAAATTCACGAACACCATTCTGTAGTTAATAATCTTTCTATTTTTAATAATTTTCATATCTATAAAATGTTGCTAAAATTCAATTTGACAAAACAATTAAATGATCTTGGAGGAATGATTTCAGATGCAATGTTAATTTCAATTTAATATATGTATACCTTCAAATGATCAAATAGTATGAAAAATAATCACATTCATTGAAGAGAAAGAAAAGATGAATGACTACAAGTGATGACAACACATCAAATATATTAACTGCTATGTATGAAGGTTAAAGAAAATTGTTTTTATCATAAGAAGAATTTTGATTATTGTGTTACAATTGTGGTAAATTTGGACATTTTTCTAAGGATTGCAGTTAACAAAATGGAAAAAGTTATCAAAGTCTTAATAATTCACATAATCTGCAATTTCAAAATAAAAACGGAGCATTTTCTACATCTACATCTGAAATATTATTTAATACTACTACTAATGAAAAAGATGTTTGGTATGCATACGGTGGTGCATCAAAACATATAACCAATAGAAGAGATTGGTTCAATTATTTCAAAGAATATAGGGGTAGTAATATTACACTAGGGGTTAATAATATTTGTTCAATTGCGGGAAGTGCAAAAATGATGATAAAGGATTTGAAATAAAATTTAGAAATACCTAAAATTATTCATAAAAAACGCGGGGAACTTTCTGCAGAAGGCAATAAAACTTCGAACAATCTTTATAGAATCCTTTTTCGAGTTATTGTTTCACAGTAAATGTAGCAGTTCAGGAAATGTTATAGAAGAAATTAGCAAGTATTATCAAAATTAGACCAAGAAGAAGAAATAAATTAAAACCACATAGACGATTTTGTGATGAGTATAACTTGAAAGCAAATGCTGCTTTTATTAATGATGAATCAGTTTGTTATGAAGACACTTGTAAAGATAGTGAAAATTCAGATTGTATAGAAAATAGTTGATGAAACTAAAATTCTGAACTATTATAGAATGAAAATTGTAATAAACATTCTAATTTAGATTCACCAGAAAATTCGCAAAGTAATAAACCTAACACTGAATTTGGATGAACATGATAGTACAAACAATGAATCGAATGAATTTGAAGAGGATAATCATTTAAAGGATAGAAATTGACAGATATTTTTTACTTGTTAACAAAAGAACAAAATGCAGATATTTTAACAGAGGCTTTACCAAAGGAATCAATTTCTAATTTAAGAAGAATATTCGAATAGTACATGGTATGTGGTATGGTATTATTAAGAGTGTTTTTGTTTAAAAGTTAAAAAAATAGTAATGACCATTCTTTTAAGAAGTTTGAAGGCAAAAAAGTGGTAAATGGCATTTCCAAAAGACCGTATAACAAATACAGTAGCCTAAACTGAAGTTGCGGGGCAGTGGGGTGCCATCAGAAAAATGCCACCCTACTGCCTCACCACTCCCGTTATAAAACTTTCAAATAATGCCACTGACCACATCACCACCACACCACCCGGGTGCGCGCATGGCCTGACTTTAATTACCCAAACCTCAATCCACTGGATTTCTATTTGTGGGGCTGGGCTAGTTGAAAAGTGGGAAAAGGTTGAAAGACTCTTGGAGTTTGGTTCTTTTCTTCTGGATCATCCTGTATATTAGAATTCAAAACATTTAAGTTCGCGCCCTACTACAGATATAAACGTTCAAATTGCGGTATTAAAGATGTAATTATGAACTTTATTGGATCGCGCACCGTATTTAGGAAAATACACGCTCCTTTTTAGTGGAGAGCGGCGAATACGATATATATTTTAAGGACAATTAGTTTTAAGTAAGTAATGAAAGTTAATTGATAGATGTAATTATGTGATAATATCTTATAACAGTGGCATTAAGTTTGGCATAAAGAATTTCGTAAATGACCTCCATGAATTACTTTTCGTACACGTAAACATAATAAACGAATACAGTACTTAATTGTCATCGAAAGAAAAATAATGTGAATTCACGAAGGTGTATAAACATAATAATTAATGCGAGGCTCGATATTTTAGATACACCAAATACAAACTTCTGCATTTGTGATTCCTATCAGATTGTGATGAAGTTCTCTAACTACGAAATTAATATCCTGTACTAAGATCTGTGTTCAAATATAACACCATATCCAACATCAGTTAATCGCAGGTGTATCAAGGCCAAGATCAATCAATGTAAGTGAAGGAAATTGTGATAACACATGCTCTCGCAATACAAGAAAAATATTAATATATAGCTAGATCCCTAATCTTTTCTGTATCGTCATAGGCGATTATTATCGAGCGTTTCTATTAATAACTGAAACAAAAAATATATTTGGTAGTCATTTATGCATTTCCTGCTATTGCATAATTAATTTTTTGTTGGATTTCAATTTAAATTTGTAGATAACAGCAAAACACAACAATAATTATAATATGGTGGTGGTTTAAATTCTCAAGATGTTTGAATCTCCCACAGCTTGGATAGAAATTTATGCGTGTTACGTGGTGGGGATTTGTAGGGAAATAAACTCATAATCTGTAATAATTTGTTAATTATAAACCCAGTGCGGCATCGTATAACTAGATTTAAAAGCGACGAAGCTTAAGCAGTCGGCCGCGTCTTGGTAATCAGATATTTGCCTGCCCCTTGGCATTTATTTATAATTACTTTTAAGCCTAAAATCCTTAAGTATGAACCAAAATACGCAATGCCCCAAAGGCTTTTATTCACATCATCGAGATTGCAATCACAAGGAAACACCATTAAGGCAAAATTTATTTTCATAATTTGTCAGATTTTTAAATTAAAATTTATTAAAACAGAATTTAGGCTCTCATCTTTCAACATCGTTTGAATATACCCATCATAATAATTTTTACAAGCACATCATGGATTGTTGAAATGTACATTGAAATGTAGGCATAATGGAATAGTTGGCATTTTGTCAAAATACCTAGGACATTTATAAAAAGCGAGTGACTTTCTCGTCATTATAAAATGCCGGGAGAATTAAAGTGCCAGAACACAAACTTCGTTATGCCCGCTTATTTTTAGGTATTTTACAATTTGCCTAGCATAACGTAGTCAAAACAGAAATTTACCTGCAAGTCTTGTATTAAGGATGCAGTAAAAAAGATGTGCTTGTTTTATGACTATATATGTATTTTTAATGAGTGTTACATATTTTATTTGATGTTCAATTCAAAATATGCATGTTTTGACTAGTCCATTCTAGGCAATTTATAAAATGCCTGAAAATAAGCAGGCATAATGAAATTTTTATTCTGTAACTACGCACTACGCACAGAAAGTATAAATAGTTATATTGGGAGGAAAACATTGATGCGAGTCATAAAAAGTTTTTGAAATTTAAATTTTATGGAAATTTATTTAAAAATTAAGAAGTAGGCATAAAAAGTATTCCCCGTTAAGGACGAAAATGTCGAAGAACCATAGACATCACAGAATGCTGTACTTTATTACCGTTTGAAGAAAAAAATATTCCCAATGAGAATTAGAATATTTTATATGAACTCCCGAAACCAGTACTTTTAAGTGAAAAGATATCAAAATTATCCCACATTTAAAAAATGGGCCTATTTACGATTTTATAATTTTTATTTCATTGTGAAGCTGCAACCAAGATCCACATTAATATGTAATTTATTATTTGTTATAATTTTTTGCTTAAAAAAATTAAAAGTAGTCAGGAGTTCTTTAATTAATTTGATAAACGTGGCAACGTTGTTGAGTTCCCTTTTCCTCTTACCTTCCCTAAAAGCATTTTGAACCAATGAAATGCTAGACTTTGAATGATACTATCAAATTGAACAACTGAAAAAATGGTCTGTGAGTTTTATCACCTCATTTTTACATTTCATGTGGCTCCATCTATACTTTATGGGTCAAGTTTTTTCGAGCTTTCGAAATTTAGCATCTACGAAAGCAATAAAACTATTTTAATTTTTTTCAAATATTTTAGCTCATCCGATTAAAAAATGAATTAGAATTCTAGAATTAGATTCTAGTACTTTACAATAAGCTCCCAAAGAGCTACTTATATCATAAAAATTACTCAAATATCTTTTATCGTGAATAGGCTTATTAGGATTTGAATTAATTCTGACTATACATATGCGAATACATTTTTGAACTACGAAGTCGCAAAATTCTTGTTTTCAATTTGGAACATCCTACATCCTCTATGTAATACAATGTGAATGCAAGATTACATAAACTGACAAAATCAATATCATAAAAAAAATAATCACATTACAAGACTCAATGTGCACTTTTATCTTTAGTATGGGAATGAACAAAAATAGAAAAGGTAAACGTTAAAAAGAGACTATAAAAGAGGATCCAAACAGCTCCAAATATTTTATGTGAAAATAATAATGGCAAAGTGTGAAAATGATTTGTGAAGAACGGTATCTATTTTACACCACAGCTATAAAATTCAATATATCGATTTTCATTGAAAAGACAAAAGCAACAGTAATTGCAAAAGAGCTCATTAGATGCAAATTGGTTATCAAAAATAAAATATGAAATAATGAAAATACTATTGTTAGAGTTTTCATTTAAAATGTATTTTATGTATTTGTTTTGCAAATATTTGTATGAAGCGATTAAGTGTAATTATTATAGGTTCATATACGTATTTAAATGTTTTTGAAGTATAGCTCGTTAGTATTTTCTTGTAGATCTTGATATTTAACTCATTAAACTAATGAATTATTTAATAAATGGAAATTCAGAACATATTGTTATTTATAGAAATTCAATGGTAAAGTAAAAAATGTTTTTGTTGATCTTTAAAACTGATTGTTAATGAGTATCAATTATTATATCCACATTCTTCTAAAACTGTTCGTATGGAAGTCATTCAAAATTTAGGACGAACGTTCGTTGTAATGCCCGATTTGTAGATTCTATTAAAATTAAAAGATTTATTAAATCAAGGGTCGTACGCCAGAAGGGATTAATTGCAAATTAGTAATTTACTTTAGGAGACTGATTTAGATGGGGCATCAAAACTACACATAAATAAAAAAAAACCAGTATGAGGTACCATAAAAACTATTATTATAATACCCTAATATGTGTAAACCCAGGAATTATAAAACTGTTCACCTTTAGAACCTGGCGACCGAGGCTAGAAATAACGGTTTTATTTCTGATCAAATTTTAAACATATCATTAAATATAGTAATTTATGGTTTGCATTTTTATGAAAATATTGAATGAAAAATAAATTAATTATTCACAAATTTTTTCAGAAGATAACATACATTTATATAATTAAAACGTTCGTTGGGTAATTTGTATTTTATCAGATGGTTCGCTTACATTTGCTGCTAAAATCGATTTCTTTAAATATTTCCTTTTACCCAATAAGTATGAAATGTTTAGTAATGATTATTTAGTAAGTTTTGTAGATGGGTAGGTTATGCATCTGCGCCATCAATATTTATAGCGAATTAAAAGAGTAAATAGTAAACACTTCTTATATCCAAGTTTATTTTTAAATAAACTGCATATAAATGCTACATGTTTTCGAGCATTCGATAACAAAAGCTGAGCCAAATTAAGCTTCAAACGATATCGAAACTAGCAATAATGACAGATTTCCCCTTGTAATTCTGTCATTTTTTAGTTTAAGTATCGCAGGACCGCCGTCATGAATTCGTTATGGACCCAAAATCATAGTTTAAGGACATAATGATTTCCTTGTGGTTCTTAAAAGACTAAAGATTGTATTTAGACCAACCGAAAATCCCGGAAAAAATCTTCCTAATTTTCTTTTTCTTCTTCTTCAATAATGGAAATGGAAAAGGGACCTAAGAGCATCTTTCTGGATGCCCGCGATAATATTTTCGGAGATCCTAAGAGTGGATACAGAATTCATCCTACTTTTGTGAAGCTTCCTCTAAAACTATTAGCGAATTACGAATAATCAGGACCGCTAGAGGGCGCGTGAGTTTGGAAAGAAACATCGTGATAATCGAACATTACAGGCATGTGACGTTATCTCTAGTTTGCTAGTCAGATTTTCATTATTTTTCTGATTTATAAGCTACTTTAATTAGACTACCTTTTACAAACTATTTATAAGTTGAAACTATGCAGAAGTAATTGGAAGGATCCAAAGTTAAGGTAATTTTAAGTAATTTTTAAGTCAGTATATCTTTATTCATGAATTGTGAAATTTTTTTCAGTTATCAGAAGTTAGTAGAATCATCACAAAATATAATATATCTTTAGTCATTAAGAATTTTAACAGACTAGTTTCAGGTGATTGTCATTATAAGTGTGCATATTAATTGAATATAACGTTTACCAAAATGGTTGACAATATTTTAAGCATCTCATATCATCATAGATAAGAAGTAATAATCTTGTTGGAAAAACATAATCAAAAATTATTAAAATACACCAATATTATTGTGAAATAAGCAATTTTCTATGCAGAACTGCCAAAAATTATGTGGATGTATACAGGGTGTCCCAGAACTCGCGCATAACGTCTCGCTACTTTGTTGGGGAGCCTTCAGGGATACCTGAAAGAAATAGACAAAGAAACTGGCCAATTAACCGAGATACAAGGTTGGAATTCAACTTTTTTATTATCATGAATTTGGGAAAATCGCTTGTTGACATGTAAACGTTGGATTCTTTTCATATGTGTTAGTAATAAATAAAACATAAAACTTAAAACACATTTTATAAACTTTACAATTTAATTTATAATATTGAAAATTACCTGTCATAATTTTCAATTTAAGAAAGTAAATTGTAAAGTTTTTATAAAATAGGTTTTACGGCAATATCCCATTTTTTCAAATTCGTGATAATAACGAAGTCGAATTCATAATTTTGTTTCTTCATATCTCGTTTAATTAGTCAAGCGGATTTTTTAACTATTTTTTCAGGTATCTCCAACGACCAACGACCAACGACGGAGCGAGAGTTCTAGGACACCCTGTATATGTATAAAAAAATTCGAATAGCAGTAATATTTAATATTCTTTAATATATTTCCATATTTTTCTTAAATATTTTAAAACATGCGTTGAACATATTCACATCTTTAATAAAAAAAAGAAAAAGATTTCGATAAACGAAATAAAATAATAAAAATTGTCTTCCGTAGGAAATGAAGCGTTCTTATTTAATAATATTTGTTGAGTTGATTACACGTTTGTAGCAACCCTTTATAAGCAAAGTTTAAAATTAAAACAATATTAAATAATTTTTCTTAAATAATAATAATTCAGTTTCAATTATTGTTATTTGTCTAATTTTTTTCAACATTTACTTACTGTTTGAAGTTAGAAAAATTTACCAAATTTCACCTTTGGAGTATAATAGTTGGTACTATCAAGATATTTTTATTTTTGTGATGGAATTAGCAATTATATAAAAATGGTTTAAAATGAAATACAAGATTAGTTTAAATTAGGTTTTATATTGAATTGAAGTAATTTAAAATAATTTTACGTGAAAGTGAATAGATACTAACAAATTAAATATCTTCAGCTTGGAATTTCTACGTAAAACTAATTAACACTTGCTCTGCTTATATTTACACCTGATCCAATTTAACGATAAAATCAGTTTATTCAAAGCCAATTCTGAATGCACCTTTTCATAATTTAATAAGGCCCAGAGGAAAATAAACAGGAAATAAATTTCAAGGGAAAGACACGTTTAAAATTCAATAAAATAATGCAGGCATTTCAAACGGTTTCCTTATAAAAGCTCCTAAATATTTTCGAATTTCCCTTTTTCTTTTTTATTAACCTAAAAAAGCAGATAAGGGATTATTAGAAATGAGTAAAGAAATGTCCCATTTTATTTTAAAACAAAAATATTCTAATTAGCAAATTTCATGCATTAATTAGCTGCGGTAATATATTTTTTATATAAATCCTAAGAGTAATTTCCTAAACGGAAAATATAGTGGTTTACTGGCGAAAATACTCTAAAAAATATCTTTATATATTTTTTATAGAATATTTTAAAGTCATTGAAGTATAAGAAAAACTTAACTCTGGACCCTTCTAAATAAGTCTTCGCAAAGTTGCAGAAGGTAAATATACATTTTATTTTAGTCTAAAGAATGATGGAGGAAACTTTTGTCTCCCGTTATTACGATTTCATGATTTATCACGATTTTTCCTCCCAAACTCGCGCGCCCTTTATCCGTCGGCATGAATTATTATCACTGATTCGCTGATAATTTGCAACGAAGCTTCAGAAAAGTGGGATAGATTTTATATTCCCTGTTATTATCATTAACGGAAAATTTATCGCGGCCGCCTATTACCTATGTTAAGATTAGTAAGTTTTTTAATGATTTAAAATCAGTTTTTTATAAAGTATGAAATAGAGTTTGTGTGATAATTGATAATGCTCTTTATTATGAAAGACCGAGTAATAAAACCCAGCTATTATATGTATATTATGTCCAATTAATGGACACATTAAAGTTTGTTTACAATTAAATTAAATCCAAATTTATTTAGCAAAAGGTTATACGGTTTACATATATTTATATTAAATGAATGTTGTCGAAACTGTGGTCGAAAGTCGACATTTCATTATCCTTAAACCCTAAATCGAAATCCAAATGTAAACTTAGTTATTGTGAAATGTTATGCTTTTGTTTTAGCAAATTAATTAACCATTTAAATCGTTTTAAATAATTAAATTGTTGCAAAAGTAACAAGGATGTATGTATTTCTTTACTTAATAAATAAAATTACGTATAATTGGCAACAAATTTATTATAGTTTTGAATAAGTCAGAAAAGATAGGTAATAAATTTTAATAAATAAAAATAAAATAAAGTACCTTTTTAATATAAATAACCTAATTTTGAAGGACTGTAACAAAAACAAGGTGGAGTGGGGGGTAAGTGCAGACCAATGTTTGGCAAATTACGGTTCGAACCTATGCTCAATCTAGTATACATGGTGATCAATTGAAAACGATCCATCTTAATTAACTTCAGTTTGATGAAATGTATAAAAATTTAGTAAAAGAGGTTACTTCTCTTTAGAAGCAGGAAAATTAATGGTTTGTAAAAGTAAAGAGGAAGAAAACTAGTTTCTTGACGAAGAAATTCTATACTTTAAACAAAACGGACTACCACTACATTATGTTTTACTCGTAAGAAAATGGTTACATGACTGATTTGCGGGAAGAGAGATCGGACGAACAGGTCCAATGGAATGACCAGCACGGTCTCCCGATCTTTCGCCATTGGATTTTTTTCTTTGGGGACAATAATTGTATGCAAAACATCACCTGGAAGTATTCAAAACATGAGAAATAGAAAAAATGATGGTTGTAGAGACATCTCGATAAATATTTGCAAAAATTAGAAATGAGTATGAAAGTATTATTGTATACAAAGAAATGGTGTTCATTTTAATAATGAAATTGCATTTTTATTATCCTCTTTGAAAAGATTAGAAGCCAAAATTTGATTAATCTCTCATTAGAATTATTATTGATAATTTATACCGTTAATATCCAACTTTTGGTTATTTAGGGTGGATCTTTTTCAAATGGTCACTCTGTATAAACACTTAACATATTTCGGATCAAACGAGTGCACAATTATAACTGTTTAATTCAAATTGAATAGAAAGCCATTCTTTGTAAGTTTTCGTCTTTTAAGAAATTGTAAATACAATTACTCCGAAAATGGGGCAATTGCATTAAATGTTTGAAAATGCTTTGTAGCTTTATGTCATATGCTACAGGGCAAGAGTAAAATTTTTCTTATTTTAAAATAAATACTGGCGGTTTACGATTGTTTCCATTTAATAGGTAATAAATGAGAAAACTAAATAAGGTAAAATTTGAATAAAATATTTATAAATTATTATTATTCAAAAATTAAGAAAAATTAATGAAACTTTAATGTTATCTTTATAAACTAACAAAGTTCCTAAAATCAAATTTAGATTTTTTTTGCACTTTTGAAATAAATATAAAACAAAAATATACGAAAGAAAATGGAATCTCGACATTCTCTTAAATGTCTGGAAAAGATATTATGTGAATACCCAAATTACACCGGTTATTCTCTTAATATAGCAAACTAATTCAAGAATTAAAAGGGAATAAAAAGTTAGTATTCCGTGTTTCCTAAAGATAGGCCTACAGCTGGCTTGGCAAGGAGCACTGTTAGAGAACGATTTTGAGTCATAAAACTCTCTGATACCCAACACTACAAAATGCCGTATGTTAGTAGAGAAGTATAATTGTATGTAAGCATAATAAATAGTCTTCAAAGTGCTCAGGCTAACCCAATTCCTTGGTTGCAGAATTGCAAAATTTTACTGAAGTTGAGTTCGCTATCTATATGGATGCCCAGAAATTTAGAGTTACTTGCCTGGGCAATTGACTCATTTTCCTGCCAAATCTAGAGACTGCTGTCATGGAGGTGTTTTCTGAAAAAGACCATAAAGTTGCTCTTGGTGGAATTTTGTACCATTTTTTTATTTATGCACCATGGACTCATGATATCGGCATAAATTCGATTACAAGGAGATGGTGGTGTCATCTGCACATAATAAGTTGCCAGATCATCAATGAAAAGGATAAACAATAGCGGTCCGAGGATGCTACCTTGCGAAACCCCGATAGTGACAGTGCATGCCTCAGAGTTGGTCTATGAGCCAATTCTACCCTTTACGGCAATCACCGGTCACCTTCCCACCAGGTAAGCCTAAACCGACGACACTGCAGGACCGAGTATAGCAAGTATATATACCAAGTCTGTCAAGTTTTTCCAGCAATAACCCAGGATCTATTACATCGAACGATTTAGAAAGATCAACCTAGTATTTTGTGGTTGCTCTAAAACTCATGTAAAATATTACTGCAAAAGTTTATTAGTGCATCCTGTATGGGGGACACAACAGGTTGTATTTGTACACAAAAGATAAGTGACATATCGTCGGTGATGTGACAATACCTCCTATCTGAATGACAGAAGATTTTACACGAGAAGCAAAAAACTGTCCGACTTATGATTAGCAGCGAGTAAATTGCGAGCATTTTTTTAGATTTAGAACTTGAATAGTTTCTTAAAATAAGTAACACTAAAACCTTGTGTGCACTACCTCACAAAAACGCTATGAAAAAAAGAGGTCTGCCAGCTATATTTTCTACCTTTGAAATAGTAGGTATTATTTCTTTTGAAATCACAAGCTTACTAAGTTAGGAGGAATTGTCAGGATATGCGCTTTGCACAGATCTTCAAAATGGCACCAAAACCTCGATTTGGCTAAAAACTCGTGATAGAAGGTATTGTCACATCACCGACAATATATGAAAAGCTTATTCAAATTTTTGAAAAACTTGTTAACAATGCTATGGGTTTACAGTTTTCTACATTTGAATTGTCACATTTTTTAAGCAATGGTACAATCAAAGCTATTTTCAGAATAGAGGGGAAGTTTCCGATTTGGAAAGTTATATTCACGGTATATGACAGAGGAGGAGCAAGACAAGTTGCACAGTTTTTTTGTATGAAAATAAGGAACATCATCCAGTCCTGCAGATTTTTTGTTAATTGTTGAAGTTATTACGTCAAAAATTTACGATTTAGTAACTGATGCTAAAAATGATGAGATATTAATACTTTTTTTAAAGTATTAACTTGATTTTATTAGTTTCATCTGAAGAGAACCCTGAGTCTTGTTTATTGGTGCACGTGATGATGTACTAGTCCTCTAGAATTAAGGTTGATGAATTAATCTGAATTTCTGTAGAGATATACGAATCGACATTTCTAGGTTGAATAGTAATATCTCGGGTAAAATCGCCTATGGCGCAGGAAAGGTTCACTTCGGGTGAAATCCACTCTAGGAGTATTAAGTACTTCACGTATTCTTGAGACCAGAATAGTAGGTTTAAAAATTTCTTTGTATTCTTACTATTCGTTTATTTTTTGATAATTCGCTTCGAGACATGATGTAATATTTGATTATCAGACTAAACAGTTAAGTGTTTAATCTTAGTTTGAAGCTTTGGCATTTTTTCTTACAAATTTCGCCAACTGACTTACTTCTTATTATTTATTATAATTATTTATTAGAACTAATTTAAACAGTATTTGTATGTTTAAATTCTTTTATTATGCACGGTTTCCCAAATAATATTTTAAGCAAACAAGTACTAAAGTCTTGTTTTATCCATATTTCCTATAAAGTTAAATACTTATGTAGATACAAAAGTATACCTACCAATTAAAGCATTTATTCTTAATTAAAATATGATTTTAGATTTCAGACGTTTGGTATTTTTTCAATGTGATTTGCACCTGTGTTAAAGTTTTTTTTATATCCAATTATAAAAAAAATACGTCACAATTTATTAAAATAATACCTGTGATATTCATCTTTTTCGAGAGGTCAAAAAAAAGATAATTTCTAAAATTCATTTTTCTAAAGAAGCTACAGGGGGTTATTCTCAAATTACTCGACACGATGACTCTGAACTCTGATGAATTTGAATGACAAGGATTAGAATTTTGAAAGTCGTATACTATGGGCGCGTTCCAGTAATGAACACTAAAGCCCACGACGACCGCAAAATCGTTCCACATAAGACCGCGATTTTTTCTTTCGTGCATCGATGGTGACCGCGAGAAGCTCACAACGACCGTATTTATTCGTGGGTTTCTGTGGTTGTTTGTTGAATGGTGACCTTTTGAGCTAGTGAAACGGGAAAATTTTGCGGTCGTGGTCGTGGGCTTTAGTGTTCATTACTGGAACGCGCCCTATATCGTTTTGAGTGAGTCAAGAGTAAGGCTCTAGGAGTGAAGTTAACCGTGGGTGTGTGCTTATTTTTGTAGAAAGTTTTTAGATCCTACTCCTAATAATTTTGAATAATTAAAAAAAATGATTTTGGACCATTTTCTTAAAAATATTGCCCCCTAATATAATTAAACTCTCTATGCATAAACCGATAATTAGCTAAAGGTAAATTATTTTAATTTGAAAATAAATTATGTAAATGATATAATGGATTGTAATAGGTGTTTTTAATATAAGCCAGTTTAGAAAACATACATTTGTAGATGAGGTGTACATACATATATGAGTATAATTTGTAATAGAAATAATATAATAATTCAATTTATATCCTGCCTATAATTTAAATTAGGTAAAACAAATAAATTAACGTAATTAACTTGCGACAATAACAATTATCCTATGTTATATTATTAGAATAGGTATTAAAATAAATAAACTGATATTACAAACTGCAGTATTGGACAAATGAATTTATGAACATTGCCTTGTGGCATAAGCCTGATTTAATGAAAATATAACTTTCGTCGTTTAATATAAACGTGTTAATTTCTATCCGCAACAGCGATTTTATTTTTATTTATATTCGTTATGGTATTTTTCATAATTCGTTTCGTTGGGTAATTCCGCTCAAGCGAGCGGAAATCGTTTTCAAGTTTCAAGTTTACTTTGCGCTTCTAATTTATTAAAAATTGATGCAATAAAACCGAGAAAAATCTTTTTCCTTCACTTCACAGAAGTAATTATAAAGTCATCGTGTTTCCGCATTTAATCGGATTCCCAACAAACAGGTACTCGTAAAATATATTCGAAAGTGATTTACTTTATGCCACTCATTCTCACTTCAAAATTAAAATAAACATATTACTTGATTTTTAATGTAAATCTAAATATTTAGTTAATTTTTAATCTTACAGTTCTTAATGTTACTGGTTGAAACGTTTAAAAGGTTTGAATGTTTTAATATGTTCTGAATGAAAATTTACTTTTTCAAAAAATATATTTTAAAATAAATCTTACCAAATTCCTGTTTAGTTGATGACATTTTAAGTTCTAATTATCTGGGTACCTGCAACAAATTGAAAAATAAGTTAAACCAAAATAATGCTAAAGCTATTTAAGTGGTTGGTTAAAAGCTCGCTATAAATACTAATATTTAGAAAAGGAAAATATTTTTAACCTCTTTTTAAAACAGAAGTAAAAATGTTCCCTTAAAAGCGAAGAATAAGATGTCTTACGCCTTGTTATTTTTACTAAAAAGCTTTCAACCTTTCTCTTAGTTACCTTAACAAGTTTTGCTTTTACTCGAGAAATAAAAATAGTCAGTTATTTTATGACTTAAATAATTACACAATTAATGTTATTGTGATAATAAAACTTAAAAAAGCTCCCTTTGAAAATAAAACCTGAAAAAATTAGAGATTAAAAATTGAAAAATAATGAAGTCGTATTGGGTTTCAAATAAAATGTTAAAATTAAATCGTGAATGTTTCGGTTTGGGATGTCATTATTACTTCTGGGAAATTACAACGGAAGGTTTCCTTTATCGAACGTTGCCAATTGCATACCAATTTAACGTGCTGGTTAGAACGCTTTAGAACAATATGAACTTCGTACCAACGATAAGGATGGACAATGGACATTGTAATTATATTCGCACAGTGTTTTTAATGATCACGAGAACCTATATCCTTTAATTAATTTTTAACTCGGATAATTAAAAACATGCCAATATTATCACCCCTATTTATTAAACAAATTTTCCAATTTCCCAAATATCATGAAATATTTTCACTAATATACTACTTAGATAAAATTTTACTATATTAACTAGTATTTTTAATAAAAAAACATTGAAATGCTTATCACTTTTACGCTAATTACTATTTGTAAATTTAGAATTTAATTTTGTATTTATTTTATTTTTATAATTTTGAGTGTATCATTAACTCAAAAATGGTACATTCGCAATTTGTTTAAGCTATCTAGAGTTATACCAATTTTTAAAAATGGTGAAAACATACATGACGTTTCTAATCATTGGCCCATATCTTTAATCCCGATTTTAGCTAAAATACTTGAGATTATATTGACAATACAACTTCTTGAGTATTTTGCAAAATACAACTTCTAATCAATATGGATGCGGACTATGTAAAAATACAACCTGTTTTACTGAAATTGATGGATGAAATCTTGGTTCTTTGTTTTTGTAAGTCATTAGCAATAAATTCAGGTATAAACGAAGATTTCAACTCTTCAAGTTTATTTTAAAACTTTTTATAGCGCTCCAAAAATTATTCCAAATTTTAAGAAATCATCCGCATAGGAGATTGAAGTTCTACCTCATATATATGTACTATTTATCATCAGATCATTTAAATAAACTACATAGATCATAAAACTGAACCTTGTGGTACAACGTCTTTTATTATCAATAGGTCAGTCATGTTCATCTTTACATATTGTATCTTTCAATAAGCCACACTTCTAAGCCCATCTTTCTAATTCTAAATTTTCTAAAAGTATTTTATAATTTTATGGTTGATACTATCAAAGACTTTTAACAAATTAAGAATGATGCCCATTAAGGGTTTATTGATATTTAAATTTGTATAATTTTTGTTTGTTAACAGGGCTATTGCGTCATTTGTAAATTTATTGTTTCTGAAGCTAAAATGATTTTGTACTATAATAAATTTCCGTTTCCAAAAAATCTAATTTATTTCTGATACATATTTCCCAGATTTTAGATATATTACTTTAAGGTGTGCGAAATTATTTCCTAGTATGTTAGAGGGAATGATATCTTTATCAGGACTTTATTTTAAAGGCAATTGGGTTAACACAAGGCTATAACTGGCGTTCTAATAATGCGGACATAAATATAGAGTTTTTGTTGTTATATTTTTTATATTACCAAATACATTTTTTTTATTTTTCCGAGCAGTTATTAATAAATAAGAAATTAAAATTACCTGCTATGTCCTAATTTGATGTAAGAATTTTGTTATTTAAATTATCCTGATACAAGTACACCTTAATTAACTACGACTTCAAAAATTTACAAATGGTTTAAAGTATAATTGGCAGCATTAATCACATCCACATTCAGAGTCCACAATATGTCTTTTTTATATGAAATTAAAATATGTAAATTACTGATAAAAGCAATGTTTGGTTATGAATCCCAATAAATAATTTATATTATAGTGATGGAAATAAGTACGTTCGTGGGCAAAAAAGTAAACCCAAAATATATAAAACCGACTGTCAAGTATGTTGGAGGTTATATGATGTTATGGGGATGCTTCTCTGGGATAGGACCACTTCAACGCGCAGAAGGAAAATTCGATAGATTTATGTATAGGGACATTATGCAAAATGATGAAAAAATGACTCTATAGTATTTTCTTCAACTGGATAACGACCCCACTTTCGTCAATAGATAAATAAAACTTTAGACAAAGTCATTTGATTTTATACGATAGTTAATAGTATTTAGTTGTTTCCCCTGTAGTAGCTTTTAATTAGTAAATAATATTCGTATCGTATTTTTCATTAATTTCGAGTTTCTTAGATGAAGCTTAAATAGAGATGAGATATTAAAATACGATAAGAGAGGTTTAATTAGAAAAATCTTCAAATTATCTCTGAAAGACTAATAAAAAAACCTTTAAACAACTGTTTATTAAAATATTTCTTTTATAAAATACACACTTATTAGTTTTTAGTCTAGCAGTATCTAAAGATTCTCAAATAAAATATTATTATATTTCTCACTACATTTTCTACTGAATTTAAGGTCCATTTTGTATACACCGGAAGTTTAAGGAAATATCTAATTTTTTTTAAGTTTGTAGTCCTTGATGTAGTTATTCACTTCAAATTTGTAAGGCGATTTAAAGCAATAATTCGATAAAGATAATATCACATTTTACTCGTTTTTTTAGTAAATTTTATCAGGATAGTATTTTTAATAATTGATTTAAAATGTCTCGCATTTATCAAAGACACCATTTTTGAATTATAAATCAGAAATGACGCGAAATTTTTAAAATTTACATAATCTTCGATCAGGCAACTGTTTTTATTGTTTGACATGATAGGGTTTTTTCCATTAAAATTTTTTTCCATGTTACAGACTTTATTTCTAAAAATGAATAGTATCATATTTTATTATAATTTTGACTATAAAAATTTATTGCGTTAATAAAAGTTACATTCAGTTTTTAGTATGTCTCTCTATTTTAAATAATATACCCTTTAAGGTATATAAATGCCCTTACACATTTTTTATAAAACGATAATTTAATTTTATATTATTATGAACAAAGATTTATTGACGATATTAGAAAAAAAAATGGCGTTTAGTAGCACAATATTTATGTTTTTTCCGTATAATAAAATTTTAATAGTATCATTAAATCTTTAAATCCCACAATGATAACATATTTGACTTATCTGATGTGAAAACATAATTGGTAGACGCATTTGATACTGTACATATATAAATAGGAAACTTTATTAAACTTCTGCTACTCATATTTCGAACATTAGGTATAGGAAATTTTAAAAATAATTTTTTGATGAAAAAATGAGGAAAATTATTTCAAATCTCAGCGAATACAAAAAATCCATTTAGGCCAGTATTCTATTAAATTATATTTGCAAAATGTATTAACAATTTTTTAATAGTATATTGTTTTATTAGGAGTAAAAGAAGTACTTCTTGTGGCGAACATGTAGGTTCTTTTACTCCAAATAAAACATGCAATTTTTTCTTCAAACATCGAAAGTTATAATATTGTAACATTAAAAATAATTTTAACATTTAATTTATATGCAATACACAATATATATGTTAGTGTATATTGGGTTGCCTAAAATGCATTTCTACTCCGCCTTTCTAATCCTTGTCAATGCAAAATATTCCTGATTGTAACCTATTTACTTTGGAAATGCACGAATATGACCGTAGAGACAAGGAACATAAACTTCATTAAGCAGTCTGTGGAGCCGATAAGTACTACCATAAAGCGAACGTCTTCAGCTTTATAAAAAACTTATTACACTAAGATCAACAAATAACTTCGAGCCAAATTGAAAAAAAAAATTAACATTAATATTAGAGTGGTTTTCATCTGAAATGAAACTTTCTTGCGCAGTAGGCGATTTTAGCCGAGCGTCTCTTCAGATGAAAACCACTCTAGTGTATAGAATCAAAGACCATCTATAAGCCACAATAAACATTATTTTGTTTAAATCTCTAGAAATAAACACAAATATGGAAGAGGAGTAGATCGGATAGAAAAAAACAAATATTAAAATTAAAAGTAGTAGAGTCTGTGCAAAATTAGAAGAGTCTTAAGAAAATAACTGTTTTGTACAGAATTTTAGTTCATGGTTGGGAAAATAAGATTACTCAAGATGAAACATTATAAATTATATTTAATTTTCCTTGTAAAAATGATTATTTAAAAAAACTTTATTGTGTATATTTCATATTACTGCCAATTTAAAAATTATTCATGTAAATTTTTCCTTTGAAATTAGTAATTTGCATTGTTATAGTATTACACAAAGGTAGACGTCGCATTAATTCTCGAAATACAACTTTAAATTATTATTAATACCTGAAAAAATATTTTATAAATTAAATTACCTTGAATTTATATTTTGTTTCAGATTATTTAGACAAATTTTTATAACAACTCATGAACTAAAATAAAGAAAATCCCATCACAACATTTTCAGAATTAATAGTATTTGCTGTGAAACTAGATGCATCAAAAGTGAAATGTTACTACTTAGTATCCTGTTTTTAGAGTGACCCATAGGTGTTAAAATAATATAGTAAGGTAAGGTAAGGTATCCCTGCGCTGCAAGGAAGTAACATTACTCTAAAATGAGAAAAGATATCGACATGCGGTTTTTGATAGAATATACAATGCTTTTAGGCGCACACTCTAAAAATATATCAGCAAAACGAATAGATAGACCCATAAAAGGTTATAATGAATCAAAAAATGTGATAATATCCTGGGTGTTCCATTTAAAAAAATATAACTTTGGTCCGCCATCTTGAAATGGAAATCCGGTATATTATTAAAAAATATTTAGAGTGTGCCCCTAAAAATATTGTATATTCTGTCGAAAATCGCATGTCGATATTTTTTTTCATTTTAGAGTAATGTTACTTCCTCGTAGCGCTGGGACACCGTGTATGTATATAAATATTATATTATATTTATACAGGGTGTCCAGAAATTAAGGGGCCAAACTTTAAGAGGCGATTCTATAACTAATTTTTAAAAAAAAACTTCCTATAAACATGTATCCGATTTCGCTTCCTAAGGGAGCTACAGCCCTTTAACTATTGTGTCTAAAACTAAGTTTTCTGTCATTTATTTGAAAATGGTTTGTACTAAAGATTTGAAATTTGGTGTGAAGAGTAATACATTTAAAATATAATTTCTCAATTTTTTTCAGATTTTTTGAAAGCTCTGAAATTTTTTGAATTTAACTCAAGCGTTTTTTACAAAATTAGTACAAAATAAATTTGTTATCCGTTTTTGATTTTGCTTAATTTCTAAAATAGTCAAAAGCTTACAGTACTCTTTTTGTTGCTGCTCTTAGAATGGTTTATTGCACAAAAAAAAACAACAAATAATAGTTGGAAGACTTTTTAAAACAACAACAAAAAAAATAGAAAATTTGGGTAGAAAATTTGTTATGACGAAAAATATCCCCCGAATTTAAAAACCAACTTATTAGATTTTTCGATTTTGCTCTAATAGTTTTTCAATCCACTATAGTACTTTAACCCTCCAGAAAATTTCTGATACTCATATGCAAAAAAAGATAGATTGACCTTAAAAAAAGTTGTAGAAAAGAGACTTATTCAAAGGCCTTTATATTTAAATTTCTAAAATCAGTTGGATTGGAAGTTGGAAGATTTTATAATTGCTTTAAGGACATTTTATTATCCTGTTTTTTTAATAATAAGTTTACCATACATGAAAACGGATATGAATTTTGCTCATTATAAAATTTATACGAAATTTTAGTATTGCGCAATAATTTTGATCAAGGAGTTTTAAGAAAATCTTGAAATGTTATTATGGTTATTGATGAACAGTGAATATTTTTTTATAATCAGGGTATGCGAGGATTTTTGCAATAAAGTACTAAATCTAAAAATATAATCCTATCAAAAAGTTTATATTCTGAAATTTAAAAAATTTTAAGTTAGTTTCATCCTAAACATGAAAAATTGTTCACATCTAAAAAATTTTTTGGAATATCTTTTCAAAGTGTAATTTTTTTGTTGAATATGATTTTTTAAATTTTACTTCGTAATCTATATTCTATATCGCAACTACTGTACTTATTTTTATTTAAAACTCAAAATGTATACATTTAATTCTATATTTAGAATAATTATAAAACTGTACATGACGACTATTATAACTCTAATTGGTTCTTGATAAAACAATCATTTTAGATTATAATAATTGGTAAACAACAAATTGTGAATATTATTGATATAACTATTATCAGAACTGCTAATCTTAAATATAATCAAACATTTTGAAAGTTATTTAAGAAGTTAGAGATTTAATGTTCAAAACTCTACGTTTGGTTTGTTCATCATATTTTTAAGCTGGAAAATAAAATCTGTAGGTACCTGGTAATATTGCTGGACTTGAGTATTTTTTTTACCTAGTCAAGGAAAATTGACGTAAAATTACCCTAACTATCAACGTTAAAGTCCACAAATTGGGTATAAAACACTTTTACCTTATGGTTTTGTTAACTTTTTTGGCAACTAGTAAGTTAAAATAACCACTTTTTGACCACAATAAGGAAATATACCTTTAAAGTAGAAAATTGGGGAATTTCCAGGTCATTTTATCTTATTTGGTTACCTAATTTTAGCTTTAAAATTAAACCCTATGAAGGCTAAAGTTAAGGAAAGGTTAACTTTAATTTTACTTTTGAAGCGATCGTTAATTACAAAATAACATAAATGCAAACTTTTCGTAACTCTGATTAACTTTAAAGGCAAAATAAACAATTTTAGAGACCTAATAGGCAGAATCCTTTGTAGCCAGGCGTATTTAGTTTAAGGTTATAGATACATAGTTAATTAATATTATGTACCTCTAATATCCTAAATTGTGATCGTTTATTATATTAACCATTATTATTAAATTAAATAGTAGTGTAATTATATTAAAAGCCAACAAGTATTAAAAAAAATTATGTTTGAAGGTCCGAAGCCCTTCGGAAAAACCAATAATCAATTAATGTTAAAAGCGTTTTGGAATTTTTGTTTATATGGGAGAAGCGTATTACAAAAAACCTTATCGACTTTCAACATCCTTTTATAGAAAATATAAAGAATCATTGAAAACTACAGTACGCTGTTCGTTTTTGAGGTTAACAAATTATTTTAGGTTAGGAGGAGTGGTATCGCTCAAATGTATGTGCCTTTGAAAACATTTTTACCTTATTTAGGTTAAATGACTACACTATGACTTTATACCAGTAAAGTTTTATTTTGAGAAATATTTAAGGAAAATTTAAAGTAATTTTTATAAGTTAAATTCACTAAAATGTAAGGAATATTTCCCACAAAGTAATATTCTTAAGCAAAATTTATAAGTTATGTTAAATATTTACAAAAAAACATTAAATATCAAAAATTTGAAAAGAGGTTGATATTTTATAATGTAAAAATTAAAATTTATAAATTACGCTTTAAAAATCATTACGATAAAAAATGTAATTTCATTAATTAATAAAAAAATATTTCGAATAAAGCTGTTTATAAAGGGCGGTTCAAGTTTTTCGCACTTTCATGATAACATTTGACATAAAAATTTTCTTCGCAATCAAATTTCTTAGAACGGTAACAGAACCAGAGTTGATTATTATGTTATTCTAATTTCATAATTTACTTCTAAAGATCTAAAGTTGTAATAGGGAGTTTGCAGTTTGGTTCTTAAAATATTTCATGAAACTTAAAAATTGTATTATATTATAAGTGAGGTTAGAATCAGATGTTTACTTTTATTTGGGTAAACGTAGGGAAGTTAGTCGTCGACTTTACGTCCGTCTAACGTAATTACGACGTAATCGACTATTAAGTAGTAATCATTACGTAAAATTTACGTCATTAAAACGTAAATCCGATAGGGCACAAATTCCTATTAAACGTAAATTACGTATATATTGCGTAAATTCGCCTTAAATTGCTACTTGGATACCAAAACTATGCTCATATAAATGTGATACATGAAAACAAATTTTGTACTCTCCCCATGTCCGAAAATATGGTATACATTTTGAAAAAAGATTAGAATTAACGAAATAAAAGGTTTCTGTTTTTTAATATTTTTATTTCTAAATATGTTATTATGAAGCAACAAATTGATCCTACTTTACCTACGACTTAAAAAATCGTGGAAAATTAAAATATCGGTTTTTCACATTTAATTTCAATCCTCTTAAAGGAATTTTCCAAAATCAAGCAATGTTTGAATTTTGTTGCATTTTTTGTAGAAATAAAAATGTGTTTTCAATTATTTATAAAAAAGCATTTTTATGTTGTTCTGGGGCTGACGGAAAGGTGGCGCTTTAATTTATTTAAAAAAATAGTTTAAATTAGCAGCTTAATGGTCTCAATTTAAAATAACAACTACTAATTACGCTAAAATCATGCAGAAAGCAAGAAACACAAACAAGACGTTTGTTTGCAGTGTTTTAAGAGGTACGAAATATTGTTTTCAACTGTAGAACTCTGTAAACCAATAAGTTGAAGCTAAGGTCACCAGGTGGCAGCACATTAGTATGAATACGCAATCTACTTCTCTTTTTGTATCCATACTCCATGGTAATACACTTTAATAAATACCGTGGTAATAAGAAATTTATTAAATAAATATTGCATGCAATTAAATCATGGATGTAACAATATAAATGTTAAATTATAATGTAACATATTCACAACATAAATCCCAATTTACATGCTAAATTAAGTCAATTTAATTGGGGTTTATTTTACGATTCTCTGCAGTAACAATTTTACATCCAATTGAAACAACTTTTCACTACACTTTCAGAAATAAATGTAAATTAAAATTAACTAATTACTTTAAAATTTGTTTGACTTGGTTTAGAGAATAGTCAAAATAAATGTTATGTTAGTAATTATGTAATTAAAAGAATAAATATTTGTAATTACTATTAATTTTGGTTTATAAAAGAAAATTCAGATATACATATGAATTACTGCCCTTGAAATTAATTAATTATCGCAAAATTAGATGATGTTAGTGTAATCTATCAAATTATGTAATTTTGGTTGGCTGTGTCTTGTTTTTATTTTGAATTATTAGAAGTTAATATTATAAAAATTATTCATTGTCATTATTTGATTGTATATCACTATTTATTTATGACATATAAACGGATATGTCTACAAATTATTTTTTAAATTCAACAATTATTACATAGTTGTCGGTTTTTGCAACTTTTTAATTACTTGTTCCAGTTTTTCTGGTTTTACTGTAAATTAAACAATAATAGTATTAATAAAAATAATAAAATAATATTTACAGGATATCGCAAGACTATTTTGCATGATCATCTAATATTGAAATTTTACCCTACTCAAACAAATCATAAAATTTTTTAATTAAATCATAAGCCCAATTATTAGTAAATATCAGAATCAATGCCGCTACGTCAAATCATTGGTTCAAGTTTAAATCTCTAAATCTACAATAATTTTTAAAATTCTGGTGTTATTTTAATGTGCCACTCTTTGCTCAAATCTATTTAAGAAAATATCGTCAATCCTTAAAATATTTGCCACATAAAATGTGGCATTTTAAAAGTATTAACATTGACTTTCAATTTAAAACTAAAATCTAGCAAATCTTAAAACAATTTGGCGTTAGAAAAATTCAGTAAAAATAACTAAAGCCACTGCGTTAAATATAAAAAATACAAATATAAGAATTTTCTATACGAAAGATAAAATTTGCACAATGGTTTAGTATTTTTATATTACATAAAATCATTTCCTTTTTCATTAAAAGCTTTTTATATAAATGATAATATTTTGATAAATAACTATGGAATTTCACATCTTTAAAAATAATCTGAAGTAATGAAATATATCTCGTAATATTTACAAGAGTACTTAATTTGAACTACAAATTAGTTCTAATTAGTAAGTTTGCAATTATTGTTTCACAAAACCACTTTATTATTTTAAAGTAGATCTAAAATGAAAGAATATCGATTTAGTAATAAATTTTACTTCTAAATTTTTAAAAATATTCGTTTACGTTTATTTATTTTTATTATTAAATATTTATCAAACTTTTAGTAGTTTGTATTTTAAAATACATGAAGTGGCTATTTTAAAAGGAATTTTAAATATAATATTTACTTAGATTCTTTAAACTTTAAGGAAATTTACACTAAATTAAAATAACATTAAATAAAAAAAATATATAAATGATGTGGTCTTTTTTGGAATACAAAATTTATTATAAAAAAGACTATCGTAAGTCTACAACTAACATACAACTAACTTTATTATGTAATTAATGTATTCTTAATGCTTTACACAATTCAATTAAGTTAATATATGAGATTGAAAAAAAACCGTTTTTAGATTTTTTAGTTAGTAAATCGATAAATATATTTCTTCATTCAATATACAGGGTGTCTCAAAACTCGACCGACAATTCTTAACTGGAGAAAGTAGGCCTAAGTAGCAAAGCTTTTTTCACATTTGACATTGACTTTAAAACGTAATTGTTTACATAAATATTTTAATAATGGATTATTTTCAAAACCATAAAATATATTTTTGGATACCATTTATTCCGAAACTTTCTTATAAAATTAAAAATATTTTAAAAACGATTGATGATATAATCCCAAGTAATAATTTTGGTCAAAATTACGTAAAATTTACGTAATTTAGGTATATCAAGTCGTCGTGCCATATAAAAATTATGTCGTTATTACGTAAATTTACGTAAATTTTACGTAAAGGGGGCAAATTGACGGTAGTTTCGACGTAATATTTCCCTAATTGTCGACCTATAAGAAAGTTACGTATTTCCGACGTAAAATTTACTACATATTTCCCAAATATTTCCTAACCTCAATAATAAAAATGCTCTACAACGATTTTGGTTCAGGACTACCAACTTTTATTTCTTAGAATGAAATATGTTGGGAACATGAATTCCATTATAAGTTAAAGTATCCATGATAGTTTACTAATATTTATTATGCATTATATTATGTAGTGTTCAGGGTGTTGTTGAAATTGCTCGCCTATGCTTCAAATTTGGTTGCGATAAGAAAAATTCTGTGAAACTTATGGATTTTACCTTGAAATATAACAATTCCCCATTCAAAAATCTTTGTTTAAAAATAATTTTTGTTATTAATTAGATTAGACTTTTTTTGGTCTTAGCTTTATATATGTAATTTCAAATTTCGAATTTTAAATATTTATTTAAAGAACTGTCGTATGATTTGTTAACTTTTTATTTAAAAAATTATTTTAATATATAAATAATCATTAATCTTTGATAAATTTATACTTAACCCAAAATGTATTTGTAATAAATATGGCGTCATTGCTAAAATTTACCTAATAGCCTATTAGGTAACTTTTCCTTATAAATTTGACTTTATAGTAATTTTGCCCTAAATTGAAACTTTTTACCTCAAAGTCAATAACACTTGGAAGTATTTTTGTCCTGAATAAGTAAATTTGACATTGAAGGCAAGAAGAGGGCACGAAGTTCCCATAACCTAAAAATTTGTAGCAGAGACCACTTTCAAATTTAAAGGTTCATTTAAATTCTGTGAAGAATACCAAGATTATAAATGTAGATGTGGAATCAATTTGACTTCCTTTTGTATCCCCTGGTAGTATTTTTATAAGTAATAATATCTTTTAGACATCCGATATGATTTTATGAAAGTTCTTCCCATCATGATAAATCAGCTATGCGTTTGAGACAGAATACATTAAAGTCGTTAGATTTAATAATAATCTTACAATTTTAAGGTATACATAATGTTACTTCAAAAATATTATATTAAACATCAACAAGTAGTTGTGGACAATTTTGAATTAAAAAGTGTCCTAAATAACGTAATTTTTTCTTCATCCACAACTACATAAATTGCCTAGAAAGAATTATGCCTTTAAAGTCCTACAAACTAGTAAGTTTGACCACAAAGTTATTAATTTAAATTTATTGACTATAATAACCCTAATTTCGACCAATAAGGAAATTTTCGTATTATAGGAAACGCAACCAAATTTACAAAAATTTTACTATGAAGTATTTTTTCCCTAATAGTCATTGTAAAAGTCAAATTACAGTAAGTTTTACTATAAATTTGACTAATAGGACATTTTTACTTCAAAGGCGACGTTAGGTAAAATAATTAGGTAAGTTTTACTTTAGAATTTCCCTATCTATAACTTTGAAGAAATATGACCAATTAGTAATAAATTAGGTCAAATAATGGTAAATTTTCCCTAGTTTTTGCCTTATTGGTAAAAATGCCTACCAGGTAAAAATGCCTTAACTAATACCCAACGAAATGCCTTCAAAGTCGTTATTTTGGGCAATATTACGTAAATTTTCCCTAATTAGATAAAAATTACTTAAGCACAGGGATATTTCCCATGATCTGTTACTTGGGATAATAATAACTTTTAAAAACCCTATAAATATCCAAAATATTTTCGTAAAAAACAAATTTAATAAGGGTGTATAAACTGTAAGTGTGGAAAGAAATATTGTAGCCAAGCTGATAGGAAAATTACAACACCATACATTTAAATAAAAATTATTAAAATTTTCCGTTTTACACTTTTATGATAAAGGTAAAAACTTCATTTGATAGAGAAATTTGATTTTCATCAAAAAAGAATCTTGGGTTTAATGATTTTATTAATTATATTAGTTACAAAATATTTATTTATTTATTAAAGTATATTTTGTTTAAACAAAAACATTTAATTTTTTATTTAGAATCAATTATACAAAGTCTTTTTTTAGATTTTTTATATTATTTTTTTTTCGAGATATTTTTTATTATTATTTAATATTAGACAACACTATTTGTATATTTTTTAATTTGATGTTAATGTAATGTTATATATACACCATGGATAACTATATATTATTGATACATTAAAATAAATTGTTTCTGTTCCTAAACGTTTATTGAAATGTTTCTGCGGAAGTTTCGTAATGTATTATTTAGCTAGAATCTAGAATCAACTGAAATAATCAAATTGCTTTTTATTTTCAACGCAAATAACAACTTACTCGAAGCCCGGGGTAAAAAGAATGAATGTTATTACTATAACTCAGTTATAATGTTAAATATTTTTATTTATAAGGATAAATAAAAGTATGTGAAAAGAAAGTAATCTAAGATTTATGGTCTGTTCAACGTAAAATAGTTTCAATTCTGAGTTTTAATAAAAGAAGTTAATGCTTTAATAAAAATAAGAATTACATCAAAATTACCTCTTCATGATTAATATGGATTTTTATCAAGAGTTTTAATATTTATAACATTAATATTTTATGAAATTTTGTCTAAAAATATTAGTATTGCGTTTATTAGACATATTATTTAGGTATTATTTGAATTTGATGTATAAAGGTTGTGAGTAATAAATGTGGTCATACCTGAGGAAAAGCGCGCGACTTAGAAACTCCACTGTTTATATATCAGGCGCGCTAGGGTTGTTGAGGCGATGCTTCCACTCGTCGGGAAACCTCCAACCTGACTGATTCACTACAGGATTGTCTGTTTAGGGTAACAATCCTGCGGCGCCTGCCCGTTTTATTCCTCAGGTGCACATACCCCCACCTCCGAAAATTAAACGTCCAACATTTAACATAATAAATACATCCAAAGTGATGTTGTCTTCGTCTATCGATCGTCTCCTAAAATATTTATCCCTTCCATAAACTAAAGTATGATGCGCTGTATTGTAGGAAGACCATAAAACATCTCCCTGATGACATTTCCTACTCTTGCGCTAGCGGTGATATAACTTTATTAGAGGGACCATGCGCCATGACCCCCTAAGATGATAAATGGTATCTGTCCGAACCACTCTATCCGGCGAGATTTGTGTAAACGATGCTCTCCTAATGAGGAAGCCCCATGGAGATGAGTACACTATATAGGTATATACACGTATATTCTAATGGTGTTACTAATCAAAACCTCCACGGGCCCTAAATGCATTCGGAAAGTTTCAAATTTTGAGAAAAGGGAAAAGGTTTCCAAATAAGAGAACAGAGAATGTAGACAAATTCACGTAAACGGTCAGATTTAATTAGTACGTATGGCTCATGTGCAATTTCAGGTACGTAATTGTTCCAAGCCATGTCATACATACAAATGTCTTACTAATGGCTAAAACACTCATGTGTTCCTCTACGAGAAAACAAAAAATACAAAAAAGAATGTTATCCTTACAAGTATTATGATATTACAACACTTTCATAAAATTCACAATTAATTAAACAACACTACCACAAAAAATGGGTAAAATCACATTTTAAATTTATTTTATTAAATTGAAATATGTTAGAAACACACTCAACGTTATTATATTAAATCAACGCTTCCTTTCATATATTTTGTACTTCTAACGAATGCGCCGGGTTTTATATTTTATAATTACTTAATATTCGTCCTAACTTTTTTAAGTTTAAAATTAAATTTTTATTATAAACTTTTCTACATTCCCAAAAATAAATATTAATTATTTTAATGCAATTAAAACTACCTAAGAAAATCAGAGATTTGTACTTCAGAAGTAATACAGATTATTTCAATTCGATTCAACATTTATGAATAAGGACCTAAATGTAATTTTGTTACCAGTGAATTTTTAAATTAATGTGTGTTAAATCCATCTAAAATTAATTAATAAATTAAACTTTGAAATAAAAATACTCACTCTATTTCAAAAAAGCATTTAATGAGCCAGAACCAGCAAGAATGTTTTCGTCAACTAATGTTGACATTATCAATGGTAATGACAGAAAATTACAATAAGCAACCATGAAACAACCATGTTTGCATTTTTCAGTCACTTTACAAGGTGGATCATTTAACTTTTAAAGTTAATATCTAGAATTTTTAGAAAAAAACTGAAAGAAGCAAAACATGTTAGGTTTTTAGGAAAAAAAAAATTTTTAAATGTTTTTAATGTTCTTTTAAATTAAATATTTTTAAGGATGTGGCTATTTGCACATACAGTATCTACGAATAATTGTCTATTTGCACTTGCACTTGCATTTTTTATGAGTACTGTTTAGTTATTATACCTACGTATTAAAAGTAAGTCATATTAATAAAAAAATTTATATTCAGATCAAAATTTAGAACATTAAAATATACCTAAGTTATTAGATACCTTTAATAAAATATTAGTAAAATCAATATTTCGAAGTATTGCATGTGGTAATTTGAATGCTCATATATTCATGCATACTGTATGTCGAAATAGTCATTTATTCGTAAATACCGTATGTGCAAATAGCCATTTATTCGTACATACTTACTATATATGCAAATAGCCAATTATTCGTACCTACTGTATGTTATTTTTTTAATAATTCATAGGGGTCTTTAGAATCTGGCTCACAACCTACTTAAATTTGGTACGAATTGGGGGTGAATTTAGGACATTTTTAGGTTTACGGGGGGAATTTCCGTTCAGGGTGGAATAACTTTTTTCGGGGTGGTCCGATCAAAAACTGATCTTTAAAGTTTCATCTTGGAATTCTCTCATAAATTCAACACCAAACTACAACTCTCTCTAGGAAAAAACCACCATTTCACCTTCCAATTTCACTGTTGGCTTCCTCATTTGTTACAATTGGTTCGTTCTGAAATTATATGGATTTTCCAAAAATTCAATTGATACTTTTTATAATTGATGGTTCTGAAATACAATTGATAGTTTCTAAAACCTAATCAATTTATCTGAAATAGAATTAATGCTTTCTAAAATATTATTTGAAAAGGTGTATATAAGGTGTCAATAAATTGCTATAAATTCAATAGTTTCAAATGTTGAATTTATCACTAACCTTTCTTCACTGATCCCATTTAAATGTGTTTGATTTGAAAACTTTGATTTTGTTTAAATTTACTAAAAATTATTTTTTATGTGAATAATAGAATGCTTACAGCTCAAATTATTATGAACGGATCTCGTACTTTTGATAATTTCTTCTTGATAATTAGTTTTACAGTATTTTATAGAAAAAAAAAGTGCCACCAAACTTTATTTCAAAATTCTAAAAACAATAAGTATACATGGAGTCCCAGTAATGACAAAATACGTTGTTGGGGACCTAGTGATCGCTAGAACAATATTTAAAAAAAATTATCGACCATCATTCTTGCGATATAAAAAAAATTTTAAAATCAAAATTTGGCAACATTGGTGTAGGTTTATAATTAAAAGTAACTTTGAAAATAAAAATAACGCAGACTACGTTTGTCTCGTGTGACTTGATCAGCTGAATCCAATCTGAAATGTTTATTTCGGAAAAAATTTGGAACGAGTCAATCGTTATTCAATCCAATCCGGATTGAGCTACGCGAAATAAGCGTAGTCATAGAGAACTAAACTAGGATAGGTAATAATTTTTTGTGTCTTTTAAAAAACACCTATCCAGAAATTTTGGATTTAGTAAATGTAATTTGGGAAATATTATGATTCTCAAAATTTTAATAATTCACAGAAGTCAAACTGTTAACTTTAACTCTTATCTTAAAGAGTAACCAAGAATTTCTTTTTGCAATTATTTGAGGATTCCTAAAGGATTCCCAACAAAACGGACTAAAGAAATCTTCTGCCATTTACAGAGTGTTTCAAAAAATTACGTTTTATTTTAACTTAAAACTTTTTAATAGATAATCTAAAATTGATAAAAAAAGTCAGAAGCTGTTAAAATAGTCAGGGATGGCGAATTAATTTTTGCGATGTACATGTTCTACAAATTAAGATTTTGGGGATTTGTAATGGTTCTGTACACTTTTTTGTATTAGGGCTCCTGAACAAAAACCTACGCGGAAGCAGAATTTGATAAATGTGTACTTCAGGTGAAGAAGTAAATTTAAATTTTTTTGTAAGTAAAGGAATAGAAGTAGGGCATACACGTTTTATGACTTGCGGAGATAATAATATAGATTTAGAAGAGAAAACACTTTCTAAATCGATTTTGCTTTAAGAAATAGAAAAAAAATATTCTTAAATTATTTGCTTTGCGATTACTTATTCAGCATTTTGTAAAAGATTTCTGTTTTATTGTTAATTCCACTGTAACTGTAAAACTACAATACTACAAAGGTAGTTTTTTTATATTTTAACCATGACTTTATTTACTTTCTAATCCTAAAGTTTGATCTATTAGGAAGATGGAACACCATGTATCTTTTTGTAAGAAACGTACACTAAGTAATTATTATTATTTGTTTAAAAATTTTAAAGATAGCTTAATAATATAAACATTAAAAAATAAAATAAGCAGCTTGTAATGTGGCAAAGAACATGATATAAATTTTACCATATATTGAGGTATTAATAAATGGTGGGTATATATTTTTTCTTTCCTATAACCCACAAAATGTAATCAATCATTAATTGCCTAGTAAATGATTTAATGTGGAATATTGGACATACAAGTTCGCACTCAAACCAATATTGTTAATTAAATGACGTGGTCGATACATAATTAATATCAAAATCATTAAAGTTTAACTTTAGGATAAAATTTAAAAATATACTTGAAACAATCTTTTTTAAAATTTTTCACCTAAGTTTTTCTTTTCATTTTTGCGATTTCAATTAAAATCTGTCTTTTTTAAACTACATTTAGTGAGCAAAGTGATGTTGTACTGATTAATGTACCATTTTATGATTAAAAGTAGGATACCCTACTGTTAACAATGCTCAATACTAAATAATGCAAAAAAATCGTATTCGTTTAGTTGGTTGCAACAGCAACAAAATAGAGGAAGGCGCGAACACATAAAACACGACAAAATTGAATTAAATTTATATTTTTGTAATTAATTCTTATATAATTCTATAAATTTAAAAGGTAAAGGTATTTTACATTACATTTTTTACATCATGTAGTTATATCTTATTAAAAGAAACTCGATTAATTTTTATTGAATGCTATAAAGATAAAAAATTTAATATAAATCCTCTTGGACTTAATTAAAAATTATTTATATTCTACTATAAGTCTCTCTTAGAATAAATATTTTATTAACGTACATATTATTTTTATGAAATCAAATAATTTGGTATTTTTAAATGAAAAAATATTATTCAAAAAGTTTATGTTAAACGAATTAAATTTGGGTAATTTTGGTGTAACTAAAACTAAAGTTATACCATGTTTTTATTGTCGTATTATACATACAGGGCGAACAAAAAGTTCGGCAACGCCCGTTTATTTTTGAAACAATGCATTTATGAAATAAATGTTTCAAATAAAAGTTGTACGATTCCTTGTGACGCGCATTATATGGAAATATTCACTTAACTTTTTTTAAATAGGGGCAACTCGTTTTTATTGCAGATTATTTATTATAGCGTGCTTTCAAAGGTTTACGGAATATATTTTTTTATTTTTCTGAAGTAACCAGTTTAAAAGTTATATGGGTTTAAATTTTCAATAAAGTTCGGCAACGCTGCTTTATTTTGTAAATTAAGCATTTTACAGAAAAATGTTTCAAATAAAAGTTATACGGTTCTTAGTGATGCGCTTTCAAGAAATATTCCAATGACCTTGAACAGCAAGTTGAAGGTCAAGCGATAATTTCTTAACATTTTTTAAATAGCAAGCATGCATTTTTATTGTGTACGGTTCCAACTTGCTTTCAGAGGTTTATGGAGCATATTTTTTATTTTACTTAAGCATTTTAGAAGTTACGAGAGTTTAAGGTTTTAATACGTAAGTTTGGCAACGCCGCTCCGATTTTTTTTTAATAACCACAAACCATACAACTTGTATTTGAAACATTTTTCTCAAGAATGCTTACTTTACTACTAATAAAACTTTAAACTCTTCTAACTTTTGAACTATTTACTTTAGCAGAATAAAAAAATATGTTCCATAAACCTTTAGAAGTAAGCTATTTAAAAACAGTTAAGTGATTATCGTCTGACCTTTAACTTGCTGTCATTGCAATATTTCTAAAAAGTATGGCACTAAGAATCGTACGAATTTTTATTTAAAACATTTTTCTGTAAAATGCCTAATTTCCAAAATAAAGCAGCGTTGCCCAACTTTATTTATTAAGAATTTAAATCCTTGTAACTTTTAAACTGTTTACTTCAGAAAAATAAAAAAATATGTTCCGGAAACCTCTTGAATCTATAATAATATGAAATAAGGCGGGGTTGCTACTGCCGATATTCTTATATGGTGCGTCACTAAGAATGGTACAACTTTTATATTAAATATTTTTCTCAAAAATGGTTCATTTCAAAAATATAAGGCCGTTGCCGAACTTTTTGTTCACCCCGTATAAAAGAAATGATTAGTAAATGCAGAATTTAAAAATATAGAGTAGTAAAATTCAGAGAATCTTTAATTTCTCATTCATCAATGGCCAAAATTACGTAGGTAGCTCAGAAAGTTGAAATGAATATTTTAGATTTAGTAGCATGTATTCAGCGACTCTGATGAAAAATTTAGAGACGTCGTTAACGTTAAACACGTGATTAAAAAATATTTCTTCATAAGAAATTTTCTTAAAGACGTGATTAACTTTAACGACGTCTCTAAAATTTTCACCACGGTCGCTGAATACACGCTAGTGTCTTTAGTGTGGTTTTTGATTATTTATCAAATTGGTTTGATTTAGTGTAACTTAAGAGTATCTTCCTAGACACACGTGATAAATTTTCTGTTGGAGATAATAACAAGGAATAGAAAATCCATCCCATTTTTCTGGAGCTTCTTTACAAATTATGACCAAATAACTGATAATTAATGCGAATCCCTAGAGGGCGCGCGAGTTTGGGAGAAAAAATTGTGAAAAATCATGAAATCGAGCATTAGTTCTGCAGTCATAACTCAAGTTTCCCTCGTTAGATTTTCAATTTTTTTTTCAGATTTATAATCTAAATTGATTAGGTTACATCCTGCCAGAGAGTTACCTTCTGCAACCAAGCACAAAATTAATTAGATGGGTCCAAATTTAAGGTACTTTTAGATCATTATATTTTTTTTTGTACGTTCTCCATTTTTTTTCCTTCTGGCAGGAATTAAAGAAACGACTTCTAAATCATCTACAAAAAAAATATACTAAAATTACTTGTGATAATACGCCATATGCTTCATTGGAGTTTAGATTTTTTCTAGAAGATAGGATATAGAAGTAGTTACAAGATTAAATGCAACTCCATCTCAACATATTAAGTCATAATTTTCAAGAATAGTCTTAAATAAAGTGTGATAAAAATGCAAGGTAAATAATTTAATGATTTCAAAGTAAATCAAAAAGTTGTTTTGTTAAGAAACAAAGTATGCGAACCAGCGAAAATTATTAGAAAAGATGATACCCTAATAATATTTTGTTGACTCAAAATAGAAATATTTTACTAAGAAACTCAGCACATTTACGACCATCGTTTAATCAAATTTTAAATATTATAAGAGGAGAAAGAAGAAGAACCGGATTTATCAAATATGATAATAAGGTAATTTTTACAAAATATGGTAGAAGAGTTTGCATTCCAGGTAGATTATTAAATCCGTACAATATAAACAGAAAGATGTTTTTATTATATTTATTTTGTTATTCAAGAGCGTTGAATTGTAGAAAACTACTGTTAAAATATAAATAATTATTATTAATAAACAGAAGTAATAGTATTTCATGTATTATTATTATTATTACAAATTAATATTCTACACTTATTCTGTCGTAGAACGTTATCGTTAGGTATTTGTCGAAGAAAATTACTATACAAGGTGTCCCGTATGGTCACAAATTTTGGAAGCATAAACTTGGTTCAATTATAAGACTAAATGACACAAAAGTTATAGGTATAAGTTATATTTTCAAAAATTGAAAATAAATATTAAAAATTTTCAGAAAGCAAACGAATAATATACGTATTATTCAATGGTCGTGGAAAACCATATCTATACAGGGTGTCTCACTGTTTTTCCAGCAAAAATTTTGATAAATTGATATTTGTGGAATACCCTGTATTATTTTTTTTAATTTAAATCAATTATTATTTGGATTTTTTCTTTGCCAAATTGATTTTTTTGAACATTATTGGTTATTTTTAAAATAAGTAAACGACGATGTTATATTTCCCTTGGTAAAATTTAGCATATTATTGGCTTAAAAAAATATACAAAATCCAAAGCATACTTGATTTAAATAAAAAAATTAAAATTAAATGAAATTTATACAGGGTGTCCCACAAAACACATTTAATTTGTGAAATTTTAAAATGGCTGTAACTTTTTAAGGAGTCGAAAAAACATAATACTTCATAGAAAAATTTTTGTTCAGAATAACATTTACTATCTAAAAAAAATTTGCTGGAAAAAAAGTGAGACACCCTGTATAAATTATGTGATTTACTGAGGCTCAGAACTTTTATCAAGAATACAGGGTGTCCTATTTTTAAGGAATGGAAAAGAAGATTGATTACTTGACTTCTGTTCGGTAGTCACCTAAAAAATATAAAGGTAAAATAATTTTCGAAATTAGATGAGTTCTCGATTTTTTATTGGGCTCAGCAAGTTATGAAGGTTATTATTAGTTGATAAAAAAAATCAGGGAATATCAAATCGGCTAATTGATAAAAAAATTATTAAAATTAATCTTAAAACACTGGGAATAATATTTTAGTCAAAAATGATGTTGCATTTAAAAAAGTTATGTATGTTTGAAATTTTAATTATTTGAAATAGTGATCATCCGTAATAATAAAATTCAAATTCAAAATGCAAAAAATGTCTTAACTTAATCAATAAAAAAATACATGAAAACTGTTTCTTTTTACAATTATAATAAATAATGACAATAACAAACATTTTAGTTTTACCTGCAAGTGGTAAACTTTCTGCAAAAAGTCCAAAAAAATATCAGTCAATTTAATACAGTGTGTCCCAGACCAGCTGTACCACCTCTTTTTTCGTGAATGTCTTCCTGAACAAAAAAACTCCTACCAACTCATAATTTTTTGAAATTGTTTTAAAAATTCGAAGAGCGCTTTAAATTTCCCGCAATAAAATTAATGTAGGCTAAAAATTCAAGGGAAAATCCAAAGCATACTAAATATTAATACTAAGTAAATAAAAACATGATTTTTTACAACGTGAATTTAATTTACTAGACATTAAAATCTCGGTATTGTAAAATTGAAATCAATGTGTATTGAGTTATTACAACATTGTGTACTACGAACTAAGAGCACAAGCTTGTATACTGCAAGCGGGAGAAGATTTTGAAAATGTTATTAACCCTTTGCACCCCAGCCTACTGACTTATATAGTATAACAACAACTTCAACAATATATAAGTTACAAGCGTAAATGTTACTGTAAAGGATTGACACATCAATCATCTGTTTGACTAAAGCCTAGGATTTACCAATTTGATGTAAAATTTCGTACATTTACCAGGTAAAGTTGCTCCCAGTTGGAAGTAGGACAAAGAATACGCGATCGTGATTACTTTTGTCCTACTTTCAGCTGGGACCAACTGTACACGAATCATTTTATATTTATACAAAAACGCTAAAATAAGCAAAACATGCGTGTCGCCACTACGGCGACAGCGGATTTAAATTTCATATTTTAAATGTCGCATTTTCGACGACAACGGATTGCAAAGGGTTAATCGACTAAAATCTTTCTGGGGCAAACCAAAAACATAAACTTAGGTTTATCAAAAAGATTTTAGAATTAATTTTCGTAAAAAAGTGATCAACAAAGAAAATAATTATAAAAAGTACCAAAATATACGGTAAAATAGCATTCTGCTAAAGTAACTAAATTTGTGGACATGAAAAATCTGCGTCCTGCATGATTACAATGAATCAGTCACTTTTAGTAATCAAATTTTTTGACCATCAATCCTATATTTCGCAAATCTCTTTAATTTTTCAAACTGGCTACTTTTCTAAGCTCCTCTAATCTATCAACCTTTGTATGTCACATGAAAGTTTACTGAAATGTGACCAAATGTGACAACTTTCGAACTGCAACTTTTACACTTTTGTTAAAAATTCCTATAACATTTTGGTAGATATCTTGAATTTTGATTTGAAATATGTGTTTATAAAAAGATGTTTTTTCGTATTAAATAAATGAATAGGCTTGAAATATAAAAAAAAGTATATGGTGTCATGCGGAAGGTAGATAAGCCATAGTGTGTTTGACTGTATTGATACTGAATTAGCTTGTGTCTTTCATAATAGAAGGCAAGTTTGTCCTGGCAAGCTTACAGAATTGAGCGAGACTGGGCTCTTGTAATACTAGGGGTGATTACAATGTAATCTACAGGTTCATTGTGTATTTGTGTGCGTGTTGAACGTTGAACGTCGGTCGTCCCTATCTTAAAGTGACGTGCTACACATTTAACGTGTATATGCATTGTGGAACATGTCTGTTTGAGCATCCGGACTAAACACACTTACTTTACCTAATTCAGTAAACTCCCCACACATTTCACACATTTCACGGATCTAGAATATTGCACCTGATATATAAACTGGGATTTTTCAGGTGACTAAACTTTAAAGAACTTTGTTTCGGCCACTTTGAATCTCAAACTAATACTCCTGTATTTATACGGCAGTTCATCTATAAAATCACATCTGACGATTATCGCCACAAAGAGACTCATAAAACATCGGGTGCAGCTCACACGTGCTGTGATCTCCAGAGCGTCAATTATTGGGTAATGCGGAAAGGGTTCAATGTGACGCGATGTAGTAACCGGCCGGAAAATTGCGGCCAAACATATCGCTCCTGTCTTTCATATCGACACATCCTGAGACTTACTTGAAGTTACCCCTTTGAAAGGGATCCTTTGTAAATATGTCATTCCGCCGACTTGCTTAAATGTCTTATTTTATCTGGTTGCATTTCAAAACTATAATTTTGATGATAAGCTTGTTATAACATTATTCCTATTTAAACACTTCTTAACAAAACAAATATTTTCTTAAATGTTTCCCAGCTTATTTCACCTTTTTTGGGACCTATTTTTCTGTTGTTATCCAATTTAAAACCAATTACGCATAAGCAATTATATTGGACTAAATTTACCTATTCATGAAATTTGAAGTATTTCATAATGTCAATTCTTAGATTTTGCCAGAATCGCCTATATAATTAAAAGTACGTACTTTCCCATCTTGACAATAATATTTTGTTATACTGTCCGGAACAAGGTTTATACCTCGACTCAAAGTTGAATTGTAAACTGTACAGTTGGTCCCAGCTGGAAGTAGGACAAAGAATACACGATCGTGATTACTTTGTCCTACTTCCAACTGGGAGCAACTTTACTCTCTATGCGCATCTTATCGTGGGCCTCTATGAATTTTGCTGCCATCCATATAATGGGGAAACACACAAGTTGTCCCACTTTTTATGGTTTATTTCTTATATAAATCGTCTTTTCTAACTTTCTCTTACCCACTATAAGTATAGAACTCTTTCGTGGGTGAGGGTGAGATGAAATGGTGATTTATAATTGAAGGGACCCCCTGTATAATTTTTGTTTTATTGACAATTTATTTATTTAAATCAAGTATGCTTTGGATTTTCTCTTGAATTTTTAGCCTACATTAATTTTATTGCAGGAAATTTAAAATGCTCTTCGAATTTTTAAAACAATTTGAAAAAATTATTAGTTGGTAGGAGTTTTTTTGTTCAGAAAGACCTTCACGAAAAAAGAAGCGGTACGGGTGGTCTGGGACACACTGTATTTAATTATTTGTTATCGATTTTAGATTAGATGACTATTTTTTTTGGACTTTTTGCAGAAAGTTTACCACTTGCAGGTAAAACTAAAATGTTTGTTATTGTCATTATTTATTATATGTAATTGTAAAAAGAAACACTTTTCATGTATTTTTTTATTGATTAAGTTAAGACATTTTTTGAATTTTGAATTTTAATCTTATTATTACGGGAGATCACTATTTCAAATAATTAAAATTTCAAAGATACACAACTTTTTTAAATTCAACATCATTTTTGACTAAAATATTATTCCCAGTGTTATTTATTTTAATATTTCTTATATCAATTAGCAGGTTTAATATTTCGTGATTTTTTTATCAACTAATAATAACCTTCATAACTTGCTGAGTCCAATAAAAATCGAGAACTCATTTAATTTCGAAAATTATTTTACCTTTATATTTTTTAGGTGGCTACCGAACAGAAGTCAAGGAATCATTCTTCTTTCCCATTCCTTAAAAATAGGACACCCTGTATACTTGATAATTAAAAGTTCTGAGCCTCAGTAAATCACATAATTTATATAAATATGGTTTTTCACGACCATTGAATAATACGTATATTATTCGTTTGCTTTCTGAAAAGAAGTGCTATACGTTATCAACATACCCCATCTTTCCGACACGGTTTTGCTTTACCACACGGATTTTGGACCAATCAGAAAACTGCATTTCATTTCCGACACGGTATTTTAGTTAACCTTGCAATATAGAGGTGGCGCTGCGTGTAAAGAAATGTCAGAAATACGAAAAATAACCTTATCAAATTTTCATAAAATCGCCGTAAAATAAAAAGTCGTGGAAAAAGTATATAGTATTACACTCGCGAGAAAATAGCCATTATTCGCTCAGACCTATTACGACACTAGGCTGCCGGCTCGTGTCGCAATTTCGATCTTCGTGAATAATGGCTATCATTTCTCGCTCGTTGAATAATATACTATTTGTTTATTTACAGAAATAATTAAAATACCAATACACATGACCATATTCTTGCAATACAAAAACAAAATTGGTATATACAGGGTGTCCCATTTGACGTTGGACTCTATGGGTATCTTTGTAATTATTAGAGATAGAAAGTCGGTTAAATATACAAAGTAGTGCATCTTTGTATCTCCAATAATAATTCTTTGGCAAAACAGTTGAATACAATCATATTTTGAAAATGACACTTTTTTGTTTTTTTAAGATGGCGCCGAAACGATGCAAAATTCAACTGTTTTGTCAACGAATTATTATTGAACATACAAATATGCACTACTTTGTCAATTTAGCCGACTTTCTATTTCCAATAATAACAAAGATACCCATAGAGTCCAACGTCAAATGTGACACCATGTATAAGAATTAAAGAAAGATGTCGATAAATTTTTGGGTTTTTAGAAGTTTATCAATGTAATATTAAACATATCACTTAAAGCGGTATTCCAGTATAAAATGTAGCAAAAATTACATTAGCATATACTTAAACCTAAATTTCATGATTTTAAGACTTGTAACTGTAGTCGCAAATATGCGATAAGTCTTCCACTCAAGTATGTACCTCATTATTCGTTTTTGGCTAATAAAGATCGATTTAGCCGAGAAAAAAGCTTTTACTTTAGATGTTAATTCATTGCTTATTTTA
The DNA here is from genome assembly GCA_963971135.1 of Stenus bimaculatus. Taxonomy (NCBI): domain Eukaryota; kingdom Metazoa; phylum Arthropoda; class Insecta; order Coleoptera; family Staphylinidae; genus Stenus; species Stenus bimaculatus. The sequence continues at coordinate 63,700,839 of OZ020180.1, read as the reverse complement.
ATGATTTTTTTTATTTCGATTCTTGAGATTGGTTTTTATTGTTATTTAACACTATGTTTTAACGCTTTAACATAATTGCAATTTTGTTTGTATCCATAAAAGTATTAACCTTAAGTAGGTAAGATTATAAATTATTAATGAGTGTTAGAAAAATAAAGGGTCCAAGGGAACTATCCTGAGGTAAGCCGAGGTCTTACTGACTATGTTGTTTATTTGATCCTCAAATTACCAGAATGATTTTATTAGACCATACCAAGATTTTCCAACTTTTTCAATAGGTAGAACCCAGGCCATCAATAGCAAGTAATAAATATACTGAGTACCTTTTCACTCATATTGAGTTTATTTTGGCTAACCCGAACATGTACACTCTGTTATTGCGTCAGTTTCAGTTAAATACTTTGATCACTTTGATGTAAAATCCTGTGTGTGCTGTCACATAAAAGTCTTTGATAAATTGCTTCCTCGGAAAACTTCGAGTATCGACTGGAAAGTGCAAGCTTTTAATGTTGCACAATTTTAGGTGTTAATATGATGTTTTTAACTTTTAAATACTTCGGAAAATTAGCTAAGGTATTTATTTAAAATATAAATTTGTACAGGAGCGATGTTCAACTTTCCGTTCCAATTTTTTTATAGACGCTGCCACTGCCACTAAAGGGCTAATTTTTATTTCAATTATAGCAGATATTTCAAAAGGCTTAAAAAACATTTACTAACCAATTATTTCTGTCCTGAGGAAAATATTACCATGGCATGCATAATAGATGAGATACTCCCGATAAAATAAAACTGCATGTGTATGCCGGATGTCGAATAAAGTTTAGTTAGGCTTGAAGGATAAAATCAAAATAAATTTGTCCACAAATTCACGTACGTTGAAAACAACAGTTATTTATCGAAACAGATTTTTTTACAATTTTTCAGGAAACTCATTTATATTTATTATTCATATTCAAGCTTATGTAAAATTGGCTATAGCATGGATACACGAATATGGATATTAGACAAAGAGATTATCGAAACACTAGTAGAGTAAGTTTATTAATTCAAGGGGTTAATTTACTAGTTACAGAGTATCACTCACTTGAAGTTAACGAGCGTTTAGAATATTGCGAATTAAACCCTTAAAACTTAACCCATAAGTAGTTTTTGAAGTTTAAAGATTCACCGGAAAACTTTATGCTTATTTTCAATTTATCCTTAAGGCCAACGATTGTCAGTTGCCATGCTCACTAATTTTTATCGGCAGTTTGTAGTGGCACAACCAGGAATTAGAGGAGCAAAATACTTTTAATTTTTTTACTATAAACTTTAATTTTTATTATCATTTATGGATACAAGGTATCCCATCAGCGAGTTATCGGTATTTTCTTTGCCAAATATATGGGGTCAATATTTTATTGTTTTTCAGTTCCAGCGTTTTGAATTTTAGGTCACTGATTTTTTTGATACCTAATACGGTAATAAAAATTTAATCAATGTCCTAAATTTCGGCGATTAGTAACTATCTTTGTAACTCAAACAATGAAAACGGAATTTGTTTACTTCAAGTTCATAGTAACACAAAATCATGTCAAAATAATAACAAAGTAACTAGACTTCACAAAAGTAGAGTCGTAGGTGTAATTTTTACCGTTGTGTCAAAACTTCTGATTTTTGAATTTCGTTATTGTGCCTTCTATTTCATAAACGTCAGTTTTTATCAAAAATTAATTTGCACAAATCTTTGTTTTGTGTTAGCAACTGCCTCGAAAATGAAGAAAAACATTTTCAATATTTGACATTTGCTGTTAAATTAGAGATTTTGGAAAAAAATTGCTACGCCATTGGATTACTAGGAGATTTTCTTTTTAAGATTTCAGTTATTCCAACCTGCCTATTTGGTTGCATACATATCAAACCACAATCATTTTAGCTCACCCTGTAGTAGACCGAGTAGAGTAGACTACTACATAGATTTGACTAGATTTTCATAAAGTAGAGTTGGATGCATGGCGTATATAGAAACTCTACAACCTGCCTTCTCCTACTACCGATTTTTAATATTTTTACTCTACTCCACTCTACTCAAGCGGAACTATGATATAGTCGAGTGCATAATAAGTGTACCTAAATTTTTCACTAAAGTCTAGCTTTCTTTGTAGAGTAAATGGTCAAATAATTTGGGAGAGTACTAATTGTAAGTACCCTATGAACCTTGCGTTCAGTGTATTAACGAGTTCATTCAAGTTTTATTATTCATTTTCACATAACATTAATAAAAATTATTGGAAACATTCAAACGGTTTTCTGAAAAGACTAAAGAAATCTATTCATAAAATCATCTCAGTCAACCATTAATGCCAAACACTGCGTCCTTAATGGAAATTCAGGTGTCGCATAGTGCATCTAGGAAAAAAGACAAAAGTGTGGATATAAAATGATCCACATTTGGAAGCATAAGGTCAGTCTAATTAGAGGACTCCATTAGGTCCGTCTCCAGGCGTTACCGGGTTTGAAGCAAGCCACTACCAACCAAGAGAAAGTTCTCTAGGTTTTAGAAGTATCAAGCCCAAGAAGTCCCCACGGCCAAGAGGTGCGGTAAAGTCCTTGCTTCACCGTAGACGAAGAAGATTATATGAAATTAATTCTGTTCTTTATTTTTGGTGATTTGCACTTCCACTATTTTAATAATGCAATAATTTGTGTGAACTGATCTAATTAAATTTTCTTTGAGTAGTTTTCAATGTACCTATGTTTGATTTAGCTAAATGATGTTTCCTATTGCTTACTTTGCCCATAACCCTACGACCCCACAAGTTTTGTAAAGCGCGCTTGCCCATTCACGAAGGTGGTTAGAATGAATTTTAAGTTGCTCCCTTTTTAGTAAGTGGGAATGGTGCAGCTTACGTAACTATCTTTATAACTCTACCTTTGCAACAACAAACCAGCTAATTTGTTGTCTCTAAACAGAACACAGCTCAGAACTGACACAGATCTTGCTTGTAGGCTATGCAACAAGAAACCAGAAACGCTAATGCATATTTTATGTAAAATTATGCTCTAAGGCAAAAGGGATAGAGCCTTTTGGGAGGTTAATCATAGAAACAAAACATATCCTCACTCGCCCTGGTACAGGGCACAAACATCAAACCCATAAAGGAGCAATGCTTCCGGTACTTTACAGCAGACGGACTATGGATGTGAAAAAATGTACTCTACTTAAAGCGATTTCGAATGACTTCGGTTCGTCTTTGGTTCCTAGATTGGTTTTTCATATTTGAACCAACCGTATTTAAATTTTTGACATCATTCATCGTTTAGTTCCAGCCTATTTAAGCTTGGTAAACCGAAATATAAACCGTGGTCGGAAGCATGGTTATTCTCCCATCTCTTTCTATCAGTTCGAATGGAGAGGTAAGAAGCGAATAATTTAATGAACCTGATATAAAATGGTTAACCACTAACTAACCAAAAAAGCTATTCGAAATCGCTTTAGGCTTAAGCGACTCTGCTCTATCACATGTCTTAAGTTAACATACGTGCGAACGGTATTCTACCGAATTTGGTTTATCTTGACTAAAAAGTCCTAAAGTGTACTCTACAACTTAACTATAGTATATCCGCGTTAAGGATGTGATTTTGCCGGCCAAAGTTTAGAAATGCGAGTTGTCTTGCTCTCTCTCTATCGTTAATAAAACTTCGTAAAGGAAACAAGAACACAACGAGACGTGTACACCCTCAAGTTACGCGGTATGGGCTCGGCCGAAGCAACGGAACAGTAAAGGTTGACTTTAAAAACGTACGTCTTACATTAATTGGAAACGGTGGGGCGTTCCAATTCGCTCAGAAGCAAGCGCTCACGCATCGGAATAACAACAGAGCGAAGCGAAGAGGTGGGATAAGGAGTGGTGGAAACCTCTACGCTTAAAATTGACTAGATTCAGACGCTTAATATTCCCTTCCTTAACGCGGATATACTATAAATGTAAACTAAGCGAAAAATAGTGGGGCCTGAGGCGGTTCCCTTTACGAGCATTTCTTGCTTAAAAACTTTGTTTTCCTTGAAATTGTTAAATGGTATAATTTAGCCCAATTAATTAGCTGATCGTGTGTGTGTGTGTTTTTCGGTTGTTATCTCAAGCCTAGGTCTAAAGGCCACCGTCTACTTAAAATCTGCTAGTGAGTGGCATCCTTAATTGAATTTAGTCACTAAATCCAACAATTACATTTTCTGTGATTGTTCCAGTCTATCAAGTATTTTAAAAACCCAGATATGTTTTGCTTTGATAGAAAAACTTATTAAAATTTTGAAGCACAACTAAATTAAAAAAAAATTTTATTTTATGACCTGATATCGAAATAAAATCTCTACAGTTTGGCACTTTTTTCTCTGAGAGATTCTATAATATAATACCCTAGAATGCTCATTTTATTTACATTGGTTTTATAGAATAGTTTACATGTGTATAATTTAAATTTTACCTACTTCAAATCACCCTTTTAATATTTTAATCATACATTAAATATTCGAATAATTTTATACTCTTCATATTATCATATTCGTCGTATATTCTAATAATAATAAACCTTACATTTATATGTTTTCATATTTTATTCAATTATATGTAATAGGAGTAGGTAATTTCGTGTAAATGCAAGCATAAATGACATTTTATTGGGAATTAACAAAACTTATGGAATTTACTTGTAATGTATATAATTATACGGGTCCATTGCAGAAGAACCTCGGGGGTTCGATTTTGTAGCGATTAGTTTCAGAATGCAACTCACTCTCTATTACCTTTAACGGCAACTTTACCAGATTGCTGTCTTTTAAATCGCCTTTCCTCCCAAATTTATAGGTATTCGACCAAGTAATGAACACGTTAGGTAAAATTACACACGCTATTCCAAGAATAGGAACAAACAGAAAATGATTAATATGTTCTATAAAGATAACATTAATTTATTATCTCTAAGTTATTACTCACCGTTTAGTATTCTATGTAGTATTATTATAATTAATTATGAAAAACTTAATAATTGTAAATAAATTATTGTAAGTACAGAATTTTTATGAATTTTCTTCAAATGTTATATATTTTTATAGGAAATCCTTTTATTCCAGAAACTCAATTTTTGTTAGTTTCAGGCTCTAAGGAATAAGTGGTTTTTGTTAGAGATTGAAAGGGGAAACTGTGTAAGAGGCGCCACTAGTCTTTCGTAATTAGTGTACCACAAAAGAAATACGCGCTGAAAGCTTGTAGTGTCAGTCAGAAACAATTTAAGTATTTGATCAACGAAAACACACTGACCAAAAACCATAGTTGAGACTTTTAAAATCGTTAGATAAAATTGTTTTAAAGTAACATAAAAGCCCATTGACATGTTTATTATATGTTATTTAAATTTTTTTAAATCTCATAACTATCTGTTTTATATTTAATTTAATAATAATAAAATTTTGGCCCATAGCAATTTAAGCTACTATAAAATATAACCAAATGCAATTTGCTTGTACATCAAAATAAAGACAATTCGATTACTATAGTTTGAACGTGAGGTTTTATATAATATTCCAAAAAGTTTGTGTATTTAAAAATGCCTCTCGTTGAAAAAAGTTTTGGAAACGTTTTATAAGCGAACGGTAAACAAGTTATTCATAGTAATAGTATGAAATTGGATTTTAAATAAATTGAGCTCTTGCACCTATTTACATGTCATTATTGCGTCATCCCTCCAGTCTCTTTTACACTGTCTATATCTCAGCAAACGCGCTCTGTAAGGCTTTTCCCCATCTTTATTATCTTCCTTGTTTTCAATCAACTTACACACGAGTATAGTGCCTCTATTGAGCCAAATTAAGAATTTTAAATTGAAAATACTTAATGCATTAATAACAAAAAACTTTTATAAATCCAAGTACTTTTACCTTCGTTAATTAAATATTCTATAAAATTAATAACAAGAAAATACTTCTTACGAGGGGAAAAACCAAGTGCACGTTGTTTTACAAATATAGACATGGAAATTTCGGTGCCTACTCTCGTGGACATAAAGGTGACTTCAGAGCGTATTATTTTATAATTACTTAGATTTGCGTCATTATTGCATTCATATGCCTTGATTCGAGTACTACAATCAGTTCAATCGCTTCTAGAAACACGTGATAACTGAATTCATCTTCCTCTATCGTCATCTACGCATTTTTATTTTAAAATCAATTTAAAGCTTGTATAAAATTATCTAAGTTACATAAAACTCAAAATTCACATTTTTATAAAATTATATTTTGCTGCGAGAATTTTTGATTATATTTACTATATTTTTCGTTCGCTGAAAGGAGGATTTCCGGAGTAATCCGGATGAGAAGTCTGACAGCATAAATGAATTGTAATATATTATGTAACTTAAAATGACCGCTCTTTCAGTGATATGTCTATTTTGGATCAATATAAAAACGACTTCTACTTTATTAACTTTAACAGGTTACCTAACAGTTTTCTTTAAATCTAGTTAACAGAAATAATGAAACTATAAGTAATCTTTGTACACAGGGTGTCCCACTTAAAGTGCTACGAATTTTTATCTCAAAAACTACGCCTCTTAGAGTTTTTTGTTAATAAAAGTTGTTTGGTTTGAAGGGGGTAACATAATTAAACTTTTATTTGTTATTTTAAGTACCTTTTGAAGGGCATTTTAAGGTCGTTTTTTATCGTCCTTCAAGTTTTAAAGAAATGTTATTAAAAAAAAAATAAATTTGTTTCTATTGTTATCATTCATTTTGAGATTTTAATCGAGTGTGGCATAAAATAACAAATTCATTGTCAACATACATTTACATTTTGTAAGCTAAATCCATGCATAAGTACAAATTCGAAATTTAATTAAAAAGAAAAAGTTTTATAAAATGAATACGTTTGAAGAAGCGTTTGACATGTTTATGATTTTGGGTGAATGTAGACAAAATTATAGCGACGCTGCTGATATGTTTAATGATCGTAAGCAACCTACGAAATCTAACATGGAATTTCTACGTTTGAAGAAAAGATTTTTACGAAATTCAAATCAAGAAAACGAGGACGTCAGGAATAATTAATGAAGACAACACAACAAATGTTTTAGCGTTTGTTAGAGTTAATCCACATAGTAGCATTCGACAAATTTCAAGAGAAAGTAATGTAAGTAAGACATCTATTTCAAAAATTCTTCGAAAAAACAAATACCATCCTTTCCAGATGTCTCTTTATCAAAAGTTAAATGGTGACGATTTTCTTAATCGTATACATTTTTGTAATTGGATTCGTCGACAAATTACCTTGAATCCATTATTTACTTCGTATTTGATGTTTCCTGATGAAACTAGTTTTTCAAACACTGGAAAAGTCAACAGACATAACATGCATTACTGGTCTGATACAAACCCGCACTGGATGAGAACTGTTTCTTATTAAGGTGACCAATTATTTTTCAGAACAACTAGGACAAAAGACGAGAAAACTAGGACAATTCCCATTTTGTAAAAGAGGACAAAACGAGGACACTTTCCATTTTGTAAAAGAGGACAAAACGAGGACATTTAAACTCATTTATGTTCACAAAAAATATACAAAAAAATCACAGCAATGTTCACAACAAAAAAACATTAAAAATCGCAATTTTCATTTTCCATCGTTAAATATACAAAACTAGGACTATATAAATAACCCTCGAGGACGTAGGAGGACACCCTAAAAAAGAGGACATGTCCTCGAAAAACCGGACGGTTGGTCACCCTATTTCTTATCAACATATCAACATCCATGGACAATAAATGTTTGGTGCGCAATTATTGATATTATTTGTTCCTATATACCACTTAATTGGCCAGCTCGTTCGCCAGACCTTACATCTTTGGATTTTATCCTCTGGGGATTTATTAAAGAACATGTAATGAAAACAGTACCAACAACCAGACAAGATATGAAAATTATAATTCGTTGAGCCTGTGAGAAATTACTCCTCAAATGTTATCCAATGTGCGAGACGGCTTATACAAAAGAATCCTAAATTGTTTGGAAGTAGTAGGTCTTCACTTTAAGTACCTACCCAATTAATTAATAGGAATAAATTATCTGGCTGAAACATTTCCTTTTTTCTGTACATAGTTTTTAATTTAATAAATTAGTAACTTAAAAATTTCAAAAATGAAGAAAAAGTATTTAATTATTTAGACATAATATTGTCGCGAATAATTTATTATTTCATGGCACATTTGATAAAAGTCATAAAATTATTTCTTATTTTTTTATAAAATCTCACTTTTCAAAAAATAAAAACCCACAACCCCCTTTCATTCAAGGTAACTCGATAAAAATTACCATATGGGGCTAATTTAAGTTCATTACAATATAGTATTATTGTTTTACCATTTCTCATCCATTTACTACTAGTTTAACTAAACCAAGGATTTAAGTTTTAATGTAACTTCTTTTGTTTTCACCTTTTTGCTTTTTGCAATTTAAACTATTTTTCTTATAAAAGTAGAAATTTGCTATGAAAAAGGCGTACCTGTTTACAATCGCTATTTTCAATCGTTTTCGAGATAATCTCAATTATTGTTTCGCAATAAAGATAAAAAATTATTTCTATTGCTAAATTAAGTACGACAGTGTCTTTATATGAGCAAATTGTAAAAACCTTTTAATTTATTTAAAAATTTTAAATATTAATGTAGGCCAAATTGACTTAACAATAAAAATAAATTTTACTTTAAAACATGAAACTTTAATTGAGATTGTCTTTAAAACTGTTTTATAGATTTTTAATAAGTATACCTTTGTCATAGTAAATTAATCGTTTTATAAGAAAATAAGTTAAGAAAAGTTATGGTAAAATTTAAATTCTTAGTTTAGGGAAACTGGTACTAAAGAAATACTAAAAAAGTGAAGTTATAATTTTTTGAAAAGTGACTTTAGCTGGGTTAACTTTGCATTGAAGCATTTTTGGGCAGTGTTAGAGGAACTTATCATCTTAATTTTAGGTGAGAAACCCATCTACTATATGTGTGATCACGTTATTACGGGACACCCTGTATAATATACTATTTAATATCACTTCCGGTTTTAAAGGAAATGACAACAACTTTGTTTTTTTAAATGCATAACGATTATTTTGGTACAGTTGTAAATAGTGTTGGATGGAAGAAGAAGGCATAAAACTGTCAAAATATTTTTAGGTATTTAAAAATTTTATGTAAAACTTATTTGCTTTTGTGGAGAAATTCAAGTATAAGATTTTTTGGCTTTGGTTAGGTTGTGTCAATTTAAAAAAAATTTAAAAAAAATTTAAAAAAAATTTAAAAAAAATTTAAAAAAAATTTAAAAAAAATTTTAAAAATTATTTAGAAAACCATAAGAATTTAGTCGATTCCATGGCAACAAGCTTCAGTTTCAACATAAACTGATTTAAAAAAAAAACTATTTATATTAAAAATGTTTGTTAAGTGGCCTAACTTACCTACCGTTTTTTAAATTTTATTCTAAAACGTTTCAGCTTACAAAAAATTCATAGAGATAGAAAATCTTCGGTTTGCAGTTTTCTATATGGAAAGATAATTTTTAATTAAAATGTTTAAATACCTAAAAAGATTTTGACTGTTTTGTGTCTTCTTCTTCCATCCAACACCATTTACAAAAGTTGAGGATTTGTCAAATGTTTACCAATTGAGCATCCAGTATTGAAAAGCACGTATACAAAATTTCATTAAAGAAATCTTTACTGCTTTGGCTGTAATAAAAAAAATCTATTTAAACAAATCGACTTTTTGGATATAGATAAATAGGGTCATATCAACTTATTTTCAGGTCTACTATCTCCAGTTAATTATTGTCGGTCGAATTTTGGGACACAATGTTTATAATATAAATTTTAATACATATTTTGAAAGTATTATTTTGTATTCAGCGACCGTGATGAAAATTTTAGTGACATCGTTAAAATTGAAAACATATTTAAAAAATATATCTTATGAGGGAATACATATTAATCCCGTGTTTACCTTAATGACGTCTCTAAATTTTTCATCGTAGTCGCTGAATACAGGCTATTGAGTGTTCAAAATGAGATCAGAAGCATTTTTACGTTTATTGCTTGTATTTTTAGATTATACTTTTTTATTAAACCTTAAAGATGACCTTTCAACCAAAAGTGCACTATAGCTTTAATGGTATTAATATAATTGTATTTTTTAAATAATGACGACAATTTATTACTAAAAAAGAAGGTAAGAATTCCCATCTAGGAGGGCTCACTATTCATTACTGTTGATATTACCTGAACACTCTTTAAACATATCTGTCTCATAAAACTTAAAATAATGAAGATTGAAAGTACATAGCACATTTAGAGAATTTGCATTCAACGATTAAAATATATTAATAATAACTATAATTTTATGATTCGTGAACAAAATGATCAGGGCAACCATTGTTTTTTTCGACTTTAAGAGCTCAAACTTTTTGGAAAAAGCTTTCTTTTAACTTAAAATTTTGCTTTATTTTTGAATGGTTTGAACTACTTTGATTTAAGTAATTTAAATGGAAAGTCTATATATTAAAAGTTTGGAGAGATCTAGATCTAGCAAATGTATTATATCCTAAAGCACTTCTCACTACAAATGTTTAATTTATGCATTTTTTGATTCTTTGTACGACCTCTTGGTGTAAATCCATTTTAATACTTTTACATTTTTATTTGTCTTACATATAAATATCTAAAATATCTTTTTGTACCTATTATAAGAATTTAGTTATGGATATTATCTTTGGGTACCTGCCCCTAAATGTTGTTTTCTACTTTTTTAGTAGGAATGGTTATTAATTTGAAGTTTTTATGTTTTGCTGACATATTTTCCAAAAAAGCAAAGATCAAAGATATGTTTACAAATTAAAGTATTCGCAGAAATTTATATCATTTACTTACAACGATGTTATAATGCATTATTTACGTTTTAAATTTAATACAAAACATGCATTGCCTCAGGGTACACTTTTTAAATAAACTTTTAAAAAAGCAGAAATAAGTTGTAGTTTTCCCGAGTTAAAGAAAATAGTAAAATACGCGCAATTCTTACTCCACAAGACAAACATTGCAAGATTATAACCACAAGATTTTACATTGTACCCCAAAATTAAATTTGAAAAATGTTTTCATCGGCTTAGTCTGGTTTTAAATTTTTAATTAACAGTTTTTCCATCATTTATCTGTCAATGTTTTAATACAGGGTGTAAGGGTGATTGTTTTAAAAGGAGACACCCTAAAAAACTCTCAAAATATAATTTTAAAAAAATCAGAAACAGGTCGATTTATATTTTCAGTGGGGGCGTCTCAATGAAAAGTTGTCTTTACAACCCCCTTCACCGCATGAAATCTCTTTGATTATTTTAAATGGGAATGGTGGTCGAGTGACGCATCATTTTAAAGATCTTTTTACCCTGAAAATAAAGATATGATTTATTATATCACCATTTTAATTTAGTACTTAATAAAAAGGAATGTATAACACAAAGTAATAAAAAAATATGATATTTAATTGGTTTTAGGTAGGTATGGAATGAAAAAGTTGTCAAAAAAATTATGATTGCCATTTTCAGGATAAAAAATGTTTTCAAATGATATATCATTTGAGCCATATTTCCATTTAAAAAATATTAGGGTGGTTACAGAATCACCCTTTTCAACAGACTTTAATTTTATTGCATAAAAATGTCCCTATGAAATTAAAAATTAGGCTGCCTCGTCATTTTTACAATAAATTATATTTTTGAAAGTTATTTGGGGTAGCTTATTTTAAAATGAACATCCTGTATAAGTGAAGTGGTGGAGTCGAACCATAATTTCCTAAATCGCCGCTGTTATCCACATTAGAGTTTTCCAATTTGTTTATTTTTAAAATTTATAAAAATTTAAAATTTTTTTTTTTATTTCCAAAATCCGAGGTGGAAGTCTGTAAGAGAGATGATTGATTTCGTATACGGAAATTATCGTTTGTTGATTATGTTGCTGATGACAGATTTTCTATATCCTTCCTTATCCACGTTTTGTGTTTGATGAAATGAGGCAAAACCCGTCACCTTGGTAACTTACTCAACAAAAACGATTTTTTCTATTTACGAAAACGTTGGTTTATATTACAGACTTCCACCTCAGGTACGGATTGTTTCGTAATAGTATATTATTCAACGAGCGTGTAAAGTTGCTATTACACACGAGGACTATAGTTTGCTAGCCGCTAGGCGACCTTCTATTTCTATGTAGATGCCTTTGAAATTTTCTAAAAAAGCTTTTTTACAACAAATAATTGCATTCAAAATAGTTTTTGTAGACCCAAATGTCTTAAAGTTATTAATGTTAATTTGTCAGTGGACGACGCTGGACTTGAGTGAAGATAGCATCGTTCATTTTCGTTTAATTTCGAATAATGAATACTTTACATATCAGTCGTAGATAAAAGTAATTACGTATGACCTCGTAATTTGGACTTTCGTTACTGTTTTGTTATCGAATTTTTGAATAGTTAAACTATAAAATTATTATTTGTAAATACTTAATTTGAACACAAAAAATTATTTTTCATGATTCAAAAAAAAATTAGAATAATGGTGATTGGAATATTCGTAAATTTATTTAATATCTTGACTTTAAATATATAAATTTAGAAAATAAAAAGTGAATAAGTTAAATAAATATATTCAGAAGGATGCGTCCAGCGTAAGGTAAGCTTTGGCTTTATCAGGCCGAAATCTTCTCTAACGCTCTGTTCGAATTCAATTTCCATTTTAAGTTTACTTTAGCAGCTATAGCCTTCGGGCCAACAAAGAAACATCTCTGCTTTACGTAAATTCGAAATCTAGTAAAATATTTTTTGATCTCAAAGTGCCAATTTTAATTAATATTATGGTTGGAATTTTCTGATTTTCTTTCTGATTTTCTTTCATTCTTTTTTATTTAATAATAGGAGTATAATTTTAGAAGTACTTATTTAGTACCTTTGGCGCAAGGGTATTTTAGTGCTTTTGTTAGAAATCTGGGAAAATTTTTGGTGCATACACTAATGATTCAATTACTTACACATATTTGCACTTTTAGATAAATTTTTTGGGATAAACTCTTTCAAGCGAACTCTATCTATGAACTGACACGAGATTTAAAATCATCAGGTATGTGAGTTATTGTCACGCCCTTGTCACTGAAGCGTAGATCCTCGCCCTTCCTTCCGCTTACTAATTCACCATCCACGCAAACAAATATGTAATGTATTTTAAATTTGCTTCCGCCTCAGATACATCGAGTGGAATATTATATAGATTTGTTTATCTAATTCCCTTATATGACCATAATACACAATTTAAGAGATTTTTGTATTTTACTTAAATTTGATACATTTATTTATCTTCCATTGCATCTGATTTATATTAAAGATAGATTTGGAATTATAATTTATCTCATATTATACCAAAGTTATTATATTTTAAAACAAAACAAACATGTATAATACAGGTATTCAAAGAAGTACTACTCCTACAATGTAATAAATTTAACGAAAGATAAATTACATTTTTCATTAAATTGTTCCGACTATTAAATTCTCAATAAATTGATGAAAAATATTACTTACAAATCTATTTTTCCTTTACAAGTTTTTTATCGAGATTATTATTTTGACGAATTATTGAAGATTTAGCGAAACACGAAAGTAAAGAAAAATGTTTGAATTGATACTAGAACTGGATAAATTTATTCAGTCTAATGCACGATAGTTCGTATAAGCATACCAAACAGGTTCGTAATTTTTGGAAACAAAATACAAAGAAGTTTTCTAAAATCGGTTTAATCATGGGCCCACAACATTGCCAACCGTATGTTTGCAGGCAAAAGGTCAACAGTTGTTTTTTCCAACAAATTTGTTGCCAACATGTTGGCGACAGTTGCCAACAAATGTCCGGCGTCCGTCTTATTTGGTAAGTACTTGTGACAATAAATATGAATAAAATCAATCAGATTTTTTATGACAGCTTGGAATTAAATATTATTTAGTTATTTACAATTGGACAGTGTTATGCATAAAGCTACCAACTTACAAAATATCAGATAATGGATTTTAAAGCATATTCTCATAATAAAGTATGTGGTATTCATTTTGAAAAGATCTACCTAGCAAGAAGCAATCATCATCTACTATACATATAACAGTTTTAAGAAATAAGTTTAAATTAAAAGTTAAATAATTTTTTATGTGGGTTGGTAGCTTTGTGCATAACGCGGTCCGATTATTGTAAGGCGTTGCACATTTTTTATAAAAAAAGTTTTAATTTTTTCAGAAATTGAAAGGATTCCACGGCGTTTCATTAATTGTCATGGTTACAACCTTTTAATAATTTAAAGATTTAAATATTTTAATTCGAAAGTTAAACAATTTAAATCATACTTACATAAGTTAAGTTTTTGCTATCAAATAAACAAATACCTATTGATAATTTTAAGTATTTTTGTTTGATAAAAATGTTATTTTTAAGATAAAGGTATATTTTAACGAAAATGTATTATAATACTTTATAGCAATGTTTGAGATATTACGACATTATAACCAGCTTATAATGGACAAAGCATTCATGGGGATATAGCTCAGTGGTAGAGCATTCGACTGCAGATCGAGAGGTCCCCGGTTCAAACCCGGGTGTCCCCTATTTTTTACACTTTTTTACTTGCACATTTGTGAAATTTTCATTATTTAAACATTTTTGTCGGTAATAAAAATTGATTTTTTAAAAGAAAATTGTGCCTTCCTAATATTATAAAAATTGAATTTACTTTTATATAAAAATTTTGGTTTTCATGTATGTAATTAAATATTTTTCAAAGTTATACATAAGGTAAGCTGGGGTAAATGGGTTCAGGGGGTATCTGGGCATGACTTTAACTGTTTAAGTATTTTATGTTTTTGGTATTGGGATCGAAGTATTTACTTCATAAAACAACAATTATTTTTTGTTTTTGGTATTGGGATGGCTGCACTCAAGTATTTATTTCATAGCTAAAACAACAATTCCAAAGTATAATAAATAAACAAATAAGGAGGGAAGATTCCTTAGGTCTGTCTTCGTTATAGTGGTGAAGGTGCACCAAGTAACATTATTTCAAGCTAGAGTGTGGACGCTGCGTGTCGTGCTTATTAGGTCCTTTTTGTGTGTTTAAATTTAAAAAAGAAATTATCATTTACTTATAATAATAATATTTGAAATAAAATGATTTATTTAAATTTATTATTGTAGAAAATATACAGGGTGGCCCATCTAAGAGTTTCAACCCAGGATATTTTGAAAATAAATAATTTTTGAAAAAACCAGTCTAATTTTATTTGATGGGGTACCCATTTTCATGGTAACGCAAGGGATAACTCTTGATAATAATAATAATAATAGTTTATTTGTGCACTTAAACATTACAGTTTTTTCACAAGTCAATAAATAATATAGAAAGTTATATGCAGAAGATTACGAATATTGTGTTATGGCACTACAAAATTACATAAATAATTATGTTTTATTATGTACACAATTTTCAAGTAAAAAGTCACTATCGGCATTTTTTTTTATATTGTCAAATGCATCAATAATTTAATTTGTATATTCACCCGGTCATCTGGTTGATTTAGGTCGATTAAATTGTCAACTATTTGATTGGTAGTCATAAGTTCATTTACTTAAAATGAAAAATGGATTTTTATAGTAGGTAGATAATTTGAATAAGAAAGATTACTATATTTCCAGAATAGTGAGGTGATCAATTTTGGATACAATTAGAGAAAAAAATATCATTCTAATATTTAAAACAACCTTTCACAGGTAGGCAGATACGGTGGTGTAGTGATAGTGTACATGCTTAGAAGTCAAGGGATCAAAGTGCTGTCCCATCTCTTTTTTTTGACGTGTTAGAATATTGTCACAGGCACGTATCGCAACTTGTGGTAATGCCCCAGCACAATATCAACACAATATTATGGACGATCAACATTTGCTGATTACAGAATATTGTACACAACCTTATCACAATCTTTTAAAATAGTATTATAATATTATAACAATATTTTCACAAATTTGGTTTCGCTTGGGTAGGTATCGTTTAGTTTCATTTTTATATTTTTCGAAGTTCTAAATTTTTGAGAAAGGGCGTTAAAAAAATTAATATTAAATATTATTTGTACTGTTTTGCGCTTTATTTGGTCGAAGAATCGGTAATGTTAAGTTACTTTTATGTCTTGTGTAGTGCGAGTGAATGGATACATGTGGCAAAATATGCTGTTTTCAGAGTTAAAATTGAGGGATAATTCTTAAGACTCTTTAATACAAATATTTTTTTGGAAAGCTTATCGACTATTGTTTCTGAATTATGATTCCAACATAATTTAGAATCCAAGTGTATGCCCAAGAATTTTACTCAAGGGCCAAATTTATATCTGCAATAGTAATGAAATCAAGATGTCTATTTTCACGATTTTTACTGATCACAAACCAATTATCTTTGCAATTAAAAATTGTTCAGGTTCTCATAATCCGCGCGAAAATAGACATCTTGATTTCATTACTCAATTTACTTCAAATATTAATCATATTAAAGGTAATGCCAATGTTGTTGCGGATGCTTTATCAAGAATTGAGTTTAAGAATGACGATTCTACTATATCTTCTTTAATAAATGTTGTAGATTTTAGTACAATAGCTGAAGAGCAGTTTTTAGATAAAGAGTTACAATTTTTTATTAAAAGTAAATCCAATTCGTTAAAGCTAATTGCTGAAACATTGCCGAATTCTAAACACTGTTTGTGGTGTGATATTTCTTCAGGCATTAAACGTCCTCTTATACCTGTTAAACTACGTAAAAAAGTTTTCGATTCTTTACATTCTTTGACGCATCCAGGCATTAAAGCATCACGTGATTTAATTAGAAAATCTTTCGTTTGGCCTAAAATGAATACGGACATTAAAACTTATGTAAACAATTGTTCCTCTTGTCAGTCTAACAAAGTATTCAGACATACTAAAACTCCAGTTTCTACATTTCCAATTCCAAGTGGTCGTTTTACAAATGTTCATATTGATTTAGTAAAATTACCATCTTGCGAAGGAAATTCTTATATGCTTACCTGTATTGACAGATTTACTCGTTGGCCGGAAGTTTTTCCTTTAAAAGATACTTCTGCAGTTTCTATTGTCAAAGCGTTCACTTCTGGTTGGGTTTCTCGTTTTGGAATTCCTTTAACTGTGACTTCTGATAGGGGGGCACAATTTTTGTCTACTTTATATCGACAATTTGTTGAATTGTTTGGTATCAAGTCTATTAGAACAACAGCTTATCATCCTTCCTCAAATGGTTTAATAGAACGTTTTCACCGTCAATTAAAAGTAGCTCTAACCACTTATAAGGATGCTAAACATTGGGTTACTATTTTACCTCTTGTGTTACTTAGTTTACGGAACACCTTGAAACAAGATTTAAATTGTACTTCAGCTGAATTAGTTTATGGAACAACTTTAAGACTTCCTGGTCAATATTTTGACAACTCAATTTCAGATGTGCCTCACACTCCTAATAATGATTACATAATCAATTTAAGAGAATTTTTCAAACATTGTAAATACAAACCTCCTCGTGTTGGTTGCAGGAAGTCATATACACCAGATGCTTTACACACATGTTCACATGTCTACATTCGAGATGACAAAATTAAAGGAACATTACAATCACCTTATGTTGGTCCTTATAAAGTGTTGGAACGTTTTCCAAAATTTTTTAAAGTTTTATTTTCTGATGGACGAGAAGATCATGTATCATTGGACAGGATCAAGCCAGCTCTAGTGGAACATGTTCTGTCTTTTGCGGCCGTTAAACGTGTTTCTTTTAATTGAAATTTTAATAATTGTATATTTTGTTAAATTGTTATTTAGAACTTCATCTATTAATTTTGTTTGATTTTTAAAATAATTGTATCATTTTATATTATTATTTACACTCCTTTTATCAAGTTATGTACTTATTTTTATTTTCCCTATCGTTGTACTTCGCTCTCTGGGGGGGAGTATTATTGGGGGTCAATAAAAATCAAGTACACTTAGGTAACTAAGGAGAATTATTATTATGGTTATTTAATTAAGTGTCAGTTGTATTTGTTATTTTATTGTAATAAATAGAATCATTTAATATTTGATTGCTACAATTTTCCCACTTTCTGAATGTGATATTTACTCTCTGAGTTTTGTCTTCACTTAGCTTCAAATTATTGGAATCAAACCAATCTTTTGCTTTCCTTAAACTTGAATTGCACTCTGTTAATACGTTTTCGAATATTGTACCCTTGCTTATAAGAGTAGTATCATCAGCGTAAAAAGTCACATCTATCTATTAGATAAATATGAAGACAATAGTCTGCAACTATTTGGTAAGATAGTAAAGCTTTCGCAAGAGTATTTCATGAGATACGCAGTCGAAAGCTTACTCAAGTCGAGAAATGAGGCAATTGCAAAGTCTTGATTTTCGAAACAATCAATCCAAGTATCGACCACTTTTCTAATCGCGTTACTGGTAAATGTACCAGTTCTAAAGGCAATCTGATGAGGTGAGAACAGATAGTTTGTTTCGAAATACTCCGCCAATTGCTCATTTAAGACTTTTTTATACACTTTCAATAAAATGGACAGAGATGGGACGATAATTGCTTACATCATTTTTATCTCCGTTCTTATATACGGGTATCAAAGTTGCTTGTTTCAATGCGTCAGGAAAAATACCACA
Source organism: Stenus bimaculatus (assembly GCA_963971135.1). Taxonomy (NCBI): domain Eukaryota; kingdom Metazoa; phylum Arthropoda; class Insecta; order Coleoptera; family Staphylinidae; genus Stenus; species Stenus bimaculatus. Next base: position 63,682,026 of record OZ020180.1, on the reverse strand, counting down.
CCGGATGGATTCATTCGTAATCGGTATTAATAATAATTAATTTATAATTGATTATAATTGATTTAAGAAGTTCCACTGTGAAACCATAACAGTTAACAGTCTCTACTATGACTATTGAAAAATTGTAGAAACTTTGAAAAAAGATTTATTGCATTTACTTATGGTACCACAGGAAACCTCAGGGAAATGAAAATAGGCTGAATCACGGTTACAAGATTTGAAATATTTAGACATAAGAGTAGTGGGATCAGAAAATAGTGAATTTATAGATAACGAGATTATTATATTGTCGGTAATATTCGCAAATTAGTAAATGAAATGATTTGTAAAAATATCACAATTATTATCACAGGTTTTTTCGAGATTCTATTTTGATTGATAACATCCCAGATGGCTTCGGGCTTATTATCAGCATTATCAATAGTATAATCGTTATATTTAATTTTGGCAGTTTTTATTGCAATGCGATATTCATGCCTTGTTCTACTTCGTAGATCCAGGAGTTTTTGACCTATATTACTTTTATTAACTTCTCCTCAAGAAGCATGAGGTTTTCCCTTTTACTTTTTATATCGTAATTAAATTTATTTTTTTTATTAAAATTTGGTAAAGGAAAACGTATGTTAATAAAGTCTGTTAATACATCAATAAATTTAGAAAACTTTTGATTAATATTATCATCTGAGTTTGTGATTTCATCAAAATTAAAGTTATCCACGTATTGAAATAACATATACATATACCGGGTGGAAATGAAAACCGGGTCACCTCTATAACTTTTTTATTTATGAATAGAAAAATTTGAAATTTGGCTATGTTCTATGGTTCAAAAAAAAAATTTTATGTGCATTTTTTATTTTCTAAATCACTTCCGGTTTCACCGGAAACACCATGAACTTTGTTTTTTTAAATGTAACATCCCATATTTTTATTCATGGCTTAAAATACTTTTAAAAAAGAAGTATTTTTGAGATATTAGTTTTTATTTTTTTTGTAAAAAAATTTTTTTCAAAAAAAAAAAAGGTTTTCGAAGTCGGTGAAAAGTACCAAAACTAATTCTAAATAATTCAAATACCTAAATAAAATTGTAATTTGAAAAAAAATTTAAGTGGTTTTTGAACTATTAATTTTTAAACTTAGTTAATGAAGATTTCATCAAATATCTCACTTTTTTTAAATGCAATGATGCCGGGTCATTCGAGTTTTTAAAAAGAGGATTTTACAACGATTATTTTGGTACCCCATGCCCTGGAGAACGCTAAATGAACTAGTAAAATTATTTATTTCTTAAGTTGGCAAATAATAGCTATTAAGTATCTTTATTACAGGCACATGCAAAATAATACCCCTACATATGGGGTACCAAAATAATCGTTATAAAATCCTCTTCTTAAAAGTCGAATGACCCAGCATCATTGCATTTAAAAAAAGTGAGATATTTGATAAAATCTTCATTAACTAAGTTTAAAAATTAATAGTTCAAAAACCACTTAAATTTTTTTTCAAATTACAATTTAATTTAGGTATTTGAATTATTTAGAATTAGTTTTGGTACTTTCACAGATTTCGAAAACCTATTTTTTTTTTTGAAAAAAATTTTTTTTACAAAAAAAATAAAAACTAATATCTCAAAAATACTTCTTTTTTAAAAGTATTTTAAGTCATGAATAAAAATATGGGATGTTACATTTAAAAAAACAAAGTTCATGGTGTTTCCGGTGAAACCGGAAGTGATTTCGAAAATAAAAAATGCACATAAAATTTGTTTTTTTGAACCATAGAACATAGCCAAATTTCAAATTTTTCTATTCATAAATAAAAAAGTTATAGAGGTGACCCGGTTTTCATTTCCACCCGGTATACCACACTGTGTTATAGGTCTAGTTATTTTTGGAATTAGAGGAAGCTGATTTGTTTCATCGTTAGGTAAATTGATAGGTCCTCACCCCGTTTTGCAGGGAAAATACCCGTTCAAAAATCTTAAATGGTAATAGGGGTCGAATGATACATCATTTTACAGCTGAAACCTTCGCCATTGTCAATCTCAATGTCATTCATAAAAATAAAGAGGTTGAATTCCAAACTTTGACCTTTCATATCTCGTATCTCGGTCAATTAGTCAAGAGGACTTTTTACTGCATAGCTTATCCGCCATTTTTTGGACAACCAGTACAACAATTTAATTAAAAATTTGAAAATTTTCACATATCAATTTCTTCGCAAAGAATTGTGTTTTTATTAATATGCACACTTAAGTACGACCTATAGGTACATCTCAGTTTTTTACATTAGTTGTACTCTTAATGACCTAAAAATGAATGGTGTAGTGAAAATACAAATAATAATACTAATAATATAGTAATAAAGCATTTATTTGTAATAAACAAATACAAATAAGTAAATACAATACAATGATAAAATTATAAAGTTTGTTACTAAAGGGTACAAGATCAGCTATTAACATAATAAAATGTTGTGCTGTTCTTCCTCAAGACCCAGAGAAGAAAAATAATAAATAAAGAAAATACATGTATATACACGCACTACAAATAGATAATTAACTTATAAATAAATAAAATACAGATATTATATATCAATTAGATTGACGTAAGCAAATTTAAATGCCAATTACAATAAAAATGTAATTAGATAGCAGATATTAGTTGTTTCTATATCAGTTTTGATTTAATATAATTTTTAAAAGAGACAAAGTTTTTATGTGAAAAATCAAAAGAATTGCATAGGTAAGTCCGTTTATACACCTCGAGGTTATGTTTTGGAATATCTAGTTTATCATTTTATTAATATTATGAACATCCGAGCGAAATCTAATTTTATTATAAAGATAAGGAGGGCATTTAGATCTAATTATTTTAAAATAAGTAACATGTTTGCAAAATTCTGCGATTATTCATGTTTAGCCATTCAAGTTCATTAATTTTGTGCCAAATACGTTCGAAGTTTCTGATTCCAAAGATAAGCCGGGCACAACTATTTTGTACAATTTAGATTCGTTTCAAGGTGTATCTATCAATAAAGGCATGGTAAAGAGAATCGCAATAATTGAAACTGCTTAACACTAAAGTTTCGCATAAGAGTACTTTGTTGGCTTTGATAAGTAAACGCCGATTTATATATAATTGCATTAAATTAATGTAACATTTCTTAATTAGATAAGTGCTATTCTCCCTAAAACGCAAGTTCCGATCTAGGAAAACTCCAAGGTTTTTCTCATAATTGGAAAATTTTAAGGCTTCTCCATCCAGGGAAATTCTAACGTTTTCCTCAATAATGTCCCACTTATTCTTGGGACCAAATACAATTACTTTTGTTTTACTCAAATTCAATTTGAAACAGTGTTTTTTTGAATTGTCTACTAATTTTTGTAAGTCTGAGTTGATTTTTAGTTCTATTTTCTGTAATTCTTCGATTGGAAACGAGAAGTAAAGTCGGGCATCATCCGCATACATGTAGATGGTAAGAGTAGTATTCAATCACACTATATAAATTACTTGTATATAATGAGAATAATAATTTCCCCAGAATGGAACCCTGAGGTATACCGGATAGATTACAACTAGAAGTAGACAACTTGTTATCATAAACTACTTTTTGGCTACGATCAGACAGCTATGATTTAATTAGATCACAAGCAGTAAAGAATTACTTCATTTTATGTTTTACTTAGTAGAAAAACACGAGACGTCAGTAAAAGTTGTTGCCTATTTTTGAAATTGATTCCCACTTTCGGGTTGCTGCCTCTGTTCCTGTCAGGTTTTTATCAATTAGCTTAGCACTCTTCATGGACTGGCACAAATGTTGAGCTATGTTTTATGAGGGACAAACTTTTCAAAAAGAGGTACCAGAAGTGGTCATTTTTTAATACTTCGTTCAAATTTCAGCACATAAAAAATGGGATACTCTTGAGTAGATAAAAAACTACCGATTCATTAAAAAAACCTACCTATGTTATATAAGAGGGAGACTCCAGTGGCTCTCCTACTAATACGATAATTTACTCTTAACGTAAAATACTAATTATGTACATTATACATTACACAATATTATAATGACTTGGTATAGTGAGAAATCGGCAACAAATTGTATTAGTTTTCATCAAAATATCGAAAAATTAAATAAAATCATTATTTATGTCTAGGATTTTTGGATAATTGCATAATACTTTTAGGACTTTTTAAATTAATCTTGTTATTGAGCTTTTAATATTTTTATACTTTTACTATTTATTATTTAGTAAGGTAAAAATGATATTTTATAAGGAAGCTTTTATAAAAGATATAATTAAATTTAAAAAAATAATTGTGTAAACACTGTTGCTTCCTCAAATGCGCGGTAGTGCTTAGAAATTAGATTTGGCCTGTAGCCGCAATGTTGCTGTGGGAAATTAAATCAATGTACATATCCCTTAATGTATCGTCATGTACAAAGGGAGAGAACTAAGATAGGAGCTAATTTAAATGAGCGCTCATTAAATGGCTATAGTTTGTTTATAATTAAATGAAAGGTCGGCGTTTAGTTGCCTATTAATTGGGTTATAGGTAACTTTATTATTTTATTAGTTAGGTTACGCTTGATACATTAAATTTATAATTCTGTTTTAGTGGGTTGCAGAACAAAGCACTCGCGCTTCATATTTACCCTCATAAAAACTTAATTTAAAATCGAATGTATAATAAATATAGGTAATACTTTATTTGAGTATTTGATCGAATGCAAAGTTGTTTTAGGAGGGCTCGGATGGACGTGCATACATACGCGAGCAAGCACTCATACATGAGTGACACAACACAATTGCATGTTCACTCGACCATGAACGGTACACACCGAAAGCTGACCAAGTTTGTATAAAAAACTTTTTGTTCCTATTTTTATAGAGATGAAAGTTAACATTTCCGTTTAATATACCAATCCCAGTTTTCAATTTCTAACTGAAAATATGTGGGACTCGCATCGCTGACTTATTTCATTTATTCAATTGCACTTGGGTTCACTCTTTTATTGTAGGGAATTGATTTTGAATGTTCTCTTGTTGCATAATATTTCATTCACGAACTTTTAATTGTTTCAATTATACCTTGCGTACTTTGATGGTTTTCACGTCGATTTATTATTTTAATGAAAGAGTTGAATTTTTGTAGGCTTCAGGAGTCTTGTAAATATACCAATAAAAATATTGTATTATTTATGTAAAATATAATTTTGAATTTGGAAATTTTAATGAATTGACACTCTAACAATCACTCATAAATAAAGACAATAATATTATTAAAATATTTGTAAGAACTTCAACAGAAATAATTAGGTAATTTAAACTTTTATTTGTAGCAGAAATTAAAAATGTAGGTACAGGCTATTCATTTTAAAAGGAGCCATCTTAAGAGGATAGTCGGTAAATTAAAGTGGACAAATCTGAATTCCGTTGATTTTCGTGTTTTTGGCTATAACTTTTTTTCTACTGATGCTGTTTTAAATTTACTAATACTTATACTAAAAGGCCCTATCATTTTTGTTGTAATTTTATAATAACTGCAAAATGTTGTAAATATTGGACCATTTTTTCAAAACTCCATAACAAAATAATAAAAGTATGTATAGCAAATAAATAAATAGGAAGTTTTTGTTTTAACCCTGTTTTACTAAGTAGCACCAGAAAAAAATAGTTATCCCTTTTTGTTTTTTCTTTATGTTTAATTGGCCCAGTTTTTACGAAGGACCCTCTTTGATGCTTTCTTAAAATTGTTGAGTTTAAGGAAAAAATTACAAAAAATGATAGTCACTGGCTCTTTAGTTTACTATAAAAAAAGAAATTTTAAAAAAGCTTCAGTAGGAAAGAATTAATATTATGACTGCCATTATCAGGTTAAAAAAATGCTTTCAAATGATTTATCACTCGACCCCTATACCAAATTAAAGAAATTGAAAGGGCGGTTCTGTAAAGATGGGAGTTGTAATGATAACATTAATTTTGTTGTAAAAAGGTGCCCCCTGAAAATAAAAAACGATCTGTCACGGTGTTTTTTACTTTAAATTATTTTTTCGAGAGTTATTTAAGGAGGCTCAAGTTAAAATGAACACCCTGTATATTTAGGGTGGGTAATTAAAAAATAATATAATTTCATGTAATATTTTTAGTATCAATGAACTATTTAGACCGGAAGCTCGCGACATTTTTCGTCTCCGATTTCATACAGCATGCCTTTTGTAGGAGAGAATATTTACCCTATAAGAACAAAGAAAAGCGGGTACTAAACCCCCGCACGCTGTTTGATCATATGGAAAATTGCATTTCCATTTTCACAAAAAAATTGGTGTTTTTCTCTGATTTAATATTACATGCCCTTTTAGCAAAAGATAGTTAAAATAAATTTAAGTCTTGAAAATCGTAGGCATGCGATTCGCACGGTCGCAAAGGGCTCAAACGGTCATGTGATCTTGTAGTAAAAAAATACGATTTTTCGTGTTTTCATTCTGCATGCCAATGAAAAGAATTAAAGTTTGTGTCATAAAACCCCCATAAAAAAATTGGCATGCGGCCCCCGTTGGCTCAACTGTCGAAAAATTATCAAAAGTTTTGTGAAAATTTCAAGCGATTTGACGTGATTTCTTACTGCATGCCATTTTAACTATGGGTTATTAATGTAATGCTTTGCTGTATAAAATAATTGGCATGCAGATTTGGAGGTCCTAAAGCAGAGGCATGCATCGGAAAAGTTGCAAAATAGTATATTAAAAAAACAGTTTCATAAGTCGCATATTGTAGAACGCGTTCAATTTTAAAACATTTTCTATTTTGCACCTTTTTATCTATGTAAAATAAAACATTATAGTTTTCAATTTTAGTAACTTTTCTGGTAGTTGGCAACTCTAATGTCAGGTTTGTCAAATCATCAAATAACCTGTAAATCGCTTGGCAACTGCCACATTAAAATCAATAAACTTCAGTGCTACCAACTTGGAAAAATAAAATTTACTACTCAGTAACGCACCGATAGCAGTGCGGTACTGGCTAGTAACGCACTGCTGACAGTGTGTTACTAGCGACTAGTAACGCACCAAAATAGAAAAAAAAATTATAAATTTTGGTTATATTATTTTGCATGCATTTTTGTGTTTTGCAAAATAATGTTGCTTTAAGCTCAAATACAAAATGGCATGCATATTGCTGGAACCTAACATTGAAAAAAAATCAAAATACGTTGAAAAAAAATGTATGCAACTACTTTTACGAGAAGTCAGTAAAAGTGGTTGCCAGTTTGTGAAAATGATTCCCACTATGAGGGTTGCTGCCTCGGTTCCGGTCAGGTTTGGGGGTGGCAGCACATTTTTTTTATCAATTTGCTTAACACTCTTCATCGACTCTCACAAATGTTGAGCTATGTTTTATGAGGGACAAACAGTTCAAAAAGAGGTACCGGAAGTGGTAATTTTTTAATTCTTCGGTTAAGTTTCAGCACATAAAAAATATGGCACTCTCTTGAGTACATAAAAAACTACTGATTCAACAAAAGACCTACCTATGTTATATGAGGAAAACATACCCATGAGATTAAATTTTTATTATTAAAAACTTGTAACAAAATTAAACAATAATTCAAAAAATATAAAATTAAAATATTTCCGCATCATCCAATACTTCGTCGTTCTCTTCTGTGAACCCGTCATCAATACCTCTGTCAGAAATCAAGAAGAAAACACAAGAGCTTAAATTGTATCGGTAAAATTTATTGAATAGAGAATTAAGGCGATAGTCGGCAAATGCGAGCGCTTTATTTTGAAATTCGCTTGATATTTGGGGTTTTGCTCATAATTTTTTTTCTATTGAAGCTATTTTAAAATTTCTTTTTTTGGTACACAGAAGAGTCTTGTGGCTACCAATTTCTTCTGGTTTTGGTTTTGTAAGTCACACCAAATACTCATACGGCAGCAGTAAAATTGGCACTTTAAAAAAAAACCTGGTCCTAGAAAATACCATTTTTCTTTAACAAGGGACCTTCAAATTGAGATTTGTAAAATTTTCTCTTATCTAAATACACAACTTCACAAAAGTGTTATTCTGTTTTTCCGATTATATCGAGTATAAGGTTTAAAACAGCAAGCAAAACTTGCTCATTTTTAGGTCAGATTTGATTGTCTATAAATCTAAAAATTCAATAAAAAATACAAAAACAAAATAATAGACATGTTATGCCAAGTATTAATGAACTACTACTACAAAAAAAACAGAATTTCATTTACTGGTTTGTCTAAAAAATGGTATTCCGTAGAGTCACATTTTACGCTCACAAAATTTCGCCGACTGTCGTCTTAAGAGTGCGTTGCTGTCAAATTCATGAGTAAATTGATTTTTGAACAGTTTACGAATCTGATTGTTTTCCAAATTTTGCACTTATTTTTTATTTTTTTTGCAATGTTATTACGATATAGCACATAGCGATTTTTATTTATTGAACCCATAAACCTATTTGATTGTTAAATACGAAATGGCATGCTAAATGATATCACGGAACATACAATATAAATTTTTAACCGTCTTAATTAGTTTTTGCACAATTTTTTCAATTTTTTTTAATGTTGGGATCTAACAATCTGCATGCCATTGTTTATTTTAGCTAAAAACAACAAAAAGGCATGCAAATTAATATGACCGAAATTTCTAATTTTTTTTTGCAACTTTTCATATTATTTATAATGTGATGGGATTTCTCGGCATGCATGCCATTTAAATTTAGGACATTTTACACTATAAAATTCACACCTTAAAATTTTCACAAAACTTTTGATAATTTTTCGACCGTTGAGCCAACGGGGGCCGCAAGCCAAATTTTTTATGGGGGTTTTATGACACAAACTTTAATTCTTTTCATTAGCATGCAGTATGAAAACACGAAAAATCATATTTTTTTACTACAAGATCACATGACCGTTTTAACCCTTTGCGACCGTGCCAATCGCATGCCTACGATTTTCAAGACTTAAAATTATTTTAACTATCTTTTGCTAAAAGGGCATGCAATATTAAATCAACGAAAAACACCAATATTTTGTGAAAATTTAAATGCAATTTTCCATATGATCAAACAGCGTGCGGGAGTTTAGTACCCGCTTTTCTGTTCTTATAGGGTAAATATTCTCTCCTCCAAAAGGCATGCTGTATGAAATCGGAGACGAAAAATGTCGCAAGCTCCCGGTCTAATTTAATATAATACCACAAAAGATTAAATTTTAAAAGTTTACATTTTTAGGTTTAACTTTAAGCGCTAAACTACTTCAACTTAAATTTAGGTGTCCCTTAGGAGCAATCCATCTTTGGTAACGTCATAGGAATCATAAATAGCAAGCACTGGGAATCCATTTTTGAAATGTGGTCGAGATATGTCACATGTGGGATATGTCAAATCTCGTAGACGATAAGTAAACTGTATTCTTGAATACCATTCGAAACTCAAGCACCAACGTGACGTGTGTACGTTTAGCAACACCGCAACTTCAGTCATACCAATAGAAAATTGACATGCATATCACTTTGTGATTAAATACTAATCAAGCAGAGTTGGCCAGTATTTCAAATAGTATTTTGAATTCAGTATTTCAAATACGTTTTGTATTTAAATTACTTTATTTATTTCAAATACATTTTAGGTGTAGTATTTTATAAAAAGTATTTCAAATAAAATTTATTAAAAAATGGTATATTGTTTTATTATATTTGAGGGGATCATGTAAGTTTGCTGAAACATGCGAGCCACAAAAAGTTCTTTTACTCCGAAAAAAACATGCTAAACCTCAAAAGTTATAAAATAGTAATATAAAAAATAATTTATAATTTATAATTTGACATTTAATTTACATGCAATACACAATATAATGTCAGTGTATATTGGGTTGCCTAAAATGCGTTTCTTCTCCGCCTTTCTAATCCTTGTCAATGCAAAGAATACCCGATTGTAACCGATTTACTTCGGAAATGCACGAATATGACCATATAGTCAAGGAACATAAAAATGACTTATTAAAGCCTGAAAGCGTCATATAAGGCTGAGGTTTAATGACGTTTGAAGAAGAAAGAATTTTTTCTTTGTACTTCAAATAAGACTAAAAAATGTTTTACCCAACTCTGCTAACAATCGTATGATTTCGGTCATTTCCGGTGTCCAAAAAAATAAATAAATAAATCAATAAAAGTGATAACTAATATTCCATTGTTTACGGTAAAAATATGAAAGATGAGTGAAAAGTCTAAGAAAATGTATGTGTCCCATGACCAAAAGACCAAAAGTCTGCCTTAATTATTTTTATGGAACAAAACCCGAAATTTTAGTGATTTTTTTATTTATTTTAGAGTTGTTTCTAATTTACTATTTTATTAAGTGTTTTTATTTACAACACTTTTAGAATTTTTCAATTTTGTTTTATTTTAAGTTGTTAAATAAAAGTAACAGACAAAAACCAACTTTTCACTTATTATGGAATGAAGATAACATGTTAAATGTAAAAAATAGGACAGAAGAAGATGTAATAAAGTCTAACGAATATTATAAGATTCCATTTATACAAGGATTGTCACAGAGGTTAAAAAAGGAGTTGTCAACGGATAAATCTAATATTCCTTTTTATAATTTGATTACAAATGAGAAGTTATTTACGAAATTAAAATCAAAGTTAAAACCAGAAGAACAGAAGAATTTAGTTGTGAAAAATCTTATATAGGCCAAACCCGTTATTTATTTTAAGTAAAATTTGGAAAATATTTGAGTGTTTATTTACTACATTTGTTTTTATTCTAAATATAAATTAAAAGATAAAATATATACTGGATAATTCTGTAACATGGAATAAATTTAAAAAAAGTCAGAGACTGTTTGATTTTACACGTGAAATTATGTATGTAATTGAGGCGTCCAGATTATTTGCATTCAAATTTGACTCTGCTGGATAGTAAAAAGTTTTGGACTGTATCGGGCACTAAGCCGCTCACAGCTCTCAGCCAAAAATAAAATCAGACTTTTTACGCAAAATTTGCCTTAAAAAAGTCCCCTCTTTTTTTATAAATAACACTGGTGTGTAGAATTTTGTAAAATTTAAATCTTTAATAAATATTTGTAAATTCCTGCCATGTGGTTACTCAAAAAATTTTTAATAACAATCACAAAACTTATCTAAGGGTATTTTTTAATTTCATTTAATAAACATTTGTATTAACTGTATTATTTAAAATTATCTTTGCTTTTAAATATCCCGGTTCTAAATCTTAATCGTTGATTTCTCGTGACAATGAAGGTAAAACTATGTGACTGTTACAAAAAAATCTGAGGGTAATAGGAAAAAACGTATTGTAATTTTATAATAAGGATACCTACATGTGGCCAAATCACATAAAAGAGTTCTTGTAACAAAAACAGTGTTGACCAGTGTAATAAAAAAATTGGAATTTGCACATACAAAGGTGACATTTTGACTTTTAAATAAATTTAAATTATTTGTTTTGTCTCACCTTCTACCGATTGCAAAATTATTGAGCTTGTGACTGGAAGATACGTACCGGAAGGCATAGAGTTCCATCGTCGTTGGTTTAAGAAGAAGAAGAAGATTTATTATAATATAAAACTTTTACATTATTTAGGAGTTTTAATTAATCCCTTAAATTGGACCAACACATATATTAATAATATAAAAACCACAGCACTGGGGTTAATTTTTTTTTGTTGAATTATATACTTGTTAAATTTTAAAGGAGTTATATAAATGACAAATAAATTTCTAATATGTTAATTATTAAAATTAAATGTTTTATCTTAAAATTAAATTTTACAAAACACAAAAATGTCAGGAAATTTAGTACATAAATGAAATTCTAAAATATATCAACTAATAAAATACCAATGAATTTCTGAAGGTAGGTATATTTCATTAACATAATTTTACATCAGTGTAAGTGATTCCGATGCAAATGAGTCGTATATAGTGCGGTTGTACACCTCATCAATAGGGTAGTCATCAAGTAGGCCATGTTTAACTAGATATTTAGGTGGTTCAATCTGTGGATGTTCTTGTAACCATTGGCAGTAACCTTTAGTTGTCCTGAAAAAAGTATAATAAAATAGGCGATATTCTTATATTCCATTTATTTAAAAAATATAAAACACGTGATTAGTTTCTTCCCGTAATCCAGGGCGATTCTTTAGCTCTATAAGAAACTTTTGCTTTATGAAAGCTGATTCTATTTTAAGAAAAAAATGTTTTATAATCAATCATATAATTCCGTGAATAAGACTATCAGATTTGGACATAATAAATTGAAAAATGAGTTGTACCTATGCTTGTTAACTTTGGACGCGTTCCACTAATAAACACTAAAGCCCACGACCTCAAAACGTTACGATCAAAAACATAAGTGGAATGGGTGTTGAGCACGCGTTGCAAATGCATAACATAAACCCAAAACTCTTAATAACAGTTTGATAAACATGACTGTCAACGGTTTAATCTTTGCAAAAACAGTAAAAAAACAGCTATCAAAGTCTGATAGTTTATACAGATCTGAAGAAGATTGAGAAGTACTCTTGCTTGGATGGGTCCATTTAATAAAGAATTAACAAAGGCAGTGTCTATAAGCATATCATATACAGGGTGTCCTGTAACTACACCAACAACGCTTAACTGGTGATAGTGGATCCGAAAATAAGTCGATTTAACCCTATTTATCTATATCCAAAAATGCACCCCTAAGAAGTTATAAGCTTCTGAAATTCATTTTTAAAAAATTATTTTTTTAATTGCTGCCAGAGCAATAAAAATTTTATGATGAAATTTTGTAGGTATGCATGCATTTTTATAAAAATCGCTCCTTCGGTAAAAATTTTACCAATCGTCGGTTACTGGAAATGGTCTTAAATGGTACGAAAGGAGATTAAACAGTTAAAAACTTTTTTGGTATTTAAAATTTTGAATTAAAATTTATTGCCTTATGTAGATAAATTCAAGATAATGATTTTTTTGTCCCTTATAAATTTTGAGTAGGATGTGCTATTTTCGAATAAAATTAAAAATAATGATTTAAAATCGTATTCATGGTAACAAGCTTTATCTTCAATGGTTCAACTGAATTTCCTAATTTTAAAATTTAAATTTCCGTTTAATAAGCATGCGAATATGCATTTAATAAGGGGTAAACGCAATGGTAATTTTTGGCTTTAAATAAACCATTTCTTAAAAATGTATGTTAAAAAGCCTAACTTACTTACCATTTATTAAACTATTTTTTTTAATATTACTCAGAAACGCACATCCTACGCAAAATTTGTAAGGGACAAAAAATTATTCTCTTCAATTTCTCTACAAAAGTAAATAATAATTTACTAAAATTTTTGAATATCTAAAGAGATCTCTAGTGTTTTATGTCCTTTGGTACCATGTAAGACCATTTCCAATTTTGAAAAAAAGTTTCTTATTACATTTAATAACACTATATTTTTTGTACTTATTAGACATTAGGTAGTTTAAAGTATGTTTGTGACAATTTTTTTTTCAAAATTTAAAAACAATTTTATTTTCTATGGTTAAAAAAATAATAAAATCGATTAAAGCTACTCCTAAATATCAAGTTACTTAAAATAAATTTTAATTTATGAAATTTATTCGACTGTTTTGAAGATATTAATTTTAATTATTTTCAAGTTGCGTTGATAATTATGTCAGATAGAGGTTTACTAAAAAGAAAACATTTTTTAAGATTTAGAGAAAATATAGAGTGTTACATTTAAATTAAGAAAGTTGATGTGAAATCGGAACCAATATAATAGTTTAGGACACCCTGTATAATAAAATTTTTCATTTTCACAAATAAAGATATGACTAGTTTCATATACACCCGTTGTAGTAAGTATAGAAATCAGACATACGTTCATATATTTGTTTTCATTTTAATGCCCTATAACTACTGAGGAAATGACATATTACGAAATATTCTATATATGAATTCCTTTCTATAAAATATTTACATACTTTAAATGTTCAATTCCTTTCCACACAACAGCCATTGATAATATTTCTTCAGGGACTCTTTTATTTTGTACCCATTTTGAAGCTGCATTATCAGTTTGTGGTACTTTTCTCATTTCTACAGGAAGCATTGTACCAAATGCGTGCGTTTTTTCTTTTTTCGTGACTGTATTCACATCATGATTTAGATGTTTATATAATTGAGCAGTATAGGAAGCCTAAAACAAATTGAAAAATGTATACAGGATGATTCTTTAGCTCTGCCATAAACTTTGCCATTTTCATAAAAAAGTTACCCATGGGAATCAATACTAAATTTAATATAAATTGCGTTTCTATTACAAAACTCATAAAAAATTATAATTGTATATTCTTCAGTCTTGAATTGATATATTCTAAACATTATTTAAAAAATAATTTGAGTCTGTGACAAATAATTTCTATTTTTCTAATCGCCAAAGCAAATGCTATTTAGTACCGATTTCCATGGCTTTCATATGGTTAAGTTTGTTGCAGAGCTAAAGAATCACTCTGTATAGTTAAGTTGTTGTAAGTAGCATAATAATAAATAACACAAATTAATAATATATCTGATATAATGATAATTTTTCTCATGCTTTTTTAAGAACAATAAGGCCAGTGTAGTAGGCTTAGGTATTAATGGTGGGTTGTACGAAAAGTACGATAGAAAATACATGCAAAACACACTTCTTAGTATGAGCTTAGTTTTAGCTAAACCTGACTTGAAAATATTTCCAGCAACCCACTCTAAGTATTTTTTGCACCATTTTCGTAAATTGGTGATTTTAGATCTAGAAATGTGCATTCAATACAATTAAAAATATCGATTAAAAAAATAAAAATTTAACGTAATTAATTATATTTTAAGGACATGATTAAATTGCCAATTTCATGCCATTAAAAGATTTTGTTTAATTGATTTTTTATCTCTTTAACTAACGGAGATATGGCCTGTAAACTGATTCTTGGAACATCCTGTATATTATTGTAATGTACCAAAAGAAAAAGCATACTTTATTATTTAATACATACAAACATAACAATAATATGAATTATAGAACTAACTTATGTATTGATATTATCCAGTTTGTATTGAAGTTTACAGTTTAATTATTATTTTAATATTTTTATTACACAACGTTGACATTTTTTTGAGGATTAGAAAAATAATATAAAAAAATAAGTTGTTTAAAAATAGAACAAAATTACATAAAACAAAAAAGACCCTGTTAAGTTGTTAACTTAAGCATTATTTTCAAAATAGTACAAAAAATATGTTATCACTTTTCAGATATTAAAAAACGCAATATTTGCAAAGCACTCTTTTTGTTGGTCCCTTAAATTTTTTTTGTTTACCAGAGAAAGAGAATTTACAACAAATGAATATTTGAATACACAAAAAAAAAGAAATATTAAAAAAACTTGCGTGGTAAAATTATGACCACAAAGAGGGTGTCCCAGACCACCCGTACCACCTCTTTGTTTCGAGAACCTTTTGTCGCACATTGATAAGAAAAAAAAATTTATCACCAAAGTGAACCTAAAGAACCTTTTGGTGTATTTCTTAATTTCCAAATCAAACCCGAAACCGGAAGTAACTTTGGAATTTTAAGTGGCAACCTAGATCGAGTATGGTATTGTTGGAAAGGTCTTTTAAAAAGAAACAACTTTTATTAAAATATTTTTGTAATATCTTGCATAATTAACAAAATAAAAGAAAAAGACATATAAAAACAAGTAACCGTTCGTCTCTTAAATTATGGAAAAATTAAAACGTTACCATCATCCGCAAATAGGCGAGAGATAATTTTTTAAATTGAAACTCTTTTTTTGCATTTTTCGCTTTATTTCTTAAAAATAATCAACTTTTTTTTATTTTTTGAATAAAGGAAAATGCATAACCTGAAAAAGTTGATTATTTTTAACAATCCAAACGAAAAATACAAAAAATACAAGTTTCCATTTTAAAAAATCATAATTGACTCTACCCCCACCCATTGAGGATAAGGCTATTGTTGTCATTTTTCCATAATTTAAGAAACCATCTGTCACTTGTTGCTTATATTTTTTCGTTTAATTTGTTAATTATGCAATATATTAAAAAAATATTTTTATAAAAGTTGTTTCTTTTTAAAAGACCTTTCGAACAATATCATACTCGACATAGGTTGTCATTTAAAATTTCAAAATTACTTCTGGTTTCAGGTACTTCCGGTTTGTTTTGGAAATTACGAATTACTCCAAAAGATTCTTTAGGTTCACTTTGGTGATAAAATTTTTTTTTCAATAATGTAGGATAAAGGGTTCTCGAAATAAATTAAGCCAAGGAATTTTGATTTGTTTATAAAGTGAAAATCCTAAAAATAAAAAAGTAAAAAAATTTTTTTTTTGATGATATTAACATCTAAACAAAATAGTATTACATGAATTTCCCTTATTTATTTTGATCATTTTGTAAGCAAAAACATAATAACTTCAGCTTTATTTTTATTTTGAAAATTTTATGATTCGATACCCACCTAATATCTACAAACAGTGTTAATAATAAAATTTTCATATGTCAAAATTTTCCTATCAAAACACTTCATGAACTAACATTTTTCCGTATTCCTGGCCCTTAAGTATACAAAAATTATTTAACAAAATGTTCCCAATACACATGTTTAGAAACATCCTGTATAAAAATTAGCGAGGAGGAATTAAAGGTAATATTAGTTCCATCTTGTGTAACTATTGATACACGTATTATAAATTTATATAGAAAACTGTTTAAAGCCGGTAGGTAGCTTTCTTTGGGAAAATCAATATAATAATACTATGTAACGCCATCTCCTATTAAAGCGTTAAACTCATACCAGTTATTTACTTAGTTTTAAATAATTTAAAAAGTAAAGAATTTTAATATATTTTAATATAATTTTCAAAGCTTATTTTAAAATATTTGCTCTGCAATTAGTCATAGTTAAAGATTTCTATCTATTTATTTTAAAATGGTTCTTTCAGTTAACAATGTGTAGCGCTAGTAGTATTATTTGAAACCCAAATCACATGAAATATTAGACTTAAAATGTTGGTTTGTTAAAATATATTGTTATAAAATTTCCAGAAATCTGGTACACGTATTTGGAAAAAAACATTTAATTCTCAAATATTTTGTAGGTTTATACCCAGATTCTGGTCAAATGGTTTAAGTTTAAAGGCTTTTCTTTTTACCCAGAATCTGCCTATTAATCATTTTGCAGCATGAATTAGAAAAATTGAAGCTGTTCAGTTAAATTTTATTAATTTTTAAAAGATATCATAAATATTAGATAAAAGATATTTTAGGAAGTGGCAAAAACATATAAATATAATCCTAAAGTTCTTATAGACCCAACTTATAACTAATAAAAATATACAAGGACGCCTAAAAAATGGAAACACTTCAATATTTATTGGACCGTATTGAATTAAAAAAAACGTTTAGATAAAAGTTTATTCAATTTAAACAAGCTACCATCTAAACATATTTTTAATATAGTAAAATCTTTGGCAGTCCATTGGAGGGAGAGGTACGTTATGACTTTTAGGGTAATGATTATACTTTATCCCTTCGAATAATTTTTTATTTTATTTTCACAGACCGGTTTCGGTTTTTACGCCATCCTCAGTGTGCACGTTAGGTGTTTTAGAAGCAGAATAGCTAGATCGGTGTCATTTTAATTATAATTAATTTTGTAATTTAATTTACTACTAACATTACAAGTACAATAACAAAAAAATTCATTATTATAGAGTCCAAAATAATCAACGTTTTTAAAATTAATAAACAAGAAAAATTTCAATTTTACAAAGTTCAAAATAATAAACGTAAATTACAAAATTAATTATAATTACAATGACACCGATCTAGCTATTCTGCTTCTAAAACACCTAACGTGCACACTGAAGATGGCGTAAAAGCGGAAACCGGTCTGAGAAAATAAAATTAAAAAATTATTCGAAGGGATAAAGTATAATCATTACCCTAAAAGTCATAATATTTTTAATATGTTCGTTTTTTAAGAGTTGCGGCACCTAACTTTTGTTTTTTAAATGCAACGCCCTAGGTGCGGTACTACTAATAAAACGAACAACCTGTATATTAAACATTTTTTTTAAATGATAGCTTGTTTAAATTGAATAAACTTTTGTCTAAACTTTTTTTTAAATTCAATACGGTTCAAAAAATATTAAAATATTTGGATTTTCATTTTTTTAGCGGACCCTGTAAATATCTTAAATTAGAAGAAAATACCACCCTTATTTTTAGTTTAAGAAGTAAATGGTCAAAGATAGGAGAGTCTTGTAAATCTTTGAATTGTAAAATGTCCTTCATCTACTACATCCTTCAGCCTATAAATTTTTATTTACAGTTTATCAAAAAACTGACCCAAAATTCATACATCAAGGAGAGTAAATCATCTCAGTATAAAAACTTGCCTGAAACGGTATAAATAATAGTGTGTATTGTGT
This sequence comes from Stenus bimaculatus, assembly GCA_963971135.1. NCBI lineage: Eukaryota > Metazoa > Arthropoda > Insecta > Coleoptera > Staphylinidae > Stenus > Stenus bimaculatus. The sequence goes on along the minus strand of OZ020180.1, from coordinate 63,663,492 downwards.
ATTAGTCTATTTAGATTAAAATTATTCCAAAAATGAATAAAAAAACTAAACATTTGAAGAACGAAAATTTTTTATAAATCTGTTTAATGAAGGGTAATCAATTCTCAGTACAATCAAAAAGTATAAAACAACTCTAGAAGTTTTGATAATAAACTTCGTAAAGACCGTCCACTGAATTTGACGCATAGCGATAGAAATTTTATGTTAAAATTAAAAAATATCTATTTAGAAGTGCAGTAAAACTATCATCGAAATTAGAAACCAGAACTGGAAAAATAATTAACCCAGAAACAGTGAGAAGTGTTATAAGAAAAGCTGGCTTCAATGGACGGAGAGCTAGGAAGAAGTCATGGATAAATAAACAAAATAGGATGAAAATAGTGGATTTCGCTAAACTATTTATACATAAACCATTACAGTTTTGCAAAAAGAGTTATCATTTTTTGATAAAAGTAAATATAATATATTTGGCTCAGATGGATGTAAAATGGTGTGGAGGAAACACTGTGAAGAATTAAATGAACGTCACCTACGACCCACAGTTTACTGATAAATACAGTGTTATAACATGGTGGAAGGCATGTAATGACATGGGACTGAATTAATACAAATAGAGTGGGAAATCCTCATTTTGTAGAAGGAATCATGGATAGATTTAAGATTTATGTATAGAGACATTTTAGCAGGAAACTTACCATCAATTGCCATAAAATTAGGAATAATGGATAGATATTAGTTATTAATTTCAACAAGATAACAACCCCAAGTATTCGTCTCTTTTAGTACAAGAAAGGTTATTATATGTATAATGTTCCTAGTTTTCTCAAAACTCCTCTACAGTCACCAGATGTCAATAATCAATATGTGGAAACATTTGTAACGCCAAATTATAAAACACATAAGGATGACTTAAATAGTATATTGTTTTATTAGGAGCAAAAGAGGTACTTTTTGTGGCGAGCATGTAGGTTTGCGAGACAAGCTCTGCGCATACATGCGAGCCACAAAAAATCTTTTACTCCGAATAAAACTTGCTATTTATAAAAAAATTATAAAATACTAATATAAAAAACAATTTTTAAATTTGACATTTATTTTGACGTTTAAACATATTAGTGTATATTGGTCAATGCCTATTTATTACATGATTATTTTCGTAATCAATTAAAATATAATTGTTTGCAATTCAATTATAAAAGGGTTCTTTTTATGTGGCAAAAGTTGGTTTATTAATTTTTATTATAGTCAAAAGAATAGTTAAAAGACCTTTTTTAAGGTGTACGAATACCTTTTTGATCCACTGTAATTGTAATACTAGGTCATTCTCTGATATTTTAATGTAAATTTATAAAAGGTCAGTCAGGAATTAATTAAAATTATTTTCAAAATAAACCCACCTGAGGCATTCTCCTAGCATCAGCAATACTTTTAGTTACAGCTATAAGCTCTTTCACTTTTACACAGAGAGAATCTGCTGCATGAGCACTAAACCCTATCTCAAATAAATTTAATATACCATTGACATCCAATATCGTCACTTCGTCTCCACCTAAACTTTTCAACCATTCCACAAAGTGAGTTGCTATCTTAAATATTTAAATAGTTAATTACAAGTAAGAAAGAATTATTAATTATTTTACTGCGACGGTAATTGCTTCACATTTTTCACTCAGGTTCATGCCTTTGAATGTAACAGGTGGTATGGAACGCCACTTAGCCACAGATTCTTCGGGTTGATTTAAAAATTCAATATACATGGACGCATCTCTTTTTCTGTGTCTTATTCTAAAATAAAACGATTTAATTAATAATTATTCCAATTGTATTATTTCGTGTACATCTGAAAATAATAAATATTGTTTAAAGCATTTTAGTTTTTATTTGGAAATATTTTTTTCATTATACAGGGTGAGTTTTTAGGGCGGAAACTGTAGCTATATCTTATATTTTAAGAAATACGAAAACATTTTAAATTACCCAATTGGATGGTTTATTGATGCGCAAAACTAGAAATTATTTTTGTTTATACAGGGTGTTTCGTAGTTGGAGCGCAGGCTATTCCACCTATTTTTAAATAGAAAACTCTGTTTATTTTTTGATATTTGTATTAACACTAAGTCAAAGAATACAATGATTTTTTTGTTGTTTAAAAATTTGAGTTTGCACTTTTTTTCTATATTTATCACATTTACCCCCAATATTATCAACAGACATTTAGTTTTAAATGAGGTTTAATTTGACATATATACCCCCAGTATTATCAACAGATATTTAATTTTAAATGAGGTTTAATTTGACATATATAGTATTTTTATGAAGTTTGAATATAGTTTAAATGACATGTAGCTGCAAAATAGACTATATATGTCAAATTAAACCTCATTTAAAATTAAAAGTCTGTTGATAATACTGGGGGATAGTCTATTTTGCTGCTAAATGTCATTTAAACTATATTCAAACTTCATAAAAATATATATGTCAAATTGAACCTGGGGGTTAGACATATTTTTAGAAAATTTTAGCGAAAAATGATTTTAATAAATGTTAAAGAACACTTAAAGAGGAACAATATTTTGTTCTGTAGTGATTTTAGACTAGGTTGGTGTACCTGTTAATTTTTATTCATATTTAAAACTGATTTGTCATTAACCAAAGCGTAGTTTTTCTTCGGGTATTTTTTCAAGTTATTTCTCAGTGTGTTACAAATTTTATAAAAAACAGTTTTTTTTTCAAAACTAAAATTAGTGCAGTTCAGTGCAGTTAAAATATTCGCGGTGGTTTTTTCGCCGGAGCATAACGTTTTCATTTCATTGTAACCAACTGTGGGAAACTTAGGTTTCCTACCATGTAGATGTCACCAGTATCAGTCATTTTTGAGACCGCTGAAAATTTGTTTTACTAAATGAAATAAAAAGTGTTCAAAATAAGGCCAATAGACCGGGAGCTCGTAACAGTTTTTGGTTTCCGATTTCATACAGCATGCCTTTTTTTTCTGGTTATGCGCATCAATAAACCATGCAATTTTGTAATTTAACTTTGATTTTTTTGTTGTTTTTGCTGCTAAATGTCATTTAAACTATATTCAAACTTCATAAAAATATATAAGTCAAATTAAACCTGGGCGTTAGACATATTTTTAGAAAATTTTAGCGAAAAATTATTTTAATAAATGTTAAAGAACACTTAAATAGGAACAATATTTTGTTCTGTAGTGATTTTAGACTTGGTTGGTGTACCTGTTAATTTTATTCATATTTAAAACTGATCTGTCATTAACCAAAGCGTAGTTTTTCTTCGGGTATTTTTTCAAGTTATTTCTCAGTGTGTTACAAATTTTATAAAAAACAGTTTTTTTTTCAAAACTAAAATTAGTGCAGTTCAGTGCAGTTAAAATATTCGCGATGGTTTTTTCGCCGGAGCATAACGTTTTCATTTCATTGTAACCAACTGTGGGAAACTTAGGTTTCCTACCATGTAGATGTCACCAGTATCAGTCATTTTTGAGACCGCTGAAAATTAGTTTTACAAAATGAAATAAAAAGTGTTCATAATAAGGCCAATAGACCGGGAGCTCGTAACAGTTTTTGGTTTCCGATTTCATACAGCATGCCTTTTTTTTCTGGTTATGCGCATCAATAAACCATGCAATTTTGTAATTTAACTTTTTTTCTATCTCTTAAAATAAAAGATATATCTACCGTTTTCACGCTAAAACCTTAACCTGTATAGTAATAAAGATCAATAATGTAAATTATAAATATTAACCTTACCCCTGATTGGTTAAAGCAGTTCTGTAGTCAATTTTGGAAAAACTTGTTTCTGGTAAATGTACACTATACTGTAGGCTTCCTCTAAATGGTACAGATTTAGATTCTAGTAAAGTATTATCATCAAGATTGTAACCTTCCTTGGGTGATTGTATTTTTAAAATATTTATTATTTTTTCTAAAACATGATTTTCAAATGTTTTTTCCAATATGTTTAAACGACGATGTTGTGGCTATAAAGAAGACAAAAATTAAGATTATTATAAATGTAAGTCATTTTAAACAATTTTTTGACAAGAATCTTAATATGTCTATAAACCAAATAATGATTTATAAATTAAATAAAAGCAAATATTATGAAACAAAATAATATAATTTCGTTTTATATTAATTACTTACCACTCTAGTTTCACGATCTAAGTTATCGAAAACATCATACCAGTACTTTCTTGAATCCTCATCTATGAGGTTTGGTTTTGGCACTATTCTTGAGCACCTAAAAAACTCTTTGCGTATTAAATCTTCTTCATCCATCATTCAATTTTCTCTTGCATGCAAAACTGCAAAATGGTTTAAAACTTCACTGCTTTTCAGTGTTATATCAATATTCCGTTGCTATAGTAAACATACACATTTGTTAGCATAAATTTTATTTATTGCATAATATTTATCCAATATTGTTAATGCAAAACTTAATTTCGATAAGTAATAAAATTATTATTAGTTTTTCAACTTATAATTGAATTTATTAATTGAATATTTTCGCTTTAAAGTGACAGAATTACAGAAGTAAGAGGTTAAGATAACAACCGCATATGTATTAAAAATAAAACTTTGTAAAATTATAAATTATAAAATGTTTTCCAATTTTATTTGAGAAAGCATTAATTGTATAATAGATAAATCAAATTAATTTTGAAACTTTAATTGTATTTCAGAAAGTATCAATTGTATTTAGAAAAATCGATTTAATTTCAGAAAGAGTCAATTGTAAAGGACCTTATCGGATTTCGGCTAGAATTCCTCCAGCACGCATTCTAGCGTCTTAAGCTCATGATAAACCTAAAAAAGCAGAAAAACTCCAAATTGGGAAAAATGCATTTATTGCCTTTTCAGTTTGAACGGCAGTATACTATACAGGGTGTCCCATAACTACGCCGACAACGCTTTACTGGTGATAGTGGACGTGAAAATAAGTCGATCGGGTCCTATTTACCAATTTTCACCTCTAGGAAGTTATAAGCTTTTTAAGTTGATTTTTTTAAAAATATTTTATTTTATTTCGGCCAAAGCACGAAAAATTTTCTAAAGTAATTTTGTATGCATGCATTTTTAGAAACATCGCTCATTTGGTAAAAATTTTACTAATCTTCGATTAACGAAAATGGTCCCAGACGATACTAGAGGACATAAAACAATTAAAAACTTTTTAGGTATTAAAAATTTTAATTTCAAATTTATTGTCTTATGGAGATAAATTCAGGATAAAGATTTTTTGTCCCTTATAAATTTTGCGTAGGTAGACCATTTTCGACTAAAATAAAAAAAAATGATTAAATTTAAGGTGTTTTTAAAACCGTATCCATGTTAATAACCTGCATCTACAACTTTTCACCTGGATTGCCGAATTTTAAAATTTTAATTCACGTTTATTGAGTATGCTAATATGCATTTAATATGAGATAAATGGAATGGTAATATTTCAGCTTTAAATGAACATAATTTTGCTGCATGATTATAAACACTTTTGATTTTAATAAATCAATTACATAATTTATTTATCGATTGGGTTGTTTGTATTTCTTACGTTTTTATTAATTTTTGGAAAATAGTATGATCTATCTACTCATACTTTCAGTATCAACAATAATTAGCAAAATACTTTTTTTAAATATTAATTCAAAAAATAGCAATATAAACAAAAATTTTGATTTTTTGAAATTCATTATATTTATTATACAGGGTGCTTCAAAAGTCGCGTACACGCTTAACTCTACGTTGTTAAGAAGCACTCGTTAGACAAAATATTCAAAAAAGTCCTTCTAGCAGATTATTCAAGTGCTCAAAGTTAAAAAATTTTAAATTTACATTTTTAGTTACTTTTATTCTATATAGCACAGAACCAGGGTAGCCAGACGACCCGATTTGAGCGAGACTGTCCCGAGTTCAAGAGACAAATCCCGAGTCCCGACTTAACACTAAAAATCCCGATATTGTTGAAAAATTATAGAAGAAGAAAAAAATCTTAATTTAAATTTACGATTTTTCTGTTTTCTATATAGGGTGTCCTAAAAGGTCTGTACAAAACAATACTTCATATTCTATCCAAAAGTTCTTCGTAAAGGCACCCTAGACCATTAAAGTTCTGAAAACTATTTTGTTTTTTTTTAAATAACTAAAAATTTAATGGTCTGTAGCTCCTTAACGAAGCACTTTTGAATAGAAATAAGTTTTGTTAAATGGTCTTATTTTGTTCTTAGGGGACACCCTGTATTTAACTACGTTATTCAGTTATGGTTTTATACAGGGTCTTTTAAAATGAATGATATTGGTGACTTTTCATGGTAGGAAAACTAAGTTTTATGTTTTTCTCTAAATGAGAAATGTCCAGGTAAGTATTATATTTTTAAGGTGTCACGAAAATACTTGATCTGAAAATTTAAAAAATTTCACCTGCGGCGCCATTGCTCGGTATCCCGATCTATCATTTTGAAAATCTGGCAACCCTGCACAGAACATAAAGATAATTTTGTAGTTATTGCATTTCTCAACAAAAAATATTAATTTTTGTTGAGAATGTAAAGATATTTCCATTTTAAAATTTATAATTATCATAAAATTGACAAAAATGATATATGGCAACATCGTAAAAATATTACAATTATTTCTTCGTTTCCTGGAACTTTAATTCATAAAAATAACTTCGAACATCTACTTAAAATTTAAATTTATTTATTCGTTTTAAATAAAAAGTTACTAATAATAAAGTGGTTCATATTTTGACTAATTAATTCTTGTACATATTTTTTAAATTATTTTACCGATTGCTTCCAAATAAACCACCGTTGAGCATGTCCGCGACTTTTTAAGCACCCTGTATAATTTTTAAGATTTTTAGTGAAATTATCATCTACTTAAAATTTAAATTTTTTTATTTGTTTTAAATAAAAATTACTAATAATAAAATGGTTTATATTTTCACTTATTAATTCATGCACTTTTAAAAAATGTCATGTTAATTTCAACTTTATCACCTTTATTAGTTTGTAATCATAACTTATTACCAAAAATTTGAATTAAATATTAAGAGCAATTTCCTAAACGGAAAATATAGTGGTTTAGTTCTGCAGTCATAAAAGCTAGTACGAATAACATTTTTGTATAAATTTTTTTTGTAGATGATTAAGTAGTCATTTCTTTAATTCCTGCCAGAAGGAAAAAAAATTGGAGAATGTACAAAAAAATATAATGATCTAAAAGTACCTTAACTTTGGACCCCTCTAATTAATTTTGTGCTAGATTGCAGAAGGTAACTCTCTGGCAGGATGTAGCCTAATCAATTTAGCTTATAAATCTGAAAAAATATTGAAAATCTAACAGGGGAAACTTGAGTTATGACAGCAGAACTAATGATCGATTTCATGATTTTTCACAATTTTTCCTCCCAAACTCGCGCACCCTCTAGGAATTCGCATTAATTATCAGTTATTTGGTGCTCCAGAAAAGTGGGATGGATTTTCTATTCCTTGTTATTACCTTCAACGGAAAATTTATCGCGGGTGTCTAGGAAGATGCTTTTATGAGGTAAATGGTATCTTCAAAGTCTACTTTGAAAATAATGTTGTCAAATTTATTTCTTTAAAATATGCCAATAACTTAGGAATTTCTTTCCAAATAGTTTTTTAATTATTATACCCTTGTTTAACGATTGCTTCCAAACAACGTACCGTGGAGCGTGTCCGCGACTTAGCACCCTTTATGCGTACCTAATTTTTTTACAGATACTTTTATTGAATTATCCCTGAAAACAATAATTTAACAAAAACATTACATCATTTTTAACGATAATGATAATGGTGCTCATTGTCTAGTAATGTTTATTTCTATGTAAATATAAAATCTATACGGTATCCATAGATTTATGCAATGATACAAATCGTTTGATGGAGCTGGGCTCAGCTGAGCTGGGAATTGATATACAGGGTGACTAACGCATAAAAATCATCTTATATTTAATAAATTTCAAAAACGATAAGGAAGGTTTCGCTTTGTTTTCTAAAACTTTATTTTGAACTCAACAAAAATATATTTTCGGTTGACATAAAATTTATTTTTTAAACGAATTGATATGGTTTTTATACTATAAAACAATATCTTATTTAGACTGTTTTACAATGATACTAAAAAGTTTATACAAGCGCCATCCAGATGTAATGAACAAAATAACCGAGTAAACATGTAATGTTTCGTTACGTATTTTAAACGTTTCATTGCAACATCAATGCAACGTTGCAATGAAACATTGAAAAAATGTTATTCAGTAAACATGTAATGTTACGTTACGTACTTTAAATGTTTCGTTGTAACATTAATGCAACGTTACAATGAAACATTGAAATCTTGTAAATGGTTAAACATGACATGTTTTGTAATATACTTTTTCTAATAAAATAAATGTAATGTTTTTTTGTGATGTGTAGGAAATTTTTTTTGCAAACTACATTTTTTAAATTTTGTCAAACAAAATAGGGGCACGGTAGGTACTTTCTAGTTACGTGCAGCGTGCAGTTACATGATGGATAGAACGACACCTGCATCTGCGTCTGGAGGAAGTGCACAAAATAAGGTAATTAATAATTGTTATAAATATTACTCCCGATATTATCAAAAATTTTAAAGGTCATTTAATTTCAAATGAGGTTTAATTTGACATATATAGTATTTTCTGGATGTTTTGATACAGTTTAAATGAAGTTTAGCTGCAAAATAGGCTATATATGTGAAATTAAATCTCATTTAAAATTAAATGACCGTTAAACGTATTTGATAATATTGAGGGTTAGAGTTAGAAAAGCAAACTAAAAACATAAAAAGAACATTTTCTAACTGTTTTTTCAGGGATTGTCCTTTATCTTTTAAGGTTAAGTCATAAATTTACCTTTGCAGAATATTTGTTTTACAGAATGTGTACGGCAGGAATTTCAAACAAATGACGAAGAGTTTGAAACTATTATAATGAACTGGTTTCGATATTCTAAATTAGGAACAGAAAGATTAAATAAGCAGGTTTAAGTCCATTTCAAGGAATAACTGTGATGTTTTAGTTTTAATATACCTAGGTATGTGTTTTAATAAAATGTTGTTTTATGAGAATTTATATGAGTTAAATTTTATTTTTATACACATTTATAGAATATTTTAAAGATATAATGTGGTTTTTATATACCAATATCTTTTTTGAAAATCCACCCTTCTTTAAATTTAAAAGTATCGCTTAATTGATAGCAGTGTATAAAATTAAACATAATTTTCAACGTTCCATTGTAATATTTATGAAATCTTTAATTTGAAACGTTTCCGTGACAACGTTCTGGCGCTACGACATGTAACCGTTTATAAAACTTTACTGCAACCCAATTGTATCAATACATGGTAACATTGTACGTTTCCAGGAAACATTTATAAGATATTACTTAAATGGTATTTTGTTTACTGAGTTTACATTGTCCCATAAACTATAGTTTAATGTTTCGCATAAAAAACATAACCACTTTTTTTTTCGAATTTTTAAAAACAGCAAAAGATGTGTCGTATTGTTTTTGAAACAGTTATTTAATTAGAAATCATCATAAAAAAATCTGGGTCGACATGACATCACTTTGACGTCATCAAAATTGTTTTTAAATGGATTGATGTGGTTTTTATGTCATAAAACAATACCTTATTAAGAGTGTTTTACAACGGTACCAAAAAGTTTATACTAGATTTCATTAAAAAATATTAAGTTTCACCTTACAGGATAGTTTAAAGTAACGTCATGTCAACCGAGAAAATTTTTTCAAAAACAATACGAACCGTCTTTTGCTGTTTTTGAAAATTCGAAAGAATAAGGTGATTTTTATGCGTTATACTTTAATCTATCGCTTAAGGGGAAATTTAATATTTTTTAATTACATCTAGATGGCGCTAGTATAAACTTTTTGGTACTATTGTAAAACAGTCTTAATAATGTATTGTTATGTCAATCGAGAAATTTTGTTGTTGAGTTCCAAATGAAGTTTTTCAAAAACTATGCGACACTACTTTTACCGTTTTTTTAAATTCCAAAAAATAAGATAGATAAGCTATCCTTTAAGGTGAAATTTAATATTTTCTATTGACATCTAGATGGTTCTAGTATAAACTTTTTGGTACCATTGTAAAACACTATTAAGGTATAAGGTATTGTTTTATGATCTAAAAACTATATCAATTCATTTAAAAAAAATTTGATGACATCAAGTTAACCTGCAATCCAATAACAGTTAGCAGTTCTCTGTAACAATAAAAGTGTAATTTGATAAGATATTCTGTTGCTTTAATACATTTTTAAATGGCCGAGCCTGAAATATTAATTATTTATTTTATAACTAAACGATAACACTAGAAACCTCGTATTATCACGACTACTATTTATTTTATAACTAATAAGTTATAGGTTTAGTGATTATCAACGCCTAGGAGCATTCTACAAACTAAACTAGTATTAAAGTTTTATGTCATAAATAATAAGAGTAGACGATTTCTTAGGATGAAATAACACAAATTAAAAAATTTTAGGCACGTCTGTAGTTCTCTGATAACGCCTACATTTGAAGACTTGTGTTGCTCGAGATATTTTTTCATATTCCCATCTCACACTTTAAGCTTTTACGTTTCTATACATGTAATCTAACCTCAACAGAAAAGAAAATGAGACATAAAGGACGAGCTAGATAAATCGCCAACATTTTATTAAGCGTTATACACGCGATATAAATTTGAAAAATTTCCAGCAACAAATTTTGCCGCCTGTAATTCCTTTTAAAGTGCAGGTGTCTAAAACATAATATTAAATATTTCTGTTGAATTGAGTACCTGTATTCCAAAGTAATATATTTTCAATATTTTTCCTCAAATGTAAATTTTTTATTCATAAATGTTTATACAAAAACGTAGTACTATTAGTAAATTTACTATGAAAGGTGGTAAAATTTAAGCGGAGGATATTTATTTTATACACGATTTATTTTATTAAAATAGGACACAAATCATTTATGACGCTAAGAATGTAATATAACTTTGATCAAAATTCGCGTACCTTACAATTTCGTATTCTCTCTTATCAAATTAAAATTTACTGTGCCAATATTATCTGCCTAATATATCATTCCACATGCACGAGCTTCAGATGCTTGTCTTTTCATAGTCTTTGAATTATTCTTTCATAATAAATTGAATACACCATCCCCTAAACGGTAAACTTCAAATATATTAATTTAAAGATTCATTTAAGTGATTTATTGAAAATAATGTGCAATTTAGATTTTAATCGTTTTATCATAATTTTAAACTGATAAAGCTGACTTTTTATTTAAAATAAGGACAATTTCTAGTTTGTCCGGTTGAAGACGCGCGCTTTTCGTGCAGCAGATGTTCCAGTCTCGCTGTGATTTAAAGCTGTTGCTGATTACAATTTAATGATTGTTCCCTACTGCACACTATTCTTGGGCCTATTTTATTGCAAACTGACTTAAGAAGTATAACCATTAAATTCAAAGTTAAGTTTTATTGAATTATATACTATTAATTTCTCTTTTACTCTAAATATTATATAAAATTTAATTAAATACTTCATAGTTCTTCTATAAACTTTGGTTTGGCAATTTAAAAAAGTATTTAAATTGTAATAAAATTACAAACAAAATATAATATAAAAACACGCTGCTACCAAGTTCATACCAGAAAATTATGAAATTTTATTAAGAAAAGGGATGAATGGTCCAAAGTAGAATAGTAAAAAGTAAAATGTACCAAGTCAAACTGGTTTTCAAAAAAATGTGTTTTGATAAGTGCCACGTAAGCTTTAATTTATACCATAGTCTTTGTTCTTGTTTAACACTTTTGTTTGCAGGCCTGATGATGTGATGATGTAACTTTCTAGTACCTAATGAAAGTGCACTAGCAATTTTTTTAATATATTTTTTTATAATTGCGATGATATATCTTTTTACAGTTTTAATTATTGAATATATTGTTATAAAATCTACAATTTTTCATAAATTTGAACATTTTGCTTAGTAGGTAGGGGAGAGCACTCGTGATATCGGAAAATGTACAACACTTGGCAACGCAGCAATCACCTCTTTATCAAGAGTGCTATGAAAATATGCCGTGACAAAGTTTTCAGGATTTTCTCAGTAGTTTGTTAAAATTGTTAAGTGAAAATGTGTTTTCGAGGTAATTTTGTAACTTTTTATCTTAGTTCTACTTTTTTCATATCTTTCATTCTAATCACAATCAAGACAAAAACTTGAGTTGACTGATTCTCTACTCATTAAACTTTTTAGTTGGCTGAATTTAAATGGGGCAAGTTGTCGCTGCACCAACTTGCCTCAGAGTATGAATTTTCTTTGTTAGATCTTATTTTCTATTATTGAAAATTACTTTTTGCTCAATTATGGTGCGAGATTTTGTAAGAAAAACTAATCGAGCCCAGACTACCAAAGATGTTCTAGTAAGAGCAGCCAAAGAAGTATTTTTTAACAATAAGTCCAGAAGATCAGTTGCACGTGATTTTAATATTCCTAGTAGAACTTTCATAAGATTTTGTTCAAAAGTTACTCCAGAGAAGCTACAAAATGATCAAGATGATTTGTTGGAAGTTCACACAGGCTACGCACAACCACGGAGAATATTTTCTGAAGATCAGGAAGCCCAATTAGTGTCATACATTAAAAAAGCCTCTCATATATATTTTCGTTTACCACCGAAAGATGTAAGGAAACTTGCCTACGAATTTGCATTTCACTTGTGGTTAACGTTACCTCTTTCATGGACTGACAACAAAATGGCGGGAAAGGATTGGTTTACAGCATTTCTAAAAAGAAATAACACTTTATCAATTAGAACTCCTGAAGCAACGAGTATTGCAAGATGTTCTAGTTTCAACAAACATAATGTAAATTAATTTTTCAACAATTTAAAATCTCTCATGGATAAGTTCCACTTTGATGTCCAAGACATATGGAATATGGGTAAGACGGGCATTACAACAACACAAAAGCCGGATAGAATTGTAGCAACAAAAGGTTTCAAGCATATTGGCAGAGTAACGTCACAAGAACTTTGATAACTTTAGCTTGCGCTATCTCAGCAATGGGTAATACAATACCTCCATACTTTATCTTCCCACATGTTAACTTTAGAGAACATTTTATAAGAGATGGTCCTCCTGGAAGTGGTGGAGGAGCCAATCAATCTGGATGAATAAAAGAGAACCATTTTGTTGACTTTCTTAAACATTTTATCAAGCACGTTAAATGCTCTAAGGAAAAATCAGCACTTTTACTCCTCGATAATCATTCTTCCCATTTGTCAATTGAAGGCTTGGACATAGCCAAGGAAAACGGCCTTTCCTTATTAACGTTTCCGCCACACTGCTCACATAAGCTCCAGCTCCAGCTCCAGTTCCTGCGACTCCTGGATAACTAATCATCCTGGAAAATCCATGAGAATTTATGACATTCCAGGTATTGTTAAAGTTGCTTTTCCTTTAGCGACAACACCAAATAACATGGGTTTCAAAAAACTGGAATTTATCCATTCAATAGAGATGTGTTTGATGAGTCAGAGTTTTTACGAGGTTTTGCTACAGATATACCTCTGGATAAGGAAACTGAAAATGATCAGCCTGACAATAATAATCGGGAAAATGAACCGCCTATTACGCAACCTGTTGAAGTTGGCCGATTAACTAATGAAACACAACAGATGGAACAGAATGATTTACAAAGGACACCTCCTGCTCGGCTTTTAAATCCTCAACCCGGATGTAGCAAAGAAAACAATAGCACTAAATATACTATTCTCGAAACCATAAGACCCTTACCCAGGGCTGGGCTCAGAAAAAGTGGCAATTCAAGAAAAAATGCAAGTCTGCCATATTAACCAATACACCTGAAAAACTAGCTTTAGAGATGAAGAAAAACCAAAGCAAGCCCAAAGCTAAACAAACGAAGAGAAAGTTGAGTGGAAAGGACGAAAAAAACAAGAAAAAAAAAGAACAAGAAGCGCAATAAAAAAATTAATGGATATTTTTGCTTGGTTTGAATAGAGCCTTATTCTAATAATAAATATTTTTTAATAGTTGTTTTCTCGATATAAAGTTTTGAAGATAATTTTTTGGTGCCAACTAGCCCCGTTTGTTGAGCTAACATACCTCATGTGTGCGGCAAATTGGCGCAAAAATTTTGCTGTTTAAAATAGTTTCATTTCCTTATTCGGAAAAAAATCAAAAGTAAAAAGTGCGCCAACATGCCCCGCTCTCCCCTACTTCAAATTTAGATAAATTATTTTGTAAATATTTTATATCTATGATAAGTTGAGCGCCAAGTCAGTGGCATAGGCAGGAATTTCGGTCAGCAGGGTATTGGCGATTCAAATTAATATTTCCCGCGCAAATGTATGTTTGGTTAGATATTCTAGTGACGTCAAATAAATAAAAATTTAAACTTGCAAAGAAATAATCAAACGCATTTAATAATACAAAGTAAATTAGGTAAGTTGACGTTATTTACTTGACTATAATAGACATTAACAAAAGTTAAACGCTAAATTCGTCTGAACAAATATCATGGACGCTACGTGATTTCATAGTTCCGCGCTATGCCGCAAGAGGGAGATCGCTTAGCTAGAATCGCCAATAGACTCTGAAAAGGCGCACAAGTGCATGGCGTATCCCTTTTCAGCGATATTTGAAGGTAAAAATTTTCAAAATTCATAATAATGAATATACGTATCCAAATTTACCACAGATGTAAAGTTTTTTATAAATTCCAAAATTTTTCAATTTTATATATTAAAATATGATTTCTGAAAAGAATGAGACTTGCCCTCTTAACCACAACCCCCCCACGAAATGGCGGCTTTATAACTTTTTTCGAAAATAATAATGTAAATTTATAAATTATTTGGTAAATTCGCACGGACTAAATTTAAAAACCTACAATTGTGGCTTAAACTACAGTACAAATTTTTATTTGAGCTATTTTTGCAATGTTTTTAAATTGCATTTCAATTTAAAACCACTGTTTATAATAAAATTGGTGATTTCGTGTCCTAAAAATCAAAATTCTTACATAACTTTTTTGTCCATCAACCGATTTTCATTATTTTTGCTTAATTTTTTGTTTAAAATCTTGTGTGATAAATTAAAAAAAATAATTTTCAATTGTTTGTAGTAGTTTCTTGTTTTTCTGTAATTATTAGATTTTACACCTTCTAAAAAATGGCGATAAAAATGGAAAAATTAAAATTAAAACTCAAACGAATTTACTTTTACATTGAAAAGGTAATAGTTCTAAGTTTTTAATTTGTTTTTAAAATAAACATATATGTTTAAGAAATGGCGGAGTTACTAACATTTATCCAGAAATTTTGAGTTTAAATTGATTATTTTTAGACTTAAGCCCAATATAACCCAAAAATATCAAAAAATAAATTACAAAAGAGATTTTAATTATTCGAACATCAATTTAAGTACGTTATTTTTTTTTAAAATACATTATGATTTTAAACCACTTTTTTGACAAAAATGAAAAAAAAATCTGTTCTAAATATCGAAATTCTTGTATAAATCTTTTGTTTATGAACAGATTTTCATCCTACTTGTTTAATTTTATGTATTTTTTTTGCAATTTTTATTTTCTATAATTTAAAAAATTTGGTTGGGTTCTTAAAAAAGGTCAACTTTGGTTTCGAAGAAGACATATATTGGAATAGAGATGATGTAAAAATCATTTCATCCCTGTGCAGTATGGACACAACCCTAAAAATTATAATAGCCATGGTGGGGGTAAATAATACCTCATTGGATAGATCTTTTTACCTCGAGTAACATTCAATTTAAAGATATTTTAAATTAAAAATCCAAAATATAACATGTTCAGTTTTAAATATCTTTAAAACTAATCGATTGATTTAACTTTTGATTTTGCATGTTACTCGAGGTAAAAAGATCTTGCCAACAAGGTATTACCTTATTATGCGTTTTAATGAACACTAATCCTTAAATTTTAATTGTCTTGATAGGGTGAGTCATACGTAATACCTCATTGGAAAGATCTTTTTACCACGAGATATTTAAAATTTAACATGTTACATTGTGCATTTTAAAATTGAAATGTCTTTAAAACGAATCGATCGATTTAACTTTTGTTTTTTGTATGTTACTCGAGGTAAAAAGATCTTTCCAACGAAGTATTACTTACCTATTATAATTTTAGCGGTTGTGTCCATACCACACAGGGATGAATGGATTTTTACATCAGCGCTGTTGCAAAATATGCCCCCTCGAAACCAAAAAAGTTGACCTGTCTGAGCGTTTTTTCAATTTTTTTTTATTAACAATTTTAAAACTCAACGGTTTTGTTTTCATTGGGCCTCCCTGTATTTGAAATTTTGGTTAGCAGGGTACAGACTCTAAAAAGGTGTACAAAATGGGGGTAAGGGGGCGGGGTGCCAACTTTCGGCAATATTTGAAGGTAAAGATTTTTTTGAGATTCAAAATTCATAATAATGAGTATACTTATCCAATAATTTTCCACTTTTTTAAGGAGTAAATGTCATTCAGAACTAAAAATGTCCTATGAATGAACAAATATTTTTTTTTGACTCTATTTAAGGAGTTACACCATTTCTAAAATTGTAAAATATTCATATTTTTGGAGAACTTGAATACGTAATTTTCTTTTATATATATTTTTTAAATTTAAACCTATTTTATACTTTGGGTTTTGTCTATGCTCAATTGCTTTTTTGAACTAAGAAGATTTTTAATTTTCCTTGTAAATGTATCTGATGGGCTTGAAAAAGTTAAAGAAAAAATCGAAAGCATACTTGATTTAAATAAAAAGAAATCATAATAAAATGGAATTTATAGAGATTGTCCTACAACAGGTCAAAATTTTTAGTTCATATGAAATTTTTGTTAAAAACTCGGAACCACATTAACTATCAAATTTTGCTGGAAAAAAAGAAAGACACCCTGCATATATTTTTGTCTTCTAATTTAATATAATATAATATATATGTTATTCGCAATAGCCGAAAACGCCCACTGCCCGACTTTTTTACCCACAACGCGTTCTGGGTAAACTTAACGTTTGCGGACAGTGGGTAAATTTATTTACCCACAACGCGTTGTGGGTAAATTTGTTTACCCAGAACGCGTTGTGGGTATATTTATTTACCCACAAGCGAACTAAGATTTTTTCGCTTTAGGTTCTACTTTTGTCCATGTCGGAATGTGGCGTTTTATCGATAGGGCGTCAAAAATAAAATGACATACTTAATAATAAAAATACTTTTATTGGAATAAAACTGAAAAGGAAAAAACTTAAGTCCTTGTTCTCGGAACAAGGACTTAAGTTCTTTCCCCGGAATATTATTATCGAAACAAATTTTTGCATAGTGGCACATCATTATTAGGACTACAGGTCGCATGAAACTGTTCGTTGCATTCAATACACACATTTTCTGGGATGTACATATCATTACAGATATTGCATTTATTCATCTCTTCATTTTCGATCACCATGCTTCTGTTTTTGCTACTTACTTGTGTTTCATTTTCAAGTTCTTCATCAGAAATTTCAGAATCCGATTCTTCATGTACCGTATTTGCTTTTTCCAAAAATTGTTCTATCAAACCCAGTTGTTCTTCAAGCTGCTCTTCAGTCTCAATTTTGTTTATGATAGATTTGTCTAAGCATTCCAACAGTCCATTTCGTTGTGAAGTGTCAAACAATGCTTCGTATAGTGTTCGTTTTATGCCTGTATGGAAACTTCGATTTTTTGTGCTCTGAATAATACGAATTCCTCTTGCCCAATTATTACAATTCGTTCTGGGTGAGTAAGTTTACCCACAACCCGTTCTGGGTAAACAAATTTACCCACTGTCCGCAAACGTGAAGTCGCAACGCGTCGTGGGTAAATCTAGTTACCCACAACGCGTTGTGGGTAAAAAATTCGGGCAGTGGGCGTTTTCGGCTATTGCGAATAACATATATAATAAATACCAAAAAGGCGCCTTGATCTGAATTTGAGCGCCAGGAGGTGAAAATCACCTTCTGAACCCTGGCTCCATTGCTTGAAGTATTTTGTACTTCGCCATTTAAAAGAAGAAGAAATTTTTGGTGATCCAATCTACAAATTTTGGCTAACTTGCCTTTGAAAACTCTACGTACGAAGGTTCTATTTAGCCTTATAAAGTAGAAAAAAATATTAAACGGGTTTGATTTGCAATCAGTAATTTAGAAGTTATAGACTATAGAAGCTTATCTGGCGTAACTCAATACCGATTGGATTAAATACCGATTTACTCGGTCTGCCTATTTTCCGAAATAATCTCGTCGGATTGAATTCACTTTTAGGATTGAGTTCAATTATCCAATCCTATAAAATCGTGAGATTGGACTTCATAATCGCGATCGAATTAAAATTTGTGACGACATAAACACGTTTGACTTAACCAAAATTGACTGGAATATTATACACACTCGAACGTACTCTCAATCGAATTATTTTGTCATATTGGTACAACTAGGCACTTATAAAATTTGTTTTTGTCACGTTAAATGGTTTCAGACGATAGGAATAAAGTTTTGGGTTTTGCTTATTTGAGAGTACCAGAAAGTCACCTTTGCGTGTATCAATTTGAATGAGATAATCACGTTCTTTGTCGGATTGAGGCCCATAAGGGAAATCCTCATGGTAACGATTTCATTATAGGCGCCAAATCATAGAAAACGCCCATAATGATTACTTTATGGGCCCCAAATTGATGACACTAAGATGTCAATAAATTTTAATTTATTTTAATTTATTTCAATTTTTTCATGATTTAGGCAAGCACATAAAGTTTTGTATGTAATTCGGATCATACCCAATCATTTTGGTTCACGTCGTGAATATTTGCAGGCGAGGCGAAATTTATTTACTTACAATTTTAAAATCAGATGTCTATAGAAATAGTTTCAAGACTAATCATGCTTTATTCTGCGCAATGTAGCAAAAATTTTAATAGACGAACTAGATCCAATAGAAAACGTGGTCGACAAAACCGAAATCAGTTGGCAGAAATTATACATACTCGCCATTTTTAGGTAAGTTGGTTTGTAATATTTGATTTGTAAAAAGTTAAAAAAAATTTTTAGTAGGTAATTGTTTATTATTTACAAAATATATTAATATTAATTATATAAATTCAAATTGGGGTTTCCGTCTTTGTCGGAAGTTATAGTACTTTGATCCTTAGTTATGGAATAATTAGGATTAACTACTTCATTGAACTGTCTCCTGAGCTTCTCCTCTTTCATTTCCAAAATAAAACTCTCAACCGTTGTAGTTCTACTGGAATAATTAGTTCCTGTTGTATGGTGGTGCATCAAATCTTAACGAAATTGCATTATTAACCATAGAGACGCCTGTAGATAAGGTTCCTAAAATACATAGCTTTAATTTATTTTTTATAATATTTGTAAATGAAAATATAACTATAGTCATTTTCGATAGTTTTAGCGATGCAGTTGATTGAATGTTGCGCATATTTCTCCCTGTGTATGCATTTGTACGACTGGATACTTTTCTGGGCCATGGATTGGTCGTGGTGGTCAAATTAGTTGACCACCACGGTCTCCTGATTTAAATTCTTTAGATTAGATTCCATCACTTAGGTGAATTAAGTTGGTTACTCTTTGACAATTTTCAACAATCATCTTATTCGATCTATCGAAGTCATTTCCTTGGTACATATTAATTTTGAAACCAACATAGCTAATTACTAATATATAATTTATATACTTTTTAATCAATGGACTAGGATTACAAACAAAGTCTTTTCCTAGAATTAGGCGATTTTTTTAATCATTTATAATATGACAGGAAAAACGACAATTTTGAGGAATTAAATACATATATGCACGCTACATCAAAAAATAATAGGTACTCTTTGATGTTAAATTTTGAATATTTAATTGTTAAATGTAGCTTTTGTCTTCATTTAGTTAAGCATAAATGAATATTAAATAAAAACTATACAAATAAAAGCATGGAAAATTTATTTTAAAAGAATGGTTGCCTATTGATATTTATAATATTAAATTTGATAAACTGGGGCAATTAATCAGTGCGATACAAAACAAACGTAATTGTTTGATATGTTGGTGAATTGTGTCACGAAGCAAAACAATATATCTATCCGTGTGACATCACGCGGATTAGTAAAGGTCCATCGGTATTGATTTCGCATCGAATGAAACATAAAGCAGGTATGCGGCGGCCAAATACACCTCCAGGGTACACTATAGGTATTTTAATATAATTTCACCAGACTGCTGCACATTATTGAGAATCTGCACAGATGCCACGCAGTCATTCTTGAACTCCTGCCTCCTGCTCTTTCTTGCAATATTAAATAGACAATCTTCCATCTCACTTGTTGCCAATATTGGTTTCCACCCGGGTTAATCTAATGTCATGTATCTTTTAAAATATTGTAGTTCGTAAAAAAAGTACTAATTTTAATTGTGTTTCGCTTGTATTTATATGACATGAATGTATGAATAACCTATACGAGTACACTGAGGTAGGTTTTGTTATTAAAAATTTCCTTCCTTTGTATAATACATTTTTTTGTCCAAGTTATCTTCTACGGGGACGAAATCAAAGCACGCAAGAATTCTGATTGCAGCACACGTTTAGGCATTGTAGGCAAAGTGCACAAGCATACAGTCATCTACAAACAAAGCCGGCCAGTTGGAGCCACTAACGAGCACGCGCCCAAAAGCTCACAACACATCAAAGACGCTTTTTGTATTAAAATGTAAGCACAAAGAAGGAATTCTAGTAGAAAAATAATAAACAAGAATAACCTAGAAAATCCATAGAAATGAATTGAAAATTCAAAACTTTTACTAAACGTATTACAAATTATTTTACCTTTAATAACTTCTTTGTGATAATTTGATTAATAAAACTTATTAGCACAATTTAAGTTATTCTTTTTTATTGTGATTTACTTAAGTAGACCAATCTCCATATTTTTTTCAATTTCGAAATAGATATTTTTTTATAAACGTAGTAAATATATTTAATGATTGTTTGGTGAGTAGCTTATTAGATACAGGCAATTGTTATTTTGTAAGTTATTTTTGAAAATCCTGGGGCTTGGTTCTAAAAGGCCCCATGTAAATTTTTTGGGGTTTGGGTCCATACTATTTAATGCTAAAACTTATAACTTTGACCCTTTTAGAACCAAGACTCCGAATTAATATTTAAAAAAAATAGTTGAATTTTAGCAATATATTGAGATAAATGTAGAAAAAATATTTTTTTTGATAAAGATTTTGTTCATAAAGTGATGTGTAAATGAAACGTCTTGGGAAACTGAAGAATTTTTTTATTGAAAGAGATCTGCATTAAACATTTATACTATCGAATAAAGGTCACCAAATAAAATCTGTAAATGTGTCCGGTTTTATCATTTTGATAAATCGATCCTAAAAATAAAATTGAAGCCATTCGTTCTAGCCTTCAGGTAAACCAATAATGGAACTTACCCTGTAGAATACTTTATTTTCAAAACAGTATCCCTAAAGAAGGTACGAGATGCTTTCAAAAACCTAATTTTTACTGCATCGGAGGGAATAATAGTCTTTATTCACCACGGGTGATGAATTGACCGACAAATATATCTATTAGACTGAAATTTTCTCTTATTAAATCCCTATACCAAAAATCTGTATCAGTAAACTGAATCAATTTCGTCATTATTAGGCGTTGATAGTAATCCTATTGATATCTTCGCATAAACCTTCCAATAAATATCTGAGGTATTCTTGAGCATCCTACTATGAACTATTCGTAAAACGGGATGTTGAATTTAATATTTATTTATTTATTTATTGGTGCATACATAATACATTGCATTTAACACAAGTCAGAAAGAAAATTGCAATAATAGTTACAAGATTAATTCTATTACAGTAATGAACTAAAATTACTTCTAAAAAAATCATCGTAATTATAGAAGGCATTTAACGCTAGGTATTTTTTAATTTTCAACTTAAAAATATTTAGAGAACTTTGTCTGATTACGCTAGGAAGAGCATTAAAAAATTTGATAGCCAAATAATTTGGTCCGTTTTGAGATTTTTTTAACCTAAATGATGTTGTTACAATATTGGAGTTACATCTCGTGTCATGATCGTGAAGATCGGTAAACAATTGAAAACAATGAAGGTTTCTCTTAACATAAATTAAACATTCGAGAATATATAAGGATGGCAATGTCAAAATATTTTCCTGAATAAAAGTATTTTTATAATCCGCAGTATATGGTATATTTCCAATTATGCGAACAGTGCAAAGATTCGGTTTGGTTCAAAAGAATGACCCCAGACAACTAAGGCGTAAGATAATAAAGATTGACATAGACCATAGTAAGCAGTTTTGATGACGCTTTTGTTTACTGACTTAGCTAAATTTCGCAAAAGGTATATATTTTTTGTTAATTTACTTGCTAGATCATTGACATGTAGTTTCCATGTAAGAGTAGGTTCCAAATATAAGCCAAGAAACTTTGTGTGCTTTGATAAATTTAAATTAACAGGTACATTTGGTACATTTTTTAAAGTGAATAACACATGGTCAGTTTTTCCTATATTAAAAGTTAAATTATTAACAGAAAACCAAGATTTTAAATATTCTAGATGTTAATTCATTTTTTGAACGACAATATCAAGACATTTACCTTTTACAGATATGTTTGAGTCATCGGCATAATGTATCACATCCGAGTCTACAAAATGGCTATGCAGATCATTAATATAAATATTGAATAATAGAATACTTCCTTGGGGCACACCTAATGTTAAAGGAAGCTTATCTGAAGTAACATTCATTATTCTGGCCTGTTGATAGCGATTTTGCAAATATGAATTAATTATGTTTAACGATGTTTCATCAAAACTATAGCGTTTAAGCTTCCATTGCAAGACATCTGGTGACACGCAATCAAATGCCTTGCTTAGGTCACAAAAAGTTGATAAATAAAATTTACCCTCCTCAAAACAAGCTGTGACATTTTAAATAAAACTATTTATGGCATCGTTAGTTGAAAGAAGATTTCTAAAACCAAACTGAAACTTGTAGAATAGATTATTTTCTTCAAAGAATTGCAATATTTGAAGCTGGAGAGCCTTTTCAAATACTTTTGAGAATGTAGGCAAGATAGATATTGGCCTATAATTTGAACTAGATGAAGATTTTAAATATGAAGTAGCCATTGTGTGAACATAAGTAGTCATTCCATAAGGTCTTTACCGATCATCTCTACTGGTACCTTTTGACAAATCCAAGAATTACTGCCGAGTCCTTCTGATTTCCGTATTTTTCTAAAATTTTAGAAGAAATCACTTAAGGAAATGTTTAACTACTTCAATATCAAAAACCTATTTAAAAATAACCAAAATGGTTTCGGGGAAGGGAGATCAATACCGTTCCCAATCTTTACTCTGGTTGCAGAAATTATTGTATGCTTTGAGTGGGGTTATAATCCAGTCTAATAGTGGTAACAATAGTAACTATATCCTGGTAGAAGATTTTACGTTTCTAAGCTATTTATGGCTAGGCCAATAAGAAGAATTTATAGTTTCATATTACTCTATTTCTTGTAACTTATACGTAAATGTTTGCATGATGTCAAATGAATATCGAGAGGATATGATTAAACTAACATATGTTTCATTGAAATAAGTAAATATTATAAATGAATAAGTAACTTCATCATCATCATCATCAGTCGAGCAGTTGCTTGTTATTCTACAACCTTTTTCTTCTTTGAGCACCATCATCAACCTGATCATCAAACTCATTGTAGTTGTCAGTTTGCTCAAGGGTGTCCCAGGCGTTAGCTTCATCATCATCTTCTTTTTTGTGGGGAAGTAATGTCGGCCATATTTTCGCAGTTGACCCTTTTACTCATCCTACTGTTTATATTAGTCGAATATATCTCGATTTTTGAACTCACCCTCCTACGATTACGATTACTTGCCCGTTTACTCGACCAATGTAAGCCAGGCTTAATGATTATAAAAAAATATCTTGAAATTTGTAGAGAATTTTATGGTCTCTAAAAGTATTTGGACTGATTAGAACGCTAGGATCGTACGTTTCCGAAATAAACCGAGGAAAAAATTCCAAAACCGAAATAAACAGTTTTGAAGCATAAAATCTTCTACCAGCATTGCATCTATCATCCAATTTTTTTGACTATTTGACTGGACTATTATTATGCATTGGTATCTTTTATAGACACCCCAGGACTTAATTTTGAGACCTCTTTTGTTTTTCATTGTTATTAAAACTTTCCTAGTCAGGCATCAATTACCTAACCAAGCTTCTTCGTGAAAGCTGAATAAGTGCGATGTAGTTTCCAATCAGCGGAGTAGCGAAGTCGAGAAGCCTTGAGGTTGGTGGATAATTATTGGTTTCATTGAAATCACCTTGTACACAATGATAACAAAAAACCTTTATTTTTCTCCCCAAATAAATTGACGATTCCCCACCTTATAAAATCCAAAAAGAATTTTCGAAGAACAAAAAAATTGATCCAATTTTACAATCGTTGCAAGAACATTACTTAATTTAAGATAGTTAAAGGTAGTTAGTTAAGTAAGTTCAATACATGAAGATATACAATGGTCATTGAAAAGATCCAGTTTGACAATCGAGTACTCTACTCTGTTAAATTTAATTATTTTGTAAGAAGGTTACAATTAAAGAAGTTATGTAGCTACTAGAGCAGTAGAACAGTACATCTTGTGACTCAAGTTTTCACTCGGCAACAACAACGGTAACAAGGCGGCACTCCCAGAATAACTAACTTTTTAAAACTAAACTCAATACCATTATACAAAATATTTTTGGAAAACATTGCCAAACTCGATAGATTTTGATGTCAAGAAAATTGCCAATTTCTGAATCTTCAATCTCATATTTTATACGGTCTTCTTCTTTCGGGTCTCTCATGTATTGTAATGCAGCAAAGAACCATGAGGGTTGTAAAAGGTTAGGTTAGGTTAGGTTAGGTTATAGTAATAGTAACATATTGCTTGTTGTTTGATAACGTGGCAGTGCAAAATTAATAAGTACGGTATTATTATTTTACACTGCCACGTTATCAAACAACAAGTAATATGTTTCAAGGTCACGACATCCGCTTTAAAGAGCGATTAAGACCCCTTTTCTTGAGGCTTGAGAGATTACGAAACTTTAAATATTCTTTAAAATACTGCCCTCAACATTAAAAGATCTTGAAGAAGCTCTAGTCAAAAATAAGATAAATTCGTTTTTAATTTAGGACAAGTATATGGAATTTACCTACCAACTTCACATAAAAGTGAGAGCGTAAATGTAACTGTTTTCAAAACAAGTATTGTCAATGAAATGATCTCGTTGTTAACCCTTCAGTATAAATAGTTGATGAAGAAATAGGGCAGTCTGTAACTATGGTTTAGAATTAACGATATGCCCCTTTTAAAGTTAAAGTTCTGTCGAAGCAGATTCTATAAACCATTAGTTTTTAAAACGATGATTAGTCTTGTTAATGTAAAGGTCCCATCGATGAAATAACTCTGTCGTCCATAAATGAACTTCCTATGATATGCTATTTGATGATAAGGCTATGTCGATAAAACTGAATACAACTGAAATGCCCTCATAGAATTGCTACATCTTTAGCGCTCGTTTACGAAGCATATAACGTTCAATAATAATTGAATTTAAAATAAAGTAGAACCATCTACTAGCATAACATGCTGTTTGTAAACCGAGGCGGATTATTCATTAATCGTATTTTACAGTTTTTCTTATTAAAATAAATTTTACATCTCAAATTGTATTTTCAATAGTTCTGCGTTAAATGATTGACATGTTCATCCATACAAATTTTAAATAAATCTACCCGGTTTTGTAGGGTATTTCAAAGTAAAGGCATTAATATTCTTGTTGCATTTTTTAAATACCATTTTGTTTTAAATTAATGATATATTGTTGTAAAATGCTTGAAATAAAACTCCTTCGTGCAATAAACGAACTGTGAATTTTAGTTCCTCTTTTCAATTTTCCCTCTAACAAACTGAAAATTATTTCCGGAGCTTCTAATTGCCCACCCTTTAATCGTATTTCACACATGTTCCGCTCATATTTTGAACATTAAAGTAAGTGCATACTAAAAGATTGAAAATCAAAGAATTACTTATACTGTTCCGTCAATTTTTATAATGTCATATTATATTATGGAGCCAGGAGAATGTATTAGAATAGGTTCGCATATAAAGCATCGTTATATATTTATAAAGGGTGAGATGTTAGTCTCATGAGGAACTGGGGCTGATTTGCATCGATACAAGATGTATATTAGAGCTGCCACTTTCATGCAGCAAATTTATACATATATTGCGGAATACCTGCCCTCATTAGAGCCATTGCAGGTTGGAGATGACATAGTATCATCTTAAATATGGCGGGTATTATTATTACCTACCCGTGTATGCCTAAATCTCCAGATGTTTATCGTATATGACTTTTAGATTAAATACTAAAAGATATTAAAATAAATTTCCCAGAATATTCTATTTTCTATGTATATATTTTTATTTTAAATATTTTAAATTTTATTAACAAATTATACGTATAATAAAAAAATATTTGATTTACTACAAGTTTTAACTTCTTTAAGTAATTTGCATTTTTCTTTTCGTTTTGCACTTTGCAACATATTTACTTTTTAGAAATATTTTCACACTCACATAAGTTATTCATAGTTTATTTTCAAAAATGAAAGTAAAAATGTATCTGCTTTTATACTATAATGTCAGCTTTACAGTACTTAAATTATACCCCAAGAACCATAATGATTTCATTATGGTACTTACTAATTGATATTAGTAATACGGTTAATAAATTTTAAATTATTTGTTTATGATTTAGGGAGGCAGATAATGTTTTTTATTTAATTCGTTTTTCAAATTACCTGGCACCAATGTTAACTAATGACAGTTTTCCCAAAAGGTGATGTTATTTTGCTATAACTGTCAAGGATTGAAAAGTTATTTGCCAATCTCCATCAAAATGTAGTAGGGTAACTATTGTTTCATAGTAAAATGCAATGTAAAATACTTAAAGTAAAAATGTATATTTTCCAAGTAGGAAAATAGAGTATTCTGCGAAATTTATTTTTTCTTTAATCGTTATTAATAGGCTGATTCTAGTCAAAATTAAAGGCCTTTAATTATCCATTACAACCCATATAACAAATTTATAAAGTACAGTCTTCTGTGACGTTTGATAGGCTTTAAAATGTCACTTTTTATGTTCGCTGATTCTATGGTCATTTTGTACTGCCTAGGAGTAGAAATTACTATTGGCACTGAAAAGGAATAAAAGGGCGGAGTAGAAATGCATTTTAGGCAACCCAATATACACTAACATTGTATTGTGTGTTGTATGTAAATTAAATGTCAAATTTTAAAACT
Source organism: Stenus bimaculatus (assembly GCA_963971135.1). NCBI lineage: Eukaryota > Metazoa > Arthropoda > Insecta > Coleoptera > Staphylinidae > Stenus > Stenus bimaculatus. The sequence goes on along the minus strand of OZ020180.1, from coordinate 63,635,888 downwards.
ATTTATTATATTACTATTTTAAAAATTTCGACGTTTGAAGAAAAAATAGCATGTTTTATTCGGAGTAAAAGAACTTTTGGCTCCCGTGTATCCACGGGACTCGCAAAACTGGTCTCTCAAACCTACATGCTCGCCACAAAAAGTACTTGTTTTACTCCTAATAAAACAATATACTATACTACTACTAATATCTACGTCAAACTTCTGGAGTGTATTCTATACGTCAATCCAAGGTAAAAAAACAAAGTTTTGTTACGCAATTTTGATTAGTTTTCAAGTTATGGCATTTTAAAAATTTCTTAGGTAAAGCAGCACATTTTGCTAATTTTTAATTTATAGAACATTTTGAAAGATATCCTCACGTGTCTATAAACATTTTTACGCTCTTCTATGAACACTTTCCATTGCTCTTTTAAGTTCTTTTTAGAGCTGCAGCATTCAAAATACGTCGGATTAGTACATCGTAAAAACCAACCTTTTCTTTATAAATAATATTTTTTAACCAAAATCTAATGATTGAAGATCTGAGGACCTTGAGGGTAAATTAAAATCATTGCAACTAATCCATGATCCAAGAAAAGAGTTGTCCAAGGATTGCCAACTGTAATTTTTAAAATGCTATAACTGGAAAACTAATAATAATTGAATGACAACATTTTCGTTTTTTTAACTTATTTGACGCACTCCTCCCGACTCACCCTGTATATTACATTATACATATTTATTACACTCCACACCTCGTGGGTATTATTAGTTGTCTTCTTTGGTTAATAACTTAAAATATATTATAAATACATTTTTTCAAATATGTTTTCGGTACTCTATCAAGGGTCCTCGATAATGTAGCGAGAACTTATGCGTAAGTTTTGGGATACCCTGTATAATATTCTTAAAAAATATAAACTTTGCAGGGAAAGCTCTTTGAGGTAGAATTCACGTTATGAATATTCATTTGCAATTTAAATCATATTTTAAACAAACATAAGCAACTTAAAAATGAAGATAGGATGAAAATTTTAGGAAATAAAATTTCACAAAATAATTTTCAGTCCTTTTCAGTTTAAAAAACAGTAATATTTAATTTTTAAGTAATTGACAAAAGTGTAGAAAAAACATTTTCGATTATCACTCAAATTTTAATCTTTACATGAAATACGTTTCGGTAAAGTTTAGGCCTTCTTCAGTTTCTTCGAAAAAGTAAATCTTCAAGTGATTCGTCTTTTTAACATTAGGTGAATTCTTAAAAATGATTAATCAGTTGTGTTTGTTGTTTACAATATCGACAAAATATGGAGAAATTTTATACAAATGTTCTTCTTTTTCTACTATCATCACCTTAATCAACATACTTTAATATTGTTTCTGTTATTGTAGGTTGTCTATTATCAGAGAGTTCGATAGGTAATTACTGAATTACTCAGATGTTTACATAAGCTCAAACCTCATTTTTATAAAATAAATAAATATAAAATGTATTGGCATACATCCAGTTGGAAGTGTATTTAAATTTAAATTACTTATTTAATTTATAATTTTAATGAGATTAAAACAAAATAAATTAACTTTATATTCCAAAATTGTCGATGTTTTGAAGAAAATTTCATGAGAAATGTCATCAACGGAGGGCGGCTCTAGAATCATCCTTTAAAAAAATCATTCATTAATGGGGGTCATTAATGAATGATTTTCCATACCTTAAGAAAAAACAATTAATGAAATAATCCTTTAAAAAACTGTAAAAAACATATTTTATTACAAAAGAATCTTAATTTTTCTCATGAGTAAGAAAATCAAGAAAATTAATATAATTGACTTCTTTGTAATTTTATTTTTGGTAAGTTAAAAGCAAATAAAATGTTTTTTTTAATTCCATCTACCAATTTTAGGTATTTTAAAGGTACAAACTATCTCGGATATACAGGGTGGTGATAAAGTTTGGAACCAAGGTCATAACTTCCGTAAAAAATTTTTTTGTAAAAATCGCTCGGATAGGTCAAATTTTGTTTTAAAAATGCCATCTTTTGGAATGAAAAAAATATTTATGACGTCACTGATAACTTCACTATGACGTCATCATCAATTTTTTTAAATGGAAACCCCTACTTTTTTTACACATTTTTCATAGACCTTTTTATCATATTAATGATCACATAAAAATATTTAAAAAAATTTTAACCATTTTTGAAAAAAAAATAAATTTACTCAAAAAAAAAATTATTAATTCTCAATGAAAATATTACAAAAAAAAAGTAAATTTTTAATTTACAAGTAACAAATTTTAACGAAAATGTTCAAATTGCTCCCCATTGACCATTTGGCATTGTCCCATTCGAGTGTAGACACTGAATACTATTGTTAATAGCTTCTTCGTCAATTTGTTGCAATTCCGTCCTAAGATCCAATTCTTGTAAATTATTAGGTCTATTGAAATTAACTTTTGATTTTAAATGTCCCCACAAAAAAAATCTAAGGGCGTTAGATCGGGAGATCGCGGAGGCCACTCAATTGGTCCCCTCCGACCTATCCATTTGTTGGGAAACGTGGTTTAAGGAATTCTCGCACCGCCCTGCCAAAGTGTGGAGGAGCCCCATCTTGTTGAAACCAAATGTTTTGGTTAGGAATGTTGCGATTTTCATAATTTGGGAAAATACGAAGTAAAACTGGTAGCAAATCAGTCCGCAAAAAGTTCAAGTATCTTTCGGCAGTAAGATTTTCATTAAAAAAGTAAGGTCCTATAAAACGTCTGCCAATCATTCCCACCCATACATTTAACTTTCCCTGTCTTTGACTATGGGATTCTACGGCCCAATGAGGATTTTCCTGTGACCAATACCTACAATTATGTTGATTCACTGATCCATTCAATTGAAATGTAGCTTCATCGGAGAAAATTATACTACTTAAAAAATTTGGATTTTGATCACATCGTGCCATCATTTCTTCACAAAATTGCAGTCGGCGATCGGGATCATCTTCATTTAACTCTTGTATGAGTTTTATTTTGTATGGGTTATACTTTTCCTTTTTTAATAATTTTGCGACAAAGCAATGATCCACATTATTATTTCTTGAAATATCTCTTGTTGAAATATTGGGATTTTCTTCAATCGCAAGTAATAAATTTAATTTGGCTTCTTCATTCACTTGAGGCCGTCCTTGCCGAGGCAAATCTCCTACAGATCCTGTTTCTGCAAATTAGGTAACTAACTTTCTTACTGCAGATCTTGAGATTTGCGGTCTATTTGGATATTGCTCATTAAACAAAGCACAAGCTTCCCCATGGGTTCTTTTTCTATCGCCGTATCCTACCATAATTAAAATTTCGATTCTTTCGCGTTCGCTTAAACGAGGCATTTTTAATTTCGCAAAACTTAATAATTGTTGATTATTATTAAACAAACGAAGTAAGCTGTTCAAGCATTGGTAAATGGATTTAAAATTTTATTTGCCATACAAAGTAACGTCAACTAAAGCACTTTTATAAAGGCAATTTTTATTTCAATAAATTTTGAATATCAAAAGCTTTTTCAAATTAATAATAAATTACAATTTTATTTAAAGTTTATTATTACTCAAACATTTTATTTTAATTACCTTTTTCATTAAAAGTTATTTAAAATTAGTTTTAAGAAAATTCCTATTGTGTAAAGAAGAACAATTCGAATATTTTCAATAATAATTTGTTATTTTTAAACTAAAAATTAGTTTAATTTATTTTTCTTGCCATATTTTCATTGAGAATTAATAACTTTTTTTTTTGAGTAAATTTTTTTTTTTTTTAAACATGGTTGAAATTTTTTTAAATATTTTTATGTGATCATTAATTTGATAAAAAGGTCTATGAAAAATGTGTAAAAAAAGTAGGGGTTTCCATTTAAAAAAATTGATGACGACGTCATAGTGAAGTTATCAGTGACGTCATGAATATTTTTTTGATTTCAAAAGATGGCATTTTTAAAACAAAAATTGACTTGTCCGAGCGATTTTTACAAAATAAATTTTTACGGAATTTATGACCTTAGTTCCAAACTTTATCACCACCCTGTATTTAAAGACTCCTAAAGAGCTTGAAAACATAAAATTATGCAAAAATGGGATATCTCAAAAATTAAAAAAAAATGCGTCTATTAATTCCGCCTAAGCTACCGCAAATCAATAATTTCATTTTTCTTATAAAACCTCCCTTTAGAAGGTCTTGGCTATACCACTGTAGCACATAGTTTGTAAATTGTGTCTAAGAACTTTGACAATTTGGTATAAAAAACTAATACATTCATTTTATTTTTTTTTTAATTTGTGTTAAAAGTTTGGGCGCAGTTGTTCCATCAACTTTTCTTAGGATACCCATAGTATTTTCAGTTGCTTTACTTCTAAAAACAATTACATATTCTTAAATAATTTTTATTTATTTTGAGTTATAAAGAAAAGTATAGAAAAATATTCTACAAAAAATTCCTAAAAACTATTAAAGCATAATTTTTTTTCTCTGATGCCATATACATATAATTTGTTCAAGTTAAAAATTGACCCTCTTAAGGCTTGTTTTCTAAAATTTATTTGAAAATTTGGAGATATTTTGTGAAAAATTTGTGCACTGGCCAATCTTCTTTGGTTAGTAACTTAGAAGATATTGTAAATAGATTTTTTTTTAAATTTTTCGGTTCTCCAACAAGGGTCCCCGACTCCTGATAATGTAGGCAGCGTTTATGCTCCAGTTTTGGGACATCCTGTGTAGCCAAACTATTTTTTAGGTAAAAACTATTTAATAAAATAAAATTGCAAGAATATTTTGCATTTAATTATTATTAAATTTAACATTTTGAGTAGTTTTAAGTTTTAAGTACCAAAAACTCTCCTCACACTAGCATTTGGAATTATACACGTGTAATAATCCAAAATAGCATCCCCTTTTAAGTGTTTTGAATATTTAATAGGTTACGCGAACCCGCACTACGTGATTGAAACTTACTTCCAAGTCTTTTCATTACCAATGAGTTCCGCTCTTATACATTAGCCCATAATTAAATATTCCCCATACACCCTTACCTTTTAATTCGATAAAATAAAAGCTCATAAAGTAGGATTAGGCTTCCTCCCACAGGGATTATCTTCGCAATAGAAGAGAACGCCGCTTGTACCACTTTTAATCGACTTGATTATTCTTTAATAAAACAGCTTAATCCAATATTTAAACCCAAAACTCTCTTACAAAGAGTATAAGTTTTATTTTAACTTAAAGTGTACATGTGTGTGAAACTAATAGATGCATTTAAAATTTTAAGTGCGGTAAAGGTTTTTGTCCGTGACGGTACATATTTTATAAGCTTGCGTTTGAAATCTTTTAAGTGATACTGGAATATTTACAGAATCCTCTCTTGGGCGTCTATTAGTCCCGAGATGTTTTTCAATCAGATGGTATATAAATGAAGGATGGCTGGCTTTGGATTCAAGTTAAGATGATTTCGTAAGTAATCTCGCGGTGGATCTCGTCAGTCCTGAAAGTGGTGATAGCTTTTGGGATGAATGTGCGGGAATTTGGGACGTAGATTGAAGATTTAGCGATAGAATGTAAAAATAGGCTTGCACACGTGAACACGCCTTCTCATCAAAAGTATTTTCTTTTTCGTTTAAAAACTGGTCAAAATTTCAATTCGATCGCATTGTTCCTCCGGCTGGAAAATTATGAAAATTGAAAGAGAGAGGTCTCTTTGGCTCTTCACTGCTTCCATTTTGGGGGAGATCGCTTCCGCCAATTTAACAGCGATATTTTCCTCGACATCGGCTCACGCTACTTATTTTACTATTGGACATAAGCCCGTCATTTCGTTAACCGCATTTGCCAAGAAGCTTTGAACCTCACACCCTTATATATAAATTTCACTTCAAAACAAATTTCCAAGTACATCTTTCTTTAATAACGACCCCTTTATATTTACGATCTTAATTCATCTCATTACCTCATTTCATACCTCTGAATAACCCCGTAATGTTCCGTTTATTAATTAATTTATTTTAACAACAAACACATAAATATTTAAGCTTTTTAACGTAAACTAATTTATTATTTTGAAAACTTTATTTAATACCACATAGTGGCCCAAAATTACTGCATAAACTCTATAACAATTGAAATAATAAAAGTATCAAGGTTTTTTAAGAAAACACTATTCATTTGATTAAACAATTTAGGTAAAATTTATTATTATGTTATTAAAAGAATCTACATTACTACAGTATTTTTTTAATATTTCACTTCACTATAAATAATTAATATTATTTTTCTACGATTGGGCAAAAATTAGGCCATTTATGGTCAGTTGGCTGTGCAAGTCAAGATTTTTTGCTCTAGTGCACAAAAGCATTACTAAGTGGATAAAACCAGACTTAAGTAAGGCTTTTGTGCACTAGAGCGAAAAGGCATAATTTAATGCATTGATCATAAATGACAAATTTAGAAATATTAATACCTGTTATTAATTTCATGTTTTTATGAAATTTTCTTATTTTCAATGAACGATGATCATCGATCGTAGAAAATTTCGTGGGCAGGCAAGCAAAAGGGACTAAGTTAAAAAATTGCATTTACGTAGTTTAAATTTTAAGGGTTCATATCATTCGAAAAACTATTTTTTTAATTAGTTGCTTAGTTCTAAGGTATTCTCAAATTAATCTTGAATCTATTAATCTAGATACTAGCTGACAAATTAAAACTTATTAATTTTTACAATAGTAAATACAAAACCAAAATATATTACCTATTGTGCATTAGTGCCTTTTTTGCTTGCTAGACCACTTAACGGCCTATGCCGCGTTGTATGTATATTTTTTACGTCGCATGCAAATATTATCCACTTTTTGCACTTGTTGCAAAAGTAACTATTGTATAAAAACCTTGTAAAAATATATAAAAATGCGTGATAAAAAGCATTAGGGACTAGTATGAGTTGTAAAATAAATATCTATCATTTTTTCATTATTGCTGTCACCTGTTACTGTAAAAACTAAATTTAAAACTTTACTTGTATCTGTTTAATTATAAACTTTTTTTGTCTCTTATATAATTTTTCTAACTCCTTTAGTTTAGGCAAAAAAAATATTTCTATACAAGGTGTCCCTTATCGTTATGCAGAAAGGACCTTATCGGATTTTGGGTAGAATTCCTCCAGCGACGAAACTAATATGTAAATACCACTCAAATATACAATTTTGAAGACATATTAAGCTTGATAGTGGCTGTTTACGTCCAAATTACGGATTTGAAATTAATTAATTTTTGCACAATTAGACAACGATCTCATTGTTTTCTGAGAAATGGTTGCCTATATCATATTTTTACTTTGAATTATCAACAATAATACAATAACAATTATACAATTAAATACATATTTATAAAGATTTCATTGTATATTTATTTTTAAGTATATATTTTTGTAAAATATACGCATATTTTAATAATTTATTTTTATAAATTAAGCAATTATTCCACTGTTGCCGTTTTGTTGCAATTTTTAAATTTTTTAATAATTAAAGACTTTTCCAGTTTCCTGCAGCTCTAATATTTTTACTGTAAATTAAGTAGTAACGGTACTAATAGTTGTAATATGATTTGTAATAATACAGGGCCAAATAAAAATAAAATCATTTTTACAGCAAATCTAAAGACTTTTTTTGCACAATCGGGCAACATTGAACTTTTTACATGCTGAAATTAAACGTTAAAATTAAAATTTAAAATTGCATTTATTAATAGAATTTAAAACCGATATTTTAAAATTATTACCTTTATTTTAATTTAAACGTAAATTAAAAATAAAGATTATTTATCTGACAGGAGTTTTGTCAAACTTGTCAAAATTTGAATTTTAGCATCCACTGTTGCAGAGATAAAAATTATTTTTTAAAATAATGTAAAATCTAATAAAACTGTTCATAGGGTATATTTTTCACAGAAATTAAGTACATAATTAATATTAGGAGTATATTAGTTCATTTTGATATGTTTAGTGTATTTTTATTTTTACCCAAAAACCCATATGAAAACGATAACGTCCTTTTGTATGTGTACACGAGGTTCAATTCTAAGACTAATAAACACAAAAGCTGCAGGTCTATTTTTTTATTGAAAAGATACAGCACAATTTAATTTTTAAACTCCAAAACAGAAAATAGAGTTCTTAGAAAAAAATATATTTTAGTTAACAAATACTCATACTCTACTTTAGAAAACTGGTAAGGCATTTTTAATTCAGCAAAAACTAACACAACCAATGACCACAAAAATCGCATAAAGAATGATTTAAATTTTAAAATACCGAGATTTTAATGCCACATGTTTGTAAATTAAATTCAAATTGTAAGAAAGAACATAATTTCTTTTTAAAATAAATCAACTATGTTTTTATTTAAATAGTCTTCAAATTTAATTTTCTGTTTTGGAATTTGTAAACTTAAAAGTGTTGTAACTTTTGAATAAAAAAAATTGACCTACTTTTGTGTTTATTAGTCTTATAATTGAACCTACTTTACACTCACAAAATTTTTTCATAACGATACGGGACACCTTGTATAGTGTTTAGAAAAATATTTAAATTTTTCGCCAAAAGTTCTGTACAAAGTAATACCACATATTCTTAAGACCAAAATAAAATGATTTAGCCAAACTTATTTATAATCCAAAAGTGCTTTGTTAAGTTTCTAGCGACCTTGAAAAATTTCATCTTTTTAATTAACTTTCACGGTCACTTCAGGCTTAAGGAAGCACTTTTGGTTAAAGACAAAATTGGTTAAATCGTTCCATTTTTGTCTCAGCAATATACAGTGTTAATTTGTACAGACCTTTTAGCGAAAAATTTGAATATTTTTACTAAGTTAGGTTATGTACCACATGAAAATATTTTTTTCTGCCTAAAATAAAGGAGTTTGTTGTATTATTTTGTACAGACCTTTTAGGGTTACCGTGGATAATTAATCAAAAATTGCGATTTTTTAATTTTAGATTTACCGTATATTCGGAATGACTGGAGATATTAAAAGTTTGGGATGACACCACGAGAGCTTTGTGCCAAGACGTCAGATACATTTTAAATGACGATAATTACTAACATTATTTCACATGTGCCTTAGAATAGAACAATTGTATTTGTACAACCTTTAAAAATTATTGAAACGGTTATCAAAAATTTAAGATCACAAAACGGGTGTTTACGGTTGACCCGTTAATATTATTTAAACCGGTGAAAGTAGAGGTCGAAATAGGTAGATTAAGAAAAAAGGATCTTTGTAAAAGTTGCTATACAAGGGGATACCAAAAAGAATGTTTTTACACGATTATTTAAAAACCGCTTACACTAGAGCTTTCAAATTTGGCACAAATCCTAATCTGCTTTAGATCAGTTGTCCTGATTTTTTTTCAGATTTTTTTAAGCTTTTAAAGGGTTGTTTTGGAGGTGGTTCAGGTTAAATGTATTCATAAATTTTTATGGGATGACTTTTATTTTTTTATTTATTTAAAATATCATCCCCCAATCAATTCTACATAAAAAAGGTAGTCTTATTTTATTTCGATAGGATGCATCGTTTCGGAGAAAAATACATTTATCTAAAATGCGTGCAGATTTTCAGCACCATTTTAAATTTATACAATAATACTTGTTTTTATTAGCTACTCATTTTAATGCTTTTAATTTAGTATTTGGGGCACAGAATATTACTTATGGATCCTAAACATGACAATTGTCTCCAATTGTATGAAAATTTAATAAATAAGAAATTAATAAAAGCAAGTGTTTAGTTGTGAAATCTTTTCTTAAAATGTTTTGAAAATTAAAAAATTGCTACTTAAAGGAGCAAAAGCAAAGACACATTCGTTTTTAAATTTTATCGTGGTTTCGCAAATCGTTAAACGCATTTTAATAGTAGTTGTGTACTCGGTCGAGAACTGATGTAATTTGGTAATTCTAATAGCATCAGAAAAATTTCTCGTCAAGTAGAAGTCTCAATTCGCAATGTCTGGCGAACCCTAAGGGAGAATCAATTATACCCATTCCATCTGCAACGGATACAAGCTCTTCAACCTCAATATCATCCACTTCGCGTACAGTTTTGCCAATGGTTTTTGCAACAAGTTGAAGAAATTCCAAACTTTGCTTCATTTTTATTGGCAACTGATGAGGCCATATTTACACGCATTGGGATAAGTAATTTTCACAGTACACACCACTGGGCAGTCGAAAATCCGCATTGTGTACATCGTAATAATTTTCAGAATAGATTTTCTTTAAACGTTTGGGCCGGATTGTCAATGGGCAACTTATTGGTCCCTTCGTGTTGCCAATACAATTTGCCAGAACTTTTAGGAAATGTTCCTTTAAATGTACGCCAACAAAGGTGGTTCCAACACGATGGTGCACCCGCGCATCTTTCGCGACCGATTCGAGATTATTTAAATACTACATACCCAAATAGATGGATTGGCCGAGGTGGTCCAATAAATTGGCCTCCTCGATCGCCGGATCTAACGCCATTGGATTTTTTTAAGGGGTATGATAAAAAGTATGGTGTACACAACTGAAATTCAAAATTTAAATGATCTTCGAAACCGAGTGGAAGTTGCAGAAAACACAATCCGACAACAAAACATTGGACTTCAAAGGTTTGTCCACAATTGAAGACGTCGAGCAAGAATTTGTATTCAACGCCAGGGTGACAACTTTGAACAATTTTTGTAAAGAACTAAAAATACTTCTTGTAAAACATAAAATAAATCCAAACAAAAATTATTTCTCACCTTATTTTATTTAAAAACTAAACTAAATTAAATCTATCGAAATAAAATAAGAGTACTTTTTTGTGTAGAATTGATTGGGGAATGATATTTTGAACAAATAAAAAATAAAAGTCATCCCCTATAAAGTTATTAATACATTTACCCCCAACCCCCTCCTAAACTATTCTTCAGAAGCTTGAAAAAATCTGAAAAAAATCATGACAACTGATCTAAAGTAGATTGTAAGCGGTTTTCAAATAATCGTGTAAAAACCTTCTTTTTGGTATACCCTTTAAAAGGGTGTAGCTCCTATATTAAGCAACTTTTACTAAGATGATTTTTTCTTAAGAGGATAGTCGGCAAAATGTTTGAAATGCGTACTCCTCGCTAGTAAAAATTGATTTTTTGGTGTTTGTAATAAAAAATTTTACAAAAACGCTCTTGTTTTGCCTTGAAATTGAATTTATTTATCATATAGAATTTTTTTTTGATGTATATAGTCTGTTATAAGGGAGTAATTTTGAAAAAAATAAAAAATATTTTTTATCATTTTTTCAAAATTACTCCCTTATAAGTGTAAGTTTTCTTCTTGAAAATCATATGATTAGAGTAGTTTTTTTGTAATAATTCAGGGTGTCCAAAAATTGACACCCGCTATATTGTTGGAGACCTTCAACTGAGTACTGGAAAATTAAAAAAAATTCTATTGACCATAAATTTATAGTTATTAACCAAAAAAGAAACGAAAATTTGGCAACAGTAAATTGCACCAGGTGCAGAGTAATCAAAGACCGAAAAACGTTAAAAATTATTCATGGTTTTATAATTCATAAAAACAATTTAAAAACTTACTTATTTTAATAGAAAACGAGAAATTAACTAACTGGATTTTTAAATTAAAATTCAGATAAAATAACATTCTTGCCAAATTCATTTTCACATTATTGCTCTTCAAAAGAAAAAATCTTCTTCTGAATAAATTGTTCGCCAACTTGAGTTTTTCTTTAGTTATCTAAATTTTTTATTGAGTTTTCTTCTATATTATTTATCTACGAAAGGTTGTTATCAAAGTAATTAAAGAACTAGCATTTCATTCATGTCGCACTTTTTAACACCTGGACAACGTTAACTTTTTGCGATTAGACAAATAAATCTAGGTAGATTTGAAAAATATATTACGTATCCAGTATGTAGTGATTGATTTAAATTTTTAAGTTTTTAGCTTTATATCCCTATCAATTTTTAAAATTTTTATCTAATAGGGGAAATTTAGGTTCTAAAATTTCATCTCAGAAAAAATTATTACTACACAATTATTTATTGTATGGAAAATTCATCGCAGAACTAACCATTAAACGAAAATGTTTTAGCAGGCAATTTAATCGGATTTATTATTTTAAATTGAGCTAATAGAGATTTATTACTTATGGAGGGCAATTTATAATCTAGATGTCACAAATTCAACTATTTACATCACAGTATTTTTTGAGTTTCTAAAAATATGAATAGTGCATAAATCGACTTAATTGTCATATTAGAATTGTTGAAAAAACATTATGGGAAATAAAAACAACAAATTACTTAACCTAATTTTTTATTGAAATTAAAAAAAAAGCACTAATTTATAATTTAGTAACCTTGGCATTATTATAAATCAGAAGTATTTCTTTGTAAAATACAGGGTTTTTCGAAAAAAACGCTTTTGTTTGTAAATATTAGTATCTCATTTTATATTACAATAAGAGTAAAAAGATGGATTGTAGGTAACAATTAATTTTGTAAAAAATAGGAATTGTCTTTAATTTTTGGTAGGTACAGTATATTTTTTGCCAAAAATATGTATACCCTGTATACAGCTTTTTACATACATATAACAAAAATTACTGAATGTGTAAATCAGTTTGAGAAACTTAACTACAAACTAACAAATTTGGGGTTTCATAATTTTATACATGATCATAAAGGTTTTATTAACGAGGCAATAAGTGATGATCCCAAACCAGCAATATAAAGGAAGTGTAACTTGTAAAGGGGCCCGAAGTGTTAAATGGTGGATGTTATAAGATGTTCCTGCATACTTATGTGACACTTGGAGATATCTTCTCGCGGAAAATATTTAATTAAGATTCGGTAATGGCGTGCGAATGAACGTTCGTCCTACACAATGAAAATAGTCTCAGACTTGGGGGTTCAACATTTAGACACATATTACACCTGCGTAATTTGGTATTCTGATGGAGTATTCTCATTAATGTCGGTTTAAATCAAAAGAAAACTTTAAATATTAAAAAAGCTTTTTTAAGAAATTTAATTGTCACGACGTTCTAAATTTTCGTTTACACAAATAATAAAACACTTGCAAGACTAAAATTGAAATTTAGAAATGATTAAATGTAATATTTAATTTCGAGGGTGTAAATTCATGAACTATTGATAAGGGATATCACGAATGCTTAGAATATGAAAGCTCTGAATTCGTACATATTTCATAGTCTAATTTCCGGGAGGTCGCTGACTAATAACGGCCTTTTACATAACTCCAGACTTCGACCTCCCGTAGTCATCCTCTATAAGACGTTTCTCTACATGCAATCGAATTATTTGATATACCATAAATATGTTATCATTGCGCATGAACCACAAGTTTAATTGCCAAGTTAATAACTCCTATATTAATAAATTTCTAATTTGTTATTAAAATTTTAGGGTATGTAAAGTAAAAGAAATACTTCTACTTTCGTAGCATAAACAATTTCATATTTGTGGCTTGAAATTAAATTATTTGTAATATGTTTTATTGAAGAAATTTCAAAAATTAAACGAATACTTGATAAAAACATGAAGGCTAAATAAAATAGTTTGTAATTAAAAAGTCACTTATATAATTTCTTTATCTATATAATTTTCGACGACTCTTTTAAATTTAGGAAAACTAAACAAAATTAAATAATACGATTTTCGAAACCATTTTGTTGCGTAGCTGGGAAATTTTTACTAAATAAATTTATCTGTATTCCACTAAAAAGTAGAAGTTAAGCATGTTTTCACAAAAATGGTGAAGATTATATTCATCCAAACACCAAAAACCAGATCTGAAGATCTTATCTGTTAATAAATTTTATGAGGTAAAAGTTTTCCGGCTCCGTAAATCTGACGAGAAAAGAAAAAACCTTATACCTATTTGTAATAACGTTTTTCTTATTTGGAGGAAAATTATTTAAGCTTATCGGAGCATTATTTAATTAGAATTTGTAGAAAAAGATTCTTCAAAATATGCAATAATTTTTATTTTCTTTTTTCAACAATTTTTTTTTGTTTTTCCAATAAATTCTGAACTGTGGAAAATAATAAAAAAATATTATGTATACATTTCAGGATACTACTATTTGCTCAATTTGTATTTACCTATGTATAACTTTTCTGTATTTAGTATAATCGTTTAGTATTTTAATTTCGAATTTATTTTATAACCTTTCCTATATCATATGTATTTGATCTTACGGAAATAAATTTTATTCTATTCTATTCTAACTTCCAGTTCAAAAACATAACTTTTTATCGTCAGTTTCAGCAAAAACCGTTCGTTTTCGGTCTATCGCCGATTTTAAGCGCGCACCGGAAAGCGCTTTCGGAGTTTTATAGGATGATTCTGGTCAAAATTAAAGGCATTTAATTAGAAACATTTAAGATAAGCATGGAAATTGTCCATTACAACCCATATAACAAATATAAATTTAAAGCCCTTTAAACTTAAATGTTTTGACCAGAATCTCGGTATTAGGCAGCCACTAAATTTTCGAAAAATTAAAAACAAATCGTACCCTCTAAAAATTCCGTAAAACGTAAAATTTTCTTGAAGCCAAAAATTACGCTAGACCTTTCTGAAAATTAACGCATTTGCACTTAAAATTGAAAAGAGCTTCGAGTCTTCTTGAATACTTTAATACATTTATTGTCCAGATATCTTCATTCGTTCCGGAGTTATGACCCGATACGTGTCTAACTCAGTTTTAGTGAGGAATTTTGATCACAAATTTACAGAAAAAAATTAATCTATCGAAAACTACTTGGACGATGGCAATGCTTGAGGGCTTAAAATCGGAAGCTTGTTCAATGAAAAATTGTAAAATAATGTTACTAGGACCAAAAATACGCAATACACGACCGGATTTGTGTACTAAATTTTCAAAAATGTTGAGATTTTTTTCTGAAGAAATAACCCGGCCGATGTTTAAGAAAAATATATAAAAATATTCCAATGCAGGTCCTTCATCTGCAGTAAAAATTTCTACCTGATACTGTCAATACTTTTAGATAAATAAAAAAAACTTAGGAGAAAAACTCAATCCTTTTTCGAAGTTTAGCAAAAACGACCGTTCAAATGAAAGATGAATGCAGACTGTTAAAAATTGACGACTTAGTTCTCTTCCAGGTTCCTTCTTTCTTTTTATAAGCACTCCAAATATATCAAAAATTTAGGAATTTAGGGGTTTTCACAAAAAAATTTGCCCGCTTTATATAGCATTTAAAAGCTCTTCATTTACACTTCAAAGAGGATGTAGACTCTTTGAAGTGTAAAAAGATTTATTTCGATATATTTATTTTTTTTTGAGTTATGTGTCGATCGCTTAAAAACTGATTTTTGATCGGAATATTCCAAGATTTGAATAACTAAATATCTCGAAAACTATTTGACCGACCGTTGCATTGCGCATGAGGATCTTCGCAGAGAAAACTTCACCACTGTAAAATTGTAAACTATATTTATTTCATCCGAAAATGCGCACTTTAGGCCCGGATTTGTAATTTGCGGTTAGTTGAACGCTTTATAGTTCTTGAACTCTCTAAGCACTCTTAAATAGAGGAAAAGATTCGTATTGAAGTCTTCATTTATTCCGAAGTTAGGGGCCAAAATTTCAGATTTAGGGAAAAAATTTAAACATTTTACCAAAAATCAATATCAGTAAAGGATCGTCTCGCTTCTGAGTTAAATCTTAAGTCATCCCGAAAAACTCTTGCAAAATTTCAGTATTTCGCTGGAATTTTGATTGGAAAATTACAATGTTAAAAAAACTATTCGTGACGCCTGAGGGCTTCAACTTTGCATGGCAAGGTTTTTCATTTAAATATTGCAAAAAGTGTTTTATCGGTTTTGGGAATTTTTTGCGACAAAATTATTATTCAACCGATTTTTTTGGAACACGATTTAAAAACTTCTATATTTGGACCTTTATTAGTAAAAGTTTAATAATTATTATATTAAACTAACAGTTAATTTTTTTCCAATAGAACTAAAAAGAAAAGATAAAGTTGATTCGCTTACAATTCCCATACAAGAAGTAATTCCGTTACGCATGCAATTTCCATTAAAAGCAGTTTGTTTACACATAGGCGGTCTAATAAAAAAGTGAAAACAATTTTCAAATTAAATTTGAAAACGTCAAACATTCGTTACAATTACTATTTGCTCTAACTTCCAGTTCCAAGACATAAAAAGCTGGGTGTGATTTTTAAATTGATACTTTTCTTAGACAGGATGTAAAATTCAATCAAATAAGTCATTTGGAAATTTAAAGGAATTTTTTTCTGAACGTAAATAAATACATTCATCACTTATTACTTAATATCGATTTTCCATAGTTTCTGTGTCCAGATAAATTCCTTATTATTCACTAACACCTAGCTAGATTTTCTGGAAAACACTCCAGATGGTTGTGATGGTAGTGAACTTTTTTGTTCTTATGGTACAACTGGATACAAGCGAGAACATTAAAGTTATAAAGCATACTCTCCAGTAATTCTCTGCATAACGAATTTGAATAAAAATTTTGTCTTCTTGAAGAAATGAACACATAGTATTAGATTCAATCTCGTACATTGATATGGTACATTGAGGATCTTTAATAAGCTATCTAAGGATCATCTAATATTCCAGCTTTTAGTCTTACTGAGTATTAGCTTAGCTTAGTATTAACCAGGAAATTTAAATGGATGTCGTCTGAAGTAGTGAAAGACGAGGAAGCAGTTATTCTCAAACTATTTTACATTTACAAACCTGTAACTACCTAGATGTGGGACACAAAATAAATGTTAGCGCCAATAAAAAGAGTTCGTGCGTATTCAATAGTTAAGTGGAAATTGCCAGTCAATCCCAGGGTATGCGTTTTCAACGTGCATCGTATTGTGAGTAAAGCTTAATCAAGGAGAATTCTAAGTAAAGTTGTAATTTGAATAGCAAAGTCGGGGAAAACATGTTTAGTTAACACCACCACGGACTAAAGGTGGGGCGAGATGAAATTATGTTCCAAGCCTCACGAAAGCGTCTGCTTATTGGCTGCCATAGCATTTCTTTTGTGTTCCACATCTAAGTGGAGTATATTGTACATACAGTGCGGTCATAAAGTAAATCCCCCCTGCTAACTTTTGAACGGTTATGTTTTTAATTCTGAAAATTTATCTACTGAGGAATCTAATTGCGAACTTGCTAATAAAGGTATTTTTAATTTAGTGGAACTTCCGGTTATACCGAAACTGGATGGTAACTTTCTTATGTTAAATGGAACACCCAGTATATTTTTGCATTTTCGTGTTCTCCATAAAAATACCATTAAATAGACCTAGCATAGTGTGGTCTAGGATTAATACTTTCGGAATCACGCCCATTTGAAAATCGCAATTTTTATGCAACTTCATTTACACCAGAAGTTGGACCCAAGTGCCCCAACTTCGTTATTTTAAATGATTTTTTTTTGCAATAATAACATTAAATTTAAACAAAATTTTTATCCAAGAGATTTCTTGTAGATTTTATTACTGTCAAGAGGTTGAAGGTGGTTATGTTAATCAACAAAATTAACGAACTTACTATTAAACATAATTTTGTTTAAATTTAATATTATTAACTTAATTGCAAAATATTTCATTTAAAATAGCGAAGTTGGAGCAGTTGGGTCCAACTTCCGGTGTAAATTAAGTTGCATAAAAATGCGATTTTCAAATGGACCTAATTCCGAAAGTGTTACTCGTAGACCACACTATGCTAGATCAATTTAATGGTATTTTTATGGAGAACACGAAAATGTCAAAGTATACTGGGTGTTCCATTTAAAATAAGAAAGTTGCCATCCACTTCCGGTATAACCACACGTTCCACGAAAACAAAAATACCTTTATTAGAAAGTTCGCAATTAGATTCCTAGGTAGACAAGTTTTCAGAATCAAAAACATAACCGTTCAAAAGTTAGCAGGGGGGGGGGGATTTACTTTATGACCGCACTGTATACGCTGTAACTGTGATGCTCCATGAAACTGTAAGGTACAGTATAATGCAGAGAATGAGATCGAGCACCAAGGAACCAATCAGAACGCTAATGTGAAGATGTTTGACGATGATCGTTGTTGCGCGGTATGTACCGCGAAGCCTGGGTGCTGCATAAATCCATCAATTCAAACTAATAGGTTTGTATCACATTCTAGCAACGAGCATCTTTGGCGATGTGCAAGCAACGAGGAGCGAAGCTGCAGGCTAAATGTACAAGAGTACGAATAAGGATTCGTATTTGGAATTGTTGGTATTTCATGTCAGTATATCGGTATAGGTATAGATATTTTGGTATACCGGCTACAGCAAGAGTTTACACTCAAGTAGCCCGGACCGTAAAGTGTTGATATTATTGTAATCCCCAAATAATGATTTAAAAAGCTCTTGAATAACCGACTTTGGCATATCGTACATGTTATGGTAATTGTAGAAATGCATTACATTTTCAAATATGGCGTGTTGGGGAACACTGTACCGTTTCCTTATGGAGCACAGTGGATTGGGATTATACGAATTACCTTTAGTTTAGTAGATGGTAGGGATAGAACTGAAAATTTAGAACCATCGATTCTGACAACATCCATCTTCTTGAATCTAGTCCCATTTCCCATTTAACAATTACTTGAAACATTCCACTGAAACCAACCAGGGATGGACCGGAAACTCTCGATTAAAACGTTGGGTACTTGCTAAATCTACTTCAAAATCACTGTTATTTTTCGATTGCATTCATTAAACTTTATCAGACCTCAATGGTTCTTTATCACATTCGGAAGTCAGATTTTTGAGGTAATGTGCGTTTCTTAAAAATGTTGTACAGGTTTCTTTGCTGAATATAGATCAGGATATATCCATTTGTGACCATTATACGGATTAATGATATTTACAAAACAAAAACAGGAGCCATTATGACGGTTTCCTGATTCCCTCAAAATCATTAGTCATTAGTACTCGAAACTTTAGGCAATTCCTTTTTCCAATTATTTACTATCTAAAGAGTTCTACGAATGTTTTGTTTAGGAAATGTGGAGCACAAGATTGGGCTCTGTTATATTTATTTCTTTTCTTGTTGTACGTTTGCTAATAAAATTTGTCAGATTAGAATTATGTTTCCGGACCGACCCACCCATTCAATCTTTAAAATCCAGATTTCTCTTCCTGTTGCTTATCTTCTCTAAGAATGAAGATATACAATGATAAAGGACTATTGATAATCCAAATAAAAATAAAACTTCAATTATTTTTAATAAAGTTTTGCAAATATAATACTTAAATAAATTTATTTGTTTTTTAATAATTTTAAAGCATAATTTATTGATTTTTATTAATTAAGACAGGGCATTACCAGTGATGCATGGAAAAGGAAAGCAAGTAACAGGATATAACGTCATCTGCTGCATTCAACAGAGCGCGAACTGGCAACAGAGAAGGAATAAGAGACAGTTTGGATTAATGTCATTACTCGATTATACAAATCGTTATACGCTCCGAAAAGTCGTCAGATTGTAATATTCTGCATATTTGGCAGGCATTTTCCTTTAATAAACTTTAATATATTTTCCATGTTGAAGTAATTACCGAGTAAGAATTTCATATTAAACTTCCTCACCTGGCTCTACTTTATGCACCTGATAAGACGCGTTTCAGCTCACATACCTAAACAATTGAAAATGCAAGTCACATCT
Organism: Stenus bimaculatus; assembly: GCA_963971135.1. NCBI lineage: Eukaryota > Metazoa > Arthropoda > Insecta > Coleoptera > Staphylinidae > Stenus > Stenus bimaculatus. The sequence goes on along the minus strand of OZ020180.1, from coordinate 63,616,117 downwards.
TTTTCACACAAGATATTTTAATGAGAGGTGCTAATTACATTTTAGTAATTTCAATATAATTATAACCATATTTGAGTATCTTGGCTTTAATAAATCAATTTTACAACTTATAAAACTAGTCACAAATTCCTTTTGTAATTTCTGCTGATTATTTTTGAAAAAGTAGTCTTAATCATGAGTTTTTATGCCGTCCATTCGGGATTTTTTAAAAATTATGCCAAATATTCAAACAATGGATTGTTGAATACAGAAAATTCCGTTTTCACTAATAATTTATCGATGTCTTGAAAAGCATTTAAAACTTTCCATATTAATGTACAAAAATCCACATTTTGCAAATCCAGCACCCGGCGGCCGGTCAACTTTATAAATATGCATGCACGATGGCTGTGTCATGTGGAATCGCGGAAATCATAGCACTCCCCCAGGCTTCAGCATTCAAATTTTGCAATTTCCGATTTGAATCGTGCTCGTAATTTCTACGTTCAAGTGTTTCTAATGCATTTACACTTTAATTTTCGAAGAGGCTTTCCCTAGTGATTGCAATCTTTATGTGTATTTACTTTTGATTTAACATTTAAATTATTTTTATCAATCAGACAACTTAAGCCAATAAGTTCAGTATTATTGGTTGTTTGAATTTTAAATTTCAAATTTAATTAATAATTATTGACCCAATTTTCTGATATTATAATATACTGCTACGTTTTACAATATAATTTTAGTTATAATCCGTACTCCAAAGATGCATTAAAATCAGTCACGTTGAAATGCTTTTGGAATTATTGACAGGGTAAGTCTGTCTTATTTACCATTCCATTGTTATTCACGAGGACGAAAACGATGTACAAGTATAATCGGCTTGTGGCTGAAAACGCGTGAATCCTACATCTCGCTCTCTTCACTACACAAAAGAGATTTAAAAAATGCTGGAAAGCAACAGGAAGACCCATTTTAAAAATATTCAATATCTATTACATATAATTTATCAAAATAAAAATCCAATTAGAATTACTGTATTAAATTTATTTTTTTATCATATAATTTGTAAAGTGATAATATAGCAAAATATATATGTATGGATTTTATTTTTAGATAATTGTTTTAATCCTTTTCATTGCAAATATAATTTTTTAAGTTAATACTAATACCTTGTAGATTTTAGGCGAAGAATTTAGAGTTACTACTTGACAAAACGCCACTTGACTTTTTTCTATCCCTATTCAACCTTTCTAAAGCAAAAAGTACTCACTATTAAATACCCTCTCTTCTTTTATTATGCATTTTGTTCCACTGTCTCTTTTGCATCATTTCGCATTGTCAATTGGAAAATAAATCTTTTAGATTGTGATTCTTTTACTGAAAAAACTTAAACCTATACACCAAGTGGTTCTAAATTATTCGCGCCAAATTTTAAGAAATTCGACCAAATATAAAAGAAAAATTGGAAATGTACTTTAAAAAGTTTTTTACTAAATGTTATTTATTTATAGCTCTTGATATCCAATATTACCTACTATATTAATGAATGAGCGACTAATGGTTATTTATTTGCGATTGGAATAAGGAATAATATACTTTTTCTATGACTATTTGGTAAACGCAACGTGCCAAGAAAATAGAAATTAATCCTTTCAGGCACAAAACAACAACGCATAAAATTTTACAGTTGTAAAATCGCCCAAGGTAGAGTTACACTAAATCTAGTAAATTTCATCCTTCCATCTTCTCATCTTCTTTTCCTTTTCAAACGACTGCATCCGTGCATACAAAGTTTTAAGTTATAAAATTTAATCTCATATGTTGTAAATAAATATACCTCACATGATTTATTGTAAAATGTAAGATTTAATGCAAGAGCTTCAAAAAAATCTGTATGTAAAATAAAATGATATGTAAACATACCATTAAAAATTTCAATAATGAAGATTTAAAATTTAAATTTGGAGATTCCAACGTCACGGGTTCGAATCGTTGAAAATTTTGATTTTAATAACTTGTTTAAATTTGGTAAAGGGGCGAGAAGTATAAATTATTGCTGATCTAGAAACGAGTACATAAATAACCTATTACACAATAGGTTTTGAAAAAGTATTTAAATTTTCGTTATTTATATGATTTGTTCTAAAGAATTATGTTGTGGATCAAAGTACGTGATTTAGTTCGAATTTTAGTTTATGAGATTGTAGTGGATTTTCAATGAATGCATTATTTGTTAACAATTGACAAAAGGATTGATATTATCTCAAGAAGAGGCGTTGGCAAATAAATCTAAGCTACGATGCAAACCAGACCCAGCCGTCTTAATTCCTCATTCAAAAGACTTGGGTGGTATTTGAATCGCAGATTTAACCTGTAAATACGCGAGTGAACCAGAACCAAACGTCGTTCCCTTTGATGTTTTTTGATTAAGTTGGTGTAATTGAAACTATGGCCGGGTATCTCACTAAATGTGTAATCTGTATGCAAGATGTGCTGCCTCTTATCTTCAGACACACACAATCAACCACTGCCTTTCTCTCGGCAAGCCAGCGACAAAAACTTAATTTTATATAGGTTCGTCTTATTAAATTCCTTCTGGCGATTTTATATTCTTTACATGATTTTATCTAGACTTTAAAAATCACTGAAGATTAATTACAAGATCCTAGCTATAATATTGATATTTTCGATAAAACTTAAATTGAGCGCAATGTGGTTTGAAATTTGACGTCCACCTTCGGAAGCTCCAGCGTGAAATCACTTCCAGGCTCGATTAGATACGTTTCTTTCCACTAAATTTAATTTGATGACTTTAACGACTTATTGTAACACTGAATTCTTTTATGCTTTTTGATTAAACGTCCTTTTGATATATTTATATACTGAAACTATTTTTAATGAAATTATTTACTACTCCTATTATGTAATAGTACTACAAAAAATGCATAAATATGATCTTAATTCCAATATTATTATTATTAAAAAGTTACTGTTATTATGCATTACTTTTCTTTCACCCTCTACATTTTTTTAAAGAAATTTGATGAGTAATCGCGCCTTAAAACATTATAATTTTTAGAAGTATGTGCCAGCATTTGTACAGTCGAATATTTAATTTAAAAAATTAAGAAAAATTGAAATAGAAAATAAAACTAAAATTCAAATTCACTGACAGGCAGGTATTGGGGGCCACCACAAGCAATCGGGAAGGGCATTTGCCCGGCGGGCCAGTCTGACACTGAACCAGAAGTGAAAATATAATTTAAAATATTTTTCAAGCAAAATTTATTTTAGCTAACAGTTTAATACACTTATTTACCAATTTATGAACGTATTATATTAGTACAAATAGAATTGAATTTTCCAGAAAAAAAAATTGATTGCACACTTTTAGTGTATTTCAGATGGTATACCAATGTCGCCGCTGGTGAAGGCGCCGGGCAGTATTAAAGTAGAAGGTATAGTGCAATATTGCGGCGAGGAAACTCTTGCTCAAAGAATTTTTATAGATATCGAATAGATGTTTTCACATTTATTAAATTAAAAATTGCTGGGCATAGTATGCTTATTGAACTATGACACTTATAAAGCTATATTTAGCTAAACGTACCAGTCCAATACTGACTCTACCCAGTGGTTTAACCAAACCGCGTTTATGGCGTTCATACTTGAAATTCTGTAAACACTTTTGTATTACATTGAAATATCTAAATAATATAGCAACTGACGGGTATGATTCTTTCTATCTTTTCGTTTTAACTCGCTCTTTCCATAAAATTACCATTTGTATAATTTTATATACGAATTTTGACTAAAGAATTGATAATGAAGTTTTACATTTATGATAAAATCTTTACAATTACAAAATTAATTCTTATAGTATTTAATTGAACACTAGTTAATGGTCAGAGGTCCCAAGCAATATTTGGATTATATACCCAGAGAAGCCTTAAAAAAAAAAACTAAAAACGCATGCACCATAATATCAATTCAAAGAGCTACACATAGCGTAGACATTTTGGAAAACCAGAAATTAAAATTTTGATGGTCTTAAAAATGAATTTACCTTTGGAACCAATGGTATGCTAGCAACTATATTAAAATATTTTGGGGTTGAAGTATTGCTTTCAATAACGTTTTTATTAAACCATTTATGGTACAAAACTATAAGTCCTTACGGGAAATATCTGTAAAGTTTGTTATATAGGTTGTAAGGGACCGTGTCTATATTTTACAGATATTTCCAGTACATGTTTGCCCAGAAAAGACCTATTAATTTCCAACTATCGGCCCATAGCAATCTCATCCCATACTTAAAAGTTAGTTTACGTTGTATTGAAAAATAAATAGTCATAAAATTCTATCAATTGATGTAAGTTTGTTCAAAGTCATTACACGAAGAATCCAGATTATTATATGGGTTGTAAATTACAACTTGTAATGAACGGTTTTCATGTTTACCTTACAGATATTTTCTATAAGGCCTTACAGGTTGGCAGAGAATTGACCTAAATATCTCTAAATATACCTCTCAGTGAAAAGTTTTCGGCAACTTCAGTTTTAAATTCTCTAATAAAAATCTAGATAAATAGATTAAATGGTACAGGGTACAGTTGACTGTGTTCGATATAAACACATTCTTGGAGAAAGGGAAAAATCATTTCGGGGGTAAATAACAAGAGGTTGGGTTTTTTTCGGATGTTGTTGATTTTAAACGAAAGTTTGGTTGTCCCGGTAATGACTAGAGAATCAAAGATATTTATTTTTTGAAAATTTCTAAAACGGTAAAAGATGTGTCGAATTGTTTTTAAACAACTTTATTTTGAACTCAAAAAATAAAATTTTTCGGTTGTCATGACGTCACTATTTTTTTTAAATAGACTAATATGGTTTTTATATCATAAATACCTTATTAAGAGTGTTTTACAACGGTACTAAACACTTTATACTAGTGCCATCTAGATGTCAATAAAGTTTAAAGTAATTTTTATGCGTTACTTTAAATTTATATTGACCTATATACAGGGTGGTGATAAAGTTTGGAACCGAGGTCATCACTACCGTAAAAATTTTTTTTGTAAAAATCGCTCGGACAGGTCAATTTTTGTTTTAAAAATGCCATCTTTTGGAATGAAAAAAATATTCATGACGTCACTGATAACTTCACTATGACGTCATCATCAATTTTTTTAAATGGAAACCCCTACTTTTTTTACATATTTTTCATAGACCTTTTTATCATATTAATGATCACATAAAAATATTTAAAAAAAATTCAACCATTTTTGAAAAAAAAAAAATAAATATACTCAAAAAAAAAATTATTAATTCTCAATGAAAATCTGGCAAGAAAAATAAATTAAACTAATTTTTAGTTTAAAAATACAAATTATTATTGAAAATATTCGAATTGTTCTTCTTTACACAATTGGAATTTTCTTAAAACTAATTTTAAATAACTTTTAATGAAAAAGGTAATTAAAATAAAATGTTTGAGTAATAATAAACTTTAAATAAAATTGTAATTTATTATAAATTTGAAAAAGCTTTTGATATTCAAAATTTATTGAAATAAAAATTGCCTTTATAAAAGTGCTTTAGTTGACGTTATTTTGTATGGCAAATAAAATTTAAAATCCATTTACCAATGCTTGAATAGCTTAATTCGTTTGTTTAATAATAATCAACAATTATTAAGTTTTGCGAAATTAAAAATGCCTCGTTTAAGCGAACGCGAAAGAATCGAAATTTTAATTATGGTAGGATACGGCGATAGAAAAAGAACCCATGGGGAAGCTTGTGCTTTGTTTAATGAGCAATATCCAAATAGACCGCAAATCTCAAGATCTACAGTAAGTAAGTTAGTTACCAAATTTGCAGAAACAGGATCTGTAGGAGATTTGCCTCGACAAAGACGGCCTCAAGTGAATGAAGAAACCAAATTAAATTTATTACTTGCGATTGAAGAAAATCCCAATATTTCAACAAGAGATATTTCAAGAAATAATAATGTGGATCATTCCTTTGTCGCAAAATTATTAAAAAAGGAAAAGTATCACCCATACAAAATAAAACTCATACAAGAGTGAAATGAAGATGATCCCGATCGCCGACTGCAATTTTGTGAAGAAATGATGGCGCGATGTGATCAAAATCCAAATTTTTTAAGTAGTATAATTTTCTCCGATGAAGCTACCTTTCAATTGAATGGATCAGTGAATCGACATAATTGTAGGTATTGGTCACAGGAAAATCCTCATTGGGCCGTAGAATCCCATAGTCAAAGACAGGGAAAGTTAAATGTATGGGTTGGAATGATTGGCAGACGTTTTATAGGACCTTACTTTTTTAACGAAAACCTTACTGGCGAAAGATACTTGAATTTTTTGCGGACTAATTTGCTACCAGTTTTACTTCGTATTTTCCCCAATTATGAAAATCGCAACATTCCTAACCAAAACATTTGGGTTCAACAAGATGGGGCTCCTCCACACTTTGGCAGGGCGGTGCGAGAATTCCTTAACACCACGTTTCCCAACAAATATATAGGTTGGAGGGGACCAATTGAGTGGCCTCCGCGATCTCCCGACCTAACGCCCTTAGATATTTTTGGGGGGACATTTAAAATCAAAAGTTTATTTCAATAGACCTAATAATTTACAAGAATTGGAGCTTAGAATTAGGACGGAATTGCAACAAATTGACGAAGAAGCTATTAACAATAGTATTCAGAGTGTCTACACTCGAATGGGACAATGCCAAATAGTCAATGGGGAACAATTCGTACATTTTCGTTAAAATTTGTTACTTGTAAATTAAAAATTAACTTTTTTTTGTAATATTTTCATTGAGAATTAATAATTTTTTTTTGAGTAAATTTATTATCAGTGACGTCATGAATATTTTTTTCATTCCAAAAGATGGCATTTTTAAAACAAAAATTGACCTGTCCGAGCGATTTTTACAAAAAAATTTTTTACGGAAGTTATGACCTTGGTTCCAAACTTTATCACCACCCTGTACATATAAAATAGGAATATTATATGAAAGTGGAACCTCTGCTTAAGACTTGTATGGGACTCTTTTTTAATATTTTATATACAAATAGGCCAACAAATTCATTAAAAATTCGTATGGCCTAATTTAATCTTATTTTTTGGATTTAGTTTTTGAAAAATTCGTCCTTTAGAAGTATAGTCTCGAATGTTATTTACACTATGCAATTATAAATCTGAATGTTATTTACAAAATATGATTGTAGTTTGAAATAAATCCAAGTCATATTTCATAAATTTTGAACGCGTATTTAAATTGTAAAAGCAGCTAATAGCTTCGTGGTCTAGGTGATACAAACTAACAGAACTGAAGTTTAATTATGTGGGATGTACTGTGGGTCCAGATTTCTTTCCCAAATTCAAGATAAAGCTCAAAATATACGTTTACTACCGGATCGCCTTCCTTCTTAGACTCCCAATCCTCTTAAGGCTATCGTTGTAATTTTCAAAATGTCATTTTTAGTATTTTTAATATTGTGATTTATCATAACTTTCCTTATTTTCTATTTCTGTAATTAATTGTTATCAATTCTTTTTAGAAGAGTAGTCACATATATAATTTTAAATTTAAACTTTCAAGTTGTGTTACTTTTTTTGATTATTACAACCTTCAATGGCGAGAAATACATCAAAATTTGTTGCTTATTGCTGGTTTCCTCACTTGTGATTATACAATTTTTTAATCACCAGAGATCAAAACACCAACTTTACTTACTAAGTTTATTTTAGTCACAAAAATTGAAAAAAAATATTTTTTGAATATCAGATTTGAAACTGTTCAGGGACTCAATTTTGGATATAAATAAATAGGATCATATCGACTTTATAAGGGATTATCTCCTGTTAACCGTTCTCGGTCGATTTTGGGACAACCTGCATAATCACAAAAATAATGTCACAAAGAGGCTGAAGTATTTCAAATTTGTCTAAATTCGCATTAATATAATTATAAGTTCTGGAGACGATGTTTGGAATCCTTGGAACCCTATTTTGTAATCTTACTCTTGTAAGAAAATTATAAATACTTCAGCCTCTTTCTGACAATATTTTAAACGCAATAAGTATGAATATACAGGGTGGTGATAAAGTTTGGAACCAAGGTCATAACTTCCGTAAAAAATTTTTTTGTAAAAATCGCTCGGACAGGTCAATTTTTGTTTTAAAAATGCCATCTTTTGGAATGAAAAAAATATTCATGACGTCACTGACAACTTCACTGACGTCATCATCAATTTTTCTAAATGGAAACCCCTACTTTTTTAACACATTTTTCATAGACCTTTTTATCATATTAATGATTACATAAAAATATTTAAAAAAATTTCAACCATTTTTGAAAAAAAAATAAATTTACTCAAAAAAAAATTATTAATTCTCAATGAAAATATTACAAAAAAAAAGTAAATTTTTAATTTACAAGTAACAAATTTTAACGAAAATGTTCAAATTGTTCCCCATTGACCATTTGGCATTGTCCCATTCGAGTGTAGACAATCTGAATACTATTGTTAATAGCTTCTTCGTCAATTTGTTGCAATATCCTCCTAATTCTAAGCTCCAACTCTTGTAAATTATTAGGTCTATTGAAATAAACTTTTGATTTTAAATGTCCCCACAAAAAAAATCTAAGGGCGTTAGGTCGGGAGATCGCGGAGGCCACTCAATTGGTGAAACCAAATGTTTTGGTTAGGAATGTTGCGATTTTCATAATTTAGGAAAATATGAAGTAAAACTGGTAGCAAATCAGTCCGCAAAAAATTCAAGTATCTTTCGGCAGTAAGGTTTTCATTAAAAAAGTAAGGTCCTATAAAACGGCTGCCAATCATTACCACCACTATGGGATTCTACGGCCCAATGAGGATTTTCCTGTGACGAATACCTACAATTATGTCGATTCACTGATCCATTCAATTGAAAGGTAGCTTCATCGGAGAAAACTACTACTTAAAAAATTTGGATTTTGATCACATCGCGCCATCATTTCTTCACAAAATTGCAGTCAGCGATCGGGATCATCTTCATTTAACTCTTGTATGAGTTTTATTTTGTATGGGTGATACTTTTCCTTTTTTAATAATTTTGAGACATAGGAATGATCCAGATTATTATTTCTTGAAATATCTCTTGTTGAAATATTGGGATTTTCTTCAATCGCAAGTAATAAATTTAATTTGGTTTCTTCATTCACTTGAGGCCGTCCTTGTCGAGGCAAATCTCCTACAGATCCTGTTTTGGTAACTAACTTACTGTAGATCTTGAGATTTGCGGTCTATTTGGATATTGCTCATATCGCCGTATCCTACCATAATTAAAATTTCGACTTAATAATTGTTGATTATTATTAAACAAACGAAGTAAGCTATTCAAGCATTGCTAAATGGATTTAAAATTTTATTTGCCATACAAAATAACGTCAACTAAAGCACTTTTATAAAGGCAATTTTTATTTCAATAAATTTTGAATATCAAAAGCTTTTTCAAATTTACAATAAATTACAATTTTATTTAAAGTTTATTATTACTCAAACATTTTATTTTAATTACCTTTTTCATTAAAAGTTATTTAAAATTAATTTTAAGAAAATTCCAATTGTGTAAAGAAGAACAATTCGAATATTTTCAATAATAATTTGTTATTTTTAAACTAAAAATTAGTTTAATTTATTTTTTTTGCCATATTTTCATTGAGAATTAATAATTTTTTTTTTGAGTAAATTTATCTTTTTCTCAAAAATGGTTGAAATTTTTTTAAATATTTTTATGTGATCATTAATATAATAAAAAGGTCTATGAAAAATGTGTAAAAAAAGTAGGGGTTTCCTTTTAAAAAAATTGATGATGACGTCATAGTGAAGTTATCAGTGACGTCATGAATATTTTTTTCATTCCAAAAGATGGCATTTTTAAAACAAAAATTGACCTGTCCGAGCGATTTTTACAAAAAAAATTTTTACGGAAGTTATGACCTTGGTTCCAAACTATCACCACCCTGTATTACACGTAATATAAACTTATAAGGAAAGAAAAATCTTCCTCTTTTCAAAAAAATCCTCAATTACCTCACAAAAAGTTGCGTAATTCTATTAGAAAAGAAGTTTAATCTTTGAAGTTGGAAACAATAAATGTAAGTTATTGCTCTTTACAAGACCAATTGACATAAAAGATGAAATTAAATCATTAATTTCCACAATAGGTAATAATCGTCTCTTGTTTAGGTATTAGCTATCACCACCTCCATAATAATATAATTCGATATTTTTTGTTACTTTTATGTTTTCTACACAGTTATTCGAGAAAATCTAGCTATTTCCTTTGTGGTAATAAACCATTCTGTTTTGTTTTATATTACGATGAAGACACCTAATAAAGTGATGTGTATTATAGATAGTTTTAATTAGGTAAAGTCGTTGAAGTATAAAATATAAGTACAGGGAATCTATTAGATGGTTTTACGATTATCCGTCAACGCACTTATCAATATAAATCTATGTCTAGTATTTATAAAAATATTTTATGATCGATAAGTAGGGATTTAATCATATTATTACGACCTATATATATGATAATTTTATGACAACTATCAAACGTTTCTAGGTAAGTATCCAATAATTGTCTAATAAATGGTAGACTTCTAGTGTACTATATATAAAGAATTATGTTATAAAATCTATTTTATAAATATATAATGGCTATCCATAAAATATATTGAAGCAGGTGGCCGTAATGATCTCTAATCTTTTACAAAGCGCCTTCGTTTCCAGCATTTCTCCTTGTCTTTCTTAAATGATTCCAAATTGCAAAAACGTAAAAGTTCGATTTAAAACAATCTAACAAAACAATGAAATCTTATTTTCAGACAGGAATTAGAATAGTTGTAATCTTTAAGTTTTAAGTGTAAGACTTTCTAGCAGAATGGGAGTTGGTAATACTTGACTGATATAGTGCACTAAGAAGCTTTCCGGTTTGGTCAAAGTTGGCCCACTTGCATTTGATATTACATTGTGTTACTGTTACTATAATGTTATAATCACATCAAATGTTTCTTTCGGTTAATAAACCTTTAATACATCTCGTGTGGTAAACTCGGTCTTAAAGTTGCTTTGATATAAGTCCGGAAATTCCCGGAATAAATCTGTCTAATCAAGGGACATAACGTGCCAAGTACGCACTAACACAGAATTAAAGCGAAGTAACTAGCAGTCGGCATGTTATAAGACAAGCCAAGATTCACGGTTTAAGTTGGCGAGGCTGGCATGCGACGATAAGACTGCTGGCTGCATTATATCAAGCGCTTCCTGTGAGCTAGCCGGTTATGGACAATCTTATTTTATGAATATCCAACTTGAATTGATACATGGCCTCGTATAAACTTTTAACACTTCACTGCCACGTTCGTCTCAGACAAATGCTTTTTATTTCTTAATAAAAATCTTACAATTGCTCATGGTATATATTTTTATTAAACCATAAATTCATCTACGAGTACTTGACTAAACTTATATCTTTTGACGAAAATTTACTACTTCTTTATTTTGTTTAGATTATTTACATTAATCCCAAATACAAGAAAAAACTAACCACTCCAAATTAAATACTTTAAATTCTAGATTAAAAAATGATATAATTTAACTTTTTAATAATACTGTAAATACATTACACAGTCTCTGAGATTTAACAATTTTTATACCGAGTAGGTAGTGAATGAAAAGATAGCAATAAATATCCTATACACTTAAATTTTAAAATGAAGAAAAATGGTGATACAATAAGGAGCCTTTAAAATAAATGCGATTTGCTGTAACGCAGATAAAATAGCCACAAACTTTGCATTCTCGATATTACAAAATTCTTTCGAAATCTTTTCTTACCTCAAATACAAAATACAAGTGATGCAACGATGATATACTTCAAACGATACGAAAATTAAAAAAATAAGCTGGAATGTCCTGTAAACTCTACAAAGAATCGCAAAATTCGATCGACAACGTTTTACTGGAGATAGAAGGTAAAATAATAAGGTGATATGATTAAATTCATTTATATAAAAAATGCACCACTGGAGAGTTATAAGCCTCAAAAGTTGATTTTTTAAACTAGATTTTTTTTATTGCAGTCAAGGATTTGGTTTACGTACTTTTGAATACTGGACGTTCAATTGGCAATAATTTGACTAATCCTGGAGTTTTGTAAATAGTGTTTGATGGAAGAAGAAGACATCATAAAACCGTTAAAAACCTTTTAATTCGATTCCGAATGTAACATATAAAAGAAATTCGTACTTAAATACAAAATATACAAGGTAAGTCGGGAGGAGTGCGTCAAACTCCGGGAGTGTATTCTATACGTAAATATAATGTAAAAAAACCAAAATGTTGTTATCCAATTTTAATTAATTTTCGACTTATAGCGTTTAAAAAATAAAAGTCGGCAATACTTGGATCACACTTTTTTGGACAATGGATTGGTCTTAGGGTGTCCACATGCCCATCATGCATAAAGCAGAGCCTTAAAGCATTAAAGTAGAGCAGTCATGAAAAAGCATAATAGTGAGGGATCGGCATCTTTTTTCAGAGTGTTTCCAAACTACGAAAAATTTATAATTCATACAGCTTTTAGAATAAACATCCCCCTTTACGATACCCACCCGTTTCAAGCAAGAGCAATGATCAACTGCCTATTTCAAGTGCCGACAATCGGAATAAAATTTTTAGAGCGTTAGTATACATTGAAAAATTTAAAACTCATACTCTTAGAATGAACGTCCCCCTTTATGACGGTACTCGAATTTTTAAAATCGAATGAAAGAAACACCTTTTTCGAGAAGATTACATAGGCCAAATTTCGTCGCTTTTCAAAGTGACGCCGCCGACCGTCGGAAAAAATAGAAAAAATCAAAAATTTTCGGCATCTTTTTTCAAAGTTTTACCAAAGTTTTAAAACCCTATAACTCGAAAACTAATAAAAAATGGATAACAACATTTTGGGTTTTTTTACCTTGTATTAACGTGTAGAAAATACTCCCGGAGTTTGACTCACTCCTCCCGACTCATCCAGCATACAATTATTTGATGATTGTTTTTTAAATATGTATATTTTTTAAGAAAAATATAAACTAAAAATAATATTTATAGGTACCTATTTCAAAAAGGTGAAAACAACTATTTTGAATATTAATAATGATGGCAAAATAATAATTTGAATATCATGTGAATTTGCATTTATTTCAAAATTAAAAACTTTCACTTTTAAAATATTTAAATGACATACTAAAATTTACTTCAAAATACCTATTTTTGATAAAACTTTCATGAAAATTGGTACAATTAAGCGGCTTTTTGGACCAAATTAGCGGCTAAATTTACATTATATCCATAGATTGGGATCGGGACCAAATCTGGTCCAAATAGCCAGCTGGTCCGATTGACCGGTGGTCCTATTAAGCTGAATCCACTGTATTTAAGCCTAATAGGGTAGACCGTGACAGATTGTCACAAGTTATGATTTATAAATTTTTGTGAAAACCTGCCCTGATTCTGGGTTAGTTGTCACAGATATTGGAGTTAATTGTCATGGGTAATTTAGATGAAAAGTCAAACTTTAAGAGGATAGTCGGCAAAATGTGTATATCCGATTTCTCTGATCTTTCGAAATGCGATGTGCATATGAAACAAATAACTGTGCGAAAAAGGTGCCAATAATTGAACTTGAATTACCTACAATTAAACAGGCGTTTTTAAAATGAACATAACTTAATTAGGAATTAATTAAATTAAATTTTGTAAATTAATCCTAAAAGTAAATTCAATAGGCCAGAACCAATGTACATATTTAATTTTTTTTAAATAGTTTCATAATGCGGTTGTAAATTGCGCCTAAAGGTTGTATATCTTTGAACGTTTTCAATACAACCAAAAACTGAAAATTAAAGAAAAATAAATAAAAAAGTAAAACCCAAAGGTCATAAACCATGGAATCGTTAAGCAGTACGAAAAAAAATATTCTATTTCAATTAACAGTTCCTTTTCTGTTAATTTAAAGAAATATAAATTTACATTTTAAAGTCTTATCCCTAATTTCATCGACTATCTTCTTCATATTGATAAAGCACTAATAGCGTGCGTCTCGATTTATGAGACGATTCACGGCGTTTCAATTTTGCGCATACGCCTCTTTCGTAAAAATTATAATTTATTGTCCCACCAAGTTGCTTACAAAAACCCAATCCACCAATCCCGAGGCATTGCGCTCACAATTCAAGTGTATCAAATGCAAATTTAAAAAATGCAAATACGATTGGTGTTTACGCGACGCGGTGATAAGATGAATAAGCGCCGCGCGCCGGCTCCAAGCGCATGAGAATCTCACTGTCTCATTTGCTTGACGCAGCAATGCATTTAAACTGGCTAAAAAGCTAAGATACGTACTCCTAATTTTCACATCAAAAATCTGTGTTTTTCGTCCGATTTTCAAAAAAAAAATTGCTTTGTAAAGGAGAATGTTCATTTTAACACCCTTCCTAATTTTATTTATTTAGGGGTACAATAACACCTTTAAAAAAAATTCCCAAAACGTTCAATTTATTGTAGTGTTTTACCGATTGTTGAGTCGCCGGCATCAATTTTAAAAAATTGTAGCGCCCTTGGGGTTTAAAAGGAAGCAACGAAATTTGGCATTATTAATTTGTACATCCTAAAGGTTAACCTGACAAATTTTCAAGTCTCCAGGGCTACGGGAAGATCCACGGCACCTGGATAAAAAAGATGTACTTTAAAATCGTCTTTAAAAATGTGTCATATTTTAAAGCGTTTTGTTAAAATTAACCCCTAATATTGCAACTCGATTTGCGACAAAAACTCATTTTGATGTCTCCTTTCGTTTTTGAGATATGACTTAAAAATCCTCCGTTTTTACAATATTATTAATATCTCTAAAAGTATCTGATTTCAAAAACCGATCGCCGAGACAAATTTCAAAGTCCTGATCTTAAAAAAATTTAAGATGATTTCAAGACCAGCCCCGCAAATAAACGATAATGATGTTGGAAATTTAAAACTTTACAAAAACATTTCAGAATTCCTTACTTTTTTGTATCTAAACCCTTCCAAAGTGGTTAAGCTAAACTAAATTAGTACTTATGACAAAAATAAAAATTTTCTCGAACCGTATTAAAAATGAATCAAGGTACTACCAATCTTCCAAAAAAGGAGAACATTATTATGATCGTTTTACAAAAGTTAACTATTTTTATAATATTTTTTTCAATTCCACCATATTAGAAGATTTGCCGGATATTGACTTAATTCGAAAGACAAGGTTCTGAAAATTTTCTCAGCTATCGGTTTTGAATTTTGTCTCTACGTAATTTTAAAAGCAAGCCATATTTTCCAAAAAAAGAAGTAAAACTGGTGAATTAAATTTGTAAGAAAAAAATCACAAAATTTTGCTAAAATATTTATACCCAATACAATCTAGGAAGGCGCAATATATGACCAAAAATTATTTTTAAGGCAATTATGTAGAAAAAATTATGACGTTTGGGCTATCGTACGTTCTAGTAGAAATAATACTTTTAGAGATATTAATTATTTTCTAAGAACGGAGTGTTTTCAGTCATAACTCATAAACGAAAAGAGATTTCAAAATGATTCTGTTTTTTTCTCGTAGAGAAGACCTTAAAACGTTTCCTGGAAGGTTCAATACGTCATAGTCAAATCCAATATTGGAGGTTAATTTTATCAAAATGCTTTTACGAATAGCTAGTGCTAAATATCGTGACTTTCCTATAAATCCTGATTTTACTATTTTTTTTATTTGAAGACGACTACAGAATTTATAACTGTTAGCGTACTAGAAAAATTAGTAAGGGTGTCAAGATGAACATTTTCTATTCAAACGAAATTTGTTTTTTAATCGGACGAAAAAAAATTATATAAAAATTATATAAAAAAATTATATAAAAATTATATAAAAAAATTATATAAAAATTATATAAAAATTATATAAAAAAATTATATAAAAATTATATAAAAAAATTATATAAAAATTATATAAAAATTATATAAAAAAATTATATAAAAATTATATAAAAAAATTATATAAAAATTATATAAAAATTATATAAAAAAATTATATAAAAATTATATAAAAAAATTATATAAAAATTATATAAAAATTATATAAAGAAATTATATAAAAATTATATAAAAAAATTATATAAAAAAATTATATAAAAATTATATAAAAAAATTATATAAATATTATATAAAAATTATATAAAAAAATTATATAAAAAAATTATATAAAAATTATATAAAAATTATATAAAAAAATTATATAAAAATTATATAAAAAAATTATATAAAAATTATATAAAAATTATATAAAAAAAATATATAAAAATTATATAAAAATTATATAAAAAAATTATATAAAAATTATATAAAAAAATTATATAAAAATTATATAAAAAAATTATATAAAAATTATATAAAAATTATATAAAAATTATATAAAAAAATTATATAAAAATTATATAAAAATTATATAAAAAAATTAAATTATATAAAAAAATTATATAAAAATTATATAAAAAAATTATATAAAAATTATATAAAAATTATATAAAAAAATTATATAAAAATTATATAAAAAAATTATATAAAAATTATATAAAAAAATTATATAAAAATTATATAAAAAAATTATATAAAAATTATATAAAAATTATATAAAAAAATTATATAAAAATTATATAAAAAAATTATATAAAAATTATATAAAAATTATATAAAAAAATTAAATAAAAATTATATAAAAAAATTATAAAAAAATTATATAAAAATTATATAAAAAATTATAAAAAAATTATAAACTATATAAAAATTATATAAAAATTATATAAAAATTATATAAAAATTATATAAAAATTATATAAAAATTATATAAAAATTATATAAAAATTATATAAAAAATTATATAAAAATTATATAAAAATTATCCCGATTTCCTGAACAAGTTGCTTTGCGGTGGGATGAGTAGTTTTCGAGATATGACGTTCTGAAAATTCAAAATTTTCGTCATTTTTTTTTCGTTATGTTTAGATTTAAGATTCTAGTAAAGTGCACTAAAAAAATTTTTTTTTTGAACCAAATTTTTGCAGCTTTTTGGACTGACAAATTTTCGTAACTTTTTGTGTCCGATCAAAAAAATCTAACCCGGGTCTAAAATCTTTTGTATGGGACCGATTATCTTCATTGTGGTCTTAAACGACGCCTAATTTTTCAAATTTTTTTGATTTATTATTATTTATTAAACCATTTCTATTGTCCTATAACTTATTTTTTTATGGCTCAAAAATTTGATAGTAAATGTCATTCTGAACAAAAAATTTTCTATAAACTAATATTTTTTATCGACTCCTTAAGAAGTTACAGCAATTTTAAAATATTAATTAGTTTTTGGACACCCTGTATAAATTTCATTTTATTTCAATTTTTTAGATTTAAATCAAGTATGCTTTGGATGCTGGAAAAAAAGTGAAACACCATGTATATTTTTTAAGGGTGTAATATGAATTTCGATATTTTTCAGGAAATATGAATTTTTGAAGGGCTGAATTTTTGGAGGGCCTGAAGTTATTGCCTCATTAGCCTCCATAGTAATCCGGCTCTGAATGGATTGTGGGTAATTTCAACCAGAGAATAAAATTTACATTGAAGAAATCAAGAAATGTCAAAAGTATTTCGATCTTCGTAAATAATGGCTATCATTTCTCGCTCGTTAAATAAAATACTATTATTGGTATGCAAAAAATTTCATAATTTTGCTAAAAATAGGTAGTAAAACATGACTGAAATACGGTCATTTATTTCCAATGATTTATTCAATTAACATTACGGGCTAAAACATATCTACCTATTTTATTTTTAAATCGGAAGATTTAAATAACATTCATATATCACTATATATGTTTATATTTTACATTATTTGAATTTTTCAATAATAATAATATTGTTTTACATGAATTTTTAATCAACTAAAAATATCACAATTAAATAGATCATATACAGACACACAGAAGGTATAATATACATTTTATTATTATTTATGTATAATAATATATACCTGAAATAGTAAAATTTATTTATGTATAATTTAACACATCATTTTTACAAAAAATACACAAAAAATTAAATTTGTTTAAATACAATAATATGTAAGTAGTAAT
This sequence comes from Stenus bimaculatus, assembly GCA_963971135.1. Taxonomy (NCBI): domain Eukaryota; kingdom Metazoa; phylum Arthropoda; class Insecta; order Coleoptera; family Staphylinidae; genus Stenus; species Stenus bimaculatus. The sequence goes on along the minus strand of OZ020180.1, from coordinate 63,597,853 downwards.
AATTAATTAATAAATTATTATTAATTAATAATAAACAGGATTAATACTGATTGGAAAGACATTAGAGTGAGGTTTATATAAGATGTTTATAATATGTAATAAGTACATAATAATATAAATTAAAAAAACTTGGTAAAATTTAAATATAATATTTTGATGAAAATGGAAAAAATAAAAAAAATTGCAATCGTTATAAACCTTGGAGATTTTTTAATAATAATAAAACTTACAATAAATAAAAACATACTGTGCGGACATAAAGAAAATCCCCCCCTGCTAACTTTTGAACGGTTATGTTTTCGATTCTTAAAATTTGTCGACTAAAGTATTTAATTGCGAACTTTCTAATAAAGGTATTTTTGATTTTGTGGAACTTCCGGTTATACCGGAAGTGGATGGCAACTTTCTTATTTTAATTGGAACACCCAGTATATTTTTGCATTTTCGTGTTCTCCATAAAAATACCATTAAATTGACCTAGCGTAGTGTGCTCTACTATTAATACTTTCGGAATTACGCCCATTTGAAAATCACATTTTATGCAACTTCATTTACACCGGAAGTTGGAGCCAACTGCCCCAACTTCCTTATTTTAAATGATTTTCTTTTGCAATTAAGTTAATAACATTAAATTTAAACAAAATTATGTTTAACCTTAAGTTCGTTAATTTTCCACTTCCGGTGTAAATGAAGTTGCATAAAAATGCGTAATTCCGAAAGTATTAATCGTAGATTACACTATGCTAGGTCAATTTAATGGTATTTTTATGGAGAACACAAAAATGCAAAAATATACTGGGTGTCCCATTTAAAATAAGAAAGTTGCCATCCACTTCCGATATAACCGGAAGTTCCACAAAATCAAAAATACCTTTGTTAGAAAGTTCGCGATTTGAGTTCTCCGTAGACAAATTTTCAGAATCAAAAACATAACCGTTCAAAAGTTAGCAGGGGGAGGATTTACTTTACGTCCGCACTGTATACACGTTGTCCTAATATTTACGGAAATTCTTTGAAATACATGGATTATTTTTTAACCGAAAATATTTATTTTGAATTAAAATAAGGTATTTTAATTTTACCAAGTTTACATTACTAAATAAATAGGTAAGTACTAAATTATGATGATTAAATAAATTTTAAGACTAACTGACATAAAATTAACCCTTTTAAATCTAAATTTAAGAATTAAAGCTGCGCTTGCGTCAATTTGCTTGTACGAGTACGAGTTCTCACGAGTGACTATATTTAAAACTCGGCCCTAATTGTGAGTCATGCAAATTCACGTCTATATTTTCTGTTATTAGCTGTTAAAATTAGTTGCTTATACTTAAGTTTCTAATAAGGGTTAATTTTAAGTTTTTTCAATAAAATCCAAATTTAAAAAGCGAATTTAACGAATTATTGTTTAAATATACAATACGCTTAGCCTTTTATGGTAATTAAAACTAATTTATCACACACACACTCTCTGTACTCAGGCACTGACGTATGTGAAGTGTAATAATACATTAATTAATTAATAATCAGTTCAGTGTATTTACAAATTGCGTGAATCTATAGAATAACTTAAACTAGAGCTACTTAAAAATGACACGAATTTTTAACTGATAAGCCGCCACAATAATTTAAGTAAGAATGTATAAATATATTTTTGTTTATTTAAAGTTCCTTAATTTTAAAAATTTCGATTTCTAAATGTCACCCAAGCTGAAATATTTACTAGAGTTCAAATTTGAATTTTATATCTTTTAATCAGGTAAAGCAACTGAAATATAAGTATTAAACAATATAACGATTTAAAAAAAATAATTTGCAAAAAAATTGAAAAATGGTATTCATTATTATTGAAAATTGTCATGTTTTATTTATTATTATTGTCATTTATTTATAAAAGTAATTTTATTATAAAAATAAAAAAAAATAATTTTAAATAATAATAATATTATTAAAAACTAGGAAATATTTTTTTCGTGGTAGTGTTAGTTATTTAGAAAGGTAACGTTTAGAAATGTTATATGTACATAAATAGTTATTTAAAGGACTATTCAACTCACAAGTAATTATTTTTTGTGACAAGTAAAACGTCAAAAATATCAGCGATTATTTTATGACGTTAATGTCAATTTTTAAAAAGTTTGAAGTTGGCTGTCAAATTTTGCACAAAAAAGTGGAAAATGTTCGTTAAATAGTCCGTTAAATATGCACTCTTGTTCAAATTATAAGTCGAATATTTTTCATACATTGCCTCTCATGTCATTTGGGGTTAAAAATAAAAAATTTACCCCAAATGACAATCGTGGTAATGACAGTGAAAAATATTCGACTCAAATTTGACCACTCGTGATATTACATATGAATATTTAAAAAAAATGCCCTACATTAGCCCAGTCACTTTCGAATTTACTATCACGATTTTTAAATGTATAAAAGAGATTCGGAATTTTTGTGACAATCAACCCCAAACAGACATTTCAAACAAAAACCGAGCTGGAAAAACCAAAGACGTTAGAAATATAGACTCACAATGACAAAGCATTTTTGGCATGTATTTGTGTGACAGGTAGTTCCTCATTTATGCTTATTCCTTATCACTGTCAAACTCATTGGGTCTAGTTTCCGTGCCGTTTTTAACAGCATTGATCCTAATGGGCGCTGTGTGTCTAGATAATTATAAGTTAAAACCTAATTGGGAAAAACTTCATTTAATACACACTGGATAATGAGAGTTAATAATATCAAAACATAGGGCCTCCACACGATCCTATTTGGTCGGATTCAATCAGATTCGATGACTATATCGGATACTTCATCCACACGGTCCGATCAGTCCATTCGACCGACCCTTTTTGCCACCTACTACACTAAAATATCTGTAAAACGTCCGACCTTCCGATCTGATAATTTGCCTTCACGCTGTCCAATTTTGTCAAATTCCATCCGAACATACAACCGCGTCAGATCGTGTGTAGGCGTCTTTACATTAATCCTAATGTGGTTTGAGTTTAGACCGTTGGGAAGAAGCTTCAACTGGGAACTAAAACTTGTGACAGCCAACTCGTGTGACAACCTGCCCCGGTCATTATTCGGCATTTTTTTTTTAATTCTATGTATATCGGGTGTCCAGGAAACTAGGACCAGGAATTTTTTTATTAATGAAAATAAAAATTTAAAATTTTACTATGTTATGTTCAGTAAATGCGTTTCTTATTTTAAACGTAACACCCTATTGTTTTTTACTTATTATTGAACATTTTCAAGTTGCAAGTAATTCTGAACTGTCAAAAAAAAATTAATTGAATAATAGTGAGGCCAACCACTATTTGGTCAGAGGATTTTTTTCTGATTACAGTGATATCCTAGTTGTAGGTAGAATCCTTAAGTTTATGTACTTATCTATAAACAGCTGTTGATAAATTGATAAAATAAAAATATTAAAAAAAATGAGTAAGTACTCTTAATAAGGTTTATACCTCCATGTTAGGTATCACTGTAATCGGAAAAATATCCACTATCAAAATAGGTGGTGGCCCCACTATCATGCAATTTAAAAAAATAAAAATATTTGCAAAAAACGAAATTTAAAAATTATAAAAATTAATTTCTCAAAAACTCCTCAATTAATTTCATAATTTACAATTTATTTTGCGTATTTAAATTATTTAAGAGTTTAAGAGTATTCAAAAGATATTATTTAAAAAAATTACCAAAAAAAATCCAAAATTTTTTTTTAAGTTCAGATCCCGCTCAGTCTGGCAACCCTGACCTCATCAAGTCTGTACTTTTTTAGAATATTGCTTATACAATAATAATATGAGGTAATTTTTCATGGTATTCATTAAATTCATTATTGTTTTTCATATAAAATATATTTTAACCCAAGTAACTTTAAAACTTGATTCATGAAAAATATAGATAGAGTTTTTCTCAGAACTTGGATGAAGCTATAATAATTTTCTTCTAAATAACCTACATTTATTTATAAGATTTCTACAAACTTTAAAATTAACAAGCACCGAAAGTATATAAATATAGGTCGGCAGCGCAAAAAGATTATAATGTTAGCTTAGCTGGTTAGTTACAAACTTAATTATATATCTTAATAAATTTTAAAGAAAGATCAAGCGAGTTTTTTTATTATTTAATAACAAATCATGTTCCCCTCTTTGTGTAAATTTTACAAAGAGTTTTTATAACAAGCTCAGAAAAAACCGGGATTTTGTAACGCACTTTCGCTTTCCCGCTCGCTGCAGTTTATGGTGGATATTTACGAGGAGCGGTTTAATTATGCAAAAGTAATTTCGTCATTTGAGTAAAGTGTGTGGTTTGCAAAGTTTTTTATATCTCATCCACCATTATTGGTTCTAAATGAAATTTAGTGATCAGTATTAAACTAAATTGCCCAATGTTAGATTGAAATTATTGTTTAATTTTATATGTGCAATATCAAAATTTATAACGGTAATAATAAACGACCTTTAGAAATGAATCCAAGGTTGCAAATATTTTATACTCCATTCTTTTTTCTTCTATTTTGGGTCTATAATACCCAGATTCTGGTCAAATCATTTAAGTTTAAAGGTCTTTAAATTTTAATTACTTTATTTGACCTCAATCTGCCTATAAGAAAGCTATAATAGTGTAGTAAAATTTTGCCATCAAATACCTCAAAATCAATTTTCAGTGGGTTGGTTTCCTTTTGTATCCAAATGTACTGGAAAACAATCAATAAAGATGATTTGAATTTCCCGCAATTTTATTCTTTCTCTCTTTTTATCACCCTCCCTCTCTCAAGTTTAGCAATCGTAAATAGTAGGTGGCGCCACAATGCGTTTGGTTTTTAATATTTTACATTGAATCGATCTCTTTTATATATTTTACTTCTCTCGGGGTTATTTGAGGCTTTGACAAACCTATAGAACTAAAAAAGTCATGCTAATGTAAATAATTTTATTACCGACTCTGTCTTACACTTTATTTAGTTTTCTCTTCATATTAGAGTACATTATTCCGTAAATAATGAGTTTAGTGTCAAACCAAACTTATAATGTGACGAAAATTAAAACAAAAGGGTTTTGAAAGAGACATTGTTCACCATGTTATCAGTGGCGGATTATCGCACAGTCATGGTCGTTTTTGAAAACTTCTATTCAAATAAACCATAAACCTAACAAACTAATTATACAAAGGAGTTTTTCTTTCCAGTTCCAGACAAGTTGACTTTAAAAAAGATTCTCTTTCTGAAATTTCTGAGACTCACCCTCTAAAATGTTGTCGGTTCGAACGAACCAGTTATACATATAGAGGGTGTCCCAAAAAGAAGTGCTCAGAAGAAAATCCTAGACAATAGACGAGGTTTCATCAACAAGAAAACTAATAGGCAGGACCAGCTTTTTTGATGGGTCATTGAATTTTGTTCCTACAATAAATGTTGTTAATTCGAAATTTTGTTGTAGTTCATAAACTATTTGATCATTTTAAAAGAAATAAGTTGAAAAGTCAAGCTAATTAATGCCACTTTGGCTTGAAGTTAAAAAATATCATCAGAAGAATGTTTTGATCGAAAAAAAAATTCTTCTTTCAAAAAATTAACGAGATTTCACCTTTTTCTTGATATTTATCTTTGAAACAAGCCCCATAAAGGTACCATTTTTTATATCCGTAAAACTTCACATTAAACTCTGTCAATTAAGATTTTCTTCTGAACACTTCTTTTTGGAACACCCTGTATAATTTAGTTTCTTCTTTAATTTTAACTTTTGGTTATATTTTACAGTTCATCTAATTCCATGAAATTTTTTGAAAAAGAGAAAAACGAGATGTTTTTCCAAAGTATCTGGAAGTGCTTGACCTGCCATTTTTTTTTAAATTTCACCTATGGGGATATATTCAAATTTTGCACTTCTAAGTTTTCCTTAAACTAACCCCTGAAACGTCTGAAACTGATGTCAACTAAAAAGGTCATCTGATTTTATTTCAAAAAGTAGCGGCCTCAAAATCAGGTTGCGCCTCAGGCCTCCAAATGGCTTAATCCGCCACTGCATGTTATGTTGGCTTCGCTTGAACATCGAAACACAGCAGAGATGCTCCTTTTATCTATATTAGCAGTTCTGTGAAAAAACTTCACATCAGAGTTGCCACCTACCAGAAACGTTTCTGAAATTGAAAACTACGACATTTTATTTAAAAAAAGGTAAAAAAGAGCAAAATAGAAAAAATGGTAGGTATAAAAAAACTCCTTACATAAGCCGATAGTATATGCAAATCATCAAACTCCATTTTCAATATGCTATTGTGAATTATATACAGGGTGATTTTTATGTAGGGAACCAAAACCACCATACCCAAATGGCTGGATAAAAACATTTGAAATTTTGTAAGATCAAATGAGGTCTTGGTACAAATTTTTTAAGAAGAAAAAATAATTTTAATCGCTCGGATTTTTGACACGGCAGCCATCTTTAATTTTTTTAAATGGCAACATATGTCATGCAATACGTCATTAAAGTCTTCTGCGACGTTTGAGAGGCTTTAAAATGTTACTTTTTGATCACTTTGTACTGCCTAGGAGTAGAAATTAAAAATTTCAGCAATTTCCGCTCTCAGTGTAAAGTTTTGACATATTAACGTTCTAAAAAATACATACATAGCATCCACGGAGACCTCCTTAGAATTTAACTTATAATGATTTTGGAACTATGTTAATGAACAAAGGAAGGACAACCTCATTACTGAAGAGAAGTATCTCAATGATATATGTTGTTGATATGTAGGTTACTCCTTAATGTGTCTTTAAAATACTGTTAATATAGATTCTTGCACTAATACTATAGATGATATATTTACTCTAAATTGAACTCGCTTGAAGCCAAGGTTAGTTCGGGTCCTGATGGAATTCCACCTATACTCTTGAAGACTTGTTCGTCTTCTGTGCTCATCCTTTGTTCATCCAATTAATTATTCACTGTGTTCAGGTTGTATTTCCTTTACTCTTAAAGAAAAGTTGTGTTACACCTATATGGTGATATTTTCACTTATATCCCTATTCGTGTCCTAAGTTCTATTCCTAAAGTCTTAGAAAGTATCATAGTTGATAAAATTACACCAATATTTAGTGATATCCACCATAACTAATTTAACTCTTTTTGTAAAGTTGCTCCCAGTTCGAAGTAGGACAAAGAATACGCGATCGTGATTACTTTTGTCCTACTTCCAGCTGGGAACAACTGTACAAGGCATATCAAATACATTGGAGAGTGGGTGCTATGTGGATGCTATTTATAGATATTGCAAGCCTTGGATAGAGTGTCACATCCGATTTTGGTTTCCAAGATAGGTGTTATTGGGTTCTATAGATCGTTGCTATCACTTTTAATAAGATAGAATACATGAGTGTTAGATTAAAGGGATTTTGCTGGGCTAAGTTTAGCGTTATTTCGGGTGTTCACCAAGGTAGCCACCTCGGCCCTGTATTATTCAACTTTTTATCAACGACATTGTGCACTGCTTAACTGGTTCACTCTACGCTGATGATTTTAAGATCTATCGTCCAATAAGAAATCTATATGACATCTTCCTACTTCAGTGTGATTTGTATTCGCTTTATTATTAGTGCAAAGTGAACAAGATGAATTTAAACTTAAATAAATGTAAATCAATTAACTTCACTAGGAGTATATTAGTCTCAGGAGTATGTTTGTAAACTTCAAACAGGGTCACTGGTGTCAGTTCTCTACATAAAAGACCTTGGTATCATCTTATTGTTAGACCGTAAACTGATATTCCTGAACACTGTAATATAGGAATTTAAAATATTGGGGTTTGTTAAACGTTTAACAAGGGATTTTAGTAACATAGATGCAATTGAAACAATTTAATTTTCCCTGTGTTGTAGTTAGATGGAAAATGTATCTACTATTTGGTCGCTTGAAAGTGCCTAGAAAAGATTTTTAGGATGGTAAAAATAATATAGTAACAATAGTTTTTAAAACTCCTTAACTGTCAACAGGATCGCCTTGATTTTAATTGCCAGAAGTTCATTCAAGCGCAAGTCATAAATTTGTAAAACCTTGGAATTATTGCTTCTCAATAATTTTAAAAATTACAGAACCGTTTTATAAAATTTTAAATAATGCTTTTCATTTCTTCATATAAATAATACCGACGTCCTTCCTCATATTATTTTTGGTATTTTGAGTTTCATCTTCTACCATTTCATTTTTTAGCACATCAACCAAGTACTTTCTAGTAGAAACAGATGCTATCAGATGAATGATTTTAAGTATTTCTTCAAATTAAATTTTAATTATATTTTTTAATTAATACCGAGTTCAATTTTTGTGATAAATAATTACTTCCTTTTATATTTTCAATAAATCACTCCTAGGCTCTTAATTATTTTTTGATTTCTATTATTTGACCTGGACTCCGTAGGAGGGAAAAATGTCTGTAACAGTCACCTTTGTGTAGAATCCTTCATAAAAGTTTGATGCGAATCCGGACATTTCATTACGATAAGAATTCCGCAACGAAGACACTCACGCGACCTTTCAAAAATACCTATCATATACAGCAGGTTGGGCTCGGTGAGGCTTACTTTACATTTTATTTCAACATTCACGCTAAAAGCAGCAAAGAGGCTTAAGAGGTTTTTCCGAACAAAACCAAAACTTTTGCATTCGAAAGATTTAGTTTGGGCGTAAAAACTGTGATATATTTCAAATAAATATTTATGAAATGTAATGTAGAAACGACTATTATTACATGTACGATGTAATTATTTGGATTGTACAATTTAGGTGATAAATTGTTTGTTCCCATCTGTTTCGGTGTTTATAAACAATGTTGCACATATATTAACATAGTTATTCATACAAATATAATCACTTTAATTTGTTGGAATGAGGAATGATGATGTAAGATACTGGGTTTTAAAATGATTGTAATGTGTTGAAAGTAATATAATTGTTATCTCAGGGAAAACAAGTGTTTATTTCCCATATTTCAAATATTTTATCGCGCTTGGCACCCCTTTGATTATAAAGCAACACGCGGAGTCAAAATAAGCAATCTGGATGTTTTCACCCTTCAGTCAGTTTGTAAATAATGAAATAACACATAATGAATCAATGTGCAGCAGCTTTCAAATACCACGTTGAATACATGAACGACAGTTCAGGGATTTGCTGCATTATTGGTGTTTTTTAATATTCTGTTCAAAATATTTTTAAAAAATACCTCAACGTCCATCATGTAATATGTAAAAATATTAGGAAAATATCTAAAACAAAAAATGATTAGTTAATATTACTTCTAAGGTTTTGTTATGATTTGAAAATTGTTTATTATAAAATAAATTTATATATTTTGAAAGTGGTTTCTGGACTTTTAGTAATTTAAAAGAAATCTGTAAATTGGCTTTTTTATCAGAAAGTTTTTCAAAGAATCAATATAAATGAAAGTGAGAAAAGTAAATGTGGAAACGAAAAGAAAGTGTGCGAACAATAAATAAGTTCTTTAAAGTTGAAATCGTTTTGTTTAAAACCTTGCGTCGCTTATATCTTTGAGTTATAAATCATTCGATCAGATTTCGCCCCGATCATTTGTCTACAGCGTGGGTAAAACCGATATCCTTGAAGAACGACGGTGCATCCCGAATCTTGATTCCTCTACAGAGTCCCTGTGCGCTTCCTGGGGGCTGGCACAAATAATAGAGACAGCTCTTTTAAACGCTTTGTCTTTCAACGCATGAACCTTTTCTGGTGTTCTGGATTTAAGCGTTCAATCGCGCAACATGTATGTGTCGAAGAAGAAGGGGTGAGAGACAGATCTCGCATGTCGATTTTCCGATTTCATTGCCCATCCTCTTTTCATACATACATTATACAGACAGTGACAAGGCCCTTATTTTAACCTGACAACTTCATCTTTTCTAACCATTCGCTTTATTACATACTTCATTTAATAGAAATTTCCTTTCATCCCTTCAATACGCACTGTTTTATCGTAGCTATGATCGCATTTTATGGAAATCAAATAACCTCAATAATAAGATATTCGAAGGAAACTAAATAAATCTTTCTTTATTTGCCTAATTTAAAAAATTATTAAAAATCTCATTTTTTAAAATAATATGGCATAGAAATTAAGTTTACGTAGATTTTCATTTAATTTCGGCCTTCCAATTGTTGCACCTTTTTTAAAATTACATTTAAAAGTTACTGATTAATTTTAAACTTTATCTTCTTGTGGAAATAAGTAAATATAGGAAATAGTAAGATCAGATCCTGATATTCTCCTCAATTTAGAAGGTGGTGTATAACAATAATAGATCGTTTATCCGTTAATGGAGAATCGTTAAGACGTAAACACCACCTTTTAATTTCGCTGAATTTGAGCAATAAGTTTTAAAGTAAATGGTAGCCATAACTAATAAATCTCAGTAGGTTATTATTAGACAAAGAGAGAAATTAAGAACAAAGTCGCCAAAATGTACTTTTCGCTAGTAAAAATAGATTTTTGGGCATTTTTAATCAAAAATTTAACAAAAACGCAACTATTTTTCCTTCATGTTGAATTTATTTTTTATATAAAATTTTTGTTTTTCATGTATAGTATATTATAGGGGTGAAGTTTAAAAAATAAAAATAAAATCGTTACTTATTACCAAATTCACTTGGTGATATCCGTTGTATAGGGCGCACTTCACTATAATCGCGCACCTTTAATTGTTTGGCTAACTCGTTCACACTATCACTTTTTCGTTGTATCTCGTACTGATTTGTTGGATGACTTTCACTATCGGCTCCAGTGGAATATCACGGAGGATTAGGTATGTAGAAGGGTGCATCCACAATCTCCCGCAGGACCTTGTTTTGAAGCCGCTGGAGGGTGGCAATATTTGTGTGCATCATAATTGTATACCATAGGTCGATACATGCTTCAGTATAGTTTTGTAGATGAGGATTTTATTGTCTAACGATAGTTGTTGGCGTTTATTAAATATGTGTTTTTGCCAAGTAAGTCATCTATCGAGGTACATCCCTCGATATTTGGCTTGATCTGCTTGTGAGAATTGACTGTTGTTAAGTGTGACGCGTGGGTATGTTTGTCTGCACAAAGTATATGAAACATACGTAGACTTCGATTCATTCCCTTTAATACTCCATTATCATAACCAGTGGCTTGTAGATTTCTAGATGCTAGAATTGCATCTGTGTAAAGCAAGTACAGCTGCGTCGTCGACAAAAGTGGCTGTAGTAGTCAACCCAGATGTTGATATATCAGCAGTATGCAGCAAAGAAAGTATTGGCCCAAGGACGCTTCCTTGTGGGACCCCCGATAGGATCGAATATATTTCCGATTGTTCATTGCTCGAAGGAGGAGGCTGCGCTATTTGGGCTAAGAACTGTATTCAACTGCATGTGTTAAATTTAGATGAATTTTGTGTAGAATCTGATCTTGATATATGCGGTCTGTCTGGGAAGACAAATAATAAACTTATGTATTTATTTGATGTATATTGTTTACCTACTGGTGATTTCAACAGTTTTTTAAGAAAAGCTGAATGTTATTCAAGATAATATTTTTCATGTAGACGTAAATATATCTGTTTTCCTTACCTGAGTGTGAAAACTATCCAAATCGACAAATACTCCATTTCGGATTCAGTCAAAAACTGAAGCCAGCAACTCATGGATCTGTTTATACTTAAGCAACAGCACCCACATCTCTCAGATATCTACAATGTGAAGAAAAAAGAACATGGTAATTTATGTAAAACTAGTAAGTTGAATTACTTTAATAGTAGGTATAGTTTTAAATTCTGGGAATGTTCAAAAAAGCTCCTGGAAAATTATTAACAGAGTCTCTTACAAAGCTAAACGGGATGATAACATAAAACTCAAATATAATGATAGACCCATTGTGGAACCCAATAAGATTGCAAATACATTCATACAGTATTTTGATAAAGTCGTTAAGCAAATTAAAGGTAATCTAGACAGTAATTTGGGGGACATTCAGGTTCCCCACATTAATGGTAACAGTATGTTCCTTACGTGCTTCACGCCAGATGAATTAATGAGAGTCATGTTAAGATTAAAAAATAGAAATAGCTGTGAACCGGATGGGATCAGTCTTGAGAGACAGCAGAGAATATGTGAGTACTCCTCTAGCTTATTTTATTAATATTTCATTTGAAGAAGGCAAATTTTCTACCGCCCTAAAATGTTCTACTATGATAACTGTATTTAAAAAAGGAAATACTGAGGATATTACTAATAACCGTCCAATTTCGTTTGCTGGTTCTTTGGCAAAAGTCTTTGAGTATGCAATTCTGGAAAGATTGATAATTTTTCTAGCCAAACTTAAAATTTTGAGTGAATGTCAGCATGGATTTAGATCTAAAAAATCAACACAAACTGCATTAATCAGCTTCTATGAAAGAATCATAAGGAATGTTGATGCTGGTGGATTTCCAATTGGGATATTCTGTAACCTCAGCAGGGTCTTCGATTGTTTACCGCATCAAAGACTTTTTGATAAACTTTCGGCATACGGCATCCGTGTTGTTTTAATTAAATTATTTCAGTCGTACTTATCGGACAGAAAACAATGGGTTGAAATTACACATTTAAGTAATAAAAGAAGAGAAGTACATAGATCTGGGTCTGTTCCAGTCACTGTTGATGTGCCTCATGGCTCAGTTTTGTGTCCGGTTTTATTCACCCTATACATAAATGATCTTGTTAACTTTGTGGATGACTACCATATACGATATACGCTGTTGATACTTCTGCTATAGCTACTGCATCTGATTTACTAACGTTTGATTTGAGAACCTACTAAAAATCTATGGAATTTATTCTATTGTTTTCTTCAAGGGTTCTAATCCGTTTTTATAATTGGGGGAAGACTACTGACCTTATAAATAAATATGAAAATTATTTGATTAAAATTAGTTGGTTATTTTCTGATTTTTGTAAGGAACAGTGCATAATTTAGCTAAAACAGACGAAACTCGTAAAGTGTAACAAGGTACAACTGAAAAGCACTAACATTGCACCTGCCAGGGTTCAATAGAGCTTTAGGGCTTCGCGGATTATATTAATTTTATAAAACCATCTAATAAGCTAACATTAAACAAACTTTGTAAAATTAAACTAAAATTTATTAATACTGCAAATATGTTTATACTATAGAAACTTGTTTTAATATAATGAACACTAATTCTAAAGAGCGATAGAGTTTTTATGAAAGGTAATTAAAAGTTTTAACTTAGCATTTATATTCGAAATAAGGAACATGCCAAATGTCAAAAAAAGATTTTAAACCTAATTTGGGACAAAAGAAATATTAAATTTTTGTCTGTTTTGTCTATTTCGAAGGGTAATATCACTAGTGGTAAGAATATTATCGATTTTTAGAAATGCACGAATTTTAATCCCATTTTTTGAAATTTCGTTGTTTCAGTTAAAATTACTAAAAAAAATATCGATAGTTATTCTTACCACGTGTTATAATTGGAAAGTAAATATATATTTTCTGAAATATTTCTTAGGATTAAAGACTTTTAAATTTATAATTTTCATGAATCAGTTAAGCAAGTAATATATGTAATATAATGATTTATGCGGATAATTAAATTTGTAATGGACGTTATAGAATTATACAGAACTGAAGTAAAACAATTTTAAACTGTAATAATTTAAATTATTTTAACACCATCAATTAGTTTTCTTATTATAATTTTAATAAGTTATAAGTATTTACTAAGTTATAAAATTTTTAGATCCATTTACTAATTTTCTAATCAAGTTACATAACGCTGGATTGGATTAATATAAATGGCACGTATGAGGCTTTAGTACCAGAGTAGTTAACTAGTTTTGATTTTATTAGCAGGAAATCACTTTGTGCATAGAACGAGAATTTTAGTACAAACCAGCAGGTAAAATATAAGTTTGTTGAGTTCCTCTTGAGTGGGTGAGCAGGTTAAATTATATTTTAATAAACAACTCATTCAAGTACATTTAACACATTACTTGGGATTAGGGAAGTATAATCTAATTATATTCAAATATTTCAAAATATGTGTATACATACTTATTGTGTCATCAAAATAAAATAAGTAAGATTTTTTTAAACCACTAATCAAATAGTATATTGTTTTATTAGGAGTAAAAGAAGTACCCTCACAGAAGACTGTACTTTAATGCAGTTTGAAGAAAAAATTATTTATTATATTACTATTTTAAAAATTTCGACGTTTGAAGAAAAAACAGCATTTTTTATTCGGAGTAAAAGAACTTTTTGTGGCTCGTATGTATCCGTGGGATAGCTCATTACAAAAAGTACTTCCTCTACTTCTAATAAAACAATATACAGGGTGAGCTAAAATGGTTGTGGTTTGATATGTAGGCAACCAAATATGCAGGTTGGTACAACTGAAATTTTAAAAACAAAATCTACTAATAATCCAATGGCGTAGCAAAATTTTTTGCAAAATCTCTAATTACTCAGCAAATGTCAAATATTGAAAATTTTTTTCTCCATTTTCGGAACAGATGTTAATACAAAACAAAGATTTACGCAAATTAATTTTGATAAAAACTGAAGTTTATAAAATAGAAAGCACAATAACAAAATTCAAAAATTTGAAGTTTTGACACAACGGTAAAAATTACACCTACTCCTCTGCTTTTGTGATTTTGACATGATTTTGTGTTACTATGAACTTAAAGCAAACTAATTCCCCAGATTTTTAGGCGGGCAATTTGAATTGAGTACAATCATTTTAGCTCACCCTGTACTATTAAAATTTGACATTTAATTTACATACAACACACAATACAATGTTGGTGTATATTGGGTAGCCTAAAATTAATTTCTACTCCCCCCTTTTATTCACCAAAGACTGTACTTTAATTCCTCTAAAAGTTTTGGGACTACTATATTTCTAAAATGGGAAATATTTTTTATAAGTTTGGAGATTGCTACAGAATGAAAAAACCAACTGAGTTTGGAAATACCTAGATGAAAGATTAAATTTTATAGTTGTTTTGAAGGTAATGAAAAGAGAAACATTGCGTAAAACAAACGTCGCGTCGCTACATTAGTTCTATAAAAAATTATAAGAAGTACAGATCAAAACAGCAAAACAGCAGATAAGTAATGATAGCTATTACTCACACCCGTTACCGGCAACCAAAACTCACTAGTGAATCTCTGTTATCAAATTCAAACAACTTATAAAAATAAAATTGTTAAAAGCTTTTTTATTATTTAATGGATGCAGACTATGTTACGTCAAATAACTTAATTTTTTAGAAAAAATATTTTTGCGTTTACCAAATAGTCATAGAAAAAGTAGGGAACTCGCGAGTAAATAGACATTACTCACTCAGGCCTATTACGACACTCACCTACCGGCTCGTGTCGCAATTTCGGCCTTCGTGAATAATGGCTATCATTACTCGCTCGTTGAATAATATAGGTACAATTATCATTTTTTATAATTTATTAGCCTTTTTCGGTCTTGCAATTATAGCATAAAGAGCATACCCTTAAGTAATATTTACAGCTTTATTATACATACTTTTACAGAATCATTTACGAAAAATTAGATATGATGTATTTTGTTTTTTTTTTATACTAATAAAATTTATATTTAAAATTACATGATATATAAAATTATATTTAACTTACTTTTTTTACTTAAAGGTTCCTTATTATTTAATCAATTATTATTATTTAATGCGGTATTACAAAAAAAATATTTAATTATTTCATGGGGTAATTTTTAAATCCAATTTGATGTTGATAAAATCATTTTCCAATTTGAACTTTAATTAGACTGTTACACGGAAAATTTAATACTTAGGTCTACATGTATAATTTCGTAAAAATTTTAAGGTTACAACCCCCTTATAGACGTATTCTTTAATTATAAAGCGATGTTTATCTTAGTGTTGTATAAACTTTATTTTAAATACCTATGCTGGGTGTAAACGAAACATGGGTCACCTCTATAATTTCCTTATTATGTAAAAAAAATCGTTTGATTTAAGTTATTTTTTAATTCCGTTCTTAGCAAAAATAGCGTCAATTTTATTTTCTTAAATAAAAGATTTAAAAAATAAGAATCCTTATGTTAATATCTTTTAGTTTTATTATAAATATTTTTTTTCTTAATCCAACAAAAACTACCAACTACCTTTTTGCAAATAACTTAAAAAGTAGATTTTTACAAGAGTAAACTTTGTCTATCTTTCAAGAAATTTAAACACTATTAACATAAAGATTCTGATTTATTTTTTAAATTTGGTCTGAAGCTTATGCTGAATAAAGTTCTCAAAACACATATGTGAAAATTGATCCATATTGGTCAATTCATAAATATGGTATTTAAAATCTACGAAATGCTGTTTAGCAATGATTTGCGCGAAAAAGTCACGGCTGTCCGGAATCGGCTTAATTGCGATTATTATAACAATCTTCGCTACGTAAAGATATTATTTTTAATTTTAAATCTTACTAATGAAGTTTTAAATGATCCTAATAATCCTTTCGCTGGTCCGTTTTTAGAAGGACGAAAATATAATTCTCTATGAAACCTCATAGAAAGAAATTGTGCATAATCTATTAGATAAAAATAGATTATAGAGCAATAAAATCAGATGTATTTTTTAAAAGAGTGGTATCAGAAACCAATTAGGTAAATTAAAATCGAGTTTTACATATAAATACCATAATAAAAATCAACCACTACTTATTAATTGTCAGTGCATAAAGTCATGCTTTTATACACTAGTTCAAAAAAACATGAGCTATGGTAAGTAATGCTTTTGAGAACAAGTACACTGACATTTGATCATAAATGAGAACTCTGGAAATGTTAAAATCTTATGTTTTTATGGAATTTAATAATAATAATAATATTTATTGATAGATAAATAGAAAAGTAGAAGAAGTATCGACCGCTAAAAGTTTACTTTTTGAGCTATAAGCGCACTTAAAACAGTTTATTTATAGCCATAAACGAACTGGTTTGAGTGCGGTTATTGCAGTGGAACAAATATAGATAAAAGCAGAATTTCTGCTGTCATTCGATATATTAGCGAAATCAACATAAAAAGGTGGACAATGTCATTTTAAAAACGTTTTTATTTACATTTTATAGTCACTTAATAAGTTTGGTTTTACACAAAATTCATTATTTATGAAATAGTGTGCTCTAAAATGATGAGAATACTAAATAAAATGTAAAACAAAATCGGTAGTAAAAATATTTACATTAGGATCAGTAAGACAGGGGTGGGCAAAATCTTATAGGAATCTTGGCTTCAAGATCTGTCATGATTGCTCCTTCCATCCTTTTAATAATAATCATTTATTACCCAACAGTACAACCAATTACAGGGTAATGTAAAATACATATGTTTATGTACATGTATAAAAGATAAATTTAATAAAATATGGATAATGCAACAATAATAAAAATAATATATACTTATAAATATAAATATAAATTCAAGAAGACAGCTAATATTGTTTAAAAGTAGATCGCGAATTCTAAAATAAAAGGAGGAAGAGTAAATGAATAAGTGCTACAAAATACTTAGTAAAGAAACAGATACAAAGGATACATTTAAAAACATTCTAAAAGACTTTTGACTTTTTTTAAACATTTTAAAATTATTTTTGAATACATCGGCATTCTGTTTGGTATTAGGGGTAGTACAAGAAAATAATAAGCAATTGCGCGTAGGTCTTATTCGTGTATGAAACTGTAACAAAGATAATAGCTCAGTCATCAATCATATAATGAATAGTCTTAAAAAGGTAACACGAAATAATAGTTTTAATTCTATCAATAACTGAAGGAAAATTAAATTTTTGTAATAAATCACTGTAGGAAGTAGTTTTCTCTGGGTGTTCTTTGTGAACAAAATAGCGCAAATACTTCAAAGATGTATATTTATCATATATGGGATACCACACCACAGCGCAATAATCTAATTTGCTTACAACAAGAGACGTAAAAAAGTTTCAGTGGACTCTAAAGTTCGAGAATTGCAAATTATCCTACAGATTTAAAACATTCTTTTGTTAAATTATTGATATGAGCGTTAAAAGTTAACTTTTCGTCAAACACAATTCCCAGATCTTTGAGCTCTGAAACTCTGCTTAGTCAACGACCATTTAATTTATAATAAAAAATAAAATTCTCAGATTTTCTACTAAAAGACATAATGCAAGACTTATCAATGTTTGGATTTAATTCGTTTTTCTTACACCAATTACTTAACTCATCTAGGTCATTTTGGAACAGGACACAATCGGAAATAGATATTTTTGCGGTAGATTTTCAGATCATCGGCATATAAGAGTGATGGTGACTTAATAAAATCAACTAGATCATTAATAAAAATTAAAAACAATAGTGGATCCAAGTTAGAACCCTGAGGTACCCCCTAGCGTTTATTTTGGTATGATGAAATTACATGAATTACACTATTACTGATGTTGAAGTTGCGTAATTTTGATAATAAGATATGATGACGCATTTTATCAAAATCTTTGCTAAAGTCAGTGTATATTACATCAGTTTGTAAGCGTTTGTCAAATGATTCCGAAATGTATTGAGTAATATTATTGAGATTGGTTGTTGTAGATCGTTTTGCCATAAAGCCATGTTGAAAAGTTGAGATTCGTTGAGTAATGTTAAAGTAAATGTGATTACTAAGAATGGACTCAAAGGCCTTAGAAAAGTTGCAAATCAATTTTTTATTACGGATCGACGAGTTGATTTCTTCAAATTCTTCCTCAATACGTTGGAGAAATAAATTTGAAAAGAAATTCGCAAAGGCGTTCACAATGTCTTGAGGATCGATCCCTCAGGACATTGTGAAATTCATTCTTGAAATTCATTAAACCTGGAATCCTAGAATTATTTTTAATGAAGACCAAATTTTGGCAGGATTACTACAGATTTCCTTTTTAGCATTGTGAACGTATCTAGACTGAGCAGATTCTCTTTGGTGATTTTCCTGGCCTGGTCGAATGCGATTTTGTAAGAGGAACCTTAGGATTTAAGATATTTCTTACGTAATTTATCCCTTTTCTTAATATTTTCGATAAGGTTAGTGACATACCATGCTTTAGAAGATGCTCTTTTTGTATATCTAAGTACATGCTGGTTAAGGAAATGATAAATTTTGGCATAAACGATATCACATAGGACATTAACATCATTATAACATTATCATTATTATCATCAAGTTGACAAAATTAGCTCTTTTAAAATTGTAGTTATTACAGAAATCTTTTTTAAAAATAGGTAGATTAGTTCCACTGATGGAAAAATTTCCAGACAAAGCAAGGTGGTGTACATCTTCAGCAACCAACGTATCACATGTAAATTAACATCTAAATAGAATGGTAGGTATTATATGGATTTCACTTTTTTATTTTAATGATTGTGTACGCAAAAACATATAGAAATTTCATTTTTTGAATGAATGACTTAATTAATAGTCATGATTCGAAAGCCAAGAAAAGACAATAGTTGTACACGTGTTGCCATTTAAAAAACAAAAGTTGCCTGGAGTTTTTCAGATGTTCATGGAAAATAGATTAATATCCGATTACTTATAGTAATTTTCGAACCATTTAATTTATTTAAATCGGATAAATAATAAATGCCTTAGCTCTTTTTTGTCTATCCGTCTATACAACAAAAACATCATGTAAAATTTTTATACCTTTCTATTGTCACGAAGCTGATTTTTGAATATTCATTATTTTTTCATAATTAAATTCTCTCAATATATTTTAATAATTATTTTATAAATTGCCTTGCAGCTGAAAAGCTACGTTATTGTACCCCGTTTCCGGTCATATTTTACTTTATTGAATCGGGGTTAATTTCGGTCAAATAATCAGCAGGCTTATCACTAACTCGCATGTGTAGCTCATTAAACCTCGTTTTTTTGCGCAAAAACCGATACAGTCGCTCAAAGTATTTGTTGTTTAAAAAGGCGGCAATTTTATATCCAAGCCTTCGTATGAGATACTGTATCGATTTTTAGCTGCTTTGATAAATCACGCAGAATTTGTTGCGGTGAAAAAAAAAAACGAGAGAACTGTCTGGTCAGTGAGGAGGTGAAGTTCAAAAGTTGTGTGCCCTAGCGGTCTGTCTCTGTTTACCATAATTGGGGTACCTCTGCTACCATCTGAGCTACCCACGATGATGTTATTATTGTAAGTAATTTTTTTTGGGTATGTTTTTTTCTGTTGGAACATTTTTTTGTGTTTTTTTGTGGTTGTTCGTTTCTAAAATAAATATCATAGTGGTCGAATAATAGTTTTATTAACGCCCCCATGACATTTGGTGGAGACGCCAAATCGAAATTGTGGTAACTCAGAATGTCATGGGGGCGTTAATAAAACTATTATTATTACACGTGCGAGTTAGTGATAAGCCTGCTGATTATAATATTGAAATATGAAAATATGACCGAAAACGGGGTACAATAACATAGCTTTTCAGCTGCAAGGCAATTTATAAAATATATTGAGAGAATTTAATTTTGAAAAAATAATGAATATTCAAAAATCAGCTTCGTGACAATATGTATTAATTTTTTACTGTATACTTTTCAATGAAAAGTTTTCATATACAAATTAATATAAATATTTTAGTAAAAGTTGTTTCTTTTTAAAAGAGTTATCAAATTAAATTTAAGAATCATAGATACCTACTTCCGGTTCCGGAAAATAATAAGTTCACCAATGGATTCTTTACCAAAGTGAAGCTAATAATTTCCCTTATTTTAGTCATTTTTGAGATAAATGGACGGGTACTACGAATCACCCTGTATTTAATATACATTTAGTAATGAAAGTGAAAATAGATTTGAAAAATAATTGTCCAGAAATGAAAAATCCTAAAGCTATTATTTTTTTAAAACTTGAAGGACCAGTGGCGTAACTAGCAAGGAATGGGCCCGTGTGCCAGCACGCTGTTGCCCCCCCCCCCCCCCCCCCCTTAATTTTTTATTATTATTTATTTATTACAGCAAGCGATCTTGATTAATAATTAATAGGTAATGGGCAATATTTAATATTTAATATTTATTATTCATATTTTGCGCAGTGTTTGAATTATTGTTTTGTGAATATTCGGTTCTTTGCCAGGGCCATTTTTTATTTATTAAAAATAACTTCAATATAAAAAAATATAACTCAAAATATAAAAAAATATAACTTCAAAATATAAAAAAATATAATTTCAATATATATAAAAAATATATCATTAGAAATAAATGCAAACATCATCCGCACTGGGCGTGGGTAGAGGAAACTATGATCTTTTAAATGGAAACGTGTATTTTTTACAATTTTCGTTTCGTTCGTTAAAAATAATCAACTTTCTTTAGGTTATGTATTTCCTTTTAAATAGTAATCAAAAAAAATTAAAAAAAGTTGAATATTTTTAACGAATAAAGCGAAAAAAAGAGTTTCCAATTAAAAGATTTTCCGGTTGATGGTAATGTTTTATTTTTTCCATAATTTAAGACACCACTTGTCACTTATTTGCATATTTTTTTTCGTTTAATTTGTTATTTTTATGCAAGATTAAAAAAATATATTGATAGAAGTTGTTTCTTTTTAAAAGACCTATCCAACAATACCATACTCGACCTAGGTTGCCATTTAAAATTTTAAAGTTACTTCCGGTTTGTTTTGGAAATTACGAATTATACCAAAAGATTCTTTAGGGTCACTTTTGTAGTACATTTAAAATTAATTAATTTTATCATCAATATACGACAATGGGTTCTCCAAATAAAGAGGTGGTACTGGTGATCTGGGACACCCTGTATACAATTTGAGTTGCATTTCATGGGTATCTTTGTTATTAATAAAGCTACAGATTTGGTTAAATGAGCAATGTTACAAAAAATGTTTCAGATAAAAGTTATTTGTTTTGTAATGTCTAATCTAACTATGTTTTTTACAAACATATAACAAACTCGGTTTTGAAGATATCAATAGCAACTTTCCTATTTTAAATGGGATTAAATATCCAAAATTCCAAATTTTTCCACAATAAATTGCATTTTTCTTTCTGCTTTCAACAATGTATTACAATCCATGTTTGAAGTAACAGACTATGAAATATTTGACATTATTTGAATTAATTTAAGTAAGGCATAACTTTTTGACAGATCTTCTTTGAACAAACGATGATTCAAGCTGCCACTTTAGATTATTTGATTATTATATTGGTTTATTGCGTACATCAAGTTAGAATTAATAAGTTTTAGTCATTGATACATTGATTAATCATTTACAAATGGAAACTTTTCCCCTAACTAAATGAACAATATGATATGTATTGGACATATATCCTATACAAAAATCTAAAATGACAGATTGAATTGTCATTTGTCAAAAAGTCATAGCTTACATAAGCTGAGTAGCATGTACTCAGTGGATGCTCCTAGTGGTGCTTTATAAGCCAGAGCTTGAAGGTGTAGCAATCAACAATTCGTCCGATCCCTTTGGGAAAGGACACAAGCAAGCAGTATGTCATGCTGATGAGTGCTAATAAGCACGAAACGCAGCGTCCATCACTCTGCGCTTGGAATTATTGCTTGGTGCACCTTCACCACTTTGAACAAAGGCAGACCTAAGGAATCTTGTCTTTAATCGTTTATTTTTATTTAATAACGGTCTGCATCTTTGATTGCACTTCTATCAATGCTTACATAATTTAATTGAAATTATATCAAATATTCCGTAAACATGGAGTAATACATTTTTCTAATCAGAAAAAAATGCAATTTAACTGTTGAAAAAATTAATATGGCGTCCATTTAAAATAATAAAGTTGTTTTTGATATCTTGAAAACCGAGTTGGTGATAAGTTTGTAATAAACAGGGAACCTTATAGAAAAAAGTTTATTTTTTACTTGGAAGAGCAGGTTTGCTTTATTTTGCTTTTAAATTTTAGAAAAATATTGTTATATTTTTTATCCGGAAATATTAAATATTGTTATTTGCCATGATTTAATAAATATTACCTAAAATTTAAAATTGTATTATTTTATTTGGAAATTTATAGCACTTTTCTAGGGCCCATTGGTAAATCCTAAAACTACCTCAAAATTTGAGACTTCGTGCTTGAAAGAGTAGTGGGGCCCTGAGCTGGATTTAGGCATGGGCTTTAGGGGCTACAGCCCAGGACCCCCAAAACTAAGGGGGCCTCAAAAGTTGTTTACTTTTTGAATTTTATGATTGAGTGGCGTATTTACATGGAAACTAATGAAACTTAAGCTTCAGGCCCCCCAACAGTTTTAGGGCCCCAAAAATATGATTTTATTTATTTTCTTGCAACTATCTTTAAATTTTATGACAAAAAATATAAAAACTACATATAGGCCAAGGGCCCCTTGGGTCGTGGGCCCGTGTGCGGCGCACACTCTGCACACCCGTTATTTTCGCCACTGTGAAGGACAATCAAAATGTTTTCATCAAAATGTGCTTCTTTTTCAGGGCAGAATAAGATTAATTATTAAAAAACATAGGTTTGTATTTAAAAAAATAAAGTTGACCTTAAAATGACCTTCAAAACATACTGAAAATAACAAATACAAATTTGTATTATGTTATTTCCTTCAAACCAAACAGCCTTTATGAACAACAAAAGCCTCTAAGAGGCTTAGCTTTGGAGATGAAATTTCGTAACACTTTAAGTGGGACACCTTGTATAGTTTTTTTCTGAAATAATTCTGAAATAAGAATCATGTTTACGAAGAAAAATTAAAAGCCATACGTGAAACAATCTGAGGTCAGGTAAAAGTCGAGTCTTTTGCGTCCTACTGTTGTTTGTAATAAACTGTACATGTTAAGATAATGAAATTAGACCAATACCTTAATGTTGTTTGTTAAATTTATATTAGCAAAGATTTCCAGACGATACTTTATATTTCAAAAACGCTTAGCATCCTATTCTATTGCAATTTCAATTGACTAATTTAATTTTTGTTAACTTAATGGAAATAGCCTGTTAATTAAAGCCATATTAATTTACAATCTAAATGCTTGTTATTTAGGAGGTGTAATAATTCAAAGACAGTGCAATTAAATGGCACTAATTACTTAACCCTTAATCCATTTCTTGTTCAGGGACGGTATACTTCCTCTAAAAACCTTGTATATACCGTCTTTTGGCGAAAATAATAAAACTCTTGTAATAATATCGCAATAAATCAGTTTAATTACTAGTCAGTGCCATGAATAATTTCGTACCGTTATTTTGGTCCATTTTCACGAAGTGGTACGGAATCTTATTTTACTGGAGGAGCGCGCGCTTGCGTTGCTACGTTTTCACGTGAAATTCTTCCTGATAGTGTCTACGCTCAAAACGCATTTTAGTTCGCTTCACGACGCCGACGCTGGAATATTGTAGCATCGCTCCTAAAATTACGCGCCGGAACACGATGTTGTCATCAGGACATTAATCAAAAACACTTGCGCCTTCCGCGAATTTAATAAAGTTTTTTAAATGCCAGCAGAAGAAGAGCTTTATATGAATGGGGTTGGACGCGCTCAAAGCGTATACCAACCATCCACAGGCGAAAAGCACGTGCTCTTTTACCCCACAAGCCCGGCACCTTCAGCAAATTCAGAGGAGCGTCGCAGCTGGTCACAGGCCTCCTCCTCATTTGTTAACACTCATGTAAGTTAAAAAAAACTGAGAAAAAATCAGTACATGAGAACTTACAACCACGTTTTAATAACAAGTATAAAAATTTATGACTGACATTTAAAGATCATAAAGTGGTTTCAGGTTTAGATAACCTTCAGATATATGAGGATAGGGCTAATATAACAACACAAAGATACACAACTGGTTAATTAGCTCTACCGTTAATAATTTTCACGGTAAAACAGTAACCGAAGTGCATATATTTATGAGCTAGCTGTTTATTATCCGTTAATTGAAGTGTAATAATACTAATAATTTATTGTAATTGAATTATAATTTATTAAAATATTTTTGGCGTAGTAATAAATTTTGGAATTTATTTTATATCATGTTGATTAGTTGAGTGGTTTTAATAAAAGCGCATTATTTTATAAAATATAATAAAGTGAATTAAATTTATATAATTGCTCAAATATAAGCTAATGGAATTAAGCAATTAAAACAAATATAAACTTGGTCCAAAATGTACTCTAAAGAAGCAGCTGTTTTTAGAATTAAATTTAATAAACAGTAATTAAAAGAAAAGTACATAATATTTAATTAAGTTAATCTTATATATAACATCTTACCTCAAATATACCGCAAATATGCGTTAATGTAATTTTAAGTAAATTTTACGAGATTATTGGGTTTTTTTTGGTTCCATAATTTTATCTTACTTCCGTATATACCAGACCTAATTTATAAGTCAGTTCCGACCAAAACTTTCAGCCGTTACAGGAAATATCTCTAAGGTAACCATGTAAACCATCCATAACAACCCTGAACAACCCATACAACATTGTTAAATATATTTCCTGTAAGTAATTTCAGTTTTGTATAGAATCGACGCATCAATTTAAGCACAATTTAACTAAAATTATACTATATAAACTAGTACATAATAGCCATAAGAAACACACGTAATTTCCGCTTACGAATAAGGGTTTTTTATGGGTATTGTATACTAGTTTTTTGGCGCGATAATCGTACATTATATAGAAGAAATTGTAATATCTCTTTGGATAGTTAGAATGAAGGGCTCGTTGCAAAAATCAAGTAACACCAATTTTTAACGAAACCTTGTACTGCACATTTTGTACGCATTCGATCCGAAATCTAATCTTTATTGACCAATAGTTCAAATTGGAGTTGCCTGGTTTTTCCACCGAGCTCTTGAAATAGACATTGCTATTTAAAAAAATAATATTTCAATAAAATCTTGTTTTGGATTTAGACCAATCGACACCCCTAGCGGTAGAAAAATATGAGGTCCCCAACCTACAAGCGTAGCTATCGTAGGATTTTTTTTTCGATTACAGTGATACCCAAGATGTAGGTAAAATCCTTATGTTTACTTACTTATTACAACAGCTGTTGAAAAATTGATAAAATAAAAAGATTTTAGAAAAATTAGTAAGTACACTTAAGGTTTATACCTACATGTTAGGTATCAAAGCAATAGGAAAAAAATCCTCTATCGAAATAGGGGGTGGCCCCAAAGTGCCCTTTAAAAAAATAAAGATATTTGCAAAAAACGCATTTTAAAAATTATAAAAATTAATTTCTCAAAATCTCCCAAATGAATTTTATAATTTTCAATTTATTTTACCTATTTAAATTTAATTTAAGAGTAGTTTTAATAGATTTTATAAAAAAATTTAAAAAAAAAATAACAAAAAAAAATCTAAAATTATTTTTGAAAACATACTTGAAACTTACCAATGTTCAATAATAAGTTCAAAAAATAGGGTGTTATACTTATTTAAAATAAGAAAGTTGATGTCATTTCCGATGAAACCGGAAGTGAAATTGAAATTGTTTTTGGTTCAATAAATGCGTTTTCTTAAGCCACATTGCCACATAGCATACTAAAATTTCAAAGAAAGAAATTACAGGGGTGACCCTAGTTTCGTAGACACCCGGTATATGAAGCGTTATTAAACCATACAATTGTGATAATATAATCATCCATGGTATATGTATTCAAGTTAATAGTTTTTTATAATCAAATAAATGATACTGACATCGTCTTATTTTTTAATACAATTTATTTAAAAATAAGCGAGTGCACTTTCGGCCCCTAGGCCATCTTCAAGCTATAATAATATAAAACATTTAAAAAATTAACAATAAAAAATATACAAATAAAAATACCTTCTAACATCATTTTGAAAAATTAAATGACTGGTACATGCAGGTAAAAAATATTTATAAAACAAATTTTGTTTTGAAAACAATGGATAATAAAAAGTTAATAAAGTATAAAATAAAAAATAGAGTATAAATGTAGCAACTTTTTCAAAAGGATAAATTTTTAGCGAACATTTATACTCTATTTTTTATTTTATACTTTATTAACTTTTTATAAATTTTATTATCCATTGTTTTCAAAACAAAATTTGTTTTATAAATATTTTTTACCTGCATGTACCAGTCATTTAATTCTTCAAAATGATGTTAGAAGGTATTTTTATTTGTATATCTTTTATTGTTAATTTTTTAAATGTTTTATATTATTATAGCCTGAAGATGGCCTAGGGGCCGAAAGTGCACTCGCTTATTTTTTAAATAAATTGTATTCAAAAATAAGACGACGTCAGTATCATTTATTTGATTATAAAAAACTAAACCATACAATTTTCTAATTTTTTTTTTTTTCACTAAAAATATAAGATTGTCTACCGCCTTTACACTAAAAACTCACCCTATACCGCTTGTAAATCAAACATTGGTTACCTCTATAATTTTAGAAATTTGACATGTTGTATTTTGTTCAAAAACACCACAATTTACGCACTTATTTTGTTTAAATCACTTCCGGTTTTACCGGAAATAACATCAACTTAATTTATTAAACGCAACGCCCCATTATTTGTTAATAGTTTAAAAAAATAAAAAAAAATAAGTATGTGATTTTCTTATTTTCTTTGAAAATTAAAAAATATTAATAAAAATTGTGTTCATCCAAAGTTGACAAAAACTACCTAAACTTTCTAAATACTACAAATACCTAAATAAAACAAACAAAATAAAAAAACTACAAGCGATATTGGAAAAATTTTTTAGTGCTCAAAATATCGCTCATTAAATACAAGACCGTCATATTTCAAAAAATAATTTTTAGGACTATTCAACTCACAAGTGATTATTTTTTGTGACAAGTAAAACGTCAAAAATATCAGAGATTATTTTATGACGTTAATGTCAAATTTGAATAAGTTTGAAGATGGCTGTCAAATTTTGCACAAAAAAATGAAAAATGTTCGTTAAATAGTCCCTTAAATATCTACTCTTGTTCAAATTATAAGTCGAATATTTTTCATACATTACCACTCTTGTCATTTGGAGTTAGACCACTTAAATTTGACCACTCGTGATATTACATATGAAAATTCAACTTTGGTGATGAATTCTTGTCATTCGCGAACAAACTATACAGGGTGTCCCAAGATTCAGTTTACTGGCCATCTACGGTAGTTGAAGTGATAAAAAAGAATCAAAAAAAGCTTGGGATTCCAATTCCACTCCTAACTTTTTTTTTCAAATGGCACCCCTTACTTTTGTTAACAGAAATTCAGCCTTTTCGAGTTTAGGTTACGATTAGGGTAAATTAAGTACTTTATTTTAAAAACATAATTCTTACTTTATTTTGTATCAACCATGGCTTTATAAATATTAGTTTGTTGGGGAGAGTACATACCTACCACTATGGAAATTCATTGAAATTTGTAAAATATCAGTATTTTTTTCTATTATTTGGAGACCTCTTCCTATGAGGCTACTGATAAACCGTGGAAAACACTTCAGTAAAATAAGATTATTGGTTACATATTATTAATATTAATTAAAACCATAAATTTAAATTTTTACAATGAAAGATTATACAAGCTTAAAAGTTGTTAGTTGATTTTGTTGCAAGAAATTTGGGTGTAGTACTTACTATCATATAATCTTTTTTACTAGATAGCTGTAAGGATGCTACTTCTATTCAGAGCACCGATGAGAGAATACAAGCGATACGATGGTCGTTTCCAGACTAAAGTTCACTTTTCCTTATCAATTTTCATAAAGTCTCCAGTCAGGAGAGATAATATTATCCTGGATTTGTTTAATGTTAGCAGTTCCATAACCCTTTAATATAATTTAACAATTTAGAGAAAAATAATAAAATAAATTACTAGTGATTTTAGCAAATAAAATGGAAAATGTATTTAAAATTAAGTTTACTGTAGTGTAAGTCTAGAAACTATAAAGTAAAGTCTTCCCGAAAGTATGCTTCCTTTTTAAAACTTTCCAAATTATTCAAGTAAAAATTTATTTAATTTTAGTAATGATATTTACATAAAGGTTAGTTAATTATCTTTTCCGACGACCATAGGAGAAAATCGAATATGTCTTTCATATTAGTAGTTTAGAATATATATAATTCCAACACTAGTGAGTTTGGGTGTCTGTTTGGAACACTGAGAAATTCTTGTAATTTTCGATTAAGGCGCTGCAAAGGAATTCTAAAAGCCATCTCACGGATTTTTTTGAACTTGCAAAATAAGGACAGATCAAACAAAAATATATATTTAACCCCGCTGATATTTCTTGTTTTATAATTAAAATTATTATTTAATTAAGTTTTGTATAAATTTTAAATATAATAGGAAAAATGTTTATTCGTTTCGATAAGTTGCTTCCATGAAAACAGCGCCACCTACAATTAGGTACATTTAACTAAATGTCAACTGATGTCATCAAAGGGTATGTTATGACTTTTGAGATGGTACTACAAAATATTAATAATAATCGCAAAATCCTCGTGGTCGTCGGAAAAATAACGTATGCAACTCGCAAGAAAGTGAATTTTGTGCTTTGTGATATCCTCACTCGGCTAGGGCCTCGTTCGGCTATATTCATACTAACACAAAATTCGTCATATTCTAGCTCTTTGCGTAATATAATATTTTCCACGATTATTGAATAATCGATTCTTTAGATTTTTCACAAAGCAATGGATTATGGGTAATTTGAATGCGTTTACAGAAGAAGTTGATTGGCAGCTGAGGTTATGATGAACTTTTAACCACAAAATTTACATATGTCAAAAATACAAAAAATAACTTGAGCAAAGTTGCATAAAAGCGTCTTAAAATAGTATACTATTCTACTTAGGTACAAATAGCTATTCAGACCTATTATCACACTTACATTTCTCACTCGTTGAATAATATACTATTATACAGGGTGTCTCAGAACTCGCATGTAAGCTCTTGCTAGTTTGTTGGGGACCCTTCAAGAATACCTGGAAAAATAGTTTCAAAAATCCTCTTGGCCAATTAATCGATATATAAAGAGACAAAGTTGGGAAATCGACTTCTTTATTATCATGAATTTGAAAAATCGCTTGTTGTTATGTTAAGGTTGGCATCTTTTTATTTGTTTAGTTATTAATTTAACTTGAAACCTATTTTATTAACTTTACAATTTGTTTTTATAAATTGAAAACTATGAACTATGACAGGCAATTATTACAGCTAATTTTCAATCATAATATTGAAGTACACATAGAATTTCCAGTAAATAAACTACGTACTGTAACTTTATTGATATAAATTTAGTTCTAAACGCATTTTAGTTTAATTAGAAATCCCAGCAAAATTATAGGGCTTAGCGGCTTGCTAAAGCTGACATTCTCGTATTACCGTGAACATGCCAAATGCTTCTTTATTTATAAGTAAAATTTTTAAAGTTTGATACTTAAAACTTCTTTAATTAAATGAATTTTAATTTATATTTAAAATATAAAAGTTAGTATTTCTTTTAAGAATGTATATTTATATTTAATTTTTTTAACCCTAGAAAAAACTATAAGGTAAATTTGATTTTTTTAAATGCGCTCCAAGGTTTCCCTTAACATAAAGAATCGCAAAAAATTAGTTTACATGAAATATAACTTATTTTTGAACTATTTTAAACAAGTGAGTTAATATTAAGTAAATTAATATTATAATATACATAATATGATATGCTTCCTAAAATTATGTTTTGCTTTTGCGAACATATTATGTATGAAATTTTAAATGACATACATTTTAAAAGGAATAAATCTGCATTAAGAGCAATTTCCTAAACCGAAAATATAGTGGTTTAGTTCTGCAGTCATAAAAGCTAGTACGAACAACATTTTGGTATAATTTTTTTTGTAGATGATTTAGAAGTCATTTCTTTAATTCCTGCCAGAAAGAAAAAAACATGGAGAATGTACAAAAAAAAATATAATGATCTTAAAGTACCTTAACTTTGGACCCCTCTAATTAATTTTGTGCTAGGTTGCAGAAAGTAACTCTCTGGTAGGATGTAGCCTAATCAATTTAGATTAGAAATCTGAAAAAAAATTGAAAATCTAACGAGGGAAACTTTAGTTATGACAACAGAACTAATGCTCGATTTCATGATTTTTCACAATTTTTCCTCCCAAACTCTCGCGCCCTCTAGGGATTCGCATTAATTATCAGTTTGGTCATAATTTGCAAGAAGCTCCAGAAAAGTGGGATGGATTTTCTATTGTCTAGGAAGATGCTCTTAATTCATTACATTTACTTTAATAGTATATCTAACGGTCTGATATAAATAAATGATGAAAAAAAATGTTTTTTATAATTTTAGTTTCTAGTTTCAAATTTGAAATAAAAAAGGGTTTTCCAGCCTTTCCCAAAGAACTGTTGTAACTTTCAATTTTTTTTAAATCGTTTTTTTGTTAACCTTTATCCTAAAAACCGGAGTTATTTACAAAAATCTTGGCCAAAAATTTGTGTTTTCATAAACAAAAAAAATCTTATTAAATAAATTTGAGCTGCTCCGAACAGTCATTTGGACGAATACAGAATATTCGGCAAAAAGAATATTCGACCGAATTCATTTTTATATACGAACTTTTTCTGAGAATTAAATAACAAAAAGAACATTCTACAAACAAGAAAGTTGGCCTAGAAGCAAAAATTTGAAATTCTCTTTGTAAATTAATGTGTGTTTGTAGGAATGGTTAATTATAAGTATTCGTTTACAAATCCGACTTTAAATTATTCTTTTTATTGACCACGTTTTATATTTATTTAAACATAGTCATGATTAAAAAGGATAGATATTATTTGTATGTATAATAAATTACATATTAATATAATAATATCCCAAGTAATAGCACTACATTATTTTTGTATCTTTAATTAATTTTAATATTAATAGAAAATTAAAATTCAGTTCCATGCTTATAAACATTTAAAAATTTTCAAAAGCTTTATTTTTAATAAAATAATAAAAAATTTTAAAGTGATACTTTTCCTTCATCCTCCAAAAAGCGTAAGCAGTTGTACTTTTTTATATGTATATATGTATGTTTTAAGTATTTATAAATTAATTAAATAAAATACTCTAAATTAATACTAATCCATAGTGCAGTTATTTGTTTATAGTGATATAAAATAAAACAATTTAACAGTTCCTTAAAAATGAGTATCTTGTGATTTTTACAGGGTAAATCAGGCTTTCATACTTCTTCCTAGTTATTATTTCATGTTCTTTCAAACATACTTAAAGTCATATTAACGAAACAAATAACTATTATTCAAAACATTTTTTGTAACCCTTCTAGTTAACGATGTAATCGGTTTTATAAGAAGAATAAATTCTTGGGGGTTTTCCAATTATCTTTATAATGGCTCAGAATTTTGGTTATTTTAGATAGCATCTAAATGAGTATAAATGAAACAAATTAATAGCGCAATTCTGTGCAAGTTTGTAAGCCGTTACAGGAAATATCTGTAAGGTAACCATGGAAATCGTCCATTACAATCCATATAACAAACCTTACAGATATTTCCTGTAAGGACTTACAGACTTGCAAATTGTTTTATACAGGGTCCGCCAAAAGTTTTGGGACAACGCTGTATTTTTTGATTGCGTGAATATATTTTTTCAAAAATTTGCATACATATACATTAACATAAAAACTACATTCTGAGATGGTTTAGAACTTCCCCATCTTTTGGATCACGTGGGGAGAACTACCCCGCTTTTTTAAATTGCAACCTCTATCGAGTTTTAACTTATTTTAAAGAGAAAAAAAAAGAAATACGTCTATTAAAACAGCGCGGAAGAAAATCTAGTTACCATTGATATTTTGCAAAAAAAATCATGGAATATTGTGGAAAAGCTTTTTTACACAATATTCAAAGATAAAAAGACGATTGTCATTCCTGATAGCACCTCCTATCAACATCAACATAATGGCATCTGGTTTGCAGGAATCTGTTTCTTTTTTCATTCTCTTTAAAATAAGTTTAAACTCAATAGGGGTTGCAATTTAAAAAAGCGGGGTAGTTCTCCCCACGTGACCCCCCCCCCCCCCAAAAAACAGATAGGGAAGTTCTAAGCCATGTCAGAATGTAGTTTATATGATACTGTATAAGTATGCAAATTTTTGAAAAAATATATTGATGCAATCAAAGAATACAGCGCTGTCCTGGGACTTTTGGCGGACCCTGTATGTAAGGCAGATGAAGATGTCTGTCCCGCATAGTTCAACTGGTTATGTGACGTCACGAGTGTAAGTTGTATAAAGTACCGCAGGAGGTCAGTCCTTAGCTTTAATACCGAATATATTAAAATTTTAAGACAAATAATAGTTTTTAAAATAGTTTAATTTAATTAATTAATTATAATACATGGAAGTTGTTGCTAATCATAATTTATAATTTATAGAGTTTAAGATGGTAGTATGTTTACACTGAATAATTTGCAAAATGAAAAATGAAGCTTGTAATCTGTTGTTTTTTCATACCAAAAATAAATTATTATTATGTAGAAGTTTAGCTATTTGTGTTATTATTCAGATGTGGCGAGCTTTTATTAAACTCATCCGCAGTACTATTTAATAACATAATGTTTTTCATTAATGGATTTATAGAAAATTTTAAAGCTTGCTTTGTAAATATAATAATTATTTCATTTATCTACACAGTATTGCGAATGTAAACGCGCTCAATACACACTTTATGCTTTTATGGTTAGTTATAGTGGTTAACCAAGAATTTGAAATCATTTCGTAACACCTTCGGTTTATATCGACCCATTAGAATTGTTGGCTTAAAATTTGGTTAAACCGCTGGCAGCTGTTAAAGAAGAAAATATTACTGTGGATAGAATTGAAATAGAGTAATTACCAAAGAACAAACCGTGCTCCCAAGATGGATTCATATTTCGGTTAATCAAGTTTGAACCAAAGTATCTATGACGTCATTAATTTATCATACGAATGTGGTTGGTCCAAATATGGTGGACAAATCTATAAACCAAACACGAACCAACGCCATAAGCGATTTCGCATGGTTCTTCTGGTTGGTTAGTACTTAACCAAGAATTTGAGATCAGAAATGAAAGTCTGTAACCTTAATGATTTGATCTTGGTTGAGACTTGACTCATTAGATATCTTTTGTCTCTCTCTTACGTACAAAAACGTTCATGATGTGGAAACGAGACAAAATCGTATTCCTTGTAATGCAGTTAACAACTCACCGTTTTGGTTACGTTAGACGTTTCAGACTTGATAAAATACCTCGGGTTCTTGTCCACTCATCCGAAATTGTTTCATTAAATTTAGTTGTCAGAGGAGAAAACATTGCTACTGATAGAATAGAGATGAAGCGAGAACCAAAGTACCAACCCTGCTTCCGAGCCTGGTTCATAAGCGATTTCGAATAGATTTTATGATTGGTTAGTTGTTAATCAAGAATTTGACATAACATTATTTCTTCGGCTCTTATCTCCACATTCGAAACGATGCGATAGAAAGAGTTAGGGGCAAATAACCAAAGAGTGAACCGCCCTTCCGACTACGCTTCATACTTCGGTTAATCAATCCTGATTTGGGTCTTTAACCAATAGATCTATGATATCAAAAATAGTCATTCTAACGTGGTTGGTTCAAATATGACGGACCAAAATCTATGAACCAAACACGAACAAAATAAGCAAAGCATAATTACGCTAATTACTGACTGATTCACTGACTGCCTCTATAACGTTGTAAGATTTCAACGGGCGCCTTTGGCGTCTTTCAACCATCTTATAACAAACTAGTTTTCTAATAGATATAGTTTTTAGTCACGGCCTAATAAATGTGAAAAAAATAAAAAAAAAAAACAAAAATATTAGTTGAGTTAGTCAATTTTGTTTGCTTGGTTGGGGTCCTGGGACGTTTGCCCTTATCTGCCCCCCCTCCATCGCTACGCCACTTAAACTCGCAAATAATCAATATAAAAATCATCGAAAAAGAGTTATTTTATTAAAACTATAAAAATTTTTTCCAATTAGTTTAAGTTTTAATAATTTTAAACTATAAAAATATAAGAGAGGAGATTATGCTCTGCTTTTTTGGGGGGGATGTAGTATTATTTTTGAAGATGGTTGAATATAAAATGATAATTTTAAACTAAAACATCACATGCGAAACGGCTTAAAGTATTTTTATTAAATCCTCGTTTTAAGGGCGGTTTATGCAAAAATGTTGGATAGAAAGCGAAGCGAAATGACAGTCCGTGACCTATTATATGAACGACGAATTAGCGCGAGCTGCTCTTTAAACAAAGCGAAATTTCGAAAGTGTTGGTGACGGTAACATAAGAATTTCTTGGAAATATATTTTCAAAACAATCTCATAATACCCTTCCGTTGAAAGAATTCTCAGGTGTTTTATGATCACGAAGATAGGATAAAATGTTAAGATTTTATTTTAATATAATACAGAAATATGTATAAGTATAGATTTTTCTTAATCTTTAAGTGCTATCCATGATTCTTCTAAAATCTCCCAGATTTTTCCTTAAAGATTATTAGATCTATTCTACTCTTTCCGCAAAAGTTCGGTGAATTAGGACACTTTTATTGTACTTGCAGGTGTGGTTACAAAAATAAATCAATCGCAAAGAACTCCTTCTTCAGGAGACTTATAATATTTGAAGTAAATGTAGCACGTGAGATTTTAATTCATTTTACTGAGTAAATTTTATATAAATATAAGACGATGATCAAAAAATTGTGTAAATTAAATCGCGTAAACTCAGGAAATATGATATATTTAAATTTTTACATTATTTTATTTAAAAATTTTATAAAGAAAGGAAACCGTTTTACATATTTAATGCAAGTAAATTTATTTTACCCTGATGTATTTGTAGAACATATCCATTAAATAAGAAAATTAAAATAAATTAAAAAGTAATTATATAAACTTTTATATTAAAAATTTAATCTTAGAGTGCATAGAATAAGTTTTCAGCTTTTTATTTTTAGTTGTTTATAATAAATATAAGAATTTTCTTCGCAAGTCTCTTTTATGCGTGCACGATAATCCAACAGCGCCCTGGGAGTCAGGACAATTTTTATTACATTTACGCGCGCAGATTTCTCCACGTTTAATCAAAACGTCACGTATCACAACATCGTATGAAAATAATCACGAAAAGACATTTATTTAAATTCATATCTAAAGGAATTTTTAATTTTATTATAGGATCTTGTAGTAGTAGGATTTTAGGTGTAATTTGGCTTTTTGTAGTCGGGGGGCAGGATGAGTATAAATCAACTTTGTATTGTATATTCGGCGTTAAAGATTGAATAACCATTTCAATTCTGCAAGCTCGCATTGAAGAGATGAAAAATTGAATTGAATCTTCCAAGCGTCCATTGTCGAACAAAAGGTAGACAAACTGCGGGATTGATTATAGTCTCAACGTTTGCGTTATTTTGCTCTAGAGCATAAAAATGACTATACCCTTATTGGAAATAGAAAAATGCATCTTATTACTTTTATTTTAAGATGGTACTCCATATAATTTTAATACAAGCTTTTCATTATTGTTTGGAAAATAAACAAGTTATGAAATAATATTTGGTATTACTTGAACTCGGTAAAAAATTGTTCGCGGATTCCAGGAGTTATGAGTTTTAATGGGGAAACTATTTATGATCCCACTGATATTGTTAATACATTTGCTTCGCACTGTAGTAATTCTTCCTACTATTGAATCAAACGCTTCAGATTCCTTAAAAATTACTTAGTTAACATGGTTTTTACCGATGAAGCTGTTAATAAACATCTTAGGAAACTAATAATCTTCATTATGGTTCCATCTCTGATACATAAACAAAACCAGTGTTGTTCTAATTTAATTTGATTCTATACAGGGTGATTTATAATATGGTGTAAAAATATCATACACATATTCTACATAATATTTGGAACAATAAAGTGTTAAGAATTTTTTTCCATCTATCTTCCTCACAAAGTTATTTAAGTTCAAAAATAAGAAAAATTGAACTGCTTTCATATATATAGAGAATTTTTTATGGTATTTCCATGGAAAAAACATCAAACAATGGTCAAAATCGTTGTTTTTAAAGTTCTTTACAAAGAAATATTTATACAATGGGAGATTTTACACCAAAGAACTTTAAATACAACTATTTTGAACATTGTATGATGTTTGTTTCCATGGAAATACCTGGATAAATTCTCTTTAAATATGAAAACATCTAGTGGAAATGAAAACCAGAAAAAAAAAACTTATTTTTTATTCAGCGACTAGCGACTAGTTTCGAAAATCATTTTGTCTTTATCAAGCTAAAATTTCACTAATTAGACTGGACAATAAAACAATTGTATACATTAATGATGAATGATCGACATACAAAGTAATGGTTATTGATGAACATTAAAAATTAAAATAAATACCTTTAGAATTGGTAATAAGTTTTCTGTTAATCAAATAACATAACATTAATGCTTATATTTAACAATTTTTTAAACCAAAATTAGTAGATTTTATCATCATTGGATACAACATTAAACTGAGCATATTCCGATTTTATTATACATGGTGTCCCTGAAATGTCTGTACAAAACGATACCGCATACTCCTGAGACCAAAATAAGATAAGATAAGATTTAATCAAACTTATCTCTATCCAAAAGTGCTTTTAAGGTGCTACAGACCATTAAAATTCTAAAAACTATTTTGTTTTTTTTTAATTATTAAAGGTTTACTCATATGATCATAACAAAATTTGGTATGTGGCAAAGGTATTTCTAGACAATATGTTTTTACTTTGTCATGTTATGTAAGTTATCAAAAATAGGTCATCGACATGCAAATATTCTTATAACTTTTTAATGGAAGAATAAAAATTGATAAAATTTTATTTGTAGCTAAACAATGTAATTATAAACTTTTTTTTTATTTCTTATACAATGTTTCTATCTTGTTTAGTTTAGGCAGAAGAAATATTTCCATGTGGTGAATAACCTAACTTTAGAAAAAGATTAATAGATTTAAATTTTTCGCCAAAAGATCTGAACAAAGTAATACCACATATCCTGAAACCAAAATATAATAATTTAACCATACTTTATTCCAAAAGTGCTTCGTTAAGTGTCTATCGACCTTAAAAAATCTTATCTTTTTAAATAACTTTCAAGGTCAATAGTGACTTGAGGAAACCCTTTCGACTAAAGATAAAATGGGTTAAATTGTTCCATTTTGGTCTTAGGAATATGTAGTGTTAATTGGTATAGACTTTTTTGCGAAAAATTTAAATATTTTTCCAAGCTTAGGTTATGTACCACATGGAAATAATTTTTTTCTGCCTAAAATAAAGGAGATAGAAAAATTTGTAACAGACAAAAAAATTTATAATTAAACTGTTAAGCTACAAGTAAAGTTTTACGAATTTTTATTCGGCCATAAAAAAGTAATAAGAAAATTTGTATGTCGATGACCACTTACATAACATGAAAAAGTAAAAGCATATTGTCTAGAACACGTACCAAATTTTATTAAGATCATATACACCAATTTTTAGAAATTAAAAAAGAACAAAATATTTTTAAGTACTTTGATGGTCCGTATCACCTTAACCAATAACTTTTGGATAAAGATAAGTTTAGTAAAATCTTCTTATTTTCGTCTCAGGAGTATATGGTTGGATCTTGTACAAACCTTTCAGGGACACCCTGTATAAAATTTAATAAATTTCTTGAAATCCTTAAAGGGTAATTTAAGTCGCCTTTCCTCTCCCTCCAATGTTAAAAACTGCGTATTTATCAATTATTATATGCAACATTATAAGCTTTTATTGGTATACTGTGTTATCATATTCTAATTACTAATTACAATTATCTACTTAAACTATCTTCTAATACAATGCTAAACATTATTTCTAATAACATCGCTTATGACTATACATATTAGGTAAAGTTGCTCCCAGCTGGAAGTAGGACAAAGAATACGCGATCGTGATTACTTTTGTCCTACTTCCAGCTGGGACCAACTGTACATATACGTTTTACTTAAAAATTAAATTATGTTTTCATTTTTAATATTGACATTATTCCATTCTTTCTTAATCTGTGTTTCACTTATTAGTCTTTTGCTAAAAATTGGTTCCCTATCCAGGATTAATACCTTGTCAAAATCGAACTCTTGCTTTTTTGAAAATGCACATAATGCTCTAGTTCTGTTTTATTAGACTTATCTTTATGTTTGGGTTTGCAATCATACTCATGTTAATTGATCTTTTTTTTTAACAATTTTCCTGTCTGGCCAATATAACATTACCTACAATTTAAACAGGGTACCTTATACACCACTCTCGATTTCATGCCAATATCATCCCTTTCTTTGAGTTTAGTATGAATATCGCCTATTTTTTTAAAAGTGTACATTACAAAATTGATGTTTGTGTTCTATTTTTTAATTATATTCCCAATCTTATCAGTTAAGTCTGGAAAACATATTTTTCTTATTTTTGAACTTAAATAACTTTGTTAGGAAGGTAGATAAAAAATCTAAGCACTTTATTGTTCCAAATATTATGTATAATAAGTGTATGATTTTTTACACCTCATTATAAATCATCTTGGATATAACATACAGGATGTTTTTCTAGTAAGTGGAATATGGTTAAAATTATTCCCGTCTTTAAATCTGGAGAAAAAAAAGATATCACCTAATACCGTCCCATCTCCTTTTTAATTAATTTTTCTAAAGTGTTTGAGACTCTCTTGACAGAAGAAATTTATTATAAATCTCAAGCCAAACTTTCAACTTATCTTCAATTTAATTTATAATATCTATCAAAATATTCAGGTTGACTTCATATACACCGACATCTCAAAGCTGTTCAAACGTATGCTATATAACATTACGAAAAATTCCGAGATTTTGATATACCTGCTAGCAACGTACTTAATGTTTTATCGTCATATTTACTAATCGTGTACAATTTGTGATGTATAAGGGATGTACTTCGAACACCTACATTGCTATCAATGTGGTTCCTCTAGGCTCCACTTTCGGACCTTTATTATTTTTACTATACATCAATGATCTACCTTCAAGAATAAGAAACCCCATTTTGTAATATTATGCTGACGACGTCAACATACGTGTATAGAGATATGGATCTTGAGGATTACATTATTCTGCAAGAGGACCTAAATTGGATTGGTTTTATAATATCATAGACTATACATCAAAAACAAAATTCTATATTAAAACTAAATTCAATCTTCTTAAAACAAAAAAAAACAGTCTATAAACTCTTCATTTGTACCCTAACTTATTGTTAGCACGAAAGTTTTTTGTAAATACCCTGTTTTAAACAAATAAAAAAAGAAGAAATTCCAAAGTCGATAAAAACGGACATTAGAATATTATTTTTGTTTTATTATGAATAAAATATCAAAAAACCACAAAATGTCTAGATGTTTCAGTGGAATACCAAATTTTTTATCGCGGACCACGAGGCGGACCACCACCGGTTGAGGATTCTCGTAAATCATGGAATTTTCAATTTGAATACAAAATTAAAAATTTTGCTTAACTCGTGTAAATCAAATCAAGCATTTGGGAATTCTGTTTGATTCTCTCTCCTCCGTCCACCCGGAAATATGGGTATACATTTTGAGTTATTTTGCTGTCCGAAAATAAATATACATTTTGAATTTTGGAAATTATAATGGTTATTTAATGAAATACTATAATAAACATAGCAGCATAACAAAGAATAATACAAAAAAACAAGTCCTCGGTTTTCCTTAATTTTCTGGAATTTATCACATTATGTGAATAAAAAATTACGAAAAATTAAGGAATTTGATTTCTTTTCCAGTAATTATTACAAGGTTATTAAGGATAAATTTCTTCGATTTGGAATGTTTTCATTTCATTTCAACACAAATTCGGTATTTCGACAACCGTGGGTATCAATATATTATTTTTCAACAACTTGTAAATTCTTAGGTTTTATCATTCGCATCAGTAGAGAATTTAGTATCCGCACTTTAATTATGTTGTACAATTTATACATATATTAACAGTAAATTCTTATATTTTTTTATCATATTGTATTAAATATAAAAACCTGCTTTAAAAAGTGCAGCGTAAATTCTTGAGACCTAAATTCAATTGTGCATTGGTGCCATGCTCCGAAATCGATTGGAACTTTTTAATTTAAGGAGTTACATAAACAAGTTAAAGACAAAAAGTTGTTTAGTTAAATTCAGTACATATTTTGATATTTTCAGTTCTTGTATACGTTTTCTATTTTCATAGTAGAGCAACCAACTATAGTGTTTTAAATAACATTAGTATATTTTCTTTGCACTTTTTGAAAGAGCGTATTTTTCTGTATTCAGCAATGCTTTGTTACAATAAATAAAAAAATTAAAATTTTGAAGACAAATTAAGGGTGTCCAATTCCAATTATTA
This sequence comes from Stenus bimaculatus, assembly GCA_963971135.1. Lineage (NCBI taxonomy): Eukaryota > Metazoa > Arthropoda > Insecta > Coleoptera > Staphylinidae > Stenus > Stenus bimaculatus. Next base: position 63,556,278 of record OZ020180.1, on the reverse strand, counting down.
AACCGTAAAAAATCCAAACATTGTATATATTATTCGGAATAAATAATTTCCCTTGGACTAGTATTTTTTTCGACTCCATAAGAAGTTATTTCAATGTGACACAAAAATAAATAAAATTTTCAATTTTTTTTAACTTCTTAAGGAATCGAGAAAAAAAATAGTACTCCATATGAAACTTTTTCTTTGGAATGATACCATCCAAACAAATGTATGGGACATTATTATTTTTTTTTTCAATATTTTAATTTTTTTTTTATTTATATTTGTTTAAATACTACTGCCAAATACAGAAACATGACCTCTTTTAAAAAGTTCAAACAAAACATACTAATGCAATTTATTTCAGAACATTATATCTTATCTTCAGGTGAAATAGAATCAAATTTATTTCTCGTGTCATAATGATAACGATTATCAAATTTTTAAAATACAAGTCACTTTGATCTTGACATAAATTTTATTCTTTTTCACCTGAAGATGAGTCATAATATCCTGAAATCGATTGTAAAGTAATATATGTACCAAAGGTATATTAATTAAGTTGGGCATAGAACTTCTAGTAAGTTTTTGGGTAAAAAATTTAAAATTGGCCATAAATATGAAATTTCAAACAAAATTGAAAATCGACAAAATTTGCAAAAAAATTAAAATTAAAAAGCCCAGACAAAATGACTTCTATAAATTGCCGTGGCTGTGTTAGAATTGTATGATGAAACTTTGTAGTATTTTACTTAATAATAAAACACTACAAATTATTAATATAATCGACCAGTTTTTTTACTCTCCCTACTATTTACTATTTACATTAGTCAAGTATATCTGGCTGTTTTGATTTTCTTACTTTAATAAAAATCAGGCTAATTTACTTAATTTTGACCTTGTATTATCTTGTAATGTGTAAAGATTTAATGTCGTTAAATGTTTTAATATGCATGTATAAATAGTATATCTATTATAACCAAAATAGATAATGTGAATAAAATTTGAACTATATGTTAATAAAAACTCTTGATTAAATTTCGTCATTTGTCGTTTAATTTTTGCCTGAAACTTTACTCTAAATTAGCTGATAATTAGTAAAGTTAGTTTAAAATTAAACCAATTTACATTTTTAAAGAAGTCTTCTTTTACTTGCAATTAAATAAATATTTTATACTTCATTAGAAACAAAGTTAGGTAATTTTGTTTTAAAAATAATTTTTTAATATAATAAAATATTCTACGTTTCTAGCTTGTTACCTAACATTTCCATACTAGAAACTTAAAAATAGAATAAATTAATTACTTTTACTAACCTTCCATGAAATATAAAAATAATAATAATATTTACATTTATGTACATAACTACTTAAAGTTGTTTTCTATTTTTAAGTTAGTGCTATTTAAATATTTCGGTAAACCTACAAGGTACAAAAGATAAGAAAAATCTGAAATTACAAAATTGCAAGGTTTATTGATGCACCCTCTATAGACGCTTAGGAGCGTCAATAAACCATAAAATTTTGTAGAGTAAACTTTTTTCCAAGTAAGACTACTCTAAATTGAAGGAAGTTATCGTCATGCAGTTTTCGATAGATTATGCAGTACTTTAACCCCCAGTATTATCAACATACATTTAATTTTAAATGAGGTTTAATTTGACATATATAGTCTATTTTACAGCTAAATGTCATTTAAACTGTATTCAAACTTCATAAAAATACTATATATGTCAAATTAAACCTCATATAAAATTAAATGTCTGTTGATAATATTGGGGGTTAGACGCACACTCTAAAAATATTTTAATAATATACCGGGTGTCCACTCCAAGATTACAGACTAAAGTTACGTTATTTTAAATGGAACACCCAGTATGTTATGACAATTTTGGATTTTTTATCAAAAAATAATCATACTTTGTATTTGCCATTTATGCGAAAAATATCAATTTTTAAAAAATCACTTTTCAGACAATCGCATTTTAAAAAAGATCGCTTTAATTCATTTTCTCATATTGAATTGCACAAGACACTGTACGCTAATGACTCCGAGAAGACAGTGGTAAATTCTGTTTTGATACAAAATATGATAACCGCGAATGTAATTTTTATAAACAAAATTTTGTTTAGTGACGAAGCCACCTTCAAAAATAGTGGACCCACAATGGACCTCAATAGGTATAATATCCGCTATTATGCAACGGAAAACCCGTACTGGGTGCGTAACACCAAAATAAATGGTCCTTAATTGACAGAAGAGGAATAAAATAGGTAACCATGTTATTGTCCCTCGAATTTTTAAGAAATTCACTATATTATTGATGGAAATTTGTGTTAGTGACAAGAAGAAACATGTGGCTTCAGCAAGATGGAGCCTCCTGTTTTATCAGATTGTTAGACAATATTTAAATAATTGGCTACCTGTACACTGAAATGTGGCAGAAATGTGCCTGTAAAGTGGATGTGTAGATCTTCGGACTTAACATAGATAAATGTTATTCTTTGGGGCGATGTAAAATGTTTAGTGTTTCAAACTCAACCCACAACATCTGATGACACGAAGACCACTAAAGACGAGCATTTCAATCTATCACGGCGGATATTCTCAATAATTTCAGACGTTTATTTACACATAGACTTAATGTTTGTCGTGAATGAACTGAATAAATTTTTGAACATCTATTATAATTTTTATGTTAAATAAATCCAATATTTTTGATCATTAAATAGTAACTTCAGCAGCTTATCATTTGTAGTAAAATTTTGCTATTTTTCAAGTATGCGTTTAATATTCGCTCATTCTTTGATTGTTACCGTAAAGAATCGTAACTTTATGGTGACAAACAAAAGACGGGCCACAAATAGACCGATTTTTCACTGATTCTCAATTTGGATATTAATATCTCATAAGTCATTTACATGTGATTATACAAATATTATATCAAGGGGTAATAAATACCATCTATTGATTTTAAAATATATAGGGTGTTACATTTGAAAATATCGTTTAATTAGTAATTTTTTTCAAAATTTCAACTCATAATTGTGATTTTCAAAAATAGTTTTTTTTCGTCTAAATGGCAAATATCAGCAAAACGCGTGAAGATAAACCTATGAAAGGTTATGTTAGGATAGGTTAAATTCATGCTTTTAAAATCTGAATGTTTTGTCTTTAGGAACTATCTTAGTAAAATACAATCATCAACATAGTATTCTTTAAATTATTTTAAAATCTAATTTAATAATTGTTTCTGTCATCAATGTGTCCATTATGATGTTTGTTAATGATAGACTTTCCATGGTACTCCCAAAATTTTGTTTGTAGTAATTATCCCTGAATACAAAATAACTTGTTTTAAAGTAAACGTCTAACAACTTAATGAACTTATCAGTTGTTTGTATATATTGAAATGTGTTTCTACTTCTCTTTTACTGTTTCTATAACTATAGGTTCTTTGGTATGTTTGTAAGTAATGCTATTACATCTAATGAGGTAAGTACATGGTTGTTTGAAACTTTAATTTCTTTATTTCTATTAATTCGTGAGTTCTTTAATAATTAAATGTTGTTGCAATTTCACTCAATAACTGTGACAAGTTGTATATTGGTGAATCAATATTTCTTACAACTGGTCAGAACGAAACTACTTCAATTTTGTGGGTTTTTCTCAAACCGTATAACTTAGGTGGTGTGTCTAATTAATTTTTTATATTGTGTCTAATCAATGTACTCGATTCTAACTAGTTCTTTATAATACTGTTCGCGTTGTTTTGATAATTTGTGGTTGGGTCTTACATTAGTTTTATACATACGTCATACCTTACAGGCTTCTATAATTTACACATTTCTGTTTCGTAATCACTATCATGCATTGCCACAATGCCATTCCCTTCATTATGCAAATATTTTTATTATTTTTTAAAAATTCTCTACTTATTTTGATGTTATTTGTGAACATGTTTAACCTATGATCTATAAATCCTTTATTTGGGTTAGTTTTTTTGTTTTTAAAATTAGTTAATACAATGTCCCAAAAAGAAGTGCTCAGAAGAAAATCCTAGAAAGTAGACGAGATTTTATCGACAAAAAACAAACTTTGAATTTTGTTCTTACAGAAAATTTCGTTAAATCGAAATTCTATTATAGATTGTAATGAAAAATATTGTAAAGTAAAGCTAGTTAATGTCACATTGGCTTGATGTTATAAAATCATCACAAAAAATTCACTTTTTTTATATTTTCGCTGATATCTTTGAAATAAGCCTCACAACTGTAGCACTTTTTTACGTCCGTAAAACTTCAAAGTAAATTAAAAAAAGATTCAGTATCTCTTTAACTTCAGGAGCAGCGATGGTGAGAAAAATACCTTGCGCGAGTAACTCCAAGTAGTAGGTCAAGTAAAAACTTAGTAAATAAGCCAGTGGTTAAAGAAAATGAAATGAAAGTAAATTCAATGCCATATTTATGAAACAGAAACATTTCTTAGTTAATAAATATTCAAAATGTTGACCTTTACCTGACCCTCAACCACTTACGACAAGTCACTCGCGCAGAGTAATTTTGTTACCATTACTGCTCCAAGTGAAAAAGAGATAACACTGAGTTTTTTAATTGTTAGTTTTTACTCTAAAGTAAAAGAAGTAAAAATGGTACTCATATTGGGTTTATTTCAATGATTGAGCGAAAATAAATAAAAATGGAATTTTGTGTCAATTTTTTTCTTATTTTCGCTTACATCCTTAAAATAAGCCACATAAGGATTAAATTTTTTTACGTCCCCAGAACTTCTTAGTAAATTCAAATCAATTTAAAAAATCACTGTTTTATCTCCTTTTCTCTAGGAGCAGTGATGGTAAGAAAAATACTTTGGGCGAGTGACTTGACGTAAGAGCTTGAGGGTTAGGTAATGGTCATCATTTTGAATATTAATTAATTATGTAATGTTTCTGTTTCATATTTACGGCATTAAACTTATGTTCATTTCATTTTCTTTAAAAACTGCCTTATTTGCTAAGTTTTTACTTGAAGTCACTCGGGGAGAGTATTTTTCTTATCATCACTGCTCCAAAACTAAAAACGATAGAACACTGAATTTCTTTTTAGTTGATAGAGTGTACTATGAAGTTTTAGACCCATGAAAATAGTTTTATCTTAATGAACCTCAAAGATATGATCGAAAATAAAAAGAAAAAGTGAATTTTCATTATTGTTTTGAAAGAAAGAATATTTTTTCTATCAAAATAATTTTTTGATGATGATTTTTTAACTTAAAGTTAAAGCGACAATAATTAGCTTTACTTTACAATTTTTTCATTTAAATCGATTAAGTACTTTATGGACTATAACGGAATTTCATAAAATTCAAAGACCCGTAAAAAAACTGGGCTGTTCCGAACCTGACTATTGAGTTTTTTGTCGATAAAATCTCCTCTACTTTCTAGAGTTTTCTTCTAAGCTCTTCTTTTTGGGATACTGTATTTGGGGTTGTTGATCTTAAAAACTTTTCGACATCTTTCTCTTCTATTGGAATGTTAAATTTTGGTTCGAGTAATACTGTGCGTATGTGTTCATGTGGTAACTCTATTGAAGTACAGTTGTGGACTGCTTCTTCATGAAACAGCATTTTAAGCTTACCTTAATGCTATTAAATCTTTTAACATTCATTGTTTTGAGTTTAATAACTTGTTGATTATAGCCTATTGCACAATTTTGATTTTATGTTATTATTTCCAAATACTCAATTTTTATTGTCCAATGGTTAATGTTACTTTCTGGGACATCCTGTATTTTCTGTTTGCACTAAAAACTCACTCAAAAATAACTCAGTTCAATAATGATATTAAAAATATGTTGATACTTTTATTAAAAACAGTCTTGTAATTGACAAATTCAATTAATTATACATTTTTCTAATATCCCATAACAACCAAAAACAGCCTGCTTATGACATTACAAAAATTATCATCTTAGTAAATTTTCAATATTCCCTCCTCAACATTTAATTTTTGTAATAAAATATTTAGTTTTATTTTTGATAATAACTTTGTAAAAATATCTGCTAATTGATCTTCACTTTCACATATTTTACTCTTATAGAAACTTCAACTTCTTGCCTGATAAAATGGTATTTAACATCAATATGTTTTGTACATTTTTGAGCTGTTTCATCCATTATCAAACGAATTGCAGATTGGTTATCAACTTTTAAACATATTAAATCTTTGTATAAATCTAGATCACAAGCTAATTTTTTTTAATTAAAATTTCTTTTACTGCTTCAGCAGCTGCTATTTATTCAGCTTCACCCATTGATAATGCAACAGTTGATTGTCTTCTTGAATACCAATCAATTGCCGTTCCATTAAATGTAATTACAAAACCAGATGTAGATTTTCTAATTTTAATATCACCTGCAAAATCAGCATCTGAATAACAACAAAGTAAACTTCTCTTCGGACGCTCCTGCTTTGATCTAAAGTTAAGTCCAAATCTCTGGGTACCTTGAAGATAACGCATAAAATGTTTTATTCCTTCCCAATGAATTTGTTTTGGTGTTTCCATAAATGTACTTAATTGATTTGTTACAAAAGCATTATCTGGTCTTGAAACTGATGCTAAAAACATCAAACTTCCAATTGCTTCACGGTATGGTTTTTCTACGTTTTTCTCAAACTTATCACATGCATAAAAATCTATTGAAAATCCAGGTGTTTGAACTGATTTACAATTCTCCATTTGAAATTTTATTGACATAAGTTTCTTGAAAAAATTCCACCATCCTCTTGTTTAACCATTTCCATTCCAAGATAATTTTCTCTTTTAATTTAAATTGATTTTTCCAAGTATCTTAACAAATTTTCAATTTCATTTATACTTTTACAAATAATTAATCCGTCATCAACATAAATGATTAAAATAAGATTACAGGAACCACTGGTATTAATAAACACACATGAATCTGTTTCAGACTGTTTCATATCAAACTCTTCTAAAATTCTAACCATTTTTTTATTCCAGCAAAGTGGTGACTGTTTTAAACCATAAATATAACGTTTCAATTTACAAACACGTTTCGACCCATCTTCAAAACCTTCTGGTTAAACCATAAATATCTCTTCTTCTAAGTGTCCATTTAAGAAGGCAGATTTGACATCAAATTGTGCAAGGTGAAAATTATTTAAAGCAGCCATGCCTAAAATTAATTGAATTGATTTAAACTGAGCCACAGGACTATAGGTATCTTGATAATCTTACCCATAACGTTGACTTGATCCTTTTGCAACCAACCTAGCTTTATATGTATAATCCACTAGTTTTTATTTTAAATTTCCATTTGTTTGCAATGGCTTTTCGTCCTGTTGGTAGATCAACTAACTCCCAAGTATTATTACTTTTCAATGCATTTAATTCAGTTTCCATTGCGGTTCTCCAATTTTAATTTTTTTAGCTTCTTGAAAATCAACAATTTCTTCAGCTAATCCACAAATATTATCATCAAATCGTTCAGGTTTTCTAAGATTATTTCTATTTCGTAAATTTACCTCATTTTCTATAATATCATCTTGTTCGTTTTCTTCATTAATTATTTCATCTTCATTAATTATTTTATTTTCCAAGTTAACATCTTCAGGTAAACTTTTGTTTTCATTAATAACAAATACATTCCCATCGCCATCTTGTGTACTACAATTATTCTTCTCCGAATCGTCTCGATTACTTGTTAAAGCCAAATTTGCAGTCTCTTGTTCATTAAAATAAAATTTTATTTTGAATAAATTTCTTTCTCGTATACCCGTAGCAACTATTTCATCATTTTTCAAAATTTGACAATTATTTACATTTGTCACAATTTTATAACCTTTGTCAACTATAGCTCCAACAGACAATAAATTATATCTTATTTTTGGAACAAAATAATGAACTCCCTTCAGTTGACAAGTTAAGAAAGTCTCGTTATTTAAAGAAATTAATATTGGTATCATACCTTCTCCAACTGCTTCTATTATGCTTCCATCTCCAATTTAAATTTTCTTGGGTTTTATAAACTTAACATAGCTAACAAACCACACAAATTTTGAAGACATATGATTTGAAGCCCCACTGTCCAATAACCATTCCATTTCAATTTTGTTATCTAGCTTATTCCTTATGTTATTACATATAAAAGCATGAGAAGTATTCACTGTATCTTCTTTTTAAAATTTATTTAATCTTTGTTAACAATCCTTCTGCTAATGTCCTATTTTTTTATAATAATGACATGTATCTGTCTTTTTATTTTTATTATATTTTCCATCGAATTTCTCACTTTTAAACATTTCCATTGATTTTCTTGCCCATATTTTTTAATTCTTTAGAATGTTTTTACATTGATTTAAATTGTGATGTGCTAATTTTTCATGCCAATTTTATTATTAAAAATGTACATTACAAAAATTATCATGTTAGTCTATTTTCAACACCTCGCAATTTTCGAAATGAGCCTTTTAACTAAGATTATTATAATTATAGGTGGGTTATTAAAAAATGTTAATCCATATCAAAATATTTTGGGATATCACTTAATAATATTTTGTAAATATAATTTATACAATTAAGGGATTTAATAGAGGTAATTAAGCTTATAGCACTAACATATTTAGCTTGAAGCGTAAAAACTTCAAGAAGATGAATATAAAGTTTTGAGGGATAATGTTCGTTTCACTTAATTCTAAAGCAACGAGCCCGCGCTTAAAAAACAAAACGGGAGTTCCACAAAAAACTCTAATGATACTTCGACCAACTTGTACCATTTATATAAATCGATTCCGTTGGTTTTTTATTCTCTTCTAAAATCCCCTTTTTTGCATGCAATCGTATCGGAAACAACCCAATTGTAAATTGAGAGAGTGGACAACTCCAAACGTGGGGCGGTCGTTCATCACGACGACGTTGGCCGTCTACCTTCTACCTGCACCCTGCACACGTCTGCCAACGGCGTGCGACATAAAATCCAGTAAAGCATTGCTTAACTCGGAGGCGGGGGTGAAGCATGAAGCAGATATACCCACTTATTCTCCTAACTTATAGGCAAAGTTGTGCAGCCACTTCCAGAACCACTAATGAAAATTAATGCGGTGCGAGATATTTAATTCATATCGCCGTCGCCATTAAGCAATTTCCATCATGAAATGCGGATCGATTCGAAATTTATTTATACTCTTTACCACACTACCACCACCACGTTCATCACTCTTTTATCTTTTGGACAGGACAGCGGCAACGTTTTTGCTATTTCAATTTACTGAGAAGAAAAACTTAGCTCAACTATGAAGAATTAATACACTTTGCTTTTGAATACTTTCTAACTTTTAACTTGTTTTGACTTTCTTGCGTTCAATTAGGCGAATCTTTTTCCTTGGACATGTTGAAACTCTTGAAGATAATTTTGGCACGTATTTAGGACAATTAAATATAATTACCTCACCAACGTTTTCCAGAGTAAAATATTGTCACGTATTTTAAAGGTGCACGTTTCGAAAACTTTTTACCACCGCAAACTTTTTATACGTACATTTAGAATCATTAATTAAAACTTATCTAAATTATATTATAATTTCCTCACAAAATTATATCTTTCCGAGAGTTATTAATTTATGTGATAGGTATACATGCATACTTAATTAACGGATCTTAAAGTGTTTTGTTTAATAATACTACACTTATTTCATAAAAATAATATAAAGTTAAGAAGTTATTAGTTTACTGAAAAATCTACAACGAGTAAGCTATAAAAAGATAGGCCAAAAAGCAAATAATTCAAGTAGAAAATTGACGAAAAATTTTGAAGGAATTCAATAAATTCAGCTGAATATCCTAAAAACAATGTAAAAAATGTTTCAGACAAGTTGTATTGACAACATTAATTTGTACCTAGCTTACATAAATGTTGTCCGGAAAATGGCGCAAGAGATCTCCAATACTTTGTTGGGACGCCTTCAAGGATTCTCGAAAAAAATATTCTTCTTGACCAATTGAGCGAGATATGAGGCGTCAAAGTTGGAAATTCAACTTCTTTTTTATCAAGAATTTTCTCATATATAACTGGGCTTCTTTCTCGTTGTCTAGTAATAAATTATATTTAAATCGTATTTTAATAACTATTCCCGTAATACGACAGTGCTAATAAAATTGATGTTAAGCATAGAGCATTGCATATGTAAACTTGAGTTTTTTTCTTGGATGTTGTTGCTTTTAATCAACTCAAGTTTGGTTGTCCCTTTGGTTATAACTATCGAATCAAAGATATTTGATTCTCTAGTCATTACCGGGACAACCAAAATTTCGTTTAAAATCAACAACATCCGAAAAAAACTCAACCTCTTGTTTATTTACCCCCGAAAATTGCCTGTACAATAATGATATTATTCAATTTAAAAAAATAAATTGTGAACTTAATAACATACGATTTAAATTTAATTTATTACTAATAGACGAAAGAGAAGCCAAACTTTACAGGAAAAATAGTGGTTTTTCAAAATTCATGCTAAAAAAAAAGTTGAATTACCAACTTTTTATCTCTTCATATCACGTTCAATTAGCCAAAAGAATAATTTTTAACTATTTTTCTGAGGATCCCTGAAAGAACACGAACAACCTACTGGGGAGCTCTTTCGCCATTTTCGGGACACCCTGTATTGTAAAATTTTAATCGTATTATATTAAACAGGGTGTTTTATAATAGAGTGTAAAAAAATCGTACACATATTCCACATGACATTTGAAACAAAAATTAAAAAGACAATACCGGGTGGAAATGCAAACCGGGTCACCTCGATAACTTTTTTATTTATGAATAAAAAAATTTGAAATTTGGCTATGTTCTATGGTTCAAAAAAACAAATTTTATGTGCATTTTTTATTTTCGAAATCACTTTCGGTTTCACCGGAAACACCATGAACTTTGTTTTTTTAAATGTATCATCCCATATTTTTATTCATGGCTTAAAATACTTTTAAAAAAGAAGTATTTTAGAACATAGCAAAATTTCAAATTTTTCTATTCATAAATAAAAAAGTTATAGAGGTGACCCGGTTTTCATTTCCACCCGGTATAACTTATTTATTTGTAAGCCAATCATAACGCTTCATTTTGACAATCTTTATGGGAGTGTAATTATACTGGTGGGATGGGCGTTTAGGGTTATTTTTTTATACACAGTGCGGACATAAAGTAAATCCCCCCTGCTAACTTTTGAACGGTTATGTTTTTGATTCTGTAAATTTGTCTACGAAGGAATCTAATTGCGAAAAGGAATTTTTGATTTTGTGAAACTTCCGGTTATACCGGAAGTGGATGGCAACTTTCTTATTTTAAATGGAACACCCAGTATATTTTTGCATTTTCGTGTTCTCAATAAAAATACCATTAAATTAACCTAGCGTAGTGTGCTCTACTATTAATACTTTCGGAATTACGCCCATTTGAGAATTACATTTTTATGAAACTTCATTTACACCGGAAGTTGGACCCACCTGTCCCAACTTCCTTAATTTAAATGATTTTCTTTGCAGTTAAGTTAGTTAAATTTAAACAAAATTATGTTTAACCGTAAGTTCGTTAATATTTAAATTAAAAACTAAGCATTTTAGAGAAAATATTTATTCTATGTTTTCGTCATAAAATTGGTCAAATAGTCTTCTAGGAAGTCTCTGGTATTTATTTTTTAAAAAAGCCATCCCTATTTAATGCAAAATTGGCATACAACTTCGTACATGTTTTTAAATAACTTCTAAACCGTACCAGCTGTGAAAAAATTAAAGAGATCAAAAATTTTTAGAAAAAAAGCAAGGAATTAGAATATCTCATTTAGAATGTTAAGTGGGGTAGCACAAAAAAGTTATGGCATAAAAAATGGAGTCTATACCTTCAAAATACATCCCCCTGTATTTTATTTCGATATTTGATATTTTTATCTTGTTACGACTATAATAACTAAAGTGTGTTTCTTTGATCAAATTATCTTAAAAAATAAAGAAGTTATACTCAAAAAATGAAAAAAATATAGAAAGTTTGACACCCCATAAATAAAAAATGGAGCACTTTTGAGAAAATTTTTATTCTTTACTTTTGTCTTAGAATTGGTCAAGGAATCGCCTGTAGAATTTCTTCGCATATATTTAGAAACACCCTGTATTTGTAAAATTTATTGAATCCTCTCGACTTAGTGCAAAATTGCTAGTAAACTATACAACATACTCACGATAAAGTTTAACCACTTGTGATAGCATACAGGGTGAGCCGGGAGGAGTGCGCCAGACCCCTCATACAATTGTCAAAATTGTTGTTTATAAGTTCTGTTTTATTCCCAGAAATAGAAATAAAGTCAGGGTATCGCAAAATTCGACAGACAACGTTTGACCTAAAAATAAGTTGATATGACCGTATTTATGTATATCCAAAAATGCACCCCTGAGCAGTTATAAACCTCCAAAGTTGAACTTTTAAAATAGAAATTTTTTTATTGCAGCCAAAGCAGTAAAGATTTTTTAATGAAATTTTGTATACGTGCATTTGAATACTGAATGCTCAATTGATAAAAATTTGGCTAATCCTCGACTTTAGTAAATAGTGTTGGATGGAAGAAGGCATAAAACAGTCAAAAACTTTTTTAGGTATTCAAAGATTTTATTTAAAACGTATTTGCTTTTGTGGAGAAATTCAACTGTAAGATTTTTTGCCCCCTAAGTATTTTGCGTAAATTGTGCCGCTTTTGAATTTAAAAAAATAATTTGAAAAACGGTAAGAATTTAGTCGTTTCCATGGTAATAAGCTACAGTTTCAACTATGATAACTTTGAAACAAAAATGTCCTAATTTTAATAACTAAATTTACATTTATGTAATATGCTAATAAGCCTTTAAAATTGATTAATACAATGGTTCTAAATACCTAAAAAGTTTTTGACTGTTTTGTGTCTTCCAACACCATTTACAAAAGTCGAGTATTAGCCAAATTTTTACCTATTAAGCGTCTAGTACAAAAGTCACGTATAAAAAATTTCATTACAAAATCTTTACTGCTTTGGCTTTATAGCCATTTGAATTTTGAGATTTTATAATCTATTACAAAAAATCAACTTTGGAGGCTTGTAACTCCTGACGGATGCGTTTTTGGATATAGGTAAATAGAGTCAAATCAACTTGTTATCAGGTCTACTATCTCCAGTTAATCGTTGCCGGTCGAATTTTGGGAGACCCTGTATAATGGGAGATTTTTCATCTCAAATTGCAGATATTCTATATTCTGCTTGTATATGGATTTGCCAATAGAAGAATTCCAAATCATAAGGTGTTTTCTAAAACTTTCAAAATGCTGAGGGAGATTGGGATACCTCTGCAAAACGGAGCTGGTACTTAACCATGCCCAGATTTGGTAGAATCGAAAGAAGCTGTAATAGATGCTGTGATGGATAAACCTTTAATTCAATATGAACGCATTGAATTGGGCTACAGGTTCTCTTGCACAGAAGTTCTTTGGCATACATTACATCAAGAACAGCAACATCCTTACCACTTCACTCCTGTTCAAGGTCTACAAAATTGAGGTGCTCAACTGTGCTTACAATTTTGCTAATGGTTTCTTGCACAGGATGAAAACATCTAGAGTTTTTCTGTGCTAGTTTATTGGTCGGATGAAGTCATCTTTGCTCGATCACATCCATGGGCCGTATCCTTATCTTATAGGAAAAAAGGCGTGGTCAAGCAAAATACTCGTTACTTACTGATTGTTTTCGAAAATAGAGACATACTGTTTTTCCTGTAGTATATTTTATCCCCGAAAATGAGGATAGGGCTCTTGTGGTGCGTGGTGCGATCCTCTTTCTTCGTCTTCATGAATAATGGCTATTATTTCTCGGTCGTTGAATAATATACCAACATATTTTAAAAAATAAAGCAGTACCCAAACAGTTCGAATTTATTTATAATTTATTTTAAGTGACTTCGTTGGGAACAGATAGAAAAAAAATTCTTAACATTTTTTTGTTGTAAAAATTATGTAGAATATTGGAACGATATGTTTATATCCCATTATATCTGTAATTCATATTTGTTTTAATGACATTTTTTTTATTTATTTACAAAATTAAAATATTTTTCTTATTTATATTGGTAATTTATTTCTGTTTTGTTATACCCGTATGATGTTGTACTTTTATCCGAAACTGCGCCGGCTAATATTAATATACTTTGTTATTTGAACAAATAAGATATATTTACTTAATATGTAAATTTTATTTAAAAAATATTAATCCTTTAAGTAAATGTTATATTAGCCTTTTAATATTAAAATTTAAGATAAGATCACTTTTTGCCCCATGCGATTTTTCTTTCTCTAAAAATTTTAGCTTTCTATACAGGGTGTTCCGTTCGTGGTTCACCAGAATTGTCAGGATTAGAAACTAGAGCAAGTTTAATCGATAAAAACTAAACAAGTAGGGGTCTATCTTTTTTAGTTATTGAGCTAGAGCATTTTGAATTTTAAGTCACAAATTAGCTAATTTCTTTTTAACCAACAAATATACATAGAATTAAAAGAAAATTATCACTAGAAAGCTGAAACTATCCTCTTTCATTCGGTAATAACATTAATACAGAAATGCTGGTTGATATAATGTTGAATAAAAAATCACAAAGAAAACAGAAGAAAAAACTAGGATATACCGTTCAGTCTATGTGAAAAACTATGCTCAGGACTACTTTTGAATGAAGTAACTTTAGAACGCTTTACTAAGGGAAACGAAAAGAGCTACAAATTCATAATTTTCTCTGGCCTGTTGATAATATGAACAAGTTCCAGAAAATTAAAAAAAACCACAACCGTAATGAGTGTTATCTAGGAGCAAATTAAAAAAAACTGAAAAAATAAGTTTTTTTGATTTTTTTTTCAACATTTTAGTAATTGTTTTTGTATTACTGTTATTACCGAATGAAACAGAGGATGGGTTTTGCTTTTTAATGATATTTTTTTTGTCCCTACACACATTGATTAAGATACATCTTAATCAATCTCTAATTAGGGATTTGATGGTTTGTAATAAAAATCGGTGACCTAAAATTTAAAAGGCAATAGCGCTAAAACTAAAAAAGCCAGACCACCACTTTTTGGTTTTTTGTCGATTAAATTTGGTCTAGTTTCTAACTCCCACGTTTGGTTAACCACCCTGTTTTATTTCGCTGAATTTTAATTAATATCATGAAAAATTTAGAATTTCTAAAAAAATGTTCAAAAAAAAGTTCCTTATTATTTTTGATAGATTACAAATCTACAATAAAAATTATGGGTTAGTATTTCAAAAAAGGTTTTCCCATAACTTTTCCTGAAACCCCATAAAGTCAAAACCTCATTATTAAATATCCCCATCGAAACGCTAAGACTTGTTCAAAACATTTATAAAGAAATCACAAGGTATTCGGCTGAATTAATTAAAATGGGACACGCTGTATATTAAAATTCATTTGGAAGCTCCTCTTAGTTTCACTTATTTTATTTTTAACTAACTCCTATACTTTTAACACTTAATTTACTGAGCAGATAAGCTTAAATAAAGCTTAAATTATTAACAAAAATACGCTACCTATGTAGAATTTATTGATTTACTCTAAAAGTAATGCAAAAATAAATTATGAGATAAATCTTTAATAATACAAATACTTCTCTGCTCTGAAAAAATTTAAGTTTTCCATTTCATGAGAGTTGAATAAAAAAAAAATTCATTTATATTTTAGAAACCGAAAATGAGATAGGTGTTTTTTACAATAATACAGTATAGCTGGCTAAAAGAAAAAGAAATAGAAGATTTTTTTAGCTAGATTAAAAAAAAATTTAAAGATAAGTTAAGAGCATATGGAGTCAGTTTTTATCTGTTTTTATTTATCAAACTAGGCGAATATGTATTGAGCTATATACAAAATAAGAATATGATATGAAACTAGAAACTCTGCTTAAGACTTGTATGGGACAGTTTTTTTAATATTTTATATCCAAAACGGCCAAAAAAATTTTTTTTAAATATGGCCCATTTTACATCTCTTTTTTGAACTTAATAAATCGTCCTTTGGAAGTCTAACCTTGAATGTTATTTAAACCAGGCAATTATAAAACTGAATGTTATTTATAAAGTATGGCTGTAGTGTGAAACAAAATGCATATTTCATAAATTTTGAACTCGCATTTTAATAGTAAAAGCAGTTAATACCATCGTAGTCTTGGCGATACAAATTGTAAAAAATAACAGAAATGAAGATTTTTATTGGTACTGTCAACCTGGTTATGTGGGGTTTATTGAGGGTTAAAATTTGTCCTCTTAAGTTTAAAATTAATTAAATTTGTGTATTTAAAGATAATGTCGTGCAACATTAACGCAATTGGTGGCAAAATACCCATTGAAGTTGTCATTTAATTTATAAAATTGATTACTACTACTATTGCTTTAATTTTTTAAGTTTGCTAAATAGGGTACTATGGTCGCACCGATAATTTATAAACTAGTTTATATTTTTGTACCTAATTTTGGTGGCACTTAAAAATATTTATAATGAACAAAGTCAGAGAAAAGAAGTCAGAAATATTTACAGTAAGTGTATTTTAGGGCTCTTAAATTATTACTGCTTTACAGTAAAATTATTTAAAAGACAATCAAAGGATGATGTTAAATTTCTCCGAATTTACTAAACCATGAAATACGAATCGATGGGTAGGTACCATAGTCATGATAAACAAAAATGTCTTTAATTAGTTATTAGTACGGTACGAAACGTTGTAAAGTAGCCCAAAATTGCTCAATTTAAACGCACCAAGAAAAAACAACTGATACATAAATAACGCTGACCGATTAATAGTATATTGTTTTATTAGGAGTAAAAGAAGTACTCTGCGAGTCCTGAGGATACATGTGAACCACAAAAAGTTCTAAATATTAATATAAAAAATAATTTCAAAATTTGGTATTTAATATACATACAATACACAATATAATGTTAATGTATATTGGGTTGCCTAAACTGGATTTCTGCTCCGCCTTTTTAATCTTTGTCAATGCAAAGTATACCCAATTGCGTTGTTCAGACCTTGAAAGAACATAGATACCATGAACTTTTGGCATATCTCTTTTGCTCTGCTGTAAACAGCTGACTAAGTGCTGCCAATATGTCAATCATGCAACCTAAAAGTAGAAATAAACTAAATAATAACTAGAAATATTATTATTACAAAGTAGTTTTAAAGTTAAAACCTTCCAAAAATCATTTTAAATTTTTATTAACAAATGCGCAAGGTTGTTTTCATTTTATATCCTCTAAATAACTTTTTGGTTAGGTGTGTACTCTACGGTAATTTTGTTCTATTGTGAAATCAAATAAAATGATATTTGAAATATATAAAATGAAAACAACTTTGCTCATTTATTAATAAAAATATAAAATGATTTTTGGCTTTAAATTAAAAAATACTTTGTTATAATAATATATCTAGTTATTATTTAGTTTTTTTCTACTTTTAGGTTGCATGATTGACACATTGGCAGCACTTGATGACAGAGTGAGAAAGTATGCTAAAGTTCATGGTATCTCTGTTCTTTCAAGGTCTGAACAACGCAATTCTAACGGATTTACTTAGGAAACGCCCGAACATAACAATAGAATCAAGGAACATAAAAATGACTTGTTAAAGCCTGTCAAGTTTCACATCAGGCTGTACCTTAATGACGTTTGAAGAAAAAAAAAATATGGTGGAATCTACAATGAACATATTTAAATACGAAAATAACCAACAAATTGTTGTAACACGTAAGGTTTTGTTGTTACATTAAACAAACCACATGTAGAACTGTACCATGTAAAATTTATTGACAAAAAAAAATTTTACAAGTTCTTTAATGTTGTATATTTACTATACCGGGTGGAAATGAAAACCGGGTCACCTCTATAACTTTTTTATTTATGAATAGAAAAATTTGAAATTTGGCTATGTTCTATGGTTCAAAAAAACAAATTTTATGTGCATTTTTTATTTTCGAAATCATTTCCGGTTTCACCGGAAACACCATGAACTTTGTTTTTTTAAATGTAACATCCCATATTTTTATTCATGGCTTAAAATACTTTTAAAAAAGAAGTATTTTTGAGATATTAGTTTTTATTTTTTTTGTAAAAAAAATTTTTTTCAAAAAAAAAAAAGGTTTTCGAAGTCGATGAAAAGTACCAAAACTAATTCTAATTTGTAACCAAAATCTCTTATTAAAATGATAAGTCCTTTATTGAAAATTTCCGATAAAAATTTAAAACAAAAAGGTGGAATATCCAACGCTCCAATTACAAAACACGCAGTATAGACATAAATAATTTCTGGTTATGCGCATCAATAAACCATGCAATTTTGTAATTTAAATTTTTTCCTATCTCTTAAAATAAAAGGCATATCTTCCGTTTTCGAACTAAAAACTCACCCTGTAGAATCTGAAACAATAGGTTATGCTTATTATTGTTTAAACGTTAGTATAATAAGAAAGTGAAATATTTAAAGAAACATAATAAAAATTAATAGCATCAACGGCTGTTTCTATGTAATAGAAAAATATTTAAAAGTGAGGATATAGTGGCAATGAGATTAATACTTAAATATTGTTATTTTCATATATTTTTGTTTTTTGCTTGCTCTCGACTGCAATTTTCGTAATTTATAGATGAACCGTCCTGCTAAAAGATCTTCTTTAATTTTTAATATTATTAAGAGCATCTTCCTAGACACCCGCGATAAATTTTCCGTTGGAGATAATAACAAGGAATAGAAAATCCATCCCACTTTTCTGGAGCTTCTTTGCAAATTATGACTAAATAACTGATAATTAATGCGAATCCCTAGAGGGCGCGCGAGTGTGGGATGAAAAATTGTGAAAAATCATGAAATCGAGCATTAGTTCTGCAGTCATAACTCAAGTTTCCCTCGTTAGATTTTCAATTTTTTTTCAGATTTATAATCTAAATTGATTAGGCTACATCCTCCCAGAGAGTTAGCTTCTGCAACCTAGCACAAAATTAATTAGAGGGGTCCAAAGATAAGGTACATTATTTTTTAATTTATTATTAAAGAAATATTTGGCCTAAATAAATGTAACAAATTACAATTAAAATTAAATATTTCTTCCAGCTTCTATGTATACCGGGTGGAAATGAAAACCGGGTCACCTCGATAACTTTTTTATTTATGAATAAAAAAATTTGAAATTTGGCTATGTTCTATGGTTCAAAAAACAAATTTTATGTGCATTTTTTATTTTCGAAATCACTTCCGGTTTCACCGGAAACACCATGAACTTTGTTTTTTTAAATGTAACATCCCATATTTTTATTCATGGCTTAAAATACTTTTAAAAAAGAAGTATTTTTGAGATATTAGTTTTTATATTATTTGTAAAAAAATTTTTTTTCGAAGTCGGTGAAAAGTACCAAAACTAATTCTAAATAATTCAAATACCTAAATAAAATTGTAATTTGAAAAAAATTTAAGTGGTTTTTGAACTATTAATTTTTAAACTTAGTTAATGAAAATTTTATCAAATATCTCACTTTTTTTGAATGCAATGATGCCGGGTCATTCGACTTTTTAAAAAGAGGATTTTATAACGATTATTTTAGTACCCCATATGTAGGGGTATTATTTTGCATGTGCCTGTAATAAAGATACTAGCTATTAAGTATCTTTATTACAGGCACTTAATTTTTTTTTCAAATTACAATTTTATTTAGGTATTTGAATTATTTAGAATTAGTTTTGGTACTTTTCACCGACTTCGAAAACCTTTTTTTTTACAAAAAAAATAAAAACTAATATCTCAAAAATACTTCTTTTTAAAAGTATTTTAAGCCATGAATAAAAATATGGGATGTTACATTTAAAAAAAACAAAGTTCATGGTGTTTCTGGTGAAACCGGAAGTGATTTCGAAAATAAAAAATGCACATAAAATTTGTTTTTTTGAATCATAGAACATAGCCAAATTTCAAATTTTTTAAAATTCATAAATAAAAAAGTTATCGAGGTGACCCGGTTTTCATTTCCACCCGGTATTTATAATTTATATTAAGATGACAAGAAAAAATCAAACATCAAAAATATTTATTTGGAACATGAACCCCCAAAAAATGTTGCTACCTGGCAATTAAAAAGGGACGTATAAGGGCTTTGTGCGTTGGATTTGATAAAATTTGTTCATCTCCTGGCGCTATAAACGCGATTGCCCACATTTTTGGTACCACTTAACATAATGCTAACTAAAATTCTTACAGATTGTGACTAAATGCTTAGAGCAATAAACTTTTTGTAAAAAATAACCATTAAAATTTACTTAACTCATTCGATTTTTCCTCGCACGACCTTGTTTAGTGCCAGTATTAAATCTATTGTCGATTTTTAAATGAATATAGCTTAGGTACATGTATTCTAAAATAAAATTTTTAAAGCATTTTAAGTTTTTAGTTTGTTAGATTACGTGATGTGTTACACCTGCAATCCTTTTTGTTTTATCCTAGGGCAACGTGCACGCACGATTTAACAAATGGCAAATGTAATACCGAAGACGTAAAAATTTAAGATGCTAGGAACTGCCGAGAGTAGAAATAAAACATCAGCTGCTTTTGATATTCTCTATGCTTTTTTATTGTTAGAATGTAATTCTAGTATTCCAACAAATCACGGAAGGGGCAATAGAAAATATAAAATTACTAAAAGAGCCGCACCTGAACCAATGCCGTTACAATTACGTCTGTTCGTTCATTCGACTTACGAAAAATTTGCGCTGAAGAAATATTACGTTGCAGTTTAAAAGGCGGAGGCGGTGTACCATGTGGTTGGCAACGAGTAATTTGTTTTATTAATCCCTCTTGCAATTCCAAAAAACTAGACCTCAATAATAAAAGTAATATTCATAAATCTTCATTTTACTATGAATAAAAATCGGAATCCTTGTTTACAACTGAAACATCACATGGCTACTTCACACATTTCATATGAAAACTTCTGAAGAGGAATTAGAAATAATACCTTTTGTTGTCAAATGGGGTAAATAATGCGCTTCAACGCGATGTCTCCAAACTGCTTACATATTCATGCTTATTTTGTAAGCGCGTGATGGATTATAAATGCGAAAGCTTTAACAGATTGCATTAACTCTTATCCTAGGATGTTTTGCTTTTCATGTTATTACCCATATATTTATTTACAATGAAAAACTTAATGCTATTCATATCCTTAGATTTACACATATAAATGCATAAGTATATTTACATGATTTACACAATCGCATTTGATTATTTTTTTGTATTTCTTTTTTAGGTAAGTTTCGCATAATGAATCTAATTCAACTAGTTAACCCATGAATATCAACTTCAGGAAAAAACTCATAACTTCAGTAAAATAAAGGTAATTACCAGATACTCTTTATAATACATTTAAGTATGAAATCGCGCGAAAAATTTCTAGGAATAAGGATAAAAAATGTATAATCACGTGGTGACTATAAGCTTTGGCCAACTAAAATTTTTAACGCCCTATTTTTCCCGTGAGAAAATCGTGGCGTTAAATAATGGCTGGATTTTCCACTTGAGCTACAATGTGTGGATAGCCTGCAAAATATTTTAATAAATCGCTCTAAAATTTTATAAAAAAATTAATGTAAAAAAAGTTTCATGTATATTTTATTAACGTAGTAATTTGACATGAAAAATTATAACATTGCAACTGATCCACCAGCTGACTGTAAAAGCATTGCATTTGGCCTATACATCGATGCACATTTTAAACAAGTGAATACTTTCATTGATCTTTTACAGAAACACGATTTTTCAATTATATTTTGCATTGCTCCACTTTTGAAAGGCTCAACTTTTAACAAAACCAGCAGTAAAATGTTAATTAATTTCATTACTTTTGTTGTCTAATGAGTAGACAAATTCAAAAACATTTAATCAAAACAAAAAAAAAATAATTACCTGTATTTTTATTTACTTTGACCATTTCCGTTAAAAAAATGCTTAAAAATTATATTTCAAAATCTTGATTTTTTTTTAATTTATTAAAATTGTGATATGTGTTTTAATAATTCGACTTGTACCCAAGGAAATTTTATTTTAGTATTTATTTAAAATTTATTTATATAAATATTTATTTTATAATAAAACTCAAGTTGCACTTCGTATTCCGAAAATTTATAATTTAAGTGGAAAGTTGGTGTAGTTGGAGTAGTTGAATTAAAAATTCCGTTACTCTTTTTGACATAACCTTTTTTTACCAAGGTTTTTTTTTAAATCCTTTTTTTTAATATAATAATAAACATTTTTGGGAGAGCAACGAAGAGAGTGCTTCGCAAAATTTGGGGCACCTTCATATGAATTAATAATAAAGAAGAAACAAAAAGCGATAACATATATTTTCTGATGCTACTCAGTAGAAAGGGGTTAAAACAAAAGCGTATCATTTCCTTTGTTGCTTTATATATTTTTGTTGCAATTTTATAAAAAATACGTAAAGCAAGAAAGGAAATAATAAGTTTTTGTTTTAACCCTTTTCTATCTACTAAGTAGCACCAGAAAAAATATTATCACTTTTTGTTTTTCTTTGTATAATATTTAATTCTCGCAATTTTTACGAAATATTCTCTTTGCTGGTTTCTTAAGCCTGGGGAATTTTGACGTAGAAAAATTTTATTATTCCCTCTGTTTGAAAATACTATATGGGTATCGAATCATATAATTTAAGAAATAGTAATCTTAAAAGTAAAAATGTAATAAAATTTTATAAAAAAATAAAAAATTTTTGTAAATATAAATATGAAAATTTTGTGATCATTATATAAGCAAAACATAGAAAAATTTGAGTGTTTTTTATTTTTTGAAAATTTTATTCGATACACATGTAATATCTACAAACAGGATCAATTATATTTACATACCTGGTGTCCCAGACCACCAGTACACCTCTTTATCTCGAAAGCCCTTAGTACATTGATGAGAACAAAATTTTTATTACCAAAGTAAACCTAAAGAATCTTTTGGTGTATTCGTAATTTCCAAAACATTGAAATTTTAAATGGCAACCTAGGTCGGGTATAGTACTATTGGAAAGGTCTTTTAAAAATAAACAAATTTTATAAAAATATTTTTTTATTATCTTGCATAATTAATAAATTAAACGAAAAAAAAAATATGCAAACAAATGACAAGTGGTCTCGTAAATTATAGAAAAATTAAAAAGTTACTATCATCCGCATTAGGCGAAAGAGAATTTTTTGAATGGGACTCTTTTTTCCATTTTTCGGTTTATTCGTTAAAAATAATCAATGTTTTTTTTAAAAGAGAAATACATAACCTAAAAAAGTTGATTATTTTTAATGAACGTAGAGAAAAATTCAAAAGGTACAAGTTTCCATTTAAAAAACCATAGTTGCCTGTGCCCTCATCCATTGAGGATGATTGTAGTTGTTTCATTTTTCCATAACTTATTTTTCAGTTAATTTGTTAATTATGCGAGATATTAAAAAAAAAATTTAAAAAAAAGTCGTTTCTTCTTAAAAAACTTTTCTAACATTACCATAAATTCCAAAGTTACTTCCAGTTTCGGGTACTTCTGGTTTGTTTTGGAAATTACGAATTGTAATTGTGTACCAAAAGATTCTTAAAGTTCACTTTGGTAATAATTTTTTTTCATCAAAGTATGACAAACGGTTCTCGAAATAAAGATGTGGTACGGGTGATCTGGAACACCCTGTATATCAAAACTTTCCTATCAAAACACCTCATAAACTAAAACTTTTCCAAATCTCCGGATCTTAAAATTGTTGAGTTTATCCCAGAAAGACAAAAATGGTAGTGACGAGATCTTTTAGTATTCTAAAAAAAAGAAACTTTAAAAAGTTAGCTTCCTAATTTTACAAACTTTTAATATAATTTCCTCCACTATTTTTGCGATTTCATTCTTCGCTCATAGTTTCATAGTTCATTATGAAATATAATACCCAATATTTTTGTCTACATTCCATGTTTAAGTAATTTAAAAAAATATGTACTTAAACATTAATTATTAATTCACAAAAAGTTAGCAGGTGTATTAGTCCTTAAACTATGTCTCAAACAACGGAAAATCAAACATTTGGAAATAGTTCTATGAAGCAATGCTACCTGTAGTTATAGAGTTAATTGCGCCAAAATAATAAAGATTGTTTGTTGAAATACCAAATCAACGGCTGATTGTTTTAATGTCTAATGCCCATTTTCACCAAAGATCCCTAAAATCATCAAAATTTTTATGTGCTTGCAAACTATAATATGTCAGCTGTTTATCACAAGTCGCTTGAATTGTCACCTACAAAAGTAATCCTAAAACATCTAGGAAATAGCAAGGTAAATTCCATTAATGATTGTAAAATCAAAGACAACTTGACATAAAACTAAAGTAAGTAAATAGAGCTATAATAAGGCCCGGCGCATTCGCCACCATCGTGAAAATAAAATAGTAATAGATAAACAATATAAATAAAAGGTATCTGTTGGATCGCCTTGAACTGCATTTAAATATCTTTCTATATCTTAATAATTAAAATTACAAGTACAGGATGATAAGAAAGTTTGAAAAAATGCATAAATGCCGGTTTTAATTTTTTTGCCAAAATTGCTCACACACAGGGCAATTTTAGTTTTTAGAATGCTAGACTTTCGTATAACAAATATTTGAAAAAAATATTAAAATTTTTCGAGTTACCATTTATTAAAATCAGTCAAACTAAATCTTATACAGGGTGTCTAACTTTTTTCCAGCAAACATTTTTTTAGACAGGAAATAAATGAAAACTACATACAGGGTGTTACAAAAGTATGGGATAATCGATTTATTTTCTTATTTTGAAGAGTTACACAAAAAGTTTACGACAAAAGTTTTTTGATTTTTTTCGATGCATATTTTGACATATACATATTTTGTTTTTGCTATAGCAACCAACTTTGTTTTTTTTTAAACCTGAAGCATATATTTTTTTCGATTTTTAAAAAGTGCATATTTTTCTGAATATCGGGATGCTATTTTATCTAGAAACAATTAAAAAAAAAATCTATTTAAAAAAAACACAAAAAATATTTTCTATTTATACAAATTTCTAAACCCAAAACAATTTTAAATACACTGATAACTACCTAACATTAATATTAAATTAGATTTTCAAATATACTTCCATTTGCTTCCAGGCAATGACCTAATCTGTGTTTAAAATTTACAATTGTTCTTACTAACATGTCATAAGATAGTTTACACATTCCGGTAGTTATTCGATTCTTCAAATGATCCAAATAAACATTAAACATTTTATTTTTTGTGTCTTTTTTCTAAAAATATATTTTTTTTAATTTTTAATTTTTTTTGTTAGGATGAAATAGCATGCCGATATTCAGAAAAATATACACTTTTTGAAAATCGAAAAAAAAAATATTGTTGCTACTTAAAAAACAAAGTTGGTTGCCAAAGAAACAAAAAGAAATGTGAAATGTGAAAAATCAAAAAACTTTTGCCTCAAACTTTTTTTGTAACTCTTCAAAATAAGAAAATAAATCGAATATTCCATACTTTTGCTACACCCTGTATAATTGTTCTTTATAAGTATATGTTGCCGAAATTGGAAATGTATCACAAACAATGCAGATCCAAAGTAAGAAAATAAATTAAGTTAAATATTTAACTTAATACTTCACTAAGGATCATGGTAAAAATTTCAACGTGAATTAATCCTTCGTTATAAAATATATCCAAATAGTTTTCTGAAGAATTCATAAATATCTAAATTTTTTAAATGACGTTATTCTTTCTGATAATGGAACCTATCAACTTAATGCAATATAAAATAGCCACAGCTGGATAAATTGGTCGCGGCAAAATCCTAATTGGACTCTAGAAGCTCATAGTCAATGCCAAGGCAAATTAAATGTGTGAGTGGGAATAATTGAATGACATGTAATAGGGCCGTACTTCTCTGATGAGCTGCTGCTCAATACTCTTCTACTTCTCTTTCCAATTAATGAAATGGTGCACAGTTGAAGCTTAAGATTCAAGCGATACTTAAACTAAAAAATTGATAGATTTTCCAATGTATTTGTAACATTTTTTTAGTTTAAGTGTGACAAGAAGCTTAAGCTTGAACTGTGCAATCGGGCCTTATTAGACAGAATGACAGAATTCGCACTGTTTTGAACAAATTACGCCAGATAGTTTAAAAGAAGTTTAAAAAGTGTTTACACTCGTTTCGACCAATGCCAGATGTTTAGAGAAATATAATTTGAACATTTAATAAAACCTCTTTTATTAAAGGTTAAATTTTAAAAGTTGACAAATGTATATTTTTTTATAAAATATTTTAAGCGACCAGAATATTTTTGAAATAGTTAATAAAATGTTCAAATTTATTAAGAAATAAGAATTTTTTAAATTAGTTTTATGATATGACATGTCCAAAAAATGAATCTAGCACCAATTTTATTTTAATGACAATTCTGCTAAAATGTCAAGGTAGGAAAATTTATTTGAGTATTTAACTTATAAGAGATTTTTTTTGTGACAAGTTAAAAGTCAAAAGTTTATCTTAAATTTCAATAAGTTTGAAGTTGGCTGTCAAATTTTGCCCAAAAATGTGAAAAAAGTTCGTTAAATAGTCCCTCCAATATGCACTCTTGTCTAGATTATAAGTCCTAATTTTTCCTACATTACCACTCATGTCATTTGGGGTTGAAAATTCCCCTTCTGCTACGCTACTTAACCCCAAATGACATTCGTGGTAATGACAGTGAAAAATATTCGACTTAAATTTGACCACTCGTGTTATTACTAGAGTGATTCTGGTCAAAATTAAAGGCCTTTATACCCAAATTCTGGTCAAAACATTTAAGTTTAAAGGCCTTTGAATATATATTTGTTATATGGGTTGTAATGGACAATTTCCGTGGTTAACATAAATGTTTCTGATTAAAGGCCTTTACTTTTGCCCAGAATCACCCTATCAATTATAAACATTTAAGGTATAACCATGTTAATTGTCCATTACAACCCATACAACACAATTAAATTTAAAGGCCTTTAAACTTAAATGATTTGACCAGAATCTGGGTATACATATGACATCTTAAATCAAAATGCTGTAGGGTAACTATGGTTTCATAGTAAAAATAACAATTCATATACTCCGTACCTCAAAAATATGCTGCAGCTATTATAGGATGTTGCCAAATTGCGTATATGTTCTTTGGGTAATAACTTAAAAAAATATTGTGTATACTATTTTTTAAAAAATTTTCCATCACTGATAATGTAGCGAGAGCTTATGCGTGAGTTTGGGATACCCTGTATAGCACTTAAAAATTAATTAAGGCGTAATTAAGCACAAACCATAAATCGGGTAATTTTTATTATAAAATAAGAGAAAACAAAGCATCTCAGACTGAAAATAAAAATACCTTGAACTTATAATGTAACATTACATGGACCGATCAATAAAAATAAATACATTAAAACTGAACTAGGATAAAATTTTAATTATTTATTAAAACATGTGAAAGATATCTTTAATAAATTCTAAAAATTAACCTTTATAATAAACTTTTTCTTATATAAAAGAACATTTTTTTATTAAACTTTAAATTTAAAAAGTGTACAGGCTTTCTAAAGAAAACATTTTACTAGTTAATAGTTAAAAAGTTCGTAGGGTAAAACTACGTAACTTTTACTAGCATTAACATGGCTCTTAAACATATTTAAAACATTTTTAATTTTAAACAGATAAAAACATATAACACTTCTTATTCATTGTCGATCTGTGTATCTTGATATTTTTACTTAAATATTTTATCTTATTTTATTTGATACATTTTATCAAACAACAAGTACGATTAAAAAACTAATTCGACAAAAAGATTTAATTTTGTGCAAGTGTAACAAAATAGAATATAATGCCCCTTTCTATGTTATTGATTTAAAGAACTAAATCCGATAAATAAACGATTTATTTTATTAGTTTTTGGGATATGATTTCTTTGAGGACAAAATTTTATGTTTTTTAATAACTAGGTACCGTATGTATTATTATATAGATAGTATGAAATTATTGCATACTAATTAGTATGTAAAAAATACTAATCTAAAAAGAATCAAACGTAAATTTGGAACAGGATAATTTTTTATTATTATTTTACTTTGAAGAAATAGTTTAAATAACTAATATTAAATGACCTTACCAGAATAATGTAAATAACGAAATAATCTAAATTATATTAGTTGTAATTTGTTCAAAGTTCAACATATAGTATTATTCAGATTAAAATACTTTGATATTTCAATGGAGTATGGAATATACATGTATATATAATATGTATTGTAGTTGAGGTAACATAACATAATATAATAATTCGTTTTATATTTTTTATAATACATATACTTTATTTTCAATTTAAATAAAAAAAAAACTTTTAATGAAGTTATATAATTGACATTTTATTTCCATATGTAAACATGTTTCGTAACAATTAATTTTAATACCTCACCTTAATTTATTCAAAATAAATTTATATATCAAGGATAAAATACTGTAAAAAGAAACTAATAAAAGTTTACTTTTCCATCAAATAAATTTTTCAGTTTAAGTCATTTGGGATTATCGTCTCCGATCCAAAATCACAATACTTTAGTTTTTAAGAATTTAATTTAAAATTTCTATTCTTTTTAAGCTTTCTATACATAATGCATACCTTAATTTTCAGGGTTTTATTAGTCCTTGATAAAATAAGTTTGAAATAGGGCGGTGATTGCGATGACGTGACAAATCATAATATCGCGTGACGATCGTGCCGCAAACGTCTTGTACATTATTACAGTTTCGACAGCGTGAGGTTAGGATTGCTAATTTAAACTTAAAGTTTCTTGTTCCCTTTATGAAAAAAGTCACAGGAAAACAACAAATAATGATGTATGGCTATAAAAACACGGGCAGGGTTTTTCTATAAAGTGAAACATCCACTGTCTAGATTAAAATGAATTAAGTAATGCTACTAATTACTATAATATAAAACCATTTTTTGTAAATACCATATTATTTTCATAGTGATTATAATATTTAATAATTTAATTACTCTATTCTTTAAATGTTTTTTTTATATTTTTCCACGATCATTACGTTTGAATTTTCTGATAAGTAATGAACTTACTAAATTTTATTTAACATGCTCGGACCAATCACAATTATTATCAGAAAGCTGCAATATTGGCAACCTATTGGGTAATGAGCAATGGATTATGGGTAATTTCATAAATCACTGGGTAACCGATTGGGTAATTTTAACCACAGAATAAAATTTACTTAGAAGAAATCAAGAAATGTCAAAAATACGAAAAATAACCTCACCAAATTTTCATAAAAGCGCCGTAAAATAAAAAATAGTCATGGAAAAAGTATAGTATTCTACTCGCGAGAAAATGGCTATTATTTTATTTCACGTTTAGAATATATGAAAATTTAAAACTTTTTTTAAATTAGTGAAAAATGAAAAAAAATTACCATCATCCACAATAGGTAAGATAGGAGCAACTATGATTTTTTAAATGAATATCTACATTTTTTTTCTTTTTTCGCTTGTTTCGGTTTGGAGCAGGTAGAAAATCTTTCGTTTATTCTTGAAATAATTATAATATGGCTACTCCCACTACTTATTAACGATGTGCGAAACTAAGGAACATTTCAAGTCGCACGAAAGCATCTGATTGGCTGCCTTAGCATTTTTTGTGTGCTACATCTCGGTGAAGCAGATTGTACATTATACATGATATTATTTATACATATATCATTGAGGTTATACAAGAACTAATTAAGCTTTTTCTGGAGATAAAGGTTGTTCTTTTCACCAACTTTAGTCCAGCAAATAATATTCTACCGCATTTTCTCCAATATAGGTCTAAAAAGATAAGGAAGTGATTTGCTCGAGCAAATCAGTCAAATTTTGATAAAATAACACGACTATAAATTTATTACATTACTTACCAGATGATAAAACTTGTTAACAATTTTTTAAGTAATTGCATAATTTTAATTTTTTTAACTTTAAGCCCCAAAAATGCAGTTCCCCTATGTTTAAGGCAAGAGCATTTTAACACCACAACTTTATACATATCACAATAGGATTCTTTTTAGAGAAGCGTGAAGTAATTTGACTTGATACATACTTAAGGTCCGGGAATCCAGAAAAATGTTCGTTTATGAAGTGTTTCGACAAGAATTCTATTCTATTTTTTTTTAACTTTTTTATTTTTAAGATTATTTCTTTAATTATATGATTCATACCAACATAGTATCTATAAACAGAGCGAAAATAAAAATTTTCTACTTACGTCAAAATTATTCTATCAAAACTAAACTAAATTCCCCAGCCTTAAAGAGGCAAAATTGATCCAATCCCCAAAAATCAACTAATGATTATAGTTATGCAAAAATTAATATCCGGAACCACACTTTGCACTTTAGCACAAACACATGAACTGATCTCACTAAATCTGCGAGAATTACACCAATTTTTTTTATAAGCGATTTTTAGGTCCCATTATACAGGGTGTAAAGAAAGTTTGGCAACGTCCATTTATTTTTAAAACTAAAAGCTTTTAAGAACAGCGTTTCAAATAAAAGTCGTAGAATCTTTAGTGACTCGTGGCTAACCTTCAGAAGTAGACAGAATATATTTTCTTATTTTTTTTTGGAATAAATAATTTTGAAGCTACAAGCGTTTGAATTCGATTACTGCATGACCGTAGGTAGCTTTTCAAGATCATGGTGATTTTCTCAAAAAATGCGTGACTAAAAATGCTACAACTTTTTTTGAAACATTTTTTCAAAATTTCATCGTTTCAAAAATAAATGGCCGTTTCCCAACTTTTTGTCAACCTTTGCTTAGAAGAGATGGTAGCACATAAGCATTAAGAAATACTTTTCTATAGACCGAGGATGATCATCAAAAGTACACTTGCCACAATTCATCTTATCTTAAAAATTATTACTTCCACTGGGACATGTTATCGTATAAAATTTGTTAAATCTGCTTTTCTAGATGTTGATGCCACAGAAAATATTTTAAGTTTAATAATGTCCAGTACCGGCTTTGTTCTAAGATATTCCTAAACGTTAAATTTTTTTCCGAAAAGCTAATTTTAAGCAAATAAATTTTTTCTTCAAACATCACTAAAGTACACTTTACAAGTTTAAAAAATTTATATAAAAAACGGGATCGTTTTTGGTACCTTGAAAATGGCAACTCATCTGGTACTGAGTTAAGAACTACAAATTGGTTTATGAAATTTGTAGTTTACAAATAATACATTGTTTAATTTAAATTTTTGGGGGTGGGGCACTTTGTTAGTGTTAAAATGTATAAAGAATCTCCACAGCTTTAAATTTAATTAAATTGCTGCAGAGTATTTAAATTAAAATATGATAAACTCAATAGTAGTTTGTCATATTGGTTGTCATTATCAAGTTCACCGAAAATCATAGATAATATAATTTATATAGAATGCAAACTCAATACTAAATTTTGATAACACAAAAAAACTTGGCCCCAAAAGTATAGAGGGCGCCTCATGAAACTAAAGAAAACTCAACTTGGCGAAACATTTTTTAGTTGTCAGAATTGATAGTTATGTGCTAGTACGGTGATAGTTAGCATTCAAAATGTACCAGTTTCATGTCTTTTTAGAGAAATGATACTTGAGATTAAAAAGGTCTTGTTACTATTACTGTTGGATTTCCAGCAAATTGTTATTAATTCTAGGTATGTTAACTTTTTCCACTTATATCCTATACTTACATCTCAAATTTTTAAAATATTTTATTAATTTTCAAGAATACTTTTAAACTGGGTTCATACAATTGTCCTTGCAACAACTAAGTGAGATATAAGGTTTTCCAGATAATCCTAGGAGAATGGATTTGGATTTTCAAAAGACGTAAGAGTGTAAAATCTATATTTAGTAATTTGTTTTTGGGTAAACCATACTTCTACTTTTATAACATCTAAAATCTACTTTAAATCTGTTATACTGATGTACAGTTTGTATGTAACTCATCTATACGATTAGTAATTTTTAAATAAAATGTTTAAATGCAAAATTTTGTTTATATGTTATATTCTACAAATAGGGTGGTTGGTGTAAATATGTATCTTTAATTAGTTAATAAGTAACAAATTTCTATGAAAATTTAAAATAAACCTTTCAAATTAAAGATACATGTTTATAAAATAAAAAAAATACAAAATACAAACATAAAAATTATTTAAATCCTACAAAAAAAAAAAAAATCGCAGATTCAAAATTCCCGCGCTTCTAAAAATACTTGGCCCCAAAAAACCAGAGGGCGCTTTTACGTTATCAAAAGGTACTATTGAGTTAGCATTCTATATGTATTATGTTATCTATGCCGAAAATGCATCTCTTTTTTTTATAGTGTCACTACTATTATACATATACATAGATGACTATACTATAGCTGTAGTTAGTAATATCTGACGTCATTGAAGATACTACTTTTGAAATCGCGAGAACAACCGTGGTTAGTTTTATAGGTTATGTGCGTCGTAAACCCCTGCTTTTTGATGATAAAAATGGACAGTGTTGGGAAAGGTGTAATCGGTCTGCAACTGATAAAAGGTAATCCTTTTTTGCCAAATACCAAATAAATGATGACATTTTTTAGATTCTAGTGGATGATTTTGTCCTCTATACTTTATTTTTAATAAATTTTTATCAATATTTATAACCATTCTAAATAAAATGTCTCAAAACTTTGTTATTTCAGTCTAATTCTAAATTATCGAAAAAAAAAACGTTAATTCATTGCATTTTATAATTAGAATATGTAAGAAGGTATATCTTCAATTAGAACAAATATATTAAATGAAATGCGAGTGCATTTTATTTAAAACTTCACATTTCCAAAAGTTTAGAAGCAATAAGGATGCTTCGTTATTGTGTAGGTCTGGTGGTAATCCCGATTTTGTTTAAAAATATAATAATCCCGAAAAACGAACCATAATAGTGGGTTATTTCAAAAATGACACCTTAGAGAAGCTGTCTGAAGTTAGCATAAACAAGCACTGTAGTTAAAGTCATGACGTCATTCGTGACGTCACTAGAGCCTATTTTTGTTCGCCAGAATAAGAGTTGTTACTTATAGTTACTGAATTTGCTAACAACTCGAACAATAGTTAGTCGCCTTATGTTCGTACTACATCCGTTTGTTTCCGATTTTATTTGGCTGTACTTTTCATGACTAGGCGAAAAAGTTTTTTTCCGCCTTAAGAAAATTATTATAATAAACGTTTCATAACATTTGATGTTTCAAAAAAATATAGCATTCGGAGCAAATGAAATTTTTGTGCCTTGCATGTACTCACAGATCTCTTCCTGCGAACCACATTCTTGCTACAAAAAGTAGATCTTTTCCTCCTAATAAAACAATATACTAATAAAATATTTCTTTCAGTATTTGACTTCAAAGTCAGTCGTTAAAGAGAAAATAATTAAATAAAAATGAATGTAATGTAATTTAAAGTAAGAAATCACCAGAATTATTTTTGCCTATAAATTTAAAAAACACATCTGCGAAGTAAAGTGTAGATGTTCAAGAATTAAAAAAAAATTTAGCCATAATTTCAGAAACATAACCAAAAAAGAAACTCTTTATAATTCGCTTTAAAATGTTAATTGAGACAATTTCTGTCAAAAATAGAGACTTTTGTGTAAAACTTTGTTACATAAATTTTAGTGTAATAAGGTCAAAATTCAATATTTAAAGTAATTGTGCATAACATGCATAACCCAAAATTAGACGTTCGTAATTATGAACATGCTAATAGCACAAATTCCCTTGTTAACAATGTCACGTCCACGTTTCCGGCGGAACGGCTCCATCTCGTGTGTCCGACTGTTGCCACCATTGCGACGTAATTAATAACCTTCTCCGAATATTTCAAAAATAATGTCTCATTAACGTCCCCTTCTTTAACTCGAGATTTATACCAAGAAGAAGCCGCATCACTCGTAAATCACCTTTTCTTAGAGCGCATCTCTCCGATTTATCGTAAATAAAATCCGCTTGATAATTATGAAATATGATTGTTTGCATTACATTTTTTCAAGGATAATTTATGGACATTTTAAAAATAGAAATATAAACTTTTGGGCCGCCTTTTAGTCCACGAAAATGAATTTATAATTGTGTATATCGTAATGTTATTAAAATACCTACTATTATGCATTCACAAATATTATTACAGACATGCCAGTTATAAATTAAAATTGGCGCAATATGTTAAAAATTAAATTTCCCTATCGAACGACGTAATAATAATATTAATTGAGGATTTATGGTGAAAATTCACAATTCTCTATATCTTCGTTAAATATATGTAGATTTAAAACATTTTTAATTGAAGCTAATAAATGTAGTTATATGTGATATAAAATAAAATATTAATATATTCATGAAATGTAAAATTTTACTACTGTTTGCAATTCGAAAATAATTTCATGTTATTTTTCTAGTTAATTGCAAATTTCAAAATAAAAAGATCCTGTCTCATAATATTGCATGCAAGTGTTTTTACAGGAGAAAAAAATGATGAAATCAGGTATTAGGTTTGCTATTCGATAAATAACACTGAGCAACAAATTTTGAATAAAAAAGTTTATCCTTGTTAGATTTATTTATTTATTTACACCTACAAAGATAAAATATGACCAAAAAAAATTACTTAGGTCTAGTTTGCAAAATCCAGTTTCTAGTTAGGTTAGTTAAACAAAAAATAGAAGAAATAGCTAGGAAGATAAATGCTGAAATACCTAGAAAGCAAATATGAGGTTAGGAATTAAAATCAGCTGAGTCACGTGTAAAAATAGTGCAGCCACCGTTTGCGAAATCCAGTTTCCAGTTAAGTTAGTTAAATAAAAAACAGAAGAAATAGCTAAGAATTTATACTGAAATACTTTGAAAGCAAAAATGGTTAGGTTAGGAATTAAAAGCAGCTGAGTCAATTTGAATTGCTAAATCCATAATCAGCACCACGAAATCAACTAAATTTAGGTGATATAAAGAATAAAAAAGTACTCTTGTACAGTTGGTCCCAGCTGGATGTAGGACAAAAGTAATCACGATGGCGTATTCTTTGTCCTACTTCCGGTTGGGAGCAACTTTACAGTGTAATTACTTATTAACAAAATATGCGAATATGATTTTATTTGTTTAACAGAGAACAGAGACCTGGTTGCATTATGGTGTTTTTAATAATGAAATCTTTCCTACAAATTATTCTACTTATAGACAGACCGACCAAAGTGTAGAGTTGGAGGTGCTCTAATATCTTTAATGAACTGTCTTAAATCTGAACTAATTAATATATCTCTCAACTCTCAACAGCGATTTGGGAGTACAGTTAGTTGCAGTTAAGATACAGTTGAATAGTAAACAATTAATAATTATTGTGTATAATATATTCCTTAAATATTTATGAAAGGGTTCTTGAAGTCATCTTGAAAATGATATTATACTTTTCGGCGATTTCAACGTTCTTAATTTTATTTCATCTGATGGTAATCTTAATAGAAGTCCATAATTTTCTGCATTTGATAAATTTTTCACTTCTGGGATCTTCATCAGCATAATAAAATCTGCAATTTGAATTTTAAAAATTTGGATCTCTATAATTTCATCACGTATCTCATTAGATAAAACCAAAGTAGGTGATAGAGGATCCGCAAAACCCAGCATTATCTTTCAATTTATTCACCGATAGCAAAATATATGCAAAGTTTGGTAACATCTTCCAAAATACTCCCAACTACAACTTGACTAATGCTGATCTAGATTGCTTGTATATTCACTCTTCACTTATGTCGGATAGACTAGATTGACTTATTTAAAATAGCGGACACGTCTTTCGCATGTTATTGCGAATTTGTATACTGCTTTTGACTTGTTTTTTCCAAGATTTAACTAGTCTAACGTGAAAAACAACAGTTCGTACCCGATTTGGTTTGATGCTAATGACATAAATATGCTTAAGTCGAGAGGCCTTTAGAAAATATACCGTAAAAGCAAGTCTGTCCAACACAAGAAGAAATATCATGATCTCACTCAAGCAGCAAAAATCAAAAACTGGAAAAAATAAATTTAAAGAGCCGAGGCTAGTATCAAAAATGATCCCAGTAATATCTGGCGATATATTAACTATATGAGGAACATTACTCGCATATCTGCCATTTTGGGCTATAGAAATTCTTCTTTATCGAATCCTGAAGAAATATTAAATGTGTTTGCTGAATTTTTCATTACGGTTTATGAGAATGGTGATTTTTCCTAAGATACATTTTCTTAATGTTCTGGGTGATTTCATAATCAATGATGACGACAATACACCTTGCTTCTAAACTTACAATGGGTTTGGACCAGCTTTCTTAATTTCTTTTGAAAGATTGCTCTAGTACAGGTTGGCGCAAAAGTAATAACTCCTTTGGAACATGCTCTAATTTTTGATACTGACGTCATCAGTTATCTTGACTTTTATATTTGTAAAGAACACACCTGAAAAATATATGCCAACAAGTCATGAAGCTCCTCAAGACCGCGGAATAGTTATTTGCATTGGCCTGCAAAATCACCCGATTTGACTGCTCCAGCCTTCTTTCTATCTTTTTTTGGGGTTATTTTAAGTCTCGCGTTTATGTGACCAATCCACAAACCACAGACCTTGACAGCCCAAAAAGAATACATTGAAGAAGTCTAGAAATCTATCGCCTGAACTATTGAGAAAAGTGATGGAAAACCTTTTAAATTGCACCCAAATATGCATCAACTGTAGACGCGGCCACTTAGTCGATATTATTTTTTAAAATTCCAAATAAACATTATTTACAAATAGAATCGATTTTTTTCATTTACAAAAAAATTTATAGCTTTAGGAAATCGAGTGATTACTTTTGCGCTACCCTGTATATTTGGCCCACCTCTTTGGCACATCTTTAATCTAACTATATCTTATTCCTGAAATATATTATATATAAATATATTATATATTTTTCCTGAAATTTGGAAACGTGTTCATGTATTCCCCATGCACAAATCTGGAAGTAAGCAACTACCGTCAATTGCAATTGTTTCTAATTTCCCTAAAATCTGGGAACGAATACTATCTGAACATATTTCACACGAGGTTCATAACTATATTTCTCCACATCAGCATGGATGGAAGGGTCAACTTTATCCAATCTTTGAAATAGAACGCAATTTAAACTCTTCTCATATGGATGAAAGAAAGTAAGTGGATGTTGTCTACAAGTATTTTATAGTAAAACTTTTGATCGTATTTCTCATGATCTTCTGATTGAAAAACTGAAGGGTTACAATCTTGGAAGTAATATAATAAAAGCTATCTCCTCATATCTTCAAAATTGAGAGCATATAGTGGTACATGACAATGCCTTTTCCGAAGGATATTTTATCTCCAGCGGTGTCCCTTAAGAGTCGAAAATTGGACCACTTCTATTCAACATCTTTATTAACGACTTTACTACATAATTAAAATCTCCACTACTATTATATACGGACGATCTTAAGATCGACAAGGAAATTAATTCTACGTTGTATTTCATTCAATTGCAGGATTACTTGGATACCTTGGAATTGTGGTGTTCTTCGAATAAACTTTGCCTGAATATTAAAAAGTCTTGTGTGATGTCTTTCTCGAGATTATCGAATGCAGAGGAGTTTGGGCATGTTTTGAATAATGATAATCTCAATATATTGCGGGTGTTTACGGACCTTGGTGTGTTTGACGATACAACGCTTTTTTTAAAAGTCAGGTAGTTGAGATTACCAAAGTTTGTTTTCGTGTATTAGGATTCATTATCTGTAACTGGTGATACTTTAGTAAAGCGTCGATGCCCTGATCGCCTTATACGTATAACCCCTCTTTGATTCCCTATGTACAATAAATACACTAACTCTATGGAAAAAGTAGAACGTAAATTCCTCATAATACATCTATATCACTTTAAATATAAAATTTATCTAGATCATAATATTTCATATCAAGACCTAATTTAGAATTTAATATTATCACAGTGTACAATATACAAAAGATCATATCGGTTAGCTTTTTCAATAATTTAACAAATATCTTGGTAGATGATCTAGATTTGATAAATCATCTTTCCATTTACCAAGATTTTCCGCGAGAACTTGTGCTACCTTCTTAGTAGCAATTAAACACACCAATTATCATGGAAATTCTCATTTTAATAAAATGTTAAAATACTACATTAAGTTGCAATAAAGTGCGGATATTTTTGGACTGGATCTTTGGGGTAATTTATCATTATTATTAACAAAAATATAAAGTGCAACTGTGTTAAGAAATGCACTTTTAAGATTAAAGTAATCCTTTATTTCGTCCAAATTTATGCAGAGCAGTTTTCAGAATTAATTCCACGAATTGCCTAATAGGCAAGCTGATAAGTATTTTACTTTCCGAAAAAATTTAAGCAACCCTGTCGTATGGTGGTTGTTTAAGATCAACCTTTCCAGTAGCGTCTTTCTCTCATGTAGTTATTGCCTAAATTTCAATTATACTGTAGCACATTAATAAATTGACTAATTGTAATGAAAATTCGCACATCCCTTGAAATTTTACATATTTTTACACCAATAAACTTATCTATAAATGTTAATGTTAATTGGCGTAAAAACCGTATAAAATAGCATATCTGAATTTTCATCACGATTACCCAATTCCATAAATAGAATCCTACGAAATGGTGTTTTGCTTTTTGCAATGATTTGTACGAGTACAAGAGAGAAAGACCTAACTGGATAGATTGCTCTTAAGCTGATACGATTTTATATTTTTATAAATTTTTAAGATCAGCATCTGTCAGATGCAAGATGAATTTCCTGAAGTAAATTGATTAATTTTTGGAATAAATGTTAGGTATGATTTATTATTTATAGATTGGTTTAAGTCTTCATTTTAAAATAACCGTTTTGAAAAATATCTTAAAAACATGAATTAAAAACCAGTATGAATATATAATGCGAGGATAATTATAATTTAAATTACAGGTGTGCGTGGAGTTTGCAGGTTAAACAGTAGGGAGTAACACTTTTTTAATTTGACTGTTCACTTTTGCGGCGTGCATTAAACTGCCCCGAGTACGTTTGTAAAGCATTTAATCCAGGATAATAATCAAGATTACGCGAGGATATAAGCACGCACATAATTTTGTTCATTAAAAGCGTGCAAAAATTAATACTTTTGCCAACATTTCAGTAAAGTTCATCAATATGAAAACCTTTCACCGTATTAAAATTATTTATATTAATATTACCAGTTTACCACTAAAGTCCAGTTTTATATGTATTTTAATTTAATCAAGGTAATGCTGGAAAGTTTAGGTTATCGTCCACTAAAATAATTTAGAGCACATTGAAGTTGATTTATTGGTTGCATAGGCACTAAAAACAAACAGATTTTATTTCAAAAAGCAGCTTCTGCTCTCTGCAGCTTGGGCAAATAAAAGTATTATTTATTTGCACGTAAAATTATATTATGCGAGTTTATAGGAATTTACGTTTGGCTTAGTTTGACTAATCTCGCTTTATGACTCCGAAAATATCCTACTGCAACATATAAATTTATATATCTTTCTTTAATAATTATTCATTTCCTTAATAAATTTGTGAGTAAAAATAACAAATAAATTACTGAAACATTACAAAGTTTCTTTTAGTATTTTGATTTATTTGTTACTAAACGGGTTCAATACTAATTTTAGGTATTTTATCATAATGACTTATAGGGAGATTCTGGTCAAACTTAAAGGGCTCTAATTAGAAACATTTAAGGTAACGATGGAAATTGTCAATTACAATCCATATAACAAATAGGCCTTTAAACTTAAAATATTTGACCAGAATCTCCTTAATTGGCTAGCCTCAATTTTGTAAATATTGCCCTTTAAAGATAAAATATTTACTTTAAAACAGTAAATTTAACCTTTGATCACGCAGTATAATTTGATGGCTGCTTAAAATAAATACATATTTGCGTGTTTACATTAAAATTATCAACTAAATTATTAATAAATATTACAGAATTTGTTACAACGTGCATTTGATGAACTCGATCTCATATTTACGATTACATTAATTTTTTTAAACAATTGGCTATACATATTATAAAAGCAAATTAAAAAAATAATTATAGTTTACAAAATCAAAAATTAATTTGTACTAAACAAACAATTTCATACAAAATATGGCCAAAATAAAGTTTTAATAAAAAAACTAAAAAAGTGTGACAACGTTTTATTTACAGTTGTGGAAAAATGTTCGGGACCTTTAAGTGGGTAGTCGGTAAATCTAAGGAGTTCATTTTAAATTTTCATTGCTACTTACATTTTTTGTTATAGCTTTTTTCTACCAAGGCTTTCTTAAGAGGATAGTCGGTAAAATTCGGTATAGGACTTTCCAATGTAAATTTCGATTTCGTATTTCTTAAATAAAAGACAACCGGTTAATTGAAATCGAATAATTCATTTTTGTATTGTTTAAGAATTCCATATTGCATCTTTTGTATATTGTTTTTTTTTACTTTCCATTTTTTGTTATACTTAATACTTGTTGAAAACGTTCAAAAATTTAGGTTTAAATTACAGCCTTATAAAAAGAGTATTTTTTTAAATTAAAATACACAAAAGCTAGTTTGTTTAATTTACTTTTAAGATAATCTATACAAAATAATTTTATTAATTAATTTTTTAATTAAATTGGAAATACAATGTCAATGTAAACAGGAGGTTCAATTATATTGGCATCTCTTTCGC
The DNA here is from genome assembly GCA_963971135.1 of Stenus bimaculatus. NCBI lineage: Eukaryota > Metazoa > Arthropoda > Insecta > Coleoptera > Staphylinidae > Stenus > Stenus bimaculatus. Next base: position 63,515,320 of record OZ020180.1, on the reverse strand, counting down.
ACAGTTATATGTTTCATAGAACAGAGAAATTGGAGTTACACATTTTGCCGACTATCCTCTTAAAATTATTTTTCCACTATACCAAAAAGTCTAACATTAAAGCCTAGTTTTCATTAGTAGAGTAAACGGTCGAGTTAGTACTATCCTTACAATTCGTCCAATGAAAATGGGATTTTGTTGGTCGAGTTGCAAGGATAGTACTAACTCGCCCTTCTAACTCGGCGTTTACTCTACTAATGAAAACCAGGCTTCATTGAAATTTGAAACTGAATTATTCTTACCCAACATTTTTTTTAAATTAACAAAAACATTGGTTGCAGGTTTAACCCGTTAAGAAAATACCTACTACAACAGAAAATTTATATAGGAAACAGATTATCATTATATATTGATAAAAATTTGCATACAGATACTGTATTATAAAAATTACATTCTGAGCTGGAAAAAAGCTTCAAAATGTTTTTTACCGTTTTTTCGAAAAACGTAAAGCAACTTTATCTGTTAATACAGCAAAACCTAAAATCACATGATATTATTTAATTAGGTACTCCCAATACTTTTTAAGGTTTCCATTATTTTGTTTATCTTGATCACATCTTCTTGGCATAGACTCAAGCAAATGGTCAATTGTGAGTTCTGTTACCAACTATTTTCTAATACACTAAAACGATTTGATATTATCATACGATTTATGACGTCTAGAGCGGTCCCATAAATTTTCTTTGAGGTTTTGGTTAGGAGATTAAGATCACTAGGGAAGTAAGAGAATATTTGTGTTTAGGGTCCATTACCCTTTTGAAAAAAGTGCTGTTGATTTAATTTCCAAAACTGCTTACTTAGTAGCATAAAATTATTACTAACGTTAAGGGTGACTTATGTTACTCGTGCCGTGCACCGATTTTAAAATTAAATACCCTATTTAATTACATAATAACAATAATATTCACACTTTTTCGTCATAATTGAAAACTATTGGGCATGTTATTTATGTTATGAGTTTTTCCTGTTGCTGTGTTTAAATTGGGCTACTTTTGCGTAAAAACAAAGTTTCGTAAAACCATAATAACTGGCCAAAGAAATTTTTGATTGTCATGTTTATGATACCAATCGATTCATATTTCATGTATTAGCTTAATATGGCGAAATTAACTTCATACTTTGATTGGTTTTTGAGAAATTTTACTGTAAAATAAGAGTACTTTAAGGTCCTTAAAAAATGTACTTACTGTTAATATTTTTTTATTCTTTTGCGATAATTTTGTCCTGATAAATAGTTTTAAATGCTACTAAAATTTGGTACAAAAATATAAAGTGCATTATGAGTTATTGGAGTTCCCATAGCACCCTATTTAGCCTACTTCAAAGGTGACTCTTAAACAACGCGACCATGTAATGTATCTATATGTTATGGGCCATGTGATTAATGGGGCATTATTCATAATGCCCGGGCAATATAAAAAAAGCCCAAAACGATCGGGCAAGATAATAAATATTATAAAAATATCAAATTGCCCGGGCATTATGAATAATGCACTTTATATATTGGGCAGAGTGAATAAATCATTTTTCTTTTAATAATTTTTATTTCAATAATAATTGTAACGTAATATTAATTAAAATAATATAGGATAAACATAATATAATTCTCAAAAAAAAAATAAAATCTAAGAAACAACAAAAATCAACTCAATAATTATTTTTTAAATATTTTTTTACTTAAACTTAATAATATGTACCATAATTTCTCTATCTGTATATTAGAACCATGGTGGAAAAAAATAATATTTCAAATTCATCTATTTGTTGGAGCAGTTTAAACTTTGGTGGCATTTAGAATTGCACATTATTTTTTCTTTGCGGCAAGTACACCTATCAGTTTTGCATCCGCCTTTGCAACTACATCGCTTATATCCTTGACCACCGCAACTAGATGACATTCTTGCGCATTCTCTCAGCGAAATCTCCGAACATGGAACTTCTTCGACAGAAATAAAGTTTTCTTTACACATGGTGAATTGGTTTCTAGAATAATGTTGATTTAATATACCATGTTTTGTTCCTAATTTATATAGCTTTGCGTCAGTTATTTCAATGATAATAGCCAATATGTTTCTTCCATCACTACGAGCTCGGTCTACATCTGGTACTCTAACCCTAACTGTATCACCTACTTTCGCCGGGGGAAATTTGGAATTGGAAGTATTAAGCATTTTCCCAGCTTGTTTTTTTAAACTATCTAAAGCCATTTGCCTAATTTTTCTCACATCTTTTTTTCTCTTTTCAACATTTTTATTATCTTCAATGGTCTCTGACTCTTCCGAAGGAATTTCTTGACTGTCACACTTCGAAACAGTTTCTTCAGTTGAATTTTCTTGTACATCAAAGGATGGTGTAACTTCGCTTGGGCCAGGTAACTGTTCTGTGAAGTTTTCATCAGATTGCACATTATCCGTATTATTTAAAAGGGCTTCTAAGTCTTCTTCTGAATTAATATTAGCCAGAGCTTCTGCAGGTAAAGAGCTTTTTAGACCGATTTTTAACTTCGTTCCGAACATGGCCTCATATGGACTACAGTTTAAGCCAGTATGATGAGCTCGATTCTTCTTCAATTGAACAAAGCGCAATCCTTCTGACCATTTGTTTGTATTGTTATCCTCTAGCCATGAAAATAGAATATTTTCTATATCCTGATTTGCCCTCTCTACGGACCCTTGGCTTTGAGAGTGTCTGGGTTTCCCATGTACTATTTTTAATTCGGGCCATGTACTACAAAGATCTTCGACAATATTATTGGCAAATTCCCTGCCATTGTCGCTCTGCAGAATGTTCGGTGCTCCGAATATTGTAAAAATATCTAAAAGTACATGTGCGACTTCCTCGGCTCTTTTGGTCTTAAGCGGTCTCAGTTGAACGAATTTTGTTAAGTGGTCTTGATAAACAAGAATAAATTTATATTGGTCATCAGCTTGCGACTGCATGTCGATTAAATCGACTTGACATCTTGCATTCATTTCCTTACTAAGAATCGGTTTTACGACTAAGCCTTTTTTTGGAACATTATGTTTTTTTTCGCAAGTCATACATAAATTTAAATAGATGACAATCATTTCCCTCGTGATATTTTTATATTTAGAATTTAACTCCTTCTCCATCCTGTTTCTACCGCCGTGACCTATTGCAATATGAGATTCATCCAATATCTGGAATACTTCTTCCATGTGTGTGTAATACCTAATAAGGTTACCTAAAAAATATACAGGTTGTCCCACGATTTGGTTTAAAGGCCATATCTTCGTTACAGAAGAGATAAAAAATCAAATTAAAAAAAATATTTTAATGGCATCAAAGATTTTTTATCTCTTCAAATAACAGAGATATGGCCTGTAAACCAAATCGTGGGACACCCTGTATAATTTAAAACAAGCCACCTTGAATAACTCTTGTAAAAATGATTTAATAAGTAAAAAAATGCTGTGACGGGTCGATTTTTATTACAAGGGGAAAATATTTTCAAGACAAAATGATACTAGTTGTTGTAACCCCCTCCCTTGCAAGCCTCCCAGTTTTTTTTCAAGTTTTCAGATAAAAATGCATCATTGGGCTAGAAACAAAAAAGGTTAAATTACCTTCTTTTACAGGCGCAATAAGTTTCTCCATTTCTCCAATAGTCATAACATCGAATCTTCGTAAACGCTGATAATCTTCTGGTTTTTTATTCGTCAATTTAGTTTTGGATTCTTTCACCTTTTGTATCATCTCTAAATAAACTGATTTTGTAAAAATTTGTGTATTCTGTCCTTTCGATAACATTAATTCACTTAGGCGTTCGTTGAAACGTCGATTCATATCAGTTATTAATGGGTTCTCCATAATATATAACAGGTAAATATCTTTTTAAACACATTAAAGAAAAAATTAAAGGTTATGTCGTGATACACCACGCGCCACGTGCTCTTTTCTCCTGGACAGCAAGACTAGCAAACTGGTATCCCCCTACGGTAATGCGACGTGAATTTTATCAAAGTGCCCAGAAGCTCTGTAGCACTATTCATAATGCCCGGGCAATGTGATAAATTATCATATATTTGTACAAATTTATTAAATTGCCCTATTTTAATTGTCAATATTCATAATGCCCGGGCATTATTAATATTGCCCCGATTAATTACTTGGCCCACAACATATACATAAAAATCTATCCAGTTTTTCTTCTTTGCGATGCAGCTCCATACCATAACAAAACCTTTACTATGCTTGAGAGTGGGTTTTGGATATTTTGGGTTTAATCTTTTGTCTATTGGACGACGATCATAGTTAAAAATTACATTTTTCCGGTCACTTACAGTCCAGTTTAAACGATTTCTAGGAAAACCAAATCAGGCTGTACGAATTTTCATTGAAGTAATTATTGGCTTGTTCCAAACCATTCACCTTCAATAAAACGTTTTCTTCTGCCGCAGGAAGTTACAAAAATTCCCATAGTTTCCTCAATTTGTGCCCTAATATGGCCAGAAGAAATCGTCTCTAGCTGTATTTAAAATTACGCAGTGCAATAGTCTTGTTTTTTCGCCATTTAGTTACTTTCTTGTCATAATTGATTTTTTACACCATTATTAAGATATTTATTACTGTTTTTTGAAGGAAATCATTTTTAGTAATAAATGAAAGAAGGAAAGAATGAAATTAAATTTTTATTTAGGCAAAGTATTCTTTATAATAAAGTCTTAATTTTTTTGCAGAATGTAAGGAATTCACATTAATTTATTTTCATTTAAAACATTAAATAATGGTATTTCATTTAGAGAATATAATTATATTATACAGAGTGACCCATAAATCGCAGAAAAGCTCTTCAGTGTTAAGGATCCTCTAGCAGGGATTCTCAGAAAAATAGTTTAAAAAAATCCTCATGGTTGGTCATCCAAGAGTTAAAGTTCAAAATTTAACATCTTCGTCCTTATAAATTTCCGAAATTAATAGTATTTATAAAAAAGAGCATTGCCTCTTTCATCGTATTGTTTAAGAAGATAGTCGGCAAAATGTTTGAAAAGCATACTTTTCGCTAGTAAAAATTGATTTTTGGGCATTTGTAATAAAAAATTTAACAAAAACGATGCTTTTATCCCTTCAAATTGAATTTAGTTTTCGTATAGAATTTTTGTTTTTCATGTACCTATAGTCTATGACTTTTGGTACAATGATAAAATCGCATTTTTTTATCAAAATTAATTTTTACTAGTAAAAAGTACGCTTTTCAAACATGTTGCCGACCTTCTTCTTAAAACATGCTCAGTTAGTACATAATATACAGGATATTTTATTTTTAATAATAAAAATGTAAAAAGATGTTAAATTTTTGTTATCTAAACTAGTCCAAATTTTCAAAGAATATTAAACCAACTAAACTTATTATTTAAAACGTAAGGAGAATATTAAGTAATTAGTAACTGAAAACCCCATTTGTGTATATTATGTAAATTTAATAGTAAGGCTGAAATTAATTCCTGTTTTAGAAACGATAATGATAGAAAATACCAGCTCGTTATTTATGTCTCTTTATTGCACGTGAGACAGGGATCGATTTAATTTTAAGCAAGTCGCTATTCATGTGTAAAATGTTACCTGTGCTATATAAGCATCATGACAAAATTTATGGTGGATGCACCTACTTCCACTTGAATTAAATAATTTATAGCATTTCAGTGCACTTTTAATATCAAAGTTTACGTAATATACACCTATGCACTAATTGCAACTACAAACGCTTTTACCTATGCTATATTTCACCTTCATCAATATTTAAAGATAACTTATAATTCAGAGTGTCCCCAAATTGGCACATGAGCGGCGTGGGTGTGGGTGGGTTAATGAACTTCTGCAAATACACAATGCTCATGAAAATTGTCAAAAAAAGTTTTCGATACTTGACAGTTCAACCAAAATAACACCAATGCCAGATACATACAATTTATGAGACTTTAACATGTGACTTCGAGTTCTTTTTTCACATGAAAAATATTTTAAATTGTACTATAAAATATATTAAGAAATTTAGTATGTAACAAAGGTGCCTTTAATATTTCTTATGCAAAGCCCTTACATCGGCATGTAATTATTTTATATTTATATTATATTCTAGTAAGCAAATTAAATTATTAATTAGCTAATTTCGCTAAAATGTAGGGATTTATTTAATTATCAGAATTTAAAAGGAATACTCTTCATCTTTGATTCTAAACCTTTATTAAAATGAAAGTATATTTATGAAAGACTCTTTTTAAAGCTGATTATTTTATAAAATTATCTAATTAAGAAAATGTAAGTATGTAATACCTATATACATTTTTCCATTTATTGCGACAATTGCATTTTATTTTTAAATTTCTTAAGGAAGTTATCTACACGTGTTAATTACTAATAATATTATAAAAGTTTTAAAGAATTAAAACAATGCATTTTCGTAAACATCATCTAGTTATCCCACTCCATAATTTTGGTGAAGTTAACGATATTACCTAAAAGTTTAATTTACATCAAAATAGTTCATACCGTTCGAACAACAAAAGTTCGAAAAAAATTTAAGTTCGGAAAATATTCTTGTTCCATAGAAGTTGGAGTTCGAAATGAGTTTGTAGACATTGTTGCGCGTGGTTCTACTTCGGACTAAGCAGTTCAAACATCGCGCTTAACTTGTTGTTTGTATACCATAACATGGAGGAACTCCACTTGCTTTGAAACCTTTTCTCTCTTTCAGAAATACCCCAGTAAAAGTGCTCGCCATGCTCATCACTCGCAGCTCCACAGTTATCCGAGAAAAAGAAATAGTCCAAGAGAGAATCCACAAAATATATTTTTAAATATATGTTTTTGGTAGCTTGAAAGCAAAACATCTACCAGTTTTCTATAGTTATTAGCCTTTTATTTTTTCTTCCTTGTTACCTTTTAAGATTTCATTAAACTGTGGATCTTTAATATGTTGGATTTGTGAGACAACAAAAACAAAACCATGTCTGCTTTACTTACCCGTGGAAACTTGCTTCTAAGGTACTTGAAAGCATCTCTATCTCTGTTCATATACTTGTCAAAGTTATTCATTAAACTCAGCTTGATGTGTAGATATGGAAGAAAGATATTTTTTGGATCAACCAATGGGTTATTCTGAACACTCCTGGCTCCAAAAGGATCCGAGTTGTTCAGTTTTTCTTTGAGTAATCAAAAGCATGTGCCGTGCTATCTTCTATCCCATTCACAAATGAAGCAGGAAAACTATTGTTTATATTACTGCAGGTCACAAGTTAGTTTTCTATTGTAAAGAAAGGGGTCAGATCTTTATCCCTATTCCTACAGCGTTCTTGAAGCCATAACTTCTGCCTTTATTTTGGAAAGATTCAAATGTCTTATAAAAGATTACTCAACTAATTTTGGGTTAATTTATGTGGCTTAGGATATGATGCATCAATAGCAGGAACTCAGAAGCTTGTAAGGATCTGGCTAACTAGAATAAACTTCTATATCGCTATTATTATATCATCATCGTTGTAGACCTCTGATGGTTAACCTTCTCCATGTGGAATTGGATATAAAGCTGATGGTTTGTATAAGTCACTGTCTACTTGTTCTTCTTTGAAATCCCATTCTGAAGAGGAGGCACTAAGCAAAAATAGCAATCTGTAACGTGATATTTTGGCTCCATCCGCATCATAGGAACAACAAAAGGATCAGATCGTCCTTTGCCATTTATCCAATTTATAAGATTCGACGCACAAGTGTTACAGCAAATATGTGGCGCCCAATTCTCATCTTCATCACTAATTGCGAACCCAAACTAGCGAAAATTAGCGCATGTCGTATTACGGCAGTAACAGAACGTTTCTTTGATGAAAATGTCACTTCCCCACAAAACCCAGATATACAGGGTGGGCCAACGAAAACGAAACAGACGAGTTTTAAAATAGATAATAAAAATTTTTGAAAAAACGCTCAGACAGGTCAATTTTGGTTTCGAGGGGGACATATTTTGCAATAGAAGTGATTCAAAAATCCATTCACCCCTGTGCCCTATGGACACAACCCCTAAAATTTTAATAGGGATGGTGGAGTAAGTAATACCTTGTTAGAAAGATCTTTTTACTCAGAGTAACATACAAAAAAAAAGTTAAATCAATCGATTCGTTTTAAAGATATTCAAAATTTAGCAAGTAGAGATTTCATGTCTTTTAAAATTGTGCTATGAACACCACGCCATCAATTTTAAGTGTTTTGATAGGGTAAGTAATATCGTTTCGAGGGGGACATATTTTGCAATAGACCTGATTCAAAAATCGATTCATCCCTCGCCCTTTGGACACAACTCCTAAAAATTTAATAGGGATGGTGGGGTAAGTAATACCTCGTTAGAAAGATCTTTTTACCCAGAGTAACATGCCAAAAAAAAAGTTAAATCCTTCGATTCGTTTTGAAGATATTCAAAATTTAACATGTAGAGTTTTCATGCCTTTAAAATTGTGCTATGAACACCACGGCTTCAATTTTAAGTGTTTTGAGAGGGTAAGTAATACCTCCTGGGAAAGATCTTTTAACCCAAAGTAACATACAAAAACATGTAAAACGCAATTTATTTTCATTTTCTACAAAAGAGAGATATTAAAAAACAAATTTAAATTTATTCGAAGAATTGATTAAAATTTTGTAACATCTGGAACAAAACAATGCAAAACATAAAACGATTTATAACCACATTGAGATTCTTTTTATCAGTTGTATTTTGTATTTGTGGTGATTTTCATCGTGTTAAAACTGTTTATGACTAATTATTAGAAATCAACATTTAAAATTTTGTGAACTTCTGTAAAAGCTTCTGCTAGCAATGGTTTATACAATTCCAGAAAGGGTTGAATTAATCACTTTTTATTTTAAAAACGATGAGAATGCTCATCGTGCAGCTAATTTATTTAATAAACAACATCCAAACAAACATTGTAACCGAAAATACGTTCTGGAGTTGGTTGCAAAATATAAAAATACTGGTTCTGTTGGTAATAAGAAACGCGATCCTGGTAATGTTCGTCCAATAAGAAATGAGGTCGTTGAAATGTGTTTTGGGACAAGTTGCTGCAGATCCAACTTTAAGCACAAGAAAACTGGAGACTGTGACTAACATCTGCAAAAGAACATTCGCCGAATATTGAAAGGTCACAAATATCGTCCCTATAAAATTCATTTAATTCATGAGTTAAATGAAGATGATTTTGATAGGCGACTGCAATTTTGTGAGGTGATGACGGAACGGATAATTGCTGATGAAAATTATCTTTATAATATCTGTTTTTCTGATGAGTGCACTTTTTTTCTTAAACTCAACCGTTAATCGTCATAATTGTCGATATTGGTCAGATGAGAATCCTAGGGTATTTCATGAAGTTCACACTCAAACTCCTCAAAAATTGAATGTGTGGGTTGGAATTTTTGGAGACCTTCTTATTGGTCCTTATTTTCTAGATGGCAATTTAAGAGGGGATATGTACTTGGATCTACTTCAAAACTTTGTTCATCCATTTCTTGACGATATTATCGAAAATGACGATCGTTATTTAGAAGACCATCAGATTTTCCAACAAGACGGAGCCCCTCCTCATTACACACGGCCTGTTAGGGAATTCTTGGATACGACGTTTCCTGGGCAATGGATTGGGTGTAGAGGACCTTTGGAGTGGCCGTCGCGATCTCCCGATCTTACTCCCCTTGATTTTTTTCTTTGGGGGCATTTAAAAAGTAAGATTTACGCAACAGAACCAGGATCTCTAGCAGAGTTACGACAGAGAATTATTAATGAATGCCGAGAAATTACTGCTGAAATGTTACAAAATGTAAGAATTCGCTTTGAGCAAAATTTGTACGTTTGCATGGAGGTTTGTGGAACTCAATTCGAACATTTAATAAAATAATAAAAACATCCTTGAAAGTGTCGGGATCGATGGGATTCTTTAAAGTGTTAAGTTTTCTTCAAAAAGATTAGTTAAGTTTAGTTTGGTTAAATAAAAAATAATGTGCAATACTGTTTTATTTTGAATTCTTTAAAACAAACCAATCGATTTCACTTTTGTTTTTTTGTATGTTACTTGTGGTAAAAAGAACTTTACAAGGAGGTATTACTTACCCTATCAAAAGACTTAAAATTGAAGGCGTGTTCATAGCACAATTTTTAAAGGTATGAAAACTCTACTTGCTAAATTTTGAATATCTTTAAAACGAATCGATCGATTTAACTTTTTTTTGGTATGTTACTCTGGGAAAAAAGATCTTTCCAACGAGGTATTACTTACCCTACCATCCCTATTAAAATTTTAGGGGTTGTGTCCAAAGGGCGAGGGATGAATGGATTTTTGAATCAACTCTATTGCAAAGTATGTCCCTCTCGAAACGGTATTACTTACCTTATCAAAACACTTAAAATTGAAGGTGTGGTGTTCATGGCACAATTTTAAAAGGCATGAAATCTCTACTTGTTAAATTTTGAATATCTTTAAAACGAATTGATCGATTTAACTTTTTTTTTTGTATGTTATTCTAGATAAAAAGATCTTTCCAACGAGGTATTACTTACCCCACCATCCCTATTAAAATTTAAGGGGTTGTGTCCATAGGGCGTAGGGATGAATGGATTTTTGAATCAGCTCTATTGCAAAATATGCCCCCCTCGAAACTAAAGTTGACCTGTCCGAGCATTTTTTCAAATTTTTTTATTAACTATTTCAAAACTCGTCTGTTTCGTTTTCGTTGGCCCACCCTGTATGTATTTGTATTCAACTCGCAAACCATAAAAACACAGTTGAAATTGCTAAGAAGATGAATACTGAGATACTAAAAAAGCAATTAAACGCAGCTGAGTTACGTGTAAAATCATACAGTGCTGCCACCTCAAGAAGCTAAAATTTAATACACCCCTTAGTATCTAGTAAACTTTGACTGTTTACTGTTAAGTAGTGTATCGCAGAAACTAGAGGTAATATTCAATTTTAATTGTTAGTAGTAAATTCGTAATCAGCAGTACAAAATTAATTTAATTTGGATTTTAACTTTTTAATTATTTATTTAATAAAATTTTTAAATAACTTAAAGTTTAGGGTTATACCTATATCATATCCCTATACTTTATAAATACTTTTCCTGATGTTGTAAATCGGTTCAAAACTTCGTAATAAGGTATTATAAGATGTAACAGTATAAATAACATAGCGTGCAGGTTGTATGTAAATTTTACAGCTCTCACATAGTTTGAGAACACATTACAAATTTAATATTAATCTAATAAGATTAGAATTAAGCTTCGTGTCGCAGATGAAGCGAAACTGTCACATAAGCTCAGGTATGCGCTACGGACGTCTCGGTGGTAGGTAGGTTTCATTCCATGCATATTCCAACACCTCATTTGACTTCATAATCTACGTTAGAATTACTGCCATATTTCATTTTATTGGAAATATAGCCCATATTACGAGTTTTTTTACTTTTATCTCATCTAAAGATAAATATTTTAGTTTAAAATACAGTACATTGTGATTTTAAACTTTCATCAAACCAATTAAGTCACTTATTACACCTAAATTAATTCTATTTGTCGATAAACAATGGGTTATTGTGCATTGAAATAACACCCCATCGAATTAAGTCAGTCTGGAATTATCTCGTTTTGTAACACTCAACCCTTATAACCATCCCCAATTTGTAAGCTACATCATTAATAACTTTTACGCTTTATAAAAACGTTGACCATGTTGGATTAAAAGACTGTAATCATATTTTTATATTATTATTTATAAAGTTGATGATTATTTTTGTCTTAATTTTTAACACGAGCTTTCATATTTCGAAAAGGTAATCAAATACTAATTTTTTGCTCCAACAAATAAAAGAAGCTGTAGCGGATATGTAGTATTTTCTCCGCACCTTATTTATTATACATTTAAAGAAAATGTTTTCTTTTGAAGACGTTTAAATAAAAGTTTTTCCATCTTTGGAATTTAAAATTACAAACTTTACTTATTATTACAGATAGCTTACAAAATAGAAATACGTGCAAAAGAACAGAGCAATTATTTTTGGAATAAATAAGAAAACCGCTTAAGTTATCTAAAAATGATCTGGGGCATACACAAATGTATATTACATTATGTTTTCGTATAATGTCCTAGGATTTCGCATTATGAGCATGATAAAAATTTTAAATTGCAATTACTTTCAAGTTTTTTAAGGTCTCAAGATATGATCCTTATCCAATTTTTAATATTGCTTGAAAACTTTTCTCTGGCTTCATATTGAACTTCCCCACTTTCAAAAACTTAACGATATTTGCATTGTTTCCCCACTCATATTTATATTAACTGTTACAACCTAAAACTTTTAACATGAGAGTCGTTGGCTGGAAAGGCATAATGTGCGTTTTTATTTTACGAAAATATATTAAAAGCTGTAGGATTTGTGGGATAAGTTTTAAGGAGGAAGTCTCCGAAGGTAATTGTTGTCTAAACAATACTAATCTAACCATACTATGCATACCTCCATATACCAACTAATTATAGAAACAAACCGCTGCGACCAATATATCACAATAGACTACGCACCCCTATCACTTGTGCATCTATCTATGGCAACATGAATGCAATGACCCAGAGAATACAACACATACATTTATCATTCGGTTGTTACCTCGACATTTTGTACGTGTGCCTTAATTGCATGAACCATAATACACTCTACATACATATAGTGTATTAAAGCGGACTTATAATGCTAAAATACATATTAATAAATGTACTCCAAGCTTATACTACTCTAATTTAGAGAAAGAGAACATACTAACAAAAGGATACTGTATTATTTATATCCGCAAGTAATATTTACTTTCGACCATTATGCTTGGAAATTATACGAAACTGAGATCCATACAAGCGAGATTAAAAATCATATATCAACCCCTAAATTAAAATTTACTCTAGGTAAAGTTAAAGATGAAAATATGAATATAAAACTAAATATTTAAAGTCATAGCCTTGCAAATTTTCGTCGTGTATGACTTAAATAAAATGGATATTATTTCTTATTCTTTTAATATATTATTCTCTCTACTAAAAGATGTTCATTTTTAGATAACTCTTATGAATATACTTCATAAATAAGTAAATTTACCAGCATTAATTCTGTATGTTATTCTCTTCATAACATATAGCACTTTCTGGTATGGAATAAAAAGTTTTTTTGCTCGAATTACTTTGTTGTTAATATATTGTAAAATAAAAGAATAACCATTATTGTAATTTGAATTTCTAGAAAAAGAGTTTTACTTTACAGCCAAATCATTATTTCCGCCAATTTCCAAATTCTATGTTGAATCTTAAGCTATTTAAGCATAAGTGCTTGCTTAAGGTTTAAGGCCCGGTTGCACAGTTGAAACTTAAGCTTCAAGTCACTCTTAAACTAAAAATGGCAGAAATACAATGAGAAAACTGTCAATTTTTTAGTTTAAGTATCGCTTGAAGCTATAGCTCCTTTAAAACAAAAATGAAATAAAATTTTGTAAACAAGTTAGCTAATGTTGTTGTAAATCAAAATTGAAGAATAAATAATCAAATCTAAACAAAATTGAGCTTGGAATGCTTTAATAAATATACAGGCTGTCTCACTTTTTTTCCAGCAAAATTTTTTTTTGGATAGTAAATGTCATTCTGAACAAAAAATTTCCTATGAACTATTATGTTTTTTCGACTCCTTAAGAAGTTACAGCAAGTTTAAAATTTAAAAATATTAATGATTTTTTGGGACACCATGTATAAATTTAATTTTATTTCAACATTTTAACGATTTTTTGAGAAACCCTGTATAATTTTTCTTTCTTATCATCATGTTTTTTTAAAGATTTATTGGTTTGTGTTTTGTTTTTCCCAACTTACCTTTTTGAACATTATTGGCTGTTTTTAAAATAAGTGGACTCATTACAGATAATGTCAAAATCCAAAGCATACTTGATTTAAATTTAAAAAATTGAAATAAAATGAAATTTATACAGGGTGTCCCACAAAAATCATTAAATTTATGAAATTTTAAAATTGCTGTAACTTCTTAAGGAGTCAAAAAAAATATTAGTTCATAGGAAATTTTTTGTTCAGAATGACATTTACTATCTAAAAAAAATTTTTGCTGGAAAAAAAGTGAGACACCCTGTATATTTTACTATAGCTTTTTGTCTGCACATTTTTCCTATTTTTTTTTCTCTCTTCAATTTTAAGAAAAAGCTTTATTTTGATTTAAGATATGGATGATAAATTTTTCTCTTCTATTTAATAGTTCATTTGACAAGACAGACCAGTTTCGATACTAATTGCCATACTCAGTGTATAATACAAATTTATAAAATTTATTTTAATATATTAAATCTATCAAATTTAGATGAAATTCATAAAATGTGATCTTAAGGTGATAGCGAGTCAAATGTTGAAAAACCGATGTTTTTATCTTTCCTGAATTTTTTTAAAGTGTTTCAAATTGGAAACATAAAAAAATAATTAAATACCGAACTTAAGTAAGAATTGCACTTTTATATGCAATTTTTATTTTTCATTTATCTAGATTTATACGAGCATAGTTTTGAAAAAATTAAAATATAAATATAGAAGTTTTTCTTGCAAAATTACACAAATGTAATTGTAGATACATAAATAACAAAAATTATAAATGAAAGTAAAATTCTTAAATTAGTTTGGTATTTTCTTATTTTTTTAACTTTCCAATTCGAAACACTTTTAAAAAAATCATGAAAGGTAAAAACGTCGGTTTTTCAACATTTGACTCCGTATCACCTTAAGAGAGTTAAGAAATGGAATAAAATTAGAATAAAATTTTGAAGTGTTGTATTTATAATTTATATCAATAATGAAGTTTGTTTTGTACCTTCTATTAATAAACTAATACGTGCCGATTTTATGTTCAGCTGTATTTTAATTTTAATTATATTGGTGTGCATAATTTATTTAAGTGGGTTAGACTTTTCGAAATAGTGTTTTGAATTAATTTCGTGGAAAAAAATACTTTCATTTTCTTCCATCATATTATCTTTTCCATTTAATGCCGTTGCTTCTTTTGTTGTCATTGTCATTGATACATCTGTCTTTTTATTAGCAACCAGCATAAACCATTGGTTATCATTAACTTCTTTGTTGGTAGTTTTTAGGCCTCTTTTTAATTGACCTGAAATATTCTTTTGTGTAGAATTGTATTTAATTCTCGATGAGCGTTTTTCATTTTCCATGGTACGATTCGATTCTTTTTCAATAATCTTCTTTTTACATTATCCAATTAAAGAATTTTTTAATTGTATTTTCTTGGGATACATATTAATGCATTCTTCCAGAAAAGATCTACAACTTACAACTTTAAGATTAGCTGCTTTTTTGAAATGTCTTAATCAAAATTTCAAGTTATTCTTCCTTATAAACTTGAATTTTATTTACTTTCTATATTAAATCAACACTCAAGACCTTTTTCAGTTGTATTTCAGAAAAGTAAATTCAAACAGTTTTGTATAAACATTTAAACAATTCTTAAGGTATGTGATTAATTAATGTTCCCCATTTTTGTTAACAATCTATATTTACAGCTTGAAAAAGGTCACAAAGATGACCGAAACGTTGCTGGAGAAATAAAGTTTAAATTAATAAACTGTTTTTTCAATTGTCCAAATAGCCAATAACTCCCACACATCAATTCAATTGTATTTTGGAAACCACTAAGTTTTAATTCTATTTCGGAATCAACAATTATATTTCAGTAAGCAGCTTTTGAAAATCAGAATTCGTCAATTTATTTTCAGAAAGGAATTAATTGTATTTCAGAAAAAAATCACATGTGTTTCATTTAAAGTAAATTTTGCAGCAGAAATCATGGATTGCCTAAACCAACAACGACGTCTTTCATTCATAAAGTGGTTGCATGATAAATTTCCGCATGAGCACAATCACCACTAACAATTGAATTTTTGGATTTCTAAATAAACCTAATACCAGAAGCCACGACAGAGAAAATTGAATGTTTTTTCTGTTTCGCGTGCACAATCGCCGCCAAACACTTATTTCCAGTAGGTTAATATTATTTTTGTAACAAAAATAAAAAATTTTTAAATTAAATTGATGAACTCTGACTTAAAATTGATAATTTCTAAAATTCAAACAACTTTTCTGACTTACAACTTAATCCTTTCTGAAATTAAATTGATTTTTTTTAATATAATAAGTGATATCTGAAACACAATTAATGATTGTGAAATGTATTTTCTGTAAATGATATTTTTCGAAATTAAATTGGTTTATATGAAATAGAATTGATTCTTTTTGAAATAATATTGGAGTAGCTATTTTCAATTTCATTAGAAATAATCAAAGCCATTGGAAATATTGGGATTTCTAGACTTCTACTCGCCGTCTGGCAGCAAAAGTATAAACCTAGAAAACATGTGCTTTTTATGTGATTAGATACAATTTTTGACAATGACAAGTACCTGCTATCATTCATTTTATGCAATATCAAGCGCCCTCTACCGATAGCTAAAATTACCAATAACAACAAATTAATATAGCTTATTACGAATTTATTCGTTTGGTAATATAAGGTATATAGATTTGTTGTTATTATAGATGACCAAACTTATGGAAATTTTTATCTGCAGATCCCAATCTATGATCCCAATAGACTCTAGACACTTACTATGTACTATTACAAAGCACTTTTGGCCAACTTTTGGCATGCATTTGTGTAACAAGTTATCTATGGTGACAAGTGGTTCCTCATTGCCACATACTTGCTCTCATTTATACATTCTGCTTGTCACGCAATTGAAGTTCCTGTCAAACGCAGTGGGTTTATATCAAAGACTTCTTTGTTTTCTGTTGTTATATGTTATACATAGACCGGACACGCTTTGACATTTCGAAAAAATAGGTGTTTTTTATTTCCCACTTTTACCTGCTAATGAGCTAACTTTGGATGTTTAACTTTTACCATTCAATCCAATAATAACCGAAGTTATCGTGATCCATCGCATTACTTGTTTGTTGTATCTGGTAATTTGTAAAATAAAAAAAAACACAGCTATTTTAAAATAGACACCAGCGCCCCCAAAGTGTATCAGCGTGAACTACGGCGGCCATTTTAAAAGTGTCCATTAGCTATATTCACCTCGGTTATTTTCTTAATTTTTGGTGCTCTCTGATCAAATGAAAATCGAATTTGACAAGTTTTTATGAGTATTATAGGTTATGTGAACCAGTATTTCAAATTAACCGCCAAAACGGACACTTTTAAAATGGCCGCCAGTGATACATAAAAAATTGACACGTGTCCGGTCTATGTATAACTACAGAAAACATTGAAGTCTTTGGTCTATACCTTTTCAACTTTAAATCATACTTTATTCTATAGGGATACGCCCTCTGGGAGTTATTTGCTGAAACTAGAAAAGGTCTACCTTGACATAACCTGTTTTTGTAAAATTTATTTCCGTGCAGTTATAAATCAGTTTCCTTGGGTTTATTATTACTATATTAAAATAATAATATTTTTTACAGGCTGTAATTTATTACTTACCCCAAAACAATGTACTTAAGGGGTTAGGCCACTTTAGAATTTTAAAAAATGAAATTTTAAAACAGGCACGGATCAACTTAAAATCGGTTAGAAAAGAAACACAGAAGCAGGATATTAATGTGGAAGGCCAATTGGATGGTACAGGCATCGGAGATTGAAGGTAAGTACATAAAAAAAACTTTGAAAGCGTTTTTTCGACACCACATTTCTCAAATTGGCCGGACTCCTAACTCATATAATTCTTGACCTATTAACTTCAAAATTTAACTGTATATTCAAAATTACATTCTCTATGGAAGTACGTAGGATTTTTTTGATATATTGATTTTTGCAAAAATGGCGTCCTTCTGAAGTAAAAAAGTAAAAAATACCATAAAAAATCGCTATAAAATTACCTATAACAAAAGATCTATTCAAAATAATAAAATAATCCTACGTACATCTATAAAGAATGTAATTTTGAATATACAATTAAATTTTGAAGTCAATAGGTCAAGAATTGTATGAGTTAGGAGTCCGGCCGATTTGAGGAATGTAGTTTCGAAAAAGACGCTTTCAAAGTTTTTTTTATTTACCTACCTTTAATCTGCGATGCCTGTACCATACAATTGGCTTTCCACATTAATATCCTGCTCCTGTACTTTTTTTCTAACCGATTGTGAGTGAGTCCGCGCCTGTTTTAAAATTTCAATATTTTAAAAATCCTAGAGTAGCCTAACCCCTTAAGGAATTATGCAAATAAGAAATAACACACACTGGTCAATAAAAGATAAACACAATTTTTAAACACAAAAACTTGATCCAAACAGAGCCGCAGTTACTAAAACCAATAAAAATTAAATCGGCGCAAAAATCTTTTATTACTTTTTCCTCCATGTTTTTTTCAAATTTACGTCAAAATAGCGCCATCTATCCGTAGTCGAAATTCCCAATTGAGAATAATCAATTTCAAATTGAGAATAATCAATTTCAAATTGAGAATAATCACTTTCAAATTGAGAATAATCAATTTCAAATTGAGATTTATAAGTTTCACCTAAAAATAATAATTTAATTTGATAAAAAAAATTATTGCCACATTAGCATACAAAGTCTATGAATGATGAATGCCAATGAATTAAAAAATTAGTAATTAGTTTTGACCATATTTAATAAATCATACATACTCTTTGAATCCAAGCAATTAATTTAGTACAATAATAAGTAACACCATGGTAACAGCGAGGTTATTCTTGCCTATAGAATACTCGGTTTGTGAAATATTTGCTATATTCTTGCCAAGTACTAAAATATGCTTGCTTAAGATCTTAGGCAATTTCCTCTTTAGCCTATATGGTAACGCACCACTGGATAGACCTACATTTTTAATTCATTTGCGTTCATAAGACTATGTAAGCTACTTTTCAAAAATTTGTTCTATCTTCAAATTAAAATGTTCTTTTTAGGTGAAACTAATAATAAATCTCAATTTGAAATTGATTATTCCCAATTTGAAATTATTTATTCTCAATTTGAAGTCGACTATTCTCAATTTGAAATTGATTATTCTTAATTTGAAGTTGATTAGTCTCAATTTGAAGTTGAAAAGGTATAGCTTTCAGACTGTATTTTATAGCATTCATCTTATGTGCATTGTGTGACTAGATAGACAGAAAACATAGAACAAATATACCCAAAACCTTCTTATTTTTATATCAGAATTTACAAAATTGCTGCCAACCCTCACATAGTTTAAACGTCAATTTAGAAAAACTTAAATTTTAATTATACAGCCAATTCAAAGCATAAAAAATACTTAAACTGAAGTTTAAACTCTGAGGTCCGGTTGCACAGCTTCCACTTAAATTTTATCAAAAAAATCTACAGATTTTTTATTGTGTTATTCCAACTTGAAGTTAACCGGCAAATTTTGTATTGTTCGCCTGTCAATTTTCGGCCGAATATTAACTATAGGTAGAAACATTTGAATTTAAATTAAAACGTTTTTTAGTTCGTTTAACGTATAGCCATTTTTAAAAACTTGGCTATTTATAAGTAGTTGTTAAATAATAAATAAATTTAGTTGCTGCAATTTTTAAAATCCAATGCGATAAATACTATTACTTTGATGTTACGTACTTTGATGTATTTATTCTTTTGGTCTATTTTGTTTACAAAGGTGGTAAATGCAACAGTGCATCAAAGAGACCAAATGCACTTCAGTAAAATCAGGCGATGTAAAACTTTTAGTAAAAGAAGAAAGTGGCCGACATCAGCAGAAAGCGCAAAATCACCAACTTTAAAATACAGAGTTCCACACAAGGTTCGCATGGAAAGCGGAGAATAATTAGCGATTACCTAAAATACATTACATTATGTATTACTTTATAGTACACATTTTGTTCCTATTATAATTTCCTTTACACGATATTAAACTGTTCCGGGATAATAATGAATTATAAAGGAGTTATTGAATTTTATCACCTAGTATTTTATTGATGATTATCCTTAATGTAAATTAGTAAATGAATAAAACCAGAATGATACCTTTTATACAACTTAATATTTATTTTATCACGCTACAATTTTTATAATAATTAATTGGTAACCAATATCTCCTGGAACCATTTAACCCATTTACTAAGAACAAAAGCAGAAGGATAAAAGGCGGTAGCGTCAGTTCTAACTTCTATAATACAGCGTTGTCCAATTGTTAAAAGCATTCAAAGTATCTGCGGTCCACAGATAAATAGACGTATTTAACCTTTTAATTTAATTCGATTATGGTATACCATCACTTTAGTCATAAATTAGCTTGTTGTTTACACCAATATCTTAGTTTTCTGGTGTAGCTTCAATTTTAATTTTGATAAATTGGTGAAGTAATTTGAACGTCTTTTTAAAGAACATTAGTACATTGACCTTGAATGGCAGGTTCAAAGTAACGTAACAATATTTTTTTATTATTTTTTGGTTACCGTAAACTGAGAAAATTTTGGAAAAAGATAGTTTCATCTATTGTTACTCATCAACTTTCATATAACATATTATATTCTAAGTAGTCTAAGTGTGTACATCATCAGTTACTAACCAAATATAATATACGTACTCACGTTACTTTATATGAAAATTGGATTGGATGAATATGAAGTAGAAAATATTCTAAAGATTTCTAAATAACACTAAAGAATCTTTCCCACTACATATTTAAATATATCAATTACAGTATTTTTTATAGCTTTATATAATATTAATTGATTGAGATCGTAGATCAATTCTTAAAATGGCCCTATAAAAATTTTGCATGAAAAACAAAAATTCTATATGAAAAATGAATTCAATTAAACTTCTCGATAAACTTACATTTAAATAAATTATTATCATCAGTAGAATAGGTTATTACCAACACTAAAGTATCTTTTATTTTGTTACCTAGGTATCCATATGTGGTAATAATTGTAGATGAATTTATCAATTTTTCAACACTTCAGCTTTCTTAAACATTTAGTTACATCATCAGGCAATTACTTCTTTTAGAGGATACAAATTTATCAAAATTCGAAGTGGAAAAGATACTTCAAATTTTCAGAACTACACTGAAGTATCCTTCTCGCTTCATATTTTAATAAATAAAGACAATTATATTAGAATTAAACACTTATTGCACTAGGAAAATGTATCTTTATGAACATAAATTACGGTACACAAATATGCTTGCCAATACAAAACGTTAAATTTGACATCATAAATATAAACAATTCTTATTTTTATCTTCTGTGGCACTAGAGTATTTACAGATAGCAATATATATTTTACTCCTAATTGATTACTGTTGAGTTTTTACATGTATACATACATAAGGTATTAATTAAGAGGATAGTTGGCAATATGAGTAACTCCAATTTCTCTGTTCTTCGGAAATGCGATGTGCGTATCAAATATAACTTTGCGAAAGAGTTTCCAATAATTCGGTACGATTACTCGGGTGTTTTGTAAAAAAACAAAACTTAATTAGGAATTAATCAAATTAAATTTTGTAAATTAATCTTGAAAGTAAATTAAGCCGACAATCTCAGCAGTTTTTTAATTTTTTTAAAAAGTTTCATAAAAAGGTTGAAAATTGAGTCTAAAAGTTGCTTATTTTAGGACGTTTTTAAAACGACCAAAAACTGAAAATTAAAAAAAGCAACTAAAAAACTTATGAGATTAAACATAGAATCATTAAGCAGTTCAAAAAAAATTATATGATTTCAATTAACCGTTCGTCTTTTCTGTTTCTTTTAAGAAATCGGAATTTACATTGCAAAATCCTATACCTAATTTCACCGACTATCTTCTTAAAGATAATATTTTAACTTAAGATTTATTTAATCTTTGTTTTTGGTATTTATTATTTGATTTTACTTAAATGCAATAGACTTTAAAGCAACTTAAATATTTCTAAAAATAGTCAAAAATTATTTAAAATCCTCTTTATTGATATCTAATCCATCTATTATCTAATCCATCTAGAAACTGTACTACTTTTATTTGGAAAACATCCCACATAAATCACATTATCTTAATTCCGCCATTAAAAGTCATTGAAAAACGTTACATGAAGCTTCTTTATTAAAATAATAAGTGTACATTATCAATTTACGTTTTACATGAACTGGAGTAGATATTTCATACTTCTGAATTAAAACCTATATTCCTAAATTTTTATAATATAGATTAATACTTTTACTCGCTGTACATCAATAAAAATACTAAAAAATAAGGAACTTTCTCCTTTAAAGGATAATAATAGGCTTTTGTTATAAGGGATAATTTAAACAATTTTAAGGAATTTTTTTGTGTAATTGCTGCTTGCTACACCTGGCCACTAAAGAGGTAGATCCAAGGAATTATTCTTCATTTGATTTTTATTCAAACGAAGATCTACATCATCGATTGCGTCTTTGGTTGTATTTTTAAGGAAGTAACAAAGAGACTAAAAATTCGTAAAAATTGCGTGCTTTTGACTATTTTAGAAATTAAGAAAAAAAAGTGATAAACTACTTTTTGTATGCTACTTTATAGAAAATGCTGAAAACTTATACCTTTTTCTATACGTTTAAAGCATTATTTCAGGTAGATATAGAAAAAAACTTAATCTGCAATTAAATTACCCCTCGCCCTAGACTTCACTAAAAGCTACCTATAAGCATTCATAAAACGATTTAAATCGCTGAAATATTCATTGATTATTACTTGTAGTTAAAGAATTTAATAATCTCAATTCTTAGAAATTGTCATACGAAAAATTTTAATTCAAAAATTATGTCTTAATATCTAATCTTTAAATATTTTTAACATTAGTTTAATTGAAATATAGATAAAGACAAACTAAATACAATTATTAATACAATTTCTAGTTTTAATAATTTAATTTTTGCCAATTCAAAACGTCTTTAATCAAGTTAATATTTATTAGCTTGTATTTTCAATTATTATTTTAATAAAACCCACAAATAAAAATACAAGGAAATCCTTTCATTGAAAATTATATAATTTAAAAGTTTTTCATTCAAAACTCCCAATACCATTTAAAATTTAATATTGTGTATGGGATTAGTCAGGTTTTAACCTGTTACTTGATTTAATTCTGTCATTATGCACTAATACAGGGAATTCAATAAGAACTGATACCGCAACTATGCAACCAATCATACTCTGTAGTGATTTTAGACTTGCTAGGTTGGTGTACCTGTTAACATTGATTCACATTTAAATGTGATCTGTCACTTTAACCAAAGCGATTGTGTTTGTTACAAATAAATTCTCAAATGTCTTAGATATTTTAATAAAAACTTCGTTTTACTAAAATAACACCAATGGAGTATTTATTTTTACTTTCAGTCTAGCTAACTGTGGCAAACTTAGGTTTCTTACCCTGCAAAGTCACCAGTATCACTCAATTTTGAAGACCCTGTATAGCTGTTCAATTATTTTTAAAGATTTACCATAAATTTGAATTATGATAAATGTATTCTGTTTCGAATAAATATATTTTCGAATTTAAAAAAAAAATGCTGATATTCACCTCGACATAATTACATTGTTTTGGTACATCATTTAAATACCACCTTTAAATTTCGGTGAATGTAGCAAACTTAATTTTACACACAATTTATATCAATTTTTGTAAGTTTTACTATAATTAATTACGGGTTAAAATGTAAATTCAGACGAACTTGGTTATAGCGGGCATCCAGGGACGGCAGAGATTGCTCGTTATAAGTCCAAATATACAGGGAGTTTCTAAGCGTAGGTGACTTTGGGAATTGATTTTATCACCAATTTGAAAAAATAACAATATATTTATTTGTTAAAACATTTCATTCTTAAAATCCATGCTGTTAAAGTTTGCTCATTTTTTTTTAATTTTTTAATATAATAACTATCAATATAAATTGATATTTTGCTCACATTTTGACAAATGTTTACTCTTAGCAGTAGTTTTTAAATAGCATTTTTGTTTCCTGATTTCCTCGTTATATCAGTTCAAGTTAGAACCAGGAATTCTAACCGTGTAATATTTCGAAACGGTTTTGGTTAATATTTTTTTATGAAAACGGTTTCGGTTACGATTTCAAAAATTTCGAAAAACGGTTTCGGTTACGATTTTTAAAATTTAAAAAAAGATTGGTTTCGGTTTCTGTTAACCGACAAAAAATGGTTTCGGTTACGGTTAACCGATAAAAACGGTTTCTGTTACGGTTTAAAAAGGTGTTTTACCTATTTTTTTTTTAATTTTGATTGTAAAGCCGATAGTTAAACGGTAAAGAACCGGTTAGTAAACGGTTAGAAATCGGTTAAAATCAGTCAAGAACGGTTACGGTTTATAAAAATTTCTAAAAACGGTTTCGGTTTCGGTTACGGTTAGTTTAAATAAAACGGTTTTAACCGAATTTCGGTTAATAAAACGGTTCGGTTAAAATCCCTTCTTTACCATCACGCGTTAGGTGTTAGTTTGAAATAAATAAGACTAAAACTTAACTATTACTATGGTACTTGAGAACCCGAGAAACAACTTTTTTGAAATAATATGATTTTTAAATATACAAATTAAAAAGGTTCTATTAAAACATGTCATTAACGACATCGAATACGGATATACAAATATGTAAAACCATATTCAACATATCTATTTTATAACTTCGTTTTCGAAGTACGTTTATGTTTATTTTATTTTGAAGGATAAACCACCAAAGTAATTACTTTAAAGTGAACTATAACTAAATTGGCAATTTTATGTTTGCTACAAAGTCGCTTTTATAAAAAGTGCTCAATACTCCTTAATACGTTTTGGGCTGACTAGATTTAAAGTTTTTATAAGCAAATATAGACTGTATTCAATTAATAAAAACATATTTTTACATTTATAACAAGTAATTAATTAAAGTATTTACTTTTGACTTATTGTTTTTAGGGTTAAAAATATAACAAGTGGAGACTACTTTAAAAAAAATATTTCTGCGGTGGTAGAATATCTACAGTGAAACTCGTTTGCAGCTTATAATTTGAAACAGTTTTAAAACCCTTATTAAAATACTTTAGGTTTGGTAAGATTAGGTTAACTTAGTTATAACTTCATAAATTAAAAATAACGTACTTTAATATAGGTGATAATAAAATCAACTATAACCATATCGCTTATTTAGAGTGACTTCTGAGATAAATTTTCCGTCGGAGATAATAATAAGGAATAGAAAATTCATCGCATTTTCTGGAGCTTCGTTGCAAGTTATCAGCAAATCACTGATAATTAATGCAGACCTTTTGAGGACGCGCGAATTTAGGAGAAAAAATCATGATAAATCATGACATCAAACATTACGGGTAACAGGATATCTCTACCTGACAGATTTTCAAATTTTTTTTGATTTATATACTAAATTATTTAAGCTATAATTTGACAGATTTGTATGTTTTGCAACTTTATACAGAAATAATTATAAGAGCTCAACTTTAAGGTAATTTTAGATAACTGTATTTTTTTCGTGCATTGTGAATTTTATTTCAGTAAAATCTTCTACAGAAAAAGAATTTAAAAAGATTTGCACTAGCGTATCTACTGGTGCATGTAAACTATTGTATTTACTGTTTTAGAAATCACTCTTAAGAGCAATTTCCTAAACCGAAAATATAGTGGTTTAGTTATGTAGTCAAATTCGCTTGTGCGAAAGCCATTTTTGTATAATTTTTTTTGTAGACGATTTAGAATCATTTCTTAATTCCTGGAGGAAGGAAAAAAATGGAGAATGTACAAAAAATATATAAAAGTACCTTACCTTTGGACCCCTCTAATTAATTTTGAGCTAGGTTACAGAAGGTGACTATCCGCTAGGATGTAGCCTAATCAATTTAGATTATAAATCTGAAAAAAAATTGAAAATCTAGCGTTCGATTTCATGATTATTCAGAATTTTTCCTCCCGAACTCGCGCGCCCTCTAGAGATAAGCATTAATTATCAGTGATTCGCTGATAATTTTCAATGCGGGATGGATTTTATATTCCCTGTTACTATCTCCGGCGGAAAATTTATCTCGGACATCTAGGAAGATGTAAAAGGTTGGTGTGATCCATTATAAGGAGATGATTGAATAGGGTAGTAATAAATGTACTTGTCCTTATACAAGGTGTCCCGTTATTCGACCGACAACGTTTAACTGAAGATTCCTCACCTCAAAATAAGACGATATGACCCTTTTGAAGTTGAACTAAAAAAATACATTTTTCTTTATTGCGTCCAAACCAATGAAGATTTTATGATGAAATTTGGCGTACTTGAGTTTTTATAAGAAACGCGCACTTTGTAAAAAATTAGACAAAATTTAACATCTGCAAAGGGTTTAAATTGAAGAGGATGGGCATAAAACTCCTTAGAAGTTTTTAGTCTCTTAAGATATTAATATTAAAGTTACCAATTCCCATTTAATCATTCAATTGTAAGATTTTTTGTCTCTTATGTCTTCCAAAAAAATTATGCCGTTCCTACGAAAAATGTAAAAAAGAAATTCGGTGAAAGACTAATTTAATTAATAACTTCACATTATCTAAGTGAAGTTGCATAAACTTAAATTTTAATTTTTTGGAGAATATCTAATGTATTGTTAAAGTTTACCAGTTTAAACGGTATTAATTTAAAATGAAACAAACGAAGAAGAATTAATTTAACAGTTTTATTAAAAAAATTATTGTAATAAATTAAGTGCATGTTCAACGTGAGTGCCCTCTGAACGAATACAAGAATTAATACGGCGCAAAAATGAAAATCGAATAGATTCAAAGACGTTTGGGATTTCACGTATCTCATTGGTTGCGTTGACGATTCGTACCCAAAGATCTTCTCTGCTTTCGACTGGAGTACTGTAAACTTTATCTTTTAAACAACCCCAAAAAGAAAAATCTAGAGGATTTAGATCCGGTGATCGCGGTGGCCAAGTGACTGGAGCATAAGCACCCCGACCAATCCATCGGCAAGGAAATTTTTCATTTAAATAATTTCTCACATTTATTGAAAAATGAGGGGGGGGGGGGCTCCGTCTTGCATAAACCACATCTGTGCTCTGATGGCAAGGGGTACTTCTTCTAGTAGTCCAGTAAGATTATTTCTTAGAAAATCTAAATACGACACACCATTCACTCTTGGTGGTAATTCAAATGGCCCTATAATATGATTGTCGATTATACCTGCCCACAGGTTGATGGAAAACTGCCTTTGATCATTGGCTACAATTTTCTCATGGGGATTTTCATCCGACCAGCTATGCAAATTATGCAAATTAATCATTCCGCTTCTTGAGAAGCAAGATTCGTCAGTAAACAAAATTATTCTGGCCATATTTGGATTTTGGTCGTATTTGCGTTTGAACCATTGGCAAAATAACAATCTATTGTTCAAATCAATCGGCAGCAATTCTTGAACTTTGCGAAAATGGTATGGATGAAGTAACTGTTCTTGAAGTGTTCTGTATACGGCATTTTTTTGAATTTGTAATTGCGTAGAAATCTCTCTTACACTTACTCTGCGATTCTCCTCCATAGATCCCAATATTTGTTCTTCTGCCTCTACTGTTCTTATTGTTCGTGGGCGCCCTACATTTCTACGATCAGTTTCCAGTTTTCCATATTCACGCTAACGACGATCTAAGTTAGCAAATGTTGTATGATGAGGAGTTTGACGATTTGGATACTTCTCAGCATATCTTCTAGCAGCAGCTCTACCATTACTGTGACATTCACTGAATACTAGGTGCATGTTGGCATATTCAATAAATGAATTGATTGCATCCATTTTATAAGTAATTTTTGTAAATTAAAAGTTACTGTATTATCTATTATGACATCAATGTTCTTACTATGGTTTTGGTTTCGAAAGGCGACTTAATATTGAAACAATAGGAAAAAGTACTTTGTGTTGCCTAACTTTGCTGTTTTGCACTAGTTTTATTTTTCTCATTTTCTGCAAGAACGGCATAATTTATTTGGAAGACATAAGAGACATAAAATCTTACAATTGAATGATTAAATGGGAATTGGTAACTTTAATGTTAATATCTTAAGAGACTAAAAACTTATAATGAAGTTTATACCCATCCTCTTCCATTTAAACCCTTTGCAGATGTTAAATTTTGTCTAATTTTTTACAAAGTGCGCGTTTCTTATAAAAACTCAAGTACACCAAATTTCGTCATAAAATCTTCATTGATTTGGATGCAATAAAGAAAAATGTATTTTTTTAGTTCAACTTCAAAAGCTTATAACTCCTCAGGGGTTCACTTTTGGTAATAGATAAGTAGGGTCATATCGAATTATTTTGAGGTGAGGAATCTTCAGTTAAACGTTGTCGGTAGAATAACGGGACACCTTGTATATATCTAGGAAGATGCTCTTAAAAATCAGCTTTTAAACGTTAACTCTCTAAATCAATTAATTTAATGAAATAACTATATTTCACCGTATAAAACAAACTTTTGCACCTACGAAATTTACAAAGAAACTCCTTTATTTCATATTATTCAATTTAAAAGTAATAAAAAATTAAACGTCCTTTACAAAGTATTCCTATGTATTTTATTCAAGGTTTTAAACATTTATTTTTAACTGCACTTTTATACAGATAATCTACCTAATCCGTCTTAATACATTAAAATATGTAGATGTAAAGATCTTTCTTTGGATTTATATAATTATGTTGCAAATAGTTTCTACCTTAATTCTAGCGGAAATAAATAATCCGATTATAATGGAAGTAATAAAATTAATAGATGATACAATTGTGTATTGGAAAAATGGTATAAGTACACTATAAAATATGATCGAATTAACTCTTAACTTATTGTGCCATTATACGTAACTTACGAATTAAGAAATGTGGTTATTAATTTCGAACGAATTTTCCTGAACATTTTTTTGTAATCTCAAAAGATGCTTTTAATTTTAAAATTTTAATAAAAAATTATAATAAAACTCGTCCATTAGCAAACAATTAGATTAAGTCGCGGAAGTTGAAAGTTGCTCAAAGTCTTATCTGAAAGTTGTAAACGCGTTGTGTACGCCAAACACGAGATTAAAACTTAGCGGATGTCGGCCTGTAGCATTCAAAGATAATCAGCGCACGTTCTGAATATTAACATATTTGTAGACAGATTATTACCTTACGCGTGTTTAGAAATTTAGTAGCGTCGGAACGAGGGAGAGAAGACGCTTAACGTCACTAGAGGGTCGTTCCAATGATTTGCGAATTCTAAGGGTCGTGTCAAGTGACTTTATTATAATTATAACCTATTCTAGAGTTAAGTAAGTTTCTCCTTTCTTCTTTCCTTTTACAATAAGGAAATTGCCTAATCAGTCACCTCAATTTGATAACCCTAGAAATGAACATACTACAAAGTAAAGTAGTAATTTAGTTTACAAATGTTAACTTATACCGGGTCTTCAAAAATGGATGATCCTATGGAGTATGGATTTAACAAGAGAGGCACTTTCCATAAGATCTTACGTATCGCCAAAACGGAGTGCTCCACCAAGATTTTTATGGTGTTCTAGAATTTGGCGCTTTAATTTATTTAAAATTTAAATTGGCAGCTCAATGGTCTCAATTTACAATAATAACCTCTCTTATCATGCATGAAGCATACGAAATATTAGTTTCAACGGCAGAACTCTCTAAACCAATAAGTTAAAACTACTGTCACCAGGTGGCAGCACATAAGAATGAATACGCAAACTGCTTCTCTTATTGTATCCCTACTCCATGGTGATAAAATTAGGTGAATTTTAATATTAGTTTTTCTTATTTATTATTTAAGTAATACCCAAAAAGCTTTTCTTAATATAAAAGAACAGAAATAAAGTTAAGTCTTATTTCAAGAGGTATACAAACCTAGTAACATTAAAACTCCTAAAAATTACAATTAAGTATATTTGGTTGCCTAGTTTCGGTATCAACCCTAATTGAATTTCCTGTATTTGTGACTTGGGATTAAAAAAATAAAAGCCATCTCTACTTCTCTTTCATCGCTGTCGTTAATTACAGGATATGTAGTTGAAGTTTCCATATTATGAATAATGGCTGCATTGGTCACAGTCTACGACGAACATCTGGTCAGATAATCACTCTTCTAGGAACAGTTTATAGCTTTGAGTAAACCCTTTCACAAAATCTACTTGAATATGAACATGATATTTAGATTATGCAGTTTAAGAGAATAAGATCACGTTTAAAGTTCTAACAACGTTAAAAACTTTAGTTATGGAGGATTGTAAGATTTTTTTTTAATTTTGCCTTTAGCAAAGTTTATTCAACTTAATTTTAATGAGCACATATGAAAATTTTATAATTTAAAATTTTTTAATACTATTGGCAGAATAAAGATGATTAAGTGCATTTTTCAAGACCATACAACCATTTATAAATTGTATGCGAAAATTAATTAACATGGAATTTTATATGCTACTCCTAAATTTTATGTATGTTTCATCGAAATAAATTAAAAACCTATTTAGTTTAACTTTGATGCATTAATTTTGTTGCAGTCTGTTTTGTATACCTAATTTATTTGTTTACTTTATTTAATTCTGCTACCTAATTTTATTACGTCTAAAGTTCCTTCACCTCTTCGATTAAGCAATTTTTTCTCGAATTTGCTGAGCAGACAAACTTACAACTTATCGTTTCTATACAGTTTCTTAGAATTATCGTACCTTTTTTTTATTATTAGTTTGTAATTTTGCATATTGCCTCTTTTGATTTTAATTCGATTATTACAACTTACTGAATCAATTCATTTAATTTTTTTCTTTTAATTATGTAATTGCATTTATACTATCTTCTTTAAAAGTATTAGAAGCTTTCATTAGTTTCTCATTAGAAATTACAATTAATATTAATAATTTGGAACTCTAGTAACTATCATTTATTAATTATAAGTCATCAAGTGATCAGATTTTAAAATTCAATATACCACTAATATATTCTGCTTTTGAAGTCCTTTAAAATACTACAAGTGAGGAGGTGCAATTTAAGGTCCAACGGAAAATAATTGTCCATACATTTTGGGTGGGTAAAAATGTCTCTAGACTCTAGAGCTGTTCGAATTATACGAACTTTTTTATACAACAAAATTGTATGACGATCAGATTATTTCGATTTCAAAATGAAAATCCTTGTGAAAATCTATGAAATAATGAAATTGCCGAATAGCTTAATAATACAGTCGAAGTTCCATAACTCAAACTTCTATAAGTCGAATTTTTCCATAACTCGAATTTTGTTTGTAATGTGTTTGTATATATATTCGTTTTTAACTTTGCGAAATAATTTCTATATCTCGAATTTTATATATCTCGATTTTTTTAAAGTCCCTTGAGGATTTGACTTAGGGAAGTTTGGCTGTATTTAAAAAAAGATCAAAAATTCGACCTACTCGCACAATTTTGAACTGTCAACTGTACTTTCCCAAATTGTATGCCGATTATTTCTCGTTGGTGGTGCAAACTGATTTAAAAACTTGGTATTTTCCGAATCTATCTATTCTATGATTGAATTTATCTCGCGTAACTCGATCCGGATTGGATTGGATTGAATCGAATAGCAATTGTCTCGGTTTGCATTTTTTGGAAATAAACACATCGGATTGTCTCACTTATCGGATAATTGAACTGAATCTAATAAGATGTGTATATTTCGGAAAAAGTGAATGAAGATAGAGTCAACCGCTATTTAATCCAATCCGGGTCGAGTTACGCGAGATAAATGCAGTCTATCTTAAATATTAAAACCATAATCCAGAAAATATTCATTAAACATTTTTTAGCTGTGGTCTGAACTGAACAAAATTATTACTACTGAATTTTTGAATTTATATAATGCAGTAGATATCAATTAAAATGCGAATATATAAATTATTTATCTCATTAGAAATTTACATATATTTAATAGTTTTGAATTTTAGCTAATTTTGTGTGAATATAGTTTGGATTATTTAATGTTATTTCCACAATAATTTGTATACTATCAGTCCAATATAAGCAAGTCAGTAACTGGTTAGGATGAAACTAGAAGCTTGGAGAGGCTTAATTAATTTACGGAAAGTTGGCAACATCGATTATCTATGTATTCTAAGTGCATTAAAGGTTTACAAACAACCTATTTATTAATGCCACTTTACAATTTTAAACAACCGCTCATTTTAAATAATAATAGAGGTGAAAATTTGGGGTATTTAGAATAAATTAGGAATAATTTAGGAAGTACAAAGTGTTTAACCTTTCGGAAGTCCTTCTACGGACAGGAAGCTCTTTGGGAAGCGTAGCTCAAGTCAGGATAACTAGTTAGTTGCCCCACTTAGGTCAAAATTAAGTAAAGAGTTGTCGAGCAGCTTCGCGGGTTATGCTACGAATAGGTAATAAAGCCAATACACAAAGGTGTACATAATTGGTTTCGTGTGTAATGTTGTAATGTGGAAAGATGAAAGGCAACGGCAAAGGAGCGCTTCCATATAATACAGGACGTGATCTGGATGCTCAAACGTTGGCTTGCCGCAAAAATCGAGAATACTTTATCCGGCACTAAAGGGAAGAATTCTTTAAAAATTCAATTAGTTCGAACTTTTACGTTGTCTGACTCGTCGGTAGGCCTGGATAAATCTCAATCACATAACCAAATGGCAATTTAGTTTTTTACCCATCAAGGATTTAATTGGAACTTTTAATTTCTTAATGAATAAAAACATTATTATGAAAAAGATGAGCTTGATTAATTATATTTAAAAAATGCATCCCTAATTGGAGTAAGAAGTATTTATCCAGTTGAGGAAGTTTTAAATGAGCTCAGTTTAAAGTTGCTAGAACCATTAGTGTGTTAATTCAAGTTGAACTACTTGCTTCGAGCAATTATTTATTTAATACTTTTACCTAAACACAGCGGTTTACAACTAATTTCTTTATGACCACACATGTTACATTTAGTTTGCAACTTTAATAACTTCCTTAAAAACGATTTAGTTTAGATTTGGGACAAAACTCAATTTAAATTAACAAGATTGGATACATTTATAAGCAGGTTATGTTAGGCCTAATTTATTTTGTGTGATAATATGTATGAGGGCAATGCTGAAGGCATTGTTGACCAACGGATAACCTAATAACAAACCGCGACTAATGAAATCGCACCACTACATGTTAAACCAAGCATCGCCGACGTCCCGTCAACACAACGGATACGCTTTCACCAGGGATGAGGGTGCACGATCTGTTTTTGCAATGTTAATAACAGGTGGCTCTGGCTTGCTCGTAACATTTTACACAATGGCATTTGTTTTGTCATTCAGCGTGTATATAACTAATTAGGCTCTCAAAAATACTAGTGTTTCATTATTCTCATCTCTTAAAATAAATCTTTGTTCAAAACTCTTACGAAATGAATACGTCATTAACGTTGATTTTTTTAATTAATAATTAAAATACTTATAATTTTATTTATTTATTTATTTAAGATTTTTATATGCAATTTTGAATACATCAATAATAAACAAATACGTAATATTTCTACTTTATCATAATATTTTCAGGTTCGAAATTTTAAAATTTATTATTCAATTGGTATTTTTGTTTAATCCACAAACAAAAGCGGTAAGCACAGTGATCAAAATTTTAGAGCCTTTATTTTATGCTCCAATATTTGTTTAGTTTAGTTGTAAAATATTCCACGTTACATTATTTGCGCTTTTAACACCTACTAATTTTGAAACCTTTTTTACCTATCTGTACATACAGAGTGGCCCACCGAAAACTTCAACAGCCGGGTTTTGGTATTTTACTTCAATTTTTGTAAAAACGCTCGGATAGGTCGATTTTGGTTTTCAGGGGGACGCATTATGAGATGGATTTAGGTACTCTCACGTCCCACCCTTAAGAGGGGGGCGATAACCCCCACATTTCTTAAATGGCAACAGGGGTTGAGTAATATATCATTTGAAAGCTGCTTTTATTTAGAATTCAACTGTATGAATAAAATGAAAATCTATCGATTCGTTTAAAAAAAAATCGAATTCAAAAAGTATTTAAAATAATTGGTAAAAATAAATTAATTAAAATTACAGTGACAGATTATTTTTCATTCAGATGGTGAAACTTAAAGTCCTATAAAAGTTTTACACGAATGTCATCCCTTTTACTTCAACCACCCTGAATCTAAAAGCACAATAATAATTATTTTAACTACAAAAATTATTATTCTTAAAATTTAAAGTCCAAATATTCATTTCTGTAAATTTCAAACATTTTACACTGGTTTTGTTTATAGGATATTAAAGAAAAAAGAAAGAAATGAGCAAAAAGTAAAATGTAATTGTATTTTAACAGATAAAAAGGAACTTTTAAATAATAATTTACTTTTCAATGAATTAATTGTTCGAAATGACTACCACCAACTTCCATACAAAAATAAAGAGATTTTGTTCAAAATACCGTCGAACATTCTGCAGCATTTCAGGCGTGATACGACGGCATTTATTGACAATACGCTGTCTTAAATCATCCAAAGATGCTGGTTCAGTAGCGTAGATTGTGTTCTTTAAGTGGCCCCACAGAAAAAATCCAAAGGGGATAGATCTGGAGACCTTGCTGGCCATTCAATGCTGCCACGCCTACCAATCCATCGAAGAAATCTGTGGTTTAAATACTGACGTACCGGCAGCGCAAAATGTGGCGGAACTCCATCCTGTTGAAATACCAACTGATCCTCGAGGTAGCCCTCACCATTTTCCATTATGTCAGTAAGTAATGGATCAATGAGGTCTTGTAGTAACTCCAAATACATTGCTCCATTTAAATTATCGGGCAAGAACAAAGGGCCAACGATTCGATCACCATAAATGCCCGCCCAAACATTTAGTTTCTTTGGATATTGGGTATGTACTTCTTGGAATATCCCAGGTTTGCTATCTGCCCATTATCGACAGTTGTGGCGATTAACTGTACCATTTAATAAAAAGTGCTACCATCCGAAAAGCAAATGTTTAATAAAAAATTTGGATTTGTAGCGGCGCTTTCCGACGTTATTTCACAAAACTCTAAGCGGCGGTCAAAGTCATCTTCATTCAGTTTCTGAGCTAGTTGAATTTTGTATGGGTGGAATTTATGGTGTTTCAAAATTCGCTGAATGCTGGTTCTACTAATACATGTTACAATAGCCAATTTTCTCGTGTTTAATGTTAGATCAATGGCCACTTGTCCCAAATCCCCTACTTCATTATCTTTGTTCCGTACTGGATTTTCAGCACGCCTCTTTTTATTTTTGACGGACCCAGTTTCTTAAAATTTTTCGATTAAATCCAAAACTTATCTTACACTTGTTTGTTTGTCTTCATGTTGTTGATTAAACACTTCGGTCGCTCTTTGAACACAGTTATTATTTAAAAAAAAGAGGGCTACAATTTCAACCCTTTCTGCAATTGAATATTCCATAATTTTTAATTTAAGATTATTAAATGCCGAATGCATGTTTGCTTTAAAAGTAGTTGATAAACACAATTTTTAAGTAAAGTGGCTATAGCCATAAAACATCTGCCAAAATAAATTTAATTTTTGGCTATTGTTGTTAAAGTACAATAACATTTTACTTTTTTCTAATTTCTTTCTTTTTTCTTTAATGTCCTATGAACATAACCAGTGTAAAAATTTTGAAATTTACAGAAATGAATATTTGGACTTTAAATCTTAAATGAATAATACTTTTTGTAGTTAAAATAATTATTATTGTGCTTTTAGATTCAGGGTGGTTGAAGCAAAAGGGATGACATTTATGTAAAACACTATCTGAAAGAAAAATAAACTGCATTTTTAATTAATTTATTTTTACCGATTATTTTAAATACTTTTTGAATTCGATTTATTTTTATGATAAAACGAATCGATAGATTTTTATTTAATTCATACAGTTGAATTCCAGATTTAAGCAGCTTTAAAATGATACATTACTCAACCCCTCTTGCCGTTTAAGAATTGTAGGGGTTAACGCCCCCCGCTTAAGGGTGCGACGTGAGAGTACCTAAATCCATCTCATAATGCGTCCCCTTGAAAACCAAAATCGACCTATCCGAGCGTTTTTCCAAAAACTGAAGTAAAATACCAAAACCGGATTGTTGAAGTTTTCGGTGGGCCACTCTATATATGGGATGAGAATTATTTTTAGTAGACTATAGATAGTAGGCAGTTGATGAAGTAGTAACCAAATGAGACACTTTTATAAAAATAATATATTTTTATATAAATTATTTGTTCTCTCATTTAGGTCTATTAAAAGAACCTTATGGTATTTTGCTGAGTTTTCGTTTATTATTTATAAGATTCATGAGCGTTAAAGAATACAATACAGTTAAATTAAAATACATTATTAAAATTTCATTACCCAAAAGAAAACGAAGCACAAAATTACAAAATGCGGAAGAAGATTATCTTTCAATAAACATTTTTTTGTCAAACATGAAATAGGTAATAAAAAATAGTAATTTAGATTTTTTAGTAACAGAATAATATTTTTTTCTTAAATTGTCTGTATCATTTCTAAGAATTTTGGTTTTTCTAAATTTGATTCTTTAAAAAAAATTAACTTCTTCAAAATCGAAATTGCAGTTTCCTTCATAATATTCTTACAGTACCCCCTATGCTGTTTTATCTTTTTAACTAAATGTTATTTAGTTTGGTCAACATAATAATGAATAATCTTGACCAATGTAACATACATAATATTATACACCAACTCAGTTATCAATTTTATATTTTTTGTTTTTGTGTTAATATTATACAGGATGTTTCACGTTTTAAAGCGCATTATCACCTCCATTTTAATTAACTTTCCACTTCATCTCTGAGTGATTGTTAATTTTATCTATGTTAAAGCGCATGCCTGAAATTGTCACCCGTAAATGATTTGTCTGATTCAAACCAAGTGAATCGTCGGTGAGATTTTGACACATGCGCTTCTAGAAAAATGAGATTTGAGGGGCCCGATTCCTGAATCTCACAGGTTTAATGTCAATTTTATCTCAAATGGCGCATGCTTGAAATTCGCCTAATTCAGACCAAGTGAATTTAAATTCGTCAGTGAGATTTTCATACATGCGCTTTGAGAAAGATGAGATTGACATTCTCACGGTGAGATTTCAGGAATATTTTAGCTCATAAATCACATTTAATAGGTAATATTCTCCTTTTATCACCGCGAGTACTTAATTTAAACGTTTTTTTTTTACTTTTACTCGTTTCGTGTAGTTCATTAAATTCCACCAGAGGGCGTCTGGAATCTAAAAATCGCCAATAATAATTTTAATAATATAATAAGTAAGTAGGAAGATGATTTCTTGGGTTGAGGACAAAATAAGTTATATTAGTGGGGTTAAATAAAAATTTTTGTTTGAACTGTCTTTTTTTTCAAAAAAATCGAAGAGAGGAGTTTCGGAATTCTTTCGCAGCGCCTCTATCGGAAATTACAAGAAGTATTTCAGAGTTACAAAAAAGATAACCAAAGTCACTAGTGTAGCAATGATAGATTTTCTAAACCACTAATATGAATGATATGAATATATAATTTACGTTAAACTATTCATCTTCATTATTTTGTAGATTTTTTTCAGTATATTTTACCAATAAAACTGCAACGCTTATATTTTCTTATTTATTATTAAATCTTGATTTAATTACAATAAAAAATACTCCTAATTGAAAACGATTTCTTGCAATTTTTATCACGTAAATACCTATGTGCCAATTTAAAAATATTAAATCGAAATAAAGATCGGTATTTTATTTTAAAATTGGATAATAGTAGAGTAGAGGACACGTAAATCACATTATATCGGTTAGGTCGACGAAATTGGTAAATGGAAAAGTAAAACCGATGAACTGATCAATCAAGGAAAATATTGATTAGTTTCAAAAATTACTAATAAATCATTACAAATTTTAGGTGTATTACTGAAAAATTAAAAAAATATATTTTAAGTATTCAGAATTTGTTTTTATTAGAATAATATGTTTTAAATTGAAGGGCTCGGTGAAAAAACCGGAAAACTACAAAAATATATCAATTCTTATGAAAACGGAAATTCAGATTTTTCTCTGAGCGAATGGATGTAAAGCGATGCCTAAAAAGAAGAAGTCAACTAAGGAGACGAATTAGTATTGAAAATAGTGCTGCAGTCTTCTAAATATAGTTGGAATAACTATTATACAGGGTAGTCCATTTAACCTGAATAGTGAGAATACATACAAAAGTAGGAGTTTTAGAAAAAATATTTCCACTAAAAATTGTTTACTTGGAAAGGAGCCAGATATAATGGACATAGTTATTTTTCATCCTTCATATTCCAACCCCAACATTTTGGAAAATGAAAACGCATGTTTTTAGTAGATTCCGAATTTAGCGGAAAAAGGAATAAAATATTGTTTGCAGTAATTTTAAATGTCATTAAAAAAACTAAGTTGCGGTTAGATTTACCATGAAGAACTCCTCTGAGTGAAAAAATAATAACTATTTCAAATTAAACATTAATTTGATCTACGTAACTTTTTTGTATAATGTGGTTTATGTATTAACCACTGTTCCTGAATGGCAAATACACTATTTTTAAGTTTAACATATACTATATTGATCTGAGGTAATTATTCTGTCACCCATGCGATTTAATTAATTTTAATTGTTTGTATTGCTAACTGTTTTTGACATATATGTTTATTTACTATAGTTCTGAAGAAGCTGGCGAACGTACAGCGAAATGTTAACAAAAGTCATGTAAAAAGTCTGAATAAAAAATTGTCCGAATTAGCCGACTATTCTTTTCTTTTCTTATTATCAAACTACGGATACGAAACCCCCTTTTGAATTTAAAAATTATTTTCTAAAGCTTTTACCTTAGGAGTAGGTCCCACTCTTTAGGTTAAATGAACCACCCTGTATATCTAAACGGTTTAAGCCGTTTTAATTAAAATATCAAATAGGACACTTACGATAAATTAAAAATGAAAGAAACTGTCTGTACCTACTCTATCATGAATCCAAACTTGTTGTCGTAACTAGAAATTTAGCAAAATAGCAAGTTTAAATATACATATCAGAATATTTTACAAACATTATTATTAATCCTATTGTTCCATACATTGAGTAAGCTTATGAAATTTTAATTGTTATTGAATTAGTTTCTCCCCCTCTATCCAAGCTAGGAAATTATAATTCAGTTATTTAATAATAAGTTAATTACCTTATTGGCTGATTCCTTTACTAGGTGTAGTTTATAATCATCCTTCCTACTTTTACCAGATACCAGATGCTTTTCTTATTCCAGTTAAAAATACGTATTATTTAAATCTTAAATAATTAAAATTGTATTTTTTAATTTTCCACAAAGACTACTTTTTCGTTTTTAAAGAGAATTGTACCTAAGGTCAATACAGCGCGTTTTTCTTTTAATTTGTCAACTATAAACACTCTAAAAAAATCTTAAGTAACGATATTTCTGGTCTTTGTAAATGCGATTCTATCCTCTTAATCGAGTTTTTTCTTCAATAAGAGCAAAAACCTATGCAGTCCAATATCCCATGAGACACCCTGTATATAAAAAAATCAATTCCTTTTAGAAATAAAAAAATGTACTTTTAATAATATACCGAGTGTACACGAAACTAGGGCCACACCTGTTAGTTCTATATTTATGAAAATAAAAATTTGATATTTTACAATGTTTTATATGCCATAAGAAAACGCATTTATAAAATTCAAAACAATTGTCTATAAAATTTGCTGTAGTATTTAAAACATCCATGTGCGTTGTCCATATAATGACTTTAATGCCTTTAATGCCTTTAATATCCTTAAAACTTTCAAAATTAAAACTTTAACAATAAAATCGAATTTTATTACATTGATGAAGCATCGCAAATTTTTATTATTAATCTAGTTGGAAAGTTTTATGACACAGCATAAAAATATTTTAATTTCCTATTACAGAATGAATACTCACTAACATAAAAAGTTTTTCAAATATAAAAACAAAAACAATAGCTTATTTATTTTATATTTATTTCTCTAATGATAAGGATTTAAAATTTTAAAATATACTGAGTGAAAAAGCATTTTAAATTACATGTTTGAACTTCCTGCTCTTAATTTAACATACCAAAGCGAGCAAGGTTTTAATTTTTGATGAACAGGAGTTGTTAAAAATTTTAATTCAAAATGGAAACGAAATATAAAGCTACTATTTTTTATATTCTTCATAAGTTACAATCGTGATATTTTTATATGATTTATAAGATTTTACTTCTTGTATTTTTTTTCGAAAAGTGTCATTTTAAATCAGCAAAATATTTTAAACAGAATAAGAGTTGCAACTACAGTATAAATTGTTTCTTAAAAGAATCATGTTTTAATTAGAGTAATATATTTGTATCACTCTTTTGTAGTGAAAAATATTATACTTTTTAAGTAATATTCCTACAACCTACTTCTATTACACTTCAATTACCGCTTCTCTCAATTATTTTATTATTCATTTAAAAGTAAAGTACATTTTTACCTTTAAAAATTATGAATGCTATTTTATTAATTGAATTATTAAAAAAGAAACTTGTCTTTATATTTTGCGTAATTTTTTAAATCAATGGAAGTTTCTGATCAAAATTACAGCCCTTTAATTTCAAACTTTTAAGGTAAATTATTTGCCCAGAATCCAGGTATAAAGCTACTTTTTCAAATGTAGAAAGAATATTTTATAATAATTATTTATATAGACTCCACCAAAAAATGGAACAAACCTAGCCATCTTTACATTCCATAATTGTAACATTCTTACGTTCGATCTTCACCAAATTCGAACTTTGTCACTTTCGAGCTTTATCGAGTAAAGTAGGTTCGAACTTCATCGAACTAAAGTGGCACACAGGTGACAAGGCAACAAAGTGTGCAAATGGGAACTCCAAAACAGTTTAGAGTTTAGAAAATTAAAAAAGTGGAGGTTTTCATTTACAAAAATCTATGTTTTAAATTCTGGCAATCGTGAATATTTTGAGGGTACGATGATGGAGAGTAAGTATTTATCTTTGTTGGTACCATATGTGCCAAAATACAAAAATGAAAATATCTATCATCACCAAGATTCTCAATATCTCTTCTTTGTGATTTCTTGCGGTATTTCATGTATGAAGATCCGGATAGAGTTAAATATTTGGAAATGATCACCTGCATAGAAACGGTGTCTAACAGTGTCTAATCGCTACCGCATTCTTGAAAACACTCTAGCTAAAATTATACTCAAGGTGCTTTAAAGTATCTGCAAAAAAACTATTGTCCTAATAGATTTCGTCATAAGGGGGTCCAAAATGAAATAATATTGTAAATTAGGTCAGATCAAATTAAACATACAGGGTGGTGATAAAGTTTGGAACCAAGGTCATAACTTCCGTAAACATTTTTTTTGTAAAAATCGCTCGGACAGGTCAATTTTTGTTTTAAAAATGCCATCTTTTGGAATGAAAAAAATATTCATGACGTCACTGATAACTTCACTATGACGTCATCATCAATTTTTTTAAATGGAAACTCCTACTTTTTTTACACATTTTTCATAGACCTTTTTATCATATTAATGATCACATAAAAATATTTAAAAAAATTTCAACCATTTTTGAAAAAATAAATAAATTTACTCAAAAAAAAATTTTTAAATAGTTGAGTAAAACTCTTGAGTCTTCTTGTATCTTTAATTCTCAATGAAAATATTACAAAAAAAAGTAAATTTTTAATTTACAAGTAACAAATTTTAACGAAAATGTTCAAATTGTTCCCCATTGACCATTTGGCATTGTCCCATTCGAGTGTAGACATTCTGAATACTATTGTTAATAGCTTCTTCGTCAATTTGTTGCAATTCCGTCCTAATTCTAAGCTCCAATTCTTGTAAATTATTAGGTCTATTGAAATAAACTTTTGATTTTAAATGTCCCCACAAAAAAAATCTAAGGGCGTTAGGTCAGGAGATCACGGAGGCCATTCAATTGGTCCCCTCCGACCTATCCATTTGTTGGGAAACGTTGTGTTAAGGAATTCTCGCACCGCCCTGCCAAAGTGTGGAGGAGCCCCATCTTGTTGAAACCAAATGTTTTGGTTAGGAATGTTGCGATTTTCATAATTGGGGAAAATACGAAGTAAAACTGGTAGCAAATCAGTCCTCAAAAAATTCAAGTATCTTTCGGCAGTAAGGTTTTCATTAAAAAAGTAAGGTCCTATAAAACGTCTGCCAATTGCCAATCATTCCCACCCATACATTTAACTTTCCCTGTCTTTGACTATGGGATTCTACGGCCCAATGAAGATTTTCATGACCAATACCTACAATTATGTCGATTCACTGATCCATTCAATTGAAAGGTAGCTTCATCGGAGAAAATTATACTACTTAAAAAATTTGGATTTTGATCACATCGCGCCTCATTTCTTCACAAAATTGTAGTCGGCGATCGGGATCATCTTCATTTAACTCTTGTATGAGTTTTATTTTGTATGGGTGATACTTTTCCTTTTTTAATAATTTTGCGACATAGGAATGATCCACATTATTATTTCTTGAAATATCTCTTGTTGAAATATTGGGATTTTCTTCAATCGCAAGTAATAAATTTAATTTGGTTTCTTCATTCACTTGAGGCCGTCCTTGTCGAGGCAAATCTCCTACAGATCCTGTTTCTGCAAATTTGGTAACTAACTTACTTACTGTAGATCTTGAGATTTGCGGTCTATTTGGATATTGCTCATTAAACAAAGCACAAGCTTCCCCATGGGTTCTTTTTCTATCGCCGTATCCTACCATAATTAAAATTTCGATTCTTTCGCGTTCGCTTAAACGAGGCATTTTTAATTTCGCAAAACTTAATAATTGTTGATTATTATTAAACAAACGAAGTAAGCTATTCAAGCATTGGTAAATGGATTTAAAATTTTATTTGCTATACAAAATAACGTAAACTAAAGCACTTTTTTAAAGGCAATTTTTATATCAATAAATTTTGAATATCAAAAGCTTTTTCAAATTTATAATAAATTACAATTTTATTTAAAGTGTATTATTACTCAAACATTTTATTTTAATTACCTTTTTCATTAAAAGTTATTTAAAATTAGTTTTAAGAAAATTCCAATTGTGTAAAGAAGAACAATTCGAATATTTTCAATAATAATTTGTTATTTTTAAACTAAAAATTACTTTAATTTATTTTTCTTACCATATTTTCATTGAGAATTAATAATTTTTTTTTTGAGTAAATTTTGGTTGAATTTTTTTTAAAGATTTTTTTGTGATCATTAATATGATAAAAAGGTCTATGAAAAATGTGTAAAAAAAGTAGGGGTCTCCATTTAAAAAAATTGATGATGACGTCATAGTGAAGTTATCAGTGACGTCATGAATATTTTTTTCATTTTAACAAGATTTCC
This sequence comes from Stenus bimaculatus, assembly GCA_963971135.1. Lineage (NCBI taxonomy): Eukaryota > Metazoa > Arthropoda > Insecta > Coleoptera > Staphylinidae > Stenus > Stenus bimaculatus. Next base: position 63,471,692 of record OZ020180.1, on the reverse strand, counting down.
CAACAAATGGATAGGTCGGAAGGGACCAATTGAGTGGCCTCCGCGATCTCCCGACCTAACGCCCTTAGATTTTTTTTGTGGGGACATTTAAAATCAAAAGTTTATTTCAATAGACCTAATAATTTACAAGAATTGGAGCTTAGAATTAGGACGGAATTGCAACAAATTGACGAAGAAGCTATTAACAATAGTATTCACAGTGTCTACACTCGAATGGGACAATGCCAAATGGTCAATGGGGAACAATTTGGACATTTTCGTTAAAATTTGTTACTTGCAAATTAAAAATTTACTTTTTTTTTGTAATATTTTCATTGAGAATTAATAATTTTTTTTTTTGAGTAAATTTATTTTTTTTTTTCAAAAATGGATGAAATTTTTTTAAATATTTTTATGTGATCATTAATATGATAAAAAGGTCTATGAAAAATGTGTAAAAAAAGTAGGGGTTTCCATTTAAAAAACTTGATGATGACGTCATAGTGATGTTATCAGTGACGTCATGAATATTTTTTTCATTCCAAAAGTTGGCATTTTTAAAACAAAAATTGAACCGTCCGAGCGATTTTTACAAAAAGTTTTTTTACGGAAGTTATGACCTTGGTTCCAAACTTTATCACCACCCTGTATATTGGGTTGTACGGAAAGTCATTTCGTTTTTTTTTTAGTGAGAATGAAAGACGATTTTCTTATAGTGCATACATATTTTATTCAATTATATATTGTCCATTTTGGTCCTATACTTGTTGCCATCTTTCTGGCAGTAGCATAATACCACGTTCATAAAACTTCTGATCTTTACTGGAAAAAAATGATCCAAGTGATTTTTAACGTCCTCGTTTGAAGTAAAGGTTTGGTCTTCTAAAAAATTTTGTAGAGATCGAAACAAGTAATAATCCGAGGTGCCAGATCTGCAGAATATGGTAGGTGTGGTAGTACATCCCATCCAAGCTTTAAAAACTTTTGGCGAGTTACCAAACTTATATGAGGAACAAATTTTTTTCTGGAAGAACATGTAGAACCTATATATCGAGTTTTTAAATTAAACCAACGCGTTTCACGTGATCATGAATGGTTGAATTCGATAAATTTAAACTGTCAGGAATTGTTATTTGGCGGTTTGCATCAATCAATGTCTTTATTTTATCTTCATCAGTTTCAACAGGCCTTATAGAACGTAGTGCATCTTCAACATGAAAATTGCCGGAACGAAATTTTGCAAACCAGTTTTGGCACTAGCATTCTGTCAGTACATCTTCTCCATACACATCCAATCATTTTTTTCTTGTTTGAACAGCATTTTTACATTTTCTTTAATAAAAAAGTAAAATATGCCGAAAATGCCGCTTTCAACTTTCTACATTTGATATGGCACCAAACAAAAACTATTATGCAGAATCAAACAAAATTTTTCACAAAAAAGTGTTGCTATATCAGCTGTAAAAATATATAATGACAATGCGGCTTAAGTGTCAAGCTGAGCCTGGAAAAATACTAGTAAGTCCTCTGTTGGGAAAAAACGAAATGACTTTCCGAACAACCTAATAAAATTCTCTTGGAGTAAGCTTAAACGGTATCCAAAATATTTCTGGTTATTTATCAACTCAAAAAGAAATGTTTCTAGTATACCAGTAGAAATATATTATGTAGACAGTCAATGCTCTAAAAATCCTGCTAATATTGCCAATGCATTTACAGAAGTTTTTAAATCCTCGTACGTAACAAATTGACCACCTTCATATTCAAGCAATAATACGAGTATCATGACTACTATAGGTAATATGCTTTATTCTGGAGCTCATATTTAGGAGAAAGTAAAGGTGTAGATCTATACCTGGCTATTTTATGTAAGCCGCTGTGTCACGTATTTACTTTGATTATTAAATCTGATACTTGGAAGAGAGTTCTCATTGCACCTGTTTTAAATCACGGAATAAAAATAACTTTAGAAACTATAGACCAATAGCAGTATTGAATAATTATTCAAAAATATTTGAATCCCTTCTTGGTGGGACAATCTATAGTTCGGTAAAGGCTAAGATATCGTCTTATCTACATAGTTTCATGTAAAGACGATCTACTACCAGTAATTTAGTTTAGTATCACTGAAGCCATGTCTAATGCCATTGATCTTAGGAAACAAATAGACGTAGTTTATATAGACTTGATCAAAACTTCCGATAGAATGTATGACAATATTCCTTTTAATCGCCTGGATGAAAACGGTGTACCTCAAAACAGGATAAATGTTATAAACTCATATCTGTCTAAAAGGACACAAATGGTTCAAACCTGCGATGTTTCTTATGATCAGTGAGTGGCATCAATTGGTCGCATTTGAGACCACTTCTTTTGTCCATCTTCATCAATAGTGCTTGTGATGTGATTGTTTGTGATATACTCCTTTATGCTGATGATGTAAAGTTGATAATTGCGAGTATGATTGTGAAAAGGTTCAATCCAATTTGTTTAAATTTTCGGTGTTGTGTAAAGTCTTGAGTTACATGTAAAAAAGTGTGGTCTAATGATATTTTCATTTATGCTCTCGTAATTCACTCTTTAATTATTAACATAATTTTAACTTTTTTAAAAAATGGGGTCTGCTCGTTCGTAAGGTTGATGAATGTACTTTATTATATATAAAAAAAGAAAATTAAAAAGTATTAAAAAATAACGTGTCCAGGACTACACAAGCAAACGTCTAAAAATGCACCGGGATGATTGCTCTTTTTTAAGTATAGAACTTACCCGTGTTTTAAAATGTCCAACTGTGTGTTGAATTAAGATTTCTGTCAATTATAAGAATATAAGAACCTACTTAGCATTTATCTCTATAAACTTACATTAGTCACGATTATATGTTTTTGAAAAATCTTTACTCTAAATTTCCTCGCTTGGTCTCTAAAAATCCATTTACTTTTTACTATAAATAAATAAATATGCGGCACAACTTGTTTGTGGAACAGCACCTTAAACACTATGAATAAAATAGGTAATACTTTGAGGCTAGATACTAAAAAACTTATGGTAAATAGATAATATTAAACGAAAAAATCTAACAAGCTATAAGTCTTTATTTGATAATATTAAAGGATATTAAAAAATGCTGTAAGTATATTGTTGTTAACTTTTAAATAAACATTCGTCTAATGTTAATAATAAAGTAGTTAAAGTTCAAATAGAGACATTAGTGGTGAAACAATAAATTTCAGCGAGGACAGGAGGGTGTTTAATTTCAAATTGCCATACATTTTGTAATGTTAGTGGGAAGTAAGATCAGATAAAATTGTTTTAGTGATAGAAGAGAGGAAAGGCCGGTATTTGTTTGGTGCGCTATCGGAGGTAAAGCAATAAGCATTCTATAATATGTAGCAAGGAGAGGTTTGACTGTAATTCAGGTCTCTGCTAACGGCAGGGGTAGAAAAGGGCCAGATTAAATTTGTAAATTACAATATAATCAAATTAACTTTCACCCCCCTCTTGTATACTCGGTTTTATTTATACTTATGTGTGAAAAGCGGGATGCACGTAAATTTCCCAACAGAACTCTTAAACACGAAATTACCCTCCTAGTGATAACGTGCTTGTGATGAGAGATGGAAAATGCGCGCTTCCGCCGAAGAATGCAAGCGAGCGACCGTAAACAATTTATTGCTGGAAATAATTCCCAATTCGCAGATTTATTAGTTTATCCGCAAGAAATTTGTTTAAATCGAAAACTTTTTTTTTCGCATGTGTTCCAGGAATGATAAGCGTTTAAAAACGGTGCGAATCCGTTTTCCTGAGAGCCTAGAAATGTTTTGTTGGCGTTTCAGAAACGATATATTTTAAAAGTTTGCCTCGTAAATCATCGTGAGAAGTCAAAGGTGAAAACGCAGATTTAATTTTAAACTCTATTATAACGTAGTACGGCACGGCACTTCTGACCTCTCCCTCCTCGTTTTACTTCAGCTATCAGCTTGCTTACTCGCTGCTCAAGATATTCCAAAACGAAAATAACTCGAAACATTACGCCTAAACTTTTCGAAGTTGTCTTTCGTACTTTGCCTTTGTTTATCATTTCATTTAAAATATAATCATAATAGAGAAAATTTATCCTATTCATTTTAAAGTCTTTTGTGAAAATTTTCTATACCTAAATACAGATTAATTATTTGTTGTTTTATTCATTCTGCGCCACAATGCGAAAGAATCAAAATACTTAAAAAGAAAAACAGCAATCATTAAAATATTTTTATGTCAAATTTACATGAAAAATGTAAAAATTCGGTTTGTGATTTTTTTTCGTTTTTAGTTCAAGAGAAATTCCAAGCACGTACGTGTAAAAAATCTCACTGCTCGCTAGCCACAAAACGGCGAAGGGGGAAACAATTAGTAACCATGAAATTACATTCGTTTCCGTGTACAGAAATAATTACATCAATGAATTCTAAAGCTTAGAAAAATGTTTAGTACTTTGTAAATATTTATTTTGTGTCAAGGATCAATAAATTACCACGTATACATGCAGGATTGAATTTTATGAGTTTGAATACTTACTGTTTATTTTTATTATAATTTAAATAGTAACGAAATTAGTTTCAACATACTAGCGTTAAGTGGCGCTACAGCAAATTTTAGATTATGCTTACATCTTATTGTTTCTAATGACAATAATGTTTTGCACATACTTCAGGCTCCAGTCAATGTTCAAAGTGTAAACATCGGATGTTTTCAGAACATCTTAGAAAAACCCGATTTAATTCTGTTAGAACTGCGTGCTCACATAAAGTATACAAATATATTCGATTCTTCATTCGTAGTAGTTATTGGACATCGTGTCTCAAAATACCTAGCACGTTATTGCTAGCTTTAATATGTATATCAACCCGGCGCATTCACCATAATAAGTTATTGGTAGTGAAAAAATGAGTTTATACTCATAAGCAAAAGCATAAACTACGGGTTTATACTCAATATCGAATGAATAAATACAGTTAGTTCGAAAAAGTACATGCTTCTTAACTTGAACATGGGGTTTGTATAATTAATTTTGTTTTTATTAATCAATGAAAATTAAATCAATATTATACTGTTCTAATAGGAGCAAAAGTGATTTTTTTTATGGCTAGTGCTCTGCCAAAAAAGGCACTTTTGCTCCAAATAAAGGATACTATTTTTTCTTTAAATGTCGAATACTGAAACAAAAATTAATTAATATTTTTAACTTTGCACACGATCTTTTCTATTGAATGTCTATAATATTTGATTCTCTCATAATTTTGACATTTGACACACGTCATTTGAATTTAAATGTTTTAAACATTATAGCCTGTATTCAGCGACCGTGATGAAAATTTTAGAGACGTCGTTAACGTTAATCACGTTTTTAAAAAAATATTTCTTATGAAGAAATATTTTTTAATCACGTGTTTAACGTTAACGACGTTTCTAAATATTTCATCAAGGTCGCTGAATACAGGCTATTATATTTCCACGAAAAATATATTTGTTGTTTGTAGACAAAATGTAAGTTAAACTTAACTTTATAGAATTTTTTTAAACAAGAATGAAGGATTTCTTGCAGTTTTAATTATCTCAGAAATTCAATGCATTCCGCCAGATGGGGCAGAACCTATTAAAGCGGCATCAGGTGTACTAGTACCTACAAAATCAGCACTTATTTATTAAGTTGCATATAACAAATTTATTAAATGGTGCAACGATAAAGCTGTAACACATAACACAGTTTACTAAAAATGCAAAAATTACTGCACTGCACTGCAAATTTCTACCACTAAAACTACACTTTACTATACACTAACATTTGATAATTAGAAGAAACATGCATAGATTAGGTATAAAAACAAACTTAATTTTACTTTCTTATATTATAGTTTACCTAAATTAATTTTAAATTAATTAATATATTTTACACATATCCATTTTAAAATGCTTAAAATACCTGCTGTATAAAAACTAAAACGACAGCCGCCAAAATCTTTTGCTATCTTGTTCTGCAAAACTAGTTTGACAGCCTAGACATTGAAGTCCATGCTTAACGATGCTTAACCTCTCGTTGTGTCAAATAATGTTACGGTTTAGTGACGTTTGAAGAAACAATTATTAATCAATTGGGAATTTTAAGAACCCGCTCGCCCTTTGGTGGCAAAAATATGAACTTCTATATTCGGTACTTTTGCGATTTAATGCATTTGTACAAGTTTTTTGAGCTTTACTGAAGCTTTAAATAATAAATCTATTTGTGTTTTGTTAAATATGTAGTTAAAAGGTAAAATAATGCATTTTAAACACAATTTTTAACACTGACAAGTACCGAATATCCTCCATTTATACCTATAAGTAGTTAAAATTCCCAATAATAATATTTACATACAAGGTGTTTCATTTGTAGGCTCCACAACCATATTCCAAACCAAAGGGGTAAAAATTGAACAATCATCTACACCTACAGTACTAGGAATTTTTTTCTTGGTTTGAATTATAAAATATGAAGTATTTTGAAAAAATTTTACTCAATGACCACCATTTTCAAGACTTTATATTTATCGTACTTCTTATAATTTTACTTGACTTTTATTTTGGCAAATTTTTAATTTTAAAAACTAATTTTTTTTGCTAAATTATATGATACTTGACTTATTCATTTATTTTCTAATTATGGTTTACGATTCAATTTATTTTCAAAAATTAATATATTTTCCGAAGGAAAACAAAATTACCATTATACATCTACAAAATGTTAAAACGCTTATAATTATAAAAATATGTTACTTTTTCATATAGTGGGATGCAATAAACTTAAATTTACCTAATAGTTATTAAACAAGTATTTTTTATTTATAGGTATTATTTTAATTAATGAAGAATGAATTTTGCGCGCCGAAACGTCCTCGTGCCGAACAGGTCTCGCCGAAATGTCCTAGATCGTGTATCTCTAACTTCAGGAATAGATTCTTTGACCTATTTTAAGATTAAAAGGAAGAATAAAATGTTTTTGTAAAAATTCTCCATTTTCGAAATAAGGTGTTAAAGTTTCTTCATTTTTTCAATTTTTCACGTAAATCCTGTATTTTTAAACCCAATTATCATTTAATAAAACTGCGAAATCAAATCAATTGTAAGGGTGCAGTTTCTTTCGTGGGAATGGACCCCTATTTGCTAGAGCTATTCATTAAACCCGAACTTTTTAAGGTTCGACCTTTTTAACATAAAAGTTAGAACTGTTCCAAATGTTCGAACCTATTTATTATACATAATTGTGATTCCTGTCCTTTTATTTATTAATAGTGATAATTCCTGGGTTCAGGACAATTAAAGACGATCATTTGCTGTACCTTTTATTACAGCGACATGTTTCGGGAAAGTTTTTTCCCTTTCTCAAGCTGGAAGTGGAATATTTTACATTTAGTTACATTGTTTCGTTTTTTTTTTTTTTTTTTTTTTATTATATAAAAAATTTTTTGTTACATTATTTCGTTTAAATTAAAATTTAAATTATATACACACCTTTTTTAATAATATTGGTAGAGCAAGTTGTTCTTAAATTACTACGTTTTTTGTTCAGATTAATGGACACAAGATGGCTGCCAATCAGGATTGATCTGTTAACGAATTATAAATTCATTAAATTTACTGCGTATTTATGAAATTAATTTGGTTTGAGTGACTTTTTGAATTTGATATATAGAATTTAATTATAATGATTTTCAAAAACTTTTATTGCTATTATAGCTAAAATATTAAACACGTGGATTAAGAAATTACTTACGAGACGTATGACATTCTCACTCAGCTGTACCGGTGCAAGTGACGCTATCCGGCTTGTGCACATTTTATTGAAAATCCGACTAGCACCATCCTGCGTTCAACAATCAACATTCTTTTTTATTTTTATTATTATAATAACAATGTTGGTTGCATAATATAATTCCATGTTCGTATTTGTACTAATTTTTATAATTATTTTTTTGTTTTGTTAGGTTGCATATTTTAATTTTTACAATGGTCAACATTTTTTTTTTTTTTTTTTTTTTTTTTGACGTATAATCTTATACTAAATAATATAATTTACATTTTCATTGTGTACTAATTAGTTAAGGTTAATAGTGCTTGATAAGATTCATGAAGATCATCAGTATCTGATTTTATATTTACATTATCTTTTTGTTTCTTAACATTGATCATCTCACTTATTAAACGTTTCCTCAAAATGTTTTCTCTATCTAATATGGATACCTTGTCAAACTTGAAGCTGTGTTTTTCTTTGAAATGGTGTAATGCTAATCCCGATTTATTGTTTTTGTCTTTGTTTTTATCTTTGCAATCGTATTTATGTTGTTGTAAACGCGTTTTCACATGTTGACCCGTTTGACCTATGTAACACCTACTACAATCCTGACAAGGTATCTTATATACAACATTTAAATCAAGCTCAACTGGTAGCTTGTCTTTAATTACACTATAAATATTTTTGATTTTGTTGTTGTTAAACATGGCTAATGAAACGATATATGGTTTGAAATTTTTTTTGATTTTTGCAGATATATTATGAATGTACGGAAACCTTGAGTACTTTTTGATCTCGTTATTATTTGGTTCTTTATCTTCAGTTGATGACCTCTGTAAACCCTCACCCCCCATCCTTAGCTTGTCTTTAACTTGATTATATATTCTATCTATTAATTTTTTTGGATAATTATTACTTTTTAATAAATTCACGATGGTATTTTTATTTTCTAAGTGAAAATCTTCATGACTAAGTCTCAGCATTCTATTAATTAACCCCTTTACTACCCCTAATTTCTGGGAAAATGGATGTTCAGAATCATAATTTAGTATAATATTCGAAGCTGTTGGTTTCCTATACCAATTTGTTTTTATTATATTATTTACGTTGGTCAGTTTTAAATCCAGGAATGATATTGTATTTTCCTTTTCTATTTCACAGGTAAATTTGAGCTTAGGATGGTAGTTATTAAAATCATTTAGTATCGTATGGATGTGGTTTTCTGTGACATCCATTTGTGTCTTTAATTTTATTAAACAACATCTCATAACTTCTAAACAAACAGGGAAGTAAAAAGGGCGGATACCGCCGAAAAAACAGCACCCTAATTGTTTTTTGAACTTTCGTAGTCTTTGGAAACATAGATGTTATGTTAAAAAATTGAGAAAAATAAAGACAATTTAACACGTCGTATTTCGAAAATGTAACTTTTGGTTAAAAATGTTATTCTTACTTTTTATCTTTGAACAGGTCGAAGAATCAATTTCAAAAGTTAGGGACACATGTTTACAAACACCTTGTATAAAACTTTATGGTCAAAATTTTTCTAGGCATATTCTATGACTTGGACTCAAAATAGATATACATTTTGACTTAACTTAATAAAAAACCACAAATTAGTCTGCAAGACACCAGACTCAAATCATTTGGAGTAGGAACTCAGTTAATTCAAGTTTACTTTAATCTTATAGAATATCGTTTTTTTTTTAAATTTCGTAAAAATGACCAAACTGGTCAATTATTATTTTTAAAGGGGCGACATCTTACGACAGTTTCCATTTTCTTCTTAAAACCCCCTACCCCTAGCACCACACCCCCAAAAAACTTAAATAGAATAGAGGGTCGAGAAATACCTTAAATTAAAAATCATTGAAACCTATAAGTAGGTTACTACTTTAGTTTACATTTATGGATTCGTTCAGAAGTCTCAAAAAGACCTTTAATAATTTAAGATATTACTTGACCTTCCATCTTACTTAAGATTTTTGGCTGTTGGTTAGTTTCTTCCCCTTTGAAATTAAATTTGACCTTTTTTTATTTTCTCGAAATTTACTATTTCAGAGAGGATATAAGCTTTAGTTGGGACACTCTGTACAAGAATTCTTGCCCACACCGAGCATCTGCTCTAATACACTTATAATTTTATGACGTGTATTATTTACTTCAAAATATATTTTAAATAAAGTATACCTATACTCTTTTTTATTCGCATCCTTACCCATTTCTCAGCTTTAGTAAGTGTCAATGACGCCCAGGGCCAGTTATTAAGTTTTAACATTAATATCACTAGAATAAGAAACTTAAAGAATAAGACCAATGAATGATTTATCATGATAATTTAACTTAAGGAAGCGCTTTGATTGCTTGTTAAAACTCAACTTTGGAATAATCAAGGCGAATTTAAATATTTTTGTTAATATTATCTTAAACTCTTACATTCTTATCTTTTAAAATAACCATAATAAAGTTGTAATAAAAAATTAACTTAGTTATTTTTTGCATTCCAATTGGATGGTTTTAATTTCAAAAACTTTAAACAATCAGCATCGTCGGGGCCTCGAATAAAACAATAATCTAGTTTCACAGTTGATTGCATTTCTATATATTATATTATACATAACTTGGAAGCCTTTATATTTAGATAGCCGTAACGGGCAAGTTTTGAAAATGAAAGTCAGCTAAAGTTATTGGCTCCGTCGTAATGGATTGGCTGCAGTTCAGGCATTAATTCCGGAATTATCGACGAAGGAAAATCCCGACCGAGATCGCAATAAATTCAAAACGTGTGGTCGGCATGAATTACACTTTTGATAGTTGTAATTGTTTGACGATACCGTGCGTGCCGGAAGCAAGCGATTTACGGCTTCCTGTCTGCTAAGGTACGACCGGTTTATTTATAACCATTTATAACCACCCTGTAATATAGTATGTACATACACCGGTACCTAAGAAATGCGTAATTGCTCTTATTTCCTCATAGGAAATTTCCCAATTTTGCGCCGTTTTCGTTAATGAGCATCCAATTTAAATTCTCCACTGTTCCAACCCCTCCTCTTCTTCTTTATTTAATGTAATATCAATTAGATACTCGTGCACAATCAGACCAACAGTGATATAAATGTAATTAGCTACAATGTAGGATGGAACGCCGTGAGGGTGTCCAACCGAATACGCGTCTTGTTTTACAAATGAGCTGTGAATTAATCCCGAAAGGAAATTTCGAATACAATGTGAGAAAATAAATAATTTTAGCTATGCCCGCGAATGGAACGCAAGCACTCCTCTGAAGCCACTTTACGTAACAAGCTAAACGAAGTTTAATGTAATCCTATTAAGTTTTACACGACAACAGGTGCTGATACAAAACAATTTTATTAATATCTCTAGACATCTTCTAATTTTAAAATAAAATCCCTACATTAAATTCAAACAATAATACCAAAAACTAAAAAGGTAGCATTTGTAATATAGAAGTGCCTTGATAATATTGAAACAATTTGTAATGGATTTTCATTTTCCATTAACAATTTCTCTATCGCAGATTAAAACTTTCTAGTTACTAATTCTGCTTGGTTTATAACTTGCATTACGTTTTTCTCGGATTTCTAAGGAAAATGCTAAGACATTCTCAAAATCTTAAATTGTATTATAATATTAATTTTTAGTATTTTAACGAATTTAATATAATTTACAGAATTTTTAACAATATACCGGATGTCCGGTAATAACGTGGATAAACATAGTAGAATTTCTTTATCACCTCAAAATAAGATGACAAGTTTTCTAGACGCCCATTATAAATCTTTCATCGGAGCTCCTAAGAGGGTATAAACAATTCATCGTACTTTGGTACTTCCTAATTAATGCGGACCGCTAGAGGGTCCGTTAGTTTAGGAATAAATTATGAAATAGTACATTACGGACACAACCAGGTCTCTAGTATCATATGTCATATTAAAAAAAATGCTGATTTATAAGCTAAATTAATTAGGCTACTATTTATGTGTTGCAATTTAATGCAGAAATAATTCGAACAGCCAAAACTAAAGGTACTTTAGGTCATTATATATTTTTTTGTAAGTATAGTGGTATTAACCTTAGTTTGAGGATGATTTGCTAAATTTTTTAATAAAGAACATGGAAAGGATAATTCATATTCCAATTTTATCAAAAAATTTATAATTTATTGCAACATGTTTCGCATTATTAGGACATATTCAGGTAACTGAAATTATATACAATTATTAATACTAATATTGTACTTAAGATTAATTAAAGCAAGGCAAAAAATGGCTAATTCTAACCAAAATGTCTTCAAACATTAAATATACAATTGTATTTTTATCAACTTAAAACTAAAAGTGCACATATTTGTACTAACTTAACTCAATTCACATCAAAATGTTAGGTTAGCCGATTAATTAAACATTGAGTAAGGTGTATACTCAATTAACCAGTAATACAGAATACTGAATAGAAATTCTCGTTTCCAATAGCAAGCGTCGTATATTTCATAAGAAATATTTTCTTAAAGGCGCGATTAACTTTAACGACGTCTCTAAAATTTTCATCACGGTCGCTGAATACATGCTATTGAGTTTTACATCCCGTCGAAAAAAAGTAACAACTTAAAAATCACTCTGTACATGGTGAAGGTGAGTCACACAACCTGAAAGATTAAATTATTTCCGAAACTATGGATTTTATGAAAAAATGTTTCAAATAAACATTTGTTTTCAAAGGAGAAACAGAATAAACATATTTTTTTTAATTTTGCGCACATTAACTTTCATTAGCGGCCTTTTGTCCGCTTCGGCCTTTTACCGTTCGGCCTTTTGTCCATGTCGCCCTTTTCTCCTTTGGCGTTTTGTTTGCGTCGGCGTTGTAGCCAAGTCGGCCTTTTATCGTTCGGCTTTTTTTCTTTCGGCCTTTTGTTCACGTCGGCTTTTTGTCCATATCGCTCTTTTATCGTTCGGCCTGTTGTCCTAGTCGGCCTTTTTTCATGTCGACCTGTTGTCATTCGGCCTGTTGTCCTAGTCGGCCTTTTTTCATGTCGACCTGTTGTCATTCGGCCTTCTTTCTTTCGGTCTTTTGTCCAAGTCGGCCTATTGTCTATGGTGGCCTTTTGTCCCGGTCCCTGCTAATATTTAACCATTCGACACAGTGTTTCATGCGACAATTCAGCTTATGTCGATCACTTTTCGTAAAACCGTATCATTGAACATGTGACATCTTGTCGCATGCGAGAAATTGCAAGCTAGACCTCTCGAATGCCTAAGTGCAGTCGAGATGATCATGAGATGATTGTCGAATGGCTATTTTAACCTAAAACTGTCAGTGTGAAAAGGTTTTGAATATATGAAATTACCTTGTATTTTCTTATTAAAATGGAAATTGAGAATCAGATATACAGGACCCGCCAAAAGTCCCGCTGTAAAATGAAGTATATAGGTCTAACATAATCATACATTCGTTTTGTAAACAGTAAATAGTTGGTAATTGTTTTAAAACTAGTGATTATCGTTTAATTTAAAATGAGTTCTAAATTAAACAGAATACATTATTCCCAACAAATAAGGCAATTAGTTAATCTAAAAAAAAACTGCTCCTCATTATAAAAATCAAAATAACTGCATATATATTTGGCGAGAAATTCTTATACATATTTTGTATATTGTCCACATAATTATTTAAATCTACATTATTCATATAACATCTACCTCATTGACAATATAACATTTTCAAAATTCATGTTTGCTGGACAGTTAAGATTAACTTTAACTGGTTTAGGTTATGTTTTAACGCTTAAGCGCTCAAAATTGTCAACTTATTTATCATGTATAAGCTCTGCTCAACGAGAATAAGACGAGATTTTGGCGTGATGCAACCGAGTAAGCTCCACTTGAATCTCGAGACGCAGCTTAAGATTTAGTTTGGTCTCAAGATACCGAATCATTCGATTTATTTCGACTTTCATTTTTAGCAGCTTTAAATTGATATAGCATAAAGGAGAAAGGGTATTAACCGTTTAAAGTTTTAAGTTGAGATGGTTGTAAGCGGGGTGTTAAATTCTCCGTTATCCAGTATTTAAAGTTACCTCACTTTTAATTGACATCAATCAAAAGATTATTTAAAAATATGCAATAATTTAGCATAAATAACAATAATGCAAGTCATAATTATTAAATGTAAATAATTTATTTAGTTGCACTTGTAACTTTAACGGAATATCCCGGCGCATTCACCATTATAAGCAGACTTGAACAAGACCAAGCTTTGGTAGAAATAATCTATAACATAAACATTAACTTACAAAATCAAATCCTTGGATACGTCGACTACTCGCTTAAGGACAAGAATCACAAATATCCTAATGGTTTAGTTTTTTAAGTATTTTCTGGTTATATTGTAAAATCCAGGATATGCAATTATTTGTTTTACGATATGTTTTTACCTTCTATAAATTAATGAACATGAAATATTATATAAAGAAATAATTTTTAAATATTACCTCTATTTATATTTATCGATAAGTGTTACCTATTAGGTTTTCATATTTACAATGGCGTAATGTGTTATTGAACGATTATTGAATGCTATAAAATAAGGTTTATAGGTGTGTTCATCGTTTCTAAGGTAATCTTTTAATGGTTTATAGAGTAAATCAAAACAATAAATTGATATTTATTTCAACATTATTAGCCAATAAACTTCAAGAGATTATAGTTTCAATTTTGATAATAGTTTTTAAATTCCAAATTGTATAACCTTACTTGAAAAGTACGAATCGCACTTCAATTTATTTTCGACACATATAAATGCGTGCTTTAATGCAGAAAATTAGATTCATAAGGTGCGTATACAATTTTTATGTGTTGTTTTTACTCGTCAAAGCCGTCATCTTTTGAAACTTACACACCATAAGTTCCGCTTGTAACTTATTTTCTCCATGATTAATTGCATATTATTCGACTTCCATATTTTGCATATACGTATTCCATTACCGTTTTGGCATGAAAGATAAGTTACGTGATTCTTTTCCCTCAAACCCCGAACGTCTGGGAACAATGCGGCACCACCCCCCAAACTCATCGTGAATTAAAAAAGTTTGTTCTGTATTACCTGCAGCTCCGCTAAAATTAGTTTAGAAAAAATTAGGAAGCCTCGGAAACATTTCTCAATTTCATATTTTTTCGCGCCACCATCATTCACCTGTAATTGCATTAGGAATGTTTCACAACATTTCTTGAATGATTTATATGCACAGATTATATAAATGTCTAAATGTCTGTTTTAAATTTTTAAATTGCTCTAATTTTTACAGGTTTGTGAAACTTATGTTTACTTTTAAAATTAATAACAAGAAAGACAAATGGTTATAATTAAAAAATTAATTATTGCTGTGATTATATTTTAATTGTATTTTTTAATTAATATACATAAATAATAATACAAGGTGGTGATTTATAAATTATATTTATTTGGTTTCTTTATCATTACTTTATAATCTGAGTAAGTGATTATATCAGATTAGACAGATTATTTCTTTGTGAATCATGTTAAGTTAATGAAGTAGTTATGTTCTCAGTCTATTAAATTTCCATTTAAGTCGTTGTTTTAATAAATCTAATTAACTTAAAAGTGTTTCATGTTTTCTATTTGTTTTTAAATTATGAAAGGGAAGCAAGAAAACATGAGTCCGGTGCTTAATTCGGGTAGAGGGAGCATATTGGCAAGAGTCAGCGGCGGCGGCTGTAGATGGGAAAGTGGAGGAAGCGTTTCGAACGAGATTATTCGTATTTAGTACACATGAATGCCTTTAACGCGATAAGGAGGAAGCTGTGAGAGTAAATAAACCGTCGGCGACTGTGGAGAAGCGGCCGATCCATTATAACTGGTCCAAATCTCAGTCGTTTGCGAATAAGCTTCGCTGTAAATCCCAGCAAAGTTATCAGGACAGTATCCTTTGCTTAACTATTATTCTCGCTATTGAACGGCCGCGGTCTAAACGTGCAGATTACGCGGTTTAAGTATTTGAGTAAGTAATTTTGGGGCCGGGGCGGTTTGTTGGCTAATTATCGGGCTGGATAGGGATGAGGTGGGGTAAGCCATGCCTTTCAGCTTTCATTACCCTAATGGCATCAGCGCTTTAAACGGTTATATCCACCGCCAAAAACGCCCGCCAATCACAATTTGATACCAATTGTTATTACTTAGTCATCCTGCAAATCCTTGACAATCCTAATTAAATATTTTACATATCTACGTACATACTGCTATCATTAACTAACACAAAACTTTTTCTATAACTTAGTTTTATGATTATTGTTTTCATTTAATAACATTGCCAGTCGGCGAACGCATATTTAAGTTTCTTATCTCTTGAAACCTTATGGAAATATATTTCTAAATTGACTAAATATATCATGGGTTTTCAAAAGGCTCCATAGGGTTTTCCTTTCGTAGTTCACCAAACCTTGGAATTAATCGAGAAATAACAATAAAGTGGTGGTCTCTGTTTTTTAGTACTGGAAGTATAGAGTATTCATCCAATAAATAGGATATCCAACCTAACATGACACTGAATCAAATCAGCGACTCTGAATTTCCCCACTGCTGCTGTAGAATTATAGTAGGAAGGTTCTTATTTGCGCTACCATTTCTTTTGAATCCCACATTTAGGTGCAGTATATTGTAAAGTTGCTTACAGCTGGAAGTAGGACAAAGAATACGCTATCGTAATTACTTTTGTCCTACTTCCAGCTGGGAGCAACTGTACTACGACTGATCAATTTCGGATTTAGCCTCGCCTTCTTTCTAGTTGCAACATAAGTTAGCAATATGAGCGCGTTCAGCCGTAAAAGCGCTAAAGATGCGTTGAGTTAGCGATTGGCAAAATTGATCGCTTGTTGCCATTTTTCCTAGCGAATTTATTTTCCGTTGAGGAGGTTAGTGGTCATCATTCGATTCTTAATGACGCACTATCTGAAAAAATTGCTCTTAACTTTTTTAAATAGCAACCACCCATTTGTATTGTATATTATATTGTATATTACTCGGAGAGGTTTATAGACCGTATTTTTTTTTTTTCTAAAGTAAAAGTTACAAGAGTTTAAAGTTTTAATAGGTAAGTTCGCCAACGCAGCGCCGACCAATTTTGAAAGAAAACATTCTTGAGAAAAATGTTTCAAATAATGGTTGTACGGTTTGTGGTTATTAAAAAAAATCAACGCAGTGTTGCCGAACTTCTTTATTGAAAAGGACCTTATCGGGTTTTGGGAGCATTTTGTACAAGAATGAAACTTATGTCACATATTTATAAGAAATAAATATACAATAGTGTAAAATATTTCGCTCGTCAGGAGACCGCTTTAGCCAAAAAACGCAATTGAAATTAATTAATTTCTGCACAATTAGACAACGATGCTGGTGTTTTCCTCGGTCTTTCTTTAATAGACTTTAATAGTATAAAAATTATACAATTAAATACATATTTGTTATGACTTGATTAGAAATTATTAAGTATTTATTTTATTCAAATAAACCTATAATTTAAGAATATATTTTTTACAATTAAACAATTTTTACACAGTTGTCGTTTTTTTGCAAATTTTAAAATATTTGATAAAAAATGACTTTTCCAGTTCCCTGGAGCTCTGAAACTTTTACTGTAAATTCAATGGCTATAGTTTTAATAGTTGTAATAAGATTTGTAATATTACGGGGTCAAATAAAAATAAAATATCTTTTACAGGTTATCGTAAGACTTTATTGCACAATCAGGCAACATTGAAATTATTACCTCTCAAACGAAACGTCTAAATTAAATACACAATAATTATTAGTAAAAGGTAGAACCGATAAGGGACCTCGGTGGCGGCAAAGGGCTTGCAAATTCCTTCTATTTTTGTAGGACACACCCTCTGGCACTTCTAAGCACCTCCTATCAAGTAGGCAAGATACTATTTACGACATTCGGCAAGTTATTTCTCCTTTGCTAGAATGTTTCATTCCAGTATGTAACATGAGCGCGTACCGTATTTCTTTTTATGTGTACGCGCCGATTTTAGCTGTTTTTATAAGTAAACGTACGAACGCAAGCAATGTGTGCGCATGACAATAACACCCAATGTGGGAAAGATTTCAATCCAGTGTGAGTCACAGTGAGTCAGTCGCCAGATACCTTTGTAAAGCGCGCACGTATTTGTTAGCCCGGACAGTACTTCTTGTTTGTAACAGTAATCATTGTCCTAAAGTGCCTTACAATAAAGGTCATTTATATCTACCATCAGGTTAATCCTTTTGGCGATTATTTTCGATTATTAACATAGGTTCAACAAGGAAAACACCCTATTAGTTTTAAGTGTCATTTGCTTTCAATTTAAACGTAAATGAAAGATAATTAAAATTTATCTGACAGTACTTGTCAAAATTTGAATTTTAAAATCCGCTGTTGTCGTGTTAATAAATATTTTTTTAAATAATGTAAAATCTCATAAATGTATTTATAATTCATATTTATTGAAGAAATTGGAAATATAATTAATATTGGGGGTATTTTAGTTAATTTTTGTAGGTTTAACTTATTTTTCATGTTTGCCCAAAAACACCTAGGAAAACGATAAGGTCCTTTAAACTTTTGTAACTTCTGAACTATTTCCTTTAGTAAAATAAAGAAATATGCTCCATAAACATCTAAAAGGAAGTAGTAGTAATACGCAATAAAAATGGGACGTTATTACTTAAAAGAGTTAAGTGATTATTGCCTGACCTTCAACTTACTGTTCAAGGTTATGCCAATATATCTAAAAAGTGCGTCACTGAGAATCGTACACTTTTATTTTAAAAATTTTTCTGTAAAATGCTTAATTTCCAAAATAAAGCAGCATTGCCGAACTTTATGTATTTAAAATTTAATCCCTTGTAACTTTCAAACCATTTACAGAAAAATAAAATATCTTCCGTAAACTATAATATGCAATAAAAATGGGATGCGCTTATTTATTTAAAGTAGTGGCGCAACTTTTGGAGGAAACCAACAAAGTGAACATAACTCAACTGGAGACAAGTCTTGAACAACACAACATGCCTCAACATGTTCCGGACGAACATAATTTTAAATAAAGCAATAAATTATTAATTGAAATGTATCATAGGGAGTACGAATATTTTAGGAATCCAAAAACGAAAAAAGTGTATTGTGGAGTAAAATGGCGAATGAGATGATGCCTGCGATAAAAACCTAAAAAACTTTAAAGTTACTTTTCGCTCCTTAAGGGATACTGCCTCAAAAACAGGTCGAGGGAGTGAATTTTTTTCCTCGATGGTTAAAATATTTGCTACCGATACAACAGTAAATCCCAAGCATTTAATATCTTCAACGACTTCGCTATCAACAACTACAAATAATGGACAGGTATCTCCATTGAATGACAATGAAGTTCAAGTAACGTTACTCCTGCTGGCAAGTGAGCCTTCTACTTCTTAGTCATACCTAACTTGGTTCTGGCGCCAAGGTAAAAAGTAGAGAGATAAAAAGAAAAAACCGTAGCATAGAGGATAGAGGAATTCCGTGCAAAATTTTTATTTAACCAAGAAAAGCAGTAACAATATTTGGCAGAAATTAAGGAGTCGATAAAAAAAGTGTGTAAGTTCAGGAAAGCAGAACCCTTATTCTAAAAGAACTATTGGAGGAAATGAAAAAGAAAAATTAGCATCGCATTTGCATATTTTTAATTCTATTTGGAACGTAAATTTAATATTTTTTGTTAGAAATTTATTTTTTTATACAATTTATACTTTTTTAACTTTGGTCTCAATTTTATTGTCTATTTATTTAATGTACATATTACATATAAGAATTGTCTTGAGTTAATACATATTTGTTAACATTTTTTTATTTAATTCTCGAAATATTTTCATTGTTATTTATTACAACTTAATGTTTTATTATACAGGGTGAGTTTAAAGTAAGGAATAAAAATCATAACTACGTTATCTTTTGGAATTTTTCAAAAACCGTAAAAGACGTGTCGCATTGTTTTTGAAAACCTTTATTTTGAACCCAACAATATTTTTTCTCAGTTGACATGACGTCACTATGACGTTTTCTGAATAAGTATACTTTACATTAAACAAGTTTAATCGCTACGAACCAGCTAGTTTTTACTCACTGGCCGAGTTTTTTAACTCGGCCAGTGAGATAGTGATGTTGTACCAAAAAATTAGAAAAACTGACCCGCTAATAAAGTTAAAAATTTGTAACTTTCTCGTGGCGCTTTTGGCGAGTAAACTAGTTAACTAGTTTACAAGCCAATTTAATTAGACAAAACTTATTCATTATTCACTAGTATCTGGAGAATAGTGCTCAACTATCCAAGTGTAATCAATATCAACGTTTTGAATAAAAACAGCATTGAAGATAATTTGTTACAAAAGAAGATATAACGGTTTGAACATTAACGTGTAAGGAACATTCGATATAGGAGAGACTTATGTTGAGAATGTAAATAATTACATGTACATTTCAAAAATATTGCAACTATTTCTTACATTCTTGGAACTTTTGGCCGATAAAATTGGTTTCTAACTTCGATTTTAAATTTAAGTATATACTTTTACTTGTTTTAATTAAAAAATACTAATACGAAATAGTTTGTATTTTCACTAATTAACTCTTGAACTTTTGAAAAATGTCATACTAATTTCCACTTTATCACCCTGATTAAACTGTAATCATATCTTATCAATAATTTGAATTAAATATTAATTAAAAATATGGAACAACGTACCGTGAAGCGTGTTCACGACTTTTTCCGTACCCTGTATAGTTTTATAAACTGTATAGGGTGTTTATAACATGATGTTCCAAATTTAATTCGATAGTTACTTTCTTTTTCCATTTTTTTATTATTTTAGTTTTAAAATACTATATATTTTGGATATCTAAAAAATGGTAAAATGAATATTGATTTATTTTTCAAATTAAAATCTCTTATCGTGAATCCAACTTATTTGGTCAACCTGAACAAAAATTATAGCCGTAACAGCACTGTTAAATTTGACACTCACCCTGATGTCAAAAAACGCTATTATGTAAATTTTACTGTAATGATGGCGATGTAAAATAACATTTTAAATGTTAAATGGTTCCAAAATGATTTGTTTATTAATCGTTTAAAAATAATTCAATACGTTTTTTAATAATTCCAAATAATAAAGTATGTAGTTATGAATTTTAAAGGTTATGATTTATGATTTATGAAATATATCTTTCTGAATTATTGGCCTTTAATTTTGCTTCATATGTGACTTTGCATTTGAAGATGATAAGTGATTATGAAGTTCTAAGTACAGTGAATTCAAATAAGATTGATACCGCAAACTATGCAACCAAACATATTCTGTAGTGATTTTAGACTTGCAAGTTGGTGTACATGTTAATTTTCATTCAAATTTAAATCTGATCTGTCACTTATTCAACCAAAGCGTCTCGCGGCAGTTTTTCTTTGGGTATGTTTTCAAGTTATTTCTAAATGTGTTGCAAATTTTATAAAAAACAGTTTTTTTTCATAACTAAAATTAGTGCAGGTTTTTTCGCCGGAGCGCAACATATTCATTTCAGTGTAGCCAACTGTGGAAAACTTGGGTTTCCTACCATGCAATGTCAACAGTATCAATCATTTTTGAAGAAAAAATTTACAGAAGTGTCGAAGTGTGAAGGTTTACACTATGCACAGGTAGTTCGAATTCAAATACAGAAAATATTTAATTGGTAAAAATATTTTGATTTTTTTACTTATGACAAAAAGTTATTTAACAACTCCTTATTCTGTCATTTTTTTCTTCAGGTGTATTTATTGATATTTGGTATCACGTACAAATTCAATTACTTATTATTTTAATTATGATTTGTAACGTTGCATAATTTTTTTGCAAACACCCGCTCCTGTTTTAGGGAGCGCTCGGCGCTCCCCGAGAAATTGAAACTAGTGCGTCGCGGCTCCTCTGGTAATCCACGGAGGCTTAGTCACTAGTGTTTTGTGGAAGCGAAGATAAGACTGAGATGTGAGATGACTGGCCACACCCTATCCCACTGGCTCTATTCTAAAAACAGGCTAGTGCCCATCGTTCGTTCCCCGTAACGCTTCTTAACACCTTCGGGTAAGTAACGAACGTAACGAACGAAGGCCATTATAATCTGGGCCCTGGCATATTGCTTCTTTTATCAATGAAGGTATAAAATACCTTTGTAATATTTTTTTACAATTACTCCTTTGAATTTATCAACCTTCATGTTTAAAGAATCAAAACTACTTGTTATATTTAAAATTGATAGAGTTCTAATAAAAAGAAAATTTGAACTAAACCGAAGTAAACTATTATATTATTATTATTAAAACAAACTTCCTTAACGTAACGGTATTTATTATTTATTCTGACAATGAAGATTTCACATGCGACAGTGTATTTAACTCTTGCAAAATAAACACCTAACATACAATATAGATAAATTAAAAATAAAATTTAATAAAAATGATAGAAGCAGGTTTTGTAATATGTAGTTGCAATAATATATTTATACATATAATCATATTCACGTCTCGATAATGGCCGCAAGTCCAGCAGTCCATTTTATACGTGTTAAGCGTGGCAAATAATTCAAAATAAAAGGTTTCATCTTTAAAAATAGGTAAAAGTTAAAACCAAATAAACGTGAAAGGAATCTAAAATTCCAGTGAACCAGTTGGGAAAGTCCAGATTAGAAACTTCAATCGCACTCATGGCTTTTTCTAGTTTTAGATAGTTATGCAGATTATGCTATTATATTATAATTTTAGATGAGTTTTGAGAAATTATTAATAATTTTAAATTGTCTTCATCTTAAATTATTTAAAAAGGTAAAATAAATTATGAAATTCATTCGATAGTTTTTGAGAAATTTATTTTTATAATTTTTAAAAAGCGTTTTTTGCAAATATATTTATTTTTTCAAAAGACATAATAAGTAGGGCCACCCTCCATTTCGAAAGACGATTTTTTCCTAATACAGTGATACCTAATATATAGGTAAAAGTGTACTTACTCGTTTTTTTAATCTTCTTATTTTGTCAATTTATCAACAGCTGTTTATATATTCATAAAACTTTACTTCCTCATAACTTCAAAACTATTTTTTAAAGCATGAGCTTTCATAGGGCATTGTCACAGAGCTAAAGAACTACTCTGTATAGAGGTGACCCATGTTTTATTTAGTCCTGGAATACCAAAAATATCTAAAAATTAATTAATTAATTAATATAGAAATAATAAATAAAAAAAAATTATAACCAAAACATTTTTAGTCAAGCTTAGTTAACTTTATTAAAGCATTGATAAATACAATTTTCTTGGAATAGCATATTTTAAAACTATTTATACAACATAATAAATTACATTACAGTTCATAAAAAAATATTATTTAAAAAGGAAAGATATTTTAAATTAGCTTCCTTTCAAGCTATTACCTATAGTAAATTAAGCAATTTATAATGGGGTTTAAATTCTGTCGTATCCTAATTGTAATTTATTGACTAAATTAATGAATTAACTTGACAAAACCATGGTATATTGTTTAATCTAATAATATGTAAAGTGTAATATATTTGGGTTGATTTTCTACGTTTCTACTAAATTATCCAACGTTAGTACGTTCAAAATGGGCCTATTTACTAAATAAAATTACATACTGACTGTAAATATAAATATTATTCGTTTTTTTTTAATTTTTAATATTTTATTAATTGTGTGTAAAAATAACTAACTATTCTTATATTGTAAAAATCTAATTAAACCTTAGGATTTTAAGTTTTGAAAGAATTCAATGAAATTTAGAAATATGTATACAGGGTGTCCCATTTGACGTAGGACTGTATGGATATCTTTGTTATTATAGGAGATAGAAAGTCGGTTAAATGGACAAAGTAGTAGAGATTTTTTCGAATATTAAAATTCATTTACAAAAAATTTGAATATCGCGTCGTTCCAACGCTATCTTGAAAAAACAAGAAAATGCGATTTTCAAAATATGGCTATAACTTCGTTATTTTCGGTGGTACGAAAAAATTTTTTTGACTTAATACAGACAATTTTTTGTGTACAATGCTGTAAAAATGCAGTAAAATAAATGAATATTTTTTTTCGCCAAAAAAATTGACCGGAAATGAACCCAACTTATTTTTTTCTTATAGCAGCCATATTGGATTTACACATATTCGGAATTAGTGTATTTTTCTGAGTAATTTGATATATCATATGTAATATTTTAAGAAAAATAAAAATTATTTTATTTTACTACCCAAAAATGGCCTTGAATAGATGTAAACTGTCAATACATATGTGTTAAGATTTATTTTACATTTAATATTTTAAATAGATACATTTATGTTATTGACAATTTACATCTCTTAAAGTCCAATGTTACTTTGTAAAATCAAATAATTTTATTTTTTTTTAAATATACATATGGTATACCAAATTACTCAGAAAAAATACTGATTCCGAATATGTGTAAATCCAATATGGATGCCATAAGAAATAAAATAAGTTTGGTTTATTTCCGGTCAATCCGTGAGCGAAAAAAAATATTCATTTGTTTTACTGCATTGTACACAAGAAATTGTCTCTATTATGTCAAAAAACTTTTTTGGTACCAAAGAAAATATAGAAGTTATAGCCATATTTTAAAAATCGCATTGTCTTGTTTTTCCAAGATAGCGTTGGAACGATGCGATATTCAAATTTTCTGTAAATGGATTATTAATATCCGAAAAATTCTCTACTACTTTGTCCATTTAATCGACTTTCTATCTCCAATAATAAGAAAGATACCAGTAGAGTCCAACGTCAAATGGGACACCCTGTATGTCGGTATGAAATGTATTTTTAATTATATGTTCAGATTTAAAGTTAGTAAATATATAATATAAAATATATAAATATATAATACAAAATATATAAATATATAATATATATAAATATAAAATATTATTGCTTAGTATTTTATTATTCCCTTCGTCCGAAAATATGGTATACATTTTGAAAAAATATTAGGATTAATGAAATGAAATTATTTCAGGTCTTTTTATATATTTATTTCTAAATATGTGATTATGGAGTAACAAATTAAGCACAATATTCGGCCACATTTTAAAAATTATTGATAGATCTAAAAGTGGCCCATTGTTCTTTGATCAAAATCAAAGTTGTGTTGAAATTAATCGTAATGTTATAAATTTTATGTATTTAATTTTATTATGTTTTTCCACCCTAAATAATCTTATTTATCATATTTTTTTAGTATTTATTTTAGTGTGTCTCGGATATTTAAATTCCCACATGTCATTATTGCTCTAATATGTATTATATTGCATTGTATTTTATTTGAAATGTTAAATCACTGTTTTTCTACTGTTACTTCTTGAATTTTGTATTTTATTGTATTATTGTATATTGCCTATTATATTTTTTGTTATGTTTTAAAGGGTTTTCCCGTATGGTTCTAAATACATAAAAAAAATGTGGAAAATTAAATGATTTTTGTATTATTCTTTCTTCGTTGTTATACTACGCATTTATTATAATATTTCATAAAAAAATCATTCTAATTACTTAAATTATTAATTTTTGGACAAGAAATAAATCAAAATGTATACGATATTTCCAGACAGAAGGCGTATTTAGTGGCATTCTGTAAGTAATGTAAATAGTATATTTTTAAATTTAAATTTTATATATTTGTACTTTTTGTACTTTTTGTAAATGAAAGTTTCTACAACATCTGTATGAGCAGTAACAAATATACGAACAATATTTTTATTACTTTAAAATAATAAATTTTTTCTAAAGAGAATTTAATTAGTAACTCCACTATCAAATGAGGTAGAATATGAAACGTTCTTTAAAAAATTATACTTTTTCATTTTATAATTAGAGTTTAACTTTTCAACCGAATTTTTAATTACTTATAAATCCTAATTAACCAAACGTGTTCGCTCAAAGAACGTGCGCGGCAGAAAGTGAAAAAACTTTTTAATTAAGTATGCATTTAAAAGTTATTAGCTGTTATTTATTGAAGCAATAAAATTAGGGGTGAATATATTGCTCAAGCCAGTGCGACGAATTAATTATAAGAGACGAACGGCTTAAAAATAAATACTATGTACTTCGCGCAAGTGTGAAGATTTTTTCAATTAATAATTTATGGTATGGAGATGGGACAGGAAACTTTGCAAGATAAATATATTTTACGTATAAAACAACTTACAAGTTGGTTGGTTTATAAAACTTGTTTGCAAAAAAAATAAATTAAAATTAAAAATAAAGTAGGGCTATACAAGGTGTCTTAGTCAAAACTTTAAATACCAATATTTTTGAGATTAGAATCTTGCGACAAAACTTTAGGAAAGCTCCCGCCCCAAAACCTAGCATGCCAATGACTTTGTCACCGGCTACGTCTTTTCCCTACTGCTATAGGGGCCCAAATTTAATACCTAGCACAGGTCACTTCAGAGGCTAGTTACGGAACTGTGTCAATAAATCAAACACGTATGGATTATATGGAGCAGGAACTAAAATGTACTTATCTTAGGTTGGTAGCACTTTGATAGCTGATAAAATCATCTAAAGTGTTATACAGAGTGTACAAAAAGTTCGCCAACGCCCATTAATTTTTGAAATGAAGTATTTTTAGAACAATGGTTTACATACAAGCTTTACGATTATTAGTGATTAAATTAAGCATTTTAGTCATGGCTCATGGCGTATTATGACCTTGACGTCACGCGATAATCACTTAACTTTTCTTAAATACCGTATGGAAAGGTATTTTTTATTTTTCTAAAGTAAATAATTTGAAAGTTACAATACGTAAAGTTCGGCAACGTTGCATTATTTTTAAAATTAAGCATTTTACAGAAAAATGTTTCATATGAAAGTTGTACGATTCTTAGTGATGATTTATTTAATTATTTCATAACCTTGACCATCATGCTGAAGGTCATAAGATAATCACTTAACTTTTTTGAAATAGCATCCACACATTTTTGTTGCATATTATTGTAGGCTATTTTAACAGGATTATAGACCATAATTTTCTTATTTTTTTTTAATAAATAGTTTAGAAGTTATAATAATTTACCATAAAAATAGATTATTGTTTAAGGGGGGAATCACTCGAAAATTAGGATATCTTTGGGGAGATTTTTTGGGGACGAAAAGGATAACAAATCTTCCCAAAACTTTTATGAGAGTCGATCGATCAGATAATTTTCAGCTCTGAATCGGGCAATTTTGAAAAATGTGAAACCGAGAAAAAATATTTAGATAGTGAAAAGACTTCCTTTCGAATAACTGGACATTTTTACACTTGCTGCATTCACTGTTTGCACTCAGAATCGAAAACTGCAGCTGAGAATGTCTACCCTTTACGCTCTACGGCTCTCGGATTTTCAGATGTTTTGGGATACCCACCCAGTAAACACGAATATGTAATTGTTACGTAGAAGTTACAAAACTCTTTGTGAAAGAACAGTTACATCACAGGCGCTACACCAGAACTATAAAATATCCACCACAAACAATTATAAATGTTACATAACATTTATAGAACTCGTTCTCTAAATAACTTGTGACTGTTACATAACATTTACAGAACATGTTCTTTTTATGGTTAGAAACTGTTATTAACATTTACAGAACGTGTGTTCTCTATATGATTCATAACTCATAACAATTAACAAATAATAACATTAATGCAATATTTTATTTTTATGATATATAAATTATAACTATAATATAAAAAAAATATGTAACTATTATTGTGGACTGATGTTAAAACGAATTTGGTCCATTCGTTTGGCCCATATTGTAGAGATATGGGCAAGTGCTTCGTCCTCAGAAGGATGCCATACTACTAACTCTTAATTATGACCCGCATTTAGCAGAAATCACGACTTGAGTTGTTGTAATCGAATGATGGCTCACTTATAAAGCAACCATCGTGCATTAACTCTGAGTAGAATCCAGAGTTCATTGTGGAACTACTCGGGTTGACACTTGGCAGTTTTCCAATATTTATGTAACATTTACGTAACATTGTTCTATAACAGATGCATCACAAACGTTACGTAATAGTTACAAAACTTTTGTTATACAGGGTGTCCCATAATATGTGGGACAAACTTCTAGGGTGGGTAGTAGATGTCAAGAGAATAAGAAAAGTTCATATAAGCTTATGTCCAATTTCGCCTCATAAGGGAGCTACAGCTCTTTAAAGGTGTTGTTAAAAAGTAGGTTTTTTTTCTGTTTATATCTATTTATTGAAGTAAAAATTAACAGATTTGATATTTGGTATGAATCATAATACAGTTAGGATACGTTTTCGTGATTTTTTCAATTTCTTAATCAGTTTTGGGTACAGTAAAATAAAATAGTTTATGGCTAACATGATTTTTTTAAATTTAAATTGTGTTGACCATCAATAAAATAATAAAATGCATTTTCTTCGAAAACGGCGCACTCTACCGACTTTAAATAGGAGTACCTTTTTTGTTAATAATTAAATGGGGAACATTAATTTGAAGAAAAAATGTTGTAAAAGTTAACTACAAAAAAGTAAGGACAATTTTTAACCGTAACTCTCCCCGAATCTACCCTTTCAAAGCAAGCAACAAATTTGAAAAAATTCACATAAATGTATCTTAGGTGTGTTATGATTCACACCAAATTTCAAATCTCTACTTCAATTTGTTTTGAAATAAAGGAGGAAAAACCTACTTTTTAATAACACCTCTAAAGAGCTGTAGCTCCCTTATCAGGCGAAATTGGACAAAAGTGTATATGAACTTTTCTTATTCTTTTGACATCTACTACCCCCCTTAGAAGTGGGACCTACATATTATGGGACACCCTGTATAACAAAGTTCTTTACTGGTGATAAAACACTTACGTAACATCAGTTCTAATAACAAATGCATCACAATCGAAGTATATTGTTTGTAACAGTTACAAAATTTCTGTTATGTAACAAAGTTCTTTAGTTGTGATAAAACAATTATGTAACTGATCCTTTTGTGTTTACTGGAAAGCTATCGATTAAGCAAAAAAAACGATTTTTTGAGCCGTTACACAGGATTCCCCCTTAAAAGTCTAATATTTATCGCTTGACCGAGAACCTGTTATTGAAGGCCATGGTAATATTCCTAAATATTGCTTCACAAAGAATCGTACAACTTTTATTTGAAACATTTTTGAGAAACTAAGTAAATAGCTATAACCGAACTTTAAATTCTTGTAACTTGCAATCTATTTACTTAAAAAAAATTAAAAAAATGGTTTGTAAACTCATAAATATAGGTATAATACTATGCAATAAAAATGTGTGGTTTCTATTTAAAAAATTTAAGGGATTATTCCGTGACCTTTAACCTGAATGTCAAGGTCATGGCAATATTCCTAAATAATTCACCACTAAGAATCGTACAACTTCTATTTAAAACATTTTTGTGAATAATGCTTAATTTCAAAAATAAATTCGGCGTTGCTGAACTTAACGTATTAAAAATTTAAACCCTTGTAACTTTCAAATTATTTACTTTAGAAAAACAAATAAATATGATCCATAAACCTCTGAAAGCAAGCTATAATAATACGCAATAGGAGGTTGCTATTTAAAAAAAGTTAAGTGATTATCACGTGACCTTTAACTTACTGGACAAGGTCAAGAAAATATTCCTGAAGAGTGCGTCACTAATGCCCGTTTTCACCAACGATTCTTTAAACTTAGGCATACTTATAGCGCTAGCTGTTAATTATTATTAAATAATAAAAAACACCTACCAACTAGCGCTATAAAAGTAACGCCTACATTTTACGAATCGTCGGTGAAAATGAGCATTAAGCTGCGTTTCCACCAAAGCAACATTGAGGAACTTTTTGTTTCGTTTTGTTTCTTCTTGTTGCTTCAAAAAGAAACTTTAAGAAACATTAATAAACTTATTGTTTACACTAACGCAACTAAATCGTCAGAAGTCGCACGTTGTTTCAGGCAAATAAGAAACGCGCAACACAGTGTTTCCACTGGTGGTCGATGTCGGATGTCGCCGAGTTAACCGAGCTAAATTTGGTGAATTGTGAAGTGGTGAAACATGGATCAAGATGAAGAAATTGCGCTGGCAGCGGCTGCCTACATTGTGTTGTCTAGAAAAAAACAAAATAAAAGACTTCACAAATTTTGGGTAGAAGTGAGCCTTCAAGAAAGGCAAAATCATGGTGGCATACGCCTGCTTAGCACCCTCAAAGTAGATGATATTACCTCTGGAAAAATAAAAAAATGGAAGTGTTCAAAAATTTTTAAGATTTTCCAATTCTAACATAGAATGGCTATTGTGTCAGATTGCTCCACGTATTCAAAAAGAAGATACAAAGTTTAGGCCAGCTATTTCCCCAATGGAACGATTGCTTGTCACTTTGCCATTCCTTGTAAGGCGATTCTTACCACCGCGCAGAGACTAAAGAAAACAAGTAAAGCAAAAATCAACAAAGGACCTTATCGTTTTCCTATATGTTTTTGGGCAAACATGAAAAATAAGTTAAACCTACAAAAATTAACTAAAATACCCCCAATATTAATAATATTTCCAATTTCTTCAATAAATATGAATTATAAATACATTTATGAGATTTTACATTATTTAAAAAAATATTTATTAACACGACAACAGCGGATTTTAAAATTCAAATTTTGACAAGTACTGTCAGATAAATTTTAATTACCTTTCATTTGCGTTTAAATTGAAAGCAAATGACAGTTAAAACTAATAGGGTGTTTTCCTTGTGGAACCTATGTTAATAATCGAATACAATCGCCAAAAGGATTAACCTGATGGTAGATACAAATGACCTTTATTATAAGGCACTTTAGAACAATGGTTACTGTTACAAACAAGAAGTAATGCCCGGGCTAACAAATTCGTATGCGCTTTACAAAGGTATCTGGCGACTGACTCACTGTGACTCACACTGGATTGAAATGTTTCCCACATTGGGTGTTATTGTCATGCGCACACATTGCTTGCGTTCATACGTTTATTTATAAAAACAGCTAAAACCGGCGCGTACACATAAAAAGAAATGGGGTACGCGCTCATGTAACATACTGGAATGAAACATTCTAGCAAAGGAGAAATAACTTGCCGAATGTCGTAAATAGTATCTTGCCTACTTGATAGGAGGTGCTTAGAAGTGCCAGAGGGTGTGTCCTACAAAAATAGATTCAATTTACAAGCCCTTTTGCCACCACCGAGGTCCCTTATCGGTTCTACTTTTTACTAATAATTATTGTGCATTTAATTTGGACGTTTCGTTTGAGATGTAATAATTTCAATGTTGCCTGATTGTGCAATAAAGTCTTACGATAACCTGTAATAGATATTTTATTTTTAATTGATATTACAAATCTTATTACAACTATTAAAACTATAGCCATTGAATTTACAGTAAAAGTTTCAGAGTTCCAAGGAACTGGAAATGTCATTTTTTATCAAATATTTTAAAAATTGCAAAAAAACGACAACTGTGTAAAAGTTTTTTAATTGTAAAAAATATATTCTTAAATTGTAAGTTTATTTGAATAAAATAAATACTTAAAAAATAATTTCTAATCAAGTCATAACAAATATGTACTTAATTGTATAATTTTTATACTATTAAAGTCAATAAATCATAGTAAATAAATGGCATAGGCAACCAAACTACTTTGTTTGTTAGAAACACCGAGGAAAACACCAGCATCGTTGTCTAATTGTGTAAAAATTAATTAATTTCAATTGCGTTTTTTGGCGAAACCGGTCTCCTAAAGAGCGAAATATTTTACACTATTGTATATTTATTTCTTATTTATATGTGGCATAAGTTTCATTCTTGTACAAAATGCTCCCAAAACTTGATAAGGTCCTTTATGTTCCTAGTTCGTTTCCACTGAGACGGCGACAAAAAGAAACTTATTTTAGTTTCCTTTTGTTGCCGATTTTCTTTTGAAGTTTACCGCTCGAAATGGAAACCGTCGACAAGAAGAAACAGTTGGCATTTGTTTCGGAAACAACGAGAAACATTTAGGAATTTTATGGAACTTTGTGGAACATTTTTTGAAACAAGCAACAGAAACACAAAAGTTCCTCAATGTTGCTTTGGTGGAAACGCAGCTTTAGAAACGTAAAGCTTTTATTCGAAACATTTTTCTTAAATATGTTTTTTTTCAAAAATAGATGTTGCCGAACTTTTTGCGCACCCTGTATACCTCAAGATGTATTAATTTTTTTTCCAATATATTTCACTCAAGTATCAACTGTTGACGTATGTCAATAGTACGAACAGTATGATTATTGATGTAAAAGTAGGAAAAACTTTTATAACTTTTTGGACACCCTGTACCATACGCATATAAAATTTTATATGTATTATATCTAACCTGTTGCGTTAAGGTTAATTTTGCAGTTAATAATTTATTACAGATGAGTTACAGTTGTATGAAATAAATATGATGCAGATGCGTTCCAATATATTGCGATAGCTTTAAATAACAATTTAACTGAATACAGTTCTACTTATTTATCATGTGTGGATCATAATCCAGTTAATCATATTTATTATGTTTGGGAATGTGTTTATTAATTTATAATCGGACATTAATTTTAGTTCAAATATGTCATTGGAATCAAAAATGTTTATAAATATTTGCTGTAATGGTTTACAAATAGTAATTTGTGGATAATAATAATATAAATATATAGATTTTATTTTTTAACGATTTAAATAAAAGACGGAAATCGCCAAAACGTGGCTATTAATTAAAAAAAATAATTTCTGAAATAGTTCGGTTAGATATGTACTTTTCAATATTTGTTAAGAGGATTGAGAGTCTAAGTAGAACCGCGCTCCGATAGTAAACGTAAATTTAGAGCTTCTTCTTGAATTTGGGGAAGAAATCTTGACCCAAAGTACATCCCACATAATTAGGCTGAAAGTAATAATAAAAATCTTCATTTCTGTTATATTTTAAAATTTGTATCACCTAGACTACGAAGGTATTAGCTGCTTTTACAGTTAAAATGCGCGTTCAAAATTTACGAAATATGCCTTGCAATTATTTCAAACTGAAACCATATTTTGTAAATAACATTAAGTTTTATAATTGCATAGTTTAAATAACATTCAAGGCTAGACTTCTATATGACGACTTTTTCAAAAATTAAATTATTAAGTCAAAAAAATAAGTTTAAAATGGGCCAAATTTAACGTATTTTTATTGATTTTTTTTTGCCATTTTGGATATAAAATTAAAAAAATGTCGCATTCAAGTCTTAAGTAGAGGTTCCACTTTCATATGATATTCTTATTTTATATTTAGCTCAATACATATTCGCATATCCTCTTAATATACTTATATAAATAAATTTTTTTATCTTAAAATATAAAATATAATATTATAAGTAATATTGCCACAATGGTAATAATAATTGAAGCAACATATTTGATATGTCATTTCATCAAAACAAGAAGCAATTATCGAAGTACATTTAAATGTTCGTAATATAGCAACCGTTATTTCTAGCTGTAACTCACGACTTAATTTGAAATACGGACAGATTAATCCACAGCTTTAACGCAAATGGCACTGTAACTCATTTTTTATGCCATACCTTTGTAGTCCATACGATATATAAATACTTTTATGGTACAATATAAATTATATTATCAAGACATATTAATATATATGGTTAGAAAAGGTTACGAGCCTTAACGTTGCAAAGGCATGTCCGCGTTAAATTTCGTTCGTTGCGCGTCTTCGCACTATAAAAGACGAGAAATTAACAACCCCGAAGACGCCTGATTTATATACACCAGCTCAGCACTAGGAAATTATAGCTAAGACTGCGTGCTTACACCCCCAGATACACGTCTAATAACTAGTAATATTAGTACGCTGTTAGACACTAGGAGATAAGATTAAATTTATGCCTGAAAATCCGTATTAACTAAGCTAGGAAGTAAGCGGAAAATACCACTTTAATCGCTTTACATCATTCAAGTAAAAGAAAAAACCAATATTTAACCTCATTTACTAATGCGATTAAAAGAATAAAAACAGTTTAATAGTATTAAATGCATTTTTTTTTATTAATGGACAAATAAATATTATGAAAGTAAATTATTTTTTTAACCATTTTTGTTGTTATGGTATTATCAAGGGAAAACGTACAGTACCACACGAACTTTTATTGATAGTGACAATAATTACTACTGAATTGGAAGGGAAGAAGAAGTAAATAGTTAATAATAGAACGTGGATAGAATAAGTAACTTACTTTTTTATTTAATTCATGTTTTATTTCGCGTTTTCTTATTTCATATAAAATATTTTATACACGTTTAGTGCCCAGTATTTTATTAATTAATTATTTATCTCTTCATTATTTCTTGAAGATTCTACCTTTTACTCTTATTATTTATCCATTTTCGCATTATTTAATAATCAGTTGATTACAAAAGTATTAGAATTATTATACAGGGTGTCCCAAAATTCTACCGACAACGCTTAACAAGAGATAGTAGATATGACCCTATTTATCTACAGGGTGTCCCATTTAATTAATCCAGCTGAATATCTTGAAAACGAAGCGATTTCCTTAAAAATGTTTCAGACAAAAATTGTAGCGACTCGAGGGGGACATTTAATAGTGCCATAGGTTTTTAATTGTTATGGGGTTTTATGGGGGTTTTATGGGAAAAAATTTTTTTTCAAATGGGAAATTTAAATTAAGGTCAAAGGTAATTAATTAATACACTTAAATTACGAGAGCTGGTCTAAATAAGATGTTCGAATATTCCTCCATTTTGTTCAATACACATGTATATTCGTGTGCGAAAAGCCAATGATACATTTCTCAACATTTCACGAGTGATACTTCGAAAAGCGTCCGTAATTCGTATTATAATATCCTCTCTAGCTGTACCTTATCTTTTATGTAACCCCATAAAAAATAATCCATTTTTGTAAGATCCGGAGATCTTGCTGGCCATTCGTGTACTTCACTACCAATTCCAATCCACATATTAGGGAATTGGTTATGTAAAAATGTATTAACAATTCTGGCAGTGTGGGGTCTAGCTCCGTTCTGTTGAAACCACATTCGCTGTCTTAAATCTAGAGGTACATCTTCTAAAAGAGTAGGCATTTCGTTTTGAATTATATTCAAATAAACATGTTGGTTAAGATTTTCTTCATAAAAAAATGGTCCCACAAGATACTCATCCACTATTCCAGCCCAAACGTTTATAGACCAACGCCACTGTAATCTATGATCTCTTTGCCAATGTGGATTATTTTCAGAATAATAATGAGCATTATGAAGATTTACTCCACCCATGTTGTCAAATTTTGCTTCATCAGTAAAAAGTACGCGATTAAAAAGAAGGGGATCTCTTCTAACTTGATTCGTAGCCCATATGCAAAAGTTAAGTCGGAGGATGTAGTCATCTTCTTTAATTTGTTGGGTTAAATGAACATGATATGGGTGTGATTTATGGTGTTTTAAAATTCTGTTGGCAGAAGATTTAGGAACTCTATGAAGACGCTGAATTTTTCTTGTAGATGTATGTGGATCTTCATTTACGGAAGCTAATCCTATCAATGAGGGGAACGTCTTAGGACCAGTTTTACTACGTTTTCTTCTAAGAGAACCGTTTTCCGCTCATTTCACGAGCCTCCTAATAATTGTATGATTTGGATGACGCAATTGTGGAAACCTCTCAGCGTGCCGATAGTTATCATTGCATTCGCCCAAAAAAAGTATTATAAAAGTATAATATTCACGATTTCTCTAGGTGAATAATCAGCCATTTTATGAGAGACTGATTTTAAATATACACAGTGGCTTCAATAACAATGAGCTTCTACAAAAAACTAATCTGTCACAATATAACAATTATGTGCGAAACACAAAGTGGGCTGAAAATGAAATTCCTTTATTTTTAGAAGCCTTCTTCCTTAATTGAAAAATATTATTTAACATATTAAATTGCAAATAAAATTGAAAAACCGTTTTGACACCTATTGTTTCCAACCTTTGACTTTATTTTAAATTTTATAAGTAAAAAAAAAATAATATTTTTCTTAAAAAATAATTAAAAAAAATAAACTTTTTTTTCAAATTTATTTTTATTTTAATAAAATAAAATAATATTTTTTATTAATCCTTGCCTTAATTTAAGCACTTTTGTCTCCTACGATTTTTCTTATAAAGCTTTAGTTTTCTAGTAAAACTGTATCGAAAATCCCAAAATTTGTGTTCATTTTGGTGAATATAGCGAAAAATTGAAATTTTAGAAAAATAAGTTTCATTCAAAACTTTCTTATTATTTTCCATAGATTACGAATCTACAATAAAAAATGGGGGTTCCCATTTGAAAAAAAATGTTTTTCCATAAAACCCCATAACAATTAAAAACCCATGGCACTATTAAATGTCCCCATCGAGCAGCTACAATTTTTGTCTGAAACAATTTTGAGGAAATCGCTTCGTTTTCAAGATATTCAGCTGGATTAATTAAAATGGGACACCCTGTATATCCAAAAATGCACCCCTGAGTAGTTATAAGCCTCCAAAGTTGATTTTTTTTAAACAGATTTTTTTTTATTACAGCTAAAGCAGTAAAGATTTTTTTAATGAAATCTTGTATACGTGAATTTGAATACCGGATGCTCAATTGGTAAAAATTTGGCGAATCCTCGACTTTTGTAAATAGTGTTGGATGGAAATAGAAGGCACAAAACAATCAAAAGCTTTTTAGGTATTTATTTTATAAAAGTGTTTAAAATTTGAAGTATTATAAAACTATAATCAAAATATTATCAATAAATCAAAAGTATTAAGGCCGAGGAATTTATGAAGTATTTTGATAGAAAAATTTTGACGTACAAAACTTTTATTTTCACTCTACGTATAGATGTATAGATGCTATGTAGCTATCGAATCATATAAATAAAAAATAATAATCTTAGAAATAAAAATGTTAAAAAAATTAAAAAAAAAATAAAAATTTTTTTGAAAATGTTTTTAAATTAACATCTAAGTAGAATAGTATTACATGTTTTTATTTTCATAAATAAAGAAATTACTAAGGTGGCTCTAGTTTCGTGAACACCCGGTATACGTTATAGGTACTTAATTGCAAATTCGGCCAGTGCTCGAAATTTAATATTATCGAACTTTTTCCGAACCCGAACTTTTTTCGAACTTTTGCATAATCTTCGAATAATTAGAACTATTTAAAAGTTCGAAATTTTGAATGAAATGTCGAATTTTAAAAAATATTAAGTTCGTACAGCACTAGCTTATACTAACCTTAAGATCCTCTCATTAGCTTTATTTTCTTAAACCAGATACAGTTTTTCTTATAATTGATATGGAATCTCCATTTTATTGTCAAAACGAAGGTATGCCATACCTCGTATTTTGAGTTTTTTTTTTTTCGATATTAGAAAAAGCTAAAAAGATATTAAAACGTAGAAAGCAAAAAGGTACCTACTACCTACTTTTTCATCAAGAAATAAAAAGTATACCCGATTTACTTCTGAAATGTGCGAACATGATCATAGATTCAAATAATAGAAGAATGACCTGTCAAGCTTCTGAAGTGTCACGAAGGCATAACTTTTTTCTCTAAACATCAATAGATGTTTAGATAAAAAAACGATTTAGTTTTGTTTAGTTTAGTTTTGATTCATTGAAATATTTCTTTCGAATTCCACTCTTGTGTGATAGGTATTTTAAAAAGAAAAAACTTTTACTAAATTATTTTTTTTATTAATTTACTTACAGGGTGATGTTTAAATTCAGAACAAAATTTATAACTTCCGTATTTAATTTTTTTGAGAAAATCGCTTGGATAGGACAGTGGTGATTTCGCAAATATATCATTTTCTTAATAAAAACTCCTTTTGCTCGTTTTTGACAGACAGCCATGTCATTTAAATTTATATATTTGTTAATCAAATAAATAAAACTGTAATTTAAATATTTGCCATAAATTTTTGTATCGCTGTTGAAATGAAAAGAATGTTTATCAAAAATGAGTAAAATGATAGAAGATTTCATTTAAAAAATCGATGATGCGGGGTCATAGTGTTATCACCAGTCATCGATATTTTTTATACCAAAAGATTGTTTTGTAAAAACTGAAAGTGACTTGTCTAAGCGAATTTCTCGAAAAAACGGCAGTCATTAACTTTTTTCAGAACTTCTTCATCACTCTATATAAAAGTGTAATTATGTAAATTAATAAAAAATATTTTAGTAAAAGT
Organism: Stenus bimaculatus; assembly: GCA_963971135.1. NCBI lineage: Eukaryota > Metazoa > Arthropoda > Insecta > Coleoptera > Staphylinidae > Stenus > Stenus bimaculatus. The sequence continues at coordinate 63,433,503 of OZ020180.1, read as the reverse complement.
TTCTATTTAAAAGACCTAGCAAATAATAAAACTCGATCTACTTTTATTAACGAAATAAGGAGAAATGTTATTACATGTTCGATGTATTTTATTCTTCTAAACTTGTTGGTTGGCTTTCTTAAACAGTGACTTTTAGAAAACACAACAGAAAAAATCTATTGAAGTGGGGTCCGCTAGTAGTACCAATCCAAGAAATGCAAAAAGTTCTATACAAATGATCTTTGACAGACCTGGGATTATGTGCTGGTGCTTTATCCTATTGCCACCACTTGGTTATATATTCCTCTAAATTAATATTTTCCACAAAAATCTAAATATCTTCAACCCGTTAAAATGTTACAAATTCTACCAATAAATAATTGGCACCATATATTATTTAAAACCCAGATTCTTTGCAAATTACTTTCTCGAGTCCAAAAAAAGTAAATACAAAAATGTGACTCAAAAAGAAGTAATCAGAAAAAACCGTAGAAAGTAAACGTGAATTAATCGACACAAAAACTCGATAGTCGGAAATTTTCCTATACAGGGTGTTTTTTAACACGTACCCCTATTCAGGAATTGATTCTTTGACCTATTTGAAGATAAATAGTAAAAATACATTTTCAAAACACGGGGTGTTAACTTTCTACATTTTTTTTCAATTTTTAACATCCATGTTTCTAATGAATTTTTTTACAAAAAAAATTTGTATGCAGTTTTTACCCTTTTACCCGCCCCCCTATTTTTATATATTTGATGCCACTATCCAATTTTACTTTATTGGATATTCCTACAATTTTTTCTTCATTTAATTTTTTTGCATTTAGAAGTTATTAGTCAAAATGTACAAAGTTGTTTAATAATTGTTCAAAACGTGAAGCAATAAACACTTTATTTTCAAAAAATGAATTAATATAGGAATGTGGAACTTGAAATTGTACTTATATTGGACAGTGTCTTCAAATAAAAAAAATAGCGGGGAGGTAAAAAGAAGTCCGATCCCCCGAAGAAACTACACCCTAAAGTTTGAATTGAATTTTTGCAGTTTTATTCAATGATGGTTAGTAAAAGTGAGCTCTGTACAAATTTTCACCAAATTATCTCCAGAAATATAAAATATATAAAAATTTAAAAAATGAAGAAACTACGATTTTTTTCAGATCACCTTTTTTAGAATCGTATCTGGTCATATACACTACCGTTCACAAGTATTTGCCCACCTCAAAATTTTGAAACACTTCCTAAGAAAAATTCCGCTACGAATATGTTAATTTGTCAAAATTTAACAAATCAGGTATTACATATATTTATTTATTTTTTGTAAGTCAAACTAAATACTCATACGGATGGAGTAAAACGGGCTCTTTACAAAAAACGTTTGCTAAGCGGTGTTTTAGATTTTTATAAAAAATTTATTATAATTAAAATAATATAAGCGAACAGTGCATAGACTTATTTTTTGTTCTAAAGATATTTTTTGAGCGCTGTAAAGAGTTTAAAAATATTCTTAAAACAAAAAACAAGTCTATACACTCTTGGCGGAAAAAGCCAACATTTTTTTAGAGAATGAATTCAAAAGGCATACTTGATAATAATATATTTGATAGGAAATAAATTCTATCGAAACATCAACGTAGTTTATCATATTCATAAAGGAATGAAGGTAAAGTCTTATTAATTTAAAACCAAATGGAAGTAGTTTCAAACTTTATTAAACTTTCTTAAATTTTGTAGCCTACTAAAAAAGAGAATATAATTCACAATTCATTCGACGAGAATAACTTAAATTCAAAACCAAACTTGCATGGAGTTTTAAGAGACAGGTCGAAAAACATTCAACATTTCAGATGATTCATGATTCTCAATAAGCAGTTGCAAATGAGCATTAAAAGTATTTAAAATCGTAAATTATAAAACCAGTTTATGACTAGGAAGTAAATCTTTGAAATAAAAGTCGATAATATAAATCGAAGACTCATAAATCTTTGATGACCGTACAATTAAAAATTGAAGTTTTGAGAGCAGGAAAGCGTATAATAGCAAAACACTTCTATATAAGATTTTTGCAAAAAAAGGTTTTACACTTTGTGCCATTGTGGTTCGATTATTTAAAAAACCTGATTAAAGCTTCTTAAAATTTTCAGTTAAGCTAAGATAGCCAAAATTCACTTTTACTCTTAAAATTGCAAAGTTAAGAAGTGATATTCTAAAAAATCGTTTTATTTAAGACGATAGTCGGCGAAATTTTGTGAGCGTAAAATGTGACTCTACGGAATACCATTTTTTTGACAAACCAGTAAATGAAATTCTGTTTTTTTTGTAGTAGTAGTTCATTAATACTTGGCATAGCATGTCTATTATTTTGTTTTTGTATTTTTTATGGAATTTTTAGATTTATAGACAATCAAATCTGACCTAAAAATGAGCAAGTTTTGCTTGCTGTTTTAAACCTTATACTCGATATAATCGGAAAAACAGAATAACACTTTTGTGAAGTTGTGTATTTAGATAAGAGAAAATTTTACAAATCTCAATTTGAAGGTCCCTTGTTAAAGAAAAATGGTATTTTCTAGGACCAGGTTTTTTTAAAAGTGCCAATTTTACTGCTGCCGTATGAGTATTTAGTGTGACTTACAAAAACAAAACCAGAAGAAATTGGTAGCCACAAGACTCTTCTGTGTACCAAAAAAAGAACTTTTAAAAAAGCTTCAATAGAAAAAAAATTATGAGCAAAACCCCAAATATCAAGCGAATTTCAAAATCAAGCGCTCGCATTTGCCGACTATCGCCTTAAGCAATTGTAATTTTTAAGCATTTTTAAGAATATTAACTCCAATGAGTAGAAAAAATGAAAAATGATCGGTTACTTGTTTGGCAATAACTTGAACAATTTCTATTTGTTTAGGCGCATTCTCACGAATTAATTTTAATTGACCGGTTATAGTTAATTAAACAAAGTTAAATATGACTTGAATCAATTTTTGTTCACACGTTTCAATAGAAACTGATTAACGTTTCAGTTTTAAAATAGCGTTGAAGCCGAAGTTCCGCTTTTAATTTGCAAACCAATAAGTGCTCTTTTGTGTACATAGTTCTAATGTTCTTTTTGTTTTATACATCAGCAGTAGTAAAGACCAGTTATTTCCAACTTTTTGAGAATATAATCCAAAACATTTTCTCTTTCGCCACTATTTTTAATATTTGTCTAGTGAGTGGTTCTAATGACAATCGTGCTTATGGTCTAAAAAAAAATTAGCTATAAATTACGAGATTAATTACACGTAGCTTGACCAGTTGAAATTAAAATCGACAGTCAACTGAAGTTCACACGTTTTACGTTGAGTTTCAACTTGGAAGCAAGTGCTCCGAAACTCCTCACTTGAAGGCGTTCTAATGATTTAAATTTAGTTAATCGCTAATAATTGATCAACAAAAGTTGAATGAAAACTATTGTTTCAATGATGATTAACTCTTTAGTGGATCAGGAAGAGTTTGATCCAGTTCTCAAGTCAAGTTTAATTGACAGATTGTAGTTGATCAACAAAAGTTGAATATGATTTGTATCAATTACTGTTTACACGTTTCAATACAAACTGATTGACATTTCAGTTTTAAAATTTGTTGATCAATGAGTGCTCTTTTCTGTAAATATTGTTCTAATATTTTTGATTTTGTTTTTTTAGATTAGCAGTAGTAGGGTCAGGAATTTCTATCTCTTGAGAATAGAACCCAAAGCATTTTCTCTTGCATCTCTATTTTTGCATTTGTCTAATAGGTGGTTCCAAGTGTTTATGGTATAAGTTTAAAAAATGTAAAGTATCACACTTTCCGACCACTTAACGCTCATATTTGAACTTTTTTCAAAATATGCGTGATTAAATACACCTAGTGTGACCATTTGAAATCAAACTGGCCAGTCACACGTTTTAAGCAGTTTCATGTGGGAGGAGACTACTCACTCAGGATAAAGTTTGCAGAGTCAAATTTTTCTTGATCTAGCTTTTATTTTTTTTCAACAAATTCGAAGGACTGATAAAATCGTATATTTTCTATATTCTTTAGAGAAAATCTTCTACCAGGTCACAAAAAGAATTAAATTATCCAAAAAAAAAATTCAAAATACATTATATCGTAACGAATAAATTATTTCCGATGAGTGCAAGTAAATATAGACAATACTTTTGTGTCATTCTATTAACTTCCAGAAAATCTTGGACTTAATTCGGCATATTTCTTACCTAATTTTAATACTGTAGATAGTTTTAAGATATGACCTATATTTTCCTTGTTTTATTTTACAATAACACTTCTACTAACCTAGTTATTCTAAAATTGACATCATTTGCTTAATGAACGTAAATAAATATCGTAAAATTCACTATGTACTTAAGCATTATAATATAATTATGCCATTAAATTGTAGTTTTTTTAAATATAATAGTTAATCTTATTCTTTCATTAGATTTAAGCTATAGCATCGATTTTATGTATATTTTTAAGTGTTAACGTAGCTAATTATCTTAAATGTGAAGTGAAAATATATTTAAATTTATTCGCATATTTCGGGCTGTTGTTTTTTCGTTTGAAAATAGGAACGTGTTTAAATGTATATTTGAGTAAAAAAGTTTACGTCTTGTTTTGAAATCAAATTGTCCTCGAGGGAACGATTTGCGGCGTAAATACCACGGGAACAGTAGGCGGCATATGGAAACACGTTCTATATTTAATTGTTCTCAAATTAAAACGTTCTGTTTTAGTTTTTTTAATTGAAAAGTAAATATTAATAGATAAATTTTGTTTAACGATAAAATGTCAAGAAACGACAAGGGAAGTTTGTAAAGTTGTTTTTATTTTCAACAACTATGGCCTTTGAGATTAGTTTCGTGACCGATGTAATCAAGAAGTTGAGGTTTTCCTGCACGCTAATATTCTTCCATAAAGGGCTCTCAAATCTCAAGGCATGATAAGGCGGCTACATTAAATGTAATATTCAAAGTGTCCGTTGTGATACAGGCGAGGTGTATAATACTCCACCAACTTAACCTAACCTTACTCGCACTTAAATCCGTGGTAAATTGTGGGTGAATGGTGAACGCGTTGTTGGTGGTGGGTTTCCTTGAACACGACGTGGCCTGCGGGATTTCCCTTCAAAGATATCGAACGTTTTCTATACCTTTGCTATCTGTGAGATTCCTTTCATTGCTCATATATATAACGTTTACAATATTTTAATAGCTTATTCCCTATTTCTTTTCATCTCTAAAAGCCAAGTATCCTTAATCGATCGAACTTCGCTTGCTCTTATCTTTATATTTTTTTAATCCTTTTATACTTATTTTATTATTTAAAAACAAGTACAACCCAATAAAAACATTTTATGGAAAACAAAAAAATACATGAAAATAGGTTTAAACAGTAACTCTATTGATAAATAAAATGAATTAATTGTCATCAATTTATATTTTTAAATAGTATAGGAATTGTCATATCTATAATCCTCCTAACTTATGTGAGTTTACGTTATTAACGATAATTAAAGTCCATCATATTTGTTTCGAATTGTCGGGTTTGAACAATTTTATATTTCAAGTTCAAATTACCATGATTAATGCAATGCATTTCACTTAAAATTTTAGTGTAACAGGGAAATATTTTTTATATCATCCCTTATGAAACAAATGTGTATCAAAATAGGTAAGAAGAAGAGAATACTAAATAGGAAGGTGGACAATAAAGAAACCAGAAAATCATATGGAAATTGAACAAAGAAAATGGTTATCGATTATCGAGTTTCGTTCTCGAACAGATTGGAAATACTTAAAATCAAGCAAAGGAATTAATGTCGTAGGTAGTGAAGTTGTTATCGCACCAAACATGCGATTTGGAGGTCGCAGATTCAAATCCTGACCAAGGACAATTTTCTTCAAATATTAATAAGTTATATTAAGTAGTAGTAAAAATGAGTCCATCATCTATTTTTAGTTTTAGCGAATATCAACCTCTAAAAATTCAGTGGAGGTTTACAAACATGTAAAATTTACAACATTGTCGGTGTAAATTACGGTCTTAAGTTTTACAGAGATAGGCTTCCATACAAATAAAAGGTAGCAAACCGAAAACGAGTTTGAACAGAACATGAAAACACTTTATACTTGAATCTATTAAAAATCAGGAAAAAACAGGCAATGATTTCTAGAAAGAGACCGGCGCCCGATTATAAACCGAGGCGTTAAGTTATCACGCGCGTTACGACCAAATTCCATGCGAAAAGCTGTCGATGCAGCTTGGAAGTGCCGCATACCCCTCTCGCATATCTTCGGAATCTTCCGAACTTTCAAGGCGGGTCCCGCAGTATCACTTAGGCCCACCATACATCTAGATATTTATTGTGCAATTTATTGCGCGTTTTAAACTCAGAACGCAACTGCTCAATGTGCAATTCTCACTGAGTTGAAAATGTGCAATAAATTGCTCAAAAAATATCTTGGTGTATAGTGGGCCTTACTACGCTATATTGAAGCATTTTAACGGCTGCCGTTACGGCAGAAACTGTTGTTTTTTAAGTGTTTAAAAGTATTTAAATAATCACGTAAAAACGAAAAATTTTAATTTACTAGTTTGTTTTGTTTCTTAAAGGTTTGTACCGGGAGAAACAACCATAGCACAACAAAAAGTCTCGTTAAAGTGGGCTCTTCAACACCAACATTTAAACTGATAAGATCGATCAAACGTGGTTTGGTCAGAGTTTAATTTTATGGCATCCCTCATTTAGTTTTAAATAAATAAACTATTATTGTATGCATCGATATATCATATCATTTTATCTAGTACATATAAAGGTGATTAAAATTACTGATGTTGGCCAGCGTGAAGCAACCTGAATGTGAAGAATATCATTTTGAGTGTGTGGTACCCACAATGAAATATGGGGGAGTTAGCATTATGATATGGACATTTATAGTTTCTGATGAAGTCGAAGAAATAATCATTTGCTAGAAGGTATACATCCATATTGGAATCAGTAGCGCAACAATCATTATCCCGAACTTATGGAAACACCAATTTAGAATATTTCATATTTTAACAAAATAATACTTCTTGCTTTAATCATCGACATCCATATGCAGTTTTAAATAAAACAGTCTTGTTGTACTGGATTGGTCTGCACCTGATCACAATTCAGTTGCGCACCTTTGGAACATAATAAAGCGTAAGATTAGTTTTGTGAAAAATTAAACCTTTTCCTAAATATCCGCCCTAAGCCAAAGAGTGGCGCATGCCATTTCTTATGGGGGTTTTATGACACAAACTTTTCTATGTCATGCACCATGAAAACACAGAAAATTATATTTTTTATTACAAGATCACATGACCGTTTGAGCCCTTTGGGACAGTGCGAATTACGTGCCTGTAATATTCAAGACTTATATTTATATTAACTAAAAAGGCAAGCAATATTAAATCAGAGAAAAACACAAAATTGTGCAGGGATTTGGGACCCGCTTTTCTTTGTTATTATAGGGTAATTATACCGTCCTCCGAAAGGTATGCTGTATAAAATCGGAGATCAAAAACTGTCACGAGCTCCCGGTCTATAAAAAGTTTATAGATTATCTACTCCCTACCATTAATTGTTACTTTATGGAATGACATTCTAGTGAACTGTCGAATGGATAAGAGCATCATACCATCATTAGGGTGGTTATGAAAATTAGTCTAGCCAACTGTCATAAATTTCCCAAAATTCTTAATATGATGTGATGTGACAAATAAAAACCTAAAATAACTTGAAATTTTTTAAAATTTGTAATTCTCAGCAACTCAGAATTTAAAATTAAACATAATAAAAGGAAATATTGAAAAATAATGTAAAATAACAATCTAGGGTCTTTTAAATTTTTGAAACGTCAGTCAAAAAAACAATAATGCAATGTTGCCAGATTGATCATTTTTAATCTAAATTTGGGGTGTTTTTTATTTTGAAACTATTTTTACTTCTAATTTTTGGTCACAGAAAAACTATACTGCAAAACGCGTGTGGATATGGTCCCTTATATCGACCTAAGACGCTTGTATCATATCCACACTTGTATTACAATATACTATTGTAGGGGTGACCCAGTTAATTTGGAAAAAGACTGATACCCGTTTTCACCAACCGTTCCTAAAATTTAGGCATTGCTTATAGCGTTAGATAGTAGGTATTTTTAATTATTTAATTTATATACCTAGCAACTGGCGCTATAAGCAATGCCTAAGTTTTAGTAATCGTTGGTGAAAACGGGCATCAATCTCTTAAAAGAAAACCAAGACTAACTAACTAATTTGGTAACGAGGCCCACGACTAATTATTTAATTATGCAAAATTTATGTAATAATTAAAAATATCACGTTTTAAAAACATTAAATTAATTATATGTGACGAAAATAATTATTAAAATATAATTTTAAAATATTTATTCATGAAATGTACAATAATGATACCTGCTCACAAATGAATATAAATAACAAAATATTTTAAATAAATTACTGAATAAATAACGGTTTAAAAACACTACAATTAAATTAAAACCTAAAACGCATTTTGAATTAATTTTATTAATATCACTCACGCATTACTCATTGAAATTCTAAAATTAATTTGTCCAGCGTAATTAACCTATTCATTTTTTCATACTACGGGATTTATTGGGTTATATTACAATTTAATCTAGCACTTTAACGGAAGTGCTTGCTTGTTTTAATTGAGTGATTAGCAGAGAGGCTATTGTGTATAAATTAAGCTCTTATCAGGTCGCCATTGATGACTCCCAAGCATACCAATAAACTGATAAATTAATCTTTTATGTTGTTATAATTTCTAGGTATATTCGTGGTAAATTACTCTGTGACGCGAATGTTATTTATGATGCTCTCGTAATGATTGGTGTCCATGCAAACATATCATTCAGTCGTTGTTGCTCCTCGATTAGATTTCACACTCTCGTGGGTAGTGGCCGATTTACATTGGGGATTTGATTGATTTAGTTTTTGATTATCTTTTTTAATGCATATATTTTGATTTATTCAACAATACCTATTTTTTTTATTTAAACCATATATAATTAAGTATAATGTTACTTCTACTAACTAAATTAAAAAGAGGTACTCTATTAAAAAAAAAAAATTTTACTTGCTTAGATACATAGATATCTTCAAACTATATTTTAATAATACTTTTAGATGTTAAGGTGGCCACTTACTATTAGTTTATGACCTGTCAGGAAACAGTTGTTGCATAGCCTGTAATCCTTAGAAATTCCCAATTTTTCACAGGTACCTACTTAGAGTTTGGTGGCGTCTAAATAATCCTAAGGTGATTTTCAGTTGTCTTCTGTTTAGAGACCACACCCCACCTCAGCTCTTGCAAAAGTCTTTGTTATGATTTTATCTAGGAATGTTTTGCCAGTATTTGCCATGGTTAGTGCGGATCCAGTTTCTCGACTGTATTGGAGTTTTTGGTGTATCTACTGCTGGCCTGAAAGATTTTTGAGATTCCAGTCTAGCTAATACACAGGATATGAAATTTGACAATATTATTTACTAAAACGGTTTCCTTGCAAGTATCTTATTGAAAACGGCTGATACAGTTTTCCTAGAAGGGTCCAATTCGATATGTATTCAAGAACTTAAGATGGTTTTAGTAAGAAAACAGCATTGTAAAGTATGTTTATTAAAACAGGAAAGATCATTTTGCAAAATGCCATCGCATAAGTTGATGAAATTTGCCAGTTTGTATTGTTTCAACTTTTGAAGATCGAACAATATTAAGAAATTGAGGAAATGCACAAACATTTTTCAACCTTTCATTTTCAATAGGACATAAGTTTTTTTTGGTTTTTTTATCAACATACAGCCGATCTCACCCATACGACTTAAAACAGCTTTAATATCTAAATAGAGCTTATCGGGTTTCGGCGTCATTGGAAAGGCGAACTTAAAGTGTAAGATGAAAATTACAATTTCTCGCGAAAAAAAAAAACGAAAAGACGGCATTTTAATTCGAGAAGAAATTTTATTATAATTTATATAAATAATAATGATATCGTATGACAAATATACACTAGTAACGCACATTTTCAATCCATCCCAGATTTACTTGTTTTTTCAATATTTTCATTTAAAAAAAGACACAGGAGAACTTAAATTTAAGCTGGACTTTACTACGATTTTCTTTAAACACTGACGGTGAATTTGGCCATTGGAACACTAGATGCTCATGAAATTTCCAAGATGAATTCATTGTCCTTTTCGAAATTTTCAATTCAATTAAATGCCTCCGATAATCAACAACAATGGAAAATTAAATACGTAAATGGCTATATTTACTAAAATATTATTCTTCAAACCATTTAATTTGACATATCACTTATAAAAATCGGATAAGAAATAACGAAACTACATCGTTGACGTTTTTTGTGCACCCCACTGTATATTATACAGGTCTTGAAGTGAATTCTCAAATACAGCTGAATCAGTGAGTCCAAAAATTGCGATTCTGAGTTAAGGCAGCTAAAGCACATACAATTCGTTTCTCCGTAAACTGAGTTAAAGCTTAAGAACAATCCGCTAGGGGCTATCATAATGACAAATGTTCTTTAAAATTTCCCAGATCACTAGAAGAACGGTACGAGTCTTGAACTTATACTGTCACTAATTAATCAAAAGAAGACAAATAACATGACGACAGTGATGCAATATGTTACAGGCGAAATTTTCAAGTTTTATTATTAAATAACTTTTCAGAATTAGTATTAATTTTGACTTCGATTAATTTAGAGTAGAACAAAAAACTGAAAAAGTAGTTGTGTTCATTTTACCAAAAGTTTACCGATTTGCTTGAGCAAATTACTTTCTTTTCTTTTTAATTCTAGGGGAGAAAATGAAACAGAATATGAGTTGCTTAAAAGTTGGTAAAAAAACACAACCAGTAACATAATGTTTAAATAGTACAACATTGTATCGTACCTAAATAAAACCTAATGAAAATATGTATTACTTTTCGTGGTAATTCCAAAGCTAACTTAAGCCAACTATTTATAATACTTAATAAACTACTAAAACAATTTAAAATAATACTTCCATTACCTACACATTTATGAATAACAGTACAAGTCCATAATATTTTTTTGCAAATTACTGAGCGGAGTATATTTTTTCTTCTAAATGTCGGCATAACAAAAATCATTTCAATAAGTACTTTAAGTCTGTACATACAAAGGCTGCAACTTTACAAAATAAAAATCTATTCAATTTAAATTGATGACCTTGCTCCAAGAAGGGGTCAGTTCAATTTGTGGCGAATCACAAAAATTTGTATTTCAAAATTTCCTAAATGTGGATGACAAATAAATATAACCTATCGCAAAATTTACATTGTATAATTTTATCAATTAAAATAAATACTATTTATTTAATAGGTTTATTATAATCTTCAATATTTGTACACTATTCGTATCACATTCTATGACAACTATCTAAACCAATCTAAACTGTTCTCGTCTCGCTAACAACCGTATTTTAGTTCACTTGATTCTTGATTACATACACATACATATTTCCAAGTACTTTTTAAACTGAGTATCTCATTCATGAAAGATTTATGACAATTTAAAATTTGAAGCCTTATTGCACCAAAGAATGATAAACTTCATTAAATCTTAGTTTTAAAACGCAATAACATCACCTAAAGTTATTTCTATATTGATATTAGAAATTTAAACGTGTTAAATATAATCTGGCAACCAGTAATAGAAAAAGTAAATTAAACAGAACCCTAAGAAACCTCCAAAATCTAAATTTGTAGTACATGTAGATCGGAAAACAAATTCGTTGGCTAGTGATTTTTAAGTATCCGAAAATTTTTAAAAAGTCTACAATTTTAAATCATCTTGCACCATCTGGCATTTGATTTAAATCGGAAACGGAAACGTAAACTAATTGCCATACATTTTGTGATACATAATGTGATGGCCATACAATTTACTTGTCACTCATAAATTCGTATAGCTCTAGAGTCAATTGTACCGAACCTTTTTTTCTGTTTAACTAATTTAAAACAAATTCCAGATGGTGCAAGATGATTCAAAGTTTTATGCATTTTAAACATTTTCTTTGGAAAATTTTAAAACCATTAGCCAACGAATTTGTCTGGCGATTATGTGTCTCCTAGACTAATATTGGTTAATAAAATGAAATTAAGAGGCCTTTTTCGAACTATTTATTTTTAATGAACATACATAGACGTCGACGTTTCGGTAATAGGTTATTACCCTCTTTAGAACTTTCCTACCGGTTCATTAGTGGTCGGTTGATTATTAAAAATATTTTTATCCAGCAACATTTGAGGAAATCAGCTGTTCGTTTTATACAATTAAATATTGTCCACTCACCAAATGATTCTTGGTCTCCATTTAAGATTATTTATTGTATAAAACAAACAGCTGATTTCCTCAAATGTTGCTGGATAAAAATATTTTTAATAATCAACCGACCACTAATGAACCGGTAGGAAAGTCCTGAAGAGGGTAATAACCTATTACCAAAACGTCGACACCTATGTATGTTCATTAAAAATAAATACATCGAAAAAGGCCATTTAATTTATTTTTATTAACCAACTAAAAACTACGAACACAAATCTACCAAACTGGACTAATATCTTAACAATATTGAAATCGAAAATGAAGTACATTTTGATATTGGAATCATTGAAACATCTATATAATATACATAAGCCTATTATAGTTCATTCGCTTCACATTTTGGAGCTTAGTAAAATTGTCATTATTTGTACTACTTTGTTAATTGTTAACAATGGAAAAAAATTGTATTCAATTAAGTACACGTATTAACTCAAAAATTAATGAAATTGGAGTTGCTCCCTATTTGCAGAAAAGTCCTGAATTGATTATCTCAAAATTAATTTTTTGGACTCATAGGTACTATTCTTGAACTCACCGATTCAGTTATTTTCTTGCCCTTTTATCCATCGGAAGATAAATGACTGAAGGTAACTGAAAAAAAATAATAAATTAAAGGATTTTTTTAATTTAATTTCACAACATTAAATATCTATCCAAATCTTCGCAAGATTTTATTTTATTTAATAAAATAATGATTTTGGATCCGTTTAGTCCGGTAATAAATAAATTCGAAAGGCCACTATACTTAGGAGAGTATGAAAATGCATTCGGGAATTTCACCACAGTAATGATTTAAAATGTAAAATTATAGGCGTACTTAATTCCAGTTATTTTTCAATAATATCTTTTTCCGACGACCATATGAGAAAATCGTATATGTCATTCATATTAGTAGTTTAGAAAATCGTTCATTTCAACACTAGTGACTTTAAGTTTCCATGTTGTAACTGTCAAATAGTTCTTGTAATTTTCGATAGAGGCGCTGCGAAGGAATTCCGAAAGCCCTCTCTTGGATTTTTTTGAACTTGAAAAAAAAGGATAGTTCAAATAAAAATTTATATTTAACCCCGCCAATATTACTAATTTTATTATTAAAATCATTATATAATTCACTTTTCTGTAAATTTTAAATAAAATAGGAAAATTTTTTATTCGTTTCGATAAGTTGCTTCCGTGAAAACAGCGCCACCTACAATTATTTACATTTAACTAAAAATAATCGATAACTTCAATGTCAGCTGCTGTTAACATAGGTTATGTTATGTTGTTACTACAAAATATTAATAATGGTCGCAAAATCTCCGTGGTCGTCGGAAAAATAGCGTACACAACTCGCAGAAAGTGAATTTCGTTGTTGGTGTAATATCCTCACTCGGCTAGCGCCTCGTTCGGCTATTTTCACACTCGCACAAAATTCGTCACTTTCTAGCTCGTTGCGTAATATACTATTAAATTTAAATTTAAAAAAAGTATATATGTACCCTAACCATAGATTAATTGTGGATGTATATTTTACGATGTAACTCAAGTACCCTAAGTGTACCATTAAATTTTGCAATCGAATGATAAGAAAATATTTTGGGAATTCCATTTATCATTATAAGAAGACAAATCCTGTATATATAAATGGGAAGCAAAAACATTTGCTTTAAAATTGTCTTGCTTTTAGCCAGCAAGCTAGGATAAACCTTTCGGATTGATGAGGAAGAAGCGCAAGTCAGACAGGGAGTATTTTAAACTGGCACAAATAAACCACAAAAATTTATATAATCCTCAGCGCAATCTTTCAAATAATATTAGTATGATTGCGAAGAAAATATTTTTTCCTCGATTTTCATTATAAATGGAATGTACCTACTAATGTACGCGTTATTTCATTGCTGGAATGTGACAAATTGCACAAAAATCAAAAAAATGAAATTTTTATTATTCGAATGAACGAAATTCATTTCGCTTAATTAAATTTGTGTAAAAAACGAGGCGCATTTTAGCGACCTAAGCAAACAAAACGCCATTCATTCCAGCACAAAAAGCAATGTGAATATGTGCATATATTTTTCAATTTAGGATAAAAACTGTGCATTAGAAGTATTATGTGAAATATAAATTGCGCTCAGACGGGACTAATTCGATTCCCTGCACACTTTGCTCACATCAATAATTAAGCGTAGCAAATCAGATATGTGATTGAAATTTATAGACGGTTTTGTAATTTATGCTAATTTGCGCCTCGTAACCGATAAGCTATGAATCACTTGATAAATTGACAGCTTTTTAAACATACGTAACCCTCTAATTGTATTACTGACGTTAATAAAACATGTGATTTATCACAATAGTTTCTTTACTAATTGAGATTATTTTTGCCCCTATTGTATACGTATTTCACTTTTTATCTACAAACGATGGAACTTATCTCAAATAAAAATGTAGCACAGTATAATAAAACTTTCAAGTTCACTATCATATTAAAAAACAAATTAATTTTGATTTATAGAGAACAATTTTGTATTTAAGACATTTTAAAATAATTTCCAATGTACTAAGTAGGTACATGAATATTAATACATAATAAATGTAAAAAAGAAGAATAGTTTAGATTAAAAACTTGGAATAGAACTACCTAAAACAAAACATGAAGAAACTTCATCCTCCTGTTCTTCAAAATTTTCGTTGTTTTCCATTAATAAGTCCATTATGTTTATAATATGTATTTATGAGTTTAAATACAGGCTGTTTCATATTTATGTATTATTATTTTTGGTGGCTATTCTTTCAATCAACATAGAAACTTTGCTACAAACAAATGTCCGATTTCGGTTCCTATAGAAGCTGCAATTCATTAAAGGTGTTGGCAAAAAAGAGGTTTTTGGTTTTTTATTTGAAAATAGTTCCTAGAAAAACATTTAAATTTTGTACAGTATGTACCTAATATAAACTGTAAACATGATGTTTTTGAGATTTTTGTTTGTTAGAAGTGGTATTTTAAGAAATCGTTACTATCACGAACAATGCATAATTCTTCAGCAGTTAATTTTTATAGTATTTTTTTCAAAATGTTCCTTTGAAGAAAACAATGCGTTAAAAAATATTCATACATGGATAGTTGTCATGGTTTCCTACTATACTAATATTTCTTATAGAGCCTTATCTATGGTAAAACCCAATTATTTATACAAATTATTCCAAAAGAAGTTTCCTATCTAATTTCAGTTGAAATTATTCCTTTTTAATGAAACAACATAGAACTTAATTACAAAAAATAATTAAAACATAAAAAAACAGTTTTGGCGTAAATTATGAATACTATTCTAGATGCTTCTCACCATTGAACAACATTATGATTGTTAAATAAACATATCATGGTCTAATTAATTAATAAAAATATTTCGTTTACTAGTTTTGAAGTAGGATTATCACTCAGCACTTAACAAAATAATTAATTAAGTTGCCAAATATACATACAGGATATTAAAGGCTTTAACGCATTTTTTATCATTTTTTCAAAATTACTCCCTTATAACAGACTATATACATCAAAAAAAAATTCTATATGATAAATAAATTCAATTTCAAGACAAAACAAGAGCGTTTTTGTTAAATTTTTTATTACAAACACCAAAAAATCAATTTTTACTAGCGAGGAGTACGCATTTCAAACATTTTGCCGACTATCCTCTTAAGGCAAATACTCACTAAATCTTCAGAAATGAGTAGAAGAACAGTATGAGTCGTGGACTTATACTGTTACTAATTAATCAAAATAAGACAAACGATACCAAGATGCAATATAGGACAGATTTTCAGAGGTGGGCAAAATACTTTTTTTAAGTATTTGAAATACAAAATACTTAATTTTTTGGGTTTATTTGAAATACTTCATCCAAAATACTTATATTTTGTAATTATAATATTTTATTTTAAATACTTTTTTATTTAAAATAAAAAGGGTGACTTGAAGATAAGTCCCAGAAGGTATATAGTTCTACCGTCGACTTTTTTTATATTAGATTATATTATTTTATTATAAAACTAAAAAAACATTCAATACAAATGGAATTTATAAAATTTCTGAATCTTTAATTTTAAAAAATGTTCCATCTAAAATTAAGTAGTGTCTTGTATTTATCACTAGATGTAGACGTTTCACGTTCACTTCCAAACTTTATTAAATGTGTAAGTAATTAATAATTAAAAGCCTTGTAATAAAAGTACCCGATCACGTCACGATAGAAGTACATTCAGACCGCTCACAAATAATAAATAAATAAATTATTTAAATAAAATTCATCTTGCATTTTCCTACTCTGAACGCATACGCGCTAGGTATGAATTCGAATTTTTCAAACAGGTGTCCAAAGAATTAAAGATTCAATATAAAATATGGGATGAAAATGAATAATACAAAAGTTTGATTTTAAAAACTTAAAAATTAATTAAAATACAATTTGGTACTTGAAAATACAAAATACTTTTTAAGAAAGTGTTTTAAATACAAAATACTAAAAGTATTTCAAATACTATTTAAATTACTTTTATTTCAAATACTAACCACCTCTGGAGATTTTGAAGTTTTAGTAGTTTTATTTCGAGAAAGAGTTTTTGACTATCACGAAACAGTAACGAAACTGCTTGGATTGAGTTTATACGTATGTAATTTTACCAGCTAAAGACAATCTTGTTGGAAGGATTTTATGCAAATGGCGTGATTATTTACGTGTTGCGATTGTTAAGAATGGAAGATTAGGTTTCAATTAACAAGTGCGAGACGTACACAACTAAAGCGTATGTCAATCCAACTAATGGAAGGCGTTTTGTCTATTGCGCAAGACAGTTACCGTCAATATACGGTATTTGTGGGCTGTCGAAACAAACCTATTATCACTTAACTTCCTGAGACTAGTATTACCTTTAAAGAGAAAAAAAATAAAAGTAGCATAATGTTCGAGTTGTACAATATTGTACCTGAATAAATCGTAATAACAATTTGTATTAGTTTTTGTGGTAGTATCAAACCTATCTTAGCACAACCATTTTTCTTGATAAACTAAGTACTTTTACACAATTTAAAATATTAAATCCATAACCTGAAAACAAACTGAGTTCAATAACTAGTCCATAATTTTTTTGCAAATTATACAGTGAAATAATATGTATTTTTCCTAAAATGTCGGCATAACAATAGTATATTAAAAACGAGTTTCATAAGTCGCATATTGTAGCATGCGTTCAATTTTAAAATACTAGTCGCGTAGCGACGAGTATTTTAATGAACAATTGCTACTATCGACTTATGAAACGAGTTTTTATTCTATTTTTTCTATTTTGCGCCTTTGTATCTATGTATTTAAAATAAAATATTATAGTTTTCAATTTTAGTAAATTTTCTGGTAGTTGGCAACTCTAATGTCAGGTTTGTCAAATCATAAAATAACCTGTAAATCACTTGGCAACTGCCACTTTAAAATCAACAAACTTCAGTGCTACCAACTTCGAAAAAGAAATATTACTACTAACTTACTAGCCATAGTAACGAACCAAAATAGAAAAAAGCATTTTAAGAGATACTGCAGCTTTTCAATCTTCAGAGAATCAAAATTCAGTAAATTGATTATAATATCCAGACTTATAAAGTTAAGCCGTTGATTTTGAAGGTGAGATAAGTCCATTTTGTTAAAAACATGGGTTAATGTTACGTCTTATTACAAATTGAGAGCAACTTCATGTTTTAAATCATTTACAATAAAACTCGACTCAATATTAGTACAAATTTGTTACTGTTGTCTTATATTGTAAACAGTATTTCAATTCCATTGATTTTGCAATACATTGAATATCTAGAAATACAGGGTGGTGATAAAGTTTGGAACCAAGGTCATAACTACCGTAAAAATTTTTTTTGTAAAAATCGCTCGGACAGGTCAATTTTTGTTTTAAAAATGCCATCTTTTGGAATGAAAAAAATATTCATGAAGTCACTGATAACTTCACTATGACGTCATCATCAATTTTTTTAAATGGAAACCCCTACTTTTTTTACACATTTTTCATAGACCTTTTTATCATATTAATGATCACTTAAAAATATTTAAAAAAATTTCAACTATTAATGAAAAAAAAAAAAAATTACTCAAAAAAAAAATTATTAATTCTCAATGAAAATATGGCAAGAAAAATAAATTAAACTAATTTTTAGTTTAAAAATAACAAATTATTATTGAAAATATTCGAATTGTTCTTCTTTACACAATTGGAATTTTCTTAAAACTAATTTTAAATAACTTTTAATGAAAAAGGTAATTAAAATAAAATGTTTGAGTAATAATAAACTTTAAATAAAATTGTAATTTATTATAAATTTGAAAAAGCTTCTGATATTGAAAATTTATTGAAATAAAAATTGCCTTTATAAAAGTGCTTTAGTTGACGTTATTTTGTATGGCACATAAAATTTTAAATCCATTTACCAATGCTTGAATAGCTTACTTCGTTTGTTTAATAATAATCAACAATTATTAGGTTTTGCGAAATTAAAAATGCCTCGTTTAAGCGAACGCGAAAGAATCGAAATTTTAATTATGGTAGGATACGGCGATAGAAAAAGAACCCATGGGGAAGCTTGTGCTTTGTTTAATGAGCAATATCCAAATAGACCGCAAATCTCAAGATCTACAGTAAGTAAGTTAGTTACCAAATTTGCAGAAACAGGATCTGTAGGAGATTTGCCTCGACAAGGACGGCCTCAAGTGAATGAAGAAACCAAATTAAATTTATTACTTGCGATTGAAGAAAATCCCAATATTTCAACAAGAGATATTTCAAGAAATAATAATGTGGATCATTCCTATGTCGCAAAATTATTAAAAAAGGAAAAGTATCACCCATACAAAATAAAACTCATACAAGAGTTAAATGAAGATGATCCCGATCGCCGACTGCAATTTTGTGAAGAAATGATGGCGCGATGTGATCAAAATCCAAATTTTTTAAGTAGTATAATTTTCTCCGATGAAGCTACCTTTCAATTGAATGGATCAGTGAATCGACATAATTGTAGGTATTGGTCACAGGAAAATCCTCATTGGGCCGTAGAATCCCATAGTCAAAGACAGGGAAAGTTAAATGTATGGGTGGGAATGATTGGCAGACGTTTTATAGGACCTTACTTTTTTAATGAAAACCTTACTGCCGAAAGATATTTGAATTTTTTGCGGACTGATTTGCTACCAGTTTTACTTCATATTTTCCCCAATTATGAAAATCGCAACATTCCTAACCAAAACATTTGGTTTCAACAAGATGGGGCTCCTCCACACTTTGGCAGGGCGGTGCGAGAATTCCTTAATACCACGTTTCCCAACAAATGGATAGGACCTAACGCCCTTAGATTTTTTTTGTGGGGACATTTAAATAAAAAGTTTATTTCAATAGACCTAATAATTTACAAGAATTGGAGCTTAGAATTAGGACGGAATTGCAACAAATTGACGAAGAAGCTATTAACAATAGTATTCAGAGTGTCTACACTCGAATGGGACAATGCCAAATGTTCAATGGGGAACAATTTGAATATTTTCGTTAAAATTTGTTACTTGTAAATTAAAAATTTACTTTTTTTTTGTAATATTTTCATTGAGAATTAATAATTTTTTTTTTGAGTAAATTTATTTTGTTTTTCAAAAATGGTTAAAATTTTTTTAAATATTTTTATGTGATCATTAATATGATAAAAAGGTCTATGAAAAATGTGTAAAAAAAGTAGGGGTTTCCATTTAAATAAATTGATGATGACGTCATAGTGAAGTTATCAGTGACGTCATGAATATTTTTTTCATTCCAAAAGATGGCATTTTTAAAACAAAAATTAACCTGTCCGAGCGATTTTTACAAAAAAATTTTTTACATAAGTTATGACCTTGGTTCCAAACTTTATCACCACCCTGTATATAAAAGTGGACTTTTCTCACTTTCAAAATCAACGGCTCAGTTGAAGAATGAATTAAGAGGATATGTTTCGATAGAGTCTTATGGTTTTGATCATAAAAACTTTTCTTAGAAAAATAGTTTTAATTTTTTTTTTAAATACAATGTAAAATCTTCAGGCTATAATTTTTTGCAATTTTTGTCTTTGTGAAGTAAAAATTGCGCGTATGTTATTATTTCTTTTATAAACAAACCCCAAAAAAACTACAACTTCTTTTTGATTTTTCCAAGTTTATTTGGAAATTTGGAATAGAATATATCCTACGGCGTGTTTTGTATTAAATTTAAATCAGAAATGAAGCATTATAAAATCCTTTTAGGCGTTCGAAATTTAGAAATTTCATTCCACTTTTAAAAATCACCCTAGATAAATATATGTACAATAAAAATTTAAGAAAAAAGGGGAATCTAGACAATCTCTTAAATGTCTAGAAAAGATTTTTGAAAACCGATTTTGATTTTCTTGATTGGTATGACTGTACTCTGTCTTTGAAATCGACAAAAATTTAGATTGAAATCGCTTATATACCCAAAATTCACCGACCATCCTCTTAATACAAAATCTCCTCCAAAATTGAACAACATTCTAAAATTGGTAGAGTAGTGGTTATCACACCAAACATCCTAGTCAAGGACAATTTTGCATAAATTGATTACCTAAAAATTGGACTAATACTATTCTTGGATTCACCAATTCAATTGCATCTATCGTATTTTTTCTAGATAGAAATCCGAATTGGTTTTTCGAGAATAGGTTAAATTTAGCAATATGTTCCTGTATTTAGTTTTTTAATTTTGTTTTGAAAATTTTTTAACCTAGTTGAGATTATGGCTATGAGCCAATAGTTTGTAAAGTCATCTATCGAACCTTTATTTTTATAAATGGGTAACACATTGCTAATTTTCAGACATTCTTGAAAGGTATTGGAAGATGTTGTACAGTGACTCATTATAACTTGTTAAGGAGTATACAAGGTGAGTCGGGAGAAGTGCGTTAATCTGTGGGAGTATATTCTATACGTTAATATAAACTAAAAAAAAAAACAAAATGATGTATTCCAAATTTTATTAATTTTCGAGTTATGGTGTTTAAAAAAATTTGAGTAGGCTTAGGTATAGCAACACATTTAACATATTTTTCACTAATAGAACATTTTGAAAGCTATCGCCTCGTGTCTGTATGCATTTTCGCACTTTTTATGAACACTAGTCATTGCTCTTCTAAGTTATTGTTTTTATTTTATTAGAGCTACAACATGCAGAATACGTCGAATTAGTTTTTTATAAACGTTAATTTTTAACCAGTTTCTAAGCAAACGTTTAATGGAGGAAGATCTAAGGACCAATTAAAACCTCAGTGATCAATCCATCGTTCAAGAAATGAGTTACTCCAGTATTGGCGACTTTTATTTTTACACCGTAACTCGAAAACGAATAAAAATTGGATAACAGCATTTTAAATAATAATCAAAAAGGTTATTACCTGCTACTGTCTGCAATACTTTTTTTTGATGTTCCCAGCTTACGTTAATAAAATAATTATTGAAATCTTGCGCAGAGATATACTTGCATGTTTTACTATTATTATCTAGCCTTTGGGAATTTATTAGCTTCCACGTCGCTTTGGGAGAGTTTTCGTGGTTGAGTTTAATTTTCTTAATTTGATTTTACAGTAGTGGCCCTAGTTTCGTATTCACTCGGTAGACCCATTTTAATTATGGGTCTATTAATTTTTATGGGACTTTCGTATTTTTTCGATATTATCTTGGAAAGATAGCTCATTGATCAATCCATTACTGTAGTTTCATAATTAATATTTCGATTTTGTTTTGATTATAACATTACTTAGACAAGTGTTTTTCGTTGTATTTGATAATATTCTTGTTTTAAAATTGAATGAATCCAAGAAATCGTAAATTCCTTTTTTTATTGTCTGCATTATTAAAGTTACTTGTTTTTAAATCCAGCCGTCTCAGGCTTTTTGAATTTAATTTTGATCAGTGGTTTTCAACAAAAAGTTTCTTATTATAAAATTAATAATTACTTTAGTGCAGTAATACATAATACAGTTTTATGATGAAAATGTAATTCTTTTGATGGGTAGTTTAGAAAGTTACATATCTAAAATAATATTATGTACGCTTTATATTACAAAATAGGAGGAGATAAAACTTTCTCGTTTATTTGCAAAAACTTAGCGCTTAAAGTTCGGTTTACCAATTTTATATTAAAATTATTCGAGCGCAGTTATGGAAACGAACAAAATTTCACCAAGAACATGTTCTCGCTGCATTTGAAGTTGTGCTATAATGATTACACTTTGGGAACAGTTAGACCTTCGTGAAAATTTGCCGGTATCGGATCTGAGTGAGTGTAAAGTTACCATAGTTAAAGTTGTTACTGCAGTGACGAGAGGGACGTGATCGTTCGCCGCAATCCCCATGTTATAACTTAGCGCAAGCTTGCCTACATTAAATATAACACAATCCCTTCCCTAATTAAGAATGGAGATATTATAAATGCTCTTTCATTATATTTTTTTTTCATTCGCGAAGAGCGCGAGATTAAACTTTTGCAATTACGTTTGCCAATTAGTGTAATTTTATAAATATATCAGGGTAGTTTATCAAGATATAAATCATGCTAACACCTGGCTTAACGAAATTACTTCGAAACGTTTATGTGTATTATAATAGCTACTCTTGGAAAATCGTGGCGACCGACGCAATATTTATAAACCGCCTTTATAACTATAATCAATTCTATCTTTAGGAGTGCTTTGAAATTTTCCCTACGATTTTAATCTCAAAATATAAAAATTATATAGCAGTCATAGCACTAATAAATTTATAGCAGTCCAACCTTTACTACGATAAAAATTATAAAACAATAGTATGCGGAAAAACTGAATTATTGCTAGTAAAATAACTTAATTTAGTTAGTTATTGCAATGTATGTCATTATTTGAAAGTTCATAAATTTTAAACTTATTATATATTTCATTTCGTATAAACATTCATTTTTTTTTTTATTTTATTGATAAAATATTTTTATGTTTAATCAAATTATTCATATAAAATGTACTTTTCACTATTCATTAGTGTACAAGTTTATAAATTTAGTACTAACCTATTTTAATAAAATTGTTTTTTATTTTATCCACACTAGGAACAATATAAAATGAAAGTATATTTAAGAAACTATACGGTTAGTTTAATTTTAAATTCACAATTAAAAAGAATATTTTTTTGAAAAAAGTATGTGGTATAAAAACGAATGCGCCGGGTACACCAGTACCACTTTGAGGTGATTGTGGTTTGATATGTAGACAACCAAAGAAGCTATAATGAGGTTGGTACAACTGTGGCCTTATTCTTGGGCCGATCGAGATCGTGTCGTCGACGACTTTCATAATTCTGTTCTTTCCTTTCACATGAAACAATACTTCGTCCTTGTAGTCTCGTCGACGACACGATCTCGTCCGACCCAAGAATAAGACTGCTGGCCTTTCCCAAGAAAAATATATTTCAATCATTTTTGTTTTATCCCTAGGTATAAGGGAGACGATTCTAATGTACCTAATCACACGGTACAGCAGAAAATTTTAATATTTTTAAATTCATGACGTCACACCTTGGATTTTGGAACGTTGAATATAAACGTTTTTTAAACCTTTTCTCTATGACACTTTTTGTTATTATTTTAACCTTTATTTTTCAATGTCGTTTTAACCTACAGATAAATTATTTATATAAATTCAAAGCGTCCATATCAGCGCGAACGTTACTAATTGTGACGTCACGAAATTTTATATTTTATTTCTTTTGCGTTTATATAAACGATATAAAAAAGTAATTACATATTAAAATTTAGTTAAACTTCGTCTATTTAATGAAACAAAAATTAAAAAAAGGGGAAAGACCAACTGAAAATTTAAAAGGAAAATACTCTAGTAATCCAATGGCGTAGCAAATTTTTTTCGTCAAAACGAATACAATATTTAGTGAAAACCGTACATATGTATTTGACAATTTTTACAAAACAAGAATCTTAAACAAATATAATTATTTAATATATTTATTAAGATTTTTTGTTTTGAAAAATAAAACACGTAGAATATATCTATCAAATATTAAAATTATGACCTTCAGTTTCGAGGCAGAAACAAATATTTATGAAATAGATGGCACAATAAAGAAATCAGAAAAAATTCAAGGAATTAATACAACGGTAAAAATTCGACCCACGCCTTTGTGTAGTCTATTTACTTTGTTATAATTTTGACATGATTTTATGTTACTATTATAAACTTGAAGCGAACAAATTCTCCAGAATTTTAGGTGGGAAATTTGAATTGACTACAATCATTTTAGCTCATCCTGTACATACAGGGTGTCGCAGCGCTGCGAGGAAGTAACATTACTCTAAAATGAAAAAATATATCGACATGAGGTTTTCGACAGAGTATACAATACTTTAAAAATATTTAAATAATATACCAGGTGTCCATTCCAAGATATCGGACCAAAGTAACGTTTTTTTAATTGAAGCACCCAGTATATTATGAGATTTTTGAATTCCATATCAAAATCATACTTTGCAAAACCTTTTATGGGTCATCTTTACTCGATTTGCTGATATTTGCCATTTAGCGAAAAAATTATACGTTTTTGACAAATTACTGCTCTAAAACAGATAATCATTTTGGGTTAACATTTTCTCAAAAAATTTTCAATATTGCCTAGATTATAGCTATCATGTTTTTAAGTTTATGAAACGCAAATTTTCTAATGGAACACCCTACGTAGATTTAAATAATTACTGTATCGTATTTTTGTTATTTTTTATACCTATCATGAGTGCGTTCGAAAAGTGATGTGTAGGTCACGTGTAATTACTCGATTCACTCTTTGCGAAGGTTTATCAGTTCTTAACTCCCAAAATAAAAAAGTTTCCTATATACTGGACACAAGTAAATATTTTAGAAACCAAATCTGCCACCCTAACTTAAAAGACAGTAAACTCCAATTTACTAATTTTGATATACAATACAAAAAGCTAAATGAAGAAATTATTATATATATGTGTTTGTCGGTCTATAAGCGATCTAAAACGTTTGATAAGCATATAATAAACCTAAAAAATAGATAATGTCCAAATTGAAAAAATTGGAGTTAAGACGGCAGTAATGGCAGGAATGGCTTAGAAAAATAAATTCAAATAAAAATTGTTTGGTTTCAAATGGTAAAAGCAAATAAACCTATTTTTTTGTCTAGGGCCAAGAATTTTTTTTTAATTTTTGAAATTAAAGTTTATAATTTGTTTTTAAGAAGAATTTGAAACTGCTAAAAAAATTAAATTTTCGTTTAAAGAACTTGACTATAACTAAAATAAAGATTGCTCTTTACCAAAGAATAAATATGGAAGCCAAAAAATACATGTTTCTAAATTTAATGAATTTTTCTATTAATATTGGATGACACTTTAATAGGAATAAGTTAAAATAACTTTTTATTATATTAAAAATGCCCAAAGTTAACTATTTTCAAAATTTGATTTAAGTAGGTAATGGACTATCATAAAGGTTACATTTCCTCTTTGATAAAATTTTCTTCAAATCAAAAGTAAATTGAAGCAACCTCGTTATATTTTATCTTACATCCTCTTGTAATATCATCCAAAATTAATAGAAAAGTTTTCTGAAATTTAGAATACGTTAAACTCCGTGACAAACATGTAGACAGAAGTTGAAGGAGAAAATTAGACAATGATTTGGTAGTTCATGAAAACTAATTGAGAACTCAAAATTATTTCATGATTTTTAGAGATAATAATGTATTTTTTAAGACGAGAAAAGACTTACTTTTGAGAAACTAAAGAACTAAAATTATCGTTTTTTTTTTTCGTGAATTTTTTATTGAATATTTTATCTACGAATTCAGTTGTTTTGTTATTTCTACTTGAAAGAGAATGGTTTTTGGCTTATAGTGATAAATTTTTAAATCTCTTAATTGTTATTATCGATGTAGTAATGTGAGGAAAAATACGAGACCTATAATTCAAAACGCTGTAACTCCAAAACAATAAATGAGAGACATCTACATTTTTGGTTGTTTGTCAATGAAATCTGTTCTACCTTCTACCTTTATTGTATAGTGGAAAACCTACTGCTAATTTTTCCTAGGCTATCGAGTGGGGAAACTTGAGCGCTCTCCAAGGGTGCGTTCGAAAATTCAGATTCATGGGTTATGTTAGGGTTACGCAAAATCATTCGTAAACTCCAGGTAACTGAGCCCACCTCTACCTTACCTTTATTTACTAATATTAATAGTAGGTTTTCCAAAATTTTAAATATAATTATTTCCACATAATAGGTTTGTTCCTTTTTATTGCTTCATAACTTTCTTCGTCTACAAAAAATGATGAAAATACATTCAAAGTTACAAAAATATTAAACAGACAAACCCATACCAATTAAAGAAGTAAAGAAATTATTTGCCTAGTTTTCTGGCTTCTAAGTCGATTTCATTTTAAAATATTTTATAATTTGCCTCGAAACACTTTTATTTTGACACTTAAAAGTTATACTATGTATATATTTCCATTTATAGCCGTTAGCAAAGTGTTAATCCGATTTTTGGTAATATTCCATATTCCACCTCAAAATATTTACAATAATATTTTAATTACAACGATATTTGTGTATAAAATTATGTATGTATAATATGTAAAAAAGAAGAATTTATTTCTTTTTCTGTGCATTAAAAAGACAAAATAGTTTCATATTTCTACCATACATCTTTGGTAGTTTTTCTGGTAACTTTTATTGTATAAAACTAACTTTTCGTGTTATAGTCCAGGAACCGACCGCACTAAAGTCTCCCTCCTACTATTACTTCTTCTTAAAAATAAAGTATAACGTTTTAAAAAAATAGGCAACACTTTAATACGTTGAATCATTGGGAATTATACGAGAAAGGTATTTAAAACAAAAAAGAGTGGCAAAAATTTTAGTTTAACTCTATCCTCACAAATAAAAATTATTTTTTTCGTTTTTCTTTTGCTCAATCATTAAAGCAATACATTAATGGCGTGCAATCACATTGTTGCTCCAGCGTAATTGTTTCGTTTACACAAAAAATGTAATAATAATTGAAAAAAAATGATTAGTACTATTTACGCATAAATTAGAAAATGTCCACTGGGAATTGCTAATATGTACATAAATTTGAAAACCTTGTTATACTTTCTGACTTTGTTGTCTAATTGTAATAAACTCAATGAATAAATGATATTAAAAAAATTTAAAGTTTCTTTTATCTGGAGAATAGTTTTAAAATATCTCGGAAGCAATTGAGTTTCGACTTTTTGCCTTATTAGTACTTACGCTCTTAAGCACGAGGTTGTGACCATCATTTTGTATAATTCCTCAAATAATCCAATTAAATGGCTCCGATTAAATATTAAGCAGAAGTCTGTATAAAAACTAAATTTTATGAAATGTTTTAAAACGTAAATTAAAAGCAGTTATAAAATCTAAACAATAATATTTATGCAACTCAGAAAGAAAATAAGCAAATTAAGTGTACGAAAGTGTATTAAAGAACACTTTAAACTTTTTTTTTTATTAAAATATACATATTGGTATACCTATTTGTTCAGCAAGTAGTTCAATACTTTGTACGTGCTTTTTGAACATTGTGCATAACTGGAAATAAATCGAATAATATTATCAGTAGAAATACATTTCTACAAAAAATAAGTAATTAACGGTAAGATTTCTATATTATTTGCCTACATTTTTTAGTTTTATCAATTTTATTTATTTAATCCCTAGGCTAATTTTATGTTTATTTATACATATTTAATATATATTATTTGCTTTCAGTTAATAATAAATGTTTACCAACTACATTATGTTTTAAAACAATAATATTAAACTATTTCAAAGCATTTCAATTTACTATACTATAATAGAAAACTAATTTTGCATTATTAAATAATCGTAAAAATATCATTAAACATTGAGTTACATGTATAATAATTATCAAATATCGAAATGATTCTGAATTTAATTTGTACAGAATTAATAAATTAGACTCACCTCTGGTTGTTAAATTTAAGATATACTAATAATTAGTTTTTAGCTACTTTTTTTGAGTTTTAATGGTATTTCTCCAATATTAATAAATAGTCTAATTTAAAGTAAAAAAGCTCATGTTTATCTATAAATTTTTTTCTTCTAAAATTTTTGTTAATCTGCAATTCACCGGTCTGGTGCGTGCTGGGTAAAATTAAAAATATACAGGGTGATTTTTATGAATGGAACCAAAGCGGACATGCCCAAAGGGCTAGATAAAAAAATTGGAATTTGATTCGATTAAATGGGGCCTTCGTACAAATATTTTCTGAAGAAGAATCAATTTTTTTATCACCCTGATTTTTAACACTGCACCAATTTTAAATGAAAGCATATGTCATGCAAAACATCATTGGGAAGCTAATTTTGAGTACTTTATGACAGTTCATAAAATAATATTTAAATCATAAAAAATTAACATTGATAAAATTTTGTAATCCCACTTTAACTTTTTTGGACTGTCGAAAATTACAAAAAACAACCTATTTTTTATTTCTGTTCAAAATAGAAATATTTTAGCCTTCAAACAAAGGGTTATAACATTCTATTAAAATAAAAGTTAGCGGCACATTTTAAAGAAGTAAACTTGACAACATTGTTTTCAAAGTTGACTTTGAAGATACCATATACCTCTTAATATTTAATTCAAATTTTTGGTAAGTTATGATTACAATCTAATAAAAGGTAATAAAGTTGAAATTACCATGACATTTTTTAAAAGCCAATAGCAATTTCTACTCCTAGTCAGTACTAAATGACCATAGATTCAACGAACATAAAAAGTTACATTTTAAAGCCTGTCAAACGTCACAGAAGACTGTACTTTAATTACGTTTGAAGAAAAAATATATTGTTCCAAGTATTATGTAGAACACGTGTAAGATTTATTTACATTACTCTGTATTTTCCAAACTTGTTCTGTTAGATCAATAAAATATGATACCTTAATATTGTTAACTATGTTAAATGACGACTTCCTAGATTCCAAGCCGCGATCTTCAACTTTTTTATTTCTTATGCAGGTATTCTTATTTTTACATCATCAGATAATTATAAAATCAATTTTGATATCCTTCCAAAATTTTCAATTTTAAAACAAAGAAAATATGAATGTTGGATTAGATCTACTATCTACTAAATGAATTACTGTATAGTGTAAAAAGTTAGAATTGTCTTAAATAAACGTTATGATTTTTATATTCCCATTTAAATATCTTCAGGGTGTAGATCAATGTTACGATAGCAAAACACTAGTCACCAGAAAGTAAATTCAGTAAAGGCAAAAGGCAGCCGCTTTCGGATATTATACCAAGACTAAATGTCAACAACTTTGCTCACACAAGGAATGAAAATGATAGACACGTAACTCTAAAATAACTTCAAATTCGTATGTATACTGTCAACCCGATATGTGCTCGTATTTTCATGCAACTACTCTAATAGTTACAAAGCGCATTATTTCTTACACTAATACTAACGTATTATTTTGTAAATTGTGAATGTATAAATTAATGTTTTTTTTGTTCTAGGTAAGTTGGTGAATTATTTATAAATCATCAATATGTAAGTTTATAATAATATTACATTTTTCGATTATTTGGGATTATCCTTTTATAGGACGCACAATGATAAATTATATTTTTCTTATCTTGAACGAGCTAATAGTGTATCAATAAAAAAGAATGATTTATTGATTATTTGTTGCAAGTTCTAAAAATGATAATTTAAAATATTGAGTATTTAGTTTGCATCAACTACAATATTTTACCAATTTTGATGCCAATCTTTTAAATATTATATTTTGCAAAAAAACATCATGAAATAATTTTAATCGCATTAAAAATAATTAGAGAAACAATTATGTGTTAAAATCATTAAAATTATAATAAATTAATACAAACTCAGCATAATAAAAAATAAATGATTAATTTTTAATTAATGATATTATTTATTAAAAATTAAATTTTTAAGGATGTTTAGTAAAATATTGTTTACGCAAATGTAATGCTGTTCTAAAATTCCAGAAATTTCCACTTCTTTGAAGCTTGCTTGGATTATCCTTGAAATATTTTTTACCAAACGTTTATATACTTTGTGTTTTGATGAATCTAATTTTACTGAACTTATGGCTGATTAATTTAGAATACAGGGTGTTCCTGAATAACTGTTACAATTTTTTTTGTCGTGATAGAGGAAGTGCAACTAAGTGTTTTTGACTCATAAAGTATTGTCCGGAAATGCTTCCATAAAAGTTAAACCACTTCAAAAATTTCAAAAAAAAATATTTTTTTGTAAATAAAATAAATATTATAAGAGATATTAATTTGAAATTTTAGCCACAGTTTTTTCACATAAGGATACATATTTTCGGCCAATAAAAATATTTTCAGGGGCGTTACAATGACCTTAAACACCAACTTGAAGTCAGACGATAATCTCTTAACTTTTTTTAAATAGCAATCATCCATTTATATTACGTATTATTAAAGGTTGCTTTCAGAGATGTATTGAGGATATTTTTTATATTTTAATTAAGTAAATAGTTTAGAAGTTACAAGTGTTTTTTAATATGTAAGTTCGGCAACGCCGCGCCGATTTATTTTGAAAGTAACCATTCTTGAGAAAAATATTTCAAATATGGTACGGTACGGTTTGTGGTTATTTACGAAGCCTTATTGTTAATTTTAGCAAATTGTTGCACTCTTAGAACTATTTTATACAGGGTGCTCAAAAAGTGGTGAACTTGCTCATATTATTAAAATACTTGTGTTACATAGAGGAAAAATAATTTTAAAAATATTTGAATGAAAATACGGAAGTTATAAACATCTTTTAAAAAACTATACGTGGCAACATTGTTTTCAAGGTAGATTATTAAGGTAATATTACCTATTATTTAATAAAAATTAATGGCAACTTTCGATAATAAACTTATTTTAATTTTAAATTCGAACAATTATAAAAACTTAATCTTAAAAGCGTGTACTCAGCGACTGTGATGAAAAATTTTGAGATGTCGTTAACATTAAACACGTCATTAAAAAATATTATAACTTGATACATCTTCAAAATCGTTATGCAGAAACTCGAAATAGTTTTCGTCCCCAAATCTGTGCAGATTATTTTTGGTCCGAGTGCATGAGTTCCTAGTATTCGTATCAAAACGTTAATACTAAAAAGATGTAGGTTGTGTACTTTACGTACAACATGTGGGTTTTAAATACTCCAATAGTGGTTATTCCGTTGGTTGAATACTCCACCTCTGGTATCATTTGCTTTATCCGTCCAATTAATTGTAGAAGTAAAATTTGAAATAACAGCAATTTGTTGAAGCAACCAATTTCACCTATTGTTATAATCTTGAGGCATTACCGAATGGATCCATGGTTTGATCATTTATTGTACTCCAAACCAAACCTCTATTAAATTCCAGTTCATTTGTAATGCTTCTAGTACTTCTGGTTGGATTGTCTTCAGCTAATTCAAGAACTACCTTTCCATATCTGGAGTTCGTACTGATCTTAGACGTCCTAGGTCTTGAAGTATGTGGGACATGAAAGATCCAGTTTCCCTCGCTCTTCGATCCAATCGCCTAATAACATTTTTACGTACTCAACATAAATTTATATTTTTTGTTAGGGAATGCAATAAAATTGAAATTACTTTTCTGGATCTGGATCTTGAGTAATTTACCAGAAGGATTATTTTGGGAACTTTTCCCTTGTCTAACGGATGCTTCTTAATAACGTGGCGACTTTTTGAGCTCCCTGTATATTGATTTACTTCTAATTTCCTCGAAGTACATTAAGTGATAATAAAATATTTTCTGATATGTTTGGTTTCACGACGTTATTTATTTCCCAACACTAGTGTTTTGGTGTATTAACTTGACTAAAAGTTAAGTTCTAAAGATTTTTTAGTACAATTGTTTTAGAAACTAGGTGTAAGAATAATTAATTGAAAACCTTGAACTTATGATATTTTATATATTTTGTAGCAAAATTTAATTGTGTAAAAAATGATGTAATATGGGTTGTTTATTTTATCAAATATATTATGTTATAGATTTTATGCAATTTGCATAACAAGTGCAAAGGGATTTTATGTTAAGTTCGTAGTTGTTTCCGAGAGGGTAAAGGAACAGAATAAAGTTGTGTTGTACAAAATTAGTGTTTCTTCTCCATACATTGAAAGCACTCAATATTATTACAAATTGCTTAGGTTCAACTGCCTATGTTGCTCTCAAAATATTGGCGCAGGAAAATCCTGTATACAAAGTCTCTAGTTTTTATCAGACAACATATCTAGGAAAAGATACAACTTAAGAACTACATTTTCCTAGTACAAATTGTATTCCGTTAAAATTATGCACACATCGTTTATATTACTAACTATAACTTTTAAATAACTAAACTTGTATGTTCGTATTTAGTGTTTTCATGTAGTTCATTTAATAATTCAAACTTTGTATTTTCGAGTTTTATGAGTAAATATTTCATTATTACAGTATAGGTTTACTTTGGTTTAACACAACACAACTGAGAGCTTTTCCTCGTTCCTCCTCTAGTAGTTTTGAAAATCCATTCAATATACGTATGCTATTATAAAACCTATAATAACTAAAAGTAGTTTTAAAAATATAATTTTTATTAAAATACAAAAATTACCTAAGTAATATAATACTTTTAAATCGTTTTAAAAATATTACATTGCCGATGAAAGAATTCATGGTGCGATTCCTTGACTAATTTTGAGAAAAAAGTAAGGAGTAACAATTTTCTTAAAAATGCTTTATTTTTTATTTATGGTGTTAAATTTCTGAGTTTTTTTTTAATTTTTTTATTAATTTAATAATTTTAACTCATTACGACTGGAACAACTAAAACGTAGATGTTATTGTTAAAAAACTAAGAAATGTTGCATTTTTTGGAACAAATGTTGAGGCTTATGACTGCTCAGGCTTGTATTACAGTAACTTACAAAATAAGTACTTTAGTGACGTCTTTAAAAACAAAAAGTGAATATCAGTTTTTCATTTTTAGTAATACCCAAAAATAAAGATGCTTAGAAGTGATTTGATTAAAACTAAAGATTGGAAAAGAAGTTTTATTTCAACAAGTATACAATCCTAGTAACACTAACAACGACTGCACAATATATTTGGTTGCCTCGTTTCAATAATAGTCCCAATTGAATTCCCTGTACATTTTAAGATACATAGGTACACCATATGGATTATTAAAATAGTAAAGATAATCAGTGTCATCATTGATTATATGACAATTATATTTAAGTTCTATAAAATGGTGTTATGTCATGAAACACTTTATCATATCAAATCATTTTATTTTCGTCAATTTAAAAAGTTCATAAAAAATATAAAATAACAAATGAAACGTGGTCTGTCTGGCTTAAAATAATTTTTTTATCATTTTTACGTTCTAAATTTTTGGAATATTAGAGAATTATAAAGATTTAAATGTAAAAGTCATTCTTTATTCATTTAGCAAATACAACCCCAGTAGAAATGAAAATTGTAGTTGGAACGTGGTAATATTGCAGGAACATGTAAATATTGTGGCTCATAAAGAATTTTTGTGAAAATATTGTACAAATATTTGTGTAACAATAAGTTTGGAAAATGGAAGTTGTAAGATTTTGACAATGTGTAGTTTAAATATTT
This sequence comes from Stenus bimaculatus, assembly GCA_963971135.1. NCBI lineage: Eukaryota > Metazoa > Arthropoda > Insecta > Coleoptera > Staphylinidae > Stenus > Stenus bimaculatus. The sequence continues at coordinate 63,399,251 of OZ020180.1, read as the reverse complement.
TTCTAGTATTGTGGCTTAAACATTCTGAATTGATTGTAGTCTAAATATTGTGTTCATATTTCATTACAATATTGTATGAAATATATAATTTTAATGTGTACACAATGTTGAGCAAAAATTCCGAATACAATGTATACAATATTATGTTTTACTATGTGCACAATTTTGGAGTAAGAAGTCACTATCGATATTTTTAATATTTTCAAATACATAGATAATTTAATGTGTATATTCATCAGGTCATCTGGTCGATTTAAGTCGATTAAATATTCAACTATTTGATTAGTAGTCATAAGTTGCTTTATTTAAAATGAAAAATGGATTTTTAAAGTAGGTATGTAAATACAGTCGAACTTCCATAACTCAAACTTCTATAAGTCGTATTTTTCCATAACTCGAATTTTGTTTGTAATTTGTTTAAAAAAATATTCGTTTTTAACTATGCGATGTAATTTCTATATCTCGAATTTTTTTTAAGTCCCTTGAAGATTTGAGTTAGTGAAGTTTGACTGTAATTTGAATAAAAAAGATTACTATATTTCCAGAATAGGAGGATGACCTATTTTAGATACAATTTAGGAAAAAATATCGTAGTAATATTTAATACAACCATTTGCAAGTAGGTAGATTCGATGGTGTACTGATAGTGTACATGCTTAGAAGTCTAAAGGGCTCAAACCCCCCTGACATCTCTTTTTGACGTGTTGAAGAATATTGTCATAGGCACGTACCACAACTTGTGATAATGTTTCGGCACAATATCAACACAATATAGTCGCAGATCAACATTTACGGATTCCACAATATTGTACATAATCTTAGCACAATATTTTAAAATTGTATTATACTATTATAACAATATTTTTAGAACTTTGGTTTCTGCTTGGGAAAGTTTGAAAATTTTTTATTTGATACTCTATTATACTTTCTCAACTATGCAAAGTGGTTACATACAATAATAATTTAATAAATAGAATATTTTACTTTCTGCGATAGACAAAGAAAATTAAAAATGAATAATTGAGACATACGTTAGGTGTAACTTATACTTATAATTTTATATTAAAGTGGAAAACTTTGTTTTGTGGATTTTAGAAGCGAAGACAAATAATTGGAAACTATTATAAACTTTAACTCATGTGCCATTTTATTATTTCTCAAGGGCCTTTTAGAAATTGTCTTTATGATAATGTTAAACTACGATACTAACTTGATGCATTAAATTACTAAAATAATATTATTTTAAACCGCATTAATATATCAACGTCGTACTGAGCTAAATAAAGTAAATACTGTGTGGGGTACATTTGTACCCCATAGTAAAATTAATATTTTTGTGTCATTTTTTTAATTATTCTTTAAAAGGACTGTATTTAAACATAACATAGGTATTTATTATAATTAAAGTAAATACTTCAAGTTAGGAGAAAAAAAAAATTAAAAAGTACTTCCTCACAAATTTTAAACTTGGGGTATGTTTGTACCCCGGTTAGTACGATGAAGGTGAATATTTACTATGAAACTCCTGGTTAAATTATTCATCTTTTGTTATAATTACAGTAGTAAAAAAGTAGAGAAATCTTTAATTTTACTTTAATATTCAAAAATTAACTATTTTAAAAAATGTTTAACGTGGTCAGGATAAAATATTCTAAAAAAATATTTATTATAACCAATTTATTTAAATATTGGGCCGTATCTAAAGATTTTTTTAATTAAACTACGGGATGTGTTGGATAAAAGTAGATGAACTTTATTTAAAAATATAATTAACGTACTTTTTTCTGAATATTATTACTGAACAAATATTTCGTAAAATAATCATTGTTTTTTAATACTTGAGCACATTTTCGTGGCATAGACTCGAGCAAGTGGTCAATTGTGAGTTGATTTACCTGATCCCAGCCGAATTCCAGAGTTCTGAACAAATCTGCTAAGTTTGTATACGTTTTATGGCGTATAGAACGGTACAGTTGATCGCAGAGATTTTTTATGGGGTTTAACACCGGAGATTATGATGCCATTCGAATCTTTTGATCTACCAACTATTTACATACGAGGTTTGATTTGTGTTTCGGCTCATTATATATTACCATTACATTTGCCCTAATATCTTTGTACATAAATCTGCCCATTTTTTTCCTTTATACAATGAAGTGTACACATCCCATATCCGAAAAAGTAGCCCCACACCAGAACAGAACCTCAACCATATTTGACAGTCGGGTTGGTGTGTTTTTAGCCCTGGGACGACACACATACTTCATTCCATCGTTATTAAATAAATGAAATTTGAATTCGTCACTCCAAATAACTTTTTTCCAGTCATTCACTGCCCGTTGCAAATGCTCTCTAGCGAAAGTAAGATGGGCCTTTTGATTTTTTTTTATAGACTGGCTTTTTGGTAGACCTTCTTCCAAATAATTTTCCTTCTATCAAACAATTTCTTATAGTTCTAAATGATTCTGTAGTTTCTTCTAAATGTGCTTTTATATGACTTGACGATAAAAATAGATCTTTATTGGCGATATTTATAATAACTCTTTTATTAATTACACCATGTACTTGGCTTTTGTTTAGAAAAAAATTACTGATTGCTTACTGCCATTATTAAAGTCATTAATTACCCTTTCTTTCGAGATCCGAAGATACAGAAATTCCACGCAGCATATTTAACTAACTACATAGTAGATAGAGTACAAGTTTTCATTTGAATGTACTTTAAGGCATGTTTAGACGTGCTAAAATGTTACCAAATATTTGTTTCCAAATCGACTCAGACATTGCGCAGTTGCATCTGAGTCGGTTTGGGAACAAAATTTTGGTAACAAATTGTGCCCTTATAAAACGGGCTTTATACCTTTTACCAATTTTTATTGGTAAAATTTAAAAAAGTTCTTTTACTTTTTTCCTGTCATATTTAAATAAAATCTGGACATAGGTTTACAAAATTATTTGTAGAAAACTTGGGGATTTTTATATCATGGTTATTATTCTTCTTCCCATAAAACATGATGTATCGGATATTATCACACACACAACCAGTGTATTAATGAATGTGAGGTGTCACAGTATTAATGACTGATGTGTGGCGAATAATAATAATAATAATTTACACATTAATTTTTCACTGCTTGTTTATACAAATTGCCAATTATTTATTTTACAAAAAAAGTTACTTTTTTTCATTTTCCATTTCTAGGTATACAGAAATACAGTATAAGTATGTGTTATTTCCATGATTTGATTAAATGTGCAACAAAAGTAATTTTTTATGAATTTTATTACAATTTTTAAAATATTGGTTTTTCTATTATTTCTTGTAATTTATTTTAGCTGCATTTTCATTTTATATTTTTACAAATGGAAGAATTATCAAAAAATAAAATTATTATTCTTTAAAAAACATTTTTTAAGTTATGATTTTTAATTCTATGCAAAACATGAGTGTTGAATGTCTATGTAAAGTTTCCATTGTCATCTTACAAATATTTGCAGTATAGCCACTTACATATGTAAATAAAATCGACCCATTATTTTTTAGTGATAAAACAATTTTCCTTCAATTTTCCACTTTCTATATTGCAAATAATGGTATTATATTACGTCAAATAAATTTTGTGACTAAGATTAATAAGTAAATAAGCACATTCAATGAGCCTATCGACGATTTTTTAATTTTTATTTTTATTATTTATATCCAATCAAATTTGATAACTTTTGTCTCATCGATAAAAGTTTAAATTTTTGAATTCGTGACGTCATTTAACAAATGTTCCAGTCCGAAAACATTGTTAGTATCCGTCGCAAATCTCCATATAAACTTTTTTGAAGAAAGGCTGTTTTGCATGATCACAAACATAAGCCAAGCTGCTCCGAGCATTCACGAGTGTCATGCGACCGTAGAAAGTTGGAATTATAGAGGGAGTTGTTTCTGATGCAGATTATAGCGCTTCGCGGCGGTAGAGACAATGAAGAAAACCAGCACCGTTCCCGAACTAGAACGTTTGAAAAATGACGTTACGAATTCAAAATAAATTAATTTAAATTTTTTTGATGCACTAATTAAAAAATAAACCACACCGAAATAAGCTTTTTAAGAGCTGTACTATAACATAAAATTGATTAAAAAAGTTTTTAGTGTGGAAGGGCAAATTATCATATTGATTTTAAGAAGAAAGTTGTAAGTTTGAAGAAAAAACAAATTTTATTTTATTTTTGTACTTAACTACAAATAATAAATATAATTTATTTTCTTAGATAGGTTTATTAAGGAAACAAATATTTTAATTTCAGCACTTAAACCTTAATGATTTTCTTTATGCAAACATTGAAGAAACATTAGAGAAATGCAATTAAACTAAGTATTATTGCATTATCGAATACCCCACCATTTAAACTAACGACATAGATCTTGAGCAAATAAAAAATTAATTGTGCCTTTCTTTGTCTATTCTTTACTGCCCCAGACGTTATGTAAACATTTACTAAGGGAACAAATGAAGTCCAATAAAATTTACCCAATTGGCGTATTTGCTGGGTACACGATCGGCTAACCTAATAATTTCCCAGTGATCGGCTTCTCTTGTAGCCAAACCAACATAAATATTAGCTCAGACGTGTGGAACAATAAGAATGACGTGAGTGCCACCTGTAATTAAATTTACACTTCCATGTTTCTAAGTAAATATCAATTAAATTTTAACTAAACCAATTAGAGCAAGTAAAAATTTTGATGACATTTTTACATACGTTATTTTAGAAAGAAATGGTAAATTTAACTGCATTTGTTACAGTCGATATTAAATGCCTTTATTTACAAGTCTACATTAATTAGTTAAATTATATTCAACGGTGTTGTCGCAATTATAAATAACAGCAGTTTGTAATTAAACTAGGATAATGGCAAGGGATAATTTTACTTTGATGTTTTTATAATCTGTAATAAGATTTTGTAATTTTATAACTTAATTTGAAACACTTTTATTTTATTTTCTTTAAAATAAAACTTTAGTGTTTTAATTTGTTCACTTAAATCTTTAATAAACCACTAAAAATTTTAATGTAGGAATACCTAATATGATTCTATAAATATTTAAATTTGGTTCAAAAATCATTAATCATGTATGATTATTTACCGCTCAAAGGAAACAATTGGAGTATCGTTTTAATCCTGCCATTATATTTCCCTTTTATGACCGTTATTAGTGTTGAAGTTTAATAAACATGGACGACACAAGTCAATAGCTATTTAAAATTGGAGAGTTATTGTTTTGTTAAATAGTGTATCGAAACGTAAATGATGTTTTATCAATAAATGGCAGAAAAAAAACCCTTAACCTCTGCTATTTTGTTAACAATGCCTTATGTATGTGAATGCATACAAAATAATACATATACGTTTATTTAAAATGTAAATGGCGCCGGTGCCCGGATTAAAAATTAAATACAAGTGCATTAGTGGAAACAGAGCTTAATAACCGCAATAAATAATTGACATATTTCTAAAATTTAATTACCTACATTAATTTAATTAATTAAATAAAGTAGCAAACACATATTTATTTAAATAAAAATTGACGATAATTAGGGATTAAATTGAAGTTGAAAGAAGAATAATGATTTAAACCCCAATTAATACTAAATCAGATACTTGTGATCATACTTCAGTACCAATAGCATCTGATCCTATATCATAATATCATGTAATATTTTTTGCCACCCAAATTCTAATTTAGGCAATTTTAACTAATTTATTATATTAAACATTATGTAATGTCAATGTTGAAATTTCCATCAACCACTTGTGACTTGTTATATAAATGCCTAAAATGGAGAAAATTTTTATTTGTGGTAATAATTGGGATTTGAATTATCATTTTTCTTTCAACGACATATTTATTTTTCGTTCTACTTAACTTTATTTTGTCATGCTACAAAGCTAATTGTTTATATTATAAACATTTTCGAATCTTTATAAAAGGAATTTGTTCTTCTGTTTTGAGACTTTGATGTATATTTTAAATTAAAAAAAAAATATTAGAAATTAAGCTATGATATTTGCTTATGCTAATGCTGGCTGTGGAAAACCAAATTAACAACTTTAAAGATCAAATTTGATGTGGCCGAATTACAAGTAGAATAAATATCCTCTTTAAAATAACGCTGAAAATATTATGTTAGTATTTTTAATAATATCCTTGGAAAAGTTTGATTTAAGTTTGTATAAAAAAAATATCATTAGAGATTTTCTAATATTTTTCGATCGAATGAACTTTATTCCGTTTTTATTATGCACTTTACTATCGACATTCTTTCACTCTTTTTTTGCATGTGAATTTGGGCTCGTGAAAGAGTATTTCTTTTGTGTTCTAGATTTTTCCAGACATGAATATACATACATGATCATAATCCCCTTAAATTGTTGTCGTCTATCTTTAAACTAAAATTTAATTCTTAGCCGTTCAGTGGGGATGTCATCATAATGAAAATTTTTAACTGGTCATCATTGAATCCTTTTCCTGATAATGTATATAATATTGGCATCAAAGAATGTCTACTATTCTTGTAATCACATCACACACCACAAGTTAATTTAGAAACTTTTGAACGCTATCATTCTATGTGACCTTTTAATTCGTTTCATGTTCAAAACGCAACGCGCTTTTACTTCTGAAAGTAAGAATTGCACATTATTATAGTTTACCTTTTTTGGTTCACGGAATATATTTTCTTAATTTTTTTGAATAAATAGTTTGGAAGATACAATGGTAAACTTACAATACAAAAAGTTGGATAACGTCTATTTACTTCAGAAATTAAGTATTTAAAAAAATCAAATAAAAGTTCTTAATGAGACAACAAGTGGAAATCTTACCACGACCTTAATTGATAGCTTGAAAGTCACGGGTTCCTTTTATTGAGAAATCCACCATTTTTACTGTATCTTTCTTTTATAGGTTTAAAGAAAGAAAATATGTATTTTCTAATTTTTGTTAAATAAATAGTTTGAAGTTACTAGAGTCTCAATTACTAATTGAAAAAGTAGTTGCTGTTTATAAAGTTAAGTGGCTATCACGTGACCTTTAATCTGTCGTCTGTCATTAAAGATAAAAGTAATATTAGTAGTATTCTTTTATCATGATCCGTTTAAATAAATCAGTAAGTTGTTCAGTTCAATTCACAACATGTGTCTGTCTTCTGTAATTCATCACTAATGGAATTGAATGATTTTCTTCCCCGCTTTCCCAACTGTTTCAACTGCTTCAACTTGTTGTCGAGAGGGATTACTTCTACAGTTAGTTCAATCCATAAAAAAATGTCAATTGTCATTCTTTAATTAAATTTACTTCCAATCTGTTTTTTAAATGATTCAGTTCACGTTTGATCATGTTTCTAACCTTGACCTTGAACTGAATGAGATCTGAACTAAAACCTTAAAAAATCACAGCTATTATCTAACTAAAAATAGTAGAACCTTTTTTTTTCAGAAGTGCTTCATTTGGAAAATAAATAGGGGTTGCCGAAATTTTTGTATTGGAAATTTATACCATTATTGCTTTTAACTGGCAAATAATTGAAATAAAAAAAATATGTTGTTTAAATGAAAGTAGAAATATATTTATTTGCACTTCCCTTTTAAAAATTTTTGGGTACGCCACTGCCAAAGTCTTAATTATAAAAATGGAGGTTACTATTTAAATAATATTAAGTGATTATCGCGTCACCTTAACCTGCTTTGCAAGGTCATGGTAATACTAGTAAGTAATGCGTCTCTAAGAATCGTGCAACTTTTATTCTTGAAACATTTTCCCTCAAAAACTCTTCCTTTCGAAACATATATCCGTTCCAGAACCTTTTGACCATCATGTATGCATAGTGATACTGGCAGCAATATATTTGTTTCTATCAATGTGTCAGTAGTCATTACAATAGGATATCATTACAATGGATAGATATAATATATTAAAAATCCACAAAACGACTGCCAACCTAGATTCATTTAAAATTCAATGGTTTTTAATATACGTGGTTTTTGTCATTCCACCATCAAGAAATCTATCGAAACGTTGCTGGATCTGGATTCTAACTGAAACTAACTCTTACTACGTTTCCATCGGGGATTGAATCGGATTTGAATTCTTGATTCTACTTGAAAACTGCTTTTTCTGGGATCGTATCTGGTTTGAGCTGTAAAATATGTAATGGAAACGCTTCGAAGGCTAGAATTTGGACTGGATCATGCGCAAAAGAATAATGTTCTCGCCGCGATGCGTTATATTATCTCTGGTTTTATATTCTTAACCCTAAAAACGCTGTCTGGCCAAAACGCCACCTAATGCCGGTATTGAAAGTAATTCAGATATTTTTTAAATCCTCATGATGGAAACACCTAAGTATTTAAATTTCTGATATTTTAAATCCCGATTCAATCCCCGATGGAAACGTAGTATCTGTCTTAGTTGGATAGACTTACAGATTCTGTTCTTTGCTCCAACCATCGAGATGGATGGGAAAATTACTTTAAATTTTCTCCCTTACGTTTCTGTCGCAATCTTTCAGGAGAAACGATGTTACACCGATTAGCCTGTATGATCTGGGCTTAGAGTAATTATTCTTTCCCGGTTTGGGAATGAAGATTACTTGAACTTCTCTCCATTTATTCGGGATGTATGCCTGTAGCACGCATGTCCGAAGTAGGTGTACCAGGTGATCAAGAATATGCCCCAGCCCCCATTGCAGAAGTGCTGGATATACCGGGTGGAAATGGGTCACCTCTATAACTTTATTATTTATGAATACAAAAATTTGAAATTTGGCTATGTTCTATGGTTCAAAAAAACAAATTTTATGTGCATTTTTTATTTTCGAAATCACTTCTGGTTTCACCGGAAACACCATGAACTTTATTCATGGCTTAAAATACTTTTAAAAAAGAAGTATTTTCGATATATTAGTTTTTATTTTTTGCGAAAAAAAAAAAAAATTTCAAAAAAAAAAAAGGTTTTCGAAGTCGCTGAAAATTACCAAAAGTAATTCTAAATAATTCAAATATATAAAATAAATAATCGTTATAAAATCCTCTTTTTAAAAAGTCGAATGACCCGGCATCATTGCATTTAAAAAAAGTGAGATATTTGATAAAATCTTCATTAACTAAGTTTAAAAATTAATAGTTCAAAAACCACTTAAATTTTTTTTCAAATTACAATTTTATTTAGGTATTTGAATTATTTAGAATTAGTTTTGGTACTTTTCACCGACTTCGAAAACCTTTTTTTTTTTTTTGAAAAAAATTTTTTTTACAAAAAAAATAAAAACTAATATCTTAAAAAGACTTCTTTTTTAAAAGTATTTTAAGCCATGGATAAAAATATGGGATGTTACATTTAAAAAAACAAAGTTCATGGTGTTTCCGGAAGTGATTTCGAAAATAAAAAATGCACATAAAATTTGTTTTTTTGAACCATAGAACATAGCCAAGTTTCAAATTTTTTTATTCATAAATAAAAAAGTTATCGAGGTGACCCGGTTTTCATTTCCACCCGGTATACCGTCCATCTCGGAACTTTTATATGGTATATGACTGAAATCATTTTGATGGCCCAGGTTACCGTTTCAGATGTCACCACGTGATTTACCCTTTCCCTTTCCTCTTTCGTTGGAGTTGGGGGAAACTAATGAAGTCACCGCAGTGCAGTATCATGGCATCCTGAGAAGAGAGCGTCAAGCAAAACTTTTGGGGTGTCTCAAAGGGTGGTGGTGTACGTACCATCCACCCTTTTAAGCCCACATGGTTAGTTCCTTTTGATATTAGATATTGCCCTTTTCCAGCCTTGCTGCTGTGTCGGCGAAAAAGGTTACCTAAAACTATTGAATCTTATACTTCAGAATAAACAAATAGTGTCTCCTTCGGTTTGATTCATCGGCTACAAATTGAAAATCAATTAACAAAAATCTTTATAGAATCTGAATTCCTAGGAACTTCATTCTAAAGTTTCGTATACCAGCAAGACTAATGTAGTAAAATGAGAGCTTAGATTTGCATGGATAATGGTTTTGCATATTGGTGGTTAGGTTAGGTCAGTCATATATAGAAGCTGTACCAATTATTTTTGACATACCAAAAAAAGATTTTTTGGGGGGTTCATGTAATACATCATATGTAAACTCGTACCGAACCTATATTTTGAGAGCGCTGTTGATAAGTGCATTTTGCGCAACTGTATTTAAACTAGCACGCAAAATGTAACTTTCCGCGCTTGTTGCTTATAACCCTATTTTATGGATTTTCTGTTTCCTAGATTTATCACCAATCACCAACACATGTGGGCTATGATAGAACGAAGGATGAATGATTTACAGCCCCACCCAAACGGTGTAGAGAATACTTTAAAAGCAAATTACATGCTAGCATTGAATTGCTTATTTATAAACACGACTAATCAACTAATTTCATGCATAAGAAATAGAAAATTATTAACAAATAGTGTAATGAAAAAGCAACGAATTATATGGATTAAACACGAAAAATTATACCTAGACGCTGTGTAAAGTTAGTATGTGGATGGCGACCGGACTCTTGTTTAAATTACGACGTTACTTTTTATTCTGATTGCTTCTAACATTTATAAAAGTCAAGTACTCTCGTTTATTGTTTTAGCGTTAGAAGGAGACACGATAAATGGTAACGTCTTAATTTGAACCAAAGTCGGGTCGCCATCCACATACTAACTTTACACAGCGTCTAAGTGTTTTCATAATCATAAAATTGAAACTATATCAGATTTTTTGTATTTTACTAAAAATTTTAAAAGAGGGTGGGGGGAGAGAGAATTTATTCGCCACGATTTCTAATTAATTAATCTAATTTACCAATCAGAAAGAAATTTGAAAATCTGTCAAAAACTTGAGATACAGTGGCAGCGGTAATACTCGATTTCATGATTTTTCAAACTGTGTATATTGTTGCTAATATTTATTTAAATTAGGTATTTAATGTTTATATCGGTGAGCGGTGCGAGTAACATAAGTGACCCTTAAGAGGCCTATTCTGCAACTTCGAGTGTGATCTCTATCTTACACTTTACTATTGACATTCTCCATTCTGCCACTCTTTTTTCGCATGCGAATTTCATTTCGTGTGTTTGCAGAATAGCCCTCTAAAAAGTAGCTTGATTCTGCGGATGCCAATATAAATTTTAAGTCATTTTTCAACCACTATAGTGACTTAATTTTTAAGGTAAAAATTTTAAGTGAATTTTAACATAAATTAAACATTTCAAATATGAACAAAAGATTCTGCGGTTGTAGGGTCATAAAACTATTATTCACATTTGAGAAACAAACACATTACTACTAGTTTACTTGCAAAGTAAGCTCATGCGACATGATAATTGTCTTTTAGTACAATAATTTAGATTTGTAATTTATGTTTCTGCTCTCCACAAGGCGGCACGCGCTCTCTGCAAAGCGTAATCTTGTAGTGTGCGAGCTTCAAAGTCCTATTATTTGATTAGTTGGAGAACAGCCGAATGCAAACACACAAATGACAATTGTCTTTATTCATTTACATCCTAAGTACTTATGTATTTATAACATTGTATTAAATTCTACAAATAAAGATTAAGTAAGCCAACATTAGTTTGCTTGTGAAACTATTAAGATAGTAGGAAATTCCTTCAGGGAAGTTTTCAAATACCTACATATTTAAATACACGCATAAATAGGTAATTAACTTTGAGCTATTCATTATGTATAAACAATACTGCACTAACAATAAGTTAAAATTAAAATTTATAGAGGGTATTTAATTTAAGAATAACCGCATAAAATATTTTTTCTATGATACTTTACATGCATCATATACTCTATTTCTCTCTCGTTCACTTTTCCGCGTAGTTTTAGAAAAATATCCTATGTCACATTTTAAGTGACAGTTGGTAACGTGTTCCATCTTCTCAAGTCAACCCATTTGTATAAAGAAAAAATATCATGTTTTAATCGGAGCAAAAGTACCTTTCTTTGGCTCGTCCTGCAAATGCAGCGTACTCACCACAAAATATGTTACTTTCGCTTCAAATAAAACAATATATTATACAAATAGTGCCCCCAAATAATAAGACAGGAATTTTTGTGTTGAATGCGCAAGTACGAAACACAAGAAACACATTTGCTCTAAATAAAAAATAATATTTCAATACATTAATTTAAAAATTAATATAAATAATAATAAAACAATGTTACTACTAATGTAAAATTTATTTTATTGAAATTAAACTATATAATAATAAAAATAATTTCCTTAAAAAAATGTATGTACTATGTAATCTTCAAATGAAATCACTGCAAATCTACAAAAAACTTCATAGTTAACTTATAAGGCTAACTATCCAACCAACACAAACATAAATGTAAATTCTTGAGAATGTTTGGCATTAAAGGACCTTATCGGGTTTTGGGAGCATTTTGTACAAGAATGAAACTTATGCCACATATAAATATGAAATAAATATACAATAGTGTAAAATATTTCGCTCTTTAGGAGACCGCTTTCGCCAAAAAACGCAATTGAAATTAATTAATTTTTGCACAGATGCTGGTGTTTTCCTCGGTGTTTCTAACAAACAAAGTGGTTTGGTTGCCTATGCCATTTATTTACTATGATTTATTGACTTTAATAGTATAAAAATTATACAATTAAGTACATATTTGTTATGACTTGATTAGAAATTAATTTTTAAGTATTTATTTTATTCAAATAAACTTATAATTTAAGAATATATTTTTTACAATTAAACAATTTTTACACAGTTGTCGTTTTTTTGCAATTTTTAAAATATTTGATAAAAAATGACTTTTCCAGTTCCCTGGAGCTCTGAAAATTTTACTGTAAATTCAATGGCTATAGTTTTAATAGTTGTAATAAGATTTGTAATATTACGGCGTCAATTAAAAATAAAATATCTTTTACAGGTTATCGTAAGACTTTATTGCACAATCAGGCAACATTGAAATTATTACCTCTCAAACGAAACGTCCAAATTAAATGCAGAATAATTATTAGTAAAAAGTAGACCTGATAAGGGACAAAGGGCTTGTAAATTCCTTCTATTTTTGTAGGACACACCCTCTGGCACTTCTAAGCACCTCCTATCAAGTAGGCAAGATACTATTTACGACATTCGGCAAGTTATTTCTCCTTTGCTAGAATGTTTCATTCCAGTATATGTAACATGTGCGCGTACCGTATTTCTTTTTATGTGTACGCGCCGATTTTAGCTGTTTTTATAAGTAAACGTACGAACGCAAACAATGTGTGCGCATGACAATAACACCCAATGTGGGAAACATTACAATCCAGTATGAGTCACAGTGAGTCAGTCGCCAGATACCTTTGTAAAGCGCGCACGTATTTGTTAATCCTGGCATTACTTCTTGTTTGTAACAGTAACCATTGTCCTAAATTGCCTTAAAATAAAGGTCATTTGTATCTACCATCAGGTTAATCCGTTTGGCGATTGTATTCGATTATTAACATAGGTTCCACAAGGAAAACTCCCTATTAGTTTTAAGTGTCATTTGCATTCAATTTAAACGTAAATGAAAGGTAATTAAAATTTATCTGACAGTACTTCTCAAAATTTGAATTTTAAAATCCGCTGTTGTCGTGTTAATAAATATTTTTTTAAATAATGTAAAATCTCATAAATGTATTTATAATTCATATTTATTGAAGAAATTGGAAATATAATTAATATTGGGGGTATTTTAGTTAATTTTTGTAGATTTAACTTATTTTCCATGTTTGCCCAAAAACACCTAGGAAAACGATAAGGTCCTTTAATTAAAAGTTAATAAACGTATCTAAAATTATACTTATTCTTGTTAGTAAAAGTTGAACGAATTTGTTTTGCACTAATTAAGACTTGTATATTAAAAAACTACCATACAATAAATATTATGAATTATAATATCAATACTTTAATGAATAATAAGGTAAAATATGTAGATAAGCTGATTGATGTAACAAACTTAATTTAAAGTAGAATCTTAATTTTAGTTTCCTTATGTTGTTACATAATATTCAAATTTCAAAGAAGCTTCTGAATTGAAAATCGCTGGTAATGAGTCCAAAACTTTTTCTTCTTAATATGAAATTAAATTCTCTCATCTGAACCACCGTTACTGTCTCAAAGAGAATTAAATATTCGCTAGCTACTCTAGTGTTATAGTTTGAAAGTAAATGTTATTGCAAAAGTTGTAGATGAGACAATATTGAGAGTATTATGTGGTAAATACTTAATGGAGCTCATTTGTTTGCCATGATACTCAAAAGGAAGATGTGGCATTTTCATCACCGCATACAAACCTTTTCCTTTGCCCTAAAATGAAATTAAAGTTTTATAAATATATTTGTTCTCTTCCTTTAGGCATTTAAAGAATAATGAGCTTAAATTGATATCTTTATGACCAACCTTTAGAAAACAATGTGCCGTGCCTTAATGTTTATCACTAAATTCTTTTAAAGGTTTATTTTGTAATAAACAACTAGATTTAAAACAGAATTTTAGTAAGTGGAGAAAATAATGTAATAAATACTTTCTTATCAATGTTAAACTAAAATTCTGAAATTAAAGCAAAAAATACATTTTGAACACCACATAAATTAATATTTGTAATGATATTCGACATATTCATATTATTATATAATATTTATATTCAAAAATAATAAAATTTTTGAATCAGACGAAATTAAAAATTATTCGGTATACTCATATTCTTTTTTTGTAATAATAATCGATTAGCTACAGCTTCGGTATAGTTAAGTGGACCCAAACAGGTCTAGAGCAACAAAATACAATGCTAAGAGTCCAGTTCAGTGCCCATCATCCACGAAACTTTCCGTATACCCAGGAAACTAGGTGGGAAAGGTTTACTTAATATACACATACTCCATAACAAACTGAGGGAGTACTTTACGGAAAAAGCATCAGGAGCGCCAACTACAAAGCTGTAGTACAAGCCGGCAATAAATACACAGTGCTTAGACAAACTGACATATAATACGACCCGGTGAAAGAAGTCAAAACAATTGTCGAGAAATATGAAGACTGGGAGGGTAAAGCACTCCACGGAAGACATGTGGCGAACATCCGCCAAGATCAGATTGACTACGGCACTTCTTCTATGTGGGTAGTCGGAGGAAATATATTTGCACAAACTATAGGTTTTATGGTGGCCATACAAGATCAGGTCATTGTCACGAGGAACTACATCAAACATATAATAATAGACCAAACAGTTGCTAATGATAAATGCAGGATCTGCAATGAACTAAAACCTAAGCCACATAATCAGCACAACAACGTTGTAAAATTCATACACCAAAGAATCGCGTATAATCTTAACTCCAAAATATCTGTTGAACGTTACTTCAAATACTTACCTGAACCAGTTGTGGAAAATGAAAAAGGCAAACTTTACTGGGATCGCAAAATCTTTCAACAACACAATCGTCAACAACAACTTACCTGATTGATGTTGCAATTCCTGAAGCAAATAACACCAAGCCTAAACATCAAGAAAATATTAAAAAATACTTACCGTTATCCTATGAAATGAAGAAGCTATGGAAACAGAAAAAAGTCGTGGTGGTGCCTATCATCCTTGGAGTGACTGGAAATTCCAAAAACCTATAAAGAAGCAGACTAAGGCCGCCAATGTCAAGTATAAAACGGATATTTTTCAAGGTCACTCTTTAAGTTTTTACCATTACTCTGTTATCTCTTTCTTGTGATTTCAGAAAAGAGGAACCATATAAAGCTGGTCGTCGAGGCAGTAGGCCGATTAGAATAACACATCTGAACTAGGACTCCACGAATGAGATGTCTTCCCTGCGACAAGAGGGAGACATTCAGAATTGCACGAAGATCTTACTCAATTGATGGAAGTATAATAGAACATCTAAAAAACAGTGAAATCTACAGATGTTCGGGAATAAATGAAGAAAATATGAACGACACAGAGAGAGTAAAAGATAGCCTAACTAAAAAATACACCATCAAAACAAAATTGCTGCAACAAACACGATGGCTGTACGAATTACTAGCCATGCTTTTGGTAGTTTCAAATGGAAGAACAGTGAACTAAAGGTATTAGACAGAAAAACGAAGAGTGTAATAACTAAATATAATAGCCTTCGCCAACGATCATCAGTACAAAGGATCTATCTGCACAGAGTTGAAGGTGAAAGGGGACTCTTAAGTTTCGAAGCCCTCCATAACCGAACAGTCATATCTACCACACATAACATCTTTAATAGTGACGATTCTCTTCTCAAACTGGCAGAAGAGTATGAGAATAATAATGTTGGGGCATTTCTATGTAGATCAACCCTTAAACCGCGTTAGACCTTGAAGTCACCCTTGTTTTCGACAAAGCTAGTAGAGTACCCATCAACATCATAAAAAAATAAAAAAAAAATTTAAGGATCTAAAAAAATACTTAAAGATAATTTAATTTAAATACTTACCGAAAAACATCTGGCAAAGACGATACATAACCAATTCTATAAAAGCATAACAGAGTAAAACCTCTCTAGGAACCTCACCTCCAGTTTTGTCAAGTCTGGAACACTTAAATCTAAGAAGAAGGATACTTATACTTGGATATAAAGATGGCGTTTTCCACTTCCTGGAATACAGAAAAATTGTGTTCAGTCAGTATATAGACTCAAGATGCAGGACATGTAGAGACTTCCCGGAGATTACCATGCGTCTGTAATCAGGTTGCTATAAGTATGACAAAACTTATTATATCAACAGATATGACAATGCTTTTAAAGAAATTTACTATACAGGGTGCCCAAGATTCAGTTTGCAGGCGATAACTATGTTAGTTGAAGAGATAAAAAATCAAATCAAAAAAAGCTTTTGATGGAAACAAATTGGCATTCTAATTCCATCTTTAAAATATTATTGGCTTTGAGCACTCTTAAGAAGCCTATATCAACTTTTATTTTAAATTACACTCCCTACTTTTATTAACAGAAATTAGATCTCAACAGTATAGTGAATACTACAGTATTTTTTTTACTATTTTTGATGCAAAGATAATGGTTTCTTATGGGTGGTGAAAGGTCAAACCCTTTTAAGAGGAATCTAATCATTGGATGCAACTTTTTATTGAGAATGCTATAAAGTTCAAGAAGAGATGGAAATAGTAAGATGCATCAAGAATGTAAAAATGTAATGGACAATGATAAACCTAAAATATTTTCGAACCTTCCATTAGTAACCACCAGAAAGCTAACAGTTAATAAACTAGATATGATAGTAACGGATAAAGAACAAAAAGATTTATACATAGCCTGCCCAGATGACAAAATAAATTGGGGATTCACATGTTGAGAGCACATGAAACAAACTACAAATATCTCGTTGATGAATATTCTAATTAATTAATTTACACACTAAAAAAGTATTTATCTCTGTAAAAAATCTAAAATATTATTTTTGCACTTTCTATATATAATGAGCTAGTTTACTCCTTATTGAAAGAGACTAAAACGTCACATTTCCTGTCTCTTGTCAATTTTACTTTACTCCCTGTCTTGTCATTACTTTACTCCCGCCCACGTCATTTGTCATCACTTTACTCCCGCTCACGTAACTTGTCATTAAAAATTAAAATTAGTCATAATCATGTAATTTGTCTGAATTTGCCGTGAAATCACAATCGTTGCAAACTTCAGTCTAGTCTAAACACCACCAATATATTGAGTGAATTCTAACCTCTAATAAATTTATTTGGTTTGGTTTGGAACGGAACTTGATTTTTATTCTGGAGTCGGGGATTGTATTATGTACGGTTTATTATTTTATAGATTGATACTAAATTTTAAATTTAAAGGTGTTTTAAGTATACACAGAATCGATTCAATCAATTAGTTAGATCTGTAAATGTGGCAAAATCTTTTAAACTTGGTAAACTTTATTGCTGCATCAAAACTTACCTACTTTATTTATTGTGAAGTTAATTATTATTTTTTTAAATTTATAAAACGAATTACAATAATTATAATATTAATCTACAATTATCTATATTTTATGAAAGTTGCTGTATAAATCATTATGACGGGCGAATAAAAATAACCGTCGCCGTCCGATGACAACCGATATTAGTCACAGCGATAGCCTATAATTAAATTATTGTGGAAACTTTTACCTATTAAAAAAGTGCAAAAAATTCTATATGCACCGAGGTAGTAAAGTGAATTTAATCCCTCCTCTGATTGTTTCCCTCGGCTTTGCCTCGGGAAACAAAACATCGTCGGGATTAAAATCAGTCACTTTACTACCTAGGTGCATAAATAACTATTATGTTTCTTACCAACTCACAGTTTATTTTGTGCATGTCACCCCTTTTCCATATATGTTTATGTTTGCATACATATATGTAAATTCATACCCTATAAATATAAATACAAGGAAACGAAAGTATTTTGAAATTTCTGAATTTATCTCCAACATCCGCTTGGTAGGAAATGTTCGTGATTGTTCGACCCCATGCAAGAACAGCGTACGATAAATGTGAAGCTACAAGACTATAGGCAAGACCACAGGGTATTCAGATAGATTTTTCCTATTAAATTTCTTAGGGGCTAAGCATTTTTAGAAATCTTATAAACTAGTCCCTCAATATGAAATATTTCTTTCTATATTAACTCATAAGAATTTAACCCTATGATTATTTCTTTCATGAATTTAGTTTCAAAGAGATCTATTGCCGTGCTTATCTAAATTGTGGTATCATTGGCAAATTGGATGACCTCTAGGAAACCCAGCCGTCAGATCATTCAGGAACATTAGAAAAAGAAATTATCCCAGGACTGAACCCTGAGGCACCCCGAAAGACAACATTATCCAGGTTAGACATTTCCTGCTCTTTGGCTACATACTGCTCAAATTTATTGACATAGTTGAGATTATGGTTAATATGGGACCATTGTTTGTTAAATCATCTATCGAACCTTTGTTTTTTTAACAAAGATTATATCTTATTATGTATTTTAAATAATTTCTAAAACTAAAAACACTAATACAAAAATCCACGATTCATAATTTTATGAATTTATATTAAATAAATTAGATTTTAAGGTTTTGGATTCTAAAATATTTAATAAATTTTTGATGGACGGCTGCAGCAGTACAATCAAAAATGTTTTTTGCAGAAACGTAGGAAAACGTATCAAAACATTATACATTGCGTTCCATTTCTTTAAGAAGTCAAACATCCGATTTTATGAAAACGACTGGTTTAGACCAAGTTTAGAATTCTATGGTAATTTTTGATACACTATGTTCCAAATTTCAGCAAATTATCAGAAAAATATGGGACTTATTTTAAGAAATTAAAAAAATTAAACATTAACCCTCTTTATATAAATAAAACGAGGTATTTTTATTCTTAATTTTTACCTTAGAATTAATCAAGGAAGAATTCTGATTTTGTTGCATACATTTAGATAATTTAGAAGCACCCTGTATACCGGGTGTAATCGAATCATGGGTAAACTCCATAATTTCTTTATTTGTGAAAATAAAAATTCGACATTTGATTATTTTGTATGATTCAAAAAACACATTTCATACAATATTTTTTTTCCAAATAACATCAACTTTATTGTTATAACACCATATTTTTATGTTCTTATTTTAAAGCGATTTTGTGATTTTTGACCAAAGTGGCATTTTGTACTTAAATTAAAACAGCTTTGATAAATCATTATGAAAGTAAAAGTCTTGTTCTTCAAAAATACTTTACATTCAAATTTTTATGATCTTATATAATTTATATTTACCTATTGAAATATTATTGAAAATTAATAATATGAAAGAACAACTTCAGGCAAACTTTCACCACTGAATGTAATTACGAGATTTTTATTACAAATTGAATGGTTGTGAATAGACGTTTGATGAATTTTAATTTTTAAATGATGTTTAATTTTCATATTTGATCTACATGTACAATTATTAAACTATTTAAGCGTATGACAATTATAAATAATAATAATTAATTAAACGATGGTGGTTTTACATTTAACATTTGTTAAAATTTTAAACTAATTGATTTCATTATTTCCAAAATTTAAACTGTGTATAGTAAACATACCTTTTCCTAAACTAAAACAGATCCTTGTCAAACAAATAATAATTACACTCCAGTAATGTTCGAATAATTAAACTTAAATAATCAATAAACTTGAAATTAGGAACAACTTGTATAGTCATGCAGGCGACCACATGCCTGATAAATTATCGGAATTACTTAAATTGCGATATTTAAAACCGTTTCATCACGACAAATAAACATTTGTAAAATATGATTTTAAGTTAAAAAGGTTAATAGATCTCTAAAAAGTCAAATGACTTTTAAAATGCAAACAGGGAAATTTAAAGCAATCCAATGTGTCCATTAATCAAAAGTTTTCAGAAAACGAATCGAGTTGAGTTATATTTTTTGTCGTCCAAAAAAAGTAAGACATTAATCAAAGAAACATTAATATAACAGGCAGACGACTTCCGGGCCGTAAATTGTGTCTTATTCATCTTCCAACGAGCCTGTCAATCTTTAGTAATTGTAAAAAAATTGTGTGTAGGTGTAAATAAAAACGGGGGCAAAAAATTAGGTTTGAAAAATAAGAATTTGATATGATCGTTAAAAATATTTTCATTCAACCCATTTTGTTTTAAATCTCAGATCTGATAATTTATATACCTTTTCATAGTACTTCTAATTAAATTAACTACAAAGGTGGTTTTCTCGAAATTTAATCAACTTGTTTTACAAGTCTACTCAAAAATACAACATTGAAGCCACCTTATATTTACTTATTAAATTTTCTTTAATCAACTAAAAGAGGTCTAATAAATTCAGTCACCGAAGAAAAAGCCTGAAAATCGAAGCAATATTGTTGCATGCACGAACGCTGGCTTAAGTAATTTACGAGTTGTTTTAAAGTTGGCGTACCTTAGCATGTTACCCTTAATTGTTCCGGTCCGTTTTCGTGGACAATAAGTTACACGTTACATCTTGATAGAGGAGTGCCAATTGAACCTAAAACTTTACGAATCGAATCCAAGCTTAAGTGCTTGGTTAGGGTGTATATTGCAGGTAAAAAAGCTACGTAGCTTCAGTACACGAGTTGAATACGAAACACGTTTCTTTTCTCCATTCAATATTTGATCACATCCTCTTCCGCGAGCGAATGGTAATACTCCTTAATAGGATAACAAGTCGCCGCACGAAAGGACATGTGGGTTTGTAAATCTGGAGCCAAAAGAACGTTATATTATTTCTTTTTTGCTAAGCTGGAAATTTAGATATCTCAAGTATTATAGCAAGGTTTCAAAAGGGCGCGTTCATACGAAAGGCCGCATTTGCAAGCGCATTCGAGAAAACTAGGAATCAATCAGGCTGATTCGAAATCTTTCGCCCGCTAAATCGGAAAACTTAATCCAAACGGCCTGACACGATGTGATATATACGTAACCGCATGCAGTTTATTTCGTACATGTCAGATAATCCGGAAAAGCCATAAACAACCCAACTTTGATGTACATTGTGAAGTAGAAGACTAACATTTATATATAATTTTATCTTATTATTTATCCAAATTGCTAAACTATGTCATCTTAATAACCAACGCCAATACCAATTTAAAAAATAAAACGTTTATCAGCAAATTTTAGAAACTTAACCTATTATTTGAATATAAGATAGCATTTTAACTAAGTTTAAGTAAACTAATTTGGTTAATTCGATATGTTTGAGTTTATTTTAAAGCCATAAAATTCATTACTAAATTTTCTTATTATTCAACATGTGCTGGCCGTATGCGAGCCAATCACAAAGCTGAATTTCATTATTCAATGGGCAACCTATTCGGTAATGTGAGCAATGAATTATGGATATTTCAACCACAGAATAAATTTTTGATAGAAGAATGTCAAAAATACAAAAAATAACCTCAACATAGCATAAGAGCCTAGTAAAATAATAAAAATCATCGAAAAAGTATAGTATTTTATTCGCCAGAAAAAATTCATAATGGCTAACGTTTCTCGCTCTTTAAATAATGCTATTATTTAATAAATCTCCTATATTTTTCGGGTAGATGCACTGGTTATTACTTTTCTTTCATATAAAGCATATGGGAATCTATATGTCCAAAAATATGTGCTATTGATTAGTTAGATTACCTACATCTTATTTCTATTTCTCTTTCTTCGCCTGCATCATAAATCTTTAAACGTCAAGGTTAGAAAGTAGAGCAAATTTTATCAAGAAAAAACTAAAAAAGTAGGGGTCTATCTTTTATGGTTTGAAAGTTACAGGGGTTTGAATTTGGCATCGCCCGTTTTTGCCAGAAATCGGTAAATGATGAATAGCTGCTTAAAAACTTTAAAAAAATTATAATTTTAAAGCTGAAAGTATCCTCTTTCCATTTGTAACAATGATAAAACACAAATAGTTTATCAAGTATTGAAAAAGAATCGAAGAGAAAAAAAAATCCAGAAAAAATTGTTTTTTTAGCAGTTTTTAAAGATTTTATCCAATATATACATATGACCTATTAAGGGCATGTTTTTTTTTAATTTTCTAAAAATTCGTTAAATTCTCTAGAAATTATGAAAAATTTTGAAACCCTAACTCTTTTGATGCACTCACTAGAGCCTTCAAAACTTACTCCTATGAGAATTGATTCTAAGCATAGATAGTTAGTTACAATTGAGGTGCACCTTCATTTTTGTTATTATTTAATAATACAACTGTTTCAAAAGCCATCAAAATTTACCTTTTGCTTATAAAAATTGATTATTAAGCAACTATTGATCATTTACTGATTTTTGGCAAAAACGGGCGATGCCAAATTCAAACCGCTGTAACTTTCAAACCATAAAAGATAGACCCCTCCTTTTTTAGTTTTTTCTTGATAAAATTTGGTCAACTTTCTAACCTTGACATCTGGTGAACCACGAACGGGACACCCTGAATGTATAAATGAATGCTAGAATTAAAAGTAAACTATAGATATTTTCGATAAACTGTATTATAATCTAACATTTCTGATAAGATTCATGGCCTTAAAGATAGTTTCTTAGGTGTTCATTGATCATTGCTGGAAAAGTTTTAAAAACTGTGTAAATTTTGGATTTCCTATTAACTAATAAAGATGGCTGTCTCATTCTGTCAAATATTTTTTTAAATACTAAACACAATTTGTTAATAATTCATCAGGAAAAAATGGTTTTATACAAAAGCATCCAGCGTTGTCCCAAAAACAGGCTCAATACTTCAACAGAACCAGAGAGACAGTTACAGAGGAAACAAAATTAGAAATTGGTTTGCTGAGGTTTCAGTATTATTAGAAGAAAATGTTGAAATATTGAATAATCCCAAGATATTTTCTAATATAGATGAAAGCTGTTTTATTGGACCTAGCATTTATTTATCTTGAATTTATTACCTTAACTAAAATTTTGAAGAGTTTAAGTTACGTTCGTGTTTGATTATGAAGGATGGGTTCAATGATGAACATTACAATAACAATTCCTTCACCAATAAAAGATAGCTCGAAAAGCTTATGTTCATCTTTGAACCCTTCCTTCGTAACTAAAATAAATTTATTATTCCTATTAGTGGCCATAAGTGGGGAAAAAAAGATTAAAATTCACATTTTTTACAAGTTTTATTTTTTTATGGAATCAGTAAAATTGTGGAAATTTTGACGTTTTCAGGATCTGCCTTTTATAATTGATATGGCGATTTTTTTTCTCCAAGAAAAACAATCTTCAATTCAAATACGATTGCGTAAAAAGTGGGCCATTTATGATCAATTGTTCAAATATTCAAAGTTTCTTGCACTAGTGCAACAAAGAAGACTGTCATTAATTGATAAATTTCTATATCTTTTCATTATCATTATCTTTTATTATCATTATGCATTTGTGATCAATTGTCAGTGCGCGTTTTTTTTTAACTAATCACTGAGTTTTATACTAATAATGGGTTGGAACCATTTTGCCCACAAAAAACAATAAACACTTTATTATTTAGGTATCGAATACTACTGAGTAATGAAATAATGCGCCGTAAAACTAACCCTTATTTTGCTACCTGCTGATAGAAGTTACGGCACTTTTCTGCGGATGTAGCTTGACCATTGAGGAAGTGCTTCAAATTTTTATTAGGTGATAAACACCAAGCTATTTTTATTTATGATTTATTACTCATAAAATTTGTTACTGGGTCTTGGTCATGTTTGGCTACTGAAACTCAATGTGAGCCATAAGCTTTTCTAATTCTAGATTCATTTGTATTTAGAAACATCTTTTTGGTACTTTTGAACTTCATTGAACTGACACTACAAGAAAGGTGTTATAAATTTGAAATGTATTAATTTGTAGAAATTAATTTTAAGAAAGATGTTAGTAGCGTAAATATGTAGTTTATGCGATATATTTTTGAACTAGGAAAAAAGTGTGTGGATATATTAATTAAACCTCTTATACCGGGTCTCCACCGAACTAGGGTCACCCCTCTAACTTCTTTATTTTTGTAAATTAAAATTTAAAATATTACTATGTTATACCGGGTGGAAATGAAACTAGGACCACCCCTGGCATTTCTTTATTTATGAAAATAAAAAATTAGAATTTTAGTATCTTATATGATCTAAGAAAACAAATTTTATGGATCGAATAAATCTTTCATTTTACTTCCAGTTTATCAGGAAATGGCACCCACTTTCTTATTTTAAATGTAACCCCCTGATTTTTTCTACGTGAAATCAAACATTGGTTAGTTTTAAGTATGTTTATAACAAAAAAAATGTTTTTTTCAAAACTTTTAGAAAAAATGTTGAATTTTTTTTTGGTAAAAAATTTGAGTAAAACCTACAAAAACTATTTTTAAATAATATAAATACGTAAAATAAATTATAATTTATAAAATTTATTTCACCGTTCTTGAGATATTATTTTTTTTAATTTTCATGAAGCGTTTTTTGGAAATATCTTTACTTTTTTAAATGGGATGATATAAGGGCCACCCCCTAATTAAATAGAGGGTTTTTTTCCGGTTACGGTGATATCCCATATGTATGTTTAAAAATAGTTTTTGTAGGTTTTACTCAAATTTTTTACCAAAAAAAAATTCAAATTTGTTTTTTTAAGTTTTGAAAAAAAATATTTTTTTGTCATAAACATACTTAAAATTAACCAATGTTTGATTTTACGTAGAAAAAATCAGGGGATTATATTTAAAATAAGAAAGTGGATGCAATTTCCTGATAAACCGGAAGTAAAATTAAAAATTTATTCGATCCATAAGATTTGTTTTCTTAGATCATATAATATACTAAAATTTTAATTTTTTATTTCCATAAATAAAGAAATGCCAGGGGTGGCCCTAGTTTCATTTCCACCCGGTATGCCATAAGAAAAGGGATTTATTGAACTAAAAAAAATTTCAATTTTACTTCCGGTTTCACCGGAAATTACATCAACTTTTTTTTAATGTAACACCCAATTTTTTTGTAGTTATTGTTAAGCACTGGTAACTTTTAAGTATTTTTTTGACAAAAAAGAAATGTTTTTGAACTTTTTTGAGCCGTTTTTGAGAAAATAATTTTTATAATTTAAAAAATGCGTTTTTTTGCAAATATCTTTATTATTTAAAATGGCATGATTGTGGGGCCAGCTCCGTTTAGATTAGATAGAAATTACAGGGGTGGGCTTAGTTCTGTGGACACCTGGTATACTGGCATTATTTTATCAAAAGTAATTAATAAAAGTAGGGATATAAACAAGAAGGAAATCTATAGATCGATTTTTAGTTGAATTTTTTTTAAAAAGCTTGGCACCATCAAATATTTCACTTCTTTGAAATCGGCAGTTTAATTTATAGGAATCGATTTGGTTTTCGTTTAAAAGGCAATTCTAAAATTTACGTTATTTATTGTTTTCTACCTTTCGTGACCACGACAAGGCGTTTGAATGTATTTCGAAAGATATGGAATTTATGAGGATAGAAAGTCCAATATTCAAAAAGTAGCGTTTATTCTTGATAAATGTAAAAAAAACGTAAATAAGATGCAGATAACTGTATGGAGCTATGTTTAAATAAAATCCAAAAAATAATAAATTCTGAAATCATATAGATAAATTAGAAACTGAGAAGAAATTTAAAACACAAATATAAGTTGAAAACATACATACGAGCATGGAAATTAGAATAATAAGAGAAGCATGACCAAGACATAAAATATCAATATATAGATTATTGCAATTATCTCCAAAAATTAGTGAAATAAAATATAATCCAAATTACCAATCTAGACACTAGGGCAAAGCTCAGAATCCAATACTTTAATCTTATCAAGATGAGAATAACTAGAACAGTGACCCAATCTTATCCTAAATGTCGAAGAGCTGAACCTTCTTCCAAGGAATTTAGAATTCTTATTTAAACACGGAGACAGATGAGTATCATATTGAAAAAAATTATTTTCTAGAACAAAATCAGTCCAAAATGACAACAAATATTTTTGAAGTTTTTTAGACTCTTTATTCTAAAATCCCAACATAAACACAAGTACATTAAAAATTATACAGGATATGTTTTTTTATTTTAAGAACTAATTAATAGAAGGAATATGGTAATACAATTGAACTTAATACTTTCCAAAGAAGACTTTGAGATAGTCAAAATAATAACCTTATTACAAAGCTTAATACAGTTTAAGAAGGTAAAATGTTTGAAAAGCGTACTTTTCGCTAGTAAAAATTGATTTTTGGGCATTTGTAATCAAAAATTTAACAAAAACGATGCCTAGTGTCATTCAAATTTCATATAGAATTTTTGTTTTTCATGTGTAGTCTATGATAAGGGCGTACTATTGGTACAATGATAAAAAAATGCGTTTTTATCACTGTATCAAAAGTACGCTTTTCAAACATTTTGCCGACTTTCTTCTTAATATTAATTTTGATTTTGACGTATTACAAATCTGGAAGTTTTAGATTTCCCTAAATACAGTTTTTTTTCAACCTAAAAATTTTTATCGTGTTTCATTTATAATCTCTACATACAAAAATATACAGGGAGGAACAACGAACACCACATAAACAAATTTAAAATAAAATTTAAAAAAAATATCCATCCCAGGTCAAATTTAGGTATCAGTAGACCAAAGGTTAATTTTCAACTGAACACTGTAAGCAAAACCAATAAAATTTTAAAATATCATAATTACCACACGGTTACGATGATACGACGATAATCGCCTTTCCAGACGTAACATATTTACGAAAAATAAATATGAAATTGATCAAGTTATTTTAAAAAAATCTGACGAGAAACGATCAAGTTTAAAACAGATACTAAAAACAATCCAATTATCAGCAATTATCCTCTTTATCATCATGTCAAAATTTTAGGCACCGATTAATATCTTTATTTAATTCGTAACTCAAATTAATTTTGCAGGCATAAAATTATAAAGTTTTTAATATTTCCTAAATAATTGTTCTGGTTATGTTAGACAGTGTTTGGTTTTCTTATACTTTGAATTGGGTGTGCTGAAAATTGCCAAAAATTGCCTCCAGACCAACCGCTTTATTTCTTATTGAATTGGATGTGCACTTTTATAAACAAAAAAAAACCTCTTTCAATAAATTTGTTATTGGCTCTTTGGCAATATTAAAATTTCTATCCTTTCTTCAATGTAAGGTATGAGCTAAATCCATTGGTGAACTCAGAATTGAGGTATCTTTATTAAATCCTATAGAAACTAATAACTAAACAATCAAAAGCTATCGGAGTACATATAAGAATTCAATTATTGTGTAATGCACTTTCTACATTTCAACTTTTATTAAATAAGAAATGATTAAAATAAAAATTTCTATAAGAAGCTCATAATATAAATTTAATGCTCTTATGAAATTCTTTTAAAAACTTTAAATTTTAAATATTCAACAAATCAATAGCTTCTATTTTTGAGGCCTTTCCAGCAAGTTTTCACTTAATTTTTCGGAAGCTCTATTGTAACAAAGTCAATCTTTAAATTTAACTCGATCTCTCTCTAAATAATTTTACAAAATAACGAGTATTTTAAATTTATTGTTAGGTTCATATATCTTATGGTGAAATCAATATAAGTACGTCACTTAAAATTGTCATCTGACGAGCATACACACCTTCAAAAGAAATACAAAAATATCACATCATGTCATGTATTTGAAAATGTAACACTACTTGCTCACCTATTTATATCGATTTGTAAGTTAGGACGTCGAGGTAAAGTGAAAAAGTAAACATTCTCATGAGAATTTGGTAACCATAAAATTAGAATTTAGCTACTTAAAGTTGCCAGTATCTTGTAATAAGTAAATAACGATATAACAAGCAAATACCGGTGTTTAAAGTGTGTAGTGGTTGAATCATCAATTCTAATTTAGTAAACTCAAAGCGTCCTGACCTGAGCTTCAAGTGAACAACATTAAAGCAAAACCCTAATTTACTTTCAAACCATAGCATTTCAAACTAAGCCCCAAAATAGAAGAAACTTCATGTTTTGTGCAAATACATTCATTTGCCTTTATTACTGCACATTTAGTTTAAATAAAAATGATAACAAACACTAAAACTGACAAAAGCTCAAATAATTGTAAGAGATTTTATTTTTGAAAATTAATTCATTCTGTGGAAATAATTCAATTACTTTACGCCAAAACTTAAGTAAATTAAGTTATGAAATGAAATGAAAGAAATGCGAGCGAGTCTATTGAACGTTTGCAGAGTAGATTAGAAACGACTCGAATTTGTCTGCAAGAATAAAATATACCTTACTAAACAGATTATTTCTTGCATTAATCATATAGGTGGATGGGTTCCCTAAAGTTTCATTATTTATACTTGCAATTTTCTTAACGTCACAAACCGTGATTACTTTTAAATAAATTAACGTAGTTTTTTAGGAAAAAATATTAGAACATGTGTGATTTAATCCTTTAACTCGCTCCTAATTTTAGTCTTAAATACTCTCCAGATGTGCCCATCTTGGCACTTTCCAATCTACATCATTGTCATTTCCCTTAGTCGGGTACAAGTTCCGGTCGAACGGCATCTTCATTCAGACCTGTATAAATCACGTCCAACATGAGTGCAGCACATAAACACGTTCTGAATTTATGAGGATTTATATTAGATGTTCTAGTTATGCTTATTTAATGAAAGCTTTAGTAATATTACTCCAGGCTGTCGGATTTTACCGAAATTAAACTGCACTCGTAACAAATGTTATATAAGAAAAGCGTTGTTAAGAAAAGCGGCAATCGACTTATACGAGCGGGCGGTTCGCGACGAGCGACCTTTCCTTCGTTTCTAACTCTCCCGCTTATCCCCCATTTCCACGGATTTAAATATTTTATTAACTTTAGCCTTTTCTTTGTACAAATTAACTTTTTGCCTTTTTACTGTTTTATTTCTCGTTACAAATTATATTCATCTATTGTCAGTAGAGAATTGAAAAAACAAAAACTTCTTAAAGGGGAATTTGAAACTAATGAAAATGTGAACCTATTTCCTCAGCTAACTATTTTAAATGCATTAAATGTGATAGATCTTGAATTGGAAAGATTTTTCTTTGACTTCGTTATTAATAAAAAACGAAAAATGGCGTGTGTAACTTTGATCATTGATTAATACCGTATGATTGAGTTAAATCTGCCATAATTTATACAGTAAGAATTGTACTATGTGATAATAAATGTATTTAAGAAGATCAACTTTCAAGAAACGAAAATATTTTGGTCGTAAGTGAATTATTTTTTTATCACAATGTGATTTCGTCTACTATAGTATTAAAAAAGAATTGGTGGCAACACAGGGCCCTGATTATAGGCGACGAGCGAATTTTACTGCAGCGCCCCCTGTGGCAGTAATTTGCATTTTTGGTGGGAAAACAAATTGTTGGTTAGGTAGTTCTTATTTACAATTACTTGATTAAAAGTAAATTGTAAATAGTTAGTACTACAATTAATATGAATAGAAGGTCAAACATATCTTGTTGTATTGTTGGATGCCATAATAGTTACTCCAACACACAGGAAAATAGAAAATTTTGTAGATTTCCTGTAAAGTTGTATGCGGTAAAAAGACCAAAAATTTGGATAAATAGGATTAAGAGAAGATCGTAAGTATAAAAATTAGTGTTGCATATTAATGTTATATTTTACGATAATAACTTTATTTCTAAAATGTTTATTTTAGATCCACTGGTGAAGCTTGGAAACCAACAAAAAATGATAGGATTTGTAGTGCTTGGAAATGAAAAATAAAACTTCCTAAGGAAATATTTATAATTTGTTAACAATACGTTTAATTTATAATACATATTTTATGGTATTAGGAATATAAAATTCCTACAGAAACGAATAGTCCAAACTCAACCGATTTGAGAGGTTAAAAAATCTAGAATCAATTTCTGCAAGTACTTCATGAACCGTCCAAGTTCAAGAATTTTCACCTGAAATCTCTTCTTACTTAACTACGGAAGATTTTAGTTGTTAAGCTAATTTTGACGAAGACTTTAAAGAAGAAGAAATTTTCTTTTCGTTTGAATGTCATTTCTAAAAAGCTTCAAATAATATTGAAACTACTGCATATATCCCAAATAGTCATCTGCTTAAACGAACTAGTGATAAGTGTGTTAGCAATACTGATAATATTGAATGTGACGGTTTTCATGAGTTTAATTCAATGAAGACGATGAAAATTTGAATAGAATTCTACTGGAAAAAGTCAAAAGTATGTTGTTGTATCCATTTACTGTTTATACACTAAGTTTTTTGTATAATAATGCTATATTACTAGAATAAAATCTTAAGAAAGCTAAAATATATATTTATTTATATTTTATTTTCACTGAAATAACGCTGAAATCAAATCACATAACCTAAGTTTTTAACTTGAAAGTTCCAACCATAGAAGTTTTACCTCCAAAAATGCATAGAGCCGACCGAGAGAGGCGCTGATCGCAATTATTCGCTCGCCGCGTATGGCCTTCGTTTATTACGTTCGTTACTTACCCGAAGGTGTAACGAAAAGTGTATTACGAAGCGTAACGGCGAACGAACGATGTGCACTAGCCTCTTTTTGAAACAGCGAGGAGCAAGTTTTGAGAAAGTGGGACAGAGCTTGGCCCGTCATGTCACATCTCAGTTTTATTTTCGCTTCCACACCACACTAGTGACCAGGCCTCCATGGATTACCAGTGGATTACCAGCGGAGCAGCGCCGCACTAGTTTAACTTTCTCGGCGAGCGCTCCCTAAAACAGGATCGGGTGTTTGCAAAAAAATTATGCAACGCCACAAATCATAAATAAAATAATAAGTAATTGAATTTGTACGTGATCACCAAATATACATATAAATAAATACATCTGTGGAAAAAAGTGATAGAATAAGGACTTGTTAAAAAACAAACTTATTTTTCATTAGATCTAAAAAAATAAAAATTATTTTTTCAATTAAATATTTTGTGTATTTGAATTCGAACTAACCGTGCATGGTGTCTCGAAATTCGACACGCTTAACTGGGCAATGCTTAACTGGAGATAGGAGAACTTAAAATAAGTCCATATGACCAAATTCGTTTAAATAAAAAATGTACCTCTTCTTCTTCCATCAAACACTATTTACAAAAGTAGAGGATTAGCCAAATTTTTACCAATTGAGCGTTCAGTATTCGAATGTTGCGTATACAAAATTTCATGAAAAAGCCTTTACTGCTTTGGCTGTAATAAAAAAAATTATGTGTTATAAAATCAACCATTGAGACATAACTCTGAAGAGGTGCATTTTTTATAGAAATGAATTTGGTCATATCGACTTATTTTTGGTCAACTATCTTCAGTTAAGCGTTGTCTGTTGAATTTAGTGACACCCAGTATAATCTAAACATAAATAAATATAGTCATTAGTAAAAAATACATAGGGGAAAGTTGTACCGGTCCCTTAAATCGTACCACCCTTGAATTTCGATTAATATCAATTGTTCGCGCCAACTATCAATTTATTTTATGAGCTAATCCATATTTGTTGCAATCTATCCAAAAATATTGGTAAAAAGTTATATATAGCAGTTGTGGTAGAGAGTTGAATGAAATAGGTAAGACTACTGTAAAATTTGAATCATGTTGTACTTGCAGTGGCTTTGCTAAAAACAAATAAATTTTATTTGTTTTTATATTAACACAACGTTACATTTATAATGTACATCTGACAAGTCGAAAACCCTCTTAAAATTCATTTTAAAATTAAATATACCAAAATTTCAACGTAGCTGCTGAGTTCTCGAAATCGTATAGTTTTAATTTTTAATTTTTTTTAATTGTATAGTTTTAAAAATCGTACCAGTACGATTTAGCCAACTGATCAATTTTAAAAATATTTTAGCCATGCCGAAAAGAAAGTACGGAGAGTGGACTGCAGAAAACATGGATATGGCTATTAGAGCCTACAACAATAAAAAATTTGGCTTCAATGAATGCTGCAAGCGTTTTAGCATACCTAAACCTACATTTAAAAGGCATCTTGAAGGCAAAATAAAACGAACTCTATCGTCTCTAAAAAAGAATGGTCGTTTATTGACAATTCCGCAAAATGTTGAAAAAGAATTAGTGAAACACATCCTTAACTTCGAAGTTTGTATGTTTGGTCTAAATATTCGAGATGTAAGGCGATTAGCGTTTGATATTGCAGAAAAAAATAATCTACCACATAGATTTAACAGGACTACGAAGCTAGTTGGTAAGAATTGGTTTTATTCATTTATGAAAAGAAATCCTGAACCTGAAAATACCTCCATAGCTCGTGCTAGAGGTTTTAACAGAGAAGCGGTTGAATTTAGAAGCTTTGCAGTGGCTAACGGCATCGTCTTGTTGCAATTACCGGGCCACACGACTCACAGGTTTCAACCGCTCGACGTAGATTTTTTTGGCCCAATGCAAAGTTACTACAATCAAGCTTTGGATGATTGGTTGACTTCCAATGCACGACATTGTATTAGCCAGTATGATGTTGCTCCTTTAATATCTAGAGCATACTTAAAAGCTGCCACAGTTACGAATGCTACCAGTTCCTTTCGAGCGAGTGGTTGCTGGCCACCAAATCGTTTTGTTTTCAATGACGCAGATTTTGAGGCTAGTCGTCTTTTAAATAACCCACAAACTGTAGAAGAAGAGGATAGTAATAACGAATCTAGGCACTGATGGAGAATTTCCTAACAGTTTTGCTAAAGTCGTAGCCACAAATGAGAAATCTATTTTAAAAATTCCCATTCAAGAAATTTTGCCAAAGCCAATAGTTACACACAAGCCAAAAACTGCCCAACAAGCTACACTTCTGACCGAAAATTATCTGGCAAGGTTGGAAGAGCGAAAAAAACAAATAATGTTGACAGAAATGAAGAAGGACGAAAAGAAAAAGAAAAAATCTTCTAAGAAAATAACAAGCCCAAAAGTAGGCGAGGTATCATTAAACGAGGCTTCAACAAGTGCATTAGCATCAACAACTATATCGCTGTATGAAGATGAGTGGTTCTGCACTTTATGCAAAGAAGTTCGACTCGAGGACATGATTCAATGTGTTTTATGTTCTATATGGGTACATGAGGCTTGTGCCGGTGTCCCAAAAACTGAAAAATGTTATTATTGTCCTCAATGTTAAATAAATTAGTTTATTATTTATTACAAGAGATAGGTACGATTTTGAAAACCACCTGGTACGATTTAGGGTACCGTTTTTCGAAATCATAAATTTGTGCTACTTATTAAAAATGCAAATAAGATTATAAAAACTATTTTTAAAAGATAATTAATGGTGCACATGTTGTTTATATGCCATTCTATAAAATTATTAAGCTAAATTCTCAGGGACACTTACCAAAAGTGTAAAATATACAAAAATCGTTAAGTGGTACGATTTTGCCAACTCTCCCCTACATATATGTATACATAAAATAGTATATTGTTTTATTAGGAGTAAAAGAAGTTCTTTTCGTCATAATAAAAAATGCTATTTTTTCTTCAAACGTCGAAATTTTTAAAATAGTAATATAATAAATATAGCTAATTCTAAGCCAACGTTTCGAACATTTATTTGTTCTTCTTCAGGGCACTACAAGAAGGATGTTTTACAAATTAACTTAAAGATATTTGGCAAATACTAAGACAATAAATCACATCGTTCACATTATTATAAATAATTCACATGGCACATTATTAATTATAATTTGGAAAAACTTACAAAATTAGATATCTAATCAATCCAAGTTTAATTATTAATCTTATAGGAAGCATATGATGGGTCTTACACTGCCACATTACTATCAATAAAATAAAATTACAATTCGATATTAAATTATGTGCATATTAAAGTAAAAATATTTGCAGCTTCGAATAAAAGCCCTTGGCAATATTTATACAATTTTGAAGTTTTAACTTATGCAACCAAAAAAACTTAAAATACACTTATCCGATACCTAAATTATACAGGGTGTTCCGTAAGTAATGCATAATAATGAAAGGGGTTGTTCAGGACATCAAAACAAGCAACTTTTGTAAATAAACCCATATTCGGAAATTAACCATTAAGCCAGGGTAAATAAAAAAGATTTAAGGTAATTAAGTTAATTATTTAATAAAATTTACAAAAATTGTGTCGTGTTTTTTTTAAAATCTGTTGTGCACGGTCCATTGTAAAGACATGACAATAAATCGCAAACATTTATTTTACAAAAAAAGAAAATAAACCTATTTTTGTAAATTAAATTTAAAAAATTTTGTCTCAACTTAGTGATTTAATGGTTAATTTCCGGATATGGGTTTATTAACAAAAGTTGCTTGTTTTGGTGTCCTGAACAACCCCTTTCATTATTATGCATTACTTACGGAACACCCTGTATGTATTATTAAAATCAGTATTAGAGTTAAATTAATATCAATAAAGAGCAAGATGTTAACATTGCTACCCTTGATTTCTAACCAGAAAGCCAGGCAGGTTTATTACTAAATATTATTAATAATTTAAACTGTAACAAATTACAAATAATTAAAATTGCACACAAAATACAAAAAATAATGCAAATAATGCAAATTGCAAACAATTCAATAATATTTACAAATTACATCAGTGATATTCTTTTATATTTTTATTTTTTATGTCCGATTCTGGGCACTTTCTTTATTATATCAAGATAACATTTATACAGTTATTCTACATCTTGTTTTTTATTTACAGTATTATCATATTTTTGTATGTTAATCATTTCTAAGAACTCCCGTTTTTTTTTATTTTGTTGTGTTCCCAAAATTTCTGGTTTTTCAAAATAGAATTCATGTTTTAATTTAGTTGCATGTTCAGATAGTGCCGTTTTTTCTGATTTATTTGTAACATCTCTGTTATGTTCACTAATGCTTGTACATAAGCTTCTCGAAGATTGTCCTATGTAGGTCTTAGCACATGTTTTATAATTAATCTTATGTACTATATTGTTTTTTAATAACTTAAGGAGAACAGATAAATCTCTCTGTTAAATATATTCTTTAAGTTATTATTGTTTTTCATAATAAGTCTAATATTCTTATTTGTGCCAAAAATTCTTTGTATTCGATTTGATAAGCCCTCATGAAGGGAATTATAAACCATTTTATAATCTTACAATTAGATTCCTCATTAAAAAGCTTATCTTCGCACCTTAAAATTCTATCTATAAATTTTTCTGGATAGTTATTTTTGACTAATATTTGTTTAATAATCCGTAAATTATTTGGCCAATGTTTTTAGTGCACTGAAGAAGAACAAATAAATGTTCGAAATGTCGGCTTAACCAGTTGTTCAAATTAATTTCTCGACCTGAATTGATCCACAATACCCATTAAATCGAAATAAAAAAAAATAGATATGACTACGGATGTTTTGGTGCCCCCTAAAAGGGGCGCCCCTATCTTAGAACACAATAAAACAAGGAATAGATACAGACAGGTTGTCAAAATTTAAATGATATGAAGTAGCTAGTCAATATCAAATCGTCAATTGTGTATTGTATTATTGTATATTAAGAAAGTAGCATAATATTTAAAACTTAACTGTGCCGTTAGAAGGCGAGAAGAATTCTAAAGCCGGGCGCGTGCACCAAAGTGGTGTGCAGATGACGTGGCAATAAAGTGGCAGATGGCACCTTCAAACGTGTTTAAAACATTTCCAAACGAAAATTCCTCAACGATTGGTGATCCATATCTCATTTCTCCCTTCATTGTGTTTAAAACAAATTCAATAGCACGAACTAAAGACGACACATGGGGGGGGGGGTCTACCACCAGAAAAATGCCACCACACTGCCTCGCCACCCCTACGAGCGCCAACGTAAAAAGTTCCAAAAATGTCACTCGCCACACCATCACACCAGTGCGTGCTTACCTAAAATCGCAAATATTGTAGAAAACAGAGAAGTTTTTGAAAATAGTTAAGTTTCATAAAACTAATTTTCGGTGAGGTTCAAAATTTCTAACAATACAATGTCCTGTATGAATAAAATGAAGCAAATTCTTGTAAGCAAAAATTAGAAGTAAAAGCAAATACTTTGAAAAAAAGTAAAGTAAAAGCATTTCCTTCAATTCCTAAATTTTTAAGCATACGCTCTTGATCGAAAAGTTAAACGTACGATTAACAAAAGGTATTAGGATTAACACCCATATAGGAAGAGATCTTTTGATTTTATTCGTAGTATGGATGTCGCATCGTATGTAGAAAAACAAAATAATTATTGATATTTAAAATTAAAATGTCTTCTTTTGAAGATGAAGTTGATAGTAGTAATCAAAGACCGAAATATATACACCAAAATTATATGCGTATACCGGGTGGAAACGAAACTCGAGTCACCTTTATAACTTCTTTATTTGTGAAAATAAAAATTGGAAATTTGATTATGTTGTATGATTCAGAAAACACATTTTATGCACTATAAATTTTTTCAATATGACATCTGGTTTTACCGGAAGTGACATCAACTTTATTTTTTTAAACGTAACACCCTTTTTTTGTTCAAAATATGAAATTATTTAAAAAAAAAGTATGTTTGTGATAAATTTTTTCATTTTTTTTTGATATTTTGAAAAAAGAAATTTTTTTCCTTATCCAAAGTTGATAAAAACTGCTTCCAAATAATGCATATGCCTAAGGCAAATAGTATTTTGTAAAATTGTTTAAGCAGTTTTTGAGATATTAATTTATGAACTTTTTTGAGTAAGGTTTTTGCAAATAACTCTTTTTTTTTAATGGAAATGTGCCGGGTCACTTGGTTTTTCAAAAAGAAGATTTTAATACGATAATTTTGGTATCTCATATGTAGGCTGTTATCAATTTTCTTGTGCCAGTTTTTCATATTTTTTGTACTCGGGATTTTTCAACATTTAAAAAAAAAAATAATGTACCACAAACATACCGCTTTTCTAAAATAGTCTTAAATTATGAACAATAAAATTAGGAGTTACATTTAAAAAAAAAAGTTGATGTTACTTCCGGTTTTACTTTACTTTTTAGTGCGTAAGATCACATAGATAATTCAGGAATACACGTCCCCGAGAGAGGGAGCGCTAGTTATCTACTTGTATCTTTTTCTACCTTAATTGCGCTCTCTTTATCTCTATCTTTACAAGATCGGTCTATCATTCATAGACAGACAATTTTCGATTTTGAAATCGCGTGCCTTTCAAAGCTGTTCCAGTGCGAAAGAGTTTTAGTGAGAAAGAAAAAGTAAGTGGTAGTAATAAGAGCAAGTAGTATTTATTAAGGCTCCACCAGGTTCCATTGAATATAGACGTAATTATCCAAACTGCTAATGCGTGTATTTTCGAAATTAAACTGAGATTTCCTTTAAAAACAAATACTTCCTGAAACGTGTACATCCTGGTTAAACCTATTAAGATTTAATGAAGCCAAAGAGAAAATTAAATCTTATCGTATTAAGTAAGGACCATTTTGAAGAACCGTCCTTTTCAAATTAAGCCGATGATTTTGAAAGTGAAACAAGTCATTTTTAGATATTTTTAGATATTTAATGTTTTGCAAAATCAATACAATATAAAACAACAGTAACAAATCTGTACCGATATTGAGTGGATTTTTATTGTAAATGATTAAAACATGAAGATAATCTCAATTTGTAATAACACGTAACATTAACACAATTTTTTTAACCATTTTGACTTATCTCACTTTCAAAATCAACGGCTCATTTAAACCTTAAGTTAAACCCGTAAAATATGTACTAATGCTTGAAATCAAATAAAAAGCTCCTGTTTTCTAGGTCCATACTTTTGCCACCAGATGGCGAGCAAAATTCTAGAATTCCCAATATTATGTGTTTATTTTTCGAAAAAAAATGCTATTCATTATCAACATGCCCTAGATCCTACACAGTACATAGTTTCATACCTCCGGGCATTATTATCTTATTTAAGTCCTTGGCCCCTTGGTGCAATAATAAGGACTAAGGGTATTTTCCTCCACATTAACAATTGTACGTTGTCAAAATTATTGCTCTGTATCTCTTCTAACCTATTTAAGAATAGTCCCAACGAATTAAAAATATTTTATTACCTGAAGGAAAAGTGCCCTAGCCAAAATGAATGATAAAGGAGGTGTTTATAAAATAACACCTTTTTATGTAACGAAGAAATACATTATTTATTCGAATTTTAAGAATCTGCACGAAGGGAGTTGCAATGACTTTAATTTTAATCAAGATATGTCTCGCTATTTTTATTGTTTAATTATGAAAAAATTAAAAGTTTACTATAGTGCAATAAGATCCTTTGTAAATGAATTAAAGTAGTATTTCATTAATAAAATTTCTGAATAGTTTAGAAAATTACCATGAGTTAACCCTTTTTAATAATAAGAAGTAACACATGATTTTGTTTGTCAACTTATTAATCCTTAATTTGGTTGTTTCATTAACTTGGTAGTGATATAATATAGTGACCAATATTTTACAGAAGCAATGAAGTTTTCAATGCCAATGTTTTCATCAAGTTTGCATAAAGTAAGCTAAAGTTAGGTAATAATTTGGTAACTCGAAAAGGGCTCTAGGCAAGTCACAAATTGCACACGCTTATTACTAAATTAACAAAACCAACTAACCGATAATAATCCACGCTTGTGCTTAGACAAGACACAAAGAAAAATATTGCGCTCTCAGTAAAAGCAAAACCTATTAAAGGATTAGAAAAGTTCCGAAACCAATAAGTAGATTAAAATGTCCGAAAACCTATTACCTAATCTATTAGATCTTCAGCGGACGGCTGGAGGCAGTTATTAAGATACTAAATAAATGAAAGCTGTATCATTTTGCTATAAAAAAGATATAAGCCGAAGACCGAGTTGATTCGTTGAACGATAACGTGATTAAAACCATAAGACACAGCTTTATTAACTGGACATTATAAAAGTTAGTGCTATTGCTACTGAATTTTTACGAAGCTAAATGAACATATTACGCCCTACCTGTCTTTGAGAACTAAATTTATACTTCATTTTCTCTTGTGATATCAACTCGCATCTAGTTTATAGACTAAGCCACACAATTTTATAAATGGACTCTTTAATTTGATTGAAACTTTAAGCAAACGCTCAACTAAATTTAAACTAAACTTTTTATCTAAATATTATTTACTTAATAATAACTTTAATTAATTAACTTCTTTAAACATAGTCGGTAACTTACAGTAATGTTTATAATAATTGTAGTAATTATAATTATAATTATGACATTTATTACTAAAATTAGTTTGAAATGCACTGCTTACTACGCACTACGTTTTTTAGATTGTTGAAACTTAAAGTTCTTCATCATTAACTTTTACTTTAAAAACTTTTAAGGAAAAGGGTAAATTAACGAATTAAATATTAAAGTGGACAGGTAAATTAATTTCGTGAAATAAAATACGAAACCTAATTAAGTTTCTTCGCCACTTCTGCTTAAACTTATTCAAGTTGGTTAGTTTCGTTTAAATAATGTAGCTTATTAAAAGCGTATAATAAATAGATTTAAGTCAAATTTGTGAATAAATCATATTCTTATGTTCCGCAAAAAAATGCACGCGATAAATTACTTTTGTAACGCGCTTTATACTTTTCAGCGCGACTCTGCTAGAGCGGAAAAGCTGCAACTTCAAAATGGAAAATCGATGACACGAATAACACCTGCAGATGCAAATATATAAATGCATATCACGTACTTTTAAACATATTGCCCTTATATTTCATTTAGTTTTCGGGATTTAAAGGCGATAATCTTAATTTCAAGGATCCAGGGGAATTTAAACCTTTTATTGACGAGGAACCTCATTAATTCTCATTGGAATGTGATAAAATTAAATTTACGTAAGAAAGAATTGATTGCCTTTTGGGAGAATTTTAAGATAAAAATATTGTAATTACCAAAAACAAATGAGTATTTTGTTAAAGCGAGGAATCTCATTTTTAGCCACCAGACGTTAATTGAATTGTTCCCAAAAGGATTAAAGGTCGCGCGTTGTAATGTAGCGGAATAGCAATGAAAAGTTGCCATTTTGTTCAAACATTAAAACTATAATTAGTACTCTCCACCTTTCTCAAGCTAGAAAAATTCATGTTAAAACATATTTATGTAACTTTTATTAGTTTTACACAATTTCAGCTTCTATTAAAATAATATTTTTATGGAACATACCGATATTATGTGCCTTGGTAATAGTAATCACTCAACAACAAGTAACATTATAAATTTTTTAAAATAAAATAAATGTTTACTGCAAATGACAAATTAATTATTTAAAGCAAACCAACCATTTTATTGTTTGCCTAAGGATGATCCTCAATGAAAAACTGATAGATTTGTAATGTTTTCACAATAAATAATCCAATTGAAAATATCTAAAAAAACGTATTACAGTATCAGTCACTTTGAAAACGATTGATCAAAAAAACCTTTGAATTCAAAGTAATAATAGTGACATCATGTTAAAAGTATATCAATTCAAGGGTTAGAACCAAAAGGGCATAAGCAAACTATTCCGGGTCCAATGTTATACCTGTTCCTTTTTTTTTATTTTTGACATTTTCGTTACTCATTTTTATATAAAATTATTGGTATATTTGAGATATATAATCTAAAAGAGATTTCCCATTTTTCTTTCTTCCATTTTTATAAACTTAAAATATGCGTAAATGTATATAGTACAGTAAAATTAAGTTTCAATAAGGAAAAAAATGCGGAGTTAATGAAACTCGGCTTATTTGTAGCTTAAATCATGTACATTTAGAATCTAAAGAGTCCCGAGTTGTGGGGTACCTGCTTCTCGAGTTCTAGGGGTGGAAAGGGGAATGAAAATAGTTTTCTTCCAAATATCTCTGTTTCTATCAATCCTATGATAAAATTATTTATTATCAATCTTATAGAGCATAAAATTTCCTACTACTTTTGTTCGTAACTTTTTTGTAGGGTAAACTTATTTTTAGTTAAAGTAGCGCAAATGTCCTACACATACTACAGATGAAAGAAAATAGTGTTTAGAAAAGGGGAAGGTTTTTTTTTCGTAGAGACCTGAAATTTTGCATGTGTACGGAGGAGAAAATTTTAAGACAAACGTTTAAATGTTCCTTTTCAATCGGACGGCCCCGAAAAAAGTTAAACCGCCCTGAAGGAAAAATCGAATTCATCCCCTCATTGTCCGAAATTCACCCGGAATCGCATCAAATTTTCGTATGTTATGGAGGACCCGATTCTGAAGACGATGGTTTTGACTTGCTCGGACCTATTTATTAAGGGGGTGGAGACCACTTTTGTATTTTTACCACAAATTCGAACGATTTCTGCGCGGAGCCACGATAAGACTTTAAAAATTCCGGTTTCATCGTGAATTTTCAAATTTTTCAAAGCACTCTAACTCTGAAAAAAAATTCCAAACTCCGATTTTTCTTACTTTTATTTCCGGTTTTCGCCGGTGTCTACTTTAAAAAATCGCAGCCCGGTCCGGTCATTAAGGGAAGCGACGAAATTTGGCTCCTATTATTCTCACATCCTGGGAATAGACCGAGGCCATTTTTAAGTCTCCAGTGTACAAATTTAGCGTTTTTTCGTGCGAGAAAAGTGCTCAAACTTTACCCCTTATATTTGAGGATCGGCGGGTGCAAAAAATAGCGGGTTTTTGACTTAAAAAGTAGGTACCCGTTGTTATGGTCATCCGAGCCCTTTTTTATATCCTCATTTTTTATATTAAATTGAGGCCTTTAAATTTGCATTTCGTTTTTTTACTTTTTCGACGCGGACTTTAAAAATTCGTAACTTTTGATAGGCTTTGGATATTACGTTGTGATATTTTTTATTTTGCTTATTACATTAATATTTATAAGCAAAAAAATCGACACCTCTAAATTTTCTCCCTTTGCATCAGAAAAAAATCGAACGTAAAATGTTCAAAGAATCGAACAATCGTACCACTGGCGCCCACAGTTTTTAAAAAATTTCAAATTTTACTTCATTTCCCTTAAAAAGAGTAACTTTTACAGGTAATAGGCTATTTTTTGTTTTTATACTTGAAGGGGTTTGGAAAATAAAGCAGAATTTTTGAATTTAAGTGTGGACGGGTCCCGTTCGGCCATTTTTTAACGGGTTTTCATTTTTAAAAACTGTTAATCTACTCTTAGAACCAAAACCGACCACACATTGGGCTTTTCTTATATCGAAAAAAACTAACGAAAAAATATTTTTTTTTAATGTTCCATTTTAAAAAGTCGCAATTTTTGAAGCTTTTCGGTCTTATCAACCCCTGAAATTCTATTTCAACGTCATGTAATAAACCTTTTCTTAAAGCTTTTAAGGTCCGTTTTACGACAAAAAAAGAATCACTTCGCTATCTCGTTTCGTTATCGAGTTATTACTAAAAATGTACTAAAATTAAGCAAAATCTTTATGTACAGGACATTCGCGCAACTTTAACTAAAAATAAGTTTACCCTACAAAAAAAAAATTCGAACAAAAGTTATAGAAAATGTTATGCTCTACAAGATTGATAATAAATAATTTTATCGTAGGATTGATAGAAATCGAGATATTTGGAAAAAAAACATTTTCATTCCCTTTTCCACCTCCATAACTCCAGAAGCAAGTGCCCCACAACTCAGGACTTTTTAGTTCCTAAATGTACATGATTTAAGCTACAAATAAGCGGAGTTTCATTAACTCCGCAAATTTTTTCCTTATTCGGGCTGTTTTTGCGCTAATTTTACTGTACTAATACCCTTTCTTACAGAAATAATAGTTTATAAATTGTTCATTGGGTTTATTTTGTCTTTCGTGGATGACGTTGGAGGAACACATTTCCTTTTTGCTGTATTAAAGAATGCACATTTAAATTGATTGATATTGATACTTTGATCTTATCTCTTATCTCAAATGATGAAAATGTCACTTATACACTTTTGGTTCTTTAACTTTTATTGTAATTCTCATTAATATTATTCGATTCAGTATAATTTTTCTTCCTTTTATTACTAAATACCAACGCGCAACGAAAAATAAATGAAAGAATTTTAAATTAGTTAATAGGCCCGTCAAATAGATGCAAAAAGTTCTGATGTAAGTTAAACTTTATGTTTTTAGGGTGCTGAACATGAATCGGAAGTTGTCCAACACATTTTTTTCGGCAAATATGAAAAATCGTCAAAATACACTAAAATAACATATTTTTTTGATATTTGGCTTGCAAAGTAATATTTTTACACAAAAGGTGATATACAGGGTGGTGATAAAGTTTGGAACCAAGGTCATAACTACCGTAAATTTTTTTTTGTATAAATCGCTCGGAAAGGTCAATTTTTGTTTTAAAAATGCCATCTTTTGGAATGAAAAAAATATTCATGACGTCACTGATAACTTCACTATGACGTCATCATCAATTTTTTTAAATGGAAACCCCTACTTTTTTTACACATTTTTCATAGACCTTTTTTTATATTAATGATCACATAAAAATATTTAAAAAAATTTTAACCATTTTTGAAAAAAAAAAAATTTACTCAAAAAAAAAATTATTAATTCTTAATGAAAATGTGGCAAGAAAAATAAATTAAACTAATTTTTAGTTTAAAAATAACAAATTATTATTGAAAATATTCGAATTGTTCTTCTTTACACAATTGGAATTTTCTTAAAACTAATTTTAAATAACTTTTAATGAAAAAGGTAATTAAAATAAAATGTTTGAGTAATAATAAACTTTAAATAAAATTGTAATTTATTATAAATTTGAAAAAGCTTTTGATATTCAAAATTTATTGAAATAAAAATTGCCTTTATAAAAGTGCTTTAGTTGACGTTATTTTGTATGGCAAATAAAATTTTAAATTCATTTACCAATGCTTGAATAGCTTACTTTGTTTGTTTAATAATAATCAACAATTATTAAGTTTTGCGAAATTAAAAATGCCTCGTTTAAGCGAACGCGAAAGAATCGAAATTTTAATTATGCTAGGATACGGCGATAGAAAAAGAACCCATGGGGAAGCTTGTGATTTGTTTAATGAGCAATATCCAAATAGACCGCAAATCTCATCTCATCTACAGTAAGTAAGTTACCAAATTTGCAGAAACAGGATCTGTAGGAGATTTGCCTCGACAAGGACGGCCTCAAGTGAATGAAGAAACCAAATTAAATTTATTACTTGCGATTGAAGAAAATCCCAATATTTCAACAAGAGATATTTCAAGAAATAGTAATCTGGATCATTCCAATGTCGCAAAATTATTAAAAAAGGAAAAGTATCACCCATACAAAAT
This sequence comes from Stenus bimaculatus, assembly GCA_963971135.1. Classification (NCBI taxonomy): domain Eukaryota; kingdom Metazoa; phylum Arthropoda; class Insecta; order Coleoptera; family Staphylinidae; genus Stenus; species Stenus bimaculatus. Next base: position 63,354,292 of record OZ020180.1, on the reverse strand, counting down.
AAAACTCATACAAGAGTTAAATGAAGATGATCCCGATCGCCGACTGCAATTTTGTGAAGAAATGATGGCGCGATGTGATCAAAATCCAAATTTTTTAAGTAGTATAATTTTCTCCGATGAAGCTACCTTTCAATTGAATGGATCAGTGAATCGACATAATTGTAGGTATTGGTCACAGGAAAATCCTCATTGGGCCGTAGAATCCCATAGTCAAAGACAGGGAAAGTTAAATGTATGGGTGGGAATGATTGGCAGACGTTATATAGGACCTTACTTTTTTAATGAAAACCTTACTGCCGAAAGATACTTGAATTTTTTGCGGACTGATTTGCTACCAGTTTTACTTCGTATTTTCCCCAATTATGAAAATCGCAACATTCCTAACCAAAACATTTGGGTTCAACAAGATGGGGCTCCTCCACACTTTGGCAGGTCGGTGCGAGAATTCCTTAACACCACGTTTCCCAACAAATGGATAGGTCGAAGGGGACCAATTGAGTGGCCTCCGCGATCTCCCGACCTAACGCCCTTAGATTTTTTTTTGTGGGGACATTTAAAATCAAAAGTTTATTTCAATAGACCTAATAATTTACAAGAATTGTAGCTTAGAATTAGGACGGAATTGCAACAAATTGACGAAGAAGCTATTAACAATAGTTTGGGACAATGCCAAATGGTCAATGGGGAACAATTTGAACATTTTCGTTAAAATTTGTTACTTGTAAATTAAAAATTTACTTTTTTTTTGTAATATTTTCATTGAGAATTAATAATTTTTTTTTTGAGTAAATTTATTTTTTTTTTTTCAAAAATGGTTGAAATTTTTTTAAATATTTTTATGTGATCATTAATATGATAAAAAGGTCTATGAAAAATGTGTAAAAAAAGTAGGGGTTTCTATTTAAAAAAATTGATGATGACGTCATAGTGAAGTTATCAGTGACGACATGAATATTTTTTTCATTCCAAAAGATGGCATTTTTAAAACAAAAATTGACCTGTCCGAGCGATTTTTACAAAAAAAATTTTTACGGAAGTTATGACCTTGGTTCCAAACTTTATCACCACCCTGTATTTAAATAGAAGCGAGAAAATTACCTACAATTCATGTTCTTATTATTTTTTTTTGTACGACATTTGGTTTCAGCGCAAAGGGATGTTGAAAAGCCGGCGAAAATCAGAATTTTTCGGAAATTGACAAAAAAATATTTTTTACAACATTTCCGTTCATAACACTAAAAGTAAGCATTTGCTAACGTAACTACTTACTATTAGGTTACATATTATTCTTATGATTGTATTTATAGTTATTACTATACCGTCTAATTTTTAAGCTGATCTTTGCTTCCACTTTTGAAGATTTTGTTTAAGAGGTTGGTTAAATTCCAGAAAACTTGCACAGTCATTAAAAATCTGAAAGAAAACTTAGTATACATATTTAAACACATTGCAGAATTACAGCAAAATATAACAAAAAATACGATTTTAGAAATTAATTTATATTTTCCAAAGTATTACTGCTACATCAATGAAATTTAGTACCTTCAAATTATTGACTGAAGGCAAAAATCGACATTTGTTAATTTTTAGCCAAAACTGCTAATTAATATATATTTTTTTGTGAGGGTACAAAAGTATATCGTTTCTTAAACATATTTTACTGAAAAAAATATAAGTTTTGAAAACATTTTGAGAATAAAATGAAAAACTGTAAAAATTTACGTGAAAATCTTCATTTTTTCATTGAGACTTTGAGGAATACTACAGCTTTGCCAAGCTTAATTTAAAATAGCTTCCGACTGCCCCTTAAAAGACGACGAAAACATTTTTGCGCTTCTAGAATCGTAACCCCTATATTCTACATTTTTATTTATTAAGGTCGCCATATTGGAGTTTTACATCATCAGATAATAAGAAATAATACATTTTCCGACGACCATAAGAGAAATTCGAATATGTCATTCATATTAGTAGTTTAGAAAATATTTCATTTCAACACTAGTGACTTTGACTTTCTGTTTTGTAACTCTGAAATAGTTCTTTTAATTTTCGCTAGAGGCGCTGCGAAGGAATTCCGAAAGCCCTTTCTTGGATTTTTTTGAAGTTGCAAAAAATGGACAGGTTAAATATAAACTTATACTCAACCCCGATAATATTATTTTATTATTAAAATCATTACATAATTTACTTTTGTGTAAATTTTAAATAAAATTTTTTTATTCGTTTGGATTAGTTACTTCCATCAAAACAGCGCCACCTACAATTAGGTACATTTAACTAAAAATATTCGACTAACTTCAATGTCAGCTGATGTCAACACAGGTTATGATATGGTTTTTTAGTTGTTACTACAAAATATCATAGAAAATATTAATAATGGTATAAATTAATAAAATAGTGTACGCAACCCGTAAGCGCCTCGTTCGGCTATTTTCACACTCGCACAAAATTCGTCACTTTCTAGCTCGTTGCGTAATATACTATTTTAGATTTCTAATTAAAATTTATATTTTTCTTTAGAAAATGTGTTAAGTCACTATTGTGGCCGTCCAAAAAAAGGTAATTTTCGGGAATTTTTTAAAAGAAACTATTGCAGCGATTTTTTTGAATTTTTTGGACTATATTTTACATTTTACTAGTAAACAGAAAAAATATCAAATGAAAATCTTTAATATTCTCGTAGTTATTGGGTATCATCTCTCCAGCGACCAGAAAAATAAATTGCCCCACTGTTCCAGTCTATTCCTTATACTGAGCAAGAATAGAAAAAAAATGTAAACTTAAGAAGATGGCGGAGTTTTGAAAAAATAATCTAAATTTGCCAAATTTACAATTATTATGCAATCAAAAAAGTGGAGGGTCATTGTATAGAGAATTAAATACAAAAAAAGATAAAAAAATCAAATCGATCGGGTTGCTGTTGCTGAAGAACTATTTAAGATAAGTGATAAGAATTATTTTTTAAACGTATAAACTATCGGAAAAACTAAAATAAAAAAAGATTTTTGAAAATTTCACACTAGTGGTGCTTCTTAAATTTTAAAAGTTGTGTAGAAAGCAAATAAAATTTTATGGACAGTTTTCATGAAGAATTGAAGTGAATTGTGGCAATTGGACATGCTATACTTTTTCCACGACTTATTTTACGGTGCATTTATGCAAATTTGTTGTGGTTATTTTTCCTCTTTTTTATATTTCTTGATTTCTTCTTTGTAAATTTTATTCTTTGATTAAAATTACCTAATTATTTGCCCAGTGATTAATATAATGAAATTATCCCATACACTGTAGATTGTAAATTGACTAATAACCTTGTAATCAGTGCAAGAATCGGACCATTGTGGCCAAAACAAACACTCATGTCCACCTTGTGCTCAGCCGATGTAATCCATAAATGTTTGAAATTTCCAAAGGAGGGTTTAATTCATTTTTTGTGAATTTGCACAACTTAAGTCTTTTTCGATTCATATGAATGGTTTAAGTATAGGTATTTTGTAACAAAACTAGCATTTTTTGTGATACCATTCAACGATTTATAACACAATTATAATTTAATAAAAAAATACCTTAGTATACATATTTGAGAAATGTGATAAGTTACCAAAACTATTATCAGCGAAATATGGCAGGACAATTAAAAATATGATTCCCATTATCAATTTTAATATTATTTCAATAAGTTTAAAATAATATGTTTTTAAACGGCAGTTATAGAATGTCGATAGAAAAAAATCACCGAAATTCGTAAAACCTAAAATTACAACATGAAGAATGAATAATGCAGAATTGTTAGTAATTACACAAGACTGCAAAATTGTATTAACGAATTCAACTTACCATTTAATCCCTTTAGAAATATCACCTTCAAGATGTAAGAAAAACAGCAATCGCCTTAAGGAAATAACTTTAATGTGATCCTACACACAGAATATTTAAAAATAAATTTTATTTACCAAATTTTGCTTTAATGTGAAAAATAACTGGTATAATCTGAAGGCATCTAGAATTTAGGAAGTTTATTCCAAAATTTCAATGTTCGATAAAAAAACCTTATGCTTCTGTTTTTTAAATGTTCATAATAAGGCCAATATCAATTTTTAAAAATATTACTAAATGTGACTTTATTGTTTTCGGGGCGCTGGCGTTGTAAAAGTTGATATTCATAGCACATATATAAAAAAATGGAAAGAATTTTATTTTCAGTGTTGGATCATGGGTCATGAAAGTATGTGCATTTTTCAAAAAATTTACTTGAGGTTCAGTCATTTTAACAAAAATTTTAACAATTTGGCAACAACGTCAATGTTATCTGTCAATTGAATCTTGGTTGCCTAGATCATATAAATATTTAAATAAAATAACGTTTATAATGTATAAAGTATGTACCTAATAATGTCATGTAAAGTGTTATATACCTTACTGTCTATATTTTTTTGGTTATATATTTCAATCATAACCAACAATTTTTGATTTATATCAATAGTGCGAAAAGTTTGATTTTTGACGTAAAAGTAGGAAAAAAGTATTAGGTATTCGTTCGAGTTCGAGAAGAATTCGAACTCATGCCTAATACATTATTTTTCGCACTTGTCACATAAATAACTACTAAACCCGTACGTTATTTGAGCAAGTTAATTAAATATTCTTTAAAGGGTATAACGTTATTTGAGCAAATTTTGTGTTTACGAAAATCGACCTGATGGATTTGTTTGTAAGGGCTAAAACCTCTTCCGATTTCTGTCACTTATCTTCAAATTAAAATTTTACTAATTTTACAATACCTTTCCGATTTTCTAAGATATTGGCAAGATTGGATCATTTTACCTGTGTTTAAAAAAGAAAAATATTCTATCCAAATGTTTATTTCATTGTAAACACAATCATAACATAAAACCAAGGAAAACATTTAGATTTTCCTTAAAACTGATTTTTTATGAAATTATTTATTTCTTTATAATTATTCATACGTATTCAAAATACTTGTCGTTATTTACTAACCGCTATTTATACCAATCTCTAATATACATACAGGGTGGTGATAAAGTTTGGAACCAAGGTCATAACTTCCGTAAAAAATTTTTTTGTAAAAATCGCTCGGACACGTCAATTTTTGATTTAAAAATGCCATCTTTTGGAATGAAAAAAATATTCATGACGTCACTGATAACTTCACTATGACGTCATTATCAATTTTTTTAAATGGAAACCCCTACTTTTTTTACACGTTTTTCATAGACCTTTTTATCATATTAATGATCACATAAAAAAATTTAAAAAAATTTCAACCATTTTTGAAAAAAAAATAAATTTACTCAAAAAAAAATGATCAATTCTCAATGAAAATATTACAAAAAAAAAGTAAATTTTTATTTTACAAGTAACAAATTTTAACGAAAATGTTCAAATTCTTCCCCATTGACCATTTGGCATTGTCGCATTCGAGTGTAGACACTGAATACTATTGTTAATAGCTTCTTCGTCAATTTGTTGCAATTCCGTCCTAATTCTAAGCTCCAATTCTTGTAAATTATTAGGTCTATTGAAATAAACTTTTGATTTTAAATGTCCCCACAAAAAAAAATCTAAGGGCGTTAGGTCGGGAGATCGCGGAGGCCACTCAATTGGTCCCCTCCGACCTATCCATTTGTTGGGAAACGTGGTGTTAAGAAATTCTCGCACCGCCCTGCCAAAGTGTGGAGGAGCCCCCCCATCTTGTTGAAACCAAATGTTTTGGTAAGGAATGTTGCGATTTTCATAATTGGGGAAAATACGAAGTAAAACTGGTAGCAAATCAGTCCGGAAAAAAATCAAGTATCTTTCGACTTTCATTAAAAATGTAAGGTCCTATAAAACGTTTGCCAATTGCCAATCATTCCCACCCATACATTTAACTTTCCCTGTCTTTGACTATGGGATTCTACGGCCCAATGAGGATTTTCCTGTGACCAATACCTACAATTATGTCGATTCACTGATCCATTCAAGTGGAAGGTAGCTTCATCGGAGAAAATTATACTTAAAAAATTTGGATTTTGATCACATCGCGCCATCATTTCTTCACAAAATTGCAGTCGGCGATCGGGATCATCTTCATTTAACTCTTGTATGAGTTTTATTTTGTATGGGTGATACTTTTCCTTTTTTAATAATTTTGCGACATAGGAATGCTCCACATTATTATTTCTTGAAATATCTCTTGTTGAAATATTGGGATTTTCTTCAATCGCAAGTAATAAATTTAATTTGGTTTCTTCATTCACTTGAGGCCGTCCTTGTCGAGGCAAATCTCCTACAGATCCTGTTTCTGCAAATTTGGTAACTAACTTACTTACTGTAGATCTTGAGATTTGCGGTCTATTTGGATATTGCTCATTAAACAAAGCACAAGCTTCCCCATGGGTTCTTTTTCTATCGCCGTATCCTACCATAATTAAAATTTCGATTCTTTCGCGTTCGCTTAAACGAGGCATTTTTAATTTCGCATAACTTAATAATTGTTGATTATTATTAAACAAACGAAGTAAGCCATTCAAGCATTGGTAAATGGATTTAAAATTTTATTTGCCATACAAAATAACGTCAACTAAAGCACTTTTATAAAGGCAATTTTTATTTCAATAAATTTTGAATATCAAAAGCTTTTTCAAATTTATAATAAATTACAATTTTATTTAAAGTTTATTATTACTTAAACATTTTATTTTAATTACCTTTTTCATTAAAAGTTATTTAAAATTAGTTTTAAGAAAATTCCAATTGTGTAAAGAAAAACAATTCGAATATTTTCAATAATAATTTGTTATTTTTAAACTAAAAATTAGTTTAATTTATTTTTCTTGCCATATTTTCATTGAGAATTAATAATTTTCTTTTTGAGTAAATTTATTTTTTTTTTCAAAAATGGTTGAAATTTTTTTAAATACTTTTATGTGATCATTAATATGATAAAAAGGTCTATGAAAAATGTGTAAAAAAAGTAGGGGTTTCCATTTAAAAAAATTGATGATGACGTCATAATGAAGTTATCAGTGATGTCATGAATATTTTTTTCATTCCAAAAGATGGCATTTTTAAAACAAAAATTGACCTGTCCGAGCGATTTTTACAAAAAAAAGTTAAGACCTTGGTTCCAAACTTTATCACCACCCTGTATAATAATTTACAGGAAAAACGACTAATAGGTGGTTTTAAATTGTAAATTGTAAATTTTTTATCGCAATTTACAGGTAGTGGCGCAAATATTAATAACCGCAGTTGCCAGTTAATTTTTCATTTAATTTGTAACCAAAATCTCTTATTAAAATGATAAGTCCTTTATTGAAAATTTCCGATAAAAATTTAAAACAAAAAGGTGGAATATCCTACGCTCCAATTACAAAACACGCAGTATAGACATAAATAATTTCTGGTTATGCGCATCAATAAACCATGCAATTTTGTAATTTAAATTTTTTCCTATCTCTTAAAATAAAAGGCATATCTTCCGTTTTCGAACTAAAAACTCACCCTGTAGAATCTGAAACATTAGGTTATGCTTATTATTGTTTAAACGTTAGTATAATAAGAAAGTGAAATATTTAAAGAAACATAATAAAAATTAATAGCATCAACGGCTGTTTAATAGAGAAATATTTAAAAGTGAGGATATAGTGGCAATGAGATTAATACTTAAATATTGTTATTTTCATATATTTTTGTTTTTTGCTTGCTCTCGACTGCAATTGTCGTAATTTATAGATGAACCGTCCTGCTAAAAGATCTTCTTTAATTTTTAATATTATTAAGAGCATCTTCCTAGACACCCGCGATAAATTTTCCGTTGGAGATAATAACAAGGAATAGAAAATCCATCCCACTTTTCTGGAGCTTCCTTGCAAATTATGACCAAATAACTGATAATTAATGCGAATCCCTAGAGGGCGCGCGAGTGTGGGGGGAAAAATTGTGAAAAATCATGAAATCGAGCATTAGTTCTGCATCATAACTCAAGTTTCCCTCGTTAGATTTTCAATTTTTTTTCAGATTTATAATCTAAATTGATTAGGCTACATCCTATAATTAATTAGAGGGGTCCAAAGATAAGGTACTTTATTTTTTAATTTATTATTAAGGAAATATTTGGCCTAAATAAATGTAACAAAATACAATTAAAATTAAATATTTCTTCCAGCTTCCATGTAGATAATGTTCTTTGGATTTGCTTTCATTTTTTTAAATTTAATAATGTTAAGAATTATAGAGCGGTTTAAAAAATTTACCCCTAAAATAGCGTCAATACAAAACCATCGAACAAACCGAAAAATATAAATAATACGCGCAATAGTTTTCAATGAATGTACAAAAATTTGCTAATTGGTGCTATTTTTTATTTAAATCGGGTATTCATAATTGCCTATATGACCTTTAATTAAAAAAATGTGTGGGAATTTTGGTATGCAAGAACAATAATAACTACATCCCAAATCATTTAATTTTAAGTAATTGGACGAAAATCGATTAAATAATGTTTAAGCCTAATTTAAATTATAAATTGAAATTATCTAGTAAAGTTGATTAAAATCTTTAATTTCAACATATCAAAATATTTGCTAATATAAATTAGATTTTTAAAACACAGATTTTAATTACATTCATCTTTTAAGGTGCACCTAACTGCTACCTGGAGTTATATATTTTATGTACACAATATGGAATATATAATGATCTAGATTAAGTTTATGAAACCCAAAGGAGACGAAAATAAGAATGTAACCAACTGAATTATAATGAGTTAAGACGTGCTGGGTAATATTCCTGAAATGAGTTTTAATTTATAATATAAATTTTATTCCTATAATAATATAATAAACATTCCTACGTTAAATTGACTTAACTTGTGACAAAAACTTTTTGTGTATGAAATATGTTGATATATTTAGAAACAATAGTTCATCTTTAGATATTGATGATTTATAATTTTTAATTACCCTTCTAAAGATGAAAAATTTCAAATATACTTGCTTATATTTTTATAAACAAACTAACACAAATTGTTATCTACATTTAAAACAAAGATCCCATAAAATTTTCGACGTATGCTTAATTAAGCAATAAATTTCGAACAGTTTACTCAAAATCAATAAAACGAGAAAGCCCCATTATTTATTTGGCCAGCTAGCTATTGGATTGGGCTTAATTGAATTTTCACATTTACATCGCAAAACTTGTTAAAATCGCACTCTGTTTAAATTATTTATATTTAAAAATGATATTAATAAATATTTTTGTTTAAATTTGCAGCAACACTCGATAAAATTCCCACAGATTTAATTCAAGTGGATTTTACGAGGTAAAAATCAAAACCCATTCATTTAATTACTGGTAAAGCGTTTGCTCATTAAATATTTTCATTTAAAAATCATTTATTAAAATCGTTGGAAACTTTGTCAACGTAGTTAAATCAATTTATACTAGAAGTTAAGGCTGTAGGGAATTGTTTAAATATTTAGAAAATTAAAAACAAAGAGGGACTGCAGGGGCTAATAATTAATAGAGCGAGTAATGTCTGTAACTTGTTAAAACTTTTCATCAAGACGTTAGAATTTATTATTTATTGGCCTGTTTGTAACAATTTACGGTTGAAGCAAACTACTTTATTATTATTTCCTGAAACTTTTTTTTTTTGACTTAAAAATAATTCATTTAAAAACTTATATTTTCACACGATATCATAATTTCAATAAATCATATTCAAACTACAAGTATGTCATTCTAAAGTTTGCTAGTCCAGAGATACATTATATTCATTTCTTTATAATACAGGGTGTCTCCAAATTACGCATGAGCTCTCCGCTACGTCTATTCTATTCTTCCTAATATTTTTTTAGGTATTGTCCTTAAAATGGGCAATTTATCAAAAGCTGATAACACACATAACTTATTCCACTTTATTGGAGATTTACAGAACCAGTTTTCAAAATCTAACACAATAACAATGTATAATTCATTTTATGGACATTCGTTTTAAGAAAAATAATTTAACAAATATTTAACTTCCGATCTACATGTCCAATTTCGTTTCCTAAGGTTTAGTCGCCCTTAAAGGTGAATTTTTATTAAAAAATAACGATATTTTACCGAGTGATTAGTAATAAAACGACTATTGCAGAACAAAAGTAACTAAACTGTGTGTTATACAGTTTTTAACTGTATGTGTCTAGTTAAGTCCAATTTTCTCGAAAACGGTACGTTTTACCGAATTAGCATATGAGTACCTTTTGTGTCCTAAATTAAATATGGAACAAGATGATGAACAAAATATCATTTCACTTTAACTATAAAAAAGTTTACGCTATTTTTAACCCCCACCCTATCGAAACATGCAAAAAATCTGAAAAAGAATAATGAACTTACATCTCAAGTTTATTACGATTCATATAAAATTTCAAATCTCTACTACAATCTGTTTTCAAAAAAATTACTACCTACTTTTAGACATAATATTTTAAGGTTATAGCTCCCGTAAGAAGAAAGAAGAAATTAATTAAATACTCGCGTCCTAAAATGTAGCTTCTTAATTTCGGAATTCCCATATACATATACTTCGTTACATAAAGTGCTTCTATTTCTTATAGTTCTTGAGAAATATGAATATAATTATTTAGGAAGACCTTGAATATTCAGCAGAAACGGACAGGGATGCATCCAGGGCCAACCAGCAAGGCTTCCGGTCAAAAAGTTACAGCAATTTTAAAATTTCATAATTTTAATGGTTTTAATGGGGCACCCTGTATAAATTTCATTTTATTTTGAGTTTTTTTATTTAAATCAAGTAGTATTCTTTGGATTTTTTCTTTATCTTTAAATCAATCAGATAGATTAATTTATCAAGAAAAATTTTAAATGTTCCACTTAGTTAAAAGTTAAAAATTGCCAATAATGATCAAAGAAACATGTTCACAAAGACAAAACTAAACCATAAGTTATTTAAACAAAAAATTGATGATAAGAACGAAAATTATACAGTGTGTTTCACAAAAATCATAAACATTTACCACTTTTATAATTGCTGCAACTTCTTAAGGAGTCGAAAAAACGTATTCATAGGAAATTTTTTGTTCACAATTACATTTACTATCTAAAAATAAGTTTTGCTGGAAAAAAGTAGGACACCCTGTATGTATAATTTATCTTATAATAAGCTAAAGTTTTAATATTTCCCAAAGAAAATGTTTGGAAAATAAATAATTTTAAATAATCTAGCACCACCTAGCATTTTTTTAAATTTTATATGCAATAATACTTTTTGCAGCTTATTTTAATTTTCTCTAATTCATTCAGATTTAATCGAAAACAAGATTTCGGTCTCATCTTAAAGAGGAATGTTTTTTACCCAAGTGGACGGAATTTCAAATTTTTCCGACCTCCGTAACACTTTTAAAAACGTTCCCGAAAAAGTTAATTTTTTTCACAAATTTTTTCGCGGACCCATCGCTCCAACTTTGAAAAATCGCAGCGTCGCCGCGTTTCAAATCGAAGCGACCAAATTGGGCTCCTTTTTTTCACAAATACTTAATTATATGTAGGAGGAGTTTTGGGTCTCCCTGGCGGACCCAGCGGCGTACGTGAATTTTTCTTCCGAAACGACAAAAACACCCGTTTTTCAGGTGCAAAACGGGAAGAAATGTTGTAGCTCACCTGGAGACTTTGGCCGACGGAAAAAAATCGTGCGTGGCATTTTCCTAAAGCGGAAGCATCCGCATAGAATATAGGATATTTTTTTACCGAAATTTTACTTTACAACTTTTTTTTAGTAGTTTAAATTTTGAGTTCGGTTTTTTGACTTTTTTTTAAGGAAATTTGAAAATTCGCAGCATCTACAAGACTTGACCGAAGATGACCGTCAGTGGCTCGGGATGTGGCCCAGGGAATCCTTATTGTAAAGAAAAATATTGAGTTTCTTACGACCAAATCGGCGCCTGCAGGAATTTTTTTGTTAAAAGTGTAAAAAAAAGTCGCCAAAAAGCGGGATAACGAAAAATTTTGTGTATTACGAAATGGAAAGAAAGAATCTAAACACGAATAATCGCTACACGTGACGTGTCTGGGAATTGTCCACACAGGAACGGTTTGAAGGTTAAAATTCTTCATCTTTCGATTTGGACCCGCACCGACCGTCCAAAGTAAAAATTGCGTTTTTCCGACCTCGCCGGACCAAAATTAAGGGAGAGAGGGAAGGAAACGTCGGATCGTCGATCTAAAATATGCGCTAGAAAGGGCTTTTTAAACACTTCAAATAAACGTAAAAACTTTTATGAGATTCGAAAAAAAAATAAAAATTTTAATCCGAAGAAAATGTATGTAAAAAGTTACGATTTCGACAATTTTTTTACCCACCTTCTACAAAACGGATTTCAACGAGCGATAGCTTATTTTAAAGGTCTCACCTTGCGTTTTAATCTAAAAAAAAAGATTTGTGTAGATATCTCTTTTCGTTCAGAAGTTATCACTCAAAAACCGCCGAAAATTTGAAAAAGTCACTTTTTTACATAAAAACTGCTGTGAAATTTTCGGTTTATCAGAAAATAATTAATTTTGAAGGAACTACTCGGCCGATGGTAACGCTTGATGGCTTAAAATTTGCATGATCGTTTTCTCCATCCAAGAATAAGACGGTCGTTCGGATCGCATGAAAAATGAATACTCCAAGGCCGGATTTGTACTCGAAATTTACAAAAACTTTGGAATTTTTTTTCTCACAAACTATCCACTTGATTTTTGTCTTAAGCTACTCAAAGTACTCCTATTTTGTGCCTTTATCTTCGGTAAAAATTTCAAGTCTCTGCTATTAGCACTTTTTGCGAAATTAAATAAAAACGCAGTTTCATAAAAAAATCTAAGCCGAAAGAAAGCCCACGAAAATTTTGAAAAAATTTATTTTCGATTTTTTTAAAAAACGATCTCTCAAATGAAAGATAATTAAAAAATGAATAAAATAAGGTGTTTTTGTAGAGAAAGAATTATCTTTTTTTAAGTACTTTGTTTTAAAAAGATGAAAACAATTTTCAAATTTTACACTGTATTATACAAAAAAGTTCGCTTTTAAACTTAATTGTTCAGTACAATAGGTGTCCAACATGCAACTGAAATATTTGACAAAAGAAAGTGATTAGTTGCGCAAAATTTTAATTTTAAAAAGTAGTTTTAATTAAAAAAGTGAAAACAATTTTCAAATTTAATTTGAAATCGCTCAAAAACTTGTTTTCTCTAATTCATTCAGATTTAATCGAAAATAATACTAGTTTTGATATCTAAACTTAAAATGTCAAATTATAGAATTTTTTCCCTAATCAAATACGTCATTTATTAAAGCTAAAAATTTTTACAGAACCAAAGTTTCGCTTATTATTTCAATATTTTCCTTGCCTACAATAACTACATATACAGGGTGTCCCTGAAAGGTGTGTACAAAACAATACCTCGTACTCCTGAGACCAAAATATGACGATTTAACCAAACTTATCTCTATCCAAAAGTTCTTCCTTAAGATGCTACAGACCATTAAAGTTCTTAAAACTATTTTGTATTTTTTCAATTACTAAGAATTGGCTCATACGATCATAACAAAATTTGGTATGTGGCTATGTAATGGAAAGAAGTATTTCTAGATAATTTGTTTTTACTTTTTCACGTTATGTAAGTGGTCAAAAATAGGTCATCGACATGCAAAATTTCTTATAACTTTTTAATGGCTAAATAAAAATTCATAAAACTTTACTTGTAACTAAACAGTGTAATTATAAACTTTTTTTGTCTCCTATAAAATTTTTTTATCTCCTTTATTTTAGGCAGAAAAAAATTATTTCCATGTGGTACATAACCTACCTTCGAAAACATATTTAAATTTTTCGCGAAAAAGTCTGTACAAACTAACACAGTATTCCTGAGACCAAAATGGAACGATTTAACCACTTTTATCTTTATCCAAAAGTGCTTCTTTAAGCCTCTATTGACCATGAAAGTTATTTAAAAAGATAAGATTTTTCAAGGCAGACCTTTTAGCGAAAAATTTAAATATTTTTTTAAAGTTAGGTTATGCACCACATGGAAATATTTTTTTCTGCCTAAAATAAAGGATTTAGAAAAATTTTGTAGGAGACAAAAAAAGTTTATAATTACATTGTTCAGCTCCAAATAATGTTTTATGAATTTTTATTCGGTCATTAGAAAGTTACAAGAAAATCTGCATGTCGATGACCTATTTTTGACCACTTACATAACGTGAAAAGGTAAAAACAAATTGTCTACAAATCCTTTTTTTTCACTACATAGCCACATACCATATTTTGTTATGATCGTATGAACCAATTTTTAGTAATTTAAAAAAAACAAAATAGTTTTAAGAACTTTATTGGTCTGTAGCGCCCTAACGAAGAACTTTTTAATAGAGATAAGTTTGGTTAAATTGTCATATTTTGGTCTCAGGAGTATGAGGTATTGTTTTGTACAGACCTTACAGGGACACCCTGTATTGTATACAGGGTGTCCCAGCGCTGCGAGGAAGTAACATTACTCTAAAATGAAAAAATATATCGGCATGCGGTTTTCGATAGAATATACAATACCTTTAAGCGCACATTTTAAAAATATTTTAGTAATATACCGGGTGTCCATTCCAAGATGGCGGACCAAAGTTATGTTTTTTTTTTAATGGAACACCCAGTATATTATGACATTTTTGGATTCCTTATGGAAAAATAATTATACTTTGTATAAACTTTTATGGGTCTATCATCACTCGTTTTGCTGATATTTGCTATTTAAGCCATAAAAAGATCCATTTTTGAAAGATCACTGCTCTAAAACAGATGAATATTTTGGGTTGAAATTTTCTCAAAAATTTTTCAACATCGTGTATTCTACAACTATCATGTCAAATTTAAGTTTGTGATAGTTTTTCATCAGAGTGCTTTATGAAACGCAAATTGAACAATTAAACGAAATTTTCAAATGGAACACCCTGTATATTTTAACTTCAATCTATATCATTTTTTACAAGCTTTCTATTGATATAATGTTTGTATGGTCGCTTATCAATGGTTTGGGAGATATTAATATCCAAGCTGAGAAACAGCGAAAAATACACAAAATAACACTCTTCGTGATTTTTTTTAAGGTTTTTTTTTAATATGCCTAATACTTATTTGTGTCTTTCTCTATTTCGCTTTTTTAATAATGTTTTTATATTATAGTAACAGTTTTTGATGTTTTACAACACAAATAAAATGGAAACTTGAAATTATCAATTTTGGTTATCTAAACCTCAGTATATTTTGAAATTACAACAACAATTATTGTTACCAAGGAATCCCTTATGTTGTTGAATATCGTTTTTACGCTCTTTTCTGATAACCAGAAGCGGATTTATTTGAGCTTCACCAAGCGCTTAAAGCATATTTTCCATTTCTTATATAGAAGAGTTCATTATTTCGGTTTAGTTATTATCAAAAGTACAGAAAAGGGCGTTAAAACAAAATTCTACAAAATAAGGGTTTCCTTGGTAACATCAGTTGCTAAATTTTTAAAGCATGCCGAGACTTAGAAAACAAAAATTGATAATTGCAAGTTTCGATTTTATTTTTGTTGTAAAAGAAGAAAAACTACTATTGTAATAAAACAACATTATGAAAAAGCAAAATAGAGAAAGACAGAAATAAATATTAGGCAAATTAACAAAAAAATTCTCAACAAAATTCATCAAGAGGGCTATTTTGTGTATTTTTCAATGTTTCTCAGTGTGGATATTAATATCTCCTAAACCATAGACATTCGATCATGCAACCATTATATCAGTAGAAAGCTTGTTAAAAATGCCATCGAATGATATTAAAATATACAGGGTGTTCCATTTGAAAATTTCGTTTAATTGTTCAATTTGCGTTTCATAAGGCAGCCTGATAAAATATTATCACAAACTTAAATTTGACATAACAGTTGAAGACTAGACGATGTTAACAAATTTATGAGAAACTTTCAATCCAAAATGTTCATCTGTTTTAGAGCAGTGATTTTTCAAAAATGGATCTTTTTTTGGGTTAAATGGCAAAATGATGATAGACCCATAAAAGTTTATACAAAGTATAATTTTTTTTTATAAGGAATCCATAAATGTCATAAAATACTGGGTGTTCCATTTTAAAAAATATAACTCTGGTCCGCTATCTTGGAATGGACACCCGGTGTATTACTAAAATATTTTTAAAATGTGCTCTTAAAGGTATTGTATATTCTATCGAAAACCGCATGCCGACATTTTTTTTCATTTAAGAGTAATGTTACTTCCTCGCAGCGCTGGGACACCCTATACAAGGTGTCCCGTATCGTTATGCAGAAATAAACCCAAAAGTTGCAGGTCTACTTTTTTTATTCAAAAGTTACAGCAGAATTTAATTTTCAAATTCCAAAGTTCTTAGAAAAAAAAAATATATTTTAGTTAAAAAATACTCATACTCTACTTTAGAAAACTGGTAAGGCATTTTTAATTCTGCAAAAACTAACACACCCAATAACCACAAAAATCGCATAAAGAATGATTTAAATTTTAAAATACCGAGATTTTAATGCCACATATGTTCGTAAATTAAATTTTAATTGTAAGAAAGAACATCATTTCTTTTTAAAATAAATTTTAAATCAACTATGTTTTTATTTACATAGACTACGTTTATCTCGTGTAACTCGATCCGGATTGGATTGAAAATAGGATTATGACAGGATTCAGTCAATCACGTAAACAACGCGTTTATCTCATTTGGCCTGGATTGAATTTTTCAATACATTATTAATCCTATTGTTACCAACTGAAGAGAAAGGAAATTCCTAAAATAGTTTTTGCGTGGTCTTTAAGTGGTCTGTTCACTTTGATTTTATTTCTGATGTTTCGTATTTTATTGAAGAGGTTATGTTAATTAAAAACGTCGAAAATAAGGAAAATGGAAGAATATTACGTGTATTTTGCAATTGTTAGTCAGCAGTCAGATGTGCCAACTTCGATAACATAATTTACTAGTAACTTTTCTAAAGTCAATCGCGTTTATGTCGTTACAAGTTTTTATTCAATCGCGATTACAAAGTCCAATAATTTTGTAGGATTGGATTATTAAACTGAATCCTGAAAGTCAATCCAATCCTACGTGTTTATATCGTAAAAAATGCGGACTGAGTCAATCGCTTTTCAATTCAATCCGGATCGAGTTACACGAGATAAACGTAGTCATAGTCTTTAAATTTAATTTTCTGTTTTGGAATTTGTAAATTTAAAAGTGTTGTAACTTTTGATTAAAAAAAATGACCTGCAACTTTTGTGTTTATTAGGCTTCGAATTGAACCTAGTTTACACTCACAAAATTTCTGCATAACGATACGGGACACCTTGTATAATGTATAATTTAACTCTGGTAATAACAAAATTTCGTTTAGAAAATTGTGAAACAAAAAGGAAATTTGGTAGATTTGTATAGCTCTAAAAATATCAGTCATGTTGTATAAATTTTAAAATATTGTATATTAATACACTTTTGAGAGGCTACTTTTATTGCAAATTTAACGACACAGCACTTTGCGGTTGATAGAGTAACTTTTTTTTTAAATAGAGACCTTATTTTTTACAATTTTATATTCTACTCAATAATAGGAATTAAAAAATTAGCAAACGTTTCGGTTTTTTTTTATAACACAAATTAGCAAGTTCGGCAACAGAAAATTAGAAAGCATATGAAAATTCAATTATTTTGCATAACTTTTGTTTACTGAATAAAGTTTTACTTATTATATAAATAATTTCGTTATCTTACATTTGGAATTTGCTATCAAAATCAGTGAACATGTAAATGTAGCAGGATACTCGGGATAATTCATGTAGAAACAATAAACCCTTATGTTTTGAAAGCGCTCCAACTTATGGAGTCGCAACAGGTGGAGGGTGAGTTGAGTGCGACAGTTTTTTTTTCCACTGATCCCGCACCATCACGCTCAATCTAACGGGGGTGGAGGGGCGGTGTGCTTCCACCCACACCAAATTTAATCAGCTGCGCGTGCTGCCTTCCAGTCTCAAACGATTTGTTTAAAAACAAAAGGAGTGAGGGATGGCATGTTTTACCTCAGCTAATAGAGGGGCAATCGACACTGCAGCAATTATTACAATGATTTTCTACGCCATAATTGCTATTTACTGTGCACCATTATTTTGGTAATTTCGTTTATTACGTTTTCATTCGCTATACACATGTATACATATAAAATATAAAATGCATGCAATTTTAAATCAACTATTTGTGATTAGATTATCTTTAAAAACCATTTTTTATTTTGAAGACAACAAAAAAATTCTCGGTTCACATGATGTCATCAATTTTTTTTAATGGATTGTTATGGTTTTTATATTAAAAAACAACACAAGAGTGTTTTACAACGGTAGGAAAAAGTTTATACTAGCGCCATCTAGATGTAATTAAAGAAATTATTAAATTTTACCTTAAGAGCAATTTCCTAAACGGAAAATATAGTCGCTAGTACGAACAATTCCTGCCAGAAGAAAAAAAAAATGGAATATATACAAAAAAATATACAGGGTGTCCTATTTGACGTTGGACTGTATGGGTATCTTTGTTAATATTGGAGATAGAAAGTCGGTTAAATAGACAAAGTAGTAGAGATTTTTTCGAGTATTAATAATTCATTTACAAAAAATTTGAATATCGCATCCTTCCAACGCTATCTTGAAAAAACAAGAAAATGCGATTTTTAAAATATGCCTATAACTTCTTTATTTTCAGTGGTACCAAAAAGTTTTTTGACATAATACAGACAATTTTTTGTGTGCAATGCAGTAAAACAAATGAATATTTTTTTACGCCAACGGATTGACCGGAAATGAACCAAACTTATTTTTTCTTGTGGCAGCCATATTGGATTTATACATATTCATAATCAGTATTTTTTCTGAGTAATTTGGTATACCATGTCGACAGTTTACATCTATTCAAGGCCATTTTTGGTTAGTAAAATAAAATTATTTCTATTTTTCTTAAAATATTACATATGATATACCTATCAAATTACACTAATTCCGAATATGTGTAAATCCAATATGGCTGCCATAAGAATAAAATAAGTTTGGTTCATTTCCGGTCAATCCGCTGGCGTAAAAAAATATTCATATGTTTTACTGCATTGTACACAAAAATTATCTGTATTAAGTCAATAAAAAAATTTGGTACCACCGAAAATAACGAAGTTATAGCCATATTTTGAAAATCGAATTTTCTTGTTTTATCCAGATAACGTTGGAACAATGCGATATTCAAATTTTTTGTAAATCAATTATTAATATTCGAAAAAATCTCTACTACTTTGTCCATTTAACCGACTTTCTATCTCCAATAATAACAAAGATACCCATACAGTCCAACGTCAAATAGGACACCCTGTATATTTTTTTGTATATATTCCATTTTTTTTTCTTCTGGCAGGAATTGTTCGTACTAGCGACTATGGGACACCCTGTATAATGATCTAAAAGTACCTTAACTTTGGACCCCTCTAATTAATTTTGTGCTAGGTTGCTGAAGGTAACTCTCTGGCAGAATGTAGCCTAATCAATTTAGATTATAAATCTGAAAAAACAATTAAAATCTAACGAGGGAAACTTGAGTTATGACTGAAGAACTAATGCTCGATTTCATGATTTTTTACAAGTTTTCCTGCCAAACTCGCGCGCTCTCTAGGGATTCGCATTAATTATCAGTTATTTGGTCATAATTTGCAAAGAAGCTCCAGAATATGTTTTACAACGTTACCAAAAAATTTATACTAGCGCTATCTAGTTGTAATTAAAGAAATTATTAAATTTGACCTTAAAAAATAAGGTACTTAGTTATCATTATCGCCCGACGGGTTTTACAAGTCCCATGCTTTTTTATTGTTATAATAATGTTTGATTATACAGGGTGGTGATAAAGTTTGGACCAAGGTCATAACTTCCGTAAAAATTTTTTTTGTAAAAATCGCTCGAACAGGTCAATTTTTGTTTTAAAAATGCCATCTTTTGGAAGGATAAAATATTCATGACGTCACTGATAACTTCACTATGACGTCATCATCAATTTTTTTAAATGGAAACCCCTACTTTTTTTACACATTTTTCATAGACCTTTTTATCATATTAATGATCACATAAAAATATTTAAAAAAATTTCAACCATTTTTGAAAAAAAAAATAAATTTACTCAAAAAAAAAAATTATTAATTCTCAATGAAAATATGGCAAGAAAAATAAATTAAACTAATTTTTAGTTTAAAAATAACAAATTATTATTGAAAATATTCGAATTGTTCTTCTTTACACAATTGGAATTTTCTTAAAACTAATTTTAAATAACTTTTAATGAAAAAGGTAATTAAAATTAAATGTTTGAGTAATAATAAACTTTAAATAAAATTGTAATTTATTATAAATTTGAAAAAGCTTTTGATATTCAAAATTTATTGAAATAAAAATTGCCTTTATAAAAGTGCTTTAGTTGACGTTATTTTGTATGGCAAATAAAATTTTAAATCCATTTACCAATGCTTGAATAGCTTACTTCGTTTGTTTAATAATAGTCAACAATTATTAAGTTTTGCGAAATTAAAAATGCCTCGTTTAAGCGAACGCGAAAGAATCGAAATTTTAATTATGGTAGGATACGGCGATAGAAAAAGAACCCATGGGGAAGCTTGTGCTTTGTTTAATGAGCAATATCCAAATAGACCGCAAATCTCAAGATCTACAGTAAGTAAGTTAGTTACCAAATTTGCAGAAACAGGATCTGTAGGAGATTTGCCTCGACAAGGACGGCCTCAAGTGAATGAAGAAACCAAATTAAATTTATTACTTGCGATTGAAGAAAATCCCAATATTTCAACAAGAGATATTTCAAGAAATAATAATGTGGATCATTCCTATGTCGCAAAATTATTAAAAAAGGAAATGTATCACCCATACAAAATAAAACTCATACTAGAGTTAAATGAAGATGATCCCGATCGCCGACTGCAATTTTGTGAAGAAATGATGGCGCGATGTGATCAAAATCCAAATTTTTTAAGTAATATAATTTTCTCCGATGAAGCTACCTTTCAATTGAATGGATCAGTGATCGACATAATTGTAGGTATTGGTCACAGGAAAATCCTCATTGGGCCGTAGAATCCCATAGTCAAAGACAGGGAAAGTTATATGTATGGGTGGGAATGATTGGCAGACGTTTTATAATATTTTCATTGAGAATTAATAAAAAATTTTTTGAGTAATTTATTTTTTTTTTCAAAAATTTTTTTAAATATTTTTATGTGATCATTAATATGATAAAACGGTCTATGAAAAATGTGTAAAAAAAGTAGGGGTTTCCATTTAAAAAAGATGGTGATGACGTCATAGTGAAGTTATCAGTGACGTCATGAATATTTTTTTCATTCCAAAAGATGGCATTTTTAAAACAAAAATTGACCTGTCCGAGCGATTTTTACAAAAAAAGTTTTTACGGAAGTTATGACCTTGGTTCCAAACTTTATCACCACCCTGTATGTATGAGTATATGGTAAAACTAGGGTAAAACATTTTAAAGTAAGTAATTTTTTAAATTAAAAATTTATTACAATTATGCGTTACTTTTGTCATTTGTTACATCCTGTATTATTGAAATGATTTATGTACTGGGTGAGCTAAAATGATCGTGGTTTGTTATGTAGGCAACCAAATACGCAGGTTAGTACAACTGAAAGTTTAAAAAGAAAATTCCCTATTAATCCAATGATATATTTATTTTTATTTTAATGGGAATTTTTAACGTATATTTAATAATTAATTTATTGAGCGCAACGCTACTATCACACCACCGCACCAACGATTTTTAGCCCTGCCAAATTCAGCAACGAAGAGTGCAAACTTCATAAAACTGTTAATTAATTTTTATACACCTAGCATTTTTTTGTATATGTTACCGTTAAAACCCGAAATCAGTAAAAACTAGTTTTAACTAGTCAAAACTAGAAGTAACTAAAGATGTTTGTTCAAACTAGTTTTAACTAGTTAATACGCGATCTAACTAACTACATTTGTAAAAACCCGAATAAATTGAATCTTCAACATTATTTCGGGTTTTAACTGAGAGTTTCAGTCAAAACCAGTTTTACCTGATCGTTGATTTGTAAGAACTAGTTTTGACGTAAGAAACCAGTAAAAACCCGAAATTCAGAATATTATTTCAAGCCAAAACATAATCTAAAATTTTATTTGTATAATAAACATTGTGTGCTCTGATAAATAATAATATTATGGCAACTTGGGAACTTGGAAACTTATTGCAAAGCAAAGTTTTTCATTCATCCTCTGCTTTCATGAGTTCCTTAGATTTTTTCTTCTTCTTCTCATTTTTTTCAGTGTTGACTTCCTCAGTTTCTCGTCTCATATTTCCTCTTTTTCTTCTTCTTCTTATGTTCAACTTCAGTTTCAGGTTCTTCTTCCTTAATTTCCGTTTTAATTTCATTACTTTCCAGTATTTTTTTTTTCTTCAACTTCTTTTTAGGTTGCTTTGGAGTTAATTCCGGTTTTACATCTTCTTCCATATCCTCCTCTTCCTTTTTAGTTTCATCAAAATACTTCCTCTTACTACTAGAAGGCATTGTATTATCCGCTGCTGCAGGATATTCTTTGATTTCACTTACACCATAATATTTTTCAAATTTGGCTTTAGCTTTACCAGTACCGCTAATGCGTCTAAAATTACCTTCTTCCAATAATTTCAAACGTGATTCAAGTTTAGCTTTGTGAGCAGCTCCTAATTCAAACGATCCATCTTCACCAAGAGCATCAACTCTTATGGCCAAAGTAGCTTTAGCTCCCAACATTCGAGACACTTTACCCTTAAATTTTGCACTTGACTGCCCAACTAATAAAATTTTAGGTTGTTTTGGCTTAAAATAATATTCTGAATTTCGGGTATTTACTGGTTTCTTACGTCAAAACTAGTTCTAACAAATCAAGGATCAGGTAAAACTAGTTTTCACTGAAACTCTCAGTTATAACCCGAAATAATATTGAAGATTCAATTTATTCTGGTTTTTACAAATGTAGTTTGTTAGATCGCGTTTTAACTAGTTAAAACTAGTTTCAACAAATGTCTTTAGTTACTTCTAGATTTGACTAGTTAAAACTAGTTTTTACTGATTTCGGGTTTTAACGGTAACATCTATAAACCAGCCAATTTGTTTATAAAATTAGTATTGAAAAATCTTTTTTACTTACTATCGAATCCAGCATCAAGCAAAACGATCTCGTGCAGAAGCTCCTGAAGATATACACCAACTTGAAAAAATAGTTCGCAGCTAGGAAAACACAAAGTTACATCAACATTCGCCAATACACCATGAAGCCAATATGGGAAGAAGCTCAAAGTGATCCAGCCCAATTCCAAAAACTCCACATCCCCGAACATAATTATAACAAAAAACGACTACTTTCTTTACCCAAATTGGAAAATCTACAATGACATCCATCAATACCTGAACAAAGCACAGAAAAAGTGAAGTTGGTGAAGTTTTATATTTCACGTATCCGTACTGTAATGCACAAGCGCATTTCATAAGAACATTACGGTTCTATATCGGTTAGATCAAATCAGCCAAGAACTAAGAAGTGACTATAATGCAGGGCAATGTTACGAAATATTGTCCAATGTTCCATAGAGCAGAAAATGAATATGACACAATTATAGAACGTCTGGATACCAAAATTCGAAGCTTTTCAAATGATCTGATTTCTAGCAGCGTGAATCTTCCACAAATCAAGATTCCAATTTTTTTTATTTATTTATTTATTTATTTATTCATCCATCAACGGGAATAACCTCCCTTTATACATAAATTGATTTAATAATTTTACATTTTGTAAAAATAATAACTTAACAGTAAAAGTGAAGAAATTAACATCTATACTTATAAGTAGATATACAAGAAAGAAATATGTACCAAAAAACAAAAATATAGGTAGCCTTTTTTACAAATAGTCCTCAATGCGTATATTCGCCAGATTACGCTTAAATTGATTAATATTAGACGAAAACATATCGAAATGAACGTAACTATTGATAGAATTAGCTATTCTAACCATTCTTGCTACAGGGCTATTATAACCATAATTTGTTAAATGTATATTTGGTCTAAATAAGACAAAGCTCCTTGTGGATACCCCATACGCTTTAAAAACAAAATTTAACATGTTTAACAATTCTGGTACATCTAAATAACCGTTGACAATTTTGTACAAAAACGATAGGTCGGCCAAAACTCTTCTTGTACTTAGTGAATCGAGATGCAATGACAACAAAATATCTCTATATAATATATCTCTCTTAGGCATTCCAAGCTTATATGCAGTTATTCTTAAGAATTTATTTTGAACTCTATCAAGAGCATAACTTAAATTATTATAACATGGAGACCAGACCGTAGAAGCATATTCAATCTTAGAGCGAACTAAAGAGCAATATAGGATTTTAAATGTTTCAGCTGAGAAATCCTTACAAATACGAGATACCAAACCTAACATTCTGAATCCCGCGGCAGATATATTATAAATATGTATATTAAAAGAAAGCTTTCTATCAAAGGTTATACCCAGATCTTTAATGGTTTCAACAGGTTTAATTATATTATCAAAAATTTTAAATTCAAAAGAGATCAATGCTTTCAATCGACAAAATGTCATATGAAAACATTTATCAAAGTTAAAATGTAAGTCGTTGATCAGACACCAAGCTAAAATATTATTTATATCAGATTGAATGTGATAAGTATCATTTATTGAATTTGCTGTCTTAAAAATTTTTAAATCATCCGCGAATAACAAGTAATTACAGTTTCTTATGTATTCACCAATGTCATTAATAAATAATAAGAACAAAATTGGACCACAGTGAGTTCCCTGGGGAACCCCTGATGGTACATAAATGTCCTTAGAAATAGAAGAATGATATTTGACGCGTTGTGTTCTATCCTTTAAGAAGCTATCAATCCAATTTATAATACTTATGTTGAAGCCTAAAGCCCGAAGTTTAGCAATTAAGATGTTATGGTTTACGCGATCAAACGCCTTCGAAAAATCTGTGTAAATCGAATCGACTTGACTATGGCTTTCAAGGGCGTTTGTAATATACGTATGATAAGCTACTAGATTTGTTACAGTAGAGCGGCCTTCTATAAAACCGTGTTGATTTATATCAATGATATGGCGACTTATCCAAGAAAGTTGAGCTGCAACAATTTTATCTAAGATTTTAGGAAATGTGGATTGTAGTGAAACTCCCCTATAGCATTGAACATCATTACGATCACCAGCTTTGAAAATAGGACAAATGAAGCTTTGTTTCCACATCAAAGGAAAACTTTCTTCCAATATAGATTTGTTAAAAAGTAGATAGATTGGTCTCGAAATTGTAAAGATGCAACGTTTAATGAAATAGTTACATAAACCGTCTGGTCCACAAGTCATAGTATCTTTAAGAGAGTTTATTTCATCAAATACCTGATTGATACCAATGTTCAGAAATGAATTGTAATCAACTTGATAATTGTAATAAAAAGTGGGCGCATCGATATAATTACTGTTGTATACAGATTGAAAAAAGTCCGCAAATAAATTAGCTGAGTCTAAAGTATTATTACTAGAGTACTCTTTATAGCGCACACATTTAGGCAAATTATTATTTTCTTTTAGATTATTAACATATTTCCAAAAGTTATTTGTGTTAACTGAAATATTTTTTTCCATATCTGTAACATAAGATAAATGTAATTTATCACCAAGCTTTTTGAAGGAAAATACGAAGATTGGGACTCCTTTCACGACATTTTTCCAAGAATCTGCCACTCCAACAATAACTTAATGAAAATTGAGAAAATGCAATATCTAAAAACGCACGTCAAGGGAGAAACCAGCAGTTTAATACAACACCTAAACATTGCCGAAATAAACTAAGAAACCACCCGGGTTTTTCTCTAAAAACGGTATCACATCGCCAGGCTACTACTGTCTAAACTTATAGACAAAATTTATTTGACATGAATCTTAAAAGAACTATACAATACAACCTACTAATGTTTGGAAACCTTCACTAATCTTAAGACATCACTTCCTTGGGAGCAATTATAGGAAGAAACAAAAAGATTCTTAAAGGAGTTCCTAAGAAATCGGTTTCAATCGTTAGAAGCTATGTCTAAAAAGAAATACCAACACAAAACAACTCCAACAATGAGACACAAGAGCCAGACCAAATATAATTGTAAGAAGTATCCGGTTTAGGAGACGTCATAATAATAAGTATTTTTTTTGTATACAAGCCAGCCAATTTGTTAATATTTTGACATGATTTTATGTTACTATGAACTTGAACCGAACAAATTCCCTATATTTTAGGTGGTAAATTTGAATTGACTACAATCATTTTAGCTCACCCTGTATAATCAATTTCGAACAATAGCGATTTCAACATGTTATTTTAAAGAAGATTCGAGTACAAAATTGCATTTTCATTATATTTGAGGAATTGTACCAGAAGATTAGATTTTCACTACTTTTTTTTATTTTCTAAAAGGTTGTATAGTTCTTAAATAATTCATATAAGAAATATCTATTATTTATAAAATCATACATCTTAAAAGTGACATAAAGTGAAATTAGCATTTTATAATTTTAGAAAATACCTGAAAACGACACTCGGTAAATAAATAAATTCTCTGCGTTATTTCCACCTTTTATTTACTTTTCATATTGCATGCTTTTCCCAAGTCTATTATATTTTTGCGAATTGGATTTTTGAAGAAATATTTACATAAATACTTTACCTCATTGGATAAATTTAGTATTTATTAGTTAATAACTTATTTCTTAGAAAAGAAAGTCAATATGAAAATATCAATGAATGTTTTCGGAAGGCAATAGTCATTCGAAAGTGTGCAGTTAGCGTACACATAAAACAGGAGTAAAGTGAGCTATTTATACAGACCTAAGTGGATCCATGGGATCGGAAGTAGGGCGACTTTAACCAGCAAAATCTCTAACCAACATTTTGTGGCGAGAGTTAATTTAGAGACGGGCTTGTGAGAGAGACGCTTGGAATTTTTCATACGTGAATTCTATAATAGTACATTTAATTTAAACCGTGCGTTAAAAATTCTAATTAGAAGGATGTGCGTGGTTAATTTTTTCGTAAAAAGTAAATAAAGTGCACTTAATAATAAAATTTTGTTATTAACGAGGTAATTAATGTTTCAATTAAACGCGCTTCTTGCTTGATAATGGTGATTTATGAAATATAGATAAGGACAAGCAATTTCTACACTGAAATAGAAACTCCGCTTATTATTTTATAATCCTCTAAAATTTTGATGGCCAATTTCAGGAAGTTGTTTCTATTTAGGGATTCCTCGAAAACGTGTGTTTGTAGATCATATCATAAATTTACGATATTATTAAAAATTTTAATTATCTTAAAATGTTCTTGATTTAATATGGTATTTAATTTAAATTTTGTTTGTTTTAAAGTACAATTTAAAAAACAAAACGTGTGCAATATTATCTGAGATGTGACAAAGAAGATAAAACTTTTAATTACAAATTAATAGATGTAAATATTTTCTAACAAAATTATTTACCTATTTAAAAAAATGACAATTTTATTAAGGAAAACTTAAACAAAATTTTATTGACAGTTGTTAAGGAAAAACCGAAATGATTGAACAAATTATTTAAGAAGAAGTCACAGTACAGAATAAAAAATAAAAACAGATATTTGAGTACGAAATTTTCAGTACATGTAAAATATGTAATGTTCCTATAAAAACTCTCATAATGATATACGCTAATAATTTTTTCTTAACAATAAAATTAAAGAACATTTCTTCTGATGCCAAAAATGTATTGATGATGGCTTAGTTTATCGATTTTTTTAATGACAACTCCCAGTTTTTTCTTTTTTGATAGACCATTTAGCGACTTAAAAGGAGTAAAAGAAGTACTTTTTGTGGCGAGCGAGATACATGCGAGCCACAAAAAGTTCTTTTACTCCGAATTTCTTCAAACGTCGAATAGTAAAATAATAAATAATTTTAAAATTTGACATGTAATTTACATACAACACACAATACAATGTTAGTGTACATTGGATTGCCTAAAATTAATTTATACTCCGCGCTTTTATTCCTTGTCAGTGCAAAGTAGTAATTTCTACTCCTAGGTAGTACAAAGTGACCATGGAATCAACAAATATAAAAAGTGACATTTTAAAGCCTGCCAAACGTCACAGAAGACTGTACTATAATGACGTTTGAAGAAAAAATTAAGTATAACTCTTCCGATACGTATATCCTGCAAAAAATAAACTTTGAAAATATTTTGAGTATTAAATGAAAAAAACATATAAATATATGTACCTGAAAACCTTCAATTTTTCATTGAGACTTTAATGAATACTGCAGCCTTGCCAAGCCTTAGTAAATAACTATGGCAACATTCATGATGACTTTTAAAATAAAAATCTAAGCAATTTTCTTTAAATATTTACCCTCTATAAAATAAAAATTTTAATTTTCATAGTGAACAAAACGAATTATGTTGTGCACTTCTTATGTTCCGAAATAAACCGAAAATGCTCGGAACCGGAAGAAAAATTCAAATTACAAATGGCAACATGAGTCAAGTGTGGTATTATTTGAAAGGTCTCTTAAAAGGAAACTATTTTTGTTAGAAAATTTTTTTTATTATCTTGTTATTATAATAAAACAAATCAAAATTATAAAAATATTAATTAATTATTTAATTTACTAAGGAAACTTTTGCCATAGTATGTTCAGATTGTCAACCATTTTTATATACCTAAACATATTTGAATTCGGTGACTGAATTTAGTATTTCGCTCTACCATCCAGAGAATAACAACCTTCCCGAAAACATTCATTCATATTTTTCAGTGTAGTCTTTTCCTGTTTTTTATGCCACTTTTATGTCACGATTACTCTTGGGGGTGAGATGATATCATGACTTCAAGCAGATACTGTAGCTTACAGAAAGTTAAATCAGACTATTGGTGCAATTCTGTGTAAAACTGTAAAACTTTACAGGAAATATCTGTAAGGGTTAAAACTGGGTACAGCGCCGACTCAAGCAACTATCCAAAAACCCACTCAAGCATTAAAAAAACACATTATTTCTTATACGCGTGAACATTCAAAAAATTAAATTAAGTATAATGTTTTACTCTGCTAGCATAGGCAAACTGGAAATAAAGTGAGAACGTCTTGAGTCATGCCTTCGCCATATTCACGCTAGGTCGTGGAATGAGTCGCTGCTGCACCATGTTTGTACCCTAAGATAACCATGGAAATCGTCCATTACGACCCCTTATAACAAACCTTCAACCTTCAACATTTTTCCTGTAAGGGCTTACAGATTTCCACAGTATTACCATAATATGTTTATTCAAACTTCTTGTTTTAATTTTTTTCTACCCTCTGGCCACTTTTTGTCCACATATTACTACACACCCTATACTGGGTGTCCCAGCGCTGCGAGGAAGTAACTTTACTCTAAAATGAAAAAAGATATCGGCATGCGGTTTTCGACCGATACCTTTAAGAGCACATTTAAAAAATATTTTAGTAATATACCAGGTGTCCATTCCAAGATGGCGGACCAAAGTTATGTTTTTTTACATGGAACACCCAGTATATCATGACATTTTTGGATTCCTTGTGAAAAAATAAATATACTTTGTATAAACTTTTATGGGCCTATCATCACTCTGATATTTGCCATTTAAGGGAAAAAATGATCCATTTTTGAAAAATCAATGCTCTAAAACAGATCAACATTTTGAGTTTGAATTTTCTCAAAAATTTTTTAACATCGTCTAGTCTTCAACTGTCATGTCACATTTAAGTTTGTGATAATTTTTTATCAGGCTGCCTTATGAAATGCAAATTAAACAATTAAACTAAATTTTCTAATGGAACACCCAGTATATTGTAACATCATTCGATGGCATTTTTAACAAGCTTTCTACTGATATAATAGTTGTATGGTCGAATGTCTATGGTTTAGGAGATATTAATATCCAAACTGAGAAACATTGAAAAATACACAAAATAGCCCTCTTGATGAATTTTGTTGAGAATTTTTTTGTTAATTTGCCTAATATTTATTTCTATCTTTCTCTATTTTGCTTTTTTATAATGTTGTTTTATTACAATAGTACTTTTTCTTCTTTTACTACAAAAATAAAATCGAAACTTGCAATTATCAATTTTGGTTTTCTAAGTCTCAGCATGCTTTAAAAATTTAGCAACTGATGTTACCAAGGAAACCCTTATTTTGTGGGAATTTTGTTTTAACGCCCTTTTCTGTACTTTTGATAATAACCGAAATAATGAACTCTTCTAAAGAAGAAATGGAAATCATGCTGTAAGCGCTTGGTGAAGCCTGCTAGTTATCAGAAAAGAGCGTAAAAACGATATACAACAAAATAAGGGATTCCTTAGTAACATTAATTGTTAAAATTTCAAACAATACTGAGATTTAGAAAACCAAAATTGATAATTGCAAGTTTCGATTTTATTTGTGTTGTAAAACAACAAAAACTGTTACTGTAATATAAAAACATTATTAAAAAAGCAAAATATTGAAATACACAAATAAGTATTAGGCAAATTTAGAAAAAAAAAAAACCTTAAAAAAATTCACGAAGAGTGCTATTTTGTGTATTTTTCACTGTTTCGATATTAATATCTCCCAAACCATTGATAAGCGATCATACAAACATTATATCAATAGAAAGCTTGTAAAAAATGATATCGATTGATGTTAAAATATACAGGGTGTTCCATTTGAAAATTTCGTTTAATTGTTCAATTTGCATTTCATAAGGCACTCTGATGAAAAATTATCACAAACTTAAATTTGACATGATAGTTGTAGACTACACGATGTTGAAAAATTTTTGAGAAAATTTCAACCCAAAATATTCATCTGTTTTAGAGCAGTGATCTTTCAAAAACGGATCTTTTTATGGCTTAAATAGCAAATATCAGCAAAACGAGTGATGATAGACACATAAAAGTTTATACAAAGTATAATTATTTTTTTATAAGGAATCCAAAAATGTCATAATATACTGGGTGTTCCATTTAAAAAACATAACTTTGGTCCGCCATCTTGGAATGAACACCCGGTATATTACTAAAATATTTTTAAAATATGCGCTTCAAGGTATTGTATATTCTATCGAAAACCGCATGCCAATATCTTTTTTTCATTTTAGAGTAATGTTACTTCCCGCAGCGCTGGGACACCCTGTATATTAGTCTTTGTTTTTGAAATATACACAATCTTAGTGATTACCTGGATTTTAGAAACAATGTAGCATTAATAAATCCAAAAATATCGTAAAAATGAATACTCAGTACTAATAGTAGTGAAAAAAAAATGAATATTGCAGAATACTCATTTATGTCTTTAATAGCTTTGTTCCAACAATGAGTTTTGACTGTCACGAAACCGTATCAAAGTGCTAGATTCGAGTTTATGCGCTTGCGCTAACTTCTTACTGACCAAAGGGTAACTAATTCTAAGGCTAAGTTTGGTTTCAAATTCATATTTTATTTATATTTTTATTTATTTTTAATTTAGTAGTTTGGTTATGGATTTGTCATGGTCAGAACTCGTTGTTCGAACTACAGGCATTTCTTGGTGTAGTAATTATTACCTCTTTATTTCCATTATCTGCCAAATACAGTAATAATAATAATAATAATTTGTTAAACCAGTATCTGGGAATTATTGCTCTAGTTTCAAGCACATACGCTTGATAACCCTGAACGGAACACCTTGCATACGAACACTACATATTTATTATAAAAATAAAGTACCAATTACTTTTGGATCAAATAAACCTTAATTGGATATTATAATTACAATAAAAAAATTAAAATTATTAAGAATCCAATTAAATTTAAACCACAGTTTATGATTGCTTTTATTCATTTATAGAAAATTGTTAAATTAATATTTATTTATGTATTAAAATAAGTAAATCTAAACAAGCCCAACAAATGATTATAAACGTCTGATATAGTTTAATTGTGTTGGATGTAAATGGAAAGCAAATACATTTAATAATTAATGATAGGCGGCTAAGTAATTGTTTGTTTTTAATCAGCTTTGAATAATATATAAACAAGTATTTAATTATTTAATTACAAATAAGCACTTGCAAGTTTACTGACATATAATGAATTATTCATTATGTCATCGTATTACTTCTTAATCAACATAATTTGTGTGATCGACTTACTTTAATGAAGTCATTTTTCTATAAGTCCTAATTATTTATTAAACTCATTATATTACTTTATTTCTTAAAAAATATTTAAAAAAAGTAAAAATAAAATTTTGATTCATTTATTTTGGTAAATATTGAAATAAAGATTTTTATATTTTTTAATTCGCATAATTTTTTTAGAAGGATTTTATAAATATATTTTTAAAGTTAAACTTGGTGCATGCAATAAAACATTACTTATGGAACTCTTGTTTAGTGTACCATTATAAAGGCGCCACTTTTATGAACTATTAACCTTTACTTTAAACCATTTTTATTAGACTAATTTGGTTGAGAAAATGGCATTAAATTCAATAAAATCGTGCAAGTTTTAAGCGCATTGAAATTGGAAATTATAAAATATAAATATTTTGCCGTAATTTTTTTAAGTATACAATTCTGATCTTTTAACAGAAGCAAATATTTTTTTAAAACATTTTTGTTTATAAATTATGGTATGCCATTAAAATTCTCTAATTATTTTTAAAATGGTGTCATCAAAAATATTTGTAAGAATAATATAAAGTATCCAATAAATATTAATGATTTTATTAATAAAGAGAAAAAATTATTTCTGGTTAAGATTAATTGGTTTCAATTTATTAAACAGTTCATTTCTTTTTTGCAGGCCGCCAGCAATAATAAATTGTCAAATAATAATTCGGAAAAATCCAGGTGAGTTCAATAGTATTTATATTTATCATTCATTACGCCGCCGCCGCCGCTTCGCTCGTAAATCATTTCTAGGTGCAATTAAGTTTAATGGCAGTTTAATTTAATTTTTTGTTTTGTTTATTTTAATGCAATAAATATTTCAGACATAAATAACTCTGAAATTTTTAATTAAATAATAAGTAGATTAATTTTTATTAAACTTTATCTATAAATAATTTGAATAAATAGTAGGAGCATAAAATAATAGCAAACAATTTTGTCCATTTTTTGTATTTAAAACGAATTTTACTAATATGAACTTCATTTGTCAATTTTATTAAAAAATACTTTTCATATTTTTAAATATTTCAATACAAATCTAGATTTATAGATGTGAATTAAGGTTTGTATAGAAACTTAATTTATACTTCGGGAATATAAATATAATATAATATGGAATTTAAAGAATATTAAATTTACAACTAATTTTATGCCCCAATTATTTTATAAAGTTTTTTTGATTTTAATATTCAAAAAAATCTTCAAAAAATATTTATTTTCTTAAATATTAAAATTAATAATAAATTAAATCCTAGATAGTACATATTGTTATACCGGGTGTCCACGAAACTATGGCCAACCCTGTATTTTTTTTTATTTATGATAATAAAAATGTGGAATTTTATTTATTTATACACAGCTGTTGATAAATTGATAAAATAAAAAGATTTAAAAAATTTAAGGTTTATACCTACATACATGTTAGGTATCAATGTAACCGGAAACAAATCCTCTATAAAAATAGGGGGTGGTCCCACTATCCTACTATTTGAAAAAATAAAGATATTTAAAAAAAAAATAATTTTAAAAATTAATTTCTCAAAAACAGCCAAATGAATTTCATAATTTATAATTTATTTTACCTATTTTTTAATATATAATAATTATTTAAGAGTTTAAATAGGTTTTATTAAAAAATTACTAAAAAAAATCCAATTTTTTTTTAAGTTCAGAAAAAAAAAATTTTTATCACAAAATTACTTGAAACTTACCAGTGTTTAATAATAAGTACAAAAAATAGGGTGTTATATTTAAAATAAGAAAATGTAATTTCCGGTGAAACCGGAAGTAAATTTTTTTTAGTTTATTAAATTTCAAATTTTTGTTTTCCTAAATAAAGAAATCGCAGGAGTGGCTCTAGTTTCGTGGACACCCGGTATACTAATTATCTTATAAGCTACATTAAACTAATTGCTAATTAGATTTCTCATTTAGTTTGTATTGTACGAAAGTTATTTAGTTTATAATAATGTAATATCATTTTAAATGTAGGTATGTAATTTAATTTTTGATCATAAAGGTTACTTCAATACCTATTAAATTCAAAACTTCTGAGCTTTTAGCTTTTCATACTCTGAATAAATAAACACGTGCTGAAAAATTTAAGTAGAGATCAACCTAAAATTTAAAAGTAATTTACGTTGTGTCAATTGGGAATGGAAATGATGGACGCTGTCAACTTAAAAAAGTAAAATTTAACGAAGGGTATACATGAATCAATGCAAGTTTTCTATATTTAAAAATACTTCAAATCCAAAATCACAAAAGAAGTTTTTATTTTATAAACCTATAATACTTAACTTACTCATATTTAAAATTTAAAATCTAAACATTGTACGTTTAATATAATACAAAAGTATAGTGTATTATTTAAGGAAATAAAATTGATGATTAGAAAAGATAAAAATCAATTAATAGAAAATGCTAATAGAAATCCTAAAAAAATTGGCAAAATTTAAATGAAATTATTAATAACAACAAATTATCATATAGAATTCACAAAACATAAAATAATTTCTTATCAATTGACAAAATAAATATGTTTAATAATTAGTTCGCAAATATTAGCAAGAACCAGCAAATTAATTTGTAAGTTCTAAAAACCATTTATATTTATGAAAATTAAAATTTTACTATGATCTACAATCTACAGTATAAAAAACTAATTTATTGAACTAAAAAATTTCAATTCCGGTTTCACCGAAAATGTTATTAGTCATCAATTTTCTTATTTTAAATGTAACACCCTATTTTTGTAGTTATTATTATACAATGTATATTGTTAAGTTCTAAGTATGCTTGTGACAAAAAAAAATTCGGAAGTTTCAAAAAAAAATTTTTTTTTATAAAATCTATTAAAACTACTCTTAAATAATTTAAATGTCTAAAATAAATCGTATTATATGAAATTCATTCGGCCGTTTTTTCAAATATTTTTTTCAAATGGCATGATAGTGTGGTCCTCCATTTAGATAGAGGATTTTATTCCGATTACAGTGATACCCAACATGTAGGTGTAAACCTTAAATGTACCTACTTATACTTTTTACAAAAATATGTTTTCAAATTCCAAAATATTATTTAGTTAATTAGCAAAAGATTTGTTATTATTTATCATTTTGAAGAAAACTTTTAAAAGTATTCACGAAATGGGCAAGATGATGGTGAATGTCAAAAAAATGCTGCAGCAGCTAGTTCAGCGTTATACAGAAAGACAGGTCCCTTTCGTAGATATTCTTCTAAATCGGAACAATCGGAGGCTGACAACAACGAAGAAATTGAAATGGATGTTATTGCGTATGTCTAACTTCACCCAAGAGCCTCCAAGAAACAAATTAGTTTTGAGTATGGAATAAATAAATTATCAGTTCACAGTATTTAAAAAAAATTAAATATCGTTACTACATATTTTAAGTTCACCAACCTCTACGAAAACGATCAAGCAAGATAATTGGAGTATTGTAATTGGTTTCTAAATATGATGCAAAAAACGGCATTTCCCACGACTGATTTAATATCCTGATGAAACTGACTTCACAAATCTCAGATTGTTTAATCGAAATAATCATGTTCGACAAAAAATTCTGGATTAGTTAGACAAGCCAATGTTCATGTATGGTTTGGTTTTAATTGTTGGATGGGAGTAACTAATAATATTAGTACCAATATATACATATAATTTTTATATAATTTTTATATAATTTTTATATAATTTTTATATAATTTTTATATAATTTTTATATAATTTTTTATATAATTTTTATATAATTTTTATATAATTTTTATATAATTTTTATATAATTTTTATATAATTTTTATATAATTTTTATATAATTTTTTATATAATTTTTATATAATTTTTATATAATTTTTATATAATTTTTATATAATTTTTTATATAATTTTTATATAATTTTTATATAATTTTTATATAATTTTTATATAATTTTTATATAATTTTTATATAATTTTTATATAATTTTTATATAATTTTTATATAATTTTTATATAATTTTTTATATAATTTTTTATATAATTTTTATATAATTTTTATATAATTTTTTATATAATTTTTATATAATTTTTATATAATTTTTATATAATTTTTTATATAATTTTTATAAAATTTATAATTTTTATATAATTTTTATATAATTTTTATATAATTTTTATATAATTTTTTATATAATTTTTATATAATTTTTTATATAATTTTTATATAATTTTTATATAATTTTTATATAATTTTTTATATAATTTTTTATATAATTTTTATATAATTTTTTATATAATTTTTTATATAATTTTTATATAATTTTTATATAATTTTTATATAATTTTTTATATAATTTTTTCGAAATTTTTGAGCCATAAAAAAATAAGTTATAGGACAATAGAAATGGTTCATAATAAATCAAAAAAATTTGAAAAATTAGGCGTCGTTTAAGACCACAATGAAGATAATCGGTCCCATACAAAAGATTTTAGACCCGGGTTAGATTTTTTTGATCGGACACAAAAAGTTACGAAAATTTGTCAGTCCAAAAAGCTGCAAAAATTTGGTTCAAAAAAAAAAATTTTTTTAGTGCACTTTACTAGAATCTTAAATCTAAACATAACGAAAAAAAAATGACGAAAATTTTGAATTTTCAGAACGTCATATCTCGAAAACTACTCATCCCACCGCAAAGCAACTTGTTCAGGAAATCGGGATAATTTTTATATAATTTTTATATAATTTTTTATATAATTTTTATATAATTTTTATATAATTTTTATATAATTTTTTATATAATTTTTTATATAATTTTTATATAATTTTTATATAATTTTTTATATAATTTTTATATAATTTTTTATATAATTTTTATATAATTTTTATATAATTTTTATATAATTTTTATATAATTTTTATATAATTTTTTATATAATTTTTATATAATTTTTTATATAATTTTTATATAATTTTTATATAATTTTTATATAATTTTTTATATAATTTTTTATATAATTTTTATATAATTTTTTATAGAATTTTTATATAATTTTTATATAATTTTTATATAATTTTTATATAATTTTTATATAATTTTTATATAATTTTTATATAATTTTTATATAATTTTTATATAATTTTTTATATAATTTTTATATAATTTTTTATATAATTTTTTATATAATTTTTATATAATTTTTATATAATTTTTATATAATTTTTATATAATTTTTTATATAATTTTTATATAATTTTTATATAATTTTTATATAATTTTTATATAATTTTTATATAATTTTTATATAATTTTTATATAATTTTTATATAATTTTTATATAATTTTTATATAATTTTTATATAATTCTTATATAATTTTTATATAATAGAAAAAAAAAATTGAACTTTGAAGGTCGATGGCATCTTAACGAAGCACTTTTGGATAGAGATAAGTTTGGTTAAATCGTCTTATTTTTGTCTCAGGAATATGTGGTATCATTCTGTACAGACCTTTTAGAGACACCCTGTATAATTTTTATATAATTTTTATATAATTTTTATATAATTTTTATATAATTTTTTATATAATTTTTATATAATTTTTATATAATTTTTATATAATTTTTATATAATTTTTATATAATTTTTTATATAATTTTTATATAATTTTTATATAATTTTTATATAATTTTTATATAATTTTTATATAATTTTTATATAATTTTTATATAATTTTTATATAATTTTTATATAATTTTTATATAATTTTTTATATAATTTTTTATATAATTTTTATATAATTTTTATATAATTTTTTATATAATTTTTATATAATTTTTATATAATTTTTATATAATTTTTTATATAATTTTTATAAAATTTATAATTTTTATATAATTTTTATATAATTTTTATATAATTTTTATATAATTTTTTATATAATTTTTATATAATTTTTTATATAATTTTTATATAATTTTTATATAATTTTTATATAATTTTTTATATAATTTTTTATATAATTTTTATATAATTTTTTATATAATTTTTTATATAATTTTTATATAATTTTTATATAATTTTTATATAATTTTTATATAATTTTTTATATAATTTTTTCGAAATTTTTGAGCCATAAAAAAATAAGTTATAGGACAATAGAAATGGTTCATAATAAATCAAAAAAATTTGAAAAATTAGGCGTCGTTTAAGACCACAATGAAGATAATCGGTCCCATACAAAAGATTTTAGACCCGGGTTAGATTTTTTTGATCGGACACAAAAAGTTACGAAAATTTGTCAGTCCAAAAAGCTGCAAAAATTTGGTTCAAAAAAAAAATTTTTTTTAGTGCACTTTACTAGAATCTTAAATCTAAACATAACGAAAAAAAAATGACGAAAATTTTGAATTTTCAGAACGTCATATCTCGAAAACTACTCATCCCACCGCAAAGCAACTTGTTCAGGAAATCGGGATAATTTTTATATAATTTTTATATAATTTTTTATATAATTTTTATATAATTTTTATATAATTTTTATATAATTTTTTATATAATTTTTTATATAATTTTTATATAATTTTTATATAATTTTTTATATAATTTTTATATAATTTTTTATATAATTTTTATATAATTTTTATATAATTTTTATATAATTTTTATATAATTTTTTATATAATTTTTATATAATTTTTTATATAATTTTTATATAATTTTTATATAATTTTTATATAATTTTTTATATAATTTTTTATATAATTTTTATATAATTTTTTATATAATTTTTATATAATTTTTATATAATTTTTATATAATTTTTATATAATTTTTATATAATTTTTTATATAATTTTTATATAATTTTTATATAATTTTTATATAATTTTTTATATAATTTTTTATATAATTTTTATATAATTTTTTATATAATTTTTATATAATTTTTATATAATTTTTATATAATTTTTATATAATTTTTATATAATTTTTATATAATTTTTTACATAATTTTTATATATTTTTTTATATAATTTTTATATAATTTTTTATATAATTTTTATATAATTTTTTATATAATTTTTATATAATTTTTATATAATTTTTATATAATTTTTATATAATTTTTTATATAATTTTTATATAATTTTTTATATAATTTTTTATATAATTTTTATATAATTTTTATATAATTTTTATATAATTTTTATATAATTTTTTATATAATTTTTATATAATTTTTATATAATTTTTATATAATTTTTATATAATTTTTATATAATTTTTATATAATTTTTATATAATTTTTATATAATTTTTATATAATTTTTGTATAATTTTTATATAATTCTTATATAATTTTTATATAATAGAAAAAAAAAATTGAACTTTGAAGGTCGATGGCATCTTAACGAAGCACTTTTGGATAGAGATAAGTTTGGTTAAATCGTCTTATTTTTGTCTCAGGAATATGTGGTATCATTCTGTACAGACCTTTTAGAGACACCCTGTATATACAGTGGTGTGAATAAAAATAGGTGTATGAAAATTTTCGTGCTTAACTTAATAAAAAATAACATAATAATATTACAAATATTTTCAATTCTATGTAGAACAATAAAAACGATCAGTGTCTGGAAAAATATTGTTTTATATTACCTTCTTCTGTAATTAATTCAGTTTTATAGAAGATTTTTGTAGTATTGGTGTGAAAAAAAATAGGTGTGTATTACATTTTTGTCAACGAAAAACTATTTATTATGGTTTTTTTATTACAAACTGGAT
Organism: Stenus bimaculatus; assembly: GCA_963971135.1. NCBI lineage: Eukaryota > Metazoa > Arthropoda > Insecta > Coleoptera > Staphylinidae > Stenus > Stenus bimaculatus. Next base: position 63,314,072 of record OZ020180.1, on the reverse strand, counting down.
TATAAGTCGTTTTATAAATCAGTATTTGGTAGCATGACCATGATTTTTTAGTACAGCTGCACAACGACGAGGCATTGAGTCGATTAGGCGCTGACATCGCTCAACAGGAATTGCCTTCCATGCTTCTTCAACTGCTTTCCACAATTCATCCCGATTTTTAAACTTTTTGTTTGCAATTGTCAGCTTAACATCACGCCACAAATTCTCAATGGGGTTGAGGTCAGGCGATTGTGCTGGCCATTCCATAACCCTAATTGTATTGTCTTCAAACCATTTTTTTGCTAACTTAGATGTGTGTTTAGGATCATTGTCCTGTTGAAACACCCATTTAAGAGGCAATTCCTCTTCCACATATGGTAGCATTATTGTAGATAAAATATGAACGTAGCTTTGAGCATTCATTATGTCTTTAATCCAAAAAATAGGACCCACACCATTATACGAGAAGCATGCCCATACTAAAATTCCACCACCTCCATGTTTCACAGTTTTTACTGTAAATTTTGGGACCAACTCTTGGTTCTGAGGCCGTCTAACATATTGTTTATCTCGATCGGAACCAAATAAATTTACTTTGGACTCATCCGTCCATAAAATGTTCCTCCACTTTGTTACAGGTTCATTCAAATGCTCGCGCGCAAATTTTAAACGGTTTTGTATGTGTCGCTGTAAAAGAAGAGGTACCTTTCTGGGACTACGTGCTGGCAATTTATTTCTAATTAATAGTTTTCTGATAGATGATGTTGTAACTTTTAAACTTAAATCTTTTTTTAGAGCAGTCGATGTCATAAACGGATTTTTTCTTACAAGATTTACAATCCTACGTTCCATTTTTTCTGTAATTTTTCTCTTCCGTCCTCTGTTTTCTTTTCGTGGGTGATATTTTAATGCGTTTGTCACCATATTTTGAGAGCAGCTCATAATCTCACTAATTTCTTTATAAGTTTTACCACTTTTTCGTAGTTTTCGAATCAATCGACGTTCCTCGGGTTTACAATGCTCTCCACGACCCATTTTGACAAAAAAAATCTTAAAATCATACATACATGCAACAAATGATAAACGTAAGTATGAAATAATTTACTTACCATTCAATTAATTAACTTATAAGGTTAAAATTACAAATTACTTCTTTCTTTAATCAAGTAATGTTTGTTACACCTATTTTTTTTCACACCTAGTTACAAATATATTTTAATAAATCTTAATGTATTGATACTACGTTGTATATAAAGTAAATAAAACTTCATAGCTAACATTCTTTTGTTTGGCATTTCAATGCACACCACATTTTATATTCTTTTATAATTTTATTTGCAGGTTTTTAACAATTTAATAAGAAAAATTTCATACACCTATTTTAATTCACACCACTGTATAATTTTTTTGAAGGCCAGCTTAATGCATAACGATGTTTGGGTTTCCTTCAAAATGACACAATTTGCAAGGGATGTATTTTCAACAAGATGGTGCTTGGTGCTCTTGCACCTAATGCTAGAATACTTGTGGAATATTTAATGGCTCGTTATTCTATGACAATGGGTTAATAGATTTTATTAAAAAAATATCAACATAAATGTAGAAATTACAAGGGTGGCTCTAGTTTCGTGGACACCCAGTATAATAATACCTTTGGACAATAAAACTATTTTGTTTTAAGAAACTAATGAAAGTGAAATCTTTAAACACACATACTTCGTGTGGGCCTTTTAATATAAAAGCAAAAATTATTAAAAAATTAAATTTTCGATGATACTTTTCCGAAATATTTATAGAGAGCAATAATAGTTCCAATACATAAATCTGGTGATAAAAAGTCCTTCTGATTATAGGCCAATATCATTATTATAAAATTTTTGAATTAGTAATCAACAAGTTTTTAACAGTACTTCTCACTTAGATAAATTTCAATTTGATTTTCAAGCAAATAGTTCAACATTTTATTAATAACTCATCAAATAAAGACAATTATGTAGCAGGAGTATTTGTTGATTTAAAAAAAGCTTTTCTCACTGTAACATATTTTTAAATCAATTTTATAAATTGGCTATAAGGTGAAAAACATCATTTAATGACAACTTATTTGAATAAAAGAATAATTCAAACCAAATTTAATACTTGGTCTTCTGTTGTTTAGGTATGTTCAAAATACAATAGTAAATCGAAAAGTATTTTAGAGGAATTAGTTCGACCGACAACGTTTAACTGGAGATAGTAGACCTAAAATTAAGTTGATATGACTCTATTTACCTATATCCAAAAATCCACCCCTGAGCAGTTATAAGCCTCCAAAGTTGAATTTTTAAAATAGAAATTTTTTTATTGCAGCCAAAGCAGTAAAGATTTTTTAATGCAATTTTTTATACGTGCATTTGAATACTGAATGCTCAGTTGGTAAAAATTTGGCTAATCTTCGATTTTTGTAAATAGTGTTGGATGGAAGAAGAAGGCATAAAACAGTCAAAAACTTTTTAGGTATTCAAAGATTTTATTTAAAACGTATTTGCTTTTGTGAAGAAATTCAAGTGTAAGAATTTTTGCCCCTTATGAATTTTGCGTAAATTGTTGAATAAATTTAAAGAATAATTTGAAAAACGGTAAGAATTTAGTCATTTCCACGGTAAGAAGCTACAGTTTTAACATAAACTGATAACTTTGAAAAAAATTGTCTTAATTTGAATAACTAAATTCACATTTATGGAATATGCTAATAAGCCATTAATATTGAGTACGTGCAATGATTTTTTTGTAATTTAAAAAGCATTTTATTAAAAATGTATGTTGAGTGGCCTAACTTTCCTACCATTTTTTTTAATTTTATTCAAAAACTATTCAGCTTACGAAAAATTCTTAAGGGACAGAAAATCTTCGTTTTTCAGTTTTCTACATGAAAAAATAATTTTTAAATAAAATTTCTAAATACCTACAAAGTTTCTGACGGTTTTGTGTCTTTTTCTTCCATCCAACACCATTTACAAAAGTCGAGTATAACCCAAATTTTTACCAATCGAGCGTCCAGTATTTAAAATCACGTATAAAAAATTTCATTACAAAATCTTTACTGCTTTGGCTGTAATAAAAGAAAATCCATTTAAAAAATCAACTTTGGAGGCTTATAACTCCTGAGGGATGCATTTTTGAATATAGATAAATAGGGTCATATCAACTTGTTTTCGGGTCTACTATCTTCAGTTAATCGTTGTCGGTCGAATTTTGGGACACCCTGTATGTTAACATTTATTTCAAATAGAGAGGTTTTTCTTTATAAGAAAATTAATTTATTTCAGATACTCTTTCTAGAGACATTTAGTATATTATTAACAACTAAACTTCAACTGTACTTTGTTTTAAATTTATCTGTATACAGTTTCACAGGTTTCTTAAATAAGTTGTAAGTAATAGGGTGCCACGCCCGCATAAATAACTCATAAACTGCTTAATTTTTTTGTACCAAATTTTGGTAGCATTAAAAAATATTTATAATGAACAAAATCGGAGAAAAGAATTAAAAAATATTAACAATAAGTGTATTTTTAAGGCCCTTAAAGTACTCCTACTTTACAGTAAAATTACTCAAATACCAATCAAAACCCAATGTTACACTTCTCCGAATTTGTTAAACCATAAAATATGAATCGATTGGTACCATAAACATGACAAAGAAAATTTCTTTAATTAGTTATTCGTGCGGTACGAAACGTTGTTTTTGAACAAAAGTTGCCCAATTTAAACGCAGCTACAAAAAAAAACTCATAAACATAAATAATATGTACAATAGTTTTCAGTTATTATGTAAAAGTGTGTATATTGTTGTTGTTATTTATTTTTGTTTCTTCTGATGCATTAATTTTATTTAACAGAACTGGAACAAAATTTCCTGGTAATTTCTTGAAAATAACATCTCGAAGTATCTCCCTTCTTCTGGAAAATTTACCCTATATCCTTTTACGTTGTCTCCATATCCAACAAATATACCTTTTTCACTTTTTTATCCCATTATTGACGTTTTTGTTTCGGAATATTTACACACACTTCTGTCTCAAAAATTTGAAAATAACTCGTATGGTGATTTATGTTTTACTGAAGTATTTCCGGTTCTAATAAATTATTAAATACTGCAGAATTGATTGCTTGTGCTCAGTACTGTTTCCACTGTTGCTGTATTTTCTCTTTCGATATTTTTTTATTAGTCCCCTTTAATTTTACCCACTTTCCAAAAACATTTTTTCAAACACAAAACTAAAAACATCCTCCATAACAAAATGAATTATTAAAGCATAAATAATATAAGAAAATTATAACAATTATTTGTTTCACATTTTTCAATTTGGTCTCAAGGCAACTCCTTACTAATAAACGGTGTTCAAAGATTAATGTCAAGAAGTATAAAAAACATTACCTTTTTTAACAGCAACAAGAGATGTTTATTTTAATACTGATATTTTTAAAATAAAAATAAACAATATTATTAAAAAGTTATAAACTTATTTTCAAAATTGTAAGTAGCTTAATAAAAACTTTAGTGCTTAAAACTAATAAAGAAATTCGTAAATTTAATACGATTTTATTAGTTTTTTATTTTTTTTTCTATTATTTTTTTGTTCAGAGAAATTTTGTATTGCTATAATGAAATAAATAAAAAATATATAAATACATTTTAAATATTTTTACAAAACTTTTATTTATAAATGGAAGAAAAAATATTCTCTTTAAAATTTATAAAGATTTAGACATAAAAATATTTATAGGAAACAGTAATAAAACCACAACATAATATATACTTAAATTTAGTGAGAATAATAAAATATAAATAAACTTCTCTTCAAGATATATTGAAGCGAAACTCCTTATAACTGTAACGAAGTATCAATTTTACATGCTTTATTCGTATTTATATAATATGTATTCTGATATACTTGTTTATTCTCGTATGTACCTTATTTCTAAAATAACTAGCAACCACCAAAGATAAAGTTTATATAAATAAGAGCAATACTTTTATCATATTATATTTATTTAATGTAAGATAAAACCTAATTAAAAACTTAAATACCATTCTAGTAGTATTTTTACTGGAAAGGAAATGGAACAAAAGGTATTTTGAATAAACTTTTGTCTACTTCGCTATACGCAAAATTAAAACTTATACAAGCATCATACGTCATACGATAATAGAAAATTAAATGAAACACTAATGGTTATTTGCATCATGATAGTTTCAGGAGGAATTTTTGACTGTTTCACCATTATAAATGTTAGTCTTTTGGAAGGGTTCCACTAATAAAATAAGAAAGTTCCTGTTAAAATTTTGATATACTTTTGGCAAATTTTTAATGTGATATAATTAAGTGAGTTGATAATTTCTTGGTTGCATATTATTTTACTTCATAGGTCAATAAAATGTTAAACTTTGGAAAAGTAAAAAATTAATTATGAATTGCGAATGAAAGAATTCCTAAAATTAATTTAATTAGAAGCTTCTCCTTTTCATAAAAAAGTGCAAGGATCTTTACAAGAAATGGGGCTTCAGTACAACGTTTCTCCGTTTTCTTTAAAAGGGACAAATATCATCTGAAAACAAATTCAGTCCAACATTTGTACCGCAGCGTTTGTCGTTTGGTATTCATTTGCATACATTGCAGATGCATTCATCTTAAAGAAAATTGTTTGGACTGAGGCGACAGATTTTACAGATGCAAATACTAATAACAAGATAATTATACATTTAAGCAAAGGCGGTGACGGGTGACTGGCTGTTTGCATCAAAAAATGCTGAAATACATTAAGACAAAGATAAACACTTTTTTCTTTTTAAACAAACCAAGTTGTAAAGCTTGGAGACGTGTTTGTTTTACTTTCTAGATTTACTTGCTGTTTTATTTTTGCTTACACTTAATCCCAGCTTTAAAAGTGGATCTATAAAACGTTGTGAATATACGCAAGCTCATAAAAGTAAAAATAATCATTCGTTTTATGACTTTCTAATTTTTAACCTAATTTCAACTAAAATTTAAATTAACAATGTCTATATAAAATCTATTTAATGGTCCTTAAATGACGTGTAGTTCTAGATGTTGGTAATGCATGACACAGAGAACTACACTTCCGAATTCGCTCTAAACTCGGTTAACCCGGTACAATCCACAATGCAGAAACTTCACCACAATCCACTAAAATTGCGATAAACTAACTCCAAATTAATTTAAAATTCTAATTTAAAAGGTCCATACAATAAGAATTGCCAATTTTCTCTTCTAAAAAGCTGGTTATTAGAAATTATCGGCCAGTTTATCAATAAAACAATTTTAGTAATAATTCCAATCAAACTATTTAGGTAATGAATAAACATTATTGCTTTCCATTATTCCTTCGAAACTTCGCTATTTCTGAATGCTCATGATCACTTAGATAAACCGAAATTAAATACACATTTTATTGGATTGAGATTAGCTGAACGTGCAGTTCACTCTAACTAAGCTGGTGGTCACAAAACAACTTATAATACAGGGTGTCCCACCTCAACCAACATTCTTTAATTAAAGGTTAGTTTAAAACCGTATCTATGGAAACAAACTACGGCTTCAATTTAAACTGACAACTTTGCATCAACTTTCCAAGTTACCTAATTGTGTTATTTTATAATTTAAATTCACGTTTAATGAGTGCACTAATATGTATCTAATATTGAGTGAATGCATTTTTTATAATTTTATTCAAACCGGCATAGCTTAGACAAACTTCATAAAATTCGTAAAATCGACTTATTTTTAGGTGTACTGTCTCCAGTTAATCGGTCGAATTTTGCTTCACCCTGTAATTGCAAGGAAACGTTATTTTTTATGAACCATAAAATCATGAGTTGTATTTCAGAAACGTGAATTCTATTTAAGAATAATCAATTTAATTTCACAAAATATCAATTGTATTTCAGAATCATCAATTATAATTCAGGAAGCATCATTTAAAAATCAGAATTATTCGTCAATTTAATTTCAAAAAGTATAATTTGCATTTCAGGAGTAATAAATTGTATTTCAGGAAGAATTATTCATTGGGTTTCACTAAAAGTAGATTTTGCCCAAGAAATTTAGGATTACCTAAAAATATAATATTTTAGCTACCAACAGCCATGTCTTCCTTGCTAAAGCAACTGCATGATCGATTGTAGTGTGGTGTCCTGCATGAGCACTTCACCACCAACAATTGAATCTTTGGCTTCATCAATAATCGTTTCTAAGTAAACCAACATTTGCTCCATGATACCAGGAGCCTTAACAGAAAAAACCCGAAGTTATCTTTCAACAATACTACTTTAATATTAGAACAGATGATTATTTCAATTGGGTTTAACATTGTTAAATATAAGGACCACATTTTTGGTGATTTGTAGGTATGCTGTGGTTCATATGCACAATCACCATCAAAAACTTTTTTTTCATATTTTACAATTTTTGATGTTTTCTGAAATACAATTGATCCTTTCTGAAATATAATCGATGATTCTGAAATACAATTGATATTTTCGCTATTTTGTTTTGTTGTTTTGTTGTTTTCTATAATCCAATTCCTAATTGAGCTTTATCTAAATCTAAATTAAAACTAAATAATCGCAAAAAAATCATGCGAGGAATTATTATCAAGGATAATATTACAAGTCGTATCAATATTATCGAATTTTTTTTAGAAATGCACGAGTTTTCATTAAGTTTGGAATTTAATTTTCTAAAATTGGCATATCTAAAAAATTATCAATAGTTTTTCGTACTACGAGTTTCATTTGGAAACTGAAACTGAAAATGCTATTTAGCAAATCAACAAGTTTTCAGGTTATAGTCCAGATTAATAATTACAAATTTTAGAACGTTAAGAGCAAAAAGCAAAATTAACCAGGCCAGTTAAACGAAATATTTAGTTTTTATAGATTTCATGAAAATGAAGAGATGTTCATGGCACAATGGTTAAACATCGGGAAGTCTTTATTTTTGAGCGCAATATTATCAGCTTGGTGGTGTAAGAATACAGGGTGTATCAGACCACCCGTGCCACCTATTTATCTCGAGAATGCGTTATCGTATATAACTGAAATAAAAAAATTAATTACCAAAGTGAACCTAAACAATCCATTAGTGAACTTATTTTTTTCCGGAACAATCCCGAACCGGAGATCACTTTGATTTTTTAAATAGCAACATAGGTCGAGTTTTATATGGTTTTAGTGGTCTTTCAAAAACAAACAACTTTTATTAAAATAGTGTTTTAATATTTTCCATAGTTTAGAATATATTCGAAAAGCAAATAAAAATTATTGCATATTTTTAAGAATTTTGTTGAAATATGGACAAGTATGATATTTAAAGTTCGTAAAACTCAAATTTGTAGAAAAGGTTTATAAATTTATAAAATTCTTCAAAATATGCAATAATTTTTATTTAGTTGTTTTAACAATTTTTTTTGTTTTTCGAATAAATTCTAAACTATGGAAAATATTAAAAAAATATCAATATTATAAAAGTTGTCTGTTTTTAAAAGTCCTATCAAACCATACCAAACTCGACCTATGTTGCTATTTAAAACATCAAAGTGATTTCCGGTTCCGGATAGTTCCGGGTTGTTCCGGAAAAAAATAAGTTCATCAATGGATTGTTTAGGTTCACTTTGGTAATTAACGGGGTGATTCTGAACAAAAATGTTAGCCGTAACAGCGATGTTAAATTTGACAGTCACCCTTATGTCAAAAAAAATGCTATTTTGTAAACTTTACTGCAACTTAACGGTTATTTAAAATAAAATTGTCGGTGTTAAAATAACATACAGCTAAGTAATAATAATAAATTGATGTATAATTGATCAAAATAATACATTATATAAATGTACAATGCCTTTTAATACCGAAAATGTTATTTTACATTGCCGTTAAGTTACAGTAAAGTTTACAGAATAGCGTTTTTTGACATCGGGGTGACTGTCATATTTAACATCGCTGTTACGGCTAACATTTTTTGTTCAGAATTACCCCATAAGTTTTATATTTCAGTCAGGTACAATAACGCGTTCTCGGGATAAATGGGTGGTCTGATACACCCTGTATAATCGAATTTTTTTAGAAATTAATGAAAACGACGTAATGCAACGACTTCGTAGCACGAATTGCATTTTCTAAGGTAGGGATTAAAATGAGTTAAGCATTTCTACAAAAATATCGATAAAATTCTTAGAACCACGAGTGATATTTGGAAAGGGAATGACTGGAAAATATGTTTAATAAATCAAATGATAATATAACACTTCACTTTAACTCGTTTTTAGGTTATAATTCAGTTCCTTAATTAAAAATTGAGCGTGGTATTGTCGGTATTGTTAGAACGGTATTGTCAGCGTGGTATTATCAGTGTAGTATTTTATATTGACTTATTAGGAATTGTATTCTTAGTGTGGTATTTTATTTTCACCTATTAATACCACATAAATATATTGAAAAATTTGATTTTTTTCTGCGATTTGATTTTCTGCAATTCGTTTTCAGCCATAAATTTTCTGCGTGAGATTTCTTGGACCCGATATCACTTATGAGTAAATAGTTATCACAGTCTTTGTTCCAATGTATTTTGGCATATTTTGTAGCGTAGTAAATGGTAAGTAAAGGATTCCAAAAGTCTCTGGGTTAGAAGGAAAGACGTGTTAGATCTGCTTTATTCCCTTTTTTTATCTCGACGCCATGGCTACAAAATTTATATTAGTATTCTTGAAGTCGACCTCTTTATAGTTGAAGTAATTATTTTTAAGAAATTTCACTTTAATTACATTTAATTTAATTCCTAAAATAAGAAAAGCACCTTAGAACTACTATATAATTAAAAATTAGGTACATATGTATCTACTTTACGTGTGATTTGGAGAATTAAAATAATTTTATAACTTCGCATATCAATCATTGTACATATTAGACAGTCGTTTAATTAACTATTCATAAATTTTAATGCTGCTTAAATCATTGGCCGAGTAATCCGCTTTTAAAAACATATTTTTGGTATATAATTGGGATTAGACTGTAAGCTCAAATCACATCAATTATACTTAGGTCAAGAGTTTACAACACTGATTTGATAGTTGATACGGATATCTTTTGAACCATATTTCATAATTTTCCAACAAATAATGCTCTAAAGTCCTGACAAGCATAATCATATGATGTTACTAAAAATGCACGCAGTTTAATCACCTGTTGCTGGCTAACAGTGCCGATATTCCAACAAAGTTATAATTTTATTCCGCTTTTTTCATTAAGCAATCAGTAGGCAAATCTGTCGTAAAGTATTATCTGAGGCTCTTCAATCAGAATAAATAAAAACAAAATGTGAATCAGACCATTATCTTTCATTTAAACTCATTTTAACAAAATTAACTACCTGTACAGTGGTGTGCACAAAAATAGACCAATTGCAACTTTTGATTTTCAAATAGCAACATGAGTAAAAAAACTAATTCCAAGTATAATGTCAGCCAATAAAACAAATACACTTTTAAATTTTTTTATTTCACTTTTCTTTTTGGTTTTTTAGAAATACTTACTGCTTAAAAATGTGGAAACATGGACGCATCGAATGAATGCCTGCCATGATTTACCTATCCCATTTAACTAAAGTTCATTTAAATTTAAAATTAAAAAAAAAACGAATCCCACAAAAAAAATTTAATTAAATAGAGAAAATTATTTTTTTTTAATATTTGTAAAAAAATAAAAATATGTATTTGTTTTGTTGGCTGAGATTGCACTTAAAGATATTTTTTTACTCATGTTACCATTTGAAAATCAAAAGTTGCTTATCCTTTCTTGGATATTTTCAGGACAAAGAAAAATCTGTTCGTATCCAATTATAGTATTTTTTCAACCATTTAATTTGATATGTCATTTATTTAAATCAGATAAAAAATACCGAAACTACAGCGCTTTTTTGCACACCATTTTTATTTAAAGCAATAAACTTCTATGGAAGAAAAAGCGAGGATATGATTGGTTTTTATTTAAAAGTGATGTCTTATTATAACGTTATTCAAGGAATTTTAATTATAATATCGTTGTTGACACGCTAGTTTTTTTTTATAATCAGCGGACGGATATCGTTTCACGAGCGAAGCAGTTTGCTTCGCCAAAACCTTATGTTTTTTTTAAATTTTTTACATAACGTCATTGAAAATTATTCCCCATAATAATTGAATTGAAGAGTCCAAGAATAGTATGCGTCCAAAAAGTTATTTTTGAGATAATCAATTTAAACTGAATAGATTAATAGATTTATATTTTAAGATGTAGGTATATACAGAAGACTTGACAGAGTACTTCTTAAAATGATCGTTTTTATGCCAAAATTTTCTGTAATTATTGCATGACTTTCTTGATGTAATTTTTTGTAGGAATGCATTTTATGTACTTTAGCTATTTTAACGAAAACCGTATTTTTCATACTGTTCTTGAACTCACTGATTCAATTATTTCTATGATTTATTGACGTTTATAATAATTATTAAGTACTACTATTTCATTAGTTTATTCACGACTTCGATGCGCCCTCTGTATTTAGCGTTTTGTACTAAAACGGTGAGTACTTGTCAATAATATTACATTAGCGCTGTACGCCGACCGTACGTATTTTCGCAGTTTTCGGTTGAAATAAAGGGATTTTTTACTCACTCATCAGCTGATTCCACGATAGATTGAGATCGCGAATAATAATTTTGGGAAAGTAGGAAAAAGATTGTGTGAAATACGTGCGAAAAATTTATTTTAAGACAACCATATAAGAAAGTCGTATAAATTATAAATGTCATTAATATTAGTAATTTAGAAAATCTATCATTTCAACACCAATGAGTTTGGATTTCTATTTTGTAATTCTGAGTACTTTTTGTAATTTTCCATAGATGCGCTGCAAACTAATTCCGCAAACCCGCTCAAGGGTTTTTTGAACTTGCAAAATAAGTACAGGTCAAACAAAAATTTATATTTAACCCCGCTGATATTACTTTTTTTATTATAAAAATCATTATACATACAAATGAGTATTATGTAAATTTTAAATAAAATAGGAACAATTTTTATTCGTTTCGATCAGTTGCTTCCGCCAAAACAGTGCCGCCTACAATTAGATATATTCAAATGCACGTTTAGAAAATTTCATTAAAAAATCTTTACTGCGTTGGCTACAATAAAAAAATCTATTTTAAAACATCAACGTCGGAGACTTATAACTGCTCAGGGATCCATTTTTGGATATAAATAAATAGGGTCAAATCAACTTATTTTTAGGTCTAATATCTTCACTTAATCGTTGTCGGTCGAATTTTCGGACACCCTGTATAACGAGAGTTTCATGGAACAATAAAAAACCGTCGTAAAATTTAGTATTCAACATTTTGAAATTGTTATATTTTTTATATAGATAATTTTTCCAAGAGATGTAGTAGATCAAATTTTCTATCAGGGGCCGAATCCTCATTTTCGAGGATAAAATATCTTACCGGAAAAAAGGCGTGGTCAAGCAAAATACTCGTTATTTATTGGTTGTTTTGGAAAATTTCCTGTTTTCGTTGCAGGATTTTATCCCCAAAAATGAGGATAGGCATCCAGAAAGTTTAAAAACGACTTTTCGAAAAATTACTCATACACCCCTCTTCCATTAAAACCTCGATTTATATTTTACAATCCACATTCGTCTTTGACTTTAACCGTTGGAGTTTATTAAAAAAATGTAAATCTACTATTAATAATTGTCTGTCCTTTTATATTCAAACTTATTTTTAATTTAATTATAAAACTTATATTCGATATTCGTTACAATAACTATTACACTCGCTATTACATGATATTTTTGTCTGGATTTAATAAACAAAATAAAATTGCTTTGATTCCGGGAAAGCAGTAGAATATTTTCTACCTATTTATATGATTGATAAGCAGTATTTCTAAGAAAAGTAGAAAATATGTTTCTAACACAAATTGAGTTTTCAATACAAAAAGTATGCAATTTTCTATGTTGAAAGTGTTCCACTTCAACTGAAATATACCTTCAGAATATTTTAGTTTTTAAAACTGAACTGAACTGGTAAAAATTAATCTTAAAGTTTGCGATATAATCGAACTGGCAACAAGAAGATTTCTTCTTCTAGGAAACATATCTGTTGACAAGCATCACTGATGTTTTTTGATCAGGGTTGTTATTTGACATAGCATTAAACCGTCGGAGCTCAGCTATCGCTTGCTATAAATGAAGTAGCAATATCTATTTTCATTAAATTTTAGCTTTTTTGCTTTATTTCTGCCTAAATTTTATTATTATACCTTTTCCACTGCTTCACAGTCTTAATGTCTCTCCATCAGTGTTTAATTTTTGTTTTAGCTCCTTCCAAAGCATATTATCCATCTACATTTACCTCAAACTTGAAAATCTTTTAATAACACACTTTTGGAAAAAATCTCTACCGGGTGTCCACGAAACTAGGGTCACCCCTGTAAATTCTTTATTTATGAAATTAAAAATTTTAAATGTTAGTATGTTATTTGGCATAAGAAAACGCATTTATTAAACTAAAAAATATTTCAATTTTACTTCCGGTTATAGTATACCGGATATATAGTATGGCATACAACTATAATATAAATTGGATAACAAAATTTTCGTTTTTTTACGTTGTATTAATGTGTAGATAACACTTCCTTTTGACCCACCCTGTATAACCTCACCTACTTGCCAACTACTGAAAAAGGTTCCTAAATGATATTTTATTTCAATTACTAGCACGCCAAAAAGTAGTAAGTTTAGGAATCTCCGAAAGTTTAAATTATTGACCAACTTTATCCCTTTGGCATTTTTATGTTTCTTAAAGATTGGTAACCCACTAAAAGATTTGTTTAGATATCCCAATTTGATTTGATGTAAACTATTAGTAAAATAATTTTAGGTACTTCATACTTCACAAAATAATTCTTTTGGAAGAGCTCCCCGTTTAATCTTTTAAATTATTGAAGAACCTGTTATTTGCATTACTGTTTTAATTATTCTTATAGTTTCTGTATAGTTTATAAGGTTTTATTATCAGGGGGTAAGAGGTTAAAATTTTGTATATTTAATTAACTTTAATGATTCCTTTTAATATACCTCAAATTCATTGACAAATTTCAAATAAAATTTATTATAAGTATAATAAGAATAAAACAATTTATAAAATCCTGTTTATGTCAAGAGTTATAGTAAAAATTTCTTAGGCAAATTATCGGAAATAATATACATATGCAGTATACCTGGATGCTGACACATTCATTTTTATCCCAATCTCCATTGGATTTTAAAATCATATGCTCCTTATAATTTATTCACTCATAAAGGAGGAAATCGTGTTGCGATTATCTCTGTGCTGGCGCAGATAACCCCGTGATGTAAAATCCTTGTTTCGCGGCTGTCATACATTTATACATTTTATTACGTCTGCAGCACCGAGAAAGTATTTCCCCAAAAGAGAGAGTCAGTGGAAATCTTCGTTAGGATATATTTTATATAACATCGTTACGTTCATCCGCTTACTGAAGAGTACGATAAGGTCGTGAAATTTATCACAGGTTAAGTGAAATATGACCCAAGGAGCGCCTGATGCTTGACATTGTACTAATAGCTCTACTCGGACACAGCCACAAATTGATACGTAATATCCGTCTAAGGACTTCGATTAAATCACAAATTATAATTTAAATACTTTTATTTAATTAAACAAAAGCAATATTTCAAGATATTTACAGGATAATAAAGAATATCAAAAAATGAAAACATTTTCTAATATTTCGAAGTAGCTTCAGATAACAATAGAGAATATTCCAACTTTCATATTGGAACGTTTGTTTAAAGTTTAAAAGTAGGTTGGCTGATGCTTTTAAGCCCACAAAACAAAACACAGATTAATCAAAATATTTATCTTTCAGGAGTATTGACATAACGTTTTTAAATTTAAAACATAGTTTTTGTGTGTAATATTTGTTGTTTCATACAAATTACGTTGGCCCGTTTCCACCTTTGATTCTTAATTTTTAAGTGACACCTAAAAGTTCAAAGTGATAGTTTGTTCTTTTTGTCATTTTTTAAGGAACAGTTATTTACCTAAGGATCACGTTAATTTAAGTCGAAGAATTCAGGGACTTCATTCGGGCCTTAAAGTTCTCCTTAAGTCAAAAATACTTTATTTTTAAATTTGTGGTATTAGACAATAGTATATTATTGAACGAGCGGGTTTGACAAGCCATTATTCACGAGGACGAATTGCGGCACGAGGCGAAAGCCGTGTGCCGTAAGTCCGAGGTAATAATGGCGAAATACCAGCGACAACGCGAGACGACTTTTTATGTTTGTATGTTTTTTACTTTTTTCCGAAAATTTCTCATTTTTCAAAGTCTTTTTGAACCATATGTTGTACAAAAACATGACTTATAGGTAATTTTTTAGTATTAATTTTAATTTGAAAAATGTGAATAACTTTTCAAACTATATTCACATTCTTCAAATTGTATCCTACGAACGTTGAATTTCTTCTTCATTTATTTTAATACGAGATAATTTTTTCCATAAATAGCTTACTTTGCAAGTTATAACACAAAAAATTAAGAAAAAAACTTGTGATTGTTATAGCCGATATTATCAAAAGTTTTAACGGTCATTTAAATTTAAATGAGGTTTAATTTGACATATAGTTTTCATGAAGTTTGAATATAATTTAAATGGCGTTTAGCTACAAAATAGGTTACACATGTGTTTGATAATACTTGGTGTTTGTGGCTTATTTCTTTTGATTTCTCATATTTGCCGAAAAAAAATTATTGGACAACTTCAGATTCATATTCAGCACCCCAAATAATATAAAGTTTGACACTAAAAATAATTACACCAGAACCACCACTTCAAGCCTATTCTGAACACAATTTTACTGGACTACAAGAAAATTACGATTACACTTTTCACAGATTGCAGCTTCCTTAGTTAGGTTTGGAATATCAATATTCAGTACAGTACTGTAGTATTGTATTGTAGTATTGTAGTGTATTAGAAAAAGTAATGAATATTTATTTTTTTAAATTACAAGCTATAATTAGTAAGAAATAAACTTGTTAATTCATTAAAAATGCAAAAATTGAAAGGTAATAGATGAATTATTCTGTTGAATAACCATTGTTTTTAAAAGATCATCGCATGTTTTAGCATCTAACATTAGACCTACTTATTTTATTACAAGCATTTTGAAATCCTTTAAAAAATTATTTAGATTTTTATACATTTTATAGCTATATCTTAAAATTTAACAAATGTATTAAATCAAAAGATTGTGATTATCACTTCAATGAATTAATTTTTTCTATCACAAATACTTACATTAAGAACTTCTATACAGGGTGTCCCATTAGACGTTGGACTCTATGGGATCTTTGTTATTATTGGCGATAGAAAGTCGGTTAAATGGACAAAGTAGTAGAGATTTTTTCGAATATTAATAATTTATTTACAAAAAATTTGAATATCGCATCGTTCCAACGCTATTTTTAAAATAGCAAGAAAATGCGATTTTCAAAATATGGCTATAACTTAGTTACTTTCGGTGGTACCAAAAAATTTTTTTGACTTAATACAGACATTTGTTTGTGTATAATGCAGTAAAATAAATGAATATTTTTTTTCGTCAACGGATTGACCGGAAATGAACCAAACTTATTTTTTTCTTATGGCAGCCATATTGGATTTACATATATTCGGAATTAGTGTATTTTTCTGAGTAATTTGATATATCATACGTAATATTTTAAGAAAAATAGACATACTTTTATTTTACTAACCAAAAATGGCCTGCTTGAATAGATGTAAACCGTCAATACATATGTATTAAGATTTACTTTACATTTAATATTTTAAATAGTTACATTTATGTTATTGACAATTTATATCTCTTAAAGTCCAATGTTAGTTTGTTAAATCAAATAATTTTATTTTTTTAAAATATGACACATGGTATACCAAATTACTCAGAAAAAAATACTGATTCCGAATATGTGTAAATCTAATATGGCTGGCATAAGAAAAAATAAGTTTGGTTCATTTCCGGTCAATCCATTAGCGAAAAAAATATTCATTTGTTTTACTGCATTGTACATAAAAAATTGTCTCTATTATGTCAAAAAACTTTTTGGTACCACAGAAAATAAAGACGTTATAGCCATATTTTAAAAATCGCATTTTCTTGTATTTTCAAGATAGCGTCGAAAAAGCTCTACTACTTTGTCCATCTTTCTATCTCCAATAATAACAAAGTTATACAGTCCAACGTCAAATGGGACACCTTGTATAGGCTTCGGGTCACTGTTTTGTTGAAAGATATCTTGATAAGGGGCCACAAACTACCTTAAAATTGTTTTCTTCATAAAGCGATCCCTTTTGTGTTTTAACCCAAGAATGAAACCAGAAAAACATCCCCACACTATTAAAGATAGAGAAACATGCTTTACTGCAGGAGGAAAATATTTTAAAATCTAATCATCTACTTCAATACATAGAGGTCTTGAAGATAAAATATTAGATTTTAATATGTTGGTTCTACAGTTAAGAATCATTATGCTACGGGGAAACTTTCTTTGGAATAGGGATGACTTTCTTCATGGTATATGCCACAAAATGGTTCACTCTATGTACCAAAATAGTTTGGAAAGTTTATGATTCCGAATACAAAAAGTTATCTCCTATAGGGATATTGCATTCAGTACCACAATTATCTGTAGCATACGTTAAAAGTGATAAAGCAATGGTTTGTGGTAAAAAAATAATCATAACAGTTTTCCTATATTAATCCATTTAAAAGTCTTAGACATATTTTGGATAATGCAATTATTCCTCATAAAACTATCAAAATTTTGATAAAGTTCTTACAGCATATTCAAATTTTTGGAATAAAATAAATCCGATGTTATCTAGATAACAATCTTTTGAAATAGACATCAGCAACTAAATCGGGTCCTAACAAACCAAGGTGTAATGAACAAAAGAAATAATTATCCAAAAACTTTTCAAAATATATATTTTATTTAGTGGGATTTACTATTGGGAACAAACATAGGCAAAACACATCAGAATAGTAGGACCGCGCAGCAAACAGGAATTCCAACCTAACTGACATTGAATTAAATCGACGCTGAAATATCCTACCAACGTGAAGAGTTGCATTAGTAGTAATCCCTACTACAACCCTCCAGCGCCAGCGTGGGTAAAAAATTCGTCGCTGATTTGATTCAATCTCAGTTTGGTTGGAATTCCTGTTTGCTGCGGGCTCCTACTGCAGGAGTGGTGTTTTTGAGCTGAATGTTCTTGTGGTAGTTTGTATATTGGCCAAAAAAGGCAGGGCTTCTCAACAAAAATTATGAAACACAGTACCACATAAAATCCAATCTTAAAAAATCAAATTTTGCAAATCATATTTCAGATTCAGGACATAACTTTAAACCTTTTCATTTTTTTGATAAAGGTATAATGAAGGTGCCCACACACCAAAAATGTTAGAATAACATGTTGGCAGCAAAACATGTTAGCATTAATAATGTTATCAACATTCCTTTAGTCTATGTAAATAAATTTTACTGTTCGCATGTCAGAAACAATGTTTGTAACTTAAATAACATGCGGATAGCAACTTTTATTTACCTAGGGTTAAAGAATGTTGATATAGTATATGTATTACACAACGAGCTAGAAAGTGACGAATTTTGTGCGAGTGAGGATATTACACGAGCACGAAATTCATTTTCTGCGAGTTGCGTACACTATTTTTCCGACGACCACGCAAATTTTGCGACCATTATTAATTGTTTGTAGTAACAACTAAATAGTCATAATATAACCTGTGTTATCATCAGCTGACATTGAAGTTATCGATTATTTTTAGTTAAATGTACCTAATTGTAGGTGGCGCTGTTTTGACGGAAGCAAATGATCGGAACGAATAAAAAAATTTCCTATTTTATTTAAAATTTACACAAAAGCTAATCATATAATGATTTTAATAATAAAATAAGTAATATTAGGTGGGTTAAATATAAATTTTTATTTGAACTGTCCTTTTTTTGCAACTTCAAAAAAATCCAAGAGAGGGCTTTCGGAATTTCTTCGCAGCGCCTCTATCGAAAATTACAAGAAGTATTTCAGAGTTACAAAACAGAAAACCAGTGAAATAGCAATGATATATTTTCTAAACCACTAATATGAATGACATATACGATTTTCTCATATGGTCGTCGGAAAACATATTTGCTACTAACATGTTTTGCTATCAACATATTAAGGTCTCTGCACACCTTAGGTAATTTTGCTGATAACATATGTTTATAGCTATATTAGCGACAAATTTAAAACCTAGGACGTGGAAATGTCGACAGCATTTGTTATCAACATTTGTTGACAACAATTTTTATCAGCATGTTAGAATTATATTATACAATGTTAATAACATTTTTGCTGCCAACTTTTTCAATAACATTTATTGTTAGCATTTGTTGTTGTTTTCAATAACATGTCAACAAATGTTGTCACCATTGTCAGCAAATTTTGCGATCGCTCTGGAAGCGGTCTCGATTAAAGGATGTTAATTACATGTTGATAACATGTTGATAGCATAACACGTTAGCAGCAAATATGTTATCAACATTCATTAAGCCTATGTAAATAAAAATTACTGTCCGCATGTTATTTTAGTTATCAACGTTGTTTCTAATGAATATAATATAATGAATATTTATAACGTTTTTAGTATTAACATTAACATCGCAAAGTTTCTGATACCAACAATGTTGACAACATTTATTGTCAACTTGTTATTGAAATTATTAACAAACGTTGACAACAAATGTTATTGAAAAAGTTTACAGCAAAAATTTTATTTAATAGAATTGTAACATGTTGATAAAAATTGTTGTCAACAAATGCTGATAATAAAAACTGTGAACATTTCTGCGTCCTAGATTTTAAATTTGTCGCTAACATTGCTAGAAACATAGGTTATCAGCAAATTTTCCTCCGGTGTAAACGAACAATTGATTTGTTAATCATTCAAATTTTATAAAAATATTAATAGTAACGCCAAATGTATTAATGATTGTTTGTGTAATGTTCAATTTTTTATTGTATTTTTGAGTTGTTAAAAATCAGCCTTTAATTTTCTCATTAATTTTACATTTGAATTCATTTTTTAAAGCCGACATATTTATTAATTAATATACTTCTGATGATGATCGCAAGATCGAAAGCGTTTATAGTAATTACTTTATTGAAGTTAGTGGAACATTAAAGGCTATAACACTCCAAGATCATATTTTTTTTTTCATTTAATTCGTGATACGTTCATTATTGTAGAGGCTTTTAAGAAACAAAAATGTTTACTTGCAAATGTTTGTGTAAAGACTTGATTCGTTTTTCTATTGATATTAAGTATGAGTGTATTTTAAACAGTTTTTCAGTTTCTTGATAACATATAAAATCAATTTGACATGCAATTTTTCTCACACGGCGTTTTCACAAAACAATTCGCAAAAATAAGAATTTATCTTGCCCCCTGCGTATGAGAATGAATATCTCGGTCGGGTTTAAGGTAGGTAGTGGAAAGTGTTTGGGACTTTGAAATATCGCTTTGGATGGAAGTTACAATTTTACATCTCCCGATGGAAATTTCGAAGCAGGCATTTTTGCATTAGTGGGTTTAAAATGTCACTATTAAAAGAAGAATGTCTATGACAGGGCTGAAGCTGGCTATGCATAATTATCTTGGCATTGTTTTTCGAATCGGATGAAAATGGTATAAAACGATAATTTCATTCGGCGACCCTTCTCCACAGGTTGGAAATCCCACTTGCCAATATTTAACTCCGTTCCAATTTCGACGGATCTTTCTCACAATGTTTCTGCTGCCAGCGGGGTTTATACTTGACCGATAGAACTAGCTACTTTTGCGCCCACTCTGGGGAAATCTGCCGATCACAAAGCACCAGCAACCAGACCAAATTACCTCCCTAATACTTTCCTCCCGACGCTCGTTTATTTACTACAAATTGTATTGTGGGTTCTTAACGTGAGAATTGCGGCTTGTCGATAAGAGCTACCGGTCTAAGTGGCCATTCAGCTTCGAAGTGTCTTGAATAAAAGCGGACGCACGAGAACACAGCGCAAACCGGACAATATCTTCTATTTTAAACTTACGAAAAGCCGTTGTAAATGTAGGCTGTCGCGAGTAAACAATGAACTCAGGAACCAATTAAGGTACGAAACAGAACGCAACTTGTTTAAACACAGGAAGGAAGAACCTCTGTCGGCTGTAAACATTATCTACAGGATGCTTTCATGAAAAATATTTTACAGACCATTACTTCAACGCACATAAAATATTATTTTAAACCAAACATTCCTTCAACATTAATAGAATTTAAAACATATAAACGGAACAATTAAAATTATTTTTAAACTTGGCGCTTCTACTGCAGTTAACTTACTTCAAGATTGTTTACAAATAAAAACCCTATTTTTATTGCTTTATCACATTTTATACAATATTTATTAAAGTAGCACACCACTAACAGCAAAACCCGATATATAGGTCCATACATTATTTGATGAAATATTTCAAACTTCACAAGTTTAAAAAAACTATTGAAACGGGAGGCCTTAAACGTTTGTTAGTATGTTCCCCAATTTTAAAAAAGACACTAATTTTGGCAAAAAATACCAGTGTATGTAATTCTAATGTAGGTAAGTTTTGAATCAAAGAGGCTCCGTCTCGTGACAGTCCACGGTTCATGGCTCTCTCAATTGTAGATAAGGTGCTTTATTCAAAACTTTTTCAGAAACTATTTCTGTAACCAGATGCACTTCATTGTCTAGCACACGACAGATTCAAAATTTACCGACACTAAAACCGAGCACAGAACCACTTCTTTCTTCTATGTCTGCCACTCCAACATTTATAAAGGACAAATTAATCGCGAAATCTTTCTTTCAGAGATAATACATCACAAAAAAAATTATTTGGATAAATTTCACCTTCAGAAAACTGAACGGAGAAAAAATCCAGTCAAGTTATACGCAAAAAAGGACTTGACCTTGCAAAAGGTCATGCAATACTATTTTTTATATGCTTTTGGGACCTAAGGCAATAATAAGAAATCAATTTTGTAGCTTCGAAATTTTGCACCCATACGGGCTACAAGATCCAAACAAAACTACGAAATGTTTGCTTCGCTCCGTATCACCTAAATTTGCGCCTACCTTGTTTAAAATGAAAGAAATTTGCTAAAATTTCAGCTCTAACCTAGATATGTAGAGTATTTTCTGAAATAAAACTTTTCAAAATTGAGCATTCTTTCCTCCAATTTCAAAATCAACTATCGAAAAGCTATTCGTGGAATTCCAGTGAAAAATCGATCAAGAACTGGTAAACCAAAATCTGTAACTGTCCAGAAAAAGCTGATGAGGTTCTTTTGTCTTTTATTGAAGATCTTGAAAGTTCCAGGTTCATCAAATTGCATTCAGTGCATCGAATATAGCAGAAAAATATTTATTTTCCATACAAATTTCACCTGGTTTATGAGCTGATTGGAGGTGTTCTCGCTGGAAGTGTGCAATTTTATGAAATTATACCAGACAAACGTGATGCTGACTGAAAGTTTATTTCTCAATCGCATACGAAAGGAAAGAGGAGATTTCTACATCGGTACATAGAAGTATGCTTCTAAATGTACAAAATGCCATATATGAAGCTTTGGATTCTTGGGAGACCGAAGAAGAATGCAATTTGAACACCTCTTGTAATAAGAAAAACACTAAGATAAAAATGTTGATATCGTCATTTACTGATATTGTACTAAGTTCTTTATAATTTTTGAAATAATTAATTAATAAATACTTCTGGTTTTCATAAACGGGTTTCTCTTTTTATTACCTTTAAAATTATATCAAACTCGTTAGGGGTTGTAATTTAAAAATGTTCTGGATCTCTCCCCCCAAAACACTGGAACACTGGAAGAAAAGTTCCAAAATACACAAAATTAGTTTTCATGAGCCAGTAGATATTTAAAAATTTTCAATTTTTTTAATCACACGTTCAAAAGTGTCGTCACTGGAAATTGGGACGCCCTTTATTGACTTCATGTCGTTCGATGTACATAAAATATGTAGTCTTTCTCGAAGTAGTAATCCTCAAGTTGAAGAGATGATGATTTACCACCATAAGATTTACAAAGGGCCTAGCATTTTATACCAACTTTGCGGCAGCTGCAACCGACATAGCAAGCTTTCTGTAGGATATTTTCTACACCTTTTGCAATTTCAGAAAAGATCAATTTCATCCATTTTAAAGCCTCTATTTGGGTGTTTATATAAGAGTTTAGCATTGTTAGGAGTGAAATTATATTTGAAGGTTGATAGGTGTTCACCGAAGTGGGTAATATCTTTATTTCTTATGTGTTCGTTAATGCGAACCTGTAGTTTACGGCAAGTTTGTCCAATGTAGAAGTGTTTGCAATCATCACATTTAAGCATGTAAATTCCACTTTGGTCAAGCAGGTTTGATTTTTGTTTGTTGTTTACTAAGATCATTTTGGATTTGTAATTGCTTTTCTAAGCAACACGAATAGAAGGACAGAATTTTTTTTTAAATATTAGAAATTTTTGAAGATATTGGGCCGAGAAATATTGAAATTCATCTTCGTTATTTATTTCTGGAAAGGTTAGTTCTCTTGCAATCTTGTATGTAAATTTCTTATGTATTCTACCAATGAGCTTAGTTCGGTAACCATTTAAAGACGCTAGGTATTTTATATTAATTATCTCTTAATCTCTACTTTTTTTTAAAGGGGGATTTTGAGCGCTCTATGTACAAGACTATTAAATTTTGTTGATTTTGAACAAGTCTTTTTGTCTATAAAACATGTCATTGAATATGAAGTAAAATAATCTGCCGAAAACTCCTGGCTTCCTCGATATTTTAGAAAAGGTCTTTTCTAAAATTTTTATTTTTCTGAAATACAATTGATGCTTTCTGAAATACAATTGATATTTTCTGAATTACAATTGAGGATTTCTGAAATTGAATTGATCTTTTCTGAAATACAATTGGAACAGGTGTAGTCTTTAACATTTTTTGAACTTGGTGGTAAATTCTATAATTCTATGACTGGACTAAAAAAGTGAAAAAGTAACAAAATCTTTAAGTTATACAACATTCTACTGGGTGAGCTAAAATGATTTTGGTCAATTCAAATTTCCCGCCTAAAAATCTGGGTAATTTGTTCGCTTCAAGTTCATAGTAACACAAAATTTATACCAAAATTATAACAAAGTAATTAGACTACACAAAAGCAGAGGCGTAGGTCGAATTTTTACCGTTGTGTCAATACTATGGATTTTTGAATTTAGTTATTTTGCCTTTTGTTTCATAAACATCAGTTTTTATCAAAACTAGTTTAGATAAATCTTTGTTTTGTGTTAGCATCCACCTCGAAAATGAAGGTCATTATTTTCAACATTTGACATTTGTTGTAAAATTTGAGAGCTAATTCTACGTTTTTATTTTCAAAAACACAAAATCTTAATAAATAACTTAAATTTGTTTGTTTGTTTAGAATTCTTGATTTTTTATGGTTATTATTTTCAATTTGGAAAAAAATATTTGCTACGTCTTTGGAATACTAGGGGGTTTTCTTTTTAAAATTTTAGTTGTACCAACCTGTTTATTTGGTTGCCTAAATATCAAACCACAATAATTTTAGCTCACCCTGTATTAAACCTGAATAGAACCAAATAAAATTTAGTATTACTTTTTATGGTGATGCCAAATCTAAGCAGGCCCAATCATTTTTCTTGATAAACTGAGTACTGTACCAAATTTAAAGTAATAAATTCAAAACATGAAAATTTATTGAGTATAATAACAGACGAGTGCAAAATATTTTTACATACCAAAGTTGCATCTTTAAAAAATATAAATCAATTAAGTTTAAATTGATTATTTCAAAACTTATTGGACTAATATTATTCAGTTAAGAAAATATCTCATTTTTTAAAGAGAATGTCTGAGCTTTCCTCGAGTACCCCTCAATATTTAAAACAATCGTCATAGCAGCAGTTATTTCACAAATTCTCA
The DNA here is from genome assembly GCA_963971135.1 of Stenus bimaculatus. Taxonomy (NCBI): domain Eukaryota; kingdom Metazoa; phylum Arthropoda; class Insecta; order Coleoptera; family Staphylinidae; genus Stenus; species Stenus bimaculatus. The sequence goes on along the minus strand of OZ020180.1, from coordinate 63,288,875 downwards.
ATCCGATTACTGTGATTAGATGGCAAAACTGTTAAAGGAATGAGAAGAGTAATTTGCACCTCGTTCAAACTAAATTAATGTACTTGAGATTCATTAAGAGAATTTTTACCGTTATTTAACAAAATATATGACCAAAACGAACAATTTTAAATTTTTTTTAAATCCCAATTTTTAAAGGGATGATTTTGACGAAGACTAAATTTTTGAAAGTTTTATCCTTCTTAACCAATATACATGTATGTGGTTTTTTTCTTTCAAGGGTTGGTTTCTTTGGTCCTATGAACAAATATAAAATTAGAACTAAATAATCTTTTGTAGGATTGGGTGTCTAAATTCACTGGATTAATAAATAGTTACAAAAGTAGTAAAGAGTACTTCGCAAGAAAGTTGATCTTAATCACGGAGAAGTTTACAAGATTAAATGCATCTTTTAGTCGATATTCGACGTTTACATAAATGTGGAAATTGGGGTATACGGAAGGTTAAATTTTAACTAGTATGTTGATAGGATTAAAAAATAATTATATATTTTTTTGGAATTCGTATACTTTGATTTAATAATAGTTCAGTCGGTATGTGGCTACATTCGAAATTTACCTGTTTCACGACATTTAATAATATCACAAAGTTTTATAAGTTTCCCAAGTTATACAAAATGATTTATAATGAGTTGTCAAAAGTTTAAAGATGGTTAAGTGACTTTTAAATTTTATCTTAAACCTTTAACATACGATCATATAAATGTATCAACAGAAAGCATGCAAAATATACACAATGTTCCTTTTAAAATACTCTTAAAACAATAAAGTACAGAGCCTTCTGTAATACTTTACTTGCTTTAACAAGTAATTTCTGGTCATGTTAGTATATTTCATATCTAGGTGAAAAAGTAGCCGCCCTAAAACTATAAAGAAAAACTTTTAACAATCCAATTAAATTTAAGTAAATATATCAAAAATATAAATTTTTGTTAGAAAATTATTATACAATAACTAATTGCATGTTCTTTTTTTCAATAAAGCAAATGGTAATTTTTTTCGAGTAATTCATTTCAATTGTATCCAAAACCAGTATTAACGAAAACCCCCTTTTATTTTCATTAATGAGACATAAAACAGGATTTAAAATATGATACGATTTTCTTTCCACTTAAATAATTAATGATCCATTTAGATTGAAAAATTAAATATATTTAATCGTAATTTTCATTCTTAAATAAACGCAACCTTCTTGAAAGCTTTATAATTTTCCCAATTAATCATCAAGTAAAATGAACACATTTATTTGTTTAAAAATATAATTCGGTTTATCGGTACCTTAAAGGTAATATTAATTAAAATTCAAATTAAAGAAACTTTGTCTTTTGCAGGATGAAGAAGAATGAAAGCGAACCGCCGGAGGCAGGTGGATCGACTTCAAATCAAGCATTTTATGAATCGAAATATAATTTTAAAATAGGAATTTACGGCTGGAGGAAAAGATGTCTTTACGTGCTGATACTAGGGCTGCTAGTAATGGTGATAGTTAATTTGGCATTAACTTTATGGGTGCTTAAAGTTATGGAATTTTCATCGGTGAGGAAAGTTGTGATTTTATTGTTTTAAAAAGAATAAAAGTAGAGTAGTTTTCTATTATGCGAAGTCTTCCGTATAATAAAAAATAAGCTAATAATTAAAGAAGTCTTATAATGAAAATATTATAAAAGGTAGGAATTGGGATAATGAGTTGTCGTATAAAATCTCTTCTTAAAATTATTCTGGTAATTATATCCTCGAGCTTATTTTTGTTTCAAGAAGGCCGGGAAAAATATGAAATATAAATAGGCGAAAGAGCGAAAAAGCCTTTCTAAATTTTCGTAATTAAAACTTCTTTAATTGCGATGCAACAGTTGTTTCGAATCGCCTTTGATTTAACTATATTATGTATTCATGAACGGAGCTCTTGAAAGAAAACGCTCTACAAAAGAATTAAAATGCATTTTTTATAAAATTATAATTAATACCAACTTGACCTAAAGTTTACTTGTTTTTCCTTTATTCTTTATAATTGGCCTTAATTACAACATGGCTAATAATTATTAATTAACCTTAAAATTAGTACATTTTACATTATTTGATATTAATTCGGCAATAACTTTGTTTATAGGAGGGCATGGGACAATTAAAAATAGTCGCAGGAGGATTAAGATTGGAAGGAACGGCGTATGTTCTTGATTCTCTCATTGCAAGCAGTATACGATCGCGAAGAGGAGAGCCTATTGTGATTGAATCCAGTCGGAATCTCACCCTGACCACAAGGGACGAGAATGGTTTATTGGATAATTTAATTTATTTAGGTACGTCCCTTTATTTTAAAATTCATACACAAAGATATTTTACATTCCGCATTACCTCCATTTTAACAGAATAATAGCTGCTTAAATTGAGTTTAAATTTGTGTTGAAACTATCCTGATTTCAAATAATTAAGTTATGTATATTTTAACCCTATGAATTATAAATTTAAACTAAAGTTACTTCATCTTGGTAAATTATATATCAATGTTAAAAGATAATCACCTGTATTCAACGACCGTGATGAAATTGCTAAAGACGTCGTTAATGTTAAAGACGTCTCTAAAAAATATTTCTTATGAAGAAATATTTATTAATCATGTCTCTAAATTTTTCATCACGGTCGCTGAATACAGGCTATTAGCTTTGTACTTTCTTCTTAATGATAATTAATTGTATATAAAAAGCTTTTAGGAAGACTGCTAAGAATAATAAAAAGCGAAGTTTCGAAAAACTACCAAGTTTTAAAATCTGCATGGTTTTTCATAGCCACCTTTTCCTGTACGTGTTATATTTTACATAAAATAAGCTTACGCGTGGCCATATTCACCCACAAATTAGTACTCCTGTGAACTAAAAGACCCAAATATTTTACAAAGAACTTTTATGTTTTATGGATATATTCACCCACAAATTAATAGTTCTTTTAACTAAAAGACTCATACAGTTTACATAGATATTTTAGTTAATAGCACTATTATTTTTGGAGCTAAATATAACCATTATTTAATCGACGCAATAAATTTCATCGAAATCATTTTTTCAATTTCTACTGGTTTATAGAAATTACCGTTTCATCGATAGATTTATTCAACTAGGAAATTTTATCGATATTTCATAAAAAATCTACTGCTGCGACTACACTTTGTCAATGCATTTTCATGAAGATAGCTGTTTTAATACTACCATCATTTTATTCACATAAACATTTCTTGAAACGTTAGAGTCTATGAAACAGAAGTATTTATAAAAATGTCGATGAAACAAAATGGTACTGTTTAAGAAAGATTGCAGTGTATAAAGTGATTTTGTAGAAAAAAACGGAAATGATTGTGTCAGTAAAATTGTAATCGATAGATATATTTTTTGATTTCTTAAGGTCGTTTTAGACGTGCACAATTTGTTATAAAATTTTGTTGCCAAACCGACTCAACTGCGCAATGTGCAGTTGCCAGTGGCGGATTATCGCTCAGGCGCATGAGGCGCGCGCCTGTGGCCTCCACATTTTTTTACCAGTCATGGTCGTTTTTGAAAACTTCTATTCAAATAAACCATAAACCTAACAAACTAATTATACAAAGGAGTTTTTCTTTCCAGTTCCAGACAAGTTGACTTTAAAAAAGATTCTCTTTCTGAAATTTCTGAGACCCACCTTCTAAAATTTTGTCGGTTCGAACGAACCAGTTATACATATAGAGGGTGTCCCAAAAAGAAGTGCTCAGAAGAATATCCTAGACAATAGACGAGGTTTCATCAACAAGAAAACTAATACCCAGGACCAGTTTTTTTGATGGGTCATTGAATTTTGTTCCTACAAAAAATGTTGTTAATTCGAAATTTTGTTGTAGTTCATAAACTATTTGATCATTTTAAAAGAAATAAGTTGAAAAGTCAAGCTAATTAATGCCACTTTGGCTTGAAGTTAAAAAATATCATCAGAAGAATGTTTTGATTGAAAAAAAATTCTTCTTTCAAAAAATTAATGAGATTTCACCTTTTTCTTGATATTTTCACTATCTTTGAAACAAGCCCCATAAAGGTACCATTTTTTATATCCGTAAAACTTCACATTAAACTCTGTCAATTAAGATTTTCTTCTGAACATTTCTTTTTGGAACACCCTGTATAATTTAGTTTCTTCTTTAATTTTAACTTTTGGTTATATTTTACAGTTCATCAAATTCCATGAATTTTTTTGAAAAAGAGAAAAACGAGATGTTTTTCCAAAGTATCTGGAAATGCTTCACCTGCCATTTTTTTTTAAATTTCCCCTATGGCGCTATATTCAAATTTTGCACTTCTAAGTTTTCCTTAAACTAACCCCTGAAACGTCTGAAACTGATGTCAACTAAAAAGGTCATCTTATTTTATTTCTAAAAAATAGCGGTCTCAAAATCAGGTTGCGCCTCAGGCCTCCAAATGGCTTAATCCGCCACTGGCAGTTGCATCTGAGTCGCTTTGGAAACAAATATTTGGTAACATTTTAGCCCGTCTAAACAGGCCTTTAGATGCCCGCGATAAATTTTCCGTCGAAGATAATAACAGGAAATAGAAAACCCATCCCATTTTCAGCGAATTACTGATAAATAATGCAGACCGCTAGAGTTTGGGAGGAAAAATCATGATTAATCTCGAAATCGAACATTACGGGCAATTATGGGCACCAGGATATCTATAGTTTCCTCTGACAGGTTTTCAATTTTTTGTATGATTTATAAGGTAAATTAATTAGGCTACCATTTAACATATTTTTATGTTTTGCAACTTTATGCAGAAATAATTAGAAGTGCCCAAAATTAAGGTACTTGTAGGTCATTATATTTTTTTTCATACATTGTGAATTTTTTTTCCAGTTGTCAGAATTTAGTGGAACGATTTTGAAATCTTCTATAGAAAACGTATTTAAAAAATTGTTTTGCGCTTGCGTATCTCGTGGTACCCATGAACTTTTATATTTTTCAATTAGGAAATCACTCTTAATTTGATATTGGGTTTTCGTGAAAATTTGGTCCAGTAATTAATATTATACTGTTGAATGCATGTGTGTAAATACTACAAAAATATACATTTGTGAAAAATATTAAACTTATCTGTCCTCGAAGGGGACAAAACTGCCTCTTGGAATTAATTAATTTTTGCACGATTAGATAAAGATGTCTGTGCCTTCTGTCTAATGCTTCTGTCTTCTATTAATTAAAGTAGTTTTGGTTACCTATAGCTTTTTTTAAATTATCAACGTTAATATAAGCAACAAAATGGTTGGAAATAAGAAAAATTTCTTTTCAATCCAAAAGAAATTGGAAATTTTTCAGAAAAAATAGACCAATATACCAATGCAATTTGTGAAGAACATTGTGTGCATATGAGTGTTATTACCAAGATCCAAGATCATTCAAGCGCAAGCAAGCAAAAATTCAATGCAAGCATATGTTTTATATTTGTAAAAAAAGATTTAGAAACGAAGAATTTTTCTCTAAAAGCTCTCATTCTTCTGAATAATACATATTATTGAATAATATCACTTTTCATTGCAATTAAAACGTGTTATATTTTGTTATAGAGATGAGTTTTTAAATTCCCTGGTAGTAAGAATGATTGAGGCATTGAAAAAAATAAATATACGATCTGCAATGTTTATGATTTCCTGGCCATCCCGTTTCGAATCAATTTTTGTGACTCTCTAAACATTAAAAATTTTAATACACATTTTGGATCAATTTGATACCGATGCTGATGATATTCCGTTAGCTAATCTATACAGAGTGTGCCAAAATTCAGTTTTCAGGACATATTTTTTATTTTTGTCCAAAAATCTTTTTTAGATAGTCATTTGAAATCCACCTTTCTATTTTCTCTTTAATTTTAAGCCATTCAGATCCGTTAATTTTAACGCAGGAATTTTAAAACACTCTTAGTTTAAAAACAGGCCACACTGTTCGTAGATAAAATACTGTTTTAAAAAAGCTACAAGGCAAAGAAAAAATCCAAAGCACAATTGATTTATATAATGAATACATATATTAAAATAAAAAAAAAACTATACAGCGTTACCCAATTTTTTTTGTAATTTTGTAATTTTTTTTTGTAATTTTAGTACTGCTATAACTTCTGAAGGAGTCGAGGAAAAACGATTGAATTTTTTCCTCCCAAGGTCTTAGCAGATAGAAATTAGGCATGTCCTTGTTGCTAAGTCGAATTTACCTTAGCGTTAGAAGGAACCCATCTATGAATTTTTGCACACTAATTATACCTAGTAGAAATAGATTTAAAGGATTAATTTTTAGTAGGGAAATGGCTACGTTAGTTTAATTACCTGGAGGAAACCTAACGTAGCCATTTCCCTCTATTGTTGTGAGGAATTAAAATTGTTCACATAATCCCTAGGGATTAAAGTCTATTGTGTCTTGTTTTAATTTTTATGAATCTGAACATTGTTATTTATTATTGATTTTTTAACAAATGAAACTACAACTAAATATTTATGCTTATAATAAATGCGAAAAAAAATTGTGGTGATTTTTGAAAAAATTGAAATAACTTTTTAAGGAAGCATTTTAGGACAATACTTTATACAGGGTATTCCGTTCATGGTTCACCAAACGTCTAGAAACTAGACCAAATTTAATCGATAAAAAATCAAAAGAAGGGGAATATATAGCTACATCCCTTTGATTTTTAAGTAACCGTAATTTATTACAAGTCACAAAATCCTTTTTTCAGTTTTTTTTTAATTTTCTCCTAGGTAAGACCCGTTCCGGTTGTGTTTTTTTTTATATTCTGAAACTTGTTCATATTCTCAACAAGCCAGGGAAATTTTTGAAACTCTTTTCCTCCACTTGGTAAAACTTTCTGAAGTTACTTCTGTCAGAAGTAGTTTCAAGCATAGTTTGTCAATTAGGCTATAAAGGATACCTGATGGAATGCCAAATATTTTTAAAAAGTTTCATGTCTGCCGACTGTGCTCAGCATACTTCTTTTAGGAGTAACTTCAGAAGGCTACAGTAAGAGAAGGAAAAGAGCTATGGTTTCAAAATTTTCCCTGATTTGTTGTAAGTATGATGAACTTTCAGAAAACTTTTTTCTCTTAATTTTCTTTTAATTGTACGTATATTGATTAAACAGTAATTAGCGATTTCTTAACAAAAATTGGTGACCTAAAATTCAAAATGCTGTACCTCCATAACTAAAAAAGATATATCCCTACTTTTTTCGTTATTTGTCGATTAAATTTGCTCTAGTTTCTAATCTTGACGTTTCTTGAACCACGTATGGAACACCCTGTATTTCAAAAATGGTTATACGCACCAAAATCGATACCTCTGATTGACGTTTAAGTTGGCTTTAAATTTTTTTAATTTTCATAAAGCACCTTATCGTTTTTATATGGGTTTTTAGGAAAAAATAAAAATACACTGAACTTATCAAAATAAACTAATATGCTCCATACTTCTAATATGAATTTATAAACGGTTTTATTAGATTTTACATCATTTAAAAAATATATTTTTTACTGGGTAACATCTAATGCAAAAATTCAAATTTTGACAAATTGGAGAACATTTGTTGAGATAAGCATTATTTTTAATTTACGTTTAAATTGAAAGACAGGTGATAATTTTAAATTTTAATTTTGACGCTTAAAAGTGTGAGCAGGTAAAAATTTCATTGTGCAAATAAGTCTTGCGATTTTCTGTAAACATTATTTTATTTTTATTAATTTGATCCCGTATTATTACAAATCTTATTAAAACTATTAATACTATTACTAATGAATTTCAGATCTCCAGGGAACTGGAGAAGTCTTTTTTTAAGAAATATTTTTAAAATGCCAAAAAAACGGCAACCGAGCAATAATTGTTTCCATATGCGTATATTTGAGTTAAAAATAAATGGTGTACAAAGAAGTCTTTATAAATTTGTATTTAATTGTATAATTTTTATTGTATTAATTTTGATAATTCCAAGTAAAACCTTAAGATAGGTACCCAAAATTACATTATTTCATAGAAAACTATAAGATAGGTAACCAAAATTACATTATTTGATAGAAAACACCGACATCGTTATCGAATTGTGCAAAAATTAATTAATTTTAAGAGCGTTTTTTGGCCGAGAACAGCGACTATCAAGGTTAATATTTGCACACAATTCTATATTTGACTGATGTAGTATAAGTTTCGTTGTTGGAGGAAATCTACCCAAACTCAATAAGATCCTTTTAAGTACTTATAAATAAATTAAATATAATATGGTGCAGTTATTCATTTAAGGATATATCAACTGAAATAATTGAAAATTTCCTCAAAAATTAGTATCTGGCGATTTTTCTAGTGTAAATGTAAATCAATGTACATTTTTGCTATTTGGCTAGACTAAAGTACGATTTTTGAAGCACAACATTGGGAGCTTATTTCAAGAGTTAAGAAGTCGGTTAAATTTAACTAAAGTTGCGTATTTTGTGCTGAAAAAAAATCTAACTTGTCATTTTTTGTAGTTCTCAAAATATCGCAAAACAACTAAAGATGTATATTTTCGATTTATTATATTATTTCTTCATTTGAAAACCAATTTGGGCTATTCTAACCAAAATATTGTGTACACACTTTTCAACGAGGAATTCAAAAATGCTATTACATTTGCTCCGTCACTTACGAAACCAAATTAAGAATAAACTTTTTTCTTAAAGAACATATTTTATTTAAATCAGGTTTTTTTTACATTATAATTTGTTTGACTCTTTTCATTTTTATAGGTATAGAAAAATCATTTTTTTTAAGGAAATGGAATAAAATGAATTTAGTTTATAACCAATTGTAGTAGATTTTATTAATAAAATACTTCCCTTAGTAATCTGATATTTCGCTTCTTTTCAAGTTTACAACTAACATAAAATATTTTCCTCAATTTAAGCGATTTCGTGCTATATCTTCAAATAAATGATCCGATGACTGAGCTTATACAGGATGCAGGATTTTTGATCCAGCACCCTGAATATGGTGAATTGTTTCCTTAAAAACCCATGTAAATTAGTAATATTAAAAAAGAAGCTATTACAAAAACTGTAACTAAAATTTAAAGATATTAACTTCTAGTCATGTTCTCTACTCTTATGAACATATAGGGAACTTTATTTTGATAATACACATGCACTCACAAGTTACAAGTGTTACATTAAACTATGCACTTGTGTCCTGCTTATTTAAATGCCACTTATCTAGTGTAGTACTTCTACGTTGAAGCTGCTTCCAAAAAGGTTTCATTATACATGCAACACATGCAGTGCATGAACATCGGTCCTGAGCAAATAGTTAGAGTGTTAGTATTCTTTTGAAGACACTAATAGACTAATATTATATTGTATTAACAAAGTTAACTAAACATATTGTTTAGGACAACAAAGAAAAAAATAATATCAACTATATTCGTTATAATGTATATACAGGATGCCCCAAAGACCTTTCAGGGATACTTAAAAAAATAGTCCTCTTGGCGAATTTACCAAGATATTAAGAGACAAGGTTGGAAATTCGACTTTTTTTTTAATTGAAAATTATGACAGGTAATTTTCAATTTTAAAAAATAATTTTAAAGATTTTTCCAAATTCGTGATATTTTTCTAGGTATCTCTGAAGGATCCCCAACAAAATAAGGAGAGCTTATGCGCGTGTTCTGGGACACCCTGTATTTTAAGTAAATTTTATTTTATAAAACATCAAAATAAAATCTGATATTATTTTAACTTCCGTACCCCTTATATATTTGTATGGTAATTTCTAATGTTTTTAATAATTAAGCAATATAATTATTCGAAGCGATAACAATGAAACTTCAAGTTCTTACCTAGATGTTATATTTTTAGGAAATGACCGTTTCGAGTGCCTAGCGAACAATTTTAAAGTAATGGACGATCGGGGGATTGTTTTATTTTCGGCAAGTCAAGAGGAAGTCGTTGTAGGCGCTGAAACATTGAAAGTGAATGGCGAGGGCGGAACGTCGTTCAGCGGATCCATACAAACGCCTCTTGTGCGAGCAGAATCTGGATTTGACTTAAGGTAACTTAAAAATTGTAAAAGTTTGTAATTATTAAGACATCTGCTTTTAACGCTTCTTGCATATTAATTCCGTCTTTCTTATAAATTTTATGGGAATCTGTAGCGGTCTAGCTACACTTTCATCCTAAGCGCAATCTGTTTCCCCTATTAAATTGGCCGAGATCCTGGCCGTGTTCCTTTTATGACTTAGTGCTGCATTTCTTATGTCAGACTAGGACGTCCAATCCGCAACAGATGTGCTACCACTCGTATAAGATATATGATATACTAGAACAGTCAAAATGCAAATTCAACTACTTTATCACGTTTTGTTATTTTTATACATCTATCCTGACGCTACGCATTCCACGGTCATTCTTTATAATGTAAAATGCAACCGCAAGCTATTCGTAACGAGATATAAACTGGATAGCCCCTAATATATATTCCATAAACTTGAAACTTGGGGTTGAGATAAAAACACTTTCCTGATCTTCTAAAATATTATCATAACGATATACATTACAATAATCTTATATTCACTTGTAACATCCTGCATACCTATTTTCCTAAATAATGTAGCTAATTACATTTTCAAAATATATTTCAAGTATTAAACATTTTAATAAAGAAAAAGTTTTCGTCGTTTTTCACCAAAATACGAGTAAATTAATAATAAAATAATCCATTAAAGTATATAGTTATTCGATATATAATAAAATATATTAAAAAGAGAGGTATCTTCGAATAACAAAAAATATATTTTTGCACTTCCAAACAATAATGAGCCATTTTACTCTCTTAATGGCAGAAGTAAAAGTAACACATTTACTACCAAGTATTCATTTAATCTCTAGGGATTAAAAGTCCCATAACGGTTCATTTAATCCCTTGGTATTAAAAATATTTCGTAGTTACATATTACAAACACAGATGGCGCGCAAGTTTTTAAAAATAATTGTTTCTGAATTCTGAATTATATTTGATAATTTAATACGTAAGTATATTTCTAATATTACTATAATAATTTTTAGGGTTTTTTTATTTGGGAAAGGAATTTATTATAGTTTTTTGTCTTAAATTCAAAAAATTTTATTGACAAGAAATTCTAACCTCTAAATTGTCTTGTATTATTTATTAAGATATCTAATGGTTTTATCTAATGTAGTATGCTAAATGCTTATATTTATACAATTCAAAAGATTTTTGTTAGTTGTTTAAGTTTCTAGAAGATAAACCATAGAATGTTTCATCATCACTCGGAAGTTCATGCAGACTGATCCGTATCGAATCATGGTATAGGTACTTAAATTTTTAATAATATTTAATTTATCATAAATTAACCGATCAATTGATTTTAGATTTCCGATATGCTTCAAAATTATACAAGACTGGAGAAAACAACACAAATTTATTAATAGATATGTACATTTACAAATTACTAAATATAAATATGTACGTTTACTCTAACATTACAATCAATACAATTTGTTAGACCAAATAAAGGAGGTACAACTTGTTCAATTATTTTTTTTAATAAGGTGACAGTTTTATGTTTGGCTCAGTAGTTATTTGCATTCGAAATAACCATTGTCCCAAAATTGAAAACGTTTGTTCAAATAATTAATTGGAAGTGCAAAAAATTTAATATGCACTGCTGGAGCAAAGTGCATTTAATCCTTCGTGTGGTTGTTGCCCTCGACTACGTCTCGGGCAACAATTTCCACACTCAGGATTAAATTACTCACTTTGCTCCCTTGGTGCATAAATAACTATTTTATATTTTGCGTCTATAATGTGTACTTTTCAGCACTCAAATCAGTGTTGAAATAGCCTACATCTACCGCTTTATAACACGCATTATTTATTTTTTCGAAGTTGGTAGCATTGATATGTCAAACAAAAAACAGATAACCTCTAAACCTCACAAAGATAACCTTAAATTGTCAACGTTGCTTAAAGAATGTCTCGCTTATTTATTTAAGGGTTTATACTAGTTTTGGCTCGACTTTTTCATATTAGAAGAACATCGAAATCATTTTTGTAATTGTATTATTTTATTAATTATTAAAAATTGGAGGTAGGCAGTTATAGTGAATTTTTACCTGGTTATCTACTTTGGTTGTGGCCAAATTGCCAAGAACCAAGATAGCAGCGCAAGATGAAGAGTCTTGTTTTAAAAGCAAATAAACAATATATTCAATGTTAGGAATACGTTTACATTTAATTTTTATCGTGGCTTTGAATGGTACAATTATTGTATACGTTGTAATTAATAATTACACTGGAAGTGTCTTTAGAATGAATCGTAAGGCCTGGATAAGCTGTATTGGTATTGGTATTAGTATTGTCATTAGATACAATATTAATATTATGTTCCGTAGTATTATTTTCACAAGAAGTAGAACTATTATTGGTAGAGCACCCAGGTAATGTAATTTCATTCTCCGTTGGTATGAACAGTCTGGACACATTGATTTTGTTTTGTAGAGAAGCGTCAACGTATCCCTCTGCAACACTAGAAGATTTCCACCCTCCATGACGTTTCAGCATTAGTAAGTCACCACCGCGATTTGCCAAATGGGTGGCACTGGATCTTCGAAAACAATGACCCGTAAATGACTCCGGATTAGGCAACTTGAGATAAGCCGCAATATTTCTGGATACTTTTCCCATTATATTTATACCGATTGGAGAATTAATGCAATAACCATTTCTAAAGGTTAGGAAAAATCGCTTATGGGTGACGTTCTTTGGCCTCAGGCTTGCATATTTCTTAATTAACTGAACCCAATTGTTTTCAGATATTATAAATTTTCTTGGGACGTAGTTTTTTGTTTTTGGTATTGAAATTATTATGCAATCTGTTTTAAATTCGATATCATCTATAGAAATATTTATTAACTCCTGCCTTCGACATGCACCGTTATAGCCGATTATTAGAATGACCTAAAATTTATATAAAATCGTACAAAATAAAATATTATACAAAAAAAATCACTCGTACCTTCATAGCAAGATATACCTTGTCATCGGCCTCTTTAATAAACTTCGTAATATGCTCTTCTTCCAAAATATTTGACTTTTTAGGCAAGTAACCTATTGAAGTACGTTTCAATAGACCTTGTAATTTATTAAATTTTGAAATGTCTATATTCTTGTGTAGATTTAAAGAAGCCTTTAACATGGAATAAACGGTCCACAAAGTTGACGATTTGTATTTCTTGCGTTGCAATTCAAAATATGCAAGCATAACATTTTCAGATACACATTTAATATTTTTTTCATCACACCATTCTTCAAATTTATTGTACTGTTTTTCATACAAGTGTCGAGACTTATCGGGTATTAAATTGCTTATTGTGCTTGCTGCTATTTCTCGAATTTCTGGAGGAGTATTTGGTATTTCTTCATCCATGTTTAATTATTAGGATAATTTAAAGTAGTATTATTTAAAAATTCAATTAAAAACTCAAACTTCAAATAAGCTGTCAATTTGAAAATAAATGAATAATTGTTACCAACTGTTAACTGTTACCAACTTATAGAAAATTAATAAAATAATTGTACATCGAAATTTATTTATTTTGTTTAAAAAGGGCGCAAAATATAAAAAATAGTGTATGCAACTCGTTCATAAGTCATTTATTGCACTTGTCCTTTAAAACACTCGCCGCTTTGCGGCTCGTGTTTTAAATTTGGACGCGTGCAATAAAATTTGACTTATGAAACTCGTTGCATAATATACTATTATATAAGCTAGTGCACTTTCGGATAATAATCCATCATCAGGCTAAAAGAAAATGGTTAAATAACACAAAATATTATAAAAAATTAAATAAATTACCAATAAACATAAGGAAAAAGATGAAAAAGATGTTGTATAATAAAAAAGAATATTTTTGAGTGACAAGTTCAACTATATGAAATATACTAATATGATTTAATTAAAATAAAAAATATAAAATAAACAAATAAAGTAGTTAAAAAGTAATTTTATCAAAAAATTTAGTTGATGCAAAATTATCAATATCATTAAGGTTATTTCCTTTTCGTTTTGACAAATTTATTTCAAAAGATTCAGCAAAGTTTAGTTTCTTTCCTTTATCTAAATTATGAAGAATTGTAACAAAAGATTTAGGTTTAAAATTATGGTCAAAATTATTGACAAGTACTGCAAATTTAGAATCTGTTTTAAACTTGCGAATTGAATTAAAATGTTCTTTAATTCTTACTTCGAAATTTCGTCCTGTTTGTCCACAATATTCCGCGCCACAATCACAAGTTAATTTATAAACACCACTTTTATTTAATTTACTAACTTTATCTTTGTTATTGCCTAAAATTTGTTGCATATTTATCGATCGACTATAAGAAAAATTAAATTTCTTATTATTGTTGGATTTGTTAAAAATATTTTTAATTCTAAATGAAAGATGATTAATGAATGGGATCGATAAATATGGTGAATTAAATTCAAAATTATTTGAAAAAATGTTCATTTCTTTTAAAAAACAAGATTTTTTCATTGTGTTAAATGTTTTAATCAAAACATCTTTTGGGAAATGATTAGTGAAGCCAATATAAAAAATTATCTCTAATTCATTTCTAAAGTTACTATAATTTAAAGAAATGTTAAAAAGTCTAAAAAATGAAAAATTAAAAAATGCCAATTTATGAGAAATTGGATGATTTGATAAATAGTCAATACAGTGATCTGTATGAGTTGGTTTGCGATAGATACTATAATTTAAATTGTTGGATTCTGGATTTCTAATAACCAAAATATCTAAAAAAGGAATAGACAAATTATTTTCTAATTCGTAAGTAAATTTAATTTTTGGATGTATAGAATTAAGGAAATTAATAATATTACAGATATTTGCATCCTTCTTAATTATACAAAAAACATCATCAACATATCTTCCCCAAAATAAACATTGATTCTCAAATAATGTGTTAAAAAAAATCAAACTTTCAATGTGGTTCATAAAAAGATCAGCAAAAAGAGGAGAAAGTTGATGACCCATTGCTAATCCAGTTTTTTGTATATAAATATCATTATTAAACATAAAGAAATTTTGGTTAATAGAAATTTTAGTTAATTCTGAAATGGCTTCAGCTATATCATCATCTAAATTTGAATCATTGATATAGTTATTTAAAATTTCTAAACATTCATAAGGTGGAATAGAAGGAAATAAATTAATAACATCAAAAGATATTAATACAACCTCTGAATAATTAATATCTTTTATTAATTCTAACCTATTAATAAGGTCCTTTGTGTTCTTTAAAGCATATTTGAAACTAAAGTTAATATTTTGCTTTAAGTATTTATCCAAAAAGGAGGAAAGTTTATAAACAGGAGCACCAATAAAAGATACAACTGGACGAATTGGAATATTTGGTTTGTGTATTTTAGGTAAACCGTATAATTTTGGAATAATTGGATTCATTAAAATAATTTGATAAGATTTATATAAATTTAGATATGCAAATTTTTGAATTGTATGTTTTAATGAATCATTAAATTTCTTAAAAAATGAAATATTTACTTTCTCAAAATCACTTGATAAAATAAAATCAAAAACTTTTGTTTTATAATCATCCTTATTCATAATAACAAGACAATTTCCCTTGTCTGCTTTATTAAAACAAATATTATTTTCTAAGGATTTCATCTTAATATCATCAATAGTATTTCTATCAGGATATACTTTATTTATAGAAATAAACTCATTAATGATATTAGAACAGTTATTAATAGAATATTCGTTATTGATTAAATTACTTCTATCTAATGCAATTGTAGTATCAAATAAGAAATTTTTAATATCACTAACATTTTTGGGTAAATTTGGTGAAAATTTTAAACCTTTATTTAACAATATATTTTCATTCTCCGAAAAGGAAACATTAGTAAAATTCTTAACCCTTGGGTGGAAAGAATGAAGATTAAAATTAAAAGGATTAAAATTAGAAATAATATTTGTAGAATTGTAATGAAAATTGTGGTAATTTTTGTAATTAAAATACGAGTACATTCGTCAAATTGCTGACCGCTTTCAAACCTTATTCGAGATCAAAAGTCCTTCATCAGAGCTACAAGATACATATTATAATTAATATTCTTAAAGTTAATTTATTGGTTAAATTCAAAATATTTTATTTTATAATATTTAAGTTATTTAGATCTGATCGTAGATTTATTATTATTTTTTTATTATTTTTATTCTTTCAATAGATTCTTTTAAAAAACGTTTTCTTAGATTTTCTTCTTACCTAATATTATGTTTTTCATATCAAAATCAAATTCGTGCTTATTTGACAAAGCATAATTGGCTAAAGTAGTTTATCCTTTTTTTTAAGTACCTTTGCAATCGCTTATACAGGGTGTTCCATCCGTGAATCACCAAATGTTGGGGTCAGAAACTACAGCAAATTTGATTGAGAAAAAATAAAAAAGTGGGGGTCTATCTTATTTAGTTTTGGAGTTACAGCGTTTTAAATTTTAGATCACCGATTTTTTCAAAAATCATAAAATCGCTGATTATATTATAACCAATGCGAATAGGTATGTAAAAACATCATTACGAAGGTAAAACCAACCTCTTTCAATTGATAACCATAGTTACACAAAAATAGTTATTAAAATATTGAAAAAAAATCGAAAAGAATAAAATATATTTTTTTTCAGTTTTGTAAATTTTCTCCATTAGAAAACCCATTACGGTTGTCTCTTAAAGTTGTTCGGATTCTAAACAAACCTGGGAAGCTTTTGAAACTATGGCTCTTGTCTTTCACTTAACAAAACTTTCTGAAGTTTCTTCTATGAGAAGTAGTCTTGAGTCTTGAGCATAGCTTGTCAAATAGGCTGTACGGTTTGTTAATAGAAATGTTTCTCAATTATACTATAAATGACACATCTTGGAATGCCAAGTGTTTTATGGTTGTATACTGTTTCATTGACAATACACTTTCATCAACATAGTCTTTTCATCGAATGTAACTTAGTCGACAGACTGTTTTATCGACACACACATCGACAACCCGTTCGACGACACTTCCTTTTCATCGACAAATATTTTCTTCAACAAGGACCATTCATCGACTCTATTTTTTCATCGACTCAGACGTTTCATCGACATTAACTTTTCATCGAGAAAGTTTTTCTTCGACAAGGACGTTTCATCGATAGTACCCTTTCATCGACATTACCCTTACATCAACAACTGTTTCATCGAGACTACCTTTTCATCGACATACAATTTTATTGAGATTACCATTTCTTCTACACTACCTTCGACACTACCTTTTTATCGCAAAGACATGTTTCATCGCCAATATTATTTTAACGACACAGGACAAAGACGTTTAAAAGTAGTAGATTTTATATGTTAATTATTTTCACTGGTATCAAATATATTAAAAGATAGTGTCGATGAAACGTCATTTTCGAAGAATTGGTAATGTCGTTGTCGATGAAGAGGTAGTGTCGATGAAACGGTTATCGATGAAAATGTAATGTCGATGAAAATGAAATGTTGATGACACGTTAAATGTTACTATCCATGAAACACCCTTGTCGAAGAAAAGGTTTGTCGATGAAAAGGTAGAGTCGATGAAATGGTTGCAGTTTCGCGCCGATGTAAAAAACTCAGGAAACAATAAGTGATGGGAAACATCTATCGTTTCAAATGTTTCCCTGATTTGTGGAGAGTATGAAGAACTTAAAAAAAAAACTCACAAAAATACAAACTTAATGGACCTTATCTTGGGAAAAACTATTCAACATTTTATCAACTATTTCCGTACCAATTGAGGATGGTTTTAGCTTTTTGGTGATATTTTTTTTAATTCTACGTATAATTGGTTAAAATGTAATTATAATGAAAAGGAGTACCTCGAGTATGCAATTCAATTAATAATGAAAGACTTGGTGTACACTTGGTGCCTTTATTATTGCATATAATTAGAATGAAATTTATGTCAACATGTTTCGGGTTTCGCCATCATCAGGACAAATTGTCAGCATGAAATACAAAAACGACGTGAATCATAAAACAACGGTGGAAACAACTGTCAACTGTCATTGTTCGCTTATTAATTGGTGATTTGTTTGTTCTTTTGCAATCAGTATTTTGTAGTTGTGCTATCTCCAATTAAATCACTTTTATCTGTTCATGTATACTTTTGTCACAATTACGTTATTGACGAGATTTTTGATATTGTGTGCGTTTGTTAAGGATTGTTTTCCATGATTATGATTCACGTCGTTTTTGTATTTCATGCTGACAATTTGTCCTGATGATGGCGAAAGCCGAAACTTGTTGACATAAATTTCATTCTATTATATGCAATAATAAAGGCACCAAGTGTACACCAAGTCTTTCATTATTAAAATGTAATTAGTGATTTTTTACAAAAATTGGTGACCTAAAATGTTGTAACTTTTTTCTTTTAATATTTTTTAAGCTTTATCTAAATTACCATTTACGAAATTAGGATGACAAAAAATTCTCTGGATTCTAATTTTAAAATTCTTACCTTGATTCTCACGTATTTACAAAATTTCCATAAAAGAGACCTTTTGTTCAACTTCTTCTTCGTAGGTAAACGAAAATGTTCAACCAAGCTTTTTAAAACTATTTTCAATCAATTGATGAAAAATGATGAAAAAATTGGTAATGTAGGGTAACCCATGGCTGTGCCAAAAAAAATTTCATACATTTTATTTATGTTAAAAGTAAAAAAGTTTCCTTCAAAAATTAAATTTGCAATTTTTTATTTATTGGTATTTTATGTCATTCCTTTCATAGTTTATAGTGTTAAATACTAACAATAAGTCCTTTGAAACATTTATGAATAACGGTGTTACATTAAGTAAGATAAATTTATAACTTTTCTAATAAAAATTACTTCAACTTCAACAGTTTTTTTAATGTTGTACTTCAATGTTGGTATCAAGTTGTTAAGAATTTTTGCAATGAGTTTATAAGTAGGTGAACTGACTAAACTTATTACTGGGGGGTTATTTTTGAATCACCCGAGAAGATGTCGCATGCGACTTTCATCATTTTGTCTTTGTCATTTGCATGAAAAAATAAGAGTCTGTCCTTCTAATGTTGAATGCAACTTCATGTCGACAATTTCAAAATTAAGCCCCCTGGTCTAAATTTTAAATTGCTTACCTCCTTATGAGTCTGTGGTAGTCCATAAGCATTAGGTGTGACTGCATTGTATGTTTAGAGTTTTTTGGCTACTTCGCCTGTTATGTACCCTCCATCAATCAATCACTTGACGATTAATTGTTTTAAAACGGTGTTAAGGGATGCTTTTTTAAACCTTGATATATTTCTTGATCTTTAAACATAATTTTAATTATATCTTGATATTATTTTTCATATTTACTTATTTTGTATAAATTATACTTTTTGGTTGGTACATTTACCTTTTCAAAATAATAAAAACAGTGACAACTCCATTATTGTAATACAGAAAATTCATCGCTTTTCGTTCCATTAATGTATCAACTTTGTGAAAATTAAACTGACCATCAACAACCTACTAATATTTACTGGTTTCATGGTTTGATTAATTTAAATAATTAGGTCTTTTAAACATTTAGGAGTACGTAGGTACATGTATTTACAAAATATTTAATCTTGATTTTTTTGTAGATTGGAGTCGCCAACGAGGTCGTTAGAAATGCGAGCTCCTTCAGGAATAAGCATTGAGTCCAGGGCTGGCGACATAAAAGCGGTGTCACTAAACGACATCAAATTAAAATCAGTAGCTGGGGCAATAAAGCTGGATTCAAGTGTAATTTTAATGGACAAAATTCCTACCGCTATTCCAAGTACCAAACCAAGCCAAAGTAAAAGCCATGATATATTTCAATTATGTATATGTAATAATGGCAAACTCTTCCTAGTCCACCCAAAAAACTTATGTTCTGATGATGGAGAAGTGTGCCGATAGAACAATTAAATAAAAAGCTTTCAGATGCTTATCTTTTATTTTTTTCAGACTTGTGATTGCATTAGTGTTTAGTATAGTAATTTATTATACTTTTATCCAATTTAAATCCAAATTAATATAGAATACCTGTCATTTATATTATATTTCAGTAATACCTTTTTCGGAATACTTATAAATATTTTAAATTATATGTATACAGGGTGCTCTGTTCATGACAGATCAAACCTAACCTCAATATTAGTGGTTTTAGGACACAAAAACTCCTCCCTAATTGGGAACCAATCGAAAACTTATATTTTTTTTCTTCATTTGGCGATTTTTTTAACAATCTTTGTTAAAAATGAATGGTTTTAGCTTTCTAGAGATAATAGCCATTTTTTCCAATCTCTACGTACAATCACGCGCAAAGATATCGAGGACACAAAAGGAATATTCTGACCAAATAGCAAGAATTTGCAATCACGAGATCACACAAAATTTAAAACGACCCGGTCCGCATCTTAAGGCCCATTCATTTCTTTCAATTTTCCTGTAATATCGTGGCTGCGACCGCTTGTTATTGGGTCAGAATATTTCTTTTGTGTCCTCGATGTCTTTGCGCTTGATTGTACATTGACTATATTGTTACATCAAAGTATGATCTATCACGAATGGGGCATCCTGTATTTATAATGACTTCTGAAATTTTTGCAATGAGAAATTCTACTCATGGTTTTAATTTCTATATTTTAAATATAAGTATCTATTAGAGGTACTAGCATGTATTCAGGAACCGTGATGAAAATTTTAGAGACGTCGTTAAAGTTAATCACGTCTTTAAGAAATTATTTATTTATGAAGAAATATTATTTAATCACGTGATTAACGATAACGACGTCTCTAAATTTTTCATCGCGGTCGCTAAATACACGCTACTGTATTTTAGCACTATTTAAATTATAATCTAGTATTTTATTATACTGCTTAAAAATATTAGATTAAATGTTTAATTGTGTGACATAAAAATTTAAATAATAACAATAATTTTAACTTTTTCTACTTTAGATTAATTTAAATAATTAAAAGTAAGTTATTATAATTTATTTTGCTATGTAAAATTGAGTTGAATTTCCCACTTGCATCTGTTTAAAAGTTCTTAACTTTTGTTTATCGAATCATTTCCATATCTGTTTTAGGGAAGTCCAGATTAAACCCGTTTTATAATATATTCGCACATAAAACCCAATTAATTTATATTTTTAATTGAATGGGAAAAATTACATACATGTATATTCTATTCCAAGTATAGAGCATTTACTTATTGATAAAGTGACTTTCCTTAATCAGAATATCAAATGAACTAGTTTATTAAATTGCAAATACTTGACAATAATTTTTGTAAAATAAGCTTGAACACAAAGATTAAATGAAATATAGTTTATTGCCTCAACAAATTAATTATTTAATTTACATAATATTGATTAAAGGTAAATGTATATTATTTGTTTTTTACTGCATTCGCTAATACAAGTCCAAATGATGTAAATACTTTAATTATTTATTACCAAATGTAAATATTTGTAAAAATGTGGTTACAAAACCAGCTGTATTATATTATACATACATTATAGAAACGTTTTATATATAATTTATATATGTATTTATTGTTAGATTCGCCTGAAATGTATAAATATAGTATATGATAACTTATAATGTTTTATTGCTTCCCAATTTCAATTGAATTGAATAAATTGTTTATATTTTACGTGTCTATTGTGTTCCAACAAAATGGGGGAGTTTTTAATTGGTAACACGTAATTCTTTGTTGCAATATAGTTTTCGAAAAATGTTATAAACATTACCTATTTAATTTTTGAATGCAAATATTTTTACAGATAAACAAAAAATATGTACATATATTTTAAAAATAATAATAACTGATAGGATATACTTTTTTTTTTATTATTATTTCAACCAACTTTAAATTTATTAGTGCTTATACCTCGTTCCAAATAAATATTTACAACAATTGCACTGCTAAATTATTGAAATCCAATAATCGCTAATCTGAAAATGTTTACTCTTAAGTAACAAAAACAATATTTTTGTCGGTTCGATGAAAAAAAACACAAATGGAAAATGCGCACAGAAAAAAAGCGCACACGGAAATAAGCTCACGCAGAAAAAAGCGCACACGGAAAAAAACGCACACGGAAATAAGCGCACATTTCACATGGAATAATTAATTATTATAAAACTTATGATTGTATAAGTTTACATTTATTTACGCTTTATGTTAAAATTAATCATTATAATTTAATATGCAGGGCGTAATAAAAATAACGCATAATAGCTGTAACTTTTTAATTTACAGAGTTACATAAAAAAGTTAAATACAAAAGTTTTTCAGTTAATTTTAGAGCATATTTAGTTTTTCTACATCTTTTTCCATTTTGTTCGTATCATAAAAGAAACAATAAATAATATAAGCAGTTAAATAGCACCAGACCAAAATTTCGCACAATTAATTGTAGACGGACTTCAGGCAATTCAAAATTATTTGTTAAATTTTCAAGTTGTGGGCAAATTAAAAGAAGTTCCATATTTTGAATTTCTTTACCACGTGAATAATAAAGTCATAGAAGCCCCAACGTTTCATATTATACCAGCAACGACCAACTGATGTACAAGCTGCTTCACGATAATGTGGCACACAAAAGAAATCTTAAAACAGCAGACGCTTTCGTGCGGCCTGGAAGATCCCTTAAGGCACGTTTATAGTAATAAAGCATTTGATAAAGCAGTAAAGTAATCTTTTCGTAAAGCAAGTAGTAGAGCAATGATCAAAAAGCAAACCAATGTATTTCAAATACGAGCGCGCATAGTGATGCAGCACGATCAATGATGCATTTTCCTAAAGCAAATCGGTTTGCTTTATGGTTTGCTTTATCATGACTCTGATCACTATGCGGAGGTCTCTGATTGGTCGGCCGGCAGCACGCGGTTGCAATTTACTTAGCTAATAATTTAAAATAAACTATTATCCTTATAATAATTATATCGTACTACAAATTTAAAATTTGAATACGTTCGGGGCATAGAAAATTTTATATCTCTTATTTATTTCCAATCCCCTAACCTATTCTAATAAAATAGAATTTAAAGTACGAGAGTAATTACATAGAAATAATTATTTTCAATGCACTACCCTAATTAATACTAAATTATATAATTGCTTTTACATTTATCACGGAATATTTTTAGCGTTCATCACTGGTCTTGTTTTTCAGTATGGCCGGGCATGCTTTGCTTTATTGCTTTACTTCTCATTGCTCTATGCATGACTTTATTGCTCTTTCATTATTACTATAAACGTACCCTTAATCTCGCCCTACCTTTAGTCGGTGGTGGGATTAACCAGGCACTCCCCGACTTTGCGATTCAGACAACTTAGAATTCTCCTTAATTAAGATTCACTCTCAATGCGATGCACGTTGGAAACTCACAGGTGGACGAGACTAAAGGCACGTTTATAGTAGTAGAGCATTTGATAAAGCAGTAAAGTAATCTTTTCGTAAAGCAAGTAGTAGAGCAATGATCAAAAAGCAAACCAATGTATTTCAAATACGAGCGCACATAGTGATGCAGCACGATCAATGATGCATTTTCATAAAGCAAATCGGTTTGCTTTATCATGACTCTGATCAATGTGCGGAGGTCTCTGATTGGTCGGCCGGCAGCACGCGGTCGCAATTCTTCGGATTTTTAGTTAAATTTACTTAGTTAATAATTTAAAATAAACAATCAATTCTAATAATTATATCGTACTATATTCCGTCGCTAAACTAAAACAAACAAATTGGTAATCTGTAAGCAAAAAACTTCGATAGTAAAAGTATAAAAACTAAAATTCACTAAAATATTTTTTTTAAATCTATGGGCAGAATTTTATTAACGAACTGTTTAAATACTTTTCGAGTCCAAACCTAATTCAAGAAATTATAGAAAACATGATCAACTTTTTTCAGAAATTGTGCAAGTACATGTGGTTGGAAGAAACATGCAATAAGATTCCCATCAATGGAAAAAATAAAGTACTTCTTTACAAAATATTTACAATAATACATCATACGGCATACTGTCTTTGCAATGTTTATAATCATATTTCATAACTGATTGAAAATTCTTATCGGTTGAGAGATTTACACAATTCTTGTTACCATTTGTAGCTTAATCAATTAAAAGCTATAATTTTTTTGATACGTTTACCAAATAATCTTCATAAATACTGTGGTTGAAATCACTATAGGGTGTGGGCGTGTCCACTCGCGAGAATCGTATCTTGGCGACAAGTATTTAAAATATTAACTGTCAATTATTGAATAATCCATTATATAGTTATTTGTATTAATAAATTTATTATAAATAAATAAAGGTGTATCTGTATACAAATAACGTTTTTATAAATAAATATTGTAAATATTTATACATTATAATAAATATTGTCAATCAATTTTTTGATTAACGGTCATATTTTTAAACTTTTTTGCCTGATGATGAATTAGTCTTAATTCGAAAGTGCGCTAGCTTGTTTATTTATAAAAACGTTATTTGTATACAGATACACCTTTATTTATTTATAATAAATATATTAACTGTCAGCTATAGCTGTCACCTGCTGTCGGCAATTATCAGTATGCGTTCAGTGGCGTTCCGACTCAAACAGTCACATAAATTAAATTTGTAAAATAATAATGGAAAATATTAAAATAACAGCCAAATTTTTGTATGGGCTAGAGGAGTTTTAGTGTTTGTTTGATGGCGAATAGGCGATGGTCAGTTTTAGTTTAAATAATAATTATAACTTCAAGAGGGTTATTATTCCTTTCTCCTTCATTGTTTTGAGATTTGACGGTAGGCACTAAACCATGGTAACGAAAAACTTTTTTGAATAAAACACGCCCACACCCTATAGTGAATTTTTACCAATACTGTTTTCAGTATGAAGTAGCAGCAAGTGTACGGGCTTTTCTGGAAATTTTATGTAACATGTGTTTCAGTTAAAAGTAGTTGGTAAAGAAATATATTCAAATGCTACTTATTTCATCCTTCATCATACCGGGCTGATTTCTTTTAAAACATCCACAACATTTTTTTAAATAAAATTAATAATTACCAAGATGTATAGTTAGTAATAGCTATAATTTAAACGCCGAGAAGCTTTACTAACAACAAAAAGGCCATAATGCATAAAATATTAACCAATTCTTTTTCAAAAACATAGGTTACGTTTACATTTATGATACGCATAAAGTTAGCCGTGACTGTCAAACCATAGAAAAAATCATGAAAATAATGACGGCAACGTTGTCAGAGTTTTCGTTTCAAATTTCGTTCGTCTGTCGTCTCGGTTGAAGTTATAGAATACCAAAAATCCGCCAAAGACAAAAACGTTGCGACGAAACGGTTTGTCGCCGAAAAACTTCGTCGCAGTTACAGAATCCCACCTAGGAGGTATTGGGAATTTCGACTTGGGATACGCCCTCTGGGAGTTATTTGCTGAAGCTAGAAAAGGTCTATCTTGACATAACCTGTTTTTGTAAAATTTATTTCCGTGCAGTTATAAATCAATTTCCTTGGGTTTATTATTACTATATTAAAATAATAATATTTTTTACAGGCTGTAATTTATTACTTACCCCAAAACAATGTACTTAAGGGGTTAGACCACTTTAGGATTTTAAAAATATTGAAATTTTAAAACAGTCACGGATCAACTTAAAATCGGTTAGAAAAGAAATACAGGAGCAGGATATTAATGTGGAAGGCCAATTGTATGGTACAGGCATCGGAAATTGAAGGTAGGTACATAAAAAAACTTTGAAAGCATTTTTTTCGAAACCATAATTCTCAAATTGGCCGGACTCCTAACTCATACAATTCTTTACCTATTGACTTCAAAATTTAAATGTATATTCAAAATTACATTCTCTATAGAAGTACGTAGGATTTTTTTATTATATTGAATAGATTTTTTGTTATAGGTAATTTTATAGCGATTTTTCATGGCATTTTTTTCTTTTTTACTTCAGAAGGACGCCGTTTTTGCAAAAATCAATATATTAAAAAAATCCTACGTACTTCTATAGAGAATGTAATTTTGAATAAACAGTTAAATTTTAAAGTCAATAGGTCAAGAATTGTATGAGTTAGGAGTCCGGCCAATTTGACAAATATGGTTTCGAAAAAATGCTTTCAAAGTTTTTTTATGTACCTACCTTCAATTTCCGATGCCTCTACCATACAATTGGCCTTCCACATTAATATTCTGCTCCTGTACTTCTTTTCTAACCGATTTTAAGTTGATCCGTGCCTGTTTTAAAATTTCAATATTTTTAAAATCCTGGAGTGGCCTAACCCCTTAAGCAATTATGCAAGTAAGAAATAACACACACTGGTCAATAAAAGATAAACACAATTTTTAAACACAAATAACCTGATCCAAACAGAGCCGCAGTTACTAAAACCAATAAAAATTAAATCGGCGCAAAAATCTTTTATTACTTTTTCCTCCATGTTTTTTTCAAATTTACGTCAAAATAGCGCCATCTATCCGTAGTCGAAATTCCCAATAGTAAATTCATTTTTTAAAAGTAGTTTTTAAACTGTACGGTCAATTTAAAAAAATAATTAAAAATTGTTTTACTAAGCTAAATATTTTTTTTTGTTTGAGGTTGTAAAATTTTCGGTAACAAAATATTTTTACCTTAGTTGAAAAACTAAGTTTATAATATTATTCATTATTTAAGTATTAGGTCGGTATACTTTGTTGTTGCAAAAGGGACAGGCAATATTTATCGATATATAAAAATGTAAAGTATTTATGCCCGTTTTTACCAACGATTCTTAAAACTTAGGCATTGCTTATACAGGGTGTCCCTAAAAGGTCTGTACAAAACGATACCACATACTCCTGAGATCAAAATAAGACGATTTAGCCAAACTTATCTCTATCCAAAAGTGCATTATTAAGGTGCTACAGACCATTAAACTTCTTGAAACTATTTTGTATTTTTTAAAATACTAAAAATCGGCTCATACGTTTATAAATTAATTTGGTATGTGGCTATGTAATGGAAAAAAGTATTTCTAGACAATTTGTTTTTACTTTTTCACGTTATATAAGTGGTCAAAAATAGGCATTGACATGCAAAATTTCTTATAACTTTTTAATGGGCGAATAAAAATTTATAAAACTTTACTTGTAGCTAAACAGTGTAATTATAAACTTTTTTTTCTTACAAAATGTGCCCAAACTTCCTAATTTTCAATGAAATATTTTGCAATTAAGTTAATAATATTAAATTTACACAAAATTATGTTTAATAGTAAGTTCATTAATTTTACTGATTAACATAACCACCTTCCAAATCTCTTGGATAAAAATTTTGTTTAAATTTAATGTTATTAACTTAATCGCAAAAAAATCATTTAAAATAAGGAAGTTTGGGCACTTGGGTCCAACTTCTGGTGTAAATGAAGTTGCATAAAAATGCGAAATGGGCGTAATTCCGAAAGTATTAATCGTAGACCAAATTATGCTAGGTCAATTTAATGGTATTTTTATGGAGAACACGAAAATGCAAAAATATACTGGGTGTTCCATTTAAAATAAGAAAGTTGCCATCCACTTCTGGTATAACCGGAAGTTCCAAAAAATCAAAAATACCTTTATTAGAAAGTTCGCAATTAGATTCCTCAGTAAACAAATTTTCAGAATCAAAAGCATAACCGTTCAAAAGTTAGCAGGGGGGGATTTATTTTATGACCGCACTGTATACAGGGTGAATTTTTAGTACGAAATCGGAAGAAAGATCTTTTATTTTAAGAGATATATCGTTCTATTCTATAACTTAGTGTTAATCTAAATATAAAAAAAATATATATTTTGTTCCATTTAAAAAAAGATGGAATAGCCTGCGCTCCAATTACGAAACATCCAGTATAGACAAAATAATTTCTGGTTATGCGCATCCATAAACTTATCTTCCGATTTCGCACTAAAAACTCAAATAATAAAAAATACCTAGCAACTAGCGCTATAAGCAATGCCTAAGTTTTAAGAATAGTTGGTGAAAACGGGCATAAGTGCTTTATATTTTTATATATCGATAAACATTGCATGTGTCTAGCTGCACTAAAAAGATAAAAGCGATTTGCAATCGCTCCAGTTCTAAAATAGAGTCAATGTGAACGTCAGCGTCCTTCCTATTTCCTACCCCCACGAGAGTAAAATTCACACGTCGTGATTTTTCTCCAACACAATAAAATTCCTTCTTATTCTCATGGCATGGAAAGTAATAACTTTCTCATGAAACATTTTTTAATTTTTATAAATATTAGACTTTCCTAACTTTAAAGTATGTATTTGAAAACGTAAAGACACTTTTTTAACACAGATAAATCTTCTTGAAATTTCAAAACTGGTTAACGTTATTATGTATAAGGTCGGCATTTAATGAATTTAGAAAATATTTTTAACAGTTTTTTTACTGCCAACATACTCAAAGATAACATTTTTTGAGACTGAGCTTAAATTTTATATAGGATACAGGGTGTAACATGCATATCAAGAGTGAGAGAGTAACACTATCGCTTCACTCCCACTCAAAGTGGTACAATATCTGGTAAGTAAGAGCAAGATTAAATAGCTGACTTGTTCGTGACATGGACCATATCGTCATATGTGGTATAAAATTTACCATTGGGCAGAGGACACCAAGATAACGAAAAATTTTTGTATAAACATAATTTACCCCCTTATTCTCCAAATTGACGTTAATATAACTATAGTCAATAGAAATGTTTTAAACTTCCAAAAGTAAGACAATGTAGCTAAAAATGTATTCTATATACCGGCTTGCTAGTAATTAGTAATTATTAGTTGAAGAATTATATCGTTCCTTGAAGGGAGTGTATTTCTTAGAGAATAGCAACTATTAAATAACGATTATCGTTCAATATCGAGCCGTTCACTTATCGTTAAGAGTTAGCTAATAATGGGGAATATGTCCGATAACAATTCCTTAGGCAGCTTTAACACGATACAACTAGATTCGAACAAAGTAGAGTTGGAAGTTGGGTACTCATCATTTGTCATTTGGACAAATGGATTTTGTTCTGTCAAAATGCGTTTACCTAGTAATGATTTGGACACAACGTACTTGATGTAGAGGTATGAGTATGAAGAAACTAGGGCTTGGATTACCGGTAACACCGGTAATAACACTCAAAAAATATTTCGATGTTACCGGTAAAAGGGAAATTTAATACCGGTAATACCGAGTACGATTTTGCGCATTAATGTTCGCACTGAGAACAAATATGATATCTACAAAAATTTGGCCTGGTTTAAGTAATGAAATTATTCTTTTTACGAGCATATTTTAATAAATTAAAAGAATTTCAAAATGCATAATTTCACTGGTTTAGTTATTGTGGTTTTATGTGTTATACAGGGTGTCCCACTTTCTATCCAGCAAAAAATTAGATATTAAATGTCATTCTGAACAAAAATTTTCCTATGAACTATTATGTAAGGTATCGAAGTTTTTTGCTTATAGAATACCAATTTGTTTGTTTTAGTTTAGCGACGGAGAATGATGACGTGGCGACGAGTAAACAATGACGTAGCGACGAAACCGTTCGTCTCGGTATGCTTAGAGAATCCCACCTCCTATTCGGAAAAAAATTAAAGTATCATCTGAAAAACTCGTGATATTTAGAAACATCAAATGTGTTTTTTGTCTGTACTTGCTATGATTTTAGAAATTCTTGTCTAATATTTTTTAGAAAATTTAATTTATAAATTTTTCCGTCTTCGATACTTGATGCATAATCACGTCATCATAATTTTCTTATATGACAACCCCCAATTTATTTGTTGTTTTCGATAGAGCTTTCAACAACTTAAATGTTGAAAAAATATGGTATCTTACATAACATTTTTAGGAAAAAACACACATTTAATTTGAAAAATTTAAATTTTATTTTTAATATTAAAATTCAAAATAGGCAATAAACCTGAATAATTTAATGAAATTATTCAAATTGATTCTAGTCCACCATTTTGCATCAACAATTTACCAAAAAAATTAATTTATGTTTTTGTATTTTTTAAATTAAAATTTCTGAAAAATTTTGTTAATCATTGTTTTTTGATTAATTTAGAAATCAGTTAAATTGTTAAAAAGTTTTACAATTATATTTTTTAATTGTGCAGACGTTCCTTTTCTGAGAACAAGAAAAAAATGAACCTTGTCATTTAAAAAAATTGTTGATGACGTCAATATCCAAACATTACGACGTCATCAATACATTTTTAACATAAAAAGATGCCATTTTTAAATTAGAAATCGACATATTCTAGCGATTTTTTAAAAAGCATTAATCAGGAAAAATATTAAAACTTTTCCAAAGATTATCACTAACCTGACCTAATGCATCTTCAAATAAATTGAAACAATTACTAAGCATCAAACGATCAAATTTCCGTTCTTCATAATTATTATATTTAACATTTTCTTTTCTAATGTAATTTACAAATTAAAATCCTTTTTGTATATTAATTTTTTTCTTCCACTAGGCTTGGGTAATAACACTTTTATATACATATTATGAACACTTTTTATTGCATTAAAGGAAATCAACGAAATTACATACCCAAAAAAATGTATCCATAAAACTTCATCGAACAACTAATACTTATTTGAATGAATGTGTAAAGAATACAAGAATATGGAAAACTTGCTAATATTACTATTAATTTTAAAAAAACATGTAAATTCGCTAGATCATAATATCACTAAAATAGGTGAGTGTGCTAAAAAAATAATAAAAACAGATGAAAATTTAATTACACTTTATGCCTATGAAGAACAGTATAATTTATTCAACTACTTTCTGGAAGATAAAATGAGAAGCTTTTTAATAATGAATTTGGAAAAAAGTTATGATGCTAAGAAAATAGAAAAATGTGATTTCTATATATTTAGTTCCGTTAATTTAACTTTGCTTGATAATTTTTTAAATATCTTATCACGAATTTTAACTTTTAATAGTGAAGCTCATGTTCTCCTTACTTATTTTGGCGATGAATTAGACTTACAAAAGGCATTCAATATATTCTGGAAGAATCGCTTAACAAACGTTTTGATTTTGACATTAAAACTTAACATTTTTACATATTATCCTTTAAGCAAGACATCTTGTAAAAATATAACACCCAGTTTTCTTGGGATCTGCGAAGATTTTAATTACAAAGCAGGTGCTATTTATTCAGAGAGCAAAAGTTTATATTTTAATAATTGCGATATAATAATATCTGGAAATCCAATCGCACCTTATGTGTTTAAAAAGGATTTTGAAAATAACAATGGTTATGAAATGATAATTCTAAAAAATATTTTAAATATTTTGAAAATAAACCCAATTTTTAATATACCCGACTATCCAAATTATGGATTTCTATATCCTAATGGTACTATAACATACACTTTAAAGGATTTATATGATAAAAAAATTGACTTGGCTGTTGGATTTTTGTACATACTAAATCAATATTTTGAAAACAATATTATTGCGTCATATCCATTTCTTCATTCGAGTATAGCATTTTTTGGACCTGTTGCAAAACCTATGGAGCCATGGAAGAATTTGTTCATTGTTTTCCATTACTCTGTTTGGCTGGCAATCTTTTCTGTGATAATATTTTTACCCATAATATGGTACTTTTCATCAGAAGAAAGCATTACAAACAGTTACTTTATTATCTTTTCGATGTTAATATCACCTATTTCAATAAGGGTAACTGTAAAATTGAAACTACTTTATTTATTGTGGACATTCGCAACATTAATTTTTTCAAGTTTATATCAAAGTAGCATGATTTCATTCCTAAATATCGCAAGCTATGAAAATCAGATCAACAACTTGGATCAACTTACCCAATCTAAACTAAAATATGGAGGTATCAGCAATAATTTAATATGCTTTTACGGAGATATACCGACACATAAAATTATAATAAAAAATTATTATTCATGTCCTTATTTTGGAAACGAATGCTGGAATGCTCTAATATCCGGAAAATTTGCTCTTTTTAGAAATACTCGCACAACAGTTTATAATATTAACAAGAATAAATCGGTAATATTAAATATACTTGATTATAAATTTGAAGCAATTAATTCTTTTCTGCTACCCTTTGGTTCACCTTATGTTAGAAGGATCAATGGAATTTATTCTAGACTTGTTGAATCTGGACTTATTGAATATTGGGATAAATATAAATTCGTTCCAGGAAAAAATGTTCCTGATGATAAAACTCCTTTAAATATAGCCCATCTAATTGGAGCTTTTTGTTTATATGCAGGTGGAATTGGAATTGCAACATTGGTTTTAATTTTAGAAATACTTAAATCTATTTAACTCATATTTTGTTTAATTATATCATCCGTGTAAATTTTTAGTGCGATATTCAAAATGATGCGATGACTTTCTTTTATAAAGATACAAAATAAAGTTTGTTTTAAAATACATACCTATATTAATTTGTTTAACTGAACATCCATAAATTAATATGCAGATACTACTTTTTTTATCAAAATTAAAATTGAATAAACTGTCTATTGGTCAAGACTCTGAGGAGTTTTTGTATGTCAGCTTTAGTTAAATCGCATTTTTAATGGGAAAATTCATATTATTATACATTATATCTTTCAATGGAAGACTCGAAAATATTTTAAAATATCCTTCACAATTCTGCCAAAAGTAATAGTTCTGTTAAAATGTCAAGGTTTGAAAAGTTATTTTAACAGTCTCCATTAAAATGCAGTAGAGATCTGTGATTTTGTAGTTAGAGTGACAATAATTATGCCAAATTTCCTTTATAAAATTTCAGTACTTTTTCAGAATTCATTCCAAGCAACAATGTATAATAAAAGTTGAAATACACCTAAGATAACAAATAATTATTTCTCAATTCAAAAAATTATTTTAGTTAAAATATCATCCCATTAAAACGATATGAATTTTATAAATAGAAAAGAAAATTTTCCAAAAAGTACAAGGTATTATTGCATTGAAATAAAAATAAAGTTTTACAACTTTAAAATTTATTAAGTATTTGCGACGTTATACTTTGAAAAATAAAATTTAAAATTTGCTAAAGTTACCTAAATTCCGAAAACCAATATCAAATATCAAAATGTAATGTAATTTTAATCTAAATATAAGTAGATAGCATACCAAATAATCAATATACATACATCTGATAATATAAAAAAATCAATGTATTTCAATAGGTATCGTTAAAATTCAACTCCCAATAAATTATATATCTACTTGTATTCGTAACCATTTATCAAAATCAAATAAATATTACGTATTTTGAAAATTATATGTAAATATATTGCAACAATATTAATAATTGAATTTTAATAGAGGAAAAATTTTTCTGTAAATAAGTAAATTGAATTTTTATAAATCATATGGTGGTGTGTTTATTTGAAATTAAAGGTATAATCATCGCAAATAAATAGGTTAGTATGACAAAATAGAGAAAAATATACAAATGAAATAAAAGTTAATATGGGTTTATCAGAAATAAATTAAAATTAACATATATACTCAGATCCGATTGTTACTTTAGAAAGTGTTTTATTTATTTTCCAAATCAGTTATACATATACAGAGTGATCTAGTCATCTGTAAACGGTCTTCCTAAATAATTATATTCATATCTCAAAAACTACAGTCATCTTCCCACGGTCTATAGCTTCTTTGCTATAAAACATGTCGACTTGCAGTTTTCTTCAATATGTAGATACATATATCTATGCCCCATAATTTAAAAATATTTTCAATATACAGGGTATCCCAGCGCTGCGAGAAAGTAACATTAGGTACTCTAAAATAAAAAAAAGATATATCGAAATTCAACAAAATAGGGCTTTCCTTGGTAACATCAGTTATAAAATTTTCAAAATATACTGAGATTTAGAAAACCAAAATTGATAATTGCAAGTTTCGATTTTTTTTCTGTTGTAAAACACCAAAAACTACTAATGTAATATAACAACATTATTAAAAAAGCAAAATAGAGACAAAAAAGTATTAGGCAAATTTAAAAAAAAAATCCTGAAAAAGAATAAACAAGAGTGCTATTTTGGCTATTTTGTCTATTTCTCAATTTGGATATTAATATTTAAACCATTGATAAGCGAACATACTAACATTATATCAATTGAAAGCTTGTAAAAAATGCCATCGATTGATGTTAAAATATATAGGGTATTCCATTTGAAAATTTCGGTTACGTTTCGAGTGGGACATATGCATTTTCTAGTACATATGCTACATATATAGCATTCCCAATGGTAAGCGCGCATATGCACTAATTGAATTCGGAACGCTTATATGTACAAACTGCTTCACGATAATGTGGTACACAAAAGAAATTTTAGCGCCAATACGAAGATTTCGCGCGGCGTGAATATCCCTCAGTCTCACCCACCGCTATTAAGTTAAGTGGGAATGGCCAGACAATCCCTGGCTGTGCGTTTCCAACGCGTATCGCATTGAGGGTAAAACTTAATTAAGGAAAATTCAAACTAAAGCTGTTTGAATCGCAAATTCTGGGAGTGCATGGTTAATCCCAACACCGACTAAAGGTGGGGCGATATTAAGGGATATTCCAGGCCGCACGAAAGCGTCTTCTTATTCTGTTTTGAAAATTAATATTTAATTTTATAAATTAGTATACAAAATATAATTCTATATCTTTTGAACTCATTTCCATTCCTGAATACATCAGTCAATTGATTTTGATAATTTGTTGAAGATGAAACTTTCAAGTTTTCCCCAATTAATGACATTTGGATTAACTTAGAGTTATTAATCATGATGAAAACATGCTTTAATTTGAATGACTAAATAATCTACAAATGTAATATATAATACATAATAAAAATAGTAAAAATAATTAAAAATTATAATATAAATATCATTTCTTAATAAGAGCTCGAGCTCTATCCGTAAGTTTCCTTACTCTGCCTCCGCTACTAACTGTTACATGTTTATCAGTCTTACTATCATTAACTAAATGGTTTATGGGCAAATTATCACTGTTAGAATAAAAACTTGAAATTTGCGAAACAGGTAAGAAAGACCAATGTTTTTGTCTGGTAGATCTAAATGTTCTTATTTCCTCAAGAGCTTCCAAATTAACATCTTGGTCTTTTAAAACAACCCTCTTCTTCATCTTCATCATAGTTCCGTTTTGAAGTAGAAGCAGTTCCATTAAGCACAATATATCTTTTTTAACTGCACGTCGAGGTATCGTATTCATGTTTAAATCGGATCGATTTTCTTTCGCACTATCGGCTGAGATAATCAATTCAGAACTGCTAACTTCTAATTGATTATTCTGAGTTGAATTTAAAAAATCATTCAAACTTTCAACTTCTAAAGTTCCCTTTGAATGGTCTATTGAAGGAACTATGGAAGAATCAAAATATGAATGTTTCTTAAAAGATTGAGGTATCATATAAATTTCTTCTAAAGACTTGTTCTTAGGAAGAGTACCTAAAACAGCGGCAGCATTTCTCCTTTGAATAGCAATGCTTATTCGTTGAACAAGAAATGAAAAAGACCTAGGATCTTTAGTCTAATTTTCTATTCTTTTGTCAATGTCTTTAATGAATTTTAAACCAGTAGAACCCCAAACTCCAAATGTTTCTATACTGACTGGGTAAAACAGAAAATTTTTCTCAAGGTTTTTATATTTTGATTTTTTTGTTTTTTCCCCGATCAAAGCAGCAGCACCAGAAGAAATAGAAGAAGATTTTAAATGAGACGTGGCCATAGTGTCTACACAAGTAAAGTCCCAAACATTTGACTTGCCGAAACACCAAGGAATCAAGGTCATTCCATCAGGTCTCTTACCATCACCCCTACTAGTTCCTAACGGTTCTAAAATAGATGGTACATCGGCAAAAGACAATGCTCTTTTAATTAATTCATTAACTTCACTGTGACGAGATAATCTCCCAGCGCTAAATTTACAACTTAATCCATGTAAACCATTTTCATGTACAGTCGAGCCACATGAACAAGTATGTTCAATACATAATGAAGAACCAAGACGGAGACCTACAGCAATTCTAAATGAATCGTTATCAAGAAGGGTACCCAAAGATGAAACTGGTAAAGCATGTGGCCAGGCACCTGATTCTTTAGAAGACAAAGCATTTAAACGTGCTTTTTTAAATGAATCATCAGACTAACACTTAAATTCA
The DNA here is from genome assembly GCA_963971135.1 of Stenus bimaculatus. Taxonomy (NCBI): domain Eukaryota; kingdom Metazoa; phylum Arthropoda; class Insecta; order Coleoptera; family Staphylinidae; genus Stenus; species Stenus bimaculatus. Next base: position 63,252,471 of record OZ020180.1, on the reverse strand, counting down.
TTAAATGTAATATCCAAAAGAGGAATATCCCACGATCTTTGGATACGCTTTTCAGAAGCATCAAGATATTTTTTGGTTTTTGAATACCAAAGATGTTCACCTTCAACCAAATTAATATCAGGAACATCTTTAAAAACTGGAGGCAAAGTGTCATCAATTTTCTTAAAAGTTGCATAACAAGAAGAAAGATAAGCAGGTAATGTTAAAGATGAAGCAAGGCGAATTCCAAGACCTCCATAACGTACAGGCAACGTTGCTTGAATCCACATTTCTTCTGTTAAATAACTGTTAGTGATTCTTTCTAATCCACATTTTATAATATTATCAAAAGTATTCATACTAGAAAGATCATGCCAAGATGGAATACATCTAAGAAGGTAATTTACTTTAGGAATTGCAAGACAGTTTTAATAGAAAAAAGGAAACATGTAATGGAAGATTCAATAGACGAGAACACATAAGTTTCAAACAATCTGATTTTTCTTCTATAGATTTAGAAAGTGCAGTATCAGTAAGAGGTGTTACAAGTAAACACCATTCAGAATATTTTGTAATTTTAATACCTGGAGCAATAGAGTTAAAATTCTGAAAAATATCTTCATCTATACCATCTAAGAAAAATAGTTCACATTTTCCGAAATTCAATTCAAGGCCTATTTCGTTTGATGTTCGAATTATTTTTCTCAAGTTTTCAAGAACTAACTCAGAGTTATCGCCAATGGAACCATCATCAAGATACCTAGTGTTAAATTCAGTATTAATTAATTTTGTCAATTTCTCAATTCCTAAGCAAAATAAAGCTGGTCCTAAAGGATCTCCTTGTTGAACGCCTCTTTCTGATAAGATGCAATCTTCACCAAACATAAGAAAAGAAGATTCTTTATAACATTGAAAAACAAAAGGTGATATCTCTGGAAGGGTATCAAAAACCAGATTAAGAAAAGTATTTCTGTTTAACATGTTGAAAGCATTTTTAAAATCTAATTTCAGAAAAACTTTATTTGATGGGTCAGGATGTTGGGTAAGGTATCTTCGAGATGAATGAATAATAACTTCACAACCTACTTCAGTACCAAAACCAAATTAAATAGGACGTGAAACATTACCAAGATTTTTATTAATTTTAGAACAGCATAGCTTAGCTACCAAGCGACGAAAAAAAGTTCCAACTGCTATAGGTCTTACACCTCCATCTTTTTTCTTCAAAGCACACAAAGGTCTGAGAGAATCTAATCCGCCAGATGAGCCCATATTAAAAGATTTTATGGCTAAAAAAACTTCACTTGTAGTAACTTGTATTGGAGTAATCTTGCTATTACTATACATAATATTAATGCTTTCAATAGACTTAGGATGTTTATTAAGAAGGGATTCATAAATATTTTTATCAAAACCAGCGAAGTAATCATTTGAAGATATTAATTTAACAGCTCCTGATAAATCACCATCAGAAACTTTACCCATTATTCGATTAATAACTTGGTCTTCCTCTAAATATCTCTTTTTCTTATTAACAGGAATATTGGCAAAATCCATAGGTCTTTCTTTATTTAAATTTCTAATAATAATTGAAGTTAATGAACCATTATTGTCAGCTTTATTGGTAGGAATATTAAAAGAAATATAGGCAAATAACAACAGATCAATCCAAAGAATTATTGTTTACACAATGGTCTATAATATTGGACAAGGAAGCAGCCGAAAGGAGTCTAGCTCTTTTAGGAATTCTTTTAATCACCTTGAAGTTACGTTTTAAGTAAGCCAATCTATCTTGAATATTTTGTAAATCTTGATTAGGATTTGAATTATTTTAAATTTTATTATGGAGTGGATGTGCTTTGGAAATGTGTAAATTTACTTTTTGAAAAAATTTTCCACAAATATTACAAGCCGTTTTATAGTTGTTTTTATTATAAACCGAAGAATTATTTTTGTGATTAGAACATGCTTTATCATCAATAAAATGGTTGTAACATAATAGTATACCACATTTGCTACATGAACTAAAAACATCATTTGAGCACTTTCACAAAATTGATCGCCAGGGTGTAAATCTGTACCAGTCATGGCATGTAAAATAATATAATTATTTACACAATACCTGTTTAACGGAATGACGCAACAATCCACTCAAAAGAATCGTAACGGGTGGCCAATTGAACCATAAAAAAATCAGTAAATAAATATTACAAAACTCGAAGAAATGAGGTAGCCGCAGCAAAAAAAAACCAGTTGTCAATATGACATTTTTTTTTCCATGATGAAAACAGTCAGGATAAAAAATAAAACTGTTTATGTTAGGTATTGGTATTTAATACCCAAATTACTCATTGCGCATGCCCGCATATGAAACTACTCAGCTAGAGATGAGGTACTGTATGCACCTTATTCAAGAACCCAAACGCCGAAAAATGCAACTTTATGCAGCATATGTCCCATTCGGAGCACGACGTATGCCGCATAAGCTGCATATGTCCCACTCGGAACGCGCCCAGGGACTTGAACAGGACATTTTATAGTGCTTTCTTTTTGAGAGTAAAATGTTCTGGAACAGTTCGCTCCGGTACAACTTGCAGTTGATATTAAAAACACCCCCTAACTAAACCAACATCCCCACTACCTCGTGGCTAAACAATTGTGGAGTGTTTCAAAATATAAACTAAACTTTTCTGTTTTTGCTTTTAAACTACTTTTATTTCTATTTTTATTTAAAATATTGAATTAGGTTACAATGGCGCGTTACCATATAAGCAAAATAGGCAATTGCCTAAGGCCTCAAACAAAGGAAAGGGTTCCAAATAATTTAAAAAACTAACATTGTTTTCCTCAGTCGAACTTGTTTATAACGAGCACGGATATAGCGAGTTTAAGGATATAACTAGCAAATCTGGATACATATTTTGGTTCTCCATTAATAAAATTTATATTGCCACCCCTGGGATTAGAAAATATTTATTAGTATACCTGCGTGATTTCTCGTTTTTAGGTTATGAAGAGCCGACTGCACCCGCTTCCACTTAAAATTAAAAATATAATCGAAATAATTGAAAAAAATTGATTTAATTAAGAATAATGGCGTCGTTCAAAAATCTAGGGGGGGGGGGGGGGCGGGGTAAATATAGTGGATGCCTCAGAAAAAACATTATTTGAAATTTGTTTTGACTATTCATATTGGCTCTAAGTACCTACTACTGCCAAAATTTATCAAAATTTGAGCAAAATACCTTGTTCTTCTTAATGTTGACCAAGCACGAGTATAATTATGGATTAATAAGCAAAATACATATCATTAAAAATGTACATGTATAAAAAATTTAAATAATCCGTAAACATCCTGTATTTCGAAAATGAATGTACATGTAGATATTCTTGTTTTTGCTTTTGAAATTGGTCAAAAATCAAATTCCAGAGTTACCGACACCCTGTATATTTCGAATTGGAATAATAGCAGGGAAAATCCTTTTCACGGTTATAGCGAGCAAAATTCGCCGTCCATAACGCGCCACTGATTAGGTAATAGATCGTATCAATAAACCTATGAAATACATGTATTAAATGCATTGTAAAATAAAATACTGATAACCATCTTTTCTAAACCTTCGTTTTCCTTGTTTATTATAGCAAAACTTTTAAATGCTTTTCACTTATATTAAAAATAACCTACAAATCAAATTAATATCACTTTAACTATCTGAAGTCACGTGGATTTGTTTACTTCTCCCACTTCTTTGGAACAACTTACTCTAGATTTTAGGTAGGTGCAGCAAGGGTAAGGGGGAGTTTCAAATTGAGTAGCTCAAGAGCAGATGTTATTATCAAAAAGAACTGGAGTAAAGTGTTCTGGAGTTACACAAAACAGCTCCGGAGAGTAGTACATAAATCCACGGTGTTGGCATTCGATTTGTGATAAGTTTAACCATCGGTATAACTGAAATTGTCACCACAGTTCCCTACTCCATTTTAATGGAAATTGTCAAATTAACTTTTCAAATAATTTCAAAAATCTTGATTTGTTAAATAATTTGAACGTTTTGTTCACTATTTCACTTAAAATAGTTTAATTTGTTTCTCTTTTCAAAAAATGTTTCAATTTGTGCAGGTTCTACAAAATTTCAATGATAGAAATGTTACTTTTGAGTGTTATTTCCCTACAGAAAATAGAAAACACTAACTTGAAGGATATTTGAAATATTTCTAGTATTCCATTGAAGGGAAGGTCCCCAACAATACATCGGAGAACTTTTACGCGCGAAAATTTATGAACAGCCTGTATAATAATAAAAATGATAAAAATGCCTCAGAGCCTTGACCAACAGAAAATTTATTCAATTTTAATTGTGATAAATAAAAGTAGTATTGGCTATTTTAATTTATGGATGTTTAATTAAAAAATCTATATTTTTAAAATAAATTTTATTTCGTATCTTTTCCAAAAAAAGTGAACGTACGATTTCGAATATCGCACTACACATTTACACTGATGACAAAATTTAACAAAATGTAAGTAAGTTAAATAATTTTAAGTATTTCTAAAATTAAAACTAATATTGCAATTCCAATTCCACCTGCATATAAACAAAATGCTCCAATTAGATGGGTTATTTTTAAAGGAGTTTTATCATCAGGAACCATTTTTACTGGAACGTATTTATATTCATCCCAAAATTCAATCAGTCCAGACTCAACAAGTCTAGAATAAACTTCATTGATCCTTCTAACATAAGGTGAACCAAAGGGTAGTAGAAAAGAGTTAATTACGTCAAATTTATAATCAATTACATTTAATATTATTGATTTATTCTTGTTAATATTATAAACTGTTGTACGAGTATTTCTAAAATAAGCAAATTTTCCAGAAATTAGAGCATTCCAGCATTCGTTTTCGAAATAAGGACATGAATAATAATTTTTTAATATAATTTTATGTGACGGTATATCTTTGTAAAAGCATATTAAATTGTTGGGGTCACCTCCATACTTTAATTTTGATTGTGTAAGTTGATCCAAGGTGTTGATTTGATTTTCATAACTTGCGATATTTAAGAATGAAATCATGCTACTTTGATATAAACTGGAAAAGATTAATGTTGCGAATGTCCACAATAAATACAGTAGTTTCAATTTTACAGTTAGCCTTATTGAAATAGGCGAAATTAACATCGAAAAGATAATAAAGTAGCTGTTTGTAATGCTTTCATCTGATGATAAGTACCATATTATGGGTAAAAATATAAGCACAGAAAAGATTGCCAGCCAAACAGAATATTGAAAAACAATGAACAAATTTTTCCACGGTTCCACAGGTTTTGCAACAGGTCCAAACAATGTTATACTCGAATGAAGAAATGGATAAGACGTAATAATATTATTTTCAAAATACTGATTTAGTATGTACAAAAATCCAACAGCTAAGTCAATTTTTTTATCATGTAAATCTTTTAAAGTGTATGTTACAGTACCATTAGGATATAGAAATCCATAATTGGGATAGTCGTGTATTTTAAAGACTGGGCTTATTTTCAAAATTTTTAAAATATTTTTTAGAATTATCATTTCATAACCATTGTTCTTTTCAAAATCCTTTTGAAAAACATAAGGTGGGATTGGATTTCCAGATATTATCATATTGCAATTATTAAAATATAAACTACTGCTCTCTGTATAAATATCACTTGCTTTGTAATCAGGGCCGGCGGAAGCACTAGGCGAACTAGGCGCCCGCCTAGGGCGCCAAATTTAAGGGGGCGCAAAATTTAGGATTTTTTAATACCATAAAAATTTAAATTATGTTTAAGGTAAATAAAAATTAAAACAGTACAAAGTAAGGCCATTTAGAACGTCATTTACGGAAAACGGATTTTGCTTCTCGGGCGAGGCTTTTGATACTATACGCGATTCGTTTTGCCAGTCGCCCGAGGAAACTTCAAATATTGAAAACATTGACGTAATAAATTTGGAATCTACTAAAACTACTAAAAGTTTGAACTTCAATAATGAGGATCCAGCTACATGGCCTTCTGAAGCTGCAGGATTTGATCAAATGAGACAAATTCTTGTGGAACTTGGTCCACAACAAGTTCAATCGTTTAATTTTCCTGTTGATGCTAACCATAGGAAATTTACCTTAAACTGTTATACCAGAAAACTTTCTAATGGTGAAACTATTAAACGTCAGTGGTTACAGTATTCTAAGTCGACGGATTCGGTTTTTTGCTTCTGTTGCAAACTTTTTAACACAAGTCAAGTATCTATATCACTTGCTGATAAAGGCTCAAAAGATTGGAAAAATATGTTCGCAATTTTGGCAGCACATGAAAGAAGTACAAGACACATAAATGCTTTTCAGAATTGGAAGGAGTTGGAAATTAGATTAAGAAAAAATAAAACTATAGATGCGGAGAACTTAAAAATGATTAAAGAAGAGGAAAAACATTGGCAACAAATTTTAGAACGTCTTATTAATCTAGTTCAAGTTCTTGGCATGCAAAACTTAGCGTTTCGAGTAACCCATGAAAACTTGTTTGTTCATGGAAATGGAAACTTTCTAAAATTCATAGAATATTTAGGTAAATTTGATCCAGTGATGAATGAACATTTGAGACGAGTTAAAAATGAAAAAAGTCGGGTTCATTATCTTGGAAAGGAGATACAGAACGAACTTATTCAAATTTTATCTGGCGCAATTAAGGAAAAAATATTGATGTTTGCAAATTCTGCTAAATACTTTTCCATTATTTTAGACTGCACACCGGATATAAGCCATCAAGAACAGATAACTATGATTATTCGTTTTGTCCACATTAATAACCACCAAGAAAATAATGATTGTGATTTCGTAAAAATTAAAGAGCACTTTTTGGGATTTGTAAAATTAACAGATACAACCGGAGCTAGCATGACAGACGTGGTGGTAAAAATGTTAGAGGATATGTCATTGCCAATTTGTAACTTACGAGGACAAGGATATGACAATGGCAGTAATATGAAGGGAAAGGAAAATGGCGTACAAAAAAAAATTTTAAATATCAATCCTAGAGCTACCTTTATTCCTTGTAGTTCACATTCGTTAAACTTAGTTGTAAACGATGCTGCTAGATGTTGTTTGGAAGCATCCGCCTGTTTTGATTTAATTCAACGTTTATATGTTTTCTTTTCGGACTCGACTCATCGCTGGGACGTTTTAAAACGTCACGTAACTAATTTAACGGTTAAACCCCTAAGCAATACTAGGTGGGAAAGTCGTATTGACGCACTGAAACCCCTTCGATATCATTTAGGTGAAATTTATGACGCTTTAATTGAAATAGCAGAAGACAGTACTTTAAAAGGTGTAGCTGGGACTAGTACACGAGTAGAAGCGAGAGGAATTTTAACTAATATTGCCACCTTTAAATTTCTTGCGTCTGTTGTTATATGGCACAATATTCTTTTTGAGATAAATATAACAAGTAAACAGCTTCAGGCGTCGAAAATTACGATTCAGGAAGCTAATCTTTATTTGGAACAAACTCAACAGTTTCTTATTAAATGCAGAAGTGATGATGCTTTTGAAAGAGTATTGGTAGATGCACAAGAACTGGCTGATGCAATAGGAATACCAGCAAACTTTCAAATTGAGACGGCTCGTATCAGAAGGAAAACGAAGCAGTTCTCATATGAAGGAGAAGATGAACCTATTGAAAATTCAAAACTTCGTTTTAAAGTAAATTTTTATTTTGCCGTATTAGATACTGCGATTCAATCTGTGAAAGAAAGATTTACAGAACAAAAATCAATAAGCTCATTTTTTGGATTTCTTTATAATATTAACAAACTGCATACTGCAACGCCAAATCAAATTATGGAGCATTGTTTGAAATTGGAAAAGTTTTTACAAGATGGAGAATCAAAAGATATTGATGCTGAAGATTTGAGCAATGAACTTCAAGCTATTGCTAAACGTATTTCCGAAGATTCTTCTCCCTTAGAGGTCCTTAACTTTATAATCAAAAATAATTTAAGTGAAAGCTTACCTAACATTTACATTGCTTTAAGGATTTTGCTAACTATACCTGTTTCGGTAGCAAGTGGTGAGAGAAGTTTCTCCAAATTAAAGTTGATAAAAACTTATATACGATCGTCCATGCAGCAGGAACGACTTGTTGGTCTTTCACTCATATCTATAGAGCATGAAATAGCTCAGAGTATTGATTTAAAAGATTTAGTTGTTAAATTTGCAAAAGCCAAAGCACGCAAAATACATTTATAATTTATCTTTGGTTTTCGTTTTGTTTATAATTATTAATAGATTTTTATTTTTTTTTACAGAGTAGAAGTATTTTTGTTTATATTTGAAGTATACATATATATATTTATTTTATTGGTATTATATATGTACCAGGATTTGTTTTTATTTTTGGAAATATATTTTTTGTTTAATATTTATACATACAATGTGTAACATAGTGTCCAAGCTTTGATGTGGCCATGTATGATAATTTTAAAATAAATTTTTAATTTTTTTAATACCTACGTTTCATTCGATGGTTCTTTTTATGTAAATATTTTCCAAAGATCAACCCCACAAAAGCATAATAAAAACTATTTGAAACACACTTTTTTGTAAGGGGGGGGGGGGGGGGTTGTGGTGGGCGCAAGTCGAAAATTTGCCTAGGGCGCCAAACAACCTAGCGCCGGCCCTGTTTGTAATTAAAATCTTCGCAGATCCCAAGAAAACTTGGTGTTATATTTTTACAAGATGTCTTGCTTAAAGGATAATATGTAAAAATGTTAAGTTTTAATGTCAAAATCAAAACGTTTCTTAATCGATTCTTCCAGAATATACTAAATGCCTTTTGTAAGTCTAATTCATCGCCAAAATAAGTAAGGAGAACATGAGCTTCGCTATTATAAGTTAAAATTCTTGATAAGATATTTAAAAATTTATCAAGTAAAATTAAATTATCCGAACTAAATATATAGAAATCACATTTAACTATTTCCTTGGGAACATCATAACTTTTTTCCAAATTTATTATTAAAAAACTTCTCATTTCATCTTCTAGAATATAGTTAAATAAATTATACTGTTTCTCATAGGCATAAAGTGTAAGTAAATTTTCATCCTGCTTTATTATTTTTTTAGCACACTCGCCCATTTTAGTGACATTATGATCTATCGAATTTATATGTTTTGTCAAAATAAGTAGTAATATTAGCATGTTTTTCATACTTATATTCTTTGCACACTCATTGAAATAAGTGTTAGTGGTTTGATGTAGTTTTGTAGATAAGATTTGTATAATTTTGTTGATTTCCTTTAATGCAATAAAGTGTGGATTATATGTTTATAAAAGTGTCATTACTCAAGCCTAGTAGAAAAAAAGTTTAATATACAAAAAGGTTTTTAATCAGTAAATTAAATTATAAAAAATGTTAAGTATATTATAAATTGACCGGTTTTATATATCTACTGTCTATAGAAGATGATTAGTTATTGCCCCAAGGCGATAGTCGGCAAATTTGAGCGCTTGATTTTGAAATTCTCTTGATATTTGTGATTTTGGTAATTGAAATAATATTTTTTTTCCAACGCTAGAAATAAGTTAAGATATAAACGAAGAGTTTGATGTTGCGTTTTTTTATATTAAATATATTTTTAAATTTTTTACAGCATCCCAAAAATTTCTCAAAATTTTACTAAAGTTATGTGGAATGACACTGAATAAGTTTGGTGAAAATTTTAAACTTCAGTGTCATTCCACAAAACTTTTCCTAAATTTTCCACCCTTAAGCCAACGAGGGCCGCATGCCAATTTTTTATGGGGGTTTTATGATATAAACTTTAATTCTTTCCATTGGCATGCATTATGAAAACCCGGAAAATCATATTTTTTTATTACAAGATCACATGATCATTTGAGCCCTTTGGGACCGTGCGAATCGCATGCCTCTAATTTTCAAGACTTAAATTTATTTTGAATATCTTTTGCTAAAAGGGCATGCAATATTAAATCAGAGAAAAACACCAATTTTTTGTGAAAATGGAAATGCAATTTTCTATATGATCGGAAAGCGTGCGGGGGCTTGGTATCTGCTTTTCTTTGTTCTTATAGGGTAAATATTCTCTCCTCAAAAAGGCATGCTGTAAGAAATCGGAGACCAAAAATGTCGCGAGCTCCCGGTCTAGTATTACGAACTATTAAACCTTAAGTCTTCTTTCATAGTTCTTAAATCTGGTGCATAAACTGTCTCATTTAAACCAAGTACTTTATCTCTTAAATCTAAAGCCCTAAATCTCTCTTAATAAATAGGCCTTAAGTCGCGTAAACACCTCTAATATTTCTTTTGTGTCCTCGATATCTTTGCGCGTGATTGTACCTACTCAGTAGTCCTACTCTGACTCTATGTCCGTGCAGTTTCTGGTTTTGGATTGTCTCAGGTTGTCTGTGGTCAAACATAACCTTATCGTTGTGTCGTTTTCAAAATTTGTTGTATTTAGTTATCTAATATCACATTGTTGAAAAATTAAGCATGTCTTTTTCATTTGGTACAAAGTAAGTAAAATATAAATTAAATTCAATGTGAGTAACTTAAAAATCGTATCCATTTTTAGTACATCTGGGTTTGGTGCTCAGCCTTCAACTAATTTATCATTTGGAACCCCTGCCGCAACACAACCACTTCAGTTTGGAGCTCCATCTTCCACAGGTACTCCTTTATAAGTAGCAATAATTATAAAAATATTTGTAATTTAAAAGAAAACATAAAGTATTGTAATGTAAGGTTTTGCTTTCAATAAGACATCATACGATGTATTGGGTATTGTCACACAAACAATCACAGTATTAATGACTGTGATGTGATGCGATCCACAGCTCGACTTTAATTTATTATCAGGTTTGACGGCGTGAAAATCGCTAAACAAGATTTGAACTCGCTGCAGGACTGGATTGTGTCTGCAGGAACTAAAAATAGAATTTTGCGAGATTTGATTTTGATTATTTATAGGTCGATTCAGTGCAATAGTGAGACCTGTAAGGAAACGTTCGTAAGGTTTGTTATATGGGTTGTAATGGACGGTTTCCATAATTACCTTATAGATACGTTTTGTAAGGGCGTATAGGTTTGCACACAATTGACACATTAGTTTTCATTTTCTGTAGAGATACAGTTACTTATAATAAGGCCTTTAGATTATTCGTTTTTAGCTGCTCGTTGCAGCTCTCAACTTCTAAATTCCATTCGTTTATTACAGTGTGTGACGCTTCATTATACTTTCCCTTTGTCTTTTGAGCACTTACCTAAAAGTAAGAGCTTCAAGCTACATTTGATGATTATTTTCTATGGTTTAATTACAAAATTTTTGACATTTGACAAGTAGTTTAGAGGATCCCAAAATCGTGTTCGTTTATCCAAATGGTCATGACAACTTGTGGCGTCCCGCACCAGTACTTGAAGCCAAATAAATGAAAGGCCTTAGTGATACGGCTTTTCACCTACTTATCAAGAAATGATCCAATCACTATCAAAATCGCAAGTTTTTATGGGTGTAATTCCCACGATAAATTAAAGGTTCTTACCATACAATTATATTATACTGAATTTGTCATCAATAATGTTGAAATTTGTACCTAAAGTAAAATCTCAATATGTAAAAATATTAAATATACAGCATTGCTAATACAATAAATTGTGTGGAAAAATGTTTAATAATTTTATAAAATTTGGGCTTTTGTGTAATATTGCCATTAAGAGGATAGTCCGCCAAATGTTTGAAATGCGTACTCCTCGCTAGTAAAAATTGATTTTTTGGTGTTTGTAATAAAAAATTTAACAAAAACGCTCTTGTATTGCCTTCAAATTGAATTTATTTTTCATATAGAATTTTTGTTGTTTAAGTTTAATAAATTATAGGTGCGTAATTTTTTAAAAAATGCGTTTTTATCATTTTTTCAAAATTACTCCCTTATAACAGACTATATACATCAAAAAAAAATTCTATATGATAAATAAATTCAATTTCAAGGCAAAACAAGAGCGTTTTTGTTAAATTTTTTATTACAAACACCAAAAAATCAATTTTTACTAGCGAGGAGTACGCATTTCAAACATTTGGCGGACTATCTTTTTAAGAACAAACACTAGAATCACTTTCTCATAGGTGCTCGGAAATCCAAAAAAAACCGCTGATTTGCAAGCTTAACAAATTACAATTTTAAAGTATGTTTTTAACTTTTTCAGGAACAAGTGCTATCCCATCAAGCACTGGATTATTCGGTACACCTAATACAGCACCAACACCAGGATTAACTTTTGGAAATCCAAGTAATACTACATTTGGGCAACCAACTACTCAAATTGGATTTGGTACGCCAGCATCAACAGGGTTAACTTTCGGTGCTTCAACTTCTGCAACACCTGCAACTTCAACTAGTTTGAGTTTTGGAGCCCCAGCTACATCACAAGCTACTCCTGGATTTTCATTTGGCGCAACACCAAATACAAGTTTGTCCTTTGGAACCAGCTCAGGTGCTCCTAAACTTAATTTTGGTTCAACATTAACAACAACTCCAGCTTCTACAGGTGTGGTATCTATTTTATTGTGAATTTTATAAACTAAAATTATTTTAATTTATTTAGCTCCTGCAGCTACAAGTTCTGCACCAGTGGGTTTAGGAGGTATTGCGAGTTCAACTCCGTCACAAAATACAGCATTATCAAAGGCCGAACAACCCCCTAAAGAGCAACAAATCCCAAATGAAATCCAACAAACAGTTGATCATTTTAAAAATTTTGTAAAACAACAAAAGGTTTTTAGCTCTGATGTTGCACGTTGTTCTGTTAAAGACTTTCGAATTGTTGAGACAGATATTGATGCTGCAAACAATTTATTAAATGATGTTGAGAATCAACTCTTACTCAATAGAAGTGTTGCTGAAAAATTGAAATATGATACTGCTAAAGGATTGCAACATATTGAAATAGCTCAAAGAACTTTTGACACGCCAGTTGGATTACAATATGAAAATAATGCACCCATCAGTTATTTTACAGAATTAGTAGATAATTTTGAAAAAGAAATGTTAAGTTTAAAATTACAAATTGAAAACACTGACAAATACGTTAAAAATGTTGGAAATACTACACCACTAAATTCACAAGGTAACGTTTTATTTCATACTGATAAAAGGACAAAACACTGAGTGATAAATGAATTGAATTGGACAAGGGGCTGATGCAATAGAATGGCAGAAAAATGGCTAAATGATAAAGAGACTTGAACATGTTACTTCAGCCTTTTGTCAAATTCTGCTTTTATCATTTCTTTCAGACTTCATTTTGTCTAGAAGAATTCGTCAGACCTTATTTTTTTTGCCTATGTTGCCCTTTTATCCCTAGTAATATTTGTTGTTTTTACAGATTTAGCTTTGGGATTGCGGAGAATCCATGAAACTTTTGTTGCCTTAGCTGGTCGATTACAATCAGTTCATAGCCAAGTGGAAGCTCAAAAAGAACAGTATTTGAATTTTAGGTCTCACATGTTTAATGATCATGTAAATGTGTTTGAACAAAACGACAATAATACTGCTGTACAAACCACTTTAAATAGGTCAAATTACCTTCCTCAAAAAATTCCAGTTGGCCCTACACCTTTTAATTCTACATCTCATCCCAGTGTTGTTCAAGCAGAATTACAGCATAATTTGACACAAGCTCAACCAAATAATACGTTTTCTGGTAAGTTCTTTAACAATTTTTATTAATTGGGTTGAACTATGATAAATTTCAAATTTCTAAACTCCGATGAAGCCACTCTAGTCTCTGTAAAATGTTAGTGAAAAAAGTTTATGTAAATTAATTAAAAGGAGACAGTATACAGGGTGTCCCAATTGACGTTGGACTGTATGGGTATCTTTGTTATTATTGGAGATAGAAAGTCGGTTAAATGGACAAAGTAGTAGAGATTTTTTCGAATATTAATAATTCATTTACAAAAAATTTGAATATCGCATCATTCCAACGCTATCTTGAAAAAGAAGAAAATGCGATTTTTAAAATATGGCTATAACTTCTTTATTTTCTGTGGTACCAAAAAAGTTTTTTAACATAATACGGACTGGCAGCCATATTAGATTTACACATATTCGGAATCAGTATTTTTTTCTGAGTAATTTGGTATACCATGTCATATTAAAAAAAAAAAAATTATTTCATTTTACAAACTAACATTGGACATTAAGAGATGTAAATTGTCAATAACAAAATGTAACTATTTAAAATATTAAATGTAAAATAAATCTTAACACATATGTATTGACAGTTTACATCTATTCAAGGCCATTTTTGGTTAGCAAAATAAAATTATTTCTATTTTTCTTAAAATATTACATATGATATATCAAATTACTCAGAAAAATACACTAATTCCGAATATGTGTAAAACCAATATGGCTGCCATAAGGAAAAAATAAGTTTGCTTCATTATCGCTCAATCCGTTGGCGAAAAAAAATATTCATTTGTTTTACTGCTTTGTACACAAAAAATTGTCTAGTCAAAAAAATTTTTTGGTACTACCGAAAATGACGAAGTTATAGCCATATTTTGAAGATCGCATTTTCTGGTTTTTTCAAGATAACGTTGGAACGATGCAATATTCAATTTTTTTGTAAATCAATTATTAATATTCAAAAAATTCTCTACTACTTTGTTCATTAAAGCGACTTTCTATCTCCAATAATAACAAAGATACCCATACAGTCCAAAGTCAAATGGGACACCCTGTATACTTTAAAGAAAAGTAATTTAAAAAGTTATTGTAATTAAATTTTTTATGATCAAAATTGGCATCTACCAAGTTTAAAGTAAAGCCCTTATATTTTATGAGGATCCTTTAAACAAAAATTTATAAAATATATTTTATTCTAAACCAATTAAATATTTCAAAATTAAAACTTGTAACAATCGCTTTTAATGTTTTCTTAATAATTTTTGTACTTAAAATTTGTTTTAGGTTTTCAGTCTCAAAGCTCTCTTAACTTAGGTGGAACTAATAAAAGTCTATTTGGAACAAGTGGTTTTGGTCTTGGTCAATCTTTTGGTACTACTCCAAGCAACACATCATTTCAACTCCAAAAGCCACCAACAGGAAACAAAAGATGGAAGCAATAAGTTAAAAACTTGCCTTAAAAATTTATTTATGATGTAAACAATTTTTACTGTTTTTTTTAAATGTAAGTCCATTTTAAAATTTACAATATAAAATTTTTAAATTTATAACATTAATTTTATATATTAAAATCTCTTATGTGATTATACTTAAATCTAAACTATAAATATTTAATATTAACCGATTGCTCCAACTTGAATGACTGGTGTTAACAACTGAAACGCATCAACAATGTATCGACTACTGTTTGCAGCCTAGAATAAAAAATTAGGATTAATTTAGATACTTTATAATATTAACTTAATTAACTTACTTCAAAGAAAATATTAGTAATTAAACCATTAATTTCTTCTTTTTTGTCTGATATGGAAATTTTATTAAGATCATCTGTAAATTTATTTGCAGAAGAACTAATAAGTGATGAAAATATCCCAGTTAACCTAAAAAAATATTTTTATAAACTACACTAGTTGAAGTAATTTATAAATTCGATACAGAAAGAGTCACACCAACATTAACAGCCTTTTATTTTGAAAACTGTATGTCGCACATGGATAAAATAAGACCTGAGCCACAAAAATATCGAACAGTTTTAGAAAAGCTGGTTTTTCAATATTTCATCATTATTAGAGTGTACATCGATAAACCCGTAAGTACAGCAACTTTCTCATGAACGTATGTGGAACTAAGAAAAATGATACGCTTTCGGTTGAGGTATTTATACTGATCTATCTAAAGCATTTGATAAAATCGACCACTTTTTGTTGCTCAAGGAGCTCTCCATCTTGGGTATTCATGGACCTATCATCTCTTGGTTCACTTCCTACCTTACAGGCAGGAAGCAATTTGTAAAAATTTGCAACTTTAAATCTAAATGCATCACAGTATCTTCAGGTGTGCCGCAAGACTCTCACCTAGGACCCTTGATCTTTAATATATTTATAAATGATGCTGTCAATTGTCTTAGATATTTTTGTGGCCTCTTATTCACTGACGACTTCAAGTTGTACAGAATTTAGCTACCATAAAAGGCGCAAGAAGATTAATGCTTATCACATTCACGGTGTGACACTGGCTTCGAGTAACAGTGTTAACGACTTGGGTGTATTATTCCAAAGCAACTTCTCCTTCTCAGCCCATAGGTGGGATTTTGTTTCTACGGCGGATTCTAAAACTCGCCAAAACGTCATCATTTAGGCGAAGAGAACAATGTAAATAATGACGAATTGGCGGAAAATGCTGACGATTAACAAAACAAAATCCGGCATCATATAACGAATAAATGCAATGCTGCCCTTAGAATGCTCGGGTTCATTAAAAGGAATACCTGTGACTTTACTGACATTAATGCTATTAAGATTTTATACATCGCACTTGTCCATTCTCACCTTGAATATGCCTCTACCATCTGGTCTCCTCACTATGCTGTACATTCAATGAAAATTGTACAGCACAAATTCCTCCATTACATTGCTTTTAAACTTGGGATTCAGCAAGAGGATGTTAACTATCAATCACTGCTCGACTACCTTGGCTTCAGCTTGGCCCCTTGCTTTGTGAAGGCACAATGTTGATATTTTGAACCTTTTTAAAATTACACAACACATGATCGACTGCTCTGCTGTTCTGGGGATGATCTACTTCTACGTGCCGCCTCGTCAATTGAGACTCAACAGGGTCTTCCATACTAAGAGCCATTCCACCAGTTACCGTTCCCCAGTTCCAAAAGTGTGTGCTCTT
Source organism: Stenus bimaculatus (assembly GCA_963971135.1). Lineage (NCBI taxonomy): Eukaryota > Metazoa > Arthropoda > Insecta > Coleoptera > Staphylinidae > Stenus > Stenus bimaculatus. The sequence goes on along the minus strand of OZ020180.1, from coordinate 63,235,582 downwards.
GCCAACTCGTTTGCTGTTAACCAGGATTTTGAGTTTTTCTCGTATGGCATAAGAAACTGGTTTCGTCTTTAAAGTAGTTGCTGTTGTTATTGTTGTACATAGATTTATTTATTTTATTAAATTGGGTTTCCCGTGCAATAAATAAATTACCAGCTGCTAGTTGGAATCTAGTGGTCCCTTCTAGAACTCTCCAGCAGTAGTGGGAAATTTCAGCGTCGCTGACTTGATTCAGTTCATGGTAGGTTGTAAATCCTACTCTTTGCCTGAATGTCCTGTACACGCTAAATATGGCGTTATATTGAAAAAGCAGCTTTCTAAAACTTGTATTTTTTTGTCACTCAGCTCTTGTACTAAATAAAATTTAATTACCAAAGTAAATGCAAAAAATCTCTTATGCTCCAGAACAAACCAGTAGTACTCAAATTTCAAACGGCATATGTTATGTGTTATTTGAAAGGTCTTTTAAAAAAAAAGAACATGCAAAGCATTATTTTTAAGTTTTTTTAACCCGTAAATACTATTGAGGTAACATTTTAATTTAAGTTTAATGAATACTTACTGAACAAGGCTATCAGCTTCATTTGCAGTACTTCTGTGTTCTTTCACCAGCAATAATTCTCCTGCTTTATGAAATTGTTCAACCGAAAATGCAGTCAACTGAGCTAAATTTTCTATTGCAAAATCATGCAGTTCATTAGCATTTTGAAATTCTGATTTACCAATAATTGACCAAGACTCTAATATTTTACTAAAATTAAGTGCGAATCCTATATCACTAATAGACATTTCAAATTTATCTTCCAAATTTTCAATTTCATTATTTTCTTCATCATCTTCAGGTAATTCACACAATTCTTTAACCAATGCCATTGTTTCCTGTAATTCGTTTAAGCCCTCTCCACTAGTTTTATTTAAAACAGATTGTAATTTAATATCACATTGCCTGGATAGCATTTCCAAAGCTTCTAAATGCACCAAACCCTGATAATCGTCAAATATAGTTTCATAATTAGCTTTCTTTTTCACAAATCGCTTTTCACATTGTTTATTCTCTTCTTCGGCTTTCTCCTTGGCTTCTCGTAATAGTTGAGAGAGGACTGGTTTATTCTGATCTATTTTCAAAAAAGCTCGTTTCCTTTTTAAACCAGGATCATTTTCAGATAGGACTTCCATTGTTTTTTTACCTATAGTTTCCAAGGTGTCAAGACCTCCTGATATTACTTTTGTTCCTGTGGTTTCAACGATTTTTGTAATTGTTGAAACTCCTGAAACTAAATTGCCCAAACCAAATGTACTATTGTTGCCATCTGTTTGTTCTTGGTTTGTGGTGTTATCTACATCACGTTTATATAATTCAGCTTCTAATTTATGTTGGCGAGCGAGCTCTACAGGATCAGGCACACCAATACCAGTTTCTAATACATTAGATAATCCTTGTGAAACAGTACTTGTGATGTTTACTGCTGTGGAAAGAACCGTTGATATTCCCCAGTTACCCCAACCACCCCAAGAATTATCAGATTTACTTGATAAGCTTTCTAATGTGTTATGAATGCTCTCTGTATTGACTTTAGTTGCATTATCTTTTTCTTCACTGCTTTCTCCCCATTTATCATCATCCTTCCATAAATTTTCATCTTCATCAGCTACATCCACTATGTTGGAAATAAGTGGTAAATTAATTTTGCTCTGGTTTTCCTTAAGACTTTCTGCAGACTCAATATTTTCATTAGTTAATACATCGCTTTCTTCATAACCCCAACCTTCATTGTCTCCCCATAAATCTTCATCAACTTCTTCTTTATCTTCCTTTGTTTCACATTCTAAATTGCTTTTGATTACAGTAGTTTCTACATTATTATTTTCTATTTTAGTATTAAGATCTGAAACATTTATGTTATCATTATCATTCAGTTTTAAATTTTCAATTTTGTTTCTTAAATCCTTAATTTTTTTATCATGCAGATTATTGTCTTCATTTAATTCGGATTTTTGTTCTGTACTTAAAATCTCAGGAGTGTTGTCATTTGGATCTGATAAATTGTCGTCTGTACTTTGGAGAATATCTTTATTTTCTGAATTATTTACATTAGGTAACGAACATTCTGTTCGTTCAAGAGGAATCCTTCTTTCCACCTTATTAGATCCTGTACTTTCTAAAGAACTCTTTTCAATTTCTTTTTCATTAGAAATAGGATTTTTATAGTTTGGCAGATTAACTTCAGGAAACCAACACACGGTTCGTTTTGGAGGAATTCCGTACTCTGATTTTGGATTGTCTAGTTTGCTACTTTCTACAATATGTTTATCATTTAGATTAGTTATGGTATCTTTAATTTCATCGCATGACAAATTTACTTCTACATTCTTTTGGGAATTCCCAAGTTCGGACTTAGTTTTATTTGGTTTTTCCTTTATTACAATATCTGTTTCGTCATCTTTATGTTTACTAATATTATCCAAATTTTCACCACTCAATAATTTACTTTTAGCATGCTGAGAAATACTTTGATTTGAAGGAATTTTTATGGGCTTATGTTTCGGTAAATTAACTTCTTTAACATTAGTTTCGGGTTCTGTGGTTGTATTAATTAAAGAATCATCTTCAATTTTATTTACAGTTGATTTATCTTTGGAACAAATTTGTAAATTGGTGTCATTGGGCTTTTCTACAGGATTTATTTTAGGGTGATTTTTTGGTTCTAAGCTGCATGTGTTTTTGCTTGCAATATTTTCCTCCGAACATGTTTCCTTACCTTCAGACTGGTCAGATTCAAAATCTTCATCTGCACTTTCAAAACATTCATCACTATCTGAACCGTCCATCGTTATTAATTAGTTTTTACTTCTTTTGTATGTGAATTATTTAACATATTTTATAAAACGTGACAATTTAACAAATGTTAACAAATTCACGTCACCATATACGTCAATCTGACATTAACAATTGAAAACCATAAGAGAGTCGCTAGCAAGAATCCTGAACGAATAAGCCCGAACGAAATACGGGGTGTTCCATCGGTAGCGGGTCGCCGATACTTTTCCGCAAAATAATTATGAAGAAAATAGAGCAACATCTAGAAATTTCTTATTTATTCATTAAAAAATGGAAAAACTAAAAGGTAAAATAATAATATTACGTCAAATAACCACTGTTTTTAAATTTATAATGGTCTCGCTTTTATTATTTTTCTCACAAATAACGAAATAACCCTTGCTTGAAGAAACACGCGTCGGTTGAGCTGGGTTGAGCATTGAGGCAATAAAAGAGAGTACTAAGTACTATCATAGTCCATGGTACTATTTATATGGGTGCAGGGTGTCCCATTTTGAGTAGCATTACATAGGTATTATTATTATTAATAAAGTTATAGATTCGGTAAAATGGACAAATATTTTGAAATTTTTTATACTTATTTAGGGCGCGTTCCACTAAAGACTCGCAATGCTCATGACGACCGCAAAGTCGTTCCACATTAAAACGCCATCGATGGCGACCGCAAGAAGCTCACAACGACCGTATTTATTCGTGGGTTTTTGTGGTCGTTTGTTGAATGGTGACGCTTTGAGCTAGTGAAACGGGAAAATTTTGCGGTCGTGGTCGTGGGCTTTAGTGTTCATTAGTGGAACGCGCCCTTAGATGCCATTTAATTTTAAGCAATTTCGCGTGGCTTGTGGTATCATCATAAAATTATGTAAAAACGGTATGATGGTTAGGGAATAGTATGCTGTGTATGACGTCAGCCGAGAAAAACTACATACCACACGCGAAAACGAAATTTAAAACTTAAATGATCTTAACCTCACAATTCATAAGTTGTTTACATAAATATGTAGTAACCACACTTTTGAGCATGGTTAGTGATTTGACATACCACTCCATCATACTATTTCGTTCATGACGTCATTAAAGCCACGCGAAAATGAATGGTATGTCAAATCAACATACTTTTCATGATACCAAAGCCACGCGAAATTACTTATTATCAAAAATTCCGAACCCCTCCGAAGATAAACGGAAAAAACCGAAAAATTAAAAATTTCAAAAAGGTAAATTATTTCGTTAAGGCAAATTTGAAATTCTCTTGATATTTGCGGTTTTGGCCATAACTCTTTTTTCAAAGAAGCTGTTTAAAATTTCTTTCACCGGAGGTGGGATTTTGTTTCTATCTTGATATTTATCAAGCTTGATAAAACTCAATAGGGGGTTATTCTCGAATCACACGACACAACATCGTATACGACATGACAAGACTTCGGGTTACTCATTACGAATTTTTTTTTAATAACATATAAAATTTAAATGTCATTATAGTAGGACCGGCCAGCAAACAGGAATTCCAATCTAACTAACATGATGTGTGATATTGAATCAAATCGGCGACGTTAAATTTTCCCACGCATGCTGGAGGGATGTAGTAGGAACTAGCAGGAAAATTTTAGTAGTGTCTACTCTCCAGTATGTGTATAGGAAAAATCGTCGCTATTTGATTCAATGTCAGTTAGGTTGGAATTCCTGTACTCTGACTGGTTCTACTATACATGTTCATACATATAAAAACAACGATCAAATAGGGGACTGTGAGTGGTGTCTCACAAAAATTCAGGTATCAATAAGCTTCTATATTTTGCCTATTTAAAAATTCAGAAAATTTGCCAAGTAATTCTGGACTACACCCCCCCTCCCCGCCCTTAAAATGTTACTTAATAAATTTCGCATGCGCCGTTTTTTGATGGACTCTCCGAATTTGAATTTAGTAAAAGGTGGTTACCTTATTACCTCCATTGAAGGCAAAATAATTTTTTTTTATAAAAATTCAACAAAAATACATAATACAAAAATATACGCAAAATTCGAGCGAAAACGACCTAAAAATAAGGCAATGTGACATGTGACCAAATTCATTTTGATATAAAAAAAAATATTTTTTTAATTACGACCAAAGTAGCAAAGATTTTTTAATGAAATTTCGTATATGTCCATTTGAATACTGAACGCTCAATTAGTAAAAATTTGGCTAATCCTCGACTTTTGTAAATGACGTTGAATGGAAGTAGAAGACACAAAACAATCTTTTTAGGTATTTAAAATTTTTATGTAAAAAACTGAAAGACGAAATTTTTTTTCCCATAACATTTTTTGTAGGGTTACCCCCAGTATTATCAACAGACATTTAATTTTAAATGAGGTTTAATTTGACATATACAGTATTTTAATGAAGTTTGAATATAGTTTAAATGACCTTTGGCATTTGGCTGGAAAATAGACTTTCCCCCAGTATTATCAACAGACATTTAATTTTAAATGAGGTTTAATTTGACATATATAGTCTATTTTGCAGCTAAATGTCATTTAAACTATATTCAAACTTCATAAAAATACTATATGTGTCAAATTAAACCTCATTTAAAATTAAATGTCTGTTGATAATACTGGGGGTAAGCCTACAAAAAATGTTAAGGGACAAAAAAAATTAAAAATAATTTAATCTTTTCCTTAGAGAATCTAGAAATTTAAAAAGACGGAGGAGGGATAATTCAAATCCTTTCGAATTACCAAAGAATATATGTAGAGACTCCCCAAAGATCTGGCTCTTCAACTATTCAATGAAATTCAACCTCATTTTACAGCCAAGAAGAAGAAGGAAAATTCCATCTGTATGTTACTGCTATGTATTTTTTGCATATGGTAGTGGTCTTGATACAACGTACTTTTTTACTTTTTTTTTCAATATTCATTTAATAGATTGAACTTAGGTACGTTCAGTTCAGTTTAAACTCGGTTAGCTAAAACCAAGTTCAAACTGACAAGTATGATGTTTTTTGCATAAATTTTCTGTCAAACTTGCCAGTTTAAAACTGGTTTTAACTAAAACTTTTTCGTGCAACCCACCAATTCAATAATTTTATAAAAAAAAGTTAGTTCAGACGTTAGAACGTATAGTATAGATACTAGCTTGACAGTTTCACAAATTCGCCAACAGGGAGAGAGCTCTTTCCTAAATTCGCGAATAATGTAATTAAAGTTCTCTTGGGTTGAAAATTTGGTTTCTTCTGCTGGCAAATGGTAAAAAATATCAAACAAAAAAAAATAAAATGTAGAGTTCGCTTTTCTGATAGCACTTAGTAGTAGAAGAACTCAACTCAAAAAAGCTCAAACAAAATGTGTGTTTCAAAACATCCAGAGCATCTTAAAGCAGCTGTTGAACAGTTACCTAACAATAAAAATAAATCCGGAGGTTGAGCGAAGGGAGGTAATTTCGTGGTTTAAGAAAGAACTATTGGCGAATCTAGCTATAAGCGATCTCCCTCTTGCGGCCTAGCGCGGAACTATGAAATGACGTCACGTCCGTGATAGTTGTGCAGACGAATTTAGCGTTTAACGTGTGTTAAAGTCTGTTATAGTCAAGTAAATAACGTCAACTTACCTAATTTACTTTGTATTATTAATGCGTTAGATTATTTCTTTGCAAAAGTTTAAATTTTTATTTATTTTGTCACGTACGTGACTTCACTAGAATATGTAACCAAACATACATTTGCGCGGGAAATATTAATTTGAATCGCCAATACAAACGGTTGCTATTTTTCTAATTTTTTATGAAACTTTGGGATCATTATTAGTTCCGGGCAACGGTGGGTATAACTTCTGCTAGTTTTTAATGAAATACTTTTAAAACTCAAAAAACCAATTGCATTTACTCGATATTAATTGCATATTAGCATATATACTAAACCTGAATGTAATTATTATAATTCAAAAATTTTATTTGAAAGTTATCAGATGTTGAAACTGTAGGTTGTTGCCTGCCATGGAAATGACTAAATTTTTACCGTCTTCCAAATTATTTTTTTTAATTTATTCAAAAACAGCACAACCTACGCAAATTTACAAAGGGCAAAAAAACTTTCACTTGAATTTTTTCTACAAAAGTAAATAATTTGTAAATAAAATTTTTAAATACCTTGACTGTTTTATGCCTTCTTCTTCCATCAAACACTATTTACAAAAGTCGAAAATTAACCAAAATTTTACCATTCAGTATTCAAATGTACGTATAAAAAAATTCATTAAAAAATCTTTACTGCAATAAAAGAAATTCTATTAAAAAAATCAACTTTTGAGGCATATAACTCTTCAGTGGTGTATTTTTTACATAAAATTTAAATGAATTTGGTCATATTGACTTATTTTTGGTCTATTATCTCCAGTTAAGCGTTGTCGGTCAAATTTTGCGACACCATGTATATTTCAAAAATCCACAATTTCTCCAAAATTAAAAATAAAGTTCATTTTAAAAATTCCAGGAAACTCTTCCATTTCGAAGGTAAACAGAAACGAAATTTACAATAAATTCGTAATATCTGTTTCAAAAACCCATTATTATTGGAAATTACTTCTCTTTGAACATCTTGGGGCGAGTCACTTTTTAGTTCGAAATCTCGATTTTTGAATGAAAATGGATACAAATAATATCATTAAAACCCTTTGATCGTTCTTCGAAAAAATCGAAAAAAATCGTTTTATACGAAACAGGTGGGACCCGTGAAAGTATCGTAACTTAGTGCCTGGTTAACTGATAAGACTGCACCGATTTCAACAATCAATAGCTACCAGATCTTTTTTAGTACACAAAAAATTACAAAAGGCCCATCACAAAAAGTTATGAACAAAAGCGTTATGTTTTGAGGAAAATTTAAAATCATGCTCTTAGATTTATCGACTATACTCACGTACTCACAAGGGTCTAGATACTCTGAATTATTGTTAATGAATTTTCTAGTACCTGGTAATTATACCCTATTATTAATTTTGATAATTTATTAAAATGATTTTAAGAAAGTCAATAAACTCACTGCAATTTAAAATTTGATCCATGCAGGTTACCTTAATTTTGAAATTTATACAGGGTGTCTCACTTTTTTTCCAGCAAAATTTTTTTTAGATAGTAAATGTCATTCTGAACAAAAATTTTCCTATGAACTATTATGTTTTTTCGACTCCTTAAAAAGTTAAAGCAATTTTAAAATTTCATAAATTTAATGATTTTTGTGGGACACCCTGTATAAATTTCATTTAATTTAAATTTTTTTTTTTATTTAAATAAAGTATGGTTTGGATTTTGTATATCTTTAAGTCAATAACATGCTAAATTTTATCGAGGGAAATTTAACCTTGTCGTTTACTTATTTTAAAAAAGGCCAATAATGTTCAAAAAACCCAATTTGGCAAAGAAAAAATCCAGATAATAATTGATTTAAATAAAAAAATCTAATAAGAAAAAATATTATACAGGGTGTTTCACAAAATTCATGAAAATTTATCAATTTTAAAATTGCTGTAACTTTTTAAGGAGTCGAAAAAACATAATAGTTCCTAGGAAATTTTTTGTTCATAATGACATTTACTATCTAAAAAAACTTTTGCTGGAAAAAAAGTGAGACACCCTGTATAAATAATATTTATTTTTTTTATTTAAAACAAGTCAAAATAATAAATTTTTTGTTGTAATAATAAACCAGAAAAATATATTTTTTGTTTTCAAACTTCAAAATTAATAATGTAAAAGTTCTGGAATCAGTAAACTTTATTTCAAAAGTTTTAAACTGATGCAAATTTGTTATGTTTAAAACTGGAAGAGTAGGGGATATATTTATTAAAAGAAAAAAAAATGTTTTAATATTAAATTTTATTAGAATAATATATGTTGTAATTTATATAGAATTTCTTTAAATGATGCAATAAAATGTTTATTTTTAAACATACCACTTTAAATTGCAATAACATTACTACTACTACATATAAGATTTTTTTATTTACAATATAATACAATTTTATAAAAAATCACTAATAACCATTATTTAAAGAAATAGGGGTAGGGGGACTAAAAAGATAACAATAACTGAATACATATTATGTAATAGCTAATATAGCTAATAAAAATAAGAACTGAACAGACCTTAACATTGATAATTCAATAGGCCTTGTCGATTAATAATTTGAGAATTTTAAAAATATTCTTGGTAACAAGGTAAAATAAAAGAGAAATTGTACTAAGGTAGTAAAAAATTAAGAAAACTAGTATAAAATAAAGAACAGTTTTGAACTGCATTTACATAAAGTTAAATCACGAAGTACGAACACTGAGTATTTTTATTTTAAATGTGATTTAATAAACGTTTCAGATCTCTTAAGGCACATAATCACAATGTATATCTGAAAATATATTTGTATTGTATAACTAGAAAATTTACATAAAAAGGAACACATTCACACAAATATGAAATAATTTACACTCACACTTTTATCCCGACCTACATACATATAAATATATATGGACAACAGAATAATCTTTACTTTAAACAAAATATGTATATGCAGGATTTTTATATAAATATTTTTGTTTTTATCTCATTTGTTAAGACTAACATTAATTACACTTCGACACCCAATACCCTATCCACAACATATTCGTATCGCCTACTTTCCTGAACTTCAATTCCATCTGCTTTGTCTCTAAACTCTTTATTGTCTTTTAACTCTCTTATACTATCTTCACTTTCACTCTTATCTTCACTACTTTTCGCATTGTTGTTTGAATGGCACTGATCCAGAGGCAAGAAAGGCACATTTGAGTTGATTGTTGTAAAAAAGGCCATTTTTTCTCTGAAACAAAAAAAAAGAACATAAGAAAACTTGCTCCTGTTATTATTATGAATCAAGAATCAATTATAAAATTGTTCAGATCTTACAATAGCTTGTCTTAAGTTTCTTTACAAATCATCTCATTTAATTAAAAAAGCTTGTTAAAGTAAATAATTGGAATGCATATTCGTAATTATATTGTTAAGTATTAAAAATGTATACATACTTGAAAGAAATGACATCTGGCTTCCCATTGCCAGCTTTAGATTTTCTTAATTTATAAATTTCTTTGGAAACTTTTCTAAGCAACTTTTCTACTCTTTTCTCTTCTGAAGTTTTAGGCATTTTATCATTTTCTACTTGTGCAATCATGTTCAAGAACTGCTGATCTTCTAGCACCCATGCAGCAATTTCAGAATCCCCACATTCTCTTGCTGATTCTAGCCTATTCTTAAGTTCTCGCAGCCTCATTAGGTCAGAGTTTAGAAGGTGAAGTCGAGTTTGTTGTGCTTGCAGATCCAATTCTAAATCTATTGATGTCCTTGCAGTCATTGGGAGATGAGACTGAGATTTACTTGACAAATTAGCCATTGAACCACATTGTCTTCTAAACCTTAAAGATCTTCTTTCAACTGCGTTTCTCTGGAATGGATTAGTCCCTCTCCTATATAAAGGCATAGCACTGTCACTATCACTTCTGTTTAGTTTACAAATATAACTTTTTGATACAGCCGCACTAGGAGAAAAAGTCTGCGATCTTTTAATAACTCCCCTATCAACTGATAAACCACTTGCGACGAGTTTCATTTGCTTTGCATGTTCAGGATAAAAAGCACACTCTGTATTTGTTTGAGCATCAGAAAATTCCAACGATTCTTCCTCGATATTGTGGTTACAACAATCTTCGGGAACAGCCGCGAGTTTATCATTTGGACGGAATTCTATTGTCACTCCTTCAACATCTATATCTTCTTCATCCTCATCATCGTCGTCGTCGTCATCGTCGCTATTTTCACTTTTGTACTCGGTATTTCTCAAACAATTTACTAATTCTTCAAAATTTAGATTCATTGCTGGTTGGAAAGACTCACAATCTTGATTTCTTGTTAAGGTTGAAGTTTGAGATGAGATAATAGTTGAGTCGTCAGAACTTTCTTCTTTTAAACCACCAGGTTTTCTATAATTTAACATGTCTGTTTCAGATTTTTCTTTGTAGATCGACAAGTCAGATTCTTGTTTCAAATGTGTTGAATTATTTTCTGTTTCTTCGGGCACTTCTAAGTAATGTAAACTTAGAATATTGTACCACTTTTGAGAAACGTTTTGAGGATTAAAATCAGCCAAACTCACTTGAGCACAACCCTGTAATAAAAAAATAATTAAAATCTTACTTAAATATTAACTAATTTACTAAATAGTTAATGAAATTTGAGTTGAGAGTTAAAATAAAGGAAATTTATAAACTTTTGAAAGAATAACTTACCACACATTTCTCATTATTTTCAAATTTACCCCAAACGTTAATTTGCAACGTTTTCGTGTAAATTTTATTTGAAGGAACAGGTAAATTAAAGATATCACCAAATGTTGGTTTTCTTAAATCCTTAACGCTTTTTGTACAACAAACAGAGGAAGGAACATTAGGAAGTAGCATTGCTTTAATAAACCTATAAACATAAATAAAAATTAGTCAAAAAGTTAAATTTAGGTACACAATTTGGATAAATTTTAAAGTTATAATAAAAAATACTTACACTTCTGTATTTTCTGGAATAAGCAATGCAGATAAATTTCTCGCTCTCTCAATGCACACATAAAGAAGACTTTCATCAAAAATGTATTTTAACTTAATTTGTACTTGTGCAGTGTCAATGACATCATCGGCACTTAAGAATTTATTTCTATTGGATGCTTCAAATACGCCGGAATCACCGGCAACTGACTCATCACTAACTGCAGCCGAAACTGATCTTGTATTGGTACCAGAGGAGGAAGTACGTGATAAGGTAGGTCCCTGTAAACCCTCATCATGATCTAAAATTGGAGGTGGAGTTTCTGATATGGGTGATAAAGGCGGGTCGGTGTTACTTTCGAAAGATAGTCTCGTAGGTCTACCTAACCCTGATCCTTGAGACATATTGCACGCAGATCCTTCTAAATACGCAATAATAGGTCGATATTTTGAATTGGATAATTTTAATTCAGCCAATCTCTCATCCAACTGTTTTTGTTCAGATTGTAGCATTCTCTCTCTTTCAATTTGTTCATATGCTGGGGGAGGCATTGCACATGGAAGGTTTTCATACATTGGTGAAATTGGTGGGGATACTGAAGATAGTGAACTTCGGGGTGATAATGAGGTCTGAGATCGTCCAGTAGAAGGAGAATTTCCTAAACTATCGCTTTCTTTGAGCAACCGTTGAACTCGTTTATGTAGATCAACCATATCAACAGGTTTATCAATACTCACTCCATTACATTGAGGTCCACCATATATATCAGTGAAACTCAATCCTGAGCTTAAAGAACCTTTACTACTAGTTGTTGATAAAGATCCAAGACTAGAACTACTGCTGACTGATAAAGTACTGACTGAAAGAATCTTTAATTGTGATTCCAAATGAGTCATTGCTTTTAAGGCATCACGCAGTTGCTGTAATAATAATTGTTTTTCTTCGTGTAATCTCAATCTATCTGCTATTGCTCTATTTGACATTTCAAGAGCTTTATTCAAATAATCTTCTAATCTCTTACACTCCATTTGAATATCGCTCATTTCTTCTTTGGATCGTGTTCTTGGAGTTATACTTCTGAGTTCCCGCAAGAGCTGTTCTTTCTCTTGGAACAGAAGAAGCCTATCCTTATCTGACTCTGCTTGTCCAGGTTGAACTTTTTCTTCCAAATCTGCTAATTTTTGTTGAATGCATTGTACTTGTTTTCTGGCTTCATCATACTCCAACCTCATTTTGGCCATTTCAGCTAATCTTGTTCCTATGGGTACCAACTCACAAGATAAATCAGTTTGTGACGCCGTGCTCAATTTTTCTTGTGGAAGACTTAGTGTAGATACATTTGGAGAACTGTCGCAAAATTGCAACCTTGTTAAATCGTCCTTTAATTTTGCAAGCGATTGCATTAATTCCGCTCGTTCTTTTTCGCCGGAAGACAATGATTTTTGGATATTTCTTAACTCCGTCATGATTGCCTGCGCTTCTGTTATATTATAGCAGGTACCCTGATGACTACTTAATTTTTGTTCAACACTAAAAAATAACATTGTATTAAATATTTGTTTTGTAAAAAGATTTTATCAAAAAATTTGGTATGTATTGAATTGATATAATGCTTACTTTGTTAATGTATCAACGCCTCTTTGCGTGTAATTCATTTCCGTCCTAATTTGTTCTAGTTCAGACTTTAGCCTGGAAACTCTATTTTTTGCTAAAGCCACGTCTGATTTTAATAAATCAGGATCGTATTTTGTACTAACACTACTAGTTGATGAACACACTGAAACAGAAAAATTAAAATTAGAATTATTCAGTTTTGCAAAATAAGATTCGGATGTAATAGCTACATAAAATTCATATCCGTTGATTATTTAATTTTTTTAAAGAACATAAATTCTAAATAATTTGCATTCTGATAAAAAATATTATATTATTATGAATTATGATGATTAGAAAAATATGAATAGTGTGGACATTCAAATAAAATAAATATACTTACAACTTGTTCTTGAAGTAGTTAACGTAGACAAGGCATTGTTTAGGTGGTTGTATTCATCTTGTGCTAATAATAATCTTTGTGATTTTACATTATAAATATCTTTTTTGGCCTGAAACAAAAGAAAGAAAAATTTGATGAATGATGTCTTATTATTCTTAAATATTAATTAAAATATGCTTATATTTAACTTTACAGGGGAAGCTTGTTATAAATCAACTTACAGCCAACAGGAACAGTGACCCAAGTAATAATTACTATAATATAAAAATATAAATACTACCTTAGTTAGTTTTGAATTTAAGTTAATTGGTTTTAGCCGTTTTTTCGTTGATTAAAAAGAAAAACATTTTCTACGATTTTACAAAGTTATAGCAGTAAAAATACAATTATATTAAATATATGTGTCCAGACTACAAATGCAATTTAATTTTTACATCTCTAACCTAACCTCGCCTATGATTTAATATTTCGAATACATTCAAAGAAAAATATTTTGGAATTTTAAATTCACTTGCTTACATTTTACAAAATCTCTTACTCCTACTAGCTGAAAGGCTAAAAGTAGGAAGCACTTTTCAATTCGCCACAAAATCTTTTTACTTGCTTTAAATAAATTAAAACCTAAATAAATATATGTATATAAATCAACAATTTTGGTTTAGCATTTTGAAAAGTAAGCCCACTAGTTTGTTTATTAAAAATCAAATTGAATTTATCCTTTGGTTTGGTCTATTTATGAACTAACTAGTGAGCTAAGAAGAACTTTGTCTTGTCCTACAGGATTTATGCACTTCTTTATCATTATTCATTGTCACTGTAAACTAAAACATATACATGTAATAAATTATTCTTTTTCTTTATTTTTGATAAGGATATAAATCATCAGTGTTCACTGAAAATTCATCACCATAACCATCATTAATGATCGATTTAATGGTTTTAATAGTCCAGGGGTTGTGGTTACAAATATTTCCTCGAATTAAAAAAACCAGACCCTTTCAGTAGCAAGAAATATATTCGACAATAATTTGAGCACTCCCAAAATTATTTGCAAATGTTGATCAAACTTGATCACAGAATTTGTGTTCTGGGTATTTAAACAAAAGAAAAGGGAAAGTATCTCCTATTTTGTTTTAATTCTTTCCAAGGGAACTATAAATAAAATTAAATAATAAAAGCTTTATTATCCTTGTTCTTATCACTAGCTTTTTGAGTTTCACCCATTTTTACAAAACCTTTAGCCGTCTCCGGAATTAAAGGAAGACAATTAGATTCATATCCTTATATAAAATTATGAATTTTCTTTGATGATTTAAAATTGTTACATTAAACTTAACAAGTTTCCCTGATTGGCTTAATTAAAAAAAAATAAAATGTAACAGCTATTACAAATTCTGTTCGCATAATCAAACATCAGATTTATTCATCTATAGAAAACAAAGTATTTTTTATTCTTTTAATCTTAGAAAACATGAATTTAGGGCTTTTCGTTTATTTTTACAAAATTTGGGAAGTTGTCAAAGGTAAATTAATATTGATCCCTCATATTACGAGTAAGATTTTATTAGTTAAAAGTTAAAACACCATTTTAGTATTTTTGTAGTTTAATATAAAATCCACATCCTTAGTAGAATTTTTATTTATCATTATTATTATTTAAAAATAGTATAACATATACAATATTTTTATCGCTTTTGATTTTTAGATCTTCATTTTTTCCTACTGGAAGCTATTTTTTCCAAATAACAGAATAACCTTAAAACTTATTGCAAGTAATCAAAACAATTTTTGTTTTTTGAACTTTTCCATAGTCAATATCAAAAGTAATGAAAACATTTTAAATATGATGCAGCAGCATAAATAAAAACCCTTTTATACTTTTGTACAATAAAGAAATACCTAAAATTTCAGCTAACTTTTCGCCGAATATTCGGTATTCGGCTAAATCAACTATTAGGTGCACCTCTAAAAAAATGGCCGAAAATCCCCCTACAATTTTAGATTTTTGCTAACCAAAATAAGAAACATTCTATTTATTCTTTTATAATATGTAGCTGTTTGCTATCACATGTTTATAATATTTTTTTATCATAACATTTGAAAACATTGTTTTGTTCTAATTTGCAAAGTTATCTAAAATAATCTAGTACCTTTTTTACTAGACAGTTCCTATCTTTACAATGGCGTAGCTAGAGGTGATTTTCACCCCCTGAAACCCAAAATTCAGTTCATGGCTCCTTTTTTCGCATTTCTACGAAAATCTAAATCTTTTACAATTTTAAAAATGGTTAAAGAGTCCAAAAAATATAAGTTCATAGAAAATGTTTAGTTTAGAATGACATTTACTATAATACTTAAAAAAACTTGCTGGAAAAAGTGGAACACAATCCAGTTAACCGGTGTCAGTCGAATTTAGCAACGCCCTGTATACATTTTTATTTTTTCTTCTTTTTTGTATTAATAATAAAAATTATTTATTTAATCACCAACTTTTTAGAAATCACGTTTAACATTTAAAATTAAAAAAAAATGGTACATATTTCAAAAACTTTACATCTGTAATAAATTTGGTTACGTATTACTCAGTATTATGAATTTTGAATCTCAAAAAGGGGGACACGCCACCCCCTTTACCGCCATTTTTTAACCGATTTTTGATTTTAAACGCCATTAAAAAGCTACATTTATTGTCTTTTTAATGGAATATTAGACTTGTTTTAGTCTTAAATATTTAAGATTTTATCGACAATTTTTTAAGAACCTACTAACTTTTAAAATTACAAAAAATAAAAATTACAACCACAACTATTGCTTTTGCAATGGAAAAGTAAATTTGTTTGAGTTTTAATTTTTTTCGTTTTTATCGCTGTTTCTGTAGAAATAGTACAATCTAAAAATTACAAAAAAAAAACGAAATTACTACAAAGTTAAATTTTTTAATTTATCACATGAGATTTTAAACACGAACAATCAAAATCGGTTGATACATAAAAAAGTTATGCAAGAATTTTGATTTTTAGGATACGAAATCAGCAATTTTATTATAAAAATGTTTTAAAATCGAAATGCAATTTAATAAAATTGCAAAAATTACTCAAATTAAAATTTGTACTGTAATTTAATCTACAATTGTAGTTTTTGTAATTTTAGTCCTTTTTAGGCTTAAGTCACGAGTTGACCTAAAAATTGATAATTTCTTCACCAATTTTTGACTTCAAAAAATCAATAAAAACCAATAAGTATTATCTTTACAGTGATTTATTAAACTCGTCTGTGGTTTCTATACTTTTCTAAGAACCTGCGAAATGTTAAAATTACAAAAATCTAAATATTACACAAATTCATTGAATGTTTGAAAGTTTAAAAAAATTGCAAAAATTATTCAAATTAAAGTTGGGACTGTAATTTAAGTTTCGATGACGTTTTTTAACAGCGCCGCCTTTTTCGAGTCTGAAGGTACCCTGCTGACCGAAATTCCTGGCTACGCCATTGTATCCTTACAAATAAAACTACAATGAAAAATCTTCATGTAAAAGTTGGATGCCCCACTTAAGGTTTTATTGAGTGCAATTAATTCCAAATTTTCTTTAAATTTTCAATAAACGGTGAAAGTTTAATTAGTTCATTAGCAGGTTTTAATTTTGGCGCCAATATGCTAACGGGTACCTGTATTCAACACTGATTTAAAATTAACTTTTTATTTATTTATACTAAAAAGCACAGCCTTTTTAAATTTTAGTTCACTTGACAAAGATTTTGATGAAAACAGTTTTTTTGTAACTTTTTACAGAAATTGAAACATTCATTGAGCACCAGAAACCAGAAGGTAAATCTAATTTTAAGATATTGTTAATATATTTTTCAAAAAAATAAAAAATAAGGAAAATTAACATAAAGTGACAATCCCTAATAATTAAGCTCCACCTAATCTATAGAATTATATCAAACTATCCTAAATAAAATATTTTTCTTATAATTTATTATTGTAGAAAGCAAAATTTGTTTATACAGGGTGATTTATAATTGAGGGAAAAAAACTTCGTACACAAATTCTACATAATATTTGGAACAAAAAGTGTTGTTATTTTTTCTAGCTACCTTCACCTTCCTAACAAAGTTATTTAAGTTCAAAAATAAAAAAAAAATCGAACTGCTTTCCTAATTAAAAGAGAATTTATTATGGTATTTCCATGGAAACAAGCATCATACAGTGGTCGAAATTGTCGTTTTTGAAGTGACTTTGTGTAAAATCTCTATTGTATAAATATTTCTGGGTAAGGAAATACCGAGGGCAATACCATAATAAATTCTCTTTTAAATATAAAAGCAGTTCGGTTTTTCCTATTTTTAAACTTAAATAATTTTGTTTGGAAGATAGATAGGAAAAAAATTGTTATATTAAAACTACTTGTAAGTTCCTAATTAAAAAAAAAATTAAGCAATAATTTAGATTTTTTTTGTAATTTGTTTAAAATATACCTATATATAAATAAATGTTTCTTTTAATAATTTCTTTATATGATTATAAATATACAGGGTGTCCCATTTGATGTTGGACTGTATGGGTATCTTTGCTATTATTGGAGATAGAAAGTCGGTTAAATGGAAAAAGTAGTAGAGATTTTTTCGAATATTAATAATTCATTTACAAAAAATTTGAATATCGCATCGTTCCAACGCTATCTTGAAAAAACAAGAAAATGCGATTTTTAAAATATGGCTATAACTTCGTTATTTTCGGTGGTACCAAAAAATTTGTTTGATTTAATACCGACAATTTTTTGTGTAAAATGCAGTAAAACAAATGAATATTTTTTTCGCTAACGGATTGATCAGAAATGAACCAAACTTATTTTTGTCTTATGGCAGCCATATTGGATTTACACATATTCGGAATCAGTATTTTTTTCTGAGTAATTTGGTATACCATATGTCATATTTAAAAAAAATAAAATTATTTGATTTTACAAACTAACATTGGACTTTAAGAGATGTTAATTGTCAATAACATAAATGTAACTATTTAAAATATTCAAGGCCATTTATGGTTAGTAAAATAAAATTATATCTTAAAATATTACATATGATATATCAAATTACTCAGAAAAATACACTTATTCCGAATATGTATAAATCCAATATGGCTGCCATAAGAAAAAATAAGTTTGGTTAATTTCCGGTCAATCCGTTGACGAAAAAAAATATTCATTTATTTTACTGCATTGTACACAAAAAATTGTCTGTATTAAGTCCAAAAAATTTTTTGGTACCACCGAAAATAACTAAGTTATAGCCATATTTTGAAAATCGCATTTTCTTGCTTTTTTAAAAATAGCGTTGGAACGATGCGATATTCAAATTTTTTGTAAATGAATTATAATATTCCAAAAATCTCTACTACTTTGTCCATTTAACCGACTTTCTATCTCCAATAATAACAAAGATACGCATACAGTCCAACGTCAAATGGGGCACCCTGTATATAATAGAAACTAATTGCCCAATTTCCTAATTTCTTTTTCTAAAAATTCTTTATTAGTTCCTGAATATAAAAGAGCAATATCATCAGCAAAAATAGAATAATTTGGTTTTAATCTACATAATTGTAAATTATTAATATCAATTAAAAATGACAGTAGGCCAAGAACTGATCCTTGAGGAACAACCGATTTTAAATCAAGTTTATTACTTCAAGTATCGTTAATATAAGTATTATATATATGTTGATCGGTCACTTAAAAAATATGCTAAAATATCATGAATTTTACACCCCTTGCACCAAAGTTTTCTAAAAAATTTTAAAGTAGTTTATGATTAGCCCAATCAAATGCTTTCTTTATGTCAATAAATAAACCTAGCACATAGTTCTTTGAATTAGTTTAATACATGTGTTATTGCAGAATGGTTATCTTTTTAATCCAAATTGTTGAGGATTTCTGAATTCAAAAAAAAATAACTAGTCTAGATTTAATAATTTTTTCTAAAACTTTAGATAAATGTCAATGTAATTTATCTATGGTCTATACCGGGTGGAAATGAAAACCGGGTCACTTCGATAACTTTTTTATATATGAATAAAAAAATTTGAAATTTGGCTATGTTCTATGGTTCAAAAAAACAAATTTTATGTGCATTTTTTATTTTCGAAATCACTTCCGGTTTCACCGGAAACACCATGAACTTTGTTTTTTTAAATGTAACATCCCATATTTTTATTCATGGCTTAAAATACTTTTAAAAAAGAAGTATTTTTGAGATATTAGTTTTTATTTTTTTTGTAAAAAAAATTTAAAAAAAAAAAAAGGTTTTCGAAGTCGGTGAAAAGTACCAAAACTAATTCTAAATAATTCAAATACCTAAATAAAATTGTAATTTGAAAAAAAATTTAAGTGGTTTTTGAACTATTAATTTTTATCAAATATCTCACTTTTTTTAAATGCAATGATGCCGGGTCATTCGACTTTTTAAAAAGAGGATTTTATAACGATTATTTATTTTATGTATTTGAATTATTTAGAATTAGTTTTGGTAATTTTCACCGACTTCGAAAACCTTTTTTTTTTTCGCAAAAAATAAAAACTAATATCTCAAAAATACTTCTTTTTTAAAAGTATTTTAAGCCATGAATAAAAATATGGGATGTTACATTTAAAACAACAAAGTTCATGGTGTTTCCGGTGAAACCGGAAGTGATTTCGAAAATAAAAAATGCACATGAAATTTGTTTTTTTGAACCATAGAACATAGCCAAATTTCAAATTTTTCAATTCATAAATAAAAAAGTTATAGAGGTGACCCGGTTTTCATTTCCACCCGGTATATATTGCCAACCTAATCTACGTAATATGATGAGAAATTGACAATTGACTATTATTATTAAGCATGTGCTAATGTTGTTGAATATATAATTTTAAATATTCTTTTTTTCGAGAAAACCTTAAAATATATTATATTTTAAAATTAAGGTATGGTGTATTTTCGATCTATTTTAAAATCAAGGAATTAACTAAAGAAGTAAAACTTGGAGTTTCACATTTTTTTTAGGATAACATGTTTTGTAGTATTTAGAACACCCAATTGTTACTAGATGTGTAGCCCTGGACCCAAGTTTGGCCTTTTACAAATGTTGCATAAAAATAATTTTAATATTTTTAATGTTTCTTCCTTTTGCACTAAACAGATAAAAGCCATTTTTTTTAATTTAAATTATTTTTATAAGTTAACTATCCATCTAGGCTTCTCAAAAATCTAGACATATTTATACAGGGTGTCTCACTTTTTTCCAGCAAAATTTTTTTTAGATAGTGAATGTCATTGTGAACAAAAAATTTCCTATAAACTAATTTCTTTTCGACAGCAATTTAAAAATTTCAACATTTTATCGATTTATTGCGAAATCCTGTATAATTTTTCTTTCTTATCATCATGTTTTTATTTACAAGATTTATGGTTTGGATTTTGTCTTTCCCAACCTTTTTGAATATTATTGGGTGTTCTCAAAATAAGTGGGCTCATTTAAAATTTCTGACAAGAAAATTAACCTATCTAATTGGCTTACAGATAATGTCAAAATCCAAAGCATACTTGATTTAAATTTAAAAACTTGAAATAAAATGAAATAAAATGAAATTTATACAGGGTGTCCCAAAAAATCATTAATATTTTGAAATTTTAAAATTGCTGTAACTTCTTAAGGAGTCGAAAAGAATATTAGTTCATAGGACATTTACTATCTAAAAAAAAATTTGCCGGAAAAAAATGAGCACCCTGTATAATTTAAAAAAAATTTATTGATTTTTTTTTATTCTAGAAAAATTAGAAGCAAGAATTTAAGTGAGCTTTTATTGGTTACAATATATTTTTGCAAGCTTCGCAAAAATAAATTTGATTGTTTTGGGATTTCCTTGTAACTTTTTTTAAGCTAATTAATGTAGGTTGGAAATTTATAGAATTTTTGAAGTACATCAGAAATGTTGTTAGAGATGATATAGTTTATAAGAGGTGAACTTACAAATTTATATGCGTAATGAATGTTGTTAGGATGATTGTAATGCATTTGTGATTGTTGGTGACGAAAGTATTTTTCATGTTGGTAATAAACGTCGCGACGCGTCCCGGTGATAAGGTAAGACGCTGGTAGAGTCTGAAAGGGCGGCGGAACGGTTTGCGATAAGGAATGCAGCGCGGGCAGAGTTTGTACCTGGAGTCGGTCTGCCGGTAGACGCACGTAACACCACATCTTGAATACCGCGAGGGTCCGAGGATACTGCGGCCAACCGGCCTTGGTTCGTCCTTCGCACCCCGGTCCGGGCCACTTTAATTTCCGTGTACATTCCACGGGTTCACAGCCTCGGGCCTGCATTGTATTCCAAAGGATTCACGCAGGCCCAATGTGCTGTGCAGCTGCCCAGCTGCTGCACGATGCTGATGGAGCATGGAGCATGGACCATGGATGGTGGATAGGTATGGAGTATGCTGGTGCGGCGGTGGCGGTGGTGGTGATGGCGCGTGGCGCGCTCCCAAAAAAAGCAAAACAATAAGAAGAATACAGAATAAGAAGACGTCCCTCCAGAACCCGAACAAAACAGGCCCTGAACGTGAACCGCAAGAATGCAGGCGGCCGCGCATAAACAAATTAATTCCGAAATAATAAATCAAACCAGAAAACGCATTAAAATCCCTCTTTATGAACGCGTACGCGCCATAACACAAGAATAAACAAGCAAAAAAATCTGTTCCACGTAAGCTGGAACATACAGGAATTCTCGCTCATTTGTTATTAAAATAGGAACATAAATAGCATATCTTGGCCTCGAGAAATTACACTGATTAACTGCAGCTCACATTCTTCGTAAATATGCGAGCACACATATACTTGCACACATGCAACATATACATATAATCATAGCTTCGTGTAAAACTGTTTTTCTAGAAAAACTTCCAGCCAGTACAATATTAATTTAATTGAATTTCAGTTTTAAAAACAGGAAGTTTTTGCCGTTAAAAACCAATTTAATATGCATAATTAAAATATGTGTTTTAGATAACAAGCCTACTCGTATGCTGCATTCCTTAGATAGCCTTATCATTTTACGACATTTATCTACGAGGATGTTAATATCAAATAAGTACAATTTACTTAATTGTCCTAGACTAATATAAACAACGAAAATATTTCACTCAAGTACCTTTAATTTTAGAAACACAAATAACCTACATCATTTTGATAAGATTCCAAATTAAACTCCAAACCTATTTAATCATATTTTCAGTCACTTATAAAATCAACAAACGTTTTATAATTGAACATAAAAAAATGTTTAAAGAATGCATACGAAGGATTTAAATACAAATTTCCATATTGTTACAAAAAATTAAAACGCTCAAAAAATTTTCCAGAATATGTCTAGTTACACCAAAAAGTGAGAGTAAGAAAGAAATAATTTTCTGAAAATCCTGAACGGAACTCAAGTCAACAGAATTTGCTTTACAAAAGAAAAAATGATGATATAAATTACTTATTAAAATACTTTCCTAAACATGGTATAAAATATGGAAATCTGAGAAGATATTATTTGCTCGGCGCCTATGAGTCACTGCGAACATAAGTAAAAAGCAGTGAATTGTCAGAACTGTCGATACTTGATACCTAAAAAATAGATGATATAGGTCCATTTGCAGTTCCATTTAAATATAAGAATTTTGGTATTTTACGACCACTTTTCACAGAAGGTGAGGTAAATTAATACCTGTTGTTGCGGTTTTCTACACAAATGATGATGATACTCAACAAAATTCAAAACTCATCTCGCTATACCAACCGTTTTGCACCAATAGGTCAAATTAAAAATTTTTCCCCATGTTTATAGAGAATAACCACATTTTCAATGTATTCGTCATCCATTTTTTTGAGTTACACATTTATGAACTAATTATTGCTCACATTCGCCAAAATTAAAAGGTGGTAGTTACAATTTAAACAATGGAAAAAAACGATACACTTATCTCGAAGCATATGTAATTTTACACACCAAGTATAATTTACCTAGGGGTTCTGGCAATTCTCAGTCAATTTTATCCCATGCATTTTTCCCCAGGTATTATTGTAATTTTGTGGCCATAGCGCAATTCTTCTTAAAGTTGGGTTTGGGTTTATGACATTAAAATTTTTGATTCACTGAACCTAAGGTATTTTAATGTTTCGACGGAACAGGTATATCGCAAAAGCGTCAATTGTTTTTTCAGGCTTTCGGTCTTAACATTCCGAAACTTAGGAGGATCAAAGCGAAAGTTTTTTGTAAAGAGCCCGTTTTACTCCTGCCATATGAATATTTGGAATGACTTAGTAAAACAACAAAGAAGAAATTCGTAGCCACAAACCTCATCTGTGTATCAAAAAAATGAAATTTTAAAAATGTTCCTCTAGAAAAAAGTTATGACCAAAATTGACGATTATCGTCTTAAGCTTTAAAACAAAAAAGTTATTCGTAAATACATGTTATTTCAATATGGGATCAAAAATCATTGCAAGAATAATTATAACAAAATCAAGTTTTAAGAAGGTGCTCAAATTCCAATATTTTCTATGAACTATATTATTTTTTTTTATATTTGGATACGCATTTTTGAATGAAGAAATTTAAAACATGTTTTTTGCAAATTATTCAGGGCTACTACTTTTAAATTTTTTACAGTGGTTTCCAGAATTTCAATACATTTTTGCTACAAGAAATACTTTTCTTTAATTCTGAGCAATCCTTTACCTAAGTGAAAGGTACATAGATAGATAGATAGATACATAGATGTTTTTTAATGGGTTACAAAATTAGTCTTAAATTATTTGCCAATTGTTACAAAACTTTTTAGTTATAATTGAATATCTTTGGGTTAAATAGTAAATCAAATTTCATTGACTAAAAACAAAAGATGTAATGATTCATATTTTTTAGTTTTGGAATTATGGAGTTTTCAATTTTAAGCTAGCTGCTTTTGTCATGTCTTTAGTTTAACCAATTTACCTAAATGAATAGCACAAATAACTTAAAACAATCCCAATGGTCTAAAAAATATTCCCGTCACATATTATCAACATATAAGTAGTAGTTGTATACAAAAATTTTAAATTTTATTTCACATCAAGCTATTTTCATCTACGGTTTGTTATTACCCTAAAATGTTGGAATATGAGTTTTAAATTCTATTTCCTTCCTACTACAATTTTCGTTATTTTTAATCACTATTAAATTTACTACCCCTACATTTTAAAGTAGTTAATCGATTTATTTTCTTACTTTGAAGAGTTACAAAAAAAGTTGAATACAAAAATTTTTTGATTTTTTTCGATGCATATTTTGACATATTTTTTTTTCGCATTTGTTTTTGTTTCTTTGCTATGGCAACCAACTTTTTTTTTTAAGTAGCAACAATTTTATTCAATTTTTAAAAAGTGTACATTTTTCTGAATATCAGGATGCTATTTTATCTCAACAAAAAAATTAAAAATTGAAAATCTAATTTAATATTAATGTTAGCTAATTAGCAGTGTAGGATTTAAAATTGTTTTGGGTTTAGATATTTGTATCTATCAATAAAAAATATTTTTTGTGTTTTTTTTTCGAAAAATAATTTTTTTTAATTTTTGTTGTTGGGATAAAATAGCATCCCGATATTCAGAAAAATATGCACTTTTTGAAAGTCTAAACATGCATCGAAAAAATCAAAAAAACTTTTGTCTTAAACTTTTTTTTGTAACTCTTTAAAATAAAAAAAATAAACCGATTATTCCATACTTTTGTTACACCCTGTATATTAAACTAGAAGAAGGAAGTACATAAGGAAATTGTCAAGTAATATTTCTGAAGTTTACGAAGTTTTGAATATTATGGAATTTTAATGTTAAATGATCAAAACAATAACATAATAGTTAATCATGTCCGACAAATATAAATTTTTTAATGACTTCTACCAGAATCTACGTAGACGGTACATTTGATTATTGCACCTAACACTTTGCCCAAATTCTAACAAATACATTAGGTTGATTTTCACAAACACAAAATTTGCCCAGATAACGTACGACTTTAAAAATATTTTATGACTTGTTACTTGTTCGGTTGAAGTTTTTCCGATTTTTTAGAAGAAAACAAAATCACTGGAAATTTCATATTTTTATGATTTAATAAGTATTATTTTTTTAATATCAAAATTTAAAATATTATCTTAATTTTATTTAATATTTTGTCAACGATATAAATTTTATATTTCTATGTAGGTAGACAGTTTGTAATTGAATCGCCCATTTCAAAAACCGTATAAAGTCAAAATAGTTGATTTTCCAGTAGAGTGAAAAAACTTTTTGTACCTACACAAAGTATCTTTTTAAAATTAAAAATAGTAGGAGTACAATGTTTTATTTGGAGTAAAAGAAGTATTTTTTGTGGCGAGCTTGTAGGTTAGTGGATACATGCGATATGTCATCTTAGTATTGTATATTAGGTTGCCAAATAGGCTGGGTATAAATTTCATTTCTACTCCTTGGAAGTACAAAGTAAACCCGATTGTACCCGATTTACGTCGGAAATTACCATCGAACTCATCGAATAAAAATTTGACTTATTACAGCCTGTCAAGTGCCACAGAAGCGTGTACTTTAATAACGTTTGAAGAAAAACATATTTTTTTAATATAAACTATGTAACTATGTGTGATTTTTACATGGAATACTACTTTGTGGCATTAAATCTTAATATATGTACAAGGTGTTCCGTATCGTTATGCAGAAATTTTGTAAGTGTAAACTAGGATCAATTCTAAGACTAATAAACACAAAAGTTGCAGGTCTATTTTTTTTTATTCAAAAGTTACAGCAGAATTTAATTTTCAAACTCCAAAACAGAAAATAAAGTTCTTAGAAAAAAAAATATATTTTAGTTAACAAATACTCATACTCTACTTTTGAAAACTGGTAAGGCATTTTTATATCAGCAAAAACTAACACAACCAATAACCACAAAAATAGCATAAAGAATGATTTAAATTTTAAAATACCGAGATTTTAATGCCACATGTTAATAAATTAAATTCACATCGTAAGAAAGAACATAATTTCTTTTAAAATAAATTTTAAATCAATTATGTTTTTATTTAAATATTAGTCTACAAATTGAATTTTCTGTTTTCGAATTTGTAAACTTAAAAGTGTTCTAACTTTTGAATAAAAAAAAATTGAACTACAACCTTTGTGTTTATTAGGCTTAAAATTGAAGCTACTTTACACTCACAAAATTTCTGCATCACGATACGGGACACCTTGTATGTATAATTGTAGTAGGATATTCGGTATTAGTTTCATTTCTTTTGGAAAGTGCTTACTAAAGCTCTTGTTTACAAACACACTTCTTTTATAAAATTTTGGCCACCCTTTAGAAAAATATAAAATTTGATTCGTTGATAAATAAGGACCTTAAAATTGGGGCTTGCTTGACATAATCTTGTACTGGATCTTCAAAAATGGATAATACTGGTGATTTGCATGGTAGGAAACCTAAATTTGCCACAGTTAGCCACACTGAAATAAGAAATAAGTACTTCGGGGACATTTAAAAAGAAAAAAAAATTACAAAATTTTAATATCAGTTTTTCTTTTTTATTATTTAAGTAATCCCCAAAAATAAGAGGTTCTTTGGGTAAAATATAAGATCATAAATTAATTATAATTCCTAAAATATTTCGTTGCCTAGTTTAGGTATCAATCCTAGTTATTATTCAGGCACATGCATACGTTCCGCCCAAAAACAACGTAATTTGCAATTAATGCATTATGGAGCTTTAGTAGTTTTTACACAACAGATGAAAGAATGAAAGTGTAGATGCGATTCATAGTAAAAACTCAAATTTGCAAAAAAAATGACTTAGGTAATTTTGGAAATGAACGATTTAATTTGACGACCGGAAAAAATTTCATCCACTTTCCCTATTTTTTATTTATTTTGAAGAACTGATCCAATATTTTAAGGTTTCCCATCATATGTTTTTACCTTAAATTAGTATCAAATTTTTTTTTTGCAGTTGCTGGATTTGTGTTGATGATAAATAATGCTATGATGAAGGACGCTATTGCAAAAAGCCCAACTCTGAAAATGCAGGTGCATGTAGCTAAAGGTGATTGTGCAAAAAATAAAACAGAATAACAATTGTGTTCGATGTACCTGCCCAAAACGATTTTAAGTGTTTTGAGAAGTCATCAGAGTAGATGATTGAGTCAATTAAATTGACGTCTTTAAGTGTCATTATTGGATGTTGTTATCTTCATTCATTTGCAAAATATTATTTAATTAATAAGGTGGAAAATTAGTTCTCGCTTTTAAGCTTCTAAGGACGATCTGATTTATTCCAGTGAAGATGAAGGTATATTCAATTTCCAACTCTTTTTGCGAAATTCAAAGAGAATTGAAGATGATTGTACATTGTCTTTTGAAAATGATTTGAAGTTCTTTCTAAAATATTGATTTGTTCTCGAAACAGTTTAAAAAAGTAATTTAAAAGCATTAGTATGTAAGAAATATTCCGTTGACCGTAATTATTGAGGCTGCTACCGCGTTACGCATTCCTCGCACGAAGAAATACGCTCGAAATAAATATTATTCGATGCGTCTGATTGCCAAGAATGTTTTGTTATCTTATATACTTGCACAAGTGTTCGTATTCGGTATTCGTATATAAATGAGTGTCGGGCATGTGTGTGTTAAGGGTGTTTAATATCCTTCGTTGGGCGACGGTTCGCGGGGGCAGGAGCAGGAGGCATCCTGTGCAGTGTGCACTCACTACTTGCTACCTGTATTACGCCGCACGATCCACGATCCCAGCGGCCCAGCGGCTGGGCTGTGGGCTGCCACCAGGCACCAGCCTCAGCCTGCATTCCACCGGTTACCAACGATCTTTCTCGATCGCACATTCTTTCTCCATCCTTTACTTTAAATCAACAGGTTGGCCACATTATAGTGGCTTTTATACAATGTATCTGGCGTTATACGTTATATAATAGTCAATCCCGAGGTCGATCTAAGATATACAAATTCCTTGAATACCGCAATGTGGCAGACGTAAAAAATAGATTTAGGTGTATTAAAATTTTACCAGAAAGCCTTACGCAAGAATTTAAGCTCAAACTACGTTTATAACTCTGGAACATGGAACACTAATTCACAAAAAATATACCTACCTACTTACATCAGAAATATCTAAACGAAATTCCAACGCGTCATTCTCGTCAACATTATTGTAAAATCCTAATATGTATACTGAATAAAAGGTCTTTCATAAAATAAAACGAAGTTCATTATCATATCGGCCAATAACTCATGTCTGCTGATATTAATTACAGACATTAAATCCATATTTGAGTCGGATTTTTCATTAACTTCAATATAAAACACTTTCAAGGATACATCCACTCTATTACTGGACATATTAACACATTACAAAATTGTCGATAATTTACTAATTACAGACATATTCGATCCATTCAAATTTTCCAGAAAAACAAATTGGTTTGGGCTATAAATTCCAAAATCCTTTGAAGGGGGAATAAGCAATAAATTCGCTGACAGACGCTCAGAAAAAATATTGATGACCATGAAGTAAATAAATATGCAGACTCGATACTAGTCAAAAGTTTATTCATCGTTTTTTTTAAATACAATTTTCAAAACTAATAGTTTTTTTATTCAAATTTAGAGGTGATTCACCAGATTTTTCAAATATTTATTTGTAAGAATAGATTTACGATAAAAACTATGAAATCAGTATCAGTAGAAGAAATGGTATTATCTACATGATATTTAACTTAATATGTCATCCAATACGAGATCCAATATTAATAACTTTTGAAAAGGCGTAGTAATTATTAAATTCTTAAAAGTGACTTCCTATACGGCAAATATAGTGGTTTACGCCCAGAGACATAAAGGCTAGTGCAAAAAACATTTATACGGGGTGTCCCGTTCGTGGTTCACCAAACTTCAAGGTTAGAAACTAGAGCAAATTTTATTAAGAAAAAACCAAAAAGGAGGGGTCTATCTTTTATGGTTTGAAAGTTACAGGGGTTTGAATTTGACATGCCATAAATCAGTAAATGATCAATAGCTGCTTAAAAACTTAGTAAAAAGATTTTAAAAAAATATAATTTTAAAGCTGAAAGTATTCACTTTTCATTGGTAACAACGATAAAACACAATTCGTTTATCAAGTATTAAAAAAAATCGAAAAGAAAAAAAATCCATAAAAAAATTGTTTTTTAGCAGTTTTTGAAGATTTTCTCCAAAATATGACTATTAAGGACGTGTTTTTTTTTAATTTTCTAAAAATTCATTAAATTCTCTAGAAATTGTGAAATTTTTTGAAACCTAACTCTTTTTATGCACTCACTAGAGCCTTCTAAACTTACTCCTATGAGAATTGATTCTAAGCATAGTTAGTTAAAATTCAGGTGCGCCTTCATTTTTGTTATTATTTAATAATACAAAAGCCATCAAAATTTAACTTTTGCTTATAAAAATTGATTATTAAGCAACTATTGATCATATACTGATTTCTGGCAAAAACAGGGGATGCCAAAGTCAAACCCCTGTAACTTTCAAACCATAAAAGATAGACCCCTACTTTTTTGGTTTTTTCTTGATAAAATTTGCTCAACTTTCTAACCTTGACGTTCATATATTTTTTTTGTAGATTTAAAAGTTATTGAACAAAATTCTTGCGTACGAAAAAGAAAATCGAAAGTGTACAAAAAAGTATATTGACCTAAAAATACACCTTAGCTTTGGACGCTTCTAATTAATTGAGGGTTGCAGAAGCTGAATATACGCTAGATTGTAATTGTGGCCTAATAAATTAATCTTATAAATCTGAAAAACACAACTAATGCTCGATATTATGATTTTTCACAATTTTTCCTCACAAACTCGCGCGCCCTCTAGGATTTGCATAAAGTATCAATGATTCGCTGATAAGTTGCAAATAAGTTCCAGAAAAGTGAGATAGATTTTCTATTCCGACGAGTGTCTAGTAAGATGCTCTTAATCCAGAAAATAGAAAATAGTGCAGATAAACAATTTGGGTGAATTTGAAAACTACCATAGTAGGTGATTTCTAAAAATTTTACTTAATTTTTAGAGTCTTCTGTGTTCAAAAAATTTTTTTAGAAAAGCTCACTTAAAGTTAAGCGCTTAATTTACCGACGTGACAATATTAAAATAATAAATATACCATGTTGAAATTGTTTAGCCCTTTATTGATGCTTATAATTAACTACTATCAAAAGACTGAAAAATATTTTTTTAAATACATAGGTCAATTTTATTTTGGAAGAGGAAAATTTTAAATTTACTTCAGATGCCACAGTCCTTTCAAGAATCCAATTTTAAAGCTCTACAGGGTGATTCCTATCTAAATAGATTGATATACTTTTTAATTTCTGCATAGTGTGCTAGAATCTGAATCATACCATATTTTTAGAAAATAATCAAAAAGTTTTGGTTGTATCAATTTTTAATAATCCAATATTTTGATACAGTTACAAAATTTACGGGCATTTCTTCTTTATACGACTAAAATATTAGAAAGTTCCTAAAGAAATATGGTTTGCAAATATTTCCATGAAAAGTTGCGATTTTGTTCTATTTCGCAATGAATCTTCAAAATATTTTAACATAAATATGAAAGTAGCTTTAAACATATGATTAAAGTTATGAGATTGTTTTAATACGTTTTAAATTATTTAAATAAAAAAAATCTAGTATAAAACTAAAAAAATGTGTTTGCAATTTTTGTAAAGAAGAACTAAAAAATTGAATTTAACAAACACAAGCCTGGATTAATTTTTATCGTTACTTTATTTGATATGAGATATTTATAGATGTGATTAGAATTTGAAAAAAAAACAGACCTAATGAGAAACAATGTTGAAAGGATGTTTTTCTAAGTGGACCAATACAAGTAGTAGAAAATATAATAATTAAATTTATATTTAATACTAAAAAAATGAATTAATAAATCTAAAATTAAAAACGAGTCAAGAACTATAATATAATATGTCTAAAAGCTAAAAGAAGCTATAAAAGAAATTGCTAAACATTTCATAATTTTTTATTCTACTCCTAGACATGAGCAAATGAGGAAAACACCCATCCCGAAAATTTCTAATTATGTTTAAAGTTCGTTCAGAACCAGTCCTAATAATATGTAGTATAACTTCTCATATTTCATAAGGGAATTTGGTCCCCTTTTTTATAAAATATCTACTTGTATACTAAAACTCTCAGTTAATTTAAAAAAAATATTTTTAAAACATTATCCGTTTCTATTATTAATGAAATTGCTCATAAAAACTCGAATCAATATTTCTATTGTTTTAATTCCTGCTTATCTCAAATTTTAATTTTATTGAAATTAAAAAAAAATCGATCAACGATTTTAGTATACAGGGTTTTTAGGCGAAAATCTTTAAAAGTGCAGCCATGCCAATCAAAAAAAAACAAAATCGCTTTTCACATATCTTTTCCAGACATTTAAGAGGATGTTGAGATTCCCTCTTTTTTTCGTATACTGGGTGGCCCAGATTTTACTTCCCAGGAAATATCTCAGTTATTTGAAGAGATAAGAATATAAATCAAAAAGTGCTTTCAATGGCAGCACTCATACTTCATAATTTCATTCTAAAAAAATTATTGGTATTTACCACTCTTAAGATGCCATCATCATTTTTTTTTCTTTAATGGGACACCCTATTTTTTATAATTGATATTGCATCTACAATTTATTCTAGCAACAGTGATATGCTACACTTAGTATTTTAAGTACATTTTGTGAATAAAAAAATTAAAATATTGATCGAAGTATGTTTGGTGGAAAATTATTTATTTAGTTTTTTTTTAACAAAATTTGTAATTCTCAGTTAGGTTCAGTTATATTTGCTTAAGTTAAGTTAGTTTAGATTTAAAACATTTTCTTAAAAAAAACTAAATAAATAATTTTGCATACTACTTCGATCAATATTTTAATTTTTTTATTCATTTATGTAGCATATCACTGTTTCTAGAATAAATTGTAGATGCAATATCAACTATAAAAAATAGGGTGTCCCATTAAAGAAAAAAATTTATGATGATGGCGTCTTAAGATTGGTAAATAAAAATAATTTTTTTAGAATGAAATTATGAGGTATAAGTGCTGCCATTCAAAGCACTTTTTGATTTATAATTTTATCCCTTCAAATAATCCAGATATTTCCTGGGAAGTAAAATCTGGGTCACTCTGTATTTTTGTTTTTTTATTAATTTAGGGTAATTTTTAGAAGTGGAAAAAAAATTCTAAATTTCAAAAGCCTAAACGATATTATAATGCATTATTTATGTTTTAAATTTAATACAAAACATGCTTAGCCTAGGTGTATCATCCTTTTCTACATTAACTTTGAAAAAATCGAAAATAAGCTGGGGTTTGTTTTTAAAGAAAATAATAAAATACGTGCACTTTTTACTTTACAAAGACAAAAATTGCAAAAAATATAGCCTGAAGATTCTACATTGCACCCCAAAAAGAAAATTAAAAAAATCTTTCGAAGAAAATTTTTTATGATCAAAAACACAAGATCCTATCGTAGTTGGAACAAAAGCTATTCCACCTTTTATAATGGAACACCCTGATATTTTTGAAAATTTGAATGGACCTTTAATTTTTTATCTGGACTTTTCCTACAAAATCTATTACATATAGATATGTTTCAAAAAAATGTTATTTTGTAATATTGATTTTAGGGTGTTTTTGGTACATTTTTTTCGAATTTTATTATAGAATCTGTGAAACGTCGAGAGGACCGCATGTTTTATAAAAGGAACACCCTGTATTTTTTCACAAAATATTGTTTCGATTTAAGTCTACTCAACTTTTATTAAAATAAGTTTTGTAATAATTTTTGCGGATTCTTTGACGGGTTTTTTTAAAATTGTAATGCAAAAACAACGTTTCATAACGCACTAATAACTAATTAAAGAAATTATTGTTTGTCATGTTTATGGTAGCAATCGATACAAGGAAAACTTAACATCGTGCTTTGATTAGTATTTGAATAATTTTACTGTAAAGTAGGAGTACTTTAAGGGCCTTAAAAATACACTTTATTTTTTAATTCTTTTCCCATAGCCTACTCATTATAAAATAAATATTTTATTATTGCTATTGCTATCAAAATTTGGTACAAAAATTAAAAAA
The DNA here is from genome assembly GCA_963971135.1 of Stenus bimaculatus. NCBI lineage: Eukaryota > Metazoa > Arthropoda > Insecta > Coleoptera > Staphylinidae > Stenus > Stenus bimaculatus. The sequence continues at coordinate 63,201,939 of OZ020180.1, read as the reverse complement.
AATACAGTAGTTTATTATCAATGATTATCAAAAATGTCTCAGTTGATAGATTTCTTATCTGTCATTTTTTTTAGTTTAAATATCATTTGTAGCTTAAGCTTCAACTGTGTATACGGTGATTCTGGTCAAAATTAAAGACCTTTAATTAGAAACATTTGAGGAAACCATGCATGCAACTTTTTATTGAGAAACTCGGCAAACTTCGAGAAGAGATGGGAATAGAAAGAAGCGTCAAGAATCATATGTTTAGATATCCTATCAAAGGTCAGAATATATTATTTTTAAATTCTTTTCTGAATTTAAAGAAGATGGATATGATAAAATACTCTCCACTCTCTACTCTCCACGAGATTTTGTCGTTTTAATAAATGGGTAAAATCTTAAAAATCTTGACAAGAGATGTAAGCTTAAAGGACAATATTTTGAAATTAAAAAACCGTTAAGATGGAAATTCCAAATAACTATATTCCAGTAAATCCCTACTAAATGATTTAACCAGAATTTTGGTATTAATGTACATACTTGTAATGAAAAATAAATTAATTTTTGCATACATAGCAAGTGTTTATATGTAATTTGTTCTAACTGAGTGTACCATATCGGAATTTACAATTTACGGTACAAATGGAAAAAACATTATCAATTATTTATATTTCAAAAGATAAAAGGATTTAAATTTGGTTATAGTTCCATGAAATTCTTGCATAAAATTTTTTATTACCGCAGTATCAATTACTTCTATTATTAAGAAATTTCTCGCCTTTATTATTGTTATTTATACTACATAATTTCCTATAAAATTTAAATTAATGAGTAAATTAAAAATTAATTTAAAAACGTCCAATTAATTTAAATTATGTTAAATTTTGTGCGTTTAATGTAAAATATTATTTTAGTAATAAATTTACACCCAAGCAAAACAATTAAATTGAAGGCTAATGTCATAATAAAGGGATAAAATATTTATTTACATACCAGTGGTTATAACTTTATTTAGAAGTGCTTATTATTTTCAATAATGTAACACTAAAAGTGTAAATTAGTCAAACATGTTTTTATTGATTGCTAATTTAACGCTCCTTTTAAATAGTAATTATTCTTTCGTAATTAATTTTATCATACTCTGAATACATCACGTTTTAATTCACATTTACTCATAAGAATGTTATTTATGAGTTTTAATATTTTACATTCTTACATATTCAAGTTTTAAAATTTAATTGCAAATATTTATTTTTTGAATCATTAAATACCAAATATCTAGTTATATTTTAAATTAACGAATATGGATTCTCCAGTTATACAGGGTGTCCAAAAAATGGCGGATATACTCTCCGGTACGTTGTTGGGGATTCCCAGAAAAATACTTAAAAATATCCTCTAGGCCAATTGACCGTGAGAGGAAACTTTACAGGACAACTAGTGGTTTTTTCAAAATTTTACCCTTCTCGTTCAATTGGTCATGAGGACTTTTTAACTATTTTTCTGGGGATCTCTGAAGGGTTCCCAACAGCTTACTGGAGAGTTTATGCTATTTTTGAAAACAAAACAAAATTAAAGAAAGAAAATTGTAATTAGCTTTTACTTGGAATAAACTAAGCGAAAGAAATTTGAAGAGGCGGTGTTGTTTTATAAAGTTGTAATTAATGAATTAAAAGTAATTTGCGTTATAAATATGGATATTTTTAATCCGGTATCCGCATAAGGTAAAATTAGTCATGAATGATTACAATTTGATATCGTTTATACCTCTTTCCATATTTAATAAGTGATATGAAGTCATAGTCTAGGTATTTGTAATTTAAATTTTCACGTCAGGTAAAAAGTAAATCAATTTAAATTTTTTATAAATTCATTGATAAAAAATCAATTTGAAGCAAAGCAGTCAAACAAGTATTTTAAGTCGAGACACGTGTTCAAAAAAGATATATTTGTATTTTGTTTGAAAATTATGCAAAGCAGAGGGGCAAAAAATCGTAGAACGCCCAGGCCCATCGAAAATTCCTTTTGTTAAGGTTGTAGTTATTTTGACAGGCGACACGGAACAAGCGTGCATTGTGCGAACGGTCATAGGACACGGGGGGTCAGATCTTGGCTCGTGCCTGGCTTGCTATTCAGGAATGTCGAGGTTGTCCGTTGCAAAAAAAGGACACCAAGACACATCCTCGTTTAGGTATTTCTTGGCCGTTTTCTTAATTAATTGGACTTGGCGAATTCTTCTAGCGTGAGTAATTGCATCGAAATTATTTTGTTTACGGATTTTGCTTTAATTTTATTCAAATTAAACTGCACATACATAGGTATAGGGTATAATGGGTATGTGTGGGAATCTTGAGCTCAGCTAACGCTCTACCTCTAAGGTTAATTAGGTAGGTTTACATTTCCGCCACAAGAACGCACGCAAGAAGCAACTTTTTTTCTCATGTTATTTTACAATATTTAATTAATCTAGATTGATTGAAAACTGCTCTTCACTTACCTCCAATACTTCTTGAGCTGTTTGCAGGTATTCTCGTAGCATGGCTTCTTGTTCCACACGCCAAGCCTGTCGCGGATCTTCCAGTTGAGTGCTGTCTGAAAAAAAAAATCATTTAACATAACAAAATTCCATCTTAAAAGAAAAAACAATTTTGATAAATATTAGGAGTCTTTAAATAAAATACAAACAACCACCAGTACCAAGGGTAGAGCTTCACCTCTTGGCCTATTAAATAATCAAAAACTAATCAGAAATTGATGATTTTCTTTAGGAAAATATATAAGTTGGTAAAACATAAGCATAAAAGGCAGATCAGAAAATATCTTACATTACATTTTTTAAAGCTGGTCTTAGGAAATTATGGATTTTCAAGAATACTTTCCTTAAAATCTAAGAGAAAATTAAAATAATAAGAAAAATCCAAAAAAACTTTCTATTATTTCTGAAACATCGGCTATGTGTAAAATCGTGTTTTGACAGTAAAAAAGAATATTAAAAAAAATATAAAACAATATACTTCCTCCGTCCGAAAATATGGTATACATTTTGAAAAATATATTGGGATTAACGAAAATAATTTTTTTGGTCTTTTTTATTTCTATTTTTAAATATGTGATTGTGAGGCAAGAAAAAACAATTTTGAACAAATATTCTGCAATTTGTTGAAAATTATTCATAGTCGCTATTGTTGAAAAATATAATGATATATTGTTAAAAAATGCCGAATTTTGAGGAAAGTTGTGTTGAAATGAATTGAGAATAGAGGTTCCAAATCGAAGCAATTAATCCTTAATAACCTGGTAATCATTAGTGGAAAATAGCTTAAAATCCTTAATTTTTAGTATTCTCCTAATGTGATAAATTGTGAAAAATTAAGGACTTTAAGTTGTTTTCCAATATTTTTTGTACCATTCTTTGTTATTTTACAGATTTATCCTATTTTCGGACAACAAAATAACTCAAAATGTTTACGATTTTTCCGGACGGAGGAAGTATTTGATAAATTCTGAAGCAAGTGGGGATTACTTTGATCAAGGATTTACGAAAAGTACCTATTGACTAAAGAGTTTTTTCTGCAATTGTAGCCAAAAATCTTGCTGAGTAAAATAGGCATCTACTATTAAATGTATTGTACAAGAAAAATATATTTTTAGACATAAAATATCCTGTTGTTAAGTCAATAGGCAATTTTTAAAATATACAATGTGTAACAAAAGTAACTTATAATTGCTGTAACTTTTCAATATAAAGAGTTTCATAAAAAAATATTTGGATTGTAAATGTCATTCTGAACAAATAATTTCTTATGGACTAGTGTTTTTTTGACTACTTACAAAGTTATGGTAATATGATATAACAATAAATAAAATGTTCAAATTGTTGTAACTTCCGAAAGAAAGGACACCCTTATTTTTTTATTTAAAAATAGCTCTGCCACTTACAGAAAAATAAGCTCTTTTAAAAAGTGCAAATAAACATAGTAATGCCATTTACAAAACAATAGCTAATTAAGCTAAACTAAAAATGTAAAAAATATACATTGAAATTAACTGAAAAACTTTAGTCCTTTTTTTATGTAACACTTTTGTTACACCCAGTATATTTTTATTAGTACTACACCTTTTCCAATTGTATTTCAGAAAAGATCAATTCGATTTCAGAATAATCAATTGTATTTCAGAAAATATCAATTCGATTTCAGAATAGTCAATCGCATTTCAGTAAGCATCAATTGTATTTCAGAATAATCAATTGTATTTCAGAAAATATCAATTGTATTTCAGAAAGCATCAAAATTGTATTTCAGAGTTTTTGCGGTGATTGTGCACGTGAACCACAAAAGCACAAACATTTCATAAAAAATGTACTTTAGAAATTTAAAACATTACACCAGTCCTAATTCACCAATGTTAAGCCCAATTGAAATAATTTGCCAAAAACTCTTGGCTTCCTCAATATTTTACAAAAGGTCTTTTCTAAAATTAAATTAATTTTTCTGAAATACAATTGATGCGTTCTGAAATAGAATTGATCTTCTCTGAATTATAATTGATGATTTCTGAAATTGAATTGATCTTTTATGAAATACAATTGGAAAAGGTGTAGTTTTTTGTATAGGTTCTTATTCATTGTATAGGTTTTTCTAAGAAAAAGATTAAAATATGGTTTAATATAATAATGATTTTCATGTAACCATAATATGTATACCTGTGTAATTCTTCTGCAAAATAATATCTTCCACAATGTGATCAATTTACCAAACTGAAGACTATCACAAGAATATTAAATATAATGACAAGGGCACTACTATCTGTATTCAGCAGCGATGATTGATCTAAAAATGTTTAAAATATTGCTACTAGTTTTATTTTTGCTTTTATATTTATAGTTAGCAAAAGAAATTAAACAATAAAATATTTTTTACTATTATCAATTAATTACTTAAATTATTTCCAAAAAAACTATGCAAGAGTAGATCAAGTCTAATAAAAGATGGGTCATAAGTCAAAAACTACCCTAAGAAAATTTGGACAGTTTTATCTAAGAAATGTAAAGACTAACGAGACACTAATTCAATAAGTTAAAATCGTTCGTCAAAATATTTTATACAGGGTGTCTCACTTTTTTTTCAGCAATTTTTTTGGTAAATGTCATTTTGAACAAAAAATTTCCTATGTACTGATATTATTTTCCGACTTCTTAAGAAGTTACAGCAATTTTAAAATTTCAAAATATTAATGATTTTTTGGGACACCCTGTATAAATTTCATTTTATTTCAATTTTTAAATTTAAATCAAGTATGCTTTGGATTTTGACATTATCTACAAGCTAATCAGATAGGTTAATTTTCTTGTCAGAAATCTTAAATGAGTCCACTTATTTTAAAAACAGCCAATAATGTTCAAAAAGGCAAGTTGGGAAAAACAAAATCCGAACCATAAATCTTTTAAATAAAAACATGATGATAAGAAAGAAAAATTATACAGGGTTTCACAAAAAACCGTTAAAATGTTGAAATTTTTAAATTGCTGTAACTTCTTAAGGCGTCGAAAAAAATATTAGTTTATAGGAAATTTTTTGTTCACAATGACATTTACTATCTACAAAAATTTTTTGCTGGATAAAAAGTGAGAGTGTATCAGACCACCCGTGATTTGCACCCCCTAGCTTATAAAGAAAAAAGGGAAATTAAAAGAAAAAAATATATACCTATGTATTTTAAATTTAACATTTTTCAATAATATAATTGTCCATGGTATATGTATTTCTTTTATATAAATCAAATCAATTTTTTTTAATTATAGTGTTTATTTGAAATACAATTTTTTTATTAAAAATAGCTAATGCATTTTCGATCCTTAGATCATCATCAGGCTTGAAAAATATTTTAAAAAATTCATATAAAAATGACTTATGTAAAAAATTGTAATTATTATTATTATTATTAGCTATTTTTAATAAAAAAATTGTATTTCAATAAAGACTATAATTGAAAAGAAATTGATTTGATTTTTTTAACATTTTTATTGAGCAGAATCAAAGATGCTATAATAGTAGCATTGGCCTAGGTTTGTCGAACTGTTTAAATGGAACTATACTACTCGCCGAAAAGGAGTTATTTTATTATACAGGATGTCTGAAAATTCGATACCTAAATAGTTTTTGATTGTTTTATGTGTTCTGCTTCCATCCAACACCATTTGCAAAAGTCGAAAATTAGCCAATTTTTTACCAATCGAGCGTTCAGTATTCAAATGTACGTATACAAAATTTCTTTAAAAACTTTTACTATAATAAAAAAAATTATATTTAAAAAAATAATTTTGAGGCTTATAACTCTTCAGGGATGCATTTTTTAAATAAATGAATTTTGTCATATCGACTTATTTTTTGGTCTATTATCTCCAGTTAAGCGTTGTCGGGCGAATTTTGCGACACCCTGTATATTTCAAAAATCCATGATTTCTCCAAAATTAAAATATAAAGGATAATTCCAAGTTCACTTTAAAAATTCCAGGAAACTCTTCCATTTACAATTTTTGTTTCAAAAACCCGTTATTATTGGAAATTGCTTCTTTTTGAACATTTTGGGGTGAATGGTGAATAAAACGATGGCCAGAGAGAAACAAAAAGGAAGCGGTTATCTGAATAAAAAGGGATACAAATAATATCATTAAAATCCTTCGATCGATTTTCGAAAAAATCGAAAAAAAATTGTTTTATACGAAACAGGTGGGACCTAAGTACGTGCATTTGAATAGCACGTACACATTTCATTACAAAATCTTTAATACTTTGCAATAAAAAAATTCTATTTAAAAAAATCATCTTTGAACGCTTGTAACTCTTCAGGGGTAAATTTTTTATATGTATAAATGAAATTGGTCATATCTTTTAGGTCTACTGTTTCCAGTTAATCGGTGTCGTTCGAATTTTTAGACACCCTGTATTATAGCTGTATCTTGTTTGTGCAGCCATAAAATCCAAATCTGCAGGACCCATTTTAATTAATAAAACATGTAAAATTTAGTATTTTTATGAAATATTTCATTTCTTTGTGATACTTTTCAATTTAAACAAAGAATAAACATTAATTTCTTGACAATTAAAAAAAACTGATTCTGAGGAGCAATAAATTGGGTATATTTTTAAATTTTTGGATGGTCTGTCAGGAAGTAGTAGTACGATCGAGGATAATTGTTTCTGCGGCGTTATACCTTTTTTGTGCAATTCTATTTTTTTATAAATTGGCCATGAATATCAAATTGTATAAGCACAAAAAAATCTGGTGCATCCCTCTAAAAACAATTCTTCTGCCGCCCATGACAAAAGTCTTTATATAAAAAAGATATTTGAAATTAAAATTAAAAAGTACACCGCCTTAAAAAATATTCAAAATTGTCATTACTATATTTTTAATTTTATTTCTTTTAAGACTTATATACTTACAAAATATTTTACCAAACGACTTATTTTATTGAATTTTGCACTCTAGAAGTATCAACTTAAAATTACTCTGAGAAAGAATTCCAGATTTACATGGATTTACACTTTGAATAAGAATAAGACATGTTTAAACCTTACTACTTTAAAATGACAAACGACCTACTAAACATGGACTTTTTAAACTTTAAATCGATATGTTGATATTTTATTAACCTTTAAAAAAGTATGTACCCAGTTATTTATACATTATTTCAAGAAATATAAAATTTTCAAGATTTGAAAAAATAACTTTTTTATTTAAGTGCCTTATGTACATATTTTTAATTTTAAAATTGGAAATGTTATTCAAATTTTTTTTTTATCATTTATCCACGATTGCGTTTTTTATAAAACTAGAATGTTTTTTTAAAGCTCTCTGTTTCTTTTAAGGCCACTTTAGTTTATTTTTAAAATTGAACAATTGTAACTAGTTAAAATACCAAGAAATTGAATTTTACATGAAAATTTTCAAAAATTACATAGGTACAAACTTTGCACTAATGGATACCACACTGTATTAGTCAAGTTTATATAAAATTAACGACTTTATTGCAAACTGTTCCTATGACCTTTGAAATTATTCAAAAATACAAGAAATTTTAATGATTACCCAATGTAATTTCTTGAATGTTTTCACGTTTGACAAACTTATTAATTGCTAAAAATACTAATTTTAAAGAATCAAAAAATGAATAGCTTTGGTTTTAACGAACTGCTAATTTAGTTTCATGAAAAATAACTCAAATAAAAAAATAAAAGCGAATTTAATAAAAAGCAATAATATTACAAAAAACTAACAACTTAGAAGCTCAACCTAGTGTATTTAAAAAAATTGTTTAAAATTAATTTTCATTCAACGCACGTCCCTTCTTCAACCTGTCAACGGTTTATTTTTATCCTGCAGTAACTTCTTTAAAAAATGGTGCATCTTACTTCATGTACAAATGAAATTCTTAAGAAACAATAAACTTGAAATAGTTATTCCAGAAGCTGTTAACAGAAGCTTTTACTGCATACTTAAAGAGACCATAAGTTACTCACTACTTATTTATGACTCCCACGAGATGTAAAAATCTCTACCATCACAAGTGTTTAGCTAAATTTACTAATTTATTACTCGCTTTGTTTATCTAATTGAGACTCTAATACATAATTTACAATTAAAACCAATCGGTAAATTTTCAAAGTGTTAACTCACTTCTCGATCATAATTTGAATAAGATCATTACCCATCAGTTTAAATAAGTATTTTGATTGAATGTTATCTAAAAATAAGTTTATTTATAATGAATTTTCCCATTCTTCAAAATAAGATTTATTTTTGGATTTAAAATAAAATTATTTGTATTATTTATTAGATCACAGATATGAAAAAATATTTTTAAAGACGTCTTTAACGTTAAAGACGTCTCTAAGTATTTTCATCACGGTCGCTGAATCAGGCTATAAAATTTGCCCATAAAAATGTTCTGTTAGTTTTTATCATTCGATGAAAAAATAGGTTAAGGAAGACTTAAGAATGGGTTATAATTATTTACTTAAAGTAATTTATTATATTTAGTTGTTAAGAGTATGTAATTAATTAACTAATTATAATTTATTATAGTAAGAATGTTATTATTAGCGAATTAAAAAATCCAAAAAAGAACAAATTAATAATAACTCTTTAAGGTATTTTAGTGCAATTACTCTAATACGAATATGATTTGCGTAGAAATTAAATAATTAAAAGAAAAACTGTAGACGCCACAGGTTGAGCAGTAAGCAATAAGCATAATATTATGTTTATAACCTCCGGACATCCCACCGTTACTTTAATCATTAAAAAGACATTTAAAAGTTGCCTAAAAACCTATTCATTATTTTACATACTGGCGCCTCGAATTTATATATAAGACCACATCATGTATGAATATATTGCAGTTGTAAAATTCTCAGATTTATTTATTACCTTTTACAATTAATTAAATGCCCAGAAGAACATTTACGGTCGTTTCCATGAAATATTAAAAAGTGATTAAAAAACAACGAATATTATAAATATAACTTTTCAGGCTAAATTGAGAATGTAGCTAATTTGCACGATGATTAACATAAAATAAATTTTTTTATGAATATCATAAACGCGCTTTAAAATTAAAAATGCCAAAAATTCCAAACATGTCAACCTACTTACAAAAATTTGCATTTTTTATTTTTAAATGGCGATATAATAAAAACATTAGTGTGTTTAATTAACAATAATTTATTAGGTGCATTAATAGTCAAACCAGCATGTTTATTTTGAGTCCCACCACAGTTCTGGTGCTAATATTTTAAAAGATTTCTAAATATACCGGGTGTACACGAAACTAGGGCCACCTTTATAATTTATGAAAATAAGCATTTGAAATTTTACTATGTTATATGGCATAAAAAACACATTTATTGAATTTTTTTGTTTACTTTGTTCAATAAATGTGTTTTCTTAGCCTATAATACAGGCCCTATACATGGTGTCCCGTTCGTGGTTCACCAAACGTCAAGGTTAGAAAGTTGAGCAAATTTTATCAAGAAAAAACCAAAAAAGTAGGAGTCTATCTTTTATGGTTTGAAAGTTACAGGGGTTTGACTTTGCCATCCCGTGTTTTTGCCAGAAATCAGTAATTGATCAATAGTTGCTTAATAATCAATTTTTATAAGCAAAAGTTAAATTTTGATGGCTTTTGTATTATTAAATAATAACAAAAATGAAGGCGCACCTAAATTTTAATTAACTGTGAGTGCATAAAAAGAATTAGGGTTTGAAAATTTTTCATAATTTCTAGAGAATTTATGGAATTTTTAGAAAATTTAAAAAAACACGCCCTTAATAGGTCATATCTTGGAGAAAATCTTCAAAAACTGCTAAAAAACAATTTTTTATGGATTTTTTTTCTTTTCGATTTTTTTTTTAATACTTGAATTGTGTTTTATCATTGTTACCAATAAAAGAGGATACTTTCAGCTTTAAAATTATATTTTAAAAAAATCTTTTTACTAAGTTTTTAAGCAGCTATTGATCATTTACTGATTTATGGCATGCCAAATTCAAACCCCTGTAACTTTCAAACCATAAAATATAGACCCCTAATTTTTTGGTTTTTTCTTGATAAAATTTGCTCTACTTTCTAACCTAGAAGTTAGGTGAACCACGAACGGGACACCCTGTATAATATACTAAAATTTCAATTTTATATTCTCATAAATAAAAAAAATAACAGGAGTGGCCACAGTTTCGTGTACACATGCTATTTTTTAATATTAAAAATTACACAATAATTTCGCATATTTATGATTGATCATTACTTAAAATATGCAGGATTATAAAATTTAAAATATAGTATAATATTTTTAATGGTGAACCAACTTATTTCACTGTAAACTCATAAATTATTAAAAAACATAAATATTAATAACATGCGAAAATAAATGAATTAAATTTTTCCGCACACTGATTACTTGGTATTTCAATAAAATTGCATCCTTTGAATTCTAAGAACGTTACATAACAATGTTATAAAAATTAGCAGTATAAAGATTGACTCAAACTTATTTAAATTTATTCATGTGAGTTCTGTGTTACAATTCCCACGAATTGAGAATATAAATAACTCAAAATATATTTACTTGTAAAATATGCAAAAATTGTTCTAGATATAATCTAAAATATTTTATGGATTTTTTTCTGTCAGTTTCTTACAATAATCAAGAAATATTCCTTGAGAAAATTGGTTGATTTAGAAGTAAATGGAAGTAAAAAATCTAGATAAATCTTTCCTAATCGCCAATCTTCTAGGCCATAGTACATATAAAACATAAGACTTCTTTGAAATGTTTAAAATAAGATATTATCAACATAATGAACATCTTCCTCAACATTTTGAGTAATCATTAATATAATAATTCAACTAATCATTCATTAATGTATGTCCATATATGATACAAAAAAACCTAAAATGGAAAACTTATTTAAGAGTTTTACTAAAATTATTTTCATCATTAATACACCCGGAATTTATGATGAAAATAATAATATATCGAGAAAAAAACAAAAAAATAGGGGTCTATCTTTTTTAATTTTGGAGCTACCACGTTTTGAATTTTAAGAGAAACGTTGTGGTTTCATCAACAAAAAGTGCTTTTGAACTATAGTAAAGGGTTTCGTACTAATCAAGATGTTGAACATAGACATTTTATTAAATTACTCAATAGGTCTAGAAATTATAATCCCATTGATCATGGATTTATTAAGACAGAGATCTTTAATTACAAAAATTGTAATAATTTTGGCAGTCTTAGTAAATGTGCTTCCGAAAGCAAAAAATTTCGCAAAAAAGTTAACAATGAAAATCGAAAATTTGAGATTTGGAAAACGTTAAATTAGGTCCACACCAGGTTTTGATATCAAAATATTTATTCTACGAAGTTTTTTTGTAAATAGAGACATCATTGTAATTTGTTTGATTGTTTTAAAAAGAAATGCATCACGAATAATTATATTATCAATATTTCACAAAAATTTCCTAAATAGAAAATTTAAACATTTTAAATTTAATATTACAATTATTGTATTTATTTAAAATAAAAATTTATTACTAGCATAAATAAAGTGTCCGTAACATTAGGAATTGATTTTCTGATCAGTTTTAGACGGAAAATACAGTGGTTTAGTTCTGCAGTCCAATATGCTAGTGTGAAAAAAAAATTTGTATAATTTTTTTGTAAATGATTTAGAAGTCATTTCTATAATTCCTAGCGGAAGGAAAACAAATGGAGAATGTACAAAAAAAAAGATAATGACCTAAAAGTACCTAACTTTGGGCACCTTTAATTAATTTTGTGTGAGGTTGCAGAATGTGATTACCCGCTAGGATGTAGCCTAATCAATTTAGATTATTAATCTGAAAAAAAAATGAAAATCTAAATATGGAAACTTGAGATTTGACTGTAGAACTAATAGTCGATTTCATGATTTTTCACAATTTTTCCTCCCAAACTCGCGCGCCATCTAGGGATTCGCATTAATTATCAGTGGTGATTCGCTGATAATTTGCAAAGAAGGTCCAGAAAAGTAAGATGCATTTTCTCTTCCCTCTTATTATCTCCGACGGAAAATTTATCTCGGACGTCGTAATAGGTACAGCGTGTAAAAATTTACTAATTTTTTCAATTTTTTAATATAACATCGACAGTTTTAATGACAACTCACAAGTGATTATTTTTTCTGACAAGTAAAACGTCAAAAATATCAGCGATTATTTTATGACGTTAATGTCAAATTTCAAAAAGTTTGAAGTTGGCTGTCAAATTTTGCACAAAAAAGTAGAAAATGTTCGTTAAATAGTCCCTTAAGAAGATACTCGGTGAAATGTTTTTTGGGGATTTGTAATCAAAAATTTAACAAAAACGATACCTAGTGCCAATCAAATTGAATTTAGTTTTTATAGAATTTTTGTTTTTCATGTAGAGTGTATGATAGGGGCGTATTTTTTGAACAATGATAAAAAAATACATTTTTATTTTTATTCATAAAGTACGCCTCTATCATAGACTACATGAAAAACAAAAATTCTATATGAAAACTAAATTCAATTTGATTGGAACTAGGCATCGTTTTTGTTAAATTTTTGATTACAAATGCCCAAAAAACAATGTTTACTAGCGAAAAGTACGCTCTTCACACATTTCGCCGAGTATCTTCTTAAATATGCACTCTTGTTCAAATTACAAGTCGAATATTTTTGATAGATTGCCACTCATGTCATTTGGTTTTAAAAATTCCCCTCCTGCTACTTAACCCCAAATGACATTCGGGGTAATGACAGTGAAAAATATTCGACTCGACCACTGGTGATATTACATATGATAATTTGCTCAAACGTTCACAAGACCCAACTTTTGGCAGTTGCCATTAGATAAAATTGTAAATATTAAAAACAAACTTCAAAATTTTTTCGGAGGTATTCACCCTATTAACCGTCCTAATATATTTGTACGACGACAGACGACACTGTCCTTAATAAATTAAAATGTTTACTTCTTTGCACTTTTAGCTCTGTTACATTTAAAAGTTATTGTATAACAAAATGTATACCGTCGCGTAATTGTTCAAATATCCGCAAAGAAGACCTGAACCATAACTACATACAGGGTGATGATAAAGTTTGGAACCTAATTCATAACTGCCGTATTTAATTTGTTTGAGAAAATCGCTCGGACAGGTCAATTTTAGTTTTTAAAATCCCATCTCTTGGTATAATAAAAATATTAATGACGTCACTGGTGATTTAGCAATGACGTCTTCATCGATTTTTTAAAATGCAAACCCCCACTTTTTTCACTGGTTTTTGATAGACATTTATGTCACTTAAACCATGATATAAAAAAATTGTTGCATTTGTAAACAAATTTTCGTTTTAAATTTTTTTAATGAAAACTTAAAATTAATTTGTACTATTAAATTTGAAAAATTTGAATGTTGTAAAAGATTTATTTTAGCCGATTTCAATAATTGGTAAATTTAAAATTTTATTTTTTGTAAATTTCCTTACATTTAAATGGAATCAAAAAATTAGTTTTTCAAGACTATTTATTAAATTTTGTTAAATACATTTAACATTTGCATTAGAATGCGCATTATTTAAACATTTACTTTCTTTTGTTATTATTGGTAACTTCAAATTCATTTTAATTTATTTTTATAAAACCTTTTTCGTTAAAATAAAAATTTCCTTTTTTGAATTAAAAAGATTTTTTATTCAAAAATTTGTTAAAAATTTAATTGTTTTTTATGTCATTGTTTAAGTGACATGAATTTCTATCGATAATGAGTAAAAAAGTGGGGGCTTCCATTTAAAAAAATCGCTGATGACGTCATTGTTAAAGCACCAGTGACGTCATTAATATTTTTTTATATCAAGAGATGGCATTTTAAAAACTAAAATTGACCATCCGAGCGATTTCTCAAAACAATTAAATACGGCAGTTATGAATAAGGTTCCATTTTTGTCTTTTGTTGTGTTAAAAATATGAAAAAAATATGAGTAAACTTTAATACCCTGTATATGGAAAATTAGGCATTTTGGAGAAAAATTTATTTGTGCATTTTATATTTTATTTCGTCTTTGTTTTTTTTTTAGATATATTAAAAAAGTTAGTTTTTTGAATTGTTTACTTTGCGATTTTTTCTCTGAATTTTTTTACAACTTTGCCAGCGATTTTTGTATTACTATTGTTACCAATTGAGGAATATGTTTTCGCTTTCTGGTAATATTTTTTTTTTATTTTTTTTAAACTATTAGCGCTGTAGCTAGCGGACAGTATATACAGGGTGAGTTCTTAGTGCGAAATCGGAAGATATATCTTTTATTTTAAGAAATAGGAAAAATTGTGTGGTTTCTGGATGCGCATAATCAGAAATTATTTTTGTCTATACTGGGTGTTTCGTAATTGGAGCAAAGGCAATTTCATCTTTTTTTTAATGGAATACCCTATATATTTTTTGATATTTACAATAACATTAAGTTAAAGAATACAACGATATTTTTATTTAAATTTGAGTGTGCCCTTAATTTTTTGTCGGAAATTTTCTATAAAATTTATCACATGTAGACATATTTTTAGAAATTTATATTGACTTAATTATGAACATTTAAAAAACAATTTTTATGTCATTTTATAATATCGATTTTGATGTATTTTTAGTGCAGTTTTTTCGAATTTTATTGTAAATGTTGGCAGGTATGGAGAGGCGTGAAATGTGAAAACTCGATAGGGATGTACACCCTGTACTTTTTTACAAAATATTGTTCCTTTTTAAGTGTTTTTTAAATAATATACAAATCAAATTTGATAAATTTTATAGAAAATGTCCGAAAAATAAATAAATACGCATTCAAATTTTCAAAAAAACAAAAAATATCGTTGTATTCTTTAAGTTAATCCAAATATGAAAAAATATACAGGATGTTTCATTATTGCGTTCCAGTTACGAAACACCCACTAGAGACAAAAATAATTTCTGGTTGCGCATCCATAAACCATGAAACTTTGTAATTTAAGTTTTTTCCTATCTCTTAAAATAAAAGATTTATCTTCCGATTTCGCACTAAAAACTCACCCTGTATATACAGGGTGTCACGAAATTAAGCGGTCAAACTTTAGGAGGCGATTCTACAACTAATTTTAAGAAAAAAACTTCCTATAAACATGTGTCCGATTTCGCTTCCTAAGGGAGCTACAGCCCTTTAACTATTGTGACTAAAACTAGGTTTTTTGTCATTTTTTTGAAAACGGTTGGTAATAAAGATTTAAAATTTGGTGTGAAGACTAATACGTTTAAGATATAATTTCTCAATTTTTTTCAGATTTTTTGAAAGCTCTGAAATTTTTTGAAAACTTTCAAAAAATCTGAAAAAAATTGAGAAATTATATCTTAAACGTATTAGTCTTCACACCGAATTTCAAATCTTTATTACAAACCGTTTTCAAATAAATGACAAAAAAACTAGTTTTAGTCACAATATTTAAAGAGCTGTAGCTCTCTTAGGAAGCGAAATCGGACACATGTTTATAGGAAGTTTTTTTCTTAAAATTAGTTGTAGAATCGCCACCTAAAGTTTGGCCGCTTAATTTCGGGACAACCTGTATATTATAACAAAAATTAAAATTGATGTTTTTGGTAACAAAATAAAAGGCTCCCAAAAACATTGGTCATTTGGTTTGTTAGTAAGATTCTTGTCTTGAGTTTCTACCCCAAAAACCAAAAACTCTAGCAAAGTGTAGTGAAAATTTTACGGTTTTAGAGTAGGTTTTGAATTTGTGGGTTTAAAAATAAGCGTGATTTTGGCGGTACTTTGTACAAGCAGGGTGTAATAAAAGTATATTTTGATGTTTTTGGTCTGTTCATGTCTTCCTTTGTCCATTATTTTGTTGCTATAGGATTAAAAAAATAGTCCCAAATTTTATTTTGATGGTAAGTACCTTTCGGAAAAAAAACTTCCTATGGATTATTTTTTTATAACTTAGTGGTTAGTGTTAACATTAGCAAGTATGCTAATCAATGAACAATATTAAAGACAATAAATTAAAAAATAAGAGAACTGAGTACTTACGGCTGACATGATTAATGTAGTAAGCCCCGACCTGTCCATCGAACGCTTCTTCCCAACCCAGAGGTAATTCGTTACCGATACAGTCAGCAAAACTTTGTGGCTTCGTAAACCTGAAACAGAAACAAATTAGAACTAACGCTCTTATAAAATAAATTAAAAGAAAATTAACGCTTGTTTTAATTGGATTGGAATTAAGCCATTTCAACTTGAACCTCTTTATAATCCAAGAAATTAAAAAAAAAATAAGGAAGTTCACCAAGTTTTTTGCACATTTACAGTTTAGGTTTAGAAGGAAGTTGTATTATATTGGTACAAAAGTTAGAATTAAAGTAAATTTTTACTCAAATTGATATTAATTGACCACAACAAAATCTGAGCATAAGAAAATTTGTTGAAGACTACCGCACATTTTCTCTACTTTTGGAGCAATTCTCTAACCACACGAAAAAATAAGTGAGAAAATATTAAAATACATAGTTAGAAAATTTGTGTTTTTTTTGCTAATTTTAAAGACTTCGATATAAAACTTGATAAGGTAATTTCTAAAATCAAGTAAGTTCCAATTCATGG
Organism: Stenus bimaculatus; assembly: GCA_963971135.1. Taxonomy (NCBI): domain Eukaryota; kingdom Metazoa; phylum Arthropoda; class Insecta; order Coleoptera; family Staphylinidae; genus Stenus; species Stenus bimaculatus. Next base: position 63,184,769 of record OZ020180.1, on the reverse strand, counting down.
TTTATCAAAATTCTAGTGAATGTCCTTGTTCTAAAAAAGGTGAACTAATTACTTTTCTGATTAATGTTTTCAATTTTTATGAAGCAGACGGAATTTTTGATGAATGGTCAGTCTAAAAGATCCCCACATCGCCTCTCGAGGTGTCTCTAAAAATAACTGAGGAATGCGCGAACACAATCGTCAACAATAGCCACTCCAGAGAGCGTAATCTCGCGGCTTTCAATTTTTATTTCCTTCAAGTTGAGATTGCTCAAGCGATCGTCATTTACGGAATGGAATTTAAAAAGCAAACACTCGAAATGCTTTGGAATTTATAAACATATCAAACGCAACAATAAAAAACTTACGACCTGATAACCGATCGGAATAACAAATGTTGCCAATACGCAATGACAAATTCTGAGAGTTGTACGTGACATACGGATTGGTTTCATTTTGTCGAAACTAAAAATAAGCGCTAGTTAAACAGAAGTATTTTATTTCTACGTGTGCGAGTTGGAATGTTTTAGGGATTAATCATCCGAGGTTACAACATGTTATAGTTGCAGCACTCAAAACCATTTATCAGGTCAGGCGTTACTTTTTGTTTCAACTGATCACAATGGTGCTTTACAAATCATCAGGGTTCCCTTTTATTTTATTGTCCATTAGCATTTTTTTAAAGTGTTGATGAACTTTTATCAAATCGAATGTGTCAAGGTGGAAATACCACCATATACTAACAATTACGCTTGATAAAATTGTATGCCAATGGATTTCCAAACAAAAAAATTTAGAAAAATTAATAAAAACTTAACAAAATTGTAGGTACTTTTAAAATGTAGTTAACTAAACTAATTCCTATGGGCATAAATTTTGTTTCAGTATAACCAGTAAATTTTAATATCATGGCTTATTGCCATATAAAACGGCTAAAACGTTGTAAGCAAAATAAAATTCTCATAAACCTATACGAGGTCTTCTTACTAAATTTATTGGAAGATAAAATATTTAAAATTAAATTTTGTAAATGCATAATGGACCTTCTTCGGAATCTTAAAATGTCCATTATTTGCATTTACATTGGATGTATCCTACATTCGCATTTATATTAAATCTTGCAAATTTTATGCACCTCAGAGTGAAATAACAACGTTTTGATTAGCATGTTGATATATAAAAGTCCATGGTGTCTGGTATAATTTACAGCTACGCCCTTTTGGCATGAGGTGAGAGATAAACACGGAGTAATTTTATTAAAAAAGTACAAAAAATTTTCATTAATTAATTATATATAATTAAGTTTAACACCGCGATGGTTTTAATTTCGAGGTTAGCCAAAAGTGTCATCTTAAATTTTTTGTAGTGTAAAACCGAGAAATATTAGCGAAGGAACATTCAAGAAATAATACTCGCAGTAATTTTGTTTTTGGATACTTTTATAGGAATTCTGGCTTTATTTTGCTCAAGTGCACTTCGTAGAAATAAATTTATTCCTAATTGACACTGACGTGTTTAGCCTTTTGATGAAATGTTTTATTCGAATAAATCGTTCCAGGAAAAACAACAATTTTACCTCGCTATTTTTTAACAAAAGCAGACATAGTTGGGAATAAAATTAATCTTATTATTAAAATTATGTACATTGTTCTATGGTCATTTAGAATTTTCAGTTTTTTTTTTAATTTTGTAGAAAATTATATTACACGATAGGTTATTTGATTGTGGTAGAAAAACATGGATATTTATAGTTAAAATAATAAGTTTGCAATATTACTAAAAATCACTTTTTTTGATAAAATTTGTCAAACTCCTTGTACATTTGTTAAAATTAAATAGCTAAATTATAATATTTTGTCACGTGACCGTAAAAACAAGAAACTGCACGAAACAACGAGTGACGTAAACATAAAATACAGCTCTTTAATGGTATTTTTTGGCGACTTTTGTGTAGTTTCTTCGAATTAAAATTTATTTTTGGGAATAAAAACTGCTAAAAATAGGTATAAACTGCAAAAATAGCTTGACGTTCTTTGACAGTAGGATGTGAAGTCATTAAGCGGAGCGGACGTGTCGGTCATGAGCGTTTTGGCGGGAAAATTTTTATTTAAATTATTGTCAAATGCCCTATTCAAAATTTGCTAAAAAAATATCTAAACAGCTGACTTAAATTATTTACATGAGGACAATCATTAGGGCATCCAAATTTGTTATTTTAAAACTACATCGTTTCTTTTTGAAAAAAAAATGCCAAAAAAAAACTTAAAATAGGAATGAGAAAAACGATTTTATTGATAATTTAACTTGCAATGAGTATATACCACCTAAATTTAATTTGTTACGTTAATAAAAATAATTTAAAAAAATACGATAATATGGGGTCACAATTCTTAAAAAGCGATCAATCCCGATTTTTAACTTGGTGTAAAACTTATTTTCCTAGAAACTTAGTTTAACAATGAAGAATAGCTTTGATAGCTTTAAACTATAAAACAACGTATTTAAAAGTTTAAAATTGTTAATATCAACTTAGGAATTGTACAAATTCGTTTTATCACATTTTTAACAAGTGTTATTGAAAACAAAATGTGATAAAAATGAAGATATAATATACTCCAAAAGAGATTTTTTAACGAAATTGCTGGAATCAATTTGATAAAATCAGGCTCTAGAAAATTTTAATTTTGAAAAAAAAACTACAAAATTAAAATTCTTACAACTGTTTGAAAATTGCTTGTTTAAAATTCTGAACAAATCTCACTGCCACAATTTGTTTTATTTTTATCTGACAAAACATCTAATTTTTTAAATTTTCAGCTGTGGAATAATATTTTTTCCTGAAAAAAATGGAACAAAAATATGATATGTAAAGCTTTTAAAAACCTATGGAAATACCGAAAAAAATAGGACTATTTTGGACTAAAATTTTTAAATAAGTCAAAAAGAAGTTTATTATTATTTTTTAAACTTTTGAGTAGAATAAAATGGAGATTCTACTTTCTTAAATCATAAAATTTCCAGGAAATTTAAGCAGAAAGAAAACAGGCAATTCATAATGCCATTACATTTACTTAGCTGTAGATTTAAATTTTTATAATTTTTTAATTGTTATGAATTTTACAAATTAAAAATCATACACAAATTTAAATTAACGAGATTGCAGAAATTAGACTTGCTATTATCTTTTAATACCGGGTGATTTTTAAGTTGATGATTTGCTTTTGACATTAAGTAAAACTCAATAAAATAAGTGTCGTTTAGCAAAATATTTTGTATATAAAAGTCTTTAAATAAATAGGTAAGTAATTTGAATTTTAAATTCATTTTCTGGGTATAAAAGAAAAAAATTAAAAAAAGTACAAAAAATAAGTAAAAGGAAAGTAAAAATAATAAAAGCAAATTTTGCCAATTATGAACATTTTAGTTAAGACGTGCACCTACAGTGTACATTTTTATACATATAAACACTTATTTACATATACAGGGTGTCCCATTTGACGTTGGACTGTATTGGTATCTTTGTTATTATTGGAGATAGAAAGTTGGTTAAATGATTATTAATAATTCATTTACAAAAAATTTGAATATCGCGTCGTTCCAACGCTATCTTAAAAAAACAAGAAAGTGCGATTTTTAAAATATGGCTATAACTTCTTTATTATCTGTGGTACCAAAAAAGTTCTTTGACATAATACAGACAATTTTTTGTGTACAATGCAGTAAAACAAATGAATATTTTTTTTCGCTAACGGATTGACCGGAAATGAACCAAACTTATTTTTTTCTTATGGCAGCCATATTGGATTTATACATATTCGGAATCAGTATTTTTTTCTGAGTAATTTGGTATACCATATGTCATTTTAAAAAAAAAATCAAATAATTGGACTTTAAGAGATGTAAATTGTCAATAACATAAATGTAACTATTTAAAATATTAAATATAAAATAAATCTTAACACATATGTATTAACAGTGTACATCTATTCAAGGCCATTTTTGGTTAGTAAAATAAAATTATTTCTATTTTTCTTAAAATATTACATATGATATATCAAATTACTCAGAAAAATACACTAATTCCGAATATGTGTAAATCCAATATGTCTGCCATAAGAAAAAAATAAGTTTGGTTCATTTCCGGTCAATCCGTTGGCGAAAAAAAATATTCATTTGTTTTACTGCATTGTACACAAAAATGTCTGTATTAAGTCAAAAAAAAATTTTGGTACAACCGAAAATAACGAAGTTATAACCATATTTTGAAAATCGCATTTTCTTGTTTTTTTAAGATTGCGTTGGAACGATGCGATATTCAAATTTTTTGTAAATAAATTAGTAATATTCGAAAAAATCTCTACTACTTTGTCCATTTAACCGACTTTCTATCTCCAATAATAACAAAGATACAAGATACCCATACAGTCCAATGTCAAATGGGACACCCTGTATACAAAATATTTTGCCAAACAACTTATTTTATCATATTTCAACTTAAATATCACCCTGTATATTTATGCAATCAAGTAGCGTACTTTTTTGTGGTGAATTTGTAAAAAAAAATAATGAAAACCAAATTTTCGAAAATAATATCCTCTATTTCTAGATTTTAAATAAATTAACTTCGAAATTTTCAAAGGAGAATTTTCCAAAATGGAGAATATAACATGTTTTCCAAATATAAAAAAAAAGTACAGGGTGGCCACTATATTTCCAGCAAAAAAATTTTTAGATAGTTATTTCCGAACAAAAATATTCTTATGTTTTTTTCGACTCCTTAAAAAATTACAGCAATTTTAATGTTTTTGTGGCACACCCTATATACATTTTATTTTGAAGTTTTTTATTTAAATCAAGCGTGCTTTGGATTTTAGTTTTTATTTTAAGCCAATCAGATTGATTGATAATGTTTACAAAAGTAATTTTGCAAAGACAAAATTCAAGTCATTATTAATTTAACTAAAATATGATAATAATGAAGATAATTATACAGGGTGAACCACAAAAATTTACAAATTTTGAAATTACTGTAGGAAATTTTTTGTTCGGAATGACATTTACTATCCAAAAAAAAATTTCTGAAAAAAAAAGTGGGCACCCTGTATAAATTTTTAAAAATTACTCATTGGTGGAAGTAATGCAAAGTGTAATTGATAGTGTCAATTAAAACAAAAACAAGTTTTATTTTATTTTTGGCATAATTGTTTTTTAATAAGGGTATTTATTTTGACTTTCTTTCTTAAAATGTTAAGAATGTTAATATTAAATGTCATACAATTTTATATCCATACTTTTTATATAACTCAACTTTCGCTTTTCAATACTAAGTAACTCAAGCATGTATAAAATTTGAGTTGATAAATATTGAATTTCGTTGTGTTATAGTAGTATCGTGAACGTATTTAAATTATTAACTTGAGTTGTCATCAGATTTTGAATAAGTGAATTCCTATTTATGATTAATAAGTTAAGACAACGCACTGAGTGCAATCATTAAATTGCACGACCATAAAAATCGCTGTTGACACAAAATATATGATAAACAATTTACGATTGTTGCAATCCCAACGATTTGAGGAATGCGGGTACTTTCTTTCATTAAAGCGCATTGCACAAGCAGCGATAATGGCGCTGAAACTTATTTAATTAAGCAAATTATCGTCGGCCGGTGTTTCGTTCCATTTGCTTCCTCTGTAGAAAGAAACTCATACAAAGCAGTAATTTTTATTTTTCTCTTTTTACACTTAAAACGATCATGCAGATTATAGAATAGTAATAAAAAAACTACGCACGCAAGGAGAGAACTGGTTGCAAGAATTTCAGAGGAACGAACTTGCAACGAAGTTAGTAATTATTTTACATTATTTTTATAGACATGTTCGAATCATTCCGATTGTGATTTTTATCAAACTCGTTTAGCTTTTTTTGCTCTAAAAGTTTCACATATTTTACCAAGAATTTCCGGCCTTTATTCATATTTCCAATAAAACTTACGCATTAATTTAATTTTCCTCGCAATTAAGTAGGCAGGTGTTTTCATGTATTAATTTGCAATTCTTATTAGAATTCACTCATGTTTGAAGTAATATAAATTAATGCATTAACTTTTCTCATTTACAAGTATTTCAAAATTATAAAAATATTTCGAAATACTTTTTTTTTTAATTTTCAACAATTGGATTAGTAAGAAAAAAATTGCAGATTTTATTGTGTCCCACTTACTTGCATACTGTTACATTTACCAATTTGGTTTGTAAAGTTGCTCCCATTTGGATGTAGGACAAAGAATACGCGATCGTGATTATTTTTGTCCTACTTCCAACTGGGACCAACTGTACAAGACTGAGCATATTTGGGATATTCCGTTCGTGGTAGATAAAACTTTAGAGTTAGAAGGTAGAACAAGTATCTTTGTAAAAAAAAAACGTAGTGGATCTACTACATCTATTTTTGCCACACATCAGTAAAGTTGCTCCCAGCTGGAAGAAGGACAAAGAATACGCGATAGTTATTACTTTTGTCCTATTTCTAGCTGGGACCAGCTGTACAACAGTAATAATAACACAGGTCGGTAAAAAATACTCTATAAAAATTATTTTTGGTTTGACAACTGGTTTAATATAATTTTTAGTGCTGATTCAAAAATGATAACCATTTCTTTCAAACACGTAAGGTTGCTCTAAATAAGTATTGAAAACGCATAAACATAATAGCGTATATTCAGCGACCGGGATGAAAAATTTAGAGACGTCGTTATCGTTAACCACGTGATTAAAACATATTTCCTCATAAGAAAATATTTTCTTAAACACTTGATTAACTTTAACGACGTCTCTAAAATTTTCATCACGGTCGCTGAATACATGCTATGAAATATTTTCTTAAACACGTGATTAACTTTAACGACGTCTTTAAAATTTTCATCACGGTCGCTGAATACATGCTATTATGTTTAATTCATATTTTTGTAAGAAAACTGTAGGTGATACAAGTTTTTCATTATTTTTCCAGTAATTGGCGCCCAAAAAACTATAAAAATCACCCATTAAAATTTTTTCATCGTAATTTAACAAATGTGTGTAGAGATTTAAAAATGTATTACTAGAATAAAAAACCATCTAGACTCTGCACCAGTAAAATGGTGTTCAAAAAGGGTATGAAGAAGAAAGTTCTGGTGTAATTGTTTTTAGTAGCTAACTTTCTACTTTTTAACATTAATTTGAAGTTTTCCAACTTTTTTTTCGGCAAATATGAAAAATCATCAAAAGAAAAACACTAAAAATTACATTTTTTTTTCATTTTTGGCTTATAACTGGAAAATCGGCGAAAATTTGTAATTTTTGGTAAATAGCAAAAACACATGATTTAGAAACAACAAAAATCGTTGATAAAAAAATTCACAAAGAAAAAATTTAAAAATAATCATTTTTTCGGTTTCTCGTGCAATTTCTCAAAATAAAGCCAATCGAGTTGGTGTTTTTTTCTCGTCTTCAAATTATTAAGTATCTTAAAAGAATACGAAAATTTTCCGTCACCTACCAAATCATTTTCAAATTTTCTGTCTACGCGTTTGTCATATACTGTTCCTGGTTCTTGCATAGAATTTAACGGTTTTTATATTTTTCTATTAACTTTGAATGATATTGCAATAGGTTTTAAGTTAAAATAAAACGAGTTTGTTTCAGTATACTTTTAATCCTAATGAAACATCATCCAAAATGAACATAAAAAAATCATAAAATTTTGTATCTAGCATATACATACCCGCAATTTGGAAGGGTAAATTTGACAATGATTGGTGAAGCGAAGGAAAATAACTAGGAACTCAAAATTTTCATATTTTATAGGGATAACAATGTAATTTAGAAGACAAGAAAAAAATGGCTATATTTCCAGAAATTACTAGAAAATTTAAAAATGCATATTTTTTCATTTGTTAACTTTTTAATAAACACAACAATTAATCCAAAAATAAAAAAACGCAGTAACTCCAAATCTATAAATGATGGACCCTGAAGTTTTATCTACCACTAACGGGTACCCTGTATAACTTGCTTTACAATAATAGAATTATACTATATGTACTACAGGATTCCCAGAAATAATCTTTATCAAAGATAAATAAAAAAAGTATACAGGGTGATTTTTAAGTTGGTTCATTTTTTTGAAAAGGATGTAAAACTCAATAAAATAAAGTCTTTTGACAAAATATTTTATATACAGGGTGTCCCGTTCGTGGTTCACCAAACGTCAAGGTTAGAAAGTAGAGCAAATTTTATCAAGAAAAAACAAAAAAGTAAGGGTCTATCTTTTATGGTTTGAAAGTTACAGGAGTTTGAATTTGGCATCGCCCGTTTTGACCAGAAATCAGTAAATAATCAATAGCTGCTTAAAAACTTAGTAAAAAGATTTTAAAAAAATATAATTTTAAGGCTGAAAGTATCCTATAAGTACTGGGTTCAAAAAATTCCTTATATCCAACTTGATATTAATAAAGTTGGATATAAGGAATTTTTTGAACCCAGTACTTATAAATATTTATCCAAATTTTTGCAAGTTCACATACTTCTGAAAGTATCCTCTTTCCATTGGTAACAATGATAAAACACAAATTGTTTATCAAGTATTAAAAAATTCAAAAAGAAAAAAAATCCAGAAAAATTGTTTTTATTAGCAGTTTTTGAAGATTTTCTCCAAAATATGACCTATTAAGGGCGTGATTTTTTTGAATTTTCTAAAAATTCGTTAAATTCTCTAGAAATTTTAAAAAATTTTGAAACCCCAACTCTTTTTATGCACTCACTAGAGCCTTCTAAACTTACTCCTATGAGAATAGATTCTAAGGATAGTTAGTTACAATTGAGGTGCATCTTCATTTTTGTTATAATAATACAACTGTTTCAAAAGCCATCAAAATTTAACTTTTGCTTATACAAATTGATTATTAAGCAACTATTGATCATTTACTGATTTCTGGCAAAAACGGGCGATGCCAAATTCAAACCCCTGTAACTTTCAAATCATAAAAGATAGACCCCTACTTTTTTGATTTTTCTTGATAAAATTTGCTCTACTTTCTAACCTTGACGTTTGGTGAACCATGAACGGGACACCCTGTATAAAAGTGTTCATATAAAACACTACCTTGTAAGTGCCTGTCTTAACAAAAATTGGCAAAATTAGCATTATTTTGTATTTTTTTTTGCATTTCTTTTAACTTCATTAATTTATGCACTTTTCTATTATGCCCAGCAAAACAAAGGCAACCACAAACCTTAATTTAAAATTCAAGTAACTTTCTCATTTAGAGACTTTTATACACAGGGTGTTCCTTTCGCGCTTCACCAAATTTCAGGGTTAGAAACTAGAGCAACTTTATTCGAAAAAAAAACGGAAAAGTTAGGAGTTTATCTTTTTTTAGTTATGGGCAGTGGAGCAACCAGGAAGTTTAAATGGGGTATACATATATCGCAAAATATTTCTTTTGTTACTAAAAACATTAATTTTTATTTTTATTTCAATATGTACATACAGGATGTGCCGTCAGCGTATGATTAACCTTACGGTAAAAAAATCGATCAAATTTCATCGTGAAAAACCAAAAAAAGTAGGATTTCTGTACATTTTTTTACTTTTACATCTTGAGCGTTTTGAATTTTTTATCACCGATTTAAAAAAATCACCAAAAAACTAAAACTAAATTAATAACAATAATTATAATCCCAAAGTAGTTAACGAAATCGCAAAGAAAAAAAAGTAAAAAAAAAAAAATCCAGTTTTTGATTATTTCTAATTAGGAGAATTAACTTCTATAACTATATTATTATCCCTACGAAACAAGAAATGAGTTCCAAGTTCTTTTTCTTCATTGATTAATTTTTTTCGTTCTTTGGTAAATTAAGAGAGGAACTAGGAACTCAATTTTTTTATGATTATAAGGATAATACGTAGTTTTATAATTCGAAAAAACACTCTCAATTGGTATTTTTTTGAGAAATAATCTAAAAACTGAAAAAAAACAAAATTTTAAATTGAACATTTTTGGTGATTTTTTTAAACATTTTATCAAGGACTTTTTTGGTTTTTGACGATTAATTTGATTTACATTTAACCCTGAAGTTTGATCACTCACGAACAAGACACCCTGCATATTTATTTAACTAAACGTAAACTAACACTTTATTATTTATTATTTAAAACAATTCTGCAATTGGAATAAAAAAAATCGTTCTAGGCCAGGTCCTTTCGGATCAGCGGATCTGATAAGAAATCTTATCCTATAAAAACATTTAAACAAAAAATTTCTTTTTCAGTTTCGATATTTTCCAAGATAAGATCCATTAAGGTTGTGTTTTTTTAAGTTCTCTGAAAGTTTTTCATATTTACAACAAATCAGGAAACAATTTTAAACCGCAGTTCTTTTCCTTCAATTACTACAGCCTTCTGAAGTTACTTCTGCAAGAAGTATTCTGAGCATAGCCTGTTACCATCGGCGGGTGGACAGGTGTGAAACTGTTATAAAATACTTGGCATTCCATCAGGTATCAGTTAGAGCCTACTTGATAAACTATGCACCCCTTTTGATATACCCTACGGTTTATTTGGCAAACTACTTCTCATAGAGGTAACTTGAGAAGGCTTTACTAAGTAAAGGAAAAGAGCTAAGGATTTCTCTGGTTTATTGAGAAAAACTGAAAAAAAATATATTTTTTTAATTTTTTTTTGTGATTTTTTTTTGAACATTTTAACAAATTTGTTGTATTACTGTTGTTACCAATCGAAAGAGGGTGGTTTTAACTTTTTGATGATAATTTTTTGATTTTCGACAAAAGTCGGTGACCTAAAATTAAAAGGGCTGTAGCTCCAAAACTATAAAAGATAGACACTCATTTTTTTTGTTTTTTCTCGATTAAATTTCCTCTGGTTTCTAACCCCGACGTTTAGTGAACCATGAACGAAACAACCTGTATATTTTGCCAAAGACTTATTGCATTTAGTTTTACATTCAGTCAAAATAAAAGTACCAACTTAAAAATCACCTTGTATACAGGGTTGAACAATGAAATACAAAATCATACTATGTATTGAATGTTTGATAGTAGGTAGTAAATTATTTAAAAACTGGTGTGTTTAGGCGGCGAATTCGACCAGCAAGATCACCTGATTCGTTAATTTATTAGGGGTATTAATAAAATTATGTATATAGTTTCAATGAACTTAGTATGTGTAAACCATTAAAAGACCTTTAATGTAAATGTTAAAAATTTTAATTGATATTTCAGATTTAATGTGTTTAATAATAAGTAGAAATAAAATAAATTAATGTATTTTAGCACGGTTATTAAAAGGTTATACAGATTATTTTTTTAAACTTCTTTACGGACGAAGCTTTTAGGTTTCTTGGAAAATTTTATTCGAGGAATTTTAATTAAACGTCAGTCGTTTTTAATTAATAATTTCGCCTGCTACTGGAATCCGTTAAAAAAGAAAGCATTTAAAAATAGCGCGTCGTAAAACTATGCGTTGTCGGTTGATGATTGAAAAATGTGAGCACCGCGTTGCTTTTTCCTCCTCTTTTCCTTCTCCCTTGTAATAAAGTTCGAAGCAATGCAAAAATATTAAGAAGAATGTAAGGTATGTGTTTTATGGAACCCCGGAAGGAAGGTCGTGTGGAGGAGAGTTGACTATAGACAGAAGTTCGAGGGGCGCCCCTGTCGCTGACCGTCACCGCATTCCATTGCTCTGTTTCTCTTGCTCTTATCCTCCTCTCCTTTCCTCTCACTCTATGAAGCTTCATTCCAAACCATTACCGTTGCTGAAAACATCGACCATGCGCGACCAAAGAGTTTATTTTATATGCAAATGTCCAAGATTGGCCTTAAAAAAATAAACATGTTTCGACGTCACATCTTAATTGTGCTCGTTTAAATTTACGAGTAAACAAAACATTGAATTAAAAAAAAATTATCACCTTCACCTGCAAAATTACCAAACACCTTCTATCTTCAATACTCCATGATGTTTAGAAATTCTCATTCTACGATTGCAATATTTGTGTAATTTTCCTCACAATTTTTTGTTCAATTCAAGTCGACAGTTTTTATTTGATAAAAGTTGTTATGAACTTTCTGATAGTGTCAGATATTTATAACACTTTGAGACGTTTAAAAATAAAGACCGATAAAGGCTTGTCTTATCTTCCCACTTCCAACACATGGCCTATTTCTCTTTTTTACGAGGTACTAGTACTTCAGTTATGGGATATTAAACGAACTTTTTTACTGCAATTCTCCTGCTACTCGAGGATCCTGCATACTCGCAAATGGTATTTATAAGTCTGGTATTAATCATAAAACAAAATTATCTTGTGATAAAAAAGGAGGCCTTACTCATTTTTTGCGACTTCTTATGGCGATGGAATGCCCATCATATAATCACCATAGTTCTATATTTACTACCGATTTAAAAACAAACTAGTAAAGACAATTAATATAAAGGCTGATTTATAAATCAAAATTAGCAGGTTTTAAAGATCCTAAAAGTCACCAAACAAAAATGATCTTTGAAGAAACAATTTTTTAACAGTGGCTCTTCGGTCTTCAGTTTTGATGTTTCCATCATTTTTTTATTTACCGGGCCTACACCAAACATGGGTCTTTATTTGTGAAAATAAACATATGTATAGTTCAAAAAAACACATTTAATGTACCAACAATAATACTAAATACAACAATATCGATGAATTAAAATTTCAAGTTGTTACAAAAAATGAGATATTAAAAATAATTTCTAACCTAAAATGTTCTACTACCAGTCCTGATGGAATAGACTCAAACATGCTATACATATATCATATATCTTCTTCTTTTCCGATTGAGTATATTACCCATATATAATGAACTCTTGTCCAAGATTAAACAAAGTTCTTGATTGCTGGATAAAAGCGGTTATTAGACCAATTGTAAAGAAAAATAATCCAGCTTCAATGAATGATTTGAGACCAATAAGCATTTTTCCTCCATTATAAAAAGTTTTGGATACAATTTAACAATCTTCTAGCTGATTGTCAATCTGATTTTCGACCAGGATTTAGTTGTAGTTCTGCCCTATCCCATGTAACTGTTAATATCTTAAAAGCTACCTACGAAGGGTTAATTTCCTTTGATACAATAAATCATAAGATTCTTCTGAATATATTAAAGTACATTGGGTCCCACTCGTTTGCGATTTAATTAATTCTTACCTATCGAGTCGCTGTCAAATGTGGTAATAAATATTCGTGACTAAATTCTGTATATTCTGGCAGAACCGGATCTACACATTTTGTCACCCTGGCCAAAATGCAAATTTGGAGCCCCAAACTTTTAACACCGCTCTAAAAATTGGTTTTGTTCTGCAATAACACCATGATAATGGCTTATTAGCTCCACTAAATTGAAGAAAATCTCTGCATTTGAACTAGCAATATTTTCAGTTTGCCTAAGTATTAGTGGTAAGTTTGTTTTTGGCACAAAATAATAGCAGCACCCTTAATATGCTTGGTCACTTTCCCTCTCTGACTCTACCATTTTTTAAGTAAATCATCTATTTAACCGACTTTTTTAATTTTCCTTTCTAAGAATTTTCATTGGAAATAAGAATTGCGATGGGTTGTGGAATTTTCGTACTCACAATTTTTTTGGATTTCTGAGAGTTGAATATTCTGTGTATAACCAAAGAGAATATATTGAAAACAAAAGAGCGACATTGCTGTTTTTGAAAATATGAGCCAATTACAATCAACCATACCTCTCCGTTGGAATATTTTCGAATCTTTAAGGTTTGCGTATTTTTGACCATGGTGGTGGATTGTTGAAATTGATGTTATCTATAACTTTTTCCTTGCTCTTGTTTTCGGTAATTTGATTTAGCTTCTGAGCCTTCTGTTTTATAACATCCATCCTCTCCAGTGAATTCTGAGACAACAACTATTTCGTCATCTGTCGATGCAGATGCAATAGTTTCCGTTGCATTGGTCTCTGTAGCAGAACTTGAACTGCCCAATTTTCCTAACCAGGTGTTCAATAAGTTTGCCTGAGATTTGTTTACTTCTTTCCTTAATATTTTTGTTTTTTTTATATATTCCTCACCACTAGGCTTTTTGGAAAATATCTATAATACAAATTGTATCCATGTAATTGCCAGATCTGTTCACAGATACTTCATTGAATTAGAGTAACTAAATATTTTATATCAAAAGATGGTATTTTAGAAATAAAAATCGACCAATCCAAGCTATAAGCAGTCTTTTTAAATAAAAATGCCTTTTTTGCACCCCCCCTTTGCATTTCACCCTGGGCGAGTGCCCCACACGCTCTACCCTAGATCCGGTTCTGTATTCTGGGATTCTCTACTGTTCACTATTTACACGAACAACCCAATGTCAGTACTGGATAAGTCTTATCACCTATATGCAGATGATACTCAACTATTGAACTCCTTTAAAACAACTACTATTAATCAACCGGGAACTTTCAGAAAAGCATTGTTCAATTATTAATGAATCTAAAACTCACGCTATGATATTTAGTTTCAAAATCAAAAGAAATGCTGTTGAAAATGGTTTAAAATTAAAAATCAATGTAGAGCATGCGAGCAATCTAAGATTTTTCGAACATAGCGCTGTTGATTTTTAGAGCCATTGCTTCTTTAAAAAAGACCTATCTGAACAAATGTATTTTAAGCCCAAATTTTAAAACAATTATCTGTGATACGCTCGTTTTATCAAATTTATGGTGCAATTCCATGAAAATCTGTAAGCCCTTACAGTAAATATCTGTAAAGTAATCATGAAAACCGTCCATTGTAACTCATATAACAAACATTACAGAATTGCACCATTAGTGTAAATCGCAATTCGTATTCAAAGGATTCAAATGATGTTTCTCCTGCAATATCGAAATATCCAATCGATTTTGACTTCGAATTTCATATACTCTCCTTAAAATAATTTTGATAAGTAAATCAAAGTTATGAATGTTAAATATTGTCATTGTTTTTTTTCTGTTATTGGAAGAAAATTTGTACAAATTTTGCCGTTAATTAGATTATTGATAATGTATTATATTTATGATTAACCCTTTTGATGCAAAAGTATGCGATTTAAATTTTTATTCTTTTTAATGTTAAATATACAGGGTGGTCGAGCTAAAGTGAATAGTCGAAATATCTCCAAAAGTAAGAGTTTTAGAAAAAAACGTTTCAAATAAAAATTATTTGGTCTTAAAGCGGCCACAGAATGAGAACAGTTAGTTTTCACCTGGAGGACTTCTACATAGTCATTCTAACCCTAACTCAGTTTTTTCAAATGGAAACCCATATTTTTCATGATGATTAATTTATTTATTTATTTAATATCACATCCAATTTTACCGGAAGTAACATCAACTTTATATTTCTTTAAAGGTAAACCCCATTTTTCTGTTCATTCGGTTTAAAACAATTTTAGAAAAAAAGTATGCTTATGATATTTTTTTCTAAAATTAAAAATAAATAGTACATATCCCGAGACCTATCCCGAAAACAAAAAATGATTTGACCCTACACATGGAGTCCCAAAATAAAAGTTTAAATTCTACTTTTAAAAAACCGAGTGACGATATCTTTGCATTAAAAAAAAGATTTATTTCCAAAATTTCTCCCAAAAAAAGTTCAAATTCGGATGCAGAATTTTTTATTTTCAAAGAAATGATGTTATTTCTGGTAAAACCAGATTTTGAAAAAGAGTTTATAAATTTATAAAATTCTTGAAAATATGCAATAATTTTAATTTACTTTTTTTAACAATTTTTTTTTGTTTTTCGAATAAATTCTAAACTATGGAAAATATTAAAAAAATATTTTAATAAAAGTTATTTGTTTTTGAAAAACCTATCAAACCATACCAAACTCGACCTATGTTGCCATTTAAAAAATCAAAGTTACCTCCGGTTCCGGATAGTTCCGGGTTGTTTCGTAAAAAAATAAGTTCACCAATGGATTCTTTAAGTTCACTTTGGTAATTAAGTTTTTTTATTTTAGTGATGTGCGATAATGCGTTCTCGAGATAAATGGGTGGCACGGGTGGTCTGAATCACCCTGTATAATAATATAATTTGTTTTTTTCACTTCTATTCCCAATTATCGCATTTGTAACGATATTAATATATTACAATTAATATCCCAGAAATACTAAAACGTCATCAAAAGCGAGACTATAAAATACATAAAAATTAAGATAAACTATGTTCTTATATTAGGTTTCTATGATTAATTGTTTTTGTATTCAATGTTATCAAATGTTTATGAAAATTATGGTTCTTTGAAAAGTTATTAAAAACATCGATAAACTTTTTACGTTTCTTATAATATGCAATTATAATTGTGTTGTTAGTGCTGACTGCTGAGCTTGTTATATTTTGTTTTAGGTTCTGATGAATAAACTGTTTTTAAAAATAACTATTACAAAATTATATCATGCAACTCCTTTCAAGCAAAAATGGATTAACAATAATTCTTAATTTCAAACCAAAATAATTAAGGTTAATTATTTTTCTGTAACAATTTTAACTAAAAATGCAAAAAATGATTGGTTTAGAAAGTCATTTTTAAACAGCCTAAATAAGTGAAAGGAATTGAAAAAGGAATAATTTAATTTAATTCCCAAAAGAAGTGTTCTAAATTTATTAAATAATTGTTGCTTTTGGAATAATTTTTGGCTTGTGGCTATTATTAATCCCTCAAAAATTAAAACATTTATAAAAAAAGAATTAAAAATGTCTAAAGGAAATATACTAGATAATAGATTAGACCTAAAAATAGGTAATTTAATGGTTGTGAAAATTCAAATTAAAAAAAAATTTGTAAAAACACCCAAGAATTTTATATTTTAAGGTTAAGGTCTCCAGTCTCCATAATTTTGGCTTAGCATGATGTACTGAATTAAGAATTTTATATCATAATTTAAAACAGGCGTACATTTTTAATGAACATAAACAACAATTCAGATTAAAAAATAGTATTGAAGGAAAAAGTGAATATAATTTATAAATAATACCAGGAAATAATTAAAGTGAAAAAATAAGAGTAAACTACAAAAATTAAATGGTTCAATTTTACCAGATTAAAAATTTGAATTTTTTGTATCAGAAAAAAGACTGGTGTTCTATATGACTTACTTTATAAATTCTATTAAAAAAGTGAAGCAACAAAAATTTAGTAAAAAAACAAATAAAAATTTAGGATGAAAATTTGGGTTATGGCAATTTTTGGATAAAAGAATATAATTTAATTTGAAAATGCTAAAAATTTTGTTAAATCAAAGAATAATATTAATAATTGGAAATTGGCAAAAATGAAAAAAAGATATTTTATTTTCGTGATGAAGTAAAAATCTGTAAAAGTCTTTTTGCGAGATGCACTAGTAACATTTTTGGGTGTTTGAAAAGGTGCATGTGGTAGTATTTCACTGCTGGTACAAGTTGTTTGAGCCTAATTATAGCGAAGCGGTAGCAAAATTTACGAGCAGTGTGAAGGGACCGAACGCTAAATGCTTGGAATTCTTTCCTAACAAACGTCAAATAAATATACTAACGGGGTTGAGGGGATTTACAGTGACAACCGTGTTGATATTTTACATGCTTGTGGAACAAATTCATTTTAAATTGACTGGAATAATTTTTCATGACAATTAAAGTAAATATCATGATAGTGGAATGTTTTTAAACGAGATAACCCCAAAAGCGTCCAATGATGTGATGGAGCAGGGAGCAAACATTGAAAAAACGCTTAAACTTATCTTTCTATTAAAATCACGCCATTTCTTTGACGTAAATGTTCAAGAGATAACAATTCTAATTAACACGCTTCAGCTCGGTTTATTATTTATGTTTATTGTTGTTCGTTATTCGAAACCATCAATCAAATTATGAAAAGACGAAGAATAAGAAGCATATGCACTTAACCAGGTTCATGTTCATGTTACTGAGAGGGCTGTTTCAATTTTAATAGCTCTACATATTTTCTAGGTCATTAGTTGCCTGCATCCAAGATGATGACCTTGACCGAGGTCATCTGTTACTTGACACCGCTCAAGTGCCGCTTTTGTTTAATACATACTCGGCACGAAATGAAATATTACCTCATAACTTGACAATAATGTGACTACCGTTTTGCAAATTACCCGCTATAAAACAGGAATTTTTATTTGCTTTCCACATTCGTTTTTATCAGATTTTGTTAACCAAATTTTCGAATATTGGTTATTAAATACCATCTTATTATCGTATAAAACTTCTATATTTTGTCAACTTTGAATAAAAGTAACCAAATCTTAATTGCTTTTTTAATTAAGAGGATATGAAGTCTACAAAATTATATGCGTTTTTCCCTGTTTTTATATTTCAAACTACGCGAATATTTATTGAGCTATATACAAAATAAGAATATCATATGAAAGTGGAACCTCTGCTTAAGACTTGTGTGCGGCAGTTTTTTAATATATTATATCCAAAATGGCCAAAAAAAATCATTAAAAATACGTAAAATTTGGCCTATTTTAAACTTAATTTTTTGGGCTTAATTTTTCAAAAAGTCATCGTATAGAAGTCTAGCCATGAATGTTATTTGAACTATGCAATTATAAAACTTAATGTTATTTACAAAATATGGTTCTAGTTTCAAATGATTGCAAGGCATATTTCATAAATTTTGAACGCGAATTTTAACTGTAAAAGCAGGTAATACCTTCGTAGTCTAGGTGATACAAATTTTAAAATATAACAGAAATGAAGATTTTTATTGGTACTTTCAGCCTAATTATGTGGGATGTACTTTGGGTCAAAATTTCTTTCCCAAATTCAAGAAGAAGCTCAAAATATACGTTTACTATCGGAGCGCGGTTCTACTTAGACTCCCAAACCTCTTTGCAATTTAAACGAAATCCTGGAATGATTTTCAGGGTTCTTTTCGAGGGGCGATTCCAAACTCCGGCAATAATTAGGTAAAGGGGTTAACGATGCGGTAAAGTCCGCCAGATATAAAATTTTGACAAAGGGGTAACGAAAAGTCCGCCACACTACTACCGGGATATACAGGGTGTCCCATTTGACGTTGGACTGTATGGGTATCTTTGTTATTATTGGAGATAGAAAGTCGGTTAAATAGACAAAGTAGTAGAGATTTTTTCGAATAATAATAATTCATTTACAAAAAATTGAATATCGCATAGTTTCAACGCTATCTTGAAAAAACTAGAAAATGGGATTTTTAAAATATGGCTATAACCTCTTTATTTTCTGTGGTACTAAAAAAGTTTTTTGACATAATAGAGACAATTTTTTGTGTACAATACAGTAAAACAAATGAATATTTTTTTGACCAGCGGATTGACCGAAAATGGAGCAAACTTATTTTTATCTTATGGCAGCCATATTGGATTTACACATATTCGGAATCAGTATTTTTTTATGAGTAATTTGGTATACCATATGTCATATTTAAAAAAAAATAAAATTAAATTATTTGATTTTACAAACTAACATTGGGCTTTAATAGATGTAAAATGTCAATAACATAAATGTAACTATTTAAAATATTAAATGTAAAATAAATCTTAACACATATGTATTGACAGTTTACATCTATTCAAGGCCATTTTTGGTTAGTAAAATAAAATTATTTCTATTTTCCTTAAAATATTACATATGATATATCAAATTACTCAGAAAAATACACTAATTTCGAATATGTGTAAATCCAATATGTCTGCCATAAGAAAAAAATAAGTTTGGTTCATTTCCGGTCAATAAGTTGGCGAAAAAATATATTCATTTGTTTTACTGCATTGTACACAAAAATTGTCTGTATTAAGTCAAAAAATTTTATTGTTACCACCGAAAATAACGAAGTTATAGCCATATTTGGAAAATCGCATTTTCTTGTTTTTTCAAGATTGCGTTGGAACGATGCGATATTCAAATTTTTTTGTAAATGAATTATTAATGTTCGTAAAAATCTCTACTACTTTGTCCATTAAGACGATAGTCGGCGAAATTTTGTGAGCGTAAAATGTGACTCTACGGAATACCATTTTTTAGACAATCCAGTAAATGAAATTCTGTTTTTTTTGTAGTAGTAGTTCATTAATACTTGGCATAACATGTCTATTATTTTGTTTTTGTATTTTTTATTGAATTTTTAGATTTATAGACAATCAAATCTGACCTAAAAATGAGCAAGTTTTGCTTGCTGTTTTAAACCTTATACTCGATATAATCGGAAAAACAGAATAACACTTTTGTGAAGTTGTGTATTTAGATAAGAGAAAATTTTACAAATCTCAATTTGAAGGTCCCTTGTTAAAGAAAAATGATATTTTCTAGGACCAGGTTTTTTTTAAAAGTGCCAATTTTACTGCTGCCGTATGAGTATTTGGTGTGACTTACAAAAACAAAACCAGAAGAAATTGGTAGCCACAAGACTCTTCTGTGTACCAAAAAAAGAAATTTTAAAAAAGCTTCAATAGAAAAAAAATTATGAGCAAAACCCCAAATATCAAGCGAATTTCAAAATCAAGCGCTCGCATTTGTCGACTATCGCCTTAACGGACTTTCTATCTCCAATAATAACAAAGATACCCATACAGTCCAACGTCAATTGGGACACCCTGTATAATAATATTTAGTCAATAGTTAAGTTTGTGATTTATTTACAATTTCCCGTTATTGTTTTTTAAAATACACTCTGTGGTGGTCGGGTTAGGTTAGGTTTTGGTAGAGTTTGATACGTTTTGATGCGAAAAATGTTTTTAAAATATACGTTGTAATTTGGTGAGGTTATAGTGTTTAGTTTCCTTCGATTATCTGGAACGGGTCTGGCGGAGTTTGCCTACAGGATTAAAATTTCGGGTCTTGGACGTCCCGTTATTTGGGATTACGTGGCGGAGTTTGGTACTGCCCTTTTCGAGGCTTGCGTCTTTCAAGCAATGACATACATTTAATCCCTTAAAGCGATTGTGGGTCTTTTCCTCCGCATTTATAACTGCACGTGCAAGTTTTATAAAAATTATATCCCTACTAAATACTAACCGATTATGAATGAATAAATATTCAAATTTTCAGTACTTGTTTATGCACAACCATAACAAAAACTTAAATAATTTTAAATCTACAAATCTCAGAAACCTAAAATTACACTTTCTGTAAAACTGGATTCTGCAGCTTTCATTTGAAACTGGATTTATTTTTGTATCATTTATTTTCTAGAAGATATTTGGGTTTAAAGTTGAAATATTCAAATTTTCGGTACTTTTTTATGCACAACCATAACAAAAACTTAAATAATTTCAAAACTACAAATCTTAAAAACCTAAAATTAAACTTTCTATAAAACTGAATTCTGTAGCTTTTATTTGAAACTAAATTTATTTTTCTAACATTTGCTTTCTAGAAGGTATTTGGGTTTAAATTGGATGAAGTCAAATTTCCAGTACTTTTTTATGCACTACCATTACAAAAACTTAAATATTTCAAATCTACAAATCTCAGAAACCTAAAATTAAACTTTTTGTAAAACTGGATTCTGCAGCTTTCATTTGAAACTAGATTTATTTTTGTATCATTTATTTTCTAGAAGCTATTTGGGTTTAAAGTTGAAATATTCAAATTTTCAGTACTTTTTTATAATAATTTCAAAACTACAAATGTCAGAAACCTAAAATTAAACTTTATATAAAACTGAATTCTGTACCTTTCTTTTAAAACCAAATTTGTTTTTCTAACATTTGCTTTCTAGAACTTGTTTGGGTTTAAAGTTGATGAATTCAAATTTCCAGTACTTTTTTATGCATTACCATTACAAAAACTTAAATAATTTCAAAACTACAAATCTCAGAAACCTAAAATTAAACTTTCTATAAAACTGAATTCTGTAGCTTTCATTTGAAACTAAATTTATTTTTCTAACATTTGCTTCCTAGAAGTTATTTGGGTTTAAAGTTGATGAATTCAAATTTCCAGTACTTTTTTATGCACTACCATTACAAAAACTTAAATAATTTCAAATCTACAAATCTCAGAAACCTAAAATTAAACTTTCTGTAAAACTGGATTCTGCAGCTTTCATTTGAAACTAGATTTATTTTTGTATCATTTATTTTCTAGAAGTTATTCTGCAGCTTTCATTTGAAACTAGATTTATTTTTGTTTCATTTATTTTCTAGAAGTTATTTGGGTTTAAAGTTGATGCATTCAAATTTCCAGTACTATTGTATGCACAACCATAACAAAAACTTAAATAATTTCAGAACTACAAATCTCAGAAACCTAAAATTAAACTTTCTGTAAAACTGGATTCTGCAGCTTTCATTTGAAAATGTTTTACAACGAAAGAACTTCTAGCTTGTCATGTGTCTTACACTCTTGGTAGTAAATGGGGGAGAAACGGCTTAAAGATTTAAATTATTATTAATTAATATTTTTTTACTTGTACCATTACACTATTATACACATCATTTGGCTTGAAGGTTTGTTTTTTCAATTTTTTGGGAGAGTAAGAACAAAAAGTACATAAAATGTTAACTTCCGTGTGCATTTAAAAAACGTTGAAGTACAAGTTCAGACAAAATTGTGGATTCTGCAAAAAATTACGAGTTTTATGGAAATATTCCAGTCGTACATCGGACATCCCTAATCTCTATATTTCCAGAAAAAAAACGATTATCATAAATGACCTTTACAATGAATAGTAAAAATTTTAAATATTCCATTTTCTATTGCTTTTACATTCTATTATAAATATTTGAGGTTGCACAGTCGTTAATTAAGGCAATAATAAGAGCGAAATGTGCACGCGAACTTGTTTTTTAAACATTTATATTTCGTTGTAAACGTAATTAATAACTTTAGTAGGTAAGGCACGCATATTTAAATGGAAGCTTGGAATTCGTGTTATGCAATAGCATAATTACAAAACCTTCGTTAATCGCACCAAACATTTGAAAGTTTAAAATGCGGCCTGTGTCCAAGTAGGCACAAAAGGAAAGTTTAAAAAATACGCATAATTATGATACAGTAGCTGAGTAGTTTTATAAGATGAAATCATTGAAATTCCTCGATGCACTTGAAAGATAAATGAAATATGTGACCCAACAAGGACGATTTACGCATTCGTTTTATTATTTGTTTAATTATCGGTAGCGTTGAAAATGTCAAGTGGGTTTTAATAAAAATTAATAAAGTTTACTTTGTTTTGTTTCAAGACTTTATTTATATCTCTATTATGCTAATTTAAAAATGTTACCAGGATTATAAATATAACTTAGCGAAATCAAATTAAAAACCTGTTGCAATCATAAAGGTAATTTAAATATATCACTACAGAAAGAATTTCGTCCAATTGAGTACAGTTTGCTCATTATGTTTCATTTCATTTTATAAATTTTAGAAGGTAATATCCACAAAATAATTTATATAACCAAAAAAATTAAATACCTATTTACAGGATACTGAAAAATTCCTATAAAAATACGAAAGGTAAGTCGGGGCAAGAGCGTAAGTGTATAATAATGTCCAGGAAAATGGTCATTTGGGAATGCTATCCATACAAAATAAAGGTAACAATAATTTTCAAATGTTATCGGTTATACAAAGTGTATAACTTCAACAAAATTGGGGATCTCAAGTGCTTTTTTACTCGTGTAAATATTCCATCTGATATCCGTTCAATTTTTTCTTTGGCGGTATGTATAAGATTTTGTGTTGCCCTACAGGTAAATTAGATTTTTTCTATTTAAAATATTTCAAAAATTTAGTCTTGGGACAAATTAATTTTCCAACTCATTCGAACTTAAGTTCGCATGCGGAATGATCACATTTGCCTCAAAAAAATTTCATGTTGGGGTAAGTGCAGATATAAACATTGGATGCAAAGTAATTTAATATTTAAAAAGACAATAAAGAAACATATAATAATAATTGAAGACAAAAGTGGATAAATGTGTCATGTTGCAAAATAATAATTATTTCAAGAAAAATGACTAAACATTTTTTGCTTAAAGTTTTGTTTAAATTAAATTTATAATTTTTGTTTTATTATTCTGTTACTTTAAAGTGGTTTTACCCTCGCATATATTTAAAACTTTAGTGAAAATTTCTTACTTACTCCAATACAAGAAAAAAATCAGTACATCAAAAAAAATTTTGAGCATAAAAAGCGTTTTTAAAATATCTCGATCACAGAATAAAAATATAGCATATTTTGTGACATTATACAGGGTGTCTCACTTTTTTTCTAGATAGTAAATGTCATTCTGAACAAAAAATTTCCTATGAACTATTATGTTTTTTCGACTCCTTAAAAAGTTAGAGCAATTTTAAAATTGATAAATTTTCATGATTTTTGTGGAACACCCTGTATAATTTTTTTCTTATTATATTTTTTTTATTTAAACCAATTATTATTTGGATTTTTTCTTTGCCAAATTGGTTCTTTTGAACATTATTGCCTGTTTTTAAAATAAGTAAACGACGAGGTTAAATTTCCCTCGGTAAAATTTAGCATCTTATTGGCTTAAAGATATTAAAAATCCAAAGCATACTTGATTTAAATCAAAAAAAATTAAAATTAAATGAAATTTATATAGGGTGTTCCACAAAAATCATTAAATTTATGAAATTTTAAAACTGCTGTAACTTTTTAAGGAGTCGAAAAAACATAATAGTTCATAGGAAAAATTTTGTTCAGAATGACATTTAGTATCTAAAAAAAATTTGCTGGAAAAAAAGTGAGACAGCCTGTATAAAAAAAATCAATTTGAAAAAAAATGTGACATGACACCTTTATCCACTTGTGTATTCAATTGTAAGGTCCTCAGAAAGAAATGAAGATATGTTTTATAAATTCTGAAAAATAAGATTTTGATTCCTTCATCCAAATAATTACGCAGGAAAAGGTATAAGAAAACTTCAAACCTAAAATAAATACTACTTATGCACTTATCACCCCAGGAAAGGTGAAGGGCAAAGTGCGCAACTCGGGTCAAAATATATTATTTTTATAAAAAAATAGAAAATGAATAAAGAATATATTAAGATTAGAGCTGTTACCTGAAGTGAAACGAATAAGTGGTTAATATCTGAATATTCCAGGTAAAATAGCATGTTTTTATTTTTTTTAATAACTCGAACTACAATTTTCTAAATTTTAGTATTCCCCGATCTACCTTAATTCCTAGTATATTTATAAATATTAATATATTTTATAAAGAATTAAATATGAAATACTTGGGAATATTGGAACATATGATGGTCAAATGAAATTGGGTTTACCTATTTAGTGGAAAAATGTATGAATATTGTATTTTTTTCATTAGTAAAATTTTATAATATGTCATCATTGAACACAATAAAAGTACAAAAACTATAGTTTTAGTGACAATAAAAAAATTGGATAAAGAAATTTTTTGACTGCTGATCTAAATTCTACATTCCTTATTTTTTAATGATTTTATACAAAAAAAAAATTGAATTTCCCATAAACGTAATGTAAATTATATGTATACAATTATAACCTCTGGGAGTGAAAGGGTTAAAAAATTAAATTAAATTTTCCAAAAGTATTTTTTAAACTGAATAAATTATACAAATATTTTGAGGATCTTTAATAATTTTATTTTTATAATAATAATAATATTATAATCTTTAAAAAGTTAATCACATTTAAGAACCATCCAGATTTATTGTTTTGTTTATTTATTATCATTACTGTTTTTGTTAATATAATTTGTATTAAAATGGGATAAACCCAATTTACAGTTCAAAATATGACGCTTTGAATGCAGAAACATCCAAACTTAAATTCGATAAAATAAACCAATCTGGATAATGTTCTTAGAAAGTCTAAATTTAAGTTATCACTAAATTTTAACATTTAAATATTTAAAAAAAGAAATTTCTTGGGATTTATAGAAATGTTATCATCAAAATATTTATTTTTTATAAAATATGCAATAACCTGATAATTAAGATTTTGGTCGAGGGCTACGACACGTGTGGCAGTCTTCTAAAACTTCAGGATTCTGATTTCTCCTCGCAACAGGGGAGGGTTAGGGCTATAAAAAATGCGGTCCTGCCAGTCTCCGTGAGAACCCTTATCAGTGGCAGCAGGAAAAGAAGAGATCCCATAAATTTTTGAAAATGATTCCCACTTTCGGGATGCTGCCTCGGTTCCTATTAGGTTTGGGGGCATTTTTTATAGCCCAAACCCTCCCCTGTCGCGAGGAATAATCAGAATCCTAAAGTTTTATGATACTATACAGGGTGTCCCATAATATGTGGGATCCACTTCTAGGGTGAATAGTAGATGTCAAGAGAATAAGTAAAGTTCATATAAACTTATGTTCAATTTCGCCTCATACGAGAGCTACAAATTAACAGATTTGATATTTGGTATGAATCATAATACACTTAAACAGTTTTGGGTAATATAATAAAATAAAACAATCCATGGCTAACATGATTTTTTAAAATTTAAATTGTGTTGACCATTAATAAAATAATAAAATGCATTTTCTTCGAAAACGGCGCATTTTACCGACTTAAAATAAGAGTACATTTTTTATTAAGAATTAAATGGGGAACATTAATTTAAAGAAAAAATGTTGTAAAAGTTAACTACAAAAAAGTTATGACAATTTTTAACCTCAACTCTCCCTGAATCTACCTTTTCAAAGCGAGCAAAAAATTTGAAAAAATTCACAAAAATGTATCCTAGGTGTATTATGATTCACAGCAAATTTAAAATCTCTACTACAATTTGTTTTGAAATAAACGAGCAAAAACCTACTTTTTAACAACACCTTTAAAGAGCTGTAGCTGTAGGCGAAATTGGGCATAAGTTTATATGAACTTTTCTTATTCTTTTGACATCTACTACCCATCCTAGAAGTGGGTCCCACATATTATTTTTATAGTGGCGTTTGGTCTACACGTGACAGCAAATTTTCAAATTTTGTGTCATTTGGTGTCTGCGATTGCTCGATATTGGGTCAGAATATTTCTTTTGTTTCCTCGATATCTTTGCGCTTTATTGTACATGCTTAAGACAGTCCGGAGAAATTCTCTGGAAGTGCGAAAGTTCCAAGCAAATTTCGGAAGACCAGGATTTCCAAACGTTTTAAAAACATAAAGTCAGGGAAAGTCGGAGGAAGTCCCGGAAAGTCGAACGTCCTCCCAGAAAGTCCAAGGAACTCCGGGGAAGGCTTAAGGAAGTCCTAAGCAAATTTCCGAACTTTAATGAAACATCCCCGTGCATCAAAAGTAATCCCCGACAGTCCATGGAAATCGGGGGAGGCCCGTAACATTATAAAAGAAAGTCCATGTACAATTTTTTACCGTGTCGTATTACCTTTGGTTTACCATTATTGTAGATTTATTATTTATAAAAGTACTTTTAATGACCCATTATTAAAAACATTAAAATTACCTACTTCAAAATGATATAGAAATTAACAAGATTTTCTAAGAGGTAAATTTAAAATTATTTCTTGATACAACTAGTTTCGTCTATTTACTACTTTTAGGGGGCAGAATTTAAAAATGATAACATGTTTAAAATAACAAATAATTTGGAAGTACAAACTTGGTTCAAATCTATGATTAAAAACATTTAAGTATAACATTGGTCTATTTTTATTTGTTTTGAATATTACCTCTTCATAAATGCCGTTAATTAAATTTTACTGGGCTATAAAACAATTATTGTTACATTTATTTTTAAGAGTTTTGATTCATTTAATACAGGGTGATTTTTTAGGTCTCGGACACACTTTGACATATGAAAACCCCTCGGAAAACCCCGATGAAAACTAATACCATTTTGAGAAAAAAATGTCCTATGAACATACATCCAATTCGTTTTAGTTTTGGAGTTAAAAGACTTTTAATAGAATTTAATTAATTTTTAGTAGAAATAGGGGTTAGTCCTAAAAATCAGTTCCAAATACTAAATTTGGTAATGAAAAAGAAGTAGAAATTTATTTCTATTACAAAACTCATGTAAAAAAATATATCTGCATACTTTTCAGTTTTAAATTGATACATTTTTAGTCAAAACTTTATTTAAAAAATAATTTGCGGGTGTGACAAACAATTTCTATTTTTTTCATTACCGCAAGCAAATGTTATTTAGTACCTATTGATTTCCAAGAATAATTTTTTTCAGAAATTAATTAAACTTTATTAAAAGTTCCCACCCGCATAACTCGAAAACTAAAATAAATCGAATATATGTCCACAGGACATTATTTCATAAATTAGCAGTAGCTTTCATATAGTTTGTTACAGAGCTAAAAAAATCACCCCGTGTAAGAGTTATATTATAAATGCTTTATTTTTAATTTACATGACCGTTGTTGAAAAAAATGTTCAAAATGCTACCTAAAATCCAGAGCAATAGAATGCACATAAGACGACATAGAATAAGGGCTTGATGTTTGATTTTCTCAATAAAAAAGTTTCAAAATCGATTCGTAGTATTTATTAATAAAAAATTAGGTCACCATATAACATTAATATATCTTTATCTGTTTTATCAATATTGTCGAATACGAATTACAATATTTTGCATAAAAGTAAGTAATATTGATATAATTTAAACAAATTTTCAGATGTATTTTAGGTGAAATCTGAATATTAAAAAAACTAAAGTGATAAAAATTTTCTGAAAAGTAGCAGAATTTCATCTGATTAATATTTTTGTGGACATACCCAAAATTTGTATTGATCGTTTTGAGGAAATTGGAAATCCGCAAAAAAAGTAAGATTCTTCTTTAATTCTATGATTGAGAAGCTTTGGTTAAGTTTTGAAAACTCACAAAATGTTTACCATTATAAAATTATAAAAAAGATGGAAGTTTTCTATTATTTTCATACATCTAGAATTTATAAGAAAATTAAAAGGTACAAAATTGTCTATATACATTAAATAATCATAGTTCGGGAGCCAATAATAGAAAAAAGTGTATTAAATAAAATCATTACAAACTCCCCTAAATTTTAATTTGTAGAAATCTACAATTTAAATCATCTAGCACCTTCTGGCAAATAGTTTAAATTAATTAAATAGAAAAATATCCCAACAGAAACTAATCGCCATAAATTTTGGGCGGATACAGTCATTGCAGATTAGTCTAAAGTTTGTTTTTTGAGGTTGTGTGATTTATGGTGCAATTCTGAGCAAATCTGTAAGTCCTTACAGGAAAAATCTGTAAGGTTTGTTATATGGGTTGTAATGGACGGTTTCCTTGGTTACCTTACAGATATTTCCTATAAGAACTTACAGATTTGCTCAGAATTGCACCATTAGTCCGAAATATCAATGCTTTTGTATAATATCTCACTTCCAACGAATTTGTCTGGCGATTCAATTTTTCCGATATACATGTTCTACAAATTAAAATTTTGGGGATTTCTAATGGTTCTGTTTACTACAGTTTTTTCTAACACTAGCTCCCGGACTATCAAGGACAATATTTTTTTAATTCTAGTAGGTGGAAGTTTTTTGAAATAGGCTTTTAAACTCATTAAAGTTTACCTTAATCAATAACCAAAATTAATTTGTTTTGAAACACGATAAAACGCCGAAGGGCATCGTAGTTATAAAATTGAAAATAAACACATTAACGCGATAGACCTAAGGAAGTTTAACCTTTTAAGCAATTGCCTACACGAAATAACATTGAGCCAATTAATTCGAATTCCTCGGTGAACGTCAATACGACCGGTAAATTAGAAAAGCAGTTTCTTACTAAATATGCGAAGGATGCGAAGTATCGATGCTTTTAATAAACGGCGCGACGTTTTGACTAAATTGGGCGTCTTCATTAATCAGAGGAAAGAGAAAGCAACTATCTTTGATTTATTTATGTTATCAAAATAATCTTACTGCTAGTTACAAATGTCAATACTTATATGCGTTTTAGCTACAGTACTTGGTACCTACAGCTGTTTTTGGAATTTAACATTTATTTATAAAGAGAAAGCATTTTTAGGGTGCGATAATTGTGCATGCAGACAACTTCGTTTTTTTTCAAGTTTTACGCGGTTCGTGTAGGGATTTTATTTTACATTCCATTATTATTACTAATCTGCAATTTGTATGCTCTAAGAATGAAATAAATGGTTTTATTATTCATTACGGAGCGGACTTTTCACACGATCTGTCTTCTGTATAATTATTACAATTAAAATAAAAAACTTGTTTCGGAATTTTTCCTTTGCATTCGTTCTAGTGCCTCATGAATCCGTTTTTAACAATGTTAATAATTAAAACTTTAATTATTTCTTTTACAGAATGGAATATATTTTTATAATTCCAACGAATATTAGCGAGAAAATTTTATGATGGCTACTGTATTTTGCAATTTCTATAAACTCAAAAAGGACCACTTTAAATTGTTAAACAAAGGTTGATATTATATGAAATCGAATGAAATGTGGTAAATCTCTACGCGAAGTACAAACTTTCGTCTGCTCTAACTTACTTAACCTAGTATAACATTTGTTATAAATGTTGCACATGTAGATTTGTGGTCAATGTCATTTTATATATTATAAGACTTTGTTTATGTTTTTATCAAATTCTTCATATATTTTTTAATATTGACTTATTTCCAAATGCGTCATTTAAATTACGGAAAAATTTTGTATATTGTTGTACTTTATTCGGTTTAGGTTTTGGGTATTGGTGGTTTCTTCTTGAATCTCGAATTTAAGCTAATTGCCGACCAAACATCTGTTATGTATCATTTTATTCCTTGTACATCAGTCCTGATTTATATTTTTTGGTCAGAAATTATCACCAGAAGATCAATGGTTTTGGTTCACATCCATCTCCTATGATATTATTTTTTTAAGTATGTATTTTGAAATATTCATTTGTGTAGTTTGGAAAACTTTCTTGATTTCTTCTTTTGTTAAAAGCTATGTAAACTCCAACATTATTTAAAAAAGATGATTTACTACTTATTATCTACATCTTATAAATAAAACGAATTTTAGTACTTCTCTGATAAGCGAACTGATAACTCAATTCATACATGTTTACCATAGTTCAGGAAAATATAGCATATAGTAGCACATAGAAATCTCATAATCCATTAGCAATTCGCTTTTCTTTGAAAAATCCAACATTTTCTATAATTTTCTTTTCAGAAGAAAATGCCTCGTTTTATCCTTTTGTGCCCATAGTTTTTGTTCTTCAACAAAATACCATATTCTATGTTAGTATACAAAAATGTAACTTTAAAATTTAACATGGTATTGTAGACTTGAGTACAGTTCTTCCTTGTGTTACTTTTATCGTTTTGCGAAATATTTAATTTATGACTAAGAATAAATTACTATAGTTATAAACAACGTGTGATTCTATAATTCTAAATTCTGAGCCATTACATAGTTTTTAGATTCTGTCATTTCAGGACTCAGTTTTAGCCAAATTACATCACAATTCTTATAAACAATGCTAACTCTTCAAATCATTTCTACTCGCATTTCTATTCTGTTTTTCGTAGTTTTTATTTTTGTGAATCTCTGATTCTAAAGAATCTACAATACTTTTTAACCTTTTAAGTCGTACCAACTGTTCTACATCTCTATTAGTTTCTAACTAATATTTTTAATTCAGCCTTCGAGATTTATGGATCAATAATACTACAATTATGCTAATTGATACTTTATATACTCTAACAAGCCCTACAAAATTACGATTCTTGAATTCGAAAGAGTTGCCCATTCAAATAATCTTTATTCCTCTTTTTTTCAGTTTTTACTTTTAATGGATCTGTGAATTTATATTGCAAAGAAACCTTTCCTTTTTACATTTTACTATAGTACGTATTCCTGTTTTAATAGTTTTTGGTTTTTAGATTCAGGCCTTTTAAGGTCTTGGAGATTTATGGTTTAACCATATTACAGTTCTGCTGAATTCTAGTTGTATCTTGACTTCTATACTCGCTACAAAAGTATGATTGCAATTTCCAATTTTGAAGTGAAAAGCTCTGTGACTTATTAACGGTTCAAAACAATCCATAGATTTCAATTTTGTGCCAATTCTTCAATATTAAGTTAAAATCAAAACTACTGTTCTACCATTACAGATTCGATTACTTTATGGTTATTACATTTTAAAGGCTCTATATTTTAACCAAACTTCGATATTGATGGTATGTTTTTCATTTATACATTTTACAGTTCTATACTTTCTATACTGTAATTTTATAAATATTTTATGAGTTGTGTTGTCGTTGGAGATTTGGATAATGTTTCAATACTTTATAATATTTTCGAGTAACTGCACTGATCATGTCTATTTTTAAACCAATTCTAAAACTTTGTTAAACTGACGCCGGCAAAGGAATAAACCGAAAAGTCCGGTGGTATAATTTCTTCAGCAAAAAAAACACGTATAGAATTGTAATCTGATACTCGAAATGCACTCAGTGTAAATCAGTGCGAGTTTCAGCCGAAAATTCTATTAGAGGCTCTGTTGAAAACAGTGATTCTCTTATTTTGTGTTCTGTCAAACTACGTTCTACAATATAACATTATTTCTCTTCATGGCGAAATTTATGGTTTAATAATAGTGGGAAAGGGATAATATAATGTCCCGCTGGAGTCATACTCAGGGTTCAATACAGGCGAAGAAATTCATTGAGTACTTGCCCAAGAAAGCCACAAAGCTTCTCGATCTAAGTAGAAACGAACTGAGGCTCATCGCAGGCTTTTTAACTGGACATTGCCCATTGAGGTATCATCTCAACAAAATGGGCAAGTCAGAAATTAAAACTTGCAGATTTTGTGGCCTGGAAGATGAAACTTTGGAGCACATCATCTGCGAATGCGACGCATTAGATCGCACTAGATTTGATCACTTCGGCTGGACAACTCTAATTCCAAACGAAGTCAAGGCTATGCCTCCTAAGGATCTAATCAGCTTTATTAAGCATTTAGATATCCCAGGACTCCACTAGAGTAAGGGTTGAACAAAAGATCAAAATGGTCGCAGATCGGTAAGGCTCATTTGCAGCCAATCGCCCTCCTATATAATCTTATAATCTAATGGTTTAATAAGCATATGCTCTTCTCCATTTTTCCAATTATTCTATTCCAAAGTTTTTAGTTTCTAATGGATATGGACTTCGTTATGGATTTTCTATTTAATTAAAATAGAGTTCTACTGATTTATGATGCTAGTTAGATTGCACCAGCGTATGATTCTTCAAAATAAGGCTCCATCTATAAGTTATTAGTATAGCTTCTACCTACAAGATTATTTGTGCCTTTTTAAAATAATTTTTATAATTATTTTTGCTCTGGAAATTGGTTTAACATGTAAACTCCGATTTATAATATCGTAAACAACAAATATTGGGATTATTTAAAACAAAATTCAATAATTCAGATTATATATTTTGTGATCAAACTATATAAATACAAAACATGTTAATGTACAGAAGTCTAGTCAAACCACGAAACCAGGCTACCTGTTTTAATATCAATTTTAATTTTTTGTTAAACAAGATTTATTAAATTTTGGAACCTGTTATAATATTTAAGAAGAAATTTGTATATGATTTGTATGGGTATTGCAACCCTTGGTTTCGTGGTTTTATTGCAAAAAAAATAATTTTTCAGATGTTAGAGTTTTACATTAGAATCGTTCCTAGGAATCTGAGAACGTTACAGTTTTTGTTTCTAATTCCAAAGATTTTGTAGCGAAAAAAATGAATCTTCTTCTTAATTTCCTTCAACTTTAAAAGATTTACTTTAGGTACGTCTCTTCATCTTCAGGTTTATTTACATGTACAAGAGAAGGTTGGACTTGTAAATCTTCCACCTCTAACTATTCAAATTTGGAAAAGGTCTCAAAATTTTGGAAGATGCCAAAACTCGAATGTCAGCTTGAAAACTTTAATGCGTACTTATAATTATCCAAAAAGTGTATGGAACTATCTACTCTGCAAAGGAAAAACATAGTTTGGAAGATTAAAATATGTAAGCCTTAAATACCACACAAAATAAATTTTATGGTATTTAAAGGTCACAACATTATTAGAAATTTACGTTTGAAAAAAGTTTTTTTTATATATTTTTGACAGTGCTTGTAGAAATCATAAAATGAAAAGGTCATAAGTAAATTTTGCTTATTTAAGATTCTTAAGCAAAATTTCTATTTGCATTAGTAATCTCCCGCACTTTTTCCTGCGATGTTCTGCTTTTGCAATTTCACATATTTCACGCACTGCGGCAGCACGTTAGCAATATTTTTAAATTGTTTATGTTATAAAGTGTACAATTTGTAGCAGGTATAGATTTAAAAGTGAAATTTAAGAAGCGTTTTCTTGGGGAAGTGGTTGGATGGAAAGTAGTGACGAGTACTCGAGGGTCAAGTGTAATAATTGTAATTCGAAAAAAGTAATCTAATATTTAGAAACTGTCCGCAAGATCTCTGGTTAAGATTGTTGAGGCATTGGAATGCGAGCTGAACTTACCTGTCCCGCGGGTCAATCCACGTTGTTTTCTTAGAATTATGGTCGATGAAATAAACTTTTCCGTCGTAATCCCTCGCGAAATCCCATCCCTCTGGTAATGGTATTTCACCATTTCTTTTCCTAGGCATATTTCACTATTTAAAACCGAACAAATTCACAACAACTGGTACACGCACTACTAACTACTCGGCCATGTTGAATACCACATTATCATGAGCGGTCGTAGGGCGTGACGTCACAGCTCTCGGGCCAATCGCTGCCGCCGGCCTCGGGAATGGAATGCGACTAGAGTACTAAACTTACTAACAAACATAACATTTAACTGAGGTGCGTTAGCCCATTTGATTTCAAATATTTCCTAGGAGAGAGGAGAGATGGAATACTTCCCACTTCAAAAATATTCATCAAAATCAGTTTCATTTTCAAAATTTCAATCCCACAAAATCTCACAACGAATCCTCTATTCTCTATTCCATTTTAAAAATTTTCATCTCATATGCTAACGAATTTGAAAATATTATACCTAGATTACCTACAGAAAAAACAGAAACTAACATCAGGGCTAGTTTAAAGCGCAGTTACAAATACGGCTAAGTTATGCGAATGGAATGCGTCAGGGTCTGTCCATCCCACATTCCACCAAGTTTAATAGCGCCTGTTTAGTTCGCATATTTTTTACAAGGAGGACAACTGTCTTACTTATCTAAAAGCCATCTCTTGCGAATTGATAGAAGTAAACTCCACTTAAGCGTTGACTTAAGTCACTTTGATATTGCTTACTAAACTAGCTAGCGACATCTATATGTATTCTAAACCACCAACAATTTGAAGGTGATTCGAGTGCTGCATACATGCTCTTTATTTCAAAGTACTTTCTAAGAATAAAATCCAGTTTTCTAGTCCATAAAATATTTGTATAGTGAAATAAAATTTTGGATGTAAACCAACAATGACGTATGACGTACAACATCCCCGAAAACCTTTTAACAGGTGATATCCAAGACTAATGAAAAAACTTTTTTAGCGGGAACGTTTGGTCACTCTTTTTTCGCAGGAGAATTTGGATTTACCGGTTCCTGGTTCGTCAGAATTGGCCTAATAACCCAAAACCCTTGGAGATCTATTAACGATTTTATTATTTCTGGTAAGTATTATTAGGCAACCAAACCTACTACTATATAAACCAAGTTTTGCAAATTTTTCAAATTTATTTCTTAGTCCCATCACTTACTAGAACACTTCATATTTTATCCCATAATTTCAAAATTTTATGTCTTCCCATAAGCGAATATTCAAACAACGAAAATTATAATACATAAAAAATTTTTGGTAAGAAAGGAATAAATTTTAATTCAATACTTTTCAGAAATTGAATGTGTAATGAAACCACAAAAAATGATTTTTCTTTTTGAAATTGATAAACGTAGCAAGCCATAACGTTTTTAATCCTTGTCCGATTGTTGAGAAATAAAAAGCATCTATAATTATTTGCTTTGCAGGAAAAACTGTGTTAAATACAATTTCCCAAACCGCTGTCATTTTTGACAGGTATCAACTTTTGTTTTTCAAATGGAACTGTAAATCTTTTTTCTATGATTTAATAAAGGGTTTTTTCCTGAATAGTGGTGTATAACATTATTTTTATTATTATTAAAAAAACGAAAATAAAATTATTCAATTTTTTTTATTTTTTTTTTCATTTCTGTATATCACAAAAATAATCAAAGTTTATAATAGTTTTGTTGCAAACGAAATTAAATTAAAAAAGAAATTTATACAAATTGTTCAATGTGGGGTCCACCGTGGTCAAGACAAGGCTGACTGACATCTTCTTGCTAGGCTTGAGATTACATTCAAAATCATTGCCGGTGGTATAGAGTGACAAGCGTCAATAATTTTTTGTCGTAAAATTTCTACAGTATTAGAGGTAGTTAAATATACCTTATCTCGAATATACCCCCAAAAAAAATCTAACGATCTCAGGGACCACGGGAACGGGACGGCCATCGAATTGGTCCATGTGTTCCAATCCACTTTCTTCCAAATTGTGCATTTAAAAATTCAACATTCATTCTTGCATTATGTGGCCTAACCCCATTTTGTTGAAAAAATATGCGAATTTCTTCGGCTAGTGGTAAATTGTCTAAAAAAAATTGTAGATTTTCTGTCAACAGTTCATGATATTTTTGTTGATTTAAAGTCCCATCAAAAATTGGTCCAATTAAAGTATCTCCCAAAAGGCCGCACCAAACATTTAAGCCGAATCTTCTTTGATAATTACATTCGATTATCTTTCTTGGATTTTCTAGACTCCAGAGGTGGAAGTCTGTAAGCTATACGATTATTTTCGTACAACGAAAAAATCGTTTGTTGAATATGTTGCTATAGTTACGGATTTTGTCTTCTTTCAATAAATACAAAACGTGCCTAAGGAAGAGTGATAGAAAATCTGTCACCAAGCAACTTAGTCAACAAACGATTATTTTCGTTATACGAAAACAATCGTATAGGTTACAGACTTCCACCTCAGTTTCGATGAATACTGTGATTATACATGCCATTTTTGTTAAAATGACATTCATCAGACCAGATTACTTGCCGATAGAAATTTCGGTTTTCATTTATTTTATTTAAATATAACATAAATATTGCAAAATACTTGTATTCGTTGTAAGTCATTTTCTTCAAGAGCTTGTACTTTCTGGGAGATAAAAGATTTCAGTTTGTGTTTTTTTTATATTCTAAATACTTCTGTATGCGATATTCCAAAGTTATGAGCCATTTCGCGAATGGATGTGCTTGAATTTTCTTCTACCATTAGTAAAACATTTAACTCCATTTCTTCATTATTATACTGACCTTTAGGATTCTGGGGTTTCTTTAAAGCACCAAATTCCCGTAAATTTGCATCAAGTCTAGCAAACTTCTGAGGTTTTGGTGGATCTTTATTCGGAAAACGTTGGCGATAGAGTCGTACTGATGCTTCATAACTATGTTTTCTACATTCAAAGTAAATTTGAATCATATCAGTAGTTTGACTGTAGTCCATAATGTGGGTATGCTATTTATAATTAAATGATAACTATTTTGACTCCACGCTACAATACTCTGATCACTTGATTTAAAGAATGTAAACTTTTTACTTACCAAACATTCGCATTTTGTTTTAATTTCATGACAAGCTTTGTTAAAAAATTCAAACACTTTTTATTTCTCAACAATCGGACAAGGAATAAAAAAGTTATGGCTTGCTCCGTTTTTTTTTTGTTCCACCCTGTATAATAAAAATTCATAAAATCTCGACTTTAATCGTTTTACCAAATATCCGAAATATTAAATTAACGAAATACATGGTGAGCTAAAATGATTGTGGTTTGATATGTAGGCAACCAAATGCGCAGATTTCTACAACTGAAATCTTAAAAAGAAAATCTACTACAGGGTGAGCTAAAATGATTGTTGTCAATTCAAATTTCCCGTCTAAAAATCTGGGGAATTTGTTCGCTTCAAGTTCGTAGTAACACAAAATCATGTCAAAATTATAACAAAGTAACTAAATTATGTGTCAATTCTTCGGATTTTTGTATTTAGTTATTGTGCCCTCTGTTTCATAAACATCAGTTTTTATCAAGACTAATTTGCACAAATCTTTATTTGTGTTAGCATCTGCTTCGAAAATGATGGTCATAATTTTCAATATTTGACATTTGTTGTAAAATTCGAGAGCTAATTTTACTTTTTTTTATTTTCGAAAACACGGAACCTTAGTAAATAACTTAAATTTGTATATTTGTTTAGAATTCTTGATTTGTTTTGAATATTGTATTCATTTTGGAAAAAAATGTTTGCTACGCCATTGGCTTACTAGGGGGTTTTCTTTTTAAATTTGTAGTTGTACCAATCTGCACATTTGGTTGCCTACATATCAAACCACAATCATTTTAGCTCACCCTGTAGTAATCCAATGGCGTAGCAAATTTTTTTTCCAAAATCTTTAATTTCACAACAAATGTCAAATATTGAAAATGTTTTTCTTCATTTTCGACGCAGATGCTAACACAAAACAAAGATTTACGCAAATCAATTTTGATAAAAACTAACGTTTATGAAATAGAAGGCACAATAACGAAATTCAAGAATCTGAAGTTTTGACACAACGGTAAAAATTACATCTACGCCTCTGCTTTTGTGAACTCTAGTTACTTTGTTTTGATTTTGACGTGATTTTGTGTTACTATGAACTTGAAGCAAACAAATTCCCCAGATTTTTAGTCGGGAAATTTGAATCATTTTAGCTCACCATGTATATCGACACAAATGTTCATAAAAATAAAAAAATCAAAGAAAATATTACTCCGATATTATTTGTTATAAGACATACGACACAAATGTCGTGTATCAGTTTTTGGCTATTGTCAACTTTTGATAGAAATTTTTTACATATGAATTGTGATATGTGTGTATCGAGTATCGAATCAAATAATTTTCAAAAAAATGAACTGATTTTTTTATTTTTTTGCTTACACACAAAATCACAAAAGTAAAGTCCATGTAAACAGAGCGAAAAAAAAAATTTCTACCAAAAAATGTTTCTATCAAAACACTAAACACTTCATAAACTTTACAAATTCCCGGGGGACAACAGGACAGACTTTGCAAAAAAACGGGACTGTCCCGCCAAAATCGGAACGAATCTCACTGAAACTAACCAACGAAGGCAAAGTTTAAAAATCGAACAGGTTGGGCAGATTTCACTTAAAATGCAAGTTTTAATTTGTGTCTTAAAATTATATCAGTGCATGCCAGTGCAAGTTATCCGAGTACCCTTTATAATATGAGCGCCATAAATACAGAGTGTCCCAAAACTGGCGCACAAGCTTCCAAGCTCTGGCTACATTGTGAGAGACCATTGCTAGAGTTCCGAAATAATAATTAAGAAGATTTTTTCTTTTACATTATTAGCCAAAAATGAAATGGACAATTTGGCAACCTCTAAAAATACCAGCAGGACATATTCAATCAACGGATGAGTGTATTCATTAATTTTTTTTATTCATGATGGTAGAGAATTTTAAAGATTAAAATGTTAACTTCGAGTCTTATTCCATACAAATCACATAAAAGGATTTTTTAAATATTTTATCAGAGTTTCCTGTATACAGATATTTGCTACACCTCCTACTTTTATCTAAATGAAACACAATCGCCCAGTATATACAGGGTGTCCAGAAATTAAACATATCCGATCTCGCTTTCTCAGGGAGCTACAGCCCTTGAATAATGTTAGTAGAAACTATTCAAACATATCAAATAGCTACTTTTCATTCAGTAACTAATAATAAAAGTTGAGAATCGTAGAACAAGAGTAAGGAAATTATTGTTTGGTAAAATAGTAAAATATGATTGGAAATCGGTAATATAAGTGACCCTTAATTTGCTTATCTTTTCAACTAACGGAACGGAGATATGACCTGTAAACTGAATATTTATTTTTACACATTTATGGTACCATTATTGGTTAAACTTAAAGCAATGCCGGTCTAGAAGACAAACGACGAATACAAAATTTCGTAAAAAAATATTGCCTATAAAACATTAGTGCCCAGTGCCCATGAATATTTTTGATGATGAAAAGATAGACTCTATGAAATAGTAATCGATCTAAGGACTAGGAACTTTATTTATAACTTTCATAAATTTCTATCCATTAACCCGTATTGGGTATTTTCGAACAAATGGTTTTTTCCAATGAAAATGTTTCATCTTAAAAAATAGTGCCGATAGAACTTTCTTGTTGCAAAAAGTTTTTAGATGAAAAGATGAGTTGATGTCTCTTTATGAAATTTTACTAATATCCTTGTTACTTGAATTCTCTTTTTAGTTCCATTAGAAAAAATGAGATAGGATATGGATTGTTCAAACAAAGTTGATAGAAAGAACACAGCCACTTTAGACTTTCGATAAACTGGTAGAATTTGTGAGAAGTTACCAATAAACTTAAAGTTCTAATAAATTACGTTTAAATATCATTTTACATTATTTCAAATTTTGGACTTGGATCATTTTTCCAAATGTCTACTATACAGGGTGTCCCATTTGACATTGGACTGTATGGGTACTTTGTTATTATTAGAGATAGAAAGTCGGTTAAATGGACAAAGTAGTAGAGATTTGTTCGAATATTAATAATTCGTTCACAAAACATTTAAATATCCCATCATTCCTGTGCTATCTTGAAAAAACAAGAAAATGCAATTTTCAAAATATGGCTATATTCTTTATTTTCGATGGTACCAAAAAAGTCTTTGGGCATTATGTAAACCCTTTTTTGTGTACAATGCATTAAATTTAATCAAATGAATATGTTTTTCGCCAACGGATTGACCGAAAATGAACCAAACTTATTTCTTCTTATGGCAGCCATATTGGATTTACACATATTCGAAATCAGTGTATTTTTCTGAGTAATTTGGTATATCATATGTAATATTTTAAGAAAATTAGAAATTATTTTATTTTTCTAACCAAAACTATCAAGGCATATGTGTTAAGATTTATTTTATATTTAATATTCTAAATAGTTACACTTATGTTATTGACAATCACATCTCTTAAAGTCCATTGATAGTTGAAATAATTTAATTTTTTTAAAATGACATATGATATACCAAATTACTCAAAAAAATCTGATTCCAAATATGTTTACATCCAATATGGCCGCCATAAGAAAAAATTAAGTTTTCTATTATTTCCGGTCAATCCGTTGGCAAACTATTCAATAATAACAAAGATACCTATACAGTCGAACATTAAATGGGACACCCAGTATATATTCAAGAAGGTACAGTTGGTCTCAGCTGGAAGTAATCACGCTCGCGTATTCTTTGTCCTACTTCCAGCTGGGAGCAACTTTACATGAAACCAGTGATAACACTCGAAAAATTATCTTGAATCATATAATAAATACGACTGCTTTATTGGTTACATATCTAAAAATTGATTAAGTTAAACCAAATTATTATTGATCTGAACCTTGTCGAATTTAAAGAAATAAAAACTAATTGATGATTCAATTTTTGACGGATTCACTTACTCCATAACACGACCAAGGCTCATTAGGGACCAACCGCCGACTCGAAAAAAGTGCGAGAAATATTCTTTTAATTGCCTTTGCTAACAGTAAAAACTCCTATGGCCAATAATCCAGATATTCGAGAGAAATAAATCAATTAATCAATCGTTCGAGCCATTTTCGAGAATACCTCGATATACAGTTTTCACGAACACCTTGTATATCGGTAAATTTTCATATTTCCGATCAGGATAAACTTTGGCATTAGGAACCTCAAAAAACATTTATAATCTATTCATGAATTGTAACCTCAAAACTCAGAAATTTTAGGCCCTCAAGGGTAA
Source organism: Stenus bimaculatus (assembly GCA_963971135.1). NCBI lineage: Eukaryota > Metazoa > Arthropoda > Insecta > Coleoptera > Staphylinidae > Stenus > Stenus bimaculatus. The sequence continues at coordinate 63,142,810 of OZ020180.1, read as the reverse complement.
CTTTGGTCCAAATCTTGGAAAAATATAGTTTGCCCTACTGATATTAACTGAAAGACACACTAAAAATACTTAGAATATGTGTTAAATCAAAGTTGGTAACTAGGAGTAGAAAAAAACACGTTTTCCAAAGTTTGGGCTAAAATTACACTTAAGGGCCAAAGTTAGCTTTGTTTCTTAAAATTCAGAAAAATCATGTTTTAAAATTTGAAAAAATGTACGGGGTATTACTACACTTGAAAATATAAGATTGTTGCCTTGAATAAATTTAGTTGTCACCAAAATATGTATTTAAAATTTAACTAAGAAATCTGAACAATCAACTTTTTTTGAAATGTTAAAAGATATGTTTTGCATTTTCGAAATAGTTCAATTTAAGTGTCTATGTTACTATAAAAGTAAAAAAACTGGTATATCCTAGGATTGACGCGACAAACCTAGTATTTACCAAATTGATGTGGTAAATGTGCGAAAAGTTGTGTTTTTGATAAAAATTTCGTACATTTACCAGGCCATAATGGTAAAGTAAGCTTAGGATTTATCAGTACTTGTTGATAAACCTAAGGATTTGCCGGTTCATGAAAGGGAAAGCATAAGAACGAATAAAATGAGTAGCATATTTATTTTACCAATACTATTACACTGTATAAACATCGACTATTCTAAAGATATAAAAATATTCCTTTGTGTAACAGTATCTTATTTCACTGGCGTAACCAAGGAGGAAAACACAATTTTTCGTACATTTACTATATCAAATTGGTAAATCCTAGGATTTACCGGTTTTAGAGCTATTACAGTAACATCTACCGCACGCAGATTCAGATTCGATTCCAATTTCCAAAACCGTTGAGATAATTATCGGTATATTTTCAATCAATTTGGTCACCGCCCATCAAACATCTAACGGCGGGGCCGGGTTTCTATTTTCAAAGTCTGAATCCCAATTAGCATATATGAAGTCCATACCCAAATGTCCAAATACGACGATATCAAAATCAATAATAATTAATATGGTAGAATGGTAGGACTATTGTCAAATAGCTAAAATGTTACTTACGGGTTTTGGATAAAAAAAGATTAATCGCATGTTTCCTGAACCATTCAATCCAAAACTAAATAAAATTAATCTTAGTTTAAATGCATTTACTTAAAATGCAATTACGTAATGGAATTTTTTATTCCTTCAAGAATGGCTAATCAATATCACAATAATCGTTACTATTAAAATGATATGAAATGAATGTGGAGACGATTTCAGACTACTTCCTACTTCTCTTATTATTGTATGTACATTAGGTGCAAATCGTTTTTTATTGGGTCTGTATTGTTTGTAACATAAAACACATTATTACCTACGCTTGCGCACATTATGAGTTTGATCAATTCATTGTGAAGCATATTACCTCAACCATGATAATTTTGAATAAAACAAGTTCAGAAAGTGTGTTGCGGTTTAATACAAAGATTTCCAAGAATAGTGCCCCTTTGTTGATCAGGGGGGAATTTAATATTTCCCCCTTTTATTTACGGTATGCGATGGGGTGTACTTTTGTGCATACAGGTGCATGCATTACTTCTTTTCAAGGGGATAGTTATTGTTCAAACACACTCCCACGAAGAATATGTTGTTGATGTTGCTAAATTAGCAGCACTTACCCAAGGAACAGGTAAAGATTTTTTTTTAATTTAAAAAAATATCATTAATTTCAGTGTTTTGTGAAATTTTTGGGAGTAATTAATATGCATTCATTTAATTGCGCCAAGCAAAAAACTTTTCTCAACTCCTAAAATGTGGGTATCTTAGATAGGATGGCGATATTGTTCAAAATATAAAAAAAACTTTACCTAAACATATGTTGTGCCCAACAATTTTTTTAAAAAATTTGGAGAGGATTGGGAGTCTAAGTAGAACCGCACTCCGACAGTATTTTATAATTGCACATTTTAAATAACAGTCTAGACTAGACTTCTAAAGGACGATTTTCTCAAAAATTAAATTATTAAGTATCCTTATACAAAATATGTAAGTATAATGAATATTTTTGTGACCGAAAATCACAAATCGCAACTACAGATAGAATCTTGAAACTAAAATTTGACTGTTATTGAATTATGAAGTACTAAATTTTAGATTTTTGACAAAATGTAATTCTTGAAGGATTATTAATCCAATTTTCAATAATTTTTTTCTTTTAAAATCTTTGAAAAAGCGTTCTCTATTTAATTGTAATATTTATATTCAATATAAAATAAAAATTGTAAATGGTATATACAGGGTGGCCCAGATTTTACTTCCCAGGAAATATCTCAGTTATTTGAAGAGATAAAAATATAAATCAAAAAGTGCTTTGAATGGCAGCACTCATACTTCATAATTTCATTCTAAAAAAATTATTGGTATTTACCACTCTTAAGATGCCATCATCATTTTTTTTTCTTTAATGGTACACCCTATTTTTTATAATTGATATTGCATCTACAATTTATTCTAGCATAAGTGATATGCTACACTTAGTATTTTAAGTTCATTTTGTGAAAGAAAAAATTAAAATATTGATCGAAGTATGTATTATGGAAAATTATTTATTTAGTTTTTTTAACAAAATTTGTAATTTACAGTTAGGTTCAGTTAAATTAGGTCAAGTTAAGTTAGTTTAGATTTAAAAATTTTTCCTAAAAAAACTAAAAATAAATAATTTTGCATACTACTTCGATCAATATTTTAATTTTTTTTATTCACAAAAGGTACTTAAAATACTAAGTGTAGCATATCACTGTTTCTAGAATAAATTGTAGACGCAATATAAATTATAAAAAATAGGGTGTCCCATTAAAGAAAAAAAAGTTGATGATGGCGTCTTAAGAGTGGTAAATAAAAATATTTTTTTTAGAATGAAATTATGAGGTATAAGTGCTGCCATTCAAAGCACTTTTTGATTTATATTTTTATCTCTTCAAATAACCGAGATATTTCCTGGGAAGTAAAATCTGGGCCACCCTGTATTTTTGGATAAAATGTTATTATTATAAAACTTTGTACTATCTATACGGAAGTATGATTTCATTAGTAATAAAATTTTAGAATGCGAAATGAAATAAAATAATTGAGATAAACAAATGAGTCATTATTTTATTTTTAGGTTTCATGTTATACTTTACAATTAAATACTACAAATAACAACTGAATATCAATGATGCACTATAATCATACATTTTTTGAAATTAGGAGTCGGTATGAATTTAAAGCTCCAATTTGCATACCTCTTACAACTTCAACCTGAGAATCACAGCTATTAACCTACTGAACAAATACCTGTACGTTTGCCAAAATAAAGTATTTGGTAGGATTCAATGACAAAGAGCTCATCCAACCGTGCAAAAAGGTCAGTTTAGTAACAAAAAATATGTTGAAACAAACTATTTTTTGTGGGTGACCCATAACTCGGCTGATGACTTTTATCGATTAAAATTTGTTTATTTTGACAACAAATCAAGAGGAAGTTACATCAGAGTAGTGTAACTTTCTACCTGGTACTAAGATCGCAAGATATTGATTACTTTCTTTCTTCCGAAAATAAACTTACATGGAGTAATCCAATTAACGAACATTTACTTTAGATTGGGTTTTATTTAAGTGCCTAGCATTTTCTTAAACATTGTATTTTTTATTGTTACATTAAAATTTATATTTTTTTGTGCGAAGAGTGTAAAAATCACAATTTTAAAATAAACACGGTAATTAAAATATGTGAATCAGCATCTTGTAAGTGGTTTCCCAAAAATGCTAAGGAATAAATGATCTATGAAATTAGATGACGAATTTGAGTTGAAATTTGTAAAACTGTAATTTTAGAAATACCGGATGTTTACTTTTACATAAATTGCAATATTTTATTAAGATGCCAAAAGTTCTAATAGTATCGGAACTGAAGTACTTAAATTATGTTTACTTTGGAAAAATGTATAGGATATTATTGTACATCAATTTTGTTTTTTTTTCAGAATTGGTGGTGCTAGAAAATGCCATACACAGCTCCCAATCGTACAAACTGGAAGACTTCTTCTGGACGGGATCTGGAGATGGTCCTGTTGATGAAGATGAAAAAGAAACTCACTTTATATCAAGTACAGTGTATTCTACAAAGACAGTATTTTCAACCGTTTATGTCACGCCAAATACTCTAATTAATCAGGTGATAAGTTTCCTCAAACAATAGTAATAAACATCTAAATATTTTTATTTTAGACACAATCGAAAAACAACGAGACTTGTATTCATTGCATCCCACCGATACCTGAAGGTGAAATTGATCCCACCCCTACATTTGTTGATGAAGATGGTGATGAATTATTTACAGAAGCAGACAGACAATTTTGGTTATTAACTATTTTAAAAAGTGATGGTAAAGATCCCGATATTAATGATTTAAAGCAACGTTTGGGAAACCTCTACAAAAAGGCTTTTTTAAGGTGAGAGTAAAATCTGTAATAATTGAGTTTTAAACAATTTTCAATTTAATTTCAGACAACAAGCACAACACTTGGGTATAACCTCAAGAACTAAACGTGAAACTAAAAGTGAAAAAAATATCGACGTGTTTATACATAAAGTTGATAGAATTGCAAATAATGGTGACCAAAAAATACAAGTTGTTTACCACGTTGCAGTTTCAGGACAACCAGTTGATGCTGCCACTGCTGCAGAAGATATGCGTTTGGTCACTGATGAAGAAGTGAAGACAGAACTTGGTTATCCTTTCCTAATAAAAGCTGAACGTAAATAATGATTATTTATTATATTTTTCAATATCTATTTTTTTTTATTTTAGCGTACATTAAGTTACCCAAATCAGAAGAAGTCACTAGCGAGAAACCTACATGGATAATAGTGATAGTCTCTTTAGTTATCATTTGTCTAATATTCTTTTCCTTAATTTTTCTTACAATTTATATTTCAAAACAAAATGGAAAAGGTTTGCAAAATAAACAGCAGGTATTTAATGAGCAGAGTATTGATATCGTTGATAATTCACAAGTTGAAAAGAAAGAATATAAAAGTGGTAGAAGAAATCAAGAACCGTCTCCAACATACATTAACTTCCATTCGCAATCATACAATCAAACAGGTGATAATATTGCACGACCACAAAGCGGATCTAGTTCTTCCAGTTTAAGGTAAGATATTTAAAAATTTTTGGGTAGATTTTTCACATAATACTAATTGTAGAAAGGTAAACAGCTAAACGAACTCCTGGTTTTTTGGTAAATTATTTATTTAATAACGTTGTATGTTATTAAATAAAATAATAATTAAATAAATAATTTACCAAAAAACCAGGAGTTCGTTTAGCTGTTTACCTTTCTACAATTATTACCACGAACGTTACCAATAATTCACATAATACTAATGGAAGCATAAAAAATATTTTTAGAAGAAAATCATAATAAACCTGTGATTTTTTTATTGTTTGTAGCAATAGCAGCATCGACATATCACCATTAATGGGATTGGGAAAGCACCATCATCGTAAACATAAATCTAAAACTACATCTAACAAAACAGCTCCGATTCTATCATTACATAAATCAACAGTTTCTGTAATCGAAACAGATGTCAGCAGTATTTCATCAAATTCGCCTAAAATGGTATTAAAAAATAATAGAGATCCAGGAGTTGTCAGCCCGAAGTCATATTTATCCATGCCATCAATCAAATCATTTCCAAGGTGATTTTTAAAGGTAAAAACTAAATTTTGTAAATATATAAATTATTGTTTTAGAAGCAATAATCCAGAGCCATTAAATAAAGTTCTTGAACCAGTGATTGTTTCACATCTTGATATGGCGGACGATACTGATAAATGCAATGATGAACAAATGTTTATAAGACATGGAAGTATAGGTACATCTGGGGATCCTGGAGTAATTGGACCGGTGGTTTGGAACATGCATAAACAGAGATTACAACGTGGTTAGTATTTTTGCAAAAAGATACAGTATTATTAACTTACTAGTTTATAATTATTTAACTTTTTAGGATTGAGTTTAGAAGAAGGCATTAATGATGACACCAAGAATGTTTCTAAAATGCGAAAGAGGTTTCATGATTTATTAGATGATACCTTTAGTCTTTTTGGGAGTAGAAGAGAAAGTGTATCAAGCGAACATCCTTCGGATACTATTGAAGTTAAAAGTAAATCTGCAGTGGAAAGGTATTATTATTTTATTATGAGATTGACCAAATAATATAAGTTTAAATTTGTTATATTCGTTCTATTGTTGCATAAAGAAACATATCTATCAATAATATTCGGTACTGGCTAATATAAAATATTTTTAGACCTTCGACAGAAACAGCAGAAATAAAGGTACGTCCCAAAACCTCTTGTACAAAACGTCCAAGTAATTTAAGATACGATCAACCAAAAGGAGCATGGATGAGTACAGCACCTTCACCTTTGGGTCGTCCACTTAGTGCACCTTTTATGAGACCCAGTACGGCGCCAAGAATCGATGTTGACCAAGTTTTGTCAGACGGAAGACTCCAGCCAAATGATCCAGCTGTTCCTTTAATTGCAGCCATTAAAAGTGAAATCGAAAAATGTTCTTTACCTGGAAGTACAACAAATATTAATGAGTGATTTTCTAAAGGACAGAGGAAACCAAAATTGTTGTAAAATAAGTGTCTTCTTTATAAGCAATTAAAATGTAAGAATTTTCATGTATCATTCAAGTATGTAGGTACTCTATTTTTGAGTCATGCAATTTTCAATATAAATCTCGTTCCCATTATAATATGAACATGTATTACAGAGAATCAAAAATCAGGATTTATGTAAACATCCATGTTTATTTTCTAATGTTCTACAAAAACATGCCTTTTTTCGTGTCAATCCCATTTTTTTGAAGAAGATTTTTGAAATGAGTAATGATCATAAAAAATTACAACGTTATCAAGCGATCCATAATGAGATTTTGAGAAATAAAAGCTAAAATCTACTCGAAATTTAGTGAATTCTTTGAAGACCAGAAATGAAATAATATTTACTGCCAAGTAATAGCATATACAATTGAAGACACAAGTGGATAAAGTTTTCATGTCGCAAAATTTTGACACAATTTAAAAAAGTGTGACACGACACTTTTATCCACTTGTGTCTTCAATTATAAAGAAAGAATGAAAATTGGATACTCAAAAATTAGACTAATTTTAGGTTCCTTTATAAAAAAGTCACCGTCTGTTGTATATTATCATAAATAAAAATATATATTTATTTGTTTTTGTTAATTGTATAGGCTGCAATTAAAGACAATAACACTGCAGCATTATCATTGTTGACCATCATTAATAAAATATAAGATAACCCACAGACACATATAATTCCGATTTTTAAATTTATACCTACGTAATATAAGTTCAAATTACATAATTAATATTAACATTTAGGAATAATTAATCGTAGAGTCATATCATAATTTGTTTATAAGAATTTGTTATGTTTTTATATCAATTTTTGATGTACAAATAAAATTAATGTAGCGTATATGTACATTTTTATTAATAACAAAATAATTACACCTAATTAAGTTTTTTACAAGAATATCTTCGATATTACTATTTTAATACCTACACTATTTTAGTAAAGTAATAAAGTAAAAACAATAAATAGTAAAAGATATTTTTATAACAATATTAACTATAATATTTTATTTCCAATTTTATTTTCTTAACCTCCCGTATATTTTTGGTAGAGGAAATGATGCAAATGTAGAAGCGTGATGGTAATGTGGAAACGTTGCCTATTGTGCTTGACAGGTGTATTGCAATGTGGTGGCAATCGCTTAAACCTATTGCTAAGTTCCATTTTCTTTTAGTTCCTAGGATTGCCGGCAATGGGTCCGCATGGTGCTGTCAGTGGAGTGTTCTTGTCCATATTTTAAAAAGAGTTTTCAAATTCGGTTTTATCAGATAACTTGTTATGTTATTGGATAATGGGCTATCAAAAATTGTTAAGGAAGAAAAACACTACATTCTTGTGCAATTAAGTAAATTAAAAACTTGAAAACATAGCTTAATTTTAAAATTAAAATATACTATGACGATGTTGGTACTGTGGAAACATTTTGATAATTTATTTGTTGGTTTAAAAGTTATTCAACCAAAATATATATACAGGGTGATTCAGACCACCCGTGCCACCCATTTATCTCGAGAACGCGTTATCGCTCATCACTAAAATAAAAAAACTTAATTACTAAAGTGAACCTAAAGAATCCATTGGTGAACTTATTTTTTTCCGGAACTATCCGGAACCAGAGGTAACTTTGATTTTTTATATGGCAACATAGGTCGATTTTGGTATGGTTTGATAGGTCTTTCAAAAACAAATAAATTTTATTAAAATATTTTTTAATATTTTCCATAGTTTAGAATTTATTCGATAAACAAAAAAATTCTTAAAAAAAGTAAATAAAAATTATTGCATATTTTGAAGAATTTTGTTTAAATATGGACAAGTATGATATTTAAAGATGGTAAAATATTAGAATTTGTAGAAAGAGTTTATAAATTTATAAAATTCTTCAAAATATGCAATAATAATTTAAGTTATACAATTAGTGCGTAACAAAAACCATAGTCCAAATTATATGTTCTAACCTTTTCCTCTGTTTGATCACCTTAACCCCATTCCGTGGTCTTCTTGTTTGTCTCGTAAGTCACCGCTAAAGACCGAGCAGGTGTGAAAAATTGTATCCCAGTGTCTTCTCATATTAATTACTGCTTTTCACAATTAATTTATTTCCATTTTACCCACCTAAATTATCAAAGATAACAAAATGCCTGATACCAGGCAAATCTGCGGAAAATGTGATCAAACAGTTAAAAAAGCTCGCATTGATTGCATAAACTGTGGAGCTATCTATCACATTAGTTGTTCTGCCAGGGTAAAGGGTGGTAGATTTGTCAACAAAGAAGAATTTGATTGCTGCTCTGCTCAAAAAGATAAAGATGACCTATCTCAATTCTTAACTCCTACATCCCCAAGCTATTTTGATGTGTCACAGGACAAAAAGTTAATAACTGAGTTAACGGTTGCTGTTAAGGGTCTTCAAGACTCAGTTAAGAAGTTGATCAATGATTTTGATGTCTATAAAAGTATTGCTAATGATATGAACGCAATGATAAGTAATTTTTCCGACTTGAAGGCGCAAAACGAAGAAATGAGGAACTCCATAAAAGTTCTCTCGGCTCGATTAGATAGCATCGAGCAAAAGTCTGTTGGAGAAACCTCGGCTGCTGTAACTAGTGAGTTGTTAACCGAAATGGAAGAAAGAAAAAATCGAGAAAATAACCTAATTATCTATGATCTTGCCGAGCCAGAAGCTGCTTCTAAGGATGAACATGCCTCACTTGAGATCGAGCAAGTAAAAAAAATCATAAACCCAGTTTTACCAAACTCTACAATTAGGAAAGTTTTTAGAATTGGGAGTAAAAACAATAATATTCGACCTCTAAAGGTTATTTTTGGTAGCCCTATGAATGTGCAAACTATTCTAAGAAATAAAAAGCGTCTCCTCTCTGGCAATTATAAAATTTCAGCTGACAGAACAATTATGCAAAGGCATGAACTCAAGGAATGCCTAAATGATCTACGTAGACGCGAAAAGGATGGTGAAAAAAATTTAATGCTAAAATTCATAAATAATTGTCCTAAAATTATAACAAATACCTCGTCAAAAAAAAACTAAGTACTACCCAACAGCACCAGCATCTTCTAAAAATGTACTACCAAAATGTTCGAGGTTTACGTTCAAAAACTCAAGATTTTTTTCATAATATTAGTATCTCAGATAATTATGACGTATATTTCATTACCGAAACTTGGCTTCATGAAGATATCTTTAATAGCGAGATTTTTACTGAGAACTATATGGTATTTCGTATGGACAGATCTAACAAAAGGGGCGGTGGTGCTCTAATAGCTGTAAGTAAGGCTTATATTTGTGATGAAATTAAACTTGATGTTCCAATCCCTGATGTTGAAATAGTTATTGTCAAACTTTTTTTGAAAACAAGTTTTATCTACCTAATATGCTGCTATATCCCTCCTACTTCATCTATTCAATTGTATAACCAAGTATTTGATTCAATAGAGTCACTTTGCCAAAAAAGTTCAAATATTATTATTGTTGGAGACTTCAACATTCCACTTTACAAGGAAAGTTTAATACGAACTGTGCACGATGATAAAATCTTTTGTTTGAATGATTTCTTAAACTTTTGTGATGTTGCCCAGCGTAATGAAATTTCGAACATTAATGACAGAATCCTTGATTTCGTTATAGTATCCAGTCAAATCAACTGTAAAGTAATGAAAGATAACGAACCACTTGTCAAAGAAGATGTACACCATCCAGCAATATATTTTAAAGCTATCTTACTAGATGAAAAGATGTCCAATTTTTCTTCCAGTGCCAATGACAATTATAATTTTAAGAAGGCAAATTACATTGATTTATACAAGGATATGTGTGAATTAAATTGGGATGACCTTTATTTACAAACTGATGTTGATTCCTCTTGTAACATACTCTATGGTAAACTTTATTCTCTCTTTGACAAACATGTTCCCAGATACAGTCCAAGGAGCACCATTGACAAAGACCCCCCTTGGTTTAATAGAGATATCAAAAAAGAAATTAAGTTAAAAAACACTTACAGAAGAAAATATCTAAAAACCAAAAATCAAGTAGATGAGCAACGCTTCATAAATCAGAGAAAGACCTGTAAACTATTGATTAGAGAAGCTAAAGGAAAATTCATTAGTGAAGCTGAAAGTGAAATACAAAATGACCCTAGCAAATTCTGGTCATACATAAGTTCCGTTAGAAATACTTCCAGAATTCCGGGAATTATGTGTTTTGAAGAGGCTACTGTAGAAAATCCTACAGATGTTGTAAATTCGTTTGCAAGTTATTTCAAAAACGTCTTTACTCCTCAAAAATCGTCTCACAATCACTGCTCAACAAAGAATCATCTAGGTGACTTAGTTTTTCATGAGGATAAAGTTAGAAAACACCTCAAGGCTTTGAAAGGAACATTTAACATGGGGTTGGACATGATACCGTCTTTAATACTAAAAGATGGTGCTTATCTGTTATCTGCACCGGTGTTATTCTTATTCAACCAAATTTTAAGTACTGGCGTTTTTCCAAGCATTTGGAAGGAAGTCAAAGTAGTTCCTGTTCATAAATCAGGAAACAAGAAAGATGTTACTAATTACCGACCAATATCAATACTGAGCAACTTTTCAAAGGTTTTCGAAAGTATTTTGGGAGAGGAAATATACTTCAGGGTTCAAGCTGACATATCTCCGTCTCAACATGGTTTTATACCCAAGCGATCCACATCCAGCAATCTTCTAACTATCACACAATTTATCTCTGAGAATATGGATGAAAACAAGCAAGTCGACGTTATATACACGGATATCTCCAAAGCGTTCGATCGCATGCCACATCACCGGCTACTGGACAAACTTTGTAAATTCAATATACCTAATAATATTATAACAGTTTTGTCGTCTTACTTGTCTAATCGTGTCCAAATAGTTATGTACAATGGATTTAAGTCAAACAGATATTTTGCTACAAGCGGTGTTCCACAAGGTTCCAACCTGGGACCCCTTTTATTTGTCTTATATATTAACGATCTGCCGCCTAGTATTAAAAATCATATTTTATTATACGCTGATGATGTTAAGATTTTTAAATCGATACAGAGTATTGACGATTGTCTTGAACTTCAATCTGACTTAGATACAATTCTGCAGTGGTGTTCAGATAATGATCTAAACCTAAATGTCAAAAAATGTTGTGTTATCTCGTACACACGTAAATTCAACAACAATATTTTTAATTATTTGATTTCTGATGAGAGTTTGAATAGAGTTTCGCAAATTAAAGATCTAGGTGTCGAATTCGACGCAAAGTTAACATTCAACGAACATGTTCAAAAAATCTGCAGCCATTGCTTTAAGTCTCTTGGGTTTATCTTTAGAAATAGTTGCGAATTCTCTATTAATACATTAATATTATTATATAATTCATATGTCCATAGTAAATTATCATATTGTTCAATTATTTGGTCCCCTACATACGAAAAATATAGAAATATGTTGGAGAAAGTGCAGCGGAAATTTTTAAGATTGCTGTATTATCGTAAGTTCCATATCTATGCTGACTTTAATGTTACCCATGAAATGTTGCTAGCAGAATTTCAGTTTATTAGTGTAGAGGACTCACATAAATCTGCTTCCATATGTTATCTATACAAAATCATTCACAATCAAGTTGACGATTCAAACTTACTGTCACAAATAAACTTTAATGTCCCTCGTCTTACATCTAGACATTCTAGAACTTTTTATTATTCAACTCCACACACTAATCACTTAAATAATTCTCCACTATATTGTATGTGTCAAAATTTTCATGCTATACAAGAGCATGCAGATATATTTACCACAAATTTAATGTCATTTCGTAACACAGTAAAAGATATCTATCCTCTGTCCTGATTTTAAATATGTTAGTTTTTAGTCATAAGTTATTATTTATTATTATTTACTATTATTGTCTTAATTTTTTATGTATTTGTAAATTGTAATCTAAATTACCTTATAATTGGCAACACCCGTTGCTGTTGGGTAATAAATCATTAAATAAAAATAAATAAATAAATAAATAAAAATAAATAATTTTTATTTACCTTTATTAACAATTTTTTTTTGTTTTTCGTATATATTTTGAACTATGGAAAATATTAAAAAAAATATCTTTATTAAAGTTATTTGTTCTTAAAAGACCTGTCAAACCATACTTATATTTTTCCGGAACAACCCGGAACTATCCGAAACCGGAGGTAACTTTGATTTTTTTAAATGGCAACATAGGTCGAGTTTTTTCCAACAAAAAGTGATTTTAAGAAAATATATATTATTTTAATTTATTTATTATTTTATGGTAACATTAAGAACAGTTATTGTTATTAATTACTTGATGGAGGTTTATACAGATTTTTGAAAGATTTTATGGTTAAATAAAAAAGATATTAAAAGAATAATAACAGGGTTTCCAGTTTCCAGATTTGTACCACTACCTCTATTATTTTGAATATAAGTAAACCTTTATATGTACTAATTTTGACATCTTCTCAAATTGTTTAAAAGTTAATATTTTTGTATTAAATACAAAAAATAGAAAAAGTAAATTTGTATTTTTTTATTAATTGTTTATTCTCAATCATCAAATATTTTTGAAAAAAAAATTAAATTTTTAATTGAAAGAAAATATCACTTAAGTATCCTTGGAATCAGAAAGTTATGTAGATTAGAAATATTAAAAAAAGTTGGACTATTCCATTTGAGATTTCGTCATTTGATTTGATACTCGTATCTCAGTCACGTGTGATGTAGAAAAACAAAATAAATGTCACAGATAAATATTAATTTTTCATTCAACATTTGATTCAACCAGTAAATCTTTCTGTACCTTGTATATAAATTAAAACTAAATAACTAAATATGCATTTTTAATATAAAAATTACGAACATACATAGGAACAATACAAACAATTTTAAAAACAATGCATATCTCATAAATCACTTTATATTTTTGTACTAAATCTTAGTAACATTTGAAACTATTTATCCGGACCAAATTATCGCAAAAGAATTAAAAAATATTAATAGTAAGTACTCCTATTTTACAGTAAAATTTCTCAAAAACCGATCAAGGAGTTTGAAGTTAATTTCGCAATATTAAGCAAGGACATGAAATATGAGTCGATTGGTATCATAAACATAACAATAAAAAAATTCTTTGACCACTTATATAGTTCTACGAAACGTTTGTTTTTGCGCAAAAGTAGCCCAATTTAAAAGCAACAAAAAAAATAACTCACAAATCACAAACATAAATAATATGTACAATAGTTTTCTATTATAATGCAAAACTGTATACTGTATATATTTTTGATTGCTGTTATTATTTAAATAGGGTATAGGGTATTTAATTTTTAAATCGGTGCGCGGCGCGAGTAACATAATTGACCCTAAAATAAAGAATAATATTCATATTAAAAGTTTTTTATTTTCATTTTTAAAAAATAAAATCTCCTTCTCCAGGTGATAATTAACTGTGTCTAATACGATGCATCATTTTTACTTCAATGTTTACAAAAAACTCTTAATTTTAGTCATTAGAGATATTTCCACTCTTCATGTTAAATGAGCCACCCTGTACAAGTTTTTTTTTATTACAAATGTGGAAACCGGAAACCCTGTTATTTATTTATTTATTATTGTTCTATTATCGAATAAGTTGAATAATGTAAATTTTATGTAATAATAAAAACATTTACAAAACATGAATAAGTTTCCAATTAAAATTACCAAATATCAATTTAACTACAATAAAATAAATTTTATCCGGTAAACTGAAAATTCATAATATTAGTTCTTGTCGTTTTAAATTGGCATCCAAGATACATATCTTACTGTAGCTAATATTCCCAAAAAATATCTTGGTCTGTTTTTTAAGAGTGTAATCAACTCTTTGCTCACAAAACATATACAGGGTATCCCGTTCGTGGTTCACCAAACGTCAAGGTTAGAAAGTATGTAGAGCAAATTTTATCACGAAAAAACCAAAAAAGTAGGGGTCTATCTTTTATGGTTTAAAAGTTACAGGGCTTTTAATTTGGCATTCCAGAAATCAGTAAATGAACAATAGCTGCTTAAAAACTTAGTAAAAAGATTTAAAAAAAAAAATTTAAAGCTGAAAGTATCCTCTTTCAATTGATTACAATGATAAAACATAATTCGTTTATCACGTATTAAAAAAAATCGAAAAGAAAAAAAATCCATAAAGAATTGTTTTTTTAGCAGTTTTTGAAGATGACCTATTAAGGGCGTGTTTTTTTAATTTTCTAAAAATTCGTTAAATTCTCTAGAAATTATGAAAAATTTTGAAACCCTAACTCTTTTTATACACACACTAGAGCCTTCTAAACTTACTCCTATGAGAATTGATTTTAAGCATAGTTAGTTACAATTGAGGTGCGCCTTCATTTTTGTTATTATTTAATAATACAACTATTTCAAAAGCCGTCAAAATTTAATTTTTGCTTCATTATTA
This sequence comes from Stenus bimaculatus, assembly GCA_963971135.1. Lineage (NCBI taxonomy): Eukaryota > Metazoa > Arthropoda > Insecta > Coleoptera > Staphylinidae > Stenus > Stenus bimaculatus. The sequence continues at coordinate 63,127,609 of OZ020180.1, read as the reverse complement.
AGCAACTATTGATCATTTACTGATTTCTGGCAAAAACGGGCGATGCCAAATTCAAACCCCTGTAATTTTCAAACCATAAAAGGTAGACTTCTACTTTTTTGGTTTTTTCTTGATAAAATTTGCTCAACTTTCTAACCTTGACGTTTGGTGAACCACGAACGGGACACCCTGTATACAGGGTGTCTCACTTTTTTTCCAGCAAAATTTCCTATGAACTATTATGTTTTTTCGACTCCTTAAAAAGTTAGAGCAATTTTAAAATTGACAAATTTTCATGATTTTTGTGGAACACCCTGTATAAATTTTTTTCTTATTATATTTTTTTTATTTAAATCAATTATTATTTAGATTTTTTTCTTTGCCAAATTGGTTCTTTTGAACATTATTGGCTGTTTTTAAAATCAGTAAACGAGACGAGGTTAAATTTCCCTCGGTAAAATTTAGCATCTTATTGGCTTAAAGATATTCAAAATCCAAAGCATACTTGATTTAAATAAAAAAAAATTAAAATTAAATGAAATGTATACAGGGTGTCCCACAAAAATAATTAAATTTATGAAATTTTAGAGTTGTTGTAACTTTTTAAGTAGTCGCAAAAACATAATAGTTCATAGGAAAAATTTTGTTCAGAATGACATTTACTATCCAAAAAAAAAATTGCTGGAAAAAAAGTGAGACACTCTATTCCAGGCCATTTATAACAAGTGAGAGTCAGGGTGCTTATAAGACTAACATTATCTTTACAAAACAATACATTTTTGATTTTTGGGTTTGTGAAGTATGTTTTTCCAAGCTATACATTAGTACTGATTCCACAACCGTCAGAATAAATATAAGTTGGAAAAAAACTTTTATTTTTCTTTTAAATATTTCCTACAGGGCTTTTTCCATAGTGTATGGAATTTTAAAATTTGCCAAATAGTCAGGGCCGGATCTAGGATGATGTAAGTGGAGTAGTTCCACAAGAGAAGGGCCGCCAAAAGAGGTTCATAGTTCATATATAAGGGGGAAAGTTTAATGTTTTTTGTACATTTCATTTAAGGTGTCAAGGTGTTAAAGGACTGATTTTTTATGGAAATAGTGTTCTAATATTCCATTTCAAGTTACTAGTTTTTTTATTATTGTCCATCGACTACATATATTTAATAAATCTAAAAACATTTATTCATGCACAGATTTACGCTTGGTCCTCAATTGGGGCAAGTATATGGTACATCCATGCCTTTAATGTTGTATGAAAGGTTTAGATAATCACAGATCCTGGGCCCTTGGCGGCCCGCGTGCAAATTTTAAATTGCCGCCCCTACAAAGTCGTTTTTTTGTATTAAGACCTAACAAAAATGTGTAAAAATTATTTTAGCGTGGCCCGAAAAAAATCTAAAATGTATACCCGATTTTAATTTATGTTTGTTGCTTCTTAAAAAATCGGTTTCATAATTAAAATAAAAATGAACCCAACAATATTTTTTTCTCAGTTGACATGACGTCACTATGAGGTCATAAATTTTTTTTTAAATGGATTGATATGGTTTTTATACCACAAAAATCATGGGCCAAAAAATAAATTTTATATAACCAATTAAAGTTAACCTATCTGAGGTGAGAATAATTTGTGTTACACACAATGCTGAATAATATATTAATTAGATTTTGTATGTTTTGTAGTTCTGATGAATCCTGCGAATTGCTAGGCGAAACGTCAACCAAAGATTCACTCGAAATATAATAAAGTGTCCGAAAGCCGATAGTTGTTTTTATTAATTAATGTTAAGGTTATTTTTTGGGGAAATTTTTAATCGCACTTTAATGACTTAAAAACGGTATTTATAGTCAAAATTAGTTCAATTATAAAAATTAGACAATTTCCTATAAAATAGGCTTATTTGAGTATTTTTTCCTTATAGCAACTTTTTTGAAAATTGATTATAAAAATACTCATTTTTGGTGTATAAAAAAATTTTCAAAACTTGATTAAAAACTGCTAGTTTCGATAAAATTATAACAACTTTTTGAGTTTAAATTAAAGATTAGGGTATAATCTATAATACGAAACTCTAAAATCAATCATGGCTCAAAAAATAAATTTAATATAACCAATTGAAATTAAAGTATTTTTTGGGGAAATTTTTAATCGTACTTTGATGACTTAAAAAGGGTATTTATAGTCAAGATATGATTAAAAAATAAATTTTATTATAAAATTTGGCTAGTTTTTTATAAAATGGACCATTTAAAAAATAAAATTCGCAGTGGGGACTTTTTTGAAATCCCATTTAAAATTTATTTAACGCTTTTATTTAAACTGACGTTTTTGATGAAAACTTTGTATGCACTTTGAACGCCAAAAATTGACATTTTTACTGAAGCTAGACTTACAAAATTATTTCCATTATAAAATTTAGACAATTTCCTATAAAATAGGCTTATTTAAGTATTTTTTCCTCATAGGAACGTTTTTGAAAATTGATTATAAAAGTAGTCATTTTTGGTGTTGAAAAAAATTGTAAAAACTTGATTAAAAACTGCTAGTTTCGATAAAATTATAACAAAATTTTTGAGTATAAATTAAAGTTTAGGGTATAATCTATAATACGAATGTCTAAAAACAATCATGGGCCAAAAAATACTTTGGCCTCCCCTCAAATTGTGCGCCCGTGTGCCGTGCACTCGTTTGCCCCGGTAGGATCGGCCCTGGATAATCATACGAGACATGTGCCAATTCTCATTTAATTTATTATGAATATGCTCTTCTTCGTCTATTTCTCATTTATCTCCTGAAAAGTCTGTTAAAGATATTTCACCTTCCATTTATAAATTCACCTGTCTCAATGCTTCTAGAAGTAAATATTCTTATTGGTTTAGAGAAGGGGTAACTATTTATCGGCATTTTTTTAAATAGGAACTATTATTTTTTTCTGTAATTGTTCTTGTTCCTTCATTTTCAATAGTCATTCACACTTCATACTTCCCCCGAGTCTACCTTATATAATTTTTGTTTATTTTTTGGCTATATGGGCACATGTTAGGGCAGGATTTAGAGCTGTACCTACCGTGCTCACGCATGAGGCACCGATCTTTATGAACGAAATTTCGGAATTTTTAGTAGGTCAAGGCTCCATAATAAACAAATAAACAAAAATACACCAATTTATAAAATCTAGTGGCCAGCGACAGGTCGAAGTTTTTGACGAGATTTTTAAAAAGCGCGTTTAAAAATTTGGATTTGAAGAAATTTGCTAATAAAATGGTGGATCTAAATTTAGTAACAAAAATTTTTAGTTCATATTTTTCTGATTATTAGTCTGTGATGTTTTTTACAGAACTTTAATTTTTCTGTACCGTAAAAAGCTAATATTTAATACAAAGAAAGGTCTTTTTGCCTTCTACAGGCTCCCCTTAAAAAGTTTTGACTGCGGCGCATCTTCTATGAGAGAAACGATGCAGGGATTTTTAAGTGATTAAAAAATAGAAACCTGAGAATCCTGAGATAAAACCAATTTTTTTTTACATGGGCATCAAAACTTATCTTTGCCTCCAAGAAAATTTGTAATAATAAACGTTTTGAAATTTGCAACGATCTACATTTAAATATTTATTGCGAAAGGGGAAAATAATTCATCCTTATTATTTTGCAAAAATATTTACCCAATCAGTTTACTTTTTTTGTAATAATAAAAGTAAGTAAATAACTTTGTATTGTTTCATAGAAAAACAATTCCAAAAAATAATTAAAATAAATTAACTTTCTATTACGGATTGTACTTTTGAATCGACGTATAAATCGTGTCAAGTTAATTAACAACACATAACATTAACTGTGATTGACTAATTGAAGTCTACTACATACAACAAGTGCCTATTCCTGGTAATCCCACGCCAAAAATAAACAACTTCAAGAGTAATAAACAGTCAGTCTCGACTTGACCATCTTATGGTTCGTGTCGCTAAACTTGTTCACTCCGCTACCAAGACATGTATTTTGCAGTTTTTAAGCGTTTTGGAATAAATTTATTAACAACTGCATTGCTTATACTGGGTGAATGCTCTTGCAAAAATAAAACTGGAAAGTCTGTAAAAAATGGTGCGGATATTTTCTTTCCTGGTGAACATTATCATCGCCCAGGGCAAGATGTGAATGTTGGAGTAAGAAAGCAACCCTTCAGACTTGGCGATAATTTAACTATGGTAGGTAAACTTTTAAGCGCTTTTAATACTTCAATGGCAAAATAATTTATTTCATATTCGTGTCAATGTCATGATCGTTTTTTAATTAAAAACTAGTTCGATATCAAACTTGAAACAATCGTACAATTTGATAATTCATGTAATTTCTTGGTTAAAATTTGAAACATACAATATTCATGTGAAATTATTTTTCTAAAAAGCTTTTATTAATAAAACAAAAGGAAGTGTCAGATAAGAAATAAACCTGTAAATAAATCGTGCTGTTAGAACTTATCACGTTTCACTTTACATGCAACAACAATATGATAAATTTAATTTCTTATTAGCCACATCATCATCATACTGTTTTTTTTCAGCTCTTTTTCTTAATTTACCACGATATCTGTCTTAATGAAGTGTGAATTAATTTTACATTAATTGTAGAGTGTAGAGTCGATAAATTTTGGGTGGTCTAAAATGTGCTTATGAGCATGGTAGAAAGTACAATAAAAATGTCATCGACAAAACATCAAAGTTTTATATATAAGCTTTTTTGGCCGAACCTTTAAATTATTTTTAAATAGAAAATATTCCTATATGAAAATGTTGCAGTTTAAAAAACTGTTTCAATTTATTTTTGTATTATTTTAATATTATGATAAATTTAATTCCTTATGAGTCATCATCATACTGTTTTTTTCTCAGCTATTTATCTAATACGAGTTCTGAAGTATGAATTAAAATGAATTTTATGTTAATTTTAAAGTCGATAAATTCTGGGTGATCTAAAAAGTACTCATATGACAATGGTAGAAAGTACAAGAGATTTCATCGATAAAACACCAAATTTTTAGATTTAGTATTTTAGCTGAACCTTATTATTTTCAAATAGAAAATATTCCTATATGAAAGTGTTACAGTTTAAATTTTTAAATGTTTCAAGGTCAACCAATTTCCTAACACTTTAGAAAGATAATTCGGTATAGTATTTTTAAACAAATTCCTGGTACAGGATGAACGTTTTTGTTTTTGAAATATATCCAAGAGGTAAAAGAGGAAACAATTATAAATTATACAGGGTGTTCCGTTCGTGGTTCACCAAACGTCAAGGTTAGTAAGGTGAGCAAATTTTATCAAGAAACAACCAAAAAAGTAGGGGTCTATCTTTTATGGTTTGAATGTTACAGGGGTTTAACTTTGGCATCCCCTGTTTTTGCCAGAAATCAGTAAATGATCAATAGTTGCTTAATAATCAATTTTTATAAGCAAAAGTTAAATTTTGATGGCTTTTGTATTATTAAATAATAACAAAAATGAAGGCGCACCTCAATTTTAACTAACTCTGCTTAGAATCAATTCTCATAGGAGTAAGTTTATAAGGCTATAGTGAGTGTATAAAAAAAGTTAGGGTTTAAAAAATTTTCACAGTTTCTAGAGAATTTAACGAATTTTTAGACAATTAAAAAAAAACACGCCCTTAATAGGTCATATCTTGGAGAAAATTCTCAAAAACTGCTAAAAAAACAATTTTTTAAGGACTTTTTTTCTTTTCGATTTTTTTTTAATACTTGATAAACGAATTGTGTTTTATCATTGTTACCAATGGAAAGAGGATACTTTCAGCTTTAAAATTATATTTTTTTAAATCTTTTTACTAAGTTTTTAAGCAGCTATTGATCGTTTACTGATTTATGGCATGCCAAATTCATACCCCTGTAACTTTCAAACCATAAAAGATAGACCCCTACTTTTTTGGTTTTTTCGTGATAAAATTTGCTCTACTTTCTAACCTTGAAGTTTGGTGAACCACGAACGGGACACCCTGTATAACAGGTTCGCTCTAAACGGACATTTTTTTGAGTTTATGTTCAGTTTTGGTTTTTTAGAGTTGGCTTGTAATAATAAAAAAAGGTATTGAGAATGTCAAGTTTTTTGAAAAGTCGTTGAATAATAAAAAGATTTTTTCACAAGTGTTTTATTAACTATTAATAGTAAATAGTATTAAAGTTAACATTTGTGGCGACCGTGACAGGACACTTGTGAGAAAATGGATCGAAAAAAGAAGTCAAGAGTTGTAAAGAGGCGTGCATTTACAAAATTGTACGACAGATTGAACCTTGAATTAAAGAAAGAAAATATAGATAAAGATGAAATTGAAACAGCATTATTATTATTAGAGAAAAGAGCTAAAGAACTTATAGAAGCTAACAAAGTTATTTTTTAATTAATGTTAGATTTAGAAATAACAGATGAAGCTTATGATGAAGAAAGTATAAATACAGAAGAATACCAAAGAAAATATACTAAAATTAGTTTAGAAGTAAATATATTAAAATCGAATTTAAAAGAAAATACTGTCAACAATCAAAATAATGTCAATATTGACGCTCGAAGAAAATTTAATTTGCCTGAAATTGAATTAAAAAAGTTCGGTGGAGATTTAAAAGATTGGTTACATTTTTGGGGCCAGTTTAAAAAAATTCATGAAGACGTGGAGTTGGATTTGGAACATAAATTTCAATATTTATTACAATCAATGAAAGAAAACAGTAGAGCTCATGAATTGGTTAATAGTTTTCCTCCAAATGCCAACAGTTATATAAAGGCAATTGAAAGTTTAAAATTAAAATTTGGAAGAGATGATATGCTTGTTGAAGTATATATTCGAGAATTATTAACTTTAATTTTCAAAAAAGTTTTAAACAAAGAAAATAAAATGTCGTTATGTTCATTATATGATAAATTGGAATCACAATTAAGAGCTTTGGAATCCCTAGGTGTAACTTCAGATAATTATGCAGCAATGTTATACCCATTAGTTAAATCATGCATTCCAGAAGAATCGTTGAGAGCTTGGCAAAGAACACCAGTATTTTATGAAACCGAAAATAGGGAAGAAGGAAGTACGAATAGACTAATGAAACTTATGAAATTTTTAGAACCTGAGGTTGAAAATGAAGAACGTATAAGCTTATCAACCGCTGGGTTTGGTGTACAAGAAGAACAAGGGAAAATTAACAACCTAGATAAAATAGCAACAGCATCAAATTTGTTGAACATAAAAGAAAATAATTAATCATTTAATAACTGCATTTTTTGTGACAATAAACATTTTAGTAATGATTGTTTTAAAGCCAAGAAAATGAAAATGGAAGAAAGAAGGAAAATAATTAATGAAAAACAGTGCTGTTATTATTGCCTACGTCCAAATCACTTTGCAAAGACATGTAAGAAATTTATAAAATGTTCAATTTGTAAAGGAAGACATTTAGAAATAATGTGTACTGAAAAAGAAAATCAGAAGGTATCAAAGATCGTAAACGAGAACGTTAATACAACAATCAGTGAAAATGTTTTAACAAGTTATTCGATTTCCCAAGAAATTTTTTTGTTGACATTAGTGGTTAAGATAAAAACATTAAATGATTATGTTCCAGTAAGAGCTATAATAGATACAGGTTCAACGAGATCATATGTTTTGAGTTCAACTGCTGAAAAATTGGATCTAATGTGTATTGGAACAGAATGTATAAAACATAATTTATTTGGTGGTTTTCAAACTCAACAAAAATACCATAAGCTTTACAAAATATTTTTATCAAATATGAATAATTCAAGTGATTATTGTATAAAAGCATTAGAACAATCAGTAATTGTTGGAGAAATTTCAAGTATTAGAAATGGTCCATGGATCAACGAATTAAAAGAACTTAGTATTGAAATTAGTGACTTGGGACACATTAAAGGACCAATACAAGTATTGTTAGGTACTGATATTGTAGGAAATTTATTTACTGGTTCGAAGAAAGAACTTAAATCAGGACTGGTTGCGTTAGAAACTATATTAGGATGGACAATTGTTGGTAAAGTACCCGTTGATAAAATTTCTGAAGCATTATCAATAATAATGTTAACAACTGATGCCAAGATAAGTGATTTATGGAAGCTAGATGTCTTAGGTATTGAAGAACCAAAAGAAGTTAAGAGTAAGCAAGAAAGAGAAAGGGAAGTTTTACAATATTTTTTAAATACGGTTAAAGTCGATAATGTTGGTAGATATGTAATTAAGGTACCTCGGGTAGAAGATCGTGAAAATTTACCAACAAGTTTTGAAGTAGCTGAAAAACGTTCACAATCAGTAACACGAAAACTTAAATCTGAAAATTATTTTGATAAATATGATAATGTTTTTAAGGAATGATTAAATGAAGGAATAATTGAAATAGTACCTGGAACAATTGATAAGAACTCTGGTTATTTTATTATTTACCTCATAGACCTGTCATTAAAGAAAGAGGCACAACAAAAGTTAGACCTGTTTTTGATGCATCTTGTAAAAGAAAACATTTTTTATCATTAAATGAATGTTTAGAGAAAGGACCGAATTTAATTGAATTGATTCCTACATTATTAACAAGATTTAGAAAACATAAGATTGGTGTAATTTCAGAATATGCCACTGCTCAAAGAATCGATTGGAAATTCATTCCAACACAAGCACCTTGGTGGGGAGGATGGTGGGAGAGATTGATAAGAATATTAAAGTCATTGTTAAGAAAAGTATTGGGAAAATCTAATTTAAACTACGAAGAACTTACCACAATATTATATGACTCCGAATCTATAATAAATTCTAGACCAATAACTTACCTATGCGATTCCGATCCAGAGATTTTACCGTTATCACCGAATATGTTTTTGCAAGAAATAAAAGAAGTTGGTTTTCCTGATATAGACATCATTGATTCTAAATCAATAAGTAAGAGGTACAAATATTTACAAAAATTAAAAAAACGATATACGAAGTCGATTTAGGAGTGAATATTTAGGACAATTTCTTCAAAAAATTCAAAAGAAAAAAATTGTAATGCATTAAAAGTGGGAGATATTGTTTTAATTGGATCAGATAACAAAAAACGATTAGATTGCCTTTTAGCAAAAGTTATAGAATTGAACCCAAGTAAAGATGGATATAATCGTTTAGCAAAACTTCAAACTGCAAAAGGGGAACTTCTCAGGCCATTTCAAAGAATTTTTCCTTTGGAATTATCAACCGAAGAAAGATCGTCAGTTCAAAATGTTTTATCAAATGTTTAATTATTTTAATGGATGTAATATTTTTATATACAAAATCTCTAAAATGTGGGAGTATGTTGAGTTTATGTTCAGTTTTGGTTTTTTAGAGTTGGCTTGTAATAATAAAAAAAAGGTATTGAGAATATCAAGTTTTTTGAAAAGTCGTTGAATAATAAAAAGATTTTTTCCGACGACCATATGAGAAAATCGTATATGTCATTCATATTAGTAGTTTAGAAAATCTTTCATTTCAACACTAGTGACTTTGACTTTCTGTTTTGTAACTCTGAAATAGTTCTTGTAATTTTCGATAGAGGCGCTGCGAAGGAATTCCGAAAGCCCTCTCTTGGATTTTTTTGGACTTGCAAAAAAAAGGATAGTTCAAATAAAAATGTATATTTGACCCCGCCAATATTACTAATTTTATTATTAAAATCATTATATAATTCACTTTTCTGTAAATTTTAAATAAAATAGGAACATTTTTTATTCGTTTCGATAAGTTGCTTCCGTCAAAACAGCGCCACCTACAATTATTTACATTTAACTAAAAATAATCGATAACTTCAATGTCAGCTGCTGTTGACATAGGTTATGTTATGTTGTTACTACAAAATATTAATAATGGTCGCAAAATCTCCGTGGTCGTCGGAAAAATGGCGTACACAACTCGCAGAAAGTGAAATTCGTTGCTCGTGTAATATCCTCACTCGGCTAGCGCCTCGTTCGGCTATTTTCACACTCGCACAAAATTCGTCACTTTCTAGCTCGTTTCGTAATATACTATTTCACAAGTGTTTTATTAACTATTAATAGTAAATAGTATTGAAGTTAACAACCTCCTGGTTTGCGTATTTTGAAGAATTTTATTGAAATATGGACAAATGTGATATTTAAAGTTGGTAAAACATGAGAAAGAGTTTAACTTGTGTGAAACTAGTAATAAAATCCAGCAAAAATAAAAATAATTAAAAAAAAATTATGCCCTCGAATTCCTCTGCTAAAAATAAAAAGGCGTAATTAAAATTATTAAATTTTAAAGGTGAAAACCACCCCTAAACGATTTTTTAATATAATTGCCAAAATTTTCAATTTTCTTTTACAGTTTGATTCTTTATACAATTCTATACAAAATATTAAAAATTCGGGTGGCATTTCTTGAAATGTTACCTAATTTTTAGAGCGCTGCAAAAAGTTAAAACTATTTGGTTATTTGGTTTGATTTACAAAAACAAAAAATGAAGAAATTCGTTGCTACAAGATTCTTCTATACAGGGAGTTTCGTAAGTAGCGTACAAAATTGAACCTATGTAGGAAATACTTTTTAAGAAGAAATTCATAAAAAAGTTATAAGGATTTGAAGAAAAATAAATTAAATCAATTTATTACTAAAAAAATATAATTTAGCATGCTTTGAAAATCGTTTGTTTTTAATTTTGGCATTTAAATTATAAAGATTTTTGCACTTCCTACATATAATGAATCATTTTACGCCATCTTTAGCAAGCGTAAAGCACAAAATTTACGATCCCCCGGCCCAGAGGGCGTAAAAGTAATGGCGACCGTACTTTACGCCCTTGGGCCAAAAATTTGACACTTCATATAGTTTTTTTTATTTTGTGGTTCTGAAATGACATTTACAATTGGGTGTTTTTAGGTTCATTAAGGTTGGTTGCGTTATAACCTTTAATATCCAATAAAGTTTTAAACACACCTTCGCCCACCTTCATCACAAAATTAGTTGGTTTTAACAAAAAACTACAACACTCCACTAAACTTTTTTAAAATTATCAAATTTCAAACTTCAAATATGACGCCATTAAAATTGTCGGTAAAGAAGAGAACTTCGCAAAACAATAATAATATAATACATAAAAGCTCCGATAGATGTCGCACAAGAAAATTATCGCTAAAATTATCAGGTATGGGAGCTTATTTTTATAACATTTTAATTAAAAATAAGGTAATAAGTGTAGGAAGTGCAAAAAATCTTGTATGTACCACTGGTGTAAAGTTAATTTAAGCGTTCGCGTGATTGTTGTCCTCGACTACGTCTCGGGCAACAATTTTCACACTCACGCTTAAATCTATAACTTTACACCCTTGGTACATAAATAGCTAATTTTTTGTATTTTTCTAGGTTCCAATCGAGTTTATAAAAAAAATCAACAGCTTCTCAGTGTCAGATTTACTTCTAAATTATGTGGATGATTATGTAGAAGACCTCGTTCTTATGAGTAAGTAAAATAGGATTTTTTAATACAAAACAGCTTTTATTGTAACAAAAATAAAACAAGTATTTTTATTGTATCAAATATAGAATCATAAAGAAAGTGCTCTTTTCACCTTCATCAGATCAAGAAATTTACATATTTTGGCACTCGTTTAATCACAAAATTTATTTTCAACAATATACGTAATTAATCACAAAAAGTACTATTATTATTGTCCATTAATCATTTACGTAAAAAACAATACATATTAAACTATACCATAAACTCAATTTTAAAGAAAACTATTGCAAAGCAGAAAATACAAATCAAGCATTTACATTTGCATAAATAAAGATACACATAATTATTGTGTACAGGTTCTTAACCATAAAACAATTAATTTTAAAATTACTTAAATCGCTCTAAATCACTGGTTTTATATATTTGATTTAAACACCAACCATAATATAACAAATATTTAACTTTTAAAAGACATATATATTTTCTACAATTATTGTAGTATTTTAATACTGCTCTTTAATATTATCATGTTGAAAGTCATCTCTCAAATTAAATTAAAAATTAATTGCTATCTACAAAAACTGTACACAATAAATTAAAAACAATATGTCAATTCTGTGCAAACCTGAAAGTCAGTAAACAAACTTTGCACGAATTGTACCGCAAGTGTTAATGTTTGTCTCGTCCTTTTCTTTACAACTGATGACAACAAATTAATACATGAAAAAATCAAGAAGTAAAGAAAAAAATAAGGCTTTATTAATATCAATATGTTTTTTATATTTTATTCAAATAAAAACAGATCAATATATTAAGGCGATAGTCGGCAAATTTGAGGGCTTGATTTTGAAATTCTCTTGATATTTGCAGTTTTGGTCATAACTTTTTTCCAATGCAGCTTTTTTAATGTTTCTTTTTTTGGTAAACGAAGAGTCTTGTGGCTACCAATTTCTTTTTTCTTGTTTTATTATGTCAAAAAACCAAATAGTCATATGGCAGCAGTAAAACAGGCTCTTTACAAAAACGTTCGCTTAGCGGTGCTTGCCTAAATTCTAAAAAACTAATTGAAATAATATTTTTTTCCAACGATAACAATAAGTTATGGTATAAACCAAGTGTTTGACATTTTGTTTCTTTGTTTTAAGTATATTTTTAAACATTTTACAGCGCTCCAAAAATGTCTTAAAATTTTACTTTATTTTTGGGATGCTGTAAATAGTTTAAAAATATACTTAAAACAAAAAAACGCAACGTCAAACTCTTCGCTTACACCTTAACCCTTAACTTATTGTTAGCGTTGAAAAAAATTATTATTTTAATTAATTTTTTATGTGGGGAAAACAGTGCTAAGCGAACGTTTTTTGTAAAGAGCCCGTTTACTGCTGCCGTATGACTATTTGGTTTGACTTACTAAAACAAAACGATAAAAAATTTGTAGCCACAAGACTCTTCCGTTTACCAAAAAAAGAATTTTTAAAAAAGCTCCACTGGAAAAAAAATTATTAGCAAAACCGCAAATATCAAGGGAATTTCAAATTCAAGCACTCACATTTACCGACTATCCTCTTAATATAAACTTTCTTTTAATTAATGTTTTTCATTATAATACAAAAATAGAAAAAATTTGTTAAGTCAAGAAAGAAAACTTCACAAATATACAACGTAGTACGAAAAAGGGAAAAAGACAAAAATATGGGATTAATCAGACTCCTCCAAAGATTCAAATTCTTTCATAAGATTTCTTCTGCATTTTATATTTCCTTGATATATTATCAAATGAATTATATACCCACTGGCAGATTCAGAATAAGATGCTTGAAACTTACATGGTCTTGACCATTTAGTTTCTTTTTGTAATTTTTTACTGCTTTTACTTGTAAACTCTAAATGTCCATCAGAACTAATATTAAAAACTTTGAAAGATTTCGGTATTTCATTTACACATACATCGCCAGGACCTCGAAGCTTTTTTACTGGCGATTCGCTACAATTGTGTAAGCCATCACCTTGTCCTTTTTCACGCTTTCTTGAACTACCAGGAGTTAAAATAGTGTTCGGCGGAGTTTTTTCTTCATTAAATTTAACTGTTGGATTGGTAGAACTTTCACTAAAAAATAATTATTTTAAATAAATGCAAGGAGGATTTGAAATTCAAAATACCTTGGTGAATAATTTATGACATGGGTATTCCTGTGTCCTATTTTGGAACATGGTTCAATGTTGGGAAAGTGGTGCGTTACATTTGAGACTTTATGTTTTAAAAATTCTCCAATTTTTTTGACACCTTTAACAGTTTGACCAAACCAGTCAAGAACAGCATTGTCTGATAAATAAAATTTAAATGTATCCCTATGATTGTCAATTAAATCGACATAGAAGTCAGCAAATTCTTTAGCGGTTTTTGTTTGTTCCTCTGTGAATTCCTCCATAATTAAAAAAATCTAGAAAGAAAAATGTAAATAAGTTTCCAATTATGCTTTTCAATAGAAAATTTTTCACCCGAGGATAATTACAATAATGATCCAAAACACACAATTTTGTGTAAAGACCTACATAGACATAAAATTCAGATTTGCTTCCAAATAATTTAATTTTGACATTTGGTGATAAATGGTGACAAATGCTTTCTAAAATCATCAGAACTTCATCGGGTGTTATTTAAGGATAAGGTTTTTTTTAAGATAACCCCTATACTCTTCAGGCATACACTATTGAGCAATTTAAAGCTAATAATCGAGAGAATGATGGCGCTTTGAAAGTTGAAAATATTACCCAAAATTACCTGCTTGCAAATAGACTTAACAATTATTGAAACTTTAGATATAAATATTTTGTCTTTTATAAATTATTTGTAATGTTACATTAATTTTTGAATTTCCATTTTCCATGCCAAAAGAGATTACATTTCAAATCAGTACTAATTTCTATTTATTTGACAAAACTGAATACTCTCGTGGTATAGGTTAGTATTAGTTGTGTATAACTTGTTTATTTCTATTTTTTCAGATCGCTTTGGAGAGGACATTGAGAGAAGTATGTGAACAATTACTTTTTCTTATTAATTAAAAATCTATTCAGGGTGCCAGCTTTTTGAAACTACATGGGGATCTGGGATATTTCTTATCTTAAGAGATTACATTAGGCAAAGTTGCATATTTTAATGCTAATTATTAATATGCCATTTTTAGAGAAATCCAAAAATTATATTACTTTTGTTTTATCTCTCAACGAAATAAATAATCAATAATTAACTTTTTTTTCCTATGAATGCCATATTGGATTTTTAATTCTGTGAATGTACAATATTTTTCTGATTATAAAAATGTTTTGAGAATTCCGTTCACCCTGTAGTGACATAAGTATGAACCTAGAGAGCTAAAAAGATTGGTTTTCAAATAAAAAAAAAGAAAAACGCAATGTTTGGTATTGTTATGAGATTTTGAAAATTAAAAATTAGTAGCATTAAAATGCACAACTTTATCCTAATTTAAACGACTTCGTATCTCTTAAGATAGGCGAGAATAATTTCACTTGTTGGAATTAACTTTAATTCTAGGCCCAGCTATTAGTCCAAAACCAGCAAATTGTATGCCAGAATTACAAACAGTTCCATTAATAATTTCACAAGATCCAAGTATAGTCTATTTACCATCTTGTACTAGAATAGAACGTTGCGGAGGTTGCTGTTCACATAACTTACTTTCCTGTCAACCAAGTGAAACAGAGACTGTTAGTTTTAAGGTAAAGTAGACTGTTCGTTATTTTGATGCAAGTTTAAAGTTAAAGAATTAGAAAAATTTAAATTATTGTCTCTGAACCCTGAACGGATTTTGTTTCACCAAGGATAATTATCATCAGGAACCTTCCCCGCTATTTTACCACACCAAGCATTTTCCTGATACTCGAGGAACACAATTTGTTATTGGCTTTTCAAAAAAAAGACAATGGGCACTGTATGAACGTTTTTAAAAAAATACCCAAAAGTTAAAAAAATAGAAAAAGGAAACTCTCCATACTCGTTACAAGCTTGATACTTTCATTTTTATGATATCACCCACAATTCAATTTTTTTTGTAAACTAAAACTCAGTAAAAAATACTCATTTTAGTGTGGGATCATTTTTTTAATTGAAATGCTAAATTTTGATTTTTATTGCACAGTATGTGCAGCTCTAGCTTGTTTAAAATAACAAAACCTTTGAAATTTCGTAAAAGTCTTAGAGTGGATTTCATCTGAAGTGAACCTTTCCCAGGCCACGAGCGGTTTTACCCAAATGAATACTATTTAACCTAAATAATGTCGATTCGTATACTACAGGAATTCAGATTTATCAGAAATGTTAATTCTAAATGACTAGTACATCATCGCGTACACCAATCATAATCAAGATTAATCTAAATTTTATTACAAATTGGTTTCTGCGCAGGGTTCTCTTCAGATGAAATCCACTCTACACATTTTCTATAAAAATATTATTACTACAACGAAATATTATTTTAGAAACGTGAAAATATAACAATTTTTAGTATAATGCATTTTCAGGGGGGGGGGGAAGGGGTATATGTCCGCCCCTGCGGACGCCAATGATTGTTGGTTGTTTAAAAACTTACTGGTATTTGAAAAATAAAGAAAATTTCAACCCAACTTAAATCAATAAAAGAAAATACTATAAACTATAAGTAATTACATATATTCAATGTGACTTTTTGTTTAGGTTGTTAAAACAAAATTTGTGGGAGGTAATCGACTTAAATTTGCTGGAAAGGAAGTTGTTCACTTGGAAAAACATACAAAATGTATATGTGGTTGCAAAATACAAAAAGAGGTAAGGCAAACAATCTTTATACAAATAATAATTAGTCAAACTACAACATACTAGGTAGTTCATTGTCACTACGGATTATTTTATAAAATTTGAAAGTGTTGCGCTACCAACCTATATTAACCATCGATTTCAAAGTGTAGGACTGCAAAAGTGGAAAATAAATTTTGTCGGACAATGTGACCATTGTATTTTAAATAATTTTATCAAACAATTCTGAAAAAATCAGCTGGTTATTAGTAAATAATCAAACCTCGTTATTTTGCCATGTTTAAGGTGGTAGACACCATTAACGCCCTAACATTTTTGTCGGACAAAGTATTTCTCACGAGTTTTATTCAATTATCTTTCAACTACAATTTGAAAAAAAAATGTTATCCATAAATTTTCAGTACCACGCCAAATGGCCAATTTTCGGAGGAAATGGCAAAAGAACGCCCCTCTAAGAAAATTTTCTTAGAGGAAAAAGGTGGTAGACTCATTATAATTAAGCCACACAAGAAGTTATAGACGGTTATTAGTAAATTTTATCATATGTCGGCGGGCTCCCGGACTATATCTGCACTCTTATCGTTCGTGTCTAGAAACCCGTTATAAATTATATATAAATTTCCTGAAGAAAGGTTCATTGCTATGGCAACCAAGAAATACACGCTCGTTCTAAAATCTAACTGAACGCGGTTCCGTTATGAAATAGTTTGCCTTAAATGCAAGAGGTGGCGCCACAACTGCTTTGAAAATTTGCACTTCTAAATTTGTATCAAAACTTAACTTTCGCATTTTATTTTAAATATAATTAGGGGCCTTTACACGCTTTTGCCCATGCGTATTTTAAACGTAAATTGGATTTCGTTCGCGTTTGATTGCAGAGCCGCCTTTTTTCTATTTGTATAACCTAACCTAACTAAATTTTCCGTTAATTTGGTTGCCTACCTCTGTGGCGCAGCTAGATGTCAAGGCGCCGGGTTGTAAAATCATGATTAGCGCCTATTTATCATAATTGAAAAGACTCTTCTAATTAGGGAGGGGGGTCGTAGTGCAGACAATAAAAAATAATTTTTTCTTCAAACGTCAATAAAGTACAGTCTTCTGTGACGTTTGACAGGCTTTAAAATGTTACTTTTATGTTCGTTGATTCTATGGTCACTTTGTACTGCCTAGGAGTAGAAATTAAATTTCTACTCCGCTTATTCGGCAACCCAATATACATGTCGTATTGAAATTAAACCATGTTAATTATTGGGAATTTCGACTTCGATACGCCCTCTGGGAGTTATTTGCTGAAGCTAGAAAAGGTCTACCTTGACATAACCTGTTTTTGTAAAATTTAAATTATAAATCAGTTTCCTTGGGTTTATTATTACTATATTAAAATAATAATATTTTTTACAGGCTGTAATTTATTACTTACCCCAAAACAATGTACTTAAGGGGTTAGGCCACTCTAGGATTTTAAAAATATTGAAATTTTAAAACAGTCACGGATCAACTTAAAATCGGTTAGAAAAGAAGTACAGGAGCAGGATATTAATGTGGAAGGCCAATTGTGTGCTACAGGCATCGCAGATTGAAGGTAGGTACATAAAAAAAAACTTTGAAAGCGTTTTTTTCGAAACAATATTTCTCAAATCGGCCGGACTCCTAACTCATACAATTCTTTACCTATTGACTTCAAAATTTTACTGTATATTCAAAATTACATTCTCTATAGAAGTACGTAGAATTTTTTTTATTATATTGAATAGATCTTTTGTTATAGGTAATTTTATAGCGATTTTTCATGGCATTTTTTTCTTTTTTACTTCAGAAGAGCGCCGTTTTTGCAAAAATTAATATATTAAAAAAATCCTACGTACTTCTATAGAGAATGTAATTTTGAATAAACAGTTAAAAGAATGAATGAGTTAGGAGTCCGGCCAATTTGAGAAATATGGTTTCGAAAAAATGCTTTCAAAGTTATTTTTATGTACCTACCTTCAATTTCCGATGCCTCTACCATACAATTGGCCTTCCACATTAATATCCTGCTCCTGTGCTTCTTTTCTAACCGATTTTAAGTTGATCCGTGCCTGTTTTAAAATTTCTTTTCTTTTAATCCTAGAGTGGCCTAACCCCTTAAGCAATTATGCAAGTAAGAAATAACACACACTGGTCAATAAAAGATAAACACAATTTTTAAACACAAAAAACTTGATCCAAACAGAGCCGCAGTTACTAAAACCAATAAAAATTAAATCGGCGCAAAAATCTTTTATTACTTTTTCCTCCATGTTGTTTTCAAATTTACGTCAAAATAGCGCCATCTATCCGTAGTCGAAATTCCCAATAATTGACATTAAATAATTTTAAAAAAGTTGTGTACGCTATTTTTCCGACGACCACGGAGATTTTGCGACCATTATTAATATTTTGTAGTAACAACATACAATTTTAGTTAAATGTAAATAATTGTAGGTGGCGCTGTTTTGACTGAAGCAACTTATCGAAACGAATAAAAAATGTTCCTATTTTATTTAAAATTTACAGAAAAGTGAATTATATAATGATTTTAATAATAAAATTAGTAATATTGGCGGGGTTAAATATAAATTTTTATTTGAACTATCCTTTTTTTGCAAGTTCAAAAAAATCCAAGAGAGGGCTTTCGGAATTCCTTCGCAGCGCCTCTATCGAAAATTACACGAACTATTTGATAGTTACAACATAGAAAGTCAAAGTCACTAGTGTTGAAATGAAAGATTTTCTAAACTACTAATATGAATGACATACGATTTTCTCATATGGTCGTCGGAAAAAAATTTTGCTACGCCATTGGATTACTAGATTTTCTTTTTAAAATTTCAGTTCTATCAACCTGCGTATTTGGTTACCTACATATGAAACCACAATCATTTTAGCTCACCCTGTATTACTATTTTAAAAATTTCGACGTTTGAAGAATAAATAGCATGTTTTATTCTGAGTAAAAGAACTTTTTGTGGTTCGCATGTATCCGCGGGACTCGCAAAGCTCGTCCCGCAAACCTACATGCTCGCCACAAAAAGTTCTTTTACTCCTAATAAAACAATATATTATTTTAAAACCCATTTCCCGAAACACTATCAAGTTTCAGACATTAAAAAGTAAGACAGGAATTTATTATTCTAGCTTTAGTTAAAAAATCCACTTGGAGTAAATAATATGACTTTTTGAAACTATGGGTTGGCAATACTATACCACAGTATAGGCAACTACCAGGACGTGGATTCCTCAACTTTCACCTTCCTCGAAGCGCATGCGTCAAAATCTCATCAGCGAATCCAAATTCACTTGGTCTGAACAAGGCGAATCAAGATTCAGGAGTGAAAGTTTGCGCACGCGCTCGAGGAAGGTGAATTTAACATTCACTGTGTGAGATTTCAGGAATCCAGCCCCTGTAGCGACACTTCATACAAAAAACGGGATACATTTTTGGTGACCTTGAAAATGTCAGCGTATCTGGTACCATTGAGTTTAGAACGGCAAATGGATTTTTTAATTCTGCAGTTGACAAATAATAAATTGTTCACTTTAATTTTTTGGATAAACGATAATTTATTTATGTCTAAGTTCATGGATAATGTTTGCAGTTTTAAATAAAAACAATTAATAGTTGAAACAAAGGTGTTTAAACGGTATTTAAATTAAAATATGGCATTTATTTTACCATTGTAGTTCTAAACTCAATTGTACCAGATACTCTCAGATATTCAAGGTCACCAAAAACGCATCCCGTTTTTTTATATGAAGTATCGCTACTGGTAGTTGCCTATACTGTGACTATACACTATACAAATATGCAGATCTCCAATTGAAATTGAAGGGAGGCTCTTATCGTTTTTAACTTTTAAAATGAAAAACAAGGAATCAGACAATGTTGGTTTGCCACCTTGCCTGCTACCTTAAACAAAGTAAAGGTAATTATTTATAAGGCATACAAGATGGTGATTATTTCGGTGCTCACCGTCTTGTATCTTTTAAAGTGGAAGAGATATGAGGTAGGTTAATTTAAAGAAAGGATCTCCATTTTTATGGCCATTAAATACATGAAATAAAATTAAGATATTTATGCCCGTTTTCACCAACGATTCCTAAAATTTAGGCAATTGCTAGGTATTTTTAATTATTTAATAAAAAATACTTAGCAACTAGCACGATTAGCAATGCCTAGGTCTTAGGAATCGTTGGTGAAAACGAGCATTAAACTCATTGCAAAGTTATGGCCAAAAAACTAAAAAATGTGATTTTAGAAAATAATTTATATTTCCCAAACCATTACTGTTATATCAAAGTTTGGTACAAAGACTTCTATGTTTTCTGTTGTTATACATAGACCATAGACCACAGTATAGGCAACTACCAGTAGCGACACTTCATGCAAATTACATGTTATTTGAAGGGTCAATTTTTGGTGACCTTGACGATATATATATGTATACTCAGATACGCACGCGGCAAATTTAAATTTACGTCACTTTTTCTAACCATAAAAATGTAACATACATTTGCAAAGTTTTGATTAAAATTGTAGTTTTTAATGATTTTGACAAGCTTAAATGTAATAATATAGTTTTCATCAATTATTACAATAATTACGGTATTTAAATTCAAATGGCGACGCCTTTAAAATTACTTTGATCATAGAGAAATGTCACCATTTGTAATTTGCAGTTCTAAACTCAATGGTACCACATACGCACCGTAGAAATGGTACTAGTTAGACACGGGAGAGTGTCGCTACTGGTAGTTATTTACACTGTGCATAGACAGGACACTCTTGACATTTCGAAAAAATAGGTGTTTTTTATTTCCCACTTTAACCTGCTAATGAGCTAACTTTTGACGTATAACTTTTACCATTCAATCCATTAATAACCAAAGTTATCGTAATCCATCGCATTAGTTGCTTGTTGTATTTGGTAATTTGTAAAATAAAGCAAAACATAGATATTTTGAAATAGAAACCAGCGCACGCAAAGTGTATCAGCGTGAACTACGGCGGCCATTTTCGAAGTGTCCACACAGTATAAATAACTACCAGTAGCGACACTCTCCCATGTCTATCTTAGTGCCATTTCTATGGTGCGTATCTGGTACCATTGAGTTTAGAACTGCAAATTACAAATGGTGACATTTCTCTATGATCAAATTAATTTTAAAGGCGTCGCCATTTGAATTTAAATACCGTATTTAATGTAATAATTGATGAAAACTGTATATTATTACATTTAAGATTGTCAAAATCATTAAAAACAACAATTTTAATCAAAACTTTGCAAATGTATGTTACATTTTTATGGTTAGAAAAAGTGACGTAAATTTAAATTTGCCGCGTGCGTATCTGAGTGTACATATATATATCGTCAAGGTCACCAAAAATTGTCCCTTCAAATAACATGTAATTTGCATGAAGTGTCGCAGTAGCGTAGTTGCCTATACTGTGGTGTCCATTAGCTATATTCACCTCGGTTATTTTCTTAATTTTTGGTGTTCTCTGATCAAATGAAAATTGAATTTGACAAGTTTTTATGAGTATTATAGGTTATGTGATCCAGTATTTCAAATTTACCGCCAAAACGGACACTTTTAAGGGCGCGTTCCAGTAATGAACACTAAAGCCCACGACCGCAAAATTTTCCCGTTCCACTAGCTCAAAAGGTCACCATTCAACAAACAACCACGGAGACCCACGAATAAATACGGTCGTTGTGAGATTCTTGCGGTCGCCATCGATGCACGAAAGAAAAAATCGCGGTCTTATGTAGAACGATTTTGCGGTCGTCGCGGGCTTTAGTGTTCATTACTGCAACAGATAATAAAAAATAATACATTTTCATATTGCTAATTAATATTAATATGTTCCTTTAGAAAATGCTATAAACTTGAAAATTTGTATAAAAAAAAAATGAAATTGAATGGTTAGGTTACTATAAAAATATCACCTCAAATGAGACTTAAAATTTGATCAAAATTCTAATAAGAAAAAAATAAATACTTTAATCATTTTATTCATTTAATTTAAAGACACCTGTTGTTTACATAAAATGCTTGTAGGTAATTTGTTTATTATTATTATTTTCTTTCAATGGCGTCAGTCCGTCAGTGGCGTATTCAGAGGGGAGGTTTTGAAAGACTGTAGTTTGGCAATTTTAATTGCTGAATATGAGTTATGGCACCTAAAATTTGAATTAGTGAAAATGGAACTCTGTAGAAGTGCGACAATACAATCTATTCACATAAAATTTTTAAGTTACATATTAAAAATTTTAGTCACTTTATCATTACCCGTTACGAGTTGTTCCTCAGAAAGATCAAATTTTCGACTCTAAAACATTTGAAGAACTATTTATATACAGGGTGGCCCAAGACCCAACGCTGAATTTTAATTAAGTTAACACAAAATTTTGAAAATATGCTCGGAAAGGACAATTTTAGTTTAAAGGGAGATTTTTTTT
This sequence comes from Stenus bimaculatus, assembly GCA_963971135.1. Lineage (NCBI taxonomy): Eukaryota > Metazoa > Arthropoda > Insecta > Coleoptera > Staphylinidae > Stenus > Stenus bimaculatus. Next base: position 63,104,840 of record OZ020180.1, on the reverse strand, counting down.
GCAATGCAACTGACGCATAAATCTCTTCATCCCAGAGCGTTTTGCAAAATCTTATGTTAACTAACTTAAAATTTGTCCTTGTCATTTTCGCATCCTGTATAAGACTATAAAAGTAGAAGAAGTATTAGTTTTTTGAATGACAAAGTGCACCCCCCAAAAGAAAATTCTGGATACGACACTGTTTTCTTTATTATTAGATCAATTTTTGGGACAGGCGTCTATTATTTAAGCAGGGTAGGGAATCTCCCATATTAAAAGTTGTTTCCCTAAGTTCGCGAGGACCCCTACGTGATGGTGCTGCTTTATTAGTTTTTTACGAAACTTTTTTTACAAATCCTTACCCCTCTATGCTTCCCCTTAATCAAAAAATATAAAATAAATAAAAATTTGGATAAATAAATCAATTTTTCAAAAGTAAAAAAAATCCATTACATTTTTTGAATTGTTTCTTTAATTTTCAGGACTTTTCATTATTTTAAAAAATTACAATTTTTATAGTAAGCTTTGGAAGTAATGTCACCGTCATACTTCTATTTTTGGGCTTTTCGGTGTGTGTTTTTGTGTTAAAATTTTAAGTATTATGGCCTGATATACAATCAATAGTGAATTTTTACCAAGAATAATTTCTAACTTGGAACTTGAACAAGTGATTTGCAACTGTTGTAAAAATAAAATGTCCTAAGTACCTTTGAACTCTTCAAATAGCACCAGCAGAAGACCTCAAAATTATTTTACTTTTGAAATTAAATATTAAATGTTTTGTATCCATAAAATTTACTCATGTACAGAAACATAAATAAATATTAACCAATAATTATATTTGTTTCTTTTCCTTCAAATAGCTAAAAGTTAAAGTGCAGAAAAATGTTTACTTTTTATTAAATATTCTAAACGACAATATTTATTAAAAAGGAAATATTAAATAAATTTTAAAATGATAAGCTTATTTTACAAAATATTAAAAAATTTCCCGCCATTTAAACGTCAAAGTTGCGGGGGAACCCTTTCAGATGGCGCTTTTTTTGATGTCCGAAAATTTTGTATCCCAGTTAGCTATCTATTTTATCTATGTATTTAAGCGACTTTCCTGGCGCTGGGTTGCTACCCAACCCCTATAGCTACGCCACTGGCCTACCTACAAATTGAACAGTCTTTAAATTCTTAGTCTGTGGTTAAATTAAAAATCCAAAAATGAGTATAAAAGATTAATTTCTAATTATACTGTGTAGTTTTGATACAAATTTAGAAGTGCAAATTGTCAAAGAAATTGTGGCGCCACCTCTTGTATTTAAGGTAAACTATTTCATAACAGAACCAGGTTCTGTTAGAAATCAGAACGAAAGTGCATCATCAAAAATTCGTGTCTTTTACATAGTTTCCTCGAGCAAATCAGTTGCTTATTTGCTCGGGTTACTCTTGGAAGGTTCTTTTTACATGCTCAGTTTGAACTGAACTAAATACTTTTTAGGACTGCAAACCAACACAAGAATATAGTCCAGAAGAATGTAGATGCCAATGTGCAAATAAAGATGAAGAGAATAAATGTCGTAAAGATAGCGCAATAAAACTATGGGACCCTGAATCCTGCACATGCCAATGTAGAGAAATAACACAGTGTTCTTCAGGATATTTATTTAATCCACACCAATGTAAATGCAATTTATTACCAATGAGAAGAAGAAATGTTGAAGCGGAGAAAAATATAGAAGGAAAGGTTTTGGAGTCATTACCTGCATCAGATATTTACCAAACAAAAGAATATGATTATTAAAATTTGTTAGATACATTTTTTTATTTATAAGAATATCATAATATATTTTATTGTAAAAAAAGTATATATTTTATCGTTTATACCTTTTTAAGTTGTATGTACCAACCAATAATAATAGACAAGATTGTAAAAATCTTTCTGGTTTTTATACATATACAGGGTGTCACAGACCACCCGTACCACCTCTTTATTTTGAAAACCCTTTACTACCACAGTGAACCTAAAGAATCTTTTGGTACAATTCGTAACTTTTAAAACAAACTGGAAGTACACGATACGGAAAGTAAAGGAAGTTTTAAATGGCAACCTAGGTCGAATATGGTATTGTTGGAAAGATAATTTAAAAAGAAACAACTTTTAATAAATATTTTTTTAATATCTTGCATAATTAACAAATTAAACGAAAAAAAATGCAAACAAGTGACAAATGGTTTCTTAAATTATGGAAAAATGAACACTACCAACATCCTCAATAAAGAGGTGTGGGACACCGTGTATTTTTTATACAGTGACCATTCGATATAGTCACTATTGATAAATGAAACTTTCAATATAAACCTTTATAAGCAACCCTTGATATCGTTTCTGTTTCTCGATACAGTCAACTTCGGAACATTCCAAGATAAATTTAGAGGAAAGTAATGTCCATTTCTCTAACGATTCCTAAAACTTAGACATTGCTTATAGCGCTAGTTGCTGGGTATTTTTATTATTTAATAAAAAATAACAATAGCAATGCCTACTTTTAAGTATAGTTGGTGAAAACGGGCATAAAAATTTTAAAATATTTTATATTGACAAAGTTATCAACATCAACAATTTAGCTATTGCGTGGAGAGAAAGTGTTTTTTTTCCTATTCTTAATACGTTCTTCTTGATGAAAATAAGAGAAAAAGCAGTTCATAAAAACTGTGAATACAATAAAGTTTTTACAAAATGTGTTCATTTAATAATAAAAATTCATGTAAGCCATCAAAGATTTCTTTTTTCTTCAAATGTCATAAGTACAGTCTTCTGTGACGTTTGGCGGGCTTTAAAATGTCACATTTTATGTTCGTTGATTCTATGGTCACATTGTACTGCATAGGAAGTAGAAATTACTTTGCACTGACAAGGAATAAAAGGGTGGAGTAGAAATGCATTTTAGGCAACCCAATATACACTAACATTGTATTGTATGTCAATTAAATGTCAAATTTTAAAATTATTTTTGCACTTCCAAACAATAATGAGCCATTTTACTCTCTTAATGGCAGAAGTAAAAGTAACACATTTACTACCAAGTATTCATTTAATATCTAGGGATTAAAAGTCCCATAACGGTTCATTTAATCCCTATGTATTAAAAAATTTCCGTAGTTAGATATTACAAACACAGATGGCGCGCAAGTTTTTAAAAATAAATGTTTCTGAATTATATTTGATAATTTAATAGGTAAGTATATTTCTAATATTACTACAATAATTTTTAGGGTTTTTTTATTTGGGAAAAGAATCTATTATAGTTTTTTGTCTTAAATTCGAAAAATTTTAATGACAAGAAATTCTAATTCAATTATTGAATAATCCATTATGTAGTTATTTGTATTAATAAATTTATTATAAATAAATAAAGGTGTATCTGTATACAAATAACGTTTTTATAAATAAACAAGCTAGCGCACTTTCGAATTAAGACTAATTCATCGTCAGGCAAAAAAGTTTAAAAATATGACCGTTAATCAAAAAATTGATTGACAATAAAAAAAAAATAAAAAAACGTTATAAACGTTATTTGTATACAGATACACCTTTATTTATTTATAATAAATTCAAGAAATTCTAACCTCTATATTGTCTTGTATTATTTATTAAGATATCTAATGGTTTTATCTAATGTAGTATGCTAAATGCTTATATTTATACAATTCAAAAGATTTTTGTTAATTGTTTAAGTTTCTAGAAGATAAACGATAAAATGTTTCATCATCACTCGGAAGTTCATTCAGAATGATCCGTACCGAATCATGGTATAGGTACTTAAATTTTTAATAATATTTAATTTATCATAAATTAACTGATCAATTGATTTTAGGTATCTTCAATGGTATGAATAACCTTCGTGGTAATAAGTAAGACCAATGCCTGTTTCAACAACGATTCCTAAAACTTAGGCATAGCTTATATGCTAGGTATTGCCTAGTTGCTAGGTATTATTTATTAATTGATAAAAAATACCTAGCAACTAGGCAATACCTAGCATATAAGCAATGCCTAAGTTTTAGGAATAGTTGGTGAAAACGGGCATAAAACTTTTATTAGATTTCATTTAAAAAACTTTATTTCTACCTTTGATAAAAAACAATTGCGGGGGAATAAATGGCAACCGGTTGATGTCAGTGTCAATTATTTGACGTTAGATCCACCAGTTACTACTACCGCTCAATCTGTTGAAAGCAGCCATTGACGCAAGTGCAAATTAGTAGTTCCTTAGAATTCAAAGTCACAGTAACTTTGATTCTGAATTCTTATTAATGATACTGATTTGAAAAATTGCAAATATAACAAAGACGTGTCTACCATCAGAAGATTCCATTCAAAAGATTTTAAACATTTTACATTATTTGCATCATTGTTTCTCCGAGGTGTGATGTAATGCATGTAATCAAACAAAAATGCTATCTCAGTTCATATTGCTGCCACCAGAAAGCGAGTGTAATTGTAAAATAGTAAATAAGACGTTTATAAAAATATCATCTCTTGCTTATTACAAATTGACTGAATATGAAACCCTATGTAAAGTTCAAAATGTTCAAGAGGTATTTCTGGTAAGCAATGCCGACATGAACTGCTATTGTTGCGGTAGATCATTTACTAAGATATTTTCTAATTTCAGGTGATCTCGATCGGTCGAGGTAGTGATTTTCAGTTGTCAAACACATTGAGCTATTCTACTAACATATCTTTCGGCCGCACTCCAAATTCACTCTACTGGGTATATGGCATGAGGAAATAGTTCTGATGGTCGGATTTTTTAAGAAAGAAAACTATAAATAAACTAACCTTAATTACAAATTAAGATCTTTATTAAATAAAATTCTTCTATCAAAAGTAAACTACTTAACTTAAAAATAAAACAAACAAAAATAAAATTCTGAATTCTTTTCAAAACTTTTTAATTTCGGTACAAGCAAGCAGACTCTGACCCCGCAAATAAATTAAGTGTTTATGTCTCATTAATAAGCGCAAAATCCGAAAGGTTAAAATTAATTTTTAAATTTTCATTTTTGTTCCAATAATTTTAAAGGACGTTATCGTTTTCATATGGGTTTTTGGGTAAAAATAAAAATACACTAAACCTATCAAAATGAACTAATATACTCTTAATATTAATTATGTACTTAATTTCTGTAAAAAATATACCTTATAAACAATTTTATTAGATTTTAAATAATTTTAAAAAATTATTTTTATCTCTGCAACAGTGGACGTTAAAATTCAAGTTTGGCAAAACTACTGTCAGATAAATAATCTTTATTTTTAACTTACGTTTAAATTGAAAGAAAGGTAATAATTTTAAAATATCGGTTTTAAATTCTATTAATAAATGCGATATTAAATTTTAATTTTAACGTTTAATTTCAGCAGGTAAAAAGTCCAATGTTGCCTGATTGTGCAAAAAGTCTTGAGATTTGCTGTAAAAATGACTTTATTTTTATTTGGCCCTGAATTATTACAAATCTTATTACAACTATTAGGACCATTACTACTTAATTTATAGTAAAAATATTAGAGCTCCAGGAAACTGGAAAAGTCTTAAATTATTAAAAAATTTAAAAATTGCAAATAACGGCAACAATGGAATAATTGTTTTATTTATAAAAATAAATTATTAAAATATGCGTATATTTGACAAAACTATATACTTAAAAATAAATATACTATGAAATCTTTATAAATATGTTTTTAATTGTTATTGTATTATTGTTAATAATTCAATGTGAAAATATGACATAGGCAACCATTTATTAGACAACAATGACATCTTTGTCTAATTGTGCAAAAATTAATTAATTTCAAATTCGTTATTTGGCCGCATAGATAATATAATTTATATAGAATGTAAACTCAATGCTAAATTCTGATGACACAAAAAAACTTGGCCCCAAAAGTATAGATGGCGCTTTATGAACCTAAAGAAAAAATCAACTTGGCAAATCATTTTTTAGTTGTCAGAATTGATAGTTATGTGATAGTTAGCTTTCAAAATGCATCAGTTTTATGTTTTTTAGGGAAATTATACTTGAGTTTAAAAGGGTCTTGTTACTGTTACCGTTGGATTTTCAGCAAATTTTTATTAATTCTAGATCTAGGTATGTTTAGTTTTTCTACTTACACCCTATGCTTACATCTCACATTTTTAAAATATTTTATTATTTTTCAAGAATACTTTTATGGGGTAATTCTGAACAAAAAATGTTAACCGTAACAGCGAGGTTAAATATGACAGGCACCCCGATGTCAAAAAAAACGCTATTCTGTAAACTTTACTGTAACTTAACGGCAATGTAAAATAACATTTTCGGTATTAAAATGCATTGTACATTTATATAATTTATTATTTTGATCAATTATACATCAATGTATTATTATTACTTTGCTGTATGTTATTTTAACACCGACAATTTTATTTAAAATAACCGTTAAGTTGCAGTAAAGTTTACAAAATAGCATTTTTTTTTGACATAAGGGTGACCGTCAAATTTAACATCGCTGTTACGGCTAACATTTTTGTTCAGAATCACCCCATTACACTGGGTTTATACAATTGTCCTTGCAACATCTAAGTGAGACATTGTAAGGTTTTCCGGATAATCCTAGGAGAATGGATTTGGATTTTCAAAAGACGTAAAAGTTTAAAATTTATATTTTGTAATTTATTTTTGAGTAAATCATACTTCTACTTTTATAACATCTAAAATCTTCTGTAAATCTGTTTTACTGATTTACAGTTTGTATGTAACTCTATACAATTTCTAATTTTTAAATAAAATGTTTAAACAGAAATACAAAGGGAAATCTGGAAATCCCGCTTTTAGTGGCAGAAACCAACCGAAAGAAAAGCACAGTGAAATCGAGAATATTTCCTATGCAAAACGAGTTAGAATTAATCTTTAGATATATCCGTTGCTGGATATAGTTGCTGACAGGCATATTTTTAATCACAAATAATTAACTGTACAAAATATTCCTGTCTATTCCTAACATTTCCTAAAAATTAAAGCTGTAATGGAATACTTACTTATTTTTTTAAATTCCTTATTTCTTCCAAAATTATTTTGTATTTGATAAGTAAACTATCAACACTTTGATTTACTGAATGCAAATTGCTTTTAAGGTCTTCCAATTCCTTTAACTTAATCTCTAAAACAATAAATTAAAACATTTTTATAAAATAAATAAATTTATTCCAATTACCTGAGGTTTTATTTGGTGATTTACAAAAAAGAGCAAAATCTTCGTTTTTAAATTCTGACAGCTTTCGCTTTCTAGCGCCTGAATTCATCTTCCAAACTTTGTGTGTATTTTGTTTTTTTCATTTGATATAAGCCTTCTAAATTGAAATAAAATTTGAAAGAAATATAACCTTTTCAAACTACAAACAAACAACTCCACACGCCACTTTTCGCCCTCCACAACAAAACAACTTTTGACAAACAAAATGGCGCTGCTTGTAGCGTCGTTAGGTCACGGGTTGGTCAAGGTTATCGCTAGATGGCGCTAAGATGCACTTTTCTTCATTTTAAAATGCCCTTGATTTTGAAATTCGCTTGATATTTGCGGTTTTGGTCATAATTTTTTTTCCAATTGAGGAATTGAGCTTTTGTAAAATTTCCATTTTTGGTATACTTCTGGCTACCAATTTCTTTTTTTTTTGTTTTTATAAATCAAACGGATGCAGTAAAAAGGGCGCTTTACAAACAATGTTCGCGAAGCGGCGTTTTTTAAAGTTATAAAACACAAATTAAAATAATATTTTTTTTCCAACGTTAGCTGTAAGTTAAGGTATAAACGAAGATTTAAAGTTGATTGATACTTTTAAGAAATTATAGTCGAATTCGCCGGTAATAACAAATTTTGCTCGTTATAACCGTGATAAGGTTTTTTCCTGCTATTATTCTAATTCGAAATATGCAGGTTGTTTCAAACCAGTCTCGGTAACTCTGAAATCTAATTTTTAACCAATTTCAAAAGAAAAAACAATATCCACTCTACACGAGCACAATCACTACTAACAATTGTATATTTTTGGCTTCATCAATAATTGATTCCAAGTATATCACCATTTCTCCATTATACCAATACTGCTTTAATCTTAGAATAGATTATTTCAATTGGGATTAACACCGGTGAAGAAGGACCTAAGCGTAATATTGTTACTGCTTACTGCTGAATTTTTAAATTGCCATAGCACATTTTCGATAAATGGTAAATTTGTCTCTTGTGGTTTACGTTTACAATCCTAGCCAAAAAGTCTTGGGGTCTTTATTTTTTTACAATTGGCTCTATCTAGAGTTAAATTGATTTTTCTGAAATAAAATTGATGCTTTCTGAAATGCAGTTGATCCTTTCTGAAATACAATTGATCTTTACTGACATACAATTGATGATTCTAAAATACAATTGAAATTGTCTAAATCTAAAATCAAATTGATTTATCTGAAATCCAATTGAGACCATCAGAATGATAAGTGGCTATGAACCAAAAATCATTTTTTTAGCAGAACCAAAAATGTGTTCTGATCTACAGTTCAAAGAAACTATGTACCGGTTATTCTAATAAAATTGGTATATAATGAGTGATTATTAAAATTTCTTCAGTATGTTAGGTATTTTTTCTATTCATTTTTTGTCTTGGATATGGGAACTTTCAAACTAATTTTTTAGACATAAGATTTTTTTGATATCTTAAAATTTTGGAGATTTTAATAATAAGAAATGTAATTTTGTAATTTATTTAAACTTGAGGAAATATCCGAGATATCTTTGCCAAATTATAATACCAATTAATTAGGAAAACAGATAAAGTGAAAACTAGATATATTCGATTCAAAGGCACTTTTTAAACTCAAGGAAAATTTCAATTTCATTATTGAATGTGCTTTTGCCATATATTGAGCAATACTATAATAAATAGATAGTTTTCGTTTTAAACGATATGGGTAATGCCAGTGAGAAATTATATGATCAAAACCCAATTTTGCCTAAAATGTGGTTCATATGAACTTATCATTCATCATTCTCATCATTCTCATCATTCTCATCATTCTCATCATTCCCATCTTCTCAATTGATGCTTTCTGAAATCAATTAGAAAAGGTGTGGAATACAAATTTTATTATATTATACAGTGCCTTTTTAAATCTAAAGCAGGAAGGCTGTACTGAAACACTTTGAAAGAAATTGCCGATAAATCTATTGTCTTCGAATTTTGATTCTTTTTGCTTATTTTGAATAGTGGAATCCCAGATTAACTGCACAAATTTAGGATTCCCACTGCACAGTTTAAAATTCCCACTGCACACTTTGTTTCCAGCTGCACGTTAGAATAAGGTCTGGATATTTTCGAATCCCAGGCGAGGTGACAAAATAAATTTTATTAATGGAAAACCCCATTAAAAAGAATATACGAAATTCGCCGAAAAATATATCCGTGAAAAGGGTCGAATCAACCGTGAATTTTTGAATAGAAATTCGTTGGAATCACAATATGTATCCGGATTTGCTCGTTCTATCCATGAACTCGTTATAACCAAGTTCGACTGTATTAAAATAATTGAGGAAAACAATGTTTTTTTAAATTTATTTGGACGCCCCTCCCTTGTTTGGGGCCTTAGGCAATTGCATATTTTGTCTATATCCTATATGGTAACACGGCACTGATCTTTTTTATCACATGGTGAAAAAAATAGGAAACGGTTGTACTTCCTTTTATATGACAGATAGGTACTTGCCCTAAAAATAGGAGGAAGTATCTGTAAAATTGGATTTAAAAAAATTGAATTGGTTTAACAAAATAATAGAAGTTCGAAGCATAAACCTTATGCGATTTCGAATGACATTGATTCGTCTTTGGTTCTTAAGACCGTTTCAGACGGACACAACTTGTTGCCAAAATTTTGTTCCCAAACCGACTCAGATGCAACTGCGCAATGTGCAGTTGCATCTGAGACGATTTGGGAACAAATATTTGGTAATATTTTAGCCCGTCTAAACAGGTCTTTAGATTGGTCTGTCATATTTGGACCAATCGCATTCGAATGACACATATTTGACATCATAGATCGTTTAGTTATTAGTTCTACCCAATTTAAGCTTAGTTAAGAGGATAGTGGGTAAAATATGTAACTCCAATTTCTCTGTGCCTTGGAAATGCGATGTGCGTATGAAACGTAACTGTGCGAAAGAGATGCCAATAATTGAACCTACAATTATTACACAGGCGTTTTTAAAATAAACACAACTTAATTCAGAATTAATAAAATTGAATGTTGTAAATTAATCCTGAAAGTAAAATAAAGAGACTACTATCTTTGGAATTTATTTTTTTTTAATAGTTTCATAATAAGCAGGTTGTAAATTGAGCCTAAAAGTTGCATATTTTTGGACGTTTCTTTAGAGAAATCGAAATTTACATTACAAAGTCCTATACCTAATTTCACCGACTGTCTTCTTAACCGAAATATGAACTGTGGTCGGGAGCACGGTCCGATCTTTGGTTATTTGCCCCATGCCGCATCTCTTTCTATCGGTTCGAATGGGGAAGGAAGAACCGAAGAAGTTGTCAAATTTTTGATTAAGCACTAACCAACCAAATAAGCCATTCGAAATCCCTTCTTAAGAATCAAGAAAGGAAGCATATCAGTCCTCATCATAGACGTGCGCGCAGGATATTCCTTGTAAGCCCAGGCTCGAAGGAACGTAAATCGGTTTTAATTTTAGCTATCAAATCGAAAGGTAGACTAAAATATTTTAGAGGGTATTTCCCCTAGAAATTGAAAAACTTGGAATGAATTAAAAAAACGTATAGGTACTTTATTAATTGGAACCCCTTGCTTACCATTTATCAGACTAGTAACCCTATTGGAGTTAAACTATGTTAAAAAGTAGGATCTGATTGAAATAGTTTGGTGAGGAAAAAATTTAGTTATAATATTGTAATATAGTTTCGTTTGTCCATTTTTCAAAGTAGTATGTTGTAACAGCTTTTTTGTGTCTATATTTTAATATAAAGTTCCGCAAAAGACTGCCACACAGTACTCATTGTTATTAAAAATTTTAGAATTTTTAGGAAGATAATTAAAGAAGTTATAACTAATAAAATAACTGTTACAACATTCTTTGTAATTATATCTTATTATGTACAAATTTTCATGTTAATATTTTTAATAGTGTTGGAAAAACTTTGAAATTTGGATTTTGTTATGGACAAATTATATGGTGAAATATCCTCTTCCTTAATAATTTTCTTCAAAATAAAAGTTCAAAGTTCGCATATCGAGTCATCGCAAATCGAGACCCTAGCTCTAGTATACTAGTAAATTTATATAAATGACCTACCCTAACTTCGATACTGTGCACACCCTAATGAAATTGGCTGCGCACGTCTATGGTTCCCATGCTTAAGTGTACATATGGATTTTATAAAATTATATGGGGTTTTACGTGCTTTTATTAATCATACGGGAAAACGTATTGAGCTGTATGTATACAAACTATCAATATCATATGAAAGTAGAAAGTCTGTTTAAGAATTGTATAGGGCAGTTTTTTTTTAAATTTTTTAAACCCTTAATGGCAAAAAAATTGTTGAAAATGCGACCTATTTCATACTTATTTTTTGGAGTTTTTGAAAAATTATTCTGTAGAAGTCTAGCGGATTTATTTAAAAAATGGGGCCGTAGTTTGATGAAAATGAAAGTCATAAATTTTGGACGCGCATTATAATTGTAAAAGTAGCTAATGCCATACTCACTCACTCATTTTCAGGGAACTCCGATATTTTATCTTTCTTTTTGTACTCGTTTCGTATCCGTTCCGTCAATTATAGACCATGTTTTAGACTACAGGGGGTAGGATTAGGTAGGATGTCCCGTTCGTGGTTCATCAAACGTTATTTCAGAAAAGATCAATTCAATTTCAAAAAGTATCAATTACTCTGTTTCTAAAAATACGATAAAACAAAAAGTGATAACATATACTTTTCTGTGCACTGTGCACTTTTAAGAAAATACTTAGCGCTTTTATTAAGTTTTTATGGGTATTTGAAAAACAGGCAAAATTAAAAAAATATATATTTTTATAAAAATAAAACAAAAACACGTAAAATAAAACAGGATAGCATAAGTTTTAATTTTAAGCGTTTTCATTAAAGTGGCACAAAATAGAATATATTATCACTATTTGTTTTATCGTACTTTCAAAAACAGTCAAAAGCGCGCAACTTTTACGAATTGCTCTCTTTGTTGCTCCATTAAAACTGTTTGGTATACCTCACAAAGATAAAAAAATACATAAAATAATAGCCACCCATGAGATCTTTTAATACACCAAAAAAAGAAAATCTAAAAAATCTTTAGCAGAAAAAAGTTATGACCAAAACCGCAAGTATCAACGAAATTTTCAAATCAACCGTTTATATTTGTCAAAAATTATAAAAAAAAAATGTATAGCATATTCATTTGTGGTTTTTGAATGAGTTATAGCAGAAATTTTGCCTAATTTGCCTTTTGAAAATATTATAAGCCCAGAACAATTATTTCGAACTTTGATTATAAAGTTTTATGTACTGGGTTTTATGTAAAGGTTATGAGGAGCAACATTTTTCAATAAATCTATGTCCGAAAATGAGGTGTTTATTACTTCGGCGGTTAGAAAAATTAGACTTGATTTAATTATTTTCAGAAACGCTGTTTAAATTAAAAAGTTTTTAAGATACAACTGTGGGCCATTTCGAGGCTTTCAAGTAGAAGTAGGAGAAGATAGAGCATTTTCTCTCCAAAGTTACAATATGGATGAAACTTCTTATATAAAGTAAAGGTATAATGTGATCCGCCTAGTACTGTAGAAACTAATGAATCTTCAAATTTTGCATTGATGATGGCTTTGCTTGTGAAGATAATAAATGATTTTAAGGTTAAGAGCAATTTCCTAAACAGAAAATATAGTGGTTTAGTTCTGCAGTCATAAAAGCTAGTACGAACAACATTTTTGTATAATTTTTTTGTAGATGATTTAGAAGTAATTTCTTTAATTTTTGCCAGAAGGAAAAAAAATGGGGAATGTACAAAAAATATATAATGATCTAAAAGTACATTAACTTTGGACCCCTCTAATTAATTTTGTGCTAGGTTGCAGAAAGTAACTCTCTGGCAGGATGTAGCCTAATCAATTTAGATTATAAATCTGAAAAAAAAAATTGAAAATCTAACGAAGGAAACTTGAGTTATGACTGCAGAACTAATGCACGATTTCATGATTTTTCACAATTTTTCCTCCCAAACTCGCGCGCCCTGTGGGGATTCGCATTAATTATCAGTTTGGTCATAATTTGCAAAGAAGCTCCAGAAAAGTGGGATTTTCTATTCTTCGTTATTAACTCCAACGGAAAATTTATCGCGGATGTCTAGGAGGATGCTCTTAATGTTAATAAGAAATTTGGTTTAAATCGGAAAATAATAAAAGATTTATAGCGAAGTTCACTTCACTTCAATTTTCAATTTCAATTCGTAAGTGATATACTCTGTATGTAATTAATACTAATAACTTAAGATTTAAGTTAGTAAATAAGTACATCTACTAAATTTTAAACGAATTTATACCATTTCAAGCTAATTCACTTTATATTCATATTTTGTATCATTCTCATGAGTATGAGCATGTCCATGGAGTTTATACCTGGTCAATTTTATTTATCAAATTGAAAATCATGATGATAAAATAACTTTTAAAGACACGCACCATCTGAATAGGATCAGTCATTATATTACCTCAAAAAACTTTTTTCATGATTTATTTTAAATAATACCACCAAAAATTACTTGGATTGATACTCGTCTCCTTTACAGCATTTCTATATTTTCTTGACCTACGCACGATTTTAGAGAAAAAATCTTTCAGGCATGGTCTTCCATCTTCCAATTTAATCAAATTGATTATTTTGTTATCAAACCAAGGTAGATATACGATATACGCTTTTGATATTATAAAATCCAGTTTTTGGCTAAATAATATATCACACGCTGAACTGGACTGGACCAAATTTGTTTCATATTTCCCGTGAGTGTTACATAAAAATAAACAGCAGGTTGATTCATTTTCTCATATGAAACATTGTATAACATAGCAGATAGCGGAAAATTAGTAAAAAAAGCATACACACTGTTTTTTTATGAAGAATAAAAAGAATAAAGGCCAGATGCTAGATATAGAGAAAAAAAACTAAAAATATTGAACTCATCTATTCAAATTAAAAAGGGTGTGAATGTTTTTAATTGTGTACTCCACAGATAGACACATTTTGAAACACAGTAATAAGAAAATTATACATACAAACCATTTTATACATAGCGAAAGAAATCAGGTATGTAATTTATGTTACAAAATAAAAATAGCCACCTGAAGGCAAAAATAATTATGGCCATCTTTTAAAGTTGTTGGTCCTGACGTAAGGAACACAGTAGCCTCTAGCTTAACTTCGGTAACGCCCAATTATCTGATATATGTTAATGTTGTTTTTTTTTTTGGTTCTTCGAAGCTGCGTACGTTTATTATACACCGTGGATCTTGCACGTGTTTAAAAAATATCAAGGAATGTTGAGATTGCTAAGAAAATATTACATTCTTTACATCATTTTAATATATCCTAGTATCTCATAATTATACCAAAGTTGCTGCCAGCTAAAACCTAAAAACGCGAAATATTTTATTACACTTTTTATCAGATTTAACATTGTACCGTTTATAAATTTATGAACCGATCATATTTCTTATATCTGCAAGCTTATTTAAAAAATTTATGCGCAATCACACCAAGGGCAACAAATCCCATATTTTTTATAAAGAGCTTTAAGAGGTAAATCTTGTTAGTAGGTGTGACTGCGGTACTGCCAAACGTTTCGTCCCAAGGGGCAAGAGGTGATACAAGCTACCTGTGTTACACGCCTATGTAATTCGTTTTTTATCCCATCTCATCCGACATAACGAAAACATAAATTAAAAACTTTTTGTAGATGTCTTCTTTTTTTTAATTTCCAGGGATTTCATCTTATACACCATACGCACACTAAAATATTTTTAAATAAAAATAGCTCTATATTATTTTATAGGCACTTAAAGTCGAAACGAATTGGTTACTTTTGTTAGTCATCTTACAACATTTCTGACCCCAGACGAATTTTGTGGTGTGAAAATAAAATAAAAAGCCTTCTTTCTCTCTGTCCTATATAGAAATTAAATAAAAGAACCCGGTGAAGAGAATTTAATTGCGTCTTTTTGAGTCGTAAATGATGGATTGGAGATTATTTTTTATTCTGTTGGCATTGTGAGCTGCATAAATTTGAATGTTACATGATTTATTCAGAGGCAGTTGAAAGGGCTTTTATGTTTACTATATTAAAATAGTAAAATACTTTTAGGCAAACAGACGTCATATGTTCATATAAAAGAATATTCGTTAAAATATGTTGGTATTTAACATTTCGTTTGCTTTGAAGATAATGGTGTGCACCGAGTATTAGTAGTCCTTATACCTACTCAAGGATTAAATAACCCACGATAGCACCAATGAAATTTAGAAATATTCACATATTTTGTATCTTGGTCTTGCTACAATAGTTTTCCACATATTTTCTGTGATTTTTTCATTTAGCATCATATAATTTACAGTATTAAATCCCAATGTGTAGCTGGAACCACAATTTAAAAAAATACCTGGTGCCTAAAATCTGAGATGGAAGTTAGAACCACGTTTATAATATTGAAGCGAGAGAAAACTTTAACCATAGTCATGGAGCAAATAAATCACCATTCTTGGTACATTAGAAATTTCAGACTTTTTTTTTAAACGAGATTATCAAATAGATGTTCACCTTATTGGGAATTTTACTCTTTTCAGGGAATGAAAAGTGGTAATAACTTGAGAAGATGTTTCTGCAATCCAAGAAATAGATGTCGTGCAAACATAAAAAAAGTTGTATTACTTCAAGAAAAAAGAACGATTTTGGATTTTTTAAGTTTAAATGTAATTTTTAATACCTTTCTTGGAAAAGAGAAAGTGAGCATATAATTGTAACAGTATTTTGATTTTATCCTAAATTCCATTTGTGTATTAATGAACGTTCGAATATTTAAATACCAACATACAACAGAAATTACAACGAAAACTCTGTTAAAATTTTCATCATAAAAAAGCAAAAACTAAGTGATAATTCTGAAAACCCAAAGGAAAATTCAACTTTAAAACGCTGTTTTGAAAGAAATTCACAAGCTTTGGTCTTCCAGAAATGTTGGATGATACGGATATGTTCTATTTAAGCATTTCAAGGATGACGAAGCAGTTGCCTAAAATTGAACAAGCGCAGATCAAACTTGCATTGAGTAATTAGGTATTATCGGTAGAAATTAGGTGTAGTGAGCAATCGTGACCTATTATTAATTATTTACCACAAGAAGTGGAATATTCGTCTACATTAGCAAAGATTGAAAATATTAAATGAATCCGGGTAATTTAATCAATCTGAGAATGTGATACAACTTTATACCTACTTTTCCAAACGAAAACTAAACAATGTTTACTCACTATGTAAAGTGATTTTTCGGTTTTGGATTCGCATAAGGCCTCTTTATCCTTGTTGTTTTTTTATGATGGAGCACCAAACCGATAAAGATTTTAGTTCATTTTTATACTGGGTGTTTCTCAACGAGTTTCCGTAATTCCGGGAATTGATTTTTTTTAATTTGAAGGTTAAAAATAAGAACAAATTTATAACCTAAAGGCCAATTTACAGAGTTGGGAAAAATACTTTTTTGTTTTATTTGAAATACAAAATACTTTTTTTCAAAATTTTATTATTCTACTTTCTATAAAATACTATACCAAAAAAGTATTTGAAATAAATAAAGTATTTGAAATACTTCTTTATTATTTGAAATACAAAAGAAGTATCGAGATACTTGTTTTAATGAACTCTCATTATTCGTTTAATTTAAGTTTAGCACTGAGTTCCGAGTTCAACTGAGACCCAACGGTGACGCATAATTCATTAGAACTATAATGTGATAGAAAGAAAAATGTTAGAATTGGAAAGTCTTCAAATCGAAAAGTGTTAGAACCGAAATATTTGAAGGTTTTTATAATAGTTCCTAGCTTTCTTCGTTTTAACAATTTTATTCGTTCTGCCATTTTTCAATTCGAACACTACGGTTTTAAGACATTTCGATTCGACTTTTGACATATGAAAATTTTATGATTAAAAAAATGCTTACATATTGAAATTATATACAGGGTGTTCCAAGATTCAGTTTACAGGCCATAACTCCGTTAGTTGAAGAGATAAGAAATCATATCAAAAAAAGCTTTTAATGGCATCAAATTGGCATTCCACTTCAATCCTTAAAACATTATTGACTATGATCACTCTTAAGAAGTCATCATCAAGTTTTTTTTTTCAAATTGGATCCCCTACTTTTGTAGAAATTCGATATCAACTTTATTTTAAATACGAC
Source organism: Stenus bimaculatus (assembly GCA_963971135.1). Lineage (NCBI taxonomy): Eukaryota > Metazoa > Arthropoda > Insecta > Coleoptera > Staphylinidae > Stenus > Stenus bimaculatus. The sequence continues at coordinate 63,087,304 of OZ020180.1, read as the reverse complement.
AACATGTTACTCATTTAAAAAAATGGTATGAAATTGGCTCCTGCACATTGTATTCAAGCTTCAAAATGTAAAAAATGATTTTATTCATTTATTTATACATATGAACAAGGCCATCTTTGAAAAAATATCTTTATTAACATTTGACGATTCAAATACAAAGGAAATACTCACAATACACATTCACATTCTGTAAATTAAAAATACTAAAAATAACATACTGTCATATTCAGTATAAAGTTGAGATCTCTTTTCTGTTTACAAAACTAGGGGTTTGACATTTGAAGTAGAAACCGACGATAAAATTTTTCAAAATTTTTTGTAATTTGCGAAAATAAGGCTTGAAATATTCTAACCATTCGTAGGTTGAAATCACTAATAATTCTGTCTCTTTATTGGCAATTCAATTGTGTTGTTTTTTAGAAGTGGTATTACTACGATACCACTCTTAATAAATTACAATGTTTACTTCTTTGCACTTTGCACATTTCTACAACTTTTTGCCCCCTTAATTATTTTAGTATCTTTTAGCGCTTAGAAGTTTCGATATTACGAGGTTTTCTTTAAAATTTTTTTCAACCAATTAAACCGATGAGTTTGGATCTCCGGTTATGTGTACAAATTTTATTTAATTTTATTTTTTTATTCCTATATTTTTACACGTTTCCCATTTATAACTTCTTCATAAATAATGCAATTTTCGTCAAAACAACCAATATAATTCATCTAAACTTATATACAGGGTGTTTACGGTTCACCCGTTTATCTTTGAAGTGGTGATACTAGAGGTGAATATAAGTAGAATGACAAAAAATCATTTTAGTTTCTTTATAAGAGATAGTTACAGCTCTTTAAAGATTCTGTCAAAAAGTATGTTTTTACGCTACTATTTCCAAACGGTTTACTTTACACTATTCAAATTTGGTACAGATCTTTATAAAGTTTCGATCTAGTATTATCATTTTTTGAGATACTGTGGTAGTCTCTAAAGGGTAATTTTGAATACGGTTGTAAATAAACATTGTCTAAACTTTGCAGGGGTTAAATGTCCTCATATTCTAATTCGCTAGGATGCACCGTTTTTATGTATGGCACCGTTTGCCCAAAAAACGCATTAAAATGTTCCCTCCTTGTACCAAATTTGAAAAGTGTAATGTAAACCGTTTGGAAATTGTTTTGTCATTCTACTTATTTTCACCTCTAATATCACATCTTCAAAGATTAACAGGTGAACCGTAAACACTCTGTATATAACAGTTTCATCAACATTCACTTTGATCAACAGCACTAACCTATTTCATAAAAAATAGTTTTTTCCACGACCATTGAATAATAGGTATATTACGTGTTTGTTTTCTGAAAAGTAATGCTATCTTTCAAACTTTATTTCTCCGCCACGGTTTTGCTCTCCCACACGCATTTGATCTACAATCTACAATTTCAAAAATTGTGAAAAATAAAGAAAACTTAGAAACCTACATCGCATCGCCTTATGCTGTAATATTCCAAAAAAGAAAAATAGGATGACAATCTCGAAATTTCCTGAAATGGAGAAAGCATTATACATATACATGGTTTTTACAACAGCGGGACTTGAAAAATATCGTCACTAATGAAATTTTAAAAAGAAAAAATGTTACAATTCTGGTATATTATCGATCATCCAAAAATGCCTGGCAGACGACAAATTTATTTCAGGAATGGTTTTTGAAACAATTTATTCCTGAAGTAACATCGTACTTTACATAAAAAAGTTACCTATCAAAGCTCTACTAATCATCGATAATGCAACGAGTGATGGGACAATTGCAAATGAAAATTTCAAAATTTTGTTTATGCCTCCAAATAGACCCCTTACCTACAACCCCTCGATCAGCACATAATCAAATCTCGTAAAGTCCGTTACCGCAAGCATTTGTTAACAACAGTAGCGTCCCAATTTGTGGACATTAACATTGCTTTAAACAGAATTACGCTTAAAAATGTAGCTTATACTGCAGTGGAGTCTTGGAACGAAGTTCCACAGAGTGTAATTGTAAATGCACTTAAGCTGTACTCATCATCTGAAGACTTTAATTTTAAATCACCAATTGGCCATTTTACAGAAGAGGATGATATTCCTATTGCTAGATTATTCAATTCAGTAATAAGAGAAAATGTCGCAACTGATGATGAAATAATGGAATGGGCGGAAGGACAAAATGACACATGCATGATTTGGATTCCGTCATGAACATGGAACATATCGAAGAAAATTTAGATGAGAGGTGTTCCTCTCATCTAAATTTTATTTGATATGTTCAAATATTTGATAATGAAAAATTTATCAACTCGTTCAATTTAGTTATTGAGTGGTCAGATAGTGTTTGCCTTCCTATAAATCATATTCTCCTCCTAAGAAAAATTCGAGAAAAAGCAGTTCTTCAAAAGTTTGTATAAACATGTTATTACAAAATATGTTCTTTTAATAATAAAAACTCATATTACGTTCTCAACATTTAAGTTTAATTATTTTTTTTTTAATTTTGACTACTCACCTTGATATAATCAACTTTTTTTATAAAGGCAACATTTTTGAAATTTTGTTGTCAGCCAAGTTGACTATATCGAATGTTCACTGTACTGCGATACTTGCCTGCCGGCTCGTGTCGCAATTTCGGCCTTTGTGAATAATGGCTATCATTCCTTTCGTGTTCAATAATATAAGATTTTTTCGACATGACTTTTTATCGATGTAGGCTTTCATGGTTCATTTTCATCTGTCATATATGATGGTAATAGCTATGGACTCTATTATTATTTTCATTAGTGTACCATGCCACGTGGATATCGACCAATGTTGATAAAACGGAAATATCGATGATTGTTGATAAATATGCATAGTCAATGATGTAGCATTGCTTAAGAAATTGTATTGTCGTCGAAATGAAGGTAAACTTTTAAAAATCCAAAAATCCATTTTAACTTATTCAATGTTATAAATATAGCTGTATTTTCCAAAGTATTACATATACAGTAAAAATACATATTAATCTTGTCGCAATTGACTCATAAACATGGATTATAGTGGAGATTTGATATAAAATATAAATTTAAGTCGGAATTAACTATAAAGTTGTATTTTAATGATTTTGTTCGTGCTTTTTCAGAAGCATGCTAATAATTTAGGATTAGCTTGCAATTAGTGTATTATGACTTCTACTTTAAAATCTCCACTTTTAATTTAGCAAAAAATCTCCTGTTTGCTTTTAATTTCCCTTTAAATGAGTATATCAATACAATTATAAAAAATTATACCTAGATGAATCTTAATGAGAATATATCTTATAATATGGCTAGTACATGCTAGTACACTCACTTTTATACATCCATGTGCTCACAATTATTACCCAACATATAGTTTTATTTAATTAATTAAAATAGCTGTAATATTTTACAAAACATAACGTTTAAATGCAAATTATCTCAATTAATAATCAGTGGTATTGGTTGGGCAGGTTTTGGCTTTTATTTGTGTGTCAGTACAAAGGAGAAATAAAAATAACAATATTCAAGGTTAGTGGGTTGAACAGGTTGTCCTTTCTTTGGAGCTTTAAGTTGAGGCGCGTGTTTACATTTTTTTTAATTTATTTTTTTAGTACCTACACTGTAGTATATTTAAATAATTAATTATTTATAAACAATTCTTATTTCTTATATCGAATAATTTTCTCAAGGATATTATGTTTTGGTATTTGGTATGTAGGTATGATTTATAGTGACAATTCGAATAAAGGCATGCAATTTTTATATTTTTTACAATATGATCGTATTCAGCTCACTGGAACAAATTGGCGCGAAGTTTGTATTCGTTTTCAATAATATAATTTCTTTGCGTCAGAGATTCACATTTCATTTCGTCTGGCCTGTGGTTTTTATAAGGATGGGGATATTAAATTACTTGGTATAATAAACACGTACACGGTGTCTGTAATGAATAAAATAAAATCAATAATTCAAGTGTCTTTTAGATATTAGAGTTTTAATTTTTTTATTGAGTGAAATAATTGCAACATCTCTGTTCTTAACATACCTTTTTGCTTAAATTAGCATACAAATGATTTCTTGAAATATTAAGTTGACACCTTGGTTAATATGCATAAATGCATTTCATAGTTTTGCATATATGTGGTTTTATAAAAATGGCAGATAAAACCTTCTTTACATACGTAATAACTATCCTTTATTGCCATAATAATAATAATATGGGTAATTAAATCTGTGATATACAGAAACAGAAGCATATAAAAATTAAACATCCTATAAATATTAATGCTCTTTCCATGGTGATTAATGATACAAATAAAACATTTCCTATGTTAATCGTTGCTTTTTTTAGATCGACTGGGATAAGATGGTAGCCCAAAGGTACCGTAGAAATATTTCAATTTGATGCTTTAAATTATTCAAGGGCAAAGGTAGGTCTTGATACTCTCGATGCGTATCCCCGGGTATCTCGGTAGCCAGACAGGTATACACAATAAACTAACAAAACATCAACCGCAACGCGACAGGTAGCCCAATCTGTAAATTAACTTTCATTTATACAAGAGACTTTAAACGCAAGAAGCCAGAGGCACAGGACAAGCTTGATACGATTACGCTTTATGTGTGTCACGGAGCCCATATGCAAATTTTTTAATGGTGACGAGATTTACAAATTTAAATATACCCATACGCACGTTTCCAATGAAGAAAACAAATTCGATTTATTTAAATTATCTTCACGTTTGTAATAATATGTGTTAAAATGTTTTATGTTTCTTCTTGATTTGCATACAATTGTAAATTTTTCTTTGTGTAAATGAAAGCCGGTAGCCGACATATTTTCGCTATTGTCAAAAGATATGATATGGTAGAAGATAAATGGGTAAGATAATTCCAGTTCAAATTTTTTATACATACCATGAATCCAATTTAACGGAAATTTAACTGGACTGCATCTTGTCTTTACGAGTTACTAAATACCCAAAACCTAAAATTGAAGATCGTTTTTTAACACAAATGAAATTTAATGGTTATAAATTAAATTCTGTTCCATTTGGATTGTTTCTATTTTTTCGTGTAGAAAAAAGAAAATCTTTCCGACGCTCAATCCGAGGCTCCTTACTTCGATGAACCTTCTTAATTGTGGGGAACTATTTTATCTACCATATTTTTCCTAAGATTCTAGGTGTATTCTTTTTAAGGCTATGTTAGATTTTCAGTAATTAACTAAAAATTAATACCGGCGAGAAGTTAGCCATAAAGTTTTTTACATGTATTTCTCCATAAGAAGAAAAATCATTATAACTTCTTTATTTTACATTTTATAACAAAACTAATTATTCCACTGGAAAGCTCAAAGAAATATCTATATAACAGTACTACTGTAAATGCTTGCCTCATAATAATAAATCTGCAATTTGCATTTAATCAGATGATTAAAATATCAAAAACACTTAAATGGGTGTAACTTCTATTAAAATACTCTGACAACTAAAATAAAATAATCAGTAGAATCTGCATTAAATTCCCTACATTCTTATGTATAAGCCACTAATTATTAATTTATTAATTAACCAAAAACAGTAATTTCTGAGTAATTTTTTATTCTAATGGCGCCAAAAAACCGCCCATAAAAAAGTTATTGGTTCTATTTGATAGAAAATTTAATAAGCTTTCCAACGGTATATCACTCATTACTAGCCTCATCACGATAATTAAATATTTAAACTAACTGTTAATTAAATTCGCCGCGAAAACTAAATAATGCATTATGCGCTCTAACTTTTGAGAGAATGATAGCAGAAAAAAACTAAAACCACGTTTGGAATCTATATTAGAAAATGAAAACAATGATGTGTAACACAATGCTAGCCACTAATTATTGACTTTTTAATTAACCAAAAACACAAATTTTTGAGACATTTTTGGTTCTAATGGCTACCAAAAACCGGGCATAAAAAAGTTATTAGTTCGATTTGATAGAAAATTTAATAAGCTTTCCTACTATATAACACATAATGCAAGCCTCATTATGACAATTAAAAATTTAAACTTTTAATTAAATTCGCCACGAAAACTAAATTATGCGCTCTAATTTTTGCGAAAATGATAGCAGAAAAAAATTAAAACCCCTTTTGGAATCTATATTAGAAAATGAGAATAATGATGGTAGCCATTAGAACCAAAAATTACTCAAAAATTATTGTTTTTGGTAAATTAAAAAGTCAATAATTAGTGGCTAGCATTGTGTTATACATCATTATTATCATTTTTTTATATAGATTCCAAAAGTGGTCTTAGTTTTTTTCTGCTATCATTCTCTCAAAAGTTAGAACGCATAATGCATTATTTAGTTTTCGCGGCGAATTTAATTAAAAGTTTAAATATTTAATTATCGTGATGAGGCTAGCATTGGCAAGCTTATTAAATTTTCCATCAAATAGAACCAATAACTTTTTTATGGCCGGTTTTTGGGCACCATTAGAATAAAAAATTACTCAGAAATCACTGTTTTTGGTTAATTAATAAGTTAATAATTAGTGGCTGACATTGTTTTATACATGAGAATGTAGGGAATTTAATGCAGATTCTACTGATTATTTTATTTTAGTTGTCAGTTTATTTTAGTAGAGGTTACACCCATTTAAGTGTTTTTGATATTTTAAGGTAGTAACCTGATTAAATGCAAATTGCTGATATATTATTATAAGGCAAGCATTTACAGTAATAGTATAGTACTGTTATACTGTTATGGCATTGTATTTTATATGGAAATGTAGAGAATTTTATGCAGATTCCATTGATTGTTTTATTTTAGTTTATTTAAAAAAAGTTACAGCTATTTAAGTGTTTTAGATTTTTTAAGGTAGTCATCTAATTAATTGCAAATTACGGATTTATTATTATGAGGCACACATAGGCAGTAGTACTGGAATATAGATATTTCTTTGAACTTTCTAGTGGTATAATTAGTTTTGTTATAAAATGTAAAATAAAGAAGTTATAATGATTTTTCTTCTTATGGAGAAATACATGTAAAAAACTGAGGCTGGAAATTTTATGGCTAACTTCTCGCCGGTAAAATTATTCCTTTAAATCTATTCTTCCTCCAAAAAATTATAATTGGGTTCCTCCAAACGCTAAGGAAAAAGTGAACCTTATCGACTTAGTAATAAGCATATGCTTAATTTATACCCATTAAGACCTGGAGAGGTAAACATTCAAGATATTAGGGTAGTTATAATATCTCGAAATGAAAATCTCCAGTAGTATAATGAATCATAATGAAGTTATAATACAGGGTGTCCCTGAATAATTGTGGCAAATTTTTTATGGTGATAGAGGAAGTGAAACTAAGCATTTTTGACCTATAAAGTATTGTCCGGAAATTCTTCCTTAAAAAGTTATACCAGAAAAAATTTCAAAAAAATATTTTTTAGTAAATAAAATAAATATAAGAGATTAATTTGAAATTTTGACCACAATTTTTTCACATACGGATATACATTTTCGGCTAATAAAAGTTTAAAAATATTTTCAGCGGCGTTACATGTGGGAGGGTCATCAACTTTTTTGGATCATATCTTTTGTTTCAGGGACACCCTGTATTATAACTTCATTATGATTCACCAAACTACTGGAGATTTTCGTTTCGAGATATTATAACTACCCTAATATCTTGAATTTTTACCTCTCCAGGTCTTAATAGGTATAAATTAAGCATATCCTTATTACTAAGTCGATAAGGTTCGGTTTTGGCTTAGCGTTTGGAGGAACCCACCTATAATTAGAATTAGGAATAGATTTAAAGGATTAATTTTTAGTTAATTGCTGGGAGGAAACCTAACATAGCCTTAAAAAATACACGTATGCCCGTTTTCACCAACGATTCCTAAAATTTAGGCAATGCTTAATGCGCTAGTTGCTACGTATTTTTAATTATTTAATAAAAAATACCTAGCAACTAGCACTATGCCTAAGTTTTAGGAATCGTTGGTGAAAACGGGCACTAGAATCTTAGGAAAAATATGGTAGATAAAATACTTCCCCACAATTAAGAAGGTTCATCGAAGTAAGGAGTACCTTTTTAAGGAAGCATTTCCAGACAATACTTTATAAGTCAAAAATGCTTAGATTCACTTCCTGTATCACCACAAAAAAATTTGTCACAGTTATTCAGGGACACCCTGTATATTTACAACCACGGTTGTAAATTGGAAGGAATTATCAACAGGGGCCTCGAGGAATCTTTTTGCTTAGAAGTACCAAAACCTGGTATATGCAAGATTTCAAAAGGAAACCTTGACAATGAGAGTGGCTGGTGGATACCTTCTTTCGCTTCTCGACGTCTCCTATGGAAGCTTGTCATGGATGGACTACCAAGGGAACTCAGCGAAGAAGGGTTTTCCCCAATTAACTATGCATATAACCTGATGGTGTTGGTGGAAGGTAAATTTATTAGCACATTTTAGGGAACTCATGCAACATGCACTTACTGTGTTCAGATGGGCTTCCATGGAAGGAATTAAGGTCAGTCGAGATAAAACACTAGTCCCTCTTGCATGTAAAAGAAACTTAGAACCCCTATACCTCGGTAATATAGAAGTCAGTACGTCCGACGAGGTAAAGTACTTGAGGATAAAAGCTTGCTTGGGACGCACACCTTAAGAAGATTATCAGAAAGACAGAGATTACCCTTGCAGTAAACCTAAGAATTTTTGTATGACCCTTGGGATCTGAAATGGTAGACTGGGTGTATACCAAAAACTTATGAAGATTTTAAATATAGCACGGAGCTATCCAACAGAGCTTTTTGCAACAGGAAATCAGCTAAATTGTTGACTTTAAACATAACTCAAGTAAGAATTGCCACAGGGCACAGGACTACTCACTACTCACAGGACATATGACTGTAAAGCAGCACCTACGAAAAATTGGAAAATTTTAGGGAGACCTTGCTTGCAGGCTATACAACCAGAAACTGCAATTCACAAAAAAATTAAAGACTGAATGTAACATTAACACAGGTGTGGGCACAATAAGCCTCCGGAGTTTTACATCAGACGGGCCCACGGAGGAAGAAAAAAAATCTAAAATACCAGTAAGTTTTCACATTTTTGGAATTTTCACACCAGTAAAGTCTCACCACAGTTTCATTTTTATTTCTTTATTAAATAGTGAACTTGTCAAATGAACTGCGTAGCATGTAGCAGCGGCTGAGTTGCTAAAATGCGATAATCGAAAATATGATTCGTGATCAAGAAAGAATGGTCTAATTTGAATATACAAATAACAAGCATAAATTTCGGTATACATTTAAATTAAACATCACTTCGTCAGTATTTTTAAATTTAACTGTTAATTGAAAATTTTAATACGTGAAACCTTTATCATATTAATAGGCTGATTCTGGACAAAATTAAAGGCCTTTATTCCCAGATTCTGCTCAAATCATTTATGTTTAAAGGCCTTTAAATTAAAATTGTTATATGGGTTGTAATGGACAATTTCTATGGTTACCTTTAATGTTTCTAATTAAAGGCATTAGCCTGTATTCACCGCCCACCTATAAAATATTTGTAGGTGCCTACAACTGTTGGCATATCCCACAACGAAAAATTTGTATTCTGCGACCCCTAGCAACGTTGTTGTGTACAACAAATTTATAGGTACCTAGAACGTTGCCTACAAGGGTTACCTACAAAAGCGATTTCTATTCGCCGCCCACAAAATAGCTTGTTGGCGCCTGCGCAAACGTCAGTTTATCGTGCTTGTGTAAAAGACGGTCTAGGCACCTTTAAATCCTTGTAGGCGCGCTTTTAAGTGAAATTGACAGCTGATCTTTAGTTTTCTAACCTCACTGCTGTTTTTAATTGTTTTTAATTTCGCTGTTGAGTCGTATTAAAATGGATTTTGAAGAGCTTGAAGAAGCTATCGAAGGAGGAGATCAGGTTGATTAACCCACTTAACCTGTCTTACGTCCTCAAGTGCGGGTAGTGCGGGATCATTTTGATCCTTTTTTGTGAGGATGGGGCATTTGTAAAACGTTACAGGCTTAAAAAAGCAACGGTACGCTTTATTGTTGATTTGGTGCGCGAGGATTTAACCCCTTAAACTAACAACCCCTTAAATTTGTCTTCAGAAACAGCAGTTTTAGTAGCTCTACGTTACTATGCCAAAGGGTTCCATCAGATTGAAAATGGTAAGTTACTTCCTTATTTTAACGAATTATTAATGAATTATACATTTCCCTTTCATATAAAGACATTTGTTTTTTTAGATTTATTGTAGAAGCATCATCGGATGGATTAGCCGGAAGAGATGAACTAGTGGATTTAGTTGTAGGACTAGGATTGAATGTCGATGATTGTAAACAAGTGGAGGTTGATGCATAAGTGGAAGAATGTAGAGAAGTATCTTTAAACGTAGTACCAGGAGCAACTTTGTGCCTAATTAAGGAACGCTGGACTGATCTATTTGTAGGAGGATCATTGGAAGTCGTTGGATTGACTCAAACAGATAAAGGAGTGGATGTAGATGCTTAAGCAGAAATTGATGTCGGTTTATCAAAGCTACTGGTAGATAATGATGTTTCTTCAGAAGTAGGCGCAGGAACAATAATTACAGGAATCGAAGGATCTTCTTGCTGATTCTCTTGAATATCACATATTCTATAACATTTTTTATTTCAATTTTATTTACAGTTTTTTTTAATAAAGAATAAAATAAACAAGAAATATTGTTTTATTTACAAAATGCACTGTCCATTTCATAAAAACTACCAAATAGGTTGAATTTATTTGTCAATCTAGATTCGTGGGGTTCTTGAACCACCTCCAGTTGATTCATTTCAAGTTTATATTTTGAAATGACGTTTGGCCTCTGCTTTTAAGCGTTGATAATAGTCTCTAACCGTTTTTAGATCACGGTTAAAACCGAGCCCTTAAAATGTTTTATACTTCATTTCACAGTTACTTTTTATCCTTTTGTTTAAAAACAACTGTTGATTTGTTCTCAATAATCGAGGCATTGTTCATTACGTATACTCTAATATAAAAGACATTTTTTGCTCTCCGAAATTTGCTGATCTTTTATATTTATATTTAGATTTTATTTGTTTTTCTATTTTAATACACTTTTATTTTTACACTTTATTTAATTAACTTTGTATGTATTTTGAAGGAAATACAAGTACACGCGCAATTATTCTTTTTGATTTTAAAAAATCAAAAGCGTTGTGCGCATGCGCGCTGCTAAAAATGGCGTATTATTACAGCGTTGCCAGCTTTATGCCCGCTGTTTGTTGTAGGTAGCGTTTAGACAGGCGGTGAATAACGAACCGAGTTAAATGCTAGGTAACAGTTGTAGGCGCCCACAGTTGTAGGCGCCTACAAGTGACGGGCGGTGAATACAGGCTATTTTACTTTTCTGCCTATTTAATTAGAAACAAATAACGTAACTATGGAAATTGTCTATTACAACCCATATAACATATTTAAATTTAAAGGCCTTTAAACTTAAATGATTTGTCCATAATCTGAGTATTAAATAAGGATATTAATTTCAATACTGTTATTGGAATTTTTTATTTCAATAATCAGAAACTACATTTATTCATATATTTTATTTTATTTCACGTGTATTACATTCAAGCTGGTAATAACTGAGTTATTACCAATGATGTGTTCAAAATTGGGCACTTGAGTTATTTCAAAATTTCGTAAAATGTTGGCGATGGCAATTTTCATAGTCATCACTGCGTTTTTTAATCCTAAGAAACAATTTTAATTGCAAATACCCAAAGGGGTGTCGTGTTTTTGAGTTTTCTGGAAAAAATCTCTCGGGATCAAAATTTTCAGGGTTTGGAAAATATTCGGGGTCATGATGGAAACTCCAAAAAATAAATGTAAGGTTGTTCCTACTGGAATTTTAATCCCATCTAAAAGATAATAAAAAAAATAATACTACTATAAATAAATGTTATTTTTAATAAAAAGTGTTTACCTAATTCCACTTCTTCCATTACTTCTCTTTCAACAAAAGGAACTGTAGTGTAAAATCTTAATGTTTGAAATTCTTGAAATCCTTAACACCTCATTTGATTCATCCAACATTTTTTGTTGTATATCTTGATGTTCTACTAATGAAGAGCAACTAACAGTAAACATAAATGAATCAACTTCTTCAGCAACCTCCTCTTCCTTTAAATCACCTTTATCTTTATCATCCAAAAGAATATCGATGAAATATTTTTTTGATCTAACACCAAAATCATCATTTACCTTTAATTTTTCACCAAAATTTTTCCTTTCTTTCATCCTGGTTTTTATCACATTTCGCAAGGTTTCTTGTATAGTTTTAACCTAACCCATTAGCTTTTTGTAATCTGAAGTCAATTTGAACAAACTTTAGTTTTGTTTATAAAATGAGAAAACTCCCTCCAGTTTTTAACAGCGGTAAAACGTTATCATTGTATTCTAAAGCACCTACTTGCGTGTTCATTTGAGCAACTTGGTTCAACATATTAAAGTGAAAAGCAGGAGTTATAAATTTCTATGCAACCTCCATTTATCGATTGGTACCTTAAAAAAAGTAATTGTCATCTTGGCTTACCGTAGCTGGTAAGTAATCCATCACCAATCCAATATCTTATACTATCATAACCACAGTTAATTTCTTAATATTTGTTTTGGAAGTCAGAATTTGTTCCAACTTATTAAGCTCAGAAATGACTAAAACTAAACGAGAACTCATTCAAAATCTATAAAACGTTCCAAACTGTTTCGATAACCTATTATCGTTTAGAAATATATCTAGAATTTGTAATTTTTTCGATTAAGCGCGTTTAAAAAGTATATATTTACCTGCAATTTTTCTAAGGTGTTCCCTACGATAGGAAGGGGTATGAGAGCCTGATTTTTTTGCATAATTTCATCATATTTTCTTTCTTATGCTACTTTTATCACATAAATAGAAATGAAGATTACGCAAACGAAGTAGATATTAATGATTTTATTACTTCTTTTAGTTTTCTTATTTTCAAAACAATTTTAAGACTAAATTGCATTTTATTAGAATTATTTATTATTTCTAATAATTGTAATTAATGTGTGTTAAATCCATCTAAAAATTAATTAATTAATATTAAGTTTAAAAAACTCACTCTATTTAAAAAACATTTAATGTGCCAAAACGTTTTCGTCAACTAATGTTGACATTATAAATGGTAGTAACGAGAAATACAATCTAATAAGTAATCGTAATTTAAGAGTGATTTCCTAAATAATAAATAGTGGTTTACGTGTTCTAACATATACGCTAGCGTAAACAATATTTATATAATTTTTTATAGAAGGTTTTGAAGTCATTAAACTAAACTTAAACGGATGAAAAAGAAAATCGAGAATGTACAAAAAATATAATGACCTGAGAGTACCTTAGCTTTAGACCCCTCTAATTAAGTCAGCGCAAGGTTGCAAAAGGTTAATATCCACTTAATTGTAGTATAAAGAATTTAATTTATAATTCAGAAATAAAATTGAAAATCGGTCAGAGGAAACTAGAAATATCCTCCCAAACTTACGCGCCCTCTAGCAATTCGCATTAATTATTGGTGATTTGCTTATAATTTGCAAAGAAGCTCCTGAAAAGTGGGAAGGATTTTCTATTCCATGTTTATATCTCTTAATTCTTTTGTGATTTATAAAATTGTATTAATTTTTAGGATTTTATCGTTTTTCTTGTGTGGTAATAATAATAGAAACAAATAAAATCCTAAAAATTAACACAATTTTATACATCACAATATAATTAAGTTGCAATTATTAGAAATAATAAAAAAAATTTATAAAATGCAATTTAGTCGTAAAATTATTTTTAAAATAAAAATTTTACAGTAAGTGATAAAAACATTAATACTTATACAGGGTGATTTATAATGAGATGTAAAAAAGCGTACACATATTTTACATAATATTTGAAACAATAAAATGTTAAGAATTTTTTTCTATTTATAATATAAAACAAAGTTATATTTAAATTCAAAAATAAGAAAAATCGAACTGCTTTTATATTTAAAAGAGAATTTTTTATGATATTTCCATGGAAACAAATATTGTATATGTAAATATTTCTGGTTATTATTGAAATTAGGAAGGTAGATAGAAAAAAAATGCTTAACACTTTATTGTTCCAAATATTATGTAGAATATGTGTAAAAGTTTTTTACACCTCATTATAAATCACCCTGAACACAGGGTATCCCTGAATAACTGTGAGATAAAAGATATTTTTTTAATAAAATAAATATTACAAGAGATATTAATTTGAAATTTTGGTCATAGTTTCTTCCTATAAAGATACATATCTAAGGCCAATAAAAGTCTTAAAAATATTTTCAGGGGGGTTACATGTTACATTTTTTGATCACATCTTTTTTATCTTTACGTTTTTAATAATTTTAAGTTTTGCTTTCTTTCTTTGAAAATTTTTGAAGTGGTATAAGTTTTGAGGAAGCATTTCCGAACAATTCGTTTTAAGTCAAAAATGCTTAGTTTCACTTCCCCTATCACCCCAAAAAAATTGTCACAGTTATTCAGGGACACCTTGTATATTTCATAATGTTGGGCGCATAAAGGTTGGAAATGAAATAATTAATTGGATTTTTTGGCATTTGAGGGTAGGGTTATCACTTTAAAATACTATATGCACTCACATTAGAAGAAATTGTATGTAAAGATTTTAACGGACTAGGAATCTACAATTGGTCCAAATGAAAACTTAGTCTTATAGTCAAGGCCGGATCTAGAAATTTTCTTAGGAGGGACAAAGACAATTTTTGGCGCTCATCTAAAGAACTCGATTTTATCTCAGGATTCTCAGGTTTATATTATTTATCAGTCGAGAGGGACATCATTGGTATATCAGCGCTTTTTGCAATCAGTTTAAAATGCGCTCCCCCGTCGTTTATCTGCTAAAAGATGCGCCGCAAGTGAAACTTTTCAAGGATTTTCTCAATGGGTGCCCGTTTCTATCTTCTGTTAGAAGTACCTTTCTTCATATTAAGTTGCCTCTACTCTCACCCATTGAGGATGATGGTAGTGTTTTCATTTTTCCATAATTTAAGAAAATAGTTTTCACTTGTTTGCATTTATTTTTTCGTTTAATTTGTTCTTTAAATAACTATACATTTGATCCCAGCTAGAAGTAGGACAAAAGTAATCACGATCGCGTATTCTTTGTCCTACTTTCATCTGGGAGCAACTTTTCTAGGTGTGAATAAATTAAGTAGGTCAACAATTTTTAAAAAATGACTTAGGAATTTACATATTTTTTCCACAATTATTGAATAAACGATTCATTACATTTGATTTTTTTAATAAGTAATGTAATTCATTACTAAATTTTTGACATTATTCAATTTGCTCGGACCGTGTGTGGACCAATGAACTAATCACAAAGAGACAGTATTGTCAATATACTATTATTTAAAAGTTTTAGTGGCGTAGTTCCAAAAAGTTGATGATGTAAAAGTAGGGTCTATACTTACTCCTAAAATATCCACCGTATTTTTTCGATATTAGACAATTTTATCTCATTACAACTGTATTAACTAGAATTAGTTAAAAATTTCATCAAACTATAAAAAAAATATGGAATATAAATATACATATAAAAATCTATAAAAATATACAATAGAAATTCCAACACCCAGTAAATAAGAGATTAAGCAAGAAAAAATTATTCTTATCTTTTAACGGAGAATTTGTTAAGGAAACATCTTCTGATTTTTCTCGCATAGGTATATTTAGAAAAATCCTGTATAATATTCAATTCGCTATTGAAAACTAGTTCTATCAAATATATGATCAGGTAAAACTAGTTTTGACTGAACCTCTCGAAATAATGTTGAAGATTCAATTTATTCAGATTTTTACATATGTACTTCGGTAGTTCGACTTTTAACAAGTTAAAACTAGTTTAATCAAACGTCTTTAGGTACTTCTAGTTTTGACTAGTTAAAATAAAACTAGTTTTAACGGCAAAATATACAATTTTGCTAAACGACTTATTTTGTTGAGTTTTACATTATGTCTAAAAAAAACCTTGTATATATAAATTGTACAATTGTCTACAATCTAAACTAGCAGCCACAATTTAAAAATGATCAGAAACAACGTGCAAATGATGCGATCTTATCTCTTATCGGTAAAATTGGATAGTAAAAGTTATTCGTACAATCTTGGTTGATCGTAGCAGATAAAAGTGGCAAATAAAACTCACATAATATGAAACCAAACTCGTTTAAAATCTAAGCCATTTTATTCACCACCTTGGAATCCGGTGAACATCCGCTTACTCACTCAATCTATAAACAAAAAAACACAAGTGTAATTACGATGACATCAAAGAATTTTTTTTAAACTCTTACACATCTTATCTGTTACTTTTACGTTTTTATTGATGGTTTTTCCTTTCTAGTACAATTAAGTTACACATCATTCGATTTACGCTAAATATTTTTATGATTTGACAGAACTGTTTAAAGAAAAATCGATTTTTTAAATTCTTGCCATTAATTTTTTTAATACCAAAGGGGAGAAGGAATTTCAATATATCAAAATAAAAGGATTTATATTTATTTCTTCAAATTATTAATTTCAATAAAGTTGAATACAACTTCAATTGTAGTGTTACATAACAAATGGTAGTTATTTTTCGGGGTAACCCCATTGGGCAAAAATATTTGTGCTGAATCAAAAATAAATTATGTAACCCAGCTATCAGCTGGCTCTAATTCTACAATTAATTCATATATTACATATACATATAGTCGGGCTGTCAGCCCCTTCAACTAACTGTATATAATTGGTGATTAAATACTTAGCTGAAGATTTTTTTTTGGAACATTCCAATTATAATGAAAAATAAAATTATTGTTGAAACATTATACAAAACACAGTCAAGGACCATTTGAGCCTTAATTTACAATAGGTAACCATTTCATTTCAAAAGGTGCTATTGAAATATCAAAACACAGAACTAGCTAAGTACATGAAATAAAGGAGTTATGAAGAGTAATTTTTGAAGTAGGGCTACAGTCGCACCGATAACTAATAAACTACTTTAAATTTTTGTACTAAATTTTGATAGGATTTAAAAATATTTATACTGAGCAAATTCGGAGAAAAGAATTTAAAAATATTAACAGTCAATATACTTTTAAAGTCTCCAAAGTACACCTACTTTGGAGTAAAATTATTCAAAAACCAATCAAGGAATTATGGTAAATTTCTCCGAATTTGCTAACCCATGAAATATAAGTTGTACCAACTGGTACCCATAAATATGCTAAACAAAAATTTCTTTAATAAGTTATTAGTGCAGTACGAAACGTTGTTTTTGCGTAAAAGTAGCCCAATTTAGACGCAGCAACAACAAAAACTGATAAACATAAATAATATGTAGCTTCTAATTTTTATACAAAATACATACATTTTATTTTGCTGCTAAGTAACATAAATAACCCTGGAGGGTGGCGCACAATAGGAAAAATGCCCGAAACATGGCCAAAACCCCTTGTTGTATTCAATTTAATGGAAATTGGTGTATATGTTATTCGCAATAGCCGAAAACGCCCACTGCCCGAATTTTTTACCCACAACGCGTTGTGGGTATATTTATTTACCCACAAGCGAACTAAAACTTTTTCGCTTTAGGTTCTACTTTTGTCCATGTCGGAATGTGGCGTTTTATCGATAGGGCGTCAAAAATAAAATGACATACTTAATAATAAAAATACTTTTATTGGAATAAAACTGAAAAGTATTGTATTTTAGTTCTAAAATAGAAACAAAGTGCTATTTGTTTTTGCACGGATTACTTCTGTGACACTTGGAATTGCATTTTACATTTTTCCTGACACAAGAACATGCTTTCGTTTTGCATACTTTTAAGCAATTACAATGAATGAATCCTTGTTTTGAGCCAGAAGACATCATCGCTTCCTGTCGTACATTCACATGGGAAACTGGAACATCATTTGGAGATAAAAATGTTGAGGGGGATAATTGGAACTCATTCCGACTGAAAAGTTTTTCTAGTTTACAATGTTTTGCACCTAGAACGTACAAATCCAAATCAGTTTTTTCCATTACAACAGCTACAATATTACGAGGAGCCAGGCGTCCACGATCAACATCCGGTATAGTTACCAAAACATTATCACCTACGCTAGCTGGAGGGAACTTGCGTTCCGATTGATCAAGCATTTTTTTAGCTTGCTTTTCCAATCCACGCTTACAACCTTTTCTTTCGATGTCAACTACTCTTTTATTTCCACAAAGATTGCATAGTGGCACATCATTATTAGGACTACAGGTCGCATGAAACTGTTCATTGCATTCAATACACACATTTTCTGGGATGTACAAATCATTACAGATATTACATTTATTCATCTCTTCATTTTCGATCACCATGCTTCTGTTTTTGCTACTTACTTGTGTTTCATTTTCAAGTTCTTCATCAGAAATTTCAGAATCCGATTCTTCATGTACCGTATTTGCTTTTTCCAAAGATTGTTTTATCAAACTCAGTTGTTCTTCAAGCTGCTCTTCAGTCTCAATTTTGTTTATGATGGATTTGTTTAAGCATGTATCCAACAGTCTATTTCGTTGTAAAGTGCCAAACAATGCTTCGTATGGTGTTCATTTTATGCCTGTATGGAAACTGCGACTTTTTGTGCTCTGAATAATACGAAGACCTCTTGCCCAATTATTACAATTGCTGTCTGACATCCAAGCTATAAGGCTATCTCGTACATCCTGTTTGGCTCGCTCAACCGAACCCTGGCTTTGAGAATGCCGAGGTTTTCCATGGACCAATTTGATGGCTGACCAACTCCGTGCTAAGTTTTCTATGACCTATATACATATATATTTTCCAGGTCGCTAATTTCAAACTTAACATTATTCTATAAAATTACAAAATGGAGGATTTAGAAAAAAAAATATTTTTTCTTAAAAAATAATTTATTATGCTGAAAGTCAGTACGGGGAGCATTTGAGGTTACTGATTTCAAATTTGATATAGTTTTATGTGAAAAATATAGATGTAATGATTTCAGTCATCACTTTCATCATCAGGACTTTCTATTGTTTGATTTGCAATTTCAATTTTGTATATTCCAATTTCTGGCTTTTCCGCTTCCGATGACAGGGATTTCGCGGGAAATTTATGTAGAATTGAATTGAGTTTTTAATGTAGTTATTGTATACTTCATCTACTTCTTCAAATATTTGTCTTATTGGTATATGTACAGGAGCTGGCATAGGAAATAGGTATAATAACAAAGATACAGTTGTACAAATAGGCGAGCTGTTTCTAAGCAATATTCTTCTATTTATTTACATCAATCTGAAAACCATACGAAATTACTTGCAAAATTATAAATGTATCACCTTTAAAATAAAGTTTCATCAACGAAGTTACCATTTTTATAGAAACGACGATTATTTCCATCATTTGTATCTTCGTATCTAATTTATTTAATATGCAAGATGCGCATAAGCCACACAAAAAGTCATATCCACACGTGCAAACTTCCAGTTCTCTAAATTGCCTAAATTGTTTGGAAGTATTATACAGTGAGCGGCAAAATTATGGAATAAATTCAATAAAACTAAAACCATAGGTTTTTCAAAAAAAAGTTTTGAATAAAAGTTGTTTGGTTTAAAGGTAGAATCACTAAACATATTTTTATTTTTTATTTAAAATTTGTTTTCAAGGTCATTTCAAGGTCAACATTGTTTTTTTAAATGCAAACCTATATTTTTTCTAAAAGAAATTTACAGCTCTTTAAAAAATAAGCAACTTTTATCTAAATCGTTTTTTTATACCATTTTTAGTTTTAAAGTTATACCGAGTTTAACATTTTGGATCGTAAATTTTTATCCCATTGAAATCAAGTGTACTTTACCTTAAAATGTAATTATGTGATGACGTCATCATTTTGAAATAGCAACAACATTTTTTCTGCTTCTTAAAGGATGTTAAAAAAGCATTTTAATACTAATAAAAACTGAACTAAATACAGTTAATAAAAAAATAATGTAATTCATATCAAACCCATAATTCTATTAAATCAGATGTTCAAATTGCCATCCACCGGCCTCTTGACAATAGGCAAACCGATAACCACATTCTTCTTGAACATTGCGAATGACTTCGGGACTTATTCTACGAATTTCGTACCTAAGTCGATCTTTTAAATCCTCTAGATTTTGTGGCTTGTTTAGATAGACTTTGGATTTTAAATATCCCCACAAGAAAAAATCAAGGGGTGTTAGGTCAGGGGACCTTGGGGGCCATTCCATCGGTCCTCGTCTGCCAATCCACCTCCCAGGAAAGTAGGTGTCTAAAAACTCCCGTACTGGACGTGCAAAGTGTGGAGGTGCACCATCTTGTTGAAACCAGATGTTAGGATTTGGTAAGTCAGGATCATTTTCATTCGGAAATATGTTTGCTAGGGCAGGTACAAGATCATTTCTTAAAAACTCTAGATACCTCTGCCCCGTGAGTGATTCTTCAAAGAAAAAAGGGCCAATTATTCGATTGTCAACTATGCCTGCCCAAACGTTAAGTTTTTGAGGGTATTGAGTATGATCCTCACTCATCCAATGAGGATTCTCTCTGCTCCAATACCGGCAATTTTGTTTATTCACTACGCCATTTTAGGAAAAAGTGGCTTCGTCCGAAAAAACGATTTGGCGAAGGAATTGTGGATTGCGGTTACATAAATCCTGCATATTTTCACAAAATTGCATCCGGCGATCGGGATCATCTTCATTGAGCTCCTGGACTAGTTGTATTTTATAAGGATGGTACTTTTCTCGTTTTAAAAAACGTAATACAGATCGCTGACTGATTTCATTATCTGCTGCAACTTGTCGAGAACTACTATGAGGATTCTCCTCAATACTTAACAAAATATCAATTTTAACATTTTCCCTAAGTTTAGCAGGACGCCCGGCATTTGGAATATGTTTAACATGTCCAGTTTCTCTAAATTTTTTCTCGATTTTACTAACCGTGGATTGGCTGATAGGTCTATCTGGATACTTTGCATTAAACATAGTGCATACCTCTTGCTGAGTTCTGGTCTTATCTCCGCATCCAACGAGAATCAAAATTTCAATCCGTTGAGTTTCATTTAAGCGAGCCATTATTTTATTTGCTTACGTTATTGCAAGGCGATTAATAAAAATGATATTATTAAATTTAAGCAAACGCTGGTCGAGCCAAAAATCATGCCTTTTGTAAAATCAATCAATTTAATACGATTGAAATTCATTATACAACATACAAAAAATTTCAAAAGTGTATTATTTGTTTATTGTTTGTAATGCTAATGTAGATTCTTTCACATTTTAAGTCCCACTTGGCTTTAATCGGACAAAATAGTTATGCAATGGGATAAAAGTTTACGATCCAAAATGTTAAACTCGGTATAACTTCAAAACTAAGAATGGTATAAAAAAATGATTTAGATAAAAGTTGTTTATTTTTTGAAGAGCTGTAAATTTCTTTTAGAAAAAATAGAGGTTTGCATTTAAAAAAACAATGTTGACCTTGAAATGATCTTGAAAACAAATTTTAAATAAAAAATAAAAATATGTTTAGTGATTATACCTTTAAACCAAACAACTTTTATTCGAAACTTTTTTTTGAAAAACCTATGGTTTCAGTTTTATTGAATTTATTCCATAATTTTGCCGCTCACTTTATATTGTACATTGGCCAAGGTAGCATCTTTGAATTTTGACTCAAAGAAGTACAAGTTGGTCATGGTTTTGGGGTATTTTTGCCAGTTTGCAAGGGCGGTAAAATGATCAATGTGCATTTCTACTTAAAAATGAGAGGATGGTTCCAGTTTTAAACTTTTAATATTCATAAATCAGTTGGGTAAATTTTTTATAGTATTCGAAGAAATATAGGCGAAAGATCTTGAGGTCTCACCCAATCATATCGACGATCAACTTTTTAATTGATATTCTAAATAACCTTATTTTGACCACAGTAGTTTTTCGTTGCGTGTCAAATATAAAGGTTTCTTCAAAAATATGTGGACACATGCTTAAAAACACCCTGAGAATAAAATGTGAGAAAACGTGAAATTTGGGATTTAATGTCTTAACATTCATAAGACACCCAAGTACATTTTTTAGTAGCTTAACAAAAAATGTGATAGGTATCAATTTTAAGGCGACCTTAAGTCTAAAGCCTCACCATTTTTATATACACGTAAGGTTCTGAGAAACACATTACCTATAAAAATAAAAAAAAATAATATTCTACAAAAAAATGAAAAGTTGTAATTGGCTTTGGTTATATTTCTTACCTACAGCGTTTATATTAAAAGTAGGCTATGAAATTAAATTTACATTATTTTTTTAGATCCATTGCGAAATTTGAAACAATATAAATTTGATAATTTCGATTTTTGGTTTACGTTAAATGTAGAACACATGTGGGAGTTTGATATTCCTTTCGACTACTGTATTTGAATTATGTATTTGAGTACTTGTATAAAGTATCTTAGGGTTTTATTAAGAAAAATTAGAGTCAATACATTCTGTGGGAAGAAAATAAACTGGTGTTGTTTTTAATTACATGTTAAAAAAGTCTTATAGTTTGCTAAAGATTTATTAAAAAATAATTTAAAAATATGGCAAGTATGATAATAAAACTCCTAATGAGTTTCCTAAAAAGGCAGGAGAAATAATTTTACGGCAGGTTATGAATAAATTTCTTTTCATGAGTAAGTCGATTAGCTTACACATAAGGGGTTAACTGAAAAGAGAAGTAAGACATGGATGTTCAGTGTATTCGGTATTATCAGGACTGCACCGAACGGATTCTAAAACGGGTTTCCAGCTCATTTTTTTCCTTTCTGTTTCAAAGCACTACACTTCTTCGGCCAAGGGCCTGCAGCTAAGAAGAGATCACCATTTCACAATAATTTCTTTGTTCGATACGTACTACACATACAATGTTAATAATGGGGATATGATTACAATAATTCCGTGGATAAAATTTTCTGTGTTTTATTTTAGTGTACGCGGCTAATTATTGCTGCAGACATTCTTCACTTGTAGGTCATTTCAAAACAATTACGTTCGTTGTTGCATCAAACCAGACTGGCAGTAAAAACAATATTTCTTTTTAATGACCGCCAATTATATTTTCCCTGGAGTTGTATTTTGTAATTAATTATTTTTAAGTGCTTTATTTGTGGAATTATTTAATTTGCAATTTAGAGCCGAGTGTGATTAAGTTGCGAATTGTTAAGATGCACAAAGTCAAGCAAACATCAACGTAACATTTATTATCGCTTTTATTCCTACATAAAAATAAACACCTGTTTCGCTACCGTGTACTCACAATACCGGTAATAACTCATTGTACTTACATGCACTTATTAAAATGACTCATGGTCATTATTAATAAAAACAACCTCAACTAAAAACTTAAACTCATCACCTCGCCTTTGTTATACAAACGCTATTTTTAATCTATGATCTACGGTCTACCATCAATTACATAACACGGATGAAGAAAGGCTGAAATATAGTACTCTTTTTTTTATAAAAAAAATAAAAAATAATCCCTTTCCATACAATTCTTCATCCGGGCCACACAATAGATAATAGGCAATGGACAAGGGTTGGAAACATGAAATTATTTCAATTAATATTTCAGAAAAGCTTTCCAATGCGTTCCATGTCCACTTAAGAAACGCCCGATTAAAATTAATAAGCAGAAATAATTTAACAATTATTTTCACTTGTAAATCAAAATAATTTCTTGCGATGATTTGGATAATTTAATAATTTGAACAAAAATTTTTTTTTATTTGACTTCTCAATATATTTACAATCTTTAGTAAATTACAATAAGTAAATGCTGTGATAACAAATAATTAACTTGGAGAGAGCAGTCCTATGCATGCTTTCTATTATATTCTGATTTTATACATTATATAAAATTGATTTAATTTTGGGTTACTACTTTAAAATCTTGACGGTAAGTCACTGGGTCTTGCTGGTATCCTCATCAGGGTGGGTGCTAGTATATTAGGGTGTAGTTGTTGTCTCTCTTCATATTTTTGAGCGGAATTAACTATTTCTTCCTTAACAGTTGGTATTCGGAGGTCGTGCCTGATGATGTTATTTGGAACATACCAAGGTGAGTTTGTTATCATACGGAGGACTTTGGATTGAAATCTTTCCAGAATCTCGATGTTGGAGACTGATGCCGTTCCCCATAGTTGGATCCCATAACTCCAGATTGGTTTCAAGATGGTTTTGTATACTAGGGCCTTATTTGCAATTGTGAGCTGTGATTTGGTCCAATAAGCCAGTATAGATTCTGTAGTTTGATACCAAGTTCCTTTCTTTTTGTTAAAATGTGTTTTTTCCAGGTCAGCTTATGATCCAGGTGCATACCTAAGTATTTAACATCTTCTTTTTGTTGAATTTGTTTGTTATTTAGTGAAACTTAGAAAAAATAATAGTAAAATTTTTTATTTATAATAAAGTTGGATAAAAGGAACTATTTTTATTTCTTCAAATTAAAAAAAAAAGAAATTATTTTAACTTGCTTTAAACATTGAACATAATAGATTAAACATTTATTTTTACAAATCAGAGAAATTATACTTATTGTTAGATACTGTAGGAATATTCTTAATGTTCATAACGTTTCTATTTGTTCATAACACCATGGTATTCGTGTAATACCTATTTTTAAACGTCCTGTATAAATTTAAAAATATTTATTATCAGTTCATTTTAAACTAAAGCAAGTACAAAACAAATCAGAAATTTTATATTTTTATATATTTTAATAAAAGTTAGTTAAAAGGAATTTATTTTTATTTCTTCAAATTAATAAAGATGTACCAAAATTCAACCGATAAATTTTGCTATTATCAAAAAATAATTATATATATATTTATGGGTCTATCATCACTCGTTTTGTTGATATTTGCCATTTAAGAAAAAGAAAAGAACAATTTATGAAAAATCACTGCTCTTAAACAGATGAACATTTTGTGTTGAAATTTTGTCAAAACATTTTCAACATCATCTAGTCTACAATTATCATGTCAAATTTATGTTTGTGATAATTTTTTATCAGGGTGCCTTATGAAACGCAAATTGAACAATTCAACGAAATTTTCAAACGGAACACCCTGTATATTTTAACATCATTCGATGACATTTTTTACAAGCTTTCTATTGATATAATGCTTGTATGGTCGCTTATCAATGGTTTAGGAGACATTAATATCCAAACTGAGAAACAGTGAAAAATAGACAAAATAGCACTCTTGATAATTTGTTTGAGGATTTTTTTAATTTGCCTAAGACTTATTTGTGTCTTTCTCTATTTTGCTTTTTTGATAATGTTGTTATATTACAATAGCAGTTTTTGTTGTTTTACCACTCAATAAAATCGAAACTTGCAATTATCAATTTTGGTTTTCTAAATCTTAGTATGGTTTGAAAATTTAACAACTGATGTTACCAAGGAAACCCCTATGTTGTTGAATTTCGTTTTTACGCTCTCTTCTGATAGCTAGAAGCGGATCTCTTTCAGCTTCACTAAGCTCTTACTGCATATTTACCACTTTTTCTTTAGAAGAGTTCACTATTTTGGCTTTGTTATTATCAAAAGTACCGAAACAGGCGTTAACACAAAATTCAACAAAATTAGGGTTTATCAAAATTGATTATTGCAAGTTTCGATTTTATTTTTGTTATAAAACAATAAAAACTACTATTGTAATAAAACAACATTATAAATAAGCAAAATAGAGAAATAAATATT
This sequence comes from Stenus bimaculatus, assembly GCA_963971135.1. Lineage (NCBI taxonomy): Eukaryota > Metazoa > Arthropoda > Insecta > Coleoptera > Staphylinidae > Stenus > Stenus bimaculatus. Next base: position 63,061,387 of record OZ020180.1, on the reverse strand, counting down.
AGGCAAATTAAAAAAAATCCTCAATAAAATTCATCAAGAGCGCTATTTTGTCTATTTTTCACTGTTCCTCAGTTTGGATATTAATACCTCCTAAACCATTGACATGCGACCATACAACAATTATATCAGTAGAAAGTGTGTAAAAAATGGCATCGAATGATGTTAAAATATAGAGGGTGTTCCATTTGAAAATTTCGTTTAATTGTTCAATTTGCGTTTCATAAGGCAGCCTGATAAAAAATTATCACAAACTTAAATTTGACATGATAGTTGTAGACTAGACGATGTTGAAAAATCAACCCAAAATGTTCATCTGTTTTAGAGCAGTTATTTTTCAAAATCTTTTTTTGGCTTAAATGGCAAATATCAGCAAAACGAGTGAAGATAGACCGATAAAAGTTTATACAAAGTGTAATTATTTTTTGATAAGGAATCGAAAAATGTCATAATATACTGGGGGTTCTATTTAAAAAACATAACTTTGGTTCGCCATCTTGAAATGGGCACCTTGTAACCCGGTATATTATTAAAATATGTATTTTGAAAATGACCGCTTAAAAGTATTGTAAAATTGCTCCCAGCTGGAAGTGGAACAAAGAATACGCAATAAGGATTACTTTTGTCCTACTTCCAGCTGGGATCAACAGTACATTCAATCGAAAACCTCATGTCGATATCTTTTTTCATTTTAGAATAATCTTACTTGGAACATAATTCATAACTTCCGTATTTAATCTTTTTGAGAAAATCGCTAAATATTAATGACGTCACTGGCGAAAAATTTTAAACTTAAAATTAATTTGTAATATTAAATTTTAAAGGTTGGTTGCTGCATAAGATTTATTTTGACCGAATTCAATAAATGGTAAATGGTGTAAACTTAAAATTTTATTCTATTTTTTTATATCATCGTAACAGTGACATGAATGTCTATCAAAAACGAGTAAAAAAGTGGGGGTTTTCATTTAAAGAGATCTATTATGACGTCATTGCTAAATCACCAGTGATGTCATTAACATTTTTATTATACCATGAAATGACGTTTTAAAAACTAAAATTAAACTGTACGAGCGATTATCTCAAAAAATTTAAATACGGCAGTTACGTATTTTGTTCTTTATCATCACTTGGTATACAACAGTAACCTATAATAGCTGTAAATTTAGTTAAAGTTTTCACGATCTTAGTTTTTGTCAGTGCAACCAAGGGGGGGAGGGGTTCATGGGCTCATATACAATATAGACACCTCTTGCAGATGCAGATTTCTCATAATCAGATTCGAGAAAATCTGGTCTATGTCATAATTTTTTATTCCAGAATTGTCTTAATAAAATATTATTACAGAAATCTTTGACAAAATGTTGAAAAAAACAAAAGACCAATTGAAAATGTTTTTCTTTTTTCAGTTTTGGAATTATTTCTCAAAAAATACTAATTGAATTCTATAATACATTGAGTTCTGAATTATTTTCCTTCATTTACTAAATAGTTATCAAATTTTCACATTCAACTTCTATCTACAGGTTTTCTGAAATTTTTCTATTAATTTTTGATGATCGATGATGTTGCAATAGATTTTAAGTTCCTACTTCTTTTCTTCATTTACCAAAGCACGAAAAAAATGATTCAAATTTGTTTTGTTTTAAGTTACAATCTATAAAAAGCATCCAAAATTGTTTAAGAAAAATCATTAAAGTTGACACCTGTTATTTTAAAATTGTTATGATATAGTTTAAATCATCCTTTTCCAAAGTGCAAACCAATTATTTTATAATTTGTTTGTACAAAGTCTTAGCCATTTCTTTAAAGTGCAATTATACATATATCATATATTCCTCTATTAAAAATACATAGATTTTCAAATGCGGAATTAGCACACACGCATCTTGCATATGGAGCAGCCCGCATATTTAGTACATGATATTTTAAGTAAATTAGCTAGCCTACTTTGAAGTTGTTTAAATTCATATTTTTAGCTAAAAATTATAAAATCTACTTTTACTCCGAAATGAAGCACCGGACCGACATACAATAAGAGTACCTTTTCTGTAGAACATTGATCAGGGATTATTTTAGTACTTTTAAAGTTATCAAAAACGTAAAGAAACAAAAGATATGATCAAAAAAGTTGATGACCCCCCTTATGTAACGCCCATGAAAATATTTTTTAAGCTTTTATTGGCCGAAAATGTGTATCCTTATGTGAAAAAACTATGGCCAAAATTTCAAATTAATATCTCTTATAATATTTATTTTATTTACCAAATTTTTCTTTGAAAATTTTTGAAGTGGTATAACTTTTTAAGGAAGCATTTCCGAACAATTCGTTTTAAGTCAAAAATGCTTAGTTTCACTTCCCCTATCACCTATCACCACAAAAAATTTGTCACAGTTATTCAGGGACATCCTGTAGAAGTTAAAAATTATTATCTTATCTTTTTTTAGAAATAAACAAAAAGTGAAAAAACATTGCTAAAATTTCAAATCCAATTCATAGGCCGGATTTTGTTTTGTTGGCGAGTTTTATGAACTCGCCAAATCGTCATCATTTTCCGCCAATTCGTCATTATTTATATTGTTATCTTCGCCTAAATGATGACGTTTTGGCGAGTTTTAGAATCCGCCGTAGAAACAAAATCCCACCTCATGTCCTTATAACTTTAACTTTGGCTCTGTTGTGTTAATCTCTGGTAGGACTAATAATGTTATTGTGCTGACGTTTCGCCTTTTATTTAAAAGCTTCTTGAGAGCTAAGACAATTAAAAAACAATTAACATTCAGATCACTTAAAAAAACAAACAAATACGAAAAACAATACAATTAAAACTAAAAAAAATACAAATAAATTAAAGGACAACACAATTATTTGGACTGCTTCAATTAAATATGACTATTATGTCACTATTATCTTGACAATAAAGATTCTTTAAAACCTGAAGATGGGATAAAATTATCCCGAAATCGATAGTTTTTAAATTAATTTATACAATACGTATAAATAATAAAGTTGGACTAAAAGAAAATAATAATAGCAAGTTTTTCTATTTAAAAAAAATACCTCAATAACTCAGTAGGTATTATTATTAGGCATTCTTTGGCAAATAACTATCCAAATCATTTTTCTCCACAATACAAGAGGAACAAAACAAAGGTTTAATTCTATCGCTATACAATTGAGCTTCCTACAATTAAGCACCTCGTTTTTTTAACCAAATTTTAAGTAGTGTTAATTTTATTACATTACCTAATTATTTTAAGCGTAATTATTGCAGTTTTTTCATTGTCCATATTTTCTAACTACTTTAAAACATGACTTTTCTTTGCTATAGTGTTCTGTTATTACTATTATTTTTATATTGAATTTTTTGTATTTTTAATAAAAATTTTAAATTTTAACTAAACATATCGGAAACCTACTTTTTATAAAATAATATGTAATCATTGTTTACAATAACAAATTTTATCATCGAACAAACATAAGAATTATTTACAATTTTATTACTAATTCCAATCAAGCAGTAATGATTACTCAATAATCTCAATACACTATCTTGTCTATTAGAAAAAAAAACAATTTTATTTAAATGGATCTAATTAAACTAGTTTCTAAGAGTGTCGTAATTATTGTAGGAAAAATAACAAAAAAATGTTTTTAAATTTTTAAGTAGACCAAATAGTTTCACTTTTTGACCTTATTTTTAAATTCGTCTATTGATACTATTAATAAGAATAGTAAATATTTTATATTATTTAGCAATGTTATGTTTTAAATTTATGTATTGGTCTAGTTAAAACCAATTTAAAACTATTTATAGTTGAATAATCTTTTTTCTTTAAGTGATGGTTAACATTTAACATGTAGGATTTTTTGTGTTCTAGGATACATACCCCCTGCACAAATGCCCCCCGGACATTTACTCCCCGTGCAAAACCCCCCTGACAAATAACCCTCATAAAAATAACTACCAGATATTTTTAAAATAATTTTTTATTCACGTACGAATAAATCTGTTAAAACATGTAATTACTAAACTAATTTTCTTGCAAATTATGTTAAGTTCTAAATCACCATTTACAAATTTTCGTGCTTAGATGATTTTTAGCTACATGATACATTTACAAAAAAATAATAAAAAACTTGACCTCAACGATAATAGCCACCTCAATGTAAATTATTTGAATCGAAAGTGTAGTCCTACGAAACGAAAAATACTGAAAAAATGATATTTAGAATGATATTTAGATATTTAGGCTATTAAAAAAAAATATAAAAGTTCACAAAAGAAAACTAAAAACCAAAATCGATATTTCTCATACTATGTATAATATACATATTTAATTACTTACATATACATACATTAATTGATTAAATTAATTAATTAAATTATTTAATTTACTTCAGTCAAGTATTATTCAAACAAATCGTCTTAGTCTAGAGTTACTTGTGATTATTCATTTTAAGAATTTTGGGTTTTTTGTGTAGTAATCAAACTTTGTTCGATACCCCGCCTCCAAAGGCCATAAAAGGCAACTTTTGTTATGATCGGGAGTTTGTTCTTCTCAAGTTATTAGTTTAGTTGCCTTTTATTTCAATCTGATAGCGGGAAAAAGCTTCCTTATTGAAAACTTTTTTTCTTCCTAAAGGTCCTTACACGTACAGACGAGACGCAAGCTGCAAACCGCACAGAAAACTCAGCGTTTTACGGATTGCTACATGAACGCTCTCATTTGATTACATAGAACCTGCGTTTTCTACGCGTTTCGCAGCTTGCGTTTCGACTGTACGTGAAAGGGTCTTAAAACTTTTTTAAAACCTTTTTGTGTTTAGAAGTTATAAGACAAAATGCATGTATGACTAATTCGTGGGTTCATAAAAATTCAGCAAAGAATACAATACAAAATAACGAATACAAAAAACGTAATACAGGCCCAGACATATTTTTTATTACTCAATAATTCTACTCGGGCATACATAAATATGAATTATTTCATTTTTTGAAAATAAACACTTCCAATTGTTTCGTTATGCTCCAGATTTTATTTGTGCACGTTTAGAACAATTATTAAATAACTTGACAGTGGCGTCAAATATAAAAAGTAGAGGTAGGTAAGTCAATACCTCCGAAGAAACTGTACCCTAAAATTTAATTTGAACATTCGCAGTTTTATTCACTGACGATTGGCAAAAGACAAAAGTGTGCTCTGTACAAAATTGGCTTTAAAAATAAAGATGTGTTATGTTAAAAAAATTAAGGATCTTTAACCTGGGTATTTTGAAAATGGAGGACTTTAGCGAAAATACTTTATTTTCACTTTTTATCTTAAAATATGTCAAAGAATCTATTCGGTACACGGACACATGGATAGTCGAAAACAGCCTGTAGACAAAGTGTTATAGTACCTAAGTATGCAACAAATAGAAAAAAATATCGTTATCTTACTTATTTTTTATGAAAATTGAAATGTTATTTCCTCCGGAAGGGGTGAACCGACATAAAACTTTTTTTCGGCTTCGTTCGATTGCGACCGATTTTTAGTATGACGTGTAGAATCGAAAACAGAAAATTTGAGTCCGATTTGTCCAAATCGATCTTTTAAAACAGCCGGGTTATGGCAAAAATCGTTTTTAGACGTCAAACGGCGCATTGGGTATATTTTCAAACGAATTTTATAAATTTCAGTCTCGTCTTAAGACGATAGTCGGCGAAATTTTGTGAGCGTAAAATGTGACTCTACGGAATACCATTTTTTAGACAAACCAGTAAATGAAATTCTGTTTTTTTTGTAGTAGTAGTTCATTAATACTTGGCATAACATGTCTATTATTTTGTTTTTGTATTTTTTATTGAATTTTTAGATTTATAGACAATCAAATCTGACCTAAAAATGAGCAAGTTTTGCTTGCTGTTTTAAACCTTATACTCGATATAATCGGAAAAACATAATAACACTTTTGTGAAGTTGTGTATTTAGATAAGAGAAAATTTTACAAATCTCAATTTGAAGGTCCCTTGTTAAAGAAAAATGGTATTTTCTAGGACCAGGTTTTTTTAAAAGTGCCAATTTTACTGCTGCCGTATGAGTATTTGGTGTGACTTACAAAAACAAAACCAGAAGAAATTGGTAGCCACAAGACTCTTCTGTGTACCAAAAAAAGAAATTTTAAAAAAGCTTCAATAGAAAAAAAATTATGAGCAAAACCCCAAATATCAAGCGAATTTCAAAATCAAGCGCTCGCATTTGCCGACTATCGCCTTAAAGGGGTATTTCTGTTTTATAACCGGAATTTTCGGTTCAAGGAAAGGCTTTCAAAAACGCTATCGAAAAACTCGATTTTTTTCGCGGTTTATTTCAGGCGTTCGCCGCGCCGACTTTGAAAAATCGCAGCCCCACCTGGCTTGAAATCGACACGACGAAATCGGACCCCTTTTTCCCACATCTTTATTTACGAGAATTAGAAGTTTTAACTTCCTAGGTCAATCCGGCAGCGAGAGCGAATTTTTTTCTAAAACGCCAAAATGACGCGTTTTTTTGAGGAAAAACAGTAAAAAATGGGATCTCTATTTTGACACTTGTGCCGTTGGGAAAAAACGAGGGCCGGGAAAGCGGAAAAATTTTAGTTCATGAAGTGTTTTGATAGGAAAATTTTGACATATGAAAATTTTATTATTGACCCTGTTTGTACATATTAGGTGGGTATTGAATCATATAATTTTCAAAAAAAAATAAAAAAAACTATTATATGTTTTTGCTTACAAAATGATAAAAATAAAAAAGTGAAATTAATGTGGTACAATTTAATTTAGATGATAATTTACATATATCTTCAAAAAAAATTCAAAATTTTTTTGTTTTTAATATTTTTTTTTGAAAATTATATGATTCGATACGCACATAGTATCTATAAAGAGAGCAAATAATAAAATTATTGTACGTCAAAATTTTTGTATCAAAATACTCCATAAACTAATCAAAACTCCCTAGCCTTAATCCAGCGGCGTCAAGAATTATTTTTCCAAAAAGGGTAAAAACAATCTATTAATATTGGCGCGTACTACAATTTTATGGGAAGTGTATCTTGAAAACAGGACCGAAAATCGCTACACGCGACGTCAAAGAGAATTTAAAAGTTCTCGTGATTATAAATTTTATTGGCCTAGGGACTCAAACTGACCCTCCAAAGTCAAAATTGTGTTTTTAACTCCCCACTATCAAAATTATCGCTGTAAGGTAACGACACATCGCATCGTCGAACTAAAATATGCGATCGAAACGGTTTTTTAAGCACTACGACAACACGTGAGGGCATTTTTTAATTTGATACAAAAAATCTACATCTCACTTTTCTACGAAAAAATTGCTTTGAAATGTTTGATTAATCGGAAAATAATTAATTTTGGGGGAATACTTTTTGAGAAAATTAAGAAAAACGAAAATTTGGGGAATAAAATGAAAAAAAAAGTGTTTGGGACTTTTTTCAAGAACGACCCCCTAAATGAGAGATTATTAAAAACCGATTAATATTTCTTTGAAACCAGTCCGAGAAACCCGACATTGTTGGAAATCGCAGGCATTGTTCTACCACTTTAGCTCGCAGTTACTTTAAAGTTTCATAGCTTATTTAAAACCCTTTTAGGTCCTCTTTATTTGTTCCAAAGATGAACAAAAAAAAATTAAAATTTTTGAAAACATATTTTTGCTCAAGATTACAACTGACAAAAAATAAGCAAACGGTAATAGTTTTCGACAATAATTTTGGAGATTTCACGAAATAATTTATTTAAGCTTAATCATAACTACAGGTCGTTACATACAGGGTGTCCCCTTCGAGGTTCACCAAACGTTAAGGTTAGAAAGTAGAGCAAATTTTATCAAGAAAAAACCAAAAAAGTAGGGGTCTGTCTTTACGGTTTAAAAGTTATAGGGGTTTGAATTTGGCAACGCCCGTTTTTGCCAGAAATCAGTAAATGATCAATAGCTGCTTAAAAACTTAGTAAAAAGATTTAAAAGAAAAATAATTTTAAAGCTGAAGGTATCCTCTTTCCATTAGTAACAATGATAAAACACAAATCGTTTATCAAGTATTTAAAAAAATCGAAAGGAAAAAAAATCCAGAAAAAATAGTTTTTTAGCAGTTTTTAAGATTTTCTCCAAGATGTGACCCATTAAGGGCGTGGTTTTTTTAATTTTCTGAAAATTAGTTAAATTCTCTAGAAATTATGATAAATTTTGAAACCCTAACTCTTTTTATGCACTCACTAGAGCCTTCTAAACTTACTCCTATGAGAATTGATTCTAAGCACAGTTAGTTACAATTGAAGTGCGCCTTCATTTTAGTTATTATTTAATAATACAACTGTTTCAAAAGCCAAAAAAAATTAACTTTTGCTTATAAAAATTGATTATTAAGCAACTATTGATCATTTACTGATTTCTGGCAAAAACTGGCGATCCCAAATTCAAACCCCTGTAACTTTCAAACCAAAAAAGATAGACCCATTCTTTTTTGGTTTTTTCTTGATAAAATTTGCTCTACTTTCTAACCTTGACGTTTGGTGAACCACGAACGGGACACCCTGTATATTGACATTTGTAAATTTAGTACTCCTATATTATTAGTTGTCAATGCATCATGCTTTTTTGCACTAAGTAGATAACGTTTTTGTGCACTCGTGCAAGAAAGCATGCACTTACAACTAATCATAAATGGCCTACTTTTTGTACGATCATAGAAAAAAATAATTTTTCATGTCATTTTCTACTAACGACACATAATCCTATAAATATTTATATTGTACTTTAACATGTTTAGGACAAACACCGACCGGCAAGTGTCGTAATAATTCGTTTGATGAAGAAAATGAACTTCTTGACGTAAAGAATTAGTTTTAAGTACTCCTAGTTTTTATTAAAAAAGTTAATTCCATTTTTCAAATTTAATTTGAATACTAGTGAATTTTCAATCAATTGTCCAATTTTATTTTTTTCTACTTGATTTACAAAAAAATAATTTAAATTTTCTTTTGCCCCTTTAATTTTTTTATTTCTCGCTTGAAAATAAGAAGAAAAGTTCATATAAGCATATGTTAGATTTCGCTCGTAAGGGAGAAACAGCCTTTTATAGGTGTTGTCAATTAGTATAGGTTTTTGTTCGATAATATCAAAACAAATTGAAGAATTAAGAATAATAGCTTAAATTTTTTTTATTTATCTTGTGATTGATATTTCGTCGGTGAAAACCAAAAATGTATGAAAAGTAGCAACTCCAATTTACCAAATTAATAAATTTTGTTTGGTTGGATCGTTTTAAATGTCTTGTTTTCCAAAATTATAAAATGTTGTTCCTCATCAATTTTATTACATTATCAATTATCAAGATGATTTTTTTTACTATAAAAAGTAAAAATCACAAGAAACTTTAAATTAATAAACGGTATAAAGGCACAGGTCCTAGTTTCAAATCTTCATCGTTGAGATAAACACGTGTTGTTAAAATTGATCCTGGCAGCCCTACGCTTACAAAGAGTTTCAGGTGTTTTGGAAATATACCAGTTTTAGAGCGCCAACGGACACTTCACACTTGCAAATCCCGCAAACCTGTCCTATTCAAAGTAGGCTTGCCATTATTTATTCGCGAATCAAAAGATAGTTATTACGAGGAAGGGTCGCGAGCCATGAAATCAAATTGATGGACCAGAGGGGTCCGTTTTTTCGCCCTATAAATTTCGCATGAGAAAATGCCTATGTGAATTTCAAACAACAAAATTACGGCTTGTTGAATAATATTCGCTTGACCTAATTGAACGTTTATTCAACCCTGGATTCTTCGCGACAAATTTTTCTCAGTTAATTTAGGCTTTTTAACAGGTTTTATTTAGAAAAAGAAAATCATAGATATATTAATTAAGCAACTACATTCAAATTAAAAAATATTATTATAGAAATTAAATAATATTATTATAGAAATTAAATAATAAAAAAATATTTGTCAAAAACCTAAGAACCAACTATTCTAGTCGTTTTTTTATTCATTAAAAACTAAACACTGAAGATTGGCCACGATCATCCAAGATGATCTAAATTACAAATACAAAAATATACATGAACCATATTTTATATTGAATGCCACAAGTTTTTCTAATTATTTCAGAATAGTATAAACATGTGTTCTTAAAATTACTTTGAAACGATGTAAACGATTATACAAGTTGGGTCAAAAAATAATAAAGAACAATTTCAATACTTTATTTACAAAATAAAATTTTCATAAAATAAGAAAATTTTGTAATTTTATTTAAAAATAAGAAGAAAAATAAATAATGGAAACTGTGGCTATTGATACTGTTGATCATAAATGTTTTTGGAGTTACTGTATCTGACCAATGGTATAAAAATAAAAAGTGGCGCCTATAAGAAAACCTAAAAATTGGTAGAAATTCAAGAAAATCCAGTTGACCTAAAATTTTTTTTAAGTCTACTGATTTTGAATCTTAACTTAAGTAAGACTGTCAAATTTCAATAGAAAAGTTTAAACGACAACAAAAATATGGAGGAAAAACGAATATGCCAAAGTTCAGTTATTTCATGATGTTTGAGGAATTGCGCAAAATAAGGTTCCAAAAAGCTTGAAATGAGGCAACTTTTTTGTAATTTAAACAACTTTGTAACTCATCGGGTTTCCAACTTCCCAATGGTATGTACTGTAAAAGTGACCACCATGTATAATAGATAAATTAACAGAAGCAGGAAAACCACTTTCCAAATTTCATAAAATTTCTTTAATTTTTTTGATAATAACTAGGCGGTTTGAAAGACTATAATACTCCATACAGTTCAAGAACTTTGATTTAACAGAATTGAGGATGCAAGTAAAATAATGTCCGTAATTATTTTTTTTAATTTACAAGAAGCGATTCATATAATATTAAAGTAGTAGTTTGGATCGCCCAAAGTCAGCTTTTTACGCTACTGATTCGTTCAAGCTGCTTATTAGTGATAATATTGCCGTGAAAATTATTGCCATATAATTACTTTGTTTTAAGGCTGCTGTTAAGTGCGTTACTTTAAAAGCTGTTACAAAAAATATTGTCGATAAGTAGGTTGTATAAAAATAAATAAACATAAATAAAAATATTATGAAGGTGCGGAAAATGTTATTAAGTCTGAATAATTGTTTAAATATTTATTTATTTATCTTGTTGAAAGATTAGATTATATCCACCTTAATTGAACTTGATTCAGGAATACCTGTATTCTGTATTATTTTATTGTTTTTTTCCTGCCGAAATATATTAAATGTTATGTTCACCAAAGTTACAATTTTCTTATCTCTATTCCAATTATCGATAAATATTTTGTTTAGTTTTAGTGAATACGCAAGTAAACAAATAACATATTAAAGATAATATTATGAGTTCAAAAAAATAAAAAAATAATGAAGAAATATTAGATAGATCCTTTATTTCTAGAAAAGTATTTTCCTCATCTAATTTGGAAGACAAAACTAAGTCCATGCTTTAAAAAAAGATAACATTGGTCTCCAATAAAATTTGCTCAAATAATACAATATGTATACTCTTTTTAAAGATTTGCTTATGCTAAATTCATATTCAAATTTAAAACTCCTCAAAAAGCGCTTATATTTTTTCTTGTTATATTTCTATAAGCGGTTATATTTCAGTAAACTAGTTCATTCGTTAGCAACAAGAATTTCTTATTTCATACCAAACGCCACAGGGTGCAATATATTTTCAAAAATTAATTTGTGGCACAACCATTTATATTTTTCCCCGGAAATGTTAGCGTTATATCTAATAAACTTAGAGAAAGATTCTCTTAAGATATTTTTTGTCCTTAAATATTAAACTGATAATATTTCAAAAACTTGATGTGCTAGAATAAATCTGGTTACAGATTTAAATTTTGCCTAAAAAACTCCTACAATAATAATATAATTTTATTAACGAACCAGAACTTTTTTTAATTTTTTTGTTAGAACAGAAATTAGGTTATCGAAATAAAATGCATTTTGCAAATCAAGAAAATTCTAAAATTTTATATTGGAAAAAATTAAAATTTCTTAAAGTTGAACTATTCTTTATACTATTTAGAAAAGCCTTCAATTATAGATTTTGGTCTGCTGAATTGTGAAATAGTTTAGAGACATACATATCTGTAAAGCTAATAAAACAAAAAAGCACAGGTTAAGAAATCAAAGTTTTTAAAAATTTGACTCATCGAAAATAGCCTAAAATTCTCAGGGTTCTTAATTAAGAAACTGTATTAGATTTGATATATGTCTTTTATTGTTGTATATAAAACCTTTCAAAATTAAAAAAACATGGACAAAATCTATACGGTCCATTTTAAAGCAGAATTTATTAAATTATATATTTTTCTTATTTTTTTTGTTTTTCCTTTGTGAGAAAGTCAATTTAAAAAAACGCGAATTCGTCCGCGAAAGGCACCTATTTTAAATTAATTATGTATTTTTTAATTGACATTTTAAATGATGTTTTTTCGAATTTTTTTATTGGAAATTATAAAAATAAAAAAAATATTAAGGGAGAGCAACCGTAAATTTATTAAAAACATCAAAAATAATAAAATAAAGATACATTTTAATACCTACCAAATAATAAAATGCATGTAAAAATTTACCGTAAAATATCTTTAAAATGGCAAGCGCGTGGTTACCTGTATTTTTCTCCAAAATGGTGCATTCTTCAGAGGGGCGATTCCAAACTCCGCCAATAATCAGGTAAAGGGATTAACGATGCGGTAAAGTTCGCCAGACATAAAATTTCGACTGCAAAGGGGTAAGGAAAAGTCCGCCACACTACTACCTGAATGGATGAAAATAATGATCCATATTTGAGAAAATAAATTATTATTTTTTAAAATACACTATGTGTCAGGTTGGGTTAGCTTTGGGTAGAGTTTGTTACGTTTTGATGCGGAAAATTTTTTAAAATATACATTGTAATTTGGTGACGTTATAGTGTTTTTTTTTGTTTAATAAATAGAAATTTTACTAAAGTTACCTGGAACAGGTCTGGCGGAGTTTGGTACTGTCCCTTCAGAGTGCACACAAGAATACCATTTTTGTCTGAATAAAATGTTTGGTAAACATTATTTTGAGAAAAAAAATCTAAAAAAATGAACCCCTAAAAATTATCACTGTTTTTATTACCCACCCTGTCAAAAACTATCCATTAAAGGCCTGCAAAAAAATTCATGAAAACATATCTGAAGTGTATTCTGGTTCACACAAAATTTGAAGTTTCTAGTACTAAGCGTCTTCAAATAAACGTGCAATAATCTTCTTTTTGACACCACCTTTGAAGGGCTGCAGCTCCATTAGGAAGCTATATCGGACATATGTTTATATGAAGTTTTTATCTTAAAATTAGACGTAGAATCTGCCTAAAAATTTTGGCGGTTTAATTTCGACTCACCTTGTATAATCAGTAGTACAATATGAATATAGTGCTATAGGAACTTCAATAATTTGTAAGTTCAAACTTTCCATTCAAAAGTTCAAACTTCAAAGTCATCGTATAACGCTCCCGCGATTTTATCATATTTTATTTAAATGAAAAGCCATAATTTTAATTAATTGAATTAAAAGAAAGTCTATACTTGGATGCAAAATTTCATTGCCATATCTCCAGTCGTTTCAAAGATATTGTCAATCAAAATAAACTTTTTAAAATTCTTTGCGCAGTTCCGTACAATTAATTCGACGTTTATAATGCTCCAATTACAATAAAGTAACATTCCTAGGTTTATCGGTTTAACCTACCTCAAGTTATAACTTCATCGAGCTCGAACTTAGTTGGGTTTGAATTACATAAAGTTCGAACTTTATTAGGTTTGAACTTCATCGATTTCAAACATTATCGAGTTCAGAGTGCAAACTTTATCGAGTTCGAAATTATGAAAGTTCGAACTTTTATTAGTATGTCGAACTCTAAAGAATAAGTTCGAACAGTTTGAACTTTTTTAAAAAAGGCCGACGTAGATAAAAGACCGAAAGAAAATGAGCCAAACAAACCTAATTTAACATTTAAGGTGAAAATATTTTTTATATTATTTAAGTCGACTTTTTTTCTTTTGTCTATGTCGGTCTTTTTCCAGTGCCCAATCCAAAGATTTTCAAAGCAAATTATTTTTTTTCAGAATTAACAACCATTTTAAAAGGATTCTTTTTGTAATGTTTTTAATAATTTTTCAGCACCATACTAATACTAACTTTTGTTTAGCAAGATTAGAAAGTTCCATTTTTGATCACTTTTTTCCAGATATCTAATCTAACACTACAAGATAATTATCTTTATTATTTATAAAGTAATGAGATTTTAAATTTACAAAACAATTACCATCTCTTTTCTAAGTAAAAGCTCATCTATTTTGTACATTTATTATTCAAGGCGAGCTATTTTTTTCTATAAAAACTTTATTAGATACTAAAAATCATGTCATATCATGAACAAAATATCCTATAGCGCAATCATAAAATGGAACTTATTTTTCTTTATTAAAAATTAAAAAGCATTGTGACAGATAATATCTTAGCACCAAAAAATAAAACATGATAAATATTTTATAAAGGTGTTGCATTCATGAGTGTATAGCCTATTCTGGTGTGGATGACAACCGAAGAGGGACACCTTTCATCTTACATACAGGGTGGTGATAAAGTTTGGAACCAAGGTCATAACTTCTGTAAAAATTTTTTTTGTAAAAATCGCTCGGACAGGTCAATTTTTGTTTTAAAAATGCCATCTTTTGGAATGAAAAAAATATTCATGACGTCACTGATAACTTCACTATGACGTCATCATCAATTTTTTTAAATGGAAACCCCTACTTTTTTTACACATTTTTCATAGACCTTTTTATCATATTAATGATCACATAAAAATATTTAAAAAAATTTCAACCATTTTTGAAAAAAAAAATAAATTTACTCAAAAAAAATTTATTAATTCTCAATGAAAACATGGCAAGAAAAATAAATTAAACTAATTTTTAGTTTAGAAATAACAAATTATTATTGAAAATATTCGAATCGTTCTTCTTTACACAATTGGAATTTTCTTAAAACTAATTTTAAATAACTTTTATTGAAAAAGGTAATTAAAATAAAATGTTTGAGTAATAATAAACTTTAAATAAAATTGTAATTTATTATAAATTTGAAAAAGCTTTTGATATTCAAAATTTATTGAAATGAAAATAGCCTTTATAAAAGTGCTTTAGTTGACGTTATTTTGTATGGCAAATAAAATTTTAAATCCATTTACCAATGCTTAAATAGCTTACTTCGTTTGTTTAATAATAATCAACAATTATTAAGTTTTGCGAAATTAAAGATGCCTCGTTTAAGCGAACGCGAAAGAATCGAAATTTTAATTATGGTAGGATACGGCGATAGAAAAAGAACCCATGGGGAAGCTTGTGCTTTGTTTAATGAGCAATATCCAAATAGACCGCAAATCTCAAGATCTACAGTAAGTAAGTTAGTTACCAAATTTGCAGAATCAGGATCTGTAGGAGATTTGCCTCGACAAGGACGGCCTAAAGTGATTGAAGAAACCAAATTAAATTTATTACTTGCGATTGAAGAAAATATTTCAACAAGAGATATTTCAAGAAATAATAATGTGGATCATTCCTATGTCGCAAAATTATTAAAAAAGGAAAAGTATCACCCATACAAAATAAAACTCATACAAGAGTTAAATGAAGATGATCCCGATCGCCGACTGCAATTTTGTGAAGAAATGATGGCGCGATGTGATCAAAATCCAAATTTTTTAAGTAGTATAATTTTCTCCGATGAAGCTACCTTTCAATTGAATGGATCAGTGAATCGACATAATTGTAGGTATTGGTCACAGGAAAATCCTCATTGGGCTGTAGAATCCCATAGTCAAAGACAGGGAAAGTTAAATGTATGGGTGGGAATGATTGGCAGACGTTTTATAGGACCTTACTTTTTTAATGAAAACCTTACTGCCGAAAGATACTTGAATTTTTTGCGGACTGATTTGCTACCAGTTTTACTTCGTATTTTCCTAAATTATGAAAATTGCAACATTCCTAACCAAAACATTTGGTCTCAACAAGATGGGGCTCATCCACACTTTGGCAGGGCGGTGCGAGAATTCCTTAACACCACGTTTCCCAACAAATGGATAGGTCGGAGGGGACCAATTGAGTGGCCTCCGCGATCTCCCGACCTAATAATTTACAAGAATTGGAGCTTAGAATTAGGACGGAATTGCAACAAATTGACGAAGAAGCTATTAACAATAGTATTCAGAGTATCTACACTCGAATGGGACAATGCCAAATGGTCAATGGGGAAGAATTTGAACATTTTCGTTAAAATTTGTAACTTGTAAATTAAAAATTTACTTTTTTTTGTAATATTTTCATTGAGAATTAATAATTTTTTTTTTGAGAAAATTTATTTTTTTTTCAAAAATGGTTGAAATTTTTTTAAATATTTTTATGTGATCATTACTATGATAAAAAGTTCTATGAAAAATGTGTAAAAAAAGTAGGGGTTTCCATTTAAAAAAATTGATGATTACGTCATAGTGAAGTTATCAGTGACGTCATGAATATTTTTTTCATTCCAAAAGATGGCATTTTTAAAACAAAAATTGACCTGTCCGAGCGATTTTTACAAAAAAAATTTTTTACGGAAGTTATGACCTTGGTTCCAAACTTTATCACCACCCTGTATAATAAAATGATACAGTAATTAAAATTTCATAAAATGAGCCCATATGCCAAAATCATTTACTATTAGCAGTCTCAGTAAAAAGCTAGTACTCTATAAAGTTGAGTTTAATGGGTTAATTCTGTGCAACCTGTAAGTTCTTAAAGGAAATATCTATAAGGTTATAAGTACTGGGTTCAAAAAATTCCTTATATCCAACTTGATCATGTTTTGGATATAAGGAATTTTTTGAACCCAGTACTTATAAATATTTATCCAAATCTTTTGCAAGTTCACATACATCATCTATAAGGTTGTTTTATATGGTTTGTAATGGACGATGGACGGTTTTCATATTTCCTGTTAGGCCCAGACTCATGCCATAAGCCATAAAATTATTACCACGTCTCGTCTTTTCAGTTTTACTACCGACTAGTAGGAACCACTCTCGTCGACAGTTTTTCGTAATCAGGATTTTCCATTTATTGTATAAAGAGTTAAATTTTTACAGTTTGGTGTATAATTTTATCTTTTAATGTGTAAAATATAGGGTAGACTTAATAAAAATAATTAAACCACTTGTAAAACACATAATTTACTTTACATATTATAGCCTCTTTGTGTGTACAAATTTACAACTGAAAATATTTACACAACGTGCATTTACTGGGTCATATAGACGAGTTATTTTCTTAACATTTTTCAGGTTGCACCAAAAGTATAAATATTTGCACAGTAAATTAAAAGCAGGCCCAGGTCTTGTCCCGTATCAAACGCCCACTTTTTCAACCAAATGTAAACAAATAAACAAAAGTAACGGATTCAGGCAAGAAGATTATAGTATAAAGTCAACAAACGCATTATGTTCGGGAGTACGATGCTGCATACAAATGAGACTGGGTGGACACCGTGTTACGCCTTGGTTGGGTCTTGGGTCTATATTTTTACATACAGTGAATATAAAAATGTAGGTACACAAAAAATTAAATTTGTTATCATACTTACTTTATAAACTTGCAGAGAATAGAAACTGTGTACTTTTTTGAAGAAGGGTTACAGGTGAACCTATATTTGGGTACTTCAAAAAATTTTCTTCATAAAATTTTATTTTAATTCAGTCAACTAACTCTTTAGTAGTATTCTGCTATAAGTAGTCCTGCGTCCTATTAACTAAATTATTGGAAATTAAATGGAACTATTATTAGTTAATAGTACAAGTACAGTTGGTCACAGCTGGAAGTAGGACAAAAGTAATCACCATCGCGTATTCTTTGTCCTAGCTGGGAGCAACTTTACTACATACTACTGGGAAGCGGATAATCCAAATATTTTTATACAAAATGAACACTTTTCTCAATTTCAAATAACAGCTGTCATATTTAGTTTAGAAGGGCTGCAATGAACAAAATAGATACCTTGGCAAAATTCTTATGAAGTGGTTAATTGTTGCAGATTGTTTTTTGATCTACAAATTCAGAGCATAACAATGATAAGTGGATATGAACGATTATAGGCAACATTGGCTTTTGATCATTTAATTCCTCACTGGTATTACCCGCATCGTTTAAAATAAAACGGCAAATATACGTCTAATCTACTGCTCAATATATGACAAAAGCTCATACAAGAAATGAAATTGAAATTTTCATTGACTTTGAAAAGTGGTTCTCCTGAAAAATTTGATTTTTGGTTCATAGCCACTTATCATTCTAATGGTCTTAATTATTGATTCGTCGGGAGCTCGGAGCTTTATTGAAATTTAAATAATGTTGAATGAGGATCAAATAAATCTTTCATATTTATGGAATTTTAGTGGGTACGTCCAAAAATTGGGAAGTGTATAATATATCATATCCCAGATACTAAATGTCCTCTATATAAAATATTTGTACTTATTATGCCATACAAAAAATCCACAATAAAACTTAGTATCGGGACAAAATATAAAAATTCGTGTCAAAACCTCCAACTTAAATGTTCTCACACAATATTTGGCAAACTCACAAAAAATAATACATTTCGAATTTTTGGAAAACAGAACAATTTTTATATATTTACATTTTTTCCTTAGAAATCAGATTAGAATCCTGCGTAATATGTACAGATTTTGTCAAGACTTTTAAAATTAAAATACATAATATATTTTAGTAAAATGCTTAATTATTAATATTAATTCAATTGGTGCTATGACTAAAAATAATTTATAATAAAAAGCAAATGTAGTATGTTTAGAAAATGTTCCTTGAATGAAAATGTAAATTTATCTAGTTGTTTTGGTACCGCTGGTGGTTAGAATCTCCTTGAACTCGTCGTGAAGTCAGTGACTTTGGACCATCCTCTTACTCTTCGCCACTACTAGGTTTTAATACCTTAAGATATACAACAGATAGCACACATAAATGATTCAGTTCATTAAATCAAAACGTATATTTATCATCGCAGCACGCTATAATTTTCAAACTACAAGGTCTTTCCAACAACTCGGGTCTTATCAATTTTATTTTATTTCATTTTGCAAATCGTAAATTTATTACAACACGAATTAAACACAATTAGTTTATTAAATCATTAAATCTGGAGGGTATTAAATGACTTTTATGGTGAACTTGAAACTCGATTGCTGAGATTGTTTTACGGCTTGCTTATACTAAAAGGAAATTAATTTTATTGAAATAAGAAAAACATCAGTGGTAATATTAATTTATTACCAAATTAAATCCCAGAAACTTTTATGATACATTATATCGTTAGAATTCCATGTATAATATATTTAAGATATGCTAAACTATAGTAGGACCGCGCAGCAAACAGGAATTCCAACCTAACTGACATTGAATCAAATCAGCGACGCTGAATTTTCCTACCCATGCTGAAGAGTTATATTAGAAGTAGTCCCTGCTACAACCTTCCAGCATGGGTAAACAATTTAGCGTCGCTGATTTGATTCAATCTCAGTTTAGGTTGGAATTCCTGTTTGTTGAGCGGTCCCACTATACATACAAAGAAAAATCTTAAATGAAACGAACGAATAATGATTTTACTGTAGTTACGACTGAATTATTATTTCTAACTTCTTGAAAAAGTCTTCTTTAAGTGCTGGTCGAAAGGTAATATATTCTTCGGTACTTGTTACTCAATGATCGTTATATTTGTCGGGGTGCGTTAAATTTTAACACCAAAATAACCTAAAAAGATATTCTTGAACCACTCGACACGGCAAAGACAGACTCTTATGTTAGCATTTGAAAGACAAGGATCGAATTATAAAAGTCGTATACGACATCGTGTCAAGTGGTTTGCAGTTATGCCTCCTGATATAATTACACTAAAACCATATAAATTTGGAAAATAGGGGATATAACTTTTCCAGAAATCTTCTAACATCCTTTGAAAGTGATAGAAAGCAGCTATGGAAGTAGAG
The DNA here is from genome assembly GCA_963971135.1 of Stenus bimaculatus. Lineage (NCBI taxonomy): Eukaryota > Metazoa > Arthropoda > Insecta > Coleoptera > Staphylinidae > Stenus > Stenus bimaculatus. The sequence goes on along the minus strand of OZ020180.1, from coordinate 63,041,231 downwards.
AGAAAAAAGAACATAAAAACTTTTAGCATTTGAATCTTCTGGGACTTGAAGACCAAAATCAAATATACTATTATTACTATAATATTACTTAAATTGAAAAAAATCGATATAAATATTGTAAAAAAGTCTATCTAAATCTAAAGAAAATGCAAGTCTACAAGAAATTTTTAAATCGGAGTTACACATTTTGGCGACTATCCTCTTAATGATACAAATACATAATAGGATATTAAGAGTGATTTCCTAAACGGCAAATATAGTAGCTTACGACTTCAGCCAGACACGCTAGCGCAAAAAAACATTTTTGTATTTTTTTTGTAGATTTAAAGGTCATTGTATACCTAAAAGTTCCTCAACTTAGGACCTCTTTAATTACTTCTGTGCAAGCTTGCAGAAGGTAAATATATCCCCAAATTGTAGCTTGTAGCCTAATAAATTTAGTTTATTAATCAGTAATAAAATTAAAAATCGAACGGAAGAAACTTGAGATCTCGCTGCAGCATTAATGCTCGATTTCATGATTTATCACGATTTTAGGATTTTTCTTGAATGTGGCACAAAAAATTTTAACACTTTTTGTTTTATAGAATTTTGGAAAACAGAAAGATCCGAAAAATGCAAAGAATAATAGCCACAAGATCCATTACAAACAAACAAAACATTTGATATTAAAATCCTTTCCTAAGTAAAAACTTTTTTCGAATGGTAACCTAAAATTTTTATTGTAAATTCATAATCCATGAAAAATAATAAAAGCAGCTTTTGTTTGATTTTTTTATTGTAAACTTTTCATGATATTTTAAATTAACAGAAAAATTGGAATTTTCAATAAAATAAAGTAAAATTTTTTTACATGGATTTGAATATGATAAAATAAATGAGGACCAAATGTGCAAAACGTGATAAATCTACTTTTAGTACATTTTAGGTATGAGCTAAATCCATTGGTGAACTCAGAATTGAGTTATCTGTATTAAATTCTATAGAAAAAGAATACCAAAAGCTATACAACCACGCTACCCAAGTATAAGAAGTAACAATATTTTTGCAGTTTACTCGATATAAATAAAAGTGATTTAGAACGTTTTAGATGTTTCCTCCTCAAATGTAAAAAAATAAAATATTCTTCTTATCCAACTTATTTTTTTACTTTTACTATAAAACTTAATTTTTCATAGACTAAAAGACCGGGAGCTCGTGACAGTTTTTGGTCTTTGATTTCATACAGCATGCCTTTTGGAAGAGAGAATATTTACTCTATAATAACAAAGAAAAGCGAGTACTAAACCCATGCACGCAGATGATATAGAAAATTGCATTTCCATTTTCACAAAAAATTGTGTTTTCCTCTGATTGAATATTGCTTGCCCTTTTAGCAAATGATAGATTAATTAAATTTATGTCTTGAAAATTAAAGCCATGCGATTCGCACGGTCCCAAAGAACTCGAACGGTTAAGTGATCTTCTAATAAAAAAATATGATTTTCCACATTTTCATACTGCTTGCCAATGAAAAGAATTAAAGTTTGTGTCATAATATCTCCATAAAAAATTTGGCATGAGCCCCTTGTCGGCTCAAGGTTGAAAATTTAGGAAAAGTTTAAAATTTTCACTACACTACAAGATCACATGACTATATTATATTATTACATTTACATTCAGAGAAAAACACAACATTTTTGTAAAAATGGAAATGTAGTATTCCATATGATCGGAAATCGTGCAGGGGTTTAGTACCCGCTTTTCTTTGATATGATAGGGTAAATATTCTCTCCTCCAAAAGGCATTCTGTATGAAATCGGAGACCAAAAACTGTCAGGAGCTCCCGGTCTAAAATCAATCAGGTGTCCCCATTTGAAAAAAAATATGTTCCCATAAAACACCCATAAAAAATACAAGTTTTGTGCAAAACATTTTTAAGGAAATCATTTGGATTTAAAGATATTTAGGTGAATTAATTAAAATTTCAAATTCGTGCATATACAGGGTGACCCAGTCATCTGCCCACGGTCTATAGCTTCTTTGCTAGAAAACATATCGACTTGCGGTTTTCACCAACATATAGATACATGCATGCCCCACAATTTAAAAATATTTTCGATATATACAGGGTGTCCCATCATGGCTGAACCAAAGTTATATTTTTTTAAATGGAATACCCAGTATATTCTGACATTTTTGGATTCCTTATCAAAAAATAATTATACTTTGTATAAACTTTTATGAGTCTATCATCACTCGTTTTGCTGATATTTGCCATTTAAGCCAAAAAATATCAATTTTTTAAAAATTACTGCTCTAAAACAGATGAACATTTTGGCTTGAAATTTTGTCAAAAATTTTTCAACATAGTCTGGTCTACAACTATCATGTCAAATTTAAGTTTCTGATATTTTTTATCAGGGTGTCTTATGAAACGCAAATTGAACAATTAAACGAAATTTTCAAATGGAACACCCTATATATTTTAACATTAATCGATTGCATTTTTTACAAGCTTTCTATTGATATGTTTGTATGGTCGCGTATCAACGCCAACGGTTTAGGAGATATTAATATCCAAACTGAGAAACAGTGTAAAATAGACAAAATAGTGCTCTTGATGAATTTTGTTGAGGATTTTTTTTTTTATATTTGCCTATTATTTATTTCTGTCTTTCTCTATTTTGTTTTTTTTATAATGTTGTTTTATTTCAATAGTAGTTTTTGTTGATTTATAACAAAAATAAAATCAAAATTTGCAATTATCAATTTTGGTTTTCTCAGTCTCAGTATGCTTTGAAAATTTAGCAACTGATGTTACCAAGGAAACCCTTATTTTGTTTTAAGGCCTTTTTCTGTACTTTTGGTAATAACTAAACCGATATAGTGAACTCTTCTAAAGAAGAAATGGCAAATATGCTGTAAGCGTTTGGTGAAGCTGAAAGAAATCCGTTTCTAGCTATCAGAAGAGAGCGTAAAAACGAAATTCAACAAAATAGGGGTTTCCTTGGTAACATCAGTTGTTAAATTTTCAAAACATACTGAAATTTAGAATACCAAAATTGATAATTGCAAGTTTCGATTTTATTTGTGTTGTAAAGCAACAAAAACTGCTTTGTAGTATAACAACATTGCAAAAAAGCAAAATAGAGAAAGACATAAATAAGTTTTAGGCAAATTAAAAAAAATCCTGAAAATAATTCACCAAGAGTGCTATTTTGTCTATTTTCACTGTTTCTCAGTTTGGATATTAATATCTCCTAAACCATTGATAAGCGATCATACAAACATTATATCAATAGAAAGCTTGTAAAAAATGCCATCGACTGACGTTAAAATATACAGGGTGTTCCATTTGAAAATTTCGTTTAAATGTCCAATTTGCGTTTTATAAGGCACCCTGATAAAAAAACATCACAAACTAAAATTTGACGTGATAGTTGTAGACGAGATGATGTTGAAAAATTTTTGACAAAATTTCAAGCCAAAATGTTCTTCTGTTTTAGAGCAGAGATTTTTCAAAAATTGATCTTTTGTTGGCTTAAATGGCAAATATCAGCAAACGAGTGATGATAGACCCATAAAAGTTTATACAAAGTATAATTATTTTTTGATAAGGAATCCAAAAATGTCATAATATGCTGGGTGTTCCATTTAAAAAAATATAACTTTGGTTCAGTAGGCCGTGATGGGACACCCTGTATATACCGAAAATATTTTTAAATTGCGGGGCATGCATGTATCTATATGTTGGTGGAAACCGCCAGTCGATATGTTTTATAGCAAAGAAACTATAGAGCGTGGGCAGATGACTGGGTATGTATTCATGAATCAATTAAAATTAATGTTAAATGTTGGAGTAGATTTGGACGCTAATTTGTGCATTTGTGAAAAATTAATATATGCTTGCTTAAGCTGAGGGCAGAAATGGACGCTAGTTAAGAGTAGGTAGCACATAGAAGATTATATTATTATATTCTGTTAGTTTTCAAATATCTCTAACATTTTTTGTGGTGGAAATGGTCAGCGTACAAATCTACCGTATCATAAAAGATTTATTCCAAATCAACTCCAACCATACAGAGTAGCAACTTCCATTAGATCTCTTTTAGGACTTTTCTTTTTCAAATTCACTAATATTACCTATTGCATGTTCCAACTTGTTCAAAAACTGTAGTATGAACTTGTGATTTAGAAAAATGCACTCAAATTTAACAACCTAGTAGCTCATCAAATTTAAGTATAATACATTTTCTCATATTTCAAGTTCATTTGAGGTTTAAAGGCCCAAGATATTATGTTAAGATTCAGCTTTGGTGTGTACAGAAGACTTGTAGTACTTCTTGAAATAATTTTTATACCCAAATTTAAAAAAAACTGGTACATCGAGTAATTAGTAAAAAAATATTATGGACTTGTACTCTTAATAAACTCAATATATTTTCAAGTTATAGTTTTATTGCTCTGTTTGGTACTTAGTTTATCAAGAAAAAAATTTAGGTTTTATATAATGTTGTAAACCTTATTTTTTTTACCTTTTTTTATTACTCGTCAAGTTTAGTAGTAATTAGTTAATAGCTTCCAGGAAGTTATGTGGTTATGTGATAATAAAACTCCAAAATATATTGCATGACTTATATGGTAAATTTGGTTTTATTTTGATTAATAAGTAACAGTTTAACTCCAGGACTTCTGTTCTTCTAGCCATTTCGGAATTTTGCCTTTATAGTAGTCGTTTTGATCATATTGTTTTTCAGTGAAGCTTTTTTGGTACACAGAAGGGCCTTGTATTAACTACGAATTTTTTTTTGTTATTGTAAATAAGTAAGTCAAACCAAATACTCGTATGGCAGTAATAAAACAGGGTATTGACAAAAAAACGTTCGCGTTTTTTAAAAAAATATAAAAAAATTGATTGAAATAATATTTTTTCTAACGCTACCAATAAGTTAAGGTATAAACGAAGAGTTCGTGGATTCGTTTTTTCAATATGTTTTTTCTTCATTTTGTAAAATATTATGTACTTGTTTGATGTATAAAATTAAAGTAACACATACTTCAATTACAGAAAATATTTTTTCTTAAAAGAAATCAACAATTAATTAACCATTAATCCAATATAAATGGGATAATATTAACAGATTACAAAATCACAAAAGCAATTATACGGGGTGTTTACGGTTCACCAGTAAATTTTTAAGAAAGTGATACTAGAGGTGACAAAAAATTTAATCATTTTGACAAAACTTTCTTTATAAGAGAGTCACGGCCCTTTGAAAGTATTGCCAAAAATTCTCAAAGCTTTTTTCTTTTAAAATAACATTCTTCATTTTATTTTAAATAAATAAGATATTCTTATTCTTAAACAAAATTATAAAAATTGTTTGAAATTATCATCCTTATTTTTGAACCAAAAGTCTTGGTCAGTGCAGCCATATTCAGCGGAACACATTTAAAGCCTAAGCCTATATTTGTAGCAAATTTAAAAAGTAAAATGTAAATTGTTTGGACATAAATGTGTAAAAACTTTTTGGCAACACCTTCAAAGGGCTGTAACTTTTTTATAAAGAAAGTTTTACTAAGATGATTATTTGTCTATTAGCATATCAGCATATTTTCACCTCTAGTATCACGTATCACCTCTTCAATAGTCAATGTTGTTAATGTTTTCTTACTTAACCAGCTTAAAACCTCAATTAGTCTCTTATAAATATAAGGCCCAAAGTCATAAAATGTGTTATTTGGTAAATCGATCTTAAAGTTTTAATATTACACGGTAATCCTCATGTTATGCATATGCACTAACATTTTTTTACATTATATTTTCTTATCAAATGTAATTTTTGACCATTATTATTATGTTTGTAGTTCAGCAATGTACATAGACAGAAATCCCAAGAAATTGACATTGGCCCTTTTAGAACCAAGCTTCAGATTTGGGCTACAATATAAAAATATATTACAAAATTTTAATATGCAAAATGTGTTAAAACACCAAAATTCGTACGATTTCTTTAATAAAATCCGGAAATTTTTTGTTGTTAATTTTTTTTAATATTTGCAAATGCAAATTTAATAAAATTTAAATATAATGGATCAAGCATATAATAAATTCATGCGAAAATTCACACGACACAGTTATTAATCGTAAAAACCCGCCATCATTAATAATTTAATTTTTCACGAGGGGTAATAGTGTCATATTTCTAACTTGGGGTTGAGGGGATGATTAGGTTAAACGGTCGGTTTTACGCTTACCGCAAGTGAGAAATACAACCTATTAATTAGAAAAATGTATTTTTTCTATTTTGGTGCGTTACTAGTCGCTAGTAACACACTGACAGCAGTGCGTTACTAGCCAGTACCGCACTGCTATCGGTGCGTTACTGACTAGTAAATTTTATTTTTCTAAGTTGGTAGCACTGAAGTTTATTGATTTTAAAGTGGCAGTTGCCAAGCGATTTACAGGTTATTTGATGATTTGACAATCCTGACATTAGAGTTGCCAACTACCAGAAAAGTTACTAAACTTGAAAACTATAATATTTTATTTTAAATAGATAAAAAGGCGCAAAATAGAAAAAATAGTATAAAAAACTCGTTTCATAAGTCGATAGTAGCACTTGTTCATTAAAATACTCGTCGCTACGCGACTCGTATTTTAAAATTGAACGCGTGCTACAATATGCGACTTATGAAACTCGTTTTTTAATATATTTTAGGAATTCATATTATTTATTTTCTATTGAAAATATACACGGTGTCCACATTTTTCTGAAAGTAAATTTGATGGAGAAGAAGTGAGACACTCTGTATGTTTTTATAAGATTGATTCTGCATTCACGATTTATGTAATTAAAATAATCAGAACAACAATCTGAACAAAATGCAGAAATAACATTAATTATAAAATCACTATTAATGTTTTATCGGTTTTTAATTTCAGTAGTAAAAATAATTTCAGTATAATGAGTCTTGTTAATTGCTAGTTTGGAAAATAAAACTGCTGTTGAGATAAAAGGACCATTACCGCATTTTAATTAAAGTTAAAAAAATAATTATAATTTTAAAGAAAACTGCAAAACATTAATTAATTGCAGTTGTATAATTAGCTATACATTATGAATTTAGTAGGCATGTTAATTAATTTAATTGCAAATGAGTTTTTACGATTGCTCGCATTGGATTTAATTGTACGATTAATTTAATTTTTTACACAGTACTGGATTTGAATTGCACCCCGGCTTCTTTTGTCTTTTGTCCAAGGGCGAAGTGAAATTAAATTCTCGGTCAGTGGGCTAGTAGTCACGGTTGTGTTCAGATTGTCTGATAAAGCTTTGTTCGTTATCGTTTCTCACAAATGGTGTTCATCGGCTGTAACAACTAGTAGCTGTTTTACAATTCAATCCGAGTAATTAGCGACGGGTATCTGTGAACTGTGAGAAACAAAAAACGGTCGTTCTAAAATTGCTCTTTATAAGACAATTATTTAAGAATTTTATAATCTAACGGTAATATCTAACCGTATTTTTATTTCAATTTTTTAATTTAAAAAATGATTTTCACTGGACTACAACTTCCAATGTTTAATGTTTGAAGACCAGCATTTTAATTTTTGCAATTAAGGCTTTTTATAAGAATAACTTCAGCTGAACTGACTAAATGTACAATATGATTTAGCAATTAATCTTAAGAGCAATTTCCAAACGAAAAATATAATGGTTTCGTTCTGCAATCAAATACGCTAGTGCGAAAAACGTTTTTGTATAATTATCTTGTAGATGATTTAGAAGTCATTTCTATAACTCCTAGCGGAAGGAAAAAAAATTGGAGACTGTACAAAAAAAATATAATGACTTAAGAGTACCTTAACTTTGGACACCTTTAATTAATTTTGTGCTAGGTTACAGAAGGTGAAACAATTAAAATCCAATGAGGGAAACTTGAGATTTGACTGTAGAAGTAATGCTTGATGTCATAATTTGCAAAGAAGCTCCAGAAAAGTGGGATAGATTTTCTATTCCCTGTTATTATATCCGATGGAAAATTTATCTCGGACTTCTAGGGAGGTGCTCTTTATGATATTCAAAAATTGTTGGATGTAAATTGCACATTAACGCAATAAATGCTAGATTTAAAATGTATTGTGGTTTATTGCTTTTGGTGTGGAATTTACGTCTCTCGGATAGAACAATTAAATAAAACGTCTTTTATTAAATTACGAATGTTAATTTTAATAATTAAACATAAAATAGAGAAGATATTAAAAACTATATATCCATAAGCCCAATTATCAGCCTTTGAGAAAATAATAGAAAAAAGTTCATAAAACAGACTTATCTCTTATATGGAAAAAAATAACATAATATCAAAAAAGAATACGGCGTTATGACGGGAAGAAGTACGGCGGATGCACTACATGACTACATGAAGTCACATCTTGTGTAACAAAAATAAGAAACCACTTGCAAAATTTCTGGACCTACCGAAGGTTTTTGATGCGGTTCCGCATGAGGCATCGTGTTAGAAGTATTTAAGAACTATTATTGATGATATGCAACATAGTGTAAAAATTAATAACATAATAAGTGATCCACTCATACTTAAAATAGGTATTCCCCGCGGAACAATCCTGGGACCTATAATTTTTTTTAGTATACATTGTATACTAATGGACTACTAACACAACAACGGATATTGGTACCACCCTCGTCTCATATTCAGATTATACTGTCGACATATTTAGTATCTAGAAACACCTGGGAAAAGACTTTTGAAGTATCAAGAAAAATATTTGAAATTTTTAAAAATTGGCTAGACCACAAAAAATTAATATCAAAAAAGCAGGATTTCTTTACATTAACAAAAAACGACCTAAATGAAATCGATAATAATAAGTAAGGAATCGGGTGAAATTAAATTTTTGGGTGCAATACTAGACCATATTTAAAATGGAAATCGTTTGTGAGCAAAATTACTTCAAACTTGAGAAAATTAATCTACGAATTTTTTATTCCCCGCAATCATCCTTCAAAAAACCTACTAATTACTATGTATAAAAATTTGGTCGAATCAATAATTAGACACGGAATAAATGTATGAGGTGGTCTATACAAGGTGATTTTAATGGAACTGAAGCGGTCATGCCCAAATGGCAGGATAAAAAGAAATATTTCTAGATGAAGAAAATAATCTTTTATCGCCCGGATTTTAATTTAATTTTTTTAAATGACAACATACTCTGTCATGCACATAGATAAAAGTCATGCAATACATTATTGAAAAGCTAATTTTTTGAATTTTACGTCAGTCCATAAAATTATTATTAAATCATAAAAAATAAACATTGATACTTTTTTTTAACCCAGAGGTTTTACTTTCTTGGACTTTCATTAATTAAAAAAATAGCCTTTTTTATTTTCCGTTCAAAATAAAAACATTTCAACCTTTAAAAAAGGGCTAAAACACTTTATTGTTTTAAATTTTATTAAAATTAATAAAGTTGGATTGAAAGTTGAAAGATTTAGAGTTTTGTAGACAACCTATTCACAACTAATCCAAAGTAGCGTTGTCGATCACAAAATCCGCAAGGAATTGAATATTTCCTTTATTGTTTTATTTAAATAAATGATTATTTTTTAAGTGCTAAAACATTTTATTGTTTTATTTAAATAAAATCTTATTCTATTTTATTAACTGTGGCTGGATTAACACTATATATTTGAAAATTTGTATAAAAAAACAAATGAAAGCAATGTTTTATGGACAGTTTCCATGATTACCATAAAACTATCGCCTCAAATGATACTTTAAATTTGATCAAAATTCTAATAATAAAAAAGCAAATACTTTAATCATTTTATTTATTTAATAATATAAAGACACCTGTTATTAACATAAAATGCTCTAATTGCAGGTCATTTGTTTATTATTATTATTATTTTCTTTATTATTAGATCAATTTTGAGGAGATATTTTTATGGTAATCCTGTAAACTGTCCATAAAACATTGCTTTCATTTGTTTTTTATACAAATTCTTAAATTTTACAAATTTTCTAAAGGAACATATTAATGTTAATTAGCAATCTGAAAATGTATTATTATTTATTATCTGATGATGTAAAAATCCAACATGGCGGCCATAAGAAATTAAAAAGTTGAATATCGCGGCTTCGAATCAGTAATGGTTTGGAAAATATAAATTATTTTCTTTCATATTTTTAATGGCCATAAAAATGAGCAACTTTTCTCTAATTTAACTGACCTCGTATCTCCTCCAATTTAAAAGATACCAATGGTGAGCATCGAAATAATCACCACCCTATGTACTTCTTTCTTTCTAAATTTCTTTAATTAAAGTAGTAATAGATAATTACCATAGTAGTTGGATTGTTTGTAAAATTTTCTTTCTAAAAGAAGATGAAAAATCTATTTGGTATTTGGTGGCAAAATAAAGTACCTAACTTCAATAATGACATTTATGCCACATCATCTGGAAGATGTCCTCATATGTAAAAATAATTAGGAAAACTTATCAACAAGAAGATTTCCATATAACATAGAATTTCTCAAAACTTACTAAATTAGAGTTACCTTTTAATTTTAAGTTTATTAGTTTCAATTTAAAGTTAATTAATCTCAATTTGAAGTTTAAAAGGTATATAGATTTGAACTTGAATGCCACTAAATTATACCTGTCGTTTTGTTACTCTAATATACTCAAGTAAACAACATAATGAATTCCTTCAAAAACTAAGACTTTTTAAATAAAAAAAATTAAATTTTTCGCAATTATAACGAATTGAGAAAATTTTCATTCTGTAGTTTAAGAGTCACTTCTTAATAGGCAAAAATAGCGATTTACGGCTGCCTTTATATAGATATGCTAGTGCAAACAATATTTTTATATATTTTTTTATTTTAGATTCTAGAGTCGTTCTACTAAATTTGGGAAGCGGGAAAAGAAATTGGAGAATCTACAAAAAAATATAATTACCCAAAAGTACCTTAACTTTGGTCGCTTATAATTAATTTTACATAAAATTACAACACAATAGCTTCTATCATTCTTCTTCCCAGTTTTAGTTTAATTAATCTAGTTTACAAACAGAAAGAAATTTGAAAATCTGTCAAGAAAAACTGAGATACAGTGGTAGCCGTAAGGCTCGATTTCATGAATTTTCACAATTTTTTAGACGCAGCAACAAAAGAAAAACTCATGAACATAAATAATATGTACAATGGTTTTCAATTATTATGCAAAAACTGTGTATATTGTTGCTAGTATTTATTTAAATTGTATATTTAATGTTTATATCACTTATTTCATAATTTTGTGAGAACATGTAAAGTTTCTAGCGAGAACTTAAAAACTAAGGAAACTAATTCTAATATTTTCAAAGCTCAATAATAGGCCAATACATCGAATGACGTTGCACAAATAGAAAACTTTTATTAATTGTGCAATATATTTAGCATTTTCCTACTGAGTTGAAAATGTGCAATAAATAATGTATGGTGGACCTAATATTGTACATATATCATACAACTCCATTAGAAACGTATTAATGATAATATGTATATAATCTGAAAAATTATGGTATTGCTTTTTGCGGGTTAAATGTTCATTGAAAATAATTCATATATTATTTTTTACACTTATTTTCTTACAAAGTTTAACAAGCCTATAGGGGAATACTACGTTGAAAATAATTTTACCGTAACTTATTTTTTGAGTTGATTGACACTTTATGACTATGGGTAAGGATTTTATTACTGAGAGAAATTGATATTCCCGGTTTTTATGGGAACACACAAGAAAAATTACCTCTGTGGTAACGAGAAGTGGTTTCAAATAAAAGGTTACAACAATAATAACATAACTCGGTCACACAATTAATATTCGCACACTTATCTTTCGAGTCATTCTATAATTACATCTGACATTTTTAAGTTTATGTACATGATGGTAAGTAAAATGATATCTTCGCTTTCAGTTCGTTTTATTTTAATTGTATTATTAATAAAATAATAAAATAATGGTGTGGATGGCATTTTAAAAAACTCATGTAGGTATACAAATAAATTTTAAAATAATATAGAGGTTTTTATTACTAAATAAAAATTAAGGATAATAGCTACTTTAATCATTAGTTTTTCATTTTATTATTTAATTACTCAATAAATTAAATTCGAAGTTTTGTATCGTCAGATTTTTTATGCATCCGGCAATTTTAGATTGGAAAGAAAAAATCTTGAAACAAATTAGGTATTAACTAGTTAGAAGTACTTACACTTCAATTATTTTTAATGAACTTTTGATAGTCTTATAAACTGTGTGTCTCACTGAAAACTTCAAATACCGATAATTTTTTAGAAAGCTACCCAACTTTAAAATTTTAAATATATGAAAACTCTGTGATGTACGAAACTATTATACGTATATGTATACCGGGTGGAAATGAAAACCGGGTCACCTCTATAACTTTTTTATTTATGAATAGAAAAATTTGAAATTTGGCTATGTTTTATGGTTCAAAAAAACAAATTTTATGTGCATTTTTTATTTTCGAAATCACTTCCGGTTTCACCGGAAACACCATGAACTTTGTTTTTTTAAATGTAACATCCAATATTTTTATTCATGGCTTAAAATACTTTTAAAAAAGAAGTATTTTTGAGATATTAGTTTTTATTTTTTTTGTAAAAAAAATTTTTTTCAAAAAAAAAAAAGGTTTTCGAAGTCAGTAAAAAGTACCAAAACTAATTCTAAATAATTCAAATACCTAAATAAAATTGTAATTTGAAAAAAAAATTAAGTGGTTTTTGAACTATTAATTTTTAAACTTAGCTAATGAAGATTTTATCAAATATCTCACTTTTTTTAAATGCAATGATGCCGGATCATTCGACTTTTTAAAAAGAGGATTTTATAACGATTATTTTGGTACCCCATATGTAGGGGTATGTGTTTGTGATACATTTTTAATTTTTTTTTAATTTTGAAAAATCCCGAGTACAAAAAATATGATAAACTGGGACAAGTAAATTGATTGCACCCTACATATGAATATTTTTAAGTTTTTTGGGGTGTAAAACTAGTTCGCCTCCACGCGGTGCACCCTGGATAACGCTAAATGAACTAGTAAAATTATTTATTTCTTAAGTTGGAAAATACTAGCTATTAAGTATCTTTATTACAGGCACATGCAAAATAATACCCCTACATATGGGGTACCAAAATAATCGTTATAAAATCCTCTTTTTAAAAAGTCGAATGACCCGGCATCATTGCATTTAAAAAAATGAGATATTTGATAAAATCTTCATTAACTAAGTTTAAAAAATAATAGTTCAAAAACTTAAATTTTTTTTCAAATTACAGTTTTATTTAGGTATTTGAATTATTTACCGACTTCGAAAACCTTTTTTTTTTTTTTGAAAAAAATTTTTTTTACAAAAAAAATAAAAACTAATATCTCAAAAATACTTCTTTTTTAAAAGTATTTTAAGCCATGAATAAAAATATGGGATGTTACATTTAAAAAAACAAAGTTCATGGTGTTTCCGGTGAAACCGGAAGTGATTTCGAAAATAAAAAATGCACATAAAATATGTTTTTTTGAACCATAGAACATAGCCAAATTTCAAATTTTTTTATTCATAAATAAAAAAGTTATCGAGGTGACCCGGTTTTCATTTCCACCCGGTATGTATAGTGATCGCGGGCTAGCAAGCAAAAAGCATGAATTCAAAAAATTTGATTTGCATAAGTTTAATATTCAAGGTTGGTAGCAAAAGTGTTTTTTTTTTAATTAGTTTCATAATTGTAAGGTATGCTTAAATTAATCCAGAAGACTAATATTACACCAAAACATATTACTTATTTTTACCTTTTTTTACTTACTAAAACTGAAATATTTGTCTGTATAATCACTGCAATCAAAAGAATTGCTTGTGAAAATTCTTTCCTAGAAAATTTATAGCACGAAAAATAATAGCTGTTATTTAGAAGTTCATAGATTTTCATAAATTCTAAATGTGGTAAATTTAAGAATCTAGGTAGCTACTTACAAAAATTTTGTTACTGTTTTTTTTGTTTTTTTTTTAAATATAGGTATTACTATTTTTTTTATGAACAAATTATAGTCCGACTTTTTTTAAATAAAATTTGTTCTCGTAAAGATATTAAAGAATATATTTTTTCTAAATCAGCAGGAGCAGTTTTCACAATATCTGTATTTTCCTGTAATAAATATTTAGTAAGTTTTTCTGCGATAAATTTCCCGCGATATTTTTTCTGCGATTAATTTTTCGCAAATTGCGAATTGGAACCTTTCTTTAAATTTGAAATAAAATATTAACCGTAGTTTTTTCCGCGATGAATTATCTATTTAGGTCTGTTATTCTACCCTAAATTATAATATTGTTTGATAAGTGAGTGTACACAAACGCAGAGTAGACATTTTAAATTATTTCTATTTGCTATATTTATTTACTGGATATTTTAACTTTTTTCCATTTTTCAAATTTACTAACCTACTTATAAGTTATATACTCATCTAACTTATTTATGAACATTTTTGAATAGAAAATTATGGATATTAGGAATATTCCTGGTTAAACACCTCTACTAACCTGTTTCAATTAGAAATTATCTTCGGCTTAAAAATTAATAGTTGTGTTCCTTTTACTAATATTTGCTCGAAAAAAATACTTTATTATTTTTTTAATTTCGGGGAGGGGAAATACAATCATAGTGTTACCCCTCAACTTTCGCAATTAACTCTACTGTTTATTCTGTGCGATCTGCCCCTGATAAATGGTGTTTATTTTGCACTCATTTCCAATGAAATATATTTCGATACCGGCGTTTCTATTTGTTGCAGTTTTAGTAGATTTTTCTTTCAAAAAAACTATGCTGAGAGCTTTTTGTTATTCAAACTTTATATGCAAATAAAGTTATTTGTGATTATTTTTTTATTTTTTAAATTTATTAAAATCGGCATCTTGCGATAATTTTCAAGAGCTCTGGGTGTTCTGTATTCTATTTAGAAGAAGAAAATTGATGATATTTGCTATTAACCCAGAAGGGTTATATGAAAAAAAGTACTATCATACTCTATGTACTTTTTGAAAGATTTTCATTTGGAAGTAGTAATTTTTCTATTTTAGATCAAAATTAGTTAAATGATGACTTTTGTCTTGGTTCGTTTAATTATACTGCTCAACATTTTTTCTCTACCACCAGCAGATTTTTTGTGACAGTCACCTAGTTTTACCTACATTCCCACGCGAAATTGAAAATATTTAGTATTTCCGAAAAAATTACAAAAAATATATTATTAAACTTTTTGATAACGTTACATGTTAATTTTCTTTTATTCTTCAGTTGATGTTAGGAGTTCACATTATTATCAAAACACGTAATTAGATTTTGTGTAACAAGAAAAGTTTAAATTTTGTAGAC
The DNA here is from genome assembly GCA_963971135.1 of Stenus bimaculatus. Lineage (NCBI taxonomy): Eukaryota > Metazoa > Arthropoda > Insecta > Coleoptera > Staphylinidae > Stenus > Stenus bimaculatus. Next base: position 63,025,779 of record OZ020180.1, on the reverse strand, counting down.
CAGGGTTATAGCCAATTTTTTGGTTTCGTCAACTTTTTTGACTTATTTTCCTGAGATATGTTGACTTTATTAATTTTTAAGACTATATTACTTTCTATCATTTCTTCGTCACCACCTAGATCTTCTTTAATATCGTCAGGTTTTAATTCTCTGGTTTTATAGTAATTTTAAGGGGATAATTGAAGACTGCATGCGATTGTTTCCTTATCAATTTTGGTATCGGTATTTTATCTCACCTACTGCCACAGATTACATTACTTCTTTTATGATATAATGTGTGGATTGTAAATCACAATTTTTTAAAATCGAAGATAGTTCTTCTTCTTCTTGAGATTAAGATATTTTGAACGAACCTAGATGAATGTCAACATTCGTATATATGTTATTCGCAATAGCCGAAAACGCACACTGCACTGAATTTACCCACGACGCGTTGTGGGTAAAAAATTCGGGCAGTGGGCGTTTTCGGCTATTGCGAATAACATATATGTACTTGTGACGCTTTTACTTACTTACTTTTTTAGTGTCAATAGCTTTGTTCCAACAACGAGTTCTGACCGTCACGAAACCGTAATCAAACTGCTAATTTAAAAATAACTAAAAATATAAATAAAATATATAAACTTAACCTTAGAAGTAGTTAACCTTTGGTCGGTGCGCATAAACTTGATTCTGTTTTCTAGCAGAAGTTAGTGTGAGGATATAGAAACCAGGTGCACGCCCTGGTTTTAATTTTTTTCTGAGGTGGAAGTCTGTAAGCTATACGATTGTTTTCGTACAACGAAAATATCGTATTGTTGAATATGTTGCTATCGTGACGGATTTTATCTTTTTTCAATAAATACAAAACGTGCATAAGGAAGAGATATAGAAAATCTGTTACCAAGCAACTTAGTCAACAAATGGTTTTTTCGTTGTACGAAAACTATCGTATAGCTGTACAGACTTCCACCTCTGGTCTCAATTTTAAATTTCGGGTACATACACAAATTCAAAATACCTCGTAATAGAGTATCAATAATCGCCTATATTTTAATAAATGGTTAAATATTATTACAAATGTACCAATTGCCTAGTTAACAAAAATAGATGGGGTCAAAGTCGACCCCACATGGTTATGTAGTAAAAAAATCTTGGTGATGCGAGAGTTAAATAACAACATTTTTGTTTTATGTATTTTTGTTGTATTTTTTAAACAACTTATTTTTTCAAAGATAAGTCGTATATCCAAAGAACCACAAAAACAAATATACAGGGTGTCCTGTAACTACACCGACAACGCATAACTGGTGAACTACTAAGACGTGAAAATAAGTCGATTTGACACCCATTTATCTATATCAAAAAATGCACCCTTAGGAAGTTATAAGCTTCTGAAGTTCATTTTTAAAAAAATATTTTTATTAATTTCTGCCAAAGTAATTAAAATTTTATGATGAAATTTTGTATGGGTGCATTTTTATAAAAATCATTCATTTAGAAAAAATTTTACCAATCCTCGATTACCGGAAATGGTCTTAGAAGGTACGAGAGGAGATAAAACACTTAAAAACTTTTTTGGTATTTAAAGTTTTAATTTAAAAGTTATTTCCTCATGTAGATAAATTCTAGAGAAAGATTTTTTGTCTCTTATAAATTTTATGTAGGATGTGCTATTTTCGAATAAAATTTAAAAAAAAATGATATAATTTAAGGTGTTATTAAAACCGTATATTTATAACTAAATAGGGCCAAATCGACTTATTTTCAGCTCTACTATCACCAGTTAAGCGTTGCCGGTGTCGTTATAGGACACCCTGTGTTATCAATTTTTTCAAATTTTGTAAAACAGTTGAAAGTGCGCAATGTTTACGAAGTAGTTAGTCCTTTTGATGCTCCCGTAAAATTGTTTGATTTACTCCAAAAAGACAAGCTTACAACAAATGATAGCTGCAAGACTTTTAAATACACCAAAGTAGAAATATTAAAAAATAACGTGGGTGTAAATTTTATTAAGATAAAAATGTATGTAGGTATCAACCGGATTTCAAAATCAACTATTGAAGACAATGATCGGTACATACTTTTATAAACACCCTGTATATTTATTCTTGAGTTTCGAAAAAAACTGTATATTTACACTTTATCCTAAAAATTTGGATTTTTTCATTATTATACGGGTATGGTGAAATCTGAGTCCTAAACTGCAATTTATGCTTGTATCAAGGATTTTGTCCTGTGATTTGTGAATGTCCTAATTTATTTTAATTTGTCATAATATTTTATAAAAAAATTAAAATTGCTAGAAAACCAAGAATTTAATAAGTATTTAAAAACAACAGGAAATTTTAATGACTTCAACATTTTCTAAACCGATTAAAAAAATAAATTATAAAATTAATATGGATCAATTAATGGCATCATACAGATTTTATCCTGAGTAATTCAGCTTCCGAATATTTTTAAAACCTATTATTAGCAGATTTACGATATGTTCTTATAAAATCATCTTAGTATTAATGATATATTTTCAAAGCTATTAGGACACTAATGAGATCTTCTAAAATCAATCATATAGCTTCTGGATTATATAATCCCATATACAAGTATTAATTAGCATTAAATTGAAATAAAAAAAATAAAAGTAATATTTAAAATTTTTAATAATTTAAAAAATGCCTTTTTATCACCACCCATGCACAAAACCAGTTAATATTTTAAAATATTATCAATACTTAAACCCTTTTTACTTGGAGTTTTATCAACTATTCACAGTTGCACTTAAAACTTAAAACATCAAAGCGAAGATGTAAACCATCCTTCTTGAAAAGTAAAACCATGCTTATCGAGTCCTGGCGCACTTCAGGGCGGCAAGACTAAAAGGACCACTTAGGTAATTTTTTCTATCGCCACGAAACAATAAGGACTCAGTCCACTTTTAAAAGAAATATAATCTCTGTCAAGTTTATAATTGAAAATTATGAAGCTCAAAGTGATTTATGCGTTTTTAGAAACGAATGAATGATTGATTAGTTTACGCATAACTAACAATAAGGTTGGTCTTGCTCTAATGACCTTAATGCTATATCTGCTCTTGTAAATGCATAACGAGTTAAGGAAGTAAATACGTAATAGTTATTTGCATATTAGATAAATTTTGGTTTATTTAATGCATTTTTAACCGAAAGTGTTATCGTTTTGACGTGTATATCGTTGAATAAGTGTTTTATATATCATTGACATTAGGTGGTATCTTCTTTGAACCTAATTTAAATATTGATTTATGACTACTAATCAACTGATGAAAATAATTTTAGGTATAAAAATAATTGAATATGTAAAATTATAAAAGAATAATTAAATATTACCTAATGGGCTTATTTTTTATAAAAACCATTTTCCCAGGCCTCTTTTGTTAAATAAATCAGAAATGGTAGTGTACTTAAAACTAAAATTCTATTCAAATAAGTCCTTGAGTTTGTGAGACAAATTTCCATGCATAAGTGGTTCCTCCACATAAGACTAGAACAATAACGCAAGAGTTGATGCGGGGTCATTATATGCTATAATCAGAATTTACTGTCAGATCAATAATATCCTGAATTGTTTGAAATGTATTATTGTGCTTCATTTAATCATAGGCCACATAATTCTGTCCAAGGTCAAAATTAATTTAAGAGAATCTGGTTAGAAGTAATTACCGCTAGAAAACATTTTCCAAGTATCACTTAAAAACTTAGTATAATTCTAGTAATTTGGTATTAAGAAAAAATAGCACTTTTTATGATATTTCTTTACGCATGATGCGTGCAGTGATTTGTCTGAGGTCACATCGACCTTACTTTTACCCTCCCTAATGTGAATTTAATAAGTACAGTGAACATTTAAATGATACCTCTCTATTGAAAGCCATAACATTAAATTACAAAATTACCTCACGATATATGGACTAAATATTTAAAGTCTGTTATTTTCATTCTCCTTAAAGTCCTCATTTCTTCCTTCAACTTAAATTATCAACAATACCACACAAATTGTTTACAAAGATTAAATTAAGGCTTAATAATGGCAATTGGGAAAATTATATTAACCATAAACAATGTTGATGTTGTAATATTTGTGATGATATTTTGTTATTACTATTATTAACTTTTTAATTTGTATCCTCGAAGCCATAGTACTTTGTGTTTGCAGATTGCCTGCTAAAAATTGTAGATTAGCATCAAGTGATGTAGGGTGCAACGAACTTAAACTCTTGGGGCAAAATAGTACAATCACCTTTCAAGCTTCGATGATCGTGGCTGCAATTGCACATCTCTTACGTGATTCCCTTCCACGTCCATACAAGCTTATAAATAAAATGCAATTACGATTAAGCACACAAATAATAACGCTTTAAAATGCATCATAAATTATTTATTAAACCATAAACTTCAATTAAAAAGCAATAATGCACGCAATTCACGCATTATTTTCCAAATCTCGCGATTCTTAAGCACAATAAAACTTCTTTCATTTGCTTTTATGATGTGAACAACTTGTTTCTCATTATAAAAGTCAATTAATATCATAATAGTGCTTCTTTTGTGAAGCCTTTTTGTAATTTCATGTTTGATAAGTTCATGATGATACCACTTTTTGATCAAGTAATTTTTCCGAGAATACAAAACCATCTTCTTTTAACATCATGTAATATACCTATCATTAATATTGAAGAAAAAGTTTTCAAAATTTTAATTTAAATCTTATATTATGTAAATTTTTTTAAATATGTACTATAAATTTATAAATACAAAAACTAACCAATTTATTTTAATTTTAAATCTGAACATAAGTCACAAATTCTTATTAAGAATTAAGAGCCATTTCCTAAACGGAAAATATAGTAGTTTAGTTCTTCAGTCATAAAAGCTAGTACGAACAACATTTTTGTACATCATTTCTTTAATTTTTGCCAGAAGGAAAAAAATTGGAAAATGTAGAAAAAAATATAATGATCTAAAAGTACCTTAATTTTGAACCCCTCTAATTAATTTTGTGCGAGGTTGCAAAAGATAACTCTCTGGCAGGATTTAGCCTAATCAATTTAGATTATAAATCTGAAAACAAATTGAAAATCCAACGAGGGAAACTTGAGTGCATGACTGCAGAACTAATGCTCGATTTCATGATTTTTCAAAATTTTTCCTCCCAAACTCGCGCGCCCTCTAGGGATTCGCATTAATTATCAGTTATTTGCTCATAATTTGCAAAGAAGCTCCAGAAAAGTGTGATGTACTTTCTATTCCTTGTTATTATCTCCAACGGAAAATTTATCGCGTGTGTCTAGGAAGATGCTCTTAACAAATCGTTAAAAATTGAGAAATTTGTTGAAAGTGATTTTAAAATGTTGACTTTAAATGGCCAAATTTTCAAATCAAACTCGAAACACAATGTTTGTTTTATTGTTTTATTAGTTACGAGTTTTTTTAGTGATTCAGTAGTTACTAGTTACTTCATATCTTTATATCAAATAGGCTTTATAATCATTCTACACCTTTTCCAATTGTATTTCAGAAAAGATCAATTTAATTTAGAAATCATCAATTGTAATTTAGAATAGTCAATTGTATTTCAGAAAACTCAATTTAATTTTAGAAAAGACCAATTGTTAATATTGAGGAAGCCAAGAGTTTTTGGCGGTGGTTGAGCACGTGAACCACAACAGCACATATACAGGGTGCTGGAGAATTCGCGGACCAACGCAATGGTGCGATGTTGAGGAACTCTTAGAGAACAAGGGAAAAATAATTAAAAAATTCTTTGTTGCTTTATATCGAAGTTTTTACTCTTTTAATTTGCAATATTCCCATATTTATGCGTTGGTATGACACGTAAATTATGTAGAAATGCAAAGATATTTAGCCTTGTCCATCCTACTTAAGAATGGTATTGTTAAACGGGCTATTTTACATTTTAAATATTTGAATTTTGCACATAAATAAACATGTCAACGTTGTAGCTTAATTACAAATTACAAATAGGTACAATTGTCAGTGTCAAACTGATCTGACTGGTCAAACGAATTTGTCAAAAAAATTAGTAAAATGTATAGTAATAATGAATATGCTGATATGTTTTTAATATTAGGCGAATGTAGAAATAATGCTACAGCAGCTTCCAGGCTATATGAAGAGAAATATGTTGGGAGAAGACATCCGAATAAAAATGTATTTAGAAGATTGGAACAAAGAGTAAGAGAAACCGGTAGCTTCCTATTAATAGGAACAGATCGTGGTCGAGGAAGAAATGTGAGAAATCCAGAAATGGAAGACAAATATTCTTCAATGCATCAAAGAAGACCCTACACGAAGCACCAGAGGAATTGCAGACAAATTAGGTGCTGACAGAAAATTAGTTTGGGACGTTTTGAATCAAGAACAGTACCATTCATATCATTACTGCAAAGTACACGAATTGTTACCTCAAGATTACAATCACCGACTAATTTATTGTAATTGGTTACTTAGAAAAGTTGAGGAGGATCGAAATTTTACGTCAAGGGTGATTTGGACTGACGAGGCAAAGGACCTTATCGTTTTCCTATGTGTTTTTGGGCAAACATGAAAAATAAGTTAAACCTACAAAAATTAACTAAAATACCCCCAATGTTAATAATATTTCCAATTTCTTCAATAAATATGAATTATAAATACATTTATGAGATTTTACATTATTTAAATAAATATTTATTAACACGACAACAGCGGATTTTTAAATTCAAATTTTGACAAGTACTGTCAGATAAATTTTAATTACCTTTCATTTACGTTTAAATTGAAAGCAAATGACAGTTAAAACTAATAGGGTGTTTTCCTTGTGGAACCTATGTTAATAATCGAATACAATCGCCAAAAGGATTAACCTGATGGTAGATACAAATGACCTTTATTATAAGGCACTTTAGAACAATGGTTACTGTTACAAACAAGAAGTAACGCCCGGGCTAACAAATTCGCATGCGCTTTACAAAGGTATCTAGCGACTGACTCACTGTGACTCACACTGGATTGAAATGTTTCCCACATTGGGTGTTATTGTCATGCGCACACATTGCTTGCGTTCGTACGTTTACTTATAAAAACAGCTAAAACCGGCGCGTACACATAAAAAGAAATGACGTACGCGCTCATGTAACATACTGGAATGAAAAATTCTAGCAAAGGAGAAATAACTTGCCGAATGTCGTAAATAGTATCTTGCCTACTTGATAGGAGGTCCTTAGAAGTGCCAGAGGGTGTGTCCTACAAAAATAGAAGGAATTTACAAGCCCTTTGCCGCCACCGAGGTCCCTTATCGCATCTACTTTTTACTAATAATTATTTAGCATTTAATTTTTGGACGTTTCGTTTGAGAGGTAATAATTTCAATGTTGCCTGATTGTGCAATAAAGTCTTACGATAACCTGTAAAAGATATTTTATTTTTATTTTACCCCGTAATATTACAAATCTTATTACAACTATTAAAACTATAGCCATTGAATTTACAGTAAAAGTTTCAGAGCTCCAGGGAACTGGAAAAGTCATTTTTTATCAAATATTTTAAAAATTGCTTAAAAACGACAACTGTGTAAAAATTTTTTAATTGTAAAAAATATATTCTTAAATTATAAGTTTATTTGAATAAAATAAATACTTAAAAATTAATTTCTAATCAAGTCATAACAAATATGTACTTAATTGTATAATTTTTATACTATTAAAGTCAATAAATCATAGTAAATAAATGGCATAGGCAACCAAACTACTTTGTTTGTTAGAAGCACCGAGGAAAACACCAGCATCGTTGTCTAATTGTGCAAAAATTAATTAATTTCAATTGCGTTTTTTGGCGAAAGCGGTCTCTTAACGAGCGAAACATTTTACACTATTGTATATTTATTTCTTATTTATATGTGGCATAAGTTTCATTCTTGTACAAAATGCTCCCAAAACCCGATAAGGTCCTTTCAGTAGGGATGGAATGTTTAACCAACATAATAATCACTATTACGCTACAAACAATCCATACCTTACACATGGAAGAGGACATCAACATTTTTAAATGTTTTTTTCGTTGGTCGTTTATTAAGGAGTATTTTTAATATATACAAAATCATTCATTAATGACCCCTATTAATGCATGATTTTTGTTTAATGAATGATTTTGGAGATGCCCTCTGTTGATGACGTTTCTAACGAAATTTTCTTCGAAGTATACCACAATTGTGAATATAAAGTTAGTTTAATAACTATTAGTTATTTATGCATGCGATTGGTTGTTATGGAAAAATTAAATAGAAAGGAATTACACCTGATCATGGCGTTTTAATTTAAATAACTAAAATTAACACAGAGTTGCCAAATTTAAGATTTTAATAACACATAAAGCAACAAAGAATTTTTTAATTATTTTTCCCTTGTTCTCTAAGAGTTCCTCAACATCGCACCATTGCGTTGGTCCGCGAATTTTCCAGCACCCTGTATATAATTATAAAAGTACATTTTTAATTAATATTAAAAATGTACGTTTAACACCACTAACATTTAGGTCCTTATTCACCAATTTTAAAACCCATTTGAAATAATCTGTTCTAAGATTAAAAAGCAGGATCGTTAAAAGACAATTTCGGAATTCTCAGGTATTATGGAACAAATGCTGATTAACTTTGAGACAATAATTACTGATGAAGCCAAAATTATAATTGTTGGTGGTGGTTGTGCTCGTGCAGCGCAACACACTAAAATCGAACAAAAATAATTCAATTGATTACTTCTGAAATACAAATCATTCTTTCTGAAATTATATTGAAGATAGGAGCCATAACAGGAGTTGTCTTTTATCAATACTGCTCTAATCTTAGAATAAATTATTTCAATTGGGTTTAACATTGGTGAATAAGGACCCAAGCCTAATATCGCCAATTTTAGATGAATTTTATGTACTGTTGTAGTTCACGTGCATAATCACCGCCAAAAACGCTAGACTTCCTCGATTGGTCCTTTCTGAAATTAAATCGATTTTTCTGAAATACCATTGATGCATTCTGAAATACAATTGATCTTTTCTGAAATATATTAGACTATTCTGAAATAAAATTGATACTTTCTGAAATTGAATTGCTTATTCTGAAATACAATCGACTATTCTGAAATCGAATTGATCTATTCTGAAACAATTACAAACGGTGTAGATAAATTTATTGCTGCAAAACCCACCGGAAGAAAATTAATTGAATTGATATACACCGCAAAAAAATTCAGATTTGATTGCATCTTGTCTTTTTAACACCCGCTGCCCAACCCATTTCACGATATTTAATAAAAATCAAATTTACAATGTGTGTACATTTGTTATAGATAAATTTTTATAGCTACAAAATAGATCAAGTTTAGAGAGTTTTAAAAAAATTAAACAAGAGAGTTAAAAAATTTGAAAAATAATTTGTAGAAAGTATGATAAAGTTTGTAACAACAAAAATAACACCATCAAACGGGTTTTTCTTAAATGATTTCAAAATTGGTGTCCAAACCGATTTAGAATTTCTTTGGTTCGTGTTTAGTTCATAGATTGGTGTGTCTTATTTGAATCAATCGCATTCAAATGACTAATTTTGGACATCATAAATCGTTTGGTCAATTCAAGCTTGGTTAACCGAAATATGAACCGTGGTCGGGAGCAAGGTTTGCCCTATGGTTATTTATCCCATCTCTTTCTTTCGGTTTAAATGGGGAGGTAAGAACCGAACATGTTAATGAACTGATGTCAAATTCTTGCTGCCATTCATCGCTCTTGTGATATTTTTAGTGCTTTCGTTTTTTAATGTTTTATTAATTCCCGTAGGGGGCACTTCTGCAAATAATTTTATACAGACACAATGTCCTTTTGTCCTGGGGAATGAAAACTTCGCAGAACCAAGTTAATATGGCGAAAACTTAGTTACCTATTAGTCTATACAGCTGTCGACGATAGCAGTACAAATAATCCTCAAAATATGGACTTTTGTAGTTCTCAAATGAGTTTGTTTCATCCTTTTAGTAGGACGCTGTACGTCCAATCATTAAGTTTTATTATTAAAGCTTTAACAAAAATTGAGACAAAGTGCAAAGTGGCGTAACTTCGGTGACAACTGAAATTTATGTGGCAACCCCGAGAACGTGATGACAGCTAACCTACATTTGACGTCATGCTATTAGTTCCGCATTCGGTCGCAAGAGGAAGTCGCTTAGCTTGAAAAGCTAATTAAATATATTTAAACGAAAAACCTACTCATTTCATGAAGTTGGTTGAAGATCAATTTACTTATAAGTGACACTATGCAAGTAAAAAATTATACATGTACCTAAGTAAAAATAATGTTATTTCAAAAATTAAGTTAAAAATGTTAACCAGGATTATTAGTAATCTAGGTAAAAGAAATAATAGTGTACGTTAGAGAGTTTATTTATTTTTACAAAAAAGATTTTAGCAATATTTATTTTTGTTAGTTGTGACACTCTCACATCAATTCATTACTAATATTAAACAATTATAAAAATACACATAAATGACCTAAATTGAAAAAGTATAAATATAAATATTCATAAAAGAAAACAAGTAAAAAATAAACAAAAAATAAAGAAAATATTCATCATAAATTTGGCAATTCCCTGCCAACTCATATAATAAAACATATGCCTCACAGTTAATTGCGTTTTTTCAGAAATTGTTGTCACATCGGATTCATTGAATTCATGTCATTCCTGTGATCCTGTGAGAAATTGTGTTTACAGAAAGTCTGATAAATTAATGATTTCAGATGGCCCCATAGAAAAAAATCTAAAGGATTTAAATCAGGGGATCGAGGAGGCCATGGTTGTGGACCACTGCGTCCGATCCACCTATTAGGATAGTTTGCATTCAGGAACTCACGAGCAACCAAACTAAAATGCGCTGGAGCTCCATCATGCATTAGCCACATTACATTCCTCGTCGCCAATGGTACATCTTCTAACAAACACGGTAGCGATTGTTCCAAAAAAATTCGATATGCTTCACCGGTAAGCCTTGGAGGTAGAAATGCTGGTCCAATAAGAAAATCACCCAAAATTCCGACCCAAAACGTTTAATGAAAATTGTTGTTGGAAACGATCTTCACAAATCTCATGTGGGTTTTCTTGAAAAATTTGCTTCGTCAGTAAATAAGATTATGGTAATTAATTGAGGGATTTGGATCAATTTTTGAAGAAACCATTGGCAAAATTATATTCGAGGTGGAAAATCGCGAGGTAAAAGTGCCTGAACGCGTTGAATGTGGTATGGGTGTAACAACTGCTGCCTTAAAATTCATATTACTTACATTCAAACTACCAATTTTTCGTGTAGAAGTACTTGGATCTTCTTCCACCAAGTTGAGCACATTTTCTTCCAATTCTAGCGTTCTAACTCTCATTGGCCTTCCTGGTCTCTCTCTGATCTTAAATGAACCACTTTCTCGAAGACAGTTATGAATGTTTTCAAAAGTTTTTCTATCAGGAAGACGACGGTTGGGAAATCTTTCACGATAAAAACGTCTTGCTCGTAGTGCATTTGCATTAGCAAGTCCATAGGTAAAATGCATGTCTGTCATCTCGGAATTTGTGTAATAATTCATAATTAGCAATACAGGGTGTTTATAAATACGTGTCCACAAATTATAGGACGTATTCTTGGTAAAATTTGAAAGTTAAAATCTTAATACAAAAATATTGTATTGGGCTAGAAAAATCTTCAGGAGGTGTTTAAAAGAAATTTATAAATTGCAACATTGTAAAATAATAAGAAGACTAGATTTACTTCATTTTATATGAGCGAATAAAAAAAACATATCAACAGCGAAAACGAGATGTGATTTTTGAAATTATTGGAATTCTTACCAATAATAATGATAGAATAAATCAAATTTATTTAATAAATACAAGATACAAGTATAAAAATACATTCTTTTAAGTTTAGCAGAATACCTAAAAAACTGGCGAAAATGAAAATTTTACAAAAATCTTCAAATTGTCCACCGTCGGCATCTAAGCAATGCTGCAAGCGAGTTGGTAAACAAGTTAATACTTTTCCAATTGTTCCGGAGTTATTGAAAGGACAGCAGTTTCTATTCTTTCCCTAAGTTCTTGGTTATTTTGTGGAGGTGAGGCATACACAATTTTCTTTAAATAACCCCAAACAAAAAAATCTATTGGGTTAAAATCAGGCGATCTCGGAGGCCATGGAATCGGACCATTCCTCCCAATCCAGTTATTACCCAAATTGGTATTTAACCACCTTATTACCACTTGCGCATTGTGAGCTGAGGCTCCGTCATGCATAAAAATAACATTTCTTCTAGTTAGCAAATACTATTTAAATTAATATTGACACTGACGTTTTTAATCATTTTTTTTTTAATTTTTAACACTGTTGCCATGTTTAATTTATTTAAAATAAATTGATTTTTTTTTTAAAGAAAATTTATTATTAGGCGTTAAAAACACTGTAGTATTAATAAAACATTTTCATTTAATTCTTGAAGGCATAAAGCATGCATTTTATGTAATAATCTTTAAATTATAAGGCAATTTTAATAGTCGATATTTGCAACTTTGAAGACCTCTTGCAGGCAAGCGGCGATGAATACAACATTTGTGTATTAGGATTTTAACTTTTAAATTTTACCAAGAATGCGTCCTATAATTTGTGGACATGTATTTATAAACACCCTGTATAAACTATGACAGGTGACAGCAACAAAGTTTGTAGCCATGGTAACAACTAAACTTTAATTTTTACACCTATTATTTTTTTAATAAAAAGCATGCATTTTAAGAAATCTTTATCTTCGTGTATTTTTGGAATGAAGCGTTTTTCGAAAAATCACCTAAGGTATAAATGTTCTTAAAATGACCCAAGGAAGCACCCCTTAAATTTTTGCCGTGCATTTAAGTTACACCCTGTATAGTCTATTTTGCAACTAAATGTTATTTAAACTAGATTCAAACTTCATAAAAATACTATATATGTCAAATTAAACCTCATTTAAAATTAAATGTCGGTTGATAATACTGGGGGTAAAAGTTTAGGGAGTTTTTAAATATTAAAGGACTTTGTGGATTTTCAGATGATAGGCCTCTCATCACTATCCAATATTTCTTTACTGGTAAAACTGTCGAGATACTGAGAAAGTTGTATACGCTCTGTTTTATGAGGTACACCTCATAAAACAGAGCGTATATTACGATTTGTCGCTTCGTAATACGAAGCGACAAATCCTAGAATGAATCAAAAAACAAAAGTATACATTTAAACAAAACCCAAAGGAAGAAGTCTGGTGCTGTTAGATCTGGCGATCTGGACGGCCAGTTCAAATCTCCAAAACGGGAGATCACTCGGCCTGGATGTATATCTACACCATAAATGTCAAAGCACAGTGACAATTGGCGCCATCTGCAAAAATGGCGGCCAATTCAAATAATGACATTACTTTTGCGCCACCCTGTACATATTTGATAGCATTTCGATACTGCCATCGATTGTCATAATAAAAAAGAACCACACAACATCATTATAAATTAATGTAATATACAGGATGTAACAAAAGTATGGTATAATCGATGCGTTTTTTTAATTTAAAGAGTTAAAAAAAGTTTTAGACAAAAGTTTTTTATTTTATTCTTATGCATATTTTGACGTTTTTGTTTTTTTTCCATTTATTTTTATTTTTTCTATGGCAACAAACTTTTTTTTAAATAGTAGCCAATTTTCCATTGTTTTTAACGTCAATAGTCTCTTGAAATACCACTTATAAACAAGCAAAATTTACTAAGAACTTTTGTTTTCTTATCCAAGAAATCACCAACATAAACACTGAAACAAAAAGTATCAAACACCCTGTATGTATAATATTCTTATGTTCAAACCATCGATGTAAATTAATCTAAGTATCTTATTTCAAAAGTACCACTTTTATACCTATTCCACTTCTGAGTCAAGTATCTTTTATATCCACCCCAATTTTCTGAAGATTCCCGAATGATTGATTTTAAGAAAGGTTTTAATGTGTGGGTCATAAGTTGCAAGCGCCATTGTTAACGCCTCTTGCGGTTTTTTTTTTCTTTTGGAATTTTACTCATGTAAGCAACAGCATAATAAATCTAGTTTAGTAAAATTATTATATCAATCGTTTCTTCATAAATAATTTAGAAATTTTTATATAATATTATGACAAAGTTTCACTAGGTTTTTAATTTTATGAAAAAAAATCATGTAGGCCTTTTTCTATAGTTTAAAATTTTATCAAGCAAAAACCTAAACTGACTTCTATGAGTGGTTACAAGTTTTATTTAGAGATAAGTCTACAAAATCCAAAACGATCAAAAACTAAAAACAAAATCGATTTATTTTTAATGTCATAAAAAACCCATCAGTGTTTCTTTTAATCTTATAATTAAGTAAAGTTTGTAAAGTAAGAAACCTTAGTCAATTTAAATTTTTTTGAGCTACAAATTTGTAAATCAAGAATCCTCGTTTTGCCGCAATAGAAGCCAAATAGTCGACGTAATAAAGTTTCAAATATTTAAATGTTTTTTATACTGGGGTTTTTAATTCCTTTGATTGTATTTATATAGATTATGCGATCTTGAGATATTTAGTTTAGATATGTTTCTTCATATAGATAAAAAAAATATTTTTATCTAAACTTTTATTATTTGGTGTATTCTGGGTTCTTAAGTTTGTATTTTGTATCTGTATTTATGTCGCAATTTATATTTTGCTATTTTTTCATGTTGAAGAAGTTTTCTCGTAAAATTACATAGTTATCAATTGAATTCTCTTTGGCATCATAATCAAAATAGATTAATAAATTAAACCATCGACTCCAATAAGAGGTTCTGATTTTTACATTGAGCCATAGTACCTTTACCAAAAAATCCAAAACCTGGTTTTGCTTAGTACGTTTAAGGAGTATAGAAAGAAAGGTTTTTAGAAAGTTGAATATAAAAAAAGAGAGATTTTAGTTTAGAAACCAAAAGATTATTTTTCAACTGTAGCAACAGAGCCTTCGGCAAATTTCATTTAATTTTGTAAGTTCTCAAGGTTTTTTTAAATCACGACGGTTTTTAGTTTGTATACAATTTTGCATTAAGGTTATGCATTTTTTATGCAAATTTGGGGTATTAAGCTGCTTTTTGCCCGCATCGTAATGCACAACTCGTTCCGTAATACTATCAAAGCGAATGCCGTAGTAGTAAACCCAACGGATCTCGGTTCAATGCCCGGCTAAATCCACGCCATGAATTTTTAAAATAATTACCATAGAGGTACATTAAAAAGAAAAACATAAAATTTTACCCTGACTCACCGCCAACCTTCATATTTTAAAGTTATAATTACCTTAAAGTTTTATTCTTATTTTTGATTATTGAGATGATTATGGGTTATTCGATTTATGACTTACTTAAAATAGTGCCAAACACCCATTCATGTTAGTTTACAACTTAAAAGGTAGTATTACACCCAATTAGGCCGAAAGTAAATTCTCGAATAGGAAGTCAAAAAGTATTGTTCTCAATATTGAAAAATACAGTCTTACATTTAAATTTATTTTCTTTCAAAAATTATACCTAATCATATAAGAGTAGATAATTAATACAAGAAAAACTATATTTTTTTTTGTTTCAGTCCGAGTTGTTTGTTTGATGTAATTTTTTGAGACCTGGCACCCTGGCAGATTCTCCATTGTTTCCATTGTTTTGAAGGAACCAATATTGAATTTACATTTAGTACCATGATTTGAAGTTTATACGTACATTTTGGGCCGTTTGCACCACTAATTCTTAGAATTTTTAAGGCAATTTCAAGACAGATTTTCCATTGTGTTTTTGTCAAATTTTAAATTTAAGAGCTTAAATTTTAAGTGGCAATCGGGCCTTAATAATCGATCCATGTATTATATTAAACTTTCAAAAGTATAAATAACATCTGTTTATTTTTATTATTACCTAATATTTAAGTATTAATTTGATCCTTGATCTAGGCTAAGCTTTTTTAAAACGAGTCTATTTTTTTTATTTGTAATGCTGTTTATTTATTCAATGAAAAGATGTTTTTGAATGTGTCCGTTAAATCTGCAACTTTTTATTGACCCTCCTGGCCAATTTCCTATTTGAACTATGAGTAATAGAGACGTTAAAAAATTGCTGTGGTCGAATGCCGAATTTATTTAGCCGTTATATCCGGGAGGAGCTCGGCGTTACTATAATAAAACGGGTTGGTTATGGTTTACCTTGCATGGCCTAGGCTTTAACCAAATAATTCATGCACTTGTAAGTATGACTAGTTCATAAAATTATCTTTATTGCTCGTGTCCAACTGCATTTTTTATCTTTTTTACGTTACGTTCCTGTTGATAACTATAATATTCGACTGAAATATTACATAATTTATTTCATGCATTAATTCCAATTTTAACATAATACTAAAAACTTTGTTGGTTTTATTTGGGTTTGTCATAACAGTTTATTGATTTTTTTTAAATGGCTTTAATTTTACTAAAATTGTTAAACAAATTAAATTGTTTAAATTTAAAATACATACATACTTAGGTATAATAAAAATCAAGTCCAGTAGAAAATAACTGAAATAGGGCATACAGGAAAATTATTTATGGAAACCCAGTGGCGTGTTACCGTATAGGCAAAAAAGGCAATTGCCTAAAACTTCAAGTAAGTGAGGAAGCTCCAAATAAATTTGAAAAAAATAATATTAACCTCAATTTTTTAATAATTTCAAAATCCTGCTTAATATCAATATTTTGAGGCTTCAAAATTGAAAATTGCCTACGGCCTCATGAAACCATTTAGAATGTTGTATAGCGTTTTATCGACAATACACTTTCTTCGAAATATCAGCATTTTCCTAAGGGAGCTACATCCCTTGAAATATTGCGTCCAAAAGTAGGTTTTTCGTCATTTATTTGAAAACGGATTGTAGTAGAGATTAGAAATTTGGTATAAGCATAATACCCTGAAGATACAATTTTATGATTTTTTTCAGATTTTTTTTAACCCTCCGAAAGGGTAGTTTTAAGAAGTTTAAAAAGCGTTAACTTTTTTATGGTTAAGATAACATAATATTTATTTTCATAATATTATTCCTTATTTAATTTTGGACAAAAATGGTACTCTTATCCCAATTCGATAGAATGCACCATTTTCGAGAAAAATACACTTAACCATTCACATGCATAGTTCCAATTATATTTTACCATAGAATAATTTCGTTATTTTTCTTCTACAATACTACTCGACTTTTATTATTAGTTACTTAATGAAATGTAGCTATTTTATTAGTTTGAATATTTTCTTTAAATGTAGGGTTAATCGCCCTTTGTACTGACAATATTTAAAGAGCTGTAGCTCCAATCATATTTTACTATTTTACCATACAATAATTTCGCTACTTCTGTTCTACAATACTCGACATTTATTATTAGTTACTTAGAAAAAGTAGCTATTTGATAAGTTTGAATAGTTTCTTTAATATAATATAGAGTTAATCGACCTATTGTACTGACAATATTTCAAGGGTTATAGCTCCTTTAGGAGGCAAAATCAGACATATGTTTATAGGAAGTTAAAATCAATTGTACAATCGCCTTCTAAAATTTTGCCGCCTAATTTCTGGACATCCTGTATATTATGAAATTATTTCGCTACGAATTTCGTAGTGATATCTGTATAATCGCACCCTTTATGAGAGTCATCTGTTTAAATTGCAAATGATATCATCCCCAGGAGAAAATGAAAGCAATTAAAATAAATTTATAAGATGCCAAAATGGGAGGGTGAGTTGGCAAAAGAATCGTTTCCCTAGCCTAGAAAACGTTTATACGGTTGTTCAAACTGAATTAGCAAACAAGGGACGCTAGATAAAGGTGACCTGTTTGTACACACAGAAAAAAAATAGTAAAAGCTCCATTTAAGACTGACCATTCGATAAGGTGTTAAGAACACACCTGAAAGCACTCGAAAGCGATTAAGGTGTTTTATGAGTGGCGATTGTTATGCTAGTAGCTAAGGGGCTCTCACCCCAACGCTGAGGTGTGTACCTGGCTCGTAACTAGTGAAAATTATTACCTCTAATAGAACGCAGGGATAGAATAGAATGCCCTATTTTGCGCACTATTATTGTTTTCTATTGTTACCTAGACTTGTATGTGGACCGTGCGTCTTCCCTACGACTTGATGTTTATATTATTATAGGGAAGTGTTAACTTTTCGAAAAAAAAATCCTCGGGCCTTATTCTTTGTTGTCGATATGTAAATAATTGCACACTGTTTAAAAATGTTGCCTTATGTATGCAAAGCCTTTTATGTCACCTTCTAGTTCGTTACAAAGTAACTTTAGGGTCAAAACGGCACAGCTACTGAGCTACTTGATTTTCTGAAACCTATAACATGTGATACTTGCAAATTTTGTTCTGGTAGACTTACTTCATTAGTATGATGCTATGTCCTAAAGATGCAGCTTCTACATAGCATAGTTTTTCGAAATGAATTTCCCTCGCTCTGAAATAATCAAGGAAAGCATAAATTGATTTAATTTCGATTTGATTTCACCAAATTGTGTTATAAATTTGGTAACTAATTGAACGATCCAATCACCGTCTGTTTAACTCAATTGCAGGTATTGTATATTCCACCTCTGACAGTCCAACTCAAGATATGTATACAATATTTTAGAAAATGAACTTTTTACAATGATAACCTAAAAAGAAACACTCAAACGAAAAGGCTGGAAATATTTTATTATCCCAGCCATAATAGCAAATATTATAAAATAACTTATTTTTGAACATAGTAAACTTTGGTCTGCACTTACCGCTACTTGAGTTTTTCTGATCACTTCTTTTTGAGACTCCCTCTATATTTTGGAGTTATCAGGATATTGAAGGTTGAATGACATTTAGGCTCTATAATACCTACAAAAAAATGAATGTAGTCAGGATATTGAGGTATAGTACGTCCGCCGAATAAATTCCTTTTCCAACCTAACATGACACGTAACAACCGCCTCTCTGGATTGTAAAGTTCTGCCACCTCAACCGAACGCGTATTGTTTTTGTTAGCCCAACATCCGTACACAAAAAAAGTAGCCTTGTTTACGGATTTTTAAATGTAAGAGAAAGTGAGCAAAACTGTTTGTTTTTTCTCGATAGTCCAGACGACATCCATTTATTCGGCGGACAAACTATATGTGTGAACTTCAGGACCGCGGTAAAACTTTTTTGGGCCCTAGGAAATTTTGGTCAAAATGATCAAAAATGATAGACCATTTCTTTTTTGTTTTCTCTTTTTCTAAACATAAGAAACACTTATGTTGTTAATAAGTTAATACTCTTCTTCCTCTGTCATAAAAGGCACCGCAACCGAAAATTTTTGAAATCTTCAAGGTACTTGATTGTTTCACCCATAATAAGTATTAAACTTAAAGAATTATTACTCAAAAAATTTAAAAACATTTCTAATTCTGTTACAATTGTAAAATTGTTCTTAAAGATTATACAAAATTCTACAGATTCAATGTTTTCTAGATTTTAAAATAGCTATGGCCATTTAATCGAAGTGCTGTTTCTTATTCCATTTGAAATATAAAAGAAATTAGCAATTAGCAACTATTAAAGATCTTTTAATTTTTATTTGATATTACCAACTTTTATTGAAGGTATATTATTAAACAGTTTCTTGTGAGTAAGTTTTAAAATAAATTTATTGAAAAAAAATAAATGTTTTGGCTTTAGGCAAGTGCCTACTTTGCCTAGTGGGAAACGCGGCCCTGATTGGCATCTTCTAAATATCAATGATTCTTTGGTTTGAAAAAATTTGGAAATTGGATGGTAAATGGCAAGGTTGAAGTGTGGTGCTCCTGCGCAATTATTTCCTTGAAGGAATCGAAATTGTCATATTCTTTTCATCTCCATTGCTCATTACTTTCTGAAGAGCTTACAATTATATCTTTATTTATTCTTTTTGCCTTCTTAATTTTAAATTTCTTTCAAATTTCCCCGGTGTTTAATTCCTATCCGCACTTATTCCAATAAGTAATTTTTGTAGGGCCGAACACGACTTTTTTTAAACGTTCAAAATAGAAGAAAAATAAACTAATTTATGTTTAGGAAAATATAAAAGCTCTATTATACATATACATATTATGTATATATTGTTTAATTTGAAGTAAAAGAATTACTTTTTGTGGCCAACATGCGAGCCTCAAAAAATTCTTTTACTACGAATAAAATATGCTATTTTTTCTTCAAACGTCGAAATTTTTAAAATTATAATATAATAAATAATTTTAAAATTTGACATTTAATTTACATACAATACACAATACAATGTTAGTGTATACTGGGTTGCCTAAAATTCATTTCTACTCCGCCCTTTTATTCCTTGTCAGTGCAAAGTAGTAATTTCTACTCCTAGGCAGTACAAATTGACCATAGCATCAACGAACATAAAAAGTGACATTTTAAAACCTGTCAAACGTCGCAGAAGACTGTACTTTAATGACGTTTACAAGAAAAAAATTGTTTTTTATTTAGCAAAAATGCCTGCTAATAAATTTATTTAAATTACCTACTATTGATTTTTTAGAATATTTTTAAGTTTGTCTAAAATATACAATTAATTATCTCTACGCAAATATTTTAATATACATATGTGAGTAAAAAATGTATACATACTTCTTATTTTGACATTGAAGTTTTTGTTTAGTATTTAAAAACATTTTCTTTCGTAATGTATTTTTGAACTTCTAAAAAATATTTAGAATCTGATTTGAATAGAAAACCCATTAATATTAAGTAAGCGTTGTTTAATAAAAGTAATGAATATTTCATGTAATTCCAAAACAATAAGGAAATGAAGCATGAATATAAAAATTTAGTTCATCGAAGATAAAAAGTGTTGCCGGTTTCAACATTACATAATAGAGATTATTTATAGCTAAAAGTATTATATAACTTAAATTCCTGAATTGGTTACCACATGTAAGAAATTATTCATTTAAAAAAATATTTGAATTTGTTAAAAAAATATGCTATTTCTTTTAAAACAAATTAGTTGCAATATTTTTTTGCAAAAATTGTTTCATTTCTGTTGTATTGGTACTTTATTATCCACCACAAATTGCTTTATCTTATCAATCAGTCAATCAGCATTCAGCATCCTGATTTTTGTACTAGACATCCCAGCCAATAAGTTGGGTGATATTTTAGAACTTTTGGCTTAGTAAAATAATTATATTGGATTAGAAATGAGAGTTTCAGATTCTTTCATTGGATCTTAGATGTGTTTAATTATAGTAAAAATGCAACTAATGAAGTAAATTTTTGAAAGAACTAAATTTTGTAATGTGATCAAGAAAAATTCTTCAGAACTAAGCTATCGTCATAATTTTTATTTAGTTACATCTTATGCATTTCTAGAACTAAAAAACCCCATCTTCATGGATGCATAATTTTAAATAAGAAATTGAACAAAAAGACGATATTGAGTTAAAAAAAAGGGTTGGTGTATATGTGTAATTTATGAATTAAAATTTTTCTAAAACTTGTAGTCATCTTATTAGTACCAGGTACTAGGACATTTTGATATAATTTGGGCTCGATCTTACTGTAAATATTTGAATAGGATATTGTTTTAGTAGGCGTAAAAGTTCTTTTACTGCGAATAAAACATGCTATTCTTTCTTCAAACGTCGAAATTTTTAAAATATTAATATAATAAATAATTTTAAAGTTTGGCATTTAATTTACATACAACACACAATACAATGTTAGTGTATATTGGGTTACCTAAAATTCATTTCTACTCCACCCTTTTATTTCTTGTGAGTGCAAAGTAGTAATTTCTACTCCTAGGCAGTACAAAGTGACCATAGAATCAACGAACATAAAGAGTGACATTTTAAAGCCTGTCAAAAGTCACAGAATATTGTACTTTAATGTTTAAAGTTTGAAGAAAAAAAATTATTTTTCCTGTTGTGGAAATATCGGAGGTGCAAGATAGACGATTGTTTTTTTAATTTTGTAATTTTAATCTGAAATGGAAAAATTTCCACCAACATTCGCCGGCGTTTACCGCATCGTCCGGAGGCCGCTTTATTCTCTTAAACCAACCATTCTAAAAACGAGTGAAATAACTTGAAATGCATAGGTGTCAGTGGCGAATTATCGCATAGGCGCAGGAGCTTTTGGCCTCCTAGTTGAACCGGCCTCAAAAAAACTGAAAAAAATATGCAATCACATTTTTTTTTTAATTTTTACCAATCATGGTCGTTTTTGAAAACTTCTATTCAAATAAACCATAAACCTAACAGACGAATTTTAGAATAGGGCTTTCGTTTCCATTTTCAGGCAAGCGCTGACTTTAAAAAAGATTTTCTTTCTTGAAATTTTTGAGACTGGCCTTCTAAAATTTTGTTATCTGTTATATATATTGGGTATCCCAAAAAGAAGTACTCATACAGAGTGTTTTTGAACAAGTGTCGGATAATCTAGGAATGGATTTTTGGACTAATTTTAAGACAAAAACAATAATTTTTCCGCTACAGCGCTCCATTTTGGAAATTGAAGTTTACTCATTCTTTTCAATTTGTTAACTTAAAATTTACATTTTTAATGATAATAGTCTCACCTACAGTTTTGCACATACCTTATTTTTGGCAAGCTCCTTGAGATGAATTCGCATATTTTCAAAAAAAAAGTTAGGGTGAAGTTTTTCGACTAAATTCCCTTTTAGTGGAAAAAATTATTTTTACTTTTTGTGTTAAAATTGGTCCAAAAATCCATTCCTAGATTATCCGACAGTTGTTAAGAAATACCCTGTATAAAAAAAGTGAATTCTCATTAATATTTTGAAAGCAGAATATTTTTTTGATGATGATTTTATAACTTCAAGCCTGGCATTAATTGTCTTTACAATGTTTTCCATTTAAATTGACCAAGTATTAAATATTAGTTTATGATCTATATCAGAATTTCAAATTAACGATATTTTCTGTGTGTACAAAATTCAGAGACCCGTCCAGAAAAACGGGGCTGTTCCAACCCTCACCATTGGGTTTTTTGTCGATGAAATTTCGTCTACTTTCAAGGATTTTCTTATGAGCAACGAGCAACTCTTCTTTTTGGTACACCCTGCATAATTTTGTTTCTTCTTTATGGGTATTATTCACAATTCACAAACGTTCTTACCATGATATTTTTTTGAAAAAAGAAATACCGAATTGACATTTTTTTTAAATTTCGCTTCACAAAAATTTTATAAACTCAATTTTTGCCTTCTAAGTTTACCTTAAACTAACCTACTAACCCTTGAAATGTCTGAAACTGATGTCAACTAAAAAGGTCTTCTTATTTTATTTATAAACCGTAAACTTAACCAACGAATTTTACAATTTTCTAAAAAAATAGCGACCTCAAAATCAGGTTGCGCCTCAGGTCTCCATATGGCTACTTCACAAAAAACAAAGTAAGAGTCCATGTTGCATCTTTTCCCCTACTTAATTTTAAATCATCACATTTTTTTAAAGAAAACTTTACATTTACTCTATAATCTATAAATACTAGAATAGTAGTTTTTTAGAACTTTTTATTTTTATTATTCTTTAATACAATTAAGGAAGAAATCTTTCCTAAATAATTAAAATCATGATTGTTGTGTGAAAACGAGAAATAAAAAAAATGTATACCTAAGTATATTATAGGAGAAAGAAACATTTACTCCTATTTTGACTAATGACTACATACATATGATTAATGTTTCTCGTTTATTACGTTTGTTTGAATACTTTTTTTACATCGGTTAGAACTCCTCCTCTATGTTTATTTGGCATGTCAGAATTATAAAAATTATTATGAACAGTTTGGACTAAGATATATCTTCATCAATTTTGCTGGTTCATTAATTAAACAAGTAGTGCCAGTGGATCCACCACTATAAATACTCGTTTTTGAAAGCTCTCTCTAAACTAACAATTATGGGAGCTTGAAGAAGACTTCAAAATATCATGATCGTAGATATAACTAATCGCTTCTATTTGTTTTAAGAATCCTAAGTAACCTACTTGCTATGGAAAATAGAACAACAAAAATTAAAATAAATATATTTAGAGTTGTCGAGTTCCGAAGTAAGACTATAACAATTAACAATAACAGTTACTCCTCTAATATCAGGTTCCTTCTGGGTACGAAATTCTATTGTTTATTTATTACTCATGACCTTAAATTAACTTACTAACCATAATATTAAATTGATCTCTTCATTAATGACGATGGCATAAAATTATACAGAAAATGTTGTTTATATGTTATCCAAAAACTGATGAGTTTGTGTAGAGTCGGTAAGTTCCTTGGTGTACTGAAGTTCTTTGAGTTTTAAATAATAACTGAAGACCTTTCTGCAAGGAGGTAACTCTGTTTTTAATAACTTGGGGGTAAATCAGAACAATGTTATTATCAGATCTTCTTTTCTTTTACCAAATAAATCAGATTTTTTTTACACATATTAACTGAAAAATTCTTGCAGCAGTGATCTCAATTCTTTTTTTTTCTTGAATATATAGTATCCGCAATGAGTGCAAGACTAAATTCATTGCTGAACATAAAATTGCGACATTCTGATGCTCGAGTTGGTGCATGAAGTATGTTCCGCATGGTATACTTGAAATATTTTAAAAATTAGATCAATTATTAGGAAGTAGGTAGTGTGGGAAACTCTTTTTCATTGCATGATTTTTAAAATTTATACAAAAAGAATTGCTGTTTACAAATTTTCATTATATGAATTTATCGTCTTGTAACTTTGTTTCTTTTTCTTCCTGCTGGTTTGTTCTCTGGTAGCAGGTAATTTTCCCAAAAATTTATGATTTATTTTAATAAGGATTGTGAAATGCTCATATTTTTTTAGGGTATTTGGTCATTAAAATAAAACACAATAGATAACAAGAGAAGCTATATTTTTAACGCTCCATATAATAATATAATATTATTTATTACGTTAATTTACAACAAATGTACATTATTTTATATATAGATATATGTTTTGTATTGCGAGAGTTTGGAATAAATTGTAAATTAATGTGTCGATTCTGTGCAGACCCGTAAGTCCTTATGAAACGTATCTATGAGGTAACTATGGAAACCGTCCATTACAACCCATATAACAAATCTTACGGCTCTTACGAGATTGCACAGAATCGACGTATAAGTGTAAAGTTAAAATACAATTTATGCCATCTCGATTATATTTAATATAATTATATATTATAGAATATTTATCTAAAACATTTTGAGATCATATCTTATAATACATCACAGGTGTTACAAAAATATATATGGATTGTAATTATTTTTTTATAATATCTCAAAATCTATATTGTTTGCTTTTCAGATTTGTAGAATTAAAAACAGTTTTAATTTCTCTACAATAAAACTGACAATATTGTAGTTACATACCGTAAGTATGAAATTATTTAAGAATTTTAATAACAGTGCAACAGTTCTATTTCAATAAATACCTTGACATTTTTGTATCGTAACAATTATTTTAATGTACGGATATTATTATAAATTAGATTATACCTTTTTGGTTATCAAAAGGTATGTAAGGATTTTACATATACATAAAAGTAATTATCACAGACTCTATTCACTTAAAATAAAGTAAATGGAATTTGCAAACACGATTTGTATTTAAAAAAACAACATTAGGGAGTGGCTGCCGAAACGCTCTTTTTGTACTGTAAAATATGCATTTACTTAAAATTTAAATAAATCGGGATTTTTTAAACATCCCTTCAAAATTATTTTAACATACTTTCAGCAAGTTTTAATTGATTCAATGTAGTTTAAAACAAAATAAATCATAGTACGTATATAAATTAAATTATTTACAATTTTTATGAATAGCAACATTTTTTTATTTGCCATAAGTTATAAACAAAATGAAAGTACGTTTTATATTAAAAGCAAAACCATTATTTCTTGTCTTCATTCCAACTCGAATCTAATTCGATGTATAAAAGAAATGAAGACAGGAAGTAATTGAAACGTAGCAGAACACAATAGCATTTTTAGAGATCAAAATCGCTTTAAGAAACTAGGTTAATAAATTATTACAATAAAATAAAAAAAACAAACTAAAAATAAACTCAAAAATTTTACAACTAAAAATATACTTTTTATAAGAAACTTAAATTGTACTATGCACTATTTTTGCTTTTTATATTTTAGAGATCGTTAATTTGTAACAAGAAGTGGGGGAGGTTTCGTGAAAATTTCGAAGGATCCAATTTTAACTACAATGCGATTCTCTACTAAGTTTTCTGGGTGCAGGTGTTGTTAGCTTTTTCGTAAAGGCTGACTCGGCCGTACGTTTTCTGGACTGCATGAAATCTGAAACAAGAAAAATACTGTTAGTTGACTTGATAAGATTGGTCAAGTTAAATAATTGCGTGCGTGCAAAAAGGTCAGTTATTTACAGTTACTGGAACGTGCTTTGATGTAGTGTTTATAAACGATCGCCTTGAAGTAAAAAAAAGAACATGATACTAAACTGGGGAAGTAATTATCTATTTTATTACGACAGTCTTTATCGCATTTTTTAAAGTACTATCACGTCCTGCTACGCATATCCGCGCGATGACTTAAAAGAGTTACAAAAGATAACGAGTAGTGAATGCAAAAAAAACATAATGGTTTTATAGAAAAGTAGAAAACGGTTGTAGGTCAACTAAAGTTCTTGGAATAATAACTATATTTTCGATGTAGTAGGTTTTGAAATGTATAAAGGATTTTTGGCGGTGGTTTTCAGTTGGTAAAATAATAAAGGTCACACCACAAGTTAAAAATCTGAGGTAGGACGAATAACAAAAAGAAGGCCGCGGATGAAGTGAGCACACGTGCAACGTTTGGCCGTCCAATTATACATTCCCACGTTTCATCCCCTATCCAGTAATCTCTATCCCGCTATGCTGCATCCAGCAACACACATCACATCACAAAGAAATTCTAATACGCGGCACTCTTTCATTTTCCCATGATGCTCGAGTATGACCCAATTTACATCCGGGTGGATTAAATTACTCACTCGGGCGTTGACTCCGGGAAATATGGTGCATTTAAATTAATTGTTAAGGATAGATAGAATGAGAGCATCACACATCAAAAGAATCTATTACGGTCATAAATTTATCACACGATATGTGGGAAGAGATTCATAGCAACATCAAGGCTCTTTTTGTTTTGTCGTACTAGATAATTTCTCACATCCTTTCACCTCCAACATTAATAACAAATAAATCAACACGTGGATCTTAAAAAAATATCAGGAATTTCATTTTGAAGAGTATAATTAGAAATAAGGTAAATCTCATATCGAGTTGAAGAGAAACATAAATTTAGATTTTGTAGGCATTTAGGATAGTTTACACCCCCATATTAGAAAATCGTAAACATGCCACATTAAAGCTTATGCCCTCCAGATTTCCACATTTGATTGTAAAGTAATTAAACTTTTACGGCGTTCCTAGCATTTGCGGTTCCGAGAAACGTTAGAATAACATTAGTGGCCTCCAAGGAGAATAGAACATCTGGAGAAAAAACAATTTGATATTGTGATATTTTTAAGCGAAGCCTTGGTCAATGTCACCTTGGAACTAATGTAATGTACAA
Organism: Stenus bimaculatus; assembly: GCA_963971135.1. Taxonomy (NCBI): domain Eukaryota; kingdom Metazoa; phylum Arthropoda; class Insecta; order Coleoptera; family Staphylinidae; genus Stenus; species Stenus bimaculatus. Next base: position 62,998,041 of record OZ020180.1, on the reverse strand, counting down.
ATATTATTTATAAACGCTGCTAATGGAAGGACGAAATGGGTACTTGTTTCTGTTAGCACCTTTTAAAATATGGGTAAGCCAATAAAATGAATTTGAATTTTAAATTGCTTAAAATCTGGAGGTTCTGAAAGCGTAAAAAGGTTTTTTTCTCTGGTATCATAACATAAATTTTTATTCGTTGTATAATTTTGTTAGATGGACTTGACGCACCGGACACGCACTTCGGTCAAAGGTGGTTCACCTTGGGATAGTGCGTTAACCCAACTGGCATACGAGAGAACTCTGTCTTGAAATCAGATTATCTTAGAGCATCGCCTCTGGCCCTTTAAGCGTGTTCTAACTTGTCCTTACGAGAATACGAGGATCTCTTTTCAAAAAAAAACTTGATTGAATACTACCAAGCAAAGTGGTAGCTTCGGTTGATGTTTCGCATAAATTTAAATTAATTTCTCAGATTTTATAATCTTTTCGTGTATCGTATTTTGCTTTCTCGAGTTTTTATTTTGGTGCAGCAAATTGATGATACCACTTCATTTTTTTGTCACAAGATAAAAGGAGGTCATTTTACTGATAAAAGTTTATCAATTTGGCGCGAAAAGAGAAACTGAAATTTACAATAATAAATTCTTTATAATTTGCTTAGTGATGTCATAACCAAAATTATTAATTAGTAATAATAATTTCTAGGACTAAAAAAATTCTACGTGGAATTTTATAACGTCATTCTTTATAATTACATACATTCTGTAAACAAAGTGTACAAATCTTTATACAAAAATAATATTACCATCTTTGGAACTTTAGAAAACTGTCAAAAGTTAACGAAAAATTGTTCTTATAGAATATTATCAAGAAGATCTTCATTTTATTAAAAATGAAAGCAGCCATTCTGGAAACTTCAATTTGGATTTAATGCCGGTTTTCCACCAAAAGGATAAAGTGGAAACAAAACCTAAACTTGTAACGACAAAATAACGAAACAAAAAATTAATTTCCCACCTATTCTATTTTGGATCACCAAACTCTTGGAAATTTCACTTTTGAAAAACAAATCTGTTTCTGTTGTGTAACTTTAAAAAGTTTTGTAAACTTAAGTCTGTTTTTTTGGAAATAACAAGTTGGTGTTTCCTGTCTTTAGACCCTAGACCAATGTACCAACCAAAAGCCAGGAATACGAAATATTCCACACAAACCCAAAATATAAGTGTAATTTTTCAATTGAAAATGACTGATTGGCAGATGGTAAGGATAAATGTTTTGTTAATAAAATATTCAATGTTTTTTAATTCCCTTACAAAAAAAAAAAATACGTTAGAAAGGGGAGGATTTTAATTAAATGGCGCACGTCGAAAGACACAAAACAAATCATTACTGTAAATATTAATATAGGGGTTGGGGTAGTACGCGTGTGGTTATAGTTAACAATAACCTCCCCCTGGACGATAAAGGGTGCGGGGTACGTTTCGCAAGTTCCGATCGAATACGATAAATGTGCGTAATGTAAAGTCTAGACGGGAGAGATAGATGAAAAGTGAACAGCTGGAAAATATCGGCAGATGCCACTACGCCAGTAATGCACATCGGGCCCCAAAACTGATTGGGGTGGAAACATATGATCGTAGGGGGTGGCTCAGAGATTCTAACGGTCATTTCCCAACGAATTTTCATATTTTGTTTAGTCTGTACATACACCAACAACAAACATCCAATTCATCAAGTCAAATCCCAAATTATGAAAATCTTCCAACTTTAATAAAGTCTAAGTGTGGCCTTGCTGTAATTTTTGGCCAAGGACTTTTGCTATTTAGTATGTAATAGATATCCCGTGAACAGTACTAGGTGTTATCACTTATCACACGTCATTGTTAAAATTTCCAGGTAATTACTGCCTTCACCTTGTAAGCCGCAGTCGTAAAGCTAATAATATAAAAATAGATAAAGAATGTGTGTCAGTTAGTTGGTAATATTTAGGTGTAATAACAACTTTCTATGATTTCTCTTTTAACCTTAAAACTAATATGGCATTCTGCATTAAGCTTTAAATTACAAAATTGGTCGGAATAAATTAAAACGTCCCCTCAACCAAGGCAAGGAGTGTACAAGTTGGAATCCATTATTAATCTTGTAGAAGACTACTGGGTTTACCATCCTACAATTTGCACGCAAGCTGGAATTAATTAAAAAATCCCCCCGAGCCAGAAGCATTTATTTTGTGCGAAGACCGGATTAAGCATAGCGTACGCGCGGGGCACGTTAAAAATAGCCCCCACACTGGTGGCATGGCCCACGCCATCATGGAGCAAACCATGGACATCTTGCCGTGTTTGCTCGTGCCACAAGCGGCTTCTGTTTATTATTGACTGAGGATTAAACTTAAATCTATACCGAGACATTACAGTGGCCCACTTTATTTATCGAAAGCATTCAAATGCCAATTTTAAACACTATTTATGCTAAATATCTTTTTTCAAGGTTCCCTTTTATAGTACTCAAAAAACAAATAATACTAAATCCTTATACTGAGTACCATGAATACTTAATTTATTGCATGTTTGTTTGTACGCGTGCATTGTTTTTTGTCTTCGTGTTACGGTCTTACATAATGTGTAATTTTCTTGCTTCAAATGTTTGGCGAGCAGGAAATTTAATATTGCACCTTTAAATATTTATGACTTTTATGTAAAGGTTAATTCTTGGGTTAATTATATTTAAGTGGGTTAACAGGTTTTGCCTAAATATAAGCGTTAGCTACTTTATATTTAAAAACGACCAAAAATATTTTATTTTAAAAAGTTTTTAATATTTTATCAGCAATTCGTTTCACTCTTGCAATGTAAAGATTCATTGGAATTTACATGCAAAAACGTGGGTTTCAATTTTTATTCTATTGATATCATATTAATATCTCCCTGCGAATTCACCATTTTAGGGTTGTCAAAAAGAGCACTTATTATTCATTTTTTGGTATTCAAAAACTTTAAAAAAAATTCTTGCAATTTTTATAATATGCAAAGAGAAAGTTTTAAATAAAAGTCGGAAATTAGAGAAAGTAGAGCTTCTAGAAATCCGTCAAACCATTTTGTCTACAAATAAGAAAAATCTCAGGAAAATCATACATCGCATTGTAAAGGATAAAGCAAGCAAAATGCATAGCCTAGTGCTCAATTCGGCCGAGGCAGAAAGAACTTAATTTAATCTCTGTTCTAAAGATACACCAAATAGTGATTTGGCCGAATATTCGGCTTCCCCTCCAACGATCCTTGTCATTGTTTTAGCTCAGCAGCACACATGTTTCGCATGAAAATATTTTCGTATGAATGGACTACTTTTCCGCAATTCGCGCTTAAAGCTTAAAAATTTCAATAATATAATTTTGTTTTTATTTTTTTGCCGAATATTCGGAATTGAAAAAAAATGGCCGAATATTGGGTGCACCTCTAATAATTAATCAGCAGTAATCATAACTCTAATCATAATAAATAAATGTTTCAGATTATGTTAAGCATGACAAAGCAAAATTCGTATTTATCTTGAAAATTATTAAACACCACATTAAAATGAGATTTTAAATTTTAACTAATGTAAATATTTTTATATGCGAATTCCATGGGAAAAATTTTGCAAGTATATCAATTATATATGCTTTCATCATTTCTAAAACGGTTGAAGCAGAACTCAGCACTAAAAGCAATTAGAAGGTCAACACCAGCCCCTGGATTCTGATAAATAGAAAAGGCTGTTTCGTACTGCTACAAAACTTTAAAAAAGGATGGGGAGATGTCATTGAAACAGTGTATGAGAGCGACAGCATCATTTCGTTTCTTGATTTCTATTTATCACAATCCTGGGGCAGGGAAAACTCAGCATTTCTCGAGTTTTGCTAAAATATTAAACAAGAATAGTTTGATTTATTTTATGCATAAACTTGGTGCCGAATTTTGCTAGAACCCTTACAATTGTTTATTTATTAAGTCAATAGTTTTCGAAATATTTTTGAACAGCATTTTAAGTACTCATATGGTTAGGGCCCGGAAAAACTCCCCGAAAAACGTTTTATCTAGGAATACAATAAAAAATTTAAAAATATCCCTCATTTTTTATTGAAATTTTAATAAACACTGGAGTTAATTTGGTTAGTTAATTAGTCTAGCGCCCAATTTATTTTTGAATTAAAAATTTAGTATTTTAATACTTGAAATTACAAAACGATTGCACAAGTTCCTCAAAAGAGGACGTTAATCACTAATAAGTTAAATATTTTAATAAAAAAATTATTAGTGTTCACTATATAAAAAAATAAAATTTTACCTAAACCAAATGCTTTTATTTAAAATTAGCTTCCGGCTAATCCTTAATTCGCAGTAAATACATATTTGAATAGCAATGGAATATTTATCTTCAACCCAAGAATTTTTACTACTGTAAAATTTAAAATTAAAATGGAAGCACATTTATTTCATTAAAAATAATCACATTTGCCATTTTTTGTAGAATTAAGAAAAATAGAAACTTTTATGAAACGTCACCTACAAAATGAAGCTACTTCAATCCCTAAATTTCAAATTTTAAAAAAATATAAATAAATAAGAAGATATTAATAAATGTCATGACTTATATTAAGTTGCAAATACGTTTATAACAAACTGTAAAAAAGGGGGAAATTTGTTACTTGTTTGTTACAATAAAAAAAATGTGTATCTTAAAATTTTTTTTGAGTTATTTCCAAATAGCTAACTTAAATTTAAAGTTAGTAGTCATCACGATAACTTTATTCTGGTGGCCTATACTCAGTACAAGTTTAAATTATCAATAAAATTGCTTTTTTTTTATTCATGAATGAATCACATTTCACTTTATTTTTTTTTGGCAAAATTTTTTTTTCAAAAAAAAACAGTGTATCTTGAAGTACAAATTTGGATACCCCAATGATTGTTATTGTGATGATTGCTAACTTTCAATTCAATTCAGCTGTTTCGTGATAAAATTTTCTTTGACTCGATTTTTTAAGTACAAATTTTTTTATTGTAAGAAAATAGCAACAAATATCATCTTTTTTTGCAGGTTACTAATAATGTATTTCTAACTTAATATACAAAATACGAGACGAAATATCAAGAGCTATTCCTTCAACCAATTTTAAAGAAAAACGAGAGGTAAAAGTTAAACCGAGAGATAAGCAAATATTGTGGTTTAATTAGGAGCAAAAATAAAACATTACGACATGTATATTGGGTTATGGAATAAGCGGAGTAGAAATTTAATTTCTACTCATAGGCAGTACAAAGTGACCATAGAATCGACAAACATAAAAAGTGACAATTTTAATGCCTGACAAACGTCACAGAAAACTGTAATTAATGATGTTTCAAGAAAAACATAATTAATTGAACATCCCCATTTTTATTTTATGACAAAGGACCTTATCGTTTTCCTATGTGTTTTTGGGCAAACATAAAAAATAAGTTAAACCTCCAAAAATTAACTAAAATACCCCCAATATTAATTATATTTCCAATTTCTTCAATAAATATGAATTATCAATACATTTAAGAGATTTTACATTATTTAAAAAAATATTTATTAACACGACAACAGCGGATTTTAAAATTCAAATTTTGACAAGTACTGTCAGATAAATTTTAATTACCTTTCATTTACGTTTAAATTTAAAGCAAATGACAGTTAAAACTAATAGGATGTTTTCCCTTGTGGAACCTATGTTAATAATCGAATACAATCGCCAAAAGGATTAACCTGATGGTAGATACAAATGACTTTTATTATAAGGCACTTTAGGACAATGGTTACTGTTACAAACAAGAAGTAATACCCGGGCTAACAAATTCGTACGCGCTTTACAAAGGTATCTGGCGACTGACTCACTGTGACTCACACTGGATTGAAATGTTTCCCACATTGGGTGTTATTGTCATGCGCACACATTGCTTGCGTTTGTACGTTTATTTATAAAAACAGCTAAAACCGGCGCGTACACATAAAAAGAAATCCGGTAGGCGCTCATGTAACATATTGGAATGAAACATTCTAGCAAAGGAGAAATAACTTGCCGAATGTCGTAACTAGTATCTTGCCTACTTGATAGGAAGTGCTTAGAAGTGCCAGAGGGTGTTTCCTACAAAAATAGAAGGAATTTACAAGCCCTTTGCAGCCACCAAGGTCCCTTCGGTTCTACTTTTTACTAATAATTATTGTGCATTTAATTTGGACGTTTCGTTTGAGAGGTAATAATTTCAATGTTGCCTGATTGTGCAATAAAGTCTTGCGATAACCTGTAAAAGATATTTTATTTTTAATTGACGCCGTAATATTACAAATCTTATTACAACTATTAAAACTATAGCCATTGAATTTACAGTAAAAGTTTCAAAGCTCCAGGGAACTGGAAAAGTCATTTTTTATCAAATATTTTAAAAATTGCAAAAAAACGACAACTGTGTAAAAATTGTTTAATTGTAAAAAATATATTCTTAAATTATAAGTTTATTTGAATAAAATAAATACTTAAAAATTAATTTCTAATCAAGTCATAACAAATATGTACTTAATTGTATAATTTTTATACTATTAAAGTCAATAAATCATAGTAAACTAATGGCATAGGCAACCAAACTACTTTGTTTGTTAGAAACATCGAGGAAAACACCAGCATTGTTGTCTAATTGTGCAAAAATTAATTAATTTCAATTGCGTTTTTTGGCGAAAGCGGTCTCCTAAAGAGTAAAATATTTTACACTATTCTATATTTATTTCTTATTTATATGTGGCATAAGTTTCATTCTTGTACAAAATGCTCCCAAAACCCGATAAGGTCCTTTGTTTTTAAATTAAATCACAGGGCTCGTACTGCAGTGGGGATAATAAACCAAATATTTTTTAATGTATTACATCCTATATTAGCAGATAAAAAAAAATTAAGGGTTTACATTTTTTTATTTTTGAAATATTCTTAAGAAACTTAAAATTTTATATGAAATTTTCTGAATTAAATTTAATCACGGGCCTCGTAAGGGGGTGAGGGTAACGAAACAAATATTGTTTAACGTAATTGATCCTATAGAAGATCATACTAATAAAATTATCATCTATATATTTTTTTATTTGGGAAATATTTTTAATAACATATTTTACAAGATTTTTAAAGTAATTAAATTGAGGGGATGATATTCAATTAATCATGTTTCAGCAAGGTTACAACCATAAAGAATTTTTTTTTGGAAACGAATGTAAAATTGAATGCATTCGAATGTAAGTTCAAAGTGGTGTTTTTACATATCTTTTATAATTCAGAAGATATTAAAAAAAAGTAAGGCGTATAAACTTGCGTATACAAAACTCTCAGAAAAATCGGCTTCATAACATACATCATTTTATCAATACACACAAACGGAAGAAAATCCTACAGTGGGAAAAAGTTGTTATTATAAAGTATAAAGGTGAACTCTTCTTCTTGATCTAACCAAGAACAAACTATGACTAATTTTGGCATTTTAATTGAAGACTAGCCATTGAGTTTATTAGTCAATTAATATCTTAAAAAATTGGATAAGTGAAAAACCAAACGTGCAAATTCTGTGGCTTGGAGATGAATCTCCAATACACTCTACACATCCTTTACAGCGGACAGGCAATAGCATGCACAAGTTTCAAGTTTTAATCACATCACCAGGTTGAAGTTAATTACTGACACTGTTTTTGTCATTTAAAAACTTTATTAGTTTTTTAAAGAAATTAAAGATTCTAGAATTATACTAGAATATATGTTGAACAAAAGTCCACAGATCAGAAAAGCTCTTTTGTAGTCAATCACCCATCTAATTTAAATCACTTAAAACAACTATGTTTGCGAGTAGGAAATGTGATGCTAGAGTCTGTTTGGTTTTCCAAAAATATCAAGCAATAAAAGTATTATGTTTTCCGTTCGAGCAAAACCCGGCACCAAAATCATTTAGAAGTTTATGACCAGGAAAAACTCGGCACTGGATTAAATAAGGATTAAATTCATGGAAATTCTCGGCACCAACCAAATTTAATGGTTTAAATCAAAGGCAAAACTCGGAATCAATTTTTTTAATTTAAATTTCAAAATATGATTGTCATTTGAAATCCCAAAATTCTGTTAAATTTTCCAAAAAAAATTTTTAACCAAAAGTTACTTATGAAATATTTAAGCAGCACCTAGGTCTTTAAGTTAAGATCGATGAAAACTACTCGTAATTTACAACAAACACCACCACCCCGTTTTGATGCTATAATTTTAACCTTCCTGAAACGAGTACCCAGTCTTGCCAAAATTTAAAAATATTGATTTATTTTATCCATAAATATGGTGCCCAATTTTCGAGCCAATTTTGGTCCAACCGTGTTTTCAATTCAATCTCAATTCTGCATGAAAATTCTTTGGCCATAGTTCATCACGAGGTTCATCACTTTTCGTCAAAACCATGAGATAAAACTGGTAAAAATTTTTACAATCTTTAATCGAAATGAAGTATTTAAGGGGCAACCGGAAGGCAGAAATTGACTTTTCATCATTATTAACAAAGACTACTAACAAATAAATATTTTTTTTGTTAGCGAACAAAAGTATATCGCATCCATAACGTAATCTACTAAAAGTAATTAAAATTTTGAAAATACTACTAAGAATAAAATGAAAATATGCAAAAATATACCTGAAAATCTTAAATTTGTCATTGAGGTTTTAATGAATACCATAGCCTTGACAATAAGTTTAATAAATATTTTATTGGAAAGATATTGTGGATAAGCAATCACGGAAACAAAAAAAAATCAAATCTACTTAGTAATGTCATCAAAAATCTCAATCAAAAATAGCTTCCGGCTGCCCCTTAAGAATAAAAATTCTTTGATTATACAGAGGGGTGCACAAAAAACGGCCAACGATGTAGCTTTGTTATTTCTTATCCGATTTTAATAAGTGATATGTCGAATTAAATGGTTTGAAGAATACTACTATCAGATAACAAAAAATTAATTCTATTTTTGAAAACATCAGAGGAGGAGGAGGCAACTTTTCTTTTTCAAATGGCAACATATCTTTTTCGATTGAAAAAATCATTAACAAAAATAATCTAAACCAAATATACCAATATTTTTTTTTTATTTTTTTTTTCTTATTCTTATGATTAATTTTGTTAAATTTAATTCAATTTTATTTTTTAATTTATTATTAATAAATTACTCAAACACAAAAAAAAACAATTGAATTAAATTAAAAAAAAAATAATAAAAATATTAAAAAAAAAAAAATATACAAAAATCAATTTAAAAAAAATATTGGTATAATTGGTTTAGATTATTTTTGTTAATGATTTTTCTCAATCGAAAAAAATATGTTGCCATTTGAAAAAGAAAAGTTGCCTCCTCCTCCTCTGATGTTTTCAAAAATAAAATTAATCTTTTAATATCCGATAGTAGTACTTTTCAAACCATTTAATTTGACATATCACTTATTAAAATCGGATAAGAAATAACAAAGCTACATCGTTGGCCATTTCTTGTGCATCCCTCGGTACATTAATTTTTAAAATGTAAGTACAGCCTGTGTTTTAAATTTGTTTCAGTTGACTTTTGTGTCCAGTGTTTAATGATGGGCTTGCGTACTTGCACAAATTCATAAGTAAATAAAGTAGCTAATTATTATTGAGCATTAAATTAGGGAAATAATTAAAGGTGTAAAGTTGATAATAAAATAACACCTGTTAAAGTTGAAGCCGTTAAACACCCATTAAAAGCGAGATACATAGCACCCTATCGAAGGAGTGAGAGAAAATAGTAAACAAAAAAGGTAGGTACCAACCTGTAATTTTTAATTGCTTCTTGTTCGTAATTGTTTCAATAGGTGAATCGACTATTATGCAATTGTTTTCATCAGTGCATAGACGTTGAGGCACTTTGGGGATGTTATCAAAGCACGGATACAAATCGGAGTTGTCTTCTTCAACGGCAAGCTTGCGTTTAGGGGGAGCGAAGGTGAGTTTGCTATCACTCAAGCGAATCGTCTTCCAAACATAGTTACAATCTACTTTTTCCTGATTGATTGGTTTTCCCTCGGGGAAATCGAAATCCCATCGCTTTGCATCGGTCTTGACTTGCTGTGCCAGTTCTCTTTTAATAAAATGCTTCACTTCTGCATGATTCACCGGTCCAAAAAGCGCCCTACGCACCCTGTCGATCCTCGCGCGTTTGTGTACATTATCACTCATAGGGGAAAGCAATCTAATATTGTCCATGCGATATGTAATCGGTTCAAAAATTGATGCACTCATTTTGTTTAACTTTATTAATCCAGATGGATATAAACGGCGTACGGCGTGTTTTAAGGCGTGCTTGTGTTTATCTGCCCACGCTTCAAACTAAACAACGTATGAACTTTTAAAATCACCTCACTACACTTTCTTTAGGTTCAAGTTTTACAATTATTTATGATAAAACACTTTTGGTGTGGAACAGGTTAGGTTTAAAACTTTTTAAATTTTAAATTCTTTTGACGAGCGAATGGCAACACTCCCAACTTGTCTAGCGAACTTCACGCGACTGACGCGCTTCTGGCTTCAATACACGCCAAACACAGCACACTCTAGCGGCAAGACAAGGAGGCGCTCTACTCTATGGTGGATAATCGGCGTGCGGTGCGCGGAGCGGTAAACGGAACGATCATGAAACAACTTCGAAACGCGAACGTTCGGTAACTTGGAAGGTTCCACGTTTCGACTATAGGGGAGTACGACTACGTTCTTGTTCAAACTGCACGATGTAGTACAGTTTCACCTAAAAGCGCCTTTTCGAGCGTCTTATTCAATTTTAAATAATGCGCTCATCAATTTACTCCTGATTTAACATTTACACAAATTGGAGAATTTATTCATTATATAATTTACTATTTTTTTAATCAAATTCATTTTTTGTTAACCTAGTAATGTAGAAATTAAGTAATTATTTCTTAAAGAAGCTCTTTTATACATAAGATATTACATTCCGTATTTCACCAAAAATATTTTGGGTGCTTATAAAAAAATATATTTGTTACAAGTATTTGCATTTTAAAATGGATCAAAGACAAAGAAATTAAACAAACTTTATAAAAAAGTAATAAATCTTAAAAAACATATCAAACTCAATAAATAAAACCATAAAAAAATAGTAAAAACTTTAAATGAAAATTTTTAAATAACCAGGACAAGTATACAGGGTGTCCCATTTGACGTTGGACTGTATGGGTATCTATGTTATTATTGGAGATAGAAAGTCGATTAAATGGACAAAGTAATAGAGATTTTTTCGAATATTAATAATTCATTTATAAAAAAATTGAATATCGCATTGTTCAAGATAATGCGATTTTTAAAATATAGCTATAACTTCTTTATTTTCTGTGGTACCAAAAAAGTTTTTTGACATAATACAGACAATTTTTGGTATACAATGCAGTAAAACAAATGAATATTTTTTTCGCTAACGGATTGACTGGAAATGAATCAAACTTATTTTTTTCTTATGGCAGCCATATTGGATTTACACATATTCGGAATCAGTATTTTTTTCTGAGTAATTTGGTATACTATATGTCATATTTAAAAAAAAAATTATTTGATTTTACAAACTAACATTGGACTTTAAGAGATGTAAATTGTCAATAACATAAATGTAACTATTTAAAATATTAAATGTAAAATAAATCTTAACACATATATATATATGTATTGACACTTTATATCAAGGCCATTTTTGGTTAGTAAAATAAAATTATTTCTATTTTTCTTAAAATATTACATATGATATATCAAATTACTCAGAAAAATACACTAATTCCGAATATGTGTAAATCCAATATGACTGCCATAAGAAAAAAAAAGTTTGGATAATTTCCGGTCAATCCGTGGGCGAAAAAAAATATTCATTTGTTTTACTGCATTGTACACAAAAAATTGTCGTATTATGTCAAAAAACTTTTTTGGTACCACAGAAAATAACGAAGTTATAGGCGACGAGCGAATTTTACTGCAGCGCCCCCTGTGGCAGTAATTTGCATTTTTGGTGGGAAAACAAATTGTTGGTTAGGTAGTTCTTATTTACAATTACTTGATTAAAAGTAAATTGTAAATAGTTAGTACTACAATTAATATGAATAGAAGGTCAAACATATCATGTTGTATTGTTGGATGCCATAATAGTTACTCCAACACACAGGAAAATAGAAAATTTTATAGATTTCCTGTAAAGTTGTATGCGGTAAAAAGACCAAAAATTTGGATAAATAGGATTAAGATAAGATCGTAAGTATAAAAATTAGTGTTGCATATTAATGTTATATTTTACGATAATACCTTTATTTCTAAAATGTTTATTTTAGATCCATTGGTGAAGCTTGGAAACCAACAAAAAATGATAGGATTTGTAGTGCTCAATTCATTGGAAATGAAAAATAAAACTTCCTAAGGAAATATTTATAATTTGTTAACAATACGTTTAATTGATAATACATATTTTATGGTATTAGGAATATAAAATTCCTACAGAACCGAATGGTCCAAACTCAACCGATTTGAGAGGTTAAAAAATCTAGAATCAATTTCTGCAAGTACTTCATAAACCGTCCAAGTTCAAGAATTTTCACCAGAAATCTCTTCATACTTAACTACGGAAAATTTTAGTTGTTAAGCTAATTTTGACGAAGACTTTAAAGAAGAAGAAATTTGCTTTTCGTTTGAATGTCATTTCTAAAAAGCTTCAAATAATATTGAAACTACTGCATATATCCCAAATAGTCATCTGCTTAAACGAACTAGTGATAAGTGTGTTAGCACTACTGATAATATTGAATGTGACGGTTTTCATGAGTTTAATTCAATGAAGACGATGAAAATTTGAATAGAATTCTACTGGAAAAAATCAAAAGTATGTTGTTGTATCCATTTACAGTTTATACACTAAGTTTTTTATAAAATAATGCTATATTACTAGAATAAAATCTTAGGAAAACTAAAATATATATTTATTTATATTTTATTTTAACTGAAATAACGCTGAAATCAAATCACATAACCTAAGTTTTTAACTTGACAGTTCCAACCATAGAAGTTTTACCTCCAAAAATGCATAGAGCCGACCGATAGAGGCGCTGATCGCAATTATTCGCTCGCCGCGTATAGCCATATTTTGAAAATCGCATTTTCTTATTTTTTCAAGATAGGGTTGGAACGATGCGATATTCAAATCTTTTGTAAATGAATTATTAATATTCGAAAAAATCTCTACTACTTTGCTCATTTAACCGACTTTTTATCTCCAATAATAACAAAGATACCCATACAGTCCAACGTCAAATTGGACACCCTGTATACAGGTTTGGCAATACCCAAAGACTTCTATGTTTTCTGTTGTTATACATTGACCGGACACGCTTGACATTTCGAAAAAATAGGTGTATTATATTTCCCACTTTTACCTGCTAATGAGCTAACTTTGGACGTTTAACTTTTACCATTCAATCCAATAATAACCGAAGTTATCGTAATCCATCGCATTAGTTGTTTGTTGTATCTGGTAATTTGTAATTTAAAGAAAATCACAGCTATTTTGAAATAGTCACCAGCGCCCCCAAAGTTTATCAGCGTGAACTAGGGCGGCCATTTTAAAAGTGTCCAGTAGCTATATTCACCTCGGTTATTTTCTTAATTTTTGGTGTTCTCTGATCAAATGAAAATCGAATTCGACAGGTTGTTGTGAGTATTATAGGTTATGTGATCCAGTATTTCAAATTTACCGCCAAAACGGACACTTTTAAAATAGTCGCCAGTGATTGACACGTGTCCGGTCTATGTATAATCACAGTATAGGCAACTACCAGTAGCGACACTTCATGCAAATTACATGTTATTTGAAGGGACAATTTTTGGTGACCTTGACGATATATATATGTATACTCAGATCCGCATGCGCCAAATTTAAATTTACGTCACTTTTTCTAACCATAAAAATGTAACGTACATTTGCAAAGTTTTGATAAAAATTGAAGTTTTTTATGATTTTGACAAGCTTAAATGTAATAATATACAGTTTTCATCAATTATTACATTAATTACGGTATATAAATTCAAATGGCGACGCCTTTAAAATTATTTTGATCATAGAGAAATGTCACCATTTGTAATTTGCAGTTCTAAACTCAATGGTACCAGATACGCACCATAGAGATGGTACTAGGTTAGACAGAGAGTGTCGCTACTGGTAGTTATTTATACTGTGGTATAACAAGAGAAAACATAGAAGTTTTTGGCGTGCTTTGGCAACACCCATCAAGTTAAAGGTTAGGCGATATTCACTTAACTTTTTTTAACAGCAACCACCCATTTTTATTGCATACTATTATAGCTTATTTTTTATTCTAAAGTATACAGGGTGTCCCATTTGCTGGGCAACATACAAATTTGGCGCACCCCCCCCCCCCCCCCCCAACACACAAATAATTATTCTATAATAAATTATAACCAAAAATATTTTTTTATTATAAAAAATAAAACAACAAAAAATAAAGACTTAAAAAATAATACTGTACACACATACAGGGTGTCCAGAAATTCAGCAGGAAAACTTAAAAAATCGATTCTACAACTAATTTTAAGAAAAAAACTTCTTATAGACATATGTCCGATTTTGCTTCTTAAGGGAGCTACAGCCCCTGAAATATTGTGTCTAAAAGTAGGTTTTTCGTCATTTATTTGAAAACGGATTGTAATAGAGATTTAAAATTTGGTGTGAATCATTATACACTGAAGATATAACTACATGATTTTTTTCATATTTTTTGGACTCTTCAAAAGGATAGTTTTAAGGAGGGTTATGTTTAAAAATAGCGTTAACTTTTTTATGGTCAACATTACAAACTTATTTGTTTTCATAATATTATTCCTTATTTAATTTTGAATAAAAAAAGGTACTCTTAGAGGACTTAATTTAAATTTTTATGCCAAAAGATTGTATTTTATAAATAAAGATTCCATATCCAAGCTATATATTTTAAAAAAATACCCATGTGCTGAATCACATGGTCTAATATCCAGAGTAGGGTAAAATACTTTTTTGTTTTATTTAAAATACTTTTTTTACTAAACTTTATTTGAAATACATTCTATAAAATATTACATCAAAAAAAGTATTTGAAATATAAAAAGTATTTCAAATACTTTTTTTATTTGAAAAAGTTCAACTGAGACCCAATACCCATCTGAACCCAAAATCAAAATCAAAAAACAAAATCTAAAATCTATTTTGTTTGTTTATTTCTTTCGATTTGTAAAGATTGAATCTAAAATGTATTTATGGTTGATTTAGTTTATCACACATTAGTAAATGATTCATAGCTTGTAAATATCCATATAAACAAAGTTCATCATCAACTGTAAAGCCCCATTTCACCAAATTCATTTTACATCTACCTGTTTTAGATCGTAATCTATTTAGAGATTGCCAAGTTAGCCATATTATACATCAAAGCCTGGAGGAAGTTCTTCTTTTGGACAATTTTTTAACTCACAATAATATATCTAATATTGAATTTTCCTAAGGTTTGACAGATAAAAGAAAACTTTTCCTTGATTTTAGTCTAGATCTTGTTGGTATAATACCATATAAAGGATGTCTATTCGTGATTTCGATTACCTGTAGGAGGCGCTGTTTTGACAGAAACAGCTGATCCAAGTGAGGTAAAAATTTACTTATTTTGTTTATAATTTACATAAAATCCCATGATTTAAAAATTTTCGCTCACGAAACTAATAAAACAGGTGATTTTTGCTATTTATTTGCATTAATGTATAATTTAAAGGTAATTTTTCTTTTTGGCGTTACCTCACTTCAGTAGTTTAAAAAATTCCACCAGAGGGCGAGCGGAATTCCGAAATCGCAAATAATCAGCGAGTTGTTTCTTCCTTTCCCTCATACTTGCAATAGAACGCCTAATATTCGAAGGAGAAATTCCACTTAAAATATTGAGGAAACCAATAGGAGTGGGTTTAAGACAACCTGTTATAATATGACGTGTCTGATTAAGAAATGGATCTAGATATTTAGCATTTTCACCATTCCAAGAAATATTTAATTTAAGGTTTGCCTTTTTATTATTTAAATGGAAGATACTTGATATTGTTTTAGATGGATTTGGTCGAAGACTGTTTTTTTCATAATAATTAGACAGATTTTTAAGCGCAGAAGATAAAGTATTTTGAATAGTAAGTAAATTCTTATTTTGTGTAATTATACTTAGATCGTCAGCAAAGATGAAACTATTATTAGTGTTTGGAAAAATAGGTTGATCGTTTGTATAAATGTTGAATAAAATAGGGACGAGAACACTTCCTTGTGGAAGACCATTCTTCTGAATTCTCCATCTATTTTCTTTACCACCTAATTCTACTTTAAACCGTCTATTTTCTAATAGATTACGAATGATTTGAATTAGCTTAAAATCATTTGTTAATTCATAAATTTTGGACAAGAGAATACGATGATTAATAGTATCATATGCAGAAGAGAGGTCAACAAAAACAGCACCTGTTATTAAATTATTCTCAAAACCATCTTCAATATGTTGGGTAATTTTAAGAATTTGGGCTGTACTTGATTTACCAGGACGAAAACCAGCTTGTTGATGTATAAGTTGATCGTAAATATTTGGAGAGAGTCTACTTAATAACATTCTTTCAAATAACTTGTATAAACAACATAAAAGTGGGATAGGTCTAAAATTTTTGGCATTATTAAGTGATTTACCCGGTTTTGGAATAGCAATTATTTTGGTTTTTCTCCATATCTTTGGTATATTCTCTTCAAAAATACAATTTTTAAAAAAATCCAACAACCATTGTTTAGTTTTAATACCAAATCTTTTTATCTGTTCATTTTTAAGATCATCAAGACCAGCAGCTTTACCTAATTTAAGATATTAATGGCCGAATCTAACTCATTCATTTCAAAAGGACGACTTAAAAACGTAGATTCTAAATTCTTATTTCTTCGAATAAAATTCTTTTTTAATCTCACTGATTTTCCATTTAATATTAGTTGATGAGCTACTTAATTAGCAGAAATAGAACAATTCAATTCAGATTGTTTGGAATCACTACAAAGTTTCTTAATTGTATTCCAGGTTTGTCTACTTGAATATTTAATATCTATATTTTCGAAAGCCTCTTTTCATACTTGTTGACGTTTCTCATTAAGTTGTGTAACAATAAGTTTGCCAAGATCCATAGTGGTTTGTGAAAAAGAGTCTGTATTATAACTCTTTATATAATTATTTAATAAAATCTTATGATCATTTTGAAGACCTGGTATAAATGAAGTTCTACAACCTCTAGATATGTGTTTTCTAGAAACATTTCTTACTATTTCAATAAACCAATCGTAATTTTCAATATTAGGTTGGATTCTATGTAATTCGTTATCTGGATCAACCGAAAACGCCGACCAATTTGCCTTTTTTAAACAATTACTAACAAATATTAGATCAGGGTTATAACCATTTTGCCATCGACCACTAATAAATGCTGAAGGTTAGCTTGAATCATGAATAAGAGTCAAATAATTATTTTCTGCCCAAATTGCATCGTTATGACCATCTTCATTAGTATCTTTATAACCCCATGTAGAAATATGACTATTAAAATCATCAATAACAATTCTAGATTTTTGTACATTTGTAAATAAAGGAAGTTTAAAAGGAACATTGGATGGTTTATAAACAGAAGAAATAATGATATTGTCCAGTTCAACAGTAATAATTTCATATCTTGAATTATTGGTCTATTCCTATTAGGACCTCTATGTGTTTCTTGTATACAAAGAATGTGAGAATTAATATCTTTGCATAAATCTGATAAAATATCTTCTTTAACAGATGAGAATCCTTCCGCATTAATTGAAATTATTTATAAGGTCGAACTTAATAACGATTGATATAAAATATTACTTGCCATAATGTATAATATAATGATAATAGGATGGTAGTAGCAGAATTAAGTAGATATTAATAAATAATACCTAAATCGTCGCGATAAATGATATGACACAACTGTACTGCTATCCTAAGTCCTAAGCCAAAAAGACGTATCTCAACATTTTTCGGAAACAGCGATTTTTATACTTTAGGCACATTTTCTATACATATAACAAGCAAAATAATTTTATCTGAAATTATAACAGTAGCAAAGCGCTAACAAAGTTTGACGTAACTCAAAAATTCATTAAAAACCTAAGCGAATTTGAGTTATCTCATTTTTCTAAACTGATCTAAATGAAATAACTAATTAGACATATTTCATTCTAACTAAATAATATTGCCAAAAATTCAATTATAATTTTTTAATGCACTAGGTATCATATATGAAACCATGATATAACCATATAACTGGATTTTTGGCTTAGGACGACCGTGTAGTTCCCAGTTCCGTAACCCCACAAAGATCTCTATTTTTTTAAATAACTTTTTTAATATAGTGTTACAATAATTATTTTTGATTGTGCGATGTGGCGCAATACGGGTGCAATACTTTGGAAAATTTTTAATTTCAATTATCGGTCCGGCTGGGGTAACACCACCCAAAATACACGCTATATTGGGAATTTTAAGAACCCGCTCGCCCTCTGGTGGTAAAAATATGAACTTCTATATTCGCTACTTACTTCTTCGATTTAATGCATTGGTATGTTTTTTGAGCTTTCCTGAAGCTTTAAATAAGAAATCTATTTGTGTTTTGTAAAATTTGTAGTTATAAGTTATAAAATAATGCATTTTAAGCACAATTTTTGACACTGACAAGTAGATACCAAATATCACCCATTTATTGGGTCATCTGTACGTAGTTAAAATTCCCATCTTTAGGAATAGATTATTTTATCTACTTGAAGATAAAAAGTATGAATAACATTTCTTAATTTTTTTAAATTTTTTCACATACAATCCGTATTTCTGAAGATATTTTTTTTAAATTTTGTAAAGTGCTCACTTATGCCATTTGCCAATTGCCATTACTCGGCTACATTAAGATATATATGCTATATGCGAGTAGCTACACTAATATTACTTAGAAAATTACAACAAAATTTAAAGCATTTTCGAAGAGATATCTCCAAACATCAAAGTTAGTTAAATTTGGATAAAGCGGCAAAGTTAATTCTATAGTTTTTTCCAGTGGCGTAACTACTATTAAGCGGGGTTAAGCAACGAGTCTTAAGGGACCCAATTGACAATTTTGAAAAATTGATGTTTCTTTCATTGGTCCACAAAGATCTGCATGAATGAATTCACCTATCTGTGTAGCTCTATTTCTAGTTCCAAAACTAGATCGATGTTGTTTTCCAAGCAAAAAGCCTTAATAAAATTCTTGTTTAACACTTTTCCACTCTACTGCTTCATTTGATGCAATAGCAGAAATATAAGAATCTGCAATTTAATATTTGTATGAAAAATCTTCAGGTTATAAAAAAGATAATGTACCTACTGTATTCAGCGTCTATCATGAAAATATTTAGAGTCGTCGTTTCCATCAAACCCGGACACTTCAGAATGAAACCTAAACCTGGAGCAACCTAATAGATAGGTAAGATATTGTTTAGTAGACTACTTAATAAAATTAAGAAAAAAATAAATTAAGTATATTTTATTGAAATAAAAGACGGCATGTTAAAGTAGTTAGATCTTGGTTTCTTTAACCTTTTCCAGCAGGTTTGGTGCACTCTTTACGCTTTTAGATTTCATAATATATGTATTTGTTTCGACCAAGGTGAGTCTTGGATATCCCTCGAGTGACTCAGAAACTTTCTTAGAATTAAGAAAGGATGGTTTTGTGAGCTTTTGTTTGAACGAAGAATAAAAACAGTTCAGAACTTAAAGACGAACTTGTTTACAAAATGTACCTTCGGAAAGTTCATAGTTGTTTATTTACAGACTACTAATGACTAAATAACTGTTACATAACAATGAGGAAAAATAAGGAAATTGATGTCAAATAAATTTTAATTATAACAGTAGATTTTATATTATTTTATATGACAGATTATTTTTTAATTTCAAATCATTAAGGTCTATTTATGCTCAAAGATTTATGACTTAAGATTTATAATTTAGGATTTTTTGAAAGTTATTGGACTTATGCACCCGGTTTTAAGAAATGGTAAATCATAAATCTTAGATCTTAAATCTCTGAGCATAAATAGAATCTTATGGTCTAATTTAATTCTATAAATGTTAAGTCTTAAATCTTTGAACCGCCGAGAAGTTAGGCATAAAATTTCCAGCCACAGTTTTTTACATGTATTTCTCCATAAGAAGAAAAATCATTATAACTTCTTTATTTTACATTTTATAACAAAACTAATTATACCACTGGAAAGCTCAAAGAAATATCTATACAACAGTACTACTGCAAATGCTTGCCTCAATAATAAATCCGCAATTTGCATTTAATCAGGTGACTACCTTAAAATATCAAAAACACTTAAATGGGTGTAACGTCTATTAAAATAAACTGACAACTGAAATAAAATAATCAGTAGAATCTGCATTAAATGCCCTACATTCTCATGTATAAAACAATGTCAGCCACTAATTATTAACTTATTAATTAACCAAAAACAGTAATTTCTGAGTAATTATTTATTCTAATGGCTACCAAAAACCGTACATAAAAAAGTTATTGGTTCCATTTGATAGAAAATTTAATAAGCTTTCCAACAGTATATCACTCAATGCTAGCCTCATCACGATAATTAAATATTTAAAGTTTTAATTAAATTCGCCGCGAAAACTAAATAATGCATTATACGCTGTAATTTTTGAGAAAATGATAGCAGAAAAAAACTAAGACCACTTTTGGGATCCATATTGGAAAATGAAAACAATGATATGTAACACAATGCTAGCCACTAATTATTGACTTTTTAATTAACCAAAAACACAAATTTTTGAGTCATTTTTGGTTCTAATGGCCACCAAAAACCGGCCATAAAAAAGTTATTGGTTCCATTTGCTAGAAAATTTAATAAGCTTTCCAACGGTATATCACTCAATGCTAGCCTCATCACGATAATTAAATATTTAAACTTTTAATTAAATTCGCCGTGAAAACTAAATAATGCTACTGATTATTTTATTTGGCAGTTTGTTTTAATAGAAGTCACACCCATTTAAGTGTTTTTGATATTTTAAGGTAGTCACCTGATTAAATGCAAATTGTGGATTTATTATTAGGAGGCAAGCATTTACAGTAGTACTGTTATATAGATTATAGATATTTCTTTGAGCTTTCCAGTGGTGTAATTAGTTTTGTTATAAAATGTAAAATAAAGAAGTTATAATGATTTTTCTTCTTATGGAGAAATACGTGTAAAAAACTGTGGCTGGAAATTTTGTGGCTAACTTCTCGCCGGTAATCTTTGAACATAAGTAGACCTTTATTTTTTTAAACTCTGTGAAATTGAGAAAACTCCAATAAATTTAATAAAAAAGTCGAATCTAATAAAATTTACACGTATAATATAAGATACTTCAAAAGAATAACAAATATTTTTAAAGAAGTAATAAAATTAAATAAGGTTTTAAATGCCCCAAGCAGCCTTGATCTCAGAAAAATATAAATCCAATGTCGATTGAGTGATTTTATTTACATTTAATAACAACACCTTCATTCAGTTGTAATCAAATACTCTAACGGTTTTTTCGTGCTTTAAATCTGCCAAGTTAATATGATTTAAATACCCTGCTATGACAGCAACGAACATTTTTTGAATAAACACAATTTTAATATTTATTTGGTTTACATTATTGTAAAATGCCTCGTTATTTATTATTTGTTATTTGTTTTTTATGTTACAAAATAAGTGTCCTTAAATAAGGATAATGAGTTAAAACATGAATATGCTTAATAATCAAAATTAGTTTCGACATATTTATTAAAATTTATGCAGTTAACGCTTTTATTATGATCCTGTTAAATAAAAACTTAATTTTTGTCTTAATTTAACAACCGTCTTCTTATTACACATAAAACACCAAGTAATAAATTATATTTAAGTAGACAGAAGGCACAAGGTTCAGGTAAAAGTGCAGATAAATATTGCTTAGCCTTGATTAAGTACTGAAAAAATATATAGCTGTACTACCTCTTTTACACCTACGCAAAACGCTTAAACCATTCCTTAATATCCATTTCATAAACTTAATTTAATTTTTAGGCCCGCTCACCTATTCCATCTTAATTACAAGGTTTTCGTGTGCACTTTTAATGATTCGTTAGTTCCCATATGTTAAGACGTAGAACAGAAAGGGCCAAAAGGTTATACATCCGTTTGGGGCGGATATTCTCACCCTCAAAGTCAATTTTGGATATGGTAACAGGAAATGCACGTCCCCTGTAAAAGAGCTCACCTTGCAAGTTGAATAAAAAATCAGAGCAAGTGAATTACGATTAAGACAAACGCATACTTTCATAAACGAATTCAAAGGGGATGCTTGAAGTGGTGTGAATGAACATCAGATAATTCAAATTTTTTCTGCTGGTTTAAACATGGATAGAGTTTAGTGTGTTATTAATAATATATTTAAATCTATAAACAATAAAATTTTGAAATAATAAAAAAATTATAAATAAAAAAATTGTGCTTAATTTTGTATACAGGGTGTCCCGTTCGTGGTTCACCAAACGTCAAGGTTAGAAAGTAGACCAAATTTTATCAAGAAAAAACTAAAAAAGTAGGGGTCTATCTTTTATGGTTTGAAAGTTACAGGGGTTTGAATTTGGCATCGCCCATTTTTGCCAGAAATCAGTAAATGATGAATAGCTGCTTAAAAACTTTAAAAAAATTATAATTTTAAAGCTGAAAGTATCCTCTTTCCATTGGTAACAATGATAAAACACAAATCGTTTATCAAGTATTAAAAAAATCGAAAAGAAAAAAAAAGAGATAAAATTGTTTTTTTGCAGTTTTTGAAGATTTTCTCCAAGATATGACCTATTAAGGGCATGGTTTTTTATAATTTTATAAAAATTCGTTAAATTCTCTAGAAATTATGAAAAATTTTGAAACCCTAACTCTTTTTATGCACTCACTAATGCCTTCTAAACTTACTCCCATGAGAATTGATTCTAAGCATAGTTAGTTACAATTGAGGTGCGCCTTCATTTTTGTTATTGTTTAATAATACAACTGTTTCAAAAGCCATCAAAATTTAACTTTTGCTTATAAAAATTGATTATTAAGCAACTATTGATCATTTACTGATTTCTGGCAAAAACGGGCGTTGCCAAATTCAAACCCCTGTAACTTTCAAACCATAGAAGATAGACCCCTACTTTTTTGGTTTTTTCTTGATAAAATTTGCTCTACTTTCTAATCTTGACGTTTGGTGATCCAGGAACGGGACACCGTGTATATTTAAGATATTAATAACATAATTGCTTTGGTCAGATATAAGTACGTGCTATTTTAATCGCAACAACTAATAAAATTGTTATTTTTAGTTTTAGTTTAGGAGAATTTGAGGTTGTTACACCAACAATAGCAATCTAAGTAAATGATTGAAGTCACTTCAATTTAGTTCAGGGACGTTCATAGATGTAATCGGGCATTGATGCGATAAAAATGTGTGCATACACTGCATGTCGATTAAAATTTATATGGTTTTTATAAAACAATTACTTTTGTAAAGTTTTAAATTAAATTTCAAGGTTACTCCTACTTATTTTTGGATTTTTTATAATATTTTAAATTAAATAAAGTTTCGATTTTAACTTGAACTTCCTGTAGAGCTTTTATGATTTTCTTCTTTCTTCCAGTTTCTTCTTCTTTGAGAAGGGAAAATAAAAACAAGAAATACTATAGAATTTTATGATAAATTTCTCCGGAACTCAATGTATCACATATCACACCCGAAGTGTCCGGGTCAAATTCTGATAGTTTGAGACCAAACCTGTTGACAAATAGATTCGACAAATACATATTTCTAAGGTCATTTTTCACTGTCCTAAAATTTCTTGAACAAATATGCAAAATTCAATATACAATATACATACCTGGTTTTTAAATTAAAGCTTGTATACTTTTACGAAACTTTGGTGTATATTTTGTTGCCTAGTCAGAAAATAATACTTCAAATATTTTTGTTTTCCGTTAAATAACTAATAATAAAATCAATGATCAATTTTAAGATAAATACGTTTATAAAGTTATTAAAAAATAATCTTTTATTTTTTAATATTAAAAACATATTTCTCTTTTATATCTTATCAGAATTCTGAATGGTTTTAATTTAGTGACACAAATTGGTATTTAACTTATCAACAGATTATAAATTTTATTTTTAACTCTTAAAGTAGGTAAATAAATATAACAAATTAACCTCGAACAACATTTTAAGGACAGGGATCCAAATTTGAAATGATATAATATGTGTTGTATTTAAATATTTTTTTTTAAACGTCATAATGATCATTTTTTATTTTTATTACAATTTCTTATAATTATAAAATAATCAAGACACGAGACTTGTTTGGAATTAAAATTTACATCCACTTTGAATTTGATTTATATTTAAAAAAAATTCAATCCAAACTTATACCCAGATTCTGGTGAAATGATTTAAGTTTAAAGGCCTTTAAATTTAAATTTGACCAGAATCTGCCTATTAATCAGGAAAAATACAAAACACATCACGTATTCTTATGAAATGTGCTTATCTCAGTTTTCTGACATAAGCTTTTAAGCATATTTTTCAGATTATTTTAAGTCTTATTATAAATGATGGGTAACTTCCTGGTCGAAGATTAAATGTTATTTTGAAAAATAAAGTACGAAAAGGCTGCGAATTTTAATTCCAAATAAGTTTCTTGTTAATTTTTCCAAAATTTTCGCAAAACTCTTAAGCCTGTATTCAGCGACCTTGATGAAATCTTTAGAGTCGTCGTTGACGTTAGTCACGTGTCCAAAAAATATTTCTTATGAAGAACTATTTTTTAGTAACGTGTTTGACGTTAAAGACGTCGCTCAATATTTCTTCAAGGTCGCTGAATACAGGCTTCGGTGGTTATTATCAGCATTCATTCAAGTTAAAAATTTGGAAAATTAAAGTGTAGTATCTAATGTCAAACAGAAAACGTATGCCGTTTAATACAAACGATATAATATAATAAATAAAATATAAGAAGTAGCAATTAACCTTTTTTATCTGACAGAAGAAAAGTCGAAAAAAGAAAAACCGAGTTGTTCAAAAGGCCGACTCGGACTAAACGCCATTAGAAAAAGAGCCGAACGATAATTAGCAGAATTGGACAAATGGCTGACGCAGAAACAAGGCCGAACGGTAAATTTTATTTAAATAAAATGGTTAAATTAAATAAGTATGTCCGGTCTGTTTAGCCTTTGAAGGCTAACACTTTTTAATTGAAAATTCTTTTGGAAATATTTTCACCTTGCTTGTTAAGTTAGTTCAGTTTTTTCTTTCTTTTGTCTCCCTTTTTTCCATGTCGGCCTTTTCTCATAGGGGTCATTTTCTTTCGGCCTTATTTTATGTTTCTAAAAATAAAAAACGAAAAATTGTTGAAATTGATGACCTTTATTTTTCAGGCAGAAGCTAATACAAAATATAGATTTTCGCAAAATAGTCTTGATAAAAACTGTTGTTTATGAAACAGGAGGTACATAACTAAAATCTGAAGTTTAAACGAAACGGTAAAAATTCGAACTACACCTCTGCTTTTGTGTGGTTTAGTTACTTTGTTATAATTTTGACATGATTTTGTGTTACTATGAACTTGAAACGAACAAATTCCCCAGATTTTGAGCTGGAAATTTTAATCGATCAAAATCATTTTAGCTCACTCTGTATTTTAAAAGAAAACTCCCCAAGTCAAATATATGTAGTCGTAACTATTATGAATACTCATAGCCAAAATTATGGAGATTTTCAGTCGATTATGCAACATTTTTTTTTAAACACACACGATTTAGAGTATGCAGTTAATTAAAATCGGTTTTGAAATTTCATAATATTACCCTTTAAAGTAACAACTACATCTCTCATCGAGATTTTTTACTTATTTTTTTAATATGGTAAATATTTCTCTTCAAATATGGTAAAATTATGTGTTTTTACACATTTCTTTAAGCGCCAAAAGTATTTTATGGTATTCATCTTCTTCAGAGAAAAAAATTTAAATTTCGTTTTTTGGTTATTTAAATGTTATGTCCAGAAGAGAGTAACTTTTTCTACCAAAAGTGTCCAAAATGAGACGCCACCTGCCAAGAACTTAAAAATAATATATTCTGCGCTTTGGTTAGATCTATCTAGCTAAACATATGATTCTCGATGCATTTTACTATTTCCATCTCTTCTTGATCTTTACAGCCATTCTCAATAAAAAGTTGCTTGGAATGACTAGATCCCTCTTAAGAAAATATAGGGTGAATTTTGAGTTTAGGTGTTATCCATGTAAATTTTGTTGTTTTTAAAGGTATATTTTTTGTGGAGTGATTTGTGCAATAAATTTGGTAAATTTTCGACACCCATAACGCCGTCAAAATGCATTATTTATTTTTAGACTAAAAAGAAAACATACTTAGGGTATTGTGAATTGTTTTGAAAGAACGAACAATATTTAGTCGTATTTAGTTGTGATTCTTTGTCTCCTACTTCTGATAGGTAGGGAATGTAGATGGAGTGTACTAGGACATGTGCCATAAATATGGTAAATTTCGGACTTGTTCAGATTAGTTTTTTGAGGTTTATTTTGAAAGAAAACATTAAAAACCCTCATTTTTTACTTCACAAAGAGAAATAGTGCAAACGGTTTTAGTTTAAGTTTTATAGTGTACAAAAAAAATTAAAAAGCTTAGGAAAAAAATATTTATGATAAAGTACACAAGTCTTAATTGAATATACCGACTCTTCTTAAATAACAGTGTAGAAAATGATTTTTTTTTACAAAGACCTCGCTAATTTTTAGGAAAATTCAACTTTAGTGATGAATCAATCGTCCAATTTAAGAAATATTTAAAAAAATCTACAGTTTGAGGTAAAAAAACTGCAAAGTAACTTTTTTGAGTTATGACGGTCTTGTATTTAATGAGCGACTTGTAACATTTGAAGCCATATTAAGCTTTAAGTATTAGTTTGTTTTTATAGAAATTGGGTGATTTTTGGTTACCATGAGTATTTTGTTTGGCTCCATCATCTACTAATATCTATCATGAGCTTTTTCTGTTAAGATGAAAAAATAAGAAAACGGTTTTGTCTTTTTTGGAATATCAAATTTATTACAATCGTTATTGCAATTTTTCTGTGTTGTATCAATGAACTAACCCATAAAATACTTGAAAACACTAGGCTTATTCGTTTCAGCATAATATTATGTGAATCGTGGTATGATGGTTAGTGAATGGTAAGTGTTTTTTGACATGTGACATCATCTCACTTACCATTCCCACTTAATATACACTATACACGGAGCATGGTTACTGGATTGACATACCACCACATACCACGATCACTTACCACGTCAAGCGAAATTGAATAGTATGTAAAATTCACTTACTACTCCACTTACCACTGCCAAACTAATAAGCCTACGGTTTATTATGGTTATTTAATTACAGGTTAAAAGTAAAAGTAAATTTGATAATACACTACTTATTTTTACTTGTCAAGGTAAAAATAAAAAAAAATACAAGTGAAAATTTTAAATTTGCATTAAATCCAAAGATTTTGATACAGCATAAATATTTTTTCCTGCAGCGAAATGGAAATGAGAAATTTACGCCTAAAAATGCTAAGAAAAAATATTCAGGATCTTCAGAAAATTTCACATACGAAGCAAGAAAGTAAATTCCTGCTAGTGCTGTACGAACTTCAAAATATTTCGAACTGTTAAAAAATTAAGCACAACTTCGAAAAAAGAAGTTCGAGTTCGAAAGAAGTTACATTTTTAAAGAGGTTACGGTGATTTTCCACCAAACGTACTTGTCGTATTTGAGTTTTATATAAATTTAAAACACGAAACAAAAACAAAACCGTTAATCCGTTAATCAAAAAATTTTTTGATTAACGGACATATTTTTAAACTTTTTTTGCCTGATGATGAATTAGTCTTAATTCGAAAGTGCACTAGCTTGTTAATTTATAAAAACGTTATTTGTATACAGATACACCTTTATTTATTTATAATCAAAAAAAATTTATTGTCAATCAATTTTTTGATTAAGGAACATATTTTTTAAACTTTTTTGCTTGATGATGAATTAGTCTTAATTCGAAAGTGCACTAGCTTGTTAATTTATAAAAACGTTATTTGTATACAGATACACCTTTATTTATTTATAATAAATTTATTAAAACAAATAACTATATAATGGATTATTCAATAATTGGATTATTAATTATTTTAATAGAAAAATTGAAGAATTCTTTTTAATCCATCTTTATTAGTCTCTGTTTTTTGGTTTTTACAAAGATACTAATAAAGGTGGATTTAAAAAGAATTCTTTAATTTTTCTATGAAAATAAAAAAATAAAACAATTTATACAAATATAAAATATAATAAAATATTATATTTTGGGTGTGCTTTTTTTCATAGAAAGACATGACCAGGTCGCACGTTTTTCATGTTAAATAGTACAACTATAACACAACTACCCAAAAAAATTTCTACCATTCAGCAATCCTTACTTGGATTCTAAAATATAGAGTTGGAAAAATTCGTAACTATAATGAAGGGAGTAAATCATAATTCCAGTAGTACTTACAAAGGTCAAAACGTATATCCTTTCTATTTTACTATTATTTTAAATAATTTTATTAGAAATAATGGTGTATAGCTATTTTTACCTGATAATTAATTCGATATTTTTTTTTATAATGATGATTTAAGTTTATTTAATTTTTAACTGTTTTAGTAACTAGGAAAGTATTAATAAATAAATCTCATTAATTTGATGTATATTTTTTTGGTTAAATAAAGAAGAAACAGGAAATGAATACATTATTTATATCTGTGAGAAAATTCTCAACATTGTTCTAAACTAGCTTAGAAAAAACTCCTAGTTTCGTTTAACCTTTAAAATTTTTATATAATAATACCTTGATACCTGTAATGTCCAACGCTCAACTTATCTTTATCATTTAAATTACTTTTTTAACCTGTTTTTAAAAATATAAGTAGTCATATTAGTATTTGTTTTTTATTAAAATAGTAAATACAAATGAAGTTGTATAATATTTGCGTTTTTAGGCTAAAAGATAGCTTAAAATAATTTGTTGTATAAATAGCCCTCATATTTAGTAATGCTCAATGAACTCATTGAACATATGGGTTCTTATCGTTGACATCCCAACAAATTTATCATAATTCCCCCTAGTTTTAATAAAAGTTTTAATAGACTGCTTGTCATAAGGTGCTTAAATGATAAATGTTGTTTTATTATCATCAAACTTCCCTTATTTTCTTAAAATCATGATATCCAAAACCATATAAACCCATTAAAACATGAATGAAATTTAACTCACTTTGGTGGGAAATATAAAATATTGTATTAATTTAAAATATTTTTAAAGGTGAAAAAAATACTACTAAAAGTGTCCTTCTTAATCCTTAATATATATTTTAAATAAAAAAATATAATTACAGAAACATAATTGTCAACTCCAATGTTATCATTCAAAAAAAGAAGAAACTAAAAATCAAATAACTAATTTTTTTAAACTGTCCTATCTTACCCGATATTAAAAATATCTGACAATCTATTGACAATAATAACATATACAGGACAAAAAGAACTTGGGAAACAAATAACTAATATTTTTTTATATTTTATTTGTGGATTGTATTTCCGAAGATTTATGTTATGGACACATAGAAAATGATAACTTACTTGTAGTTTCCTGTCTTTGATACAAAAAAATATTTTTATTGAAACTAAAACCTTTTATTTGGTAATATATCTTCAATCTTCATGATAATTTTTTTCTTGGTTTTGGCTTATTAAATGTATTAATATTTAAATTTATTTTTTCATATCTACTAATTAGTAAATTAAGAAAGCAATATTTAAATTATGTTTTAAGTTATGAATCTTGTTGCTTAGTAAGAAAAGCTATCTTAGCAATTATACTATCAGAGGTAATTTGAGTTTATTGCATTTTTATTTTTTATGCATGTTTGTAAATATAAGTCGTTCGATAAGATAATTATTAATTTTTCCAGACAAACAAAAAGAGTGAAATCTAGTGTTTATATACACCCGTTTCTTATCGTCCAGACATTGCAATCAATTTAAGTTATTACTCGTAAATGTAAACATCCACGTATTACTTGCTAATTGAATAACTTAATTTATAACTTCATCAAATGAAATTGCAGAAATTTTATTAAAATTTACACCTATTTTATTTAATCTGTAAAAATTTTTTATTGGTTGTACATATTTTGATATGTGTCTAAATAAAAATTTGCTTTGAAATCGATTCAACTATTTATTAATTAATTTTAATTTATACAGTGTGTCCAAATTTTCCATATAGTAGGACCGGCCAGCAAACAGGAATTCCGACCTAACTGACATTGAATTAAATCAGCGACGATGAATTTTCCTACTTATGCAACTATTACTACTAGCTGTAGGGTTGTAGTAAGGACTACTACTAATACAACACTCCAGCATGTGTCGCTGATTTCTTATTGAGCGAGTTAAAACACTTCACATAAAAAACTGAGATGTACAAGTTGTAGATGTACAATTTTATAATAGCTTACAAAAAGCAACATCAGTACATTAATAATTTTAGTAATAATTTTTATTGCTTATAATATGACAATCTTGTAATTTTTATAAAAATTTCTTGCAAAGTCCAAGAAACAAAGTCTCTGAAGAGTTTTGGGTACTTTTTGTTTTATTTGAAATACAAAATACTTTTCTTATTAAATTTTATTTGAAATACTTTCTACATATAAAATACTACACCAAAAATGTACAGGGTGAGCTAAAATGATTGTGGTCAATTCAAATTTCCCGCCTAAAAATCTGGGGAATTTGTTTGCTTTAAGTTCATAGTAACACAAAATCATATCAAAATCAAAATAAAGTAACCAGACTTCACAAAAGCAGAGGCGTAGGTCGAATTTTTACCGTTGTGTCAAATCTTCAGATTTTTGAATTTCGTTATTGTGCCTTCTATTTCATAAACGTCAGTTTTTATCAAAATTAATTTGCGTAATCTTTGTTTTGTGTTAGCATCTGCCTCGAAAATAAAGAAACCATTTTCAATATTTGCTGTGAAAGTAGAGATTAAAAAACATTTAGCTACGCTATTGGATTACTAGGAGCTAGGAGGTTTTTTTTAAGATTTCAGTTGTACCAACCTGCGTATTTGGTTGCCTTCATATCAAACCACAATCATTTTAGCTCACCCTGTATTTGAAATATAAAAAGTATTTGATTCTTTATCATTTGAAATACAAATGAAATATTATCGAGACATTTGTTCTAATCATCTCATTACTTGTTTAATTGAAGTTTAACACCAAGTTTAACTGAGACCTAACACCCAAATAAACCCAAAATCAAATAACAAAATCATAACCACACGACACACAGCACATATCACACATGACACATGACATAAATGCTAAAATCTCGGTTGTTTGTCTATTTCTTGTATAGATTGAATCTAAAAAGTATTTAAAGTATTTGAAATACTATTATTACTTGAAAATATGAAAAATACAAAATACTTTTTAAAAAAGTATTTGAAATACTAAATATTTTAAGTACTTTTATTTGAAATACTACCCAACTCTGGGTTTCATAGCAATGAATAATCTGAGTTTGCCCCGATTTTTGAACGGAGCTTTTATCTACGGTGTTTGGAAAACATCAAAGTATGTAGGATTATTGGCTATTAGGTCACAATTGAGAAACAGTTTAATATTAAAAATTTATTCTTCCAGGAACGTTTCGGTCATCTCTGTGACCTTTTTCAAGCTTGACCTAATAGCCAATAACTCATACATACTATCAATTTTTGGACGATACCCATTTTAATTAAAAACCTTAAAATTTTAGGTCTTTTTTTTCGGTTTTTCTCGAATAGCCAAACATTTAATCGAAACGCCAATTATTATAGGTACTCCGGAAGCCAATAATAGAAAAAAAGTGTATTAAACAGTACCATTACAAACCCCCAAAATCTTAATTTGTAGAACATCTACATCGGAAAAATTGATTCGCCACACAATTTCGCTGGCTAGCGGTTTTAAAATTTTCCGAAAAAAGTGCTTGTAAAATCCACAATTTTAAATCATCTTGTACCATCTGGCATTTACTTTAAATTACTTAAACAGAAAAAAATCCCAACGCAAAATAATCGCCATACATTTTGGGCGGATGTAGTCGTTACAGATTAGTCTAAAGTTCGTATTTTGACGTTGAGTGGTTTTGCCGCTTTTTTGACCATTTTTATAATTATTTTGGACCGTCTGGGAACTTGATAATTTCATAGTTTTCGTCTATAATATGAGGTAATGTGATCGCCATACAATTTAGATGGCTAAAAAACTGTCCGTTTTCAGTGGCGTAGCTACGATTTTTGGGCCCGTAGGCGAATATCAGGTTGCCCCCCCCAGGTACCGCGAAACTATCCCCTCCCAATCTTGAGTTAATTTCTTACGTTCGTAAGTTTATGGAATAATTTGTATAGACATAGACGAATTTAAATTGTACTTTAGACTTTTCATAAAAATAGGAATGCTCCATTCCATGACTAACAACTCAATAGTAAATTTAACATTTAACATAAAAATTTAGAGTCATTAAAACATATTTCTTCGTAGGAAATATTTTTATAAAAATATCTTTAACGTCTCTAAAATTTTCACCACTTTCGCTGAATATAGTTTATAATTTAAATGAAATAAGGCCACCCATGCCATTTCTTTATTTTTTATGAAAATAAAAAATAAAATCAAAGTATGCTATATTAAGTTCTAAGAAAACAAACTTTATGGAAAAGATATTTTTTCAATTTCACTTCCGGTTTAACCTGAAAAGAATCTACTTTCCTGTTTTTTGTAAACAATTTTAAACATTGGTGAGTTAAAAGTATGTTTTTTTTACAAAAAAAAAATTATTTAAAAAGTAAAAAAAAATGGATTATTTTGCTAAAAATTTGAATGAAATCTGCAAAAACTATTTTTAAATAATAATAATAATAAATTGTTATTTATAAAATTTAGTGTGTTGTTTTTGAGATTACTTTTTATAATTTTTAGAAAGCGTTTCTTTTGTTAACCCTTTGTGTCCCGAACCCTCTTTTTTTTTGAAATTCGAAAATCAAAAGCACATTCGACACTTCTTATAAAGCGAATTAGCTTAAATAAATTTTTTTAGAATTTTTAAACAACCCTTAATGTGGTTTAGGGGTTCGGGACTTAAAAGTCCCGTCAGGACTAAATAAATTCACGAAATTTTCAACCCTTTATTGACCCATATCATGGTATTTTACAAAAATTTTTTTTCATTAACACATAGGTGTACTTTACAATGAACGCATATTGAATATGGTTTTGACTCAATTGCTAATGACGAGCACATCTTCCCCGCTTTTCTGTAAAAATTGGAAAATGGACACCTCTGTTTCCTAATCTCACATCATTGGGTACACTGTAATTGTATTTTCTGCGCTTCCTACTAGAAACACCAGATGCACTGCCCCTTTGCGAAATCTGAATAGGACTGTTCCGTGGTGTGCTTGCAGTTGACCTCCTTTTGTTTGACAGTGCAACCGAATTTTGACTCATCAATCCTAAACTGACACCACGTCTAAATTCCAATAAGGTTAGCTCTTTATCCTCATCAGAATGTATTTTTTTGTATACAACATAACTGTTTATAAAAGCAATGTCTAATAAGCCGAAAAATAATCTGTGCCACCACTTTTTCGATCTTCGGTCTACACAATACGCCTCACGCAAACGATCTGCATGATCTACCCCTCCCATAAATTTGTTGTAATCTGGGACTATAGAAGGACACTTGATTGATTTTCGCGTTCCATCCATTTGCAATCGAGACACTTCAGTTTGCTCTGTTCCATGAAAATTTGATAAGAAATAGACAAATCTATTGTCACACCATTTGAAAAATGTTATGTTCAGACTAGACACTTTATAGTCTGTCATTCCTCTTTGCATTTTTTTATCAGGTTCCATGTCTTTTGGCAATCCTGCTCTACCTCTTTGCACCGTTCCACAGGCCAGAGTTGATTCATTTTTCAGTCTTTCAAGTAATGGCACTGAAGTAAAATAATTGTCAAAATACAATTTTCTATTTTTTCCCCAATAGTTTTCGGACAAAGATAAAACAACTTTCCCCCCCAGACCAAAATTTTTGAATTTTTCATCTGCAATTTCATCCTTTCCTTGATAAATTTGTAATCTTTTCACATACCCATTTATATCAGCAATACACCATAGTTTGTAACCTCTCTTTATAGGTTTTTTTGGATTGTACTTCTTCATACTTGATCGGCCCTTGAACAAAATCATACTCTCATCAATCGAAAGTTCTCTGCTTCCATTGTTGAGCATGTCAAATCTATCATTCAGTGCTGTTACGAAAGGTTTTATTTTGTATATTTTATCTTTGTTACCCTCTGGAATCGTTGCATTATCATTGATGTGCAACAACGATAAGGTTTGTTGGAATCGGTTTCTGCTCATAGTACGACTTACAATAGGTACTCCCAAATCTTCCTGTGAAGACCAGTAGTGTTTGTAACTTGGAAGTTTATGGTAACCCATAAAAAAATTAATCCCTATAAACGCAAGCAACTCGTTTTCCTTGAGGTTCAATGTTTTTTCCCTTTGAGTACCGTATAAATTGGATTGATACACAATTTTGTATTCCAGTAGGTCCCAACATTTTCAGAAAAAATCTGTGTAATTATTACAATCATCAAAATGTTCCTGAACAGGATTCTCGTCTAAATCATAGTACGGTATATCTGTAACCACTTCCCTTTTTTGCCATTTGCGATTTATTTCATCTGCTTTACCTTTCTTTTTTTTGTTGCTTGCTTTATCGTTTTTTTCTTCCAGGTTTTTGGATGTTTGAGGATCTAAATGTAGGTCCGAGATATCTTCTGTTTCTAACTGCTCATCTACTGGAATATCATTCTGCAAGGTATCTTTCCCCAAACTATTCAATTCAACTCTTGTTGCAAAATGAAAGTCTTCCCCATCTTCATCCTCGCTACTTTCCTCATCAGTGACTAAGCCATTGTCTAATGGCAACTGTTCCAATTCGATAGCAGTAGCTTCAGCACCTGCTAAAAGCTCTTCATCAGTTAGATACTTCAGTCTTTTCCATGACATCGCTGAATTTTGGAATTTAGTTTACTAAAATAAGTAAAAACGGATATTTTTTATTTCATGAAAGCATTTCGAAAAAGTTACCTATTCGGTCCTGACGGGACTTAAAAGTCCAAATTACAAAAATCCCCCAAATGAAGATGTTTTTGCAAAAATTTCTAAAAACTATTATTTGGGATGGTTAAAGAGACTCCAATGATCACTATTTTGTATTAACATACCTTATATAATTAATATTAACTAGTTAACACTCCACAGAAATCGCGTGTCAAACTAACTTCGATGCGCACAATAACAAGAACTTTTGATAATAAGATTTTCACATCTGGCGAAAGAAATATTACATTCTGAAGACGCACAATGTAAAGTAAATTGTGCCTGTAAAGTTCCGTCAAGACTAGACATACATCAGTGTTATAATCGCAGAGCAAATGTGGATAAAAGTTAATGGGACTTTAGAGTCCCATCGGGACACCAAGGGTTAATAAAGTAACTATTTCAAATGGTTTGATGTAAGAGCCAACAACTAATTTAGATACAGGATACAGAATTTCTTTGTTTCTTTTTTCTATGTTACCCTCTTTGTAGGTATGTACCTCAAATTTATACCAGAGTACTTCATTTTTTTTCTTAATTTAAATCTATTTTTGAAAATTTAGGAATTTTTTTTTATCACAAAAACATACTCTAAACTTACCAATGTTTAATAATATGATCAAAAAATAGGATAGTACATTTAGTAGAAAGTAGATGTAATTTCCGGTTAAATCGACAATGAAATTAAAAAAGAATCCCATTCATAAAATTTATTTTCCTAGACCTAGACCATCTTGCATGGGCAAAAGCGGATTAGGCTTTGGAGGAGGCTGGCCAAAACTTGGTTTGGGGGCCCTGGATGCTACAAAACTAGTGTCATGCCGAAATATTAGCACTCATTTTTTATATTTTTAACAAATTAGCTTTTTGGTGGCCCCAATACGTGATGTGGTCCCCAAAAATACACGTGCATAACTCAATACATAATATGTCACTTCCAAACTCTGACAGTTCTGGAGTCATTTGCATTTGTACCCAGCCAAAATGTTTGGCGAATATTTACCGTTGCTTTTTTTTCTTTTTAACCAAATGCCAGATGGTGCAAGATGATTTAAAATTGTAGATTTTCTAAACAATTTCTTTGGAAGATTTTGTAGCCACTAGGCTTTACATATTCTACAAATTAAGATTTCAATTTCTTATGGTTCTATTTAATATGATTTAATACAGTTTTTTCTATTACCTGCTCCCGGACCGTTAGCGTAAGTATTCAGTGCTGAATGAAAATGAGGGTAAAGGTAATAAAGTATTCATTATTAAATTTTGAACCACTACTTTGAATTTTGTGAAACTGGCATAATAGAAACAATCTAACCACTAAGCTGCGGCTAGGATAGGTTAGGTTACTTTACATAAAATATAGACAATATCCTATACCTATATGCATTCAGTGGCTGCGACACCACTTCATCGTATTTCAGTAAAGAAAAACTGAAATTTCTAAAAGCATTGGAGACGAAATCAACTTTGCAGAAAACAGCAGATCTATTGGTGTTGTTGATTAGCTTGACGGAGCTGGACAGAAGTGCATGGCAAGCCTATATTCCGAAAATGAGGCTAAGCCATTAAATGTGCTACGCTACGAAATGTTTAAGAAATTTTTAAGAAAAACCTCATTCAATCTTGCCTCTTTGTTTCCTTCAGAAGCAGTTGCTCGACAGCATTCCTTGAGGACGTATTTTTAGTTGCAAATGTGGAAAAACTACAAACTGGACCCAATGAAATAGAGCTGGAAGACTTCAAATCTAGGCATCCAGTAAATTACAATACTGAAGAGGTAGCGTCTCAAGAACATCTTACAACTATAAGCTGTACATGATCAGAAGGCTGCCAAGGATCTTGAATCTTGATCTTGCAAAAAAATGGCATGAAATGTACCACCATTTGTAAACTATGCATAGGCCAGTTTTGTATTAATGCTGAAACTAAAATCCAGACTCTGTGTACTGAAAACACTGATCTAGATTATGATGATTTACTAGAAGAAGAAAGACCTGACCTTGAAGATGAATTAGGTATTGAAAGAGATGGAAGAATTACAATCCATGTCATTAGGACCATCATCCTAGAAACGTGTTAAAAAATAGCAACAAATTTAATTGTAATAATTGTAAATAATTTCCTAAAATAATTTTACTAAATTACAAGTCATTTTATGTAATGTAATTCGAATATAGTTGAGTGTATTTGTTCATTTTTTATTAAAATAACAGTTTTAAAAATGCAGCATAACTTTTTTGAACTATCTGTCTATTTTTTGTTTTCCCTATTTCCTTGAATTTAATGTACAAACCGATTTAAGTATTATTTATTGAAAATTGAAAGATATGAGTAAATTAAAACAAACAACTAAAAAACTGTACGTCATTAATTAGTCACTCGAGTATGTTTAATCTGGTTTATTTGTTGTTCCAAATTTGACATTTGGCTCGTTGAGGACGAACCAAACCCTACTCGATGAACCAATGATGATGTAATAAGGTAGCAATTAAATTAAAAGATCGCAAAGTACAAACATAATTACGTCGTAAATAAAATAACTCGCAATTTAAATGTTTTTACAAAAGTCATGTCCAGTTTGATGAGTGTGAACGCTACTAAAAAAAGTATTTCATTTCGATCCGCCAACCATAAAAAGCGGAAGTAGCGTGCAATTAATCCTAATAATGAGCGAGACAATGAGCTGCAGACAGAGAACGGTGTTGACTTCCTACCTATAACCATTGGTTTGTTACACTATGCATGCAATTGTTCTGCTTCCCAAAGCAAAAACTGCTTAAAAACTAAATCTGTACAGTTCGCATCCAACCACGGAAGTGTTTGGTGGAGGTGAATTTAAAAATATGTAATCAGTGTGAAATTCATCATCACTAGGTGAGTTATTTCTCGAATGTCACTCCTAAGTTTGAAAATTGATAACATGCAAACATAGGTGTACCAACTTGTAAATTTGAAATTTTTTTGGCTTAAAACTAACTTTTTTTTTTAATATTTATGTACAAATTAACTATTATTTTTAAGAGTTACTTTTTATACAGGGTGTCCAGAAATTAAGCGACAAAATTTTAGAAGTTGATTATACAACTAATTTTAAGAAAAATTTTAAGAAAAACAACTTTCTATAAACCTATATCCGATTTCGTTTCTTAAGGGAGCTACCTACAACCCTTGAAATGTTGTGTCTAAAAGTAGGTTTTTTGTCATTTGAGTATTTGAAAACAGATTGTTATTATCATAATACACTCAGATTTTTTGAAATCTCTGAAAGAGTAGTTTTAAGTTAAAAATAGAAAATATCGTATACTTTTTTATGGTAAAATATTTGTTTTCATAATAATATATCTTATTTAATTTTAGACAAAAAAGGACTTGTGTGAAACTAGCAATAAAATCCAGCAATAGGTAATATTTTCAAAAATAAAAATAATTTCAAAAAAAAAATTATACGCTCGTATTTCTCTGGATAATATAAGAAGGTGTAATAAAAATTATTATGTTAAGGGTGAAAATTACCCCTAAACGAATATAATAGGGGAAGATCATTTTCTATTTTCAATTTTCTTTTACAGTTTGATTGTTTATACAATTCTACACAAAATATCAAAAATTTGGGTGGCAACCCCTTCTCATTTTTTTAAATTAACTTCAAAGTACAGCATATAGCGCGGAGTGCGCTTCAAACGAACTCCAATTTCTAATCTAAGATAATTTTTTATTTTCAAATTTCTTCTCCAGTTTGATTGCTTATACAGGGTGTTCCGGAATAACTGTGACAATTTTTTAGGGCTGATGGAGGAAGTGAAACTAAACATTTTTGACTTGTAAAGTATTGCCCGGAAATGCTTCCTTAAAAAGTGATACCACTTCAAAAATTAAAAAAAAAATAGTTATTAAAAAGAGATATTAATTTGAAATTTTGGCGATAGTTTTTTCACATTAGGATACACATTTACGACCAATAAAAGTTTTAAAAATATTTTCAGGGGCGTTACATTTGGGGGGGTCATCAACTTTTTTTGATCATATCTTTTGTTTCTTTACGTTTTTGATAATTTTAAAAGTACTAAAATAATCCTTGATCAATGTTCTAAAGAAAAGGTACTCTTTGAAACTCGCACCATGCACTTTGACTTTAATTTTAATAAAAATGGGAAGGGGGTGCCACCCAAATTTTTGATATAAAAATTGTATAATCAATCAAATTGGAGAACAAATTGGAAAATAAAAAATAATCTTCCAATAGAAATTGATTTAATTCAACCGCCCTCCACGCGTTACGCTGCACTTTGAATTTAATTTAAAAATAAATGAGAAGGGGTTTCCACCCAATTTTATAATATTTTATGTAAAATTGTATAAACAATCAAACTGGGGAAAAATTTTGAAAATCAAAAATTATCTTCGAATAGAAATTGAGATTTGCTTGAAAATCGATCCCGCTGCACTTTAACTTTAATTTTAGAAAAACTGGGAAGGAGTTGCCACCCAAATTTTAATGTTTTGTGTAAACTTCTATAAACAATCAAACTGGGTAAGAAATTTGAAAATAAAATAGAAATAGAATAGAAATTTGAGAATGTTTGAAGCGCGCTCTGCGCATTATACTCTGCAATTTATATTTATTTTAAAAAAATGGGAAGGGATTGCCACCCATTTTATTTATATCTTGTGCAAGATTGTATAAACAATCAAACTGATAAAGAACTTTGAACTTCGACTAAAAATCAGAGATTAAGCTGCATTTAATTTAAGAAAAAATGGAAGGGGTTGCCACCTAAATTTTTGATATTTTATGTAATATTGTAATAAACAATCAAACTGGAAACAAAATTTGAAAATTAAAAATGATCTTGGAATAGAAATTGGAGATTATTTAAAACGTGCTCCTCGCATAAGCTGCACTTTGAATTTAATTTAAAGAAATGGGAAGGGGTTGCCACCCAAGTTTTTGATATTTTGTGTAATATTGTTTAAACAATCAAACTGGGAAAGAAATTTGAAAATAAAAAATAATCTTCGAATAGAAATTGGAGATTATTTGAAGCGCGTTCC
Organism: Stenus bimaculatus; assembly: GCA_963971135.1. Lineage (NCBI taxonomy): Eukaryota > Metazoa > Arthropoda > Insecta > Coleoptera > Staphylinidae > Stenus > Stenus bimaculatus. The sequence continues at coordinate 62,957,439 of OZ020180.1, read as the reverse complement.
GTGCATTACGCTCTGCGCTTTAAATTTAATTTAAAAAAAACGAAAGTGGTTGCCACCCAAATTTTTGATGTTTTGAGTAGAATTGTATAAACAAAAAAATCGTTTAGGGGTAGTTTTCGCCCTTAAAATTTAATAATTTTAATTACATTTTTTTTTTTATTCAGAGGAATACGAGGGTATAATTTTTTTTGAAATTATTTTTATTTTTGAAAGTATTACCTATTCTGGATTTTATTGCTAGTTTTACACAAGTCAAAAAAGGTACTCTTATACCAACTCGAAAAAATGCACCCTTACTTTATTAGTTTAAATAGTTTCTTTAAAATGTAGAGTTTATCGTCCTTTATCCTACCTATCAAGGACTGTAGTTATTTTTTAAATTTCGCTTAAAATTTAATGCAATAAAATAGAAAAATAAAAATTAGAATAATTTACAATACTATGTATACTAATAATAATCGGTGATTAAATGGCTAGATTGGTTTTAAGGTAAAAAAACACAATTTTTAGTTTTTTCGTGATAATTCAAAAACTTAAAATGGTGGGGAAAAATGGTGATTAATTGGTGTTATACCGGGTGGAAATGAAAACCGGGTCACCTCTATAGCTTTTTTATTTATGAATAGAAAAATTTGAAATTTGGCTATGTTCTATGGTTCAAAAAATCAAATTTTATGTGCATTTTTTATTTTCGAAATCACTTCCGCTTTCACCGGAAACACCATGAACTTTGTTTTTTTAAATGTAACATCCCATATTTTTATTCATGGCTTAAAATACTTTTAAAAAAGAAGTATTTTTGAGATATTAGTTTTTATTTTTTGCGAAAAAAAAAATTTTTTCAAAAAAAAAGAGGTTTTCGAAATCGGTGAAAATTACCAAAACTAATTCTAAATAATTCAAATACATAAAATAAATAATCGCTATAAAATCCTCTTTTTAAAAAGTCGAATGACCCGGCATCATTGCATTTAAAAAAAGTGAGATATTTGATAAAATCTTCATTAACTAAGTTTAAAAATCAATAGTTGAAAAACCACATAAATTTTTTTTCAAATTAGAATTTTATTTAGGTATTTGAATTATTTAGAATTAGTTTTGGTACTTTTCACCGACTTCGAAAACCTTTTTTTTTGTTTGAAAATAATTTTTTTTCAAAAAAAATAAAAACTAATATCTCAAAAATACTTCTTTTTAAAAGTATTTTAAGCCATGAATAAAAATATGGGATGTTACATTTAAAAAAACAAAGTTCATGGTGTTTCCGGTGAAACCGGAAGTGATTTTGAAAATAAAAAATGCACATAAAATTTGTTTTCTTGAACCATAGAACATAGCCAAAGTTCAAATTTTTTTATTCATAAATAAAAAAGTTATCGAGGTGACCCGGTTTTCATTTCCACCCGGTATATTACATATGTGTATTCGTTATAACTCTATACTTTTGTATCATTTGAAAACTATCCACCAACCACCCCTAAACAACTTCAGTTTGATAAGAAGAATTTTTGAAAAGCACTTTTTCTTTTGAAGGGGAGAAAATAATAATATAGAAACCACTACTCTGGACACTGGCGTAACAAGGCGGGGGGGGGGGGGGCTATGGTTGAGTCCACGTATACCCACCCTCAAGCCGTCAAATAATGAAACAATAGCTAAAATTTTACTAAAATTAAGTTTTTATATTATTTTTCTTTCAATTGAATTAAAATATTTGTTTCTTTACCTGTTTAAAGTCAAAAGTGCACCCCTTTTATAAAATTCTGGGTACGCTACTGACCTTATATTATGTCAACCTATTTGCCACAGTCACCCCGAATTTGACATTTTAAATTGCGCCACGCCAGTTGTGGCCATGTTGTGGCACCTCAATGAAAAAGTAAAGTATTATCATAAATAACATAATACGTATAGAATGCAAACTCAATAGTACCTTCTGATAACGTAAAAGCGCCCTCTGGTTTTTTGGGGCCAAGTATTTTTAGACGCGCGGGAATATTGAATCTGCAATTTTTATATTTGTATTTTGTAGTTTTATTATTTTATAAACATGTATCTTTAATTTGAAAGGGTTATTTTTAAATTTATTACTTATTAACTATAATTAAAGATACATATTTACACAAACCACCCAATTTGTAGAATATAACATAATAAACAAAATTTTATATTTAAACATTTTATTTAAAAATTAGAAATTGTATAGAGTTACATACAAACTGTAAATCAGTAAAACAGATTTAAAGAAGATTTTAGATGTTATAAAAGTAGAAGTATGATTTACTCAAAAATAAATTTTAAACTTCTACGTCTTTTGAAAATCCAAATCCATTCTCCTAGCATTATCTGGAAAACCTTACAAAGTCTCACTTAGATGTTGCAAGGACAATTGTATAAACCCAGTGTAAAAGTATTCTTGAAAATTAATAAAATATTTTAAAAATGTGAGATGTAAGCATAGGATGTAAGTAGAAAAAGTAAACATACCTAGATGTAGAATTAATAAAAAATTGCTGAAAATCCAACGGTAACAGTAACAAGACCCTTTTAAACTCAAGTATCATTTCTCTAAAAAAACATGAAACTGATGCATTTTGAAAGCTAACTATCACATAACTATCAATTCTGACAACTAAAAAATGATTCGCCAAGTTGATTTTTTCTTTAGGTTCATAAAGCGCCATCTATACTTTTGGGGCCAAGTTTTTTTGTGTTATCAAAATTTAACATTGAGTTTACATTCTATATAAATTATATTATCTATGAGTATTATACGTTGACTCACAGTTTTGCAAAAATTTTATACGCCTTATAAATCTGAAGTTATTTTGGGTGGATAGTTTTTATATGATCACTGTATGTATAAAATGTACACAAGCATAATACGTAGTTTCTAAATTGACTTCAATGCACTAGGTAGTATCTTATCGCAATATTTATCGTGCATCGTACTCGTGATTTTTCACTGCACTTTTTCACAATTTTTTCTTTTATTCTCATTACAACTTTAATCTAAAAGTTTCAATGAAACGGAAGTCAAGAAATTTAATCGTAAGTTATTATTTTATTTTGTCTTTTGTTACACAATATTTCCACTAATGCACCAATGTCAATGTGGAAGAAATTGGACAGATCGTAGGTCTGTTGTCAACCGTGTTATAGAGTTCTTATATCCTATATTTTTCGACTTTTTTACCCAGCTGTAAGATACTCTATTGGTTATCATTATTTTTGCCCAAATTATCGCTCACATTCTTGACACAGCAGCCATCTTGAATTTTTTTAAATGGGAACATATGTCATGCAATTCATCATTGGAAAGCTATTTTTTTAGTAGTTTACGATAATTCATAAAATTATTATTAAAATCATAAAAAATAAAGATTGATAACATTTAAAATATTATTTTATTTAGAAAAATTATTTTTTCATCTTAAAATATTTGTCCCAGACCCCATTTGATCCCACAAAATTTCAAAATTTTTTATCCAGCCATTTGGGCCTTGATTCCATACATAAACACCCTGTATATTCCTCATTAATTGAGAAAATGTTTTTTATGAAAATACGATTTTTTAGTGACACGTGGTTCATACTTTAACTTTATCATCTTGGATGATAGTTTCAAGTTCATGTGATAAGGATTATTTTTAATAAATTTTTATTGGTTATAATGTGGGCGGTCTAGGAGTTTCGGCGCGAGGACGCTTCAGCGCCAGATTTCAAATTTATTAAATTGTATAAATATTTAAGCTGAGGAAGATATAAATATGAAAATAAAACATAACCTCAAATAGAAATTGGGATTGGTTTGAACGCGCTCCACGCATTCCGCTGCACTTTGGGTTTCATTAAAAAAAATGAGAAGGGGTTGACACCCAATTTATTTTTTATTTTTTGTGTAAAATTGTATAAAGTATCAACCTGGGAAAGAAATTTAAAAATAAAAAATGATCTTCGAATAGAAATTGGGGTTTGTTTAAACGCGGTCCGCGTATTATATAAGAAATCACAAATATTTTGTATAAAATTATAAAGGCGATCAAACTACGAAAGAAAATTGAAAATAAAAGACGATCTTCGCCTAAATATTAAATAAAATTCTTTAGGTGTAGTTTTTTTACTTTTAAAATTCAATAATTAAAATTATACCTTTTTATTTTATTTAGACGAATACGAGGAATTAATTTTTTTTGAAATTATTTTTACTTTTCTATTACTGGATTTTATTAGTTTCATATTTTCATACAAGTTTTTGAATGAATTATAACTGAATCGATTTTTAAAATTGGCCAGATCTAGAAAAAAGTTCTCAGTCGGCAAGCAACTACCATCTACCATGATTTCTGAGAGTACCTGCAATGAATGACATGCGATGCCTTTTTATTTAATTGTACTACCCAGATACCGGAAATAGTTATAAACCCTGTGCAAAAAACGAATATTTGTATTTTTCCTTAAGACTGCACTATCAGAGAAACCCGAAGTAACTGAGGAATATGTGATTGAAAAAAAGTATTAGTTTCTCAGATCTCAGATTTTTTGGTTCAAGTTTAATGGAGATGAGGAACTTTCATAAAATTAACCGACGCCGCTTTTCCTACCGTTTTTGAGATAGTATTGAGCATTGAGCATTGAAGAATTAACAATTTAAAGTCATTAAAAATTAAATTTTAAAACCCTTTGAATAGAAGCGTATCCAGTTGAAGGAATTAATTTGACAATGTTTTGGTGAGGTCTTAAAGTCAAGAAAAAGAACTAAGAATTTCAATTTTTCATGACTTCCTGGAAGAATGTAGTATGAGAAGAAATTTAGCTTTTTTGATAAATATTGAAAAACTAAAAAACTCTCCTGATTCCAAATATACGTGGGGGCATATCCTCGAACCACTCGACGCGATATTGTATACTTCCATCATTCTATCCTCGTCATTTAAGTGCAAAAATAAGAGGGTGTTCTTGTCATTTATCATATCGTATACGACATTTAATTGTCGAGTGATTCAAGCATAACCCCCCTCCCCTTTTTTGGTAATAGCTCTAGTTTTCGTGATGCAGACTAATTGATTTTAGTTCTAATCTAAAAGTGGGTACGCAAAATATTCTTATCCTGATGTTTTGGGATAGCAAAGCTACGGTTAATATCAGCACTTGGTAACAGAAATAGACCTTTAAGAAGTCATGAATCGAAGAAAACAAAAAGTAATAAAAGAATTTTTGGTTGCGATAAACAAAATCATATTTCCACCCCTTCATATCAAGTTAGGGCATATAAAGTAATTTTTGACCTTGTTTGGGCTAGTTAACACCTAAACTTTCCGCACTTGCTTCGGAATATTTGATATCCCTTATTCTCAGATAAAGCAGCTTATTAAAAATCCACGTTTTATTGCATCAGTGAACGAGATTGAATCTAATGCTTGGTTTTGGATTTTTCAAGTAGTACAAAATTTTCTTGGAAATTACATCAGTTAAGCATGTTTTGAATGTAATTTGGATCATAACTATCTTCGCTTCGCATCGACTGCTAAACGCTAAATTTCACGACTACTTAGTACCATAATGATTGAAGTTACGATGACAAATAATTTATTTCTTCTTCATATAATAATTTAAAAAAGAAACACTGTTTTCGCTATATTATCAATAGTAATACCATGAGTAGGTTGAAATCCGCAATAATTCTGTCAATTTATTGACAAATGAAATTGTTTCTAAAAAGCAACACAATTGAATTGGCAATAAAGCGACAGAATTATTATAGTGATTTCAACCTACGAATTGTATTTGGATAGATTATTTCAAGCCTTAAAATACAAAAAAAAATGTAAATTTTAACGTCAGCCTTTACTTCAAATGTCAAATTTGAAATTTAAACACATGTCATTTAAACGTCAAAACGTTTGACTTGATAATTTAGGTAGGACCCTAATTATCACGATAACCCAATGACAAATGGACCAATCAGAACGCTTGTCAGGAGGAAGGGATGAAATAATCTAAATAATCTGGCGCATGGCTTAATTTTGTCAATCGACTTAGTTTTACCTCTAGTATGACATTTTCAAAAGTTAGCGGTTGAACCTTAAATACTCTATGTACAATCACGCGCAATGATATCGAAATTTGAAAGAACCCCTCACGCATCATAAGTTGTATTCATTTCTTTCAAATTTCGTGTGATCTCGCGTATCTTCGATCGCTTGCTATTGGGTCAGAATATTTCTTTAGTGTCAATATCTTTTCGCGTGGTTGTACGTCTAAAAAACTCTCCTGATTCCAAATATACGTGGGGGCATATCCTCGAACCACTCGACGAAGAGGGTGTTCTTGTCATATCGTATACGACATATAATTGTCGAGTCAAGCATAACCCCCCTGCCCTTTTTTGGTAGTAGCTCTAGTTTTCGTGATGCAGGCTAATTGGGTTTTGTTTTAATCTAAAAGTGGATATGCAAAATAATATTCTTATCCTGATGTTTTGGGATGGCAGAGCTAAGGTTAACATCAGCACTTGGTAACAGAAATTGGCTTTTAAAAAATTCATTTTAAAAAGTCATGAATTGAAGAACACAAAAAGTAGTAAACGAATTTTTGGTTGCGATAAAGAAAATCATATTTCCACCCCTTCATATCAAGTTAGGGCCTATAAAGTAATTTTTGAAGGTTTTAAATCAAGAGTGACCTTGTTTGGGGTACTTAACAGTTAACACCTACATTTTCTGGTTCGAAAAAAGTGAAAACCGGAATATTTGATATCCTTTATTCTCAGATAAGGCAGCTTATTAAAAATTCACGATTTATTGCATCAGTGAACGAGATTGAATCTAATCTTGGTGTTAGCTTTTCCAAGTAGTACTAAATTTTATTGGAAATTACAATGCACAGAATTATGCGAAAATATCATTTGAAAACGATCCACCCTTAATAACTCTAGTATGACGAAATATATAAAAATTCGACGAAACACGTCAATTTTGTTTTCGAGAGGGAAACTTAATTACGTATAAAAATAACCGCTAGATGTCTCTAGTTTTGTCATAGCCACTTCGTCTTCAAAATTTGAAATGGCGACCCCTAACACGTAATACCTCATTTTAAAGACAATTAAAAGGAATTTAAATTGGTATGCAAAATTTTGAAATGGGATCACCACATCACAAGTTATAACTAAAAATGTCAGACCTGAACTACAATTTTGGGGTAAAATTTGCCCCCTAGAAATCTGTATAAATTAGTATAAAATATTCCTGAGACCAAAATTGAATTTTTTAAACTATATTATCTCTATTCAAAAACAGTTTGCTAAGGCGCTATTGAAACTCAAAGATAACAAAATTTGCAGATTTTTATCATTCGACTGCGCTTCTACGAATCATTTTTGGATAAAGATAAGTTTGATTAAATTATCCCATTTTCGTCTGAGGAATATGTTATATCCATTTTTACAGACTTATAGGGGACAAATCTTACCCCAAAATTGTAGTTCTGGTCTGACGTTTTTTGTTATAACTTTTGATGTGGTGATCCGATTCCAAAATTTTTCACACCAATTTAAAGTCCTTTTAATTTTCTTAAAATCTTCCTGGGGGTGGTCCAATATTTATTTTTTCAGGTTATACTTTTTCAAAAGTGTAAAATATGATAAAACTAGTTTTACGGTAGGTATTAGAATATTTAGGGTTTCCTAAAGACCATTTAAACGAAGAAAATAACGCTAATCCATTAAGCCTAAAGGCACGTTTATAGTAATAAAGCATTTGATAAAGCAGTAAAGTAATCTTTTCGTAAAGCAAGTAGTAGAGCAATGATCAAAAAGCAAACCAATGTATTTCAAATACGAGCGCGCATAGTGATGCAGCACGATCAATGATGCATTTTCATCTACAAATTTAAAATTTGAATACGTTCGGCGCATAGAAAATTTTAAATCTTTTATTTACTCTAATAAAATAGAATTTAAAGTACGGGAGTAATTACATAGAAATAATTATTTTCAATGCATTACCCTAATTAATACTAAATTATATAATTGCTAAAACTCTTCGTCACAAAGACTATATACTTCGATTGCAGAAGGAATATCAGTCTTAACACTTATAATTTTCTTTTTCCACAATTTCAATTCTAAAGTCAACACATTTTCGTCTTTTTCAAACATGTTTTCTTGTTGCCATAGAATTTGCATAGTTTAATAAAATCAATTTCATCTGACTGAAAATCTTTGTTATTGAACAGCGATGAAAAGTTTTTTAAAATGTTGTTATGTCTTTCCAGTCTTTCAGGAATTTGAATTATTAGATTGTCAAGTAAAGGTACAAATATCGTTCTTCTGTAATATTCTTCAGCTGTTGAAGCCTGAACATTATTTCGGAAAGCGAAACGTTTGGCAGATAATCTGGGAATTTTTATTTCCTTAATAGCTAAGTAAAGAGTTGATTCTTTTATAAAGGTTTCACTAAATGATTCTTCTGAATTCTCTCTTATTTCCTGTAACACTTTTACTATAAAATCGGCAAAAGATGTTTCTTTTCTTAAGTCAATATTTACTGACCTGAAATATTGACTTAACTTCTTAGTTATGGAAAAAAAAATTATTCAATGTCAACAACGATATTAGAAATTCTGCTTTGGATGTAGTTAGATTCAAAGTTGATGCTTGTAAATAAGCATCCTTATCGTTCTAATCACTTATTTCTTCTAATGATGATTTTATACCATCAAATAATTCCACCAGGACAATAACAGCATCGTGTCTTTCAATCCAACATCTGAACCAACTTCTGTTTTTTTGATTCCGGACAATTGCTTTGAATGTTTTTTTTTAAAACATCTTGCCGCTTTGGAGTATCGAAAAAATCATAGATTTTTGCAATAATACCTACGCAGTTGCGAATTTCGGGTATATTGCAGGAATCTGACAGAGCTAAATTTAAACTATGTGAACTGCAGTGAACGTAGAGAGCTAAAGGGTATTTACGGGCCTGAACTCCTTGGAACTCATTGCAGCTGCCCCATCGTATCCCTGTCCCCTCAAAAACTCCATATCTAGTCCAAAGGATTTTAAAGAATTCTTTAATTCTGTTGCTAAATTCAACCCAGTTGTGCTGACAACAGGAATAAACTGTAGAAAATCGTGAACAGTGTAATTTTCAACGAAACGAGCTGCTAATAAGAATTGTTCAATTCCCGAAATGTCAGTAGTTTCATCGGCCAAGCTACTGAAATAATTACTGTTATTTATTCGTGTCACTAAATTTTTTTATTATAACTTCATTTATAGACGAAATAATTTCATTTTGAACTTTCCAATTAATATAAGTATTTCTGCGACTACTTTGTAAAAGCTGTTTTTTTAATTCTACATCTCCGGAATCTATACGCATTCTAAGTAATGCCCTAAAATTGCTTTCATTCTCTTTTGGAGATTCGTTTACATTGAATGGGCCTCTAAATGGTATACTTTGTTTTCCACAAAATATTACCGTTTTTATTATGATGAAAAACAGCGCTACCTGGTAGCTTTGCTGATCCTGTTCCTTTTGGGTGCTTATATTTTCGATATATATTTGATTTATATTTTTTTTTCTTTGCCCAATAAATGATTTATTATTATTACTATAATGTCAATATTTTTCTATTCTTCACAATCTCGTTTCTTCTATTTTCGTCCAATACTTGGTTTATTGGAATGATTTCGTCATCTTTTATTTTTTTTAATGTGGAAACTGTCTACGCATTTCTTATGGTACTGAGTGTTTGCATGGTTGTCAAAATTTCTAATGGCATGTTTCCAATTACTGAACGGATTGTTCACCAATTTTCCAGGCTTTTGTAATTTGTGAATTCCCACTTCTTGGTTTGCAAACAAAACACAATATTTACAAAAAGCGGCATTCATCTGTTTGGAAAAACTTAACCAACGCCACCTTTCCAACCATTGGTTTTGAAACTTAAGTTTCTTACTCCCAAATTTGGTAGCTGAATGTTCGTACTTGCTATCAGGTATCCATATGTTATTTAAAATTTTAAGATAAAAATTGATACCTAACTGCAATATTTTATTATTGAAAATAAAATTATTTTTTTTTATTTTTTCTGGGGGTGGTCCAGACCCCAGGGACCACCCCCTCGGTGCGCGCCTGTAGGGCTTGCCATTTAAAATTTTGAAGTCAAGGTGGCTATCGCAAAACTAGAGACATCTAGCGGTTACTTTTATACGTAATTAAGTTTCCCCCTCGAAATCAAAATTGACGTGTTTCGTCGAATTTTTATACAGGGTGTCCTATTTTAATTAATCCAGCTAAATATCTTGAAAACGAAGCGATTTCCTCAAAAATGTTTCAGACAAAAATTGTAGCGGCTGGAGGCGGACATTTCTTAGTGCCATGGGTTTTTAATTGTTATGGGGTTTTATGGAAAAACATTTTTTTTCAAATAGGAACCCCCATTTTTTATTGTAGATTCGTAATCTATGGAAAATAATAAGAAAGTTTTGAATGAATCTTTTTTTCTAAAATTTCAATTTTTCGCTATATTCACCAAAATGAACACAAATTTTGGGATTTTCGATACAGTTTTACTAGAAAACTAAAGCTTTATAAGAAAAATCGTAAAAGACAAAAAGTGCTTAAATTAAGGCAAGGATTAATAGAAAATATTATTTTATTTTATTAAAAAAAAAAATTAAAAAAAAGTTTATTTTATTTTTATTATTTTTTAAGATAAATATTAATTTTTTTTTTACTTATAAAATTTAAAATAAAGTCAAAGGTTGGAAGCAATAGGTGTCAAAACGGTTTTTCAATTTTATTTGCAATTTAATATGTTAAATAATATTTATCAATTAACGAAGAAGGCTTCTAAAAATAAAGGAATTTAATTTTCAGCCTACTTTGTGTTTCGCACATAATTGTTATATTGTGACAGATTAGTTTTTTGTAGAAGCTCATTGTTATTGAAGCCACTGTGATTATTTAAAATCGGTCTCTCATAAAATAGCTGATTATTCACCTAGAGAAATTGTGAATATTATAAAAGTTTTGGGCGAATGCCATGATAACTATCGGCACGCAGCACGTCTTTATGCTGAGAGGTTTCCACAATTGCGTCATCCAAATCATACAAATATTAGGAGGCTCGTGAAAAGAGCGGAAAACGCTTCTCTTAGAAGAAAACGTAGTAAAACTGGTCCTAAGATGTTCCCCTCATTGATAGCATTAGCTTCCGTAAATGAAGATCCACATACATCTACAAGAAAAATTCAGCATCTTCATGGACTTCCTAAATCTTCTGCCAACAGAATTTTAAAACACCATAAATCACACCCATATCATGTTCATTTAACCCAAGAAATTAAAGAAGATGATTACATCCGCCGACTTAATTTTTGCATATGGGCTACGAATCAAGTTAGAAGAGATCCCCTTTTTTTTAATCGCGTACTTTTTACTGATGAAGCAAAATTTGACAACATGGGTGGAGTAAATCTTCATAATGCTCATTATTATTCTGAAAATAATCCACATTGGCAAAGAGATCATAGATTACAGTGGCGTTGGTCTATAAACGTTTGGGCTGGAATAGTGGATGAGTATCTTGTGGGACCATTTTTTTATGAAGAAAATCTTAACCAACATGTTTATTTGAATACAATTCAAAACGAAATGCCCACTCTTTTAGAAGATGTACCTCTAGATTTAAGACAGCGAACGTGGTTTCAACAGGACGGAGCTAGACCCCACAATGCCAGAATTGTTAAAACATTTTTACATAACCAATTCCCTAATATGTGGATTGGAATTGGTAGTGAAGTACACGAATGGCCAACAATATCTCCGGATCTTACAAAAATGGATTATTTTTATGGGGTTACATAAAAGATAAGGTTTATGAACGACCAACTACAACTAGAGATGATATTATGATACGAATTACGGACGCTTTTCGAAGTATCACTCCTGAAATGTTGAGAAATATATCATTGGCTTTTCGCACACGAGTAAACATGTGTATTGAACAAAATGGAGAAATATTCGAACATCTTATTTAGACCAGCTCTCGTAATTTAAGAACAGATCCAAATATCTTTAAGTGTATTAATTAATTACCTTTGACTTTATTTTAAATTTTATAAGTAAAAAAAAATAAAATTTTTCTTAAAAAATAAAATTTTTCTTAAAAAATATTAATAATAAAATAAACTTTTTTTAAATTTATTTTCTTTAATAAAGTAAAATAATATTTTTTATTAATCCTTGCCTTAATTTAAGCACTTTTTGACTTCTGCGAGTTTTCTTATAGACCTTTAGTTTTTTAGTAAAACTGTATCGAAAATCCCAAATTTTGTGTTCATTTTGGTGAATATAGCGAAAAATTGAAATTTTAGAAAAAAAGTTTCATTCAAAACTTTCTTATTATTTTCCATAGATTACGAATCTACAATAAAAAATGGGGGTTCCCATTTGAAAAAAAATGTTTTTCCATAAAACCCCATAACAATTAAAAACCCATGGCACTATTAAATGTCCCCCTCGAGTCGCTACAATTTTTGTCTGAAACATTTTTAAGGAAATCGCTTCGTTTTCAAGATATTCAGCTGGATTAATTAAAATGGGACACCCTGTATATCTCGTCATACTAGAGTTATTAAGGGTGGATCGTTTTCAAATGATCACCCTGTATACTTTTAATAGGGAAGTCTCAAAAATTTCAAAAATGAGTAATTTAACCATTTTCCTGATTGGTGTTTGAATATGAATGACATTATTTTTGAAAAATACCCATAATAAATATTATCAGTTTTTGTAATAATCACAAAAAATGTATTACATTGTGGTAAAATTATGACCACAATTTAAAAAGTGCAATGTAAGGTAGAGATTGTTATCACTCGAAGCCAAAGCCGAGATAACTTCGATTTGTGATAACGCAGCTTACACCGCGATAAAAAATACATACGACGTTGCTACTGTGCGCTGCGCACTTTAGCGTCGCGTCGGCGTCACATTAGGAGGGGTACTTCAAATCGATATTTATTTTTAAGCGTCAGTCTTGCATTCATTGCAGCTCAAACACATATTCATCTATTTCCGAAATCCGCACCAAATTTTGTGTTTTGGTTATTAAAAAATCTATCCCCCAAAAAATGACATTTTAACCGTAACAACTGTGCTTTCGCCATTTTCCAATTTTATTTTCAATCAAAATTTTTATCATCGGTAAGTTCTAAAAATAATTTACTTACACAACAATAATGATTTAGGAATATTTTTTAGGTTTATTATACAAAAGTTTCTATTATCATAATACAACAATTAATGCATCAGTAAGTGCATTGTCACTCTTATCAACAATAATTATTACTTATCACAGACAAATAACAAATAAACGCTTTTATGAAGAACAGCTTATCTGTTTATTATTATTTCTTATTATTGGCAAGAAAAGAAAATGTTTACGATTTTGTAGTATTTGGTTACAGATAGATTTTTGAAGGGGAGCTTTGCAAACAAGAAACACGTGCTACCGAGCTTCTATTTTTGTCGAAAATTTAAAGGGGCTTATAAATAGATTTAATATCTTTGGGGGATTGCAAGCTTTGATGACTCATTGCATGGGGTGATTATTTTGCTAAAGAAAATAGAAATATGTGTGTATAAATATAGAACTTGAGCTAAAAACCTTTTGCAAAAAATGGTACTTTTATTTATATAAAATAATCTTTTATATTTACTAATGTGGATGTGTGTGAATACTGAATACCAAAAGTTGGTCAATTAGAATATTCAAAGTTTTCGCACATTTGACTCAAATATATTTTTCATAATTTTAGAATAAGAGTTAATTTTGCGGCCATTGTATATAGTTATAAGGAGAAAATAATAAAATGAAATGTCACTTAGCTATAAAATTTTTAATTTTCATCATGGCTTTTTACACTCCTACGCAAAATTAATAACAACTTTTAAATTCTGTATTTATTGGGAATATTTTAATATCAAAGTCTCACTTCCATTTTGTCTCTCATTGAATGTTGCGTTGTTTGATATTTTTAATTTACTAATTTCCATAAACAAAATAATTGAAGAGAATGCCTACATTATACGCTGAGGCTAATGTGTAAAAATAAATACAGGGTGTCCCATTTGACGTTGGACTGTATGGGTATCTTTGTTATTATTAGAAGATAGAAATGGACAAAGTAGTAGAGATTTTTTCGAATATTAATCATTCATTTACAAAAAATTTGAACACCACATCCTTCCAACGCTATCTTGAAAAAACAAGAAAATGCGATTTTTAAAATATGGCTATAACTTCGTTATTTTCTGTGGTACCAAAAAAGTTTTTTGACATAATACAGACAATTTTTTGTGTACAATGCAGTAAAACAAATGAATATTTTTTTTCGCTAACGGATTGACCGGAAATGAACCAAACTTATTTTTTTCTTACGGCAGCCATATTGGATTTACACATATTCGGAATCAGTAATTTGGTATATCATATGTCATATTTAAAAAAAATAAAATAATTTGATTTTACAAACTAACATTGGACTTTAAGAGATGTAAATTGTCAATAACATAAATGTAACTATTTAAAATATTAAATGTAAAATAAATCTTAACACATATGTATTGACAGTTTATTCATCTATTCAAGGCCATTTTTGGTTAGTAAAATAAAATTATTTCTATTTTTCTTAAAATATTACATATGATATATCAAATTACTCAGAAAAATACACTATTTCCGAATATGTGTAAATCCAATATGGCTGCCATAAGAAAAAAATAAGTTTGGTTCATTTCCAGTCAATCCGTTGGCGAAAAAAAATATTCATTTGTTTTACTGCATTGTACACAAAAAATTGTCTCTATTAAGTCAGAAAATTTTTTTGGTACCACCGAAAATAACGAAGTTATAGCCATATTTTGAAAATCGCATTTTCTTGTTTTTTCAAGATAGCGTTGGAGCGATGCGATATTCAAATTTTTTGTAAACGAATTATTAATATTCCGAAAAATCTCTACTATTTTGTCCATTTAACTGACTTTCTATCTCCAATAATAAAAAAGATACAGTTCAACGTCAAATGGAACACCCTGTATATGTTTGTCCTGATTTGTTAAATTTTAACAAAAAAACATATTCGTTTCGGAATTTTTCTTTATTTTTCTTGGGAATAGTTTTAAAATTTTGAGGTGGGCAAATACTTATGGACAATATATTGCATCAATTTTAACATGTGATTTCAATTAACGTGATTTATCAGCCTTTTGGAAATATATAAAAATTTAGTATATTTAAATGTATAGTAATTACGGTGCAGTATGCATTAATGTGACGGAGATTTATCATCTTGAAAATGATAGGTAGAATTTGTAGTTGTAAGTTGTAATTTATTACAGCACTAGTTAAAATTAAATTGGTCTTACATCACTTAAAGGTTTAATTGTTTAAATTGAAGAAGTGGTGTTGCTGAATATGCTGAACCTTCTGCTAATAAAATACTCACACTGTCATCTTGATGATTTATAAGATTCTTTAATCCTTTAATTGACGTTGTTTTCTAAATTATATAAGAGTCCTGGATTGGCATATTTATGGTTTTTATTATAATGCGCAACTTACATTACCTTAATTTTTGTATTACCCCCATTTCCTACTACCATTTAAGTAAATTTACTGATAAAGGAAAATAATATCTTATTTATTGCATCAATGAAGATGTAATTCAAAAACAAATTTATTTTTAAGTAACCTTGGATATTTAAGGCACCAATATCAAATTTATATACCTTGGTAACAGCATGTAATTGATTTATTGCCATAAAATACAATGCATTATATACCAACACTCTACGATTTTTTATATTCGAGTTTTTTGTGAAAACTGGTTTTTTACTCGACCATTTTGTTAAATCGTAGAATCAATTTTTCGGACTCAAATTAAAAAAAAAATAATTTACCTATATACATATTGAATTTAGTCTTCAATTTAATTAAGGTCTTATTGACTTGAAACAGATGCTTCTTTGAAAGTTCTTCTAGTAGAACTTTTATCAATGTTATTTCAGGCAAATAGGATTTTCCTAGGGAAATAGCTTTCATTTGTATTTGTCTAGGCTCTAGGTTAATAGGATTTAAGTAAGTAAATAGTATTTGACCGAACAGTTATTAAGCAAAATTGCTGTTTGTCCAAGCAAAAAATGCTTGCCTAAGATTTTCCGGAATTGACCATTTGCCTAAGATAAGTACACCGATTCTGAAGGTTTTAATTGATTTCCGATAACGTTTATTTTGTTTTTTTCTATAAAAGAATGGCTAACACAAAATGTATCCTTAATGAGGACCAAATTTTACATTGTTATGCTTTAATTATCTAAAGAAGAAATTACACGCATTTTATGCCCGTTTTCACCAACGATTCCTAAAATTTAGGCATTGCTAATAGCGCCAGGTATTTTTAATCATTTAATAAAAAATACCTAACAACTAGCGCTTTAAGCAATGCCTAAGTTTTAGGAATTGTTAGTGAAAACGGGCATTAGTCTTATTCTTAGTTTATTAATTAGTTCTTACTGTAAATATAAATTTTCCAAAAGAAAGAATCATATCAGAATTGCATCTGAACTTTTTTTGTCACACGGTTCATTTTTATAATCGAAATTGGATATCAAAAATAAAAATGACTCAGTATTAGTCAATCTCAATAATATATATGAAATTTACTAATTTAAAAAATATTTCTTTTGTTTTTTAATAATTAAAATGTCGCATAAAATATCCTCAATCAGTCTTATAAATTAATCAATGATTCCAATAATTATAATAACCCAAAAAGTAAATTTTAATATAATCAATTTAAAGTTAATAGATTTATAATAATTTCTTTCAGCCTTAGGTACCATAGGAAATCAATCAGTACCTAAGGCTTAAATAATTTGTTATGATTCACCGTACTATTGGATCGTTCCCTTTGGAAATTAATAGATTTATATTTTGTAAAGATGCAGATTTAGTACGTAAGACTTGTAATAGTTCTTGAAACCATTTTTATGCCAAGATTTATAGACCAAAAAAAACAAAATAACTAAAAAAAATATTATGGACTGTTACAACGTATGCTGTTATTAAACTCAATATATTTTCAGGTTATGGATTTGTTATCTTAAATTATGTTTCTTTTTCACTTTTTTAGTCATCGTCAAGATTAGTACTAGTCTTCCGGAAGTTATGTGATATTAAAACATCAATATATTGACTTCCTTGGTGTCATTTATCTTAATTTGATTAATTAGTAACAATATAAGTTTATCACTCATTCTGTTCTTCTACTCAGAAATTTTAGTAAGCTTTTGTCATAGTCCTTAGCGCATTGTTTTTAAGATCATGTTATAGAGCAGCTGTTCCCAACCGGTAGTCTGCCACAAAATTTTGGTGGTCCGTAAAAAACTGGACATTATTTTAAATAATATTCTAAGATTCTGATAAACTTTTTGTTTCTACACATTTTCCAATTGCATTTCAGATAAATCAATTTAATTTCAGAAAGTATCAATTGTATTTTAGAATCATCAATTGCATTTCAGATAAATCAGTTTAATTTCAGAAAGTTTCAATTGTATTTTAGAATCATCAATTGCATTTCAGATAAATCAGTTTAATTTCAAAAAGCATCAATTGAATTTCAGAAAGTATCAATTGTATTTCAAAAAGCATAAATTGTATTTCAGAAAGATCATTTTAATTTCAGAAAGAATCAATTGTAACAATTGAGGAAGCCAGGAGTTTTTGGATTAACCATTTACAATTCAATTACAATTCATCAAAAACGTGCTTTGGCAATTTAACATTACACCAGTAACAATTAGGTCCTTTGACGAATTCTGATTTTCAAATGATGCTTTCTGAAATGATGGTTCTATAATACAATTCATACACCCTGAAATTAACTTGTTTTTTCATTTAATTTCAGAAATTATAAAAAATAAGGAAGTCGAGAGTTTTTGACGTCGATTGTGCACGTGAACCACAGCAGCACACACATTTCATCAAAAATGTGCTTTCGAAATTTAACATTACACCAGTAACACCTGGCTTAGGTCCTTATTCACTAACGTTAAAACCCAATTGAAATAATCTGCCAAAAACTCTCGACATCCTCGATAATTTACAAAGACAAAGGCTTTTCTAAAATTAAATTATTTTTTCTGAAATATAATTGGCGCTTTCTGAAATACAATCCATCTTTTCTAAATTATACAATTGATACTTTCTGAATTTAATTTGATTATTATGAAATACAATTGATGCTTTCTGAAATATAATTAACGTTTTTGAATTACAGTTGATGATTTCTGAAATTGAGTTAATCTTTTGTGAAATACAATTGGAAAAGGTGTAGTATTATCATAGCATTTGCAAATTGCATGTTATATTAATAAAAATCGGTTCTGTAATCATTTTTAAAAAATTTTTTCGAAACGAAATTTTTTATAGTAGTGGTCGCGGGATTTAGAATAATACTGTTATAGAAGACCGAATTTCATATACTTTGGCTATCTCCAATCCGCAATGTTTTGGATACGTAGTGTTCTTGGACTTGCGGATTCAATTATTTTATTGTAGATTAATTTAATGTAGAGTCCTTAGTTCAATATTATCGGTTGAACTTTGAAACGCCCTGTATAATTCTGTCTATAAACTATGAATAATGAATACTTCGCCTTTTTAAAGTTTCGCATTTCGCTAGGTTAAAGTTAATAAACTTTAAAATCGAATTTTTGTTTTCAACAATTTTTTTCTTTGAAAAATTTAAAGTCTATTATTACAAGAAAGCTCTACGCAAGCCATTTAATTGCCTCGAATTTTCTACAATCTAATGAGAATGAGAAGCCAATAAAAATAAGGTTAAAAGTTTTAAATACCTTATTTTTTCATTTGTAGTTTCTCGACAAACCCTTATATGTTTATTCTTCAGTTTTATAGGGAGGTTTTGGTCAAAATTAAAGTACTTTAATTGGAAACATTTAAGGTAACTATGGAAATTGTCCATTATAACCCATATTACCAATTTAAATTTAAAGGTCTTAAATGATTTGACTAGAATCTGGGCCTTAATCTTGTCAAAGCAATATTTCCAATTATACCACATATATTTCTCCTATTCTCCTGAGAATAGGCATTCTCAGATGTTAAGATGTTCATGCAATATACTCATATGGGCCCTTAACCATTACTAATGCAATATGCAATATGCAACGCTTATAGAAAGTTCCAACGCATTAGGAATGAAGTAGCAAAACTATTTTGGTAATAATAGTATGTCTATTTATTTAAATTTAATTTTATAAAATTATTTAAACATGCAGGGTGTCCCAGACCATCCGTACCACCTTTTGTCGGACATTGCTGATGAAAAATTTTGAACCTATAAATTATTTTGGTGTAATTCGTAATTTCCAAAACAAACATGAAGTACCCGAAACCGGAAGTACCTTTGAAATTTTTAATGGCAACATAGGTCGAGTATGATATTGTTGTATAGGTCTTTTAAAAAGAAATATATTTTGTCCATGACTTTTGAATTAATAAACAATTCATTACATTTCAATTTTTAATAAGTAATGAAATTCGTTACTAAATTTTTGACATTATTGAACAAGCTCGGAGACCACAAAGCTGCTGCATTGCCAATCCATTGGGTAATGAGCAATGGATCATGGGTAATTTCATTAATTACTGGGCAGTATTGCCAACCCATTGGGTAATAAGCAATTTCAATAACAGAATAAAATCTACATAGAAGAATTCAAGAAATGTCAAAAATACGAAAAATAACCTCGAAAAATTTGCATAAAAGCACCGTAAAATATAAAACAGTCGTGGAAAAAGTATAGTCCACTCGCGAGAAAATAGCCATTATTCACACAGACCTCTTACGCAATTTAGGTCTTCGTGAATATCTTGCGTAATCATCAAATTCAACGAAAAAAAACTATAACAGCAAGTGACAAAAGTGGTCTGTTAAAATATGGAAAATTAAAACATTACCATCAAATGCAATAGGCGACAAAGAATTTTTTAAATGGAAACTTTTTTGTTGCATTTTTCGCTTCATTCGTTAAAAATCTTTTTTAATTTTTCGATTAAAGTTTTTTTTTGAGAATGTGGAAATGAATTATTTTTTGCTTTTATTTCGTTCCTATATTTTCAACATTTTGTTACGATTTCTGTTGTTACCAATTGAAAGAGCTTTTTAGTGATATTGTTTTAAGCCTACAGGGGTGGAAAAATGTATGGAAACAAAACTAATTCTTAAAACAAAATGCTAATATAGCACCATGAACCATTTCTTATTAAAATAATATAAAAAAAATCTTAATATTTTGTGGTATATTTCGTTTCGAGTCCAGTACAACTTGACATCTTTTATGCATTGAATCTACTAATGTATGTAGGAATTTGGTTCAATAAGTATTTGATGATTTTCCACAATGGTTCTTTGTTTCTTAATTATTGTATTTTGGCGAATGAGGCGATCAAAATGACCCAAAGATGTTCTATAGCGTTCCGATCTGGTGACTGTGAGGGCTAATCAAGAACAGTAACTTTTTTGGGGGAAAGCATTCTTTTACTAATTACGATGTGTGCTTCTGGTTATTATCCTGCTGGAACCTCCAAAGACATTTCTTCTTCGAAAAATGGTAATACATAGTTTTTTAATATACCCTATCTTGAAAACGATCCCTTTTCCGCCATTTTGGACAATGGGCCCAAAAATAGATCGTGAAAAACTATCCTAAACTATAATGTTTAATGGTCGAAGTACTAATTACTATGTATAAAAATTTGGTCGAATCAATAATTAGACACGGAATAAATATATGAGGTGGTACCATACAAGGTGATTTTTATGGAACTGAAGCGGTCATGCCCAAATGGCAGGATAAAAAGAAATATTTCTAGATGAAGAAAATAATCTTTTATCGCCCGGATTTTAATTTAATTTTTTTAAATGACAACATACTCTGTCATGCACGTAGATAAAAGTCATGCAATACATTATTGAAAAGCTAATTTTTAGAATTTTACGTCAGTCCATAAAATTATTATTAAATCATAAAAAATAAACATTGATAATTTTTTTTTAACCCAGAGGTTTTACTTTCTTGGACGGTCATTAATTAAAAAAATAGCCTTTATTTTCCGTTCAAAATAAAACATTTTAACCTTTAAAAAAGGACTAAAACACTTTATTGTTTTAAATTTTATTAAAATTAATAAAGTTGGATTGAAAGTTGAAAGATTTTGAGTTTTCTCTACGAAACCTATTCACAACTAATCCAAAGTAGCGTTGTCGATCACAAAATCCGCAAGGAATTGAATATTTCCTTTATTGTTTTATTTAAATAAAAGATTATTTTTTAAGTGCTAAAACATTTTATTATTTTATTTAAATAAAATATTATTCTATTTTATTAACTCTGGCTGGATTAACACTATATATTTGAAAATTTGTTTAAAAAACAAATGAAAGCAATGTTTTATGGACAGTTTCCATGATTACCATAAAAATATCGCCTCAAATGAAACTTTAAATTTGATCAAAATTCCAATAATAAAAAAGCAATTACTTTAATAATTTTATTTATTTAATAATATAAAGACACCTGTTATTAACATAAAATGCTCTAATTGCAGGTCATTTGTTTATTATTATTATTATTATTTTCTTTATTATTAGATCAATTTTGAGGAGATATTTTTATGGTAATCCTGTAAACTGTCCATAAAACATTGCTTTCATTTGTTTTTTATACAAATTCTTAAATTTTACAAATTTTCTAAAGGAACATATTAAAGTTAATTAGCAATCTGAAAATGTATTATTATTTATTATCTGATGATGTAAAAATCCAACATGGCGGCCATAAGAAATTAAAAAGTTGAATATCGCGGCTTCGAATCTAGGAGGCCAAAAAAAAATTTTACTTCATTTAACTCAGAATAGTCAACAACTTAAAGGTACTAAATTTCATTGATGGAGCAGCAATGGTTTGGAAAATATAAATTATTTTCCAAAAACACATTTTATGAGTTTAAATACCTAAATTTTCTTTCATATTTTTAATGGGCATAAAAATGAGCAACTTTTCTCTAATTTAACTGACCTCGTATCTCCTCCAATTTAAAAGATACCGATGGTGAGCATCGAAATAATCACCACCCTTCCAAGTTTGGTATCTTACATGGTACCTTTGATTTCTGGTCTTGTTAGATATTTTCTGCCATCTGAACCAAACACCAATAAATTTGATCTGGCAAATCCAGTCGGGCTTTCCTGTTTTTCTTTGAAATAAGAGTTTTTCACAGCGACACATCACCCATCCATTCAAACCAGCAATTTAATTTGTCTTGACGTATTGCGAAGATCTTTTTGGGAAATTCTTTTTATAATTTTATCCATTCTTGCAGTAGTTTTTATAAGTCGTATTGTCTTTGATACATTTTTCGATATTGCAATTTTTGTGATATTAAAGATGTCGACAATTTCAACTTGTTTTTTACCAGAATAATTTGATTTATTTTATTTATTTATTTTTTATTTAAAATCTGAGAAAATAACGGCGGTTGGGCATTTTTAAGCAGATACCCCAATGTGACCGACTATTTGTAATATTAAATATGAAATAAAGCGAATTAAATTTTAATGGAATGAAGTTTCCATGAATCGAATTCACAAATATTTTATTTTTATTCTAAGTACCATAAACTGTTTAAGCGAAAATTAAAATAATTAAAAGTTTTCATATTTCCACTGTATATGCACATTGCTTACATTACCGATCTAAAAAATTTGGTGACCTAAATGCTATAACTATAAAAAAGACCCCTACTTTTATTTATTTTTTGTTAATGA
Organism: Stenus bimaculatus; assembly: GCA_963971135.1. Lineage (NCBI taxonomy): Eukaryota > Metazoa > Arthropoda > Insecta > Coleoptera > Staphylinidae > Stenus > Stenus bimaculatus. The sequence continues at coordinate 62,934,506 of OZ020180.1, read as the reverse complement.
AATTCGATCTACTTTCAAACCTTTGAAGCTTGATCTATCACCAACAGGATACTTTCTGTATAACATTATGACTGGAGTCGTAAAGTAAATATTTGATATTGTTTTCGTTTTCTATTGATTTATTTAGTTCAGTATTTAACTAATGTGCTTAAAATAACTGGCCAACCGTGCAAATTTTTCAAAAAATTATGCAATTCAATAGGTAATTAAAATCACATTTTTTACTTATTTGTAGTTACTTAGTGGCTAACGATGTACTAATAAAAAATCAATTTTAATCTTAAATTATTTTGGAAAAACTGTAGAACGATGCAAGCTTTTTCAAAAATTCCTTATGCATCATAAACTCCCATTCAATAGGAAATTAAAATCACATTTTTAATTTTTTTGTAGTTAATCAGTTTTAAATTATTTTGAACAAACTTTAATAACCTTAGAACGGTGTAAGATTTTTCAAAAATTCTTTATGCATCATTAACTGCAATTCAGTAGGTAATAAATATCTCATTGTAGTTACTATAGCGTACTATGTCGTTTTTTTACTCCAGAATTCATAAAAAATCAATTTTAATCGTGAATTATTTTGGAAAACATTTAATAACATTAGAACGGTGTAAGATTTTTCAAAAAATCTTTTTGCAAATACTTAGGTAATTAAAATAACATTTATAAAGCTAGAAAGGCAGAGAAAGAAATAAAAATTTATTTATGTAAACTTTATTTGTGTTATAGATCAATAAAATATTGACTAATATAGTCACCAAAAATGCTATAAAGGCAAAAGCTAAAGTTAATAAAAACTCAAAGCAGAACAAAGCCTTTACTTGGCTTCCGCCATTTTTTTTTCAAAATTTCTGTCAAAATAGCGCCATCGAAATTTCCAATGTTTTCTTTCCACTTTTTAAAACAGAGCATTTTTCTGTATGCGACCAGGCTATTTATAATAAATAAAAATTTTGGAGAAAAATTAAAGGTTTCCATTTATTAATATATCTACTAAAATTTATTTGGATTCAATCAATTTATCGTTTGACGGTTTTTATTTTTTTTTATTATAAAATAGCATTGCCAAATACAGAAAAAATTTGCAAATAACAATTTCGAATAAATACCATTTTAAATACAATATAGTTGGTTGTTCTAGCAATAAAATTGAGAAAGTTATGCAAACACTAAAAATGTTAAAATATGCACGGAAATAAATTTTTAAAAGTTCCAAAACAGAAATTCTTACAGCTCTATTTTTGACCCACGAAGATCATATTGTAGACTTTTTTATAAATCATGTTACTATGTAAAGTTATAAAAATTATGGGTTAATATTTAAAAAAAAGTTTCCCAATTCCCCAGAAAAGCTCAATGAACCCCCGTAAAAACGTACCCATTTTTAAGGTAATCACTTAGTTTTCAGGATATTCGTCAGCTGGAGTAATTTAAATGAAGCACCCTGTATATGTATAATAAATAATATCTCCAGATAGGACGAGTTTTCTAAAAGGTTGGTGGCCCGCGTCACATCTTGCCCAGGTGGCCCAATGTGCCAGCCCAACACTGGCTATTAAAAATTTGTTGTCCTTCAAATTAAATTTATTTTTCATATAGAATTTTTGTTTTTCAAGTACAATATTTATAGTGGCGTACTTTTGGAAGAATAATAAAAACGCATTATAGGTACATGAAAAAAATTGATATGAAAAATGAATTCAACAAATGGCTTTTTTTAAATTTTTTATTACAAATGCGCAAAAATAAATTTTTGCTAGCGAAAAGCATGCTTTTCAAACATTTTGCCGACTATCTTCTTAAACAAACAACTATCTTCTCTTTTTATTTATATTGAAGAATACGATTTCTTTAGTTATCAGTAAAATTACTAAGGCCTAAAGCCTAAAAAGACATGAAGGTAGAATTATTTATATGTAAAGCAATATCATTCTTATTTAGAAAAAACGGTAAACCTTTAATAGTACTCAACTTTAGAAATAACATACTTTTATGACGAAGTAGTTTTTATCCCACAGAATATTTTAAAAAGTATGTAGTATGTATATCGAAACGATCAATAGAACTTATTATTTTTTCTTTGAATTGTACCTTAGTACATGCTACTTTAAAAAAATTAACAAAAATTATGCCTTCGTTAAATCTTAAGATTTTTTTCGAGCATTTCTTTCTAAAATATTTCTTATAAAAAAAATAATTTATGTACATTTTAAAAAAATTAACTTAATTTAATTTAGAAAAGTTAAGGAAAAATTTAGTTTAGAAGATTAGTTTATTTAATAAAAAGTGATTGGTACTTTAATATGTACATGTATTTGCACCTAGTTTTCCATATTTTATGTCTTCCATAAATGTACAAACATGTATGTAAACGTGTAAGTTGTTACCAAAGCAATAAATGCTCTGAATAGCTCTAATTGGAGATTATTAAAATAATGTCTAGTCAGCAATATTTAATAACTGCGCTACTTAATCCTATTTTATACGTAACTTGCATTAATGAACTTCTTTAATTACAGGATCATTTAGAATCGAGAAGCATGAACTTATCTAACTTATCGCCACTTTTTAGATAATTCTGTAATTAGCTTGACTCAAAGGCGTATTTATGTTGTAAACACCGAACTAAATAACCCATCAACAAAAATAATTATAAGGTTGCAATTTAAATTTTAATTTAGATTTCGGTTAGTGCGTGGAAAAATAATTATAGTTTTTGTGGGATTTTACGAAAAAGTAGGAGGATTAATTAATTAATTTAAAATTAAAGGTGTATTACTAATCAAAAAATTAATTAACTTCATTATAATTATTCTGAATTATGAGCCATTGAGTGAGAATGTTACAAAATAATTCAAAATATTTTTTTGTTTGAATTTTGTACCTATATAATAATTTATGTTTCAAGTGTATATTTTATGATGTCTAAACTAAAAATTATTTTTATGTTTTATGGCATGCACTCAAATGCAAGGAATATATAAAACGCATTAGTATGTATAAATAATTTAACTGGGAATATATTAATAAAATTTTAATGAACATTACTCGTGTTTTGTTTGAGTTTTGTTTAAATAATTACTACGCATCTAATTTACTTCATGCATAAAAACAATGTTTTTAATAATTTTCGTAAACCGTTCCTATTTGTTAAAGCCTTGAATTTTGTTATATGACTGGGCAATTATGACTAATTGCAATTAAGGGTAATTATTTTAAATTAACAGTGTCGATGGCTGTAATAAATAACTTTAGTAACAGCTCTCTAACTAGTGCATTGCACAAATTTTATTTATTAAAAAACATAAATATATTTAATTATTTCTTATATAAACTAATGCTGCTACAAAATTTCCTAAGTGGCATTTCAAACCCAATAAGCATTTTAATTATTTTATAAATAAATAGGTCCTGGCAATTACGTACTTTAATTTTTATTATTGATACCTGAATTATTAATAATTTATGTGATTGGTACTTTTCATAGAAGACATTTGGAAAAAACTCAAAACTTGTAAAATAATTCATCTTAAAATAAATATTAATCCCAATCTAAAATATAATTAGGCACTTTATCTGTCATCATTTATTAATCAAAATAAAAAGAAATTTAAAAATTGTTTCGTTAACGACAGATTAATTGACTGTTATTTTTTAATTGTCATAAAATTTGTCATATATTAAATTACAGTTTTTTATATTTTTTACAGACCTATTTCTACTATGGCTTCAAGGTCTGTTAGAAGGAGACTGTTTCAAGATGAAGAGGTAAAAGAATCAGTAAACGAGAATGAAATTAACCTGTTTGTAGAAGAAACAAAACAAAAATCATCCGAAGAAGCTAAAGAAAAGTGGAACTTTGATTTTAAAAATGAAACTCCGTTAGAAGGAGATTGGGAATGGGAGAAGATAGAAGATATACCTACAACATCACCAACCACCTAATCAAATTGGCTGTGAAATTTTAAAACTATTTTTTACTATAATAGGAGTATAAAATTTATTTGATATTTTTGTGCAATTTTCTAACTTATTTAAATAATTCATATAATATATATTTTTCAAATACATATATGTGTTAATATCTAGTCTTTATTTATTTTAATTTATTTTGTGTTACTATTTATTTTTAGATTAATAATTTCACAATTATTAACTAAAATGTATACAGCTACTTACCAAAGGAAAACTGTAGTTCTATTTTAATTACTATGTTTCTAAACATGCAATATCTATGTATTAAAAATTAAGTTGACACTTATACATAAGAGTATTAAACAAAAATTGTAAAATTGTCCTTCGTACTAAAGAAAAACGAATAAAAGAATTTTGGAACTTAGAACTGACTAGTATTATGTTTAAAATAATATTATTGAAAATGTGATAAAATAAATGTTAATTATACTCGGAAATAAGCAAATTTAAAGAGTTTCAAAAAGTATGATTAGGTGTCAAAAATATTTTTTATTACAAGCATCACCAGAAAATGTAATATGTACTTCTAGATTTATTCAAAGGGTCAGTTATACTTTAGTATTAGGAATAAAATTATTTTCCGTTGACCGTTTGGTTAAGTTGTCATTACTGCAATCAAAATGAATGAAAATCATTGAGTAATTACCTCTATTCATAAATGATATTTCATTATATAACTACTTTTTATGTATCCAAGATTATTCTCGAATCACACGACACAATATCGTTTAGGACATAACAAGGGCAGACTCTTATTTTTGCATTTGAATCACAAGGATAGAAATATACGACATCGTGTCGTGTGATTCGAGAATAACTCCCATGATTTTATGTACATTCCCCGACGCAAATATTTTTAACAGAAAAATATAAATGGTAAATGTCGGTGTCAAAACTTTCAAAATTATTGGTTAAAATTAAAGTTTTTTAAAAAATAAAATTAGTTTTTTTTTTAGTTTTAGCGAGATGCGGTCAACGGAAAAGTATTGTAACCAACTCGTAAGGTAATGGGCAATTAAAAAGCTCGACAGCATTAACGCACTCGCTTAGGTTCGCGCGTTATAGTGTCTCACTTTTTAATCGCCCTTATTACCTCACTTGATAGTTAAATAACTATTAATAAATTATAATAAGTGTATTATTTATTTGTATAAATAAATTTTAAGTATTTTAAACCAGGAACTCTATTTTATATTTCTATAAAAACATCCATCTTATCCTACATCACATACAAACTTAATTAAAATTTAGTATTATTTAACTTAAAGTTAAAAATAATTTACAATTTACATTATCACTTTTTTGAAAACACACGTGGTTGTAGAAAAATAGTCAAAAAACCTCTTCAGCAAGTTATTGGAAACTCAATAGGGATAAAACTATCTGCATACTTACATTTTTTTTATTGTGGTGTTTCCAATTTTTAACGAATTATATGAAAAATGATTATAGCTTACCCAATATACAGAGTAGTCCATTTATTCAGAAAAGTGGAAATGGAAATATTGTTCAATTTGAAATGATCAAGAGAATGGACAATATTAGTTTCTTATACCTAGATTTATTTAAATACAGAGTGGTTCATTTAAGCCGATAAGTGGAAAAACATCCAAAAGTATGAGTTTTCAAAACAAAATTTGAAGTAATATTTGATGATTTGGTAGAACCCTAACTTCGATGTAAGATTTACAAATTGACATTTATCGGTGATTTTGCTATTCTTTTTTCTACATCACGTAACTGAGATAAGACTATCAAGTTAGTATACATAAATGGAATAACCCAACTTTTTTATATTAATTGGAATCTGCATAATTTTCTGAATTTAACGATTCCCCAGGGAAAAACTATGACTTTTGGCGATATTTAGAGTATTCGTAAATAGTGTGTTTATGTATGATATTCTTAAATAAAATATTAATTCATGTATTTTCAAGCCAATAAAATAAAAGAACCCCGAACCCCTATATTTTGAATGTTGGATACATTACATTAAACTAACCAAGTATATAGATCATTTAAATATTAATAAAGCAAGAAAAGAAAGTTAAAAAAAGGCCTGGTAGAAAATTCATTCAAATAATTTTAAAACAAACGAGAATTTCAATCAATAGTTGCAAATTCTGAAATGAATATGAATTTTTGAGATTTTGAGATTTTGGAGAATGTAGGTAAACTTAAGAAATGCGATAATATAAATAATAACATTATTAGTAAAATTAATATTCTGATGTAGATATTTAACAAATAAATTAAAAAGACTAGGAGTACTTTTTTATATACCCAACTTTTTGCAACGACTTCATTTCTGTTTCTGTAAATAGCGAGAAATAGGCGAATAAAGTACAGTACCTGATATCATGAATATACTCAGTTACGTAAATTGGAAATACAACTTGTATAGATATCTCAGGTTTTCATATATAATATACCGGGTGTCCACGAAACTAGGGCCACCCTTGTAATTTCTTTATTTATGAAAATAAAAATTTTAAATTTTAGTACGCTAAATGGCATAAGAAAACCCATTTATTGAACTAAAAAAAAATTAGTTTCACTTCCGGTTTCACCGGAAATTACATCAACTTTCTTATTTTAAACACAACACCTTATTTTTTGTACTTATCATTAAACATTGGTAAGTTTTAAGTATGTTTGTGATAAAAAAAATTTTTTTTCTGAACTTTCAAAAAAAAATTTGGATCTTTTTTACCCCCTATTCCTCTAGAGGATTTTTTTTACGATAGAATTCTAAAGTTATATTTCAAAATCGTGAACAAAAATAGAAATCATGTTTGCAAATTGGATTGCTGAAAAAACGAGGTTATGTTGATTCAACTATTATCATAGAAAATGTAACCATATTTAATAGAATTGTCAAGTACACACCAATAAATCCTAAATAATCGAACAAGATCGTCCTTCGACGTTTACACCGCCTACCTTGTTTCAAAGATCATTTGAATCATGCAAGCATATGTAGTGAAAATATTAATTATTTTAATTTTAATTTTAAATAGACGTTTGATGAAAAATAGCATGTTTTATTCGGGGCTACAGTGCAAACAATATACCATTTCTTATGCCATATAACATACTAAAATTTCAAAATTTTATTTTCATAAATAAAGAAATTACAGGGGTGGCCCTAGTTTCGTGGACACCTGGTATTCAGGGTGTCCCAGAGACCACCTCTTAATTTTGAGAACTCGTCGTCGTACATTGATGATAAAAAAATCTATCACCAAAATGAACATAAAGAATTTTTGGTGTAATTTGAAATTTCCAAAACAAACCGGAATTAACATTGAAATTTTAAATGGCAACCTAGAGAGTTTTTTTAAATAAAATATTATAGTTTTCAATTTTAGTAAATTTACTTAAGCTTGAATGCTATCAACTTCGAAATGATACATTCCCCTGCCACAAACGTACTAAAAACAGTTCGTTTATAGCTATGACCGCAGTGTTTTGGGTGCGTGCATTTTTTCGCTTCATTCGTTAAAGATAATCATTTTTTTTAAATTTTTTGATTAATACTTAAAATTTATAATCTAAAAAAGTTGATTATTTTTAATGAACGAAGCGGAAAATGCAAAAAATTCAAGATTCCATTTAAAAATATCATGGATGCCTCTACCCTCTACCCTCGCCCATTGAGGATGATGGTAGTGTTTTCATTTTTCCATATTTGAGAAACCATTTGTCACTTGAATTTATTTTTCGTTTAATTAGTTAATTAGGTTATATGAAAAAATATTTTTATAAAAGCTGTTTATTTTTAAAACACCTTTCCAACAGTAGAACACTCGACTCAGGATCGAAGTTACTCTAGTTTCGGATACTTCCTGGTTGTTTTGGAAATTACGAATTACACCAAAAGATTCTTTTGATTCACTTTGGTGGCAAAATTTCTTTCTCATCAATGTACTACAAATAGTTCTCGAAATAATGAGGTGGTAAGGGTGGTCTGGGACATCCTGTATATTTTTAAGATGGGAGACCCAAGTGTTAAATTTTATTTGTAAAAAATGTTTTGGATAAATCAATGTAAAAATAAATGAAGAAAAACGCAAAATAAATGTTTTGCTTGTGAAATGACCGAATTGTTACTCTAATTATTTTCCTAAATTTTAGAGTTGCTAATTTATGACTGCATGGGCAAATAATCATATTTTCTCAAAGCCAGTAATTTTGAAATATTCCTAATATCATTTTACCACTAACCGAATTTTGATATATTTTTAGCCTGATTAGGTTTACCCATTTAGCAAACAAGATTTTTGTCTCGCTTGCACTTATGAACACGTCCTATATCTATGCTGTGTGATATTGCAAAACGGACAAACAATAATGTATTATGGGCAAAATAAAATTTACAAGAAACTAATGATTTTGGTTATTCATAAATTTGGGCGCCATGAGATTATGAACAACTACAGCAGGCTTAACTGGAAGATTTATGAACTTTTTAATTAGAAACTCAAGGAGCATTTTCTGAAATAAACTTGAAATATTAGCGAAAAATACAAAAATTTAAATTTAAAAAATTTTGGAGGTTGTCATAAATGGTCATAAAATCATATAAAAGTAGAAACCATAGATAAAAGTAGAATAGTATATTGAAAAATGAGTTTCATGGGTCGCATATTATTAGGAATTTTAAATACGTATTCGCGATTTTAGAATTGTAGACGGCCTCTGCAGGCGGAAATGTTTCGCCCAATTTAGCCTTAATTAGAACTATCAGAGAGACATACAATATTGGAATAAAGTAGAGCAATATTCATTATTCTCTAATTACTGCTATAATATACTATTAAAAAAAGCAGCCTTATTACAAAATAAGTAGCACTGAAAAATGTTTTATTTCAGAACCATTTCATAAAACAAAATTCAAAACTGGATGTATTAAAAAATAAATAAAAAAAAGGCTGGAAAAAATTAGAGTAACACTAAGACTTTCATATTTATTTTTCAAGAAACTCGAAAATTAATATAAAAACTAGTACTTTGTCCAATAACCTTTATTTTTTATTGCATCTGCACATCTTTTAGGCATAGATTCCAAAAGACGATTAATTATTATTGGATCCATCTGATTCCAAGCATTTTGGAGTGCTTCAAATAATTCCTCCAAGTTTTTGTAAATTTCCCAAAGGTTTTCTATTGGATTGAGATCAGGAGATTGTTACGGCCATTTTAATAAATTGAATTTTTCTTCCACAAACCTGTCTTGTTGAAAAAAATTGCACCGCTCCAGTTTAAGTCAAAAATGAGAATTTTTATAAAAAATTTTTGTAAAATAAAGATTTATCAACAAAAAAAATAAGAGTTCGTGTTTGTTGTTTTTAACCAACTTTTTCAAAATTAAAAAAACGAACGTAACAAATTTAAACAATTTTATATAAAAAATTAAATAATTCACAATTAGGGATTTAAACGAAAAATCACTTGTACATTTTGGAGAAAAAATAGCATGTTTTACTCGGAGTACTTTTCCTTCCAATAAAACAATTTTCTTTTCCATGACTATTCAATAAACGATTCATTACATTTGAATTTTTTGATAAGTAATAAAATTGGGTAATGAGCAATGGATTATTATGGGTAATTTTAACCAAAGAATAAAATTTACATAGAAGAAATTAGGAAATGTCAAAAATATGTAAATAACAAAGACTGTTTTCACTATTTTCTATTGTTATACATAGACCACAATACAGGGTGGTCCAACGAAAACTTCACATGCCCGGTTTTTGGTATTTAACCTGAGTTTTTGAAAAAACGCTAGGACAGGTCGATTTTTGTTTCAAGGGGGAACGATATTTACCTAATTACCCATTACCCACTTTCAACACCTAACGGGGGATTGATATTAACTTAATAATTTCAAACGGCAATAGGGGTCAAAATGCATAAAAATAAAAAGTACAAGGAACTAGCTTTACAACAGTGCCGTTATTTTTAAACTCGGTGCCTAACTAGCTGAGAAAATTACATTCAAATTTTTATTAGTTAATTAATGTAAATGAACTTATTAAGTCTGTTTTTCAGTATGTCTGTTCAGTTTTTAGAAAAACTGATAAACAGGTAGATTTTTGTTTTTAGGGGGACAGATTTTGTAATAATTACCCTTTACCCACTCCCAACCCTTAACAGGGGGTTGATATCAACTTAATAATTTCAATAATTGCACCGTTGTAAAGCTGGTACCGTTAACTTTTTATTTTTATGCATTTTGACCCTTATTGTAATTTGAAATTTTATAGTTGATATCAACCCCCAGTTAGGGTTTGGAAGTGGGTAAGGGGTAATTATTAGATCATCTGTCCCCCTAAAAACAAAAATCTACCTGTTTATCAGTTTTTCCAAAAACTGAACAGAAATACTAAAAAACAGACTTAATAAGTTCATTTAATTTAAATTAATTAACTAATAAAAATTTGAATGTAATTTTCTCAGCGAGTTAGGCACCGATTTTAAAAATAACGGCACTGTTGTAAAGCTGGTTCCTCGTACATTTTATTTTTATGCATTTAGACCCCTATTGCCGTTTGAAATTGTTAAGTTGATATCAACCCCTAGTTAGGGGTTGAAAGTGGGTAATGGGTAATTAGGTGAAAATCGTTCGCCCTTGTAACAAAAATCGACCTGTCCGAGCGTTTTTTCAAAAACTCAGGTTAAATACCGAAAAACGGGCTTGTGAAGTTTTCGTTGGACCACCCTGTAGAGATAACTACAAGTAGCGACACTCAACCGTGTCTATCCTAGTAATCTTAAAGGTCAACAAAACCTTTATTGGCCTTCGCGAAAAATGCGCACAGAAAAAAGCGCACGACCATAAATACGCACAAGAAAAAGCGCACACGGAAAAATGCGGACACGGAAAAAGCACACACGGAAAAAAGCGGACACGGAAAAAGCGCACACGGAAAAGAGCGAACACCGAAAAAAGTGCACAAGGAAAATACGCACGACGAAAAAAGCTCACACGGGAAAAGCGCATTTCACATGGAAATATTATTATAAAACTTATGCTTTTATAAATAAACATTTTTTGACGATTTATGTTGAAATCTATCATTATAATTTGTTGTGCATTAAATAATACAGTTATTTTCTAATTCGGACTACACAATTGTCCCGGAACAGCTTAGTGCATAACTAACACATCTTAAGTGCCGTATATTCCAAATTTTAAATATTTTCGATAATTTGAGAATTACGTAAAACTCAAGCAACTCTCCTTTTGTATTTCATTGTAAAATTATTGCTACATCAGGTTTATTATATTTTACTGAGATATTATGTTAATGTAAATTAAATGCGTTGACGTAATTAAAATATCCAAAAGAGCGCTTCGTTGAATACGAAACGGTATTGTTAACGTAAGTGAACAATATTTAAAATAATATACAGAAAGCAATAAAATGCTAATGACTGTATTAGCCGGAAATGTTTTGTTAAAAAAATGCTCAGAGGGTGTCTGTGCAATGAGTTGATTTTATATAAGATTTGGTTTAAGAATCTGATACAATCTTTAGCACTATGATAATTTTTATTATTTTTATGAAAAATGTGCGCTTTTCTCTGTGAAAAGCGCGCTTTTTCGGTTGCGCATTTGTCTTTGTGCGCATTTTTCGTGTGCGCTTTTTTTCTTGTCACCCCTCTATACGTAGTCGAAATTCCCAATACTTTGTTCGTACTTCGTACCACTGTTTTTTAACGTTTAAAGCGGAAAATGATAGGGGTATTTTTTTTTGTTAAAAATGACAATAATCATAACTTGGCTTTTGACCTCAAAATTAAATTTATTTACAACCTTACATTATCATAAATATACAAGGTCTTATGTTTTTAAGGATTTTTTGAGTTCTTATTAGAATTCTTATAGAAAGTTTTAATGTTTGCAGGGTATCCCAGATCACACCTGCTATTCATTTATTACGAAAACGCTTTGTCGTACAATGCTGGACCAAAACATGAGTGTTCATTTATAAAATCATTGCCTGTACTATCGCGGATTGCGGATTGATTGCGGATGATACTGGTGTTTCGAAGATAATAAAAAATATTTAAGTAAAAATTGTTGTCTTTTTAAACGACCTTTCCAACACTACTACTACTATAACATTATAAAATAGTTAATGATCTAATACCAATGAGAAAAATTATTGTTAATGAATTTCCTAAATGGTTCAACTCTGAACTCAAAAACTTAGTTATTTATAAGAAATGCGCTCATGCTCGATGTAAAATCTCCAATAATTTGAGTGACTATCTTAATTTTAAAACATTAATGCCCGTTTTCACCAACGATTCCTAAAACCTAGGCATTGCTTATAGTGCTAGTTGCTAGGTATTTTTTTATTAAATAATTAAAAATACCTAGCAACTAGTGCTATAAGCAATGCCTAAATTTTAGGAATCGTTGGTGAAAACGTGCATAAGAAGTAGTTGTAGACACTTAGTAATGAATTGTACGACAATTACATAAATAAAATTCAAGATAATTTAAAATAAAAACCAACCGATTTCTGGCCATTTGTTAACGACAAAAAGAAAATGAATAGTATTCCAAATAATATGTATTATGATGATGAAACTTCTGTTTCTCTAGGTGATTCCAGGGACGGATTTACAATTTTGCCGCCCATAGGTTATGAATGGAGAGAATCATACATATTTTGCAGGAGAAAACCATGACGACGGGGTGGGGGGGCGGCGGGTGTTGCAAGAAAAAATTGCTTATTTACTTTTCAGGATGTCTAAAAATTTGTATTTTTAATTTACGAAAATTTGCCGCTCTAGGCTTTAGCCTACTAAGCCTATCAGGTTTACTATTGATAGAGATACTGTTTTCAAAAATATTGAAATTTCAAATCCAATACGTCACATGGACCTGACCTTCTACCAAGCGTATTCTTAAAGAACTGTGTATGTACCCTGACTGCACCACTGACATTATTATTTAATCGGTCTTTAATTGAGAATGTATTTCCTAACGCATGGAAATCGAGTTATTTGACACCCATATTCAAACAAGATGATAGGTCGGATGTAAAGAATTACAGGGGAATCTGTGTCCAATCTACGATACCAAAACTATTTGACTCTTAAATAGTTGAGCAGATTAATTATTTATCTCGGAACATCATCGTTGAGGAACAGCATGGATTTCGCTCTGGAAGGTCCACTATATCGAACTTATTGCTTTACGAATCATACTTCTCGGAAGGTCTGGAGAGGGGGTCAAGTGGATTCGATATACATATACCGACTTCTCCAAAGCTTTTGACCGGGTCAATCATAATGTTCTGGTTTCTAAGTTGAATGGGTTAGGCTTTGGTGATGGTTTTGTGGAGAGGATACGGAGTTTCCTGTCAAATAGAGAACAGTACGCAAGGATTGACGGCGTTGTATCTGATGTTATAAATGTTCCCTCAGGTGTATGGCAAGGGACTCACCTTGGACCAATTTTGTTCTCTCCATTTGTCAATGACTTAAATAATGTAATCATATTGAGACTAGAGTGGTTTTCATCTGAAGAGAACCCTGCTTAGAAATCAATGTTTAAGAATATTTAGATTAACCAGGTTTATGATTGATGTACGTGATGATGTACTGGTCATCTAGAATTAAGGTTTCTGAATTAATCTGAATTCCTGAAATGTATGAATCGACATTTTTTAGTTTTAATAATAATACCTCGGGTAAAATCCCTCGCGGCGCAGGAAAGGTTCACTTCAGATGAAATCCACTATAGTACTCTTGAACAAGTCAAACAAATTACAAACTTGGGAATAATTTTCGAATCATCGTTATCATTCAACTACATATTTCAAACTTGGTTAATAAGTCCAATAAATTGTGGGGATTTATTTTAAGGATTTGTCGGGAATTTAATATTAATACACTTAAGTCACTTTATATTTCTCTAGTTCGCCCAATTCTGGAATACGCGTCACCTATCTGGTGTCCATATAAAAAATATTTAATTAAATTAATAGAAGGAGTTCAACATAAGTTTCTTGGCGTTTAGAAAAGGTATTCTCGTGTGTGAGATAAATTATGATCATTTAATGTTGGAACTTAATATCCATACCCTAGAATCTAGGCGTTTTGTTGATGATCTTTGCGTTCTTTATAAAATAATAAATTATGTTATTGACTGCCCAGCTCTCCTTGGCAAAATTAATTTCTATTTTCATAATATCAGCACTTCGAGACGTCAGTATCCACTATTTAGGTTATTTACTCATAAAACCAATTACTCGTTCTTTAGATCGCTACCTAGAATCATGCGTCAGGGTAATTTGGTACACAATTATCCAGCATGTGATTTGTTTGCAACTAATATTCAAATTTTAAAAAAATATCTCTACCATAGTGAATGACATAAATTTTTCTTCAATTTAAAAACTATGATATAATGTGAAATGAAATTAATGCCCGTTTTCACCAACGATTCCTAAAACGTAGGCATTGCTTATATGTTAGGTATTGCCTAGTTGCTAGGTATTTTTTATTAAATGATTAAAAATACTAGGAATCGCTGGTGAAAACGGGCATTAATGTTGTATGAATATTAATCTATAGATCTTATATTGTATTTACTTGTATTTATTATCTTCAGTACCTGCATGTTATATGTATTTATTGTATCTCTTGTATAAAGGGGTTTTCCCGTTTAATGAATAAAATTAAAAAAAACTACCACACTTTCCATTTAAAAATTTGACTTCCGGTTTCGAATACTTCAGGTTTGTTTCGGAAAGGGTGGTGCGGGTGATCTGGGACATCCTGTACATTTAAATGTCTTTATTTTAATAAAAATTTTAATTTATGATTTCTGTTGGCTCGAAACTAGTTATAGGTTTGGGGAAATTTATTGTATTAAAAATAAATCTAAAAAAATATTTTAAATGAAACTTGATAAGCTACGAATTTTTGATTTTTTTTTTCAATTTCAATAGATCTTGATGTCAATAAGAACATTTTGTAGGTCTTTTTTATTTAAAATTAACTTTAAAGTAAGTAAGGGATATTGGTTTCCAAAAATAAATCATGTTTCAAAAGTGGCCACCCTTGAGGCCGCGATGGGGGCGTTCTTGTCCATTGTATTAGAATGTTTACTAAACACCACCCGTAACAATGGCATCTTAAATATAAAGCGTATGTGGGGTGTTTTGTTTCATTTCACGCATGAACATCCTCATAAATTGTCTTAACAAGAGAGCTTCGTGCGTTCTACAGATGGCTCCAAAGGGTGTCATTTTCCGTAAACGATTATTAATTTTAATAGTACGCCGCTCTGTTGTGCTCCCCCACGTAAAAAATATCAAATATCCGCGTATACACGCACACTCTTGCGACATAATGTGGCATATGGCAAATTGGGTCTCATCTTAAAACAAACAATTTTCTAAATGATTAACTATCAATAAATATAAAACAATAGACATTCTTTAGTTATGATGCAAATATTTGCAATTAAAATACTCATTAATAATTCATTTACCGAAGGTGAGTTTCGTATGCAATTTAAAGTGCACAAGTCACCAGACCATAAAATTAATACACTTTGCTCTAAAAAGTATGTTAATTTTTCATTGTCTTCAGTCTCAGAACCTTGTTTTTCTCAGGATGGGAGCGTTTGAATCGGAAATCACATCACAGTGAATAATAGTTACTTTAAGTACCGTGAAACACCACAGGAACAAATAAATCTTCGTCATTTAGGGGTGATTTTTTTGTCATTTATTTTGGTAATTATGTTCATTAAATTCAGTTCGTTGGTATCATATTCACAGAAGAAATAGTATTTCCCATTTTTTAGAACTTAAAATGTGTTAACCTTAATGTTTCGAAAAAAATAGCCCCACTACCTTCATCTGATGACCTTTAATAATAAAATCGGAAAATTACCTATAACGGCGAGCTACTGCATTAAAAATTTGACATTAGGTGCATTTGAAAGATCTGTCCGGTCATTTGAGAGTAAAAAGCGGGGTTATCTGGAATGTTTTCCAGGAGTTTTAAAAATTGGTAATTTTATAGATTTCGATGTGCTGTTTCCGAATTTCAACTTTGCAACCTCGTATCTTGACGATGTTAACAATATCTCCTTTCCGACTCATTTTACTATAAAAAAATTTATATTCAAAATTAAACTAGAGAAAAATTCCTACAATTTTTGTAATAACGTCTTTTTTTCGTAGAGTCAATAGTTTTGGCGTTCGAGCGCCGCAAAGTGTACTTCAAAACGCGTTTCGGCAAAAACCTTATTTTCACATCACTTTGAGGTTTCTACCACTGGGGACCACAGTTTCCAAAAGTGATTCAATTTTTCGACACTGCCTTATAAAAGAATAATTTCTACATCCGGTAGCGTGTAGGAAATTTATATTTTAGAAGGGTTCGGTAGTGCTCCTCAAACCCAAGCATAAGGTATTTTGAATTTCGAAAAAATAACGTATCATTTTTGAAAGATCCCATTTTAAAAATTAACAATTTTTGACGATTTTCGGTTTATCATCCCATCAAATTCTATTCCACCTCTATGTAATATACGTTCTCTGAAAGCTTTCAAGGTACGCTTTATGATAAAAAAGAATCACTTTGCTACCTTTTTTCGTTATCATGTTATGACTGAAAATGAAGCCAAAATTACCCTCTGAAATTTTTCCACTTTTCACTAAATAATTAATATCTTTGAAACTTTTATCTCCACTGGGACGTTTAATAGCTTAAAATTGGCACCGTTACCTCCCCCAACAAATTCCGTAAAAATTATAATTTTCGGTTAAAAATTGCGCCATCCAGGGCCGTATTTGTACCAAAACTTTGCGATTTTTTTCAAAAAAAACTATTTAACCGATTTTAACCAAACATTTTTTAAAATGAGTTTATTTACAGTATTTACTTTCGGTAAAAATTTAAAATATTTATTTTATCCCCTACTGGGGATACCACATACCACGATACCACGGTGGTGGGTGGTGTCGAAATGCGTGTTGAAGTACGCTTTGCTGCGTTCATACGCCAAAAAGGTTATTACATAAATTGTAGGAAATTTTCTCTTAATTTTGAATATAAACGTTTTTATCGTAAAATGAGTTGGAAAAGGGATATCGTCAAAAAACTCTTCTTAAAATATGCCTTGGAAATTAAGCTTATTATAATTTCTTGACGCTAATAAAAATATGTCACTTTTTGCGTAAATCCTAAACCACAACAAAATTAACTAACAAATGACCAAGTAAATCAATGATAATTTTGACTAAATTTTTTTACATAATCTTGAAATTTAAAATCTGTCAAAACAAAAAATAAATTTAAACATTTTTTTGTTTTTTGAGTAAATTTTTTTCTCTATTAATTTAATCAAAAAATCTCAGTCAATTAAAAGTGCTTAGTTTTGAAGTTTTTTTACCTTTTAGATTAGGTGACTCATCCTGTATATTAGTGTGCTTAGGTTTTTATGGGGTCCTAAATTTGCCCAAGCCAAAAGCATCAATAAATAGATAAAGTCCATTTCATTAATAGATTACCTTTTCAGGAGGAATTCTGACTCAAATGTAGACAGTTTCTTTCAATCGCGTCTTCACCTAAAAATACTAAAAGCATTTACTATTATACTAAAACTAAATGCTATTAGTGTTTTTAGACGAAGGCACAAATGAAAGAACTGTCTATATTTGAGTCAGAATTCCTCCTGAAAAGGTAATCTATATTTACTTAAGCAAAGTTGGTAAAAAGAACACAACCATTGTATCCAACTATTAAAATTACAAAAAAATTTCATTGTTTTGTAAACTGAATACCCCAGAATCACCCTCTTTGCTTTTCATAAGCTTCTGTTTATCGGTATATTTGGCTAGGCAACCAACATTGGAGTAACAGGTAAGATCATAGAAAATTAACAAATACAGAGGCGGATTCAAACCTAGACCTACTAATTACGACTTGTCCTAGAAGCTGCATTATATCAAAATTATGGATTAACTTAAGAGCAATCTTTGCGGTCGCATCTTTCTCTGTTGTACTTATACATTTTACTTATTATTACTTACTTATTATTACTTACCCTATCAAGACACTTAAAATTGAAGCTGTAGTGCTCATATGAAATTTTTAAAAGGCATGATAAGTAATACCTCGTTGGGAATATCATTTTACCTCGAGTAACATACAAAAACCAAAAGTTAAATCGATCAATTTATTTTAAAGATATTTTAAATTTAACATGTAAAAACTCTAAATGTTAAATTTTGAAAATCTTTAAAACGAATAGATTGATTGAACCTTTTCTTTGTTCGTTTGTATGTTATTGTAGGTAAGAAGGCCTTTCCAACGATGTATTATTTACCCCAACATTCCTATTAAAGTTTTAGGGGTTGTGGCCATAGCGCACAGAGATGAATGCATTTTTGCATTAGCTCTATTGCAAAATATGTCCCCCTCGAAACCAAAATTCCGAGCGTTTTTTCAATTTTTTTTATTAACTATTTTAAAACTCAACTGTTTCGTTTTCGTTGGGGCACCCTGTATAAATCATTGCAATGGTAAATTCAGAAAATTCAATGATATAGTTATATCAACCACTTTGTAGACATTAATTTTAAAAAAGCTCATTAATTTAATAATTTCCCAGAAATGGCGAAAGAGCCATTAACATTTTTACCAAACGAGCTTTCTTTGCCATTCACTTTAAAATGTTATCTTTTTAAAATTAAAAAAGTATCGCCAAGTACTATTATACAGAAATAATTTAGAATTTTATATTTTTAAGAAGTGTAACAAAATCGACCGAACTGTTACTCATTCTTCATACTTGGAGGTTTAAAACCTGATATTTTTTTGATATTTCTAAAAAAAATAATTTGGTGCTTTTTCAAAAAATCATTCTTTTTATTTTCAATAAATTTTGATTATTTTTAAAGTTATATTTAGGGTTTCTAGAATATTTTGGAGAAGCTCTCCGGTAAGTTGTTGAGATTCAATGACCCTCACAAAATAATAAAAAAACATCATTACTTTATTTACTTAAATTGACTTCTGTATTATTGTACATATCCTTTCAAAAAACATAGTTTTTTTTCTTAAAGAATCAGCGTCTCTTTAATTTAATTGTTTAAATTACCTATAATAATTTTGCAAATAATTTTTAATTACTTATTATTTAAAATAACACTGTCAATTTTAATTGCGCGATTTTGGTAATTTTTAACGTTAGTGGGGTTGTCTTTATATTATTTTAAGAATTTGTATTATTTTTTGGAATGATTCGTTTAGTTTGAATAGTTGCATTTTTGGCTTCGTTTCCAATAAAGTTACCTTTACCTTTCCTGGTAATTTTTGGACACTCTGTATAGTTTCGCTCCAAAATAATCAAATTCTAAAAATATTGAACCGAAACATTTTGTTTTACCCAGTTTTCCTAATTGTTTATTTTTACTTGGATTTTTTAATATTAAAAGTAAGTATCATTAAATGTGATCCCTAGGAAATACTTTTTTTTGCCTGAAGGTTTTAAATCTATAATTATTTATAATTCCAAGAAAGAATTATTTCGATGATGAAGGCCCATAATATTTAAGATACAAAGACTTGAAATGCGCATTTGTAGTAGACCTTAGGTCTATTTTACCTTTACCTTAAACCTTCAAACTGACTACTACAGTTGTGTTTTTTTATAACTCTTCCAGTTCAAGTTTAGTTAAAAAGGTGATCAAACATGAACTAATTCATTTAAAAAAATAACAGCTTATTGGCAAATAACAAATTCAATTAGAAAATGACAATTGACATTCTTTAAATTATGTTATGATGAATGGAAATGGAGTCAAACGGAGTGACCTAACTGAACAAGTGATCCCATCTACAGCAAAAGCACTTAATTAGTACAAAGTGATCTTGAAGTGATGGACTAAAAATAACAATCCCAAATTGTAAACAGAACTGAATTGAAATTTATTTGTACGGATTGTTAAAAGAACACGACTTATATGTTTCTTGGTAAATTCCGTATACGCAGTTTTTACATTGAATACCAACGTACGAAAATCTTTTTAAATACCACCATTTCGAAATGTTAAATACTAAAGGACCATGTCCAAAGACTTCTATGTTTTCTATTGTTATACATAGACCGGACACGCTTGACATAACCTTAAAATAGCTGATTTTATTTGAAAATTTTCTCTGCTAATGAGCTAACTTTGGACATATCACTTTTACCATTCAGTAAAGCAATAACCGATAGTATCGTAGTCCATCGCATTTAGTCCGGGAGCCAGTGACCGTTTTTGATGACCACCAACAGCAAAGCTAATTTTTATTCACATGATTGATTTAGTGTTAAAAGCAAGCAAAATGACCCTCAGCTGGCGCGCAAATGGGGGGTTTGCCTGCGGCAGCTTCCCACATTGGGATATCAAACTTCAAAGTTTTTAGCTGTCAAAATTTTTACGTTTTTGCTGATATTTCTAGTTTTCATGGTTTATTTAAAAATACGCTTCCATAGCCTGATTAAAAAGATTAGGGTTTTTTAAATAAATTCTAAAAACTAGAAATATTAGCAAAAACGTAAAAATGTTGACAGTTAAAAACTTTGAAACTCCCGAGGAAACCTCCATAAAAATCACGAGAAGAATAATTGCATATTTTTCAAGTGTCTAGTAGTCCGCTAGCCAGAGACCGAAAAGTATGCAATTCTGGGATTTTTATGGGGGTGTCACGGGTGTCAATCTTCAAAGTTTTTAACTGTCAAAATTTTTACGTTGTTGCTAATATTTCTAGTTTTTATGACTTATTTAAAAAAACTGAACTTTTTAATCAGGCTATGAAAGCGTATTTTTAAATAAACCGTGAAAACTAGAAATATCAGCAAAAACGTAAAAATTTTGACAGTTAAACTTTGAAGTTTGATATCCCCATTTGGGATGCTGCCGCAGCGAAACCCCCCATTTGCGCGCCATCTGAGGGTCATTTTGCTTACTTTTAAAACTAAATCAATCATATGAATAAAAATTAGCTTTGCTGTTGTTGGTCATCAAAAACGGTCACTGGCTCCCGGACTAATTAGTTGTATGTTGTATCTGGTAATTTGTAAAATAAAGAAAAACACAGGTCAACTTTAAAATGGCCGCCAGTGATACACAAATGACAGGTGTCCGGTCTATGTATAACAATAGAAAACATAGAAGTCTTTGATATGAATACTCAGATACGCAAGCGGCAAATTAAAATTCACGTCAGTTTTTCTAATCATAAAAATTTTACATACATTTGCTCAGTTTTGATCAGTTTTGATTAAAATCGAAGTTTTTAATTATTTTGACAAATTAGCTCTATACAAAACCTCATATAAAGTCGATATATGCCCAGATTCTGGTCAACACATTTAAGTTTAAGGGCCTTTAAATTTAAATTTGTTATATGGGTTGTAATGAACAATTTCCGTGGTTACCTTATTTGTCTCTAATTAAAGGCCTTTAATTTTGTCCAGAATCTACCTAATAGTCCTTTTCAGACGGTTTTTGTTGTTCCTTTAAAATTTTCAATTTAGCTCAAACGCACCTCTTCCATGAAATTCTCGATATATTTATAAATTACTTTTGATTTTTGGACTATTTTACACAATTGAAAATGCAAAGGTTTTAATTAAATAATTTAGAAATGCATTCTAAGATTAATACTTTATGTTTGTTTATTTGTTCTAGATAAATATTAATGGAACATTTTTTTTATTACAAAGTAAAACCGTAATCTTATCTAAAGTATTAAATCATCAAGCAAATATTAGCTGCCCAACATACAAACACGATAAAAACATAAGAAAAACCTAAAACAAAACCATCAAAGCGGAAACTTCTTGGTTAATATTTTAACAAACATCCGCGGCCTCAAGAAACAACACATCCACATCATTTTTACTTTGTTGATCTGTGACCGTATATTGACGTAATAAAGTGGCAATAAATTTAGAAGGAGTTAGCACGCGTTGGCTTTAATAAGGATGTTAAAATTTAATTGAGTGCAACCGAATGAAGGTAATTCCTTCGTCTTTAACCCATGCATTGCATATGGCGTGTGTGTCACATGAGTCAGATTTGCCATATGCTTAATGGCCTGAAGATCAAGTGACATAATTTAATACGAACGTGAACGATGGCTTAGATTAAATTACCAATCACATCAATGGCCCACTTTACTTACTTAAAATTGCATGCGTATTAACTTCACCGTATAGTGTTTTCAGTTTTCACTAACTGCAATTTTCATTTTCGTGAAATTCGATATTAGACCTGCTATTAAGTAAGGAGTAGTTTCTTATCACAGAAATTTTCATATAGTTGAAATTTTACATGACTAGTATTGAGGTTCTCGTCAAAATTAAGCATTTGGGATAGCCATGTAAATTGTCCATTGAAACCCAGAAAACAAATTTAAATTTGAAGACCTTTAAACCTAATTGGTTTGACCAGAATCTGGGTATAAACTGTATTAGTATTTTTTATTTTCAATCATGTGCATGGGTACTTCATTTGTCGTATAGCTGTTAATTTTATAACTAATTATTTTTTGTTAAATGATAATTACTTATAGCATATAAACGAAGGTATAAAACTTCCGTCCTTCCCCTGCTAACATCAAAATTTTTGTAAGCTTTCATACAAAACCACATAAGTGCACTTTTTCACCTGAACCCTTATTTGATAAACTTACGTATGGGTTATTAAACCGTCTGTGTTGTGCACGTGCTTGCAATATGGAAAAGCTGAGATGTTATCTTTAAATACAATATCATTAACCCTTTATCAAAGCGTTTTGATGCGGGTACCTGAATAAAAACATAAAAAGGAGCTCAAATGACGAGAAGTTCGTGTGCCCCATCAAACGTTTTTGTTGCTCACTCAGCTGTCAAACAAACCAAATGCGTATCCAAAGATTTGTCCAACTGAAATCAATTCGATCTAATATTGACATCTGCTATAAATTTCGCTTCAATACATATTCAATTAAAAATAAAATCTCTGCTCTTTAATATAATCAAGCCATTTATACAAGACGAATCATTTCCTACACATTTTTAAACTAAGAAACGATTTGGCAATTTGTTTTCCAAATTTGAATTTTGTCTTCCTTATTTTTACAAAATTTTACTAATTGAAATAGAATACCTAATGGATTTGATTTTTCGACTCATTACAATGTTGGACAATCTCAGGAACCTGACATTGCAGCCGCCCAGGGACCAGGTTTACGTAATTTATTTTTATTACGTAAAGTAATTGGTACTTTTAACAACGAAAGCGATAGCAGCTTGTCTGCCTTTTGTGTCTAGCCTTTC
The DNA here is from genome assembly GCA_963971135.1 of Stenus bimaculatus. Classification (NCBI taxonomy): domain Eukaryota; kingdom Metazoa; phylum Arthropoda; class Insecta; order Coleoptera; family Staphylinidae; genus Stenus; species Stenus bimaculatus. Next base: position 62,911,168 of record OZ020180.1, on the reverse strand, counting down.
AATTGTTTGCTTTTATTTTCTGACAAATTTGTATACACGACCTAACGGGCGTGTGGGCATAGTGTGGGCAGGACAGGGCTGGTCGGTCTGAATAATATCTAATGTCTTTCATGAATTTACTATTCTAAAGTAAGCACCAGGCCCAGGCAAATATGTATCGGCTCAATCCATCGACGAAATTTCAATAATCTATTATGCCTTTAAAGTCTTCATAAATTATCTTAAATGATTATAAGTTTATATGAGGATAAGTTGGTCATTACAATACACAATGCACAACAATGGTTAAAGAGGGTTCGGTGTTCGGTTTGATAATTTTTGCTTTGGCGCCTTGCAGACCGTTTAAAATTGATGATTTCAGGGGTTGACGCACGAAATCATTAAAAGTCAATATTCTTTCGTGTAAAGGTATTATTGACATTTTTTAAGGAATTTTAAAGGTTTCCGGTGTAAACATCCGTATACAAATTTAAAGAAAAAATGTTAACAAACTCACCCAAAATACATAGTGCATTGTTGAACCAATGCAATTTTGATATGTATTAGCTAATTTTTATATACCTAATAATTATACCTACAGGGTGTCTCACTTTTTTCCAGTAAAAATTTTTTTTAGATAGTAAATGTAATTCTGAACAAAAAATTTCCTATGAACTATTATGTTTTTTCGACTCCTTAAAAAGTTACAGCAATTTTAAAATTGATAAATTTTCATGATTTTTATGGAACACCCTGTATAAATTGGTGTAATACGCAGTAAAATACTGAAATTATTAGGTAAACAGATTTAAGATATTATTTTTTTTGTTATTTGTAGTTTTAATAAAAAAAATATTTTTAAGATATTGAACAGATCGGGTGAAACATTAGATGCCATCAAAAAATATTTAAGAAATAGCTTTTTAATCTATTTCCAAAAACAGTAATCCCGATAATTCATTTATCCATCCATTCGGGTTTTTTCAACAATATTATAGATAATAAATTTTCATTGCCACATTTTTTGAAATACATAAAGCGACCTTTTCGTTAACACAACAACTAAATTTTCTTCGACAAAACCATTAGAAATGACATGTGACCCAATTTGAAAATGTTATAAGCTCTACAAAAACGTCTGAAAATATATTTAACGTTTTGAAATGGGTATTGTATAGAAAAAGATTTTTGCACATTGATATCAATGCATAAACCTACTTATACCCATTTTTACCAAAAGACGTAGTAGTACCTCAAATTTTTTATCAGAAAGTTTTAAAATCGATTTTCTAAGAAATGGTTCATACGTCCCTCTTTCATTAAACCCTTGATATCTTCGATTATTCTTCCAAGACGCTTTTTTATTGATATTACGTTTTAATAGACGACATCGACATAGCGAAACAATGATTTACCATTTATCGCCTGCTAATTCACCTGTAGATCTTTTCTTCTAAAATAACGTTCCATTGAGATTACTATCTACTATCTACTATCACGCTCTCATTTCGATAACGTATTTGATGAGAAATTAGTGTTAATGAAACCTCTTTGTCGAGCAAAAAGCAAAAGACCAATAAATGAATAATTGGATCGTCGATGAAAATATAATATATAGGGGTTAAATTAGTTAATATGCCATATGCCATGAGAATATGTGTAAAGGGTGTCCCAGCACTGCGAGGAAGTAACATTACTCTAAAATGAAAAAAGATATCGGCATGCGGTTTTCGATAGAATATACAATACCTTTAAGCGCACATTTTAAAAGTATTTTAGTGATATACCGGGTGTCCATTCCAAGATGTCGGACCAAAGTTGTGTTTTTTTTTAATGGAACACCCAGTATATTATGACATTTTTGGATTCCTTATAGAAAAATAATAATACTTTGTATAAACTTTTATGGGTCTATCATCACTCGTTTTGCTGATATTTGCTATTTAAGCCATAAAAAGATCCATTTTTGAAAGATCACTGCTCTAAAACATATGAATATTTTGGGTTGAAATTTTCTCAAAAATTTTTCAACGTCGTGTATTCTACAACTATCATGTCAAATTTAAGTTTGTGATAGTTTTTCATCAGTGTGCTTTATGAAACGCAAATTGAACAATTAAAAGAAATTTTCAAATGGAACACCCTGTATATTTTAACTTCAATCGATATCATTTTTTACAAGCTTTCTATTGATATAATGTTGGTATGGTCGCTTATCAATGGTTTGGGAGATATTAATATCCAAACTGAGAAACAGTGAAAAATACACAAAATAACACTCTTCGTGAATTTGTTTTAAGGTTTTTTTTTTAATTTGTCTAATACTTATTTGTGTCTTTCTCTATTTCGCTTTTTTAATAATGTTTTTATATTATAGTAACAGTTTTTGATGTTTTACAACACAAATAAAATCGAAACTTGCAATTATCAATTTTGGTTTTCTAAACCTCAGTATATTTTGAAATTACTACAACAATTATTGTTACCAAGGAATCCCTTATTTTGTTGAATATCATTTTTACGCTCTTTTCTGATAACCAGAAGCGGATTTATTTGAGCTTCACCAAGCGCTTACAGCATATTTTCCATTTCTTATTTAGAAGATTTCATTATTTCGGTTTAGTTATTATCAAAAGTAAAGAAAAGGGCGTTAAAACAAAATTCTACAAAATAGGGGTTTCCTTGGTAACATCAGTTGCTAAATTTTTAAAGCATGCCGAGACTTAGAAAACCAAAATTGATAATTGAAAGTTTCGATTTTAGTTTTGTTGTAAAAGAAGAAAAACTACTATTGTAATAAAACAACATTATAAAAAAGCAAAATAGAGAAAGACAGAAATAAATATTAGGCAAATTATCAAAAAAATTCTCAACAAAATTCATCAAGAGGCTTATTTTGTGTATTTTTCAATGTTTCTCAGTTTGGATATTAATATCTCCTAAACCATAGACATTCGACCATACAACCATTATATCAGTAGAAAGCTTGTTAAAGATGCCATCGAATGATGTTAAAATATACAGGGTGTTCCATTTGAAAATTTCGTTTAATTGTTCAATTTGCGTTTCATAAGGCAGCCTGATAAACAATTATCACAAACTTAAATTTGACATAACAGTTGAAGACTAGACGAAGTTGAAAAATTTTTGAGAAACTTTCAACCCAAAATGTTCATCTGTTTTAGAGCAGTGATTTTTCAAAAATCGATCTTTTTTTGGCTTAAATGGTAAATATCAGCAAAACGAGTGATGATAGACCCATAAAAGTTTATACAAAGTATAATTATTTTTTTATAAGGAATTCAAAAATGTCATAATATACTGGGTGTTCCATTTAAAAAAACATAACTTTGGTCCGCCATCTTGGAATGGACACCCGGTATATTACTAAAATATTTTTAAAACGTGCTATTAAAGGTATTGTATATTCTATCGAAAACCGCATGCCGATATCTTTTTTCATTTTAGAGTAAAGTTACTTCCTCGCAGCGCTGGGACACCCTGTATGTATTTGTAAAAAATTCATTGCTTCCCCCATATTTTAGAGAAACAAGAAATGTGCTCAAAACTAATTTGGGAGGCAAATTAATATTTTACATGTAGTTAAAATTAAAGCAAGTGTACATGTTTACATGTTTAATTTTTTTGCAGTTTAAATAGTTGGGGAAAACATTCTTAAGTTAAAAAAGAATTAGGGTTCATTCGTAGCAAATTAAGCATACTTCTATACAATTACCCCTTCTTCTTCCTCTTCTTATTTAGTTGTTAAAAATGGACAATATTATAAATTTAAAAAAGAATAAAAAAAGCAAAGGAAACATTAAAAATATTATTATTTGCATTAAAGTGTAATATTAATTTTTTTTTTGCACTTTCTATATATAATGAGCTAGTTTAGTCCTTATTGATAGAGACTAAAACGTCACATTTCCTGTCTCTTGTCAAATTTTACTTTACTCCCTGTCTTGTCATTACTTTACTCCCGCCCACGTCATTTGTCATCACTTTACTCCCGCTCACGTAACTTGTCATTGAAAATTAAAATTAGTCATAATCTTGTAATTTGTCTAAATTTGCCGCGAAATCACAATCGTTGCAAACTTCAGTCTAGTCTAAAAACCACCAATATATTGAGTGAATTCTAACCTCTAATAAATTTATTTGGTTTGGTTTGGAACGGAACTTGATTTTTATTCTGGGGTCGGGGATTGTATTATGTACGGTTTATTATTTTATAGATTGATACTAAATTTTAAATTTAAAGGTGTTTTAAGTGTACACAGAATCGATTCAATCAATTAGTTAGATCTGTAAATGTGGCAAAATCTTTTAAACTTGGTAAACTTTATTCCTGCATCAAAACTTACCTACTTTATTTATTGTGAAGTTAATTATTATTTTTTTAAAAAAATACCCGTCGCCGTCCGATGACAACCGATATTAGTCACAGCGATAGCCATATAATTAAAATATTGTGGAAACTTTTACCTATTAAAAAAGTGCAAAAAATTCTATATGCACCGAGGTAGCAAAGTGAATTTAATCCCTCCTCTGATTGTTTCCCTCGGCTTTGCCTCGGGAAACAAAACATCGTCGGGATTAAAATCAGTCACTTTACTACCTAGGTGCATAAATAACTATATTTAAATATTAAAAAAACTTTTTTTTTTATTATGGACTCAAAGTATTTTTTGAATTTTTGTACTCATATTGCCATTCAAAAAACAAAAGTTGCTTGTAGTTTTCGGACGTTTTTGGAAAAATAACAATCTTTCAATATCCGATAATAGTATTCTTTGAACCATTTAATATGAAATGTCACTTACTAAAATCGGATAAAAAAACTTTGTTGACCGTTTTTGTGTACACGAAACTAGGGCCACCCCTGTAATTTATTTATTTATGAAAATAAAAATAAGACAATGCATTTATTCTGGTTTCATCGCAAATGATATCAACTTTCTTATTTTAAATATTTCACCCTATTTTTTGTACTTATTATTAAACATTGGTAAGTGCTAAGAATGATTATGATAAAAAAAAATCTTTTTTTAAACTTCCATTATTTTTTTTGGTGATTTCTTTTAATGAATCTAATAAAACTATTTAAATAATATACGTTTTTTTGCAAATATCTTTATTTTTTCAAATAGCATAAAATCTGTTATTTAGATAGAGGACTTTTTTCTGATTACAGTGATAACCAACATGTAGATATATTTTCATAAATACAAAAATTACAGGGATGCCTAGTTTCGTGTACACCCGCTATATCTTTTTGAATAAAATTGTTTTTTACCATAAAACTTGCATATTTCGCATAAATTATTGCATATATTGAATACTACATTGTATGATTGTATACCAAATTTTGGTGCATATATCCCGATCTTTAATTATTATTAGTATTAAGTGAGTTAAATTTTCAGGCAAAGTTCTATTTTTTTTGATTAAAATACATATTTATAAAATATGTAATTAAATTTAATTTTTGGTAACAATAATTTATGATTTTTTTAAAATGTGACGGTTTTTTGTATAGTGTGTCGCAAAATTCATTCGACAACTCTTAACTGGAGATAGTAGACCTAAAAACAAGTCGATATGACCAAAATCATTTAAATAAAAATTGCACTCCTCACTCCTGAAGAGTTATAAGCCTCTAAAGTTGATTTTTAAATAAATATTTTTTTAATTAGCAAAGATTTTTTAATGAAGTTTTGTATACATACATTTGAATAAGGAATTCGTAGACTAAGTCGTTTTTGAATAAAAATAAAAAAGAAGGTACCAAAGTTAGGCCATTTTAGATACATTTTTAATAAAATACCTTCTTTTAAGCTCAAAAAACACATTTATTCAACGACCGTGATGAAAATGTAGAGACGTCGTTAACGTTAAAGATGTCTTTAAAAAATATTTCTTTTGAAAAAAAATTTTTAATCACCTGTATAACGTTAACGACGTCTCTAAATTTTTCGTCACGTTCGCTGAATACAGGCTATTGCATTTACTCGATAATAATTGCATATTAGCACATTCTATAAACCTGAATTTAATTATTAAAGTAAAGTAATTTTAATTCAGTTTATGTTGAAATTGTAGCTTGTTGCCATGTAACAATCAAAAAAACGTTCACTTTAATTTCTCTACAAATGTAAATAAGTTTTAAATAAAATGTTTAAATACCTAAAACGTTTTTGACTGTTTTATGTCTTCTTCTTCCCTCAAACACTATTTAAAAAACTCGAGGATTAACCAAATTTTTACCAATTAAGCGTTCAGTAATCAAATGTACGTATAAAAAAATTCATTAAAAAATCTTTACTGTTTTGGCTGCAATAAAAAAATTCTATTTTAAAAAATCAACTTTTGAGGCAACTGTCCAGGGGTGCATTTTTTATATAAATGAATTTGGTCATATCGACTTTGGTATACTATCTCCAGTTAAGCGTTGTCCGTCGAATTTTGCGACACCCTCAATAAATTTATTGAAATTCTCTTTAAAGACCTTGTATTTTCAAATAAGAAGATATTAGTCGGAAAAGTTTTCCAAAACGTACTTTTCTCTACTAAAAATTAATTTTTGTGCATTTTTCAAAGAAAATTTAAAACAAAACCAATTGCTATTAAAATTGAATTCATTTTTCTTATACAATCCTTGTTTTTCAAATATTTTCATTTATATGAGAGTACTTTAAAAAGTAAAAAAAAAATAATTTTTCCAAAACTTGTTCATTTCTTATTAGTAACGTAAACTGTATGTTGGTGTTTATTGAATTAACAACTGAAGGAATTTTATCAATTCGATTTTTAGGAATTGGGAATTGTTGCAAAAGAATTATCAGCATAAAAAGAAAAACTTCCCAAATTAAATTCAAATTTATTTATAGCTTAGTTTATGACATCATCTATGACTGAATTTGGACTTAGGGTTGCTCCTTTGACGAAATCTGATAATTGTTGGTAGTATTTAGAATTAAACAAAAAATAACTGCCAGTACATAGGATATAGGGTTTACCGTTTCCCCGAAATAATTGTGCTAATTTTTTTGGACCACTTTGAAAAAGATATTAATTTGACATTTTTGTGAAGATACACATTTAAGGATTTAAGGATAATAGAAGTTTTAAAAATATTTCCATTTAAGATTATTGATAGTATTTTTTTTAAATTGTAGTCGAAACTGTCTTTAAAAGATCCAATTGCTATTCATATTAAAGGACTATCATTCTTATGAGTCTTCGGAAGAACCCAGATTCTTGGTAGAAGACAGTTGAACCTAAAGATTTTAATTATGATTCTATTATACAGTTACTATTGGATAATTCTTTACTAAGTTGTTAAAATATTAATTATCAACTGTTAATCTAACTTTTGACTTTACCAAGTTTTCGGGTTATAAGTCAGTTTATTAATTAAAAATTTCGAACGTAAATTTCAAAATTTAAGAAATTAATGATGATGGTAATAACCCGTTTCCAAACTTTAGCTCTAAACATTTTTCATAATAATTTTTAGAGCAAATAATATATAAATATACAGGGTGTCTCGTTTGACGTTGGACTGTATGGGTATCTTTGTTATTATTGGACATAGAAAGTCGGTTAAATGGACAAAGTAGTAGAGATTTTTTCCAATATTAATAATTCAATTACAAAAAATTAGAATATCGCATCGTTCCAACGCTATCTTGAAAAAACAAGAAAATGCGATTTTTAAAATATGGCTATAACTTCGTTATTTTCGGTGGTACCAAAAAAGTTTTTGGACATAAAGCATACAATTTTTTGTGTATAATGCAGTAAAACAAATGAATATTTTTTTTCGCCAACGGACTGACCGGAAATGAACCAAACTTATTTGTTTCTTATGGCAGCCATATTGGATATACACATATTCGGAATCAGTATTTTTTGAAGTAATTTTGTATAGCATATGTCATATTTAAAAAAAATAAAATTATTTGATTTTACAAACTAACATTGGACTTTAAGAGATGTAAATTGTCAATAACATAAATGTAACTATTTAAAATATTAAATTTAAACTAAATCTTAACACATATGTATTGACAGTTTACATCTATTCAAGGCCATTTTTGGTTAGTAAAATAAAATTATTTCTAGTTTTCTTAAAATATTACATATGATATATCAAATTACTCAGAAAAATACACTAATTCCGAATATTTGTAAATCCAATATGGCTGCCATAAGAAAAAAATAAGTTTGGTTCATTTCCGGTCAATCCGTTGACGAAAAAAAATATTCATTTGTTTCACTTTATTATACACAAAAAATTGTCTCTATTAAGTCAAAAAAAATTGTTGGTACCACCGAAAATAACGAAGTTATAGCCATATTTTGAAAATTGCATTTTCTTGTTTTTTCAAGATAGCGTTGGAACGATGCGATATTCAAATTTTTTGTAAATGAATTATTAATATTCGAAAAAATCTCCAATAATAACAAAGATACCCATACAGTCCAACGTCAAATGGAACACCCTGTATACAATATGTGTAATTCAAATAATTAAAAATTTGAAATTGACCCAAACATTTTTCTTTAAAACATTATATTATCGTTTTATTTAAAAAAAGACTTAGCGTACTTTTAACTGGGCAGCGGTAGTATTTGGGTTAAAAAAAATTTCGAAATTTAGAGCCGGGAATGCGGAATAATATTGAAATATGACATGTAAAAATTTTATAATTGACATAGTTTTTAAATAGTAGGTGGATATCGAAACATATAATTTTCAAAAAAAACATAGAAAAGTGTTTATAGGTTTTTGCTGTATAAACAGAGCAAATAATAAAATTTTTGAAAGTCAATTTTTTTATGAAAATATTTCATAAACTAGTCAAAATTCAATAGCCTTAAACTTAACACTAAACAACCCTTAATTTAATTAAATAAATTAAATTTTATGAATTCATTATCTTACTTTTTTTAAGTTTTACGGGAGGAAATAAATCTTTTTAAGTGGGTGCAATGATTTAACACTAGGAGGAAGCTTTTATTGAAAGCTTCATCCCTTAATCAGGCCCCCCACTTTACTGAGAAAAGCTTTCAGAAAAGTGGGGGTAGTGAATGCAACAAGCTTTGCTCGTGCAACGTGCTGCAACTACTTCATAAACATTGCACACCACCACCACACACCATCTATCTTTCCTCCTGCGCAGGTTCGCAGTGACTTTCAACTTTCAAAATTTATCAACCGTTTTCGCGCTCGCTTATCATGGCAGCACCTGTTTTAAGAGTAAATAACATGATCGTTAATTCGGATAGTAATAACAATAAATTACCGACATCTGTAATAAAAAAGTGTCTTTTTGGTGTACCAGATCCTGTAATAACCAAAGAATTAGTTGAAAAACAATTCGAAGAAGAAAGGCAACGGTTTTTCAATCGATTTGGTGTGGATATGTACAATTTAGAAAATTTCGCCATCGAAGAAGTACCAAAAAGGAAATCTCAAGACAAAATAAAAAGTTCGAAACGGCATTGTCGGGTCTTAAAACCTTATAATGGACAAAAGAAAATTACCGGTAAGTTTAAAACACATTAGTATCCAATCAGACTGTTCAAAGATTTAATAATTCTTGATCGTTTTTTTATTGCATCAAATTTATCCACAAAAGATTTTTCAATACACAAAGACCTTACAATTATCTTTAGAATACCAATCCTTATTATCTCATTATTTTAATTATGTGTTATTTTATTTGATGACAATAAATATTTTCAAGTTTTTATGAATATTCATATCGGTTTGTCTTTCGGATATTTATGATGGGGTAAAAATTGTTATATCAAAATTTAAAATTTAGCTTTAATTTTCTAGTTTATAGCAAAAAAATTTTAGAATAAATTTGAAAAAAAAATTTTTAGTGAACTTACTAACTTTTTAGCAAAACTATTTTTAAATTGCTATATAGCATAGGAGTAATATTTATATTTACAACAAATTGATGATACAATGTATATCTGTAAATTTAAATATTTCTCATAAAAATGTCATTAAATATTGAACCTTCTTAAATGATAAGTGTGGAAGTAGTTTTAGTTTTTTTAAGAATGTGTTTAGTCGAAATTTTACTTAAAAAAATTAGTAGAGAGAAGATATAAGATATCATATGACATGATACATGATGTTTGACTTTAATTAAAGAAGCTTGAACAATTAAAAACATTTTATTATATTCCTGCAGACGTCTTTGCAATTAAGCCCACGCCGAGTTTTGGCGCGAGTTTTCGACATTTTTTTCAGCTGACACCCACATAAAACTACAAACCAGGTATAAATATTTCATGCACATATGGCATTCAGTATTTCTACCTCCACAAAATAAAATACACACACCTAAGAAAATAAAACAATTTGAACAATCATTCCAAAAAATGCAGGTTTCAGCTGAATCACCCTATTCATTCAATATACCGTAATGTCGTCTTGATTAGCATATGTTACTTCCTAGTAAGTGAGAAGTGTGCTGGATTGCATTTATTGTAACGATTTCCATTGTGTTTAAACACGGACCAAAGTGTGTGCATTTCAAATGCGGGTTATGTGAATACCCTTTGATGCTAATATAGCCAAATTTAATTCCACCTTTTTTTGCATCTGTTCGGGTCCTTCAGCCTGAAATTTAAAATGCGATCCCTTATTTGGTCACCATGCGGGTCCCACCTGTTGCCACGTCTAAACTTAACAATGTACCTTATATTTTTTTGAATTTATTAAAAAGGTAATCTTTTTTGATTTATCAAAAACCGTTATAATGTCCAGTAAACTAAACAAACCAGGTTATCAAGCAAAATTACCTTGTTCCAAATAAATTCATTATTCTAATTGTCGAATTTTAATTAAAACAGCTATAAAACAAATAGCACGCGATAACAAATTAAAAACAAATCAAACAATGGCCCAATAAACATTTTAATTATATACAATTTTAAGTCCTTGAAATTAACATGATCCTTCTTTTTTACAGATTTTTGCCAAATAAGAAAATCCACTTCGATTGCTGAAAAGAAACTGTAGCGGCTGTGAAATAATAATAATACAATTTGTAAATAAATATTAAGTTTTTTATATTTATAATAATTATAGGGTAATAATTTATAAATCTAGTCTGTTTGTATAGCATAGTCTGTTAAGACCTGAATAAAGTTTGTCCAAACGTATCTGTTCTTGTTTATTCTTGTTAAGATGAAAATTCGCGCCAAATCTTTAGTCTCGCACACCTGTCTTCAAATATACCTGCCCTAAATTGTGGGGTTTTGTGTGCTTTTAAGGGCTTTAAATTTTGTTACCAGCATGTGCATTTTGGAGCAAAGGCATCTACCAGATCTTATACCGCGCCTTTTAAATTTTAAAAGGAAGAAGTCCACCTTTTCACATTTGAATTAACAATAAAATATCTTATCCTGTTGCAATTAAAATTTTTGGGATTTACAAGTTTTTGCTTTTTACTGCGAGTTTCATCATTAAAATTTTATTTATTTTGAAAAAAAAGTATGATTTCAATTTTGATCGAGTAAATATGCGAATAGAAAATATGGAACATTATTTTATTGGGATTTAAAATATTGAGTAAAAAGTTGTACAAACGTATATTATTTACGAACAAAAAGTATAAATTTAAATTAGCAAATAGAATAGTGTTTATTATAAATTTAATTTAAAACTTTGTTGCAACTTTAAACGGTTTTGTAAAATCTAAACCAGGAGCTTTCAAATTCTATATGTATAAATATTTAGATGATTATTGAAGCGTACCTATTGAAAGAACAAGAACCGAATACATACACACTATAATATAAAAGGAAAATGACATAAAAGGCTCTATCCCACCTTAAACTTTTATATTATATATTTACCTACTTACAGTTCTTTTCAAACTCAATTCGCATTTTTGTGGTTGATTGATCTAAAGGCCGTTTAGACGAGCACATTTTTGTTCCCAAATCTTGTACAAGATTTGAAACAAAATATTTGCGATCTTCTAAATTAGCTGTTTTGAACCCAATCATATTTTAAAAGTATGCACAGGTTCGCAAAAAAGTGTTTCTCAAATAAAACTTATTTTCATTATACAGGGTGATTCATAACTGGCGTATTTAATTTTTTTGAGAAAATGAAAACACCCACTTTTTTATTCGTTTTTAATAGACATTCATGTCACTTAAAAATTTGTTTACAAATGTAATCATTTTCTATATCATCGTTTAAGTGACTATCAAAAATGAATAAAAAAGTGGGGGTTTTCAGAGACGTCAATAACGTTTCTTTAATTTTAAAAACTAAAATTGACCTGTCCGAGCGATTTTCTCAAAAAAATGAAATACGATAGTTATGAATTTTGTTCCAAACTTTATCATCACACTTTTGTGACATAAAATATAATTTGGTTGAAAATTGCTAATTTACACATTATCTAAAATTTACACGATCATAAATATTAGGTGTCAAATTTTTTACATGATTTAGGATCAAAAATGTGTTCGTTTAAAATGCCCTTAAACTTTAACAAAACGTGCTTATAATTTTTACCAATAAAATTTTATAATTTTACAAAATATTTAAAAAATCTGAAATGAGAGTAATTGAAAATCTTGCATCAGGAAGGAGGGTCCAGTTTAAGGACAAAATGAGTGAAACCAAGGGGCCCAATATCGCGCGATAAAAAATAAGAAAATTTGTGCCATAAAAAACAAAACTTCCATGAAAATATCATACATTCAATGATTCAATACATTTTATTTAGATTTTTATATTTTAACATTATAAGTTGCCTTTCTATGTTCTGGTTCTTCGAAACGGCCGAAACCAAACAGACCTAAAATGACCGAAAGGAAAAAAGCCAAACTAAAAAAGGCTGACATAGACAATTGGTCGAATATAAAAAAGATCGAACGTTAAATAGCCGAATAGAACAAAATTCCGAAAGAGACAAAAATAACAAAATCTTGATATTAAAAAACTGAAAATTTATTTTATAAAAAGACCTTTAAAACCAAACACTCTTTATTAGTGGAGATTGGTTTTGTTTAGCTTTATTCTTTCGGTATTTTACCATACATGCTTGTACAAAATTGTGTAGAATTTTTTTATAAAAATAAAAAAGTTCTTAAGCTCTTTTCCTTGGAATTTTCCGGCGAAAAATGTACGACTGTTAAATGATAGTACCGTACACGGTACACGATTGCACATAATTTTGTAAAAACATTTATAGAAATAATAAAGTAATTAAGTTCTTTTCAACTAAAGACCGAAAAAAAACGTGATTAAAATACAAAGTAATTCAAGAAATCGGCGATTTTCTGAAGTTTTCCTTAGAGTTTTTCGGCCAAAATTGTACCACTGATAAGTGATAGTACCATACACGATTGTACAAAATTTTGTAAACATGTATATAAAAATAAAAAAATTATTAAGTTTTTTCCAACTAAAGTCCCAAAAAAGATGAATAAAATACAAAATAATTCAAGAAATCGACGATTTTCTCAAGTTTTTCTTTTAATTTTCCAGCGAAAATTGTGCCAGTGATAAGTTATAGTACAATACACAATTGTATAAAATTTTGGCAAAATATTTATAAAAATAAAAAAGTAATTAAGTTTTTTTTTAACTAAATCAGCCCCAAAATACAAAATAATTCAAGAAATCGGCGATTTTCTGAAGTTTTCCTGGGTATTTTCCGGCGAAAATTGTACCACTGGTAAGTAACAGTAGCATACACTATTGAACAAAATTTTGTAAAAATGTTTATAAAAATAAAAAAAAGTTAATGTTGAAAGTATTGACAATATTATTTGGACTATTACCAATTATAGTAAAGAAAATAAACTTTTATTCTTGTGTCCAACTTTATTAATATACCTAAGGTATACAAAATTTATTTCACTATCGATTTCGGGACATTATGTCCCATCTTCAGGTGAAAAATAATCTAAGAAAAATAAAATTGAAATAATGTATAAATATATACAGAATAAAAATAAAATAAATATCACGTAAGAAAATTACAAATTAGTTCAATTTAACATTTTCTTCATGTATTTAAATGTTAAATTATAATTTTTCCAACTACGTGATATTTATTTATTTTTATTCTGTATATATTTATACATTATTTTAATTTTATTTTTCTTAGATTCTTTTTCACCTGAAGATTGGACATAATGTCCCGAAATCGATAGTGAAATAAATTTTATAGGTATACCTTAGGTATATTAATAAAGTTGGACACAAGAATAAAAGTTTATTTTCTTTACTATAATTAAAAAAAAAGTTATTAAGTTTGTTCCAACTAATAAAGTCTCAAAAAAGGTGAATAAAATAATTCAAGAAATCGACGATTTTCTCAAGTTTTTCTTTTAATTTTCAGCGAAAATTGTAGCAGTGATAAATTATTGTACAACACACGATTGTCTGAAATTTTGGCAAAATATTTATAAAAATAAAGTTTTTTTCAACTAACGCCTCAAGAAAGGTGACTAAAATACAAAAATGAGTTTTGTGATTCGCTTATTTTCTTTCAGCCCTTTGAATGCGTTGGGTTTTCATCGAATTTGCTCTTATGTCTTTCCTCTCTTTCTCAAATTCGTCCATTTACGGTGTTTTGGATTATTTTACCGAGAATGTCCCGAATTCAATCAATTTGAGGGGTTTGTAAATATTTTAAGGATAAATAAATAAATATATTGAGCTGATTATAATATAAATATATTCAAATTTTTAAAAGTAAAGGGTTTTTTTTCAGTTCACTCGGAATTATGAAAGTGGACTTTTACCTCCTTCTTCATGCAAGATCTTCAATTTAAGATAATATTGTATTATTAAATTGCTTAATTAAGTAATTATTCATTAATTGTCCGAAATGTGGTTAGTGTATTTAAGCGCTTAATTCGGAATTCAGTTGATATCATATACAAGCCTACAAAAATTAGAGTTGTTAATTTGGATAATGTTTTTACACCATTACCATTTCAATAATAATTTTAATCTTATTTAATAATAATAAATAATTATATAAAATGCATTTTAAATGATTGTTAGAGATAGTATTTAGATACTTTACCAAAGTTAAATAAATATTAATAAATAAGTTATATTTAACTTATGTAAATGTTTGTACAGCATTTGCATGTAATCTAAAATAAATAACAAAAATACTTACCTAAACAAAAAGCGATAAAATAGTTTCGGTTTTTGGTTGGAATTAATTTTCAAGCAATTTTTAACGTTTTAGGACATTTTTGAATTATAAGAAAAAATTTAAAAAAACTAAATGGACGGCTTTCCTCAGAAAAAATTAAGAAACGATTCTGAACACTTTTAGAAGAAGAACATACAAAAAAGTAATTTACAAAAAAGAACCATTGTATTATACATTAATATAATATTAATACGTTTATAAAAGTAACTTGCATCTTCATTTCATTGGTAATTTGTACTTTAGTTTAATGGTATTTCAAAGATTTCTCATTTTTAGAAAATTTTGTGTCACATCAAAAACATCTAAAAAAATAAGGTTATCTAATTATTAGGATTAACTTAACTTGAATATTTTGATATATGTATATTTATTATTTCTTATAAACGTAAATAAGTATATACAGGGTGATTCAGACCACCCGTGCCACCCATTTATCTCGAGAACGCATTATCGTACATGGCCGAAATAAAAAATTTTGTTACTAAAGTGAACCTAAAGAATCCATTGATGAACTTATTTTTTTCCGGAACAACCCGGAACTATCCGGAACTAGAGGTAACTTTCATTTTATAAATGGCAAAATAGGTCGAGTTTGCTATGGTTTGATAGGGCTTCAAAAACAAATAACTTTTATAAAAATATTTTTTTAATATTTTCCATAGTTTAGAATTTATTCGATAAACAAAAAAAAATTGTTAAAAAAAGTAAATAAAAATTATTGCATATTTTGTAGAATTTTGTTTAAGTATGGACAAGTATGATATTTAAAGTTGGTAAAATATTAGAATTTGTAGAAAGAGTTTATAAATTTATAAAATTCTTCAAAATATGCAATAATTTTTATTTACCTTTATTAACAATTTTTTTTGTTTTTCGAATAAATTCTAAACTATGGAAAATATTAAAAAAAATATTTTTATAAAAGTTGTTTGTTCTTAAAAGACCTATCAAACCATTATATTTTTCCGGAACTATCTGGAAACGGACATCACTTTGATTTTTTAAATTGCAACGTAGGTCGAGTTTGGTGTGGTTTGATAGGTCTTTTCAAAATAAACAACTTTTATTAAAATATTTTTTAATATTTTCCATACTTTAGAATTTATTAGAAAAACAAAAAAAATGTTAAAAAAAGTAAATAATAATTATTGCATATTTTGAAGAATTTTGTTGAAATATGGACAAGTATGATATTTAAAGATGGTAAAACATTAGAATTTGTAGAAAGAGTCTATAAATTTATAAAATTCTTCAAAATATGCAATAATTTTTATTCACTTTTTTTAACATTTTTTTTTTGTTTTTCGAATAAATTCTAAACTATGGAAAATATTAATAAAATATTTTAATAAAAGTTATTTGTTTTTGAAAGACCTATCAAACCATACCAAAATCGACCTATGTTGCCATTTAAAAAATCAAAGTTACCTCCGGTTCCGGATAGTTCCGGGTTGTTCCGGAAAAAAATAAGTTCACCAATGGATTCTTTAGGTTCACTTTGGTTATTAAGTTTTTTATTTTAGTGATGTGCGATAACGCGTTCACGACATAAATGGGTGGCACGGGTGGTCTGAATCACCCTGTATATACATGAAGATATTTTTGTTAAAGCAAATTGCAACCTGGAATTAATCATCCATAGTATCTAAAGTACGAAAGTAGCCAACTAAAATGTTCATACTCGTACATAAGTGGGCTCTCAAAGTCGGAAGGCTTTTATGTATGAAGAACCACATTTGTAGGTGTTGTGAAGGGTAGCTGAGTATCACCGAAGAACAGATGCATGTAGAATTTGCAACCTTATTTAGAAATACTAGGGTCCATGGGGCCTCGTGCTCCACGTGTGCCATATGCATCTGAAAATAACATAACCCATTTCATCCATCTGCGCCTTCAATAATTCAAAACCAAATATAACTTTTCAGAAATCGGCAAAACACAGATGCCCACGAGCCCAAAGCAGATGGTAAATATTTTCTTCCTCTTACATAAGCAAATTGGATAATGTTTGAGTTATACATAAATTATTTGTACATTTTTCAAGGAAATGTAAACTAAATCTACGTATAATATAGATGAATTAGCCACTTATTTCATTTATTAAAATAATTAGGTACTTACTATAAGAAAGTTGAAAACAAAATAAAACACAAATTCAAAAATATTTAATTTTAATACAATTATTTTAAAATTATAATTTAGTATTAATCAAGAAATTGAAAATTCTCGATTTTACATATTTATGATAAACTACACCCATATAAATTTAGATCAGATTGTACCTATATGAAAATGTATTTTTTCAAATTCTGGAATATCGCTAATTAAGCTCTTAGAAAAATTTACTGGGTATCTTTTAAACGGAAATTTGATAAAAGGGCATTTTTCATAGTCCTTATATAATAAATATTTAATGAGGTGCATTTTATATTGTTATGACCTTGACTTAATTCCTTTCCTGCGGTATAATCTTGGCCGAACAGGTGTCTTCCTGTCCCAGAAGAAAAGATTGCAAGCACAAAAAGCTCAAAGCCGAGCTAAAAGCTTTACCAAGCTTTTTTAAGGGGAAGATTCTGTATTATTAACAGGTTTACATAGTAAAAATAAAAACATGTTGTAAAGTACTTTGAGTAATTTAAAAAGTACTTAGATTTAAAAAAAAATTGCCATTTTCTTGAAACATTTATTTATATCCAAAAAAAAAATAATTAATGATGGTGGCATAATTATTTTTTATTAATTATTGTATTGAAATTTTAATTTTTTATTTCTTAATATTGTATGTGTATGTAGGTGTAAAGTTAAGTCGTTTATTTTATTACACACGTGCAGGTTTATAGTTGCCAATAAATCAAGAAACAAATAAACCCTCACATTATACTTATCACGTATGCAAGCTAAACAAACGGCTTCTTTTTAAATTTGGTCTTTCTACCGTAACGTCTCAAAACGAAAACGCAGAAAGCAGGTGCACTTATGAGGAAAATCTGAGCACGTCTATTTAACGCACCGTGGGCCTTAAGGCCTGTTCTTAACCGACCTTATGGTGGGTTGTGAGTTACTTGTTTCTATTTCGGAGGTAAATGGTGCGATAAAACAATAAGGCGGCAGATGGCTTCAATTCTGGCCATAAGCAACCACAAGAAATGATTAGTTATTTTAAGTTTATTCGCTTCAATGGACCTCAAGAAGTTTTTTGTATAAAATTTTAATTTTTAAACAACCGTATCCGGTTTGGAAACTATCAAAGGCTTTTTCAAGATTCCATAAATTAGAGTAAATAAGTTAAATTACCGAAAATTTATTTGCTCATTACAAGAAGTGGGCAAAATACTTCTTTTAATTATTTGAAATAAAAAATACAAAATACTTTAATTTTTAGATTTATTTGAAATACTTTTACCAAAATACTTAGTTATACTTTCTAATTCACTTTGTAATTGAAATACTTTATTTGAAATTCTTTTTTATTTGAAATAAAAATGAAGGTTAAATTTAATGTAAAATAACATTTAATTGGTGCCATTCTGAACAAAAATGTTGGTAACAGAGCTGTTAATTTCAAATGTCGTCATATTATATAAAAAAATGCTATTTTGAATACTTATTTACTCATTTACTGTAAGTTAACACCGATGTAAAGTAACATTTTCGGTGTTAAAATAACGTCGATCAAAACAATAAATAGTTGACAATAATTAATAAATTTAAAATGCAATAAGTACGAAAATTCTAACAATTTGTCATAATATGAATACACTAAAGATTAAATATCTATAAAAGGTTGGATCAAAATGTGTAATACAAAAGATTGATTTTAAAAACCTAAAAAGTAATTGAAATACAATTTGGTACTTGCAAATATAAAATACAAAATACTTTTTAGGAAATTTGTTTAAATACAAAATATTAAAAGTATTTCAAATACTATTTCAATTACTTTTATTTCAAATACTACCCACCTCTGCTCATTACACAAAAGTTCTTTTTAGTAACAAGTTTAAGTATGATTGTCATTAAACAGTTTTCAAAAATCATGTAGTTTAAAGTCTACTTAAAAAATTCAGAAGTATAGAAACTTCCAATCTTGTAAGTCAAAACTACATAATCAAAATAACAAAAGAAAATCATTTGATCACATGCAGGATCGCAAAAAGGGTGGGGCGAAGGGGACGGCCGGTCCGGGCGTCAATTCTCGAAATTTTGGCTACCGAAATATAAAATTTGTAAAAAAATGGTGACCATATGATGTAAAGTAGGCATTATTTTTAGTCACCTAATTTCACCTAGAAAGCGCCCATGCACTAACTTTTATCTATAGAGTATCAAATGACATTATTTGCTATATGCATGTCACCAAAAATAATTTTCGGATTGGAGAATTTAACTATTCTCAAAAACTTCAGAAGACTTTGAATTTCTTTCTGGTAACTCTAGCACCATGTCAAAATCAGATTTAAAAAATGTAGTTCAAAGTACAGCCATACCAACCAAAAAAAGCAAAATCGGTTAATTCAAGATATTTGTTTGTTGGGAAGTTGCCTATCGCATTTTCTTAACAATTCCCGTTACTTCATGTTAACGATCTTTTAGCAAATTGAAAAATTATATTTACGGAATTTCGATGGGGCAGGAACAAATATCGAATTTAGCGACAATTCTATGGAAATAACTATTGCAAAAAACTTAAACTATGAATATAATATAATTAATTTCTTGAAGGCAAGAAAAGTAATATTTTAAATTTTGTTATTGGATACATACAGGGTGCGGAAAAAGTCCTGCATAATGGCTATAACTTTTTTAATATTGGTTTGATTAAAAAATGTTTCTTTGGACTAGTCCTACTTTTCCTTATTACGGCCTTGATCAAATCATAATCATGTTTTTTGGACAATGAATTAGAAATTAAAGTTAAATCTTATTCAGTGTAATAATGTTGCTTATAATATTATTATTATAAGGTTAATTTGTAGAAGGAACATTTTCAGTTATCAAGATATCATCAAGATGACAATTAACAACTTTATATTTCTTGAGGAAATTACTTTTATTATGTATTACCTGTGTTGTATTTGGGTATTACTTTTACTAACAAATATGTATTCATAATTGAAAAAAAAAATCGTTTAAAATCAGAAATTTAAAAAATGTGTTTTTTCTTATCTTGTTTGTATTAATGTGCGTTATGGATGATGATTATAACCGTCATCGGAGTTGAAGCGTGACCGCACTCGCCTGTACTTTACCGGTAAAATTCACATCCTGCCTATAATCGTGGACGCGAAAAGTGCATTATAATCACACGCTAAAAAAGGCGTTTCATTAAATTGGTGTTTACTGAGAACACCAATAAAACCCATAGGAAGTGATACGTCCCTAAAAACAAATACTAATAAATTTTAATTGGTTAACGAACTTTCTAATTCACATGAAGTCTAGCAACAAAAATAAGACCCAGTTTCAACACTACTTCTTAAATCCCCAAGAGACAAGAGACGCTTAATTTTTTTAAGTGACAGATTTTCTATTGTATTTCTGTAAGATTTTGAATATCAATTAGGTTTTTAGGAAAAGTGTGCACCAATTGTACATTGACCCCAACCATAATTAATGCGCAGAAAAATAAACGAGTTTAAAACTATGCAATAATGAACAACCACGTTAATATGGGTAATTGGTATATAGATATTTAATTACATGTATTACAGAGTTACAGAACCACTTTTTCCTAAAATTTATTAGATTTTGAAAAAGATACTATAGTTTTCGCATATTGAAAAAAAATCAACTTTTTGACAAACTCACAAAAACTGAAGAACTTTTCTTTAGATGGAATAAATGCATCTAATCTAATCTTCTTTTCATTTATTATTGAACTTGTTTATTAGGGACTAATACCCAGATTTTGGTCAAATCATTTAAGTTTAAAGGCCTTTAAATTTAAATTTGTTATATGGGTTGTAATGGACAATTTCCATGGATACATTGTTTGTTTTAAATTAAAGGCCTTTAATTCTGACCAGAATCTGCCCATAAGAGTATAATATTGAATAATTCACGTCCTATTTTCAACGGCATGGTTCCCATATTTCACTGTACTAAATTCTATCAGGGGCGTTATGCTTGAATCACACGACAACATGTCGTATTCGACTTGACAAGGATGCTCTCTTATTTTTGGATTTGGATGATAGGATAGAATGATAGAAGTCGTATACGACAACGTGTCGAGTGGTTCGAGCAATTTTTCCGTTTTCGAGAAATCTTCTATTTATAAATTATAACATTATGGAAAAGAATTGACGGTTTCCTCTAAGATCGGGTAAAAGCAATAGCTTTTTCTAGAATAAAGAAATAAGACTTATTTGGGGCAATTCAAAACAATTTGTATTTTTATTTATTAATACTGAGATTTTTGCTGGAAACTTAAATCAGGGTCACCCTGTATAAGGTTGTTTATACAGGGGGTAACAAAAGAATAGAATATTCTATTTATTTTCTTATTTTGAAGAGTTACAAAAAAAAGTTTAAGACAAAAGTTTTTTGATTTTCTTCGGTGCATATTTTGACATATTTTGTTTTTTCACATTTCTTTTTGTTTCTTTGCTATGGCAACCAACTTTTTTTTAAGTAGCAACTATATATTTTTTTTTCGCTGTTTTATCCCAACAAAATAATTAAAAATAAAAAAAAAATTTCAATATTGATTCGTCCCAGATTATAATTTTTAAAATTTGATTCGGGATAGGGGACTGGTTTACCAAGAAAAACTACTTTTAGCATATTCATTGTTTAATGAATATTTTTATGCTAATGTTGACTACGAAAAGCACAATATTAATTGAGCTCTGATGATGACAATAATATAATTATCGAAACCGGTCAGCGAAGTTATAAAAGTTGTTTTTCTTGATAAACCAGTCCCCTATCCCGAGTCAAATTTTAAAAATAAAATAATATATACAGGGTGATACAGACCACCAAATATTTTTTTAATATTTTCCATAGTTTAGAATTTATTCGAAAAACAAAAACAAAATTGTTAAAAATAGTAAATAAAAATTATTGCATATTCTGAAGAATTTTATAAATTTATAAACTCTTTCTACAAATTCTAATGTTTTACCAACTTTAAATATCATACTTGTCCATATTTCAACAAAATTCTTCAAAATATGCAATAATTATTATTTACTTTTTTTAACATTTTTTTTATTTTTCTAATAAATTCTAAAGTATGGAAAATATTAAAAAAATATTTTAATAAAAGTTGTCTATTTTGAAAAGACCTATCAAACCACATCAAACTCGACCTATGTTGCAATTTAAAAAATCAAAGTGATATCCGGTTCCGGATAGTTCCGGGTTGTTCCAGAAAAATATAAGTTTGGTTTGATAGGTCTTTTAAGAACAAACAACTTTATAAAAATATTTTTTTAATATTTTACATAGTTTAGAGTTTATTCGAAAAACAAAAAAAAATTGTTAATAAAGGTAAATAAAAATTATTGCATATTTTGAAGAATTTTATAAATTTATAAACTCTTTCTACAAATTCTAATATTTTTCCAACTTTAAATATCATACTTGTCCATACTCTACAAAATATGCAATAATTTTTATTTACTTTTTTTAACAATTTTTTTTTGTTTATCGAATAAATTCTAAACTATGAAAAATATTAAAATATTTTAATAAAAGTTATTTGTTTTTGAAAGACCTATCAAACCATACCAAACTCAACCTATTTTGCCATTTAAAAAATGAAAGTTACCTCCGGTTCCGGATAGTTCCGGGTTGTTCCGAAAAAAAATAAGTTCACCAATGGATTCTTTAGGTTCACTTTGGTAACAAAATTTTGTATTTCGGCCATGTACGATAATGCGTTCTCGAGATAAATGGGTGGCACGGGTGGTCTGAATCACCCTGTATATTTTTAGAAACAAAACACAAAAAATAAAATTTTTAATGTTTATTTGGATCACTTGAAGGACCGAATAACTTCCGAAATGCGTAAACTACCTTATGACATGTTAGTAAGAACAATTGTAAATTTTAAACGCAGATTAGGTCATTGCCTGGCAGTAAATGGAAGTCAATTGGAAAATCTAATTTAATATTAATGTTAGCTAGTTATCAATGTAGTATTTAAAATTGTTTTGGGTTTAGATATTTGTATAAATATAAAATATTTTTTGTTTTTTTTTTAATTTTTAATTTTTTTTGTTGTGATAAAATAGCATCACGATATTCAGGAAAATATGCACTTTTTAAAAATCAAAAAAAAAATATATTGCTACTTAAAAAAACAAATTTGGTTGCCATAGCAAAAAAACAATAACAAATGTGAAAAATAAAATATGTCAAAATATGCATCAAAAAAATCAAAACACTTTTGTCTTAAAATTTTTTTGTAACTCTTCAAAATAAGAAAATAAATCGATTATTCCATACTTTTGTTACACCCTGTATGTATTTAATATGTTTAAATAGTTCTGGTCTTGATCCTTGGATAAAGACAAGAAACAAAATGTTCCTAGAATCATATTATACAGGAAGTCCCATTTTTTCCCGCAAAAAATTAGGTAGTAAATGCCTATGTGAACCAACATTTCCTATGAACTACACCGTTTCCAATTTTATTTCAGAAAAGATCAATTCAATTTCAGAAATCATCAAATGTAATTCAGAATAGTCAATTGTACTTCAGGAAGCATCAATTGTATTTCAGAAAGCATCAATTGTATTTCAGAATACACAATTTTATTTCAGAATAGTCAATTGTATTTCAGAAAAGATCAATTGTGTTTCAGAAAGTATCAATTGTATTTCAGAAAAATCAATTTAATTTTAGGATAAACCAATAATTGCAAAACATTGAGGTAGCCAAGAGTTTCCTCGGTGATTCTGCACGTAAACCACAAGAATTCATCAAAAATGTGCTTTGCCAATTTTTCATTACACCATTAACAATATTAGACTTAGGTCCTTATTCACCAATAAAATGTAATTGAAATAATCTGTTCTAAGATTAAAACAGTATTGTTTTGTTTGAAGACAACTTCGAAATTAAAAAAAGTCCCGCTTTTTGTCTTGATCATTTTTTTATTATTTGTCAAATTTGGTTTTGTTTCTTGTTGATAATGTTGTTATTAATAACTGTTTTTTTTTTAATAAGAACCCCCCCCCCCTCCCGTTGTCCCGCCTTAGCAAAATAAAAATCTGGCCACCTTAACTTAGAGACAATAATTATTCATGAAGCCAAACATATATATAACATTGGTCTTTGTTAAATAAGGACCTAAGCCTAATATCATTTCTGGTGTAATGCTAAATTGCCAAAGAATATTTTTAATCAATTGCATGTGCTGTTGTGGTTCACTTGCACAATCACCGCCAAAAACTTTCGAATTCCTCATTTTTTAACAAGTAATCCTTTCTAAAATTAGATTGATTTTTCTGCTTTCTGAAATATATTTGATCTTTTCTGAAATACAATTGATATTTTCTGAAATTGAATTGATATTTACTGAAATTGAATTGATATTTTCTGAAATTGAATTGATTATTCTGAAATACAATTGATGCTTTCTGGAACACAATTGACTATTCTGAAATCTAGTTGAACTTTTCTGAAGTACAATTTGAAAAGGTGTAGTACTTTTTTCGACTCCTTGAGAAGTTATATTTTTATTTCAAAATTCTATTTATTTCTACAACAAAAAATATTACAACCAGTATAATATGCATTTTAATATCAATTTTTTCATTTAGAATTTAGATGAAGTGTGGTATGATTTTTTTTTATAATTTATTTATGACCAAATTCAAAGTAGTGTCCCTTTATACAGTTTAGTCTCTATAAAGTGATCATCCCGTAACACGAACATCCTATAATGTGGACGAACTATTGCAATTCTTACATGTTTGAAAACATGCACAATAAAAAATAAAATGTGAAAAGGGGGAGGTAAAAACTAGATATGTGGTTATACTTCATTCCATATTTATATGTGATTTTCAGCCTTGTTAAAACATCAGTAATTGGGTGACAAAAACTTGTCCGTAACACTTGTATGTGTATTGTTTACACTAAACGTTATTGCTGCATGTTCGTATGATTTTACATTGGGCTTCAATGCAAAATATTAAAGATTTTGTGGATGGTTTACTTCTGTTAACATAGCTATAACCAACAGCCTTTTCTGTAAATGTTTAAAATGTTAAAAAAAACACTTTGTCAGCTATTTTTAAATTTATTTATAAAGTTATGCCAAATTCAGAAAAATTAGCTCTTTTAAATAGTGCAAATAAAACATACTAATGCTATTTAAAAAACAATAGTTGCGCTAGCAACAAAATAGAGAAGGATATGCAAAAACTAAAAACATCAAATGCACTGAAATTAAATAAAAGTTTTTTGTAAAAATGATGACTGACGAGCAATAATTGCTAACTTAATTTAACTTTTTCGGGCCGGATATGAGGTATGATACCGGCCCGGGAAAAATACCATCCTACCGGCCCTTTCTGGGCCAGAAAGCAAAAAAAATGTAAACTGCGGCCGCCGGCCCTGATGCAGCCGGTTGTATCCGAGCCTGGGATAGGCTGGGAAATTAAATTATGAAAGAGTCTTTATGGGAAATAGTACAAAAAGGGTTCCCAGGAATGTACTAAGGAGCTCTTCCGTCATTTATGGGACACCCTGTATAAGTACTTATAGGAGTTTCAAAATTTATGAACACTCATTTTTCTGTTAATACAGTAGGATCCCCCAGTAAACTGGAATTTCCACCTAATTTAAATAACGTAAATTGAATCAAATCAGCGACGCTAAATTTTCCAACCCATGCTGGAGGGTTGTAGTAGGGACTACTATTAATTCAACTCTCCAGCATGGGTAAGAACATTCAGCGTCGCTAATTTAATGCTATGTCAGTTAGGTTGGAATTCGTGTTTGCTGGCTGATCCTACTATAGCACAAACATTAATTGCGAGGTCTGCTTTCAAAACCCACATTCTTCACCTTTTCCCAAAATTAAACTGCTTACCTTATCTTTCAGAAAATGTTGAAATCTCCAAGTTGGTACCAAAAAATTCGAGCAAAATCTTATTGTCCTTTGAAATTCTCCAGAAGAACCAGTGCTTTTGGTAATAACTGTATTACAAGCTAAAAACGTTGTATGTTCACGTTTTAGAATACTTGAATGTTTGATTGTTCATGTTTTCGAATATGCAGAAATTGAAATTGCTTGTTCACGTTTTGGAATGTTCACGACTACAATGTTTTGTAAAAAACGTGTAAATAAACAAATAAAGTAATTTTTACCGATTCTCTAAAATAACTTCGGAAATAAATAATTTTCAATTATTTTATTTTTCTTAGGCATTGCTTTATTAACGTTTCACTTCTACTTCTAAATACGATAGATATATTATTTTAATTAATGTTGGAGGTTTGTTGTAGTCAAGATTTTCCATTTTTCCAAGTGGAAAATGGAACATTTTAGCTACAACAAACCTCCAAGATTAATTAATTTTAATATGTTCCTCCACACCGATTCAACGATTTGTAGATATTATTTTGCTACAACAAAAAATCAAATTATACGTTGAATTAATTAGACTTAAGCAAAATTCAAATTAAAACATAAACAATGCGCACAGTGCATGCTCACAGCATGAAATTTATGTTAAATATGCACATACTCGGTGAAATTAGGCTGTATCCACCATGCAACATTTTTATTCATACATGGGACAGGTAGAATAAATTAGTTAAATCTTCGGAAAATACAGCAAATTATAACGAGAGGGGTTTAAACTTTCCCACCGTTTATATTACCATCTTCTCACTCTCGTTACATCTGAGTTAACTTTAAATTTATACTACATCCTGTTTCTAATAGTCTATTTTAGATTAAATAGATTGGGGGCGAAACAATTAATAACATTTATAACGTCTAATTGTGAGAAATTTATTTTATATTATTTACATGTTTATGTCATTTACAGATCGTTTGTCGAGTATAATTGTTGAAAACTAACAATAAAGATTTAAAACCATACAGCATACCTATTACATTAAAAAAAATAATGAATCTGTATTGTCTAACTGGTCATTATTATCTCAACGCTAATTTTTTCTCTATTTTAATTGAACCAATTAAATGTCAAAATTTTAAGTTTGTTTTTTTATCAAATGAAAAACGTTTGAATTTTAAAAAGTAAGTTCATTAAATATTTAGCTTATTGATAATTTTCATTTTACTCTATAATTTTAAATGGAATAGAAAATATAGAAAAAACAACATTGTGATTGATTAAGTGCACCTAGTTTTTTATGTAAACTCACACAGGAAATCTGAAGCCTTACACGCATAAAACTAGACGGGAAACGCATCCAGTGTAGGTGTGGATCACATGTGTGCATAAGATTTCCGGTCTACGTACGACAGGATGCGTGGCTTCTTTTCCTACCTTAGCACAGGCGAAATCACAGAAGATTGCGGTTTCACCGCAGGACCATCAAGAAAAAGCCACCATCTTCCTGTTTTTTTATTTGCCAAGATTAATTTCACATCTAATTTTAGCAACGAATGCAGAAGGGGAGTAAATTGACATGTTTTCTTCATAATATACAATGTATGTGAATATAATTTTGCAGTGGTTACATTTTTAAATAAATTTCACAATTTTTGAAGTTAATAAAATTTTATTTAGTTCAACCAGAAAAAATCAATTTCTACATTATTTACTACATATTTAGGGTTCTGAGTCCTTGGACAAAAATTTAAGAAAAAAGGGATCTATTATTTTCATACATTTTATATTTTAGTAAATATTAGTTATTCGTGAACCAGTAGTTGAGCTTTTCGACACAAAAATGTAAAAAAATAACGACAACCAACAGTAGCAAGTAGCACCGACAATAGCCAACAGATAGCACCATATATCCAAAGATTTTTTTTACCAAAACAATCCCTATTTTTACATTTTTGTGTCGAAATGTTCAAGAACTGGTTCATGGTCATCTACTGTTTTTTTTTAATTTTAATCAAAAGTATAGAGAACTAATTTTAAATTTATTTTACTTGAAGTTTATCGATAGGATTGGCTTCTGTTAGAGCTCTTTAATATTCATAAAAAGTTAATAATCCATGTGGCCGAACTTAACGTTGTAGAATTGCTTGTAACTCAAGAACACAACGACTTTTATAAAGAATGATTTCTGCAAAAGTTTACTCAAATTAATCGTAGAATCCAAAAATTCATATACAGGGTGTTGAATTAAAAAACGAAAGGTTCAGTATCACTAATAAAGAAAGCGGCACACTTTAGGTACAAAAATTCCAAAATTTTCAGTGACTACATTGAGTTTAGCAATTTGCGTTCTCAGTGTAAAGTAATGACTGAGGAATGCTATAACGAATATATCGCCTCAACAGAAGCCTCATTGCAATTTAATTTAAAAGGATTCTAGAACTTTGTTAATGTACAACGTAAGGACAATTCTATCCCCGAAGAAATGTATCTCAATGATGTCATGGCGGTTGGAGGTCAAGCGATTTTTAACTTATTTGGTAAATTCTTTGCTTCGGTGTATGTAGTTGATCACTCTCTTGTTGCTCCTAAATTTGTATTTAACAACACTGTTAATATTGGTACTTGTTCCTTTGAAATCGATGATATATTCGTCAAGTTTAATTCACTTGAAGCTAAAACTAGTTCTGGTTCTGATGGAATTCCACCTATATTCCTGAAAAATTGTACGACTTCTATGGCCTATCCATTACTAATTCTTTTTAATTATTTCTTAAATTCGGGGGTATTTCCTAAGCTTTGGAAAAAGAGTTTTATAACGCCAATTTTCAAAAGCGGTGATAAGGCTGATATTACCAAATATAGGCCTATCAGCATCTTAAGTTCCATACCTAAAATCTATGAAAGTACCTTAGTAGATAAAATAACACCTCTATTCAGTGATATAATTGTGAATCAACAGCACGGTTTCTGCCTTGGGAAGTATTTCGGATTCTCTAGAGAGCGTTGGGCAGACTGATGCCCTTTTTACGGACTTCGCCAAGGCCTTTGATAAGGTATCTCACTCCATTTTGATTTCCAAGTTAAGTTCTATTGGCTTTCATGGAAGAATGCTTTCTCTATTATCAAGTTATCTTAAATGTAGAACACAGAGTGTTAAGTTAAAAGGATTTTTGTCGGCTGAAATTGAGGTTACTTCGGAAGTTCCCCAGGGTAGTCACATTGGTCCACTTTTATTTAATATTTATATACTGCTTTGAAAATTCGAACATTCTATTCGCTGATGATTTAAAAATCTATCGCTCAATAAGGAACTTCCACGATTGGTTCCTACTTCAGTGCGAATTGGATTCATTTTGCCATTGGTGCAGTATTAACAGAATGAATTTAAATTTGGATAAATGCAAATCAATAACTTTTAGTAGGAGTAAGGCTCCTATTCAATTCGTTTATAAACTTGTAACAGAGTTTGAAATCCATGCCAACTATAAAAGACTTAGGAATAATTTTAGACCAAAAGCTGACTTTTTCTGAGCATTATAGTGTTCTAACTAACAAGGCTTTTAAAGCGTTAGGATTTTTGAAACGCCCAACAGGAGACTTTACCAACATAGATGCAATCAAAACAATTTACTTCTCCTTGTGTCGTAGTATATTGGAATACGCCTCTACTATCTGGTCGCCATACTATGCATCACATATACTCACTTGAGAGGGTACAGAACAAGTTTTTACGCTATATTGCATTCAAAGCAAGCATTTCGATCACTGAATCTAGAAATATCTTTTCCATTGTTTCTCTTGAAGAACGTAGGGTTTTTGCCGACATACGGTTTTTACATAAATTACTCAACTCTTATATCCACTGTCCTGAGTTGTTATCTCAAATTGGAATACATATTCCTCCTCGATTAACTAGGCAGAAACACTACTTTGTTCATAATACTTTACACCGAATTAACTACGGTGCTAATTCCCAACTGGCCAGAATTACATCTAACGCGAACAAAATCGATGTAGACTTTTTCAACATTTCAATTTATTCCCTCAAAAGTCATTTGCGTAACTCTCATGTTATATAAGATTTAGTTTAATGTTAAGTTTGAATTTGTATTATATTACTTTTAGTGTTGTGTTAACTTTTTTGTAATATAAATTGTCATTGTCACTGTAAACTCGTCATATAACTATGTATTGTTATTATGTAATTGGGCTAGCGCGTTTGAAATAAATAAATAAAACGAACACCTGTTTATTCCAAATCGCTTGTTTAAATAAATTTTTGTTTAAACTTTTATTTAAATTCAATACGGTTAAAAAAATATTTAGATGTTTCCGTTTTTTTTTTGGTGGACCCTGCATGCAAATCGACATTTTATTAAATATTTTACTATTTTTACTAGTACTCGATATGAAATCGTACTGTAGTTGCTAGTACTTGGTAGTTTCTCTTAAACGCCGGCGTATTTTATCGAATTCGTATAGAGTAATTTGAAGAATACTTTTTTGAAAAAAATGTATTGCTTAAAATTTTACCATTGTTTTTAACACCTTAACATTGAAGTGGACAAGTGGAAGTTATGTTCTCTGCAAAATTTGAATACTTTACTAGGTACCTACCGTTGTGAAATAAATTTCCAAAAACCTCTTCTTTGTCAGCACCTTTAACGAGCTTCAGCTTCCTTACTTAGGAGTATAAATCGGACATATGTTTATAAGAACTACTTTCATTATTTTGGTGTCCTGCGTCCTGTGTCCTCTACGCAAAAAATCAACTTTGTAACTTTCTTTATAAGAGAGTTACAGCCCTTTGAAGATTCTGCCAGAAATTGAGTTTTATTGTGTAAACGGTGCAGGGTGCATCCGATCGAATTTTATCTTCACCCCCTTTCAAAATTAATGGTCAGAAGCAGGGCCGCCGCTAGGCACAGGCAAAGCAGGGCCTGCCTCAGTAGCTTGAAAATGACTCAAGTCTAAAGACTGCTGGGGAGATGTAGTAGGATCCCAACAACTCTCTCCAAAGAGCACAATGAGTCACAATGAGTCAAGATCGTTTATCTGCCTTGGCCATTTTGTCTATTGATAATGATATTTCTGGGCAAAAGTGACATAATAGCTGATTTTACCAAAGCCAGAAAAAAATTGAATCTGCATCTTTTATTATTTACGTTAATCATACAGGGTGCGAGAAAAGTCCTGCAAAATGGTTATCACTTTTTTTAACATTGGTTAGATCAAAAAAAAATTTATATGAATGTTGTAAGATTCAAAAATTAATATACAGGGTGTCCCATTTGACGTTGGACTCTATGGGTATCTTTGTGATTATTGGAGATAGAAAGTCGGTTAAATGGACAAAGTAGTAGAGATTTTTTCGAATATTGATAATTCATTTACAAAAAATTTGAATATCGCATCGTTCCAACGCTATCTTTATTTTCTGTGGTACCAAAAAAGTTTTTTTAACATAATACAGACAATTTTTTGTGTACAATGCAGTAAAATAAATGAATATTTTTTTTCGCTAACGGATTGACTGGAAATGAACCAAACTTATTTTTTTTCTTATGGCAGCCATATTGGATTTACACATATTCGGAATTAGTGTATTTTTCTGAGTAATTTGATATATCATATGTAATATTTTAAGAAAAATAGATTAATTTTATTTTACTAACCAAAAATGGCCTTGAATAGATGTAAACTGTCAATACATATGTGTTAAGATTTATTTTAAATTTAATATTTTAAATAGTTACATTTATGTTATTGACAATTTACATCTCTTAAAGTCCAATGTTAGTTTGTAAAATTAAATAATTTTATTTTTTTTTTAAATATGACATATGGTATACCAAATTACTCAGAAAAAAATACTGATTCCGAATATGTGTAAATCCAATATGGCTGCCATAAGAAAAAAATAAGTTTGGTTCATTTCCGGTCAATCCGTTAGCGAAAAAAAATATTCATTTATTTTACTCCATTGTACACAAAAAATTGTCTGTATTATGTTAAAAAACTTTTTTGCTACCACAGAAAATAAAAAAGTTATAGCCATATTTTAAAAATCGCATTTTCATAGCGTTGGAACGATGCGATATTCAAATTCTTTGTAAATGAATTATTAATATTCGAAAAAATCTCTACTACTTTGTCCATTTAACCAACTTTCTATCTCGAATAATAACAAAGATACCCATAGAGTCCAACGTCAAATGGGACACCCTGTATATATCTGAGACCTTGCTTTTGTTTTTCTACATCACGTGACTGGGATAAGACTATTTACTTTGAAAGCTCAAATGGAATAGTTCATTTTTTTTAAATTCGAATCTACCTAATTTCTTGAATGTTTTTCAATTTTCTTTTATTTTTTATTTTATCAATTTTATGATTAATTGATTGATTCATAAAGAACTCTTTCTCTGACTCTTCCATTTAAGATTTTAAACTTGATAATCTTATCTCAGTCACGTGATGTAGAAAAACGAAAGGTCAAAAGTCACAGATAAATGTCAATTTTAAAACCAATATTAAAAAAGTTATGGCCAATAAATAGGAGATTTCCCGCACCCTGTACATTCTTTTACGTTATATTTTAATTTTTGCAGATACTTATTTGTTATTTGTGTATGTTAGACTGATTGTTTTTGTTTATTGTTATATTAAAACAAAACCGAGTATGTTGCTTGTTTATTCATATTATCATATAATTTTAAATGTTTAAAAAATAAAATATTCTGTTATTTATTAACAATTTTCATTAACAATGCGATATTTTTCGCCAAATCATTGCCTTCATCAGGCAAAGATGTTGAATGTTGATAAAAATAGAGAAATGGTAAGAAAAAACAAGCCAAGTATAAAAACAACCAATAAAAATTCTAAATCATCACAAGAATTTTTACTTTATTTAATATAATTTTAAGTAAATATATTTACAAGATCAAACGAACTTACCTAGGAAGGAAGTTCGATCTTGATTATGTTTGTGTCCTGCTCGATGTATCTCTTATAATTGATAATTGTAGTACTCCCATACTCTGTGTCAGGTATCACAACTTGATTTAAAAACTCAAATTTTCAATCTAGTATGTTGCTCGCATATCTTTCGTTATTCCTTTAAAGCTTCTTGATTCTTGACGCATGGGACCTGGGATATTGGGGGGGCGCGATACATCGAGCAGGACACAAACATAATCAAGATCGAACTTCCTTCCTAGGTAAGTTCGTTTGATCTTGTAATTATGTATGTGTCCTGCTCGATGTATCTCTTATAATTGATAATTGTAGACTTTTAGAGCTCTTAAGCGTCAAGAATAGATTCGAATAAAATTACTGTAGTAATTTTTATTCGTATATTTAAAATACAATAGAAGATTCTTACATAAGAAGAAAACAGCATAAACTATTTTCAAAACCAATTGTAACAATCATTAAAACAAATTAAACACATCATTTGTAAAATTATCTTGAAATATAATAGGCAATATTATAGAAATTAGCAAAAAATAAAATAAATATGTCGGACTGTCCTTATTGTGGATTAAATTAATATTAACTCCTTGCAAATTTGCTTTTGAAGTTACTGCATATCGAGTAATATGCGCACTAAAAACTTATGTGTTTCATCCACCTTTTCCTAAAATTTCCTTAACCCATTTACTAATGGTTTGTTTGCTAACTGTTATATACGGTCTATTAACCGTTATAAACACGTGTTGAATCTCCCCCCTATATTCTTTAAATATTTCTAAATATTTCACCAAATGATATACAATACAAAAAATTGGAAGTATTATTGTTGGTTATATTTTATTGCGCCTGATGTTTTAATCCACTAGAATTCTAATAATCACCCCTTTTTGGACCATATTTTATATTTGCTATTGTTATTAAATGTTGAATCTGGACTCTTTGTACAGTGGCCAGTACCAACAAACTAACCAATTTTTTGAAAAGCATACTTATTGAAATTTTATTTGTAAATTCTGTAAAAGATAGAAAATCTATTATTTCTCGTGGAACCCAAGTTACTACATATTTTGGTTCAATATTCTATTATTGCATATACACTTAAAACCCCTCTTTAATATATGGGATCATTACTTTTTGAATTTTCACTAATTAAATTTATAGCTGCTCGATGACTTTAATATTCCATATGCAGCACAGTTTCATAAAATCATTAAAGATTTTATTATTATAATATGGTAAATTTCTCCATTAAATATACAAATTTTGTTGCATTACAAAACTCCCACCTTATAACTTTAAACTGGAGTTACATTGTTTAAGTTTATTTATATGTATACTTAAGGAAGCTACCAAAAGATTCCCTATTATAATCTCTGTACCACCAAGAGAAGTTGACTAGCCAAAGGATAATTCCTGCCAAAACATTGTCATTAGGTTCAAAAAAGATAGGTTTATCTTTAAGAAGAATTCTCAATAGTAGGCTTTGCCAAAAATATACTAACACGATTCCCCCCGCTTAATCATGTCCTATTTTATCTAATATCCTTAAATTTAAAGAAAAAACGATGGGAATACGTAAAATTGCTTGAGTCTAGATCTTGAATATAAGAATATAATTTATCGCATTTCCGAATAACTGAAGATGCAAATATATTTATATCCATTATCCCAAATTGCTTAGCAAAAATTTGAAAAATCCAATCTGATATTTCAATCTCCATATACAGAGATATCTTCCTAACCGATTCTTTATCAGCTTTATAATTATCTTTCTTTGAAATAAAATCCGCTTTTAGCTATATTTATAGTTCCTCTGAAAATTCCCAAATTTGCATAGCAATTTTATCTTATGGTTCCCATACAATTTATGTAAGAAACGGAAATAATGTTATCTAATCTTAATAAAATATTAATTTTGTACATTTTTGTACATTTTTAGAATAACTATACCTGTTCACAAATTGCCCCCCTACCTAATAAAGAGGCATCAGTATAAATAATTTTATCAAAATGATATTTCCCGAAATAACAATTATCTTTAACTATATTATTTGACCAACATTCAATATATGGTATTATTTCTTTTCTAAAAATCATTTTTAATCTATAATTGTTTTGATTGTATATTACAAGTTTTGCAATTTTTGAACCATAATATTTTTTCCTGAATTGTCGCAATTTTGCTCTGGAATGATAATACATTTTTACTGAATCTAAATTAAACACAAAAAACAAAATATGTTGTTTTAAAATATGACTAGACTTTTTTCATTAATGAAAAGTTCCAGATGTTCCAAAACAATTTTAGTTTTACACATATTTTTTTTTTAACAATCATCTATATCAATTGTAGCAAAATAAGATTTAAATTTTGTCAATCTCGTAAGAGTTTACCAACTCTAACTTCAAATGTTTGGTAATAAGAAATTTACTTAAGTCTTTATGATTTATAATAAATCTGAAAAAATTATCTTTTTTGGGTATTATAAAATTTTTGTAATGTATTGACCAAATGGTATTATTTCCTATAAATCATAGGTTTACATTTTCCTATTATTTTGTTCTTAAAAAACAACTTAATTTTGTCTTTAAAACAGACCATTGCTGTTCCTTTGGAACAACCCGTTTTATAACCTTTTTGGCAAACGGGGTTTTATAGCCCTTTACCATGACAAAATAATATTGTCATTATTTATTTATTTCTAAAAATATTTTAAGTGGCCAGGACTATTTCTCACCTTTAGTGACGACGCCGACGTTGGGGTTGAGCTTTCGTTAATGTATGTCCTCCCTGGTACTGCATTGTCGTATAAGTTGACATCTTTGGATAATAATTTCTCCGGACTTTTTGTCCACTCAACTTGTGAATCTTCGGACTACTTGTTGATGAACGATTGAAGTTTAAATTATTTGTAACTTTTGACAATCCCTCTATACAGTTTGTTTTTGGAGTACGTTTTAACTGCTCTGACAAACGCTGAATCGCCATTGCCGATTATAAACGATCCTCCAAAAACATGTGAACATATGTCAGTTTTCTCCAAAGTTTCCTTAATATTTTTATTTAATAAAGATATTGCCAAAAATGATCTTATCTCAGACAATCTTCCAACATCTACATTCTATGTTATATTTAATGGCTTCTTTACATCCCCCACATCTTCTTTTTTAACCAAAATTGCAAGTGCTTGTCCAATATCCGCTAGTCCTATATCCATCCGAATCTGCAACTTTGATAATCTTTCTTTCTCTTTTACCTTGATGATTTAAAACTACAATTTCAGGATTTAACTTTGGAAGTTCCAAAGAAGAAAACTCAAACAAATCTATCTTAATATCACTTTTTGAATCAAAAGTCATTATCAACCTGAAATATTTCTTAATAGAAAAGAAAAGTGTTATAACTTCTTTATTTTAATTATTTATACTAATGTATAAACTGTGCATGTACATACATACATGCCTAAAAATATTTACAAGTAGATACTTGTGTAATCTCTGATCAAATAATCAATATTAAATCATATATTATTTTCCGTATTTCTTTAATACAGAAGGGCATTTACTTACATGCTTAGAAAGACATACTAACCATATTTATGGTTTGTATCATACGTATTTCTAGTCGTATAACATTGATACGAAATATTTATCCTAGCGGACTTTGTGCGTTATATAACATAAGACGATCCACCACTGTCAATAAAATTCTGCTTCTTATACCTACACATGTAGATATTTAACAGGCATGTACTTACATGCTTAGAAATACATACAAGCCATGCTTATGGTTTGTATCATACGTATTTCTAGTCGTATAACATTGATACGAAATATTTAGTGTGAATTTTCACACTGAAGGTATATTGTCAATAAATCTTGACGCACTTTTTGCATTATGTAACACAAGACCATCCTCCACTATCAATAAAATGGTGCTTCTTATACATACACTTGTAGATAATTAACATGCATGTACTTACATGCCAAGAAATACATACAAACCATGCTTATGGTTTGTATCATACGTATTTCTAGTCGTATAACATTGATACGAAATATTTAAGTGTGAATTTTCACACTGAAGGCATATTGTCAATAAATCTTGACCCACTTTGTGCGTTATGGAACATAAGACCATCCTCCACTATCAATATAATGGTGCTTCTTATACCTACACTTGTAGACATTTAACATGCATGTACTTACATGCTAAGAAATACATACAAACCATGCTTATGGTTTGTATCATACGTATTTCTAGTCGTATAACATTGATACGAAATATTTAACTGTGAATTTTCACATTGAAGGCATATTGTCAATAAATCTTGACGCACTTTGTGCGTTATGTAACATAAGACCATCCTCCACTGTCAATAAAATGGTGCTTCTTATACCTACACCTGTAGATTTTTAACATCCATGTACTTACATGCTTAGAAATACATATAAGCCATGCTTATGGTTTGTATCATACGTATTTCTATCCGTATAACATTGATACGGAACACTAACCATCGCCTATTCCCCATGAAATAGCATCAATTATGCGACTATAATTTTGACATTTGACAGTAGGTACTTGTATCAAACTTGAGCACCCACTTTTTCTATGCTTTTTCTTTTTAATATACTTCTCCAAACTACTCAGTTTACCTCAAATTGTTAAAATTTTTTACTCTCTTCTGATATGCGACTTGTGCCCTGACACAAAAACAGAAGAATAACGAAAGATATGCGAGCAACATACTAGATTGAAAATTTGAGTTTTTAAATCAAGTTGTGATACCTGACACAGAGTATGGGAGTACTACAATTATCAATTATAAGAGATACATCGAGCAGGACACATACATAATTTTCTATTTCTCATTTCTTCTGTTTATTTTTTTACAACATCTTTAGACATATAGACAATTCACAAAATTTAAAATTTATTATCTGTAAATCTAATAACAAAAGTTGCACAATCGGTGCCAACTGATAAGTCTATTTGGCAATTACTCTATTTCAATTATAACAATATATCATAAAAATCACGGTATTTTTTTTATTTATTTAATTTTTGAGGGGCGGCAAAAAGACTAGCAGCGCCGGCGGCCCTGTTTGGAAGAAACCAAGCAATCTAAAAAAATCATATAAAAAGTTCTAAAGTACATATGTAAAGATTTATACCAAATTTGAAAAGAATGTAAACCGTTTGGAAATAAATGCGTAAAATGATGTAAAATTTACTTTTTGGCAACACCTTCAAAGGGCTGTAACTTCCCTATAAAGAAAGTTTTACTAAGATGATATTTGCCAATCGTCTCATTTTAACCTCTAGTGTCACATGTCACCCCTTCAAAAGTTAACGGGTGAATCGAAAACACAAAACACCTTGCAAAAAAGGTAGTACCATTGTAGTACCGTAGTACCTTGGTATCCAGAAATGAATCTGTACATAGGCAACTATTCAGACCGTTTTCGGAGTTGCCTATTGTAGAAACATAATATAAATTGATTATTGTTATTACTGATACTGATACTGATACCATTTCTGTGCGTATACCAGTTTTAAGTAATCAATCATAAAAGATAAAAATATTAGATATAGATGAATATTTAGTATTTTTTTATATTGCTATGGTTTTATTCCAAAATTTATGCTGGGTAATTAGTAATTAGGAAGATGTGCTCAGACGTGTGTGGGTGGTTATAAAAAATGTCAGAAATAATACGTGGTGCGTGCTTACCATCGAATTATCCAGGTGCAAATGATAATATTCGTTTTCGCCTCACGGCTCGTGTCAAGGGTTTAGATCAGATGCACCACGTGTCATGATGCATAATATACACGCGCATTATTCAATTATAATTTTGATGACCATGCCTATAAATTTAGGGATCACCAACTCAGCTGTCAAAAGATTATAACGATACCATTAATCAGGGCCTGCATCGGGGGCAGTATGCCTCGCCCGCCTCACCTTAGCTAATTATTGTGAAATGGGTATGAGTTAATTTTGAAACATAACTGATGCCTTCAAAAATTTTAGTTCCTCGTGAATGTCCGTAGAATAAATAGTGATGCAATCGAATTATCTTTTCGAAGAAAATCAAAATTAGCCAATAAAGAATGGTGCTAAAAATGTATTCCCAATGGCCAATGGTTTCCTAAACTAATGTTCAAATTCTTCAAAAAAATCATTTGATCTATGGAAGTGGAGGGCCACCGATCGATTTCAAGTGGCCGATAAGTTTATTACCAATCCATTCATATTCCAAAATTTTCATAATACTGTAATCGGTGGACTTCCACATCTGATTAAAACGAATCAAAAAATTTAATTACTTTTTTTACGTTCTCGCAAAATACAAAATAATCGAATCTCTTCTAAATTTTCCAATTGGAACAATTAAAAAATATAAATCAAAAAAATAACCTCCAATTTTTCAATTTTATGTATTTTGCTAATTTGCTAACCTTCAACCATTTTAGCAAAATTACTTTTTTTTCATATTTAAAACCGACACTGAATATATTATTGTACAAACGAATATTTTTTTTTAAATAAACATGCCACATTTTAAACGAGGGACCAAAAACGAAAACAAACTTCGTTTGGTGTCTTACATTTTACCCAAATTTTTCGGTAAAATGAGATTATCCCAATTGTAGTCACCGATTTATAAATTATATTATAAAATTGATCATCTGCAAATTAATACTCTAACTTTGTCTTGCCATTTATCCTTTCTCAACTGACATATTTTGTAAGTAGAATAAAATAATAAAGTCAGGTGTGTAGAAAAGTCAAACAATTAATTTTCGGCTAAACAATAATTTTCCAACGATTTTTTTATTAACCCTTTTATTGTGGTTCGAAGTATTGTTTTGTAATGTAACAATAGAACAGCGAACAGCATGTCGATTATTGGTAATGGATATTGCACTGCTTTTACTTTTAGTTCGACAGCTGGTTTTTGGTTCAGTTAAACCACCCACGCGACCGCAATCAAAAAATTCAATGAACAAAACTATAATTCGCAGCTATTATGTCGTTCCATGTTTGAAATGACCCCTCGATGCACGTGCAAGCATTGCATGCAACGTTAATTATCATCATTATATTTTGATATGACCTTTCAATAAACAATAATGAAGTTTGAGGGTTGTGCGTATAATTCAGTTATGTTTTTCGTTTTAAAAACCAAAAAACCCTTATAAAACAAATTTTTCATCTTTTATTTTGAGTATTTGAAGGACATATGAAATAGACACTAATATAAGCTTAAAAACGTAGGATTCTAGTGCCTAGTCAATTAAATGATCAAAAAGTTTCCATTTTTTTAAGATTACATTACTACTTTCTTCAAATTTGATATTATAGGTCCTTAAAAAATTAAAGTTAATTATGTATGTATGTAGCTTGGAGCTTGGTTGTATTAAAAATATCTATGGTTGGATAAAGAGTTCCTTTTTGGAGCATTATTTTCAGAAACCTTAGCTCCTTAGCTGCATTTCCCCATACTATTATCCCATAATTTAGAATAGGTTGAACTAAACCGTAATAGATGGTTTTTAGGTCTGATATATCAAAAATGTTTCTAATTTTGTAAAAAGATAAGTATACTTTCTGATTTTCTTTACTATCTTCTCT
Organism: Stenus bimaculatus; assembly: GCA_963971135.1. Lineage (NCBI taxonomy): Eukaryota > Metazoa > Arthropoda > Insecta > Coleoptera > Staphylinidae > Stenus > Stenus bimaculatus. The sequence goes on along the minus strand of OZ020180.1, from coordinate 62,870,283 downwards.
ATATGACTATCCCATTTCAAGTGTTGGTCTACTGTTATTCCTAATTTCTTTTTTATAAAAAAATTCTTGTTTTCAGTTACAAATTATGTGATCGCAATTCTGGTTATAAATTTTTATTAGGGTTGTTAGTTTATTTATATTAATGTTTGGCTCCGAGTACAAAACGTCCGATTTCGGATTTAAAACACAAAAGAGGTTGTAACTCCGCTCCCTTAACAGATAGGTCCATCGTTTTCAGAATTCTGTCCCCTACAACATACTAAAATTCGGGGTGAATTTCGGACATTTAGGGGAGTGAAACCAAATGATCATTCGAGGTTGAATACCTTTTTTCGTGGTGATCCGATCGAAAAATTGTTTTTAAACTTTCGTTTTTAATTTTTTCCGCCCACCCTACCAAGTTTCAACTCCATACGCAAAAAAAAACGTTTTTTCCTCTTCCTTCGCTTTTACTCAAAAAATAAACTATAAAAATCCTTGTCGTTTGCCCAAATTGCAATAAAAATTACTTCAGAATATTTCCATAATTTTAGCTCTAAATTTTTCATCCATTAACATTTTTAAACTATGATTTATGATACATCCTGCATCCTATAATGATAATAAGATAATTGTGGAGAAAAACAATTTATAATTGAATATGAGTAACCAAACTAATGGAAATTTCCGATTTGAAAAATGAATAAATTGTGTTGTAAATATTTGTTTTAAACAAATCCATCTATAAATATCCAGAAATATTTCACAATTCTTCATATAATGTAAATAAAGCAAATACAAATTACAATAATTTCCTAAATGAAAAAAAAACTTTACTCTATTTTTAAAAATCTGGCAAGTCAGAATAATTTTTCTAACATTGAATCAATCAAAGTAGCTGTTTTAGAAGCCACTTCTACCATTAAAATTAGAAATAGACAAAACTCATGGATAAACAAAGAAATAATTGAGGCTACAAAAAAGAAAAAAAAAACTATAGGATCAGCATATTGAGCTTAAGACAAATTATACAAAATTTTAAAACATGAAAAAAATCTGGAGTATTCTAAATGACATTGTACATGGTAGAGCACTTTCTACTTCCAGTAATGACAATCTCATACACAAAATTAAAATAAATGATTCTCTTTTGTCAAACCCAATCAACATTGCTGATAATATAAACTCATATTTCTGTAACGTGGGGTCAAAATTATTAACAAATCTAAAATCCATACCAAATTTCAATTTCTTTCCAACTCTAGCTAACATTACTAATAATAACTCAATATACATACATATGTATAAACTGATAAAATCGAAGTAAATAACATAATCAATAAACTTAAAAATACCAATAGTGTCGGACCAGATAGAATTTCTGTCAAAGTAGTCAAAAATTTGAAAGATTTAATTAATAATATTATTAACGGAATTTTAGAATCGGGTTGTTTTCCAGTAACCGTAAAGGAAGCCTATGTTATATCTATCTACAAAGGTGGTAGCAAAATAGACATCAATAACTACCGACCTATTGCAATTGCCAATACCTTCTCTAAAATAATTGAGAAAGTGATAAAAAAAAGATTATCAAATTTTTTTGAGAAAAAAGGCTATAAATTAAATAATTACCAATATGGTTTCAAGGATAACATAGGCACCGAAAGTCCCTTATCTGATCTTGTGAATTTTGTTAATAGCAATTTGGATCGTGGAAAATATGCAGTAGCCGTTTCCCTTGATTTAAAAAAGGCATTTGACACGGTTGAGCATGAGACTCTTTTGACATTCCTGGAAGAGATGGGCATTAGGGGTGTATCCAATAATTTAATTAGATCGTTTCTTTACAATAGAAAAATTATGACCAAAATTAATAACACCTAAGACCTTAAGTAATCCAGAACTAGGGATCTGTTCTAGGACTCTTATTGTATACCCTATATGTTGAAAATATAAATAGGGCTAAATTATCTGGTAAAATTATCATCTATGCCGACGATACTATCCTGTTATATGCTAATAAAGACAAGAATGAACTTCAAACTGTAATTCAAGATGACTTACAAAAATTAAATAGCTGGCTTATTGGGAAGAGACTTACAGTAAATACGGATAAAAGTGTCATTATTACTTTTCAAGCAAAACATAAAGAAGCTCCAAATATAATGGTTCAATTCAACAACCAACCTGTACAGACAATAAAATTAAATACCTAGGCATGATTATTGATAATAAGCTAAACTAGAATCTGCATTTGAACAAAATAAAAAGTAAAATAAATTCTTTTTGTAGTTAGATATGAAGTATGAAAAAATGCTGTATAATGCTTATGTACTACCACATATTACCTATAACATCACTACCTGGCCACAAGCGCCTACCTGTTTCTTAAAGAGAACACAAAAAAAATTTTTGAAAATTATTCACTCGTTACCTTATCTTACAAACACTAATGAAAATGAAGTATATGAGTTAGCTGACACACTAAATTTAAAAGAGATCATTACAATAGACCTAATGACCTAAAAGAAATAAAGGATCCAAAGAAATTTGGTGTAAGGCTAAAAAAACTATATCGGACAAAAAGAAAAGATCTGTAATTCTTGTAATTTTTATGTATATTATCAACTCTAAATATTGTTATTTTCTTTTTTGGTTAAAAAGCGTATGTTACTGCTTATTTTAGATTTATACTTGTTAACTCTGTATCTGATAACCTCAATGTGTCTTTAATTATATTTTTTTAGGTATATGTACTCTTTAGTTCTTATAAAACTGTAAACACGTTTTTATACAATATGTTATAAGTTGTTAATTGTTAATTGTTAATTGTTAATTGTTAATTGTTAATTGTTAATTGTTAATTGTTAATTGTTAATTGTTAATTGTTAATTGTTAATTGTTAATTGTTAATTGTTAATTGTTAATTGTTAATTGTTAATTGTTAATTGTTAATTGTTAATTGTTAATTGTTAATTGTTAATTGTTAATTGTTAATTGTTAATTGTTAATTGTTAATTGTTAATTGTTAATTGTTAATTGTTAATTGTTAATTGTTAATTGTTAATTGTTAATTGTTAATTGTTAATTGTTAATTGTTAATTGTTAATTGTTAATTGTTAATTGTTAATTGTTAATTGTTAATTGTTAATTGTTAATTGTTAATTGTTAATTGTTAATTGTTAATTGTTAATTGTTAATTGTTAATTGTTAATTGTTAATTGTTAATTGTTAATTGTTAATTGTTAATTGTTAATTGTTAATTGTTAATTGTTAATTGTTAATTGTTAATTGTTAATTGTTAATTGTTAATTGTTAATTGTTAATTGTTAATTGTTAATTGTTAATTGTTAATTGTTAATTGTTAATTGTTAATTGTTAATTGTTAATTGTTAATTGTTAATTGTTAATTGTTAATTGTTAATTGTTAATTGTTAATTGTTAATTGTTAATTGTTTATTGTTAATTGTTAATTGTTAATTGTTAATTGTTAATTGTTAATTGTTAATTGTTAATTGTTAATTGTTAATTGTTAATTGTTAATTGTTAATTGTTAATTGTTAATTGTTAATTGTTAATTGTTAATTGTTAATTGTTAATTGTTAATTGTTAATTGTTAATTGTTAATTGTTAATTGTTAATTGTTTATTGTTTATTGTTAATTGTTAATTGTTAATTGTTAATTGTTAATTGTTAATTGTTAATTGTTAATTGTTAATTGTTTATTGTTTATTGTTAATTGTTAATTGTTAATTGTTAATTGTTAATTGTTAATTGTTAATTGTTAATTGTTAATTGTTAATTGTTAATTGTTAATTGTTAATTGTTAATTGTTAATTGTTAATTGTTAATTGTTAATTGTTAATTGTTAATTGTTAATTGTTAATTGTTAATTGTTAATTGTTAATTGTTAATTGTTAATTGTTAATTGTTAATTGTTAATTGTTAATTGTTAATTGTTAATTGTTTATGTTTATATATCATTTATTTTTATTGAGTTTTTTTTATTAATTAGGATTTCCTTATACCAGATTGTTTTTTTTTCTGTCTGGAATCCTAAGTTGACATTAAACAATGATTGTTGTATAAATGTTTATATTTTTGTACTGTATTGTTCTTTTTTCTGAATAAATAAATAAACTTAAAAAATAAATATTTTATTAATCTTTTTTTCAAGTACATACATAAACCAACAAGGGATAACTGGATTAATTTTAATTAATAATTTCCTGATATTGTTTTTAAAATCACTTTTCTTTTATAATTTCCCTACGTTACCTTTTTTACACTTTGTATATTGTACATCATATACGTTTTTCTGTAAATTTGAATTTAGTTTGCATTGACCTAAGCTATGCAATTAATTTTACACTCATGATAGTTGGGTTATAAGCTTATAAACCATTATTACTACTTACTGTTTTTAACCTGTCTTTTTTAAAAGTATTAATATACTATATACAAAAAAAGTTTAAAAAATAGAAAATTTTTATTGTATTATTTAATCATAATTGTAATAGTTGTTAACAATTTATTTAGATGGCGCAATCATGTGTACTTTGCACACGAAGATAAATAAGTTGCCTATTATTATTACAGTTTAAAACTTTCAGGAAGAAAAACTCCAAACAAAGATTAATTCAAAAATTAAATTTAAAATTTGAAATGAACTTACCTAAAATTTTGCCAATTAACAAGATGAACACAATCCTTCAAAGGATTTTAGATGTTATAAGATTTTATGGACATGTGTACTTTTTTCGATACACAGTATTTGTTATTTTCTTTTTGCTGGGCTGGATATTAATATATTCCTTAGAATTTTTTAAAGATCTCCCGTGTTACAAGATAATTTTAGTTAATTTCTAGGAAAAGAAATTTTTTGAACAAAAAATAATTATGGAGGTTGTCCCAAAAACTGGTGCATAGGCTCCCGCTATAAACTGTCTTCAATAATGATTCATACTACTGAAATGAATACATTGTGCTCCGCCGAAAAAACATCACGAATATTTTAACTGCACTAATTTTAGTTTTGAAAAAAACTGTTTTTTATAAGCAACACAATGAGAAATAACTTGAAAAAATACCCGAAGAAAAACTACTGAGAGACACTTTAGTTAAAGCCTCGTTTATATATACTTATATAAGTATGTATAAACAAGGGTTAAAGTAATAAAGCACATTTAAATTTGAATAAAAATTAACAGATACACCAACTTAGCAGGTCTAAAATCACAACAGAGTATGTTTGGTTGCATAGTTGTTGTATGAATCTTATTTGAGTGGTTCACTATATTATTGACAGGAACCTTTGGTACAGTACCGGAATAATATTTAAAAAAAGATCTATTCACTATTCACTATATGTATTTTTAAGATATTAACCAAAGAAGAAATTGGCAATTTGGCAACCATAAGCACATGCACAAGGTGCGGAGTGTATTAATAATTATTATTTTTAGTTTACCTTGATAGTTTTAACTAAATAATGTGACTTTTGATAAATTTTTCGTTAATTAAAATAACATCAGTCCCAGAGGTGGAAGTTTGTAACCCTATCGAGCTGATGTCAGTTTAGAGTTAGATATGTTCTATCCCACTCTTACTTACAAAACAATCCATATGAATAGAAGAGAGACAAAAAACCTGACATATTCCAATAAAGTAACTTGAAAAATCCTTATTTCGTACTGAGTTAAATAAATTACATAACATACTGTGTGGGATAAATTTTTTATACGTTAAAATCATCTTCCTAGACATCCGCGAAAATTTTTCCGTTGGAGATAATAACAAGAAATAGAAAATGCATCCCACTTCTCTGGAGCTTCTTTGGAAATTATGACCAAATAACTGATAATTAATTTCAATCCCTAGAGGGCGCGCGAGTTTGGGAGGAAAAATTGTAAAAAATCATGAAATCGAGCATTAGTTCTGCAGTCATAACTCAAGTTTCCTTCGTTAGATTTTCAATTTTTTTCAGATTTATAATCTAAATTGATTAGGCTACATCCTGCCAGAGAGTTACCTTCTGCAACGTAGCACAAAATTAATTTGAGGGGTCCAAAGTTAAGGTACTTTTAGGTCATTATATTTTTTTTGTAGATTCTACATTTTATTTCCTACTGCAAGGAATTAAAGAAATGACTTCTAAATCATCTACAAAAAAATTATACAAAAATGTTGTTCGTACTAGCTTTTATGACTGCAGAACTAAACCACTATATTTTCCGTTTAGGAAATTGCTCTTAACTTCGAGTCTTATATTTTCTCATAGAAATGGCATAAATGGATTTTTTTTAATATTTTCGTATTCTACCGAGAGTTCCTGAGAATATACCAAGAGCTTATGCGTCAGTTTTATTTTAAGTAAATTTTTTTATTTGATTTTAATTTATTTGTAAGTTTTCAGCTAATATTTTGAACATCCGATTCATAGCGGGATTTGAATTTTGCGTTTTTAGCTCTAATTTAAAGTAGAGGCTTTGAGCTATTTTTAAATTTTAACTATTTGGGGGGGGGGGGGGTGAGGGTTAATACGTTACGGGGGTATTGGGTATAATAAAATATGGAATATCCGGCCACAGGGCCTCCGCGTACATAAGATCCGCCCGAGTACATAATTACAAAATGCCGCCCCCCAGTGTAGTGCTGTACGAACTTCAAGTATTTGTAAGTTCGAAATTGCCATTCAAAAGTTCGAACTTCAAAATAGTTCGAACTTCAAAATAGTTCGAACCGTTCGAACATTAAGAAGAAGTTCGGAAAAAGTTCTAGTTCACAAAAAGTTCGGGTTCCGAAAAAGGTAGGGTTACGAAAAAGTTCGGGCGACTTATTTTTGAAATTGTCGACACAATGTCGCATTCAACATTAGAAGGACAGACTCTTAATTTTTCATGTAAATGACAAAGACAGAATGATGGAACTCGCATGCGACATCTTGTCGGGTGGTTCAAAAATAACCCCCCGGGTTCGAAAAAAAGTTTGGGATTTAGAAAAGAGTTTGGGTTTGAAAGAAGATTTAATTGCGCAATTTAAAATTTATGTGACATCATTGTATCACGCTCCCATGATATCATATTTTTTTAAGTAAAAAGCCATAATTTTAAGTAAATGAATTGAAAGGACGAAGGACATCTATTCTTGGATTTCATTGACTCATAAGTCATAACTCCAGTCGTACCGAATAAGATAAGGGCAATAAAAATAATCTTTTTTGTTATAGTTTCAGGGACGGTCCTAGCGGGGGGCGGCCCTTTTAGGGGGCGGCCAAAAGCATCCGTCAGGTCTTAAGAAGATAGTCGGCAAAATGTTGGAAAATAAGCGTACTTTTCACTAGTAAAAATTGATTTTTGGGCATTTGTAATCAAAAATTTAACAAAAACGATGCTTATTTCCCTTCAAATTGAATTTAGTTATAAAACGCGCCTACCCCCCTCATCCACCTGGGGCGGCGAAAAATGAACTACCCAGGACCATCCCTGTATACTTTAAGTAGTTTTGTAGGTTAAAGTCGCAATTTCAACCCTAACTTTTGGGATTCGAACATTACTAGGTGCTGAGGTGGAAGTCTGTAAGCTATACGATTGTTTTCGTACAACGAAAATATCGTTTGTTGAATATGTTGCTAAGGTGACGCATTTTGTCTTCTTTAAACAAATACAAAACGTGCATAAGGAAGGGTGATAGAAAATCGGTCACCAAGCAACTTAGTAAACAAACGATTTTTTTCGTTGTACGAAAACTATCGTATAGCTTTACAGACTTCCACCTCTGAGGTGGAAGTCTGTACAGCTATACGATAGTTTTCGTACAACGAAAAAACCGTTTGTTGACTAAGTTGCTTGGTAACAGATTTTCTATATCTCTTCCTTATGCACGTTTTGTATTCATTGAAAAAAGATAAAATCCGTCACCATAGCAACATATTCAACAATACGATATTTTCGTTGTACGAAAATAATCGTATAGCTTACAGACTTCCACCTCTGGTTCGGTGAAGAGCACTAGGGTCACTCTTAGTTTCAATTTTTTTTACGGTAAAAAATTAAACAAAATATGTACTCCTTTCTTAAAATGAGTGAGGAAAGCAAAAGCTGGTAGAAAACTATCCCAAAGATATATCTTATATTACCTCGTTTTCCTTCTTAAATCATAAATGTGAAATATTTTATTAAAAATTACTTAAAAGAAAAATTTTCGACTGTCGAAAGCTTTTCAGGTACAAATAACTGTGATACTTTAAAAATCTAAAAATTTTAAAAATTTAAAAACCTATTTTAACTAACCTAAGCTATGTATGTATGTAAAAGTAGATTAACTAGAAAAGTTACAAAAAATATTTCCAATATAATAATCAAATAATCTAAAGTGACAGCTTGAATCATCATTTGTTTAAAGAAGATCTGTCAAAAATTGTGTCCCAATTTGAGTTGCATTACATGGGTAACTTTGTTATTAATAAAGTTACAAATTCGGTTAAATAGGCACTGTTTTTCAGTTTTTTATAATTATCCAGATGTCTTTTCCAAATATTAAAAATTCCGAGCCATCCCGAAGATAAACGGAAAAAACCGAAAAATGCTATTTTTGAAAAAGTTGATTAACTAGAAAAGTTACAAAAAATATTTCCAATATAATAATCAAATAAAGTGACAGCTTGAATCATCATTTGTTTAAAGAAGATATGTCAAAAAGTTATGGCGTTTACTTAAATTAATTCAAATAATGTCAAATATTTCATAGTCTGTTACTTCAAACATGGATTGTAATACATTGTTAAAAGCAGAAAGAAAAATGCAATTTATTTGTGGAAAAATTTGGAATTTTGGATCTTTAATCTAATATGAGCCCATTTAAAATAAGAAAGTTGCTATTGATATCTTGAAACCGAGTTTGTTATATGTTTGTAAAAAACATATTTAGATTAGTGTTAACGAAACAAATACTTTCGTCCGATACATTTTTTTGTAACTTTTTTAGTTAGTGACATAATCGACTTTTTCAAAAATTGTATTTTTCGGTTTTTTTCGTTTATTATCGGAATGGCTCGGAATTTCTGATTATTTTAGAAAACCATCTAAATGAGTATAAAAAACTGCAAAACATTGCTCATTTAACCAAATCCGTAACTTTATTAATAACAAAGATGGCCATGCAATGCAACTCAAATTGGGAAACCCTGTATACAGGGTGTCCCAGACCACCAGTACCACCTCTTTATTTCGAGAACTCATTGTGGTATATTGATGATAAAATTAATTAATTTTAAATGTACTACAAAAGACCTAAAGAATCTTTTGGTATAATTCGTAATTTCCAAAACAAACCGGAAGTAACCGAAACCGGAAGTAACTTTTAATTTTAAATGGCAAGCTAGGTCTAGTATGGTATTGTTGGATAGGTCTTTTAAAAAGAAACAACTTCTATCAAAATATTTTTTTAATATCTTGCATAAATAACAAATTAGACGAAAAAAAAATATACAAATAAGTGACAAGTGGTATCTTAAATTATGGAAAAAATAAAACATTACCATCATCCGCAAAATCTTTTAAATGGAACCTCTTTTTTTCGCTTCATTCGTTAAAAATATTGATTTTTTTTTAAATTTCTTTGATTACTATTTAAAGAGAAATACATAACCTAAAGAAAGTTGATTATTTTTAACGAACGAAACGAAAAATGTAAAAAATACATGTTTCCATTTAAAAGATCAGTTTCCTCTGCCCACGCTCATTTTGGATGATGGTCGCGTTTTAATTTTTCCACAATTTAAGAAACAATTTGTTTGCATTTATTTCGAATGATATTTTTTTATATTTTGAAGTTCTATTTTTTTATGTTTTGAAGTTATATTTGTTATATTTTGAAGTGATATTTTTTTTTATTTTGAAGTTATTTTTAATAAATAAAAAATGTTTGCCCGTCTAAAGATTCTTCATGCCCGCCCTAACATTTGGTTCTGGCACTAGTTATGCTTTTATTACCAAAATTTAACTCATTTGCTCGAGCAAATCGCTTTCTTCTTAGTTCTGAAGTTGGTAAAAATAAAATAAAAAAGAACACAACCACTGATTACATAATTAAAAAATGAAAGTATATTAAGAAAAACAATTTACTACAAAATTTCATGGAAAAGTACTTAATTAAATAACAATATTTAAGCAATGAAAAGATTTTATTTTGACTTTGGCACTCAAATACCTTTTAAGGGTTCCCTAATCTTTGTTACCTGTTGTAATGTAATAAAAGCGTCGGATTGATTTGTCTCCAAGAAAATGTCGCGTCGTCTGACGTCTGCCATCTAGGCTTAAGCCAAAACATAGACATAGGTTTGGTACTCGTATTTATTAAAAATATAACAATACGATAATAAAAGCTCTTATAATGTGTTGACTTTTTTTATTAAATTCACATTCACTTTTATAAGTTATCAACACCTCAAAAAGATAAGTTTAAATAAGAAAACATATTTATTGAAAAATTTCAATATCACTTCCGGTTTCACCGGAAATTACATCAACTTCCTTATTTTAAACGCATTTTTTGTACATATAACATAGATAAGTTAAAATATAGGGTGTCTCACTCTGTTTCCAGCAAAAATTTTTTTAGATTATAAATGTCATTGTGAACAAGAAATATTCTATGAACGAATTTGTTTCGACTCCTTATGGTCAACTTCGTGGTTCACTTAGTTTAAAAACATTCAATAATGTTCAAAAAACAATTTGATTTAACCCTAAAAAATGATAATGAGAAAGAAAATTATACAGGGTGCCCCACAACGTTTATACAATTTTTTTATTCAAAATGAGACATACTACCTAAAATTTTGCTGGAAAATACTGGGACGCCCTGTATATTTATGGCAAAAAAAAATTTTAAATTTAAGAAAAATTGATTTTTTGGTAAAAAAAAATTAATTAATTAATTAAAACTACTCTTAAATGATACAGATACATAAAATAAAATGTAATTTATGGAATTCATTCGGCCGTTTTTAAGATATTAAAAATATTTAAAATGCGTTCCTTGCAAATATTTAATTTTTTAAATGGCATGATAGTAATGACACCCCCTATTTATCTATTTAATTTTTTCCCATGACACTCATACTCAACATGAAGCTATAAACCTCCAACAAAAATCCATTTCTTTTAAATCCAATTTTTTATAATGTATAGAAGATAATAGGGTGTTACATTTAAAATAAGAAAGGTCATGTCATTTGCGGTAAAACCGAAAGTGAAATTGGAATTTTTTTTGTTCAATAAATGTGTTTTTAAGCCCATACAAAATTCAAAAATTTTAATTTATTATATTCATAAAGAAATGACATACCGGGTGGAAATGAAACTAGGGCCACCCCTGGCATTTCTTTATTTATGAAAATAAAAAATTAGAATTTTAGTATCTTATATGATCTAAGAAAACAAATTTTATGGATCGAATAAATCTTTCATTTTACTTCCGGTTTATCAGAAAATGGCACCCACTTTCTTATTTTAAATGTAACCCCCTGATTTTTTCTACGTAAAATCAAATTAACCAATAGTTTTAAGTATGTTTATGACAAAAAAAATGTTGAATTTTTTTTTGTTAAAAAATTTGAGTAAAACCTACAAAAACTATTTTTAAATAATACAAATACGTAAAATAAATTGAAATTTATATAATTTATTTCACCGTTCTTGAGATATTATTTTTTTTAATTTTCAAGAAGCGTTTTTTGGAAATATCTTTACTTTTTTAAATGGGATGATATAAGGGCCACCCCCTAATTAAATAGAGGTTTTTTTTTTCCGGTTACTGTGATATCCCATATGTATGTTTTTGTAGGTTTTTCTCAAATTTTTTACCAAAAAAAAATTCAAACTTTTTTCTTAAAGTTTTGAAAAAAAAAAATTTTTTGTCATAAACATACTTAAAATTAACCAATGTTTGATTTTACGTAGAAAAAATCAGAGGGTTATATTTAAAATAAGAAAGTGGATGCCATTTCCTGACAAACCGGAAGTAAAATTTATTAGATCCATAAGATTTGTTTTCTTAGATCATATAATATACTAAAATTTTAATTTATTATTTCCATAAATAAAGAAATGCCAGGGGTGGCCCTAGTTTCATTTCCACCCGGTATACAGGTAATTTTTATTTTTATGTATAGGTATTATTTTTATAGCGTGAAGACTTAGGACCGAAAATTAATATTAATTATTTATTATTGTATTTCCCACTATTTATTTCTTCTATACCAAAGTAAATAGCTTTATTTTGACCGATTTCAATAAATGGTATATTTAAAATTTTATTTTTTGTAAATTTCCTTACATTTAAATGGAATCAAAAAATTAGTTTTTCAAGACTATTTATTAAATTTTGTTAAATACATTTAACATTTGCATTAGAATGCGCATTATTTAAACATTTACTTTCTTTTGTTATTATATTGGTAACTTCAAATTCATTTTAATTTATTTTTATAAAACCTTTTTCGATAAAATAAAAATTTCCTTTTTTGAATTAAAAAGATTTTTTATTCAGAAATTTGTTTAAAAATTTAATTGTTTTTTATATCATTGTTTAAGTGACATGAATTTCTATCGATAATGAGTAAAAAAAGTGGGGGCTTATATTTAAAAAATCGCTGATGACGTCATTGTTAAAGCACCAGTGACGTCATTAATATTTTTTTATGTCAAGAGATGGCATTTTAAAAACTAAAATTTACCTATCAAACACGTTTCACGTTTAATTTTAAATGTGATTTAATTTGACATATACAGTAGCGTAGCTTTGGCGCCGCAGGGGGCGTTGATATTTTGGGAGCCAAGCCGACCAATTTGCGATTTTCAGATACAAAAGGGCCCATTTTTTACTTTTTACCTATCGCAATTAGACGCTACTCCACTGGACATATACACCCTATTTTACAGCTAAACGTCATTTAAACTATAATATTCTAAACTCACGAAAATACTATACAGGGTGTCCCAATTTGAGTTGCATTACATGTTACATGTTACATGGGTATCTTTGTTATTAATAAAGTTACCGATTTGGTTTAATGGGCATTGTTTTGCAGTTTTTTATGCTTATTCAGATGCCGTATGAAAATATCAAAAATTCCGAGCCATTTCGAAGCAACTTTATTTTTTTAATGGGCGCCATATTGGATTTTTGATAAAATAAATTGCGTTTCTTTTTTCCTGCTTTTACATAGTTAAAATTAACTACGTTTATGTCATGAAACTCGATCCGGATTGGATTGAATAGCAATTGACTCTATCCGCATTTTTTCCGAAATATACACGTCGGATTGGATTCACTTTTAGTATTCAGTTCAGTGGCGCACCCGCAAAGGAATGTATTTTATTAAGAAATTTTGAATTCATGAAACTTATTTTTTGAGAAAATGCTCGTGCAACAAAATTTTGGCTCCCGTACTTATAAAGTAAAGTCTCGAATATTACAAGAGATATTAATTTGAAATTTTGGCGATAGTTTTTTCACATAAGGATACACATTTACGACCAATAAAAGTTTTAAAAATATTTTCAAGGGCGTTACATTTGGGGGGGTCATCAACTTTTTTTGATCATATCTTTTGTTTCTTTACGTTTTTGGTAATTTTAAAAGTACTTATATAATCCTTGAACAATGTTCTACCGAAAATGTACTCTTAATTTATGTCGCTCCGGTGCTTCATTTCGGAGTTAAAGTAGATTTTATAATTTTTATCTAAAAATATGAATTTAAAAAACATCAAATTAGGCTTTTTAATGAAAATTTCGTGATTTATCTGAAAACATACAAATATTAAATATCAAAGTAGGCGAATTACCACAATATTTTGTTAATTCTAAGTTCTAAGCAGCCTTTAATATTTTCTAATTAGTGTTTGATAGTTAGTCATATTAGTTCAATATTAAAAATGCATAGACTTTCAAATGTGGAATTACCAGATATGCATCTTGCATATGGAGCAGCCCACATATTTAGTACATGATATTTTAGGTAAATTAGCCTACTTTGAAGTTGCTTTTAAATTCATATTTTTAGCCAGAAATTATAAAATGTACTTTTACTCCGAAATGAAGCACCGGAGCGACATAAATTAAGAGTACCTTTTCTGTAGAACATTGTTCAAGGATTATATAAGTACTTTTAAAATTACCAAAAACGTAAAGAAACAAAAGATATGATCAAAAAAAGTTGATGACCCCCCCCCAAATGTAACGCCCCTGAAAATATTTTTAAAACTTTTATTGGTCGTAAATGTGTATCCTTATGTGAAGAAACTATCGCCAAAATTTCAAATTAATATCTTTTGCAATATTTATTTTATTTACAAAAAAACTATTTTTTTTTTAATTTTTGAAGTGGTATAACTTTTTAAGGAAGCATTTTTGGGCAATACTTTATAGGTAAAAAATGCTTAGTTTCAATTCCTCTATCACCCCCTAAAAAATTGTAATTAGGTAAAAAATAAAAAAGTTAAAACTCTGTCCATGTCCACTTTTTGTGAACCCCTTTGTACATGTTTCGAAACAATGTAATTGGATATTGGCCATATTGGGTCCTATAATATATTTATTATGGCAACCAGAAACTGTAGCAACGAAATAATCCACTCAAAACAAAACAAAGTGCAGTGAAGTTATTTAATATTTTTGGTTTGTTATGCACTTACTAAAACAAATGCCATTACAAAATACCATCGTTAAATAACCTTGCTTACGTTCGCAAATATTTCAATTAGATTCCGATTATTGCAAATAGTAAGTGGCGAAATTATTAGGGGAACTTTTGTGGGCGACCTTGAAGACTACATCATTTAGTATTTACATATTGTGCTAATGGCAGATTTATCTGGAAGGCACCACCCCTTATAAAAGTATCATTTGCAACCGAGCTCCGAGGAGCCAAAGCCAAACTCATTTATAGATGCCAAGGGTGCACTTACTTCTTAACATTTTAGATTTTAGTAGCCACTCTGCTGCCGCAAAGAAAGTCAAGAAGACGCAGTTGGATCTTGGATTATAAAATTTGTGACGTGTGTTTTTTTTTTTTTAATTTTCGTATGAAATATGAAGATTATTTGGAGTTTTCTTTGGTTTTCCACATTTTTAAATTGTAAGTTGTCTTATTTTTATTCCTTATATTTTTAAATTAAGTTAAGTTAACTTAATTTCATTTATTTTTAATTTTACAAACATTTTATAAACTTAGAAAAGTATTACTTTTTTTTAAATGCAATTAACAATAAGTAATTCTAAAAAATAAATTACATAAATACAATTCATTTTAACGGTTTCACGCATCTGTTTTCAATCTTGGGGCTCTTAAAATATACTTAAGCACTTTAAGAGATTTTTATTTACTAGGGAATGTATTTATATTTATTATGTAGTAATTTAAGGAAATCTTAAATTATTTTTAAAGAAAAATTAATAAAATTGTCATAAAAATTTTCATTTTAGAAAAAAGGTTTATGTCCTATTTCTAAAAGAAAGAAGGCCATTTATCATTGTATCTTTTACAATTCACAACTGTTTATTTAGGAGTTAAGAGCGATTTTTAGGAACAAGTGGTTATTTTTATACAACATATTTGGTAAAAGACTCAAGAAATGAATGGGTCATTGTGTTATTTAGAAAGTTAGAAGCAAGTTTAAAAACACGTGTTACTCATTACTACACAACAAGGTTTATTTTTAATATTATGTTAGAACAATGTTCAAATAAGATTTATATTTTATTATATCCTTAATTCGGTAATGGTTTTAGGTATCCATTTATTTATCTTGTCATGAATATTACTAAAAAATATTAATTTTTATACAATTGTTCATGTAAGGTCAGTGGTAAAGAGACGATTTATATTCAAATATGTGAGGTCTTATCTACTTCAAAATGTAATTGATAGTGTGTGTGGGCCACTTGATAATCCAAATAAACCATAAACACAACAAAATCTAAGAATTAAGATAAATCAAAATTTAGACAGATTATATTTATTCATTAGCCTACCACATAAAACCTACACATTAACCCAATAATTTATGGATCATTTTTTCTATGTCAATAAAATAGACTGCTACTAGGTTTCTTAAAATTAACACAAAATTACATACAACAAAAAAATGATTTAATTTTTTGGAGTACACAGTACAAAAAAATCTAAATTGCCACCTTGTTCTTAGCTATTATCACTTAATAGTATTAAGTTAATACCAGCTGTCAAATATTGGTGGATGGTTATTCAAATAGGAACAATGAGTCTGTAAACCATTTTTTTTATAATATTATATAAAAGAGTACCTTTAACTTGAATATTGCAATTTGAATTTTTGGTCTAGCACTTAAAATGGCTTCGCAATTAATTAACAAAGTTTATGAAATCGCGCGGCGCTACTTTTTTTCCTTGCGAGCTGAGTGACGTCATTATTTCCTAGTCGCCTCGCGCGGGTTATACGCTCGGCAAAAGTGCTAAAACTGTGCGGCTTCGATTAGAAGATCGGCAGGTGAAAAAAAATCGTGGTTTCTTGATTTGTCATCTACATACCGCGCTACATCAGGAAACGAGCGCTTTTTTTGATATCTTCATTTTTTTCTGTACTTTTGGCGCCCTCGAATTTGTAGTTTGAAATTAGTGCTTTTTCGACGCCGACTTTGAAAATTCGCAACTTATGATCCCGACCGTGTATAATATTCCAATGTTTTTTATTTCCCTTCTTTCTTTATTATTTATGCGAGAAAAAATCAGCACGATTATATTTTACCCTTGGACTTGAAAAAAAATCCCAAGTGAAATGTTAATAAAATAGCTCAACGCGCGCTTTGGTCAGCCCCCTCTGCAGCCGTCAATTTTTAAAATTTTCTCAATTTTACATCAGATTATCAAAGAACAACAATATTTGTGGTGTAATGAGCATAGTGCATTTTTAAATTTTGCGCGGTTAAAAAGTTATGGCGTAAAAATGTAAAAATGTTGAATTTAGGGGTCGGCGGCTCCCGCCGGCCTATTTTTTAACGGATTTTCATTTTTAAAAATTCTGATAAATCTACTCTTGGTATTAAAACCGCCCACACATAGGGTTTTTTTAAATTTTGAAAAACAACGAAATCTTTAATTTTTTAAGATCGCATTTAAAAAAGTCGCATTTTTATTCGAGTTTCGGTTTAATCAGTCCCTTAAATTTTATTCTACCCTAACGCAATGTACATTTTCTGAAAGCTTTCATGGTTCACTTTACGACAAAAAAAGAATCACTTCGCTATCTCCTTTCGTTATCGAGTTATGGCCGAAAATGTAGCAAAAATATGCAAAATCTCCGTTTGGAACCAAAATCTGCGGTCTGAAATTTTTCACTTTTCACAAAATAATTAATATCTTCTAATCTATTAGAACCGCCGGGACGAGTAATAGCTTAAAATTCCCACCAAACTCCCTGAAAATTTTAATTTTCGGTATAAAATTACGTCGTCCAGGCCCGTATTTGTACCAAAATTTTGCCAAAACTTTGCCAATTTTTTCCAAAAAAACTGTTTAACCGATTTTAACCAAATATTTTTTAAAACGCGTCTATCCATGGTGTTTACCTTTGGTAAAAATTTGAAATCGCTAACTTTTATAGTTTTCGAGAAAAACAATAAAAATCGATATCCATGAAAAATTTTAAGCCTTAAAAATATCTCAAAAAATATTTTTTCGAATCTTTTAAAAATCGACCCCGCAAATAAGATAATGAAAATAGATGAAATGTAGGGGGTCACTTGCCCTCTACACCCCCCAAAAAAAATTTTACACCCCAAAAACTCAAACAAAACAAAATTTTTCTAGGTAATGTACCTTAAAAAATAATTAAATTTTAAAAAATTTAATAAGATAATATCGATAATTTTTACAAACTTATCTGTACGAATTTTCGTTTTTTAATTTTACTTATTAAGCGAAATATGAATTTTTAACAATACACCTTTACTCATTTGTTAGAAAGCCATATTTTACATAAAAATTCATATCTTTTGAACAAAAAGTCGTACTCCCTTGAATTTTTTTAATTTTTTTCTTATTTCTTTATACTTCAACCCAAAATTATTAACTTTCAAATTTTTAATTTGAAACGCCAAACACTTGTAAAAACCACTCTAAAGTTGTATAACATTTAAAGTGAAATTTCATAAGTAAAAAATTAAAAAGAAGTAAATTTTAAAATAATAAATAATTCTCCTACTTTAATTAATAACTAATAGTAATATTTTATGAGAGTATTAAAAGATAATAACTATAAAAAGTCTAGAAAGAATCAAGTGCACTATACGCGTGTACGGAACGGACAGCGCAGCGTTCGGAAGAAATGACGTCAGAATACATTGCATCACTTGTTGAAGCGGAGGGGCTAATTTTCTTAAAATTCAAACGCTTATATTTACGTTAATATTTGTCGTATCGAATTGAAACAAAAAACAACTTATTTATAATTATGATTTCTAAAATATAAGATATAAAAATATCAATTATTTTTCCGTTCTTCATCCTCATTCTAAAAAGAAATACCTAATTATGTTTACTTTAGCTGTAGGCTGTAGCTGCATAGCCAGGGGGGGTTCAGAGGGTGATTTTCACCCCCTGACGCCCAAATCCAGTTCAACGAGGCGCCTTTTTTGTCATTATATATTTTTTAAATTATGCGCCTTTTTAGAGTCGGTACTTTGATACGTTTGAACTATGATAACTCCGCCATTTTTTGACCAATTTTTGATTTTAAACGCACATTAAAAACCTACATTTATTGAATTTTTAATGGAATATTAGACTTGTTTCGATCTTAAATATTTTAGATTTTATCGACAATTTTTTAAGAACCTACTAAATTTTAAAATTACAAAAATAAAAATTACAACCAAATAATTTTTTTGGCTTAACACGGGAAAAAAATAAAGATTTTATGCACAAAACTAGACAAGAATTATTAAAATCGGTTGATAAACAAAAGAGTTATACAAGAATTTTCGGTTTTTCGAACAGAAATTTTTGATTTTTGTCAAAAACTGTGGTTTAAAATCATAATGTAATTTAAAAAAAAATAAAAATTACTTAAATTGAAGTTCGAACTGCAATTAAAATCTCTTTTTTTAATATTTTTGGGTTATATTGGGCTTAAACTATGATTTAGTTTAAAAATAGTAAATTTCAAGTCAAAATTTCTCGATAAACATTAATAAATCCGCCATTTCCTAAACAAATTTTTATTTAAAAAACACATTAAAAACCTGGAACTATTGCTTTTGAAACGGAATAGTAAATTTTTTTGAGTTTTATTTTTTTCGTTATTATCGCCATTATTTTAGATGATCTAAAAATCACAAAAAAAAGGAAATTACTATAAACAAATTGAAAATTAAAATTTTATGTTCATCACATGAGATATCAAACACATAATAAAGCAAGAATAATCAAAATCGGTTGATAAACAAAAAAGTTATCAAAGAATTTTAATTTTTAGGACATAAAATCACCAATTTATTATAAAAATGGTTTAAAATCGAAATGAAATTTAATAATATTGCGAAAATTACTCAAATTAAAGTTTGTACTGTAATTTAAGCTACAATTGTACGTTTTGTTTTTTAACCCTAAGTTATCTTAAAAATTGATCATTTCACATCAATTTTTTTTTCGAAAACAGTTATAATTCCACCATTTCTTAACCAATTTTTGACTAAATCAATAAAAAGCCAATAAGTATTATCTTTGCAGTGACTAATTAAACTCGTGTCAGGTTTCAATAATTTTGATTTTATTGCCGATTTTCTAAGAACCTGCAAAATGTTAAAATTACAAAAATCTAAAAATTACACCAAAACATCAAATTTTATTTTTTTACATTTACACCACGGTATAATAAAAACAGAAGACAAGATTCTTCTGTGTACCAAAAAAATAAATTTTAAAAAAGCTGCACTGGAAAAAAGTTATGACAAAAACCGCAAATATCAAGCGAATTTCAAAATCATGCACTCAAATCAAAATCAAAATGTGGTTATTTTTAACATTTAAATTTTTGAAAAATGTTGGTATCTAAAAAAAATCGCCGAAAGGAGGCGCGTCATATCCTTATCCCTACTTGGGCGCATTTTTAGAATTTGTACCCTGCTGACCGAAATTCTTGGCTACGCCACTGAAGACTTCTTAAAGTTTGTCGATTTACATGGTGTTTTTAAACACATGTTCCTAACTTTAGGAATAGATTCTTTCACCTATTTGAAGATAAAAAGTAAGAATAATTTTTTTCGCCAAAATACTCCATTTAGGAAATATGAGGTCCAAAACTTTCTTCAATTAATTTTCTGAAATTTTGTGCTCACTTTTACATATCGTCATTGAATACTGCTAAAGTTCAAAAAAAAACTTTGGGTGAATTTTTTTCGCGGGTATTAATTACCCACATATTTTTTGTAGTTTGTAAAATCAATTTTTTACTTCCAAAAACTTTTTTCTTTCCTTAACTTTTTTTACATCTTTTTGCGTTTTGAAGTTATGAGGTAAAATGTACAACATTGTGTATAATATAAATAAAAATAAAATAATTCTTTCAAATAATACAAAAAAGTTTCAGGAAACAAGTAAAAAAATGAACTTATTTTGGACAGTGGCGTCAAATAAAAAATGGTGGGGGAGGGGGTTAAAAAGGGATACATTACCTCGAAGAAACTCCAATTTAAAATTTGATTTGAATTTTCACAGTTTTATTCAATGATGATTGGTAAAAGTGAACACTACAAAAATTCACCAAATTATCTTTAGAAATAGGAAATAGGAGTTATCTTAAATATTTTGAGAAACTTTAACATCTTGTTTGACGAAAATGAAGTACTTTAGCGAATAATTGTATTCTTCCTTTTGATCTTCAAATAGGTCAAAGAATCTATTCTAATACAGATCATTAAAAATAAAGCTACTAAAAATTAATACATTTTATTGGAAAAAGTTTTTCGCTTTAATAAATAATTTATGTACCTACTTTAGGTATAAATTTTCATTCAAATAAACAAAACTTCAAGAAAAACGAAATTGCTAAGATACTTTTCCAATCAAAAAATAAAAATTTTAGCACGTGCTCAATGTATCTTTGTACATGTGCTTTTGAAGTGTGACAGGCAGAAGCAAATAGGCGTATTATACATAAACGGAAAATCTGTTTAACTAATACAGGATTTCCGTTAACAAACTAATTTAAAAAAATTGATTCATCAAAGCCATGGATACGAACCTTTTATAATATACATATATCTTTTAATAAAAACTAAATCGAAAAATCCAATTAAAAAATTGTTTTAAATTTTATGATATTTTTTTATTATGTCCCTGATGAATTTGTTCATAATTTAGGCTAATTATACTAATAAAAAATTTAATACCAGTTTACTTTTTATTTTGTAGATAACTATGCTAAATTATTTGTATACAAATTTTATGAACGAACACCGTATACATGTCGCAATTAAATACTATTAAGTGTAAATATTACTATGCCGTAATTCATGTATCTTTTAATTTTTAAAATACAAAAATTTTATTACCTCCATAAAAACAAAAATGATAAAAAGTAATTAATTATTGTATACGTATAGGGTGTTCCATTTGTAATGGTTCAAGGTTAGAAAGTAGATCAATTTTCATTATCGAAAAAACAAAAAAACTTTTAGAGAACTTTTGAAATTTTATGAAATCCTCAGCATAGAGTTTTATTACCGAGTTGATTACTAATTAAATCCAAACAAAAAATGCTTTTTTGAGTAAATCGAAGCCTTTTTTTTATTTTCTTTGAACCTTTGGGTGAGGCCAAATAAATTATACATAATACCCAGGCAAGCCTCTTGAGTGAAGCTTTCAATTTTTAACCCCAAATGACAAGAGTGGTAATGTATGAAAAATATTCGGCACTTTTTATTTTTGACGTTTTACTTGTCAGAAAAAATAATCACTTGTGAGTTGAATAGTCAAAACAATTTTTTCTTCAAACGTCATTAAAGTACAGTCTTCTGAGACGTTTGACAGGTTTTAAAATGTCACTTTTTATGTTCGTTGATTCACTTTGTACTGCCTAGGGAGTAGAAATTCTACTTTGCACTGACAAGCATTAAAAGGGCGGAGTAGAAATGAATTTTAGATACTTTTTTGTTCTCGTGTAAATAGAAAAACATACGTATTTAAGAAAAACATCTTATGAAGAATAACATGTAAATTTTTATTTCTGGAAATTTTATTGCTAACGTTACTCCAGTTTTGAATTTTAGGTCACCGATATTTGCTACATCGCTAATATAATATAATAAATTTTAAAAAATGTCACTAGAGTTAAAATCATCTTACCAATTTATTAGTATCAATTTATTGGGAAAAAAGATTTTTCTTAAAAGAAAAGCGATTTGAGGGGAAGCTTTTTGTCTTCTGAAACTGCATTATTTTCATTCACTTACCAAAATATTGTCATTTTTAATTCTTCATTTTAATAACTTTTTTGGATTAATGGTAAAATACAATAAATTTTTTTCATTTTATTTTTTTACAGAAGATTTCCGTTGTCATGAAAAATAATAAAAAATATAGCATTTAAAATATTATAATTACCTATTGGCGTTTCTTTAAGTTATTGATAGACCTACAATAAAATATTTTTCTGGTCAATATGCTTTAATGTTTGTATTTAGTAGATGTTTTTTGTTATTTTTTTAAAGCTCTTATTCTAAGCTATGGAATATTTTTAAAATAGTGGTGTTTTGTTTAATTTTTTTAAACATTATTGCTCTACCTGAAAATATTTGTATTTTCACTTATTAATACGTCAGAAATACATTGAAAATTTTGACGTAAAGTGACAGGAATTGTATTCTCATATGTAATATCGCGAGTGGTCAAATTTAAGTCGAATATTTTTCATTTGTCATTACCACGAATGTCGCAAAATTTGACAGCTAACTTTAAACTTATTTAAATTTGACATTAACGTCATAAAATAATCGCTGATATTTTTGACGTTTTACTTGTCACAAAAAATAATCACTTGTGAGTTGAATAGTCAAAATAATTTTTTCTTCAAACGTCATTAAAGTACAATTTAAAATCTTAGATTTATTTACCCTAGTTTACGCTTCCAAAATACAGACACTTTCTAAAATTTTCGTTTTTATGATACATCAACTATCAACAGTTTTATGAGCATGAGCCAAGTTTGTGTAAAATGAGAATTTATAAAATAGAACGAAATTTGATGACTGTCAAAGGTAAACATTGAAAATGTAGTTGTTTATGTCAAAAAAGAATTAAAATAAATAAACGCATCAAGCTTCAGTATTTAAAATTGAAAATTTAGAAAAATGCAATGGTCCACCTAATAATGCAAATCCAAAATTTGAATAATAAATGAAAAATTTTATTTTAAAGATAAGAAACTACCTATTGTATTATTTAAAAAAATAGTAGTAATATTATTTTGTTTATTAATGAAATCCGTGATATTTTATGAGACAATTTATTTGATTAAAAAAGAGGTCGGCGTCCTCATGAATTTTTATTAAATAAAAATTAGCAAACTATAGTTTTAGGGCTCAAGTACCAACTTCAGTCCTATTAATTCATTAAATTACTTATAACAATAAAGATGACATCGTAACGGCTGCGTGAGCGAAATCAAAGACATTAAAATGTTTCAAATGTAATTTAACCAATAATTAATACTTGGGAATGTATGTTCTTTAGTAACTTTTTTTTTAATAAAAAAATCACTAGAACGACTAAAATCGCTTTGAAAATTAATACCAGTTTTTCCAAAAACAAGATATTTTCCAAGGTTGGGTAAAATTTTATTTATTAAAAATACAAATTATATTGAATGTAGATGTTACCGTTAAAGCGCATAATTCCGGTATTCTATGAAATAATTAGTTATTTCATAAAATACTGATCTACGACAGGTAAATTATCAGTGCGGACATAAAGAAAATCCCCCCCCCCCCTGCTAACTTTTGAACGGTTGTGTTTTCGATTCTTAAAATTTGTCCACTAAAGTATTTAATTGCGAACTTTCTAATAAAGGTATTTTTGATTTTGTGGAACTTCCGGTTATACCGGAAGTGGATGGCAACTTTCTTATTTTAAGTGGAACACCTTTAGTTCGTTAATTTTCCACTTTCGGTATAACCGGAAGTTCCACAAAATCAAAAATACCTTTGTTAGAAAGTTCTCGATTTGAGTCCTCCGTAGACAAATTTTCAGAATCAAAAACATAACCGTTCAAAAGTTAGCAGGGGGGGATTTACTTAATGTCCGTTCTGTATGTAGAATAGTTTTGATATTTGACGTTGTTATCTGATATTTGATGAACAACGAACGGAACAACTTTTGTATAAAATAGTGTAGTATAGTTTTTTTTTCTATTTTATACAGGGTGGTCCATTTAACCTGTATAGTGGAAATATCTCCAAGAGTAAGGGTTTTAGAAAAAAAGTATTTCAAATGAAATTTGTTGAGTTTAAAAGGGGCCAGAGAATGGATAGTTTTTTTTTTAATGAAAACCTATTATATTTTCTTGCCTGAAGCATTTTTGTTTTTAAGGTTTAATTTTAGCAGATTACTTTATTTAATGAAAATTTATTTTTTTAGATTGCTATACTTTGATTTTTTGTGTTAAATAAAATTCAAACTTTTTAAAAATATAATCTGTCAAAACCTAAACGCTAAAACGAAAAATGTTTCAAACAATATTTTATTGTTTTTTTTTACTAGATTGTATTAACAAAATAAGGTTTTCAATTTGAAAAAACTGAGTTGAGGTAAAAATAATCAAGAATTGAGTACTTCATGTAAAAAATATCTATGCCCAGGTTGAAGTTCCTTTCAATTTGCAAAAATTATTTTTATCAATCATTTTTTTATTTCATTGTAAAATCTTATTTTTGGTTATTGAAATAATGCAGATGTTTTTGTTTATATGTATGTCTTATCTCTTCATAAATATTATCTATCTGAGACCTGAGACCACAGCCTTACCGGATGTAAGATTAAATTTACCAACTTCAAAGTTAATCTCCGATAATTGATAATAACAATAATTTGATTTTTTGGAAGCTTCAATTACTTATAAATCCTGCTTCATCCCAAGGCCATTTGATAGCATTTTAAATTTTTTTACTAATCGACTGAAACAACAAATAAATTACATGAACTTGTAAGAAAATCAAACACTTAAAATTAAAACAACAAAATTCTATCAGTTTTGTGAATGTCTTCGTATTTTTTCAGATGTTCTCTCAGAACCTGAGCTTACCACAGTAACTCCATTTATTGAAGAAGACGACACTCCTAAAAATACATTAGAGAATAATAATCACCCCAGTACGTTTCAACCTGCTACTTTTACTACTTTAAATTTAGATGAACACTTAAGCGACACGAGTTCAAACGAAACGCAGCAAAATGACATAATATCCAGTAAAGATTTTACTTCCCAAAATAAATTTGATGTCGCAATAAAAGAAGAACATGAAAACGAATATCTCGATGAATTAGCGACTGAGAATTATGAAACCACTACCGGAACATTTCCGGTTAGCATCAAAGACATTTTTCAAGGAAAAGTTCCTAAAGAAGAGGATCTCAAAGGAATTAACATAATTAAAAATTGGTTGGAAGAGAAGAAGCAAGATCCACACACTGGTCTCTTTGATTCTCAAAATAATGGAGATGAAGTGGAGAAAAATGAATTTATGTCTACCACTTACAGTTCAACCGATAAGAAAAATGATGTTAATTTTATAACCACTGATGATATTACTGAAATAACCACTAATTCCGAATATTTAACCGTTGAAGTCGAAAATGACGTCACGGTAAAAGATGAAAATAATCATTCTATTCCTGAAGTTACTACTTTAATATTTGATTACAATTTTTCTAAAACTGAAGCACCTTTATTTCCAACCATCAATGAAAATAATGAAGATGCCTTTTATAACAATGAATTTTATACAGGTAGTAATTTACTGGAAACGTCTTCCAGTGATGAGGGTTTAAGAAGTACAATACGAGATAATAATTTAGAAACTACAACTGCCAAAATTAATGAATTATACAATGACCTAACTACAATAGACTTGGTCGAATATGATGATACATTAGAAAATACTTCAGAGAATAAATTTTATACAAACGAATTTACCACTTTAGGTAATAAATTGTCATATAATACCTCAAAAGAAATTCCAAAGGAGGATACGTTTTCTAAAAACGACTTACCTTCATTAATAGAAAATGACAATAATTTAGAAATAACTACAACTGTAAAAACTGAAATAATTGAAACAATTGAAGGTTCAACAGTAACGTATTTTCCTAAATTTGAATCCACAAAAGAATCTTTTAATACTAAATACGATATAACCACCCCTAGTCAAGAAAATGAATTTCCCAGCTCTGAAAACTCAGTCATTACTACTATCATTCAAGACGCATTTAATGTAGAACAAAATTTTCCAAGTAATGATAAAGATGCTTTTGAAACAACGACGATTAATAATATTAAAGAAAATAAAACTTCCGATTATGATTATGAAATATTAATTGCTGAGAAAATTGAAACAACTACTGATAAGATAATTACAAGTTCCTTTGGTTACGATGTAATCAATAATACATTAAGCGAAAATTCTATTGAAGAAATTAATTTTACAAACCCTGAAAATAATACTTCATCAACGAGCAAATCCATTTTAAGTATGGAGGAGGATGAAGATTACGAAAATCAAGAAACGTCCACATTGTATAAATTCGACACGACAAATAAACAGGAAATTTTAGAAACATTTACGATTCCAAATAAAAATTATACAATAATTACAACTCTTAATCCTAATACGAAATTAACAACAAAAGAAGAGCAAATTGTCACAGATGTTACAACTTCTTCTACAACTTTACCCGTAGTTCAAGTAAACTTTTTTGAAGAGTCAGATCATGAAACAAATATTAACATTCCCGAAGAACCAAACGTTCCAAATTTTCCCCATTTTGATGAAAACGTGGAGGAAGAAATTTTACATCTGTTTAAAGATGAGTTGTCTTCCATACATCAAATAAAGACCGACGATTTTGAAACAAAGAAATCAAATATGGAGCAAGATAATAATATTTTATTAAACACCCAAGCGGAAGATGAATCCAATTTTACTGAAACAACCACAAATGCTGCTCCAATTACCAACGAGCTTACTACTACTTCATCACCAAATAAAATTACTTCCAATCTAATTTCAGAACATAACAAAGGCAATATATTTGATACATCAAAACACACCATTATTAATACTGATTTGTCAAATGATCTCCGAGACTCCTCTGAAATAAAATCGGAAGAATACATTGAGGAGGAAAATGTAGAAAATGAAGATGAAGAAGTTGAAGACAAATTACAATATTTACTGGAAAGTAAAAGTGGATGGAGTGGCACTACTAAACAAATATCCGAAGTAGATATGAGGGAAATGAAAGCATCCAGTGAAGAACATGTAAAGTATTTGCAAAAAGACGTTAAAGATGTCGACGGAGTTAATTGTTTGAGAATTAACGTGACCATTAGCATCAATATTTATAATGTAAGTATACACACCCGATTTTATAAAAGTTTGTCGAAACTTGTGAAACAAGAAACAAATACTTATGATTTAAGTTAACAATAACCAGATGCATATTTATTTTTAAATATGGTAAATATATAAATTCTAAATTTCGTACTTTACAGAATTCCCTAATTGAAGTACCACCAAATGCTTATTTAATTGGAAATTGTTCCTTAGAAGAACAGAACTTAAAAATTACATGGAGATCAGAGTTTGACAACTTTAACAACTCAATTTATTTAAAGTCTACTTTTGAAGACAATGAAAGCTACATAACTTATATCAAAATTAAAGTATTCCAGGAAAAAACTGGAGGTAAGATTTTAAATTCTTAAAAAAATAAAATTGATAAATCTTATTATTTTAGAACTTATCGTTCAGCAAAAGAATGATATGAAAATTCTAAAATTCAATCAGGGAAATGAAACTACAAAACATAACGCTGTAATTCCTTTCCAAAAAAATATATTTTTAACATTTGAAGATTCCAGTATAAAGGATTTACTTTATCAAGAGACTGGTAAGTTTTTTATTTTTTTTAAATATTTTATTTTAAAAACTATGTTTTTAGGAGAACGAGCTTCGATACTTGAAAGAAATACCTTGTTACTGCAAATAGCATCCGGAAGTTTTTGTGCAGTGGTGATTTTAATTGTGGCCAGCATATTCGCATATAAAAAAATTAAAAGCAAAACGCGAATTTTCAAAGTATCAATTGAAAAATAATCGAGGGTTATTTGGTTTCCTGAAATACCAAAGAAAGTTTATTATAGTGTAAGGTTATTTTAGGATTAGAGATTAGACAGTTTGTACATATACTTTTTACTTTTGTATTCTTTTTTAAAATTAAATTTTATTAAAATTTATATTTGTATTATTTAATTTTATAGCTGTTTAAAGTGGCTAGACAAAATGGTCTTGCTTCAAATAAATTAGAGGAAAGCTGTAAATCGTTTTAATAGCTTTGGTTAACAACTAAAATAAACATAATTGCCTGTAATCAGCGACCGTGATGAAAATATTTAAAGACCTCGAAGACGTATTCAAAATTTATATTTTTAGCAATATTTTTTGACCTAATTGGTCTTCCACATAACAAAGTTACTTTAGAAGGCACATGCATTTTTCTTTCTTAAATGGGAATAAAAAATTTTCTAATTTTATGAAACTAATACCCTGAATTTCAAAGATTCCTATTTCGAGTAATAGCATAGTATACTTTTTAATAGCACTTTTATAACAAAATCGACTTAAAACACTTTCTGAAAAATAATCAAAACGTTAAAAAACATGCTTATACCACATACAAGGTGTCCTATTTTAATTGATCCAATTGGATATCTTGAAAACTAAGATTTTATTTTCTTATGGTGAAACTTTTTTTTTCAAATGGTAACGCAAACAAAAGTTGTTTATTATTTTTCAAAGAAAACAATAGTTGGTTGCTCTAGCAACAAAATAGACAAATTCATACAAAAACTAAAAATGTCAAAATATGCCCTAAAATTAACTGAAAAACGTTTGTATTTAACTTTTTATGCGACTCTTTAAATTAAAAAAATACTACTATTATGTGTTACTTTTGCTACACCCTGTGTATTCTTTCGTTAATTTTTTTAATTCTGAAAGATATTAAATAATATATTTTAATAAAAATACCTCTCTCGACCTAGGCTGCAATTTAGAATTTCAATGTTACTTCTGATTACGGCTACTTCCGTTTTGTTTTTTGGAAATTACGAATTACACCAACCGATTCTTTAGGTTCAATTAGGTGGTTATTGCCATATACAAAATTTTATTGAGTTCTAATCATATTTTAACATACAATAATTTCGCTACTTTTGTTCTAAAATACTCGACTTATATACGGCAAAATCCCAAAGATGTGCTTGTCGGGACTGTTGTCATGGTTACCATATTACAATCTTTATAGACCTATTATTTTACCCAAAATTATTCCATAATTTATGAAAAAAGGTTCCTTTGTAGCTAATGGAATAATTTTGGTCTGTATTAGAGCACCTTTTTTGTGTAAATTTGATTACAGAATGATATTTTGAAAAAAATTGTCATAAAAATACAGTACTAAAAAAGTTACCATTGTTTTTACCACCAACGATCTCTTAAAATACCACATAGAACCAATAAAAAAATTTCAAAAAAATCTAAAATCTAAAATCCAATGCATATTAAGAGATATGCCAAATTTGAATGCATTACTAGTATCCATTTTGAAATAATGGCCAAAAACCTCTTCTCTGTTAGCACCTTTGAAGGGCTATAACTCGCTTAGGAAGCGGAATCAGACATATGTTTATATGAACTTTTTTTTTATTTTTATCTAAGGAATCACCACCCGAGAGATTTGCACATAAATATGAATCACCCTGTATATAACTTATCATTGTTTTAAAACTTCAAAAGTTGTAAATTAAAATAAATTTTAATTTCAAAAAGAGAAAAATAGAAATTGCCCCAACATATAGATTTGAAAAATTTTATTTACGGTTTTTACACCTTAAATTTTCAGAAATAAACTGTACCATACTGTAAAAAATCATTTCAATTCCGTAAAAATCCTACAATTTTGTAACCACGTCGTACTTATTTGACCCATACCACGGGTATGGCGGAATTACATTTATATTTCTTATTTTATAATATATCTGGTAAAAAAATATACCTTGTCCGTTAGAAATTAATTAACCAGAAGCCAACGACAACTTTAAAAACGGCGCATTCACCAAGTTTGCGGCGTAAGTCAATTAAAGAAATTTTTTCCCCTAATCAACTCACAGCAACAATTGAGATTGCAAAAGACAGCATTCACGATGTAAAATATGATAGATAGCATAGGTCATCATGCTTGTCCGGCCCAATTGCTCGAGAAATTAGCAAAAAATACGTTTTAAATGACTTTTTCAATATTTAACCGCCAATTCCTTTTGACAGGGGGAATGCATAAAAAAGTTATTGAAACCAGTAAATAGCAAATTTATTTGTGATTAAGGCGATATGTAACATGTAGCTTGTCCGTTAAAAACAAAGCCGCTATGCCCAACTATAAAATTCGGAGCGTTTACACCCACTCAAAAATATGAACAATGATATCTCTTGTTCTAATTAACTCAGCAAAATTTTATTGGTCTCGTAGGACTGCATTTTTATTGTAGAATACGATGGTGTTGGTCTCTGTGCTTGTCCGGTCTAATTGGTCCAGTAATTAGCAAAAAATACGATTTTAATGACTTTTTCAATGATTAATCGCTAATTCCTTTTGTCAGGAGGAATTCATAAAAAAGATATTGAAACCAGTAAATAGCAAATTTATTTTTGATTACGACGATATGTCACATGTACCTTGTCCGTTAAAAACAAAGCCGCTATGCCCAACTATAAGTTTCGGAGCGTTTACACCCACTCAAAAATATGAACAATGATATCTCTTGTTCTAATTAACTCAGCAAAACTTTATTGGTCTCGTAGAACTGCATTTTTATTGTAGAATACGATGGGGTTGGTCGCTGTGCTTGTCCGGCCTAATTGGTCCAGTAATTAGCAAAAATACGATTTTAATGACTTTTTCAATGTTTTATCGCTAATTTCTTTTGATAGGGAAAATGCATAAATAAGTTATTGAAATCTGTATATAGCAAATTTATTTGTGATTAAGGCGATATGTAACATTTAGCTTGTCCGTTAAAAACAAAGCCGCTATGCCCAACTATAAGTTTCAATAACTTTTTTATGCATTCTTCCTATCAAAACGAATTAGCGGTTAAACATTGAAAAAGACATTAAAAACGATTTTTTTGCTAATTACATGTTACATGACCAATTAGGCCGGACAAGCACAGCGTTCTATACCATCGTATTCTACAATAAAAATGCGGTCCTACGAGACCTTTAAAGTTTTATTGAATTAATTAGAACAAGAAATATCATTGTTCATATTTTTTCGTGGGTGTAAACGCTCCTAAACTTATAGTTGGGCATAGCGGTTTTGCTTGTAACGGACAAACTACATGTCACATATCGTCGTAATCACAAATAAATTTGCTATTTACTGGTTTCAATAACTTTTTTATGCATTCCCCCTGTCAAAAGGAATGAGTCTGTAAACCATTTTTTTTTATAATTTTATATAAAAGAGTACTTTTTAACTTGAATTTTGCAATTTGAATTTTTGGTCTAGCACTTAAAATGGCTTCACAAATAATTAACAAAGTTAATGAAAACGCGCGGCGCTACTTTTCCTTGCGAGCTGCTGAGTGACGTCATAATTTCCTAGTCGCCTCGCACGGGTTATACGATCGGCGAAAGTGCTAAAACTGTGTGGCTTCGATTAGAAGATCGGCAGGTGAAAAAAAAAATCGCGGTTTCTTGATTTGCCATCTACATACCGCGCTACATCAGTAAACGAGCGCTTTTCTTGATATCTTCATTTTTTCTGTACTTTTGGCGCCCTCGAATTTGTAGTTTGAAATTAGTGCTTTTTCGACGCCGACTTTGAAAATTCGTAACTTATGATCCCGACCGTGTATAATATTCCAATGCTTTTTATTTCCCTTCTTTCTTTATTATTTATGCGAGAAAAAATCAGCACGATTATATTTTACCCCTGGACTTGAAAAAAAAAATCCCAAGTGAAATGTTAATAAAATAGCTCAAACGCGCGCTTTGGTCAGCCCCCTTTGCAGCCATCAATTTTTAAAATTTTCTCAATTTAACATCAGATTATCAAAGAACAACAATATTTGTGGTGTAATGAGCATAGTGCATTTTTAAATTTTGCACGGTTAAAAAGTTATGGCGTATAAATGTTGAAACTAGGGGTCGGCGGCTCCCGTCGGCCTATTTTTTAACGGATTTTCATTTTTAAAAATTCTGATAAATCTACTCTTGGTATTAAAACCGCCCACGCATAGGGTTTTTAAATTTTGAAAAAAACAACGAAATCTTAATTTTTTTAAGATCGCATTTAAAAAAGTCGCATTTTTATACGAGTTTCGGTCTTATCAGCCCCTCAAATTTTATTCTAACCTAACGCAACGTACATTTTCTGAAAGCTTTCATGGTCCACTTTACGACAAAAAAATAATCGCTTCGCTATCTCCTTTCGTTATCGAGTTATGGCCAAAAATATAACAAAAATATGCAAAATCTCCGTTTGGAGCCAAAATTGTGGTCTGAAATTTTTCACTTTTCACAAAACAATTAATATCTTCTAATCTATAAACCACCGAGACGAGTAATAGCTTAAAATTCGCATCGTTACCCCCTCCACCAAATTCTTTGAAAATTTTAATTTTCGGTATAAAATTACGTCGTCCAGGCCCGTATTAGTACCAACATTTTGCCAAAACTTTGCAAATTTTTTCCAAAAAAACTGTTTAACCGATTTTAACCAAATATTTTGAAAACGCGTCTATCTTTGGTGTTTACCTTTGGTAAAAATTTGAAATCGCTAACTTTTATAGTTTTTGAGAAAAACAATAAAAATCGATTTCCATGAAAAATTTTAAGCCTTAAAAATATCTCAACAAATTTTTTTTCGAGTCTTTTCAAAATCGACCCCGCAAATGAAAGATAATAGAAAATAGATGAAATGTAGGGGGTCACTTGCCCTCTACACAAAAAATTTTACACCCCAAAATCTCAAAAAAAAAACATTTTTCTAGGTAATGTACCTTAAAAAATAATTAAATTTTAAAAAATTTAATAAGATAATATCGATAATTTTTACAAACTTATCTGTACGAATTTTCGTTTTTTAATTTTAGTTATTAAGCGAAATATGAATTTTTAACAATACACCTTTATTAATTTTTGTTAGAAAGCCATATTTTATATGAAAATTCATATCTTTTGAATAAAAAGTCGTACTGCCTTGATTTTTTTTTTAGTTTTTTCTTATTTCTATATACTACAACCCAAAATTATTAACTTTCAAATTTGTAATTGAAACGCTACACACTTGTAAAAACAAAAAACAAAAAACAAAAAACAAAAAACAAAAAACAAAAAACAAAAAACAAAAAACAAAAAACAAAAAACAAAAAACAAAAAACAAAAAACAAAAAACAAAAAACAAAAAACAAAAAACAAAAAACAAAAAACAAAAAACAAAAAACAAAAAACAAAAAACAAAAAACAAAAAACAAAAAACAAAAAACAAAAAACAAAAAACAAAAAACAAAAAACAAAAAACAAAAAACAAAAAACAAAAAACAAAAAACAAAAAACAAAAAACAAAAAACAAAAAACAAAAAACAAAAAACAAAAAACAAAAAACAAAAAACAAAAAACAAAAAACAAAAAACAAAAAACAAAAAACAAAAAACAAAAAACAAAAAACAAAAAACAAAAAACAAAAAACAAAAAACAAAAAACAAAAAACAAAAAACAAAAAACAAAAAACAAAAAACAAAAAACAAAAAACAAAAAACAAAAAACAAAAAACAAAAAACAAAAAACAAAAAACAAAAAACAAAAAACAAAAAACAAAAAACAAAAAACAAAAAACAAAAAACAAAAAACAAAAAACAAAAAACAAAAAACAAAAAACAAAAAACAAAAAACAAAAAACAAAAAACAAAAAACAAAAAACAAAAAACAAAAAACAAAAAACAAAAAACAAAAAACAAAAAACAAAAAACAAAAAACAAAAAACAAAAAACAAAAAACAAAAAACAAAAAACAAAAAACAAAAAACAAAAAACAAAAAACAAAAAACAAAAAACAAAAAACAAAAAACAAAAAACAAAAAACAAAAAACAAAAAACAAAAAACAAAAAACAAAAAACAAAAAACAAAAAACAAAAAACAAAAAACAAAAAACAAAAAACAAAAAACAAAAAACAAAAAACAAAAAACAAAAAACAAAAAACAAAAAACAAAAAACAAAAAACAAAAAACAAAAAACAAAAAACAAAAAACAAAAAACAAAAAACAACTTGTTTATAATTATGATTTCTAAAATATAAGATATAAAAATATAAATTATTTTTTCCGTTTTTCTTCCTAATTAGCGGTTAAACATTGAAAAAGTCATTTAAAACGTATGTTTTGCTAATTTCTCGAGCAATTGGGCCGGACAAGCATGATGCCCTATAATATCGTATATTCGTAAATTTGTGAGATATTTGTTCTTTTTCAAGCATGGTGTATACCCAGATCATAATATCTCCTATGATAATTTATTGTGGGAATTTAAGATAATTAAAATAAGTGATGCACACAAAATAGCCTCAATATTGTATCTTTATAAAATTGTAAATAGTTTTGTTGATGAACCTGCTATTTTAGCTCGAATAAATTTTAACGTCCCTCGTCTTTCAGCTAGGGATAATCTAACTTTTTACTATTTTACACCTCGTACGTCTCACCACCTTAATTCTCCTCTATATTTAATGTATCGTAATTACCATACTTTGAGGAATAATGTAGATATTTTTGTAAATAGTCTAGGTGAATTTAAAAAATCTGTTACTGAGTCCGTCTACAATACTTACAATTTTTAATTACATTCTAACAATTGTCCATCTCTAGCTATGTTTATTATTGCGTTCATGCTGGAACCGCATATCGTTTGTCATTCATTCATATGTATTTTTATTCCCTATAATTTTATTCATCTTTTGTCTTATACACGTATATGTTGTATTTTATTTTTATTTTTATTTCTACATACTTTATTTGTTTATTTGTTTATTTATTTCAACTTGTATTATTACCTTGTAATAGGCCTTGTGCTGTTGGGTTAATAAAAACTATTATTATTATTATTATTATTATTATTTTACATCGTGAATCTTGTCTTTTGCAATCTCAATTGTTGCTGTGAGTTGATTAGGGGAAAAAATTTCTTTAATTGACTTACGCCGCAAACTTGGTGAATGCGCCGTTTTTAAAGTTGTCGTTGGCTTCTGGTTAATTAATTTCTAACGGACAAGGTACATGTATGTCATTTTAATCAAAATTTAATGCTGTATTTAATGATGTTAATATCTTTTTTATGCAAGCTACCTGTAAAGAGTAATTCCCGTTTAAAATTGAAAACAGTTGAAAAAAAAAACACTTTTATTATTAATTACTCGCTTAATTGGGTCGGACAAACATAATGACTAATACTATTGTTATCTACAGGTCAAATGCTATATTTTGACATATTACTTGTCTGTACGATAATAATTAAAAATGTGTAAACTCGCGATTGAGTTTTGGTTAAAGGGCTATAAGATGTTTATTTTAAACGGACAAGCAAAGCGGTTAGTATTAGCTTATGGGGCTTTTATTAGGCTTTAATATGGTATATTTATTTTTGATGTAAGTTAATTAGAACAGAAGTTATTCCCAAAAAACCTGTAATGGAGAATTACATATAAAAAACTCATCGCTGGCAAACGTATCGCTAACATCTCGCCAGTTAGCCAACGAATTTATCTGGCGAGACAATGAGGAAGAAAAACGAAAAAAATAATTTATATTTTTATATCTTATATTTTAGAAATCATAATTATAAATAAGTTGTATTTTGTTTCAATTCAATACGACAAATATTAACGTAAATGTAAGTGTTTGAATGTTAAGAAAATTAGCCCCGCCGCTTCAACAAGTGATGCAATGTATTCTGACGTCATTTCTTCCGAACGCTGTCCGTGCCGTACACGCGTATAGTGCACTTGATTGTTTCTAGACTTTTTATAGTTATTATCTTTTAATACTCTCATAAAATATTACAATTAGTTATTAATTAAAGTAGGAGAATTATTCATTAATTTAAAATTTACTTCTTTATAATTTTTTACTTATGAAATTTCACTTTAAATGTTATACAACTTTAGTGTGCTTTTTACAAGTGTGTAGCGTTTCAAATTAAAAATTTGAAAGTTAATAATTTTGGGTTATAGTATAAAGAAATAAGAAAAAAAATAAAAAAATTCAAGGCAGTACGACTTTTTGTTCAAAAGATATGAATTTCTATATAAAATATGGCTTTATAACAAATGAGTAAAGGTGTATTGTAAAAAATTCATATTTCGCTTAATAACTAAAATTAAAAAACGAAAATTCGTACAGATAAGTTTGTAAAAATTATCGATGTTATCTTATTAAATTTTTTAAAATTTAATTATTTTTAAGGTACATTACCTAGAAAAATTTTGTTTTGTTTGAGTTTTTGGGGTGTAAAATTTGTTTGGGGGATGTAGAGGGCAAGTGACCCCCTACATTTCATCTATTTTCTATTATCTTTCATTTTCGGGGTCGATTTTGAAAAGATTCGAAAAAATATTTTTTGAGATATTTTAAAAAGGCTTAAAATTTTTCATGGAAATCGATTTTTATTGTTTTTCTCGAAAACTGTAAAAGTTAGCTATTTCAAATTTTTACCAAAGGTAAACACCATGGATAGACGCGTTTTAAAAAATATTTGGTTAAAATCGGTTAAACAGTTTTTTTGGAAAAATTGGCAAGGTTTGGCAAAATTTTGGTACAAATACGGACCTGGACGACGTAATTTTATACCGAAAATTAAAATTTTCAGGGAATTTGGTGGGGGAGGTAACGGTGCGAATTTTAAGCTATTACTCGTCCCCGCGGTTCTAATAGATTAGGAGATATTAATTATTTTGTGAAAAGTGAAAAATTTCAGACCGCAATTTTGGTTCCAAACGGAGATTTTGCATATGTTTGCTACATTTTCGGCCATAACTCGATAACGAAAGGAGATAGCGAAGTGATTCTTTTTTTGTCGTAAAGTGGACCATGAAAGCTTTCAGAAAATGTACATTGCGTTAGGGTAGAATAAAATTTGAGGGACTGATTAAACCGAAACTCGAATAAAAATGCGACTTTTTTAAATGCGATCTTAAAAAATTTAAGATTTCGTTGTTTTTTCAAAATTTAAAAAAAACCTATGCGTGGGCGGTTTTAGTACCAAGAGTAGATTTATCAGAATTTTTAAAAATGAAAATCCGTTAAAAAATAGGCCGACGGGAGCCGCCAACCCCTAAATTCAACATTTTTACGCCATAACTTTTTAACCGCGCAAAATTTAAAAATGCACTATGCTCATTACACCACAAATATTGTTGTTCTTTGATAATCTGATGTAAAATTGAGAAAATTTTAAAAATTGACGGCTGCAGAGGGGGCTGACCAAAGCGTGCGTTTGAGCTATTTTATTAACATTTCACTTGGGATTTTTTTTTTCAAGTCCAGGGGTAAAATATAATCGTGCTGATTTTTTCTCGCATAAATAATAAAGAAAGAAGGGAAATAAAAAACATTGGAATATTATACACGGTCGGGATCATAAGTTACGAATTTTCAAAGTCGGCGTCGAAAAAGCACTAATTTCAAACTACAAATTCGAGGGCGCCAAAAGTACAGAAAAAATTAAGATATCAAAAAAAGCGGTCGTTTCCTGATGTAGCACGGTATGTCGGTATGCCGATCTTCTAACCGAAGCCGCACAGTTTTAGCACCTTTGCCGACCGTATAACCCGCGCGAGGCGACTAGGAAATAATGACGTCACTCAGCTCGCAAGGAAAAAAAGTAGCGCCGCGCGATTTCATAAACTTTGTTAATTAATTGCGAAGCCATTTTAAGTGCTAGACCAAAAATTCAAATTGCAAAATTCAAGTTAAAAGGTACTCTTTTATATAAAATTATAAAAAAAAATGGTTTACAGACTCATTTTTTCGATGTAGATGTTTGATGTACAAATTTAGATCTTTGGGGTTTTTAATGGTGCTGTTTATTATAATTTTTTCTATTGTGGGCTCCCGGACTATGATGTATCAAATAACTTTTCATTCAACATTTTATATTAGGCAACAACATCTTCAAGAATGAATCAAAAGAGTAGTCTACGTTCTTTGAACATACCATACCAAATACCTCTTGTAAACGTATTATGAAATTGAAATTGTATGTTAACGTTCACCATTTACTACTTTTTAATTCAAATCAGCTTTAGAAATGAGCACGATTTCCAGTAAGCCTAAATGTGGAGCAGCGCATTTACTGTTTCTTGATTCTTTAAACTTAAACAATCATAATGTATAAAGTAATAAAAATGTTACGATTTGAATTGTTCTAGCGAAAAATAGAAGATTTTTAAAATACATAATTAAATAAACGTCTTAAGTTAGCGAGCTAAAAACTAAAAATATTTTTGTTTTTAACCCAATATATAATATAAATTGCATACGTATACGTAAGAGAAAAGTATATCAATCTATAAATAGTGAACGAGTCCAAAACATGAAATGGTGTATGAAGCATAGAAAATTTCGCTTATTCATAGTTTATAGCATGCATTCCCATTCCCATTCCCAATTTCTCATTGACTCTTTAGTGAGACTCGTAACACGTAAAATTGGAATGGAATATCCGAATGATCCGAATCCGAATAGGGAAAAGGGGAGAGAGCGCTGAGCGCTGCACTAGCGCCGTCTTGCGTTGGACACTTGTATTAAACATAGAAACGTTGAAACTCTGAAACTGAAACGTAGATATTCGGAGTTGGAAGTGTGTGCAACAGAATGAGGTAAAAGGTGAAAAAATGTGGCGTAATTAGACATTATTTAATTCGGTATTATGTTACTAAAAAGTGTAAAGATTGTGTGGATCTGTGTGTAAGTTTAAAAAAGTTGAAATGACTGCAAGAACTCCGAAAATACGTTTAATCAACAATCCAAACGCATAAATGTACAAGATGGCTGGAAATTGAAGGACTTCTTTGTCCTACCTATTATTATGAGATTGGAGTCGTTTATGGAGGATTACATGACTAACAGGTACGTTTTATAAATCAAATTAATCTGCTTTTCGCACCAGAATAAAATTGAGGGCCACTGATTTATTTAAGGACGTAATCATGGCCGACGTTTACGTGATCCTCCCAACATTGTTGCCAAGTAAATTTCGCTTAAACCAGTTTGTTTGTAAACTAAATATGTTGTTTTTCGCAAAATATTTTCTTAATTTGTGCCCGTTACATTCTTTTTTAACCTTAATTTCATTTTGTCTTGTCAATCACAAGTAATACCTGCACCATATTGAAAAATAACAATATGGTAATGATTTGTTATGATTCAGGATGTTTCATTTAAAGAAATCATGATTATGGGAAAACTATGTTGAAAGGTATTTTACACATTCATTTAAACTCTTAATTCTTTATATTTAAATCTGCAATGAAAATTAAGTTTTAAACTTATTTTTCTGTTTTTTTTTTAAACGACTTAAAAATGTCCTTTAATTTATTAACTCTACTTTCTATTAGTTTCTTTAATCACTTGATGATGCTGTGTAACTTTGCTTATTTATTTAACCAACATTGTGGCAAAATCGTTATAAATAGTCTAGACTTATTTTTCTGGGGCTTTATTCTTAAACTATTCCAAATGATGTGGCATACGACACTACAAGAACTAACTTTATTTTTTATGTGAATAAAGAGGATAGAATGATCAAGGTCGAATGCGACATCGTCTCGAGTGGATCAAAAATAAGACCCCAAATCACTTTTTGAAAACTTTTTACTTTTATAAAAGTCTATAAAGCAGCAATTCTTGTAAGATATCAGAAATCGAGAAGCAACGAAGCCGCCTGCTGGCAAAATGATCGTATTTATATGGGAATTTGGGTGGAAATGAAAATCTAAAGCCCTGTTTAGACGTGCACATAATTCTTGTACAAGGTGCTTCACGATAATGTGGTACACAAAAGAAATGTTAGCGCCAATAAGAAGCTTTCGTTCAGCTTGAATATCCCTTAGTCTCGCCCACCGCTATTCAGTAGTTAACACATTTTAAGCGGGTAGTCTAACGGACTCAACTAATACTAATACCCGGGCCGCTAATAATGTGAACACATTTTAAGTGGAAATTCTAACGGACTCAATTTAAAATTAATAATTAGATTTCAATATACAATAAAAATTTGTAATATACTACTTAGTATTATACAGGGTGACTGGTAAGTGGCCGTATTTCTTGATGATCCAAGGACATTTGCAACAAATTTAATCATTACATGCATTATCCAAATTCTCATCGTTTTCGAGATATTCCAGGATTTAAGTTTTTTTTAAATTTCACTACCTGCTATGCCTCTTTTGCAATTTTTTAGGAAAGTATAAAGTTTTTTTCTAATATTTCGGTTCGCCTCATCAGTTTAATTATTGGTACCAGTCATGTAGCAAAAATTGTTTAAATTGCTTCATAGGAAAAAAAAATACACAAGGTAAAAGTCACATTTATTGCAAAACGATTTAATGAAGTTGTTCTTCGTCCTCAATTATTTCCAAAATTTGATGATACATTAAACGTACAAATGATCTTTAAAACTACCCTACATTATTATCTTTTTAATAAAATTAAAAAGTTTAAAAAATGTCTATTATTAACATAAATAAAACAAAAGATGTCACACCCGTATAGAAATTTTAGTCTTGCTTAGTTTAAAAAATTAGACTAAGGAAATAAAAATCAATAATTTTGATTACAATTTAAATAATTGATTTTCAAAATGACTTCCTCTATTTCTTAAACAAAGACAAGCCCTTTTTATTATTTCGAATTTTGTTATTTTGTTGGAAAAACTGTTTCTTAGAGTTACTGCTACCGCTTCTATCCTGTTGATTAATGCATCTCGCGAATTTATTTCTTCTCCATAGACAATTTCTTTCATATGCCCCCATACATTAAAATCTAAAGGCATAAGATCGGGGCTCCTGGCAGGCCATTGTATCGGCCCCCCTCTCCCAATCCAACGATTTGGAAACCTCCTATCGAGATAATCTCGAACATTTCTAAAATAGTGTGCAGGGCATCCGTCATGCTGAAATATCATTTGACGTCTATTTTCTAGAGGAACATCATCAAGAAACTCAAACAAATTGTTGTTTAAAAAATCTAGATAGCCTGCACCGTTTAGATTATCAGGCAAAAAGTGAGGACCGAGTAAATTATTTCCAATAACTCCCATCCATACATTTACGCTAAATTTTGTTTGGAAAGTAGTTTCTCTTACTAACTGTGGATTGTTTTCTGTCTAATAATGAAAATTATGAAGATTCGTAATACCTTCTCTGCTGAATTTCGACTCGTCAGTCCACAAAATTCTTTTTAAATAAGTAGGATCATCAATATCGGCATTTAGTATGAATCAGCAAAATTCAACTCTTCTTGCAAGATTGCCCGTATTCAACCCTTGGACGCAGGTATAATGGTACGGATGATGATGCGATTTTTGAAGAACTGACCAAGTCGGCTACTTTCCTGGTACTAGTTTTGGGGTCTTCTTCGAATCTTCTCAAAATTTCTTCATCCATATTAACATTGTGAACGGCACCTCCTACTTCACGTTCAATTTTTTGAACAGTGCCAGTTTCAGATATAAAGAAGTTTTTAAAACCAATTGTACGTTTAATATCATAGAATTTTGGAAATAATTGATTGCGCAGAATAACTGAATTGAATTTTTTTGAAACAGATGTGACTTTTACCTCGTGTATTTTTTTTTCCATGGAAGCAATTTACATAATTTTTGTTACATAACAGGTACTATTATTTAAACCGAGATTTAAACTGATAAGGTGAACCGAAATATTAAAAAAAAACTTTATACTTTTCTAAAAAAATGCAAAATAGGGATAGCTGGTATTGAAATTAAAAAAAACTTAAATCCTGAAATATCTCGAAAACAATGAGGTTTTGGATAATGCATGTAATGGTTAAATTTGTTGCAAATGAGCTTGTCTATCACCTCCTGAAAGAAATACGGCCACTTACCAGTCACCCTGTACTTTACCTGATGTATACAGGGTGTCCCTAAAAGGTCTGTACAAAACGATACCACATACTCCTGAGACCAAAATAAGACGATTTAACCAAACTTATCTCTATCCAAAAGTGCTTCGTTAAGGTGCTACAGACCATTAAAGTTCTTAAAACTATTTTGTATTATTTAAATGACTAAAAATTGGCCCTTACGATCATAACATAATTTGGTATGTGGCTATGTAATGAAAAAAAGTATTTCTAGACAATTTGTTTTTACTTTTTCACGTTATGTAAGTGGTCAAAAATAGGTTATCAACATGCAAAATTTCTTATAACTTTTTAATGACCGAATAAAAATTCATAAAACTTTACTTGTAGCAAAACAGTGTAATTATAAACTTTTTTTGTCTCTTACAAAATTTTTCAATCTCCTTTATTTTAGGCAGAAAAAAATTATTTCCATCTGGTACCTAACCTAACTTTGAAAAAACATTAAAATTTTTCGCTAAAAGGTCTGTACAAATTAACACAGTATATTCCTGAAACCAAAATGGAACGATTTAACCAATTTTATTTTTATCCAAAAGTGCTTCCTTATGCCTCTATTGACCATAAAAGTTATTTAAAAAGATAAGATTTTTCAAGGTCGCTAAACACTTAAGGAAGCACTTTTCGATTAAAATAAGTTTGGTTAAATCAATTTATTTTGGTCTCAAGAATATGTGATGTTACTTTGTACAGACCTTAAAGCGAAAAATTTAAATATTTTTCCAAAGTTACTTTATGCACCACATGGAAATATTTTTTTCTTCCTAAAATAAAGGAGTTACAAAAATTTTGTAAGAGACAAAAAAAGTTTATAATTACACTGTTTAGCTACAATTAAAGTTTTATGAATTTTTATTCACCCATTAAAAAATTACAAGAAAATCTGCATGTCGATGACCTATTTTTAACCACTTACAAAACGTGAAAAAGTAAAAACAAATTGCCTACAAATACCTTTTTTCATTACATGGCCAAATACCAAATTTTGTTATGATCGTTTTAACCAAATTTTAGTAATTCAAAAAAAAAACAAAATAGTTTTAAGAACTTTAATGGTCTGTAGCGCCCTAACGAAGAACTTTTGGATAGAGATAAGTTTGGTTAAATCGTCTTATTTTGGTCTCAGGAGTATGAGGTATTGTTTAGTACAGACCTTTCAGGGACACCCTGTATTAAGTTAGAAATACATTTATAGCAACCTGCAAAAAGAATGGTGGGGGAATTTGTTACAAATAATAATTAATTAATAATAACAAATAATTTGTTGCAATTTTGTTACAATAAAAAAAAATTTGAACCTCAAAAATTTTTTGAGTTATCTCCAAACAGCTGACTTAAATTTAAAGTTAGCAGTCATCGCGATAACTTGGTGACTATTCACATGAGGACAATCATTAGGGCATCGAAATTTGTTAGTTTTAAAGTACTTCAAAATGCACTGTTTTTTTTTTAATTTTTTTCGTCAAAAAAAAAAGTAAAATGTAATAGGTTTATAAATAAAATGGCAATTTTATCGCTAAATTAAACTTGTACTGAGTATATCCCGCCTAAATTTAATTTGTTACGTTGATAAAAATCATTTTTAAAAGAAAACGATAGTATAGGGTCATATTTCCTAGAACG
This sequence comes from Stenus bimaculatus, assembly GCA_963971135.1. Classification (NCBI taxonomy): domain Eukaryota; kingdom Metazoa; phylum Arthropoda; class Insecta; order Coleoptera; family Staphylinidae; genus Stenus; species Stenus bimaculatus. Next base: position 62,826,142 of record OZ020180.1, on the reverse strand, counting down.
CAATTTACGCCTCTCTATACCTAACACAAGTTTTGATGTTTAGGGTAACAGATATACACAAAAAATTAGTAACAAAATACGAACTGACTTAAGAATGATCAGTAATGCGAAACCAAGTTAAAAAAATAAAAAATGTTGCTGGCAGCTAAAGTAACAAAATAAAAACAAAGTAAGTCAACGTAATTTTCTAATATTTTTATAATATTGTCGTATGTTTTGCTAATTATGGGATACATAAACTGAAAAAAATAGTAACAAATTACGAGCTGACTTGAGAATGATCAGCAATGCCAAATCAGGTTAAAAAAATAAAAAATGTTACTGGCAGCTAAAGTTACAAATTAAAATAAAGTATCTCAGATCAACCGATCCTGAACAAAGTTCAGGAGATGATGGATTTGATAGGGCACAATATTGCATATTGTTACCAAAGAGGCAATTTGTTGACCTTAAAAAACTGAAACTGGTTAAAAATAATTTGAAAATAGAAGTTCAAATTCTTGTTTTCCTAAATGTAAAAAAGTAAACAATTGGGTTAAATTACGCTTTTTATTTTAATTTGTAACTTTAGCTGCCAGCAACGTTTTTTATTTTTTTAACCTGATTTGGCATTATTGATCATTCTTAAGTCAGTTCGTATTTTGTTACTATTTTTTTTTCAGTTTATGTATCCCATAATTAGCAAAACATACGACAATATTATAAAAATATCAGTAAATGATGTTGACTTACTTTGTTTTTATTCTGTAACTTTAACTGCCAGCTACATTTTTTATTTTTTTAACTTGATTGGGCATTGCTGATCATACTCAATTCAATTCGTAATTTGTTACTATTTTTTTTTTCGGTATATGTATCCCCTAAACATCAAAACATACAACGATATTATAAAATAACAGAAAATAACGTTGACTTACTTTGTTTTTATTTTGTTACTTTAGCTGCCAACAACATTTTTTACTTTTTTAACTTGCTTTGGCATTACTGATCATTCTTAAGTCAGTTTGTATTTTGTTACTATTTTTTTTCAGTTTATCTATCCCATAATTAGCAAAAGATACAATATTAAAAATACATCAGGAAATTATGTTGACTTACTTTGGTTTTATTTTGTTACTTAGCTGCCAGCAACATTTTTTATTTTTTTAACTTGATTTGGCATTGCTGATCATTCTCAATTCAATTCCTAATTTGTTACTATTTTTTTTTTCGATATATGTATCCTAAACATCAAAACCTACAACGATATTATAAAATAACAGAAAATAACGTTGACTTACTTTGTTTTTATTTTGGATCTTTATCTGCCAGCACTTGATTGGACTTTTCACTGCTTTTCTGGACATATCTGAAGTGATATTCAATTTGTTACAAAATTATTTTTAAATTTATTCATCCAAACATCAAAACAAGTCACACGCTCAAGAAACTGCGGTAAATAGTTTGTTCGTTTTTTTATTGTTACCTCAGAAGCTCGCAATTTTTCAGATTTTTTAAAGGCTTTTTATTTTTTATAGAGATTGTGTAATTAAAAATAATTTATTATACAATTTGTCCAGAGACGCATAAGAGAGTAAGCCGACAGAGGCCGTTCTTCTAAAATATGCTATTTTTAGGGATTTTTTTCTCAATAGAGATAACGTAACAAATTTTTTTTAGTTATTATAAGCTTGGTAGAGTTGGAATATAGCAATTAAATTTATTTTATGTCATATGTGTATATTCGAAATATATTTAAAAAAAAAAAATTCGGTAAATTTTTTTTTTTTTTAAAAGACGAAAAGTGCATCAGAAAGTACTTTTTAAGTAACAAATTTAGGTACACTATTGACAATCCTTGGGTGAATACCCTCGAAGTTATCACGATGACTGCTAACTTCAGAATCAAGTTCGATGTTTGGAGATTTTTCAAAAACGGTTCAAGGTACAAATTTTTTTTTATTGTAACAAATTAGTAACAAAATCCCACACCCTTTTTTTTTGCAGGTTGCTATAAATGTATTTCCAACTTATTTACGTCTTATACCTCATAATTTCATTCTAAAAATATCATCATTTTTTTTCTTTAATGGGACAGCCTATTTTTTATAATTGATATTGCATCTACAATTTATTCTAGAAACAGTGATATGCTACACTTAGTATTTTAAGTACATTTTGTGTATAAAAAAATAAAATATTGATTGAAGTATGTATTATGCAATAGTATATTGTAATACACGTGTGGATATGATCCAAATATCGCACGCAGGGCGCGGTTTGGAGCACGAGCCGTAGGGCGAGTGCTCCAAGCGTCCGAGGGCGATATTGGATCCATATCCACACACGTTTTACAGTATGCTTTTTCTACGACCAAAATAATAATTATTTTAGATTGTAATTACATGAACAGAAAACGTAAGTAAAAGATTAGGGATAACGCGGCTCGTTAGGTTGGTAGTTGTTATTTTTGACTTTGACAGATAAAATGACGTCTAACGTTGAATGATTTTGTTAATTTCATCGATGTTTTTATTGAAATATGTTTTATGTGAAATCGTGGCGAGAATCGTGGAGTTATTACAAATAAATATGCAGATATGTAGTATGTAATACATTTTTTAAATATTAATTACGCTTTCACATTAATTATCAACATAACCTTTAATTTTACAAACTTATTTTTTAACAAATGTACAGTTGTAAAAATTACAATTTTTATAAATATTTGTTTTTTCTAATTCTTCTATACTACTGTCTCTTTCTACGGTATTGGAACTACTTTGGATGGTCTGCGATGGAACTAAGTTTAAATTAAAAGTAGTTTCTTTATTAATTGTGCTCGAGCCTTGTGGTTCTGGATATGAATGACATTCAGCCGATGTTGAAGGTTCTTCCAAACAATGTTGAATCGAATTGTGGATGGTTTTTCCAATATTTTGTTTCTTGCTTAGTGATTGCTCAACATATGTCTCCATAACTGTCGTCGACTTCCATCCACCAAAGTTTTTTACGGTCAGAGTGTCTCCGCCAGCATCGGCTAAAATGGAAGCTCCTGACCGACGAAAAGAATGACCTGTGTATAAATCGTAATCAGGTAATTCCAAAAATTTGGCAATTTCTTTTGGTTGATTCCCAATTTTGTTTATGCCTACGACTTGATTAAAACATTTTCCGTTTTGATAATTTAGCAAGAATTCGGGTCTATTGGGGCGAAGATTAATGTATTTTTTACAAATTTCATAAAAATTGCCCGAAATATATCACCAGATATTCCGAAGATTAAAACTACCTACAAATTTAAGGAAATTGCATTTAAAAGAAGAATGAAAACGCCATGCTTGAACTTACCTTTGTGAATAAATACTTATTGTCCGGAGCTTTATCCAAAAATTGCTTTATTTGTTCTTTAGTTAGAATTTTTGATTTTTTAGTTTTATATCCTGATGATTTTGATTTTAAAAATGATTTTAATTTTAAAAATTTTGAAATGTCAACATCGTTTTTTATTAATAGTGTTGATCTTAGCATCGAGTATTTTACCCATAAGGTACTGGGTTTAAACGTTTGAGAAAGTTTTTGCATATACGCAAGCATTACATTCTCCGACACGACCTTAATTTTATTTTCAATCGTCCATTGCATAAATTTTTTATAAGTATGTTCATACTTAAAACGGGATTTATCTGGCAACAATTCATTACTTGTAGCCTCTGCTACTTTCCGGATATCTGGGGGTGTACATGTATCTTCTTCAGAATCCGAACTATCCATTTTAATCGTAATTTCTTCTAAATTTTTACAAATTTGTATGTATCTATTTATATGATAAGTTTTAATGCTGACTTACCTATGTATTTATATGTAATCAACAAATAATAAAGATTATAGTTATAACAATTATTCACGAAATTGGTTTGCTTAAAAACAAAGTAGCATTTGAATTTAAATAATATGACAGATGGCTATGTTAAAAGCTGCGTTCGTTTTACTACGAAATCCATTGACGTTTAGATAGTCTATGATCATAAAGCTGTTTTAAATACGAATTTAATTTCAATCACTTGAATTTATAGTTTTCAAAAATTAGGTAAATTAAAATTTTTTACATTAATATTTTAAATTATTGTGATATTTTGATATTTAATGAATAATGACATCATGAACTTGGGGACATTTTTTCAGTTGGCCAAACTGATTTTCATAACGCACGGGTGTGCGTTAAGTGGCACATAATGCTTCAGCTTGTCATATCATTAAGTGACCTATATTTGGTAGGGAGTAGAAAAAATTATTTTTCCGACGACCATATGAGAAAATCGTATATGTCATTCAAATTAGTGGTTTAGAAAATCTATCATTTCAACACTAATGACTTTGGTTTGGAAAACTAATAGTCAGGACCGGCTTTTTTATATGGGTCATTGAATTTTGTTCCTACAGAAAATGTCGCTAATTCGAAATTTTGTTATAGTTCATAAACTATTTGATCAATTTAAATTAAATAAATTGACAAGTCAAACTAATTACTGCCACTTTGGCTTGAAGTTAAGAAATATGATCAGAAGAATATTTTGATAGAAAAAAAAAATTCTTCTTTCAAAAAATTAACGAGATTTCACTTTTTTCTTGATATTTTCACTATCTTTGAAACAAGCCCCATAAAGGTACCATTTTTTATATCCGTAAAACTTCACATTAAACTATTAATTAAGATTTTCTTCTGAGCACTTCTTTTTGGGACACCCAGTATAATTTTGTTTCTTTAATATTAACTTTTGGTTATTTTTCACAAAAGTTCATCTAATTCCATGAAATTTTTTGAAAAAGAGAAAACCGAGATGATTTCCAAAGTGTCTGGAAATGCTTGACCTGCCATTTTTTTTAAATTTCGCCTATGGCGCTGTATTCAAATTTTGCACTTCTAAGTTTTCCTTAAAGTAACCCCTGAAATGTCTGAAACCGATGTCAACTAAAAAGGTCATCTTATTTTATTTCTAAAAAATAGCGGCCTCAAAATCAGGTTGCGCCTCAGGCCTCCAAATAGCTTAATCTGCGCTGGGTTTGGGATAGGTTAGGGGTGGTTAAAAATTATGGTGCGATTTTTTTTTCAACTTTAACAAATTTATAATTTATTAAATATATTGTATACATATTTTTTGTAACTATTTGAATTTATATTTTAGTTGATTTTTCAATGTTTTTAACAAATTCGTACCATTTTATATTGAATCAAAATTATTTTAAGAATTTTTTCTCTATTTTACATTTTACTCAATGGTCAATAAAAGTTTCCATTTCGTACACCATTTTTCTGACGATTTCATTCGTTTGTTAATTATTAAAACATAATTTGAGAAAAACAATAGCGAATTGGTAATAATTATGGTAATAATTCATCATATAATTTGTCAATATGAACTTGCAGATTTCAGCAATTCGCACCCCTTAATATAGAATTAAATTCAGAAAATTCATTTTTGTTTTCAAATAATAGAACTGAAACAACATGCAACCAACTACTTTCTTCATTCTTAAGCAAAACCCGAGGCAAAACCCTTTTTTCTAAGTAGCTTCAAATCAAATCACTTTATTAATGTTAACAAACGTTAGATTTTGCACAAGTCAGGTTATAAAATTCTTACGTTTGCATGATACACATAAGATACACTTAATTAAATTACATAAAACTTCCATTAATTTACATAGTTCACATCTCGGTTCACATAAAATTTTTATTTAAAATCAAGTGATAACATATTTGCAAAGTTATTTAAATTGTAAACTGGGTTTTTCACAAGGAATTCCTTGATTCTTTCTTAATATTTATCAATTTTAAGCTCTTTAATATGTGTAGGAAGCATATTGAATAATTTTATGCACCAATAGTTTGTGCCACTTCTTGATCTAGCAAGTCGGAGTGGATTGAGGACAGTGTTAGTCTTTCCTCTCGTTTTTACATTATGGATTTGGTGTTTTGAATTGGTTCTGGTTTTTCTTTATGTCCAGTAAACATTCTAAGATATATGTATGTATATGCTAGGGAGTGTTACAATTTTTAAGTGAGGAAAGGCATCTCTTGTGTCTTCTCTATATCCTATACCAGCCAGAATTCGTACGGCTTTCATTTGTAATCCGTATATACGTTTACTTATGCTGTAATGAGCAGTGACCCCATAGTAATATTCCATAGGTTATATGAGAATGGCAAAGTGCATAATACGCATTCTTCAGGGTGGCACTATTTACATCATTTGCCAGGTTTCGAAGTACAAAGAAGCGCTTACTTACTTTATTTAATAATGATAATATATCTTTATTTCCCATTTGGTTACATAACATAACATGAAGGGTGGGTCACCATACACAAATGTAAATCAAATTATTACAAGTTAAAATAAGCAGTTAAACAATTAAAATTACCTTATTATCGAATACATATAGGTACAATAGTTGAATTTAAAAAATGTTAAAAAAGAACATTGAATTTTACTCTTACTTACACAATTTATACATTTGGACCGTACAACTTATAAAGTACTCATCAGTTGAATAGAAGCAGCGCTCAAGCAGCAAGTCATATACTCTCCTTTTGAAACCTTCACAATTTGCTGCCTCTTTAATACTACTAGGGAGGGAGTTGAAGAGCTTGACGGATTTGCAAATTCTTCTTCCTGGCAGTGCCAAGATAATTTATTATCTATTACTAACTCCAAAAACTTTGTGTTTTGTGGCATATTATTGTCATGGGTTTTCAAAGTAAAAGTTACATTATCCTTTTTATTTTTATTTAATGTCAGTTGATTTTCCTTTAGCCACTCCAGGGCCCTCGACTGTGCCTCCTCATTTAGGTGGGTTGCTTCATCCAAATTTGAGCTCGAGCTATTTATAGTCATATCATCTGCGAAGAGAAAGGTTTTAGCAATATCTATATAATTAGGAAGGTCATTTATGAATAACAAGAATAATAGTGGCCCAAGGATTGAACCCTGTGGTTTTCTGTTTCTCATAACTTATTGTCGTAGTAAACACTAGAACACTCGTCCTTTAGAATTGTGACTCTCTTTCTAGCCTGCCCACTTTTTCTAGAGTGTGACCCAGTTTCCCTAAATCTTCTAAGGCCGGGCACGCATAACAATTACAATAGCGGGAATTAAAGTTGCCACGCAGTGGGGTACCACTAGAAAAGTGGCACCCCACTGCTTTATAGGTCCAACGAGCGCCATAGTACCTGTTATAAATCGTTCCAAAAATAGCAGCCCAATGCATACCCGCCCTAATGATACGATTTGTTGAATCATTGACACCTAGCAGATATAATGCATACTATATCATTGATCTAACAAAGTTAATCGTCTTACACACTCATCATTGATTAAATGACATGGTCGTTTCATGTCTTTGAACCTAATTGATATTCACTTACGAGGATAGTCAAATTAAATTGCAGCAAATTTAGCGGTTTATTTTGCAAGGATTATACCAATATGGGTACAGATACAAAAAGAAGAAAAATTGAATGTGAAAGTAGAATGATTTCTTAAGGGCCGTAGAAAGCGATATATTTTGTATTTTACCTTTAAACACCCCAAAACAAAATCTCCAATAATGCAAAATAATTGAGTTTTTAACGTTCCATTTTCACAGCTTAAATATTATGATTTTAAAATTTTCTTCTTCAAGGGATTATTTAACTAATGCAAAAAAATCGATTTTATTTGCAAAAGAGCTCCTCAAAAATTTATATATCAAAAACAATTTAAATAATTTTACAAATTACAAAGGTTTGTATTATTTAGAAAGAGTTTTGGTAGTTTTTATTTATTTCGGATGAAGAAAAAGAATTTTTTTAATTTAAAAAATGGGGTGTTGCACTTAAAATACAAAGTTGATGTTATTTCCAGTAAAACTGGAAGTGATATTAAAGATAATTTTAGTGTATAAAATGAGTTTTCTTGAACCATACAACATAGTCAAATTTAAAATTTTTATTTCCTTAAATAAAGAAATTATAGAGGTGTACCATTTTTCGTTAACACCTGGTATATCAACTAATCAAAGTGAAAATAATTTAAAAAATAATAAATAATAAAAGTGAGTCTGAGTATTAATTCAATGTATTTTTTTCAGGGAATGCATGACATGTTCATCCAATCCCAACAGTTGCTCACAAACAACTACAGTAGTGCTGCAAATCAATCAAAAAAAAGAAAAACTGAACAGTATAGTAACTCAGAGCAGTTTGTGTCTCAAAACTCTTTATACGCTGCTAGTGTTAAAAATGCCAGCCCTTACTACCAACAACCAGCAGTTAGAACTACTACAATCAAGCTTTTAGATACCTACCAACAGCAGTGTGGACAAAAGGTAATTACTAGTTAAATAATTCGAAATTTTTAAAGAAGAATGACTAACTTTTCACAAATCTGAAAAGTAGGATTATTTACAATATGTGTACAGCTGTATATTCACTTTTCATTCATAATATGCGAAAAGTGACTTGTAATGTTAAACTTATTAAAATTGTATAATGTTTATTAAAGAAGTCGTGTATTTTTGAAAAAGATATTTCTCTTTTGTACAAGTTATAGTACTTATCAGATTAAATTTTTTTTTATTTTGAATTTTTTATCCTAGATGATTTTACAATTTTAATTAAATATTGTCTAATTTGTATTGATTGTATACGAATATATAAAATACTCCGAATCATTTTTTTATTATATTTTTCTAGTTCTAGGCTATTTGATAAGGCCAATATAGGTTGTGGTATGTGATATAAATTAATCTCATAAAATCCAAAATATTTTGATTTCAGCAATGACCAAAATGGGGTCAAGTTTAACCCCAGCTTTTTTTTACATTCCTTTTAATATCTAACTTGTTTTTATAAAACACTAAGTAAATAAAAACGTAATTAGCAAATTTGGACAAAACATATTTTTTAGGTTATTTTTTTACCACATTTAGGGTGAAGGTTAAACTGCAAATTACTCTGTAGGTATATGTATTGTTCTTCCACTCCTAAACATTATGAAAAGATGTTGATTAGATAATAACATCAAATTACATGATCCTAAACATATTAAAAGTCATTATCAAAGTTTAAACACTTTGGAAATTTAATAGAGTTAGGGTACAAAGAATATAATAACATGTAATACGAGATGTAATATAATAAATTCTATTTTTATAGATAAAGATTGTAACCACATCCATTATAATCTTATCAGCAAGATTAAAAAAACCATTATTAAATCTCTTAACATTTTATAAACAAGACAAAGCAAAGATACTAGACAAGGTCACTTTTATTTAAGATCAAATGCTTTAACATGTTCTAAACCTAACCTAGAAGTATCACAAAACAATTTACATTAATGCATTTAAGTTTTCAGGTATGTGTTGTGTGTGTATAATTTATATTCAGAATATAGAAAAATACAAGGTTTTGAAAATATAATAGAAAACTTAATAGTACCTAACAAAACAACAAACTTTTATTTAAATTGTTTTTTTTAATTTAGACCTAATAGAACACATTAATAAAACCAGATTGTCTCTCTAAAAGTAAATGTTGAGTAAATTCTAACTATAGGTATCGAATGTAAAAAAAATCACAATTAAAACTAAATTATTTGATAAGTAGCTTAAATTTTTTTAAAAATGTTATTCGATCATGTACCTGATTTTGTATGACATTCAATTGTTTAGCGTAAGGCTTGGTCATCAGAAGGGAATGGTGATAGTGAGGAGAACGTCGATTCTAACACTGAAAGTAACAAAAGCATCACGACGGCTCACAGCAAGGTCAACGCGGCCCCCGGGGCCAATCCCCAGCCGCAAGGTAAGCGTAAGTTACCCTTTTTTTAATATTTTCTCGTTTTAAGAAAATACCTTCAAAGAAAACTGAAATTTTATTTTTTCATTTAAGGGTATTTTTAATTTTTATGCATGCTTAGAATTTGTGTGATTACAAAATTAAACAGGGTGTCTCTAAAAGGCTGAACAACCGCAGAACCATTGCCATATACCCACCAGGATCTACGGAAGTAGAGGAATACAAAGTGACAAGCATATTAGTCTAAAGAAGCACTTTTGAATAGTGATAAAATTAGATCATTTCATTTCGATCTCAGGAATATAAAGTGTTATTTGGTACAGACTTTTTAAAGAAAATTTTGAAAAAAGAAATTATGCTTTATCCATGATTTAAGCTAAGCTTATTACCATAGTAGATAAAAAAAATGTGTAAGACCTTGTTTAGCTACAAATAAAGTTTTATGAATTTTTCAATTTTTGTACAAATATTAAAAAGTTATAAGAAATTTTGGATGTTAAGTTAGGTCAGGGTCAGTTAGGAAAATTATTAAAAATACTTTTGGTTTTATCGATTATAAAAACTTTTCAATAAAAAATTGGTACCAACTCAAAATAATAACACAAGACACAAAAAGCAAGTTAAAGAAAATGATGTAAAGCAATCCAACTTCAGACTGTCACTATCCCCTCCATAACTCCTTCCGATACGCCCACTGTCGCACGAGACTCGTTTTTGGACCGCTTATATAACCTGGATAAGTAAAAATATGTTGTCTAGAAATACTTTTTTCCATTACATATTCATATACCAAATTTAATTCTTATCCTATAATCCGATTTTTAATAATTTAAAAAAAAATTCTTATTTTGTTGTCTCAGGAGTATGTGGTATCATTCTATAAAAACGTTTTAGGGACACCCTGTATTTTATGGATAGTGTTTAATGTGAATAGAGTAGGATAACTTGGTTACCCTTCGTCATAGTAAACGGGGTACAAATGTACCCCAACCCAAGCTTAAAATTTGTGAGGTAGTATTACTTTAAAAATAAAAAACTTCTCTTTACTTGAGCGATATTCATTAAGTTTAAAATCACTTGTTTTAATGCGTAATTAAGGAAATGACTCAATAAAGCAAAGGAAACATTAATTTTATTGTGGGGGACAAATATACCCCACATACTTTCTCACGTAATTTATTTAAATCGATACATTCGAAGGTTAATCATAAATAAAATTTTATGTTACTTTATTTATTTAAATTTATTTTATAAAAATCTCTTTGAAATAAATGAATTATTGTTATTAACATGTAAAAATAAAGCGTCATCTCTGAATGGTGTTAATAAATACATTTTTGAAACAGGGTCGGGGAGTGGCGCTGATGGGGATTACCAACTTGTTCAACATGAAGTATTGTATTCCATGACAAATCAGTATGAAGTACTAGAGTTTCTTGGAAGAGGTACTTTTGGACAAGTCGTAAAATGCTGGAAGAAAGGCACAAACGAAATTGTGGCTATAAAAATATTAAAAAATCATCCTTCCTATGCCAGACAGGTAGATGTAAAAATAAATTATTATAATTTTTATTCTAATGAGTATTTATTTTAATAGGGACAAATTGAAGTTAGCATTTTATCCCGTTTAAGTCAAGAAAATGCAGACGAATTCAATTTTGTTCGGGCGTATGAATGCTTTCAGCATAAGAATCATACATGTCTCGTTTTTGAGATGCTCGAACAAAATCTTTATGATTTTCTGAAGCAAAATAAATTTAGTCCCCTGCCTTTAAAATACATTCGACCAATTCTGCAACAAGTATTGACTGCATTGCTGAAACTTAAGGTATTTATTCTTTTATTTAATTTTAAAATTATGTTCACTTTACTTCACTAGAGTATAGAGTATCAAACAAAAAAATTATCTTTGTTTCAATTTGGTTCTCAAATTGCATTGATGTTTTTTGTGCTGTTTCTCTAGTCACTCCTAGAGAATACAAGGCAAATTTTTACCAATACAATTTTTATTTTGATGAATTTATAATAAGAAAAGTGATATCCTTCCATTAGAATATTAAATTAAATCATGTGTAATTTGATGTTTTTAATAACACCTGCTTTTGAAATTGATATAAAATTATTTACATGTAAAAAATATAAATATCAAATGAACCTTGTTAATATTTTATGAAGGTAGTAATAACTAAACAATTTATTTAATTTTTTAGCAATTGGGTTTAATACATGCAGATTTAAAACCGGAAAATATTATGTTGGTGGATCCTGTAAGGCAACCTTACAGAGTAAAAGTTATTGACTTTGGGAGTGCTAGCCATGTAAGCAAAGCAGTTTGTAATACATATTTACAATCAAGGTACTATAGAGCCCCCGAAATCATACTCGGATTACCGTTTTGTGAAGCAATAGATATGTGGTCGTTAGGTTGTGTTGTGGCCGAACTTTTTCTGGGATGGCCTCTATACCCAGGATCCTCAGAATATGACCAGATACGATATATCAGTCAAACTCAAGGACTACCAACTGAACATATGTTAAACAACGCTTCAAAGACAACCAAATTTTTTTATAGAGATATGGAAAGTACGTATCCATTTTGGAGACTTAAAACTCCTGAAGAACATGAGGCTGAAACGGGTATAAAGTCAAAAGAGGCGAGAAAATATATATTTAACTGTTTGGATGATATTGGACAAGTTAATGTACCAACTGATTTAGAAGGAGGACAGTTATTGGCTGAAAAAGTCGATCGAAAGGAATTTATCGATCTACTTAAAAGAATGCTAACAATGGACCAGGTAGCAATATTTATTTCAATTTTTTTACCTCAAATTAATTGACAATTTTTTAACCATATTTTTTAACAGGAAAGACGAACTACTCCTGGAGAAGCCCTAAATCATCCTTTCGTTAGGCTGGCCCATCTGGTTGATTATGCACACTGCAATAATGTGAAAGCAAGTGTCCAGATGATGGAAGTGTGTAGAAGAAATGATTATAACAGTCCAAGTTCTGGTGGCCATCATCAGTCAGCTCAACAAGCACCATCATTAGTTGCAAACTTTGTCCCAAGTTCTAATGGAAATGTAACATTTACAATTAATAATCAGCTAACTAATCAAGTACAAAGACTAGTAAGGGATAGATCTGGTTACGACAATTTATATCAAATATATAATGGTCGTACTGTACCCAGACAATACACAACAAGTAGTAGAGCAGATCCATTTCAGCATCAACTTGTTTCAAGCATTTTGTGTCCCGCTGGATATCAGGGAATGGGTGGTTCTCCTGCTAAACATGTCACAGTTGTGCAACAACCTTCCCTTCAAATACAACCGCCAATTTTGAGTCAATCTGGTCAACAACAATATGTTCCAGTTAGTGTTGTAGAACCTAGTGGAAGGCAAATGTTATTAACAGTAGGTATATTATTTTTTATAATAATCTTATAATATAAAAAAATATTTTAGAATGCAGTTCAAACTTCTTGGCCAACCAACAGACAAATGGCTATTGTACCATCTTGGCAACAAATTCCAACTCAACATGCAGCAATACAACAGCCTATTCTATCAGATGCAGCTGATTGGGGTAGACCATTGCTTGTGGATTCGTCAGCAATTCTGCAAGAACAAAGACCAGTTTTTCCAGTGGACATGGCTGCTGAGGTGTATAACCAACCAATTGTAGATCATTCAGGTGCTACATGGACTTCCAGCAAAAGGAGTTCTAAAAATCATCACATGCCTCCATCATCTCATCATAGTCATCATTTAATGGTTCCTACACATTTAAGATCTCAACATGATAAGAAAGAGCAAACTCAGCTTAGTCCTGTAAAGAAAAGGGTAAAGGAAAGCACTCCTCCAACAGACCAGAACACTTATGTTCATAATTCGAGACGAAATCATACACCAACTAATAATTGGCATCAATCACAAGTTCAGGTATTTTTAAAATATATTTTTAATAATTTAATTATAAATATGTTCATATCATATTTTTGCAGACTAAGCAAGAACCCAATACACGACAACATACTATAACAATAAATGATACTCCCTCACCTGCAGTATCAATCATAACAATTTCAGACAGTGAAGATGAAACTGTAGTTGGAAAAAAGTCTGTTGTTACAAATGCTTCAAATCACTATGAGAATGCTAATGTAAATAGAAAGAACGTAATTAGTTGTGTAAGTGTAGGAGATAGTGATAATGATGAACATAAAAGTCCTGTGAAAACTCAACAAGCATATCAGCATGTCATTAAAAATGAACCAACTCAGTCAAATAGTAGTAGTACAAATTCAAGTTATTTGGGATCACAATCAAGAAAAACGCGTTTATTAGCAAAAGCACAGTCCGAATGCATGTTAAATTTACCAACAAAACAAGAACCAGGTACAGACTACCAGCATCAAGTTCACAGAAATGATTATAATCAACAGCAGCCGAATTGTAGTTCGGCTTGTAAAGAACCAAGTGGGCAATCTTACCAGTATACGAATACTACTTCAAGTGCACATGTAGCAAACCAAGACCAACATCTTGTATATTCTTCTAGCGATAAAAGGGTATCTTGGGCAGCACCTGCAGCTCACGGTCCTACATCCCACTCAAGTAGCAGGAGACACTCTGCTGTTCCAGTTGTCAATTTAAGGGATTATAATTTACAAAGTCAATCACATAAGGAATATGTGCAGCCGCCAGCAGCTCATACCACAAGGGACATTGGAATCCCAAGGGATCAACATTTATTGGCACCTGGGAAAAGTTGGGGACCACAAACTATTCATCAAGGATATAGGTGAGTGATATTCATTTTTCCATTTTCGTTTTGATGTTGGTTTATTAGTTATTAGTTTATTAGATTCTCAGAGGTTTTAAGTTTCAAGGTTCCTAGAGTGCGGCTATTATGTAGAATAAAATATTAAAATTTAAGATAAATTTGCTCAGGAGTCTTTCTTTTTTTATCACTAATACAGGGTGAATTATTTAACTCGAAATAAACAAATATGTGAGAAACGTTTTTAGAGAAAAAGTTGCAAAATAAAGGTCCTAGTTTATATTTAAAAGGTTATGTCAATGTAAACATGCTCAACTTAAATTCAACAAATAATCGAAATCTAAAGCAAAGAAACCATACAATTTAGACTGAGCACAGATATTTTAAAAGTTGTAAACATTTTTTTAAGTGATACAACAAAGTCGAAAACCTTACTGGCTACACACAAGAGTTTACGCGAAAATAGTCCAGACCACAATATGTTAATAGGACAGTATGTTCTTTATCTTTTCCCCTTTAAACCAAACAGTTTTAATTTGAAGTACTTTTTACTAAGTATTTTAATTTTATAAATATTTGCCTCAAGTTAAATGATCCAGCATGTATATGAAATATGCAAAAAATCGTTATCAAAATAAAATCATATTTTTTATTTGGAACTTAAATAGGTATCAGGAATGCAGGAAAAATTAGATCTTAGAGCTGTTTGGTAGAATTTTTTTGTGTAAATTTATATTTTTTATTTGTAATATTTTAACAGTATTTTGTCTGTTAAAGATGTTAATTTTGCATGATAACTAACATTTTTGTTACAACATTACTACATAAATCATTAACAAAATATGAAAACAATCACAAAACTGAAAAATTAAAGAAAAACTTTAGTTTTTTGATTATTTCTTAAAAACATGTCAATTAAGGGTACTTATGTTTTTTTTTGGCTTCTGGAACTAAATGATTATCTCTCAGGGTTACCACCTTTCTGGGTTTACCTTTTAAATATCTCTATAAAGCCAAAAAATCCGAGCTTAAAAAATTGTAAGTTCATCATGCTTCGCTTATGACAAAAACGGAGAGGAGTCATTATTATATTGCTGATTGTCTTGGTCGGTTCGAGAGAAATTTTCATTGAAGCGCTCCAGTAATTTCTGATCCTCATTAGTAGTACCTCTGCTCACCTTACCTGCTCTTATGGTTTTTTAAGCAAAAAGTATTTTGATAGTGTCTAAGTGTTTACCGAAAGCTACCATTTGACAACTTTGTGAAATTTACAAACTCGCATAAGGAGTCACCCATTGCAATGATCACAGAACAGGGAACAAAAAGACCATAGTGGACAAAAATCGCGGGAGTCGCTTTAAAGAAAATTTACCTTAAAAGTAAAAGTGCTTATCACTTGGCATTGTAGTCTGTGCTCGAGTCAAGTACGCTCATACGTCAAAAACGTATTTGTTGTTTCTGTAATTCCAAAGGAGCAAGCAGAATTAGGATGTTCCAAAAAAAATCCTCAAAGAGCTGACTGTAGTCAGTTCTAAGTTTTAAACAGAATGGTTAAGGAATGGAATACAAATCTTGCCTTTTAAAGCAAGATAATATCTAATAAATAAATCACTAAATTATTGATACTTTTTTTTCTCCGGGTCAAGTTAGAACTCCAGGTGGTAACATTTTTACCTCTACTAACTGAAGTAGTAATTAAAGTCGAGCTGTGGATCGCCACACATCACAATCATTAATACTTAATACTGTGACAATACCTGATACATCATATGATGTCTTATAGGAAGTAGAGCTTACAATAGTTCATAGTTCTTTTCTTGCCAAAACTAATATTTGCTCTTTCAATTAAAACTTTAAGGTCTTCTAAATTTAATTATTTTTTTTATTAATTTTTGAATACTTTTTGATTATGTTTTAAGTTCAAACATAACAAGTTTGTTTCAATTTGTTTTTTATTTCACGTGAAGGAAAAAAACTATGAACTAAAACTTTTCATATTTGTAGAAATAATGAGTAGTTCCAAAGTCCCAAAGTTCCTTACTTGACTTGTTTTTAAATAATCGAAAAAATAAAAAAATTCTTTGTACTTTTGTTAACGATTTCTGTATTATATGCCGGTTTTACTGTTACGAATTAAAAGTGGGTGATTTTAGATTTCTAGTGATATTTTTTTTAAATCTACATAGCTACTTTTTGTTTAAGTTATTAGTGATGTAATGATGTTTGCCAAAGATTGGTGAGCTAAAATTAGAAAAGCTGTAACTCCAAAACTAAAGAAGATTTTTGTTTTATTTATGTATTTAAATTATAATTTTATTTATAATAATTTTGTATATTAGGGAATATCATGAGAAAACCAATCTCAATTACTGGAGAAAAAAATTATTTCAAATTATTTACTAACATGTAATGTAGATTATTTTGGGGTAATAATTTATCATTTTATTTTGAATTCATTAAAAAAAAATGTGTTATGAATACACAGAATTAGTTGGGAACAATTAATAATATTAATTTTTAATGCTATACAATATTTGTATTTATTATTTTTATAAATATAAAAATTTAAATACAGACTCTGTTTATCTCGTGTAATTCGATCCGGACTGGATTGAATAGCGTTTGAATCAATCCACATTTTTCCGAAATAAACACGTTGGATTGCATTAGATTGATGAATCCAATATGACATATTTATTTTGGAAGAAAAAAGCTAATCATGTGAATCGTTATTCAATCCAATCCGGAACGAGTTACATATAAATGATAGTACACAAAAAATTTATTTCTAGTTTAAACTAAAAACTATGGTAATTTTTAAATTTGTGGTAAATTATTATCCTATAAATAAAGTATCAATTGTTTGTAAGTGCATGTTTGGGTTTGGTTGTAGACATACCAATGCCCACCTATCACCACAACCGTTGGCTGGGGCTCCTAGGTTGTCACCACAACATCCCTTAGCTGCAGCTGGCCAACCTCTGTATCATCAAACTGAATTATACCGAAGGCCAGCTGTATACGTAACAACAACTCAGCCTGCATATCTTCCTGCTAGTCACCAAGTAGCACCGACGGGGTGAGTTTTTAGATTTTGATTTAATTTATATTAGAGTAGTCGAAAGCATAACAAATTTACCTAATTGTTGAGAAAAAGTATACATTTTAATATTGCAAAAATCTCAATGCAGCAGGCAATTGCCTCCACCAGCTCACCATGCAAGCGCAAGACCAGTTTTAGCGAGTCACCCAAGTCATCCTCTGCCAGCACATATGCAGTTTCCATCACATGCACAAGTGGCTGCTGCATCATACGGATTTGCGCCCTTAAGTCCGGCAAAAAGTCACCAATATCAAGCTAGTCTCTGGTTTGCAGAGTAAACTGGTACAGAATTTGTTATTAATTGTTTTTATGTGTATTATTGATATTGAGCCGTGCTAAATTCCTTCAAAAGCACATTTTCGGAGCTAACAATATTTATTAATGTGAGTATTATATGTACCATAGAATTATGTATATATTTATCTTGCAAATTTTAACGTTTTATGTTAAAAATTATTAACCAGGCGCCTTAGTTTGCGCTTTAAATTGTATAAGTGAGATGCGCCTTTACGCAATGCCTTTTATTAACATGGGTAATTAGTTTACTTTTTCTTTATAGTAATTTAAGTTAAAAATTAACAATTAATTCTCTAAAATACATATACTTATATTTTATAATTTATATATTTTAGAGAATATAATATTTGTATATTAACGATAGTGTGATTTTTCTTTAAATATTGGCATTAGTTTTCTTTTAGTGATCTTACTCTAATTTTACTGCCTTTGGATTAAATGTATTAAGCAGCTTTGAATTTGGCTGTTGTGTTTTATTTATATAATTTTCGAAGTATGTTATTGTTTTTATTTAAATATATATACGCATATATTACATATTAAGTTTTGTTTTTGAGATTATAGAATGTAATAAAAAATAATCGTGCACTTTCAGGGGGGATTTTTTAAATGCTTTTGTTTAATTTAGAATGGATTGTTTAGTGAATTGAATGTTCTGAGGAATATTTATATTTTCTTTTAAAGAAATTGATGTGCCTGTTAAATTTACTTGTGTATTACCCTCCGATCGTACTCTCATATGACTGCACATTAGTAACTGTGTACATACATAATATATTAAGAACAGGGAAATTATTTGTCTATGGAGTTACGGTATTAGATGTGATATTTAACAAAAATAAAATCATTTTAACTTGTAAATATATTTGCCTATAAATTAATATTAAAAATTGATTGCGTCAAAAATTAATATGATGCTTAGAAATGTTTTATTTTAAATTAGTATTGTACTTTACCTATGACTCTAGAGAGTAGAGTAAAATTTGATGGTAGTTGTACAAATAATATATGACAAAATATTTTTGGATTGTGTAGGTTAGAGTTTTTGAAGTAGAAAATTATTCTAATCAAATGTCTAAGGTTTAATATTTGTAGTTTATATAAAATCATCAATTGAAGCTGTCCAAAACTGTCTTTACATATTGCATGTCGGTGTTTTAAACTACATGTTAATTTCTACCGCATAATTTCATGTAAAATCTTTTGCAAAAGTGTTTCGTTAGAACTTAAAGAAGTACACTTTAAAAGCCTGCTATTACAATTATTACTGTACGCATTTCTATCTTAGTAAAGTAACTTGAAAAAAAGCAAATATAACCAGCCTTAACAAGAACAATATATGTAATAGTAGAGTTTTATATGTTGAATTTTGCCTTTAAACATTTTTAATAAATGAATTGTAATTTTATTTGTTTAGAATATAACTTTTAGTAATATGCACACAGGGTGGTCTTTTATATTTAAAAATTAAATTGAAACACAAAAAAAAAACAGCGAATTAAGTGGGGTAATAAAATAATAATTATTGCAATTTTAGTGCGATTAGCATCGAATATGAATATTTTTAAGTTACTTTTATTTGCTTATATACTAAGACTGGCCTAATAATATATTTATATAATAGCTCTTTTGAATATATACTACAATTTATAACTAACAATATGGTTTATTTTATCCAATACGAGGTATTCTATTAAAAAGTAGGGTAAATATTCTTTAAAATTATAAAATACTTAACATGCTTAATCTTTGCTATAATAAATATGACAGCTTTCCTTATAATGGTTAATGGTGCAGTTTTATATTTATTTTATATTATTCTAATTACCTAATATTGTTCCTATGATTTGAATATTGAGCGCTATAAACAATAAGGCTTAGTATTTAGAATTTAAATTAAATTAACTTTTCAATTTGTGAATTAACGTGTGTGTGTTTCCTGTATTTCATTTAAAAAAGTAATCACTTACAAATTTTGACAATAAATCATAAAAACAATTTTAATTTTGCACATATAGATTCTATAAACATTTTAACGTAATATTATTTGTTACTGCTTTTTATGAAGTGAAGGTAACAATAAAGTTTTACTTTATTATATTTGTCAATAATTATTTTAAGTTTTGATTGTAAAAAAATAAGGGTTGATTGCTTTGTAGGTAAATATGCTTAATGTTTACAATATTTTTTAAAAAAAGGCTTACATGGTAAGGATAAAATAAATATCATATTGTATAGCACAAGTAAGTGCACATCAAAATTAGGTTCTTTCGATCTCCTATTTTTACCTTTTCATGTATATATTATATTTTCCTCTTATTGCTTTTATTTATTTATATTTTGGATTATGGGTCTTATATGTTACCATTATTGTTTGTGAATTATTTTTAGCTTGAACCTAGTTTTAAATTCAAATATGATGAGATCGGAAGAATTAGTTATAAAAAATATCAAAACATATATATTATATTTACTTCCATATTTAAAATATTACAAACAGATCTAAAAGGCTGCACTATAAACATAGCTCTAGGTAAACATAATAGCGCAATGAGTAAACCCTCGGTAATTAAATTTTTTAATAAAAAGGGTACTTGTCGCATGTGAAATAAAAATTATATTTAGTGTTTACACAAGACTGGTGTAGTTGATGTCAATACATAGATATAATTAGGGTGTTTGCACCACCTTTTTAACGGTGATAGGCTACGTAGTGATGTATTTGTAAATTGTAACCATTTAATTTTATTTATGGAATGTCATTTTATTATTGGGTTTTAATAGGATATTATATGTATTGTACATAATTGTAATTATTACTTTCTTAAATTGCAATTTTATATTTGCAGAAACTATCTATATAATAAAATGTGATAATAATTGCACTCTTACCTTAAAATAATATATAACAAATAATTTGGTCTTATTCTGTTAATTATAATTTGGTTAAAATTTGCTTACAATAACTTTTTAATCTATTTAGTACAAAGAAGCATATAAAATGGTTACATAACTATAACTAAAAAATATAACTAACCTTCATGTTTTATATCTTGAATATATTTATATTATTATCTAACTAATTGAAATTGTAGTTTTTTGTCAGTAAAATGTAGCTATTCTCTTATATACAAATATAGAAGAATCATAGCGCGAAATAAAAATTAATAATGTTATTTGTCAATCTATTGCACATTTAAATGAAATAAAATAATTTATTCCGGTTTTTTAGACAATCCTTAAATTTAAAAATAGTTTATATAAAAAATAATAATAGTGCTAAAACTTTATACGTATAAAATATATTAGTTATGTAGAAATTACAGGCTTCTGATTTATAACCAAAAATATAAGTGCAATACCGCACATACCTATGTATTTTTATTACGGTCCCATTGTTTTCTTTTATTTTTTTATACTAATAAAATAAACTGCTAATGTAAACAATATTTTGAGAAATAGTACATATCATTTGCACCTTTCAAATCAAAATCAGCTTCATTAAATTAATTTATTAAAATCTAATAAACATTAGCAGGGTATACATGTCTGAATTATTATATGTGTGAAATAATTTTACAATGTCTCCTGCTTTCCGGATTCTTTAACATAAATGTAATAAAGAATACGGAAATTGTACTTTGACTGTGCGATTTAATGGACTGTATTGCATATACCTGCCACAAATTAACATTGGTTGGACCAAAAGTAATAAAAATTTAAATTTCATATTTATTTATTATTAAATAATAGAGTAACCTCATCCTGAATGTATAAAATAGTATACTTTATTATATAATTGTAAAGCTTGCATAGATTTTTATTAAATATTTTTAGTAAAGTTTTCTTGTAAGAAAACTAAATGTTGCCTTTTTGTCATGAAAAAATAAAGTTGTATTTCTGTACTGTCTTATAACGTCTTTAATAAGACATCTTTATGTACGTTTTGGCAGAAATAAATAGTCAATCTATTTAATTACATTTGATTTTTTTTTAGATCCTTCTACCTTTATCCCAATTACAAAAGTTCTGTTTGTTTCATGCATTTTTATAAATTCATTTGTAGTCATAACTTATCAATATTGGCTAACTACATATTGAACAGGCAACTTTGCAAATGTGTTTGAATTCAAAATGGAAATTCAACAATGAAAAATATTACGTTATTAAACATAAAGAAGTATTTCCAAAATATTTTCATATTTGTATCCCGATTGGTTGTTTTGCACAGTAAGGCAAGGGTGAAAGTGACTCTAACAATTACAATCTTTACCGATTTATCAGAAAACTGGTGAAGTTTTAAATTTAGAAACTTGTCCCCTACAACCCATTTTATATCATCTCAAAAAAAAATTACTCAGATTTCTCTATCCATAAAATCAGTTTACTAGGAAAAGTTGTTATACATATAGGTAAAAACCCTGACCAGAGTGTCTATATGTATAGCTTCTTACTTTTTACCTTAACTTGAAAAAATTTTAACGTTTAATAATTCCTTGATTAACTAGGACTAAGGAAAAAAGCTATGGTTTAAAAATTTAAAAAACCGAAAATAAATATTTGTTTTTCCTTGTTTTTGTGTTTACGATTTTTTATTCAAAATGTTGATATAATGATATCAACTACATCTGTATTACTGTTGTTACCAATTGAAAGAGGAGAGTTTCAGCTTGTTAGTGATAATTTTATTTTAATTCTACGTATATTGGCCATAAATTAATTAACGATTTTGTGATAGACCCCTAGTTTTTTGATTTTTTGTCGATTAAATTTGCTCATCTACATAGTTTCTAACCATGACGTTTGGTGATCCACGAACGCTGCATAACAGATAAGGTGGGTGCATGTTAGTTGAAGACTGTCGAAGATAAAATAAAGACCTTTATTATTGTTTTGTTGTGGTTCGTATTTGTAATATTGCATATTGTCCTTTATTTCTTGGCCTTGAAAAAAACACTTTTCCAAAGGAATTATACTTTAATCCAAAGTTAATTGTAAAAAAATTATAACAAAGTAAGTTTTTCAAATAATGCATAAATGCATGTATTAGTTGTTTATAATAAAGTTCACCCTGTATAATTTACAAGTATGTTTACGCTTTTCAAACATTTCGCCGAGTATCTTCTTGTCCCAGTAAACATACTTGTAAATTATACAGGGTGAGTTTAAAATAATGCATAAAAGTCATAACCACATTATTTTTTGGAATTTTCAAAAACGGCAAAAAACCTGTCGCATTGTTTTTAAAAAAACTTTATTTTGAACCCAACAAAAAAAATTTTTCGGTTGGAATGCCGTCACGATGACGTCATCTTTTTTTTTAATGGATTGATATGGGTTTTATATCATAAAACAATACCTTATTAAGAGTGTTTTATAACGGTACCAAAAACTTTATACTAATGCCATCTAGATGTCATTAAAAAAATTTTAAATTTCACCTTAAAGGATAGTTTTAAGTAAAGCATAAAATTCATAACTATCCTAAGGTGAAATTTAATGTTTTTTTAATGACATGTAGATGGCATTAGTATAAACTTTTTGCTACCGTTGTAAAACAGTCTTAATAAGGTATTGAGAATTTTAACTACGTATAGATGGCGCTGTAAATGGAGGATATTCGATACTTGTCAGTGTCAAAAATTGTGTTTAAATGCATTATTTTACTTTATAACTACATATTTAACAAAATACAAATAGATTTATAATTTAAAGCTTCAGTAAAGCTCAAAAAACATGTACCAATGCATTAAATCGAAAAAGTAAGTACCGAATATAGAAGTTGATATTTTTGCCACCAGAGTGCGAGCGGGTTCTTAAAATTCCCAATATTGTCTTATGATATAAAAACCATATCAATCCATTTAAAGAAAAAATTGACGACGTCATAGTGACCATATAGTGACGACATGTCAACCGAAAATTTTTTTTTATTTTCAAAATAAAGTTTTTAAAAACAATGCGACGCGTCTTTTACCGTTTTTTTTTTTAAATTCAAAAAAATAAGGTAGTTATGATTTTTATTCGTTACTTTAAACTCACCCTGTATATAAAGTATATACAGGGTGGTCCAACGAAAACTTCACAAGCCCGTTTTTCGGTATTTAACCTGAGGCTTTGAAAAAACGCTCGGACAGGTCGATTTTTGTATCAAGGGGGAACGATTTTTACCTAATTATCCATTAGCCACTTTCAACCCTTAACTGGGGGTTATATCAACTTATTAATTTCAAACGGCAATAGGGGTCTAAATGCATAAAAATAAAAAGTACGAGGAACCAGCTTTACAACAGTACCGTTATTTTTAAAATCGGTGCCTATAACTTGCTTAGAAAATTACATTCAAATTTTTATTAGTTGGATTAGGTATACAGGGTGTACAGACATAGTAGACACTTCGCCCAAAAATGCTTCCCTGCGAAGTTACAGCCAGTTAAAGTTCACTTTTCAAAAAATAAAATATCCCACATAACTTTTCTCTCTATGAAGGAAACTCGATAAAAATCGCCATAGGGGGCTACTCTTAAGTTCTTTATAATTTGATATTGTAGTTTTGCCATTTCGCATTCATTTACTACCAGTTAACTTAAACTTAGAATTTAAGTTTTACCATAACTTTTTTTGGTGTCGCTTTTTTTGCAATTTCAACTTATTTTCTCATAAGACAGATAATTTACTATGAAAAAGGTATACCTGTTAAAAATCGATAAATCTAATAGTTTTAAAGATAATCTCAATTAAAGTCTCATAATTTATTGTAAATTTTTTTTTTATTGAATCAAGTAGGCCGAAATTAATATTTAATATTTTTAAAGAAGTTAAAACGTTTTTACGATTTTATCACACAAATAGAGCATGTCATCTTTTGTATTTTTCAATCATCTTATAAAATAATATTCAATCATACATTTTATTAATAATGTTATTTAGGGAATGGCCTACTTGATTTAACAATAAAAGTACATTTTTATTTCGAAATTTTAATTGAGATTATCTCGAATACGGTTGGATTTAACGATTGTAAACAAGTATACCTTTTTCATAGTAAATTATTTATTTTATAAGAATATCAGTTAAAATTGCAAAAAAAGTGACAAAAGAAAAAGTTGTGGTAAATCTTAGATTCGAAGTTTAGGTAAACTGATTGTAAATGAATGATTAGTATACCATATCATAAAGCACGAAAAATTAGCCCTCCATGGCGGTCTTTATCGAGATAGCTTCATAGGAAGAAAAGTTATGTGGATTTTATTTTTTTTTAAATTGAACTTTAACTGGTTGTAACTTTGCAGGGAAGCATTTTTGGGCAAAGTGTTAGAGGAACTTGTCACCTTAATTTGAGGTGATAAGGACGATCTACTATGTCTGTCCACGTAATTACGGGACACCCTGTATACAAATTTTTTAAACCTCAAAAAAATTTAAAATTTCATAAGTAAACAGTTTTCCAGGGTCAGATCTAAGAATTTTGTTAAACGTTTCCCTGAATATTCAAAAGAATCAAACACCTACGACCGAAATTTAACGCTCATCCTCCTGTCAACCAGGGTGAACGGCGAACTACTCCATCTGGTCCCCTATCCCCTTTTAGATCCGGCCCCCGGCGAACAAATGCATTTTGTTGTGATAATAATTTCTGCATACTATACATAAGGCGAAACACCCTTTTGTTTTATAATAAAATAAAATAAACTGTACCACCTAAGTAGGTATATTATATTAACTGGTAATTAGCAAAAAAGTTTTGATATTTAAAAATATTTAAATTCCTTTTTTACATGACTAATGAATGAGAACTACATATTTTTTATTTTAATATAGAAATCCAAAACCAAGAGGTTCATTGGATATGGTTTCAACGGGTTTGATTTTTCGAGAAACAACTGACAATAATTGTTGATTATTAATTGGTTATTCGTTTGTTAATTTGGGTAATGATTTCGGAATTCGTATCCAAATACAATGTTCATTTCCCACTTTTGTAATTGGTCACGAGTTTCCCGCGCATTACGTAGACAGGCTCGTCGATCCATCCAAGGGGCATCGACCGACGCTTGTCGTGCGCTTTTATCCACCAGAGAGCAGGGAGTGGTAGCCTACGCCACCTCGCCACCAATACACAACCAGTCTTGTGCACGCTGCGTTGCGACCATTGGTCTACAATTTGTCGACCAATCATTGAGAAAGTCCCAACTAAAATATCCAATGTAAGTTCACAAATTATCAAACATATTCGGTGCTTGTTTTCGTCGTCGGTTTGATTTAACGCAATCAATTAGTTTAGCGATTGTCAAGTTTACACTACCAACTTATAATTTAGGACGTATTACTTTCAATAATGGCGTACTCGTAGACGTAGCTGTTCGAAACAAAGCTACACGACGCTTTTTAGGCGTTGTGTTTGCCATGACATATTTGTTTATATTTTATGAAATTTTAATAAATAAGACCAAATATAAGTCAAAAAATGTAAAAATTATAATCCCAATTTGCTTTTAACCCAATTTTTGTTTTAAATAAAAATTAAATATTCATATCAGTACATGTTTGTTTACTTGTACATTCCTAATCCATTATACAAAATTATTGATTCCCTGAATTTTATTTGATTCATGATTCACGAAAAATATTTTTTAAGGTTATGATTTTTGTACTATGTTTTTTGTCTTCTTTCATAAAAAAGTAAATTATAATTAATATACTCTGTAAAAATCAACATACGAACATAAACAGTTTATGGGCTGTAATTGATTAGTACTCTACTCATTTTGTCCATATACTTTTCCGCTACTAGTGAACATTCAACAAAATTTTAGTCGTCCACTCAACTGTTCAATATGTTCTACGTTTCACTGAAATGAGTACTTACTGAAAATACCATGATTGCTTTGCGAGATATATCTTCAAATCAGTAGTAAGCATAGTATCTTCAATTCAATTTGCTACTTGGGAAAATTGCAATTATGATGCTACTATCTTTTTATTATACAGAACTAATATTCTTTTTAACAACTCGTTAATACAACTGTTCTTCTTTTCAACTAGTAAATAACCTCTGACTTCATTATAAATGTAAATTGTACAACTTATAAAAGTGATGGTTTTTGTCACTAACCTAAAATATTTTCTACAAGCGTTACAAGTGGAAATTATATAGAGGAGAGTGTGGTAGATTTGGATATGTGGGATGTTCGAGTATTAAATTTTATCACTATGGATTCACTTTTGTCTTAAACATAAAAGGAAACTATTTTTATGATTAAGACAAAATTGCACTGCTTTACTTTCCTGCTTAGGAGTAACTCCTTAATGTAAAATTCATGGCAAAACGAGCATAAAGTATGCTAAATATAAAACAATACCTTCATTCTAATACCATGTAAAGAGACGAAAGTAGTAGAATGAAGGTATCGATATAATATATGTATAGAGTTCCATAATTCAGCTGACAATGGTTAACTGGAGACAGTAGACCTAAAAACAAGTCGATCTGACACTATTTATCTATATCTCAATAACCTCAGCACCCATTTAATGGGTCAAATGCGAGATGTTGGCCATTCTCGATCACTTTTCGTGAAATGCTATTCTTGAGCCATCAACATCATCTTGCAGGCGAGAATTTTCAAACAAGATGTCTAGGCAGTCGAAACTAGAGAAAGTAATCGAGATGGATTTGTCACATAAGTTTTTAACCTAACTCGATAGAATACTACAGTCAAACTTCCCTAACTCAAATCTTCAAGGGACTTAAAAAAAAATTCGAGTTATAGAAACAAATATTTATTTTTAAAAATTGTATACATAAATATGTACATATAATATTCTAAGTATAATCAAAATAGACGCAACATTCTTACACAAAACATTAATTTTTGAGAAAATCTGTAATTTTTGATTGTGTTAGAATAAAAAATTCATTATCTACAAAGTTTTCCAAAGTTTGTAAAGCGTGATACACATTATCCGTTGTTCTGTCTTTAGAATATACATATTCGCTACACTTCTTAAGAATATTCCTCATTTCTTTATTGGAAGGTAGATGTGGAATTTGAACTGTTGTAGTTGTCTCATCAGATGAAACATCTTCTTCTTGTTGTCTGATTTTGTCTAAAATGTCGGTATCCGTTGGATAGTCCGCCACAATTACATCATTATCTAAACCCAAATATTCATCCAAAGACACATTACTCACTTTTTTCGTGTACAACTGAAACAAACACTCATTAACTGTAATTAGGGGAACAATGACTACGTTTATCTCGAGCAACTCAACCCAGCTTGAATTCAGCTTAGCTTGACCTCTACCATTTGAAGTACATGTAAAAGGTCAAATCAAGCCCGAATTCGCTGGCTTGACCTGCTTGAGCTAATTATTATGATAATAATAATGCATACATAGTTTACATTTTACATAGTCTACATGAAAAATAGTCCATGTAAAAAATACATAGTCTATGCGTAGAATATCCATGTAAAATACATGTGATAGTAAACGGCACAACTCGGGATTTATTTACTTAGTGTTAAATATAAATAAGAAAGTTGGACCAAATAGTATTTTCCTTCAGTGTACTATAGTTTCATTGGTAAGACATTTTTTGCACAAATTTTGAAGCAGTTTTATAAGTACACTTCTTGTTAAATTTTCCATTTCTTAAATCCAGGTTTTGTTCCATAAAACTAAATAAAGTATACTTTTTGTCATGGGACACATAAATTTTGAATATTTGTAATAAAATAAACCAGCATAAACAAAGACCGAAAGCATGTGCTTGATTGATATTTAATCACCATAGTTGTGTTCTTTTAACATGATCCGTTCAAATAAATCAGTTTTTCAGTTCAATTTACAATTTGTGTCTGTCGATTTTACTTTGGGATTACTTTAAACGAATTGAACGATTTTCTGCCCCCCTTTCCCATGCTGTAGAGGGGGATCACTTGTTTAGTTAGTACACTCCATTCTTAACCTAACATAAAGAATGTCAATTGTGATTTTTTAATTGAGTTTGCCAATATAAGCTGTTCTTTTTAAATGACTCAATTCACGTTTGATCACCACTCTAATGGCCGATCTCAACGACAAGTCTTAGGTCCCGAAGTAATACTAAATTTAATAGAAAATTTTAAAGTGATGGATATTTTTGTTGGGCAGCTAAAATCGACACTTAAATGCACACACTGTAGTCATCGCTCAGTTACATTTGATCCTTTCTGGGACTTGTCACTTCCCATATCTCAAAAAATAAAGCCTGTAGTTTTACAGTGCCTCGACAGTTTTAGTAGAAAGGAAACCTTGGATGGTGATGAGAAGCCTACATGTTTGAAGTGTAAAGAGCGAAGAAAATGTACAAAAACTTTTAAGATCCACAAGTTCCCTAAAATATTAGTAATTCATTTGAAAAGGTTTTCACTAACAGAAAGGTTTAGGGGAAAATTGAATGTTACAGTTGATTTTCCTGTAGAGGGTTTGGATATGACCAATTACGCTACCGAACCAAATACACAATGCCGATACAATTGATATGCTCTGAGTAACCACAGTGCTACAACATACAGTGGGCACTACTCTGCTTATTGTCGACACCCTTATTCACAAGCGTGGCATGAATATAATGAAGCTGGAAGGAAAATTGTCGCATCTATGATAGATATTGGGACAAGGACAGACTCTTATTTTTGCATTTGAATAACAATGAAAATATTTTCTGTAATAAAAATGTATTACTGTAATTTCATACATCAAACAAGTTGTATAACCTTTTACAAATCCAAGAAAAAAAAATTATAAGTTTTATAGCACTGATCTGTGGATTTTGTATTCATCTTAAGCTGATAGGTAAGACATGTCACTTTGAATGTCCTTTAAGGCACTTTTAATAATTTCGTCTTTATGTTTTTTGTAACCCTTTTTAGACAAATCAGCTTTGTGTCTTTGAGGCATCGTTTTTATGCTGTGTCTTTTTTTGTCCCCAAAAACTACAAAAATGCATTCTTGCCTTTATTGCATTGCAAAAAAAGGTTTTGCGAAAAAAACGAGTATATGAGGCTATTTATCCATATATGGCACATAAAGTTTAATACATTATGATTAATATGTTAAAATCAGCTGTTCGATAATCACCAGAAATTTGTTACAATGTAAGTATTTTTATACCGTTGATTATTAAAATGTTTCTGACATCCACCGAACACAAAACTATCATAGGAAGTGATTTTAAACTTGAAATAAAAAAGTTTTGAATTTTCCTTTAAAATTACCTATTTTTGTGTTTATTTACACTCTATAGTCTCTATTCACCGCATTTTATAGTACACCATTTGAAAACATTTTTTATCCTGATACTAGCCTGGCAGTCATATTTTATGGCATGGCAATTTTGGCTATTTGAATATAATTAGTTAGAAAAACGCGAGCCTGTAAAAATAGTTTTCTAAAATTTTAAAAATTAACCTGGTTTAATTAATATGGGGGACTATTAATCTCACACGATCAGTATGGCATTCTGCTTCCAATGAATTTTTTTTATTAACCTTACCTGAAAGTACAGGAATCTTTGTGTAAAAAATCGTTGGAAATCCGACAATATCTCACATACCATTCCCATTTAATATACATGGAGCATTGTTAGTGGTTTGACATTCCAAGGTGACTGTGCTCTTCAAGCGAAAATGAATAGTCAAAATCACAGACCCTTCTACTTACCACTGCAACGCAAATTTGCCTAATAATTTATTGCACAAATTTAAATTAAAAAAAAAAAACGCCCTAATTGTAGGCATTTTTACATCCCCATTAGAAAAAGTTTGCGAAAGAGTTGCAGATTGCAAAAATTCTGTATCCATTATCTAAGTAGTAGACTGTTTATCACATAACACGAAAACGGTGAACACCTAACTCCTGGCTCAAAATCACAAAGTATAAATGATTTTATTTATTGTACATTGTCTAATACCTAATACAAACAGGGATTCTAACCGTTTCAAATTTCAAAACGGTTTTGCCGGTTAATAATCTTTTCTAAAAACGATTTCGGTTACGGTTTTTAAAAATTTCAAAAAACAGCTTTTGTTACGGTTTTTAAAAATTTCAAAAAACGGTTTCGTTTTGGTTCCAGTTAACCAAAGAAAACAGTTTCGGTTACGGTTTAAAAAATGTCTTTTAATTTTCTTTTAATTTTGATTGTAAAACCAACGGTTAAAAACCGGTTAGTAAAACGGTTTAAAATCGTTTAGTAAAATGGTTAAAAACTGGATAGAAATCGATTAAAAATCAGTTAAGAACTGTTTTCGGTTACAGTTTCTAAAAATTTCTAAAAACGGTTGTGGTTACAGTTAGTTCAGATAAAACATTTTGACCTAATACTGGTTAATAAAACGGTTCAATTAGAATCCCTGAATATAAATAACCCACACCTTTGTACCTAATAATCCCTCTTAATATTTTCGTAACTCTTTAGTTGTAGGTCTTAAGGTACTTCATTGAACGATTTAAGAAAGCTGATTTAAGGCCCTTGTGCAGCCAATCAAACATTATGTTTGGGTAATAGTAGTTTATCAACTAAGCTAGTTTTACAGAAAGTTTTTATTACTATTTGTAGTATCACATAGGTTTTATTTTACACTTTAATAACCGCAGGTTGCATACTGAATCCTAGTGAAAATGTTTAAAGATTTTAATTCCTGACGATAATGAGCATTGCAAGGTGAGCCAATGATTTTTTTAGCAATGAAGATTTTTGACATTCTAGAACAGTTTCCCCATAGAAGTACACCTTATCTTATATCCATAATATTAAAACTATGATTTTAATAATTCTTTTATTTAAATTACTGCTTATCATAAAAAATAAAAAAATAGTAAAAACATGCTTTTTTATGAAGTACCTTCTTCTTTTGTTCTTTCTGTATAATTGTTAGGTTTTCCCCCACAAAGACAAAATTGCAGTAAATGATCACCACAAGTTTTTTTACTCAAATCTTTGGTAAAAAGATTTCTCACAAATGATTGATCAGATAGATTACCTATTCTATCTATTTACGTCCAATATTTTTCCAGTGTAATAATAATACATCAATATGGAGCAACTGTCGACTGCTGATGGTCAAGTTGTTATGCAAGCAGTTGCTCCACAACAAGTACAAGTAATGCAGATGCCTGCTGGAGGTCAAGTAATTCAAGGAGCAAATGGGCAACAAATAATGCTGCATGCTATACCACAAAATGGTCAAATTCAGGTTGCCCAAGGTACAAACGGTCTACAACAAATTCAAGTTGTCCCAGTTCCTGGACAAGGTCAAATTTTACTACAACAACCGCAACAACAAGCTCAGCTACTTCAAACACCAGATGGACAGACTTTTATTTACCAACCAGTATCAATGGATGGTGGAGCAATTCAACAAACACAACCTGCAGGTAAGAATAGTCAGTCATTAATTTTTTGTATCTCTAAAGAATTATGATTTTTTTAGTCTTAAATATAAACGGTAACTTAGTACAAATACAAGGGGCTCAAACTGCTCAGACTGCTACAGTAACACAACCAAATGCTGTTACTACTAGTGGTCCTACTGTCGTGCAGCATGTTGGTACCAGTGGAACAAATCAGTTAGCAATGGCTAACGGAAATATTGTAATGGTGAGGAATGCCACCGATGTACGTAATAACCCATTTTTAACACAACTAAAATATAAGGCTCTTGCAAACTGTAAATATATTTAGAATTAGGTATTGTTTGTTCTGAAATTTAGTATTCTAACAAATCTTAATACTGCTTAATTTACTATTTCATAAGAAGTAGGTTTTTTGAATCAGATTTTCACGGAGATTTAAAACATCCAAAAATATACTGGGTGGTCCATTTAAAATAAGAAAGTTATTGTCAACTTCCGGTATAACCGGAAGGTTCATATAAACAAAATTGTATATATATAGAATAATTCTAACTTTAAAAAATCAGAGACATAAAAATTAACAAATAATACTATTGTGTGGGAAGAATCTACTAATTTTATTCTGTGGACATTTTAAACAACTTTCTGATTGCGATCAAGAATAACATGCTTTACTTATTAGTACCTACCTAGATCATTTTTACGTTTCTTAGTAAATCAAAAATTGTGTGTACCATCATAAGAAAAATGTTTTAATTTATACATTCTCACACGAAAGTGTTTGCTCTGATTTCTTAATATCTTGAATTCTAAAAATCTCTATCTACTTTTATTTCTTACTGCACTACTTCTTTATATTACAGTGAATAAAAAATTTTAGGAATAAAATGATTTTTGTGTATATTCTAACTTTGGCTTTTGTAAACTAACGAGCATTGAAAAAAGTTATAGCTTCGAATGATATCAAATATAAATTTTTAGATGGTTCCGAGTACAAGTGCAGTTTCGAGACTTCCAATAGCTGGAACAGAACTCTTAGAAGAAGAACCACTTTATGTTAATGCCAAACAATATAGACGAATTTTGAAAAGAAGACAAGCAAGAGCAAAACTTGAAGCCGAAGGGAAAATACCTAAAGAGAGACCGGTAAATATATATTTTTTATAAAGATTGTCAAATATAAATATTCAGCTTTTGCCAAAATTTCCACAACATAAAGCAACAAATTCTAATGTAGAAACCATTTTTGGAACACCTTGGGATAATACATGGCTTTTTTTAAAGAATTTTATAGAGTATATTAAAGGTTTTTTCCATTTCTTTCGAAGGATCTCCTTTTATTAAACTATGAAAATGTTGTGCTTTGAATCGTTGTGTACATTTTGGGACACACTATATATTTATGAGAATAATAGCTTAATAATATTCTGTGATCCTTTTTCTAGATAAGCTTTATGCAATTATTTTTTATTTTTAGAAATATTTGCATGAGTCTCGGCACCGACATGCAATGAATCGAATACGTGGTGAAGGTGGCCGTTTCCATTCAGGTTCTGTTAAAAAGAGGAGACAAATGTTGGAGGAGCAAAGACAGCTGCAAGCCCAACAGCAACAACAACAGCAAAATCAACAGAGACAAATATATAACAGTGGGCTAGAAAACACTATAATTATTGAGGTAAATGAAAATAACCAAATTTGAAGAAATAATTTTTAAACATAATTTTTCAGTCTGTAATTTCTAATGGTTTAAGTGCAGATCCGCTCTCATAAAATATTTTCTTAGTGACGAAATCTGTATATTTGTAAATAATTTGTTACGTTTTTTATAATGTAAATATGAATTAATTTTCTTTTTTTAATTTTAATTTATTATGTATTTGTTTTCTAAGCTTTTTAATACTATATATTTATTGATTTGCCTTTATGTAAACAGTTCACTCCTT
This sequence comes from Stenus bimaculatus, assembly GCA_963971135.1. Lineage (NCBI taxonomy): Eukaryota > Metazoa > Arthropoda > Insecta > Coleoptera > Staphylinidae > Stenus > Stenus bimaculatus. The sequence continues at coordinate 62,791,784 of OZ020180.1, read as the reverse complement.
TTTGTTGAATTTTGAAATATAAATGTCCAGATTTTAGGTTTATATATGCCGAGTACCTAGGGATACCATTATGTAAAATAAAATAAAAATTATATTACGTTTATCTAAATCTACATTAGACATAATCAATTTTTACCAAATTTATTTATGAAGTGAACTTAAATAAAGTTCTTAAGTAGTTTTAAATATTTTTTGAATATAACCTACTCCATATTCCCATATTTTTTTATAAAAAGCGATCTCGTTATGATTCGCAAGATAGTCGTTATGTTATCGCTCTTTTATTATAAAAACTTTATAGTAATTGCTTTGACGTGTCACCTAATCTATGCACCTAATAAGGAATAATGTGGTTTGTATGTCCTTCACATAACCTAGGAACTAAGTACTAGAACCAAAATGGGTTATTGCTTAATAATTATTTCAGTTACAAGTATTTCAATTTTTAATCATTTTTTTTTTCAAAATCCTATATCCTTTGTACGATACCAATTGAAGGGTACATGGTAAATACCAGCCAAGTCCTTTATGGTTGAATTTCGTTAGCGTTAGCACCAACATCCTGCCCAAAAATGTTTGCTTTTTAAAATCAGTAGGGGGAAAATGTTTGGTCTCATGTGTCACACTTTATTCCAGCAAAAAAATTTTAGATATTAAATGTCATTCTTTTTATTTTCCTATTGGAAGTCGAAATTCCCAATAGATATTTCTATTGGGAATTTCGACTTGGGATACGCCCTCTGGGAGTTATTTACTGAAGCTAGAAAAGGTCTACCTTGACATAACCTGTTTTTGTAAAATTTATTTCCGTGCAGTTATAAATCAGTTTCCTTGGGTTTATTATTAAATCTGCGCAAAAATCTTTTATTACTTTTTCCTCCATGTTTTTTTCAAATTTACGTCAAAATAGCGCCATCTATCCGTAGTCGAAATTCCCAATAATAAGTATTTTCTTCAAACGCCATTAAATTATGACGTTTGACAGGCTTTAAAATGTCACTTTTTATAGTCTTTGTTCTATGGTCACTTTGTACTGCCTAGGAGTAGAAATTACTACTTTTTAGTTACAAGGAATAAAATGGCGGAGTAGAAATGAAATTTAGGCAACCCAATATACACAAACATTGTATTGTGTGTTGTATGTAAATTAGATGTCAAATTTTAAAATTATTTGTTATATTATACTATTTTAAAAATTTCGACGTTTGAAAAATAAATAGCATGTTTTATTCGTAGTAAAAGAACTTTTTGTGGATCGCATGTATCCGCGGGGCGGGACTTGCAAAGCTCGTCCCGCAAACCTACATGCTCGCCACAAAAAGTACTTCTTTTACTCCTAATAAAACAATATACTACTATTTGGTTGTCCTTCAAAATAAAAGAAATGTAAATTACAAAAACTATGTATGTTTAGAATTTTTTTTTTGTTTGCAAATATTCGAAGTTTTAAAAAGGAGTAAGTAAGAGTAAAGCGTCGTATTGAAAGCAACTCCGGTTTGACTGTGTTTGTGTTCTTGTGTTGTGTCAAATGAGTCAATCCCGTTCATAGATAACATATATTATATAGAATGCTAACTCTATAGAAATTCCAGTTAACACGAATTTACTGTGCCCCAACACCAACAGGTGGCGGGCTATGTATTCGGATGATGAACGAATACCAACGAAGGCGATCGGCGCAAGTATTCTATTTCTATGGCAAGATATTAATGACGAATTACGGCCTAACCATAAAACGCCTTTAAAATAAATTATAAAATATATATATGTATTAAATATTCTTTAAACTTCGAAAGTTTAGGTAAGTTATTTCATTTACAATAAACATTATTATTTAATTACATAATTTGTTTCTTTTGCTTTTTTATAGATTAATTATGAGTAAACGGAATTGCTCAGTCTTTTCTTGCCTTGCCCCGAAATCACCTTGGCATAGGTTTCCTAATCCAGAAACTAACCTGGCATTATAATCGGTTGATGGGTTTAAATCCGACAAGTATTTATAAAAATTATCGAATATATCATTCCCATTTTCTGGATTCTGACTTTACATCTAATAAAAAACAACGATTTTCGGATAATACAATTCCTACATTAAATATGGAAATTGCACCATTGAATGAGAATATTATTGATGAAGGAAACGCACCAGCAAATATTATTGAACCCTTTGAATCACGTCCAATCAATCTAGATTTTGTTGAGCCTTCGTGTTCCGGAGAATATTTGGATGCTAACCCCATTGAACTTATGAATTTAAATACACCAATGCGTTCTACAACTCGTCTTTCTGATATCGAACAGCCAACCACAGATAGTGAGTATTTTTATAGTTTATTGGGGTACAACTATACCAATCATGCAAATGATAAACCAAAAAATAATTACTATGTGACAAATCCATCTAATATTAATATTTAATATTACAATAAAAAACTCGCTGTTTAAAAGATATTTTTTATACTTTTCTACTATTTTTATTCACTTTATTCTATTTTTATGGTTGTAATAAATAAATAAACCTAATTTTTCAAATGGGACTTATATTCGGACGGAGGGAGTAATATTTTATATTTTTTTGTACATATACACCTCTTTTTTAAATAATGTATTGATTATTATAATAAATGTTTGTGTTATTATAATAAATTTTTAAACTAAATATTTAATTGTATTTTTTATTTACCTGCCAAGTACTAAACTAATCTGGATATATATTTTTAAATTAAACAAATAACCAATATACATGTATTTTATTTCATTCACATAAAAATTAAATTACATACAAATTTTTTGGAACATTTTTGTATGTAATTTAATTTTTATGTGAATGAAATAAAATACCAATACTTAAAAGTAGATTAAATAGTACATTCAAATTTGCCGCGTGTTGGAAAAAACTGTGCCCCAACACCACTAGATGGCGCAGTGCGCGTTAACAAAAAATACAATAGAGTTTGCATTCTGTATAGTTATATTCAGAGATAATAGATGATTGAGATGTCCGAATCCCATGCTAACGGAGGGAAGCAGTGGCCTCCTAACTGAGAAAACCGGAACTATTGGGATTCGGAACTACTCGTCAACTCTCGTTCATAACACGAAATTATTTAAAAATAAAAACATAAACATAACATATAACCAATAAATAAAACACCAGGAATTCCCTCAATCCAAATCCAACAACCATTAAATTTATTAATGCGACTAGTATTTTCAATGGTTCATAAGGCAAAACCGCCATAATCCATAATATAATGTGTTAATTAATCCAATCTAAAATTAAATTGTTGATTTATTGAGCAATCCATTTCCAAACCGTAAGTCCTTACAGGAAGTATATGTAAGTTTTGTTAAATGGGTTGTAATGGACACTTCCATAATTACATTACAGATATTTTCTGTAAGGGCTTACGAGTGTGCAAATAATCGACCCGTTACAATGTTTTAAACAAAAATATTTTGTCTGTGACGAGTTAGGATATACGAACTTAATTGATGGAGACATTCATCGTACAATAGATTAACCCTAGGATGCATAACGTGGGTATTTGGTACCCAACACAAAATTCATTAATTTTCTTCTTTTGTTTTAACCGATAATTTTATGAAAATTTTGGCAAGCCTTCTTTGTTATATTTTTAACACAGTAATTTATGTAAAATTAGACGATTATTATATAGTACCTACCAAATAAAAATTTTTTTTTCAAAAATAGTCTTAATTCGATATGTAAATGTGGTCATCGGGAGAAAGAAAAAGTAGTTAAAAGTTAAAATTAAATTTAAAAAGCTAACCGAGGAGTAAATCATTTGACTTTTTAGGCTTTGGTAGATAAAATTTGTGGTTTTACATAAAGTAATTTCTTTCACATTTTATCAAGAAATCAACGATTTTTTTTATTTATTAGTGAGGACTGAAGAAAGAACAACTAAAATTCAAATCAATAAATTTTTTATTTCTACAAAAAACATAAAAGAATATGAGAATTTCTTTAATAAGTATTTAAAATTGTTGGTCCTGGAGCTAGTAATAGAAAAAAAAACTGTATTAAACAGAACCATTAGAAATTCCCAAAATCTTAATTTGTAGAACATATACATCGGAAAAATTGATTCGTCAGACAAATTCTAAAACCGCTAGCCAGTGAATTTGTCTAGTGATTCAATTTTTGCGATGTAGATGTTCTACAAATTAAATTTCGGGGGTTTGTAATTGTTCTGTTTAATACACTTTTTTTTCTATTATTGGCTCCCATACGTATAGTTGCTTGTTGTCTCTTGTTAGTCCTGCCCAAATTTCAATAATCCATTATGGAATATTTCTGAGAAGTCAAAATCTGAAATAAAATAATGTCATTAAACAAAATTACATAATATTTTTATCTATATTGTTACCTATTCAATAGAATTCAAAATGTCCATCCTCAGGTTGGTTGGTTTCTTCCGCGAAGCATAAAACATAAAAAATGGTAAACACATGCATACTTAATTGTTATGAGGGAATAATGAAACGGCGTGTAGGTTTATTAATGCGTGAAAGTTTATTTTTACTAATCCTTTCTACATTTTTCCAAGATGAAGTACATGCATTAAGGCGTTTTCTTAATTACCAAATAGTCATTTGCTGTTGCCTATTTATTGTATGAAGATCACGTTTTTTTTTATTAAACAAATTATTATAAAGTTCACTTTCTTCAGCTAATTTTATAGATTGAGTCACATTTTCATTAAATTATTAGATATTGTTAAACTTTCTAAATTGGATTTAAAACAATACGTGTGATCATTAAAAGCTATTTCTAAATTTTCTACATTGGATTTTGAGCAATACGAGTGATCAGTAAAAGCTACTTCTAAATTTTTAGTAACAACGGCATGGTTATTATTATTTACCGGCTTTGAATACTTATGCAAATGTGTTTTTAATGAACTGGAAAATGATTTCTCTTCAAAATGATCTTCACACAAAAAAAGATGTTTTAAAGAAGGATAGTTACCTTCAGGCCAAACAATTTTTAACCATTCTTCTTTAAATATGGGATCACTAGGAAAATGAAAAAAATGTTTGTATGAATTATTACTTTCAGCCGTATTGACATACCGTACATTTGAACAATTCGGAAAAGAACAACGATACCTTACGGGACATATTAAATTTGAACTAAATATATTTACCTACCTTTACTAAAAAAATCACCGGCTTCGTTTCTTCAACAAAACCACTTGCATATCATGTAACCTACAAGATTGTGTACAAGATTGAAAGAATTGACATTGCGCTTTCTGACATACGCACGCTCAGTTGTCAAAATTCGTTAGTTCCAGTTTTCTTCGAAAGTGGCGTTTTGCTTCCCGAATTACCCGGCTTTCAACTCCTCTCATAGTACATACTTTGTGGTTATATTATCTGTGATCCCGTTTTCGTAAACCCGGCTGGGCTGAAGTAAATTTTCGGCATTTATTACTTTTAATTACGGAATAAATGTGAATTTTAGTAATTTTAAGAGGAATAACACCAGTCTTCGTCATTTTAAAAGAAAAAAATCTGCCTATGCTTTCAGGTAAAAGTTAAATTACTTTGTTTGTAGTTTGGGGTGAGGTGACACCCTTGTTGTTTTGTGTACTCTCGTTTTAAATCGGGATAATTCTTAAAGTACTTCATAAAACTGTTTGTAATGGTTTTATTTTTATTAATAATTTATTTTCTTCACATATAAATTAAATTATTGGTACTAAAATTGTTACAACATTTTATTTTTAATGTTTGTATGTATTAAGTATTTTTCCAAAATTAAATTCATGTACCTATTAAAACTTACTAACTTACTTCATTATTGTAAGTTATAATTTATATTAATATTTATTTAATATGTACATTAGTCAGTGTGGCAAAGTTCTGCCCGCCCTATAAACTTATTATAGTTTTTTTCTCAATCTATTAGGTTTATTCCAACCGCTTGAGAGGAATTTTTATTAAATTTAATACTCTGTATTAAATATATTAATGATAAGAATGAAATTTCATAATCTACAGAAGTATTAGATATTTGATTTAAAAAATGCTTATTTCAAGACATTTAGTGAGTATTTTTCTGGGATAAACTGGAAATTTAAATTGGGGGGTCTGTTGTCTATGTCTCTTAAAAATTATTTTTTCGCTCTCAGTTTTTTATCATTTATTTTATACAAAAAGATACTTTCCTGTATTTTTTCATTGAAATAACACCAGTGGTGTGCTGTAGGGCGGTCACGAGAGCCCTCGCGAGAGCCCCTTCTTAAAATTTTTGTAAATTTGCGAGCCCTTTGTTAAAATGATAATTTCCAGATTTTTTTAAATCTTTATTTGAGAATTTATTTTTTTTCCATTTTTAATCTCTTGTACTTTAAGAAAATATTATTTTTTATAATATATGTATATTTTTTAATGTATTGAATTTATTTTTTACAATAAAAATAGAGCTACTGTTTTTATATCAAAATAATACAAGTCCTTAAAAATTAGAAACACCAAAAAAATCGCGAGCCCCTTATTAAAATTTTCACAGCACACCCCACGGAAGTTTACTGAACCAATGTTTCCGGAACATTTTTTTTCATATTCAGCTTTCAAAATATTACAAATAAATAAAACTTCTTGATAAGTTTCCAGTTTAGTTTTATCACTAACTGGGACATAAAATTAAACTGTCAGGCCCCCATTATAAATTATAAATCAGCGCTCAATGTAAGGAAATGGCTGATAAATATTACAAGGAATAGATTTATCTTACTGAGTCATCTGATCAATACAATTTGAAAGATTTTTGGAACAACAAAAATGTTTATTTAAAATTAAAAGTAGACGTATATTAAGTTGGAAATACATTTATAGAAACCTGCAAAAAAATGGGGGGGGAATTTGTTGCTATTTTGTTACAATAAAAAAAAATTTGTACCTCAAAAATTTTTTGAGTTATCTCCAAACAGCTGACTTCAATTTAAAGTTAGCAGTCATCGCGATAACTTGGTGACTATTCACATGAGGACAATCATTAGGGCATCCAAATTTGTTACTTTTAAAGTACTTCAAGATGCACTGGTTTTTTTTTTGAAAAAAAAAATTTTTTTCGTCAAAAAAAAAAAAAGTAAAATGTAATAGGTTCATAAATAAAAAAGCAACTTTATCGCTAAATTAAACTTGTACTGAGTATATCCCGCCTAAATTTAATTTGTTACGTTGATAAAAATCATTTTTAAAAGAAAACGATAGTATAGGGTCATATTTCCTAGAACGCGATTTATGCCTCTCTCTACCTAACACAAGTTTTGATGTTTAGGGTAACAGATATACACAAAAAGTTAGTAACAAAATACGAACTGACTTAAGAATGATCAGTAATGCGAAAGCAAGTTAAAAATATAAAAAATCTTGCTGGCAGCTAAAGTAACAAAATAAAAACAAAGCAAGTAAACGTAATTTTCTGATATTTTTTTAATATTGTTGTATATTTTGCTACTTATGGGATACATAAACTGAAAAAAAATAGTAACAAATTACGAGCTGACTTGAGAATGATCAGCAATGCCAAATCAGGTTAAAAAAATAAAAAATGTTGCTGGCAGCTAAAGTTACAAATTAAAATAAAGTGTCTCAGATCCCGAACAATTTCAGGAGATGATGGATTTGATAGGGCACAATATTGCATATTGGGACTTGGAGTCAATTCGATGACCTTCTTAAAAAACCGAAACTGGTTAAAAATAATCTGAAAATAGAAGTTCAAATTCTTGTTTTCCTAAATGTAAAAAAATAAACAATTAGGTTAAATTACGCTTTTTATTTTAATTTGTAACTTTAGCTGCCAGCAACATTTTTTATTTTTTTTTACTTGATTTGGCATTGCTGATCATTCTTAAGTCAGTTCGTATTTTGTTACTAATTTTTTGTGTATATCTGTTAATCTGTTTCCCTAAACATCAAAACTTGTGTTAGGCAGAGAGAGAGGCGTAAATCGCGTTCTAGGAAATATGACCCCATACTATCGTTTTCAAATAAGTAACAAATTCCCCCACCATTTTTTTTGCAGGTTGCTATAAATGTATTTCCAACTTAATATACGTTAAAAGTAGATTGGGTGAGAAAATGAAATTGATTGCTATTTTTATAGGGTCCTTGAATCATATTCGTCAATGTTGTCAAAAATGGTAGAAATGATAGAAAAAGAACACAATTCTCCCGGTCAAAAAAGTCAATGAATAATTTTTATGTATGAATGGCATATTTTACCGAATCATGTCTAAAGGTTTCAATTAAATAAAAGTAAAATATGGAACTGCTTTGAAATTGATAAGAACAATGTGTGTTTTTAATAAAATTATATTTTTTTTTACTTTTGACGAATATTTGGTCTTCCGTCTAATAGTAAAAAGAATGGCCGACTATTCGGTGCACCTCTATAAATAAAGCTAACTAGGTAGCTACAAGACTTTAAAGTTAAGTTTTGAAACAAGTCAGTTTTGAGAAAAAAATTTCAAATAGTATTGGTACAGTTTTTAGTAGCTTGTAGTAATACTATCGTGACCATCAATGATCACGGAACTGTTTGTACTATACTACTATTATAATTTATAAGAAACAGTTGTGGAAATAGATGTGTGTTTTCGAACTTTTTGTACCAACATTAAGGAGCAGCCGGAAAGCCAAAATTGACTTTTAATAATTTTCGGCTCATAATAAATATTATTTATTTTTTATTTATTTATTAGAAAACAAAAGCATATTGCTTCCAAAACATATTGTACTGAAACAAAATTAAAATTTGAGAAAACATTGAGAATATTTAAAAAATATACCTGAAAATCTTCAGCTTTTTATTCAGGCTTTAAACTTTAATGAATACTGCAGCCTTGCCAAGTTTAATTAATATTTTAATCAAAGTTACTTTTGCAGGGATGTCACTGTGGCCCGATCTTGTTTTCATTGTTCTGGTTTTTTGCTATTTTCGGATGACATAAAATTTTTTTAAAAGTATTGCCACACTTAATGACTGGATTGAGCATCAAAATGATTTAAATGAGATTGTGAATTGGTCCTCAACTAGTGATCTTCATTTTTTCAACATTAAAAAATGCAATTACATTAGTTTCAACCGCTCTAAAAATCCCATCTTGTTTTCATACAATATACTCGATACTAATTTAGAAAAGTTAAAGATCTGGGATACCAATAATCACATCAGTCATATTGTTAATCTTGCCAATAAGATTTTGGGGTGCATTTCAAGAATGTCTGCAGACTTTTCACTATTCACATTGTAACTGCTTTACACGTCCTTGGTAAGATCACATATAGATTATTTATCGCCAATTTGGACACCACAGTATTCTTTTGCAATAGACCTAATTGAAAAAGTGCAGCATAATTTCTTGTGGTTAGCAGCCTACAAATTAGGTCATCCTCGTCCTGTATCAGAAATGGATTACAACTATGTCTTGGGATTTTTAATTTACAAACTCTAGAACAAAGAAGACTAACTTTTGACCTATCACTACTACAGAAGCTTATTAATGGCCAACTTAAATGTGAATCATTGGTCAGCAGCATTTACCTTAAACCATCAAATTATGTCTACACGTAATAAAGAAGTATTCCATGTGCAATTTCATCGGAAAAATTACGGTCAACATGGCACGATTAATTGCCTTAGTTGTTTGGGTATTTGCAATATTGATCAATTTGATCCTTTCGCACTATCTGTTAGACTTTGTGATGACAGACTAAAAAGATTAAATGTGAATGTTATTTAATAAGTTAGTATCTTTGAGTTAATTTTTATTTATATTTATTATACATATTATTGTGCAATGTAGAATCTGTACTTATATTTATTTTGTAAAATGGTGTTATACTGTAAATAAATGATTATTATTAATAGAAAGACGCTGTGGAAGTCACAGATACAAATAAATAAAACTCTACTTAGTATTTTCGTCAAAAGTCTCAATCAGAATTAGCTTCCGGCTGCCCCTTAAAGCCTTGTAACTTCAATATATTAAATAAATATTTACAAAATTTATTTTTGGGGGGGCAGAGATTATTGCCATATTTTTATTTTCTTGAAAGTACTATTTCCGTTGTAGGAATTTTCAATTTCTAAATCCCCCCCCTGCTAACTTTTCAACGGTTATGTTTTTGATTCTGAAAATTTGTCTACTTAGGAATCTAATTGCGAACTTTCTAATAAAGGTATTTTTGAATTTGTGGAACTTCCGGTTATACCGGAAGTGGATGGCAACTTTCTTATTTTAAATGGAACACCCAGTATATTTTTGCATTTTCGTGTTCTCTATAAAAATACCATTAAATTGACCTATCATAGTGTGGTCTACGATTAATGCTTTCAAAATTACGCCCATTTGAAAATCACATTATTATGCAACTTCATTTACACCGAAAGTTGGACCCTAGTGCCCCAACTTCCTTATTTTAAATGTTTTAAATTTAAACAAAATTTTTATCCAAGAGATTTCCTGTAGATTTTATTACTGTCAAAACGTGGAAGGTGGTTATGTTAATCAGCAAAATTAACGAACTTACTATTAAACATAATTTTGTTTAAATTTAATATTAACTTAATTGCAAAATATTTCATTTAAAAGAACAAAGTTGGGGCAGTTGGGCCCAACTTCCGGTGTAAATGAAGTTGCATAATAATGTGATTTTCAAATGGGCGTAATTCCGAAAGTATTAATCGTAGACCACACTATGCTAGGTCAATTTAATGGTATTTTTATGGAGAACATGAAAATGCAAAAATATACAGGGTGTTCCATTTAAAATAAGAAAGTTGCCATCCACTTTCTGTATAACTGGAAGTTCCACAAAATCAAAAATACCTTTATTAGAAAGTTCGCAATTAGATTCCTCAGCAGACAAATTTTCAGAATCAAAAACATAACCGTCCAAAAGTTAGCAGGGGGGGATTTACTTTATGTCCGCACTGTATATAAGGAATGAATTGTTTGTTTTTATAAGTTGTCATGGTTACAGGTTTTGTCTTATTTAAACTTACACAAAGTATGTATACCGAGGTGGGATTTTGTTTCCACAGCGTATTCTAAAACTCGCCAAAACGTCATCATTCAGGCGAAGAGAACAATGTAAATAATGACGAATTGTCGGAAAATGATGACGTTTTGGCGAGCTCATAAAACTCGCCAACAAACAAAATCCGGCCTCTGAAGAGAGTAGAAAATTTATTACCATCCTATTAAACAAAACTATTTTTTCCACATATGAAAACAATTGTCTATTTTAGAGACTTCAAGCTTTTGAAAGATCGACTTTTACATTTAACTACAAATTATGTTGCTGAATTTTTAAGACCTTTATTTAAATTAAAATATACCTAAATTATATTTTATGAATTTCTAGATTCTATTTTAAACAATTTTTAAAATGGCTTGGAGATTTAAAGCTTCTAAATACAAAAATGCTGCCCCAATTGTGCCAAAACCAGAAACTTATGTTCGAGACATATGCATTGGTTCTTATCAAACCTATGGCAATAATATTACAGCATCTGCAAAATTTATGGCCTTTAACTGGGACCATGCTGGATCTAGCATCGCTGTTCTTCCAATTGATGATAGTGGGAGAAAATCTAAATTGATGCCCTTATTACATGCTCACTCTGATACCGTAACTGATATGGATTTCTCACCATTTCATGACGGATTGCTAGCTACAGGTTCACAAGATTGTTCCGTCAAAATATGGCACATTCCAGATTCTGGATTACAAGAATCTTTGTCAAATTCAGAGTGTACTTTCTCCCATAAGCAACGAAGAGTGGAGACGGTTGGGTTTCATCCAACTGCCAATTTCTTGGTACATTCCACTTCATATACAACTTTAACTCTTTGGGATTTAATTGCACAACAAGAACTTTTTTCTAATGGAGATCATTCTGAAGTAATCCAATCAGTTAGCTGGAAGAGGGATGGTACACTTTTGGCAACATCTTCCAAAGACAAACAAGTTAGAATTATTGATCCGAGGGTTGAGAAATCATGTATAAATACTGCCAATAGTCATCAAAGTATTAAAGATTCTCGTATAGTATGGCTTGGTGAAACTAATAGGGTATTAACAACTGGGTTTGATGCGCAAAGATTAAGACAAGTGATAATAAGGGATGTCAGAAATTTTACAGAACCAGAAAAAACCTTGGAACTCGATTGTTCTACTGGTATTTTAATGCCTTTATATGATGCTGATACCGGAATGTTATTCTTGGCAGGAAAAGGTATGTGTTTTAATTTTGTTAAGAGTTTGATTTTATTTGAAAAAGAAATAAAACTGTTAAACATGATTTTTTTCTTTCTTTTTTTGCAAATACTTAAAAAAGTTATTAAAAAATAAAAATCTAATTCCCGTTTTCACCAACGATACTTAAAACTTGGGCATTGCCAAAATGGAGATAAGTATTACCTAACGTAAAATTGGTTTACACTAACGTTAGGCATTACTTATGGTGCTAGTTGCTAGGTATTTAATAAAAAATACCTATAAGAAACTTAAAAAATGTTAAAAAACGTTAGGTATTTTTTAGATGTAGGTAATGCTTAGTTAGGCATTTAATTAGGCAAAGTCTGTGAAAATGGGCATGAATGAACACTTATAAGACAAAAAAACAGATTAATGTGGCAATTCTGTGCAAACCTGTAAGTCCTTACAGGAATTATCTATTGAATTTGTTATATGGGTTTTAATGGACAGTTTCCATAGTTACCTTACAGCTATTTTCTGTAAGGGCTTACAGATTCGCGCATAATCGACTTGTAAGAATCTATTTAAATTTTTTATTTAAAAATATTAAAAAGTGTGACAGCTATCATGAATAGCTGGCACTAAATATGCAAAAATTTTCCCATTAAAAAATTACTCTTAAGGTGATAGGGAGTCAAATGTTGAAAAACTGATGTTTTTACCTTTCATGATTTTTTACAAAGTTTTTCGAATTGGTAAGTCAAAAGAATAAGAAAATAGCAAACTAAAGTAAGAATTTTACTTTCATTTATAATTTTTGTTATTTATGTATCTACAATTACATTTGCGTAATTTTGCAAGAAAAACTTCTATATTTATATTTTTATTTTTGCCAAACTATCCTCATATAAATCTAGATAAATGAAAAATAAAAATTGCATATAAAAGTATAATTCTTACTTAAGTTTGGTATTTAATTATTTTTTTAGTTTTCAATTTGAAACACTTTAAAAAAATTCAGGAAAGATAAAAACATCGCTTTTTCAACATTTGACTCACTGTCACCTTAAGAACTATTCTGACGTCCTTAACCAAAACCCGGTAACTGCATTTAATTTTGAGTAGTTATAGATAATTATAATTTATATGAACATTTTGCATCTTTCTTCTTGGCAATAACAAAACAATTTCTGCTAGTTTCATCAAAATTTAATGATTTTTTATAGTTAGCATACAACCTAAAAGATTTTACACTGTTTTTTTCAAACTTTTAGTTACGGTAGATATGTTTTTCTTAAGCATGGCAGTATTTTAATCAATACCTACAAAAAATTTTCAAGTCAACTTAACTCTTAAAATTTAAGACAGTTATCTTATATAATATTACTTGAATTTATTAAATTAACATTTAGTAAATTGAGTGCAAAATAATTTTAGGAGATATAACAATTGGATATATGGAAGTTATAGAAAAAGAACCGTATTTTGTTGAGGGTATTCGTCATACAGGGGAACAAACTAAAGGTGCATGTCTTGTTCCAAAAAGGGCATTAAATGTAATGCAAGGTGAAGTGAATAGAATTTTACAGTTAACTAGCAACTCTGTTATTCCCATCACTTACCAAGTGCCTAGAAAAACTTACAGGTTTGTTATTTAAATAATATGGTGATAATGATGACTGCTTTACGAAAACATTCTAGGGACTTTCATTCTGATTTATATCCAGACACTTTTGGATGTCATTCTGATTTAACTGCTGCCTTATGGTTTCAAGGCAAGAATATTCCATTGAAAAAAATTAATTTGGATCCTTCCAAAAGAGAAAAAGGAGAAGACCCAATCATTGTAAATTAGTCTTATTTTTATTAATATTTTTTTAAAATTACATTTTATTAGGTTCACAGAGGTCCACTGGATAAATTTGCAAAAGAATATGAAAACATTAATATAATACAATCCAATATCAATACAAAACAATCATTTACCAAAAATATCCAAGTGAAAACTAAAAATGAGATTAATCATCCAGTCAAAGATATTTTAAATGATTTGGAAAAGGAAAAGGTATACAATGATAATAAGTATGAATGTGAAAAAGTAAATATATTAAATAAAAATAATGAACAAATGAATGGTGCTGATCATAAATCAGAGGTGGAAATACAACCACCTAAACCTCTACCCAGAACGTCTCGTTCAGGTTCGATTTGTGAACCAACCCAAGAAGCCACTCCTAAGCCTGTGGCAAGACCGCGTACCAATAGCTGTGCTCCAATTGTTACATCAGTTAATCCAAATGTACCAATTGCTGGTGGATACAAGGTTTTTATTTCGATGTGCTTTTGAGTTTTGTAGTTTAGCTGTTGTTTGTTGAACTTTATTTAGAGTATTTTCGTGTGAGCACTAAGCACTATTTTTCCACAACGTTTTTTATTTTATTTTTGTATTTATTTACCATTTCTTGCAACTTTTGGTATTCACAATACTATCCTCTACATTATCAAAAACTTACCTATCTTTTTTTAGCCACGCCTTGGACCAAAACCATTTACTGCGCCAAAATTCACAGAAAATGAATCCTTTGATAAGGTATTCTCAGTACCTTCATTTAATATCAATAACGGCGTTCAAGGTGCTCAAGAACCTCTTCCGGAAGAAGCACAGCCTGACGAAGTCAATGTGCCAGTAGAAGCTGATTCAAATGATGTAAAATCGCAAGGGGATTCTTTTCCAATTGAAGATAAAGATGATGCTTATAAACCAAAAACACCAAGTACAGCTGAAAGACGTAAAATGTTCGAGCACCGCACAAATTCTAAAGAAAATGAACCAGAAGATAATTTTGATATTGACCAACCTGGTAATTTTGAAAGAACTCGAAGTATTGCGGAAAGAAGAAAAATGTATGAGAGGTCACAATCAACCCAGGAAACAACAACTACTGTAATTGACAAACCTGATGGAAGCCCAATATTATTACGGCGAAAAGATTCACTTAAAGGAAATAAAAATGGAGATGTTTCAAAAGATGATACTAGAAAAAGTGCATTTTTGAATAAACAAATAAGTTTAGATCCGGTATCTTCAAAAAAAACCGATTCTACTCAAATGCCTAAAAGGACCTCAACTGTTTTTGGTATGATTTTTAATTGATTTAAAAATTAAATTATATTGTTATTATTGCAGGAAGAGTTTCCAAGTTTAGACACTTGAAAGGAACACCAGCACATAAATCATTTCATATTGAAAATATAAGAAATTTAAGCAGACAAATCTCTGGTGAATGTGACGGGTTTCATGGTAAGAATTATACATAATTATAAAATGTAAAATTCAAATATGTACAAAATGTAAAGAAATATGGTGCTAATATACTTATTAAATTTTTAGCCAATGCTGAGAGGGTAGCTGTTCCTTTAAGTGGTCCTGGTGGTAAGATAGCAATTTTTGAATTGTCCAAAACTGGGAGACTACCTGATGGTGTTATACCTGCACTAGTCCAAGGGAGTAACATAATGGATTTTCAATGGGATCCCTTTGATAATCAAAGGTTAGCTGTAGCATGTGATGACGGTTTGATAAAGCTTTGGAAAATACCTTCAAATGGTTTATCAGAACCTACAAACGAAGCAGAAAAGGAATTTAACGCACATTTAGATAAAATATATTTCATTAAGTTTCACCCAACCGCCAAAGATGTTTTAGCCTCTGGCTCATTTGATATGACAATCAAAATTTGGGACTTGGTAACATGTACAGAAAAAATTGTTTTAAAGGGACATACTGATCAAATGTTCAGTTTTGCTTGGTCACCTTGTGGTAATTTTTGTGCAACTGTTAGCAAAGACTCTAAAATTAGGGTTTATAAACCTGTAAAGAGTGATATGCCAATTAGTGAAGGGAAGGGACCTGTTGGAAGTAGAGGCGCTCGGGTAGTGTGGGCATTGGATGGAAACTTTATAGTTGTAATGGGATTTGATAAAGTATCAGAAAGACAAATCATGGTTTTTAAAGCTAATGATCTTACCAACCCATTAAATACTATTGGATTAGATGTTTCACCGGCCATACTTATTCCCTTTTATGATGATGATAGCTCAACGTTATTTGTAACAGGAAAGGTAATTCCTTTAAATATTTTTGAAAGAATTAGTTTAATCTTTTCATTTAAGGGAGATTCAACGATTTATGCTTTTGAAGTGACCGAAGAAGCACCTTATATCTGTCCTTTAAGTCATCATAGGTGCAACAATTTACACCAAGGCCTTTCATTCCTACCAAAAATTTCTTGTGATGTCTCTAGTGTGGAATTCGCAAAGTCTTTTAGATTGACTAACAATTCTATTGAACCTTTATCTTTTACTGTTCCTAGAATTAAAGTATATATTTTTCTGGTCAATTTGATCTTTTTTTATGATTCTTGTATGTTTCAGACTGATTTATTTCAAGATGATTTGTTCCCACCCACAAGAGTTACATGGAAACCAACCATTTCAAGCAAAGATTGGTTTAATGGGGTAGTTAAGACAGTGGAACGAATAAATCTTCAACCAGATGGAATGGATTTACGTAAATCATTTATTTATTTATGGCAAATAGCCAAGTTTAACAATTTAAATTTTAGTATCAACCTCTCAAGGACAGTCCAATTCAACTGAAAGAACTATTAATAAATCAGCTTCGCAGCCCTTTATAAGTTCTTCCCAAACGTGCAATAGATTAGGTTGGAATGCAGATAAAATCAAGCAAGAGGAGGTAAGGAAGTATTTTCTTTTAAACTATTTTTTTTTCTATTAAATTCACGAGAATGGAAATATTGAGTACTCGCGATTCACTTTTACTTATGACACTTTCCAACCTTTGTTAAATATTATTTCTTGTTTATCCAGAATATCTTAAAAACTTTTCAGTATTTCTTAAATTTATTTTATTTAAAAAAATCAACCATTCTATAATTTCGTTCATGGAAACTTACTACTGTTGTAGGGTGTAAAATAAATTGGTAAAGTTATTTTTTGTAGATTACAAAATCTGTAAGTAACAGAATGGAGGTTAATTTAACTCTTGAACAGGACGATATGGAAGGAGTGGATGAAAAAGAATGGGATGATTAATTTTTTAGTTTTATTACAATTAAGGATATATAAATTTAATGCTCGCCTTAAATTTGATTAAACTCTTTATAGCTGTAAAACTCTTATACACTAATTTAATTAGATTGGTATGAAAACAAGTTATAGCTTGTATCATTAAGCTTTTTATGAATATCCAATATTATATTCATATTACTATTAAACTATTTTATTTTTTATACATATAAAAATATACATGACTTTTCTAGTCTTTTTATATATTTTAATGTTTTTAGAGGTACTTTATATTTTTAGAGCTTTCAGTATTAAATTTATTTTAAAAATAGTGATAATTTGCCATTCCAGTGCCAAAATTCCCTTTTATACACTTATACATATTTTTTAATATGGCGAGTCATTTGTACTAATTTCACATTATTAATAAAATATAAAATAATTTTTTAGTTTTCATCAAGTTTTAAAATCAGGTGCAATTGACTTATCATTCATTTTTATGCAATACTTGATGCTCAGTCAAAGCTCAATTTTATACATTATTTTTCATTTTTGAAACAGTAAAAAAATTATGTATTTATTAGTGATTCTTTTGTTCTAGTGTTATTAATTATATTGTAGTGGATATTGTGTATTTGTTGCTGTGACGTATCTGTATTAATGTATTCTTCTTTAATGTAATTTTGTCATATGTATGAAATAAACATTTCTACAGTTTTTTGGATCATTTTTTAAAGTCCATATTGACATCCTTGCTTCTCGATGCTTCCTAATTTATAAAAAATAACACGATTGCCCTATTTGAAACTCGTGATGCCAAAAATGTATTGGTGATGGCTCACACGAACCAGTAAAATTTTTCATTAAATGGCTCACGGGGAAAACGGATCGTGACCCGGTTCGTTTGTAGCAAAAAAGTATGTTTTTTTGTGGCGAGCCGGTAAAAATTTTTTCACCAATACAACACTGCTTATACCTGTTACAAATTAAATTCTTTATTAAATAAAATTCAAAGTTTTTAAATATAAAACTCGGGAATCCGGCCTCGTGCTACATAAAACCTCGCATAAATTAACACATTTTTGTCCCTTCTTATATAATATACTATTATTGGGGGTTTTTATTTGCTTTTAATAACTAGTATCTAAAGCAATTAACGCAAAAAAAAAACCGTAGTGCCACAAAGGGTTATTGTTGTAAGGGTTGTTTATTAATTATTTGTTTTCAATAAATATTTTTGAAAAAGTAATAAAATATATTTTGAAAAATGGCACTTATTACGTGTCGTTGGATTCAGAAAATTATGTAGATTCAAATTATTAAAAATAAGTTGGACTATTGTTCCAATTATAACGAAAACAAGTGACTTGCGGAAAATGCGGAACACTGACCCAACGGTTTATATGGATTTGAAATTTTGTTCTCCACTGGTGCAAAATTAATGCTGGCGCCACCAGTAAAATCAAAATGTTGCAGAAAACTTTTGGTCAGTGCGTGATGTCTGGTTGGTTATCATCATATCAGGGCACCAATTTTTATTGATTTTTCATAGCATAGAACGACCTGAAAATTCTGTTAATATTAATTATTATATTTCAAAAAACTAATAATTAATTTACCAAAATCAATCAATCTCCCATTAAAAGTTTTCATAAGACAAATAGCACTAAAGTTAAAGTAATTTTTTGAGTTAGACGAATATTTTTAAAATTGAAACGCATAATATGAAAGTTTGGCATGCCATTTATAAGAGTAGAATTTTAGACTCTCGCTTGTAAACTATTGAAGAATTCAGAAGTCAACTTTTACTTTCATTGGCTTCTTTAGTTGGTTAGTAGTAAACCAAAAATTTCACAGCATCTTCGGTACTTCCTTCCCCGTTAGAACTGATTGAAAGAGATAACCAAATCGAACTGAACACGGTTCATATTTCGGTTAACCAAGCTTAAATTCGCTAGAACCAAACGATTTACTATGTCATTCGAATGCGGTCGGTCCAAATATGACAGACCAATCTAAGAACCAAAGATGAATCAAAGCCATTCGAAATCGCTTTTACTATTATCTATTATCAAACTATAAGCGATTTTGAATCCCTTTGGTTTGTCTTTGGTTCTTAGATTGGTCTGTCAAATTTGGACCAACCCCATTCGAATGACATCTTACGTCATTTGGTTCTGGCCAATTTAAGCTTGGTTAACCGTAATATAAACCGTGGTCGGGAGCACGGTTCGATCTTTGGTTATTCTTTTTCTATCTGTTCGAATGGGGAAGAAAGAGTGTATGCTGTAGCAAAATATAAATAATAATTTTTCCAAAGAGAAAACCAAATCGAAGGGCACGAAGTCATGAATTGCCGAAAAACAAAGCAGGCATATGATTTTTCTTCAAGATTTAAGAGATGGTGGATTTTACCATTTTACTTTGAAAAATCTGTAGTCCATCGGAAAAATCTGCTCGTGTATAGCTGGTTATTTCCATTTGAATTAATAATTACGAATATTTGTAGTTTAATTTTTTCCCAAAAACACATCTTACATCCAATTGCAGTATAAATACATTTTTATGGAAGACCTGATATTTTCTAAAGAACATTATATCCTCCAAAATCGAACTATAGAAGGATAAAATCATAAACTACACCTTTATAAGATTTTTAATTTAATTATTTAAAAAAATCACAGATGTGTACATGTATATTAATTAGTAATAACAGGTATGCTTGAATAAAAATTAAAGAATTAACAAAACCTATGTGTAAAAAGATTACATAACAATAATATAAGAGTCTAATAATAGGCTTATTCGTTTCAGGTTAATATTATGTGAATTGTGGTATGATGGTTAGTGGATTGTAAGTGTTTTTTGACATCTGACATATTCTCTGTTACCATACCCACTTAATATAAACGGAGCATGGTTAGTGGTTTGACATATCACGATTACTTACCACTTCGAGTGAAAATGAATATGTGAAATTCACTTACTACTCCACTGCCAAACGAATAAGCCTAATAATTTACTTGAATATAAACTTGATACGTATACGATAAATTATTAATTAAGAAAATGTTACTTGTTTGAAATCATGCAATTTTCTATAAAATATATACCTATAAATCAAAGTCTTTTACATTTACAGCTACACACGCCAAAAATGTTGATCATTGTATAATAATCTGAGAGCAGAAAAATCAAAACTTCTTATCTTGGCAGGAGTAGTGTACAACATTACCATTTGCATACCTCACTAAAGCACTGAAATTAATTTAATATAAAATAGTTTATACTTATAAAAGGTTGAAAGTTGATCGTTATTCTGACCAACAAATTTTTTATGAACTTTTCTCGACTTCTTAAAAATTTAGATCAACATTAAAATATTAAAATTTCATAATAAAATGATTCTTGATAGTTATATTAATTTATGAAATGAAAACCCTTGCACTTTTTGACCTACTCTTATAAATTACAAATATTCATCTTATCACTTACCTTTGGTTACTGAAGCGCTTTTTACAAACTGGACAAATATTATAATCAGTGATCAATATACTTTGACTTTCCAATTGAAGGCGAAGTTCAGTACATTGGAGATGTTCTGCATACAACAAACTTTTCAGCACCTGTAATCTTCTCCTTTCCTTTAGATTTTCATGCCATGCAACTTGCAAAAACTTATGTATTCTCACTACTGATATATTATCTGGCAAAATTTGGAGAATCTTTTCAGGGTTAATACAATGAGCATATTCTTCCATTAATTCCAAGGCCTTTTCCACATCTGGTTGGGCTGTTTTTGGTGATAAAACAACTCCTTGCAAAGATATATTTGAACTGTCAGGATCCAAAACTAATTTTATTAAAGAAACAAAAACCTAAAAAAACAGAATTTTATCAAAGCTGTGCTCAAACCCCATACCATTGTGGTGTTACTTTACTTATTAACAAAAAAATTGTCTATATTCAGTTGGAATTATCAAAACAGCTTAAACGCAAATTTTGGACCAGCTTTAAATTATAATAAGTAAAACTATAATTTATAAAATGTTTTTAAAATGGAAACTTTACTTACATCAGGGTTTGTATCGACATTGTAGACCTTATCACAGTATTTAACTGCTTTGGTAATGTCACCGAGACCTCTAACGTATATGTACAAAGCTTGCTCATGTTCCCCAATTTTACCTAGAATAATTGCTCTTTCTTCTAATAGATTGTCTGTAGGAAAGTGTCCCAGTACAGTATCTGATTTATAATGTTCAGAAGTTTCTAAAAACTCAATCAATTTTTTTCTAGCCACAGGTGCACCTGGTTCATCCAAAATAGCTTTTTCCCTATATTTATGAATCAGTGCATTGTGGAAAAGCGGATTTGTGTCTTTCCAGGTCAAAACTACATGTTCTAAATATGGAATGACTAAAGGTGCATGATATCTCAACAAATAATCTAAAATGCGTGGTCTTGGTAATGCCTCAACTTCTGGTAAATCTTCAGTAAATATCTAAAATTTTACATAATTTATTTAATCAAAAAGATATTACATGCTTTACCCTTAAACCTTCTTCTTCCACTGCTTTCAAAATCCAATCGGCAAATTCTAAAATTAATCCTATATCTTTTATTCCTAAATGCTGTAAATAATCAATTGATTTATCAACAGCTTCCTGACTTTGTAAAAGCTCCAAAGCACGTCTATGTTGACCTTTAGTTTGGTATAAAATTATCAATTCGTTATGTTTTCCATATTTTTTAAGAGTTTTTTCTGTTTCACTTAAATGGCAATGATTTGATCGTAATAACGGTGCTACTAATGCATCATTGGTTTGTAAATAACATTTTAAAAGAGTAGTGTCAATAATTTGTAGTAATTGTTGATTTGACTTTCCTAACAGAGACTGTTCATTTAAATTTCCCGTAGCATTCTTCTAAAATATGACAAACTGTTCATATCTCATGTAAAGTGTACAGAAATACAAGGTGTCCTGTTATTCGTTTGACAACATTTAACTGAAGATTCCTCACCTCAAAAGAACTCAATATGACCCTACTTTATTACCAAAAGTGAACCCCTGAGGAGTTATAAGCTTCTGAAGTTGAACTAAAAAAATACTTTTTTCTTTATTACGTCCAAACCAATGGAAATTTTATGATGAAATTTAGTGTACTTGAGTTTTTATAAGAAACGCGCACTTTGTAAAAAATTAGAGAAAATTTAACATCTGCAAAGGTTTTAAATACAAGAGGATGGGCATAAACCTCCTTATAAGTTTTTTGTCTCTTAAGATATTAACATTAAAGCTACCAATTCTCATTAAATCTTACAATTGAATGATTAAATGGGAATTGGTAGTTAAAGTTTTAATGTTAATATCTTAAGAGACTAAAAACTTATAAGGAGGTTTAACCCCATCCTCTTATATTTAAAACCTTTGCAGATGTTAAATTTTGTCTAATTTTTTACAAAGTGCGTGTTCTTATAAAAACTTAAATACACCAAATTTCATCATAAAATCTTCATTGGGTTTAACGCAATAAAGAAAAATGTATTTTTTTAGCTCAACTTCAAAAGCTTATAACTCTTCAGAGGTTCACTTTTGGTAATAGATAAGTAGGGTCATATCGACTTATTTTGAGGTGAGGAATCTTCAGTTAAACGTTGTCGGTCAAATAAGGGGACACCTTGTATATGTATATAATTGACCTTTCCCAAGAAGAATATATTTCAATGATTTTTGTTTTATACATAGGTCTAAGGGAGATGATTCTAATGTACATAATCACTTACTAATTAGTGCAGCTGAAAATTTTTTATTTTAATATTTTTAAATTTAGGATGCCATTTTGTTTATTTCAATATTTGTGACACGTTTTTGGTGATTTATAAAAGAAATGAATGATACCAAGACTTTTCAATAAAGAAATACAAAATTAAATTTTAAAATGCTGAAATATGAGTATAATCATTTTTCTTGAAATTATAAAAGTGATCTTGAAAATGGTTTTGATGTATAAAAAAATCTTACTTGGGCTTTGAGTTGATGTTGAAGTCTAACTTCTGTAAGGTATTCTATTAAAGCTTGTAAACCTTTTTCTAATTCACGATCAGTAAATTCACAAGGATTTTCATTTTCTGTATTCCCACTTTGTTGAGGTAATAAATCAGGAAATAGTCGAATCACATCAGAAGGATTTGTTCCTAATTTTAAAAACTCTTTCATACTATCTGTAAACTGTTTCTTGGAGAACAAATCATAAGCTAATAGAGTTTGAATGTGGTAGATTATTTCATTCTTTTCTTCTTCACTTTCATCAGAAAAGGTCTAAAATGATTAAATATTTAAGAAAGAAAAATTTTACTTAATTAAATTTTGTAATACTTACTGTTAATTTAAGAGCCAATTGAAATTGCTTATTTTCTAACAAAAATTTTCTTTGTATGGCAATATCAACTGCTTGTAGAATCCAAACTTGACTAATCGATGAAACGTACAATAACCCTTGTTTTGCCAATGATATAAAACGAATTTTATTTAAATCTTTGATTGACTGAATTAAAGCTTCAGACTCTGTGGTCTGAACTTCAATCGCATCATCTAATAAAGCCAAGCAATATGGGGCATCCCAAGATAGTGCACTTGGTACATTAGACCATTTTAGAGGTTTGTTAATTTCAGCCCTTCCTTTATCATTTATAAAAACTGTCTGATTTTCCCTCACCATTGCAAAGGAGGTATTTGAGACCTTTATAACATATGGATCGATTGAGCGATTACTACTAACTGGGAATAGTTCTGTACTTTTTCCTTCTAGCTATAAAATTTTATTCTAATTAATAGACGCATAATATGGTAAAATAATTGAAATTAATAGCGGTTTGAGTGGATGGTTTTAAATTCAATATCTTATGTTTTATGAGCGAAATTTTTACCGGTAGTATTTGGTGCGTGAATACAGATTTGGTTAGAAGAATTTAATAAAAACTTATTACAGGGTTAAGCCACAAAATACAAGATTGTTACCATCAACTCAAAACATTAATTTCTTTTTCAAGTTTGGTACCCACATCATAGTTAGTGTATTCCCCTTTATAGCCTACACAAATAGTATTTTCACACCAAGCCACAGTTTTTGGAATATCTGGCAAATTAATATCTTCTTTTAATTTAACAAACTCATTTATTTCCCATATGTATAATTGTAACTTTCTTTTCACAACTATACATAGTCTATAAGTACATTCATTTTCATTATCAGAGTTTTTCTGAAATCATCAATTAAAATTTTTTATAAATACCTCTTTTGAATTATGACGTCTTACCATTATATCTAATGTAAATAATGTGGCTCCCTTAGATCGTTGAAAAGTAAAAACGCATGGAAAATCAAATGCATTTATATCATGAACTTGGACAGTATTATCTACAAGAATTCATTATTTTTATTTATTAATTATCACATTGTAAAGTAACCTATTAAAAAAAACT
The DNA here is from genome assembly GCA_963971135.1 of Stenus bimaculatus. Lineage (NCBI taxonomy): Eukaryota > Metazoa > Arthropoda > Insecta > Coleoptera > Staphylinidae > Stenus > Stenus bimaculatus. The sequence goes on along the minus strand of OZ020180.1, from coordinate 62,766,957 downwards.
CTAAAACAAGAGACAAGCAACATGATATAAAGGAAATTATCAAAAACCTAAAGGGTAAAAAGTTTGACTTAAACAAATAGTAAACACTCCAACCTCCATCATTGTGTACTTTTTTGTACCATTTTAATAAACTTTATTAAAAAAAAAGAATTTTTTGTCTGGGAAACATCATCAAGGGGCAGATAGGACCACTGGGACAATTTCTTGATGCGCAACTATGCTCCTTTTTTTTTCTATATAATTACATTTTTCATGAAAATTATAATAAATAAAGCTTAAGGGGTTATACCTACTCAGTTGGACCAAAAAAATCGATTTTTGGGTTTTTACATTTTCTTTTGGTATAATATCTAAAGAATGTCTTCTGCAAGTTACAAAAGAATTGAAGTAAAATTAGCCGATCAAATCGAGTTCCCGAGTATTTATGCACGATGCATTTGTATAACCATCATAAAATTAAAACGCGTTTTTCTCGAAACTAATTTTTCTTGAAAACCGCTTGGCGGTGATCAAGATATCTTAAGAACCACTGAACCGATGTTGATGAAATTTGGTACATACTTTCTCTATATCCAGGGCTTGTCTTTAACCGAAGGAATTTTAATTTGGTTGTGAACTCTATTTTTAATTAGCAAAACTATAAAAAGTGCCATCGTATTTTTTTCACTTTTTCATTTAAATCAACGCCATTTAATTAAAAATTTTTTTTTGAGAAATCCCTCGGTTAAGGACAAGATTTAATCTTGAGTAAACTAATTTTACATTAAATTTTGATTTTAGATGATCCAGCATCAAGTAATCTTGATCACCGCGAAGCTCCTTAAAAAAACCGGGCCCTAGGAAAAAAAGGTGGATCGCTGCTATTTTTTTTTGTTCTGTATAAAAAAACGTACCAATTATAGCTAAAACTATGTACAATCATATGATATAAAAATTAATTTTATATTACATACAATTTTGTTTAAAAAAATTTGCAAAAAATCGTTTTTTTTCGTGTCCATGAGTAGGTATAACCCCTTAAGAAACAAAACTAAAATTGAAAAAATCATCCGCATCATTCTTATTACATGGGGTAATGTATTTTAAGAGTAGAAAATGGATTTAGGGTGGTTCATTTTGTTTAAAATTTTTATTAAGATATTGCAGTTTTCTGTGTAAATTAGACAAGATCGCCCCTGTGTAAAATAAAAATACGCTTCTATCCCGATAAAGATGTTTTTTTGTGTCGTATGTGAACAATGTATAAGCTATATGGGGACAAACTAAAATATTAATATTTATTAAAGTTAGATTTTCTTAAATTATTGAACGTTGCAACTAAAAGTAACTTAATAAATTTAAAAAAAACATAAAACTTGTATGGATATAATTTAATCAAAATTGCTTAAATTATTGTTTGCAAGTATTGGGATTTTGGCATAACAGGACAAGAGAATTAAAACGATTTTTTATATCTGAGTTGACCAGTTCCAGTTTTTTATTGAACCTTCATCAGAGCCTTAATGTTGAAGGTTCAATAAAAAACCGAAACTGGTCAGCTGAGATATAAAAAGTCGTTTTAATTCTCTTGTCCTGTTATGCCAAAATCCCAATACTTGCTTAATTAAATTCTGGACATTAAATTATTGTGTAATAAAAAGACAACTTTTTTAGGCCCTCAAAGTGAGATTTTCTTAAATAATTGCACATTGCACAAAAAGGAAGTAAGAAAATGATATATCAATTAGATTTTACTCTTCCGTAAATATCCAAGTACCTAGTAGGCATTAATGCACATGTGCAACTGAAAAAATACATTACTACCGGAATGGAAGAAAAATACTGATACTGCGAACATAGACACAGCGTAAAAAATATCCTTTTTTTGAATCCTGGGCTGTAACCTGTGATTGGGTTTTGGGTTCAGGTTAGTCATGAATTCAAATGAGATCATTCTTAACTGTTATTGGTTATTGATGAAAATTAATACTTCTAAAATATTAAATAAAAGACATACCGGTTAAACTGATAAGAATTTTAAGTTCTGGAATAACTTCCAACTGTTGTATCGCTTTTTTGCTAAATGACTTATTTAACTTTTTCAATTCAACATCTGGCTTTTCTTTCAATAAGTTATCAATTTTATACATAAGCAAAGCGCCTTGTCTTGTTCCGATAACAAGATGATCATCTTAAAAAATAAACTAGTTAAAAAGAATAAAAGAAATAAACCAAGAACAATCATTTACCATAAGAAGTAATGCATTCAATTTGCATTGTATGGTTTAATAAAGGAGATACTTTATAAACTTCAAACATTTTGTTAACTTTTGATAAACAAACATAAAATTAAAGTGAGGTTATTGTAAAAGTAAATGACAAATGAGATGACAACCAGCTGATTTTTACAAGTTGGTTTTCCATACCGATGTGAAGTTATCACCTAAAAGTTATCATCCATTTCGGAGACTAAGGGCGCGTTCCACTAAAGACTCGCAATGCCCACGACGACCGCAAAGTCGTTCTACATAATACCGCGATTTTTTCTTTCGTGCATCGATGGCGACCGCAAGAAGCTCACAACGACCGTATTTATTCGTGGGTTTCTGTGTTTGTTTGTTGAATGGTGTCCTTTTGAGCTAGTGGAACGGGAAAATTTTGCGGTCGTGGTCGTGGGCTTTAGTGTTCATTACTGGAACTAAATAACCAAAGTCTATTCACAAAATTTAAAATTTATTATTTATTAATGTCAAACGCAGTAGATTTTATAAAATTTTATTATTTTAACGTCACTTTCATGTAGAAACTAAATACAATACTTTGAATTTTTTTCTGCCTTTCTGACTAAGTATGCCCTTTCCAACGGTATCAAATTTGGAGGGCCCCATAACTCCTCCAGGAACCCATCACCCAAATCTAATACAGAAATAAATTGAAAATTTACTATCCGCTCGGATGCTGTCAGAGCCTTCACGATTTTTTTTGTTTTTTTTACTCTACTAGATCAGAAAAATTATGCCCTTTCCAACGGTATAAAATTTGGAGGGCGGATTCGCCCCATAACTCCCCCAGGAACCCATCACCCAAATTTATTACAGAAATAAATTGAAAATTTACTATTCGCTTGGATGCTGTCAGGGCCTTCACGAATTTTTTTTATTTTTTTTTGGCTCTACTAGATCAGAAAAATTATGCCCTTTCCAAGGGTATAAAATTTGGAGAGTGGACTCGCCCCATAACTCCCCCAGGAAGCCATCACCAAATTAAAATTCTTCTCACTCGACCCCTCTTCCCTATTAAGAAAACTGTAAGGGCGGTGTTGCAGGGGAGGGGGTTACACTGACAAATGTAATTTTACCGTAAAAATATGTCCCCCTTCCGCTTCCAATAAAAATCGACCTGTCACGGCATTTCTTTAATAAATTTTTTTTACAAAAGTTATTCAGGGTGGCTCCTTTTAAATGGAACTCCCTGTATATTGTTTAGATTATGAATAAAATTAGAATTTTATTTACTCGTTTCGATCAGCTGTTTCCGTGCAAACAGCGCCCCCTACAGGTAGTAAAAATTCTAAATTGGGACACTTGGTATAAGAAAACACCTCGCTCCTGTGGTCAATAACTTTGTTCTTTATATAGTTCTATGATTTAGTTTGTTCGTTAATTTTGTGGAGGTTATAAAGCTATAAATGAAAATACAAAATACAAAAATGCTAAAAAAATTTCATGAATTGTAAATTACAAGCTGTAATTTTTTGTGACAAGCAATTTATATGCAAATTATCAAGCTCATGAATGATAGTTCAAATGAACCCTTTTAGGTTAATAAGTGGATTGACAAGATTTTTTATCTCAAAATAATTTTTATCTATGAGATTAATACAAACAAAACATATCTAGCTGGCATAATCATGAAAAGAAGTTTTAAGAAGGTTTTTAAATATATTCTTTTAATTGCTTTTACAGCAACTTTAACTGTTGTTGTATTTAATTTAGTAAGACCAAGAAAATATCAAAGGAAAGCGAAATGGACCAAAGAGGAAATGAGTGTAAGTCCCATGATTTATTTCTTTTCGATAAACTTTGATGTTATTAAAAAGAATTGAGCGAAGCGTGGGTTCGGTTAGGCAGTTTACATATTCTTGCATTAAACTCATGGTTTTAGAATTTTGTTTGCACTGCTGGCAGAAATATTTAGTTCAAAAAGCTACTGAATTGGACCAATTTTTCATGAAAATTTTATTAAAAATATATAAATAATTGTTTATACTTTGTCTCGTACTTTGTTTATATGTACAAATTTATTTTATGTTACATTCGGAATTCGGGATGTTATTTTAAATGCCCTTTTATTTTATATTTTCCCTCGAAGTGTTTGATGATTTTAACTTCAATAAAATAATCCTTGATCAATTCTCCACAGAAAGTTGGTTAACTGAAATTTCAATTTTTTTTACAAAAATTACAAAATATATTTTTTTTTAAATTATGCTTCAAGTGAGTTCCCCTACTTCGAAATTTTAAACAAATCGAAATAGATGGTCACTAATCTGAAAAATGAAAACATCTCAAAAAGTAATATTTTGTAGGAAAAATATTTAAATAAAAAACTGTTTGGCCTGAAAGAGAGAGGTGGTATAGAGCTACTTTAAATGTAGTAAGAGGTCATTCCATGTTGCCATTAAGAGCAATTTCCTAAACGGAAAATATAGTGGTTTAGTTCTGCAGTCATAAAAGCTAGTACGAACAACATTTTTGTATAATTTTTTTGTAGATGTTTTAGAAGTCATTTCTTTAATTTTTGCCAGAAGGAAAAAAAATGGGACAATGTACAAAAAAAATATAATGATCTAAAAGTACCTTAACTTTGGACCACTCTAATTAATTTTGTGCTAGGTTGCAGAAGGTAATTTTTGATTTTCATTTTGCCCAGATCCTATTATAAAAAAAGTAGAATAAAATTATATCAAATTTTTCTATAAAAAATAAGAATTTTAAATAAACATGGTTATAAAGCCTTTTTAAAAAGAGGAGCGGATTTACATACAGTTTAATAGGGCTGCAGCCCAGGGCCCCCTCTTTTATTAAGACCCCCATGAAAGCTAAATTGCAACTTTAAAAAAATAACTGCTAACATTTCGGGACGAGACCAGTTTTGTAGTATCCCGGAGACCCCCAAGTGCTAAATCCATCCCTGGATATATTCAACTCGACCACAAAATTAATTCTAGCTCACTTGGTTATTTATTTATAAATTTTTAAAAATCATTTTACTGTTTCATCAAGTAAAATATTGCAATTTTTACAAAATCTCATTTCTTTTTTTAATTTATCTCTTTTCAACAGATTGAGTTTATTTTTTGCAGAATTTTTTAATTTACTCAAATCAACCACAAAATCACTTGGTTATTTTTTATAAATTTCACAGCTTGAACAAGTAAAATAGTGCAATTTTTACAAAATATTAATTTTTTTAATGTTTCCCAGGGATTTTTTCAACAAACTCGGGTTAATTTTTTTCAGAATTCTCTAATTTATTCAAATCGACCGCAAATTTAATTTTAGGTAGCTTAGTTATTTTTTTTATAATTTTTTTAAAATCATTTTACAACTTCAACAAGTAAAATAGCGCAATATTTACAAAATCTCAGTTTTTTAATGTTTTCCTTGGATTTTTTCAACAAACTCATATTTAGTTTTTACCAAAGTCTACTTTATTTAAATCGACCATAAATTATTTTTAGCTTACTTGGTTACTTTTTTATAAATTTTTAAAAATCATCTTCGAAAAGTAAAATAATGCAATTTTTAACAAAATCTCAATATTTTTAATGTTCTCCTAGGAAGTTTTAAACAAACTAAACTTTATCTTTTGCCGCATTCTCTAATTTATTCTAATCAATCATGAAATTAATTTTAGCTTCTTATTTATTTTTTTTATTTTTTAAAATCATTTTACAGCTTCAACAAGTAAAATAGTGCAATTTTTACAAAATCTTAGTTTTTTTATGGTTCCCCTTGGAATTTTTCCACAAACTCGAATTATTTTTTTGCAGAATTCTATAATTTATTGAAATCAATCGAAAAATAAATTTTGGCAAGCGTCGTTATTTTATTTATAAATTTTTAAAAATCCTCTTGCAACTTAAATATTGTAATTTTTAGAAAATCTCATTTTTTTTTTATGTTTCCCTTAGAATTTTTCAATAAACTCGGATTCACTTTTTGCAGAATTTTTTAATTTATTCAAATCAACCGTAAAATTATTTCCAGCTCACATGGTTTTTTTTTTACAAATTTTTGAAAGTCAACTTACAACTTCAAGAAGTAAAATAGTGCAATTTTTACAAAACCTTAATTTTTTTAATGTTCCCCTTGGAATTTTTCAATATACTCGGATTTATTTCTAGCAGAACAGGGAGGGATTTATATAGGGTCTAATAGGTCCCCTCTCTTTCTGAGGCCCTCAAAAACTAAATTGCAACTTTTTTAAAAAAATTAAAAAATATGTACTAATATATTGGGATTAGACCAGTTTTGTGGTATCCCGTGGCCCCCATACCAATTTTTGCCCAGGCCCGCAAGTGCAAAATCCGCCCCTGGAAGGGGCCCGTGATTAAAGTTTGTATAGGGCCCGAAAAGGTCTAGACGAGTCCCGGTTACTGATTAATTCGCTATATTTATGCATGTAGTTTTAAACAATAGCTACCAGCACGCATTCCTTGCCTTTACAATTTGATGTAAACAAGAGTGCAGCGCGTCGCTCAGCGAGCTCGGTACCTAATGCTGCGATTACATATTAGCATTAGAGGTGATAATAGTGATAAAAGCGCAAGTAGAGTAGGTCTTCCCACCTTATCAGTGATTGGCTCATTATTTGCAACGAAGCTCCACAAAAGTGGGACGGGTTTTCCATGCCCACTGAGTCAACTAAACGAAAATTATATCCGGGTCCTGTAGAAAGAAACTTTCATAAAAACCAATATAAATTTATGAATACTGGAAATGTCTACCTTTTCGATTTTTGTTCACTTATTTTTCATTAGCCTTTCTGGAATTAGATCTTTTGCATACATCGCCCTTACATTAATTATATTCTTTTCTTTCAGACTTTTGTGCAACTCGCCTTTTTGTATAATTCGACTTTATTTCTTTGGTTTTTTTTTAATTTCAGCCTGCGTAGGCTACCTGTCTATGTCAGCCATTTTTACCCACCTCTTTTTAATTGCCTTTTATCGTGGCAATTTTTCATTCAGCCATTTTTCCATTATATTATCTTTGTTCGGGCCTGGAGAAAGCCATTTTGAAATTAACTTGGTAAAACCTTTACTTAGCCATCACTGTTAAAGGGGCGTAGGTCCTTTAAAAAGCAAATTTTATGAATTTGCTTATTTTGACGTCTGGTATCACCTAATCGAATATTAACCCGTCAGTGGGCGCGCTTCTTAATGAAACGTTAGTGCGCGCGTTGGGTAAAATTCACCCATCCAGCTTTCTTTCATTTTCTTGTGTATTAAGTTACAAATTAATTCAGGACCTTCATCATCTGCAGATTGTCCGTATTACTATCGTGGTCACTAATAAAAAGTTCGTCAATTTCTGAGTTGCCAGATTTATCAGATAATATTCCATTATCATCATCCGGATCCAAAATATATAATTCTAGTTCTTTTTGAGAAAGGGGACGAAATCTCTCATTTTAGTTTTTTAGTTGTTTCATATTGTTCATCCATGTTCACAAATTAAAAAAAAGCATTATACACCAAAAAACGCAACTTATAGCATTTATTTATTAAATTTTATAAATTTATTAACTTCTTCCAACAAATAATAATTTTATGTGTAACGTAAGAGCGCGCGCTTTGGTATATTTTATTTTATTAACAAATAAAGTTTAAGGGATATAATAGGGGTTAATAGGACTGGTAATTACAATTACAGGTATACCGAACCGCAATTAGTTTCTTGTAAATGAAATAAATTAATATTTTCTGAGGTCTGGGTGAAAAATATCCATAGCGCGCACGTTGCGGGTTAATGGATAGATGAAACTTATACATCCAGCTTATTCCAATATCGTTAACATAAAGTAGATCTGAGACATCATTACTTATTAACTTTAAATATTTTTGTTGCAGTATTTAATGGAGTCTGAAAAAATAGATTGGCATGATTATAAAGCTATTAAAAGTGATCTTTCAAGACAAGGTAATAAATTGTTTTATTATACAGTGGTCTTCCTATCTTTCACATGTACGCCAACAATCTCAAACATGAAATCTAGCTTCACTTTAGTTAGTCATGTTTTTACACAACTAGAACATTTTCTTGGTCTTATTGCACCTAAATAGATCCTCTTTGATATATATCCAGGGGATGCAATAATTTATAAAATGATACATGGTACAATGTTGGTGAATTTCTAAATTGCACTAGGATCTCAACTGAGAAACTAATGATTCTAAAACTCTTAACTTTAAAGTGATATAGGTTAATATTAATTGAATACTTAAATAATTTAGGAAGAGGTGAACAGGGAAAACCTGCATATTTAAAGGACAATGAAATGGATACTTATAACGACTTGTATAAAGTTAATGGATTTAATGCTGCTTTGAGTGATAAAATTGCAATGAACAGGTCTTTACCAGATATTAGGAATCCAGGGTAAAGAAATAAATCGTTTTACATATTAATGTATTTAAAATTAAAAAAAAACATTTTTCCAGATGTAAAAAGAAAAAGTATCTAAAAATCTTGGGAGAAACTAGCGTAATTGTGCCTTTTCACAATGAACATTGGTCTACTCTTATAAGGACAGCAACCAGTATTATTAATCGTTCTCCACCTCATTTACTGAAAGAGGTTATCTTGGTAGATGATTTTAGTTCCAAAGGTAGACTGTTAAAATGTTTTTATTTGAAGTAAATCTACATGTAGACCTGTTTTAGAATTCAGTAAAAGCAAATTAGACGAATATGTGGAAAAACACTTGCCAAAAGTAAAAGTTATTCACCTTCCAAAAAGATATGGATTAATAAGAGCAAGATTAGCAGGAGCTGAAATTGCAACTGGAGATATTTTAGTCTTTTTAGATTCACACACAGAGTGTAATGTTAATTGGTTACCCCCACTTTTAGGTGAGCATAATATAATTTTCTTTTTATTTCAATAAAAAAATGCAAGTTTATAGTCAAACAAAAACATAAAATTTGGTGGAATTCATATTAATTTTACTTTTTCATTTGGCTAGTTTAGTATGTACTGCAGAGTTAACACATTTACTTTTATGTTATACGATACAAAAAAAATCCAATTTTCTGCTCTTTTTGCCATAAATCTTGCCACACTAAAATTGCCAATATTGTGACATTCTAAAGTTTTTGTGGTTTGACTATTTTTTTTAATTAATAAAATATAGCAAATTGTCTTTAATTAAATATGCCATAAATCTACAACTGTTTAACTCATTTTTTAGAACCAATTGCTCAAAACTATAAAACTTGTGTGTGTCCTTTTATTGACGTCATTCAATATGAAACTTTTGAGTATCGTGCTCAAGACAACGGTGCCAGAGGTGCGTTCGATTGGGAATTTTATTACAAAAGATTACCTCTACTACCATCAGACCTGGAAAATCCAACAGAACCATTTAGGTACAAAATTAAATTATTTCTTTATTTGAAGAAACTACGACTTTTGTAATTTATTCGACTATTTTAAAAATTTGCAAAAACTGGCATTTAATCTATGACAAGTGGACGTACACACAAACCTGATTTGCATCCCACATTTTCATTTTGACAACAACGACGATGAAAGTTTTTCCTTGAAATGGTAAAAAATACTGAAAAGAAAGCATTTGAGTGCATGTGCACCACCCTCAAGCTGGAAAATGATGGAAATAAAAGCAAACATTTAATTAAATTTAGTAAAATGAATGAAATTTTTGTGTTAATTTTGTTTAAATGAATTATAATTGTATATTATTTAACGAGCGACTAATGGCTATTTACTCGCGAGTAGACTACTATACTTTTTCTATGACTATTTGGTAAACACAAAAATGTATTTCTAATAAATTAGGTTATTTCACGTAACAACCTCTGCATTCATTAAATAATAAAAAAGCTTGTAAAAAGTTTGAGTCCTCAGTAGCTCAATTGATTAATATAATGACTTTATATTATATTTTATTTTTATAAGTTGTTTGAATTTGGTAACCAAAACTCACAGGTGTCATTAGTAGCTATCATTGCTTATCTAGAAACGCTTTCATAAAGTACCCATTATACAATAGTCATAGAAAAATATTTATTTTTTTACTCGTCAAAAGTGCACCCCTTTTAAAATTTTCTGGGTTCGCCACTGTAAAATACGCCTTATGCGGTGGTCTCTTAAAATCTGTTGAGGGAAAGCGATCCATAAAAAGTTGGGTATAAGTTTTAGAATTAGAATCGCTAAATTAATTAAGTGCCATCCACTGCGTTGATCGACGAAAGTTACGGTTAAACAAAATTGGCAGCGTCCAACATTTGTTCACGATGGTGGTGGATTCACTTCATTGAATTATAGTGGATTTAATCTGAAATGAACCTTTCTTGCACTGTGAGCGGTTTTATCTGAGCTACTATTGAAACAAAATAATGTCGATTCATATACTACAGGCATTCAGATTAATCGTTTATTGTGTCGTCATTATTTAAGGCTAATTTACACGAATTCACCACGTTGGTCAACAAACTTGAATCAACTAAAATGAACCGTGTAATTTAAACATGGGTGATGGTTGAACGAAGGATCCAACTTTTGTTTAATCAACCCAAAACACCTGTGTAAACAAAGAATTTTTCCAACATGGAATGCCTCTTCTCCGTCTTTGCTATGCTGATTGGCATGTTTAATTTTGTAAAATGAAGGAAAAGGATTTGAACCGATTTCGAATGGCTTTGGTTCGTGTTTGTTGTTCATAGATTGGTCTGTCATATTTGGGCAAACTGCATTCGAATGACTATTTTTTGACGTCGTAGATCTTTTGGCTTAAACCAATTTAGGTTTTGTTAAGCAAAATATGAACCGTGGTCGGGAGTTTGCTTTTATTGGTTAGTTGCCCCATCTCTTTCTATCGGTTTGAATGGGTAGGCAAGAACCGAAGAAGTTAATGAACTGGTGTCAAATTCTTGGTTAACCACTAACCAACCAGAAAAACCATTTGAAATCTCTATTAGTTCAACTGTTGAATTCAATGTCGTTGAATCAACATTAACGTGGGGGACTCGTGTAAATTTTATTCATTATTAGGTATTTGAAAAAGATTCAACGCACTTTATAAAATTTAAATTATATGATATCGTAAATGATATTTTATTTTTAAGGAGCCCAGTAATGGCTGGTGGTTTATTTGCAATAAGTGCAAAATTTTTTTGGGAACTTGGCGGTTATGATGAAGGGCTGGACATATGGGGTGGGGAACAGTATGAATTAAGTTTTAAGATATGGATGTGCGGTGGACAAATGTATGACGCACCTTGCTCTAGAGTAGGGCATATCTACCGAAAATATGCTCCTTTTAAAAATCCTGGCGTTGGTGATTTTGTGAGTCGGGTAAATTAATTATTATATTATACAAACAAAAATTAATTAAGTCATCTTACAGAATTATAAAAGAGTAGCGGTTGTGTGGATGGATGAATATGCCGAATATTTGTACAAACGTAAAACTAATCTAAAATCTTTAGATCCTGGTGATGTTTCTAAACAATTAGAAATTCGAGAAAAGCTAAAATGTAAAAGTTTTAAATGGTTTATGAAAAACATCGCATTTGATTTGCCTTTAAAATATCCACTTGTTGAACCTGATGATTTCGGTTTTGGAGAAGTAAGTATATAGTAAATTAAAGAAAAAAATGTTTTATAGTTATTATTTTAGATAAGAAATGTGGCTGCTCATGATTTATGCATTGATACAAATTTTAAAGGAAGACATTCAATTGTAGGTATTCGAAAATGTATAAAAAACACAAAATTAAAAGGTGAACAGCATTTTGTTTTGACTTGGCGTAAAGACATTAGACCAAAGGGTAAATCAGTCTGCTTTGATGTTTCAAGTGTTAAGGAAGAAGCAGAAATTTCATTATTTCCTTGCCATGGTGCTAAGGGTAATCAGTATTGGAAGTACGATATTGTAAGTTTTAAAAATTTCTTCTTTTGTTGGGTTGAATTCAAAATTACTTATATTTAATATTTAGTTGACAATATATTCTAATAAGCTCGGTTATGTGATACAAGTTAAAAACGTGATTTTTTTTAAGGAAAATCAATGGTTTGTACATGGTCAAAACCCACGTTGTATTGATTGTGATCCGGGAAGAAAGAAGTTGTTTGTGACAGAATGTAATAAAGAATCCAAAACCCAACAATGGAGGTTTGAAAACGTAAACTTAACAATGATTGCTAATTGGGAAGATATTGGAACCCAATAATCCAAGTGAACACTGCCATTAATTTGTAAAAATTAAAAATCTGTGATATCATGTTTTTATTTTGTAGCATTTATTTGTAAAAATTTTATAACTTTTAAATACAACAAATATTAACATTTAAGAGCCTGTTGCACCATTTTTACGTAAACTTTAATTTACACCTATATTTTTAGCGTATTTTTTTACTGTACTTCTCAAAATTTATCAATGCAAGTCATATTTAAGTGCCCCTTAAATTTTAAGTAGAACTGGTACAATTGGCTTTAAATACTTTTATTTTACAATAATTCTCATTGAATACAGCATTTTGACTCTGGGGTAACCGAATTAGTTACGAATTTGGTTTCCGATGAATTTGTTATCAGCAATTTGTTGCTCTTTAACTTATATGCAACGGTTAAGAATATTGAATTTATGTTGTCATTTTCTGAATCCAGCATGGAAGACGTTTCAAAAAGCTAAAAAATGAGCCTCAATTAAATCCTTGTTGAAATTAAGTATACATTTAATATTATATTCAAATAAAATGAAAGAATTAACTCCGATTGCACCACTGTTCCTTAAATTTTAAGTGACACTTAATGGGGTAATTTTGAACATAAAATATTAGCCGTAACAGCGATGTTAAATTTGACAGTCACTCTGATGTCAAAAAACGCTATTCTGTAAATTTTATTGTAACTTAACGGCAATGTAAAATTGTTAAATCATGTAATCCATGTTTTTGATATTGTTACTTAGTAACAGTAATATTGTTGTTGTCAGTCGTACTGTGAATAATTTTATACTTTAAAATAAAATCATTTATCACTTAATTAGTTAACTCAGAACATTATTTGTGAATGTCTCTTTTATATAATTAAGAAGCTAACTGCAACAAAAATAACAGTTTCGGCGTTAAAATGCATTGTACATCTATATAATGTATTATTTTGATCAATTATACATTAATGTATTATTATTATTTCGATCGATGTTGTTTTAACACCGAAAATGTTATTTTAAATAACCGTTAAGTTACAGTAAAGTTTACAAAATAGCGATTTTTTTGACATCAGGGTGACTGTCAAATTTAACAGCACTGTTACGAATAACATTTTTGTTCAGAATCACCCAATAAATGCCCAAAGTTAAAGATCGGCCAATGTACTATTTTTAAGGACACTCACGTGCTTAAGGAACACTTAAATATAAGTGAAGAAGTTTATCAAAGCACTGTGTATAATTATATAGTAAGTAGTTAAAATTAACAATTGGAGATAATATTTTTGTACAGTTGCCAGTTACTTATTGAAGTAGGACACAAAATTTTGTTTAACCACTTAACAAACTTGGTTTTGACGGTTTTAAACAACCGATTTTTTATATAAATTTGTAACATTCGAAAACCGGTTTTAAAAAAGTCAAATAATATGTACAAAATCAGAGAGTTAAACGGAAATTTAGTTAGTTACGATTTGGACTCTATCGTCGTTTTGGTTTGGTTCTGGTATAGTTTCTGTTCTATTTCGGTCCGGAATGGTTTTAAACTGTAGAAACTGAATATTCTTTTAGAGAAAATAAAATTTGAAGACAATTTATAAAAAAAAGTTATTAAATAATTACGAAAAATACATTTTAAACCGTAATTAATCGTAATTCATTGTTCCAATCGAAATTAACCGTTAATATTTTTTCCGGTTTTAGTTACTGTTTTAGAATTTAATTTTTTCGTTTTGGTTGATAATTTCCGTTATTTTCGGTTTACAGGCTACGGTTTTTGGTTCAATTTGCTGATAAAAATTAACTTTTTAATAATCATTTTATACACTTGAATATTAAAATATTTTTCCCGATTCTACTTTTTTTTATAAAAATTCGAAAACTGGTTAAAACCGTAATTTTTGAAAAATTGGGATTCGAAAACCGGTTTTTCAAAAAGTCGGTTTTCGTATAAACCCTATAACACCCATTTTTAACATGCAGGGTGACCAAAACTAGAATATTTTTTTGTTAAAATTGAGAAGATATTACAAAATTCACAACAAGATTTTTATCAAATTTATTAAAAACAATTCCAAAAAACATATGCCCGAATCTCTGTTGGGATAGTAAGTATGTGAGCGGAAGCTGCCAGACCCACACTCGGACATTCAAGGTAAACTGTTAAGTGGTTAAAGTACTCTAAAATTCTGGTACCAAATATGTAAAATATTTTTGTTGAATACTTGTTTTGATTTTTTTAAATATCCGTACTTTGGTAAAGTACCAAATACTTGTCTCAAGTATTTTACCAGTTTTAATGGTAGAACTCAATAATATGCAAAATAATTTTACTCACAGGCATATTATACTTATCTGCAAACTGTTGAGCTAAATTTGTACTAATAGAATTATCCAAATCACATTTATTTGCTATCATAATTTTTAAGACGTTATCAAAGTGTTTTATGTTGTTCTCAATCCATGTCTTCAAGTATTCAAATGATTTAATATTTGATACATCATAAATAAAAACAATTGCATTTACATTATTGAAGTAATGGTCAGTACTTTTGGCTCCTGTTTCACACCTGCCAAGATCCCACAATCGAAGCTGAAAATATAATTCCTTCGGTAAAATACAAAAGTGTTATATACTAAAAGGGTGCAAATAAGAGGTTGGGTTCAACTACAACAGAAACGAGATTTTTTCATCAATGTTAAAATGGGCTACTGTAGTTTATACTTTTCTTTTGACAAGATGTAAAACTCAATAAAATAAATTAAAGGATGACACAAATATTTGGACTGCTTCAATAAATTAGAAAAAAAAAACTTGAGATGTATTTTCTTTAAGTCCAACTTTATTATTTATACTTTTTGTATAAAATAAATACTATCGATTTCGGGATTATTATATCCCATCTTCAGGTATTTAAGAATCTTTATTGTCAAGATGATAGTGACATTCTTAAATACCTGAAGATGGGATATAATAATCCCGAAATCGATAGTATTTAATTTATTTTATACAAAAAGTATAAATAATAAAGTTAGACTTAAAGAAAATACATCTCAAGTTTTTCTAATTTATTCAATAAAATAAGTTGCAAAATATTTTTTTTCACTCCCAATAGTGTAAATGTGTCATTATTATGTTGTTTGGAGGTGCGTATCTAGATTTTACGGTTTAATACATTTATTAATACACTATTTATAGTATAATACAGGGTGTCCCGTTCGTGGTTCACCAAACGTCAAGGTTAGAAAGTTGAGCAAATTTTATCAAGAAAACCCAAAAAAGTAGGGGTCTATCTTTTATGGTTTGAAAGTTACAGGGGTTTGAATTTGGCATCGCCCGTTTTTGCCAATGATCAATAGTTGCTTATAAGCAAAAGTTAAATTTTGATGGCTTTTGCAACAGTTGTATTATTAAATAATAACAAAAATGAAGGCGCACCTCAATTACTCAATGAGAATCAATTCTCATAGGGTGTAAGTTTAGAAGGCTCTAGTGAGTGCATAAAAAGAGTTAGGGTTTCAAAATTTTTCATAATTTCTAGAGAATTTAACGAATTTTTAGAAAATTAAAAAAAAACACGCCCTTAATAGGTCATATCTTGGAGAAAATGTTCAAAAACTGCTAAAAAAAACAATTTTTTATGGATTTTCTTTCTTTTCGATTTTTTTTAATACTTGATAAACAAATTGTGTTTTATCATTGTTACCAATGGAAAGAGGATACTTTCAGCTTTAAAATTATATTTTTTTAAAATCTTTTTACTAAGTTTTTAAGCAGCTATTGATCATTTACTGATTTCTGGCATGCCAAATTCAAACCCCTGTAACTTTCGAACCCTAAAAGATAGACCCCTACTTATCTGGTTTTTTCTTGATAAAATTTGCTCTACTTTCTAACCTTGACATTTGGTGAACCACGAACGGGACACCCTGTATACTATTTTTATAAAAGTTATTAACATGAGTGGTTGTTTTTGTACATGCTTTGCTGTGTATAAAAGAAAATATAAAATAATAGCACACAAAATAAAGAAAAAACAAAATAAAAAAGCTAATTTTGAACATTTTAGTTAAGCGTGCAACTACTAGTATACTTTTTTATATGAAAAGTTTATAAATATGCAATACCAAACAAAAAACGTTTTTCGTTTGGTATTATAAGGCTCCTTCCTTGCATATTTATTATGGACCAAACATATGGAGATTTTCCTTTTGAAAAAACAAATACAAAATATTTTGCGAAACGAATTATTTTATTGAATTTTACATTGTCAAAAAAGTATGAATTATTAAATAATTTTTTTTAAATATTTTCTTTGCAAGGTGTTAACAAAAGTTGTAGGTCGATTTTTTTTTATTAAAAAGTTACATAACTTTGAAATTTTCTACTCCAAAATAGAAAATTAAATTTGAAAACTAAATAATAAATAACATAAATGATTTTAGAGTGATTTTAATTTACTAACATGTCAACATGTGGCATTTAAATCTCTGCATTGTTGTTACTTGTTACATTGTGTACTATAATTCAAGGCTTATGTACAGCAAGCTGTAGGCCATTTTGAAAATGTTATTATTTGAACATTTTATTGGTCTAATGCAGAACTATCTTAAGTGAAAAAAGACTTCCAGGAGGAGGTATATTTTATTTTGCTTATACATATATTAGAATTTAATTTAGAATGTTTCTGCATTGAAGGAGCAATTGAGCTGTAGATCTGCATTGTCCAATTTTATGTAAAATTTGACTTAGGATAGTTCTGTATTAGATTGATGATTTGTTAGCCGAAATATTTTTTTTATTCTAAGAACTTAATTATCGTCTGTTCGAGTTTGAAAATTACAAAGTGCTGTAACGTTTGAATAAAAAAATTGACCTAGAAATTTTGTTTTTCAGTCTTAGAATTAAATCCAGTTTACATTCCTAAAAATGAAAGGGCCAAGATTCACACCTGTGCCTAAAATCACCACCAGGTTTTATTTTATATTAACCCAGTGAAGTAGCCGAAAAGGGATAGAAAAATAATAAGTGATTAACCTTCTGAGACCTGCTTGATTTCTTTAAACTCGGAGAGTACAAGTAATGAACTGTAAGGTTGATGGTCGTAAGCAAGTCCAAGAAAGTGAATACTTAATATAATATACTCATTGGAGTCATTGTCTTGAGAAAATAAAGTTAACTTTACTGTTATGGTGTCGTTATCAATGGATATAATGTGTTGTCTTATATCAACACCAATTGTAGGACTAAGTTCCAAAGGCTGTTTTCCTTCACAAAACCGATAACTGAGTGATGTTTTTCCAACATTTTCATCACCAATAAGAAGAATTTTAAAAGTCATTGAATTAATATTACTCATTCATTCTACAATATTATTTTCTTACTGTATTATATTTAAAATTAAATAAAAAATGTTATTTTATAGATATTTAAGAGTAACCAAATTTAACATTTGTAGGTTATTTTTGCACTTATGATTTGCATGTCATTTGTCTGTTACACAGTGTGATCTAGAAACTATGAGATTGTCCGCGATTTCGAAGATCAGATAGGACCTCTGCTGGACATATGATAAGCTAGTAGTGGAGTAATAAATAAAAACCTATTTAAGTAAACTTTATATGTCAATACATATTTTTGTAGACACAAAAAATGTCATAAACGGTAGGAGACTTATGATTTAAGAGATAAAGTACTTGGTTTAAATGAGACCGTTTATGCTCCAGATTTAAGAACTATGAACTAAGACTTAAGATTTAATAGTTGGTAATATTCAAATCATCGGTCTTAAATTAAATGTTAAATTTGTCTGTATAAATATAGACCTTAGACCTGTACTAAACCAATAGAAAGATGATAAAAACTCAATCCCACTGGCGTACCCAAGGGGGAGGTTTTGGGTGCACCCGGTGCACCTCCCCTCAGCAGGCAAATAATTGAAAGAAAAGAAAAAAATCATTAAATTCACTAAAATCTAAAATTAATGAAATTTT
Source organism: Stenus bimaculatus (assembly GCA_963971135.1). Lineage (NCBI taxonomy): Eukaryota > Metazoa > Arthropoda > Insecta > Coleoptera > Staphylinidae > Stenus > Stenus bimaculatus. The sequence continues at coordinate 62,748,521 of OZ020180.1, read as the reverse complement.
TATTTTGTGGTTGTTTAAATGAAAGTAGAAATACATTTATTTTTTTACTTGTCAAAAGTGCACCCTTTAAAAATTTCTGGGTATACACCACTGCTTAAACCACAACAAAACCTTTACTCGCCTTCCTCCATTTTTTTACAAAATGTATGTCAAAATATACACATATACGAAATTCCTAAAAACACAAAATAATACAGGGTGAGCTAAAATGATTGTTGTCAATTCAAATTTCCCGCCTAAAAATCTGGGGAATTTGTTCGGTTCAAGTTCATAGTAACACAAAATCATGTCAAAATTATAAATAAGTAACTAGACGCAATTATCAATTTATAAACTCTTTCTACAAATTCTAATATTTTACCAACTTTAAATATCATACTTGTCTATATTATTTAAACAAAATTCTTCAAAATATGCAATAATTTTTATTTATTTTTTTAAATATTTTTTTTTGTTTTTCGAATAAATTCTAAACTATGGAAAATATTAAAAAAATATAACAAAAGTTATTTGTTTTTGAAAGACCTATCAAACTCCACCTATGTTGCCATTTAAAAAATCAAAGTTACCTCCGGTTCCGGAAAAGAATAAGTTCACCAATGTATTCTTTAGGTTCACTTTGGTAATAAATTTTTTTATTTCGGCCATGTACGATAACGCGTTCCCGAGAAAAATGGGTGGCACGGGTGGTCTGAATCACCCTGTATATGTATTATATTTTATGTGTATTATTTCTTTTATTCTTCTTAGCATCTATAACTTTCAATGATATTATTAATAAATTAGAAGAAAGTTTTATACTGGGATGTAGCAAATTTATTAATATTAAATCAAAAACAATTTACTAACATTTAGCAGTTACAAAATTTTACTTCATCTAACAAAAGTATTTTATTTAAATTAAATTTAAAAATTATTCTAACTTCCGATCTTTCAAAATATCTTGTATGGTAGGCCTTCCAATGCTGCTCATACTGGTATCACTATCTACATCTGCAACTGGCTTTCTTGGTTTGTCCAATATCCTTTTGTAGGTGACAAGTTTTGCTCTTTGTTTAGAGTTTGATTTATCTACTTGATGAATTCTTTCTTTATATCTTTCACATTCACCTTGGACTGCAGACAACTGGATTTGAACTCTGGATAATTGAGATTGAACTATAGTTATATTTTGTTTTTGGCTTTCAATTGATTTCGTTAACTGAGCTACCTTTTCTAAGGTACTTTTTTCAAAAGCTTCAAAATCTTCTGCAACGCCTTTACATTCCGCTTCTAATTTCTCTTTTAGATCATTCAAATCCTTTTCGGATGAGATTTTATAATATGAAGTATCTTCATTAATTTTGTTTAATTCTTCATGGAAAGTAGAAATTTTTTTATTAAAATCTTTTTTCCTTTCAGCCAACTGTAAATTCAAAGTATTTAATTTTACTGTTAAGTCAGTAAAGGTTTTTTCTAATGAGATTTTTTTCTTCAACTGTTCAACAGTTTTTGCTTTCATCATGTTAGAATTGTTCGACTCGACTTCTATTTCTCCTCTTATAGAATATTCTTCCTGAAGACTTCTTTCTTGTTCTTCGTTATTTTCTTTTATGCGCTGTAAATATAATAATATGACTTAATTTAATAAATATTTATTATTAAGGGAGTATCATAATATGTGGGATAAAATTGGCCAGTATAGGTAGAAAATATCAAAACAATAATAGAGTTTGAATGTACATACATATATGTCCTATTTCGCTTCGTAAGGGTGCTGATTACAGTATGATGTCACACAAGTGAATTCAGAATTTACATAAGCAAAATAAGTTACACATTTTTGAATTATAAAATCACACTAATAAAAAGTAATTTCGCATGAAATTTCATACAAATGAATTCAGAATGAAAATTAATTTTTCACTCAAGAATCAAGAATTACAATTTTAATTTTATGAAATCAAAAATGGCAATATTGAAAATTTCACTTAAACGAATTCAGATTTCAAATGTTTTTATTTTAATTAAAACTATAGCTATTTACAATATTTTAATCAAACTTCTCTTGTCGCTTGGATGCACTGTAATATCTCTTATCTTTCATGAATTTTTTAAAGTGTTTCGAATTGGAAAGTCAAAAAAATAAAGAAATACCAAACTAAAGTAAGAATTTTACATTCACTTGCAATTTTTGTTATTTATGTATCTAAAACTATATTTGTGTAATTTTGCAACAAGAACTTCTATATTTATATTTTTGCAAAACTACACTTATATAAATCTAGATACATGAAAATCAAAAATTGTATACAAAAGTACAAGTTTTACTTAAGTTCGGTATTTAAATATTTTTGTTTGTTTCCAATTCGAAACACTTTAAAAAAATTCGGGAAAGATAAAAACATTGGTTTTTCAATATATGACTCCCTATCACCTTAATACAATTTGTATATCATATAAGATATTGAGGCGAAATCTGTTAAATTGAAAGATTTGCAATGTCTTCTAAAATGCATATATATATTTTTCTGGTCGAAGGTCACTTTCGAGGTTGGTATGTACCGGTACTTTATCAATAATGATTGTTGGATTTTGAATTCTTTTCAGTACATATCTCTATTAAATTTCGAATCCATACTTTACAATCATCCGCTTTATAGAAACCATGTCTATGCTAGAATGCCAAAAAACAAAATACGTATGGAAGTCATTACACCAATCTAATGTAAATTGCTTCCTTTACTTGTTGGAATGATAATATTTGGTGTATGCCCAATTTTTGACTGACCTTCCTTTCGGCAATAAAGATTTAAATTGGTTTCTTCAATCTAAATTAATGTATGACCATTTGATCTGCTTTGTAAAATTATGTTGGGATTAACCTTCTCTTTTCTTTGTTTTGTTCAGAATTTACATTTCCAAAATGTGGTTTAAGAGCTTTAAATGAAAATATTTTACCTTCCAGCCCGTTTTTTATTTTGTTGTGACAAACATGAACTTGACTCATATTAATACTATCGCATCTTTTTTTAGTGTTTTTGTGCAATATTTGTCAATTCACTTCTCTTCTTTGAAGACGCATTACCACCTTTATTTTTGGGAAGATGTTGGATATGTTGACCATTTTTTATCTATTCGTACGTTCTACATACATACACATTCAATGTTTTAGCCGTCTCTCTCCAATCTTTGTCTTCTTCAAACCTTTAATAATTCTAACTCAGTCATTTGTTCTAAAGGCTGTAGCCGAGTAAGCATGGGCAATGTGCCTATGCACCGATTTTGCTAATTTTTCTTTCAGACATGCCTTCTTAACTAACATTAAGTTTCCTCAAATTTTGGTTTCGAAATGTACATGGTCTGCTTTAAAAAAAATAATATTGATTTTTGGAAAAAAAAAATTCTCGGTAATAGTTGTTGGAAATTTTCCTGGAATGAAAATACAGGGTGTCCTGTAACTACACCGACAGGGCATAACTGGTGATACTAGACCTGAAAATAAGTCGATTTAGCCTTATTTATCCATATCCAAAAATGCACCCCTAAGAAGTTATTTGGTAAAAATTTTACCAATCCTCGATTACCGGAAATGGTCTTACATGGTACCAAAGGACATAAAACATTTGAGATCTTTTTAGGTATTCAAAAATTTTAGTAAAATATTATTTGCTTTTGTAGAGAAATTCAAAAGATAATTTTTTTCTCCCTTACTAATTTTGCGTAGGATGTGCAGTTTCTGAGTAACATTAAAAAAATAGTTTAATAAATGGTAAGTAAGTTAAACTTTTTAACATACATTATTAAGAAACTGCTTAATTAAAGCCCAAAAATTACCATTGCGTTTACCCCATATTAATAAATGCATATTCGCATGCTCATTAAACGGGAATTTAAATTTTAAAATTAAGAAATCCAGTTGAAAAGTTGAAGATAAAGCTTATTACCATGGATACGATTTTAAAATCACCTCAAATTAAATCATTATTTTTAATTTTATTCGAAAATAGCACATCCTACACAAAAATTATAAGGGACAAAAAATCTTTCTATTTAATTTATCTACATAAGCCAATAAATTTTAATTCAAAATTTTAAATACCAAAAAAGTTTTTAAGTGTTTTATCTCCTCTCGTACCATTTAAGACCATGTCCGGTAATCAAGGATTGGTAAAATTTTTACCGAAGGAGCAATTTTTATAAAAATGCATGCATACAAAATTTCATCATAAAATTTTTATTACTCTGGTAGCAATTAAAAAAAATAATTTTTTTAAATTGAATTTCAGAAGCTTATAACTTCTTAGGGGTGCATTTTTGGATATAGATAAATAGGGCCAAATGGACTTATTTTCGGGTCTACTATCACCAGTTAAGCGTTGTTGGTGTAGTTACAGGACAACCTGTATTATAGAGATGCTAAATACTTATAAGTATATATATTTTTTTTACGATTCTTAGTTTACAGGAAAGTAAAAAAAAAATCAAAACAAAAATTCAAAAATAAAAAAATATATTTTATACTAGGGGGACAATCACACCATGATTTGGTAAATATTCCTCATATGTACTTCTATAATATGTATTAATATCAAAATTGTCCTTTGGGTATAACATATTAATGTTTAAAAAAAATGTTGGAATTTATTTAATATTTAATATGTCAAAGTTTAAAATAGTTATTTATTTATAATAATACATATAAATGTTAAAGATAATAAAAGTCACTTATTTGTTAACAATTTGACAACGTTGACATTATTTAATGTATCAATTGAATGATTTTAATTCAGAAAATTTTCAAGACCAAACTTTTATAAATATTATTATGGTACACCCAATGGACAATTTTTAAATTAATACATATTATAGAAGTACATATGAGGAATATTTGACGAAAAAATGGTGATTGTGCCCCTTAGTATAAAATATTTATTATTGAATTTTTATTTTGAATTTTTTTTTATTTTCCTGTAAACCAAAAATCGTAAAAAAATACCACTTATAAGTATTTAGCATCTCTATGTATTTCATTCCAGGAAAATTTCCAATAACTATTACCGAGAAATTTTCAAAAAATCAATACTATTTTTTTTAAAGAAGACCATGTACATTTCGAAGCCAAAATTTGAGGAAACTTAATGTTAGTTAATAAGGCATCTCTGAAAAAAAAATTAGCAAAATCGGTGTATAGGCACATTTTGCCCATGCTTACCTGGCTACAGCCTTTACAAACAAGTTCTTACTCATCCTCGCTTGTTACGATTAAAAATGGATTATTGGCATCGTACTAGTGTAGTAAACAGTTGATTAGATTGCTTGTTATCGGACAATGATACTGCTTCTTCCATGATTCGTCTTTAATTTCAAAATCTCGATGGGTTCAAATTTTTAATTAACAAGTCTTTGTATTCTCTGAAGATGAGGCCACAAAATATCTTCGAAATACATACGACAAATTAAAGTTTGTAACAAAAATAGTTTGGTTTTATCATTTTTTTTATTAAGACGTTCTACACTCCATGATGGATTACCAATCATTGGGAAATTTTCTCCTTGAATTAATAAACTTTGTTCTTCTTGTTTGGTCTTTCGCTTCTATGTGTAAATAATTTTATTGAAAAATATTATTTCGAAACAATATCGAATAAAAATGTAATTGACAATTGATTTTAAAACCAACGATATCTCTTAACTCTTAAAATACCACACTGATAACCAAGCAGAAAATCACAAAAAAATTATGGAAGTGTAAATTTGCTATTGTGCAAAATTTGAATGCTTCCCTATAGGATGCGCTATAAAAAAGTCGAACGTAAAACTGCCGAAAGCAAAAATGTCGATATGCAAAATTGTCGAGTCGTAGCATATGCAAACACCTCTTCTTTATCACCACCTTTAAAGAGCTCTTCAAGCTTTCTTAGGAAACGAAATTGGACATAATATCTTTATATTGAAAACTTTTTTCATTATTTTGGTATTCTTTACCCACTTGGAAATTTTGTCCCACATAAATATAAATACCCTGAATAGCTGTATTTTGGGAACTTTAAATATACTAATTAGTACTACTAGGCGATGTCAACCTTGTGTCCTTGTATGATATGTATGGACTAATATGAAGTGTCGAAGTGCGATTTATATACAACTTTTACAATAATATCAAAGTAAAATATTAATAATTTAGAGTTATGTTCTATAAAATGACCGTGTTAAATATAAATTTTAATTTTTAATATTGGAAAGAAAGAAATTACTTTTTTTAATTTAACAATTTTTAAACAAAATATTAAAATGAAAGACTTACCAAAACTATTTCTTCTTTTAGTTTTGTAACATTAGAAACTTGCAAGTCTAAATCTTCATTGTTTTTTGTTAAAATATTCACTTCTTCTTGATATTTTTTTTCAAGTGTAGCTTCAGTATTTTGAGCTTCTTCTATTAAAGAATTCTTCTCCGCCACATTTTGTTCGAGTTCTTTTTTCCTTTGAGCGGAGGTCTCAGCAAGAGTGTCTAAACGCACAATTTCAGATGTTAGATTGGCATCTTCTGAAGTCAGCTTATTTAAATTTTCTTGATTCTCTGCAACTCTGTAAAAATAAGATATACAATTCTCAGTTCAGTCGTTCAGTGTAATATAAAAATTGTAAATAACTTATATCCATAATATACAGGGTGGCCCAACTAAGAGTTCCCACCCAGATTATTTTGAAAACAAGTAATTTTTGAAAAAAAACCCCGAAACTGGTCAATTTTTATTTGGTGGGGGACCAATTTTCATGGTAACGCAAGGGACAATCCCTCACCCAGTTATGCAGGGAAACTACCCTTCAGAAATCTTAAGTGGCAATAGGGGTCGAGCGATACATCATTGTAAAGCTCCTACTATTCTCTATACAGCTGTCATATTTTTTTTTAGTTTGATGGAATATTTGAGAAGTTATAGCACTTTCACGTAAGACATGTAAAACGTGTTTTTAACAGGTGACATGGGCTAAAAAGTCCTTTAAAGCTTGATTTTGTTAAAAATAATTACAACCATATTTTAATTCCCCATCCAATAAGGATTAACCGGTTTCAGAGTCTTTTTTCAAAATACTTTTAGTTCCCACCGAGGTTATTTTGAAAAAAAGTAATTTTTGAAAAATAGCCTGAAACTGATCAATTGTTATTTAGTGGGGGGCTAATGTATGATTGTATTTATTTTTATTGTAACTTTTAACAAAATCAAACTTAAAAACCCTTTTTAACCCATGTTACCTGTTAAAAACGAGTTTTACATGTCTAACGTGAAAATGCTATAACTTCTCAAATATTCCATAAAATTAAAAAAAAAATATGACAGGTGTATAGAGAATAGTAGGAGCTTTGAAATGATGTACCACTCGACCACTATTGCCATTTAAGATTTCTGAAGGAGTAGTTTCCCTGCATTACTGGGTGAGGGGTTGTCCCTTGCATTACCATAAAAATTGGTCCCCCACCAAATAAAAATTGACCGGCTTCATGGTTTTTTTCAAAAATTATTTGTTTTCAAAATAACCTGGGTGGGAACTCTTATTTGGGCCACCCTGTATGTTTACATTTACTTACCTCTTCATTAAATATTGTAATTTTTCTTTTAAAGCCTCATCTTCTTTCTCTTTAGAATTTTTTAAATTACTGAATTTATTTTGAAGGTTGTTTAATTCATCAGTCTTTTCTTTAAGATCGATAAATTGTAATTTCTCTTCCTTGTCAAGAATTTTTAACTGGTGCACTTCGTTTTCATTTGCAGCAGCTTTAGACATTTCTTCATTTTGCAGGACAATTTTTCCATTCAATAACAATATTTTTTCCTCTAATTCTCTTATTTTAATAGTTTCCTCGGTCTGATTTTGGTTCGACAATTCATCATATTCATAAATCGGTTTTTGAATAGTTGCTATTTCTAAATCTTTTTGTTCGTTATTATGTTTATTCTGTATTTTTATGACTTCTATTTTATTTTCTATTTCATGAACAAAATTTTTACAGCAATTTAAAGGTTTTTTGCGATCTATTTCACCCTTTTCCATGTAAGTTATTTCATTTTGAATAATATTTTGCACTTTCCCTTCAGATTCCATAAATAGCTTATGGCAGTCTGCAATTATTTCATTCTCCTTTTCAACAATACCTTTTAATTTAAAAAATTCATCAGTTTCACTTTGATATTCTAATTTTAATCGTTTGCTACATTCCCTTTTTGGAAGCAAATCGTTCATAACTTGTACTAACTCCAAATCTAAATGGTTCTAAAATTTAAATAAAATTGGTAGTATTATTTGTTATACAATAAATGCATTGTTTAAATGGACGCGAAAAAAAATCAGGACGAGATTCTTCAACAAATTTTAAGATAAAAATAAAACTTAATTAAAAATAATTTTTAAAAAATGCTTCGTTTCTTATGGGTGTTTACATCAGATGGTTGGAGGTAACAAGTAGAAACTCGTTAAGAAAAAAGTCAGCATAATAAAAATGAAAATTTCAAAATCTCTTGAAGTCTACCAAAATACAGGTTTATTGGTTTATTAATTTGAGTAAATTTTTATAAGAAATATAGAAAAACTGAATAATACGATTAAAAAAGTTGTGAATTTCGGCATTTATTTAAATTATGTGAATGAAGAAGGTAAACTTTGATAGAATAAATTAAAAGATGAATTATGTGAACGAATCCATGGGCACATGTGGAGGAGTGGATTCCTTCCACACCCAAATCAAGGAGGAGGACCCTAACAAGGGAACGCTCCTTGTGTTTGGGGTGAGGGAGGGAATCCACAAAATTATGAGGCGCCAGGGGAGGGTGAAGTATATGTTTATATACGTCCCGCACCAAATAGAAACCAACCTATTGCCACAGCTTTGCACTGGGGACTTAACAGCTGTACAGACAACCTGTGACATGGGAAATGGCAAAGAAGACCTAGTCATAGCGTCAGTTTAAAGTTTAACTACCATTCAAGTCAAAAGATCCTCCACCATCCCAGGAAATGGTAGAGTTGATCAAGCACTGCGGGGAGGAAAAGAAAAACCTAATCATTGGCTGCGACACAAACTCTCACCACAGAATCTGAGGAAGTTAGTTGGCATATGGACCGGTCATTGCCGATTAAACAAACATCTACACTGCTGGGAGTCACCAATGACCCCACATGCCGAAGATGCAACATCGAAGATGAAACCGTGGAGCATGTACTGTGCGACTGCCCGATGGCATCATCAATCAGAGGATCCATACATGGGGAGGTCTGGCCAAGCAGGGCCGATTTCAGCGAAGCCCCACCTGGAGAACTGCTCAGGTTTGCTGAGACAATCGGATGGCCGGAGTAGGAACCCGGTGCAGGGGTTAACAAAATTTAAAGATCCATCACAAAAAACTGGGCTGTTCCGACCCTGACAAATTTTATTCTGTACTCTCATATGGAATCAAAATATGGGAACACTTAAACCATATACTTAAACCAAATTTTACTAGTTCAGAATATGGCAGTCAGAAGTCTAGCCAATGTTACATCCAAAAATTGCCTGCTGTTCGGACTATGGCGGTGCTCAAGTAAAAGTATGAATTGTCTCATATTAATAAGCATTTATTTTATCATAATGCTCATTGGTCGAAAGTGAAGATTTGCTCAGAAAAATTGTATTTTTTAGTACGGAACTTCTTAATCCTTTAGGTGACAATTAACTTTATAGTCAATTATACCTACATCCTACATGTAAATATTACACTATAATTATATATTGACTATATCTGTACAGATTACCAATAAATATTATTATTATTAAGCCAAATTAACCCAAACTAAGCCAAAAACTTCGTATACGACAAAAAGTTATCGTTTTTTTAGTATGTTGATTTATTTAGACCAAATAATTTAAAATAGGTAAAATATTTGAGTTCTTATAAATTATAAATCTAAAAATATGAAACTTTTAATCTCTTACGATAACAAAATAAGCTATTTCGAATGGGTTTTTGTTTGGTTGGTGGTTAACAAAAAATTTGACATCCGTTCATTAACTTCTTCGGTTTTTACTTCCCCATTCAAACCACTAAAAAGAGATGGGGCAAATAACCGAAGCGCGAACCATACTCCCGACCACGGTTCGTATTTCAGTTAACCAAGCCTAAATTGGCTTGAACTAGACCATCTACGATGTCAAAATTAGTAGTTCGAATGCGAATGGTCGTTGGTCCAAACCTGACAGACCAATCTACGAACCAAAGCCATTCGTTATCACTTAATGTAGTTTTGGAATAAAAATATGCACATATTAGCTATGTAATAGAATTCATAATTCATATTATAATGTTCAAAGCACTTGGCATTCATTCAGAAGGAGCTTTGAACAGGATGGATAATTTATTTGGATTTATAAAAACAAATACCTTAGTACGCATGACTTCCTCCATTATATTCATGAATACTTCTTCCCTTGTACCATCGTTATCCAAATCTTCCCCAACATGTAAATGAAATTCATTTATTAATTCATTATATTCTGAAGAATCCATTTTTCTTTTATCACAAATAGCAATCTTCTGAACAACAATTTCAAAATATGTATACACTTTCTTAGATCAAGCGTTTATGATTAATAAAATGGTGGATGGTGGTTAACAATCATTAACAAAATAATTTATTGCGATCGTATTTTGTTTTCAAACCTTTTTCTGTCAGAATGACCAACCACAAAAACTAAATACAAGTACGAGATTATACAACCCATAGAACTAATATAGATTATTATATTAGTTCTATGATGCAACCCAACCCGCTCGCCTTCTGGTGGCAAAAATATGAACTTCTATATTCGGTACATACTTTTTCGATTTAATGCATTGTACATGTTTTTTGAGCTTTACTGAAGCTTTAAATAATAAATCTGTTTGTGTTTTGTTAAATATGTAGTTATAAGTTAAAATAATGCATTTTGAACACAATTTTTGACACTGCAGTACCGAATTTCCTCCATTTCCCAAAAGTAGGGAATAAAGGTTCTAAAATTATTTACATTTTACATAATATTATCATATTTTTCCAGTAAATTTTAAAGTTTTGCTAGACGCATCAACAGCCTCTACGTCGCATTTTGAATTTTGACATAACCTACAAATAGTGTACCAATAATTAAACTCTGAACACAATTTACAATAATATTCTCATAAAAATGTACTTAAATTAAACAAATAACCTCAGTATTTTAATTAAATATTTCACTAGAGAAGTCATCTAATCGTTTATGCAAGAAATACTAAACATAAACAAAACCATTTTACATTTTTATATACAGGGTGATCGGCACAGATCGGCATAAAGGTCCACACCAGAAGCATTAGAAGGGGTTTTTTGACTAAAACTCTATTTAAAACCCCTTTCAAAAAATTTATAACTTTGGTTTAATTAATAAATTAAAAGTTTTTTTTAAGATTTCATTATTTAAATATTTTCCTAGTTTCTATAATTTATTTAATTAATTTTTTTGAAAACAACAAAAGTTATATCAACATCAAAATTTAATTTATTTCCCATATTAATAAATAATTATAAGGCACGGTGCCTCATAACTACATATTCAACAAACACAAGTAGTTTTATTATGTACAACCTGCTTCACGATAAACTGCTACACAAAAGGACTGTTAGCGCTAATAAGAAGCTTTCGTGTGGCTTGAATATCCCTTGGTCTAGCCCACCGCTATTCAGTAGTTAAGTGGGAATGGCCGACAATCCCTGGCTGTGCGTTTCCAAACTATTTGCATTCAAATTTCAATATTTTGATAGTAAAAATCATTCGTGTCAGTTTGGGACTGTATTGGGCACTAACCCCTCTCTTTGCAGGAGCGCTTACAGCTTCCAGGCTTAAGCAAAATTTGCCTTCAAAAAGTCCCATGTAACTTTGTTATTAATAAACAAAAGAAATTGAAATTTTGCACATACAAAGTTGAATATATGTTCCTTCGAACGGACAGACTCCTTTTTTGATATTTTGATTTCTAGTCTCTTAATTCACTCTTTAATTGAGTGTAAAATTAACACTTTTTGATGGAACATATCTAACAAAATTTTAACTTTTTTAAGATTTGAGTCTGCCCGTTCGAAAGGTTGATGAATGTACTTTACTATAAAAAAAAAGAAAATAAAAAAATATTAGGAAACAACGCGTCCAGGGGTCCCCAAGCATAGGCTTAAAAATGCAAAAACGGTAACCATATGGTTGACAAGAGAGATCGTAACATCGTACAAGTGGAAATAAACTTCACTTTTTGGAAATTTAGTTACAAGTTACAATGGAGATGCCTTTTTTGTTACAAAATTTTATGAAAGCGATTGGTCTTATTTTAGTATGTAATTAATAGATGCAAGTTTATTGATGGTAGTTAATTATGGACCTCGAGACACAAATCAAGCTCCTACCTTAAATCTAATCATATCTTTTGGATTAAGAAGTTTCATGTAAAAAAACCAAAAAAAAATCATTGATGAATTGATCAAAAATCTAAAACAAAATGTATTAGAAAAATACACCTGGAATCCTAGAACCTTCTGGCACCCAACATAAAGAATAAGGAAGTTTAAAGTGGTACTTAATGACATATTGAACGGTTTGAAACTTTTTATTTGATAAATTTCTTTCCATGTATAATTTTTATTGCTGTATTATATAGCAATATGAAGAAAAGTTTGATTAATTTTACATAAATCTAAAATCATCAAATTACAGATATTTATCTCCTGTTGGAATAATCTTAATATCGTAAATCTAAAACAAAACAGTTAATATGAAAGTAAAAAAAATTTTTATGATCTAGGCGTACCTGCGCATGAGGTGGTCTAGTAATGGTATAAATAATAGCATCTGCAATATCTGAAGGGAGAAGGCTAAGACTATTTTCAAACCATTCAACTGCTTCAGAAGAAAATTTGTTTAATGCATTAGTTTTAACCGTACCAGGACTAACACTCTAAAATATAAATCATTTTATTTTAACAATTAGGAAGAGGATGAATTAAATACTGAAACTTTTATTTTACTTCTGCACCCTATCAACTCCTGTCTCCAATATTCTATTAGGTTTGTTGTAGCATATTTAGTTGCACCATACACATTAAAATCAGATCTGTAAAATACATAATGACCACCAGTATCATTAATGAATAGAATATTTCCATCAATATTATTTTCTCTCATAATTTTTATGGCTTCCTTTGTACAAACAGTGGTTCCAAAAATGTTGGTATCTAATGTATGCTTCCACTTTTCTTCATCTCCTTCTATTAGATTTGTGTCGAGAAGAGTGCTGGCATTATTTACAAGTAGATGTAAAGGACCAACGTTATTAAGAACCCACTGAAATGCTTCTTTCACCTCTTCTTTTTTGGAAATATCTGCTTTATAAGAATATAATTTACCAGGGACATTTGATAACTCTAATTCTGAAGCTATTTCTTCAATTAGTTCAGACCTTCTCGCTACACCTACAACCTATAATTGCATTTTTTTATTGTAAATAATCATACTTTTTGCTTTGTATATGGATCTTAACCCTTAAAATTATACTGTACTATTTCATACATAAATGAGCTGTTCTAAGGAAAATATTAGCAAATGTAAAACTTACTATCAAACCCTCCTTTACTAATCTTCTTGTAATTTCTGCCCCAATTCCTGAGCTGGCTCCGGTAACGATTGCTATTTTATTTTTCCAATTTTCCATATCAAATGGGATAATACTTGGGTTCGATGATATTTATTTTTTCAGGTATATTGAATAACTTTGACAAAAGTAACATTTATAAGTACTGTACTATTGTAAATATTTGCTTAATAATATTGAAACAATAACTCATATTATTAAGTAATTTAGTTATCTATTCATAAATCATTATTGGCACAATAATCGTAAATAAAACGAATATTATAACTTTTTAGAACTTAAGGGGATAGTTATAGTTGCTCAACAAAACAGTGTTTCTTTGCAAGGAGCTAGAATGATTTATTCCATTTTATTTTGTAGCCTTCTTTTTGAACTTCCAGAACGACCTCAAAGTAAGATATAAAAAATTGAAAGTAACAGTGAACAATGTTGAAACACTAATCCCTGGGATTTATCACCATCACTTGTCTGTATGATCAAAAACCGCTGAGATAGTACCCCACCAGCGTATCATATAAGCCCCATATGATACACAGTTTTAATTTTTTTACGAACTTTTGGAATACCCAAAGTTTTTTTCAATTTCATATTTGCCTTTAGCATGAAAAGCCACGTAATTAAGTACATTTTCATGTGATTGATACAAAAGATATAGGAAATATGATGAAAATATGCATTTTTGTATCATTTTTTATGACCACTAGCGTTATTTATGATGTAAGTGTTACAAATGCATATTTATGGTACACGTATGAAACTTTATACATAGAACATAGCGCAGCGGAGCGAGTTTTACAATTTATAAGTGTGCCATAATACATTCTTAACACGCACATCATACGAGATTTTTTCTACAAACGAAAGTTTCATGAATAATATTGATTAAATTTATGAAGATATTAGTAGTTGTTTACATAGTAACCATGGTTTTGTTACACTATACATTAAAACCACCTGATTTACTAGTGTGAGAAAATGACACTATGCTGCGTTCGTTCAAACTTTCATACGGGTGCCATAAACATGCTAAATAACTATTTTGTACTTAAATTCGGAATTGAATTCCAATATAAAACAGGTAATACTTTTTGATGATGTAAAAATCAATTTTGAGAGGTTTTTGTTTAATGTAATTCGTGGATGTGAAAATAATTAACACAGTATCATTGTTCTAAATAACAATTGTGGAATTTATTAAAATATTTTAACATTGCTCTAATAAAAGTATATTTAAAAAAATATTATAAGTAGACTTTATTAATACTATAACGGATTTGCCAAAAATAAATAAAGATTCATCGTGTTTTAGTGAGTATGGAAGAAACGGAAAAGAAATGTAATTATTGATTTCTCAAAAGGTTCTTCTTTTGAAAGTCTGTGCCTTGTCTAAAACCCCCATAAAAACACCAATCAAATAACAAAGATATTTAATAAATAAAGAATTTCTTATTACATTTTGAAGCATCCAAAATTGAAAATTTGCATAATAACATCTAAATTTTGTAGGGTGCTAATTCGAACGTTTGCCACAGGTGCAAAATCTCATAGTTGGAGGAATAAAAATATCTGAGAAAGCAATAATTAATATTTTTCCCATTTGTTGCGTACTCACCATAACACGTTGTTTAGTTGTAAACTTAATAACCAATTAAAATTATGGTGGCTTGCTAAATAAATATGTTAATAATTCTGGAGTGCTCATTTCTCTCTTAAATTTTTGCACTATATCTTGCAACTTTAATCGTCTTCTTACATGTGGTGGTTGATAACTGTAAAAAAATTGTAAGAATCATAAATAGTACTTATAATAGATAATACCTATCGGAATCTAATCGACGTCTTCTGGACATATTTAAAGCTGTTTGTCTTACTAGTGGTCCCAATGCTCTTCTGCTTGAAATCATACCATCTATTAAAGGAAGAGCAAGACCAACTCTACCACTAGGTGCTTGAAGATGAACCCGTATTAAATCCGAAGCCATCAAATGAAGTTCTATAACTAAAACATCTCCAGCAGCAGAAGGAGCCGCCTCCAATCCAGTGTACATATGATTTAGAAGATCATCTATAAAAATTATAATAAAAATAAAATTTAAGAACAACATTTTTTTGTAAATTTTATTACCAATTGGTAAGTTTAAATGATCTTCATAACTTTCCAACCAAACAACCATAATTTTAGTGTTTGTATGAGGGTGTAAACTACTTCTGTGAATAGGCCGTCTTAGTGGTATTGACTGCTTATCCAAATCAAGAGAAAGTGTGCGTTTTTCCCGACCAATACCATCTGATAAACTACCTTCATACCAAGCTGGATAAAAAAATAATTAATTAATAATAAAATGTATTGTTGATTCACACAGCAACAAACACTTTCAAGTTTTTCATTCTGGCCATTTTTTTATTTGCAAGAGTAGCAATAATTACGCGCCATTAAGTAAACAAGATATTACTCACAAGAAAGATTTGAAGTGAAGCTAGGTTGCTGTGAGTTCTGATTTTTTGAGTTTGAAGGAAGAACGAAAGCTATTTCTGAACAAGCATCCGCCCAATATAATACTTGTGATTGTCCATCATATATTCCATCAGTTATATTTTGGGTATTATCAGTGTCTACTGACCAACTAGTGGAAACATGACCTGTCCAACCTAAAATTTAATAAATCAATATTGATTTAATTCCTGTTAACATGCTTTATTTCAAACCTGGATGTTTTTTTACATCAACAACCCATCCTAATGATCGTACAAACTCAAGGAAGAAGAAAGACAAGTTGTTTTCAGATGCAGTATTTTGCAGAATTTCATTCGCATTTGTTTGCTGTGATTTTACATAAAAAATATGAACTGTATCACAAGATCTTGGACTCATACTATCGAGCATTGTCAAATGTTTACAAAATTCAGGCGATGTACTATCCAATGCAATTAATGATTCACAATTATCAGGCTGAAATAAAAAAAATATTTTAAGGTAAAAGAATGGTTTGCCAAAATTTTAAATTTGAACCCAATACCTGTAACATAAATATTACTTACATCAAGTTTTTCTTCCAAGTTTAATAAGCCAAAATGAGAAAGAAATAATCTTGCTGTTTGAAAATCATGGCAAACAGGAGGTGGTACACATTCAGGTGGGGCTGAAGCTGAGTGTTGCTCCAGTAAATTTGCTTCAATGGCGGATTGTTTCGATAACAACTGAGCTAGCTTATTAGTTTCTTCTTCTGCCACAGCATCATGACAAAAAACAGATTCCAAGGTTGGAATCGATCGATCTCTAGAAAAAAAAACAAAATAAAAACACTAGGGAAGAGGGAAGTAAATATTTAATAAGAATTTGAAGAACTAAGTAATAGATAGAAGTGTTCGCGGGCGACCCTTGCTGAATCGCATCATCGAAACATTGCCCGGTCGAAAACCGAAAATCGTTGGGCCGAAATATTACTTGATCGAATGCTGCTGCATCGAAAGGTTGTCCGTTGGAAAGGTTGCTGGTTCGAAATATTGCTGCACCAAAACGTCGCCGGACAAAACATCGCTGCGCCGAAACTTTGCTGGATAGAATAGAATACGTAGGACGTAGATTTACGGGCTACCTCATTTCTGAAGAATAAGAAATACTTAAACAAACCAACAAAAGTATCCAAAAAACTGGTTAAGTTGCTAATGTAAATAATAAGTTTTAATCAGACAGGAGACACGCAGTACAAAGGTTGACGCGTGCAGCAACTCTGTTTACCCCCTCCATTTTTCGATGCAACGATATTCGACTTGGCAATCTTTCGGCCCAGCGATGTTTCGGTATAGCGAATAGCAATATTTCGAACTGACAACATTTCGACCAAGTAGAATTTTGACCCAACAATTTTTTCATCCAGCAATTTTTCGATTGGAGAATATTTCAGCCTGTATGTTAAATTTATGGCATAACAAAGTACCTAGAGAATTCAGTTATTTACAAATTCACCTTGACACTGATTACATGTTTAAATATTTCGATTAATATAATATCGATTTAAGTACTTTTATTAATTGTTGATGTAAGTTTTAAGAATACTAATTAAAATATGTATCTTGTAGCTCTGATGAAGGACTTAAAATAAAGTTTTTGGTTAAAAGATCCCAACCCCCATTACCTTTGACTAAAAAGAAAATACTATGTTCTTGGTAACAATGTGTAGACGTAGGTTTATGCATTGAATATCAAAGAGCGAAAATCTTTTTAGATATACCTATTTCAAAATATTAAAAACTAAATTTGTAGACTTTTTTGTTGTTCCAATAATATTTTGAAATTGGCTTATACGCCCCTCTTCCATCAAATCTTCGATATGCTCTATTTAACTTTAAGGCCGTTTTAGACGGGCACAATTTGTTACCAAAATTTTGTTCCCAAACCGAATCGGATGCAACTGCACAATGTACAGTTCCATCCATCCATCCATCGATTTCGGAACAAATATTTGTTCCCAAATCGACGTATTTTGGCCCGTCTAAAAAGGCCTTTAGATAAGCAAATATCCTGAAAAAAAAAGAAGTTAAGACATGCCCAAAATAGTTTCCACATTTTTTATTACCTACATATTTATTTATTACACAAAAAGATAGCAACTTTTGTCTGAATTTTTTTTCTCAAAAATGCAACCTTTCAAGATCTTGCAATTTTAGATAAAAGCAACAAGAAGAATGAATGTTTTTTACTTACTTTGCTTTCCAAAACAAAATTTAAAATACTTACACTTTACACTGCGGTGCTCTATCTACTCCATCTGGAAAGTATTTTTGTTTAACTTCGGATCGTACAGGTACATCCTGTAGAACTACTGGTCTTCCCAAATTTGGTGCATGATATTTTGTACCTGATTTATGTCTAGGTAAATGCCGCAACTGCATGGTCCATGCATGACGTCCAAAAGGTCCTCTTATTAATAAAGTTACAGTTGGTTGAGCATCTTGATCATTACCCAAAGGCTCATCCAAAAGTGCTAACATGACAGAACCTTCCGAAACAAAATATTTAAACCTCTTTACTGCTTTTTCTTGTTTTGAAAAATCACTAGACCATGAGTTGCAGTGCTGTAGAAGCGATACTTCATCCAAAAGAGTACTGATCGACTCTGGACCACATTCATTTGGAAAATAACCTACCTAAATTACAAAACATAGCGTTTATAATTGTATGAATTATTTTAAATTCTTTTGAACTACAAAAGGACTAACTTACTTGTTCCAATATTAAAGATAAAAGATTCTCTGCCGCATCTCTTACACGCATTGAAGCTGGCTTTAATTCTTTTTCTTCTTTCATTTTGATTTTCTCTCCAGGTTTACCGACAGATTTACTACCAGAAACTCCTAGCTCAGCAACTTCTAGGACCTATAAAACATGGATTTTACAAGTAGGTACATAATATCACAATTTGGCATCTGAATATCTAAATATACCCCATACAAATGAGAAGTAAGCTGTAAAAACCTTCCGATACAAAATGTATGAGAATTGCTTAGTCAATCTTACTAAACTTACAGTTGTTAGGCAATCTTTATCTTGTAATAAATAAGGGTGTTCTAGTAACCAAATTGAGCAGCACTGAAATGCTGCAACAATTGTGGAATGAAGATCTTTAGAGTGAGCTGGTGGTGGTCGAGAACATTGATGTACAATATAGTCACATAACCATTTAACGGCTCTTTTACATTCCAATGCATCTAGAAAATATATTTACATATTAATTTTCATAATTAAAAGAAAGAAGTTAGGCTAATTACCGGAATCTTTTATATGTATTCTTGCAAGTCCAGAAAGTAACTCCAAAGCAGCTAATGATACATTCAAATCTGTTTTCCAAGATGAAATAAGGCGATGGCAAACAAGATATGTTGCGCGAACAAACAAGGCATGGGCAGAGTCTACAATAAATTTAATTAAAATTTTAGTTAATACACCAAAAATAAAATAAAAATTTGAAAAATGATATTTATAGTCCCAAAATTTAAAGTCGTGCATTAAGAGCATAGTCGTAAATTTAAATGGTTAAATTTGAGTTTTTAGGCATAACTTCTTTCTGTTAAAGCTTTTTTAAAATTTCTTTTTTTTTAGTAGTATACTAAAAGACTTGTGGCTATCATGTTTTGCCATATTTGTCTTTGTGGGATAAAAGCAACTATTTTAAGAATGCAGCAAATACTTCGTAAAAATTATGCGCTTTGGACTTCATATTGCAAGCATTTTCTTCGGAAAATTTTAAAACCGCTAGCCAGCGAAATTTTTAGATGTTCTACAAATTAAGATTTTAGGAGTTTGCATTGGCAAGTCATTTTTTTAAATACATTTTATAAAATTATGGGAATTTAATTTATGGTCAAAAATAAAATAAAAATATATTGAGAACACAAGAGTTTGCATTCACCAGATTACACGAAAGTTGAAAGAAATTAATACACATTAAGATGTGGGCGTAGTCCTTTCAAATTTTGTCCTTGATATCTTTGCGAGTGATCGTAACACACAAAAAATAACCGAACAACTAATAGAATTTTCCAAACTATTTTTTTAATAAGCGTAGTATGTGATTTCTGAAAAAATACGAAAACTGTAGTAACTCTTAAACCATCAACAATTTTATAACAAAAATGTGGTTATATTTATTGGAAATGACCTTCTCTGTCAATGGTTTACCCCAGAAAGACAAAAATTGCAACAAATAAAAGCCAGAAGACCTTTTAGTACTCCAAGAATTTTAAAATCAACCACTTAGATTTAGCGACTACCCACTTAAAGAAATTAAATAATTTATCAAAAGTTAGTTTATTTCAAGCTAATCAATTACAGAAATTAAAATATGTATATGTTGCAAAATTTTTATTGTAATCAATCAGAAGCATTTCTTATTATTAAAGTTGTAACATCAGAAGAACTCATTTACACTAAATTACCACATTAGTAATTACCTGTTAGTTTATGAGCAAAATTAAAAAGCAGTATATTTTAAGATATTTCAATAAATATGCTTAATTGCAGAATTTAAATATATTTTCATTAAGAGGATTGGGAGTCTAAGTAGAACCGCGCTACGATAGTAAACGTATATTTTTACCTTCTCCTTGAATTTGGGGAAGAAATCTTGACCCAAAGTATACATAATTAGACTGAAAGTACCAATAAAAATCTTCATTTCTGTTATATTTCAAAATTTGTATCACCTAGACTACGAAGGTATTAGCTGCTTTTACAGTTAAAATCCGCGTTCAAAATTTACGGAATATGCCTTGCAATTATTTCAAACTACAACCATATTTTGTAAATAACATTAAGTTTTATAATTTCATATTTTAAATAATATTCATGGCTAGACTTCTATACGACGACTTTTTCAAGAATTAAATTATTAAGGCCAAAAAATATGTTTAAAATAGACCAAATTTTACGTATTTTTAATGATTTTTTTTGGCCATTTTGGATATAAGATATAAAATATTAAAAAACTGTTGCATACAAGTCTTAAGCAGAGATTCCACTTTCATATAATATTCTTATTTTGTATACAGGGTGTCCCAGGAGGAATCGAAAAAAAATTAGGAGGTGATAGTATGAAATATTTTAAGTAAAAAAGTTCAAATAAACATATGTCCGATTCTCAATGGTTACCGAAATACACTTGTTTGAATGTTTTTATCCAGAGAAAACATAAAAGCTCTTCCGAGGTCGTCTTGTCGTTCCTTGATGAGAGCAACACTATTTGTTATGCGAACAATTAGTTCATGGCATATTTTAGATGTAGTTTTTTCATTTACCTGCCTAAAAAGTTGTTAAAGGTAAGATTTTAATTGTGATTTGTTTATGTATTTTAAACTAATAATTTGTAGCTCTGATGAAGTTTATAAAAAATAAACGAAACGTTAGCTACAACAACAGATAGGGTTTTTATTTTTGTCCTAAATCGAGGGAAAACACTTAGATTTACATTAAGTTCAAGGACGTTAACGAATTCATGGATAAGTCTGTTATGTTATCTCTGAATAACAACATTCAAACAAGTGTATCTCCGTAACCATTGAGAATCGGACACATGTTTATTTGAACTTTTTTACTTAAAATATTCCATACTATCACCTCCTAATTTTTTTTCGATTCCTCCTGGGACACCCTGTATAGCTCAATACATATTCGCGTAGTCGGATATATTATAAAAACAGGGAAAAACCCATATAATTTTGTAGACTCCATATCCTCTTAATATAATTATCTCTTTAGATAAGACGCTCACATACCAAATGCATTTCTCTGATGTAAACATACCATTCTTTTCTTATAATTTTTATAATAGAAAATAATCCGCAGGTAAGTAATATTATGAGTAGGTAATGTATTACCTAATAGGTATAGTAATACTATAAAAAAAACCGTTTTTTGTATAAATCATAAAAAATGCTAAAAAAATCAATATTTTCATTGCATTTTGTTTTAATGTTTTTTGTGATTTTTACAAAAAAATATAGAAATTTTTTTATAATAACATATTACTATAATAATATTAGTTAGCTGTGGTTAGCTGTGGACGTCTTAATACAGTAGTAAATTCTAAAATGCAATGAAAATTACGGTACATGTATTAAAATATTGGAAATTATGGTATGGACATAATTTAGTGTAAATGAGCTCCTCTACCACTCACTTAAAGAAAAATGTTAATTTATAAGGCACCAGTAAATCATGCTGTTGGCAAATAAAAAGTAACGAAACATAATTTGTACGTCAATTTAGTATGCTAACTTGGTATTAAAATGTAGCATAAAAACACCCTGCTAAGTATTTTGAAATTTAATTTTCTATTAATCAGGCACTTTTTATATTTTCCTAGTCGATTGATAGAAATTAAAATAAACACATTTAAAAAGCGTCTTAATTTATTTTTTGTGAGCTGTGAGTTATTAGTTTATCTATTTACAATATAAAAATATGAAACTCTTACCTGTGGATTGTGTATCCGTCAAATCCAGACTTACCAGGTAATCTGAATATGAACCACTTATGGTACTTGATGTATCCGATACTACAGAAGCAAAATAAAAAAAAGCAAAATAGCAGTGCATTACATCACAAAACAGCGCTTAAAAAACATACCTTTTTAATTAAATAGAACTTATTCAAAATCGTTCAATTGGAAATCATCAACATTTAATATCGCCTGTTTATCGTAAGAATCCATTTTTGAGAGCATGGTTATGTCATTTGCAACAAAATAAAAACTTATTTAGATTATTTAAATTTGTAGGTACATAAACCATTCTGTATAAGTGCCCTCAGTTCAATACAATAAACAGGTGATGAATTAGATGAAATTGTAGGTGTTTTTTATTCAAAAAATATGTGAAAAAAGTATGTTTTATGTTTTTAAAAATAATGTATGAATTAAATTAAAATAATTTACGTTGAGCCCAAAATTTATGTCCCATGTAAAATAATAAAATCAACATACCCGAACTCAATAAATTTGATGAGGTTTCAACACATTGTTGTGCAACCAGTTCGACCTTTTCAAAGTTAGCAGAATCTTGTACACATAGAAATAAACCTCCAAGTAACATGTGTGCATTTTGTGGATCAGTTTCAACTTGTAAGGCATTCATTACTAAATTGATTAATCTAGGTTTTAATTGACCAAACGTTATTGGCAAACCACCTAAAATTAAAAACAAATACATAATCAAAAGTTTAATTATTTCTAATTACCTGTTGATATAACTTCCTTGATTGTTATATTTTGAAAATGTAAAGGTAGAACAAGTATGGACAATAACAAATTAATAGATGCCTTCCTTAATTCATTTTTTGATATATTTGAATTTAATTTTAAATCTTTGTCTGGAAGTACAAGTTCTAGAGCTGCTATAAAGGCCGGAAGTAGCATTCTGGCACCATCCAAATCTAACCGAAACAAATCTGATGAATTTATTAAAATGGCAATGACACATTCACCACACTCTTTATTATTTGATATATTCAAACCATATTGAACTGCAAGATAGAATCTTGCCAGATAAACAGGTAAAATTTCTTCCCCAGTTTTTTTAGAGCAGAAAATTCTGCACAGAGTTCCTAATGCTTCAGCTCTTCCACTTTCATATTTATCAATTGTCAGATTTGGTGGAACTTCTTGCATTTCATTTAAAGATTGTGAATACGGACTTGATGTACCACCTTTAGATCCTTCTATAACTGCAGAGCTGGGCCTTTTATTTGGATCATTTTCTATAAGTTTCATTAAATTAATAATAATAAAGTTTCACATTAGTTATGATTATTGGCTGATACAATTTGATATTTTTTAATCTATTAAGCCTCATTTTCACGGTGATAGTACTATCATGAAAGCACTGTCATGATAGTCACCGCAAAAGTGCTATCATATGATACAATAGCGACTTTGAAGTTGTAAGTTGTCTACACTGCGACAGCTCTCGTGATAGTTCCTATAGCATGATTGGAACAACTATCAGTGTGAAATCGAGGCTTTATTATTGGGAAGAATAAGTGTATAAGATTACATGATAATTATTTTACTTGTTTCAAGGTGAAATCCAATAAAAGCTGCTTGAAATAACCATTCTCCAAATAAATGCAAAATGGAGTTACATCTTGGCCTTTCCTGAGCTAATGGTATTTTAGGCTCATTTCCCAGAGACGATAGTGCTAAAATAAAAAAAAAACATTTGTTCTTACCACACTAATATAATCTATATAAGCTTACAAGGTAAACTAGAGGTTGAAGATGGACCAGAGCTGGGAACTGAATTTGATAAGCTACTGGATGCTCGGCTACTAGCCAGTCCAATTAAAGAAGCTTTAGGAGTACCTTTAAAATGATAAAATAAATGGGTTTCAAATTGTAAATAGTTGATTAAAAAATATGAATTATTATGAATACCTGAAACATGAATTTTCTAGTTAATTTTTCACAATGTTTCACTTTCAAATTAGAAAAATTAAAGAAATAAATTATTTGTAGCTTGCAATAAAAAAGTTTTTTACTTAAAATAGATGCAATCAGATGTAATTTACTTCACAATATACTTGTAGTTTGTCTAATTTATGAAGTTCATAATTTTTATTAAGAAATTTGTAGGTAATTGATAAAAAATTAAATAATTTTAAACAATTAAACCAAAAATTGAAAAGCTCAAAACCGATAAATATTTATCTTCAAATACCTGCATATTTGACCCAATATAGTAGGATATACTGTTTTTTTTTTCAAAATTGTTAATTTGTATTAAAATTAAATAAAAAATAAACGAACTTCATAATTATTTTTTGAGTAATGATTATATTGAATTTTTACAGAAATTAACCAAGTTTTAGGTTTCTACCCTCCTGAAGAAATTGTTAAATTTTAATACCCACTCAACAAGTCATCCAAACTCCAAACTTTATAGCATGTATTCAGCGATCGTGATGAAAATTTTAGAGACGTCGTAAAAGCTAATCACGTCTTTAAGAAAATATTTCTTATGAAGAAATATTTTTTAATCATGTGTTTAACGTTAACGATGTCTCTAAATTTTTCATCACGGTCGCAGAATATACGCTAATGAGTTTATTTTGTCATTGCTCACTTGAATAAAAATATCAAACATGCAGTAAAATCCTACTTAGCATTGATTAAAGCATATTTTTTAAATACATTCCTATTAATTCATGCATCATGCACTTAAACTAATAAAAGGAAAGTTAGAAAAAGGGTGCTAAATTAATTAATTTATACAAAATATTTTGCTAATTTTCTAGTTTCAGAAATCTTTAGTGTAAATTTAATCATTTGAAGAGCCTGAAAAATCTATTTATTATAAATAAATCATATTTAATTGAATTAAAGGTTTCTGTAACCAAATAATAAGTTTCACCAATATTTTTTAAATGCAATAATATAAAAGCTGAAGAGTGCAAACCCTTAGAATTAGAAGAAGGAGCGACACTAAAACTTTTTGCAAGACGACGTTGTGTTGGAGGTGTTGGCGAAGGTGTAGCCGAACCTTGTGCTGCTTCTTTATTCTTTTCTGGCCCACCACCAATTACCATTGCTTCCCACATCAATGGTTGTGCTATTCCTACACAGACAAGTGGTATAAGAATCAATAAACTAAAAATAAAAAATGCGTTTTTATAAGTAAAAAACTTAAAAATACCTACATGTTTGAACCCATTAAATGATGGAAATTTTAAAAAGATTATTATAACGGAGTACTTTGTTAGATTAACCTACAGGTTGAATTTGTAGAGTCGCAA
The DNA here is from genome assembly GCA_963971135.1 of Stenus bimaculatus. Classification (NCBI taxonomy): domain Eukaryota; kingdom Metazoa; phylum Arthropoda; class Insecta; order Coleoptera; family Staphylinidae; genus Stenus; species Stenus bimaculatus. The sequence continues at coordinate 62,722,569 of OZ020180.1, read as the reverse complement.
TGTTTTTTTAATTTGTTTCATTTTTAGTTTCATAAAAAATATGAATATACAAATTATGTATATTTAAATAAAATTTTGAAATAAATACAGTTACCATTTACAAGAATTTATTTAAATAAATCTAAGCCGAAAAGAAAAATTAATTCTCCGGGCCAGAAAACCTGCCTTAAAAATTTCAATGTTAAAACTGTTTTTGAACCGAAAAATTAAACGTCCATTACTTTTACATTTATTTTTGTTTACTTGTTTTAAGAGGGATCTGAAAAATATTTTTTTGGTTTAGACTTTTACTTCTGGAAACCCCCCCATAAATATTTACAATTAATTTTTTTAGTAAATTATTATACTTGAACTTTTTCAATTAAAAGGTTTTATGTAAGTTTATTAAAACATCAAGTGATTTTTGATTTTATCAATTTTATATTAATTCAAAAGGATCACTAGATTTTTAATTTTTTTTTTATTAATTCATTAATTGTATTCATAGATAAGAGAATATACAGGGTGTTTACGGTTCACCCGTTAATCTTTGAAGAGGTGATACTAGAGGTGAATATAAGTAGAATGGCAAAAAATCATCTTAGTAAAACTTTCTTTATAAGAGAGTTACAGCTCTTATATTTTAAAAGAATAAAGCTTTGATATTTAACTCTTGCAAAGTTTAGACAATGTTTATCTTCATCCCTATTGAAAATTACCCATTAGAGGCTACCAAAAAATCTCAAAAAATGATAATAATAATAGATCTGAAATTTATAAAGAAATAGCATCTTCATAGAGCTGTAACTCTCTTATAAAGAAAGTTTTACTAAGATGATTTTTTGTCATTCTACTTATTTTCACCTCTTCAAAGATTAACGGGTGAACCGTAAAGACCCTGTATATGTACTACTATAGATTGGCAACTCCCATATAAAAAAATGGAACGCTGTTTAGTTCTGACTACATCTACATTGTCGCTACTGTCGACGAATAATTGGCAACGTCGCGATGTGAACAACCAACGTTGCCATGTAATGCTTCTATTGTTGAATAGATCCGTTTTAAATAACATTTTGTTCTAATTATCAATTTGAACTTTTATTAAAGTGATATTTTTTAATCAGCCTTTTAAAGTACTTTTCAAGAAAAGGTTGATGTACAACATACTTTAAAGAGCCGATTTCAAAAAATTCACATTGGGTGCTATAAAAAAATCGCTGGAAAAGTACATAATACATAAATATATTTCATAATGTTTCAGATTTCAAAAAGGAACAATAATTTATAGAAAGTAATTCTATAATATCAATATCCAATATCCTCCAATTTAGTTCACATATAATGGTCATCACACACCCCGTAGAGAACAATAAATTTTTTGGATCTGGAAGTTTTATTAACATTTTGAAAGTTTTTACTCCATGTATTAAATATCTAAAATAAAAATGGAATATACGTAATATGAATTTGCAAATAAATATTACGTCCTTATTGGAATAATTAATTTAGAAATATTTTATGTTTTTGCATTCGACTGGGGAAAACGATGCATTTTAAATGTATTATTACACACTCGTACACAACACATGGGAACCATTTTAATTGTTCATACTTGAAACTTGAAATTTATAAGTGTAAAATTTTATTTTACAAATATGTCAAATCATATCAATGTTATGCCTACTTTATAATTTAAATTTCAAATTAGAAATCGTCTAGAGCGCCATAGAAGATGTAGTCAGAACTACAAACACCGTTCTTAAAAAGTATATGAAGTTTCTACCCCGTGATTGTATTGTTTTGATTTATTTGTTTTATAGTTTAGCTCTTTGATTTCAGCGAAATGAAGATTTCCCAAATTTTTAATTTTGATGTTTTGATGATCGATGACCATAAACCTAATCGCTTACTCCAAAACCATAAAAACCCATTTTTTTAGCTAAAGCCCCGGTCACATTAGGCTGGTTTAGAAGCTGCTTCTAGCTTCCTGCTCCTCGAAGCGTAGTGTGAACTAGAGCTGAACCTGGTAAATGGTAGCCGGCGAAAGATTTATCATCGGTTGCCAAAGATAAAAGCCAGACTGGCAGTCAATCTGAAGCAACCTATCAGCATGTCATTCCTGGTAATAGCACGAAGCTGCTTTTTCAAATTACAGGTATGTTTTATATAACGTTATTAATAACCTTATTGTAATAGCCATTATTATTATGATTTGTAATATTTTAATATGAACCAAATAAAATGGGGGGTTATTTTTGAATTGCCCGAGAAAATGTCGCATGCGACTTTTAACATTCTGGTTTTGTCATTTACATGGAAAAATAAGAGTCTGTCCTTCTAATGTCGAATGCGACTTCAAAAATAAGCCCCCTGGACCAATAACCAATAATCACATTATTTTTTTTTAATATTTAACAAAAATTTTGATGTTTATGAGATGCATTTGACACAATGAATGAATTAAAACAAATTCTGCAGTCGCCACCAGCTGATATCAGCGAAACATGAGAATACATCGTCAGCAGATACTAAAGCAGTCTAATGTGACCCCGCCTTAAAACACTTCCTTCAATTGTAGTAATTGTACATTTCAGGACAATATGTATTTAAAAGTGCAAATATTTTAATACCCAATTGGAAAAGAATGGATAAAAACATTCAAAATAAGTGCATTTGGTCATTTTATGTTTTTTTTACCTACTTAAATACTTTTATTTATTGAGCATTTTAAAAATTATTTAATATTACTAGAACTAACTAAATGCAAGGTATATAAAACGATTTCGAATGATTTTGGTTTGTGTTTAGTTCATTGATTGGTTTGACATATTTGAACCAACCGCATTCGAATGACTAATTTTTGACATGATAGATCGTTTGTTTTAAACCAATTCAAGCTTGGTTAACCAAAATTTTCGTTATTCAATCCATCTCTATATTAATTCAAATGGGGAGGTAAGAACCGAAAAAGTTAATGAATATCTGATGTCAAATTCTTGAGTAATGAGTAACTACTAACAAACCCATAAAGCCATATGAAATTATAAATATATTTTCTTTACAGAAAAGCAAAATCAGTTTAGTTGAAAACTCTTATTTTTTTTAACTTGTATTGGGAAAAAATTTAAGATTTATTGGGATTTTTGGCAAGTATCTAAAAATGTTCACATTATTATTTATAACTTGACTTAACAGTCACTTATGTTACGCCACACACAGAGTTAAAAATTAAACACCCTATTTAATTAAATAATAACAACAGTATACACAACTTTGCATCATAATTGAAAACTGTTGTGCATATTATTTATGTTCATGAGACTTTTTTTGTTGCTGCGTTTAAATTGGGCTACTTTAGCCCAAAAACAATTTTTCGTAGAACTATAATAACTGGTCAAAGAAATTTTTGAATGTCAAGTTTATGATTCCAATCGATTCATATTTCATGTCATAGTTTTATATGGCGAAATTAACTTCTTACTTTGATTGGTTTTTGAGAAATTTTACTATAAAATAAGAGTACTTTAAAGGCCTTAAAAAATATACTACATACTGTTAATATTTTTTAATTCTTTTGCGATAAATAGTTTTAAATGCCACTAAAATTTGGTACAAAAATATAAAGTGGGGTATGAGTTATTGGAGTTCCCGCAGCACCATATTTAGCATACTTCAAAAGTGACTCTTAACAATTTGCTAAGATCTAAAGAATATTAGTTTTATTGATTTTTTTTAAACCTTTAAAAAGTGGACTTTTTTGATTTTTGCAAAAAAGTTATAAGTTACCTCATAACATAATACACATAAAAAGAAATTAAATAATTTTGTAAAATTGAAATAAATTTTAGATTTACCTTCATTTTTATACTTTACCTAGAAACGCATCAACTTGTGCTGCAAGACCCTTCATCGCTTTTAAAAATATTAAAGGTAATGATTGAAGTGAACTATGTTGACATGGATCCATAACACCTTGCGCACTAATGGCAAACTGAAGAAATTTTTGTGTTTGGCTAATAACTTCTGGTTTAGTTAGGTTAACAGGATTTCCAATTGTGTTTAAAAATCTATACCAGCTTTGTGCAATGCAATCATTCGACATTTTTGGTGGAATTAAATCATCTTCACCTTAAACAAATACTTTGCTCAAGAGGGTTATTGCTAAAACTAAGCGGTAAAATTTGAAATTTGGTGAATGTTTGCATTTTTACATTATTTTTTTGTAATTTGAGCAGGGTATTTATAAATAATATCTTACCTATTTTAAGTTCCGGAAATTGTGTTCCGAACATAAATCGCAACAATCTAGAGGTAAGAGCTAAATTTACTCTATTCCATTGTTCAATCAATGCCACTCGATGCCTCCAATTCATACAACATTCTCTTAAGGTTTTCCATAATGGAGGAGATGGAAAGTTTTGTGAACAGGCCAATAACCATATTTCAAAAAGTACACTCAAAATCCTTTCACATAATTGATCTGCCACATCATCTTTTACTGTTGGAGGTGAAAGAAGAGTATCATTTATAGCAAGCAAAAATAGTAATAACGCTTCCCAAGTTGATGGTTCTAAGATTTTTGACTCGTGAGCTACTTGTTGCAAAGTTCTTAAAACTCGGTGACACAGAACTGCTTGGCGATTTATTATGTCAACTCCTGTAAACGTTTATTTTTGAAAAAGCAGTTTTATATAAATTTGATTAATAAGAGGATCATTACCTAAACTATCCTGGTATAAAAATGGCCAGTCTTGCAATAAGAAAAGAAATATGTAAAAATTTATTAGTTATAATTAATAATTAAACTAAATGACAATTTATGATCTGATGATGACTAATTATAACACACTCCATTGTTAACAAAGAAAAAATTTTCAAAACCCTGCAGAGGTAACGTAATTATATCACAGCGGGGTCCGCATATACATATTTTAAAATAATTTTAAGAAAGAAAATTATTTTAAAACAAAAAAATTATAAAGAAAGGATAGTTTACATCGGAGAAACGCATCTAGTATTGAGGCGTTTTAAGGTATATCGAAGCCCAAATACACTATTTTCTACGAATCGGCAGAAAAACTAAATTTGGTACAACTTCATTCTATGAGAACATGAAAAAAAAAAAACTAATGCAGGGTTAATTAAATTTTTCAAAAGCAGCAGCAGTTTAATACAAAGTTTGCTGATATAAAAATATGTAAAATGAAATATTAAAAGCTTGATTAAGCAGAATCATAAAATTAAAGCTGCACTCTGAATAGTGATTGGCGATTTAGTCTAATATTATGGACTCGCCTCATTATGTATGACAACATTTTCCTAAGAATAGTAAATTTTTCTTCAATTCGCTTTGGCAAAATATGGAATTGTTTTAAAATAGTTCCTTATTATCTTATCTTATTTAAAACACATTATTCTTATGTGTTTTCAATAATATATTTTTTTTGCCAAATATTCGGCTTTCAGCATTAATATTCATCCTTCTGCCAAATAGTAAAAAAATGCCTGAATAGTTACCGAATATTCGGTGCACCTCTATATAAAATATGGTTTTATGTTTTCCAAGTGCAGGTACAGTGACTAAATGATTTGATGTTTTATAATCACTTGTTTGAACATGAGAGATAAAAATGCGATTAGCATCAGGATGGGTCTTCACATTAAAAAAAATGTAAAGTCTAGCAATTAAGTTAAATAATGGAAAGTCAAATCTAAAAAACTGCTCTTAGATGGCGTTTACACAGTCAATATTATTGACGCAATATCGAGTTTTTTCAATATATTGACAGTGTATACACTATATTGAAGCAATAATATTGACGTCAATAATATTGAAGAAAATTAAATCGATTTGAATTTTATTGAAGCTTTCAATATATTGAAGGTGTGTCAATATATTGAACATGTGAACGCTATATCGCAATATATTGCTGAAATCCGGGGTCCCTTATTGGTGAAAGCAAGATCATAACTGACATTATATTGAACAAAATTATTGAGCGTGTGAAGGGTATCATAATAATATTGCTTCAATAATATTGCGTCAATAACATTGACTGTGTAAACGCTGCCTTACATGATGAGGCTAACTTTTTTATTAATAATATATTTTGTAGTTTCTAATCTTGAGGTTGGCGAGGATGTTTGGTGACCAGTGGTGTATTGGCCCCTGCTCGCACTGGCTCATTTGAGCCGGTCAAATTTTTTATTAAACGGGTCGCGAGCTGCTAAAGTTTTTTACCAGCTCACTCTACTGTCATATCATATTTTTATTTTTTTGGAACAAATAAATTTGTTTTGTCACGAACCGGTAAAACTATTTTTACCAATACACCACTGTTACACCGGTATGCATAGTCGTTCGCCAGAGAACCGCTGACAACGCGCCAGTTAATTTTGAATCTCCAGTGGCTGAATTTCGGAACCGACTACAGCTTTTCTCCGACTTTGCACCAAAGTAGGAAATGCTCCATTGCATAGACAATTTTCACATGGCGAATCATCGATTAGAGTGCGCGTAAACATCAAATCTCCGGAGAAACGGTGGCGCAAGGCAGTACTTGCTCTAGCTTTTCGCCTGACCAATTCAGAATTGAATGTTAACAACAAATTTAAATTAGTTAGTATTTAAAATGGATGTACTGGAAGAATTTATGATTATTAACGTTGAAATGAATGAATTAGAGGATATTTTAAGAAATCCCCCTCGCTTTTTCGATACTAAAGTATTGGCATTGGCAGATACCCCACTGAACATTTAAAATAAAATATTCCAATTGATTTTTTCTTAATATTTTCTAATTTGCTATTTTTTAAGTACATCTTGTACGGTGTACGGCTTAGAAGTTTTTTGGTAAAAGATACGATACTGTATGCCAATTGCTAATTTTATATTTTATTAAACAGTCATGCAAAAACCTTCATGGGTTAGATTGTTGGACTGATTTTGAGATAAAAATAAGGAATATTTGCATTCCCAAAATGCTTCAGCTTTAAGTAGGTACAGAGCGTTAATTGCAATTTTTCAATTAAATAATCCCTGCAACTTAAAAATAAAGGATCTTGTGAAAATACTGATTCTGTGCTTTTATCTTAAAATCAGTCTTATCCATGAGTTTTTTCGCATTTCTTTAAGGGGCAGACGGAAGCTATTTTTGATTGAGATTTTTGATGATATTACTAAGTAGATTTGATTTTTTTTTTGATTCCGTGATTCATATCCACAATATCTTTCCATTAAAATATTTTTTAAACTTGTCAAGGCTATAGTATTCATTAAAATCTCAATGAAAAATCGAAGATTTTTAGGTATATTTTTGCATTTTTTCATTTTATTCTTAGTAGTATTTTCAAAATTTAATTTACTTTTAGTAGATTACGTTAAGGAAGCGATACTTTTGTTCGCTGACAAAAAAATATTTATTTGTATTAACTATTAAGTCTCGGCTAAAAATGATAAAAAGTCAATTTCTGCCTTCCGGTTGCCCCTTAAAAAAGGCAATCCTCGTTTAATGTATAATTGGCATACAGCATCGTATCTTTTTTCTAATAGTTTCTAAGGTTTACAAGATTTGAAAAAAATAGTCCAAAAATATTAAGAAAGTATAATGGTGAAGAGCTCTAAACTTTTAATTTAAAGAGTTACATAAAAAACTTAAATACAAAAATTTTTCGGTTAATTTTAGGACATATTTTGGCATTTTTAGTTTTTGTATAATTTTCTCTATTTTGTTGCTAGAGTAACAAAGTATTGTTTTTTAAATCGCATTAGTATGTTTTCTTTAAACTCTTTAAAAGAGCCAATTTTTCTGTTTGGCAATGCTATTTTATAATAAAAAAATTAAATAAAAAAAATTAAAATTTTGAAAAAAATAAGGGTGTCGTTTTTATTAACTCGTTTGGATAGTAAATATCATTCTAAAGAAAAAGTTTTCTATGGACCTTTACTTTCTTTGATTCCTTAAACAGTTACAACAATTTCAACATTTTATTAATTTTTATTTCATATTGCCATAACTTCATAAGGAGTTGAAAAAAATGCTAGTTCATAAGAAATTATTTGTTCAAAATGATATTTATAAATGGGACACCCTTAATTTTTCTTCATAATTTTTAATTTTTTAATATTTTTTTATTTATCATAAAGTAGCACTGCTGAATATAGAAAAATGTGCTCTTTTAAAATGTGCAAAGAAAACTCATGCTACTTAAAAAACAAGAGTTTGTTGCTCTACCAACAAAATGGAAAAAATGTAGAAAAACTAAAAATGTGAAAATATGCACTAAAATCAACTGAAAAACTTTTGTATTTAACTTTTTTATGTAGCTCTTTAAATTAAAAAGCTCCAGCTATTATGCGTTACTTTTGTTACACCTTGTATATGGTACAAAAATATCTTATAAACCTTTTATTTTTGGGCTATGGGCATTTATTCAGCACTGAATATTGGTTCTATTTAACATTTGCACATGTTTTACGCGCCAGTTTAACGTATGTATTTAGCAACGCTAGTAGATGAGTCTCGCCTCGCCGAAGAGCGACTATGCAACAAAGAGCCTGGAGAATCTCCAGCGGAGAGCTGGAGAACGACTATGCATACGAGTGTTTGTCACCCATAAATAATTGAATAGATACTTTATGTGAAAATCAAAACTTACACTAAGAGATAAATAAGAAACTGCATTTGTTCTTACCTTCTCCTTGTCTCGGAATAAATAAATAATGAAAATGCGAAATAATTTTCTTGGCGTACAGATTAGGATCATCTGTAATTGGTTTTGGTACACAAACTTTGGGCGAAGGTAGTAGAGCTGACAACCATTCACAATAGATATTAACACAGTCTTTAATGGCTTCGTGTTCAGACAACGGCAATGAAAGACCAAAACAAACAACTTCCATGCACCATTCAACCTCTTTATCTGTAACCAAGGAGCTTGGAACTGCAGGTTGAGCAATACCCAAATTAGAAGCCAAATTTTTAACAATATTCAGCGTCACTTCACGACTAATGGTTGTTCCAAATTTATTTAACACACTCTGACCAATTTCGTTAAAATTATGTACTTTTGAACTTAAAGAAGCCCATTCTGAATACATTCCTTTACTTTCGGAGTTTTCCTTAAAATTATTTTTCAACATTGGTACTTTATTTTAAATGTTTTAAAATAGTTACCTTTAGGTTAACACGATTAAATAAACCCAAATTCATGGAGAAATAGTGATATTTAAATAGCTTAACTTATATACTACATTCATTAACGTAATTTATCAAGATTTTCTGCAAAACCAGAAGTTTTTGCTTTGTTGACAAATTTTAACCTTAAAAACTAAACGTCAAATGAGCACGTCAAAATGCGACGTAGGCTTTTGAATGCGTGTAACAAAATTTTAAGTTGTACTGCAAAAATTTTAAAACAATTATTCCATACATTATTGGTTAATCAGAGTGGAATATAAAGAATAAAATCATAGGAGTAATTGATTGTAGGGTTGCATAATATCTTTCTTTTTGTTTAATTTATGTGGTTGGTCATACTGACAGAAAAAAATCGAAAACAAAATACGAACGTAATAAAATATGTTAAGAATCTTTGGTTAAGCATTGTTAAGCATAAACGTAGCTGAAGCTGAGAAAGTGCATACATATTTTGAAATAATTGTTGTTCAGAAGATATCTATTTGTGGTTGAAGAGAAATGGAGTCTTCAGAAGACGATTCATTGGTATTATATGAAGGGGAGGATTTGAATAACAGCGAAGGAGAAACTACGAATTTCATCACGGATCTGATAAGTCAAGAGGTATGTTCAGTGGCGTAGCTTCAAATTTGGCACCCTGGAGCAATTCATCGGTGTGCGCTTACCCCCACAAAAATAAAATACCGGGTGTCCACGAAATTTCCCCTGTAATTTCTTTATTTATGAAAACACAAATTTGAAATTTTAGAATGTTATACCGGGTGGAAATGAAAACCGGGTCACCTCTATAACTTTTTTATTTATGAATAGAAAAATTTGAAATTTGGCTATGTTCTATGGTTCAAAAAAACAAATTTTATGTGCATTTTTTATTTTCGAAATCACTTCCGGTTTCACCGGAAACACCATGAACTTTGTTTTTTTAAATGTAACATCCCATATTTTTATTCATGGCTTAAAATACTTTTAAAAAAGAAGTATTTTTGAGATACTAGTTTTTATTTTTTTTATAAAAAAATTTTTTTTCAAAAAAAAAACGTTTTCGAAGTCGGTGAAAGTTACCAAAACTAAATTTTTTTATTCATAAATAAAAAAGTTATCGAGGTGACCCGGTTTTCATTTCCACCCGGTATGTTATATGGCATAAGAAAATGTATTTATTGAACTATAAAAAAATTTCAATTTCGCTATGACATCAACTTTCTTATTTTAAATGTAAGGCGATAAAACAAAATGTTTCTTCTAACCTTTAAAAAAAAAATTTGTATTTTTTTGGTAATTTTTTTAAATAAAATCTATTACAACTACTCTTAAATAATTTTAATATAGGTAAAATAAATAGTAAATTACGAAATTCATTCGGCCGTTTTTGAGAAACTAATTTTTAAAATGCGTTGTTTCCAAATATTTATATTTTTTCAAATGGCACGATACTGTGATCACCCTCTATTTCGATAGATGATTTTTTTTCGGTAACAGTGATATCTAACATGTAGATATAGACCTTAAGTGTACTTACTAATTTTTTTAAATCTTTTTAATTTATCACAATTTATCAACAGCCGTCTATAAATAAGTAAGTTAACTTTCTACCTACAAGATGTTGTGTTGCTACTTTTGCAACGTTTAGGTATAAATTTCGACACCACCTTATTGAATAAACGAGAGGCATTTTTATAAAATTTATATTCATTATTTTTATCTTAGGGGTCCAATTTGACCCTGCCAGGGTAGTTAAGGGTTAAAATTTGAAGAATCACCTCTTGATTTTTTCATGCATTTAACTGCTCTCTGATATACAGAGTGTCCCAAGATTCAGTTTACAGGCCATATCTCCATTAGTTGAAAAGATAAAAAATCAAATCAAAAAAGCTTTTAATTGCATCAAATTGGCATTCCAATTCTACCTTTAAAATACTATTGGTTTTAGTTTACAAAAGTAGGGGGTGCCATTTGAAAAAAAAACTTGATGGTGGTCAAAGCCAATAATATTTTAAAGACGGAATTGGAATGTCAATTTGATGGCATTAAAAACTTTTGTTGATTTGATTCTATGATTTGATTTTTATCTCTTAAGGCGATAATAGTCGGCAAATTTGAGCGCTTGAGTTTGAAATTCTTTTGATATTTGCGATTTTGGTCATAACTTTTTTCCCGTGCAGCTTATTTTTTATTTCTTTTTTTGGTATAAAGAAGAGTCTTTTAACTACAAATTTCTTCTTTTTTTGTTTTAGTAAGTGAAACCAAATAACCATACGGCAGCAGTAAAACGGGCTCTTTACAAAATATGTTCGCTTAGCGGCTCCTTGAAACATTCTAAAAAACTAATTGAAATAATATTTTTTTCCAACGCTAAAAATAAGTTAAGATATAAACGAAGACTTTGATGTTGCGTTTTTTTGTTATAAATATATTTTTAAATTTTTTACAGCATCCCAAAAATTTCTTAAAATTTTACTTAATTTTTGGGATGCTATAAATAGTTTAAAAATATATTAAAAACAAAAAAACGCAACATCAAAGTCTTCGTTTATATTTTAACTTATTTTTAGAGTTATAAAATAGTATATTAAAAAACGAGTTTCATAAGTCGCATATTGTAGCACGCGATCAATTTTAAAATACGAGTAGCGTAGCGACGAGTATTTTAATGAACAAATGCTTATGAAACGAGTTTTTTATACTATTTTTTCTATTTTGCGCCTTTTTATCTATTTAAAATAAAATATTAGTTTTCAATTTTAGTAACTTTTTTGGTAGTTGGCAACTCTAATGTCAGGTTTGTCAAATCATCAAATATCCTGTAAATCGCTTGGCAAAACTTCAGTGCTACCAACTTGGAAAAATAAAATTTACTACTCAGTAACGCACCGATAGCAGTGCGGTACTGGCTAGTAACGCACTGCTGACAGTGTGTTACTAGCGACTAGTAACGCACCAAAATAGAAAAAAATATTATTTCAATTAGTTTTTTAGAATGTCTCATAGAGCCGCTAAGCGAACATTTTTTGTAAAGAGCCCGTTTACTTCTGCCGTATGATTATTTGGTTTGACTTACCAAAACAAAAAAAAAAGAAGAAATTGGTAGCCACAAGACTCTTTTCTATGTACCAAAAAAAGAAATTTTAAAAAAGCTTTAATGGAAAAAAAATACGACCAAAACCATAATAAATATCAATCGAATTTCAAAATCAAGCGCTCAAATTTGCCGACTATTATCGCCTTAAGAGATAAAAATCAAATCATAGAATCAAATCAACAAAAGTTTTTAATACCATCAAATTGACATTCCAATTCCGTCTTTAAAATATTATTGGCTTTGACCACCATCAAGTTTTTTTTTCAAATGGCACCCCCTACTTTTGTAAACTAAAACCAATAGTATTTTAAAGGTAGAATTGGACTATCCTCTTAAACTAACGGAGATATGGCATGTACACTGAATCTTGGGACACCCGGTATAACAAATACTATCAATTTTATTTACATTTTAGGATCGTTTAATTTCTTCTTTAAAAGATGTTACGAACAATTTGATTCCAGAAAGAGAACGTAACAAAGAATTAAAATTAGAATTTCAAACTGAAACTGAGAAATGTTTTAAGTTAAAACGTAATACTGAAATGACGACTGAAGTTATTACAGACATCCAAGCCCTTTTGGAGGAAACTGATGTGAAATTCCAAAATCTTCGAGATGAAATAATTTACAAGGAAAAGGGTGAAATAGAGTACAATACAACTATAAGGAACTGTAAAGATTTGGTACGTAAATTGGAAAATAAATTTGAATGCATTAATATAGAGAATAAACATAAGATCGAACAAAAAGATTTAGAAATAGCAACTGTTCAAAAAAAGATTAAGGATACTGATGAATTTAAAAACCAAAAAAATACTGAAGACAATATTAAAATTAGAACTCTAGAGGACAAAGTATTGTTATTGGATGAAAACGTTGCCCAACAAAATGAAGAATTTCCTACAAGTAAAAACGAAATGCAGTTAAAACTTCTTGACATGGAAAAAAAATTAGAAATTATTGATCTTAAAGAAAGGTCTAAAACTGAAAAATTAAAAAATCTTCAAAATGAATATATTAATATAAAACTTTCTAAAGACAAAGAAGAGGAGGCTTTAAAAGAAAAATTGCAATATTTAATGAAGGGGTAGGTAATTTTAAAACATTATTTGCGTATTAAGAGCGTTCATAGGCCTGGAGCTCGTGACAGGTTTTGGTCTCTGATTTCATACAGCATGCCTTTTGGAGGAGAGAATATTTACCTATAATAACAAAGAAAAGCGGGTACTAAACCCCTACACGCTTCCGAACATATGGAAATTGCATTTTCATTTTCACAAAAATTTTGTCTGATTTAATATTGCTTACCCTTTTAGAAAAAAATAGATCAAATAAATTTAAGTCTTGTAAATTATAGGCATATGCAATTCACACGGTCCCATGTGATCTAGTAATAAAAAATATGATTTTCCGCGTTTTCATAATGCATGCCAATGAAAAGAATTTAGTTTTGTGTCATAAAACCCCCATAAAAAATTGGCATGCACCCCTCGTTGGCTCAAGCGTGGAAAATTTAGGAAAAGTTTTGTGAAAATCTTAAACTTTAAACAACTCAGAAATAATGTAACTTAATTTTCGACCTAAAAAAAATAATACACAGTGCGGACATAAAGTAAATCCCCCCCCCCCCCCCTCCGAAACTATTAATCGTAGACCACACTATGCTAGGTCAATTTAATGGTATTTTTATGGAGAACACGAAAATGCAAAAATGTACTAGGTGACAAATTTTCAGAATCAAAAACATAACCGTTCAAAAGTTAGCGTGGGGGGATTTTCTTTATGTCCGCACTGTATTTAAAAATAAATTTAAAAAATGATAAGTTGTTCTTTAATTTTTAGGCAACCAAATTTACACCTGAATGCTCTTAAAAGTATTTACAATTAATTTTTGAATTATATTATAATTTAGTAAATATAATAACCAACTATTGAACTGAGAATTGTTGATCTTATTTTTATAGAGATGCGGAAGAAGAAGAAAAGTTAAATAATCTGCTTTCAGAAGATGCCAATCTATCATTAGAAATCATGCGTTTAGACTCACAAGCTGAGTTCTCCGCCCAAAGGAAAAAAGAGCTGGAAGAACATATTGCTGAGAAGAATTCTTTAATAGAAGAAGCTCAAAATGCTGGAGCTACACTTGAAAAAAAATGTCCAGAAGAACTGAATATTTTAACAAAAAACAATGAAGATGTAGACCTGAAGATTTCTAACATTACAAAACTTAAAGAAGAATTAGTTTTGGTATGTTTTTGATTAATATTTAGTTTGAAAATTGTTAAATTCAAAAAATTCAATTCTTTGATGAAATTCAACAAATCGACGCGCTAATATATTAAATGACCCATTGGAGCTCTGAAGAAGCTTTTATATTATAATAGAGACATAATTCGATTTAAATTTATATTTTTAGCTAAAAATTAAAAAATCTACTTTAACTCCGAAACATTAGCACCGGAGCGACTTACAATAAGATTACAATTTTTGTATAACATTGATCAAGAAAAAAAAGTATGATTAAATAAAGTTGACAACCTCCCCATATGAAACGCCCCTGATAATATTTTTAAAACTTTTATTGACCGTAAATGTGTATCCTTGTGTGAAAAAACTATCGCCAAAATTTCAAATTAATATCTCTTGTAATATTTATTTTATTTACAAAAAAATATTTAAATAGGTGAGTAAAACTCTTGATGGGACACATAAAACTTTATAAAAAAATATTTAATAAAAATATTTTTTTTTGAAAAATTTTGAACTTTTTAAGGAAGCATTTTCAGACAATACTTAGTTTCACTTCCTCTATTACCCCAAGAATTTTGTCACAGTTATTCTGGGACACCCTGTATAAGGTGGAAGTTTTTGTAACTCCTAACGTGCCGAGTACGGTGGATTGTTTACTGTATTACTATATGATTACAGTTTACAGTTTCTGTCTCGTTTCTCGTTTCCACATTATGAACGTTTTTGTGTGTAAGAGAGAGAGACATAAAATATCGAGTGAACCGAGATCGTTAGAGTTACAAACTTCCACCTCTAATCTCCTCGAAAAACCTTTAAAAATAAACCACGACTTTCCCTACGTACTTTTTTTATATACCGGCGTTTTATCACCTCGGTGTTCACACTAATTTCTCCGGTGTCCACTCGAAAATAAAACTCTTTTATACATGTGTATTATCCAACTATAAGTATATTATAAGCAGGGATATATGAATTTTAAAATCATTAAAAAATGTTGTATGAATCTTCAAGTACCGAGATAGATCATAAATTTCTTACATGCACGATAGCGTCTCCTATAGATATTTAAAATTCCCAACTCATCACACATATTTTTATACTTTAAAATGCAACACCCTGTACGAATACTTATTAAATTAGGTGTATGTACACACAGAATAATAATGTACAATTATATTTGCAGCGCATAAAAGAAAATAACGAAGAACACGAAAGAAGTCTTCAAGAAGAATATTCTTTAAGAGGTGAAATAGAAGTCGAGTCAAACAATTTAAACATGATGAAAGCAAAAACTATTGAAAACTTAAAGAACAGAATCTCATCACACAAAATATTTAGAGATTATACAGTAAAATTAAATACTTTCAATTTACAGTTAGCTGAAAGGAAAAAAGGATATAATAAAAAATCTTGTACTTTCCGTGAAGAATTAAACAAAATTATTGAAGATTCTTCAAATTATGAAATTTCATTCTCAAAGGATTTGGAAGATATAAAAGAGGAATATAAAACCGCTGCCGAAGATTTTGAAGCTTTTGAAAAACGTACCTTGGATGAGATAGCTCAATTAACTAATATAATTGAATGCATGGATCAAGACAACTCTAAAAGAAAACCAAAACCTGTCATCGACACACCAAAAACGGCAGTTGTAGATGTAGATAGTGATACCAGTATGATAAGCATTGGGAGGCCTACCATGCAAGATGTTTTGAGAGAGAGGAAGTTACAATAATTTTTCTATATTTAAATAAAATGTGATTCATTTTGTAATAGTTCTATTAATTTAAAATAAAAATTATATACAGGGCGTCCCAAAGACCCCAAACCACCCATACCATCTTTTATTTCGAAATCCCTTTGTCGAAAATATTGATGAGAAAAAAAATTACCACCAAAAAGAGAACCTAACCGTGAAATTTCCAAAACTAGCCGGAAAAGTATCCGAAAGCAGAAGTTTGAAATTTTAAATCACAAAAAGTCGAGTTCAATTACACTTCCGGTTTCACGGGAAATGACATCAACTTTCTTATTTTAAACGTAACAACCTATTTTTTGTACTTATTATTAAACATTGGTAAGTTCCAAGTATGTTTTTGATAAAAAAAAATACTGAACTTTCAAAAAAAAATTTGGATTGTTTTTGGTAATTTTTTTTAATAAAATCTCCTCTTCAATAATTTAAATAAGTAAAATACATTGTAGATTATTAAATTCATTCGCTCGTTTTTGAGAAATTAATATTTATAATTTTTAAAATGCGTTTTTTGCAAATATCTCTATTTTTTTCTAGGGGGACCACCCCCTATTTAGATTTTTTGTGATTACAGTGGTACAGGGTTAGATTGATTTAAATTAAATGTGGCACACAAACATAAACGCTCCATTAGGTATTCTCAGAGATATGTTACGATTGCGTGGAGGGCTAGCTGAAACTTCCAGGGAGCTCCTTGTGTAAACTTTTTGTAATCTCTCAATAAGGTAACATCAGGAATTCTCAGAGATGTTACAATTGGGGCAAGGACCTGGCGGGAAGTTCCTGGGAGATTTATGCGTGAACTTTTTGTAATCTCTCAATAAAGTGTAACATTAGGAATTCTAAAAGATGTTCCATTGAAGTCGCAACCATTCGTGAAATCACTGGGAGATCTTTTTTGTAACCTCTCAATAAAGTAACAAAGAAAGATCCCAAAGACGTCCCTGGGACTTCTGTGTTTGATGTACACATGTGTAACATATAAATAACTAATTTTTTGCATTATTTGTTTGTTAAAAATTATTCAATTGAAAATAAAACGGACAGACTTTTGTTAACACTAGAGTTCAAGGGTACCTGATACCTTTTTAATCAAAAAAGGTGCTAATTTCAGGATTTTGCTTAGTTTAAGAAAATAACAGGAGTACTATATTTATCAAACTTTTATTAGAAATGGTGCCCAATATTTTTATAGATTATTTAAAAGATTTTGTGATATTTTTTCTGTAAAATAAACGTTTTTGCAATGGAATTTGATTAAATGACCAAACCCGATTCTGTATTATATTATTACTTAAATGACTCTATTAATGTAAAGATCCTACATACGAGGTACAGTTGGTCCCAGCTGGAAGTAGGACACAAGTAACCACAATAGTGTATTCTTTGTCCTACTTCCAGCTGGGAGCAACTTTACATGCAGGGGCGTAGCCAGCTTCCATCACAGGGGGGTGCATTTTTTTACACAACATAGTATAATATAGTGATGCATATGGCGGCTATTTTTTTGATAAATAGCATGATATACAGGGTGTCCCATTTCACGTTGGACTCCCTGGATATCTTTGTTATTATTGGAGATAGAAAGTCGGTTAAATGGACAAAGTAGTAGAGATTTTTTCGAATAATAATTCATTTACAAAAAATTTGAATATCGCATCGTTCCAACGCTATCTTGAAAAAACCAGAAAATGTGATTTTCAAAATATGACTTTAACTTCGTTATTTTCGGGGGTACCAAAAAATTTTTTTAACTTAATACAGACAATTTTTTGTGTACAATGCAGTAAAACAAATGAATATTTTTTTTTGCCAACGGATTGACCGGAAATGAACCAAACTTATTTTTTTCTTATGGCAGCCATATTGGTTTTACACCTATTCGGAATTAGTGTATTTTTCTGGAGTAATTTGATATATCATGTGAAATATTTTTAAGAAAAATAGAAATAATTTTATTTTACTAACCAAAAATGGCCTTGAATAGATGTAAACTGTCAATACATATGTGTTAAGTTTTATTTTTTTAATATGACATATGGTATACCAAATTACTCAGAAAAAAATACTGATTCCGAATATGTGTAAATCCAATATGACTGCCATAAGAAATAAATAAGTTTGGTTCATTTCCGGTCAATCCGTTAGCGAAAAAAAATATTCATTTGTTTTACTGCAATGTACACAAAAATTGTCTGTATTATGTCAAAAAACTTTTTTGGTACCACAGAAAATAACGAAGTTATAGCCATATTTTAAAAATCGCTTTTTCTTGTTTTTTCAAGATAGCGTTGGAACGATGCGATATTCAAATTTTTTGTAAATGAATTGTTAATATTGGAAAAAAAATTCTACTACTTGGTCCATTTAACCGACTTTCTATCTCCAGTAAAAACAAAGATACTCATACAGTCCAACGTCAAATGAGACACCCTGTATAGCATTATAAATATCAAGGAAATTTTGCTATAAATAAATCTCATTAAAATTAAAATTTTTATATTTGTCTTTTGGGCCTTGTTTTAATATTAATTTGACACCGTAAAGCCAAAAAAAAAATACAATAAGTTTCAAAAATATAAAAGTTATTAGCCAAAACATAAATAATATTTCGAAGTTAACCTCAAATTCTTCAAAGAATACAGGGAAAATGTTATATGTCATTTTGCTATTTATCACGACTTACAATACTAGTATAACACAATAAAAAATATACACAATTTCGTATCGATTTTATAAGTTTTTTAATGTTGAAAGTTATAAGATATGTGAAAATAAATTTTTTTCGTCTATTTTAGGGGGGTGCAATTGCACCCCCCTGGCTACGCCAATGGGTACATGGTATTAAGTAGTATATTACTAATTTTTAAATTTGTTACTCCACTACTAGTTAATAAGTAAGTCCCAGAGGGCGTATCTGATCTCCGATTTTGCTTCTGTTTACTCTGTGATTATAGAACGTTCTGTTCTGTGGTTAAAGTTAACATAACCTCACACTCACATCAAGTTGATTTCGAGTTTAGCAGCACTCAAATTACCTTTCCAATTTTGCTACTCTAGTCTTAATAAAGCTTTAAAATGAGACGCATTCAAGGAAATCCTTTTCCTCAAAGAGATCCAGAAGATGATCGAAAAAAGGCACGTCAAATGGTTTTGTCAAATTTAGCCATATTCGTCGTGTTTTGTGGAGTCATAAGAACAAGTAATTTAATTTATTATTTTTTTATCATTATCGTAGTCATTAGTGCTTTCTCTAAGGAATGTAGTATATAAATTATAAAACTTGCACGCAATATATTGAAAAATGTTGACAATTTTGTCAGCGGGTTGGATTCACCTGATTTACTATGTTTCCATGCAGTATTGAAATCAGATTGAAAATGCTATGATTGGAAGATTACTTGGTAAACCAACCAGAAACCAGCATAGCATTTTCAAGACTGCTTGGGAAATGGAAACTTCGCCTGCAAATATTCACTATGTAATATGATTGACGTTACGATCCTTATGACATAAGTAACTATTATTGCACTAATGAAATCACTATGAACAATATTGTATTATGGTAATTATTATCTTTGTTTCAGTTCCTTTACTATTGAGAGCCGTCAATAACTAAATAAAAAATCGAATCTTAAAAATCAACTTACTTCGATTTAAAATTAAAATGTGATCTTTGTACTATAAATTTTTTTTATAAAATGTAATAACTTTATTATATCATTACAATTTATACATTTTTGTTTTATTAACTCCTATTTGAAAAAACTAAGGGCCAGTTGAAGCGACACTTAAACTAAAAAATTAACAGATTTCCTATTGTATTTCTGTCATATTTTTAGTTTAAGAGTTACTTGAAGCTTAAGCTTGAACTGTGCAACCGGGTCTAAGTTTCTAAAGTAATTTTGTCCAAAGTTTGGCATTTGGTCTAATAACACAATTAAATGAAAAATCAATGAGGCCAGAGAAAGGTTCCAATTAGATTTTCTCTTCTATTTATCAGTTTTAAACGTTCCACCTTTAACCACTTAACGTACATGCCATTGTCAGACATGAGCGCATCTTAATGGCCTTAAGAAGATACTCGGCTAGTAAACATTGTTTTTTGGGCATTTGTAATCAAAAATTTAACAAAAACGATGCCTAGTTCCAATCAAATTGAATTTAGTTTTCATATAGAATTTTTGTTTTTCATGTAGAGTCTATGATAGGGTTTTTGAACAATGATAAAAAAATGCGTTTTTATTTTTATTCAAAAAGTACGCCCCTATCATAGACTCTACATGAAAAACAAAAATTCTATATGAAAACTAAATTCAAGTTGAAAGTTAACTTTATTGCTGAGTAACAAATCGTTTTCTACATGTGACATGAAAACTTCTGCCATCAACGGTGATAAAGGATTACCCAAGCCCATTGTTTGTTGGTAAAAACTATTATTGAATTGGAAACAATTCAGATTCAGACAAAGTTCAGTAAGATTAAATATTGCTTGAGATAAAGAGTCACTTAAGTTAGAATTAGCTAATAAACTCTTTAACAACAACAAAGACTCGGAAACAGGAACGTTTGTGAACAAATTTGATACGTCTAACGATAAAAAGATGGAGTTCTTATGTAATTTAATATTTTTGACTTTGTTCACCAAATCTAGAGAATTCTCTACACTGTAACTTGATTTATAATTAATATTATTATTTAAAAAAGCAGATAACCACTTTGCCAATTTATAAGACGAGCTATTAATAAAGGAAAGGACTTTTTTTTTATTGTAGCAAAAGTAATTTATGCGTTTGTATTTATTATTTATTTCTTCTTATAAATCGATATGTCGCTAGAGCCAACAACACAAATCATTATGTAATATGTCTATTATGATCACCATTTTATGTCGTTTATTTTAGTAATTTATATGTCTGTTAATTTTGTGCTGACCCATGTTGTCTTTTTACGATTTTAAGTTTTTAACAATTTTAATTTGTGATATTGACCTAACATTCGACACGTCTGTATTTTTTAAATTTTTAAAATATGTTTTATAAGATTTTCTAAATTTCCACCAATCTACCATTAATTGTGTCTTATAAAGTTCAACGTAAGTAGTTTCTTTCCCTTTTGTATATGTTCTCAAGACCATTGTTTCCTTTTTAGTTTACTTATAGTCTTAATTACTCTGATGAT
The DNA here is from genome assembly GCA_963971135.1 of Stenus bimaculatus. Lineage (NCBI taxonomy): Eukaryota > Metazoa > Arthropoda > Insecta > Coleoptera > Staphylinidae > Stenus > Stenus bimaculatus. Next base: position 62,701,119 of record OZ020180.1, on the reverse strand, counting down.
GGGATTTTCCCGAAATGCATAAGTGTTAAGACAAATAAAGTTTGTAACGTTGGTTTGGAACTAGGTCGTTTTAATCTTTTCCTTTTGATTAAATTCAATTTGATTGGAACTAGGCATCGTTATTGTTAAATTTTTGATTACTAATGCCCAAAAAAACAATTTTTACTAGCGAAAAATACGCTTTTCAAACATTTCGCCGAGTATCTTCTTAATGCCAATTTTGCACATGCTTTATCCGAAATCTGATCTTTATGACCAAATAAATGTGTATGTTAAAGGGTTAATGACCTCCTAACAGCTAGAACGAAGTGCAAAATAATTGGGATCCCTTTACCCTTTATATTATTATACAGGGTGTTTGTAAAGGTTTAGAGAATAAACAAACCCATATGAAAATTATGATTAATTTCTATCCTTAAGTCTAGAACTTGGATTTTTTAATATAATAATTGCACATCTCTAACTTCTACGCCAATGGAAGAAAAGGGGTCTAAGTATACAATTTTAGATTCCTTACCTTATTTACAACATAAAAGGTACTCTTAATGACATACGATTACTCTCATGTTATTTTTGAAATTTGTATTTTAATAATTCTTACCCCCCATATTATCAACAAACATCTAATTTTAAATGAGGTTTCATTTACAGTCTATTTTACAGCTAAATGTCATTTAAAGTATATTCAAACTTCATAAAAATACTATACATGTCAAATTAAACCTCTTTTAAAACAAAATGTCTGTTAATAATACTGGGGGTCAGTGAGTTTTACAAAAAATTTAAAATACTAAAAAAATTTTTAAATTGTACCACGAAGTAAAGTACCTCTTATGATCTTGAATTTTCTAGAACAGTAAAAAAATTGTTGAATTGTTCTTGAAAAAACTTAGATTGGAGTCAAAAAGTGCCTCCGCAGTGCCCTGCACCATTTAAGTGTATGAGAGCTATGCCACTGCCTCCTAATGGTTCAATTGGTCTAAGGTTTAAACCAACTTCAAATGTAAGTTTTATATTTTTTATGAACATTTGCTTGCACTCGCATCAGGTAAAGGCGGTGTTACATCAGGCTGCTTTAGCAGTGGCTGATGGCAACTACAAAATTTATTTTAGTACATTTTTAGAGTAAAATATTCCTCCATGGTTAAAATTAGAGGTAAACATGCAAATGTTATCAAAAAGAAGAAAACTTAAATAGGTTAAAAGTTGACAAACGCTACTTTGACTGCGGCTGATAAATCGTTTGCTGCTAGCTGTGGCTGCTAAACCAGCCTAATGTGACAAAACCTTAAGAACGCAATAGATAGTTCTATAGTAAAAGAACAGACAATAAAAATAGTAAGTATAAATAAAGTATTAAATAATTTTTATTAGAAAAGAAATTAAATTAGAATATTAACTTAATAATTATTTATTCTAACCAGTTGCCTTGAAATGTTCACTATCAATAGTGGAATAAATATGTCCTTCAGATGCAAGAAAATCAATTTCATTCCTGAAACGAAGGTAGATATGTATATAATTTAAAAAAATAAGACCAATTAATACTCACGATAAGGTACGTTCTTGGTGACCTGGCAAGGCTGCAAATACCTGAGCACGTGATAATCCATTGGATGATTCATCTTGTACTAAAATATTATAAATTTTTTGTTGCAAAGCATTTAAATTACTTTCAGCTCCCATGCTACCATATGTTTCTGCCATTGAATTAGCAAGTTCCATCCCTGGATTATTCATAGCAATTCTTGATGGAGCACTCTTTAAAAACAAAAAAGTGGTAGTTCTTAAAAATTAGATTTTAAAACCTGCATGCAGTAAGGTTACTTTGAAGCAAATAAACATTACATAAGGGATTTTTCTATTTTGAGAAAATCCTTAATATTAAAAAGGTTAAAATTATCAACTTTATATGTATCTTTTTTAAACAAGTAAAAAAATTCTTACACTTTCTTTGGATAATTTTTCTGTCATGAATCGCACATGGACAACTTCAAGTAGATGAGTAGTAATCTCATTTGGACTTTTAACTGGTATAATTTTCAAAACTAGTACAGACTTTACACCATCAGATGTTCTTATATTTCCAAAAATTCTACAATAATGGCCCACTTTAACAGCGGGAAGAGGTGCAACAGTCTATAAAAATAATGTATTTTAATTTAAAAATCATTTGACTATTATATACTTACTGATTCATTTTCAAGCCACAAGACCGCAGTAATGCTCCCAGTATGGTCTTCTAAGGTGTAGGTCACTTTCGTTGAAGAGACGTCATAGTCCCTTAAAATCCCCACAAGTGTAATCTAATTAGATTTAAATAATTAAAAACCTTAAATAATAAGCTTCCGAACATTTTTAAAATATATATTAGTTGTTTAAAAAATAATGTCGGTTTTCATAAATCTTATTTATTTAACGTTACTTTGACAAAACCTTTCTATATTTTTGAATGAATGAAGATTTAAAACTTATTTATAGGTGGAAATGCAATAGTAAATTATATATCAACATCGACAAAACAAAATATATGATTATAAAAAGTAGATTTAAAACCAATGTATTAAGCAATAGGGGTCTAACTATTAATAATGTACAAATTGAAATGGTTAGTAAAATCAAATATATTAGAATCATAATTAATGAAAATTTAACACTAGCAAATCATATTGAATATATACAAAATAAAATGTCAAAGAAAGTTTACTTTCTTAAAAGAATAAGTAACTACGTTAGTCAAAATATGCTCATTAATTTATACAAAATTATTATATCATCTCATGTAGAATACTGCTCTACTCTGCTATTTAATATAAATAAATCTCTTAAACAAACACTACAGGTAATACAAAACAAATCATTAAGAATACTACTAAAATGTTTTAAATATCCACCTATATATGTAATGCTTGATTCTTTAAATTTTTTAAGTATAAATCAAATGATAATATATAAAAGCCTTTTTAGACGGGCTAAAATGAGTCGATTTGGGAACAAATATTTGTTCCCAAATCGACTCAGATGGAACTGCACATAGCGCAGTTGCATCCGAGTCGGTTTGGAAACAAACTGTGGCCGCCTAAAACGGCCTTAAAACTATTATTTTCATTCATAAAATAAATTGTGATATGGTGCCAGTATACTTTTCCATAAAAGTTAAATATATGCAGGACATTCATGGTTACAATATTTTTTTTTTTTTTTTTTTCCTCCTTTTATTATATCTTTCAACGTGATACAATAATATATATTAATACTGGTCAAGCATGACCAACCATTAAATTTTTTCTATCCTAACTACTACTTAAAAAAACTTAAAGCTAATTGTTCACCCAATGGCGTCCAATAGATTGTTCTGTTTTGGTTATTGCGCTACATTTATCCCGCACTTCGAATTTAACTCTCACACTTTACACTATTTCAAAAGGTTTCTTTCTTTTGAGTCTTCTAATTATTCCTCTGTTGTCCAGAAGTTGGCTAGCCTCAGGGTTTATGTGGTCTAGGAGTCTGGATTCATGTTTGCCAGCAAATCGCTTGATTTCGCTGGCCACATCAGGAACGTTGAGATCACGGTGAATATCACTGTTCCGTACATACCATGGCGCATTCACCATGTTACGAAGAACTTTATTTTGGAACGTTTGTATTTGTTTAATATGGCATTCTTTAGCACACCCCCACAATTGTATGCCATAAAGCCATATTGGTTTTAAGGTTTGGTTATAGATCAACACTTTATTGCCAATGGACAGCTCCGAGTTTCTACCCAGGAGCCAGTACATTTTTCTATATTTTATATTTAATTCTTCTCTCTTTCTTTTTACATGCACCTTCCAGCGTAGTTTCGTGTCTAGGGTCATACCTAGATATTTGGCATTATTTTCATAAGGGATAATATTACCATTAATTGTGACTGGTGGTAACCTGTTTACTTTTTTGTTGGTGAAATTTATATGAGTTGATTTTACTTCATTTAACTTTATCTTCCAGTTTTCAGTCCATTTTAATACTTTGTTACAGGCTTGCTGAACTTTTTCTGTTGAAATAGTATCGTCTTCCCCTACTGCCAGGATTCCAGTATCATCAGCAAATGTGGCAATCTTGGTATCTTTCGATTCTGGTATGTCGCTCGTGTATAATAAGTACAACAACGGGCCTAGTACGCTCCCTTGTGGCACCCCCGCTTTTATTTCTTTGAGTTCGGAATACTCTTCTTCCATTTTAATTCTAAATACCCTATTGGAGATGTATGATTGTATTAGCTCGCAGTACTGTATCGGAAGAATTTTTTGTAGCTTATGTAATAAGCCCTCATGCCAGACCTTATCAAACGCTTGTGCGACGTCAAGGAATATTGCTGTGCACACTTGTTCTTCTTCTAAAGCTTTTTCTATTATGTTTGTAATTCTGTGCACCTGGTCAATGGTTGAGTGCTTGCTTCGAAAACCGAATTGGTGTTTAGGAATCAGTTCTTTTGTTTCTATTATTGGCTTTACTCTTTTGAGGAGTAGTTTTTCAAATAACTTTGAAATTGTAGGTAGTAATGAAATTGGTCTGTAGGATTTTACCTCGTTTGGGGGTTTCCCTGGTTTGGGTAACATTATTACTTCTGCCACTTTCCAACACATGGGTACATGTTTCAATCTGTAGGCTGCATTTATTATGTAGGTTAGCATTACTATTCCTTTTTTGGGAAGCTGTTTTAATATTTCCCCAGTTATGAGGTCAAAACCTGGGGCTTTCTTTGGATTTAGGTTACATTTTATCTCGTTGGCTACTTCTTTGGGGGTGACTAGTGGGATGTTTTCCTTTTCATCATTAAAGGTTTGTTGTGGTGTTAGATTTGATTGCATATCATTGGGTTTGAATGTTTCTTCAAGATGATTGGCAAATAATTGCGCCTTTTAGCATTTTTAGAGGTGGTATATGGGTGATCGGTCTCGTTATACTTTTTGTTGCTGTCCAAATTGAATAATCAGTACTTTTATCAGCAGCTAAGCTTCTTAGGTGGTGAATGATTCGTTTTTAATTTTTTGAATTTCTCGTTTTAACTGTTGTGTTTTGTTGTTTAACACAGTTTTATCTGCTGGATCTCTAGTCTGGTGCCATCTTCCCCTGGCTTTTCTTTTTTCTTTAACTAGATTTCTAATTTCAATTGGATAGTTATTTCCAATTGTTTTGTAGGTGATTTCTTTGGTGCTATTCCATGCCGCTGTTTGTATAAGTCTTGTAAAATTTTCCACCTCTTCTTCTAGTTGTTGTTTAGTTTTTAGTTGTATTTGCAGGTTAATGGAGCTTTCTAATTTTGATCTAAAACATTCCCAATCTGTTGTTTTATTCGTTAACATAGGTTTGTTTTTCTTTTTTATTATAGTTTTGCTTAGAGTTAGTATAACTGGGGTATGATCAGAACTTAGGTCGAGGCTTTCCTCGATATCTATGAAGTTAGGTGATACCTTTCTTGAGATGAAGAAGTCAAGGAGGTCGGGTTGTTTGTCCGGATCTGTAGGCCAATATGTTGGTTTGCCAGTGGAATGGATGTTGCAACCTTCGTCTCTTATTGTTTGTCTAAGTTCTTTGCCCTTTGTTGTGGTAATTCTGCTACCCCAGTCTAAATGTTTGGCATTATAGTCTCCACCTACTATATATGTATTACCAAGATGTCGTAGAACTGCTTTGTAGTCCGATTTCTTTAGATTATGCTTCAGCGGACAGTAGATAGCACCCACTGTCAATTTTTGATTTGTTGATTCAATTCCTACTGTTGTAAGTTGGAATTGCTCACTTTGTATGCTCTCTCCTTCATAGTGTTTTAGATTGTCCTTAATTATAATTGCACTACCTCCTCTAGGATAGTTTTGAGGATGGTTTGTGGTGTATGTTTTATATCCTTTAATTTTTGCTTGTGTTTGGCGCGTGAGATGTGTTTCAGAAACAAGACAAATGTCTATTTCGTGTTGTTGTAAAAATACCTCTAATTCGTATTTTCTATTTAGAATGCCATTTGCATTCCATGTGGCTATTTTTATATCGTTTCTGGTCATTAGTGAGTACTAGTTGTTCTTTCTCTAGCTTCAAATTTAGCTAGTCTTTCTGAAAGTTTGTTTAATTTTTCTTCCTGGGCCTCAAACTTTGAGATTAGACTTTGCATCATTTGCATTAGCGTTTGTTGCTCTGTTGGATTTGTATTAGTTTGAATTCTATCGTTCTGTGCTACTTGAGCGTAGGATACACTTGGGGCTGTGTTTCGCGCCACAAATTCTCTTCTTGCAGGTGGTTCAGGATTTTTTAATTTTAGCTCTATATTTCTTCTTTTTTGTAGTTCTTTTGCCACGACACATCCTCTATAGCTGGCAGGATGATCTTCACCACAGTTTGAGCACTTTGGTTTATCATCTGCTGTTTTCTGGCAGTCAGCTGTAGCATGTTTACCTGCACATTTGACACATGTAACCACACGTGCACAAAATCTTTGTGTATGTCCATACCTTTGGCATTTTTTACATTGGACTATAAGTTTATTATTTCTTAGAGCCTCAATTTTTACTTTCATTTTGCATATGTAATCTATGTCATAGACTTGCTGGGCATTTTCATTAGATTCGAATGATAAAATGAAAATAGGTAGTCGTATTATGTTTATTTTACCTTCCTTTTTAATCTTTTTGTACTTATTTACTACATCCAATATTTTAAATCCTCTATTTAGGAGATCTTCTTTTATATCATTTTCCTTACAGTATTGATGCAAATCTCTGGCTACAACCCTTAATGGTCTAGTTTGCTTGTTTTCATAAGTATGCCATTGTTGGCTTTTTTCATTCATAGCTTTTGTTAACTCTCTATATTCTGATTCACTGTCCACGTTAATCTTAACTTGGTTATTGCTGAGTAGCTTGGAGTTGAATTTTATTCCCCTATCTATAATTTCTTTACTTAGACCAGAGTAATCTTTTACTTCACTAACCACTACTGGTGGTGGTCTTCGTGGTTTTTGACCAGGATCGCTTACCCGTTGTAAGTTGGCTTCCTTCAAGTTTTTATTTTTTGGAGATTCGGAATGTTTTCTTTTTTTACTTTTCTGGACAATCCAAGATGTTTCTTGTGCAATGAGGTGTTCCTCTTCATCGTAGTTAATTGGGCTATATCGGCTGGGCTGGCTTGGTTGTAATTTAATTAATGTCGCTTTTAAATCTGCTATTTCGCCTTGAGCTGCTTGAAGAGCCTGTTGTAGTTTTTCTATTGTTATTAAATCCATTGTATTGACTATTGAATTTGTATCATGCTTTTGCACATCTGACTGATTTGGCATCTTTATTATTACTTTGTTTTTTTTTTATATAATTACTTGGCGGCCACCGGCAGGTGTATCGCCTCGTATCTCTTGCATAAATGATATCACTTAATTTAATATCGCGTACTGTATTCGCTTGCGGTGCACTCCGAAACGTGTGCGTTCGACCAAGGTCTCGCGCGAACTATGGTTACAATATGAGACAATTAAATGATTTCTATGTAAGCATTATATTACTTTTAAGAAATTATATTATTGAAAATGTTGATATTAACTAATACTCCTGTGTTATATTCTATATACAAGTTAATTTCGTTTATTTATCTATATTTACAAGTTGTAATGGCTTTTGCTAAATAAAGATTATTTTTATGCGTATTATATCATCTATCCAGAAGAATAGTGACACAACTAAAAAATTACAGTTTTTAAGTTAAATAGTGTATTCAAAAGATAAGAATTTCCTTTATAATCCCATAAAATAATGACAAAAAAGGCATTAAAAAAATCGTCAAATAATAGAGTTTTTTTAAATTCATGCAATTATACAAGAAAAAAATTAATGCTTACAATATTGGAAAAAAGAATAATTCTTAAAATCCGCTCTCTATTGATGACCAACAACAGCAAAGCTAATTTTTATTCACATGATTGATTTAGTGTTAAAAGTAAGCGAAATGACCTTCAGCTGGCGCGTAAATGGGGGGTTTGGCTGCTGGCTGCTGTCAAATTTTTTACGTTTTTGCTGATATTTCTAGTTTTAATGGTTTATTTAAAAATATGCTTCCATAGCCTGATTAAAAACTTTGAAGATTGACACCCGTGACACCCCCATAAAAATCCCAGTAATTGAATACTTTTCGGTCTCTGGCAAGCCGACTACTAGGCGCTTGAAAAATATGCAATTTTTCTTCTCTTGAGTTCTAGAATTTTTATGGGGGTTTCCTGGGGAGTTCAAAAGTTTTTAACTGTCAACATTTTTACGTTTTTGCTAATTTTTAGAATTTATTTAAAAAAACCCTAATCTTTTTAATCAGGCTATGGAAGCGTATTTTTAAATAAACCATGAAAACTAGAAATATTGTAACCACTTCGGTAGGTATCGACATCACTCACCACAAATGTCCGCCAAACAATGTTATAAAAATAGGTAGTTAGAGGGGAAAACTAATTACTATTATAGGCTTTAACTAGTTTTCATTAGATGTCTGTTGCCAATTTTAAGTTCAGTGGCGACAATTGATAGATCCACCTGTCCACTTACTACTACTGCTCAAAATTTTGTTTGCTTTTTATTTTCTTTGTGCTTGTTTTTACGTTTTACTACAACTAATAATATTTTTTTAATTTTTGGATTTTCTTATTTATTTATTAACTTGGTGTACTAATACAAACACCGCCAATTACCATTAAATTAGGCATACAGTACATCTATACTGTTGCCATTTGAAATTTTTTACAATTTTTCCGCGACCCACACTTTGAGAAACGCTGCCATAAGGGATTTCGAATGGCTTTGGTTCTTGTTTGTTTCTTAAATTGGTCTATGATATTCAGACCAACTGCATTCAAATGACTAATTTTTGACATCATAGTAAGAACTGAAGAAGCTAATGAACTGATGTCAAATTCTCGGTTAAGCACTAACCAATCAAAAAACATCAATTATTTAAATTGAATAAAAATTAACAAAGCTACTTCATTGGCCATTTTTTGTGCACACCTCTGTATAGATTTCTTGACCATATAGTAAGGTGGCCAGATTTTGGCGAGACAGTCCCGATTTTTTAACATCTGTCCCGCAGAATTTAAAAAAATCTTGAACATTTTTTTGTATCATTTGTCAAATTTGGTTTTGTTTCTTGATGATGTTGTTTTTGATAACTGTTTTTTTTTTTGGTTTAAATGAAATTTCATGAAAATGGCGCATTTCAGACCCCCCCTCTAGTCATGGTTTTTTTGTCTTGTCCCGCCTTCGCAAAATAAAAATCTGGCCCCCTTACCATATAGGACTTGTCACCCATATAAAGGCCCTAATTTAAAAGTGGCAACCACATAAAACCCAAAAACATAATTAATAGATCATTTTCTAGTTCATCATTTTCGTGATCATTTCAGTTTTATAATGGCATACGCCGTAGTTAACTGTTAAATTAAAAATGATGTGTTATACTTACTATTTGCACTTTCATTCCGAATAGTACTAGATCATCACCTGGATAATCTCTGATCTGACGAATACATAAAGGAACTACATTTTGTAATCTACGTTGCTAAAATTAATGATTAATATAAAACAATTCAGCAATAAATTTAATAGTGTAACTTACTCCTCCCTTATCTTTGTTAGCTGTTGGTGTATCAGCATCGGTGCCATAAAAGCCCTCTGAAAGCAATAAATACAATAATTACAAATAAGAAAAAAATTGTTGAAAGTAATACACTAAATTAATTAGCCATGCAATGTATTAATTACCTGTAGCACTAAAATTCATCGCCATCGTAGGTTTTATTTGTTATTCTGAAATTAATTGGAATTAAATATCTTTGGCGGCCTAACCCCTAACCAAACTTTTCTCATACAAATCGCGCCAAACCATAGAACGACAAGTTACGAAGCAAATCAAAGAAAACAAAAAATTAAGATGCGTTATTTGCTGCTTTCGAATTACCTTTTCAAACTCCGGGGCATCTAAACAATTCGAACAACCAGAACTATACCGAGTGAAATCACAACTAGTAGCATGCTAGCACAGTATAAATAACTACCAGTAGCGACACTCTCCCGTGTCTATTCTAGTACCATTTCTATGGTGCGTATCTGGTACCAATGAGTTTAGAACTGCAAATTACAAATGGTGACATTTCTCTATGATCAAAATAATTTTAAAACCGTCGTCATCTGAATTTAAATACCGTAATGAATGAATGAATTGCTGAAAAATGTATATTATTTAATTTAAGCTTGTCAAAATCATTATAAACTTCAAGTTTAATCAAAACTTTGCAAATGTATGTTAAATTTTTAAGGTTAGAAAAAGTGACGTAAATTTAAATTTGCCGCGTGCGTATCTGAGTATACATATATATATCAAGGTCACCAAAAATTGTCCCTTCAAATAACATGTAATTTGAATGAAGTGTCGCTACTGGTAGTTGCCTATACTGTGATGCTAGGGTCACCCGTACCCTTCTCATTTCTTTATTTATGAAAATAAAATAACTGAAATTTAAGTACGTTTTATGTTCAAGATTCAAGAAAACAAATATTGGGCTTTTTGAGTTCTACTCACCCTCTGGTGGCAAAAGTAGAAAAGTACACAATGTCCTATAAATATTGCATATTGCATATTTTATAAATATTATTTATAAAAAATGCAAATTTTTAAAAATATTTCCTACTTAAAAACAATATTTTAAAAATACTCTTTAAGACTACCCAAAATATATGTAAATAATTTATGTAGGTATATTTTACATTAAATGTCTAATGTAAATAACACAGGCGATATTTTACATTAATAATAAATTATTATTTATATATAAAATATACAATATACGAACTTATGAATTGTATATGTAAATAATTCTATATAAATAACACATTATAAATTTTACTCAATATTTACATATTTACAATAATATAATATTATATATGTAAAATATACATATATTTTACGTTAAATTAGCTACATAGGAGAATTTACGAGCTATCTATGTGTATTTTATATATAAGTTACAAATTGGTTTACTGGGTGTATTCTTTATGTAAATAATTCATACATAAAATATAAAATAAAATAACTTATTAGAAAAATGTATGGAAGTTGGGTTAGAATTTATTTATTTTGTTATAAATAATTTTAACTACTTAATTTTTATATTTAATGTCTTTATTTTGAATATTTTTAAAGTTTAGAATTTTTTCTTAATTTTTTTTTTAAATTATGCGAGAAGGGTTAAAATTCATTGTTTATTTTGTTATAACTTTTTTTAACTTGACTAATTTATATTTATGAATATTCAATATATTTATGAAAATAATATATAAAAATTCTGGCCAAGGATATTATGCATAAAATAATAAAAGCAAAATATACTGCAAAATTGCGCTTACCAAAGAAATCCAACATTCAACATCAACACCGACATTATTAGAAAAAAGTTGAGTTATAATTTATAATTTATTTATTTTGTTAAAAATAATTTTAACTACTTAATTTTTATATATAATTGAACTTCTTTTAACTTCACTAATTTATTTTTAATTTTTTTTTATTTGTATTAAAACAAATACAGGGTGAGTCGGGAGGAAACGGCAATATTTTATTAAATGATAGTATGGATCATTCTAAGAAAAAAAGTTCATATGAACATATGTCCGATTTCGCTCCCTAAGGGAGCTACAGCCCTTCAAAGGTTAGTAATAAAAACAGTGACAACTTTTTAGGGGTTTATTTTTTAAGATTTTTTTTTCAAAATAATGTTTGCCAAACATTTTCAGACAAAAAAGGTATTCCTGTACGAACTCCGTAGAATGCACCCTTTTAGAGATAAATGCACGTTAACACGCGTTTGCCGTCACAATCTTGTGCGTTGGGTATTTACTTATTGTTAACGTGCATTTTTCTCTAAAATTTTTGATGTACAAAAATTTTATTATTTGCTGTGTTTATAGATTTATGTGGGTATCGAATCATATAATTTTCAAAAAAAATCTTAAAAATAAAAAAGTCAAAAAAAAATAAAAATTTTTTTTGAAGATACATATTTGTAAATTAACATCTAAATTAAATTGTATTACATGAATTTCACTTATTTATTTTGATCATTTTGTAATTTTAACTTCAGTTTTTTTATTCGATATACAGGGTGATAAAGTTTGGAACCTAATTCATAACTGCCGTATTTAATTTTTTTGAGAAAATCGCTCGGACAGGTCAATTTTTGTTTTTAAAATGCCATCTCTTGGAATAGAAAAAATATTAATGACGTCACTGGTGATTTAGCAATGACGTCATCATCGATTTTTTTAAATGGAAACCCCCACTTTTTTCACTGGTTTTTGATAGACATTTATGTCACTTAAACGATGATATAAAAAATTGTTGCATTTGTAAACAAATTTTCGTTTAAAAATGTTTTAATATAAACTTAAAATTAATTTGTACTATTAAATTTGAAAAATTTGAATGTTGTATAAGATTTATTTTGGCCGATTTCAATAAATGGTAAATTTAAAATTTACAACTTCGTACATGTTTTTAAATAACTTCTAAACCGTACCAGCTGTGAAAAAATTAAAAAGATCAAAAATTTTCAGAAAAAAGCAAGGAATTAGAATATCTCATTTAAAATGTTAAGTGGGGTAGCACAAAAAAGTTATGGCATAAAAAATGGGGTCTATACCCCCAAAATACATCCCCGTGTATTTTATTTCGATATTTGATATTTTTATCTTGTTACGACTATAATAACTAGAGTGTGTTTCAAATTTGATCAAATTATCTTAAAAAATAAAGAAGTTATACTCAAAAAATGAAAAAATTATAGAAAGTTTGACTCCCCATATCTAAAAAATAGAGCACTTTTGAGAAAATTTTTATTCTTTACTGTTGTCTTAGAATTGGTCAAGGAATCGCCTGTAGAATATCTTCGCATATACCGGGTGGAAATGAAAACCGGGTCACCTCTATAACTTTTTTATTTATGAATAGAAAAATTTGAAATTTGGCTATGTTCTATGGTTCAAAAAAACAAATTTTATGTGCATTTTTTATTTTCGAAATCACTTCCGGTTTCACCGGAAACACCATGAACTTTGTTTTTTTAAATGTAACATCCCATATTTTTATTCATGGCTTAAAATACTTTTAAAAAAGAAGTATTTTTGAGATATTAGTTTTTATTTTTTTTGTAAAAAATTTTTTTTTTAAAAAAAAAAGGTTTTCGAAGTCGGTGAAAAGTACCAAAACTAATTCTAAATAATTCAAATACCTAAATAAAATTGTAATTTGAAAAAAAATTTAAGTGGTTTTTGAACTATTAATTTTTAAACTTAGTTAATGAAGATTTTATCAAATATCTCACTTTTTTAAATGCAATGATGCCGGGTCATTCGACTTTTTAAAAAGAGGATTTTATAACGATTATTTTGGTACCCCATATGTAGGGGTATTATTTTGCATGTGCCTGTAATAAAGATACTTAATAGATAGTATTTTCCAACTTAAGAAATAAATAATTTTACAGGCACATGCAAAATAATACCCCTACATATGGAGTACCAAAATAATCGTTATAAAATCCTCTTTTTAAAAAGTCGAATGACCCGGCATCATTGTATTTAAAAATAGTGAGATATTTGATAAAATCTTCATTAACTAAGTTTAAAAATTAATAGTTCAAAAACCAGTAAAATTTTTTTTCAAATTACAATTTTATTTAGGTATTTGAATTATTTAGAATTAGTTTTGGTACTTTTCACCGACTTCGAAAACCTTTTTTTTTTTTTGAAAAAAATTTTTTTTACAAAAAAAATAAAAACTAATATCTCAAAAATACTTCTTTTTTAAAAGTATTTTAAGCCATGAATAAAAATATGGGATGTTACATTTAAAAAAACAAAGTTCCTGGTGTTTCCGGTGAAACCGGAAGTGATATCGAAAATAAAAAATGCACATAAAATTTGTTTTTTTTGAACCATAGAACCCAGCCAAATTTCAATTTTTTCTATTCATAAATAAAAAAGTTATAGAGGTGACCTGGTTTTCATTTCCACCCGGTATATCATTTGAAAGCTGCTTATTATAATTGGAATTGATCGATTCGTTTTAAAGAAAAAAATAAAATAAAAACTCATTGCAATAAATAAATTAAAAAATGTAAAATTAACCCATGCCGTCAAAAAATATTTTTCTAATTAGCAAATTATTAAATACACAAAAAATTGAAGGTAAGAGATTTTCTATTTGGTTTTCATAAATAATTTAATTTAATTCCAAAATGTATTTCTGCTTGGTAATTTCTGGAATACATTTCTAACATTTATTTTAATTGTTTATTACTAAAAAGAAATTTTATTGCAGACTATCTGTTCGTTTATTTTAGTTATCAAATAATCGACATTTAAAGTTTTTAATGAGACACCCTGTGTATGTATAGGTGTAGTACATATGTATATTATATATTTTTTAGAAACAGTATATAGCTTTCACGACTTTGGAATTTGGAATTAGAAAATTTTAAAATATATCTAATCTTACTTTAAACAGGAATTAATATAATATCTATTTAATCTATTTTCGTTCTTTCATAATAATGCATAAGTACATTTCATCACATGCATCATGTGCAATTTAGAAAAAAAAATTATTCCTTATTAAAATTTTTCTATTTTTTAACAATGCAGATTCTTACCTATAAAACAAATTAAATTCATGCATTGATGAAACTAGAAACTATTTTATCAAATTTAAAATTATGCTTCGTTAGGTGTTGAACGTAATTTATTGCATTTATTTTCTCTTATTTACTAATTAGTAAAAGTAAAATAAAGTAAAATTCTGAAATAAGCCTGCCTTTCTGATTAAATTAATTTAACAAGTTTTACCAAAATCTCTTAATTGTTTTGTTCCATAAATTTTATATTACGTAACTATTATACATGCACCAGAAGAGACATTTCCTTGCAATTAACTAAAAACTCATAATGTGTGACCTACTACAGCATTCTCAATTCTCGCTAAGCAAGGCCTGGCGAAAGTGTATCGGTTTTATGTAATTTATGCCAAAGGGGTATTTTAAAATAATGCTATTTCGTATTTCATTTTTAATTTAATATTACGAAAAGCCGTTTTACTTTCGTTTCATTCAGACAATTTTCAAACGCTCGCCTGAGTTCGAACCGAAGATGTTGAGGTTTGCGGTTGCCACTTTTTTTGTGAGTTTTGTTTGTGGAATACACATAGTAAGTAAAAATCAGGGATTATAATTACAGTTTTAATTCATTCTTGCTATTTTATTAAAGAACGTTTATGATAATTATCAACATGATTATGCACATTACCAACCTCAGCCTACTTTACAAAAACCTAAAAGGGAGCACGAAAAAGAGCAAGATTTTTCGAAAATTCCAGGAGTTCCTGGAGTAGATTATCCTCTCTATCATAAAGTTCCCGATACAAGTTTTTCATGTCACAATGTACCTGCTCATCCAGGAATGTATGCCAATGTTGAAACAGGATGTCAGGTAATTATATAAAAGCATTCATTAGTAAAATTCAAAAATAATTTATTTGTCAATCTTTCTATATTCGCTATTTCGGAGATCAGACCTCTGGTGGTCGTTTGAAAAGCCATAGTATTGGAGTAATAAAAAGGGTGCATAGTTTCAAATTAAAATTTGAAAGTTAATAATTTTAGGTTGTAGTATAAAGAAATAAGAAAAAAAAATCAAGGCTCTACGACTTTTTGTTCAAAAGATATGAATTTTTATATAAAATATGGCATTCTGATAAATGAGTAAATATGTATTTTGAAAAATTTATATTTCGCTTAATAATTAAAATAAAGAAATAAAAATTCATATAGATAAGTTTGTAAAAATTATCGATATTATCTTATTAAATTTTTTAAAATTTAATTATTTTTTAAAGTACATTACCTACAAAAATTTTGATTTTTTTGAGTTTTTGGGGTGTAAATTTTTTTTTGAGGGGTGTAGAGGGCAAGTGACTCCCTACATTTCATCCATTTTCTATTATCTTTCATTTGCGAGGTCGATTTTGAAAAAATTCGGAAAAAACTTTTTTGAGATATTTTTAAGGGCTTGTAATTTTTCATGGAAATCGATTTTTATTGTTTTTCTCGAAAACTATAAAAGTTAGCGATTTCAAATTTTTACCAAAGGTAAACACCATGGATAGACGCCTTTTAAAAGTATTTGGTTAAAATCGGTTAAACAGGATTTTTGAAAAAAATTCGCAAAGTTTTGGCAAAATTTTGGTACAAATACGGGCCTGGACGACGCAATTTTAAACCGATAATTAAGCTATTAATCGTTCCGCTGGTTCTAATAGTTTCGAAGATATTAACTATTTTGTGAAAAGTGAAAAATTTGAGACCGCAATTTTGGCTCCAAACGGAGATTTTGCATATTTTTGCTACATTTTCGGCCATAACTCGATAACGAAAAGGGATAGCGAAGTGATTCTTTTTTTGTCGTAAAGTGGACCATGAACGCTTTCAGAAACTGTACATTACGTTGGGGCAAAATAAAATTTGTGGGGCTGATTAGACCGAAACTCGAATAAAAATGCTACTTTCTTAAATGCGATCTTAAAAAATTTAAGATTTCGTTGTTTTTTCCAAATGTAAAAAACCCTATGCGTGGGCAGTTTTGATACCAAGAGTAGATTCATCAGAATTTTTAAAAATGAAAATCCGTTAAAAAATAGGCCTACGGGAGCCGCCGACCCCTAAATTCAACATTTTTACTTTTTTACGCCATAACTATTTAATCGCGCAAAATTTAAAAATGCACTATGCTCATTACACCACAAATATTGTTGTTCTTTGATAATCTGATGTAAAATTAAGATAATTTTAAAAATTGACGGCTGCAGAGGGGGCCGACCAGAGCGCACGTTTGAGCTATTTTACTTGGAATTTTTTTTTCAAGTCCAGGGGTAAAATATAATCTTGCTGATTTTTTCCCGCATAAATAAGAAAGAAAGAAGGAAAATAAAAAATATTGGAATATTATACACGGTCGGGATCATAAGCTACGAATTTTCAAAGTCGGGATCGAAAGAGCACTAATTTCAAACTACAAATTAAGATATCAAAAAAAGCGCTTGTTTAAGCATTTAGGGTGGTATTTAGATGGCAAATCAAAAAACCGCACAGTTTTAGCACTTTTGCCCCCCGAGAAATCGCTAAATTTGTACGCTCGGTTTTTTGTAAAGCGCCCGTTATGCTGTTATTATTACCTAAAAATTCTAATTTTATCCAGGGCCGCAATAAGGAAATTTTGCGCCTGGGGCAAACGTTCGAATTACTGGTTTTTGCACTAGAACAAAAGAGCCTGACTTTATAATGCACTGACAACTCATCATAAATTGCAAATTGCATACTATTTGCACGATTGTAGAAAACTTATTTGTATACTTTTTACATTTAAAAGTTGAATGATTTATCAAAACATTAGACCAAATTAATTAATTTACTTTTTATGACTGTGAATACAGGGTGAGCTAAAATGATTGTGGTTTGATATGTAGGCTGGTTGGTACTCCAGAAATCTTAAAATCCAATGGCGTGGCAATTTTTTTTCCAAAATCTCTAATTTCACAGCAAATGTCAAATATTGAAAATGTTTTTCTTCATTTTCGAGGCAGATGCTAACACAAAACAAAGATTTACGCAAATTAATTTTGATAAAAAGCGACCTTCTGAAATAGAAGGCACAATAACGAAATTCAAAAATCTGAAGTTTTGACAAAGCGGTAAAAATTACATCTACACCTCTGCTTTTGTGAAGTCTTGTTACTTTGTTTTAATTTTAACATGATTTTGTGCTGCTATGAACTTGAAGCAAACAAATTCCTCAAATTTTTAGGCGGGAAATTAGAATTGTCCACAATCATTTTAGCTCACCCTGTATTATTATTATATATTTTTTAGGCTTATCATGTTTGTCACGATGGGAGAGAAGGTCATCAAGGAGCATCTTTCTTGTGTACCAATGGAACCATTTTCAATCAAAAAGAATTTACCTGTGATTGGTGGTATAACGTGGATTGTCACGAATCAGTTAATTATTACAGGTAAAAAGTAAATTCGTTTTTTTTTTCAAATTTGGTAAGTATATTTGTGTTTATTAGAATTGCGTTTTTCAGTTATATATTAGCCTTCTCTTGTAACTCAATAAAGAAAAAATAGATTTTTCTTTATGTCCGCACTGTATTATTATTAATTTTTTTAAATGGGAATAGGGGTCGAGTGATACATCATTTGGACCATTTTTTACCCTGATAATGGCAGCCATAATTTTTTGGCAACTTTTTGATTCCAATAGAACCTACCCAAAAATTTTAAAAAAGTACTTATAATAATAATGGTGTTATTTATGTACTTTTAAATCACATTTGGATACATTTTTAAGTTTTAACCATGAAACAAAAGTCCTTATTTAACTTAAAAAAAGCTAATTATTTATAATTATTAAAAACAAATCAGTAGCCATATTTTTTTATAATTTTTAGTTATAAATTACTTTTTCCTTTTCTCTTTTGTCGTGTCCTGTAAATTACTAAATTAAAATATGGCCAAAACAAATCATATTTTCATTTTCCGGATAAAATAATCAAAGGGGTGGTCCTGTGGGGTAGGAAGAGTTGCAAAGACCACTTTAATTTCATTTTAAATAGATGTCCCCTCAAATATAAAAATTAACCTGTCACTGCATTTTTACATTATTTTTTCGAGTGTTATTTAGGGTGGCTCCTTTTATAATGAACACCCTGTATGTATTATGTTTTCAGTCCTTCACCTTATACCTAATATACTCGTATACCGCATACCATTACCTATTCGTTAAAATATTTAATAAATTGTGAACTTTTTAGACTCAATTTGGACCCTGAGAAGAATCCCTACTTCCCTAAGAAGAAACTTGAGGAAGAACAACAGCATCACGATCAACACGAACACTATTCTCATTATTGAGCTTTTAAGAATTTATTGAAAAATAAAATTTGTTTTTATGTCAACTATATTTATGTTTCATTATCTTAATACATATAAATAAATTATTTTGGAAAATATATGTTAATTAATTTACTTTATATTAAAATATCGCCTAACATGATTCGTGTTTCACCAATTCGGTAAAGATTATTTTTTAGATTTGAGCTTTATTGAGTCGCATAAAACATTTAGGCCCGGTTGATACGGGTCGTACGTAAATTTTGCGTCATTTGTTATTGTTATTATTTCTTTAATTGTTGTATTAAGAAGATGTGATAATGAATTGGATCTTAGATGTTAGGACAATTTTTATTTTTGGAATCACGTATTCGATATTTAATTAAAACATGGGGGATGCACTAATAAATAATAAAAATGTTTTAATTAAAATTCAACGCACGTAATATACAGGATGTCCCGAAATTCGACCTACAACGATTAATTGGAGATAGTAGACCAAAAAAAAAGTTGATATGACTCTATTTATCTTAAAAATCAAATCAATTTCTTTTCAATTGTAGCCTTTATTTGAAATACAATTTTTTATTAAAATAGCTAATGCATTTTCGATCCTTAGATCATCATCAGGCTTGAAAAATATTTTAAAAAATTCAAACAAAAATGACTTATGTAAAAAATTGTAAATAAATAAAAAAAATTAATAAAAATAAAAAATATATAAAAAAAAAAATTAAAAAATAAAAAAAAATATTAAAAAATATAAAAAATATTAAAAAAAATTATAAAAAAAAATTTAGCTATTTTAATAAAAAATTGTATTTCAAATAAAGGCTACAATTGAAAAGAAATTGATTTGATTTTTATAAAAGAAATACATACACCATGGACAATTATATTATTGATCTATTTATCTTTATCAAAAAATGCAGTCCTGAGAAGTTATAAGCCTCCAAAGTTGATTTTTTTAAATAGAATTTTGTTCATTGCAGCCAAAATGCAGTAAAAATCAGTGACCTCAAAAATATGTCTACCAAATTTTCATAAAAATTGAAAAACAAAAAGTAGTTAAACTATAACATAACTACTTTAAAATAACAGGTGTCAACTTTGAAAAAGTATGGTGAGCACTTTGGATAAAATAACTTTAAACTTTGAGCTTTCAGCTAAAAATTGATAGACTTTGTACAATGAATTCAAAAAAGACTGAAACCGCAACTATGCAACCAAACATACTCTGTACTGATTTTAGACTTGCTAAGTTGGTATATTTTCATTCAAATTTAAATCTGATCTGTCACTTTAACCAAAGCGTCTCTCAGCAGTTTTTCTTCGTTTATTTTTGCAAGTTATTTCTCAGTGTGTTGCAAATTTTATAAAAAAAAAACAGTGCTTTTCAAAATTAAAATTAGTGCAGTTAAAATATTCGCGATGGTTTCTTCACCGGATGACAACGCATTCATTTCAGTGTAGCCAACTGTGGGAAACTTAGGTTTCCTACTTTGCAATGTCAAAATGGTTTCAAATTTCAATCTTGTAACTACACAGGGTGCGGGGTGCGGCATTTAACTTGATAAACTTTAATAACTCAAAAATTAAGCACTTTAGAGAAAAATAAAATTCAAATAAAAGTTTTAGGGTTTCAAGGAAAAAAATCATAGGTTGCATGCATTTTTCATTTTTCCTTTGTTTTAAGGGCATACGACATAATACCATTGTATAATACTTTGTTTTTTAAATAGTAACACCATTTTTTTCGAGATTCGTATAGCAGGTGAAAAAATAAAAAAAATTTATTTCTTGCATTTTTCATTTATAATTATAATTAAAAAGTTATTTATAATTTTAGGTTTGAAGTGTTATTTTTATTTGCATTTTTCATTTATAATTATAATTAAAAAGTTATTTATAATTTTAGGTTTGAAGTGTTATTTTTATTTCATTAAAAAAATCACTCAATTAAATTTAAATCAACCCCCCATCAGGGGTTGGAAGTGGGTAAGGGGTAAATTATTAGAAAATCTGTCCCCCTAAAAACAAAAATCGATCTGTTTAACAATTTTTCCAAAAACTGAAAAGAAATACTGAAAAACAGATTTGATAAGTTTATTTACAATAATTAACTAATAAAAATTTGAATGTAATTTTCTCAGCGAGTTAGGCATCGATTTTAAAAATAACGGCACTGTTATAAAGCTGGTTCCTTGTATAGTTTTTATTTTTATGCATTTAGACCCCTATTGCAGTTTGAAATTATTAAGTTATTAGGTCAAAATCGTTCCCCCTTGAAACAAAAGTCGACCTGTCCGAGCGTTTTTTCAAAAACTCAGGTTAATTACCGAAAAAACGGGCTTTTGTGAAGTTTTCGTTGAACCATTTATTAAAATATTTTTTTAATGTTATTTGGTACCATTTCCAGTAATCGAGGATTGTGAAATTTGTTACCAAATGAGCGTTATTTAGAGAAATGCATGCATACAAAATTTCATCATAAAATTTGTATTACTTTGGTAGCAATTAAAAAAAATTATTTTTTAAAAATCAACTTCAGAAGCATATAACTTCTTGGGTGAAGGGAGTTCCATCTTTATCTTTGAGATAATTTCAGTGATAACTAATGTTTTTAAATAGAAACCTATATTTTTGGGCAAATCAAATATAGTCACTATTGAATACATTTTATACAAATCATTTTTTACTTTTATTTCTAGTTTTAAATTTTTTTGTTTACAATTTTAGTTTTCTGCAAAAATTAATATATTTTCCCTAGAAAAACAAAATTACGATATGTATAATACATAATGTATTTACAACATATTAAAACGCTTATATTTATAATATATATTTATTTTGGTGTCCAATAACAGAACAGTATTCATAACAAAAACTTTGAATAAATAATACAAAAGTTTAAATTAAAATATTTGACGTTCCTGTTATTTTGCCAATTACTGCCTCAGAGGGCTCTGCAGTAAATAAGCTTATTAAAACTTATTAAAACAACAGAACTTGATGATTTGAACTAATTATTCTTATTAGTTAACCTTCATTTTCTTTTTGCTTTTGATTTTCTTCCCCTTTGTTTCTTTAACATCTAATTTGTCTGTATGCTCATGCATTCGTTTTTCTCCGCTAAAAATAAGAATAGTTTATTCATTTATAGAAGTTGAAGGCGAACTAAAAGTAGTATTTTAGATTTTAAATTTAGGGAACATCAATACTAACCTTTTGACAGAAACCAGGTTTAAACTCTTTCCATTAAGGGCTTTGTTCCAATCACCCTCTGATCCTTTAATTGCAAATTGTGTCAAATTCTCATTCTTTAATTTTTCCAACTCTTTTTTTTGTTTCTTTTGTAGCTCCTAAAAATTTAAAAGTAAATATTTGATAATTATTAATTGTTGTAAGTTTACCTTTGCTGCTTCCTCCAATTCATCGTTCATACTTTGAGCGACGGGATTTAACTTAACATCTTGTTGTGGAAGCAAAGTTTTTTCAACATCTTTTTCTAAAATGGAATTTAAATATTGAACCGTTTTTCTTATTAAACGATTAAAAAGTCCCAAAAGTTGGTTTGATGGTAAATCTAAATTTTTTGATATTTCCTCAACTGTTTTGTGCTGTAAACCCATTCCCAACAAAATTGCCTGAAATTAATACATTATATTAGGCTTTGGACAATAATTATGACCAGTGTGTGCTACAATTGTAGTGCTTTGAATCATCACGTAAAATCTGAGACTCACTGAATATCTGTAACTTTTATTAGTTCAAGGGACAAGTCCATTTTAATTACAACTTAAAGATAACAGGTTTCACAAAGAACTTTTTTCTACAGATTTTTTTTTTTTGATTGTGTGGATTATAAGGTAAAGTTGGTCAAAATTGTCTAACTTACCGATTGTACTGCTGACATTGTAATGTTTCCCATTTGTTCAAGAAAGTATATTTTTGCTATTGTTGGTAATAAATCTATGATTAAGTGGTAGTCAACTAAATTATTGCTGTACATTTCAAGTCTTTTCACATCATAACTGGTAAAATAAATATCCAATTCATTTCTTGTCAAAACTACAAACAAAAAAATGCACTACCATTTAAGTAAATGAAAAAAAAACTCACCTCTGGAGTTGACTTTTAATGATTTATTGGATAAAACGCCTAAAGATAAAGATGGTGCAAAAATTCGAAATTGATATGATAGTAGAGATATAAACCTTCTTCTAAAATCAATCCAATAAGACTTGAGCCAAGCACCATCTCCTTTACCTTCATCACAGTTTAATAAATTTATCATAATACAAGAATGTTCACCAGTCAAATCATTTGAAGTTTGTCTAAGATAAACTGGAGCATATCCTGCCTTTTTCCAAAATTTCAAAAGAGGTTCTGTTAAACCAAATGAAACCCCCAAATAATTTAATTTTTCTGGTGTTCGTTCATTTAATTTTAAAAGTAGAGGAGGTAAAGTTTTTCTGGGCTCTATACATTCTTCCAAAAGTCCCACTTCATCTTGCACCTTCTCAATTTCATCTAAAGCTGTATCTAAGTCTTCATCAAGATTGGTCATTTTAAATTCATAATAGTCTCTTAAAAGATTTAACGCTCTTGCACCATAACCCATCTAAAATATTTATTTATAACAATTTATAATGGAAATAACTTTTTTATCTTACGCTCTGATAATCAGGATGTGTTGCTATTCTTACAATTCTAGCTCCAGCAAGACTTGGGAAATCAGCATCTTGATACTGCTGACCTATAGTCCATGGGATTAAATCCCCAGCAGCTCTTTTTCCTCTCGAATACCCATCCAAAGCAGATGTTTTTGATATTTCACCTTCTAAACAAACTTGTACTACCACTAAAATTTCAGGTAGACTTTTTCTATTAGGATCAACAGGTCCCAACAAGCAAAATAAATGGTGAGCTGGTGCGTCTGACATCATTTGAAGATCATTTGGAGAGTTCTTAAAACCAAATGTATAGATACAATTTTATTTAAATTTTTTTTTATAAGTTTACCTTGTAATGTGATGCAACATACAAGGACACCAGTCTTTGTAAGAATTCCTCAGATGCCCTGTGATAAGAAAATAATGTATCTCTGTTTATATAATATAAATCGCAATTTTCTGGTGGCGGGCAGCCGGTTAATAAAGGTTGTACTGAAGTAGCATCTAAACACAATAATTTAGTCAACCATGCTTCTACATCATCACCTGGTTTATAACGGATTGACTCTTCTAATGTTACCTAAAGATTAATTGATTTAAATACAGTGAATATATAAAAAAAATCAGAATTTACTTCATGCAATGTTCTACCCGTAGCAGCTCCTGAATCCTTTTTATTTTGTAGGTTAGCATTTGCTCCAATTGGAGCTGCTTGATTCCTTAATTGTTGGACCAATTTTAAGGACAGTGAACGTCCAGTTCCTTCATAGCCATTAATTGTAGAAGCCAAAAAAACCAAGTAAGGTCCCAACATAGCTTTAACATAAGGAAGAGGAATTGCCGCGGCTTCATCAATCACAACTAGCTCAGCTTGGGCCAAACGATGAGCATCACTTGGATGAATATACTAAAATATTTACAATTTAATAAAATTAAAATGATTACAAAAATAAATAAACTTACTTGAATTGTTTGTCTATGATCCCGAAAAATATTTACTTTAACAATTGCATTGTTAAATTCAGGATTTCTGCTTTGTTCCAAACCATAATCAATATGTTCTTGGTATTCCAAAGCATCGAAACCTTTAAAAACGAATTCAAAAAATGTATTTAAATTTTCAGGACTGGGACTTGTTACAAAAATGTTACTGTAACCAAATGCTACTGCTGCTGCCACTGATAAACCAAGCGCTGCTGATTTTCCTCTACCTCTACTTGCTGTGAGAGATACAGTGGATCTCAGTGTTTTTTCCGAAATTGCTTCAATGAACTTAAGTAGAGCCTTTCCTTGATCTAAGGTTTTGCAACAATTTACCAAACAACCGACTGGTTGTGTATCTTTTAAATTTTCTTTTAGTTCATTCAATTCAATATCATTTTCTGATAGACTTTCTTCTCTATCAACTGGGGCTACATGCAAATTATGAGATGAAACAGGCAATACTGACAGTTGATCGTCAACAACAAGACATCTTTTACAAGAAGCCAAACTTAAAAGGAATCTTTCGTTAAATCTACAAGTTACATTTTGATGAGCTTCAGTTCTAAATCTTTGATGCACATCCATAGTTAGTGTATAAAGTTGCTTCAAAGATGTAATTGAACGCAACAATAAAACAACTATTCCTCCACCCTCAACTGTTTCTATAGTTCTTGCCAGTAAATTTGGCGTCAACGCTTCAAAATCTTGCAAAACACACATTCCTAAAAATAGTGTTAAAGTAGTACTCTACCAATTACAAGAATTTATATAATTACCATAGGTATTTCCTAAAATTTTATGAGTTTCCGAGTAGTAACAGTATCGAATCTTGGTGCTTGACAAAAATAATTCAAATGGATCATCTTCATTAATGTTAAGTTTACCAGTTTGGATTTTTCGCTGAAGATGTTTCATGCGTTTTTTTCTATGACTGCTGAAGCCTAGTTCTTTTTTATAACACCATAATATTGAACGACGTGCTTTAACTTCTGCTTTTGTCAACATGTGATGAAGAATTACAACCTACAAATACCAAATTAAAACAATAACACCTATTAACAATTAAAAAAATAATTTCTATTTGTGGATGAAATAAAAATATTACAAAATCTACAAATAGTTTAAATAAATAAACCCACTGTACCTAAAAATTTAAAGTTATCTCTGCATTCAAGTACCCATTTAAGGTTATTACAAACAAGATTACTTTAGAAGGGGTGCAAAATTACAATTAGAACAGGGCGCAAATATGAAAAAAATATTGACTGAATTAAACGCTATTCCACAGAATTGCATTATAAGCGTAGCCACAGTATAGGCAACTACCAATAGCGGTAGCAGTAGTGGTAGTTATTTATACTGTGGCGTAGAGTGGCATAGGTAAAAATTTAGGGTCTTTAAGCAAGGGCTACCCAGGGTGTCTAACAAATTTAAAATGATAAATTCCCTGACCTTTCCAGGTATTCCAGACATTTTGGTTGAAATTCACTATAGGGTGTGGGCGTATCCAAGCGCGAGAATCGTATCTTGGCGACAAGTATTTAAAATATTAACTGTCAGCCATAGCTGTCATCAGCTGTCAGCAATTATCAGTATTCGTTCAGACTCAAACAGTCGCATAAATTAAATTTGTAAAATAATAATGGAAAATATTAAAATAACAGCCAAATTTTTGTATGGGCTAGAGGAGTTTTAGTGTTTCTTTTGATGGCGAATAGGCGATGGTCAGTTTTAGTTTAAATAATAATTATAACTTCAAGAGGGTTATTATTCCTTTCTCCTTCATTGTTTTGAGATTTGATGGTAGGCACTAAACCATGGTAACGAAAAACATTTTTGAATAAAACACGCCCACACCCTATAGTGAATTTTTACCTTTTTTTTAAATTCCAGGTTGATGTTTCATCAAATACGAGTTAAAGAAAAAAATTAGCCACACAATTAAATACCTAACTTAACCTAGAATGTACATGAACACACCACGTCAGGCAAATCGGTGGTAAAATCATAAAAAAGAAATGAAAAATAAACGTAATATTAAGACCGATGTTAAGTTTCCAGGTTTAAAAAATTCACTGAAATTTCTCTGATTTTTCAAAAGCCCTGAACAAACCAGGTTTTCCTGGCTTTCCAGCTCATTAGACACTATGACTACCGCATGGCAACCCCTGGTGGGTTACAAATATTAGGTGTATTTTCAATATACTATCTACGCTGCTGTAACATAGATTAATATTTAAACGAGGAACATATTTCAAATTTTTAGGACCAAAATTATCTTTCTCTTCTCCTTTATCACATGCAAAACTTAAAAATTACAAAATAAACATTAAAGAGTGCTAGAAATACCTGATCTCTTCCTTTCTCACCAACAATAACAAACAAAGTTCTATTTCCAAGTTTAACGCCGTTTTCTATCAGCACCCTTAACCTATTATCTATTTTCTTTTGAACCATTTTAAGAAATGTATATTTTGCACTTCCTCAAAAAAGTATTGTTGAAATTATACCATCAGGTATTTATCTTTCAGTCGCAAGGGCAAAAAAGGCAAAAACACGTTCTAAAAATTGTTGGTTATGTTGCGTTCGCCACAGGCCACAGAATGCCACAGATTGACGAAGCTATAGAATGTTACGAATGCTATAGAATAGTGGTTGGTAATGTGGTTGGTAATGATTTTTATATCATAGAGAATCATAGAGACAATTACATACTTAAATTTTTTAATTAATTAACAGTTATTTGTTATTTCTAACATCCTTATTGGCCGAAAATTTATCCTGGTATTCGAAAAGATATATCCATTCATATTTTTTACCGTTTTGAATTGATAGTTTTATACCTTTTATACAGGGTGAGTCAGACCACCGGTAACAGCCTTTTATCATGAAAACACTTTGTCGCACATAGATGGAATAAAAATTTTAATTACCAAAGTGAACTCAAAGAATCCATTGGTGCACTTATTATTTTCCGGAACAAACCGGAAGTGCCCGGAACCGGAGGCAACTTTGATTTTTTAAATGGCAACATAGGTCGAGTATGGTATCGTTTGAAAGGTCTTTTAAAAAGAAACAACTTTTATTAAAATATTTTTTTAATGTCTTGCATAATTAACAATTTAAACAACGAAATAACATAAGCAAACTAGTGAGAAATTGTTTCTTAAATTATGGAAAAATTAAAACACTACCATCATCCTTAATATGGGTAAGGGTAGAGGCAATTATGTATTTTAAATGGAAACTTATAACTTTTGCATTTTTCGTTTCGCTTGTTAAAAATAATCAACCTTTTTAGATTATGTATTTTCCTTAATTCAAAAAATAAAAAAAAAGTTGATTTTTAACGAATAAAGCGATAATAACTGCAAAAAAGAGTTTCTATTTAAAACAATCTCTCTTGCCCATTTGCCGATGATGGTAACGATTTAATTTTTCCCTTTAAGAGACCAATGGTCACTTGTTTGCATATTTTTTTCGTTTAATTTGTTAATTATGCAAGATATTGCATAAATATTTTAATAAAAGTTGTTTCTTTTTAAAAGACCTTTTAAAAGATACCATATTCGACCTATGTTGCCATTTGAAACTTCCGATTTCGGATTGTTCCGGAAAATAATAAGTGCCCCGAGGAATCCATACTTTATTATTGAGCATAAACTCAGCTTAAAAGTATCTCCAAGCGTACCCTTCCGGTAGTAAAAATTCGTAATTAATCAAAGGTTTTACTGAATTTCTCGGTCACACTATACAGGGTGAGTCAGACCACCCGTAACAGCCCTTTATCCCGAAGACAGTTTGTCGCACATAGATAAAATAAAAATTTTAATTACCAACGTGAACCCAATAAATCCATTTTGGTGCATTTATTATTTTCCGGAACAAACCGGAAGTGCCCGGAATCGGAAGTTACTTTGAAATTTCAAATGGCAACAGAGGTCGAGTATGGTATCGTTTGAAAGGTCTTCTAAAAAGAAACAACTTTTATTAAAATATTTTTTTAATATCTTGCATAAATAACCAATTAAACGAAAAAACATAAGCAAACAAGTGGAAAATGGTTTCTTAAATTTTGGAAAAATTAAAACACTACCATCATCCTGAGTTTATGCTCAACTAACAATTAAGGTGAGTTTATGCTCAACTAAAGGTGAGTTTAAGCTCAACTAACAACTAACCACTAACAATTAAGAAGATAAATGCCTTTAATTGCATTTGACTGTTTATACTGCCACTAACAACTAACCATTAAGGTTTAACAATTTTTAGATTCCGCCCGCCCTCTGGTGGCAAAATATGAAGTCCGATATTTGGTACTTACTTTTTTGATTTAACGCATTCGTACATGTTTTTGAGATTTGTGGAAGCTGTAAATAATAAATCTATTTGTGTTTTGTTGAATATGTAGTTATAAGGTACAAGAATGCATTTAAAACATAATTTTTGACATTGACAAGTACCGAATATCCGCCATCTATACGTAGTCATTACGTCGTTAAAATTCCCAATCTCGCAAGTGTCATACGGTCTTTACTATAAACGTACCCTAAGTGGAACGACTTGACGGTTGTTGGCGGCGGCGTTGTGTGTCTTTAGTGGAACGCACTGTGTCATTCCAAGTAAAAACAAAAACAATTTGCAAGAATTTCGTGAATTTCTAAATTTTGAAACACAAAAGTAAGTTTTTATTTTAATTTATAAAAAGATAAAAATTTAATTTTATGAAAATTCTGTTTTTGTTTCAATTTTGAAAAAAAATTCTTTGACAAGTTACTAATTTAGGTTATGTTTATGGTTTCTGCAACAGTACATAGGTTAAGTACATCTTAAGTAAGATAAGTGGCTTGAATTTTACAAGTCACTGAATGAATGTTGAACTAATTAAAAGTATTAAAAATAGTTAGAACTTAGAACGCAATTCACAAAGTTAAATCAACATGACCAGCGAATTAGTTAATCCTTCTAATCCAAAAGAAGCCAGTTCAATATATGATTTTTGTGCAAAAGATATAAAGGGGGATGTGGTTTCGCTTGAAAAGTATAAAGGTCACGCTTGTATCATTGTGAATGTAGCATCCCAATGTGGATATACTAAAAATAATTATGCCGAACTTGTTGATCTGTATAATGAATATGCCGAAACCAAAGGATTAAGAATTCTGGGGTTCCCTTGCAACCAGTTTGCAAGTGAAGAGCCAGGTACAAACGAAGAAATTTGCAGTTTTGTTGCTACGAAAAATGTGAAATTTGATATGTTTGAAAAGATTTCTGTTAATGGAAGCGATGCACAT
Organism: Stenus bimaculatus; assembly: GCA_963971135.1. Lineage (NCBI taxonomy): Eukaryota > Metazoa > Arthropoda > Insecta > Coleoptera > Staphylinidae > Stenus > Stenus bimaculatus. The sequence goes on along the minus strand of OZ020180.1, from coordinate 62,671,162 downwards.
CCATTGTTTGTATATTTGAAGCAAAAGCAAGGAGGGACTTTGGGGGATTTCATTAAGTGGAATTTTACCAAGTTTATTATTGATAAAAATGGCCAGCCTGTTGAACGACATGGGCCTAGCACAAATCCTAAAGATTTGATTAAAAATCTTGAAAAATATTTTTAATTTGCTTTTATTATTTGTATTTTATTCAAACTGATTCTGAACCATAAGTGACGAATCTTACCTTAAATTGAGGAACAAACTTAATTTCGTAAAAATTTCAAAACATAATACCTATACAGAAGTTTTTAATTTATTGCGATATGAATAGAATTCCTAATAAGATAATAAAATTAATAGATTTCAGTGTGATTGCCAAGGAGGTGAATAAATATGAAAACTGAATATTTTTTTATATCTTTTAGGAATTGCTAGTATAGATTTAGATTATGTTTGAATAAAAATATATTTTAGGTATTTAGTAAGTAATTTGATGTTTATTAAAAAGAAGGTTGTACCCATAAAATGATGTATAATGTATTATAAATTGTTAATAAAAAATAACTGTATTTAAATTTTACACCAATCTGTTAATAAAATTTTTCAATTCTAAATAATAGAAAATAATTATCATTAAATAAAACATGTCCTAAAATATGATTACCATACATATAAATTTTAAAACACATCATTTGATTTTTAATGACTATTCAACTCACAAGTGATTATTTTTTGTGACAACAAAAACATCAAAAATATCAGTGACTATTCAACTCACAAGTGATTATTTTTGTGACAAGTAAAACGTCAAAAATATCAGCGATTATTTCATGACGTTTATGTCAAACTTCAATAAGTTTGAAGTTGGTTGTCAAATTTTGCATAAGAAAGTGAAAAATGTTCATTAAATAGTCCCTTAAATAGCACTCTTGTGCAAATTACAAGTCGAATATTTTTCATACATTACCACTCATGTCATTTGGGGTTAAAAATTCCCCTCCTGCTTCGCAGTCAGGGAATTAAATCTTAACCCCAAATGACATTCGTGATAATGACAGTGAAAAATATTCGACTTAAATTTGACCACTCGTGATATTACATATGATTATTTTGTGACGTTAATGTCAAATTTCAATAAGTTTGAAGTTGGCTGTCTAATTTTACACAAAAAAGTGAAAAATGTTTGTTTAATAGTCCCCTAAATATGCACTCTTGTTCAAATTATAAACTTAACCCCAAATGACATTCGTGGTAATGACAGTGAAAAATATTTGACTTAAATCTGACCACATAATTATTTTAAATTGATCTCAAATTGCTCCAGACTCTTAAATCATTAGATTTAAATCTTAGATCATTAAGTTAAACCTATTATTACAAAAAATGAAATCATTTAGCTTCAAAGATAGTTTCTAGTAATTTTGCCATTAAGGCTTTACATGTCGAGTAAAAACGAGTTGTCCAGGATTTAGTAATGTTTATTCAAAATCCCAGTAATTCATAACAATGTTATTTTAATACAACAGTTGTTAAAAATTCAATATTTTTTAATAAATCATAAAATAAAATGTCCAAAGCATGGAATTTGATAAGTGCTTAAGCCTGGTTTACATAGGTCGAGTAAACGGGGGAGTAAGTGGGCAAGTTCAAAAGCCGAGATACACTCGACCAAAATAAACAGTAAGTTGAGTAAAAAAACGCCCTTTTTACTCACCCTACTGTTTATATTAGTCGAATATATCTCGGTTTCTGAACTCGCCCTCCTACTCGCCCACTTACTTGACCAATGTAAATTAGGCTTTACTCCCAAATTCATCCCATACTGCAATACTTTTAGAAAATTTGAAATTTGTTCTTTTAAGATTAATATCTTTAATTCCCTAGAATTGAAGTTTTGCTCTTTACTGAACACCCTGGATACAGGGTGACGGATTTTCAAGGCTTAACATTGGTATCTTCTTTTCAATTTTCTACAATCAAATAAACGACACAGAAATCGTTTGATTTTAGAATACAATTTATTAATATAAAAATGCTAGTGCACTTTCGGCCCTGTGGCCATCTTCAGGCTTCTAATATCATGAATAATTTTCAAAATTATTAATTTGATTGTAATACATAAAAGGATTACATACACCATGGATAATAATATATCACTATAAGTAATTTTCTATTGGCATCAATGAAATGATGACATTTCAAAAACTAAAATTGACCTGTCCTAGCGATTTCTCCAAAAAAATTAAATACGGCAGTTACAAATTTTGTTCCAAACTTTATCATCACCCTGTATATCGCATCGTGAATAATAGCTTTTACATCTCTTTTACGACTTTTGACAATCGACTCATCTCACATACGGAAATATGTTGACTACTTTCAATACTAACGAGCACCTCTTTCCTCACTTATTTTAATGCTCTTTAAATAGATATTAATAGGAAAGCCGGAGACTTTAATACTTTTGATGTGGATTCCTCTTAAAAATATAAAAGTAGGAGAAAGGCTATTAATTGAGTGGGTTCCTGAGGTGGGCAAAATAAATTTTTTAAGTATTTGAAATACTTCATCCAAAATACTTACATTTTGTAATTAAAATACTTTATTTCAAATAAAAAGGGTGACTGGAAGGTAGGTCACGGAAGCTATATAGTTCCACTGCCGACTTTGAAGAAGAAGAAACAAAAAGGATGGTTTAAGGAATTAGCAATAACAGTAATATTTTTAATGTTAGATAATATTATTTTATTATAAAACTAAAAAGCATTCATTACAATTAGAATTTATAAAAGAATCTGAATCTTTAATTTAAAAAAATGTTCCATCTAAAATTAATGGTAGTGTATTGTATTTATCACTAGATGTGGACGTTTCATGTTCACTTCCAAAATTTATTATAGGTATAAGTAATTAATAATTAAAAGCATTGTAATAAAAGTACACGATCACATCACGATAGACATGCGTTCAGGGGCCGTGTCCTCATTTCAGAGGATAAAAGGAAAAAAGGCGTGGTCCAGCAAAATACTCGTTGCTTATTGGTTGTTTTAGAAAATTTCTATAGAAACACACTTTTTTCCTATATTATATTTTATTCCCGAGATTAGGATAGGGGTCCTGACCACTCACAAATAATAAATAAATTAATGTTGTGAAAATTAAATAAAAAGATTCCTTTATCAAACTTTATTATATAAAATCTTTAAAATAGCGTTACATGTTTCGCCAAGTCACTGGCTTCATCAGAAGCTAAAGATTGCATAAATTAATTAAAATAAAGATTTCCAACACAAAACAATAAAATAATCAAATAATTAAAAAATAAAGCAACCAGTAAAAAGATGTAAATATGTCTGTAGATTCTTAAGTGTGAACTTTTCAGCTACAGTTTTTTGATATTTATTGATTTATAACAATAAAATCAGTACTTTTACCTTTATATGCGTTTTTCTCACAACTACATTTTTCAAATTTGTTCTAACTCGAAAACTTTTTTTTGTACTTAATTCTCTATACAATGAACCCCCAGTTTTTTGATTGCGTAAGAATTGTAATTTTGGCAAGCCAAGAATCATTAGATTTTTGAGCGAAATTTAGAATTTTTTTCAAAACTCTGCCATCTTCTTAAATTAAAATATTTTTTTTCTATTTTGGCTCATTGTATAAGAAATATCTTCCAGTTTAACGTCTTTTTTTATTTTTTGATATCAGGCATTGTGAAGCCCGTAATCACTGCACCAGTGGGGCAACTTATTTTTTAGGTCGCTGGAGAGATACTTAATAACTATGAGAATATTAAAGATTTTTATTTGAAGTTTTTTTTACGTTTACTACTAAAATGTATAAATATAGCCTAAAAATTTCAAAAAAATCGCAATAGTTTTCTTTTAAAAAATTCCCGAAAATTACCTTCTTTTTGGACGGTCACACTAGTGGTGCCCCTTAAATTAAAATAACTTGACAAAATTAATTTGTAAAATATGACACAATAATTTTGTCAAATCCAAATCTTCGCAAGATTTTATTTTAATAAATAAATTATTTATTTAGAATAATAATATTCATCTTGCATTTTCCTACTCTCAAAACATGCGCGCTGTGTCTGAATTCGAATTTTTCAACCAGGTGTCCAAAGAATTAAAGATTCAATATAATAGATTGGATGAAAATGTATAATACAAAAGTTTGATTTTAAAAACTTAAAAAGTAATTGAAATACAATTTGGTACTTGAAAATACAAAATAATTTTTAAGAAAGTGTTTCAAATACAAAATACTAAAAGTATATCAAATACTATTTCAATTACTTTTATTTCAAATACCACCCACCTCTGGTGGGTTCGTAAGAATAAATGGAATTAGGTACCTAATACATTTACATTATGTGTTAATCAATGTTAATATTTTAAATTAACACTTACAAACTATTTACTTAAAGTAAAATTAAACATCATAAAATTACATAAATAAAAATTAGACAAGTAAAATAGGTTGCTTATAAACTTGTCAACAAGAAATCCAAAAATGCTACTCCCTTCGTCCGGAAATATTGTATACATTTTGATTTATTTTTTTATGAAATATAAGAAATCTGTAGTATAACAAAGAATAATACAAAAATTACCGAAAAAGAACTTTTAGTGTGTGATTGGGCTAAAATGCATTTCAACATTTATTAAAGAAAATATACAAAACTTTGAAGTACAAATGATCAAATGTAAAATAAAAAATTTGATGTTAGATCATTTTAAATCTAAATTTACCAAATTGAATGCAACCAAAAATTAAATAAGTTATCACGACTGAGACTCGTTATTTCTACGTTTGGGAAAAATTATATACCACGAGTCTGGCTCGTTATTCTGTCCCAATGGGTTAAGAGCAATCATCCTGGTACATTTTTAGACGTTTGCTTGCATAGTCTTGAACGGTTTATTTTTTAATAATTTTTCATTTTCTTTTTTTTTATAATATAATACATTCATCAACCTTTTGATCGGACAGACTAATATTTTAAAAAAATTAAAATTATCTATTAGATATGTTTCATCAAAAAGTGTTAATTTTACACATAATATAAGAGTGAATTGCGAGAGTATAAATCAAAATATATTATGAAAAAAGAAAATGAAAACATATTAAAAAATAACGCTTCCAGGACTACGCAAGCAAACTAAGTTTTTCTTTCGGCTTGGAGCTATTTCAGCGCTCCTGCATAGAGTGTGGGGGTGTGCCTTAGTGGAATAGTGGCCAATGAATTACTTTTACTATAAGAATATTGAAATTTGAATGTAAATAATTAATTTTTGTGATTTGCGATTCTTATGACAAAAGAAGGATTGGTCTTAAGAGGAAACACTACAACGAGCATGTCAATATACAGGTCATTTTTGATAGCTTTTTTTTGTGAGGAACGAAACACATTATTGTAAAATGGATTTAAGAGGTTTATAACATATTTCATTAGGTACAAAATAAATGGTTAGTTATTAAAAATAATTTTAAAATGACGGAAGTATGGCACTAGTCCTGATGCGGCTCTTTTTTTAAACATTATCTTAAACTACATCATATTCTCTATGGAAGTACACATGTGCTAAAGAAAAAATACGGTGTTTTGGCAAAGTTATTAACATTTGAAAAAAATTGTTTTTTATGACAAAATTCACTAATAACATGTTAATAACAAAAGCATATATCTTGGTAATCTGGTGTAGAAATTAATTAAAAATTTTCAGTTGAAATTTGGAACCATCTTGATGAAATTTGCTCGAATTATGCTGTTAGCATAGCACAGCACAAAATTCTTTTTCAATTTTCAACTTTTTATTTTTATGGGAGGCAATATTTTCTTCGTATTTAACCAACTTCAAATCTCCTCAAATAAACAAGATCCCAATTCACAAAGTTGAGCCATCCGTCACCCTGTAGGTATACCATTTATGGTTTAATTAATATATTATTTAAACAAAAAAATTCTTAAAAAAATATTTTTATTATTTATGAAATTTTGGAGGCATTAACATTTCTTCTACTAGGAAAATATTTTTATAGACCAGATTATTTGGTGTATACCTAAATGTTTTAAGAAAAAACAATTTTTTATCTACTTATATTTACATGTTATCAAGTAGGTACAAAATTATAATAATACTAAATAAAATACATTGTTTTAGGTCGTTCAGATTCACCAAAGGATAGAAACCCTTGTACTTCTAGAAGCAGCTATAGAGGAAATGTATCTAGAATACACTAGTCTACATGATAAAAGAGTTACTAACTAATAACCAAAAGAAATCACAGTTGTGGAATAATAACTACATAATAGTTTCTGTAAAACTTAACAATGGAAAGAGGTCACTTAAATTTTCATCCAATAATAAGTTCAATTCAAAAAATTGCTTTATATGAAACAAAATCGGTAAGAAAAATAATAAATCTTAGTTTACAGTGAATTACCCATGACAAATTTAAACCCAATTTTAACTTCTGAAATATTTTAACCTTTTGTGAAACCACCTTTGTATGTATATGATATATAAAAACTATTGGCCAATTCTAAAACTACTTAAGACCTAGATAAATACAAATATAAATATATTTCATGCAACTTATTAACTAGATTTCTAAGCTTTTAAATTTGAAATTGGGTTGATATGCATTTTTGTACCAATTTTTTTATTCCCTTTTCTTGTATATATAAAAATGTGCTTATAATTGACTATAATTTTTGTCTTTGTGTAGGAAACGAAACAATTATACGGCACCAACAATATGAGTACCAACTTCGTAAAAATTCAGCACATTTTATTTTATTGCCTTCTTTTATTTATAAAAATCATTAAAATAGTAAAAAGCAGGTAACTTTTTGATGTTCCTGTATAATTGTTTAGTTTACCTTACAAAGAAAAAATCTAACAACTGAATTTTATTGAAATTTCATAACTGTTCTCTAATTATTCATACCTTTTGCTAAAGCTGCAAAACATTTTATTCTAAGGTCTAAAGCATTTTTTGCATAGGAGTGTAATAATTATAATAATCATTCAATTTTGTGGCGGAAAAAATATGGAAACTTTACAAATACTTAAAAATATTAGTTAGTATAATATCATGTTCAAATATGTCTTTGGAGTTTAAAATAGAATTATTATGAATAAATATACTCATGATGCATGATGGTGATAAAATTATCTAAAAACTAAAATAAGCGACAATAACTTCATCAATAATATAAACACCTGAGAAAAAGTATGGAAACTTCAATTTTCCTTTAAATATGAAGATATTTTGTTGCTTATCCTTTTGCATCCAATAATATATAATACTGGGTAGAATGCTTTAGATCGTTATCCTGCTGAAATCTTTACTTCAGTAGTATTTCTTCTGAGGAAAATGGTAAAATTTGGTTTTCTAAAATGTTATATGATCCATTTTGGCCTCTGCTTGTGTAATTGGCACAACTCAAGATGCTAGAAAGTGCACCGCAGGCGAAAATTGTCAAGTTCAAGCATTTTTCTAACACTTTAAGAACTCAACTCGGTATTGCCATCTTAGAAAATTACTTGTGTACTCGATGAATATTTTTTTTTTAAATATCTGAAAGTTCAAAAATTTATTAATAAAAGAAGACACAAAAGCGACTCAAAAATACACAAAACGCACTAGAAATAGATGGATTTAAGCGAGCTGACAGATAATAAGACTTCAAACTTTTGATGAGAACGCATCTGCCATGCTTAAATTAAAAATTAGTTTTTTTTTTGGATTTTAACAATCGGTTCACCTGAACTGACAACATTTTAAGAAACGGTTCTACCAAATCAGTACAAACCGGCAGAATTCCACAACTGGGTATTTTGCTATAATTATTATAAAGCAACTAAAACTTACAAATACGACTGTTTCGAATAACTTAAGTAAAGTAAAGTGATTTAAATAAAAATAAGTTTCCATTCTTTTTTCCATCAAAAATTTGTATGTGACAAAAATAAAGTTTAATCAACACAATTTCACAAAAATATTATTTTCATTTAACGTCCATGATTTTTTTAAAATAATATGTCAAATATAAACATACTAAAAAATTCTTAAATAACACTTACTTCTTTTTCAATGTTTGACTCAAAAGTTATCATGCGAAATTTTTCAATAATTATGGTATAATCTCGTGGTCATTCATTAACATGGCTCGAAGTAAATTAATTTATTATTATTTAACTTTTTTTAGAAATTTTATCTGGTTGGTTCAAATAACACTCAAACGCGATTTCGCGTACTTAAGATTGATAGAACTGAACCCAGAGATCTGATAATATATGACGATAAAGTTGAGTACACACAGGAGGAAATCCAGGATTTAATATGTATGATAGATTCTGGAAATAAACATGGGTTTACCAATGTAACTTCAGCTTTTGGAATAGTTGGTAATTACTTAAGCCTTAACCAATATTATACATAAATTAAATGTGTATAATTAAATTTTTTTTACTAGACTCCAAACTATCTCACTAAAAATTTTGTTACACAAGACATTTTATTATGAAAATCTTCATTTTTAGCGGTCGCAAGTTTAATTTTAATTTGAAAAATTATTTTTTAGGGTTTATAAGATTTTTAGAAGGATATTATATAATTTTAGTAACAAAACGTACTAAAGTGGCGGTTATTGGTCATCATACAATATATAAAATTGAAAGTACATCTTCAATATACATTCCACATGACTCTGTTAGATTACTACACCCAGATGAGCCTAGATATTTAAAAATGTTTCAGGCAATTGATTTATCTAGTAATTTTTATTTTAGGTAAAATATTCTTTTTAAAAAAATTATTTATTTTACTAATTTATTATCACTTTCAGTTATAGCTATGATTTAACACATACCCTTCAACATAACATGAGTTTTCCAATGCAAATAATCCCTAATGCCGTTGATGAAAATGATGTTGAACAAAACTCTGAAGTTTTAACCGATTCAATTTTTCCTGATGTTCCAAATGCAAAAGGTTTAGATTTTGCCATAAGACCAAGACCGAATAGAAAATTTGTGTGGAATAGTCATTTATTGAGTAATGTTGAAAAATTACTGCATCCCGATTGGTTACTTTATATAACACATGGATTTATTGGGCAATCAAATATGAGCATATTTGGACGTGCTATTTATGTAACATTAATTGCAAGACGAAGTTGCAAATATGCAGGAACTAGATTTTTAAAACGAGGGGCAAATTTTCAAGGTGATGTGGCAAATGAAGTTGAAACTGAACAAATGGTTCATGATTCAGGTGTATCTTCCTTAAATGATAGCTTTTTTACGTCGTTTGTTCAAATGAGAGGATCAATTCCAGGACACTGGAGTCAAGACATGGGTAAAATGGTTGCAAAACCAACAATAACCTTAGATCTTAATGATCCTTTCGCCGAAACTGCAGCTGCACATTTTAATGATTTGTTAAAAAGATATGGAGCTCCAATAATAGTTTTAAACCTGGTGAAACAAAGGGAGAAGAAAAGACAGGAACGTTTGCTAAGCGATGAATTTAATACATCGATTAAATATTTAAATCAATTTTTACCTCCTGAACATCAAATACAGTATAAAACATTTGACATGGCTAGAAAAAATAAAAGTAACTCTAACGTTATGGGTTGTTTAGCTGGGATTGCTAGGTCGTCTGTCCTTAAGACAGGTTTTTTTCAGAATCAACCTCACTATTATGGTCAAAACTCACAAACAATAGTAGGTCAAACAAATTTGGGATTAATGGTGAGTAAAATTTTAAATATAAATAATTATAATTTTGTATAAAATTAACTAAAAATACAACATTTTTAAAATCATACCTTTTGTAACAATTTTTTATTTAGACAAATGAAAAAAACTTAAAATGTGCTAAGTTATATTGCTTTTTAGGACACTAGTGAATTATTCAAAGTTTCTTAATCCCATCCTCGCATTTATTCAATTAAGAATAGTTTTCAGAGCAGTGGGTGTATAGTTGACTTTTGAAAAATTTTGGTTAAAATCAAATTTTTAATAGAAAATTCAGCTGTAAACAAATTTAATAATTGAAAAATATTAATCTAGTTTTTAAGAAATTATCAATAACTCCTATTTTTAGTCTCGAAAAAATGGAAACAGAAATAGTCTAAAAAAGTTCCAAAATTCTTCAATTGATTCCAAGTTCTCTCAATACATAAAAGGTACCCTACAAACAGGGATTATAAGAACAAATTGTGTAGATTGTTTGGATAGAACAAACACAGCCCAATTTGCTATTGGTAAATGTGTTTTGGGATATCAATTATGTGCATTGGGAATATTAGAATCACCAAATTTAGATTTTGATACGGATTGCGTAAGAATGCTTGAAAGTTTGTATGAAGATCATGGTGACACATTAGCTTTGCAATATGGTGGATCTCAACTAGTGCACAGGATAAAAACATATCGCAAAACTGCACCTTGGACATCACAAGGTAACGACATTATGCAAACTCTTAGTCGTTACTACAGTAATACTTTTTCGGATGCTGAAAAACAAAACACAATAAATTTGTTTTTGGGTCTATTTATACCTGATGAAAATAAACCTCAAATATGGGAATATACTAGTGACTATTACTTGCACTTTAAACCAGATCTGATGAAATATAGTGCTGGTTTATTAACGCAATGGTGGAATCCAAATGTAGTCAAATGTCTACCATATGCTTATGATGATTTTACTAAAGCTTGCTCAGAAATAATTCAAGTACAAAGTATTCAACTTGAAATGATTGATGCTTATTCTGATTACCATCGCCCTGATCAACTCAGTATATTAAATGAGGTGTTTGCATACAAAATATGTAATTCGATAAGAGATTTTATGCCTAACTGCACTACAAACTACAGTCCATTTACTATTAGAATACGACCTGGACGAAGAAGAGAGGAGAGTACTAGTAAATATGGGAATATTAAAAATCCAAGTCTGACTGGTCAAAGTTCTACCAGCTCAACTACTTCCAGTACAAGGTAACATTAATATTTTAATCTGGGTATTTATTTAATCACTATTTCACAATTTTATTCACCAATATTCAAGATAAGATCTTATAAATGTCATTTTGTAAAAATTAGGCATTTAAAAATTGGTCAAATAAAAGTTTTTTATATCCATTTTTCGAAACTATCTGATTTTTTTCTGGTAAAGCCGATTATTTAGTACAAATTTCTCTTGCTACTACTTATAGTATCGGTTTGGGTAAAAAATTTGAATGAAAAATTTTGGTAAATCACAAAATATTTTAGAACTATGGTAGGTACTGATCGGATCGTAATGGTAGATTGCACCTAAACTTGGCAGGATCTTTTTAAGTTTTACTCAAGTACAAAAAAACGCATTTTTAAGCATTAAAATTTTTTCTTGATTTAAAATTTTGTGTAAAATTATCAAAAGACCAACAAAAACAAAACCCCAAAATGTAGGTTTTTATGTCAAAGAAATCTTGTTAGTTTTCAACAAAACATACTTTTGCATTTGATCCTGCTATTGTTATATTTGGCTAATCCAAAGCTTTTACTTAAAGCTTCAGCCACTATCCTATTTTTCTTAGAACGCAATTTTGTAGATCCTTAGTGATAAGCACTGTCTTAATTAAATAAAGTAATTTTTCTGTATATTAGTACTGATTCTAGTGAATGCAGTGATTCTACGGATGAAGAAAATAGTTTAATTACAAATGAATCTGCTATGACTCAATCCAAAGAAAGCAATGGTATGTCTCACCTAAAATTTCATGCCTTATTTCCATCAATGGAACAAATTTATGGAACTGAACTAAAATGTCCACCAAAAAACGATCTAATTTTGTATAAAAAGTAAGACATTTTATATTGCAATAATAAACATGTACATTATAAAAAAATCTTTCAGGTATGTGATGTGTAATAAGAAAGCAAATGGTACATTAAAAGAGAATGTATTCTTATTATTAGATAAGATGCAAAAGGTTTCAAATTTTCCACCCGATACAAGCATTAGCGTAAAACCGCCAGTGGTTAAAATTGAATCCATAAAGACTTATGAAAAATATATTGAAACCGGTATTCAGGGTGGATTTATGCCATCTAAGAAAGATATGAATATTTATAATAAGTATATAACTTTATGTAAGTAATTATTATAAATTATATAAAAATAAATTATGAAATTTACAATTTACCTAATTTTTATGTTTGTGATATATTTTGTTAATTTGTAAATAAATATTTATTAACTTGTTAAATTGAATAAATATATTTAAAAATTCAATTAATGCAGTGAAATTTTAATAACATAAAATCCTCTAACTGAAGCGCAATGAAAACACCAAAATTTTTAATTTATCACGATGTGGTGATACCCTTTTGGAAAAAAATGATATCAAATTGTTTCTAAAGTAAAAATACAGTCGAACTTCTATATAACGTTTCATCACGGGAACCTTAAAAAAATTCGTTATATAGAAAATTCGCTATATAGAAGTTTGTAATTTTGATTTAAAAAATTTGTTATTTAATTATAGCTCTTTATTTTACCTAAAAATATGAAAAGGCGTTGTTTTTAATGCGCATGTTTTACAAAAACTAAATTTGCTCCAAGTCGGAGGTATAACTTATAAGTAAACCTTATAAAAAGACTCGACAAATCTCGGAATTTATGTTCATTTCTAAAAATTCTAATTACCTACCTGATTTTCTATTATTCTTTACACTAATCTAATATAAAATTCTCCGAAATTTTTAAAATTAGCCATCCATTGCCTAAATTTAAGAAAGATTCTAATATTTACGTAAAAAAAATTCGTTATACGGAAACTTTAATTCGTTATAAGGAGTAAAAAATACATTAAAAACGCCTTCAAGGTGAAGATTCTCAAAAAAAATTCGTTATATGGAAGTTCAACTGTATATATTTTGAGTTTTAATTTAAGAAGTGGAATTTTTTTTGATTTAACCGAACAAAAATTGTTTTTTTTGCTATACTTTAGTAGACTTGTGGCTATCGCATTTACTGCAATTTTTATTTTTTAGGATATACCAAACAATTATACACAACAAAAAAGTACTTCGTAAAAATTGCCTGTTTTTACTATTTTAATAATTAAGAAAAAACAAAAAGAGGTATTTTCTCTTTATTTAGTACTGCTTATTATACTTATCAGCAGAAAAGAGTTATAAAATCAAAGATTGACCATTAATTTTTTTGTTTTAAGTAATTTTATAATTTTTATATATGTATAAAAAGTTTACAAAAAAGGCAAAATATTCAGGAATTTTAAACTCTATAAAAATATTTAAAACAATAATCGGATGATAAATCCATTTTTACCATTTTCTACTTAGTAGTAGTTGGTACCAACAAAAGTAAATTGATTTTTTAAACCGTCTATTGTCTATTACATCTCGCATATAACAAACCTTACGGATTTTTCTTGTAAGGACTCCGTTAGTTGAAGATACACACAAAGTACATTATATTGTGTACAGTGGTGCAACTACAAATTTCGGGCCCAGAGGCAAGAATCTCTTATTACTATTGGCCCCCCTGAATGGAAAGTGGCCGGAACTATTGGGGGTTACGCATTTTTTTATTGTATGTTGCACCCACATCTACCTCTCAAATTCGTACTCCCCAATCACTCCAAAATTTGAAATAAAAACAAGAAAAGAAACCACATATTTTATTTTATTGTGAATGTATTTTACATGTTCACAATAGATTATTTTCACGACAGAAGAAAAGTACCAGAGCACCTTTGGTATACAAATGCTGTCGGTGAAGGAATTGATTTTTAAATTTCAGAATTACATTAAGGGGGTTCCAACCTTCAACGTTTTTTAACTTTCAAAATATTCACTTTTTTGCTAATATGTATTTCTAGTTTTTATCATTTAACAAATTGCATGGCTCCTAAATTTATGAATAATTTAAATTAGGCGCTGATCACAAATGTCTTTGGGTTCTTCTCAATTTTACAGGAAGCTTGATGAACTTTTTAATCAGGCTATGAAAGCATTTTTTCAAATAAACAAAAACTAGAAATATTAGGAAACCCCCTTAAATAGTCCGTAAATCTACTTAACAAATAAGTAAAACAAATAATTTATTTTATAATTTCTTTTATTAAACTGTTATTTTCATTCAAAAAGAGCATAACCTTCTTCCCCGAACATGTCTTGCAATAAAATATCTACTTCAACTTCTTCTTGGGGCGGAGATTGTTGGTGTGTCCACACTTGGTCTTGCGGCAATTAGTTGCACGAGGATGTAACCTCGCATAACATTTTCGGCAAATCATTTTGTCACAATTGTATTTTTGTGCCAAAATACGAAGAGACGGTTCAATAATACCTCCCCTCAAACGGAGTACCAAGTGAAGCGTAGACTCTTTTTGGATATTGTAGTCGGAAAGTGTGCGACCATCCTCAAGTTGTTTACCAGCGAAAATCAAACGCTGTTGATCTGGAGGAATACCCTCTTTATCTTGAATTTTAGCTTTAACATTTTCGATGGTGTCAGATGGTTCGACCTCAAGGGTGATGGTCTTGCCAGTGAGAGTTTTCACGAAAATTTGCATCTATAACAAAATTAACAAGTTATAATAACTAAAAGCGTAATGAACCTTTTAATTATTAAAAATGAACTTATTGAATGGTACAGGACAAAAATATGAGACTACACCACCATAAAAATTAAGATATTGAATCAGTTACTTATACATCAGTATATTCTTCTAAAATAACTTATATCGAGTAGTTAGTTAACATTAGAAACGGATTAATTAGAGAAGAAAATATTAAATTACTTACATTAAAAACGTGCTCCAACAAACTTCAACTAAAAAGAAATTTGACGTTTCCCAGCAGCGCTTGTTTCAGCAAAATGGCTTCTAGATCCGGTAGTTCACTTTTAGCGGGATATTCAAAAAATGTTAAAAATATAGAGAGGTAAAAAGTAAGATTTTTTAAATAAAACCTAATTATAAAATTGTAGATTGATAATTTAATAATAATAATAAATATAATTAACTGTTTTTTTATTTTAGGTTTTATTTTAAATCTTGCTGCAACCGTGTATGCACTTATGAAATATATTTGCCTAGTATAATTGCATTTTCAATTCAGGGTGTTCAAAATAATTTACTTATGAATTTTTAAAACCACCAACTACGAAATTATTATATTAATATCACATTACCATATTATTATTCATTCAAACTGAAACTAAAAGTAAATGTACATTATAGAGCGTGATTAAAAACAAATTCCTCTCATGAAAATATTATATTATGCAGGGGCGGATGGGCACCTCGGCACCTACCTGGCGGACCGGGAAAAAATATTTATCGGCCCATTTTTGATTTTTCGATATGAATAAAAAAGGATACACAAAGTGCCAGTTTTTTCCCTTAATTTTTTCTTATACGTATAGAAAACTGAATCTTGAAAAAAAATCTTCTAATATATTGAACATCCAATATATTGTCACTATTCGGAACATGTCAAAGAAAATTTAGAGGAGAGTAACAATCTTAAAATGAAGATTGATCTTCAGTTCTTAATTTTTATATAGAAAGTCAATCAGAATCAAGCTAAACGTTTTCAATATTATAGTTTGGAATCACTTTTAGCTAGATTGGTTTTGCAATAAAATCGAAAATCGAAATAATAATTTGAAACGTTTTGCCGGAAATAACATCAACATATTTTTTTTAATGTAACTCCAATGCTTACAATTAGTTCAGACTGAAGGTATTTAAAAAAATTATATTTTTGTGAAAATCATTTTAATTTTTTTGGTAAATTAATTGAAGATTAATTGAAGAGTCAGGCCCGTTATACCTATTAGGTAAGGTGGCCTGACGTCCTACGTCCCGCGGAATTTTAAAAAAGTCCCGCTTTTTATCAAACATTTTTTTTATTCTCATATTTGGTTTTGCTTCTTGATGATAATGTTGTTTTTTAATAACACTACCCCCCGCCGTCGTCTCGGTTTTTTGTCTTGTCCCACCTTAGCAAAATAAAAATCTGGTCACCATACCATTAGAACAAAAGGGCAATATGGCCTATGGTCCGCTTTCAAAAAGGACCCGACGCCCGACCAACAATAAATGTATTTTTTGGTTTGTTTTGAATATAACATTTATTTAAAATCTACACTATCCGAATCAAATGTCGTAAATTTCTAGAAAGAAAGAAAACATTTATTTGTAATTTAAAATTATTTTCAAATAATTGCATTTTGTGAATTTTATACAGGATGATCCAAAAATGAAAAAGTTATTCAATACGTTATTATTTTTCCAAGGGTTCCCAATAAATTACTAAAGAGCTCTTGCACCATTTATGAGACAGCCTGTCCTATTAATAAGTTTTCTTGAAATTTAAGAAAAAATAACATTGATAATCTTAAAATTTGATTTAAATTCAATTAGATTTAAGTAAAATGTAGAACTTTTTAAAGCTTGTGAGAGTTTCACTTAAATTTAAAATAAAATGCATATTTCAAAAATTCATGATATCTCCAATTTAAGTATAAAAAATAATTCAAAGCTCATCACTTTAAATTTCAGGAAATTCTTTCCTTTCTAAAGTGAAACCAAACATAATTTACAAGAAATTCGTAGTTTCTGTTTCAAAAACACTTTATTATTGGAAATTACTTATTCTTTATGAAAAATTAAAAAAATTGGGGCGAATTCTTTTTAGTTTAAATCTCGATTTTGGGTCCGGTTAAAAAAATAAAAATTTATCAATATAAACGATGGCCAGAGAGAAACAGAAAAGAAGCGGTTTTCCAAATAAAAACGGGTACAAATAATATCATTATAACTCTGATCGTTTTTCGAAAAAATCGTTTTAGACGAAACATGTGGGGCCCGTGAAAATATCGTGGTGTAGTGCCCGGTTAACTGATAAGACGGCACTGTGAAGAGTACTTTAGAACTACTTTTTCGAATGCTATTAAGCTTTGAAATTCAAATTACGCAAATCTAATTTTTTGACTTATGGATAGATTCTGTGACAATTAGTACCTTTTGCTTGCTACCTCACGAAATACTTAATAGAAAGAAGCCAGAATCTAGAATCCACATCAGTTGAATAATTTTTGGGACAATAACTAATATATGAAATGAAATATACATAATTAAAGCAGTTTTTGCGATATTATTTTTTTTTTACTTTTTTAAGAAGCATTATTGTAAATATTTTTTTTTAAATTAAGATTTTGATTTCTTTCGGCCACCGCACCGGCCCGACGAGCCTCTAACCCACCGATTTTTTTTGCAATTAAGTTAATTACACTAAATTTTTATCCAAGAGATTTCCTGTAGATTTTATTACTGTCAAGACGTGGAAGGTGGTTATGTTAATCAACAAAATTAAATTAAACATAATTTTGTTTAAATTCAATATAATTAACTTAATTGCAAAATATTTCATTTAAAATAACGAAGTTGGGGCAGTTGGGTCCAACTTCCGGTGTAAATGAGGTTGCATAAAAATACGATTTTCAAATGGGCGCAATTCCGAAAGTATTAATCGTAGACCACACTATGCTAGGTCAATTTAATGGTATTTTTATTGAGAACACGAAAAGGCAAAAATATACTGGGTGTTTCGTTTAAAATAAGGAAGTTGCCATCCACTTCCGGTATAACCGGAAGTTCGACAAAATCAAAAATACCTTTATTAGAAAGTTCGCAATTAGCTTCCTAGGCAGACAAAATTTTCAGAATCAAACATATAACCGTGAATCGTATCTTGGCGACAAGTATTTAAAATATTTACTGTTGACTGCGGTCAGTATGTGGGGGATTTTAGGGTCGCTACATTCGAATTTGACATTTCTTTTAAACAAAATGGCGGATCCAAAATGGCCGAATTTTTTTATTAAAAAATGGTTTATAGTGTTCAAAATCAGTATGTCGGCCATTTTGGATCCGCCATTTTGTTTTTTTAGAAAAAAATGTCAAATTCGAAATTAGTGACCTCAAAAATATGTCTTTACCAATTTTCATAAAAATTGAAAAACAAAAAGTAGTTTGGGTCACGTTTTCGTGCTTTTTTCCCACTGTGCGCCGCGACACACAAAAAGTTTAATAACAAAAAAGGCGCAAATATGCGCAGGTAATTTTTTATAGTGTTATAAGGGAAGGTTTATAGAACACGAAATACCATATTTTAGAGTGGGCTGTACTGGGACTTTTAACTTTTTGCTTTTTGAATTTACATTTTCTGAAGCAGAAATGAAAAAAATGCATATTTTGCATGCTTTATTTCGTTAATAATGCCAAATATATCTAACTAAGTATCTACGACAAAAAAGTTGGAAACTTCATTTTTAGGGTTTTGGCCAGGATTTCGGGCTTTTTTCCCACTGTGCGTCACCTTGGTCACTACCTTCGATGCTGCCCCAGATAGCCCAGTCTAAGCTCAAAAACATGATCTACTTCGAAAAAATTAGAGGAAAGCTGGAAATCGTTTTAATCACTTTATTTTTCATAAAAAGAGAACATATTGAGTTTGCCCCAATTTTCGTGCAATGCTCTATCTGCTGTGTAGAAAAAACCAAGAAATTTTCGGTCATTTTGCAGTTTTTTTAAACTACAGCCAAAATTATGTTTCTGGAGGAAAATACTATTCTTTGCAATTTTAAATAGCGTTAAATTCTTCGTCGATTGAGTACCCAACTTTAAAATTAAAGCGTCAAGAAGTTGGAGAAAACTAAAGTCAAAAATTGCACCCTTGGAGAAACAAACATTTTCTTTCGTATTTACCAATATTTGGCATATGATAACTTTCTAATGAATGTAACAACTTAAAAATGGCCATAATATAAGTTTAATAGCGTTAAATTCTGCATCGATTTAGTACCTAACTTTTAAATGTAAACCTCAAGATGGAGTAATGCACTGGATGCCACCAATCGCATGAAAAGTATCCAAACCATCAATCATGTCTGTTTTCACATTAGCATTATCAAACACAAACTGGTGAAAACTGTTTCTTGGCACATCTGTAGGTTGTTGCATGCAATAATTCGAAGTTATTTACATTCATATATGAGCTGCAAAATCCTAGCGCTGATAGAACATTCAGCAAATCTCGCGAACCATATTTTCTATGCAGAAATGCTCCAAGTCCTATTTGTAGAGGAGACATGAATGATCTTGGCCTTGTAGCCGCGATAATTCCGTGAGCCATTGCTTGGACACGTAAAGCAGTTTTGGCTTCTACCTTTGTCCACGTTTTTATTCCTTCAGGATCTTGGGACAATTATTGTTTGCAGAAGCAGCAAAAGAGATTCAGGAATATCGTCATCAACGTTATCCAAGAAACCATCGGGTTTAGGATAAATTTAGAGATCGAATGCTTTCGATCGAATTTTAGCTTTTACGTAGACCTTCTTCTTGTCTGTTCTGTTTTCTTGAGGCGTACCAGTTGTCTGACAGTATTGAGTACCCAACATTTTTGAAACATCCTATTGTACTT
This sequence comes from Stenus bimaculatus, assembly GCA_963971135.1. Classification (NCBI taxonomy): domain Eukaryota; kingdom Metazoa; phylum Arthropoda; class Insecta; order Coleoptera; family Staphylinidae; genus Stenus; species Stenus bimaculatus. The sequence goes on along the minus strand of OZ020180.1, from coordinate 62,651,642 downwards.
TTCTGTTTATTTCCTTCTAAAATCCTGGGTATAATTATATGTATAATCGTCAAATGTAAACTGGCATTCATCTTCGTTTTCCTTCCTGTAGTCGATTATACATTATGTATAATTCATTGCAGCTGTAACATCATCATTTAGGGGGTGCCTTCTGCTACTGCTAGATGCTAGCGGTTTGAAGAATCCATATGCCCCATGATAGTTGACTTCAGAAGCAACAAGATCTGATACAATTCCAATGCGACTACTAACTTGTTGTCCCCATTCATAACCTCTGTTTGTAGCAACTTCCAGAAGATTGTTTTTGAATCTCAGAGTCATCGTTTTTTCAAAATCAGATGATGCATCTTCACCTCAAAGCACACAATTCTTCTTAAAATCGAACTCAGTTGAAGATCGTCTAGCTCTATTTCTGGGAACTTCTCCGGAAATTACAGCATTGATGTTTGATTCCTTGTTATATGCTTTTCTACACTTTTTGTGAACAACTGTTGAAAGAAATTGTAAATGCCTGGTTAGTCATCCCTTCTTTTCTTGCTGCTATCAATAATTCTTTTATTCCCCGTTCTCTCACTGTAGTTACATTTTCTTCCAACAAGAAATCGTCACAAATAAAGCACTTCGAATCTCCCATATCGAAATATTCAACACTTGAATAATACACAAAGCAACGAAATACACCGACTAAAGTAAGAGTCAAGGCGAAACTAACATAACTAGGCATGATGGTAAAGGTGGTTGTCGGGAAATTTTAAGCGCTTGAAATTTGAATTTCGTAGATAATTGCGCTTTTAATAATTTTTTATTTAAAGTTTGGTACTCTTTCGAAAGCTAATTAAATACTTTAAAACTTATATTATGGCCATTTTTAAGTTGTTACATTCATTAGAAAGTTATCCGGTGCTAAATATCGGTAGCGATTTCGACATTCCAGACGCCCTCTGTTGCCGTTTTATGAACTAGCCCGAAATGAGTAACAAAACGTAAACATAGCATTGGTTATACAGTGTGGACACATAAAGGAAATCCCCCCCCGCTAGCTTTTGAACGGTTATGTTTTTGATTCTGAACATTTGTCTACTGAGGAATCCAATAATTGTTTCTCCAAGGGGGCAATTTTTGACTGTAGTTTTCTCTAACATCTTGATGCTTAAATTTAAAAGTTGGGTACTCAATCGACGCAGAATTTAACGCTGTTTAAAAATGCAAGGAATAGTATTTTCCTCCAGACACATAATTTTGGTTGTATTTTAAAAAAACTGCAAAATGACCGAAAATTTCTTGGTTTTTTCTACACAGCAGTGGCTGAATGTAAACCGGACATAAGAAATCTTCTCTCCTTATTCGTTTATTTAGTGTCGGACTGGTTCATTGTGGGCCCCCCGGGCAAGCATATGCCTGGGGTCCCCAACCTTTTGGAAAATTATTTATTATTATTTATTATACACAGGGTGTTCCATTTTTAATTAATCCAGCTGGTGAATATCGTGAAAACTAAGTGATTTCCTTAAAAATGGGTACGTTTTTATGGGGTCTCAATGGGCATTTATGGGAAATAGGATCAAGATCGTTCACTTTTAGAAAATCAGGAAAAATTCTTTTCCGGTATAATGCAGAATATGGATAATGCACTTAGAAAGCCTCACTTTAACATATCACTAAATTTTAACATATTAAAGTTCCAAAATAATTTAAGATTAAATTGATTTTTTTATGAATTTCGGTGTAAAAAACGACATGGTACGCCACTGAGTAAATACAAAGTATTGAAAAATGTGATTTTAATCACCTATATTGAGTTGTAGTTCAAGATGCATAAATAACTTTTGAAAAATCTTGTACCGTTCTAGAGTTATTAAAGTTTATCCAAAATAATTCATTTTTTATGAATTTCGGTGCAAAAAAAACGACATAGTACGTCACTGAGTAACTACAAAATATAGAAAAAATGTGATTTTAATTATCTATTGAATTGCAGATTGAGATGGATAAAGAATTTTTGAAAAATTTTTTTATATATTTGTTTACATAATATATTATTATTTTTTTTTACAAGTTAGGGAACCATGGCATTTAGAATTGCACTTGACTTTTTTCTGTCTACAGGAACATTTATTATCAGTACAAAATTTCTTGCAGTTGCATTTGACAAACCCCTGACCAGAACCTATTCCTGACATATTCGCGGCGGTTTGCAAAGGTATTTTCTTGCTACTGGTAGCACAAGATTGTGAAATAAAATTAGAATCAGCTGGTAGAAGTTCGTTTCTGGAAAATAAACGATCAAGGGGTCCATTTTCGGTGCTCAATGAATATACATAGAGTATCACTATTAACTTCAGTAACAACAGCCAAAATATTTCTTGGAGTAAGTCGACCTTTGTCTACATCTGGTATTTTTACCAATATATTAGTTCCTTCAGCTAACTGATGGAATCGCTTATTTGGCTCTTGTAACATTTTTGCAGCTTGAATTTTCAGTTTTTTGTGTGATTCTTCCCGTTCATTTAATATTCGTTTATTTCTTTTTACAATTTCACATTCTAAATTACCATTTACATCTTTTTCCATTGATTTCGTACTTTCGTTACTATTATGATTCTCGCCTTTTTCATCTTCAAATTTATCACTATCTTCTTCATGCAATTCATAATCTTCTCCTACTAGGTCAACCTCTTCATTTTCTTTGTTTTCTTCTTGTGTATTTTGATTATTTTTCAACATTTGTTCCAAATCTTCTTCGCTTTTTAAGTTTACCATAATGTCATTTGGCAAATCTGCATCGCCTAACCCATTTATCTGTCTTGAACCAAACATAGCTTTATAAGGACTTCTGCCGATTCCTCGATGAAACGACCGATTTTTTCTAAATTGTACAAATTTCAATCCTTCGGACCATTTCAAGTTATTATTTTCTTCAACTCAAGTTTTAGATCTAGCCAAAGACTAGCCAGCTCTAAAATAACTGAATTTGCAAACTCGCGACCATTGTCGCTTTGTAATATAAATGGAGCACCTATACAACAAAAGATTTCAATCAAATGATAGGCTACTTCATTAGCTGTTTTTGTTTTAAGCGCTCGTAAAAATAAAAATTTCGTTAGGTGATCTTGATAATTTAAAATAAATTTGTATGGTCCATCTGGCTCCGTATGCATATCGATAAGATCGACCTTAAATAATTTTTATTTAATAAATATGATCATAATTATATTTCGATGATTAAAATTACCTGACATCTGGAGTTCATATATTTGGAAATAATGGGTTTTACCACTAAGCCTTTTTTTGGAATTTTGTCAGCTATTACTGTGCTGCATCATACTGCATTCATAACCAGCATTAACCATGCACCTTGCTATAACCTAGAAGTCTCGAGTCTTTGAGAAATTATTTTATTAATTTTAATCCTCCTAAATTAAACATAATGAGTGATATTGAGGTTAAAAAAGCAAACTTCGGAATGTTTGGAGGGATTTCTTTCTCTTTAGTTGGTAACTAGGATTAATCATGGATTGAAAAATTCAATCCCGGCTAAATGAACTCTGTCGAGATACACGTGTTGATTACGTGATTGACTGAATCCTGTCATAATCCTATTTTCAATCCAATCTGGATTGAGTTACACGACAACGAGATTTACCTCGTTTACGTAGTCATAGAACTGAAAACAATACTAGGGTAGAAAATCTTGAAATTAATCGAAGGATCAAAGAATTGAAAAACCATGATATTTTGAAATTGTTTGATGTGTTCCTATGAGGCATACTAAGCTTTTCTTGCAAGGACTAAATCGAACTCATGGGAATAACTAATAACTGGAGACTGTGTTTGAGTCTAAAATAGATGCCTGGAGAAGAAACTTCACAGCATCTATTAAGTAAATGCAAAGTCTTTATTTCAAAGAACAACCATCCTTGAGAAGCAAAAGCTAACTAAAGAAGAGGTGAAAATAATACTGAGGAAGAAAATCCTGCACTTCGACGTATCAACGAATTTTTCGATATGAAACTTTGGAGGTCTTCAATGCAAGACAATAATAGCACCTCATCCTCCATTTTTTAGAATTATGATTTCTTTCGTTCATTTTTGTTCGTACAACTTTCAATTCGTTCTATTGATTACCGTAAATTGGGGTATCTTTGGCCCAATTCTTGGAAAAATATAGTTTTATCTAGTGTTAGTTACCAACTTTCATTTAACACATATTCTAATCTAAGTTAATCTAAGTTAATCTATTTTAATTGTATCTTTCATTTTGAAATCCAGTTGATACTTGCATTTTTGGACATAAAAATTTTTCTATCCGAGTTTTGTTTCTAACAGTAGATCAAACTATCTTCTTCCAAGATTTGACCCAAAGTTGCCCCAGTTGACGGTATTAATTTTTGAGATTGTTGAAGCAATGAGATTTTTTATTTTATTAATGGAGTATGTGATTGTTTTAATTGATTTGATGTTTTAGTTTTGTACTTTGAATACATTTTATATATATTTTGGCACAACACCCCCCGAAGTATTTGATGTCCCGGATTTTAGCAAAACAAAAATGGTCACCCTATTTGTAATAATAAGCAAAACTTCTGGAGATTTACGTTTTGAACTCAGCTTTTTCTCTTTTGTGGCCTGTATTGATATGGGCTGCATGAATAATATCAAACAACTGCTCACGGTGCACATAAAATTTAATATCATCGTTGTCAGTGTGTCTTTTGGTAATTAATTTATCTTCCTGGCCTATATTGAATACATCATACCTGTTTAATCTTTGGTATTGTTTTGATGAAAGCGATTCCGAACATTCCCGTGATTTTTGTGCTTCCTTCACTTCATTTAAAAGTATATAGTAGTCACTTTCCAGAAGAAGTGTTGCCCTATTACTAGATTCAACATACAGTTTATTTATACCAACTTCAAAATCGCTTTAATCGCATTAATGTCTTCGATGTTTTCACCCATCTTTCAAAATATGATAAACAATAGGTTATACAAGGTGTCCCGTTATTCGACCGACAACGTTTAACTGAAGATTCCTCAACTCAAAATAAGTCGATTTGACCCTATTTATCTATTACCAAAAGTGAACCCCTGAGGAGTTATAAGCTTTTGAAGTTGAACTAAAAAAATACATTTTCCTTTAATGCGTCCAAACTAATGAAGATTTTATGACGAAATTTGGCGTACTTGAGTTTTTATAAGAAACGCGCACTTTGTAAAAAATTAGACAAAATTCAACATCTGCAAAGGGTTTAAATTGAAGAGGATGGGCATAAACCTCTTTATAAGTTTTTAGTCTCTTAAGATATTAACATTAAAGTTACCAATTCCCATTTAATCATTCAATTGTAAGATTTTTTGTCTCTTATGTCTTCCAAATAAATTATTCCGTTCCTGCGAAAAATGTAAAAAAGAAATTCGGTGAAAGACTAATTTAATTAATAACTTCAAATTATCTAAGTGAAGTTGCATAAACTTAAATTTTAATTTTTTAGAGAATATCTAATGTATTGTTATAGTTTACCAGTTTAAACGGTATTAATTTAAAATAAAACAAATGAAGAAGAATTAATTTAACAGTTTTATTAAAAAAATTATTGTAATAAATTAAGTGCATGTTCAACGTGAGTCCCCTCTGAACGAATACAAGAATTAATACGGCGCAAAAATGAAAATCGAATAGATTCAAAGACGTTTGTGATTTCACGTATCTCATTCGTTGCGTTGACGATTCGTACCAAAGATCTTCTCTGCTTTCGACTGGAGTACTGTAAACTTTATCTTTTAAACAACCCCAAAAAGAAAAATCTAGAGGATTTTGATACGGTGATCGCGGTGGCCAAGTGACTGGAGCATCAGCACCCCGACCAATCCATCGGCGAGGAAATTTTTCATTTAAATAATTTCTCACATTTATTGAAAAATGAGGGGGGCTCAGTCTTGCATAAACCACATCTGTGCTCTGATGGCAAGAGGTACTTCTTCTAGTAGTCCAGTAAGATTATTTCTTAGAAAATCTAAATACGACACACCATTCAGTCTTGGTGGTAATTCAAATGGCCTTATAATATGATTGTCGATTATACCTGCCCACAGGTTGATGGAAAACTGCCTTTGATAATTGGCTACAATTTTCTCATGGGGATTTTCATCCGACCAGCTATGCAAATTATGCAAATTAATCATTCCGCTTCTTGAGAAGCAAGATTCGTCAGTAAACAAAATTATTCTGGCCATATTTGGATTTTGGTCGTATTTGCGTTTGAACCATTGGCAAAATAACAATCTATTGTTCAAATCAATCGGCAGCAATTCTTGAACTTTGCGAAAATTGTATGGATGAAGTAACTGTTCTTGAAGTGTTCTGTATACGGCATTTTTTTGAATTTGTAATTGCGTAGAAATCTCTCTTACACTTACTTTGGGATTCTCCTCAACACATCCCAATATTTGTTCTTCTCCCTCTGCTGTTATATTGTTCGTGGGCGCCCTACATTTCTACGATCAGTTTCCAGTTTACCATATTCACGCAAACGACGATCTACGTTAGCAAATGTATGATGAGGAGTTTGACGATTTGGATACTTCTCAGCATATCTTATGGCAGCAGCTCTACCATTACTGTGACATTCACTGAATACTAGGTGCATGTCGGCATATTCATTAAATGAATAGATTGCATCCATTTTATAAGTAATTTTTATAAATTGAAAGTTACTGTATTATCTATTATGACATCAATGTTCTTACTATGGTTTTGGTTTCAAAGGGCGACTTAATATTTAAACAATAGGAAAAAGTACTTTGTGTTGCCTAACTTTGCTGTTTTGCACTAGTTTTATTTTTCTCATTTTCTGCAAGAACGGCATAATTTATTTGGAAGACATAAGAGACAAAAAATTTTATAATTGAATGATTAAATGGGAATTGGTAACTTGAATGTTAATATCTTAAGAGACTGAAAACTTATAATGAAGTTTATACCCATCCTCTTCCATTTGAACCCTTTGCAAATGTTAAATTTTGTCTAATTTTTTACAAAGTGCGCGTTTTTTATAAAAACTCAAGTACACCAAATTTCGTCATAAAATCTTCATTGGTTTGGATGCAATAAAGAAAAATGTATTTTTTTAGTTCAACTTCAAAAGCTGATAACTCCTCAGGGTTTCACTTTTGGTAATAGATAAGTAGGGTCATATCGAATTATTTTGAGGTGAGGAATCTTCAGTTAAACGTTGTCGGTAGAATAACGGGACACCTTGTATAATACAATTCGCGTTGTGGGTATAATTCCTTACCCACAAAGCGAAAAATATCGTGCATGTTCGGTATGATGATTAAAGATTTACCCACAACGTGTTCTGAGCATTTACAAAAATCCAGAACGCGTTGTGGGTAAAAATTTCGGCCAGCGGCCGAATTCGGCAATTGAGTACAACATATCGATTGAAGCCATCTCCAATACTTTACAGTGGAGTAGATTGTACCTAAAATTTTCCTTGGAACTATTTTTTGCCAAAGATTTGCTTTTGGTATCGCCAGATTCCGGGATTAACAACTTTAATATCAGATTTTACCAGGTTTTCTAAATTTCGTCCAGGAATTTTTGGTTTGATGGAAGGATGAACTGGTTAGGTCGCCCGGTCGCCGGATTGTAGAATTTCATTGAGAATATTGTGACTAAGCTTAGAGCAGAATAGGGCACAATATCGAGCGCTTTAGCGCTTGTGCTTTGAGCTTTCGAGAGAAACGAGAAGCGCCGTTCCGTTCGTCTCCTTTCTCCCGCAAAACAGATCGACGGCCGGCGCCGGCGTCGTCGCATTTCTAGTGGTGCGCGTACCTCCGTTGCAGGTTGCAGATTCGCAGAGCAGAATATAGAATATAAGGCGGCAGGCCAGTCAACTTCATGTGTTCATTTCAGTAGCGCTTTCATTTCTCTCCAAGTCGTCGCCTCTCAAAATTCATGTATCGCAAAGTTAAGCGTCGAGCCGAGAAACGCGTGCCAAACGACGATTTATAAATATTTACAGTGATTTTCTTTAATATTTTAATATAAAATGAGACGAAATATTAAACTATTGTTGTTCTTCTCGGTCGGATGGATGTTTATTATTGTTTACTACCTTCACTTTGACGGCGGCGACAAGGTTAGTTAGTTTGGGTTTATGTTTTTTTCATGTGCCTCTAAAATATATTTAAATTAATTAAACTGTCAAATTTGAATGCGGCCCCTGATGCGATATAAATGCATGCCACCCACAGAAATCCACACAATTTACATAACAAAAACAACTCATATTTTTTTCTATAAAATTTTCAACAAAAATATCTATATTTTATGAAAATTATAACAAAATATTTTTATTAAATTTTTATCAAAATAAAAATTTTTTTTTAAATATATTTTTAATATAAATTAAAATCCCTTTATATTTACATTAATCTAAAGTTAAATTTGCCAATTTTTTAAATAAAATACAGCTTATAATTTATTTATATACCAAATGGCAAATATAAAGCCTTAATCGAGCTTTTCATAAAATTAAATTTTCGCTCAGCTTAAAGACATCTGCAGGGGTTTTTCATCAAGAAAGCGGCATTTATTTTCAAATAAATTTCGGCCGGAAAATATTGAAATATGAATTTTTATAAAAGCAATATTGCAAGCGAACTTTTATATAAAGATAACCATTTTTTTGGATAAGAGTAAAATAATAATTATTATTGCAGAGTATGAGAGGAATAACATCAAATGATCAAATGAAATATGGAATAAAAAAATGTATGAAAATTTCAAATATGGGAATATTGCATTTCAGCAGTAATAATAAATCTCTTATGATTGCTATATTCGGCTATATTTAGTGTCTGAACTCAAAACATCAATATTTTCGCAATCACTCAAAATTTTATTGCTAATTTAAAAAGTAATATCTTTTAGTACCAAAAGTAATTTTAAAATAAAAATACCGAGGGGTGCACAAAAAACGGCCAACGATGTAGCTTCGTTATTTCTTATCCGATTTTAATAAGTGATATGTCAAATTAAATGGTTTGAAGAATACTACTATCAGATAATAATAGATTAATTTTATTTTTTAAAACATCAGAGGAGGCAACTTTTCTTTTTCAAATGGCAACATATTTTTTCGATTGAGAAAAATTATTAACAAAAATAATTTAAACCAATTATACCAATATTTTTTTTAATTAATTTTTTTAATTTTTTTTTTCTTATTTTTTTAATTTTTTTTATTATTATTATTTTTTTTAATTTAATTCAATTGTTTTTTTCTGTTTTTAAATTTATTATTAATAAATTTAAAAATTATTAATAAATTTAAAAATTATTAATAAATTAAAAAATTAAAATTTATTATTAATAAATTTAAAAATTATTAATAAATTAAAAATAATTAATAACAAATTCCGACCGAATTGACAACCAAATATAAATATTAAATTTAATCCCAAATCATCGTCAATCTTCATCATTAATAATAAATTAAAAAACAAAATTTATAAAAATAAAATACTGAAAAAGAAAAAAAGATTATTGAATTAAATTTAAAAAAAAATATTAATATTAAAAAAATTTTACAAAAATTAATTTAAAAAAAAATTATTGCTATAAGTGGTTTAAATTATTTTTGTTAATAATTTTTCTCAATAATTCGCAATATTTTTTTTTTAAATTAATTTTGGTAAAATTTTTTTATTATTAATATTCTTTTTTTTTAAATTTAATTCAATTATCTTTTATTGTTTTTCAATATTTTTTATTTTTTTAAATTTTGTTTTTTTAATTTATTATTAATAATTTTTAATTTATTAATAATTTTTAAATTTATTGATAATAAATTTAAAAACAGAAAAAAACAATTGAATTAAATTAAAAAATAATAATAATAATAAAAAAATTTTAAAAAAATAAGAAAAAAAAAATTTAAAAAATTAATTAAAAAAAAAATTGGTATAATTGGTTTAGATTATTTTTGTTAATGATTTTTCTCAATCGAAAAAAAATTGTTGCCATTTGAAAAAGAAAAGTACCAGGCTGAAGTTACATTCGAATGCAATCGGATTCGATTTTAGGTTCATTTTTACATTCGTTTTTTGCATTCGTTATTATTTCAGAAAATGTATACCCGCAATTTTTCTATATTATGGTAATATAAGGGTAAGCAATATATGTTCGTGAAAATATTTGATCTAGGTAGGGTCTGACGTGTAAAAAAATTGAAAAAATCGGTAAATTAGGAAACCACGAATGAAAATTAATTAATTTCTCGTAATCAAAAAAATGTATACCCGCCAATTTTTTACAGATTATTAATATAATAGTAGGCAATAAAAAAATGTAAACATTTTTGATGTAAGTAGGGTCCAACATGGAAAAAAAATTGAAAAAAATCGATAATTTATGAAGTTTCGAATGGTAATTAATTAATTTCTCGTAATCAGAAAAATGTATACCCGCCATTTTTTTGCAGATTGTTAATATAATAGTAAGTAATAAAAATATGTAAAAATTTTTGATCTAAGTAGGGTCCAACATAGAATAAAATTGAAAAACCCGATAATTTATGAAGTCGCGACCTTTATTTTTTTAATTTTTCCTAATCGAAAAAATGTATACCCGCAAAGTTTTTACAGATTGTTAATATAATAGTAAGTAATAAAAATATGTAAAAAAATTTGATGTAAGTAGGGTCCAACATAGAAAAAAATTGAAAAAATCGATAATTTAGGAAGTCGCGAATGGTAATTAATTAATTTCTCATAATCAATAAAATGTATACCCGCTAATTTTTCACAGATTGTTAATATAATAGTAAGCAATAAAAATATGTAAAAATTTTTGATCTAAGTAGGGTCCAACATAGAAAAAAATTGAAAAAACCGATAATTTATGAAGTCGCAACCTTTATTTTTTTAATTTTTCCTAATCGAAAAAATGTATACCCGCAAATTTTTTACAGATTGTTAATATAATAGTAAGCAAAAAAAATATGTAAAAAAATTTGAAATAAGTAGGGTCCAACATAAAAAAAAATTGAAAAAACCGATAATTTATGAAATCGCCACCTATATTTTTTTTAATTTCTCCTAATTAATAGTAACAATCCGCAGAAAATTGGCAGGTATAAATTTTTTTAATTAGGAGAGATTAAAAAAAATAAAGGTGACGACTTCATAAATTATCGGTTAATTCAATTTTTTCTATGTTGAACCCTACTTCTTTCAAAAATTTTTACATATTTTTGTTACCATTTTCGACTTGATAAATTATCGATTTTTTCAATTTTTTTCTATGTTGGACCCTACTTACATCAAAATTTTTTACATATTTTTATAGCTTACTATTATATTAACAATCTGTTAAAAATTGGCGGGTATACATTTTTTTGATTACGAGAAATTATTTAATTATCATTTTCGACTTGATAAATTATCGATTTTTTCAATTTTTTTCTATGTTGGACCCTACTTACATCAAAATTTTTTACATATTTTTATTGCTTACTACTATATTAACAATTTGTATAAAATTGGCGGGTATACATTTTTTTTGATTACGAGAAATTAATTATCATTCGCGGCTTCCTAATTTATCGATTTTTTCAATTTTTTTACACGTCAGACCCTACCTAGATCAAATATTTTCACTAACATTTATTACTTACCCTTATATTACCATAATATAAAAAAATGCGGGTATACATTTTCTGAAAAAATAACGAATGCAAAAAACAAATGTAAAAATGAACCTAAAATCGAATCCGAATGCATTCGAATGTAACTTCAGCTTGATAAGAAAAGTTGCCTCCTCCTCCTCTGATGTTTTAAAAAATAAAATTAATGTTTTATTATATGATAGCAGTATTCTTCAAATCTTTCAATTTGACATATCACTTATTAAAATCGGATGAAAAATAACGAAGCCACATCGTTGGCCGTATTTTGTGCACCCCTCTGTATACAGGGTGTCTCAGACCACCCGTCCACCCCTCCCCTTTTATTTTGAGAACACCTTGTCGTACAAGGCTGAAATAAAAAAAATTATTACCAAAGCAAACTCGAAGAATCCATTGGTGCACTTATTTTTTTCCGGAACAATCCGGAAGTACCCGGAACCGGAAGTAACTTTCGATTTTTAAATGGCAACATAGGTCGAGTATGGTATCGTTTGAAAGGTCTTTTAAAAAGAAACAACTTTTATTAAAATATTTTTGTAATATCTTGCCTAATTAACAAATTAAACGAAAAAAAATATGCAAACAAGTGACCATTGGTCTCTTGAATTATGGAAAAATTAAATCGTTACCATCATCCGCAAATGGGCAAGAGAGAGATTTTTTTAAATTGAAACTGTTTTTTGCAGTTATTATCGCTTTATTCGTTAAAAGTAATCAACTTTTTTTTATTTTTTGAATTAAGGAAAATACATAACCTAAAAAATTGATTATTTTTATCAAGCGAAACAAAAAATGCAAAAGTTACAAGTTTCCATTTAAAATTCATAATTGCCTCTACCCTTACCCATATTAAGGATGATGGATGATGGTAGTGTTTTAATTTTTCCATAATTTAAGAAACCATTTGTCACTTGTTTACTTTTGTTTTTCGTTTAATTTGTTAATTATGAAAGATATTAAAAAAATATTTTAATAAAAGTTGTTTCTTTTTAAAAGACCTTTCAAACGATACCATACTCGACCTATGTTGCCATTTGAAAATCGAAAGTTACTTCCGGTTCCGGGTACTCCCGGATTATTCCGGAAAAAAATAAGAGCACCAATACATTCTTCGGATTTGCTTTGGTAATAATTTTTTTTATTTCAGCCATGTACGACAAGGCGTTCTCAAAATAAAAGGGGTGGACGGGTGGTCTGAGACACCCTGTACTATCAGAAATAATTTTTCTGAAGTAAAATCAAACTTTTTAAGGCGATACAATAAAATTCGTCAATTTCGAGTTTGAAGTGCAGAACTTAAATTAGGTAATTTGAAAAGACTATTTTTCTTTCATTGTTTGTTCCCACATTTTTACAGAGAAAAACGAGGAAAAAACTCAGGTACTTTGTAACTTTGTTGAATTGCTTACTTTATTACGTACATTTTGTGTTTATAATATGTTCCTTTATCACCGTGACAACACCTTAAAAAGCAATTTTAATACAAAATACAGAAAATATTTAGTACATTGTTTGTTTGTTTATTCACAGTAGTAAAAAACTTGAATAACGAAAGATTGTAGATATTGTAGGTATAAAAATTATAATGGATTTTTTAATTATATTTTTAAATTTGATAATGAAAATAATTAAAAGGAGATAAAGAGGATTTATAGTCGGCAAATTTGAGCGCTTGATTTTGAAATTCGCTTGATATTTGTGGTTTTGGTCATAATTTTTTTTCCAATGGAGCTTTTTTAAAATTTCTTTTTTTAGTACATAGAAGAATCATTTAGCTATAAATTTCTTCATTTTTTGTTTTTATTAGTCAAACCAAATAATCATACAGCCAGCAGTAAAACGGGCTCTTTATAAAAAAACCTTCGCTTAGCGGCGTTTCCACTACAGATTTAAAACTGTTTGAAATAATATTTATCTTTCAACGGCAGCAATTAGTTAAGATATAAAAGAAGAAATTGTATAAATTGTTTTTTTAATTTAAAAATTTTTTAAACTTTTTGCAGCGCTCCAAAAATTTCTTAAAATTTTAACTAATTTTTAGAGCGCTGCAAAAAGTTTAAAAAAAATTTAAATTAAAAAAAAACAATTTATACAATTTCTTCGTTTATATCTTAACTAATTGCTGCCATTGAAAGACAAATATTAATTCAAACAGTTTTAAATCTGTAGTGGAAGCACTGCTAGCGAAGGTTTTTTTATAAAGAGCCCGTTTTACTGCTGCCTTATGATTATTTGGTTTGACTTACAAAAACAAAAAATGAAGAAATTGGTATCTACAAGATTCTTCTATACAGGGTGTCCCTAAAAAGTCTGTAGAAAACAATACCATATACTCCTGAGACCAAAATAAGACGATTTAACTAAAGTTATCTCTATACAAAGGTGCTACAGACCATTAAAGTTCTTAAAACTATTTTGTTTTTTTTAAATTACTAAAAATTGGCTCATACGACTACGATCCTAACAAAATTTGATATGTGACTATGTAATGGAAAAAGGTATTTCTAGACAATTTGTTTTTACTTTTTCATGATATGAAAGTGTTAAAAAATAGGTCATTGACATGCAAAATTTCTTATAACTTTTTAATGGCCGAATAAAAATTCATAAAACTTTACTTGTAAATAAACAGTGTAATTATAGACTTTTTTTGGCTCTTACAAAATTTTTCTATCTCCTTTAGTTTAGGCAGAAAAAATTATTTTCATGTGGTACATAACCTAACTTTGGAAAAATATTTAAATTTTTCGCTAAAAAGCATGTACAAATTAACACAGTATATTCCTGAAACCAAAATGGAACGGTTTAACCAATTTTATCTTTATCCAAAAGTACTTCCTTATGTCTCTATTTACCATGAAATTTATTTAAAAATATAAGATTTTTCAAGGTCGCTAGACACTTAACGAAGCACTTTTCGATTAAAATAAGTTTGGTTAAATCATTTTATTTTGGTCTCAAGAATATGTGGTGTTACTTTGTACAGACCTTTTGGCAAAAATTTAAAGTTAGGTTATGCACCACATGGATATATTTTTTTTCTGCCTAAGCTAAAAGAGTTAGAAAAATTGCATAAAGTACAAAAAAAGTTTATAATTATACTGTTTAGCTACAAGTAAAGTTTTATGAATTATTCAGCCATTAATAAGTTACAAGAAAATTTACATGTCGATGACCTATTTTTGACCACTTATTTTACATATCGTGAAAAAGTAAAACAAATTGTCTACAAATACCTTTTTTCGTTACATAGCCACATACCAACCCTTATCAATACCAGTGAAAACAAATATGATATGCTCTCAATGAGTGATTCAGCAAAGGAGAAAGCATTGGGTTGGTTTATTTCAAACTGCCTAACCCTTAATTCTGAAAAGACTATTACTCTTTGCTTCAACTTAAAGAAATGGGAAGACAATAATATAAAATCCGCTAAATTCTTGGGAATACAGATCGACTCGAAATTATTGTGGCATGAACAAGGTAACTCAGTTGCTAAAAAGATTTGTTCAAATATATTCCTGTTACGACAACTCAAGGATTCTGTAAATCAAAGTGTATTACGCTCTGCATTTTTTGGACTTATTCAGTCCAATTTGTCATATGGGATAATGGCTTGGGGTCATTCTGTTATAAGACATCGATTGTTTGGGCTTCAAAGGAAGGCGATAAGAGTAGTAGCAAATCTTCCTTATGACGGAGATTGCAGAGGTGCTTTTGTCAGTTTAAAAGTTTTGACCTTACCCAGTTTATTTATTTTTGAATGTTTATCATATTTAAAGCAAAACCCTGAGAAATTTTTCACCCATGAATCATTACATCAACATGACACAAGAAATAAAAACAATATATATCCATATTATCATAGACTAAAAAGATCGTGCAGCTCGGTTAATTACTTTTGTATAAAATTTTATAATGTGCTACCTCCATGTCTTAGACAACTAGACAATAAAAAATTTAAAATTTCTATAAAGGATATGCTATTAAAGCAAGCTTTTTATAGCTGGGATGAATTCCTGAACTTTGATTTTGGTTCTTGATATAAATTTTTGATTAATATGTATATTTATGTAATGGCAATACATGTTTTATGTATGTTAGTGTATATCTATGTTTTTATTTTATCTATTTCATTGTGTATTTTATTCATTAATTAATATTGTGTATTGATTGACTGGTGTAAGTTTATTTCTTGTAAAATGTTATCACCAATAAAGTTATCTTATCTTATCTTATCTTACCAAATTTTATTATGATCGTATGAACCAATTTTTAATAATTTAATAAAAAACAAAATAGTTTTAAGAACTTTAATGGTCTGTAACCTTAACGAAGAACTTTTGGATAAAGATAAGTTTGGTTAAATCATCTTATTTTGATCTCAGGAGTATATGGTATTGTTTTGTACAGACCTTTTAGGGAAACCCTGTATAACAAAAAAAGAAATTTTAAGTTCCACTGGAAAAAAAATATGTCCAAAACCGCAAATATCAAGCGAATTTCAAAATCTAGCGGTCAAATTTGCCGACTATCCTCTTAAGTCATTAATTGAATCGATGAGTCCAAGAACAGTATGAGTCGTCTTAAGCGGATATTCTAGTCTAGAAATTTGAAAAAATCGAAATTTTTTTTTTCCATATTTCGATAGTTTAGATATTCAAGAATATCTCCCTAAATGGATTTTTTAAAATTCGAATTATTTTCTAAGTTATAGTCAGTTTAGTGACGTTCTTGTCGTCCAGACAGATCAAAAAAACGGAGATTCAGTGGCAATCAACAAGAAACTTTGAATGACTTTCAATACGATGATCCACCACTTACTGATAAAGTTTTAACAGTTTTAAAACCCATTTACGAAAGCCTGTCAGATGATTCTTTATTGGAACGTTGTGTGGGTTCCGAAATTCAAAATAACAACGAATCACTAAATTCTTTGATATGGACGTTTGCACCCAAACACATCCATGCTGGAGTCCAGACAATCGAAATTGCTACTTATTTAGCAGTCAGTATATTCAATGAAGGCTTTAATCTCATTTTAAATATAATGAAACTTATGGGGATGAAAAATGGTGGGGAAACCCATGGGTTTGTTGTTAGGCGCAATGAAGTAAGAATGCAACGTTCGGAAGTTCGATCTTCAAATGCTTCAAAAGAAGGAAGAACTGCTCGTCTTGCGGAAAGAAACGCTGAAAATCAGCAATATGAAGTAGAAGAAGGCCCGATGTACGGAGCTGGGATGGCCGATTAAGAAAATGCAAGTTATATGTACGCATCTATCAGTTACACTGTCTGAAACTTTGAATGCGTTTTTCTCGAAACTACTTTTTTCGATACGGTTGGCATAATATCCGAAGTTCTAGTGGACCAATTTACTTGAAATTTGGCATGAATATTCATATGTAATGTCACGAATGGTCAAATTTAAGTGGAATATTTTTCACTGTCATTACCACGAAAGTCATTTGGGGTTAAGTTTTAATTCCCCGACTGCGTAGCAGGAGTGGAATTTTTAACCCAAATGACATGAGTGGTAATGTATGAAAAATATTCGACTTATAATTTGAACAAGAGTGCATATTTAAGGGACTATTTAACGAACATTTTTCACTTTTTTGTGCAAAATTTGACAGCCAACTTCAAACTTTTTGAAATTTGACATTAACGTCATAAAATAAACGCTGGTATTTTTGACGTTTTACTTGCCACAAAAAATAATCACTTGTGAGTTAAATAGTCTTTATATATTCCTCTATCGTATGAACCAATAAAAACTAGAAATTTTTCATTTTTTATATTTTTAAAAAATTCGGGAAAGTTAAAAAAATTAGTGAGAAAATCGACCTCAATTTTTGAGTATCCACCATTTTGCGAAAAAAAATTTGATTTCACTTTTTCTAGTTCATACGATACTGGCAATCAAAAATTGTCCATAATTTTATTTTTCAAGTGACCAGGAGGGTAGATATCATGACAACCGTGTCCCGGCTTTTTTTTCGCCCCTCTACTTTAACGACGCATAACTTGCTGAAATTTTAATATTTTTTTTATTTTTATTTTTTTACGTAGGTACTCTTGAAATATGAATAAATATGTATAGTAAATGGATAGTAAAAATATCAATTGCTTTTTTTATGAATCCTCAAAAAATTCTCGAAATTCGGGCTTCAAGACTAGAATACCCCCTTGAAACTAAGTTTTGAGATAATAAATTTAAACTTAATTGATTTATATTTTGTAAGATGCGCTTTAGTATGTACAGAAAACTTGTAGTACTTTTCTTCACACGATTTTTTTCATGCCAACGGTTTTAGGAAAAATATACATACTACACTGAGCAATTTGTCAAAAAAGTATTATGGACTTGTACTGTTTCAATATGCAGGACCGCATTAAGCTTATCGTAGGCTCTAGGAACTAACGTGGAGGGTGGAGGGGGTTAAGTATGCATGGTTCGAGGCGAAATTTTTAAAAAATTTCAAGGTCAAGCATTTGTATTGCGATCTACTAAAAAAGTGGGTGCTGGATAAACGTTTTTAAACATATCCAAAGTTTCTTAAAAAAAATGTAGAAACAAAATTGTAAATTATTGTATACAGGGTGTCCCTAAAAGTTCTGTATAGAACGTTACCACATACTTCTGAGACCGAAATAAGATAATTTAAACAAACTTATCACTATCCAAAAGTGTTACATATCATTAAAGTTCTTAAAACTGTTTTTTTTTAAATTATTTAATTATCTAATGTAAAAAGGCATTTCTAGACAATTTGTTTTTAACTATTTAATGGCTGAATAAAAATTCAAAAAAATTTAACGAAGCACTTTTGGATAAAGATAAGTTTGGTTAAATCGGCTTATTTTGGTTTTAGCTGTATGTGGTATTGTTTTGTACAGACCTTTTTGGGACACCGTGTATAGTAATTATAGAAATAAATATACATACAGGGTGTCTAAGCTCACAGCGCAGCGAGGAAGTTTCATTACTCCGAGCATTACTCTAAAATGAAAAAAGATATTGACATGCGGTTTTCGATATAATATACAATACCTTTAAGCGAGCATTTTAAAAATATTTTAGTAATATACCGGGTGTCCATTCCAAGATGGCAGACCAAAGTTATGTTTTTTTAAATGGAATACCCATTAGGTATATTATGAAATTTTTTAATTCCTTATCAAAAAATAATTATACCTTGTATAAACCTTTATGGGTCTATCATCACTCGTTTTGAGGATTTTTTTTATTTGCCTAATACTTATTTGTGTCTTTCTCTATTTTGCTTTTTTAATAATATTTTTATATTATAGTAACAGTTTTTGTTGTTTTACAACACAAACAAAATCGAAACTTGCAATTATTATCATCTTCCTAGAAGATAAGTGTGAATAAAAATTCAAAATCTCGCTTGTAATGTATTGCACGACTCTCTTGATGTCATTTGTCTTATTTTGATTAATTATTAACAGTATAAGCCCAGGACTCATATTACTATTCGTGTACTCATTTTGGAAATTTTAGTGCCTTTATGATAGTCCCTGGTTCTTAAGCTCATGAAGAAATTGTATGTACTTTAGCTAATCTTAACTTAAAATCGTAATTTTTGGACTCGTACTGTTCTTGGACTCACCAATTCAATTCTAACTTCTATCAAAATTCAATTGAATTAATTAGCAGCACTAAATATTTAAAAGTTAAAATAAAAAATGTTTAATTAATAACCACGAAAATAATAATTTATTTATCTGTTGATCAAAATAAAAAATAATTATCGAGAATACTTATGATCAATTCTGTGAAAACTTTTAGGCAGTAAATTACAACCTTATAGTTTCGTAAATAATTGGAATATGTATTTGTTTGAAATTGTAAAATTTTTATGAATTCATAAAATTTACTAAATTTAGAAGCAGTTTTGTTTTATATTTTAATCCAAAAGAATTAGCAGATGCGATTGATCGTTCTTAAATGAAAAAAAACAAACACTGTTTTTGTTTGTTTTTTGAATTGAGCATTAAGAAATTTTGGCGCTTTCTTTAATTAAACGAAATTATCCTTCTGCGATCTCATAATATGATCAAAATATTTATTTTAACAAGTTCACTCAATTGTTTACTTAAGGTGCTAAATTTTTCTTTTTTAATATGATATAAAAATTATAATATTTAACCGAGTTTTAACTAACTATGTTTTTATAATGCTTGAGATTTAAGAACATGGATATATTTTTCCATAATGGGTTATAAAAACAATAAACCAAGGCTGTGAGGATTCTTAAAAAGCAAAAATTAACTTTCAAGTAATTTTTCTTACCTACTCACTTTCCAGTAATTGTGAGAATTTAAGTATCTATTAAAAGTGCTTCTCTCTTATGAGGATATTGAGAGTCATATGTTCAAAAAGCAGAGTTTCAGTTATTGAAGATTTAAAAAACGCGCTCTAGGAACCATAAAATAATTTTTTCATATTCAATTTTTGTTTTTTATGAATTAACACTTATGTATAGTTTGTATAAAATAAAAATTTAAATACAGAAACAAAATTTTACACAAATTAAGCACTCATCGGTATTGATCCACAAAACACAAAAATTTATGAAATAAGTTTTTTTTAGATAAACTCCATAAAGCGCGTTTTTTTTTTCTAAATTTATCATAAATGGAGGTGCACCGAATTTTGGGTGGCCGAATATTCGGGCATTTTTTTACTACCGAATATTTATGCCGATGGTTAACTTTTTGCCGAATATTCGGTAATCAGCAATAAATATTCTGAAATAAACACCTCCTTTCTACATTTGACGCTCCATCACCTTAAAAGAAAATAACTTTTACAAGTCAAAATCAAATTTGGATAAAGAACTAAGTAATATAACAGTGGCGCACCCAAAGGGGGGTCGGAGAGTGATTTCACCCCCTGATAATATATTTTAACTGATGGCGCCTTTTTCAAAATTTAAATTAATTCATTTGTACCCCGTATATTTTTTCGAGAAATCAACTTTTTTTCTGAAAAATCTAAAATTTCAGTTAAGTTTGACTCTAAAGTGGAATTTTACACAAAATTCTGAGCCCTTACATTTTCTTGTTTTCCATTAAAAAAATTAAATCTGAAAAAGTGACTATTTTTTTAATTTCTTGACTCCTGGTCTGATTTGAAGAAAACTTTTTATACAGTTTTACTAAGGATTGTATCTGTAACAAAATATAAAAAATTGAGCTCTTACATTTTTTTATTTTCGATTAAAAAAATTAAATGTGAAAAAGTGACTGATTATTTTCATTCTTTTTTAAATGTTTTGACTCCCGGTCTGATTTGAAAAAAAATTGTTATGCCTTTTTACTAAGGACTGTATGTGTAACAAAATATAAAAAAATAGACTCCTTACATTTTTTTGTTTTCGATTAAAAAAATTAAATGTGAAAAAGTGACTGATTATTTTCATTCTTTTTTAAATTTTTTGACTCCCGGTCTGATATGAAAAAAAATTTTTATGCCGTTTTACTAAGGACTGTATGTGTAACAAATAATAAAAAATAGACCCCTTACATTTTTTTGTTTTCGATTAAAAAAATTAGATGTGAAAAAGTGACTGATTATTTTAATTCTTTTTTAAATTTTTTGACTCATGGTCTGATTTTGAAACAACTTTTTATGTAGTTTTACGAAGGACTGTATTTGTAACAAAATATAAAAAAAAATGAGCCCTTACATTTTTTTGTTTTTGATAAAAAAAATAAAATCTGAAAAAGTTACTATTTTTTAATTTTTTTTTTCAATTTCTTGACTCATGGTCTGATTTTGAAACAACTTTTTATGTAGTGTTACGAAGGACTGTATTTGTAACAAAATATAAAAAAATTGAGCCCTTATATTTTTTTGTTTTCGATTAAAAAAATTAAATGTGAGAAAGTGACTGATTATTTTCATTCTTTTTATAAAATTTTTTGACTCCCGCGGTTTGATTTGAAAAAAATTTTTTATGCCGTTTTACTAAGGACTGTATGTGTAACAAAATATAAAAAAAATTGAGCCCTTACATTTTTTGTTTTCGATTAAAAAAATTAAATGTGAAAAAGTTACTGATTATTTTAATTCTTTTTTAAATTTTTTGACTCATGGTCTGATTTTGAAACAACTTTTTATGTAGTTCTACGAAGGACTGTATTTGTAACAAAATACAAAAAAAATTGAGCCCTTACATTTTTTTTTCTAATAAAAAAATTTGAATGTAAAAATGAATGCATTTAAATGTAACTTCAGCCCGGTTGCATCAAGAACAAATGATGAGTGATAATTCAACATTTACCATTGCATTCATAACTGTTACAGAATATAATTTTCAAGAAATTTAACGTCTTATGATCAAAATATACATATAACTTGTTTCAGACCACAAAGTCAAGGATTACTAAAGTATTATAAATGCCCAACTTTGTATCTTAAATAAACTCCATTCAGTACATGGAAAAAAATATTGCTGCAAATATAAAGGTCACAGAAGTATAAATAAAAAATATCGTATCTCTAAAAGGGCCTACACACGATCCGATTTGATCGAACGATCGGATGGAATTTGATCATCGTACCGTGTGGAAGCAAAAATTGTGAGATCGGAAGGTTGGACGCTCGGCGTTTTCCGATCGCTCGAACGTCCGATCTATGTTTGCAATTTTTAATGATTTAAGTCATGTGAAACTACTGCTCATTGGTCTAAAACTTGATGCGCGAAGTAAAAACCCTCTCGTTTTCTCTTAAGTTCCTGAATTAAAATCATATGACTATTTTCATTCTTTCGATTACTTAACCATTTTTTTTTTCACTTTTTTTGATAGCCTCTCAACGCAAATATCAAAATTGAACTGGTCAAATTATTGTTTTAGAGCAGGAAGTGCTAAGAATTGGCGGTTGGTCGGCTAAGAAGATCGGACCGTGTAGATTTAGTCATCGAATCAAACCGTCCGATCAAATCGGGTCGTGCGGAGGCTCCATAAAAGGACCTCTACATGATCCGATTTGGTCGAACAGTCGGATGTAATTTAGTCAGATCGGAAGGTAGCTCGAACCGTGTCAACAAAATTATCAGATCGGATGGTGAGATGCGCGGTATCTTCCGATCGCTCGACCAAATCGTACCGTGTGGAGGCTCATACAAAGAATGGTTCATCCTTCCCAAGTATTTTTGCCATTTTTAATGATTCGAACCACGCGCAAGTACTACTAATTGCTTTAAGATGGAAGTCACCTCTGAGGTGGAAGTCTGTAACCCTAAGGAGTTGATCTCGGTTGTCAAATTTTCACGTTAGCTGAGTCGTTAGTTACTAGTTTTTGGTAGTCTATAACACCTAATGACTTACGAAACGGGACGAAATTACAACCGACAAGGCTTACAACGTTGCCGACATTATTTTACGAAATTTGTCTATGGTTTAGCAGTTTTTGAACGCATTTTGAATAAAACACACAATCTGATTTTGGCATATAATTGATTGACGTAAAAAAATAACAAAGTTTAAACAGTTTGAAGTGGTCTTTTTAATAAAAACAATAGTATAGTCTTTGTAAATGCCTTGTTCCAGTTTTAAGCGTTCTGTTATTTGAACTTGTAGCTAAATTGACATTTTTTATAGTACCTATAATTCTTCAATATGGTTAGGAAATAGAAATGCGCATCCAAAACCACTTATCTATATGCTTCAGTTATGCTGTAGCACTTTGAGAAAGGGTGGAAAGTAATTTCTCGATTTCAACGATTTTTTCGGCGAAGGAACGATATAAGTCAGGAAGAGGTCGATTCGGATTTTGCTATCTACGTCCTTCTAGCGGTTATGGAGGAGGACAAACGTTGCACCTCTAGAACACTACCTAAGAACTTAAATATCGATCATTTTATCTCTGTAAATTCGGCAAGATGTGGAAATTAACCGGATTTTCCCGCAGAAGCTTATTCATACAATAACAAGGCCCAAAGAGTTCGAATTTTTACCGATTTGCTCCAGAAAAAAACGGCGAAACCGCGTAAAAAAGAATTAAGAAGAAGACATGAAAGTAGAGATAAGTCTTTTTGGCTGCATGGTAAAATTGTATTCTATCTACAATGTGATTAAGCTGCAATCTTCATTTGTATACCTAGATTAAATACTACATCGTAATTTCATCATGATTTTTTTGTAAATAAATTTACTAATTTTTCCATGGCATTTATATGCCTTTCTAGAAGTTTATAATTTTCTTTTAGTAATTTTTATTATTATTTATTTTCATTTACGTTAACAACGCTTCAAACACGGTTGCCTCCCCCCAAACGACTGAAACTCGTTATCAAAAACACGTTACTAACGAGATTTAAGCTTACAGACTACCATTTTTGTCAATCTCGGTTAGGAACGAAACTAATGACGTCAAAACAAACAAATAATGACGTGCTAACGTGAAAAGTCGAGACGTTAGTTGTTATAGACTTCCACCTCAGTAACGCCTAACGTAACGAGAACGGCCGATTGTTTACTGCATTACTATAGTTATGAGTTTTGTCTCATTTCCACATTATGGACGTTTTTGTGTATAAAAGAGAGACATAAAAACTCTAACGAGTCAACTCTCAACCGAGATGAACTCGTTAAGGTTACAGATTTCCACCTCAGAGGTGGAAGTTTGTAACTGTAACGACATGATCTCGGTTGGGAGTTGACTCGTTAGATATTTTATGTCCCTCTCTTACACACAAAAACGTGCATAATGTGGAAACAAGACAGAAATTGTATCCACGGTAATGTGGTCAACAATCCACCATTCTCGTTACGTTAGAAGTTATAAACTTCCACCTTCCTAGGATACGATTACAAAATAAGAGATAGAACATCCGAGTTCCATGTGAGTAAGTGAGTGAGCATGAAAATTACAAACTGCGTGCTCACTCACTCTCCCACAGGGAATTCTGATGCTCGGTGAAATTAGGTATAGGATTTAGCAATCTAAATTTCGATTACTTTAAAGAAACAGAAAAGACGAACGGTTAATTGAAATTGAATAATGTTTTTTTCATGCTGCTTAATGATTCCATAGTTCAGTGTTTTTACTTTTTATTTTTTTTTTAAATTTCACCTATTGGTTGAGTCCAAAAATATGCAACTTTTAGGCTCAATTTTCAACCTTATTATGAAACTATTTAAAAAAATTAAAAACGCCATCTGCTAGTCCCTTTAATATACTTTAAGGATTAATTTACAAAATTCAAATCGATTAACTCGAAATTAAGTTATGTTTATTTAAAAACCTCCGTATAATTGCCTAAAATTCTAATGGCATCTCTTTCGCACAGTTATATGTTTAATTCGTCCATCGCATTTCCAAGGGACAGAGAAATCGGAGTTACATATTTTGCTGAATATCCTCTTGTAGACTCGACTTTAGTCAGCGTATCCGACCGTTACAATTACCAAATTTATTTTTTTATATTTTTAGATTTACGACTCCTTACGTTTTCAGAAGTAGAACAATAAATAAGCTTTATTACAAAACAAGAACATTATTTATAAAACTTTGCACCAGAAATAAAAAAAAAACAGTAAATAATTGTTTAATTTATTATCCCATGTTTTTATTATTTTCTTTAAGATTTTTCCGCAAAAGAGCTTCTAGAAATGATTTTAATATTTTAATCTTCTAAGCACTTCCTGAGATAAGTATGCAAAAATAAATGGAGAGTTACCTCAGAATGTTAATTCTAACAATTGGTTAGGGTGGAGTAAAATACCTGCCAGAATAATAATTTACAGGAGATAAACTTTTGTTTAATAATAAAGTTATATATGTATACAAATATGTGACATCCATATTAAACATACTTGAGGTATAACCACTCATACAATGATTTAAACGAAGAGTTTAATTTTGCTTTGTTGTATTTTACAGTGGCGTTACAAAATTATATAACAGGGTTTCGTAGTAATATTTAGAACTGTACATGCATACATAATTCAATTTTATTTAATTATTAAAATATTATTAACAAACAAAATTAAATTATGTAAATGAAAAAAATTAAATTATAATTTTTATTTTTTACACCACACCACATATACAGGATGAGTCGGAAGGAGTACGTCAAGCTCCGAGAGTGTATTCTACACGTACAACCAATTTTTATTAGTTTTCGAATTATGGCGTTTTAAAAATTTGAGTAGGCTTAGGTAAAATAGCTCATTTTTAATTCATAGAACATTTTGAAAGATATCCCCCACGTGTCTGTATACATAATTTGTCCTCTCCTATGAACATTAGTCATTGGTCATTGTTCTTCTATGTTTTTGTTCTTATTGTTTTTCTTTTATTAGAGCTATAGGATTCTAAATACTTCGAATTAGTGGATCGCGAACACCGACTCTTGCTTTATAAACCATAATTTTTAAGCAGTTCCATAAGCAAAATTTTAATGGTGGACCTTGAAGGCCAGTTAAAACGAAAAGTTAATTCCAAAGGTAATAAAAATCCGATAACAATTTTTATTTACCTTATATTAACGTGTAGAATACTCTCCCGGTGTTTGGTTCACTCCTCCCGACTCACCCTAATAATGATTCTCAATATACTTATTACAAAAAATAAACTGAAAACTACATTTCGAAATAATACGTTTAATGCTTATTATTTTATTTTATTATTTATTTTAAAAATAGTGGAAACACTCCAATCAAATTTGTTTTTTAGCTTCCATAAAATACCATGAAAAGCCAGATTTAAAAATAATACATACTAGTACTTATTACAAAAAATAATAAAAATAAAAATAAATTGAAATCTATATTTCCAAATAATATACTCACCTGAATATACGCTGTATTATTTTAAAATTTCAATAACATCAAAAGTAAATACATGTATTACAAATTCCATAAATATGAAAACAGTTCTGCTCTGGTAAAAATTTAAATGGGTTATATTATTACATCGAAAGGAAAATTCATATACCAGTTCCCATCCTTTATAATCCCAAGCTGGTAAATCCTGTAATAAATGAGGTCGGAAAACATAAAGGGCAAAGGTTACAGTATTAAATTTTACAACATAACTACTGACTTTTTTTTATCTCGTTTCGATCCTATGGAAACATAATACTTTTTAATTAACTTTGTCAGTGAGCAGGCTGATCTCAAATAAATTTTATTAACTACCTACCTCTAAAGTTTACACTCATCTTTATGGTTTATTTTATCATTATTGTATTAATAAGGTCACATTTAAGCTTTAAGATTATATTTATTTTTAGATTTTAAAAATCATCATAAACGTTATTATTTTTATTCATTAGTAAACTCTTCTTCATATTAATCTACCACAATAAAAGTGCTGAGTTTTTATCTGATTAGCCCCAACTGACTGAAAATTTTAAATGGTTTAAGATTAACTATAAAATAATCATTTAACATTGATTTGAAATTAATCTTTCAGCTTTCATATACAAAATTTGAAAAAGCAGCAGGGTATTATCACCACCTGTGAATAGAGCAGAGCTACAGTCGATTTGACTTATCGCTTGATTTAGTCGATCCATCTTTGATTCATGAAATCAACGTACATTCAATTTCAGTTTGGCAGTAAACAGGCCTCTCGTTTTATCGAATTAACAAATGATTGAGCTTGCGGTCGTAAAACCATTTCCGATTTTAGAACTGCTACAAAAAATGCGAACAAAAGGTGGCTAATGGAAAAAGTAGGTACCTATATGATGTTAGTAAATGACAAGGGTAAAAGTGAAAAAAATGTTTTCCGGAATGATATTTATTGACTTAGAAACGGGAAATTTATGACGAGCTACAAATCACAATTTCGCTCAACGTGTTATTTTATAGTCTCGAATAAAGGATCACATCAAATCTTGCCTTTAAATTATATTTCCGATTCCGTTTTTACCAAATCCTTTAATTTGGCTAGATTTAATTCCGAAAAGAAATGATTTCCGAAGAGCGTAGTCGTTTGTACTAGTTTTCTGCTAACTAATAATTTTTAAAAAATTCATCTGCCATTTTTGTTCTTCAAAATATAACAAAAAAACTACAAATTGCTATTTATGGTGGTTCCTTTTTTTAAGGATCTTATCTGGTATATGTTTTTTATTTATGTAAAAGTAAAATTATTTTTCTGGTTATAAAAATGTTTCAATGATTTACATTTTCTATGGACAAATAAGCAAGGATTATTTTAGTGAAGTTAAATTTGTCAAAAACTTTTAGGGGAAATAGTTGCGCTTAAGATAATGGTAGAGTCCCTAGTATTTAATTTACCACCCCTGAGGACTTTTTTTAACTCTTTCAATGGATTAAAATATACACTAATGCCAGAAAATAATTTCCAAGACTTACCCTGTATGTATTTTTTAGTTTTTTTAAATTAGTTGTGGTTTCATTTTATTGCTATTTACTAAATAATTTTGAACTATCGTCATTTTTAGAGAATACCAAATTTCTAGAATTTGATAATAAAATTCTTACCGACTTTTGAGAATTATTATCAAAATTATTTAATATCAAACTTTTACTTCAAATACATATAGGGTGTCCCAAAATTCAACCGACAACGATTAACTGGAGATAGTAGACCTAAAAATAAGTTGATATGACCCTATTTATCTATATCCAAAAATGCACCCCTGAGCAGTTATAAGCCTCCAAAGTTGAATTTTTAAAATAGAAACTTTTTTATTACAGCCAAAGCAGTAAAGATTTTTTAATGAAATTTTGTATACGTGAATGTTGGATGCTCAATTGGTAAAAATTTGGCTAATCCTCAACTTTTATAAATAGTGTTGGATGGAAGAAGAAGGCATAAAACACTTTTTAGGTATTTAAAAATTTTATTTAAAACGTATTTGCTTTTGTGGAGAAATTCAAGTGTAAGATTTTTTGCCACTTATGAATTTTGCGTAGGTTGTGCCGCTTTTGAATAAATTTCAATAAATAATTTTGAAAACAGTAAGAATTTAGTCGTTTCCTTGGTAACAAGCTACAGTTTCAACATAAACTGATAACTTTGAAAAAAACAATGTCTTAATTTCAATAATTAAATTCATATTTAAGGAAAATACTAATAAAACCCAGATTCTGGTCAAATCATTTAAATTTAAAGACTTTTAAACTTAAATTTGTTATATGGGTTGTAATGGACAGTTTCTAAGGTTACCTTTAATGTTTCTAATTAAAGGCATTTAATTTTGACCAGAATCTGGCTATAAGTCATTAATATTGAATAAATGCAATGGTTTTTTATAATTTAAAAAGTATTTTATTAAAATTGTATATTGAGTGGCCTAAGTTTCCTACAAATTTTTTTTTAATTTTATTCAAAAACTACTCAGCTTACGAAAAATTCATAAGGGACGAAAATGTTCGTTTTTCAGATTTCTACATGAAAAACATTTTTAAATAAAATTTGCAAATACCTAAAAAGTTTTTGACCTTTTTGTGTCTTCTTCTTCCATCCAACATCATTTAAAAAGTCGAGTATTAACCAAAATTTTACCAATATTCAAAATCACATATTAAAAATTTTATTACAAAATCTTTACTGCTTTGGCTGTAATAAAAAAAATTCTATGTTAAAAAATCAACTTTGGAGGCTTAGAAATCTTGAGGGATGCATTTTTGCATATAGCTAAATAGGGTCATATCAACTTATTTTCAGCCGGTCGAATTATCGGACACCCTGTATATGCTTTTTCTAAAGAATATTTTCTGGAACATTCCGAATTTTAACTTACATGACTATACCGGATGGAAATGAAAACCGGTTCACCTCTATAACTTTTTTATTTATGAATAGAAAAATTTGAAATTTGGCAATGTTCTGTGGTTCAAAAAAACAAATTTTATGTGCATTTTTTATTTTCGAAATCACTTCCGGTTTCACCGGAAACACCATGAACTTTGTTTTTTTTAAATATAACATCCCATATTTTTATTCATGGTTTAAAATACTTTTAAAAAAGAAGTATTTTTGAGATATTAGTTTTAATTTTTTTTGTAAAAAAATTTTTTTTCAAAAAAAAAAAAGGTTTTCGAAGTCGGTGAAAAGTACCAAAACTAATTCTAAATAATTCAAATACCTAAATAAAATTGTAATTTGAAAAAAAATTTAAGTGGTTTTTGAACTATTAATTTTTAAACTTAGTTAATGAAGATTTAATCAAATATCTCACTTTTTTTAAATGCAATGATGCCGGGTCATTCGACTTTTTAAAAAGAGGATTTTATAACGATTATTTATTTTATGTATTTGAATTATTTAGAATTAGTTTTGGTAATTTTCACCAACTTCAAAAACCTTTTTTTTTTTTTGAAAATTTTTTTTTTTCGCAAAAAATAAAAACTAATATCTCAAAAATACTTCTTTTTTAAAAGTATTTTAAGCCATGAATAAAAATATGGGATGTTACATTTAAAAAAACAAAGTTCATGGTGTTTCCGGTGAAACCGGAAGTGATTTCGAAAATAAAAAATGCACATAAAATTTTACGTGGAAGTGATGATGGGTTGGGGACCAAAATAAAAAGCAAGCTTTAATTTTCTGCGACTAGTTTCGGACTTTTATTGAGTCCTTCCTCAGGCTTTGAAAAATTATGATGCTCTTTGTTATTGATGGATTCATGAAGAATATTGTACTATGATAAACACGTGGCTTTTCGTGGATGTTGTTTTGTTAAAGATGTTGTCAATACATAAAATTTGTTTTTTTGAACCATAGAACATAGCCAAATTTCAAATTTTTTTATTCATAAATAATAAAGTTATCGAGGTGACCCGGTTTTCATTTCCACCCAGTATGTATTCTGGATTTCATCAAATTTGTTAAATCCAGTTGCTAAATCCGAAATAATTCACCATTTGCATATATAGATATGAAAATGAGCATTTTTGAATTATTTATTTCGCGATGCGAAGTGAAATAATATTGGGAATCCAATTAGTTTACTTATTTCGAGGTAATACAGAAAGTACTTAATGAAAGTAATTTTGACAAAAGCAACCACTAAAAAGCAAATTTGGGTTCTTGATAAATGCAACATTTTTGTGAGATTTCGAAAAGTACTAAAATCATTTGAAATAATTAACAGTTTTACAATTTTAACTTAATGCAATATTTCTTTCAAGTGGCTTACAATTTACAATTTGAAATCATAGATTTAAAACTAAGTACAGGTAATCATGTATAATCCAGAAATTCTGGATATGAAGGATGACTTGCTTCCCAAAAGATTACGATAAATATCTTTCCTAGAAATATTAAGCATATTGCAAAAATATTTTCTATTGCTATTGTTTTCTGTTTTCAATTTTTAGTTTTTTCGCTAATAAAAAAATACTTTAATTAGGTAAGTTTCTTCTAATTTAAAAGATTTGTAGATCAAATTATTGAAATTAATTTGAAAAAGTAAACTTTAAAAAAATTAAACGAGTTATATTTAAAATGTATATGACATAGCACATTCATAAACTTCCCTTCAATTGATTCCGAAAAGTTGCTTTTGTAAAGTACCTACTGTAGTGACTGGATATTATTTACAATTATATATTAATTACTGTTATATGGGACAATGTACCTAGTTTTCCAACATTGACCGGGTATTCTTAACAATGACCAATTTAAATTCATTGTACATTGTACTTATTCTTAGTTATAGATTCAAGAAGTTCGTAGAAATTTAGTATTTTCTTTTTGAATAAATATTTTAGAAGGTACAAACTAGGTTTTAAAATTAGTAAACAATATTTGGCAACGCCCATTAATTTTGGAAAAATATAATTTTTAAGAAAGATCTTTGAAACAGAATTATTTTACGGAAAATGTTAAATCGCATAAATGTACATGTGAAGTAGTTTAGTATAGCGCCGCAGGCGAAATTTTTTAAAATTTACAAGTCATTTCTTTAATTCTTGCCAAAAGGAACAAAAATTGGAGAATGTACAAAAAAATATAATGGTCTAAAAGTACCTTAACTTTGGACCCCTCTAATTAATTTGTGCTAGGTTGCAGAAGGCAAGATGTAGCCTAATCAATTTAGATTATAAATCTGAAAAAAAATTGAAAATCTAACGAGGGAAACTTGACATTTGACTGTATAACTAATGCTCGATTTCATGATTTTTCACAATTTTTCCTCCCAAACTCGCGTGCCCTCTAGGGATTCGCATTAATTATCAGTTATTTGGTCATAAATTGCAAACAAGCTCCAGAAAAGTGGGATGTATTTTCTATTCCTTGTTATTATCTCCAACGGAAAATTTATCGCGGGTGTCTAGTGTAAAGTGTAAAATTGGAAACAATATGTATACAGGGTGATTTTTATGTATGGAACCAAAGCAGTCATGCCCAAATGGCTGGATAAATAAATTTGGAGGAATCAAATGGGATTTTATACGAATATTTTAAGATGAAAATAAATCGCCCGGATTTTTGACACGGCAACTATCTTAAATTTTTTTAAATGACAACATATTATGTCATGCAATACATCATTGTAAAGCTAATTTTTAGTACTTTACGATAGTCTATAAAAAAATTTTTAATAAACATTATTTTGAATTAAATAATATTTTATTTAAATAATCTAATAAAACGTTTTACCAGTCAAAAGATCGTTTAGCCCTTTTTTGAAGCCTAAAATATATTTTTTAAAGGAAAATAATAAAAAGGCCATTTTTGTAATTTGCGACAGTCCAAATTAGTTGGATAATAAAACTTTATCAATGTTGACCAAATAAGCAAAACCGCAAAATTTTTAAATTATAACAATTTTGTGAATATAATAGAAGAATGCATAACATTTCTTTGGAAATTATTGCAAAAGGAAGTATAATTATACTACAGCAATGAGAAAATCTTTGATGCGTTCCTCTGCATTATGTACATATGATTATGCTTGATTGTAGTAATTTCTTCTTCTGCGTATACTTTCCTGCATTATTACACTAGATAATCTTAATAAGATGATAATTCTTATACAAGGTGTTTACTAGAAAACGTTCCACTATATATAACTAAAGTTAATGAGACTAAAATAAATACAGGGAGTTAGATAAATCGAATTCGAATTAAAAACGCTCTAAATATGTGACGAATCAATTAGAACCGAGCGTGGAGTTTACTTTTCCAATAAAGCATGAAAATGTAGTAATTATATCAAGTTTTATTAAGGCCTAGGGAATTTTGTTTAGTTTATGAGGTGTTTTGATAACAAAAAATTGACGTATGCAAATTTTATTATTCGCTCTGCTTATTAGATACTATATGAGTCAATCATATAATTAAAAAAAATAATTTAAAAAGTAAAAAAGTACTCACCTAATATCTATAAACAGGGTTAATGTGAAAATTTTCCTATCAAAACACTTCATTATCTAAACATTTATTTTAATAGTTTAGTAATTTTTATGCCTATTATTGAATTAAGATAGTAAGTCATAAATTTTAGTAGCTTTTGAATAATTATAGAAAAGCTCCTTGTATGTGACTTCTTTCAGCTCGAGCAGGTCAAGCCAGCTTGAATTCGGGGTTTATTTGAGCTTTTACATGTACTTCAAATGGTAGAGGTCAAGCCAAGCCGAATTCAAGCTGGGTTGATTTGCTTGAGATAAACGTAGTCTGTGTCGTAGGCAAATGGTAATTTCAGGCTAATGGCATTTTCCTAGGAAAATTATTTGTATATTTTATTTAAACCTAAACCAAAACTTGTCGCGAAATATCTTGTTTTGTCCTGAAATCACAATCTATTTGGATGATATTATGATTTATGTTATTATTTACTCTTTTTAACTCTTCTTCTGTTAATATTTTATCAATTATTATGTCTGATGGCAGATTTGTGGATCTTAAACCTACTTTCGTCTGATATAGACTCTTGTAGAGTAATCTTCCAATGATACGATGGTACCAAGTGTTTTTCTGCCACTGCACAAAGTAATAGACACTTTTAGGTTTTATTTTCCTCCATCCAAATTCTTAACATTTTGATCTATATCCTGATGTGACCTTTCAACGAAACCTGGATTTTGGGGATGTTGATCTTGCATTCTGCCCATAATGCAACCAGTTCATTTATGACTTCCGCCCATTATTACTCTGCAATATTACTGGAACCCCTTGCTTAAGAATAAATTTCAGCAATTCAAAGGCCACTTCTACAGCCATTTTGTTTTCAGGGGTTTTAAGTATAAGAATTTAGTGAAATGGTCCTGTTAATTTAAGTTTACTTTATATTCACCATCGGCACAGCTTTGAAAATCAATGAAATCGACTTGTCCTCTTACATTAAAATATGTATTTAGATGTTATTGGTTTTACAACTAAACCAAGATGTTTTTGCTTTTTTTTTAAATTGAAAGCGGTACACAATTCCATATACCTATAATTCGACTGCCACTCTTGGAATTTGGAATAGTATATTTCTTTTTCAAGTTATGAAGTACTTTATTTTTATTCCTACCTCCATGTATCGTTGTTTTATGGTGTTCATCAATTTTATCAAAAAACTCTTTAATAGGCGTGACATAAATAATATCGTCACCCGCATATTTTGTTTTTAAAACAACTTTTGATATTTTGAAATTTCGAAAATATCATATTTTTTGGCATATTTCAGTTTGTGGAAATCATTTTTCTAGATTCCAAGGTTTTTTATTCTCACTGCATACACAAACCTATAATCATACTTATTGGTATTAGAATGAAATCCGAATGCCATTTGCCTAAAAACTGCTCCATCAAGTACTATTTTCTACTTAAATATACATATAAGCCTAGGCAAATAGAAATTAAAGCTATTTGCCAAGGCAAATAATATTTTCCTAGGAAAATGCTATTTCTCTGATATTACCATTTGCCTACGACATATTCACTAATTTTTTTGGCAAGAAAATGTAAAAAAACGTGCTAGATAATATTAATTCTTCACATTTATTAGTGGCTTTTAAGTCATCATTACCGAAATTTCGAAAAAGTGAATCAAATAAATAAGTCTTTTTTTGAAATACAATTTTATTAAAACAAGCTAATGCATTTTCGGTCCTAAGACCATATAAGAAATACATACACCATATTAGTGAATTAAAATTTTTTGAAATTTGTTGTTTTTTAAAAATTTATTTAGCTGATACTTTAAAAAGCTCCTTCGTAGCTCGAGTTTCTAGTCTATACAGAGGAACCGTCACCAATTTTCCTAGCTCCAAAAAATGGATACTGCTGAATTTTGATAATCGCATTAATAATGGACAATTTTAAAGTAAACACCCAGTATATTGAAATTTACACAAATTAAATTTACTGTTTGAGTATTGAGTACATACATTATAAATTATAATAAACTCTTCCTGCTCTAAACTCTAACGAACAAAACTTTCAAACTAGAAGATTAATAAGTTTTCCCTTTCAACGTATTACCTAATATTTATATCGCATCAATAACCAATTATTACAGAGAAAATTAAGATCAGATATGAAATGATGATGATCGGTGTTCACCATTAAAGCGAAAGTAGGTAATCGGTCTTGGTGTATGCGAATACCGTATAATAAATTAAATACCACAGCATGTCGGCAAGGACGTTCGTTTATCTCTTTATGGATGGGACATGGGATCTACGATCTACTTGAAATTAATTCTATTACTAATTAAACTCCATGTGGGACTATTGCAATAATAATTTAAATTAATTTATTGGGTACTTCTATTATTTCGTAATTGGATGCGCTGAAGCACTGAAATTTAAACACGTTTTACTGGGAATGACCTAAACTTCAATCCTTTATTGCATTGTGGCCTGAATGTTGATTACTTTTAAACTGGTTGCTTTAAATAAATTAGTGAAAGTATTTGGAAATACGATCCGAAATTATCAATTTTAGTACCGATTTTTATCAATACTCTTTATTGCAGATTTTAAATTAAATCTGATATCAATATTTTAGTGGTTTTGAGCTACTGTATCATCTCATGGTACTTATAATTTTATGATTTCATGAAAAATATATTACTTTCTTAAAATAGAATTTATTACCAATCTACACAAAAGTGCCCATAAATTTTTTACTAGTAATAACCTGCACAAACAATAGGTTATTACTTCTAAACAAGAGCTTTATTAATTTAATTAATCTTATTTGATTATAGTTATATAGTCTATGAGGTAACATTAATCAATAGAAACACATTTTATGACTTTATTTTCAGTATTAAAAGGTAAATTTTTGTTTAATGATGAAAATTTTAATCTGTATTATTTCATGCTTGGAATTTTATTTTTATTTTTAGTTTTTTTTTAAATTTTAATTTATAGTATTAAACTCATCGAAAAATAAAGTAAAGTTACATTGTGATAAAATTACATGCCTAGGTATTTTTAATTTGTATAAAATCGTATGAGATTTTTCCAATTAACTTAAATAATTAATATTAACAAAGGAATTAGTTTTTTATTAATTAATTTAAACTGATTTATTTATTGGTTAGGTCTAAATATTGTTATATGTTGACTTAAAAACACATTATTCTAGTTTCCAGTTGATGGATTAATAATTAGATAACCTATTATCGTAACTAACATGCAAGCTTAAACTTTGCGAGTTATTTTTTTTTAATAACAAGTAATGGTCATTAATTCGTAATATATTTTTATTATTTCATAAATTTATTTTCATGTTTGACCAACCTTTGCCATATATTTTATAGTAAATAAATTCGTAATTAAAATTTTATGATATAATAAAATTTCATAATATTTAAATTAAGTATATTAGTTTATAAAATTTAATGAAAATAATAATGTACATCAATTAATTTGCTTTTAATATTACGTTACATTATTTTATAATGCAAAAAATGCAGCTAAAAAACACAATTGCAGAATATTTATCAAGACTTCAATCACAATAAAAATAATACAATTGTAGAAGGTAAATAACCTATTGCGTGCTGTTTTAAAATTATTTCGAAATCAATTTACGAGGGAACGTTCATTAATTACAACGAAACTCAAATCTTTTGTTTTTTAAAACAATTTTAAATAAGTACATGGTCACAATTCACTTTGGACAATTTGTAAAAACTTAAGGAAAGCTCGAAGGGGATAAATTAATTTATTTTTTATTATAATGTCGAATACTCTTTTTAGAACCTTCTTCAGAATGAACAATTAAATAAAGTAAACTACAAATATCGATTCCATTAATGGGGCTTATATTATTTTATTACATAATAATTAAATCTTTTACCAAAATAAAATTCTGAAGATTTTTTAAATTTAAATTTTTATTTAGACAAAGCATCATTTATCAATAATTGTAAATCACAATTCGTCATTTTAATTTCAGAAAATGTGAATATAATATTTTCTTGGAAACATTGAGGAAGCCAATTAAGTGTGTGTTTATTATTCATTAAATTTGATTTTAGGGGTATATTTAACTTTTGAAAAACACCAATTATAATTGAAGGGTTTTCTGCAAAAAAGAGGTAGATCCATTATGATAAAAATTCTTTCGTTTGATGCAAGAAACATGTTAACTCGTTAGTATTAATTTTACTCAAAATATTGAACTGATTCCGTTTGAATTTTCAAATGTTTGTACGGTTTTCTGAAAATCTAAAAAATTATGGTTCTTGAAGAAAGCCTCGAGTCTTCAGTTTCTGAAAAACAATTGATGTGATTCTAAAATACAAACATTACTTTTACTTTCTGAAATACAAATCCATACTCCATGAAATACAATTAACGATTCTGAACTTCAATTGACACTTTCTGAAATTAAATTGTTATTTCTATAAATTATAAAATACAGTTTAAGCATGGAATTCCCAAAGGCTCTAAGTGCCATATTTTGGATATGCAATACACAGTATGCGACTTCCTCAGCAGTTCCTTTTGGTTTGGAAATACTATTAATGTAAAATGAGCAAAAAGAATTAATTTTAGCTGTATTTTCTTATTTATAGCATGTCATAGATAAAGTTAAATAACAAATTTTTCTAAGTAAAAGAAATATACCGGGTGGAAATGAAAACCGGGTCACCTCGATAACTTTTTTATTTATGAATAAAAAAATTTGAAATTTGGCTATGTTCTATGGTTCAAAATAAAAAAATTTTATGTGCATTTTTTATTTTCGAAATCACTTCCGGTTTCACCGGAAACACCATGAACTTTGTTTTTTTAAATGTAACATCCCATATTTTTATTCATGGCTTAAAATACTTTTAAAAAAGAAGTATTTTTGAGATATTAGTTTTTATTTTTTTTGTAAAAAAAATTTTTTTCAAAAAAAAAAAAAAAAGTTTTCGAAGTCGGTGAAAAGTACCAAAACTAATTCTAAATAATTCAAATACCTAAATAAAATTGTAATTTGAAAAAAAATTTAAGTGGTTTTTGAACTATTAATTTTTAAACTTAGTTAATGAAGATTTAATCAAATATCTCACTTTTTTTAAATGCAATGATGCCGGGTCATTCGACTTTTTAAAAAGAGGATTTTATAACGATTATTTATTTTATGTATTTGAATTATTTAGAATTAGTTTTGGTAATTTTCATCGACTTCGAAAACCTTTTTTTTTTTTGAAAAAAATTTTTTTTTCGCAAAAAATAAAAACTAATCTCTCAAAAATACTTCTTTTTTAAAAGTATTTTAAGCCATGAATAAAAATATGGGATGTTACATTTAAAAAAACAAAGTTCATGATGTTTCCGGTGAAACCGGAAGTGATTTCGAAAATAAAAAATGCACATAAAATTTGTTTTTTTGAACCATAGAACATAGCAAAATTTCAAATTTTTTTATTCATAAATAAAAAAGTTATCGAGGTGACCCGGTTTTCATTTCCACCCGGTATATAAACCCTAGTTTTTTGTACTTATTATTAAACATTGATAAGTTCTAAGTATGTTTATGACAACAACAAAAAAATTATTCTGAATTTTCAAAAAAAAATTTGGATTTTTTTGTTAATTTTTTTTTAATAAAAGCTATTAAAATTACTCTTAAATAATTTAAATAGGTCAAATAAATTGTAAATTATGAAATTCATTCGTCCGTTTTTGAGAAATTAATTTTTATAATTTATAAAATGGGTTTTTTGCAAATACCTTTATTTTTTTTCAAATGGCTTGATAGTGGGGCCACCCCATATTTTGATAGAGGTTTTTTCTGATTACAGTAATACCCAAGATGTAGGTAGAATCCTTAAGTTTACTTACTTATTTATAAACAACTTATGATAAATTGATAAAATAAAAAGATTAAAAAAATGAGTAAGTACACTTAAGGTTTATACTTACATATTAACTATCACTGTAATAGGAAAAAAAATCCTCTATCGAAATAGGGGGTGGTCCCACTATCATGCTATTTGAAAAAATTATGATATTTGCCTGCCAAATGAATTTCATAATTTACAAATTATTTTATCTATTTAGATTATTTAAGGGTAGTTCTAATAGATTTTATTAAAAAAAGTTCAGAAAAAAAATCCAAAATTTTTTTTTAAAGTTTAGAAAAAAAATTTTTGTCACAAACATACTTGGAACTTACCAATGTTTAATAATAAGTACAAAAAATAGGGTGTTAATGTCATTTCCGGTGAAACCGGAAGTGAAATTAATTTTTTTTTTAATTCAATAAATGCGTTTTCTTATTCCATATAACGTACTAAAATATGAAATATTTATTTTCATAAATAAAGAGATTACAGGGGTGAATTTAGTTTCGTGGACACTCGGTATACCTAATTAAATAAAAAAATTGGATGGAACTACGCTTATTCAAAAATCAACCTACTTCTGCAAAATTTTAAAATAAGTTTTTATAATCGACAACATATGACTCTGTCAGTAGGTATATTATTTATGTAAAATGTAATCTTTAAACTTAATTTTCTCTAAATTATGTTTTTGGTACTTGGAGAATAAAACGCATCAATGGTGATTTTTTTGGTTATTAGAAAATTAAAACTTGAATATTAAGACTTTGCTAAAAATTCACGATTATATCTCGCATTTGAAAAAAAAAACTCAAACCTTTTTTTTATTCAAATATTATTATTCAAAACTTACCATAAAAACTAAGAAAACGGAGCTTATAAATTTGGACAAATATTTATAATTTTATATTTTTTAGCTGTTGTATTTTCTAAATATTACGTTAGGGAGTCTAATTTTAAGAGAAACAATTCCTATCTTTCCTTTTTTTGGTGTGAATCATAATAGGTATACTTCAGACGTAATTTCATGATTATTTTTTCAATTTTTTGCAAGGTTTAAACGGATAGTTCTATGGAGGGATTTTTAAAAATTAGAAATTTATCACTGTTTAACAAAAAATTAAAAACTATGGTACGCCATGAGC
Source organism: Stenus bimaculatus (assembly GCA_963971135.1). Classification (NCBI taxonomy): domain Eukaryota; kingdom Metazoa; phylum Arthropoda; class Insecta; order Coleoptera; family Staphylinidae; genus Stenus; species Stenus bimaculatus. Next base: position 62,611,556 of record OZ020180.1, on the reverse strand, counting down.
AACTTTCAAATTTTCCAAAGAAATCAGTTAAATTTTAAATTTTTATATCTGTTCACATTGAATTTTTGGATTTTTTAATAATTCAATATAAACAGGTATAAGAATTTAAAATTTGTTTGCTATGAGAAAAAAATAAACTAACAATCGATTAGCCTGTTTCCATCTATCTCTTGCATTCACTCACGTAAAAATTTTCAAATAATTTCTTGCATTTGGAAGGTATAAGGCTACAAAAATTAAGGGAAATGTATACTTTTCAATTTTGTTTCTGTGGGAGTCTTTGGGAAGTACTTAATTTTAAAACTTCCAAAACAATCTTGAAAATGTGTAAAATTAACACTTTTCGATGGAACATCTCAAATAATTTTATTTTTTTTTAATGTAGCGTTTCCGTTAAAAAGATCAATGAATGCACTTTATTAAAAAAAAAATAAAATAAAAAAATATTAAAAAATAATACGTCAGGCGACTCTAGCAAACATCATAAAATGCATCGGGATGATTGGTCTTAAGCCAAGAGCAAAATATCTATCTGGATGTTTTTCATATAATAAGACATTTCGAGGATTTAAGAGCACAAATTTTAACTTTTTTACTGCAGGTGTTTTTCACAGACCCGAAAAACTTCTTGAATTTAAGATTTAATTTTCTTATGCTGTGTTTTTCCAGAAAACCACGATAAAGAAAAATTCAAAATGAAATATTGAACTTTTCTTTGATAGTTTGTATGGTCGTTTGGCAAATTATAGATGGACTCAGTTATGAAATAAGGAAACAAATAGCAACTCCCACTATGTCAGTATATTTCTTATTTCCTAATGGATACCATTTATATACATGGTGACGGGTGACCCAGTCATCTGCCCACGGTCTATAGCTTCTTTGCTATAAAACATATCGACTTGAGGTTTTTACCAACATATAGATACATCCATGCCCCACAATTTAAAAATAGTTTCGATATATACAGGGTGTCCCATCATGGCCTACTGAACCAAAGTTATATTTTTTTTAAATGGAACACCCAGTATATTATGACATTTTTGGATTCCTTATTAAAAAATAATTATACTTTGTATATACTTTTATGGGTCTATCACTCGTTTTGCTGATATTTGCCATTTAAGCCAAAAAAAAATACATTTTTGAAAAATCACTGCTCTAAAACAGATGAACATTTTGGCTTGAAATTTTGTCAAAAATTTTTCAACATCATCTAGTCCACAACTATCATGTCAAATTTAAGTTTGTGATATTTTTTATCAGGGTGCCTTATGAAACGCAATTTGAACAATTAAACGAAATTTTCAAATGGAACACCCTGTATATTTTAACATCAATCGATGGCATTTTTTACAAGCTTTCTATTGATATAATGTTTGTATGGTCGCTTATCAACGGTTTAGGAGATATTAATATCCAAACTGAGAAAGAGTGAAAAATAGGCAAAATAGTGCTCTTGATGAATTTTGTTAAGGATATTTTTTATATTGGCCTATTATTTATTTCTGTCTTTCTCTATTTTGCTTTTTTTATAATGTTGTTTTATTTCAATAGTAGTTTTTGTTGTTTTATAACAAAAATAAAATCGAAATTTGCAATTATCAATTTTGGTTTTGTAAGTCTCAGTATGCTTTGAAAATTTAGCAACTGATGTTACCAAGAAAACCCTTATTTTGTTGAATTTTGTTTTAACGCCTTTTTCTGTACTTTTGATAATAACTAAACCGATTTAGTGAACTATTCTAAAGCAGAAATGGCAAATATGCTGTAAGCGCTGGGTGAAGCTGAAAGAAATCCGCTTCTAGCTATCAGAAAAGACCGTAAAAACGAAATTCAACAAAATAGGGGTTTCCTTGGTAACATCAGTTGTTAAATTTTCAAAACATACTGAAATTTAGAAAACCAAAATTGATAATTGCAAGTTTCAATTTTGCTTTGTAGTATAACAACATTATTAAAAAAGCAAAATAGAGAGAGATACAAATATGTTTTAGGCAAATTAAAAAAAAAACCTGAAAAAAATTCATCAAGAGTGCTATTTTGTCTATTTTCACTGTTTCTCAGTTTGGATATTAATATCTCCTAAACCATTGATAAGCGACCATACAAACATACAAAATATTTTTAAATTGTGGGGCATGCTTCCATGCTTGTATCTATATGTTGGTGGAAACCGCAAGTCGATATGTTTTATAGCAAAGAAACTATAGACCGTGGGCCGATGACTGGGTCACCCTGTATATTTAGTAGAGCGAAAGTCTCCAAATATTAGATATGACTACTAATCATCATAAAAATTTTAATCAATCCAAATTCTCCCGAATTAGTTCTTTTAGCAAATAAAATGTTGACACCAATTTGTGATGAATTCCTGTTTAGTGAATAATTTCTTCACATAGTTGATATCATCTTGATATCATCTTGATATTATCTTGATATTATCTTGATATTATCTTTTTATTTAAAACTACGCGAGAAAATATTTAGGCAATGAAAGTTAACGTACTTTTTAAAGGACAGAGATAGTATTTGGTTTAATTATTTTAAACTAGTTATACAAAATTTAAACGCCATATAACAACCCATTCTAAAATAAACAACCAAAAACCTTCCCCTTTTCAACTTTTGGGCAGTTTAATTTAGGAACACCCTGTATAACATAAAAAATGATACGGGAATGAAAATACTTTTAAAAGATATATTTTTTTAAAAAGTGGTCGTAGAATCCACCTTCAAAGTTTTATCGTCAAATCGTAACACCCAGTATAAAAAAATGTTTTATAAATATCGAGTAAATCCCAAAAAGTTTATTTCAGAATAGAAAAGTGTAAATAAATTACATCTGTCTGAAAAAAGTAATTGCAGATTTCTTTAAAACGTATTTTTACGTTGCCAATGCAGGGCATTACTGGTTTTTGGTAAAATAACATATTTTTTTAAATTTTTATTACTTGAGCACAAGGAAAATAACCAAGTTTTGCTTGTATTAAAAACAGTAGGCACCAAATTAACACATTCGTTCCCAAGAACTCGTTTACGAGTTATTTGAATTTCTTTCCAAAAAAAACGGATGTCACGTATACTAGTCTTTTGAAATTCTTACCTAAAAACCGGATAACTCGTATCTCGAATACGAATCGTTTGAATCTCTTGCAAAAAAATGTAGTCTGCGAAAGTCAAATTTCCTGATTGAGCACTGGTTTAATGATAATTAATTTATACCCGTAATGAATGTGTTAATTAATGTTAAAGAAAACATACTTCTTTAAAAGATCATGTAATTTATTTTCGATTTTTTTATGATAACCTTTATAATTAAATCTTCTACGGCGCATCTTGTAAACCTTTTTTTTATGTTTTTATAAGTAAAAATGTTTTCAGTTTGATCATGTTTTTGGGTATTGGATGATCAAAAATCTTCCTCTTTAAACCGTTTATTATGTTTTGATAGGTAAAAATTTCTTCAGTTTGATAATGTTTTTGGGTTTTGAACGATCAAAAATTTTCATCTTTTAAAAGGCCAGATAAAATTAAAATATTCCTATGTTGCTCTCATCATTTCAAAAATCTACTGCTCGGTTAATAGGTATTAATTACATATTCAGCATACTTTATTTTTAAGAATTTTAGCATTTAGTTTATTAAATAATCTTAAAATAAGCAATATTCAATCTTACGAATTTCTTTTGTAAATATTTTAAAATTTACGTACCGATGTAATGGATTTTTTAGTAAAGCTATTAAATAATTTACCATTTTTCATTTTAAACATCCACGATCATAAAAAGCTGTATGTTCATTATGTACATAATGTTTTTTACGGTCACTAGTATTCTACATTGAAAATATTTCTCAAAGGTATTAGAAAAATTGCGTTAGTGTACCCAAGAGATAGAAGGATTTTGAAGGAAGAAATTAAATTGGGAATTGGGATTGTTTTGATAGTTTTTTTTCACAGATTTAAAGTAATTTTGATATTGATGATAAAAGTTTTAAAAAATGTAAAGGTCTTTATGTACTTCAATTTCAAATTTATTTGTCGTAATAAACGAATTTAAAGAATAATAGAAGGTTTTTTTTACACAAGTGAACAAGCTTCTCCACTCTTAAAATCTCCAGAGGGACCTTAGGTTTTAAATTACAAATAACATAAATCCCAATGACTTTTAAAAAAGAAATTGTGTCATATGAGTTTATTTTCCATTATTACATTCAAAGCTCGTTTTACAAAAATCTAAAATAAAAAAATCATAAAAGTAACATCATTTTAAGGATTTTTTGTCTTTAAACAATTTAAATAGGCATTATTTTCAAATACCTAATTACTAAATTTTGTTTGTTATTGTTTTATTTAAAAAGTTAATTAATAAGTAAACTTTACTCATCTCTTGCGTTAATTTCATGTATGGGTTTTCAACTTTGTGTCTTGAAATTAATTCTATAATTTGTTGTTTTGTAGCCATGATTAAGGCCACAAAGATGGTCGAAACGTCGGCAAATATTTTATAACAAAGATTTTGGAAGTAATAAGTTTGTTTTGGCTATTACCTTTATTTAACAATAATATTTTACGAACGAAAACTTTATATATTTTCAAAAAGAATATATAAAAATATAGTTTATATCTACATACTGGCATTTTAAGAACGATAATAATCGAATCCCAGAAGTAGTAAAAAGGACGACAAAGTATAAATGAGAAACCAGAATATTTTATCACCTTGAGTACATTTATTCCGTGTTATTCAAACTTCAATAGAGATTCAATCTCGAAATCTAGTAATCGAATTATGTCAACAATGCGTTTATCCAATAAAATTCGTTGGGATTGAGGAGGCTTATTTTAATTCTCGGATTATTTATACAAAAAGAAACCAAATAAAGTGGAAAAGCATAAAAGATATTAAAAGTAGTTAGGTATTGTATCGAATCATAAAACTAAAATTGGTTCGGACCTCACGAAACTGTAAAATTAAGGCTGTTTTTTTCTTCGCCAAAAATATGTACTGTTTTAAACTACACCTTTTCCAATTGTATTAAAAAAAATCAATTCAATTTCGGAAATCATCAATTCTAATTCAGAATAGTCAATTGCATTTCAGACTAGATCAAGTGTATTTCAGAAAGTGTCAATTATATTTCATAAATATGAATCTAATTTAAGAAAGGACCAATTGTAAGAAATTGAGCTAGCCAATAGTCTTCGGCGGTGAACTACAATATCATATCAAAAATATGCTTTGGCAATTTAATATTTCGCCATTATGAAATAAAATTGACGACAGCTTCCATAACAGGAGAATTCCGAAATTGTCTTTTAATAATACTGCTCTAATTTTAGAGCAGCTTATTTCAATTACATTTAATATTGGTGAATTGCCCTAATACCTAATAAGCCTAATATTATTACTGGTGTAAAATTACCAAAGCGTATTTTTGATGAAGTGTTATATGCTGTTGTGGTTCATGTTCAATTTTTCACAATTGGTCCTTTTTGAAATTATATTGATTCTTTTGAAATTCAATTGATGCTCTCTGAAATACAAGTGACTATTCTGAAATACAATTGACTATTCTGAAATACAATTGACTATTCTGAAGTACAATTGATACTTTCTGAAATTAAACTAATAATACGATTGGAAAAGATGTAGTCTAAATTTATATAAAAATTTCTTATTTTATTATCTGGTTCCATAATACTAGGTGTTTAATTAAAAAGGTGAAACTCTGTTAGATAATGAGAAATTCTTAATTATAATTTAGCAATCCATTTTCAGTTTTTAATCAAATCAACAAATTCACCTTAAAGTATGCATTATTCCAAGATGTTGAAAGGTATTAAAAGTTAAAAGCCTTATCTGGTAATAAAAAGATTTGTATAAAATAGGTTTTGTGCAATCTAACAATGTACAATATCGCTTAATTGATGATAATTTATTTTATCTGGTTTTCGATTAAGCATTTAGAAATGATGTAACATTTCCGTTGGGATGCTCGATTCTCTTGCTAAGTGAAAGGGATGTTGTCTACATCTGTGTCGACAAAGCGAGATTTTTGACTTAATTTTAACAGAAGAGTAACGATTTAAATGAATAAAGAGTGCTTTACTTTCTCTTCCGTATAAATTCCCACACAGATCGCAAATTCATAAACTACATAATACCTATTTCTTTTCCGGTAAAATAATTATTTAGTACATGCTTAATTCTAAATTCTAATAAAGTCACTCAAACATACAAACGATGAGCAGATTATGGGAATAATTAAATTTTAATTAATTATTTTTTAACCAATTTTGAAACTCTATTACCACACACCTTAGCGTGCTATTAACACGTTATATCAATTAGTAATTAGTAACACCATTACAAAAACTTCATGAGAGTATTTTTAAAAACTTTTATATTCCAATCCTAAATTTTATATTATTTTTCGAAATTTTTCCCCTGCCCACTCTTCAAATGTAGTAGGAAATAAAGAAAATATTTATATTTGATAGATAATTTTTTTTAAGATAATAAAAGTAATACTTTTTTTACTTTGGTTTTATTTAAAAGGGCTTTTACAAATGTTTAAAAACTTTGGTTTAACAAACGATTCATAATGCTAACTACCAAAAAAGGAAACGTTTTTGTACTTTTAGATAAAGTGAAAAAACACAACTATTATAATATTTTTTTGTTGAAAAAATATTCAAATTATTTTTTTGCCTGAAAATTGTTTCTATTTTTGAAGATTTGGATAAAAAAAGTTGTGGTTGAAGATCTTGCAATAACCGGTCAAGACCAAGTCTAAAAGTTATGGAAAACCCATGAAAACTCTCCACATAAAACACATATTTCGATTTTAAGCAATATACTTTAATGTATACAGGGTGTCCCAATTTGAGTTGCATTACATGGGTATCTTTGTTTACATATTCGGTTAAATGGGCAATGTTTTGGAGTTTTTTATACTTACTCAGATGCTGTTTAAAATAAAATTAAAAATTGCTAGCCATTCCGAAGATAAACGGAAAAAACCGAAAAATGCAATTTTTTAAAAGTCAATCATTTCGTTAACTACAATAGTTACAAAAAAATGTTTCGGATAAAAGTTATTTGATTCGTAAAGATGGATAAATATGTTTATTACAAAAATATCACAAACTCGGTTTTTAAGATATCAATAGCAACTTTCTTATTTTAAACGGAGATATTGAATTTTTCTACAGTTAAATTGCATTTTTTTTCTTATTATAATGATGTATTACAATCCATGTTCGAAGTAGTACACTAACGAATACTTGATAGTATTTGAATTAAATTAAGTAAGCTAAGACTTTTTGACAGAACTTCTTTAAACAAATGACAATTTGAGCTGTCATTTTAGATTATTGCATAGGATGTAAGTCCAAAAGATATTGTTCATTTAGTTTGGAAAATTTATTAATTCTATTAATTCCAACTTGATATACAATAAACCGTAAACCGATAGAAAAATCTAAAGTTATGGCTTACTTAATTTAATTCAAATAATATCAAGTATTTCGTAGTGTATTACTTCGAACATGGATTGTAATACATCGTTGAAATCAGAAGAAAAAATGCAATATAAGAAAGTTGCGATTAATATCTTGAAAACAGAGTTTGTGATATTTTTGTAATAAACATTTTTAAACATATTATTCATCTTTACGAATCGAATAACTTTTATCTGAAAAATGATTATGTAACTATTGTAGTTAACGAAATAATCGATTTTTTAAGAAATTGCATTTTTCGGTTTTTTTCTGTTTATCTTCGGAATGGCTCGGAATTTTTGATTTTTTTAAACGGCATCTATAAACAACTGCAAAACATTGCCCATTTGACCGAATCTGTAAACAAAGATACCCATGCAATGCAACTCAAATTGGGACACCCTGTATACATTAAAGTACATATATTGCTTAAATTCGAAATATGTGTTTTATCTGGGTTTTTCACAACTTTTAGTCTTGGTCTTGACCGGTTATTGCAAGATCTTCAATAACAACTTTTTTTATCCAAATCTTCAAAAATAGAAACAATTTTCAGGCAAAAAAATAATTTGAATATTTTTTTAACAAAAAAATATTATAATTTTCAACAAAAAAATATTATAATATTTGTGTTTTTTTACTTTATCTAAAAGTGCAAGAACGATTACTTTTTTGATAGTTAGCATTATGAATGATTTGTTAAACCAAGTTTTTAAACATTTGTAAAAGTCCTTTCAACTTTCAAGTAAAACCAAATCTGTAACTTTAATAATAAGAAAGGTAGTCATGTAATGCATTTCAAATTGGGACACCCTGTATAAATATATTATTATGTTGTGGACTTGACCGAAACCTGCTCCAATCGATCTACGGCACTCAAAATATAAATATGTATTTCCAAAAAAGTGAATTTGCTAAGAAATGAACTTGGCCGGTTATTGTATTACCAAAGTATTCAATTCATCTTCAGTTGACGTTGAAAATGTGTAAAACTCCATAAATTATAATCTATAAATGTGTATGTTTGCCTTTGTTAATTTTTTTTAGGCATAAAAAAACAAAAAACTAGAAAAACGAAATAAAAAATTTAAAAAATCTTATTTTGAACATTTTCTAAATATTTTACCAAACAACTTAATTTATTGAGTTTAATATTCTTTCAAAAAATGTATCAACTTAAAAATCATCCTGTATAAGTTTTTATTAAGAATCTGTAAACTTTTTTGTAAAATACATAGATGTGTGAAAAAAACGGCTAACGAAATAGCTTTTATTTAAATAAATGATGTCAAATTAAATGAATCAGAGTATACTATAATATATTTCATGGAAGAGGGCCGTATTTTTTGGAAAATGGTTTTTTAAACTTCTCTTCGCAATTATGCGTATACGTAGGTTTATGCATTAAATATCAATGTGCCCTAATCTTTTCCATATTCCCATTTCAAAATTTTAAGTACTAAATCCACGAAGCCCTCGATATAAGGAAATGAAAAAATGAATAAAATATTATTATTTGTAAAAGTATTTAAAAAAAATCAAAATTTCAAAAATATTTTTTCTCAAAATTTTTTTGAGCCATTTAATTTAATATATCAATTATTTAAATCAGACCAAAAATAACGAAGCTACTTCTTTAGCCGTTTTTTGTGCATACCTCCTTATGTTGTCTGTCTGGATCAACAGCAGTTTAGCAGGTATTTAAATTTTTAGGATACAAGTCACCTGAAATAAACCCGTTGTTTTGCTAATTTGGACATATCTTTGTTTGATAAGCTGCAGACCCAAAAAATCTTATAAAAACTAATGAGTATATGGAAAAAGTGATTGTTTACTTTTCCATATTTTTATCAGTTTTTATCAGTTTTTACCTTTTTCGGTTTACCTAGAAATGTAAATTTAATGTGAGATTTCGGTCAGAAAAAAAAATAAAGCCACTATATCTTCTTTATTTACTACTTGATTTTATTTCAAAAAAAAGGTAGTAGTATTTACCTTATAATTTTTATAATGCTAGTCTCGAAGTGCATTTTTTAAGCTCATTTTTCCGATTTATTCATTACTAACTCACAAAACAACATATTTTTACAAAAAATCCAAATCTACGTAGACTAAAAAAAAAGATTTTTTTCAGATTAAGAAGAAAACTAAATCAGGACTCAATGTGTTAAAATTTAGGTGTATTTTAAAATATAATACTAATAAAGCATTTATTGGTAACAAACAAATATATATAAATGGCAAAAATACATAAGAGAATATTACAAATCAGTTACCAAATGATACAAGATCAGCTAAATGACATAAATATAATGTCGCGCTCTTCATCAAGACCCTTGTTATTTGATCTACTTTTTGCATCTACTTATTTGTTTCTGACCCAAACATTCTATGCTCTATGGAATTTATAGGGTGTCCCTGTCCCTAAATAGGTACAAAACCTTGTCTCTACGTTATTGCAGCCTCCAGTAAAGTTAAACTTAATTTATTAAAAATAATCGTATTAAGAGGATACTCGGTGAAATGTGTAATTCCGCATTTCGCCCGCAAAAGTATTGAAAAATGGTTATTTTTCAAACCATTTGGTGAGATTACTAATTGGGCAAAATGAAAAATTTTTTAATTGCATTAGAAAGAACGTTTATTGTATTAGTACGATAGAAGACGCTTTTTTCTATACAAAAATTATGAACTTCGCTAAAAAGGTCTAAAAAAGCGCATATTTTTGAACATTTCAAGATTTTTTTTTTACTATTTTGAGTAAAAAAATAAAAAAAGCGTCTTCTATCGTACTAACACAATAAACGTTCTTTCTAATGCAATTAAAATTTTTCATTTTACTCTCAAATGGTTTGAAAAATCACCATTTTTCAATACTTTTGCGAGCGAAATGCGGAGTTACACATTTCACCGAGTATCCTCTTAAGTTATGTAAATCTTCTATAATTGATTCCATTCACTTAAATAATATAGTAATAAAATTAAACATCATCATAAAATATTAAAAAAAGCAATAACGTAATTGTAAAATTATAATATCCAATTTTCCAGGTTATTTTATGAATTTTGCAAGGTTCTTTTCGAAAATGAGTACCCTTTTATAATTTTAGCTAGTTTGTATTTCGTGAGGTTTTGAATTTGTTATGGTTTATACTGTAAGGTGATCACCCTTTATACGTTACATAAGATAATTTCACGGTGCAGTAATTACTTCAAGAAATAATTAATAGAATGTATGCTTGCTGCACTCAGGAAGTCTAGAACTAAACTAAACAAAATTAAATTAACATTAAATTAATATATTGCTCGTACAGACGGTAATTGTATCATAAGTACAAATATACCGGGTGTAAACGTAAGATGAGTCATCTACATATTTTCTTTTGCTTATAATAATAAAAACATGTTGTTTTTAATGACTTTCAGTTTTATCGAAAGAAACATCCAGTTTTTACTTTAAATGTGTCATCCCCTAATTTTTGTACTTTATTTAGAGCAATTTATATTTTGTGATATTTTTATTATTATTTTTTGACTATTCAAGTCACAAGTGTATATTTTTGTTGTGAAAAGTAAAATGCCAAAAATATCACCGATTATTTCATGACGTTTAAGTAAAATTTCAAAAAAGGTGAAACTGGTTGTTATATTTTGTACAAAAAGGTAAAAAATAGTCCTTTAAAAATTTACTCTTGTTCAAATTATAAGTCGGATATTTTTCATACATTACCACTTATGTCATTTGGGGATAAAAATTTAAAACCCCAAATGACATTCATGGTAATGACAATGAAAAAAATTCGACATATAGAACGAGAGCTCGTGACACTTTTTGGTATCCGATTTCATACAGCATGGCTTTTGGAGGAGAGAATATTTACCCTATAATAACAAAGAAAAGCTAAACTCCTGCACGCTTTCCGATCATATGGAATGGAATGTGTTTTTCTCTGATTTAATATTGCTTGCCCTTTTAGCAAAAGCTAAAATAAATTTAAGTCTTGGAAATTATAGACATGCAATTCGCACGGTCCCAAAGGGCTCAAATGGTCATGTGATTGTCCGCGTTTTCATAATGCTTGCCAATGAGAAGAATTAAAGTTTGTGTCATAAAACTCCCATAAAAAAATTGGCATGCGCCCCTCGTTGGCTCAAGGGTGGAAAATTTAAAAAAAAGTTGTTACGTTTCAAAGGGAACATTTAATAATTCCAAGGGTTTTTTATTTTTATGGGAAAACCTTATTTTTCAAATGGTAACCCATGCTTTTTATTCTAGAATGGTAATCTATGTAATTAATAAGCAACATTTGTTTGAAACTTGTTTTTAGGAAATGTCAATTTTTCATGATATCATTTTTTGTCTATTCAGATTTTTCTTTAAAAACTTTTGTTATCTCATAAAACTTATTGAAAATCCTTAAATGTCTGTTAATTTTGGATGAATACTCTGAAAAAATCTAAAAAAAATGTTTCAAATAAAAGTTGCTTATGTATATGGTATATGTAATAGTAAACTACTTTTTGGTTTCGTTATCAGACTTTATTGTTATCACTTTATTGTGATTACATTGAAAAAGTTTTTGACCATGTCGTGGTCATCATCAAATCAAGCCAAGGTCCGATAATTAGACCAAAAAGTTGTTTTTTATTACTGAAACATCAAACGAAAAAAAACTTAATTTTTGAAGAAAAGTTGTTAATATTAAATTTTATGGGTTGCCATTTGAAAAAAAAAGATTTCTACATGAAACTCCTTAAAAATTAACAACCCATACATTACTGAAAGAGAACTATGAAACTAAAAAAGAATAGGAAAGATCCCAGCTAAAAAAGAGAACATGTTTTCTTTAAAAAAAATACTCTTGTCAGCCTAAGTACAGTTTCTGTTTAATTTTAATTAGTGGCATGTTTTTAAACTATAGGAACTGAAAATTCTTTCAAAGAAAATATGATTTTGTTAAGGAATTATAAAAAAATGAAATGAAATTTATGACTTTTGTTACAACCGAAATTAACCGTTAATAATATTTCGTCAAGGTTTCAGTTTTGGTTTTACAATATTAAATTTTTTTCGTTTCTGAGGTGGAAGTTTGTAACTATTGAGTTGATATCGGTTTAGAGTTGATTCGTTAGATATTTTCTATCCAACTCTTATAAAACAATCTATTCGAGTAGAAGCGAGACGGAAATTGGTACCATGGTATTGTAGTCAACAATCTACCGTTCTCAATACAATTAGGCCTTCAAACTTCCATTTCTGTTACGGTTTCCTCTTATTTCGGTTTTCGGTTCGGTACCGGTTCGACACTGATCCAAATTTATTTATTCCTATTATGGGGAAAATAATTTTGCCGGTATAGTTTTCAATTTAAATTTTTTATTTGGATCAAGAAAATATGTTTCGCTTACACCCGGTATAAATGACTAAACTAAACGATAGAATTTAAGTTATTTACCAAAGAGATTAACGTATAATTGTTTTTGTTTTGATTTAAATCCCTTTTAGAATAGAGGTTTATACGCTTAAAATCTTTAGATAATTGAACAAAACTTCAATTTCTTGTTATTTTAGTAAGAACTTTAACTTCATGTATGTTGTTTCTAGTTTGTTTTAACTGAATTATATAAAACAAAGAAAGATAATGTCTATTAAATGGATTCATAAAATTTTAAAGTCACAAGGCTTCAATTTCGAACATTTTTGTTTATGTTTTTAGTATTTAACATTGAAATTTTATTACTCAATGATACATTTTTATCTATGACCAGTGATTTCCTAAACAGCAAATATGGTGGTTTACGTGAGCTACCATATACGACAGTGCAAAAAACATTTTTATATATATTTTTTTTCATTGTAAAAATATAGACAAAAAAATATAATTACCTAAAAGTACCAGTATTTTACCAGTATTTTACCAGTACTTTATTAACTTTAAACCCCTCTAATTAAGTAAGCGCAAGGTTGCAGAAGGTGAATATATGATAGATGATAGCCAAAACAATTTAGCGAATAAATCAGAAAAAAATTAAAATCTAACGGAGGAAACTTGAGATCCTGATTTTTCCAACCAACCTCGCGCGTCCTCTAGCCGTCGGCATTAATTATCAGTGATTCGGTGATTTGCAACGAAGCTCCAGAAAAGAAGTGAGATGAATTTTCTATTCTCTGTTATAATCTTCAATGGAAAATTTATCGCGGGCGTCTATAAAATCAGTCTTAAATGTTATAACATTTTTTAAATTAGGTAAAATTAAAAAAATCTAGTCGTTTTTTATTATTAAATTGCTAAACGATTTTTGTATGAGGGTGTACGCACTAGTTGCAAAAATTCTTTTTTTCATGGATTATAAAATAAAACAATTGTAATTTATCTAATTTAACTTTATAGTATCGTGGTTTCATCCAATTAAAAATGATCATTTATTAAAGTAAATTGGGATTTTCTGGTTGAAGTACTCAGGGTATTCCTTTGCTCTATAATTATGCTGGAGTTTGTAGCAATAAACCGAAACCACTCCTCACCGTAAACCGTAACTAATTTACTTACCTTCCACCTTTTGTCCCACAAGCCACACTTATTATCTCAATTTACTTTCATAATTATAATTTTGGAAATTGTCGCAGTTTTATTATTTTCAATTATTAAATGAACATTTCGAAATAAAGAACATAAAAATAAATTTAATCAAAAACAATGTGTAATTTTATTTAAATTTTTGTTGTTTTTGATAAGTTGCATTCCGCTTATGTAAATTACCTATTGTTTATAAATTTGTGATCATTTGCTGGTTCATAAAACTTTTATGTTTATTTATAAGAACATTATAATAAAATATACAGGGTGTTTCATTGAAAACTTCAAATGTCGTTTATTTCATAACCAAAATTTTTTTCAAAAAATTAACCGAACACTCCGATTTTTGTTTTGAAGGGGACGCATTATAAGACCGATTTAAGCACTCTCACGTCACTCCCTTAAGCGGGGGGCGTTAACCCCCTAATTTCTTAAATGGCAACAGGGGTTGAGTAATATATCATTTGAAAGCTGCTTTTAATTACAATTCAACGTTGTAAATTAAATTAAAATTGATCGATTCGTTTTAAAGAAAAAAATTAAAAACTCATTGCAATAAATAAATTAAAAAAATGTTAAATTAGCAAATTATTAAATACTAAATAAAAAATTGAAGGTAAGATGTCCCGTTTGGTTCTCATGAATACTTTAATTTAAAATTTAAACGCAAAAGAACAATAAATAAATTTCTTTGTTATGTTATCCCCATGATTTGACAGGTTTTTAAATCTAAATAAAATGTGATTTAAAAATTGAAATAATTTAATTTAGTTTATTACAAGTTTTCGAATTAAATTGATTACACTAACTTTATTACCTCCTAACCATTCAAAATGGTTTATTCTAAGGATGATCGAGTTGAGATTATTATGCTATACGGTGAAGAAAGAAGATGTGCCCTTCGAGCAGCTACTCGTTCTTCATCCAGATAAAAATGTATCTGCAAGATATGTTTTAGATTTGTTCAATAAATTTCGTGAAACGGGTTCAGTAGGAAATAAAAAAAGAACTGGCGGCCCCCCAAATGAAGTAGAAACGTTGACTGTAGTAGGCCAAACATCTCTAAATCCGCAAACTTCCATAAGAAACTTATCTACATTAAAAGGACTTCAAAGTAACAAGGTTTGGAGAATTTTTAAAAATTTTAAATATCACCCGTATAAATTTTCTTGTCATCAAGGATTAAGAGGATAGTCCGCCAAATGTTTGAAATGCGTACTCCTCGCTAGTAAAAATTGATTTTTGGTGTTTGTAATAAAAAATTTAACAAAAACGCTCTTGTTTTGCCTTGAAATTGAATTTATTTATCATATAGAATTTTTTTTTGATGTATATAGTCTGTTATAAGGGAGTAATTTTGAAAAAATGATAAAAAATGCGTTTTTATCATTTTTTCAAAATTACTCCCTTATAAGAGACTATATACATCAAAAAAAAAATTCTATATGATAAATAAATTCAATTTGAAGGCAATACAAGAGCGTTTTTGTTAAATTTTTTATTACAAACACCAAAAAATCTATTTTTACTAGCGAGGAGTACGCATTTCAAACATTTGGCGGACTATCCTCTTAAGTGAAGATGATTTTGATCGCCGAACAGAGTTTTGTGAAGTTATGTCTAATACTCCAAACCAATTACAAAACATCTGCTTTAGTGATGAAGCAACATTTAATTTGAGGGGTGAAGTTAATAAACATAACTGTCGTTATTGGAGTACAGAAAATCCACATTGGATGCGAGAAGAGCACTGTCAGTATCCAGAAAAAATTATTAAATGTTTGGCTTGGCTCGAACCTACAATAACACATGTCTTAGAAAATGATGATATGCTGGATGAAAATTTGATAATTTTTCAACAGAACCTTTCCTAGTTGGATTGGCCGTAGAGGTACTATTGAATGGCCAGCACGCTTACCTGACCTCACACCGCTGGATTTTTTCGTTTGGGGCTGTTTTAAAAATATAGTCTTCCAGAACCAACCTGATACTTTAGCACACCTTCGTCAAAGGATCATAAACGAATGTGAAAATATTACATCAGTAATGCTACAAAATGTTCGCGCAGAATTTCTGCTTGGAAAATTCTGGAAAACATTTCGAACATATATTTTAATTGTCTATTTAAAAATAAAATTATTTTATAACTAAAAAAAAAATTTATTGCAAACTTTAAATTTGAGTATTACAATAGATTTTTATTTTTTTTCTTTAAAACGAATCGATCAATTTTAATTTAATTAATACCGTTGAATTCTAATTAAAAGCAGCTTTCAAATGATATATTACTTAACCCATGTTGCCATGTAAGAAATTAGGGGGTTAACGCCCCCCGCTTAAGGGAGTGACGTGAGACTGCTTAAATCGGTCTTATAATGCGTCCCCCTCAAAACAAAAATCGGCGTCTTCGGTTAATTTTTTGAAAAAAAATTTGGTTATGAAATAAACGACATTTGAAGTTCTCAATGAAACACCCTGTATAATACTATAAAGCGAATGTATGATATAATATATGAGATTATTATTGTAATTTAAATAATACTTTTTCTCTAAGTAGAGATTCATTAAATTAACTAATTACCATCATATCATCGTGAATATGACATTTAATTAATTAATAATTATATCTCGAATTAAAATCACTTTCAATACAAACGAAGTTATATATTATTAGTGAACTCAATCAAAATAATAGTTTTCACTCCAAATGTTGTAATGCGTTTATATAATATTATTATCAAATTTGAAGCTTACGTTACATTTAAATGCATTTAATTGTGGATTAACATTCTATTCATATTTTTTTAATTAAATTTTATTTACATAATATAAAAATAATTTCCTCAATCCTTAGTATACAGGGTGATTCATACCACCAGTGCCACCCATTTATCTCGAGAACGCGTTATCGCACATCACTAAAATAAAAAACCTAATTACCAAAGTGAACCTAAAGAATCCATTGGTGAACTTATTTTTTTCCGGAACAACCCGAAACTATCCGGAACCGGAGATAACTTTGATTTTTTAAATGGCAACATAGGTCGAGTTTGGTATGGTTTAGTATGTCTTTCAAAAACAAATAACTTTTATGAAAATATTTTTTTTAATATTTTCCATAGTTTAGAATTTATTCGAAAAACAAAAAAAAATTGTAAAAAAAAGTAAATAAAAATTATTGCATATTTTGAAGAATTTTATAAATTTATAAACTCTTTCTACAAATTCTAATGTTTTACCAACCTTAAATATCATACTTGTCCATATTTCATCAAAATTCTTCAAAATATGCAATAATTATTATTTACTTTTTTTTAACATTTTTTTTTGTTTTTCTAATAAATTCTAAAGTATGGAAAATATTAAAAAAATATTTTAATAAAAATTATTGCATATTTTTAAGAATTTTATAAATTTATAAACTCTACAAATTCTAATATTTTACCAACTTTAAATATCATACTTGTCCATATTTAAACAAAATTCTTCAAAATATGCAATAATTTTTATTTACTTTTTTTAACAATTTTTTTTATTATAAATTATAAACCTTTTCTTCAAAGTCAGAACGAGACAAAAAACGTATTTGTTATATTTTATTATCAATTCATTCCTTAAAATACTTCTAAAAATATTCCTACAAAATCAGGCCCAACTTATATTAAAAAATATTTATATTTTTGAAAACAAAAAAAAATTAAGGTGTTAGTAAGACCATACAAAAAGCTTCTAACAAATTATACGCTGATTCAAAAATTATACAGAATTGATGTCTATTAACTTTAAAAATGAATATTTTATTTCTGGTTTAAGAGAATAGTCCTTAAATTTATGCGCTTGATTTTAAAATACGCTTGATATTTGTGGTTTTGGTTATAATTTTTTTTTCAAGTGGAGCTTTTCTAGAATTTCTTTTTATTTGGTATAAAGGCCGACTGCACAGTTGAAGCTTAAGGTTCAAACGAGACTTAAACTAAAAGATTGACATATTTTCCACTATCACTATTAAAATATTTTCTGTAGATAAATTGGGAACAGATTTGAAAAAAATATAGTTTCGTCTTTAGCTTTGAATATATCGATAGGTAAAGAAGTTATTAGTTAACAAAGTTAATATAGTTTGACGAAGTTAATTCTACTAACTGTGTAGGTATCCATCTTTTTACAGAGGAATCTATATCTTCACATCTGCCCCATACATGGTGGAGTTTTGAACCTCCCTAGAGAACTTTTGAAATAACAAGAAAATGTTACTTCTTTTTAAGTGGACACATTTTTCTATCGAAGGTAAAAATAACAAAGGTTCTTTAAAGTTCTATTACTTTAATTAAAACTTGCAGAAATCTGTGCTGTACGAGATGTTCCTCTCCTGCATATGTTGATGCAGGTGCTTGGCTAAGATGTTTACATTTATCTTCCTTCTCAGGAAAAAAATACAAAACCCCCTTTCTTTTTAAAAAAGTTTACTGCAAAAAATTGTCCTGCTCCTCGTCAACTCTGAGCTCTGAGGAGCTAAAATGAAATTTCCTGTATTTAAAAGTTTTTGTAGTCTATTGTAGTAATAATCTCTTCATTATCCATAATTACTGACGCCTCATCTTTCGAATCTAACTGTAATACTATGTCTGTATCAGAATCTGTAAGTGTTAAATTTTCCTTTGTCTTTCGTCTCTTTTAGTGAAATTTCCATATACAGTCGAACTTCCATAACTCGAACTTCTATACGTCGAATATTTCCATAACTCGAATTTTGTTTGTAATGTGTTTGTAAAAATATTGAATTTTCTATATCTCGAATTTTATTTAAAGTCCGTTGAAGATTTGAGACTTTTCTAGGCGCTTCATACGATGAAGATATGTTTGTTCTATACCTTATTTTTCGGGAGTATCAGTCAAATTAACCTTTCTTTGTATCTCTGCACCATTTTCTCCTTTTGAGGAGCTTTTGGGAAAGGAACTTATGACTAGTGTTTTTGATGTGATATCAGATTGGATTTGATTGGAACCTCGCAAGGGTTTGCACTCCAACTGTTGGAAATTCATTATATCAAAATTGTTACAAAACTTACTTCGTAAACACGTTTATTCAAAGATGCCCCCTCTCCTTTACTTTTCTTTTTTACTCCAATTGTTCTTTCTACTTTAATTTGTTTAACCACAACAATAATTTTTTTCTGCTCATTTTACGTTTAATATTACGTTTAATAATCCAGAGGAGATTGTCTGTTCGTTTTTTTTAAATTATTTTTTTAATTTTAATGTTCATAGATTAAACTTTTACACATTAGTAAGTTAAGGTATAATAAATAATATAGGTATAGGTGCATATATTTTATAACTTTTTACAGCGCTCTAAAAATTAAATAAATTTTTGGAGCACTGTAAAAACATTAACAATACAATCTTAGGAAAAAACTATGTGCAAAACCGCAAAATCAAGCTAATTTAAAAAAAAATGGTGTAAAGGTGTTCCCTTTTTGGTGGTACCTTGTAATTTTTCCCGAATTTATTGAATTTTAAGAAAAATCCCTAATTGTTCTCTTCTACTATTATTATTGTCTGTAAATTTGATTTTGGAATAAAAATTATTCCTAGTATTTTTTAAGATTCTTGTATATTTTAAACAAACTTTAGTAGTTTTATCATCAATTAAAAAAAAATAAAACTAAAGAGCCTATTGAACCAAAATCTGTTACAAATCAAAAGGAATCTTTGAAAATTACCTGTGATAATTTTCAATTTAAAAAAATAAATTGTGAAATCGTAAATTTAATTTATTAGTTACCAACGAAAAATCAACTCAACTTTACTACACAACTAGTAGTTTTTGAAAATTCAAAGTGAATGCCAAGTTGAATATCAAACTTTTACCCTTCATATCTCGGTCAATTGGTCAAGAGGTTTTTTTTAAGTATTTTTCTGGGGATCCTTGAAGGGTCCCCAACAACGTATTGGAGTGCTCATCCGCAATCTCTTGGATAACCTGTATAAAAATTAACCATGATTTTTATTAAAACCCAATATACGAGTCCACTTTTAAGTTTGACTTAAATCGGTTTTATAAATAATATTTGTTTCCAATGGACTATAAAATTATTAGTAACACGAATTTTCCATCTGGACTATAAATTATTTATAATAGTAGCTAAAGGCTATAATTAAATTTTGTAAATATGTATATTGTATAATTTCATTTGCTGAATATTTAAACTGTAGCCTAAAATTTTGATCCCAATAGAATAACTAATGCTAATTATTTTGCAACATCTGCTACAATACATATAATTTGTTTTAATTATTTTTGTTACTATTTAAGTAATTACGAAGTGGCCTTGAGTACAAAATAAACTTAAAAGTAATTAACTATATATAAAATCGCGTCTAAACTTTTGCTTTGCGACAAGCTTTTAGTTGAGTCCTCAAGGTGCTCTCCAAAAATAAATCTTTTAAAACTTTAATGCAAGTGGAGTTCAAAGCCATTAAAAGAAATTAAGTTAGGTTTTATTTGGGACGTTTTACTTTTTATTATGATTAATGTTACAAAAAAGGTTTATTGCAGATTAATATTAGTTTTATTTTCAGTAATCTTAAAATTTGCGGTTAGAAAAAGCAAGTATTCGAGTGTGAATTTAGCGACACTTCAAAAACTACACTTATAAACCCTTAAATTCCATGTTTGGCTAAAGAAAATGGTCAAAGAAAGATTACAAAAATTAAATTCAAGGGGGAAAAATTGAATTATGAACTGCCTCTTATTTAAGAGGTAATAATTTATTTACAATATAACTTAACGCATTAAATTAATTTTAGTACAAAAACATTGAGTTTTATTATTATTTAAAATTTACGACAGAGTGCTAAATCGTTAGGTATTTATTATCTTATGCAAGTCAAATCATTTACGATTTTTATCACACTTACATTGTTGGGCATTAAAAATTTTTTTAGAAAGGTAGTTCTTTTGGAAAAGTGAATAGATGAGTTATATCTACTATTAGTTTTATCTACTATTTTATACTGAGAATGCATAAAGCGAAAGGTGCCACTAATTTAAGTCAATTATTTTCGTGTGTAATTAAAAGATGCTTATCTTTACATTTGTTTAAAATGTACAGGAAATTGTGATAATTATCATGCTGAAACATACAAAAATACATTTGCATGTTTGAATTTCTTATGATGAAATTTTTTAAATTTTGGTTATTATTTACAGAAATTCAAGCAGACTTTGGTAGAAAATAATTATTTTTTAAACAAAATTAATATAATAAAATAATATAAATTAAAATAAATTAAAAAATATCTGTATTTAAGATTTTTTGTACTTTTTTAAATTTAAAAGTTACAGTTATGTTGCATTACTTTTGAGACACCATGTAGAATTTTATGATCGAACTTATTGTTTTTGGATGTATGAATGTAATATCATTTGATTGCATATTGTACATATAATAGATAAATTTTTCATGCTAGTTTATTTTATTATAGTACATATTTATGAATTGTTTTTTTTTTGTTGGGTCATTACACAATATTGTAAAATTAATAAATATTATTACTATTAAAATAATTAAAAGGCCTGTTAACATTTTATTACAAATCAGATTGGGTGTTGGTTTTGTTGTTGTAGTTGAATATCAGATTGCAATAAATATATTTTCACTTTTTTATACTTTTAAGTAAAACGATTTCACTCTCTTTATTTAAATTGGCGATTAAGACCAGGAAACCGGATAAGTTGACTTTTCCATATTCACTTATAAATGACAATATCCGCTTTATTTTATATTAAATAACATGTAGGTAGATAATTTTTTTATTAAAAAAAGCGAAAAACCGAGAAATTTAATATATGAACTTAATTCCATTACATTCGTATGTGTACATAATGTTATGTTTCTTCCCGTCTGCAGTTTTATTTAAATTTAATTAGTTTTAATGGAAAATTATAAAAATTTTAACGATTTTAAATAAAATTATTGTATTACAATTATTAGTAAATAAATAATCAAATTTTATTAGATTTAATTGTAATTATTCATATTGATTTTTAAATATTAACGTATTTTTTATTCATTGAAAGAAGAACTAGGTTAATTGGTTAATTTTAAAACAGATTTTTTATTCGTGATTTCGGAGATCAGATACGACCTCTGGTGGTCATTTGAAAAGCAAGAAAGGGATATTTATATAAACTTTATACAGAGGGGTGCACAAAAAACAGGCAAGCATGTAGCTTCGTTATTTCTTATCCGATTTTAGTAAGTGATATGTCATATTAAATGGTTTGAAGAATACTACTACCACATAATAAAAGATTAATTTTATTTTTGAAAACATCAGAGGGGGAGGCAACTTTTCTTTTTCAAATGGCAACATATTTTTTTCGATTGAAAAAATAATTAACAAAAATAATCTAAATCAATTATACCAATAAGTTTTTTTAACGAATTTTTTTAAATTTTTTTTTCTTATTTTTTTTATTATTAACTTTTTTTTAAATTTAATTCAATTGTTATTTTGAGTTTTGAGTTTTTATTTTTTTAAGTTTCGTTTTTTAATTTATTCTTAATACTTTTTAATTTACTAATATTTTTTTTATTTATTAATAATAAATTAAAAAAACAAAACTTAAAAAAATAAAAAAACTCAAAACTCAAAACAAAAAAATCAATTGAATTAAATTAAAATAAAATTTATAATAAGAAAAAAAATAAGAAAAAAGATGTTTTAAATTAATTAAAAAAAAATATTGGTATAATTGGTTTAGATTATTTTTGTTAATGATTTTTTTCAATCGAAAAAAATATGTTGCCATTTGTCGTTTTTAAAAATAAAATTAATCTTTTATTATCTGATAGTATTCTTCAAACCATTAAATTCGACATATCACTTATTAAAATCGGATAAGAAATAACGAAGCTACGCATCGTTGGCCGTTTTTTCTGCACCCCTCTGTATGTAGGTACTAATAGTTATTTATGTCATAAGGATCGTAACGCCAATCATTATGGTTCACGACGTGAATCATGATTCTCACGATCCGAATTACATACAAAACTTTATCTGCTTAAATCATGAAAAATTGAAATAAATTAAAATAAATTAAAATTTATTAAAATTTATTGACAGCTTAGTGTTATCAATTTGGTGCCTATAAAGTAATCAATATGGGCGTTTTCTATGACTTGGGGCTTATAATGAAATCGTTACCATGGTGATTTCCTTTATGGACCTCAATCCGATAAAGATCGTCATTATTTTAAACAAATTGACACACATAAAGGTGACATTATGGTATGCAAGCAGATAAATTAACTTTTTAAGTCACCAAAAATGCTATAAAAGCCTAGTGCAGTTATTAAAACCAATAAAAACTCAAAGCACACTCTTTTAAAAAATAAAATGTAATTATCCAGCCAAAGACTAATTTAAGAAAAAAAATACCCTCCGGAATCCGGAAGCTTCCAAAAATCTGAAAAAAATCGTGAAATTATATCTGAATGTATTATGATTCACATCAAATTTCCGATCCCTACATCAATCCGTTTTCAAATAAATGACAAAATAATACTTAAGAAGCGAAATCGAACATACAGTGGTGTGAATAAAAATAGGTGTATGAAAATTTTCGTGCTTAACTTAATAAAAAATAACATAATAATATTACAAATATTTTCAATTCTATGTAGAACAATAAAAACGATCAGTGTCTGGAAAAATATTGTTTTATATTACCTTCTTCTGTAATTAATTCAGTTTTATAGAAGATTTTTGTAGTATTGGTGTGAAAAAAAATAGGTGTGTATTACATTTTTGTCAACGAAAAACTATTTATTATGGTTTTTTTATTACAAACTGGATTATAAGTCGTTTTATAAATCAGTATTTGGTAGCATGACCATGATTTTTTAGTACAGCTGCACAACGACGAGGCATTGAGTCGATTAGGCGCTGACATCGCTCAACAGGAATTGCCTTCCATGCTTCTTCAACTGCTTTCCACAATTCATCCCGATTTTTAAACTTTTTGTTTGCAATTGTCAGCTTAACATCACGCCACAAATTCTCAATGGGGTTGAGGTCAGGCGATTGTGCTGGCCATTCCATAACCCTAATTGTATTGTCTTCAAACCATTTTTTTGCTAACTTAGACGTGTGTTTAGGATCATTGTCCTGTTGAAACACCCATTTAAGAGGCAATTCCTCTTCCACATATGGTAGCATTATTGTAGATAAAATATGAACGTAGCTTTGAGCATTCATTATGTCTTTAATCCAAAAAATAGGACCCACACCATTATACGAGAAGCATGCCCATACTAAAATTCCACCACCTCCATGTTTCACAGTTTTTACTGTAAATTTTGGGACCAACTCTTGGTTCTGAGGCCGTCTAACATATTGTTTATCTCGATCGGAACCAAATAAATTTACTTTGGACTCATCCGTCCATAAAATGTTCCTCCACTTTGTTACAGGTTCATTCAAATGCTCGCGCGCAAATTTTAAACGGTTTTGTATGTGTCGCTGTAAAAGAAGAGGTACCTTTCTGGGACTACGTGCTGGCAATTTATTTCTAATTAATAGTTTTCTGATAGATGATGTTGTAACTTTTAAACTTAAATCTTTTTTTAGAGCAGTCGATGTCATAAACGGATTTTTTCTTACAAGATTTACAATCCTACGTTCCATTTTTTCTGTAATTTTTCTCTTCCGTCCTCTGTTTTCTTTTCGTGGGTGATATTTTAATGCGTTTGTCACCATATTTTGAGAGCAGCTCATAATCTCACTAATTTCTTTATAAGTTTTACCACTTTTTCGTAGTTTTCGAATCAATCGACGTTCCTCGGGTTTACAATGCTCTCCACGACCCATTTTGACAAAAAAAATCTTAAAATCATACATACATGCAACAAATGATAAACGTAAGTATGAAATAATTTACTTACCATTCAATTAATTAACTTATAAGGTTAAAATTACAAATTACTTCTTTCTTTAATCAAGTAATGTTTGTTACACCTATTTTTTTTCACACCTAGTTACAAATATATTTTAATAAATCTTAATGTATTGATACTACGTTGTATATAAAGTAAATAAAACTTCATAGCTAACATTCTTTTGTTTGGCATTTCAATGCACACCACATTTTATATTCTTTTATAATTTTATTTGCAGGTTTTTAACAATTTAATAAGAAAAATTTCATACACCTATTTTAATTCACACCACTGTATGTTGATAGAAAGTTTTTTATTAAAATTATAGTAAATAGTAGAATTGCTAAGATTTGGGTGCATTATTTCAGAACACCCTGTATAGTATCAGAGATGTAAAAATCGTAATGCGAATATTAATATTTTTTATTTATTTACAAAGTAACGAAATAAAGTGCAGCGATGATATACATTACTTTTAAATTAAAATTAAATTTCATTAAAACAATGAACAATAAATAATATACTTGGAAAAAACAATATTTTAAAGTTAATTTCATATGTAACATTGTTAAAAATAAATAATAAAATAATAGTATATAAAAAATAATTTAAGGTCTATTTATGCAGACAAATTTAACATTTAATTTAACATTTATCATTTAAGATAGTGTAGGATTTATGCACTAGGATTTAAGACCTAACCTAAAAAATGAAAAAGACGCTTCTTCAATTTTTAATTATTATGATTTATTTGTTTTTTAAGTTCTTATTTTGTTTGTGTTAAATCAAAATTTAATTGAAAAACAGCGAATTTCAGCTAAATTAATTTTAACGCATGCGCAGTAAAATTTAAAATGTAAGAAATTAACCAATTCTTAAATGTTAAATCTTAAGGACTAATTTAAACCAAGCGTTTTAATTTTCAAAATTTTAAATTTTAAAATCAAAAATATGCTCTTTACCACAAGGAGAGTTAATTGTACATAAACAGATGGTTCAAACACAAGTTAGGAAGTGGGGAATTTATTTAGTGTTTTAATGGAAACACAAATTAATTGGGAGTATACAGAGTGATGAAAAGTTTGGAACATTCAAATTTTTCAAATTTAATAGTACAAATTAATTTTAAGTTTATATTAAAAAAATTTTAAACGAAAATTTGTTTACAAATGCAACAATTTTTCTATATCATCGTTTAAGTGACATAAATGTCTATCAAAAACCAGTGAAAAAAGTGGGGGCTTCCATTTTAAAAAATCGAAGATGACGTCATTGCTAAATCACCAGTGATGTCATTAATATTTTTATTATACCAAGAGATGGGATTTTAAAAACTAAAATTGACCTGTCCGAGCGATTTTCTCGAAAAAATTAAATACGGCAGTTATGAATTAGGTTCCAAACTTTATCATCACCCTGTATAAAAACAAACAATATAAAAACATGAAACATTAAAAGATCCATTATTTAAATTTGAAAAATTTGTACTCAATGCAAATATTTACTAAATGAAGTTTAATTACTAGTAAAATAACTTGAATCAAAAAAATGTTTATTACAAATAAAATCACCGAAAAACACTATTGTGGTCTTTTATAAAGCATATAAGAAAAATTAAAATTGCTTAAATTAAGGCAAGGATTTATAAAAATCATTTATTTAAAAAGTATTAAATTTTGAGGTAAATGTTAAATAAGTTTTTTAATATTATAATTGATGATCACTTTTTCCTCTTGCGCTGTTTTTCTTTAAAAACTTTTGTTTTTTACTATAACTGATAATCCTAAAATTTGGCGAATATCATGAAAAATTAAAATTTTCTAAAATAAATGTATTAACCATACCTAATACAATAAAAATTATGGATTCTCATTTGAAAAAAATATAAAGCCCCCGCAAATCCCATTAAAAATTAATAACCCAAATGTCCTCCAGCCCCTAAAATTTTAGTCCGGAACATTTTTAAGAAAATCATTTAGTTTTCAAGATATTCAGCTCCATTAATTAAAATAGGACACCCCTATATAAGATTCGTGACTTTTTTAATCCCCAAAAGATTTAAATTTTCAAATAAATGAATTTAAATCCACATATTATTTTATGGGTTAGATTTAATTGCACGTTAAAATATTTCAAAATAACTTTGTAAAGAAAAAAGAAAACTTTTTATAAACATTTTAAACTTTATGAAAATCCAATCAACGAAAAATAATATACAACCACTTTCTTAAAATAAGCTTTATTTTGAATAAACCACATCAACATTAATTAAATTTGACAAAACTTAAAAAATATGTAACCACTTTAAATAATAGTTTTTAACATTTATAAAAAGACTTCTAATTATGAAACGCACTTTAAAAAATATTAGTTATTGATCGCTATAAAAAATAATTACGCTATAGAAACGATGGA
Organism: Stenus bimaculatus; assembly: GCA_963971135.1. Classification (NCBI taxonomy): domain Eukaryota; kingdom Metazoa; phylum Arthropoda; class Insecta; order Coleoptera; family Staphylinidae; genus Stenus; species Stenus bimaculatus. The sequence continues at coordinate 62,584,110 of OZ020180.1, read as the reverse complement.
CAAGCACTTTGATACCCAAAAGTACATAAATCATTTTCAAACTAACATACATTCCTATACAAAACTAGCCTAACCTAACATCAATTTATGGCTGAAAGCATTGACCAAAAGCTCAAATTTTAAATTTATTTTATCCAAAGTGCTAACCATTCATAGTGGTGGGATTAAAGTTTAAAAATACATTTTCAAAGTTGACACCTGGTATCCTTTCCCAAAGTTTAAATCAATCATTTTATAGCGTGTTTGTCCAAAGTAAAAGCCATTTCTTTAAAGTGTAATTATATATTCCCCTTATTTTATTGTTAACTTTTAATATCATGTAAACACTTTCTTTATCTACTCTTGTTTTTTTTAGTATTTGGCATTTTAAGTTATTTAAAATTTATTTTAAATAAAATAATTTCAAGTATAGTTTGTAATGTGCATTTTTATTAATAAATATATTTTTTTTTCAGGTAAAATAATGACATTCAGATTCAGAGCATGAACAAATTCATATAAAATATAGAGTGTGGAAGCACTCAACAAGGTGAATAATAAAAGGTAAAACTCCTATTTATGTTTATTATTAATAATTTTGCAGTAATAATCTTAAATAACTTGATTTTTGATTATGTTAAAAAAATTCTTCAAAACACAAAAAAGTAATTTCAAAATATAGGCTGTTGCAAAAATGAAGCTCTATAATTTAATATAAGTTTAGTGTCACTACACACTAAAATCAGTAGAATCATTGTTTTTGTACCAGAGTAAACTTTCATTCCTTTTTTTTGTTAATCGGATTTGGTTTTACATCATCAACTTATAATTCAATTTATTTTTTCCAAGAAGTTAATAATCGACAACAAAATGCTCACTATATTTCCATATGATAAATGAGACTTGCAGCATAATAATTTCGAAGTTCACTTCTGACGATGGTTATAAAACCGAAACCAGTCAAGTGTCTGTAACAAGAAACTCCCTCTGTCCCAAATTATGATCTACATAGGAATTCATATTTCTTTGATAAATTTTATTGAAACTCACCTTTAACTTAATAATAATTACACATTTAAACTAAATTGCGGGCTATGGTAAAAGCATTTTCATTAAAAAATTTTCTCTACTTTATGTTGTCATAAGAACTGACGCTAAGATAGACATTACACACAACACCATTTTCATTAATTATATCTTCCATATTGTCTTCTCAACGAGTGTGATTTTGGTTTTCTGTGATTTTTTTTCAACTAACAGGAACAAAATGCCAAAATTATTTTTTAAATTTGTTTACGATTTTAAATGTATTTTAGTTTTTAAGTAAGCGATTTGACGATGATTGGGATATTTCTTTTTTACTAAAAACCATTAAACTGTAGTGGCTGAAGTAGGTAATTTTTTTTTCATATTTTAGCCTATTTCAACCAATTCTATTTTCCAGAATTTAAATTGGAAAGAAATTTTGGAGAAAAATTACAAATAAAAAATTAATAGATAAATAAATAAATTGGATAAAAAGAATATTTTATTTTTTAAACTTTTTAATTATTTTTATAGGGGAATACTATGAAGAAAGTTAAAATAACACAAAACATATTCCCTTGCTTTTGTACAATTCCCCAGTCTTACCTACAATATTGATATTATCAAGATTGATTACAACCTGTAATCACAATTTTCTAGATTACTTGGAATGTGAGAAAATGCCTACTTTCTACAAGGTCCTCAATTGTATACTCTATTTTATAGTATTTCTTATCAAACTTACCTATAATTATGGAAATTGTCGCTTAGGAAGGTCGGTTTCTTGTGACTAGTTTGCATGAACTTACCCTTTCTATGATTCTTCTTATAATTTAATATTTTAAATCAGTTATAATTCATTTATTCTTATAATAAATACTATCGTTTACGCATTTGTGCTTTTTGTGCAATAAAATCAGTAGAGCAAGTAACCACTATGTAAATACATATTTATTGGCTAAACATTAGCAGGTAATTATTGAAAACGTAATAATTCTGACGTGAAATATATAAATTATGTGATTTTTGTTAATAAACCAGTTCATCGTTAAATAGAACAGATAATTTATAATTCAGTTAGTTCTTCAAATATTTAAATTTATTTAAAACAAAATCTAAGTTGAATTCTTAAATACCAAAAAAGAAATTATTAGTGTGTGGTCTACTTACTCCCTCACTCCTACTATCAAACCATATGTATAGGAAGTGTTTAATATGTAATAAAATCTTTTGAAATCAATATTGAAAATTAAAATTAAAATCAAATTAAATTAATCATGCATCACTCAATTTATTATTGTTTTTAATATAGGTTTAATTAAAATTCATATTTTTTGTTCCAAATTTTTATTGATTTTTACCAATTTTTGCATGGTTATAAGAGAGAATAATTTATACTTCTACAAATTACAAAAATTTATAAAGAATCTTACTGCTGTATGATTAGGTGTAGTAAATATACCAAACGAAAAGTAATGGATAGATTTCCTGCTTATTAATACCCATTTGGAACTAAACCTACTTATTTGTGATTTGAATCATGAATATCAAATGTTCATAACGAATATCCCCAGTTGTTTGGTGAGACATAATTGAATCAAAAAAGTGATGCCCTTATATACCAAACGAAAACAACGGTTACACATTCATAAAACTTTATTTTTGCTTATGCATTTCGAAGTGAGCAAATACTTCATCTTCAGAGGTCATAAAGCATTTTATAAACTACAAAATAAAAATAAAAATTAGGAAAATATAAAAATTAAAGCTAAATGACTTACTGGAACTAGAGGAGTTTCACAATAAGACAATAATAGAAGAACACAACATTTTTTCGAAAACCTATTTACATATCCTTTTGGGTAAAAGGTCACATGCGCAAACCAACGCAGGGTTAACAAGCGCAAACCAACGCAGGGTTAAATAAAAACGTATCTAAAAACGCAAAAGGGTATAAAGTAATAAAGTAATTCATATACAAAACTATAGGCTTACCTATTTTATGGTTGGACAACCTATTTACTATTTGACAACCTATGTTTGATCTTGGAGCACGCATACCAGCGTGGGCAGCGTAAGATATAGGTCTTTCTTATTGGATAACCTATTTTACAATTGGAAAACCCATTTACAGGTTTCAAGGTCTTGGTGCACGCAAACCAACGTGGGCAGCGTAATATAGGTCTTTATTAATTGACAAATTAATTACAATAGGCGCACGCAAACCAACATGGGCAACGTAAGAATCAAGCAAGTCAACATGTGAGAATGGTGTTAGATCTAAAAACGTAAAAAAATCTTTTTTATTATAAAAATCATTAAAATGTCAAAATTTCCAAGCTTACCCAGCAAAAACTAATTCGGGCTGACTATTGGATGTACGGAGAACATCGTGACATAAAATTGTAGGTGGATGATTTGAGATTTTAAAATTCATTAAATTAGGTTAAAAACATGGAAGACGTTGTCACAGGTAAAATTTGTTAAAACTACTAAAAATAAGAAAAAAGATAACGATGTATTCGACTTAATCACGTTAATATGTCTCAACTTACAAATTCATTGAAAACAGGTGAGGGATCACAGCATTTTTTATAGGTTTCTTCAATTTTATATTCGTGGAGGCCACTTGTTGTTTCGCGGCTGTCAGAAACAAACAGGAACGGATGAGAGATGTAAAGTCGTGCTCAACTCAAGTCAACAGTGTACAATGCCATCTATATTGTCACGAGGGAAGAAACAGAAAATTTCCAAAAAGTTGTTAAAACACTATGTATGCAACATTATATGTTTTTTCAAGTTATCAGGCAGCAATTCAAAGACTGAAACATGGTTTTCAGCAAGATTTATATTAAGTAAATTATTGTGAGCTGAACTGAATTTAAAAATCTCTAATTCTTCCCATATGTCAAGCATTGTACCTGCTTCCAAGGTGTGCAAGACCCTAACATTCTCTGGATCAAAACTGTGATCTCTCAACCTGAGGAGTAAACCAAAAACTGAGTCTTCATTATTATGTTTAACTCTGGACAAAAGATGTTCTTTTATTCTAATGCCAACCTCTCTACCTGTCTTTCCAACATATTTGGCTTCACAATTATTACATTTTAAAAGGTATACCCCTGATTTCTTTAAGATTGGAACAGGGTCTTTATTCTTTACCAAATAATTAACTGATTTATTCATAGGTTTAAACACAAGCCTAAGGTTTTCGTGGTTGTTTTTGAACACTTTGGCAATATGGAAAGAGATCTTATTGTGAAAAGGCAAACAAATAGTTTTCAAATCAGCTAGAGGGGCTGGGGTGTCAACAGGTTTGGTATATAAGGGCATCAATTTTTTGATTCAATTAATATCAAATGTGTTTTTACCATGATATATACAGGGTGTCCCACAATTCAGTTTACAGGCGTTGCGTTTTCGGTGTGGTTCCTAAAATAAAGGTAGCAGGCCAGTGGTCCCTATTCTCATTTTCAGAAATAAATTACTCTATAGCAGGGGTTTTCAAAAACTCGGGTCAAGACATGAGTGTGAATAACAGTACAAGTCAAAAAATATGGTTTTGCAAAAGAGCAGGAAAATGTAAAAAATAAAAATACTTATGGAAGCAATAATCCAAATCTCATTTTTGGTGGTAAATTTTCTTCCTCGGGAAATATATTATCAAGTCTCTATTGAACAATAGAGACATGTACAATGAATTCTATGAAAATTTTCCTATAAATAATGCGCCGATATGCGATCAGATTTGGTTTTCGTATTCATACATTTATTTTCAAATGTAAATTACTTTAGTCAATTCAAACTCAAGCAATTTGTAGCTATAAATATAAATACAGAAAAATAATAGAGTTGGGATATTCAAGTTTGAATTTTTAGGTATTAAATTTCCTTTTTATTTCTATGCATTGTTAATTTTATGAGACTTCGTTAAGTCATTGCCCTTATAATTTGGCAGCTGTACAAATATTAAATTTTCTTTATAATCGCATCTTTACTTTTATGTAGATACTTGTGTAATTTTGAAACTGAAATTGCTTCCAAATATTCGATATAACCGCATGTTATTACTGTTTTATAAGAGAAGGAACTTCAATTAATTTTAAAAATTCATCGCTTATATTCCATTTTATTTTTCATATTTACCCTTCTAGCCAGATCTTGATTAAATCAATATTTTCTTTAAAATACTATTTATTTTTGATTATTTACTTTTTAAAATGTTCGAGTCAATAATAATACAGGAAAATGTTAACAAAACTTATTTTTTTTTAAACCATTTAAACAAATAAATCAGTAATGTCATTAAAATTGAATTGATTTTCAATATATTTAAAACTTTTGTTTTTCTTCAAATATCAGTAACATACATTTTTTAGTAAAGAAAATGAATACCAAACTTGTACACAATCATCCAAAAATCTTAAGTTTAATAAACTGTTTGTGATGGAATAAGTTTGTATATACAGATTTACTTTATTTCCAATTGAAGGGCTCGGTGCAAAACCCAAAGAACTCAATATTGTTTAATTTAAAAATATCAAAGATTTGGAGATGTGATGGCCATGCAACTGGAGTAACTTTGCTTAGAAGTTTTACTCTCTAGGGAGTATGCTTCCGATCGCGATCGTTATCTTACTGAATTTTTAATATCAAAGATATGTTTCAAGTTTCAGTTGTTTTTATGTCCGTATACTCAATACTATCAATAATTATTATAATTGTATTTGAGTAATTCAACTAGAATAATCTTCGTGTTTGATAGTTGAAATTTGGTTTCTATGGTTTAACGGAATTGAACACTATCTTTCATCTGAACTAATAGTTATTTATGCACCTAGGTAGTAAAGTGACTGATTTTAATCCCGACGATGTTTTGTTTCCCGAGGCAAAGCCGAGGGAAACAATCAGAGGAGGGATTAAATTCACTTTACTACCTCGGTGCATATAGAATTTTTTGCACTTTTTTAATGGGTAAAAGTTTCCACAATAATTTAATTATATGGCTATCGCTGTGACTAATATCGGTTGTCATCGGACGGCGACGGGTATTTTTATTCGCCCGTCATAATGATCTATACAGCAACTTTCATAAAATATAGATAATTGTAGATTAATATTATAATTATTGTAATTGATTTTATAAATTTAAAACAATAATAATTAACTTCACAATAAATAAAGTAGGTAAGTTTTGATGCAGGAATAAAGTTTACCAAGTTTAAAAGATTTTGCCACATTTACAGATCTAACTAATTGATTGAATCGATTCTGTGTTCACTTAAAACACCTTTAAATTTAAAATTTAGTATCAATCTATAAAATAATAAACCGTACATAATACAATCCCCGACCCCAGAATAAAAATCAAGTTCCGTTCCAAACCAAACCAAATAAATTTATTAGAGGTTAGAATTCACTCAATATATTGGTGGTGTTTAGACTAGACTGAAGTTTGCAACGATTGTGATTTCGCGTCAAATTCAGACAAATTACAAGATTATGACTAATTTTAATTTTTAATGACAAAAGTTACGTGAGCGGGAGTAAAGTGATGACAAATGACGTGGGAGGGAGTAAAGTAATGACAAGACAGGGAGTAAAGTAAAATTTGACAAGAGACAGGAAATGTGACGTTTTAGTCTCTATCAATAAGGACTAAACTAGCTCATTATATATAGAAAGTGCAAAAATAACATTATCTTGCTTCCATCGCTCTAAAATACGACTTTTAATCTTTTGTGGTTCAGAAAATAAGTTTCATTTCTTTTTACTTGCAAAATTTTTAAGAAATATTTTTTAAATATAATTTTAGAGAATAAATTCCAGTTAATATTATTTATTTAAATATTTATTAAAATGCTTTTTTCAAAAACTCTATGTAGCTATATTTAGATAATCCTCCACTATAAATAATTCTGCAATGGTAAAATAATTAAATTTAAGAACTTTTTTAATATCAATTTTTAATCCAGTATTTTAACAATATTTTTTTCTTATTTTTTAATTCTTGCCTATCAATTAAATAATCCCAAGAAATATTGAAAACGTGTTATATTAAAAATTGATTGGTATCAAAAGTATATATTATTTTCAAATAAAAACAATAATCTCTTGTTTAAATGTCTAATAAATTTTCTTGTAAAAAAGTATTTTACTTTATTTAATTTACTTTCAAAAAATGTTGTTTGCAGTTTCTGCAAATATTTTATTATTATTTAATACTTTTATTTTTCTTTCTGTAAAATGCCAACTTATGTATAAAAAGTTATTGTTTTTTTATAAAATCCATTAAGTTTATAAACCCTGAGTGAAAGTAGATGTAAATTCAATCGATGGATTAGGAAAACATTGTGAAATACAATTATATTACATACAGCTACTGTTGATAAAACATGTTAAGTATTGGAGTCTTTTCCTTATAAATTACCTTTTTTTATTAAATTACTGATCGTAAAGAAAGTTTCATGGTTATCACGTTATAACCTTATAAGACACCAAGATTCTTCTTTTCTTCCTTATTTATAAATCATTATGAATGTGAGCATTAGTAAATTCATCTTTGCGTTCAGCTTTTTAAATTTGGTCACTCTTCAGTAATTTCCATTATTAATTGAACTAATTTCTCGGCCAGTCATTCACACCAATTAGCAGCAGGTTTAAGTGTTAATTATATTTAAGAGGAATTACTCTTTGAAGAGTATTTTATATTTTATATTAATATTTCGAGCAGGTAAATAATTTGATTATTTATAATTACAGTAATTGTAAGTAAAGGCATTTTAGAATGGATTAATAATTTAATATCTTCACTAATGAGACGTTTGTGCAAACAGTTCTTTGAAATTGCTTTTTAATTGTGGACAGCTAGTTTTATTGTTTGTCTCAAAGAATTGACAATGATAATCAATTAATTCGTCATGGTATAAATAAAGGATGACAATAATTATTTACCTTGAATTAATTTAATTAACGATGTTAACAACTATAAATAATGTATGTAAATATTATTAACGTACTCAAAAATGAGTGATACTCTTTCAAAATTGCATAACACTAATTAAAAATTATACGATTTATGTACAGGGAAAATTAAATTATTTTGTATTTTATGACGACCTAAATTGTTTGTAAAATTGTCTGAAAATTTAATAATTCCCCAAATTAAATTATAACATGCGATATCAATTTATGTTTCAAAATGGGCACAGCATCCTTAAAAATTGATTATATGAAATAATCCATATTACCTTGAGTTATTATTTTATAAAAATATAATTATTATAACTGAATAATAAGGGACCCATAATTTACTACTCACATACACTAATGACAGGAAAATACCTATAAGAGTTTTATATTATATTTTTCTTTCATGTCAAAATCTTAAACCAATTTTATTCCACAAGTGTGGAAATACCTATTTAATTCGTTCATGCTAAATAAATTCAAACAAATTATATATATTTTTTTCTTACTTAAATTATTATAATTATTTTATATAATTTTGTTCTCGTTTTATTTCACGTGAGGCGTGTATATTAGTACTAAGGACTCACGACTTACTAACGAACCGTAAACCATTTAATTGAAGTGTGAGAAACATTAATTTAGTGTATAAAAGTAAAATAATTAAATTTTGATTTATTCTGTAAAATTGCAAACTATTTTACACTTTCGTATAATTTTATTGTCCTGGGAAGTATGTAATATAAAAATGTGTCGCATATTCAATTAGGAAGTTTTAAATTCCGGCGAAAAACATGCTAGCAAGCATTTTCCTTATATTTTTCTCTAAAATCTTCTTGTACGTGAACTGAATAAATGTAGGTACCTACTTCTATTTATGTGCAAACACTAAACTTGCCAAATTGCAGCTGGTAATAACTGCACGAATACCATAAGCATCATTTAAAGTTGATTTTTGTGAGAGAAGAAATATAGGGGTTTTAAACAGTGTGTATTTCTGATTTTAACTTATTGCTATGCAGTATGTAGTACCTTAGTACTCAAAATTACACAAGTTATTAATATTAATTGCATTTAATTTTTGGCATAATACCCTGTATGTACTTCGGATAATGGTTGGGATGTTTCCACGTAATAAACTAAATTTAAGTAAATCTGTTGGATTATCAATTATTATTAATAGTGTTAGTTACAAATGCAAAATTATTGATCCATTAACCTGGGTCATTTACATATAAATTATTCAGAAGTTTTCTGTACTTGGTCTCTAGATTATGCAGTATCGTGGCAATTGACTTACAATATTGAAAACGAAACCATCTTACTATTTACTATTGTTTTATGTTTATTAAATTACTGTTTATTCAACATAATTTTAATTTAAGTATCAAATGTCCAAATTCGTAATCAACCAATAATCTTAAGATGTAGCAAAATGTTTTTGATTTAAGCTACATTAACAAATTAAAAATTAGTACGTAATTTAGTACACCAATTAAAACTTAACTTATAACGTAAATTAGCGATGTAACATTATTCCTTACCTCCAAATTAGTACGTAAATTAGTGCGTATGTCCTGTTTAGTAAATTGTGTAAATTAACGTAAAAGCTTGATAATAGATTAGATTAGATTATATAGGAGGGCGATTGGCTGCAAATGAGCCTTACCGAACTGCGACCATTTTGATCTTTTGTTCAAACCTTACTCTAGTGGAGTCCTGGGATATCTAAATGCTTAATAAAGCTGATTAGTTCCTTAGGAGGCATAGCCTTGATTTCGTCTGGAATTAGAGTTGTCCTGCCAAAGTGATCAAATCTAGTGTGAGCTAATGCGTCGCATTCGCAGATGATGTGCTCCGAAGTTTCATCTTCTAGACCACAGAATCTGCAAGTTTTAATTTCCGACTTACCTATTTTGTTGAAATGATACCTCAATGGACAGTGTCCAGTTAAAAGGCCCGTAATGAGCCTCAGTTCGTTCCTGCTTAGGTCGAGAAGCTTTGTGGCTTTCTTGGGCGAGTATTCAATGAATTTCTTCGCCTGTCTTGAACCCGGAGTATGACTCCAGTGGGAGATTATACTATCCCTTTCCCACCGTATGATCTTCTCCCGTAGATGTGTCTTGTTCAGCCCACAGAACGGTTCTGGACCACTCGGTGTAAGGTTTGAGGCCGATATCGCTAACTCATCAGCAATTTCCTTGCCTTCTATTCCCTGGTGCCCTGGCACCCACATTAGGACAAGCTTGTTTCCTTTTGCCAGTTGCTTCAGGGATTGTCGACATTCCCAGGCCAATTTGGACTCAAGGGTGTGGGCCTTTAAAGTCCGAATCGTTGCCTGACTGTCGGTCAATATGTATATTTGTGCTCCTTTGAGTCTCCGTCGTAAGCACTCCGGGCACATAATTCCACAGCCAGAGTTTCTGCCTGCGTAATGGTTGGGGAAGTTCCCAAGGCCATGGAAACCCTGTATCTGGGTCCATATATGCCTATACCTGTTCCTCTATTGGATTTGGATCCGTCCGTGAACCACAAGGATGCCTTGGATCCAAGTGATTTAACGTGTGTTTTACCATTTGGCGGTCTTGTATAACCACTTCAAATGGAGTTTCAGAGTCAAAACTTCTCGGCATTATATTCGATGGTTTAGTTATGAAGTCTGGTTCCAGAGATTCCAGAATCTTCAAGTTGCCTAAGCTTGATAATAATAATTCTGGAAACAAGAATCTCAGTAATTATTGGCACCACTGGAGAAATTATGATTAAACTCCATGACAATCTCAAATATCCACTAAATATATACAGGGTGGCCCAACTAAAAGATCCCAACCCGATTATTTTAAAAACAAAAAAATTCTTGAAAAAAAATAGTGACAACCCATTATTTTATTATGCGGGGGAGCTACCCCTTAAAAATTTTAAAAGACAATAGGACTCGAGTGATACATCAATTTAAAGCTACTATAATTCTCTACACAGCTGTCATAAAAATTTTTAATTTGATGGAATATTTCAAAAGTTAGAGCATTTTCATGTCAGATACGCAAAAAATGTTTTTTACTGGTGACATGGGTTAAAAAGACTTTTAAAGTTTGATTTTATTAAAAGTGATAATAAAAATAAATACAACCATATCTACAATGAAATAAAAATTGGGCTTTTTTAAAAAAATACTTGTTTTCAAAATAACGTGGATGGGAGCTTTTAGTTGGTCCACTCTGTATGTAGAAATGCAAAAACCGTTATTCTTGACACTTGCAACATAGTAAGGAAGGTTTTATCAATAGATTCACCATAATTATATACTAACCACCAATTTTAACTAACCTGTTTAACTTCTGCTTGCACCATTAAAGAACCACCAGGAAAACTTGTGAAAACGAGAGATAATACCAAACCTAACCTAACCTGTTTAACTCCTGCTTGCACCGTTACAGAACCACCAGGAAAACTTGTGAAAACGAGAGATAACAATAATAGAAACACAATATATACTGATATTGCCTATAGCACTAGTTGCTAGATATTTTTTATTAAATAATTAAAAATACCTAGCAGCTAGCGCTATAAGCAATGCGTAAGTTTTAGGAATCGTTGGTGAAAACGGGCATAAGTGCTTTATGGCTTTAAACCCTCTTTCAAACAAACTTAAATTTCACACTGTACATGGACGATTTGAAACTATACGTCAACATGAAAACAACTGGAGACTGCCCTCAAAGTGGTTCGCCAAATCAGCAGTGTTACCAGAACGGATTTTGGTATGAGTAAATGTAGAACTGTTGCTATATAAAAAGAAAACTTATTGAGTGAGAAGACTTTAAAATTAACAATGACGTACTGATAACAGATATAGGAAAAGAAGCCTATAAATATTTAGGAATGGCTCAAAGTCCAAACATCAACACATAAAAATTAAAGAACAGCTTAATTAAGAAGTTGAAATCAGATTAAAATGACTAATAAAAACAAAACTAAATTCCACTAACTTCAATCAAAGCAATTAGCAGAGATACTTTGGGATTATTTTATGGTTAAAACCTTGATGGCATTAAATGAAGTGTTGGAGTCGCAATAACCAAACATCGCACGAACCACCCAAGAGCATATACAAATACAGAGTGAACCCAGGCCATCAGGGGGTAGAGGTATTCATGCTGCTGAAATTCTTTGCACAAAACTAAATTATTGAAATGCGGAAATATTTCTATGAGAAAATAAATGAAACGGTAATATCAACAATAGACAATAATATAACGCAACTAAATATAAAAGCTTACGAAAAACAGAGTCCTGGGGGTCCAAATAATTACATGACAGGTTTGGGAACTGCCTTAATGCAGACAATGTTGACGTTAAAGCTTCCATTGGCTGGTTCAAACAATGCAAAATCTTTCATGAAACTTTTTATAACAAGCATCCAACATTAAGTGGTTGCAACGCGAAACTTCAAATGATTCACACTAAAAGAAAATATTACTACATAAATGCAGAAAATGCAATACTTATACCGATAATAAAGAATACATTATATCAGCTTACCCACTGTTAGCCACAAATAAATATTTAGAAAGAAATTATACAAATATGTACCCAAACCAGTGCAAGAAACTGAAAAAATATACCGAGATACAGGAATAACTGATATTTCTATCGCCAACAACAGACCAGATACAACCCTGATTGATAAACAAAACCAAGAAACCTTTTTGATTGATATATCTATTCCAAAGAATTTCAGTCTTGGAAACAAATATAAAAAAAAAATAACAAATAGAAAGACTTAACTATCGAAATCATGAATATGTGGAAAATGAAGAAAGTGGTAGTTGTATCAATCATAATATCCGCTATGGGTTTAATACCAAAAACGGTTGTGACGCCTTTTATTTCGGCGCACCGATATGACGCGTTACAATAACTTTTCAACGGGTTGCTCGAGCGCCAGGCTTTTAATGTGGGTCCCCACAATAGCAATCGCACGCTTCGGTTGCGTCGACTTTTACAGATCACAAGGGTCGGGGATGGGCTGGTAATAATTAACCAAATCGAGCAGCTTAAACTAGTTTATTCTTGACTGCTTCCCAAACAATAAAATTATAATTGTGTAGTTTTCCCCCCAAAAATACAACGTACAAATTTACAATTCTCTACTGTGCGCTGTATTTACACAATTTATACAAACGCCAATATTCACCTTCCTTTCAGTTCGGTGCAACAAACTTTGTACGGTCGGGTCTAACGTTCTCTCTGTACACGGATCTCAGTTCAATTAACATTAACAGGAAGGATAAAGGCTACAATCAATAACTTTCGACGAAACGTAGGTTTGCTAGGCAAAACATCCACGATCGACGGAGTTAATTTATAAAAGAAAGAAAGAAAACAGAAATCAATCACTCTCGACGACACGTAGGTTTGCAAGGCAAAACATCCACGCTCGACGGAGTTAATTAATTGGAAATTTAAAGAACGTGAAATTCCACCACTTTCGAGAAACACAGGTTTGCAAGGCAAAACATCCGTGCACCCTAGAGTTAAATGAAACACACGCCGGAAGAGTAGGGAGTTCAACCACTTTCGGAAAAACGTAGGTTTGCAAGGCAAAACGTCCACGTCAACCAGAGTTAGTTAATCTCGGAGGTAAAGAATTAGCAGGTAAAATCACTTTCGGCACAACGTAGGTTTGCAAGGCAAAACATCCACGCCAACCGGAGTTAATTAAACCCGAAAAGAAGATTTAACAAGCTTAATCGCTTACGGAAAAATGTAGGTTTGCAAGGCAAAACATCCACACTAACCGCAGTTAATTAAACCCGAAAAGAAGATTTAACAAGCTTAATCACTTACGGAAAAATGTAGGTTTGCAAGGCAAAACATCCACATTAACCGCAGTTAATTAAACCCGAAAACGGAAAAGTAAGAAACGAGTAGGACGGAACAATGTTAATTTAAAACGGAAGATTAACGTTAAGTACACAAAACAAAAAATGCAAAGGTTTTTCCCACCTAGGGAGACCAATGTAAATGTGGCTTACCGGTAACGGTGTTGCACCTCTGTAAACTTCTATTTAAATAAAACTAAGAAAATACTCCCGCAAATAATTATAATCGCACAGAAATCTAATGTCGCACTAGGTATCGGCCAAGGCACTGATAACGAAGCAAGTTCTGCTCCGGGCGCGATGCTCTTGATTTTATAGGATTTTGGACGGTGACGTCAGCCATTGAATTTGGGCTTATCCTACTCCGAGTAAAATCACTCGCGCATCCAAATTTCCCAAATTTGGATATGCAAATTGACCTCGGATGAATAGCGCCGAATGTCGCAACGGTCCATTGTGAGCAAAAATTTTATCGAACAAATAATTTCTAAGGGCCATTGAAATTGAATTTACATCTCAACTAAATTTTAGTAAATTTATGTATTTTTACAACAATCAAATTCAAAGAGTTCGAATGTTGATCAATGGCCACGCGCGGATTTTTGCTACAATACGGAACAATGACTGTAAACATTGAACGCAACAAATTTCTTATTATTAAATTAAACTTTAAATTTAATTTAATTAATAAAAATTTCATAAAATCTAATTTAGGGGGCACCAAAAAAAATCACTTCGTTACACGGTGACAGATAAACCAAAGAAACTGAAAGTGTCGACAGATAATTACTTACTTAGAAAGCTGTCGTTTTTTAGACACCAATTATAGTGAGGTCTTTTCTTGATGAAGACTCGTAAGGTCTTGAGTCTTGGCAGCATGATGCTCCAGATTGACTTACACCCAGGTTCCACACCTGTGAAAATAAAATAAAAAAGAATAATAATAATAATAACTCCAACCTACTAACGGAGTCTCTATTGAAAGCAACTAAAAACTGAAAAGACTGCAACAACTTATCCACTAATCAGAGATAACTAGAATCAATGAGCAAACAATTACTAGGAAAAGATACAGGTATTCGTCAGTCACTCGCAAAAAGTCTTTTAAGCTTTTAACTTAGAAGCAACGATTAAAGATGAAGAAGAAATAACCCAATACCTTTCCCGATGGAGATGCCTATTAGGAAGATTAAAGAGAATGAAGTGAGAAAAACAATTCTAGAAGCAATTAAACTAAATAAAGCTCCTGGTTTTGATCTAATCACAAGAAATTACCGAAATCAGGTAAAAATACCTCATTAGCCATTTCTTACAGATTATGAGCAATAATTTAGTGAAATTGGGCTTTATAGTTGAAGATGAGCTTTGTTTATGTGGAAATTTACAGACTATGAACCGTTTACTAATATGTGAAAAATTATATCAACCTTGTTCAGATTTGGATCTTACACAAACTTCACTACTGCAATTGGATGTGCTACTTTTTGCTCATCTACTTTATAATATTATGTATTTGTATATTATGTATTATTATTAGGATGGTCATGAAATAACTAAATAAATAGAGCAATAAGCTAATTTTCAATGTTACCAAAAGTCTTTAAAAAACATAATATTTGAAAAAATTATCATAGATGTAAAAAATATAATATTGAGAAGCATAAATTTGAACTATGGAATTTGAAATATGGAACAATTGAACAAGTTCCTAGAATTGCCAGCAAAATAAATATAGACTCTGAGGCTAAAAGATGCTGCTCAGCTGGCTGTCTGGATATCACTCAAGCATTCGATACCCGCATTTCCAACTAATTAAATTCTACCTGACTGGTACAAACTTCTGAAACGGAACAATCATTCCTCAGATCTCAATCCATCCAATCTTATATACCCCAGAATATAGAATTATCTTTTAAATGCCACCCACCAAAAATCTCAGTCATTTTGACTGCAAACTGCAGAAATGTTGGTACTCTTGTGGTGACAACATTTGCTAATGATGCCACAATTATCGCTTCCCACTCAAATCACATATTGGCTTCCAAAAACTTCCAAATTAATCTTGATAAAATTTAGAACTGTTTAAAGAAATGTCGAATCATAACCATTGAAAGTCATGCCCTTACCACGTATACCACCTATGCCACCTTCACATTGTGAAGAGAAACAACCCAAAATTAATAACTAGGAACTAGTGCAGACTAACGATGCTAAGTACCCAGGGCGTCCTAGGGATTCACCTGGATAAAACGCAAACAATTAGGTAAAAAACTAAGGCAAATGTATGTCACAGAAGTACTTAGACAACAAGCTCTACGAAGTCATTTTAAAACCAGTTTGGACTTACGGAATTCAACTATCAGGTACTGCCAACAATTTCATCATTGCCATTTTCCAGAAAATTCAAAGCGCTTCTCCCATCCTTGATGCTCCTCGATATGTAACCAACGAAGTTATCGAACGTGATATTCTGCTATCCTCAGTGCGAGAGGCAATAACCCAGTTTAGTGAGAAATATTGTAAAAGAATGTCAGTACACCCATCTTTTCGAGCAAATCAATTGTGTGTGCGGAACGAACACGTGCTGCGATTACAAACAATAGCGTTCATATACTCATTAACCAAGGCTAATTTATAAAATTGAACGTGAACACTTATTTTTTTTATGATATAATATAAATAAATGGTACATAGTGGATCAATTTATCCAGAGTGTATGATTTGAGCCTAAAGGCCCCATACACTATCAAACAGTTTGCGCAACATCTAGCGCAAATTATTTCAAACATGTTTGAATGTACACCACAGTTTGTGTATCAACTCAAACATCGCCATACACTGTCAACATGTTTGCACAACACCCTTTGTTTGATAGTGTATGGTTCCTTTTTTAGGAATGCCAAATGATTTTATATTGGTCTTTGTATTGCTAACTAGAATTAGAATCAGTGTTTAAAAAGTTGTTTTTAAGACTGAAATTTGCAATTTTTAATTATTCAAAGACTGATAATAAAATAACAGTTTAGAAATATCTTATCAAATAAATTAAAACACATTTTCAAATTACATTCATATGATCCACTTTTCAAACATATTCTGATATACCGTGAGTCAAATTGCAGACCCAAGCAATCATAAATATTGGAGTGAGGCAGCTTAGAAAAAAGCCGATTCACGATTGAACCCAATACCCTACTTCAAATCCTGTGGAATAAATTAACTACTTTTTAAATTATATATAAATAATTTTCAGTACCTTTTAGAAGAAAATCTCCGGTCATATTCTTTTAAATAATAGAACGTAGAGACGGACGAATGACTCACTTGAGAACTATATTGAGAATTTTTCGTACATCCTTGCAAGACGGCTGTATAGCCTACAGAAGGTGCTGCTTAAATCGGAATAAGTGCATTTTTTAGCAAGACTACATTTTATATATCAATATTATGAGATTATTTTGAAGAAGGTCAAACGCATATTACTTATTTACGATCTTTCTCCAATAGGATTTTAATAATTTGAATTAGCTAAGTTTTTGCTATTCATTTTCTTCCGGGAAAAACAAATCATTTTTTGCTGGCAGGATATCAACTCTGTACAAAAGTACTTCCAGAAGCGTTTCCTGCAGGACAAGCGTCTGAACGTTGGCGTTGTATGATTTATTGGCAATTATGTTTTTTTATTGTTCATATAAAACTTAATTTTTTATTTTAGTCTTGATAAAGGAAACAACCAATTTCCAAAACGTCGGCTATTTAAAGAAGTATTTATAAATATATAGTCTGAAAAAGCTACGATGGCATAAGAAAACGCGTTTTTGCAAATATCTTTATTTTTTCAAATGGCATGATAGTGGCCACAGTTTATCAATTTATCAACAGCTGCTTATAAATAAGTTAATAAACTTATCTACATCTTGGGTACCACAGTAATTGGATAAAATCCACTATCTAAATAAGGGGTAGCTCCAGTAGATATCATTCCATTTGAAAAAATAAAGATATTTGCAAAAAACGCATTTTAAAAATTATAAATATTTATTTCTCAAAAACAGCCGAATGCATTTCATAATTTACAATTTATTTTACCCATTTAAATAATTTTAAAGTACTTTTAATAGATTTTATTAAAATAAATAGCAAAAGAAATCCTAAATTATTATACACATACTTGGAACTTACCAATGTTTAATAATAAGTACAAAAAATAGGGTGTTACATTTAAAATAAGAAAGTTGATCTCATTTTGTGTGAAACCGGAAGTTTTTTAGTTCAATAAATAAAATTTCGTTTCGTGAACACCCGAAATATACCTATGAAAATGTCATTAAAACAAAGGATAGTTTTTATTATTTCCTATTTTGCAGATAAATTAATAAATCGTTTTAGAGTTTCTCTCTGATAATTAATTATTTACGTTTAAATCTGAACAAGTGTATCCACAATTAAAAAGCATTATCATCAACAAAGTTATAAATTTTAGATTGATAAATTACGATATAAGTATAGATCTTTGAGAAATATATTCGTAAGACAGTTAAAATCGGTCCATTTTCAAATAAGAAGTATCCATTTAAAATTCTCATTTCGTTTTTGTTGGCCCATCCTGTATGTAACATCTCGCTTCACTTATAATCCGAAATTTGAGTGATGTTGCGATATTGGTTTTGCGTCACCAACAGCCGTAGGAAAATAGGGCGAAAGACCCTTCAATAATTTTCAGTGGGGAGGAATCTATTATTTTGGCTCCCTTATCGTAATATGTACTTAGAATTTTCAATGAATTCCTTAATCGGCTAGTTTTTATATACATATATACTGTATTATATTCACTATCAAAAATATATTTTTGGTAAGTTTCATAGGGATAAAACAATTTCTTTTTGTTTTTTCCTGAATTTATTTTTAATTTTTTTTTTCAAAAGTTGTATTTCTAAGGTAAACAAACCTTCGCTAGAATTTTCAAATAATATAAATAATTTGGTTTGTGTAATCCCAATGTGAGAAAACTTTGCCCACAAAGTGTCATTGTTGTAGCAATTTTAAAATGTTTACTATTGCGACAAGAATTCTTCTTTATTAAAATTGTCACGACATTTTTAATTAACTAATTGCGCTTTTATAACAATTAAAAAGAGGTCGATTTTAACATCGTCATTGGGTAATTTCAGTTTCAGTACTCGGTACTTAAATACAGGGTGATTCACATTTACGTTAAAATTTCACGGGTGGTGATTTCTTAGATAAAAGTAAAAAAAAAATTCTTATAAACATGAATCCGGAAATGCTTCATTATGGAGATATTTCGACTCAGGGGACCGCAAGAAATGTTATTTTTGTTAATAAAGAAGTTATTATAAGAGGTATTACTTTGAAAGTTTGACAATTGTTTTCTGATATTAGGGCGCATATTCTAGTACATTAAAAGATTTAAAAAAAAATTCGGGGATGGTAAAGACTACCATTATTTTAAGCCTACCAATTTTCCCTTTTTGGAGATTTTAATTTTACTAAAATAATCTCTGCTCATTTCTTCACAGAAAAGGTCTCTTGATTCATGTCACAAAAGTTCTTAATTTTCATGTAAATGCGGATTTTATTACACTACCTCAGGTGCTGAAATTGTATTTACACATATTCGGAATCAGTGTATTTTTCTGAGTAAATTGATATATCATATGTAATATTTTAAGAAAAATAGAAATTACAGTCAAGCTCGGATATAACGAACTAGGTTTATAACGAACGGCCGGTTGTAAAGAACGTAATAAAAATCCCCGCCAGACCTCCATATGATTAGATGTAGTTCTAGTACGCTTATAACGAACTCGCATATAACGAACGATCGAATATAACGACCAAATTTTTGCCAAATTTCGGATATAACGAACCATCGAGAAGTATCACCCTCCTCTAAATTTATTTTTAGAACTACCCGAAATTTCGTACGTGATTGTGTTTCGCTTCGCAATTTGTTTAGAGAATTTTTGAGGCATTCATTTCAGTTGTTTGCAAACTTTTCAATGCGTTCAGTTCATTGAGTTCATTTAACAATGGAAAGTAATAAACGAAAAGCAATCACTCTTGGTACAAAAATTGAAATCGTATCAAAACTAGAACGTGGAGCGGCAAATGCTCAAATATGTAGGGAATATCAACGGTGTCAACAATATGGGCCAAAAAGGAAAAATTCTTAAAAGCAGGTAATATTATTTCAACGGATAACAAAAAATTCTACGAGGCAAGACCAAACCTTGTTAAAATGGTTTTCTGAAAAACGGAGTCAAAATATTCCAATTTCTGGTCCTATTTTACAAACCAAGGCAAGTGAATTTGGAAATATAAAAAACTCTATTAGTGAACGCGAGGAAGAACTTGGAACTTCCCAAAGACTTCCAGTTCTGAGTTTGCTTGCTCTAAAGGTTGGATAGATAGATTTAATAGTAGACACAACATCAGTTAATGTTTCAAAAACAGTTACAAATCAGTGGCTTCAGATTGTTTGGATAAGTCTAATTCGAGGATATAATGAATGCGATATCTTCATCGCCGACGAGACAGGTTTGTTCTACCTGAGTGGGTGGATTTTATAAAAGTAACTTTCGCAAGGTCTATAAAAGTTGTATGCACAAATTCACTAGACTAAAGACATTCAGTACATTGATCAACAAATTCTAAGATGGGATTGGAAGTTGATTTTACAGATAAGATGGCCAGACGTCCCGATTTTTTAACATTTGTCCCGCGTCCCGCGGAATGTTAAAAAAGTCCCGTTTTTTGTTAAATTTTTTTTTGGATTTTTTCAATAACATCGTCGAGTGTTTACTATTTTAACAGGGAAAGCTAGTTCTAGGTTAGTTTTTAAAATATTGTTTAGTGTATTTCATTTTTGATTTATATTATGTTGATTTCATTTTAAGTGGGTATTAAGTATCTACCAGAATATTATTTCAATGGTAGACTAGATCCACGATATTTTACTATTTCTGATAGATTTTTTTTAATACAAAACATAATTTTAAATAATTTGTGTTCCTACAGATTTCACATTTTTGTAAAAACATAAATTTACTCGTACTTTTTGAGGGTTAAAGGTATGATTCAGATTTTTATAAAAATTAACAAAAATCGATCTAGTTTGTAAATCGAAAAAAAAATCCAAAATCAAAAACACAATGAAATAAAAAAATAATTAGGTAAATACAATAAATTCTATACTCCTTTTTCATTTTTTTATTATGCATACTAATAAGTATCTTTTGGATCTCCAAAAGTATCATATAATTTTTTCCAAAATTCATAAGCCTCTTGTTTTGGATTTTCAATTATTTCTAGACTTTCGTTTATATTCAAACATTTGGTAACAGAGCCTTTGACAAGAGGTACCTGAACATTTTGAAGAAGTTTGTCCTTTATAGGTGTTGGATTTCTAAAAAACAAAACAAAATAAAAAATACCCGCTGTAATAATAGCAATAACAAATTTTGAATATTACTTGGAGTTTTAACTTGATTAAACAAAATCATAAACAGATGTATCACAAAAATAATAAATAAATAAAAAGAACTTTAAAACGTTGTTTTTTAAAAGTTTTTTAATTTTTAAACTTTTTTAATAAATTTTAAAATAGGTACATTTTTTCTTTAAGATTATACCAATAATTGCATTTAATTCTTGAAGTTCATAATAAGCTCTTAAAAACTGGTTGAAAATATTGCAACAAATGATTTCGGCTTTAAAATAGCTTTTAAATTAAATTAAAGTAATTACCCAGTTTTAGCAAAATTTGTCCAAATTCTCAACATCCTTTGCCTGACCACTAAATCATGCGGGTCAAAAACTTTGGCTTTTTGAAAACTGGTATCAAATAAGTAAAAGACTTCAGCTGTATGCCCGACACGTTCAGTATCTAAAATGAAAAGTTTAAAATAGTGAACATTAATTACTTACACATTTTATTTTATACCTGGATAATAATTTGTAGACAAAAATTCCCCTCCCATTTTTCCTGGGTAGGAGAAAATATAACAATAAGTGGAAACCTTATTTCTAATTAATTTTAGATACTCTCTCATTGGTTTGTTAAAACCAAAATCGCTTATGAGCTATAAAAATTATATAATATATAAGGGATTTGTAGAAAAAATTTTGAAACTTTTAAAATCAAATGAGTTTTAGTTAAGAAAATACAAACATGCTTGTACGCAAAAACAATATTTTCTTATACATAGAATTTTTAAATAAAATTGACTATTTGAAAAATAAAATTACTGCCTGTTTTAGCCACATGTAGAACTAATTAAAAAACTTATTTAAAATTCGTACTTTGATAATTTCGTTATTGGATGATAAGGAATAGATTCCATTCTTAAAATACTTTTTCCTTATCAAAGATGCTACATAACTTATTTCTCCCTTATCAACATACATATTTTCAGGTACAATTAAATCATTATTTAAATTTATTGGCAGTAAAACAAGATTTAGCCAGTATGTCATATCTAAAAACCATTGTAAATTTTAAACACATTTAAAGATGATTATTTACATCTATCAAACATTGCTCCCTCTTCAGATGTCGTTCCTATAAAAACCTTTATGTCATCAAATGGTTTAACTTCGGGGTCATTTAAGGCATTGTAGGTTCCCATTGTTACAACTGCATCAGAATTTGCTTTTTCCATTACAGGAGCAAATGGAAGGCCATTCAGATCATTAAAATACCAATACATTAACTAAAACATTAATTATAATTTTAAAAAATGATACTTATATTTAATTATACAGGGTGTCCCACTTTTTTTTTCGGCAATTTTTTTTAGATAGTAAATGTCATTGAGAACAAAAAAATTTCAACTCCTTAAAAAGATTTTTGTGGGACATCCTGTATAAAATAAATGGAACAAATATATTACAATTAGATTTAAAGGTACTGATATTGTATTAATTATTTCAGGATTCACTCTTTTTAGGCAATCCTTAACCGCTTGGTCTCCGAAAAGTTGGTCATAAATGCATCCAGTTGATATCTTTAATAAGTCGAAAGTCAATTTTGGATTTTTTTGATATGCAAAGTGATGAAGCGCAGAACCACTTTGAAGAATAACCTTTTGAAAATATCCTAAAAATAAGTCATTTAAAATATTCAACAACTAATATAATAATAAAAACGTTTGCAGAAATTCTTTGGTGTATAAACTATAAAGGCCTTTTTAGACGGGCACAATTTTTATCAAAATTTTGTTCCCAAACCGACTCGGTTGCAACTGTGCAATGTGCAGTTCCATCTGAGTCGATTTGGGAACAAACATTTGACTCATTTTAGCCCGTCTAAAAAGGCCTTAACATATGAGTCTTTTCTAGTTTTGAAGCTTTAAGAATTTCAAAAATAATAAAATCTTAAAACTAAAAAGCATTTTTCTTAAACATTTGTCTCTCTGGCGTATTAATCAATAATAATCCTCAACAAATAATTCTGCATTACCTTTGTTTTTAGTAGCCTTAGAAACAGTCAAATATGAAATTATTGCAGCACCAGCACTATGGCCGAATAAAGTAACGTTATTGGGATCTCCACCAAAATATTGAATATTTTCATGGACCCACTGTACCGCTAGAAGTACATCTTTTATACCATTATTTCCTGGTATAACACTATCACCTGTACTTAAAAATCCTACAATAATTTAACCTTATATATAATTTGATTACATTTATAAGACTAACCAAACGCTCCTAAACGATAATTGACAGTAACAATAATAACATCTTCTTCAAGTAGATGGTCTGGACTGTAGGACTCATAAAGGTTGTCTGTCGTTACAAAAAATCCTCCTGGTATCCATATCATTACAGCTAACTTGGTTGTATTTCGTTCCGTTTGCAACTATTAAAAAAAACTAACCTGTATTAATATAATATGTGGTATCCAGAAAGTTTCAGAAGGATGCTAGAATTCTTGAACTACTTAAAGATTTTTTTAATTTGGAGTTTGTATTTATAGTCATAAAAAATACATTCAAAGGATGTTAAGAGCACTCTAGGCTTTTAAAATGTCTTTCATTTTTCACCAACCAGAATTAATCTTTTGGAATTTTCT
Source organism: Stenus bimaculatus (assembly GCA_963971135.1). Lineage (NCBI taxonomy): Eukaryota > Metazoa > Arthropoda > Insecta > Coleoptera > Staphylinidae > Stenus > Stenus bimaculatus. The sequence goes on along the minus strand of OZ020180.1, from coordinate 62,560,152 downwards.
AATTTATTATTTTATACGATGGGGGATTATGGGTTGAGGACAAAATCAAAACCACTCTTCAACTTCTTTATTCGAGCGACTAGTTTCGGCCACCAATTACGGCCTTTTTCAAGCTAAAATATTTACAATTAGCCCAAACATAATATAAATAACAAAAAACAAAATTGTTTACAAAATAAAACCGTAGCACATTAATTATTACAAACATATAAAAACAATCATACCTTTCCGAATATGCAGTGAGTGTCAGTCACAATATAATTCAGTTTTTCACCAAATTAGAAATATGATACATATCAATTAGAACCAAATTCACCATAATTCGCAACACAATAAGTTGACAGTACAGAGACATCTCTTCACAAAATTATTAAGGTTTGTTTCTACAGTTTTCTAACTGTACGAAAAGCTACCTCAACTTCTTTTTCTGGAAGCCTAACATTCGTCATATTTTCTAAATTTACAAATGTTAATTAAATGCTCATAAATATGGCTTAAGCTATCCACTTCATTATTAATATTAATATTATTTTTGTGCTTCTTTATATTCATGGCTTCACTGATTAATCTTTTAGCTAAGTTCTCTTCTCTGTCGATGCTCTCCACATTTTCAAAATCCATAATATGACCTGTTGTGAAATGGTGCAATGCCAACCCCGATTTATTCTTCTTGTCTTTGTTTTTAGCTTTACAATCGTATGTGTGTTGATATATTCGGGATTTTAGGTGTTGAGAGGTCTGTCCTATGTATACCACATTACAGCTCGTACATGGGATTCTGTACTTTAGATTAGATTGCAGTAGGTCTTGGCCTTCTTAGTATTATATAACCCTAGTTTCACTCCATATTTCTTGAAACAGTTCTTTATTTTCAAAGTTAGTCCGGGTATGTAAGGAAATTTCAGATACTTAATATTTGGTCCATTTTGATCAATTGCGCTATCACTCAATGTTGCTTTTCCTCGATTATGATTATTAAACCCATTCCTTATCGTATTGTATATTCTATTAACGAGATTAACAGGATACGCATTACTCTTTAGTAGTTTGACTATTATTTTATTATTGCTGTTCTAATAACTTTGGTGACTAAGTCTCAGCATGCGTGTGTATAAGCATTGAATAAGGGTTGGATGTAACTGGCGCAAATAATTTATGCATAACAAAATCATGAAGTCCTTATTTAGTAAGTACATAAGGACTTCATGATTTTGTTATGCATAAATTATTTGCGCCAGTTACATCCAACCTGAATAAGTGTGTACGTTTCTTTAATCAATGGTATAAGCCTTTAATTGCACCAATCTTCTGAGACATCGGATGACTTGAATTGTGATTTAAGAACAAGTTGGAGGCATTTGGTTTCCTGTACCAGTTGGTAATAATTAACCCATCTTTTCTAATTAGTTTCATATCTAGGAAAGGTATTTCGTTGTTTACTTCTCTTTCACACGTAAATTTAAGTTTCTCCATGTCCACAATAGCATCAGCCTTATCTAATACTTTATGAATGGGACGTGAAATTCTAAATTTTTCCGAACGTTGGTGATCAGGTCATCCATTATAAAAGCAGCCAAAACAGGACTAGCTGGGTTTCCCTTTGGACTCCCATCCAGCTGTTTGTAGTAGTTGTTATCATATTGAAAGAATCTAGTGTCAAAATAGAAATTTATGAGTTGTATGAACGTTTCTTTATCGATTTCAGTGTATGCGTTTATAAATCTCCACCGTTTTCTGATAATGGAGATAACCAAGTCCTTGGGGATATTACTGAATAGTGATATAACATCCAGTGAGATCACTATTGTATAGTTATCTGGTATTCTATAGTTATTTATAAATTCTGCAAATTCAAACGAATTTACAACTATGCTATCAAATGTGGAAGTTATTTTGCTTAAAATTTCATGAATATATCTTGATAGGTTGTATGTAGGTGAATTAATGCAACTTACCACCGGTCTAAACGCCACTGAATCTTTATGCGTTTTTCTAAGTCCGTATAATTTCGGGGATAGTGCATTGTCTCTCACCATTTTTCGCTTTTTATATTCAGTGATATAACCCATATCAAATAGACTTCTTATCATTTCATTCGCTTTACGCTCATAATTAGCAGTAGGGTCCTTCTTCAATGGTTCGTACAACTCCCTGTTACTAATTAACATGTTCATATGGTATAAATAGTCTTTCTTAAGCATTATTGTCACATTATTTCCTTTATCCGATTTTCCAATCATAAGTTCCGAGTTTTCCTTTAAAAATTCTTTTGTGACTTTGTAATCTTCTATGACGTTGTGTTTGTCCCTTGTTTTCATGTTGTTTAATCTGTTATTATGATTGGTTATAATATTAGTTGTTCATTCCTAAGTAAATTTCTTGTATCTTTATCTTCTTCTACGCTGACAATATTAAATTCCAAATCTTTGATAATATTCGGTAATGTTCCTTCAAAATCATATTTGTTATTATTTGAAATGCTGAAGTTCGGACCCAACTTTATCATGTTCTCCACTTTCTTGGGCAAGACTACATCAGTGTAGTTATAGAATAAGTTCATGTCATCATCATTATCGACCTTATATTCTCCTTGATTCTTTAATAACATATCAGATTTTTTAATGTTCGCCTGTTTTACTTTAACAAATTCATTATTTTAGTTATTAGTAATCTTTTTTTCAAATTCCAAAAATATTCTAGTTTTTAACTTATCTCTTACGTTGGATTTCAGGCTATTAATCATTGTTGACATTTTACTCACATTCCAATGTGAAATTCTTATTTCAATATTCAATATTGCTCTTTTGAACTTATATAAGATGTTGCCAACTTCTTTCTTGAAAAGATGAATTTGTGTTTCCATGGAATACAATGATGCTAAGTTGTTGTTTACATGTTTCGGGAAAATATTGTTGTTGTTACACTGTAACAAAAATTCTGCGAATTATGGTGAATTTGGTTCTAATTGATATGTATCATATTTCTAATTTGGTGAAAAACTTAATTATATTGTGACTGACACTCATTCGGAAAGGTATGATTGTTTTTATATGTATGTGATAATTAATGTGCTACGGTTTTATTTTGTAAACAATTTTGTTTTTTGTTATTTATATTATGTTTGGGCTAATTGTAAATATTTTAGCTTGAAAAAGGCCGCAATTGGTGGCCGAAACTAGTCGCTCGAATAAAGAAGTTGAAGAGTGGTTGATTTTGTCCTCAACCCATAATCCCCCATCGTATTAATATAAGGACATTACCTACAATACTATTACTATTTTATGATAGTTGCGCTCATGTGGATCATCCCAAGAGCTTATAAATGGAATTTGGAAATGCTTTATCAAAAGAAAAATATCAATATACATTTTCTAGCAACCCAGTGATTTGGAAACGTGTAATTTAAAAAGTCCCTGACGGAAAATTATCCATATATAATTTAGGAAAATTCAATAAAATTAAATAAAAATGTAATAAAAGTACTTACCTGAGGTGTGTAAACACTTAAATAGAGGCAATCTTCAGACATAGGATATTTAGTTGGAAAAAATTGATAACAAGTTACCAAATCTTCAGTTGCGTTATAAACACCCAACCAATGTTTCACAGGAACTGGTGCCTGATATTTTTATAATAAAAATCAAAAATATATTTTGTAAGAATTATTTACCTCAAACCTTTCAGGAGGTTCTGCATATCTAACACTTTTAAAGGCATAATACTTTTTTTGTTTTGCCACTGTTTTTCCCGTGGTACCCAATAGTTTTCCACTACCAGTGGTCACAACTATACCATTAATTACCGTATTTAGTAAATGTTGTAAAAAAATAGTATACACAATTACATTCATTTTATACATCTAATTTATTTACTATATATTTTGCCTTATTACTTATAAAAAAGTAAAGGCTGTATGACTGAAATAAGCAATATCTTATAAATGTAGTCCTGTGTAGGTACTTTATACAAAAAAAGAATTGTTGCCGTAGTTATTTATGCTGATAACAGTTTTGTATAAAAAAAATAAATTATTTACAAGTTTTTAAAAATTGATCATTAGCGATTTACTCAGCTATGTTCATAATTAATTAATTAATTATTTATATCAATCTCATAGATTGTGACTTCTGCTTAAACTCATCAGATCACCTGAAAAACTAAAACATATTTTTTCGTAGATATACAGAGTGTTAAAAAAATGTCGGTACGTTGTTTGAGACTCTATACAGTTTTGTTACAGATAGTAATATTTAAAATTAGAATTAATTAAAAATTAAATAGCTTTTAAGATCACCACAATATTTAATTTTTTAGGAGAAAATTTCAGTAAAGTCAAACAAAAAGATAAATGAATGTTTTGGATTCTCGTACTATTTCAAGGAAATATTAAAACACAAATTTTATTTATTGATAATAATAAATTCGGATTTAATTAATTTAATTTAATTTCTACGTTCAACATATACATACTCTGTTTGATTTATCAAAAATAAATGTGAATTTTAATACAATAGGAGTCTTAATAATTATCATAAACAAATTTTAAATGTAAAAGTTTTAATGATTTAAATCTAAAAACTTTACAGTCGTTCATTAAAATTTTCTGTTTAGAACTTCAATATTAAATCCAACATCCAACAAATTCTTTGCTCGGAGCAAATTTATTTAGAATCACGAATTTTCTGTGAAGATGACTCTTAATTTGCCAAAGCAAAAAGTAAAAGGCACGATTTTTGTGAAGTGGCTATGCGAAATTTGGCGGATCAATTTAAATCCTCCACACGAACTCGAGCAACTTTCTATTTAATTGTAACACAACTCACTCTTTTTGGCAGAAACAAGGACACGAAGCGTGAGATAAGAACGTATTTAAATTAAAATTACGTTATTGATATGCGACCGGAAATGAGAAACACCAACGGCATTGGGAGGACGTTTTAAATTATCCGCTTTTACTTTCTTAGCACATTATAGCAGATTACAAGAAATAAAACGTTTTTGTTCTGTGCTAATCTCTTCTCGTTTATTTAATTCTTAATAAAAACATACACATAAGGTAAAATAAGTATTGCAACTGCTTAAAATTGAAAATTTTACATCAAGCCACTTCTGTAATATCAATTGGAAATGTCGTTATTTTTTATTAAATTTTCAATGATAATACTCCTAATTAATGGAATTCTATCCTATTGGCATTTTTGGGGTTTACGGAAAATCATCACAGCGTATTCTTCGCGAAAATGTAGTTCTTTTGTAATAAAACAATCTTTGAAACTTTTTACTGCCAAAAACATGACATTTCTAAACATTCTTCCTAATTGAATACTTCAAAAAGATAAATTTAAAAATTAAACAAACAAACCAATAAATTTTAGAAAGGAACGAGGAAGTGAAAGTCATGCATGATGACATTGGCCAAAAAACTTCAAGTCAATAAAAATTAGTTAATGAACTATATTTTAAAAACTACCTTATTTTTTGGAATTTTCAAAAACGGTAAAAGATGTTTCGCATTGTTTTTAAAAAACTTTTTTTTCGATTGGCATAACGTCACTATGACGTTATCAATTTTTTTTAATAGATTAATATGGTTTTTATATCATAAAATAATACCTTATTAAGAGTGTTTTACAACGGTACCAAAAACTTTATACTAGTGCCATCTAGATGTCATTAAAAAATATTAAATTTCACCTCAAAGGATAGTTTAAAGTAAAGCATAAAATTCATAGCTATCTTATTTTTTGGAATTTTAAAAAAATGGTAAAAGCTGTTTCGCACTATTTTCGAAAAACTTTATTTTGAACTCAACAAAAAAAAAATTCTCGTTTGACATAACGTCACTACGACGTCATCAATTTTTGTTTAATGGGGTGATTCTGAACAAAAATGTTAGCCGTAACAGCGATGTTAAATTTGACAGTCACCCTGATGTCAAAAAAAACGCAATTTTGTAAACTTTACTGCAACTTAACGGTTATTTAAAATAAAATTTTCGTATTAAAATAACATACAGCAAAGTAATAACAATACATTAATGTATAATTGATCAAAATAATACATTATACAGGGTGTCCCGTAAATGGCGGATAAGCTCTCCAGTACGATGTAGGGTACCTTTCAGGGATCCTTAGAAAAATATTAAAAAAATTCTATGAACCTTCTTTCTTGTGTTATTGACTAAAAACCAAAAGGTACATTTGGCAACATGGGTGCCAGGTTTATAATTAAAGGTGAAGGATACACCTTTACCTTTAACAATATCTGAAACATATCTGACATATGTAACTATTTTTTTTTCAAATTGACTGATGAATAGGTATTTTATATGTGTACAAAACAAGTTCAATTCAATAAAAAAAATTGAGAGGAACAAAACTTTTTATATTAAAAACACAATGAATGAAATAGTAACAGAAAGTGAGGTTTTCAGTTTCACTAAATCAAAGAAATCAAGGAAACTAAAATTTTTAACAATAAGGGTTGCAGAAATTATTTTAAACCTATAAGAGGTGTTCTAAATGTTGCCCCTGCACCTCCAGACAAATTTGTGCACGTTGTCTAATATTTTGTTGAACCCGTTGTAATATTTGAGGAGTTACAGTTTGTGCTGCATTTCGAATCCGATTTATTAAATCTTCTTCATTAAGAACGGGAGTCCGGTATACAAGAGCCTTGATATGACCCCACAAAAAGAAATCCAGCGGCGTCAGATCTGGATTTCTCGGCGGCCAAGAAACATGTCCGTTGCGACCTATCCATCTTCCCGGATATTCTGCGTCCAACCATTGCCTTACTGGCAACGCAAAATGTGGAGGAGCACCATCTAACTGTATCCACATATTTCTAATGGTAGCTAGAGGAAGACCATCGAGACGTTCTCCTAGGTCATTTATTAAAAAGTTTAAAAAGTTTTCACCATTTAATCGTTGTGGTAATATTATTGGGCCCACTGAATGATTCCCAATTATTGCAGCCCACACATTTACACTAAAACGTACTTGGTTATTTTTCACGTGCGTTAATTCCGGATTTTCAATGGCATAGTAATGGCTATTGTGTTGGTTAAAAAATCCATCTCTTCGTCTATCCACAAAACACGGGAAGTAAAAGTAACATCTGCTTCTATTTGTTCCAGTAACCAGTTACAGTAATTTTCTCTAATTGGGAAGTCATTTGGTGATAGGGCTTGAACTTTGGTGAAGTGATATGCATGATAGCCTTCACTTAGAAGGAACCTGTTAACGGAACTTTTTGATACCCCTAATTCGTTTGAAATACTCCTAGTGCTGCTTCTTGGATCTGCTTCCAATGCATTGAAGATTTGTTCCTGCATGTCGGGAGTCATCACGTGTCGTGGACGACCACGATCTGGACCAGCGACTGGTACTAGCATTCCGGTTTCTCCACATCTTTGGTCTACCCTCCGAATTACATTGTTATTTGGATGTCTTCTAGCAGGATACCTTTCAGCATACACCCTCGAAGCTTCCATTGAATTATCGTGGCACTCGCCCAATATCTTCAACATATCCCTGTATTCCTGGTTACTGTACATGGTTTATTTTTATTATTAAATATTAAAAAGGTAAAAAAACGGAACTAAAATAATAAGAATAACGAAAATAATACTAAATTGAACTCAAAATAACAAAAATTATAAAAACCAATAAAAATGAACAAAACAGAAACTTGAATACGTTAAAAATTGAAAAATCACTTTAAAATTATGATATGGCAAATCAGTTTGTCAAAAATTGTTAGATTTTTTACAAATAATTAGTTTTTATACACTGTTGCCAGATTCGTTTTTTGGAATTATTTCAGGTATTTTTCAATTTTAAATATTTAATTGTGATGTTAATAAAGCAAAATTTAAATTAAATTTAATACTAAACAATAAAAGCGACACAGATCTTTACAGGTAAAATTGCTTTTTTCGATAATTCATGATAATAACGAAGTTGAATTCTCAATTTCAACTTTCATATCTCCGTCAATTGATCAAGAGGATTTTTTTTACAATTTTTCTGAGGATCCCTGAAGGTTCCCTAACAACGTACCGGAGAGCTTATCCGCCATTTACGGGACACCCTGTATAAATGTACAATGCATTTTAACACCGAAAATGATATTTTACATTGCCGTTAAGTTACAGTAAAGTTTAAAGAATAGCGTTTTTTGACATCAGGGTGACTGTCAAATTTAACATCGACGTTACGGCTAACATTTTTTGTTCAGAATTACCCCATAAAGTATAGTTTAAAGTAACGTCATGTCAACCGATAAATTTTTGTTGTCGATTTCTTAATAAAGTTTTTCAAAAACAATGCGACACGTCTTTTGCGGTTTTTGAAAATTCGAAAAAATAAGGTGGTTATGATTTTATGCGTTAGTTTAAACTAAACTATCGTTTACGGAAAAATTTAATAATTTTTAAATACATCTAGATGGCGCTAGTATAAACTTTTTGGTACCATTGTAAAATAATCTTAATAAGGTATTGTTTTATGGTATAAAAATCATATAAATCTATTTTAAAAAAGTTTCATGACGTCGTAGTGACGTCACGTCAACCGAAAATTTTTTTGTTGGGTTCAAAATAAAGTTTTTCAAAAACATTGCGAAACCTCTTTTACAGTTTTTTAAAATTCCAAAAACTAAGGTAGTTATGAATTTTATGCGTTAATTAAAACTATCCTTTAAGATGAAATTGAATAATTTTTTTAATTGTCATCTAGATGGCATTAGCATAAACTTTTTGGTACCGTGGTAAAAGACTCTTAATGTGGTATTGTTTTATGATATTAAAACCATATTAATCCTTTTAAAAAAAGATTGATGACGTCATAGTGAGGACATGCCAACCGAAAAAGATTTTTGTTGAGTTCAAAATAAAGTTTTTTAAAGACAATGCGACACGTCTTTCACCGTTTTTAAAAATTCCAAAAAATAAGATATTTATGAATTTTATTCGTTACTTTAAACTCACCCTGTATACAATCAAGTGCTAGAGGAGGAATAGTAACGTCGTATTCACTATTATTTTTATTTTAAAATTGATCGATATTTCCTCCTCATAAGTACGTTTAAAATTTAAAAACACTCTGTATAATTTTGGGCATCCCTTAAAAATCTCTTACAATTAGTGGAGCAGTATTTTGCCTTATAATGATATAATAAGTGAAAAAGTAAAGTATAGCCAAAATTCGAAAGTGTTTTATTTGTTATGAAAAATTATCAATTCTTAACTAATATAATTATTATAATTAAATAAGGATAATTATTATAATATTCATACGTTTCAGTTTTAATGAAACGAGATTTTTTTCAGTTTTTTACATATCCCAAATAAAAATTACATCAAAAGAAGCTTTTACAAACTACAATAATTTTTAAAACTCTTAAAAATTACTCTTGAATATACAGGGTGTCTCAGACCACCCGTCCAGCGCTTTTATTTTGAGAACGCCTTGTCGTACAAAGCTGAAATAAAAAAAATTATTACCAAAGGAAACCCGAAGAATCCATTGGTGCACTTATTTTTTTCCGGAACAATCCGGAAGTACCCGGAACCGGAATTAACTTTCGATTTTTAAATGGCAACATAGGTCGAGTATGGTATCGTTTGAAAGGTCTTTTAAAAAGAAACAACTTTTATTAAAATATTTTTGTAATATCTTGCATAATTAACAAATTAAACGAAAAAAAATATGCAAACAAGTGACCATTGGTCTCTTAAATTATGGAAAAATTAAATCGTTACCATCATCCGCAAATGGGCAAGAGATAGATTATTTTAAATTGAAACTCTTTTTTGCATTTATCGCTTTATTCGTTAAAAATAATCAACTTTTTTTTATTTTTTGAATTAAGGTAAATACATAACCTAAAAAAGTTGATTATTTTTAACAAGCGAAGCAAAAAATACATGTTTCCATTTAAAAAACCATAATTGCCTCTACCCATTGAGGATGATGGTAGTGTTTTAATTTTTCCATAATTTAAGAAACCATTTGTCACTTGTTTGCTTTTGTTTTTCGTTTAATTTGTTAATTATCAAAGATATTAAAAAAATATTTTAATAAAAATTGTTTCTTTTTAAAAGACCTTTCAAACGATACCATACTCGACCTATGTTGCCGTTTAAAAATCGAAAGTTACTTTCGGTCCCAGGCACTTCCGGATTATTCCGGAAAAAAATAAGTGCACCAATACATTCTTCGGATTTGCTTTGGTAATATTTTTTTTATTTCAGCCATGTACGAGAAGGCGTTCTCAAAATAAAAGTGGTGGACGGGTGGTCTGAGACACCCTGTATATTACGGGCAGTATAAGTTTCAGTGAGTTACTCCATTAAACTTAATTTTATAAAATTATAATATGTAGTATATGAACCGTAATTACAATATGACAGACTCTAATGGATATATCTAACGAAACTAGAAAGCTTTTAAGATCTTAAGATAAGAGGATTAAAATCATGTTTTATGTTAAAGGGTAAAATGTAACTGTTAATTTTAACTATGGTATACAAATGATTCAGCTATACTAATTTTTTTACCTTGATGTTCTTCATTATGAAAAGGGTAAATATTTAGGAAAACCTTAAATAAAAACCAACAAAACACAATTCATTTTAGTACAACTATAGCATCCGAATAACTCTCGTTTATTGCGATCCTTTGTTCTGACAAGTGTTCTGATTGGTACATTTATATTACTGTCATGGTATTACTATTGATAATTTCCTAGAACTGTGGCCTTACACTAAAAGAGATCAGATACGACCTCTGGTGATCATTTGATAAAGCTAGTAGTGAAGTAATAAATAAAAATATGTTTATGTAAACTTTATGTGTGGGTTCTTAATAAATAAATCAATTTTTAGTCATCAAAAAATGCTATTACTAAAACCAATAAAAATTCAAAGCACAACAAAACGATTACTCGTCTTGCTCCATTTTGTTACAAAATTTATGTCAAAATGGTGTGCCACAGGTCTACCAAATATTCTACTAGTCACTAGTCAAAACGGCATTGAATAGAAAAATAAAATCAACGGGAGTAAATGGTATTTAAAAAAGCATGTTTACACCTTATTTTCATTTTTTTATACTAAAATGATTAATAAAAGCAGTGCATAAAAATTCATCGTGTTGGGGGGTAATCAAATAAATCCAAAAAAATAAATTTAATTCACTGCTAATTTTCAAAATACTAATAAGGGATTATAAGTTAAAAATGATGTAAAACTATTTAACATTCAAATATTAACAAGAAAATACAATTTCTAATAAGTAAAAATAAAATACCAGGCTGACAATACTACTCTAAAAAAACCTTCCGGATAATTTAACGTTTAAGAACTGCTGAGAGCTGTTCATTGACATTGACAGTTGATTTGTTAAACACCATTTTCAGTCATTGTATTCTCTTTCCAAATATAACTACTTTAAGAATAACTATCGATAATTTTTTAGAAATGCTTAATTCATTTTAATCCCAATTTTAGAAAATGCACCCGTTGAATTCGTCGTTGGGATTAAACTTCGTGCATTTCTAAAAAAAAATCGATAATTTTCTTACCACTAGTGATATTACCCTCGAAAATATTTTAAATTTTCCAGCATCCAGCAAGAGAGATTTTTTGTTTCTAATACCAATTTACTAGTGTTTGATATTCCCCATGAATGCTTCAAAAAAGCTTGGAAAAGCTTTAATTCTTTTCTTCCTAGTGTTATTTGGAAATGTACAGATAATAATATGTAGTATATTACAAATTTTGCACAAAAAGGTGAAAAATGTTTGTTAAAAAATCCCTTAAATATTTAATCTTTTTCGAATGATAAAAGTCGAATTTCGTACATTACCACTCATGTCATTTGGGATTTGGGGTTAAAAATTCCCCTCCTGCTACACCCAATTAACACAAATGCCATTCGTGGTAATGACAGATTGAAGTTTTTAGAAAATTATGTTCTTTATAAAAGTGTGTGCTTTGTTTAAAACATGAAAAGCTCAAAACAAATTGCACAACGCTTTGTATGGTACAATGAAGATATGATACAGCATTTCTAATTTTATTTTCAAGACCTTTTACATTCACTTCTCTTTATATTTTAAACAACCACAAAATAAAGTGATATTATACAGGGTGAGCTAAAATGATTGTGGTCAATTCAAATTTCCCGCCTAAAAATCTGGGGAATTTGTTTGTTTCAAGTTCATAGTAACACAAAATCATGTCAAAATTGTAACAAAGTAACTAGACTACACAAAAGCAGAGGCGTAGGTCGAATTTTTACCGTTGTGTCAAAATTTCGGATTTTTGTATTTAGTTATTGTGCCTTCTGTTTCACAAGCAACAGTTTTTATCAAGCATTTAGCATCTGCCTCGAAAATGAAAGTCATAATTTTCAACATTTGTTGTAAAATTCGAGAGCCAGTTCTACGTTTTTTATTCTCAAAACCACAAAACCTTAATAAATAAATTAAATTTGTATATTTGTTTAGAATTCTTGACTTGTTATGATTCTTATATTCATTTAAAAAAAGATATTTGCTACGCCATTGGGTTACTAGAGGGTTTTCTTTTTAAATTTGTAGTTGTACCAACCTACATATTTGGTTGCCTACATATCAAACTACAATCATTTTAGCTCACCCTGTACTTATATTAAATTTTATTATATATACAGGGTGATGATAAAGTTGGGAATAAAATTCGTAACTGCCGTATTTAATTTTTATGAGAAAATCGTTCCGACAGGTCAATTTTAGTTTTCAAAATGCGATAGTTACGAATTTTTCTTCTAAACTTTATTTTCACCCTGTATAAAAGGACACGTCATATAATTATTTGTATGTTTTAAGTTAGTCGCGGATGGTGGATGTAAAAACTCGCAATTTTGACATGTCAAAACTCAAAACAAATACAGGGTGTTACCATCATCAACTTTTTTTAAAAGGCACCCTCTACTTTTGTTAACAGAAATTGAATTTTTAACTTAGTAACATGTTGTCATATTGAAAATAAAGTTGAGATCCCATTTCTGTTAACAAAAGTAGGTAACATGTTGTCATTTGAAAAAAAAGTTGATTCTTAGGGAATCAAAGGCAATAATATTTTAAGAATGGAATTGGAATGTCAAATTGATGCAATTAAACACTTTTGTTGATTTTTTTTGTCTTCATTCTGGGACACCCTGTAGAGAGAAAATAATATATTTTATTGGGTGCAGAGCTACATACGTGAATTATTTTTTTTTATTTTTTGTAATGATTAACTCAAACAAGTTTACATTGATCACGATCAATAAAATAAAATTTAAATGATTTTTATTCATAAAATCTTAGATCATTGATGAAGATACTAAAATATTTTTTATGATATTCGTGCCTTTTAATAATTAGAAGTGGAGATAATAAAGCTTTTAATCAAGGCATCTGAAAATGGCACATTATTAATTAAATTTGTTTGAACGAGTCATTAAAGTTTGTGATTTTCGTCTTTTAAAAGTTGGTCTATTAATTTCAATCCGATCATGCGTGTAGGTATTTTAATTAAATAAATTAATTATGGGACTTCGGTTTTCATTTTTATTAATTGAAACATATGTATTAGTTAATTAGTTAATTGGATATACTTTTTATACAAATTCCTCATTATTGATGCAATCGGTTAATAACGCCAGAGGCAGATGTTGGCAATATAAATCTTATATGTATTTATAATACCTTTACTAATCACCGCCTATATTTTATAAATTATGCAATGTCCTTGCTCAAAAGAATGGAAGAGTAAATAGTCATTAATCTATAAATTATTGGTAAATATTACATTTTATGTGTTTAAATTTTCAATAAAAATATATATAAAATACAGTTTATTTCTTAAAAATTCAATGAAAACATCCTTAACATTTAAATAACTACTTTTTAAAGTTATAAATAAATATATGTATGTGCAAATCATCGTTGTTTCTAAAACATCTACTAAGTTCATTTTTTTGACATTTTCGTTTTATAAGCCGACATTTATATTTTATTAAAAGTATTATGTAATTCCATTTATATGATCAATATTTTTAACTTGCCCACTTATGAAAAATATATATTTTTTTTTAATTTGTTTAAATAGTATATGTGTACCAGGATGTTTAAGAAAGAACGTAGATGTTAGACATGTTTAGAAACAAAGCTAGCAACATTTTGGATTTTTTGATAAAATTCCACCAATAACATTGGTCGCACTGTTTTTGTTACAAGATCTCTGTTATATGATTTGACCACATTTAGGTATCCTTATTATAAAATTACAAACAGTTTTTTCCTATCAACCTCAGATTTTTTATGACAGTCACTCCTTCACCTACATTCCCAAAATCGGCGGCACAAAAAATAAAGAAGGGATATTTGTAAGTCCACAAATAATAGTATTAACGAAGTTTTGAGCAAAAATTGAATGAAATTAAAAAAACCCACCTGAAGAAGTTTTTTGAATGTAAATGTGAAAAAAATTTTGAGTAACCACTAACCACAGGGCAGAAAATTACAAAGATTTAATACATGATTTATTGGTAACATATAAAGCTTTGGGGTGCAACATGTCCTTGAAGATGTATGTCCTGAACTCACATCTGGTTTTTTTTTCCTGAAAACCAGTCAGGGACGAACAGAACAAAATGTTTGACCAGAAGATTTGCAAAACGATTTCAAGGAAAATGGTATCCTAGCATGTTGGTTGATTATCTGGTCAACACTATTTTTGTCACAAGAACTCTGTTATGTGATTTAGTTACATTTAGATAGCATTGTTATAAAATTACAAAAAAATGTCCTATCACCCTCAGATTTTTTGTTTCAATCTAATAGTTTTAACTGCATTCCCACGCGAAGTCAACGATTAAGATTTATAATCGGTGTATTTAAAAGCAAAACTATTTTTTAGTAATACAGTTCATGCAAATGTTTATTAAATGGAATTAAACACCCCTAGAAATCAGTTATTGAAAAATTGACTATGATCGTTTTTCTCTGTATCTCTATCGCCGTTCAAATAAATGCACGTAGCAATATTTTATAAGTACTATAAAATAAATAAATTTTATTATAAAATTTACAAGATTTTTTAAAGTAAATACTTCTTTTTCTAAAACGGCTAATGGAAACTGTGTACCCAAATCCTAAAAATCCCAAATTTCATCCGAGTGAACGTTAATCTCTCACCTTCCCCGAAAGCATGCGTCAAAATCTCACCCGTGATTCGCCTGGTTCAGACCAAGAAAATTTGGATTCACCGGTGAAATTTTGACGCATGCGCTTCAAGGAAGGTGAGATTGAGATTCACTGTGTGAGGAATCCACATCCAGATACTTATCTTCCAGTCACAAGTTTAATAATGCTATCATTAATGGAAGGTTAGACCATATAAACATAGGTTAAGACTGTTCACGATCAAAGAATCTAGGATCTTCTCCAGATCAACTAACAAACCAGAAAAAGAAAGCCTTTAACAAAGATCCAAGTGGTTAGTGATTTCTGAAAAAAAAATGTTAGAGTTTAATTCCGGAGTTTTTAAGAAACTTAAACGAAGCTTCATATACTTTAACATTGGGATTGTTGAATAAGGAAATAATAGTCTGAAGGTAGAGGGACATTCTTCATCAAACATTGGAGCAAGACGTTAAGAGGATTGGGAGTCTAAGTAGAACCGCGCTCCGATAGTAAACGTATATTTTGAGCTTCTTCTTGAATTTGGGGAAGAAATATTGACCCGAAGTACACCCCACATAATTAGGCTGAAAGTACCAATAAAAATCTTCATTTCTGTTATATTTTAAAATTGGTATCACCTAGGCTACAAAGGTATTTGCTGCTTTTACAGTTAAAATGCGCGTTCAAAATTTACGAAATATGCCTTGCAATTATTTCAAACTACAACCATATTTCGTAAATAACATTAAGTTTTATAATTGCATAGTTTAAATAACATCCATGGCTAGACTTCTATACGACGACTTTATCAAAAATTAAATTATTAAGTCCAAAAAATAAGTTTAAAATAGGCCAAATTTTACGTATTTTTAATGATTTTTTTTTGGCCATTTTGGATATAATATATTAAAAAACTGTTTCATACAAGTCTTAAGCAGAGGTTTCACTTTCATATGATATTCTTATTTTGTATATAGCTCAATAAATATTCGCGTAGTTTGAAATATAAAAACAGGGAAAAACCCATATAATTTTGTAGACTCCATATCCTCTTAACTCTGAACGTTATCTGCACACCTAAAAAAGATGTGATTTGTAATCAATCCAATGACTTTCGCCATAAGTGCAGTAAGTAGAAGCAACTACACCAATTCTGTATAAATATAAATTTGAAAATGACCTAGTCTAATTCTGCAGAGGTAGTAATAAAAACCATCGAATGAAAAGGAAAATTTTTTAGTTGGAGTAGATTTAGACGCTAATTTATGCATTTTTAAAAAATCATTAAATATAAATTATTAAATATTACCTCAAAGGATAGAGTTTAAAATAAAGTATAAAATTCATAATTACTGTATTATTTGGAATTTTCAAAAAAAGTGTCGCATTGTTGCTGAAAAACTTTTTTATAAAGTAGCTTTGCGCCATTTTGTACATTAATTATCGCATTTTCAAATTCTGAAAAAATATTTTAAAAAAATAATTGATAAATGCTGTAGACGTCGTCCAGTAAACCACAAAATAGCCTTTACTATGTTAAGGAAGGAATGCTTTTAAGTTCTCTTACAATTAGTATTGTTGTAGCACAGCGATATTATTATTGCAAAGTTTAATAAATTCTGTATAATGAAGCTTAAATATTTGCTAACTTTTCTTACAAACCTTCCTTGGCTAAGAAGTCCGCCACTTCATTGCCCATAATGAATAAATACTTAATATTGTTTATGTTATATTAAAGCAAATTCATCACGAAAAGTTTAGCTTTATGCGTGATTCAATTTATTATATTTGTACAGTTGGTCCCAGCTGGAAGTCGGACAAAAGTAATCACGATCTTGTATTCTTTGTACTACTATTTTTACTAAGATATTACATTATTTGTGTCGATGTACAATGAGAATAAATAATCAATTTCTAAATAAAAATCTTATTAAAGTTTATTGATAAAATCGGTATTTTTAGACCTTAATTTTGTTTTTTTTATGCGAACGTAAAGTTGACAATTTGAAGCTTAAATATAAAAAAACGAAAAAAAAAATGGAAAATAAATGGGATGACAATGTTAATTGTTCGCTTTTCGTGAAAAAAATTGAATTCTTGTATGCCAAACTCGTTTTTTTATATATTAATTTGTGAAAATTTCTTAGTATGTAATTGAAAATACGCGCATTAATTATTTTCTTGTTTATGGTTTTACTTCAGATCGTTACATCTTTATGATTAAAATGCACATCAGCAATTAAATTATAAATTAATAAACTCAAACTAAAATTAATGAATTATTCAGAGCTATGTATACATTCTCATAATTTTAATATACAGGGTGTTAAAGACCACCCGTGCCTTTATGTAAAGTATGCACCATATTAAAAACATTTTAATAAAAGTTGTTTGTTTTGAAAAGATCCATTAAGAGGATAGTCTGCAAAATCTGTAACTCCAATTTCTCTGTTCCTTGCAAATCCTTGGAGATAAACATAACTTAAATGTTTGAAAAGCGCACTTTTCACTAGTAAAAATTGATTTTTGGGCATTTGTAATTAAAAATTTAACAAAAACGATGCCTAGTGTCTTCAAATTGAATTTAGTTTTCATATAGAATTTTTGTTTTTCATGTGTAGTCTATGATAGGGGCGTACTTTTGGTGCAATGATAAAAAAATGCTAACAAAAAAGTGATATTTGGTAAATTATTTTAGAACGGTTTCTAATAAAGCCATATTACATCACCTACACTAGACTATCATTTTCATGACTTTTTTGAGATTTTTAGCCTTCTAGTAAATTTATTTTTGAAACATCTCGGGTGATAAAAACAAAAGTAATTTTCTATTGAATTATTTATTAGGTTTTTTTTTTAAATAGAGTTTTTAAGCAATTTTACACCAATTAGGTGCCCTTTATGCGATATGCGAATGCACTTGAAAATAAAATTGAAACCAAATCTGCTCACCAACATTCTTTTAAAATGCCACTTATAACCAATCAAATTTTTTTAAAAGAATTATTGAAGTGAGTGTAAATTAGGTAATTAGCAAAATTTTAATGCTTTACTAGGAACCATAAAGTAAATGGCAAAAGGTTTCTTCTTTACCAACACATTTACAGAGAGCTAAATAAATCGAATTTGACCATATGTTTAAAAGACTTTTGTTCATTATTTTGGTGTCGTCTACCCACTGGGCAAAAGTCCCACACACCCTGTTTAAGATGAATGTTCATATATGTAAAGTTGCTCCCAGCTGGAAGTATGACAAAGAATACGCGATCGTGATTACTTTTGTCCTACTTCTAGCTGGGACCAACTGTACCTATATTAATTTTTAGAATCATCTTTTATCGAAACTATAAATTCTTCCTCATATGTATTTATATAGTTTTTATTAACAAATTGTAAGCATTTTTAAATTATAAAGAATTATCCGGAAATGCTTTCCTAAAAAGTTATAACAGGTAAATTAGTTAGCATTTTTTCATTATACTCATTTAATACACGAAATTCTAAGTAACATCTACGCGGATATACAATTGTCTAATTTGGATTTGTAAATACCATCAATTCTTTGCTTTGTTATAGTTGAAATATTGTAGTATAATCATCTGTGTTTTCATGAGTATGTAAATTTAAACATATTTCTTGTGACTTGTGTAAAACATTTGTATGTATGTTAAAACATGAATAAATTATTATTATTAAATTTTCTTCTTAAATTTATATTTTTAGCTGAAAATTATAAAATCTACTTATTTTACTCCGAAACGAAGCACCGGAGCAGCGACTAACAATAAGAGTATCGTTTCTGTAGAACATTGACAGAGGGGTTGTTTTAATAGTTTTAAAATAACTACAAAACGTAAAGAAAAAAAAATGTGATCAAAAAAAGTAGATGACCCCCTACATGCAACGCCTCTGAAATTATTTTTAAAACTTTTATTGACCTTAAGGGGGAAGTAAGGTTAATTTGATACAAAAAAGCATATTTTCTATAATTTTTTTTTGACGACACAGTTAGTATATATTTATTTTTATAATTACTACATAATAAAGTAACATTTGAAGAATATTCTACAAAATTTTCATTAATTTTAATGAAGAAATAAGCCATTGACTGCGAATCTCCGCGGACGTCTCCGTTTCATTGCGGAGGGGTCATAACTCATTACTGGAACATCGGAAATCAATAAACCAAAATGATTTTATTAGTTGATAAGTTTCTGCAGATAATGACGTCGAGTTTTTTTAATGTTAACGTATTTTGAAATGGCAAAATTTTCAATTTTTTTGATGAAAAATCAGTATTTTGACTTCTAAGTGCTGTAAAAACTTTAAAAATCAATAAAACAAAAAAACAAAAAAAACTCGACGTCACTACCTGGAGAAACTTATCAACTCATAAAATCATTTTGGTTTTTTGATTTATGATGATCCAGTAATGAGTTATGAGGGGCACCGTAATGAAACTTTTTTTAGACGTCCGCGGAGATTCACTATCAATGGCACATTTCTTCATAAATATTAATGAAAATTCTATTGAATATTGTTCAAATGTTACTTTATTATGTAGTAATTATAGAAATAAATATATATTAACTCTGTCGTCAAAAAAAATTATGGAAAATACGCTTTTTTGTATCGAATTAACCTTAGCCACCCCCCCCCCCCCCCCCCTAAGATATGTTTCTTCAGGGGAAAAAATACTGACCCCCAAAAATTGACGCAGTTATTCAGGGACACAAAGAAAGAATAATTTTTTTTAGCTAAAATGCTCCATTTCGGAAATGCAGGGCATTGAAGTTTACACATTTTTTGCATAATCTATTTCAGACTCTTAATTAAACTTTTATTCTTCAAAACATTCCTACTTTTATCTAATTTTGCATAGTAATAAAATAATTTTATTTAAGTTTGTAGACATTTAGAAATTTGAAGTGGTTTATTTTATCCCATAACTTCTAAACGCAACAAGTTATCAAAAAGGTTAAAGAGAGCAAAAAGTAAAAAAAAACGTGTAAAAAAGTGAATATTTAATTTTTTTCATTACTATGATGTTGTACAAAAAAATTAAAGAGGCTTCAAAGAGTCAATTCACCCGAAAAACGTCACCCTAACTTTTTTTTAAATTTGCTAATTCATCTTAAGGCGGCAGCCAATAGTAAGGTTTGTGCAAAATTTGAGCCAATTATTATTAAAAATGTAGATTTTATGTTAAAAAATTGAAAAAATGAGTAAACTTCAATGCTCTGCATTTCCGAAATGGAGCATTTTAGCGAAAAACATTATTCTTACTTTTTGTCTTATAATTAGTCCAAAAACCCATTCCAAGATTATTTGATTATTCGACACTTGTTCAGAAACACCCTGTATACATTATGAAATATGAATAATTATACTTGCTTATCAGCCACGCTAGAAGTTCGTGATTCGGGGGTGTTTTAACAGCGTACGTATAACAAAAGATGATATACTCAGTTATGAAGCTTATTTAGAACTGAAATTTCTAAGCATCCGTTTTATGAGAAGTTACATAACTTTATGCATCCTATACAAGGTGGGTACTGTTTATTTGAAAAGGAGTTATCCTCAGATTATAATTTCATTTTAACTCTTAAAAGTTATCGTTATAAAAAAGGAAATAAAGCAACAAATGCCTCTTATGATGATTATATTAAAAAATCTGTTTATTATATAAAAATATACGAACTATATCTACTCACTACATTTTACTGTATAATAGATAATATAATTTATAAGAAAACGAACATTTCCTTTTGATAAATATCTCGACAACGTTCATCTTATTATCTCCTTTTAGTTTTATTTGGGTTCCTTTTCATTTTATTTTCCCTTAGTTACCATTGAAAATGAATGTAAAAGCTTCCTTTTGACGATAAAGCACACAATTTATTTCGACATATTACGTTACTCATATATGAAATTGATACATTTGGGGCCGTTGCAAAAAGATAACATCCTATTAAAAATATTTTTCGAGTTTTATTACCACATCATTTTTAAGAAGTTTATTAAAAATATAATGTTTAATAAAATAGAACACAATTTTCCTTACTCGAATTCGTCCAACGAATTCTTTACTGCAATGGTTGTAAAAACAGTTTAAGTACTTAATCAGCTTTTCTAAAAAATAAATAGATTAATTTTCTTCAAGATTTTTGTTTTCACACACAATTTTTAGATTTTTTTTTCAACAAATTAACATTTTTAACTGATGAAACAAACAAATGTCCTTATGTCTTTTCCGTATTTTGTAATTTTAACTAATACATCTTCATAATGATATTCTACATCTAATCTAAAAATTACCTGTACTAAATTTTAATTAAAAAAAATAATAATTGTAAAGTTAATAAAATAGGTTTTAAGTTTTATTTATTACTAAACAACCAACCTTTACATGACAACAAGCGATTTTTAAATATCTCGGTTAATTGGCCAAGAGAAAATTTTTATCTATTTTCCAGGTATCCTTGAAAGGTCCCCAACAAAATTTAAATGATAACAACGATAATCACATTTTTGCTAATGCATATGTTCCTGTAAAAGTCCGAAAACCGGTAAATTCTAGGTTTTACCGGTAAATCCTAGCATTTACCACAGTGAAGTGGCAAAAGCCCGAAAACATACTTTGAACGCTTCCATTTCGGGCTTTTACCAAGTCACTTTAGTAAATGCTGACATTTACCATGATCAGTTGGTAAATTTAGTTTTGTTTCATTATGAATGTGTTTTAATTATAGGTAAGCTTGTTTTTTTTTTAAAGGACCTTATCGTTTTCCTATGTGTTTTTGGGCAAACATGAAAAATAAGTTAAACCTACAAAAATTAACTAAAATACCCCCAATATTAATTATATTTCCAATTTCTTCAATAAATATGAATTATAAATACATTTATGAGATTTTACATTATTTAAAAAAATATTTATTATCACAACAACAGCGGATTTTAAAATTCAAAGGACCTTATCGGGTTTTGGGAGCATTTTGTACAAGAATGAAACTTATGCCACATATAAATAAGAAATAAATATACAATAGTGTAAAATATTTCGCTCTTTAGGAGACCGCTTTCGCCAAAAAACGCAATTGAAATTAATTAATTTTTGCACAATTAGACAACGATGCTGGTGTTTTCCTCGGTGTTTCTAACAAACAAAGTAGTTTGGTTGCCTATGCCATTTATTTACTATGATTTATTGACTTTAATAGTATAAAAATTATACAATTAAGTATATATTTGTTATGACTTGATTAGAAATTAATTTTTAAGTATTTATTTTATTCAAATAAACTTATAATTTAAGAATATAATTTTTACAATTAAACAATTTTTACACAGTTGTCGTTTTTTTGCAATTTTTAAAATATTTGATAAAAAATGACTTTTCCAGTTCCCTGGAGCTCTGAAACTTTTACTGTAAATTGAATGGCTATAGTTTTAATAGTTGTAATAAGATTTGTAATATTACGGCGTCAATTAAAAATAAAATATCTTTTACAGGTTATCGTAAGACTTTATTGCACAATCGGGCAACATTGAAATTAGTACCTCTCAAACGAAACGTCAACATTAAATGCACAATAATAATTATTAATAAAAAGTAGAACCGATAAGGGACCTCGGTGGCGGCAAAGAACTTGTAAATTCCTTCTATTTTTGTAGGACACACCCTCTGGCACTTCTAAGCACCTCCTGTCAAGTAGGCATTACGACATTACGACATTCGGCAAGTTATTTCTCCTTTTCTAGAATGTTTCATTCCAGTATGTTACATGAGCGCGTACCGGATTTCTTTTTATGTGTATGCGCCGGTTTTAGCTGTTTTTATAAATAAACGTACAAACGCAAGCAATGTGTGCGCATGACAATAACACCCAATGTGGGAAACATTTCAATCCAGTGTGAGTCACAGTGAGTCAGTCGCCAGATACCTTTGTAAAGCGCGTACGAATTTGTTAGCCCGGCCATTACTTCTTGTTTGTAACAGTAACCATTGTCCTAAAGTGCCTTATAATAAAGGTCATTTATATCTACCATCAGGTTAATCCTTTTGGCGATTGTATTCGATTATTAACATAGGTTCCACAAGGAAAACACCCTATTAGTTTTAAGTGTCATTTGCTTTCAATTTAAACGTAAATGAAAGGTAATTAAAATTTATCTGACAGTACTTGTCAAAATTTGAATTTTAAAATCCGCTGTTGTCGTGTTAATAAATATTTTTTTAAATAATGTAAAATCTCATAAATGTATTTATAATGCATATTTATTGAAGAAATTGGAAATATAATTAATATTGGAGGTATTTTAGTTAATTTTTGTAGGTTTAACTTATTTTTCATATTTGCCCAAAAACACATAGGAAAACGATAAGGTCCTTTTGACAAGTACTGTCAGATAAATTTTAATTGCGTTTAAATTGAAAGCAAATGACACTTAAAACTAATAGGGTGTTTTCCTTGTGGAACCTTTGTTAATAATCGAATACAATCGCCAAAAGGATTAACCTGATGGTAGATACAAATGACCTTTATTATAAGGCACTTTACAACAATGGTTACTGTTACAAAGAAGAAGTAATGCCCGGGCTAACAAATTCGTACGCGCTTTACAAAGGTATCTGGCGACTGACTCACTGTGACTCACACTGGATTGAAATGTTTCCCACATTGGGTGTTATTGTCATGCGCACACATTGCTTGCGTTTGTACGTTTATTTATAAAAACAGCTAAAACCGGCGCGTACACATAAAAAGAAATCCGGTACGCGCTAATGTAATATACTGGAATGAAACATTCTAGCAAAGGAGAAATAACTTGCCGAATGTCGTAAATAGTATCTTGCCTACTTGATAGGAGGTGCTTAGAAGTGCCAGAGGGTGTGTCCTACAAAAATAGAAGGAATTTACAAGCCCTTTGCCGCCACCGAGGTCCCTTATCGGTTCTAGGTTTTACTAATAATTATTGTGCATTTAATTTGGACGTTTCGTTTGAGAGGTAATAATTTCAATGTTGCCTGATTGTGCAATAAAGTCTTACGATAACCTGTAAAAGATATTTTATTTTTAATTGACGCCGTAATATTACAAATCTTATTACAACTATTAAAACTATAGCCATTGAATTTACAGTAAAAGTTTCAGAGCTCCGGGGAACTGGAAAAGACATTTTTTATCAAATATTTTAAAAATTGCAAAAAAACGACAACTGTGTAAAAATTGTTTAATTGTAAAAAATATATTCTTAAATTATAAGTTTATTTGAATAAAATAAATACTTAAAAATTAATTTCTAATCAAGTCATAACAAATATGTACTTAATTGTATAATTTTTATACTATTAAAGTCAATAAATCATAGTAAATAAATGGCATAGGCAACCAAACTACTTTGTTTGTTAGAAACACCGAGGAAAACACCAGCATCGTTGTCTAATTGTTCAAAAATTAATTAATTTCAATTGCGTTTTTTGGCGAAAGCGGTCTCCTAAAGATCGAAATATTTTACACTATTGTATATTTATTTCTTATTTATATGTGACATAAGTTTCATTCTTGTACAAAATGCTCCCAAAACCCGATAAGGTCCTTTTTAATAATTATTCTTTCAAACTCTATTTAGAAATTGTGTAAATGGAATAGGAAACGTATGCAGCATTGTATTATGAAATAAGTTTATTAAAATTTCACTACATTTAATTAATGTACTATCATGTTAATTAAATAAAAGTATGAGTGTCCTTCAACATTATCAAAACCAACAAGGTTGACTGTTATGGCATTTTGAGTTACAGAGTAAGTTGCCTGATTTGCACAAACACTTCTTCGTTGTACACTTCTTTGTACAGTTGCATTTTTGAACCCTTGTCCACTAACTAAAGAAAGACTTCTTCAATATTTATAAAAATTTCTTTGCACAAGGTAAATTGGTTTCTTGTGTACAATGCATTTAGTTTCCAAAACTTAGTAGAAAAGTCTAAAAACTAGGCTAGTACGGACACGCGAAAGGCGTCATACGTCACTAGTCACTAGCATAAGAACAAGTCGAGACCTGCAGATGTGCACATTGCACATTTATTTCTTACTTCGTACTTTTACCAACAGGTCATGGTAATTGTCAACATTTACTAAAGTGACTTGGTAAAAGCACGAAATGGAAGCGTATTTTTCGGGCTTTACTGTGGTAAATGCTAGAGGATTTAGGATTTACCGGTAAAACCTAGGATTTATCGATTATCGGGCTTTTACAGTAACACATATATTTTTTTGTCTATGAGTTTTATTTTGTTCCTGCATTTAAACTGGGCGACTTTTGTGCGAAAACTTCGTTTCGTAGCTGCCTCATAATTCATTACAAATATTTTTGTTTTTCATGTTTATGGCACCAATCGATTTATATTTCATGGCTTAGCAATTTCGGGGAAATATTACACCCTGCTTTGATTGGCTTTTGTATAATTTTATTCTAAAGTACTTTGTTATTAGTATTTAATATTAAAATACAAAACTCACTCTTTTCAAAGATATTTAATAAGCCAGAACTTTTTCGTCAACTAATGTTGACATTATCAATGGCATTAAATGACAGAAAAATACAAATATGGTTGCTTAGGAAACAATTTTAGAAAACTTAATTTGGAAAAAGAAATATAATAAATACATCCGAAAATATAAATATTATATTTTGCGTCTACAGGCCGACTTAAATACCGCTAAGCATTCGCTCAAGGATCCAAGGAAACCTGTAGAAAAACTTGGACCTAGCAGTCTGGTTCAAAAAGAATATCTAAAAAGCACGATTGGTAAATATCAATTTGTTCGTTCAACAAGTAACTTTGTTATTAGTTTTTAATTCTTTTCTCAGATTTTCCTAATTATAAATATTTTTAAATGCTACCAAAAATTGGTAAAAAAATATAAAGTAGTTTATGGTTTATTGCTCAGCCCGTAGCACCTTATTTAGAATTGACAATACCAACAAAATTACTTTTAAGAATAACAATTTTTGTATTCAGAGTATCAGGAACAGCCCCCGGACTCTGATAAATATAAATCAAGAAATGAAGCGAAACGAAATGATGCTGTCGCTGTCATAATTGTTTCAATGACATCTCCCCATCCTTTTTTAACGTTTCGAAGCGGTTCGAAACAGCCTTTTCTATTTATCAGAGTCCGGGGACTGGTCTGTACAAAATGGTATCTTTATTCAAAAGTGTTATCATTCTATTCAGAACTTTTAGAACACTTTTAGAACATATTTTATTTTAAAATATACAGGGTGTCTCATCGAATGTTGAACTGCCTGGTATCTTTGTTATTACTTGATATACAGGGTCTCTTTTTTTCCAGCAAATTTTTTTTTAGATAGTAAATGTCATTCTGAACAAAAAATTTCGTATGAACTATTATGTTTTTTCGACTCCTTAAAAAGTTAGAGCAATTTTAAAATTTATAAATTTTCATGATTTTTGTGGAACACCCTGTATAATTTTTTTTCTTATCATATTTTTTTTATTTAAATCAATTATTATTTGGATTTTTTCTTTGCCAAATTGGTTCTTTTGAACATTATTTGCTGTTTTTAAAATAAGTAAACGAGGAGGTTACATTTCCCTCGGTAAAATTATTGGCTTAAAGATATTCAAAATCCAAAGCATACATGATTTAAATAAAAAAAAAATTAAATTAAATTTATACAGGGTTTCCCACAAAAATCATTAAATTTATGAAATTATAAAATTGCTGTAACTTTTTAACGAGTCGAAAAAACATAAGTTCAAATGAACAATTTTGTTCAGAATGACATTTACTTTCTAAAAAAAATTTTGCTGGAAAAAAGTGACACCCTGTATAGTAAGTCAGTTAAGTAGATAAAGTAGTTCACTTATAAATCAATTCACCAATAATAAAATAAAATAAAAACTCAAAGCAGACCAAAGCCTTTACTCACCGTCCTCCATTTCTTTACAAAATTTATATCAAAATAGCGCCATCGAGTTCGTAATACGTAGTAGACATCATTTTTTAACAAAATATTTTTATTTCGCTACGTTTCTGCCCAATCATGAAAAAATGCGATTATCAAAATATGGCTAAAAGAACTACTTTGTCCATTTAGCGACTCTCTATCTTCAATAATAACAAAGATAATAATTGAAAGATAAAAATGCTGCAAAAAGTCCACGAGAGTGTAACCTTTTTTAATTATTAGTACGAGAATATATTTAAAATTAAAAAATCGCTTTTTGTATATTAAACAAAATTAGGCATTGTTTTAATTAAAATTTTATATCTGATTAAACGTTGTTGTATCCCCAATTTTCAAACAAAGGCACTATTTTAAATACAATAACATTTAAATTCGTTCTGCCAGAACGATTTTGATTTTATTTTATAATTTTTCAGCATCGTTTGCTACGTAATTATTTAATACGCTTTATTTCAAAATAAGTTAAGCGTGAATAACCACCGTTTTGGATTAAATAAAGAGCAATGTTTTTTTGTCCGAAATTTAAGCTATTAAGATAAATCGTTTTATGTTTTGCATCCGCCTTTAGGAGAAATTTAACAACCGAACAAAATTAATAATACGTGCGTTAATAAACACTAAACACCCACTATTTACGATACAAAGCGAGATTTTTCAAATTATTCGTTTTATCGGTTAACTAAATGCGGCCATAAAATATAATTTGTCATTCTTTTTATTTCTTGTTCCCTTGGTCTATTAAATTTATTTAGATTAAATCTATAAGAAAATGTTTGCTTCATAATAAAAAAATTAATTAACAATAACATGCCTTCATGCAAAAAATATACAGGGTGGTGATAAAGTTTGGAACCAAGGTCATAACTTCCATAAAAATTTTTTTTGTAAAAATCGCTCGGACAGGTCAATTTTTGTTTTAAAAATGCCATCTTTTGGAATGAAAAAAATATTCATGACGTCACTGATAAATTCACTATGACGTCATCATCAATTTTTTTAAATGGAAACCCCTACTTTTTTTACACATTTTTCATAGACCTTTTTATCATATTAATGATCACATAAAAATATTTAAAAAAATTTCAACCATTTTTGAAAAAAAAATAAATTTACTCAAAAAAAAATTATTAATTCTCAATGAAAATATTACAAAAAAAAGTAAATTTTTAATTTACAAGTAACAAATATTAACGAAAATGTTCAAATTGTTCCCCATTGACCATTTGGCATTGTCCCATTCGAGTGTAGACACTCTGAATACTATTGTTAATAGCTTCTTCGTCAATTTGTTGTAATTCCGTCCTAATTCTAAGCTCCAATTCTTGTAAATTATTAGGTCTATTGAAATAAACTTTTGATTTTAAATGTCCCCACAAAAAAAATCTAAGGGCGTTAGGTCGGGAGATCGCGGAGGCCACTCAATTGGTCTCCTGCGACCTATCCATTTGTTGGGAAACGTGGTGTTAAGGAATTCTCGCACCGCCCTGCCAAAGTGTGGAGGAGCCCCATCTTGTTGAAACCAAATGTTTTGGTTAGGAATGTTGCGATTTTCATAATTGGGGAAAATACGAAGTAAAACTGGTAGCAAATCAGTCCGCAAAAAATTCAAGTATCTTTCGGCAGTAAGGTTTTCATTAAAAAAGTAAGGTCCTATAAAACGTCTGCCAATCATTCCCACCCATACAAAATAACGTCAACTAAAGCACTTTTATAAAGGCAATTTTTATTTCAATGGATTTTGAATATCAAAAGCTTTTTCAAATTTATAATAAATTACAATTTTATTTGAAGTTTATTATTACTCAAACATTTTATTTTAATTACCTTTTTTCATTAAAAGTTATTTAAAATTAGTTTTAAAAAAATTCCAATTGTGTAAAGAAGAACAATTCGAATATTTTCAATAATAATTTGTTATTTTTAAACTAAAAATTAGTTTAATTTATTTTTCTTGCCATATTTTCATTGACAATTAATAATTTTTTTTTTGAGTAAATTTATTTTTTTTTTCAAAAATGGTTAAAATTTTTTAAAATATTTTTATGTGATCATTAATATGATAAAAAGGTCTATGAAAAATGTGTAAAAAAAGTAGGGGTTTCCATTTAAAAAAATTGATGATGACGTCATAGTGAAGTTATCAGTGACGTCATGAATATTTTTTTCATTCTAAAAGATGGCATTTTTAAAACAAAAATTGACCTGTCCGAGCGATTTTTACAAAAAAATTTTTTACGGAAGTTATGACCTTGGTTACAAACTTTATCACCACCCTGTATGTAAATTATGTTTAGATAAATACGGCATATTTTTACATTAATAATAATATAGGGTGTAACAAAAGTTTCTTACCCGTATTTAGCGACCGCGATGAAATATTTAGAGATGTCTTTAACGACAAAAGCATGTATTCAGCCACTGTGATGAAAAATTTAGAGACGTCGTTAACGTTAAACACGTGATTAAAACATATTTCTTCATGAGAAATATTTTTTTAAAGACGTCTTTAACGTTAACGACGTCTCTAAAATTTTCATCACGGTCGCTGAATACAGGCTTATGACGTGTTTAACATTAATGACATCTCTAAATCCGTTCGCGGGTTGTATTTTTTTAATTTTATTTTTGTAAATTTAGGATTATGATCTAAAAGATTTTTTGCAGGAAGGCCGATAACAGTGTAAAATAAGCATAACTACAGCCTGTATTCAGCGATATTTAGAGAATTTAACGTTAAAAAAGTTATTAAAAAATATTTCTTCATAACAGCAAGAAAGCAGAAATTGAAGATCATAAAATTAAAAATTTCATCCCTTTGAAATGAAAATTTTTCTTGAACCACTCCACACGATGTTGCAACCATATTACAAGGACATACTCTCATTTTTTCATGAAACTGGCAAGGATAGAATGATGAAAGTGATATGCGACATCGTGTGGACTGTTTCAAGAATATGAGGTCACATGCTCGAGCTACTCGATACGATTTTGTATACGACTTTTATCATTCTATCTGTCATTCAAACCTAAAAGTAAGAGTGTGTCCTTGTCATATCGTATACGACATCTTATCGGGTGATTCAAGAATATCCTCCTTGATCATTTTCTCGAAATTTTCAAAAACATTGATAATGTAGAGTGGATAAGGTTTAGTTGGGACACCCTGTATACTTACTTACACTATACAGGATGTACACAAAATATACAGGGTGATGATAAAGTTTGGAACCTTATTCATAACTGCCATATTTAATTATTTTGAGAAAATCGCTCGGACAGGTCAATTTTAGTTTTTAAAATGCCATTTCTTGATATAAAAATTTTTTAATGACGTCATCAGCGATTTTTTTTAAATGGAAGCCCCCACTTTTTATACTCATTATCGATAAAAATTCGTGTCACTTAAAAAATGATATAAAAAACAATTAAATTTTTAAACAAATTTTTGAATAAAAAATCTTTTTAATTCAAAAAAGGAAATTTTTATTTTAACGAAAAGGGTTTTATAAAAATAAATTAAAATGAATTTGAAGTTACCAATAATAACAAAAGAAAGTAAATGTTTAAATAATGCGCATTCTAATGCAAATGTATTTAACAAAATTTAATAAATAGTCTTGAAAAACATTTAAATACATATATAAGGAAATTTACAAAAAATAAAATTTTAAATTTACCGTTTATTGAAATCGGCCAAAATAAATCTTATACAACATTCAAATTTTTCAAATTTAATAGTACAAATTAATTTTACGTTTATATTAAAAAATTTTAAACGAAAATTTGTTTACAAATGCAACAATTTTTTTATATCATCGTTTAAGTGACATAAATGTCTATCAAAAACCAGTGAAAAAAGTGGGGGTTTCCATTTTAAAAAAAATCGATGATGACGTCATTGCTAAATCACCAGTGACGTCATTAATATTTTTATTGTACCAAGAGATGGGATTTTAAAAACTAAAATTGACCTGTCCCAGCGATTTTCTCGAAAAAATTAAATGCGGCAGTTATGAATTAGGTTCCAAACTTTATCATTACCCTGTATAATGGATATCCACGGGGTCACCCCTATAAATTCTTTATTTATGAAAATGAATATTTGAAATTTGACTATGTACAGGGTGTCCCAGCGCTGCGAGGAAGTAACATTACTCTAAAATGAAAAAAGATATCGGCATGCGGTTTTCGACAGAATATACAATACCTTTAAGCGCACATTCTAAAAATATTTTAATATTATACCGGGTATGCATTCCAAGATGGCGGACCAAAGTTATGTTTTTTTATATGGAACACCCAGTATATTATGACATTTTTGGATTCCTTATAAAAAAATAATTATACTTTGTGTAAACTTTTATGGTTCTATCATCACTCGTTTTGCTGATATTTGCTATTTAAGCCATCAAAAGATCCATTTTTAAAAGATCACTGCTCTAAAACTGATGAATATTTTGGGTTGAAATTTTCTCAAACATTTTTCAACATCATGTAGTCTACAACTATTATGTCAAATTTAAGTTTGTGATATTTTTTCATCAGAGTGCCTTATGAAATGCAAATTGAACAATTAAACGAAAGGTTCAAATGGAACACCCTGTATATTTTAACATCAATCGATACCATTTTTTACAAGCTTTCTATTGATATAATGTTTGTATGGTCGCTTATCAATGATTTGGGAGATATTAATATCCAAACTGAGAAACAGCGAAAAATACACAAAATAGCACTCTTCATGATTTTTTTAAGGGTTTTTTTTTAATTTGCCTAACATTTATTTGTGTCTTTCTCTATTTTGCTTTTTTAATAATGTTTTTATATTATAGTAACAGTTTTTGATGTTTTACAACACAAATAAAAACGAAACTTGCAATTATCAATTTTGATTTTCTAAATCTCAGTATATTTTGAAATTGTAACAATTACTGTAACCAAGTTATTTTGTTGAATATCGTTTTTACACTCTTTTATGATATCCTGAATTCTTTCAGCTTCACCAAGCGCTTACAGCATGTTTTCCATTTCTTATTAAGAAGAGTTCATTATTTCGGTTTAGTTATTATCAAAAGTACAGAAAAGGGCGTTAAAACAAAATTCCACAAAATAAGGGTTTCCCTGGTAACATCAGTTGCTAAATTTTAAAAGCATGCTGAGACTTAGAAAACCAAAATTGATAATTGCAAGTTTTCATTTTATTTTTGTCGTAAAAGAAGAAAAACTACTGTTTTAATAAAACAACATTGTAAAAAAGCAAAATAGAGAAAGACAGAAATAAATATTAGGCAAATTAACAAAAAAAAAACTCAACAAAATTCATCAAGAGGGCTATTTGGTGTATTTTTCTATGTTTCTCAGTTTGGATATTAATATCTCCTAAACCATAGACATTCGACCATACAACCATTATATCAGTAGGAAGCTTGTTAAAAATGCCATCGAATGATGTTAAAATATACAGGGTGTTCTATTTGAAAATTTCGTTTAATTGATCAATTTGCGTTTCATAAGGCAGCCTGATAAAAAATTATCAAAACTTAAATTTGACATGACAGTTGAAGACTAGACGATATTGAAAAATTTTTGAGAAAATTTCAACCCAAAATGTTCTTTTTTTTAGAGCAGTGATTTTTCAAAAATGGATCTTTTTTTGGCTTAAATGGCAAATATCAGCAAAACGAGTGCTGATAGACCTATAAAAGTTTATACAAAGTATAATTATTTTTTTATAAGGAATCCAAAAATGTCATAATATACTGGGTGTTCCATTTAAAAAAACATGACTTGGTCCGCCATCTTGGAATGAACACCCGGTATATTACTAAAATATTTTTAAAATGTGCTCTTAAAGGTTTTGTATATTCTATCGAAAACCGAATGTCGATATCTTTTTTCATTTTAGAGTAGAGTTACTTCCTCGCAGCGCTGGGACACCCTGTATGGTACAACTCAAAAAAAAATGTTAACAAATTTTTTTATTGGAAAGTAGATATAAATAAGCCAATTCTGTAGTTCCCGTTTTTAGTTAAAATGTTTAAATTATTGATAATTCCTGGAATACGAAGGACAATGATCAATTTATACTCCTAAATATTTTAAAAATCTATTGCTCAAATTTTTGGCAAACTTAATCATTTTCATTCGTCCTTCGTACTAAGAAAAAAATGTTACGTTTTAAACAGCTTCAGAGAAAATAAAATTTCATAATTAATAATTTTATCTACAAATTTCTTTTCGCATACATTTTTCTGGAAGTTTATTAAGAAACACGTTTTAATTAATAATAATTAGTCTAATTCTATATGAATATGTATAATTAGTCTTACAATTAGTTTTATTCATAAAATTCAAAAAGTGTTTCGTTATAAAATAAGTGCGATCCGTTCTTAAACGCTCACTCCAAAAAATAAATTTTTTGAAAACTTTTTTAATTAAAATAAATCAATATAATGAAACTCAAATTCTTAAATTTAAAGAAGCTAACTGGAAAAGTTAATTTTAATTACTATTGTCAAAAATGTATTTGTTTTGATTAATTGTGTTTCCGGATGGTTTAGCACTTTATACTAATTATTAAAAATTAACAAAATATTTTTCAGAGGAATAATCATAAACCGAACAAATTTATAATATGAATCTTTGTGAAAAGTAACTAAATTAAATTTGTTCGTTTTTGTAAGCTCTTTCTATATTTTCTCTAATTAATACCTTAGGCCTCTTTTTTTAGCTTTGAAGTGTTCATTTTAAATTCTCATCCAAATTTTAAAATATGTAGATTTTAATCCTTTTGAAATAGAAATTACCTTTATATTGTTTTAATCAGCAACAAAAATATTACATCCCTAAAAAGGGAAAGGAATTATTATTATTTTTTTTTGGCCTTGGCTGCATCCTACAAGTCGCATAAGATTACACACATTTAGTTTACCTGTATGGTACAGGTCGATTTTTGACACACAGTCCTTTTTTGGTTTGCCTGTATGGTACAGGTCGTTACATTTTACTACTTTTGGTTTACCTGCATGGTCACATTTTTACTTTTTTTGGTTTATCTATCGTCGAGATTTTATTTTTCCAAATTTCAACAGTTATTTTCAAAAAGCTTTTCCAAGTAAATTGAAGCACATTTTCTAAAGTACAATGTTTTTTCACCTAAATGATTTTAGCTTGATCATGTCAAACGTTTTGTAAATTGAAAAGACTCCAATGTATTTTATTGAGATTAACTTAGTTTCTTCAATATAGATTGTAAGTTATATTTAAGATTCTTGTTTATTTTGTGAGTTTAACTTAGATATTTTGCTCATTATAACGTTTTTTAGCTGTTGCCTGATGATGCTGGAATTTTTCAGCGAAACATGTAGCATAATAGGATCGTTTAAATAAAATATTATCAAGTTGGATATAAGGAATTTTCTTACTCCCAAGTTGATAAAAAACACAAATATTATAATTTTGATTACTACATCGTTTATCTATTATTTGGAACTATATTGACAATATTCAATATGCAGATTGTTTCATATTTATACTGCAATACTTTGGATTCCTTGCACCAAATTGACATACGCAAAATAGTTTCGATAAATAATATGGATCCGAAAATGCTTTCCAGGGAAGAGTTACATTCATTTGTACTTTTTTAATATCAATGCAAACACTTTGAAAT
The DNA here is from genome assembly GCA_963971135.1 of Stenus bimaculatus. Classification (NCBI taxonomy): domain Eukaryota; kingdom Metazoa; phylum Arthropoda; class Insecta; order Coleoptera; family Staphylinidae; genus Stenus; species Stenus bimaculatus. The sequence goes on along the minus strand of OZ020180.1, from coordinate 62,525,255 downwards.
GAAATGAAGCCTTTTTGTAAAAATTTAATCAGATAATAATTCTATGACCTTCAAATTTTGTATAACTCCGAAGAAAATTCCGAACACATTGAACTGTACATTTTAATTCAATAAGAAATTGGTCCTTAGTTTTCTTACAATAAAACTAAAATTTCGAAGGCACCATTATTATTTAAACCCAAATAAAAATAAAAAAAACTAATTCACATATTTTGTGTATATAAAATATATTGACCATTTTATTTTGTTTCAGGGAGAAAATCGAGCTCTTAGGTTGAAAGAGGAACTGAAATATAATCCTAGAATATACACAAATAATGATGAATCCGATGTAGGGCCAAGAGTTCCATTAGCTTTACAAAGTATACAAACTACAGATGGGCGTTTATCGTGGAACTACTTTGATGAAACAAATTACATTTCAAAAAATAGCCTTCGAGAAGGCGAAGATCCTTACATGCGCAATAAATTCAATCAAGTAGCCAGTGACAGTCTTCCTAGTAATCGCGACATTCCAGATACCCGAAATGCTATGTAAGAAAATTTTATTTTTTTAATGTTTTATTCATAGTAGAATCAATCATAAATAGAAGATAGGAGGTAATTTTCTTAATGAGAGAAAGGCAAGGCATAATTGCCTTCTAAACTTGCGCGTGTGACCAGCACCAAACAAAAAAGAATAACACATGTACATCAACCTTCACATGTGAAAGGTTTTGGTGAGATAATTTGATTGATTAATTAGGTATATTAGGAAATTTGGGAAACTGCATTAGCATTGTATGTATCAAATTCTTTAACTAATTGTAAAAAGTTGCAGCTTATATTACAAATAACTGAGTTGCATAATACACTATTTTTAATAACGAGCAATTTTAGAGTTTTAATAAGGGAACACAATACAATACAAATCTGCAATTTAGAAACTTTTATAAAATGTATATGAATCTTTAAATTATTTTTTTAACAATGGGTTTATTTCATGGCGAATTCCTATTCCTATGTCAGTTTTTACGATTCATTTTATTTTGTAAATTTCACAGTATATTTTATTTAAGAGTTGTTCGTTACTATGCTTTGTATTTAGAATTTTATGTAATTGGAAAATAGACCCCATACATGTAATAAATTAACTGCTTTCATATTTCATATTCTAGAATGCAATATATACATAAATATTTCTGGCTGTCAGCGAATTCTAAAAAAGTAAAAATGTTTAAATAAGTTGTGGGAAAACCATAAAAACTTTCCAAATAACAAATAACAACATGCGTTCCTACTGCCAACCCGGTTTTTTTTTAAATTTTTCCATATTATTTACACTGATAATAAGATTCAAAAATTACAGAATGTCGACAAATATTGAAAATATATTTATTTATAATTTTATGCATCGTTGCCTGTGGAAAATTATAAATTTTCATAAACTTGAAATTCGAGTTTATAAACATTAAATAATATTTTAATACATTAAAAATTTTATAAATACAGGGTAATAGGTTTTTTCAATAATCTTTTTAAATGAAAATATTTTGGTGCCAAAATCGAGTAAGATCAAATTTAAAAAAATATTTTGGAATAAATCTTAAATACAGGGTGATGATAAAATTTGGAAGAAAATTCGTAACTACCGTATTTAATTTTTCTGAATAAATCGCTCGGCTCGTCAATTTTAGTTTTTAAAATCTCTTGGTTTATTGAAATCAGTCAAAATAATACAACATTCAAATCTTTCAAATATAGTGCAAATTAATTTTAATTTAATATTGCATTAAATTACAAATCTAATATTTTTTATATCATCGTTTATGTGACATAATTGTCTACTTTTTTCTCAAAAAAATTAAATATGGAGTTACGAATTTTCTTCCAAACTTTATCATCACCCTGTATTTAAGATTTATTCCAAAATATTTTTTAAAATTTGGTCTTTCTCGATTTTGGCACCAAAACATTTTCATTTAAAAAGATTATTGAAAAAACCTATTTTTTTTCATTTGTCATCAAATACAGGGTGTCCCATTTGAAGTTGTAGTGTATGGGTATCTTTTTTATTATTGGAGATTGAAAGTCCATTAAATGGGCAAAATAGTAGAGACTATTCAACACACAAGTGATTATTTTTTGTGACAACCAAAACGTCAAAAATATCAGCGATTATTTTGTGATGTTAAGAGCATCTTCCTAGACACACGCGATAAATTTTCTGTTGGATAATAACAAGAAATAGAAAATCCATCCCACTTTTCTGGAGCTTCTTTGCAAATTATGACCAAATAACTGATAATTAATGCGAATCCCTAGAGGGCGCACGAGTTTGTAAGGAAAAATTGTGAAAAATCATGAAATCGAGCATTAGTTCTGCAGTCATAACTCAAGTTTCCCTCGTTAGATTTTCAATTTTTTTCAGATTTACAATCTAAATTGATTAGGCTACATCCTGCCAGAGATTTACCTTGTTCAACCTAGCACAAAATCAATTAGAGAGGTCCAAAATTAAGGTACTTTTGGATCGTTATATTGTTTTTGTACATTCTCTCCATTTTTTTTCCTTCTGGCAGGAATTAAAGAAATGACTTCTAAATCATCTACAAAAAAATTATACAAAAATGTTGTTCGTACTAGCTTTTATGACTGCAGAACTAAACCACTATATTTTCCGTTTAGGAAATTAAATCGCTCTTAATGTCAAATTTGAATAAGTTTGAAGTTAGCTGTCAAATTTTGCACAAAAAAATGAGAAATGTTCGTTAAATAGTCCCTTAAATATGCACTCTTGTACAAATTATAAGTCGAATATTTTTCATTCATTACCACTCATGTCATTTGGGGTTAAAAATTTAACCCCAAATAACATTCGTGGCCATTCGTGGCCATTGACCACTCGTGATATTACATATGGCTATTCAACTCAAAAGTGATTATTTTTTGTGACAAGTAAAACGTCAAAAATATCAGCGATTATTTTATGAGGTTAATGTCAAAAAGTTTGAAGTTGGCTGTCAAATTTTGCACAAAAAAAGTGGAAAATGTTGGTTAAATAGTCCCTTAAATATGCACTCTTGTTCAACTTATAAGTCGAATATTTTTCACATTACCATTGTTCCAAATTTTGGATTTCCAGAAGAAAGTTAATTTACAAAAAAATAGACTCGACCGGTTATTGCACCGACCTCTTCAATTGTAAAATTTAGTGAAATTATGGAAAGAAATCTAAAATGAGTTACAAATAAAATTTAAAATTTTAACCTAAAATTCTCAAATATTCTAAAAACCACATTAAAATTGTTCACATAAAATCAACATTTGTATTTTATTTATTATAATTTTATTTTGTAGTACATTCTAAATTCGGAAGTTTTTTGTGATAAAAATTTTAATTGTGACAAAAATAAAAATGTAAAAATAAATTACTCATAATTATGAGATAATTTCAAAAGATGCATACCATCTACGTTATTAAATACATGGAGGGTAAATCTGAAGTACATAATTACTGCCTGTATCATTAATATTTATGTCGACATTATTTATAATTTATACAAACGCTCCTTGCGAAAACTGTAAGGATTCTACAGAAAATATGCAGGTGAAAGGCCTGAATCTCATCATATTATGTTACTTTTTCTAAATAAGATTGTTGCAAACTGTTTATGGTCAAATTAACGCATTAAAATTGCAACCTTAGGTGTTGTATAATAACGCGACTTTCAAGATTTAAAGAATATTCCATAAATGTTATGCATTTAGTTTGTGGTTTTAGTCCTTTACCAAACAATAAAAATTTCATTAATACTTTCAGGTGTCGAAAGAAATCATGGCGAACTGACTTACCTGCAACAAGTGTGATAATTACCTTCCACAACGAAGCCAGATCTACGCTTTTAAGAACCGTAGTTAGGTAAGCTATTCTTACCCTTGCGGTTTTTTTAATTTCAAACCATTTTTTTTAAATAAATCAGACACTTAACTTATTTTTAAGCTTTTAACAAAATAAATTTTAAGCAATAAATAAAAACATATAGGTACACATTTTGGTATTTATATGTAAAACTTTAAAATACATTTTATTTATTTAAAATTTGTGTATTTTTTTGTATAAATAAAAAAAACAGTGTTAAAAACTTATACACGGTGAGTCGAAATTAAACGGCCAAATTTTTAGGCCGATTCTACAACTAATTTTAGATAAAAACTTCAAATTAATATTAGTCCGATTTTGCTTCCTAAGAGAGCTACAGCCCTTCAATGGTGGTGCGAAAAATCAAAGTTATAAGAATTAAAGATACCCTTAATTTAATGAAAACATCCAAAATAATCAAATAAAGACTTGGGCTCTAAAATAGTGCATTCGTACAAAAATACCTTTTTTATTCGAAATTGTTTGGCGAACATTATTTTAACAAAAAAAATCTTAAAAAATGAACGCCTAAAAAGTTATCACAGTTTTTATTACCATCCATCTCCAAAACTACCCTTTAAAAGCATGCAAAAAAAATCAAAAAAATCAGGAAAACATATCTTAAGTTTATTATGATTCAGACCAAATTTAAAGTTTCTACTATAAATCGTTTTCAAAAAAACTTACTTAAAAAATTTGGCCGTTCAATATCGACTCGCTCTGTATAATTAGGTAATTTGTTTAGAAAAGGCTTTAACCCGAATATTGGCATTTTTTTATGTTTAAAATTATTCAAAATTAAGTTAATCGTATTTATTTTTGATTTTTCAGTGTACTTAATAGAAGTCCAGAGCATCTCATTAGGGAAATAATTTTAGTCGATGATTTTAGTGATAATCGTAAGTATACTTATTAATTAATAACATAACAAATTACAATAATTTAATAAATGTTTGTACTGTGTTTATACATTTTGAATGAGATTTTTTTTAAATGTTTAATTTCAACTTCCAATAAATAATTTTAAAAGAAAAAAAACATATCAGGTTAACTTCGAATTGAAAAATTAAGATATTTGAAATTATACTCAGATTTTCACATCATTTATAGAGTACATTTTTAAGTTGATACTTTTTTGACAGGCTATAAAAATAAATAAAATAGCCCGCTTTAGGGAAAATATTTTTTATACATACAAGATTCTTTAAATACAAAAGTTATTTCAATTTTAAATTAACGTGTGATTGCTTTTGTTCAGGTTTTGCTGGACTTAAAAGAAAAAATAATAAAAATATTGAAAAATTTAAGAAAAAATAAAATATTAAAAAAATAAACAAGCCAAGTGTGCTAATTTCAAATATTTTCTTTAAGACATAGTGTAATTTTTATACAGGGTGTCCCTGTGAAAACTTCAAATGCCGATATTTTTAAACTTAGTGCATATTTTTCAATAAACTTTTGGTAATTGCCAATATAAAGTAGTAAATTCTGTACAATGAAGACAAAATCTTTTTACCACCAACCCGAAGCCACCCCAACTTTAAAATTTTAAATGATTTAATACTCTTTAAGGTCAATTTATAACCTACCTGAACATACGATACTAATAAACCCAAGATAAAGCTAAAAAATTAAAAACATTTATTTTAATGCCTTTAATTTATAACCTAGGGCTACTTTTATTATAAATGTATGTATTGAAATTTGTAATATTTTTCTTAGGTTTATCACTATCTTATATTTAGGTAGGTTATAAATTAGCCTTCATGATATATCAAAGGGAAGTATACAGGGTGTTCCAGGATTCACTTTACAGGCCATATCTCCGTTTGTTGAAGAGATAAAAAATCAAATCAACAAAAGTTTTTAATGGCATCAAATTGGCATTCAAATTCCGTCCTAAAAATATTATTGCCTTTGACCACCCTTAAGAAGCCATTATCAACTTTTTTTCAAACGACACCCCCTTCAAAAGTAAACATAAATGGGATCTCAACTTTATTCTGAATACGACAGAATGTGAATGTGTATTGTGAGTTTTTCTTTGTATTTGAATCGCCAAATGTCAATAAAGATATCAAAGGTGGCTTTGTTCATATGTATAAATACATGAATAAAATCGTTCTTGGCATTTTGAGCTTCTGTACAATGCGCAGGACCCAATTTTGAACATTTTAGTACTTTTTTTATAATAAAATAAAAAATAAGCTTAATTTTATACCACTTTTTTAAATATTGTTTTTGTTAACAAAAGTAGGGGATGTCTAAAGTTAAAATATGAGCCATTTCTTTAAAGTGCAGTTGTATATTTCAATATTTAAACTATAGGTTAGGTTAGTTTAGCATGTAGAATGTAGGTATTTGCGTTTCAAAGTGCTTGTCCATCGTTTTTTAAAGCGAATAATTATTATTTTAAGGTCAAGTATTTTTCATTTAAGTGGAAAATTATTTTCTATGTTTTGTTTAAAAATGTGAAGGATATTTTTTTAAAGAGCGTTAAATAATTTAGAAGTGTACCTAATATCTCTTTTTATAAACTTTGAAAGCTAATTTTTAATAAACAAAGTTTGCAATCGATGATGTAGATCTGTGATTAAAATTATACATATACAGGGTGTCCCACGATTTAGTTTACAGGCCATATCTCCGTTATTTGAAAAGATACAAAATCCAACCAACATAATCTTTTATTGTACAAGGGAAGTTTTGCGACGTTTTGAAGCTTGTGTACAATGTGCAGGAGCCAATTTTGAACATTTATTATAATTAATTTTAGTTCTTCTCTTACTATAAAATAAATAATAAAATTAATTTTATACAATTTTTTTAAGTGAGTAACATACTGTCGTATTCAGTATAAAGTTGTTAAAAAAAGTAGGAGCTGCCATTTGAAAAAAAAAGTTGATGATGGCTTCTAAAGGGTGGTCAAAGCCAATAAAAATTTTAGAAAAAAAATGGTAGGCCAATTTGATGCCATTAAAAGATTATGTTGGTTGGATTTTGTATCTTTTCAAATAACGGAGATATGGTCTGTAAACTAAATCGTGGGACACCCTGTATATACCGGGTGGAAATGAAAACCGGGTCACCTCGATAACTTTTTTATTTATGAATAAAAAAATTTGAAATTTGGCTATGTTCTATGGTTCAAAAAAACAAATTTTATGTGCATTTTTTATTTTCAAAATCACTTCCGGTTTCACCGGAAACACCATGAACTTTGTTTTTTTAAATGTAACATCCCATATTTTTATTCATGGCTTAAAATACTTTTAAAAAAGAAGAATTTTTGAGATATTATTTTTTATTTTTTTTGTAAAAAAAATTTTTTTCAAAAAAAAAAAGGTTTTCGAAGTCGGTGAAAAGTACCAAAACTAATTCTAAATAATTCAAATACCTAAATAAATATGTAATTTGAAAAAAAATTTAAGTGGTTTTTGAACTATTAATTTTTAAACTTAGTTAATGAAGATTTTATCAAATATCTCACTTTTTTAAATGCAATGATGCCGGGTCATTCGACTTTTTAAAAAGAGGATTTTATAACGATTATTTTGGTACCCCATATGTAGGGGTATTATTTTGCATGTGCATGTAATAAAGATACTAGCTATTAAGTATTTAATCAATATTAATGGTGTTTATTTAAGGTGATACAATTATGTAATTATAATTCATAAAATCAAAAATTCCTAAAACTACGATATGACACCCTGTATAAAACTTTTCCTTTTATACAGGGTGTTTCTAAAATGGTGGTCACGGCTTTGTGTGCTTATACTTCAAGTAAAATAAGTCAAAAAGTCCATACATACATTTATTCAAAACTCAAGTGTTGCCGAGATACCAAGTGTTGAAATGTCTTTTTATTTTTACTTTCATTTTATTTTCTCTGGATCGACTGAATGAAAATTAATAAAATTTTATAGGTGATTACTGAAATACCACTAATCCTATCAAAATTTAATAGGTGTGCTTTTTTGTGGTAAATTGAATGAAGATTTTAAAAATTCAAACAAAACTGTAAAATTTTGCAATGGCGAACCAAATAACTTCCAAAAAGGGGCCACTTTGACCCATTTTTACGCCACTGGATTATTAAATTAAGACAAAACTAATAGCCAAAGGTGGAAAGTCATGAGAAGTACTCACCCCTAAAATTTTATTCATTTTTATTTAGCCGATCCAGAGAAAATAAAATAAAAAGGCATTTCAACACCCTGTATCTCGGTAACACTTGACTTTTGGCACAGGAAACCGTGACCACCATTTTAGAAACACCCTGTATACAAAATATTTTGGCAAACTGCTTACTTTATTGAGCTTTACATCCTGTCAAAAAAAGTACTACCTTAGAAATCATCTTGTAGTTTGAATTATTACGTCATCAAATTGAATCATGTATTATTTTTATTTTGGTTTTTTTACTCCCTTGGATAATACAATTTATTAATTAGTTATATTCATTTTTCTTCAGAATAACAAAACTGGAGTTTATTTTACAATATTTTGGATTTGGTTGCCTATTGTAGTTGTTTTAAACGACGAATTTATCCATTAATGATAATTAATTACTTTTATCTACCCGTATCTAGTTTTTAGCTATGTCAGCAACCACAAATTGCCATTTATTTTTTCAAGTGGAGTTTTCAAGCCAAGAGTCGATTATAGCGAAAAAAAGAGGGTTACAATTTAAAAAAAGTCGATAACATGAAAGCTCCTTCAAGCTAGACGATAAATTATTAAGGTCATTAAATAATATGCCTTTTTATAAACAAAAATCGATGTATCAAGTTTTTTACTACTATGTGTACTAAGGTGTGGTAACTTTTTCTATAATATACAGGGTGAACCTTAGGATGCATAAATTCATAGAATTTCACAAAACGTTGAATTATCTTGGAAATGCTATATTTTATAAAACTTTTTTTTACATGATTTCTGTAGCTTACATAATTTCAATATACAGGGTGTTTCTAAAATGGTATTCAGGCTTCCTGTGCTTATAGTACAAGTAAAAATAAGATAAAATGTCCATATAAACATTTGTCAATTCAATTTTAGACAAAACTATAAAATTACCTGATAATTTCCAAAAATGGGGCATGGGGCACGTTGACCCGTTTCTACGCCACTGGAGTGTTAAATTAAGAAAGAAGTAATAGCCAAAGATGGCTATCCATAAGATTTACGCACTCACTCCTAAAATTTTATTAATTTTCATTCAGCCGATCCGAAGAAAATAAATAAAAAGTACAAATAAAAATAAATGTCAACATCCCGTATCTCGATAACAGCTGACTTTTGGACAAATGTTTATAGTTTAAGGACTTTTTATATTATTTTTGCTTATTAGTATAAGCACACATCATTTTAGAAACACCCTGATATCTTATCGAATGTTAAAGGTACAGAAATTTAAGGCTCTTAAATTCATAAAATGCCAAATGTAATTCAAAAAATACCTTATGCTAAAAAAACAGGAAAAAAATGAAACTTTGACACCTTCTGTATCAAAAATGGAATATGTTAGACTTTTATCTTAGATTTAGGCAAGGAATCGCTGTTTTTTTGCATACATTTGCTTACACCCTATAGAAGCAGTATTTTACGAATCACACTAATCATTTAATTTTAAAGATCTTTAAATTTAAATTTGTTATATGGGTTGTAATGGAAAATTCCCACAGTTACTTTATTTGTTTCTAATTAAAGGCCTTTAATTTTGACCAGAAGATGGTTATTAATAGCCCTCAAATTGAATGGACACTAAAAGTCCTTTACACTTTTAAAAAACTCTATACTCTCTATGTCTAATTAAAACACATTTAAATTTAAATGGATGCTAAAATTTTTGATATTGCCGGCCGTTACTGCGATAAATTTTAATCTATATTATTTTATTATAGCTGCTGATGGCGAAGAATTATCAAAAATTCACAAAGTTAAGGTCCTAAGAAATGAGAAACGTGAAGGTTTAATGAGATCTCGAGTTAGAGGAGCTGATGTTGCAACGGCCGAAGTACTTACATTTTTGGATAGTCATTGTGAGTGCAATGTAAATTGGCTAGAGCCATTATTAGAAAGAGTTGCTCAGGTAAGTTTTTGAAATTTAAAATGATAGGTATACAGATTTTTGACATTGCCTCTTCTAGGACCCCCACCGTGTTGTTTGTCCAGTGATTGATGTCATAAGTATGGATAGTTTTCAATACATAGGCGCTTCGGCAGATTTAAGGGGAGGATTTGATTGGAATTTAGTGTTTAAATGGGAGTATTTAAGTCCTATGGAGAGACAAAACAGACAACTCGATCCAACGCAGGTAAATAAAGTAAATACTCGAATTTTTTGTGAATAATAAAATAAAAGGCTTCGGTTGGCTTTATCAGACTTTATTACTTTGTTCTAATATTTATCAATGGTTGACGTTTCGCCTAGCTTCGCAGGCTTCTTCGGAACTTTGATAAGTCATAACAAAGTGTCAAATGTAAAATAACTCATTACAAAGATAGTTAACAAGATGGATGGCATGCGATTTTATCTCGATTATAATTTTGATTGCTTTATAACTTTTAATGATATTAACCTCAATCTTCTTTTTGGCAGACATTAAAAAATTGTTTAATGTTTGACACTTTGTTATGACTTATCAAAGTTCTGAAGAAGCCTGCAAAGCTAGGCGAAACGTCAACCATTGCTAAATATTAGAACAAAGTAATAATGTCTGATAAAGCCAACCAAAGCCTTTTATTTTATTATTCACATAGACTACAAAACCCTGAGTATACTCTAGTAATAATATCGCGTGTTAAAAAATAATATTGTCAATTACAATGTAATAACCAACCTATATTGGATCGGTTGGCCTAGGTCTACTTTGATTGCAAAACGACCGCGACGTATCGGTTACAGTTTTTTTAAAAACTTTAGAACTCGGAATTTTTCTATTAATTTTAAGTATTTATTTATTCAGGAATGTAAATTAAATTCAAATAAATAATATGTTTCAGGTTATTCGAACTCCGATGATTGCAGGCGGCTTATTTGTAATAAATAAGGCGTATTTCGATAAGCTAGGAAAGTACGATATGAAAATGGATGTGTGGGGAGGAGAGAATCTTGAAATTTCATTCAGAGTGTGGCAATGTGGAGGAACATTAGAAATTATTCCTTGTAGCAGGGTAAGTTCATATTATATTTTATCTTATTGTCACATAATAAAATGAAATTGAGGAAATAGTTTGTTTCGAACTTTTCTGAAGTAATTATAATTTTGTCACAAATGCTAAACATTTTTAATAGGTGATTGTTATTTTAAAATATAGAGGATATTTTTGTGCGTTTTAGAATTTCATGCCTTGTCTACATTTACAATCTACATCCACATGATTAAAACGCTGTAGGCTGTAACTCGGATATATTCTTTTAATGGGAAATGTTTACATTGTCGTCTTATAATAGAACGGTTAGGTTTTTGAAAATTGTCTTTTCTTGACTAATCAAGATTTGTGATATCGAGTATTACACTCATTATGAAGAACTTACGTTATTTTCACTGCCAGTTGCCAGTCTTGCTAAATAAGTTTATTTTTTCATATGCAACTACGATTCTCTAAAATGGGATTTTTATCTTAGAAATGCACAAATAAAGAGTAAAGACGGCCCTTATATTTTAAATAACACTGACGATGAGGAAAATACGAGCCTATCAAATAGATGGTAAGAAAATGTCAAAAAATCGTTAATTCCGACAGGGATGATTCATAGGCCCAATTTTTACAGAAATGTTGCTTTGGATTTTAAAAAATGGATATTTTGTTTTATATTTTAACTTAGAAATTAATTACCGCAACTGAGTTGCTTTATGTTTAATTTTTAATTTTCTTCTGTCTTATCTCCCAATACTTCAAAATATTCAATTCTCTTGGCTTTTTACATACTACTACGCCCAATCTTAAATGTACACATTTGCCGGTATATGTGAAAATATACAGGGTGTTCCGTAAGTAATGCATAATAATGAAAGGGGTTGTTCAGGACACCAAAACAAGCAACTTTTGTTAATAAACCCATATTCGGAAATTAACCATTAAGCCAGGGTAAATAAAAAAGATTAACCCCCAGTATTATCAAACACATTAACGGTCATTTAATTTTAATTGAGATTTAAGTTGACATATATACCCTATTTCGCAGCTTAACGTCAATTAGACTTTATTCAAATTTCCAAAAAATACTATATATGTCAAATTAAACCTCATTTAAAATTAAATGACTTTTAAATTTTTTGATAATATCGGGGGTTAAGGTAATTAAGTTAACTATTTAATAAAATTTACAAAAATTGTTCGAAATTTCTGCCATTTTGTTCAATGCACAAGGTTGCACGCTGGTTCATAGATGTTCGAACCCTCTGGAATATCCCTGGGATGTCTTGGACTATGGTACAAGCAGCCATAAGTCTTGCGAGAAGTTCTTCTGTAGTAACAGGCGTCTCGTACACCAGACTTTTCAAATATCCCCAAAGGAAAAAATCTAAGCTTGTGAGATCAGGGGAACGTGCAGGCCAATTAACAGGTCCGCCACGACAAATCCAACGCTTGGGAAAAACTTCATCCAGAAATTGGCGTACATTTAAAGAAAAATGAGGAGGACACCCATCGTGTTGAAACCACATACCTTGTCTAATAATAAGCGGCACTTCCTCCAAGAGCTCAGGTAAAACTTCCTCCAAGAAATGGCGATACATTACACCATTCAAACGTGGTGGTAGTAGGTATGGGCCAATTAAATTGTCTCCCAAAATTCCAGTCCAAATATTAATAGAAAATTGGTGTTGATTTCGCCGACGGGGTACAACATGAGGATTTTCATCATCCCAAATGTGACTATTTCGGCTATTATAAAAGCCGTCCCTCGTGAAGCATGGCTTCATCCGTAAATAACACGAAACTGCCAAAATTAGGTTGAACCAAATGCTGTTGTAACCACCAGCGGGAAAAATTTACTCGAGATGGATAATCTGCTGGACTCAACGATTGAACACGTTGAATTGAATAAGGGTGTAGCAACTGTTCATGGAGAACTCTCCAAACAGTTGTTTGCCTTGCTCCCATGTTATGTGCAATGGCACGAATACTTGTGCTTGGTTCTTGCTCTATACGGTTGACCACTTCTTCCTCAAATTGGATAGTGCGGATTGAACGTGGACGGCCAACAGCTCTACGAGGTTCGACAGATCCAGTTTCTCGAATACGATTATGAATCCTAGCAAAGATAGAATAATGCGGTTGACGACGTTGAAGAAATCTTTGCTGGTACAGGCGCGCAGCTCTCAAAGAGTTACAAAGAGCTTCCCCATAAATGAGATGCATAATAGCTAATTCCGCATTGGAAAAATTCACCATTTTCGAAAGTAATTAACTTTAATAACAAACGTAATTGATCTTAGAATAGCACAACAGAATAAACCGATGTTGATTTACTACTATAAAGCTATTTTTGTAAATTAAATTAAAAAAATTTTGTCTCAACCTAGTGACTTAATGGTTAATTTCCGGATATGGGTTTATTAACAAAAGTTGCTTGTTTTGGTGTCCTGAACAACTCCTTTATAATAATCCCTGTTAATAATCCAAGAAATAACTGCTGAATGCCGCCTAGGCACATTCAAATTTTTGCCACCAAAGGGCAATCAAAACTTATAATCCCTAATTTTGGGTCCTTTTTGTTGCAATATTCACAAGGGATAAGATATTTTGGAACAATTATTACTTCTTCAACAAAACATAATTATAAATATACAAATGATATAATTTTACATTTTACTCAATAATTTATTTTCTCAAAGGTGGGCCATGTTTTCCGAAAACGCCATCCATACACCTTTCCTGGAGGAAGCGGAAATGTTTTTGCCAGAAATACCAGAAGAGCTGCGGAAGTTTGGATGGATGAATATAAAGAACATTATTATAAAGCTGTGCCATTAGCTAAAAACGTAGCCTTTGGAGAGTAAGTTTATTTTTAGTTAATACAATCAAGGCAAAATATTAATGTTTTGCTCTTAAACTTATTTTTAGTTTTAATGGAAAGTTTTTAGTACTTAGTTCTTAAATATTTTATTTAAGTTCCATTTATTTTAAGTGAAAATGGAGCGGATTTAGTAGGTTAGTCCACCTACTTTTTAGTAGGTGGACTAACGGAATTGTTTACCCCCTTTATTACTAATAACGAACATACCGGGTGAAAATGAAACTAGGGTCACCCCTGGTATTTCTTTATTTATGAAAATAAAAAATTAGAATTTTAGTATCTGATATGATCTAAGAAAACAAATTTTATGGATCGAATAAATCTTTCATTTTACTTCCGGTTTATCAGGAAATGGCACCCACTTTCTTATTTTAAATGTAACCCCCAGATTTTTTCTACGTAAAATCAAACATTGGTTAGTTTTAAGTATGTTTATGACAAAAAAAAATGTTTTCTCAAAACTTTAAGAAAAAATGTTGAATTTTTTTTTGGTAAAAAATTTGAGTAAAACCTACAAAAACTATTTTTAAATAATACAAATACGTAAAATAAATTGTAATTTATAAAATTTATTTCACCGTTCTTGAGATATTATTTTTTTTAATTTTCAAGAAGCTTTTTTTGGAAATATCTTTACTTTTTTAAATGGGTTGATATAAGGGCCACCCCCTAAATAAATAGAGGGTTTTTTTCCGGTTACTGTGATATCCCATATGTATGTTTAAAAATAGTTTTTGTAGGTTTTACTCAAATTTTTTACCAAAAAAAATTCAAATTTTTTTCTTAAAGTTTTGAAAAAAAATATTTTTTTGTCATAAACATACTTAAAATTAGCCAATGTTTGATTTTACGTAGAAAAAATCAGGGGGTTATATTTAAAATCAGAAAGTGGATGCCATTTCCTGATAAACCGGAAATAAAATTAAAAATTTATTCGATCCATAAGACTTGTTTTCTTAGATTATATAATATACCAAAAATTTTAATTTTTTATTTCCATAAATAAAGAAATGCCAGGGGTGGCCCTAGTTTCATTTCCACCCGGTATAGTATCAAGAGCCTGTTCATGTATTTTCTTTTCCATTATATTTCAAAGAAACCTCTACAGAAAGATAATTTTGTTTTTTTAAATAAATGTCTAAAATGCATTAATTTGCAAGTAAATGGTCTGGACCTAATTTGTAGCCTTATACGATTAATCAATAGTCCCTTTGCTTATAACTGTTCATAACCAACTCTCAACTAAATACCAGTAAATCTAACTTTGGAAGACTCTTTTTCTTTAAAATTATTTTCTATCTTCTGAGATGAACGTCCGACAATTATAAATAGATGTCTTGGGATTTCGGCTTATACGGACAATAGGTGGAAATAAATAACTACATAGGTTTTTAATAATAAAAACCGAAACGGGTCAGCGATAAATGTTTTAATTATTTTGCACTTATTTTCTATCTACCGTTTTTCGTGGCTATAATACATGGGCATCTCGGTTATCTTAGGAGTTAAGAGATACGAAATAGGTTAAATTAGGGCAAAATATGTTTATGCCAATTAGGGTTGCCAACTATTCTTGTTTCAAAAGGAGGACGGGTAGGGGAGGGGGCTTGGGTTAGGTTAGATTTGGTTAAAAACTATGGTGCGATTTTTTTTTTCAATTTCATCAACATAATTTTTAAAACTATACATATATGAGAATTTATATGTTTATTGATTTTTCAATGTTTTTAACAAATTCGAATAATTTTTTATTAAATAAAAATTATTTTAAGAATATTTTCTCTATTTTCCATTTTACTCAATAAAAGTTTCCATTTTTGTATACTGTTCGCCTGTTAACATAATTTGAGAAAAACAATTGCGAATTGGTAATAATTCATCATATAATTTGTCAATATCAACTTGCAGATTTAAGCAATTCATTACCTACCTTAATATAGAATTAAATTCACGAAATGCATTTTGCAAATGATAGAACTGAAACAACATGAAGTCAATTACTTTCTTTATTGTTAAGTAAAACCCTTTCTTCTAAGCAGCTTAACGTTGTTTTACAGAAGTTAAGAAAGTTTGATTCTATTTTTGATTTCATATACGAGATCATACTTGTTTTACGGAACGTGTATTCCAAAAAAATTATCATTTATCCTTGATTCTACCTAAGGAGGACATTTTAGCAAGAAGGAGGATGGGAGGACATTAACGCCTAAAGGAGGATTCTTCCCCAAAAGGAGGACGGTTGGCAACCCTAATGCTATAAGGTTTATTCACCTTCCAGTAAAGTGTTCAGTAGTGTTACTAGGCAGTTAAGTATTTACATGTAAAAGTTACCGGTAAATTAAAGTACTCGCTGAAAGATTTTAGCTACTGAGAAGTTTATAATATATTATAATATATTATATACATGAAGTAACTATTTATTCACCAGTAGTAAAAACCTTTCAGTAAATTGAGTATATTGAATAGTTTAATTTACTGATCACTTTTACATGTATATAACTCTTTACTGAATATGTGAATAAACCGGCCCTAAAAAGAAATTTTGTGGTTTTCAAAATATCGCAAAAAGAAAATTGCCATTTTGTTTTTTTATTTGAATATCGTTTCTAGCAAATGCATTATTTAGTCTTTAGACACTTTTTATCAAAAAATCCAAAAATGTTATTACTCGACAACTTTTATTTTATTATGGATGCAATATGGGATTTTCAATTCTGTGAATGTATAATATGTTTCTGATAATTAAATTGTATTGGGAATTTTAGAATTCCGGTCGCATTTTTCTTTACGCTTTATTTGACTCCCTACTGCCTTAAGATAACCGAGATCCCCATGAATAGCCTCGAAAAACAGGAACAGAATTTTCTAAAAATAATGAGGTTTTAAAAGTTTAATGTTATTTTCAGTATTCAAGATCGTTTGGATCTACGAGAACGACTTCAATGTAAGCCATTTAAATGGTACTTGGAAAACGTTTATCCTGAATTAATGGTTCCTCAGCCAACAAAGGCTACATCGCCAGAAATACGTCAAGGAAATTTCTGTCTTGATAGTATGGGGCACTTATTGGAAGGAACAGTGGGTTTATATCAATGTCATCACACTGGGGGTAATCAAGAATGGGGATTAACTTCCACCGGTTACATTAAACACTTTGGACTATGCCTAACCTTAGAGATGTATTCCAAAAATGAAGTGGTTATGAAGAAGTGCAATGGATCTGAAGCTCAAAAGTGGCGTCTTATAGAGCCAAATGGATTGCTCAAGCATCAATCGTTACCCCTTTGTTTAGATTCCAGATACGCAGATGTTCAAGGGCTCAGTGTAGGAAAATGCAATACTAAAAGATCTAGCCAACATTGGGAATTAATTACGTGAAATAATTTTTTTCTGAAACTTGGCAATTCATTAAAGCAATAGATATTTTATGAAAATTGGATCGAAACTTTTTATTTACCACTGATCGTAATCGTGGAATGTGTTTTTTTACATTTTTTTAATTTAACAGAAACTGGTTGTGATATAGCATTTATGTGCAATTTTATTTTTAATAGTATTGTAAATAATTTGTAGGTAGACAATAAATTATTATATTTTGTATTATTCCTGTAAATTTTTTATAATTTGTAATTTAATATCCCCAATGATTGTAAAATAATTAGAGTCCCTCCATAAAAGTTTTTAAGATATGAATATATGAAGTGAATCACCAATTTTGTTTTATTTTCCTGAACGTGGTGTAGTCTTGTAAATTATTGAAGATAGTATGAAGTAACTACTACCAACACCTTAACACGAGATCTATTTTTAATTGAATGTATAAAAGCGCTCATCTTCGTTGTCACGCGTGAGTTATTGCATTATATCTTGCAATTATGTTGAACAGAGCTAGTCGTCTAATTAGGGTAAGTTTTATATTTTATCAAAATTTCAATCACTTATCAAAAACGTGGGTTAGGTATTTAAATACAGTACAGCCCCAAAAAAGGAAGGAGGGCCACCACCAAATCTTGCTGCTAATTTTAAAAGATTTCAAATAGATGATGGAATTCCAGTTTATCTAAAAGGAGGACGAAAGGATCACTATTTATTGCAGTTTACGATAATTTTGCTTGTAATAGGTTTGATCGATTCTTTTCATACAATATATGAAATGGCCAAGCCAAAAAAGAAGTAAATAAAAATAGTATCCGAAAATCTTTATGTAAGACTTAATTAGTTTTAATAGCTTTTATAATTAGATCATTAGATAATAATAGGTAGTTAGTGCGTTCTTTGGCAGCAATCAATAGTTGTTCATCTTGTTGAATAGAAGTACATACTCTTGTTAAAATGTTTCGAGCTTGGAGGAGTTTTCTACGAAAAAACGTAAGTGTTTTTCAAGTAAAATCTCTTAATTTTATCAGTAAGTATATGAAATTTTTAGCAAATAATAAGAGCGTATTCTCAAGGACAAGGGCCGTCCGCAAAGATGATAAGAGCTAGAGAGATGTTTCAAAAAGATGATGGTGTTCCTGTTTATATTAAAGCGGGTGCACGCGATAAAGCTTTATTAGGTCTTACAGTAACCCTCTTAGTTATTGGACTGGCGGACTCTATTCATACAATTTATCAAATGGCAAAACCGAAAAAGAAGTAGAAGGTAGCAACCAACTGACTTTGTAGAAAATGTTATTCAATAAAGCACGAATAAAACGTTTTTATATTACCTATTTCGTCCATAAATCAGGTATATTTTATAACATAATATAAAATATAATTTGTGAATAACGGCTATCATTTCTCGTTCGTTGAATAATATACAAGTTTCGTATAATAAATTAACGTTTTCGGCGTCTCACCAATTATTATTATAGGTAACTTCAAATTCAAACTTAAAAAAAAATCATAAATTTAATTAAAAATGGGGAATATATATTGGCACATCAGAATAAGTTATTTTCACAACAGGTTATCAACATAAAAATAGTGTAAAGGAGCGATATTTTTTTTCAAAATCACAGCAACCTCTTAGCAGCAATAAATGATTTGACAACGATAAAATAGGAGTTTCATCACATCAATAAAATATTTGTAACGGAAAAATAATGCAATCCGCATTAACAAAAAATACTCCACTGCAAAATAACATGTTAAACCTCAAAAAAAGTTCATGGCATCTTAAATAAATAGATCACACATTTAAAATAGTATGTTGCACGGTGGATGTGGACATTCCACATCAAATTACACGTCTGCGCCCTACTGCGGTTGAAGTTGCACGTTTTTAAACTAACCTCAAACTTTTACCAGTAATAAATAGTGAGTACCGGCCAAATTAACTAAGCTAGGTAAGTAACTATAAATGCAAGTATTTTACTATTTCATTATTTTAATTCAGTTCTTTCATATTTATCATTCAGCATAATTCATAATCATATCATAATATAAATATAGGATGTGATAAATTAAAACATGAAATGAATTCACTTTTATTGTATTATATATTGTACACTTTGTCGTTTTAAATGGCATTCCCCTTTTTATGATGTGCAATCAAATTCAGAAATATTCTCACAATTCACAAATATGAACTTGCGGGGGGAGGGGTATTTTTTTCATTTTTCTTAAAAAATTTGCATACACAATAATTTCGCTAAAATAATAATTATTTCTTTTAGATTCACTAAATAATGGCATTAGAAGTAACGTACGTTGAAGATTTTGTGTCCAGCGATTCAGAGAATGAAAATCTCTGTGTCTCAAAGATTAGGAAAAAACGACAGCTCAACCGTGTTTGGATAAAAAAGGAAGAATTTCACTGTGCACAAGATGCAGAGAATTCCATTGCATTGGAAAAAATATGGAAAAGGGCGTCTTCAAAAAAAACTTTAGATGGATACAAAGTAGAATACCGTTGCTCTTTAGGAAAATACAGAACTGAAGAATGTCCAGCTCGATGTTATTTGTTGTATCATTCTGAAAATTTAAAAGTGTCCTTATTTACAACAGACTGTCAACATGACAATCACAATACAGAAGTTGGTAGAGGATTAAATAATGAAACTAAGATGTTTATTAAACAAAAATATGAAGAAGGTGTTACAAAGCCAAATGCTATTATTTCTATTCTTAGAAAAAATAATATGCACGAACCTCCAAAATCGAAGTTAGTCACTTATTTGAAGCAGCTAAGATGTAAAAAATATGGAACACCATCGATATCTGGGACAGAAATAACCAAATGGTGTGAAGAAAGGACAAACATTCCTGCTTCAAAAGATGAACCTTTTGTTCTTCAGCATATCATTATTTGTGAATCATTGGACCCAGACGAACAAGATATAAAAATCGTATTATCAACAGTTAGATTGTTAGAAAACTTAAAAAAATCTAAAATGGTCCAAATTGATGCTACATATAAAATTATCTGGCAAGGATATCCTGTAATGATTGTAGGAACGAGTGATAAGGATCAAATTTTTCATCCATTTGCAATTGCCATATGCAAAGGGGAAAGTGCAGACGATTTCAGTTTTATTTTTAAAGCTTTGAAAAACTTTGACTCGGAGTGGAAACCTATATTATTGCTTGCTGATGCGAGTGAATCCATCACTCGAGGTTTTACTAATATTTTTGGTGTGCCTAAGGTGCGTATAATGTGTTTTTTTCATGTTCTAAAAAATATGGAAAAGTTTTTCAAAAGACTGGCTAGATCAGATGATTTAAAACAAGACATTAATTACTTGCAGACATGTAAAAATGAGGCCACGTTTCTGACAGCATCAAAGTTGTTTTTAGAAAAATGGAGTACAACAGAGGACAATCAAATCAAAGAATTTATTGATTACTTTAAATCACAATGGTTGCTAAAAAATTCGAATTGGTACGAAGGAATTGCTGTTGGTTACCCAAGTACTAATAACGGACTCGAAGCAACAAATGCCATTATTAAAAAAGAACATACACTAAGGGAAAGGCTTCCTGTTGGCCAGTTTTTAGTAAATGTTTTGGACCTGTTGATTAAATGGTCAAAAGATAGAGACCCTAAGTCGCCAAATTTTAAAAATTTTCATGAGGTTCCTTCAATA
Organism: Stenus bimaculatus; assembly: GCA_963971135.1. Taxonomy (NCBI): domain Eukaryota; kingdom Metazoa; phylum Arthropoda; class Insecta; order Coleoptera; family Staphylinidae; genus Stenus; species Stenus bimaculatus. The sequence continues at coordinate 62,504,251 of OZ020180.1, read as the reverse complement.
CCTTTGCAACAATGGACTCAAGCTTGGCAATGGGCAATGTCAAACAAAAAAGTTCTTCAAGAGAATAATGACGAAAATTGTAAATTGTTTTATACATGCTCACAATCGAGTAATCAATCAATTACTACGGAAATGCTTTCGACATACAAAAAAAATGATGAAAAATGGGAAAATTTTGAAGATTTTAAAAAGTTAAATTATAGTATTTGGATCATAACTGTTGATTATAAAGATCTAAGTAAATCGAGATGCACATGCCCTTATTTTTTAAAACATTTGAATTGTAAGCATGTTTTGGGGATGAAGATTCGTTTAAAACTTTGTGATGTACCTATTGAGGCGAAATTAGTACCATTAGGGCAAAAGCGTAAGAGGGGACGACCAGCCAGGGCAAAGAAGGCGTTAATTATTCAATAAATTTTCTTTGTATGTTTATTAGAAATCTGCTTTTTTATTTTGTTATTGAATATTTTTTAATTTATTTTGTTATTGAACATTTTTTAATTTATTTTGTTATTGAATATTTTTTAATTTATTTTCTTATTGAACATTTTTTAATTTATTTTGTTATTGAATATTTTTTTATTTATTTTCTAATTGAATATTTTTTTATTTATTTTGCATTGAATATGTTTTTAATTTTGAAATATAATTTTATTTCCTTGAAATGCATTTTTCTGTGGTGAAATAACTGTTTTTGTCGTCCATTTATTTTAATTTGTTTGGTTAAATTAATGGTATTCAAAACCTTTTCTGTAGTTTATTTGATCTTTTCTGAAGATCATATCTTACCGTGGTTCATATATTTTTACCGCGCAATAAATATGACTCTTGTTTAATGTACTTTTGTTTAACCTAAATTTTTTTTCTGCTGTTAAATATACATTTTTACCGTGCAATATCCTTTTTTGGATGGAAATGAATTTATTTGACGCGTATAATATTTAATGCCTGTTTATTATATTTAAACATTGTTTAAGCCACCTTTTTAGTCGTTAGATTGGTCTTTTTTAATGGGCTGATAAATCACACCCATTAAAAATGTATTTATTAAAGTATAAAAATATAAATAGGCACCTATATCTAGTATGAAATTTAAAATTTAACAATATTCTCCTTCACCAAACAATTTGTTTATCACTTAAAAATACCTTCAATGTATTTTCCGTCAATGGTCTAGCAAGGTGTATTGAAATGTTCGAATTAAAAATAATACATAAAATATTATCACCTGACTTTACAGCATAGCACTTATGAAATTCTGAACACCAAAAGGTTTCATTAGCAGTAACTTTAGGAAGATCAGTTGGTATTGTTGAATCATCTTCAGATTTTATCAAAAAGTTGTTAACCGCTCGATAATAGAACGTTCTTAAAATATCCAAACGGTGAGATGTACCAGAAACTCGTTTTGTTGCAACATGTGGATTTCTCGATATCATATATTTTCCACTCTTTGAATTAATTAAAAGTAACCTATTACAAAATTTGGAATATTTAACTGAGTTTTAAAGGTTTTTAAATTTACCCTAAAATTCCTGGATCGACTTTTATTTCGAATGAGAAATTTCTTGGATGACATTGCATTGCTGATGTAAGTATTTCCAATGTTGTATTAAAACATTGAACACTTGAACGTTCAATGTCTTCCAAAACCGGGGTGGGACCACATAAACAGCATACTTGAATATTCGGAATTAAGGAACAAGCCACAAACCTAAATGCTACCTACAAAAATGATTATTAAACGCACTAAATTATTTAAAGTTAGACATACATTAGGACTTTTGTAAGGTAAAAATACTGGTATATCCTTAGAAGATGAAGAGTCTTCTACAGATGCTAATAATGAAAGTAGTTTTAATTCTATGGGATGTAAACTCCACCAATTTTCTGTAGCAACTGCAATTTTTCCATGAATTAAAATACAAGTGTACATGGAGTCAACACATTCTGAAAATGAATCTAGGACAATCTAAAATAATTATTAGTAAGACGTTATTTAAAAACATGTTTTTATATTTGCCTGGATCAAGTGATTTTCAGGAGTCAAAATAGTTTCAACTAAATCTACCAGATCAGAAGAATGCTTTTGAATGTCCCCAAAATCTAAAGAGTCAAGAATTCTATCAAAAACTGGGTAACAGACCTGAAAAATTAGAGATAGTCTGAAATGTTTAAACAACTAGAAATGCAAATTATAACTACATTGGAAAATGAATCAATATTAATAGTTTCGAAAAAATTACCCTTAGTTCCCTTTTTAGTCTTTCAACATTCCTTTGTAGTTTAATCTCATCGATACCAACAATCATAACCATGGCATTTGCTACACATTCCAGTGCTTTTTCAAGGGTTTCTTTTGTACAGCCAGTTGAAATACCAATAAGTACTAAACTAAAATATAACTACCGCTTATTATTTGCGGAAAATAGTAAGTTGTAATTTCTATGACAATTTATTTTTAAAGTCTTGTTTCCAGGATAATTTTGTTTCTATTCAGGGTGTTCCATTTAAAATAAACCAGCCGGAATATTTCCTGGAAAAAATTACCTATACAGGATAATTTTTATTTTTGGGTGACAGCTTTTCACAATAAAACGGAAGAAGCCATTGGAACCCGTTCCTTATAGAGTTTTAAATGGAATATTGGTCGAGATTTTAATGGATAATTTATCCACATAATGGCAGTAAGATTATTTTAGTTCTAGCCATATGTTAACTGCCATAAATTAATATAAAATTATTATTTATTATTAATTAAAAGAATTCTAATGGCAATAAGTAATTCTTTTTATTTTTAACCTATGTTCTTTTATCATGTATTATAAACTAGGAAATCAAAACATTAAAAATCTTATTATCATTATCAGGGTAAAAAATCTTTCAAATGAATAAAATTTAAAGGCTTTACCTTTCATAAAACTCTTTCCAGACTGTTACATAATCATCAGATACAGTGTTCAGTAGTTCCATGCCCTGACTTTTTCCAAACATATGTAATGCATTAATTGATCCAACGGTAGAAAATGGAAGCTAAAAATTATGAGATTTGATTAAAATTCATTTAAATCGGAATAAAATTATGACTTCTTAATTAATAAAATTTTGTTTACCCCCGATTATTTTCTTAAAATTAAATAAAAATATAAGTTTTAGATAATAAATTTAAGCTTATATTCCATTTTAAAATAAGGAAGATATCTTTCCGGGACAATTTAGAAGTTCACCTGTAAAATATCTTCCCAATTGAGAAGTAACTACTTAAGAGGATACAAAATTATATCGGTTTTTCCCTGTTTTTAAATATCAAACTACGCAAATAGGCATTGAGCTAAATACAAAATGAGAATATCGTATGAAAGTTGAACCTCTACTTAAGACTTGTATGCGACATTTTTTTAATATTTTATATCCAAAATGGCCAAAAAAAATCATTAAAAATACGTAAAATTAAAATTTAATTTTTAAAAAACTCGTCGTATAGAAGTCTAGCCATGAATGTTATTTAAACTATGCAATTATAAATCTTAATGTTATTTACAAAATATGGTTCTAGTTTTAAATAATTGCAAGTCATATTTCGTAAATTTTGAACGCTCATTTTAACGGTAAAAGCAGCTAATTCCTTCGTAGTGTAGGTGATACCAATTTTACAATATAACAGAAATGAAGATTTTCATTGGTACCTTCAGCCTAATTATGTGGGATGTACTTTGGCTCAAGATTTCTTCCCCAAATTCAAGAAGAAGCTCAAAATTTACGTTTACTATCGGAGCGCGGTTCTACTTAGATTCTCAATCCTCTTAAAACTATTTATAATAGTTTGCAATGGCTATAGAAAAACATTTTCTGTAATATTTATTAAAATTTACAATAAATAAAACAAAAAAAACACCCAAAAACAACTTACATTTTCGGCAGTTCCTTTCTGTTTGGTGAATATTGGCAAGCCTCCACCAGAGGTAACACACATTAGATGAACTGACATGTCTAAAATATAATGATATTGATGAATACCTAAATTGGATAAAATTAAAGACATATTTCAGTAATTAAAATAATTTAATTATTTTATTCAATCTTCATAAGTAAAATCTAAGTATAAAAAATTTCAATTTCAATGACCAATTTAATGAAAATTTGGAAAATTCTTTATAAACTTATATACTGTTAGAAAATTTAAGCTAAGTCTCTTGGTAAAACTGCGTTTACATAGGTTTATGCATAAAATCCAATGTGCGAAAATCATTTTACTTATAACATTTGTAAAACGTCGAATAGGTACTAAATTTTAAGACGTTTTTTATCAAGACCGCATTTCTCTGGGCAAAGTAGGCACTTGCCTAGGGCCCGTAAATTTAGGGGGCCCGTATTTGAGATTTGTTATTAAATATTTTATTTTCATTTTCCCCAGATCCTATTATAAAAAAAGTAGAATTAAATTATATGAAATTTTTCTCTAAAAATATGAATTTTAAATCAACATGGTTAAAAAGTTTTGAAATATGGCCAATTTTCGAAAATTTCAAAAAACCATACTTTTTTTTCAAAAATGTTCGAATTACATATAAAGAAGAGGCTACGATTATAGATTTAAGCCTGCTGATTATAGAGAAATAAAAATATTTGGGGTACTGCCAGTAATTTGGAAGTTACAGCCATTTAAGTGGCCCTAAAAAAATGATAGAGAAGGGTACCCCTTTGTTATAAAATCGAAAAATTTTCAAAAATTTTTTCGCCTTTTTTTAACGTTTTCCGATAGATTTGGGTTCGCTGATAACGAACTAAGCAATATTAGCGCGATCCAATGCGTCCTTTTTAAAATATAGCGTTTTGAAGAAAGGCCAATTTTCGAAAATTTCAAAAAAACATACCTACTTTTTTTTCAAAAATATTCTAATTTCATATAAAGAATAGGCTACGATTATATATTTAAGTCTGCTGATTACAGAGAAATAAAAATATTTGGGCTACGACCATTAGTTTGGAAGTTACATCAGCCATTTAGGTGGCCATAAAAAAATTAAAGAGAAGGGTATCCCCTTTGCTATAAAATAGATTTGGGGTCGCTGATAACGAATTAAGTAATATTAGCGCGATCCAATGCGTACTTTCTAAGATATAGCGTTTTGAAATATGGCCAATTTTCGGAAATTTCAAAAAACCATACTTTTTTTTTCAAAAGTATTCGAATTTCATATAAAGAATAGGCTGCGATTATAGATTTAAGTCTGCTGATTACAGAGAAATAAAAATATTTGGGCTACGACCATTAGTTTGGAAGTTACATCAGCCATTTAGGTGGCCATAAAAAAATTAAAGAGAAGGGTATCCCCTTTGCTATAAAATAGATTTGGGGTCGCTGATAACGAATTAAGCAATATTAGCGCGATCCAATGCGTACTTTCTAAGATATAGCGTTTTGAAATATGGCCAATTTTCGGAAATTTCAAAAAACCATACTTTTTTTTTCAAAAGTATTCGAATTTCATATAAAGAATAGGCTGCGATTATAGATTTAAGTCTGCTGATTACAGAGAAATAAAAATATTTGGGCTACGGCCAGTAGTTTGGAAGTTACATCAGCCATTTAGGTGGCCATAAAAAAATTAAAGAGAAGGGTATCCCCTTTGCTATAAAATAGATTTGGGTTCGCTGATAACGAATTAAGCAATATTAGCGCGATCGAATGCGTACTTTTTAAAATATAGCGTTTTGAAATATGGGCAATTTTCGAAAATTTCAAAAAACCATACTTTTTTTTCAAAAATATTCGAATTTCATATAAAGAATAGGCTACGATTATAGATTTTAGTTGGATATTTTTTCGTGGTTGTTTTATTATTAACCGTTCGCGATTGTACCGTTCTGGAATTTTCTGTGCCATTTCTTGCTTTCTCGTTGTTTCTTATTACTCAGATTAGATTTTCGAATCTGTAAAAACTCCCGAAAGTCACCAAATAGTCTGTCTAAATGGGTAGATGGCGCTATTGTAAGCGGTCTGATAAATTCATTTGGAAATTTTTGAGGCCCACTTTATAAATTTGGCCGAGGGCCACTTTATAATTTTTTCTAAACCGCATCTGAATAAGTATAAGAAACTGCAAAACATTGCTCAGTTAACCGAATCTGTAACTATAGTAATAAAAAAGATAGCCATGTAATGCAACTCAAATTGGAACACCCTGTATAAGAAAAAAAGTAATTCATACTGACAATTCAGTGTGAGTTGGGAAGAGTGCGACTTTTGTGTTTGTTAGTCTTAGAAGTGAACCAAGTTTACACTCACAAAATTTCTGTATAACGATACGGGACACCTTGTATACATAAGTCTACTTAAATTTTTAAAAGGCCATAACTTGAAAACTAATAAAAATTGTATAACAACATTTAGGTTTGTTTACCTTGTATTGACGTGTAGAACACACTCCCGAAGTTTGACGCACTCCTCCCGACTCACCCTGTATAACTCTATTAAATATTTCATTCATTTTTAATAGTTTTGAAAAAGTTGGAAAAACACGTGCGAAAAAGTATTAAGGCCTATTTATGGAGAGATTTAAGAATTAACACTTAGGACTTAAAGATTTAAGACTCATGATTTAAGAGATAAAGTACTTGGTTTAAATGGGACCTTATATGCACCAAATTTAAAACTATGAACTACGACTTAAGATTTAATACATGGTGAGCTAAAATTATTGTGATTTGATATGTAAGCAACCAAATATTCAGGTTGGTACAACTACAAATTTAAAAAGAAAACCCACTAGTAAGCCAATGGCGTAGCAAATATTTTTTTTTCAAAATGAATACAATATTCATAAAAAATCAGGAATTCTAAACAAATATACAAATTTAAGTTATTTACTAAGGTTTCGAGTTTCTGAAAATAAAAAATGTAAAATTAGCTCTCGAATTTTACAACAAATGTCAAATGTTGAAAATTATGACCTTAATTTCGAAGCAGATGCTAACACAAATAAAGATGTGTACATGTTAGTCTTGATAAAAACTGATGTATATGAAACAGAGGGCACAATAACTAAATACAAAAATCCGAAGAATTGACACAACGGTAAAAATTCGACATACGCCTCTGCTTTTGTGTAGTCTAGTTACTTTGTTATAATTTTAACATGATTTTGAGTTAACATGAATTTGAAGCGAACAAATTTCCCAGATTTTTAGGCGGGAAATTTGAATTGACCACAATCATTTTAGCTCACCTTGTAGTTGGTAATATTCATATCTTCGTTCTTACTTGTTAAATTTAACGTGAACTGCGCATGCGTTATTTTTTATACGTGTTTTTGAATATTGGACGCTAAATTGCTAAAAATTTGACTAATACTTGACTTTTGTAAATGGTGTTGGGTGGAAGAAGAAGACACAAAACAGTCAAAAACTTTTTAGGACTTTGGAAGTTTTATTTAAAAATTATTTTTCACGAAGAAAACTGAAAAACGAAGATTTTCTGTCCCTTATGAATTTTTCGTAAGCTGAGTAGTTTTTGAATAAAATTAATAAAATTGTAGGAAAGTTAGGCCACTCAACATACATTTTTAATAAAATACTTTCTAAATTTCAAACAAACCATTGCATTTACTCAATATTAATGGCTTATTATCATATTCCTTAAATGTGAATTTAATTATTAAAATTAAGATAGTTTTTTTCAGTTTATGTTGAAACTGTAGCTTGTTACCATGGAAACGACTAAATTCGTACCGTTTTCCAAATTATTTTTTCTATTTTGGTGCGTCGCTAGTAACACACTGACAGCAGTGCGTTACTAGCCAGTACCGCACTGCTATCGGTGCGTTACTGAGTATTAAATTTTATTTTTCGAAGTTGGTAGCACTGAAGTTTATTGATTTTAAAGTGGCAGTTGCCAAGCGATTTACAGGTTATTTGATGATTTGACAAACCTGACATTAGAGTTGCCAACTACCAGAAAAGTTACTAAAATTGAAAACTATTATATTTTATTTTAAATAGATGAAAACGCGCAAAATAGAAAAAATAGTATAAAAAACTCGTTTCATAAGTCGATAGTAGCACTTGTTCATTAAAATACTCGTCGCTACGCGACTCGTATTTTAAAATTGAACGCGTGCTACAATATGCGACTTATGAAACTCGTTTTTTAATATACTATTTTAAATTTATTCAAAAGCGACACAATCTACGCAAAATTCATAAGTGGCAAGAAATCTTACACTTGAATTTCTCCACAAAAGCAAATACGTTTTAAATAAAATTTTTCATGCCTTCTTCTTCTCTCCAACACTATTTACAAATGTCGAGGATTAGAAAAAATGTTACCAAATGAGCATCCAATATTTAAATGCACGTATACAAAATTTCATTAAAAAATATTAACTGCCTTGGCTGCAATAAAAAATTTCTATTTTAAAAATTCAATTTTGGAGGTTTATAACTGCTCAGGGATGCATTTTTGGATATAGATAAATAGGGTCTCCAGTTAATCGTTGTCGGTCGAATTTTGGGACACCCTGTATGTAAAAAAAATTTCTCTGCATAAATAGACCTTTGGGTATCTAATATCGCGAATATGAGTAATAATTTTGAAAAAGTATTGTTTTTATTTTAACCTTGATTTTATTTTATAAATACTTCAATTTTAAATTTTCAAATTAAAAATTGACTAGAGCGCCATAGTAGATGTAGTTAGAACTTCATACCCCCACCAAAAATCCGGTTTATAAAGTTTCTGGCCTCTGCTTCTTTCAAACATTCCCCATTTATAAAATTGTAAAATAAAAGATTATATAAATTTATATTACCTGATAAGTGTGAACTGCAACAAAACCTATTTAATGATTTTTTCTCACAGAATAGATTTTTTTTATTTATATACAAAAATCATATGTATTTTGACATACGTCATACCATAGACTTCAATTAACTACCATAGACCAACAATCGAACTATTCGATTTAAAATCTGAGTTTGATGAATTAAAAATAGTATCTTAAAGAAGTTACCATTTTCTATAAAAAATCTTGAAATGTAGACATTAATTTAGTATTTATTAAAAAATTAAGTATTTTCATAGGCAACCCAATGTACGTTTAAGCACGAAGAAGAAGGGATTCTTTTGTGTGCATTCTCATTTCTCTGTGGTAATAAAAATGGTAGTAAATAGAAATTCTTAACCTAAAACATTGTTTTTTCAGTTTTTTACTGGTTTTCTATTCAATTCTTCAAACAAATTTTATTACCCATTTAAAAATGAAATAAGTTTTTTACAACTACTGTTTTACTTCCATTGAAAGGTAAGTACCTATAAAATTACATAATTTAATATTCATGAATTTAATATTTTTTTAGTGTAATGCCAACTGTTGGAAATATTGGAGTTGGTTTATTTGTATTGATAATAATTTGGCTACTTGCCCTTTTAATATTCGTAGTTGCAGTTAGATTTGAAAGCAATATTGGTTGGCTTGGCTTGGCTACAGCAGTTTTTATTACGTGCATATTCTCTCTTATTCCACTAGAAAGTCAAGAGGAACTTCCTCAAGATACACTTCTGGAGGTTTGTTTGAATTAAAAAGTAAAAGTATAACAACCACTCCATTTGTAATTTTTTTAATTTTTTAGGAAAAGGACTATAATATAATCTATAAGTACATTCTACTCGCTAGCTTATTAACAAGTGCCGTTGGTTCTGTTGTTTACTTCTTTCTTACATTTTGTATAGAGCCAATTAGACCTAAACCTTTAAAATCGTTCTAATATGTCTCTTTTAAAAGTAACAAAAGCTTATCCAGTAATAAGAAGATTATTTGGATGCAGTTCTTCTTTAAATAAGGTTATTACAATCAAAGACGATAATGAATTCTTAGCGAAAGTTATGAACTCAGATAATCCAGTAATTGTAAATTTTCATGCAGAATGGTGTGAGCCATGTCATATACTAACACCAAAAATGCAGGAATTGATTGGACCTAAAGATAATATAGATTTGGTTATTGTAGATGTTGAAAATCATGCTGAACTTGTGGATACTTTTGAAGTAAAAGCAGTCCCGGCTGTGATTGCTGTTAAAAATGGCTTAGTTGTTGATAAATTTATAGGATTAGTCGATGCCAATATGATTGAGGCGTTAATTCTTAAATTAGACAATAAAAAGTAGTAATTATAATGTGATTAAAATATTAATCTACATTTAAATACGAATATTTAGCCAAAAATTTGTTTTCTCTTTTTAATAATTTTATTTTATTATTGTATCCATAATTTTTAACAAGTATGTTTTTAATATAAAATATATAATACTTTCATGTATTTGTTAATTAATATTTTTTAATAAATACTTTGAAATTTAATGATATTTTTTTTAAAAGGATAAAAATAACTTTACCAAAAGGTAAAGAATAAAAATTCCAATTGGCTCTGGCTTCAAGTATAACCTTTTTGCCACCAAAAATTTAACACTAGTTTTAATAGATTTTATTAAAAAAAAGTAACAAAAAAAATCCAAAAATTTTTTGGAAATTAAAAAAAATTGTTTTTGTCACAAACATCCTTGGAACTTACCAATATTTAATAATAAGTATAAAAAATAGGGTGTTACATTTAAAATAAGAAAGTTGATATAATTATACAGGGTCCGCCAGAAATTTTTTAATACAAACCTCGTATATTTTTGGATTCTACGATTAAGGGGTTATACCTACTCATGGAGACGAAAAAAAAACGGTTTTTTTATGAATTTGTTTTAGCGAAACTTCGTGATATAAAATTTATTTTAATATCTTCTGACTGTACATACTTCTATGCTTTATTTTTTAACTAGGAGGAGTGATTTAAATTTCCCGCGCTAAAATGCCAAAAATTAACGTCCCTGATTGGTTAAAAGTCAGCAAGATGATTTTTGACATATAACCTCAAATTTGAATTACTAATGTATAAATTTGTATTCAGTACAAAGAAATGGGGAATTTAATTATGTTTCTGTACATATTTTATCATTAAAAAGCAAAATAACATAAAATTCCTGTCAAAACCTGTTTGGTTATTTTTCTAATAACTTTTATAGTATAAGTTGTCCTTCCCTGTCACTCCTTCTAGTTAAAAAATGAAGTATAGCTATAATTGGTAATGGCGGCGATCCACCTGTTTTCCTACGACCCATTTTTAAGGAGTTTCGTGGTGATCCTTTAAATGTGTTCCTTCTCGGGATAATTAGAGTCCAAAAATTTATAAATGGGTTCTCCAAACGCTAAAGCAAAAGTGAACCTAATCGACTTAGTAATAATGAATATGCCTAATTTTTATACCTGCTAAGACCTTGAGAGGAAAAAAATCAAGGGATTAGAGTAGTTATAAATATACATAATATTAAAAAAGTTAATTTTAATATCCAATACTTTAATTATTATTAAGTTAAAATTTTTATGGGTTTTGTGGATGTGTAAAGGTCAAGAATTAAATTTAATCCATTGTTTTAAGACAACGTTTCGAAACTTTATTGTTTCATCTTCACGGCACTATTTCGTAATTGATACATAATTTTAATAATATTTAATGTATTGTAGTGCCCTGAAGATGAAACAATAAAGTTTCGAAACGTTGGCTTAAAACAATGGATCAAATTTAATTCTTGACCTTCACTCATCCACAAAACCCATAAAAATTTTAACCTTATACATAATATGTATTTACAACCGGGAATGTAAATTGGAAGAAACAGTAAAGAAGCCGCGGGTGCATCTATTGGTTTGCTGAAAAAAATAAAAAATAATATCGTCTTAAAAACGCTAATTTTTTTGACAAGGTTCGGCAAAACTATATCCTCTAAAATTAGATTTCATCAGCTGGCCTTACGAATTACTTGATATTTTTGACTTATGACTGAAAAATTAGCTTAAATAAACAAAAACTCCATTTATTTGAGTCAAAATTTAATTCAATTTTACAATATTTACATAATGTAGGTATCTTAAAAACTATTGCACCCACCGTACCGGTGGAAAGCTTTAAATTTTAACCAAACATTTTCTAAAAGTCTTTTCTTGATATTTAATTTGAGTAAAAATCAAATTGCTTAATTTTCACAGTAACTGAAAAAAAAAGTAAAAACTTTAAATTTTAAATTACATATCTTTAAAAGGCTTAATCGCGCGTAAAAAAATCTTTAAAAAGGCCGAAACAAAATAGGCCCAAAATGACAGAAATAATAAAACCTAAACGGTAAAAGGCCGATGTGAGAAAATTGTCGAAAGAAAGAAAACGAACTATAGAGGCCGACTTGAACAAATGGCCGACACGGTCAATCGGCCGAACGTTCCGAATTCCGAAAAGGACTAAAATGATAATATGTCGATATAAAAAAAAACCGAAAATTTATTTTATAAAAAAACCTATGTCCATTATTTGCCCTTTAAAACCAATATTAATTGAGATTTAGTTTGTTTAGCTTCATTCTTTCTGCATTTTACCATATATGCTTGTACAAAATTGTGTTAATCTTTTTATAAAAATAAAAAACTTTTCAAGTTATTTGTGGGTGAAAGTCCCAAAAATCACAAAATAATTCAAGAAATTGACGATTTTCTCAAATTTTTCTTGGAATTTTGTAAAGTTGTAAAACTGATAAGTGATAGTATCATACACGATTGCACAAAATTTTGTAAAAACATTTTTAATAAAGCCTCAAAAAGCATGATTAAAATACAAAATAATTCAAGAAATCGACGATTTTCTCACGTTTTCCTTGGAATTTTCCAGTGCAAATTATAGCACTGATAAGTAGTAGTACCATAAAATTTTTATAAAAATAAAAAAAGTTATTCAGTTTTTTTCAACTAAAGTCCCAAAAAAGGTGAATAAAAATACAAAATAATTGAAGAAATTGACGATTTCGTCAAGTTTTTCTTGGAATTTTCCGGCAAAAATTGTACCACTGTAAAGTAAAAAAGTGATTGCACTATACACGATTGTACACAATTTTGTAAAATTTTATAAAAATAAAAAAATTATTCAGGTTTTTTCAACTAAAGTCCCAAAAAAAGTGAATAAAAATACAAAATAATTCAAGAAATTGACGATTTCGTCAAGTTTTTCTTGAAATTTTCCGGCAAAAATTGTACCACTGTAAAGTAAAAAAATGATTGTACTATACACGATTGTATACAATTTTGTAAAAAAATTTATAAAAATAAAAAAGTTATTCAGGTTTTTTCAACTAAAATCCCAAAAAAAGTGAATAAAAATACAAAATAATTCAAGAAATTGACGATTTTGTCAAGTTTTTCTTGGAATTTGCCGGCAAAAATTGTACCACTGTAAAGTAAAAAAGTTATTGTACTATACACGATTGTACACAATTTTGTAAAATTTTTTATAAAAATAAAAAAGTCATTCAGTTTTTTTCAACTAAAGTCCCAAAAAAAGTGAATAAAAATATAAAATAATTCAAGAAATTGACGATTTTGTCAAGTTTTTCTTGGAATTTTCCGGCAAAAATTGTACCACTGTAAAGTAAAAAAGTGATTGTAATATACACGATTGTACACAATTTTGTAAAACTTTTTATAAAAATAAAAAAGTTATTAAGTTTTTTCCAACTAAAGTCCCAAAAAAGGTGAATAAAATTCAAAATAATTTAAGAAATTGACGATTTTCTCAAGGTTTTCTTGGAATTTTTTGGCGAAAATTGTAAAACTGATAAATGATTGTACTATACACGATTGCAAAAAAATTTGTAAAAATATTTATAAAAATAAAAAAGTTATTAAGTTTTTTCCAACTAAAATCCCAAAAATGACGAATAAAATACAAATTAATTCAAGAAATCGACGTTTTTCTTGAAATTTTTCAGCAAAAATTGTACCAGTGTAAAATAATAATGCCATACACGATTGTACAAAATTTTGTAAAAATATTTATAAAAATATAAAAACTAATTAATTTTTTTTAACTAAAGCCCCAAAAAAAACGTGATTAAAATACAAAATAATTCAAAAGAAATCGACGATTTTCTGAAGTTTTCCTTGGATTTTATAAACTTGCTTAAGAGCCAAAAATTACTAGTTACCCCTCTGTCTCCAGTTCTTAGTTAATCACACAGAGGAAACTTTACGTAGCTCTTTGGAAATGTGGGTGCTTATCATTTGTCCGAGGCCCGAGATCATAAAATATTCTAATATCCATAACAATGTTTCAACTAACTATATTGAGCAATCAAAATAAATATTTTTTCAGTACTTAACGAACTGAATAAATAATAATATTCTGAATAAGGATCATGTCATTACTTTAAAATTCCGCAGAGTATAATTGGCAAAGGTTTAGGATGTTATCAATTTTTTTTAATGCGCATGTCCAACACTGAAATACCTTAAATTGCTCTAAAAATGCTACCTTTTGTTATGTACCTACGCATATTCCAATATCTGAATATCTACACCTTTTCCAATTCAATTTCAGAAATCATCAATTGTTATTCAAAATAGAAATTGTATTTTAGAAAGCATAAATTGAATTTCAGAATAGTCAATTGAATTTCAGAAAAGATCAATTGTATTTCAGAAAGCATAAATTGTAATTCAGAAAAATCAATTTTCATTTAGAAAAGATGCATTGTAAAATATAGAGGAAATCAATAGTTTCTGGAAGTGATTCTGTTGGTGCCTGTATATTTAGGTAATCCAAAATTTCTGCGTAAAAATTTACTTTTAAAGAAACACAAATAATCCTTTCCATAATATAAAATATAATTGATTACTACTACTACTGAAATACAAATCATTCCTTCTGAAATTAAATTGACGATAGGATCCATAGCAGAGGAATTCCGAAGTTATCTTTTAACAATACTGCTTTAATCTTAGAACAGGTTATTTCAATTGGGTTGATTTATATTAGAAGATGATAATATTTCTTACAACAAACCTTACGTAAGATCAACTCAAACAACCAAATGTTGGTTATTGTTTTTCATGGAAAACGAATTTTCAATAAAAATTATGGGTTTCCATTTGAAAAAAATGTTTTCCCACAAAACTCCCATAAAATCGCATAAAAATTAAAAACCCATGGCACTATTAAAATGTCCCCTTCAAACCGCTACAATTTTTGGTTGAAACATTTTTATGAAATCGCTTAGTTTTCAAGATATTCAGCTGGATTAATTAAAATGGGGCACCGTGTATTTACGAAAAATGATTCAATATTTAATATTACCAATTATAAAAGTATAGTGAATATACAGGGTGGTCGAGATAAAGTGAACAATATATCTCCAAAAGTAAGAGTTTTAGAAAAAAAAAACGTTTTAAATAAAAATTATTTGGTTTTAAAGGGGCCACAGAATGAGAACAGTTATTTTTCACCTGGGGGACTTCTTCATGGTCATTCTAACCCTAACTCAGTTTTTTCAAATGGAAACCCATATTTTTTTATTTGAATCTGAATCCAGCAAAAAAGAAGAAAATTTTGCTGGATTCAGATTAGAATGACCATGAAGAAGTCCTCCAGATGAAAACTAACTGTTCTAATTCTGTGGTCCCTTTAAGACCAAATAATTTTTATTTGAAACGTTTTTTTTCCAAAATTCTTACTTTTGGAGATATTTCGACTATTGACTTTATCTCGACCACCCTGTATTACCATATAAACAAAAATAATCTGATAACATTTTTATACATTACTTCATATACCTATCGTTATATTTTACTGTAAAGATTTTTTTCAGAGCGCTTTAAAAATATAACTCTTTAAATATTAATATGAGGTAGCAGGAAACAGGAAGCATTAAAAATTGTGGGTACCAGTATAATTTGTTAACCTTCCTTAACCAAGGTATTGATAAAATATGCCAACATTCTATAAACGAAACATAAAAGACGTCCATAAACATACATCAAGTTATATGGTTGCATGTTTAAGTAATTCAAATGTAATTTATAAAATAATCGATATCTTGATGACACGCGACATGAAAATAAACTAAGAAAGTTAAGAAACTGAACCGAACAGTCAAGATGAGTTGTTCTGAAGAAAGACTCTGTGAACTGCTTGAAAATTTAAAAGTAAAAAAATAAAACAATATTTCATTAAATAAAGTAAATAGATATATTTTTAGTTAACAGATTACAAATTAACTTCCTGTATCAATCATTTACAAAATTACTTAAAGGAAGAGGAAGCGGCTAAACTAAAAGTAAGCTAAACAGTCTTTTATTTATACATTTTCTGCCTAAATATAACATTGTGTTACTAGAATTTTATTTAAAAATAATGATGGGCATGTTGTAATGTAGGGTAAGATGCATGAAATGGAATAATTGAGTTAAAATCTGAATGAAATGGGTGTCGATAATGGTAATTTATGTCGTAATAAGGGTTTTTGTGATGAGAATAATATGATCCATATTTTCCACCATGATCCTTATATTTAAATTTATTCACTCCATAATGATTATGGTTTGGGTAGTTATAAAAATCATCAAAATATTTTGGTGCATATCTAATCAGTCCATTAAATAAATGTCCAATGTATCGAGTAAATTTTCGGGAATTAAATACTCCAAAAGTTGCATGAGTTAAGCAAAAGCAAATTATGTACAATAGAAAAAGACATAACTGAAAATAACTTAATTAGGTTAATATTCTAATAAATATAAATGTTTTTTACCTTTATATTCATATTACTAACGATTGCTTATTTTGTTAACTTAAAGTCATTAACTTGGAACTGAGCATTGGTAATCCAACATTGTGTTTTATACGATTGTGATTTTTATTAATTGTACATTTACATGACCAATGTGTGTGAAATTACTAACTAGGTAATCAATTTTTATTATATTTTTATTAAATATATGTATGTAAACGTAAAGGTTGGAATCTTTTGTAACTTTAAAAATATGATTTTATTAAATCCTGTAAAGCCGTTTCGTATCAAAATTAACTTGATTTTTTCATAGCAAGTTTCGGATTTCTTACGCTTATTTAGGAACAACAATGCATTTAAATAATTTCACTACGTGCAAATATTTTGCAATTTATTCAATAAGCATGTTTAATGAGCAATAGAAAAACATAGTAAAAAAATTGCAGTTCTAACATGCGGAAATATTAAATTTCTATTCAATTATTAATTAAAATTAACATGCATTTTTCATAATTTCAATTGGATTCACAAGATAGGGTTTACTTTGAGAAATTGTCAGATAACTGGAAAACAAAACTATTTTTCAATTTTGTTTCTTTCTGAATTTTTTATTATTACTAATTGACAAAGGAAGGTTTTTCTTTTCTAGCAATTGATTTTTCAATCAACAACAATTTATCAAAAATGCTATTTTTATTACTGATGTGTGGCAAAAATAACTGCCCTATAATTCAAACAGCTGTAACTTTTTTGTTTTTTTGACAATGTAATTTTTGTACGTTCTAACTCTGAAATGTGTATAGTTTTTATTTCTCTTATTATTTGAAATGTATTTAGCAATTTTTTGTTCATCGTTCTTCTCATTTATTGAAGTGAATTACTTTGATACAAACTATCATGTTAATTTGAAAAATAAATTAATTGTTGACTCGTATATTGGCGTATGGTGTATCTTAAAAAATAAAAATGAGGGATGAAACTTCTTTTTAGATTATTAACTAGCAGAAAAATCCTCAATTTTTCTTTTGTCCCAATTTAACCAAATGCCATTCAAAAAGATCAACTACAGTTTCGCTAAATCAATCTAAAAAATATAAAAAATAACTTCCTTCTCAAACCCATTCTACATATTTTTCTAAATGCAAAATTCCTCAAAATCCTTTGAAACTAAAATCAATATTTAAAATATTTTCAAAAGTGTTATAAAATGTTATAAATAAATACGAAGAAGTCCTTAGCCCATATAGTAATAATTTTAACTTTACCTAATAGTCCGGGAGCCAATAATAGAAAACAATGTATTAAACAGTACCATTACAACCCCCAAAATCTTAATTTGTAGAACATCTACATCACAAAAATTGATTCGCCAGACAATTTCGCTGGCTAGCGGTTTTAAAATTTTCTGAAGAAAATGCTTGGAAAATCAACAATTTTAAATCATCTAGCACCATCTGGCATTTACTCTAAATTACTTAAACAGAAAAAAATCCCTGAAGAAACTAATCGCCATACATTTTGGGTGGATACATTCGTTGCAGATTAGTCTAAAGTTCGTATTTTGACGTTGTGTGATTTGTAATAGATGTTTGTCTATAATATGAGGTAATGTGATCGCCATGAAATTTAGGTGGGTAAAAAACTGTCCGTTTTAGTCCGAAATATCTATGCTTTTGCATAATATGTCACTTCAAAACTCGAAAAGCTCTAGAGTCATTTGTACCCATCCAAAATGTTTGACGACTATTTTCCGTTGGTTTTTTTTCGATTAAGTGATTTAAACCAAATGCCAGATGGTGGATGGTGCAAGATGATTTAAAATTGTAGATTTTACAAACAATTTCTTTGGAATATTTTGTAACCACTAGCCAGCGAATTTGTCTGGCGAATCAATTTTTCCGTACAAAATACATGTTCTACAAATTAAGATTTTGGCAATTTCTTGTGGTTCTGTTTAATATAGTTTTTTTCTATTACTGGCTCCTGGACTATAACGATAAACCACTAGCTTAAGCTGAACTCAGACCTGGGCAAAATACTCAAGAAAAGTACCTAA
Organism: Stenus bimaculatus; assembly: GCA_963971135.1. Classification (NCBI taxonomy): domain Eukaryota; kingdom Metazoa; phylum Arthropoda; class Insecta; order Coleoptera; family Staphylinidae; genus Stenus; species Stenus bimaculatus. The sequence goes on along the minus strand of OZ020180.1, from coordinate 62,485,541 downwards.
GTATTTAGTACTAGGGCAAAATACTTTAAGTATTAAGTATCAGTAATTAAATTTGAAAATACTTAAGTACTTCAGTACTTAAAGTACTTACATTTTAAGTATTCATTATTATACTTTTGGAGTAAAAACGTATTAAATTACAGTTATACCTACAGTATAAATTGTAAAGGGTGCCTCACTTTTTTTCTAACAAAATCTCATTCTGAACAAAAAAATCCTATGAACTAATATTTTTGGACCCCTTAAGCAATTATAAAATTAGAAATTTTTTATGATTTTTGTGAAACACCGCGTATAACTTTCTTTCTTATCATCAATTTTTATAAAACAATTATGGTCTTGATTTTGTCTTTGCCAAATTGTTTTTTTGAACATTATTGTCTCAACTAAGAGTGGACCATTTTAAATTTTTCTTGATGAAATTAATCAATCTGATTGGCTTAAAGATAAAGACAAAATCCAAAAAATTTTATAAAAAAAATCAAAATAAAATGAAATTTATACAATGTATCCCAAAAAAATTATTAAAATTTTGAAATTTTAAAATTGCTGTAACTTTTTAAGGAGTCAAAAAATATTAATTCTGTGTTGTAATAATATGTAAATTTTAATTCTTAGTTCTTAGGTATTCTAAAAGATGTCGCACATGAAGAGTACTTAATTTACGGAAAAGTACTTAAAATACCGAACAGTATTTAAAATACTGAAAAGTACTTAAAATACTTTAAAAAATACTTAAAGTACAAGTACTTTTACAAAAATAGTTTAAGTATAAGAACTTAGTACCTGGGTTTAAAAGTACTTAAGTAAAGTACTGAACGTAATTTAAAGTACTGAAAGTAGAATTTCAAAGTATCAGTACGCCCAGCTCTGGCTCAACTTTAGTATAAATTCAGAAATAATTTCTTCGTGTTGCACATACAAAAAAATAAACTAAATAAATTAGTTTAAGTGGAACCTGTGCAATTGGATCTAAATTTTGTAGAAATAAGCATCAAAATCACCTCAAGATCAGAATTAAATAATAAATGCATCTAAAAAATAAAAACTAACAATAATCGCAAGTCTATCACCGAAACTGTACGGATCATCTAGGAATAAAATGTTCAAAAAAAATTATTCAGGTCAGGACTAATGACTAACAACCGTAACTGCCTTTTTAATATTTTCGATTTTACTGATAAGTTAAATTAAACAACAAAAATAATTTTAAAATTAAATCAATAAAACATTAATAAAATCAGCTTAATTTTTCTTCCTTTTCATCCGTCTCAGGCTCATTGATTTGCGTTTGATGTTGCAAAGCATTTTGATACGCCCTTTTTTTTGGTTTATTTACTTTAGTTTTGTCTCTTTCTGTGTCAATTCCAAATATCTCTAGTTTTTCAGCCGGCAACTATTGCCAAGTTCTGTTAGCATCAAAAAACAATACCAAATAAACATGCTCGGTGTGATTAGCTTTTAACAACATAACTTCAGGTGGTGGAAATGGAATGGGCACTCTACCATGTACAAAATCTTTGGGTATTTCTGGATCTACAATTAGGGCGGGATGTCATGGATAGCCCCCACATTTAGCCCAAACCATTTGCATGGGTTTCACCTCATCCTTATCAGTGTTATTTTCCGAAGTCATCGTCAGAATCATCAATTTCAGATAATTCGTGAGAATAGCACGTTGAAAGGCTGCTACCACTATCAGTATGTTCTTCAACTGAGGTTTGATGACAGGCTCTGTAAACTTTAAAAGATTCTTTATTTTTATTCGATTTAGAAGATTTAGTTTCATCCTCCACTGGGCTGGGTTCTTTATCATCGTTTGGTTTTCTGACAGCTTGAGCTTTGCGTGTAAATAATACGTCGTTACGTGTATTTATTCCTATAGGTAGGTGATGTTGTAGGTATAGAGATGTTCATTTGATGTTGATTAGAAGAAACTTTTTCTATTTATGTTCTTGATTGGCAGACTTAAAGAATGATTTATCATTTGATATCTCCGATGAACCCATAACTGGATTTATTGAAGGAACCATGAATAACAAATTACAAACATCTTCTTTCATTATTCTGAACATCGGAATGTAGAATTGAAAAAATTTCATCAAAAGATTTCCTTTAAGAAGCGCACCCAAGACAGAGGCAGCATTTCCCCTCTGAATAGCAATATTAATGCGCTGTATTAGAAAAGATATGGATCTTGGTTCCTTGGTAACATTTGCTAATCGTTTTCCTATTTCACTAATAAATCGTAAACCAAGAGGACCCCAAACTCCAAAAGTTTCGGTGCTAACTGGGAAAAAATGAAATTTTCTTCAAGATTTCTGTATTTAGAAATTTTAATCTTTTCTCCAGTTAATAATGCAGCTCCAGATGAAATTGAAGTACCTGATAAATGAGAAGGAGCCTTGGTATCTACACAAGCAAAATCCCAAACTACAGGTTTCCCGCAACTCCAAAGAATCATACTGATTCCATCAAGTCTTTTGCCATCATCTCCAAAATGGAATGAATATTTGCGGAAGATACATATAATGCTCTTTTAATAATATTAATTACTTCATGGTGTCGAGAAAATCTTCCTGCACTATATCTACAGCTACAGTATGAAGTCCATCTTCATTGATAGGAATAAATGTGTTGAATACACAGAGAAGTACCAAGACGAAGACCAATTGCTATTCTTAAGGAATCATTATCAAGTAATGTTCCTAAAGAAGCAACAGGAAGAGCATTGAGCCATGCACCAGATTCATTAGACAAGGAAGCAAAAAACGTACCTTCTTACGAGTATTGTTAGCAGATGACAAAATATTATTTTAAGTTAAGTCCAAAAGAGGAGTATCTCAGGATTTTGGAATAGATTTTTTACGACGATCCAAGATAATCGGAATTTTAGTAGTCCATAGAGATTCACATTCAATTAAAAGGTTGTCCATATTTTTTTTAAATAAGAAGGTAAAATCTCATCAATTTTATAAAAAAAAAACACCATAATAGAAAAAAAGGAAAGCGGGCAAAAATACAAACGAGGCCAAACGAATTCCAAGACTACCCTTACGTATAGCTAAAGTTGCATGGGACTAAACTTCTTGAGAAAAAAAAAATACTTATTTGTAATTTTTTCAATGGGAATACAATTCTCGTGAAAATACAAATATTTTCAGTCATTATATTTTCTTTCTAAATATAACTCGTGGTAAGAATATGAATCGATAATTTTTTAGAAATGCTTACTCATTTTAATCTCAATCTTTGGAAAATGCAACAAGTGCTACGCACTCGTTGCATTTTCGTCGTTGAGATTAAAATTCGTGCATTTCTAAACAATTTTCGATAATATTCTTACCACTTGTTATATTACCCTTGAAAATTTTTAAAATATTGTCAAAATTTAAAATTCCAGAAGATTCATGCCAAGTAGTACTACAACTCAATAAATATATGAGTTTTGGAATAGCCAAATTTTTTAAAAGGAAGAAAGATTTATCTGGAAAGCTGTTGGAGAGAGCAGTGTGAGAAAGGAGAGTAACAAGTAGAAACCATTCTTGCTTTATTAAAACTTTTATACCTGGGGCGAGAATTTCGTAATTATTAATAATCTCTTATTGGTCAGGTTTATCCACGAAAAAGAATTCACATTTATTAAAATTCAGTTTAAGGCCAATTTTTCTAGAACTCTTAATAATTCTTCCAAGGTTATCAAGAAGAATGTCCAATTGATCACCTATAGAGCCATCATCAAGATACCAAGCATTAAATTCAATTGTAATTGATTTAGTAAGTTTGTCAGTACGTCAGTAGGTAAACAAAAAAGAGCAGACCCAAGAGGATCTCCCTGCTGAACACCACATTCAGACATAATTCTGTGTTCACCAAAAGTAAGGAAAGTGATATCTTTATAAAATTGGCAGTCAAAATGAAAGATTTCGGGAGCATCCAAAACCAAATTAGGAAAAGTATTTCTACTTACTAAATTGAATTCATTCTTGAAATCAAGTTTAAGGAAAATCCTTTTGGACGGATTAGGATGTTGTGTAAGGTATTTTCTAGCTGAATGAATGACAGTTTCACCACCTTCCCTACAACCAAATTGTATGGGATGAAAAAGGTCTCCAAGAGAATCTTCGCAACCAATCGTCTAAAAATGTCCCAATAGCAATAGAGCGAATTCCTCCATCCTTCTTTTTAAAGCACATAAAGAAGCAACATATAGAATTGGAGAAACATAAGGGTTTACATCATCAGACAGCATAAGGTTGCAAAGAGAGGTAATAGAATTTAAAAGTTTTTCCCGAGAAGAACCAGTGGGGTAACTAAGGATATCCATGACATGGGAAGGTCTTAGGGCATCACAACTACCATCAGAACTCATATTGAAAGATTTAATAGCAAATAAAACTTCCTTTGAAGATATCTGCAAAGGAAAAACTGGCTTATTTGTGTCAGAGATGATAATCCTTGGTTCATTTGCAATAGGGTGTTTAGAAAGTATAGGGACTCAAATGTAGAAAAATCATGACCAGGCGAACGAATCATTATAACTTATTATTCTTATTGCACCAGGAAGATCTCCATCGGATACTTTTCCAATAACTTTATGAATAAAATCATCTTCATTATCTATACGCTTTTTCTTATTTTTAGAAGAAATATTTTCTGATTGAAAGTTTATTTCATTATTTAAATTATTAATAATTATTGAAGTAAGAAATCCATTTTTATCAGTTTTGACTTTGGGAATACTAAATGATTTAAAAGCAAATAAAAAAACAACAATTTCAGAAATTTCTTTAGCAGAAATAAGTCTTGGTCCTTTTGGAATTATTTTTATAATACTTAAAGCAGATTTCTTGTTGGATAAAAAAATTCTCAAAATCTTCTGGATTTGAAATTTTAGTTGGAGAATCAACGAAATTCTTTTCATAATTTTTTTATGAAAGGTTGATTTGGGTGGGCCTTTGATGTGTGAATATTTACTCTTGAAAAAAATTTACCACAAATATTGCATGCAGTTTTTAATGACTTGTCATTTTTCTAAGTTATTAAATTCATTTTCGTTTTGTGGTTCGTACAAGAATTTTCGTTCGTGTGTGCGAACAATGAACAATGAAAAATCTTGCAAGTCTGCAATCCAGGGTGTGAATCCAAATTAGATCTTCTAATTGATTTCATATTACATATTTAAAAAATTTGGGGTACTACTCGTTTTATACTTATTTTTGGACTTAATAATTTAATTTTTGAAAGAATCGTCCTTTAGAAATCTAGTCTTGAATGTTATTTAAACTATACAAATATAAAACTGAATTTTATTTACAAAATATGGCTGTAGTTTGTAAGAAATGCAAGGCATGTTTCGGGTGATATAAATTTTAAAATATAACAGAAATGAAGATTTTTATTAGTACTTTCAATCCGATTATGCGGAGTGTACTGCAGAAATTGAAACTGTTTGTTAAACTAGTGATACTACCAAAATTAATATTTTTATGAATAATCCTTTTACTATTATAAAAGGAATTTTACTTTCACTCTAATAAGAATATTGAGCTATATAAAAAATTTTAATTCAACCGACGTTTAACCAAGCTGCACACTGAATGCTTAACAATAACGGCTAATTTTTTACTTAAATCGATTTAAAATTAAATATCTTGGAATAAAGTAATCATTTTATAATGACTTTTTTTTTAAGTAATGAAAATAATGCATAGTCCATTTTAAATTATTGCTTTCTTTATTTACATTTATGTACTCTATTGTTTACCTTAAATATTAATTGAATTCAAGTAGTTAATTAATAATCAACCCTCGTCCTTAAGAAAGTTCACGTATATAAACTAAAAGAAAGCTTATAGCTGCTTTATTTGAATTCTTACTATTAGTGCACTTGTTGTTGATTATTCCAACAAAAATTTAGTGTACAGAAATGTTAATAATTAATAAATTGGTAAGTAGTTTTTAAAATAATAATTAAAATTATATTAATAAAAAATCATATTTCAGGTAATTCTTTGTGTTTTGTTCGTGGTTTCAAAATGTCAAAGCAAAAACTTACTGGAACAAAGTAGTAATGTTAATTTAGAACCTTTGCATAACCAAATTAGTACAGATGAAAATATAACAAACATAAAGCAAAAACGAACAATATTTGGAAATAATAATCCTCATGGTTGGGCCAAACATGTTAAGTTCCAAGCACGGAAGAAAATAATTTTGGGTTTTAATCCTGTGGCATTAAAAAAAGTTCCGGTAATAAGACCATTAGTATTAAAACCAATTAAGGGATGGAGATTACAAAATAAAATAAAGTTAAGACCAGTGGCGCCAATTAAAAAACCAAGGTTTCCAGCTCACATACCTCCGCCCCAAACTACCAATTATTGGCATCAAGAATGGACAAAACCTCAAGTTACACATTTGCACCCAGTTAAACCAGTTCAACCAGTGATTTCGGCAGACGTTACTACAGTGTTAAAACCTAGTGTACCATTTAATAATCATCACCACGATATTCATGAACATTACAATATCCATGATCATCACAATATTCATGATCATAACACACATTATGATCACCATGTTGACATTTTACCCAACATACCTCAGTCCCTGTACGTACCGCAAATACTCAATTACGAGCCACATTTATCTAACGAGCATATACATTTTGCGAATGTAAATCCTGCAAATAACATCCCCTTATTACCTCAAGTTAATCCAGGTCAGTATGTAGTAAACTATCCTGCTGTTTTTAATCCGAATTACGGAAGTGAACATATTTTACCTCAGATTCCTTTAACAAATGCTCATAGTTTATTACCACATTACCATGATCATCACTTGGATCATACAGGAGGTTACCCAGTGAATTCACACATACAAGTAGCTGATCCATCTCTCCAAATTCTGCCCTTAGGATCATACACAAATGTTCATAATCACTTACATACTCCTCAACAAAATGATTTCATAATTAATAAACCAATTTCAAACATCTATCCTGCACATAACAATTTAGCTTATCATGGAAATTTTAATAATTTTATCCCGAGCCAACCACTAGTATCAGATCCAAATCCAGAAGGTTTTTTGCATCCACAAAATCTCCACCATGTTGATTATGCAAATCATTTAGTACCTGAACCAGTTAATGAACATACACATACAGAACCAAATTATATCCACACCCAACAAAACTTAGATACACACTTAAATCCTATACAACCACCTGGAGGGACAGTTGAATATCATGGAAAAGCAGCACATCTCATTCCCCTTCGTAGTGAAAATCATCATCACCATCATCCTTCAGTGGTTCAATCAATTCAAACTAACGAAAACGCTCATGGTGTTCATCCAGGTTATACGGATCTACAATTACCAACGTATTTACCAGAGCATCCAAATTATCAACCAGCAGTATCGCATTTTATTAACTCTCGTTCGGACAAGGACAATTCTGAAGAGTCATATGAAGATGAATCAAGTGAAAAATAACAAATTTTTTGTTAATTAAAAAAATAATGCTTCTTTTGTTATATATAATGTTAACTTATTTTTAATAAATGTTTTTAAATATGATGGTCGGGATAATATTTTTTAAGATTCGAGAGACTATATAGTTCTACCGAAAGAAAATCAAATAGTTTTTCTTAGGTTTAAGAAGTGCTTAATAGGGACGTTAAAACAGTATTAACATTAATACATACAGGGTGATTCACAAACTTCAAGGTTGGAATGTTAGAAACTATTGGGAATTTCGATTACCAAGAGATGGCGCTGTTTGACCCTCTATGCCAGTTTTTGAACTAAAAGATACAGTAATTGTCAAATTTTATCAGGTTATGATTGGTTAGGATTACTGTATGTTTTCGTTGAGAAAATCGCACCAGAGGGTGTATCTGATATCTGATCTTAGAAATCGCCAATAAAAATTTAATTAACAGAAAAAGGGAAAAAAGTAGAGATCTATCTTTTTTAGTTTTGGAGCTTTCAGCAAACTTACATAGATCTTAAAATAAAATTTGAAAAACTGAAAAAATATTGATTTTTTGCGATTTTTAATCATTTTATTTCTGTATCAATTTAAATATAATGGTTTCAGTTTTCTAGTCATATTTTTTAATTTCTACGAATATTGGATAAAATGTAATTTGCGATTTTTGTAATATGCTACGATTATGGATTTCCGTATGCTGATTACGGGGAAATAAAAATTTCCCCCCTTTGCTTCAAAATCAAAAACTATTGATTTTTTTCTCCCTATCCGTTAGATTTGAGGTCGCTGATAAGGAATCAATCAATATTAGCTGGAACCAACGCGTATTTTTTTAAATACAGCGTTTTGAAATATCGTAAAACTGATAATTTTAAAAAACTATATTTTTTTACAAAATAATCGAATTTAAGTAGTAGGCTGCGTTTATAGATTTCGGTCTCCTGATAACGGAGAAATAAAAAAAAATGCTATGTGACTAGTGACTAGTACATAGTTTCGAAATTACAGCTATTTCAATAGCGCTAAAAATGATAAAAAGCCTTTGGTTCAAAATCAAAAAATTTAAAAAACATGTTTTCTCGATATTTTGACCATATTCGTTAGATTTGGGCTCGATGATCTATCAATATTAGCATGATCCAACGCGTAGCACATAGGTACTTTATTTTTTTTTTGGAAAACATTCTAATTTTATATACAGTGGTGGAATAAAGAATGGAAACTGAACAAATTCTTTAAAAATGATAAAATAGCACTATAAATTAATTCTTCAGGTGTTTAAATTAAAATTATATGAACAAATAGTCTCATTTAAAACGTTAAAATTATTTAGGGAAATAAGAAAGTTAAATTATTTTAATGATTACAAAAATACTTGGAAAAAGTATGAAAACTTTTATTTTTCTGATTTTAACAAAATAATATGTATATAAAGAAATCCTATTATTTCGTGGCATATCCTTTCGCGTCCAGTACAGCTTGGCACCTTCTGGGCATTGAATCCACCATTTGGATACCCTCGAACAATTCTTCTTTATTTTTTATTTTTTTTGGGCGGTTTAGTTGAGGTGACTGCGGTAGTCTTTCAAGGACATTAACTTTTTTTTGGAAAAAACATTCCATTAGTTAATGCGATGTATGCTTCGGGTCGTTATCTTGTTGAAATCTCCACATTAAAGGCAGTCCTTCTTCGACAATAATGATCAATTTGAAATATATTTCGTCACTCAAAAGATCTTTTTATATGTAATATCAATAGAAATAATTTGCAGGAACCTGTACAACCTAGGTGGCGCAAACAATTGGTTTTTATTGAAATTATTAACTAAAAGGATCTTTTGGGTAACCAAATATATTTCAAATTGATCATTATTGTTTGTATTTTCTTATTGTAACAGCATAAATTTACTTTCGTCACTCCAAAGCACTGTATTCAATTTTTCTGTGGTCCACGATAAATGTGGCCTGAGGTGGAAGTTTATAACTTCTAACGTAACGAGAACGGTGGATTGTTGACTACATTACCGTGGATACAATTTCTGTCTTGTTTCCACATTATGCACGTTTTTGTGTGTAAGAGAGGGACATAAAATATCTAACGAGTCAACTCCGAATCGAGATCATGTCGTTAGAGTTACAAACTTCCACCTCTGGCAAATTACAGTCGGGCTTTCCTATTTTGAAATGAGTGGTTTTTTCACAGCGACACGTATGATTCTTTGATAAAATTTTCGATACTGCACCTTATGTGAATTAAAAAATGTCGCAATTACGCAATTTCAACTTGTTTCTTTCCACTTTTAAAGGCATCAATTATTTTTTTGTTTAAATCTTTGGAAAAAGCTTTTGGGCAATTTTAAGCAGTTATTTAAGACTCCAATGTGAATATTAGCAATAACAAATATAAAATGAAGTGAATTAAATTTAAATATAAAGAAGTTTTCATCCTTTTTTCCAACCAAAAATTTAATACAATGCAACAAATATTTATTGAATACAATTTCAAAGAATTGAATACACAAATATTTTATTTTTATTCTAAATAAACAGTTAAAAAAGAAAATATTAATTTAAAAATTATTATTAACTAGAAATTTAAAATAATTAAAAGTTTCCGTACTTTTTTCCACCACTGTAACTAAGAGGTTAGTGTTATGGATTTCGGTCTGCTGATTACGGAGAAATAAAAATATTTGGGCAACAACCAGGGGGTCTATTTTTGAATATTTATGTAGCATGCTCGAATTTGGCAAATGTCGATCAACTTTCCCCAAACCGTATTTTTTACCGCTCAACATCATGTAGCCAATTTTCGCACGACAATTGTGAAGTGGGTCTATCTAGACCACTCTACATCACTCTACACTCTACATGCACTCCACTTCCAATTCGAAACAGTTCGAGCAAGTTCGAGATGTAGATGTCAATTGAGTCGTTTAATAATTATAGTCTTTAATGTCTTTAATTGTTAAAAATAAAAATGTATAGTATGAAAGAATTCTTTTTTGATATTATAGAACACACATTTAAATAAATATAATGTTTTTTTGTTCATTAGTTTTTTATTATTTATATACATTTTAACTTAAACTTAACTTCAATAAACAAACTATAACCGAATGAAACCAAGAATGTACCTAACTATTAACCTAAAATGTGATGTTTACTGCATTTTTTCTCTTGGCAAAACAGAAATAGCGACAGTGCCAAATCGTCAATCGACACTTTCATCGTTTCATGTGGAATGGTGTTCAAAAATAACACTTCCATGTTGCGCACTACATTTTTAGGTGACAATTCTGGCATTCTACATTGGTGGAGTGAAATTCAAAAATAAGGCCCCTGGTAGTTTGAAAGTTACAACCATTTTAGTAGTCCTAAATATGATAGAGAACCTCGTGTGAACAGAACGGCAAACTTGGGTTGCAAAACCAGTCGAAGTTGCGTCGCCAACCAGTTTCCTTTGGATTGCTTCGTGTGAATAGCGCCTTATCAATTTCTGTGCTACGATATTTATAAGAATTTTGGTTTCATTTCTTCGATGGTTTTTAGCAGAGCCGGATCTACACATTTTGTCACCCTGGGCAACATTCAAATTTGGCGCCCCCCTCCCCAGACACATAAAAAATTATTCTATAATAAATTATTACCAAACATATTTTTATTTATAAAAAATAAAACACCAAAGAATAAAGACTATTAAAAAATAATACTGTATACAGGGTGTCCAGAAATTAAGCGCCAAAACTTAAGGAGGCGATTCTAAATCTAATTTTAAGAAAAAAAATTTCTTATAAACTGCTTTTAATTAAAAAAATTGTCTTTTTTCGCGCCCCCCTTTGACTTTCACCCTGGGAAAGTGCTCCACTCGCTCCACCCTAGATCCGGCTCTGGTTTTTAGATACTAAGGGGAAAATAATTTGTGTATGACATTTATTTGAGTAATAAATATAATTCAGAATAACTCCAGGAGCTTTATTTAATTGAAGTCCCTCTTCATCGATTAAACATTAAAAGGTGCAACTAGAACCACAGTTCATCACCAGCTCGACAACTATGGAGAGGTAGGTCCACTACAGTTTTTTATACCCAGCGCATTTTTATTTACCATATAAATAATAATTGTTGATGTATATAAACTGTTCAAGATAGCTTTTTCAGATTTAGGGCTCAGGAGTTATTTTTGGAAAATTTTGAACTGTCAAATTAGATGAGTTTTTGATGTCGGTAATGACCTACTCTGTAGTTGTAGGTTGTAGCCTTCTTAAGATAGTGCCGCTGCCGAAATTTTTAAAAAAATTCCAGACACATTTACTTTTCACCCAAATGACCATATGTTTTGCATTATTTTCAGAAAATCAATTTTTACTTACAGTTTCCTCCATTTACTTACTCGTAGATCGTAGATCGTAGATGACTATAAACTTATAAATTTACAAACAATGTTTTGGTACCAAATAGCCAATTTGATTAGTTTTTACATAATGAAATAAAAATGGTGATTTTCAATTTTTTTTCTTAAAATTAGATTTAGAATCGCCTCCTTAAGTTTTGGCGCTTAATTTCTGGACACCCTGTATACAGTATTATTTTTTAATAGTCTTTATTCTTTGGTGTTTTATTTTTTATAAATAAAAATATGTTTGGTAATAATTTTTTTAATCACATGTCTAAATGATTGTAAGAGTCTACAAAATGATCTAAATGAGTTAAACAAATGGTGCAACACCAATAAACTACCTTTGAATTTGTCCAAATGTAAAACTATTACTTTTCATAGAATAAAACATCCCATAGTACAAAACTATTATATTGCTCAAGAAAAGTTAGAACATTTATCCGAAATTAAAGATCTTGGACTCATTTTGGACTATAAACTCTCATTTTCCCAACATATAATTTTAACAGTAAATAGGGCTTTGAAGATGTTAGGGTTCATTATAAGAATTGGTAAGGATCTGTCAGAAAAATCATTAATTTTGCTATATTTTTCTCTAGTGAGATCAGTTTTGGAATACCTTCCCACAGTGTGGAATCCATTTTATAATGATAAAATTAAATTGTTAGAAGGGGTTCAACGAAAATTTTTACACTTCATATTGTTCAAAAGAGGGATACCTAAAGATCATCACAATGTTGAAGAGATTATGCACCAATTAAATATTAGAACTCTTTATGATAGAAGATTTGAATTTGATCTTATGACTCTCCATAATATTATAAACGGAAATATAAATAGTTCATTCTTGGTTAGTAAAATTACATTTTCTGTTCCTCTTTCCAATATCATTAGGCGGAAACAACATACTTTTTTGGAGGAATTTTACAAGTCAAATTATCTTATTAACAGTCCAATATCTAGGTTGTTGAGGCTGGGAAACGTGGTATTGTCTAATGATTCATTACCTATTTTTAATTCGTTGGGTGCGCAGTTCAAAAGCATTTTAAAAAGAACCAATTTCGACAAGCTATACTAGGATATTATCTTTTTTTTAATAACTTTTGGCTTTCACTATTGTGTGTTTTACTCATAATTTTTGTAGCACAACATGTCTTTTATATCATAGTTACTTTAACTTTTAAGATTTATTGTAATTTTGTAAAATGATGATCGTTAATAAAGAGATTATTATTATTATTATTATTATTATTTTGAAAACTATAAATTGGAAATCAAATTTCTTTCCTGGTACAAGTTATAAGTTTTCCTTAATTTAACAGAGATAAGGATAACGTTGAGCCTTGAAAATCCAACAAGCTGTATAGACAAAAATTATAAAAACATGTCTTGAGACTTGAAAGCAATCATCCCGGTGCATTTTTAGACATTTGCTTGGGGACCCCTGGACTCGTTGTTTCTTAATATTTTTTCATTTTCTTTTTCCTATAGTAAAGTACATTCATCAATATTTCGGCCCAATACAGTCCCAAACTCACACGAATGATTTTTACTACCAAAATATTGAAAATTGAATGCAAATAATCAGTTTTTGCTATTTGTGATTCCTATGACGTCACGAAAGGAGGATTGGTCTTAAAATACCTAAACAAAATCGAAATAATTAAATATACAGGGTGTTTCTAAAATGGTGGTCACGGCTTCATTTGCTTATACTAGAAGTAAAAATAAGACAAAATGTCCATATAAACATTTGTCCAAAACTCATCAGTTGCTACCGAGATACAGGGTTTTGAAATTTCTTTTTATTTTCTCTGGATCGGCTAAATGAAAATTAATTAAATTTTAGGGGTGAGTACTTCTCATAGCTAGCCACTTTTGGCTAATATTTTTGTCTTAATTTTACAATCCAGTGGCGTAGAAACGGGTCAATGTGCCCCCTTTTTTGAATTTATTTGGTACGCCACTGCAAGATTTTACAGTTTTATTTAAATTTTTAAAAGCAAGTTCACTGGACCATAAAATTGAAAATTTCAGATATACCACTAATCCTTACCAAAATTTAATAGGTGTACTTTTTTTGTGGTAAATTGAATGAAGATTTTAAAATTTAAATAAAACTGTAAAATCTTGCAGTGGCCTACCAAATAAATTTAAAATAGAGGGCACGTTGACCCGTTTCTACGCCACTGGATTGTGAAATTAAGACAAAAATAGTAGCCAAAAGTGACTAGTTGTGAGTAGTGCTCACCCTTAAAATTTTATTAATTTTCTTTTAGTCGATCCAGAGAAAATAAATAAAAAGTAAAAATAAAAATAAATTTGAACACCCTGTATCTCGGTAACACTTGAGTTCTGGACAAATGTTTTTTATGGACTTTTTAAGTTATTTTACTTGTAGTATAAGCATAAGCACACGAAGTCGTGACCACCATTTTAGAAACACCTTGTATTATAGAAGTCATAGGTCATAGGACAAATAAGAAAATAAAAATAGTCGAACTGGTTATAACGATCGCCCACGAATATAACTGCATATTTATTTCAATTCAAAATTCAAAGTTTCTCGGTTATTAAGAGCCAAATCATGGTTATATCGAGTAAATATTTTTTCGGCGAATTTCATTGATTCTCTTATAATATGTTTTTCCATTTATGAAATTTATATTTCCACTTCCACCCATGGGATTCAATAGTGTTAGTGCCGATTGCACTACTTCCTCTTAAAATTTAAAATGCAATTAATCCTCGGGAGATATATTAACCTATTTTGCAAAATAAAAGCAACTAATAATGATATTTTGATTTTAATAAGTATAATGTCGTCGCGTCGTTTAAAATAATTGGGAGGGTAAAGTGGGTGGATGCCCCCGAAAAAACTTCATTTTGATATTTGGTTTGAATAACAAAAAAGGGGCGTTGGAAAATTGTTTTTTTATAAACTTTTTGGTTTTTAAATGTTTACATATTATATACCTATGTATGTTCGTATACAGGGTGTCCCGTTCGTGGTTCACGTCAAGATTAGAAAGTAGAGCAAATTTTATCAAGAAAAGTAGGGGTCTATCTTTTATGGTTTGAAAGTTACAAGGGTTTGAATTTGGCATCGCCCGTTTTTGCCAGAAATCAGTAAATGATCAATAGTTGCTTAATAATCAATTTTTATAAGCAAAAGTTAAATTTTGATGGCTTTTGAAACAGTTGTATTATTAAATAATAACAAAAATGAAGGAGCACCTCAATTGTAACTCACTATGCTTAGAATCAATTCTCATAGGAGTAAGTTTGGAAGGCTCTAGTGAGTGAATAAACAGAGTAAGGGTTTCAAAATTTTTCATAATTTCTAGAGAATTTAACGAATTTTTAGAAATTTAAAAAAAAACACGCCCTTAATAGGTCATCTTGAAGAAAATCTTCAAAAACTGCTAAAAAATAAACATTTTTTCTGGACTTTTTTTTTCTTTTCGATTTTTTTTTAATACTTGATAAACGATTTGTGTTTTATCATTGCTACCAATGGAAAGAGGATACTTTCAGCTTTAAAATTATATTTTTTTAAATCTTTTTATTAAGTTTTTAAGCAGCTATTGATCATTTGTCATTTACTGATTTCTGGCAAAAACGGGCGATGCCAAATTCATACCCCTGTAACTTTCAAACCATAAAAGATAGACCCCTACTTTTTTGGTTTTTTCGTGATAAAATTTGCTCTACTTTCTAACCTTGACGTTTGGTGAACCACGAACGGGACACCCTGTATACATGCGTAGTTTGGGAAGAATACATGTTTTAAATTCTATACAGGGTGATTCAGACCACCCGTGCCACCCATTTATCTCGAGAACGCGTTATCGCACATCACTAAAATAAAAAACTTAATTACCAAAGTGAACCTAAAGAATCCATTGGTGAACTTATTTTTTTCCGGAACAACCCGGAACTATCCGGAACCGGAGGTAACTTTGATTTTTTAAATGGTAACATAGGTTTGGTATGGTTTGATAGGTCTTTCAAAAACAAATAACTTTTACTAAAATATTTTTTTAATATTTTCCATAGTTTAGAATTTATTCGAAAAACAAAAAAAAATGTTAAAAAAAGTAAATAAAAATTATTGCATATTTTGAAGGATTTCATAAATTTATAAACTCTTTCTACAAATTCTAATGTTTTACCAACTTTAAACATCATACTTGTCCATATTTCAACGAAATTTTTCAAAATATGCAATAATTATTATTTACTTTTTTTTAACATTTTTTTTTGTTTTTCTAATTAATTCTAAAGTATAGAAAATATTAAAAAAATATTTTAATAAAAGTTGTTTATTTTGAAAAGACCTATCAAACCACATCAAACTTGACATATGTTGCAATTTAAAAAATCAAAGTGATATCCGGTTCCGGATAGTTCCGGGTTGTTTCGGAAAAATATAAGTATGGTTTGATAGGTCTTTTAAGAACAAACAACTTTTATAAAAATATTTTTTTTAATATTTTCCATAATTTAGAATTTATTCGAAAAACAAAAAAAATTGTTAATAAAGGTAAATACATAAAAATTATTGCATATTTTGAAAAATTTTATAAATTTATAAACTCTTTCTACAAATTCTAATATTTTACCACCTTTAATATCATACTTGTCCATATTTAAACAAAATTCGTTAAAATATGCAATAATTTTTATTTACTTTTTTTAACAATTTTTTTTTGTTTATCGAATAAATTCTAAACTATGGAAAATATTTAAAAAATATTTTAATGAAAGTTATTTGTTTTTGAAAGACCTATCAAACCATACCAAACTCGACCTATGTTGCCATTTAAAAAATCAAAGTTACCTCCGGTTCCGCATAGTTCCGGAAAAAAATAAGTTCACCAATGGATTCTTTAGGTTCACTTTGATATTAAATTTTTTTATTTCGGCCATGTACGATAACGCGTTCTCGAGATAAATGGGTGGCATGGGTGGTATGAATCATCCTGTATATTAAGATCTACGAATTCTTTTTCAAAATTTCGAGGAGCGTCGATTTTTGTCTCAAGGAGGCAAAATTTTATAATTTATATCTGCTTTATAGTTTATATCGGTCTAGGCTTCAGTGTCACGCGGTCAATAGGAAATACTGTTTTTGAGAAACTAAAAAAAAATTCTATACAAAAATATGTAAATATTTTTATATTAAAAATAGAAAAAATTTAATTCTATATCTAATCGATCTATAACATTGGTACACATTATTAGTATGCTTCATAATTATAGTTTGAATGTTTATTGCATTATTTTATTTCTTAATTTAAATTTCACCAATTCGTCAAACGAATTTTAAGGATTAAAAGGATGTCTAATTGAATTTAACACTGGTCGTAATATTTAATATTATGTCATTATAAATCATTTCAAAACGCGATAAGGAAATGCAAAATAAAATTAAGCCATTTAGGTAACAGTTTTAAAACAATGTGGTCATGCAATCATAAAAGTTTAAGCGGAAGCACATAGGTACTATTTCATAAATAACACGACATCTAATTATTTGTAACATGAGCAAATTAAACATTGCTTAAAGAAATTATCGATTTCCATACTTTTCGCTTTAATAGTAATATAGTTATATCCGACATCGATTTGCACTTTTCACGCAGTTAATTTTAAATTTATATAACGCACTTTTTGCTGTTATAAAAAGAGGTTGCACCAATAAAGCGTGTAAATTGCAAAAAAATCCTTTCTCTAATACAAGTATCGATTAGGTGAAATTTAAAAGCGATAAATGATTTAGTTTCAAATGCCGCGTTTCTTGGAAGACATGCACTTGTAGAAAATGCGCGCTGTAATTATCTTGTGCTTCTATCTTCTGTTAGAAACAGAAGGTTCAAATAATTTAGTGAATGTGCGACAAAAACGAACATTAGACCTAGTATTGAGAGGTGTCGCCGATGTTTTTGGTTACGATGTGTTAAAAAGACCACCGATAATACCTCCTGCCCCAGTAAGGACATCTACTTTTTTTCCACCCCCGCTACGACCTTTACCACCTGCGCCAAAATTCATTGACCAGTTAACTACAAAAAAACCAGCCACTCCACCTAAACCAGTGCCAGCGCAAAAGAAAACTCCAGCACCAAAACCTGCACAACCGCCTCCACCTCAACCAAAACCACGACCTTTACTTACCGAAAGAAAAACTTTAAATATATCCTTTAATTTTAATAAGAACTTGCAAACACAACCTACTCCAGTTGTAAGTACTAAACCAGTACAAATTACAACGACAGTAAAACCACTACCACCTTCACCTCCCCCAAATAAAAAACCACCTTCACCTCCCCCAAATAAAAAACCACCACAAAAATCTGGTAAAATAGATCAGTATTCTAATCATCCTGATTATGATGAAGACGTGAATGAAAATTACGACAAACAACAGTTTAAAGACGAGCATGATTTCAATTCTTCTAATCCTCCACGAAACAAAATATCCCACCCAGCAAAACCTTCAGGTAACATAGATCAATATCCAATATACCCCGATTACGGTAACCATGAATTGGATGAAAATAATCAGCAGCAACAATTTAATAATCTTTACGATTACAATAACAACTACGATGAAACTCCGGAGAAAAATAATTATGAAGCATCCAAAAATCGCTACAAAGAAGAATCAAACAACTTTTGGCAGCATTCACCATTTAATAACCAAGCAGGATATAAGTACTTAACCAATACACCAACAGAAGAAAATTTTGGGTACGGCGACCAACCAAGAAATCAATACACAAATTATGAAGCATTTTATAATGATAAACCTGCAATTAATTTTCAGAACAAATATGAAGAATATCAATTGGAACTAGATAATAATGAAAACAAGGAGGACGTTATAGTAAACGAATCAAAAAACAATCCAAAAAAAGATTCGAGCACGAGCAAGAAAAAAATTATGAAACCTCCAAGGAAATCAAAAAAAATACACATTACTAATAAGGTTAAAAATGTTGAACCATTATTATCTGGATTTGTACCAGCTCCATTACATGCATTACAGGAGAGACGTAAAGATAATCCATGGCCAGCGCCGTTTGACTCCGAAGAATCTTCTTCAAAACAAAGGAAGGTGATCCGTAAAAATGAATTTGCGTATGTTCCTGAGCACTATAAAATTGATGCCCCGTATGAAGTACCAGAACCTACAACTTTGAATTATAAAGAGTTCGAAAAATTATCCAGTTATGATGATTTGGATAAAGGTTTATCAAAAAAAGCAAATGTTGTTACGAATGAGTATGGGAAAAAAATTAGTCTCATCAAAATTAATAAAGATAGTGTTAAGTTGTATTAGTTTTTGTAGAATAAGTAATTAAGTTTTTATTGTTTTAATGTTGTTAAATATAAAATTGTTTTATGATATTATTGTTTTTCTTCTTCAAAATAAAGAAAATACAGATAGTTTTGGTTAGATTTGATTAAAAAAGGTAAGTAATGATGTATAATGTGTTCTAACATTTTATATTTTATTTTGATCATTTTCATCACATAATAGTTATTTATCTCATAAAGATCGTAACGTCAATCATTATGGTTCAAGTCGTGAATATTTGCTGCTAACAAGACGTGAACCATAACACAGGCCAACGATGAAAAAACTTCTACAATAACTTAGGTGTTTCCTATATAATTTGGTGTGCTGATTCCGATAAAAATAAAAAAAAAAGTTGTATCACCCACCAAATTCTCACATTTTAATATTAAATAAAAATAAATGTTATTAGCCACAATGTATAACAAATATTTTTTTCTATGACTATTGTATGATGGGTACTTTTACGAACGCGTTTCTAGACAAGCAATGACAGCTATTACTCACACCCGTGAGTTTAGGTTACCGGTAACAGAATTCCATGGGCTACCCGTGGATCTCTGTTACCAAATTCAAACAACTTATGAAATAAAGTTGTTAATGATGGGGGTTTGAACCCGTAACCTCTGAATCTACAGTCAACGTAACTCAGGCCTGTTACGAGATTCGCCTACCCGCTCATGTCGAAAATTCGGCCTGCGTCATTAATGGCTATCATTACTTGCTCGTTGAATAATATACTATTAACCGTTTAAATATTTTTAAGTTGGCAATATATTCTAGTGTTATAAGGTTGGCAATAAAATCAAATGTGATCAGGTTGGTAGTTCTGATAAATTACACAGTTGTTTGTTTTCTTCCAATTAATGTAACTTTACATTACATTGTTTAATCTATGTGCTTTTTATTCACAGTTTAATATGGATAAGCGTGGTTGGAAAAATTCTCATAACGCTTTTTGCTATGCAGGGTGATTCACATTTATGTTAAAATCTCTCGGGTGGTGCGCACTATAAAACCGATTTAAGCACTTTCACGTCGCTCCCTTAAGCGGGGCGCGTTAACTCCCAAATTTCTTAAAGAACAAGAGGGGTTGAGTAATATATCATTTGAAAGCTGCTTATAATTGGAATTCAACGGTATAACTTAAATTAAAATTGATCGATTCGTTTTAAAGAAAAAAAAAAGAAAAACCTATTGTAATACCCAAATTTTAAAAAATACACAGTCTGCAATAAATGTTCTTTTTAGTTATAAAATAATTCTATTTTTAAATAAACAATGAAAGTAAATGTTCGAAATGTTTTCCAGAATTTTCTAAACAGACATACATTTTCACAAAGAAATTTATTTATGGCCATTTTGCGATTAAATTAAATTGTTCATGAAAACCAAATAGGACAACTTAGCTTCATTATTTTTATTCAGTATTTAATGATTTGCTAATTAGAAAAATATTTTTTGATGGCAAGAGTTAATTTAACATGTTTTTAATTTATTTATTCCAATGAGTTTTTAATTTAATTTATACCGTTGAATTCCAATTATAATCAGCTTTCAAATGAAATATTACTCAACACTCAACCCCTCTTGTCCTTTAAGAAATTTGGGGGTTAACGCCCCACGCTCAAAGGAGCGACGTAAATCGGTCAAAACGTGTTCATTTCATTTTTGAAAAAAAATAGTTATCAGATAATTGACATTTGAAGTTTTCAATGAGACACCCAGTAGAATAAATTCTGAATGTAACATAAAATAAATTTGTAGATAAAAACAAAATACGGTGAATTCAAATAAGATTGAAACCATTGACATTACAAGGTACAAAAGTTTCCCACAGTTGGCTACACTGAAATGAATGCGTTCTGCTCCGGTGAAAAAACCATCGCGAATATTTTAACTGCACTAATGTTCATTGATTGAGATTGGGACTTTATATTTTGGTCGAAATAGCCGGTTGATGGTCCGATTATTCGATGAACTAATTAAGAGGAATCCACAGTACTCGGTTATTCGGGGATACCCTATATAATTATGGATTTAGAATGTTTTTTGAAAATTGAATAGTAAAAAGCAATATTATATTATAATGTTGAGTGGTTACAACATACAACACTTTATTATTATTTTCTAAATAATAAAAACAAAGATAAAAAGAAAATTTGACTAAATTGTTCTTTTTTTAAGTACAGGGTGTCCCACTTTGTTTTCCAGCAATTTTTAGATAGTAAATAGTAAATGTCATTCTGAACAAAAATTTTCCTATGAACTATTATGTTTTTTCGATTTCTTAAAAAGTTACAGCATTTTTAAAATTGATAATTTTTCATGATTTTTGTAGAACACCCTGTATAATATTCTTTCTTATTATATTTTTTATTTAAATCAATTATTATTTGAATTTTTTCTTTGCCAAATTGGTTTTTTGAACATTATTGGCTGTATTTAAAATAAGTGAACGACGAGAGGTTAAATTTCCCTCGGTATTTAGCATCTCATTCTTATAAGCTTAAAGATATACAAAATCCAAAGAATACTTGATTTAAATAAAAAAATTAAAATTAAATGAAATATATACAGGGTGTCCCACAAAAATCATTAAATTTTTGAAATTGTAAAATTGCTGTAACTTTTTAAGGAGTCGAAAAAACATAATAGTTCATAGGAAAATTTTTATTCAGAATGACATTTACTATCTAAAAAAATTTTTTGCTGAAAAAAAAAGTGGGACACCCTGTATATATTGCTTTCCTCGGTAACAACACTCTAAACTTGGAATCGTTGGTAATTAATATTTTTAATAAAGAATAAAATATTGACTAAACTATTCATATGTGACGAAAATTTTTTCTGGTTGCTGCAATATAAATTATAAATAAAATAAAATAAATAAATAAATAAATAGCCTTTATTACCCAACAGCTTATTACAGCCTATTACAAGGTAACTTATAATATAACAAATAAAAAGAAAAAGAGAAAGAGAAATATATAAATATGCTTTGAAAGCAAAAGTAAATATAAATATATATATAACATGTAATAAATATATAGATAACATAACATAAGGTAAAAAGCAACACATAACATTACAAAGCATAGATTGAAACAATAGGAACAACGCAGCTATAGTGCCTCTATAACAGAAGCTTTGAAAGAATCAATACTACTATCAAAAATATTGACAAACTTTTGTAACTCATGAAAATTATGATACAATTGCATAAGAGGTGAATTAATAAAGTGATTTGTACTAGGTGCATTGTAGTAAAAAGTACAACTAGATCTACCAGATAGTCGTGGTACGTTTAAGTGCAAAAGTGACAAAATATGTGAATCATTAATATAGCCATTGATTACCTTATGTAAAAAACACGCAGACGCACATTTATGAAGACATTCAACAGTTTTGAATTCAAATTCATGCAATAACATATCATAAGTAATCACTCTGCGATCGGGATAAGTTAAATGCTTACGAAAATATAACAATCTTAAGAATTTCCTATGCAACTTTTCAAGCATTTCCTTATATTTCTTATAATAAGGCGACCATATGACTGAGCAGTATAGCATTCTACCATTAATATAGGAATTATACAATATAATAAGTGTACTTAAGTTTAATTCCTTAGAATTGCGAATAATAAATCCAAGACACTTGTAACAATTATTAACTAATTCATGAATATGAGAATTGAAGGTCAACTTTCCATCAAAATGAACACCAAGGTCTTTCAATACACTGACTCTGTTTAAGCACGCACCATTGATTACATAATTAAACTCAAATTTATTGACTTTACGAGTATATGACACCACACTACACTTTTTAACATTCAAATCTAAACCATTTGTAGAGCACCATGTAAGCAACGAATCAAGATCCTCCTGAAGGCGAAGGCAGTCCCATATCGACTCAATTATACTATAGATCTTTACGTCGTCAGCATACAACAACATTAAACATTTTATAAGGACTGGTAAATCATTTATGAATAACACGAACAGGAGTGGTCCCAAGTTGGAGCCCTGAGGAACACCACTGGTAGAGATGTAAGGATTTGACGAGTAACCCCTGTATATGACTGACTGCACTCTATCACACAAATATGATGAAAGGACCTTGATGACATTACCCGGAATATTGAACTGTTGTAATTTGTTAATTAAGATATGATGTGGCATACGATCGAATGCTTTAGAAATGTCTGTGTAAATGACATCAACTTGTTTGTTTTCATCCATACATTGCGACACAAATTGGGTTAAGTTAAACAAATTACTTGCAGTAGAACGCTTCTTAATGAAACCATGTTGAAGATCGGAGATCTCATTCTGAACTTTACAATAAATTTCATCCGCTAATAACATTTCAAAGATTTTTGATAGATTACTTAAGATTGATATAGGCCGATAATTTGCAATATCGTTTTTATTGCCAGATTTGAAGACAGGAATAATCTTCACCTCCTTCCACTTACATGGGAAAATTCCAGCTCTGAGAATCAAATTAAATAAATACGTCAATGGTTTAGATAGTACTGATGCACAATCCTTTAAAACAAGGGACGGAATCAAGTCGATCCCAGATAGTAGAGTTCCTTTCAGCTTCTTCATAGTCTTACATACCTCGTCTTCACAAAAATATAGGTCACCAATGTGATCCCTTGAAGGAAGAAAGCTACTCGCTATGCCGGTTGGAGAAAACGCATTACTAAAATGGCCAGCAAACGCATTAACAATCCTTTCAGGCTCATCTACTGATTCACCACCTAAACACATAACTCCAGGAATTCTAGATGTATTCTTAAGTGAGGTCACAAAGGACCAGAATTTACTCGGATCATTTTTAATGTTATCTTCAGCCTGATGAATGAAATTTTCTCTTGCGCGCTTAATGTCTAACTTTAGAGACTTTCTAATATTTGAGAAGTGAAGCTTATCATCTCGTGACTTAGTACGAAGGTATAGTTTCCTAAGCCTAACCTTAGACTTAAGTTTAAGTATAATATCCTTATCGAACCACAGGGGATACTGATCATTATTACTTCGCACGGACGGGTATTTTGGGACACATTGATCAAATATGCAGTATATCTGTTTGTAAAAAGTTTCACATGCCAAATTCACTTCAGTTTGCTTATATAGATTATCCCAATTCAGTTCACACATACCATGATACAAATTTATGAAGTTTGCTTTTTTAAAATTAAAACCATTATCTCCAGACCCATTGAAATTAGTTTTAATTTCCTCCAAAATCGTAAGCCTGACACCGAGAGTTGGATGATATCCATCCTCAGCAACTAGACTATCAGTTTCCCTCACAGTATCACACCTAAGTCCCTTCGTAGAGATTACGAGGTCGAGAATCCTGCCAGTGTTATTGTTGACTTTATTGTGTTGTACTAGGTCCCCATAATTCAAGAAATTGCACAAGCATTGCAGTTTATCATCAACAGCTTCTCCATGTAAACTGCCTTTGTAGTGTGGTAAATTAAAATCACCAAGTATAATAAAATTTGCCGAGATACCAAATAAGGTTGATTCAATTGTCTCAAATAGGTCAGCGTAATGATCACTCTTTAAGGCAGGTGGTATGTAACAGCATGCTACATACAAAAAATTTGTCTTCAACGAGATTTTAATAACTATTATTATGTAATGTAATGTATGTAATAGGCAAAAAAGTAAGGATTTTGTGGTTAAAATGAAATGGCTAAGAATGAATCTGCGTGTGCTGTACAAACATTTTATTTTTTCTTAAAATGTGTTCCAGCATGGCCGATTTGAACATTTATCTTCAACCATTTCAGCGGGATAACTTATGTGATTCTACATCTACCATCTACCTAATATACTTAAGACCAACGACAAGGATGCAATGTACTTAATATATTTTTTACTTAGGAATGTTTTTCTATTTTTGCAGAGTAGAAAATCTATTGGAATTCAAGTGAACATAGAAGAAGAAATAAGTGAAGGAGAAACCTACCAACAAAAGTAAGTTGTAAAGTTTATTACTCATTAATTATAGGGCTGCATGCCGATTGCGCGAAATTAAGCCCCACTTGCAAGGACCAAGGACCATAAAAATATCATAAATCCCTATGTCGTTTTAATTTTAATTATAAAATAATTATTATTTTTACACACTTGCAGTAATTCCTAAAAATATGGAAAATATTTTAATTTGTTTTAGGTTGTCTGAAGTATTCGACAAGCTCAAGGGAGAATTAATAAATCTACATGTACAAGTTCAAAATCAAAACATAGAATTATAAACTGAAAATTTGTAGATTTATTTTTTCAGTACATAATATGTAAAATGTACATATAAATACATTTATGCAAACTACAAAACTGCCAGAAGTGCATCACAAATATATCGACAATCCAATGCCAAAAACCAGAAATTGGCAAAATTAATTAATCCCTATCTAAACTATCAAAAATATATTTGAATCTAGTTTTGCCATTGAACTCTCGATATATTGTTTATTGTTATTGTTATTTGTTATACAGATTTTAATTTAAATAAAAGTACACAATATCTAAAATTTTATTTATTTAAATCAACCACCCAGTAACAGGTAAAAAATCGGGGTACAAAACTGATCTTGTAATATTTTTAATATACAGGGTGTAGCGTTCGTGGTTCAGCAAACGTCAGGGTTAGAAACTTTAGCATATTTAATGGACAAAACACAAGTAGAGGACCCCTCTTTTTATTTTTGGAAGTATGTCGTTTTGAATTTAAAGTCACATTTTTTTTTCAAAAGTAAGTGACTAAAAATAATCTATCCAATGTGCTTGAGATTAAAAAAAAATACACTAGAAATCTAAAACCATCTTCTTTCAATTACCATAATAATAATACAAAAATTGTTGCTAAAATTTTGAAAAAAAAAATCCAAGAACTTTTATTTTTATGAAAAAAACGTGCTTATCACTAAAAAAATTATAATGTTAGGACTATGCAAACATGCAAGACGCCATCAATATAGTTTTAACACCAAAAGATGTCATTTTTAAGACCTGCCCATTGCGATTTTCTAAGAAACAAAAAATTTAAATCTGTTTCCAAACTTTAGCACCGCCCGCGCCCTGTATAAATAATTCCTTGGAATATGTTTGCAAACAAAAACAAATTTGTCATTTCTATTACTACTAGAAAGTGGTTAAAAACATAATTTGAACTTTTATTTTTTGAAACTATGGTTTTAACTCTTTCCTACTAAGTAGCATCAAAAAAAATATGTTATCACTTTTAGTATTTTTTCTTAATGTTTAAGACAGTTAAAAGCGAGTGTTCAATTTCGGAAATTTGGGTTTGATTATGGTTTCTAAAAAGCTAACGAAAAACAAAGAGTTTAGAGGGTGCCTAGTTTACCATACTAATGGTTCGAAATATTTAAATTCTTTAAAATGGTGTGTGGGTTATTGTTACTTATTTCTTATCTCTGCACCTCTGCTGAGACAACGTTCCAATACCATAACTGGTACTCGTAATTTAAAAAAAAATAGGTAAGGTTAGTATTATTATATTCAAAAGTATAAGTGCATTTAATTTAAATTTATGTTACTTTTAAACTTAAAAGAAAAATGGATTGGCTTTTGTTAGAACTTTTTAAAGAATTGCTGTTCGATAACAACGCGTTTTACAAAAAATGATTTCTACAAAAGTCTACTCATATTAAACGTAGAATCCAAAAATATAGAGGCGAAAGTTAGGTGCCGTATCACTAATAAAACGAACACCCAGTATATTAAAAATATGTTTAAATGGTAGCTCGTTTAAATTAAATAAACTTTTGTTTAAATTTTTTTTAAATTCAATATGGTTTAAAAAATATTTAGGTGTTTCCCGAGGTGTTTCCATTTTTTTGGCGGACCCTGTAGGGGTTGTAATCGACGGTTTCCTTGGTTACTTTACAAATATTTCCAGTAAGGGCTTACAGATTTGCTCAGAATTGCACCATTAATCTGCTTGCATGAATCATGAAGAAATTGAAATGAATCTTTGCTTTTGCCTTGAAATTTTCAAAAAAAAAATATTTAAAGAAGCATGATTAGACTCAATCTTGTTCATTGATGCGGTAAATTGTGGATCTTTACCTTTACAAATTGCTTAAACACATTAGGCTTAAGAATTCCTAAGCCTAAGGTGACCAGACGTCCCGCTTTTGGCGGGGCAGTGGACAGTCCCAATTTTGGCGGGGTAGTCCCGATTGTTCATCATTTATCCCGCGTCCCGCGGAATTTTTAAAAAAGTTCCGCTATTTGTCTTGAAATTTTTTTTATTTTTTTTATACAAAATTTTGTTTTTGTATCTTATAATTAATTCTTTATTTCTTGATGATAATATGTTGTTTTTAACAATTATATTTTTGGTTTAAATTAAATTTTATGAAAATGAACTAGCTTATTTTTCGAAAAGTACCTTACCTAAGCCCCAACATGATATGGAACGGTGGAAATATGATTTTTTTTTATCGCAACCAAAGGTTCGTTAATACTTTATGTGTTTTCTGTTAACTCACTGGATCTTTTTTGTTGTCCCAAAGATATCAAGAACTAGAATATTTTATTTTTATATGTCCACTTTTAGATTATAACTAAAATCAATTAGCCTGAAGCACAAAAACTATTCAAAATCTATTAGGTTGTTCGGAAAGTCATTTCGTTTTTTCCCAACAGAGGACTTAATTGTATTTTTCCACACCCAGCTTCACACTTAAGCCGCATTGTCATTATATATTGTTACACCTGATATAGCAAGACTTTATTGTGAAAAATTTTGTTTGATTCTTCACAATAGTTTTTGTTTGGAGCCCTGTCAAATGTGGAAAGTCTAAAGCGGCATTTTCGGCATATTTTACTTTTTTACTAAAGAAAAGGTAAAAATGCTGTTCAAGCAAGAAAAAAATGATTGGATGTGTATGGAGAAGATGTACTGACAGAACGCTAGTGCAATTTTGATGTTGAAGATGCACCACGTTCTGTAAGGCCTGTTGAAGCTGATGAAGATAAAATAAAGACATTGATTGATGCAAACCGTCTATTAACAACTTATGAGATCCCTGACAGTTTAAATTTATCGAATTCAACAAATTCAACAAAGAAATTTGTTCCTCGTATAAATTTGGTAACTCGGAAAAAGCTTCGATGGGATGTACAACCACATCTACCATATTCTCCAGATCTGGCACCTTCGGATTATTACTTGTTTCGGTCTATGCAAAATTTTTTAGAAGACCAAACCTTTACTTCAAACGAGGACGTGATAAATCACTTGGATCAATTTTTTTCCAGTAAAGTTCAGAAGTTTTATGAGCGTGGAATCATGCTACTACCAGAAAGATGGCAACAGGTATTGGACCAAAATGGACAATATACAGGGTGTCCTGTAACTACACCGACAACGCTTAACTGGTGATAGTAGACCTGAAAATAAGTCGATTTGACCCTATTTATCTATATCAAAAAATGCACCCCAAAGAAGTTATAAGCTTCTGAAATTCATTTAAAAAAAATATTTTTTCTAATTGCTGCCAAAGTAACAAAAATGTTATGATGTAATTTTGTATGCATGCATTTTTATGAAAATTGGCTCGTTTGGTAAAAATTTTACCAATCCTCGTTTACCGGAAACGGTCTTAAATGGTACGAAAAGAGATAAAACAGTTAAAAACTTTTTTGGTATTTAAAATTTTAGTTTAAAATTTATTGCCTTATGTAGAGAAATTCAAGAGAAAAATTTTTTGTCCCTTATAAATTTTGTGTAGGATGTGCTATTTTCGAATAAAATTAAAAATAATGATTTATAGAATAATATATAAGAAAATCATTATTTATTTATTATCATTATTTATATTATTATAAGCCTATTTATAATTATATATTTATTATTTGCTGATAACATGTTCACTGTTCAATGAAATAAATTAAACAATAATATAAAAAAATAATATAACGATTTTAAATAGATTGAAGTTCTTTTCACTTTGAGTTCAATTTGGCAATTGATTAAATTTATAAAATGCATTATTTAAAGTACTAAAATTTCCACTATTAGACATAAATAATTTTGTATGTATTTGATTACAAGAACGTGTAGAATGGTTATGAACAGAATTATTCAAAACTATGGAACTGTTTGACTTTTGAATATTATTTTTAATTTTGAAAACTAATTTTAACTGTTCAAAAATTTTTAAATGATCAATATTATTTAATTTTAAGTCCAAATATAAATTATCTGTTGGATAAAATATATCAATTCCAAATAACGATTTTATGCATTTATTTTGCGCACGTTAAATTTTATTTAAAACATTTTTGTTGGTGCATCCCCATGTTGTAATTAAATATCGAATCTGAGATTCAATAAATGAATAATATACTAAAAATTTTGTCCTAAGATCCAATTCATTATCACATCTTCGTAATACACCAATTAAAGGAATAATTTTATTTTCTATTTCACAAACATGCTTCTTCCATTTTAATGTTTCATCAACCCATAGTCCTAAATATTTTGAAGATTTTTTCCATTTATCATTAATTTTAAATTTATACACTTTTTGTTAATATGATTAAAGCTCATATAAACTGTTTTTTTTTCATTTAGTTTTAGGTTATTATTATTACACCAATCATGTATAATTTTTAAATCTTGATTAACTTTTAATTCAATTTCATCTATATTATTTGAATAAAATATTAATGCTATATCATCAGCATATGAATATGTACAATTTAAATCAAGGTTCATAATGTCTTAAACATATAAATTATATAAAATAGGTCCAAGTACTGACCCTTGAGGTAAACATATTTTAATTTTTCTTTGGGGGCTTTTAAAATTTCCAAGAAGAACATATTGATATCGATTAGTTAAGTAACTTTTAAATAGTTCAAGTGCAACTCCTCGTATACCAAGTTTTTCAAGTTTATAAAATAAAAATTCATGGTTAACACTATCAAAAGCACTACTAGTAAAATCAATAAAAATCGACGTTGCATATTTTCCTTTATCAACATTCAACAAAAGTTCTTCAGTTAAGTCTGTCACTGCCGATTGAGTATTACTATTATTTTGATATCCATATTGATGAAAATCAAACCCAATTGTATTTTCAATAAAGTTGACAAGTCTTCTATTAATCATTTTTTCTAGAATTTTGTTAAA
Organism: Stenus bimaculatus; assembly: GCA_963971135.1. Taxonomy (NCBI): domain Eukaryota; kingdom Metazoa; phylum Arthropoda; class Insecta; order Coleoptera; family Staphylinidae; genus Stenus; species Stenus bimaculatus. The sequence continues at coordinate 62,455,079 of OZ020180.1, read as the reverse complement.
TGTTGAAAGAACTGAAATTGGCCTATAGTTATTAGGATGTTTTTTAATTCCTTTTTTTATATATTGGAATTACTTTGGCAATTTTAAGAATATCAGGATACTTTCCATTCAATAATATAGTATTTATAATTCTCGCTAAAATAGAACTTAATTCAGGCTATAAACATTTAATATCTATTGTTGTTCTATTATCATAGCCAGGTGAACATTTATTAGATAAACCACAAATAATATTTCTAATTTCTTCAGTATCAGTTGGTAACATAAACATAGTTTCATTATTGTTTTCTAATTTTAAATCATTTACATTACCCATTGTATAATTAATTGTAGAAATCATTAAGTATTGTAGCTACTTCTTCTTGATTTTCGATTTGATTTTCATTAACATTTAATATTATTTGTTTTTTTTTTAATTTTAGATTTTTTTAAACTTGATTTAAAATACTATACATATGTAGCTCTTAAATTTTTATAACTATCTTGAAGTTTTTCATGATAATAGTTTTTCTTAGTTTGTTTAATTACATTATTTACCACATTTTAAAAAAATTTAAATTCTTTCTTTGCATCTCGATTATCAATAGTTCTTTTCATAAATATATACTTCTACCTTCTACTCTTTTTCTTTTATCATTTGAAGAACTTCATTATATATCCATTCTTTATTATTTGGTTTGACTTTTTTTATGTAAGTGCATTTTGATTTTGCATTTTGAATAATATTTGTTAATTCATTAAATGAATTAATTTCACGATTTTTTATAACAGATTTTACCATTGTAGTATATTTTACTTCATTCAAAATTATTTTCTCTTTTGTTTTCCTTGTATAATTTTAAATTTTCCTTTATAAAACCATAATTTTTATTAATTTATTATCTGAAAGGTAAGTGTTTTCTAAATTCATTTTAATATAATATAAAAGAATTATATTGTTTACATGTATACACTTCTTTACTTTCAAAATTTAAACCATTTTTGAGGTATACAGAAACTCCTCCACCTCTATACTTTCTCTATTCATGAATGAATGACATTAACATTTTCAATATTGTAATAATTAATTACTTTTTAAAATTTAACCATGTTTCTGTTAAAATAAGAATATCAGTTTTCTCATATTTATTTATTATCCATTGTAATTATTCACTATCTGTATCTTTAAGGTTTATAAAAGTTGATCAATGTCTTCTTTTTGTCTAATTCGTATTTTATTTGTAGTTTCATCCTTTTTTACATAAACTTTGCTACTTCTGCACCAAATAAATTTATATCCTTTAGTTTTTAGATTTTTTGCATGCTTGAAAAGAATTTGTGCTTCTTTTATCATATCATCATTAATATAAATTTTATTTATATACTTTTCAAAAGTAGTTTTTCTCACTTTTTTTCTATATCTCCATAAAAGAATATTTTCTATCTAGTTCTTTAAATTTTACCAATATAGGGCTAAAAAATTTCATTTTGTTCGGCTGTGTAAAACATATTTTAATTTATTTACTATATAGTTTGAAAGGGAATGATGTCCTTTTTATTTATAAATAATAAAGTGAATCTTGTTCTTTTTCTCCAGAGGGAGGCGTTCAGGTTTGTCACACCGGGCTTCGGGCGCGCACTCTGACGTCATTTATTTACATCTCGTAGTGTGTCACACGAGCGTTGGTATTTATGAACGGCTTTGGGCGTCCACAGTGTGTCAACAAAACACAAACGTCAAATGACAGAATAATTAAACAATAATAAACCTTCTAATCTAATACAATTTTACGCAAATAAATTGGATTCCTATCCCAAATTATTTTATTCGTATTTATATTGATCTTAAAATAAATGTAATTAAAGTATTATTGAGATTGATAGTACGACTTGTTGTAATCATCCTCATTTAAAGACAAATTAAATGAAATTAAATTGGCCACTAAAATTTTTAACTCAAATCGTTTTTGAATAGAAATCGTGATAGGATATTTATATTTAATATGATAAAAATATTTTGTAGGAAGGTTTGATGCCTTCGTGAACCTATGTAATATGAAATCAAAATAATAACCTAACCCAAATCAACAATAAACAAAAGTTTGTTTTGGTTTTTGGTAGATTTTATCGATAATGCGCATGCGGGACGACTTCTCGCCGTCTCGAGAGCGCGGCGACTTGAGGGTGTTACAAGTAAATAAGGCTTATATACTTATAATGCGCATGTTCGAAACTGGAGGACGGAGTGACTTGGTGCGTCGCCCGTCGCAAATCTGAACGACTTGGGGCTGACGCACCGGGCGCGCCCTGGCGATTTCTGAACGACTTCGGGCGCGCGCTGGCATAACTCTCACACGCCGGGTGACAAACCTGAACGCCTCCCAGGGTTTCGGGACATCTTTCCACATGGAGCAACAACGATGTACATGTGGTTGCCTTAGTTTTATTGCTTTTTAGTTTTTAGAATAGATGTCGCACTCGAGTGCGGGATTGCGATAAGTTTCGATTCGACCTTTTCAAAGAATACGGTTCGACACAGGACATAGTTCAATTTAAGTTTTTTAAATCCGTATTTCAATGTTGAATGCTCAATAACATTGGATTAGCAACTTCTGTTTTAGTCATTAAATGTCCTTGAAATTACTAATTAAATTTATAAATGAATATGATTTAATTAAATATGAGCAATGGAAATAACGAATAACCAAAAAGATTTAAACTAACCTGGGGGTATATGATTTTATTTTAAATGGAGATTTAATCTAAAAAAATCTCAATGGAAATCGTTGGTGGATTTGATATGAAAATTAAACGATTTGTTTTATGGTTTTTTGGTTTGTCGGTACTAGTCATAATATGGAAATTAAGTGTTATCGAAACAGGTAAAACAAAAGAAATTTTGTTTAAAAACTCAATAATGTTTATCCACTTTTATCGTAGATGTGGAGAAGTTACAATACTTAAAACAAATGCTATATCTCAATAAAGAACAGCTGCAATTATCACATCACCAATTACTTTTAGTCGAGCATTTATATCAAACCAAACTAGGAAAAGGTTCGCCGACCATTTATGCAGTTACTCCGACTTATGCAAGATATGTACAAAAGGCTGAACTTACAAGAATCTCACAAACATTAGCACTTGTTCCAAATATACATTGGATAGTTATCGAAGATGCCGAAGAAGCTACAGATTTAGTAATGCGTTTATTGAATAGTTCAAATGTTATGTACACACATTTAACAGCAAAAACACCACCGTTTGAAAAACTGCAAGACAAGGTTTGATTATTTACTTAACAAAATACAATTAAAGTAGCAGAATATTTATCATATACAGGGTGTCCCACTTTTTTTTCAGCAAAAATTTCCACTAGGGAGGTCCCAACAACATACTGGAGAACTTTTTTTTTCGAGCAAAAATTTTTTTTAAATAGTAAATGTCATTTTAAACAAAAATTTTCCTATGAACTATTGGGAATTTCGACTTGGGATACGCCCTCTGGGAGTTATTTGCTGAAGCTAGAAAAGGTCTACCTTGACATAACCTGTTTTTGTAAAATTTATTTCCGTGCAGTTATAAATCAGTTTCCTTGGGTTTATTATTTAGTAATTTAATATAGTTATTAAAATAATAATATTTTTTACAGGCTGTAATTTATTACTTACCCCAAAATAATGTATTTATGCAATTATGCAAGTAAGAAATAACACACACTGGTCAATAAAAGATAAACAAAATTTTTAAACACAAAAAACTTGATCTAAACACAGGCGCAGTTACTAAAACCAATAAATATTAAATCGGCGCATAAATCTTTTATTACTTTTTCCTCCATGTTTTTTTCAAATTTACGTCAAAATAGCGCCATCTATCCGTAGTCGAAATTCTCAATATGGTTTTTCAACTCCTTAAAAAGTTGCAGCAATTTTAAAATGTCAAAATATTAATGATTTTTTCGGACACTCTGTATACTTTTTATTTTATTTTGCATTTTCTCATTTAAAACAAGTATGCTTTGGATTTTGTCTTTACCTTTAAGAGCAATTTCCTAAACGGAAAATATAGTTCTCCAGTCATAAAACCTAGTACGAACGACATTTTTGTATAATTTTTTTTGTAGATGATTTAGAAGTCATTTCTTTAATTTTTGCCAGAAGGAAAAAAAATTAAAGAATGTACAAAAAAAAATATAATGATTTAAAAGTACCTTAACTTTGAACCCCTCTAATTAATTTTATGCTAGGTTGCAGAAGGTAACTTTTACTGGCAGGATGTAGCCTAATCAATTTAGATTATAAATAAATCAGAAAAAAATTGAAAATCTAACGAGGGAAACTTGAGTTATGACTGCAGAACTAATACTCGATTTCATGATTTTTCACAATTTTTTCTCCCAAACTCACGCGCCCTCTAGGGATTCGCATTAATTATCAGTTATTTAGTCATAATTTGCAAAGAAGCTCCAGAAAGGTGGGATGGATTTTCTATTCCTTGTTATTATCTCTAACGAAAAATTTATCGCGGGTGTCTAGGAAGATGCTCTTAAGCCAATCAGATAGATTCATTTTATCGAGTTCAAAAAAAACAACCAATAATGTTCAAAAAAGCAAATTGGTGAAGACAAAATCCAAACCTTAATTGATTTAAATAAAAAATTGAGGCTATTTCTTTTGGGAGTAGTAAGTGAATTTGTCATACTATTCATTTTCGCTTGAAGTGGTAAGTGATCGTGGTATGTCAAATCACTAACCATACTCTGTGTATATTAAGTGGGAATGGTATGTGAGATGATGTCAGATTACTTACTACTCACTTACTACCATACTACAATTTACTAAATATTATGCTCAAAAGAAATAGCCTCGATAACACTGGCCTACAAAAAAAATTTTTTTCTGCGGCATTAACTTTTTTAGTAAATTTAGATACCTTAATATAATTGATTACTTGGGGTGTAGTTAGTTTGTTTGAATTCACTCTAGTTCTCACGATAAACCGTACTATCCAAAATAATAAATTTTTAGTAATTTATTCTTCTTTAAGTAATTTATTGTGAGTTTATTATAACAAATATTTCTATTGTTGTCAGAGATTTTACGTATAGCATCTGGTTTATCAATATTGGTTGCTAAACCATCAGTTGGTTTATTTATATATGGGTGTTTTTATATCATAAAAGTATGAGTTTTTCACGCAAGTCTTGTGCTAACGATCCTAACAGTTTTTGCTACATATGTGGTAAATTTTGTCTACAAAAACAAAGAAAATGTATAACTGATTTTGTAAAACAAGTTTACGAAGCATATTTTGCAAAACAACTTGGACAACAAGATAAATATTGGGTGCCACATAAAGTTTGTAGAACTTGTGTGGAATCACTTCGATACTGGAGCCAAGGAGGACGAAAAGGCCTTCCATTTGGAAAACCGATGATTTGGTGTGAACCAACAAATGATTTCAACAAATGGTTCACCAAACCTCAGGGTTAAAAACTAGCGTAAATTTAATCAAGAGAAAACAAATAAAGTGGGGTCTATCTTTTTTAGTTTAGGAGCAATAGCGTTTTGGATTTTAGGTCAACGATTTTTGTCAAAAATCACAAAAACGCTAATAACATTGTAACCACAGTGCATAGGGATTTTTTTTATTTCATTCAAAAATATACATACATAATATATACATAAAAAATTTATAATCCAATAATTATATAATCTAGAATACTATACGATGGTTTTTTTTTTAGAATACAATAGGAAAGCGCTTAGTCGTACGTTTTGTACTTCATAAAACTCTTTCCTACTATAGTTCTTTTCAGGTACAATTAGTATGGTATTATCAAGTATAAAAATTGCTCGATATAACAAAAATTTAAAATTTTCTTAAAGTTAGATTTAAAAAATTTATAATTAGCAGGCTAAAACTATCCTTTTTCAATTGGTAACAACACTAATATAAAAGTAGTTGTTAAAATGTTGAAAAAAAATCGCAAAGTAAAAAAAAATAAAAAATTTTTTTTTTAGATTTTGAATTATTTTTCCAAGACAACACCCTTGCGGTTATCTTTTTTTTTAATTTTCTGAAACTTGTTCATATTCTTAAAGTTTTCAAATCTTCTTTTTCTTTACTTACTAAAACCTTCTGAAGTTACTTCTACCAAAAGTAGTACTGAGCATAGTTTATTAAATAGGCAGTACTGTTTGTCAAAAGGTGTGCCTAGTTTGTCAATTAGGCTATAAATGACATCTGATGGAATTCCAAGTGTTTTATAACAATTTCACGTCTTCCACTCTCCGATGTTATCAGACTACGATTTCAATTTCTTCTGGGTTTGTTAAAAATATGAAGAACTTTAAGAAAACTTAAAAATATATACAACCATAATGGGTCTTATTTTGGAAAAAAATTCAAAAACTGAAAAAAAATATATATTTTTTACATTTTTTTCCTTTGCGATTTTTTTTATTAAACATTTTAACAATTATTTGTGTATTACTATTGTCACCAATTCAAAGAGGATGGTTTTAGCTAAGTATTGAAAATTTTTTAAATCCCTACGCACTTTGGTTAAAATGTTATTAGCGTTTTTGAGATTTCTGACAAAATTGGTGATGTAAAATTCAAAACGGTGTAGCTCTAAAACCAAAAAAGATAGACCCCCATTTTTTTTTTCGATTAAATTTGTTCTAGTTCCTAACTCTGACGTTTGGTGAACCATAAACGGAACACCCTGTATTGTAAAATAAACATTTAAAAATATATTCAATCTTTTATTTAATTTAATTTTAATTATATAAGGATTGCGTTTATCTCAAAAACTAGAGTCAATTTGGCCCTTCCGATATATTTTTCGTATTCAGAAGACTAGAGTTATCCAAAATCGACTCATAAAGCCCATGCCGCAAAATCATTGTTGACCAGTGTAATAAGAAAGAAAATTATACAGGGCGTTTCATAAAAATCATGACAATTTACCAATCTTAAAATTTCTGTAACTTCTTAAGGAGTTGAAAAAATATTAGTTCATAGGAAATTTTTTGTTCAGAATGACATTTACTATCTAAATAAAATTTTTGCTGGAAAAAAAGTAGGACACCTTGTATATCAATATTTTAATTTAACTAAATTTTTGAATTTGACTGAAATAATGATTGTTTCTTGTAACTTATAACTAGGTAACAAAAAATTATATTGTCTAATAATATTTGAATAAAGAATATTTTTTTCAGGATCCTAGATGGAAGAAGCACAGAGGGGTAGAACAAAGAAATGCTGGTTTGAAATGGTTAAGGGAAAACCTTGTTTTAAATAGAGATAAAGGTGTTGTGTATTTCATGGATGATGATAACACATACAGTGTTAAACTATTTAAAGAGGTAAGCTAAAAATGTATAACTAAATTGTTTTCACTTTATAAATAACAGTATCATGATTATAGGGACGTTTCCAATGTTTTAAAATTTCATCATAAATGAAATACAATAATATGCAAAATAACCAGTGTGTGCTGTGAAAATTTTAACAAAGGGATCGCGATTTTTTGGGCGTTTCTGAGTACATATGTGTTTTTTTAGCGAGGGACTTCCCAGTATGCCCCACATGCATTTTTTTTGCAATTTTTAAGGACTTGCATTATTTTGATATAAAAACAGTAGTTCTCTATTTTTATTGTAAAAAATAAATTCAATACATAAAAAATATACATATATTATAAAAAATAACATTTTCTTAAAATACAAAAGATTAAAAATGGAACAAAAAATAAATTCTCAAATAAAGAATACATAAAAAAAATCTGGAAATTATCATTTTAACAAAGGGTTCGCAAATTTATAGAAATTTTAAGAAGGGGCTCTCGTGAGCCCCTTCGAGCCCCCTACAGCACACCACTGAAAATAACTGTAAAGTAACAAAGTAAAATTTTCTATAAGTAATTGAAAGCTAACAATTTTCAGCACAATGTTTAAATTTCTTCTAAAATTAAATAACTTTTTTCATTTTCATCTTCCCAAAGCTTTTTTGTTGCTTGCATTTAATTAAAAATGTAATAAAAATTTTCTGATCATTGAAGTGTATTATCTCTACACGCTACACAAATCAATTATTATTACAGATTGAGAAAGTTATAAAAGTAGGAGTTTGGCCAGTTGGTTTGGTTGGGGGACTTAATGTGGAGTTACCTATACTTGATAAAAATACTGGAAAAGTTACTGGGTACAAAAGTGGATGGCGACCCAATCGACCATTTGCAATCGACATGGCAGGATTTGCCATAAATCTAGATTTAATTTTAGCAAAACAAGAAGCTTCCTTTTCATATAAAATGGAACATGGATTTCAAGAAAGTGAATTTTTAAGTTATTTCGTGAAGAAAGAAGATTTAGAACCACTTGCAAATAATTGTACTGAAGTTTATGTTTGGCATACCAGAACAGAAAATCCTAAAGTGACCGGCACAATTCCTGGATTTGAAGTATAAAATTTTTGTAGTTGCTTGGAATTCTAATTTCACCAATCTTGTATTGATATTGGTACCTACTAAAATAATTAAAAAAAAAATTTTAGAATTTCTTTAAATATGAATAGTGAAACCACCAGAGCGAGTATGAAATCATTTGAGAATTTATTCAATTCCGTGTTACTTTTATTATTTATGTTGGCTACTAGTTCTGGTCATATGGCAAAAGTATATGCGTATTAAACACAATTTTTAACATATGTTTCGACTATCGGCCTATTAAAGGTAGTTAAAATTCCCAATAAAAGCAAAAAAATTTCTGTCAGCAATTTTGAAAATATGGCAGTAACAAAACTAGCTTAATTTGTACCGTTCTGTGGTTTTACTATTCATATCATGGATAAAAGATCATGGATTGTATAGTGAATGAAAAGAATTTGTTTATATTTATTTACAGGGCTGTTATATCATATCATTTTTACTTATAATTTTTATGTACCAACTATATTTTTTGTAATAAATTATAATTAAAAATTACATTTGCCTCATATAAGTACTTATGGTGTTATTCTGAACAAAAATTTTAACAGTTAAATTTGAGTATCACCCCGATGTCAAAAAAACGCTATTCTGTAAAGTTTACTGCAACTTAACAACGATGCAAAATATTTTTCTACAATTGTGCAAAAAGTAGTCTACTTATGATCAGTTGTTAGTGCATAGTGCAAATAAGCATGTAGTGCTTTTGTGCACCAGAGCAAAAATTCCATGTTTTTATGGAATTTTGTTATTTTCAATGATTTTCGATCAAAGAAATAATAGCGTATTCAGCTCGTGCCGAAAGCTTTCAACCTTCAAAGTTTTTAACTATCAAAATTTTTGCAAATATTTATAGTTTTTGTGGTTTATTTAAAAAAATGCTTTTAAAACCTGCTTAAAAAATTCATCAAGCTTCCTGTAAAATTGTCAAGAACCCAAAGACTTTTGCGATCAACGCGTAATTTCAATTATTCATAAATTTAGGCGCCATGCAATATTAAACAACCGTAGTAGGTTTTTCAAAATTATTTTGAAAGTAGCTGGAAGCTGATGAACTTTTTAATCGAGCTATGGGAGAATTTTTGTAAATAAACCATAAAAACTAGATATTTTATTAAAAACTTGAAATTTTACTATTATATGGTATAAGAAAACGCATTTATTGAAGTACAAAAATTTTCAATTTCACTTCCAGTTTTACCGGAAATGACATCAACTTTCTTATCTTCTACCCTATTTTTTGTACTTATTATTAAACGTTGATAAGTTCCAAAAGTATGTTATTGACAAAATATTTTTTTATTCTGAACTTTCAAAAAAAAATTTTGGATTTTTTTTTTGGTAATTTAATATTATTTTCAACTTCTAAAAAGTTACAGCAATTTTATCGAATTTTTAGACCAGAATCACAAACAAGAAACATTTTTTTTGAAAAAAAGTAATCAAAACATACATACAGGGTGTCCCTAAAAAGGTATATCATACCAAAAGTTGGTGTGAGGCTATTTAATATGGGAAAGGGTATTTCAAGACAATTTGTTTTTACTTTTTCACGTTATGTATAATTGGTCAAAAATTAGGTCATCGACATGCAAAATTTCTTATAACTTTTATTGGCCGAATAAAAATTCATAAAATTTTACTTGTAAATAAACAGTGTGATTATAAACTTTTTTTGTCTTACAAAATTTTTCTATCTTCTTTATTTTAGGCAGAAAAAAATTATTTCCATGTGGTACATAACTTAACTTTGGAAAAATATTCAAATTTTTCGCTAAAAGGTCTGTACAAATTAACACTGTATATTCCTTAGACAAAAATGGAACGATTTAATCAATTTTATCTTCATCGAAAAGTGCTTCCGTAAGCCTCTAGACAGTGAAAGTTATTTAAAAAGATAAGATTTTTCAAGGTCCCTAGACACTTAACGAAGCACGTTTGGATTAAAATAAATTTGGTTAAATCATTTTATTTTGATCTCAAGAATATGTGGTGTTACTTTGTACAGACCTTTTGGTTTAAATTTAAATATTTTTCTAAAGTTAGGTTATGCACCACATGGTTCTACCTAACCTAACCTAAAGTAGTTAGAAAAATTGTATAAGACAAAAAAGTTTATAATCACACTGTTTACAGGGCCGCCGCGTGGGGGCGGACTTTTAAGAAGAAAAGATTTTTTTAAATTTAAAAAATTTTAATATTTTGCTCGCCAAAAATGTCAAAAAAATAATGGTCACCCACGGTGAATACTAGTTTACGAGAATTTTTTTATTTAACTTTGGTTAAATTGTCTTATTTGGGTCTCGGAAGTATGTGGTACCGTTTATTTGTATATAGACCTTTTAGGTTAGGGACACCCTGTACAAGTATTCAATTTTAGAATTCCTCTCGCCCTGTGGCAAAGACCGGTAATATATGAATCTAGACGTCTAACTAGATCGAGTTCCGAATAAACAAAAACCGCAATTATTGGTTCTTTTACGATACTAAAAACAGTAAATAACATTTACATGGTCCCCATCCTTATAAATAACTCTTGGAGTATTATTTTTTTTAAATATGTGACCCTGGAAGAGAATAGATGAAGTTGAGATCAAAATTTCTAACTGCAAATGACAGAGCGGATTGTATAAAAATTCCATAATATGCACAAATATGATCCACTTTAGACCGTATTTTCGGTGTTAATATTTTTTTCTTTATAATTTCAATTTCTGTAAATGTCTACATTTGTGTGTTATTTACACAGTTTTTTTTAACATTTTTGAGAAGTATTTTATGAGGTTGCAGATTAGGGATAGGGGTTCTTTCGATTACCGGTCCGACGAACCCGTAGCCCACCGGGAAATACCCCATTACCCATTTTCCCTTATGGCCAATCCGCCCCTGCAAGCAGAGAACTTAAAGCGCCAAATGGTTCGGTTGTTTCCGTCAAAACAGCGTCTGAGCGTCCCCTATCCTAAATCCTATAGGTAAATAGGTATACAAAATTTCCAATAACAAATACACAAGTACGCCGTGTGTAAATAAATAAACTTTTAATTTAAATTTAATAGTGTACAAATAATTAAATTGATAACAATTTTAAATACTGGTTAGATATTTGCTATATGAATAAAATATAAATGATTGCCTATTTCGTGTAGCGTGTAACATAACTACAACCACAACAAAACAACGTGAATCCAACCATAAACAAAAAATATGATTGGAGGGAAAGGCTAAACTCATTCATAAAATTAATTCTCCCAAAAACGGCCATAATAAAAATAAATGATTTACAAGCGACTTCATAATTGTTGTATTGTTTAAAAATATATAGAGAAATAATGGCTTCATTTAAAGTTGCTTACATTTATAGTGAAAATCTTAGAAACCAAGCTGATAAAATGATAATTAAATATAGGGTAAGTAAAATAAATATTAAAATATTCTTAAAACCTCTGTACTTAGTTCTTAGTGATGATTAGCCAATTAATTTTAATTAGCCATAAAAATATTTTTATGAAAAAGTCACACTTTTCTACAAATTTTTAGGGGCCATTTTGTGATTTTGTACAAAAATTCCAAATGTTCAAAAATTGCAAATTGTCCATACCAACTTGGTTTTGAAAACAACAATTTTCAATACCAATATTTTCTTAAATTTTAGAACCAAGAGAATAAAAAATAATGATTTATGTCTTAAAATTAATTTTTAAATGCTTGGATTCACATCATCAGTTTTTCCTAAACGTCTTCTGCCAAATGTAAAAATTGTTCTTCCGAAGCTTGTAAAATCTATAATTTCGAAAAGGTAGATGAAAATATAACGATTTGATCTAATCAAATCTGTATCTGCTACATACATATGTCTTTTTCTTGTTTTAACAAATACATGGAATGGTTTTTGGACTTAAAAATTTGTACCTATTTGCAGGGATTCTAACCGTTTAATAATTATAAACGGTTTCGGTTAACAACTTATTTTAGAAACGGTTTCGGTTACGGTTTTCTATAATTCGGTTTCGGTTACGGTTTTCTATAATTCGGTTTCGGTTTAGTAAAAAAAACGGTTTCGGTTAAGAAAAAAAGGGCTTCAGTTTAGAGAAACGGTTAGTAAATCTGTTTAAAACCGGTTAGTAAAACGGTAACTTTCGGTTTAGAGAAACGGTTAGTAAATCTGTTTAAAACCGGTTAGTAAAACGGTAACTAAATGGTTAATAAAACAGTTAGTAAAGAAGTAAAGCAGTTTACTACTGGTTAGTAAAGTAAAAGAAATACACAAAACAATTTGAAAACTTGTGCCTTTTATAATATGTTACACTTCACTTAAAATTTAACATTCACAAAAACTAAACGCTACACACACATGTATGATTGAGCACTCAGCACGATGTTGTAATACTTTGTTTATATAGGCGCCAAATCATAGAAAACTCCCATAATGATTACTTTATGGGCTCCAAATTGATGACACTAAGCTGTCAATAAATTTATTTGAATGTTTTCATGATTTATGCAAGGAGATAAAGTTTTGTATGTAATTCGTATCGTAATTTATTTATTTATTTCATTTACGGGTACTACCCAATTTAACAACAAATCAATAATAAATACAATGATAGAAAATGTATAATGTATATAAATATTCATATAAAATTAAAAAGACAGTATAAATGTTTCATTAAATATCAGATATGACATGCACTTATCTAAAAATAACAGATAACATTCATAACAACCGGTGAAGTCCATCGGAGACAAAAATCAAAGGATTTTCCCATTTAATTGCAAGAGCAAGCCATTATATTTAAGAGGGCGAATGCGCCATAGACAGTTGTATGAGCCGAAACATGGAAGGTATCATTTTGCCGTAGTTGCCTAGACGCTGCATTGATGTTCACCTTCTCCAAAATAGAAGGACAGTCGATATTATTAAAAATTTTATACATGGATATGACGTCATTATTTTTCTTCTATTTTCAAGTGTCTGAAGGTGAAGAATGTTCTCCAATTCCTGCTAATTAATATCTTCACTCTGGACACCAACCTTAAATCCAATATAACGAAGAAACTTATTTTGTACCCTTTCGATTTTTTTTATGAACATCAAAATATGGAGACCAAATAGTCGAAACATACTCTAGATGTGATCGAACTAAAGAAACAAGTATCTTTATAGCATGGATTTCATTGAAATCTCAGGTGTTTCTTTTTATGAAGCCCAACATTCTCAAAGCCATGTAACATTTGGTTTCAATATGGTGTACAAAAATAAAATTACCTTGAAACAAAACACGGCGCCCTTAATAAAATAGGAACTTTCAACTTTTTTGTGTCCTTTATAAAAACTAATGTGAACACACTTTTCGACATTGATGTGTAGACTGTTGAGAAGGCACCTATGCTCAAAAGAATTAATATCTGATTGAAAATGAACAACAAGTTTTGTCAGTGACAACATTAAAAATCTTTAAATCATCCGATAAAGCGGCTCTATCATTGTTCAAAAAAATTCTATATGAATACTAAATTCAATTTGAATGGCACTAGGCATCGTTTTTGTTAAATTTTTGATTACAAATGCCCAAAAATCAATTTTTACTAGCGAAAAGTATGCTTTTCAAACATTTCGGCGACTATCTTTTTAATAATTAAGTTGAAAAGCAATGGCCCAAGGTGAGACCCTTGAGGCGCTTCTGAAGTAACTGTAATAAAATCAGATGAATAATTGCCAACCTTAACAAACTGCTTGCTTGATTGCAGGTAGGAAGCGAGCCATGATAGAAGAGGTCCATGTATGCCTAGAATTTTAAGCTTTTTAATAAGTAGATAGTGATCAACTATGTCAAAAGCCTTTGAGAAGTTCATATAGATTGTATAAATTTGTTACTATTTTTCAATCGAATTAGCAAGAAAATCTTCAAAAACTAGGAGATAAATAATCAATCATTATGGTTGAAGTCGTGCATATTTGCGAGGTGAAGGCCGAGCCTGCTAACATGATGTTACGATCCTTATGACATAAATAACTATTATAAAATGGCTTCATTTTATCAGTTTTAAAGCAGTTCCATATTTTACTATGCTTATTGAAATTGAAACCTTTAGGTGAGAATTGAGGGAAAAATGGGCCATTCATGCAATAATTTAAATCTTTTCATGCAAAACACTTTTGCTGGGGTCAAAAAATGAAACAGGGTGTTGGTGGGGGGACCGAATATTCGGCTAACTTTTTGCCAAATCACTGTTCTAAGTACAAGATCCCGACCAGGTTGAGCTAACCTCGTCTGTTACTTGATGACTGGACAAATTGAATCGTCTTCTGTATTAGGAATTTAACCACTTACTGTTGGCACAAAGTTTACTTCCTTCTTGAGCAGTTTTAGAAAATATAGGATTGTATTCAATTCTTTCTATGGGAAGTCTCCATTTCTGGTTTGCATCTCAAATTTTCTGCATTTTTTTATTTTCTTCTGGGGTAAATATGTTGGTATTCGTCTTTCTTTTCTGTTCAATTTTTTGAAGGGTTCTTCTTTCCGAATCTCTTATTTTCCTAGCTTCTTGAAATTCAATGTCTTCAAAAGGATTGAATTTGATTCTACATTTTTCATAATACATGTCACTACTATGGGCTCTGTATTGAGCCCGTTCCATCTTATTATTCTCATGTTAAAGGTGTAGTCTTTCATAATAATTGCCAAATCTGGGATATTCGTAGTTTCATTTAATGTGAAGGATTTCATAATTTGACTACATTGAGATTCTTATGTTCTACTTTGTATTCTTCATTATCTCATTGATGTGATTGTTTATCGCCTCTCCGCACCTTGAAGCCATTTTAATAAAAACATGCTTCTTCACAAATGAAAATTACACAATTTACTTGTTTAATTGATAAAATTGATTAAAATCGTAAATATAGATCAAAACAACGAAATTATACATACAGAGGTGTGCTTAAAATACGGCCAACAATGTAGCTTCATATAAAATTAAATGGTTAAAAAAATACTGTAATTGGATATTAAAAGTTTTTTCTAAAAATATCTGAGAAACAATAGACAACTTTTTAGTTTCAAATGCCAACATGAAAAAAAAAATAATTCCAAGTGTAATCTCAGCCAATAAAACAAACATAATTAATAAATAATTTTCTGTATTTAATTTTGATTTTTTTGTGTAATGCAATATTAAATTGATGTTGGAAGCACAGTTGTGTTGAGTTATTGGTAGAAGATAGGTTTAGATATAAAATATCTTAATATTTCTTTACTCAACTTAATTCTTTATTCAAAGTTGAGTAAAGAAATATTAAGATATTTTATATCTAAACCTATCTTCTAATGCAATATTATTTTGTGTTATCAATTTTTACTTTTTGTTCAGTTTTTTTTTTAATTTTTTTGTTTACACATTAAAATGAATTCGTAAAAAAATAAATACAATCAAGAAATATGTTGTCCATAAGAGTTTTAACTAATTTTCACTTATCTAAACTTGACTAGGTAAATCACGACAGGCAATGATTCGATTCGTATTTTTAAATAATTATCCCATATCAAATTTAGAACAGTACTTTTATTTTAAAAATTTGTGCACAATTTGATAAGAAAATTACATTTAAATTTTAATTAAATAATTAAGGGGGTCGGTTGTCTGCTGTTTTTTTTCGAATTTTGTTTCTTGAAACTTAAATGAAGATATTAAAAAATAGGTACCTTACATAACAATTTTATTTAAAAAAAACTCTGTATATTACACAGTGGACCTGTATAAATTTAAGTAACCCTGGAATTCTTTCTTTGCAACCCATAAAAAAACTAACTATGAATACAGGGTGTCCCAAAATTCGACCGACAACGATTAACTGGAGATGGTAGACCTGAAAATAAGTTGATATGACCCTATTTATCTATATCCAAAAATGCATCCCTCAGGAGTTATAAGCATCCAAAGTTGATTTTTTAAAATAGAATTTTTTTTTATTGCAGCCAAAGCAGTAAAGATTTTTTAATGAAATTTTGGAGGCGTATTACTGCTCAGGCGTGCATATTTGGATATAGATAAATAGGGTCATATCAACTTATTTTTAGGTCTACTATTTCCAGTTAATCGTTGTCGGTCGAATTTTGGGACACCCTGTATTTCCTATAAAAATAAGAACTTATTTAAAAATATTTTTAGGCAACAATGGTTCAAGATTTAATTAACTCTTATAAACTTTTATTAAACAACGAAAATGTTAAAGTTGTGAGAAGTATAGAGGCTTCACAAAACGAATTAATGACCTTTCATAGCAGCGATTACATAAATTTTATAAAGAATATAAAGGAGAACAAGAAAGCAAGTGACTATGAAAATAAATTGGAAAGTTTTGGGCTCCTGTATGATTGCCCCCTATTAGAAAATATGTATGATTTTATTACTGCTATTGCAGGAGGATCTTTAACTGCTGCTAAGTTATTAGTGAAAGGTTGTACACGAACAGTTATTAATTGGTATGGAGGTTGGCATCATGCACAGAGGTTTAAAATTTTACATCTTTGAGTCACTATGTATTAATTTGAAATTACTGTTTTAGGGATAAGGCTGATGGATTTTGTTATGTTAACGACATTGTTATTGCTATAGAACACTTAAAACAGAAGTTTAAGAAAATACTTTATGTTGATTTGGATGTTCATCATGGTACCTAGAATTTTCCTTGACTTTTATGGTTATCCAATTCATCATTAAGCAACTTTCTTGAATTTATTTTACATATTAATGGTTCTACAAATCAGAATTTGTGATTTAAATTATCTTTATTTTAGGAAATGGAGTGGAGAATGCATTTTCTTTAAGTAATCGTGTTTTAACACTATCTTTTCATAAAGTATCTGCTGGTTTTTATCCTGGAAGTGGTTTAATAGAAGACATTGGTACTGGCAGTGGAAAATATTATTCGGTTAATGTTCCTTTAAGAGAGGGGATTGGAGATAAAATGTATGAATATGTATTTACCTCAGTATTTGACAGGTAAGTCATACTATAAATACTTTTTTTTTGTAATCGTTGCAATGCTGGTTTTACTATTCCTATAAGTTGGTTAGTTTTATACTAACTCATATAATCACAAACAGAAAACCCTTTATACAAATAAATAGGTATTATACAGGGTGTCCAGAAATGAAGCAGAAAAATTTTGGGAGGCAATTCTACAAGTAATTTCAAGAATAAAACTTCCTATAAACATATGTCCGATTTCGCCTCCTAAGGGAACCTTTGGAATATTATCTGTATAAAGGGAGATTAACCCTAAATTCTAAAGAAATTATCCAAACTAAAAACATTTCATTAAGTAACTAATCATAAAAGTTGAGTATTGTAGGATAAAAGTAGCGGAATTATTGTTTGGTAAAATACGATTGGAACTCTGCATGCGAAAGGTTAAGTTAAGTGTATTTTTCTCGAAAAGGGTGCAACGAATTGGTATATGAGTACCTTTTTTGTCTAAAATTAAATAAGGAATAATGTTATGAATACAAATATTCTGTTATGTTAACAATACAAAAGTTAACGCTATATTTAAACTTAATCCTCCTTAAAACTACCCTTTTGGAGGATTCCAAAAATCTGAAAAAAATCATAAAATTATATCTTCAGTGTATTATGATACATACCAAATTTCAAATCTCTACTTCAATCCGTTTTCAAATAAATGACGAAAAACCTACTTTTAGACAGAATATTTCAAGGGGTGTACCTTCCTTAGGAAGCAAAATCGGACATATGTTTAGAGGAAGTTTTTTTCTTAACATTAGTTATAGAATCGCCTCCTAAAATTTTGCCCCTTAATTTCTGGACACCCTGTACATGGTGAGTCCCACGAAAAAACGGACGTGATATTTTTAAAACCTTTATTACCCTTAAATGTGTATTGTCAGTCGAACTTTGGGACACCCTGTAAAATGTTGATTTAATTTTTTTAATTTCAATTAATTTTTATTTTGTTACAAACAATATAATTTTTTTAGTGTATATGAAGCATTTCAACCAGATTGTATGGTAATTCAGTGTGGAGCAGATATTTTAAACGGTGATCCATTAGGACAGTGCAACGTCACTTTTAAATCTCTTGGAAAGTGCTTCAAAAAAATTTTAAACTGCGATCTACCAACATTGTTTTTGGGCGGAGGTATGTTAATAAGCTTCATTAAAATCTACAATAATTTAAATTATAAATTGCTAAAAGCCTGAAGTTTGTATTTACCCTCTCTGCACTAACTGCAGTGCGAGTTACTAGACGTGTTGTGTGTTGTGACGATTTAAGTTGTTGGATAAAACCAGGAACAAAGTACGTTCAGAGTTTGAAAAAATTAACATTTGATGGGTACAGGGTTCGCGAGAAAAACTGGCCAAGGCCATTTTTGTCGTAATTGCATTAGCACAAACATATGGTGCGAAATTTTCCACTCTAATATGGACCTATCAGTTGGAGGAAATACCTGTTAGATCTTAATATACAGGGTGCTCACTTGTTTTCTAGCAAAATTTTTTTTAGATAGTAAATGTCATTCTGAACAAAATATTTCCTATGAACTAATATTTTTTTCGACTCCTTAAGAAGTTATAACAATTTTTGGCAAATTCTCATGATTTTATTATCAATTTTTTAATTAAATCAATTATGGTTTGGATTTTATCTTTGCCAAATTACCTTTTTGAACATTATTGACCGTTTTTAAAGTAAGTGGACCTTTTTAAAATTTTTCTCGATAAGAAAAAGAAGCTAATATTTCTTGTCACATTTGACTCTCTATTGCCTTAAAGACTCGCTTAAAGATAAAGACAAAATCCAAAGCATACTTGATTTATATAAAAAAAAAACCATACAAAATGAAATTTATACAGGGTGTCCCAAAAATAAATCATTAAAATTGGTGAAACTTTTTAAGGAGTTAAAAAACATATTATTTCATAAAAAAAATTTGGTTCAGAATGACATTTACCATCTAAACATTTTTTGCTGGCTAAAAAGTGACACCCTGTATAGGCTATTTGAGAGTACTCATAAAGAGAAAAAACAAGCAAATATTAAACTAAAAACAACAAAGACTTCTATGTTTTCTATTGTTATACATAGACCGGACACCAGTCACTTTTTTGTGTATCACTGGCGGCCATTTTAAAGTTGTTTTTCTTTATTTTACAAATTACCAGATATAACATACAACTAATGCGATGGACTACGATACTATCGGTTATTACTTAATGGAATGGTAAAAGTTAGTTCATTAGCAGATAAAATTTTCAAATGTATAACAATAGAAAACATAGGATTCTTTGAAAAACACCAATTTGTAATTCGAAAACTATAATTTGTGACTTAGCTGGTTTTTCCTGTGCACCCTTCATTTAAAAATCTTTAATTCTTTGTTGAGGAAATGCTTTTTTAAGTAGATTTTATCAACAACGTATATTTTTAGGAGGATACAATGCAGCAAATACCGCAAGATATTGGACTTACCTAACTTCTTTAATATTAAATAAAGATATAAGTGAAGATATTCCTGATGGCTCATTGGTAAATACTTTAATAAGTATTTAAAAAGCTGATAATAACGTTTCAAATGTTTTTAGTTCTTTTCCAAATATGAACCCTCTTTTGAACTAAACATCACTGAAGGTAACAGAAAAGATCAAAACACCCAACAATATTTAAATCACATAACAGAAGTAATAAAAGAAAACTGTGAACGAATGAAAGAAATACCCGAAGAAGCAATTGATATTATGTAATCAACAAACAAATTAAAAAATTGTAGGAGTATTATTAAAAAGACTGATTTTTTACAAAACTATAGACTGATAACTAAAATAATTATAAATATTAAGTATATTAGATATAAATAAATATCTACATTTTCAACTTTTCTTTTATTACACCCTGTTATTAAGGTATCATACGAGGTTGATGAAACTTTGTTATTTTTTTATTTTTCTGACATCTAAGTCGATTTAAAAAAAACTATTCAACACTATCTTTATATTTTTTTAATTTATTTATTTACATACAGTACATACATACATAATATATCAATAAAATTTCTCAATCAACATGTTTTGTTGGTGTAAGAGTAATTTTGGTGAACATAAAAAAGATAACAAAAAAGACTTAAAAAGATAAAAAGGAACGAATAAACTCAACAACATAAACATAATAAAATATGTATAACATTATAAACACTGAATATACAGGGTGTCACGTTTGTGGTTCACCAAACGTCAAGGTTAGAATGTAGAGCAAATTTTATTTATCAAGAAAAAACCAACAAAGTAGGGGTCTATCTTTTATGGTTTGAAAGTTACAGGGGTTTGAATTTGGCATCGCCTGTTTTTGCCAGAAATCAGTAAATGATCAATAGTTGCTTAATAATCATCAATTTTTATAAGCAAAAGTCAAATTTTGATGGCTTTTGAAACAGTTGCATTATTAAATAATGAAGGTGCACCTCAATTGTAACTAACTATGCTTAGAATCAATTTTCATAGGAGTAAGTTTAGAAGGCTCTAGTGAGTGCATAAAAAGAGTTAGGGTTTCAATATTTTTCATAATTTCTAGAGAATTTAACGAATTTTTAGAAAATTAAAAAAAACACGCCCTTAATAGGTCATATCTTGGAGAAAATCTTCAAAAACTACTAAAAAAACAATTTTTTCTGGATTTTTTTTCTTTTAGATTGTTTATAATACTTCATAAACGATTTGTGTTATATCATTGTTACCAATGGAAAGAGGATACTTTCAGCTTTAAAATTATATATTTTTTTAATCTTTTTACTAAGTTTTTAAGCAGCTATTGATCATTTACTGATTTCTGGCATGCCAAATTCAAACCCCTGTAACTTTCAAACCATAAAAGATAGACCCCTACTTTTTTGGTTTTTCTTGATAAAATGTGCTCTACTTTCTTACCTTGACGTTTGGTGAACCACGAACGGGACACCTTGTATGCATGTATAAAAAAAAGAACACGATTTAAAATAATCTTTAAACTAGATAAATCTGAATATTATGAATAATTATTTTTATTCTAGTAAATGCAATATACAAGGTGAGCTAAAATGATTGTGGTTTGATATGTAGGCAACCAAATATGCAGGTTGGTATAACTGAAATTTTAAAAAGAAAATCTCCTAGTATTCCAATGGGGTAGCAAATTTTTTTTCCAAAGTTTCACAGCAAATGTCAAAGATTGAAATGTTTTTCTTCATTTTCGTACTAACACAAAACAAAGATTTGCGCAAATTAATTTTGATAAAAACTGACGTTTATAAATAGGAGGCACAATAACGAAATTCAAAAACTAGGGCTGTAATTTCTTTATTTATGAAAATAAAAATTTGAAATTTTAGTATGTTATATGGCTAGGGTGACCAATTATTTTTCTGAACAACTAGGACAAAAGACGAGAAAACTAGGACAATTCCCATTTTGTAAAAGAGGACAAAACGAGGACACTTTCCATTTTGTAAAAGAGGTCAAGACGAGGACATTTAAACTCATTTATTTTTCAAAAAAATATACAAAAAAATCACAGTAATGTTCAAAGCTCATAACAAAAAAACATAAAAAATCGCATTTTTCATTTTCCATCATTAAGTATACAAAACTAGGACAATATAAAAAAACCCGCGAGGACGTAGGAGGACACCCCAAAAAAGAGGACATGTCCTCGGAAACCCGGACGGTTGGTCACCCTATATATGGCATAAGAAAACGCATTTATTGAACTAAAATAATCTCAATTTCACTTCCTGTTTCACCAGAAATTACATCAACTTTCTTATTTTAAATGTGACACCCTATTTTTTTGTATTTATTATTAAGAGGATATGGAGTCTACAAAATTATACGGGTTTTCCCTGTTTTTATATTTCAAACTACGCGTATATTTATTGAGCTATATACAAAATAAGAATATCATATGAAAGTGAAACCTCTGCTTAAGACTTGTATGCGACAGTTTTTTAATATATTATATCCAAAATGGCCAAAAAAATCAATAAAAATACGTAAAATTTGGCCTATTTTAAACTTATTTTTTGGACTTAATAATTTAATTTTTGAAAAAGTCGTCGTATAGAAGTCTAGTCATGAATGTTATTTAAACTATGCAATTTTAAAACTTAATGTTATTTACAAAATATGGTTGTAGTTTGAAATAATTGCAAGGCATATTTCGAAAAATTTGAACGCGCATTTTAACTGTAAAAGCAGCAAATACCTTCGTAGTTTAGGTGATACAAATTTTAAAATATAACAGATATGAAGATTTTTATTGGTATTTTCAGCCTAATTATGTGGGATGTACTTTGGGTCAAGATTTCTTCCTCAAATTCAAGAAGAAGCTCAAAATATACGTTTACTATCGGAGTGCAGTTCTACTTAGACTCCCAATCCTCTTAAACGTTGGTAAGTTCAAAGTATGTTAGTGACAAAAAGAAATTCTCAACTTTCAACTGTAATCAGGAAACAGAATCCAAATACGTGGTGGCACCACTGTCATGCCATTTGAAAAAATAAAGATATTTGCAAAAGATAATTATAAAAATTAATTTCTCAAAAACTGCCAAATAAATTCATAATTTACAATTTATTTTGCCTATTTAAATAGTTTTAATAGTTTTTATTAAAAAAATTACCAAAAAAAAGTTAAGAAAAAATTTCTTTTCTATCACAACATACTTGGAGCTTACAAATGTTTAATAATAAGTACATAGAAATAGGGTATTATATTTAAAATATGAAAGTTGATCTCATTTCCGGTGAAAATTTTTAAATTAAAATTCACATGATTGAACATTTATCCTGAAACCAAAACATCAAAAATTAGGTCTTTTCCAAAATTAAATTTTAAAATAATTTATTAAATCAAACTTTTTTTTTACCAAAAAAGAACAAATAAAAATAGGTTTTATATTCTTAAGATGACCTTGACCCATCCTACCTTACCTAAACATAACCTATCACCTCATTTATTTTGTTAATTAATTTAAAATTCTGTAAAATGTTTTCTAAGAGATATATTTATATTTTAATATTATTTACAACCACAATTATTATAATTATTTATTACAATAAACAAGAGACAATGAACATAAACATTATTACAAATTATTCTGCACTAAATTTAAGCGATGAAAGTAACAAATTATTCGACCTGGAATTAAAATATGCTATTAAATCAAACGTTTGTAAGCTGAACCCAAAGTTATTAGCCATAATTATTGTAACGTCATACTTTGGGAATGTTGAAGTACGAAGTGCAATGCGACGAATTTTTCCGAACAAATTACTTCTAGAATGGAATATTCAACGTGTTTTTTTATTAGGTTTAAATAATAATGATAAGTACATGAATCTGAAAGCAATTTTTAATGAAGGTAAAAGGTTTCGGGATTTAATTCAAGGGAATTTTCAAGAAGCTTATCGGAACCTAACATACAAACATTTAATGGGTTTAAAATGGGCTAGCACTGATTGTGCCCATGTAAAATATATTGTAAAAATGGATGATGATATTGTGGTTGATATGTATAAGCTGAAAACATTATTATTAAGTAATAATTTATCAAAAGAATCTCTTATGGGTGGTTACGTTTTAAAAAATATGAAACCTATTCGTATTAAAGCAAATAAATGGTTTGTTACAGAAGAAGAATATGATCGTGACGTTTATCCCACTTTTTTAAGTGGTTGGTTTTATATAACCAACCCTCAAACAAGTAAAAAAATAATTGCATTAACAAAATATGAACCATATTTTTGGATTGATGACACATACATTACAGGAGTTTTAGCGGAAATGATTAACATACAACATATCGCTTTAAATGATAAATTTACCCTTCATTCAGAATATTTTAGATGTTGTATGAATGATATTTTACAAAATTCTATAAACTGTGAATTTTTAGTTGGACCAAATGGAGGGGATAATAATTTATTTTATGATTTTAATAATATTACCGCAATGTGTTATAGAAGAGACTGTAAAGAAAGGTTTAAACCAATCAATGAAACTTGTGTTTCAGAAAGGAAAATTAATGTAGGTAGAGGAAGTTCTTTAATAGAGACTTATAGACTAACATAATCATGACAAGGTATCTTAAAGAAATTTTATACATACTGTGATACTAACAAAAGATTCCATCGGAACTAAAACTGTTGTTACATACAAAATAATAAGTTTCCTTATACTTGCTGAAAATGTCTTTATTCTGGAATAATGTATAAATACTTATTAGTAAAACATTGGTTATAATTTTTCAGCAAAGAAAGAAAATGTAAAATGAGTGAAATATGGCGAAACCTCGAAACTAGCCAACATTAAGTTGTTTTACGCACTTCTTTCACCTTTGTGGTTAAAATGAGATTCAAAAAATGATTTGTAGTGGTATCGAAATCTCTAGATTGTTGCTTGCTTTCGTGGTTTCTCTAGACAAAAATTTTAATATAAAATAAATAGTTTAACAATCAATCAATATTTATGATGTTAACTGCACACACACAATATTTGGCAGTATTGTTAATATTTATGTTTTAGTTTAGGTAATTTTTCTGTACTATAATCAAAAACAAATTTGTACAAAAAATATTTTTTATACATAATAATTAAATTAAAAATGTAACAAACTATAAATGTTATAAATATATATTTTATAAATAAAGCCTTAAGTTGTTTTTATTTAAATTAACCCCACGCTTGTGTAGTACAATAATGAAGAACAAGTTTTCCTTCTGTACTGTAGCAGTCATACAAATTTTTCACAATTTGATCTGGTGAAGGTGCAAAGGATTGATTAACATACAAGTACTGAAATAAAAACAAAGGTATAATTATGATGATTTATTTAATCCTGTTACAAAAAAGAAAATTAGAAAGCTCTGTCCGGATTTCATACATGAATAATCTTTTTTCTATTTTGGTGCGTTACTAGTCGCTAGTAACACACTGACAGCAGTGCGTTACTAGCCAGTACCGCACTGCTATCGGTGCGTTACTGAGTAGTAAATTTTATTTTTCATAAGTCGATAGTAGCACTTGTTCATTAAAATACTCGTCGCTACGTGACTCGTATTTTAAAATTGAACGCGTGCTACAATATGCGACTTATGAAACTCGTTTTTTAATATACTATTGTTGTCAATAGCCTCACAGAGAAAAGTTATACCCCATTTAATGCAGGAAGATTGTTTCAAATCCTTCACATCATTACTTTATTCTAAAGAAGCATGCTTTTCAATGTATTAAAATATGACATAATTTGGATAAGTGAATAAAATTTTCATATCATATTTTTTTGTAAAATGAGTTTGTTTCATTTTAATTTAATTACTAAAATTTAATAAAAAAATATGTAGGTACTAAGGAAATATTCAAAAGGGATCATCAACATAAATCAACAATGTCCAGCTCTCATTTCTCCGATTTTCACCTATCAAAACATTTTTCATATTTGATTATTTTTTCATAATGATAATATCTAATAATACGAGCGAATGGGTCTAGGGCATGCAGATGAACAGTTCCTAGAGAAAGGTAGAAACAAAATTTGGTCGTAAAAGTATACGATAATTTGATAAACATGGCAACATTATTGAGTTCCCCTTTCTCTTACCTCCCAGCAAAGCATATTTTCAATACAAACTATTAAATTCTGATAATGGTTGTGAGTTTTGGCAAGTCAATTTTTTCGTTTCATGTGGCACTATCAATACTTTTTATATTATCTACAGAAGCAATGCAATTAATAATTGTTTGCATAAACATCAAAAGTTAATTTTATATACTCATACTTGTTAAAAGTATGACACCTTTCTAAGATCAACAAAAAGAACGCAACCAATAAATGTTGTGAAATACAAAGTAAAATCTTGACGTCATGATTTTTTAAATACTTTGGCTCATCCAATTAAAAAAATGAATTAGATCTTTACAACAAGCTACTAAAGAGCTACTTATAATATAAAAACGACACAAAAATCTTTTATCGTGAATAGGCCTATTACGCTAAATGAATGCTCATCTAAATGTACCACATTCATCTGCCCTTCAGGATTCGTTATATTGACACGAAAATACCTAAAATTATTATTTTATTCGAGTACACGTGCCAATATTCAGCACTTTACATTCGCATTACCTTGGTAACTTCCTATCTGCTGATCAATCGCTTTTATGGATGAGTTTGTATTTTTTGATGTGACAAGAACTTGCCGACAGAATTGTTAAAAACGGTATTACAGTGTCGGCAAGTTCCCTGGGAAGACGCTGAAGTTACCAAGGTTAAACTTATTTGTCCCTGTATGTCCCTGTATGTATAAATGTAAATAATAAAGCCTTTTCTCTATAACTTCTCTTTTATTTTGATATTTGGGCGGTACCTCAGCTGCCAACGAGTCACATTCCCCACGTTGCCCTTAAAGAATCATCCCTTAAAGGCTGATTCACGAGAATATCTAATGCTGGCAATACACACTCGGCGAGACACTGAGCTGAATGTCTCGGCTGAATATTCTGTGTTGTGAAAAACCACAAGTGCTATCATCCACTCTCATTGCATTCGTCTCGGCAAGTGTATAGTGTCAGCAAATAAAGTTACGTTATAATGAAAAGTAGAATGGAAATGATAGACGAGTGTGTAGACGGTCGCTTGCTCTCATGCCTCGCCTAGACTCGGTCCCTTTGACTTGGGCTCAAAACCTTGACAAAACTTGGAGCGCAGGCGAGCCGTCCGAACCCTCCACACTCTCACTTTGGCTCGCTCTGTCTCGCCAAGAGTGTAGAGCTAGCTTTACTGTAGAAATCTTATAGGATTTTCTGGTTATCTGCAGTGAGAGCACTAAACGCCGATTCAACTTTACTGAACCAGTGTAGACAAAGGAGATAAACTGTTCACGTTTAGTGCAAAAATGCTATTAAAGAAGGTACAAAAACTAAATGTAAAACTATAATTTATATAAGCGATGGCTTTGGTTCTTAGATTGGTCTGTCATATTAGGACAACCGCATTCGAATGACTAATTTTTGAGATCATTTGGTTCTAGTGAATTTAAGCTTGGTTAACCGAAATATGAACAGTAGTCGGGAGCACAGTTCGATCTCTGGTTATTCAATCGAACCGAATGGGGAAGAAAGAACCTAAGAAGTTATTCAAAATCGCTGTTTGTTTCTATTTCTCAAATAATAAAAAATATCTTACCAAATTTTCACTGGGATCAATTTTTAAATATTTTTTCATAAAATCCAATATCCAACTTAATTGTTTATCGGCATCAACGGCCCATCTTTTCTTTTTCATTATAGGTGCATTTCCAGTAGGTTTTAAAAGAATATCCACTAAAATTAAAAATCGAGTAAAATTCCGAAAAAAATCGATTTTTTCAAAGAATGGAACCTTTCTGTTTATCTTTTTTATCAAGTTTATCTCCAACTTGAATATCTGTTAAAGAATTTGGTCCTGTTTGAGAAATGCTTTCGGATTCTTCATTGAAATCGCTCATTATAAATAGTCAAAATCTATAATTTTTTTATTTTTTTGCTGTTCTTTTAAAAATTTATAGGTTAAAATATTTGACAGAGATTTGATTGCTGATGCAAGTGTGAACTTATCGGCTCTATTTAACAGATCTCCCACCTGTCACCCACTACCTTGAAATATACCGAGGGATACAAATAAAATTGTACAGGGTATTAACATGGAGTATGGATACTGGTATATATATATATATATAATATATATTAATACATTCGCTATTTCGGAGGTCTGAGGTGGAAGTTTGTAACTCCAACGAATTGATCTCGGTTGAGAGTTGACTCGTTAGATATTTTATGTCTCTCTCTTTCACACAAAATCGTCCATATCTGGAAACGTGACAAAAATCGTAACCACAGTAATGCATCAGTAAAGGTGTGTTTTGCTAGCGACGGAAATTACGTTTTACGCGACCGAAAACGCCGAACGGAATACTTTGCTTAGCAACGTGCAGCAAAATAGCAGCGTAAATAACGCGTTGCTAAGCAAAGTATTCCGCTCGACGATTTCGTCGTCCGCGACGGAAAATTTCCGTGTGTTTTGCTTAGCAACGTGTTGTTTACGCTGCCACTTTGCTGCACGTTGCTAAGCAAAGTATTCCGCTCGGCGATATCGTCGTCAAATCTTCGCTAGCAAAACACACCTTTAGTCTTTTTATTTTAGATTCTAGAGACGTTCTACTAGAGAAGCTATAAAAAATGTAATTACCCAAAAGTACCTTAACTTTGGTCGCTTATAATTAATTCTGCATAAAATTACAACACCAAAGCTTATTCCCAGTTTTAGTTTAATTAATCTAGTTTACAAATTAGAAATAAATTTAAAAAGCTGTCAAGAAAAACTTGAGATACAGTGGCAGCTGTAATTATCGATTTCATGATTTTTCACAATTTTTTAAATGCAGCAACAAAAAAAACTCATAAACATATAGTATATTACGCAACGGGCTAGAAAGTGACGAATTTTGTGCGAGTGTGAAAATAGCCGAACGAGGCGCTAGCTGAGTGAGGAAATTACACGAGCACGAAATTCACTTTCTGTGAGTTGCGTACGCTATTTTTCCGAAAACCACGGAGATTTTGCAACCATTATTAATATTTTGTAGTAACAAAACTAAATAGTCATAACATAACCTGTGTTAACATCAGCTGACATTGAAGTTATCGATTATTTTTAGTTAAATGTGGGTGGCGCTGTTTTGACAGAAGCAACTGATTGAATCGAATAAAAAATGTTCCTATTTTATTTAAAATTTACACAAAAGTTAATTATACAGGGTGTCTCACTTTTTTTCCCACATTTTTTTTTTAGATAGTTAATGTAATTCTGAACAAAAATATTTCCTATGAACTAATATTTTTTTCGACTCCTTAAGAAGTTTTTCTCATGATTTTATTATCAATTTTTTAATTAAATCAATTATGGTTTGGATTTTATCTTTGCCAACTTACCTTTTTGAACATTATTGACCGTTTTTAAAGTAAGTGGACCATTTTAAAATTTTTACAGCAATTTTTTACAGTTACAGCAATTTTAAAATATTAATAATTTTTTTGGACACACTGTATAAATTTCATTTTATTTCAATTTTTTAAATTTAAATCAAGTATGCTTTGGATTTTGACATTATCTGTAAGCCAATCAGATAGGTTAATTTTCTTGTCAGAAATTTTAAATGAGTCCACTTATTTTAAAAACAGCCAATAATGTTCAAAAAGGCAAGTTGGGAAAGACAAAATCCAAACCATAAATCTTTTAAATAAAAACATGATGATAAGAAAAAAAATCTACAGGGTGTCACAAGAAATCGTTAAAATGTTGAAATTTTTAAATTGCTGTAACTTCTTAAGGAGTCGAAAAAAAATATTAGTTTATAGGACATTTTTTGTTCACAATGACATTTACTATCTAAAAAAAAATTTTTGCTGGAAAAAAAGTGAGACACCCTGTATAATGATTTTAATAATAAAATAAGTAATAATAGCGGGGTTAAATATAATTTTTTTTATAATTTGCGTCTATAATATTGCTATTAAGACACCGCTAGCGGTTTCGTAATGGGCCATAGCGCGCTCATTACAGCACCCGCTTCCGAAGTTGGTAGCATTGATCTGTCTTTGTGGTATTGATTATCGTAAATAAACAACCCCCAGTATTATCAACAGACATTTAATTTTAAATGAGGTTTAATTTGACATATAGTCTATTTTGCAGCTAAATGTCATTTAAACTATATGCAAACTTCATAAAAATACTATATATGTCAAATTTAACCTCATTTAAAATTAAATGTCAGTTGATAATACTGATGGGGGTTAAAGTACTTGCTGTGTTTTTTATGTCTCCTAAATTTTTGGTAGGATACAGAATAATTCCTCACTCCTTTTAAAATATTAATTTCCAACAAAAAATTAAATTAAATAATCTTTAGATTTAACTGCCAAATAAGAAAAGTAAAATATGTGGTATTAATTTTTGTGAAGATATGTCAAGATTTATGAAAAATAAAGGGCTTATCACTAGTTTTACACTAAAAATTTGCAACTTCAAATCTAAAAACTGAAACCTCAAATTAAACAGTCACTGCCAAGCATAGATTCGCCAAGATTTCTATTTTCTGTTGTTGTAAGTTGTAACAACCATTCAATAAGAAATCATTGATGAATCATTGTCACCAACTTCTAAAAAAATAAAGAAATATTTGTACGTCGAATAATTTCCAAATTGCTCATATAAGGGCAAATATTTGAAAAACAAAAATTATATGTAAAAAATGAAATCTATTTTAATTACAACCAGCTATACGCATTTTTGTTTCAATTTAAAAATTAAATGTTAATTTTCCACCAAACGATTATTTAGAAACTTTTGGAAGACTTCTATTTTTTAGTCCAGTCAAATAGTAGATAATAGATGCAATTATCCTGGAAGAAGATTTTATATTTGTAATCTATTTATGGCGAAGCCAATAAGAAGAATTTATAGTTTTCCAACAAAATATAAAATATAAACTTTTTCTGGACCCAAAAATACGCGAAATGTTTGGACTTTTTTTCAGTTTTTTTCGTTATTTTAGTTCGGAAACGGGCGATCCTAGCGTTTCCAACATTTTGAACTCTTTTAGAGATCATAAAATGCTTTACAAATTTTATTCCAAAGATTTCGTGTAGAACTATTACTAAGGGCGCTGTAGTTCTTTGAAAATTAAAAGCATTTTTTCTAACTTCGTAAAAAAACAATTTGAATCTCAATATTTACGTTATTATTTTACCTTGTTAATACCTATGAATAAATAATTGCGAAGATAGTCTGTGGCTACTAGCAAGGAACCAAAGGCAACCTATAAAATATCAGCAGCAACGTACATTGAACACATTGCGGTTCCAGTTATTTGCAAAATCCGCCAGAAACACCAAACTTGGAGACGAGCGATCCTACTCTAAACTCTAAACACTTTTAAAGAGCATAAAATTTGACTTCAAAGTTGTTTTTTGACACCCATTACTAAACGCGATATAGCTCTTTGAAAATGAAGGATTTCTTCCAACTTTGTGGAAACCCAGCTTTTAATTGTTTTATTTTATTTTACTTTGTTTATTGTAAATTGTAGATGAGGAAATTGGTAGACTAACATATATTTCACTTAAACATATGATTTTTATTTCAGAACTTTAGTAAAATATGAATAAGAAGTAAATATTATAAATGAAAAGTAACTTCGTCATCCTCAGCTTGAGTCGCAGTCGAGCAGGTTCCTTATTATTCTACATCTATAGCATTTTTCTTCTTCGAACATATAATCATCAACCTGATGCTCACAAAACTCATTGTCGTTGTCAGTTTGCTCGAGAATGTCCCAGGCGTCAGCTTTATCTTCATCATCGTCGTCTTTTTGTGGGTAAATAATGTCGCCCACATCCACATTTGTGCAATTTTTACAGATTGATTACCACTTTAGGCCTGCTTTTTGGCAGGTACATGGCTTGTTGCAACCCAAAATTTTCAGTTGCATAAAACAGCACCTAGCAAGGATTCAGGTGCTGGGAGGTGGAAGGCAACCGCCAAAGCGGCGAATCCACCCCCATTCCTTAGGAAGGATATCGATTCCCAGCCAAAAATGTTGCTGTGCAGCATCTTGCGTTGGTTGCCACCTTGAGAGATTAAGTTTGCTTTTTGTGGCCGATTTTGCAAATAACTGGAACCGTAATAATGTGTTCAACGTCGGTTGCTAATGATGCCTGATGTTTCCACTGTTAGTGCTGTAATGAATTCTTCTCTAGGCCTGAAGATTTTTTTATGAGTAGTCTCTGGTTCATTGTACCTACAGACTGTCTTCGCAATTATTATTATATGTTCACAGAGGTAAAAGAAGGTAAAAATGGGGTAAAAAGTTGTTTTTTCCGATTTTTCACAAAGCTAGGAAAAACGCTGCATTTTCAAAAGGCTATAGGACGCTTAGTAAAATGGTTGTAGAAAAAAATCCTTGGAATGAAATTTGTAAAGCATATACTTTCTGAAACTGTTAAGAATGGTGAGAAAACTATGATCGCTCGTTTCCGAACTACAGCAAAAAAATAAAAAAAAAATAAAAAATTTTTATGGGTTTTTAGCTTTAGAAAGTTTAGCCTCGACATAATTTGTTGGGAAACCATAAATAACTCTTATTAGCATCTCCCTAAACCAGGCTTTATTCCAGACAAAAATGTCCAGGGAGGCTTTTTGAAAAAGTGCGGGGGGCAAATAAAAAAAATGTTGGAGACGATTTTGCGTGGGGTCCATATTAGTTCCGCATGTAAAGCGAGACGAGTTTATTCAAAAAAATTCAAAAATAGAAAAAGGATTAATTGTTCTATTTGCAATCATTTGTTTAAAAAATTTACATTATCATATCAAAAAAATTATACTCCCTCCGTCCGAAAGTAGGTATTCATTTTTAAAAATCGATTGGGATTTACGAAAGTTAATGATTTTGGCATTTTTTTAAATTTTATTTCTAAATATCTGATTGTGAGGAAGAAAATAAACAAATTGAATAAAAATATTCTGCAATATGATAAAAATTATTCATAGATTTCAAACTCGCTTATTGTTGGAAAATATAATAGACACCCGTTGTTAGAAAATGCCGAATTTTGAATTATGGTGTGTTGAAATGAACAGAAGAAGTTCAAAATCGAAGAAATTAACCCATAATAATCTGGTAATAATTACTGGAAAACATTTCATTTCATTTTTTGTATTGTTTTATTCTCCTACTGTGATAAATTGTGAAAAATTAAGGACTTTAAGTTGTTTTTCAGTATTTTTGTATTATTCTTTGTTGTAATACAGATTTAGTATTATATTTCTTAAAAAAAATTAGTCTAATTACCAAAATTAAAAATGTATGCCTTATTTTTGTACAACAAATATATATATATATAACGCAAAATGTATACGATATTTCCAGACAGAGGAAATATACAGGGTGTCCCAATTTGAGTTGCATTACATGGGTATCTTTGTTATTAATAAAGTTACTGTTTCTGTTAAATGGGTAATGTTTTGCAGTTTTTGATACTTATTCAGATGCCGTTTAAAAAAATGAAAAATTTCAAGCCATTCCGAAAATAAACGAAAAATGCAATTTTTTAAAAAGTCGATTATTTCGTTAACTAGTTAACTATAATAGTTACAAAAATGTTTCGAATAAAAGTTATTCGATTCGTCAAGACAGATGTAAATATGTTTATTACAAAAATTTCACAAACTCGGATTTCAAAATATAAATAGCAACTTTCTTATTTCAAATGGACGCCATATTGAATTTTTCAACAGTTAAATAGCATTTTTTTATTATAACGATGTATTATAATCCATGTTCGAAGTAATACACTACGGATTATTTTATATTATTTGAATTAAATTAAGAAAGCTAGGACTTTTTGAGAGGACTTCTTTAAACAAATGACAATTCCAAGCTGTCATTTTAGATTATATTGTATAGGATATAAGTCCAAAACTTGTCATATTGTAGATTTATTTAGTGGAAAGGTTGCCATTTGTAAATGATTAATCAATCACTAAAACTTATAAATTCTAACTTGATGTACAATAAACCGATATAATAATCTAAAGTGACAGCTTGACTCTTCATTTGTTTAAAGAAGACCTGTCAAAAAGGCATGGCATTTTCGGCCATAACTCGGTAACGAAAAGAGATAGCGAAGTGATTCTTTTTTTGTTGTAAAGCGGACCTTAAAAGATTTCAGAAAAGGTGTGAATTTGGAGGGTTGATTAGACCGAAAAGCGTCAAAAATTGCGACTTTTTTTAAGGTGATAGGGAGTCAAATGTTGAAAAAATCGACGTACTTATCTTTCATGAATTTTTTAAAGTGTTTCAAATTGGAAAGTCAAAAAAATAAAGAAATACCAAACTAAAGTAAGAATTTTATATTCATTTGCAATTTTTGTTATTTATATATCTACAACTGTATTTGTGTAATTTTGCAAGAAAAACTTCTATATTTATATTTATATTTTTGCAAAACTATATAAATCTAGATACATGAAAAATAAAAATTGTATATAATAGTACAAGTCTTACTTAAGTTCGGTATTTTAATATTGTTTTTGTTTCCAATTCGAAACAATTTAAAAAAATTCGGGAAATATAAAAACATCGGTTTTTCAAATAAATGACTCCCTATCACCTTAAATGAAACTTTAAAAAAAATATTTTTTCGTTATTTTTTCGAAATTCAAAAAACCCTATGCTCGGGCGGTTTTGGTTCTCAGCAGAATTTTTAAAAATGAAAATCCGTTAAAAAATGGGCGAACGGGAGCCGTCCACTCTTAAATTAAAAAATTCTCCCGTATCTTCCCAACCCCTTCGAGTATAAAAACAAAAAATAGCCTATTAGCTGCAAAAGTTACTCTATTTAATAAAGATGCCCATGCAATGCATTTAAATTAGGACACCCTGTATATTTTAATGAATATTGTTTAAACAAATAATTGCAAACGAAATAATTTAAAGTTAACCCTATTTTCTATTTTTCAATTTTGTTTTTAATAAATTTATCACGCTTTCGCGAAGTGCCATTATTTTTTTTTCGAATTGCTCCGGGGGGGCATAGCCCCCCTGGGCACCCCCCCCCTAGAACTATTAGCCCATTTAAACGACTATTTGACTGGACTATTTGACGACTGTCAAACTTCTAAAGTCTTATAAAGGTTAAAGGTTAAAAAAAATCACATACTTATTTTTTAAAATTGTTTTAAACTGTGAATAAAAAAATGGGATAAAGCATTTAAAAGAACAAAGTTGATAGTATTTCCGGTAAAACCGGAAGTGATAATAAAAAAATGTAGTGCTTAAAATGTGTTTTCGTGACCCATATTTCGTTTACACCCGACACCCGCTATATTAAATTATTATTAAAATAAAAAAACAAAAAAATTATTGATGAAAACTCGGAATTTTTTTCGAGGTCCCAAATTGTTTTGAAGTCAGGTCAGTGGCGCACCCAGGATTTATTTTTTTTTTGGGGGGGGGGGGCTACGGAGAGAAAGGCATGACAAAATTTTTGTGCACGAGCATTTTCTCAAAAAAATAATAAATTTTTTTTCATTCTTATTAATTTTATTAAAAATTTCTTAATAAAATACATTCCTTTGGGGAGGGTCAAGGCACCCTCGCCCACCCCCCTGGGTGCGCCACTGCCCCAGGTTACCTAAACTTTTTTTCTAATACAATGTGTCCCAAAATGACGTTATTATTACAATAATATCGTTGAAAGTTATGACGTGATTTTATCCCCAAAAAAGCCAGTAGTCAAGGTCGCAATAACCCACATTTTTTCTTGATTTTATCACTTATACAGGGTGGTGATAAAGTTTGGAACCAATGTCATAACTTCCGTAAAAAATTTTTTTGTAAAAATCGCTCGGACAGGTCAATTTTTGTTTTAAATATGCCATCTTTTGGATTGAAAAAAATATTCATGACGTCACTGATAACTTCACTATGACGTCATTATCAATTTTTTTAAATGGAAACCCCTACTTTTTTTACACATTTTTCATAGACCTTTTTATCATATTAATGATCACATAAAAATATTTAAAAAAATTTCAACCATTTTTGAAAAAAAAAAAAATTTACTCAAAAAAAAAATTATTAATTCTCAATGAAAATATTACAAAAAAAAGTAAATTTTTAATTTACAAGTAACAAATTTTAACGAAAATGTTCAAATTGTTCCCCATTGACCATTTGGCATTGTCCCATTCGAGTGTAGACATTCTGAATACTATTGTTAATAGCTTCTTCGTCAATTTGTTGCAATTCCGTCCTAATTCTAAGCTCCAATTCTTGTAAATTATTAGGTCTATTGAAATAAACTTTTGATTTTAAATGTCCCCACAAAAAAAACCTAAGGGCGTTAGGTCAGGAGATCGCGGAGGCCACTCAATTGGTCCCCTCCGACCTATCCATTTGTTGGGAAACGTGGTGTTAAGGAATTCTCGCACCGCCCTGCCAAAGTGTGGAGGAGCCCCATCTTGTTGAAACCAAATGTTTTGGTTAGGAATGTTGCGATTTTCATAATTGGGGAAAATACGAAGTAAAACTGGTAGCAAATCAGTCCGCAAAAGATTCAAGTATCTTTCGGCAGTAAGGTTTTCATTAAAAAAGTAAGGTCCTATAAAACGTCTGCAAATCATTCCCACCCATACATTTAACTTTCCTGTGACCAATACCTACAATTATGTCGATTCACTGATCCATTCAATTGAAAGGTAGCTTCATCGGAGAAAATTATACTACTTAAAAAATTTGGATTTTGATCACATCGCGCCATCATTTCTTCACAAAATTGCAGTCGGCGATCGGGATCATCTTCATTTAACTCTTGTATGAGTTTTATTTTGTATGGGTGATACTTTTCCTTTTTTAATAATTTTGCGACATAGAAATGATCCACATTATTATTTCTTGAAATATCTCTTGTTGAAATATTGGGATTTTCTTCAATCGCAAGTAATAAATTTAATTTGGTTTCTTCATTCACTTGAGGCCGTCCTTGTCGAGGCAAATCTCCTACAGATCCTGTTTCTGAAAATTTGGTTACTAACTTACTTACTGTAGATCTTGAGATTTGCGGTCTATTTGGATATTGCTCATTAAACAAAGCACAAGCTTCCCCATGGGTTCTTTTTCTATCGCCGTATCCTACCATAATTAAAATTACGATTCTTTCGCGTTCGCTTAAACGAGGCATTTTTAATTTCGCAAAACTTAATAATTGTTGATTATTATTAAACAAACGAAGTAAGCTATTCAAGCATTGGTAAATGGATTTAAAATTTTATTGGCCATACAAAATAACGTCAACTAAAGCACTTTTATAAAGGCAATTTTTATTTCAATAAATTTTCAATATCAAAAGCTTTTTCAAATTTATAATAAATTACAATTTTATTTAAAGTTTATTATTACTCAAACATTTTATTTTAATTACCTTTTTCATTAAAAGTTATTTAAAATTAGTTTTAAGAAAATTCCAATTGTGTAAAGAAGAACAATTCGAATATTTTCAATAATAATTTGTTATTTTTAAACTAAAAATTAGTTTAATTTATTTTTCTTGCCATATTTTCATTGAGAATTAATAATTTTTTTTTTGAGTAAATTTATTTTTTTTTTCAAAAATGGTTGAAATATTTTTAAATATTTTTATGTGATCATTAATATGATAAAAAGGTCTATGAAAAATGTGTAAAAAAAGTAGGGGTTTCCATTTAAAAAAATTGATGATGACGTCATAGTGAAGTTATCAGTGACGTCATAAATATTTTTTTCATTCCAAAAGATGGCATTTTTAAAACAAAAATTGACCTGTCCGAGCGATTTTTACAAAAAAATTTTTTACGGAAGTTATGACCTTGGTTCCAAACTTTATCACCACCCTGTATCTTTGAAATAAGACTCATATAGATACTACTTTTTTAAGCCAATAAAACTTTACAGAAAACTTCAGAGATTCGGCGAAAATTAGTAAAAGCTCAATTTTTATTCTTTTTTTTATTATTTTTGCTCATATTTGATCTTGGTGAGGGTTTTTGCCCCTTCAGCCACCCCCTAAATACGCCCTTAGTGGAAATTGGAATAAACTACCCTTTTAAAAATGTTACATTGAACATTGAGTTACAAATTATTATCTACAAAATTTCCTCAAGTCTCATCAAACATCAAACGACCGTTCATAAAATATAATTAGATAAATAGATTTTCTATAATTAAAAAAAAATACTACACTGGTATCCAAAATTTGTCTAGTTTTCTTCATTATCGTAATTTATACACTATACGCGTAAATTGAATGATTTTTCTATTGAAGCATGCGCATTAATCAAACTATTTACGTTCACCTTTACTTCTACGTTCGTAGATTTTAAAGTTATTCGTATTCAGTTCGTTCAGTTCAGTTTTCAGTTCAGTTTGCTGTGAGAGTTCGTGTGGAGTGTGTGAAAAATAAACAGGTTAGATACGATTACGATTTATTTACAGAAAAAATATATATGAAATATTACGTGGTTGAAGTATTATTATTCCCAACATTTATTTTTTTATTTAAAAACTAGGAAATTTATTTTAAATGAATTATGCATAATATTTATGATCTTTAA
Source organism: Stenus bimaculatus (assembly GCA_963971135.1). NCBI lineage: Eukaryota > Metazoa > Arthropoda > Insecta > Coleoptera > Staphylinidae > Stenus > Stenus bimaculatus. The sequence continues at coordinate 62,416,361 of OZ020180.1, read as the reverse complement.
CCCCATTTTTTATCGTTTTGTTTTTACTGATATATTTTGTATACTGTATTTGTTAGGAAATATAAAATAAAGGATTTATTTTAATTTTTGATTTAAATCTCAATCAATATTATGTAAGCTAATTGTCTATCGATAATTATTTAAAAATGTTAATTAAATAAATTGGGTATTTTGCATTTATTACACGAAGTTATAATTATTTTTTACTTTGCGGTAAATACGTAGGTACGCACAGTAAAAACTTTTTTTTACTGCTATACTGCTTGTTATGGTATTTGTTTAAAATAAAAAATTTAAAATGGTTTTAAAACAAACAACACGTAAATAAGAATTTGTGCACTTTGGTATTGAGATTACAAAACACCCAAGCATTTTTATAATTTTTGGTAAATTATAAACAGATATGAAGAATTCAAAGTTCACATTAATAGCAAAATAATTTTCGTTTGATGTTAAACGTAAAACCAGTTCTGGGTTTTGGCTAATGAAATCACTGAATTATGAAGTCCACGTATGTTCTTTTTAATTTTCTACTATACAAAATTAATTAAAATAGTTTTTGTATTTTTGGTATCTAGATGAATAAGCACTTGTATTTAAAATTTATAATTTTTATAATAATTAGGTGAACAAAATAATTAAATATTTAGAATGTAAATAGGAACCTATTTGGAATATGATTCTCAGTTACACTAATAATTAAGAACCGCATTTATTTCTCATATAATTAAACAAAAATTAAATTACTTACAGAAAAGGAAATAAAAGATTTTTTTGTAAATTCAAAAAAAAATATTACATGAAACATCTGAGAAGAGCTCCACCACTTTCCGTTAAATAATACAAATGATATATTCTTTTTGAAAGTATGTGGGTTATTGGTTGGACATTGGACTTTTCGATTCTTATAGAAATTCTGCAACTGGTGTATATAGATTTTTTCTATTTAATGGTGCAATTTTATGTAAAACTGTAGGTAACAGGACTTATAGAATCCACCCATAAAGTTCAGGAAAACTAAAGTCACCCCCATTGCAAATATACTTTCAAAACGTTGGAGGACTAAATTCTAAGTTAGTTGAATTTTCATCATCTCTTCTTTTATCAAACTACGACGCAATTGTTATAGTGGAATCATGACAATATTTTTAGATGCGATAGATCATGTATTACAAGCGAGATTACAAGTGATAAGAAAAGAGGTGGCGGGAATTTATCGCAGTGCGTAACATATTTTCCTCAAAATTAGTGTTAAATTCCTTAAAGTTGGTCGAACAAATTTTTGTTTCTATAGTCAGCAATAATTTAAATGTGATATGTGGTGCAGTTTACATTCCTCCTAATTCTAACTCAGAACTACATAACTCTCATTGTGAATCAGTAGTGTCAATCAGCGAAGATAATCCTGAGGCCAAGTTAATCATTTGCGGTGACTATAATCTTTCTGGTTCGAAATGGAACACCGATGATATTGGTGTCCTAATGGTACTCCGGCTTTTTCAGTGTCTGAATGCTTCTCCAGCTTAAACTTATATCAGTGCAATAATATACCTAATGATCATAACGTTTACCTTGATCTAGTCTTTAGTCATTATAATGATTTAAAAATTTGTTCAGCAGTGGATAATTTATTGCCTAATAATTACACAGGCCAACAAAATGAAAAAAAATTTTTGGTGCCGGAAAAGAAAGAACTGATTTTAAATGTTCTGATGAGCTGATTCCAAAAATACATGGCTTTTTTTCGTATCAGCTCTAGTTTTTGAGATTCAGGTTAATTGATTTTAGGTAGTTCTGATAAAAGCCAAAAAATAATGAAATAATTAGGTATATTTATACACGTCAAAATTAAAATTTTGTACCTAAAATTAGAATATATTTAGCCAATTTCAGTTAGAAAGATGGGATAGTCACATGATGGCCGACTACTGTTGGAGTCTTCAGCATCACTGTCCTCATAAACTGATATATGCTAGAAAATCCTATAAAAGAAAATTTATAATAGATTAGTGATAAATGTAAATTTTATAAAATAAATACCTTGCTCTGTATTTTTTGTTTTTTTTTTAACTGGCGGTTGGAGCAAATAGTAAGTAGTAATAATTGAATAAAATAAAAGAGCTGATAGAACAAATCTGACAGCTATTTCGGATTCTGCACCCTAAATTCACCCAGAAACAGTTAAAAAATCGCCGGCACCAAAATGTGTGTTGGCCAGTGTTATCATCATACGGCTTATACAATAATTTTAGATAAGTATGTAGATGAGGACTTTATAGATTGTTCTGAGTCGTATTATAATTTTAGCAATGGTAATTTCATTCGTCTTAACTGTTTTCTTAGTTCTATTGAATTATCCTGAATTATTCTAATGTAAAATCGGATCCCTCCAACTTTTGGAAGTTTATTAATGATAAAAGAAAAACAAATAATCTGCCGAATGTAATGTACCTTAATAATGAACTTGCTGAAGGTGCTCAAGACATTGCAAACCTTTTCGCTAATTACTTTGCCTCAATTTACAACAAAAACGATGTAATTTTGCCAGAATACGAGGAAACCAACTTTGGTGTTGCTTGTGACAAAATAACCGACTTGGAGATTTTCGAAGCAATTAATAGTTTGCCTGATAAATTAACGGTTGGTCCGGATGGAATACCAAATTTTTTTCTTAAAAGATGTGCAGATAATTTATCATTGCCGCTTAGTATAATATTTAAAATATTTAATATCTCACTTCACACGGGGGAATTTCCTCTTCTGTGGAAGAAAAGTTTTATCATGCCTATTTTTAAATCGGGAGATATAAGTCAAATTACCAATTATCGCAGCGTTTGTATTCAGTCAAGTATTCCCAAACTCTTTGACTATTTGATTTCTAAACGGCTAAGCCGGGCATGTTAAAATATTATTATTAATGAGCAACATGGGTTTTGCCAGAACAAGTCAGTTCTGACCAATTTATTGGTTTACCAAAATCATGTGTTGAACGCCTTGGAACAGAAGTGTCAGGTAAATTCGATTTATACCGACTTTTCCAAGGCGTTCGATACGATCAACCACAAACTCTTGGTAGCAAAGTTAGAGGCGACTGGTTTTAGTCCTAAATTACTAAGGTGGATTGAGAGTTTTTTGACATTTCGCACACAAAGAGATGTGCCCTGTGGGGTCCCTCAAGCATCCCATTGCTCACCTGTTTTATTTAATTTATTTGTTAATGATATAGGGACATTTGTTGGTGATTGTAACTATCTATTATTTGCAGATGATAAAAATTTATAAAACTATATCGTGCTTAGAAGATGTCGTGAGTTTACAAGAGTCTGGATAGTTTGGTTTGTTGGGCTAATATCAATGGTCTGAAATTAAACATTAATAAATGTACCTCCATTAGTTTTTACAGTGGCAATAATAAAATTACCTCTTTATATTTTATGAATTGTCAAACTTTAAAACCATCAGTTGTAGTCAAAGATTTGGGAATATTGTTCGACTCCCGTCTTAATTTTGTTGAACACATAAATTCTATCGGATTGAGAGCTTCCAAAATGCTGTGTTTTGTTTTCAGGAACTCTAGGGACTTTTCCGTATTCTCAGTAAAAATTTTGTTCTGTTCCTTGGTTCGTTCAATATTAAAATACGTCTCCATAGTTTGTTCACCGTTTTACAATAATCACATTTACTCATTGGATCGAATTCGAAACAAGTTTATACGTTTGGTGGAACATAAAATTACAAATACACGCTTTGCAATGTCTAAATCACAAATATTAAATATGCTAAATATAATAACGTTAAGTATATTAAATATGCTAAATATACTAACGTTAAGTAATAGAAGAATTATGTTGGACTCTTGCTTTCTATTTAAACTTATTAACGGCCTCATCGTCAGCCCGGAGTTGTTGTTTGATCAATTTTAAAGTGCCAAGTCGTAGTTTTAGAAATTCAGAATTTTTTTTTGTTAGAACGTACCACACAAATTATGACTACCATTCTCCAATCCGAAGAATAACAAGATTCGTAAATTTATACTGGACCCGATTAGAGATTTTTAATACTTCTTTCTATAATTTCAAAAGTACAATTATTCATTTACTACATTCTTTAGTAATGTAGGTAATGTGATCTATTTGTTATGTTGTTTTAGTTGTTTAAATAATTCCTAATCTTTCTTAATTTAATTTAATTTTTTACTATATTTATACTGTTGTTTTTTTATATTGTTATTCCTAATGCATTGGGGTGATCCCGTAAAATAAATAAAAATAAAAAATAATCAAGAGGATCTGAAGAACAGATCAGCTATTCCAAAGAAGATCTACATCCAATACATTTTCCAGAAAATACCGGCCCAAGAAAATCCCTGCAAAATAAGAGAGGGCTTCGCCCAGTTTCTAGTTGCAAAGTTAGATAATCTTCTAAGGCCAGTTTTCGACCAAACAGACAAGTGGAAACAAAACTGCATCTTTTCACAAACTTTTTGTAGACTTGCGTGTTTTGCGACTGTTTCAGTTGTGTTATTCGTTTCCCGTTCGGAAGCGGAAGCGGTAGCTTCCAAAGGTTTCAACATGTTTCAAAACGCAAGTCTGCTCTGTGGAAACAACCTCTGAAACAGCAAGTTGGTGTTTTGATGGTGTTTTGTTTTATTTTTTTTTGTAGATTATGTCTGAAGAAGAAATAAAGTGGACCACTGAAGACATCGGTTCTCTGATAGATACCTTCAGAGAGCAAACAAATTTGGGGGAACTAATGGACCCAGAAACAAAAAATCTTCCTCCCGAAACATAGTTGCACTTTCTTGACTACGACTCAATTGAAAATGACTCCAACAAAAACAAAACTGCAACAATATTCTGTTCGCTTATAGTTCAGCCAAATTAGAATTTTACCTTACAAAAGTTCCAGTGGTATTTTTTATGTTTTTATCTTGTATATATAGGTAGGAAGTGTTCGAGAAAGAAAATGTAAATTCTGAAACCCTCGGCATAACTTTTGGCAGCCCGAAAACCGCGTTTTTTTGGCACTATTTTCAGTTTTTTCTAAATATCTCCAAAACTAGTGGTTTTACAGGAAAACCTTCAAATACAAATCATGTAGAGCAATAAATTTCCTAGAACTTTTGTGTTTAATGTTTTTTTCTCCGACCAATTGGGAGCGCGCTACAGCCTCTCAAAAATAGTTGAAAATCTTAAAATCGCTAGTTTCCCACCAAACTATCTTCAGTGAGCTTCATTTCTTACCGTCAACATTTATCCCATTAGTTTTTTTCAACTTTCAACTTCAAATTCAAGTTGGCACAAAACTTGACGAAATTCGTCCTTCATACCTTTCAGGAAGGTGTTGTTCTGGCACGCCTGTACTATCCCCCTTATTCACTAACGCTTAACTATAACTGAACGACTCGATATTGAACGATAATCGTTATTTTAAGGGTATCGTTTTTGCTATTCTCTAAGAAAAACTCACTCTTTTAAGAACGACATAATTGTTCAACTAATAATTACTAATTACGAACAAGCAGCGATTGAGAATACATGTTTACCACTACTTTTGGAACTTTTAAATTTTTCTAACGACTATCGTTATATTAACGATAATTTAGAGAATAAGGGGGTTAGCCAGGTCTACCGAAGTTCTGAACAACCTGTAACACTGCAGCAAGATCTTCATCTGCTATCTCAATTCTCTCCCGCATCAAAGAAGCGAACACTGAATGCATCAACAAATGATCTCGAACTGCACGTGAGTAGGCGTGCCCGGTCAAAATTTTATATCCTCACTATTTTCAGCATAGATCGTGGATAACCATGCTTCAAACCTGAGCCTACCATGATATGGTTCCTATGGCTCCCATGAAGGACATGGCTAGATGAATCCCCCAAGCCTCACTATCACATTCTTCAGTTTAGGGTGGCTGCCTACAACAAAGTCTCTTGCTTTAAAATACAGGGGCTGATCAAACGTTTTTTGGCTAAGTTCAGTGCATTTCTTTGAAGCCATTAATACTGATGTGTATATTGTTTCGGTCTGAGATTTTATTTATAAATGGGAGCGTTGAAATTTTAGAACGGTCGTATTTTTCTTTGCAAGTAACTTGCTCCATAAACCCATTCCGTTTTGGAGATATTAAGAAAAAACTGAAAATAGTGCCAAAAAAAACGTGGTTGTCGGGCTGCCAAAAGTTCTCCCGAGGGTTTCAGAGTTTTTTTTTCTCGAACACTTCCTACCTATACAGGGTGCTGGAAAATTCGCGGATCAACGCAATGGTGCGATGTTGAGGAACTCTTAGAGAACAAGGGAAAAATAATTAAAAAATTCTTTGTTGCTTTAGCTCGAAGTTATGGAAAGTTAAACTTTCAATTTTTTACTCTTTTAATTTGCAATATTCCCATATTTATGCTTTGGTATGACACGTAAATTATGTAGAAATGCAAAGATATTTAGCCTTGTCCATCCTACTTAAGAATGGTATTGTTAAACGTGCTATTTTACATTTTAAATATTTGAATTTTGCACATAAATAAACATGTCAACGTTGTAGCTTAATTACAAATAGGTACAATTGTCAGTGTCAAACTGATCTGACTGGTCACACGAATTTGTCAAAAAAAGTAGTAAAAGTATGGTAACAATGAAGATGCTTTAGCAATACTTTAAATTTTCTGAATCGCGTAGTTTCTCTTGTTATTAGTTCGAACTTTTTGTTAGTAATCCTTTAAGTTTGCAGGTTTTTGTGTATTATTTAAAGTAAGTTTTTTAAATGTTTTTAGTTATTTATGCATGCCATTGGTTGTTATGGAAAAATTAAATACAAACGAATTACACCTGATCATGGCATTTTAATTTAAATAACTAAAATTAACACAGAGTTGCCAAATTTAAGATTTTAAAAACACATATATCTTCGAGGTAAAGCAACAAAGAATTTTTTAATTATTTTTCCCTTGTTCTCTAAGAGTTCCTCAACATCGCACCATTGTGTTGGTTCGCGAATTTTCCAGCACCCTGTATATACAAGATATAAAAAATTAAAAAAAACTACTGGACCTTTTGTAAGCTAAGCCGTTCTTTTGGGATAATTTGACTGGACTATTAATGGAAATAAAGTTTTATATTCGTTTCTGTTTTTTTGTTGTTTTCATGTTTTCCGAGTTGCAAAATTTAGAGATAAAGCTGAAACTCAACTAGTCCGTTTGGTGGAAAACTAGCATTAGAAATAATCGCAATTTTCAACTACATCAAGTAATCCAAGTACATACCTTTACCAGTCTTTAAAAATACCGACCAAAACATTTATTTTCCTTGGATCAAGGCTGTCTTAGAAGGTCATATTTTGTACAAAAAATTGTAATAAAGATTTGTAGTAAGAAATATATGTTGAAAACATCCTCTACTTCCAATAGAAATGTTTTACACGGTCATAATTTTCTTACCACAAATATTTATTAAAATTTTTTATACAAAATATGACCATCTAAGACAGTCTTAACGTATAAAATTGGATTATTATTATTAGATAACCATTACAGTACTTCCCATTCGGAACGGTGTATACCACTAATACGACAATCGGTTGGTCTGGCTTTAGTCCTCAAAAAGTCTTCTCAATCATCAATTTTACCTTGTATTAACGTGTAGAATCCACACCCGAAGTTTGACGCACTCCTCCGAACTGACCCTGTATAAATATCAAGATAAATGAATACTATATTGAATTTTTTTGATGATGTATATAACTATAGGGACCTTAAAATATTGATTAAGTTTTTATTTTTCAGATTTTTTTTTAGTTTTACATACTAGATTTTGGAAAGACTTACATAAACATCCTTTTTTTGGGAATGTATAATATTAACTTTTCTTAAACTATAAAAGTACTACAATCCAATTGCATTATTTGTGTATCACATGAAAACAACAATATAAGTATGTACCTATGGTAAAATGTAATAAAAGTTTTATTACTTAACTACTAGCAACACCAAAGTAAAAAAGAAGAAACCAAATAACATTAGTGATAGTTAATTATATTATTCTTTTAGGATCTAATAAAGTTTAAACTTATTTACGTCAATTTTTTAAACTAAATTGTAAAGAATATTTGAATTGTAGTAGTATATTATTCAACTAGCGAGAAATGATAGCCATTATATTCACGTATAGGTCTGTGTAAATAATGGCTTTTTTCACGACCTCTTTTATTTTTCGGCGTTTTTATGCAAGTTTTTTGACGTTATTTTTCGTATTTTTGACATTCCTTGATTTCTTTTATTTAATTTTGTTCTGTGGTTAAAATTACCCATAATTCATTGCTCATTACCCAATTTGTTGTCCAGTGATTAATGAATTTACACATAAACCATTGCTCATTATGCAATGGGTTGGCAATACTGCAATTTTGTGATTGGTCCATTGTTTCCCACATGTCAAAAATTTTTAATGAATTTCATTACTTACAAATTCAAATACAATGAATTTTATTCAGTAGTTGAGTAAAAAAATATTTCATATTCAAATATATTAAAGGATGACACAAATATTTGGACTGCTTCAATAAATTAGAAAAACTTGAGATGTATCATATTATCATCACACTATCATCTTGACAATAAAGATTCTTAAATACCTGAAGATGGGATATAATAATCCCGAAATCGATAATATTTAATTTATTTTATACAAAAAGTATAAATAATAAAGTTGGACTTAAAGAAAATACATCTCAAGTTTTTCTAATTTATTTGATATTCCTTTAATAAATTCGAAATTGGTTATTCCATCTTTTTATTTGATATTACGCACCTTAACATGACTGGCCGTATTTATCTAGGTAATTTACTATAATATTTATTATTTAACATTAAACAAACATTTTAATCTTTATAATATGTTAACTTATTTATTTTGATATCGGCACAGATAAATTTTTATTAATATATGTATGTATGTACACTTGTGTATTAAATTGATTACTTTCATTAAACTCAAAAAAAATTTACTAACCCTTGACATATTTTTTAACTAAGGTTTTTTTAGATCTTTTGAATTTTAAAATTTTTTCTTTTACCTTAGAGAAAAAGTTTTTCGTTAAAAATGTTATTACATAAGAGAATTATTATGTAAGAATTTATATTGTTTCATTCCCAAAATTTTTATAAATAAAAAGTTAAGTGTTAGATATTTGAATTTAAACTAGATAAAACAATTTTGAGTTTCCTTATATTTGTTGTAAATAAACAATGTGGAGATTAAAAAAAGCCTTATCGTATACAATTACTAGGAAATTATCTTGGTTTTACAAGTATAACTCGTTCGATTAACTATTGTTTAATAATAATAATTTATGATTTATGATTCATGTAAATAATTCGATTTTGATTTTAAGGATAATTGGGAGAATATAGGTGTACTAATAAAAATACTGAAAAAAACAAAATATCTACTTTATCTACTTACATAGTTCTAAAGAGCTTCGGACACTCAAATTTAATACTAATAATAATATTTATTGGTTATTTTGCTTCTGAATGCAAAGTGAAAAAGACTAATATGACGTCCAATCGTTTCCTATGTATAGAATGTCCCCATATTTTATAATAGGTGCATATTTGACACATTTCTTTAGAAACAAAAGTTAAAATAATATTATTTTATTAAAAACACATTGTTCGTATCAATTTCGAAGTAGTCCTATATTTTACTTTACTTGGTATCAAAAATTGAAACCTTTGAACATGAATTGGGGAAAATCGGCCATTCATATATACAGGGTGTTCCGTAAGTAATGCATAATATTGAAAGAGGTTGTTTAGGACACCAAAACAAGCAACTTTTGTCAATAAACCCATATCCGGAAATTAACCATTAAGTCACTAAGTTGAGACAAATTTTTTTAAATTTAATTTACAAAAATAGCTTTATTTTCTTTTTTTAGTCATGTCTTTACAATGGACCGTGCACAACAGATTTAAAAAAAACACGACACAAATTTGGAGTGAACAACTTTAAATACGATAGTAGTAAATCAACATCGGTTTATTCTGTTGTGCTATTCTAAGATCAATTACGATTGTTATTAAAGTTAATTACTTTCGAAAATGGTGAATTTTTCCAATGCAGAATTAGCTGATATGCATCTAATTTATGGGGAAGCTCTTTGTAACTCTTTGAGAGCTGCGCGCCTGTACCAGCAAAGATTTCCTCAACGTCGTCAACCGCATTATTCTATCTTTGCTAGAGTGGATTTTATCTGAAGTGAACCTTTCCTGCGCCGCGAGCGCTTTTACCCGAGCGATTATTATTAAAACTAAATAATGTCGATTCATACATTACAGGACTTCAGATTAATTGAGAAACCTTAATTCTAGATGACCAGTACATCATCACGTACATCAATCATAAACTAAGTTAATCTAAATATTCTTAAACATTGATTTCTGAGCAGGGTTCTCTTCAGATGAAAACCATTCTAGGATTCATAATCGTATTCGAGAAACTGGATCTGTCGAACGTCGTAGACCTGTTGGTCGTCCACGTTCAATTCGCACTATCCAATTTGAGGAAGAAGTGCTCAACCGTATAGAGGAAGAACCAAGCACAAGTATTCGTGCCATTGCACATAACATGGGAGCAAGGCAAACAACTATTTGGAGAGTTCTCCATGAACAGTTGCTACACCCTTATTCAATTCAACATGTTCAATCCTTAAGTCCAGCAGATTATCCATCTTTCCCGCTGGTGGTAACCACAGCATTTGGTTCAACCTAATTTTGGCAGTTTCGTGTTATTTACGGATGAACCATGCTTCATGAGGGACGGCTTTTATAATAGCCGAAATAGTTATATTTGGGATGATGAAAATCCTCATGTTATATCCCGTCGGCGAAATCAACACCAATTTTCTATTAATATTTGGGCTGGAATTTTGGAAGACAATTTAATTGGTCCATACCTACTACCACCACGTTTGAATGGTGTAATGTATCGCCATTTCTTGGAGGAAGTTTTACCTGAGCTCTTGGAGGAAGTGCCGCTTATTATTAGACAAGGTATTTGGTTTCAACACGATGGGTGTCCTCCTCTTTTTCTTTAAATGTATGCCAATTTCTGGATGAAGTTTTTCCCAACCGTTGGATTGGTCGTGGCGGACCTGTTAATTGGCCTGCACGTTCTCCTGATCTCACACGCTTAGATATTTTTTCCTTTGGGGATATTTGAAAAGTCTGGTGTACGAGACGCCTGTTATTACAGAAGAAGAACTTCTCGCAAGAAGTTCTGGCTGCTTGTACCATTGTCCAAAAGACATCCCTGAGATATTCCAGAGGGTTCGAACATCTACGAACCAGCGTGCAACCTTGTGCATTGAGCAAAATGGCTGAAATTTCGAACAATTTTTGTAAATTTTATTAAATAATTAACTTAATTACCTTAAATCTTTTTTATTTACCCTGGCTTAATGGTTAATTTCCGAATATGGGTTCATACGCTCCTGAATGCTCAAATTATTTTGTATTAAATTATAGGAACGATGGGAAAATTATTTTTAAATCTTTCGCACAAGAAAGTATTTAATATGACTAGTATTTGCGACCCAGTAATTTATCCACTTTTTGAAGTTAACTTTTAAAAATATTATTTTGTAAAGTTTCTCCAAGATAAGCTGAGGTAACTTAGCCATGGATTATTTTTTACCAAACTGTTTAAATTTCTTAAGTTTTTCTATCGGCATCACTTCTCTTGAGTATTTACTTCATAAAACAAAAACTCCAAACTCGTTTTTATTTCTAATTTTCAAACAAATACAGACTATGTTTATCTCGAGCAACTCAGCCCAGCTTGAATTCGGCTTGGCTTGACTCTTACCATGTGAAGTACATGTAAAAGGTAAAATCAAGCTCGAATTTAAGCTGGCTTGACCTGCTAGAGCTAAACGTAGTCACAGTTATAAACAAGAAACATAAACCGGTTTTCTCTAATACAATATGACCAGTGAGTCCAATTTTTTGTTAGAAGTAATTGACCCCGGGGGAATTTTTTAACCCCAAAACTCAACAACTCAAAACCGCAAATGGTACTTTAAACAATGTACTTATGTACGAAAAGGAAAAGACTGAATTTTAAATTAGTTAATACAAAATTTGAAAAAAGGCTCGGACAGGTCAAGTTTAGTTTGATGGAGGACTTTTTGTAATAGAGCTGGAGCAAAAATATGTTGATCCCTGTGAACTAAGAAGACAACCTCTTAAATTTGATCTCAGCAGAGTGTTTTTTCAAAATTTTGAATTAATTAATTTAAAATTCGTCCTTTTCAACTAAATACTTAACGTCCTTGTTATTAAGGTAGGAAATATAAAAAAAAGTTTTTAATTGGAATATACAGTTGTTGACGTTTTTTAATTAAGTTTTTTTAAAGTTTGAGAGCATTGTTTTAAAGTTTTGATATTTTTAAAGGTTTTGACTGCATCTTCAATAGAATTTAATTGTTTTCATTCACTAGTTCAAGTTTTTTTATTATTATATGAAGAACGATTTGGTTTTAATTAAAGTTTTTTTATTAACCTTCACTTGGGATTGTCATTACTAACTTATTGTTTGGAAATTTTCTAGTAGAAACCATAAAAATATAATTTGATTGTAAAATCCTACATAAAAAATAACTGGCCATTAATAACATATGGTTTGCAATAAAAATTGTAAAAATATCTATTGCTTTATGCTTTATTGACGAATATTAGGTCCGCAAAAGTCTTAAAAGTGTAAAAAAATAAAAGCAGTAATTTCAATAAATAGTTCCTTAAAATGTCTCTAATGCCCGTTCTTAAATTTAGAATTTAGACTATAAGCAATGCCTAAGTTTTAAGAATCGTTGGTGAAAACGGGCATAAATGTCATCAAACTGAAATAATAGAGGAGGTGAAATTACGTAACGTTTAATTATAAGCCTGTGTTTGAAAATCATCACTACAAACTTTTCTTGGCCTTGACGATTTAATAAAAAAATATAAAAATTAAATTAAACTTCTTATACTTAGTTCGACTGCGTAAATAAATTAAAATAGTTTGTATAACATGCTATTAATTATGACGTTTTATTATATCCTGTATACAATGTTTAAAAGTTAGATTAATTCTCTTTAATGTCACAACAAAATAGACAGTTATTCAGAGACTCCCTGTATATTATTATTTATTTAACCACTGATTCAACCTTTAAAGTTGAAACTCCCATTTGTAATATTTTAACATTCTGCTTATTTTTTTATTCGTTTGATAATTGCGGTTTCATTATAAATTTCTGCTTTTGTTTGATTGTAGCCTTCTACAATTTTCTGCAAATTTTGTTTCTGTGTAGTAATAGTAATATATTATTTAACGAGCGAGAAATGATAGCCACAATTCATGAAGACCAAATATACGACACGAGTGTCCTAAGATGTCTGCCATTTCCTCGCGAGTAGAATACTATACTTTTTCCACGACTTTTTATATTTTACGGTGCTTTTATGCAATTTTTTAGAGGTTATTTTTGACATTTCTCGATTTCTTCTATGTAAATTTTATTCTGTGGTTGAAATTACCCATAATCCATTGCTCATTACTCAATAGGTTGGCAATACTGCCCATTGATAAATGAAATCACCCATAATCCATTGCTCATTACTCAATGGGTTGGCAATACTGCATCTTTGTGATTGGCCCGTACAGATCGAGCATGTTGAATAATGTCAAAAATTTAGTTATGAATTTCATTACTTATCAAAAAGTTCAAACCTAACGAATCGTTTATTCAATAGTCGTGGAACCAAATAATTATACGGAAACAACAAAGTTTTTAGTAATGTTTTAGTCATTCCAAAAATATTAAAATAAAAACGAAAAGTCTACTAAGCGGTATAAATGAAAACAAGTTATTTTGTTTATTTTTTCTTCGGCATTAACATAATTAAGCGTAGTGGCAAGTGGCATAGCTTTGTAATGAAGTTCCAAAACAATTTGACAAGCTTTTGGAAATTCCTTTCTGCCTTTGTAGCAAAAAAATCACTATTATTTTATGTTTTTTTATCGAGGGCGGATATCCCCAAAAAGCTATCACCCATTTCAAATAGAGAAATAGATTGAAAATTTCAATTTCTAGCCGATATAGCAAAAAACAAATTTTTGATAGATCATGCTTCAAAATCGCAATTTAAAAATTGGATAATTTTAAAAAAAAATCAACATTTTCGAATTTCTTTAAACTGATAATACGATGACGATGAAAAATTTTTGATTTGCAACCAGTACTTTAGAAGTTCAAAATTCGGATTTTTCTATATTTTTTTGCTGTTCATTGGCATTTCCTTACATATTTGGGTTGCTGATAACTATTAAAGCAATATTTAGCGCGATCCAACATGTATTTTCCAAATTACAGCGGTTTAAAAATTGGTAAAAGTTTGAAATTTCTTCGTTTGAAATGGATTATACAGAGTCCGGCATGAAAACTTTCTTTTTTTAATGAGCCGAAATGAAGCGAGGAGAAAGAGTGGACGAATGGTGATGTTCTAGAAGAAAAGTGGTATTTGGAAAGTTTGTGCCTTAACTCTACCAAAGTGATAATATTGTTTTGGTTAAGAAAGCACGTTCGTTTCCGTTGAATTTAGTTATTACAAGACTAAAGTCTAGTTTACATTAGTCGAGTAATCGGGCGAGTAAGAGGGTTAGTACCTACTTGACCTACTAGTCGACCTCTTACTCGCTCGTTTACTCGACTTATGTGAACTAGGTAAGCCCATATAAGTATGAGGTGACTTTTGTACCCGGCACCCTCGCCAGATTTAGCCCCCTGAGAATGTTTCCTCTGGGATTATTTTAAAACTATAGTTTACAAGAACCGTATCAGCTACCGAAAGATTTGAAAAAATACTTCTAAACTCTGCATCGACGGAAACCCCGGTCTTTTCTTGACCAAAACATTTTTGTGACACTAGTAGAGTCGAAGAGCAAAGTTTCCAACCACAGCTCCCATAACTTTGATAAATCGAAATCAAGAATTCAATCGAATCCAATCGATGCTGTCGCTCTCATACAGTTTTTCAATGAAAGATTTCGCCTTGTAGGAAGAAAAGTTATGTGGATTTTTGTTTTTTGAAAAGTGAACTATAACTGGGTGTAACTTTGCAGGGAAGCATTTTTGGGCAAAGTGTTAGAGGAACTTAATTTGAGGTGATAAACACGTTCTACTTTGTCTGTCCATGTTATTACGAGACACCCTATATACACGAATATAGGTGATAACTTCACATCTGTAAGCGACCCCAAAATAATTTGGGGCCTATGTGATGATCTAGCTACGTCACTGATAAAGAGGGTGCAAGTTTCCAAAACACAATAGACAAAAATGTAAGAGAAGTGAAGCGAGCAGAGAAGAGACTGTTGTAGTATATCTAAGTAGATGTTGCAAAAGGTTTTGTAGACAAATAGATAAAAACACAAGTATCCAATCAAATTTTAAAATCAAAAGTTACCGACATCCTACTTAATGAAATTATCTGGATATGAAAAATCATTTTAAGTATGTTTTTTAATAAAAATAAAAATTATTTTTTTATTATTAGATTTTAATTATTATCAATACATACATATTGTTTTAATGACCACTTATATTTTTAATTTTTATAAATTTTTGAATAAACAACCATTTTTCTATTCACGACGTCTTTCTCATAAAGGCTTTTTACAATAGTTATTTATGCACCAAGGGAGTAAAGTGAGTATTTTAATCCTGAGTGTGGAAATTGTTGCCCGAGACGTAGTCGAGGGCAACAACCACACGAAGGATTAAATGCACTTTGCTCCAGCGGTGCATATTAAATTTTTTGCACTTCCAATTAATTATTTGAACAAACCTTTTCAATTTTGGGACAATGGTTATTTCGAATGCAAATAACTACTGAGCCAGACATAACCGTCACCTTATTAAAAAAAATAATTGAACACGTTGTACCTCCTTTATTTGGTCTAACAAATTGTATTGATTGTAATGTTAGAGTAAACGTACATATTTATATTTACTAATTGTAAATGTACATATCTATTAATAAATTTGTGTTGTTTTCTCCAATCTTGTATAATTTTGAAGCACATCGGAAACCTAAAATCAATTGATCGGTTAATTTATGATAAATTAAATATTAATAAAAATTTAAGTACCTATACCATGATTCGGTACGGATCATTCTGCATGAACTTCCGAGTGATGATGAAACATTTTATCGTTTATCTTGTAGAAACTTAAACAATTAACAAAAATCTTTTGAATTGTATAAATATAAGCATTTAGCATACTACATTAGATAAAACCATTAGATATCTTAATAAATAATACAAGGCAATTTAGAGGTTAGAATTTCTTGTCAATAAAATTTTTCGAATTTAAGACAAAAAACTATAATAGATTCCTTTCCCAAATAAAAAAACCCTAAAAACTATTGTAGTAATATTAGAAATATACTTACCAATTAAATTATCAAATACAATTCAGAATTTAGAAATATTTATTTTTAAAAACTTGCGCGCCATCTGTGTTTGTAATATCTAACTACGGAAATTTTTTAATACCTAGGGATTAAATGAACCGTTATGGGACTTTTAATCCCTAGAGATTAAATGAATACTTGGTAGTAAATGTGTTACTTTTACTTCTGCCATTAAGAGAGTAAAATGGCTCATTATTGTTTGGAAGTGCAAAAAAATATATTTGAGGTGAAAAAATATATGTATACTTGGTTAATTTTGATAATTTTGTATTTTTTATAGCCAGACACAGATTATTATTTAAATATTATCGTTTCTATCTGTCTATGTTTATAGTGCAAATACAATAAAAAATAAAAACCTACGCAAAGAATTATTACATAAAATATATCTATATATGCGATACAATTAAAGTCGCAAACTAAATTAGATGGGATTAATTTGCATACAACTGCGTCTGTTTAATTTTCCTTTTTCATCTTATCACATCCAATAACATTGGTTCTCTAATTAAATTATATATTATTAGTACTACAAAAATCGAGGTCAAATCAAGATTTTATCTCTACAATCGATATGTTGTATTTTATTAATATCTTTCATTAGCACTACACAAAAATGTGTTAATCAGTGATAATTGACTTTTGTCATAGTAAAACATCAAAATTTGATTAAATGATAAATTGGTTATTAAATTTTATAAAAACACCATGAAAATTGACAAGTACTATATTCTCTCATGTAACTATATTTATTTATAACCATAATGAGTTATTCTGGTAAGTATAAAGTTCTTTTGTAGTATATTTAGCCCAGACACAAAAATACATCCAAATGCTAATTTTAAAATGCCAAGCATTAGGTGCACTCATGAAATATTATAATTACCTAATAAAAAATGATCCCATTGAGGCATTTTCTGTAAATATAAAATATAATAAAAGTTTGATTATAGGCTAAATAAATAAAAAATATATCACAAGGTGTTCATCATTATTCATTCAAAATGGTGTCCTTGATTTACGAGACCGTGAACTCATTTATATAAACAAACGTTCACTTATAAAAATCTTAAGTTACAACATATCTTTATAAAGTGCATTGACCGCTTACATTTCGTTGCCAAACCGTTAATCCTGTTATTTGTTTTAGGTGTACATAATCTTAAATAATGTTGGTCAGGTTGGCAAGATTTCGAGGCACAGCCATCCATGACACAGTTCGATTTAAATGCTGCCAAACAAAATTTTTTAGCACTAAAGTAGAATATAAACCAATTCGCAGCGTTTTAGTTGCGAATCGTGGAGAAATCGCCGTTAGAGTTTTTAGAGCTTGTAATGAACTTGGTATCAAATCCGTAGCAATTTACTCCAAAGAAGACAGAGCCCATATTCATAGATTAAAGGCAGACGAATCATATTTGGTCGGAGAAGGATTACCACCGGTTCAAGCTTATTTAGATATTAATAATATTGTAAAAATTTGTGTTGATAATGGAGTCGATGCGGTTCATCCTGGTTATGGCTTTCTTTCTGAAAGATCCGATTTTGCTCAAGCTATTGTTGATGCTGGTATGCGATTTATTGGGCCCAGTCCAAAGGTGGTACAGCAAATGGGGGATAAAGTAGCTGCCAGAGTAGCTGCTATTGCTGCAGGTATAAAATAGTTATATAACCACTAATTAAAACGTCTAATAAAATTAATTTTAGGAGTACCTATAGTTCCTGGTACCGATGGACCGGTAACCACCAAAGAAGAGGCTCTCGACTTTTGTAATAAGCACGGTTTACCGGTTATTTTTAAAGTATATTTTGCAATAGACTGTGCTATTATACACTAAAATGGTGTTTTATTATAGGCAGCTTATGGTGGTGGTGGCAGAGGTATGAGAGTTGTACGAAAAATGGAAGAAGTTGAAGAAAATTTCCAAAGGGCATCCTCAGAAGCTTTATCAGCTTTCGGAAATGGTGCTATGTTTATTGAAAAATTCATTGAACGGCCAAGACATATAGAAGTTCAACTGTTAGGGGATAAGGCTGGAAATGTTGTGCACTTATATGAAAGAGATTGCTCGGTTCAAAGACGTCATCAAAAGGTGGTGGAAATGGCACCAGCCCCACATTTAGATAGGGCATTGAGAGATAAAATGACTGAAAGCGCTGTGAAATTAGCAAGACATGTAGGATATGAAAATGCAGGAACTGTGGAATTCTTATGTGATGATAAAGGAAATTATTATTTTATTGAAGTAAACGCAAGGTAAATTAGTTTTCTTCATAATTTATTTCTTTTTATTATGTTATTGTTTAGATTGCAGGTAGAACATACTGTTACAGAAGAAATTACTGGTGTTGATTTGGTCCAATCCCAAATTCGCATTGCAGAAGGTATGACTTTACCAGAATTGGGATTAAAACAAGAAAACATTGCAGCAAATGTAATTTTTCTTTTGAATTTTCTGTACAAAGTTGTAAACATATTTTTTTAGGGTTTTGCCATACAGTGTCGTGTTACAACTGAAGACCCTGCTAAAAACTTCCAACCTGATACAGGTCGTATTGAAGTATTTAGAAGTGGAGAAGGTATGGGTATACGTTTGGATGGTGCTTCAGCTTTTGCAGGTGCCATTATATCTCCTTATTATGATTCTCTTCTCGTCAAGGTCATTGCTCATTCACGTGATCTTCAAACATCTTGTGCGAAAATGAATCGTTGTCTTCGCGAATTTCGTGTCCGTGGTGTTAAGACCAACATACCATTTTTACTAAACGTTTTGGAAAATCAGAAGTTTTTATCTGGCTCAGTAGATACTTACTTCATCGATGAAAATCCAGGACTATTCAAATTTTCTCCAACACAAAACAGGGCTCAGAAGTTATTGAACTATATCGGGCAAGTATTGGTTAATGGTCCAACGACACCTTTAGCTACTTCACTCAAACCAGCTGATGTGCACCCTCACATTCCTGCAGTATCAGAAGGTAATAATTTATTATATTAGTTTTGTTAAGAAGTCCCTCTATTAAAAAAATATTTATAATAAGTAAAAATCATTAAAATTACAGCTTACGTGGGAAGCAGTCATAGCAGTGAGTAAAGTAAAATTATCTTTTGAGTTTGAGGTTTTGCACCATTGTTTGAATTTTGAATTTTGTATCTTGTATATTTATTATTTGCTCTGCACCACTTTTGTAGAGCTTTTGTGGTTTATTTTATTACTTTAATTAACACTAAATACTAAGCCTTTATTACTTTCTTATCTGATCTTGTTACAAATTTTTGATCAATACTTTCTTACTGTTTTAATTAGTACCTAATGCAATTTTTATTAGTGCAGCATTCATTAGTACCAAAACGTAAGAAGTGGAGTGGTTTTCATCTCAAGAGAACGCCGCGCAGAAATCATCTTTTAACAAACTCACGTTAGCCTTTTTATGATTGGTGCACGCGGTGATATACTAGCCGTCCAAAACTGTGGCATATGAATTAATTTGAATTCCTGTAGATATACGAATCGATGTTTTTAAGTTGAATAGTAATCGCTCAGGTAAAATCGCCTATTTGCAAGAAAAATTCACTTCAGATGAAAACTACTCTATATTAATAAATCATTGAAGTGATTATATATTTTTAATTTATACTTTTTTATAATTACCTACTAGATAGTAATGAGCGAAAAATAAAATAAGCGTTTGTTATAATTTTTCCTACAATTCCAACTTTCTTACTTTTTTTATGTGCAATTTTCTAACTAGCATGCTTTTCGTTACTTTTTCAGCGTATCTCTCAGTGTCAGAAGAAGATGCACCAAGTAATTTACTTTATTTTTTATTTTTGTGCACGTTTTAAGCTTGCCTGTTCTTACGCTTTTTTGAAATAATAATAAAATCATGCATGTAAAAAAAGTTATGTAGATTTCTTTTGAAATTCCATTAATATAGTATCTTCTTAGATATTCAGCCTCCAAAAGGATTCCGTCATATCTACAAGGAAAAGGGACCAGAAGCATTTGCTAAAGCAGTTCGCAATCACAAAGGTCTCCTTCTTATGGATACTACTTTTAGAGATGCACATCAGTCACTATTAGCTACAAGAGTGCGCACACATGATTTGTTGAAAGTTTCGCCATTCGTTTCTCAGAAGTTTAGCAATTTGTATTCTTTGGAGAATTGGGGTGGTGCTACTTTCGACGTAGCTTTAAGATTTTTACACGAATGTCCATGGGAGCGTTTAGAAGAAATGAGACAATTAATTCCAAATATTCCTTTCCAAATGTTGCTCAGAGGAGCCAATGCTGTAGGATACACCAATTACCCCGATAACGTTGTCGACAAGTTTTGTGAGCTTGCAGTGAGTACCTTCAAAATATTTATTCTTTTTATCTGAAATTAACATTTATATGAGTATTTTCTTTTCTAAATACGGCATATTTGTCTCTTTTTTAAGATGGGGAACACATCTACCCTCAGGTCTTCATATATCCTAAAACTCCTGGTCTGATATATTATAATTTTTAATATAATTTTAGGTGCAAACTGGAATGGATATCTTCAGAGTCTTTGATTCTTTGAACTATCTTCCTAATTTAATTTTGGGTATAGATGCTGCAGGAAAAGCCGGTGGTATAGTTGAAGCAGCCATTTCATACTCTGGAGATGTCAGTGACCCCAACAAAAAGAAATACGACCTTAAATATTATCTTAATTTAGCTGATGAACTTGTAAAAGCAGGTACTCACGTTTTGTCCATTAAGGATATGGCAGGATTACTTAAACCCCAAGCAGCTAGGTAAGAAAATCTATTCTAAAATCTACTCCTTAACTAAATAATGTATTTTTTACATTAGGATTCTTGTTTCTGCAATTCGTGAAAAATACCCCGAACTTCCAATTCATATCCATACCCACGATACTAGTGGAAATGGTGTGGCATCTATGTTGGCCTGCGCAGAATCTGGGGCTGATGTTGTAGATGTTGCTGTGGATTCTATGTCTGGAATGACTTCACAACCAAGTATGGGCGCAATTGTTGCCGCCTTAAAAGGAACACCTTTAGATACAAATTTGGATTTACCAGTTGTATCCGATTACTCTGCGTTTTGGGAACAAACTCGTACTTTATACGCACCTTTTGAATGCACAACTACAATGAAAAGTGGAAATGCTGATGTCTACAACAACGAAATACCCGGTGGACAATACACAAATCTTCAATTCCAAGCCTATTCACTAGGTTGCTAACTAACAAAATTATATTTTCTTAAATTAATTGATTTTTCTACAATTCTAGGTTTGGGAGATTTCTTTGAAGATGTAAAGAAAGCGTACGCCCATGCAAATATTTTATTGGGAGATATTATAAAAGTAACTCCATCTTCTAAAGTTGTAGGAGATTTAGCACAGTTTATGGTTCAAAATCATCTTACAAGTGAGCAAGTGATGGAAAAAGCTGAAGAATTGTCATTCCCAAAATCTGTTGTTGAGTATCTGCAAGGACATATTGGACAACCCTACGGAGGTTTTCCAGAACCTTTACGCTCCAAAGTATTAAAGGACATGCCAAGAATCGATGGAAGACCCGGTGCTAGTCTTGCACCTCTCGACTTTGATAAATTAAAATCTGAATTAAAACAAGCGCATCCAAATGTTGAAATACGTGACCATGATGTTATGAGTGCTGCTTTATACCCTACGGTTACTAGAGATTATCTTAATATGAAAGAAGAATATGGTCCAATGACCAAATTAGACACCAGAGTATTCCTTGTAGGACCAAAGGTAGGAGAAGAATTTGAATGCACTATCGAGAAAGGTAAAACCCTTGGAATAAAGACGTTGGCCGTTGCTGAAGATTTAACAGAAAATGGGGAAAAGGAAGTCTTCTTTGAATTAAATGGTACTTTGAGATCAGTATTTATCAAAGATAAGGAAGCGAGAAAAGAAATGCATATTCATCCTAAAGCAGATAAATCAAATGTTAAACAAATAGGAGCACCAATGCCTGGAGAAATTATCGACATCAGAGTTAAAGTAGGTGATAGAATTGAAAAGGGTACTCCAATCGTCATTCTCTCAGCCATGAAAATGGAAACAGTAGTCCAAGCTCCATTAGCAGGTGTTGTTAAATCCGTTGATGTTAAAATGGGAATGAAATTAGATCCTGAGGATCTTGTTATTACTTTGGAATAAAATTAAAGTGGAAGTTTTAATTGGTTAGATTATTTTTATAAGAATTTTTTGATGCTGGCTGTGTATCTTAAAAAATTCTGTTCTTTTTATTCTTGTTGTAAATAGAAAATTTTATTCGACCTTATACATCGTCATCTTTCTTTTTTAGATAAACATAAAGAATTTTAAAATTGTTATTCCATTTTAAATAATAAATATATTTTTTAAATAAAAAAATTACTTGTTTTAATTTACTTTGTATAAATAGTTTAAACCTAAAATACGTAAGTATATTTTTTGTAAATTTTGTTTCAATAATTAATAATTTAGAACTAAAAATAACAAGTCATTTGCAAAAAATAATTACAAATTTTTATTTTATTTATCAAAATTAAATCACGATAATAAAAATACGTATTGCAATATAAACATCAATCAGGTAAATTATAATATATACAGTCTTAACACCTTAAAACATTAAAAAATAAATTATAACAAAAAATATTAGAAGATTTTAGATTGAGCTGAGGTGGTTGATGCAAGACTCATTACTCATTCTATCATACTGTATAAGGCACCAGAAAAAATCATACCAATAACCTGAAAACAAAAAAATAGTAGGTTAAGATTTGTCACTTATCAAGACTTTGGGTAGGTCTAGGTACAAATTATGTAGTACAGGAAATTTGGATATGGTATTTATTTTTAAGTTTTAATTGGATATTTGTTTCGATAAATTGATAAATATTTAAAATCATTCACCATTAAACATGCAACAAAAATTCCAGCACCACCAATGACAGCAGCGTTTCCTTTAACAAATTCAGCGGTCTTATTATAGCATCCCTCTTGAAACAATGTGAAAGAATTTTGATTTTCTACCAGTAAATGGCATCTTTGTTTTTTTCCTGGCACCGGTTCCAAACAGCAAGAATCTGGAATTCGATCTTTCCAATCCTTATGGTTAAAAACTCCACAACAATGGAGTCTCGATTGGGTTTCATCCCAAGCTTCTGTAACTGGGCCATAATTACCATAGTACCGTATAGACCCTATCATTTCATTTCGCAAAGTGGTTTCAACCTTAGCTCTAAATACAAATCCCAGAATTCCACCCACTAGCATTATTACAAATATTATAAATACGGCTATAAAGTACTAAAATATAAAATTTACATTAGAACATTAAGTATGTGTAGGTATATTATCTTTTCTGATTTACCGTGACCAGCATGCATCTAACTTCTTTAGCCGATCCGAAGCACCCAAAACAAGAAATAACGGTGATGAGTAATCCTGTTGCTATTAAAACGTATATTGCACCTGCATATAGATTTGTTCCTAAAAGTTCATTGGAAAATGATTTATCTACTACGCTCCAAATTCCTAATGCAACTAGTATCAATCCCCCAAGCTGTAATAAAAAGTAAATGGTATACGAATGAATTAAAAATATACGTCCGAGGAACAAATATACACAAATTATAATATACAGGGTGTCTCAAGATTCACTTTACAGGCCATATCTCCGTCAGTTGAAGAGATAACAATGAAAAGCTTTTAATGGCATCAAATCGGCTCTCCAATTCCATCCTTGAAATATTATTGACTTTGACCTTTAAGAAGCCATTATCAACTTTTTTTTTTCAAATGCCACCCTCTACTTTTGTAAATAGAAATTGGATTTCAACTTTATATTGAACACGAGAGTATCTTATTTTTACTATTTTTGATACACGGAATGGGAATATAATATTTTTTCAAAGGTGGCTTTTATCATACGTATAAAAGAAGAAATAAATAAATAAAATCGTTTTCGACGTTTTGAAGCTTATGTACAATGTGCAGGAGCCAATTTTGAACAATTATGTATTATTATATGTATTTATTTTAGTACCTACTTATTTTATTAGAAAATGTTCCCGTATTAAAAATAAAGTAGAGATCCAATTTCTTTTAACAAAATTAGGTGATTCCATTAAAAAAAAGAAGTTGATGATAGCTTTAAAACTTTTTCTATTTGATTTTTTATCTCTTCAACTAACGGAGAACGGATATATGGCCTGAAAACTGAATTTTGGGACACCATGTATAAATAATATTTTTATACATACAAGCCCAGTCAATTAAGCAAAAAATGGGATTAACCTCGGAATGAGAGATAATAAGCTGGAAATTCGTATACACCTTCATTTTGGAGTTCTACATGTTGTCTCAAAAGTCTCATAAAATCTCGTGTCTGCGTTATCAGTTATTCAAGGTCAATGGTCACAAAACTCGGTTTTTCGCGATTATCTACGTTTCTATAGCTCCAATGATGTTAACATTTATTACAAAAATTGTAGGGCATAAAATTTGTGACAAATTTTGTTCCAAACATTTTTTCATGCGTTCAACCGTTTTTAAGATAGAGGGCGGAGAGCGTGCAGCGCTCAGCCAAATACATATTGTAAAGGGCTTGGGACAAGCTAAAGTTTTTTGCCAGAGCTACCATAGGCGTATATACCCATGTAAACCCATGACAAAGTTTCTGCCAGAGTGAAGAAAAGCACTGCCCGATGCTTTTTCTCACTCTGGCAGTCACTTTGTCATGGGTTTACACGCCTCTGATAATATCTGCTCTGGCAAAAAATACCTAGAGTGTCCCATACCGTTAATGTAAGATAAACTGTGAAGGCGGCTGCACAATTGATGGAACGCATACGTTACGGATATAAAAAAGAGAGATAAAACATCCGAGTTCCTTGTGAGTAAGAGAGTGAGCATGCATAATTTGCTCTCTAATGCTCTCCGCCCTCTATCTCAAAAACGGTTGAGCGCATGAAAAAATGTTTTAGACAAAATTTGTCACAAATTTTATGCTTTACAATTTTTATAATAAATGTTAACATCATTGCAGCTATAGAAACCTAGATAATCGCGAAAACCCGATTTTTGTGACCTTTGACCTTGAATAACTAACGACGCAGACACGAGATTTTATGAGACTTTTGAGACAGCTTTTAGAACACCAAAATGAAGGTGTATACGAGTTTCCAGCTTATTATCTGTCATTCCGAGGTGAAACGCTAATTTGACTGGGCTATAGGTAATTTCAGAATTCAGAATAGGTAAATAAAAAGTAAAGGATAAACTTTTGAATCAACGAAAATTGGATAATAATAATTTATTTACAAATTCCAAATTTAAATTATTAATAGGTACATGCATCTAAAAATATATCACACAAATATTATATTTTTAACTTTTCCAAAATATTTGCTGAAATTATGGGTCCATGGTTTTACATTTAGGTATAGGTTTTTTTAAAATTTCTAAAATTTTAAAAGCAAAACTTAGAGAAAACTGCATGTTGCATGTATAATATTTTTAATCTAAGTAGGTAATCCAAATCAATATAACTTTAAACAGTGAAGGTCAGATGGTAGTTGGTAAATTGCGCCACATTTCCTTAATGCGACCCTATACCTCATGGCTTTGTAATCTAGAATTGTACATCGATTATAATTATTTTTAAATTTTAAAATTGCAAAGAACTAGGTAACTATGTTTCAGATTTTTTCGAACGTTTCTGTAAAAATAAAAACAATTTTAATTTTAACCCTTGTATGATTATTGGAAAAAAAATTAAATGAAAAACAAAATTTAAGGTTTTTAAAATGTTGCTAATGTCTAAAAATTGTTCAATGGGCCTTTCTCCGATTTTTTAATTTTAGTTTTATTATAAAGATCAAGCTTAACTGAACACTTATATTCAATCAGTTTCTTGATATCTTTTTTATAAAAGTAAAAAAAAATAATTTTAATTTCTCTGACGTCACAACTTCTCTTTTTAGATCTGACAACGCTGCAGGTTGTCTATAGTATTGTTATTCTGTGGTTGGCTTCGTCGGCTGCAGTCGGCTCCGTCTGTTTTATTAACGATTAGGAATCGAGTTTTTATAGTGTTACATCGGAAATAAGCTTCCGTGCCGATCGTGAATGCTCGCAAAATATTACAACGCTGCCGGGCAAAATAGAGGTTGTGATGTCACGAATCCAAAATTTAAAATTAAAAAAATATTGATCCAATTAAAAAAATAATTAGACTATGTAATTATTTCCTAAAGGGATATCCGTGACGAAAAAATTATTAAAATCTGTTTCATCTGGGAAAGGCCCATTCATTGCAAATGAACTCATAATCGATAAATCAGTCAACTTTTATATAAATCCATTGTGATAGGGGAAGTCTTGAAATAATCAAATTAAATTTCCATTCTTCAGGTCTCTAAAATTTATCTTGTAATGTCTTTGGTTAATAAAAAAATTACATGTAAATTTTAGACTAAACCAAGGCTTAGTTAAGCTGAATTTAAATCTCTATTAAATAACCGACCCTTAATGAATAAGTGAACTTTACACATTTTTTTATAATTAGGGGCAAAAATATTCAAACAATGGAAGTAAAAAACAATTTAAAACAGTTGTAATCTTGTGACAAAAATATAAAATCTTCAATTTTTCTTTGGGACATTAATAACAGTGCTCTGTCTTGCCAATTTTTATAAAATTTTAATAGAAAGATAATGCATATAAGCAATTAACAATAAAAAATGTCAGTTATAAGGTATAAAAGTTTTTGTAACATTCGTTAGCTATAAACATCCTAAGAAGCGTTGAATAATTAAAATCGAAAATAATATTTTTGAACATTTCACATTCCATCCAGTGTCATAGAAACTAGAGCAAATATTTAATTTAAATGAGCAAATTATAAAAAAACATTACCATAAAATATAAATAGGAGTATAATTTAGCTATTTTTTAAGGATATAAACATGTTGGTCATCTATATACCTAAATTTTACAAGATTTTCCAAAAAAAATCAGTAAACTCATTCTAAAATCATAAATTATAAATTGTAGTCTTCATTTTCATTCTAAAATCAATAAAATGTACTCGTAACTGCAACTGCATCTGCATTACACTTCTTATACTTGCAACGTAAAGCGCAAGCTTTGCCTTGGTCTTATATTTTATATTTTATATGTATAAGGTATATTTACTAATTTTTACTTACACATATGAGAAAATTCACTATAAACATACTATACTTCATAAATGTTCCACATCCATCCATTCTCCTCCCGTACGCCATGTTCAAATTATTTTTGTACCTGCAATGATAAAAAATTTTGATTTAATTTTTTATGCTGCTTTTTGTTAATTTTTTTTGTTATAATTTATACCCAGATTCTGGTCAAACCATTTACGTTTAAAGACCATTAAATTTAAATTGTTATATGGGTTGTAATGGACAATTTCCATGGTTACCTTAGTTGTTTCTACTCAATTCTGGTCAAAATTAAAGGCCTTAACTAACCATGGAAATTGTCCATTACAACCCATATAACAAATTTAAATTTAAAGACCTTTAAATTTAAATGAGTTGACCAGAATCTGGGTATAAGGGCCTCTATTGTCCAGAACTTAATTTGAAATAAAAACTCAAAAAAACTATTTTAAATAAAAAATTAATTCTGCCGCTTAAAGATAGATCTTACACTACTGGCCTCCTCATTATAAGGGTAAATGATATGATATAAAATAAGTCAAGAGAATTAAGCCCAATTTGATATTTGATAGAATTCTTCAAAGTTGGCATAGGTTTGGCGTGCCTAAATACATTTTTTTATTTATAAATACAAAAATAAAAAGAGACACTGTGTGCCACTGAATTTTCTTATATCCTGTAACTTGTGAAATTGAACCATAGCCGCTTTGTTTATGTGGCTGGTGGCTATGAACTGCTTTAAATCTGTTTAGACAGATCGGATCCATAACATATTTATGTTCTTTTGAACAGGTTATTCTCTTCCAGAGCTGCTCGATGCTACCTAAAATCTGCAAGATTATTGAAAAGTAGTACGACGTTGAAATTCTCTACAAAACCAAGTAATAATTGAAATTTGTTTTTATTAGGGTTTCAGGATCAAAAATGGTCAAAGAAAAAATCTGTCCATTCGTTTTATAGCCAACGTTTCGAAAATTTTGTTGGTGACTCGCACAAAGTCCAAACGTACTTTACAAAATTTGCAAATTAATATTAAATTAATTATAAAATTAATCATGTGCTTAATTCTTCTAACTAATCTGATCAAATAGTTTTGTGCCCTGAGGATGAAATTAAAAATTTTCGAAACGTTGGCTATAAAACGAATGGGCAGATTTTTTCTTTGACCATTTTTGATCCTGAAACCCTAATAAAAACAAATTTCAAATATCAGCTCTGGATCCTAATTAATGTCAAGTAATAATTTTTAAATAAAATTTTTGAATTCCTTAAAAGTTCTAAAGTATTTCAGGTCCTCTATGGTCTGTGGTTATGTTTTTTCCAAAATACGGTTACTATCAAAATGCAAGTATACAAAATTTCATTAAAAAAGCTTTGCTACTTTGGTTGTAATTCAAAAAAATACTTTTTAAAAAATTAAAATTTGAGGCTTATAGGTCTTCAGGGGTATACATTTTTCATATAAATGAATTAAGCGTTGTCGGTCGAATATTGCGACACCCTGTATTTTGAAAATATTTTGTGAACATATTTCGAAATCGTAATGTTATGTTTAATGTAGTGAAGATTTCGTTTGAAGTAAAAAAGGTAATGACAACAAGTGCTCTGATTTAAAAGTAATGGAAAATGTGTGGGGATTAATGACTAATCAAAGAAAGTGATTAAATTTCCTATTATAAGATCCCAAAATAGAGAAGAGTTAATAGAAATTCTCCAAAAAGCATGGGAAAATGTTAATGTACATTTTTTATGTTAATTATTTTTTGCAATAAGTAATTGGGAATTTGGTAAGAAAATGGAAACATTTTTGGATTTTGTATTTTCTTTGAACTCTGACAGTTAAATTTAAGAAGCTAGTCGGCGAAATGTTTTAAAAGCGTACTTTTCGCTAGTAAAAATTGATTTTTGGGCATTTGTAATCAAAAATTTAACAAAAATGATGCTTAGTGCCATTCAAATTGAATTTACTTTTCATATAGAATTTTTGTATTTCATGTAGATCCTATGACAGGGGCGTACTTTTTGAACAATGATAAAAAATGCGTTTTTATTTCATCAAGATCAAGATTATCTCAGTATTTTCAAATGATTCAAATTAGGAAATTAATTTGTTTTTCTTTACTATGATAAGGAGTCACTGTTAATTTCTACTTCTATTATTTGTAATGCAATTTGTCATTTGTTTTCCTGCTGAATTATAAGGAGAAGAAAGTGGTTTGCGCAAGAAATGTAGTAAAATTTGGTGACTCCAGTTGAATATTGGAAAGCAAACCGAGTGTAAAAAGCCCAACTTCGGAACGACTTTATATAGGAAAAACGAGTTAATCGCATAGAAAGAAAACGAGGCAAAATACAAAAATTAACATATTTTTACAATCTATTAAGTATTTGTCTTCGTCCAACTAAAATTAATTGGCATGACCAGACAAACAAGCTCCAGAGAGTTCGCTTCCATCCAACATCCAAAAATCAGAACCAGATTTGCAAGGTGTTTTTTGCTTTTTGGCGGAACCTTTAAAATTTAAAAGTGTGCAGATTCTACGCGTTGATATAAGACAATAAACGTTTTTTATTAGTTTTTAGATTACAGGGTTTTATAACTTTAAGTAGACTTAATAAAATCAGCAGATTTATATTTTAAATTCCGAATTAATTATCAAGAATATATGACTGATTTTTTCTTTTTCTTTTATGAAAACTGCAACCTCTGTAGTATTCAAAATTGGTTTATTTGAATTTAGAATATACGTCTAAGATGCCTCACTGACAAATAAATTCCCAAAAACTGAACATACTAGTAAAGTAATTAATATAAGGGTAATACGCTAAATTGTTTAAATTTTTTGTACAAATCTCAAAAAGTTGTAAAATAAAATAAAAACATCATATTATTTTGTTTCCATTTTTTTGTTACAAAAAAAAATATTCGTTTTACAGTTTTCTACATAAAAAATATTTTTAAATGCCTAAAAACGTTTTGAAGTCGAGAATTAGCCAATTTTTTTCTCAATTGAGCATTCGGTATTCAAATGCACGTATTCACAAAATTTTATTAAAAATCTTTGCTACTTTTTGGCTACAATAAAAAAATCTATTTTGAAAATTCAACTTATAACTCTTCAGGGATGCATTTTTTATATGAATAAATTTGTTCAAATCGACTTATTTTTAGGTCGGTCGAGTTTTCTGACACTATCTAAGTGATTATGAACAAAATAATGCATGAGGATCACTCTGTATATTCATAATTTTTGCATAAATTTAATCATATTAATAACAAAATTGAAAAAAATTTAAATTACTATTATTTTTATGTAAACTACAACCCCTAAAGATTCAGGTTTCAATAAGACGTTATTGGAGAAAAGGCGTTATTGGAGAAAAAATACCAAAATATCGTGCACATCACTTTTTATTGTTATTTTTTTTGCATAAATTAAATTCCATATGTATTTTAAACAAGATATACAGGGCGAGTCGAAATTAAACCGTCAACATTTTTAGGCCGATTCTACGATTAATTTTAAGATAAAAACTTCAAATTAACATATGTCCGATTTTGCTTCCTAAGGGAGCTATACAGCCCTTCAAAGGTGTTGATGAAAAGAAAGATTATAAAAATTAAAAATACCCTTAATTTAATTAAAATATCCAAAATTATCAAATAAAGACATAGATTTTATTAGCTACCTAATAATAAAAGACGTGTATTTTAGAAAAAAGTAGATACCTAACGTGCCGTAAAATATCGTTAAAACGACCAGCGCGTGATTATGTGCATTTTTCTCTAAAATGGTGCATTCTACAGAGTTCGTACAAGAATACCTTTTTTATCTAAAATTGTTTGGCCAACATTATTTTGAAAAAAAATCTTAAAAAGTGAACCGCTAAAAAGTTATCACAGTTTTTATTACCACCCCTCTCCAAAACTACCCTTTAGAAGCATGCAAAAAAAATCAAAATAATCAGGGAAACGTATCCAAAGCGTATTATGATTCGCACCAAATTTAAAGTTTCTACTATAAAGCGTTTTCAAATAAACCTACAAAAACCTTCTTTTTTACACCATCTTTGAAGGGCTGTAGCTCCCTTAGGAAGCGAAGTCAGACATATGTTAATTGGAAGTTTTAATCTTAAAATTATTCGTAGAATCTGCCTAAAAATTTTGGCGGTTTAATTTCGACTCATCCTGTATAAAAATCAAATTAGTATTATACAGGGTGCTCAGACCACCCGTCCACCCCTTTTATTTTGAGAACGCCTTGTCGTACAAGGCTGAAATAAAAAAAAATATTACCAAAGCAAACCCCAAGAATCCATTAGTGCACTTATTTTTTTCCGGAACAATCCGGAAGTAACTTTCGATTTTTAAATGGCAACTTAGGTCGAGTATGGCATCGTTTGAAAGGTCTTTTAAAAAGAAACAACTTTTATTAAAATATTTTTTTAATATCTTGCATAATTAACAAATTAAACGAAAAAAAAAAATATGCGAACAAGTGACCATTGGTCTCTTAAATTATGGAAAAATTAAATCGTTACCATCATCCGCAAATGGGCAAGAGAGAGATTTTTTTAAATTGAAACTCTTTTTTGCGTTTATCGCTTTATTCGTTAAAAATAATCAACTTTTTTTTATTTTTGGAATTAAGGTTAATACATAACCTAAAAAAGTTGATTATTTTTAACAAGCGAAGCAAAAAATACATGTTTCCATTTAAAAAATCATAATTGCCTCTACCCTTACCCATTGAGGATGATGGTAGTGTTTTAATTTTTCCATAATTTAAGAAACCATTTGTCACTTGTTTGCTTTTGTTTTTCGTTTAATTTGTTAATTATGAACGATATTAAAAAAATATTTTAATAAAAGTTGTTTCTTTTTAAAAGACCTTTCAAACGATACCATACTCGCCCTAAGTTGCCATTTAAAAATCGAAAGTTACTTCCGGTTCCGGGCACTTCCGGATTATTCCGGAAAAAAATAAGTGCACCAATACATTCTTCGGATTTGCTTTGGTAATAATTTTTTTTATTTCAGCCATGTACGACAAGGCGTTCTCAAAATAAAAGGGGTGGACGGGTGGTCTGAGACACCCTGTATATTAAGATGTTATTCGACAAAAGGCGTTATTGGAGAAAAACCAACAAAATATCGTGCACATCACTTTTTATTATGTTATTAAGATACTTTGCATAAATTTATGCATTTTTTACAAAATATAAAAAAAACTAAAATACTAATTTCGTTTTTTTAATATTTTGTTTAAAATGCATTTTTTGTTTTTCAACTAGAACCCTCAAAATATTCAGGTTTGAATTAGACAGAGCACGTGAATTGGAGAAAAACTACCAAAAATCGTGCACGTCCAGTGCCGAATTTACGTATAGGCAAAGTAGGCCCGGGCCTAGGGCATTTTGCGGCATTTTTGAAGCATATTCATTTTCTAAAAATATATAAATTATCATTATTTTAAGACTTCAAAAGTTGTTATCCTGAACAAAAAAAAATCCTTTGAACTAATATATGTTTTATCGACTCCTCAAAAATTTACAGCAATTTTAAAATTGTAGAATTTTAAAAACTTTTGTGGGACACTCTGTATAAATTGCATTTTATTTTGAACTTTATTTAAATCAAGTGTGCTTTGGATTTTGTCTATCTTTAATCCAATCGGATTGATTTTATTGAGGGAAATTTAAAATGCGCCACCTCGTCGTTCACTCAGCCAATAATGTTCAAAAAATCAATTTGACAAAGAAAATCATTTTACAATTTCAAAATTGCTGTAACTTTTTAAGGAGTCGAAAAAACATATTAGTTCATAGAATTTTTTTTTTCAGAATGACATTTAGTATCTAAAAAAAAGTTTTGCTGAAAAAAAATGAGACACCCTGTATATTAGTCGCGGATAATAAATATTTATAACAACTAACATTTGCACATACAGGGTGGTGATAAAGTTTGGAATCAAGGTCATAACTTCCGTAAAAATTTTTTTTGTAAAAATCGCTCGGACAGGTCAACTTTTGTTTTAAAAATGCCATCTTTTGGAATGAAAAAAATATTCATGACGTTTTATCATATTAATGATCACATAAAAATATTTAAAAAAATTTCAACCATTTTTGAAAAAAAAATAAATTTACTCAAAAAAAAAATTATTAATTCTCAATGAAAATATGGCAAGAAAAATAAATTAAACTAATTTTTAGTTTAAAAATAACAAATTATTATTGATAATATTCGAATTGTTCTTCTTTACACATTTGGAATTTTCTTAAAACTAATTTTAAATAACTTTTAATGAAAAAGGTAATTAAAATAAAATGTTTGAGTAATAATAAACTTTAAATAAAATTGTAATTTATTATAAATTTGAAAAAGCTTTTGATATTCAAAATTTATTGAAATAAAAATTGCCTTTATAAAAGTGCTTTAGTTGACGTTATTTTGTATGGCAAATAAAATTTTAAATCCATTTACCAATGCTTGAATAGCTTACTTCGTTTGTTTAATAATAATCAACAATTATTAAGTTTTGCGAAATTAAAAATGCCTCGTTTAAGCGAACGCGAAAGAATCGAAATTTTAATTATGGTAGGATACGGCGATAGAAAAAGAACCCATGGGGAAGCTTGTGCTTTGTTTAATGAGCAATATCCAAATAGACCGCAAATCTCAAGATCTACAGTAAGTAAGTTAGTTACCAAATTTGCAGAAACAGGATCTGTAGGAGATTTGCCTCGACAAGGACGGCCTCAAGTGAATGAAGAAACCAAATTAAATTTATTACTTGCGATTGAAGAAAATCCCAATATTTCAACAAGAGATATTTCAAGAAATAATAATGTGGATCATTCCTATGTCGCAAAATTATTAAAAAAGGAAAAGTATCACCCATACAAAATAAAACTCATACAAGAGTTAAATGAAGATGATCCCGATCGCCGACTGCAATTTTGTGAAGAAATGATGGCGCGATGTGATCAAAATCCAAATTTTTTAAGTAGTATAATTTTCTCCGATGAAGCTACCTTTCAATTGAATGGATCAGTGAATCGACATAATTGTAGGTATTGGTCACAGGAAAATCTTCGTTGGGCCGTAGAATCCCATAGTCAAAGACTGGGAAAGTTAAATGTATGGGTGGGACCTTACTTTTTTAATGAAAACCTTACTGCCGAAAGATACTTGAATTTTTTGAGGACTGATTTGCTACCAGTTTTACTTCGTATTTTCCCCAATTATGAAAATCGCAACATTCCTAACCAAAACATTTGGTTTCAACAAGATGGGGCTCCTCCACACTTTGGCAGGGCGGTGCGAGAATTCCTTAACACCACGTTTCCCAACAAATGGATAGGTCGGAGGGGACCAATTGAGTGGCCCTTAGATTTTTTTTTGTGGGGACATTTAAAATCAAAAGTTTATTTCAATAGACCTAATAATTTACAAGAATTGGAGCTTAGAATTAGGACGGAATTGCAACAAATTGACGAAGAAGCTATTAACAATAGTATTCAGAGTGTCTACACTCGAATGGGACATTGCCAAATGGTCAATGGGGAACAATTTGAACATTTTCGTTAAAATTTGTTACTTGTAAATTAAAAATTTACTTTTTTTTTGTAATATTTTCATTGAGAATTAATAAAAAATTTTTGAGTAAATTTATTTTTTTTTTCAAAAATGGTTTAAATATTTTTATGTGATCATTAATATGATAAAAAGGTCTATGAAAAATGTGTAAAAAAAGTAGGGGTTTCCATTTAAAAAAATTGATGATGACGTCATAGTGAAGTTATCGGAGACGTCATGAATATTTTTTTCATTCCAAAAGATGGCATTTTTAAAACAAAAATTGACCTGTCCGAGCGATTTATACAAAAAAAATTTTTTACGGAAGTTATGACCTTGGTTCCAAACTTTATCACCACCCTGTACATATTATATTGCATAAAATCCGTAAGTTTATGATTTACGATTCAAATTTGCCTACGTTGTTTTGTTAAATTGTCTAAAAAAATTTTAACTTTTTTGTTCCCAAAAGAAGACCGTATTAAAATTTTAAATAATACAATAAAGGATGAAGTCATTTTCCGTGTAAAAATGACAAAAAATTTAAACATCACTTAGCTTTAACGGTTGAAAATAAACTCGTCTGCTTATTTATATTTCAATATTACTATAAATTTGCTTAGAAAAACAATAAACTTACTTTTATTATAAATCTTCAAACTATTACACAAACAAACATAAAATGCAATTTATAATTACTTTTAATTTTTTTGCGTTCTCGCGGAATTCACGCTAATTAAGTCGTTATCATAACTACAAAGTTTCTATAGAACTAACTACTTACTTTTGATTTTATGTTATTATTAAATGGCGCACTTTTCTGATGTTTAAAAATTTATTACTAAACTCACAACACATTTAAGACACAGAACCTGAGTGTTCCACTTAAACAACCTTCAGTTTTAGACCACTCCCAGAATGTAACTTTGAGCGCCATCGACTTTTTTATGTTTAGCAGATTTCACTTTTTAAACCGAATTAATTCAAATAAAGTACCCAAAAGTATTATATTTATTTGAAGAAACTAATAAAGATGGTTTATAAACTAGTAACTTTATTCAAGTATTGAGCATTTTAAATAAATATTTTAAAAAGTATACAAATTGTTTGGTATTGCACACTTTCTCTTTTGTTTTAAAGGTTTAAACTAAATACTAACAAATTACTTTATACACAACCAAGATTATCGTGGATTGGGTTGCATATACATTTTTTAATGTTATCTTTTCTGAATGTTGATAAATATTACATGATATTATCAAACATCAGCTAAAATTTAAAATACTTTTTTTTTCATTTTTAACATTTTGGGTAAAAAAATAAATTAAAATTGATATAGACGAAAAAATAAAAAATAAAAAATATTATAATAAAAATAATAAACTTACCAATACAGGGAGATTCACACCATCCCTGAAAGAAATCTATAATTAAATTTGTAGACAAATCAGTCAGAAAGGGTTTGATGCAAGCAGGTGTAATTATAACAAAAAATTATTACTTTTACTAAAACTAGAGTCATTGTTCCAGAAGTCGGCCCCAGTGTGCCCAGAATTTTTTTTATATACTAAAAAAAAGATTTCTTGTATCTCATAAACTTTGAATTAATTGGCGATTCTAGCTAAGCGATCTCCCTCTTGCGGCATAGCGCTGAACTATGAAATGACGCCATGTCCGTTATAGTTGTGCAGACGAATTTGTTAATGTCTATTATAGTCAAGTAAATAACGTCACCTTACCTAATTTACTTTGTATTATTAAATGCGTTTGATTATTTCTTTGCAAGTTTAAATTATTTATTTTGTAACTGACGTGACGTCACTAGAGTATGTAACCAAACATACATTTGCGCGGGAAATATTAATTTGAATCGCCAATAAGGCTCTGTTTTCAGTGTATGTTTGTAGGTAATAATTTCAGTAAAAACTATTTATTTGCGCCACCTAGGTTGTACAGGTTCCTGCAAATTATTTTTACTTATATCTTATATTACATCTAAAAAAATCTTTTGAGTGACCAAATATGTTTCAAATTGATCATTATTGTTTATATTTTTTATCGTAATTCAAGTTATACGTAATTTTACTGCATTAAAAAAATTAACACCCAAATGTAAATTGTCGGTAAGGCAACTGCATATACATTGAAACCACCCAACTTACTTATTTAATAAAAGTTTTATTTTAAGGCTGAAAAAACCCATAGAATCAATATTAAAATTGCATATTAGCATATTAGCATATTAGCATATTCATTTTTATATCAAATAAGTTATCAGTTTAAGAAGATAGTCGGTAAAATGTTTTTAAAACGTATTTTTCGCTAATACAAATTGATTTTTGTTCTCAAAAATTTAAGAAAAACGCAATAATTTTCATATAGAATTTTTGTTTTTCTTCTATAATTTATTATAGGAGCGTAGTTTTGTAAAAATGCTTTTAATCATTTTTTCTAAAGCTTTGCGACATTTTGTAGATTAAATATCCCATTTTCAAAGTCCGTACCTATGCGCCGATATTGCTATTTTTTTTCAGAGATGCTTTATTTACTAACCCAAATTTTGGCTTCGAAATGTACATGGTCTTCTTTTAAAAAAATAATATTGATTTCTTGAAAAAAGAAAAATTTCGGTAATAGTTGTTGAAAATTTTCCTGGATTGAAAAATATTATAGAGGTGCTAAATACTTAGAAGTGATTTTTTTACGATTTTTGGTTTACAGGAAAATAAAAAAAAATAAAAAAATATATTTTATACTAGGGGGACAATCATCATTTTTTTTGTCAAATATTCCTCAAATCTACTTCTATTACTTGTATGAATCTTTGGGTATAACATTAATTTTTAGAAAAAATGTTAGAATTCATTTAATTTTTACAAATGTACCAAAAGATTTGTTGTTAAAATTATTAATTAAACATTGGGATGAAATTAAAATACATACAACAATAAATCAAGAATTATTTTTAAAAATTGTTAACAGTTTCTTCGATAATAGCTATTTCCTTTATAACAACTTTTATTATAACCAAATTTTTGGGTGTCCAATGGGTGGACCTGTTAGTCCTATTTTTGCAAATATAGTGATGAATTACATTATTTCAGAAGCTATAAATAAGTTAAATTATAAATTATTTACTATTTATGTAGATGATTGCTTATTAATAGTACCAAAAATTGAAATATGTAATTTATTAAATGTTTTTAATTCAATCAACCAAAATATTCAATTTACCATGGAATTAGAAACTAATAATTGCTTACCATATTTGGAATTAAATTTAATTAGATCAAACAATAAAATTATAACAAATCTTTACAAAAAACCAACAGATACTAATCAAATATTAAATTTTAATTCTCATCATCCAATAAATCAAAAAATTAATATTATTAAACAGGAATATAACAAAATTTTAACATTAAGTGATAATATATTTCATGAAAAAAATATTAAATTGTTAATTATTAAATTAAAAGAAAACAATTATCCGGTAAAACTTATAAATACAATTATTTTTAATTCGAAATTACCTTTAACAAAAAATTTGGAAACCAAAAAAACTTTTATTTATCATAAAATTCCATATGTAGAATGTCTTTCAGAACAATTAAAGAAAGTTTTAGAAGATGATAATTTAAAAATTTCATTCTATAATATTAAGACAAATTATCATTTATTTTCAAAACTTAAAACAAAATTACCAGTAGAACAAAAAACTAATGTTATCTACCAAATAAATTGTAAAAATTGTGAAGGATCATACATAGGTCAAACTAAACAAAATTAAAAAAAAAAAGAATTTATAATCACATGTACGGATAAATACATTAATAAACATGAAAAACAGCCCTCAGTAAACATCATTTCTCTAATAATCATGAGTTTTGTTTTGAAAATGTTAATATTCTTGATCATGAAAAAATTTTACAAAAAAGATTATTTAAAGATATGATTTACATTCAATTAAATGATAAAGCAATAAATAATAAATCAGATATTGATGATTTAAGTAAAATTTACTATCATATTTTAAAATTATAATTAATCTAGACAACCAGACATAATTTAATAAAAAAAAAACAAAGTTATACAACCAATTTGACATAAATGTCTACATTTTATAAAACTTTATTGAAGATTTATTTAGTATTGAAGACCTCTTTTTTATTTACATTTTTAATGAAAATTGAATATTTTTTATATAAATAAATACACATAAACAGGTAATTTATTTTAAATATATTTTTATGTAAACATTTTTATAATTGATGTGTAATTTTTTATTTTAGTCTTTATACATATCATATACATATATGTATACTATAATATATGTATATGTATAATATGTATAATATACTATGTATATTTATATGTTATACATATACACCTGATGATGAGATTTTAATAATCTCGAAATCGATTGTGAATGTTTATACCTAAGGTATAAGTATTTATTATAATAAAGTTGGATACAAGAAGTTTACTCAAGAGTTTTACTCAACTATTTAACATTAATCCAGATCAGCAGTGTCACTTTTTACCCAATAGGGTCTTACAGGCCTTGAAAAAACAGAGAGGGAATGGTCTCACATGCCCATCTCTCTCTGCGTTGCCAACCCCAAAAAAATAAATAAATAATAAGAAAATATTGCTTATTTCTGTATTTTAAACATACTAAAAATAATTAAATAAATTATTAAACAATTTCTTATTGTTTTACAAATTTTATTTGCTTTAAATATTATTTTCGCATCACATAAAATTTCTAGGTTATGTAAATCAAAACAATAAACAACAGATAATATTGCTTATTTCTGTATTTCAAACATACTAAAAATAATTAAATAAATTATTAAACAATTTATTATTGTTTTACAAATTTTATTTAATTCCAGTATGATTCATGGTTATGCGTTTGTGTTTGTTGTTTTGATTTACACAACCTAGAAATTTTACGTGATGCGAAAATAATATTTAAAGCAAATAAAATTTGTAAAACAATAAGATATTGTTTAATAATTTATTTAATTATTTTTAGTATGTTTGAAATATAGAAATAAGCAATATTTTCTGTTGTTTATTGTTTTGATTTACATAACCTAGAAATTTTACGTGATACGAAAATAATATTTAAAGCAAATAAAATTTGTAAAACAATAAGAAATTGTTTAATAATTTATTTAATTATTTTTAGTATGTTTGAAATACAGAAATAAGCAATATTTTCTTATTATTTATTTATTTTTTTGGGGTTGGCAACGCAGAGAGAGATGGGCATGTGAGAGCATTCCCTCTCTGTTTTTCAAGGCCTGTAAGACCCTATTCTAAATGATTTTAATTCAGAAAATTTTCAAGACCAAACTTTTATAAATATTATTATGTTATACCCAACGGACAATTTTGAGATTAATACATATTATAGAAGTACATATGAGGAATATTTGACAATAAAATGGTGATTGTCCCCCTAGTATAATTTTTTTTTAAATTTTATTTTATTTAATTTTAATTTTTTTTTATTTTCCTGTAAATTAAAAATCGTAAAAAATACCACTTATAAGTATTTCGCATCTCTATAATATATTTCATTCCAGGAAAATTTCCAACGACTATTACCGAGAAATTTTCTTTTTCAAAAAATCAATGTTATTTTTTTAAAGAATACCATGTACATTTCAAAGCCAAAATGTGAGGAAACTTAATGTTAGTTAATAAGGCATCTCTGAAAAAAATAGCAAAATCGGTGAATAGGCACATTGCCCATGCACCTACAGCCTTTAGAATTTAAAAGGGCTGCAGACAAGTTCCGGCATAACCTATGCTAAATTTATAAGCGACAAATCTTTCTTTGGAATTTCTCTACTAAAGCAAATAATTTTTAAATAAAATTTTTGAATACCTAAAAAGGTCTTAAGTATTTTATGTCTACTCCTCCCATACAAAACCATTACGAAATGTCGAGGAGTGATTTTTTTACTTTACTGGTTTGACCACAATAAATTAATTCTACTTTCAAAAATCAACTTTCGAGGCTTATTATAAGATAATAATAATTAATTAATATTCGATCGAGGAAAAAATTATTTAAAAATAAATTTAAAAACCGAGAAGTTGTTCTTTAATTTTTAGACTACCAAATTTACACGTGAATGCTCTTAAATATAATATGTATAATTTATATATTGTAAACGTTATTTTATTTAAATATTTACATGATGTAGGCAACCAAGATTGCATCAATTGACAGATAACACTGTCGTAGTTGCCAAGTTGTGAAAATTTTTGTTACAATTTCTCAACTTTAAGTGCGTTTTTTTTAAGTTCATACTATCATAATCCAACACTTAAAAATAAAATTCATTCCTTTTTTATACATATCAAGTTTTACAACGCTACACCCAGAGAACGATAAGGTCATTGTTCTACATGGTTCTACTTTCTAATTCTAACCATAAAGTTTTATCTATCACGAACGATAATTGATATACTTATCTTCTTACGTAATCGAAAAAAAATAATAGTGCCGCAGGGAGGTTTTTCTTTAGAATCATTTTTACTACGAAAACAATTTTTTGTGGTAGAAGAAGTAAAACACTCTTTATTTTTTGATGAAAATTAATTTTTATTATTATAAATTAGTATTGCCAATTGGGAATTTTAACTACCAATAAATGGCGGTGTTGGCCCTCTGTGACAAATTAATGAACTATCGAAGCCAGTATTGAATCTACATGTTTCTATGTGCGAATACATGATAAAGTCATCCTGTTGTTGTTTTATACTAGCTTGACAGTTTCTCAAATTCGCCGACAGAGGGAAAGCTCTTTCCTAAAATCAAGAATTACGAATTACAAAAAATGACTCTTTTAAGAAGTTTCAAGTCACAACAGAATAAGTATGTGAATTCTATTGCAAAAAAGAGGAGTGCAAACTTGGAATACCAATTTGGAAGGAAGGTTGATTTACTGCGGCTTATTCATGGTTGTGACATTTTGGGATTCAGAGTTATTTGGGTATCTACAACGGTTTATTACTACACATAATTTGGGAATATTTGGAAGGATAATAAATAGAATGTAAATCTCACGTCGACCCTCGGCTTAATAAGCTGAGGGTCTATATTATTTTATTGATGTTATTTAAAATAATATTTAAGACTAAACAAAAACAGAAAGATGTCCGATCGCACATTAATTAACTTAATAATTAATAATTATTATGGGGTTCTTTTTATAGGGTTAAGCCAACGTTTACATGAAACTTAATAGTTAATAGTGACCAACTTGATCTTAAAACAAAACAAGCTGAGTTATTATTTTCTTCTTTGTTGGTTTAACTTACTAAAACTACTAATTTCAAAATTATTAAAAATTACTTACTTCTTCTTAACTATAAAAGTTTCCAAATCCTGATCGAGCCAAGTTTATTTGCTTAATGAGAAAGAAAAACGAAAAAAATAATTGATATTTTTATATCTTATATTTTAGAAATCATAATTATAAATAAGTTGTATTTTGTTTCAATTCGATACGACAAATATTAACGTAAATATAAGCGTTTGAATTTTAAGAAAATTAGCCCCTCCGCTTCAACTACGCGATGTATTCTGACGTCATTTCTTCCGAACGGTGTCCGTTCCGTACACGCGTATAGTGCACTTGATTGTTTGTAGACCTTTTTATAGTTATTACCTTTTAATACTCTGATAAAATATTACTTTTAGTTATTAATTAAAGTAGGAGAATTATTTATTAATTTAAAATTTACTTCTTTATAATTTTTTACTTATGAAATTTCACTTTAAATGTTATACAACTTTAGTGTGGTTTTTACAAGTGTGTAGCGTTTCAAATTAAAAATTTGAAAGTTAATAATTTTGGGTTGTAGTATAAAGAACGAAGAAAAAAATAAAAAAAATTCAAGGAAGTACGACTTTCTGTTCAAAAGATATGATTTTTTATGTAAAATATGGCTTTCTAACAAATAAGTAAAGGTGTATTGTTAAAAATTCATATTTCGCTTAATAACTAAAATTAAAAAACGAAAATTCGTACAGATAAGTTTGTAAAAATTATCGATATTATCTTATTATATTTTTAAAATTTTGTTTTGTTTGAGTTTTTGGGGTGTAAAATTTTTTTGGGGGGTGTAGAGGGCAAGTGACCCCCTACATTTCATCCATTTTCTATTATCTTTCATTTGCGGGGTCGATTTTGAAAAGATTTGAAAAAATATTTTTTGAGATATTTTTAAGACTTAAAATTTTTCATGGAAATCGATTTTTATTGTTTTTCTCGAAAACTATAAAAGTTAGCAATTTCAAATTTTTACCAAAGGTAAACACCATGGATAGACGCGTTTTAAAAAATATTTGGTTAAAATCGGTCAAATAGTTTTTTTGGAAAAAATTGGCAAAGTTTTGGCAAAATTTTTGTACAAATACGGGCCTGGACGATGTAATTTTATACCGAAAATTAAAATTTGCAGGGAATTTGGTGGGGGAGGTAACGGTGCGAATTTTAAGCTATTACTCGTCCCGGCGGTTCTAATAGATTAGAAAATATTAATTATTTTGTGAAAAGTAAAAAATTTCAGACCGCAATTTTGGTTCCAAACGGAGATTTTGCATATTTTTGCTACATTTTCTTTTTTTGTCGTAAAGTGAACCATGAAAGCTTTTAGAAAATGAACATTGCGTTAGGGTAGAATAAAATTTGAGGGACTGATTAAACCGAAACTTACGATATTAAAAAATTTAAGATTTCGTTGTTTTTTCAAAATTTAAAAAACCCTATGCGTGGGCGGTTTTAGTACCAAGAGTAGATTTATCAGAATTTTTAAAAATGAAAATCCGTTAAAAAATAGGCCGACGGGAGCCACTGACCCCTAAATTCAACATTTTTACATTTTTACGCCATAACTTTTTAACCGCGCAAAATTTAAAAATGCACTATACTCATTACACCACAAATATTGTTGTTCTTTGATAATCTGATGTAAAATTGAGAAAATTTTAAAAATTGACGGCTGCAGAGGTGGCTGACCAAAGCGCGCGTTGAGCTATTTTATTAACATTTCACTTGGGATTTTTTTTTCAAGTCCAGGGGTAAAATATAATCGTGCTGATTTTTTCTCCCATAAACAATAAAGAAAGAAGGGAAATAAAAAACATTGGAATATTATACACGGTCGGGATCATAAGTTACGAATTTTCAAAGTCAGCGTCGAAAAAGCACTAATTTCAAACTACAAATTCGAGGGCGCCAAAAGTACAGAAAAATTTAAGATATCAAAAAGCGCTCGTTTCCTGATGTAGCGCGGTATGTAGATGACAAATCAAGAAACCGCGATTATTTTTCACCTGCTGATCT
This sequence comes from Stenus bimaculatus, assembly GCA_963971135.1. Classification (NCBI taxonomy): domain Eukaryota; kingdom Metazoa; phylum Arthropoda; class Insecta; order Coleoptera; family Staphylinidae; genus Stenus; species Stenus bimaculatus. The sequence continues at coordinate 62,371,663 of OZ020180.1, read as the reverse complement.
TCTAATCGAAGCCGCACAGTTTTTAGCACTTTTGCCGACCGTATAACCCGTGCGAGGCGACTAGGAAATAATGACGTCACTCAGCTCGCAAGGAAAAAAAGTAGCGCCGCGCGATTTCATAAACTTTGTTAATTAATTGCGAAGCCATTTTAAATGCTAGACCAAAAATTCAAATTGCAAAATTCAAGTTAAAAGGTACTCTTTTATAAACAATTATAAAAAAAATGGTTTACAGACTCATTATCTAAGGTCTCATTGGGAACTTATATTAAAGATATTAAAAACCAATATTCAATTAATATTAAATATATTAATTTATAAAAAAATAAAATAAAAATTTATGGAAAAGAAAGAATAACAAACAAAGAAATTCACTGAATAAAAATATTAAGATGAAAAAAACTTAGTAACATGATAAAAATATAATAATCTTTAAAATTTAGAATATTTCCTTTAGTTGGATATAACTCCAACATAAATTACAAACAAATTACAACTTACTTAAGAACCTTAAAACTTAAAACCTTAGAAACCCTAAACCTTCAACAAATCGCACGATAAGACGATAAAAAAAACAACTTCTACTGACAATTTAAATGAATATACGCGACACGAACAAACTAAAAATGAACTTGACTGATCAGAGTCAAGAATAAACATTACTCTAGTTCAGAACATTATGGAATTCCATGATTTTAAAGTTTCTTTACAATTGATAGTCTTAGCTTAACATCCCCTGTTACGTCTTATCTTACTTTAGATGGACAGAGTCCATTCGCCATGGATGAACTTCGTCTTTATTTGATCAAGATTACAACTGATAGTATTTGTGAAAACTATTGCTGTTGATTTTGGTATACAAATTATTAATAGTTTGCATGGACTTTACTTATCAGAATACAAACGTTATAAAGTTCGTCCATTTACAATCTAAAAAAAATATGATAGTAACTAGATTAAAAATAATGCCAATTATGCATTATTTACAAGAAATCAACTTTTTACTAAACGATTTGTTTGTGATTGTATTTTTATGAGATATAAATCATATAAATTAATTATTATCAATGATAAATAAAAAGTATTTCTTCTCGACTTTGTTGAATAAAATCATTCGTTTTTACATGAGATAAGAGATAAGATGATCAACCTTTATTTTTACTTATTTATTTTTCTTTACTAGTATAAGTGGTTTGTTTTCTAAAGTCGTAAAGAAAAATAAATAAATGTTGATTATCTTATCGACAAATTAAAATATTTCATACATTAAACAATTCCAATTAATTTATTTATTTGTATTTTCTTCGAAGAGCCCTAAAATCACATCTCGTTCGCAGGAAGTTAATAAGGGAATACATATTGCGTATATGCACAATAGGGTATTTGACAATTTTTTACAAAATAATTTAAATGCCACAGATCCACCTAATAATTATTAAAAAAATATCAAACATTTTTTTCGATAAATAATAGATTAATAAAATCTAGTATTTAAAATTTGAATTAAAATTTTCCCGACAAAATGCTCAAGACCGACACGTCCACTTAATGATGTCACAACCTACTAGTGTCAAAAAAAGTCAAGCTACTAGTTTTGCTATTTATTATACCTATTTGAATCAGTTTTTAAAACAAATTTTACTCTAAGATGTAATTATTTGGGGTTTTTCAAAATTTAATCAAAGTTTATTTAGTAAATTAATTTCGTTAAAGATTGTAAATTAGTAGAAAGGTTCTCGCAAGTTCTTAATAATAAATCTGACCGGGAGATATTTATTTTCAGTAATTCAATATTTTTGGAAGTAATAAAGAACACAAATACACTTAATTCTAAAATGGTGTTGCTTAAAGTGTAGTAATAAATTTAGGAATTAGGATGCGGGTCAAATATTTTGGAACATGTGGATAACATTATGGGTGCATTAAAACATGCAGAGTTAAACTAATAAATTTCAAACCTTGCGAGGGTCGTTCTAATTCAGTTAGAAAACGGAGCTTCTAATATTATTTTAAGATCAAACGAACTTACCTGAAGTGAAGTTCGATCTTGATTATGTGGGCGTCTCGCTCGAACAATTACTTACACTGTAGTATACTTTCTTCCCTGCCAGAGTGCACGTTCCAGAGAATCAAAACTTTTTTCCTTTTCTCCGTTCCTGTGGCCCGCGTTACCTACCATCATTGTTTCATCTAGCTTCTTGATGCTTGGGGTTTTTTGGGAATTGGGAGGGAGTAATTGTTCGAGCGAGACGCCCACATAATCAAGATCGAACTTCACTTCAGGTAAGTTCGTTTGATCTTAAAATTATGTGTGGCGTCTCGCTCTTCACAATTACTTACACTGTAGACTTTCAGAGTTAGGCATCAAGAATTTGTTTCATAACGATTTTTATTTGTGAACTAAAAACTCTTATAACTCAACAGAATGCCATAATAAACAACCTAAATCTAAAAAAAAAAATAATTTTCCAGAACTCTAAACATTAAAAACTGTTTTTGCAAAATTATCTTGCGATATAATTGGTCTTTTATAGAAATTTGCAAACGTTTCAGATTTCTTTGTCCATCCCGCCTTGTTTCGTATTTCGTCGATGCTGATCCCCTGTAAGTCTGCTGCTGATGTGCTTGCATGCCGTGTACTGTGTGCACCAAACACTGACACATCTATACCACTTTGTTTCAGCACGTCCTTTATCCATCGGCTGATGGTTTGTGTTCCCACTGCTCTATAAGGTTTTTTTGTAGAAATGAATAAACTATCAATATTTCCTCTTAAGGATTTTGTTCTATTCAAATATTCCTTTAAACATGTTCCCACACAGACATCAGGCCTTTCCTCAAAGAAAGGCACCCATATCACTGGTTGATAGCGGTTGTATTTTGTTGTTTTTATTCTGTCCGATATTAATATCTCCATTCCAGTCTCTTTCTGTTTTATGTTTGAAACTTTAATTGACTGTAATGTTTGTACTCGCTGAGCAGAAGCTAATGCGAGCAAGGTAACCAGTTTTTTTCCCAATGCAGCAAATTCTGATTCATTTGATGTTTCTAAAGTGGACAGAAATTCAACTACAACACCAGGATCCCAAGTAGTCCTATACTTGGGTTTTTTTGGTCTTAATTTTTCTATGCCTTGAAAAAATCTTTTGAGTATTTTATCCTCACTTCTTGAGGTTACACTAATTAAATTTATTGCAGCGCGATGATTATTTAGTGTACCATATGATGATCCTTTCTCATAACACTTGGTTAAAAACTGAATAATATGTGAAGTTTCACTTTTGAAGATCGAGATTTTTTCTGATGTACAAAAGTCCCACCAAAGCTTAAGGCTTGAAGTGTATTGCTTTAATGTGTTGGTACTCAAGGAAGCTGTCAAAATTTCCGCTGACTCCGTTGACATGCTTCCTATTCCAAATGCTTCCCTGATAATTTTCCTGCAACCAGGGAAAGTTGCGCTGCTAGGTGATGTTTCCTACCCAGGCAAGATAAAAGATTTTCATTAGGTTCGAAAATTATAGGCTCTCCTTTCAACATTGTTAAAAATTTTGGATACCAGGGTTGTGTTGGCCAAAAAGGTATCACTACAACGCCTTCCGCTTTGTCATAATCAATTTTTTCCAATGTTCTCAAAATCATAGAAAAGGGTGGGAATGCAAAAAATTTCCAGTCTGCCCATGAGATTGTAAAAGCGTCTATTGCAAAGGCTTCTGGATCTTGCCTCCAGGACACGAATTTTTGACATTTTTTATTATTTCGAGACGCAAATAAATCTATATCAGGTTTTCCGAATTTTCTCGAAATTTCATTGAAAGCGTACTCTGCTAATTCACTTTCAATATCAGGTGATAAGATCCTGCGTGATTCTTTATCAGCTAATAAGTTTTCCTTTGTGGGTATGTAGGAAGCCTGTAACCAATTATTTCTTGTTTCTGCCCATTCCCATATTTTCCTTGCAGTCTCATTTAATGTTTTATACTTTATTCCCCCCATACGGTTTATATAAGCCACCGCTGTTGTGTTATCTACTCTTAATAGTATTTTACTATTATATAAATCTGATGCCAAGCATTTTAATCCAAAAAGGATAGCCAAGAGCTCTAAATTATTTATGTGAAGCTTCTTTTCGCTTAGACTCCAGAACCCACTAGTTCTGGACCCATCCGAATATGCCCCCCAACCTGTCAAGGAAGCATCAGTAAAAATTATCCGATCAAATTTATCTTTTTTAAACTTGCACTTGGCTTTGCCAATGTTATTTAACCACCAGATTATTTCCCTATGTGAGTCTTTTGAAATAGTCATGATAGCATCGTAGTTTCCAGCGTTTGCTTTAAGAGACAAAAATTTGTTGCGTTCGAGTGCCTTCGTATGAAGCCATCCGTACTCTAACGCCGGACAAACAGAAACTAAAGTACCAAGTGGTCTTGCGAAACTTAGTATTTTACATTTTGAAGCTGATGTCATTTTATTTAATTGTTTTATTATATTTGAAACTTTTGGTTCTGGCAACGTTAATTCCATATTTATTGAATCATAAACAAACCCCAAAAACTGTATTTTTTGCTTTGGCACCAATTCTGATTTTTTACGATTGATTACAAATCCCATATCTTCCAGGATTTTCATTGTTTCATTTATATTATTATTACATTCTTCAAAATTTTTTCCCATTAACAAAAAATCGTCCAAATAGACGACAGATGTTAATCCGTTTTCCCTTAATATGTTAACTATTGGCTTCATTAACTTAGTGAAGACATAAGGGGCTGAGCAAAGTCCCATGGGCAGACAGGTAAATTCATAAAGCTTCCCTTTAAATTTAAATCTGAGGAATTTCCTGTCTCTTTTGTGTACCTTTATTAAATAATAAGCATTCTCTATATCTATTGACGCATAGTAGCAACCTTGCCTTGTTAGCCGGGATGCTGTGCGCCAGTCCTCTAATTTGAAGTGTTTCGTGTCAATAAATTTATTTAGACCTTTAAGATTTATAATAAGTCTATAAGACCCATCTTTTTTTGGTCTTAGGAAAATATTTGAAATAAATTGACCACTTTTTCTTTTGCATTGCCGAATAACCCCTGCTTTTTTGAAGGTAATAATTTTTTGTTGAATATGTCTGCTTTCTGTTACAGACCAATTCCTTTCTTTTGGCGCAAGACGTTGCGTGACCCTTTTTACAAACGGAATCTTATAACTTTTTATCCATGATAATATAACTTTATCATTAGTTATTTGTTCCCAATTTTTAACAAAGTTGCTAAGACGGCCGCCGTATGTTCTCACCTCTACTGCTGGCTCCGGTATTTCCCTGATGTTGGGTTCCTCCTCGGGGCATTGTTTTTCCAACTCCTTTGTTGTCCACTCAACCTGCCCTTGTTTGATTTGGTTGGTGGACGCCGGTAGTTTAAAGGCTGCTTATTTTCTCCTGTTTTGGCGATCTTCTTTTTTTCTGATAGCTTTAGTTCCTGAGATGAACGTTGACACGCCTTTGAAGCCTTTAATTGTTCATCTAGGTTTTCCCCAAAAAGGAAAGAATCGATGCTGGATTTTTCGAGAATATCCCGAAAATCTTTATTAATTAAAGACACAGCCAGCCCTCTCCTTGTGTTTGACATCGCATGCTGGACATCGCACCATAATCTCCCTGCATCTCCAATGCATTCCACCAGAGCTAAGCGTTCCTTAACGCTTCCTTCGCTTTCCTTTTTGCATACAATGGACAGCGCTTTTCCAATTGCAGCAATTCCAGCTCCCATTTGGCCTTGTAATTGTGCCAATTTCTCATCCCTTTTAACACCTTGTGGGTTTAGGGCTGCTCTAACCTCTGGGTTTAGTTTTGGAGCGTCTAAAATACGAAGGTTATTGGGAGCGGGATATTTTTCCACCAATTCTTTGGTCGCCTCCCTGCTACCTTCTTTTAAAATAGGCAACCATCTCCCAACAATTTCATTGTTTATTTCAGGAGAGTAGATTTTTTTATTATCTACACAGGGTCCCAAAACCTCAAGAACTTCGGTGTCCAATTCATTCATTTCGTTATTTTCAGCATTGTTTTCTGTAAGAAAACAAATAGCATTTATTTACTATTTTTGCTGATTTTCTTTAAATTAAAGCAAATACATATTTGCTTGACCAATTTGGTTAACACATGTTCCCCAAAATAGGTCCCGGCCAATTATGAACGTATCTGCGTACGTTACGTTGCCATTTCTGAAAGTACATACTTTCTGAAAGCTTGGGAGTTGTTATTAGATATAACATGGCAACGTCCGGAAACACATGTTTCCATTTTTGTTAAAAACAAATACATATTTGTTTTTGACCTGACTTGGCGAACACATGTTTTCCAAGCAGGCCTGGCCAGTCTCACGCCTGGAGGCTTATTCTTGGGCCCGACCACATCGTGTGGTCGGCCACAAATCGTGAAATCTAGCCCACTTTTCGTGAATTGGTATTCTTGGGATGTCAACACCTTCTGGTAGGCCACAATTTTCGGGCAAGATGTCACGACTGCCTTAAAGCAGTCCGGATTAAATTGTGGTCTAGTTTTTTAACCTAAAATTGATACTTGCTGTATTTTGCACTTGTTTCAACCATTTAAACAAACAGCATATATTAATAATTTGAAGATATAAAAATAATTCCTTTTATCCAACTTTATATTTTATTTATTTTTTTTTAAATAAAGTTAGATAAAAGGAATTTCTTTTATTTCTTCAAATTATTAATATTATCTAAATTATCGCAAGAAATTATTTTGATTTAAACATATATTATTATTTAAATATATTATATTATTTGAAGATTTCATATTAAAAAAGTTTGTAATTCAGGAGAAATAAAAGAATATACATCTTATTGTATTAAAGTATTAAAATTAAAATAACTAATTTTATTTTTACTTAATAAATAAGTTGGATAAAGGAATCTTCCATTGATTTTTTCAAAATTAAATATTTATCAAAATTATCGCCAGATTTTATTTTATTATAATAAATAATAAGCAACGAATCTTGAATTCCCAAACATGAAATATGTGAAAATTGTGTACTTTGGTTTGCTTTTGACTAGTTGGTTGCAAAGATTTCGTTGGTTGTTGTCAGGCTGTCAGCTGTTGTTGGTTATAAAATAGTTATATTTTTTGCTTATAGTGGGAACATTGACAGTTTTTATTGTTGGCGTCACTGAAATTACAATGTTGTCAAATCAGCCGACCACACTTCAATTCGCATATCTAGCTTGGCTGTCAAGAATAAGATTTACGTGTGGCGGGCAACATTTTCGGTCCACATTTGTGGCAGGCCACATGATGTTGCCCGCTTCCCAAGAATAAGCCTCCTGCTCACGCCACATCCCCCCCCCCTTTTTAAGCAAGGCAGGTGCGAGGCGTGCGAGCGTGGAACTCAATGCGAGCGTTGTATTGAAATAAAAACACAACTTACGCTGAACACCAAAGTTTTCACATTAATTATACCTAATGAAGAAATTAAAATTTTACCTTTTTCACTGTCTTCTCCACTTTCTGACGACAGAAGTCTTAACCGCCTTCTTTTGGGAGGCGATCTTGACCGGGATCTCGAACTCGATGACTCCGATTCCGATACTCGCGCCCTTTTCTTTGAGCGACGTTTTGTTTTCTTATGCTTCTTTTTATTTATCTTTCTTTCCATCCTCTCCAATCTTTCCATTATTTTGTTCATATTATCATCCATTGTTCACTTTTTACTTTTATGTAATTCGCGGGCACTTCGCACTACGCTTTTTTTTTGCGTGACCGGGCACTTCTGGCACGAAAACAGCAATGATGGTAGGTAACGCGGGCCACAGGAACGGAGAAAAGGAAAAAAGTTTTGATTCTCTGGAACGTGCACTCTGGCAGGGAAGAAAGTATACTACAGTGTAAGTAATTGTGAAGAGCGAGACGCCACACATAATTAAAGTTTTGTTGTCATTGGTTGTTAGAACTAAAACTCCTAGTGGTATGACGCGTTTATGGGTTGGGCTTAAGTAATAAAACGGCTGAAATTGTAAGGGATTAGGTCAATCAGAATAATTAGTAACAATATTCATTTGAACAAGATCGTCTAGAGAAATTCTAGTAGTTGTTCTTAGTGTTTTAGTGGTGTTTGTGATTATTTTGGGTAAGTCCAAAATGTTTTATTTCTTGTATGTTTAATTTTGTAAATAAATAATTTTAAGTGTTATGTTAAAATGATGTCTTTGAATTTGTATCAATAACCGTAATCCCAACGTATCCACTCAATTTAAATATGTCGTATTATCCTCGGTTGGTTTCTGAATTTACCAATTCAGAAATTATTAAAGTCTCCCTTTTAAACTAACATCTTACTTTTACAATCGGGGGTAGTTCACAGTATTATTGCCTACTAAAGTATTATTTTAATTATAAATATCCATGTTTTTCTACCACAGTCAAGTACCTACCCTATAACAACAAATAAATATACAAGGTAAGTCAGACCACCCTTAACAGCCCTTTACCTCGAAAACAGTTTGTCGCACATAGATAGAATAAAAATTATAATTACCAAAGTAAACGCAAAGAATCCATTGGTGCACTTATTATTTTCCGGAACAAACCGGAAGTACCCGGAACCGGATGTAACTTTCGATTTTTAAATGGCAACATAGGTCGAGTATGGTATAGTTGGAAAGATCTTTTAAAAAGAAACAACTTTTATTAAAATATTTTTTTAATATCTTGCATAATTAACAAATTAAACGAAAAATCATAAGCAAACAAGTGACAAATGGTTTCTTAAATTATGGAAAAATTAAAACACTACCATCATCCTTAAGGGTAGGGGCAATTATGAATTTTAAATGGAAACTTGTAACTTTTGCATTTTTCGTTTCGCTTCTTAAAAATAATCAACTTTTTTAGGTTATGTATTTTCCTTAATTCAAAAAATAAAATTTTTATTATTTTTAACGAATAAAGCGATAATAAATGCAAAAAAGAGTTTTTATTTAAAAAAATCTCTCTTGCCCATTTGCCGATGATGGTAACGATTTAATTTTTCCCGTTAAGAGACCTATGGTCACTTATTTGCATATATTTTATATTTAATAAAAGTTGTTTCTTTTTAAAAGACCTTTCAAACGATACCATACTCGACCTATGTTGCCATTTAAAAAAAATCAAAGTTACCTCCAGTTCCTGGCACTTCCGGTTTGTTCCGGAAAATAATAAGTGCACCAATGAATTCTTTGGGTTCACTTTGGTAAGTAAATTTTGTTTCCATCTATGTGCGACAAACTGTTTTCGAGATAAAAGGCTGTTACGGGTGGTCTGACTCACCCTGTATATAATTATAAATATATCATAATTTATAATCCGTTAGGTCATGACATAATAAGTATGAGAGTCTTGTCGAGTGGTTAAAAAATATGCCCCCTGGTCAGCTGAAACCCACACTTTCAATCTTCACAATTACAACGCTTGATAAATCATTACATGTACATAAAACCATTCCAAAAACATTATCTTGTGAGATCTTAATGGTGCATAAATTTGATCACTTTTGTTAAGGTTTCGTTACGGTCAGAAAATGCTTTGTTGGAACAAAGCTCTTTGTGTCACAATCTAATATAATGGAGAACGCCATATGTACTTTAAATTGAAGTGCTCTTATAAGCAAAATAATAAAATCAAAGTGAGTCGAAGATGGAGCGCTTTGTAGGAAAGATTGCTGTTGTAACTGGTGCCAGTTCCGGAATAGGTGCTGGAATTGTGGAAAAATTAGTTGAGGGAGGTTTAGTTGTAAGTATTTAAATATTATTGTTAACAAAATCAAAATTATCACATGAAAATTATTATATAAAATTATTATTTATAAATTTGCCAGAAAACCTAAATAAAAACATGGTGTTATTGGGACGTTTCTGTACAAAACTGTTTTTTGTGGAAGGTAAATAAACCAAAATTTTAATTACTATCCATTAGGTACTATTTCTATAAGTGATTAAATATCGTTGTTAACAAATTCAATATTATCATATGAAACCTATATCATTTATAATTTATAATTAATATTAAATTTTGAAATAAAAAAACTTAACCTGCTTAAAAGATATTAAATTAATTACAAGATAACTTGATGAAAACGTGTCGGTTAATTAAATATTAAAGAGATTTTCTTCTTGGGTGTTATCAATTTAAACAAAATGAAACCATATTTTAATTAAAACCTATTAGCTACTATTTTCATTATCTTTTAATGTTTTATTGTTTTTATGTAAATTTTATAATTCTTCCATTTTTTTAAATTTATTTTTGATATTTATTCAAATTATTTGAGGTATTTGGATTAGCTCGAAGAGTTGATTTAGTTGAAGACCTCGCAGAAAAACTAAAGGAAAGGCCCGGAAAACTACATGCAATTAAATGCGATGTTGGAGTTGAAGAAGAGCTTATCTCCAGTTTGGAATCAATTGAAGCAAATTTTGGCCCAATTTATGTTCTTGTTAATAACGCAGGCATAACAAATATTGGTCCTGTAACTGATGGCTACTCCCAAAAGATGAGGGATGTAATTAATGTTAACTTTATGGCAACTGTCATAGCTACTACTGAAGTATTGAAGTACATGCAGAAGAATAAAGTTGATGGGCACATTATTAATATAAGTAGTATTTCTGCTGATGTAGTTTTACCAAAAGTAAATATGTATGGTTGTGCTAAAACAGCAGTTAATTATTTTAGTGAAGTTGCTAGGAGAGATTTGGTTGGAATTGGAAGCAAAATAAAAATTAGTGTATGTATTTTTTTGAAGTAATTTTGGGGTTAAATGAAAAAGTATTTTATATTTTATCGATTACTCTAAAATATAAAATATGGTTTTCTAAATACCTAATACCTAAATAAGTGGATAAAGGAGCATAGGTATCACATTTTTTTCAACTTGATTTTTTTTTGATAAAATGTCACAAAATATACTAAATATATGTATTTTTATTCTGTGATGATTCTGTGCTTGGTATATTTCAAAAACGCTTTTTATGGCTACAAATTTTTTTGGGTAAAGTTGTCATGTACTCATTTTTTTCTTCTTCTATTGGAGTAAGAAAACTTTTACTAAAGTTTTAAACATAAGAATAACTACTTTACAGTACCTAACCGAATAATAAAACAAAAATTATAAATTTTAGTTTTAAAAGTTACAGCAAAAAATATTTCAAGTCATTTTTCCTGAAGTAATTATTTTGAAACGTAACACATTCATCTACTTCTATATTCAATTCTTTCATTTTGGTGAAATTGACGTTTTTTTAGATTCTATCACCTGGTTTGACATCGACTGATATGGTAAATAAGGAAGGTACAGAGATGCTTCCAAAATTGGAAGTGAATGACGTGGCGAATTCAATTGTTTACATATTAAATACTTCTGCAAACGTCCAAGTAAGAAATTCAACAATTTAGAAAATATTAATTATAAAAATATTTTTCCAGGTTCAAAAGTTAGTTCTAAAACCCGTTGGAGAGCCATTTTAATCTTAAGTTCCTAATTCAAAAATATATTGGAAATTCTTTGTTTAATTTTTAATTTTGAAAACAGTTTATGCAGTTATTTGTTAACTTTTTTACAATTTCGCTAAAAATGCAAGGTTTTATGTTTTGTAGAAATAATAGTGTGTTTGTATGAAAAAAGGTATAGTTTCTTTATCTACGTATGAATTGCAAAATAATGTACATTTATAATAGTATAGAAATAGTTTTATGTTTTCAGAGTGTTAATAAGTTTCGTGATTTTAGTTATAATTTAAAATTTAAACTACAATAATAACAAACCTGCACAAATGTTATCAAATTTATTTTTTATTTTCTGATTAAAGTCTTAACAGTGATGGTCTATATTTTTTACCATTTTTCTAACGTCACAAACAAATAATGAAACGCTTTTTATTTATCATGTATTATCGATGTATTATCGATTATAAAAACGTAATTTTGCAAAAATGCGTTCTATTATCTTAAATAAAGCAAAAATTATAAAGATCAAACTTTTATTCAATTTTAATAACATTAATGAAAAATGAATATTATTAAAGTTGTTAAAATTACATTTTGTCATAATTTGGCAACTTTCCTCCAGTCGGAGGATGTCCTGGAGTGAGCCTCCCATCTTTCAAACTCATTCCAAATAAATTTCATAGTTATTAGTAAAAAATTGAAAAAATAAGGGGTGGCTGTTTTAATTCCTTCATTTATAAACTGAAATTAAAGATAAGTTAATAATAATAACGCAGGGAGGTCCCAAACATCTGGATCTTTGGGGAGTAGCGACCCCACGTGCTCAAGCACTACGACTCAAATCGGAACCTGCTGCTAAATGCGAATCGCAAGAATGTAGGCCGTCGGGTTAACAATTAACAACCCTTTAACTCTGAAATATATTATTCAAGACAAATCACGAACAGTAAAAACTGCCCACAATGAATCTAGCTCGGATAAGATTCAAGGAAGAGTTGGGAGCAGTTCCAAGGAACTTAACAACATTAAAGACCATCAATCAAGGCTCGAATGGACATACCAACTACGAAAGGACTTACTCATCTGTTATAATAAAAGTAGTCCCAAACGAAGAGGGTACATGAAAAGGCTGAAAGATGGGTGGGACACGACTCACCGAGAATATAACACTCTTACCCAACAAAATCTTAGGGATCAGGCCGCGTTTTTACTTAAATCTGGGTTCCAAATAGAAAGCTCAGATGAGGAATCAAACACTTCTTTAACTTCAGAATCTTCAATCTCCGATGACAGTACTCCTGAAATAGACCAAAACTTAAATAATAAAAAGAGGTCAATGTTCGCAACTATCGGAGCTAAAAAATTTCCTGACAAACAAAAAAGTATTCACTAAAAAGATACGGAAAATTTCTAATTATTTTCAAACAAAGAAAAAAACTTTATAATCTTAATGCCCTAAAAACTGAAAAAGAAAAAATAAGTAACGGTATAAGAGCACTTGCAGCAGCAAGAAGGAAAGTTAATAGAAAATTAAAAGATATCGTACAAAACCAAACATTCTCAACTAATGCTTCTAAACTTTTTAGAGAAGAAAACACCAATAGAGAATTACCACGTATCACAGAAGTGGAAACATACTGGAAAACTCTCTATGGACAACCAGCTACCTATTTTGAAACTGAAATCCTAAACCATTTTCGATCTCGTTGCCGCGATACAATACCCGAAAGTGATATTAAGATAAAAGTAACATCTGGAAAATGTTCAAATGTCACTAAAAGGAAAAAAGAAGTTTTCCAGTCCAGGGCCGGACCACATACCGAATTATTTATTAAAACAACTTACTAGTACTCACCAACACCTCGAAAGAGTTTTAAATTCATATTTAGAGTCACCACGAAAAATGCCGGAATGGCTCCCTAAAGGAAGAATAGTTTTGACCGACAAGAAAGGGGATTCCAAGAACGCAAAAAATTATAGACCGATTACCTGCGTTAACACCGTCTACAAAATTCTGACATCGATTCTATATGAAAAACTACTAAAGTTTACTGAACCAATTTGGACAGAAGTTTTTGAACAGCGTGGATCAAGACGAGGTATCAGTGGAGTTAAGCAAAATCTGTTGGTGGATAGATGCATCTATCAGGATGCAATACAATATAAGAGGAATCTAGCAATGGGCTGGATTGATTTTGAAAAAGCTTTTGATTTGACCTCAGACGAAGCTCTGGAAATAATTCTCGAGGCCCTTAAAGTGCCAATGGATTTACAAAAAATCCTAAAACAGATTTTTAAAATGTGGTCAACAACTTTTAGTATAAAAATGGCAATCAAACTCAAAAACTAAAGAGGTAAAATACAATAGGGGTATATTTCAAGGTGACTCGTTAAGCGCTTTTTTGTTTTGTCTTTCACTGTTACCATTATCTTTCTGGTTAAAAACAACTAAGGGCTACTTAGCGGGTAGACCTAACGATAGGAAGTATAAAATAACACACCTACTATACATTGACGTCATAAAACTCTACGCGGACAACAGAAACACAATTGAACAACAAATACATCTAGTCCAGACATACGCAGAAAGTATGGGCATGCGCATAGGCGTGAACAAGTGCACCTTTTATATACTCCATCGTGGACGGTCCACGCAAGATGACATGCCTGTAGAACTGGCTGATGGAAGGATAGTTAAACATCTTATGGTTGACGAGAGGTACACATATCTAGGTATGCAACAGCAGGCAACACAGGACACAACCCAAATCATGATGCAGCTTAAGAAAACCTATAAAGAGATGGTGAAGATTGTCAAGATTCGTACGAGACCACGAAGTCCAAGACGTAGGAGCTTTTCTATTTAAAGCGGCTCTAAAAGCGGCCAACTTATTGAACCTTCACCTTGAATTTAATGACAACTTGAACAATGCCCAAAATCTAGTATACATATATGGGGATGGAACATAGACGGGAGCTCATAAAAAAGACTGTCATAGATACAGAGAAAAGTAATCATATCAACAAACCTTTACATGGCTTGTTTTACAGAAACATCGACCAACTTAATCTGTCCAAGTCATTGACGTTTCAATTTCTCAAATCAGGAAACCTAAGAAGTGAGACAGAAGCCTTTATAATGTCCTGCCAAGACGGAGTGTTCCGCACGTTAGCGTACCAGAAAAATGTTCTAAAGTTTAAAATAGATAACTCTAAATGCAGAAAATGTGGCCAGGCAGAGGAAACACTTATGCACATTCTATCTGCCTGCCTAAAACTGGCCTCCAACATGTACATTCAAAGACATGATTCTGCGCTCAAAATTTTATATTGATACTTCCGTAAATTTTATGATATCGATGAAAAGTTACAAATACCCTATTTGGTGGAAACAGTATCCACAGTAACCAACGATAAACCCAAAATCTACTGGAATTTCCCCTTTGCAAAACTAACCAAGTGGTGGCAAACAAACCAGATTAAGTGGTGTTTGATCTACTAGAAAAAATCATGTCATGGAATTTTCGTCTCCTGGTGAAAAGAAAATTATTCTTAAAGAGCATGAAAAAGTCGAAAAATATAGAGATCTTATGTTTGAATTTAATCATACTTACCCCGAATTCAAAATTATGTTGATCCCAATAATCATCGGAGTACTTGGTACTTGGAGGCATTTCACAAACGGCAAAACGGAACCTAAAACAAATTAAAGGCTGTAAAAATAAAGTACTTACCCTGATAGAAAACATGCAAAAATCCGTAATTTTGGGATCATTGCGAATCCTTCGAGCGTTTGTAACAACTGAATAAAGGTCTTCTTCCACTTCTCTACACACGTTGTACGCGCGAGATGCATTCTTGACCCCCATCAAAATAAAAAAAAATAATAATTAATCATTTATTGGAACTAGGGGTGGTTTTTTTTTAACAAATTTAACTTAACTGGTAACTGGTTTACCTCCTGAAAGCATTTTAATATCAAAAATAAATTTTGAGCGAAAATATTTTTTATAAATAAAGGAGTTAATGTTACTTCTCGTAAAAATAAATAATGAATAGGTACAACATGTTTTATAGCTAATATCTAATATAACAGTAAATATTTGATAAATAACTAAAATTTGTTTACACACACCCATTTTATAATATTATACTTGTGTATGATAAAATAAGCTATAGAAATATGAAGCTCTTTTCTAATAAATTAAGAATAAAATTGTTATCGTCAGTAGTCGCACGTTGTTTCAGGCAATTAAGAAACGCGCAACACAGTGTTTCCACTGGTGGTCGATGTCGGATGTCGCCGAGTTAACCGAGCTAAATTTGGTGTATTGTGAAGTGGTGAAACATGGATCAAGATGAAGAAATTGCCCTGGTGACGGCTGCCTACATTGTGTTATCTAGAAAAAAATAAAATAAAAGACGTCACAAATTTTGGGTAGAACTGAGCCTTCAAGAAAGGCAAAATCATGGTGGCATACGTCTGCTTAGCACCACCCTCAAAGTAGACGATAGTACCTCTGGAAAAATAAGAAATGGAATTTTTAAGATTGTCCAATTCTGACATAGAATGGCTATTGTGTCAGATTGCTCCACGTATTCAAAAAGAAGATAGAAATTTTAGGCCAGCTATTTCCCCAATGGAACGATTGCTGGTTCTTTGCGATTCCTTGCAAGGCGATTCTTACCACTACGCAAATACCAAATAAAACAAGTAAAGCAAAAAGCAACAAATTTATGTTCCTAGTTCGTTTCCACTGAGACGGCGACAAGAAGAAACTTATTTTAGTTTATTGTGTATTACGTCCCTTAATTAAAATCAAGGATTTGCGGTGATAGGACAAATAAAAACTCAGATTCCTTTAAATCAGCGACTAGTTTCGGAACCGGTCGGATCCTTTTTCAAGCTGTGAAAGGCATTTATTAATAACAACATAGATATATACACACATTTAAAATTTAAAATACCTTTGAAATGTTGGACGAGATTTGTTAAGTTAAAACTAATATTATCAGAGATATGTACCATGGAGTACGGAGAAAAATGTTTTGTGACAGTTTGGTTTGCCATCGACCAAATTATTGGGTTTAATTCCTAATTCAGTTTCCTTTTGTTGCCGATTTTCTTTTGAAGTTTACCGCTCGAAATGGAAACCGTCGACAAGAAGAAACAGTCGGCATGTGTTTCGGAAACAACGAGAAACATTTAGGAATTTTATGGAACTTTGTGGAACATTTTTGGAAACAAGCAACAGAAACACAAAAGTTCCTCAATGTTGCTTTGGTGGAAACGCAGCTTTAGTCACCTCCAAGTTTAGTATATTTATGAAATTTTTACTACGTTATATTAGTCATAGAATAAGTTGGATTATTTATGTTTACTATATTTATGAAATTTTTACTACGTTATATTGGTGATAGAATAAGTTGGATTATTTATGTTTACTATATTTATGAAATTTTTACTACGTTATATTGGTCGTAGAATAAGTTGGATTATTTATTTTTTATATATCTCTTCTGGTTTTAGAGGATTAGAAAGGCAGAGTAGAAATGCATTTTAGGCAGCCCAATATATAATACACTAACATTGTATTGTGTGTTGTATGTAAAATTATTTATTATATTACCATTTTAAAAATTTCGACTTTTGAAGAAAAAATAGCATGTTTTATTCGGAGTAAAAGAACTTCTTTTGACTCGCATGTATACTTCTACCGGGCTTTCATTAATTACTGTTCGTCAGGATAGCAAACCTTAACATACTACAGTTGGCTGGCCTGACCTTTTAACAGTGGCGTCCTTAGAAAAATAACTTTTTCAATAATAATTTATTTTTAATAATAGTAACAAAATATTTATTAAAAAATAATAAACTGAAAAAATAATTCATTTGCAATAAACAATATTTATTTGTAAAATTTAATTGCATAATTAAATTATAACCTAAAACTACTTTGAAGGTTAGAAATTACAAAATAAAAAAGGATTACTTTCAGATCATCATTGTTCCTTTTAGTTTCAAGAAAATGAGAAATAATTTGAATATAACACAAAACCCGGAGGAAACTTGTAAGGGACGCTTTGACTAAAAATGACAGTTCAAAACCACAGAATAACTAAAATTGGTTGCATCGTATACGTGGTTGCCTGGATTCGTTACCTTGACCGAACAGTAATTAATGAAAGCCTTGTATTACTTCTAATAAAACAACATACTATTTTTTATTCAGAGTGACATTTTTTTACAACTTAAAATGCATTTATTTTAAGTCATGGCCACATTATTAAGAGAAAAACCTTCCCTGATCGCTTGAAGAATTATATGGTCATTGTAATAACGAAGAATGTCAAGATTGTCACCGTAGATAATAATTTATAATATATAAAAATTCTGCCAACTCTCTGAGTGGATTGCGGAAAAAACTAAACAAAAAATGGATCTATGTATAAACAATTATAAACAAAAGTTACTAAGTTTCTTTTTAATATTTTTTGTGTTCTTTTTACCAAATTTTAAATCTATGTATAGCGGTCCTGACCCCTGGGCGGTTTTATATACGGTATAATAGGGCTGTAGCCCAGGACCCCTATCTTATTGGAGCCCACAAAAAGCAAAATTAAACCTTAAAAAAATGAAAAATAAGTGCTAATATTTCGGGAAAGGAAATTTTAGCCCAGAGCACTCAAATGGCTAAATCCGCCTCTCTTAAGTCAGAAGGATCGTAAAGTCACTCATTATTGGTAGTAGTCGTAAAGTTTAGCAGTCGAGGCAAAATGAGTTCATTATGGTAATAGTCCAATAATGATCGTCATTAATATGTCACTGAAATTAACACACGTAACATAAAGGTGATATTATAGTATGCAACCTGAGATGCCGATAACCTAATTTACAACATTTTGTCCGGGAATATAGAATAATAGAAAAAAAAGTGTATTAAACAGAACCATTACAAATCATAAAAATTTTAATTTGTAGAAAAATTGATTCGCGAGACAAATTTGCTGGCTAGTATTTTTAATATTTCCCAGAAAAAAATGTTTTGAAAATATCCAATTTTAAAATATCTTGTACCGTCTGGCATTTGTTTTAAATTAATTAAACAAAAAAGCTTACGAAAAATAGACGCCATACTTTTTGGCAGGATACAAATATTTTTTTAATAAAGCAAAATCTAATACAAAGGGTTATAAGGCAAACGAACATATGAAAACCTGAAAACGATAAGGGGGCATATACTCAAACCACTCGACACGATGTAGTATACGACTTCCATCATTCTATCAAATGCAAAAATAAGAGTGTATCCTTGTCATATCGTATATGACATCATGTCGGGTAATTCGATTGATGATGGATTTGAGGATTGATGTAGCTTTATAATGCCGATCACTGGTCTTCCACCAAAAAGTTAAAAGTGGTATAAATTATTATTTAACACATCTCCCAAATAACCTAAACATTGGAAAGTAAAAAAAAATATTTAAAAAGCATAATTTATAATTTTTATTGATTACATGTTTAAATATATTAATTTAAATACATCATTTCGGTTTTATCTTCTACAGTGACAAATTCCTCTTTCGCAATATCCACCCTTAAATCCTTTTCCTAAAACCAAACAATGTGCGGCACAAGCAGAATGATTTAGGGAGCCAATCGGGGTAGATAAGCTTAGCAAATCACAAGTAGCTCTTCTATTTCTTGATAATAAATGGACATCTAAAAATATATCAAGTGAGTATAATTGTATATTAAAGAAGGAGTGTCATAAGGTGGTTTTTTAACGAGTCGAAGTTTAAAACGCGAGCCGCGTAGCGGGGAGCGTTTTAATTGACGAGTTAGAAAATATGTTATTAATCATAATTCTAAAATATGTGGTAACGGGGTAAGTTTTCTAATTATTATTTGGGGAAGCAATACTTCATTATAAAATATATTTTAATAACTTTAAAACAATACAATTTAAATTTGTAGCTTAGAATGAACAAAAATCGAATTTGAACTATGGTGTAGTAATGAAAATTTTTGAAGAATATTTTAAAGTAAATACATTTTCTTTGAGTTAGTGTATACTTTAATTTTATATGGTACATTTCAAAAAATACATTAAAACATTGCTTTCCTATCCTCTTAATTTAATTATTTTTTTTTAAATTAAGTATAAAATTTTAAATCAATCTTGAAAAAAACACTTTTATAATATATTATAACTTCAAAAAAAATAATTTAAATTTTTAGCTTAGAATGAAAAAATCAATATTATTATAAAAAAAAGTATTCGAAAATATTCTTACCATTTAAACCATCCTGTTCCTGAAGAGGTAATGTATACGCATGTGATATGCATACCAATGCGACGAACAATAAAATAGCCATGTACTTCATGTTTATTATTTTGGACAAGGAACTTTTAGTAAGTTTATTTTATTGTAATTTGTAATGTGATTATAGTGCGGCTTTATATATGAAATTTGTTTGCTCCCATCAAATCAAGCTTGAAATCAGGAAATCCCCTTAATCTTTTTCTGGACAAGACGCAATACGAAGTTAATTTAATATTAAAAAAACATAATTTATTTATCTGAATTGATTAGGTTATGCCTGAAAATCCCATTTATATGTTTTAATTATTATTATTAATAATTAACTGTTTTATTATTAAGTATTTATCATTTATCAAGTAAATTATGAGTCCATAGCTACAAATAACTTAATTCTATTGCATACTTTTTCGGTTGCGCTTAATAAAACGCCTTATCCAAAATTTTCACAATTTTTTAATTATAACTTTTTTCTAAAATAATTTATTTTATAACGCCAGCAGTCTTTAGATTTTTTGTTACCCGCATCTTAATTATTTGAGAAATAACCAAAATATTAAGTCCATCTCTTTATTAATGATGACGGCAAAAAATTATACAATAAATGTGTAAAATCCATGTCACGAGTAAGTCACACTATCATCTCACTCCCACTCAAGAGTGGGTCCTATACATTTCGTGAGTAAGAGCGAGATAAAAAAAGCTGACATGTTTGTGACTTAGACTATATCTGTCGTGAACATAATGGAATATTCGGCATTTTGTCAAAATGCCTAGCAGCCTAGGTGCCCAAGAGCCCGTAAAATGTGTAAGCGAGTGACTTTCTCGTATTTTGACTAGGCAAATCATAAAATGGTCCCAGATTCAAAGCGCCAGAACACAAAGTTCGTTATACCTTCTTATTATTAGGCATTTTATGATTTGCCTAATATAACATAGTTAAAATAGAAATGAATAAGGAGAAAAGATTCCCCAGGTCTGCCTACGTTTTAGCGGTCAAGGTACACCAAGCAAAAATTACACAAGCTGCAGAGTGATGGACGCTGCATTTCGTACTTATTAGTACTTATCAGCATCACATACTGCTTGCTTAATCGAGTCCTTTCCGAAAGGATCGGACTGAATTGTTGACTGCTATAACTTCAGCTCTGGCTTATGGCTTATGAAGCACATGCAAAAAACCAGAGGGCGCTTTTACGTTATCAAAAGGCACTATTGACTTCTATACGTATTATTTTATCTATGCGTCGAAACGTCGAAAAATATTGACTTATTTTCGCTTAAAAATACTTTAATTGGATATTAAAAGATTTTTCTTTTTTTGAAAACATCCCAGAAACGATTTTTGATTTTCAAATTTAATATTCAATTTTTAACCATTTAATATTTTAATTGGATATTAAAATATTTTTCTTTTTTCTGTAAACATCCCAGAAACGATTTTTGATTTTCAAATTTAATATTCAATTTTTAACCATTTAATATTTTAATTGGACATTAAAATATTTTTCTTTTTTCTGAAAACATCCCAGAAACGATTTTTGATTTTCAAATGCCAGCATGAGTAAAAAAAATAATTCCAAGGAGACATTCGCATTTTTATTAGATATAGCTACTATAGAATTCTACTGTATGCTATTATAATATTTTTGTTATACGGGGTATTCCCAAACTAGTGCATTTGCTTTTCAAAAATAATTGCAAGTTTTGTAGTAAATATCAGTAATTTTATATAGTGTTAGCTAGAATTGATAAATACGAGTAAGCTGTATAAACGATCTGAAACAAAAAAGGTAGTTATAATTTTAAAATATAAACAATTAAATTAAATATACGTTCATTAAATGTACATGTCCCAAATTTGCTAAACCTAAAGCTTTTATTGCTAAAACGTCCTGGGATCTCATCATCATGAGCATCATATCTTTGGATAATTGTACATCATCATCAAATGGGATAGAATCATAAATTATAAAATTTAAATCTTAGTTCTAAAATTATTACGTATAATAAAATTCAGGGTGTGTCAAAGTTATGGGCTAGACTTAACCTGTTGCATTAATCTTTCTGATATTACACAACAACAAGTTGTGACTATAAACCAAATATTCAAGTGTGCTACATTTTTAATATAAAATTTCTAAAAGAAAAGGACCATGTAATTTAACTTTTATTTATATCAAATTTAAATTTATACTCACAAATGCCATCAACTGAAATGCAATTAGACTCATTATGATTGGAGTAGCGTATAGATGCACAGCCATTAAACGAGATGATTTATTAGAAAAATCACCATGGAATCTAAAAATTGACAAATTTAGAAGAATTTATGCGAACAACGCCAAAAGATATTTAACTGTAAATATGTTGATGATACTCAATGCATTTATTAAGGTGGTTTCTTCGTTCCTTCCTGTCTTTAATTTCAGGAATTTCTTTTACCATCATTACAAGTTCGTGGAGGTAACATTTGGTGCATTCTACGATACTTAATATTAGCCACCCAATCAGGTGAGATGAACATCCTAAGATGCTAGTAGAAATCACTTGTGAAAGCATGAAAAACTTCCGATTTGGACTTGAAAATATATCCACGGGTAAATATGCAACGATTAAGAAACCACAATCGCTATAATCATCAGGCTCGCACTTTTCTAAACCTTTTAATAACGTCACTACTGCTATACAAAACCAAATATACAGTGAGCGGCAAAATTATGGAATAAATTCAATAAAACTGAAACCATAGGTTTTTCAAAAAAAAGTTTCGAATAAAAGTTGTTTGGTTTAAAGGTATAATCACTAAACATATTTTTATTTTTTATTTAAAATTTGTTTTCAAGGTCATTTCAAGCTCAACATTGTTTTTTTAAATGCAAACCTATATTTTTTCTAAAAGAAATTTACACCTCTTTAAAAAATAAACAACTTTTATCTAAATCATTTTTTATACCATTCTTAGTTTTGAAGTTATACCGAGTTTAACATTTTGGATCGTAAACTTTTATCCCATTTAAATCAAGTGTACTTTACCTTAAAATGTAATTATGTGATGACGTCATCATTTTGAAATAGCAACAACGTTTATTTGAATTTAGCATTTTAGATCATAAATGTCTTAAAGCATAACTATTTTGTCCGATTAAAGCCAAGTGGGACTTAAAATGTGAAAGAATCTACATTAGCATTACAAACAATAAACAAATAATACACTTTTGAAATTTTTTGAATGTTGTATAATGAATTTCAATCGTATTAAATTGATTGATTTTACAAAAGGCATGATTTTTGGCTCGACCAGCGTTTGCTTAAATTTAATAATATCATTTTTATTAATCGCCTTGCAATAACGTAAGCAAATAAAATAATGGCTCGCTTAAATGAAACTCAACGGATTGAAATTTTGATTCTCGTTGGATGCGGAGATAAGACCAGAACTCAGCAAGAGGTATGCACTATGTTTAATGCAAAGTATCCAGATAGACCTATCAGCTAATCCACGGTTAGTAAAATCGAGAAAAAATTTAGAGAAACTGGACATGTTAAACATATTCCAAATGCCGGGCGTCCTGCTAAACTTAGGGAAAATGTTAAAATTGATATTTTGTTAAGTATTGAGGAGAATCCTCATAGTAGTTCTCGACAAGTTGCAGCAGATAATGAAATCAGTCAGCGACCTGAATTACGTTTTTTAAAACGAGAAAAGTACCATCCTTATAAAATACAACTAGTCCAGGAGCTCAATGAAGATGATCCCGATCGCCGGATGCAATCTTGTGAAAATATGCAGGATTTATGTAACCGCAATCCACAATTCCTTCGCCAAATCGTTTTTTCGGACGAAGCCACTTTTTCCTTAAATGGCGTAGTGAATAAACAAAATTGCCGGTATTGGAGCAGAGAGAATCCTCATTGGATGAGTGAGGATCATACTCAATACCCTCAAAAACTTAACGTTTGGGCAGGCATAGTTGACAATCGAATAATTGGGCCTTTTTTCTTTGAAGAATCACTCACGGGGCAGAGGTATCTAGAGTTTTTAAGAAATGATCTTGTACCTGCCCTAGCAAACATATTTCCGAATGAAAATGATCCTGACTTACCAAATCCTAACATCTGGTTTCAACAAGATGGTGGTGCACCTCCACACTTTGCACGTCCAGTACGGGAGTTTTTAGACACCTACTTTCCTGGGAGGTGGATTGGCAGACGAGGACCGATGGAATGGCCCCCAAGGTCCCCTGACCTAACACCCCTTGATTTTTTCTTGTGGGGATATTTAAAATCCAAAGTCTATCTAAACAAGCCACAAAATCTAGAGGATTTAAAAGATCGACTTAGGTACGAAATTCGTAGAATAAGTCCCGAAGTCATTCGCAATGTTCAAGAAGAATGTGGTCATCGGTTTGCCTATTGTCAAGAGGCCGGTGGATGGCAATTTGAACATCTGATTTAATAGAATTATGGGTTTGATATGAATTACATTATTTTTTTATTAACTGTATTTAGTTCAGTTTTTATTAGTATTAAAATGCTTTTTTAACATCCTTTAAGAAGCAGAAAAAATGTTGTTGCTATTTCAAAATGATGACGTCATCACGTAATTACATTTTAAGGTAAAGTACACTTGATTTCAATGGGATAAAAATTTACGATCCAAAATGTTAAACTCGGTATAACTTTAAAACTAAGAATGGTATAAAAAAATGATTTAGATAAAAGTTGCTTATTTTTTGAAGAGCTGTAAGTAAATTTCTTTTAGACAAAATATAGGTTTGCATTTAAGAAAACAATGTTGACCTTGAAATGACCTTGAAAACAAATTTTAAATAAAAAATAAAAATATGTTTAGTGATTCTACCTTTAAACCAAACAACTTTTATTCAAAACTTTTTTTTGAAAAACCTATGGTTTCAGTTTTATTGAATTTATTCCATAATTTTGCCGCTCACTGTAGAAAAGAACATATTTTCCTATACGATCCATACGAGAATTCATAATTTTGAGGTTTCTAGGAATCTTGTAGTAGCTAAAATCGCCCATTACTTTAAGACAATGTTTAAAATCTCCTCGTAATGGCATACAAGCGATTATTACGTACACGAATGTTAGCCCTGTTAAAATAACTGTTACATCATCTGCTACGATTCCAAATACAAAACCATGAATTGCTGAAATTTTAGTTAAATAATTTTTTTCACTTGTTCGCATACAATAAAAACCTGTATTATGTATAAGATGTCCGATAGATCCATAAATAGTGAAAGAACTAATAATCATATAACGGTATTTTAAAGTTACCTTTTTTGGCCATAGTGAATAATAATACAAAGCTTTTCTTGCAAAATCACCAATTTCTATAAATTTTTCATCTTCGTTATCAACGGCGATCGACATGTTTTTACAAAAGAATTAAAAACAAAGTGAAAAATATCTTGTGATAATTTATATGTTATTATAGTTTTCCCACAGGATTATTTCCGATAAATATTTACCTTCTAATTTCTGCGTTTATGATTTATAATTACACACAAAGTAATTAAAAGGAGTATTCATTTATATTCTTATATTTCAAAACCGTTATTGGCATATATAATTATTTACCCACTTCCATAATTTTTTCCATTATGTCCCACCCTTTTCCACTTTCATCCAAGCAAACTCTGCCTCTCCCCGCTCTCTCCATTTCCTCCTCATTCCACCTTATCCCTCTGCACTCTCTCCCCTAATGTTCCCATATATCTTCTCCCTTCTCACAGACTCTACATTTTCTATAATTTTCATCCATTCATACCTTTTTACCCCTTTCTTCCTCTCCACATCTGACGCAATCATTCTTCTCCATTCTCCATTCACTAATCTCCTCACTTTCTAAATAGCTTGGTCTTCTTCACACAAATCTCCTTATACCTATCATTATATTTGCTATTCTGTATCTTCTCAAATCTTTTTTTGACCCTCCACATTCGTTCTTCCTACTTTCACTCTCATTGCTATATATCCTATCTCTATCTGTCTATACAATTCCTGTTCTGACCATCCCAATTCTTTATACATTCTGTTCCTTTCTATCATCCATTTATTTATTCATCTCTACCTCTTTTTTTGGCATTCTACTTAATCTAAAAACTTCTTTTATTATTCTGTTATTTCTACAGTTTCTTCAAACTTTGCTGATCTTTTTGCTGCTTCTATTATTACTTTCCCATTCCGGTTTCTTGTAACACTATATATTCTGTAGTGGATTTTTCTACTCCTAATGTTTCAACCATTCCACTTGCATTCTTTCTATTCTCTCTTCTTCTATCACTCCCCATACTTCACATCCAACCAACAGGATTGTTTTCGCACGTACATTCATTATCGTGACTTTAGTTTTGAAGAACTGCTTAAACTTTTTTCCCCAATTGCTCCATAATCTCGCATCTTCTATTTTGGCTTTACACAGTATATACTCAATATGTTTATTTGTACTCCCATCTCTTCCGAACATATAACCTAAATACTTGATAT
The DNA here is from genome assembly GCA_963971135.1 of Stenus bimaculatus. Taxonomy (NCBI): domain Eukaryota; kingdom Metazoa; phylum Arthropoda; class Insecta; order Coleoptera; family Staphylinidae; genus Stenus; species Stenus bimaculatus. Next base: position 62,345,316 of record OZ020180.1, on the reverse strand, counting down.
TCTTTTACTATTTCTAACTCAGCCTCTCCCCACACAAATTTTTCTTTTTTCGACTCTCTCCCTCTCTTTCTGCACACCATTACCTTAGTTTTACTTATATTTACTTCTAATTTCCTCAATCTCATATATTTTTGCAACCTCACTATCATCCCTCTTAATTCATTCGCACTCCTTGTCACAACTGCTATATCGTCCGCATACGCCAACATCAATACTTTTTCCCTACCCATTACTATTATCCCTTCTTGTCCCTTTCCTAGCACCTCTTCCACGTCTGCAAGATATACATTAAGCAGTATGTTGCTCAGGGGACATCCTTGTCTTAGACCCACATTTGGAAGGTTTCTGATACTTCTTCTCATACTCTCGCTCTGCATGCTGTGTATTCCTAGATCTTTCTCACTTGTCTTCTTAATTCTTCTTACTCCCCCGCCTCCTTTAACTTAGTTTCCACAAAACATACATCTTGCCTCCGTTCCATTTTACTTCTTCATTAATTCATTAATTAGGTAGTTTAGTGCCACTTGGTGCTCTACCGCACTTCTACCCCCTCTAAATACTGCTTGACAGTCTTTTAAAATTTTCTTTTCTTCACATTCCTTCTCCACCCTGTTTGTCAAAATGCTTGCGAATATTTTGTAGGCTGTATTCATCAATGAGATTCCTCTATACCCCTTCGTTCCGTTTTTTACACATCCTTTTGGTACCGGTATTACATCTCCCCACGTCCAACTCTCTGGCCACTGATCTTCTCCTGACCACACTTTATTTAGCTGATACCTGAGTCTCTCTTTCCCCCTTTCTGTCAATTCTATAAATGCTTCGTTTTCTATATTATCTGGCCCTGCTGTTTTTTTTTAGCTTCTTTATTACGTTTTCTACTTATTCCTTCATTATTTATGTCCATTCTGTACCCTCCACATTTTCTCTTGCCACTACTTCTTCCTCTCCTTCCCATTTCTATTGCTCCTTACAGTGCTTAATCCATTCCTGAATCGTTGCCTTTGCTTGTTTCTTCTTCCTTCTACCTTTCTTATTTGAGTTTTTGATGTACTCCCAATCTTCTTTGTCATTAGTAATCTTTCTCACTTGCCTCAACTCTCCTTTTCCTCTTCTTTTCTCTTTGCTTCCTGGCACGCTTTAATAACCGACTTTCTCGTTTTTTGACTAGGCAAATCATAAAATGCTCCCAGATTCAAAGCCAGAACACAAAGTTCGTTATACCTTCTTATTATTAGGCATTTTATGATTTGCCTAATATAACATAGTTAAAATAGAAATGTACCTGCAAGTCTGGTAATAACCGATGTGCTTGTTATAAAAGTATGACTTCCCAATAAATAAATTACAATAAATAAACGAATAAGGCTACGGAGAAAAGATACCTCAAGTCTACCTTTTAGTGGTGAAGGTACACCAAGCAACAATTACACAAGCTGCAGAGTGATGGACGCTGCATTTCGTACTTATTAGTACATCAGCATTACATACTGCTTGCTTGAGTCCTTTCCGAAAGGATCGGATTGAATTGTTGACTGCTATACCTTCATATCTGGCTTATGGCTTATGAAGCACAATACGTGTATTCCAGTTAATAGAAACGAACAGAGCCATCTAAACTCAGTCCGATCTGCAGATTGTTAATTGTCTAATTATAATTACTAGTTGGTAAACTGGTGGCGAGTGTATACAAAGGTGTGCACAAAAAACGGTGAACGATGTAGCTTCGTTATTTTTTATCCCATTTAAATAAGTAACAATTAAATGGTTGAAAAAAATACTATAATTGGATATTAAAAGATTTTTCTTTTTTTCATAAAACATCCGTGAAACAAATGCCAACTTTTGATTTTCAAATGCCAACATGAGTAAAAAAACAATTCCAAGTGTAATCAAAGTATGCCACCATGATTTTGCCTTTCTTGAAGGCTCAGTTCTATACACAAAATTTGTGACGTCTTTTATTTTGTTTTTTTCTAGACAACACAATGTAGGCAGCCAGCGCAATTTCTTCATCTTGATCCATGTTTCACCACTTCACAATACACCAAATTTAGCTCGGTTAACTCGACGACATCCGACATCTACCACCAGTGGAAACACTATGTTTCTTATTTGCCTGAAACAACGTGCGACTACAGACGATTTAGTTGCGTTAGTGGAAACAATAAGTTTATTAATGTTTCTTAAAGTTTCTTTTTGAAGCAACAAGAAGAAACAAAACGAAACAAAAAGTTCCTCAATGTTGCTTTGGTGGAAACGCAGCTTTACATTTGATAATACAGGGTGGGCCAACGAAAACGAAACGGTTGAGTTTTAAAATGGTTAATAAAAAAATTGAAAAATGCTTGGATAGGCCAACTTTAGTTTCGAGGGGGGCATATCTTGCAATAGAACTGATGCAAAACTCCATTCATCCCTGTGTGCTATGGACACAACCTCTAAAATTTGAATACGCATGGTGGGGTAAGTAATACCTCGTAGGAAAGATCTTTTTACCTCGAGTAACATGCCAAAAACAAAAGTTAAATCAATCGATTAGTTTTAAAAATATTTAAAATTTAACATGTTACATTGTGCATTTTTAATTTGAAATATCTTTAAAACGTATCGATCGATTTAACTTTTGTTTTTTGTATGTTACTCGAAGTAAAAAAATCGAGGTATTATTTACTCCACCATACCTATTAAAATTTTAGGGGTTGTGTCCATACCAAACAGGGATTAATTTTTGCCTCAGCTCTATTGCAAAAATATATCCCCCTTCAAACCAAAGTCCGAGCGTTTTTTGCACATTTTTTTTATTAACTATTTTAAAACTGAACCGTTTTCGTTGACCCACCCTGTATACAGACATAGTAGAACATGTTTATCACCTAAAATTAAGATGATAAGTTCTTCTAACACTGCCCTGCAAAGTTACACCCAGTTAAAGTTCACTTATTAAAAAATAAAAATATTTACTTTCTATAAAGATATTTCGATAAAAACCGCCATGGGGGGCTAATTTTTAGTGCTTTATGATTTGATATTCTAGTTTTGCAATTTCTCATTAATTCACTACCAGTTTACCTAAATTTAGATCTAAGACTTACCACAACTTTTTCTGTTGTCACTTTCTTGCAATTTTAACTGATTTTCTTATAAAATAAATAATTTACTATGACATAAAAAAAATATGATTGAATATTATTTTTGAAGATGATTGAAAAATACAAACGAGTAGCTCTATTTGTGTGATAAAAATGTTTTAATTTCTTTTTAAAACCTACGTGATTTAATAAAAAAAATTTATTTTATAATAAATTATGAAACTTTAATTGAGATTATCTTTAAAGCTATTAGATTTATCGATTTTTAACAGGTATACCTATTTCATAGTAAATTATCTGTCTTATGAGAAAATAAAATTAAATTGCAAAAATAGTATCACCAAAAAGTTATTGTAAAACTTAAATTCTAAGTTTAGGTCAACTGGTAGTAAATGAATGCAAAACTACAATAGCAAATTATAAAAAACTTAAAAGTAACCCCCTATGAAGATTTTTATCGAGTTACCTTCATAGAGAGAAAATTTATGTGGGTTTTTATTTTTTGAAAAGGTGAACTTTAAGTGGCTGTAACTTTGCAGGAAAGCATTTTTGTGCAAAGTATTAGAGGGACTTGTCAACTTAATTTGAGGTGATAAACCCGTTATACTATACTTATATCTGCACATGTTATTACGGGACACCCGGTATCCTTTATACCCTGTATAGGTATAATAAATAAGCAAATAGAAATCCAGATAAAACTGCCATTTCAACAAAGAATAAAATTGCGAATTTCATTGTTGATTGTTCTAGCGTTTGTCTTTGGTAGGTACTGTAGTCCGTTTTCAATCTCCTAATTCAATTTAATTTATTATTTATGAAATTTCGGGATATATTCCTTAATCCTATGCCAGCATTGACATAAAGCGAGATCCATTTACACTACATAGGTATCTCCGCATTTATTATCTTGTTTATGTAACCCAAGAGGTCAATAATAATTAAAACAAAGTAAAAGTAAAGTATATACACTCTACAATAAATCGCTATTCATCTGTTTAAAGTTTATTTTTAAATTATAATATATCTAAACAAAGTACTAAATAAAATACCAGGAAAAAATAAATTTCCTAGAAAACTTTATTATAAAAATGTGTGTATTGTAAAGAAGCAAACACTGTGCAAAAATAACTAATAACTATAAATATTATACAGAAAAGGAAAAAAAATGCATTATGATTAAGTTATTATGTGTATAGTAAAGAGTAATTTACATGATAAATACTTAATAATAAAACTGAAATAAGTAAAGTCCATTTTCATTATTTAACAGTTAATTATTATTAATAACAATTAAAAATACAGCTGGTATTCCCAGGCCTAACCTAATCAATATACACAAATAAATTTATGAATTATGTTTTTTAATATTAAATTGACCTTGTCTTGCGTCTTGCTCAGAAAAAGATTAAGGGGATTTGGGATTTCCTTACTTCAAGTCTGATTAGTCGAGAGGAAGTAAAATTCATATATAAAGCCGCATGATATGCACATTACAAATTACAATAAAATAAACTTACTAAAAGTTCCTCATCCAAAATAAGAAGCATGAAGTACATGGCAATTTTATTGTTCGTCGCATTGGTATACATATCTCATGCGTATACCTTACCTCTTCAGGAGCAGGATGGTTTAAATGGTAAGAGTATTTTCGAATACTTTTTTTAATATTGAATTTTTTCATTATAAGCTACAAATTTAAATTTTTTTTTTAAGTTATAAAATATTATAAAAGTGTTACTTCTGTTAATATTGAATAAATTTTGAAACTTACTATGTTACCACATACTTTATAATTATGATTAATATGAACATATTTTATACTCACTTGATATATTTTTAGATATTCATTTATTATCAAGAAATAGAAGAGCTACTTGTGATTTGCTAAGTTTTTCTACCAAGATTGGGTCCTTAAATCATTCTGCTTGTGCCGCACATTGTTTGGTCTTAGGAAAAGGGTTTAGGGGTGGATATTGTGAAAAAGGAGTTTGTCACTGTAGAAAATAATTCCTAAATAATGTTTATAAATTAATATTTTTGAATATGTAATAAATAAAAATTATAAATTATGTCTAACAAATATTTTTTTTCCATTTTCGTAATTAAAAGTCGCATTTTTCAACTAAATTAAGTGGGTAAAGGATGTCTTTTAATAACAAGTGAGCTAAAATCCTTTCCCACTCAAATGAAATGACAAATATTTAATTAATATAAATATGGAAACTCAAGAAAGTGATAATATGATTATTAGTTGTAAGTACTTTTCCTGATATTTTGAAAAGGCAAACAAAATTTTCCAAAAATTAGAAATGGTACTAATTATTTATTTATTATTATTTTAATAAAAATGTAAAAAAATTAGATTTAGCACACCTGAGCAAACTGATTTTATCATTCGTTTGAACAATCATGATAAAATCATACACTTTGCCCACTTGTACTTAAAATGGCTATTTTTTCTTTCTGATGTGTATATAGGTTATTTAGGATATTTCTTATAATTTTGTACATACAAGAAGATTATTCATTAAATAAAGAGAGGATGTTTTAAATAATAATTTATAAAAAAAATTTTGGTGGATGACCGGAGATCGACATTCGACATTGTAGGTAATAGGGTGAGCACCTCTATCAGGTTTTAACTTTTAACAAAAAGGTAATAGCATTTCCAGCCAATAGTCTGACTGTATCAGAGTCACTTTCAAGTAAGTATTTCCTACATATATTAAATGTAACTTACAACAAGAATTTTGGATTTTTTTGGTATTTTTTTTAATAAAATCATGGAGTATGGATACAGTATCCATGATTAAATCTATTAAAACTACTCTTAAATAATTTACTTAGGTAAAATAAATTGCGAATTATGAAATTCATTCGGCCGCTTTTGAGAAATTAATATTTATAATTTTTAAAATTCGTGTTTTGCAAATATCTTTATTTTTTCAAATAGTAGGGTAGTGGGGCCACCTCCTATTTAAATAGAGGATATTTTTCCAATTAGTGATACCCAAGATGTAAGTAGAATCAATAAAATAAAAAGATTAAAAAAAAATTAATAAGTACACTGAAGGTTTATTATACCTACATGTTAGGTATCACTGTAAACGGAAAAATATCCTCTATCGAAATAGGCCATTTGAAAATATAAAGATATTTGCAAAAAACTAATTTTAAAAATTATAAAAATTAATTTCTCAAAAACTATCGAATGAATTTCATAATTTACAATTTATTTTAACTATTTAAATTATTTAAGGGTAGTTTTAAGGCTCTCTTTTCAGTGTAAGTAAAGTTGCTATTTACATTTGGGTTTTAATTTCTTTAAAGCAGTAAAACTACGGAAGACTTGTATTACAATAAGAAAATACAAACAATAATGTTCGATTTGAAATATATTTGGTTACCCAAAATATCAATGTAGGTAATTGGGAATTTTTAGATTCCGCTCACCCTCTGGTGGCAAAATATGAACTTCGATATTCGGTACTTACGTTGATTTCACACATTGGTACATGTTTTTTGAGATTTACTGAAGCTTTAAATGAAAAATCTATTTGTGCTGTTTTGTTGAATACGTAGTTATAAAAGGTACAAGAATGCATTTTAAACAGAATTTTTGACAATGACAAGTACCGAATATCCTCCATTTATAGCGCCATCTATACGTAGTTAAAATTCCCAATAATTTCAGTAAAAACAATTTATTTGCGCCACCTAGGTTGTACAGGTTCCTGCAAATTATTTTTACTGATATTAAATTTAACAAGATCTTTTGAGGGACCAAATGTTTCAAATTGATCATTATTGTTTATATTTTTTTATCGTAATGCAAGTTTTCCGTAATTTTAGTGCATTAAAAAAATTAACACCCAAATGTAAATTGTCGGTAAGGCAACTGCATATACACTGAAAAGAGAGCCTTAATAGATTTTATTAAAAGAAAACTACAAAAAAAAAATCTTGAAACTTACCAATGTTTAATAATAAGTTTTTTATTTTAATAAATGCGTTTTCTTATTCCATACCTATAACATAAATTTAAAATTTTTATTTTCATAAATAAAGAAATTACAAGGGTGCTTTAGCCTTAAATAAATATAAAGAAATGTGTCTCTTGTAAAATAATTAATTATGCTGGAAAAGGAAAGAGGAACATCTAGAATCTACTTATCCGTTCATTATTTTGTAGAATAACCATTTTTTTAAATCAGCACATATTGACATATTTTGGCCATACATTCTTAACTAAAAGTAATTGTAAAATTTTACCTGGTTATGATTGGTTAGGATTACTGTATATTTTAGTTCATAAATTCGCACCAGAGGGCGTATCTGATTTTAGAAATCGCCAATAACATAAATTTAAAAATTTTATTTTCATAAATAAAGAAATTACAAGGGTGGCCCTACTTTCGTGGACACCCGGTATGATGTAATTTAATCAAGATTGAGCAATTCATTAATAAGCTACATATCCTGAACTATTTTACGTTTTGCAATGATTTGTATGAGGATGAGAGAGAAGAAAGGAAGATGCGAATGGCATGATTAACCTTAAATAAAGAAATGTGTCTCTTGTAAAATAATTAATTGTGCTGGAAAAAAAGAGGAACATCTACTTATCCGTTCATTAAAAATGCAAAAATTAAAAGTAAAATAATATTTTGTAAAATAAACATTTTTTTTAAATCAGCACATATTTTGGCCATGCATTCTTAACTAAAATTGGAAACTTCAACCTTTAATACGATCAAAAATATCACTTACGAGGTATCGTTGAATTCTAAAAATTGTATTTTTTACTGTTGTACATTTTTACCTTTTGATATTTAAAATTCTTGAGTTAATGTCGACCCAGTGGCATTATACCATAAAGACAATAAAGGCAGTTACCTAAGGCCTCAAACAGAATTAAATTTGAATGGAAATAAACATTATTTTCTTGATTTTTTTAATAATTTTAAAATCCTTCGAAAATATAAATATTTTGGGGAGTTAAAATTGAAAATATGCTTTGCAGGAAACTAAAATCGACCTGCCTGAGAGTTTTTCTAAAAACCGAAGTGAAATACTGAAAAACAGACTTGATAGGTTTATTTATATTAATCTAAAATTTGAATGTAATTTTCTCATCAATGTAGGTAGGAGGTAATTACAAAATCTGTGTCCCTGAAAAAATTGACCAGTCCGAGCGTTGTTCCAAAAACTGAAGTTAAACAACAAAAAACAGGTTTGTGAAGTTCTTGTTGGACGTTGGATCAACCTGTACATATTAACATATCTAAGTTACCCACCGTTCACCCCATTCCCACGACATGGAGATCATCGCCGATCTTACGCAGCCTCATGCATGTGTGTGCTTAATCAGCCCTTTTAGTATTTATCTTTATTTTCTATTCCTTTATTGTAGTCTGTAGATTAGGAAAGTTATATAAGTTTTAATTAATATAATTATGGTGAAGAGTTAAAATTATAGAGCAACCATTAACTTGTAACCTCTAATTTTGTCAAGAAAAATAAAAAACCATTTTTAAAAAAACAATTGTGCTTCGAAGTTAATTATTTTCTATATCTACTCTTAAAATTATTATAAACTATAAGAGCCGAAATCACGAAAATCTTATTTAAAAAACATTCCAAAGTTCTACAGACCAAAATAAGAGAATAAATTAATGTTGATTTTCCTTATCGATAAATATGTATGTCATACATTATTTTTTTTATAAATTCAATTCGCGTTATCAATATTATAAATTATAACTAATTCATATTTTGTATCACAGTCTAATAAAATAGATAATATGTACCTAATATAAATTTTAAGTACATGTATGTATGTATGTATATTGTATAATATTATAATATAATAATATTATAATATAATAATATTATAATATTATAAGATAATATTATAATATATATTATAATATTATAATAGTCAAATTGTTATTTTTAAAATTTAAAGTGAGTCGAACATGGAGCGCTTCGTAGGAAAGATTGCTGTTGTAACTGGTGCAAGTTCAGGAATAGGAGCTGGAATTGTAGAAAAATTAGTTGAGGAAGGTTTAATTGTAAGTAATTAAAAATTATTGTTAACAAAATCAAAATTATCCCATCAAAATTATATCTTTTATAAATTTGCCAGAAAGCCTAAATAAAAACATGATGTTATTAGAACGTTTCTGTACAAAACTGTTTTTGTAGAATGTTACAGATTTAAACAAAAAAAAACCGAAATTTTAATTAATATCCGTTAGGTACTATTTCTATAACATTTAAATTTTTTATTGTTTTAATTGAAATTTTATAATTATTTTATTTCTTTATTTGATATTTATTCAAATTATTTGAGGTAATTGGTTTGGCTCGTAGAGTTGATTTAGTTGAAGACCTCGCAGAAAAACTAAAGGAAAAGCCCGGAAAACTACATGCAATTAAATGCGATGTTGGAGTTGAAGAAGAGCTCATCTCCAATTTGGAATCCATTGAAGCCAATTTTGGCCCAATTTATGTTCTTGTTAATAACGCAGGCATAACAAATATTAGTCCAGTAACTGATGGCTACACCCAAAATATGAGGGATGTAATTAATGTTAACTTTATGGCAACTGTAATAGCTACTACTAAAGTATTGAAGTACATGCAGAAGAATAACGTTGATGGACACATTATTAACATAAGTAGTGTTACTGCTGATGTAGTTTTACCAAAAGTAAATATGTATGGTTGTGCTAAAGAGCTGTGTTACCCCAGCCTAACTACTTTTAGCCTAACCAATGTTACATATACCAATCAAACGCACTCATTATGCACTCAAACGCTCCACCTAAAAAAAGTTTTGCACCGCAACATGAAAAAAGTTATAGCCAAAAATAAAAGTTAGGCTAGGGTAACGTTACCCCAGCCTAACTTTCTTAAATTTTAGAATTTAATAACTTTAAATACATGTATCTTATGGATTTTCAAACGCACTCAAACGCTCCACCAAAATAAAGTTTTGTACCCTAACAGAAAAAAAGTTATAGCGAAAATAAAAGTTAGGCTAGGGTAACGTTACCGCAGCCTAACTTCCTCAAAATTTCGGATTTTATAACTTTAAATATATGTATCTTATGTATTTTCAAACGCACTCAAACGCTCCACCAAAATAAAGTTTTGCACCCAAACAGAAAAAAAGTTATAGCGAAAATAAAAGTTAGGCTAGGGTAACGTTACCCCAGCCTAACTTCCTTAAATTTTCAAATTTTATAACTTTACATGTATGTATCTTATGTGTTTTCAAACGCACTCAAACGCTCCATCAAAATTATGAAACTTATGAAAAATAATTAGGGATTCGGAACATGTAATTGCGCAAACAAACAATTAAGTATTAAAATAATTTATCATTAACAGTAAAAATATATAATCATAATTAATTAATAAAATTGTTTATTTCCATATAAATGGTCAAATATTTTAGAATTTAAAACTTTTATAACTACCACTTTTATAAATTTGTTTGTTTATTGTGGTTATGTTGTTATGAACTGAACTTGAGTGAACAGGTGATACCCCTCTAGAGCATCATCACTTAGGGGAAAGGGGGGAAGAAAGTCGTTCAATTCGTTCAAAGCAATCCCGACGTGATCGGGTAAAAAGAACAGACACAAATTGTAAATTTAACTGAACAACTGATTTATTTGAACGGATCATATTAAAAGAACACAACTATTATGTCAAATTAAATGGTTTGAAGAATACTACCATGATAATAAAAAATTAATTTTACTTTTGAAAACATCTGAGGAGGAGGCGGCAACTTTTTTTTTTCAAATAGCAATATATTTTTTTCGATTGAAAAAAATCATTAACAAAAATAATCTAAACCGAACACGAATATTTTTTTTTTTAAATTAAATTTCTTTTTTTTTTTTAATTTTTTTTTATTATTTATAAAAAAAAAACAAAAAATTCAAAAACAAAAAAACAATTGAATTAAATTTAAAAAATTAATAATAATAAAAAAAATGTTTTTTTATGTTATAGTTTTTTTTATTATAAAAAATAAAATTAAAAATTTAAAAAAATGTTGCCATTTGAAAAAAAAGTTGCCTCCTTCTCCTCTGATGTTTTCGAAAGTAAAATTAATCTTTTATTATCTGATGGTAATGTTTGGACGCAAGGGTCGCTTAATCTTTAATCGCGTTACTTTATTTTTCGGTATGCAATAGACGCCGTTGCGATTAAAGATTTACTTCTTGGGGTTATGTGTTTTGAGTAACAGTAAACGTTAATTTTAATAATTAAGTTTATTAACAAATATTTACAAATAGGAATGGATCTTAATGTTCACCCTGATAGACTGTTCTTAGGTTACTTAAATAAAGATGCGCCGATTGCGCTTTGCTAGGGCTCAAGTGGAATTTGCAAATCCACATGGCCTAACACATGGCCCTGCAGATGCCCTGGTACACATACATACAGGGTGTCCAAAAAATGGCGGATAAGCTCTCCAGTACGTTGTTGGGGATCCTTCAGGGCTCCCCAGAAAAATAGTTAAAAAAATAATTAAAAAATTTTATTACAAAATCTCGGTGGGCATCGAGATTTATAGTTTTAGATAAATTTTTTCGTACGCTGCGTTTTTCAGACCTTTATTAGTGTAATCCTCGCTCTTAATTTTCCATAAACATGGAGATAATTTATACTCCTCAATAAATTGAGTCATAAACTCCTTGCTCCAGTATCGAGAATCGCACATCAGAGCCGGATCTAGGGTGGAGCGAGTGGGGCACTCGCCCAGGGTGAAAGTCAAAGGGGGGCGCGAAAAAAGACATTTTTTTAAATTAAAAAAAATTGTTTTTATATGAAATTTCAGGATCGACCCAAATTTTTCACGATGCACGTGTTTTATAATTCTTGTTTTATTGTTCTTAACATTAAACTTTTGCCGCTTAATTTCTGGAAACCCTGTATACAAAAATTCTATATGGAAACTAAATTAAATTTGTATGGCACTAGGCATCGTTTTTGTTAAATTTTTGATTACAAATGCCCAAAAATCAATTTTAATTAGCGAAAAGTACGCTTTTCAAACATTTCGCCGAGTATCTTCTTAAGCCTTAATTTTTAAACAAAGTAATTATTAAATTTAAAAAAAATGTAAGGAATAAATATATTAATTTTATGTTAACCTTTAAACTAGGGCAGTTTATCATTTGCTGTATAAAACCATACCATTTTATTTAAGGTCTCCTTAAATTATTATCCCTATCAATTTATTTATTCGAAACTTCTTGGTATTAGATGATCTGATTTAAATAGTAAATACCATGTTACGAATAAGTCACGATTTTATTTCACTATCACTCAAAATGAGTCTACTTCTAGTGCGTAACTAAGAGCGAGATAAAAAGGTGACTAATTCGTAAAAAGGACATAAACTGATATTTTTTACATAAAAAAACCTTGTTTAATTGACATTTAATCTAGGCATATAAAATGGACTTTGAAGATAATGAACCCAGAGATCTTTTTAAAACAGTAAATATGCGCGTGGCCAAGTGCAGGGAAATTAAAAAATCGCATCTCCATGAAAACCCAATTTTAGGATTGGTTCGAGCAAAATATACAAAGGAGTTTACTCAGATAATAAGAAATATAGGCATCGACCTATTTTTTGTGCATTATTGGAGCAAAGTCAATTGAAACGACATGTTAGATTGTTCCAATACTTTTGACTAGTGGGCAAAAGAGATTCTTAAAAATTCCGTTAATAAAATTAATAATGATGAGCCTGGGTTAAGAGGCAATCAACAGTATTGTCCAGATCTTTCTAAAGATTTAATAAGAATATCTAAGTATATTCCATTGTGGTCAGCTGTTATGGTGCCTTATTTCGATAGGTCGGAAGTAAGAGGTTCCTCGGCTGCAGTAGAGACAATTTTTAATATTTTTAAGAACCATCTCCTTATATCTCTGCCAATTAGACTAGATGATTTTACTACACAACATATTCGATATATGGAGGGTCATGCTAAAACATTAGGAGTAGAATTGATAAGGTAAAATAAGAACTTAATCTTGGATATTAACATACAGGATGTTCCTAAATTTGTGCGAAATTTCTAGCGAGGACAACAATAAATCCAATTTTATGGTTAAAAATGTAGCAGACATTAATATACATCTTGACATAGGTAAATTCTTTATTATTTCTTAAAAGTAAAACATTATTATTACATTGGAGTAACGTCACACTAGCCAAACTTTTATTTTCGCTATAACTTTTTATATGTTTGGTTGCAACACTTTATTTTGGTGGAGCATTTGAGTGCGTTTGAAAATACATGAGATACATATATTTAAAGTTATAAAATTCGAAATTTTGAGGAAGTTAGGCTGGGGTAACGTTACCCTAGCCTAACTTTTATTTTCGCTATAACTTTTTTTATGTTAGAGTGCAAAACTTTATTTTGATGGAGCGTTTGAGTGCGTTTGAAAACACATAAGATACATACATGTAAAGTTATAAAATTTGAAAATTTAAGGAAGTTAGGCTGGGGTAACGTTACCCTAGCCTAACTTTTATTTTCACTATAACTTTTTTTCTGTTAGGGTGCAAAACTTTATTTTGGTGGAGCGTTTGAGTGCGTTTGAAAATACATAAGATACATATATTTACAGTTATAGAATTCGAAATTTTGAGGAAGTTAGGCTGGGGTAACGTTACCCTAGCCTAACTTTTATTTTCGCTATAACTTTTTTTCTGTTAGGGTGCAAAACTTTATTTTGGTGGAGCGCTTGAGTGCGTTTGAAAATACATAAGATACATATATTTAAAGTTATAAAATTCGAAATTTTGAGGAAGTTAGGCTGGGGTAACGTTACCCTAGCCTAACTTTTATTTTTGGCTATAACTTTTTTCATGTTGCGGTGCAAAACTTTTTTTAGGTGGAGCGTTTGAGTGCATAATGAGTGCGTTTGATTGGTATATGTAACATTGGTTAGGCTAAAAGTAGTTAGGCTGGGGTAACACAGCTGTGCTAAAGCTGCAGTTAATTATTTTAGTGAAGTTGTTAGGAAAGATTTAGTTGCAATTGGGAGCAAAATCAAAATTAGTGTATGTATTTTTTGAATAAATTTTGGATTTTATCGATTATACTCTAAGATATAACATGTGATTTACTAAATTCTTTATTACAATTATTCATTAATTTTGGTGAAAATGACGTTTTTTAGATTGTATCACCTGGTATGACATCGACTGATATGGTAAATAAAGAAAATTTTGGAAAGATGAACCCAAAAATGGAAGTTAATGACGTGGCGAATTCAGTTATTTACATATTAAATACTCCTCCAAACGTCCAAGTAAGAAATTTTATAATTTAGAAAATATTAATTATAAATTTTTTTTTCAGGTTCAAAAGTTAGTTTTGAAACCTGTTGGAGAACTATTTTAATATTTAGTTTTATAGAAAAATACTACTTTTCCAAAACTCTTCTTAGAAATTGGTTTCATATAAATCGAATTATTTCCTTATCTATGTATGCATTGCAAAATAATGTATATTTATTATAATATATACATAATTTTATGATTTAATAAATTAGATTTATACTGTCGTGTTTTTAATTACAATTTCAAGTACCTAAAAAATAATATTATGTCAACATATTACATAGTTCATAGTTAATAAACATTACTCTTGTTGAATTTTTTTTTGCTCCGTTTGTTAAATTACGCTTGGCAAATTTGGGTATAATTTCTCACTGGAATTGCCCGCATCGTATGGTTTAAAATAAAAACTGCAAATATTCTACTTCTCAATATATGGCAAAAGCACATACAATAAATTAAATTGATATTTTCGTTCTGTTTGAAAAGAGCCTATGAATCAGACTGATGTACCATATTTTACAAATTTTCTATTTTTGGTACATAGCCAAGTGTCATTCTGATGGTCTCAATTATTGTCGACTGAGACGAATTTACAATTTAAATTTAATGGAAATGTGTATACTGGTAATGTACGTGTAATACACTAATAAGATCAAGATAAAGTAAAATTTTAGAATAGTTTATTTTATAATATTTTTTTATTGATTACGATTATCTCGCGTAACTCGATCCGGATTGGATTGAATTGATTGAATGGAGACTTACTCGGTTCGCTTTTTTTCCAAAATTAAGTCCAATTATTCAAACCTATAAAATCGTGGAATTGGACTTCATAATCGCGATTGATTAGACCAAAAGTTACTGGAAAATTTGTTTTTCTTCTGTTAAATTATTTTTTCATTGATCGTTTATTTAGGAGTATTTTTAATGTATACAAAATCATTCATTAATGACCCCTATTAATGCATGATTTTGTTTAATGAATGATTTTGGAGGTGCCCTCTGTTGATGACGTTTCGAACGAAATTTTCTACGAAGTATACGACAATTGTGAATATAAAGTTAATTTAATTTGTTTTAACCTAATTAAAATTATAAATAAAATAAATACTTGCAATTTTAAATACACATACATAATTGGTACGCCAATACATTTTATATTTATTTTATAAAAGTGAGGTTATGTTTACATCAAGTCACCACTAATTGACTATAGAACTCTTTGATAATAGACAACCCTGTTCGTTTAATTCGACTTCGGTTATGATCGATCGGGTTCGTAGTTTTTAATGGTGACATTTCGAAAAAGTCTTGTAAAAATGAAAGTATTTTCTAGTTAATCAAATGCACGATCAACGAAAAAATATTGTAACCAACTCCTAGGTTAAAAAGCGATTAATAATCTCGAAAATTAACGCACTCGCGTTCCGCTCGTGCTTTAAAACTTCTCGATTATTAATCGCCCCTTTTAACCAACTCGTTGGTTAAATAACTATAACTAGTCGTTCATAAATCACAGACCACATAATAACATTATTAGAAGGAGGAAAAGACCATATTTTTAGTAATTTTATTTCTTTTTAGTTTGAATCTCTAAAAATATCCATTTTTAATGAAATTATCTAATAAGATAAATGTTTTTCCAATTTAAACCCAATTAACAATAATAATTATTAAATCTTCTAATTATTAAATTACACTGGCGTGCAAAGAAAACGGGCCACCTACATTTTCGTAAATATATTTTTTGTGGTTATTAGATTTGAATTAAATTATGGTACCGCAAGCACTTACTCAGCTGAAGAACTAGACATATTATTATAACAAAGTATTTTTTAATTTAAAACCTTCCAAAAATAATTTTATATTTTTATTAACAAATGCGCAAGGTTGTTTTCATTTTATATCATCTAAATAACTTTTTGGTTAGTTGTGTGTTGTGTAATCTACGGTATTTTTGTTCTATAGTGGCATCAAATAAAATGTTATTTGAAAGATATAAAATGAAAACAACTTTGCTCATTTATTAATAAAAATATAAAATGATTTTTGAAAGGCTTTAAATTAAAAAATACTTTGTTGTAATAATATTTCTAGTTATTATTTAGTTTTTTTCTACCTATAGGTTGCATGATTGACACATTGGGAGTAAATATGAGTCAGTGGACTGTCTGTCGAAGGCTTGGAGAAGCTAATTTGAGAGCTTACAGGCCGGCAACATGGTCTAGACTTCTACAACACCATCGAGTTAGGCGACTCCAGTTTGCACGTGAACATCTCAACTGGACTATAGAACAGTGGAGCTCCGTGTTATTCACAGATGAGTCCAGAATGTGCCTACATTATGCTGACGGCCGTGACAGAGTGTATAGAAGACATGCAGAGCGATATTCTCAGTGTACGAGGGTTGAACGTGTTAGCTTTGGAGGAGGTTCTGTTATGGTATGGGGAGGTATTACTTACGAAGCTCGCACAGAGCTGGTTATTGTGGATGGAGGTTCCATGACTGCTGCCAGATATGTAAGAGACTGCCTACAACCCCATGATGTGCCTTTCAGAAACGTAGCTTGTGATAATTTTGTTCTTATGCAGGACAACGCCCGCCCTCACATCGCTAGAGTCGTAGTTGACTACTTGCAGGAAGCCAACGTGCAGGTTATGGACTGGCCAGCACGTATCCCCGATCTTATTCCAATAGAGCACCTATGGTACGAACTGAAAAGACGTGTTAGACTTCGGGTTCTTGCACCCAATACCTTGCCAGAGCTAAGAAGAGCACTTTTGGAGGAGTGGATCCGCATTCCTCAGGCTACAATCTCAACACTCGTTCAATCCATGAGAAACCGCATCGTAGCTGTTATTCTGGCTAGAGGTGGTAATATACAATATTAATTTATTTTATAATTTTTCATTATTTCACTTAAAAAACAATTTTCCTTCTTTTTGTAAAATGTCTATTGTACTACTTTCCATACCTTTATTTTTTTTTACAAAAGAATAAAGAAATTTTACCATATTTTATTTTTTTGGTTAATTGCTTAATACTTTTTCTATAAATCACCATTATTTTATCAAAATACAATGGTCACAAAATAAAATATTGATAAAATTGTTAGCTGCTCGTTTTCAATGCACGCCAGTGTATTTTGTACAGTGACAGACTCCATTCGAACAATAGCCTCCTGTTTTAAATCCCTTTCCTATAAACTGACAGTGCAGGGCATAGAAGCTACACCCGTTTTGATAGCGGCGGCGACACTAACTCTAATGTGATAAAATTTTCAAGGTCGTACATATAATTCGATACGTCATTGAGGGGAGAACACAAAATGACACTGCTGCCACGTGTAGACCAAACGCCACTATAAATTTTTTTCTTCAAAATTTTTATTTTTTTTAATATCTAGTATCATAAAACTTCAGGATTCTGATTTCTTCTCGCAACAGGGGAGGGTTAGGGGTATAAAAAAATGCGGTGCTTTCAGTCAGTGGCAGCAGGAAAATAAGTGATCCCACAAATTCGATTTTTAAAAATTGGCAACCACTTTTACTGACGTCTCGTAATAGTGGTTGGTTATTACTGACATCTCGTAAAAGTGGTTGCTTATTTTTGAAAATGATTCCCACTTTAGGGGTTGCTGCCTCGGTTCCTGTCAGGTTTGGGAGCATTTTTTTATAGCCTTAACCCTCCCCTGTCGGTTTTATGATACTAGATATTAAAAAAAACAAAAATTTTGCAAAAATTTTTTTTCATAGTGGTGTTCGGTCTACACGTGGCAGCAGTGCCAATTTGTGTTCCCCCCTCAATGACGTAACGAATTATATGCAATACCTTGAAAAGTTTTATCACACCTAGTGTCGCCGCCGCGCCTTAAAACTGAAAAATTTTGAAATTTTTTTTGCGATTATTTGACATTATCGTGTAGATTTGGGTTCGCTGATAACGAATCAACCATTGTTTACGCGATCCGAGGCGTACTTTTTAAACTACAGCGTTTTGAAAATTGGAAAAATTTAGAAAATTTGAAAAATTCATATTTTTTCCAAAATTTTATGAATATTATATAACTGACTGGATATACCGGGTGGAAATGAAAACCGGGTCACCTCTATAACTTTTTTATTTATGAATAGAAAAATTTGAAATTTGGCTATGTTCTATGGTTCAAAAAAACAAATTTTATGTGCATTTTTTATTTTCGAAATCACTTCCGGTTTCACCGGAAACACCATGAACTTTGTTTTTTTAAATGTAACATCCCATATTTTTATTCATGGCTTAAAATACTTATAAAAAAGAAGTATTTTTGAGATATTAGTTTTTATTTTTTGCAAAAAAAATTTTTTTTTCAAAAAAAAAAGGTTTTCAAAGTCGGTGAAAATTACCAAAACTAATTCTAAATAATTCAAATACATAAAATAAATAATCGTTATAAAATCCTCTTTTTAAAAAGTCGAATGACACGGCATCATTGCATTTAAAAAAAGTGAGATATTTGATAAAATCTTAATTAACTAAGTTAAAAAATTAATAGTTCAAAGACCACTTAAATTTTTTTCAAATTACAATTTTATTTAAGTATTTGAATTATTTAGAATTAGTTTTGGTACTTTTCACCGACTTCGAAAACCTTTTTTTTTTTTTTGAAAAAAATTTTTTTTACAAAAAAAATAAAAACTAATATCTCAAAAATACTTCTTTCTTAAAAGTATTTTAAGCCATGAATAAAAATATGGGATGTTACATTTAAAAAAACAAAGTTCATGGTGTTTCCGGTGAAACCGGAAGTGATTTCGAAAATAAAAAAAGCACATAAAATTTGTTTTTTTAAACCATAGAACATAGCCAAATTTCAAGTGTTTTTATTCATAAATAAAAAAGTTATCAAGGTGACCCGGTTTTCATTTCCACCCGGTATATATAGATTTTGGTCTGCTGATTACGGAGAACTAAAAAATTTTGAGCTACGACCACTAGTTTAGAAGCCACACCCGTTTTTATGGCCACCAAAAAATGATAGAGAGGGGTCCCCCCTTTGCTTTAAAACTGAAAAATTTTGAAATTTCTTTTCGCGAGTTTTTAACCCTATCTTATAGATTTCGGTTCGCTGATAACGAATCAAACATTGTTAACGCGATCCGAAGCGTACTTTTTAAACTACAGCGTTTTGAAAAATGCAGAAATTTAGAAAATTTCAAAAATTCATATTTTTTTCTAAATTTTTTCGAATTTTATAGAACTGATAGGTGATGTTTATAGATTTCAGCCTGCTGATTTCGGAGAACTAAAAAATTTTGAGCTACGACCACTAGTTTAGAAACTACACCCGTTTTTATGGCCACCAAAAAATGATAGAAAAGGGTCCCCCCTTTGCTTTAAAACTGAAAAATTTTGAAATTTTTTTTCGCGATTTTTTGACTCCATCTTATGGATTTCGGTTCGCTGATAACGAATCAACCATTGTTAACGCGATCCGACGCGTACTTTTTAAACTACAGCGTTTTGAAAAATGCAGAAATTTAGAAAATTTCAAAAATTCATATTTTTTTCTAAATTTTTTCGAATTTTATATAACTGATAGGTTATATTTATAGATTTCAGCCTGCTGATTTCGGAGAACTAAAAAATTTTGAGCTACGACCACTAGTTTAGAAACTACACCCGTTTTTATGGCCACCAAAAAATAATAGAGAAGGGTCCCCCCTTTGCTTTAAATTTGAAAAATTTTAAAAATTTTTTTTCGCGATTTTTTGACTCTATCTTATAGATTTCGGTTCGCTGATAACGAATCAAGCATTGTTAATGCGATAAAAAGCGTACTTTTTAAACTACAGCGTTTTGAAAAGTGCAGAAATTTGGAAAATTTCAAAAATTCATATTTTTTTCTAAATTTTTTCGAATTTTATATAACTGATAGGTTATATTTATAGATTTCAGCCTGCTTATTTCGGAGAACTAAAAAAATTTGAGCTACGACCGCTAGTTTAGAAGCTACACCCGTTTTTATGGCCACAAAAAAATGATAGAGAAGGGTCCCCCCTTTGCTTTAAAACTGAAAAATTTTGAAATTTTTTTTCGCGATTTTTTGACTCCATCTTATGGATTTCGGTTCGCTGATGACGAATCAACCATTGTTAACGCGATCCGACGCGTAATTTTTAAACTACAGCGTTTTGAAAAATGCAGAAATTTAGAAAATTTCAAAAATTCATATTTTTTTCTAAATTTTTTCGAATTTTATATAACTGATAGGTTATATTTATAGATTTCAGCCTGCTGATTTCGGAGAACTAAAAAAATTTGAGCTACGACCGCTAGTTTAGAAGCTACACCCGTTTTTATGGCCACCAAAAAATGATAGAGAAGGGTCCCCCCTTTGCTTTAAAACTGAAAAATTTTGAAATTTTTCTTTCGCGATTTTTTGACTCTATCTTATACATTTCGGTTCGCTGATAACGAATCAACCATTGTTAACGCGATCCGACGCGTACTTTTTAAACTACAGCGTTTTGAAAAATGCAGAAATTTAGAAAATTTCAAAAATTCATATTTTTTTCTAAATTTTTTAGAATTTTATATAACTGATAGGTTATATTTATAGATTTCAGCCTGCTGATTTCGGAGAACTAAAAAAATTTGAGCTACGACCGCTAGTTTAGAAGCTACACCCGTTTTTATGGCCACCAAAAAATGATAGAGAAGGGTCCCCCCTTTGCTTTAAAACTGAAAAATTTTGAAATTTTTTTTCGCGATTTTTTGACTCCATCTTATGGATTTCGGTTCGCTGATAACGAATCAACCATTGTTAACGCAATCGGACGCGTACTTTTTAAACTACAGCGTTTTGATAATTGCAGAAATTTAGAAGATTTGAAAAATTCATATTTTTTTCTAAATTTTTTCGAAGTTTATATAACTGATAGGTTATATTTATATATTTCCGCCTGCTGATTACGGAGAACTAAAAAATTTTGAGCTACGACCACTAATTTAGAAGCTACACACGCTTTTATGGCCACCAAAAAATGATAGAGAAGGGTCCCCCCTTTGCTTTAAAACTGAAAAATTTTGAAATTTTTTGTCGCGATTTTTTGACATTGTCTTATAAATTTGGGTTCGCTGATAACGAATCAAGCATTGTTAACGCGATCCGACGCGTACTTTTTAAACTACAGCGTTTTGAAAAATGCAGAAATTTAGAAAATTTCAAAAATTCATATTTTTTTCTAAATTTTTTAGAATTTTATATAACTGATAGGTTATATTTATAGATTTCAGCCTGCTGATTTCGGAGAACTAAAAAAATTTGAGCTACGACCACTAGTTTAGAAACTACACCCGTTTTTATGGCCACCAAAAAATGATAGAGAAGGGTCCCCTTTGCTTTAAAACTGAAAAATTTTGAAATTTTTTTTCGCGATTTTTCGACTCTATCTTATAGATTTCGGTTCGATGATAATGAATCAACCATTGTTAACGCGATCCGACGCGTACTTTTTAAACTACAGCGTTTTGAAAAATGCAGAAATTTAGAAAATTTTAAAAATTCATATTTTTTTCTAAATTTTTTCGAATTTTATATAACTGATAGGTTATATTTATAGATTTCAGCCTGCTGATTTCGGAGAACTAAAAAATTTTGAGCTACGACCACTAGTTTAGAAACTACACCCGGTTTTATGGCCACCAAAAAATGATAGAGAAGGGTCCCCCCTTTGCTTTAAAACTGAAAAATTTTGAAATTTTTCTTTCGCGATTTTTTGACTCTATCTTTTAGATTTCGGTTCGCTGATAACGAATCAACCATTGTTAACGCGATCCGACGCGTACTTTTTAAACTACAGCGTTTTGAAAAATGCAGAAATTTAGAAAATTTCAAAAATTCATATTTTTTTCTAAATTTTTTCGAATTTTATATAACTGATAGGTTATATTTATAGATTTCAGCCTGCTGATTTCGGAGAACTAAAAAATTTTGAGCTACGACCACTAGTTTAGAAACTACACCCGTTTTTATGGCCACCAAAAAATGATAGAGAAGGGTCCCCCCTTTGCTTTAAAACTGAAAAATTTTGAAATTTTTTTTCGCGATTTTTTGACTCCATCTTATGGATTTCGGTTCGCTGATAACGAATCAACCATTGTTAACGCGATCCGACGCGTAATTTTTAAACTACAGCGTTTTGAAAAATGCAGAAATTTAGAAAATTTCAAAAATTCATATTTTTTTCTAAATTTTTTCGAATTTTATATAACTGATAGGTTATATTTATAGATTTCAGCCTGCTGATTTCGGAGAACTAAAAAAATTTGAGCTACGACCGCTAGTTTAGAAGCTACACCCGTTTTTATGGCCACCAAAAAATGATAGAGAAGGGTCCCCCCTTTGCTTTAAAACTGAAAAATTTTGAAATTTTTCTTTCGCGATTTTTTGACTCTATCTTATACATTTCGGTTCGCTGATAACGAATCAAGCATTGTTAACGCGATCCGACGCGTACTTTTTAAACTACAGCGTTTTGAAAAATGCAGAAATTTAGAAAATTTCAAAAATTCATATTTTTTTCTAAATTTTTTAGAATTTTATATAACTGATAGGTTATATTTATAGATTTCAGCCTGCTGATTTCGGAGAACTAAAAAAATTTGAGCTACGACCGCTAGTTTAGAAGCTACACCCGTTTTTATGGCCACCAAAAAATTATAGAGAAGGGTCCCCCCTTTGCTTTAAAACTGAAAAATTTTGAAATTTTTTTTCGCGTTTTTTTGCATTTATCTTATAGATTTCGGTTCGCTGATAACGAATCAACCATTGTTAACGCGATCCGACGCGTACTTTTTAAACTACAGCGTTTTGAAAAATGCAGAAATTTAGAAAATTTCAAAAATTCATATTTTTTTCTAAATTTTTTAGAATTTTATATAACTGATAGGTTATATTTATAGATTTCAGCCTGCTGATTTCGGAGAACTAAAAAAATTTGAGCTACGACCACTAGTTTAGAAACTACACCCGTTTTTATGGCCACCAAAAAATGATAGAGAAGGGTCCCCCCTTTGCTTTAAAACTGAAAAATTTTGAAATTTTTTTTCGCGATTTTTCGACTCTATCTTATGGATTTCGGTTCTCTGATAACTAATCAACCATTGTTAACGCGATCCGAAGCGTACTTTTTAAACTACAGCGTTTTGAAAAATGCAGAAATTTAGAAAATTTCAAAAATTCATATTTTTTTCTAAATTTTTTCGATTTTTATATAACTGATAGGTTATATTTACAGATTTCAGCCTGCTGATTTCGGAGAACTAAAAAATTTTTAGCTACGACCACTAGTTTAGAAGCTACTGTCGTTTTTATGGCCACCAAAAAATGATAGAGAAGGGTCCCCCCTTTGCTTTAAAACTGAAAAATTTTAAAATTTTTTTTCGCGTTTTTTTACTTTATCTTATAGATTTCGGTTCGCTGATAACGAATCAACCATTGTTAACGCGATCCGACGCGTACTTTTTAAACTACAGCGTTTTGAAAAATGCAGAAATTTAGAAAATTTCAAAAATTCATATTTTTTTCTAAATTTTTTCGAATTTTATATAACTGATAGGTTATATTTATAGATTTCAGCCTGCTGATTTCGGAGAACTAAAAAAATTTGAGCTACGACCGCTAGTTTAGAAGCTACACCCGTTTTTATGGCCACCAAAAAATGATAGAGAAGGGTCCCCCCTTTGCTTTAAAACTGAAAAATTTTGAAATTTTTTTTCGCGATTTTTTGACTCCATCTTATGGATTTCGGTTCGCTGATAACGAATCAACCATTGTTAACGCGATCCGACGCGTACTTTTTAAACTACAGCGTTTTGAAAAATGCAGAAATTTAGAAAATTTGAAAAATTCATATTTTTTTCTAAATTTTTTCGAATTTTATATAACTGATAGGTGATATTTATAGATTTCTGACTGCTTATTTCGGAGAACTAAAAAATTTTGAGCTACGACCACTAGTTTAGAAACTACACCCGTTTTTATGGCCACCAAAAAATGACAGAGAAGGGTCCCCCCTTTGCTTTAAAACTGAAAAATTTTGAAATTTTTTTTCGCGTTTTTTTGACTCCATCTTATGGATTTCGGTTCGTTGATAACGAATCAACCATTGTTAACGCGATCCGACGCGTACTTTTTAAACTACAGCGTTTTGAAAAATGCAGAAATTTAGAAAATTTCAAAAATTCATATTTTTTTCTAAGTTTTTTCGATTTTTATATAACTGATAGGTTATATTTATAGATTTCAGCCTGCTGATTACGGAGAACTAAAAAATTTTGAGCTACGACCACTAATTTAGAAGCTACACACGCTTTTATGGCCACCAAAAAATGATAGAGAAGGGTCCCCCCTTTGCTTTAAAACTGAAAAATTTTGAAATTTTTTGTCGCGATTTTTTGACATTGTCTTATAAATTTGGGTTCGCTGATAACGAATCAAGCATTGTTAACGCGATCCGACGCGTACTTTTTAAACTACAGCGTTTTGAAAAATGCAGAAATTTAGAAAATTTCAAAAATTCATATTTTTTTCTAAATTTTTTAGAATTTTATATAACTGATAGGTTATATTTATAGATTTCAGCCTGCTGATTTCGGAGAACTAAAAAAATTTGAGCTACGACCACTAGTTTAGAAACTACACCCGTTTTTATGGCCACCAAAAAATGATAGAGAAGGGTCCCCTTTGCTTTAAAACTGAAAAATTTTGAAATTTTTTTTCGCGATTTTTCGACTCTATCTTATAGATTTCGGTTCGATGATAATGAATCAACCATTGTTAACGCGATCCGACGCGTACTTTTTAAACTACAGCGTTTTGAAAAATGCAGAAATTTAGAAAATTTTAAAAATTCATATTTTTTTCTAAATTTTTTCGAATTTTATATAACTGATAGGTTATATTTATAGATTTCAGCCTGCTGATTTCGGAGAACTAAAAAATTTTGAGCTACGACCACTAGTTTAGAAACTACACCCGGTTTTATGGCCACCAAAAAATGATAGAGAAGGGTCCCCCCTTTGCTTTAAAACTGAAAAATTTTGAAATTTTTCTTTCGCGATTTTTTGACTCTATCTTTTAGATTTCGGTTCGCTGATAACGAATCAACCATTGTTAACGCGATCCGACGCGTACTTTTTAAACTACAGCGTTTTGAAAAATGCAGAAATTTAGAAAATTTCAAAAATTCATATTTTTTTCTAAATTTTTTCGAATTTTATATAACTGATAGGTTATATTTATAGATTTCAGCCTGCTGATTTCGGAGAACTAAAAAATTTTGAGCTACGACCACTAGTTTAGAAACTACACCCGTTTTTATGGCCACCAAAAAATGATAGAGAAGGGTCCCCCCTTTGCTTTAAAACTGAAAAATTTTGAAATTTTTTTTCGCGATTTTTTGACTCCATCTTATGGATTTCGGTTCGCTGATAACGAATCAACCATTGTTAACGCGATCCGACGCGTAATTTTTAAACTACAGCGTTTTGAAAAATGCAGAAATTTAGAAAATTTCAAAAATTCATATTTTTTTCTAAATTTTTTCGAATTTTATATAACTGATAGGTTATATTTATAGATTTCAGCCTGCTGATTTCGGAGAACTAAAAAAATTTGAGCTACGACCGCTAGTTTAGAAGCTACACCCGTTTTTATGGCCACCAAAAAATGATAGAGAAGGGTCCCCCCTTTGCTTTAAAACTGAAAAATTTTGAAATTTTTCTTTCGCGATTTTTTGACTCTATCTTATACATTTCGGTTCGCTGATAACGAATCAAGCATTGTTAACGCGATCCGACGCGTACTTTTTAAACTACAGCGTTTTGAAAAATGCAGAAATTTAGAAAATTTCAAAAATTCATATTTTTTTCTAAATTTTTTAGAATTTTATATAACTGATAGGTTATATTTATAGATTTCAGCCTGCTGATTTCGGAGAACTAAAAAAATTTGAGCTACGACCGCTAGTTTAGAAGCTACACCCGTTTTTATGGCCACCAAAAAATTATAGAGAAGGGTCCCCCCTTTGCTTTAAAACTGAAAAATTTTGAAATTTTTTTTCGCGTTTTTTTGCATTTATCTTATAGATTTCGGTTCGCTGATAACGAATCAACCATTGTTAACGCGATCCGACGCGTACTTTTTAAACTACAGCGTTTTGAAAAATGCAGAAATTTAGAAAATTTCAAAAATTCATATTTTTTTCTAAATTTTTTAGAATTTTATATAACTGATAGGTTATATTTATAGATTTCAGCCTGCTGATTTCGGAGAACTAAAAAAATTTGAGCTACGACCGCTAGTTTAGAAGCTACACCCGTTTTTATGGCCACCAAAAAATGATAGAGAAGGGTCCCCCCTTTGCTTTAAAACTGAAAAATTTTGAAATTTTTTTTCGCGATTTTTCGACTCTATCTTATGGATTTCGGTTCTCTGATAACGAATCAACCATTGTTAACGCGATCCGAAGCGTACTTTTTAAACTACAGCGTTTTGAAAAATGCAGAAATTTAGAAAATTTCAAAAATTCATATTTTTTTCTAAATTTTTTCGATTTTTATATAACTGATAGGTTATATTTACAGATTTCAGCCTGCTGATTTCGGAGAACTAAAAAATTTTTAGCTACGACCACTAGTTTAGAAGCTACTGTCGTTTTTATGGCCACCAAAAAATGATAGAGAAGGGTCCCCCCTTTGCTTTAAAACTGAAAAATTTTAAAATTTTTTTTCGCGTTTTTTTACTTTATCTTATAGATTTCGGTTCGCTGATAACGAATCAACCATTGTTAACGCGATCCGACGCGTACTTTTTAAACTACAGCGTTTTGAAAAATGCAGAAATTTAGAAAATTTCAAAAATTCATATTTTTTTCTAAATTTTTTCGAATTTTATATAACTGATAGGTTATATTTATAGATTTCAGCCTGCTGATTTCGGAGAACTAAAAAAATTTGAGCTACGACCGCTAGTTTAGAAGCTACACCCGTTTTTATGGCCACCAAAAAATGATAGAGAAGGGTCCCCCCTTTGCTTTAAAACTGAAAAATTTTGAAATTTTTTTTCGCGATTTTTTGACTCCATCTTATGGATTTCGGTTCGCTGATAACGAATCAACCATTGTTAACGCGATCCGACGCGTACTTTTTAAACTACAGCGTTTTGAAAAATGCAGAAATTTAGAAAATTTGAAAAATTCATATTTTTTTCTAAATTTTTTCGAATTTTATATAACTGATAGGTGATATTTATAGATTTCTGACTGCTTATTTCGGAGAACTAAAAAATTTTGAGCTACGACCACTAGTTTAGAAACTACACCCGTTTTTATGGCCACCAAAAAATGACAGAGAAGGGTCCCCCCTTTGCTTTAAAACTGAAAAATTTTGAAATTTTTTTTCGCGTTTTTTTGACTCCATCTTATGGATTTCGGTTCGTTGATAACGAATCAACCATTGTTAACGCGATCCGACGCGTACTTTTTAAACTGCAGCGTTTTGAAAAATGCAGAAATTTAGAAAATTTCAAAAATTCATATTTTTTTCTAAGTTTTTTCGATTTTTATATAACTGATAGGTTATATTTATAGATTTCAGCCTGCTGATTTCGGAGAACTAAAAAATTTTTAGCTACGACCACTAGTTTAGAAGCTATTGTCGTTTTTATGGCCACCAAAAAATGATAGAGAAGGGTCCCCCCTTTGCTTTAAAACTGAAAAATTTTGAAATTTTTTTTCGCGTTTTTTTGCATTTATCTTATAGATTTCGGTTCGCTGATAACGAATCAACCATTGTTAACGCGATCCGACGCGTACTTTTTAAACTACAGCGTTTTGAAAAATGCAGAAATTTAGAAAATTTCAAAAATTCATATTTTTTTCTAAATGTTTTCGAATTTTATATAACTGATAGGTTATATTTATAGATTTCAGCCTGCTGATTTCGGAGAACTAAAAAAATTTGAGCTACGACCACTAGTTTAGAAACTACACCCGTTTTTATGGCCACCAAAAAATGATAAAGAAGGGTCCCCTTTGCTTTAAAACTGAAAAATTTTGAAATTTTTTTTCGCAATTTTTCGACTCTATCTTATGGATTTCGGTTCGCTGATAACGAATCAACCATTTTTAACACGATCCGACGCGTACTTTTTAAACTACAGCGTTTTGAAAAATGCAGAAATTTAGAAAATTTCAAAAATTCATATTTTTTTCTAAATTTTTTCGAATTTTATATAACTGATAGGTTATATTTATAGATTTTAGCCTGCTGATTTCGGAGAACTAAAAAAATTTGAGCTACGACCACCAGTTTAGAAACTACACCCGTTTTTATTGCCACCAAAAAATGATAGAGAAGGGTCCCCTTTGCTTTAAAACTGAAAAATTTTGAAATTTTTTTTCGCGATTTTTCGACTCTATCTTATAGATTTCGGTTCGATGATAACGAATCAAGCATTGTTAACGCGATCCGACGCGTACTTTTTAAACTACAGCGTTTTGAAAAATGCAGAAATTTAGAAAATTTCAAAAATCCATATTTTTTTCTAAATTTTTTCGAATTTTATATAACTGATAGGTTATATTTATAGATTTCAGCCTGCTGATTTCGGAGAACTAAAAAATTTTTAGCTACGACCACTAGTTTAGAAACTACACCCGTTTTTATGGCCACCAAAAAATGATAGAGAAGGGTCCCCCCTTTGCTTTAAAACTGAAAAATTTTGAAATTTTTTTTTGCGATTTTTTGACTCCATCTTATGGATTTCCGTTCGCTGATAACGAATCAACCATTGTTAACGCGATCCGACGCGTACTTTTTAAACTACAGCGTTTTGAAAAATGCAGAAATTTAGAAAATTTCAAAAATTCATATTTTTTTCTAAATTTTTTCGAATTTTATATAACTGATAGGTTATATTTATAGATTTCAGCCTGCTGATTTCGGAGAACTAAAAAAATTTGAGCTACGACCGCTAGTTTAGAAGCTACACCCGTTTTTATGGCCACCAAAAAATGATAGAGAAGGGTCCCCCCTTTGCTTTAAAACTGAAAAATTTTGAAATTTTTTTTCGCGATTTTTTGACTCCATCTTATGGATTTCGGTTCGCTGATAACGAATCAACCATTGTTAACGCGATCCGACGCGTACTTTTTAAACTACAGCGTTTTGAAAAATGCAGAAATTTAGAAAATTTCAAAAATCCATATTTTTTTCTAAATTTTTTCGAATTTTATATAACTGATAGGTGATATTTATAGATTTCAGCCTGCTGATTTCGGAGAACTAAAAAAATTTGAGCTACGACCGCTAGTTTAGAAGCTACACCCGTTTTTATGGCCACCAAAAAATGATAGAGAAGGGTCCCCCCTTTGCTTTAAAACTGAAAAATTTTGAAATTTTTTTTCGCGATTTTTTGACTCCATCTTATGGATTTCGGTTCGCTGATAACGAATCAAGCATTGTTAACGCAATCCGACGCGTACTTTTTAAACTACAGCGTTTTGAAAAATGCAGAAATTTAGAAAATTTCAAAAATTCATATTTTTTTTTAAATTTTTTCGAATTTTATATAACTGATAGGTGATATTTATAGATTTCTGACTGCTGATTTCGGAGAACTAAAAAATTTTGAGCTACGACCACTAGTTTAGAAACTACACCCGTTTTTATGGCCACCAAAAAATGACAGAGAAGGGTCCCCCCTTTGCTTTAAAACTGAAAAATTTTGAAATTTTTTTTCGCGTTTTTTTGACTCCATCTTATGGATTTCGGTTCGTTGATAACGAATCAACCAACCATTGTTAACGCGATCCGAAGCGTACTTTTTAAACTACAGCGTTTTGAAAAATGCAGAAATTTAGAAAATTTCAAAAATTCATATTTTTTTCTAAGTTTTTTCGATTTTTATATAACTGATAGGTTATATTTATAGATTTCAGCCTGCTGATTTCGGAGAACTAAAAAATTTTTAGCTACGACCACTAGTTTAGAAGCTACTGTCGTTTTTATGGCCACCAAAAAATGATAGAGAAGGGTCCCCCCTTTGCTTTAAAACTGAAAAATTTTGAAATTTTTTTTCGCGTTTTTTTGAATTTATCTTATAGATTTCGGTTCGCTGATAACGAATCAACCATTGTTAACGCGATCCGACGCGTACTTTTTAAACTACAGCGTTTTGAAAAATGCAGAAATTTAGAAAGTTTCAAAAATTCATATTTTTTTCTAAATTTTTTCGAATTTTATATAACTGATAGGTTATATTTATAGATTTCAGCCTGCTGATTTCGGAGAACTAAAAAAATTTGAGCTACGACCGCTAGTTTAGAAGCTACACCCGTTTTTATGGCCACCAAAAAATGATAGAGAAGGGTCCCCCCTTTGCTTTAAAACTGAAAAATTTTGAAATTTTTTTTCGCGTTTTTTTGAATTTATCTTATAGATTTCGGTTCGCTGATAACGAATCAACCATTGTTAACGCGATCCGACGCGTACTTTTTAAACTACAGCGTTTTGAAAAATGCAGAAATTTAGAAAATTTCAAAAATTCATATTTTTTTCTAAATTTTTTCGAATTTTATATAACTGATAGGTTATATTTATAGATTTCAGCCTGCTGATTTCGGAGAACTAAAAAAATTTGAGCTACGACCGCTAGTTTAGAAGCTACACCCGTTTTTATGGCCACCAAAAAATGATAGAGAAGGGTCCCCCCTTTGCTTTAAAACTGAAAAATTTTGAAATTTTTTTTCGCGTTTTTTTGAATTTATCTTATAGATTTCGGTTCGCTGATAACGAATCAACCATTGTTAACGCGATCCGACGCGTACTTTTTAAACTACAGCGTTTTGAAAAATGCAGAAATTTAGAAAATTTCAAAAATTCATATTTTTTTCTAAATTTTTTCGAATTTTATATAACTGATAGGTTATATTTATAGATTTCAGCCTGCTGATTTCGGAGAACTAAAAAAATTTGAGCTACGACCGCTAGTTTAGAAGCTACACCCGTTTTTATGGCCACCAAAAAATGATAGAGAAGGGTCCCCCCTTTGCTTTAAAACTGAAAAATTTTGAAATTTTTTTTCGCGTTTTTTTGAATTTATCTTATAGATTTCGGTTCGCTGATAACGAATCAACCATTGTTAACGCGATCCGACGCGTACTTTTTAAACTACAGCGTTTTGAAAAATGCAGAAATTTAGAAAATTTCAAAAATTCATATTTTTTTCTAAATTTTTTCGAATTTTATATAACTGATAGGTTATATTTATAGATTTCAGCCTGCTGATTTCGGAGAACTAAAAAAATTTGAGCTACGACCGCTAGTTTAGAAGCTACACCCGTTTTTATGGCCACCAAAAAATGATAGAGAAGGGTCCCCCCTTTGCTTTAAAACTGAAAAATTTTGAAATTTTTTTTCGCGATTTTTTGACTCCATCTTATGGATTTCGGTTCGCTGATAACGAATCAACCATTGTTAACGCAATCCGACGCGTACTTTTTAAACTACAGCGTTTTGAAAAATGCAGAAATTTAGAAAATTTCAAAAATTCATATTTTTTTCTAAATTTTTTCGAATTTTATATAACTGATAGGTTATATTTATAGATTTCAGCCTGCTGATTTCGGAGAACTAAAAAAATTTGAGCTACGACCGCTAGTTTAGAAGCTACACCCGTTTTTATGGCCACCAAAAAATGATAGAGAAGGGTCCCCCCTTTGCTTTAAAACTGAAAAATTTTGAAATTTTTTTTCGCGATTTTTTGACTCCATCTTATGGATTTCGGTTCGCTGATAACGAATCAACCATTGTTAACGCAATCCGACGCGTACTTTTTAAACTACAGCGTTTTGAAAAATGAAGAAATTTAGAAAATTTCAAAAATTCATATTTTTTTCTAAATTTTTTCGAATTTTATATAACTGATAGGTTATTTTTATAGATTTCAGCCTGCTGATTTCGGAGAACTAAAAAAATTTGAGCTACGACCGCTAGTTTAGAAGCTACACCCGTTTTTATGGCCACCAAAAAATGATAGAGAAGGGTCCCCCCTTTGCTTTAAAACTGAAAAAGATTGAAATTTTTTTTCGCGTTTTTTTGAATTTATCTTATAGATTTCGGTTCGCTGATAACGAATCAACCATTGTTAACGCGATCCGACGCGTACTTTTTAAACTACAGCGTTTTGAAAAATGCAGAAATTTAGAAAATTTCAAAAATTCATATTTTTTTCTAAATTTTTTCGAATTTTATATAACTGATAGGTTATATTTATAGATTTCAGCCTGCTGATTTCGGAGAACTAAAAAATTTTTAGCTACGACCACTAGTTTAGAAGCTACTGTCGTTTTTATGGCCACCAAAAAATGATAGAGAAGGGTCCCCTCTTTGCTTTAAAACTGAAAAATTTTGAAATTTTTTTTCGCGTTTTTTTGACTTTATCTTATAGATTTCGGTTCGCTGATAACGAATCAACCATTGTTAACGCGATCCGACGCGTACTTTTTAAACTACAGCGTTTTGAAAAATGCAGAAATTTAGAAAATTTCAAAATTTCAAAAATTCATATTTTTTTCTAAATTTTTTCGAATTTTATATAACTGATAGGTTATATTTATAGATTTCAGCCTGCTGATTTCGGAGAACTAAAAAAATTTTAGCTACGACCACTAGTTTAGAAGCTACTGTCGTTTTTATGGCCACCAAAAAATGATAGAGAAGGGTCCCCCCTTTGCTTTAAAACTGAAAAATTTTGAAATTTTTTTTCGCGTTTTTTTGACTCCATCCTATGGATTTCGGTTCGTTGATAACGAATCAAGCATTGTTAACGCAATCCGACGCGTACTTTTTAAACTACAGCGTTTTGAAAAATGCAGAAATTTAGAAAATTTCAAAAATTCATATTTTTTTCTAAATTTTTTCGAATTTTATATAACTGATAGGTGATATTTATAGATTTCTGACTGCTGATTTCGGAGAACTAAAAAATTTTGAGCTACGACCACTAGTTTAGAAACTACACCCGTTTTTATGGCCACCAAAAAATGACAGAGAAGGGTCCCCCCTTTGCTTTAAAACTGAAAAATTTTGAAATTTTTTTTCGCGTTTTTTTGACTCCATCCTATGGATTTCGGTTCGTTGATAACGAATCAACCATTGTTAACGCGATCCGACGCGTACTTTTTAAACTACAGCGTTTTAAAAAATGCAGAAATTTAGAAAATTTCAAAAATTTCAAAAATTCATATTTTTTTCTAAGTTTTTTCGATTTTTATATAACTGATAGGTTATATTTATAGATTTCAGCCTGCTGATTTCGGAGAACTAAAAAAATTTTAGCTACGACCGCTAGTTTAGAAGCTACACCCGTTTTTATGGCCACCAAAAAATGATAGAGAAGGGTCCCCCTTTGCTTTAAAACTGAAAAATTTTGAAATTTTTTTTTGCGATTTTTTGACTCCATCTTATGGATTTCCGTTCGCTGATAACGAATCAACCATTGTTAACGCGATCCGACGCGTACTTTTTAAACTACAGCGTTTTGAAAAATGCAGAAATTTAGAAAATTTCAAAAATTCATATTTTTTTCTAAATTTTTTCGAATTTTATATAACTGATAGGTTATATTTATAGATTTCAGCCTGCTGATTTCAGAGAACTAAAAAAATTTGAGCTACGACCGCTAGTTTAGAAGCTACACCCGTTTTTATGGCCACCAAAAAATGATAGAGAAGGGTCCCCCCCCTTTGCTTTAAAACTGAAAAATTTTGAAATTTTTTTTGCGATTTTTTGACTCCATCTTATGGATTTCCGTTCGCTGATAACGAATCAACCATTGTTAACACGATCCGACGCGTACTTTTTAAACTACAGCGTTTTGAAAAATGCAGAAATTTAGAAAATTTCAAAAATTCATATTTTTTTCCAAATTTTTTCGAATTTTATATAACTGATAGGTTATATTTATAGATTTCAGCCTGCTGATTTCGGAGAACTAAAAAAATTTGAGCTACGACCGCTAGTTTAGAAGCTACACCCGTTTTTATGGCCACCAAAAAATGATAGAGAAGGGCCCCCCCCTTTGCTTTAAAACTGAAAAATTTTGAAATTTTTTTTCGCGATTTTTTGACTCCATCTTATGGATTTCGGTTCGCTGATAACGAATCAACCATTGTTAACGCAATCCGACGCGTACTTTTTAAACTACAGCGTTTTGAAAAATGCAGAAATTTAGAAAATTTCAAAAATCCATATTTTTTTCTAAATTTTTTCGAATTTTATATAACTGATAGGTGATATTTATAGATTTCTGACTGCTGATTTCGGAGAACTAAAAAATTTTGAGCTACGACCACTAGTTTAGAAACTACACCCGTTTTTATGGCCACCAAAAAATGACAGAGAAAGGTCCCCCCTTTGCTTTAAAACTGAAAAATTTTGAAATTTTTTTTCGCGATTTTTTGACTCCATCTTATGGATTTCGGTTCGCTGATAACGAATCAACCAACCATTGTTAACGCGATCCGAAGCGTACTTTTTAAACTACAGCGTTTTGAAAAATGCAGAAATTTAGAAAATTTCAAAAATCCATATTTTTTTCTAAATTTTTTCGAATTTTATATAACTGATAGGTGATATTTATAGATTTCAGCCTGCTGATTTCGGAGAACTAAAAAATTTTTAGCTACGACCACTAGTTTAAAAGCTACTGTCGTTTTTATGGCCACCAAAAAATGATAGAGAAGGGTCCCCCCTTTGCTTTAAAACTGAAAAATTTTGAAATTTTTTTTCGCGTTTTTTTGACTCCATCTTATGGATTTCGGTTCGTTGATAACGAATCAACCAACCATTGTTAACGCGATCCGAAGCGTACTTTTTAAACTACAGCGTTTTGAAAAATGCAGAAATTTAGAAAATTTCAAAAATTCATATTTTTTTCTAAATTTTTTCGAATTTTATATAACTGATAGGTTATATTTATAGATTTCAGCCTGCTGATTTCGGAGAACTAAAAAAATTTGAGCTACGACCGCTAGTTTAGAAGCTACACCCGTTTTTATGGCCACCAAAAAATGATAGAGAAGGGCCCCCCCTTTGCTTTAAAACTGAAAAATTTTGAAATTTTTTTTCGCGATTTTTTGACTCCATCTTATGGATTTCGGTTCGCTGATAACGAATCAACCATTGTTAACGCAATCCGACGCGTACTTTTTAAACTACAGCGTTTTGAAAAATGCAGAAATTTAGAAAATTTCAAAAATTCATATTTTTTTCTAAATTTTTTCGAATTTTTTATAACTGATAGGTTATATTTATAGATTTCAGCCTGCTGATTTCGGAGAACTAAAAAAATTTGAGCTACGACCGCTAGTTTAGAAACTACACCCGTTTTTATGGCCACCAAAAAATGATAGAGAAGGGTCCCCCCTTTGCTTTAAAACTGAAAAATTTTGAAATTTTTTTTCGCGATTTTTTGATTCCATCTTATAGATTTCGGTTCGATGATAACGAATCAAGCATTGTTAACGCGATCCGACGCGTACTTTTTAAACTACAGCGTTTTGAAAATTGCAGAAATTTAGAAAATTTCAAAAATTCATATTTTTTTCTAAATTTTTTCGAATTTTATATAACTGATAGGTTATATTTATAGATTTCAGCCTGCTGATTTCGGAGAACTAAAAAATTTTTAGCTACGACCACTAGTTTAGAAGCTACTGTCGTTTTTATGGCCACCAAAAAATGATAGAGAAGGGTCCCCCTTTGCTTTAAAACTGAAAAATTTTGAAATTTTTTTTTGCGATTTTTTGACTCCATCTTATGGATTTCCGTTCGCTGATAACGAATCAACCATTGTTAACACGATCCGACGCGTACTTTTTAAACTACAGCGTTTTGAAAAATGCAGAAATTTAGAAAATTTCAAAAATTCATATTTTTTTCTAAATTTTTTCGAATTTTATATAACTGATAGGTTATATTTATAGATTTCAGCCTGCTGATTTCGGAGAACTAAAAAAATTTGAGCTACGACCGCTAGTTTAGAAGCTACACCCGTTTTTATGGCCACCAAAAAATGATAGAGAAGGGTCCCCCTTTGCTTTAAAACTGAAAAATTTTGAAATTTTTTTTTGCGATTTTTTGACTCCATCTTATGGATTTCCGTTCGCTGATAACGAATCAACCATTGTTAACACGATCCGACGCGTACTTTTTAAACTACAGCGTTTTGAAAAATGCAGAAATTTAGAAAATTTCAAAAATTCATATTTTTTTCTAAATTTTTTCGAATTTTATATAACTGATAGGTTATATTTATAGATTTCAGCCTGCTGATTTCGGAGAACTAAAAAATTTTTAGCTACGACCACTAGTTTAGAAGCTACTGTCGTTTTTATGGCCACCAAAAAATGATAGAGAAGGGTCCCCCTTTGCTTTAAAACTGAAAAATTTTGAAATTTTTTTTTGCGATTTTTTGACTCCATCTTATGGATTTCCGTTCGCTGATAACGAATCAACCATTGTTAACACGATCCGACGCGTACTTTTTAAACTACAGCGTTTTGAAAAATGCAGAAATTTAGAAAATTTCAAAAATTCATATTTTTTTCTAAATTTTTTCGAATTTTATATAACTGATAGGTTATATTTATAGATTTCAGCCTGCTGATTTCGGAGAACTAAAAAATTTTTAGCTACGACCACTAGTTTAGAAGCTACTGTCGTTTTTATGGCCACCAAAAAATGATAGAGAAGGGTCCCCCTTTGCTTTAAAACTGAAAAATTTTGAAATTTTTTTTTGCGATTTTTTGACTCCATCTTATGGATTTCCGTTCGCTGATAACGAATCAACCATTGTTAACACGATCCGACGCGTACTTTTTAAACTACAGCGTTTTGAAAAATGCAGAAATTTAGAAAATTTCAAAAATTCATATTTTTTTCTAAATTTTTTCGAATTTTATATAACTGATAGGTTATATTTATAGATTTCAGCCTGCTGATTTCGGAGAACTAAAAAATTTTTAGCTACGACCACTAGTTTAGAAGCTACTGTCGTTTTTATGGCCACCAAAAAATGATAGAGAAGGGTCCCCCTTTGCTTTAAAACTGAAAAATTTTGAAATTTTTTTTTGCGATTTTTTGACTCCATCTTATGGATTTCCGTTCGCTGATAACGAATCAACCATTGTTAACACGATCCGACGCGTACTTTTTAAACTACAGCGTTTTGAAAAATGCAGAAATTTAGAAAATTTCAAAAATTCATATTTTTTTCTAAATTTTTTCGAATTTTATATAACTGATAGGTTATATTTATAGATTTCAGCCTGCTGATTTCGGAGAACTAAAAAAATTTGAGCTACGACCGCTAGTTTAGAAGCTACACCCGTTTTTATGGCCACCAAAAAATGATAGAGAAGGGTCCCCCTTTGCTTTAAAACTGAAAAATTTTGAAATTTTTTTTTGCGATTTTTTGACTCCATCTTATGGATTTCCGTTCGCTGATAACGAATCAACCATTGTTAACACGATCCGACGCGTACTTTTTAAACTACAGCGTTTTGAAAAATGCAGAAATTTAGAAAATTTCAAAAATTCATATTTTTTTCTAAATTTTTTCGAATTTTATATAACTGATAGGTTATATTTATAGATTTCAGCCTGCTGATTTCGGAGAACTAAAAAAATTTGAGCTACGACCGCTAGTTTAGAAGCTACACCCGTTTTTATGGCCACCAAAAAATGATAGAGAAGGGTCCCCCTTTGCTTTAAAACTGAAAAATTTTGAAATTTTTTTTCGCGATTTTTTGACTCCATCTTATGGATTTCGGTTCGCTGATAACGAATCAACCATTGTTAACGTGATCCGACGCGTAATTTTTAAACTACAGCGTCTTGAAAAATGCAGAAATTTAGAAAATTTCAAAAATTCATATTTTTTTCTAAATTTTTTCGAATTTTATATAACTGATAGGTTATATTTATAGATTTCAGCCTGCTGATTTCGGAGAACTAAAAAAATTTGAGCTACGACCGCTAGTTTAGAAGCTACACCCGTTTTTATGGCCACCAAGAAATGATAGAGAAGGGTCCCCCCTTTGCTTTAAAACTGAAAAATTTTGAAATTTTTTTTCGCGATTTTTTGACTCCATCTTATGGATTTCGGTTCTCTGATAACGAATCAACCATTGTTAACGCAATCCGACGCGTACTTTTTAAACTACAGCGTTTTGAAAAATGCAGAAATTTAGAAAATTTCAAAAATTCATATTTTTTTCTAAATTTTTTCGAATTTTATATAACTGATAGGTTATATTTATAGATTTCAGCCTGCTGATTTCGGAGAAC
Organism: Stenus bimaculatus; assembly: GCA_963971135.1. Classification (NCBI taxonomy): domain Eukaryota; kingdom Metazoa; phylum Arthropoda; class Insecta; order Coleoptera; family Staphylinidae; genus Stenus; species Stenus bimaculatus. The sequence goes on along the minus strand of OZ020180.1, from coordinate 62,306,432 downwards.
TAAAAAATTTTGAGCTACGACCGCTAGTTTAGAAACTACACCCGTTTTTATGGCCACCAAAAAATGATAGAGAAGGGTCGTCCCCACTTTGCTTTAAAACTGAAAAATTTTGAAATTTTTTTTCGCGATTTTTTGACTCCATCTTATGGATTTCGGTTCTCTGATAACGAATCAATCATTGTTAACGCAATCCGACGCGTACTTTTTAAACTACAGCGTTTTGAAAAATGCAGAAATTTAGAAAATTTCAAAAATTCATATTTTTTTCTAAATTTTTTCGAATTTTATATAACTGATAGGTTATATTTATAGATTTCAGCCTGCTGATTTCGGAGAACTAAAAAATTTTGAGCTACGACCGCTAGTTTAGAAACTACACCCGTTTTTATGGCCACCAAAAAATGATAGAGAAGGGTCCCCCCTTTGCTTTAAAACTGAAAAATTTTGAAATTTTTTTTCGCGATTTTTTGACTTCATCTTATGGATTTCGGTTCGCTGATAACGAATCAACCATTGATAACGCAATCCGACGCGTACTTTTTAAACTACAGCGTTTTGAAAAATGCAGATATTTAGAAAATTTCAAAAATTCATATTTTTTTTTTAATTTTTTCGAATTTTATATAACTGATAGGTTATATTTATAGATTTCAGCCTGCTGATTTCGGAGAACTAAAAAATTTTGAGCTACGACCGCTAGTTTAGAAGCTACACCCGTTTTTATGGCCACCAAAAAATGACAGAGAAGGGTCCCCCCTTTGCTTTAAAACTGAAAAATTTTGAAATTTTTTTTCGCGTTTTTTTTGACTCCATCCTATGGATTTCGGTTCGTTGATAACGAATCAACCATTGTTAACGCGATCCGACGCGTACTTTTTAAACTACAGCGTTTTAAAAAATGCAGAAATTTAGAAAATTTCAAAAATTTCAAAAATTCATATTTTTTTCTAAGTTTTTTCGATTTTTATATAACTGATAGGTTATATTTATAGATTTCAGCCTGCTGATTTCGGAGAACTAAAAAATTTTTAGCTACGACCACTAGTTTAGAAGCTACTGTCGTTTTTATGGCCACCAAAAAATGATAGAGAAGGGTCCCCCCTTTGCTTTAAAACTAAAAATTTTGAAATTTTTTTTCGCGTTTTTTTGACTTTATCTTATAGATTTCGGTTCGCTGATAACGAATCAACCATTGTTAACGCGATATGACGCGTATTTTTTAAACTACAGCGTTTTGAAAAATGCAGAAATTTAGAAAATTTCAAAAATTCATATTTTTTTCTAAATTTTTTCGAATTTTATATAACTGATAGGTTATATTTATAGATTTCAGCCTGCTGATTTCGGAGAACTAAAAAAATTTGAGCTACGACCGCTAGTTTAGAAGCTACACCCGTTTTTATGGCCACCAAAAAATGATAGAGAAGGGTCCCCCCTTTACTTTAAAACTGAAAAATTTTGAAATTTTTTTTCGCGATTTTTTGACTCCATCTTATGGATTTCGGTTCGCTGATAACGAATCAACCATTGTTAACGCAATCCGACGCGTACTTTTTAAACTACAGCGTTTTGAAAAATGCAGAAATTTAGAAAATTTCAAAAATTCATATTTTTTTCTAAATTTTTTAGAATTTTATATAACTGATAGGTTATATTTATAGATTTCAGCCTGCTGATTTCGGAGAACTAAAAAAATTTGAGCTACGACCGCTAGTTTAGAAGCTACACCCGTTTTTATGGCCACCAAAAAATGATAGAGAAGGGTCCCCCCTTTGCTTTAAAACTGAAAAATTTTGAAATTTTTTTTCGCGATTTTTTGACTCCATCTTATGGATTTCGGTTCGCTGATAACGAATCAACCATTGTTAACGCGATCCGACGCGTAATTTTTAAACTACAGCGTTTTGAAAAATGCAGAAATTTAGAAAATTTCAAAAATTCATATTTTTTTCTAAATTTTTTCGAATTTTATATAACTGATAGGTTATATTTATAGATTTCAGCCTGCTGATTTCGGAGAACTAAAAAAATTTGAGCTACGACCGCTAGTTTAGAAGCTACACCCGTTTTTATGGCCACCAAAAAATGATAGAGAAGGGTCCCCCCTTTGCTTTAAAACTGAAAAATTTTGAAATTTTTTTTCGCGATTTTTTGACTCCATCTTATGGATTTCGGTTCTCTGATAACGAATCAACCATTGTTAACGCAATCCGACGCGTACTTTTTAAACTACAGCGTTTTGAAAAATGAAGAAATTTAGAAAATTTCAAAAATTCATATTTTTTTCTAAATTTTTTCGAATTTTATATAACTGATAGGTTATTTTTATAGATTTCAGCCTGCTGATTTCGGAGAACTAAAAAAATTTGAGCTACGACCGCTAGTTTAGAAGCTACACCCGTTTTTATGGCCACCAAAAAATGATAGAGAAGGGTCCCCCCTTTGCTTTAAAACTGAAAAATTTTGAAATTTTTTTTCGCGATTTTTTGACTCCATCTTATGGATTTCGGTTCGCTGATAACGAATCAAGCATTGTTAACGCAATCCGACGCGTACTTTTTAAACTACAGCGTTTTGAAAAATGCAGAAATTTAGAAAATTTCAAAAATTCATATTTTTTTCTAAATTTTTTCGAATTTTATATAACTGATAGGTTATATTTATAGATTTCAGCCTGCTGATTTCGGAGAACTAAAAAAATTTTAGCTACGACCACTAGTTTAGAAGCTACTGTCGTTTTTATGGCCACCAAAAAATGATAGAGAAGGGTCCCCCCTTTGCTTTAAAACTGAAAAATTTTGAAATTTTTTTTCGCGTTTTTTTGACTCCATCCTATGGATTTCGGTTCGTTGATAACGAATCAAGCATTGTTAACGCAATCCGACGCGTACTTTTTAAACTACAGCGTTTTGAAAAATGCAGAAATTTAGAAAATTTCAAAAATTCATATTTTTTTCTAAATTTTTTCGAATTTTATATAACTGATAGGTGATATTTATAGATTTCTGACTGCTGATTTCGGAGAACTAAAAAAATTTGAGCTACGACCGCTAGTTTAGAAACTACACCCGTTTTTATGGCCACCAAAAAATGACAGAGAAGGGTCCCCCCTTTGCTTTAAAACTGAAAAATTTTGAAATTTTTTTTCGCGTTTTTTTGACTCCATCCTATGGATTTCGGTTCGTTGATAACGAATCAACCATTGTTAACGCGATCCGACGCGTACTTTTTAAACTACAGCGTTTTAAAAAATGCAGAAATTTAGAAAATTTCAAAAATTCATATTTTTTTCTAAGTTTTTTCGATTTTTATATAACTGATAGGTTATATTTATAGATTTCAGCCTGCTGATTTCGGAGAACTAAAAAAATTTTAGCTACGACCGCTAGTTTAGAAGCTACACCCGTTTTTATGGCCACCAAAAAATGATAGAGAAGGGTCCCCCTTTGCTTTAAAACTGAAAAATTTTGAAATTTTTTTTTGCGATTTTTTGACTCCATCTTATGGATTTCCGTTCGCTGATAACGAATCAACCATTGTTAACGCGATCCGACGCGTACTTTTTAAACTACAGCGTTTTGAAAAATGCAGAAATTTAGAAAATTTCAAAAATTCATATTTTTTTCTAAATTTTTTCGAATTTTATATAACTGATAGGTTATATTTATAGATTTCAGCCTGCTGATTTCAGAGAACTAAAAAAATTTGAGCTACGACCGCTAGTTTAGAAGCTACACCCGTTTTTATGGCCACCAAAAAATGATAGAGAAGGGTCCCCCCCCTTTGCTTTAAAACTGAAAAATTTTGAAATTTTTTTTGCGATTTTTTGACTCCATCTTATGGATTTCCGTTCGCTGATAACGAATCAACCATTGTTAACACGATCCGACGCGTACTTTTTAAACTACAGCGTTTTGAAAAATGAAGAAATTTAGAAAATTTCAAAAATTCATATTTTTTTCCAAATTTTTTCGAATTTTATATAACTGATAGGTTATATTTATAGATTTCAGCCTGCTGATTTCGGAGAACTAAAAAAATTTGAGCTACGACCGCTAGTTTAGAAGCTACACCCGTTTTTATGGCCACCAAAAAATGATAGAGAAGGGCCCCCCCCTTTGCTTTAAAACTGAAAAATTTTGAAATTTTTTTTCGCGATTTTTTGACTCCATCTTATGGATTTCGGTTCGCTGATAACGAATCAACCATTGTTAACGCAATCCGACGCGTACTTTTTAAACTACAGCGTTTTGAAAAATGCAGAAATTTAGAAAATTTCAAAAATCCATATTTTTTTCTAAATTTTTTCGAATTTTATATAACTGATAGGTGATATTTATAGATTTCTGACTGCTGATTTCGGAGAACTAAAAAATTTTGAGCTACGACCACTAGTTTAGAAACTACACCCGTTTTTATGGCCACCAAAAAATGACAGAGAAAGGTCCCCCCTTTGCTTTAAAACTGAAAAATTTTGAAATTTTTTTTCGCGATTTTTTGACTCCATCTTATGGATTTCGGTTCGCTGATAACGAATCAACCAACCATTGTTAACGCGATCCGAAGCGTACTTTTTAAACTACAGCGTTTTGAAAAATGCAGAAATTTAGAAAATTTCAAAAATCCATATTTTTTTCTAAATTTTTTCGAATTTTATATAACTGATAGGTGATATTTATAGATTTCAGCCTGCTGATTTCGGAGAACTAAAAAATTTTTAGCTACGACCACTAGTTTAAAAGCTACTGTCGTTTTTATGGCCACCAAAAAATGATAGAGAAGGGTCCCCCCTTTGCTTTAAAACTGAAAAATTTTGAAATTTTTTTTCGCGTTTTTTTGACTCCATCTTATGGATTTCGGTTCGTTGATAACGAATCAACCAACCATTGTTAACGCGATCCGAAGCGTACTTTTTAAACTACAGCGTTTTGAAAAATGCAGAAATTTAGAAAATTTCAAAAATTCATATTTTTTTCTAAATTTTTTCGAATTTTATATAACTGATAGGTTATATTTATAGATTTCAGCCTACTGATTTCGGAGAACTAAAAAAATTTGAGCTACGACCGCTAGTTTAGAAGCTACACCCGTTTTTATGGCCACCAAAAAATGATAGAGAAGGGCCCCCCCTTTGCTTTAAAACTGAAAAATTTTGAAATTTTTTTTCGCGATTTTTTGACTCCATCTTATGGATTTCGGTTCGCTGATAACGAATCAACCATTGTTAACGCAATCCGACGCGTACTTTTTAAACTACAGCGTTTTGAAAAATGCAGAAATTTAGAAAATTTCAAAAATTCATATTTTTTTCTAAATTTTTTCGAATTTTTTATAACTGATAGGTTATATTTATAGATTTCAGCCTGCTGATTTCGGAGAACTAAAAAAATTTGAGCTACGACCGCTAGTTTAGAAACTACACCCGTTTTTATGGCCACCAAAAAATGATAGAGAAGGGTCCCCCCTTTGCTTTAAAACTGAAAAATTTTGAAATTTTTTTTCGCGATTTTTTGATTCCATCTTATAGATTTCGGTTCGATGATAACGAATCAAGCATTGTTAACGCGATCCGACGCGTACTTTTTAAACTACAGCGTTTTGAAAAATGCAGAAATTTAGAAAATTTCAAAAATTCATATTTTTTTCTAAATTTTTTCGAATTTTATATAACTGATAGGTTATATTTATAGATTTCAGCCTGCTGATTTCGGAGAACTAAAAAATTTTTAGCTACGACCACTAGTTTAGAAGCTACTGTCGTTTTTATGGCCACCAAAAAATGATAGAGAAGGGTCCCCTCTTTGCTTTAAAACTGAAAAATTTTGAAATTTTTTTTCGCGTTTTTTTGACTTTATCTTATAGATTTCGGTTCGCTGATAACGAATCAACCATTGTTAACGCGATCCGACGCGTACTTTTTAAACTACAGCGTTTTGAAAAATGCAGAAATTTAGAAAATTTCAAAATTTCAAAAATTCATATTTTTTTCTAAATTTTTTCGAATTTTATATAACTGATAGGTTATATTTATAGATTTCAGCCTGCTGATTTCGGAGAACTAAAAAAATTTTAGCTACGACCACTAGTTTAGAAGCTACTGTCGTTTTTATGGCCACCAAAAAATAATAGAGAAGGGTCCCCCCTTTGCTTTAAAACTGAAAAATTTTGAAATTTTTTTTCGCGTTTTTTTGACTCCATCCTATGGATTTCGGTTCGTTGATAACGAATCAAGCATTGTTAACGCAATCCGACGCGTACTTTTTAAACTACAGCGTTTTGAAAAATGCAGAAATTTAGAAAATTTCAAAAATTCATATTTTTTTCTAAATTTTTTCGAATTTTATATAACTGATAGGTGATATTTATAGATTTCTGACTGCTGATTTCGGAGAACTAAAAAAATTTGAGCTACGACCGCTAGTTTAGAAACTACACCCGTTTTTATGGCCACCAAAAAATGACAGAGAAGGGTCCCCCCTTTGCTTTAAAACTGAAAAATTTTGAAATTTTTTTTCGCGTTTTTTTGACTCCATCCTATGGATTTCGGTTCGTTGATAACGAATCAACCATTGTTAACGCGATCCGACGCGTACTTTTTAAACTACAGCGTTTTAAAAAATGCAGAAATTTAGAAAATTTCAAAAATTTCAAAAATTCATATTTTTTTCTAAGTTTTTTCGATTTTTATATAACTGATAGGTTATATTTATAGATTTCAGCCTGCTGATTTCGGAGAACTAAAAAAATTTTAGCTACGACCGCTAGTTTAGAAGCTACACCCGTTTTTATGGCCACCAAAAAATGATAGAGAAGGGTCCCCCTTTGCTTTAAAACTGAAAAATTTTGAAATTTTTTTTTGCGATTTTTTGACTCCATCTTATGGATTTCCGTTCGCTGATAACGAATCAACCATTGTTAACGCGATCCGACGCGTACTTTTTAAACTACAGCGTTTTGAAAAATGCAGAAATTTAGAAAATTTCAAAAATTCATATTTTTTTCTAAATTTTTTCGAATTTTATATAACTGATAGGTTATATTTATAGATTTCAGCCTGCTGATTTCAGAGAACTAAAAAAATTTGAGCTACGACCGCTAGTTTAGAAGCTACACCCGTTTTTATGGCCACCAAAAAATGATAGAGAAGGGTCCCCCCCCTTTGCTTTAAAACTGAAAAATTTTGAAATTTTTTTTGCGATTTTTTGACTCCATCTTATGGATTTCCGTTCGCTGATAACGAATCAACCATTGTTAACACGATCCGACGCGTACTTTTTAAACTACAGCGTTTTGAAAAATGAAGAAATTTAGAAAATTTCAAAAATTCATATTTTTTTCCAAATTTTTTCGAATTTTATATAACTGATAGGTTATATTTATAGATTTCAGCCTGCTGATTTCGGAGAACTAAAAAAATTTGAGCTACGACCGCTAGTTTAGAAGCTACACCCGTTTTTATGGCCACCAAAAAATGATAGAGAAGGGCCCCCCCCTTTGCTTTAAAACTGAAAAATTTTGAAATTTTTTTTCGCGATTTTTTGACTCCATCTTATGGATTTCGGTTCGCTGATAACGAATCAACCATTGTTAACGCAATCCGACGCGTACTTTTTAAACTACAGCGTTTTGAAAAATGCAGAAATTTAGAAAATTTCAAAAATCCATATTTTTTTCTAAATTTTTTCGAATTTTATATAACTGATAGGTGATATTTATAGATTTCTGACTGCTGATTTCGGAGAACTAAAAAATTTTGAGCTACGACCACTAGTTTAGAAACTACACCCGTTTTTATGGCCACCAAAAAATGACAGAGAAAGGTCCCCCCTTTGCTTTAAAACTGAAAAATTTTGAAATTTTTTTTCGCGATTTTTTGACTCCATCTTATGGATTTCGGTTCGCTGATAACGAATCAACCAACCATTGTTAACGCGATCCGAAGCGTACTTTTTAAACTACAGCGTTTTGAAAAATGCAGAAATTTAGAAAATTTCAAAAATCCATATTTTTTTCTAAATTTTTTCGAATTTTATATAACTGATAGGTGATATTTATAGATTTCAGCCTGCTGATTTCGGAGAACTAAAAAATTTTTAGCTACGACCACTAGTTTAAAAGCTACTGTCGTTTTTATGGCCACCAAAAAATGATAGAGAAGGGTCCCCCCTTTGCTTTAAAACTGAAAAATTTTGAAATTTTTTTTCGCGTTTTTTTGACTCCATCTTATGGATTTCGGTTCGTTGATAACGAATCAACCAACCATTGTTAACGCGATCCGAAGCGTACTTTTTAAACTACAGCGTTTTGAAAAATGCAGAAATTTAGAAAATTTCAAAAATTCATATTTTTTTCTAAATTTTTTCGAATTTTATATAACTGATAGGTTATATTTATAGATTTCAGCCTGCTGATTTCGGAGAACTAAAAAAATTTGAGCTACGACCGCTAGTTTAGAAGCTACACCCGTTTTTATGGCCACCAAAAAATGATAGAGAAGGGCCCCCCCTTTGCTTTAAAACTGAAAAATTTTGAAATTTTTTTTCGCGATTTTTTGACTCCATCTTATGGATTTCGGTTCGCTGATAACGAATCAACCATTGTTAACGCAATCCGACGCGTACTTTTTAAACTACAGCGTTTTGAAAAATGCAGAAATTTAGAAAATTTCAAAAATTCATATTTTTTTCTAAATTTTTTCGAATTTTTTATAACTGATAGGTTATATTTATAGATTTCAGCCTGCTGATTTCGGAGAACTAAAAAAATTTGAGCTACGACCGCTAGTTTAGAAACTACACCCGTTTTTATGGCCACCAAAAAATGATAGAGAAGGGTCCCCCCTTTGCTTTAAAACTGAAAAATTTTGAAATTTTTTTTCGCGATTTTTTGATTCCATCTTATAGATTTCGGTTCGATGATAACGAATCAAGCATTGTTAACGCGATCCGACGCGTACTTTTTAAACTACAGCGTTTTGAAAAATGCAGAAATTTAGAAAATTTCAAAAATTCATATTTTTTTCTAAATTTTTTCGAATTTTATATAACTGATAGGTTATATTTATAGATTTCAGCCTGCTGATTTCGGAGAACTAAAAAAATTTGAGCTACGACCGCTAGTTTAGAAGCTACACCCGTTTTTATGGCCACCAAAAAATGATAGAGAAGGGTCCCCCTTTGCTTTAAAACTGAAAAATTTTGAAATTTTTTTTTGCGATTTTTTGACTCCATCTTATGGATTTCCGTTCGCTGATAACGAATCAACCATTGTTAACACGATCCGACGCGTACTTTTTAAACTACAGCGTTTTGAAAAATGCAGAAATTTAGAAAATTTCAAAAATTCATATTTTTTTCTAAATTTTTTCGAATTTTATATAACTGATAGGTTATATTTATAGATTTCAGCCTGCTGATTTCGGAGAACTAAAAAATTTTTAGCTACGACCACTAGTTTAGAAGCTACTGTCGTTTTTATGGCCACCAAAAAATGATAGAGAAGGGTCCCCCTTTGCTTTAAAACTGAAAAATTTTGAAATTTTTTTTTGCGATTTTTTGACTCCATCTTATGGATTTCCGTTCGCTGATAACGAATCAACCATTGTTAACACGATCCGACGCGTACTTTTTAAACTACAGCGTTTTGAAAAATGCAGAAATTTAGAAAATTTCAAAAATTCATATTTTTTTCTAAATTTTTTCGAATTTTATATAACTGATAGGTTATATTTATAGATTTCAGCCTGCTGATTTCGGAGAACTAAAAAATTTTTAGCTACGACCACTAGTTTAGAAGCTACTGTCGTTTTTATGGCCACCAAAAAATGATAGAGAAGGGTCCCCCTTTGCTTTAAAACTGAAAAATTTTGAAATTTTTTTTTGCGATTTTTTGACTCCTTCTTATGGATTTCCGTTCGCTGATAACGAATCAACCATTGTTAACACGATCCGACGCGTACTTTTTAAACTACAGCGTTTTGAAAAATGCAGAAATTTAGAAAATTTCAAAAATTCATATTTTTTTCTAAATTTTTTCGAATTTTATATAACTGATAGGTTATATTTATAGATTTCAGCCTGCTGATTTCGGAGAACTAAAAAAATTTGAGCTACGACCGCTAGTTTAGAAGCTACACCCGTTTTTATGGCCACCAAAAAATGATAGAGAAGGGTCCCCCTTTGCTTTAAAACTGAAAAATTTTGAAATTTTTTTTTGCGATTTTTTGACTCCATCTTATGGATTTCCGTTCGCTGATAACGAATCAACCATTGTTAACACGATCCGACGCGTACTTTTTAAACTACAGCGTTTTGAAAAATGCAGAAATTTAGAAAATTTCAAAAATTCATATTTTTTTCTAAATTTTTTCGAATTTTATATAACTGATAGGTTATATTTATAGATTTCAGCCTGCTGATTTCGGAGAACTAAAAAAATTTGAGCTACGACCGCTAGTTTAGAAGCTACACCCGTTTTTATGGCCACCAAGAAATGATAGAGAAGGGTCCCCCCTTTGCTTTAAAACTGAAAAATTTTGAAATTTTTTTTCGCGATTTTTTGACTCCATCTTATGGATTTCGGTTCTCTGATAACGAATCAACCATTGTTAACGCAATCCGACGCGTACTTTTTAAACTACAGCGTTTTGAAAAATGCAGAAATTTAGAAAATTTCAAAAATTCATATTTTTTTCTAAATTTTTTCGAATTTTATATAACTGATAGGTTATATTTATAGATTTCAGCCTGCTGATTTCGGAGAACTAAAAAAATTTGAGCTACGACCGCTAGTTTAGAAGCTACACCCGTTTTTATGGCCACCAAAAAATGATAGAGAAGGGTCCCCCCTTTGCTTTAAAACTGAAAAATTTTGAAATTTTTTTTTGCGATTTTTTGACTCCATCTTATGGATTTCTGTTCGCTGATAACGAATCAACCATTGTTAACGCGATCCGACGCGTACTTTTTAAACTACAGCGTTTTGAAAAATGCAGAAATTTATAAAATTTCAAAAATTCATATTTTTTTCTAAATTTTTTCGAATTTTATATAACTGATAGGTTATATTTATAGATTTCAGCCTGCTGATTTCGGAGAACTAAAAAAATTTGAGCTACGACCGCTAGTTTAGAAGCTAAACCCGTTTTTATGGCCACCAAAAAATGATAGAGAAGGGTCCCCCCTTTGCTTTAAAACTGAAAAATTTTGAAATTTTTTTTCGCGATTTTTTGACTTTAGCTTATAGATTTCGGTTCGCTGATAACGAATCAACCATTGTTAACGCGATCCGACGCGTACTTTTTAAACTACAGCGTTTTGAAAAATGCAGAAATTTAGAAAATTTCAAAAATTCATATTTTTTTCTAAATTTTTTCGAATTTTATATAACTGATAGGTTATTTTTATAGATTTCAGCCTGCTGATTTCGGAGAACTAAAAAAATTTGAGCTACGACCGCTAGTTTAGAAGCTACACCCGTTTTTATGGCCACCAAAAAATGATAGAGAAGGGTCCCCCCTTTGCTTTAAAACTGAAAAATTTTGAAATTTTTTTTCGCGATTTTTTGACTTTAGCTTATAGATTTCGGTTCGCTGATAACGAATCAAGCATTGTTAACGCAATCCGACGCGTACTTTTTAAACTACAGCGTTTTGAAAAATGCAGAAATTTAGAAAATTTCAAAAATTCATATTTTTTTCTAAATTTTTTCGAATTTTATATAACTGATAGGTTATATTTATAGATTTCAGCCTGCTGATTTCGGAGAACTAAAAAAATTTGAGCTACAACCGCTAGTTTAGAAGCTACACCCGTTTTTATGGCCACCAAAAAATAATAGAGAAGGGTCCCCCCTTTGCTTTAAAACTGAAAAATTTTGAAATTGTTTTTCGCGATTTTTTGACTCCATCTTATGGATTTCGGTTCGCTGATAACGAATCAACCATTGTTAACGCGATCCGACGCGTACTTTTTAAACTACAGCGTTTTGAAAAATGCAGAAATTTAGAAAATTTCAAAAATTCATATATATTTCTAAATTTTTTCGAATTTTATATAACTGATAGGTTATATTTATAGATTTCAGCCTGCTGATTTCGGAGAACTAAAAAAATTTGAGCTACGACCGCTAGTTTAGAAGCTACACCCGTTTTTATGACCACCAAAAAATGATAGAGAAGGGTCCCCCCTTTGCTTTAAAACTGAAAAATTTTGAAATTTTTCCTCGCAATTTTTTGACTCCATCTTATGGATTTCGGTTCGCTGATAACGAATCAACCATTGTTAACGCGATCCGACGCGTACTTTTTAAACTACAGCGTTTTGAAAAATGCAGAAATTTAGAAAATTTCAAAAATTCATATTTTTTTCTAAATTTTTTCGAATTTTATATAACTGATAGGTTATATTTATAGATTTCAGCCTGCTGATTTCGGAGAACTAAAAAAATTTGAGCTACGACCGCTAGTTTAGAAGCTACACCCGTTTTTATGGCCACCAAAAAATGATAGAGAAGGGTCCCCCCTTTGGTTTAAAACTGAAAAATTTTGAAATTTTTTTTCGCGATTTTTTGACTCCATCTTATGGATTTCGGTTCGCTGATAACGAATCAAGCATTGTTAACGCAATCCGACGCGTACTTTTTAAACTACAGCGTTTTGAAAAATGCAGAAATTTAGAAAATTTCAAAAATTCATATTCTTTTTTAAATTTTTTCGAATTTTATATAACTGATGGGTTATATTTATAGATTTCAGCCTGCTGATTTCGGAAAACTAAAAAAATTTGAGCTACGACCGCTAGTTTAGAAGCTACACCCGTTTTTATGGCCACCAAAAAATGATAGAGAAGGGTCCCCCCTTTGCTTTAAAACTGAAAAATTTTGAAATTTTTTTTCGCGATTTTTTGACTACATCTTATGGATTTCGGTTCGCTGATAACGAATCAACCATTGTTAACGCGATCCGACGCGTACTTTTTAAACTACAGCGTTTTGAAAAATGCAGAAATTTAGAAAATTTCAAAAATTCATATTTTTTTCTAAATTTTTTCGAATTTTATATAACTGATAGGTTATATTTATAGATTTCAGCCTGCTGATTTCGGAGAACTAAAAAAATTTGAGCTACGACCGCTAGTTTAGAAGCTACACCCGTTTTTATGGCCACCAAAAAATGACAGAGAAGGGTCCCCCCTTTGCTTTAAAACTGAAAAATTTTGAAATTTTTTTTCGCGTTTTTTTGACTCTATCCTATGGATTTCGGTTCGTTGATAACGAATCAACCATTGTTAACGCGATCCGACGCGTACTTTTTAAACTACAGCGTTTTGAAAAATGCAGAAATTTAGAAAATTTCAAAAATTCATATTTTTTTCTAAATTTTTTCGAATTTTATATAACTGATAGGTTATATTTATAGATTTCAGCCTGCTGATTTCGGAGAACTAAAAAAATTTGAGCTACGACCGCTAGTTTAGAAGCTACACCCGTTTTTATGGCCACCAAAAAATGACAGAGAAGGGTCCCCCCTTTGCTTTAAAACTGAAAAATTTTGAAATTTTTTTTCGCGTTTTTTTGACTCTATCCTATGGATTTCGGTTCGCTGATAACGAATCAACCATTGTTAACGCGATCCGACGCGTACTTTTTAAACTACAGCGTTTTGAAAAATGCAGAAATTTAGAAAATTTCAAAAATTCATATTTTTTTTTAAATTTTTTCGAATTTTATATAACTGATAGGTTATATTTATAGATTTCAGCCTGCTGATTTCGGAGAACTAAAAAAATTTGAGCTACGACCGCTAGTTTAGAAGCTACACCCGTTTTTATGGCCACCAAAAAATGATAGAGAAGGGTCCCCCCTTTGCTTTAAAACTGAAAAATTTTGAAATTTTTTTTCGCGATTTTTGACTCCATCTTATGGATTTCGGTTCGCTGATAACGAATCAAGCATTGTTAACGCAATCCGACGCGTACTTTTTAAACTACAGCGTTTTGAAAAATGCAGAAATTTAGAAAATTTCAAAAATTCATATTTTTTTTTAAATTTTTTCGAATTTTATATAACTGATAGGTTATATTTATAGATTTCAGCCTGCTGACTTCGGAGAACTAAAAAATTTTGAGCTACGACCACTAGTTTAGAAACTACACCCGTTTTTATGGCCACCAAAAAATGACAGAGAAGGGTCCCCCCTTTGCTTTAAAACTGAAAAATTTTGAAATTTTTTTTCGCGTTTTTTTGACTCTATCCTATGGATTTCGGTTCGTTGATAACGAATCAACCATTGTTAACGCGATCCGACGCGTATTTTTTAAACTACAGCGTTTTGAAAAATGCAGAAATTTAGAAAATTTCAAAAATCCATATTTTTTTCTAAATTTTTTCGAATTTTATATAACTGATAGGTTATATTTATAGATTTCAGCCTGCTGATTTCGGAGAACTAAAAAAATTTGAGCTACGACCGCTAGTTTAGAAGCTACACCCGTTTTTATGGCCACCAAAAAATGATAGAGAAGGGTCCCCCCTTTGCTTTAAAACTGAAAAATTTTGAAATTTTTTTTTGCGATTTTTTGACTCCATCTTATGGATTTCCGTTCGCTGATAACGAATCAACCATTGTTAACGCGATCCGGCGCGTACTTTTTAAACTACAGCGTTTTGAAAAATGCAGAAATTTAGAAAATTTCAAAAATTCATATTTTTTTCTAAATTTTTTCGAATTTTATATAACTGATAGGTTATATTTATAGATTTCAGCCTGCTGATTTCGGAGAACTAAAAAAATTTGAGCTACGACCGCTAGTTTAGAAGCTAAACCCGTTTTTATGGCCACCAAAAAATGATAGAGAAGGGTCCCCCCTTTGCTTTAAAACTGAAAAATTTTGAAATTTTTTTTCGCGATTTTTTGACTCCATCTTATGGATTTCGGTTCGCTGATAACGAATCAACCATTGTTAACGCGATCCGACGCGTACTTTTTAAACTACAGCGTTTTGAAAAATGCAGAAATTTAGAAAATTTCAAAAATTCATATTTTTTTCTAAGTTTTTTCGAATTTTATATAACTGATAGGTTATATTTATAGATTTCAGCCTGCTGATTTCGGAGAACTAAAAAAATTTGAGCTACGACCGCTAGTTTAGAAGCTACACCCGTTTTTATGGCCACCAAAAAATGATAGAGAAGGGTCCCCCCTTTGCTTTAAAACTGAAAAATTTTGAAATTTTTTTTCGCGATTTTTTGACTCCATCTTATGGATTTCGGTTCGCTGATAACGAATCAAGCATTGTTAACGCAATCCGACGCGTACTTTTTAAACTACAGCGTTTTGAAAAATGCAGAAATTTAGAAAATTTCAAAAATTCATATTTTTTTTTAAATTTTTTCGAATTTTATATAACTGATAGGTTATATTTATAGATTTCAGCCTGCTGACTTCGGAGAACTAAAAAATTTTGAGCTACGACCACTAGTTTAGAAACTACACCCGTTTTTATGGCCACCAAAAAATGACAGAGAAGGGTCCCCCCTTTGCTTTAAAACTGAAAAATTTTGAAATTTTTTTTCGCGTTTTTTTGACTCTATCCTATGGATTTCGGTTCGTTGATAACGAATCAACCATTGTTAACGCGATCCGACGCGTACTTTTTAAACTACAGCGTTTTGAAAAATGCAGAAATTTAGAAAATTTCAAAAATCCATATTTTTTTCTAAGTTTTTTCGATTTTTATATAACTGATAGGTTATATTTATAGATTTCAGCCTGCTGATTTCGGAGAACTAAAAAAAATTGAGCTACGACCGCTAGTTTAGAAGCTACACCCGTTTTTATGGCCACCAAAAAATGATAGAGAAGGGTCCCCCCTTTGCTTTAAAACTGAAAAATTTTGAAATTTTTTTTCGCGATTTTTTGACTCCATCTTATGGATTTCGGTTCTCTGATAACGAATCAACCATTGTTAACGCAATCCGACGCGTACTTTTTAAACTACAGCGTTTTGAAAAATGCAGAAATTTAGAAAATTTCAAAAATTCATATTTTTTTCTAAATTTTTTCGAATTTTATATAACTGATAGGTGATATTTATAGATTTCTGACTGCTGATTTCGGAGAACTAAAAAATTTTGAGCTACGACCACTAGTTTAGAAACTACACCCGTTTTTATGGCCACCAAAAAATGACAGAGAAGGGTCCCCCCTTTGCTTTAAAACTGAAAAATTTTGAAATTTTTTTTCGCGTTTTTTTGACTCTATCCTATGGATTTCGGTTCGTTGATAACGAATCAACCATTGTTAACGCGATCCGACGCGTACTTTTTAAACTACAGCGTTTTGAAAAATGCAGAAATTTAGAAAATTTCAAAAATCCATATTTTTTTCTAAGTTTTTTCGATTTTTATATAACTGATAGGTTATATTTATAGATTTCAGCCTGCTGATTTCGGAGAACTAAAAAAATTTGAGCTACGACCGCTAGTTTAGAAGCTACACCCGTTTTTATGGCCACCAAAAAATGATAGAGAAGGGTCCCCCCTTTGCTTTAAAACTGAAAAATTTTGAAATTTTTTTTCGCGATTTTTTGACTCCATCTTATGGATTTCGGTTCTCTGATAACGAATCAACCATTGTTAACGCAATCCGACGCGTACTTTTTAAACTACAGCGTTTTGAAAAATGCAGAAATTTAGAAAATTTCAAAAATTCATATTTTTTTCTAAATTTTTTCGAATTTTATATAACTGATAGGTGATATTTATAGATTTCTGACTGCTGATTTCGGAGAACTAAAAAATTTTGAGCTACGACCACTAGTTTAGAAACTACACCCGTTTTTATGGCCACCAAAAAATGACAGAGAAGGGTCCTCCCTTTGCTTTAAAACTGAAAAATTTTGAAATTTTTTTTCGCGTTTTTTTGACTCTATCCTATGGATTTCGGTTCGCTGATAACGAATCAACCATTGTTATCGCGATCCGACGCGTACTTTTTAAACTACAGCGTTTTGAAAAATGCAGAAATT
This sequence comes from Stenus bimaculatus, assembly GCA_963971135.1. NCBI lineage: Eukaryota > Metazoa > Arthropoda > Insecta > Coleoptera > Staphylinidae > Stenus > Stenus bimaculatus. The sequence goes on along the minus strand of OZ020180.1, from coordinate 62,289,405 downwards.
TAGAAAATTTCAAAAATTCATATTTTTTTTTAAATTTTTTCGAATTTTATATAACTGATAGGTTATATTTATAGATTTCAGCCTGCTGATTTCGGAAAACTAAAAAAATTTGAGCTACGACCGCTAGTTTAGAAGCTACACCCGTTTTTATGGCCACCAAAAAATGATAGAGAAGGGTCCCCCCTTTGCTTTAAAACTGAAAAATTTTGAAATTTTTTTTTGCGATTTTTTGACTCCATCTTATGGATTTCCGTTCGCTGATAACGAATCAACCATTGTTAACGCGATCCGACGCGTACTTTTTAAACTACAGCGTTTTGAAAAATGCAGAAATTTAGAAAATTTCAAAAATTCATATTTTTTTCTAAATTTTTTCGAATTTTATATAACTGATAGGTTATATTTATAGATTTCAGCCTGCTGATTTCGGAGAACTAAAAAAATTTGAGCTACGACCGCTAGTTTAGAAGCTACACCCGTTTTTATGGCCACCAAAAAATGATAGAGAAGGGTCCCCCCTTTGCTTTAAAACTGAAAAATTTTGAAATTTTTTTTTGCGATTTTTTGACTCCATCTTATGGATTTCCGTTCGCTGATAACGAATCAACCATTGTTAACGCGATCCGACGCGTACTTTTTAAACTACAGCGTTTTGAAAAATGCAGAAATTTAGAAAATTTCAAAAATTCATATTTTTTTCTAAATTTTTTCGAATTTTATATAACTGATAGGTTATATTTATAGATTTCAGCCTGCTGATTTCGGAGAACTAAAAAAATTTGAGCTACGACCGCTAGTTTAGAAGCTACACCCGTTTTTATGGCCACCAAAAAATGATAGAGAAGGGTCCCCCCTTTGCTTTAAAACTGAAAAATTTTGAATTTTTTTTTCGCGATTTTTTGACTCCATCTTATGGATTTCGGTTCGCTGATAACGAATCAAGCATTGTTAACGCAATCCGACGCGTACTTTTTAAACTACAGCGTTTTGAAAAATGCAGAAATTTAGAAAATTTCAAAAATTCATATTTTTTTTAAAATTTTTTCGAATTTTATATAACTGATAGGTTATATTTATAGATTTCAGCCTGCTGACTTCGGAGAACTAAAAAATTTTGAGCTACGACCACTAGTTTAGAAACTACACCCGTTTTTATGGCCACCAAAAAATGACAGAGAAGGGTCCCCCCTTTGCTTTAAAACTGAAAAATTTTGAAAATTTTTTTCGCGTTTTTTTGACTCTATCCTATGGATTTCGGTTCGCTGATAACGAATCAACCATTGTTAACGCGATCCGACGCGTACTTTTTAAACTACAGCGTTTTGAAAAATGCAGAAATTTAGAAAATTTCAAAAATTCATATTTTTTTTTAAATTTTTTCGAATTTTATATAACTGATAGGTTATATTTATAGATTTCAGCCTGCTGATTTCGGAAAACTAAAAAAATTTGAGCTACGACCGCTAGTTTAGAAGCTACACCCGTTTTTATGGCCACCAAAAAATGATAGAGAAGGGTCCCCCCTTTGCTTTAAAACTGAAAAATTTTGAAATTTTTTTTTGCGATTTTTTGACTCCATCTTATGGATTTCCGTTCGCTGATAACGAATCAACCATTGTTAACGCGATCCGACGCGTACTTTTTAAACTACAGCGTTTTGAAAAATGCAGAAATTTAGAAAATTTCAAAAATTCATATTTTTTTCTAAATTTTTTCGAATTTTATATAACTGATAGGTTATATTTATAGATTTCAGCCTGCTGATTTCGGAGAACTAAAAAAATTTGAGCTACGACCGCTAGTTTAGAAGCTACACCCGTTTTTATGGCCACCAAAAAATGATAGAGAAGGGTCCCCCCTTTGCTTTAAAACTGAAAAATTTTAAAATTTTTTTTCGCGATTTTTTGACTCCATCTTATGGATTTCGGTTCGCTGATAACGAATCAACCATTGTTAACGCGATCCGACGCGTACTTTTTAAACTACAGCGTTTTGAAAAATGCAGAAATTTAGAAAATTTCAAAAATTCATATTTTTTTCTAAATTTTTTCGAATTTTATATAACTGATAGGTGATATTTATAGATTTCTGACTGCTGATTTCGGAGAACTAAAAAATTTTGAGCTACGACCACTAGTTTAGAAACTACACCCGTTTTTATGGCCACCAAAAAATGACAGAGAAGGGTCCCCCCTTTGCTTTAAAACTGAAAAATTTTGAAATTTTTTTTCGCGTTTTTTTGACTCTATCCTATGGATTTCGGTTCGCTGATAACGAATCAACCATTGTTAACGCGATCCGACGCGTACTTTTTAAACTACAGCGTTTTGAAAAATGCAGAAATTTAGAAAATTTCAAAAATTCATATTTTTTTTTAAATTTTTTCGAATTTTATATAACTGATAGGTTATATTTATAGATTTCAGCCTGCTGATTTCGGAGAACTAAAAAAATTTGAGCTACGACCGCTAGTTTAGAAGCTACACCCGTTTTTATGGCCACCAAAAAATGATAGAGAAGGGTCCCCCCTCTGCTTTAAAACTGAAAAATTTTGAAATTTTTTTTCGCGATTTTTTGACTCCATCTTATGGATTTCGGTTCGCTGATAACGAATCAACCATTGTTAACGCGATCCGACGCGTACTTTTTAAACTACAGCGTTTTGAAAAATGCAGAAATTTAGAAAATTTCAAAAATTCATATTTTTTTCTAAATTTTTTCGAATTTTATAGAACTGATAGGTTATATTTATAGATTTCAGCCTGCTGATTTCGGAGAACTAAAAAAATTTGAGCTACGACCGCTAGTTTAGAAGCTACACCCGTTTTTATGGCCACCAAAAAATGATAGAGAAGGGTCCCCCCTTTGCTTTAAAACTGAAAAATTTTGAAATTTTTTTTTGCGATTTTTTGACTCCATCTTATGGATTTCCGTTCGCTGATAACGAATCAACCATTGTTAACGCGATCCGACGCGTACTTTTTAAACTACAGCGTTTTGAAAAATGCAGAAATTTAGAAAATTTCAAAAATTCATATTTTTTTCTAAATTTTTTCGAATTTTATATAACTGATAGGTTATATTTATAGATTTCAGCCTGCTGATTTCGGAGAACTAAAAAAATTTGAGCTACGACCGCTAGTTTAGAAGCTACACCCGTTTTTATGGCCACCAAAAAATGATAGAGAAGGGTCCCCCCTTTGCTTTAAAACTGAAAAATTTTAAAATTTTTTTTCGTGATTTTTTGACTCCATCTTATGGATTTCGGTTCGCTGATAACGAATCAACCATTGTTAACGCGATCCGACGCGTACTTTTTAAACTACAGCGTTTTGAAAAATGCAGAAATTTAGAAAATTTCAAAAATTCATATTTTTTTCTAAATTTTTTCGAATTTTATATAACTGATAGGTTATATTTATAGATTTCAGCCTGCTGATTTCGGAGAACTAAAAAAATTTGAGCTACGACCGCTAGTTTAGAAGCTACACCCGTTTTTATGGCCACCAAAAAATGATAGAGAAGGGTCCCCCCTTTGCTTTAAAACTGAAAAATTTTGAAATTTTTTTTCGCGATTTTTTGACTCCATCTTATGGATTTCGGTTCGCTGATAACGAATCAAGCATTGTTAACGCAATCCGACGCGTACTTTTTAAACTACAGCGTTTTGAAAAATGCAGAAATTTAGAAAATTTCAAAAATTCATATTTTTTTTTAAATTTTTTCGAATTTTATATAACTGATAGGTTATATTTATAGATTTCAGCCTGCTGACTTCGGAGAACTAAAAAATTTTGAGCTACGACCACTAGTTTAGAAACTACACCCGTTTTTATGGCCACCAAAAAATGACAGAGAAGGGTCCCCCCTTTGCTTTAAAACTGAAAAATTTTGAAATTTTTTTTCGCGTTTTTTTGACTCTATCCTATGGATTTCGGTTCGTTGATAACGAATCAACCATTGTTAACGCGATCCGACGCGTACTTTTTAAACTACAGCGTTTTGAAAAATGCAGAAATTTAGAAAATTTCAAAAATCCATATTTTTTTCTAAGTTTTTTCGATTTTTATATAACTGATAGGTTATATTTATAGATTTCAGCCTGCTGATTTCGGAGAACTAAAAAAATTTGAGCTACGACCGCTAGTTTAGAAGCTACACCCGTTTTTATGGCCACCAAAAAATGATAGAGAAGGGTCCCCCCTTTGCTTTAAAACTGAAAAATTTTGAAATTTTTTTTCGCGATTTTTTGACTCCATCTTATGAATTTCGGTTCTCTGATAACGAATCAACCATTGTTAACGCAATCCGACGCGTACTTTTTAAACTACAGCGTTTTGAAAAATGCAGAAATTTAGAAAATTTCAAAAATTCATATTTTTTTCTAAATTTTTTCGAATTTTATATAACTGATAGGTGATATTTATAGATTTCTGACTGCTGATTTCGGAGAACTAAAAAATTTTGAGCTACGACCACTAGTTTAGAAACTACACCCGTTTTTATGGCCACCAGAAAATGACAGAGAAGGGTCCCCCCTTTGCTTTAAAACTGAAAAATTTTGAAATTTTTTTTCGCGTTTTTTTGACTCTATCCTATGGATTTCGGTTCGCTGATAACGAATCAACCATTGTTAACGCGATCCGACGCGTACTTTTTAAACTACAGCGTTTTGAAAAATGCAGAAATTTAGAAAATTTCAAAAATTCATATTTTTTTTTAAATTTTTTCGAATTTTATATAACTGATAGGTTATATTTATAGATTTCAGCCTGCTGATTTCGGAAAACTAAAAAAATTTGAGCTACGACCGCTAGTTTAGAAGCTACACCCGTTTTTATGGCCACCAAAAAATGATAGAGAAGGGTCCCCCCTTTGCTTTAAAACTGAAAAATTTTGAAATTTTTTTTTGCGATTTTTTGACTCCATCTTATGGATTTCCGTTCGCTGATAACGAATCAACCATTGTTAACGCGATCCGACGCGTACTTTTTAAACTACAGCGTTTTGAAAAATGCAGAAATTTAGAAAATTTCAAAAATTCATATTTTTTTCTAAATTTTTTCGAATTTTATATAACTGATAGGTTATATTTATAGATTTCAGCCTGCTGATTTCGGAGAACTAAAAAAATTTGAGCTACGACCGCTAGTTTAGAAGCTACACCCGTTTTTATGGCCACCAAAAAATGATAGAGAAGGGTCCCCCCTTTGCTTTAAAACTGAAAAATTTTGAAATTTTTTTTTGCGATTTTTTGACTCCATCTTATGGATTTCCGTTCGCTGATAACGAATCAACCATTGTTAACGCGATCCGACGCGTACTTTTTAAACTACAGCGTTTTGAAAAATGCAGAAATTTAGAAAATTTCAAAAATTCATATTTTTTTCTAAATTTTTTCGAATTTTATATAACTGATAGGTTATATTTATAGATTTCAGCCTGCTGATTTCGGAGAACTAAAAAAATTTGAGCTACGACCGCTAGTTTAGAAGCTACACCCGTTTTTATGGCCACCAAAAAATGATAGAGAAGGGTCCCCCCTTTGCTTTAAAACTGAAAAATTTTAAAATTTTTTTTCGCGATTTTTTAACTCCATCTTATGGATTTCGGTTCGCTGATAACGAATCAACCATTGTTAACGCGATCCGACGCGTACTTTTTAAACTACAGCGTTTTGAAAAATGCAGAAATTTAGAAAATTTCAAAAATTCATATTTTTTTCTAAATTTTTTCGAATTTTATATAACTGATAGGTTATATTTATAGATTTCAGCCTGCTGATTTCGGAGAACTAAAAAAATTTGAGCTACGACCGCTAGTTTAGAAGCTACACCCGTTTTTATGGCCACCAAAAAATGATAGAGAAGGGTCCCCTCTTTGCTTTAAAACTGAAAAATTTTGAAATTTTTTTTCGCGATTTTTTGACTCCATCTTATGGATTTCCGTTCGCTGATAACGAATCAACCATTGTTAACGCGATCCGACGCGTACTTTTTAAACTACAGCGTTTTGAAAAATGCAGAAATTTAGAAAATTTCAAAAATTCACATTTTTTTTAAAATTTTTTCGAATTTTATATAACTGATAGGTTATATTTATAGATTTCAGCCTGCTGATTTCGGAGAACTAAAAAAATTTGAGCTACGACCGCTAGTTTAGAAGCTACACCCGTTTTTATGGCCACCAAAAAATGATAGAGAAGGGTCCCCCCTTTGCTTTAAAACTGAAAAATTTTGAAATTTTTTTTTGCGATTTTTTGACTCCATCTTATGGATTTCGGTTCGCTGATAACGAATCAACCATTGTTAACGCGATCCGACGCGTACTTTTTAAACTACAGCGTTTTGAAAAATGCAGAAATTTAGAAAATTTCAAAAATTCATATTTTTTTTTAAATTTTTTCGAATTTTATATAACTGATAGGTTATATTTATAGATTTCAGCCTGCTGACTTCGGAGAACTAAAAAATTTTGAGCTACGACCACTAGTTTAGAAACTACACCCGTTTTTATGGCCACCAAAAAATGACAGAGAAGGGTCCCCCCTTTGCTTTAAAACTGAAAAATTTTGAAATTTTTTTTCGCGTTTTTTTGACTCTATCCTATGGATTTCGGTTCGTTGATAACGAATCAACCATTGTTAACGCGATCCGACGCGTACTTTTTAAACTACAGCGTTTTGAAAAATGCAGAAATTTAGAAAATTTCAAAAATCCATATTTTTTTCTAAGTTTTTTCGATTTTTATATAACTGATAGGTTATATTTATAGACTTCAGCCTGCTGATTTCGGAGAACTAAAAAAATTTGAGCTACGACCGCTAGTTTAGAAGCTACACCCGTTTTTATGGCCACCAAAAAATGATAGAGAAGGGTCCCCCCTTTGCTTTAAAACTGAAAAATTTTGAAATTTTTCTTTCGCGATTTTTTGACTCTATCTTATAGATTTCGGTTCGCTGATAACGAATCAACCATTGTTAACGCAATTCGACGCGTACTTTTTAAACTACAGCGTTTTGAAAAATGCAGAAATTTAGAAAATTTCAAAAATTCATATTTTTTTCTAAATTTTTTCGAATTTTATATAACTGATAGGTTATATTTATAGATTTCAGCCTGCTGATTTCGGAGAACTAAAAAATTTTGAGCTACGACCACTAGTTTAGAAACTACACCCGTTTTTATGGCCACCAAAAAATGATAGAGAAGGGTCCCCCCTTTGCTTTAAAACTGAAAAATTTTGAAATTTTTCTTTCGCGATTTTTTGACTCTATCTTATAGATTTCGGTTCGCTGATAACGAATCAACCATTGTTAACGCAATTCGACGCGTACTTTTTAAACTACAGCGTTTTGAAAAATGCAGAAATTTAGAAAATTTCAAAAATTCATATTTTTTTCTAAATTTTTTCGAATTTTATATAACTGATAGGTTATATTTATAGATTTCAGCCTGCTGATTTCGGAGAACTAAAAAATTTTGAGCTACGACCACTAGTTTAGAAACTACACCCGTTTTTATGGCCACCAAAAAATGATAGAGAAGGGTCCCCCCTTTGCTTTAAAACTGAAAAATTTTGAAATTTTTTTTCGCGATTTTTTGACTCCATCTTATGGATTTCGGTTCGCTGATAACGAATCAACCATTGTTAACGCGATCCGACGCGTAATTTTTAAACTACAGCGTTTTGAAAAATGCAGAAATTTAGAAAATTTCAGAGAACTAAAAAAATTTGAGCTACGACCGCTAGTTTAGAAGCTACACCCGTTTTTATGGCCACCAAAAAATGATAGAGAAGGGTCCCCCCTTTGCTTTAAAACTGAAAAATTTTGAAATTTTTTTTTGGCGATTTTTTGACTCCATCTTATGGATTTCGGTTCGATGATAACGAATCAACCATTGTTAACGCAATCCGACGCGTACTTTTTAAACTACAGCGTTTTGAAAAATGCAGAAATTTAGAAAATTTCAAAAATTTCAAAAATTCATATTTTTTTCTAAATTTTTTCGAATTTTATATAACTGATAGGTTATATTTATAGATTTCAGCATGCTGATTTCGGAAAACTAAAAAAATTTGAGCTACGAATGCTAGTTTAGAAGCTACACCCGTTTTTATGGCCACCAAAAAATGATTGAGAAGGGTCCCCCCTTTGCTTTAAAACTGAAAAATTTTGAATTTTTTTTTTGCGATTTTTTGACTCCATCTTATGGATTTTAGTTCGCTGATAACGAATCAACCATTGTTAACGCGATCCGACGCGTACTTTTTAAACTACAGCGTTTTGAAAAATGCAGAAATTTAGAAAATTTCAAAAATTCATATTTTTTTCTAAATTTTTTCGAATTTTATATAACTGATAGGTGATATTTATAGATTTCAGCCTGCTGATTTCGGAGAACTAAAAAATTTTGAACTACGACCACTAGTTTAGAAACTACACCCGTTTTTATGGCCACCAAAAAATGATAGAGAAGGGTCCCCCTTTGCTTTAAAACTGAAAAATTTTGAAATTTTTTTTCGCGTTTTTTTGACTCCATCTTATGGATTTCGGTTCGTTGATAACGAATCAACCATTGTTAACGCGATCCGACGCGTACTTTTTAAACTACAGCGTTTTGAAAAATGCAGAAATTTAGAAAATTTCAAAAATTCATATTTTTTTCTAAATTTTTTCGAATTTTATATAACTGATAGGTTATATTTATAGATTTCAGCCTGCTGATTTCGGAGAACTAAAAAAATTTGAGCTACGACCGCTAGCTTAGAAGCTACACCCGTTTTTATGGCCACCAAAAAATGATAGAGAAGGGTCCCCCCTTTGCTTTAAAACTGAAAAATTTTGAAATTTTTTTTCGCGATTTTTTGACTTCATCTTATGGATTTCGGTTCGCTGATAACGAATCAACCATTTTTAACACGATCCGACGCGTACTTTTTAAACTACAGCGTTTTGAAAAATGCAGAAATTTAGAAAATTTCAAAAATTCATATTTTTTTCTAAGTTTTTTCGATTTTTATATAATTGATAGGTTATATTTATAGATTTCAGCCTGCTGATTTCGGAGAACTAAAAAATTTTTAGCTACGACCACTAGTTTAGAAACTACACCCGTTTTTATGGCCACCAAAAAATGATAGAGAAGGGTCCCCCCTTTGCTTTAAAACTGAAAAATTTTGAAATTTTTTTTTGCGATTTTTTGACTCCATCTTATGGATTTCCGTTCGCTGATAACGAATCAACCATTGTTAACGCGATCCGACGCGTACTTTTTAAACTACAGCGTTTTGAAAAATGCAGAAATTTAGAAAATTTCAAAAATTCATATTTTTTTCTAAATTTTTTCGAATTTTATATAACTGATAGGTTATATTTATAGATTTCAGCCTGCTGATTTCGGAGAACTAAAAAATTTTTAGCTACGACCACTAGTTTAGAAACTACACCCGTTTTTATGGCCACCAAAAAATGATAGAGAAGGGTCCCCCTTTGCTTTAAAACTGAAAAATTTTGAAATTTTTTTTCGCGATTTTTTGACTCCATCTTATGGATTTCGGTTCGCTGATAACGAATCAACCATTGTTAACGCAATCCGACGCGTACTTTTTAAACTACAGCGTTTTGAAAAATGCAGAAATTTAGAAAATTTCAAAAATTCATATTTTTTTCTAAGTTTTTTCGATTTTTATATAACTGATAGGTTATATTTATAGATTTCAGCCTGCTGATTTCGGAGAACTAAAAAATTTTTAGCTACGACCACTAGTTTAGAAACTACACCCGTTTTTATGGCCACCAAAAAATGATAGAGAAGGGTCCCCCTTTGCTTTAAAACTGAAAAATCTTGAAATTTTTTTTCGCGATTTTTTGACTTCATCTTATGGATTTCGGTTCGCTGATAACGAATCAACCATTGTTAACACGATCCGACGCGTACTTTTTAAACTACAGCGTTTTGAAAAATGCAGAAATTTAGAAAATTTCAAAAATTCATATTTTTTTCTAAGTTTTTTCGATTTTTATATAACTGATAGGTTATATTTATAGATTTCAGCCTGCTGATTTCGGAGAACTAAAAAATTTTTAGCTACGACCACTAGTTTAGAAGCTACTGTCGTTTTTATGGCCACCAAAAAATGATAGAGAAGGGTCCCCCCTTTGCTTTAAAACTGAAAAATCTTGAAATTTTTTTTCGCGATTTTTTGTCTTCATCTTATGGATTTCGGTTCGCTGATAACGAATCAACCATTGTTAACGCGATCCGACGCGTACTTTTTAAACTACAGCGTTTTGAAAAATGCAGAAATTTAGAAAATTTCAAAAATTCATATTTTTTTCTAAGTTTTTTCGATTTTTATATAACTGATAGGTTATATTTATAGATTTCAGCCTGCTGATTTCGGAAAACTAAAAAAATTTGAGCTACGACCACTAGTTTAGAAACTACACCCGTTTTTATGGCCACCAAAAAATGACAGAGAAGGGTCCCCCCTTTGCTTTAAAACTGAAAAATGTTGAAATTTTTTTTCGCGTTTTTTTGACTCCATCTTATGGATTTCGGTTCGTTGATAACGAATCAACCATTGTTAACGCGATCCGACGTGTACTTTTTAAACTACAGCGTTTTGAAAAATGCAGAAATTTAGAAAATTTCAAAAATTCATATTTTTTTCTAAGTTTTTTCGATTTTTATATAACTGATAGGTTATATTTATAGATTTCAGCCTGCTGATTTCGGAAAACTAAAAAAATTTGAGCTACGACCGCTAGTTTAGAAGCTACACCCGTTTTTATGGCCACCAAAAAATGATAGAGAAGGGTCCCCCCTTTGCTTTAAAACTGAAAAATTTTGAAATTTTTTTTCGCGATTTTTTGACTCCATCTTATGGATTTCGGTTCGCTGATAACGAATCAACCATTGTTAACGCAATCCGACGCGTACTTTTTAAACTACAGCGTTTTGAAAAATGCAGAAATTTAGAAAATTTCAAAAATCCATATTTTTTTCCAAATTTTTTCGAATTTTATATAACTGATAGGTGATATTTATAGATTTCAGCCTGCTGATTTCGGAGAACTAAAAAATTTTGAGCTACGACCACTAGTTTAGAAACTACACCCGTTTTTATGGCCACCAAAAAATGATAGAGAAGGGTCCCCCTTTGCTTTAAAACTGAAAAATTTTGAAATTTTTTTTCGCGATTTTTCGACTCTATCTTGTAGATTTCGGTTCGATGATAACGAATCAAGCATTGTTAACGCGATCCGACGCGTACTTTTTAAACTACAGCGTTTTGAAAAATGCAGAAATTCAGAAAATTTCAAAAATTTCAAAAATTCATATTTTTTTCTAAATTTTTTCGAATTTTATATAACTGATAGGTTATATTTATAGATTTCAGCCTGCTGATTTCGGAGAACTAAAAAAATTTGAGCTACGACCGCTAGTTTAGAAGCTACACCCGTTTTTATGGCCACCAAAAAATGATAGAGAAGGGTCCCCCCTTTGCTTTAAAACTAAAAAATTTTGAAATTTTTTTTGGCGATTTTTTGACTCCATCTTATGGATTTCGGTTCGCTGATAACGAATCAACCATTGTTAACGCAATCCGACGCGTACTTTTTAAACTACAGCGTTTTGAAAAATGCAGAAATTTAGAAAATTTCAAAAATTCATATTTTTTTCTAAATTTTTTCGAATTTTATATAACTGATAGGTTATATTTATAGATTTCAGCCTGCTGATTTCGGAGAACTAAAAAAATTTGAGCTACGACCGCTAGTTTAGAAGCTACACCCGTTTTTATGGCCACCAAAAAATGATAGGAAGGGTCCCCCCTTTGCTTTAAAACTGAAAAATTTTGAAATTTTTTTTCGCGATTTTTTGACTCCATCTTATGGATTTCGGTTCGCTGATAACGAATCAACCATTGTTAACGCAATCCGACGCGTACTTTTTAAACTACAGCGTTTTAAAAAATGCAGAAATCTAGAAAATTTCAAAAATTCATATTTTTTTCTAAATTTTTTCGAATTTTATATAACTGATAAGTGATATTTATAGATTTCAGCCTGCTGATTTCGGAGAACTAAAAAATTTTGAGCTAAGACCACTAGTTTAGAAACTACACCCGTTTTTATGGCCACCAAAAAATGATAGAGAAGGGTCCCCCCTTTGCTTTAAAACTGAATAATTTTGAAATTTTTCTTTCGCGATTTTTTGACTCTATCTTATAGATTTCGGTTCGCTGATAACGAATCAAGCATTGTTAACGCGATCCGAAGCGTACTTTTTAAACTACAGCGTTTTAAAAAATGCAGAAATTTAGAAAATTTCAAAAATTCATATTTTTTTTTAAATTTTTTCGAATTTTATATAACTGATAAGTGATATTTATAGATTTCAGCCGGCTGATTTCGGAGAACTAAAAAATTTTGAGCTAAGACCACTAGTTTAGAAACTACACCCGTTTTTATGGCCACCAAAAAATGATAGAGAAGGGTCCCCCCTTTGCTTTAAAACTAAAAAATTTTGAAATTTTTTTTCGCGATTTTTTGACTCCATCTTATGGATTTCGGTTCGCTGATAACGAATCAACCATTGTTAACGCAATCCGACGCCTTATTTTTAAACTACAGCGTTTTGAAAAATGCAGAAATTTAGAAAATTTCAAAAATTCATATTTTTTTCTAAATTTTTTCGAATTTTATATAACTGATAGGTTATATTTATAGATTTCAGCCTGCTGATTTCGGAGAACTAAAAAAAATTGAGCTACGACCGCTAGTTTAGAAGCTACACCCGTTTTTATGGCCACCAAAAAATGATAGAGAAGGGTCCCCCCTTTGCTTTAAAACTAAAAAATTTTGAAATTTTTTTTTGGCGATTTTTTGACTCCATCTTATGGATTTCGGTTCGATGATAACGAATCAACCATTGTTAACGCAATCCGACGCGTACTTTTTAAACTACAGCGTTTTGAAAAATGCAGAAATTTAGAAAATTTCAAAAATTCATATTTTTTTCTAAATTTTTTCGAATTTTATATAACTGATAGGTTATATTTATAGATTTCAGCCTGCTGATTTCGGAGAACTAAAAAAATTTGAGCTACGACCGCTAGTTTAGAAGCTACACCCGTTTTTATGGCCACCAAAAAATGATAGAGAAGGGTCCCCCCTTTGCTTTAAAACTAAAAAATTTTGAAATTTTTTTTTGGCGATTTTTTGACTCCATCTTATGGATTTCGGTTCGATGATAACGAATCAACCATTGTTAACGCAATCCGACGCGTACTTTTTAAACTACAGCGTTTTAAAAAATGCAGAAATTTAGAAAATTTCAAAAATTCATATTTTTTTCTAAATTTTTTCGAATTTTATATAACTGATAGGTTATATTTATAGATTTCAGCCTGCTGATTTCGGAGAACTAAAAAAATTTGAGCTACGACCGCTAGCTTAGAAGCTACACCCGTTTTTATGGCCACCAAAAAATGATAGAGAAGGGTCCCCCCTTTGCTTTAAAACTGAAAAATTTTGAAATTTTTTTTCGCGATTTTTTGACTCCATCTTATGGATTTCGGTTCGCTGATAACGAATCAACCATTGTTAACGCGATCCGACGCGTACTTTTTAAACTACAGCGTTTTAAAAAATGCAGAAATTTAGAAAATTTCAAAAATTCATATTTTTTTCTAAATTTTTTCGAATTTTATATAACTGATAGGTGATATTTATAGATTTCAGCCTGCTGATTTCGGAGAACTAAAAAATTTTGAGCTACGACCACTAGTTTAGAAACTACACCCGTTTTTATGGCCACCAAAAAATGATAGAGAAGGGTCCCCCCTTTGCTTTAAAACTAAAAAATTTTGAAATTTTTCTTTCGCGATTTTTTGACTCTATCTTATAGATATCGGTTCGCTGATAACGAATCAACCATTGTTAACGCAATCCGACGCGTACTTTTTAAACTACAGCGTTTTGAAAAATGCAGAAATTTAGAAAATTTCAAAAATTCATATTTTTTTTTAAGTTTTTTCGAATTTTATATAACTGATAGGTTATATTTATAGATTTCAGCCTGCTGATTTCGGAGAACTAAAAAATTTTGACCGCTAGTTTAGAAGCTACACCTTTTTTTATGGCCACCAAAAAATGATAGAGAAGGGTCCCCCCTTTGCTTTAAAACTGAAAAATTTTGAAATTTTTTTTCGCGTTTTTTTGACTTTATCTTATAGATTTCGGTTCGCTGATAACGAATCAACCATTGTTAACGCAATCCGACGCGTACTTTTTAAACTACAGCGTTTTGAAAAATGCAGAAATTTAGAAAATTTCAAAAATTCATACTTTTTTCTAAATTTTTTCGAATTTTATATAACTGATAGGTTATATTTATAGATTTCAGCCTGCTGATTTCGGAGAACTAAAAAAATTTGAGCTACGACCGCTAGTTTAGAAGCTACACCCGTTTTTATGGCCACCAAAAAATGATAGAGAAGGGCCGGGCCCCCCTTTGCTTTAAAACTGAAAAATTTTGAAAAATTTTTTCGCGATTTTTTGACTCCATCTTATGGATTTCGGTTCGCTGATAACGAATCAACCATTGTTAACGCAATCTGACGCGTACTTTTTAAACTACAGCGTTTTGAAAAATGCAGAAATTTAGAAAATTTCAAAAATTCATACTTTTTTCTAAATTTTTTCGAATTTTATATAACTGATAGGTTATATTTATAGATTTCAGCCTGCTGATTTCGGAGAACTAAAAAAATTTGAGCTACGACCGCTAGTTTAGAAGCTACACCCGTTTTTATGGCCACCAAAAAATGATAGAGAAGGGTCTTTAAAACTGAAAAATTTTGAAATTTTTCTTCGCAATTTTTTGACTCCATCTTATGGATTTCGGTTCGCTGATAACGAATCAACCATTGTTAACGCGATCCGACGCGTACTTTTTAAACTACAGCGTTTTGAAAAATGCAGAAATTTAGAAAATTTCAAAAATTCATATTTTTTTTTAAATTTTTTCGAATTTTATATAACTGATAGGTGATATTTATAGATTTCTGACTGCTGATTTCGGAGAACTAAAAAATTTTGAGCTACGACCACTAGTTTAGAAACTACACCCGTTTTTATGGCCACCAAAAAATGACAGAGAAGGGTCCCCCCTTTGCTTTAAAACTGAAAAATTTTGAAATTTTTTTTCGCGTTTTTTTGACTTTATCTTATAGATTTCGGTTCGCTGATAACGAATCAACCATTGTTAACGCAATCCGACGCGTACTTTTTAAACTACAGCGTTTTGAAAAATGCAGAAATTTAGAAAATTTCAAAAATTCATACTTTTTTCTAAATTTTTTCGAATTTTATATAACTGATAGGTTATATTTATAGATTTCAGCCTGCTGATTTCAGAGAACTAAAAAAATTTGAGCTACGACAGCTAGTTTAGAAGCTACACCCGTTTTTATGGCCACCAAAAAATGATAGAGAAGGGTCCCCCCTTTGCTTTAAAACTGAAAAATTTTGAAATTTTTTTTCGCGTTTTTTTGACTCCATCTTATGGATTTCGGTTCGTTGATAACGAATCAACCAACCATTGTTAACGCGATCCGAAGCGTACTTTTTAAACTACAGCGTTTTGAAAAATGCAGAAATTTAGAAAATTTCAAAAATTCATATTTTTTCTAAGTTTTTTCGATTTTTATATAACTGATAGGTTATATTTATAGATTTCAGCCTGCTGATTTCGGAAAACTAAAAAAATTTGAGCTACGACCGCTAGTTTAGAAGCTACACCTGTTTTTATGGCCACCAAAAAATGATAGAGAAGGGTCCCCCCTTTGCTTTAAAACTGAAAAATTTTGAAATTTTTTTTTGCGATTTTTTGACTCCATCTTATGGATTTTAGTTCGCTGATAACGAATCAACCATTGTTAACGCGATCCGACGCGTACTTTTTAAACTACAGCGTTTTGAAAAATGCAGAAATTTAGAAAATTTTAAAAATTCATATTTTTTTCTAAATTTTTTCGAATTTTATATAACTGATAGGTTATATTTATAGATTTCAGCCTGCTGATTTCGGAGAACTAAAAAAATTTGAGCTACGACCGCTAGTTTAGAAGCTACACCCGTTTTTATGGCCACCAAAAAATTATAGAGAAGGGTCCCCCCTTTGCTTTAAAACTGAAAAATTTTGAAATTTTTTTTTCGCGATTTTTTGACTCTATCTTATAGATTTCGGTTCGCTGATAACGAATCAAGCATTGTTAACGCGATCCGAAGCTTACTTTTTAAACTACAGCGTTTTGAAAAATGCAGAAATTTAGAAAATTTCAAAAATCCATATTTTTTTCTAAATTTTTTCGAATTTTATATAACTGATAGGTGATATTTATAGATTTCAGCCTGCTGATTTCGGAGATCTAAAAAATTTTGAGCTACGACCACTAGTTTAGAAGCTACACACGTTTTTATGGCCACCAAAAAATGATAGAGAAGGGTCCCCCCTTTGCTTTAAAACTGAAAAATTAAAAAAAATTTTTTCGCGATTTTTTGACTCTATCTTATAGATTTCGGTTCGCTGATAACGAATCAAGCATTGTTAACGCGATCCGAAGCGTACTTTTTAAACTACAGCGTTTTGAAAAATGCAGAAATTTAGAAAATTTCAAAAATTCATATTTTTTTCTAAATTTTTTCGAATTTTATATAACTGATAGGTTATATTTATAGATTTCAGCCTGCTGATTTCGGAAAACTAAAAAAATTTGAGCTACGACCGCTAGTTTAGAAGCTACACCCGTTTTTATGGCCACCAAAAAATGATAGAGAAGGGTCTTTAAAACTGAAAAATTTTGAAATTTTTCTTCGCAATTTTTTGACTCCATCTTATGGATTTCGGTTCGCTGATAACGAATCAACCATTGTTAACGCGATCCGACGCGTACTTTTTAAACTACAGCGTTTTGAAAAATGCAGAAATTTAGAAAATTTCAAAAATTCATATTTTTTTCTAAATTTTTTCGAATTTTATATAACTGATAGGTTATATTTATAGATTTCAGCATGCTGATTTCGGAAAACTAAAAAAATTTGAGCTACGACCGTTAGTTTAGAAGCTACACCCGTTTTTATGGCCACCAAAAAATGATAGAGAAGGGTCCCCCCTTTGCTTTAAAACTGAAAAATTTTGAAATTTTTTTTCGCGTTTTTTTGACTCCATCTTATGGATTTCGGTTCGCTGATAACGAATCAACCATTGTTAACGCGATCCGACGCGTACTTTTTAAACTACAGCGTTTTGAAAAATGCAGAAATTTAGAATATTTCAAAAATTCATATTTTTTTCTAAATTTTTTCGAATTTTATATAACTGATAGGTTATATTTATAGATTTCAGCCTGCTGATTTCGGAAAACTAAAAAAATTTGAGCTACGACCGCTAGTTTAGAAGCTACACCCGTTTTTATGGCCACCAAAAAATGATAGAGAAGGGTCCCCCCTTTGCTTTAAAACTGAAAAATTTTGAAATTTTTTTTCGCGATTTTTTAACTCCATCTTATGGATTTCGGTTCGCTGATAACGAATCAACCATTGTTAACGCGATCCGACGCGTACTTTTTAAACTACAGCGTTTTGAAAAATGCAGAAATTTAGAATATTTCAAAAATTCATATTTTTTTCTAAATTTTTTCGAATTTTATATAACTGATAGGTTATATTTATAGATTTCAGCCTGCTGATTTCGGAAAACTAAAAAAATTTGAGCTACGACCGCTAGTTTAGAAGCTACACCCGTTTTTATGGCCACCAAGAAATGATAGAGAAGGGTCCCCCCTTTGCTTTAAAACTGAAAAATTTTGAAATTTTTCTTTGCGATTTTTTTACTCCATCTTATGGATTTAGGTTCGCTGATAACGAATCAACCATTGTTAACGCGATCCGACGCGTACTTTTTAAACTACAGCGTTTTGAAAAATGCAGAAATTTAGAAAATTTCAAAAATTCATATTTTTTTCTAAATTTTTTCGAATTTTTTATAACTGATAGGTTATATTTATAGATTTCAGCCTGCTGATTTCGGAGAACTAAAAAAATTTGAGCTACGACCGCTAGTTTAGAAGCTACACCCGTTTTTATGGCCACCAAAAAATGATAGAGAAGGGTCCCCCCTTTGCTTTAAAACTGAAAAATTTTGAAATTTTTTTTCGCGATTTTTTGACTCCATCTTATGGATTTCGGTTCGCTGATAACGAATCAACCATTGTTAACGCAATCTGACGCGTACTTTTTAAACTACAGCGTTTTGAAAAATGCAGAAATTTAGAAAATTTCAAAAATTCATACTTTTTTCTAAATTTTTTCGAATTTTATATAACTGATAGGTTATATTTATAGATTTCAGCCTGCTGATTTCGGAGAACTAAAAAAATTTGAGCTACGACCGCTAGTTTAGAAGCTACACCCGTTTTTATGGCCACCAAAAAATGATAGAGAAGGGTCTTTAAAACTGAAAAATTTTGAAATTTTTCTTCGCAATTTTTTGACTCCATCTTATGGATTTCGGTTCGCTGATAACGAATCAACCATTGTTAACGCGATCCGACGCGTACTTTTTAAACTACAGCGTTTTGAAAAATGCAGAAATTTAGAAAATTTCAAAAATTCATATTTTTTTTTAAATTTTTTCGAATTTTATATAACTGATAGGTGATATTTATAGATTTCTGACTGCTGATTTCGGAGAACTAAAAAATTTTGAGCTACGACCACTAGTTTAGAAACTACACCCGTTTTTATGGCCACCAAAAAATGACAGAGAAGGGTCCCCCCTTTGCTTTAAAACTGAAAAATTTTGAAATTTTTTTTCGCGTTTTTTTGACTTTATCTTATAGATTTCGGTTCGCTGATAACGAATCAACCATTGTTAACGCAATCCGACGCGTACTTTTTAAACTACAGCGTTTTGAAAAATGCAGAAATTTAGAAAATTTCAAAAATTCATACTTTTTTCTAAATTTTTTCGAATTTTATATAACTGATAGGTTATATTTATAGATTTCAGCCTGCTGATTTCAGAGAACTAAAAAAATTTGAGCTACGACAGCTAGTTTAGAAGCTACACCCGTTTTTATGGCCACCAAAAAATGATAGAGAAGGGTCCCCCCTTTGCTTTAAAACTGAAAAATTTTGAAATTTTTTTTCGCGTTTTTTTGACTCCATCTTATGGATTTCGGTTCGTTGATAACGAATCAACCAACCATTGTTAACGCGATCCGAAGCGTACTTTTTAAACTACAGCGTTTTGAAAAATGCAGAAATTTAGAAAATTTCAAAAATTCATATTTTTTCTAAGTTTTTTCGATTTTTATATAACTGATAGGTTATATTTATAGATTTCAGCCTGCTGATTTCGGAAAACTAAAAAAATTTGAGCTACGACCGCTAGTTTAGAAGCTACACCTGTTTTTATGGCCACCAAAAAATGATAGAGAAGGGTCCCCCCTTTGCTTTAAAACTGAAAAATTTTGAAATTTTTTTTTGCGATTTTTTGACTCCATCTTATGGATTTTAGTTCGCTGATAACGAATCAACCATTGTTAACGCGATCCGACGCGTACTTTTTAAACTACAGCGTTTTGAAAAATGCAGAAATTTAGAAAATTTTAAAAATTCATATTTTTTTCTAAATTTTTTCGAATTTTATATAACTGATAGGTTATATTTATAGATTTCAGCCTGCTGATTTCGGAGAACTAAAAAAATTTGAGCTACGACCGCTAGTTTAGAAGCTACACCCGTTTTTATGGCCACCAAAAAATTATAGAGAAGGGTCCCCCCTTTGCTTTAAAACTGAAAAATTTTGAAATTTTTTTTTCGCGATTTTTTGACTCTATCTTATAGATTTCGGTTCGCTGATAACGAATCAAGCATTGTTAACGCGATCCGAAGCTTACTTTTTAAACTACAGCGTTTTGAAAAATGCAGAAATTTAGAAAATTTCAAAAATCCATATTTTTTTCTAAATTTTTTCGAATTTTATATAACTGATAGGTGATATTTATAGATTTCAGCCTGCTGATTTCGGAGATCTAAAAAATTTTGAGCTACGACCACTAGTTTAGAAGCTACACACGTTTTTATGGCCACCAAAAAATGATAGAGAAGGGTCCCCCCTTTGCTTTAAAACTGAAAAATTAAAAAAAATTTTTTCGCGATTTTTTGACTCTATCTTATAGATTTCGGTTCGCTGATAACGAATCAAGCATTGTTAACGCGATCCGAAGCGTACTTTTTAAACTACAGCGTTTTGAAAAATGCAGAAATTTAGAAAATTTCAAAAATTCATATTTTTTTCTAAATTTTTTCGAATTTTATATAACTGATAGGTTATATTTATAGATTTCAGCCTGCTGATTTCGGAAAACTAAAAAAATTTGAGCTACGACCGCTAGTTTAGAAGCTACACCCGTTTTTATGGCCACCAAAAAATGATAGAGAAGGGTCTTTAAAACTGAAAAATTTTGAAATTTTTCTTCGCAATTTTTTGACTCCATCTTATGGATTTCGGTTCGCTGATAACGAATCAACCATTGTTAACGCGATCCGACGCGTACTTTTTAAACTACAGCGTTTTGAAAAATGCAGAAATTTAGAAAATTTCAAAAATTCATATTTTTTTCTAAATTTTTTCGAATTTTATATAACTGATAGGTTATATTTATAGATTTCAGCATGCTGATTTCGGAAAACTAAAAAAATTTGAGCTACGACCGTTAGTTTAGAAGCTACACCCGTTTTTATGGCCACCAAAAAATGATAGAGAAGGGTCCCCCCTTTGCTTTAAAACTGAAAAATTTTGAAATTTTTTTTCGCGTTTTTTTGACTCCATCTTATGGATTTCGGTTCGCTGATAACGAATCAACCATTGTTAACGCGATCCGACGCGTACTTTTTAAACTACAGCGTTTTGAAAAATGCAGAAATTTAGAATATTTCAAAAATTCATATTTTTTTCTAAATTTTTTCGAATTTTATATAACTGATAGGTTATATTTATAGATTTCAGCCTGCTGATTTCGGAAAACTAAAAAAATTTGAGCTACGACCGCTAGTTTAGAAGCTACACCCGTTTTTATGGCCACCAAAAAATGATAGAGAAGGGTCCCCCCTTTGCTTTAAAACTGAAAAATTTTGAAATTTTTTTTCGCGATTTTTTAACTCCATCTTATGGATTTCGGTTCGCTGATAACGAATCAACCATTGTTAACGCGATCCGACGCGTACTTTTTAAACTACAGCGTTTTGAAAAATGCAGAAATTTAGAATATTTCAAAAATTCATATTTTTTTCTAAATTTTTTCGAATTTTATATAACTGATAGGTTATATTTATAGATTTCAGCCTGCTGATTTCGGAAAACTAAAAAAATTTGAGCTACGACCGCTAGTTTAGAAGCTACACCCGTTTTTATGGCCACCAAGAAATGATAGAGAAGGGTCCCCCCTTTGCTTTAAAACTGAAAAATTTTGAAATTTTTCTTTGCGATTTTTTTACTCCATCTTATGGATTTAGGTTCGCTGATAACGAATCAACCATTGTTAACGCGATCCGACGCGTACTTTTTAAACTACAGCGTTTTGAAAAATGCAGAAATTTAGAAAATTTCAAAAATTCATATTTTTTTCTAAATTTTTTCGAATTTTTTATAACTGATAGGTTATATTTATAGATTTCAGCCTGCTGATTTCGGAGAACTAAAAAAATTTGAGCTACGACCGCTAGTTTAGAAGCTACACCCGTTTTTATGGCCACCAAAAAATGATAGAGAAGGGTCCCCCCTTTGCTTTAAAACTGAAAAATTTTGAAATTTTTTTTCGCGATTTTTTGACTCCATCTTATAGATTTCGGTTCTCTGATAACGAATCAACCATTGTTAACGCAATCCGACGCGTACTTTTTAAACTACAGCGTTTTGAAAAATGCAGAAATTTCAAAAATCCATATTTTTTTCTAAATTTTTTCGAATTTTATATAACTGATAGGTTATATTTATAGATTTCAGCCTGCTGATTTCGGAGAACTAAAAAAATTTGAGCTACGACCGCTAGTTTAGAAGCTACACCCGTTTTTATGGCCACCAAAAAATGATAGAGAAGGGTCCCCCCTTTGCTTTAAAACTGAAAAATTTTGAAATTTTTTTTCGCGATTTTTTGACTCCATCTTATGGATTTCGGTTCTCTGATAACGAATCAACCATTGTTAACGCAATCCGACGCGAGAAGGGTCCTTACCTTTGCTTTAAAACTGAAAAATTTTGAAATTTTTTTTCGCGTTTTTTTGACTCCATCCTATGGATTTCGGTTCGTTGATAACGAATCAACCATTGTTAACGCGATCCGACGCGTACTTTTTAAACTACAGCGTTTTGAAAAATGCAGAAATTTAGAAAATTTCAAAAATTCATATTTTTTTCTAAATTTTTTCGAATTTTATATAACTGATAGGTTATATTTATAGATTTCAGCCTGCTGATTTCGGAGAACTAAAAAAATTTGAGCTACGACCGCTAGTTTAGAAGCTACACCCGTTTTTATGGCCACCAAAAAATGATAGAGAAGGGTCCCCCCTTTGCTTTAAAACTGAAAAATTTTGAAATTTTTTTTCGCGTTTTTTTGACTCCATCCTATGGATTTCGGTTCGTTGATAACGAATCAACCATTGTTAACGCGATCCGACGCGTACTTTTTAAACTACAGCGTTTTGAAAAATGCAGAAATTTAGAAAATTTCAAAAATTTCAAAAATTCATATTTTTTTCTAAGTTTTTTCGATTTTTATATAACTGATAGGTTATATTTATAGATTTCAGCCTGCTGATTTCGGAGAACTAAAAAATTTTTAGCTACGACCACTAGTTTAGAAGCTACTGTCGTTTTTATGGCCACCAAAAAATGATAGAGAAGGGTCCCCCCTTTGCTTTAAAACTAAAAATTTTGAAATTTTTTTTCGCGTTTTTTTGACTTTATCTTATAGATTTCGGTTCGCTGATAACGAATCAACCATTGTTAACGCGATATGACGCGTACTTTTTAAACTACAGCGTTTTGAAAAATGCAGAAATTTAGAAAATTTCAAAAATTCATATTTTTTTCTAAATTTTTTCGAATTTTATATAACTGATAGGTTATATTTATAGATTTCAGCCTGCTGATTTCGGAGAACTAAAAAAATTTGAGCTACGACCGCTAGTTTAGAAGCTACACCCGTTTTTATGGCCACCAAAAAATAATAGAGAAGGGTCCCCCCTTTGCTTTAAAACTGAAAAATTTTGAAATTTTTTTTTGCGATTTTTTGACTCCATCTTATGGATTTCTGTTCGCTGATAACGAATCAACCATTGTTAACGCGATCCGACGCGTACTTTTTAAACTACAGCGTTTTGAAAAATGCAGAAATTTAGAAAATTTCAAAAATTCATATTTTTTTCTAAATTTTTTCGAATTTTATATAACTGATAGGTTATATTTATAGATTTCAGCCTGCTGATTTCGGAGAACTAAAAAAATTTGAGCTACGACCGCTAGTTTAGAAGCTACACCCGTTTTTATGGCCACCAAAAAATGATAGAGAAGGGTCCCCCCTTTGCTTTAAAACTAAAAAATTTTGAAATTTTTTTTCGCGATTTTTTGACTCCATCTTATGGATTTCGGTTCGCTGATAACGAATCAACCATTGTTAACGCGATCCGACGCGTACTTTTTAAACTACAGCGTTTTGAAAAATGCAGAAATTTAGAAAATTTCAAAAATTCATATTTTTTTCTAAATTTTTTCGAATTTTTTATAACTGATAGGTTATATTTATAGATTTCAGCCTGCTGATTTCGGAGAACTAAAAAAATTTGAGCTACGACCGCTAGTTTAGAAGCTACACCCGTTTTTATGGCCACCAAAAAATGATAGAGAAGGGTCCCCCCTTTGCTTTAAAACTGAAAAATTTTGAAATTTTTTTTCGCGATTTTTTGACTCCATCTTATGGATTTCGGTTCTCTGATAACGAATCAATCATTTTTAACGCAATCCGACGCGTACTTTTTAAACTACAGCGTTTTGAAAAATGCAGAAATTTAGAAAATTTCAAAAATTCATATTTTTTTCTAAATTTTTTCGAATTTTATATAACTGATAGGTTATATTTATAGATTTCAGCCTGCTGATTTCGGAGAACTAAAAAATTTTGAGCTACGACCACTAGTTTAGAAACTACACCCGTTTTTATGGCCACCAAAAAATGATAGAGAAGGGTCCCCCCTTTGCTTTAAAACTGAAAAATTTTGAAATTTTTTTTCGCGATTTTTTGATTCCATCTTATAGATTTCGGTTCGATGATAACGAATCAAGCATTGTTAACGCGATCCGACGCGTACTTTTTAAACTACAGCGTTTTGAAAATTGCAGAAATTTAGAAAATTTCAAAAATTCATATTTTTTTCTAAATTTTTTCGAATTTTATATAACTGATAGGTTATATTTATAGATTTCAGCCTGCTGATTTCGGAGAACTAAAAAATTTTTAGCTACGACCACTAGTTTAGAAGCTACTGTCGTTTTTATGGCCACCAAAAAATGATAGAGACTCTGCTTTAAAACTGAAAAATTTTGAAATTTTTTTTCGCGATTTTTCGACTGTATCTTATAGATTTCAGTTCGCTGATAACGAATCAAGCATTGTTAACGCGATCCGAAGCGTACTTCTTAAACTACAGCGTTTTGAAAAATGCAGAAATTTAGAAAATTTCAAAAATTCATATTTTATTCTAAATTTTTTCGAATTTTATATAACTGATAGGTTATATTTATAGATTTCAGCCTGCTGATTTCGGAGAACTAAAAAATTTTTAGCTACGACCACTAGTTTAGAAGCTACTGTCGTTTTTATGGCCACCAAAAAATGATAGAGAAGGGTCCCCACTTTGCTTTAAAACTGAAAAATTTTGAAATTTTTTTTTGCGATTTTTTGACTCCATCTTATGGATTTTAGTTCGCTGATAACGAATCAACCATTGTTAACGCAATCCGACGCGTACTTTTTAAACTACAGCGTTTTGAAAAATGCAGAAATTTAGAAAATTTCAAAAATTCATACTTTTTTCTAAATTTTTTCGAATTTTATATAACTGATAGGTTATATTTATAGATTTCAGCCTGCTGATTTCGGAGAACTAAAAAAATTTGAGCTACGACCGCTAGTTTAGAAGCTACACCCGTTTTTATGGCCACCAAAAAATGATAGAGAAGGGTCCCCCCTTTGCTTTAAAACTGAAAAATTTTGAAATTTTTCTTCGCAATTTTTTGACTCCATCTTATGGATTTCGGTTCGCTGATAACGAATCAACCATTGTTAACGCGATCCGACGCGTACTTTTTAAACTACAGCGTTTTGAAAAATGCAGAAATTTAGAAAATTTCAAAAATCCATATTTTTTTCTAAATTTTTTCGAATTTTATATAACTGATAGGTGATATTTATAGATTTCAGCCTGCTGATTTCGGAGAACTAAAAAAATTTGAGCTACGACCGCTAGTTTAGAAGCTACACCCGTTTTTATGGCCACCAAAAAATGATAGAGAAGGGTCCCCCCTTTGCTTTAAAACTGAAAAATTTTGAAATTTTTCTTCGCAATTTTTTGACTCCATCTTATGGATTTCGGTTCGCTGATAACGAATCAACCATTGTTAACGCGATCCGACGCGTACTTTTTAAACTACAGCGTTTTGAAAAATGCAGAAATTTAGAAAATTTCAAAAATCCATATTTTTTTCTAAATTTTTTCGAATTTTATATAACTGATAGGTGATATTTATAGATTTCAGCCTGCTGATTTCGGAGAACTAAAAAAATTTGAGCTACGACTGCTAGTTTAGAAGCTACACCCGTTTTTATGGCCACCAAAAAATGATAGAGAAGGGTCCCCCCTTTGCTTTAAAACTGAAAAATTTTGAAATTTTTTTTCGCGATTTTTTGACTCCATCTTATGGATTTCGGTTCGCTGATAACGAATCAAGCATTGTTAACGCAATCCGACGCGTACTTTTTAAACTACAGCGTTTTGAAAAATGCAGAAATTTAGAAAATTTCAAAAATTCATATTTTTTTTTAAATTTTTTCGAATTTTATATAACTGATAGGTGATATTTATAGATTTCTGACTGCTGATTTCGGAGAACTAAAAAATTTTGAGCTACGACCACTAGTTTAGAAACTACACCCGTTTTTATGGCCACCAAAAAATGACAGAGAAGGGTCCCCCCTTTGCTTTAAAACTGAAAAATTTTGAAATTTTTTTTCGCGTTTTTTTGACTCCATCTTATGGATTTCGGTTCGTTGATAACGAATCAACCAACCATTGTTAACGCGATCCGAAGCGTACTTTTTAAACTACAGCGTTTTGAAAAATGCAGAAATTTAGAAAATTTCAAAAATTCATATTTTTTTCTAAATTTTTTCGAATTTTATATAACTAATAGGTTATATTTATAGATTTCAGCCTGCTGATTTCGGAGAACTAAAAAAATTTGAGCTACGACCGCTAGTTTAGAAGCTACACCCGTTTTTATGGCCACCAAAAAATGATAGAGAAGGGTCCCCCCCCTTTGCTTTAAAACTGAAAAATTTTGAAATTTTTTTTCGCGATTTTTTGACTCCATCTTATGGATTTCCGTTCGCTGATAACGAATCAACCATTGTTAACACGATCCGACGCGTACTTTTTAAACTACAGCGTTTTGAAAAATGCAGAAATTTAGAAAATTTCAAAAATTCATATTTTTTTCTAAATTTTTTCGAATTTTATATAACTGATAGGTTATATTTATAGATTTCAGCCTGCTGATTTCGGAGAACTAAAAAAATTTGAGCTACGACCGCTAGTTTAGAAGCTACACCCGTTTTTATGGCCACCAAAAAATGATAGAGAAGGGTCCCCCCTATGCTTTAAAACTGAAAAATTTTGAAATTTTTTTTCGCGATTTTTTGACTCCATCTTATGGATTTCGGTTCGCTGATAACGAATCAACCATTGTTAACGCGATCCGACGCGTACTTTTTAAACTACAGCGTTTTGAAAAATGCAGAAATTTAGAAAATTTCAAAAATCCATATTT
The DNA here is from genome assembly GCA_963971135.1 of Stenus bimaculatus. Classification (NCBI taxonomy): domain Eukaryota; kingdom Metazoa; phylum Arthropoda; class Insecta; order Coleoptera; family Staphylinidae; genus Stenus; species Stenus bimaculatus. The sequence continues at coordinate 62,262,220 of OZ020180.1, read as the reverse complement.
TTTTCTAAATTTTTTCGAATTTTATATAACTGATAGGTGATATTTATAGATTTCTGACTGCTGATTTCGGAGAACTAAAAAATTTTGAGCTACGACCACTAGTTTAGAAACTACACCCGTTTTTATGGCCACCAAAAAATGACAGAGAAGGGTCCCCCCTTTGCTTTAAAACTGAAAAATTTTGAAATTTTTTTTCGCGATTTTTTGACTCCATCTTATGGATTTCGGTTCGCTGATAACGAATCAATCATTGTTAACGCAATCCGACGCGTACTTTTTAAACTACAGCGTTTTGAAAAATGCAGAAATTTAGAAAATTTCAAAAATCCATATTTTTTTCTAAATTTTTTCGAATTTTATATAACTGATAGGTGATATTTATAGATTTCAGCCTGCTGATTTCGGAGAACTAAAAAATTTTTAGCTACGACCACTAGTTTAAAAGCTACTGTCGTTTTTATGGCCACCAAAAAATGATAGAGAAGGGTCCCCCCTTTGCTTTAAAACTGAAAAATTTTGAAATTTTTTTTCGCGTTTTTTTGACTCCATCTTATGGATTTCGGTTCGTTGATAACGAATCAACCAACCATTGTTAACGCGATCCGAAGCGTACTTTTTAAACTACAGCGTTTTGAAAAATGCAGAAATTTAGAAAATTTCAAAAATTCATATTTTTTTCTAAATTTTTTCGAATTTTATATAACTGATAGGTTATATTTATAGATTTCTGACTGCTGATTTCGGAGAACTAAAAAATTTTGAGCTACGACCACTAGTTTAGAAACTACACCCGTTTTTATGGCCACCAAAAAATGACAGAGAAGGGTCCCCCCTTTGCTTTAAAACTGAAAAATTTTGAAATTTTTTTTCGCGTTTTTTTGACTCCATCCTATGGATTTCGGTTCGTTGATAACGAATCAACCATTGTTAACGCGATCCGACGCGTACTTTTTAAACTACAGCGTTTTGAAAAATGCAGAAATTTAGAAAATTTCAAAAATTTCAAAAATTCATATTTTTTTCTAAGTTTTTTCGATTTTTATATAACTGATAGGTTATATTTATAGATTTCAGCCTGCTGATTTCGGAGAACTAAAAAATTTTTAGCTACGACCACTAGTTTAGAAGCTACTGTCGTTTTTATGGCCACCAAAAAATGATAGAGAAGGGTCCCCCCTTTGCTTTAAAACTAAAAATTTTGAAATTTTTTTTCGCGTTTTTTTGACTTTATCTTATAGATTTCGGTTCGCTGATAACGAATCAACCATTGTTAACGCGATATGACGCGTACTTTTTAAACTACAGCGTTTTGAAAAATGCAGAAATTTAGAAAATTTCAAAAATTCATTTTTATTTCTAAATTTTTTCGAATTTTATATAACTGATAGGTTATATTTATAGATTTCAGCCTGCTGATTTCGGAGAACTAAAAAATTTTTAGCTACGACCACTAGTTTAGAAGCTACTGTCGTTTTTATGGCCACCAAAAAATGATAGAGAAGGGTCCCCCCTTTGCTTTAAAACTGAAAAATTTTGAAATTTTTTTTCGCGTTTTTTTGACTTTATCTTATAGATTTCGGTTCGCTGATAACGAATCAACCATTGTTAACGCGATCCGACGCGTACTTTTTAAACTACAGCGTTTTGAAAAATGCAGAAATTTAGAAAATTTCAAAAATTTCAAAAATTCATATTTTTTTCTAAGTTTTTTCGATTTTTATATAACTGATAGGTTATATTTATAGATTTCAGCCTGCTGATTTCGGAGAACTAAAAAAATTTGAGCTACGACCGCTAGTTTAGAAGCTACACCCGTTTTTATGGCCACCAAAAAATGATAGAGAAGGGTCCCCCCTTTGCTTTAAAACTGAAAAATTTTGAAATTTTTTTTCGCGATTTTTTGAATCCATCTTATGGATTTCGGTTCGCTGATAACGAATCAACCATTGTTAACGCGATCCGACGCGTACTTTTTAAACTACAGCGTTTTGAAAAATGCAGAAATTTAGAAAATTTCAAAAATTCATATTTTTTTCTAAATTTTTTCGAATTTTATATAACTGATAGGTTATTTTTATAGATTTCAGCCTGCTGATTTGGGAAAACTAAAAAAATTTGAGCTACGACCGCTAGTTTAGAAGCTACACCCGTTTTTATGGCCACCAAAAAATGATAGAGAAGGGTTTCCCCCCTTTGCTTTAAAACTGAAAAATTTAAAAAAATTTTTTCGCGATTTTTTGACACTATCTTATGGATTTCGGTTCTCTGATAACGAATCAACCATTGTTAACGCAATCCGACGCGTACTTTTTAAACTACAGCGTTTTGAAAAATGCAGAAATTTAGAAAATTTCAAAAATTCATATTTTTTTCTAAATTTTTTCGAATTTTATATAACTGATAGGTTATATTTATAGATTTCAGCCTGCTGATTTCGGAGAACTAAAAAAATTTGAGCTACGACCGCTAGTTTAGAAGCTACACCCGTTTTTATGGCCACCAAAAAATAATAGAGAAGGGTCCCCCCTTTGCTTTAAAACTGAAAAATTTTGAAATTTTTTTTCGCGATTTTTTGACTCCATCTCATGGATTTCGGTTCGCTGATAACGAATCAACCATTGTTAACGCGATCCGACGGGTACTTTTTAAACTACAGCGTTTTGAAAAATGCAGAAATTTAGAAAATTTCAAAAATCCATATTTTTTTCTAAATTTTTTCGAATTTTATATAACTGATAGGTTATATTTATAGATTTCAGCCTGCTGATTTCGGAGAACTAAAAAATTTTGAGCTACGACCACTAGTTTAGAAACTACACCCGTTTTTATGGCCACCAAAAAATGATAGAGAAGGGTCCCCCCTTTGCTTTAAAACTGAAAAATTTTGAAATTTTTCTTTGCGATTTTTTGACTCCATCTTATGGATTTCGGTTCGCTGATAACGAATCAACCATTGTTAACGCGATCCGACGCGTACTTTTTAAACTACAGCGTTTTGAAAAATGCAGAAATTTAGAAAATTTCAAAAATTCATATTTTTTTCTAAATTTTTTCGAATTTTTTATAACTGATAGGTTATATTTATAGATTTCAGCCTGCTGATTTCGGAGAACTAAAAAAATTTGAGCTACGACCGCTAGTTTAGAAGCTACACCCGTTTTTATGGCCACCAAAAAATGATAGAGAAGGGTCCCCCCTTTGCTTTAAAACTGAAAAATTTTGAAATTTTTTTTCGCGATTTTTTGACTCCATCTTATGGATTTCGGTTCTCTGATAACGAATCAATCATTTTTAACGCAATCCGACGCGTACTTTTTAAACTACAGCGTTTTGAAAAATGCAGAAATTTAGAAAATTTCAAAAATTCATATTTTTTTCTAAATTTTTTCGAATTTTATATAACTGATAGGTTATATTTATAGATTTCAGCCTGCTGATTTCGGAGAACTAAAAAATTTTGAGCTACGACCACTAGTTTAGAAACTACACCCGTTTTTATGGCCACCAAAAAATGATAGAGAAGGGTCCCCCCTTTGCTTTAAAACTGAAAAATTTTGAAATTTTTTTTCGCGATTTTTTGATTCCATCTTATAGATTTCGGTTCGATGATAACGAATCAAGCATTGTTAACGCGATCCGACGCGTACTTTTTAAACTACAGCGTTTTGAAAATTGCAGAAATTTAGAAAATTTCAAAAATTCATATTTTTTTCTAAATTTTTTCGAATTTTATATAACTGATAGGTTATATTTATAGATTTCAGCCTGCTGATTTCGGAGAACTAAAAAATTTTTAGCTACGACCACTAGTTTAGAAGCTACTGTCGTTTTTATGGCCACCAAAAAATGATAGAGAAGGGTCTCCCCTTTGCTTTAAAACTGAAAAATTTTGAAATTTTTTTTTGCGATTTTTCAACTCCATCTTATGGATTTCGGATCGCTGATAACGAATCAACCATTGTTAACGCAATCCGACGCGTACTTTTTAAACTACAGCGTTTTGAAAAATGCAGAAATTTAGAAAATTTCAAAAATTCATATTTTTTTCTAAGTTTTTTCGATTTTTATATAACTGATAGGTTATATTTATAGATTTCAGCCTGCTGATTTCGGAGAACTAAAAAATTTTTAGCTACGACCACTAGTTTAGAAGCTACTGTCGTTTTTATGGCCACCAAAAAATGATAGAGACTCTGCTTTAAAACTGAAAAATTTTGAAATTTTTTTTCTCGATTTTTCGACTGTATCTTATAGATTTCAGTTCGCTGATAACGAATCAAGCATTGTTAACGCGATCCGAAGCGTACTTCTTAAACTACAGCGTTTTGAAAAATGCAGAAATTTAGAAAATTTCAAAAATTCATATTTTATTCTAAATTTTTTCGAATTTTATATAACTGATAGGTTATATTTATAGATTTCAGCCTGCTGATTTCGGAGAACTAAAAAATTTTTAGCTACGACCACTAGTTTAGAAGCTACTGTCGTTTTTATGGCCACCAAAAAATGATAGAGAAGGGTCCCCACTTTGCTTTAAAACTGAAAAATTTTGAAATTTTTTTTTGCGATTTTTTGACTCCATCTTATGGATTTTAGTTCGCTGATAACGAATCAACCATTGTTAACGCAATCCGACGCGTACTTTTTAAACTACAGCGTTTTGAAAAATGCAGAAATTTAGAAAATTTCAAAAATTCATACTTTTTTCTAAATTTTTTCGAATTTTATATAACTGATAGGTTATATTTATAGATTTCAGCCTGCTGATTTCGGAGAACTAAAAAAATTTGAGCTACGACCGCTAGTTTAGAAGCTACACCCGTTTTTATGGCCACCAAAAAATGATAGAGAAGGGTCCCCCCTTTGCTTTAAAACTGAAAAATTTTGAAATTTTTCTTCGCAATTTTTTGACTCCATCTTATGGATTTCGGTTCGCTGATAACGAATCAACCATTGTTAACGCGATCCGACGCGTACTTTTTAAACTACAGCGTTTTGAAAAATGCAGAAATTTAGAAAATTTCAAAAATCCATATTTTTTTCTAAATTTTTTCGAATTTTATATAACTGATAGGTGATATTTATAGATTTCAGCCTGCTGATTTCGGAGAACTAAAAAAATTTGAGCTACGACCGCTAGTTTAGAAGCTACACCCGTTTTTATGGCCACCAAAAAATGATAGAGAAGGGTCCCCCCTTTGCTTTAAAACTGAAAAATTTTGAAATTTTTCTTCGCAATTTTTTGACTCCATCTTATGGATTTCGGTTCGCTGATAACGAATCAACCATTGTTAACGCGATCCGACGCGTACTTTTTAAACTACAGCGTTTTGAAAAATGCAGAAATTTAGAAAATTTCAAAAATCCATATTTTTTTCTAAATTTTTTCGAATTTTATATAACTGATAGGTGATATTTATAGATTTCAGCCTGCTGATTTCGGAGAACTAAAAAAATTTGAGCTACGACTGCTAGTTTAGAAGCTACACCCGTTTTTATGGCCACCAAAAAATGATAGAGAAGGGTCCCCCCTTTGCTTTAAAACTGAAAAATTTTGAAATTTTTTTTCGCGATTTTTTGACTCCATCTTATGGATTTCGGTTCGCTGATAACGAATCAAGCATTGTTAACGCAATCCGACGCGTACTTTTTAAACTACAGCGTTTTGAAAAATGCAGAAATTTAGAAAATTTCAAAAATTCATATTTTTTTTTAAATTTTTTCGAATTTTATATAACTGATAGGTGATATTTATAGATTTCTGACTGCTGATTTCGGAGAACTAAAAAATTTTGAGCTACGACCACTAGTTTAGAAACTACACCCGTTTTTATGGCCACCAAAAAATGACAGAGAAGGGTCCCCCCTTTGCTTTAAAACTGAAAAATTTTGAAATTTTTTTTCGCGTTTTTTTGACTCCATCTTATGGATTTCGGTTCGTTGATAACGAATCAACCAACCATTGTTAACGCGATCCGAAGCGTACTTTTTAAACTACAGCGTTTTGAAAAATGCAGAAATTTAGAAAATTTCAAAAATTCATATTTTTTTCTAAATTTTTTCGAATTTTATATAACTAATAGGTTATATTTATAGATTTCAGCCTGCTGATTTCGGAGAACTAAAAAAATTTGAGCTACGACCGCTAGTTTAGAAGCTACACCCGTTTTTATGGCCACCAAAAAATGATAGAGAAGGGTCCCCCCCCTTTGCTTTAAAACTGAAAAATTTTGAAATTTTTTTTCGCGATTTTTTGACTCCATCTTATGGATTTCCGTTCGCTGATAACGAATCAACCATTGTTAACACGATCCGACGCGTACTTTTTAAACTACAGCGTTTTGAAAAATGCAGAAATTTAGAAAATTTCAAAAATTCATATTTTTTTCTAAATTTTTTCGAATTTTATATAACTGATAGGTTATATTTATAGATTTCAGCCTGCTGATTTCGGAGAACTAAAAAAATTTGAGCTACGACCGCTAGTTTAGAAGCTACACCCGTTTTTATGGCCACCAAAAAATGATAGAGAAGGGTCCCCCCTATGCTTTAAAACTGAAAAATTTTGAAATTTTTTTTCGCGATTTTTTGACTCCATCTTATGGATTTCGGTTCGCTGATAACGAATCAACCATTGTTAACGCGATCCGACGCGTACTTTTTAAACTACAGCGTTTTGAAAAATGCAGAAATTTAGAAAATTTCAAAAATCCATATTTTTTTCTAAATTTTTTCGAATTTTATATAACTGATAGGTGATATTTATAGATTTCTGACTGCTGATTTCGGAGAACTAAAAAATTTTGAGCTACGACCACTAGTTTAGAAACTACACCCGTTTTTATGGCCACCAAAAAATGACAGAGAAGGGTCCCCCCTTTGCTTTAAAACTGAAAAATTTTGAAATTTTTTTTCGCGATTTTTTGACTCCATCTTATGGATTTCGGTTCGCTGATAACGAATCAATCATTGTTAACGCAATCCGACGCGTACTTTTTAAACTACAGCGTTTTGAAAAATGCAGAAATTTAGAAAATTTCAAAAATCCATATTTTTTTCTAAATTTTTTCGAATTTTATATAACTGATAGGTGATATTTATAGATTTCAGCCTGCTGATTTCGGAGAACTAAAAAATTTTTAGCTACGACCACTAGTTTAAAAGCTACTGTCGTTTTTATGGCCACCAAAAAATGATAGAGAAGGGTCCCCCCTTTGCTTTAAAACTGAAAAATTTTGAAATTTTTTTTCGCGTTTTTTTGACTCCATCTTATGGATTTCGGTTCGTTGATAACGAATCAACCAACCATTGTTAACGCGATCCGAAGCGTACTTTTTAAACTACAGCGTTTTGAAAAATGCAGAAATTTAGAAAATTTCAAAAATTCATATTTTTTTCTAAATTTTTTCGAATTTTATATAACTGATAGGTTATATTTATAGATTTCTGACTGCTGATTTCGGAGAACTAAAAAATTTTGAGCTACGACCACTAGTTTAGAAACTACACCCGTTTTTATGGCCACCAAAAAATGACAGAGAAGGGTCCCCCCTTTGCTTTAAAACTGAAAAATTTTGAAATTTTTTTTCGCGTTTTTTTGACTCCATCCTATGGATTTCGGTTCGTTGATAACGAATCAACCATTGTTAACGCGATCCGACGCGTACTTTTTAAACTACAGCGTTTTGAAAAATGCAGAAATTTAGAAAATTTCAAAAATTTCAAAAATTCATATTTTTTTCTAAGTTTTTTCGATTTTTATATAACTGATAGGTTATATTTATAGATTTCAGCCTGCTGATTTCGGAGAACTAAAAAATTTTTAGCTACGACCACTAGTTTAGAAGCTACTGTCGTTTTTATGGCCACCAAAAAATGATAGAGAAGGGTCCCCCCTTTGCTTTAAAACTAAAAATTTTGAAATTTTTTTTCGCGTTTTTTTGACTTTATCTTATAGATTTCGGTTCGCTGATAACGAATCAACCATTGTTAACGCGATATGACGCGTACTTTTTAAACTACAGCGTTTTGAAAAATGCAGAAATTTAGAAAATTTCAAAAATTCATTTTTATTTCTAAATTTTTTCGAATTTTATATAACTGATAGGTTATATTTATAGATTTCAGCCTGCTGATTTCGGAGAACTAAAAAATTTTTAGCTACGACCACTAGTTTAGAAGCTACTGTCGTTTTTATGGCCACCAAAAAATGATAGAGAAGGGTCCCCCCTTTGCTTTAAAACTGAAAAATTTTGAAATTTTTTTTCGCGTTTTTTTGACTTTATCTTATAGATTTCGGTTCGCTGATAACGAATCAACCATTGTTAACGCGATCCGACGCGTACTTTTTAAACTACAGCGTTTTGAAAAATGCAGAAATTTAGAAAATTTCAAAAATTTCAAAAATTCATATTTTTTTCTAAGTTTTTTCGATTTTTATATAACTGATAGGTTATATTTATAGATTTCAGCCTGCTGATTTCGGAGAACTAAAAAATTTTGAGCTACGACCACTAGTTTAGAAACTACACCCGTTTTTATGGCCACCAAAAAATGATAGAGAAGGGTCCTCCCTTTGCTTTAAAACTGAAAAATTTTGAAATTTTTTTTTCGCGATTTTTTGACTCCATCTTATGGATTTCGGTTCGCTGATAACGAATCAACCATTGTTAACGCGATCCGACGCGTACTTTTTAAACTACAGCGTTTTGAAAAATGCAGAAATTTAGAAAATTTCAAAAATTTCAAAAATTCATATTTTTTTCTAAGTTTTTTCGATTTTTATATAACTGATAGGTTATATTTATAGATTTCAGCCTGCTGATTTCGGAGAACTAAAAAATTTTTAGCTACGACCACTAGTTTAGAAGCTACTGTCGTTTTTATGGCCACCAAAAAATGATAGAGAAGGGTCCCCCCTTTGCTTTAAAACTGAAAAATTTTGAAATTTTTTTTCGCGTTTTTTTGACTTTATCTTATAGATTTCGGTTCGCTGATAACGAATCAACCATTGTTAACGCGATCCGACGCGTACTTTTTAAACTACAGCGTTTTGAAAAATGCAGAAATTTAGAAAATTTCAAAAATTCATATTTTTTTCTAAATTTTTTCGAATTTTATATAACTGATAGGTTATATTTATAGATTTCAGCCTGCTGATTTCGGAGAACTAAAAAATTTTGAGCTACGACCACTAGTTTAGAAACTACACCCGTTTTTATGGCCACCAAAAAATGATAGAGAAGGGTCCTCCCTTTGCTTTAAAACTGAAAAATTTTGAAATTTTTTTTTCGCGATTTTTTGACTCCATCTTATGGATTTCGGTTCGCTGATAACGAATCAACCATTGTTAACGCGATCCGACGCGTACTTTTTAAACTACAGCGTTTTGAAAAATGCAGAAATTTAGAAAATTTCAAAAATTCATATTTTTTTCTAAATTTTTTCGAATTTTATATAACTGATAGGTTATATTTATAGATTTCAGCCTGCTGATTTCGGAGAACTAAAAAAATTTGAGCTACGACCACCAGTTTAGAAACTACACCCGTTTTTATGGCCACCAAAAAATGATAGAGAAGGGTCCCCCCTTTGCTTTAAAACTGAAAAATTTTGAAATTTTTTTCGCGATTTTTCGACTCTATCTTATAGATTTCGGTTCGATGATAACGAATCAAGCATTGTTAACGCGATCCGACGCGTACTTTTTAAACTACAGCGTTTTGAAAATTGCAGAAATTTAGAAAATTTCAAAAATTCATATTTTTTTCTAAATTTTTTCGAATTTTATATAACTGATAGGTTATATTTATAGATTTCAGCCTGCTGATTTCGGAGAACGAAAAAATTTTGAGCTAGGACCCCTAGTTTAGAAACTACACCCGTTTTTATGGCCACCAAAAAATGATAGAGAAGGGTCCCCCCTTTGCTTTAAAACTGAAAAATTTTGAAATTTTTTTTCGCGATTTTTCGACTCTATCTTATAGATTTCGGTTCGATGATAACGAATCAACCATTGTTAACGCGATCCGACGCGTACTTTTTAAACTACAGCGTTTTGAAAATTGCAGAAATTTAGAAAATTTCAAAAATTCATATTTTTTTCTAATTTTTTTCGAATTTTATATAACTGATAGGTTATATTTATAGATTTCAGCCTGCTGATTTCGGAGAACTAAAAAATTTTGAGCTACGACCGCTAGTTTAGAAACTACACCCGTTTTTATGGCCACCAAAAAATGATAGAGAAGGGTCCCCACTTTGCTTTAAAACTGAAAAATTTTGAAATTTTTTTTCGCGATTTTTGGACTCCATCTTATGGATTTCGGTTCGCTGATAACGAATCAACCATTGTTAACGCGATCCGACGCGTACTTTTTAAACTACAGCGTATTGAAAAATGCAGATATTTAGAAAATTTCAAAAATTCATATTTTTTTCTAAATTTTTTCGAATTTTATATAACTGATAGGTTATATTTATAGATTTCAGCCTGCTGATTTCGGAGAACTAAAAAAATTTGAGCTACGACCGCTAGTTTAGAAGCTACACCCGTTTTTATGGCCACCAAAAAATGATAGAGAAGGGTCCCCCCTTTGCTTTAAAACTGAAAAATTTTGAAATTTTTTTTCGCGATTTTTTGACTCCATCTTATGGATTTCGGTTCGCTGATAACGAATCAAGCATTGTTAACGCGATCCGACGCGTACTTTTTAAACTACAGCGTTTTGAAAAATGCAGAAATTTAGAAAATTTCAAAAATTCATATTTTTTTCAAAATTTTTTCGAATTTTTTATAACTGATAGGTTATATTTATAGATTTCAGCCTGCTGATTTCGGAGAACTAAAAAAATTTGAGCTACGACCGCTAGTTTAGAAGCTACACCCGTTTTTATGGCCACCAAAAAATGATAGAGAAGGGTCCCCCCTTTGCTTTAAAACTGAAAAATTTTGAAATTTTTTTTCGCGATTTTTTGACTCCATCTTATGGATTTCGGTTCTCTGATAACGAATCAACCATTGTTAACGCAATCCGACGCGTACTTTTTAAACTACAGCGTTTTGAAAAATACAGAAATTTAGAAAATTTCAAAAATTCATATTTTTTTCTAAATTTTTTCGAATTTTATATAACTGATAGGTTATATTTATAGATTTCAGCCTGCTGATTTCGGAGAACTAAAAAATTTTGAGCTACGACCACTAGTTTAGAAACTACACCCGTTTTTATGGCCACCAAAAAATGATAGAGAAGGGTCCCCCCTTTGCTTTAAAACTGAAAAATTTTGAAATTTTTCTTTGCGATTTTTTGACTCCATCTTATGGATTTCGGTTCGCTGATAACGATCAACCATTGTTAACGCGATCCGACGCGTACTTTTTAAACTACAGCGTTTTGAAAAATGCAGAAATTTAGAAAATTTCAAAAATTCATATTTTTTTCTAAATTTTTTCGAATTTTATATAACTGATAGGTTATATTTATAGATTTCAGCCTGCTGATTTCGGAGAACTAAAAAAATTTGAGCTACGACCGCTAGTTTAGAAGCTACACCCGTTTTTATGGCCACCAAAAAATGATAGAGAAGGGTCCCCCCTTTGCTTTAAAACTGAAAAATTTTGAAATTTTTTTTCGCGATTTTTTGACTCCATCTTATGGATTTCGGTTCGCTGATAACGAATCAACCATTGTTAACGCAATCCGACGCGTACTTTTTAAACTACAGCGTTTTGAAAAATGCAGAAATTTAGAAAATTTCAAAAATTCATATTTTTTTCTAAATTTTTTCGAATTTTGTATAACTGATAGGTTATATTTATAGATTTCAGCCTGCTGATTTCGGAAAACTAAAAAAATTTGAGCTACGACCGCTAGTTTAGAAGCTACACCCGTTTTTATGGCCACCAAAAAATGATAGAGAAGGGTCCCCCCTTTGCTTTAAAACTGAAAAATTTTGAAATTTTTTTTCGCGATTTTTTGACTCCATCTTATGGATTTCGGTTCGCTGATAACGAATCAACCATTGTTAACGCGATCCGACGCGTACTTTTTAAACTACAGCGTTTTGAAAAATGCAGAAATTTAGAAAATTTCAAAAATTCATATTTTTTTCTAAATTTTTTCGAATTTTTTATAACTGATAGGTTATATTTATAGATTTCAGCCTGCTGATTTCGGAGAACTAAAAAAATTTGAGCTACGACCGCTAGTTTAGAAGCTACACCCGTTTTTATGGCCACCAAAAAATGATAGAGAAGGGTGCCCCCTTTGCTTTAAAACTGAAAAATTTTGAAATTTTTTTTCGCGATTTTTTGACTCCATCTTATGGAAATCGGTTCGCTGATAACGAATCAACCATTGTTAACGCAATCCGACGCGTACTTTTTAAACTACAGCGTTTTGAAAAATGCAGAAATTTAGAAAATTTCAAAAATTCATATTTTTTTCTAAATTTTTTCGAATTTTATATAACTGATAGGTTATATTTATAGATTTCAGCCTGCTGATTTCGGAGAATTAAAAAATTTTGAGCTACGACCACTAGTTTAGAAACTACACCCGTTTTTATGGCCACCAAAAAATGATAGAGAAGGGTCCCCCCTTTGCTTTAAAACTGAAAAATTTTTAAATTTTTTTTCGCGATTTTTCGACTCTATCTTATAGATTTCGGTTCGATGATAACGAATCAAGCATTGTTAACGCGATCCGACGCGTACTTTTTAAACTACAGCGTTTTGAAAAATGCAGAAATTTAGAAAATTTCAAAAATTCATATTTTTTTCTAAATTTTTTCGAATTTTGTATAACTGATAGGTTATATTTATAGATTTCAGCCTGCTGATTTCGGAAAACTAAAAAAATTTGAGCTACGACCGCTAGTTTAGAAGCTACACCCGTTTTTATGGCCACCAAAAAATGATAGAGAAGGGTCCCCCCTTTGCTTTAAAACTGAAAAATTTTGAAATTTTTTTTCGCGATTTTTTGACTCCATCTTATGGATTTCGGTTCGCTGATAACGAATCAACCATTGTTAACGCGATCCGACGCGTACTTTTTAAACTACAGCGTTTTGAAAAATGCAGAAATTTAGAAAATTTCAAAAATTCATATTTTTTTCTAAATTTTTTCGAATTTTTTATAACTGATAGGTTATATTTATAGATTTCAGCCTGCTGATTTCGGAGAACTAAAAAAATTTGAGCTACGACCGCTAGTTTAGAAGCTACACCCGTTTTTATGGCCACCAAAAAATGATAGAGAAGGGTGCCCCCTTTGCTTTAAAACTGAAAAATTTTGAAATTTTTTTTCGCGATTTTTTGACTCCATCTTATGGAAATCGGTTCGCTGATAACGAATCAACCATTGTTAACGCAATCCGACGCGTACTTTTTAAACTACAGCGTTTTGAAAAATGCAGAAATTTAGAAAATTTCAAAAATTCATATTTTTTTCTAAATTTTTTCGAATTTTATATAACTGATAGGTTATATTTATAGATTTCAGCCTGCTGATTTCGGAGAATTAAAAAATTTTGAGCTACGACCACTAGTTTAGAAACTACACCCGTTTTTATGGCCACCAAAAAATGATAGAGAAGGGTCCCCCCTTTGCTTTAAAACTGAAAAATTTTTAAATTTTTTTTCGCGATTTTTCGACTCTATCTTATAGATTTCGGTTCGATGATAACGAATCAAGCATTGTTAACGCGATCCGACGCGTACTTTTTAAACTACAGCGTTTTGAAAATTGCAGAAATTTAGAAAATTTCAAAAATTCATATTTTTTTCTAAATTTTTTCGAATTTTATATAACTGATAGGTTATATTTATAGATTTCAGCCTGCTGATTTCGGAGAACTAAAAAATTTTGAGCTAGGACCACTAGTTTAGAAACTACACCCGTTTTTATGGCCACCAAAAAATGATAGAGAAGGGTCCCCCCTTTGCTTTAAAACTGAAAAATTTTGAAATTTTTTTTCGCGATTTTTCGACTCTATCTTATAGATTTCGGTTCGATGATAACGAATCCAAGCATTGTTAACGCGATCCGACGCGTACTTTTTAAACTACAGCGTTTTGAAAAATGCAGAAATTTAGAAAATTTCAAAAATTCATATTTTTTTCTAAATTTTTTCGAATTTTATATAACTGATAGGTTATATTTATAGATTTCAGCCTACTGATTTCGGAGAACTAAAAAATTTTTAGCTACGACCACTAGTTTAGAAGCTACTGTCGTTTTTATGGCCACCAAAAAATGATAGAGAAGGGTCCCCCCTTTGCTTTAAAACTAAAAATTTTGAAATTTTTTTTCGCGATTTTTTGACTCCATCTTATAGATTTCGGTTCGCTGATAACGAATCAAGCATTGTTAACGCGATCGGAAGCGTACTTTTTAAACTACAGCGTTTTGAAAAATGCAGAAATTTAGAAAATTTCAAAAATTCATATTTTTTTCTAAATTTTTTCGAATTTTATATAACTGATAGGTTATATTTATAGATTTCTGACTGCTGATTTCGGAGAACTAAAAAATTTTGAGCTACGACCACTAGTTTAGAAACTACACCCGTTTTTATGGCCACCAAAAAATGACAGAGAAGGGTCCCCCCTTTGCTTTAAAACTGAAAAATTTTGAAATTTTTTTTCGCGTTTTTTTGACTCCATCCTATGGATTTCGGTTCGTTGATAACGAATCAACCATTGTTAACGCGATCCGACGCGTACTTTTTAAACTACAGCGTTTTGAAAAATGCAGAAATTTAGAAAATTTCAAAAATTTCAAAAATTCATATTTTTTTCTAAGTTTTTTCGATTTTTATATAACTGATAGGTTATATTTATAGATTTCAGCCTGCTGATTTCGGAAGACTAAAAAATTTTTAGCTACGACCACTAGTTTAGAAGCTACTGTCGTTTTTATGGCCACCAAAAAATGATAGAGAAGGGTCCCCCCTTTGCTTTAAAACTAAAAATTTTGAAATTTTTTTTCGCGTTTTTTTGACTTTATCTTATAGATTTCGGTTCGCTGATAACGAATCAACCATTGTTAACGCGATATGACGCGTACTTTTTAAACTACAGCGTTTTGAAAAATGCAGAAATTTAGAAAATTTCAAAAATTCATTTTTTTTTCTAAATTTTTTCGAATTTTATATAACTGATAGGTTATATTTATAGATTTTAGCCTGCTGATTTCGGAGAACGAAAAAATTTTGAGCTAGGACCCCTAGTTTAGAAACTACACCCGTTTTTATGGCCACCAAAAAATGATAGAGAAGGGTCCCCCCTTTGCTTTAAAACTGAAAAATTTTGAAATTTTTTTTCGCGATTTTTCGACTCTATCTTATAGATTTCGGTTCGATGATAACGAATCAAGCATTGTTAACGCGATCCGACGCGTACTTTTTAAACTACAGCGTTTTGAAAATTGCAGAAATTTAGAAAATTTCAAAAATTCATATTTTTTTCTAATTTTTTTCGAATTTTATATAACTGATAGGTTATATTTATAGATTTCAGCCTGCTGATTTCGGAGAACTAAAAAATTTTGAGCTACGACCGCTAGTTTAGAAACTACACCCGTTTTTATGGCCACCAAAAAATGATAGAGAAGGGTCCCCACTTTGCTTTAAAACTGAAAAATTTTGAAATTTTTTTTTGCGATTTTTTGACTCCATCTTATGGATTTTAGTTCGCTGATAACGAATCAACCATTGTTAACGCAATCCGACGCGTACTTTTTAAACTACAGCGTTTTGAAAAATGCAGAAATTTAGAAAATTTCAAAAATTCATACTTTTTTCTAAATTTTTTCGAATTTTATATAACTGATAGGTTATATTTATAGATTTCAGCCTGCTGATTTCGGAGAACTAAAAAAATTTGAGCTACGACCGCTAGTTTAGAAGCTACACCCGTTTTTATGGCCACCAAAAAATGATAGAGAAGGGCCCCCCTTTGCTTTAAAACTGAAAAATTTTGAAATTTTTTTTCGCGATTTTTTGACTCCATCTTATGGATTTCGGTTCGCTGATAACGAATCAACCATTGTTAACGCAATCCGACGCGTACTTTTTAAACTACAGCGTTTTGAAAAATGCAGAAATTTAGAAAATTTCAAAAATTCATACTTTTTTCTAAATTTTTTCGAATTTTATATAACTGATAGGTTATATTTATAGATTTCAGCCTGCTGATTTCGGAGAACTAAAAAAATTTGAGCTACGACCGCTAGTTTAGAAGCTACACCCGTTTTTATGGCCACCAAAAAATGATAGAGAAGGGTCCCCCCTTTGCTTTAAAACTGAAAAATTTTGAAATTTTTTTTCACGATTTTTTGACTCCATCTTATGGATTTCGGTTCGCTGATAACGAATCAACCATTGTTAACGCAATCTGACGCGTACTTTTTAAACTACAGCGTTTTGAAAAATGCAGAAATTTAGAAAATTTCAAAAATACATACTTTTTTCTAAATTTTTTCGAATTTTATATAACTGATAGGTTATATTTATAGATTTCAGCCTGCTGATTTCGGAGAACTAAAAAAATTTGAGCTACGACCGCTAGTTTAGAAGCTACACCCGTTTTTATGGCCACCAAAAAATGATAGAGAAAGGTCCCCCCTTTGCTTTAAAACTGAAAAATTTTGAAATTTTTTTTCGCGATTTTTTGACTCCATCTTATGGATTTCGGTTCGCTGATAACGAATCAACCATTATTAACGCGATCCGACGCGTACTTTTTAAACTACAGCGTTTTGAAAAATGCAGAAATTTAGAAAATTTCAAAAATTCATATTTTTTTTTAAATTTTTTCGAATTTTATATAACTGATAGGTTATATTTATAGATTTCAGCCTGCTGATTTCGGAAAACTAAAAAAATTTGAGCTACGACCGCTAGTTTAGAAGCTACACCCGTTTTTATGGCCACCAAAAAATGATAGAGAAGGGTCCCCCCTTTGCTTTAAAACTGAAAAATTTTGAAATTTTTCTTCGCAATTTTTTGACTCCATCTTATGGATTTCGGTTCGCTGATAACGAATCAACCATTGTTAACGCGATCCGACGCGTACTTTTTAAACTACAGCGTTTTGAAAAATGCAGAAATTTAGAAAATTTCAAAAATCCATATTTTTTTCTAAATTTTTTCGAATTTTATATAACTGATAGGTGATATTTATAGATTTCAGCCTGCTGATTTCGGAGAACTAAAAAAATTTGAGCTACGACCGCTAGTTTAGAAGCTACACCCGTTTTTATGGCCACCAAAAAATGATAGAGAAGGGTCCCCCCTTTGCTTTAAAACTGAAAAATTTTGAAATTTTTTTTCGCGATTTTTTGACTCCATCTTATGGATTTCGGTTCGCTGATAACGAATCAAGCATTGTTAACGCGATCCGACGCGTACTTTTTAAACTACAGCGTTTTGAAAAATGCAGAAATTTAGAAAATTTCAAAAATTCATATTTTTTTCAAAATTTTTTCGAATTTTTTATAACTGATAGGTTATATTTATAGATTTCAGCCTGCTGATTTCGGAGAACTAAAAAAATTTGAGCTACGACCGCTAGTTTAGAAGCTACACCCGTTTTTATGGCCACCAAAAAATGATAGAGAAGGGTCCCCCCTTTGCTTTAAAACTGAAAAATTTTGAAATTTTTTTTCGCGATTTTTTGACTCCATCTTATGGATTTCGGTTCTCTGATAACGAATCAACCATTGTTAACGCAATCCGACGCGTACTTTTTAAACTACAGCGTTTTGAAAAATACAGAAATTTAGAAAATTTCAAAAATTCATATTTTTTTCTAAATTTTTTCGAATTTTATATAACTGATAGGTTATATTTATAGATTTCAGCCTGCTGATTTCGGAGAACTAAAAAATTTTGAGCTACGACCACTAGTTTAGAAGCTACACCCGTTTTTATGGCCACCAAAAAATGATAGAGAAGGGTCCCCCCTTTGCTTTAAAACTGAAAAATTTTGAAATTTTTTTTCGCGATTTTTTGACTCCATCTTATGGATTTCGGTTCGCTGATAACGAATCAAGCATTGTTAACGCGATCCGACGCGTACTTTTTAAACTACAGCGTTTTGAAAAATGCAGAAATTTAGAAAATTTCAAAAATTCATATTTTTTTCTAAATTTTTTCGAATTTTATATAACTGATAGGTTATATTTATAGATTTCAGCCTACTGATTTCGGAGAACTAAAAAATTTTTAGCTACGACCACTAGTTTAGAAGCTACTGTCGTTTTTATGGCCACCAAAAAATGATAGAGATGGGTCCCCCCTTTGCTTTAAAACTAAAAATTTTGAAATTTTTTTTCGCGATTTTTTGACTCCATCTTATAGATTTCGGTTCGCTGATAACGAATCAAGCATTGTTAACGCGATCGGAAGCGTACTTTTTAAACTACAGCGTTTTGAAAAATGCAGAAATTTAGAAAATTTCAAAAATTCATATTTTTTTCTAAGTTTTTTCGATTTTTATATAACTGATAGGTTATATTTCTAGATTTCAGCCTGCTGATTTCGGAGAACTAAAAAATTTTTAGCTACGACCACTAGTTTAGAAGCTACTGTCGTTTTTATGGCCACCAAAAAATGATAGAGAAGGGTCCTCCCTTTGCTTTAAAACTGAAAAATTTTGAAATTTTTTTTCGCGATTTTTTGACTTCATCTTATGGATTTCGGTTCGCTGATAACGAATCAACCATTGATAACGCAATCCGACGCGTACTTTTTAAACTACAGCGTTTTGAAAAATGCAGATATTTAGAAAATTTCAAAAATTCATATTTTTTTCTAAATTTTTTCGAGTTTTATATAACTGATAGGTTATATTTATAGATTTCAGCCTGCTGATTTCGGAGAACTAAAAAATTTTTAGCTACGACCACTAGTTTAAAAGCTACTGTCGTTTTTATGGCCACCAAAAAATGATAGAGAAGGGTCCCCCCTTTGCTTTAAAACTGAAAAATTTTGAAATTTTTCTTTGCGATTTTTTGACTCCATCTTATGGATTTCGGTTCGCTGATAACGAATCAACCATTGTTAACGCGATCCGACGCGTACTTTTTAA
Organism: Stenus bimaculatus; assembly: GCA_963971135.1. Taxonomy (NCBI): domain Eukaryota; kingdom Metazoa; phylum Arthropoda; class Insecta; order Coleoptera; family Staphylinidae; genus Stenus; species Stenus bimaculatus. The sequence goes on along the minus strand of OZ020180.1, from coordinate 62,243,124 downwards.
ACTACAGCGTTTTGAAAAATGCAGAAATTTAGAAAATTTCAAAAATTCATATTTTTTTCTAAATTTTTTCGAATTTTTTATAACTGATAGGTTATATTTATAGATTTCAGCCTGCTGATTTCGGAGAACTAAAAAAATTTGAGCTACGACCGCTAGTTTAGAAGCTACACCCGTTTTTATGGCCACCAAAAAATGATAGAGAAGGGTCCCCCCTTTGCTTTAAAACTGAAAAATTTTGAAATTTTTTTTCGCGATTTTTTGACTCCATCTTATGGATTTCGGTTCTCTGATAACGAATCAATCATTTTTAACGCAATCCGACGCGTACTTTTTAAACTACAGCGTTTTGAAAAATGCAGAAATTTAGAAAATTTCAAAAATTCATATTTTTTTCTAAATTTTTTCGAATTTTATATAATTGATAGGTTATATTTATAGATTTCAGCCTGCTGATTTCGGAGAACTAAAAAATTTTGAGCTACGACCACTAGTTTAGAAACTACACCCGTTTTTATGGCCACCAAAAAATGATAGAGAAGGGTCCCCCCTTTGCTTTAAAACTGAAAAATTTTGAAATTTTTTTTCGCGATTTTTTGACTCCATCTTATGGATTTCGGTTCGCTGATAACGAATCAACCATTGTTAACGCAATCCGACGCGTACTTTTTAAACTACAGCGTTTTGAAAAATGCAGAAATTTAGAAAATTTCAAAAATTCATACTTTTTTCTAAATTTTTTCGAATTTTATATAACTGATAGGTTATATTTATAGATTTCAGCCTGCTGATTTCGGAGAACTAAAAAATTTTGAGCTACGACCGCTAGTTTAGAAACTACACCCGTTTTTATGGCCACCAAAAAATGATAGAGAAGGGTCCCCCCTTTGCTTTAAAACTGAAAAATTTTGAAATTTTTTTTCGCGATTTTTTGACTCCATCTTATGGATTTCGGTTCTCTGATAACGAATCAACCATTGTTAACGCGATCCGACGCGTACTTTTTAAACTACAGCGTATTGAAAAATGCAGATATTTAGAAAATTTCAAAAATTCATATTTTTTTCTAAATTTTTTCGAATTTTATATAACTGATAGGTTATATTTATAGATTTCTGCCTGCTGATTTCGGAGAACTAAAAAAATTTGAGCTACGACCGCTAGTTTAGAAGCTACACCCGTTTTTATGGCCACCAAAAAATGATAGAGAAGGGTCCCCCCTTTGCTTTAAAACTGAAAAATTTTGAAATTTTTTTTCGCGATTTTTTGAATCCATCTTATGGATTTCGGTTCGCTGATAACGAATCAACCATTGTTAACGCGATCCGACGCGTACTTTTTAAACTACAGCGTTTTGAAAAATGCAGAAATTTAGAAAATTTCAAAAATTCATATTTTTTTCTAAATTTTTTCGAATTTTATATAACTGATAGGTTATTTTTATAGATTTCAGCCTGCTGATTTGGGAAAACTAAAAAAATTTGAGCTACGACCGCTAGTTTAGAAGCTACACCCGTTTTTATGGCCACCAAAAAATGATAGAGAAGGGTCCCCCCTTTGCTTTAAAACTGAAAAATTTAAAAAAAATTTTTCGCGATTTTTTGACACTCTCTTATGGATTTCGGTTCTCTGATAACGAATCAACCATTTTTAACGCAATCCGACGCGTACTTTTTAAACTACAGCGTTTTGAAAAATGCAGAAATTTAGAAAATTTCAAAAATTCATATTTTTTACTAAATTTTTTCGAATTTTATATAACTGATAGGTTATATTTATAGATTTCAGCCTGCTGATTTCGGAGAACTAAAAAATTTTGAGCTACGACCGCTAGTTTAGAAACTACACCCGTTTTTATGGCCACCAAAAAATGATAGAGAAGGGTCCCCCCTTTGCTTTAAAACTGAAAAATTTTGAAATTTTTTTTCGCGATTTTTTGACTCCATCTTATGGATTTCGGTTCTCTGATAACGAATCAACCATTGTTAACGCAATCCGACGCGTACTTTTTAAACTACAGCGTTTTGAAAAATGCAGAAATTTAGAAAATTTCAAAAATTCATATTTTTTTCTAAATTTTTTCGAATTTTATATAACTGATAGGTTATATTTATAGATTTCAGCCTGCTGATTTCGGAGAACTAAAAAATTTTGAGCTACGACCGCTAGTTTAGAAACTACACCCGTTTTTATGGCCACCAAAAAATGATAGAGAAGGGTCTCCCCTTTGCTTTAAAACTGAAAAATTTTGAAATTTTTTTTCGCGATTTTTTGATTCCATCTTATGGATTTCGGTTCGCTGATAACGAATCAACCATTGTTAACGCGATCCGACGCGTACTTTTTAAACTACAGCGTTTTGAAAAATGCAGATATTTAGAAAATTTCAAAAATTCATATTTTTTTCTAAATTTTTTCGAATTTTATATAACTGATAGGTTATATTTATAGATTTCAGCCTGCTGATTTCGGAGAACTAAAAAAATTTGAGCTACGACCGCTAGTTTAGAAGCTACACCCGTTTTTATGGCCACCAAAAAATGATAGAGAAGGGTCCCCCCTTTGCTTTAAAACTGAAAAATTTTGAAATTTTTTTTCGCGATTTTTTGACTCCATCTTATGGATTTCGGTTCGCTGATAACGAATCAAGCATTGTTAACGCGATCCGACGCGTACTTTTTAAACTACAGCGTTTTGAAAAATGCAGAAATTTAGAAAATTTCAAAAATTCATATTTTTTTCAAAATTTTTTCGAATTTTTTATAACTGATAGGTTATATTTATAGATTTCAGCCTGCTGATTTCGGAGAACTAAAAAAATTTGAGCTACGACCGCTAGTTTAGAAGCTACACCCGTTTTTATGGCCACCAAAAAATGATAGAGAAGGGTCCCCCCTTTGCTTTAAAACTGAAAAATTTTGAAATTTTTTTTCGCGATTTTTTGACTCCATCTTATGGATTTCGGTTCTCTGATAACGAATCAACCATTGTTAACGCAATCCGACGCGTACTTTTTAAACTACAGCGTTTTGAAAAATGCAGAAATTTAGAAAATTTCAAAAATTCATATTTTTTTCTAAATTTTTTCGAATTTTATATAACTGATAGGTTATATTTATAGATTTCAGCCTGCTGATTTCGGAGAACTAAAAAATTTTGAGCTACGACCACTAGTTTAGAAACTACACCCGTTTTTATGGCCACCAAAAAATGATAGAGAAGGGTCCCCCCTTTGCTTTAAAACTGAAAAATTTTGAAATTTTTCTTTGCGATTTTTTGACTCCATCTTATGGATTTCGGTTCGCTGATAACGATCAACCATTGTTAACGCGATCCGACGCGTACTTTTTAAACTACAGCGTTTTGAAAAATGCAGAAATTTAGAAAATTTCAAAAATTCATATTTTTTTCTAAATTTTTTCGAATTTTATATAACTGATAGGTTATATTTATAGATTTCAGCCTGCTGATTTCGGAGAACTAAAAAAATTTGAGCTACGACCGCTAGTTTAGAAGCTACACCCGTTTTTATGGCCACCAAAAAATGATAGAGAAGGGTCCCCCCTTTGCTTTAAAACTGAAAAATTTTGAAATTTTTTTTCGCGATTTTTTGACTCCATCTTATGGATTTCGGTTCGCTGATAACGAATCAACCATTGTTAACGCAATCCGACGCGTACTTTTTAAACTACAGCGTTTTGAAAAATGCAGAAATTTAGAAAATTTCAAAAATTCATATTTTTTTCTAAATTTTTTCGAATTTTATATAACTGATAGGTTATATTTATAGATTTCAGCCTGCTGATTTCGGAGAACTAAAAAATTTTGAGCTACGACCACTAGTTTAGAAACTACACCCGTTTTTATGGCCACCAAAAAATGATAGAGAAGGGTCCCCCCTTTGCTTTAAAACTAAAAATTTTGAAATTTTTTTTCGCGTTTTTTTGACTTTATCTTATAGATTTCGATTCGCTGATAACGAATCAACCATTGTTAACGCGATCCGACGCGTACTTTTTAAACTACAGCGTTTTGAAAAATGCAGAAATTTAGAAAATTTCAAAAATTCATATTTTTTTCTAAATTTTTTCGAATTTTATATAACTGATAGGTTATATTTATAGATTTCAGCCTACTGATTTCGGAGAACTAAAAAATTTTTAGCTACGACCACTAGTTTAGAAGCTACTGTCGTTTTTATGGCCACCAAAAAATGATAGAGAAGGGTCCCCCCTTTGCTTTAAAACTAAAAATTTTGAAATTTTTTTTCGCGATTTTTTGACTCCATCTTATAGATTTCGGTTCGCTGATAACGAATCAAGCATTGTTAACGCGATCGGAAGCGTACTTTTTAAACTACAGCGTTTTGAAAAATGCAGAAATTTAGAAAATTTCAAAAATTCATATTTTTTTCTAAGTTTTTTCGATTTTTATATAACTGATAGGTTATATTTCTAGATTTCAGCCTGCTGATTTCGGAGAACTAAAAAATTTTTAGCTACGACCACTAGTTTAGAAGCTACTGTCGTTTTTATGGCCACCAAAAAATGATAGAGAAGGGTCCCCCCTTTGCTTTAAAACTGAAAAATTTTGAAATTTTTTTTCGCGTTTTTTGACTTTATCTTATAGATTTCGGTTCGCTGATAACGAATCAACCCATGTTAACGCAATCCGACGCGTACTTTTTAAACTACAGCGTTTTGAAAAATGCAGAAATTTAGAAAATTTCAAAAATTCATATTTTTTTCTAAATTTTTTCGAATTTTATATAACTGATAGGTTATATTTATAGATTTCAGCCTGCTGATTTCGGAGAACTAAAAAATTTTGAGCTACGACCACTAGTTTAGAAACTACACCCGTTTTTATGGCCACCAAAAAATGATAGAGAAGGGTCCCCCCTTTGCTTTAAAACTGAAAAATTTTGAAATTTTTTTTTGCGATTTTTTGACTCCATCTTATGGATTTTAGTTCGCTGATAACGAATCAACCATTGTTAACGCGATCCGACGCGTACTTTTTAAACTACAGCGTTTTGAAAAATGCAGAAATTTAGAAAATTTCAAAAATTCATATTTTTTTTTAAATTTTTTCGAATTTTATATAACTGATAGGTGATATTTATAGATTTCAGCCTGCTGATTTCGGAGAACTAAAAAATTTTGAGCTACGACCACTAGTTTAGAAACTACACCCGTTTTTATTGCCACCAAAAAATGATAGAGAAGGGTCCCCCCTTTGCTTTAAAACTGAAAAATTTTGAAATTTTTTTTCGCGATTTTTTGACTCCATCTTATGGATTTCGGTTCGCTGATAACGAATCAACCATTGTTAACGCAATCCGACGCGTACTTTTTAAACTACAGCGTTTTGAAAAATGCAGAAATTTAGAAAATTTCAAAAATTCATATTTTTTTCTAAATTTTTTCGAATTTTATATAACTGATAGGTGATATTTATAGATTTCAGCCTGCTGATTTCGGAGAACTAAAAAAATTTGAGCTACGACCGCTAGTTTAGAAGCTACACCCGTTTTTATGGCCACCAAAAAATTATAGAGAAGGGTCCCCCCTTTGCTTTAAAACTGAAAAATTTTGAAATTTTTTTTCGCGTTTTTTTGACTCCATCTTATGGATTTCGGTTCGCTGATAACGAATCAACCATTGTTAACGCGATCCGACGCGTACTTTTTAAACTACAGCGTTTTGAAAAATGCAGAAATTTAGAAAATTTCAAAAATTCATATTTTTTTCTAAATTTTTTCGAATTTTATATAACTGATAGGTTATATTTATAGATTTCAGCCTGCTGATTTCGGAAAACTAAAAAAATTTGAGCTACGACCGCTAGTTTAGAAGCTACACCCGTTTTTATGGCCACCAAAAAATGATAGAGAAGGGTGCCCCCTTTGCTTTAAAACTGAAAAATTTTGAAATTTTTTTTCGCGATTTTTTGACTCCATCTTATGGATTTCGGTTCGCTGATAACGAATCAACCATTGTTAACGCGATCCGACGCGTACTTTTTAAACTACAGCGTTTTGAAAAATGCAGAAATTTAGAAAATTTCAAAAATTCATATTTTTTTCTAAATTTTTTCGAATTTTATATAACTGATAGGTGATATTTATAGATTTCTGACTGCTGATTTCGGAGAACTAAAAAATTTTGAGCTACGACCGCTAGTTTAGAAGCTACACCCGTTTTTATGGCCACCAAAAAATGATAGAGAAGGGTCCCCCCTTTGCTTTAAAACTGAAAAATTTTGAAATTTTTTTTCGCGAGTTTTTGACTCTGTCTTATGGATTTCGGTTCGCTGATAACGAATCAACCATTGTTAACGCGATCCGACGCGTACTTTTTAAACTACAGCGTTTTGAAAAATGCAGAAATTTAGAAAATTTCAAAAATTTCAAAAATTCATATTTTTTTCTAAATTTTTTCGAATTTTATATAACTGATAGGTTATATTTATAGATTTCAGCCTGCTGATTTCGGAGAACTAAAAAATTTTTAGCTACGACCACTAGTTTAGAAGCTACTGTCGTTTTTATGGCCACCAAAAAATGATAGAGAAGGGTCCCCCCTTTGCTTTAAAACTGAAAAATTTTGAAATTTTTTTTCGCGTTTTTTGACTTTATCTTATAGATTTCGGTTCGCTGATAACGAATCAACCATTGTTAACGCGATCCGACGCGTACTTTTTAAACTACAGCGTTTTGAAAAATGCAGAAATTTAGAAAATTTCAAAAATTCATATTTTTTTCTAAATTTTTTCGAATTTTATATAACTGATAGGTTATATTTATAGATTTCAGCCTGCTGATTTCGGAGAACTAAAAAAATTTGACCTACGACCGCTAGTTTAGAAGCTACACCCGTTTTTATGGCCACCAAAAAATGATAGAGAAGGGTCCCCCCTTTGCTTTAAAACTGAAAAATTTTGAAATTTTTTTTCGCGATTTTTTGACTCCATCTTATGGATTTCGGTTCGCTGATAACGAATCAACCCATGTTAACGCAATCCGACGCGTACTTTTTAAACTACAGCGTTTTGAAAAATGCAGAAATTTAGAAAATTTCAAAAATTCATATTTTTTTCTAAATTTTTTCGAATTTTATATAACTGATAGGTTATATTTATAGATTTCAGCCTGCTGATTTCGGAGAACTAAAAAATTTTGAGCTACGACCACTAGTTTAGAAACTACACCCGTTTTTATGGCCACCAAAAAATGATAGAGAAGGGTCCCCCCTTTGCTTTAAAACTGAAAAATTTTGAAATTTTTTTTTGCGATTTTTTGACTCCATCTTATGGATTTTAGTTCGCTGATAACGAATCAACCATTGTTAACGCGATCCGACGCGTACTTTTTAAACTACAGCGTTTTGAAAAATGCAGAAATTTAGAAAATTTCAAAAATTCATATTTTTTTTTTAATTTTTTCGAATTTTATATAACTGATAGGTGATATTTATAGATTTCAGCCTGCTGATTTCGGAGAACTAAAAAATTTTGAGCTACGACCACTAGTTTAGAAACTACACCCGTTTTTATTGCCACCAAAAAATGATAGAGAAGGGTCCCCCCTTTGCTTTAAAACTGAAAAATTTTGAAATTTTTTTTCGCGATTTTTTGACTCCATCTTATGGATTTCGGTTCGCTGATAACGAATCAACCATTGTTAACGCGATCCGACGCGTACTTTTTAAACTACAGCGTTTTGAAAAATGCAGAAATTTAGAAAATTTCAAAAATTCATATTTTTTTCTAAATTTTTTCGAATTTTATATAACTGATAGGTGATATTTATAGATTTCAGCCTGCTGATTTCGGAGAACTAAAAAAATTTGAGCTACGACCGCTAGTTTAGAAGCTACACCCGTTTTTATGGCCACCAAAAAATTATAGAGAAGGGTCCCCCCTTTGCTTTAAAACTGAAAAATTTTGAAATTTTTTTTCGCGTTTTTTTGACTCCATCTTATGGATTTCGGTTCGCTGATAACGAATCAACCATTGTTAACGCGATCCGACGCGTACTTTTTAAACTACAGCGTTTTGAAAAATGCAGAAATTTAGAAAATTTCAAAAATTCATATTTTTTTCTAAATTTTTTCGAATTTTATATAACTGATAGGTTATATTTATAGATTTCAGCCTGCTGATTTCGGAAAACTAAAAAAATTTGAGCTACGACCGCTAGTTTAGAAGCTACACCCGTTTTTATGGCCACCAAAAAATGATAGAGAAGGGTCCCCCCTTTGCTTTAAAACTGAAAAATTTTGAAATTTTTTTTCGCGATTTTTTGACTCCATCTTATGGATTTCGGTTCGCTGATAACGAATCAACCATTGTTAACGCGATCCGACGCGTACTTTTTAAACTACAGCGTTTTGAAAAATGCAGAAATTTAGAAAATTTCAAAAATTCATATTTTTTTCTAAATTTTTTCGAATTTTATATAACTGATAGGTGATATTTATAGATTTCTGACTGCTGATTTCGGAGAACTAAAAAATTTTGAGCTACGACCGCTAGTTTAGAAGCTACACCCGTTTTTATGGCCACCAAAAAATGATAGAGAAGGGTCCCCCCTTTGCTTTAAAACTGAAAAATTTTGAAATTTTTTTTCGCGTTTTTTTGACTTTATCTTATAGATTTCGGTTCGCTGATAACGAATCAACCATTGTTAACGCGATCCGACGCGTACTTTTTAAACTACAGCGTTTTGAAAAATGCAGAAATTTAGAAAATTTCAAAAATTCATATTTTTTTCTAAATTTTTTCGAATTTTATATAACTGATAGGTTATATTTATAGATTTCAGCCTGCTGATTTCGGAGAACTAAAAAAATTTGAGCTACGACCGCTAGTTTAGAAGCTACACCCGTTTTTATGGCCACCAAAAAATGATAGAGAAGGGTCCCCCCTTTGCTTTAAAACTGAAAAATTTTGAAATTTTTTTTCGCGTTTTTTTGACTCCATCTTATGAATTTCGGTTCGTTGATAACGAATCAACCATTGTTAACGCGATCCGACGCGTACTTTTTAAACTACAGCGTTTTGAAAAATGCAGAAATTTAGAAAATTTCAAAAATTCATATTTTTTTCTAAGTTTTTTAGATTTTTATATAACTGATAGGTTATATTTATAGATTTCAGCCTGCTGATTTCGGAGAACTAAAAAAATTTGAGCTACGACCGCTAGTTTAGAAGCTACACCCGTTTTTATGGCCACCAAAAAATGATAGAGAAGGGTCCCCCCTTTGCTTTAAAACTGAAAAATTTTGAAATTTTTTTTTGCGATTTTTTGACTCCATCTTATGGATTTTAGTTCGCTGATAACGAATTAACCATTGTTAACGCGATCCGACGCGTACTTTTTAAACTACAGCGTTTTGAAAAATGCAGAAATTTAGAAAATTTCAAAAATTCATATTTTTTTCTAAATTTTTTCGAATTTTATATAACTGATAGGTTATATTTATAGATTTCAGCCTGCTGATTTCAGAGAACTAAAAAATTTTTAGCTACGACCACTAGTTTAGAAGCTACTGTCGTTTTTATGGCCACCAAAAAATGATAGAGAAGGGTCCCCCCTTTGCTTTAAAACTGAAAAATTTTGAAATTTTTTTTCGCGTTTTTTTGACTTTATCTTATAGATTTCGGTTCGCTGATAACGAATCAACCATTGTTAACGCGATACGACGCGTACTTTTTAAACTACAGCGTTTTGAAAAATGCAGAAATTTAGAAAATTTCAAAAATTCATATTTTTTTCTAAATTTTTTCGAATTTTATATAACTGATAGGTTATATTTATAGATTTCAGCCTGCTGATTTCGGAGAACTAAAAAAATTTGAGCTACGACCGCTAGTTTAGAAGCTACACCCGTTTTTATGGCCACCAAAAAATTATAGAGAAGGGTCCCCCCTTTGCTTTAAAACTGAAAAATTTTGAAATTTTTTTTCGCGTTTTTTTGACTCCATCTTATGGATTTCGGTTCGCTGATAACGAATCAACCATTGTTAACGCGATCCGACGCGTACTTTTTAAACTACAGCGTTTTGAAAAATGCAGAAATTTAGAAAATTTCAAAAATTCATATTTTTTTCTAAATTTTTTCGAATTTTATATAACTGATAGGTTATATTTATAGATTTCAGCCTGCTGATTTCGGAAAACTAAAAAAATTTGAGCTACGACCGCTAGTTTAGAAGCTACACCCGTTTTTATGGCCACCAAAAAATGATAGAGAAGGGTCCCCCCTTTGCTTTAAAACTGAAAAATTTTGAAATTTTTTTTCGCGATTTTTTGACTCCATCTTATGGATTTCGGTTCGCTGATAACGAATCAACCATTGTTAACGCGATCCGACGCGTACTTTTTAAACTACAGCGTTTTGAAAAATGCAGAAATTTAGAAAATTTCAAAAATTCATATTTTTTTCTAAATTTTTTCGAATTTTATATAACTGATAGGTGATATTTATAGATTTCTGACTGCTGATTTCGGAGAACTAAAAAATTTTGAGCTACGACCGCTAGTTTAGAAGCTACACCCGTTTTTATGGCCACCAAAAAATGATAGAGAAGGGTCCCCCCTTTGCTTTAAAACTGAAAAATTTTGAAATTTTTTTTCGCGTTTTTTTGACTTTATCTTATAGATTTCGGTTCGCTGATAACGAATCAACCATTGTTAACGCGATCCGACGCGTACTTTTTAAACTACAGCATTTTGAAAAATGCAGAAATTTAGAAAATTTCAAAAATTCATATTTTTTTCTAAATTTTTTCGAATTTTATATAACTGATAGGTTATATTTATAGATTTCAGCCTGCTGATTTCGGAGAACTAAAAAAATTTGAGCTACGACCGCTAGTTTAGAAGCTACACCCGTTTTTATGGCCACCAAAAAATGATAGAGAAGGGTCCCCCCTTTGCTTTAAAACTGAAAAATTTTGAAATTTTTTTTCAAGATTTTTTGACTCTATCTTATGGATTTCGGTTCTCTGATAACGAATCAATCATTGTTAACGCAATCCGACGCGTACTTTTTAAACTACAGCGTTTTGAAAAATGCAGAAATTTAGAAAATTTCAAAAATTCATATTTTTTTCTAAATTTTTTCGAATTTTATATAACTGATAGGTTTTATTTATAGATTTCAGCCTGCTGATTTCGGAGAACTAAAAAAATTTGAGCTACGACCGCTAGTTTAGAAGCTACACCCGTTTTTATGGCCACCAAAAAATGATAGAGAAGGGTCCCCCCTTTGCTTTAAAACTGAAAAATTTTGAAATTTTTTTTCGCGATTTTTTGACTCCATCTTATAGATTTCGGTTCGATGATAACGAATCAAGCATTGTTAACGCGATCCGACGCGTACTTTTTAAACTACAGTGTTTTGAAAATTGCAGAAATTTAGAAAATTTCAAAAATTCATATTTTTTTCTAAATTTTTTCGAATTTTATATAACTGATAGGTTATATTTATAGATTTCAGCCTGCTGATTTCGGAGAACTAAAAAAATTTGAGCTACGACCGCTAGTTTAGAAGCTACACCCGTTTTTATGGCCACCAAAAAATGATAGAGAAGGGTCCCCCCTTTGCTTTAAAACTGAAAAATTTTGAAATTTTTTTTCGCGTTTTTTTGACTTTATCTTATAGATTTCGGTTCGCTGATAACGAATCAACCATTGTTAACGCGATCCGACGCGTACTTTTTAAACTACAGTGTTTTGAAAATTGCAGAAATTTAGAAAATTTCAAAAATTCATATTTTTTTCTAAATTTTTTCGAATTTTATATAACTGATAGGTTATATTTATAGATTTCAGCCTGCTGATTTCGGAGAACTAAAAAAATTTGAGCTACGACCGCTAGTTTAGAAGCTACACCCGTTTTTATGGCCACCAAAAAATGATAGAGAAGGGTCCCCCCTTTGCTTTAAAACTGAAAAATTTTGAAATTTTTTTTCGCGATTTTTTGACTCCATCTTATAGATTTCGGTTCGATGATAACGAATCAAGCATTGTTAACGCGATCCGACGCGTACTTTTTAAACTACAGTGTTTTGAAAATTGCAGAAATTTAGAAAATTTCAAAAATTCATATTTTTTTCTAAATTTTTTCGAATTTTATATAACTGATAGGTGATATTTATAGATTTCAGCCTGCTGATTTCGGAGAACTAAAAAATTTTGAGCTACGACCGCTAGTTTAGAAGCTACACCCGTTTTTATGGCCACCAAAAAATGATAGAGAAGGGTCCCCCCTTTGCTTTAAAACTGAAAAATTTTGAAATTTTTTTTTGGCGATTTTTTGACTCCATCTTATGGATTTCGGTTCGCTGATAACGAATCAACCATTGTTAACGCAATCCGACGCGTACTTTTTAAACTACAGCGTTTTGAAAAATGCAGAAATTTAGAAAATTTCAAAAATTCATATTTTTTTCTAAATTTTTTCGAATTTTATATAACTGATAGGTTATATTTATAGATTTCAGCCTGCTGATTTCGGAGAACTAAAAAATTTTTAGCTACGACCACTAGTTTAGAAGCTACTGTCGTTTTTATGGCCACCAAAAAATGATAGAGAAGGGTCCCCCCTTTGCTTTAAAACTGAAAAATTTTGAAATTTTTTTCGCGATTTTTCGACTCTATCTTGTAGATTTCGGTTCGATGATAACGAATCAAGCATTGTTAACGCGATCCGACGCGTACTTTTTAAACTACAGCGTTTTGAAAAATGCAGAAATTTAGAAAATTTCAAAAATTCATATTTTTTTCTAAGTTTTTTCGATTTTTATATAACTGATAGGTTATATTTATAGATTTCAGCCTGCTGATTTCGGAGAACTAAAAAATTTTTAGCTACGACCACTAGTTTAGAAGCTACTGTCGTTTTTATGGCCACCAAAAAATGATAGAGAAGGGTCCCCCCTTTGCTTTAAAACTGAAAAATTTTGAAATTTTTTTCGCGATTTTTCGACTCTATCTTGTAGATTTCGGTTCGATGATAACGAATCAAGCATTGTTAACGCGATCCGACGCGTACTTTTTAAACTACAGCGTTTTGAAAAATGCAGAAATTTAGAAAATTTTAAAAATTCATATTTTTTTCTAAATTTTTTAGAATTTTATATAACTGATAGGTTATATTTATAGATTTCAGCCTGCTGATTTCGGAGAACTAAAAAAATTTGGGCTACGACCGCTAGTTTAGAAGCTACACCCGTTTTTATGGCCACCAAAAAATTATAGAGAAGGGGACCCCCTTTGCTTTAAAACTGAAAAATTTTGAAATTTTTTTTCGCGTTTTTTTGACTCCATCTTATGGATTTCGGTTCGTTGATAACGAATCAACCATTGTTAACGCGATCCGACGCGTACTTTTTAAACTACAGCGTTTTGAATAATGCAGAAATTTAGAAAATTTCAAAAATTCATATTTTTTTCTAAGTTTTTTCGATTTTTATATAACTGATAGGTTATATTTATAGATTTCAGCCTGCTGATTTCGGAGAACTAAAAAATTTTTAGCTACGACCACTAGTTTAGAAGCTACTGTCGTTTTTATGGCCACCAAAAAATGATAGAGAAGGGTCCCCCCTTTGCTTTAAAACTGAAAAATTTTGAAATTTTTTTTCGCGTTTTTTGACTTTATCTTATAGATTTCGGTTCGCTGATAACGAATCAACCATTGTTAACGCGATCCGACGCGTACTTTTTAAACTACAGCGTTTTGAAAAATGCAGAAATTTAGAAAATTTCAAAAATTCATATTTTTTTCTAAATTTTTTCGAATTTTATATAAATAATAGGTTGTATTTATAGATTTCAGCCTGCTGATTTCGGAGAACTAAAAAAATTTGAGCTACGACCGCTAGTTTAGAAGCTACACCCGTTTTTATGGCCACCAAAAAATGATAGAGAAGGGTCCCCCCTTTGCTTTAAAACTAAAAAATTTTGAAATTTTTTTTCGCGATTTTTTGACTCCATCTTATGGATTTCGGTTCGCTGATAACGAATCAACCCATGTTAACGCAATCCGACGCGTACTTTTTAAACTACAGCGTTTTGAAAAATGCAGAAATTTAGAAAATTTCAAAAATTCATATTTTTTTCTAAATTTTTTCGAATTTTATATAAATAATAGGTTATATTTATAGATTTCAGCCTGCTGATTTCGGAGAACTAAAAAATTTTTAGCTACGACCACTAGTTTAGAAGCTACTGTCGTTTTTATGGCCACCAAAAAATGATAGAGAAGGGTCCCCCCTTTGCTTTAAAACTGAAAAATTTTGAAATTTTTTTTTGCGATTTTTTGACTCCATCTTATGGATTTTAGTTCGCTGATAACGAATCAACCATTGTTAACGCGATCCGACGCGTACTTTTTAAACTACAGCGTTTTGAAAAATGCAGAAATTTAGAAAATTTCAAAAATTCATATTTTTTTTTAAATTTTTTCGAATTTTATATAACTGATAGGTGATATTTATAGATTTCAGCCTGCTGATTTCGGAGAACTAAAAAATTTTGAGCTACGACCACTAGTTTAGAAACTACACCCGTTTTTATTGCCACCAAAAAATGATAGAGAAGGGTCCCCCCTTTGCTTTAAAACTGAAAAATTTTGAAATTTTTTTTCGCGATTTTTTGACTCCATCTTATGGATTTCGGTTCGCTGATAACGAATCAACCATTGTTAACGCGATCCGACGCGTACTTTTTAAACTACAGCGTTTTGAAAAATGCAGAAATTTAGAAAATTTCAAAAATTCATATTTTTTTCTAAATTTTTTCGAATTTTATATAACTGATAGGTGATATTTATAGATTTCAGCCTGCTGATTTCGGAGAACTAAAAAATTTTGAGCTACGACCACTAGTTTAGAAACTACACCCGTTTTTATGGCCACCAAAAAATGACAGAGAAGGGTCCCCCCTTTGCTTTAAAACTGAAAAATTTTGAAATTTTTTTTCGCGTTTTTTTGACTCCATCTTATGGATTTCGGTTCGTTGATAACGAATCAACCATTGTTAACGCGATCCGACGCGTACTTTTTAAACTACAGCGTTTTGAAAAATGCAGAAATTTAGAAAATTTCAAAAATTAATATTTTTTTCTAAGTTTTTTCGATTTTTATATAACTGATAGGTTATATTTATAGATTTCAGCCTGCTGATTTCGGAAAACTAAAAAAATTTGAGCTACGACCGCTAGTTTAGAAGCTACACCCGTTTTTATGGCCACCAAAAAATGATAGAGAAGGGTACCCCCTTAGCTTTAAAACTGAAAAATTTTGAAATTTTTTTTCGCGATTTTTTGACTCCATCTTATGGATTTCGGTTCGCTGATAACGAATCAACCATTGTTAACGCGATCCGACGCGTAATTTTTAAACTACAGCGTTTTGAAAAATGCAGAAATTTAGAAAATTTCAAAAATTCATATTTTTTTCTAAATTTTTTCGAATTTTATATAACTGATAGGTTATATTTATAGATTTCAGCCTGCTGATTTCGGAGAACTAAAAAAATTTGAGCTACGACCGCTAGTTTAGAAGCTACACCCGTTTTTATGGCCACCAAAAAATGATAGAGAAGGGTCCCCCCTTTGCTTTAAAACTGAAAAATTTTGAAATTTTTTTTTGGCGATTTTTTGACTCCATCTTATGGATTTCGGTTCGCTGATAACGAATCAACCATTGTTAACGCAATCCGACGCGTACTTTTTAAACTACAGCGTTTTGAAAAATGCAGAAATTTAGAAAATTTCAAAAATTTCAAAAATTCATATTTTTTTCTAAATTTTTTCGAATTTTATATAACTGATAGGTTATATTTATAGATTTCAGCCTGCTGATTTCGGAGAACTAAAAAATTTTGAGCTACGACCACTAGTTTAGAAACTACACCCGTTTTTATGGCCACCAAAAAATGATAGAGAAGGGTCCCCCCTTTGCTTTAAAACTGAAAAATTTTGAAATTTTTTTTCGCGATTTTTTGACTCCATCTTATGGATTTCGGTTCGCTGATAACGAATCAACCATTGTTAACGCGATCCGACGCGTACTTTTTAAACTACAGCGTTTTGAAAAATGCAGATATTTAGAAAATTTCAAAAATTCATATTTTTTTCTAAATTTTTTCGATTTTTATATAACTGATAGGTTATATTTATAGATTTCAGCCTGCTGATTTCGGAAAACTAAAAAAATTTGAGCTACGACCGCTAGTTTAGAAGCTACACCCGTTTTTATGGCCACCAAAAAATGATAGAGAAGGGTCCCCCCTTTGCTTTAAAACTGAAAAATTTTGAAATTTTTTTTCGCGATTTTTTGACTCCATCTTATGGATTTCGGTTCGCTGATAACGAATCAACCATTGTTAACGCGATCCGACGCGTAATTTTTAAACTACAGCGTTTTGAAAAATGCAGAAATTTAGAAAATTTCAAAAATTCATATTTTTTTCTAAATTTTTTCGAATTTTATATAACTGATAGGTTATATTTATAGATTTCAGCCTGCTGATTTCGGAGAACTAAAAAATTTTTAGCTACGACCACTAGTTTAGAAGCTACTGTCGTTTTTATGGCCACCAAAAAATGATAGAGAAGGGTCCCCCCTTTGCTTTAAAACTGAAAAATTTTGAAATTTTTTTTCGCGATTTTTTGACTCCATCTTATGGATTTCGGTTCGCTGATAACGAATCAAGCATTGTTAACGCAATCCGACGCGTACTTTTTAAACTACAGCGTTTTGAAAAATGCAGAAATTTAGAAAATTTCAAAAATTCATATTTTTTTCTAAATTTTTTCGAATTTTATATAACTGATAGGTGATATTTATAGATTTCAGCCTGCTGATTTCGGAGAACTAAAAAAATTTGAGCTACGACCGCTAGTTTAGAAGCTACACCCGTTTTTATGGCCACCAAAAAATTATAGAGAAGGGTCCCCCCTTTGCTTTAAAACTGAAAAATTTTGAAATTTTTTTTCGCGTTTTTTTGACTCCATCTTATGGATTTCGGTTCGCTGATAACGAATCAACCATTGTTAACGCGATCCGACGCGTACTTTTTAAACTACAGCGTTTTGAAAAATGCAGAAATTTAGAAAATTTCAAAAATTCATATTTTTTTCTAAATTTTTTCGAATTTTATATAACTGATAGGTTATATTTATAGATTTCAGCCTGCTGATTTCGGAAAACTAAAAAAATTTGAGCTACGACCGCTAGTTTAGAAGCTACACCCGTTTTTATGGCCACCAAAAAATTATAGAGAAGGGTCCCCCCTTTGCTTTAAAACTGAAAAATTTTGAAATTTTTTTTCGCGATTTTTTGACTCCATCTTATGGATTTCGATTCGCTGATAACGAATCAACCATTGTTAACGCGATCCGACGCGTACTTTTTAAACTACAGCGTTTTGAAAAATGCAGAAATTTAGAAAATTTCAAAAATTCATATTTTTTTCTAAATTTTTTCGAATTTTATATAACTGATAGGTGATATTTATAGATTTCTGACTGCTGATTTCGGAGAACTAAAAAATTTTGAGCTACGACCGCTAGTTTAGAAGCTACACCCGTTTTTATGGCCACCAAAAAATGATAGAGAAGGGTCCCCCCTTTGCTTTAAAACTGAAAAATTTTGAAATTTTTTTTCGCGTTTTTTTGACTTTATCTTATAGATTTCGGTTCGCTGATAACGAATCAACCATTGTTAACGCGATCCGACGCGTACTTTTTAAACTACAGCGTTTTGAAAAATGCAGAAATTTAGAAAATTTCAAAAATTCATATTTTTTTCTAAGTTTTTTAGATTTTTATATAACTGATAGGTTATATTTATAGATTTCAGCCTGCTGATTTCGGAGAACTAAAAAAATTTGAGCTACGACCGCTAGTTTAGAAGCTACACCCGTTTTTATGGCCACCAAAAAATGATAGAGAAGGGTCCCCCCTTTGCTTTAAAACTGAAAAATTTTGAAATTTTTTTTTGCGATTTTTTGACTCCATCTTATGGATTTTAGTTCGCTGATAACGAATCAACCATTGTTAACACGATCCGACGCGTACTTTTTAAACTACAGCGTTTTGAAAAATGCAGAAATTTAGAAAATTTCAAAAATTCATATTTTTTTCTAAATTTTTTCGAATTTTATATAACTGATAGGTTATATTTATAGATTTCAGCCTGCTGATTTCGGAGAACTAAAAAAATTTGAGCTACGACCGCTAGTTTAGAAGCTACACCCGTTTTTATGGCCACCAAAAAATGATAGAGAAGGGTCCCCCCTTTGCTTTAAAATTGAAAAATATTGAAATTTTTTTTCGCGATTTTTTGACTCCATCTTATGGATTTCGGTTCGCTGATAACGAATCAAGCATTGTTAACGCAATTCGACGCGTACTTTTTAAACTACAGCGTTTTGAAAAATGCAGAAATTTAGAAAATTTCAAAAATTCATATTTTTTTTTAAATTTTTTCGAATTTTATATAACTGATAGGTTATATTTATAGATTTCAGCCTGCTGATTTCGGAGAACTAAAAAATTTTGACCGCTAGTTTAGAAGCTACACCTTTTTTTATGGCCACCAAAAAATGATAGAGAAGGGTCCCCCCTTTGCTTTAAAACTGAAAAATTTTGAAATTTTTTTTCGCGATTTTTTGACTCCATCGTATGGATTTCGGTTCGCTGATAACGAATCAACCATTGTTAACGCAATCCGACGCGTACTTTTTAAACTACAGCGTTTTGAAAAATGCAGAAATTTAGAAAATTTCAAAAATTCATATTTTTTTCAAAATTTCATATTTTTTTCAAAATTTTTTCGAATTTTATATAACTGATAGGTTATATTTATAGATTTCAGCCTGCTGATTTCGGAGAACTAAAAAAATTTGAGCTACGACCGCTAGTTTAGAAGCTACACCCGTTTTTATGGCCACCAAAAAATGATAGAGAAGGGTCCCCCCTTTGCTTTAAAACTGAAAAATTTTGAAATTTTTTTTCGCGTTTTTTTGACTTTATCTTATAGATTTCGGTTCGCTGATAACGAATCAACCATTGTTAACGCAATCCGACGCGTACTTTTTAAACTACAGCGTTTTGAAAAATGCAGAAATTTAGAAAATTTCAAAAATTCATACTTTTTTCTAAATTTTTTCGAATTTTATATAACTGATAGGTTATATTTATAGATTTCAGCCTGCTGATTTCGGAGAACTAAAAAAATTTGAGCTACGACCGCTAGTTTAGAAGCTACACCCGTTTTTATGGCCACCAAAAAATGATAGAGAAGGGCCCCCCTTTGCTTTAAAACTGAAAAATTTTGAAATTTTTTTTCGCGATTTTTTGACTCCATCTTATGGATTTCGGTTCGCTGATAACGAATCAACCATTGTTAACGCAATCCGACGCGTACTTTTTAAACTACAGCGTTTTGAAAAATGCAGAAATTTAGAAAATTTCAAAAATTCATACTTTTTTCTAAATTTTTTCGAATTTTATATAACTGATAGGTTATATTTATAGATTTCAGCCTGCTGATTTCGGAGAACTAAAAAAATTTGAGCTACGACCGCTAGTTTAGAAGCTACACCCGTTTTTATGGCCACGAAAAAATGATAGAGAAGGGTCCCCCCTTTGCTTTAAAACTGAAAAATTTTGAAATTTTTTTTCACGATTTTTTGACTCCATCTTATGGATTTCGGTTCGCTGATAACGAATCAACCATTGTTAACGCAATCTGACGCGTACTTTTTAAACTACAGCGTTTTGAAAAATGCAGAAATTTAGAAAATTTCAAAAATACATACTTTTTTCTAAATTTTTTCGAATTTTATATAACTGATAGGTTATATTTATAGATTTCAGCCTGCTGATTTCGGAGAACTAAAAAAATTTGAGCTACGACCGCTAGTTTAGAAGCTACACCCGTTTTTATGGCCACCAAAAAATGATAGAGAAGGGTCCCCCCTTTGCTTTAAAACTGAAAAATTTTGAAATTTTTTTTCGCGATTTTTTGACTCCATCTTATGGATTTCGGTTCGCTGATAACGAATCAACCATTGTTAACGCGATCCGACGCGTACTTTTTAAACTACAG
The DNA here is from genome assembly GCA_963971135.1 of Stenus bimaculatus. Taxonomy (NCBI): domain Eukaryota; kingdom Metazoa; phylum Arthropoda; class Insecta; order Coleoptera; family Staphylinidae; genus Stenus; species Stenus bimaculatus. The sequence continues at coordinate 62,222,994 of OZ020180.1, read as the reverse complement.
CGTTTTGAAAAATGCAGAAATTTAGAAAATTTCAAAAATTCATATTTTTTTTTAAATTTTTTCGAATTTTATATAACTGATAGGTTATATTTATAGATTTCAGCCTGCTGATTTCGGAAAACTAAAAAAATTTGAGCTACGACCGCTAGTTTAGAAGCTACACCCGTTTTTATGGCCACCAAAAAATGATAGAGAAGGGTCCCCCCTTTGCTTTAAAACTGAAAAATTTTGAAATTTTTCTTCGCAATTTTTTGACTCCATCTTATGGATTTCGGTTCGCTGATAACGAATCAACCATTGTTAACGCGATCCGACGCGTACTTTTTAAACTACAGCGTTTTGAAAAATGCAGAAATTTAGAAAATTTCAAAAATCCATATTTTTTTCTAAATTTTTTCGAATTTTATATAACTGATAGGTGATATTTATAGATTTCAGCCTGCTGATTTCGGAGAACTAAAAAAATTTGAGCTACGACCGCTAGTTTAGAAGCTACACCCGTTTTTATGGCCACCAAAAAATGATAGAGAAGGGTCCCCCCTTTGCTTTAAAACTGAAAAATTTTGAAATTTTTCTTCGCAATTTTTTGACTCCATCTTATGGATTTCGGTTCGCTGATAACGAATCAACCATTGTTAACGCGATCCGACGCGTACTTTTTAAACTACAGCGTTTTGAAAAATGCAGAAATTTAGAAAATTTCAAAAATCCATATTTTTTTCTAAATTTTTTCGAATTTTATATAACTGATAGGTGATATTTATAGATTTCAGCCTGCTGATTTCGGAGAACTAAAAAAATTTGAGCTACGACCGCTAGTTTAGAAGCTACACCCGTTTTTATGGCCACCAAAAAATGATAGAGAAGGGTCCCCCCTTTGCTTTAAAACTGAAAAATTTTGAAATTTTTTTTCGCGATTTTTTGACTCTTTTTTATGGATTTCGGTTCGCTGATAACGAATCAAGCATTGTTAACGCAATCCGACGCGTACTTTTTAAACTACAGCGTTTTGAAAAATGCAGAAATTTAGAAAATTTCAAAAATTCATATTTTTTTTTAAATTTTTTCGAATTTTATATAACTGATAGGTGATATTTATAGATTTCTGACTGCTGATTTCGGAGAACTAAAAAATTTTGAGCTACGACCGCTAGTTTAGAAGCTACACCCGTTTTTATGGCCACCAAAAAATGACAGAGAAGGGTCCCCCCTTTGCTTTAAAACTGAAAAATTTTGAAATTTTTTTTCGCGTTTTTTTGACTCCATCTTATGGATTTCGGTTCGTTGATAACGAATCAACCAACCATTGTTAACGCGATCCGAAGCGTACTTTTTAAACTACAGCGTTTTGAAAAATGCAGAAATTTAGAAAATTTCAAAAATTCATATTTTTTTCTAAATTTTTTCGAATTTTATATAACTGATAGGTTATATTTATAGATTTCAGCCTGCTGATTTCGGAGAACTAAAAAAATTTGAGCTACGACCGCTAGTTTAGAAGCTACACCCGTTTTTATGGCCACGAAAAAATGATAGAGAAGGGTCCCCCCCCTTTGCTTTAAAACTGAAAAATTTTGAAATTTTTTTGCGATTTTTTGACTCCATCTTATGGATTTCCGTTCGCTGATAACGAATCAACCATTGTTAACACGATCCGACGCGTACTTTTTAAACTACAGCGTTTTGAAAAATGCAGAAATTTAGAAAATTTCAAAAATTCATATTTTTTTCTAAATTTTTTCGAATTTTATATAACTGATAGGTTATATTTATAGATTTCAGCCTGCTGATTTCGGAGAACTAAAAAAATTTGAGCTACGACCGCTAGTTTAGAAGCTACACCCGTTTTTATGGCCACCAAAAAATGATAGAGAAGGGCCCCCCCTTTGCTTTAAAACTGAAAAATTTTGAAATTTTTTTTCGCGATTTTTTGACTCCATCTTATGGATTTCGGTTCGCTGATAACGAATCAACCATTGTTAACGCAATCCGACGCGTACTTTTTAAACTACAGCGTTTTGAAAAATGCAGAAATTTAGAAAATTTCAAAAATTCATATTTTTTTCTAAATTTTTTCGAATTTTATATAACTGATAGGTTATATTTATAGATTTCAGCCTGCTGATTTCGGAGAACTAAAAAATTTTTAGCTACGACCACTAGTTTAGAAGCTACTGTCGTTTTTATGGCCACCAAAAAATGATAGAGAAGGGTCCCCCCTTTGCTTTAAAACTGAAAAATTTTGAAATTTTTTTTCGCGTTTTTTTGACTTTATCTTATAGATTTCGGTTCGCTGAAAACGAATCAACCATTGTTATCCGACGCGTACTTTTTAAACGACAGCGTTTTGAAAAATGCAGAAATTTAGAAAATTTCAAAAATTCATATTTTTTTCTAAATTTTTTCGAATTTTATATAACTGATAGGTTATATTTATAGATTTCAGCCTGCTGATTTCGGAGAACTAAAAAAATTTGAGCTACGACCGCTAGTTTAGAAGCTACACCCGTTTTTATGGCCACCAAAAAATGATAGAGAAGGGTCCCCCCTTTGCTTTAAAACTGAAAAATTTTGAAATTTTTTTTTGCGATTTTTTGACTCCATCTTATGGATTTTAGTTCGCTGATAACGAATCAACCATTGTTAACGCGATCCGACGCGTACTTTTTAAACTACAGCGTTTTGAAAAATGCAGAAATTTAGAAAATTTCAAAAATTCATACTTTTTTCTAAATTTTTTCGAATTTTATATAACTGATAGGTTATATTTATAGATTTCAGCCTGCTGATTTCGGAGAACTAAAAAAATTTGAGCTACGACCGCTAGTTTAGAAGCTACACCCGTTTTTATGGCCACCAAAAAATGATAGAGAAGGGTCCCCCCTTTGCTTTAAAACTGAAAAATTTTGAAATTTTTTTTCGCGATTTTTTGACTCCATCTTATGGATTTCGGTTCGCTGATAACGAATCAAGCATTGTTAACGCAATCCGACGCGTACTTTTTAAACTACAGCGTTTTGAAAAATGCAGAAATTTAGAAAATTTCAAAAATCCATATTTTTTTCTAAATTTTTTCGAATTTTATATAACTGATAGGTGATATTTATAGATTTCTGACTGCTGATTTCGGAGAACTAAAAAATTTTGAGCTACGACCACTAGTTTAGAAACTACACCCGTTTTTATGGCCACCAAAAAATGACAGAGAAGGGTCCCCCCTTTGCTTTAAAACTGAAAAATTTTGAAATTTTTTTTCGCGATTTTTTGACTCCATCTTATGGATTTCGGTTCGCTGATAACGAATCAAGCATTGTTAACGCAATCCGACGCGTACTTTTTAAACTACAGCGTTTTGAAAAATGCAGAAATTTAGAAAATTTCAAAAATCCATATTTTTTTCTAAATTTTTTCGAATTTTATATAACTGATAGGTGATATTTATAGATTTCTGACTGCTGATTTCGGAGAACTAAAAAATTTTGAGCTACGACCACTAGTTTAGAAACTACACCCGTTTTTATGGCCACCAAAAAATGACAGAGAAGGGTCCCCCCTTTGCTTTAAAACTGAAAAATTTTGAAATTTTTTTTCGCGATTTTTTGACTCCATCTTATGGATTTCGGTTCGCTGATAACGAATCAAGCATTGTTAACGCAATCCGACGCGTACTTTTTAAACTACAGCGTTTTGAAAAATGCAGAAATTTAGAAAATTTCAAAAATCCATATTTTTTTCTAATTTTTTTCGAATTTTATATAACTGATAGGTGATATTTATAGATTTCAGCCTGCTGATTTCGGAGAACTAAAAAATTTTTAGCTACGACCACTAGTTTAGAAGCTACTGTCGTTTTTATGGCCACCAAAAAATGATAGAGAAGGGTCCCCCCTTTGCTTTAAAACTGAAAAATTTTGAAATTTTTTTTCGCGTTTTTTTGACTCCATCTTATGGATTTCGGTTCGTTGATAACGAATCAACCAACCATTGTTAACGCGATCCGAAGCGTACTTTTTAAACTACAGCGTTTTGAAAAATGCAGAAATTTAGAAAATTTCAAAAATTTCAAAAATTCATATTTTTTTCTAAGTTTTTTCGATTTTTATATAACTGATAGGTTATATTTATAGATTTCAGCCTGCTGATTTCGGAGAACTAAAAAAATTTGAGCTACGACCGCTAGTTTAGAAGCTACACCCGTTTTTATGGCCACCAAAAAATGATAGAGAAGGGTCCCCCCTTTGCTTTAAAACTAAAAATTTTGAAATTTTTTTTCGCGTTTTTTTGACTTTATCTTATAGATTTCGGTTCGCTGATAACGAATCAACCATTGTTAACGCGATATGACGCGTACTTTTTAAACTACAGCGTTTTGAAAAATGCAGAAATTTAGAAAATTTCAAAAATTCATATTTTTTTCTAAATTTTTTCGAATTTTATATAACTGATAGGTTATATTTATAGATTTCAGCCTGCTGATTTCGGAGAACTAAAAAAATTTGAGCTACGACCGCTAGTTTAGAAGCTACACCCGTTTTTATGGCCACCAAGAAATGATAGAGAAGGGTCCCCCCTTTGCTTTAAAACTGAAAAATTTTGAAATTTTTTTTCGCGATTTTTTGACTCCATCGTATGGATTTCGGTTCGCTGATAACGAATCAACCATTGTTAACGCAATCCGACGCGTACTTTTTAAACTACAGCGTTTTGAAAAATGCAGAAATTTAGAAAATTTCAAAAATTCATACTTTTTTCTAAATTTTTTCGAATTTTATATAACTGATAGGTTATATTTATAGATTTCAGCCTGCTGATTTCGGAGAACTAAAAAAATTTGAGCTACGACCGCTAGTTTAGAAGCTACACCCGTTTTTATGGCCACCAAAAAATGATAGAGAAGGGTCCCCCCTTTGCTTTAAAACTGAAAAATTTTGAAATTTTTTTTCGCGATTTTTTGACTCCATCGTATGGATTGCGGTTCGCTGATAACGAATCAACCATTGTTAACGCAATCCGACGCGTACTTTTTAAACTACAGCGTTTTGAAAAATGCAGAAATTTAGAAAATTTCAAAAATCCATATTTTTTTCTAAATTTTTTCGAATTTTATATAACTGATAGGTGATATTTATAGATTTCTGACTGCTGATTTCGGAGAACTAAAAAATTTTGAGCTACGACCACTAGTTTAGAAACTACACCCGTTTTTATGGCCACCAAAAAATGACAGAGAAGGGTCCCCCCTTTGCTTTAAAACTGAAAAATTTTGAAATTTTTTTTCGCGATTTTTTGACTCCATCTTATGGATTTCGGTTCGCTGATAACGAATCAAGCATTGTTAACTCAATCCGACGCGTACTTTTTAAACTACAGCGTTTTGAAAAATGCAGAAATTTAGAAAATTTCAAAAATCCATATTTTTTTCGAATTTTATATAACTGATAGGTGATATTTATAGATTTCAGCCTGCTGATTTCGGAGAACTAAAAAATTTTTAGCTACGACCACTAGTTTAGAAGCTACTGTCGTTTTTATGGCCACCAAAAAATGATAGAGAAGGGTCCCCCCTTTGCTTTAAAACTGAAAAATTTTGAAATTTTTTTTCGCGTTTTTTTGACTCCATCTTATGGATTTCGGTTCGTTGATAACGAATCAACCAACCATTGTTAACGCGATCCGAAGCGTACTTTTTAAACTACAGCGTTTTGAAAAATGCAGAAATTTAGAAAATTTCAAAAATTCATATTTTTTTCTAAATTTTTTCGAATTTTATATAACTGATAGGTTATATTTATAGATTTCAGCCTGCTGATTTCGGAGAACTAAAAAAATTTGAGCTACGACCGCTAGTTTAGAAGCTACACCCGTTTTTATGGCCACCAAGAAATGATAGAGAAGGGTCCCCCCTTTGCTTTAAAACTGAAAAATTTTGAAATTTTTTTTCGCGATTTTTTGATTCCATCTTATAGATTTCGGTTCGATGATAACGAATCAAGCATTGTTAACGCGATCCGACGCGTACTTTTTAAACTACAGCGTTTTGAAAATTGCAGAAATTTAGAAAATTTCAAAAATTCATATTTTTTTCTAAATTTTTTTGAATTTTATATAACTGATAGGTTATATTTATAGATTTCAGCCTGCTGATTTCGGAGAACTAAAAAATTTTTAGCTACGACCACTAGTTTAGAAGCTACTGTCGTTTTTATGGCCACCAAAAAATGATAGAGAAGGGTCCCCACCTTTGCTTTAAAACTGAAAAATTTTGAAATTTTTTTTCGCGATTTTTCGACTCTATCTTATAGATTTCGGTTCGATGATAACGAATCAAGCATTGTTAACGCGATCCGACGCGTACTTTTTAAACTACAGCGTTTTGAAAATTGCAGAAATTTAGAAAATTTCAAAAATTCATATTTTTTTCTAAATTTTTTCGAATTTTATATAACTGATAGGTTATATTTATAGATTTCAGCCTGCTGATTTCGGAGAACTAAAAAAATTTGAGCTACGACCGCTAGTTTAGAAGCTACACCCGTTTTTATGGCCACCAAGAAATGATAGAGATGGGTCCCCCCTTTGCTTTAAAACTGAAAAATTTTGAAATTTTTTTTCGCGATTTTTTGACTCCATCTTATGGATTTCGGTTCTCTGATAACGAATCAACCATTGTTAACGCAATCCGACGCGTACTTTTTAAACTACAGCGTTTTGAAAAATGCAGAAATTTAGAAAATTTCAAAAATCCATATTTTTTTCTAAATTTTTTCGAATTTTATATAACTGATAGGTTATATTTATAGATTTCAGCCTGCTGATTTCGGAGAACTAAAAAAATTTGAGCTACGACCGCTAGTTTAGAAGCTACACCCGTTTTTATGGCCACCAAGAAATGATAGAGAAGGGTCCCCCCTTTGCTTTAAAACTGAAAAATTTTGAAATTTTTTTTCGCGATTTTTTGACTCCATCTTATGGATTTCGGTTCTCTGATAACGAATCAACCATTGTTAACGCAATCCGACGCGTACTTTTTAAACTACAGCGTTTTGAAAAATGCAGAAATTTAGAAAATTTCAAAAATCCATATTTTTTTCTAAATTTTTTCGAATTTTATATAACTGATAGGTTATATTTATAGATTTCAGCCTGCTGATTTCGGAGAACTAAAAAAATTTGAGCTACGACCGCTAGTTTAGAAGCTACACCCGTTTTTATGGCCACCAAGAAATGATAGAGAAGGGTCCCCCCCTTTGCTTTAAAACTGAAAAATTTTGAAATTTTTTTTCGCAATTTTTTGACTCCATCTTATGGATTTCGGTTCGCTGATAACGAATCAACCATTGTTAACGCGATCCGACGCGTACTTTTTAAACTACAGCGTTTTGAAAAACGCAGAAATTTAGAAAATTTCAAAAATTCATATTTTTTTCTAAATTTTTTCGAATTTTATATAACTGATAGGTGATATTTATAGATTTCTGACTGCTGATTTCGGAGAACTAAAAAATTTTGAGCTACGACCACTAGTTTAGAAACTACACCCGTTTTTATGGCCACCAAGAAATGATAGAGAAGGGTCCCCCCTTTGCTTTAAAACTGAAAAATGTTGAAATTTTTTTTCGCGATTTTTTGACTCCATCTTATGGATTTCGGTTCGCTGATAACGAATCAAGCATTGTTAACGCAATCCGACGCGTACTTTTTAAACTACAGCGTTTTGAAAAATGCAGAAATTTAGAAAATTTCAAAAATTCATATTTTTTTTAAAATTTTTTCGAATTTTATATAACTGATAGGTTATATTTATAGATTACAGCCTGCTGATTTCGGAAAACTAAAAAAATTTGAGCTACGACCGCTAGTTTAGAAGCTACACCCGTTTTTATGGCCACCCAAAAATGATAGAGAAGGGTCCCCCCTTTGCTTTAAATCTGAAAAATTTTGAAATTTTTCTTCGCAATTTTTTGACTCCATCTTATGGATTTCGGTTCGTTGATAACGAATCAACCATTGTTAACGCGATCCGACGCGTACTTTTTAAACTACAGCGTTTTGAAAAATGCAGAAATTTAGAAAATTTCAAAAATCCATATTTTTTTCTAAATTTTTTCGAATTTTATATAACTGATAGGTTATATTTATAGATTTCAGCCTGCTGATTTCGGAGAACTAAAAAATTTTTAGCTACGACCACTAGTTTAGAAGCTACTGTCGTTTTTATGGCCACCAAAAAATGATAGAGAAGGGTCCCCCCTTTGCTTTAAAACTAAAAATTTTGAAATTTTTTTTCGCGTTTTTTTGACTTTATCTTATAGATTTCGGTTCGCTGATAACGAATCAACCATTGTTAACGCGATATGACGCGTACTTTTTAAACTACAGCGTTTTGAAAAATGCAGAAATTTAGAAAATTTCAAAAATTCATATTTTTTTCTAAATTTTTTCGAATTTTATATAACTGATAGGTTATATTTATAGATTTCAGCCTGCTGATTTCGGAGAACTAAAAAAATTTGAGCTACGACCGCTAGTTTAGAAACTACACCCGTTTTTATGGCCACCAAAAAATGATAGAGAAGGGTCCCCCCTTTGCTTTAAAACTGAAAAATTTTGAAATTTTTTTTCGCGATTTTTTGACTCCATCTTATGGATTTCGGTTCGCTGATAACGAATCAACCATTGTTAACGCGATCCGACGCGTACTTTTTAAACTACAGCGTTTTGAAAAATGCAGAAATTTAGAAAATTTCAAAAATTCATATTTTTTTCTAAATTTTTTCGAATTTTATATAACTGATAGGTTATATTTATAGATTTCAGCCTGCTGATTTCGGAGAACTAAAAAATTTTTAGCTACGACCACTAGTTTAGAAGCTACTGTCGTTTTTATGGCCACCAAAAAATGATAGAGAAGGGTCCCCCCTTTGCTTTAAAACTGAAAAATTTTGAAATTTTTTTTCGCGTTTTTTTGACTTTATCTTATAGATTTCGGTTCGCTGATAACGAATCAACCATTGTTAACGCGATACGACGCGTACTTTTTAAACTACAGCGTTTTGAAAAATGCAGAAATTTAGAAAATTTCAAAAATTCATATTTTTTTCTAAATTTTTTCGAATTTTATATAACTGATAGGTTATATTTATAGATTTCAGCCTGCTGATTTCGGAGAACTAAAAAAATTTGAGCTACGACCGCTAGTTTAGAAGCTACACCCGTTTTTATGGCCACCAAAAAATGATAGAGAAGGGTCCCCCCTTTGCTTTAAAACTGAAAAATTTTGAAATTTTTTTTCGCGTTTTTTTGACTTTATCTTATAGATTTCGGTTCGCTGATAACGAATCAACCATTGTTAACGCGATACGACGCGTACTTTTTAAACTACAGCGTTTTGAAAAATGCAGAAATTTAGAAAATTTCAAAAATTCATATTTTTTTCTAAATTTTTTCGAATTTTATATAACTGATAGGTTATATTTATAGATTTCAGCCTGCTGATTTCGGAGAACTAAAAAAATTTGAGCTACGACCGCTAGTTTAGAAGCTACACCCGTTTTTATGGCCACCAAAAAATGATAGAGAAGGGTCCCCCCTTTGCTTTAAAACTGAAAAATTTTGAAATTTTTTTTTGCGATTTTTTGACTCCATCTTATGGATTTTAGTTCGCTGATAACGAATCAACCATTGTTAACGCGATCCGACGCGTACTTTTTAAACTACAGCGTTTTGAAAAATGCAGAAATTTAGAAAATTTCAAAAATTCATATTTTTTTCTAAATTTTTTCGAATTTTATATAACTGATAGGTTATATTTATAGATTTCAGCCTGCTGATTTCGGAGAACTAAAAAAATTTGAGCTACGACCGCTAGTTTAGAAGCTACACCCGTTTTTATGGCCACCAAGAAATGATAGAGAAGGGTCCCCCCTTTGCTTTAAAACTGAAAAATTTTGAAATTTTTTTTCGCGATTTTTTGACTCCATCGTATGGATTTCGGTTCGCTGATAACGAATCAACCATTGTTAACGCAATCCGACGCGTACTTTTTAAACTACAGCGTTTTGAAAAATGCAGAAATTTAGAAAATTTCAAAAATTCATACTTTTTTCTAAATTTTTTCGAATTTTATATAACTGATAGGTTATATTTATAGATTTCAGCCTGCTGATTTCGGAGAACTAAAAAAATTTGAGCTACGACCGCTAGTTTAGAAGCTACACCCGTTTTTATGGCCACCAAGAAATGATAGAGAAGGGTCCCCCCTTTGCTTTAAAACTGAAAAATTTTGAAATTTTTTTTCGCGATTTTTTGACTCCATCGTATGGATTTCGGTTCGCTGATAACGAATCAACCATTGTTAACGCGATCCGACGCGTACTTTTTAAACTACAGCGTTTTGAAAAATGCAGAAATTTAGAAAATTTCAAAAATTCATACTTTTTTCTAAATTTTTTCGAATTTTATATAACTGATGGGTTATATTTATAGATTTCAGCCTGCTGATTTCGGAGAACTAAAAAAATTTGAGCTACGACCGCTAGTTTAGAAGCTACACCCGTTTTTATGGCCACCAAAAAATGATAGAGAAGGGTCCCCCCTTTGCTTTAAAACTGAAAAATTTTGAGATTTTTTTTCGCGATTTTTTGACTTTAGCTTATAGATTTCGGTTCGCTGATAACGAATCAACCATTGTTAACGCGATCCGACGCGTACTTTTTAAACTACAGCGTTTTGAAAAATGCAGAAATTTAGAAAATTTCAAAATTTCATATTTTTTTCTAAATTTTTTCGAATTTTATATAACTGATAGGTTATATTTATAGATTTCAGCCTGCTGATTTCGGAAAACTAAAAAAATTTGAGCTACGACCGCTAGTTTAGAAGCTACACCCGTTTTTATGGCCACCAAAAAATGATAGAGAAGGGTCCCCCCTTTGCTTTAAAACTGAAAAATTTTAAAAAATTTTTTCGCGATTTTTTGACTCCATCTTATGGATTTCGGTTCGCTGATAACGAATCAACCATTGTTAACGCGATCCGACGCGTACTTTTTAAACTACAGCGTTTTGAAAAATGCAGAAATTTAGAAAATTTCAAAAATTCATATTTTTTACTAAATTTTTTCGAATTTTTTATAACTGATAGGTTATATTTATAGATTTCAGCCTGCTGATTTCGGAGAACTAAAAAAATTTGAGCTACGACCGCTAGTTTAGAAGCTACACCCGTTTTTATGGCCACCAAAAAATGATAGAGAAGGGTCCCCCCTTTGCTTTAAAACTGAAAAATTTTGAAATTTTTTTTCGCGATTTTTTGACTCCATCTTATGGATTTTGGTTCTCTGATAACGAATCAATCATTGTTAACGCAATCCGACGCGTACTTTTTAAACTACAGCGTTTTGAAAAATGCAGAAATTTAGAAAATTTCAAAAATTCATATTTTTTTCTAAATTTTTTCGATTTTTATATAACTGATAGGTTATATTTATAGATTTCAGCCTGCTGATTTCGGAGAACTAAAAAAATTTGAGCTACGACCACTAGTTTAGAAACTACACCCGTTTTTATGGCCACCAAAAAATGATAGAGAAGGGTCCCCCCTTTGCTTTAAAACTGAAAAATTTTGAAATTTTTTTTCGCGATTTTTTGACTCCATCTTATGGATTTTGGTTCTCTGATAACGAATCAATCATTGTTAACGCAATCCGACGCGTACTTTTTAAACTACAGCGTTTTGAAAAATGCAGAAATTTAGAAAATTTCAAAAATTCATATTTTTTTCTAAATTTTTTCGATTTTTATATAACTGATAGGTTATATTTATAGATTTCAGCCTGCTGATTTCGGAGAATTAAAAAATTTTGAGCTACGACCACTAGTTTAGAAACTACACCCGTTTTTATGGCCACCAAAAAATGATAGAGAAGGGTCCCCCCTTTGCTTTAAAACTGAAAAATTTTGAAATTTTTCTTTGCGATTTTTTGACTCCATCTTATGGATTTCGGTTCGCTGATAACGAATCAACCATTGTTAACGCGATCCGACGCGTACTTTTTAAACTACAGCGTTTTGAAAAATGCAGAAATTTAGAAAATTTCAAAAATTCATATTTTTTACTAAATTTTTTCGAATTTTTTATAACTGATAGGTTATATTTATAGATTTCAGCCTGCTGATTTCGGAGAACTAAAAAAATTTGAGCTACGACCGCTAGTTTAGAAGCTACACCCGTTTTTATGGCCACCAAAAAATGATAGAGAAGGGTCCCCCCTTTGCTTTAAAACTGAAAAATTTTGAAATTTTTTTTCGCGATTTTTTGACTCCATCTTATGGATTTCGGTTCGCTGATAACGAATCAACCATTGTTAACGCGATCCGACGCGTATTTTTTAAACTACAGCGTTTTGAAAAATGCAGAAATTTAGAAAATTTCAAAAATTCATATTTTTTTCTAAATTTTTTCGAATTTTATATAACTGATAGGTTATATTTATAGATTTCAGCCTGCTGATTTCGGAGAACTAAAAAATTTTGAGCTACGACCACTAGTTTAGAAACTACACCCGTTTTTATGGCCACCAAAAAATGATAGAGAAGGGTCCCCCCTTTGCTTTAAAACTAAAAAATTTTAAAATTTTTTTTCGCGATTTTTTGACTCCATCTTATGGATTTCGGTTCGCTGATAACGAATCAACCATTGTTAACGCGATCCGACGCGTAATTTTTATACTACAGCGTTTTGAAAAATGCAGAAATTTAGAAAATTTAAAAAATTCATATTTTTTTCTAAATTTTTTCGAATTTTATATAACTGATAGGTTATATTTATAGATTTCAGCCTGCTGATTTCGGAGAACTAAAAAAATTTGAGCTACGACCGCTAGTTTAGAAGCTACACCCGTTTTTATGGCCATCAAAAAATGATAGTGAAGGGTCCCCCCTTTGCTTTAAAACTGAAAAATTTTGAAATTTTTTTTTGGCGATTTTTTGACTCCATCTTATGGATTTCGGTTCGCTGATAACGAATCAACCATTGTTAACGCGATCCGACGCGTACTTTTTAAACTACAGCGTTTTGAAAAATGCAGAAATTTAGAAAATTTCAAAAATTCATATTTTTTTCTAAATTTTTTCGAATTTTATATAACTGATAGGTTATATTTATAGATTTCAGCCTGCTGATTTCGGAGAACTAAAAAAATTTGAGCTACGACCGCTAGTTTAGAAGCTACACCCGTTTTTATGGCCACCAAAAAATGATAGAGAAGGGTCCCCCCTTTGCTTTAAAACTGAAAAATTTTGAAATTTTTTTTCGCGATTTTTTGACTTCATCTTATGGATTTCGGTTCGCTGATAACGAATCAACCATTGTTAACGCAATCCGACGCGTACTTTTTAAATTACAGCGTTTTGAAAAATGCAGAAATTTAGAAAATTTCAAAAATTCATATTTTTTTCTAAGTTTTTTCGATTTTTATATAACTGATAGGTTATATTTATAGATTTCAGCCTGCTGATTTCGGAGAACTAAAAAAATTTGAGCTACGACCGCTAGTTTAGAAGCTACACCCGTTTTTATGGCCACCAAAAAATTATAGTGAAGGGTATCTTATAGATTTCGGTTCGCTGATAACGAATCAACCATTGTTAACGCGATCCGACGCGTACTTTTTAAACTACAGCGTTTTGAAAAATGCAGAAATTTAGAAAATTTCAAAAATTCATATTTTTTTCTAAATTTTTTCGATTTTTATATTACTGATAGGTTTTATTATAGATTTCAGCCTGCTGATTTCGGAGAACTAAAAAATTTTTAGCTACGACCACTAGTTTCTAAACTACACCCGTTTTTATGGCCACCAAAAAATGAAAGAGAAGGGTCCCCCCTTTGCTTTAAAACTGAAAAATTTTGAATTTTTTTTCGCGATTTTTTGACTCCATCTTATGGATTTCGGTTCGCTGATAACGAATCAACCATTGTTAACGCGATCCGACGCGTACTTTTTAAACTACAGCGTTTTGAAAAATGCAGAAATTTAGAAAATTTCAAAAATTCATATTTTTTTCTAAATTTTTTCGAATTTTATATAACTGATAGGTTATATTTATAGATTTCAGCCTGCTGATTTCGGAAAACTAAAAAAATTTGAGCTACGACCGCTAGTTTAGAAGCTACACCCGTTTTTATGGCCACCAAAAAATGATAGAGAAGGGTCCCCCCTTTGCTTTAAAACTGAAAAATTTTGAAATTTTTTTTCGCGATTTTTTGACTCCATCTTATGGATTTCGGTTCGCTAATAACGAATCAACCATTGTTAACGCAATCCGACGCGTACTTTTTAAACTACAGCGTTTTGAAAAATGCAGAAATTTAGAAAATTTCAAAAATTCATATTTTTTTCTAAGTTTTTTCGATTTTTATATAACTGATAGGTTATATTTATAGATTTCAGCCTGCTGATTTCGGAGAACTAAAAAAATTTGAGCTACGACCGCTAGTTTAGAAGCTACACCCGTTTTTATGGCCACCAAAAAATTATAGTGAAGGGTATCTTATAGATTTCGGTTCGCTGATAACGAATCAACCATTGTTAACGCGATCCGACGCGTACTTTTTAAACTACAGCGTTTTGAAAAATGCAGAAATTTAGAAAATTTCAAAAATTCATATTTTTTTCTAAATTTTTTCGATTTTTATATTACTGATAGGTTTTATTATAGATTTCAGCCTGCTGATTTCGGAGAACTAAAAAATTTTTAGCTACGACCACTAGTTTCTAAACTACACCCGTTTTTATGGCCACCAAAAAATGAAAGAGAAGGGTCCCCCCTTTGCTTTAAAACTGAAAAATTTTGAATTTTTTTTCGCGATTTTTTGACTCCATCTTATGGATTTCGGTTCGCTGATAACGAATCAACCATTGTTAACGCGATCCGACGCGTACTTTTTAAACTACAGCGTTTTGAAAAATGCAGAAATTTAGAAAATTTCAAAAATTCATATTTTTTTCTAAATTTTTTCGAATTTTATATAACTGATAGGTTATATTTATAGATTTCAGCCTGCTGATTTCGGAAAACTAAAAAAATTTGAGCTACGACCGCTAGTTTAGAAGCTACACCCGTTTTTATGGCCACCAAAAAATGATAGAGAAGGGTCCCCCCTTTGCTTTAAAACTGAAAAATTTTGAAATTTTTTTTCGCGATTTTTTGACTCCATCTTATGGATTTCGGTTCGCTAATAACGAATCAACCATTGTTAACGCAATCCGACGCGTACTTTTTAAACTACAGCGTTTTGAAAAATGCAGAAATTTAGAAAATTTCAAAAATTCATATTTTTTTATAAATTTTTTCGAATTTTATATAACTGATAGGTTATATTTATAGATTTCAGCCTGCTGATTTCGGAAAACTAAAAAAATTTGAGCTACGACCGCTAGTTTAGAAGCTACAATCCGTTTTTATGGCTACCAAAAAATGATAGAGAAGGGTCCCCCCTTTGCTTTAAAACTGAAAAATTTTGAAATTTTTTTTCGCGATTTTTTAAATCCATCTTATGGATTTCGGTTCGCTGATAACGAATCAACCATTGTTAACGCGATCCGACGCGTACTTTTTAAACTACAGCGTTTTGAAAAATGCAGAAATTTAGAAAATTTCAAAAATTCATATTTTTTTCTAAATTTTTTCGAATTTTATATAACTGATAGGTTATATTTATAGATTTCAGCCTGCTGATTTCGGAAAACTAAAAAAATTTGATCTACGACCGCTAGTTTAGAAGCTACACCCGTTTTTATGGCTACCAAAAAATGATAGAGAAGGGTCCCCCCTTTGCTTTAAAACTGAAAAATTTTGAAATTTTTTTTCGCGATTTTTTAAATCCATCTTATGGATTTCGGTTCGCTGATAACGAATCAACCATTGTTAACGCGATCCGACGCGTACTTTTTAAACTACAGCGTTTTTAAAAATGCAGAAATTTAGAAAATTTCAAAAATTCATATTTTTTTCTAAGTTTTTTCGATTTTTATATAACTGATAGGTTATATTTATAGATTTCAGCCGGCTGATTTCGGAGAACTAAAAAAATTTGAGCTACGACCGCTAGTTTAGAAGCTACACCCGTTTTTATGGCCACCAAAAAATTATAGAGAAGGGTCCCCCCTTTGCTTTAAAACTGAAAAATGTTAAAATTTTTTTTCTCGATTTTTTGACTCCATCTTATGGATTTCGGTTCGCTGATAACGAATCAACCATTGTTAACGCGATCCGACGCGTACTTTTTAAACTACAGCGTTTTGAAAAATGCAGAAATTTAGAAAATTTCAAAAATTCATATTTTTTTCTAAATTTTTTCGAATTTTATATAACTGATAGGTGATATTTATAGATTTCAGCCTGCTGATTTCGGAGAACTAAAAAAATTTGAGCTACGACCGCTAGTTTAGAAGCTACACCCGTTTTTATGGCCACCAAAAAATGATAGAGAAGGGTCCCCCCTTTGCTTTAAAACTGAAAAATTTTGAAATTTTTTTTCGCGATTTTTTGACTCCATCTTATGGATTTCGGTTCGCTGATAACGAATCAAGCATTGTTAACGCAATCCGACGCGTACTTTTTAAACTACAGCGTTTTGAAAAATGCAGAAATTTAGAAAATTTCAAAAATTCATATTTTTTTCTAAATTTTTTCGAATTTTATATAACTGATAGGTGATATTTATAGATTTCAGCCTGCTGATTTCGGAGAACTAAAAAAATTTGAGCTACGACCGCTAGTTTAGAAGCTACACCCGTTTTTATGGCCACCAAAAAATTATAGAGAAGGGTCCCCCCTTTGCTTTAAAACTGAAAAATTTTGAATTTTTTTTCGTGATTTTTTGACTCCATCTTATGGATTTCGGTTCGCTGATAACGAATCAACCATTGTTAACGCGATCCGACGCGTACTTTTTAAACTACAGCGTTTTGAAAAATGCAGAAATTTAGAAAATTTCAAAAATTCATATTTTTTTCTAAATTTTTTCGAATTTTATATAACTGATAGGTTATATTTATAGATTTCAGCCTGCTGATTTCGGAGAACTAAAAAAATTTGAGCTACGACCGCTAGTTTAGAAGCTACACCCGTTTTTATGGCCACCAAGAAATGATAGAGAAGGGTCCCCCCTTTGCTTTAAAACTGAAAAATTTTGAAATTTTTTTTCGCGATTTTTTGACTCCATCGTATGGATTTCGGTTCGCTGATAACGAATCAACCATTGTTAACGCGATCCGACGCGTACTTTTTAAACTACAGCGTTTTGAAAAATGCAGAAATTTAGAAAATTTCAAAAATTCATACTTTTTTCTAAATTTTTTCGAATTTTATATAACTGATGGGTTATATTTATAGATTTCAGCCTGCTGATTTCGGAGAACTAAAAAAATTTGAGCTACGACCGCTAGTTTAGAAGCTACACCCGTTTTTATGGCCACCAAAAAATGATAGAGAAGGGTCCCCCCTTTGCTTTAAAACTGAAAAATTTTGAGATTTTTTTTCGCGATTTTTTGACTTTAGCTTATAGATTTCGGTTCGCTGATAACGAATCAACCATTGTTAACGCGATCCGACGCGTACTTTTTAAACTACAGCGTTTTGAAAAATGCAGAAATTTAGAAAATTTCAAAATTTCATATTTTTTTCTAAATTTTTTCGAATTTTATATAACTGATAGGTTATATTTATAGATTTCAGCCTGCTGATTTCGGAAAACTAAAAAAATTTGAGCTACGACCGCTAGTTTAGAAGCTACACCCGTTTTTATGGCCACCAAAAAATGATAGAGAAGGGTCCCCCCTTTGCTTTAAAACTGAAAAATTTTAAAAAATTTTTTCGCGATTTTTTGACTCCATCTTATGGATTTCGGTTCGCTGATAACGAATCAACCATTGTTAACGCGATCCGACGCGTACTTTTTAAACTACAGCGTTTTGAAAAATGCAGAAATTTAGAAAATTTCAAAAATTCATATTTTTTACTAAATTTTTTCGAATTTTTTATAACTGATAGGTTATATTTATAGATTTCAGCCTGCTGATTTCGGAGAACTAAAAAAATTTGAGCTACGACCGCTAGTTTAGAAGCTACACCCGTTTTTATGGCCACCAAAAAATGATAGAGAAGGGTCCCCCCTTTGCTTTAAAACTGAAAAATTTTGAAATTTTTTTTCGCGATTTTTTGACTCCATCTTATGGATTTTGGTTCTCTGATAACGAATCAATCATTGTTAACGCAATCCGACGCGTACTTTTTAAACTACAGCGTTTTGAAAAATGCAGAAATTTAGAAAATTTCAAAAATTCATATTTTTTTCTAAATTTTTTCGATTTTTATATAACTGATAGGTTATATTTATAGATTTCAGCCTGCTGATTTCGGAGAACTAAAAAAATTTGAGCTACGACCACTAGTTTAGAAACTACACCCGTTTTTATGGCCACCAAAAAATGATAGAGAAGGGTCCCCCCTTTGCTTTAAAACTGAAAAATTTTGAAATTTTTTTTCGCGATTTTTTGACTCCATCTTATGGATTTTGGTTCTCTGATAACGAATCAATCATTGTTAACGCAATCCGACGCGTACTTTTTAAACTACAGCGTTTTGAAAAATGCAGAAATTTAGAAAATTTCAAAAATTCATATTTTTTTCTAAATTTTTTCGATTTTTATATAACTGATAGGTTATATTTATAGATTTCAGCCTGCTGATTTCGGAGAATTAAAAAATTTTGAGCTACGACCACTAGTTTAGAAACTACACCCGTTTTTATGGCCACCAAAAAATGATAGAGAAGGGTCCCCCCTTTGCTTTAAAACTGAAAAATTTTGAAATTTTTCTTTGCGATTTTTTGACTCCATCTTATGGATTTCGGTTCGCTGATAACGAATCAACCATTGTTAACGCGATCCGACGCGTACTTTTTAAACTACAGCGTTTTGAAAAATGCAGAAATTTAGAAAATTTCAAAAATTCATATTTTTTACTAAATTTTTTCGAATTTTTTATAACTGATAGGTTATATTTATAGATTTCAGCCTGCTGATTTCGGAGAACTAAAAAAATTTGAGCTACGACCGCTAGTTTAGAAGCTACACCCGTTTTTATGGCCACCAAAAAATGATAGAGAAGGGTCCCCCCTTTGCTTTAAAACTGAAAAATTTTGAAATTTTTTTTCGCGATTTTTTGACTCCATCTTATGGATTTCGGTTCGCTGATAACGAATCAACCATTGTTAACGCGATCCGACGCGTATTTTTTAAACTACAGCGTTTTGAAAAATGCAGAAATTTAGAAAATTTCAAAAATTCATATTTTTTTCTAAATTTTTTCGAATTTTATATAACTGATAGGTTATATTTATAGATTTCAGCCTGCTGATTTCGGAGAACTAAAAAATTTTGAGCTACGACCACTAGTTTAGAAACTACACCCGTTTTTATGGCCACCAAAAAATGATAGAGAAGGGTCCCCCCTTTGCTTTAAAACTAAAAAATTTTAAAATTTTTTTTCGCGATTTTTTGACTCCATCTTATGGATTTCGGTTCGCTGATAACGAATCAACCATTGTTAACGCGATCCGACGCGTAATTTTTATACTACAGCGTTTTGAAAAATGCAGAAATTTAGAAAATTTAAAAAATTCATATTTTTTTCTAAATTTTTTCGAATTTTATATAACTGATAGGTTATATTTATAGATTTCAGCCTGCTGATTTCGGAGAACTAAAAAAATTTGAGCTACGACCGCTAGTTTAGAAGCTACACCCGTTTTTATGGCCATCAAAAAATGATAGTGAAGGGTCCCCCCTTTGCTTTAAAACTGAAAAATTTTGAAATTTTTTTTTGGCGATTTTTTGACTCCATCTTATGGATTTCGGTTCGCTGATAACGAATCAACCATTGTTAACGCGATCCGACGCGTACTTTTTAAACTACAGCGTTTTGAAAAATGCAGAAATTTAGAAAATTTCAAAAATTCATATTTTTTTCTAAATTTTTTCGAATTTTATATAACTGATAGGTTATATTTATAGATTTCAGCCTGCTGATTTCGGAAAACTAAAAAAATTTGAGCTACGACCGCTAGTTTAGAAGCTACACCCGTTTTTATGGCCACCAAAAAATGATAGAGAAGGGTCCCCCCTTTGCTTTAAAACTGAAAAATTTTGAAATTTTTTTTCGCGATTTTTTGACTCCATCTTATGGATTTCGGTTCGCTAATAACGAATCAACCATTGTTAACGCAATCCGACGCGTACTTTTTAAACTACAGCGTTTTGAAAAATGCAGAAATTTAGAAAATTTCAAAAATTCATATTTTTTTCTAAGTTTTTTCGATTTTTATATAACTGATAGGTTATATTTATAGATTTCAGCCTGCTGATTTCGGAGAACTAAAAAAATTTGAGCTACGACCGCTAGTTTAGAAGCTACACCCGTTTTTATGGCCACCAAAAAATTATAGTGAAGGGTATCTTATAGATTTCGGTTCGCTGATAACGAATCAACCATTGTTAACGCGATCCGACGCGTACTTTTTAAACTACAGCGTTTTGAAAAATGCAGAAATTTAGAAAATTTCAAAAATTCATATTTTTTTCTAAATTTTTTCGATTTTTATATTACTGATAGGTTTTATTATAGATTTCAGCCTGCTGATTTCGGAGAACTAAAAAATTTTTAGCTACGACCACTAGTTTCTAAACTACACCCGTTTTTATGGCCACCAAAAAATGAAAGAGAAGGGTCCCCCCTTTGCTTTAAAACTGAAAAATTTTGAATTTTTTTTCGCGATTTTTTGACTCCATCTTATGGATTTCGGTTCGCTGATAACGAATCAACCATTGTTAACGCGATCCGACGCGTACTTTTTAAACTACAGCGTTTTGAAAAATGCAGAAATTTAGAAAATTTCAAAAATTCATATTTTTTTCTAAATTTTTTCGAATTTTATATAACTGATAGGTTATATTTATAGATTTCAGCCTGCTGATTTCGGAAAACTAAAAAAATTTGAGCTACGACCGCTAGTTTAGAAGCTACACCCGTTTTTATGGCCACCAAAAAATGATAGAGAAGGGTCCCCCCTTTGCTTTAAAACTGAAAAATTTTGAAATTTTTTTTCGCGATTTTTTGACTCCATCTTATGGATTTCGGTTCGCTAATAACGAATCAACCATTGTTAACGCAATCCGACGCGTACTTTTTAAACTACAGCGTTTTGAAAAATGCAGAAATTTAGAAAATTTCAAAAATTCATATTTTTTTATAAATTTTTTCGAATTTTATATAACTGATAGGTTATATTTATAGATTTCAGCCTGCTGATTTCGGAAAACTAAAAAAATTTGAGCTACGACCGCTAGTTTAGAAGCTACAATCCGTTTTTATGGCTACCAAAAAATGATAGAGAAGGGTCCCCCCTTTGCTTTAAAACTGAAAAATTTTGAAATTTTTTTTCGCGATTTTTTAAATCCATCTTATGGATTTCGGTTCGCTGATAACGAATCAACCATTGTTAACGCGATCCGACGCGTACTTTTTAAACTACAGCGTTTTGAAAAATGCAGAAATTTAGAAAATTTCAAAAATTCATATTTTTTTCTAAATTTTTTCGAATTTTATATAACTGATAGGTTATATTTATAGATTTCAGCCTGCTGATTTCGGAAAACTAAAAAAATTTGATCTACGACCGCTAGTTTAGAAGCTACACCCGTTTTTATGGCTACCAAAAAATGATAGAGAAGGGTCCCCCCTTTGCTTTAAAACTGAAAAATTTTGAAATTTTTTTTCGCGATTTTTTAAATCCATCTTATGGATTTCGGTTCGCTGATAACGAATCAACCATTGTTAACGCGATCCGACGCGTACTTTTTAAACTACAGCGTTTTTAAAAATGCAGAAATTTAGAAAATTTCAAAAATTCATATTTTTTTCTAAGTTTTTTCGATTTTTATATAACTGATAGGTTATATTTATAGATTTCAGCCGGCTGATTTCGGAGAACTAAAAAAATTTGAGCTACGACCGCTAGTTTAGAAGCTACACCCGTTTTTATGGCCACCAAAAAATTATAGAGAAGGGTCCCCCCTTTGCTTTAAAACTGAAAAATGTTAAAATTTTTTTTCTCGATTTTTTGACTCCATCTTATGGATTTCGGTTCGCTGATAACGAATCAACCATTGTTAACGCGATCCGACGCGTACTTTTTAAACTACAGCGTTTTGAAAAATGCAGAAATTTAGAAAATTTCAAAAATTCATATTTTTTTCTAAATTTTTTCGAATTTTATATAACTGATAGGTGATATTTATAGATTTCAGCCTGCTGATTTCGGAGAACTAAAAAAATTTGAGCTACGACCGCTAGTTTAGAAGCTACACCCGTTTTTATGGCCACCAAAAAATGATAGAGAAGGGTCCCCCCTTTGCTTTAAAACTGAAAAATTTTGAAATTTTTTTTCGCGATTTTTTGACTCCATCTTATGGATTTCGGTTCGCTGATAACGAATCAAGCATTGTTAACGCAATCCGACGCGTACTTTTTAAACTACAGCGTTTTGAAAAATGCAGAAATTTAGAAAATTTCAAAAATTCATATTTTTTTCTAAATTTTTTCGAATTTTATATAACTGATAGGTGATATTTATAGATTTCAGCCTGCTGATTTCGGAGAACTAAAAAAATTTGAGCTACGACCGCTAGTTTAGAAGCTACACCCGTTTTTATGGCCACCAAAAAATTATAGAGAAGGGTCCCCCCTTTGCTTTAAAACTGAAAAATTTTGAATTTTTTTTCGTGATTTTTTGACTCCATCTTATGGATTTCGGTTCGCTGATAACGAATCAACCATTGTTAACGCGATCCGACGCGTACTTTTTAAACTACAGCGTTTTGAAAAATGCAGAAATTTAGAAAATTTCAAAAATTCATATTTTTTTCTAAATTTTTTCGAATTTTATATAACTGATAGGTTATATTTATAGATTTCAGCCTGCTGATTTCGGAGAACTAAAAAAATTTGAGCTACGACCGCTAGTTTAGAAGCTACACCCGTTTTTATGGCCATCAAAAAATGATAGTGAAGGGTCCCCCCTTTGCTTTAAAACTGAAAAATTTTGAAATTTTTTTTTGGCGATTTTTTGACTCCATCTTATGGATTTCGGTTCGCTGATAACGAATCAACCATTGTTAACGCGATCCGACGCGTACTTTTTAAACTACAGCGTTTTGAAAAATGCAGAAATTTAGAAAATTTCAAAAATTCATATTTTTTTCTAAATTTTTTCGAATTTTATATAACTGATAGGTTATATTTATAGATTTCAGCCTGCTGATTTCGGAAAACTAAAAAAATTTGAGCTACGACCGCTAGTTTAGAAGCTACACCCGTTTTTATGGCCACCAAAAAATGATAGAGAAGGGTCCCCCCTTTGCTTTAAAACTGAAAAATTTTGAAATTTTTTTTCGCGATTTTTTGACTCCATCTTATGGATTTCGGTTCGCTAATAACGAATCAACCATTGTTAACGCAATCCGACGCGTACTTTTTAAACTACAGCGTTTTGAAAAATGCAGAAATTTAGAAAATTTCAAAAATTCATATTTTTTTCTAAGTTTTTTCGATTTTTATATAACTGATAGGTTATATTTATAGATTTCAGCCTGCTGATTTCGGAGAACTAAAAAAATTTGAGCTACGACCGCTAGTTTAGAAGCTACACCCGTTTTTATGGCCACCAAAAAATTATAGTGAAGGGTATCTTATAGATTTCGGTTCGCTGATAACGAATCAACCATTGTTAACGCGATCCGACGCGTACTTTTTAAACTACAGCGTTTTGAAAAATGCAGAAATTTAGAAAATTTCAAAAATTCATATTTTTTTCTAAATTTTTTCGATTTTTATATTACTGATAGGTTTTATTATAGATTTCAGCCTGCTGATTTCGGAGAACTAAAAAATTTTTAGCTACGACCACTAGTTTCTAAACTACACCCGTTTTTATGGCCACCAAAAAATGAAAGAGAAGGGTCCCCCCTTTGCTTTAAAACTGAAAAATTTTGAATTTTTTTTCGCGATTTTTTGACTCCATCTTATGGATTTCGGTTCGCTGATAACGAATCAACCATTGTTAACGCGATCCGACGCGTACTTTTTAAACTACAGCGTTTTGAAAAATGCAGAAATTTAGAAAATTTCAAAAATTCATATTTTTTTCTAAATTTTTTCGAATTTTATATAACTGATAGGTTATATTTATAGATTTCAGCCTGCTGATTTCGGAAAACTAAAAAAATTTGAGCTACGACCGCTAGTTTAGAAGCTACACCCGTTTTTATGGCCACCAAAAAATGATAGAGAAGGGTCCCCCCTTTGCTTTAAAACTGAAAAATTTTGAAATTTTTTTTCGCGATTTTTTGACTCCATCTTATGGATTTCGGTTCGCTAATAACGAATCAACCATTGTTAACGCAATCCGACGCGTACTTTTTAAACTACAGCGTTTTGAAAAATGCAGAAATTTAGAAAATTTCAAAAATTCATATTTTTTTATAAATTTTTTCGAATTTTATATAACTGATAGGTTATATTTATAGATTTCAGCCTGCTGATTTCGGAAAACTAAAAAAATTTGAGCTACGACCGCTAGTTTAGAAGCTACAATCCGTTTTTATGGCTACCAAAAAATGATAGAGAAGGGTCCCCCCTTTGCTTTAAAACTGAAAAATTTTGAAATTTTTTTTCGCGATTTTTTAAATCCATCTTATGGATTTCGGTTCGCTGATAACGAATCAACCATTGTTAACGCGATCCGACGCGTACTTTTTAAACTACAGCGTTTTGAAAAATGCAGAAATTTAGAAAATTTCAAAAATTCATATTTTTTTCTAAATTTTTTCGAATTTTATATAACTGATAGGTTATATTTATAGATTTCAGCCTGCTGATTTCGGAAAACTAAAAAAATTTGATCTACGACCGCTAGTTTAGAAGCTACACCCGTTTTTATGGCTACCAAAAAATGATAGAGAAGGGTCCCCCCTTTGCTTTAAAACTGAAAAATTTTGAAATTTTTTTTCGCGATTTTTTAAATCCATCTTATGGATTTCGGTTCGCTGATAACGAATCAACCATTGTTAACGCGATCCGACGCGTACTTTTTAAACTACAGCGTTTTTAAAAATGCAGAAATTTAGAAAATTTCAAAAATTCATATTTTTTTCTAAGTTTTTTCGATTTTTATATAACTGATAGGTTATATTTATAGATTTCAGCCGGCTGATTTCGGAGAACTAAAAAAATTTGAGCTACGACCGCTAGTTTAGAAGCTACACCCGTTTTTATGGCCACCAAAAAATTATAGAGAAGGGTCCCCCCTTTGCTTTAAAACTGAAAAATGTTAAAATTTTTTTTCTCGATTTTTTGACTCCATCTTATGGATTTCGGTTCGCTGATAACGAATCAACCATTGTTAACGCGATCCGACGCGTACTTTTTAAACTACAGCGTTTTGAAAAATGCAGAAATTTAGAAAATTTCAAAAATTCATATTTTTTTCTAAATTTTTTCGAATTTTATATAACTGATAGGTGATATTTATAGATTTCAGCCTGCTGATTTCGGAGAACTAAAAAAATTTGAGCTACGACCGCTAGTTTAGAAGCTACACCCGTTTTTATGGCCACCAAAAAATGATAGAGAAGGGTCCCCCCTTTGCTTTAAAACTGAAAAATTTTGAAATTTTTTTTCGCGATTTTTTGACTCCATCTTATGGATTTCGGTTCGCTGATAACGAATCAAGCATTGTTAACGCAATCCGACGCGTACTTTTTAAACTACAGCGTTTTGAAAAATGCAGAAATTTAGAAAATTTCAAAAATTCATATTTTTTTCTAAATTTTTTCGAATTTTATATAACTGATAGGTGATATTTATAGATTTCAGCCTGCTGATTTCGGAGAACTAAAAAAATTTGAGCTACGACCGCTAGTTTAGAAGCTACACCCGTTTTTATGGCCACCAAAAAATTATAGAGAAGGGTCCCCCCTTTGCTTTAAAACTGAAAAATTTTGAATTTTTTTTCGTGATTTTTTGACTCCATCTTATGGATTTCGGTTCGCTGATAACGAATCAACCATTGTTAACGCGATCCGACGCGTACTTTTTAAACTACAGCGTTTTGAAAAATGCAGAAATTTAGAAAATTTCAAAAATTCATATTTTTTTCTAAATTTTTTCGAATTTTATATAACTGATAGGTTATATTTATAGATTTCAGCCTGCTGATTTCGGAAAACTAAAAAAATTTGAGCTACGACCGCTAGTTTAGAAGCTACACCTGTTTTTATGGCCACCAAAAAATGATAGAGAAGGGTCCCCCCTTTGCTTTAAAACTGAAAAATTTTGAAATTTTTTTTCGCGATTTTTTGACTCCATCTTATGGATTTCGGTTCGCTAATAACGAATCAACCATTGTTAACGCAATCCGACGCGTACTTTTTAAACTACAGCGTTTTGAAAAATGCAGAAATTTAGAAAATTTCAAAAATTCATATTTTTTTATAAATTTTTTCGAATTTTATATAACTGATAGGTTATATTTATAGATTTCAGCCTGCTGATTTCGGAAAACTAAAAAAATTTGAGCTACGACCGCTAGTTTAGAAGCTACAATCCGTTTTTATGGCTACCAAAAAATGATAGAGAAGGGTCCCCCCTTTGCTTTAAAACTGAAAAATTTTGAAATTTTTTTTCGCGATTTTTTAAATCCATCTTATGGATTTCGGTTCGCTGATAACGAATCAACCATTGTTAACGCGATCCGACGCGTACTTTTTAAACTACAGCGTTTTGAAAAATGCAGAAATTTAGAAAATTTCAAAAATTCATATTTTTTTCTAAATTTTTTCGAATTTTATATAACTGATAGGTTATATTTATAGATTTCAGCCTGCTGATTTCGGAAAACTAAAAAAATTTGATCTACGACCGCTAGTTTAGAAGCTACACCCGTTTTTATGGCTACCAAAAAATGATAGAGAAGGGTCCCCCCTTTGCTTTAAAACTGAAAAATTTTGAAATTTTTTTTCGCGATTTTTTAAATCCATCTTATGGATTTCGGTTCGCTGATAACGAATCAACCATTGTTAACGCGATCCGACGCGTACTTTTTAAACTACAGCGTTTTTAAAAATGCAGAAATTTAGAAAATTTCAAAAATTCATATTTTTTTCTAAGTTTTTTCGATTTTTATATAACTGATAGGTTATATTTATAGATTTCAGCCGGCTGATTTCGGAGAACTAAAAAAATTTGAGCTACGACCGCTAGTTTAGAAGCTACACCCGTTTTTATGGCCACCAAAAAATTATAGAGAAGGGTCCCCCCTTTGCTTTAAAACTGAAAAATGTTAAAATTTTTTTTCTCGATTTTTTGACTCCATCTTATGGATTTCGGTTCGCTGATAACGAATCAACCATTGTTAACGCGATCCGACGCGTACTTTTTAAACTACAGCGTTTTGAAAAATGCAGAAATTTAGAAAATTTCAAAAATTCATATTTTTTTCTAAATTTTTTCGAATTTTATATAACTGATAGGTGATATTTATAGATTTCAGCCTGCTGATTTCGGAGAACTAAAAAAATTTGAGCTACGACCGCTAGTTCAGAAGCTAAACCCGTTTTTATGGCCACCAAAAAATGATAGAGAAGGGTCCCCCCTTTGCTTTAAAACTGAAAAATTTTGAAATTTTTTTTCGCGATTTTTTGACTCCATCTTATGGATTTCGGTTCGCTGATAACGAATCAAGCATTGTTAACGCAATCCGACGCGTACTTTTTAAACTACAGCGTTTTGAAAAATGCAGAAATTTAGAAAATTTCAAAAATTCATATTTTTTTCTAAATTTTTTCGAATTTTATATAACTGATAGGTGATATTTATAGATTTCAGCCTGCTGATTTCGGAGAACTAAAAAAATTTGAGCTACGACCGCTAGTTTAGAAGCTACACCCGTTTTTATGGCCACCAAAAAATTATAGAGAAGGGTCCCCCCTTTGCTATAAAACTGAAAAATTTTGAAATTTTTTTTCGCGATTTTTTGACTCCATCTTATGGATTTCGGTTCGCTGATAACGAATCAACCATTGTTAACGCGATCCGACGCGTACTTTTTAAACTACAGCGTTTTGAAAAATGCAGAAATTTAGAAAATTTCAAAAATTCATATTTTTTTCTAAATTTTTTCGAATTTTATATAACTGATAGGTTATATTTATAGATTTCAGCCTGCTGATTTCGGAGAACTAAAAAAATTTGAGCTACGACCGCTAGTTTAGAAGCTACACCCGTTTTTATGGCCACCAAAAAATGATAGAGAAGGGTCCCCCCTTTGCTTTAAAACTGAAAAATTTTGAAATTTTTTTTCGCGATTTTTTGACTCCATCTTATGGATTTCGGTTCGCTGATAACGAATCAACCCATGTTAACGCAATCCGTCGCGTACTTTTTAAACTACAGCGTTTTGAAAAATGCAGAAATTTAGAAAATTTCAAAAATTCATATTTTTTTCTAAATTTTTTCGAATTTTATATAACTGATAGGTTATATTTATAGATTTCAGCCTGCTGATTTCGGAAAACTAAAAAAATTTGAGCTACGACCGCTAGTTTAGAAGCTACACCTGTTTTTATGCCCACCAAAAAATGATAGAGAAGGGTCCCCCCTTTGCTTTAAAACTGAAAAATTTTGAAATTTTTTTTCGCGATTTTTTGACTCCATCTTATGGATTTCGGTTCTCTGATAACGAATCAATCATTGTTAACGCGATCCGACGCGTACTTTTTAAACTACAGCGTTTTGAAAAATGCAGAAATTTAGAAAATTTCAAAAATTCATATTTTTTTCTAAATTTTTTCGATTTTTATATAACTGATAGGTTATATTTATAGATTTCAGCCTGCTGATTTCGGAGAATTAAAAAATTTTGAGCTACGACCACTAGTTTAGAAACTACACCCGTTTTTATGGCCACCAAAAAATGATAGAGAAGGGTCCCCCCTTTGCTTTAAAACTGAAAAATTTTGTAATTTTTCTTTGCGATTTTTTGACTCCATCTTATGGATTTCGGTTCGCTGATAACGAATCAACCATTGTTAACGCGATCCGACGCGTACTTTTTAAACTACAGCGTTTTGAAAAATGCAGAAATTTAGAAAATTTCAAAAATTCATATTTTTTTCTAAATTTTTTCGATTTTTATATAACTGATAGGTTATATTTATAGATTTCAGCCTGCTGATTTCGGAGAATTAAAAAATTTTGAGCTACGACCACTAGTTTAGAAGCTACACCCGTTTTTATGGCCACCAAAAAATGATGGAGAAGGGTCCCCCCTTTGCGTTAAAACTGAAAAATTTTGAAATTTTTTTTCGCGATTTTTTGACTCCATCTTATGGATTTCGGTTCGCTAATAACGAATCAACCATTGTTAACGCAATCCGACGCGTACTTTTTAAACTACAGCGTTTTGAAAAATGCAGAAATTTAGAAAATTTCAAAAATTCATATTTTTTTCTAAATTTTTTCGAATTTTATATAACTGATAGGTTATATTTATAGATTTCAGCCTGCTGATTTCGGAAAACTAAAAAAATTTGAGCTACGACCGCTAGTTTAGAAGCTACACCCGTTTTTATGGCTACCAAAAAATGATAGAGAAGGGTCCCCCCTTTGCTTTAAAACTGAAAAATTTTGAAATTTTTTTTCGCGATTTTTTAAATCCATCTTATGGATTTCGGTTCGCTGATAACGAATGAACCATTGTTAACGCAATCCGACGCGTACTTTTTAAACTACAGCGTTTTGAAAAATGTAGAAATTTAGAAAATTTCAAAAATTCATATTTTTTTCTAAATTTTTTCGAATTTTATATAACTGATAGGTTATATTTATAGATTTCAGCCTGCTGATTTCGGAGAACTAAAAAATTTTGAGCTACGACCCCTAGTTTAGAAACTACACCCGTTTTTATGGCCACCAAAAAATTATAGAGAAGGGTCCCCCCTTTGCTTTAAAACTGAAAAATGTTAAAAATTTTTTTCTCGATTTTTTGACTCCATCTTATGGATTTCGGTTCGCTGATAACGAATCAACCATTGTTAACGCGATCCGACGCGTACTTTTTAAACTACAGCGTTTTGAAAAATGCAGAAATTTAGAAAATTTCAAAAATTCATATTTTTTTCTAAATTTTTTCGAATTTTATATAACTGATAGGTGATATTTATAGATTTCAGCCTGCTGATTTCGGAGAACTAAAAAAATTTGAGCTACGACCGCTAGTTTAGAAGCTACACCCGTTTTTATGGCCACCAAAAAATGATAGAGAAGGGTCCCCCCTTTGCTTTAAAACTGAAAAATTTTGAAATTTTTTTTCGCGATTTTTTGACTCCATCTTATGGATTTCGGTTCGCTGATAACGAATCAACCATTGTTAACGCGATCCGACGCGTACTTTTTAAACTACAGCGTTTTAAAAAATGCAGAAATTTAGAAAATTTCAAAAATTCATATTTTTTTCTAAATTTTTTCGAATTTTATATAACTGATAGGTTATATTTATAGATTTCAGCCTGCTGATTTCGGAGAACTAAAAAAATTTGAGCTACGACCGCTAGTTTAGAAGCTACACCCGTTTTTATGGCCACCAAAAAAATGATAGAGAAGGGTCTCCCCCCTTTGCTTTAAAACTGAAAAATTTTGAAATTTTTTTTGGCGATTTTTTGACTCCATCTTATGGATTTCGGTTCGCTGATAACGAATCAACCATTGTTAACGCGATCCGACGCGTACTTTTTAAACTACAGCGTTTTAAAAAATGCAGAAATTTAGAAAATTTCAAAAATTCATATTTTTTTCTAAATTTTTTCGAATTTTACTTAACTGATAGTTTATATTTATAGATTTCAGCCTGCTGATTTCGGAGAACTAAAAAAATTTGAGCTACGACCGCTAGTTTAGAAGCTACACCCGTTTTTATGGCCACCAAAAAATGATAGAGAAGGGTCTCCCCCCTTTGCTTTAAAACTGAAAAATTTTGAAATTTTTTTTGGCGATTTTTTGACTCCATCTTATGGATTTCGGTTCGCTGATAACGAATCAACCATTGTTAACGCGATCCGACGCGTACTTTTTAAACTACAGCGTTTTAAAAAATGCAGAAATTTAGAAAATTTCAAAAATTCATATTTTTTTCTAAATTTTTTCGAATTTTATATAAATGATAGGTTATATTTATAGATTTCAGCCTGCTGATTTCGGAGAACTAAAAAATTTTGAGCTACGACCACTAGTTTAGAAACTACACCCGTTTTTATGGCCACCAAAAAATGATAGAGAAGGGTCTCCCCCCTTTGCTTTAAAACTGAAAAATTTTGAAATTTTTTTTCGCGATTTTTTGCCTCCATCTTATGGATTTCGGTTCGCTTATAACGAATCAACCATTGTTAACGCAATCCGACGCGTACTTTTTAAACTACAGCGTTTTGAAAAATGCAGAAATTTAGAAAATTTCAAAAATTCATATTTTTTTCTAAATTTTTTCGAATTTTATATAACTGATAGGTTATATTTTTAGATTTCAGCCTGCTGATTTCGGAGTACTAAAAAAATTTGAGCTACGACCGCTAGTTTAGAAGCTACACCCGTTTTTATGGCCACCAGAAAATGATAGAGAAGGGTCCCCCCTTTGCTTTAAAACTGAAAAATTTTGAAATTTTTTTTTGCGATTTTTTGACTCCATCTTATGGATTTCCGTTCGCTGATAACGAATCAACCATTGTTAACGCGATCCGACGCGTACTTTTTAAACTACAGCGTTTTGAAAAATGCAGAAATTTAGAAAATTTCAAAAATTCATATTTTTTTCTAAATTTTTTCGAATTTTATATAACTGATAGGTTATATTTATAGATTTCAGCCTGCTGATTTCGGAGAACTAAAAAAATTTGAGCTACGACCGCTAGTTTAGAAGCTACACCCGTTTTTATGGCCACCAAAAAATGATAGAGAAGGGTCCCCCCTTTGCTTTAAAACTGAAAAATTTTGAAATTTTTTTTTGCGATTTTTTGACTCCATCTTATGGATTTCCGTTCGCTGATAACGAATCAACCATTGTTAACGCGATCCGACGCGTACTTTTTAAACTACAGCGTTTTGAAAAATGCAGAAATTTAGAAAATTTCAAAAATTCATATTTTTTTCTAAATTTTTTCGAATTTTATATAACTGATAGGTTATATTTATAGATTTCAGCCTGCTGATTTCGGAAAACTAAAAAAATTTGAGCTACGACCGCTAGTTTAGAAGCTACACCCGTTTTTATGGCCACCAAAAAATGATAGAGAAGGGTCCCCCCTTTGCTTTAAAACTGAAAAATTTTGAAATTTTTTTTGGCGATTTTTTGACTCCATCTTATGGATTTCGGTTCGCTGATAACGAATCAACCATTGTTAACGCGATCCGACGCGTACTTTTTAAACTACAGCGTTTTAAAAAATGCAGAAATTTAGAAAATTTCAAAAATTCATATTTTTTTCTAAATTTTTTCGAATTTTATATAACTGATAGGTTATAGTTATAGATTTCAGCCTGCTGATTTCGGAGAACTAAAAAATTTTGAGCTACGACCACTAGTTTAGAAACTACACCCGTTTTTATGGCCACCAAAAAATGATAGAGAAGGGTCTCCCCCCTTTGCTTTAAAACTGAAAAATTTTGAAATTTTTTTTCGCGATTTTTTGCCTCCATCTTATGGATTTCGGTTCGCTTATAACGAATCAACCTTTTTAACGCGATCCGACGCGTACTTTTTAAACTACAGCGTTTTAAAAAATGCAGAAATTTAGAAAATTTCAAAAATTCATATTTTTTTCTAAATTTTTTCGAATTTTATATAACTGATAGGTTATATTTATAGATTTCAGCCTGCTGATTTCGGAGAACTAAAAAAATTTGAGCTACGACCGCTAGTTTAGAAGCTACACCCGTTTTTATGGCCACCAAAAAATGATAGAGAAGGGTCCCCCCTTTGCTTTAAAACTGAAAAATTTTGAAATTTTTTTTTGCGATTTTTTGACTCCATCTTATGGATTTCCGTTCGCTGATAACGAATCAACCATTGTTAACGCGATCCGACGCGTACTTTTTAAACTACAGCGTTTTGAAAAATGCAGAAATTTAGAAAATTTCAAAAATTCATATTTTTTTCTAAATTTTTTCGAATTTTATATAACTGATAGGTTATATTTATAGATTTCAGCCTGCTGATTTCGGAAAACTAAAAAAATTTGAGCTACGACCGCTAGTTTAGAAGCTACACCCGTTTTTATGGCCACCAAAAAATGATAGAGAAGGGTCCCCCCTTTGCTTTAAAACTGAAAAATTTTGAAATTTTTTTTCGCGATTTTTTGACTCCATCTTATGGATTTCGGTTCGCTGATAACGAATCAACCATTGTTAACGCGATCCGACGCGTACTTTTTAAACTACAGCGTTTTGAAAAATGCAGAAATTTAGAAAATTTCAAAAATTCATATATATTTCTAAATTTTTTCGAATTTTATATAACTGATAGGTTATATTTATAGATTTCAGCCTGTTGATTTCGGAGAACTAAAAAAATTTGAGCTACGACCGCTAGTTTAGAAGCTACACCCGTTTTTATGGCCACCAAAAAATGATAGAGAAGGGTCCCCCCTTTGCTTTAAAACTGAAAAATTTTGAAATTTTTTTTCGCGATTTTTTGACTCCATCTTATGGATTTCGGTTCTCTGATAACGAATCAACCATTGTTAACGCAATCCGACGCGTACTTTTTAAACTACAGCGTTTTGAAAAATGCAGAAATTTAGAAAATTTCAAAAATTCATATTTTTTTTTAAATTTTTTCGAATTTTATATAACTGATAGGTGATATTTATAGATTTCTGACTGCTGATTTCGGAGAACTAAAAAATTTTGAGCTACGACCACTAGTTTAGAAACTACACCCGTTTTTATGGCCACCAAAAAATGACAGAGAAGGGTCCCCCCTTTGCTTTAAAACTGAAAAATTTTGAAATTTTTTTTCGCGTTTTTTTGACTCCATCTTATGGATTTCGGTTCGTTGATAACGAATCAACCATTGTTAACGCGATCCGACGCGTACTTTTTAAACTACAGCGTTTTGAAAAATGCAGAAATTTAGAAAATTTCAAAAATTCATATTTTTTTCTAAATTTTTTCGAATTTTATATAACTGATAGGTGATATTTATAGATTTCTGACTGCTGATTTCGGAGAACTAAAAAATTTTGATCTACGACCACTAGTTTAGAAGCTACACCCGTTTTTATGTCCACCAAAAAATGATAGAGAAGGGTCCCCCCTTTGCTTTAAAACTGAAAAATTTTGAAATTTAGGTTATTTTTATAGATTTCAGCCTGCTGATTTGGGAAAACTAAAAAAATTTGAGCTACGACCGCTAGTTTAGAAGCTACACCCGTTTTTATGGCCACCAAAAAATGATAGAGAAGGGTCCCCCCTTTGCTTTAAAACTGAAAAATTTTGAAATTTTTTTTCGCGATTTTTTGAGTCCATCTTATGGATTTCGGTTCGCTGATAACGAATCAACCATTGTTAACGCGATCCGACGCGCACTTTTTAAACTACAGCGTTTTGAAAAATGCAAAAATTTAGAAAATTTCAAAAATTCATATTTTTTTCTAAATTTTTTCGATTTTTATATAACTGATAGGTTATATTTATAGATTTCAGCCTGCTGATTTCGGAGAATTAAAAAATTTTGAGCTACGACCACTAGTTTAGAAACTACACCCGTTTTTATGGCCACCAAAAAATGATAGAGAAGGGTCCCCCCTTTGCTTTAAAACTGAAAAATTTTGAAATTTTTCTTTGCGATTTTTTGACTCCATCTTATGGATTTCGGTTCGCTGATAACGAATCAACCATTGTTAACGCGATCCGACGCGTACTTTTTAAACTACAGCGTTTTGAAAAATGCAGAAATTTAGAAAATTTCAAAAATTCATATTTTTTTCTAAATTTTTTCGAATTTTTTATAACTGATAGGTTATATTTATAGATTTCAGCCTGCTGATTTCGGAGAACTAAAAAAATTTGAGCTACGACCGCTAGTTTAGAAGCTACACCCGTTTTTATGGCCACCAAAAAATGATAGAGAAGGGTCCCCCCTTTGCTTTAAAACTGAAAAATTTTGAAATTTTTTTTCGCGATTTTTTGAGTCCATCTTATGGATTTCGGTTCGCTGATAACGAATCAACCATTGTTAACGCGATCCGACGCGCACTTTTTAAACTACAGCGTTTTGAAAAATGCAAAAATTTAGAAAATTTCAAAAATTCATATTTTTTTCTAAATTTTTTCGATTTTTATATAACTGATAGGTTATATTTATAGATTTCAGCCTGCTGATTTCGGAGAATTAAAAAATTTTGAGCTACGACCACTAGTTTAGAAACTACACCCGTTTTTATGGCCACCAAAAAATGATAGAGAAGGGTCCCCCCTTTGCTTTAAAACTGAAAAATTTTGAAATTTTTCTTTGCGATTTTTTGACTCCATCTTATAGATTTCGGTTCGCTGATAACGAATCAACCATTGTTAACGCGATCCGACGCGTACTTTTTAAACTACAGCGTTTTGAAAAATGCAGAAATTTAGAAAATTTCAAAAATTCATATTTTTTTCTAAATTTTTTCGAATTTTATATAACTGATAGGTTATATTTATAGATTTCAGCCTGCTGATTTCGGAGAACTAAAAAATTTTGAGCTACGACCACTAGTTTAGAAACTACACCCGTTTTTATGGCCACCAAAAAATGATAGAGAAGGGTCTCCCCCCTTTGCTTTAAAACTGAAAAATTTTGAAATTTTTTTTCGCGATTTTTTGACTCTAACTTATAGATTTCGGTTCGCTGATAACGAATCAAGCATTGTTAACGCGATCCGAAGCGTACTTTTTAAACTACAGCGTTTTAAAAAATGCAGAAATTTAGAAAATTTCAAAAATTCATATCCTTTTCTAAATTTTTTCGAATTTTATATAACTGATAGGTTATATTTATAGATTTCAGCCTGCTGATTTCGGAGAACTAAAAAATTTTGAGCTACGACCACTAGTTTAGAAACTACACCCGTTTTTATGGCCACCAAAAAATGATAGAGAAGGGTCTCCCCCCTTTGCTTTAAAACTGAAAAATTTTGAAATTTTTTTTCGCGATTTTTGACTCTATCTTATAGATTTCGGTTCGCTGATAACGAATCAACCATTATTAACGCGATCCGACGCGTACTTTTTAAACTACAGCGTTTTGAAAAATGCAGAAATTTAGAAAATTTCAAAAATTCATATTTTTTTCTAAGTTTTTTCGATTTTTATATAACTGATAGGTTTTATTATAGATTTCAGCCTGCTGATTTCGGAGAACTAAAAAATTTTTAGCTACGACCACTAGTTTAGAAGCTACTGTCGTTTTTATGGCCACCAAAAAATGATAGAGAAGGGTCCCCCCTTTGCTTTAAAACTGAAAAATTTTGAAATTTTTTTTCGCGTTTTTTTGACTCCATCTTATGGATTTCGGTTCGCTGATAACGAATCAACCATTGTTAACGCGATCCGACGCGTACTTTTTAAACTACAGCGTTTTGAAAAATGCAGAAATTTAGAAAATTTCAAAAATTCATATTTTTTTCTAAATTTTTTCGAATTTTATATAACTGATAGGTTATATTTATAGATTTCAGCCTGCTGATTTCGGAGAACTAAAAAAATTTGAGCTACGACCGCTAGTTTAGAAGCTACACCCGTTTTTATGGGCACCAAAAAATGATAGAGAAGGGTCCCCCCTTTGCTTTAAAACTGAAAAATTTTGAAATTTTTTTTCGCGTTTTTTTGACTCCATCTTATGGATTTCGGTTCGCTGATAACGAATCAACCATTGTTAACGCGATCCGACGCGTACTTTTTAAACTACAGCGTTTTGAAAAATGCAGAAATTTAGAAAATTTCAAAAATTCATATTTTTTTCTAAATTTTTTCGAATTTTATATAAACGATAGGTTATATTTATAGATTTCAGCCTGCTGATTTCGGAGAACTAAAAAATTTTGAGCTACGATCACTAGTTTAGAAACTACACCCGTTTTTATGGCCACCAAAAAATGATAGAGAAGGGTCCCCCCTTTGCTTTAAAACTGAAAAATTTTGAAAATTTTTTTCGCGATTTTTTGACTCCATCTTATGGATTTCGGTTCGCTGATAACGAATGAACCATTGTTAACGCAATCCGACGCGTACTTTTTAAACTACAGCGTTTTGAAAAATGCAGAAATTTAGAAAATTTCAAAAATTCATATTTTTTTATAAATTTTTTCGAATTTTATATAACTGATAGGTTATATTTATAGATTTCAGCCTGCTGATTTCGGAAAACTAAAAAAATTTGAGCTACGACCGCTAGTTTAGAAGCTTCACCCGTTTTTATGGCTACCAAAAAATGATAGAGAAGGGTCCCCGCTTTGCTTTAAAACTGAAAAATTTTGAAATTTTTTTTCGCGATTTTTTGACTCTAACTTATAGATTTCGGTTCGCTGATAACGAATCAAGCATTGTTAACGCGATCCGAAGCGTACTTTTTAAACTACAGCGTTTTAAAAAATGCAGAAATTTAGAAAATTTCAAAAATTCATATTTTTTTCTAAATTTTTTCGAATTTTATATAACTGATAGGTTATATTTATAGATTTCAGCCTGCTGATTTCGGAGAACTAAAAAATTTTGAGCTACGACCACTAGTTTAGAAACTACACCCGTTTTTATGGCCACCAAAAAATGATAGAGAAGGGTCTCCCCCCTTTGCTTTAAAACTGAAAAATTTTGAAATTTTTTTTCGCGTTTTTTTGACTCCATCTTATGGATTTCGGTTCGCTGATAACGAATCAACCATTGTTAACGCGATCCGACGCGTACTTTTTAAACTACAGCGTTTTGAAAAATGCAGAAATTTAGAAAATTTCAAAAATTCATATTTTTTTCTAAATTTTTTCGAATTTTATATAACTGATAGGTTATATTTATAGATTTCAGCCTGCTGATTTCGGAGAACTAAAAAATTTTGAGCTACGACCACTAGTTTAGAAACTACACCCGTTTTTATGGCCACCAAAAAATGATAGAGAAGGGTCTCCCCCCTTTGCTTTAAAACTGAAAAATTTTGAAATTTTTTTTCGCGATTTTTTGACTCTATCTTATAGATTTCGGTTCGCTGATAACGAATCAACCATTATTAACGCGATCCGACGCGTACTTTTTAAACTACAGCGTTTTGAAAAATGCAGAAATTTAGAAAATTTCAAAAATTCATATTTTTTTCTAAGTTTTTTCGATTTTTATATTACTGATAGGTTTTATTATAGATTTTAGCCTGCTGATTTCGGAGAACTAAAAAATTTTTAGCTACGACCACTAGTTTAGAAGCTACTGTCGTTTTTATGGCCACCAAAAAATGATAGAGAAGGGTCCCCCCTTTGCTTTAAAACTGAAAAATTTTGAAATTTTTTTTCGCGTTTTTTTGACTCCATCTTATGGATTTCGGTTCGCTGATAACGAATCAACCATTGTTAACGCGATCCGACGCGTACTTTTTAAACTACAGCGTTTTGAAAAATGCAGAAATTTAGAAAATTTCAAAAATTCATATTTTTTTCTAAATTTTTTCGAATTTTATATAACTGATAGGTTATATTTATAGATTTCAGCCTGCTGATTTCGGAGAACTAAAAAAATTTGAGCTACGACCGCTAGTTTAGAAGCTACACCCGTTTTTATGGGCACCAAAAAATGATAGAGAAGGGTCCCCCCTTTGCTTTAAAACTGAAAAATTTTGAAATTTTTTTTCGCGTTTTTTTGACTCCATCTTATGGATTTCGGTTCGCTGATAACGAATCAACCATTGTTAACGCGACCCGACGCGTACTTTTTAAACTACAGCGTTTTGAAAAATGCAGAAATTTAGAAAATTTCAAAAATTCATATTTTTTTCTAAATTTTTTCGAATTTTATATAACTGATAGGTTATATTTATAGATTTCAGCCTGCTGATTTCGGAGAACTAAAAAATTTTGAGCTACGATCACTAGTTTAGAAACTACACCCGTTTTTATGGCGACCAAAAAATGATAGAGAAGGGTCCCCCCTTTGCTTTAAAACTGAAAAATTTTGAAATTTTTTTTTGGGGATTTTTTGACTCCATCTTCTGGATTTCGGTTCGCTGATAACGAATCAACCATTGTTAACGCAATCCGACGCGTACTTTTTAAACTACAGCGTTTTGAAAAATGCAGAAATTTAGAAAATTTCAAAATTTCATATTTTTTTCTAAATTTTTTCCAATTTTATATAACTGATAGGTTATATTTATAGATTTCAGCCTGCTGATTTCGGAGAAATAAAAAAATTTGAGCTACGACCGCTAGTTTAGAAGCTACACCCGTTTTTATGGGCACCAAAAAATGATAGAGAAGGGTCCCCCCTTTGCTTTAAAACTGAAAAATTTTGAAATTTTTTTTCGCGTTTTTTTGACTCCATCTTATGGATTTCGGTTCGCTGATAACGAATCAACCATTGTTAACGCGACCCGACGCGTACTTTTTAAACTACAGCGTTTTGAAAAATGCAGAAATTTAGAAAATTTCAAAATTTCATATTTTTTTCTAAATTTTTTCCAATTTTATATAACTGATAGGTTATATTTATAGATTTCAGCCTGCTGATTTCGGAGAAATAAAAAAATTTGAGCTACGACCACTAGTTTAGAAACTACACCCGTTTTTATGGCCACCAAAAAATGATAGAGAAGGGTCCCCCCTTTGCTTTAAAACTGAAAAATTTTGAAATTTTTTTTTGGGGATTTTTTGACTCCATCTTCTGGATTTCGGTTCGCTGATAACGAATCAACCATTGTTAACGCAATCCGACGCGTACTTTTTAAACTACAGCGTATTGAAAAATGCAGAAATTTAGAACATTTCAAAAATTCATATTTTTTTCTAAATTTTTTCGAATTTTATATAACTGATAGGTTATAGTTATAGATTTCAGCCTGCTGATTTCGGAAAACTAAAAAATTTTGAGCTACGACCACTAGTTTAGAAACTACACCCCTTTTTATGGCCACCAAAAAATGATAGAGAAGGGTAACCCCCCTTTGCTTTAAAACTGAAAAATTTTGAAATTCTTTTTCTCGATTTTTTGACTCCATCTTATGGATTTCGGTTCGCTGATAACGAATCAACCATTGTTAACGCGATCCGACGCGTACTTTTTAAACTACAGCGTTTTGAAAAATGCAGAAATTTAGAAAATTTCAAAAATTCATATTTTTTTCTAAATTTTTTCGAATTTTATATAACTGATAGGTGATATTTATAGATTTCAGCCTGCTGATTTCGGAGAACTAAAAAAATTTGAGCTACGACCGCTAGTTTAGAAGCTACACCCGTTTTTATGGCCACCAAAAAATGATAGAGAAGGGTCCCCCCTTTGCTTTAAAACTGAAAAATTTTGAAATTTTTTTTCGCGATTTTTTGACTCCATCTTATGGATTTCGGTTCGCTGATATCGAATCAACCATTGTTAACGCGATCCGACGCGTACTTTTTAAACTACAGCGTTTTGAAAAATGCAGAAATTTAGAAAATTTCAAAAATTCATATTTTATTCTAAATTTTTTCGAATTTTATATAACTGATAGGTTATATTTATAGATTTCAGCCTGCTGATTTCGGAGAACTAAAAAATTTTGAGCTACGACCACTAGTTTAGAAACTACACCCGTTTTTATGGCCACCAAAAAATGATAGAGAAGGGTCCCCCCTTTGCTTTAAAACTGAAAAATTTTGAAATTTTTTTTCGCGATTTTTCGACTCTACCTTATAGATTTCGGTTCGATGATAACGAATCAAGCATTGTTAACGCGATCCGACGCGTACTTTTTAAACTACAGCGTTTTGAAAAATGCAGAAATTTAGAAAATTTCAAAAATTCATAGTTTATTCTAAATTTTTTCGAATTTTATATAACTGATAGGTTATATTTATAGATTTCAGCCTGCTGATTTCGGAGAACTAAAAAATTTTGAGCTACGACCACTAGTTTAGAAACTACACCCCTTTTTATGGCCACCAAAAAATGATAGAGAAGGGTAACCCCCCTTTGCTTTAAAACTGAAAAATTTTGAAATTTTTTTTCGCGATTTTTTGACTCCATCTTATGGATTTCGGTTCGCTGATAACGAATCAACCATTGTTAACACGATCCGACGCGTACTTTTTAAACTACAGCGTTTTGAAAAATGCAGAAATTTAGAAAATTTGAAAAATTCATATTTTTTTCTAAGTTTTTTCGATTTTTATATCACTGATAGGTTATATTTATAGATTTCAGCCTGCTGATTTCGGAGAACTAAAAAATTTTTAGCTACGACCACTAGTTTAGAAGCTACTGTCGTTTTTATGGCCACCAAAAAATGATAGAGAAGGGTCCCCCCTTTGCTTTAAAACTGAAAAATTTTGAAATTTTTTTTCGTGTTTTTTTGCATTTATCTTATAGATTTCGGTTCGCTGATAACGAATCAACCATTGTTAACGCGATCCGACGCGTACTTTTTAAACTACAGCGTTTTGAAAAATGCAGAAATTTAGAAAATTTCAAAAATTCATATTTTTTTCTAAATTTTTTCGAATTTTATATAACTGATAGGTTATATGTATAGATTTCAGCCTGATGATTTCGATGAACTAAAAAAATTTGAGCTACGACCGCTAGTTTAGAAGCTACACCCGTTTTTATGGCCACCAAAAAATGATAGAGAAGGGTCCCCCCTTTGCTTTAAAACTGAAAAATTTTGAAATTTTTTTTCGCGATTTTTTTACTCCATCTTATGGATTTCGGTTCGCTGATAACGAATCAACCATTGTTAACGCAATCCGACGCGAACTTTTTAAACTACAGCGTTTTGAAAAATGCAGAAATTTAGAAAATTTCAAAAATTCATATTTTTTTCTAAGTTTTTTCGATTTTTATATAACTGATAGGTTATATTTATAGATTTCAGCCTGCTGATTTCGGAGAACTAAAAAATTTTGAGCTACGACCACTAGTTTAGAAACTACACCCGTTTTTATGGCCACCAAAAAATGATAGAGAAGGGTCTCCCCCCTTTGCTTTAAAACTGAAAAATTTTGAAATTTTTTTTCGCGATTTTTTGACTCCATCTTATGGATTTCGGTTCGCTGATAACGAATCAACCATTGTTAACGCAATCCGACGCGTACTTTTTAAACTACAGCGTTTTGAAAAATGCAGAAATTTAGAAAATTTCAAAAATTCATATTTTTTTCTAAATTTTTTCGAATTTTATATAACTGATAGGTTATATTTATAGATTTCAGCCTGCTGATTTCGGAGAACTAAAAAAATTTGAGCTACGACCACTAGTTTAGAAACTACACCCGTTTTTATGGCCACCAAAAAATGATAGAGAAGGGTCTCCCCCCTTTGCTTTAAAACTGAAAAATTTTGAAATTTCTTTTCGCGATTTTTTGACTCTATCTTATAGATTTCGGTTCGATGATAACGAATCAAGCATTGTTAACGCGATCCGACGCGTACTTTTTAAACTACAGCGTTTTGAAAAATGCAGAAATTTAGTAAATTTCAAAAATTCATATTCTTTTCTAAATTTTTTCGAATTTTATATAACTGATAGGTTATATTTATAGATTTCAGCCTGCTGATTTCGGAGAACTAAAAAATTTTGAGCTACGACCACTAGTTTAGAAACTACACCCGTTTTTATGGCCACCAAAAAATGATAGAGAAGGGTCTCCCCCCATTGCTTTAAAACTGAAAAATTTTGAAATTTTTTTTCGCGATTTTTTGAATCCATCTTATGGATTTCGGTTCGCTGATAACGAATCAACCATTGTTAACGCGATCCGACGCGTACTTTTTAAACTACAGCGTTTTGAAAAATGCAGAAATTTAGAAAATTTCAAAAATTCATATTTTTTTCTAAATTTTTTCGAATTTTATATAACTGATATGTTATAGTTATACATTTCAGCCTGTTGATTTCGGAGAACTAAAAAATTTTGAGCTACGACCACTAGTTTAGAAACTACACCCGTTTTTATGGCCACCAAAAAATGATAGAGAAGGGTCCCCCCTTTGCTTTAAAACTGAAAAATTTAAAAAAAATTTTTCGCGATTTTTTGACACTATCTTATAGATTTCGGTTTGCTGATAATGAATCAAGCATTGTTAACGCGATCCGAAGCGTACTTTTTAAACTACAGCGTTTTGAAAAATGCAGAAATTTAGAAAATTTCAAAAATCCATATTTTTTTCCAAATTTTTTCGAATTTTATATAACTGATAGGTGATATTTATAGATTTCAGCCTGCTGATTTCGGAGAACTAAAAAATTTTGAGCTACGACCACTAGTTTAGAAACTACACCCGTTTTTATGGCCACCAAAAAATGATAGAGAAGGGTCCCCCTTTGCTTTAAAACTGAAAAATTTTGAAATTTTTTTTCGCGATTTTTCGACTCTATCTTGTAGATTTCGGTTCGATGATAACGAATCAAGCATTGTTAAAGCGATCCGACGCGTACTTTTTAAACTACAGCGTTTTGAAAAATGCAGAAATTTAGAAAA
The DNA here is from genome assembly GCA_963971135.1 of Stenus bimaculatus. Classification (NCBI taxonomy): domain Eukaryota; kingdom Metazoa; phylum Arthropoda; class Insecta; order Coleoptera; family Staphylinidae; genus Stenus; species Stenus bimaculatus. The sequence continues at coordinate 62,179,136 of OZ020180.1, read as the reverse complement.
TTTCAAAAATTCATATTTTTTTCTAAGTTTTTTCGATTTTTATATAACTGATAGGTTATATTTATAGATTTCAGCCTGCCGATTTCGGAGAACTAAAAAATTTTGAGCTACGACCACTAGTTTAGAAACTACACCCGTTTTTATGGCCACCAAAAAATGATAGAGAAGGGTCCCCCCTTTGCTTTAAAACTGAAAAATTTAAAAAAAATTTTTCGCGATTTTTTGACACTATCTTATAGATTTCGGTTTGCTGATAATGAATCAAGCATTGTTAACGCGATCCGAAGCGTACTTTTTAAACTACAGCGTTTTGAAAAATGCAGAAATTTAGAAAATTTTAAAAATTCATATTTATTTCTAAATTTTTTCGAATTTTATATAACTGATAGGTTATATTTATAGATTTCAGCCTGCTGATTTCGGAGAACTAAAAAATTTTGAGCTACGACCACTAGTTTAGAAACTACACCCGTTTTTATGGCCACCAAAAAATGATAGAGAAGGGTCCCCCCTTTGCTTTAAAACTGAATAATTTTGAAATTTTTTTTCGCGATTTTTTGACTCCATCTTATGGATTTCGGTTCGCTGATAACGAATCAACCATTGTTAACGCAATCCGACTCGAACTTTTTAAACTACAGCGTTTTGAAAAATGCAGAAATTTAGAAAATTTCAAAAATTCATATTTTTTTCTAAGTTTTTTCGATTTTTATATAACTGATAGGTTATATTTATAGATTTCAGCCTGCCGATTTCGGAGAACTAAAAAATTTTGAGCTACGACCACTAGTTTAGAAACTACACCCGTTTTTATGGCCACCAAAAAATGATAGAGAAGGGTCCCCCCTTTGCTTTAAAACTAAAAAATTTTGAAATTTTTCTTTCGCGATTTTTTGACTCTATCTTATAGATTTCGGTTCGCTGATAACGAATCAAGCATTGTTAACGCGATCCGAAGCGTACTTTTTAAACTACAGCGTTTTGAAAAATGGAGAAATTTAGAAAATTTCAAAAATTCATATTTTTTTCTAAATTTTTTCGAATTTTATATAACTGATAGGTTATATTTATAGATTTCAGCCTGCTGATTTCGGAGAACTAAAAAAATTTGAGCTACGACCGCTAGTTTAGAAGCTACACCCGTTTTTATGGCCACCAAAAAATGATAGAGAAGGGTCCCCCCTTTGCTTTAAAACTGAAAAATTTAAAAAAAATTTTTCGCGATTTTTTGACACTATCTTATAGATTTCGGTTTGCTGATAATGAATCAAGCATTGTTAACGCGATCCGAAGCGTACTTTTTAAACTACAGCGTTTTGAAAAATGCAGAAATTTAGAAAATTTCAAAAATTCATATTTTTTTCTAAGTTTTTTCGATTTTTATATAACGGATAGGTTATATTTATAGATTTCAGCCTGCTGATTTCGGAGAACTAAAAAATTTTTAGCTACGACCACTAGTTTAGAAGCTACTGTCGTTTTCATGGCCACCAAAAAATGATAGAGAAGGGTCCCCCCTTTGCTTTAAAACTGAAAAATCTTGAAATTTTTTTTCGCGATTTTTTGACTTCATCTTATGGATTTCGGTTCGCTGATAACGAATCAACCATTGTTAACGCGATCCGACGCGTACTTTTTAAACTACAGCGTTTTGAAAAATGCAGAAATTTAGAAAATTTCAAAAATTCATATTTTTTTCTAAGTTTTTTCGATTTTTATATAACTGATAGGTTATATTTATAGATTTCAGCCTGCTGATTTCGGAGATCTAAAAAATTTTGAGCTACGACCACTAGTTTAGAAGCTACACACGTTTTTATGGCCACCAAAAAATGATAGAGAAGGATCCCCCCTTTGCTTTAAAACTGAAAAATTTTGAAATTTTTTTACGCGATTTTTTGACTCCATCCTATGGATTTCGGTTCGCTGATAACGAATCAACCATTGTTAACGCGATCCGACGCGTAATTTTTAAACTACAGCGTTTTGAAAAATGCAGAAATTTAGAAAATTTCAAAAATTCATATTTTTTTCTAAATTTTTTTGAATTTTATATAACTGATAGGTTATATTTATAGATTTCAGCCTGCTGATTTCGGAGAACTAAAAAAATTTGAGCTACGACCGCTAGTTTAGAAGCAACACCCGTTTTTATGGCCACCAAAAAATGATAGAGAAGGGTCCCCCCTTTGCTTTAAAACTGAAAAATTTTGAAATTTTTTTTCGCGATTTTTCGACTCTATCTTATAGATTTCGGTTCGATGATAACGAATCAAGCATTGTTAACGCGATCCGACGCGTACTTTTTAAACTACAGCGTTTTGAAAAATGCAGAAATTTAGAAAATTTCAAAAATCCATATTTTTTTCCAAATTTTTTCGAATTTTATATAACTGATAGGTGATATTTATAGATTTCAGCCTGCTGATTTCGGAGAACTAAAAAATTTTGAGCTACGACCACTAGTTTAGAAACTACACCCGTTTTTATAGCCAACCAAAAAATGATAGAGAAGGGTCCCCCTTTGCTTTAAAACTGAAAAATTTTGAAAGTTTTTTTCGCGATTTTTCGACTCTATCTTGTAGATTTCGGTTCGATGATAACGAATCAAGCATTGTTAAAGCGATCCGACGCGTACTTTTTAAACTACAGCGTTTTGAAAAATGCAGAAATTTAGAAAATTTTAAAAATTCATATTTATTTCTAAATTTTTTCGAATTTTATATAACTGATTGGTTATATTTATAGATTTCAGCCTGCTGATTTCGGAGAACTAAAAAAATTTGAGCTACGACCGCTATTGTTAACGCGATCCGACGCGTACTTTTTAAACTACAGCGTTTTAAAAAATGCAGAAATTTAGAAAATTTCAAAAATTCATATTTTTTTCTAAATTTTTTCGAATTTTATATAACTGATACGTTATATTTATAGATTTCAGCCTGCTGATTTCGGAGAACTAAAAAATTTTGAGCTCCGACCACTAGTTTAGAAACTACACCCGTTTTTATGGCCACCAAAAAATGATAGAGAAGGGTCCCCCCTTTGCTTTAAAACTAAAAAATTTTGAAATTTTTCTTTCGCGATTTTTTGACTCTATCTTATAGATTTCGGTTCGCTGATAACGAATCAAGCATTGTTAACGCGATCCGAAGCGTACTTTTTAAACTACAGCGTTTTGAAAAATGAAGAAATTTAGAAAATTTCAAAAATTCATATTTTTTTCTAATTTTTTTCGAATTTTATATAACTGATAGGTTATATTTATAGATTTCAGCCTGCTGATTTCGGAGAACTAAAAAAATTTGAGCTACGACCGCTAGTTTAGAAGCTACACCCGTTTTTATGGCCACCAAAAAATGATACAGAAGGGTCCCCCCTTTGCTTTAAAACTGAAAAATTTTGAAATTTTTTTTCGCGATTTTTTGACTCCATCTTATGGATTTCGGTTCGCTGATAACGAATCAACCATTGTTATCGCAATCCGACGCGTACTTTTTAAACTACAGCGTTTTGAAAAATGCAGAAATTTAGAAAATTTCAAAAATTCATATTTTTTTCTAAGTTTTTTCGATTTTTATATAACGGATAGGTTATATTTATAGATTTCAGCCTGCTGATTTCGGAGAACTAAAAAATTTTTAGCTACGACCACTAGTTTAGAAGCTACTGTCGTTTTTATGGCCACCAAAAAAATGATAGAGAAGGGTCCCCCCTTTGCTTTAAAACTGAAAAATCTTGAAATTTTTTTTCGCGATTTTTTGACTTCATCTTATGGATTTCGGTTCACTGATAACGAATCAACCATTGTTAACGCGATCCGACGCGTACTTTTTAAACTACAGCGTTTTGAAAAATGCAGAAATTTAGAAAATTTCAAAAATTCATATTTTTTTCTAAGTTTTTTCGATTTTTATATAACTGATAGGTTATATTTATAGATTTCAGCCTGCTGATTTCGGAGAACTAAAAAAATTTGAGCTACGACCGCTAGTTTAGAAGCTACACCTGTTTTTATGGCCACCAAAAAATGATAGAGAAGGGTCCCCCCTTTGCTTTAAAACTGAAAAATTTTGAAATTTTTCTTCGCGATTTTTCGACTCTATCTTATAGATTTCGGCGCGCTGATAACGAATCAACCATTGATAACGCGATCCGACACGTACTTTTTAAACTACAGTGTTTTGAAAAATGCAGAAATTTAGAAAATTTCAAAAATTCATATTTATCTCTAAATTTTTTCGATTTTTATATAACTGATAGGTTATATTTATAGATTTCAGCCTGCTGATTTCGGAGAATCAAAAAATTTTGAGCTACGACCACTAGTTTAGAAACTACACCCGTTTTTATGGCCACCAAAAAATGATAGAGAAGGGTCCCCTTTTGCTTTAAAACTAAAAAATTTTGAAATTTTTTTTTCGCGATTTTTTGACTCTATCTTATAGATTTCGGTTCGCTGATAACGAATCAAGCATTGTTAACGCGATCCGACGCGTACTTTTTAAACTACGGCGTTTTGAAAAATTCAGAAATGTAGAAAATTTCAAAAATTCATATTAAACTACACCGTTTGGAAAAATGCAGAAATTTAGAAAATTTCAAAAATTCATATTTTTTTCTAAATTTTTTTGAATTTTATATAACTGATAGGTTATATTTATAGATTTCAGCCTGCTGATTTCGGAGAACTAAAAAAATTTGAGCTACGACCGCTAGTTTAGAAGCTACACCCGTTTTTATGGCCACCAAAAAATGATAGAGAAGGGTCCCCCCTTTGCTTTAAAACTGAAAAATTTTGAAATTTTTTTTCGCGTTTTTTTGACTTTATCTTATAGATTTCGGTTCGCTGATAACGAATCAAGCATTGTTAACGCGATCCGAAGCGTACTTTTTAAACTACAGCGTTTTGAAAAATGCAGAAATTTAGAAAATTTCAAAAATTCATATTTTTATCTAAATTTTTTCGAATTTTATATAACTGATAGGTTATATTTATAGATTCCAGCCTGCTGATTTCGGAGAACTAAAAAAATTTGAGCTACGACCGCTAGTTTAGAAGCTACACCCGTTTTTATGGCCACCAAAAAATGATAGAGAAGGGTCCCCCCTTTGCTTTAAAACTGAAAAATTTTGAAATTTTTTTTTCGCGATTTTTTGACTCCATCTTATGGATTTCGGTTCGCTGATAACGAATCAACCATTGTTAACGCAATCCGACGCGTACTTTTTAAACTACAGCGTTTTGAAAAATGCAGAAATTTAGAAAATTTCAAAAATTCATATTTTTTTCTAAATTTTTTCGAATTTTATATAACTGATAGGTTATATTTATAGATTTCAGCCTGCTGATTTCGGAGAACTAAAAAAATTTGAGCAACGACCTCTAGTTTAGAAGCTACACCCGTTTTTATGGCCACCAAAAAATGATAGAGAAGGGTGCCCCCTTTGCTTTAAAACTGAAAAATTTTGAAATTTTTTTTCGCGATTTTTTGACTCCATCTTATGGATTTCGGTTTGCTGATAACGAATCAACCATTGTTAACGCAATCCGACGCGTACTTTTTAAACTACAGCGTTTTGAAAAATGCAGAAATTTAGAAAATTTCAAAAATTCATATTTTTTTCTAAATTTTTTCGAATTTTATATAACTGATAGGTTATATTTATAGATTTCAGCCTGCTGATTTCGGGGAACTAAAAAAATTTGAGCAACGACCGCTAGTTTAGAAGCTACACCCGTTTTTATGGCCACCAAAAAATGATAGAGAAGGGTCCCCCCTTTGCTTTAAAACTGAAAAATTTTGAAATTTTTTTTCGCGATTTTTTGACTCCATCTTATGGATTTCGGTTTGCTGATAACGAATCAACCATTGTTTAAGCGATCCGACGCGTACTTTTTAAACTACAGCGTTTTGAAAAATGCAGAAATTTAGAAAATTTCAAAAATTCATATTTTTTTCTAAATTTTTTCGAATTTTATATAACTGATAGGTTATATTTATAGATTTCAGCCTGCTGATTTCGGAAAACTAAAAAAATTTGAGCTACGACCGCTAGTTTAGAAGCTACACCCGTTTTTATGGCCACCAAAAAATGATAGAGAAGGGTCCCCCCCTTTGCTTTAAAACTGAAAAATTTTGAATTTTTTTTTCGCGATTTTTCGACTCTATCTTATAGATTTCGGTTCGCTGATAACGAATCAACCGTTGTTAACGCAATCCGACGCGTACTTTTTAAACTACAGCGTTTTGAAAAATGCAGAAATTTAGAAAATTTCAAAAATTCATATTTTTTTCTAAATTTTTTCGAATTTTATATAACTGATAGGTTATATTTATAGATTTCAGCCTGCTGATTTCGGAGAACTAGAAAATTTTGAGCTACGACCACTAGTTTAGAAACTACACCCGTTTTTATGGCCACCAAAAAATGATAGAGAAGGGTCCCCCCTTTGCTTTAAAACTGAAAAATTTTGAAATTTTCTTTCGCGATTTTTTGACTCCATCTTATGGATTTCGGTTCGCTGATAACGAATCAACCATTGTTAACGCAATCCGACGCGTACTTTTTAAACTACAGCGTTTTGAAAAATGCAGAAATTTAGAATATTTCAAAAATTCATATTTATCTCTAAATTTTCTCGAATTTTATATAAGTGATAGGTTATATTTATAGATTTCAGCCTGCTGATTTCGGAGAACTAAAAAAATTTGAGCTACCACCGCTAGTTTAGAAGCTACACCCGTTTTTATGGCCACCAAAAAATGATAGAGAAGGGTCCCCCCTTTGCTTTAAAACTGAAAAATTTTGAAATTTTTTTTCGCGATTTTTCGACTTTATCTTATAGATTTAGGTTCGCTGATAACGAATCAACCATTGTTAACGCGATCCGACTCGTACTTTTTAAACTACAGCGTTTTAAAAAATGCAGAAATTTAGAAAATTTCAAAAATTCATATTATTTTCTAAATTTTTTCGAATTTTATATAACTGATAGGTTATATTTATAGATTTCAGCCTGCTGATTTCGGAGAACTAAAAAATTTTGAGCTACGACCACTAGTTTAGAAACTACACCCGTTTTTATGGCCACCAAAAAATGATAGAGAAGGGTCCCCCCTTTGCTTTAAAACTAAAAAAAATTTAAATTTTTTTTCGCGATTTTTCGACTCTATCTTATAGATTTCGGTTCGCTGATAACGAATCAACCATTGTTAACGCAATCCGACGCGTACTTTTTAAACTACAGCGTTTTGAAAAATGCAGAAATTTAGAATATTTCAAAAATTCATATTTTTTTCTAAATTTTCTCGAATTTTATATAAGTGATAGGTTATATTTATAGATTTCAGCCTGCTGATTTCGGAGAACTAAAAAATTTTGAGCTACGACCACTAGTTTAGAAGCTACACCCGTTTTTATGGCCACCAAAAAATGATAGAGAAGGGTCCCCCCTTTGCTTTAAAACTGAAAAATTTTGAAATTTTTTTTCGCGATTTTTGACTCCGTCTTATGGATTTCGGTTCGCTGATATCGAATCAACCATTGTTAACGCAATCCGACGCGTACTTTTTAAACTACAGCGTTCTGAAAAATGCAGAAATTTAGAATATTTCAAAAATTCATATTTATCTCTAAATTTTCTCGAATTTTATATAAGTGATAGGTTATATTTATAGATTTCAGTCTGCTGATTTCGGAGAACTAAAAATTATGAGCTACGACCACTAGTTTAGAAGCTACACCCGTTTTTATGGCCACCAAAAAATGATAGAGAAGGGTCCCCCCTTTGCTTTAAAACTGAAAAATTTTGAAATTTTTTTTCGCGATTTTTCGACTCTAGCTTATAGATTTAGGTTCGCTGATAACGAATCAACCATTGTTAACGCGATCCGACGCGTACTTTTTAAACTACAGCGTTTTGAAAAATGCAGAAATTTAGAAAATTTCAAAAATCCATATTTTTTTCCAAATTTTTTCGAATTTTATATAACTGATAGGTTATATTTATAGATTTCAGCCTGCTGATTTCGGAGATCTAAAAAATTTTGAGCTACGACCACTAGTTTAGAAGCTACACCCGTTTTTATGGCCACCAAAAAATGATAGAGAAGGGTCCCCCCTTTGCTTTAAAACTGAAAAATTTTGAAATTTTTTTTCGCGAGTTTTTGACTCTGTCTTATGGATTTCGGTTCGCTGATAACGAATCAACCATTGTTAACGCGATCCGACGCGTACTTTTTAAACTACAGCGTTTTGAAAAATGCAGAAATTTAGAAAATTTAAATAATTCATATTTATCTCAAAATTTTTTCGATTTTTATATAACTGATAGGTTATATTTATTGATTTCAGCCTGCTGATTTCGGAGAACTAAAAAATTTTGAACTACGACCACTAGTTTAGAAGCTTCACCCGTTTTTATGGCCACCAAAAAATGATAGAGAAGGGGGGGGCCTTTGCTTTAAAACTAGAAAATATTGAAATTTTTTTTCGCGATTTTTTTACTTTTTCTTATAGATTTCGGTTCGCTGATAACGAATCAACCATTGTTAACGCTAGCAGACGCGTACTTTTTAAACTGCAGCGTTTTGAAAATTGCAGAAATTTAGAAAATTTGAAAAATTTCAATTTTTTTCTAAATTTTTTCGAAATTTATTTAACTGACATGTTATATTTATAGATTTCAGTCTGCTGATTACGGAGAACTAAAAAATTTTGAGCTACGACCAGTAGTTTAGAAGATACACCCGATTTTATGGCCACCAAAAAATGATAGAGAAGGGTCTCCCCTTTGCTTTAAAACTGAAAAATTTTGAAACTTTCTTTCGCGATTTTTTGACTTTATCTGATAGATTTCGGTTCGCTGATAACGAATCAACCATTGTGAACGCGATCCGACGCGTACTTTTTAAACTGCAGCGTTTTGAAAATGGCAGAAATTTAGATAATTTCCAAAATTCATATTTTTTTCTAAAATTTTTTGACTTTATCTTATAGATTTGGGTTCGCTGATAACGAGTCAACCATTGTTAATAGGATCCGACTTGTACTTTTTAAACTACAGCGTTTTGAAAAATTCAAAAATATGGAAAATTTGAAAAATATTTTTTTCTACATTTTTTCGAATTTTATATAACTGATATGTAATATTAATAGATTTCGGTCTGCTGATTACGGAGAACTAAAAATTTTTAAGCTACGACCATTAGTTTAGAAGATACACCCGTTTTTATGGCCACCAAAAAATGATAGAGAAGGGTCCCCCCTTTGCTTTTAACCTGAAGAATTTTTTCGCGATTTTTTGACCATCAACCATTTTTAACGCGATCCGACGCGTACTTTTTAAACTAAAGCGCTTTGAAAATTGCAGAAATTTAGAAAATTCATATTTTTTTCTAAATTTTTATGAATTTTATATAACTGATAGGATATATTTATAGATTTCGGTCTGCTGATTACTTAACTAAAAAATGTTGAGCTATTGTTAACCTAAATAAAACCCAGAAAAGCTCTTTGTAATACAATAAAACATAGGAATCTCAATATAAATGGCTTTATTATGGTGGTGATCGTGGCGGTGGTTTTTGTAAGTTCTGTGAGCAATTTATGAAAAATAACGCAATAACGCAGAAGTGGTGGTGCTTTTATTACAGTACCGTTTACAAATTATAGAAAGGCATTAGGAAAAACAGGAAAGTTAGAAAAGCACTCATCATCTGAGCATCACGCTCGTAGTATTTCTTTGGCGCAGATACAACATCAATGTTTAGAAAAACAAGCGTTGTATTTTCTACCGAAGGAAGAAATTCCTCATACTACAAAATATGAAATTTTAGTAAAAAGAATTGGTTAAAGGAACAAAGTAGCAGATTTACATATATCAGCAAAGCCACTGGATTAGAATTTCTTTCTTGCATTGGAGAAGCACTGGTCAAACGCGATTCAGAAATTGTGATAAAAAATAAATTCTATTCTTTAATGGCCCGTCGGCCAGTCAACAAATATTAATAATATTACAGAACTATCTATTTTGATATGTTTTGTAGATACAGTTGATATTACGGAATTATATTTAACAAGGGTGCACAGTTTCAAATTAAAATTTGAAAGTTAATAATTTTAGGTTGTAGTATAAAGAAATAAGAAAAAAATAAAAAAAAAATTCAAGGCTCTACGACTTTTTGTTCAAAAGATATGAATTTTTATATAAAATATGGTATTCTGATAAATGAGTAAATATGTATTTTGAAAAATTCATATTTCGCTTAATAATTAAAATTACGAAATAAAAATTTGGAAAGATAAGTGTAAAATTTATCGATTTTAGCTTATTAAATTTTTTAAAATTTAATTATTTTTTAAAGTACTTACCTAGAAAAATTTTGATTTTTTTGAGTTTTTGGGGTGTACATTTTTTTTGAGGGATGTAGAAGGCAAGTACATTTCATATATTTTCTATTATCTTTCATTTGCGGGATCGATTTCGAAAATATTCGAAAAAAAATTTTTTCAGATATTTTTAAGGCTATTGTTTTTCTCGAAAACTATACAAGTTAGTGATTTCAAATTTTTACCAAAGGTAAACACCATAGATAGACGCCTTTTAAAAAATATTTGGTTAAAATCGGTTAAATTGTTTTTTTGAAAAGAATTCGCAAAGTTTTGGCAAAATTGTGGTACAAAAACGGCCCTGGACGCAATTTTAAACCGAAAATTACAATGTTCACGGAATTCGATGGGGGAGTTGACGATGCGAATTTTAAGCTATTACTACTCCCGGCGGTCCTAATAGTTTCGAAGAAATTAATTATTTTGTGAAAAGTGAAAAATATCAGACCGAAATTTTGGCTCCAAACGGAGATTTTGCTTATTTTAGCTACATTTTCGGTGATTACTCGAAAACGGAAAGAGACAGCGAAGTGGTTCTTTTTTTTTCGTGAAGTGGACGTTGAAAGCTTTCAGAAAAGGTATATAACATGGGGGTGAAATAGATTTTGAGGGGTTGGTTAGACCGAAACGCGTCAAAAATTGCGACATTTTTAAATGCGAATTTAAAAAAAAAAAATTTTCGATATTTTTATCGAAATTCAAAAAACGCTACGCGTGGGCGGTTTCATATCTAGATGCACATTCGATTGACCTTTTAAAATAGCAAATCGGTTAAAAAATAGCCCGACTGGAGCCGCGAACCCCTAAATTCAAAATTTCCCGTTTATTTAGGGATAACTTCCGAACCCCTTCGAAAATAAAAAATCCGTACACGCTACCGGATGTAGAAGTTATTCCTTTATAGGGTAGTGCAGAAAAATGTAGTCTTTTTGGAAACTGAGGGCCAAAAGTGGTACACCCAACTTACCGCACTTAGCCCCATTTTTTGAACATTTTATTCGCGATTTTTTAGCAAAGTCCAGGGGTAAAATTGAAATATGCCGATTTTTTTGGTTATAAAGAACAAAGCGGGGAGGCAAATAAAAAATATTCGGCGTCTCTAGGAGGTCTAAATCAAAATCACGAATTTTCAAAGTCGGCGTCGAAAAAGCACCAATTTCAAACCTCAAATTTGAGGGCGCCAAAAGTACAGAAAAAATTGAGATATCAAAAAAAGCGCTCGGTTCAAGGCATAGAATGTAGATTAGGAATAAAAAAACCGCGATTTTTTTTTCACCTGCCGATCTTCTTAGCTAAGCCGCACAGTTTGAGCACTTTTGCCGTCCGAGAAAACGCCAAATTTGTACGCTCGGCGTGCCGGCACCGCGACGCTCCACCGTCGGGCCTGGAGACTTAAAAATGGCCACGGTGAGTTTTTTCAAAGTTGAGGCCGGCGAAAACCGAAAAAAAGCAAGAAAAAACGACCATTTTCGAGAATTTGTTTCAAAGTGTTAGCGTGGTGGGAAAAATTTAAAATTCAAACCCCACTTAAAATCAACAACCCTCTTCACGATTCAACCGGAATTTTTAAAATCTGACCTAAAAAACTGCCCTTTTCACGACTCGTCGCAAAAAACGGCCGAATTTGGGGTAAAAATACAAAAGGGGCTGTATCTCCACCCCCTTAATAGATAGGTTCGGACGGGTCAAAACCATCATCTTCAGAATTTGGTCCTCCTTAACATACTAAAATTAGATGCGATTCGGGGTGAATTTCGGACAGTGAGGGGATGAATTCGAGTTTTCGTTCGGGGTTGAATAACTTTTTTATGGGTTGTCCGATCGAAAAGCTATAATTTAATTTTTTTCTTAAAATTTTCTCCTCCGTCCACCTGCAAAATTTCAACTCTATACGAAAAAAAAAACTTCCTCATTTCTTACGGTTTTAGTATACCGGGTGGAAATGAAAACCGGGTCACCTCTATAACTTTTTTATTTATGAATAGAAGAATTTGAAATTTGGCTATGTTTTATGGTTCAAAAAAACAAATTTTATGTGCATTTTTTATTTTCGAAATCACTTCCGGTTTCACCGGAAACACCATGAACTTTGTTTTTTTAAATGTAACATCCCATATATTTATTCATGGCTTAAAATACTTTTAGAAAAGAAGTATTTTTGAGATATTAGTTTTAATTTTTTGCGAAAAAAAATTTTTTTTCAAAAAAAAAAGGTTTTCGAAGTCGGTGAAAATTACCAAAACTAATTCTAAATAATTCAAATACATAAAATAAATAATCGTTATAAAATCCTCTTTTTAAAAAGTCGAATGACCCGGCATCATTGCATTTAAAAAAAGTGAGATATTTGATAAAATCTTCATTAACTAAGTTTAAAAATTAATAGTTCAAAAAATGGAACAAAGCAACTTTTTAATAAATCTCTGTGTACTACATGAAGCACTTTTTAGTATTTCTAACTTAACATTTTACACAAATTACAAACGCATATTTGATAATTTTTTAAGTTTTCTTTTTGCATTAGTTAAATAATAGTATATTCTAGGGCCCTCGAAGAAGAAAATTTTAAAATCATAACATTTTAGCTGTAAAAATGGAACGTTAAAAACTCAATTATTTTGCATTATTGGAGATTTTATTTTGGGGCGTTTAAAGTTAAAATACAAAAAATATCGCTTTCTACGGCCCTTAAGAAATAACTCTACTTTCACATTCAATTTTTCTTTATTTTGTATCTGTACACATATTGATACAATCCTTTCAAAATAAACCGCTAAATTTGCTGCAATTTAATTTGACTCTCTATCCCCTTAAGAGGGTATGGAGTCTACAAAATTATATGGGGTTTTCCCTGTTTTTATATTTCAAACTACGCGAATATTTATTGAGCTATATACAAATAAAGAATATAATATGAAAGTGGACTTGTATACGACAGTTTTTTAATATATTATATCCAAAATGGCCAAAAAAACCATTAAAAATACATAAAATTTGGCCTATTTTAAACTAATTTTTTGAACTTAATAATTGAATTTTTGAAAAAGTCGTCGTATAGGAGTCTAGCTATGAATGTTATTTAAACTATGCAATTATAAAACTTAATGTTATTTACAAAATATGGTTGTAGTTTGAAATAATTGCAAGGCATATTTCGTAAATTTTTAAAGCGCATTTTAACTGTAAAAGCAACAGAAACCTTCGTAGTGTAGGTGATACAAATTTTAAAATATAACCGAAATGAAGATTTTTATGGGTACTTTCAGCCTAATTATGTGGGATGTACTTTGGGTACTAATTTCTTCCCCAAATTCAAGAAGAAGTTCAAAATATACGTTTACTATCGGAGCGCGGTTCTACTTAGACTCCCAATCCTCTTAAGTAAAGTACTACAATCAGAAGACTTATATGTGTCATCTTTGCCCACTCTCATAAGTGGGTCGAATAAACATCTGGAAAATATAAGGAAAGATTGTCTAGAAAAAAATGAAGAAAGTATTATTTGGAAAAACTACAGGTTAATGACCGAAAGTCTTAAAAAAATTCGACCTATAAAAGAATCTGAAAATCCTCATCAAAATTTTAAAACCGCGAGTAAGTTCATTGATTATTCAAATGAATCAGCGATTTAATGATAAAGCTTTACTACTGATTCAAAGTACTTCAAAATTTCAATCAGCTGAAGCCTTTCAAAAAATAACCGAAGAAGAATGTAAGACGTTATCAACCTTGTTGGATTTAAATTATGAACCTTTATGGAACGACGTTAGATCCTTTAAATATGTAATCGGTTCAGAATCAGAAACTTACTTAAATACAAATAAAATAGGTTTTTTAAACTCAATTTTAAGATATAATATAGGCTACATAGAGCTAAAAACTTTGTGCATTAAACTTGGGGATGCATACCGGTTTCTACTGCCAGTGCAGAACGTTCATTTAGTACAATGAACAGACTTATGACCAAATTGAGAAACAGATTGGGCCAAGAAAGTTTACAAGATCTCATGAAAATTTCAATTGAAGGGCCAGATGAGTTACAGGATAATTTGATAGAAGAAATTATAAATATAGTTCAATTTTCATCAACCACCATAAACAATTAATAAAAACCCTAAAACATTTAATTAATAAAATTTTCGAAACAGGAATTTTTCCTAAAAAATTAAAAGAAACAATTATAATTCCACTTTTTAAATCGGGCGACAAAACTAAAATTGAAAATTATAGGCCGATTGCGCTAACTAACATCCTCAGTAAAATTATTGAGAAGTGCTAAAAAGAAAGAATAAATAACTTTTTAAATAAAAACGATTTATTTTCTCCCACTCAGTATGGTTTTAGGTAAAAATTGTTATACCGAAAGTGCAATAAATCACTTGACAAGCAATATAATAAATAATTTAAGTGAACGCAAGAAAACTATTGGTATATTTTTAGACCTAGCCAAGGCCTTCCTATCTAGAGGAGAGAACACAAAAAGTAAGAATTCTTACATCCTTCAGCAAGGAGGCTATCGTAGAGTTTGATGTGCCACAAGGGTCAGTCTTGGGGCCACTATTGTTCACTATATACATAAATGAAATAAAAGACCTAAACATTAATGATGACATATTATTATATGTTGATGACACGGTATTGATGACTACAGGTAATACTTGGCAAGAAAACATGATTAAAGCCGAAAAATCTCTTCAAGTACTAAAAAAATGGTATAATAACAATTTGCTAACACTAAATAGCTCAAAATCTCATTTTCTAGCTTTTTCAACAAGAGCTAAGGATCTACCAAAAATAAATAAGTTAACAATACATAATGATGATTGTGTAAATTTTAATAATTGTAACTGTTAATCGGTGATAATGATTGAATCATGTACAAAATATCTTGGTGTTTATATAGACAGATTATTGAAATGGAATCAACATATTAATTATATTACAAAAAAGATTCGTAAAATTATTTTTAAATTCTATTCTTTGAGAAGTATATTAAATGAAAAAATGATCAAAATTGTATATTTTGCTCTAATTGAATCTAAAATACAGTATGGTATAACAGCATGGGGTGGTGCTTTTATAACTGCCCTAAATCCCGTAATCATGATACAAAAACATATAATTAAAGTCATGCTTTTTAAAAATAAGTTTTTCTGAACAGACCAACTATTTAAGGAATCGAAACTTCACGGAGTTAGACAAATATATATATGTCATCTGTAATTAAATACATGTTAAAAAATAACAAAAAATTGGAATTGGTTAATCATAATTATGTAACTAGAGCTGCTGCTGGTAAAAAATACCAAATAAATCGCACCAAGTTAACAATTGTTCAGCATCATTTTTCATTTGTGGGGCCAAGATTATTAAATTTATTACCAAATAGTATTAGACAGCTTAAAAGTCTCAAAGGTATAAAACAATGGGTTTTTGACAATAGTGAATTAATACATTTAAATATTGTTTGGCTGCAACATGAATAGGAAATCTATATAAATTTTTTTAATTAATTATGTGTATTACATATAATGTTATGTCTAAAGTACTACTTTCGTTACTATTAGTATTATTATTTTCTATGTTTTGTATGATTGTTATTAAGTTTTTTAAACAGATACTTTGTTTTTCCTTTTGCTTTTTTTTGTATATACTGATATACATACATATATGTATATATTCTATTTTGTATAAATAGTATTATAGTTTCTACTTTTGTTTTTTGTAAAATTTTTACTGTATTTTGTTTTTTTTTTCTCCTTACCACACTTGTCACTTGTTATGTAAACATTAATAAATTAATGAAATTGCATACATAAACAGATCTGCAAAGATCCACATGTTTTGCAATTTGTGATAATTAAACCAAAAATGTGATTTACATATTAGTTTAATAATTAAGATGTACAAATAATGTAAATAATATAATAATAAATAAATAAATATATACGCTAGAAAAAAGCAAAGAAGACTTATATTGTTATAAATTTTTTATTATTCCTAATATTCATATATGTATATATTTTTTAGAGTTATAAGTTATAACCTCTACTTTAAAATGTTTGTTTTATTTTACTATCGATATTTTGTGATTTTTACCAAAGAATGCTTATTTTGTTTTATATGATTTCATTTTTGTTTTTAAATAAAGGAAATTTTTAATTTGTTTCCATAAGATATGTAATTTATTAGATAATTTCAAAAAAAATTTTTTTTTTGTCTTACCAATAGATCTGTTAGAGTGGATAATTCTGATTCTGAATATATCTGGTTACACTATTATTATCATATTATAAATGCAAATAAAAATAAACAAATCTTTTGATAACCCAAAATTAAATTTTAGATTTTTTTATTACTGTACTATGGCTAAAAATATCTATTCCTCAGTAGAGAAATTACTCGAGACACCATGTTTTTACATACTATTTCTTTTTCTATTTTGACCAGTGACACACCAATTTTAACACTAACTTCCTCCTTAATATTTTTCCAAAACGGTATAGCCCATAAGCAGGCAGTATAAAAAATTATAGCATAAATAAGATATATTTCCGATTAAAAAAATTTATAAAAGACCGAAACAATCTTGCAGTCATTTTGAACAAAATTTGCTGTAACTTCTTCGACTGGAGCGAACTATAGCCCACTAACGCAACTCCTCTAGATCTGGTCTTGATGGACACAAATCGTGTTCCACTCTGTATGTTTAATATTTTTAAACTTAAATTTAATTTATTATTAAACGATAAAAGAGACGTACGCTTTTAGAGCAAAAAATCTAAGACAGAAAGAAATTGATTTTTCATATTTTCCTCTTTATCTCGAAAATTTGAGCAAGATGACCGTTTTTCTTTTACTATTTTCTGAAAATCCTTCTAGAGTTTCCAACAAGGCCATGAAGAGCTTTTTCGCCATTTTTTTTAGACAATTATATTGGAGATTTTGCAGGTAGGTATATAAAAAGTCTAATGTATGTATGTTACTATTAATTAGTAGATATTTTAGTTTATATCACAACTAGCAAATTTTATGTATTGAGTAAAATATTTATGAAAAATCATTACCTAATGTTTTGGATTATTAGGTTGAAGGTGTAAATACAAATAAAAAATATTATCTACTTCAAAATTATATTTTATAAATTTAATAGTATTATTGTTGGATTATAGATGTTATATTATGAAATATTACATATTTCTTCCATATAAAAGTATTTGCAGAAACACTATTGAATATTTTTATATTTTATGCCTATTTTCTACAGTGACATACTCCTTTATCATCACAATAGCCTCCCGTATATCCTTTGCCCATAACCAAGCAGTGCGCGGCACATGCAGCATGATTGAAAGTGATAACTGCAGTACTCACACTTAGCACATCACATGTAAATCTTCTTTTTCTTGCTAATATTTTGGGTTCTAAAATAAATGCAAAATTAATATCAAATTTTTACTACTTTTTTTGGCAATAATTGCAGGTTATTTTTTATATTTTGATAATTTGTACTAATTATTATTTGAATATAACTAATTTTAAACTTATATTTAAAAATATAAATTCTTACCAGCCTGGTCCTCGACTGCAGAAGTAAATGCCAAGACAACGAAGAGTAAAATAATGACGTACTTCATAGCTGTTTCTTTGGTAGGTACTATATTTTCTGTCTTTAATGTAGAAGTGGAATTTGATTTATG
The DNA here is from genome assembly GCA_963971135.1 of Stenus bimaculatus. Classification (NCBI taxonomy): domain Eukaryota; kingdom Metazoa; phylum Arthropoda; class Insecta; order Coleoptera; family Staphylinidae; genus Stenus; species Stenus bimaculatus. Next base: position 62,161,041 of record OZ020180.1, on the reverse strand, counting down.
ATTTAAAATAAGTCCAGGTTTGTATTTATACTCTTCGATACAAAGTGAAATTTTTTAGTACTTGAGTAAATCCCCTTAGTTATTATCTTTTTGGTACACCTAAGGTCAATAATTATATACTATACTTAAACAAAAACATTATATTTCAGCAACTAATCTCTATTTTCTGGGATTTCCCTCCTGTTCAAAGATTATTTTCCAATAGCAACAAAATAATTAAATGATGTAAACAAAATGAAACTTCTTATTCAGACAAAAAGTACATATTTCAAAATAAGCGTAAACCAAATCATTATAAATAGACAAAGGGTCTTCTTTTGACGATTTTTAGAAAGTCAAAATGATCTAATTTGTAGAAAATAATTTTTGTATGAAAGCGATTGACATCTTTGTTTCTCATTTATTAAAATTTTTTACTCGACCTAAATTTATAAATGCCATACAACCAACGAGTTTACGTTCGAACGTAAAGACCTTTTTAGACGTGCTAAAATGAGTCGATTTGGGAATATTTGTTCCAAAATCGACTCAGATGGAACTGCACATTGCGCAAATTTGTTACCAAAATTTTGGTAACAAATTGTGCCCGTCTAAAACGGTCTTAAGAAATAATCATATAAAAAAGCTCTATTAAATGGTTTTCTTATTCTAATTTTAAGTAAGCATCTAGACTCTAGACTCAATGGCGGATTTAGAATAATGACACAGTCGCATGAGAAAACATTGAAATCTGCGCAAAATCCGGTACAAATCTATCTTGAAAAATGAAAATTATTTCTTCTCAAATGACAAATGTAATATTTTATGAAAAATGACGAAACTAAAGATCCTTCTATGCAAAAGTTAACTAAATTTACTAATTAATAAATAATTTTTACAATAACGCAACAAAAATTCAATTATTATTCATTGATAATTGAAAGCAATGTTGCTAAAAATGTAAATCTGATTAATAGATTTTGCCAATCAAAAAAAGGTGTATAATTAGATAAATATGAAAAAGTAAAAATAATGACATTTTATACTTTTTCTGTGATTTTATTTTTTAATTTGTTGTTCTTTTATTTCTGCATATGAAGTTTATTCTTATTAAATTTTATTTTACTACAAACGTGTTAAAAGTAACACTTATGGCAGACGTTAAAAGTGTCACTTTCTAGCACTAGTGTTAAAAGTAAATCTTTATTGAAAGTAACAAAACTATAGATACTAAGAAAATAACTAATAATATTTTCATTTTAATTAATGTTATTCGTAAAACTCTCATAGGTGTGTCATAAAAATGCGTATTTTTAACACTTAGATCATATTTAACTAGTTTTTTCTTACTTTTTAAATTATATCATATCTTTGAATATTAATCACCTAGTTTTATTATTTTCATCATGATGATTTTTTGCGGAGATGGGGCACAAATCGTTACGCCACAGATTACAAGTATAAAAACAAAGTACCTACTTTTTATGTATGTTTTGGACGCCCCACAGTGGGAAAAAAGTCGGAAAACGTGGCCAAAACTACTTTTTGTTTTTCAATTTTTATGAAAATTGGTAAAGATATATTTTTGAGGTCACAGATTTCGAATTTGACATTTTTTTCAAAAAAAAACAAAATGGCGGATTCAAAATGGTCGACATTTTTTATTAAAAGATGGTTTATAGTGCTGAAAATCAGCATGTGGGGGCTATTAGGGTCGCTAAATTAGAATTTGACATTTTTTTCTACAAAAACAAAATGTCGGATCCTAAATGGGCGATATTTTTTATTAAAAAATGGTTTATAGTACTCAAAATCTGTATGTGGCACTTTTGGATTTGCCATTTTGTTTTTTCCCACTGTGCGCTGCGCACAAAATATTAAATAAAACGTGTCGGTGAAACTTAATAGGTATTTAAGAGAGGCTTTAAAGAACATAAAGAAATTGATTTTAGAATGAGAAACCGTGGGAATCATAACTTTCTCCATTTTGAATTTTTATTTCTTAGAACAGGATCGCAAAAAATACATATTTTATATGGTACATTTCGTTATTAAAAAACGAATTCTAATAAATTTTAAGCATGTAGTTAAAATATTCATACTCTCAAAAACAAAAACCATTTTTCAAAATCAAATTCGGACAACTACAAAACACACAGTGGACAGTTAAATGGAGAGCAATCGCGAGAGCGAGCAGGAAATCTGGGATGGCCGTGAAAGGCCCTTTATAATTAATTAATTCCGAGGGTGCCAATGGTCACAGAGTCTTGAAAATGGTCGAATATGCCAAAAATATCTAACAAAATACCTAGGTCCAAAAAAGTCCCAGAATCAAAACTTAAATTTTTTACTTTTGGCCACGTTTTCGGGCAAAAAATATTGCACTAACATAAAGTTGAATAACTATCGGAAAAAGTTGTCTACTTCATGCAGACTCTGTCAATTTATAAAAATCAACTAACATGTTTTAGTCCGGGAGCCAGTAATTGAAAAATACTGTATTAAACAGAACCATTAGAAATTCCCAAAATCTTAATTTGTAGAATATGAACATCGGAAAAATTGATTCGTCAGACAAATCCGCTCGCTAGTGGTTATAAAATCTTCCAAAGAAATTCTTAGGAAAATCTGCAATTTTAAATCATCTTGCAGCATCTGGAATTTAGTTTCGTCATACATGTTCGTTGTGTACAAATGAATCTGTTCAAATTCGGAAGTGACACATTATACGAATGCATTGATATTTCAAACTACGATCACATTATTTTAGACTAAAATCTAACGACTGTATTTGCCCAAAATGTATGGCGTTTAGTTTCCATTGGGATTTTTTTCTGTTTAATTAACTAAATGTCAGATAGTGCTGGATGATTTTAAATTGTATATTTTCCAAGCATTTTCCTCGTGAAATTTAAAAACCGCTAGCCAGTGAAAGTGTCTGGCGAATCAATTTTTGCGATGTAGATGTTCTACTAATAAAGACTTTGGGGGTTTGTAATGGTTCTGTTTAATATACTTTTTTCTATTATTAGCTATTTTAAGAAAATATTTTTTTATTTGATAGAAGATAATACAATAATTCATAAAAATGTTTTTATTGGAAATGTACAGCTTACAAGGATAGTAACACAACAACAAAATAAACAAATAACTCATAGAAGATTCGTAATAATTTTTTTAGAGGGCACAGTATGATTTTTTTTAATACGAAAACTAAACGAAATATGGTTATATTGATTGGAAATCACCTCCTCTGTTACCTTACTTTGTTTGATCGACCACTTACGGGACACCCTATATATAAAAAAAAAACTAGTTTTCTCATATTTTTTGATTTTTTATTTAAACTACAGATATACATTGTTTTATATGATGGCATTGAATTATTATTAAATAAAGTTTATTACTGATTTATCGATACTCGATTCTGATCGAATAGTTATTTATGGAAGAACACAAATTAACAACATCCTAATAAATAAAAGTGAAATAATAGAACTTTTTGAAGGGGCTGTAATTTGGAGCAGAAACGTAAATTTCCCAAGTCGAAGGTCTTGCAGTTGATCAAGTTGTCTCCAATTGGTTTTGCAGAGCCAGAAATAAAAATGTACCAATATATGGACCTCTAATTAAAACCAAAGCACTAGAGACAGCTGAAAGTATAAAATTATTCAACTAAAGCATCAAACGGTCACCTCTCTTTTTAGTGTTTCCTGAAGACCCTTCTAGAGTTTCCAATATGGGAATGAAGAACTATTTTTTTGGATAATTTCCAAAACTATATTTTATAAATTTAAGAGTATTATTATTGATGTCACAAGAAAATATTACATTTCTTCCATTTAAAACTATCCGCAGAAGAAATAGTATTGAATATCTTTATATATTGTGCCTATTTTCTACAGTGACAGATTCCAACATTATCACAATAACCACCTGTAAATCCTTTTCCCATAACCAAGCAGTGCGCGGCACATGCAGCATGATTGAAAGTGATAACTGCAGTACTCACACTTAACACATCACATGTAAATCTTCTTTTTCTTGCTAATATTTTGATTTCTAAAATAAATGCAAAATAAATATCAAATTTTTACCACTTTTCTTTGGCAATAATTCCATAAATACATCCAACTCTCAGAGATACATTTACAAAACAAAATAGACTCAAGGGGTTTTCATATTTTTTCCTAATAATTTGCATATTTGTACCTAATTTAAAACTACGATTTAAAAACATTCTTAATGTGTAAATATTCTTACCAGGTTTGGCACCCTGGTCCTCGAGTGGCAAGCATTGGATTGCAGAAGTAAATGCTAAGACAACGAAGAGTAAAATAATGACGTACTTCATAGCTGTTTCTTTAGTAGGTACTATTGTCAGTCTTCAATGTACTAGTAGAATTTGATTTATAATTTAAAATAAGTCTATATATTTATATTAATCTTAGATATAACCGAATTTTTTTTAGAATTTGAGTAAATCCCCTTAGTTATTATCATTTTGGTACAGTTAAGGTCAATAATTATATCTATACTGTACCTAAACAAAATCACCATTTCAGAAATTAATCATTTTGTCTGGGACTTCCCTCTTGTTCAAAGATTATCATTACATAGCAATAAAATAATTAAATTGTTTTCATAATGAAATAATTTATTTTTTAGATTGCTTTACTTTGTTGTTTATGTTAAGGGTCACTAAGTAAAAGGCCCCCTACACTATCAAATAATTTGCGCAACAGAGGGTGTTGTGCAAACATGTTGACAGTGTATGGACGGGTTTGATGTTTGATGATTATAAATTATAAATATTTCTATCCTACTTGGTTCCTTTGTTGTTCTTCTCACAACAATCACAAATCAACACATGACAAGTGGAGTTTAACAACATCAGCATCAGGTCTCGATCGAATTTCCATTCAACTTATAAAAAACCCGTCTTCTCATAAAGATCTTAGACCAATTAGTCTCCTTCCAATTTTGTCTAAAATCGTCGAAAAAGTCGCTGAATCTCAACTACGCGACTATTTGGACTGCAATAACATTTTATCGTGTACTCAATCTGGTTTTAGGAAGGGTTACAGTTGCGAAACTGCATTAACAAATATCATCGACGACATTGTGCATAACACTGAAGAGGGAAAACTGACAGCCTTGGTGTTAATAGACTTCAGTAAAGCTTTTGACACTATTTTAATATTATTTTGATCATAATGTACTTGTAGCAATATTAAAAGCAATTGGAATCGGTTCCAAAGATCGGGATTTTTTTCTTCATATCTCACGAACAGGTGTCAAAGAGTAATGATTGGTAATTCTGTATCTAGCCTATTATACCTGAAAAGTGGTGTTCCCCAAGGGTCAGTCGTCAGTCCTTGGACCGTTGTTGTTTGCGATTTATACAAATCACCTAAAATCTTGCTTAAAATTCTGCAAGTATCATTCGTACGCCGATGATACACAAACATATCTAGGCTTCGAGGATTCTCAAGTACTTAATGCTGTACAACAAATCAACCAGGAACTGGTCCACTTAAAGAATTTTGCTCAACGGCATCAACTTATAATTAATCCGAACAAGAGGGAGTTTATCCGTTTACACAATTTGAATATTAGATTTAAGGGATTACTAACTGCACCAAAACTTAAATCCAGTCTATTTCAAAATTGCTTCTCATACACTATAACTAAAATGTATAACAAAGTACCTCATCAGTTCAAAAAACTATATCTTAAATCTTTTAAAGATGGAGTTAAAAATTTGCTAATGCTGGAACAAAATGTAAAACATTAATTAGTTCCAAATTGATATTTTAATTCCAATCTCTTTTACATAGCTCATACTTTTATTTCTGTATAGAAGATAAGGTAAATTATTTCGTAATTTTTTTTCTCTTTCTCGCTATCTACTAGATATACGTTTCCACTTGGGTTAAGTGGTACAACAGATATTTATATGAACTTCGCCCAACGATTTCATTGCAAATATATAATTCTATTGATACTTTTATTATACAGGGTGACTGGTAAGTGGCCGTATTTCTTTTAGGAGGTGATAGACAAGCTCATTTGCAACAAATTTAACCATTACATGCATTATCCAAATCCTCATCGTTTTAGAGATATTTCAGGATTTAAGTTTTTTATAAATTTCACTACCTGCTATGCCTATTTTGCAATTTTTTAGGAAAGTATAAAGTTTTTTCTAATATTTCGGTTCGCCTCATCAGTTTAATTATTGGTACCAGTCATGTAGCAAAAATTGTTTAAATTGCTTCATAGGAAAAAAAATACACGAGGTAAAAGTCACATTTATTCCTCAATTATTTCCAAAATTTGATGATACATTAAACGTACAAATGATCTTTAAAACTACTCTACATTATTATCTTTTTAATAAAATTAAAAAGTTTAAAAAAATGTCTATTATTAACATAAATAAAACAAAAGATGTCACACCCGTACAGAAATTTTAGTCTTGCTTAGTTTAAAAAAGTAGACTAAGGAAATAAAAATCAATAATTTAGATTACAATTTATTTCATAATTGATTTTCAAAATGACTCCCTCGATGAGGATTTGGATAATGCATGTAATGATTAAATTTGTAGCAAATGTGCTTGGCTATCATCTCCTGAAAGAAATACGGCCACTTACCAGTTACCATGTACACTTATAAATGTACTTATTATTTGTAGTGAATCAATGAAAAATAGGAATTTTGGCTTGATTTTAATAGTATTCATTGGGAGTAGATTTTTAACATTCGAACTTGAAGTTTGCGCAACACTCGACTTAAACGATGTTTGGGTAACAGTGTATGGTGTATGGTCGCGGTAAAATTTGTTTGTGCAAACTATTTGATAGTGTATGGGCCCTTTAAAAGGGCCGATTTGCGCAACATAGGGTGTTGTGCAAACATATTGACAGTGTATGACGATGTTTGATTTGTTGCACAAACTGTGGTGAAAATTCGAACATGTTTGAAATAATTTGCGCAAGAATGTTTGTGCAAACTGTTTGATAGTGTATGGGCCCTTTTACTTACCCCGTGCAAATATATAAAAATTAAATATATTTTTTTGTACATTCTCCATTTTTTCCTTCTGGCAGGAATTAAAGAAATGACTTCTAAATCATCTACAAAAAAAATCATACAAAAATGTTGTTCGTACTAGCTTTTATGACTGAAGAACTAAACCACTATATTTTCCGATTAAGAAATTGCTCTTAATAACTTCAAAAACAAAAAACGAAAATGTCCCAGAAAATAATACAGAAACAATAAAATTAGTATCTTGTATTCCTTCCTCGGGTTCTAATTACGGCCTCAATTCTTCTTGGCATACCCTCAATAAGCGTTTGTTTAGCATTTCTTCCCATTCTTGCACCACTGTCGCGTAGCTCTCCTAAGGCCTAAGGTATAGTGGAGAGTAGCGTTAAGAGGTGCGTCCAGCGGCGCGGTTTTGGAAGAGGTGTCGTAAACATAGTAGTGAGGAGGTTTTGCTCGAGGTTTCCAAAGCGTTTTATTGAAGCTTGCGCTAATACATTAAAACTCCTTTAAATAATTCTATATTCTACTACATAATTAAATATTTAATTATATGAGCCTAAATATGATTACCCTTACTTACAACATTATTTGTATTAATAATAAGTTAAATCAAAGGTCTTTGAATTTGAATTTATTAGGACGTTGCGAGAATTTTAGTAGTTTGTATCTAAATAATGTTTGATTTTTTTGTTGTTTTGAAGGAATGCACGAATCTATTAAAGCGTCATTATTTGCGATTGGTGCTTATTGTGTGCTTAAACTAAGTTAATTTATTCCTGTGCTTTAAGTTTTAATAAAATGTCCTTAAAAAAACTATTATAATTAGAAAATAGTAGCTTGAAATTGTAGACATTACACTTTAATTTTAATAAAGCGAAGAAAAGAAGTTGGTCAACTTACCCAATGAACATTGACAGAGCCGAAAATAGGGAATTTTGATACATTTTAAAATACTATTGTTTCTAGGAAGTATCAAATTTCGGGACAAAGAGGGGATTAAGTATGAAGTAAGGTTTAAATGAATTTAAGTAAAAGAGGAGCGTGATGATTTCATAATTTACAAGAGTATCCCACTAATTACAGATGGTGTTTAAAAGTATTGAATATTTAATGTTTTAACTATTTTTTTAAATTTTATCATTATCCGTTGTAATAGTAATAGTTATTGCATTTTTATAATATCATTTTATTAAAGAAAATCGAAATTTTTCATTAATTTTATTTTTGAAAATTAATTAGACCATTTTACTAATGAAATTTGCTGTAATTTTTATATTTTAAGCTATAATTTACGACACCGCGCGGTGAACCTCGAGCAAAAACTCTCCACTATACTCGCTTGCATTTAAATACATTGGTTTCTTTGCATATAGGCGCACTCTCCACTATAAACAGGACCTAATGTAGTTTTAGATATTTTAGTTTTTATCACAACTACCAAATTTTGTATATTATTGAATAAAATATTTATGAAAAATCATTACCTAATGTTATGGATATTTAGGTTGAGGGTGTAAATACAAATAAAAAATATTACCTACTTCAAAATAATATTTTATAAATTTAATAGTATTATTGTTGGATTATGGATGTTATGATATGAAATATTACATATTTCTTCCATATAAAAGTATTCGCAGAAGAAACATTGAATATATTTATATTTTATGCCTATTTTCTACAGTTACAGACTCCTTTATCATCACAATAACCTCCCGTATATCCTTTTCCCATAACCAAGCAGTGCGCGGCACATGCAGCATGATTGAAAGTGATAACTGCAGTACTCATACTTAGCACATCACATGTAAATCTTCTTTTTCTTGCTAATATTTTGGTTTCTAAAATAAATGCAAAATTAATATCAAATTTTTACTACTTTTTTTGGCAATATTTGGTAATACAAGACTCAACAAGTTATTTTTTATATTTTGATAATTTGTACGAATTATTATTTGAATATACCTACTTTGAAACTAATATTTAAAAATATTCTTAATGTTTATAAATTCTTACCGAATTTACCAGCCTAGTCCTCGAGTGGCAAGACTTGGACTGCAGAAGTAAATACCAAGCCAACGAAGAGTAAAATAATGACGTAATTTGGCAATATTGAGTTAAGTATCTTTTGGATATTGTGCATGCATCCGAAATCATTTATTAGGGTATAATTTAAAACTAGTATTTAAAAATATTCATAATATGAAGGACTACTTACCCGGTTTATCCGTCTGTTCCTTAACAGGCAAGGATTGGACTTCAGCAATGAATGCCAAGGCAAGGAAGAATAAAACGAATGCGTACTTCATGACGTTTTCTTTGATATTGTTTTCAGTCTTAAACTCAATTGGATTTATAATTCATAAGACCTTCAGGATTGTACTTATATACTTTGAAACAAAAAAATGTTTGTATACCTAGCAGGGTTATTACTTCAAGATACACCAGAGGTTAATATTGCATTATTATACAGTATGTACATAAACATGATCTTAGCATGTAATCTTATTTCTTTCTAGGCCTTTCCGTCTGTTTTAATAATCTTAGCAATAAATTAATTAAAGTTTGTAAACAAAATAAAACTCTTTCAGACTTAAAGTTCAATATTCGATAAAAATAAAAATTTAAAACATGACTATTCTTGTCTATGCTTTTTTACATTGTAAACTAAAAAAATTGGGTATTATGTATTATCCTTTATATTATTTTGCAACTAATTCGTTGTAAAGGGTGAATGAGTCTTTTTTATGATCAATACTTTGTATTTAGGAGCGGAAGAGAGACGCCAAAATGAATTACCTTATCAAAAATCTTTGTACAGTTTCTTTCTAAAGGAGCTTTATCTTAAAACTATTTAAATTTATGCTGAAGGACTGATTTCTCATCTTTTTTTATAACTTAAAATATAAATAACTACACCTTTTCCAATTGTATTTCAGAAAATATCAATTCAATTTCAGAATAGTCAATTGTATTTCAGAAAAGATCAATTCGATTTCAGAATAGTCAATTGTATTTCAAAAAGCAACAATTTTATTTCAGAATAATCAATTCAATTTTAGAAAGCATCAATTGTATTTCAAAATAGTCACAATTGCGTATTTCAGAAAAGATCAATTGTATTTCAGAAAGCATCAATAGTATTTCCGAAAATTCAATTTAATTTCAGAAAGGACCAATTATAAAAAAAATGGAAGTCAAGTGTTTTTGGCGGTGATTGTGCACGGGAACCACAACAGCAAACACATTTCCTCAAAAATGTACTTTCGAAATTTAATATTAAACCAGTAACACCAGGCTTATGTTCTTATTCAATGCTAAACCCAATTGATATAATCTGGCAAAAACTCTTGGCTTCCTCAATATTTTGCTTTTGTAAGAGGACGCCAAGAGTTTCTGGCAGATTATTTCAGTTAGGTTTAACATTGGTGACCTTTTGGTGATTTCTAAAATTAAATTAATTTTTCTGAAATACAATTGTTGCTTTCTCAAATATAATTGATCTTTTCAGAATTACAATTGATGATTCCTGAAATTGAATTGATCTTTTTTGAAATACAATTGGAAATGGTGTAGATTTCCCGAAATATTGTTCTTCAATAAAATCTGGATCTTATAGAAAATGGGTTCATTAGTAACTCATGCTTAAAGGAATTAAACTGTATTGCTTTTTTAACCGTTGGTATTATTGCTACCAATTGTCATATGCCATATTAGCACCTGTTTTAAATAATGACTATGTACAGTTGCTCCCAGCTGGAAGTAGGACAAAAGTAATCACGATCGCGTATTCTTTGTCCTACTTCCAGTAAACACCTCGGGTTGGATTCATTTTCAAGCAATTATTTAATTTTATAAGGGGATTGAACTGACATAAACGTGATTAGCTTCACCAAAACTGATATGAAAATGATTAACAACTATTATTAAGTCAAAAAACTATTATAAGAAGGAACAGATCATAGGCTACTAAGGATGGACGCATAACTCAAATAATTTTTTTAATATTTTTGATAATTTAATTTCCCTTTAGTTTGTAACTAGAATAATAGGATTAACCTGCTTATTAAATGAAATTTAACGAGATAAGCGACTTTTTTGTTACTGAAAATCCAGATTTCGAGTATTGAATATTCTATTAGAGTCCGGGAGCCCGCCGACATATGCATATGATATAATTTACTAATAACCGTCTATAACTTCATGTGTGGCTTAATTATGAGGAGTCTACCACCTTTTTCCTCTACGAAAATTTCTCTTGCTATTTCCTCCAAAAATTGTACATTTGGCGTGGTACTTAAAATTTATGCATAACATTTTATTTCAAATTGTAGTTGAAAGATAATCGAATAAGACTCATGAGAAATACTTTGTCCGACAAAAATTTTGGGGCGTTAAGGTGATACGGAGTCAAATGTTAAAAAACCGACGTTTTTACCTTTCATGATTTTTTTAAAAGTTTTTCGAATTGGAAAGTCAAAAAAATAAGAAAATACCAAACTAAATTAAGAATTTTACTTTCATTTATAATTTTTGTTATTTATGTATCTACAATTACATTTGTGTAATTTTGCAAGAAAAACTTCTATATTTATATTTTAATTTTTGCAAAATTAAGCTCGTATAAATCTAGATAAATGAAAAATAAAAATTGCATATAAAAGTGCAATTCTTAAAATCAGGAAAGATAAAAACATCGGTTTTTCATCATTTGACTCGCTATCACCTTAAGGGTTTATTTTCCAATTTTGCAGTCCGACGCTTTGAAATCGATGGTTTCATGATAACCTGTTTATTTACTAATAACAATTTAATTTATTTTTTATCTCTTTTGAAATAAAGTATAGAACATGTTAAGTTAGTTATCTGACATTACAACTGGGGCTTGTTCGTAAAAAAATATAATAATCTCTATTAATTAAACCCAATCTACTTCTTTTAATTTAGGGTTTATTTAAAACCGTAACTATGATAACAATCTGCAACTTCTACAATTATTGAAATTGGATTTCCTAATTTTTTAAATTTATACTCACACTTAATGAGTACTTTAATATGTATTGATTGAATGTAATGGTTTTTTTAGGCTTTAAATATTTTTCTTACAGTTTACTAAATCATTTTTTTAAATTTATTTAAAAATAGCACAACTTATTTAAAAGACATAAAAAATATTTTTTTTTAAATTCTCTACAAAAGTAAATACTTTTTAAATAAAATTCTTAATAACCTAAAAAGTTTTTAAATCTTTTATGTCTTCTTCTTCCACTAAACACTATTCACAAAAGTCGAGGATTATCCAAATTTTTAATAATTGATGGTTCAGTATTCAAATTTCAAATGTACGTATGCAAAATTTCATTAAATTATCTTTACTGCTTTGGGTGCAATAAAAAAATCTATTTTAAAAACTCAACTTTTGAATAAGCTTATAACTCTTCAGGGGTGCATTTTTTATATTTGGTCATATCGACTTATATTTTGGTCTACTATCTCCAGTTGAGCGTTGTCGGTCGAATTTTGCGACACCCTGCATTACAGAAATTTGATATCTTTTTATTTTCGGACTGTCAGTACGCCCTCATATTTTTGTCGGACATTAACATAACAGATCAGATAATAAACTAAAGGACATGTATGATTTTTGTCCGACAAATATTAGTAAATGAACAGGTTATCATGAAACCATCGATTTCAAAGCGTCGGACTGCAAAATTGGAAAATAAATTTTGTCAGACAATGTGACCAATGTATTTTAAATAATTTTATTAAACAATTCTGAAAAAGTCAGCTGGTTATTAGTAAATAATCAAAACTCGTTATTTTGTCATGTTTAAGGTGGTAGACACACTTAACGCCCCAACATTTTTGTCGGACAAAGTATTTCTCACGAGTTTTATTCGATTATATTTCAACTACAATTTGAAAAAAAATGTTATGCATAAATTTAAAGTACCACGCCAAATGTACAATTTTCGGAGGAAATAGCAAGAGAAAATTTTCGTAGAGGAAAAAGGAGGTAGACTCCAGAGATTCCAGCAATATATTGCGATATACAGGGTGTCCCAGACCACCAGTACCATCTCTTTATTTCGAGAACCCATTCTCGTATATTGATGATAAAATTAATTAATTTTAAATGTACAACAAAAGTGAATCTAAAGAATCTTTTGGTATAATTCGTAATTTCCAAAACAAACCGGAAGTAACCGAAATCGGAAGTAACTTTAAAATTTTAAATGGCAACCTAGGTCGAGTATGGTATTGTTGAATATTTTTAACGAACGAAACGAAAAATGTAAAAAATACATGTTCCCATTATCCATTTAAAAGATCACAGTTTCCTCTGCCCACGCCCATTGAGGATGATTTAATTTTTCCACAATTTAAGAAATAATTTGTCACTTGTTTGCATTTATTTCGAATGATATATTTTTTTATATTTTGAAGTTATATTTTTTTATATTTTGAAGTGATATTTTTTTCTATTTTGAAGTTATTTTTAATGAATAGAAAATGTTTGCCCGCCTAAAGATTCTTCATGCCCATCCTAACATTTGGTTCTGGCTACGGCCCTGCGCTGTGTACGCTGTACTGTAAAGGATTCAATCACATGATCCATTATTAAAAGAAAATATTCTATGCGTTATGCTTCCTCTGTGTCATATTATACAGGGTGTCTCAGACCACCCGTCCACCCCTTTTATTTTGAGAACGCCTTGTTGTACAAGGCTGAAATAAAAAAATTATTACCAAAGCAAACCCGAAGAATCCATTGGTGATCTTATTTTTTTCCGGAACAATCCGGAAGTACCCGGAACCGGAAGTAACTTTCGATTTTTAAATGGCAACATAGGCCGAGTATGGTATCGATTCAAAGGTCTTTTGAAAAGAAACAACTTTTATTAAAATATTTTTGTAATATCTTGCATAATAAACAAATTAAACGAAAACAAATATGCAAACAAGTGACCATTGGTCTCTTAAATTATGGAAAAATTAAATCTCGTTACCATTATCCGCAAATGGGCAAGAGAGAGATTTTTTTTTGCTCTGAAATTTTTTGAAAACTTTCTAAAAATCTGAAAAAAATTGTGAAATTATATCTTAAACGTATTAGTCTTCACACCAAATTTCAAATCTTTATTACAAACCGTTTTCAAATAAATGACAAAAAACCTAGTTTTAGTGATAATAGAGCTGTAGCTCTCTTAGGAAGCGAAATCGGACATACATATGTTTATAGGAAGTTTTTTTCTTAAAACACCCTGTATAAGTCATCAAATGAAATTTTTATTCATGTAATGTAATTGGTATAACCCGATCGGGTTCTTTAATTACTGTTAAAATATAAATAAATAAAAAAATAATAATAATAAAAATATAGAGGGTTTCATGGAAAATGGGCTATGGGCATGAACCATTTTGTGAAAAATAATGTTTTCAACTTTTTGATAAAAAATTTAAACTACTTCGTCTCTTGGCAAAAATGCATATACGTGTGGATTTATGTATTGAATATCAACTTGCGAAATCAGTTTAAATATACCCATTTCAAAAGGGTTAATACTAAATACTAAATTTTCAGGGGTTTTAAATTTTGAAATTGGCTCATACCCCCCATTTCGTTTTCCATGAAACCCTCGATATGTATGCACAAGTCACAAAAGTAATCACATAAAGCGCTCACATGTAGTGTAAACTAAAAATTTTAAAAATCATAAACTAAAACATTTTTATGATTTTATATGTGACAAAACCATGTGACTAGTCATGTGAAAAATCATACAATGTAAAGTAGGCTTTAGTCTAGAAATTAATTGTTTGTGGTTTTTTTATTTATGAAATCAGGGTAAACTTATCTATGGGGTAAGCCTGCAACCACACCTGCAACGCTGCGCTCCGATCGATCGGCTATCATCGGAAATAGCGGAAAAATTGGAGGATAGCTTCACATTGGTGCTTTTTCTATGGTTTGTGATGGCTCAATTGGTTGTTCTGTGGTAGTTGGTAGTCCCCTTGACTTTTGACGCACTTGACATATTTTTTTACAGTACTTTTTGGGTTATTTTCATATATTTCTTCTAAATTTGCAAACTCCTTTACACTAGCCTTTTTCATACACCCTTTGTTTAATTATACAACATGTCACGCATAATTATAAGTAGTTAATTCACATGGTGGCCGGTGCATCGTCCAGCAATCGGCCTCCTCCTGCCTATAACAATATCGAGGGGGCCCAATCGCCTTGCACCAGCAGTAATACAGCTCCACCTTCTTATGATGAAGCCATAAATCCCAATGGTAAGCACCTTGTATTTATATTAATACATATTTCTAAAATTCGCATTGCAGCACCTCCACCTTCATACGAATCACTTTTCGGTCGAGTAAGAGAAGCAAGAAAGTCCAGTAAAGGAGTATTTGACTTTTTTAAAAATGTTTTTATTATACTTCTTGGAGCAGGTAAATCTCGATTAATCAGTTATTTCAGTTTCGTTATTAATTTTTTTCAGTGGGATGTACTGTTATATTAGGTGTGACCATTATTATCCCAATTTGTATGATAGTTATGGGATCCATTTATTTACATGACTGTCCACAAGGAGAATACATTCCAGTTTACTTATTAATAGGAGGTAAATACAAAAAAACCATTTTCGATTAAATCCTAAATAACATACTGCTTTCATTAATTGGCAGCAACAATAGTTCACGTTTCAGTACTGTTCAAGTTTCAGTACTCACTATGTTTTTATATTATTGTATTGAATTTTTGTGGGAAACATAATAGGTATAACCACACTTTCTTATTCTAGGCATTTTTGGTGTAATTAAACAATTACTACATTTATCCGCTAGAGTTAGACAGAGAGAAGAAGAAAGGGCAGCTGAGCATTTGAGGCAATCTCCAACACAAACTCTACTAAATTGTTTTATGCTCGGATGGTTCATTATTGGTAAAATATTAAAATGACATAAAATTCAAATTTTAATGTGTTATTTTAGGATCTGTATGGGTTTATAAGGAGTTTGAACCAAATTATGACCCAACTAAAGAAAATGGCCGTTACTGCAATAAAAGTTTATACCTTTTTGCCTTTTGGCTTATTACTTCCGTTTATATATTGTTAGGTACCATAACTATATGCTTGTGTTCACTAAGTGTTGCTAGCATAATTTTACAACCAAAAATAAGTGAAACTCAAAATGAGGCAGCCGAAAATAGATTTCAATGGTGAGTTGATAAGATTATATATTTCATTGAAATATATCTGTTTTCGTTTCATCTCTAATGTAGATATATGATATTTAATTACCAAGTAGTTCATTTTCTTATAAGAAATTTCTAATAAAACTTAATTACGCTCAAATATTGCCACCGCAAGTCGTTAACACATATCTTACCAAATTTTAGTTTTAATAATTATTAATATGTAAATTTTAATTTTATCCAGAGAGTCTAACCATTTGCATGATCAATGGAATCATTAGCGATTCTTTTGGATTTATTTTCTTTTACTTCATTTGAATCTTCATCACTGATTTTTACATTATCATCGACTTTATCTGGATTAATAACATTATCGCTGCTTAAAGTTTCATCAAGTTTAACTTTTTTTATTGGACATTCAGTGGTATCATTAGCGATTTTATCGGTTTCTCTTTCTTCATGTTTAGTGGGAGGTTCAGTGGTATTGCAGGAATTTAAAAGTTCTATCATTCGTTTGGCACTCATTTGTTTAGCAAATTTTTTGCTGATATGCGTAGCTCTGGCTACGGGTGAATTCTCCATTCGACATTCCATCGTAAATGTTTTCTTATTATCAGGACCAGTTTCAACGAGTGAATAAATCGGGGTTTGTTTTTTATTGCGCCTGCAAAAAATATCAAGTTCTCCGATATAATTTCTATAATCTTCGTGTCCCGTAGTATTTAGTAGTAGTTTAATATTATTTTCACCAACCAAATCAAGTGCTTTTGTAGCTGCATCTAGCTTGGCCAGTTTTTTTGATGTACCTTTTCCAACTGTACGAACTCCCATAAAATCTAGTTGAATATAGTATTCATTTGACGAGGCATGAGTTTCAAGTAACAGTTGAAAATTTGGGGTGCTCTGGTTTTTAGTGCAAATTTCGTTAATAATCTGTAAAGGATTTCTTTTATCGTCACTCATTTTAAATTATCTAAAGTTTTTCAATTTACAACATCGCACAAGAAAATAAAATAAGTGAGGTTAGAACTAAACAAAACGAAAAAGCGATTCCGACTGGCTTCGGCAGGCTTCGGTTCTTGAAGTGGGGAAGAAAGAACCGAAGAAGCTGTCAAATTTTAGGTTAACCACAACGTTAACCACTAACCAACCAAACAAGCCATTCGAAATCGCTTAATGAAACGTATTGAAATCATGGAATAAAATAATGCATAGACCTACTAGGAATTTTAACTACCTATAGGGGCCGCCACAGCTTATGGTTGTTATGCGTTCCGTGTGGAGCATTTGCAGCATAAAAGGTTTCAAGGGGTATGTTCCGAGTGGGACATATGCATTTTTTAGTGCATACGCTATACGCTACATATAGTGTTCCGAATGGTATACACGCATATGCAGTAATTCAATTCGGAACGCTTATATGTACGTAATACGCTTCTGTTTCGAAAATTAATATTTAATTTTATAAATAAGTATACAAAATATAATTCTATATCTTTTGAACTCATTTCCATTTCTGAATTTACATCAGTCAATTGATTTTGACAATTGGTTGAATATGAAACTGCCAAATTTTCCACAAATAATGGTATTTGGATTAATTTAGAATTATTATTACTCATGATGAAAATTGAAAATTAAAAAAATTAACCACAAAAACAATAGACAGGATAAAAAAGTAAAACTGTTTATGTTGGACAAAGGGTGATTTATGGGTGCCTTCCGAGTGGAACATATTCTGCATATGTCGCATATGCGTATGTTGCGTTCCGAGTAAAATGCGCGAATATGTAGGAAGTTCACTCGGAACGCTTTTTTGAAATTTTGAAAAACTGAAATTATCAATGTAGTGTTGATAATTTTAAAACGAAAAAATTTAATATTTCAAAACTGAAATGAATAACAAATAATTACGGTTTAAAATCTATTTTTTGTTTTTTAAAATGCTAATTTATTTACATTTTTTATAAATTTACCTGAATACATTTTATTCAAAGTTAGAATGTGGATGGCAGCAGGAATTTTGGTTCAAACTAAGACGATACATTTTATTCTGTCTCCTTCTGACATTAATAAAATCAGTTAAGATAAAAGAGCGCACAAGAAACATGTAGTGGAAGTAAGAGATGTGTTACGGTCAGATTGCGTCTCACACAAATGCTGTAGTTGGAACGAGACGGGTACAGTCTTGTTAATCCTGCAAGCCTGCAGTGAATAAATCACACCCATAAAAGACAGTACTTCCTTACGAAAGTGTTATTAGCAGAATACGATTGATCGACATTCGACTAATAATAAAAAGCATACAGCACATCGGCATCGCATACATGCTTTACATGGGCAGAGGTGGTCAACGCATAAACTATTCAGATTGACATTTCGATTCACTCAATATTTCGCCCGCAATCCACATTCTAACTTTGAATAGACTGTATCATATTTTCCTTGAAATAATTTTCAGGTTCTATAGTTAAAAAATGTACAGAACCGAAATTGAACAGAAACTGTACCGGAACCAAAACAAAATTAGAGCCTGAATTGTAACTGAAAACGGAACGAAAAAAATTAGGAACGTAACCAGAAACAAATAAATTTCGGTTCGACTCTCTGATTTTAACCAATTGAAATTCAACTTTTTTTTTAAATTAAAGGCTAAGGGTTAATTATCACTAGAAAGTTTTTCATATGAAATAGAATACATTTCCAATCACAGTTTCAATATTTTTACAAAACACTTAAGAATCTCCATATTATTTGAAATGTAGTTATGTAAATGAGTTATATAAATAACTAATCTAACATAAAAAATTTTCATAAATTGATTCATAAATATTTTGTTTAAATTTAAAGGGACAACAGCATGAAGTTAAATTGTTGCATTTCTTTTTTGTATTTATTCTGCCTAGGCTGTTAAAGAACTTTGGCTACATTTGTTATCACTGGTAAACAGGGTGGAACAAAAAATATTTTATTTTTACGTTATTGTAAGACAATTTTTTTAACTACTATTACTGATTACTAAATTTTGAGTGATAAATTTGATACATATTACAAAAATTGTTTGCTAATTTATCGTATTTTTAATTTGAAAAACAAACTGCAGTAGTTTCCCAATACAAATTTAGCAGTAGTGGCGTAGCTAGGATTTGTTTTTACTATTCACTAGTAGCAGCTGTATATTTAACCTTTGTCGTACTAAGCAGGGTACAAACAACCCCAACCTTAAAACTTTTGAGTTGGTATTACTTTTTTAAATAAATTTTTCTTATCTTGAACTTTGTTCTTTAATTAAAATAAATATGTTATGTTTAAATCTAGTTTTTTTGAGGCCGTTTTCACCACCAATCCTTAAACCTTAAGAAAATAGTCGGTAAAATTAGGTAAATTGTACATATAGGACTTCCTAATGTAAATTTCGATTTCTGTAAAGTTACAGAAAAGATGAACGGTTAATTGAAATCGAAATTTTTTTGTACTGCTTAACGATTCCATAGTTCAATGCCTTTGGTTTTACTTTTTTATTCTTTTTTAAATTTTCAGTTTTTGGTTGTGTTGAAAACGTCCAAAAATATGCAACTTTTAGGCTCAATTTACAACCTTATGAAACTATTTAAAAAAATTAAAATCCAAAGGTCTCTTTACTTTAAGGATTAATTTACAAAATTCAATTAATTTTTAATTAAGTTATGTAAATTTAAAAACTCCAGCGTAATCGTAGATAATTGTAAGTTAAATATTTGGCATCTCATTTGCACAGTTATATGTTTCATACGCACATTGCATTTCCAAGGCACAGAGAAATCGTTACACATTCTGCCGACTGTCATCTTAAGGAACACCTAAAATTTTTAAGTGACAGGTTTTTCTGTAAAATTTTGAATTTTAGCTACTGGTTGAAGCTACCGCTTTAAATTTCATAAAATACTCAAGTAAATTGAAAAATATCATATATTTACATTAACATCTACACGAATCTGTGATAATTTACTCTCTAATTAAAATGTACTGTTATTTTTTTATTGAATAATTTTATGTTACTTAGCACTTAGGGAAATAATATAAACATTATTTTTATAGTTTTTTTATATTGTATTTGTAAATTTCCGATCAAATTTATATATTTGTGCATATTTTGTAATTAAAGAAGAAATCTAATTTTGTAATTTGTGTTAGTTAATGCTCAATAATTTTATATTTACATGTAATTACGAAATTTACTGTATATTGTACACATGACATTTCATTGCATGCTTATAGCTTCAAGTGTAGATGATAAATAATTAGCAGCTAAATAAATACATATTTATATTCATATTATTTACTGGGCTTTTTATTTTACCTTCTAAGGTCTATCCTTAGTAAATGGGTGCGGTAACTATAGTGTGAAAGAGTGCAATAGAAAATCCTGTTTGCAAAAACGACCTCTACCTAACTAAAATTTTGGAATAATGAATAAAATGAGACATGGTCTTCTTGATCATAAAAAAACTTATATATTTATAAATAAAGAAACACAAACATATTATATAAAAAATAAAATAAATGCTTTCAAATTGCTAAATAATATTCTTCTAATTAACCAGGATACAGTTTAAAGCCCAGACCAGGTTTTTCTTCTTCTTCACCCTAAAAAGAAAATATAAAGAAGGGTCTCATCTAAAGGAAGTGTTATTTACCCAAAATGAGCTATTTTCAGCGTCTACTACTCCATTGATAATTCCTCCTACTGCTCCTTCTTCGTAGCTCTCTAATACCTTATTAATTTGATCAGCTTCAGCTAGATCACCATTAAAATTACTAGCCGGTAAGTCTAATGTTGGTTCAATTTTAGATGGAATCTCCTTAATTTCTTTAGTATCAAATTGTTTCATATCCTTTAAAGTACCATGAATTTTGTAAAAAATTCTAGTTTTAATACTTTTTACTCTGAAAATAATGTTAGCTTAAAAACTGAAATGTTCAACAAGACGATTTTAGTAGAAATATTAAAAAAGGCTTTGGGTGGTCTTTGTTTAGAACGTAATTTTGGAGAAAAATAAATTAAATCTAAAATTTGGTGTATTTCTGTTATTTAATAGGAGTTTGTTAAAGAATGAAGGGACAAAAGGCCGAACGATAAACGGTCGACTTGGACAAAATGTCGAAGGAGAAAAGGGGCGACGTGAACAGAAGGCCAAAAGAAAAAAGCCTACTTGGATAAAAATCCAAACGAGAAATGGCCGAACCATAAGGAACCGACGATGACAAAAGGCTGATAGAAAAAATCGAATAAAAGTTGATGTGCACAAAATTAAAAAAAAAATAAAGGGTAAATATGCATTTTTTGCCAAAAAATGCTATAACTTTTCAAGAAACAGAAACTTCAAAATTTATTTAAAAAATGGATATCATTAAATTGAATTTGTTGAAATCTGTTTCTCTTTTGAAAAAAAAAAAAAACACTTCATTTGGAACAATTTTTCATAAAATCCTTAGTTTCGGAAATATTTTCAACTTTCAGCTTGGTCCAGATTAGATTAGGTTAGTTAGTTCGGACATTTCCCCTCATCTCTTTGTCCATGACGGCTATTTATCTTTCGGCCTTTTATCCTAGTTGGCCTTTTAATGTTCGGCATGTTCTCCTTCAGTCATTTGTCCTAGTCTAAGGTGACCAGATGACCTGCTTATGACGGGGCAGCCCCAATTTTTTTACATTTGTCTGCGTACCTCTATCTTGAAATTTTTTTTATTTTTTATGCAAAATTTTGCTATTTTTTCTTGATGATAATTTTGTTTTTAATAAATGTTTTTTTGATTTAAATTAAATTGTATGGAAATCAACCTTATTTTTATATGGTCACCTTATCATGTCGGCCTTTGCCTTTTGCCCCTTTCAGCCTTTAGGCATTCGATTCGACATTTTGGGGTAGACCCATGAATGAGCTTATAATGAATATTTGAAAAACATTCTTATGCTGTTGTTTTTCTAATTTAAAAATAAAATTCAAATGTACATCTTCCCTCTTTAAATAATTAAATTTCGTAAAGATGTTTGCACAGGATGTAAAATATATTATTAGGGCACAGGCTACAAATACGGATCGTTGCGTAAAATTTTTTACACCCTTTATAAGGTTTTAAAGTCATTCTACTCAACCTGTCAACAGGAAAAAAGAAACGTAGAATGACCACTACCTTATAATTAATTCTGCATAAAACTACTAAACATAAACAACTGACAAACTGACCAGGTTGTACTTTAATTAATCTAGTATCTAGTTCATAAATCAGAAAGAAATTTGAAAATCAGACAAAAAAATTTGAAATACAGCGGCAGGTGTAGTGGTAAATTTCATGATTTATCGTGATTTTTCTTCCCGCACACATTAATTATTTTCTATTGCCTCTTAGGATCTCCGACAGAAAATTTATCACTGGCGTCTACGAAATCACTCTTAATATTCACCAAAAGATTAATTTAATCCTCCAAAGTAGAAATGTAATTTCAATTAAAACCATGTGTAAAGTAATAATACTCACAGTTTGCCACTGAGATTTTGAAGCCAATGAGACAAAGGAGTCATAAAGTCATCTAATTTAATATTCTTGAAGTTAACTTCAGCTAAAACAGCCGGAATAGTAATATCATTTAGTATTTGGTGCAATGCAAGAATCATATTATGTGACAAATGTTCTTCATCATGATTATTAAGAAAATCAACTATTTCAGGAATGGCTTCCTGATAAATATTCATCGATTCAGTACTCTAAAAAATAAATACAAAAAATCATTAATATAAAAACCGGACCATAAAATACTTACAATTTCAAGTACTTCAGTATTATTAGCACATAAATTATGGTAATGAACATCCTCTTCTTTATTATTGTCCGGCTCCACTATTTCATTGTTCTAAAAACATGTATAGTAAATTCTAATTTTATATAAAATATTTTACAGTATTAACACACTTGATTTATTGGAACTGCCAGGTTATTTTCCGATACCAAAGATTTAATTTTCCTCAAAAGTTTTCGTCGCATACCATCTGATTTTATAAATTGCAAATCTTTAAAAACTTGAATCAAATATTCCAGTCTATTTTGATTTAAAGAAATTAATAATGCTACTTCTCTATAAATACTTTCACGCATTTCTTCGGGATAATTAAGCCTACAATGGATAATGATATTATTTACAATTTTAATTGATTAGATAATTTTACAATGCAAAGCCATCAGGTTGAGATTCACCATAGCATACATTTTCAAGTTTTTGCTCTGCAAATTTTGTTTTACAATTTTGTTTTTCCTTCTCATCACTATCACTACAAAAATTTAAGAAAGATCCAATAATGCTATTATTATCCAAACTAAATTCCTCTTCTTGTGGCTTACTCCCAATGTCAAAATCATCGTTTTGTGTATTACATGATCTTGAAATATTTGTGGTTTGAACCACTTCAGAAGGTGCATTAACTTCAATATGAGGTGCCACAGGTATTTCCTGAATTTCTTTATGCTTAGATAAAAGTGAAGCGCTTCCATTTAAAGGTGGAGGTTCTTGAGCCACATCATCAACAGGCAAATCTTCTCTTCGAAAATCTTCATTACATTTTCTAGATAGAAGATTTTGCCGAGAGTAACTAAAAAAAAATTTACACTCAGTATTTAATAATACAAATATTAAGTGCTTTTACAAAATAACTATAATTCCAAATGCGGGATCTATTAAAAAAATTTACAAACCCCATCAATTTTTATCATAAAGAAACATAAAATTACTAATTTCAATTATTGGGCATTAACATGATTCTAAAAGTAAACTAAAGGTATATAAGTGTACGTTTAGATATGACACAAAATGCTACGACAATTGTATTACCCTGTGAACAAGACATTACCTTCTAAAATTATCCCAATAATTATTCGCTCTAATTCCTGGAGCAACTTGATTATTAAGAGCTTGACTGGATCTCCACATCTGTGATTGAAGATTTTCATTGCTACTTTCTAATGATGGATGGTAACATTGGCTAGGCATTTTAAAATTATTTTCTAAATTCTTTGTATTATAACCATGTTGTTTAGGAGAATTAAAATTAATGGGAAACGACATTTGTTCATCATTTAAACCAGAACAATACTGATCATTACCATTATCCAAATAATTTTCAACAGAAGAATTTATTTTTCTAAAATTTTGTGGTCTAATAAAATTATTAGCACCACTAATTTCATTAGGACTAACATGGTTTGTATTTACGGATCTGATTGTACTGTACCCACTATCTGGTTTAGTTTTTTGATTTATATTTTGAATCTAGAAATTAAAATTATCGAATTAAAATTACAAAATTTTATAAGTATGTACTTATGCATTTTAATGATTATAAGCTGTTAGGATTTACATAATTAATTACCATGTTTATCTCGCATAACTCAAGCTGACTTGAATATTACATTTTTATATTGTCACTGGACTAGGCTAGAGCAGCCTCCAGTTTTACGGACTTGTAATTTTGAATTGCTGCAGCTTAGACAAGTTGGCTCAAATTCAAGCCAGCTTGGGTTACACTAGATAATTATAATTTTTTTAGTTTTGGTTTGATTTGAAAAATATTGCTTGGCTAACATTATAAGTTTTACTCACTGTATCAACAGTCTTTTTAAGAGAAACTATTTCTTTCTGCTGAAGATTTAACATTTCACAACACATGTGAAGACTGTTTATCATAAATGCATTTGTTTGGACTGCATTTGAATCCATCCAATTCCGAACTTTTGAAGAGTTACTTTGTGTAGGAGAAGAGTGACTTGTCATACCATATCCTTGTCTTAAATTCTTTTGCGCATGTAGATCATCTGAGCAGACCTGACTAGCAGATGATCGCTCACTTCCTCCTTTTTTATTAAAATCACAGCCACTTGCCTCAGATAACATTGTTTCACAAATCATTTTTATTGATTCTAATTGATTTCTCACCTATAATTTAAATTAAAAAGTTACAGCATTTGTCATGATTTTGTTGCACACTGCATAATATCCAAGAGCTGAGCGACAAAAAAATGCAAGAGTTTTAGAATAGCTGATTTTTTAATATAACGTCATATTTAAGGGTGTATATGTATACAGTACCGTCAGTCAACCAGTTTTGTTAACAGCTGGCGCAGGGGCAGCCTCAAAAGTGTGTATGTTGCAACTGTTTTAGAAAACCCCCTAAGTGTCCATAATTCACACCGAATCACACCAGATTTTAGTATGTTATAAAGTAATTTCAAATGGGTTAGATTGGTCTGTCAGATTTGGACCAACCGAATTCGAATAACGTCTAAGATCGTTTGGTTCTGGCCAATTTGAACCGTGGTCGGGAGCCGGGTTCGATCTTTGTTTATTCGGCCCATCTCTTTCTATCTGTTCATAGTGGGAAGAAAGAATCGAAGAAGCTGTCAATTTTTTGGTTGACCACTAACCAACCAAGAAGCAAGAAGCCATTCTAAATCACTTATAGATAGGGTGACCAATTATTTTTCTGAATAACTAGGACAAAAGACGAGAAAACTAGGACAATTCCCATTTTGTAAAAGAGGACAAAACGAGGACATTTTCCATTTTGTAAAACGAGGACATTTAAATTCATTTATTTTTCACAAAAAATATACAAAAAAATCACAGTAATGTTCACAGCTCACAGCAAAAAAAATTGCTGCTTATTCCCCAAAACATAGTACCAATGTACTGAAGCATTCATCATTTCGGTTTGTCTATTTCACGTTCGTTTAAGAACAAAAATGTAGGTACGCAGTACGCATATCAAAATCGCATTTTTCATTTTCGATCGTTAAATATACAAAACTAGGACAATATCAAAAACCTGCGAGGACGTAGGAGGACACCCTAAAAAAGAGGACATGTCCTCAGAAACCCGGACGGTTGGTCACCCTACTTATAGAGAACCAAATTCTAAAGATAGTGGTTTTAACCCGCCTAGACTTATCTGTAAAGGGGATGAAGGTGCAACCTCTTTTGTGTTTTTACGCGAACTTTGAATAAAAATCTAAAGTAAAATGTTTTCTTGTCATCATTTGGAAAAATATTAGAAAAACTACTAAGCCAATATTAATAACTCCAGTGGATTGCACTCCTCAAAGCAACACCACTGTAACAAAGTAAAAATATTTTTTTAATCGCATTTAAAATTTAAAAGTGTCACTTTTTATTGCGTTTCTGTGTAATCAACCCTTCATATCCCTTTCAACCCCCATGTAATGCACCTTCCCTAAAAGCTGTTAAGGTACCCTTTTGACAAAAAAGAATTACTTTATCTCTTTTCCCATTTAAGTTAATTTAATTAATTTAGTCGAAGTTTTCGTATTCGTAAAATAAGCAAAATCTCTGCTTTGAGGCAAAATTGTTCTCTGGAATTTTTCACTTTTCACAATATAATTAACACATTTCCGTCCGGAGGCATAAAAATATTTTTTTTCTGGACTATACCTAAAATGCCGGACATATAAATATAATTTAACACATTATGCATAGCGTTATCTGCACGTTGTTTTTTTTCGATGGAAACAATAACATGCTGTGGTCTATTCTTTTATTAATTATTGAAGTTATTTTACGTCAGTATATCGGTATAGGAACAGATATTTTAAAAGTTATAACCATTTTTTAAGTGATAGAACAGAGTCGAAAACCTTACCGGCTTACACACGCAAGAGTTTACGCCTAAATAGCCCGGATCGCAATGTATTAATACATATCATCAAAACTATTTAACTCAGCAGGACGTTTGATAAAAATTTTAAATTGCTAAGCTATACCGTTCTCGAGAAAAAAAAAATAAAAACAGGTTCCCAAATTATTAGCCCGCAATTTAGTTACGACTATAGCACGCTACTGACGCGCCCCATAAAGAGTCCCATACACTATCAAACAATTTGCGCAACAGAGGTCGTTGTGCAAATATGTTGACAGTGTATGGCAATGTTTGAGTTGTTGTACAAACAGTGGTGTAAATTTTAACATGTTTGAAATAATTTGTGCAACACTCTATTGTGCAATATGTTTGATAGTGTATGAACGGGTTTGATGTTTGTTGCTCTTCTCACAACAATCACAAATCAAAACAAGTGGAGTTTAACAACATCTGCTTATTGATTAAAATGGCCTCTACCAAAATAAGGAATTTTGGCGTGGGTTTATTGGTATTCATTGAGAATAGACTTTTAACATTCGAACTTGAAGTTTGTGCAACACTCGACGGTAAAATTTTGTTTATGCAACAAGGTGTTGCAAACTTTTTGATAGAGTATGGGGCCCTTTTACATGATTTTGGATTTTGCTGACTGACGACTTAAATTTACTTTATCAGTTAATAAACCATCTACAGACAAATTTTTAGGTTTTCTAAAACTCTTTTATATTTTTGTCACTCAGCTCTTCGTCTAAAAGTAAACCCTAAAACCTAATATCGTCCATCCGGAAGAATAGTGACAACTCAAAAATTAATGTTTTTAATCTAAATGGTATATTTAAAATATAAGAATTTCTTTTATAATCCCATAAAATTATGGAAGAGTTATTAAAATCAATGAAAATTTTCTAGAATTTTGATTTCTATTTATTAAGGTTTAAATGTAAATATTAATGATTAAAATCGTTTTCCTGGAAAATTATGATTTTTGAGTTGTATCACTGTTCTTCCGGACGCACGATATACCTATTGTAAAAGAAAACCATAGAAACAATATATTTCTCCTGCACAAGCCAGTTCAAGGTGTACTTATCGAAATTTTACCTCCAGCCAAAGATCTCAAACTTTTAATTTAAAATGAATTAATTTTTCTATTAGGAGTTTAAAAATTACTCCTGTACTCTGAAAAAATTTAATTTGTATGGGATATTGAAAAAACATACTCGTTCAAAAGGTTTTAAATTTAAACAAACGTCTGAACATAGCACTGATTCCGAGTTCGATACAAAAAACAGCTGATTTTCAG
Organism: Stenus bimaculatus; assembly: GCA_963971135.1. Taxonomy (NCBI): domain Eukaryota; kingdom Metazoa; phylum Arthropoda; class Insecta; order Coleoptera; family Staphylinidae; genus Stenus; species Stenus bimaculatus. Next base: position 62,132,807 of record OZ020180.1, on the reverse strand, counting down.
TTCAATTCATTACACCGGTGACAAAAGGTGCTTTCCAGATAACCGCTCTGAGTAGTCCAGAGTAGCTCCCAACTAACTGAGTCTGTTCCAGGCGGATTGGAGTGAACTACTCTCAAACACTCCATTTTACCTCGTCCCTGTGCCCTGAAGTACCTACCTAATTTTGAGCGTGAACTACACTCCACTGGAGTGGGGGTCCTGATTCGCGCTCTTTATTGATTATAATTCGGATTTTGTGGTTATGTTAACAGAGCAGAATCCTTACGTGTACCAAGTGATTTTTTATTTTGAGTACTATAAAGCAACTCACTCCAGAGTAGTAAAAATCTACCTGGAAAGCACCTAATAGTGGCACAACTCAAAAATCATGAAATATGAGATAATGCCCGCTTATAAATTAAAACTGTACGTTCTTTGTAAGAGCAAGATTGGCACTAAGTTAGTAGAAATAAATTTACATAGACAGCGCTTGTGTCACTAATGCATTTTTTGGTTTATTGTTAAGACACAGTAGTGCACTGCAACAATACACACAATGGCAAAACTCAGTTAGCCTACAGCATTGACAAAGAACACATTGTTTTTTGTATGCATTAGTAACACTTTTGATTTGGTCCGCGACATCTCCAAAATTATACATGTTAAACAAACCTTTGAGGGTTGATGACATTGAGGTGAAGTTAATAAATCAAATTCACAACTTTGAGATTGTCCTATTTGGCGATCAACAGATAATGGTGTTTCACTATCCCCTACCCTTTGTTTATTACAAGGCATAAATAAAGGTTGATATAAACGAGGTTTAAGTATATCAAAACTATTTGCATTTAAACAGTTCACATCCATATTGTCAATATGATTATTAGTAGCATCACTAAAAAATTCAATTTTAAATTCGATTTCTTGAAATAATCAAATTATAGTACTTACCACATAAATGGATGATTTGTTGGCAAGTGATCTGGATTGGGATAAAATAAATTACCTTTCCCATCCTTTAATGGAAATCTGTTATCAGATCTTTCTATTTTATTATCGAAAGGCAAATGTTGATTCAAGTTCACAACAGTGTCTGCAAGAATAGAGTAAGCAATATTAGTAAAAATATCAATATTTCCCAAAAAAAATCTAAATTGACATTGCAATGCTCACAATACAGGAAGTTTCACGTTTTTTGGGACAATGTGATAGAACTATAGCACACTTTTGAACATACAGGGTGGCCCAACTAAGAGTTCCCACCCAGGTTATTTCGAAAACAAATAATTTTTGAAAAAAACCCTGAAACCAGTCAATTTTTATTTGGTGGGGGGCCAATTTTTATGGTAACACAAGGGACAACCCCTCACCCAGTTATTCAGGGAAACTACCCCTTCAGAAATCTTAAATGGCAATAGTGGTCGAGTGATACATCGTTGCAAAGCTCCTACTATTCCCTATAGAGCTGTCATATTTTTTTTTTAATTTGATGGAATATTTGAGAAGTTATAGTATTTTCACTTTAGACATGTAAAACACGTTTTTAACAGGTAGAATGGGTTAAAAAGGCTTTTAAAGCTTCATTTTGTTAAAAGTTACAATAAAAATAAATACAACAATACATTGGTTCACCACTAAGTAACAATTGATCAGTTTCGGGTTATTTTTCAAAAATTACTTGTTTTCAAAATAACCTGGGTGGGAACTAAAAGTATTTTGAAAAAAGGCTCTGAAACCGGTCAATCCTTATTAGATAGGGAATCAAAGTATGGTTGTAATCATTTTTAATAAAATCAAGCTTTAAAGGCCTTTTTAGCCCATGTCACCGGTTAAAAACATGTTTTACATGTCTAACGTGAAAATGCTATAACTTCTCAAATATTCCATCACATTAAAAAAAATATGACAGCTGTATAGAGAATAGCTTTACAATGATGTATCACTCGACCCCTATTGCTATTTAAGATTTCTGAAGGGGTGGTTTCCCTGCATAACTGAGTGAGGGGTTGTCCCTTGCGTCACCATAAAAATCGGTCCCCCACACAATAAAAATTGACCATTTTCAGAGTTTTTTTCAAAAATTATTTGTTTTCAAAATAACCTGGGTGGGAACTCTTAGTTGGGCCACCCTGTATGTATCGACAAGATCATATTTGGCCAACTTAAATCCTTCTCTATTTTATTCTCACGACTGACGTGAATCGTTCCATCCCATAAATTGTGAAACAACCTGCATCTACAAATAATATGATTCCATTAGTACAAATCGTCAGTATAATAACTATCCTATGTCAAAAAATACTTTATTTGGATGTTTCTGCATTTAAAAAAGTTATATTTTGAACTGTAAATTGGCTTTATCTCATTTTAAGTAAAATCTGACTTAGAATAGTTCTGCACTAGAACGATGAAATGTAATTTTGCAATGAATTTGTTCAGTCCAGAGGTTAATTTAGAAGAATAAACCAACCTCGGGTTTTGGAAATCATGTTCTTCAATTCTTTTTTCCTAGCATCCACTTCAGCCTGCAGTAAAATAAACCTGTTTCTCGCCATATTTCTTTTATTAGTTTGATTTTTATTAAGATGATTATCTTGCTGGGTACTGTCAAAGTAACAAGTCCCATTATAACATTCATGTGGATGGTTCTTTTCTTGCATTATATTATCCATTTTGGCACAGCATTCATAAGTATCAAAATTATCAGTATTTTCAGGTAACAAAAGTGTACTTTTTAGATCATCTAATTGCTGCTGCATGTAAGCAATCTTCTTAACTTTTCCACCTATTAATTTAATATATATTAATTAAAAAAACAGTTATTACCAAAATTAAAAGATGGATTATAATTAGAAATAACAATTTATGAAGAGCGTTTAAAGTGTAAACAAACAACAACCTTGAAAACTTAATATATAGTCTGAAAACTGAGGAGATAAAGCGTCAATAGCGAATAAAAGAGTATACATTTATAAATGCACCATCATGTATCATCGTTCTTTTTAAGCATTTTTTTGTTTCCTTTATAGCCCATATGGTTGACTAACTATTAGTATATTATAAACAGGGCCTGTATCATTAAAAAGTAAACACTTATTAGGGCTGGAATTTATACATTTAGAAATTAAGGATGTATTTTTAAAAATAAAAAAATTAGCTATTATTTAGATTCAAACAAAATTTGTAATTAACCTTTTAGGATGATTTAATACTTACCAAATTCTTTATTTTTTATTTCTTCAGTGTTTTTAATTTCCATCATTAATTTGGAAACTACTTTTTTTTTATTATCCAAATCATGAATTTGTTCCTGCAAAATTTGATATTTTTCATGAAAATTATCTTCAGAACCAATAGGAGTTATATCGTCAGTTCTTTCAGTATCATTTTTTATTTGTTTTCGAAAAATGTCCCAATTGTACGGTTTGCCAGGTAAGTAATTGACATTCATGCTCTTTAAATATTCCATATGGATGGGATTAAGGCTTTTAATACTGTCTGCTGAATTTGATGCATAATCTATGTAAGTAGTAAACCCGATTTCACTTTCAGGGTTCCTTGAATTATTGTAATCATTTGTTCTTACAGGTAAGGACATATGCATCTCAGTGTTCGCGTTAAACATTTGGGATTTTTCATGAGTTAAAGTTTTTGATTTTTTAACTGGGTTATAACCAGGATCAATTAGATTTCGCATTTTCTTGAAGGAATTCTCATTACTCTAAAGAAATAAAAATTATTGTTGAAATTTAAAAAAAGCTTAAGTACTCGCATATTCTGGTTGATTTTTATAACTTATGATCATTTGTAAATATTCTTGGATTTGATTCAATTGTTTTTGAAACTCTTCATTCTTTTGATCTCCTCTTGGATCTGTTACTATATTATCAGCGGCTGCAAAAAAACACAAATTAACTTGAAATATAAACTAAAAAATATATTTTTTGCTTACATAATTTCCTAAAAGTTGCTGTTCCTTTTGATGTATCTAAAGATTCAGAATGTGGCCAATTTTCAACATTTGAATGAAATTGTGGATGAGCTTCAAATTCCTAAAAATAGTTTGTTTTAATACTTATTTGACTTGAATTTTATAATAGTTTGGCAACAATAAATACTAGCATTTTTAATTTTATGAGTTTATTATGGTTGTTTAATCATTTTTTTCAAATTTCTGGGCTGTTGCGCATGTCCTCAAATCCGAACAAAAACAGTAATTAGAGTCTGTTAAATTATCTTTTTTAAACAATGTTTATTTAAAAAATGGAAACACAGAGACCGGAGATACGAGTATAAAAACCAGAGACCCCTGTGAAACCCACTTGTGAGAAATTAGCAATACATTCCAGCAATAGATGGTTGTTCATGTAAAAATTGGTTTTTTTTAATATTTTCTTTCATAATTTGCTTCAATTGAATAATATAAACCTGGGAAATGCATTTTCATAAGGTTTTTAACACAATTCGGGCCGATAACGTATTAGTACGTTTTTTTAATTCAAAATTTAGTAGCCGTTGATATAGCAATACGTGGTTCAATTTTGATTGTCTTGGAGCCGTTGCCGTAATTTTCCGTCATTTGATTTTTGTATTCGAGTAGCCGTTGATGTACTAGTACGTCTGTTTTATTCATAGATAAAAGTTTTATTATTTCGCATGTTTGTTGTCCAACGTCAAATAGTTGTAATAAGAAGCTGTCTAAGTTTTAAATTAATTTACTTTTAACCCCTAACTTTATAATGGATGTAAAAAGCGAGTCCATTATTGGTGAAATATGTGCTGATAATTTGTCGGAAGCCGAAATTTGGGCAGATATTTCAGATAGTGATTCCATTTTTTTTTATATCGCCATGTTTTTTTTAAAATAACTGCAAACTGTACTACTTTTATTTGAAACAATTTTCTCAAAAATGCTTAGTTTCAAAATAAGTTGGGTCAGTGTTGCCGAACTTACCTATTAAATCTTTAAACTCTTGTAACTTCTAAAATATTATTAGTAAAATAAAAAAACATGCTCCACAAACCTCTGGGCACTAGAAAAGGCATTCATCCACATGCACAGACATCTCTATAAAACCACGTTTTTTTAATCAGGGCTGAAACGGTTATAATATACTCTCAAAAATAGCCTCATCAACTATTTTCTGATTTCGATACTTTCATTATAACGTAAAAGGTACAAGAGAGTAAAAAGCATAATTTTAGGAACAAAGAAAGTGCTGTATGCCTCAGAACGTACAAAAATATTGTTTAGAAGGCAAAGATGGCAAAATAAACGTACCTAAATTAAATTTTAATTCATAAAAAAATCCTAACTTCGGTAAAAATGGTAAAATATACCGGCCCCCGGCGATAATTCTAATAAAAAACTGAACGGAAACATAGCGCGGGCGCGAAAATTGACATACGGAAAATCACGTATGTTGTTACTGATATATTAACGGCCAGCTAGGTGTTAATAATTATTTTAAGAAACAAATGCAAAAGTAAAATTAAAAAAAATGATCCCTTTTATGTTCAATTATTAAGGGGTGGTTTCCACCCTTAGAATTTATTAAAACCTTATGAAAATGCATTTCCTAGGTTTATATTATTTAATTGAAGGAAATTATGGAGGAAAAAATTTAAAAAAAACAAATTTTTATACGAAACAACTTGGTGGAATCTATTGCTAATTTCACACAAGTGTGTTCTACATTCCCCTGACCACTGATGCACCTATTATTTTGCTGGTGCCAGAAGTGTTTCTGAACGTGTTTTATTAGGTTTAAGGTGCCCACACACCAAAATTGTTACAATAACATGTTGGCAGCAAAACTTGTTAGCAGCAAATATGTTTTCAATGCCTGTGTAAGTAAATGCTGCTATCCACTTGTCAGAAACAATGTTGATAACTTAAATAACATGCGGATAGTAACATGTATTTACATAGGCTTAATGAATGTTGATAACATATTTGCTGTCAACATGTTATTAACATCCTTTTATCCTGACCATCGCAAAATTTGTGCTGCCAACAATGCTGACAACATTGTTGTCAACTTGTCAACATGTTATTGAAAATAATAACAAATGCTGACAACGAAAAATTTTCCCATTCCACTAGCTCAAAAGGTCACCATTCAACAAACAACCACAGAAACCCACGAATAAATACGGTCGTTGTGAGCTTCTTGCGGTCGCCATCGATGCACGAAAGAAAAAGAAAAGTTTTGTGAAAATTTTAAGCGATTACTAACAATATACATAAAAATTTTTAAAATCAAGTGTAAAGACTATATTATAAATAAAAGAAATCTGTGATGTTTGATAGTACAAATGAACTACTTAATTCAAATCGTAATTATAATTCATAAAAAAATTCAAATTTATCTTTGTTTTTAGGATTTACAGTTTTATTTATTAATTATTGTAAAATAATTATAATTCATATAAAAAATTCAAATTGTTTTTTGTTATAGAATTTACTGTTATTAGCATAACATATTATATTTTCTTATATATGTTTTGTACATGATGTGTTTATTAAGTATATATGCACAATGTAAAATGTAACCGAGATAATCTCTCAAGATTTTTAGGTTACAATACTTTCTTTAATAAATAAAAAAAAAATAAGTTAACATTTACTAACAACATACACGTACAACTAAGATCATCGTCAATTACAAGCTGCTGATTAAAACTTAAGTCTAACATATTGGCTTGGTTCCCATTTAAAGGCATTACAACCGGATATTTTTTTTCAAATCAGTGGGAAGCAAGTTGAACAAGTTCAGCGAATTTGATATATAGCACAAAAATAATTATAAACTATAACCAAACGCACCTCTGGGTAAAAACTACCAGGGCTTTAAAAAATTTAATTCGAAAGCAAATTAATCATTAGGCTTTCCTAAAAAAGTTACCTCATTACCTGGTTAATATTAGTTTGTCCAGAAGTTTGCCCGCTGCTGTTATTTCTTTGCTTAATTTTTGGAATTGTTCCTGTTCTGCGAGCATTTTGAATATTCTTTTGATCCATTTCAAATTGCCTTTTTTTTTCTTATAATTTAATTAGCTAGAACAATGGAACAACTGACGAACAATATTAAAAATTCTCTTCTTTTGGTTAATTTGTCTGAACTTGTCCAAATTTGACGTTGTTTTGACAAGCATTCAAGTACTCGAAAATTCACGAATTTCTTATACAAATATGGGCTTTCGTTTTGTATTTCGTTGGGATATATTGTACAATACAGGGTGTTTCACTTTTTTTGGGGGGGAAATGGGATGGAATGTATTTGACGTGATTTAAGGTCTATTTATGCAGAGGGGGCTTTCAGGTTTGTCACCCGGCGTGTGAGAGTTATGCCAGTGCGCGCCCGAAGTCGTTCAGAAATCGCCAGGGCGCGCCCGGTGCTTTAGCCCGAAGTCGTTCAAATTTGCGACGGGCGACGCACTAAGTCACTCCGTCCTCCGCGCTCTCGAGACGGCGAGGAAGTCGTCCCGCATGCGCATTATCGATAAAATATACCAAAAACCAAAACAAACTTTTGTTTATTGTTGATTTGGGTTATGTTATTATTTTGATTTCATATTATATAGGTTCTCGAAGGCATCAGACCTTCCTACAAAATATTTTTATCATATTTTCGTTATTAAATATAAATATCCTATCACGATTTCTATTTAAAAACGATTTGAGTTAAAAATTTTAGTGGCCAATTTAATTTAATTTAATTTATCTTTAAATGAGGATGATTACAACCAATCGTACTATCAAATAATACTTTAATTACTTCATTTTAAGATCAATATAAATACGAATAAAATAATTTGGGATAGGAATCCAATTTATTTGCGTAAAATTGTATTAGGTTAGAAGGTTTATTATTGTTTATTTATTCTTTCATTTGTCGTTCCTGTTTTGTTGACACACCGTGGACGCCCAAAACCGTTCATAAATACCAACGCTCGTGTGACACACTACGAGATGTAAATAAATGACGTCAGAGTGCGCGCCCGAATCCCGGGAGGCGTTCAGGTTTGTCACACCGTAATAATTTTTATTACATTGTTGCTGATCATTTTGATAGTAAATGCAACACCGTATTCCAGCCGAGCTTCCTTTCTCCTGCCAAGAGCCAAGCGAGTGACCTTCGGCTGCAAAGGGATTGATTCGTGCGGTCGAATTTGTTAGTGAATACCAGACTCGAATGACAGCCGAAAATCCCGGCTTTGACCCTTCTTTGACCGCACGACTCCACCGGTGGAAAGTGCAGAATAGGTATATCCAACTATTAACCCTTTCCGGTCCTATGTCGGATTATATCCGACAAAATATTTTTAATTATAAAAAAAATTATACAGGGTGATTCAGACCACCCATGCCACCCATTTATCTCGAGAACTCGTTATCGTACATGGCCGAAATAAAAAATCTTATCACCAAAGTGAACCTAAAGAATCCATTGGTGAACTTATTTTTTTCCTGAACAAGCCGGAACTATCCGGAACCCGTGGTAACTTTGATTTTTTAAATGGCAACATAGGTCGAGTTTGGTATGGTTTGATAGGTCTTTCAAAATCAAATAACCATAGTTTAGAATTTATTCAATAAACAAAAAAAAAATTGTTAAAAAAAGTAAATAAAAATTATTGCATATTTTGAAGAATTTTGTTTAAATATGGACAAGTATGATGTTTAAAGTTGGTAAAATATTAGAATTTGTAGAAAGAGTTTATAAATTTATAAAATTCTTCAAAATATGCAATAATTTATATGCGAGACTCCACGATTCCCGCGGGGGATGTATTATGTCCAGCACTTCATCTTCTTATGCATTACACTTTTGGCATGTTTAGCCGTTTTTTCAATACCTAAGTAATTTACAATTTACGATATTATTCGCGATTTTAGGAAAGTGCACTACCCCTGTCCCCTGTCGAATTTGGGAAACTGTAAAGCTAGTATAAAAGGTTAGATCTAACTTTCTCCATTTGAAATAAATATGGATTTTAAATAAAATATAGAATATTTATTAAAAATTCTGTAAAAAACCACTTAGGACGACTTTAACCTATTTTCAAACATACAGAGTGATGATAAAGTTTGGAACCTAATTCATAACTGCCGTATTTAACTGTTTTGAGAAAATCGCTCGGACAGGTCGATTTTAGTTTTTAAAATCCCATCTCTTGGTATAATAAAAATATTAATGACGTCACTAGTGATTTTTAGCAATGACGTCATCATCGATTTTTTTAAATGGAAACCCCCACTTTTTTCACTGGTTTTTTTATAGACATTTATGTCACTTAAACGATGATATAAAAAAATTGTTGCATTTGTAAACAAATTTTCGTTTAAAAATTTTTTAATATAAACTTATATTAAAATTAATTTGTACCTACTATTAAATTTGAAAAATTTGAATGTTGTATAAAATTTATTTTGGCCGCTTTCAATAAATGGTAAATTTAAAATTTTATTTTTTGTAAATTTGCTTACATTTAAATGGAATCAAAAAATTAGTTTTTCAAGACTATTAAATTTTGTTAAGTACATTCAACATTTTACATTTGCATTAGAATGCGGATTATTTAAACATTTACTTTCTTTTGTTATTATTGGTAACTTCAAATTCATTTTAATTTATTTTTATAAAACCTTTTTCGTTAAAATAAAAATTTCCTTTTTTTAATTAAAAAGTTTTTTTATTCAAGAATTTGTTTAAAAATTTAATTGTTTTTTATATCATTGTTTAAGTGACATGAATTTCTATCGATAATGAGTAAAAAAAGTGAGGGCTTCCATTTAAAAAAATCTCTGATGACGTCATTTTAAAGCACCAGTGACTTCATTAATATTTTTTTTATATCAAGAGAAGGGATTTTAAAAACTGAAATTTACCTGTCCGAGCGATTTTCTCAAAACAATTAAATACGGCAGTTATGAATAAGGTTCCAAACTTTATCATCACCCTTTATAAACATGTAGGTTCAATGCTGGCTTCGATAGTTCATTAATTTGCCACAGAGGGCCAACAGCGCCGTCTATTGGTAGTTAAAATTCCCAATAAACCCTAAAAAAAATTCCATAGGTGACATATTTGGGCGGTAGGAGGTAGGAGTTAGTTTTTAATCATATTTTTTTTTAATTTTTCAGTTTTCATTTTGGGAATCTTAACTGCCGGTAGAGGGTGCTTAAAATTAATTAAAATGGAGCATAGCAAGTGCTTGTCAGTGTCAAAAATTGTTTCTAAAACGAATTTTTGTACCTAATAAGTACATAATATTCAACAAAACCCAAATAGATTTATTGTTTACATAAATCTCAAGTAAAATCCGTAAAATGAGCACCGATGCCAATTGTAAACAAATACAGGGAATGGAAATTTAATTATAGGATTGTTACCGAAACTAGGCAACCATACTTACTTTCTAGTAATTTTTAAGGATTTTAGTGATATGGATTAGGTTTGTATACCTGTTTAAATCCAACCATCCTGTGACAGCTTTGTTTTTGGGTATAACGGTTTTACTTAAGTAATAAAATAGAAATATTGATTAGAATTAACATCACTTTGTTTTTTAAATGCATTACTGAAGTACTTATTTTTTATTTCTCTTTGGCCAACTGAAACTGTACAGGCAAAAGTGATTTCGAATTTTCGTATTAAGTTTATAGATTGGTTTGTCGTATTTGGACAAATCGCATTTGAATGGCTAATTTTTAACGTAATAAATGGTTTTACTTCCTTTATCGGCCAAAGAAATTCGCACAGGTATCCAGGTACCGTAATATATACAGGTTGTCCCATAATATGTGAGACCCACTTCTAGGGTGGGTAGTAGATGTCTAGAGAATAAGAAAAGTTCATATAAACTTATGTCCAATTTCGCTATATAAAAGGGAGCTAACAGCTCTTTAAAGGTGCTGTTAAAAAGTAAGATTTTTTCTATTTATTTCAAAACAAATTGATGTACAAATTAACAGATTTGATATTTGGTATGAATCATATAATACAGTTAGGATACGTTTTCGTGATTTTTTCAATTTCTTAAACAGTTTTCGCTAAATTAAAAAATAAAATAATCCACTAATAACATGATTTTTTTAAATATAAATTGTGTTGACCGTCAATAAAATAATAAAATGCATTTTCTTCGAAAGCGGCGCATTCTACCGACTTTAAATAAGAGTATCTTTTTTGTTAAGAATTAAATAGGGAACATTAATTTAAAGAAAAAATGTTGTAAAAGTTATCCACAAAAAAGTTATGACAATTTTTAACCTCAACTCTCCCCGAATCTGCCCATTCAAAGCAAGCAAAAAAATTCACAAAAGTGTATCCTAGATGTATTATGATTCACGCCAAATTTCAAATCTCTACTCCAATTTGTTTTGAAATAAACGAGCAAAAACCTACTTTTTAACAACACCTTTAAAGAGCTGTAGCTTCCTTATGAGGCGAAATTGAACATAAGTTTATATGAACTTTTCTTATTCTTTTGACATCTACTATCCACCCTAGAAGTGGGTCCCACATATTATGGGCACCCTGTATTAATTTGGATCAGCTATTTAGGGACACCCTGTTTATTAAGTTCTTGTTCAAAGAAGGTGTTTTATTTATTTACAGAAAAAATATTGAAAATTATTAATAATATTTGTCATTGACCAAGACTAAAAATCTGTTGTTATTTTGCATTTAAATAATAAAATTTGATTGAACTTTCCACAGTATTTTAAAAGATAAATTCATTTTTAGATCTCCCAACGGACGAAGAATTTCAATTGATTTTTAAAAATGAAACAAACAATGTTTGAAAAAAGTGCTTGTATTATTAATTTATTAAAAGAAAAATAGAATTCTCTAGAAGCTAGAAAAATTTGCTGGAGAAAAATGTCGATATTCGCTCCATCCTTTATTTTCGCCCTGTTTGGAAATACACTTTACATAAGGTAGAAAAGGATGGTGTTGTTCTAGAAAATTCGAGAAACAAATGTTGGTGTTACGTTGGCAGCACTTGCTTGTCTCCATTAAAAATAATTGAAATATCCTACCGGCACTACTGCGAAGCAACGTTGAGTAGCTTTTGTGATTGTGCAAAAAATTTAGGTTTTTATCATTCCAAAGCGCATTTACTCAAGATTTTAAAAACAAATAACATAAAATTATAATGGCTGCTATGTCTGTAATTGGTATTGACTACGGAAGCGAGTCGTGTTATGTAGCGGTCGCAAAGGCAGGCGGAATTGAAACGATTGCTAACGATTATAGTTTAAGGGCCACACCGTGAGTATTTTATACATGCAATTTATTTTACTCTAATACCAAATTTAAATAATTTTTTTTATTGATGGTGATTAAAATTAAAATGTCTTCAAATTGATTAACACATGGCTGACAGTTGCCTTTTCAAGTATTTTTGGTGTGGTGTGTGGTTTTCCAAATTAGGTTATAACATTGATTTCATGCTTCCTTTTATGTTGTTTTGTGGTTTTGTAATCAAGATTTTAAAACACTTTTCACTTCAGTTTTATTTTTAAATTAAAATGCATTTGCCGACGTTCAATATACTTGAGCGGAGATCAATTACTTTGCCATACAAAACATAAATTGAGTGATGTAGTATTAAAGTTATAAAAAAATCCCAAAATTCATTTAAATTTTACATTAGCGGCCCATGGATGGGCGTTCTTTCTCCCAAGAAAGTGAAAATCCTGACGGAAATTTCTAAACGAATTACGATAATTATACCTCTCGTTTTTTCTTATAATGTATATTCTGTCGTTCAAAATTTTCAAAATCATTTTCCCATTAAATCGACTTGCAAGATTTGCTTTTAAGATTATATTACAGAAAATAAATAAACGTAATGTTAGCGTTTAGTGAATGACTTATTTTCAACACTGTTAAAAGCAAATGTAATAAGAGTTTTTTGGAAAAAGCGACAGTATATAATTAGTGTTAGTGGGCACAACGGTTTTATTTTAAAAGAAAAGAACAGCAGAAATAAATGTTTATTTATGGGCTGTCGTGAACACATTTTTTGTCTTGTCATAATTCAATTCATGAAGGCTGTCAAATTTTTTTTGTATTTAATGATCCAAAAATTTCGTAAGCTCAATAATAATGAAGGTTTGAATTTCGCAAAATTTCTATGCAGGGCCCACCAAAAGAATCAAAACACTTAAATATTTGTTGAACCATATTGAATTTAAAAAAAGAGTTTAACAAAAGTTTATTTAATTTAAAGAAGGTGGTCGGAGCGGTTAGTCGTTGATGTGAATACTACGTTAACCCCTCAGCAGGGTCTAAATGATTAAAAAAATAAATTACAAAACGATAAGGCAGCGAATAAAATTATTAAATTTTAATGGGTTCTTTTTAAAAAGGTTGGGTTAATGTCACAAATAACTAAAAATTTTAATAAATAAAATTTTAAAGACCCTTTTGAAAATTTAAACTACAAAAAAAAAATATTAAACGACCAATGCTGAGAATTGTATTTTTCTTGCTTTTATTTAGAATATAAAAAAAAAATCTTCACCTACCTTATTTCCCCTGCAGTGAAGTTGAAGGGGGTCACTTATTTAAATTACTTAACCGTTTTAAGGTAATTTGTTTCTTAGATGAAATTTTTAATTCAAAGAATGAAAATAAAAGAAAATAAATTGAACAATAAAAAAATATTTATTCAATTAAATAGAACAAAAAAAAAGAAATTAAAATTTAACCATAAGGTATAATAATAGAATAAAAAAAAGATATACTTAAAATAAAGAGCGAAAAAAAAATATGAAAATTGAATTAAAAACTCGAACTTAAAAATCGGTCAGAAACAAATTATTATCTTAAGAACACCGAAACAAAACTACTCGATAATGAAGACAAAACTTGAAATAAAGACGTGCTAAAATCACGGCGTGAATTAAAATAAAATTAAAGAACATTCCCTTTTATAGCTTAGTCAGGGGGTGGTTTAAACATGGCGCTAAGTCTCTTGACTTAAGATGCCCTCTACACACGAGCATACCACTTTTACCCTGGAACTAAACTAGAAAAGGGGGTTGCCCATGATCTAACCCCAATATTACTATTTAGTCTACTGAAATAACAAAAATAATTAATTGTATTACAAATTACAATTATAAAACCTTCCAAAAGGGGTTTTAACCATACCGGGTGGAAATGAAACTAGGGCCACCCTTGGCATTTCTTTATTTATGAAAATAAAAAATTAGTATTTTAGTATCTTATATGATCTAAGAAAACAAATTTTATGGATCGAATAAATCTTTCATTTTACTTCCGGTTTATCAGGAAATGGCACCCACTTTCTTATTTTAAATGTAACCCCCTGATTTTATCTACGTAAAATCAAACATTGGTTAGTTTTAAGTATGTTTATGACAAAAAAAATTTTTTTTTCAAAACTTAAAAAAAAAATGTTGAATTTTTTTTTGGTAAAAAATTTGAGTAAAACCTACAAAAACTATTTTTAAATAATACAAATACGTAAAATAAATTGTAATTTATAAAATTTATTTCACCGTTCTTGAGATATTTTTTTTAATTTTCAAGAAGCGTTTTTTGGAAATATCTTTACTTTCTTAAATGGGATGATATAAGGGCCACCCACTAATTAAATGGAGGGTTTTTTTCCGGTTACTGTAATATCCCATATGTATGTTTAAAAATAGTTTTTGTTGGTTTTACTCAAATTTTTTACCAAAAAAAAATTTTTGTCTTAAAGTTTTGAAAAAAAATATTTTTTTGTCATAAACATATTTAAAATTAACCAATGTTTGATTTTACGTAGAAAAAATCAGGGGGTTATATTTAAAATAAGGAAGTGGATGCCATTTCCTGATAAACCGGAAGTAAAATTAAAAATATATTCGATCCATAAGATTTGTTTTCTTAGATCATATAATATACTAAAATTTTAATTTTTTATTTCCATAAATAAAGAAATGCCAGGGGTGGCCCTAGTTTCATTTCCACTCGGTATACATTGCAGATATAAAGTAAATCCCCCCCCCCCCCCCCCTGCTAACTTTTGAACGGTTATGTTTTTGATTCTGAAAATTTGTCTACTTGAGGAATCTAATTACGAACTTTCTAATAAAGATATTTTTGATTTCGTGGAACTTCCGGAAGTGGATGGCAACTTTCTTATTTTAAATGGAACACCCAGTATATTTTTGCAGTTTCGTGTTCTCCATAAAAATACCATTAAATTGAACTAGCATAGTGTGGTCTAAGATTAATACTTTCGGAATTACGCCCATTTAAAAATCGAATTTTTATGCAACTTCATTTACACCAGAAGTTGGACCCAAGTGCCCCAACTTCCTTATTTTAAATGATTTTATTTGGAATTAAGTTAATAACATTAAATTTAAACAAAATTTGTATCCAAGAGATTTGCTGTAGATTTTATTGTCAAGACGTGGAAGGTGGTTATGTTAATCAGCAAAATTAACGAATTTTGCTGATTAACATAACCACCTTCCACGTCTTGACAATAAAATCTACAGCAAATCTCTTGGATACAAATTTTGTTTAAATTTAATGTTATTAACTTAATTCCAAATAAAATCATTTAAAATAAGGAAGTTGGGGCACTTGGGTCCAACTTCTGGTGTATTACTATTAAACATAATTTTGTTTAAATTTAATATTATTAACTTAATTGCAGAATATTTCATTTCAAATAACGAAGTTGGGGCAGTTGGGTTCAACTTCCGGTGTAAATGAAGTTGCTTAAAAATACGATTTTCAAATGGGCATACTTCCAAAAGTATTAATCGTAGACCACACTATGGTAGGTCAATTTGATTGTATTTTTATGGAGAACACGAAAATGCAAAAATAAACCTGGTGTTCCATTTAAAATAAGAAAGTTGCCATCCACTTCTGGTATAACCGAAGTTCAACAAAATCAAAAATACAGTCGATTCCGCTTAATTGGGACACATCGGGACTTGGGCATTTTGTCCCAATTAAGCGAATTTCACATTTTTTTTTAATTCATTGATTTGGTTTTGGCAACTAAGGCCATTAAGCAGTAATACACACAAAATTAAACAATGCATATTTTTTTCAATAATTTTATTTTATAAACTCTTGGAAACTGTAAATTACATACAGGTAATATAAATTATTATTGTGTCTTGCTTTCCATCGCGATAACCAACCATCAGTTGCTTTGAAATCGTTGCGGCCCAGTTTTTAGCTAACTCCTCTGACTTCGCCTTCAATATTGGGCCATTTATATTTATGCCTCTGCCACTAACAATAGAAAACCATTCATCTAGTGGTTCTTCGACGTCTGGATCCTTCCCCTCGCGTTTTCTTTTGGATGTTCCTGCTTGTCCTTCTTGTAATACCAATTCCTCACGCAGTTGACTTTCTTGTCGTAAGACACGCGATATCGTAGATTTTGGTACACCAGTTATCTCAGCGAGACGACGACAACTTGTATTAAGTGGCTGGTTTTTTATTTTATCTAGCAAAGCAATTTTACTGGAAAGTGTCAAATAATTTCTTGGCATTTTGGCAAGGGTCAAATTTTTGAAAAATGAAATTGCCAAAATATAAGTTCATGTGCGAGGTGTATTGGTAACTGAATAAGATTGGCTTGGCGCCGCGCCAATCAGCTGTGAGACAACGCATCATATCAAATTCTTTGTCAATATTTTTTCTTGAGAATATGTGTAACATAATATGTGCTGTGATCTTAAATTTACTGTCCCAATTAAGCGGAATGTTGTCCCAATTAAACATATAAATTTACTATTGGTTTCTTGGTTTGGTTTCGGTTCTTTGAGATTTGTCCCAAATAAGCAGCTGTCCCAATTAAGCGGAATCGACTGTACCTTTATTAGAAAGTTCGCAATTAGATTCCTAGGCAGACAAATTTTTAGAATCAAAAACATAACCGTTGAAAAGTTAACAGGGGGTGATTTACTTTATGTCCGCATTGTATAGTAATATTAAATCCATAAATTTAAGTAAATTAAAAATAAAATTACAATATTATCAAAGTCGTTTTGTTTAAGTTTTAATTCACATTTTAACTAAACAAAATAATTTTAAATCATTGTATAAACAACGTGTGAGAACATCCCTTATAACGCATACAAGGACACCCCCTCAACCGATGTCTAGACTCAATAAAATACAAATATTATAGTTAACATATGTGGATTAGAATAACAAATCCCTTAACTTGACGATACTTAAATTAAAAAAAAAGTAATAAAAACGCATTCTCACCCTGAGAGCGTGAGAAATATTCCGAAATAATTTAAACAAAACGACCCCTTATTATTTTCTTGGCTTATCATTTAGAAATGCCTCATTCACATTGGACTTGTAAATTCCGATATATCCATAAGCCGAAGGTTCCCACTTAGCCCATGGATGTTCCTTTTGTGGACTCGACTACATTGTGAAACTGTAGGAGCCATCAAACTCTCCGCTAAAATTTATAAAAAAAATGTACTGCAACCCTCCACTCTGACAGAAACGAAGGTAGCACCCTGGAAGTTGGAATCATTTTTGCTCCTAACATCTGTTATAAAACAAAAGTACTTTTTTTGTTTAAATTTCTTTAAATAACAAAAGTAATTAAATATGGAGTGTATTTTATTTTTTTAACAGTACTTAACTCTTCGGATCGTACTGTGGCTCACGGCGTGCGCCACTAGTAATAATTGCTCAATAAATACGTAAAATTACAAACCCAGATATATTCCTTCTATAAACTCGTGTTAGTGTTTTCGAATTGTTAAAATTGAATTTTTTATTTTTAGTGCTATTTATTTCGATTTAATTTTTTAAATGTTTTTATCATCATTAATATTTTGCAAAAATTCACATTTAATTTAATTTTAAGTTAAACTTTATTTAAGATGAAATAATAAAAAATGGTGTTGTCTTTTTTGGAATACCAAATTTATTACAACAGTTATTGCAATTATTATTATATACTCCTATATTTTAATTATTTACAATAAATTTTTACAAAAGTCATTTTTTACGTTATTTAAAATATTTTCGAGTCTGAAGGTGGTCCAAGGACCGAAATTGCAATAACTGTTTTAATAAATTTGGTATTCCAAAAAAGACAATACCGTTTTTTATTTTTTCATCTTAATTAAACTTTATTCATTTCAAATTTTAATAAACTTAAATCCCCCCATTTTTTTTTAAATCAGTGTGTGTGTGCTGTCATTATACATATAACTTCATGTAAGTTCCGAAGGGTTAAATATTTTTTCTAGATTGTAGAAAATTAAACGGTCTTGAATAATTTATAAAATATTTTGACTGGTACATTTTTTCTCTAGAAGATCATATTGTACAGAGTTTACTACCATGTTATTAATTAAAGTGGTCTAAGATATTTTCTAAATTGTACTACTATACAGGGTCCGCCAAAAAAATGGAAACTGTGTACGAACTTAACATTAAAGAATTGTTGTAACTCAAGAACAACGAGTGTTATAAAAAAATCATTTCTACAAAAGTTTACTCATATTAATCATAGAATCCAAAAAAATAAAAATATACAGGGTGTTGCATTTAAAAAACGAAAGTTAGGTGCGTATCACTAATAAAACAAATACTGTATATCAGGGCCGCAACTAGAAGATTTTGCGCCAGGGGCAAATGTTCGAGTTAGCGTTTCTAAAATTATTAATATTGTTACATGGAAGCTTAATAACCAAAATTATTAGAAAATGTGAGCACATTAATGTTTAAACCATTTTCTTGCTTAGGTGGTAGGTGATATAGTCTATTTTTTCCTGCTGAGTGATTTTCAGCAGAATCGGCGTTGACCCAAGCAGTGCTCGCTGATATTTCCCATCATAGCGCACGATGTATCTTATTGGCTTACGAGATCGGCTGCGCTCGAATATACGAGTCGCCCCTCCCGTATTATTCTTATCATGCGAGAAAGGAACATGCGAGGCGCTCAAAATATTAAATATTAAAGTGAGAGAACGTGAATTCAGTCCGCCTTACGGGCGTGGTGTCTGTCCTGCTCGCTTCTCAGCAAGGAAGCAGGCACCAAACGTAGTTTCCATTTCGTTCTAACACCGCACTTGTGTGAGATAAAACGCACAGCGTAACGCCTGTATTGCTTCGGCTAAATGTTTCTTGTTGCCGTCCTCCTTTTATGGGAGTAAGAAAGAAACAGAGCAATAAAGAAATGTCTTGGTTTTAATCGGAATCCCTGCTGAAAATCACTCAGCAGGAAAAAATAGACTATAGTGTAGTTTTGTCCCATCTCTCTTTAATAAAACTTCATAACACTTGCCTAATCATAGGCGAATACAGTTTGCCAACAAGCAAGAAAAGGTTAATAGGGACAAAATGTGTAGTATTCGTTTTCTACATCTTACAAAAATTTTCCTAACAGAAATTTGCCGCCCCAAAAAAATTTTTGATTTAGGCTATAGTCTATACTGTAGGCCTTACAGCATACTAAGCCTACAGGTAAATCGAAGTCTGAGCCACCTGATAAGAAAAATGGTTTGGGTCGTGTCCTATCGGAATTAATAGAGAATGTACAATTATTACATTTGTTATTTTTGGAAAATGTATATTTCAATAAGAGGTCAAGATAAAGATCTATTCCTTTCATAAATTTAATAAATTATTCTTGAGTCTAGTTGACTTTTCAATTTTAAAAGTTAATTTCAATTTTGGATTTTTCCTGATATATAAAATAATAAAAATAATTGTAACATTATAAATTCATACTTTATACATTAATATGTTCGACAAAAAACGCTTTCTGATGATCAAATATAAACAAAAATATTTGTTTCAGATCATGTATTGCCTTTTCCGGGAAAAATCGTATTTTAGGAGTAGCTGCAAAAAATCAGCAAGTTACCAATATGAAGAATACTGTCTATGGATTAAAACACCTACTAGGAAGAAAATTTAGAGATCCGCATGTACAAAAAGAAATACAACATCTTCCATTTGGTATTATTGAGACAGAAAATGGTCATATTGGTATTAAAGTAAGTTTTGTCCTGTTTTTAGTTTATTAATGAGTACCTAGGTTTTAATAATAAATATGAAAGTAAATGTAGGTATTTCATTATATTGACCTCCTAACTCGTTTACATTAAAAGTTGAGTTAGGAGGGATTGCACGCATGTGGTCGACATTCGACAAATTATAATTACTATAACATCTTAACCCCTTGACATACAATGACGAGTTAGACTTGTCATTTATTTCCTGTGCCACTGCATATTTTGACGAGTCTAACTCGTCAAGAGCAAATTTCGGTGGATGCGGCGCAGTTTGTACTTATATTACTAAGCTTTCCCATAATTGTTCAGGTAAGCGAAATAAAATAGTATTTTTCGGTCGCATCAAGTTTCATTTAATTTGTATGTCAAGGGGTTAAGGGGCAGCCGAAAGACAGAAATTGACTTTCCATAATTTTTACCCGAGACTACAAATAAATAAATTATTTTTTTGCCAGAGAACAAAAGTATATCGCTTCGGAAACATATTTACTGAAAATACTTTAAGAATAGAATAGAAAAATGCAAAAATATACCTGAAACTGCAATTTTTCATTGAGACTTTAATGAAGGCTGTCCCTTAAGGATTAACAAAATAATGAATCAATATGACATTTTTTTGTATTTTTGTGCACAACATGTTACAACCCATGTAATTAACTGTAAACTTTTATATTATACTTCATGCTTCTGGTTTGTCTTTCTTATTTTATTATATTTTTGTTTTAGGTACATTACTTAAATGAGGAACACATTTTTACTCCAGAGCAATGCTTTGCTATGTTGCTGACTAAATTAAAAGATGTTTCTGCTAATGCCTTACAAACTCCTATTAATGATTGTGTTATTTCTGTTCCATCTTATTTCACAAATAATGAAAGAAAGGCTTTGCTTGATTCTGCAGCTATTGCAGGTAAATTCAAAATTATTATTTAATGTGTCAATTCTATGCAAAACTGAAAACTCTTACTTGAAATATCTGTTAGGTAACTATGAAAATTGTGTATTTCAACTCGTATAATGATACTTACAGATATTTCCAGTAAGGAACTAAAGTTTTGCATAGACTTGGCTCATAAGTTAACAGCGATAATTTAAATTTTCTTACTAAAATGAACTAAATTTATAGTATATTTTTCTTTAAAGTATTTTTGTATTAACTAACTTTAATATTTAATGATTTCGTAGACTTAGCTCATTGCTGAATTAAAGGATAAAAACCTTTCTTTTCAAGTTCATAATTATTTTATGTTTATAACATAGTACTATGTGATTTACAATTCCTTATATCCATAATGTATTGTGTTAATTTTTCCAAATAATTGCTAATTTAGTGTGTATATTATAATAACCATTTTCAGTTTCCATTTGTTAATGATTTCTGGCACATTAATTATGACCATAAATGTGCTTAAGTTGTCAAATAATTGATTTTTTAGTACAATTGCTTCAAATACCTGTGTTTTTATACATATATCTAATAAATTTCAGTTTAAACAATTTAATCTTAAACAGTAATATTGTATTTTAAAACTACATTAACAGTTTTATTAATTTTGGAAACTAATTTCTAAAATTTCCATTTATTTTTTAGGATTAAATGTATTGCGCTTATTTAATGAAACTACCGCTACAGCTTTATCATATGGTATATACAAGCAAGATCTACCAGCTTTAGAAGAGAAACCGAGAAATATAATTTTTGTTGATTTTGGTCATTCTTCCCTTCAAGTTTCTGCATGTGCTTTTAATAAGGGGAAACTAAAAATGTTATCAACTGCATCAGCATCTGATTTGGGTGGAAGAGATATTGATTTAATTTTAGCAGATTATTTTTGCAAAGAATTTCAATCAAAATACAAGGTTAATCCTAAATCCAATGCAAGAGCATTTGTTCGACTATTGGCTGAAGTAGAAAAATTAAAGAAACAAATGTCAGCGAATTCGACAACATTGCCTTTAAATATTGAATGTTTCATGGATGACAAGGATGTTCATGGTGAGATGAAAAGAGCAGATATGGAGGCAATGTGTTCACACCTGTTTCAAAGAGCGGAGGTTGTTATTCAAAAATGTTTAGAAAAATCAGGTAATCTTCACTTTTTTAAGTTTTACGATTTTGTTTAGAATTTCAAATTTTTAAGTTTTGTTCTAAAATACTAAATTTATTTTTAGGATTAAGCTTAGATGATATTCATTCCGTTGAAATTGCTGGTGGCTCTTCAAGAATACCAGCAATAAAACAAATTATTGAAAGGGTCTTAAAAAAAGTACCATGCACGAGCCTTAACCAAGATGAAGCAGTGGCTAGAGGTTGTGCGTTGCAATGTGCCATGTTGTCTCCAGCTGTAAGAGTTCGCGATTTTAGCATTACTGACATACAGGTAATTATTAGAATCTCTTTTTTTCTCCTTACATGAAAATAAGAATTTTTATGGTCTTTAATTAGATAAAATGTATTGATAAATTTATTGAAAGTAATGTTTTTATTTAAGGATTATCCTATCAGCGTTCAATGGGATGAAAATAGTTGTGGTGAAATGCCTGGTGATATTGAAGTATTTCCCACTAATCATGCTGTACCATTCTCTAAAATTTTAACCTTTTATCGTCAAGAACCTTTCTCTATTAGAGCATCTTATTGTGGATCAGTCCCATATCCAGACAAATTAATTGGTAGGTGATATGAACTTAATTTTGTTGATTTCTTGATTTATAGTTGGGAATTTATTTGATACTTTTTTTTATATTTTAGGCACATGGATTATTAGAGATGTTAAACCTGCAACTGATGGGAAAGCACAAAAAGTTAAAGTAAAAGTTCGAATTAATATTCATGGAATAATGACAGTCAGTAGTGCTTCTCTTATTGAAAGTAAAGACGAAGTAATGGATACAGAAGCTACTGTACCTCAACCTGAAGAAGAAACGCAAAAGCAAGCCTCTGGGGAGCAACAAGTTCCACCAAATGAGGCTAATGGAGCACCTGAGGTAGGCCCCAGCTGGACGAAGAAAATATCAGCCTGGTTCGGCCGGGTATGCTCATTTAGCCCTGGCCAATGCCCGGCTATATCCATCATTCTTATCCAACTTCAAATTTTTGAAACACTGCAGATTGACTGTCGGTGCATTAATATTTTGATTTTGTGCATTATTGCTTGGTTTTATTTTCTTTGTCAAAGGCTGCTGTTTCTTTTATTTTTTATTGTTTTAGTTTTTAATGTTGTCTAATGGTAAGGTGCTTGATTTTTTATAATTAAGTTATATTTATTACTAATCCTTATCCAAATTTGTTGTTTATGTACAACTATGTTTCAGGTGTTTTTTTTTTTAATTTTTGGCACATTTTAGTCGCATTTATGAAGTTTCTACTTAATTTGAGATAATTTAATTTTTATAAACGAGTTTGATCCTAAAAATTTAATTTAAAAGAACTTATTTTTAAAACAGACACATTTAATTGTTTAGCACAAGCGAATCTAGCGTGAAACTAGTAAAGTAGTAAACTTTAACAATATCCTTATACAGGTTGATTTTGAAGTTGATACTTTTAGTACTTAGAGATTTGTACACAAAATATTTTGCCAGTCGACTTTTTTTATTGAATTTTACACCCTGTGAAAAAATTATGAACTTAAAAATCATCCTGTATTACACTTGCATGTACGTGAATTGAGGACCTTGCTGCAGAAAGGGGGCTGCCCCAATTTTTGTGTTAATAATTTTACTTAAGACTTAAGTTAAGAAACAATCTGATTTATTTGGTGTAAGAAATAAATAGACCCCTATTTTCCTTATTTATTATAAGATCTATTTATTTCTTGAACCAAATAAATCAGATTGTTTTTTCACTTAAGAGGATAGTCGGCAAAATGTGTAACTCCGATTTCTCTATCCCTTGAAAATGCGATGGGAGAATGAAACATATAACTGTGCGAAAGAGATGCCACTACGAGTTGGTCCTGTTTATATTGACATTGTACATCGCTGATAATTTAAAAACTAATTAATAAAATAGATTTTTTTAAAATTATCTTAAAAGTACATTAAACAAAATACCTTTCGACGTTTTTAATTTTAAAAAATACTCTTATTATAAGGTTGAAATTTGAACCTAAAAGTTGCCTATTTTTGCACGTTTTCAACAGCTATTAAGTATAACAAAAAATGAAAATTACAAAAAACAACAAACGTCGAAAGATGCAATATGGAATTCTTAAACAACGCCAAAAATAATTATTCAATTTCAATTAACCGTTCGTCTTCTATCGTGTTTGTACGAAATCGGAATTTACATTGCGAAGTCCTATACCTAATTTCACTGACTATCTTCTTAAGTAAAAGTATTACCTCAAAAATTAATGATAACGAAGCTGTCCCCTTTTGGCAGCAAGGTCTTCAAGTTTTTGTTATTAATTAACTTTTATTTAAAGTATTCGCATGTCATAACTGGAAGTAAGATGAATGAAATAAAAGACCACAAAAATTTTTCATTATAATAATATCCAAAAAATTATTTTTGGATTGTGGGTTTGTTGTATCTGATAGGCGATATGAGTAAATTTAATTTACATGGTGTTTCTAAACATTTGTCACTAACTTTAGGAATCGATTTTTTGACCAGATACCAGTTAAAAAGTAGATTTGTTGTAAGAAATTTATGTTACAAATAAAATAGAACAGGTTCTATTTTGGCCACAATTTTGACACAAAATGTTTTTATGTTAAAATTTCCTGTTTTACACGACCACAAATTTCTTATAACAAATCTTACATAAGATTTGTTGTAAGAAATGTGCGCGTCTAAAACAGCCTTAAGAATACATTTTCTCTCAAAAATACTCCCTTTTCCATATACCGGGTGGAAACGAAACACGGGTCCCCTTTATAACTTCTTTATTTATGAAATTAAAAATTTGAAATTTGACTATATTATATAAGAAAACACATTTTAGGCACTAAAAATTTTTTCAATATGACTTCTGGTTTTACCGGAAGTGACATCAACTTTATTTTTTTTAATGTAACACCCATTTTTTTTGTTCAAAATATGAGATTATTTTATAAAACGAGTATGTTTGTGATAAATTTTTTTTTCTTCAACCAAAGTTGATAAAAACTACCGAAACTCATTCCAAATAATACAAATACCTAAGGAAAATTGTATTTTGTACAATTTTTTAAGCAGTTTTTGAGATATTAATTTATGGACTTTTTTGAGAAACATTTTTGCAAGTAACTCTTTTATTTTAATGGAAAGATGCTGAGTCACTTGGTTTTTCAAAAAGAAGATTTTATTACGATTATTTTGGTATCCCATATGTCGAGTGTAATCAATTTGTGCCAGTTTTTCATATTTTTTGTACTCGGAATTTTTCAAAATTTCAAAAAAAATGTATCACAAACATACTGCTTTTCTAGAATAGTCTTAAATTAAGAACAAAAAAATTAGGTATTACATTTAAAAAATTAAAGTTGATATTGAAAAAATTTTTAGTGCCTAAAATGTGTTTTCTTGAATCATACAACATAGTCAAATTTTTATTTTCATAAATAAAGAAGTTATAGGTGACCCGTGTTTCGTTTACACCTGGTATAGAGTAGAGGCCGCATATTGATGTTAAGGAATGAGTATTCGCCAAAAAATAAAAACAATATTATTTTATTAAAAATACATTGTTGTTATTAATTTCAAAGCAGTTCCATATTTTATATTTGTATATTCTTGTGGTCGCATATTTTAAGTCAAATATTTTAACGTTTAAGTGAGAAATGGGGAAAAATGGTACATTCATACAAGAATCTGCTGAGCTTAAACAATGAACTGGGACGTTGAAAGATATTCGGCTAACTTTTCGCCGAATATTTGGTATTCGGCTAACTTTTCGCCGAATATTTGGTATTCGCCCAAATCACTATTCGGTTCACTTCTAATACAGGGAGTTGAAGTTTACTCTTTTTTATTTTTTTTAACATAAATAATATATATGCTCTTATTACTCGGGCTCAACAAACTAACAAAAATAATATTTCTTTTTTTTTATTAACTACATCATATCCAACTTTCTTCTTTGTCCATATTGGAAAATTTCACGATGTTGTGCATTTTCTGATGTTATTTCTAAACACTAAAACATACCAAGAATGTTCAAAGACGTAATCATTTCAATTTATTAAGGACAAGGGCGTTGTACAAAAAATTGAAAGAGTACATAGGGTGATTACCCCGAAAAACTTCAAAAATTGAAAATTTTATTCCAGGGCGATTGCCAAAAGTAAAGTCGTGTAAAAATTTGAGCAAATTATCATTCAAAATGTAGATTTTATATTAAAATTACAATAAAAAATGAGAAAACACCCTGTATTTCAGACATAGAGCTTGTTAGCAAATAAATGTATTCTTATTATTAATCTTAAAAGAAGTAACAAACACTTGTTTAGAAACAACCTGCATATAATCTCGTCATCTATTGAACTAATTCCTTCCATATTTAGTCACCTTAAAGACCCAGTCTCGGTACATTATACACAAAACGTATTGTTTTTCATGAATGATAAAAAAACAGTATAAAGAAATTAAAATTTAAATCATCTAATTTTTCACAGTTTATTTCTGTTCGATATGTTAAGCATTAACTATTTTTTTAACTTTAATAATACAACAATATTTATATTAGCTCGTTTTTAGCAATATCAACTATCGTCAATGTTATTCAATTGCAGCTCATATGTCGCGCTACTCAAAATTAGCGCACAAGCGACGATACAAATTCATTGTCAGTCATTAGATTCAGAATCTTGCCTTAATAGTCCGGGTGCCAGTGATAGAAATAAAATGTATTAAACAGAACGATTAGAAATCCACAAAATCTTAATTTGTAGAACATGAACATCGTAAAAATTGATTCGCCAGACAAATTTGCTGGCTAATGATTACAAAATCTTTCAAACAAATTTGTTTGGAAAATCTACCATTTTAAATCATCTGGCATTTGGTTTTAATTAGTTAAACGAAAAAAAAAACCCAGTGGAAATAGTCACCATATATGTTGGCTTGGTAGAAATGTTCGAATTCGGAAGTGACATATTATACAAAAACTTCTATATTTCGGACTAAAGCTCACAGTTTTTTAGCCAACTAAATTGTGTGGCGATCACATTTCCTCATATTTTTGACGAAAATTTATGCAATTATATTGCCAGACGGCCCACAAAATTATAAAAATTGTCAAAAAAGTGGTAAAATCCCACAACCTCAAAAAACGAACTTTAGACTAATCTGTAACGACTGTATCTGCCAAAAATGTATGGCGATTAATTTCTGTTGGGATATTTTTCTGTTTAAGATTTTCCAAGCAATTTCTTCCGAAAATTTTAAAACTGCTAGCCAACGAAATTCTCTGGTGAATCAATTTTTGCAATGTAGTTGTTCTACAAATTAAGATTTTGGAAATTTGTAATGGTTCTGTTTAATACACTTTTTTTCTATTATTGGCTCCCGGGTTATAATTGTATATTTAAATATTAATTGGTAGAAATATTATTAAACAACCATTAATTGTTTTGGTTTTTTATAGGAAGGAGAAGAAAAGAAAGAAAAAAAGAAGAAAAGTGTTAAAAGTATTGATTTACCCATAGAATCTTTAACATTTGGATTTTCCCAGGTTGAACTCAATCAGTATACAGAACAAGAATTTAAAATGATTGCAGGTAATTTGCTACTTTTTTTTAATAAACACTAAGTAAGGTTTTACAAATCAGCTCGCAACTTTTCCTTTGCATCCTTTGATGATTACAAGTACCAAAATTGATTCCAAATCATATTACTTTTAAAATAATTTACTTCTAATTTATAAAATAGTTTAATTAAATTTTAACATATTAATTTTTTTCACCGGCTCTTTTGAAAATACAGTTGAACTTCCCTATAACGAACTTCCATATAACGAATTTCTCTATATAACGAATTTTTTTTGAGAATCTTCACCTTGAAGGCTTTTCTAATGTATTTTTTACTCCTTATAACGAATTAAAGTTTCCGTATAACGAATTTTTTTTACGCCAAAATTGGAATCTTTCATAAATTTTAGTCAATGGGTGGCTAATTTTAAAAATTTCGGAGAATTTTATATTAGATTAGTGTAATGAATAATAGAAAATCAGGTAGGTAAATAGAATTTTTAGAAATGAACGTAAATTCCGAGATTTGTCGAGTCTTTTTATAAGGTTTACTTATAAGTTATACCTTCGACTTGGAGCAAATTTAGTTTTTGTAAAACATGCGCATTAAAAACAACGCCTTTTCACATTTTTAGTTAAAATAAAGAGCTATAAAGTAAATAACAAATTTTTTATATCAAAATTACGAATTTCTATATAGCGAATTTTCTATATAACGAATTTTTTTAAGGTTCCCGTGATGAAACGTTACATAGAAGTTCGACTGTATCTTAATTTCTTAAATGCTCGTCCTGTTTACTCGTCTTCTTTTTTAAAATAAGTTTTTTTATAATGATTATTTTACTATCCCTAGAGGTAGATAAATTTACATTTGTAACATTTTTCTAAATATATTACATTTTGACTGAAAATTGTACATCCTTTATATAGTTATACAGGTTCCGGCAAAAGTAGTGGAACAGCAGCATATTTTTTTATTGCAGAAATATTTTTTTTCAAAAATTTCCATACTTATACGGTATTGTAAAAAGTGTCTTGTAGGGAGAACTACCCCAATTTTTTTAAATTGCAGCCCCTATTGAGTTTCACCTCTTATTTTATAGGGAATAAAAAAATAAACACATTCCTGCAAACCAGAAGCTATTATGTTGGTTTGTTAAAAAACTTAATAACAATTAAGGATTTACTGTCTAAGAATTTTTGTCACCTTTTGCTCCAAATTGTATTAAATTCGACTTATCTGGTGACAAGTAGTCTTTGGTTTCTGCAAAATTGTAGAAGGCCGACAATTTGAGCATTTGTTATCAAATTTAAAAAATAAATACTTACCCCCAGTATTATCAACAGACATTTAATTTTAAATGAGGTTTAATTTGACATATACAGGGTGTCTCACTTTTTTTCCAGCAAAAATTTTTTTAGGTAGTAAATGTCATTCTGAACAAAAAATTTCCTATGAACTATTATGTTTTTTCGCCTCCTTAAAAAGTTACAGCCATTTTAAAATTTCAAAAATTTAATGATTTTTGTAGGACACCCTGTATAAATTTCATTTAATTTTAATTTTTTTTATTTAAATAAAGTATGGTTTGGATTTTGTATATCTTTAAGCCAATAATATGGTAAATTTTACCGAGGGAAATTTAACATCGTCGTTTACTTATTTGAAAAACAACCAATAATGTTCAAAAAAACCAATTTGGCAAAGAAGAAGAAAAAATCCAAATAATAATTGATTTAAATAAAAAAAATATTATACGGGGTATTCCAGAAAAATCATGAAAATTTATCAATTTTAAACTTGCTGTAACTTTTTAAGGAGTCGAAAAAACATAATAGTTCATAGGAAATTTTTTGTTCAGAATGACAATTACTGTCTAAAAAAAATTTTTGCTGGAAAAAAAGTGAGACACGATGTTCCATTACTTCTTCCGGAGACCGTATTTATAACAACTAATCATAATCCTATGCTCTGTAGCGGACAAACAAGAAAAAGAAAGAGCTGACGCAAGAAACGCCCTAGAAGAATATGTATATGAACTACGAGGAAAATTATCATCTGATGATGAACTAGCACCATTTGTATTAGAAAAAGATAGAGTTGAATTAGTTAATGAATTATCCGATATGGAAAATTGGTTATATGAAGAGGGAGAAGACTGTCAACGTCAAGTGTATCAGGACAAATTGAGTGCCCTTAAATCAAAAGGGGAACCAATTCAACTAAGGAGATTGGAATACGAACTAAGAAACCCAGTCATGGAAGATTTCCAACGATCACTTCAACTTGGCATGAAAGCTGTGGAGCAAATTCTGTAAGTACATTATATTTTTTATCTACTGTATAAATTATAAGTTCAAAGCATGGAAAACCTAAAAAGTCAGCTATTTACTGATTTATTTTGTTATAATTTCATACATCTTTAACTTTTCCATTTATATCAAAAATTTGTATTCTTTTAGTTTTTATTATATGACCAGACAAATTGACCGCCAAAAATATAAAATTATCAAAAGTGTACTATTTATTAGACCAAATGTAAAAATATTACAAAAACAAAATTAAAAAAAATTAAACAAATATGTGTATAACATTAGGAAAGACATTTTTTTGAAAATTTATGTGACTATGTGGTAAAGGTTTCTTTCTTTCTTGACTGGTTCGTAAGTTTATCAGGTTAAATAGCACAACTAGAACACAACTACCCAAAAAAATTTCCACCATTCAAAAGACCTTACTTGGGTTCTAAAATTCAGTGTTAGAAAAATTCGTAAATATAAAATGAAGGGGGTTAATGTTAATTTCGATATTATAAAGGTCAAATTGACCTGCTAACAGCAGTTATAGGGTTAAAGAGTAAATTGAATAAACATATACACACTTCAAAAAATGTTGCTTGATTCGAATTAAACGTATTATGTTATTTAAAAAAATCTTAATATTATTTTTAACTTTTTGATAGTTTATTATTTAAAAAATCAGAAAAGGAAGATCGCAGGTACTTGAATTTTTATCACTTAAATTGCTGGTGGAGCAGTGAGTATTTAATATTTAATACTCACTGGTGGAAGTCAATTTCAAAACCCACCATGATGAAAATATTTAGAATATTCTTGAAGAAACATTTTGTAATAATGATTTTTAACTTTAAATACGTCTCTAAATATTTTCCTCAAGGTTACTGAAGACAGGCTATAATATATAAGGGGCAGTCAGAAGCTGGTTTTAATTGAAACTAAACTACTAACTAAAATTTGATTTTATATTTCAGATTGCTTATCTAAAATAGATTAAATATTAACCCTTCATGCTCGAGCATTTTTTTGGTAGTACCTACCAGCAGATCCATGTATACATAGTTTACAATAAGTTCATAATAAGAAAAACAATTATTAAAATTAGCTGTAAATTTGTTTTAAAAATAAATATGTATATTGAATTTATTCATAAATTATAGCAGGATAGAATTATTTTTATAATTTTACCTAGTATGACATTTTTCAAAACAATATCTCAGGATGACGAAGTGTCCCCCCTTCTGAGTTTTACAGCAGTTATCACATATCCCCTCAACAGTGCCTGCCGAACGTAAAGGGTTAAACTTGGCAGGACAAAAGTATTTATTAAAGTTTCAATTAAAAACTGAAGGTTTAAAAGTACATTTTTGTAATTTAATTTCAGTAGTACATGTTTTCTTCTTAGCATCGACTTAAAATTCTGAAACATGTTTTTTTGTGTCAGGCTGTTCAGCTACATATTTTATTTAGATTTAACCCTTAAGTACTACAGATGTACCGCTCATATTGTAGTACTTGCATTTTATTTATTTGTCCGAACTAGTTGCGGGTTAAAGTCATGTTCTTACATAAAAAGGATATTGATGAGATAAATATTCTCTTATTTTTTGGTAATAAAATGAAGAGGGGACAAGTGATAATAGTTGGGAACAACATTTGGTCATAAAATGTTTTTTTATGTCTTAAAAAGTATCCATAATCTGAAAGTTTAGAAAGTTCAGAAATTATAATAGCATTTTAGCTTATTCTTAAATTTTTATTTTAGATCTGCCGATCCGAAATACAGTCATTTAACTAAAGATGATCTCCAGAAAGTTGAAAATGCAGTAAACACTTCTTATAAATGGTTGGAGCAAACCCGCCAGACCTTATTGGCA
Organism: Stenus bimaculatus; assembly: GCA_963971135.1. Classification (NCBI taxonomy): domain Eukaryota; kingdom Metazoa; phylum Arthropoda; class Insecta; order Coleoptera; family Staphylinidae; genus Stenus; species Stenus bimaculatus. Next base: position 62,100,917 of record OZ020180.1, on the reverse strand, counting down.
AATCCAAAGCATCAAATTCCTCCCATTACAGTGTCGCAGATAAAGCAAGAAAAACTGAATTATGAAGGAATTATAAATCCCATCCTTAACAAACCACCACCAAAAGCAAAGTCTCCACCCAAGGAAGATCCAAAAGAACAACCCAATGAAAATAATGTTGACATGAAACAAGATGACGAACAAACCAATAAACAAGAAACACAGCAAGAAAAAATGGATTGTTCATAAAAATAAATTTTAAATAATTAAATTGATCCCACTTATTTTTCGGTACATACTATTTCAAATTCGAATAAACAATTGTTTTGTAGGTTTTTTTTGTTGAGTACTTTTTTTTAATAAAAGTATGTTACTACTATGGCAGCAAATTATTTATTTTTGCATAAGATATTAAGCACTAACTTATTATTTAAAGTTTGTACATAAAGTAATGTAAACAATTTTATGCATTAATTTAGTAAATTAATAAATTACTAGCCTTATAAAGTTTGTTTATCATGAATCCCTTAACTTTAGAAAAATTTAACTATTCAGAATACTGTTTCTTCTTGCAACATGGTACGAATTGTAAAAAGCCATAAGTAAAAATAGTAATCATCAGTAAAAACATTATTCCACAAACTATATATTCTATTTTCAATACTGGACTTTGTAAAATAAAAATGTATAATAGTCCAGTAATAGTCACAGCAGTCAGTGTAATAGCCAAGAAATCTGATAAACCTAAAAAATATGATTGTAAAATTAAAATATTTTAAACAAGCAACCTACCTTTGCGATTTTCTCGTAATTTTTGGAATGTTAGTAATTTTACTGTTTCAGATAATAATATAATCCCGACAACACCCCCATCAATTATCAAATGAGGAGTTGGAAGAACAGGACTATTAAATTTTGCTAAAACAATTAACAATTCGCTTCCCGCAAACACCCCAAAGTAATAAATATTTAGGTAGACTAATACTTCGAACATTAGTGGAGCATCCATTTTAAAACCTACTGAAAAACTATTCACACATTTATAAATTACACTTTTGGCTCATTAATATTGATATATTTTTAGAGTTTGTAATTAGATGTCGCAGGAGTATTTTGGGGGAATTTCATAATTTTAAATCAAGGAATAGTATCGGAAAAGTGATTTATTAATACATATGTTTTAAACAGTTGTGAGTTTATTTTCTTACATAACAAAATAAAGTCTCAGTTATATTCTGTCTTTTTACAACATGGCATAAATTGAAATATTCCAAAAGTAAGCTCGTTAATGAACAGTACTAAAGTAATTGCACAAATTATATATTCCATTCGCATAACTTTTTCTTGTTGGATTAATATGTACAAAATACAGCAAAGTGAAATGAATGTCAGCACAACAGATATAATAACTGCAAAAACTGAAATTTTTTATTTTATTGTATGGTTTTTATACGTAAAAATATACAAACCTCTTTTTGTTTCCCTAAATTTTCTAAATATGACAATTTTAATAAAATCAGATAAAATTAAGGTCGTTACAATTGCAGCATCAACTTCAATTAACCTGGGTGTTTTATAATTTGGACTAAAAAACTTGGCTACTGTCATCAATGGATGACTTATTGCAAATAATGGATAATAAAACACATTTAAATACATAAGCACATCATACATTAATACAGCATCCATCTGGAAAAAATATTTTTGTTTTAATTCTCAATTATACTCGTGTTAGCCCAGATTGTAAAGTTATTTATAGATTTCAGCATTATTTTTAGAAGGCTCTAAGTTAAGTAAGTTTGTTAACACACCTTAAGGTTGTTTAACTTTGATGTTTGGTGCTTGGTTTCCTATTTGTATATTTACTTTTCACCTGTGAGCCTTATATATAAAATAATTACAGTATTCAGGATTATAAATTGAAGAATATTATCAAAACCCAATTATCGTAAATTTTCATTTATAATTTAAACAAAATAAGCAAAAAGTAATATAGTACTTCAAAAATCAAAGGTTAAAACCAAAATCCGCTTTATCTGTACTACGAATGCACAACTGTGGACCTAGGTTTTAAGTAGAGAGCAAGTAGTTTTGACAAGAATCAATTTTTTTTGGGAATTTCCATTTTCTGAAAAAAATCGCAAGGTTTTGGGCGAGTACAAAATCGGAGTTGATCGACGCACTTCTCATCTGATCCAAAAATTTTCAGATTTTTTCTATAGCTAGATGTATCTCTAATTATATTCAGATTAATATCTAAAATGGCATTAGGGTAAAATAGCTGATGCTAATCTCTTTTAGGGTATATTTAATATTTACTTTCAGTTAATCTTTTTTCGAAAAAAATATTAGATTTTGAAATATATTTGGGTGTACGACACAATTTTGGTCAAATTAGATTCATTTTCGCTTAGATAGCGATCAAGACTTGGGATCAACAAATAAGTAATTTTCTTCATTAAATTCAAATTATTTTCTTTATTCATCTCCAAAATTTCCGATGAAAAAGTATCTTTCTAAAACTGACTTTTGAGTTTTGGTAGCAAACAATTAAAAAAATGTATCCAGTGGAGGATTAAGCCATTTGAAGGCCTGAGGCGAAACCTGATTTTGAGGCCGCTATTTTTTTGAAATAAAATAAGATGACCTTTTCAGTTGAAATCAGTTTCAGGGGTTAGTTTAAGGAAAACTTTCGAAGTGCTTCAGCCTCCTGATATTATAAAGGGTGCCCCAAAAAGAAGTGCTCAGAAGAAAATCCTAGAAAGTAGACAAGATTTCATCGATTCAAAACCCAATAGTCATGGTTGGAACAGACCCGTTTTTGAAAGACCTCCTTGAATTTTGCTCTGATATACCTCATGAACTATTTGGTCAATTTAAATGGATAAAATTGTAAAGTAATAGTTATGCCACTTAGGCTTGAAGCTATAAAGTCATCATCAAAGAATATTTTGATTGAAAAAATATCCTTCTTTCAAAAAATTAATGAGAAAATTCACTTTTTTTATATATTTTCGCTCATATCTTTGAAATAAACCCCATAAAAGTGCCACTTTTTTAAGTCCGCAAAAGTTCACATTAAACTCTATCAAATATTAAAAAATCAGTGTTTTATCTCTTTTTCTCCAGAAGCAGAGTGAGAGTGATAGTAAATAAAGTCACTCACACAGGGCATTTTTCTTACCAGCACTGCTCCTAAAAGAAAATAGATTTTTTTTAATTATTAGAGTTTATGGAGCTTATTTCAAAGATATCAGCGAAAATATCAAGAAAAAAAGTGAAACCTCATTAATTTTTTGAAAGAAGAATATTATTTTTTCCATGAAAATATTCTTTTCATGATTTTATAACTTCAACCCAAAGTGGCATTGATTATATAGCTTTACTTTACAATTTATTTCATTTAAATTGATCAAATATATTTTATAAATCATAACAAAATTTTGAATTAACGACATTCTCTGTAGGAACAAAATTCAATGACCCATAACCCGTCAAAAAAAGCTGGGCCGTTGCGACCCTGACTCCTGACTATTATTAGTTTTCTTGTCGATGAAATCTCGTCTATTCGCGATTTCGAAGATCAGATACGACCTCTGGTGGTCATTTGTAAAGCTAGAATAAAGAGTGTAATAAATAAAGACCGATTTATGTGTGGGTACTTATAAATCAATTTTCATCATTAAAAGCGCACGGGCTATGAAGAAGATATTACCCTCGGATTCGTATTTTAATTGTCTTTCATGCGGTGCTATTAACTTTTTTGATGCATTAAGAAAAAAATGAGTTTTTGTGTAAATTATTAATGCATTTTTTAGTTTATGTCGAAAGAGGGCATTTTTTGTTTTGAAATTTTATAGGATAAATTGAACGGACTAATTTGTGTTATATGCCGTTTTATTCGTCTTTAAGTGTACTATTTAGTGGTATAGTTTTTATTTTGTAATGTTTTAATGGGGGTTTTCTAAGTAAGCAGTTTTTTAATAAATTTCATTGTTTTGATGCTACTTTATTATGAATTTCTCCCTAATTATAAACAGACTAACCACAAGACTAACTATGAATTTGGTACCGTTGTATCGCTCTTGAAATGATCTTTGTGTTGATACCTTTTCAATTAATTTGGATGTAATTTGACAGAGAAGTAAGCGATGAAACTTATTGCCGGAAAAGTTATTGCTAACCTATTCCTCCATTTTTTTACAAAATATATCTCAAAACAGCGCCATCTACACGTAGTCGAAATTCTCAATTTTCTAGCATTTTCTTCTGAGCACTTATTTTTGGGACACCCTGTATAGATAATCCTGTTCGTTCCTTACAACGTACAACATAGAAAGAAAAAAGTTGTTACATGTAAGATCGACTCTATGAATGGGTTTTCTATTGCAAAGTATCAAAAAAAAATCTGTCAAATCTCGTTTTATATGTAAAAAACCGGCACAATTTTCATCGAGGAGTGTGAAAATTATTAAAAATGGAAAATACAAGTGAAAACATAATCGTTTCCAGCCAATCCGATAATCAAACTAATCAGGATGAATTGATATTAGCTCAACAGCGACAAATACAACAAGAGGTAAAGATAGGTTATAAACATTCTGTCCGCTTGACGAATGGTTCAGATTTCAGACTCTATTCCTTTAGTTGGGATCCTAGAACAAATATCTTCTCTACAAAATGAATATCTAAATGATACTGTTTACCTGGATAAAATTAAAGATTTGTCTTCAAAGTATAAATTTATCCGTCGAACAAGACCAGATGGCAATTGTTTCTTTCGAGCCTTTAGTTTTGGATACATAGAAAATCTTCTTGATAATAAAGACCTTTTTAATAAGTTCTACAAGCTTGCTGAGGATAGTAAAAATACTCTGTTCGAATTAGGATTTCCTCAATTTACAGTTGAAGATTTTTATGAAACGTTTATGGAAGTACTTAAGAAAATCAGTAATATTGAGGATGTTAATGAGGCTAAGAAAGAACTACATCGATTGTTCAATGAAGAAGGTTATTCAGACTACATGGTTGTCTATTTAAGACTTCTTACAAGTGGTCAGTTGCAACGGGATCAGTCATTCTTCAGTTTTTTTATTGAGGGAGACAGGACGGTAAGTCAAAACTTTTAATAATAGCCCAATCAAATTAGCGTTTCACCTTGGAATGAGAGATAATAAGCTGGAAACTCGTATTCACCTTGATTTTGGTTTTCTAAAAGCTGCCTCAAAAGTTTCATAAAATCTTGTGTCTGCATTGTCAGTTATTCAAGGTCAAGGGTCACAAAAATCGGTTTTTCGCGATTATCTAGGTTTCTATAGCTCCAATGATGTTAACATCTATTATAAAAATTGTAGAGCATAAAATTTGTGACAAATTTTGTTTGAAACATATTTTCATGCGCTCAACCGATTTTGAGATACAGGGCGGAGAGCAATAGAGAGCAAATTGCATGCTCACTCACTCACAAGGAACTCAGATGTTTTATCTCTCTTTTTCATAACCGTAACGTATCCGTTCTATTAATTGTGCAGCCGCCTTAAATGAAGATTCACTAGGGATTTTTTGCCAGAGATTGTCAGTGGCTTGTAAGCCCATGACAAAGTGACTGCGAGAGTGAGAAAAAGCTGGCATAGTGCTTTTTCTCACTCTGACAGTCACTTTGTCATGGGTTTACACGCCTCTGGGAAAAAAACTCTAGCATGTCCCAAGCCCTTTAGAGTAAGTATGAGAGCTGCGCGTTCTCCTCCCTCTATCTCAAAAATAGTTAAGCGCATAAAAAAATGTTTGGAACAAAATTTGTCACAAATTTTATGCTCTACAATTTTTATAATAAATGTTAACATCATTGGAGCTGTAGAAACCTAGATAATCCCGAAAAAACGATTTTTATGACCTTTGATTTTGAATAACTGACAACGCAGACACAAGATTTTTGAGACAACTTGTAGAACACCAAAATGAAGGTATATACGAGTTTCTAGCTTACTATCTCTCATTCTGAGGTTGACCCCACTTTTTTGCCTAATTGACTGGACTATAATGTTTGTATAATCTTAGCTTAAAGTTACTACTTATAAACTTCCATTAAGTTATATGGCAGTAAAAAATATATAAACGCAATCGTTGATGCGAATTGATATTTACATTAAATATACAAATTGGAAAAGAGAACTAAGGAATTCTCTTTTCCGATTCCGATTGTCGCAGAAGTGATTTTCCATCAGAAAACCATTGGGAAGAAATCATACACCATCGAAGGTATATTAACATATTATTGCCTCCCTTCTAGTTCCTTATTAGTCATTTCATTTATAGATGTATTTATTTTTTAAAATTAATTTTTATTTTTTTCAACTAAACATCACAGAATGGTGTGATAGCCCTTTTTTACCAGTGGCAAATTATAAACTGGGCTGAAGCCAGAAAATGTCTATGGTCTATAGGCTATTTCAGGATTTAAACTCATGCTGCCAATGTTCTTAAAATTTAAAATTTTAGTATTCGCAAGCAAGTCATTTTATTCTTTCTCTCTTTTACAATTGAAACTTTATTGCAAATGTTTCTATGTGTCCCTACTACTGGAACCAACGATTTCACCAGACTGCATCATTGGTATTTATAAAAAAAAATTAAAACCTTGTTTATTTTGCCCCTGTCATTTACAATACACTATTAGCTATTGTATTCAAAATGAAATAAAATTATTATCTGAAAAACAAATATAGGATGATATTTTTAGGGGTGGTTTCCCCTCGACATGTGATCTGGTAGTTACAAGAAATTTTATACCCTGTAAATAAAAAATAAAGCATTTCAAAATTTTTTATTCTTATTTTATAATATAAAAATTCGTAAGTTAGGTTAGTTTTGAAGAGGCAACCAACTTTTCTCTCTGCGAAAATTCTTGATAGTGGTAGCTATTAAAGTTTGCAGGCGTAAAACATGTCGATTGGGTGATTGTCCAAAGTCCAATCTTTTATTACTAAAGCACAGTGTAGATAACTCAAGACATTTTTCTGCGGCCCACAACAGTTTCCTCAAGAAATTAATTCTAAAACTAAATTATAAAATAAGAGTTAGAATACGAATAAAATCTAATTCGCTTATCGTTTTTGAATTTCCGGCCAGCTCAGTTTAAAGTTTGCACAGGCCTGTTCTATGGTAAAATTAATTTCAAGGCTGTGTCATATTTTAATTTAAATACTGTTTAAATACCCTTGGGGCAACTATTAATTGTTTGAATTTAAAGGCGTAAAGATTATCTATGATGTTAAACACTAATAGAGTGCACCATCTCCAAAAAATTAAAGTGAACAATTTATTATTTGTTCATAAATCAATTTGTTGTTCTAAACTCAATGGTACCAGATGGGCAGTAATTTTCAAGGTCACCAAAAACATTCCCATTTTTTATATGAGTTTTTACTCGTTTCGTCTTTTTAGACGAGTAAATAATAATACACCACAAAGTCTTATCATACACAGTTTAACACTGTAACGACAGTTTACAGTGGCCACTTTGTAAGAGCTTTTGATTTTTTCTTTTTTTTTTTTATAAATTTTGCCGAGTCAACTTGCTTAAACATAAAAATGTTTACGCGAGTTGAGTACTGGGCTGTGTACTGTGGTTAGTTCGTTAGTTGACTGTATAATAATAGATTTCGTATAATATTTCTATAGGTATTATCTATGTTAATTTTTATCACAGGTTGCTGATTTTTGTCACCAAGAAGTGGAACCTATGTACAAAGAAAGCGACCATATCCATATAATAGGTGCTTGTTTGTCATTAAATACTGGAGTAAAAGTAGTTTACATGGATAGAGGTGCTAATAATACAGTAACTGAACATAATTTACCAGAGGGAACCACGCCAATAGTTCATTTATTGTACCGTCCTGGTCATTATGACATCCTGTATCTTTAGTTTGTATTCTTAAGTTGTATTTTTCATTAATAAAAGTTATTATTTTTAAGAATTAGTTGCGTTATTTTGAATTTTTTAACTCTAGCACCAATTGATGAAATCAAATATTAATTTCAAATAATATCCATTGTGAAGCAATTACCCATAGAGGAAAAATTAGTCAATTTAAATTCAGATAAAGAAAAAAACGGTTTGTTTCCATCAGAAAAATACATTTGGTATTGAGACGTTTTAAACACAAATGATACTTTTTGAAATAAATTTTATGAATCCTGTTTTTTAATTGATGTTTTCTGAAACACAATTAGGTATTTCTATTACCTGTAGGGGCAGTGGCGGACAAAAGGGGGGTCGGAGGATGATTTCACCCCTAACAAGATATATTGACTAATTCCGCCTTTTTCTAAAAATCCGAAATTTCAGGACTTTGACTCTAAAGCGAGATTTTGAACATTTTACCCCCAGTATTATCAACGGACATTTAATTTTAAATGAGGTTTAATTTGACATATATAGTCTATTTTGCTGCTAAATGTCATTTCAACTATATTCAAACTTCATAAAAATACTATATATGTCAAATTAAATTTCATTTGTCTGTTAATGTGTTGATAATACTGGGGGTTATGGGGTGATTCTGAACAAAAATGTTAGCTGTAACAGCGCTGTTAAATTTGACAGTCACCCTAATATCAAAAAAAACGCTATTTTGTAAACTTTTCTGTAACTTAACGGCGATATAAAATAACATTTTCGGTGTTAAAATGCACTGTACATCATTGTAATGTTATTATTTTGATCGATTATACATTAATATAATATTATTATTTTGACTGATGTTATTTTAACACCGAAAATGTTATTTTACGTAGCCATTAAGTTACAGTAAAATTTATAGAATAGTGTTTTTTTAACATCAGAGAGACTGTCAAATTTAACATCGCTGTTACATTTTTTGTTTAGAATTACCCCATTCATTTAATTAATAATTTTTTTTAAGATTTTAGATTTTATTTAAATATTTTCCAAGTTTATGTTATCAATTATTTTCTTGAAAACTACTTATCGACACTAAAATTTTATACCAGAAACATTTAGTACCTAGAAGTATTTTAAAAAATATTTGGTGAAAATCGCTCGATTAGTTTTTCTATAATAAAATCGTAAAATATTTGCTAAAATTTGGGCACAAATCCGACAATTAATTCCTTAAATTTTGAGCCCTTAGCCATTTTTGTACCGTGTATAGTTTTCGAGAAATTAACTTGTTTCTGAAAAATCTAAAAAAATTTTAATCGAAAATGTGTAAAAATTTTTGTTCAGTACTCAAAAACGAAAAGTGATAAAAAAATTATTATTTTTTAGTCTGAAAACGCATCTAAAACCCTTTTCAAAAACATTTAAAACTTTAATTTTATTATTGAATTTAAAGTTTTTTTTAAGATTTTATTATTTAAATATTTTCCAAGTTTTAGAATTTAATAATTTTCTTGAAAACTGCAAAAGTTATTAACACCAATATTTTATACCAGAAACATATAGCACCTAGACGTGTTTTAAAAAATATTTGGTAGAACTTGGTCGTTTACTTTTCCCATAATAAAATCGCAAAATATTTGCTAAAATTTGGGTACAAATCCAGCCCTGAGTTGGAAGTCTGTAAGCTATTGGGAATTTCGACTGCGGATAGATGGCGCTATTTTGACGTAAATTTGAAAAAAACATGGAGGAAAAACCAATAAAAGATTTTTGCGCCGATTTATTTTTTATTGGTTTTAGTAACTGCGCCTGTGTTTAGATCAAGTTTTTTGTGTTTAAAAATTGGGTTTATCTTTTATTGAACAGTGTGTGTTATTTCTTACTTGCATAAATACATTATTTTGGGGTAAGTAATAAATTACAGCCTGTAAAAAAGATTATTATTTTAATATAGTAATAATAAACCTAAGGAAACTGATTAATAACTGCACGGAAATAAATTTTACAAAAACAGGTTATGTCAAGGTAGACCTTTTCTAGCTTCAGCAAATAACTCCCAGAGGGCGTATCCCAAGTCGAAATTCCCAATACGATAGTTTTCGTACAACGAAAAAATCGTTTGTTGACTAAGTTGCTTGGTGACAGATTTTCTATATCTCTTCCTTTTGCACGTTTTGTATTTGTTGAAAAAAGATAAAATCCGTCACAATACCAACATATTCAAAAAACGATTTTTTCGTTGTACGAATATATTTGTATAGCATACAGACTTCCACCTCGGGAAAGATTATTTCAAAACTTTCAAACTGTTTATTAGAATCATCAGAAAATACAATTATTCCTTAAATTTTGAACCCTTAAAAGTTTTTCTACCTCTTGGAGTTTTCGAGAAATCATCTATAATCTGGAAAATCTAAAATTTTTGGAGTAAATTTGACTCTAACGTGAGACCTAATACCCTGCTGATGGAAAATCCTGGGATCGCCACTGTGTAGGGGGCGCTGCTTTGACAGAAACAGCTGATCGAAATGAGTACAAAAAATTCCATTTTATTTATAATTTAATCTAAAGTCCATTATTTAATTATTTATTATATAAACAGGTTAGTTTTCGCCTTTTATCAGCGTAGTATATAATTGAAACGTAAATTTTTCCTCAACTTTTACTCATTTCGTTAAGGTGTCGTTTACACGGTCAATATTATTGACGCAATATCGAGTTTCTTCAATATATGACCGTGTAATCGCTATATTGAAGCAATAATATTGACGAAAATTAAAACGATTTGGTTTTTAGTAAAGCTCTTTCAATATAATATATTTTGAAGCGGTGTCAATATTATTGACCGTGTGAACGCTATATCGCAATATATTGCTGGAATTTGGGGTCCTTTATTAATGAAAGCAAGATCGTAACTGACATTATATTGAACAAAATTAATGCTTCAATAACATTGACCGTGTAAGGTGGCGTTTACACGGTCAATATTATTGACGCAATATCGACTTTTTTTCAATATATATTGACCGTGCTATCGCTATATTGACGCAATAATATTGACCAAAATTAAAACGATTTGATTTTTATTGAAGCTCTTTCAATAAATTGAAGCTTTTTCACTATATTGAAGCGTTGTCAATATTATTGACCGTGTGAACGCTATATCGCAATATATTGCTGGAATCTGGGGTCCCTTATTGGTGAAAGCAAGATCGTAACTGACATTATATTGAACACAATTATTGAGCGTGTAAAGGGTATTACAATAAAATTGCTTCAATAATATTGACCGTGTAAACGCCTATTGAAGCAATATTATTGTGATACCCTTTACACGCACAATAATTTTGTTCAATATAATGTTATAGCGTTTTCGGATTATTTGCACTGACATACACTGGTGTAATTTTAAGTGTCAAATTTAAATTGTAACTTGCATTTTCTCGATGTAGAAATTAAATTCGCCTGACCTGCTCGGTTTTTCGCCTTTGTCAGCAATGGTTAATTTCAAGGATTTCCCTAAAATTGTCCAAATCCAAATAATGTGTTGTAAAGTAACTGTCAGTGCAAATGTGTGCAGTTAATCCGAAAACGCTATCAGTTACGAACTTGCTTTCACCAATAAGGGACCCCAGGATTCCAGCAATATATTGCGATATACAGGGTGTCCCAGACCACCTCTTTATTTCGAAAACACTTTGTCGTATATTGACGAGCAAAAATTATTACCATAGTGAACCTAAAGAATATTTTGGAGTAATTCGTAATTTCCAAAAAAAACCGGAAGTAATTTTGGAATTTTAAATGGGAACCTAGGTCGAGTATGGTATTATTGGAAAGGTCTTTTAAAAAGAAACGACTTTTATTAAAATATTTTTTTAATATCTTGCATAATTCACAAATTAAACGAAAAAATAAAATCAATAAGTGACAAATGATTTCTTAAATTGTGGAAAAAGTACTTGGGTAATGATTTAGAAATCGGCAATGAAACAAACTCCTTGTTTTAAAGTAATTTTATTTACAATATACCGACGCGTCGTGAGGTATCAGTCTTATGTCTTATTCATGGCTAAAATTAACAAGGGACATTAATAAAATGCTTAAGATCAATTTTAGTATCACATTTTTTTCCTTAATTTCCACTCTAGAGCCAATTTTTTTATGACACAAACTTTAATTCATTTTTCATTGCCATGCAGAATGAAAACACAGGAAATCATATTTTTTATTTCAAGATCACATTGACCTTTGGGACCGTGCGAATCGCTTATGCCTATAATAATTTTCAAGACTTAAGTTTATTTTAATTATCTTTTGCTAAAAGGGCAAGCAATATTAAATCAGAGAAATACCCAAGATTTTTGTGAAAATTGAAATGCAATTTTCCATATAATCGGAAAGCGTGCGGGGGCTTAGTGCTCGCTTTTCTTTGTTATTATAGGGTAAATATTCTCTCCTCCAAAAGGCGTGCTGTATGAAATCGGAGACAAAAAACTTTCACGAGTTCCCGGTCTAAGAGGGTGGTTTAAAAATGACCATTCTTAAATCTTAAAATGAATAAGATAACAAAAACTGTTCACAAATGGGTTTCAATTTTTTGTCGACGTAACGCATTAAACCATTCAACAATTCAGAGAGTTTGAAAGGATAAATCGACCTAGAAATCAAAATGTGTAGGTTCTTGGGACGCTGGCGCTGGTCCATTAATTACATACTTTTTGATGCAAGTATTCGATATCTCCAGCCGTTCTTGGCCATTTCGGCGTAATTTGCAAGGAATTAAAAAAGATAAATTTCAATTGGCTAAAGAAGTTGTCAATCTCCAGCTCTGGCGCCCAAAATTTTCAATACTTGAAAAAAGTTTTATATTATTACTTGAAGTGAAAAAATGGATTTGGAATAATATTAGGTAGATATTGGTATAATTATAAAAAACTTTTTTTTTAAACCCTTTATTATACATTACTTATTAGATTATTTTCATAACAATTAAAACCATCGTTAATTATAATAAGTATTTAATACATTTTATATCTTTTAAGTAATAGTCTTAAAACATTACATTGAAACACATTAATAAGCACTAAAGTAGTATGACTAATAATAAATATATTACCTACATCCGCAGCTACTTACAGCCATGTCGTCATATTCTTTTATAACAACATTTGAATCTTGGTCATAAAACATAATTAATACACTCTTGTATTCGTCAGGAACACAGCAAGGTCCTGATTCATTTTTTAAAAATGCATTCATTAATTTCCCGTGGTTTGTATACTTTTTTGTTAAAGGTGATTTACAACTTCCCGCGCACTTGTAAGCCATATAACCATTTGGAGCAATTATAAAATTATTCCATCCGTGTTCGTGAAAACTAACATACCAAACGTGTCTTCTACATGGATTAATAAATTCTTTGGAAAACGACTCCCCAATTCGTCTTAGATGTTTCGAAGTAACAATCGGTTCTTTTTTATTGCCATTTTTTATTTCTAAAAACAATATACTTATCAATAAGATGGACTTAAAAAATAAATATCAATAGGGAGTTTTAGAAGATTTTTTATTAATTTTTAGGTGGTTCTTAAAATAAAATATTTTGGTACCTAACGTGTATAAAGCGCCCTCCAGACGATGCATCGAACGTAGGCCAACGTTGGCCGAATGTATGTACATTTGCCGTATCGTGTGGAGGCCGACGCATCACGAATGTTGGGACTCGTGTTGGCGTTTGTCGTTTGTGGAGGTTCGCCTCGGTGGCGGTAAATTTACCATACATCAAAGGACTAGACGAAATCTCAACTAAATAATGCTTAAACCAATACTTAATTCTGTAAAAATCATTACAAATCTAGGCGCATCGTCTGGAGGGAATTACGAATGCATTCGCGCACCCGCCAACATTCGTCTAGTTCTTTGATGTGTGGTAGATTTACGATTTACCGCCACCGAGGCGAACCTCCACGAACACCAACAGGAGTCCCAGCATTCGTGAAGCGTCGAGCCTCCCACGATGCGGCAAACGTACATTCGGCCTACGTTCGAGGCATCGTCTGGAGGTCGCTTTAGTATATTGGTTTAGGCATTATTTAGTTGAATTTTCAACTAAAAAGGACGTCATTTATCTAATTTTGAACTAAAATGGAAAAATTACCATTTTAAAATGGACCAATGAGTTGGTTTTTGGTACTGGAACTTATGCTCTAGGTTCGTTATTACGTTGGTGCAAAGATCGCTAAAAACTACCAACGCCAACCTTGGACAGTTCGTGTGAGGGGCAAACGTTACGTTAGGCAAACTCCACGAATGTTGGTCTAGGCTTGTACAGGTTGACGAACGGCAACATTTTTGCCGAACCTAAAGCGGCCTCCAGACGATGCGGCAAACTTCACGAATGTTGACCAAGCCTTGGACATGTTGATGACCGCCGACATTCGTGGATGTTTGCCGCATCGTCTGGAGGCTGCTTTACGTTCCGCAAACTCGACGAATGTTGGCCGACTTGGACAAGTTGACGAACGCCAACATTCGTGGATGTTTGCCGCATCTTCTAGAGGTCGCTTAATATTCATGGTTTCCATTTAAATTTTTTTTCTTGTTTTAATACATTACCTTTCTTGTTCATGTAAATTATTAAAACAGGTTGATATTTTCCTCCGTGTTTTTCTCTGTGAGCAAAATCTACAGAGTCTTCATTATTCCAAGAATCCATTGTAGAAATTAAAAAACCTAAATTTTCCTCTCCATTTTTCCAGTTTTCTACCACATTTTTTACTTTAAACACCTTTAATAAAAATTATTTACGATGTATTATACAATTATTACATAAAAATTTAATAACACCTGCCATCCTGCATAATTTGATGAGATGAAAATAACATTTGTTAATTTATGTATATCTGGATTAGGCGTACTTTTAACTTCTGTTGTGTTTAATATGTCGTCATAATCTGTGGAATTTTCGGTCATTTGGTATAGCCGTACCACATTCTCGGTTGTATTTGGCTTTTTGGTGTGATTAGTTCGGGGCAGCCTAAAAAGTAATTACTTATAGTTGAATATAATTAAAAATTATATCTGAATTCTAGTTGCTTCTATTTGGACTAGGACAAGTTATGGTAAAAATATGAAATGTTTGCCATTAGGAATTAGAGGATGCTTCGGTGATTCTTTCTGCTTCTGACGAGTTGAAATCCTTTGACGAACAAATTTAATCATTTTCTGATAATGAAATTTTAAGCAAAGTAAATACTTTTTTATATGTACGAGTACCTATAAACATGTAGTTCGGCATCCATAATAATTTCTTCTATTCCTTCGAGGCTATTAACATTGAATTTAATAATGTTGGAAGTTAAATTGGTATCTGTTTCAAAGAAGAACTTAACAGTAGACGCATTTTTAACAGTATTATGCTTATTATTTTCCAGCATAGCTTCATAAATCTCCGTAGTAATATTTGGTAAGTCGTAATTATTATGGTTTACATTATATGTCCAATCTTTATCGATAACTTGCGGCAAGTTAATTGATTTATCCAACATCTAGAAACAGATACTTTTATTTGTAAAATGTTGTAAATTGTAAAATAATAAATTTTATTTTTTTGGGAAACTGGTAGGTAATTGTTAATCTAGAAAAGCAAATAAATACACTGCGCTATTTTTATGCAATTCTCCTAAATCTACGCGAAAATATATTGTAATCTAAATTCCGGATGGTTTATTTTTTATGTTTCGAAAATATGCATTTTTGGGGGATTTTGATTATAAAAATACAGTGAATTCAAATAAGATTGATCCGCAACTATGCAACCAAATATACTATGTAGTGATTTTAGACTTGCTAAGTTGGTGTACTTGTTAATTTTCATTCAAATTTAAATCTGACATCTCAGAAAATTTTCTTCGGGAATTTTTTCAAGTTATTTCTCAGAATGTTGCAAATTTTATAAAAAACAGTTTTTTTCAAAACTAAAATTAGTACAGTTAAAATATTTGCGATGGTTTTTTCACTGGGGCACAAGGCACATTTTAGTGTGGTCAACTGTGGGAAACTCAGGTTTTCTACCACGCAATGTCAACAGTATCAATATGGTATCAATCATTTTTGAAGACCGTGTATTAAGAAAAACAATTATAAAATAAAAAAACGAAGGATCAAACAAGTAGCACAAAAATTCCTCCTTGTTTTTTCTTAATAATTAAAATACCTAGTAAAAAGTGTGTAATTTTTACGAATTTTGATTTACCCAATACGAAAACCAAAAATTGTTTAAAAAGATTAAAAGTATTCTTTTAATATTGGTAGCTAAAAAAATTTAAAAAAACTTTATAGGACCAAAAAATATCCCGAATTTCAAATTTAGCCGCTTATTAGAGATTTATTACCTACTATTCTATTTCAAAAGCTGGGCGTTTCAACTGTGGTTTCAACAGAATAATTTTAAAATTTCTAAAATCATCCGATTAGATTTACCGATTATCGATTATCCTACATTATATTCCGAAGTATATATTAAAAATATCAATTGTTTGTTATTTAATAATGCTAATGCTTTTTTAACAGGACAAGTATGTTTATAGTAGTTATTTTAGTGTGAAATAATAATTATTGTGGAACCTAGGTAATACTAACATATTACTGTCTACGTTTTTTTGTGAAAATTAATTAATAAAATAAAAAACTCTAATAATTTTACTTACTTTCTTAGCTTCCGAAGCCATTCCTTTAATATTTTCCTTTATATTTTCGGGCACCTCCACTATTCTTTCCATCATCTTATCAAATTTGTGCATTAAATTGTTGGATAAATCATCTGCTTTATCTTTGTAGTGGTTTATTTTTACGTATGTTGAATTTAACCCGTCCGCCGCCTTTTTTAGTTGTATAAAATATGTTTTGGTATTTTTACCTGTGCTGTTATTATTATCGCTTTCTGTTTGATTTTTGATTTCTTGAATTTCTTCATTTCCATTAACAATATTTACACTAGCGTAACTTATTAAAAAAATATAAATAACAAACAATATAAGTTTTTGCTCCATTTTACTCAATTGCATAAACGAACTTACGAGGAAGATTAAGTTTAACTATTTAAGTAGATATATCACACATTGCATCATTATTTAAGTTAAAAAGGAAGGTGTAAATTACTATATTTTGTTAATTTTCTTAACGAATTTAAGGAGTATTAATCTGACCATTAAGCTGACAGATCTTTTATTTTTTTAAATTAATGTAAAATATCTAATCATTTACTTAAATAAGTAGTGCCATTTGAAATTGTTTAATATGAGATACATTTTAAATAAAATATCATAACATAAGATTTTTAGGTTTAAGATTATATTCGCTTCACTTTTATGATTAAAAAAAATAACGAGATGTAATGGGAAAAGAGAAAGGACTTCGTTTTAAGAATTACTTTTTATTCAAAGCTACAAAGAAAATATACAGGGTGACCCAGCGAAAAGGACGAATTTTAAATTAGTTAATGGATAATCGCTTACACTCCCATAAATATCCTAGAATCGCATAAAATTTTAGTATGTTGCAGGGGACCAAATTTTGACAGCGATGTGGTTTTGACCCCTCTAAACTTATCTGTTGAGATGGCGGAGTTACAAGGCTTTTATTATTTTTAAAAATTCCAGATACAACATAAAGAAGGATGCTATTCTTATAAGTGTTGCTATTTTAATTTTTTCGAAGCTCGTTAACATTTTGAAATAAAATAGAACACGGTCGTCAGGTGTCAAAATTTTGTAAAATCGCAGCAATTTAGGGTTTTGAAGAGAAACGATGAAATTTTGTCCCTTTTATTCTTAGATCGTGAGGATTTATAGCTGAAAAAATTTCAATTCTTCAGGTGCAACGGAGTGGCGTCAGTGCAGGGACGCCAACGCTACAAATCGAACGTATTTTAGGCGGCAAAAGTACCTCAACTTTTTAGCCTTCATCCATAGATAGATCATATAATCTATAATGTACGTATGTATGTACATTATATGATCTATGCTTCATCTCAAGATCCGCCGGTGACAAAATATCTTAGTTTTTTGATTGGCGACCTGCATATACAGGGTGATTCAGACCTCAGACCACCCGTGCCACCCATTTATCTCGAGAACGCGTTATCGTACATGGCCGAAATAAAAAATGTTGTTACCAAAGTGAACCTAAAATAGTATATTGTTTTATTAGGAGTAAAAGAACTACTTTTTGAGGCGAGCATGTAGGTTTGCGGGCGAGCTTTGCGAGTCCCGCGGATATATGCTAGCCACAAAAAGTTCTTTTACTCCGAATAAAACATGCTATTTTTTCTTCAAACATCGAAATTTTTAAAATAGTAATACAGAGTGTCTCAGACCACCCGTCCACCCCTTTTATTTTGAGAACGCCTTGTCGTACATGGCTGAAATAAAAAAAACTATTACCAAAGCAAATCCGAAGAATGTATTGGTGCACTTATTTTTTTCCGGAATAATCCGGAAGTACCCGGAACCGGAAGTAACTTTCGATTTTTAAATGGCAACATAGTAGTAGTATGGTATCGTTTGAAAGGTCTTTTAAAAAGAAACAACTTTTATTAAAATATTTTTTTAATATCTTTCATAATTAACAAATTAAACGAAAAACAAAAGCAAACAAGTGACAAATGGTTTCTTAAATTATGGAAAAATTAAAACACTACCATCATCCTCAATGGGTAAGGGTAGAGGCAATTATGATTTTTTAAATGGAAACTTGTATTTTTTGCTTCGTTTGTTAAAAATAATCAACTTTTTTAGGTTATTTATTTACCTTAACTCAATAAATAAAAGAAAGTTGATTATTTTTAACGAATAAAGCGATAAACGCAAAAAAGAGTTTCAATTTAAAAAAATCTCTCTCTTGTCCATTTGCAGGATGATGGTAACGATTTAATTTTTCCATAATTTAAGAGACCAATGGTCACTTGTTTGCATATTTTTTTTTCGTTTAATTTGTTAATTATGCAAGATATTACAAAAATATTTTAATAAAAGTTGTTTCTTTTTAAAAGACCTTTCAATCGATACCATACTCGACCTATGCTGCCATTTAAAAATCGAAAGTTACTTCCGGTTCCGGGTACTTCCGGATTGTTCCGGAAAAATATAAGTGCACCAATGGATTCTTCGGGTTTGCTTTGGTAATATTTTTTTTTATTTCAGCCTTGTACGACAAAGCTTTCTCAAAATAAAAGGGGTGAACGGGTGATCTGAGACACCCTGTATAATAAATAATTTTAAAATTTGACATTTAATTTACATACAACACACAATACAATGTTAATGTATATTGGGTTGCCTACAATTCATTTCTACTTTTTTTTTTAAATTATAATTTAATGTTAATTCTAATTAACATTGTTTAATTTCAATACGACATGTATATTGGGTTGCGGAATAAGCGGAGTAGAAATTTAGTTTCTACTCCTAGGCAGTCCAAAGTGACCATAGAACCAACAAACATAAAAAGTGACATTTTAAAGCCTGTCAAACGTCACAGAAGACTGTACTTTAATGACGTTTGAAGAGAAAATCCATTGGTTTTTTTCAGGAACAACCCGGAATTATCCGGAACCGGAGGTAACTTTGATTTTTTAAATGGCAACATAGGTCGAGTTTGGTATGGTTTGATAGGTCTTTCAAAAACAAATAACTTTTATTAAAATATTTTTTTAATATTTTCCATAGTTTAGAATTTATTCGATAAACAAAAAAAATTGTTAAAAAAAGTAAATAAAAATGATTGCATATTTTGAAGAATTTTGTTTAAAGTTGGTAAAATATTAGAATTTGTAGAAAGAGTTTATAAATTTATAAAATTATTCAAAATATGCAATAATTTTTATTTACCTTTATTAACAATTTTTTTTTATTTTTCGAATAAATTCTAAACTATGGAAAATATTAAAAAAATATTTTTAGAAAAGTTGTTTGTTCTTAAAAGACCTATCAAACCATACTTATATTTTTCCGGAACTATCCGGAACCGGATATCACTTTAATTTTTTTATTTTGCAACATAGGTCGAGTTTAATGTGGTTTGATAGGTCTTTTCAAAATATACAACTTTTATTAAAATATTTTTTTTAATATTTTCCGTACTTTAGAATTTATTAGAAAAACAAAAAAAAGTAAAAAAAAGTAAATAATAATTATTGCATATTTTGAAGAATTTTGTTGAAATATGGACAAGTATGATATTTAAAGTTGGTAAAACATTAGAATTTGTAGAAAGAGTTTATAAATTTATAAAATTATTCAAAATATACAATAATTTTTATTTACTTTTTTTAACAATTTTTTTTTTGTTTTTCGAATAAATTCTAAACTATGGAAAATATTAAAAAAATATTTTAATAAAAGTAACTTGTTTTTGAAAGACCTATCAAACCATACCAAACTCGACCTATGTTGCCATTTAAAAAATCAAAGTTACCTCCGGTTCCGGATAGCATCGGATAGTTCCGGAAAAAAATAAGTTCACCAATGGATTCTTTAGGTTCACTTTGGCAATTAAGTTTTTTTATTTTAGTGATGTGCGATAACGCGTTCCCGAGATAAATGGGCGGCACGGTTGGTCTGAATCACCCTGTATACTACGTTTCTTCATCAGGAAACGACCGCGTTTTTTATATCACATTCTTTCTGTAGTTTTGGCGCACTACAATTTCAAATTTTTCTCAATTTTAAAACAGATTATTGAATAAAACAATGAAATGAAACAATGAAAAAAAACGTTAGCTTTTAAAAAAGCTGATTTCACCAGGGCTTCGTTACGACAAAAACATTAATTTCTCCAAAAAATATTATCCCAATCAATTGCTTAAGTATAAAGATTTATACATTATACAGTAAATTAATTTACTTCATTTTGGATCCTGAGGCCAATAACCATTCACATTTAAGCAACATTAATTTCTTTGATATATTTTTTCGTTTTTGACTTATGACTGAAAATGTAGCAACAACAAGCCAAAATATCCCGTTTCGATGAAACTAAATTTAACTCGTGGTCGTTTTATTGAAAATTGGAAGTCTCCAGTATATTATAACAGTTTTTCGAAAATAATAAAAGTGAAGGCGAATATATGTATAGTCTTTGAATTTTCCCCCCCTAATTTCAGGGTGAGTCGGAAGGAATGAGCCAAACTCAAGAAGTGTATACCTAGCTGTATTCTACAGTGTCCAGACATTCTTGCATAAAAAGAGGTAGAGGATATGAAAGCAAGCAATTTTTGTAAAAAAAAATGGAAATTGCGCTATGAACACAACCCATAAAATTTTAATAGGCATATGGAAGGATATAGTAAGTATAATACCTCTTTAGAAAGATATTTTTATCTAGGTGAGTCACATAAAAAAAGAAAAATTTAAATCGATCGGTTCCATTTTTTAAAGATATTCAAAATTAAAATTACACGATTTAACATGTTAAATTTGAAATATCTTTAAAACTAAACGATCGATTTAACTTTTGTTTCTTGTATGTTACTCGTGGTAAAAACATCTTTCCAACGAGGCATTTACTTACCCTATCAAGACACTTATAGGGTAGTGCTGATAGCACAATTTTAAAAGGTATGATAGGGTAAGTATTACCTTGTTAGAAAGATCTTTTTACCTCGAGTAACGAGTAACATACAAAAAACCAAAGTTAAATCGATCGATTTGTTTTAAACGTATTCAAAATTTAACATATATATGTTACATAAATCGTGTCTTTTTAATTTTGAATATCTTTAAAACGAGTTGATCGATTTAGCTTTTACTTTTTGTAAGTTACTCTAGGTAAAAAGATCTTTCTAACGAGGTATTACTTACCCCACCATGCCTATTAATATTTTTGGGGTTGTGTCCACAGGGATGAATGGATTTTTGCATCAGATCTATTGCACAATATGTACCACTCGAAACTAGAAGTTGACCTGTCCGAGGGTTTTTTCAAATTTTTTATTAATTATCTTCAAATTCGTTGGTTTCGTTTTCGTTGGCCCACGCTGTATGTTACGAGTTACGAACAAAAGTTCGCTAGACCTAGATGGGCAGTCTCCAACATTAGTCCATATTGCCCGGACATTGTGTTAGCATTACCACTGTCATTGCCCACCTTCATTGGGTACTTGCAGGGGCATACCCAAGGGTTTTGGTTTTAAATTCAGGATGTTATTATTTTTAAAATTACCTTTTAAGTCAAGGTATTTATAATATTCTACTCAATTTCGGTCTTCGTGAGTAATGAGTAATATTAATGTATGCGAACCAATATGACCGCGCGCCCGCCATTGTGGCCGTGTGCCATTGATTGTGTTGAGGCCGTGTGCCCTCCATTATGACCTCGTGCCCGCAATTATGACCGCGTGCACACCATTGTGGCCGTGTGACCGCTATTATAAACGCGTGCCCGCCATTGTGGCCGTGTGCCCGCAATTATGACCGTGTGCCCACCATTGTGGCCGCGTGCCCGCAATTATGACCGCGTGCACACCATTGTGGCCGTGTGACCGCTATTATGAACGCGTGCCCGCCATTGTGGCCGTGTGCCCGCAATTATGACCGTGTGCCCACCATTGTGGCCGCGTGCCCGCAATTATGACCGCGTGCCCGTAATTATGACCGCGCGCCCGCAATTATGACCGCGTGCCCGCAATTATGACCGCATGCACGCAATTATGATCGCGTGCCCGCAATTGTGACCGTGTGCCCGCAATTATGACCGCGTGCCCGCAATTATGACCGCATGCCCGCCATTATGACCGCGTGTCCGCAATTATGACCGCGTGCCCACCATTGTGGCCGCGTGCCCGCAATTATGACCGCGTGCCCGCGATTATGACCGCATGCACGCAATTATGATCGCGTGCCCGCAATTGTGACCGTGTGCCCGCAATTATGACCACATGCCCGTCATTCTGAGCGTGTGCCCGCAATTATGACCGCGTGTCCGCAATTATGACCGCGTGCCCGCCATTGTGGCCGCGTGCCCGCAATTATGACCGCATGACAAAAGACATGCTGTATGAAATCGGAGACCAAAAATGTCGCGAGCTCCCGGTCTATATGATAGATGTGTTTCAGTATCGAATAAAAATTATAAGATTTTTTTTAATTTTAAAGTTATATTTTGTTTTGTTTTATATTTTGAAGATATACTTTTTTATACTTTGAAGTTATATTTTTTTTATATTTTGAAGTTATTTGTTAAAAAATAAAAAATGTTTGCCCGCCTAAAGATTCTTCATGCCCGCCCTAACATTTGGTTCTGGCTACGGCCCTGGTTTTGGGTGAGCACTTGGTAAATAATAGAAATAAAAATTTTTAAGTGGTTTTTAATATGTGATAGATCCATCTAAAATTAATTAATTTTAATTAATTAATATTAAAATAAAAAACTCACTCTATTTTAAAGATATTTAATGAGCCAGAACGTTTTCATCAACCAATGTTGATATTATCAACGGCATTAAATGACTGAAAAATACAAACATGTTTTATTTTAATATTAATATTTAATATAATTATTATATAATATTAATATTTAAATATTAATTAAATGGAAGTTTTTAAAAATAGGCAACCACTTTTATTGACGTCTCGTAAGTGGGAATCATTTTCAAAAATAGGCAACCACTTTTACTGACGGTGTGTGCTTTTCTGTGGCTTGGACCAGTGGCGGAGCCAGCACTTTATTTGTGTAAAAAATCAGGAAAATAAAAACAAACATTAATATTACTTTGACTAATATAAAAATAAATATCACATCCATCATAAATTTGAAACAAAATATTATCATTTAATCTTAAAAATAAATTTTGTGAGAAAGGTTTCAAAGGGGCACGTGCCCACTGTGCCCCCCCTGGCTCCGCCACTGGCGT
Source organism: Stenus bimaculatus (assembly GCA_963971135.1). Classification (NCBI taxonomy): domain Eukaryota; kingdom Metazoa; phylum Arthropoda; class Insecta; order Coleoptera; family Staphylinidae; genus Stenus; species Stenus bimaculatus. The sequence goes on along the minus strand of OZ020180.1, from coordinate 62,077,119 downwards.
GAACCACGCTCACAGTTCACAGCCCTAAAAATTTTGCCGTTATTTTGAATTTTGACACCTCTCAAGTGTCAAGTCAGATTCAATAAAATTGAGGTTATATGACTGGTTTTATTATTGTTTAGAAAATCATCATTTATTTTAACAAATTTTTGAAGCAGAAGAAGAACAACATTGTTAAAATCAAATATGAATTTTTTACAACAAGTTTTATCGAGTGTAGAAAATGTTGCAGCCGATACATTAAAAAAGGAGTTACCTGAACTTTTAATTCAAGCTTCTTTATTGAGAGATGATGTATTGAAATATATTGAAGAGATTTACATAAAGTGTATATCCCAAGTAAATCGGGATAACAATTATGTTATTAAAGTTACATCCCTTAGAGAACATGCTGAAGTACTACGAAAGCATCTAAATGAGCTTTTAAAAGATGAAGTTACTAAAGCTAAAGAAAGCATAGTTGATAACAAGGAAAATTTGACTCGAGTTGAAGTATGGTTAGCAGTGTGTTCTCAATTATTGGAAATTACAGAGGCAAAACGAAATATCTTAAACCTGATAAATAATAAAGAATATGATAAGGCTGTTATTGCATTTAAAAGAATAGATGAATGTTTGAATAACCTATCAAATGAAGAAAAATTTGACACAATTTTATCAATATTTTCGTTAATTTCCTCATTTAAAGGAGAAATGAAATATAATTTATATGTTATCATTAACACAAATGTAATAATGAAACGTAAAGAGGAAAACGATTCAATTACATATTCCCTTACAATAAATAAAAACGATGAAGTGCCTACAGCTTTTAAAGCTCTATCAATGTTTGAGGATAATGTAGAGCCCTTAGACGAATTAGTTAGATTTATATGGGACTCCAATTCTTTAATTGTAAATAAAACCATGAATATCAGTGTTCAAACTGAAAACGAACCAAAAATATTAACTCTGTCTTGTTCTGACAGCAACAAACAAAAAAACTACTATAAAAGTATTTTTGCTCAGATTATTGTGCTTGCTGAGTTCTTATTTAATCATCTTAATTATGAACTTGATAAACATGGTTCTGTAATAAATTACATCAGTGAAAATATGAGGGACAATTTAATTCAACTAATTATCAAATATTGTCTCGATGATACTATACCAGATAATCAAGAGGACTTGCAGAAATACCAAGAGGTGAGTTACACACAAACTTAATAATTGCTTTCCCAGATAAACAATATTTTTGTATTTAAGAGGATAGTCGGCAAATGCGAGCGCTTGATTTTGAAATTCGCTTGATATTACCAGTTTTGCTCATAATTTTTTTTCCGTTGAAGCTTTTTTAAAATTTCTTTTTTTGGTACACAGAAGAGTCTTGTGGCTAACAATTTGTTCTTTTTCTCTTTTAGTATGTCAAACCAAATCGTCATACAGTAGCAGTAAAAAGGGCTTTTTACAAAATATGTTCGCTTAACGCCGTTTTAGATCTTTATAAAAAACTAATTGAAATAATATCATTTCCAACGTTAACAATAAGTTAATCTATAAACGAAGAGTTTATAGACTTGTTTTTTGTTTTAAGTATATTCTTAAACTTTTTACAGAGCTCCAAAAAATTCTTAAAATTTTACTTAATATTTGGAGCGCTGTAAAAAGTTTAAAAATACTTAAAACTAAAACAAAAAACTCTTCGTTTATACCTTAACTTATTGTTAGTGTTGTAAATGATATATTATTTCAATTAGTTTTTTATAAAAATCTAAAACGCTGCAAAGCGAACGTTTTTTGTAAAGCTGCCGCATGAGTATTTGGTTTGACTTACGAAAACGAAACAAGAAGAAATTGGTACTCAGAAAACTCTTTTGTGTACCAAAAAAGAAATTTTAAAAATGCTCCACTGAAAAAAAAATTATGACCAAAACCTCAAATATCAATCGAATTTCAAAATCAAGCGCTGAAATTTCCCGACTATCCTCTTAATTAATTATAGTAAAAGTAATTTTTTGAAGTACAGTCGAACTCTGTTATTAGTTATAACGAGCATCAAGGGATGACAAATTTTGCTCATTATAATTGTGAAAAGGTATTTACCAGAGGCAAAGCGTCCATGTAAGCAAAGCATGAACTGCGTACCCTCAGAAAGTAACTAAAATATAAAATTTTATTAAGTTTAATTTCGTTGTTAGTTTTTGTAAACTTTTAAATTTGCAAGTATTACTTACTTAAAATATTCTAAATTACAAAAATAATATGTTCGTGCTCTGAACGAATAATCGCTTATACTAATGAAAGCAGGCCATGGTGGTGCATGCAATCGCTTTCATTTCGCAGATGTCACAAATAAATTAAAGAAGGATAATACTTTTGAAGGCATCTGGAATCTTCTTTAATTGGAACTGTGATTTTGTAATTGTTTTACTATTACAATTTTACAATTTCGTTTTTGTTTCTTTTGGCCCCACTTAGCATTCTGGTTGGTAAAAATTTATATTTCGAGCCCTGAGTATGCCCAAACTGAGGAATATGTTTTTAAGTGGGTAGCTAATAAGTAAAAACAGTTAAATTTGAAATTCGGTTGATATCTGCGTTTTTATCATAATAATATTTCTACGAAACCCTTTTGAAATTACTTTCTGAAAATTGAGTGCTTTTTACTATTTTAATAATTAAGAAAAAATAAAAACATTCATTTTCTGGTATGTACTACTAAGTAGAAACGTTTTTAAATAGGGGAGAGCGGAGCTAAATGGTCATAGTGGGCACAGTGTTCATATCATAAAAATAAATATAATCAACTTTAATATTGGTGTGCTATCTCGTAGAAAATTTACGCAAATAAACCTTGCATCGAATCAACTTTCTTTAAGTTACCTCCGGTTTCGGATAGTTCCGGGTTGTTCCGGAAATAAATAAGTTCACCAATGGATTCTTTAGGTTCACTTTGGTAATTAAGTTTTTTATTTTAGTGATGTGCGATAACGCGTTCTCGAGATAAATGGGTGGCACGGGTGATCTGAATCACCCTGTATAGTATTTTTCGGAAGTTTGAATATAGTTTAAATGACATTTAGCTGCAAAATAGACTATACAGGGTGTTCCTTTTAAAAGGAGCCACCCTAAATAACTCTCAAAAAAATAATTAATTGTAAAAATGCTGTGACGGTCGATTTTTACCTTCAGGGGGATATCTTTTTACGACAAAATATGAATGGTAATTGCAACCCCCATCCCTACGGAGCCACTCTTTCAATTTTTTTAAATGGGAATAGGGGTCGAGTGATACATCATTTGAAAGCATTTTTTACCCTGGTAATGGTAGTCATAATTTTTTTGGAAATTTTTTGATTTCTAACCTTCCTCAAAATTAAAAAAAAGTACTTAATAATGGTATTATTTATGTAGGTACTTTTAAATCACTTTTGGATAAATTGTTAAGTTTTGACCATGAAACAAGTCCTCTACCTTAACAAAAGCTAATTATTTATAATTATTGAAAAATAAATCAGTTACCATATTTTTTTATAATTTTTTTTGCGATAAATTACTTTTTACTTTTCTCTTTTATCGTGTCCTGTAAATGACTAAATTAAAATAGGACCAAAACAAATCATATTTTTATATTCAGGATAAGCAGACCCCCATTCCCATTTAAAAAAATTGAAAGGGTGGCTCTGCAGGGATGGGGGTTGCAATTACCATTCTTATTTTGTCGTAAAAAGATGTACCCCTAAAGGTAAAAATCGACCTGTCACAGCATTTTTACAATTAATTATTTTTTGAGAGTTATTTAGGGTGGCTCCTTTTAAAAGGAACACCCTGTATATGTCAAATTAAACCTCATTTAAAATTAAATGTCTGTTGATAATACTGGGGGTTAGTCTATTATAATTGGTTGTGTGCTACATCTCGGGGAAAAAGATTGCACTATGTATACTATTATGAAATAAATCATAAAAAAATCTGCAATAACATCCAAAATAATTAACTTTTTTTTAATAACTTGTTTTATATTTTTAATTTCAGGTGATAGATGATACTTCAGCGCTGCAGGAGAAACTTATTGAAATTGGAATATTAACAAAATCTACAAATTCCATTCTTGACTATGCTAAAGACATCAACAATCATTACATAAACAAGAAATGTAAACTATACTTATTAGAGGCTGAAAATTTGATGAAGAAAGATTTGCACAATACTGCAACAGTTGGTAAACCTTTTGATGCTTTAAATTTGACTTCAAGTGAATTCCCACAGTGTTCGATATCTAAGAATGTGCTAGAAATTCTAGAGTTTGTCCAAAAGTTTTTGGAACAATCATCTGATAACACAGAGGTTAATGTTAAGCGTTTGTTGGTAACCGCTAATACTATACTTCAAAAATATGCACCTTTCGTTTACGAATACCATAAAACATTATTGCAAACAATACCTCAACAACTAGCGATATTTTATAATAATTGCAAGTACATAACTTATGATATTTCGCAACCCACTTGGAATGATCTTCATTTAAAGTTGCAAAAAAGTAATGAAAGCTCCTTATTTCATAAGGTAGGTTATGAAATTAAGACTTTCAGTGAAAATATTTTTGAAGAATATTTAAGCAATCAAATCAACCAAATTGAAACAACTATCAAAAACTGTGGGATGACTGCATCTAAAACTTGCGAGAATTTGCCTCCTACTGTCGAAAAAAGTATCCGGCAATGTTTAAGACAACAAGAACTTCTCAAAACTGTTTGGCAAAGAATCCTTAATTATTATGATTACAATAAATCTGTTGGAAGACTATTGGATTGTCTCTGCAAATCAATAATTGAATCGGTATTATATTTGGATGACATATCATCAGATGCAGCTGAAAATTTGACTGAAATTTTTAAGGGTGTTCAAACTCGTGGTCCTAAAATATTTAGTGACCCCAAGGAAATTAATATGTTCGTTGAAAATTGGCATAAATTTAATGAGCTTTTGTACATACTTAATTCCAAGTTAATAAATATATGTGATAGATGGGCTGATGGTAAAGGACCTCTTGCACTTCACTTTAAAGCAGGGGAGGTGAGGACTTTAATTCGTGCATTATTCCAAAATACTGATCGAAGAGATTCTGTGTTAGCACAAATTAAAAACGTTTAAATATTTATTTATAAGTTAATATAATTTTAAAATTTTGGGATATTAAATCAATATTTTAATTATATATCTTTTTTTATGCTCCTTTACCTGAAGTATCCTGCTTGCCGTTTAAAATTAGATACTATTGCTATTCATTTAAAAGAAAATCGTACTTAGCAGGGTATAAATGTACAGTTGGTCCCAGCTGGAAGTAGGACAAAAGTAACCACGATCGCGTATTCTTTGTCCTACTTCCAACTGGGAGTAACTTTACCCCATGCATAAAATTTGTAAGGAATTACTACTTTTAATATGTTCTCCTAACCATAGCTCGTAACTTGAGCCTTCTACATTAATTAAAATAAATATGTTATATATAAATATAGTTCTTTTAATGTATAATTAAAAAATTGACACAAAAAAAAATATTATTTTACTATGGGGAACAAATGGACCCCACACAGAATGTCATGTAATTTATTTAGCTCAGTAGTACAACGAAGGTTAATAAAAAGTTCCAAACGATAAAATTAACGTTAAATAATAAAACTATGTGGGAAATAGTAAAAATGGAGGCGTCTGCAAAATTTATATGCTGGCATCTATCGCGAAATTTATGATGTTTTGATATTTGACCAAACCCCACAACGAAGCGTTCTAGTAATGCAAAAGTTACATGCCCAAAGGTTCGTGAACTTTTTTCGGCCAAGATTCTGCGAGCTGGCCGAATTTTGTCCATATTAAATTAAAATTGGATAAATGACGACCTTTTAGTTCATTTAATGAAATAAGAAATAACTAAATTAACTTAAACCAATATTCTGCACAAGCCATAGAGTCTTCAAGGAATTACTAATGAATTTGAGCATAAGGTCCAATAAGATTCCTTTTGTCCTTTGATGTGTGGTGTAAATTTACCATACCGACACATAAACGTCAACTAAAGTACAATAAGTGCTAATAAGTCGCTAAGTGACACTTAAAGGTGAAGGTTTTTCTATTGTTTTATTATCCACTTTAATAAAAAATCCAAACCACCACAAGAATTTCATTTATATATTGTATTTCTATCAATTTTTTGAATTTAATAGTCACTTTTATTTAAATCGTTTGCCTGGAATGTTTTGGTATGCTTAGATATAGTAGACCGGTAAAGAAGGGTAATTTATAAGGGAACAGAAAACACACATGTTAATTATTTAATCATTTTTATAATAATATAGATTAAAACTTTGTATAAAGTATCATGAATTTATAATATGAACCATAAAAATTAAAATCTTTCTAAATGTATAAATATTTTTGTAAATTTCAACAATATAAATTTTGTGTAATATAAAATAACATTTTATTTTTGTTTCAATAGGTAAAGACTATTGTTTTGCATTAACAATGTTTACAAATTCTGGTTTTAAAGATGCTCCCCCGACAAGAAAACCATCGATGTCGGGTTGGGCTGCTAGCTCTTTAGCATTTGCAGCAGTTACTGAACCACCGTATTGAATACGAACAGACGACGCCACCTGTGGACTCACTTTTTCAGAAAGCCAACTTCTTAATGATCTGTGAACTTCTTGGGCCTGCGCAGGAGTTGCTGTTTTTCCTGTGCCAATTGCCCATACAGGTTCATACGCCAATACAACGTTGGTCCTACAACATATAAATTCGGTAATACACCACACATATGTAATATACAGAGTGATGATAAAGTTTGGAACAAAATTCGTAACTGTCGTATTTAATTTTTTTGAGAAAATCGCTCGGACAGGCCAATTTTAGTTTTTAAAATGTCATCTCTTGGTACAAAAAGAAATATTAATGACGTCATAATCGATTTTTTTACTCGTTTTTCATAGATTACATTTTTAAACAAATTTTTGAATAAAAAATGTTTAATGTCAACTTAAATTAACCAGACAGTCCAAGTCAAATGGGACATGGGACACCCAGTATAAAAGCATTAAAATTGCCTCAAAATAAATTTTTAAAGAACTCAATAACTTGTCTAACAAAGTTTCGCAATAATCGGTGACCAAAAATTCAATACTGTAACTGTACAATCAAAACGGCAGACCCTACTTTTTTGTTTTTTTGACGATGAAATTTAATCTACCTTTTGACGAATCACGAACCTTAGACCTTAAAATCGAAAATTATAGAATGAGACAAAAGCCAAATCCAAAAAGTACAATTTAATAGGTGAAAGAATATAATTTTTATCATGTTCTAAAAACATAACAGTATTTTCCAAATTTTTACCAATTAAACTTACCAATTTTTGACCTTGTCGGCGATGGCTTTCGTTTGCCTGAAAACAACTTCCTCAGTTTTTCCACTCTCCCGTTCTTCTAATTTTTCTCCTATACAAGCAATTACTTTTAAACCTGAATCCAAAGCGTGTGCAACTTTTTCAGCTACTAACGCGTCAGTTTCTCCAAATACATGTCGTCTTTCAGAATGTCCCAAAATTACCCATTGACATCCTACGTCGATGATCATAGAAGCCGAGGTTTCCCCTGTAAGTTTTCAACAACATGTTATTTTATTCTAAAGCGTTATAAAATAGGATTAAAATATTAATAATTACAACGGCAATTACTATTAATTGCGTTAGAAATAATAAAGATAAGTGTTTTAATTGTAAAATAAATTGCGGATTAAATTAAGTAAATAGTGATAGAAAGACAAAAAAATCCATAAATGCCGTATTATTTTTAAACACCTATTCCAACAGAGTGGTTTTATTATTTTAAGTGAAAATAAATCTTTTCAGAAGGTAAGATACCTAATTAAATCAAAAATAATATAGACCCATTAAGGTTGTGGTGATTTCACCCCCTGACAAGATAAATTAACTGATGGCGCCTTTTTCAAGATTTATATTAACTAACATAATTTTTCGAGAAATCAACCTTTTTCTAAAAAGTCTAACATTCCTGGACTAAATTTAAAATTTGACTCTGAAGTGAGATTTCGCACATTTTTGAACTCAAAAACGAAAAGTGATAACAAAATCATTCTTTTTTGTACAAAAACTGATCCAAAAACATTAAACTTTAGTCTAGTTGGTAAAAAAGTTTTTTAAGAACTCATTATTTAAATATTTTCCTAGTTTATGATTTCAATAATTTTCTTGAAAACTATTAAAGTTATCAACATCAAGATTTCTACCAGAAAGATATAGCACCTGGATGTATTTTAAAAAATATTTACTGAAAATCGGTCGATTAGTTCTTCCGTAAATAACATAGCAAAATACTTGCTAAAATTTGGGCAAAAATCCTACCCTGGAGAGTTCGAGGACTTTCAACCATTTTATTAGAATGACCGGAAAATACAATTAATTTCTTAACTTTTGACCCCTTAAACGTTTTTGTACATCATACAGTTTTCACAAAATCTAAAATTTCTGAACTTTTGATTTATAAGTGGGATTTTACACATGTTTGTCCAGAAATAAAAAAATGAATAGTGATAACAAAATGATTATTTTTTTGCTGAAAGTTCATCTAAAGCCCTTACCAAAAACTTTAATTCATTAGCGAATTTTTTTTAAGTTTTCATTATTTAAATATTTTCCAAGTTTTAGATTTTAATAATTTTCTTGAAAACTAAAAAAAGTTATCAACATCAAAATTTTAAATATGTATGTATTTATTTCCCATATTTATAAATTAATGTATGGTCTTTTTGATCTATCTAATACCCTGCTGATGGAAAACCCTGGGATCGCCTCTGAAAATCTATAAAGGGGGTCACTCCATGTGAATCTTAAGAAAAATCGATTTTCCTAATCAGTTAAAAAACACGTGAAAAATCCCAGCTCTGAAATCGGAGTATTTCTAAAGGTATCGCCGCGTCGTGAACGTACGGGCGCGTATTTATGAAATTCTATTTTGTCAAAACTTTAAAGCGTTTTTTTCTCGAAACCATGTTTATGCAATTTGCGGATACGATAAAAAAATATTCGACATACCGACCAGGTCTGCGATTCTCGAATGTATGCGACAAATTATCCCACACTTCTTCTGTCAAAAGTCTACTACACTTTGTCAAAAATGTTCTCCAATGTCGAAATGGGGATCGAATGCGGCAAATATCGAATAAAATGAGTAAATGGGTCTAGGGAATGCGGACGAACAGTTCCTAGAGTAAGGTAGAAATAAAATGGCGACAGAAAAAGTGTGCCATAATTCGCATACATTTGAAAATCGCAGTCCAGACTTTTCTATCATTTTGTAAAGAATTAAAAACTGTTCTATATGAACCTCGCTTGTCAGTGACTTTATCAATTTTCATAATGTTTATTGATAATAATATCGACAATTTTTTTGTGAAAATTGACCGTTTATGTTCAAACAGTGAAACGAAATATTTACTTTCGAGTTTAATGCGGTAAATTAGGCTCATATAGAATAAAAAAGTGTATAGATTTAATAAAAAAATTCATTGTGTGATTCAGTTGAGCATTGCGGATACTGTCGTATCTCGTACTCGCCATCAGATGATTCCAGCGGAGAAAAAAATTACAAAAAACCCTTTTTTTAGTATTTACATAAAGTGACCCCCTTAACCAAGGGCGCATCCAAGGTACTGATCTCGGGGTCCGGACCGTCCCCCAGAAATCAAAACATAATAAAAAAATCTACGATGTCAGCTACGTGTTTTTTATGTACAGAGTGTCTCATTTTAATTGATAAAGATGAAGTCTTAAAAATGAAGTGATTTCTTTAAAAATGTTGTTAAAAACGGTCCTAGACGCTACATTTGTCTTAATCATTTTTAAAGAAATCTCTTTTAGATTCCTAGATATTCATCTGGATCAATTAAAACGGGACACCCTCTATTAATATACAATAAATGTTTTTTTCTTCAAACGTCATTAAAACCTTCAACCTTAATATGGGACGATTGACAATCAGTCATTTTTATGTTCCTTGACTATGTGGTCATATTCGTGCATTTCCTAAGTAAATCGGTTACAATCGGATATACTTTGCATTGATAAGGATTAGAAAGGCGGAGTAGAAATGGATTTTAGGCATCCTAATATACATTGACATTGTAAATTAAAAATACGATTGAAATAAAATTTTTTTTAACTTTTATCGCTGCATTTAGAATTATAATTTTGCATTTTTCTTATACATAAGTGCTATATACCTATATTATTATACATAATAAAATATATAGGGTGTCTCAGAGCAGCCGTCCCCGCTTTTACTCGAGAACGCTTTGTCCAATAGGATAGGATAAACAAATATAGTATTCAATGAGTGCGTAAAGTTGCTATTACATACGAGGATTAAAGTTTGCGACACGAGTCGCCAGGCGAGTGTCGTAATTAATCCGAGTGTGTAATAGGTAATAGTAATACACGCGAATTTAATACTATACTTTATCTACGACCAAATGTTTTGGCTACTTTCTAGTTTTATTTTAAATTCAAAATTATTTGGATTTAGCGGTTTTGGCTGCAACCTGCAGTGTAATGGTAAAGTAAAGTCACTAGTGGTGTAATGAATTTCATTACATGGCAGAAAACGCATATGTAATGAATACTTTATACAGGGTGATGATAAAGTTTGGAAGATTTGCTCAAAAAAATTAAATACGGTAGTTATGAATTATATTCCAAACTTTATCATCAGGGTGTATATTAGAATTTTTATGTTTCTGAGGGATCTGGAACAGGAATAGCTTTGAAAATTAAAAAAAAAAAAGCAGAGCCTACTTTCCAAGAATTAGTCGACTTTATATGGGATTTTGGGCCCAACCTGCATACATTAATGGCAACCGCGCAAATAATTTTTACTTTAACTGGTGTCAGGAAATCTTGCATTTGAATTCACAAACAATCAAGTGTTTAATCTTTGTTAAATAATAATAAAAATATGATATTTGACATATTTTATGTTTGAATATGCAACCAAGATTTTAGACAAGTGAAATGTATGCATATTTTTGGAAAATTACAAATTAAAAAATATATCAAAGTGTTTTTTTTTCAAAGGAAAAGACCGTATGACACTTGCGAGTTTACTGTATAAAATCTTCACGTTTTCTCTTGAGTTTTCTATGGTAAAAACTCACAAGTATCATACACGAGTTTTTACCGTAGAAAACTCACGAAAAAACGTGAAGATTTTATACAGTAAACTCGCAGGTGTCCTGCCATTTAAAATTTCAAAGTTATTACTTCCGATTCAGAGTACTTCACCGCACGTTCGTTCCTGAAAATAAAAATAATTCCATTGGATTCCTAAACATTCTTATCCTAGTCACATTCAACAAAGCATATTCGAAATAACGGGATGGGTGGTATGAGACACCCTGTATACAGGGTGTCTCACTTTTTTTTCCAGCAAAAATTTTTTTTATGATAATCTGAACAAAAATTTTCCTATGAACTTTTTCGACTCCTTAAAAAGTTACAGCCATTTTAAAATTTCATAAATTTAATGATTTTTGTGGGACACCCTGTATAAATTTCATTTAATTTTAATTTTTTTTATTTAAATCAAGTATGCTTTGGATTTTCTATATCATTAAGCCAATAATATGCTAAATTATTCCGAGGGAAATATAACATCGTCGTTTACTTATTTTAAAAACAACCAATAATGTTCAAAGAAACCAATTTGGCAAAGAAAAAATCCAAATAATAATTGATTTAAATAAAAGAAATATAATAAGAAAAAAATATTATACAGGGTATTCCACAAAAATCATGAAAATTTATCAATTTTAAAATTGCTGTAACTTTGTAATATGTATGTATACAAGGATTTTTTTAATATTTTTGAAAAATTAGGAGGCGATTTCTCAAAACCTAATACAAAAGGTAACATTCAAATTTTTCTCTAAAATGCTTCATCCATTTATTATTAGACTTTTTAAGTTGACCTTTCTTATTCGGTGTATATCCAAAACGGACATTTTTTATTAGGCTTTCATGGGCTTAAGGCGCATTCTTACAGATCAACTTTAATTGACCGATTAGGAATGATCAACAAAAGTTGAATGAAATCTATAGTAAGAACCTTTGAATCAAAAGAGTTTACCAACTTTATTGTATAGATTTTATTCAAATTTTGTTGATTAAAATAAAAGGTCAATGAAACTTGATCAGTGAAAACGCGCCTTTACTTGATAAAAGCCAAATTAAATTTCGAGGTATTTTATGCAGTAGTTTAATTTGAAAGTGCGTTTTCCTTATAAACCAATTTATAGACCCTACACCTCTAACTATTAACTATAAGTACGTACAGTTGGTCCCAGCTGGAAGTAGGACAAAAGTAATCACGATCGCGTATTCTTTGTCCTACTTCTAGCTGGGAGCAACTTTACCAAGTCTTCATAGGCTCTAATCCTAAACCCTAATTATTAAAAGAATACTTGAATGTACAAAAAGTATACTTTGTAATTTAAAATGCAGGCCTTCTGTAAACGGTCTTTACAAAAACCTACCACATATTCCTGAGTCTAAAATAAGCCGATTTAATCAAAATTTTAGTACAAAGTTTCTTAGTTTGGGCGCTGTACACCCCTGAAGTTAAAATTTTAAAATAGTTTTTTTTAAATATAACTTTTAAACGGTTTATGCGATTTTTATCAAATTTAGTACGATGACATAGTTTCAGAGGATAAAAAAACCCATATCAAAATTATGATTAATTTCTATCCACAGGCTTTGAACTTGAGTTTTTCAATAATTGCACATCTCGCCAATGGAAGAAAAGGGGTAAAAGGTCTTTAGAAAAACCACGTATTCCTGAGACTTAAAATGAGATGATTTAAGATTTAACCAAAGGCTGTAGCCGGGTAGCACCGATTTTGCTATTTTTTTTAAGAGATTACTTATTAACTAACATTAAGTTTCCTCAAATTTTGGCTTCGAAATGTACATGGTCTTCTTTAAAAAAAATAATATTGATTTTTTGAAAAAATAAAATTTCTCGGTAATAGTTGTTGGAAATTTTCCTGGAATGAAATATATTATAGAGATGCTAAATACTTATAAGTGGTATTTTTTTACGATTTTTGGTTTACAGGAAAATAAAAAAAAATTCAAAATAAAAATTCAAAAATAAAACAATATATTTTATACTAGGGGCACAATCACCATTTTTTTGTCAAATATTCCTCCAATCTACTTCTATAACTTGTATGAGTCTTGAAAATTTTCTGAATTAAAATCATTTATACAGGGTGTCCCGGAATAACTGTGACAATTTTTTATGGTGATAGAGGAAGTGAAACTAAGCATTTTTTATTGTCCGGAAATGCTTTCTTAAAAAGTTATACTACTTCAAAAATTTTCAAAAAAAAAATATTTTTTTATATACATATAAAGTAAATATTATAAGAGATATTAATTTGAAATTTTGGCCACAGTTTTTTTCACTCAAGGATACGTAATTTTTAATGTCGGCTTATTTTAGTTTCAGGAATATGTGGAAGGTTTTTGTAAAGTCCTTTTACAGACACAATTAATTATAATAAGAAAAATTTTTTCAATTAATACTATAGTTAAAGTACCTATAACTAAGTACATGAAAACAAACATTGTTTGAAAAATAAAATTATTACTTTTTATCGCAAAAACGTAAAATTTACACTTTTTGCATAAAATTTAGATAATAAGAATATGGTCGCTTTTTATTAACTTCTAAGAAACTATCGTAAATTTTATTACAGGTTACAAAATACATACTTGTATTGTTAATAATTAATAAATAAACATACACACACTAACCTTTAATTTAAAATTATATTACTTAATACTATTAAAGTATTGATTGTATATAATTATCATGTGCCAATATTTAGAACTACAAAGACTGAGAATGTCTAGACAAAAAAGAGGTATAAGTGGAGCAGGTTTTGCAAAGTATTTTGTATTATTTAACGACACTTCGAGCGTTGCGCTGGATCGTAGTCCCCGGGGGCATTTAAATGCAGAAGTAAAAGTTTGTACAGACTTTTGATGCACGAGTTGACGAGTTTAATCCGTTAAGTTGTTGCAGCCGCAGTGAGTTTTAAAATTTACACCAATAGTTCTCAAAACATAGTTTAACGCTTTACATAAGTAGTTTTCAAAGGATAAAATAACTTAATTAGTTACTTAATTCTTGGTAAGTAGATAAAGTAGATAGTGTTTTTGTAAACAATAACAAATAATCATAATACATTTGGAACTTTAATGCCAGTTTTCACCAACGATTCCTAAAACATAGGCATTTCTTATATGCTAGGTATTTTTAATAATATAATAAAAAAATACCCAGCAACTAGGCAATACCTAGCATATAAGCAATGCCTAAGTTTAGGAATCGTTGGTGAAAACGGGCATGAGTTTCCAATAGTTTTTTTCGTGTTATTTTTTAAACTACTATTAATTTATTAAATATTTTCCTTCAATACATTCGTTGATTTTATTTATTGTGGGTCTAGGTGGTTTATTTATTATGATTTTCATTTATCTATTAAAGCAATTTATTATTACAAACATGTAAATGTGGTTTATGTTGTGAAATGAAAATTTATAGTTTTAAATATCATATTAAAATTACATTTACAGCAAGATTTTATTTTACATGCAGTAAGTAGTAAAAGTATGACTTTCTTAATGCATCATCGATCATATAGGAATTTATTTGGTCTGTTATTTTTATTTTAAACTTTGATTGAACCTATTCGATTAATCTAAATTAATGGAACACGCCTATTAATTTCCATTTAGTTCAATAAAATTATTTAAAATACTATGATGTGTTTTTTTTAACTAAAATAATCAGTAATACACGAGGGTAATACATACATTACAAAATAACGAATTCACTTTTGGACTTAAAATATACTGTGATTTTTTTTTTAATTTTGGAGAGTTTTCCAGAACAAAAGATTATACAGGGCGTCCCAAAATTCAGTTTACATACCAATTTGACGCCATTTTGATACGATTTTTTATCTCTTCAACTAACGGAGTTATGGCCTGTAAACTGAATCTTGGGACACCCTGTATATTAGATTTTTTTAGCAAAAAATATACCCTTCATTGTTATAGTTTGTAATAAAAACTGCAACGTAACAACAAAATAATTTTCTATATAGGTGCAGAAATAAATTCGTAAAGAATCTACATTTTATTACAATTTTTAATTATTATAATAATTAACAACGTTTCTCATGTGGACATACAGGTTTTATTACTAAAAAACTATTTTGAAGAAAAAATAAACCATTTAATAAAAAGTTAACCAAAAACATACATACATAAATACACATATTTTAATATATCATTTATTTTGTCAAAACGTTATGATATATTGTTTTTAGTATAACGATTTGATAAAGAAGTTTTCTGTAATGTTTATTGTGAATTGCGAAGAGAACAATAAAAACATGACGTTTAACAATAACCACGTGTCCATACAGTATTGAAATCGAATTGAAAAAACTATTGGAGATTCAAATAAATTTTTCACTGCAAAAATGGTGTCAGAAGTCAGAAGTAGGTCAGTGTTAAGCGGCGTAACCTCGGAGACAGCTGAAAGTTATGTTGCCACCATGACAACGTGCTAGCAACTAAAACCTAATTTTGACGTCATCCCATCACTTCCGCATACGGCCGCATGAGGGAGATCGCTTAACTAGAAAAGCTAATACTTCTAATTAGTATCAAGAATTAAGCCTAGCGTATTCAATAAGTTTTCAAAACTGCATGGAAACGTGATAATTATTCCCGATTTGCAAATAACGTTCGTTCGTTTTAAAATTTAATAAAATCATCGGTCAATGCCTTGTACTGACCAAGCAAACAAAGTTAAAGTAGGACCACCGCTCAGCAAACAGGAATTCCAACCTAACTGAGATTGAATTAAATCAGGGACTATTAATTTTTATCCATGCTGCAGGTTTGTAGTAGGGAGTACTAGTACTAGCTAGAGGGTTGTAGTAGAGACTACTAGCTAACAGACTGTTAGCTAACAATGTTTGTCAGACTTAAAATTTAATAAAATTGATGGCAAAAACATTCTCCGAGAATTTCGTTAAAAAAGTTGTTCGCAA
This sequence comes from Stenus bimaculatus, assembly GCA_963971135.1. Taxonomy (NCBI): domain Eukaryota; kingdom Metazoa; phylum Arthropoda; class Insecta; order Coleoptera; family Staphylinidae; genus Stenus; species Stenus bimaculatus. Next base: position 62,060,934 of record OZ020180.1, on the reverse strand, counting down.
GAGTTATTTGCTATCCACGACTTATCTATAAACTTCAAAGCAAAAAACATTCGCTGTAAATAAAGTAGGAAACGTTTCTATTTAATATGGTTATTAAATAACACTGTGCAACAGTACTTTTGTTTCGTTTTTAAAATTATTTAAATTTAGTTAATTTAATGGTATTGATTGCGAATTTAGCAATTAAAATTGAATATTAGCTCTAGTTTCTGTGATAAGGTGGGCAAAATACTTTTTTTTAAGTATTTGAAATTCAAAATACTTTAATTTTTAGATTTATTTGAAATACTTTGACCAAAATACTTAGTTATAAAGTATTTCAAATACTTTGTAATTGAAATACTTTATTTGAAATACTTTTTTATTTGAAATAAAAATGAAGGTTAGATTTAATGTAAAATAACATTTAATTGGTGCCATTCTGAACAAAAATGTTGGTAACACAGCTGTTAATTTCGAATGTCGTCATAATATATAAAAAATGGTATTTTGAACACTTATTTACTCATTTACTGTAAGTTAATACCGATGTAAAGTAACATTTTCGGTTTTAAAATAACGTCGATCAAAACAATAAATAGTTGACGATACTTAATAAATTTAAAATGCAATAACTACGAAAATTCTAACAATTTGTCATAATATGAATACACTAAAGATTCAATATCTATAAAAGGTTGGATCAAAATGTGTAATACAAGAGATTGATTTTAAAAACCTAAAAAGTAATTGAAAAACAATTTGGTACTTGAAAATATAAAGTACTTTTTAGGAAATTTGTTCAAATACAAAATACAAAATAGTAAAAGTATTTCAAATGCTATTTCAATTACATTTATTTCAAATATTACCCACCTCTGTACACTACTTAATAGTAAACAATGAAAGTTTACTGGAATTAAGAGGATAGTCGGCAAATTTGAATTTCGCTTGATATTTGCGATTTTGATTTAAGATCATAATTTTTTTCCAGTGGAGCTTTTTTTAAATTTCTTTCTTTCTAAGGGTCTTGTGGCTACCAATTTCTTCTTTTTTTATTTTTGTAAGTCAAAATAAATACTCATGCAAAAGCAGTAAACGTTCGCTTAGCACCTCTTTAGATATTTATAAAAAAACTAATTAAATTATATTTTTTTTCCAACGCTAACAATATGTTAAGATATAAACGAAGAGTTTATAGACTTGTTTTTTGTTTTAAGTATATTTTTATACTTTTTACAGCGCTCCAAAAATGTCTTAAAATTTTATTTAATTTTTGGAGCGCTGTAAAAAGTTTAAAAATATACTTAAAACAAAAAACAAGTCTACAAACTCTTCGTTTATACCTTAACTTATTGTTAGCGTTGGAAAAAATATAATTTAATTAGTTTTTTATAAATATCTAAAAAGGCGCTAAGCGAACGTTCTTTGTAAATCCCCGTTTTACTGCTTCCGTATGAGTATTTAGTTTCACTTACAAAAATAAAAAAAGAAGAAATTGGTAGCCACAAGACTCTTCTGTGTACCAAAAGAAGAAATTTAAAAAAAAGCTCCACTTATCCATTTTATTAAAATATAATGCTGCCATCGCTTATATTAGAGATTCAAATTAATTTTTCCTGCAAAAAAATAGGCAAGCACTTTTACGATGACGTCAGTAAAAGTGGTTGCCTATTTTGGAAAATTATCTTTTTTTGCACTAGTTCGAATTAATTTTGCCAGGGTTAGCAACTGATTTGGGGATGGCACAGTGATTATTTCCGACAGCGTTCATTACTGTAAATCAGCTGGAACAGTTTTTTTTTGTGGTCGCCTTGAATTGATAGATATTGCAAAAAAATAAGCACAAATTTTGATTAATGCTGGGAAATCGAAACTGGATTTGGGCCGGTATAGTTTCGATTCTAGCCTTATAGGTCACTCCAAATCAGATTCTATTATTTTAAAACGGCCTCCCCTTCGAGGTATATATCATGCGGCCGGCTCTCATACTAGTATATTATAGTTTTATTGAGACGATGATAAAATTTCAAAATAAATACATATTACAATTTTAGAAATATTTAATTAATCCTTCCAAATGTAATGTGACATTTTCTTCAAACATTTGTTCGCGAACCATGTCCAGGTTTGGAACACAATGAAAAATGATTTCTATGTCATAATCAGTAAACTTTCCATGGCTTCAGATGTTATTAATTTAATATTAATTCAGTATTAAACAAATTTAATTATTCTGTAGAAGTTTATTCCGAAACTAATTTTGAGGAATTACTTATTACTTCTATACGAATCTTAAAAATTGAATATATTTACAATATTTACAAAATATTGGATTTTAATTTAATCCTTCAAGGTTCTAAGATCTAGCTGTAGGCACATTTTTATTACGGAATGATTTGCACGGAGGCAATGTATATTTTAAATGCTTAATTAATAGAATTGTTAGGTAAACAAAAGGAACGATTACATCATTAAATACTTATATTTAAATTAATAGTGAATGGTGACTTAAGAATGTGTGAGATGCACGGGGAATGAGAATTACTGCTCCATCCACACATCAATATGTATAATTTACTACATATTTACTTCCAAATTAAACCAAATTTTTATTTAATTAAAATGTTATTAACGTCTTGATTCTCAATGTTTAGTATAATAATCATTATAATCTAATATGTGGTTGGACACAAAAACAAAATACAATAATTTAAAGTAAGGAAATAACAGATGAACAGAGGGAAACTTTAGATGCTGGTTTATCTCGAGGTGCTGTATCCTATATCCTTACCTCTATCCTCAACTCTGGAAAAAAATCGCTACTATAAACACCGCCTAAAGCTTCTATAAAAAAACAAGTTCACAATAATGGGAAATTCCAATGATTTTTTTATTGAAACTTGGGTTAGTATGCACAGCATGGATAATTTTTAATTTTTATTTATGTCCAGTTGCTACGCGAAAAAAAAAATAATAATAAGTTTTTCATACTTCCCTGTATTTCTTATAATTTCGCCCCGTTAAATATCTGTTTATTTTTTATTTATGTATGTACCTATATCATAATCATTAATATTAGTAGTTTGCTTGTAAAATGAAGCTAAAGGAATTTTAAAGAGATAATTTAAATTGGACTATTAATCAGATTTACACACATTTTTTAAATGAATTATAGAGAGTTTTTCAAATATTAATAATTCATTTACAAAAAATTTGAATATCGCATCGTTCCAACGCTATCTTGAAAAAACAAGAAAATACGATTTTCAAAATATGGCTATAACTTCGTTATTTTCGGCGGTACCAAACAAATTTTTTGACTTAATACAGACAATTTTTGTGTACAATGCAGTAAAACAAATGAATATTTTTTTTCGCCAACGGATTGACCGGAAATGAACCAAACTTATTTTTTTCTTATGGCAGCCATATTGGACTTACACATATTGGGAATTAGTGTATTTTTCTGAGTAATTTGATATTTCATATATAATATTTTAAGAAAAATAGAAATAATTTTATTTTACTAAGCAAAAATGGCCTTGAATACATGTAGACTGTCAATACAAATGTGTTAAGATTTATTTTACTTTAATATTTTAAATAGTTACATATATGTTATCGACGATTTACATCTCTTAAAGTCCAATGTTAGTTTGTAAAATCAAATAATTTTATTTTTTTTTAAATATGACATATGGTATACCAAATTACTCAGAAAAAAATACTGATTCCGAATATGTGTAAATCCAATATGGCTGCCATAAGAAAAAAATTAGTTTGGTTCATTTCCGGTTAATCCGTTAGAGAAAAAAATATTCATTTGTTTTACTGCATTGTACACAAAAAATTGTCGGTACTATGTCAAAAACTTTTCTGGTACCACAGAAAATAAAGAAGTTATAGTCATATTTTAAAAATCGTATTTTCTTGTTTTTTCAAGATAACGTTGGAACGATGCGATATTCAAATTTTTTGTAAATTAATTATTAATATTCGAAAAAATCTCTACTACTTTGTCCATTGAACCGACTTTCTATCTCTAATAATAACAAAGATACCCATACAGTCCAACGTCAAATAGGACACCCTGTATACTTTCAATTCTGAAGCCTCCAGAGTCGCTATATGAAAAACCAAAAAACTTAAATAGAAAATGGGGTCGTTTGACATCAATCAAAATTGCATGGGAAGAAGCTAATTCTTAAAACAAAATTAAGTTGATTATATTCTCCTAATGCTGTTTTTGGGATTGTGTCCACACTAACCGAACGATGGCAAAGTTTTCTAGCCTAGCGTTTGCTGATTTACACCGCTAAGGCCGTCGAATGAACATTCACAAAAGCCCGCCCATACCGTGTTCATTCTAAATCCTTCGCTCGCCCATTTTCCTTTGATTTTGATACCTATTCTGTAGCTTTTTCGAGAATTGTGTTCTGTCTTTATCTTACAACTTTTTATTCACATTTCCCACTTTTTTCGCTAAGTATTTCGCCTTCTCTTTTTTCGCTCGCCTTTTATGAAGCGTACGCACGCTTTCGGTTGTTAACGTTCGTTCGCCCTTGTTCGCTTGGAGTGAACGCCGCACAATGGCGCGTACACACCAAGCGAACGAAGGCGAACGAACGTTAACAAGCGAAAGAGTTAGCTTGGTGTGTCGCTTCATCGAAGGCGAACGAGTACAAGCGAAGGCGTTCGCTGTGCTCCAACAGATTGTTGGTAGTTGGTACATCAAAGGAAAATGAGCGAGCGAAAGATTTAGAACAAACGCGGTGTGGACGGTCTTGCGAATACTCAGATTTCGGCTTTGGCGGTGTAATCGGCAAACGGGAAATTTCGCCATCGCTCGTTGTCGATTGCTTGGTGTGGATGTCGTAGGCTAATTGAAAAATCCGGCTTATTACAAAGGGCGCCGTCAATTTGCAATGCGCCCGGCTGATTGGAAAATGACCGAGCAGTTTCTAATGAGCCCGGTATTTTTTAGGCTTATTGCAATAAGCCCATACTTTTTTAGGGTAATTGGGAAAGTGGTTACTCAAACAGCCTAACTTCATCTAGGCAACATGACAGAAACGAAATTTCATTAAAATTTTGGGAACAAATGGGACATATTTCTTCTTCTAAATTAACAACATGATTTTCTTCTTCTTTTTCTTCAGCTGCTGCATTTCCATTTTCCTTGCTGCTTTCATTAAACCTCTCCAAATCTTCTTCGCTGTAAATTTGTTCTAATAATGTTTCTGGAATATTCGTTGAGCGTGATATAATAGGTCTGAGTGCGCAACCGAAGCACATTTTCTAATAAGCCTAAAGATGTATGGGCTTATTGCAATAAGCCTAAAAAATAAATACCAGGTTCATTAGAAAATGCTCGATTATTTTCCAATCAGCCGGGCGCATTGCAAAATAACGGCGCCCTTTGCAATAAGCCGAATTTTTCAATTAGCCTACGACATGGACACAACACCACAAGCGAACGAATGAGCGACATTGTCGGCGATTCCCTTCGCTAGCCTTCGTTCGCCAACGTCCACTTGGTATGTACGCAGCACAAGGCGATTGGATTGTTAATTTTCAAGCCAAGTGATCTCTCTCTTGCGGTTGGGTTCGGAACTAATGTGATGACGTCAATAGTAGGTTACTTACCATCATGTTGTCATGGTTGACAAGTAACTTTCAGTTGTCACCGCTTTGCATGGACCTACTTCTGACGTCATTTTTGGCGCGAGATATTAGTTTAAATCGCCAATAGTCGTTAAATTTAGGTGCTTTTTAAAATACATTCGATATCTTTTGATCAGAAATCAGAGGTTTGCTAAAATTTCATTTTTCATACACATTCTCTTTCTTTTAATGTTTACAAATTTTTTTTGTAAGTTAAACCAAATAATTATTCCGGATCAGTAAATGGTTCGCTTAGTCCCGGTTGCACAGTTAAGCTTAAGCTTCAAGAGACACTAAAAAATTAGCATTGCTTTAGTGGTACAATAAAAACTAATAAAAACTAATTGAAAAAAAAAATAAGTTCAGTTATAAACAAATCTTTGTATTTTTTATCTTTTTTCTAAATAGTTCCTATAAATTTTTTTTTAAATATAGTTATTACAAAAAAACACGAAGATTTATTTAAATCTCTATACATTCCAGTATTTCAATTTTGAAATTGAAAGTTTAAATGGTAGTTTTAAAGGCTAGAGGGATCTTGAAGTAAGTTTAGTTTTAAATTTTAAACCATGACAGTAAATATCAATTTCTTCATAAAAACGTTATCTATAAATGATTCTTATTTTTTATAGTTTTCACAATGGAGAATTATGGGAAAAAGAAGAAAAATAAGCTGGAAATATCGAAAAGCAGTTTAAAAACAGATAAATGCTCATTTTTAAGATCCAACTTGTTAACACTGCTTACATTGGCAGGTGTTATATTAGGAGTTGGTTTAGGTTTTGCTTTAAAATCTAATTCAAGTAAATGGACTGACAGAAACATCATGTATGTAAATTTCCTTGGAGATATATTTTTGCGAATGCTAAAATCTTTGATTTTACCATTGATTATATCTTCATTAGTTTCTGCGATAGCTAATCTTGATCTATCACTATCAGGTAAGAAGAACAAAAATATTCAATACTTCATTGCTGGATATACATTATTAATGTACATCAATGAAGTATGGATAGATTATATACGTGTTTCAGTAAGTATGCAAAAATAAGGGAAATATTTAATTACTGATCTCTTCGAAAATTCCTTTTAAAAATCCGTGCTTTTTAAAATCGACAAAAATCCAAAAATAAATTATGGACAATAAACAATAAAGATACAATATAGGAGTACTGATACAATCAAATAAGGCGAAATAAAGGTTAAATCTCGGAATGAAAGAAGGAAAGCTGAAAATTTGCATGGACCTTTGTTTTGACGTTCTAAAGACGGGCTAAGAAGTATAATAATTCATAATATGTCATGTCCGCTAGTCAAGATATCGAAGGTCAAAGGTCGCGAAAACCATTTTTGCAAATATCTCGCTTATTATAACTGACATGCCGTTAGAGTTTATTACCAAACTTGTACAGCATAAAATTCTCTACAAATTTGGTTTCGTGCATTTTTTGTGTGATTACCAGTTTTTCGAAATAGCGCAGAGAGTAGGAAATGGGAAGCGCGCAGCCGTGAGCCACTCGAAAATTGTTTCTCGACAATGAAAGACGTTCTATGTATTTCAGGCGTAATGGCTGATTTCTGTTTCATATGCGATCAACCGCTTTCGGAAGGCGATATAGAAAATGTTGTGCGCAGTTTACAAACTTTAAAAACTTCAAGTATTTCCAGAAATGACAGAAGATTTAAATACAGTGAGTTCTGTGAAAGCGTAGGTACAGAATACAGAATGTCGTAAAGTCAACATTAGTCAAAATTCTATTGCAGCGTCAAAGCGACCCAAAAGACGAAGATCACTAGACATCATCCTCACTTCGTAAAAATGAAACAAAATATTTTTGAGTTTAAATCGTTATGTATATGTTTTATGTCGAATCAGTTGATGAAGCAGCAGAGAAAAAAAAACTGTTAACATCGCTACAAAACAAGCAGGGATTATGCTGATATACTCATCATCGAAACAACCATTGCAACATCTCAAACATCTGATCAACAAAGGAACACCATCATCATTGGAGAAAATATTGATCCGTTGGTTATTTTATTTGGAAGAAAAAATGAAAATTATAAATTATAAAAATGTTCGAGAAACACCCCGATTTGTACCAAAAAGCTCAAAGTTTTTAACTTGAAAACTGCCCTCCATATACATTAGTAGAAGATTTTAGCCATGTACAATGCTCCAAAAACAGAACATACTATTAACAATTTTCGGTGAACGCAATTTATCAAATTAACACAAGACTTAACAGAGCGGTGCAATTATCTGTATTTTCCACCTACAAGTTCTGCAGCTGGCCAACACATCTATACAGATACAAATCTGGTTAGAGAAGAATTTACAACCTGAGGAATGGGGATGGGTCACAAACAAGAAAACTTTAATGCTTTATCAATATCAATTGGTTTTGATGCAGAAAGTGAAGTGGATCCTGGAGTTTTTAAGGTTTTGCAATCAAATGTGACAGAAAACGAGGATTAAGATTGTGATCCAGAAAATGAATTCGGGCGATCAGAAGAACAGGACGATGACGAAAAAGAGAAATTGTAAGATGTCTGTCTACTGGGATTTACAGGTTGATTAAGAATCAAAAAATTGGACTTCCCACTCTCCGCAATATATCTCGAAAACGGTTGCATAGAACAATGCATAGAACCAAATTTGATGCTCTACAAGTTTTGTAATAACTTCTAACGGCATGCGAGGCATATTAATAAGCGAGATATTTGCGAAAATATGATTTTCGTGCCCCCATTATGAATTATGACGTTTCTAAACAAAAAATTTATTCAAACTCGGGGCAGCGTTTATCATTACTGCCTAGGCTCTAAAAATTTGGGGGCCTGAATTCGAGAACACTTTTTAAAATTAATATTAAATAAGTGAGGAAATTATTGATATTAAAGATTTCAAAAATTTTCACATGCGGCGCATTTAAAGGCAGGATGGTTGTTAACAAAAAGCATAAATGTTTAAATTTGGGAGAAAAACGATAACAAAAATAAAATTTTTGATATAAAAATAAAATTGATAGGTAAATTTCTTAAAGGACCCTTAAAAAATCATACTTGCCTAGGGTCGAAAAAAGTCTGGACGCTTCTTTTATTATTAATCTTTTAAACTAAACAATTATAGGAGAGCAACAAAAATAACTTTTTAAAAATATCTTCCTTTTTACTATTATAATGATAAAATAAAAAAAAATGACTAATTTACTTTTTCTTCGTAGAAATGGTTAAAATCATGGTTTGAGTATTCGATTTTTCTTTTAACCACTTAATGTACACATTTATTTTGAATTTTTGGTAATAAAAATGATTTGGTGAGGTAATATAAAATCGCTCATGTCCCAGTCGAGCACGTACAAAATTGCCAGTAAGACGCGCTCATGTCTGACACTGACCACTGACACTTTCATTAAGTAGGTATTATAAAAAATATTAACTAGGTATATTTTTTATAATATTCATATAAGTGTAAAAATTGAAACAAAGACAGTCATAAGACTGTTTAGTATACCAAATAAAAAAAATTAAAAAACTTTGGGAGAATAATTTTTATGACAAAAAAACGCTAATATTATCAACCGGACTTCAAATTTTACCGCTCAGATTTACATACTATCCTTTTAAATATATTTGTTATAAAAGGGGAAGTTTCATTTTTTTGAGTTTTTTGCAGGTTTTAGATAAAGCACAAACTTTTTTTCTTCAAACATCATTAAAGAACAGCCTTATGTGGCGCTTGACAGGCTTTAACAAGTCATTCTTTGACTCTATGGTCATATTCGTGCATTTTCGAAGTAAATCGGTTACAATCTGGTATACTTTACATTGACAAGGATTAGAAAGGCGGAGTAGAAATCCATTTTAGGCAACCCAATATACACTGACATTGTATTGTATATTGTATGTAAATTAAATATCAAATTTTAAAATTATTTTTTATATTACTATTTTAAAAATTTCGACGTTTAAAGAAAAAATAGCAAGCATGTTTAAATCGGAGTAAAAGAACTTTTTGTGGCGAGCATGTATCCGCGGGACTCGCAGAGCTCGTCCCGCAAACCTACATGCTCGCCACAAAAAGTACTTCTTTTACTCCTAACAAAACAATATACTATTTTATAAATAAGTACTCCTATATCTGAAAGTACCAATTTTTTTTTCCACTTTTTGCTTATTTACTGAAACTAAGTTATTTCTTTGTTTTGAAGAAAAAACATTTTTTATAGTAATTTATAATAAACAATTGATTAATTTAGGTAAAATAGCTGCACGTGCTATTGGTTTCTACATGTGTACAACATTTGTGGCAGTCATTCTTGGAATCGTACTTGTAGTTACGATAAAACCAGGAGAAAATGGTTCTGAACATCAAATCAATCATGATAATACTCAAACTGCAATGAGAAATGTTACAACCGCTGACACTCTTTTAGATTTAGTCAGGTAATTATAAATTATTAATGAAATTATAACAGAATTAATTTTGTTTTATACATTTACTTGACATATATTTACGGATAATTAATGATAAACTTCCATAACTCTGAACAATATAGAAAGAATTATTTTGAGCTAAAAACATTCAACAACTTGACTTTTCATATTAACACTTAACAGAAACTCCCTTGATTTTGGCTAATGTCCAAAGAATAGAGAATCTGCATCAAGAAATTTTTATTTCTTGGCTCGGATTACCAAAGATATATCTTTGTTGTTAGTACCATGATATCTCACAAGGTAAAAGCAGTTCTGTATTTTTTTACTTGTTACTGTTTATAATATGATTTTTAAAAAAATTCAAAACGACAATAAAAAATTAACTTAAGTTTTTTTAAGTTTTGCTTCTGTCAAAGGAAAAACTTTAGGATACTTGATATATCTTAATAATAATTTACTAATGATATCGGTATCTTATTTACAGGAACATGTTTCCTCCAAATTTAATGGAAGCATGTCTTCGCCAACATCGTACTATTCTAACACCACCAAAATCGGGATATTCAGGTAAACTTTAAGAAATATTGATTAATGTATGTTAAAACCATTTTTTTAACTTTAGATAATATTAACAACTGGTCTGTGGGATTAGAAACAGTGGAAGGTATGAATATATTAGGGTTAGTAGTATTTGCTGCCGTCCTTGGAATTACTTTAGCCAAAATTGGAGATGAAGGAAAGCCTCTTGCAAAGTTTTTTACTTCCTTAATGGCAGCAATGATGACCATCACCACTTGGGTTATTTGGTTATCACCGGTAAATAAAATAACTAAAGAGCTTGGCTAAAAATAATTTTCTTTAATTTTTAGGTTGGTATATTTTTTTTAGTTGCATCAAAAATTTTGGAAATGGATAATTTTGGAGATACAATGAGTCAACTAGGGCTTTATTTTACTACTGTTTTATTAGGGTTACTTTTGCAAGGGTTTGTAATTTTGCCACTAATTTATTTTATTGCAACCCGAAAGAATCCTTTTAAATATGTTGCCAACATGAGTCAAGCACTGGCAACCGCTTTTGGAACAGCATCTAGGTAATAAAAATTTAACTTTTATAAAAAAATAAACACGGCATAAACTTCCCTTCACTTTCTTGATGCACTAATAAATACCTTCAAAGAAAGCCAAGGAGTAGGTTTTATTTGAAAACGTTTTGAAAGTGTTATTTTATATTATGTACTGTCAAGTGAATGAAAATAATTGGGATTTTTAAGTATTTTACATTAGGTGTATTTTCAAAATTAAAACTATTTTTGGGATTCCAGAGTTTAAATCTGGTTTAAAGTTAACTATTTCTATTTAAATTCTTGGTAAAGAAATAAATATTCTCCCATTTTATACCTGTTGGACACAGTGACCAAATTAATAGTAATGATGTGCATTCAAATATGTTTAAAAGTAAATTCAAAAGTTATTAAATATTATAAGTATTTGTTTAAGTTTGTACTAATAGGTTTGTTTATTTTTAGCTCAGCAACACTACCTATAACCATGAAATGCCTGGAGGAAAATAATGATGTTGATATGAGAATATCTAGATTTGCTCTTCCTATTGGAGCAACTATTAATATGGATGGTACCGCTCTATATGAAGCAGTTGCAGCCATATTTATTGCACAAGTTCGAAAAGTATCTTTGGGAATAGGAAGTATTATTGCCATAAGTATAACAGCAACCGCTGCTAGTATAGGGGCAGCAGGTATTCCCCAAGCAGGTTTAGTTACTATGGTTATGGTATTAGACACAGTAGGATTGCCGGCTGAAGATGTTACACTAATTTTAGCAGTTGATTGGCTTTTGTAAGAAATAATTGGTAACTACATAGTAAATATAACAAAAATATATTTTAGGGATAGATTTAGAACAGCTATCAATGTCATGGGAGATGCCTTTGGAGCTGGAATTGTTAACCACCTCAGTCAAGATGAACTAAAAGAATTAAACAATGGAAATAAAGACGATGATAATGTTATTGTTGTAGAGACTAATAATATTTAAGTAATTTAAGAGTAATTTTTCTTTATATTTAAGGCTCATTACAAAAGAAATTTTATTGATGGTAAAATTTGTTTATTTGTATTGTTTATTTTTTGTTAATTAAATTATTATGATATAATTTTAATTAATTTAACAAAAAAATCCACTCTAATAAAATGTAGGAGTATTAAAGTTGTTAATGAAAATAGGGTACAGGGAGGTTATTTTCGAATCACACGACAGATGTAGCCTGCTACTTTCATCATTCTGTCCTTGTGATGTGACATGCGACATTGTGTCGAGTGGTTCAAAAATGAGGCTTCAGCTAAAATAAGTTTTCTTTGAAATGGAGGAGTAACAAGATATTTTAGATGACTTAACTGATCAAAACTTTCACAGGACACACATGACATATTTCTACTGTTACTTATATGGTTTAAAATAGATTGATGGTTTCTATGATCCCTTTGCACAGAATCAACCTATAAAAGAGGCATATTTTGGCATAAACATTGTTCTCTAATTCCAGTGTTTGTAAACAAGATGCTTTTGCTAAAATATACCTCTTAAAAAACCTTCCTAAATTCTAACCACTAATATCTCCTTCATTTTAAAGAAGATAGAATCAACATGGTATTTATTAGGAATAAGACATTATAGGAAGATTACATAGTAAATCGGAACATTAAATAAAAATTGAATAAGTAACTTTTAAGTAAATTGAAAAAACCTTCATACCTGTAAATGCCCCTTTAGCTTCTTTATAACAATTCTGTGCAGCAACTTCGATGGTTTTCGGTAAGTTTTGTCTAACATGATCCAGGTATACTGCTGGAACTCCTACAACTACTTCAGTTTCAGGACTTAAAGGACCAGCCTTCAAAAACTGAATAATTTCTCCAATTTGTTTTTTATCACCATTCATCTTCCAATTACCACCAACAATAAATTTTCGTGACATGTTTGCAATTGAAGAGGACCGAAATAAACCTGGAATAATTTGAGTTTTGTTAATTTTGGTAGTCATGATTTTTGAACAAGAAATTTTATACTAAAAAAAGACCCTTAAGATGGGGTAATTCAAATTTAGAAAGAGAAGATACGTTATTGATACGAACACTACAATTTTATTTATTTAGCGAGTTAAGACATCTTATGTAAAAAACTGAGATATATAAGTTACAGAGTTGAGTAAAATACTTTTTTGCACGACCACTCCTAAAGTTGTCTAGAACTGTCATTATGCTATGTTGGTAATATATGCATGATATAATCATCATGACTGTTCATGTTGGTTATATGCCATGCGTAAATAACCAACACGAAAAATGCTGCTTTCGTTCATTCATTAATTTTTAGCTACACGCTGCTGCTCTTAAATTATCTTAACCTGGCAATACTGTTACACTCTTCATTTCCATCAATATCCTGCTTCAAGTAAACAATAAACAAACAGTAAATATTGTTAATTATTTAAGAAACTGTTTTCTGCAGAATAATTTTATTTTGTTTAAAGTTACTATCATGCAAAAAATGTTGTATGTATCTCGTGTAAAATGAAGTTCTATGTCATCCGGCTGGGTTTTATCTCGAATGAGAAAAAATAGATTTAGGCGAGGTAAGGAGTGGTTATTTTAATTTTAAAAAAATTGAAAAAAATATTAAATTTTTATTTACAAAATCAAGTTGGCATTAAATAAACATCTGTTTATTTTTAAATAAAATAAAAAAAATATTCTTTTGTTATTTTATGCCAACTTGATTTTGTAAATAAAAATTTAATAGTTTTTTCAATTTTTTTTAAATTAAAGTAAAAGAACAATGTGTGTTACATCATTTTTATTCTCTATCCAATGGTATAAAAATCAAATATCGCGCCCATAAGAAAATCAAAAGTTGGTATAAAATAAATGAAATCTAGTTAACCTAAAATTTTTTTCTTAAGGCCAATCGATTGTGAATTCTAATCATTTGCTCGCCCTTTGGTGGAGAACAAGTGAACCTAACTGTGAGGTACTTGACGCCATTATTTCGCTTGTTTACATTAGTGCCAAGTGTATTTTCTGAGTTTTAATCCAAATTAATCTAATTGTTTTTGTAAAAACTTATTATTAGATTGTGAAGTGTATATAACTGGCAAGATTTGAAACATAAACACCCTTGTTTTTGGCTGACACTACCTCACTTCCGCCATGTTTATTTACATATAGAGCGCCCTCTATTGGTAGCTGGAATTCCCAATTGAGAAAGTCAAATGATGTAAAACTGCCAAATTGCAATCGAAAAAGTTTACAAAAATATGGAAGGAAAACGAAAATACGAAATTTCAGATTTTTCATGATATTTCAGGACTAGAGCAAGATATCTCGGATTTCTAAATAGATTCTAAAGGAGTTTGGAAAGGGGCAACTTTTTTCTAATTTAAGCAACTTTGTAACTCTTTAGGTTCACAATATCCCAATGGTGTGCACCGTAAGAGTGACCACCCTGTATATGAAATGAAATAAAAACATGTGATATTGAAAACGACGATTTCTGATTTACTTATGTCAATGCAAGTGATACATGATACATACATTTGTTTTGAATTCTAAAGTAGGTTCTCTGAAATTAAATTAAATGCGACCAACAAAAAAAATATTGTAACCAGCTTGTTGGTTAATTAGACGTTTAATACACTATAATTAAAGCACTCGCTCGCTCGTGCTTTAATAACTTTTGTTTATTAAACGCCTTCTTTAACCAACATGTTGGTTAAACTACTATTTCCAGGGTCGGTACATTTTTGGAGGGTCACTAACTATTTTTGATCATATATTTTTTTGTCTTTATGTTTTTAATAATTCTAAAACTGCTAGAATTGATCAATATTCTACACGAAAGGTACTCTTAAAGAGCAGTAAGTGTCTTCTTTTTAAGGAAACATTAGCGGACATTACTTTATATTTCAAAAATGCAGTTTTACTCTCTCTATCACCCCAAAAAAATTGCAACAGTTATTCTGGGATACCCTGTACAAAAATAAGACCCCAACTTAACCCATTAATGCCCAGAAAGAAAATAGTAATTTTTTAAATACCTTTTGTTTGTTGTTAGGTAAGAATTATGGGATCTTTTGGGTGGCTAACGACCCGATGGGCATTAATGGGTTATGAGTGTTCGAAAATGTAAACATTTATAGATCAATTTCACCCAAGAACTGTAAGTCCTTTACTAAGCGAAATGAGACATATGTTTATAGGAAGCTTTTTTTTTAAATTAGTTGTAGAATCACCTCCTGAAATATTGCCGCTTAATTTCTGGACACCCTGTATGAGTAATATTATGGTTCATCAGGGTAATTGAAAATGTTTTTTGCAAATTTTACATCGATATGTTCATTGCTTAATTTAGCCACTTTTTTCTTTCACCTAGTAAAGTGCATCTTGAAGAGTTTTTTGAATACGATTTGTTCCTCTTATAAGGTAATTAATGAAAAATACTGACTAATTTTGTACTTTTCCATAGCTTATGGGTTGTTCGGAACATTGTGCTACTTTTTAAAAAACTGTTTTATTATTAATCGTTAGAGACCTGGAAAAAATATAATGATGTCTCTTGATTCAACATTTTAGAAATAAGATTAAAATCGAGTCAAAAGTTATCGTGATGTTTTTATCAACACCTCTCACATTTACCACCAACTCATCACATCTCACATCGGTTTTCATCTTTTCTTTATTTTATTATTGCACCACATTTTTATTTTTATAAAAAATAGGATAAACATCTGTAAGGTTTGCTATATGGGTTGTAATGTACAGTTTCCTTAGTTACATTTTGTAAGGGCTTACGGATTTGCACAGAATCAATACTTAAAAATAAAAGCCAATCTTTTTAAAATATTTTTAAGCGTTGTTTTTAATGATCCTGATTTATTCAGTACAAGTTTTCTGTTTAATAAGGAAATTAAGAGCTGTATGACAGAAGGTTTTATATCGATTAAAGGGGAAGGAGTAAATTTTAAAGTCCTATTTGTGGAAATTTTTATGAAAGTTGCAATTGATTATATCCACATTACGAACATATGTTCGCTTTAGTCTACATTCGGCATAACTATCCCAAAATCAGATTTTTAAAAAATCCTCGATTATAAATATTACATAATGAACTAAAAACTTTTCCAGAACTCTACAAAACAGGTTCAAATAATCAAAAAGTAATTATTTTAATTTTATATTTTTTTGTAAATTTAAATAAATAGGTAATTAAAATATTTTAGCAACAAAAGTACTTTACAATATGCAAATGATTAATTTATAATTCATTACTTACTTTTAAAGTTGCAAGTTTTTAAATGCACAGGTTATGTGTATGACTTTGAGTTTGACCTTTCATCCTTTCCTTTTAAAGGTTAAAAGTACCGCCCATTTTTAAATAAAAAGCGGGAAATCATATTTTTTATTACTTACGGTAAGTTTGAGCCAATTGATTACACGCCAATAAAGTGTTATGAGAAAATAGCTTTAAAATATGGATACAGTTTGATGGAGATAAATACATGTTTTTTAAATGCTTAAATAAAAAATCATTTACCAACTGCCAAATACTTATAACTTAATCAGTTATTTTAAGGCCTATTTATGCAGAGAGATTTAAGAATTAAGATTTAGGACTTGTGATTTAAGAGATAAAGTAGTTGGTTCAAATGAGACCGTTTATGCACCAGATTTAAGAACTATGAACTAAGATTTAAGTTTTAATACAGGGTGAGCTAAGGTGATTGTGGTCTGATATGTAGGCAACCAAATATGCAGGTTGG
This sequence comes from Stenus bimaculatus, assembly GCA_963971135.1. Lineage (NCBI taxonomy): Eukaryota > Metazoa > Arthropoda > Insecta > Coleoptera > Staphylinidae > Stenus > Stenus bimaculatus. The sequence continues at coordinate 62,044,008 of OZ020180.1, read as the reverse complement.
TACAACTATTTAAAAAAATATTTTTTTTGAAAATTTTTGAAGTGGTATAACTTTCTAAGGAACCATTTACAAGTCAAAAATGCTTAGTTTCACTTCCTAGTTTTAGATATCTTTACATCTTTCTTTTCTACAAGAACGATATTCAATAAAACCCGAAATATATTTTCTTTATGTCCGCACTGTATAAACATCTATGGAAGAAGGAAAACTTTAGGCAACTTTATGTGACGTTCAAACAGTGTGCACGTGTACACAGCATTCGTTCCAATAATAAAAATGTTGCAGTTACGCAATATCGGATTATCACAAGTCACAAGTGCTTTTTGGTAGACCTGTTGAGTGTAATATGTAATTATTTTTTGATTTATTTTTAAAGTTAAATATTTTAGACACTTGTCAATTTAGTTTTTATTAATTGGAAACCAAAAACCAATAACCTTTTTGTCGAATCTTTTTCGATAATTTGTATGTACATCATAGCTCATCAGTAAACAAATTTTAATATTGGTCAAATATGTAAATAATTGTGTGGCTCAATATTATATGAGAGGGAGTCTTGCCCCCCCCCAAAGAAATGTATTTTATTAAGAAATTTTTAATAAAAATAAGAAAATTCTTACTTTCATAATTTAAAAATCTTAAGGTCTATTTATGCTGGCACATTTAAGAAATAAGATTTAATAAATAACCTCAAAAGAGTAAGAAGTTAAGTGCTTGCTTTAAATTGGTCCATTTAGCATTAACTGCGCGTTTTCGTAGGCATAAAAGGCGGAGTTATATACATGTGTTTCGGTAAACATTACACATAACCTGTCGCTTTCAGTCGTTTTATCTGCAAATTAAAATTTAATAATGATTGATGGTTTCGAATTTTCGGACGGCGAATTAGTTGAATTAGTTCAACAATACAAACGTCAACCGTCTGCGCATGACACATTCCAGCCAATAAGAAGTCTTACTTGTTAAATCTTAATTTTCTGCATAAATCCTAGACTATTCTTACATGTTAAGTGTTAAATGTACTAGCATAAATAGACTTTTAATCTTTAAATTTTGAAACTATATTTTTGAGAAAATGCTCGTCCACAAAAATTTTGTCGGACCCCCGTACTTATAAAGTCAACTCCAAGAAGGTTCGCCCCCCCCCCCCCCTCCAATAAATACGTGGTGCGCCACTGATGCCCTTTACGGTATTGCACATTCGGCATGTCCTGATCAATTATCCTTAGATTTTAAAAAAGGACTCCAGTCATTTTCGTAGATAATGGACCTAACGGCCATTATACAGAGGGGTGCACAAAAAACGGCCAACGATGTAGCTTCGTTGTTTCTTATCCGATTTTAATAAGTGATATGTCAAATTTAATGGTTTGAAGAATACTACTAAAAGATAATAAAAGATTAATTTAATTTTTGAAAACATCAGAGGAGGAGGAGGCTATACTTTTCTTTTTCAAATGGTAACATATTTTTTTCGATTGAAAAAAATCATTAACATAAATAATCTAAACCAATTACCTGTATATCAATATTTTTTTTTCTTATTTTTTTTTTAATTTAATTCAATTGTTTTTTTTGTTTTTGAGTTTTTTATTTTATAAAATTTTGTTTTTTAATTTATTATTAATAAACCAAAAAAAAACAATTGAATTAAATTAAAAAAAATTAATAATAAAAAAATTTACAAAAATTAATTTAAAATAAAATTATTGGTATAATTGGTTTAGATTATTTTTGTTTATGAGTTTTCTCAATCGAAAAAAATATGTTGCCATTTGAAAAACAAAAGTTGCCTCCTCCTCCTCTGATGTTTTCAAAAATAAAATTAATCTATTATTATCTAATAATAGTATTCTTTAAACCATTTAATTTGACATATCACTTATTAAAATCGGATAAGAAATAACGAAGCTACATCGTTGGCACCCCTCGGTATATGGGTGGGACCTGAATACACAGTGTGTTCAATTCACACCCCTACATTATTTTTTATCATCGATTCCCTATGATTCATGAAGAATGCTAATGATTATAAGTAGTTCCTGCTTACAGCAGTCTTATTCTTGAACCAGTCGACACGATGTTGGCGACGACTTTTTCCAAGAATAAGTCCCCAGGTGTCCAAATAAGATAAAAAAATTCTGTACTGGTTTTACTGTAAAATTCATAATACTCGTACTTACTTTTAGTTCATCTTATTTTATAAAAGTTTCCTAGAAATCAAAATCTCATTGATTTTGGGGACTGAACACTTGTAAAATAAAATGTAAAAAACCATAGTGCTGCTATTACTCAATGGCCATGTTTTTAGAAAATGTTGGATTTATGCCTTGATAAAATAGTATACAGGGTGTCCAGTAATACGTGGACAGATATACTAGAAATGAGTACAGAGTTTATCAAATTAAGATGACAAGTTCCTCTCACACTTTGCCCAAATAATAAAAATTTGAACTTTCATAAGTTCGAACATTCATAAGTACGAACTGGATTTCTTTCTGTTTTTTTTTATAACGATATATTAATCGGCAGATTGACCTTATCGTCTAGCAACGGTAACGAAACAGGTCGATTAGTAGGTACGATATGCCGATTATTTATCGAAGTCTGCCTTTTGCAATTTTGACTTTTAAAGATTTTGAAGATTGAAATCTTCTTAACTATTATGATTTTATTATTTCAATTTCTTTTCTACCTAGATTTAATAAAATTTATCATTTTGTTGTTATTTTTAGTCAAAAAAGTTTTGATGTGAAAACTATTTAAAAAAATATGGCGACCAAAATTATGTTAAAATTAATTAAAGTAAATAACCCTTCCATTTCATGTGTGAATTCACGTTTTTCCACAAATGTAAATAATTATGAAAAGTGAGTAAAAACATCAGGAGTAATTAAATTCTTCAAACATAAATTGCATCAAAGATTTCAGGTGTTACGATATTGCTATTGTTGGTGGAGGTATTGTAGGTGTAGCAACTGCAAGAGAAGTTTTACAAAGACATCCGAAATTAAAAATGACAATTGTTGAAAAAGAATCTAAATTAGCAGCACATCAAAGTGGTCATAATAGTGGAGTGGTTCATGCAGGTAAAAAATGTTTTCATTTCAGATTACTCGGAAATTAAAAAGGCATTCTAAATTCTAAAAAGTTTAAACTTCTAATGAATATATAAATATTTAGACCAAAGTATAGTGGATAATAATAATATCCTCCTATTATAAAATATAAAACACCAAAAAATAAAATAAACACAAAAACACATTCAACTACCACAAATCTTGTGGTGGTAGGTGTAATAAGTTAAACATTATTCAAAGTCTAGGTAACGAAACTTAAACATATCACAATCGTATCAGCTCATAATTACTATGTATGTATAATTTTTAAAACACAAATTAACTAAACAGTTTATTTTAAGGCATTTATTATAAACCTGGATCCCTCAAAGCAAAACTATGCGTCGAAGGCTTGGATTTGTCATACAAATATTTTGATGAAAAGAAAATTCCTTATAAAAAAGTTGGAAAATTGATAGTAGCCACAAATCGTCTAGAATTGGAAAGGCTGTATGATTTATATGATAGAGGAATTCAAAACAAAGTTCCTGATTTGAAGTTAGTTAAAGGCAAAGAAATACAAGAAATCGAACCGTTTTGTAGAGGTTTAGAGGCTATTTGGTCTCCCCATACTGGAATTGTTGATTGGGGATTAGTTACTGAAATTTATGGAAAAGATTTTAAAACAGCAGGAGGTGATATATTTTTAAATTATGAGGTAAGTGTAAAAATACGTTCTTTTCATGAAAAAAAAACGATATTCCTTAGAAATTCTGTTATACAATTATAGCATTTAATCAATTTAAAAAATAATTACAAAAGTAATAAAACACTTTCCAATTTCATTCTTTTTTTAGGTAAATAAATTTTCAGAATCAGAAGATCCAAACTATCCAGTTAGTATAATATCAAGCTCCTATAAAAGAATTAAAGCTAAATATGTTTTGACATGTGGAGGACTTTATTCAGACAAATTAGCAATATTATCAGGTTGCTCTAAATCCCCTCAAATTATTCCATTTAGAGGAGAATACCTTTTATTAAATCCTGACAAATGTCACATGATTAAAGGAAATATTTACCCAGTTCCAGATCCACGATTTCCATTCTTAGGTGTACACTTTACTCCTAGGATCGATGGTAGTGTATGGTTGGGACCAAATGCAATTTTAGCTTTTAAAAAAGAAGGATATCAGTAAATTTTATTATTAATTTAAGTTTTAATATCTAAATATTTATTTTCTAGATGGTTCGACATTAATTTTATTGAATTAGCAGAAGCTTTGAAGTACAAAGGTTTTCGAAAATTAGCCTGCAAATATACAGGTGCTGGTATTAATGAAGTATTAAAATCAGCGTTTACTAATTTGCAAGTTAAGGAATTACAAAAGTTTGTTCCTGAAATTGGATCAAATGATGTTATACCGAGGTCCTGCAGGTGTACGAGCACAAGCTCTTGATGATGAAGGAAACTTGGTTGATGACTTCTATTTTGATATGGGTGTTGGGAAAATAGGAAAAAGGGTTTTACATTGTCGTAATGCTCCATCACCAGGTGCAACAAGCTCCTTGGCGATTGCCAAGATGATGGGTGACAAATTGCAGAAAGAATTTGCTTTAGGTTAAAAATGGGAAATTTATACTAACAAATTATTATAAAATTTTTAATATATTTACAGTATCTTTCTGTGGTTTTATGTTCTAGGATAAGAAAATCATACTGAAATTAAATCAAGTTAAACAATATTTATTTCCTTATTTTATTTTAAGATTGGTAACAATGAACAAGTATTTCTGATTTTATTTAAGTTAATTGTTTGACAAAAATAAATAAAGTGCATTTTAAAATTTTAATAAAATTTATACAAGTATTATAAAATTTTATAAGGTCTACTTTCGAGCAGGTTAAAAGATAAGAGGCATTTTTTTAGGCACAATATTACAAATGTGCTAAATTCTTTGACAAAAATATAAAGAATCTGGCTTAAAGCGAGTCATATCTAACATTTGTGCTTTTAAAATAATTCATCTTTCATTTAAAGTCATCAGAGACATTTAATAAATAATATACAGAAAGTTGGTCCAAAAAGTCTCTTAATTTTATTTTGTGAAAAACAAATCCTAAGAGATGTCCTATGTTGTGAAATTAAGTGAATAAAATTTTACCGACGATAAAAGGTAAATTCTTGACAAAGTCTTCTCAGCACTTTAGCATTTGCATTATTTGTGTTTTGCGCAACACATTGAGTAGCGATAATTACTGTGACCTATGTTTAATGTTTACTAACAAGTGATAAAAAAACTTCGTAAGGCGAAGTCTTCAAAACAGCCTTCTAAGAACTTCCACCAATTATGTAGGTATAGCCTTAAAGTAACTAATTTAAACGGTATTTGGGCTTGAAACCATCACATATGAAGTCGATGGGCAGAAACTTTTTGAACAGAACTTGTACATTAAGAGGATAGCCGATGTAAGAGAGAATTCCCTTATTTTTTCGTATATTTTTGTTTTATTTTTATTTAGGGTGACTTTTAAAAGTGCTATAAAACTTCTAAATTTCCCACTCCTATAACGATATTATAATGCATTATTTATGTTTTAAATTTAATACAAAACACACCTTTGGGTATCCTTTTCTAAATAAACTTTGAAAAAATCGAAAATAGGCTTAGTTTTTCTGAGGTCTGTTTTTAAAGAAAATAGTAAAACACGTGCAATTTTTACTTCAAAAATACAAAAATTGCAAAAAATTATAGCCTGAAGATTCTACACTGTAAGCCAAAACGAAAATTAAAAAAAACTTTTGAAGAAAACTTTTTATGATCAAAAACACAAGACTCTACCGAATACACCGGCTATCCTCTTAAGTAAAAAAAGGAAAAATAAAAATTCTTATGCAAAGGTAATGGGTGTTTTGGTTTTACTGAAATATAGTATCAACTTCTATTATTCACATGAAGTTGTTATTTTAAGTAAATAATAAAAAACTCCTTTGCACATTCAATTCTTAATTTTAATTTAAAAAATTTCATTTGCACCTGGTATATAATTAACAACTATATTTTGTAAATGGACATATCACATATTTTCTTTATAAAAATACATTTATAAGTTAATTTTTTGAAGGTCGTTTTCCAAACAAATCATTGCTTGCTGGTTGAGAGTGCATTTCCTTCTTACGCAAATGTGATTTTGTGATTATTTAAACCTACTTATAAACTTCTTATATTTAATGTTTTCGTATTTTTTTAATTTGAAACCTTTAAAATATAATTGTTTTTTTTTACAAACTTTACAGGAGCAAATCATATTCTGTCTCATTTTCTCCTATAGACTTAAAAAGAGAAGAAAGTGATTTCCTCAATCAAATCAATCAAATTTTGTTAAAAAAACACAGTTAGTGGTATACAGGGTGTATCAGACCACTCGTGCTACCCATTGATCTCGAGAAAGCGTTATCGTACATGACTGAAATAAAAAAATTAATTACAAAAGTGAACCTAAACAATCCATTGGTGAACTTACATTTATTTTGGAACAACCCGGAACTATCCACAACCGGAGATCATTTTGATTTTTTAAATAGCAGCATAGGTCGAGTTTGGTATGGTTTGATAGGTCTTTTAAAAACAAAAAACTTTTATTAAAATATTTTTTTTAATATTATCCATAGTTTTGAATTTATTCGAAAGACAAAAAAAAATTTAAAAAAAGTAAATAAAAATTATTGCATATTTTGAAGAATTTTGTTGAAATATGGACAAATATGATATTTAAAGTTGGTATAGTTACAGAAATAAATAAGTTCACCAATGAATTGTTTAGGTTCACTTTGGTAATTAATTTTTTTTACTTCAGTCATCTACGATAATGTGTTCTCGAGATAAATGGGTGGCACGGGTGGTCTGATACACTCTGTATATTGGGAATTTTAAAATGCCGCTCGCCCTCTAGTGGCAAAAACATGAACTTTTATATTCAGAACATACTTCTTTGATTTAACGCTTTGGTACATGTTTTTTTAGCTTTCCTGAGGCCTGATTTTGTTTTGTTGGCGAGTTTTATGAACTCGCCAAATCGTCATCATTTTCCGCCAATTCGTCATTATTTACATTGTTCTCTTCGCCTAAATGATGACGTTTTGGCGAGTTTTAGAATCCGCCGTAGAAACAAAATCCCACCTCTGAAGCTTTAAATAATAAATCTATTTGTGTTTTGTTGAATATGTAGTTGTAAGGTACAAGAAGGTATTTTAACCACAATTTTTGACATTGACAAGTACTGAATATCCTCCATTTATAGCGGCTTCTATACGTAGTTAAAATTCCAAATGGTTACAATTTGTAAAAAAATAAAAAGCGTTTAAGTAGATAAATTTTTAGAAATTTAAAGTCTTCAAGCATCTTCATTACAAAAATATAAACTTTGGTTGAATCTATTAAAAGCACTGCTTATTCAAGTATAGGGAAAACTACCCTTTTGCGCAAGCAATAATTATTGGAAATGGACCTTTACACATTATGAAACACTTATCACATCCCATGTAACTTTCACTAAGATTTTTTAATTTGGTCCGATATATTACAAGGACTATTTGGCATGTTTATTTCATCAATAATTAAGATCGCCTTGAAAATTATCTACGACAAAAAGCCGAGATGTACAAAAGGCGAAAAGAAAATAACCGAATGATAAAAGTCCGACTAGGAGGAGAAAAAAGTCGAATAAAGGTCCGACTTGGACAAAAGCCTGAATGATAAGAGGCCAACTGGGACAGAAGGCCGATAAAATAAAACGAATAATAAAAGATGATGTGCAGCAAATTTTTAAAATCTTGTTTAACTTCAAAAATTTGTATTTTTTTTTATCGAATAAAATTTGTTAGTATATGATGACTTGGTACCTAATAAAGGTTAACGATATAATTTTTTGCCAAAAGAGCCATAATTTTCCAAGAAATGGACACTTCATTAAGAAATTTAGATGTCATTAATCATTAAATTAAATATTATTATGTCGATTCTGTTTCTTCTTTGAAAAAAAACACCTTTAGATTTGAAACATTTTATACGGAATAACTAAGCATTTTCAAATATTTTCTTCTGTAGATGCGAAATTATAACCTCAACGACACAAACGAAAACAAATAACTATCCGCCCCCACTGCAGCAAAAGACAAAATAAAATCTGGGCATAAACATCTATCAGACTTTTTTCGTCATTGGGAATTTAATCGTTTTTGCTGCGTCGGCCTTTTGTTCATTTTGGCCTTTTGTCCATGTATCCATGTTGGCCTTTAAGGATTTGTTCTTTTGTGGTAAACTGAAGATAATTTTTATTGCCGCACATGTATTTTACTAAATTCAAAAATTTTTAAAAATATCGGCAATATCTTATCACAAAAATAAAAAAAATGTCGTAAAGTCTACAGCTGTACACGCCAGCGTCTCGAGGACGCTAGTCAGAAGTAAAACTTTGTATATGCCACTTTTATTTTGTTCGTTTGGAATTCACAGGGCTTCTAATTTTATAAATTAGGTAATGTCTATCTAATGAAAGTTGCCTCTAATATATCACATCCTGTTAAAGCAAGGGTCTTTAAACTACGGCTCCGTGCCCAAGTCTGGCTTAGCATGATGTAATTAATTTTTAAATAATACAAAATTTACATAAATTGATACTAACCTGATAATTAGTAACTTTTGATTAAATTGGCTTTCCTCTGTAAACGGACCTTTATATGTACTTAGTGCTTAGTATTTAAAATATTACTTTTGATCGAATTAATACAAATATTTGTTTATAGATAGAAAGTTATTTGGGATTGCTTTTGAAGAAACAGTCATACAAATAACAATTAAGTGTTTATAGTTTCATCAAATTGGCGGATGTTTTGAATTAATTACTTCTTCTTTGGACTTTTGAATTTCTACTTTTATCTGAAAAACAAATAATTATTATTATTACTGGATAAATTTTAAAAGATTGTATTTGGTTAGGAGCAGCAGCTACATGTACAGCTGGTCCCAGCCGAAGTATGACACAAAAGAATCTCAAGTAAGTAAGAAGAGAAACGGGTCAGCATATGCACTGTAGCCGGAGCTAGCAAGTAATTGAGTCTTTTGTGTCCTACTTGCTTCCGCGAGGAACTTTTACTTGTATGATAACACACAGTAAGTTTATTGGCGGCCAGTACTTTCTGCCAGTAAATTTGCCAAGTGTAAATGAGGGTATACCTCTGACATCCCACAAGATTTGAATTAAATTTATACTTGGAACTCTTACATAAAAATGAAAGAGGTTATATAAGATAAATAATCAAAACAAGTAACTTTTATCCAAAAATTAGCCATTTATTCACTTGGTCAAGGTGGTGAAAACGAAATTATGCTTCGAGTTAATTTAGAGTTTTTGGGGCGGTCCAGGAAAAAAAAGCTTTTTATGGAAGAGTTTCTGGACATCTTCTTTATTGTTTACATTCACTTTTACATTAAGAGGATAGTCGGCAAATGTGAGCTGTTGATTTTGAAATTTGCTTGATATTTGCGGTTTTGCTCATAATTTTTGTTCCATTAAAGCTTTTTTAAAATATGTTTTTTTGGTACACAGAAGAGTCCTGTGGCTACCAATTTCTTCTTGTTTTGTTTTAGTAGTAGGTAAGTAGGTCAAACTCTTTACAAAATACGTTCCCTTATCCCCGTTCTCCATACAGATTAAAAACTAATTAAAATAATATTTTTTTGCAACGCCAGCAATAAGTTAAGGTATAAACGAAGAGTTTCCCATTTCGTTTTTTGATTTAAGTACATTTTTAAACTTTTACAGCATCCCAAAATCTAAGTAAAATTTAAAAAATTTTTTGGATGCTGTAAAAAGTTTTAAAATATACTTAAAACAAAAAACAAAACAGGAAACTCTTCGTTTATACCTTAACTTATTGCTAGCGTTGGAAAGAAATATTATTTCAATTTGTTTTTAATCTGTGTGGAGAATGCCGCTAAGCGAACATATTTTGTAAAGAGCCCGTTTTACTGCTGCTGTATGAGTATTTGGTTTGACTTAGTGAAACAATATAAGAAGAAATTGTTAACTACAGAACTCTTCTGTGTACCAAAAAAAGAAATTATAAAAAAACTTCAATGGAAAAAAAATTATGAGCAAAACCGCAAATATCAAGCGAATTTCAAAATCAAGCGCTCACATTTGCCGACTATCGCTTCAATATATTTTTCCTTAAGTGGGTAGCCGGCAAATTTAAGCGGTTGATTTTAAAATTCCGTTGATGCTTACGCTTTTGATCTTTTGCAGATGCTTTTTTAATTTTCTTTTTTTTGATGTGCTTAAAGATCTTGTGGTTATTATTTTTTAAATTTTTTGTCTTTGTTGAGTAAACCAAACAGTTTTAATAAAGCAATAAAGAGAACATTTTGTAAAAATTGCAGGCTTTTGGCCGTTTTAAAATATTTGATAAAACAAAAAGTGATATGTAACATATTTTTTTATGGTACTTTGTAGAAAATGATTAAGATAACAACTTAAGAAGGCTTTATGTATTTTTGTTGTATTCTTATAACATAATTTTTCTTAATCTTTGCTGCTTTTTAAGAAACCTCAAATTTTCATTTTAAGCCATTTCTTCAAAGTGGTACAAAAAAATATGTTATCACTTTTTGTTTTATTGTATTTCTAAAACGATGTAAAGCGCATAACTTTTACGAAGTGCTCTCTTTAATGCTCCATTAAAACTGTTAAGTTTACTCCACAATCACAAAAAATAATAGCCACAAGATTTTTGTTGCGCCCCTAAAATTGTTTGGTTTACCCAACAAAAACAAAATTTGCAAGAAATAAATGATAGCTAGCTGCAAGAGTTTGTAATGCACGAAAAAGAAATTTAAAAAAAAACTTGGGTGAATAAATTTTCTAAGACCAAACATTCAAGTATCAACCGGATTTCAAAATCAACTTATTAGATTTGCCGACTATCCTCTTAATTTTAATAAGAAATATTTTGATTTTCATAATTTAAGACTTATAAATTGTATAAGTGCCAATTTTGGAAATATAGTTTTTTTTCATCTTTTTTTATTCACTATGTTTTGTGTTTTCTATAATATTTTTGGCAATTCAGAATTTAAACTCTTCAATTATATTATGTACATTTCTTTATAGATACATAGAATTTTAGTTTTCCAGAATCTGCAACCGTTTCAAACAAATCAAGAAATATTTGTAAACAAATAGGTAGCTCCTTATTCAGATTTAATTTTTATAATCGTTTAACCAAAAATAAGAGGTACAACTTTAAAAATTGAGAAAAAGCTCATTTTTTCGGATTTTATTAGTTTTTTTTTTGGTATTGGATTAGTACTTATCAACAATAAAAATATTAAAAACCAATAAAAAGGAACTTACAAAAAATATACACTGCTATCTAGGCGTTAGGTACATTCCACCTTTGTATATAATTAAGTCTTTTCCATAGAAATCATAAGCCGCTGTGGAGTGAAAGTACATGTTAGATACCACCACGATATATTCACAGAGAGCAAATTTTGTATAAGCTAAAAAGTTATGTATAGAAAAAAATATAAAATGCCATTAATGATATTACCAAAATCAGGACAATCTGTATTATGTACAATAAAAAAATAGCCAGCTAGAAAAACATTTGTAATATTTACAAATGCACTTATTTTCTTCCACTTTAGAGAGGTTGTTTCAAATATATTTCGGGCATGCTGCCTATAAAATTGATGCACAAATATCATAATGAACATATTCAATTCTGACGATAGTATAAATAATATGAAAGATTTTTCATGTATTGCTGTAAAATTTAAATAATTAATGTTGATTACTTTTTAAACAGGTACTTATACTCACGGTAATAATGTGAAGAATCAAATACACTTAAGGACACAAGTGAAATATTTTCAATAAAATATAAAATACTTGTTATGTATATTAAAGAAACAACCAATTTTGACTTTTTTATAGAAACTTCTAAATTATACAGACAGTAAAAATATGCCATGCTTATCCTAAAAGAATAAAATTTATTTGCTGCAGAACTTTGAAATAATATTTTTTGATAATATGTAATATTTATTTAGAAATATTCAGGGTGATGATGAAGTTTGGAACAAAATTCGTAACTGCCATATTTAATTTTTTTGTAAAAATCGCTAGGTCGGGTCAATTTTAGTTTTTAAAAGGCTGTCTCTTGTTATAAAAAAATATTAATGATGTCACTGGTGATTTTGCAATGACATCATCATCAAATTTTTTAAATGAAAACCTCCACTTTTTTTACTCGTTTTTCATGGACATTCATGTCACTTAAGCGATGATATAAAAAAGTTATTACATTTGTTAAAAAAATTTGTAATAAAAATTTTTTTATGTCAACTTAAAATTAAGTTGTAATATTAAATTCGAAAGATTTGAATGTTGTATAAAATTTATTTTGATTGAATTCAAGAATTTAAATAAAGAATTTGTTTTTCAAGTTTATTGAAGTAAAAAGATTTTTTATTCAAAAATTTGTTTATAAATAAATTTTTATATCATCGTTTAAGTGACATGAAAATGTTCATCAAAAACGAGTAAAAAAAGTGAGGGTTGTCATTTAAAGAAATCGATGATGACGTCATTAATACTTTTTTATACCAAGAGATGGCATTTTAAAAACTAAAATTGATCTGTCTGAGCGATTTTCTCAAAAAAATTAAAAGCGGCAGTTACGAATTTTGTTCCAAACTTTATCATCACCCTGTATAAACAAAACATAATTAATAAAGATTAATAAATGAGTTCTCTTTATACTTAAGGCGATAGTCGGCAAATTTGAGCGCTTGATTTTGAAATTCTCTTGATATTTGCGATTTTGGCCATAACTTTTTTTTCAGTGGAGTTTTTTTAAAATTTCTTTTTTTGGTATAAAGAAGAGTCTTCTGGCTACCAATTTCTTCTTTTTTGTTTTAGTAAGTCAAACCAAATACTCATACGGCAGCAGTAAAACCGGCTCTTTACAAAAAATGTTCGCTTAGCGGCCCTATGAAACATTCTAAAAAACTAATTGAAATAATATTTTTTTCCAACGCTAGAAATAAGATATAAACGAAGACTTTGATGTTGCGTTTTTTTGTTTTAAATATATTTTTAAACTATTTACAGCATCCCAAAATTTAAGTAAAATTTTAAGAAATTTTTGGGATGCTGTAAAAAATTTAAAAATATATTTAAAACAAAAAAACGCAACATCAAAGTCTTCGTTTATATCTTAACTTATTTCTAGCGATAGGAAAAAAAAAATTATTTCAATTAGTTTTTTAGAATGTTTCAAAGAGCCGCTAAGTGAACATTTTTTTGTAAAGAGCCCGTTTTACTGCTGCCGTATGATTATTTGGTTTGACTTACCAAAACAAAAAAAGAAGAAATTGGTAGCCACAAGACTCTTCTGTGTACCAAAAAAAGAATGTTTTAAAAAAGCTTTAATGGAAAAAAAATATGACCAAAATTACAAATATTAAGCGAATTTCAAAATCAAGCGTTCAAATTTGCAGACTATCCTCTTAAATTCATATAATTAATTGCTATTTAGTTTAACGAGTAGAAAAATAATGTTATTTTTAAATTGGCTAATTGACATATATTTAAATGGATCTATATCGTACGAATTAAAAAACTTTAAGGTTCTTATTAATATTTTACTTTTAAAATGTAAAATAAAATTATAGGTACTTAGAAACAATGTTAATGTTAATAAATTACTAATTTAAATTATTTCAGGAAAAACCTATTATGAATATTATTGCTGGGACAAAAATTGCTGGATGCAAGATAGTTGGTTCAAAACATTACCGGGGCGAAGTGTTGCTTGTTCGAAATGTCGGTAATAAAGGTGGTTAATCAGAATTGATTCACACGTATTACTCTGTTACTGCACCTCCTCTTTTTAACTGCAACAATATTCAATCTAGTAATATTTTTAACCAGCTATGCTTTGAATGGATACCATATTGATGCAGCTAGGATTGCCATCCGTCTAGAAAAATATACACCCGTGCCACGGATGATAGTAGCTTCATATTAATATAAAATTTTGTAAATATTTTTATTATTATTCCCGATATTACCTGAAAGGAGAAAACAGTATAATGACTGTTTTCCAAACTTCTTTTTGAGGCGAGTATCCACCGATAGCTGAAGATATAGAAGGTAACACATTGTAGGCCTTACAAACTGTTCTAGTTGAACTATCAAAGTGAAAAACTAAGGAATACACTATGCAATATATAAAAGTAAGTAGAGTTAGGCAAAATATTAAAAAGCATAATTTTCGAAAATTTAAACGAATATTAGTCGAAGGTTCAATTTCGTCGGCGAGTAATTTGTATCTTCCTTCATGTGCCATGCTTACTGATAACTGTTATATGCATATTCACTTTAATTTAATTATGTAAATATTGTTATCTTGTTTCTAGCCTAACTTGTTTTAATTATAGGTTATGTTGTAAGTCAGCTGTCTGAAGAACAAAGAACTCTATCATAGAATCTTATATCTTGTGAAAAATGAAGAATCACAGAAAAAATAATATAGAGTCAAAAGTTTAGATTTTGGTGTTTTCTATACAGGGTGTTCAATTACGTAGTTTATTTGAAACGGCTTCCTGTAGAGGTATTATTGAAAAAAAAAGAAAATGAGTAAATATTATAACAATTATGTTTAAAATTTGAATAAAACGTAATTATTTCATTATTTTAACTAATATAACAGACAATAATCATTTCCTTATGTTTAGAAAATCCGCCAGAGGACAACCAGAATCTAAAATTTGGCAATATGTACTTTATAGAAGCAGACGTTAGTAAATAAACAAATTGAACTACTTCAAGGTCATTTCATTAACTAATCCGAAAAAAAAACGCGTATGAATATTTATGTAATAAATGGAAAATTATAATTTAATTTTCCAAAAATTTTATTCTTTATAAATGTTTGGCGTATCTCTCTACCCTATACCTAACTAACGAAGATACAGTGTTTTTATTTATTTATTAAAAAATACAAATAAAATACATATAGACGGTGGTAAATTATTAGCTTTGTGACACAGTTTTCCATATGAGCTAATTTGAGAAAAAACTGGAGTGTGGAGCAATCTGACACAATAGCCATTCTATGGAATTGGACAATCTTAAAAAATTTTGAACACTTCCATTTTTTATTTTTCCAGAGGTAATATCGTCTACTTTGAGGGTCCTAAGCAGGCGTATGAATTCATGATTTTGCCTTTCTTGGAGGCTCAGTTCTACCCAAAATTTGTTTTTTCTAGACAACACAATGTAGGCTGCCGCCGCCAGCGTAATTTCTTCATCTTGTTCCATGTTTCACCACTTCACAATACACCAAATTTAGCTCGGTTAACTCGGCGATATCCGACATCGACCACCAGTGGAAACACTTTGTTACGCGTTTCATATTTGCTTGAAACAACGTGCGACTACTAACGATTTAGTTGCGTTAGTGGAAACAATAAGTTTATTAATGTTTCTTAAAGTTTCTTTTTGAAGCAACAAGAAGAAACAAAACGAAACAAAAAGTTCCTCAATGTTGCTTTGGTGGAAACCACCTTAACAAATGTTTTGTAACTGTTAAAACAATATACTTTGATTGTGATGCGTCTGTTATATAACTGATGTTACTTAAGTGTTTTATCACTAGTAAAGAACTTTGTTATATAACAAATGTTTTGTAACTATTACGTAACGTTTGTGATGCATCTGTTATAGAACAATGTTACGTTAATGTTACATAAATATTGCGGAACTGCCAAGTATCAACCCGAGTAGTTCCACAATGAACTCCGGATGGCGCTGACAAGTTCTACTCAGAGTTAATGCACGATGGTTGCTTTATAAGTGAGCCATCATTCGATTACAACAACTCATGTCGTGATTTCTGCTAAATGCGGGTCATAATTAAGAGTTAGTAGTATGGCATCCTTATGAGGACGAAATACTTCATATCTCTACAAAATGGGTCGAACGAATGGATCAAATTCGTTTTAACATCAGTCCACAAATTATTGTAACTATTAAGTTACATATTTTTTTATATTATAGTACGTATTAATTTATATATCATACAAATAAAATATTGCATTAATGTTATTATTTGTTAATTGTAATGAGTTATGAATCATATAGAGAACACGCGTTCTGTAAATGTTACATTACAGTTACTAACCATAAAAAAACATGTTATGTAAATGTTATGTAACAGTTACAAATCATTTAGAGAACGAGAGTTCTATAAATGTTATGTAACATTTATAATTGTTTGTGGTGGACATTTTATAGTTCTGGTGTAGCTCATGTAGAACGCCTGTGATGTAACTGTTCTTTCACAAAGAACAAAGTTTTGTAACTTCTACGTAACAATTTCATATCCGTGTTTGCTGGGATAGTTTTAGATTTACGAGGGTGTTACATTTTAATAGACTTTAATTAAGTTAAACAAAATGATCAGGTTAGCCCTAAAAATCAGTACTAATAAATAATAAATAAAGTTGCCCTTTTATTTATTTAAAAACTCGTGTCCTACTATATTCTTTGGCCAGTATACAGGAATTCCAACCTAACTGATATTGAATAAAATCAGTAACGCTGAATTTTACTATCCATGCTGGAGAGTTGTAGTAGGAACCCCCTCTAGTTTCTCCAGTGGTGATTCACGATATGCAAGCATGCTCAGTAGATATAGTTGGGGTATTTAATCGTGTCGAACGTTTCTTTTGAAACTGGTTTTTGTAAAAATTAATTTTAAGAAAATAATTCGAGTGGTTGTAAATAGTAAATTAATCTTCTTAGAAGTTCTTTGAAACTCTGTAGAACGAGCAATAAACGGTAAGAAGTTTTCAATTATATTTATATTTTTATTAAAGCAATATTAAGAAGTATAGTCGGTGAAATTATGTATAGGACTTGACAATGTAAATTTCGATTACTTTAAAGAAACGGAAATGACGAACGGTTAATTGAAATCGAATAATTTTTTTATGCTGTTTAAATATTCCATAGTTCAGTCAATGATGTTTTTACTTTTTACTTTTTACTTTTTATTTTTTTTTTTAATTTTCAACTTTTGGTTGGGTCCAAAAAATATGCAACTTTTAGGCTCAATTTACAACCTTATTATGAAACTATTTAAAAAAATTTAAAACACCATCTGCTAGTCCCTTTAATATACTTTCAGAATTAATTTACAAAATTCAAATCGATTAACTCTTAATGAAGTTAAGTTTATTTAAAAAACCTCCGTATAATTGCCTAAAATTCTAGTGGCATCTCTTTCGCACAGTTATATGTTTCATTCTCCCATCGCATTTCCAAGGTACAGAGAAATCTGAGTTATACATTTCGCCGACTATCCTCTTAAGTTAAAAACGGAATACTATAAAGACCTACTCCATCCCCACTCCCATTATAGAACGAAGTTTCAAACTTAAATTAACTTAATTAACAAAAGTTAACCCGTTGTTTTCTTATCAATTATTTTTGGGGACGTTACTTTATAAAAATAAATTCCATTTTAATTAATTTTCGTTCAACCTTTGAAATAAACCATATAAGGGTATCGATACTGAATCTTTTTTTAAATTAATAGAGTTTTCTGTAAAGTTTTATGGACTTAAAAAGTAGTACCTTTATGGGGCTTATTTCATTATTTCAAAGATATGAGCGAAAATATCAAGAATAATTCGTATTTATTTTTTGAAAAAAATCCATCAAAATAATTATTTGATGGTAATCTTATAACCTTAGGCCAAAGTGGCATTAAATTAGCTTTGATTTCCATTTTTTTTTCATTTAAATTGACTTAATAGTTAATGAACTATGGTACAATTTTGAATTAACGACATTTTGTAAAGAAAAAAATTTCCTCAAAAAAAAACTGGAGAATTTTTTTTTTTGTAGATGATCTACTTTCTACAATATTCTTCTCATCTCTCATCACTTCTTTTTGGGATACACTGTTATTATTTTCAATTAACAATTTTTTAAATACATGATATTCCAAAAAGAGTTCTCCAACACGAACCTTTCAGGGATTCTCAGAAAAATAGTTAAAAAATCCTCTTGATCAATTGACCGAGATATAAAGAGTCAATATTAGAAATTTAATTATTTTTTTTTAATTTAAAATTATCTACGTTAATTACCCGTCACAATTTTCAATTTAAAAAAATAAATTGTGAAGTTAATATAATACGATTTAAATTTAATTTATTACTTTACTACTAAACTCTTCATGCTAAAAAAAGTTGAATTCCCAACTTTGTCTTTCTCTTCATATATCGATCAATTGGTCAAAAGGACTATTTTAACTATTTTTCTGAGAATCTCCTTGAAGGGTCTCCAACAACGTACTGGAGAGCTCTTCCATCATTTTCGAGACACCCTGTATATGTTTGCAAAATTAGAAAAATTTAAGGTTAGGTTAGGTTAACCTGGGTTTTTTTCAAAACATTTTGGGATCTCGACAAAATTGCCCAATTTAGAGTTTTCATCAATTTTGCTCTCCCCAATTTGTAATCCTAGATACGGCCTTATACGGGGTACCAAAATAAAAAATAATCGCAGGGGCGGATGTAGGAAAAAATTGGGGGAGGGGTATTTATTTCCAGAAGAATACAGGTGTAACAAACGTAACATTTTAATTTAAAGAGTTACATAAAAAAGTTAAATACAAAAGTTTTTCGGTTAATTTTAGGACATATTTTGGCATTTTTATAAATTATAATTTTCAGTTGAAAATTGCGTCGTCCAGGGCCGTATTTGTACCAAAATATTGTCAAAAACTGCGATTTTTTCCAAGTCCAAGGAAACTATTTAACCGATTTTAACCATTTTTTAAATACGTCTATACACGGTGTTTACCTATTTCAAAAATAGGAAAAGGATTAATTTTTTTATTTGCAATCATTTGTTTAAAAAAATTTCATTATCATATCAAAAAAATTATACTCCCTCCGTCTGAAAATAGGTATTCATTTTTAAAAATCGATTGGGATTCACGAAAGTTAATTATTTTGGTCTTTTTTTAATTTTATTTCTAAATATCTGATTGTGAGGAAAAAAATAAACAAATTGAATAAAAATATTCTGCAATATGTTAAAAATCATTCATAGATTTCAAAGTCGCTTATTGTTGGAAAAAATTATAGACACCCGTTGTTAGAAAATGCCGAATTTTTATTAATGGTGTGTTGAACAGAAGGAGTTCCAAATCGAAGAAATTAACCCATAATAACCTGATAATAATTACTGGAAAACAACTTAAAGTCTTTCATTTTTATTCTCCTACTCCTACTGTGATAAATTGTGGAAAATTAAAAATGTATGCCTTATTTTTGGACAGCAAAATGTATACGATATTTCCGGACGGATGGTTTCCCAATTTGAGTTGCATTTCAGGGTATCTTTGTTATTAATAAAGTTACAGATTCGGTTAAATGGGCAATGTTTTGCAGTTTTTGATACTTATTCAGATGCCGTTTAAAAAATGAAAAATTTCAAACCATTCCGAAAATAAACGAAAAATGCAATTTTTTAAAAAGTCGATTATTAACTAGTTAACTATAATAGTTACATAATATGTTTCGAATAAAAGTTATTCGATTCGTAAAGACAGATGTAAATATGTTTATTACAAAAATATCACAAACTCGGTTTTCAAGATATAAATAGCAACTTTCTTATTTCAAATGGACGCAATATTGAATTTTTCAACAGTTAAATAGCATTTTTTTATTACAACGATGTACTATAATCGTATTTTCGAAGTAATACACTACGGATTACTTTATATTATTTGAATTAAATTAAGAAAGCTATGACTTTTTGAGAGGACTTCTTTAAACAAATGACAATTCGAGCTGACATTTTAGATTATTGTATAGGATATAAGTCCAAAACTTGTCATATTGTTCATTTAATCAGTGGAAAGGTTGCTATTTGTAAATGATTAATAAATCACTAAAACTTATAAATTCTAACTTGATGTACAATAAACCGATATAATAATCTAAAGTGACAGCTTGACTCATCATTTGTTTAAAGAAGACCTGTCAAAAAGGCATGGTTTGCTCAATTTTATTCAAATAATGTCATATATTTCATAGTCTGTTACTTCAAATATGGATTGTAATACATTGTTGAAAGCAGAAAAAAAATGCTATTTATTTGTGGCAAAATCCAATATGATGTCCATATAAAATAAGAAAAGTTGCTATTGATATCTTGAAAACCGAGTTTATTATACATATGTTTGTAAAAAACATATTTAGATTAGTCTTTACGAAACAAGTAACTTTTATCCGAAACATTTTTTGGTAAGTTTTCTAATTAATGAAATAATCGACTTTTTCAAAATTTGCATTTTTCAGTTTTTTCGTTTATCTCCGGTATGGCTTCGAATTTTTGATAATTTTAGATGCCATCTATATGAGTATAAAAAACTGCAAAACATTATTAATCTGCAACTTTATTAATAACAAAGATGCCCATGCAATGCAACTCAAATTGTATATTTTAATGATATTGTTTAATCAAATAATTGCAAAAGAAATTAAAAATTTAAAAAGTTAACCCTACTTTCTATTTTTCAATTTTGTTTTTAATAAACTTATCATGCTTTCGCGGGGGGGGGGGGGGGCTTTTTCCGGTTCCGCGGGCTTTTACCATTGGTAAAAATTTGACATCGTTAACTGTCATAGTTTTCGAAAAAAAAAACCGATTCCCGTGAAAAACTTAAAAATGTAATATAATAAAATATATTTTTTTATTTTTTTTAAGATTTATCGCGCAAATGAAAGATAATAGAAAATGGATGTGAAGGGTCAGTTGCCCTCTACATCCTCAAAAAAAAATGTACACCCCAAACAGTCAAAAAAAATAATTTTTTTAGGTAATGTACCTACCTTAAAAAATAATTAAATTTTCAAAAAATTAATAAAATAAAATCGATAATTTTTAAAAACGTATCTGTACGAATTTTAGTTTCTTAATTTTAGTTATTAAGCGAAATGTGAATTTTTAAAATCTATACTACAAACTAAAATTATTAACTTTCAAATTGTAAACTTGAATCGCACCACACTTTTGTATCTCATAATTTCAATTTATTATTTATTATGTGAAGTTGTAATTTGCAATGCACAAAAAAGGAAAATAGCAATAGGCCTCTCGCTTTTAAATGAATTTTTATTTATTTATTATTTCCGTTGTAAAAATTTTGTGCGGGAATCGGGAGTAACGAGTAACGTATAGGGAATAGGGAATAGGGATCGTGATAGGGAAAGTGCGATGTACGATCGTTAAATCGCTTGAATTCGTTTGATGTCGGCGCAATGTTTTGAAACACCGGCGCCACGGTAGAAGGAAGGAAGGAAGGGGCTTTCGGCCTTTTTGCTTTGCCTTCTGTATCTGTTTCTGCCTCAGTTCAATTTGGTTTGCCGTAGTGAGCGACGTTGGGCGCGTAAATGTTGCGCCGATACGCTTTTCAAAACAAATCCGCGAGAACAATAATATGGAAGAAGAACTAAGGTGTTTCGGTTGCAAGCAACTTTACAATAATCCCGTATTATTGCCGTGTTATCATGCTCTTTGTTTAAATTGTGCCGTCCACCTACAGCAACCGGTTAACAATGGATCTAATACAAATAGTGAAAATGCGGAAAGTGTTGCGAGCAGTTCCAGTGATTACCAAGAAAGTGATAAACTATCTATACTAAGCGAAACCGATAGCGGGGTGGTGTGCACCTCAAGACCGAATAGTTACGTGGGTACACCTAACGGAATTTTTTCGAGTGCCCTTAGTCTTCCTTGTCCAATTTGCCATAAAATCGTCTATTTCGACGAAAACGGCGCCCACAATTTGGCCAAGTACAGAGTAATGCAAAATATTGTTAACAAGTACGGAGAACAACGCAATCTCACCCTGAAATGTCAAATGTGTGAAGGTGAACCGGCGAAAGAAGCGATCGTCTCCTGTGACCAGTGCGAAATCTTCTACTGTGAAGAATGCCGCGATACATGCCATCCTATGCGCGGCCCGTTAGCCAAGCACACCCTCATCGAAGCGAAAAGAGGCACTGGTTCTACCGGTAAATATAAGGAAAGCAAATGCACCGAACACCTGGACGAGAGCATCACCATGTACTGCATTGTCTGCAAGGTCGGTGCATGTGCCAGCTGCCTCATGGATGGCCGGCACAACTCTCATGATATTCAAGCCATCAGCTCCATGTGCAAAGCTCAAAAGGTACACCATCACTCACCGTTTTCAATCTGATTTTTATTTTCAAATCAAAGCACCACAAACAATAAACAGGGAAAAGTTAGACTATACACGATTTCGAATGGCTTTTTGGGTTGAGTAGTAGTTCACCAAAGATTTGACATCAGTTTATTAACTTCGTGGGTTTTTTTCTCCCCATCCGAACCGATAGAAAGAGATGGAGCTAATAAGTAAAGAGCAAGCCGTGCTCCCGATCACGATTCATATTTCGGTTAACCAGCTTGCATTGCTTTGAATCAAACGGTCTGTCATGTCAAAAAATACTTAGTCATTTGAATGTGATTGGTCTAAATGTGACAGACTAATCTATTAACCAAAGAAGAACTATAGCCATTTAGGCCAGTCAAATAAGCTCAAAAACATGATCTACTTCGAAAAAATTAAAAGAAAGCTGGAAATCGTTTTAATCACTTTATTTTTCATAAAAAGAGAACATGTTGAGTTTGCCCCAATTTTCGTGCAATGCTGAAAAAACCAAGAAATTTTCGGTCATTTTGCAGTTTTTTCAAAATGCAGCCAAAATTATGCGTCTGGAGGAAAATACTATTCTTTGCAATTTTAAATAGCGTTAAATTCTGCGTCGATTGAGTACTCAACTTTGAAATTAACGCCTCAAGAAGTTGGAGAAAACTAGAGTCAAAAATTGCCTCCTTGGAGAAACAAACATTTTATTTCGAATTTACCGATATTTGGCATATGATACCTTTCTAATGAATGTAACTTAAAAATGGCCATAATATATGTAAGTTTAATAGCGTTAAATTTTGCATCAATTTAGTACCTAACTTTTAAATTTAAACCTCAATATCTTGGAGAAAACTAATTAATTTTTGAATAGCTTTTTCAAAGGAAGCAGTATGAAGTTTTGGAGTAATGCACTGGATGCCACACATCGCTTAAAACAATATTCAAACCATCAATCGTGTCTATGTTCACATCGGCATTATCAAACACAAACTGGTAAAAACTGTTTCTTGGCACATCTGACGTAGGTTGTTGCATGCAAGATAATTTGAAGTTTTTTACATTCATATATGAGATGGAAAATCCTAGTGCTGATAGAACATCCAGCAAATCTCGCGAACCATATTTTCTATGCAGAAATGCTCCAAGTCTTATCTGTAGAGGAATGATCTTGACCTTGTAGCCGCGATAATTCCATTTTGGTTTCTACTCCTTTGTCCACGTTTTTATTCCTTCAGGATCTTGGGATAATTATTGTTTGCAGAAGCAGCAAAAGAGATTCAGGAATATCGTCATCAATCCAAGAAACCATCGGGTTTAGGATAATTTTAGAGATCGTATGCTTTCGATCGAATTTTAGCTCTTACGTAGACCTTCTCTTCTTGTTTGTTCTGTTTCCTTGAGGCGTACCAGTTGTCTGACAGAATTCAGTACCACCAGTATTTTTGAAACATCCTATTCTACTTTTATGTTTATTTCCTGCTGAAATCCTGAGTACAATTATATCATCGCCAAATTTTTCCAAGTCTTTTTTTGATTATTGCTATCGGTGGAACGTACTGTGAATAGCCTTGAAGGATTTCAGTCAAGTAAAACTGGCATTCATCTCACGTTTTCCTTCCTGTAGTCGATTATATAATCCATTGGATCTGTAACATCATCATTCAGGGGGCGCTCTTTGCTACTGCTAGATGTTAGCGGTTTGAAGAATCCATATGCCCCATGATAGTTGACTTTAGAAGCAACAAGATCTGACACAATTCCAATGCGACTAACTTGTTGACCCCATTCATAACCTCTGTTTGAAGCAACTTCCAAAAGAATGTTTTTGAATCTCGGAGTCATCGTTTTTTTTCAAAATCAGATGCCGCATCTTCACCACAAAGCACACACTTCTTCTTAAAATCAAACTCAGTTGAAGATCGTCTAGCTCTATTTCTGGGAACTTCTCCGGAAATTACAGCATTGATGTTTGATTCCTTGTTGTATGCTTTTCTACACTTTTCGTGAACAACAACTGTTGAGAGACATTGTAAATGCCTGGTTTGTCATCCCTCCTTTTCTTGCTGCTCTCAATAAGTCTTTTATTCCCCGTTCTCTCACTGTAGTTACATTATCTTCCAACAAGAAATCGTCACAAATAAATCACTTCGAGTCTCCCATATCGAAATATTCAACACTTGAATAATACACAAAGTAACGAAATATACCGACTAAAGTAAGAGTTAAGGCGAAACTATCCTAACTAAACGTGCGTCTGGGTTTGTTGGGAGGTATTGGGTATAGGCATGACGGTAAAGGTGGTTGTCCGGATATTTTAAGCGCCTGACATTTGAATTTCGTAGATAATTGCGTTTTTAATATTTTTTTATTTAAAGTTTGGTACTCTTTCGAAA
Source organism: Stenus bimaculatus (assembly GCA_963971135.1). Classification (NCBI taxonomy): domain Eukaryota; kingdom Metazoa; phylum Arthropoda; class Insecta; order Coleoptera; family Staphylinidae; genus Stenus; species Stenus bimaculatus. Next base: position 62,019,219 of record OZ020180.1, on the reverse strand, counting down.
GCTAATTAAATACTCTAAAACTTATTTTTAAGTTGTTACTTTCATTAGAAAGTTATCCGGTGCTAAATATCGGTATATACGAAAGAAAATTTTTGTTTCTCAAAGGGGGAAATTTTTGACTCTAGTTTTCTCTAACATCTTTACGCTTAAATTTAAAACTTGGGTACTCAATAGACGCAGAATTTAACGCTGTTTAAAATTTATTTTCCTCCAGACACATAATTTTGGCTGTATTTTGAAAAAACTGCAAAATGACCGAACAATTCTTGGTTTTTTCTACACAGAAGATAGAGCATTGCCCGAAAATTGGGGCAAACTCAATATATTTTTTTTAATGAAAAATAAAGTGATTAATACGATTTCCAGCTTTCCTCTAATTTTTTCGAAATAGAATGCTAATTTGACTGGCCTAATTCGATATGTTGAGAAGAAGAATGCCTGAGACTTATTATTTATGTTCTTTTTACCAAGAGTTTAGTTTCTTCTCTTTTTAGTTCTATAGAAGAAAATCAGATAGAATATGAGTTGCTCGAGTAAAGTTTGTAAAAAAAACACAAGCAGTATCACAATATTCCATCATAAAAGATAAAAGCAATATAAAGTTTGCAATGATGTTTCACAATGTTTACATGCTTCTTGTAGTAAATCAATATTGTGTTATTGTCGAGATTATTGTAAAGAAACTTTCAAGACTAATGGCGACTTATTTAGTTTTTTTGCGAATTTTTTTGGTTATAGTTTTATAAAAGCAACGCCTAAATCTCATGATACTATTAATTTATTATAAAGTCACTTTTAAATGTGGAATAAAGCTAGTACAAATAATAAATGTTTGAAAATGTAAATGGTTTAGTTGGACTTTCCTCACATTTTTGTGAAGATTTTATGAAAAATTGTTATGCATTAATTTTGGACGTGGTCACTATTACATATTTTTATTGCAGCACCCTAGATGAATTTTCAGAGATATTTTCAGATATGAATGTATACCATATAAAATTATAAGGGCCGTGGGAGTAAAAAAAATCAGGACAATTGTTCCTACAAAAGTTTGCAAGGTATTTTTTTCCTCCCAAAATGTCTACAAGAAGGCCTAATTTAATAATCACCTAAAATTTTAATTTAATTACCTATACTTGTACCCTCTTATTTTTATTACGTTCCTGAATTAAAATCATATAACTTTTTTTTCTTTTAATTATCCATTTTCTGCTCAGTTTTTTTTTACTTTTTTTCTTTTTTCCTCCCATTTCTCACGCTAAACCGATTTTTGACGTTTTGTTAAAACGGGACCCATAATATTAATTTTTTGATAGCCTCTCAACGAAAATATCAAAATTGAACTGATTACATGTGCAGGAGGTGCACGGAATTGGCGGTCGGTCGGATGGGTATATCGGACGTAGTAAAATAAATCTTTTACGATATGCCAGATTTGGGAGCTGACCATTTTCGCCACAACCCTCATAAGGTTAGCGGATATTTCTACCTTCAACTCAAAACAAGGATAGATTGAATTTTGAGAAGTACTTTCGGTACCTGTGTACTTTATAATCCGTATAATCGCTGCGATATCTTGTTTAATATTTCAGAATTCAAAATTAATTTAACTCGCCTTTTGCATAAATCACTAAATGATTAATACCAAGATTCTGGTCAAATCATTTAAATTTAAAGGCCTTTAGATTTAAATTTCTTATATGGGTTGTAATAGACAATTCCCAAACTTACCTTATTTATTTCTAATTAAAGGCCTTTAATTTTGACCAGAATCTGCCAATAAATCTTTAAATGCTAAAGAATTTTCTTTACCGGAAACAATCTTAATTTGACATAAATAGGTCTTCCAAAACTCGCTTTTTGCCTGGAGTTTTTTTTAATGTGAGATTTTTCAGTAATCACTTATTTGTTTTCACTTACTATGATATAAAGGTCTTCTCTTTTTTGTAACTTCCACGCTTAACTTTTTTAGTGAAAAAGGTATGTATTATTTAAAGAATTGGATCAGTTGTAAAAATCAGTTTCGTTTTAGGGTCGCTATTTTTTACATTCACATTTTTTGTTGACGTCTCAAAGGTATTAATTTACGAAGACACTACATTTTTTGGGCAAATTATAGATTATAGGAAATCTAAATATTCATATACGGAACAAGCTTTACAACAGTGCAATTATTGAAATTATTAAGATGATATGACCCCCAGTTTGGGTTTGAAAGTGGGTAATGGGTAATTAGGTCAAAATCGCCCACCCCTTGAAACAAAAATCGACCTGTCCGAGCGTTTTTTCAAAAACTCAGGTTAAATACCGAAAAATGGGCTTGTGAAGTTTTCGTTGGACCACCCTGTATATAATTTTATAACATATCATATTTTATAAAAGAATATAATTTACCCAAAAAAATCGGAAAAAATTTCGAAATCGAGGTCGAAACTTTATAAGTTTATTTTTCTTTAAAGACGAATTATTTTTGGCTCATTTCCTCACCCAATTCCACCTCGCACATTACAGTTAAATATTTTATATTTATTTACAAAAGTAATTATCAAATTCGGAAGAAAACCTATATGTCTTGTATTTATTCATCTGTGATTTAATAAGTTATAAACATTTTTCGTCAAAAATAAGCTAGTAAATAAATTTACACTGAGTTAATAGCTGCAAGCTATAATAATGCAAAATTCCTTGATACATAAATGTCCAATAAAAATTATTTATTGCACGGCTTCCTCGAAGTATTTTCCTGTATTGTGCTTTTTTATATTTCCATTTTAGTTCACAATTTAAGTTTTGTGACTTTTGCCGCATGGTTTTATGATTACATTCACATTTCAATTCAGAGGAATGATTTAAATCAGCCAAACACAAAGAAAATAGATGGATGGAGGTGAGGCATGCCATATGCAATAGGCACGGAGCACCGAGTGAGTAACCGGTTTATTCTGGTGCGGATATACGAACTTTAAAAAAACATCGTTCATATACTATTTCTCCGGTGCATTTACCTACTTTAATTATTCCAAGATTCAAGGTGTAAATTATTTGAAGATTTCTATTTGGAATTAAAACGAATACATGCAAGTTTGGTCAATTATAATGAATAAAGTAAATTAATTTTTAATATAAATAAAAATCTTATTATATGGTAGATAAAACTTCAAGGCTAAAAAGTAGAACAAATTTTATCGTCAAAAAACTAAATAACCAGGAATCTATTATTGGCAGTTTTGGAGTTACAGTGTTTTTATTTTTGGTCACCGATTTTCCCACACATCAGTACATCCGTAAAAATTATTTAATCAAGTTGTGTAGAGATTTAAAAAATGATTACTAGAATGCTAAGACTACCTTGTTTTAATTACTAATAACAAAACAACAAAAATTGTTGACAATATAAGACTATACAGGGTGTCCCATTTGACGTTGGACTGTATGGGTATCAAACAATTTTTTATGTACAATGCAGTAAAACAAATGAATATTTTTTTTCGCTATCGGATTGACCGGAAATGAACCAAACTTATTTTTTTCTTATGGCAGCCATATTGGATTTACACATATTCAGAATCAGTATTTTTTTCTGAGTAATTCGGTATACAATATGTCATATTTAAAAAAAATAAAATTATTTGATTTTACAAACTAACATTGGACTTTAAGAGATGTAAATTGTCAATAACATAAATGTAACTATTTAAAATATTAAATGTAAAATAAATCTTAACACATATGTATTGACAGTTTACATCTATTCAACGCCATTTTTGGTTACTAAAATAAAATTATTTCTATTTTTCTTAAAATATTACATATGATATATAAAATTACTCAGAAAAATACACTAATTCCGAATATGTGTAAATCCAATATGGCTGACTTAAGAAAAAAATAAGTTTGGTTCATTTCCGGTCAATCCGTTGACGAAAAAAAAATATTCATTTGTTTTACTGCATTGTATACAAAAAATGTCTGTATTAAGTCAAAAAAAATTTTTGGTACCACCGAAAATAACGAAGTTATAGCTATATTTTGAAAATCGCATTTTCTTGTTTTTTCAAGATTTTGGAACGATGCGATATTCAATTTTCCATTTAACCGACTTTCTATCTCCAATAATAACAAAGGACTTGTGTGAAACTAGCAATAGATTCCAGCAATAATTTTTTTTTCGTAAATATAAGGTTTTTATGAATTTTTTTTCTTGAATTATAACCCTCTAAGCTTAATAAGAAGGAAAAATGCAAAAACAAACGTTTTCCTCCCTAATTGGGGGTGAAAACTACCCCCAAAACAACAATATTATCAAAATAAGGGTAAGGCCCCTGTTTTTTATATTTTTTTTTCTTATAGACTATAGCTGGCAACATTTTTTAACAAATAGCAAAAATTTGGAGAACACATATGCCTAATTATTTTTTAAATTCGAATTGAAGACGGCGATTTCAGCGCGCTCAACGACAGTAACATACTCTAATAAAAAGCAAAAAAAATACCTTATTTGCAAATTTTATTGTTTATATCATTAGTTTAAGTTATTTTAAATAAAATATTGAAAAATTATTGGGCGAATATTTTCTGTAAATTATTAAATTGCAATTAAATACAACGCGCATGGCGCGCTCTACTATTCTAAAGTTATCCGCATAATAAAAGTCCAAAGGCCCCTCTTTTTTGCAAAATTTCTTGTTTACATCATTTATTTGAACAATTTTGAATAACTTATTAAAAAAATTGGAGAACACATACGGCCTAAAATTTTTATATTTGTTATTAAAGATTGTGCGTTTGGCCCGCACTTGTATTCATAATAAAAAGAATAAGAAAAAAAATTCATAAAAACCTTATATTTACGAAAAAAAATTTTTGCTGGAATCTATTGCTAGTTTCACACAAGTTAACAAAGGTACACATACAGCAAAACGTTAAATGGGACACCCTGTATAGTTACGCTCATCACTAATTAACGGACTGACTATAACGCTATATCAAATTTCGTAATATCCTAATATCAAAAAATTAACGGGCGCTTTAAGTGCCTTCAACTATCTAGTGTTAAATAAGAAGGTCACAAATAAAAAAAAAATTGAAAAATGATTTATATTATTTTCTTGCAATTTCTTAAAATTAGTCCAATTAAAAGGGTCTGTTTTCTTGTCTTCTAAGACTACCTAATTATTCGTACAAATTAAGAAAGTTTTTAGTTCATAGTTATCTTCCTTCACTTACAAAATCATTGTAAAATTCACCCCTTTAACTTCTAAGTACATGTTTCAGAATTTTATAAAAATTTTCTATTAGTTTTGGATGATTTAAAAGGATTAAGAGGACAATTTTTTGTTTTAAGTATATTTTTACAGCGTCCCAAAAATTAAATAAAATTTTAAGAATTTTGTGGAGCGCTGTAAAAAACAAAAAATATTTTCCAAATATTGTTTCTTTGTGAATTTTCGAGGGGTACGACACGGTAAAAACTTTTTTACAAACACCTCAACAAAGACTTCCTTTTATAAAGTACTTCCCCGGACTTCTCGGAGTTTTTACTGACTTCCCTAGACTTCCGTATTATTTTTAATGCACATGTATGTTCGTAAAAGTTCGAAAATCCTCGTCTTACAAAATTTCTCGAGACTACCTCGAGTTTCCTCGAACTTCCCAGGATTTCTTTAAACTTCCCGTGATTCCGCGGCTCTTATGCGGGTTTTCCACTAAATGGACAATTTGGAAACAAATAGAAACTCATGTCGAAAAAAACAACGAATATTTACAAACTTTTTGAAGGTTTGTATTTTTGGCCACTGTTTTTGTTGCGTTTTTGGCTTCCCGCTAATCGGGAAACTCAAGAGGTTTCGACATGTTTCTAAACTTATGTCTGCTGGTATTTTGTTGGCTTTTTGTTTACGTTTACGTATCTGCTGAGGTCGAAGTCTGTAAAGCTATACGATAGTTTTCGTACAACGAAAAAACCGTTTGTTGACTAAGTTGCTTGGTAACAGATTTTCTATATCTCTTCCTTATGCACGTTTTGTATTGATTGAAAGAAGACAAAATTCGTCACTATAGCAACATATTCAACAAACGATTTTTTTCGTTGTACGAAAATAATCGTATAGCTTACAGACTTCTACCTCTGGCCTCTCTTATCAAGCTTTAAATTACAAGTAATTGAAACAAAATTGAAGAACGTACTTTCTCAGAAGCACAGTGGGAAAGAAGAAACTTCAAGAAATCAATCTTTTATGGGAAACTTGTTTGGGCCCCAAAAACCTTCTTTACACCCCAGACCACTGTACAAACCAACCAAGAGCATGGAATAAGAAATCTTCCTTCCAAAACATTATTGTAGTTTTTCACCTTCAACTCAATTGAAAATGAGATTAAAAATGACTGGAAACAAATCCAGAACTAGAACAATATCCTGTATGCTCAGTGGAAATGGAGTTTTGGATTTGTTTAAGATTTGTTTTTGTTTATCATGTTTTTAAATTTAAAGACAAACCACAAACTCGACTAGTCCTTTTGGTGGAAAACCGGAAACCGGTGCTTATGCATGTTTCGTAGAAGTTTGGAAATCACCGTCTTCCGAAATTTGCTTGGGACTTCCTGAGAATTTCATCCCAGGTCTTCCTCGAACTTCCTGGGATTTCCGTAAACGTATACCTTACTTGTCATACTTTTTATTCAACATTTTGTCAATAATTGTTGTTTCATTGTTACAAATTAATTAATAGTTCAATTGAAAGAGGATGATTTTTGCTATCTAGTGATAAATTCTTAAATATCTAAACTCTACACAACTTAGTTAAATTGTTATTACCGATGTACTAATAGGTGACCTACAATTCAAAACGCGGATACTCCAAAACTACTATCTTGTTTTTTGGCAATGAAATTTGTTCTACCTTGTAACTTTGAAGTTTTGTTTACCACGAACGGAACACCATGTATAAGGTGTTCGAAGAGGAATGGGACCCATCTCTCGAAACAAGTGGTAATTTTGTTGAAATTTTTAATTTATTAAGGTTTTTTTTTCAAATTCCCAATTATTAGAGTTGCATTATAATTAATAATTAGATTTTTTAAAACAGTATTTCTTTTTCAAGCAGTAAATAATTTTTTAAATTAGTCTTAATTTGCCTCCTAATTATGGTAATATGTTTCATAAAAAGCTAGTAAATTATTATGAAAAAGTATGTATTATTTAACAGGTTGTTCCACTTAAGATGTTACGAGTTACAAAGCTTTTTTAAAAAGTCCTTGTTAAACATAAGTTATTTGGTTTCTTTAGGGAAATATTAAACCGAAAATTTAACTTTTTTTAGAAAGAAATAAATGTTTTTACTTTTTTAAATCTGAGCTTTAGCAATTACCTATTCATTACCTACTTATTAATTTTCCATAAAGTTTTTATTCCGGCATGAATAAATGAGTCAAGCAATTATTTGTAATTGTTATCGGTTTTCGAAAAGTTGTACTGAACATAAACGAATTAAAAGTGTAGTCGAATGTTATCTGAGATTTTCGTACTCATAAAAAAACAAAGGTAGGCACTAATCAAGCGAGAAACCTTGATGGGCTCCAATCTCGTTGCCAATAAATTTCCACAAACAGGCAATGCCATTAAAAGCAGATCCAATTAGACATTTTCTTAATGAAAATTTATAGCTTTCAACAAGGGTAACTCCCGTTGCATATAAAAATGGGTGGAAATAGAAAGTTCAATTAAATATGTAGCGTGGTTTCGTGCTCCAAACAGTTACGATTACTTAGGGAGAGCACTGAAATCTAACAATGGAATGTAAAAGAAAAAGAGGATTTAGTTTAGTGGGGTGCTGTATGGAAAAAGGTAGGGTGTAGGGTACGCCAGATAGTAATTTATTAATATAAAACACGTGTTGGTTGAACTTGCAATTACAATAACCTTTCGCGTGCATAAAGCCCAACCACTTTTATTGATCGTTTAGGAAAAGTTTGTCAATATTTAATTTCTTCCAGGGTAAATATATTATAAGTAAAAGAAGTCCAGGTTTTATTTTCATTTAATGTTTAACGTACCAGTACGATACATAGGCGAATAATAATATTCATTTGATGAATATACTAACAACTAACAATAAATCAAGTACTCCTATAAAAAGGCAGGGCGGTGGAAATATTTATTTTTTTGGTGGAAGCAGGATCACAGATTAATAAGAATACACTTAAAAAATATTTTTTAATCCAAGTTCTCAGGTACGGAAAGCAAAAATATTGAAAATTAACTTTTGAAGATAATTCCGAGGATAATTCCAATAATCTTTTTTTAATTTTATCTCAACATTATATTCCCTTCCTAAGTTTTATTTGTAAACATTTTTATATAAAAAATATTCATAATTAATATTGTATCTTAGCAGGAAATATTGGGTTTACTAAAAATACCATTATATTATAACATCGTCTTAGGCAACGTTGAAGCCCCAGGGCATAACTGATAGAGGCGAAGCTATCATTACTTTGTGACGGTGTTTATACCTAACACGCAATCCCCCAGTCTCTGCCTTCTTTATTTTGTCAAAACTTTAAAGAAATAAATGGATTTATATAAATAGAAGAATACCTGCTTTATAAAATTGCAACATTAATGAACGTTGACCCGGCTCATACACCACACACACACCTATCACATTGTAAAAACAAACTAGCTACATTTTATACAAAATACACCAAATATTAATTCTATTTGAAGTTTAATTTTAATTAAAACTGTTTATTTAAACGAATATAAATATTTAAACGTTAAAATAAAATTAAACCTGATAAAGACACGAAACAAAATTGATGGCATAATACGGTTATTTTTAAAACTACGATTTAGTAATATGGTTTTAATTTCAAAATATTCGTTGGCACACACACCTCGACACACACGAGTATTAAGAGCAATTTCCTAAACGGAAAATATAGTGGTTTAGTTCTGCAGTCATAAAACCTAGTACGAACAACATTTTCTATAATTTTTTTTGTAGATGATTTAGAAGTCATTTCTTTAATTTTTGCCAGAAGGAAAAAAAATGGAGAATGTACAAAAAATATATAATGATCTAAAAGTACCTTAACTTTGGACCCCTCTAATTAATTCTGTGCTAGGTTGCAGAAGGTAACTCTCTGGCAGGATGTAGCCTAATCAATAGATTATAAATCTGAAAAAAATTGAAAATCTAAGCCCTCTAGGGATTCGCATTAATTATCAGTTATTTGGTCATAATTTACAAAGAAACTCCAGAAAAGTGGGATGGATTTTCTATTCGTTGTTATTATCTCCAACGGAAAATTTATCTCGGGTATATTTATATTTTTATTTTTGCAAAACTACGCTTATAACAAGGTGTCCCGTTATTCGACCGACAACGTTTAACTGAAGATTCCTCACCTCAAAATAAGTCGATATGACCCTATTTATCTATTACCAAAAGTGAACCCCTGAGGAGTTATAAGCTTTTGAAGTTGAACTAAAAAAATACATTTTCCTTTATTGCGTCCAAACCAATGAAGATTTTATGACGAAATTTGGCGTACTTGAGTTTTTATAAGAAACGCGCACATTGTAAAAAATTAGACAAAATTCAACATCTGCAAAGCGTTTAAATTGAAGAGGATGGGCATAAACCTCCTTATAAGTTTTTAGTCTCTTAATATATTAATAATAAAGTTACCAATTCCCATTTAATCATTCAAGTGTAAGATTTTTTGTCTCTTATGTCTTCCAAATAAATTATTCCGTTCCTGCGAAAAATGTAAAAAAGAAATTCGGTGAAAGACTAATTTAATTAATAACTTCAAATTATCTAAGTGAAGTTGCATAAACTTAAATTTTAATTTTTTAGAGAATATCTAATGTATTGTTATAGTTTACCAGTTTAAACGGTATTAATTTAAAATAAAACAAATGAAGAAGAATTAATTTAACAGTTTTATTAAAAAAATTATTGTAATAAATTAAGTGCATGTTCAACGTGAGTCTCCTCTGAACGAATACAAGAATTAATACGGCGCAAAAATGAAAATCGAATAGATTCAAAGACGTTTGGGATTTCACGTATCTCATTGGTTGCGTTGACGATTCGTACCCAAAGATCTTCTCTGCTTTCGACTGGAGTACTGTGAACTTTATCTTTTAAACAACCCCAAAAAGAAAAATCTAGAGGATTTTGATACGGTGATCGCGGTGGCCAAGTGACTGGAGCATCAGCACCCCGACCAATCCACCGGCGAGGAAATTTTTCATTTAAATAATTTCTCACATTTATTGAAAAATGAGGGGGGCTCAGTCTTGCATAAACCACATCTGTGCTCTGATGGCAAGAGGTACTTCTTCTAGTAGTCCAGTAAGATTATTTCTTAGAAAATCTAAATACGACACACCATTCAGTCTTGGTGGTAATTCAAATGGCCCTATAATATGATTGTCGATTATACCTGCCCACAGGTTGATGGAAAACTGCCTTTGATCATTGGCTACAATTTTCTCATGGGGATTTTCATCCGGCCAGCTATGCAAATTATGCAAATTAATCATTCCGCTTCTTGAGAAGCAAGATTCGTCAGTAAACAAAATTATTCTGGCCATATTTGGATTTTGGTCGTATTTGCGTTTGAACCATTGGCAAAATAACAATCTATTGTTCAAATCAATCGGCAGCAATTCTTGAACTTTGCGAAAATGGTATGGATGAAGTAACTGTTCTTGAGGTGTTCTGTATAAGGCATTTTTTTGAATTTGTAATTGCGTAGAAATCTCTCTTACACTTACTCTGCGATTCTCCTCCACACATCCCAATATTTATTCTTCTGCCTCTACTGTTCTTATTGTTCGTGGTCGCCCTACATTTCTACGATCAGTTTCCAGTTTACCATATTCACGCAAACGACGATCTAAGTTAGCAAATGTTGTATGATGAGGAGTTTGACGATTTGGATACTTCTCAGCATATGTATCTTCTAGCAGCAGCTCTACCATTACTGTAACATTCACCGAATACAAGGTGCATGTCAGCATATTCATTAAATGAATTGATTGCATCCATTTTATAAGTAATTTTTATAAATTGAAAGTTACTGTATTATCTATTATGACATCAATGTTCTTACTATGGTTTTGGTTTCGAAGGGCGACTTAATATTGAAACAATAGGGAAAAGTACTTTGTGTTGCCTAACTTTGCTGTTTTGCACTAGTTTTATTTTTCTCATTTTCTGCAAGAACGGCATAATTTATTTGGAAGACATAAGAGACAAAAAATCTTACAATTGAATGATTAAATGGGAATTGGTAACTTTAATGTTAATATCTTAAGAGACTAAAAACTTATAATGAAGTTTATACCCATTCTCTTCCATTTAAACTCTTTGCAGATGTTAAATTTTGTCTAATTTTTTACAAAGTGCGCGTTTCTTATAAAAACTCAAGTACACCAAATTTCGTCATAACATCTTCATTGGTTTGGTTGCAATAAAGAAAAATTTATTTTTTTAGTTCAACTTCAAAAGCTTATAACTCCTCGGGGGTTCACTTTTGGTAATAGATAAGTAGGGTCATATCGACTTATTTTGAGGTGAAGAATCTTCAGTTAAACGTTGTCGGTAGAATAACGGGACACCTTGTATAAATCTAGATACATGAAAAACAAAAATTGTATATAAAAGTATGTCTTACTTAACTTCGGTATTTTAATATTTTTTTTGTTTCCAATTCGAAACACTTTAAAAAAATTCGGGAAAGATAAAAACATCGGTTTTTCAATAAATGACTCCCTATCACCTTAAAGAAAAGCAAAAATTTTAAAACTTTGATTCAACTAAGATAAAATATGAGCTTTTATTATTTACACCACAGGGCACAAAATGAAAATCTAAACCAAAACTTTGAAAATAGATAAAACATACTTTTCTACAAGTACGAGTAAGTGGGGCTTTTTTATCCTAAAAATTGTTTTTGATATTTTCATAGTTTTTGAAGATGCTTATCACATGATGCATGTTATTTCAGAAAATCAAGACTACACATTTTCCAATGACCCTATTCACGATTTTTTAATTTCATTATGAAGCTGGACCCGAGATCCATATTAATATTTTATTGTTTTCTATCTTTTTATCAAGACTAAAAATTAAAAAAGGAAGGCGTTGTTGTGTTCCTCTTACCACCTCTAAAAGCATTTTAAACCAATGAAATGTAACTTGTGTGAAACTAGCAATAGATTCCAGCAATAATTTTTTTTTCGTAAATATAAGGTTTTTATGAATTTTTTTCTTGAATTAAAACCCTCTAAGCTTAATAAGAAGGAAAAATGCAAAAACAAACGTTTTCCTCCCTAATTGGGGGTGAAAACTACCCCTAAAACAACAATATTATCAAAATAAGAGTAAGGCCCCTGTTTTTTATATTTTTTTTTCTTGTAGACTATAGCTGGCAACATTTTTTAACAAATAGCAAAAATTTGGAGAACACATATGCCTAATTATTTTTTAAATTCGAATTGAAGACGGCGATTTCAGCGCGCTCAACGACAGTAACATACTCTAATAAAAAGCAAAAAAATACCTTATTTGCAAATTTTATTGTTTATATCATTAGTTTAAGTTATTTTAAATAAAATATTGAAAAATTATTGAGTGAATATTTTTTGTAAATTATTAAATTGCAATTAAATACAACGCGCATGGCGTGCCCTACTATTCTAAAGTTATCCGCATAATAAAAGTCCAAAGGCTCCTCTTTTTTGCAAAATTTCTTGTTTACATCATTTATTTGAACAATTTTGAATAACTTATTAAAAAAATTGGAGACCACATACGGCCTAAAATTTTTATATTTGTTATTAAAGATAGTGCGTTTGGCGCGCATTTATATTCTTAAGTTACCCTCGAAAAAATGCCAAAGGCCCCTCTTTTTTGCAAATTTTTTTATATACATCATTTATTTAAACAATTTTGAACAACTTATTAAAAAAATTGGAGAACACATACGGCCTAAAATTTTTATATTTGTTATTAAAGATAGTGCGTTTGGCGCGCATTTATATTCTTAAGTTACCCTCGAAAAAATGCCGAAGGCACCTCTTTTTTGCAAACTATTTTATATACATCATTTATTTAAACAATTTTGAACAACTTATTAAAAAAATTGAGAACACATACGCCCTATCTTCTCTATTTATATCACCGGGTTCTGTTAATATTGGAAATAATAAATCATCATATTTAATTTTTGCTATTTCTTTTTGAAATTTTATTATTCGACTAACTTCATATTTTTCTATTAAATGTTTATTTTTTAAGTTTAATTTACAATATTATTGAATGTGAATAATTATTTTATTAGACTAATGTAGAAATTTTATTTTGTTGGATTTTATTATATTTTTATTTGTACAATTTAAAGGCACAAAAATAAAATTTTATTTTATTTCTTTTAATTTTGTTTAATCCAGATTTAATAACAAGAATCTGTAAATCCTTTCCAAACATTTTTAATGTTTTTCAGAACTACTCAAATTAGCTATTTAAACATTAAAAATTTATTTACAAATTTAAAAATTATGGCCCGTATGTGTTCTCCAATTTGTTTAATTAGTTGTTCAAAATTGTTCAAATAAATGAACAAGAAACTTCCCAAAAATGAGGGGCCTTTGGCATTTTTTCGAGGGTAACTTAAGAATACAAGTGCGCGCCAAACGCACTATCTTTAATAACAAATATAAAAATTTTAGGCCGTATGTGTTCTCCAATTTTTTTAATAAGTTATTCAAAATTGTTCAAATAAATGATATAAACAAGAAATTTTGCAAAAAAGAGGAGCCTTTGGACTTTTATTATGCGGATAACTTTAGAATAGTAGGGCACGCCATGCGCGTTGTATTTAATTGCAATTTAATAATTTACAAAAAATATTCACTCAATAATTTTTCAATATTTTATTTAAAATAACTTAAACTAATGATATAAACAATAAAATTTGCAAATAAGGTATTTTTTTGCTTTTTATTAGAGTATGTTACTGTCGTTGAGCGCGCTGAAATCGCCGTCTTCAATTCGAATTTAAAAAATAATTAGGCATATGTGTTCTCCAAATTTTTGCTATTTGTTAAAAAATGTTGCCAGCTATAGACTACAAGAAAAAAAAATATAAAAAACAGGGGCCTTGTTGTTTTGGGGGTAGTTTTCACCCCCAATTAGGGAGGAAAACGTTTGTTTTTGCATTTTTCCTTCTTATTAAGCTTAGAGGGTTTTAATTCAAAAAAAAATTCATAAAAACCTTATATTTACGAAAAAAAAAATTATTGCTGGAATCTATTGCTAGTTTCACACAAGTTGAAAAGTAATAATTTCCGGAAATCTCGAGAAAATTAATATTGTGAGGAAAAAACTATAAAAATAGTAAAAAGTAAAATAAAAATGAAACACTTTTTCTCAAAATAATCAACAAAAACAAACGAATTAACAATAGAACGTAATTAATATCAAAATAAACCTAAAAAATATTTTTTTTAATAAATATAAAATTTAAACAAAACATAAACTCATAAGCATGTATTCAGCGACCGTGATGAAATATTTAGAGACGTTTTTATCGTTAAACACGTTTCTAAAAAAATATTTCTTATGAAGATATATTATTTAATCACGTGTTTAACGTTAACGACATCTCTAAATTTTTCATCATGGTCGCTGAATACAGGCTTGAATGACTAAATATTATTTAACTTCTTTTAATTATAAACATATTATTTATTCAAAAAATTATATTTTAAAAACGAAAAAAAATAAGGGGTTCTTATTTTTTTGGCACAAAAACTGAGGTCGGCTGTACAGTCATTAAATAACGAGTTAAATCATTCAACAATTTTTGTAAATTTTGGGTACCTAATGTTTCCTGTCCACATAAGTTATCACTTCCCATTTCCATTTTAACATCAACATTGTCGTCTTCAATCTCTTTATTATGTAAAATGGAAGTTTTGATTTAAAAACAAATTTTAATTAAAATTTTTTGCGTATTGAGTTTCTATGTGCGAATACAGGTTAAAGTCGTTCTAATTGGTTTTTTACAAAGCTTTTAATAAGTGCTTTTAATAAATATTCTTTTAATTTTTATTTAAAATGGGAAAAGTTTCACAAATTCGCCGACAGAGATAGAGCTCTTTCTTAATCGAATACCTCGCTCTATACTTTTATATTATCTACAAAAGGAATGCAAATCAAAAGTTAATTCAACATACTGGTACATGTTAATGGGTTTCTAAAAACAACAAGTAGAACATTACAAAAAAATGTTGCTAAGTGCAATGACGTCACGATTTTAGAAACTTTTTCTTAAATACTTTGGCTCATCCGATTAAAAAATGAATTAATAGTTTACTACAATAAGCTCCCAAAGAGGTACTTATATCATAAAAATGTCTCAAAAATCTCTTATCTTTTATCGTATTGTGAAAACTTCTGATTTCTCCTGTTAGGGCTCCTGGTATCATGGAGCAAAATTTACTTAGAAACAACTATTGATGAAACAAAAAATACAGTTGTTTTTGGTGATTGTGTTCGTGCAGCACAACATACTACACCGGTCTTGCAACTGCTTTAGCCTCGGCTTTTGCAATGGTGGAAATGGCTGTTGCTGGCTAAAATATTATAATTTCAAAACCAAAAACTCCATTCATACGGTGATCCATAATGGTTCAGTAAAAGGGTTGCCTTTTATACCGTACGTTAAACAAAAACAAAAATTGTTACACAATATTTAAACCTTTATTTTCTTATACATATATTTCGAAGTACTACTTCATCTTCAGAGAATTTATAAGCAACTTTAAAACATCTACAAAACAGAATATTAGAAAACTATTAATAAGATACAAAATTACTTACTGGAACTAAGAGAGCTTAAGATATACAGTCAAAAAAGATCTTCAACACAAACAAGTAAGCAAGTTAATCACGGGGCACCTTTTATTAAACCATTAAAATATTATATTTATTTAATCCATAATTTTTGCGACAAAATGTACTTTGAATAAAACACAATGAGTCTTTCTGAAATACAATTGATTAGTTGTGAAATACAAATCCTTCTTCCTGAAATTAAATTGAAGAATTCTGATTTTCAAATGAAACTTTCTCAAATTGGTGATTCTGGATTTCTGTCATGAATTCTAAATTACATCGGTGATTTCTAAAATTGAATTCATCGTTTCTAAAATTCAACTGGAAAAGATGTATCATTCTATGCTCTACACAAGATTCTATGTACAATATAAAATAAACATTAAATGGGCTAAAAACTAAAATTTCTAAACCTTACCCCTGACCTATTCAAACGCTCTGGAATATGAAGTGATCTTAAAAATGTAGGAGGTTTCCATTTGCTCCGAATATTCGGGAAGCCGAATATTAGGCTATTTTTTTACTATTCGGCTGAAGGCAGAGTATTGATGTTAAAGGCAGAATATTCGACAAAAACTAAAAACAATATTTTACCAAAAATACATTGTTCTTATCAATTTCAAAGCAATTCCATATTTTACCATGCTTGTGGACACTTATTTTAAGTCTAAAATTTAAACCTTTAAGCGGGAATTGGGGAAAGATACAAGAATATTTTCATGTGAAACAAGTGAATGAGCTCAAACAATGAAGCGAGACGTTGGAGAGGGGACCATGTGAATATTCGGCCAAATTTATGTCGAATATTCGGTATTCGGCTATTCGGACAAAACACTATTCGGTGTACCCTCGGGTGTACCTTACCTGATTTTAGAGAGTTTATAACTATTTGTAAAAATACTAAACAAGAGTGAGAGGTGAACGAAATCCTTCTTTCATTACGATCGCTGAATATAGGCTTAGGTGTTTATACTATTGTTATTTTTATTTCTTTTGGGGAATTCGGTAATTTTTTATTGGAATATACTAACAAAACTGGGCTTCTACATAAATTGCTTCACTAATTGGTAACGACTTTCATATCGTTTCCAATTATGAAAATCCATTTATCTGTTGTAATTTTTGTACTATCATAAATTGGTTTTAGACTTATCTGATGAGAAGAGGAATGAATGTTTGGAGTGGGACTGGCATGTACTTTGTAACTCTTCAAATATTTGAAAATTTGGCAAAAATTTAACGAGTCTTGGTGATTAGGAGTTTCTTTCTTTCTTTTTTAATGGAAATTCACTATAGGTCTTGTAGACAATTTTTAAATTTACAAAAGACATTAATTAAACTCTGATTAGAGACAATTTCATTGGTAAGTTTATTTAAATCAATAGTCTTCAAATCTGGATGACTTTTGTGTAAAGTTGCAAATTGAACTATCTAGTTGTTGAGTTAATTAAGAACTTGTAAATCTAAAGTAATTATAATTATAACTTAAGAAAAATTCATTTATAAGTAATTTTAAAGATTTCCAATGTTAATGTATACTTTTTAACACTTTATAATACGGTCTTTAAAAATCTTGAATTAAATTTTATTGAAGTTTATCCAGATTTACATTGATACTCTCTTATACCCTGTATCTTAAAACTTAAAACTTGGTTTCTGAAATTTTTGACATTTAATTAGCTACTCTGCTGAATCTTAATATAAATGCGCTTTGATCAGTGGTATAAATTGAACTAAATTGTTCAATTTACTGAAAACGTTTAAACTAAATAGTGATGTATTCAAAGAGACACTCAATGTAATTCATGGAATCTTCAATAGGTACACCAATAAAATGGGTTTTAGCTTTACTTACGAGAACATTGTTTATAACATAATGTTAATTAAATTTCTGGAAGATTATAAGTTTCAGTCAGGGTGAAGCATGAGACGAGACTTTGTTTATCTAGTTACGGATACATATGTATCCTTGAGCATGTCTCATGAATGTAATTTGATATGAAATCAGCCATGCGATAATTTAGGTTTACATATTACTATTGTAGGAGATGCGTGCATCATTTCAGCTGTAACTCTAAAAGAAAATAATATATTTCCTCGCATATTTCTGAATACTACATATTTTGCACCTACTGAAACTCTATTTTAGAAAATGTTAATATTATTTCGAGCTGATACAGTTGGGAGTTGATTCATTTCACCTTGCGATATTAGAAAATTTTTCGTTTTAAACCCTGATTGTTTGCTCCGAGGTTTACTCTTATTTCTTTTGTAAGCTGCGGATATAATTAATTTTTCCGAAAAAATATTCATGGCTCAAATTTATACTTTTTTGTCTACGTTTGCGTTTTATTCCGTTTTCTTGTGTTTTTTGTAAAATTTTCTACTAGCCAAAAATACACATTAACAATACATAATTTGTTAGTTTAATAACTTATTTTTAACTTTTGCTTTTTTTCTAACCGTGTATGTTTTCTCTGTTAATTTTTATTGGTTCATAGTTCATACTTCTCACTTCTTCCTTTTTTTTGCACTCTAAAAGCTCTTATCTTAGTAAAATTTAATTTTTTAACATCGTACAGGAAAGTTGGTAACTTATCAAGCTTTTTGCCTCTTTGGGCATAAACTAGCCTTTTAGTTTTCTTTTGTTTGGAACGTAAATATTAGAATTAAAAAGTGCATTTATTTGTATTACAATAAATCGAAATAGCATTCCTTTATATTTTCTTTATAGTAAATACTACGAAAGAACGTGAGTAGAATATCTCGTTTTGCTTTGTAAATACCGCAGTTCAAAGAAAATGTGTAGGTGAAAGAAGAATACTGATTTTACACAAAGATGAATTTGCTTTTTAACAGGTTAAAAATTTTAATAACTACCTTTACTTTGTAGTTATCCAGTAATCTGGTAATTATCTACCGACTTTACTATTTTGACTTTTTAAACCGTATTTAAATTTCTATTTATTACTAATTTTAGTAACTGATTTCAATTTTTAATGTAATAAATTATTAAAATAAGAATATTTATAGAAATTATTATTGATATTTTCTGGTATAGTTACTATATACATTTAATTTTCTAGGTTTCAAAATTAATTTAAGTTTATTTTTGTGCAGAAAACGTGATTAGATTATAAAGATTTATTTACAAAGGAGCCTGAAACCATATCCTATTACTCAGCTGAGTTAATAGAGAAGAGTTCAAATTCAAGTCCTCGTTGCCTTTTTGGAATTTTATTGATTAGAGCAGCTATATCCAGCGGTTTTCAATTAAACATTGAGGGGCTCAGTGCTTTTGCAGCAAAATCACTTCAGAGCACAACGAACGTTATTCGTGGTTTTGGTGTTTGGACAAAGCAGACAATGTGTTAATCCGTTTGTAATAATATTATTTTAATTGAAATTGTTTCCAAATTAGGATATGAACCAAAACATGTTTTTAATTAGTCAAAATAAAATTATGAAAAAATGCATGTATGAAAGTATTTTCATCTTCGGGTACTATGAATACAACCTCCTTTAATTTTATATGTATATTGTGCAATTTCGGTATGAATGCCAAATTTATTGAATTTATAATATAATATTAATTTTTCAACTTTTTAATAAATAAGCAGAAAGCTGGTTTTATCTTCAATATTCTGTCATGCATATTAAATCAGGAAATGCCATATTTACATTTACCCCCTACTTATAGGGTACTTGTAAACAACGAATACCATTATTGTGGATGTTATAAACATGTACTTCAATAGTAGAGGTCAAGCCAAGCCGAATTCAAGCTGGCTTGAGTTGCTAGAGATAAACGTAGATCACTGAGTTAATCGATAAGAAGCACTTTTTTTGAATTGATATAGTTTGGAAACTTACAGGTGTGGGCTTATATTTACCCCATTATAACAGAAATTGGAGGTCTTTAATACTGAAACAAAATGCAGTACCATAAAACATTAACGCTGCTCATTTATAGAAACGGTCACCTTAAATTTATATAATATTCTCACGCTTTTAATTGGAATTTCTGGTGCGGCTAAAATCTGTTAAATAAAATAAACTTTGAATCATCGCAGGTTTTGAGTCCTGAAACTTGAACTTCTTGCTCTTCAATAACACACTTAAATATTGAAAATGAAATTTCTTCATTCACTATATTATTTGGCCCCCTTTTTTGTTTTGGTTCTGGTTTTGTTTCAGTTTCTTTTTCCAATAGTTTTTTTTGGCTCTGTTTCTTTCAACCTGGATAACACTTCATTTGTTCTTAGTACTTCCCTGAATGCTTGTGGTTTTAAACGAGGGACAATTTTTGGATTAACAACTGTGTTGGGCATGAAGACATCAGTGATTGTTGTTTCTATTACTGGTCGTGGAGTAGTTGAAATGGTCGATTGAAGTATGTATGATGTCGATGGTTGAAAGCTGAAGATAGGTATGGTGGAAGTTTCAGTACTTGATGTCGCTGTAATTATCTGAACATTTTGGGATTGATTTTGAGGAGCTTTACAAAAGTCTTCATATTTTTCGAGATCTTCAGAGCAATTTCCTAAACGGAAAATATAGTGATTTAGTTCTGCAGTCATAAAAGCTAGTACGAACAACATTTTTGTATAATTTTTTTTGTAGATGATTTAGAAGTCATTTCTTTAATTTTTGCCAAAAGGAAAAAAAAATGGAGAATGTACCTACAAAAAACATAATGATCTAAAAGTACCTTAACTTTGGACCCCTCTAGTTAATTTTGTGCTAGGTTGCAGAAGGCAAGATGTAGCCTAATCAATTTAGATTATAAATCTGAAAAAAAATTTAAAATCTAACGAGGGAAACTTGAGTTATGACTGCAGAACTAACGCTCGATTTCATGATTTTTCACAAGTTTTCCTCCCAAACTCGCGCGCTCTCTAGGGATTCGCATTAATTATCAGTTATTTGGTCATAATTTGCAAAGAAGCTCCAGAAAAGTGGGATGGATTTTCTATTCCTTGTTATTATCTCCAACGGAAAATTTATCGCAGGTGTCTAGGAAGATGCTCTTCAGCATTGAACTAATTTCGAGGAAATCTAACCGGATCCACAGGATATACTCCAGTACTTAACAACCCAGATATTATGTTTTGTGGTTTCATAGATTCCTCCCATGTACCATTTGTTCTTTTCTATAGTTCACAAGTTGCTTATTCCAATAACTTTTTACTGGTCCAATGGCTGTAAGATGGCTAAATCTTAAAATACATAAGAAAGCTCTTCCTTCTTTATGGCAATACAATTTACTCCAAAACCAAGTTTGCTTTTCCCTCATCGATCTAATTTATTATGATAAATGTAAACACCATCGTATTTTCAAGGTTAGCGGTACCTGGTGCCTGTGTACAAATACCATTCCGTATACATTACAAATAACATTCCGTATACATTACAAATACTAACTAATGTAAAATATTTGATTTACCTTCTAAAATTTGTGATAATAAGCAATTAGGTACTTCAACACTTTGCAAAAATAAAATACGATGAAAATAGGCCATTCTGTTTAGATACCATTTTAAACCATTTGTACCTGATTGAAACACATGTTAAATAATAATTTTAAAAAATGCGACTCACGTTAAGTGCATCTTCCTAGACACCCACGATAAATTTTCCGTTGGAGTTAATAAGAAAGAATAGAAAATCCATCCCACTTTTCTGGAGCTTCTTTGCAAATTATGACCAAATAACTGATAATTAATGCGAATCCATAGAGGGCGCGCGAGTTTGGGGGTAAAAATTGTGAAAAATCATGAAATCGACCATTAGTTCTGCAGTCATAACTCAAGTTTCCCTCGTTCGATTTTAATTTTTTTTCAGATTTATAATTTAAATTGATTAGGCTACATCCTGCCACAGAGTTACCTTCTGCAACCTAGCACAAAATTAATTAGAGGGGTCCAAAGTTAAGGTACTTTTAGATCAACATTCTTCAATTTTTTTTCCTTCTGGTAAAAATTAAAGAAATGACTTCTAAATCATCTACAAAAAAATTTTGCTTTCTTTTTGAGAATAAAATGTTCTGGAACAGTTTGCTCTGGAACAACTTGCACTTGATGTCAAAAAGAACAGCTCCTAACACAAAATCCCGATCAAAATCCCCACTACCGCGTGGCTAAGCAATTGTGGAGTATTTCTAAATATAATCTAAACTTATTTGATTTTGTTTTTAAACTACTTATTTATATTTTTTCATTGAAATATTGAATTAGGCATGGATCTACCCAGCAGACCGTATCAAACCTATGAAATACAAATATTAAATCCATTGGAAAACAAAATTCTGATAATCATATTTTCTAAACCTTCGTTTTCCATGTTTATTAGAAAATCTTTTAAATGCTTTTAATTTATATTAAAAATAACCTACAAATCCAATTAATCACAAACTATTTAAAATCACGTGGATTTGTTTACTTCCCCCTCTCCTTTGGAACAGAACAACTTGCTCCAGATTTTAGGTAGGTGCAGCAAGGGTAAGGGGGGTTTCAAATTGAGGAGCTCAGGAATAGATGGTCTTGTCAAAAAGAATTGGAGTAAAGTGTTCTGGAGTTATTCAGAACAACTCCGGGGTGTAAAAAGAAAGCGGTTGCTACTGATCCTAACACCTAACATGATTGGGCATTCTCGATTTCGGAGATCGTATACGACCTCCCGTGGTCATTTGAAAAGCTAGAAGGGAAGTAATAATAAATAAAAGCTATTTATGTAAAGTGCTATAAAAGGTATAAAAGTGTAGTTACTAAAAACCAATAAAAACCCAAAGCACAACAAAACCTTTACTCACCTTCCTCCATTTTTTTCACAAAATGTATTCCAAATTAGTGCCATCTATACGTAGTCGTAAAACCCAATAGGTGCGTTTTTAAATTATGAGAATTTGTAAATATTAGCTATTGTGTTGTAAGATATTAGTCAGTCAGCATATTTTCAGGTCAATTTATTATTACAAATTATTCTTAAAATATATCTAATGTAATAAGCTGATTTAATATGTGTGAATGAAATAAATAAAATATGAAAATTTAAACCTTTACAAAAAATTTAATAAAAAGTAGAGGTTGAAACGATCCTTTCAGTAATTTAGTTTTTGATATAATAATATTTAATTAAATTTTCCAGGTGTTTTTCCAATATAAAGGCACTTTGATAAAAAAATCAATGATTGGACTTATCAGTAATGCGCAATTCCCTTTTAGTTCATTTTCCTTATACATACTATAAAATATTATTAGAGTTGCGTAAGGCAATATAAGTAATAAATTATGGCTACCTTTAAAGAACAGGGACGTAGTTTAAAAATAAATTTGCTAAGATATTTATAGAAAAGAGGGACACTTAATAACGTCTTGAATAAAAGCTTAACCAGCGATATGATTACTCGTTTCTAAAATAATAGAGAATACAGTAATATAATATATCTTGAAATGTTTAACAGTTAAATTATACATGATTTATATCAATGCACTTTTATAAAGAAGTAAATTTACTGTAGCTTTCCGTTTCGCGCCAATGAACCCGCTGTGCTTTTTATAGAACCAGGTATTTATAAGTAAATTTAACTTATTTATTTTGTTTTTAAAAATTAAGAAAAAAATTACATTAAAATGTTCCATCATACACTTAATTAATTATTTGGTATTTAAGTTTAATTTCACTAAAAAAGTGAAGTAGGTAAATGATACAAAGGCAAAAAACCCTTGTATCATTTACTTGTATTATTTCTCAACAAGAGATTGAAGTTTTATTTTTTGTAGCGGATTTCTTGTACCAGAATGGAATTATTGTGCCATAAATAAAAGTTTTCAGAACAAATTGCATAATGGGACATAATAAAGTTCATAAATTATTTCTCTTTTTAAAAACAAAACATAGACTTCAATAGACTTCGTTCATCTCGTGTAACTCGATCCGGATTGGATTGAAAATAGGATTATGATAGGATTCACCCAATCACGTAAACAACGCATTTATCTCGACAGAGTTCATGTGGCCTGGATTGAATTTTTCAATCCATGATTAATCCTTTAGTTACCAACTAAAGAGAAAGGAAATTCCTAAAATAGTTTTTGCGTCGACTTTAAGTGGTCTGTTCACTTTGATTTTATTTCTATTGTTTCGTATTTTATTGAAGAGGTTATGTTAATTAAAAACGTCTAAAACAAAGAAAATGGAAGAAAATTACGTGTATTTTGCAATTGTTAGTCAGCAGTCAGATGTGCCAACTTCTATAACATAATTTACTAGTACCTTTTGTAAAGTCAATCGCGTTTATGTCGTTACAAATTTTTATTCAATCGCGATTACAAAGTCCAATCCCATGATTTTGTAGGATTGGATTATTAAACTGAATCCTGAAAGTGAATCCAATCCTACGTGTATATATCGCAAAAAATGCGGACTGAGTCAATCGCTTTTCAATTCAATCCGGATCGAGTTACATAAGATAAACGTAGTCATAGAGAATTAAAAAAATTGACTGGTCTATTAAACTTATTTGTTACAGGCTACTAGTATAATACAAAATGGTGGACCCAAAATTTATTTTTTTTTTATTTTATCTAAACCAAAATTTTCAGTGTATCGAAAAGCTTTAAACAGAGCATTAGTAGAATTCTAGTGCATAGGTTTAAAAACCTTCAAATTGGATAATAAATCGAGGCTCTGTTACATATTTAAAATTGGTCGGCTTCATCCATCTAATTCAGGAAATGAATAGGCTCCATAAATCTAATTAGGTAATCTAGGAAAAAAATTAATATTAAAAAAAATAATTTTGGTAAAACATTGTAGAAGGAATCATGAAATAAGTAATCAGAGAAAATGTATTAAAATAAACCCAAGTAATGAATTTCCTAGTACTAAAAGTGGAATAAATGTGGAAATCACTGGTGGTTTGTTTTAAACATACACAAATCATCCGCTCGATATGAAATTTCGAGTAAACCCATTCAAAAATAATATCAGGAACATTTAGTTAAATTTATGATACATTAAAAAGATATATTACGTATTTTCATAACATTTATAATATAAAACGGTAAATTTAATTCATTTAATGGGGTTTGTGTTAGTGTTCTACATTTTACATTAACAAAAATAATACTAAAAATATTAAGTTACTTATGACGAAATTTTTGGTAAAAAAGTTAATCAATATACAGCGTGTACAAAAAGTTCGGCAACACCTATTTATTTTTGAAATTAAGAGCACTTTTGAAAAAAATGCTTCAAATATAAGCTTTACGATTCTTAGCGATGACCACCAGGTTGAAGGTCACACGATAATAACATTTTTAGTGCATATTATATCAGAGGTTTTATGGACCATATTTTTTTATTTAAATTTTCAAT
Source organism: Stenus bimaculatus (assembly GCA_963971135.1). Classification (NCBI taxonomy): domain Eukaryota; kingdom Metazoa; phylum Arthropoda; class Insecta; order Coleoptera; family Staphylinidae; genus Stenus; species Stenus bimaculatus. The sequence goes on along the minus strand of OZ020180.1, from coordinate 61,993,924 downwards.
ACGTAAAGTTCGGCAACGCCGGTTTATTATTGAAATTAAGCATTTTTGAGAAAAATGTTTTAACTAAATGTTGTACGATTCTTACTGCCGAATTATTTAGGAATGTTGGTTTCAGAGGTTTATAGAGCATAAATTTAGAATTAAAATTTTTAATATGTAAGTTCAGCAACGCCGTGCTGATTTTTTTAAAATAAGCACAAACCGTACAACTTTTATTTGAAACATTTTTCTCAAGAATGCTTACTTTCTTAGGGGTTTCTCAAGGAACAAACTGCGGTTCAATTCTATTCCTATTATTTATTAATGATATTGGCAACAATATAAAGAACTGTAATTATTTACTATTGGCACATGATCTAAAGATTTTCAATAAGGTAAACTCATTATATGATATCCATCAAATTCAGTTTGATCTTGATAATATTTTAAATTAGTGTACACTTAAAGATCTCCACTCCAACTTTGACAAATGCTTTTGTATGACATTATGCCGCAAAAAAGAAGTGATTTCTGGAAATTTTAAAATATTTTGTAACTTAGTTAAACGTGTCGAGACCATTAAGGATCTTGGGACAATCTTTGATAAGAAAGTTTCTTTCACTGTTCATATCAATAATATGTGCACTGTATGGTGTCCTAGCTATAACAATATGTGTTAAGGCTATTTTAGACGAGCACATAATAATTTTTGTACACAATTCTTGTACAGATGCTCAGTAGCATCTGTACCAGAATTATGTGGTCTTCTAAACAGGCCTTTACGCAATCGACAAAGTTCAAAATAAATTAAACTCAAGATACTAAGGGGAGACATAGTTTACAGTGACATTATGATGTCATTACACTTGGAATCACTTAGCCATAGATGATTTCCTGCTGATATAGTTTTTATATACAAAATTTTTAATGGGTATTTAGATACACCTGATTTGTTAGGTTTGATAAATTTTGATTTTAAACCCTCCGGGGTAACCACAAGAAGTTGTTATCTATTTAGATTAAAAAACCATTTAACAACTTATGGGTATAACAGTCCCTTAGCTAGGATTACTACAGTGGCAAACGGTGCTAACAATGAAGGTCACACCCTGTATAGTTTGAAAAAAAATGCATATTTCATAAATTTTGGATGCGCATTTAAATTATAAAAGCTGCTAATTCCGTCGAAATGGACACGGTAGAAATTTTAAAATATAAGAGAAATGAAGAATTTTATGGAAATGCTTATTTTTTTTAGAAATATTCACAAGTATTTTCTTTCATAATTATCAATTCCGAAGGCTTACAGATTAATTTAACGACCTCATTAAATACTTGTAAGTAAAGTATTTCGTGAGGTTAAAATATTAATTGAACAGGATTACATGGTATAATTGCTAAATTAATTGTTATATTGATTTATAATGAAATTGTAAAGAATTTTACGATTTTTCTCGAATTTGTTTTCCAAACTAGACAGTATGAGGTGGAAAAAACATTTTATCAATTGAATGCATAATTTATTCACGTTTATAAGAAAACAGTCCCTATTTTGTTTTTACCCCATTCGCGTAGAGACCCGAAATACATATTATTTCATTTACATATAAATTGATTCTAATTACCAGTTAAATGAGGGGTTCCGTTGCTGCCGTTTCATTTTGTCGATAATTCCTGTTTGTCAGCAGTTTTTTTATAAATTAGGGGAAAGGTTAAATGCGGCTTATTTAAATTACAAGTAAACGAGGGGTTACCAAAATAATTCTATTATTAAAGTATGAAATTAGGATGTTTTTATAAAATAAACTTCATCGGCATGGAAGCTATTTTAATTTAGAATAATATCCTTTTATTTATTACATCTTTAATGTATTTACGGTAGATTACCTATAATTACAAGAAATTTACAAAAGAGGTTTTATGAAAATATTTTACATATGAGTGCGACAATTAAAAAATCAGACTTATTCTTATTTTTTTTGAGTTAAGTACGGCATCATTTGGACAATTTTGATACCTCTAAGGACCAAATTCGTGGTTTTATATACAATGATATTATATCTGCAATAAAATATAAAAATAAATTACTAGATTTTTTTAAACTGTCTATATTGCGGAATCATTTTTTTATTTTCGATATCTATTTGAAAAAGTCTGTTTTTAAGTAAATTTTTGAAAGTTGAAGACTACATCTGATTACGAAATAAAATCTGAATATAATAATACAATATCTATATTTTCCTATTTTTTCTCCTTTTTTAGTTTTTTTGATCATTAGGGTGTCTCCCCCGAAAGTAAAACTGGCCATCTTAGATTTGGTTGGTATTAAAATTGAAATGAAAGTACTGCAGTAAATTCTGATGATTTATTTAAAAATTTCTACAAATGTCTGCAAAGAGCATTTTAAATTCAGAGCCAATTATCAACGAAAAAGTATTTTTACGCTTTTATCCGAAAAGGAAATTTTTAATTAATACCTTAATACTTTCAAACTGACCATTTTTTTTCAATTTTAATATTTTTAACGCTCAATTTTAATACTTAGCCATACTTGAAATGTTAAATTAAATAATTTTTCTAAAATCTATAGATCTTAATAAATACATGGTGCTGCAAAAATCGCGAACACACTCCACGCAACGTTGTTTTGAAGCAACCGTTAAACAAAGGCAAAATAATAAAAAATATATTTGAAAGTAAATTCCGAATTCGTTGGCATCTTTTAAAGAAGGAAACTTGTCAACATTGTTTTCAATTATAATAATTTTAATGTTTAATTCAAATTATTGATAGATTATGATTAGAATCGAATACAGTTGAAATTAACATGACATTTTTCAAAAGTGCAAGAATTTATTAGTCAAAATACAAACCACTTTATTATGACTTTGCATTCTAAATTCGCAATTTCAGAATTCCACGCGCCCTCTGTATTTAGCGTTTTGAATTAAATTGGTGAGTACTTGTCAGTAATATTACATTAGCCTTGTACGCCGATTGTACGTATTTTCGTAGTTTTCGTTTGAAATAAATAGATTTATAGTGTTTTGTGACTTTAATTAGTCAAACTTTCAATTTTATTTAAATAATAACATTGACTCATCAGTTGATTTCGTGAAAGTAGGTAGTTGAAATCACGAATATAACTTAATATTTTTTGTTGAGAAGTGCAATAAAAATATAATTATATGTTTATTTTCTGTATATTGAGCAAAAATAATTAAAAATATTAAAATAAAATTTTTAACTTTGAATGCGTATATATCTTGAATAATCTTCTGCTAGAAGGATTTTTTTGAATATTTTTCTCTTGTCTAACGAGTGCTTCTTAACAACGTAGAAAGGAGAGTATACGAGACTTTTTCAGCATCCTGTACATAATATTTTGTCATGAAGGCGATAGTCGGTAAATTTTGGCGCTAGATTTTGAAATTCGCTTGATATTTGCGGTTTTGAACATAATTTTTTTTCACTGCTGCTTTTTTAAAATTTCGTTTTTTGGTATACAGGGTGTCCCATTTGACGTTGGACTGTATGGGTATCTTTGTTATTATTGGAGATAGAAAGTCGGTTAAATGGACAAAGTAGTAGAGATTTTTTCGAATATTAATAATTAAAAAAACAAGAAAATGCGATTTTTAAAATATGGCTATAACTTCTTTATTTTCTGTGATACCAAAAAAGTTTTTTGGCATAATAGAGACATTTGGTATATCATATTTCATATTTAAAAAAAAATAAAATTATTTGATTTTACAAACTAACATTGGATTTTAAGCGAAGTAAATTGTCAATAACGTAAATGTAACTGTTTAAAATATTAAATGTACAATAAATCTTAACACACATGTATTGACAGTTTACATCTATTCAAGGCCATTTTTGGTTAGTAAAATAAAATTATTTCTATTTTTCTTAAAATATTACATATAATATATCAAATTACTCAGAAAAATACACTAATTCCGAATATGTGTAATTCCAATATGGCTGCCATAAGAAAAAAATAAGTTTGGTTCATTTTCGGTCAATCCGTTGGCGAAAAGAAATATTCATTTGTTTTACTGCATTGTATACAAAAATTGTCTATTAAGTAAAAAAAAATTTTGGTACCTCCGAAAATAACGAAGTTATAGCCATATTTTGAAAATCACATTTTCTTGTTTTTTTAAGATAGCGTTGGAACGATGCGATATTCAAATTTTTTGTAAATGAATTATTAATATTCGAAAAAATCTCTACTATTTTGTCCATTTAACCGACCTTCTATCTCCAATAATAACAAAGATACCCATAGAGTCCAACGTCAAATGGGACACCCTGTATACCAAAAAACGAAATTTTAAAAAAGCACCAATGGAAAAAAGAATATAGAAGAATCTTGTGGCTACCAATTTCTTTATTTTTTGTTTTTGTAAGTCAAATCAAATAGTCATACGGCAGGAGTAAAACGGGCTCTACAAAAAAAAAACAAAAAAACCTTCGCTTAGCGGCGTTTATAATAAAGACTGTTTGAAAAAATGGTAATTACCCGCTTTTTATTTTTTTTATATTTTCCATAATAAACATTATTATAAAAAATGATTAGACTTAATTTTGTAATTTATTTATAGTTGTTGTTGCACACTTATTACATACTAACTACAAATTTATTTAAATAAAAATATCTGCATTAAAAATCTATGTCTATACTAATAATAAATATTGTATTGTAGTATACGTACATACATTCAGTAATAATAATATAAAATATGATACAATTTATGATCACATTTTAAATGCCAATAACTGGTTTAAAAAAGTATAAACTAATTTTTATTAAAAAGTCCTCTTCACTTTTATGATTTTAAACTCGAAATTAATTGAATTGTCGTTATTTTTAAAATGTTGTACTATTGTTTTAGAAATCAATATACAGTTCGTTTCATCATCCAGGTCTGAGGTGTAGGATATATGAATATTCTTTTCGGTCGGATGAGTTAAAGTTACTTGTTGAATATATTTCCATTTATCATCTCTAGGCCCCAAATATACTGTTGATACCCATGCACCATCAAATCCATCACAGTTATTACCTAAAATTTAAAAAAAAGGATTTTTAGACTTCATAAATAATACTGCAATAATATAACAAATAAAAATGTTCTTTCGCCTAATAAATTTCTTTAGAACGATATAATATGAATTATGAAAATGGGAATTATACAGGGTTTAAATTAAAATAAAATTAACAAAATAATTTTATTTTAATTTAAATTAAAAACGAAGCATTTTAGAGAAAATATTTTCTCTGTTTTCGTCTTAAAATTGGTGAAATAGTCTTCTAGGAAGTCTCTGGTATTTATTTTTAAAAAAAGCCACCCCTGTTTAATGCAAAATTGGCATACAACTTCGTACATGTTTTTAAATAACTTCTAAACCGTACCAGCTGTGAAAAAATTAAACAGATCAAAAATTTTCAGAAAAAAGCAAGGAATTAGAATATATCATTTAAAATGTTAAGTGGGGTAGCACAAAAAAGTTATGGCATAAAAATGGGGTCTATACCCCCAAAATACACCCCCCTGGATATTATTTCGATATTTGATATTTTCATCTTGTTACAACTATAATAACTAGAGTGTGTTTCAAATTTGATCAAATTATCTTAAAAAATAAAGAAGTTATACTCAAAAAAATGAAAAAAATATAGAAAGTTTGACACCCCATAACTAAAAAATAGAGCACTTTTGAGAAAATTTTTATTCTTCACTTTTGTCTTAGAATTGGTGAAGGAATCGCCTGTAGAATTACTTCGCATATATTTAGAAACACCCTGTATATACAATAAGCAGAAATTATTTGTGTCTATACAGGGTGTCCCGTAAGTGGACGATAAAACGAAATGGGGTGACAGAGAAGGGAATTTCCAATTTAAATAACCATATTTTTTGTTATGAAATTGTTGATGGTTCAAAAGTTATTTCAGTTTTTGTATTTTTAGCACGTACTGTGTTCATTAAATAATTGATTAAGAAAATACTATGACTTGTTTCACTTTTTTAAATTATCATTATGAACCTCAAAGGGTCCATCTTTTCAATAATATCACTTTTATAAACTCATTTATCTTTTAACTAACAAAAAAAAATTTGCGAAAACTTTTTGTTCCTATAAAATTTTAGTTGATTTTATAGTCACCTTGACAGAAAATAATGTACTAACATAAAGTAGAACAACTATTAGAAAAAGTTCTCCATTTCACGTTGAATCAGAAATGGTATAACTCATAAAGGCAAATCCAACCGTTTATTTTTTAATGAATGTTTATGAGAAGTAATAAGTAATTCGTATTTTTGCTAAAAAATAATTGTACTACAGTTTGAGTTATGGTCAAAAATTAAAAAAAAAACGAGTCAAATAGTGAAATAGTGATTTTAAAATTTACAAAAGGTGCTCAAAATGAGCTCCATGTGCCCTTACACATAATCGGCATCGACGGATAAAATTGGTTTTGATTAACCGAAATGCTTGTTCACTATTTTTTATAATTACGATTGCTCGCCTTATTTTTTGTCGCAGCTCTTGTTCGGTATTATTTTCCGTTGCGTAAACCAATTCCTTAAAATAGCCCCAAAAAATTTTGAGGTGTCCTCTCACCTCTACGGCATAATGGGGAGGAGTACCATTTTGCTGGAGCTACATGTCCCGGCGAGTTTCAAGGGAAACATCTTCAAGTAAGCATGGCAAATCATTTTGCAAAAAATTAAGGTAAATTTGGCCATTGACCCTTCTTGGTAGTTCAAATGGGCCAATTAGCCTACCTTCAATTATTCCTGCCCACATGTTGACCCCAAAGTGGTGTTGGAAGCAATCATTTCGCACCACCATGGAATTAACGTCGTCCCAATAATGTAAATTGTGGATATTGAATATTCCTATCCTGCTAAATGTGGATTCGTCGCTCCACAAAACTTTATTTAAAAAACTAAGGTCTTCCCTATTGCGTCGTAGCATTTCCCTGCAAAATGGAAACTACCTTCTCTGTCACCCCATTTCGTTTTATCGTCCACTTAAGGGACACCCTGTATATATATATATGATAAAAACTGATTTTTATGAAATGAAATTCAAAAATCTGAAGTTTTGACATAACAGTAAAAAATACACCTTCGCCTCTGCTTTTGTGAAGTCTAGTTACTTTGTTTTGATTTTGACATGATTTTGTGTTCCTATGAACTTGAAGCATACAAATTCCCCAGATTTTTAGGCGGGAAATTTGAATTGACCACAATCATTTTAGTTCACCCTGTAGATTGAATGTACATATACAGGGTGTATTTTCAGATATGGTTCCATTTATGTTATAAAAAGAAAAGCTTATGTTTATATCGATCTTGCGTGTTTCCTTAGAAATATTAAGTAGATGGTTTAATAATTCCAAAAATATTTAGTCGGCTTATCACCAAATACAAATTGATAAGGCTACATTTAACAGTTATCATACATTCCTTGCAAGGAAATCCTACAAGTTTCTTGAAAAATCGACCGATGTTATTAATCATTGTTTATTTACGAATATTTAAAAAAACAGAATCTTATCTTTTCGATAATGATTCTAAACCAAAACAATTTTGTTGTGATTTTTTTACTTTTATATTTTTATCTTGTATGTAATGTATGATTAATTTGGAATGATATATGAATATTTAAATAAAAAACATGAGTCCCAAGGTAATTTTTATAAAAATTGTAGCAACATATAAAATATTTATGAATTTTCCTGCTGTGCATAAATTCCCGATTGTGGGTGGGTGGTTGCTTTTTATATTTACCTTGTATACTCCAAAATACATATTTTCCAATTTGTGTTCTCCAAAATGTGTATGAGAATATTTTTCCTACTCGTATTAAATTTGAACCAAATTTTGTTGTACATACATCACCTGTGGTGTCATCTACAGCTAAATTTTTTCTTATCTTCATTTTTTTCCGAAATCTTTTTCTATGCTTTCTTTTGCCTATTGTTAATATCCTTACTAGATTCTGAAATACAATAAATATTGTTAAAAATCATGTTTTTTAAAGTTTACTTTTAAATGTGGATGATTTTCCATTCACTCTTTTGTTATTTTTAAATTTTTTTAGAAAAGGAGGTCTATAATTTTAGGTTATTAAATGTTTCGATCGGTCTTATAGCCTCGCTTATAGCATAGGAAGTATTCAGTTTTTACAGAATCGTACAAAATTCTTGAGTAAAACTTTATTTTAAAATTACTGCAACTTTTAAACCGCAGTTCGCATGGGAAATATTTTCTTCCACTCTGTTGATAATGGCTTCATTACTCTATGGATTTCAGTTGAGTAATGAACTATACTCGGAACTATATTACCCACCTATATAAAATAATATAGACATATGGAAATGTCAACATGCGTATTTTTAGAGACCATTATCTATCGCGTACATTTGTATGTGGGGATATTTTATTTAATTTAACATAAAATTAATAGTATTTTAACACAATTTTAGTAGAAAACAGTAATTAAATGTGTTTCAAATAAAATAAATATATCTATTCAAAATAATCAATCAAAGTTATATGTAGGTATGTTATGTTGTACTTTTAACCACAGACTAAAATTTACATTGAAGAAAAGTCAAAAATACAAAAAGTAACTTGAATAAATATTCTTAAAATCGGGGCTACGTGTCACATATTCGAGAAATTAGGGGTGAAAGGTATAAGAACTTCTAAACTTATATTCTAGAAAACTGGATCTAGACCTTATGTTTTTGGTGATTGAATGAAAATTTCAAGACTATTTTGACCCTTTGGTTGTTCAACGAAAAATAAAAATTTTTGAATATCTTTCTATTGACTGCCATTAAATCCTGCAAATCTTTACTTCTTAATGCAGTTATTGCGAGCTGTTGATTTTAGCAAACCTTTGGAAAAATTTATCGTCCTTTGCCAGTCCTTCAGCTTTTACAATTTTAGAGCTTCCTCTGTAATAAATAATTTACCAGAAGTTAAAGTCAGCTCGGATTTTTTTTACTTATGGCATTTCTCATTGTTGCAATAAACCAACTTTGGGCAACAATTTCATTAAGTCCTATAGTGTAATGTAATGTAAGCTCCTACTTCCCATAAGACATCATACGATGTATCGGGTATTGTCACACACACAATCACAGTATTAATGACTGTGACGTAGTAAAATATTTAACATAATTCGATATTAGCAAGGAATGGATAAAAGACAGCCTCTTGCAAGGGAATGGCCGTTTATTACAGCTACGGTAGGATAGGAAGATCCATACAATTTTAACCAAGTATTTTGTAATGTAATCCAAAATGCACGGTCCCTTTCTATATCTGGTTTGAACATTTCCATTATATCTAAACCAGAAGAAAATACTTTATCAGATGCACTAGTTATAATCATTCCTTTTACTTTAATATTAAATATCAATATCATCGAAAGCATTAAATAGGTCTCTTAGAACTTCTAGATTCAAACTATTTACAGGTAACCTTCGTCACCGTAGCAATCCCAGATTTTTTATTTATTGAAATATCAACCAATTGCATTAAAGAACTATAATATCTTAAGTTTTAAATGAGTAGAAGAGTTTTCACGAAATTTCTCAAAGCTATTTGTTTTCTGTTTTTAATGTATTTCCAAGAATTTAACAAATTTGAAAGTTTATAAAATTTTATTGGAAGGTTAAAGTCCAAAGTAGTCGTTTATATATTTTTTGTGTCCAAAAAAATATGTTTTCATTGCAGATCCCACTTAGGGTTTATATCAAAGACTTCTATGTTTTCTATTGTTATACATAGACCGGACAACCTGTCATTTTTTTGTGTATCACTAGCGGCCATTTTAAAGTTGACCTGTGTTTTTCTTTATTTTACAAATTACCAGATACAACATACAACTAATGCGATGGACTACGATACTATCGGTTATTACTTAATTGAATGGTTAAAGTTATATGTCCAAAGTTAGCTCATTAGCAGATAAAATTTTCAAATAAAATCACTCATTTTAAGGTTATGTCAAGCGTGTCCGGTCAATGTATAACAATAGAAAACATAGAAGTCTTTGGTTTATATTCACCCCTTAGTAGTGTGCAAAATATTCGGTAGACCTATTCCATGTTAATTTTTTAATTCTAATTAAGAAAGAGACTTTCAAAAATTATTTATTGTTGGCCAACATTTGATTTCATTTCATGGTGACACATTTTAATTTAAAAAGTTGACATAACTCTTAAAATTTGACCATACCAGTCTAGGACTGTTCACGTCTTATTGAGACGATCATCATTCACTTTTTAAACTTTAAACATGCCTCCCCATAGCGAATAAGCGACCCTCGTTCTTCTTTCCAATTTCAAGTGACTCTGGCCTCAGTTAAATCACTTTAATCACATTGCATCAAAATCAAACCGATTTGATACTTAACCAAGGAGCGGTGAGTGATGAATGAGGAGCATTTGAACGAATGGGTTTTTTCATTTGATATGTGAGTCGAGTCATGAGTCGAGTCATGAGTCGGTATGTCCATACCTTCAACACTACTTATTTGTCATGAAGCAAGAATTCAGTAGAGTTCTTCTTTTTTAAGTTAATTGTTACAACTTTCTGAGCCTCATCTGTTTCAGTTTAAAATGTAAAAAACTTAAGGAATACTTTAGGACAGGATTAGAATTTTTCATGGTTTGTCTGAAGTAATTTCAATCTGATTCCTACCCGTCTTTAAATGTGTATAAAAATATATATTTAAGTTACACTAGCATTTCAAAGTGATTTGTTTGTGCTGCATTTTAAAATTTCAAGCTACAAACAAGCACAAGTTTAAAAAATACTTCTTGCAAGATTACTCAGACTCGGACAGATGACAAGGCGCAAGCAGGAAAAGCTACTCTTAGATGATTATCAATCATCACGCTGTGTAAATCTGAGTTTAGAAATTTTTAAATGAACATAAAACAAATGGAACAGCAAAATTATGAAACTCTAAACGAAATTATACTTTATTACTTGCTTTTTAAATACCTGTTTAAAATGCAAACATGCCAATTCCATTAAATCGCTAAAGTGCATTTAAAAATGATTAATGGAAAATAATTATTCCGTAATTAAAATTATTATATTCTGCTTAAATATTACTGCATTAAAAATTCAACACTTAATTAAAATAATTGATTGAAATCACGTTAATGTGGCTATTATAAAATGTAGTTGCGGAAAATAAACAAACCTGAAGTAATTGACCTAAATTATTAATCGATTCATAGTATAAATTTGTTTACAAAATTTGCCACTTTATTATTTAAAGTGTATAATCATGTTTATATTATTATGCAATTTTGACAGCTTAACGAGTTTATAACGCAATTTTTTATAATTTTTTCTAACTGGCATTTACTTCTAAAATTAAATAGTACCTACACAGGGTGGTGATAAAGTTTGGAACCAAGGTCATAACTTCCGTAAAAAATTTTTTTGTAAAAATCGCTCGGACAAGTCAGTTTTTGTTTTAAAAATGCCATCTTTTGGAATGAAAAAAATATTCATGACGTCACTGATAACTTCAATATGACGTCATCATCAATTTTTTTAAATGGAAACCCCTACTTTTTTTACACATTTTTCATAGACCTTTTTATCATATTAATGATCACATAAAAATATTTAAAAAAATTTCAACCATTTTTGAAAAAAAAAAAAAATTTACTCAAAAAAAAAAATTATTAATTCTCAATGAAAATATTACAAAAAAAAAGTAAATTTTTAATTTACAAGTAACAAATTTTAACGAAAATGTTCAAATTGTTCCCCATTGACCATTTGGCATTTTCCCATTCTAGTGTAGACACTCTGAATACTATTGTTAATTAATAGCTTCTTCGTCAATTTGTTGCAATTCCGTCCTAATTCTAAGCTCCAATTCTTGTAAATTATTAGGTCTATTGAAATAAACTTTTGATTTTAAATGTCCCCACAAAAAAAATCTAAGGGCGATAGGTCGGGAGATCGCGGAGGGCACTCAATTGGTCCCCTCCGACCTATCCATTTGTTGGGAAACGCGGTGTTAAGGAATTCTCGCACCGCCCTGCCAAAGTGTGGAGGAGCCCCATCTTGTTGAAACCAAATGTTTTGGTTAGGAATGTTGCGATTTTCATAATTGGGGAAAATACGAAGTAAAACTGGTAGCAAATCAGTCCGCAAAAAATTCAAGTATCTTTCGGCAGTAAGGTTTTCATTAAAAAAGTAAGGTCCTATAAAACGTCTGCCAATCATTCCCACCCATACAAAATAGCGTCAACTAAAGCACTTTTATAAAGGCAATTTTTATTTCAATAAATTTTGAATATCAAAAGCTTTTTCAAATTTATAATAAATTACAATTTTATTTAAAGTTTATTATTATTCAAACATTTTATTTTAATTACCTTTTTCATTAAAAGTTATTTAAAATTAGTTTTAAGAAAATTCCAATTGTGTAAAGAAGAACAATTCGAATATTTTCAATATTAATTTGTTATTTTTAAACTAAAAATTAGTTTAATTTATTTTTCTTGCCATATTTTCATTGAGAACTAATAATTTTTTTTTGAGTAAATTTATTTTTTTTTTTTTCAAAAATGGTTGAAATTTTTTTAATATTTTTATGTGATCATTAATATGATAAAAAGGTCTATGAAAAATGTGTAAAAAAAGTAGGGGTTTCCATTTAAAAAAATTGATGATGACGTCATAGTGAAGTTATCAGTGACGTCATGAATATTTTTTTCATTCCAAAAGATGGCATTTTTAAAACAAAAATTGTCCTGTCCGAGCGATTTTTACAAAAAAAATTTTTACGGAAGTTATGACCTTGGTTCCAAACTTTATCACCACCCTGTATGTATATCAGCATGATAAAGGAAAAAAGTTTTATTCGTATTAAACTAATTTTTACCTTATACCTACTTGCTTCGCATCTAAACGAAAATTTAAATACGCCATAAATGTTATCATAAAATTTCTTTTTTTCTGGAATTCAATTATGTTTTCTAATATAAGCATAACTTTGGTAAAAATAAGATAGCTAAGTAAATGAAAGTTTTAAATTAAAAATGTAATGATAAAAGTTGTATTATAAATTGAATAAAACCTTTACCTAAGATGAATCATTAACCTTAAAACTCTTCATTATAAATCTGTTCACATTTCACATTACACTGTGATCTGATATAATGATTCACCCAACATTTACACACATTAGTTGACATTCCATAGATAACTTACATTAGTTCTTATCTTATTTAATTTGCATTGCACAGTTATAAAGATTTCACACTTCACTTGAATCATCCACACGTTTGCTTAAAATAATTAAAGAAAACGTGATATCTCTAACCATTTCAATTGATCTATTTGGATAAAAGCCAGTGGAACATACACGTTGTGTGGCTTTAAAAATAGTCCCTGACGTTTACTAGAGGGTGTTGTGGCGTGAAGTAGGACTAGCAATTGACGTTATTCTCATTTTAAGCTAATTTTACTCATATTGACATAATTAAAAATATACTTTAGCCCCTAAAATAAACAATATTGATTGACACTTTTAAAGGAGTTTTATGAACAAATCAAATCTTTATAAATATACGTTTGTTAGATACATGTTTTAAAGTTTAATTTCTCGTGTTTACAACCTTATAAATATAAAATATAATCATATTTAAAGTTCGTTTCAAACGAAACAATTTAAAAAAGAGGATTACACGTGACATAAAAGGAATTGAAAAAGCTTTTCATCTTCGTGTATATTAAATGTAATCTTTGAGTTTTATACAGGTAAAACTTTTCCTTTTTATGAAAAATTATAATTATAAATGCTAAAATATTTTTTTTAAACAAAATATATAAATGAATTTTATGCACAAATATGTATATTTTATATTATTAGTTTTGGGTGTTAATATTTCAAAAGAAAATAATATATCTGATGAGTACAGTATTTATTTATAGATGTAGCAGATTTTCACCTCTTTAATTTCGGCATTTAAAGTTTAATCAGAGATTTTTAGATCAAAATTTCTGCATCCAATTGTTATTATTAGCGCTAGTTTTGTTTTTAATTATTTTTCATGTACAGGGTGTCTCTGAATAACTGTACCCCAATTTTTTTTGGGACGATAGAGGAAGTGAAACTAAGCATTTTTTAAATGTGAAGTAGTGTACTTAAAAAGTTATACTACTTTGATATTTTTCAAATAAATGCAATGGAACTGTTGTTTAAGGACACCCTGTATATCGTCTAGTTTATTACGAAAATTCAGTTTTCGGTTGAATCATATTTTTTTATAAATAACTAAACGATTTTTATTTTTTACAAAATTAACACAACCGGGAACACAACTCTATTTAAATAGCTTTCCGTGTTTTTTTAAATATATTTTTATGAGACCAATTCTACTAATCCGTTCCTATGGCAGCATTTCGCGGTTGTACCATGTTTCCTCGACAATACTCTTTTCATCGAATACAATTTCACCGACAGTCCATTTCATCGACACGACTGTTTCATCGACGTTACCTTTTCATCGACACTACTTTTCCATCGAAATTACCTTTTATCGACAACCATTTCATCGACACTACTCTTTCATAGACACAGATGTTTTATCGACAGTACCTTTTCATCTACAACCATTTCATCGACACTACTCTTTCATCAACACTACTCTTTCATAGACACAAACTTTTCATAGAAATTACCTTTTCATCGACAAACGTTTCATCGACACTACTTTCATAGACATTACCATTTCGACACTACCTTTTAATCGCAAAGATATGTTTCATCGCCAATATCGTTTTATCGACACAGGACACAGACGTTTAAAAGTAGTAGATATATTTACAGTAAAATCATTTTCACTGGTGTAAAATATACTTGAAAAAATCTCTCTAGATAGAGATTATAAAAAATTACGGCAGAACTTCTTTGCGAGATTTGTTTTATTCTTTATTCTTTAGTATACTTGGGAAAATAGGAATAATTAAATAAAATGTTATTAAATTAAAAAATATATTCGTCATTTACGGTTTTCCCAAACTTTCTAAAATATTTTAATAGTTTATTCCCATAAAGATACATATTTAAGGCCAATAAAAGTTTAAAAAATATTTTTAGGGGAGTTTTGATGATATCTTTTTTTTCTTTACGTTTTTAGTAATTCTAAAAGTTCCGGTGCTTCGTTTCAGAGAAAAAGTAGATTTTATAATTTTTAACTAAAAATTGTATTTTTTAATCTGTGATTTAAAAAACATCATAGAAGCCTAATTTACTTACAATTTCGCGTATTAAATAAATATAATGAAAAATTAATTTACTATTTTATTTATTATTTCTCATAAGAATATTAAACGCATTATTAAAAAACAACTCCTCGAAGTTATCACCGCCTTGTGCTCCATTAACATTCTTTGGCAAAATTTCAAAATGTTGTAACTTTTTAAGGAAGGATTTCTGAACAATAATTCAAAAAGTTTAGATATACTTCCTCTACCATCCCAAAAAATTGGCACAGTTATCCAGGGATCCCCTGTATACAGCGTGAGCTAAAATGATTGTGGTTTAATATACAAGGTGGTCGAGATAAAGTGAACAGTGGATGATATGTCTCCAAAAGTAAGAGTTTTAGAAAAAAACGTTTCAAATAAAAATTATTTGGTCTTTATGAGGCCACACAATGAGAACAGTTAGTTTTCACCTGGATGACTTCTTCATGGTCATTCTAACTCTAACCCAATTTTTTCAAATGGAAACCTATATTTTTTTCTGATTCTCTGCCCCTTTAAAACCAACTAATTTTTATTTGAAACGTTTTTTTGTAATACTCTTACTTTTGGAAATATTTCGACTATTCACTTTATCTCGACCACCCTGTATAGGCAACCAAATATGCAGGTTAGTACAATTAAAAATTTAAAAATTCTAAACAAACATACACATCTAATGCCCGTTTTCACCAAAGATTCCTAAAACTTGGGCATTGCTTAAAGCGCTAGTTGCTAGGTATTTTTTATTAAATGATTAAAAATACCTAGTAACTAGCACTATAAGCAATGCCTAAATTTTAAGAATTGTTGGTGAAAACGGGCATAAGTTATTTATTAAGGTTTTGTATTTTTTGGAAAAAAAAAACGTAGATTTAGCTCTCTATTTTTACAACAAATGCCAAATGTTGAAAATGACGACCTTCATTTTCGAGGCGGATGCTAACACAAAATGAAGATTTACGCAAACTAGTCTTGATAAAAACTGATGTTTATGAAACAGAAGGCATAATAACTAAATACAAAAATTCGAAGTATTGACACAACGATAAAAAATTGACCTACGCTGCGCCTTTCCTTTTATGTAGTCTAGTTACTTTATTACAATTTTGACATGATTTTGAGTTACTATGAATTTGAAGCGAACAAATTCCCCAGATTTTTGGGCGGGAAATTTAAATTGACCACAAAAATTTTAGCTCACCCTGTATTAAAATTAGTGCAATTCAAAATGCTTATTTTATAATTTTCTGAAATCAGCTTCATTTGTTAGGAATTAAACACTATTATTTTATAATATACATATTTCCTAAATCCTTGTCCTAGATCAGTTAGATCATTAATGTAAATAATAGAAGATTTTTATTTAAAATTAACCTTTTTTCGAAGACTCAAGATGGCATTAGGTCTGTACGCTAGCTTTTGTTATCGTTGAGAAATTATCTGAAAATATTTTCTCGGCAATATGTTTGAAAAGCGCACTATTTTCTATAATAAAATTTGTTTTTTTCACATTTGAAAAAATGATAAAAACGTATTTTATTTAAAACTACGTCACTGTAATTGAATATACATGAAAAACAAAAATTCAATCAATACTACGGATATTTTTTCTAGCGGAAGTACGTTTTGCTATCCTCTTATCTCGGTGTTATTTCAAAATTTCCTTCTATAAACTCGGGAGTTTCATAAATAAACAGGTTATACTCTAATCCTCGTTATTTGGTCGCTTGAGCAGTGTAAATAGTTAACCAAAATACACTTAATATCTATTATTTATACTGGATGGTAAATTGGTTTACTCAAACCAGAGATTTACCTACATGTAAAAATATTAATTGTTAATTAATTTTTTATTAATTATTTTTGAGCGAAAGTAAAGGTTTTTTTCTAAATTGAAAAAATTCTGTATTTCTTAATGTTAATTCTCAATATCCTTGTAGCACATTAAAAATATAGAAAATAAAAGTGCTACTAAAATAACAAATTACTAATTTTGGTCATAATTTTATTTCTAGTGGAGCTTTTTCAAAATTTCTTTTTTAGTTTACTAAAAAGTCATGTGGCTATCATTTTTTGTAATTTTTATTAAAGAAAAAACAAAAAGTGATAACATATTTTTTTATGTATTAGTAAAATTTTAAAATTTTTTTAAAACCCCATAGAAAAATAATTAAAGCACGTAAAGCAAATAAGAGAATGAGTCGTTTTTATTATATCCCTTTTCTATTAAGTAGCACCAGAAAAAACATGGAAATAAATTATGACCAAAATCACAAATATCAAACGAATTTCAAAACCAAGCACGCAAATTTGACGACTATCGTCTTAGGTTTCGACTTTTAGAACAAGAAAATTTATAGTGAATCATTTATAAATGCAGAATTTTTAAAAATTAATATTTTAGATGTAAATTGCATTGTGTCTTCATTAGCTTTATAAATAAATCGATTTCGGTGATTTTTATTTAAAAAATGATAGATCGAAATAATTTTTATCCATCGATTTTGTTTGAAGGGGACGTTTCGAAGATACAAAATATTTGCACTAAGATTTGTTGTACAGGGTGTCCCGTTCGTGGTTCATCAAACGTCAAGGTTGGAAAGTAGAGCAAATTTTATCAAGAAAAAACCAAAAAAGTAGAGGTCTATCTTTTATGGTTTGAAAGTTACAGGGGTTTGAATTTGGCATCGCCCGTTTTTGCCAGAAATAAGTAATTAAAGTAATAAAATTTGCTCTACTTTCTAACCTTGACGTTTGGTGAACCACGAACGGGAAACCCTGTATAAGCTTTTAAATTACATAATTTTTTTGTAATTAATAAGTAACAAAAACTGCTTACCTTGATTTTCCAAATTAATTTTATTTAAAAAAACAAAAATACTACTACTAATACAAGTATTATTTGAACCAAGAAGTAGAAGTTTTGGTCAAGTTTTTTAAATTTTTATGTCACTGTTAGTGTAACGCCTAATTTTTTTGTTATTAAGTTATTACTTTCTAATACACTGTTTTTTTTTTCAGGTAATTACTTCAAACCTAAGTATTAACTTCCATACAAGGTAGGTCAAAAGGATTTAAAAATAGATACCACAATGAAATGAAATTAAAAAATCGAAATATTTATTTTAAGTATTTTATTAATCCCTCTTATGCAAAATATAGGTAGATAATTTTATTATTATTGCTATAAATATTTCCCCAAAAAAATTCTGAAAACCTGAAAATTAATATTAAAAATAAAATTTCTTAATGAGAAAAGAGATTTGTTTCTTATGTCAGATATTAGAACTGCTCTTGTCAATCTTGATATTTTGTTGATAACTTAGTAACGAAGGTAGGATTTAAAGTAATTTTTCCAGTCTTAGCACACCATCCTGCTTGTATATCATTGTAAATTAAAGGATCAAATTTATCTAACTGTAGGTCAAGAATAATAAGAAATTTATATCTGCTCCAAATTGTGAAAGACAAATAAACTTTTTAAATATATTTAAAGATTTCGTTGAGATTGTACGCCATTTGTCTATCTCCCTGAATAGAATTATCGATTATATTGTGGGAGATCTTAGCTTCAAAGTACAACAGAGATAGCTTTAAATTTAATTCAAGGTATTTGATTTTATGGTTCGATCATCTTACATTTCTATATGTTTGAAAAGCGAATATAAAATTTCAGCTCGAAGTTACATTTAACTTTACATTTTTACTTATATTGAATTTTCTTAATCAGTCCATGAATCATAAAATTAAAAAAAAAATAACATAAATTGCTACTTTTTCATTCCGTCTACTTTATCAAGTTTTAGAAGCATGAACAAATTCTTCGCGCACTCTAAGAAAAAGTGCGCGAACATGTGCTAACATTGTGCGCACACAAATTTTATTCATGCTCTGGGACCGAAAACACTTAGTATTCGTTGGTATTATAGAAGCCGAATAGTAGGAACGTTCAATTTAACCTAAAATGAAGTAGTCTAGTGAAAGTTATAAATTTTGTTCAAGAGGTGGAAGTTCTACCAGCAATCTACCCTAGTTTTCATTAGTAGAGTAAGTGGTAGAGTTATTTGAAATTTGAGCGAGTACTAAATATCCTTGAAAACGTCAGTTGCTGAGTACTAAATTTGACTAGATTTTGGTTGAGTAGCATTGCACATTTGTAAAGTACCTCAACTACAATGAAGGTTTAAAAAAGAAAATTATAAAGATTTGCAGTGGCGTATCAAACAAATTAAAAAAAGGGGACAACTTAACCTGTTTCTACGCCACTGGATTGTATAATTAAGACAAAAGTACCAGCCCATGATGACTACCGATGAGAAATACTTGCCCTAAAATTTTTATTAATATTCATCCAGCCAATCAAGAGAAAAGAAATTTCAACACCCTGTATCTCGGTAACAGTTGAGTTTTGGAAAAAAAATTATACGTAATTTTTGTTTTATTTTTACTTGTAGTATAAGCACACGAGCCAGTGACCACGATTTTAGAAACACCCTGTACAGGCTTATCGGGAAAGGAATTAATAACAAAAAATAATTTTAAAATTTCCAATTAATTCATGATGGCATTACTTATAAACAAATGAATTCATCTTCAATACTTTTTGTATCTGCTTTATAATCAATTAATTATTTCTTTAGTAATTTGCGGCCTCTCGAATCTCCCCAGTTTTTTATCTTTATCGATACTTGTTCTTTATAATATTCAATACGTAATAAATTTATATATTTATAGTTCGTAACACATAAAAAGCTTCCATTATGTCAATAACTGGGAATATATTATTTATACAGGGTGCCTCACTTTATCCAGCTAAAAAAAAATTTAGATAGTAAATCAGCCAGAACAAAAAAATCCTATGAACTAAAATGTTTTTCTCGACTCCTTAAAAAGTTACAGCAATTTTAAAATTGTAAAATTTTAATGATTTTTGTGGAACACCCTATGTAATTTTCTTTCGTATTATCCTTTTTTAAGGTTAAATCTCTTATGACTTTTGTCTTTACAAAATTGTTTTTTTGAACATTATTGACTCTTTTTAAACTAAGTAAACCATGAGGTGGACCAATTAAAATTTACCTCGATAAAATCAATCAATCTGATTGACTTAAAGATAAAGACTAAACCCAAAGCACACTTGATTTAAATTTAAAAAAAAAAACAAAATAAAATTAAATTTATCCAGGGTGTATCATAAAAGTCTATAAAAATTTCCAATTTTAAAATTACAGCTTACAGTAATAAAATTATTAAGAAGATAGTCGAGAAAATGTTTGAAAAGCGTACTATTCGCTAGTAAAAATCGATTTTTTGGCATTTGTTATCAAAAATTTAACAAAAACGATGCTTAGTTCCCTTGAATTTAGTTTTCATATAGAATTTTTGTTTTTCATGTATAGTCTATGACAGGCGCGGATACAAGGGGGGGGGGGTAATGGGATAATTACCGCCTCCCCCCCCCCAAGAGAACAGAAAATTACCTCCACCCCTAGGCACAACCAAACCCAAGAATCATGAAAATTTTAAGTAATTTATAGAAAATTTGTAACAACTGTAAACACATTATTAAATATAGTAAAATATGATGATTATAAATATTATGATGAAGATTAACGATGATTTGCGATTAAATTTGATGTTGAAAAAAAACGAGGATGATTCTTATCCCAACTGTTACCATAGGTGATTTCAATAAAACAAGGAATGTGCTACTAGTTTCACCTTTATTAGTGCATCATCAGGCACTTCTAATTAATACTAGGTGAACCAAGAGTTTTAACATTAAAATTGTTGTAAAATTCTTTAAAGAAGATGAAGCACGTGTAATTTATATCGTATATTAATGAAGAAGAACATAAATATTTACGATTATTGGTAAAATTTGATAAAATAAGGTTTTGTTAGGTTAATATCACAGTATTATTAAAATCTTACGCCATTTTGGTTAAAAGTCTTTGTAAAAATAAATAAAAATTGTATTTTTAACTTTTAACCAAAATAAATAAAAATTGTATTTTTACCAAGACTTTTAACCAAAATGGCATAAAATGAAGCTAAACTTGTGATAATTTAATCTGCGATAATTTTAATAATCCTGTGATAATATGTGATATTAACCTAACAAACAACGTTATTTTATCAAATTTTACCAATAATCGTAAATATATACAGGGTGGTGATAGAGTTTGGAACCAAGGTCATAACTTCCGTAAAAATTTTTTTTGTAAAAATTGCTCGGACAGGTCAATTTTTGTTTTAAAAATGCCATCTTTTGGAATGAAAAAAATATTCATGACGTTACTGATAACTTCACTATGACGTCATCATCAATTTTTTTAAATGGAAACCCCTACTTTTTTTACACATTTTTCATAGACCTTTTTATCATATTAATGATCACATAAAAATATTTAAAAAAATTTCAACCATTTTTGAAAAAAAAAATAAATTTACTCAAAAAAAAATTTATTAATTCTCAATGAAAATATGGCAAGAAAAATAAATTAAACTAATTTTTAGTTTAAAAATAACAAATTATTATTGAAAATATTCGAATTGTTCTTCTTTACACAATTGGAATTTTCTTAAAATTAATTTTAAATAACTTTTAATGAAAAAGGTAATTAAAATAAAATGTTTGAGTAATAATAAACTTTAAATAAAATTGTAATTTATTATAAATTTGAAAAAGCTTTTGATATTCAAAATTTATTGAAATAAAAATTGCCTTTATAAAAGTGCTTTAGTTGACGTTATTTTGTATGGCAAATAAAATTTTAAATCCATTTACCAATGCTTGAATAGCTTACTTCGTTTGTTTAATAATAATCAATAATTATTAAGTTTTGCGAAATTAAAAATGCCTCGTTTAAGCGAACGCGAAAGAATCGAAATTTTAATTATGGTAGGATACGGCGATAGAAAAAGAACCCATGGGGAAGCTTGTGCTTTGTTTAATGAGCAATATCCAAATAGACCGCAAATCTCAAGATCTACAGTAAGTAAGTTAGTTACCAAATTTGCAGAAACAGGATCTGTAGGAGATTTGCCTCGACAAGGACGGCCTCAAGTGAATGAAGAAACCAAATTAAATTTATTACTTGCGATTGAAGAAAATCCCAATATTTCAACAAGAGATATTTCAAGAAATAATAATGTGGATCATTCCTATGTCGCAAAATTATTAAAAAGGGAAAAGTATCACCCATACAAAATAAAACTCATACAAGAGTTAAATGAAGATGATCCCGATCACCGACTGCAATTTTGTGAAGAAATGATGGCGCGATGTGATCAAAATCCAAATTTTTTAAGTAGTATAATTTTCTCCGATGAAGCTACCTTTCAATTGAATGGCTCAGTGAATCGACATAATTGTAGGTATTGGTCACAGGAAAATCCTCATTGGGCCGTAGAATCCCATAGTCAAAGACAGGGAAAGTTAAATGTATGGGTGGGAATGATTGGCAGACGTTTTATAGGACCTTACTTTTTTAATGAAAACCTTACTGCCGAAAGATACTTGAATTTTTTGCGGACTGATTTGCTACCAGTTTTACTTCGTATTTTCCCCAATTATGAAAATCGCAACATTCCTAACCAAAACATTTGGTTTCAACAAGATGGGGCTCCTCCACACCACGTTTACCAACAAATGCATAGGTCGGAGGGAACCAATTGAGTGACCTCCGCGATCTCCCGACCTAACGCCCTTAGATTTTTTTTGTGGGGACATTTAAAATCAAAAGTTTATTTCAATAGACCTAATAATTTACAAGAATTGGAGCTTAGAATTAGGACGGAATTGCAACAAATTGACGAAGAAGTTTTTACAAAAAAAATTTTTTACGGAAGTTATGACCTTGGTTCCAAACTTTATCACCACCCTGTATGTTCTTCTTCGTTAATGTACGATATAAATTACACGTGCTTCATCTTCTTAATGTTAAAATTCTTTCACCTAGTATTAATTAGAAGTGCCTGATGATGCCCTAATAAAGGGGAAACTAGTAGCACATTCCTTGTTTTATTGAAATCACTTAAGGTAACAGTTGGGATAAGAATCATCGTCGTTTTTTTTCAACATCAATAGTAAAATATTTATTATCAATATTTTTTTGCAACCCCATGTATGAATTCTTCTAATTTTTCTGCTTAGTTATTAGGTATATTTATTGTTTTGAATTTGAATTTCATTGAATAAATGAAATTAAGTACATATTTTCAACTTACTATAAAAAACATTGACCTTGAAAATTTTCAAAAATTTAAAAATTTTGCCTTGGGTGCATTCGCCATGGGGACATCTTCTGGAAAAAAATACCCCCCCAATTTTTTTTTCTAGATCCGCCCCTGGTCTATGATAGGGGAGTACTTTTGGAACTAAGCATTTGTTAAATTTTTGATTACAAATGCAAAAATTGCTAGTAAAAAGTGAGACACCCTGTACACAGTTTTTGTTTTTGACTTACCTAATAAGACCGCAGTTTTGGTTGGAAAAACAATTAAAACGGATTTATCTAAAATGCATTATTTTTTTATTTCGTGGAGTATGTGTAGCGACTATTTTGCCCCCTTATAGACAGTAGAGATTGAGTATTTTAAATTATAAAAAATAAGTTACTTATAATTTCTATTTTCCCGCAAATAAAAAGAAAATATCGCTGCACGTTTAATAATTTCATTACTATTTATAAAATGAAACTAAAATATATTTAACTATTTCGTGCAACTTCAACTAATTCCTTATTATATTTATTAGAATGTCAAGTCAACAACACGCACTATTCCGATTAAAAGCACCCTCGTTGCAGTGGTTAAGAAACGTATTTATTGATTTAACCACGAAACTGGTCTGTATTTAAATTACGCACCGCCGCCCCGAAAACTAAGATTTCCTCATGCATGCGACCATTAAAAAGTCTTCAAGAGTAAAATACTTTGGCTTTTCTCCCTCTCAAAATCGAGGGAAGTTTTAACTGAAAGGAAAGCAATTTACTTTCACTTTATTATCCGGGATGCTTTCCTGAATTAATAAAACACAGCTTTTCCTAATTTGTTGGTTTTTACTTTCAAGTGGAATTAATCTAATTTAATTTCAAAAAATATAAGTACCTACTCATTTTACATAGATTATAATTTAAATAAGTAGATATCTACGAAAACCGTCCGTTATAACAAATCTTACAAATATTTCCTGTAGGGGCTTACGGTTTTGCACAGAATTGCAACATTAATACAATCTTTTTATATTTTTAATAAAAATAGGTTTTAAATTCTTCCAGTTTTGTTAATAATGTCATTTGGGAAGTAGTATAAATTAAGTATACCAGTTTTTAAATTGCTCATTAAAATACCCTGCTAAAAATTGCTTTCGGTCCCGTTTATTTTAAATTTAAAAAAATAAGCAGATATTTTTTTAAACAAGAGTCTTCATTTCATTTAATTACCGGCGAGATGTTAGCAATAAGTTTTCCAGCAATAAGTATTTTACATGTAATTCTCCATAAGAGGTTTTTTCTAAATAACTTCATTCCTTATCAATTCACAAAAGAAATAAATACACCAAATTATAGCACAATTAAATCCCTACAGAGTGGTGGTACCCACTTTGCTTGTCCGTCACGATTAGGTGTTTTATAGCACCCCAATCAAACCTCGACCACGTTTTTTCAAATTTTTAAATATTAACCTACAAAGACAAATGATATGTCTATGGATAGCATTTTTCATGTAGATGTCGATGATATTGGTGACTTTGCTTGTCCGGGCCAATTAAATGAGTAATTAAGAAAAAAAACTATTTTTTCGAAATTTATGAAGTTTGATCGCTTATTTATTAACCAAGTATTGTTGCATAAAAAATTTAATTACACCAATAGATAAGAAATTTAATTGTGATTACCATGGTATGTTACACATTGCTTGTCCGTCCATAATTAATTCGCTATTAGGCAGCAATAGCTTTTAGAACGCCAAATTCCAAACAAATGTGCGACGAAAGTCAATCAAAAAAACAATGTTAATAATTAACTCAAAGAAACAATTTATATGTCCACAGACAGGATTTTTAATTTTGGGTAACGATGGTATTGGTCACTTTGCTTGTCCGGGCCAATCAAATGACTAATTAACAAAAACACATTTTTTTCGAAATTTATGAAGTTTGAACGCTAATTTATTAATGGCGTAATGTTGCATAAAAAAGTTAATTACACCAAAAGATCAGAAATTTAATTGTGATTACGATGGTATGTCACACTTTGCTTGTCCGTCCATAATTAATTCGCTATAAGTCAGCAATAACTTTTAGAACACCAAATTCCAAACAAACATGCGGCGAAAGTCAATCAAAAAAACAATGTTTAATAATTAACTCAAAGAAATAATTTTTTTGTTCACAGGCAGGATTTTTAATTTTGGGAAACGATGGTATTGGTCACTTTGCTTGTCCGGGCCAATCAAATGACTAATTAACAAAAAACACTATTTTTTCGATATTTATTTATTTATTTATTTACATGCAATGCAATAGATCAACAAAATTTATTCAATCAACATGTTGTTGGTGTAAGAATAATTTTGTTGTGCATAAAAACTGAAAAAAAAAAAATAAAAATACTTAAAAAAAAAAACCAATAAACTCAACCACACAAACGTAATAAAATTAGTAAGTATTAAATTATAAACAGTGAATATATATAGTATAATAAAAAGAACACAATCTCAAAACAATCTTTAAACTAGATGTATCTATTGTAAATAATTATTTTCATTCCGGTAAATGTAAAATATAGTTTTTAATATTTGTTGTAAATTTTTTAATTGAACTGGAATTTTGGATATCTGATGGCAATTTATTAAATTGTTTAACATCATTAAATAGACAATCATTTCTACCTTTATTAGTTTTTATCGAATTTAGATGAATTTGATTGGACGTTTTTATGTTAAATTTATGAAATTCTTTATTAGTTTTAAGCACTAAGTTTCTTTTAATCAGATTACTTTTAATTTTGAAAATAAGTTTACAATTTTCTAATAATATTGTATTACTTATATTAAAAATTTGAGTATTAAAGTAAACTTCTCTTGTTGGTGTTAAAAAAGGTAAGTTAAACAATGTTTTAATACTTTTTGACATGAATCTTTCAACATTGTTTATTAATAATGAGTTACCTTGTGACCAAATTGGTAATCCATAAATAATATTACTATGTATATATGCATAAAATAATAAATAAGCAATTCTTTTCGGAAATGGTCCACATCTTCTAATAGCACCAATCAACGGTATAATTTTTTGTTTTATATTATCCACATGTTGATAAAAATTTAATTTCACATCTAAAGTTATGCCTAAATATCTGATTGATTCAGCTAGCTTAATTTTTTTATTATTAATTATAATATTTAAATCAATTATTGATTTGTTTTTTTGTTTAAAAACTAAAATTTCCGTTTTGTCGGTATTTATAGTAAGCTTATTACCCAATAACCAATTATTAAATTTTATCAAATCATTATTAATTAATTCCTCTAAAATACTTTTCGTTTTACCACTATATAATAAGACAGTGTCGTCAGCAAACATAACATATTTTCCAAAAAGATTTACATATTGTATATTCTGAACGTAAATTAAATATAACAGAGGACCAAGTATTGATCCTTGGGGGACACCTATATTAATTTCACATGGATCACTAACATAATTATTAAATTTTGTTTGAATTATTCTTTTTTTCAAATAAGTTGTCATTAAATCATGTGTTTTTCCCCTTATGCCCAATCTATACAATTTATTTAATAATATGTCTTGATCAACAGTGTCAAATGCTTTTTTTAAATCAACAAATATGAAGTTATTTATTTATTTATTTATTTATTATGAAGTTTGAACGCTAATTTATTAACGCCGTAATGTTGCATAAAAAAGTTAATTACACCAAAAGATCAGAAATTTAATTGTGATTACGGTGGTATGTGACACTTTGCTTGTCCGTCTATAATTAATTAGCTATAAGCCAACAATAACTTTTAGAACGTCAAATTCCAAACAAATATGGACGGACAAGCAAAGTGTGACATACCACTATAATCACAATTAAATTTGTGATCTTCTGGTGTAATTAACTTTTATATGCAACAATACTGCGGTAATTGTTTGGCGTTTGAACTTGATAAATGTCGAAAATATGGTGTTTTTTGTTAATTACTCAATTAAATGGCTCGGAAAAGCAAAGTGACCAATACCATTGTTACCCAAATAAAAAATGCTCTCTCTGGACATATAAATCGTTTCTTTGAGTTAATTATTAAAAAGTGTTTTCTTTGATTGACTTTAGCCGCATATTTGTTTGAAATTTTGCGTTCTCAAAGTTATTGCTGGCTTATAGGTAATTAATTATGGACGGACAAGCAAAGTTTGACATACCATCGTAATCACAATTAAATTTTTGAACTTTTTGTGTAATTAACTTTTTTTATGCAACACTACGGCGATAATAAATAAGCGTTCAAACTTCATAAATTTCGAAAAAATAGTGTTTTTTCTTAATTACTCAATTAATTGGCCCGGACAAGCAAAGTTACCAATATCATCGACATCTACATGAAAAATGCTATCCATAGACATATCATTTGTGTTTGTAGGTTAATATTTAAAAATTTGAAAATACGTTGTAGAGGTTTGATTGGGGTGCTATAAAACACTTAATCGGGACGGACAAGCAAAGTGGGTAACAGAGTGGTGGTCCCCACTTTGTAGGGATTTAATTGTGCTTTAATTTGGAGTATTTATTTCTTTTGTGAATTGATAAGGAAGGAAGTTATTTAGAAAAAACCTTATATGGAGAATTTCATGTAAAATACTTATTGCTAATGTCTCGTCGGTCATTTAATTGTTGTTCGCTATATTTCTTATTTTCTGAATAACCTTCTTATTGCAGGTGATAACTTTTAACAATTCTCATTTATCAGATATGCATACAAAGGGTTAATTAAATTTTCCTGTTCGTCTAAAATAAAAACTCAATACTCCATGGTGTATTTGCCCTGCATAATATATTTTTGCGGCGATAACGCGCGACAGTTAGCCATTTCCTGTGGGAGCCATCCATTATTTGATAACACAACTAGCTCTAAAAACATATTCCGAACGTCCATTGTCTCACTAACACGGAAGGGTCGTTATAAGTTACAACTTTAATAATGGTAGTTGATTGCATATAGACGATGAAGGGATTTTACTGACGATGCTGATGTCTCCGGATCGATTGGGATATAGGTGTAATTATCATTAATTGGTGCTACAAACCCATCAAAGATCCTTTAGATTAG
Organism: Stenus bimaculatus; assembly: GCA_963971135.1. Lineage (NCBI taxonomy): Eukaryota > Metazoa > Arthropoda > Insecta > Coleoptera > Staphylinidae > Stenus > Stenus bimaculatus. Next base: position 61,965,278 of record OZ020180.1, on the reverse strand, counting down.
TTATTACCATAAATTCGATGAAGTAGATTTAAAATCCAAGCCCCTGTAGCGTCAAACATTTAATTAAATCTAAGATATTTAGTTTAATTATTTTAAATGATTATTATTTAATATAATTACTTAATTTTAAAAATTACTGTGATACTGTGATAAATTATATACAAACTATTTTAAAATGAAAATTGGTTTTGACGTAAATATGTCCTTATATCATATTATTTATCTCACGACATACAAATAATGGGATAATTATTAGAGATTTTATTACAAACTACTTTTTCACAAATATTCCATTTGGAACAATTATTGTTAAAGCATGCTGGTACCAGCTTGAACTAAACTTAACAATGATGTATCTTTAAATTGTTGGCAATTAAAATTTGCACGTATTTTACACAACTAAAATAATAAGTGTACTCGCAGAGAAAGCACAAGACCCAATCGATATGATTGCGGTTTACAGCAACCAAACTTGAGCAAAGGTATGTAGTTAACACGGAAATGTGGACCATAAAATAGCAGTAAACTAATGAAGTTTTGCAAATTTTATGATTTCCACAGCTGTTGCCATGTAAGTAGTGAAAAATAGCTATGGTGGCTGCATCAAATACTCAATTTCGATTCTATCAATTTGCCTAATTTTTAAAACTACTTACAGCTGTAGCTATACACCTCTTGGAATATACAGGGTGTCCCGTTCGTGGTTCACCAAACGTCAAGGTTAGAAAGTAGAGCAAATTTTATCAAGAAAAAACCAAAAAAGCAGGGGTCTATCTTTTATGGTTTGAAAGTTACAGTGGTTTGAATTTGGCATCTCCCGTTTTTTGTCAGAAATCGGTAAATGATCAAAAGTTACTTAATAATCATTTTTTATAAGCAAAAGTTAAATTTTGATGGCTTTTGAAACAGTTGTATTATTAAATAATATCAAAAATGAAGGCGCACCTCAATTGTAACTAACCATGCTTAGAATCAATTCTCATAGGAGTAAGTTTAGAAGGCACTAGTGAGTGCATAAAAAGAGTTAGGGTTTTAAAATTTTTCATAATTTCTAAGAATTTAACGAAGTTTTAGAAAATTAAGAAAAACCACGCCCTTAATAGGTCATATCTTGGAGAAAATCTTCAAAAACTGCTTTTTCTGGATTTTTTTTTCTTTTCGATTTTTTTTTAATACTTGATAAACGATTTGTGTTTTATCATTGTTACCAATGAAAGAGGATACTTTTAGCTTTAAAATTATATTTTTTTAAATCTTTTTACTAAGTTTTTAAGTAGCTATTGATCATTTACTGATTTCTGGCAAAAACGGGCGACAGAGCCGGATCTACACATTTTGTCACCCTGGGCAACATGCAAATTTGGCTCCCCCCACCCACAGAAAAAATATTCTTTAATAAACTATAACCAAACATATTTTTTATTATAAAAAATAAAACAACAAAGAATAAAGACTATTAAGAAATAATACTGTATACAGGGTGTCCAGAAATTAAGCGCCAAAACTTAAGGAGGCGACTCTAAAACTAATTTTAAGAAAAAAAACTTCTTATAAACTTCTTTTTTGGCGCCCCCCTTTGACTTTCACCCTGGGCAAGTGTTCCACTCGCTCCACCCTAGATCCGGCTCTGACGGGCGATGCCAAATTCAAACCCCTTTTATTTTCGAACCATAAAAGATAGACCCCTACTTTTTTGGGTTTTTCTTGATAAAATTTGCTCTACTTTTTAACTTTCACGATTGGTGAACCACGAACGGGATATCCTGTATATTTTTTTTTAATTTAAAAGCACAATTGAGGTGCAGATTTTCTGAACTTATTATGTCCAATTTTCCATTTAGAAGAATGTTTAGGAAATAATATTTGCTTGTTAACTTATGTAAGTAAATAAAGTTTCCTCAAGTTGTGCTCTAATTCGAGGGGAAGACGAAAGTATAGTTTCTGGGTGTATTTAATATTACTCGATCTAATCGTTATGTATAGAGTATTCACTCAATGAATAGAATTTCCAACCTAAGATGACGTTTAATTTTCCCACTGCTGCCGGAGAGTTATAAAAAGGACCCCACTACATTCTCTTACGAACAGCAGGTAATGTAAGCTATGGTCCATGTCACGAACAAGTTAGTGTTTTTTTTTTCGCTCTTACTCACTGGAAGTATAAGACCCACTCTTGAATGGGAGTGAGATGATACCATGACTTTCTAGTGACATGGATTTTAAATGAAATGGATCGCTCGGCCGCCGTTCAACGACTGATAAATTTCACTGTAGGTAGTACCTAATAGGTACGACATACGTTAGTAATAGTAGCCTCTTTGTGATAGTAAATTTCCGCTACCTCAACTGAAGGCGTGTAGTTTTTCTTAGTTCAATATCCGTTCACGAGAATGTAAAAGAGAGTGAGCGAAACAGTTTACTTGTCTAGACGTAGTCCACACGACACTTATTTATTGGGTGAATATTCTATAGTTATCGGGCTGAAGTTACATTGCATTCATTTTTACATTCATATTTTTTTATTAGAAAAAAAAATGTAAGGCCTCATTTTTTTATATTTTGTTACAAATACAGTCCTTAGTAAAACTACATAAAAAGTTGTTTTAAAATCAGACCATGAGTCAAAAAATTTAAAAAAGAATGAAAATAATCAGTCACTTTTTCAGATTTAATTTTTTTATCGAAAACAAAAAAATATAAGGGCTCAATTTTTTTTATATTTTGTTACAGATACAATCCTTAGTAAATCTGCATAAAAAGTTTTTTCAAAATCAGACCAGGAGTCAAAAAATTTAAAAAAGAATGAAAATAATCAGTCACTTTTTCACATTTAATTTTTTTACCCGAAAACAAAAAAATGTAAGGGCTCTTTTTTATATTTTGTTATAGATACAGTCTTTAGTAAAACTGCATAAAAAGTTTTTTCAAAATCAGACCAAGAGTCAAGAAATTAAAAAAAAATTTAAAAAATGATCACTTTTTCAGATTTAATTTTTTTTATCGAAAACAAAAAAAATGTAAGGGCTCAATTTTTTTATATTTTGTTACAGATACAATCCTTAATAAAACTGCATAAAAAGATTTTTCAAATCAGACCAGGAGTCAAGATTAAAAATATTAAATGTGAAATAGTGACTGATTATTTTCATTCTTTTTTAAATTTTTTTGACTCCTGGTCTGATTTTGAAAAAACTTTTTATGCAGTTTTACTAAGGATTACATCTGTAACAAAATATAAAAAATTGAGCCCTTACATTTTTTATTTTCAATTAAAAAATAAAATCTGAAAAGTTACTATTTTTTAAATTTTTTTTTATTAATTTCTTGATTCCTGGTCAATTAAATGTGAAAAAGTGACTGATTATTTTCATTATTTTTTAAATTTTTTGACTCCTGGTCTGATTTTCAAAAAACTCTTTATGCAATTTTACTAAAGACTGTATCTGTAACAAAATATTAAAAAAATGAGCCCTTACATTTTTTTGTTTTCGATTAAAAAAATTAAATGTGAAAAAGTGACGGATTATTTTCATTCTTTTTTAAATTTTTTGAGTCATGGTCTGATTTTGAAACAACTTTTTATGTAGTTTTACGAAGGACTGTATTTGTAATAAAATATAAAAAAATTGAGCCCTTACATTTTTTTTGTTTTCGATTAAAAAAATTAAATGTGAAAAACTGAGTGATTATTTTCATTCTTTTTTAAATTTTTTTGACTCCTGGTCCGATTTTCAAAAAACTTTTTATGCAGTTTTACTAAAGACTGTATCTGTAACAAAATATAAAAAAATTGAGCCCTTACATTTTTTTTTCTATTTTGGTGCGTTACTAGTCGCTAGTAACACACTGACAGCAGTGCGTTACTAGCCAGTACCGCACTGCTATCGGTGCGTTACTGAGTAGTAAATTTTATTTTTCGAAGTTGGTAGCACTGAAGTTTATTGATTTTAATGTGGCAGTTGCCAAGCGATTTACAGGTTATTTGATGATTTGACAAACCTGACATTAGAGTTGCCAACTACCAAAAAAGTTACTAAAATTGAAAACTATAATATTTTATTTTAAATAGATAAAAAGGCGTAAAATAGAAAAAATAGTATAAAAAACTCGTTTCATAAGTCGATAGTAGCACTTGTTCATTAAAATACTCGTCGCTACGCGACTCGTATTTTAAAATTGAACCCGTGGTACAATATGCGACTTATGAAACTCGTTTTTTAATATACTATTTTCCGACGACCATATGAGAAAATCGTATATGTCATTCATATTTGTAGTTTAGAAAATCGTTCATTTCAACACTAGTGACTTTAACTTTCCATTTTGTAACTGTCAAATAGTTCTTGTAATTTTCGATAGAGGCGCTGCGAAGGAACCCTCTCTCGGATTTTTTTGAACTTGCAAAAAAAGGACAGTTCAAATAAAAATTTATATTTAACCCCGCCAATATTACTAATTTTATTATTAAAATCATTATATAATTCACTTTTCTGTAAATTTTAAATAAAATAGGAACATTTTTTATTCGTTTCGATAAGTTACTTCCGTCAAAACAGCGCCACCTACAATTATTTACATTTAACTAAAAATAATCGATAACTTCAATGTCAGCTGCTGTTAACATAGGTTATGTTATGTTGTTACTACAAAATATTAATAATGGTCGCAAAATCTCCGTGGTCGTCGGAAAAATAGCGTACACAACTCGCAGAAAGTGAATTTCGTTGCTCGTGTAATATCCTCACTCGGCTAGCGCCTCGTTCGGCTATTTTCACACTCGCAAAAAATTCGTCACTTTCTAGCTCGTTGCGTAATATACTATTTTTTCGATTAAAAAAATTAAATGTGAAAAAGTGACTGATTATTTTCATTCTTTTTTAAATTTTTTGACTCATGGGCTGATTTTGAAGGGGTGCTGTGAAAATTTTAAAATAATCTTCAGCGGATACAGACGTTGCAGAAAGAGTTAAAAACAAGATAAAACCTGTAAAAAATCATCAAAACTGCCAAAAATTGAAGAGGTCTCGATCAAAAATAAGTTCTCTATGCTTCATTTTTACACTAGGAGGAGCGTTTTAAATTTCCCGTGTTGAAATGCCTAAACTAAACTTATCTGATTGGCCAAAAGCCAGCAAGATTTATACCATATAGTTGTTTTGTGTAATACGGTCGAACTTGGTCCACGAGCACAGAAGATATAACGCATAAAATATAACTAGCCCTAGATATTTCATTGGCTCTCATGCTTGAATCCATCTATCCATGGAGTAGGTTATTCAGAGCGTTTTAGACTGAAATAAGTTACAGTTCTACCTCCGCTAGAGGAGTTCCTTCTGTGGTCAAAATTGTGACGTCTACATACATTATTGTGTGACAGATAAGATTAATACGCAGGTCATTATACATATACATAATGAAGAGAACTGGACCCAATAAGCCTTGTGGAACCCCAGGTTTTATGCTATTTATTTTATCCAGTGTGACGAGTTGTAATATAGTGCTAAGGATTCTTAAGACTTAAGACCCTTAATGCGGTCTCACGAAATCCATATTGTTCAGCCCTTATGCAGAAAGATCCTGGTGCGACATAGTATCAAATGCTTTGCTAATTGTTACGGTCACAAAACTGCGATGTACATTACAGGTCATTCCAAAGTAGCATTCAAAAGAAAATGAGCGCCAATGAGATGCCCTCGTTCGGCTTAGAACATCCCATCATCTAGCCTCACCGTTAGTTGGGGGTGGGAAAAACCCTGACTCCCCGACTTTGCGACACCTTTACTTAAAATTCTACTCGATTAAGCTTTAATGACGGTGCTGGTGCTATAATCACCACCATATAATGGTGGGCCGAGATTTTTTGATCTGAACACGAATTATTCATCACAACAGTATTTATTTTTTCTTCATGAAAAATACAAAAATTCAATACGAGGAGATATTTTAGTGCATTAAAACATAATTAAAATAAATTCAAAATTTTGAATTTTATTTTTTGGGCTCCTCGACTCTTAAGAGGATAGTCGGCAAAATATGTAACTCCAATTTCTCTATTCCTTGGAAATGCGATGTGCGTATGAAACATATAACTGTGCGAAAGAGAAGCCAATAGTTGAACTTCGTATTTATATTGACATTTTATTTCCATAATAATTTAAAAACTAATTAATAAAATTATTTTTTCTTTAGGTTATCTTAAAAGTACATTAAACAAACTACATTTGTATATTTTAATTTAAAAAAATACTCTTTTTTAAGGCTCTAATTTAAACCTAAACGTTGCCTATTTTTGAACGTTTTCAACAAGTACTAAGTAAAACAAAAAATGAAAATTACAAAAGATGCAATATGGAATACTTAAACAATACAAAAATAATTATTCGATTTCAATTAACCGTCTTTTATTTGAGAAATACGAAATCAAAGTTTACATTGGAAAGTCCTATACCTAATTTAACCGACTATCTTAAGAACAAATCGCTAGGGACTATCATAAAGGCAAAAGCTCACTAAAATTCCGAAAATAGTAGAAAAATAGTAGTCCTGGACATTAATCAAATAATAAGACAAATTGCGTCATGCAATATATTACAGGCAAGATTTTGGAGTTTTGTTAACACATATCTTTCTGCAAGATTAGTACTAATGTTGGCTGTTACTTTTTCATTTTTATTATTTTTTAACTTATTCAAGTTATACAACATTGTATTAAACTTGAATAGAACCTAATAGAAATTAGTACTACTTTTTGTGGTAATGCCAAATCTAAGCTAGTCCAATCATGTTTCCTTGATAAACTAAGTACTTAAAATTATTTAAAATAATAAATCCGTAAACTGAAAATATATTGAGTTCAATAACACTACAAGTCCAAAATATATTTTTGCAAATTGCTCACTGCATTAAATAGAATATAAAAATGTATCACAAATACCTCCTTTAAAAGTATACAGTGCTATTATTTAATTTTTTATGTTGAAAGTTGCTCAACTTTTTTCCACCAGTGTACTTCAGGATTAATCACTATATTATCTATTTTGACTTAGGTATTTAAAATTCAATTAAGAATTTCTACAATGAGCTTGAAAGAATTGAATTATGTTAATTTTTATTATTCATTTTTGTATTAATTTAGAAAATTTATTTAAAAAATGTAGTATTAATGTTGTTTTGTAATTCAATTTCTCATTAAGTTTTTTTTAATTTAACTAATTGTAATTAAATTTTATTTGCCGGCACTCCTGATTATTGATTAAATCTGCGTTTGAAATTCTACAATTACATGTGCACAATATTTGGTAGTTCAATAATAAATTCGCAATTAAACCTCTAAATTGCTCAAAGTATTAACTATGTGGTTTGCTAATCCTCCGGCGAATTATTTTCTGCGTTTAACGAGCGGAAATATACTAGGCATTTAAAAATGCAAACTAAAACTAAAAAAAATAAAAAGCTTAAAAATGTGAGTTATTGCAGAAAATTTGTATTGTGTTATCAAATATAAAAACATATTTTTATCAATTTTGTATTGCCAACAATTTCTTTTAATTAATAACTACACACATCAGTTTTATACAAAATGTCATTATTTATTCTCCTACGTTAGTTTGAAAAAGCTATTTAACAATACTACAATGATCATAATAAAAAGTGGTGAAAAATAAAAAATAAAATTAAGAGGCCTTCGCTGAAATTAAGAAAAAAGCTGGCGACATTTTGTAAATAAAGACACTAAAAACCAACTTACTTATTTTTTCAACAAATTAGGTGCTCCCTGTCAATTCCTTATTTATGTAAATTGAAATTTTGGTATGTTATATGGACTAAGAAAACACATTTATTGAACTAAAAAAAAATTAATCAAGAAATGAGTTTTGTTCATTTGTAGTCAATCCTTTGGCGAAAAAAATAATTTACTGCATTGTAAACAAAAAATTTGTTGTGTGATGTCTAAACAATTTTTTGGTACGACTTAAGAGCATTCCTTCCTTAACATTGTAAAGGCTATTTTGAGGTTTACTGGACTACTTCTACAGCCCTTATAAATTATTATTTTAAAATAATTCTTTCGGAATTTCAAAATGCGATAATTAATCTACAAAACGGCGCAAAGCTTTAAAAAAATACACATTTTTTATAGTTCTTATTTAAAAATGGCGTTTTTATGCAAATTTTATTGGAATATTGTAGCGGAAATTTTTGAGATATTGAAAATCGGGTTGCGCCGTTTTGTAGAACATACATTTATCACATTTAAGTATTTTTTACGATAATTGATTAAAAAATAAAAGTGCTGCATGTAGTCCAGTATTTGTTGTTTTGCACATAAAATTTTGTATATTGGATTTTATTCAGCGGTAAGATATGCATTGTTTTTAAAATTGTTTGTATTATTATAGGGTACTAGTTCTAAAAGGATATAACTTATTTTGAGGAAGACGATTTTACACGGGGTTAGGAAAAAATGCTCTTACAATGAAGAAGTTATGCGAAATTCAAAAGTCAACGAATTATTAATAAACGAATAAATTTCTACTACTTTGTGCATTTAACTGAGACACCCTGTATAATCACTTTTATAAAGGTTTTCCATTTATTTGAAAATAAAGTTTGTCGTTTTACTTTACATTGAAATGTATTGTTTGATATTGAAACTCTAAAGCTAAAGGTTTAAATCTTGAATAAAATATTGAGTGGTGATTGTAGATGATTCCCGTGGACTCGTTAAAATTTAACGAATCCAAAGACGCCCCTTTTAATGACTGCTCTTAAAGGCCATGAAGGACTGATTCATAGAGTTGTTATTACTAAACACTGCTCCATTCTTTTGTATATGGCGTGATTAAAGCTCCCAAAGGAGTTAAATCATAAAATTAATATTGTGCTTTTAACTGTTAAGTATATACAGAATTTTTTTGAAGGCCCAACTCACATGTCGCAATTATTCACATGGTCCAAACGTACCTAAAGCCACATTCACACGATCCAAGTATACTTAAAGAAACTAAACTGGAATGAATTGTGCGAAAAGGGAAAATCACAGGACTTTTTTGTTAACCAAATAACGATAGATTTATAAAGCTATAGTAGAATTATCAACAGAATTTAAAAATTAAGGGCTTAGATTTTACAATTTCTTTAAGGGGTGAGATGAGGAGTAGGGTTAGTTGGTTGAGTGTCAATTTACTCAATTGCACCGATTTAAAGTTTTTGCTTCCTTAGAGAGTCTGGTTACAATTGGATGATATTAAATTATGTTTGATTATTCGTAAGTTTGAAACTCTGACTTTACTTTTTGTTCCTTTAGAACCACCCACAAATGCGGCGGATTTCATTTACTATTTGCGCCTTAATTAAAACAATAACATAATTTAAATAAACGAGCTCCCTTTATCATCGTTTCGTAGAAATCCAACCTAATCCATTTCTTTTCCTGTTTTTTTAAATAAAATTTAGATTTTCTATTCTTAATGCGATTGGCATTTGTAGCTATCGAACGATGCATTCAAATTGCATTAACGTGTTTAGAAATAAACAGGGATAAAAAACGTTTTATGGCTTTTTAATTTTTTTAAAGTAATTTTAAGTGAATTGATAACTATTTTATTTCAACGTCTCCAATTCTAAAGTTAAATAAATGGTGGAATTTATTTAATTATATTAAAATGTAAATAATAAGGCATACTACAGATGAGAGAATATGACAATACTATTTTTGATCATCTTTTAAATATACAGGATATTCTTTTTCAACTGCTTAAAAAGTTATAGCAATTTTAAATTTTCAAAATTTTAATTATTTTATTGGGACACCCTGTATAAATTTTATTTTATTTTGAATTTTTTTATGTAAATCAAGTCTTCTTTGGATTTTATCTTTATCTTTAATACAATCAGATAGATAAATTTCATCAACAAAAAATTTAAAGTTAGTTTAAAAATAGCCAATAATGTTCAAAGAAACAAGTTGGCAATGACAAAATCTAAACCATAATTGATTTAAATAAGAAAATCATGATAAGAAAGAAAATTATACAAAGTGTTTCACAAAAATCATAAAAATTCACCAGTTTTAAAGTACCTGTAACTTCTTAAAGAGTCGAAAAAATATTAGTTCATAGGAAATTTATTGTTCAGAATGACATTTGCTATCTAAAAAAGTGGGACATCCTGTAGATAACGTTACTGACGTGCAAATTGAAGAAGAAACTGTTGATGCAGACAAGTTTTAAAGAAATTTTTCTAAAATTAAATTAGAAATTAATGAAAATCTTAAATCATCATAAGAACCAATTATTATACATGACACTAATAGTAAACAAAAGGTCCAAAGAAAGTTTAAACTTCTTCAAATTGAATTAAAGAAATTTAGTGGTAATATAAATTTTTGGGACCAATTTAGAAAAATAAACGAAGCTGGAGACTTAGCTTTAGATGATAAATTTCAATATTTGATTCAATCTAAAAAAGAAAATAGTCATGCTTGTGAAATTGTAAATAGTTTTTCAGCTAATGGAGATAATTATAAGAATGCATTATTTTGCTTAAAATCAAGATTTGGTAGAGATGACATGTTAATTGAAATTTATGTCAGAGAATTGTCTTATTTGAAGTAGTTAATACAGAAGATAATATAGCATTATATAGATTATAATATAATGTATACAAAAGTATGTTGTATATCGTGGGCGTACAAGGAAAACCCACTAAGTCCAGTTTTTGAAAGTTGAGTTCTATCGTGTATAAGTCCATATTAGTGTGATACAACTAACAAGAAAATCTTAAGTCCACCGTGCGCTTATTAAGGAAGTTACATACTCTTCAAAATCAAGTTAAAACTGGATTTTACACAGGCCTTATAACATTAAAATGCATTTTTCTCGAAAGTTGCATTTTGTGACTTAGTGGGTTTTCCTTGTACGCCCACGATATATTATTATTATATCATATCATAATATGCTATGTCATAACAAACTTAGAGTTTAAGAGTCAGGAGTCACGTGAGATAAATATGCTGCTAAGTTACATGCTCTTGTTGAATCTTCCATGCCAGAAGATTTACTTAGAACATGGCAGAGAATTCCTATAAATTTAGACTACAGAAGTTGAAAGAATAAAATTATGGTGTAATCTTATTTTTAAAATCAGAAGTTGAAAATGAAGAAGGAATTATTTTAGCAAAAACTAGTTTTAATTTACGCAAATAAAAGATGGCAAAGAAGAAGTGTTCAAAGAATTTAATAAATGATATACCAAGCCTTGCTAATGTAAAAGAAAACTACAATAACAATTGCATATTTTGTGAAAACCAACATTCAAGTTCTGATTTCTTAAAAGGTAAGAAAATGAATCTTGATACGAAGAATTTTCATATTAACGCAATAAAAGGTGTTTGTAATATTTTCTTATTTATTTAATTTAAAAGATAATTAATAAAGAGATTTACCTAATAGTAAATTAACATTAACTGATATTAACCCTCAAAAGACAACATCAACATTTTTTGAAATAATCAACAACACGGGTCGGAGGTGACCCCATCAAGAATATAAATAAATATTATAACAGGAAATATTTATTTAGGAAACAAATTATCATTATATTATGACAAAATAAGGAATTAGACGTCAGAAAAAAACTAGGTGGTCCATCACAAAGATTTATCACCCCTTGTAATTATATACAACTAAAAATAATATTCGTGGGGTCACGCAAAATCCTGGATTGTCGTTTGAGGGTTAAGAGTTAAGAGCATCTATCTAGATGCCCGTGTTAAATTTTACGTCAAAGATCCTAAGAGGGGATAGAAAATTCATCCCACTTTTTAGAGCTTTGTTGCAAATTATCAGCAAATGAACACGCATGCGGTTTGGTAAGAAAACTCGTAAAAAATCATGAAATTGAGCATTATGTATACTGTATACCCAAATGTCTCAATAAGTACTTCTTCTCCAATTTTCATATGTTTTTTTTTTCTGATTTGTGTTCAGAATTTTAAGCCAAATTAATAAGAAATTTATTTTCCTTGGGGTTATATGTAGTTGATACCTCCTTTAAAAAAATTAGGCAGAAATCTTTTTTGGCAGACATAAACTGCTATATTCGGAAGAGAGCAGAATTTTTTGTTTTGATACATAACATGATGACCACGGATGTAAATTTAATAAATAAAATTTTATTTAGTGACGAAGCCATCATCAAAAACAGTGGAGCTGTCAACAGGTATAAGGCAAAATATGCACTATTACTCAAGTTTTTACTAGATCCACTACCATATTGTTGGAAAATGTTGACTTAGTTACGAGAAGAGACATTTGGCTTCAGGATTGTTAGCCAATATAGTGTATCATGACATGGAAGACCAAGACCGATATTCTATTTTCAGTTTAGCAGCTTATCTTTTGTAATATTCTTCAATTGATTACAATTTGTTATACTAACAAATAACAAACAGTATTGGGAATTTTAACTACGTATAGATGGCGCTATAAATGTAGGATATTCGGTACTTGTCAGTGTCAAAAAGTGTTTTTAAAATGTATTATTTTACCTTATAACTACATATTTAACAAAACACAAATAGATTTATTATTTAAAGCTTCAGTAAAGCTCAAAAAACATGTACCAATGCATTAAATCGAAAAAGTTAGTACAGAATATAGAAGTTCATATTTTTGCCACCAGAGGGCGACCGGGTTCTTAAAATTCCCAATACAGAGTTTTCATGTTTTCTGTTTGGATATTTATATCTCCTAAACCATTAACATGCGACCATACAAACACTATTTTAATAGACAGGTTGTAACATCGATTAATGTTAAAATATACAGGGTGTTCAAGTTGAAAATTTCATTTAATTGGTTAATTTGCTTTTCATGAGGTACGTACCCCGATAAAAGCTTATCATAAATTTAAATTTAACATAATAGCTGTAAATTAAACGAAATTGAAAATATTTTGTCAAAATTTTATCCCAAAATTGGCATTTGTTTTAGAGCAGTGATTTTTCAAAAATGGGTCTGTTTTTCGCTTAAATAAGTAAATAAAGGAGTGAAGATAGACCCATAAACGCTCATACAAAGTAAGATTATTTTTTGATTTAAAAAAAAAGGATCGGATGCGATAAACTTTTAATGAAATTATTTTTTTAGACAAAATTTTTTATTTGGACCAAAACTTAAATTATAAACTTTAAAGATTATGTTATGTAAATTGTACTCACAATTGTATACATACCGTGTACTCTTTGGGAAATAAATTGTTTTCCTTTGAGATTTATTAATTATTCCATAAATAAATTGCCTATTTAATATTTATAAGTGTACATAGATTCCACAGGTATGATTAAGAATTTATGTGAGGAATTCTAACAAATTAATTTACATGTTTAAAGATAATATTATAGTATTATGAATAGGTTAATAGCACAAGTAAATTATTACAGCTTTTTGTACATTTTAATTGTTTTGTTTTCCTGTAAACTTCTAATTGATGAACATACTCAAGAGAAAAAAAGTATTTGAAATATTATGTAAAATAAATCGTTTTGCTGCCATAAGTAGATAATATGAAATTTCCAAAAAAGTTGTCTACAATTACTCAAATTTAAAATAATTGATAGCAAAATATTTGTATGATAAAGAAATAAAAATTTTAATCGAATTTACAATCTAGATTTACTAACATATTTCAGAAAACGTATTACTTATTGCATAAAATAAAAATTCAAAAGTTCGCTCTGTTATCTGATGAAGTAAAAAATGAGTAATATTTTGAAATGGAAGTTTTTTTATAATTAGTTCCGTTCTTACCCCACGGGGATGATCTTTAATTACCAATGCTGTCATTCACATTCATTTCATATTACTCAATAGCCATCAGCAATATTTCGATTCTTTGAAGTCGAACATGTAAAATTCGTAACTTTCATTTAAACCGACATGTTTTAAAATCAGGAAACACTGTATGTACACATGAGCGGTATACAAGGTAATTACTATGTTTTATGAGTTCATAAAAGCATATACTTTTACAAATTTAAAAATTACAACACTCGTTTTTCTCCGAGTGTTTGTTTATATGTTATAATTTCTTATTTGTGCATTAATTTTGTTTGTGTGTTTATGGTTTATACCACCAAAAACGTTTAAATATTAGAAAGCAGATTAAACATCGCCAAAAAATTTAATCAGTCTAAATTTAATGATTTAATCCCCTTAAATACGGCATCCATAAACTGTCCAAAATATGGAGTCATTGCAGAATGAAAAATTGTTTTTTACAGTAAAAACCTATATATTTGTGTGTTTTATTAGTTAAAGAAAGGTCCCCATTTTAATTTTAGTAAAAATTCGTTTTTTCAAATGAAAACTAACAAATTACAAAATTTACAATCTTTATTTATCTTTATGAATAGATATTTTGTAAAATGTGTCCTCCCCAACAACGAAAAATTTGAGAGTTAACTTGACGTTATTGCAGAGTTCTCGACAAATCGCTGAATTACTTTTTAATCGTAAACGCAATCACAGCCAGGTTACAATTTACAACACGTAGGGGTCCATAATTAACGAAGGTAAAGTAACGCAATTAGCATCGAAATTGCTCCAGCTAAATTTTCGTTCTAAACGGATAAGAATTTTTTTAAATTTACATATAAAAAGTGCTTAAATTACATTGCTTAGTGCGATTTTGACGTATAAAAAGATTGACATTAATTCCAAAAATTATTCCCAGCGTTTTTCCGTAAATGCTGAAAATGTAATAAATCTAAGTGACGTTGAAAAGCAGTATTTTTATTATCATTACAAAAAGCTTCATTGCAATACTAAAGTACGTTATGGGCAACTATTATCACGAGTGTAATTAAACTTTATAAATCAAATGAAATGGGTACAATTTAAACTAGAAATGTGAAAATTATTGCAGCAAAAAATAAATTAAAAATTAATCACAATAAGTTTTATTATGTACTTATTATTAAAATATCAAATATTTTCAGTAAGTTACTAATTTTTTGGTTTCATTGATTTATGAAAAATATTAAATTAATCGGCGAATTTAAGTACCTATTCCTAATTCCTAAAATTAATCTTTTTTAGTAGGCGTTCTAAAACTAGATTTCATTTAATGCGAAATTTAACGTGTTAAATAAAAATAAAATTTTCTCTTTGATAGCATTTTTTTGTGAATATACATACAGGGTGATTCAGACTACCCGTGCCACCCATTTATCTCGAGAACGCATTATCGTACATGGCCGAAATAAAAAAAATTATTACCAAAGTGCACCTAAAGAATCCATTGATGAACTTATTTTTCTCCGCAACATAGGTCGAGTTTGGTATGGTTTGATAGGTCTTTCAAAAACAAATAACTTTTATTAAAATATTTTTTTAATATTTTCCATAGTTTAGAATTTATTCGATAAACAAAAAAAATTGTTAAAAAAACTAAATAAAAATTATTGCATATTTTGAAGAATTTTGTTTAAATATGGACAAGTATAATATTCAAAGTTGGTAAAATATTAGAATTTGTAGAAAGAGTTTATAAAGGACCTTATTGGATTTTGGGTAAATTTCGTCCAGTGACGAAACTTATACCAATATGTAAATACCACTCAAATATACAATTTTGAAGACATTTTAAGCTTGATAGTGGCTCTTCACAGCCAAATAACGGATTTGAAATTAATTAATTTTTGCACAATTAGACAACGATGTCATTGTTTTCTAACAAATGGTTGCCTATGTCATATTTTTACTTTGAATTATCAACAATAATACAATAACAATTATACAATTAAATACATATTTATAAAGATTTTATTGTATATTTATTTTTAAGTATATATTTTTGTCAAATATACGTATATTTTAATAATTTATTTTTTTAAATTAAACAATCATTCCATTGTTTTGAATAATTAAAGACTTTTCCAGTTTCCTGGAGCTCTAATATTTTTACTGTAAATTAAGTAGTAACGGTCCTAATAGTAATAAGATTTGTAAAAATAAAATAATTTTTACAGCAAATATTAAGACTTTTTTGCACAATCAGGCAACATTGAACTTTTTACCTACTGATATTAAACGATAAAATTAAAATTTTTAATCGCATTTATTAATAGAATTAAAAACCGATATTTTAAAATTATTACCTTTCTTTTAATTTAAACGTAAGTAAAAATAGAGATTATTTATCTGACAGTAGTTTTGTGAAACTTATCAAAATTTGAATTTTAGCGTCCACTGTTGCAGACATAAAAATATTTTTTTTAAAATAATGTAAAATCTAATAAAACTGTTCATAAGGTATATTTTTTACAGAAATTAAGTACATAATTAATATTAGGAGTATATTAGTTCATTTTGATAGGTTTAGTGTGTTTTTATTTTTACCCAAAAACCCATATGAAAACGATAACGTCTTTTATAAAATTCTTCAAAATATGCAATATTTTTATTTACCTTTATTAACAATTTTTTTTTGTTTTTCGAATAAATTCTAAGCTATGGAAAATATTAAAAAATATTTTTTATAAAAGTTGTTTGTTCTTAAAAGACCTATCAAACCATACTTATATTTTTCCGGAACAACCTGCAACTATCCGGAACCGGATATCACTTTGATTTTTTAAATTGCAACATAGGTCGAGTTTTATGTGGTTTGATAGGTCTTTTCAAAATAAACAACTTTTATTAAAATATTTTTTTAATATTTTCCATACTTTAGAATTTATTAGAAAAACAAAACAAAAATGTTAAAAAAAGTAAATAATAATTATTGCACATTTTGAAGAATTTTGTTGAATTATGGACAAGTATGATATTTAAAGTTGGTAAAACATTAGAATTTGTAGAAAGAGTTTAAATTTATAAAATTCTTCAAAATATGCAATAATTTTTATTTACTTTTTTTATCATTTTTTTTTGTTCTTCGAATTAATTCTAAACTATGGAAAATATTAAAAAAATATTTTAATAAAAGTTTTTTGTTTTTGAAAGACCTATCAAGCCATACCAAACACGATCTATGTTGCCATTTAAAAAAACAAAGTTACCTCCGGTTCCGGATAGTTCCGGGTTGTTCTGGAAAAAAATAAGTTCACCAATGGATTCTTTAAGTTCACTTTGGTAATTAAGTTTTTTTATTTTAGTGATGTGCGATAATGCGTTCTCGAGATAAATGGGTGGCACGGGTGGTCTGAATCACCCTGTATAAAACTTATGTTTTCGATTTTTTAACGAAAAATTTTAAGAATTAATTGTCTAGATTATTAATTACCAAAGTTACCCACAAATGATTAAGTGTTTAAAGCAATTAAATTTAATGTATAGTTATTTAATGAAACTTCAGCAAACTGCTATTTACTAGGAAAACGTTAATTTGCAACGTTTTGAAACGTATTCGTGAATTAATTAACTAACCTTCATTTATTTGGAACAGATTTTTTTCGAAACATTAAGAATCAGGTTCTTAATTGCGTTTTTGATCATAAAACAATTTCAAATCCTAATTTTATTTTTGACTTGTTGGGTTGTTTAAAAATACCTAAAGCAAGTTGATTTGCATTGTTTCTGTTATATGTTATGTTATAAAATATAATTCTAGAATTAAATCTGCGTTGTTGAGGTTTTTTTAAAGTGGAACCATCTACATTTCCAGAATGGCTACTAAAATTCCTTGCGACCCACTGTGTAATTACGGTTTTCCACAAAACGTACTAGTCGAATTTATGTTCTGTCTTTACTTACATGTAAAACATGAACATAACTTAAACAATTCCGAAACTGTATTTTCATTGAAGAGACAGTATATTGTTCCGTTTTTGTTTCCAGTCATTTTCAATTGAGTTAAAAAATTACAATAATCATGTTTTGATATGCTGATTTCTTATCCCTTACTTTTGCAAACCATTTTATCAGCTCCATATTTATTTTCTTGAAGTTGCTTCTTTTCCGTTGGTAGTAAAGAACTACGTTCTTCAGTATTCTCTGACGTGTTTTATTTCATTTTCATTTATGAAGATACATGTTTCTGGTCTTTAAACCCGTCATCAGGCGCATCTAACACAAATCAAAGAATACTTATTATTTTACACAAATATAATAAATATTAACCTCTAAGTATCCACATCCTTTCATTAAATTCAGATTACAGAATACTTTTATTTACTGATCACTTTTACATGTAAATAACTCCGTAGTAACACTACTGAAAACTTTACTGGAAGATGAATAAACGGGTCCTAAGTGTGAAAATTTTCACTATGAATTTAAAATTTTTGACTCATCAAACTCTCTTGTTAATTAATTTTTGAAATGAAACTCTCTTGTTAATTAAATTTTGAAATAGGAATCTGAAAATGCAAAAGATAGTGTTTGTCCAAAATTGGACGAAGGAATGTACTTCAACTCGCCGAAATTAAAAGGTGGTGTTTAGTGTTTACGTCTTAAACGATGCTCCAAACAATGGATAAACAATCTATTCTTGATAAACACCGCCGTTATTTCAATAAATTTAATGTTTACTGTTTACAAGAAACTTATAAAACAAAAATACGAAATTATTTATTACTATAGAAGCACACCATAAAATGAGTTTTACACAACTGACGCATAAAATGGCATCAAAATATTGAATGTCGTTGAAAAATATGGATGTATAATTTTAAAGTATGGGCATAAATAAAATAAATGTCGTTTACTATCGCGAGTTCTATCGATTTATTTTTTAGCTAGGTTTGTCACTGCCTTATCTTTACAACCGGGCGTGACACACAATAGACTCAAAATATATACAGGGTGTTCATTTTAATCGTTTTACAATAAAATTGAAGTTGTGATTGCTACTTCTTTCCCTGTAGGACAATAATCTATTTCATTAATAGGTCACCTTTTCAGGTGCAATTTCGACTCAAATATAGACAGGTTTGTAAATTTCGTCTTCGTCTAACAATACTAAAAAAGTCATTATACTTTAACTAAAAGCTTTTAGTGTTGTTAGACGAAGACACAATTGAAAGAACTATCTACGTTTGAGTCGGAATTACTACTGAAAAGATGATCAATTATTTTTTAAATTTTTGACTCATGGTCTTAATTTGGAAAAAACTTTTTACACAGTTTTACTTAGCACTGTATGTGTAACAAAATATACAAAAATTGGGCCCATACATTTTTTAATTTTCGATTAAAAAATATGAATGTAAAAATCAATGCATTTAAATGTAACTTCAACCCGGTCTAGCAATACTGCCCCAATTACTTTACTGAATAAAAACTATAATAACCTTCATTATAGTTATTTCAAATTTAACGATGCATCTATTTCTTCTGTACGTACTATAATTAAATTCATAAAAAATTCTAAAGCACCTGATATTTTTGGAATGACTACGGAAATATTTAAATAAACTTTGATCCCATATTGTCACCACTCACATATTTAATTAATTTGCATATGAGATTACGTATTTCCTGATGTACAGAAGATCCAAATAATTTTGGTTCCATATCTCTGCTTCCGATTATATGTAAAGTTCTTCAGAAAGTCTTGTTTGAACACATATTTTGATGAAAATAAATTATTTTATGAATTACAATACGCCAGCTTTCAACAATTGATGCACTAATGTCAGCGGTGGATGATGCAGTAGAAGTAGAAGGCTTTTGACAAAGGAGAGTTCAGCTTTTTGAGTCTTTTAGACTTAAGTAAGTGCTTTGACTGTATAGACCATTCGATATTATTGCAAAAGCTGGATACTTATGGCATGCCGAATATTGATGTCCTACTAAAACACAGAATTTCTCTCTGATCTTATTGTTATCAATAGAGGTGTGCCATGAGGATTGATCGTAGGCTTCCTACTTTTTTTAATATACGTATATTAACCACCTTGGATCGCATATTAGTATGGGTAAAACTTCTTTATATGTTGTTAAATATCTCGGTATAACAATTGATTGCACACATGTGGAAAGATTATTGTGAATACCTTCCAAAAAACTGTCGAGTAGCATATTTGCTCTGGGGAGCCTAGCAAAAAGTGGGTCGTAATTCGAATTAGGCCTTATGTCACTGTCTTATCCGCAATGGTATCGTTGTATGGGATCATTTTTATTCTCGAGACCAAGTATTGAAAGCACAATGAAAAGGTATCAGAATTGTGTCTGGTCTTGGATATATTAATGATTGTTATGAAATCTTTATCAAACATAAAATATTACTCTATATATCCTAGAATACCTTTTATACATCAAAACTGTAATAAATACACATAAAACACTTGCTCAAAACCATTCATTTAACACAGAAGGTATAGAAATAATCTATGGACGCCATATGTTCGGCTAAGTAGGTCAGCTGATTTAATATGTACCAGAATTCATCAGAATGCTAGAATTTAATAAATTTTAATCCACTATAACAAATTTACTGGTTAATAAAGCCTGTTATAGTACTGATGAAAAATTCCATGACACCATTTTGTATAACAATGTAAAATAAATTACTTATTTTATTGAGGTGGCTCGTTTTAAAATGAACACCATGTATATTTTAAACTTAACTATATTATTTAATAAGAATAGAATATCTTTAGGTCATAGTAAAAATTTAACTTTTAAATTTTGGCTGATGAACTATAATACTAAAACATTCAAGAATACAAAATTGTTTCTTATGCCATTTTCAATTTGTCAGTTTAAATTTATAAACTTTATTACAGTCCAGTTTCCCAACTCGTACTCCCTAGTTCCTCTACAGAATACAAAATAACATTTCGCATTAATCCAAATTTAATAAAATACTTGAGCGAGTGCGAGGTAGAATAACAATCATCGAATAGAAGAACAAGGTGATTTATTTGAAAATAATTTGACTGCCAATTAAGTGCCCAGCAGAAAAACAAAGGCATGAAAAAGAATTTAATTAAATCTACGTGTTCATACTGTCTGATTCAGTGACTATTGATTTTTGAAGCAACAGAATGTCTCTCTTCATAAATTACTATGCTTTTGTTACAAAATATTTTGATCGATTAATGTTTTTTTCTCCGCAGGGTATGTGTCCAAGGAAACCATTAACATTTTGTAACAAGGTTATTCTTTAAGTTAAATTACCTTTTAGCTGCTACATTTATATTTTTGCAGACATTAACAACATTTATTGCAAACGTTAAAAATGATTGAAACTAGAGGCAGTTAGTTTTAAGGTTACTTAGTTTGAAGAAAACTACTATATTTTTTATGGTAATTTAATATACAGAGTGTCCCAGAACTCGCTTATTTTCTTTGTTGGGAATCTTTCAGGGATACTTGGAAAAATACTTAAAAAAATTATATTGGCCAATTAACCAAGATATGAAGGACCAAAGTGGAAATTCAACTTTTTTATTATCATGAATTTGGAAAAATCGCTTGTTGTCATGTAAACGTTGGCTTCTTTTTATTTGTTTAGTAATAAACAACACTTACTTTTTTTAATTGATAATTTCGACAGGTACATACCTAATTATACTGGTAATTTCCAATTTTAAAATATAAATTGTAAAGTTAGTAAAGTAAAATTAGCACAAAAACAGCCCGAATAAGGAAAAAATTGCGGAGTTAATTAAAGTCGGCTTATTTGTAGCTTAAATCATGTACATTTAAAGTTACAAACAAAAGTTGTAGGAAATTTTATGCTCTGTAAGATTAATATTATAATAAATAATTTTATCGTAGGATTGATAGAAACCGAGATATTTGGAAAAAACCATGTTCATTCTCCTTTCCACCCCTATAACTCCAGAAGCAGGTATCCCACAACTTGGGACTCTTTAGATCCTAAATGTACATGATTTAAGCTATAAATAAGCCGAGTTTCATTAACTCCGCAATTTTTTCCTTATTGAAACCTAATTTTACTGTACTAAGTAGGTAAAAATTCATGATAATAAAGAAATCGAATTCCCAACTGTGTCTGTTCATATTTCTCGGGTAATTGGCAAGAGGATTTTTTAAACTTTTTCCAGGTATCCCTGAAGGGTCCACAACAAAGTAGCAAGAGCTTATGTGAGAGTTTTGGGACACCCTGTATTTCTTTAATAATATTCACCTACAGATGTAAATATAAATTTAATGTTTAGCTTCGAAGTTATTAAAACCTTAAGGTATGTTTATAACAATAAATTGATTGATTATAAAATAATTGCATACTTCCGTACAAACCTTTTTACTAAGTTCCTTGAAAACGTTTGGTATTAAAATCGATAATAAAATGTAATTAAGGCTGTGATGGCTGCTAGTGAAAATACCGGCGTCAGAATGGAAATTGCCTGTTAAAGTTCTCGATTTATGTCCATTAAGAAAATATTTGCAAAATCTATGTTTTAAGTTTCTTTCAAACGACTTCGTTTATGGAAAATTTCAATTTCCTAATCAATTTTTAATTTTAGGAAAATGTGCTGTGTGGAAACATGGCTTGGGTAAATGGAATTACCTAACAATCTTTTTAATTTGAAAAAAAAATAATGCGCCGAAAACAATTTTGAATTTTCAAGATTAAGATTGTTTACAAAATTCTGAAGTTTTCCATCAATTTAACTTTTTAAATTCATAGATTTTTAGCTTAAATGTTATAAATTCTATTTCTAAGTTGAAATGAAACATTCAGGCGATTTATAAACTTTTAATAGTTAAGTAAAGTTAAATAAGTTTATAAAAAAATATTTAAAAATAACCTCTTCCCTGTCCCACCTAATTTTATAAAAAAACTCCCCTAAAATTTTTTTCTAATGATTTTTTATTAAATTCTTATAACTTTCTTAGGGAGGATTTCTGGACATGTGATTAATCTATAAAGTTCAACTTATCTATCACCCCAAATAATTTAGAAGAGACATCGTGTATAAATAAATTATTCTCGTGTCTCTACTTTAAAAAACGTTAAAAACATGTTGATTGATATTGTGCTTATTTATACATTACTTATTCCACCCTAAAAGTAAGTTCCCTGTTAAATTATTTGAATAAGTGACATACAACGTAAATCCGAGTATAATTTGGTCTTCTAAAGAAATGCAAATTTAGAAGGGATGTACTATAGATTCTTAATGCACCCCCGTATGACGTCGTGTGCTTGTATAAAAAGAGGGACATAACAAGCGTCTCAAGCACCAGTACTTGCACAAATATATTTTTTAAATTATCGCCAGCCCCTTAAATGTACACCATCATGATCAAGAGTAAAATTCTTTTGATGATCCATTTAAGCAGTGGACTATATTCTCGTTTCATTAATTTTTTAATTAGTTACGAATTGCTTTGATCTAAAATCTAAATTATTTACGCTATTCTTGCTTATTTATGTAAAAATAACATTGGTGACGCCACCAATTAATGAGTAGGTTGCGGCTTTCTTTACTTGAAAAACCATTTATTAGTCTCTTTAATAAATGCATACAGTTTACTAATAGGGTTCCACTCTTCAAACATGCAAGTTTTTCCTTTGATATTGATGAGATATTTTATACTTTATGGGTCTTTACTTTAAATGATTTAAAATTTGATTGCGCATTTTACAATATGTAAAATACTATTTTTTTATAAAACTCAAAATGACTTTTTTATTTTAAGATGGGGAAATTGTGAGAAAGAGAGAGAAGTATAGCAAGCATTTGTTAATTACGTTTTTTAAGTAAGTAACTAGTAACCATTAACAAAAGTTAATATAATTTTTCCAGTATTGAATAACGGATTTGTTACGTTTGAATTTTTTGATAAATAATGAAATTCATTACTAAATTTGTCCCATTATTCAACGTACTGGGACTGTGAGCGAACCAATCACAAAGCTGTAATGGCCAACCTATTGAGTAATGAACAATGGATTGGGGGTAATTTCATTATTCGATGGCGAACCTATTGGGTTCAATTAATAAATGTTTAAAATACGAAGAATAACCTCTAAAAATGTGAATAAAGGCGCCTTAAAAGTCGCAGAAAAGGTACAGTATTCTACTTGCGATAAAGTAGCCATTATTCACGAAGACCGAAATTGCGACACGAGTCGGCAGTTGAATAATATACTATTATATGCTTCTCGTCCTTATAAGTAAATACTTGCATTTCAGCATTCATTTTTTTAATATGTGGCCTGGAAGAGATTGAAGGTTGAAGTAGCACGTATCAGCCAAAAACGAACTTTTCACTTACAAAAATCTTTATTGTGTAATAATTGCCGACGTTTCGACTATCTTTGTAGTCTTAATCATGGCTACAAAACAACAAATTATAAAATTAATTAGGTACAAGACAAAATACAAAGTTAAATAACCGATACATGAAATTAACGCCTATTAAAATTTTATCAAATAATCTCACCTTATTTTGTTAAAGATCAAATATCAAAAATATAAAATACAAAAGGACTGATTGTAATGACATAATATGACAAAATCTTTCAGAGATAACAATCTTGATATTAATTTACATAAACAAATTATATAAACAATTTAACAAACCATTGTGTGTCTAGTAATCAAAATAAAATATAGAACAAACCGACTTAATGTTGTAATCTGTAAAATTCCACTCTAATATCAACTATCATCCATAATTAGAAAACGATAAGTTTTACTTAAATTATCACAGTCACTTTTCAAATTAACCGATTTATCAGCTTTTCTTTTTAGATAAAACATTTCACTCAGCAACCTTTTAAAATATACAGATTCAGCATCAAGAATCCGAACTTTCTCAAAATCAAAGATATGAGAGGTATCAAAGTGATGGGAACTTGAGAGCAATTTCCTAAACGGAAAATATAGTGGTTTAGTTCTGCAGTCATAAAAGCTAGTACGAACAACATTTTTGTATAATTTTTTTTGTAAATGATTTAGAAGTCATTTCTTTAACCTTTGCCAGAAGGAAAAAAAATTGGAGAATGTACAAAAAAAATATAATGTTCTAAAAGTACCTTAACTTTGAACCCCTCTAATTAATTTTGTGCTAGGTTGCAGAAGGTAACTCTCTGGCAAAATTTAGCCTAATCAATTTAAATTATAAATCTGAAAAAAAATTGAAAATCCAATGAGGGAAACTTGAATTATGACTGCAGAACTAATGCTCGATTTCATGATTTTTAACGCCCTCTATGGATTCGCATTAATTATCAGTTATTTGGTCATAATTTGAAAGAAGCTCCAGTAAAATGGGATGGATTTTCTATTCCTTGTTATTATCTCCAACGGAAAATTTATCGCGGGTGTCTAGGAAAATGCTCTTAAGGCTGTTTTGTTTGGTTTATCTATATTTAACAGACGACAATCATACTCATGATTGTACAACCTTTTTTTCAATATCTGACGGGTTTGACCTATATAAGATTTTGACAACCTTTACACGGAATTTCATAAAAATTTTATGATGTTGGTGATGATGGTGTCTAATGTTTTTGGCTTGACCTGTTTCCAAGGTCATGGCAATATTCACAAAGAATCGTAAAACTTTTATTTGAAATGTTTTCGAGAAACTAATTGGCTCTTGCCGAAATTTGCGTATTGAAAATTTAACCTCTTGTAACTTTCAAACTATTTGCTTAAAAAATAAAAAAAATATGGTCTGTAAACCTGTAAACATAAGCTTTGATAATATGCAATAAAAATGTACGGTTTATTTATTAAAAATGAGGTGATTATTCCGTGACCTTTAAGCTGCTGGTCAAGGTCATAGAAATTTTCTTACATGATTCATCCCTAAGAATTGTACAACTTGTATTTAAAACATTTTCTGAGATATGCTTAATTTGAAAAATATATGGACCTTGCCGAAGTTTTTGTACACATTTACAATATTTTTCATATGTAATATCACGAGTGGTCAAATTTGAGTCGAATATTTTTCACTGTCATTACCACGAATGTCATTTGGGGTTAAGTTTTAATTCCCCGACTGCGTAGCAGTACGGGAATTTTTAACCCCGAATGACAAGAGTATGACTTATAATTTGAACAAGAGTGCATATTTAAGGGACTATTTAACGAACATTTTCCACTTTTTTTGTGCAAAATTTGACAGCCAACTTCAAACTTTTTGGAATTTGACATTAACATCATAACATAATCGCTGATATTTTTGACGTTTTACTTGTCACAAAAAATAATCACTTGTGAGTTGAATAGTCAATACTATTTAATTTATACAGGGTGATGATAAAGTTTGGAACAAAATTCATAGCTGCCGTATTTAATATTTTTGAGAAAATCGCTCGGCAGGTCACTTTTAGTTTTTAAAATTCCATCTCTTGGTATAAAAAAATATTAATGACGAGAAAAAAATGACGTTCATCGATTTTTTAAAATGAAAATCCCCACTTTTTTTAATCGTTTTAGAAATTCATGCCACTTTAACAACAAATTTTTAAATAAAAAATCTATAGTGTCAACTTAAAATTAATTTGTACTATTCAACTTGAAAGATTTGAATGTTGTATAAGAAAGGTAAATGATTTAAATTTAAAATTTTATTCTTTGTAAATTTTCTTATATTCAAATAGAATCAAAAGAATTTATTTTTCAATTTTATTTATTAAATTTTGTTAAATCTTTTGCAAATTATTTAAGCATTTACTTTCTTTTGTTATTGTTAAATTTACGATATATTGTGTTATTAGCAACTTGAATTTATTTTAATTTATTTTTATAAAACCTTTTTCGTTAAAGGTAAAATTTTCGTTTTTCAAGAAAAATGATTTTTTATTCAAAAATTTGCTTACAATTTTTTATATCATCGATTAAGTGACATAAATGTCTAATAAAAATATACCAAGAGATGGAATTTTGAAAACTATAGTTAACCTATCCGAGCAATTGTTTCAATAAAATTAAATGCGGCAGTTAGGAATTTTATTCCAAACTTTATCATCGCCCTGTATAAAGTATCAAATTTTTAAAAGCACGTTTTCCAATTTTCAAAATGTAGAAATAAGAAAAAATCATATGGTTTTTATTTTTTATTTTACCTTTATAACATTTTTTCAAAAAATTTAAATTGAATATAGATTACTCAATTTTAAAGTATAAATTATTGTGAAAATCAAATAGTAGGTATATTGTTTTATTAGGAGTAAAAGAAGTACTTTTTATGGCGAGCACGTAGGTTTGCGGGACGAATTTTGCGAGTCCCGCGGATACATGCGAGCCACAAAAAGTTCTTTTACTCCGAATAAAATATGCTATTTTTTTTTTCAAACGTCGAAATTTTTAAAATAGTAATATAATAAATAATTTTAAAATTTGACATGTGACATTTAATTTACATACAATACACAATACAATGTTGGTGTATATTGGATTGCCTAAAATTCATTTCTACTCCGCTCTTTTATTCCTTGTCAGTGCATAGTAGTAATTTCTACTCCTATGCAGTACAAAGTTGCCATTGAATCAAAAAACATAAAAAGTGACATTTTAAAGCCTGTCAAACAACAGAAGACTATTTTAATGACGTTTGAAGAAAAAAACTTACTAATATCAATATCCAAAATATTTTTTTTTAAACCAGAAATACTGTTATACTTTTATTACATCAAAACTGTACTTATTTTGGTTACAAAGTATGTTCTGTAGATTTTGGAATGATATCAGGATTTTTCATCTCGCTATTCTTCCTTTTTCTTGCAATTTTTTAGAATTTCTTCTTTTGAGATTTGTCTTGAAATTGTCTGTAAAATTTGTAAATTATGATGTAATAATGACATAACCCACAATAGTCAAGATTAGAGCAAATCTTATCAAACTTGAAATTTTTGAAAAAGATGCTTTTCCTGTAGAAACTTTTAATAAGAAGATATGGCTTTATGACAGCAAACTGTCTGCCTGTCCTTTAACCACTTCCAACCCCTAATGAGGAGTTGATATCAACTTAATAATTTCAAATGACAATAAGGGTCAAAATGCATAAAAATAAAAAGTAAACGGAACCAGCTTTACAACGATGCTATTATTAAGTTGATATCAACCCTCCATTATGGCTTGGAAGTGGGTAAGGGGTAATTATTAGAAAATCTGTCCCCATAAAAACAAAATTCGACCTGTTTAACAGCTTTTCCAAAAACTGAACAGAAATACTGAAAAACAGACTTGATAAGTTCATTTACATTAATTAACCAATAAAAATTAGAATGTAATTTTCTCAGCGAGTTAGGCACCGATTTTAAAAATAACGGCACTGTTGTAAAAGTGGGTAATGGGTTGTAGGTAAAAATCGTTCCCTCTTGAAACAAAAATCGACCTGTCCGAGCGTTTTTTTCAAAAACTCAGGTTAAATACCAAAAACCGGGTTTGTGAAGTTTTCGTTGGACCACCCTGTATATTTAACTCAATCAAATAGGTTTTTTTTTCCTGTAGCTTTTCCAATAGCTTGTTCTCACACCCCTTTTCGTTCAAACATACCCACCACCTTTTCATCTTCTCATGCTCATCCTTTTCCAAATCAATTGCCTCGCATCCATTCACCCAGTGCTCCCAGATATTCTTTCCTCTTTCAAACCACCTACATCTTCTATATTTCTCATTCATCCAGAACTTCTTACCTCGTTCCTCATTCCAGCATCTAAACCTTGCTATCACTCTTACACTATCAATTTTCTCTTCACACTCTAAATACCTCGGTCCCCTCCCATACACACATATCCTTTTGTACCTTTGATTGTACCTACTATTTTCGATACTCTCAAATCTCTTTTGTCCCTCAATTCCCATCTTTCTTACCTTTACTTCCATCCTCAAATATCCCCTACCTAGCCTACTTTCTACCTCTTTCCCTGACCATCCAATTTCCTCATACATTCTTCGTCTACTCAATTCCCATTTACCCATCCCACTCTCATTCTTCTCTTGATTCCACAATCTGCAAATTTCCTTTATAAATTTACCATCCATGCCTAATCGTACCCTCTGTTCGAAGTTTGCCACCCTAGTGGCTGTTTCTACCTCCAATCTCATCTTATTGGTCTCTTGTAGAACAATATATGCCGGAGTTGTGTTTTCCACTCCCAGCAGCATCTTTAGCCACCTGACTTGCAACTGTTCCAACCTCTCCTCTGCTCTTGCCACCCACACCTCACACGCATACATTAAAATTGATTTCATACACACATCCATTACGGTAACCTTGGCCTTAGCGAAACCCTGAATTTTTCCCCACAGACCCCACAGTCTTGCCACTGCTGTCTTCGAGGCTGCCTTTGCCTTACCCAATACATAGTCTACGTGCCCATTGGCTCCTCCATTCCCTCTAAACACAAACCCTAAATATTTAAATTTCTCAATTTCTTTTTCTCTCCATTCAAACTTTACTTACTTAAGATATGTATTGTAAAATTGAAATCATTCTTTATGAAATCAATTTTGTGTACTACGCGCACCAACGAGGACAGCAAGCAGTAGGATATTTTGAAATTTTTGAGAATTTAACTAAGCTGAAACATTTTTTTTTGTTCTAAGAATTTTATTTTTTTTTTAGAGTTTTGAATAAAAAAATAGACCTTCAACTTTACTCTTAGAATTGAATTTAATTTCCTTTCCCGAAATTTGTGCGGGACACCTTGTATGTTATCGATTTTGTATCAAAAATTATGTTAATTTATTTAAATTGTGATTGTTTCAGCTACATACATTTCTAATTTAATTATTACAAATTAAAGTTCTATATTTTTCGAAGTAATTGTGATGAACGTGGTGTAGTGGGATAAAGGATTGATTCTGATTGCTAGGGTTTGAAGACGACTTTGGAACATCTTCGTAGACGGTTTTATTACTCCAACACCCCGAAAAATTTTTCAACAATAAAATTCGTGAAATTTTCTCACATACTATAGTTAACATTTAGTCAGGTAATTAAATGAATAATCATATTTTTAAACAACTAAATTTTAAAAGAAATTCTAGTTAAGATTTTTTAATGTTTGTTTTTATTCTTTGAAAAATTATAATTTATATTCATAAAATGTTAATATAAAAATGCTTGAATGAATTTTATAAATGAAGCTTTGAATAATTGCATTTTTATTACCAGAAATTTTCAGCTTTGGTTACCTAAATTTTTCATCACGGTCGCTGAATACAGGCTTTTGTGTTTAAAACCAATTTGATTTAAATTGAAAAAAAAATGAAAAAGGTATTTAGATAAAAAAAGTTAATAGTAAAAGACGATGTAATATAAAAATAAAAGTTTTTGTAATCATGACTAACGTCAAAGAAAATATATAGGTATGAAACATAATGTTAAAGTTCCTGCCTTTTATCTCCAGAATTTATTTGAACACGAACGAAGAAAGTTTAAATACAAACTGAAACTTTTCTAAACAACATTAATAAAAAAGTTTCATTAATTTCAAAATGGTTGCACTAATTGTTTCCATATTATACATTAATTATCTGCGTTAATAATTACAGAAGAGAACGTTTCTAGTAGGAATATCTTGCTAATACTGTCTCCTTTAATAATAGGAAGACTTAACATCTGATGATAACATAATCTAATTACGTTGCGTGTAGTCTGTGTACTTACTAGAACTTACTTAAATTATATTAATAATATGCAAGGGGTTCACAACATAGGGTTATTCAACACCAACACTATCCTCCTTATATTAATTAATATCGGTCACAACTGACTAAGTTATTAAACTATGCGCTTGGGTGTATAATTAGATATAATATTACAGTATTTTATGTGAATATTATATTCATAGTTTACAATATTATTAATAACCATCGCGTGATGGACTTCAAATTCACGCTCAATCAATCACCCCATCACGAGGTAAATTTGCTGTTAACTAAGAAGGGTTTGTCCATCACCACACAATGCGTGTCTCTTGAAATGATTGGTAGATTGGTTTCAAGCTTTAGATCGAGTTTCGAGTTCATCACAGGCTTGAGTTAATTATCCACAGTTTTAAATGAAAAATTGGAAGATTTTATCGAGCACCATTGACTATTCCAATAATAAAGCGATCTATATACGTGAATTTCAAGCATCAATTCGAAAGCGATAACGTTGAATAATCGTGCAGGTCGAATATCAACTGCCATTCTAGCGTGCTTATATTTAGATCGAAAAGTAATACAATTAATCTCCAACCAAGTGAGAAATTTTAAATCGCTTTATCCTTTCATGTGCTTTATTAATTTTTGATACTAACAGGGAAGGTTTTGGATTGCACGATATGACGACGTTGAGTTGAACCACCTAAACTAAAGAGTAAAAGTGTGTTTGAAAGGTTAAAAATTAAAAGAAACTTTACATCTATTGTATATTTTAGTAATCTTATTTTTTTATGATAAAAAATTAATTTTGGATTTATTCTCTACTTGAATGAAAACCTTCAGTTTGGGAAATAAACAAGTGCAGTTCCAATTTCGAGATGTGGAACCTTTTAGCCATATCTGCATTTGAAAAAATCTAAGGGATTAACTAATATGTGTTTTTTCTGCTTTCAGGTAATTCCTATATTCAGTCTCGAGTACTCTTCCTCATTCTTGGTGTGTAAGTAGTAAAGAACTAATTAAAATTTGAAACAGAAATACAGATTGGGGCGGAATGGAAGGGTGTTTTTGAAATGAAGTTTCAGATGTTTTTTTAATTTAAAAAAATTCAGTTACAAAAAATGAAAGCTTAGATGTTACCATTTTACATTGCAAAAGTGAAATTATGTGAAATTATATCAGGCAGATGACGTTTGTGTTCTGCAATGCTATAGTCGTTCTTCAAACTTTCGCATCACCTTTTTATGGGGACATCTACATCGATATATCAATAAACTTAGAAATCTGGAAGAGTTGAAAAAGGCAATCAAAACAAAAGTTAGAGCAACTGAAATCCACTTGTTTGAGAGGGTAATGCGGAAGTTTGAGTAACGCCTACATCAGTGTATTACAGATATCATTTTCAAATTTCACTTTTTCAGTGTTAAATGGTACATCTCAGCTTTAATTTTTCGTAATTATTCTTATTTCAAAAACGCCCTTCCATTCCGCCCCATTCTATACAATTATAATTTGAAAAATTTAAAGCTTTATAAATACGTATAAAATCTGTAAGCTTCTTTAAATAAAATCAAACGTCTTTGGTACTGCGACAGACAAAAATGTAGTAATATAATTGGTGAAAGTTTATTAATAACTAAACAAAATATCTTACTTTTTGTATATTTATTAAATTAAAAAATATACTTCGTAGCATAAATTAATTTTAAAATATAAATTTTTTATCT
The DNA here is from genome assembly GCA_963971135.1 of Stenus bimaculatus. Classification (NCBI taxonomy): domain Eukaryota; kingdom Metazoa; phylum Arthropoda; class Insecta; order Coleoptera; family Staphylinidae; genus Stenus; species Stenus bimaculatus. Next base: position 61,933,010 of record OZ020180.1, on the reverse strand, counting down.
TATTCATTTAGAGGGAAGAAAAACAAGTGCTTTCAGGTTCAACATCAGACATTCCAGAAATTTCATGTATCAAGCACAGCCGCTTCATCCCCTTGTTTTATTAAATTTAGAACTCTGCCAAACTCAACAAACCTTTTTATAACATCCTATTTTACAATTTGGTTTCTTCTGCATATGCCATTTTACTTATAGTAAACGAAAAGATTTGTAACAAAGCTTTTAATTATTTTTATTCACTTATGTTTAAAAACTGCTTCATTAAACAGCTAAATTAGTAGTTTTATTATTTGTGATAATAAACTTTGTATTTTATTTAGTGGGAATTTTTCTAAAATACACTTCCTTTAATATGGAAATTTTATCCCAAGAAAATTTAATGAGATTGGAAGCTATATTCTCATTTTAGTTGCTGCTTGGAAGAAAATTCCATCAAGAAAATGAGATTATTGATAAAGCATATCGAGGTGCATATATTTTCATTATCAACTTTTTTCAACTTTTTGAAAACTAAGCTATGAGATTTAACCTTATGGCATAGTGTATTTGTGTAATAATTTGAAATGTTGCGTTTAGCACATTTTTTACGAAAATTTTAATATTAAACAGATTTGAAGTAATCAACACATTAAACTTTAAAGTATTTTTTCATATTACGAGTTCAAAAATTGCAGTTTTCAGTTAAAGTAGGCAATGAAGAGAACCTTATCAAAATTAGTATTACTTTTTATGGCAATACGAAATCTAACCTAGTCCAACCATTTTTCTTGATAAATTAAATACTTTACACAATTTTAAATAATAAATCCACAACTTCAAAATATATTGAGTTCAATAACTGTACAAGTCCAACATATTTATTTGCAAACTGCTCAGGGCAGTATGTTTTTCTTTCTAAAAATATTAGCATGAACAAAATACTCAGGGCAGTATGTTTTTCTTTCTAAAAATATTAGCATGAACAAAATCGTTTTAAGTACTACTACACGTCTTCTGAACATACCAAAGCTGCATCTTTACAAATTATGAATCTATTATGTTTAAATTCATTATCTCAATATTAACATATTGGACTCGTACTGTTCTTGGACTCGCAGATCCAATCTATGGTGTGTAATTCTGTGCAAAATCATATGTCCTTAGGAAATTCCATTTATGCTTATAATATAAATAATCTTATAACTAGGTGCATACTCGCTTAGATAATCCTAACTTAGCGTTTGTTAAACAAAAAGACATGGGCATGGTCGAGTTTCCTCCAAAAAGGAATCCCAGTGAAAAGGTACTAATCTCACCAATCTTTTCCGTAATCTTTCGCAAGACCAAGTTCTTGAATTGTCCTGAAGCAAGCCTGTCCCAAATGAAACCTGCATTCACTGGTGTCTTCTTGTACACCTTTGTGTATTGCTTCCTCAACATCCGTAGTAACTACACTAAATTCTAAATTCAAGCCAATTTTCTTACACTCTTTTTAATATGGTCAAAAAGTGTTCTACATGTCATAGCACATTCGTTAGGTAGCAAACTAAACACCAATGGAACATAATGTCCATTCTTAATTCCGTGAGTAGTAAATAACTACAGGAAAAATGTTGGAGAGTAGTTAAATGTACCATCCATGTAAATCTGATCTAGTGAAGCAAATTATCTTAAATTGGTATTAAAAGTAACAATACCATTCGTTTTATCATTTTATTTTAAAAAGATTTCCCCCTTGTTAGTTTTTAAACCCTTTTTATCCAGTCAAACTTATTTCGGTTCTTGGGGAACTTTGGAAGAACAAGAACATGTTTTTGTGCATTTTGCACCATTGCTTATAATTTGGCGATTCACTGTTACACACTTATTGTAATTATGAATAAACCTTCTGTTTTGATATATGTATGCTTTGCACAATTCACATCTTTTAATATGAAAACTTATAACCGTCAATTAAAAGTAGTTTTTTCTCTTTCTCGCCAAAGATTACGATACACCCTTTTTCAAGAATTTAGGCTGAACTAAAATAAATGAGAAAACATCTCATGTATTTTATATACTCTTAACTGCAATAATCCGTCCGGCGCCGGCGTAAAGGAACACTACTCATTACAGGAGGAAAACAAGCCTCATAAATTCTACCTGCCTTTTTCGGGAGGAACTTGACTCGTCCGATGAGCATTGCTAGATCGGTATGTCCATCCCCTAAAATTATTATTGATATGTATTTAAGAAAGAAGTTGGAGAATTTGAACTGAATTCTAATTTCCAATATTAAGAAGCCAACTTTGTTGTTCAAAATTAACAGAAAATTAATATGGAGCTAATAGGTACGTTAAATTAGTATCTAAACATAATCGAAATATAGTATTAAAAATTAATGGAAACAAGCGCGTGTTTTCTATTTTTTTAAGTTTGGTCTTAAACTGGGTGCATAAATCATACAGTATTCTTAAATGGCAATATGTCGATTCTGTTCTTACCGGAAATATCTGTAAAGTAACATAGAAACCGTCAATTACAAACCCATATAACAATCCTTGCAGATATTTCCTGTAAGGACTTATGCCCGTTTTCACCAACGATTCCTAAAACTTAGGCATTACTTATAAAAATACCTAGCAACTAGCGGTATAAGCAATGCCTAAATTTTAGGAATCGTTGGTGATAACGGTCATTAGGGTTTTACAAAGAATTGCACCATAAATTTTACGAGTGACTTCCTAAACGGCAAATATAGTAGTTGAAGGACGTCATTAGATATGCCAGTGCAAGTCATGATTTTTCTTCCCAAGGTTGCGCGCTCTAGCGGTCCGCATTAATTATCAGTGATTCGCTGATAATTTCCAACGAAGCTCCAGAAAATTGGAATGGATTTTCTATTCTATATTATTGTCTCCGATGGAAAAATTATCTCGGGCGTCTAGGAAATCAGTTTTAAATTAAATGCCAAATGTGCCTGCATAAACAATAGGCGTGAAATCGTTTAAATTACGTAATAATAGTCTACAGATTTTTTTTTGTGAACTACATACTTAAAATATTTGATTTATGTAATACATTCTTCTAAATTTTTAATGAACCATTATTGTATTGAGTATTGATACATGAAGTATCAAGTATCAATTTGTCCACATGCATTTCCTAAATGTATAATCGCCATAACGGACAAACTAGCAGGCAAAAGGAGAGAATATGATTTGCTCGAGCGAAGTTGGTAAAAAGTGCACAACCTATATACCATATAATACTATTACTAGGTTTGACTGTTTGTTTAGGTTCTCATTAATTCAGAAAATTTAACTTTATTTCAAAATTAGAGCTTTAAATTTAATCTACAGGAAAACATTGAAAGCATTTAAAATATAAAGGTTAAGGCCAGCAAAGATTTTTTTGAAATTGATTGTAAACCTGGTTTTATGTTAATTATTAATTGCTTTAGAGTTTGAAGCTGATAAGATTTGTACTCGAGATCAAAGTAAAGATTTTTTTGTAATTTGGTAAATTCGTCATCAAAGCTTTATTACGTCTTTTGAGTACAGTATTATAATATACAATATAAAAAAATATAATGGGAAACAAGGTAATAAACTTTACAAACCAAATTTAATTTAACTTTAAAATTAAATTAAATTAGATTGATATTCAATTACAACTCAATTCTTTTTTTTTGCTATTTGTTTGGGTTTTATTTATATAAAATATATGTATTTCAATTTTCTATACAAAAGAAAGATTTTACATCTATCATCCACCTTTCAGTTATTTTGCTTCAATTTATTGCATCAATCAACATTGAAACTCTGTCCAACTCTGATGTTTCCGCTCTATCGTTAACCCATTTGTTTTATTTTCTACGGTTGGTCATTTACTTCCATCTAACAGGAAATAAAAGTAGCACAAGCCATTTTACAACCTCATGTTATAGATTAAAAAGATTTCTTTTAAATTAAAACAATGTATTTGGGGAGTTTCATTTAAAGCTTCAATTAGGTAATAGTAAACATACGATTTATTCCTTCCTTTTCATTACAAAACAAATCAGTCAAATAACAAAACAGCCAAGGCACTTTTTATACAAATGATAAAAGTTAAACTTTATGAAAGAAAGCAAGATTTTTTAAAACATTCTATCAAAATATCAAATTTACAACATAGGGGTTTATAATTTTATCAATAATAAATGGGTATATCGAGTATGTACAATATACATAGATAGTAGTAGCATAAAGCTGTTTCGCGCTAATTATGGACTGATGTTGCTATTAAACATAGTTTACATTACACACTTTACTAATGGCCCCTATAGATGCTTAAATTGATCTTTTCCGGTTAATTTACTTGTATACCTAAAGCACATGATATTTAATATAGTAAGTACATAAGTTTCTCTCATCATAAATAAGATTAAAACGCTATATGCTGTAAAATAAAAAGCTTATAAATCCAAAATTATAAATTATTTTAGACTTTTTTTATATCTTCTATTAACGTATATTCTGGACAAGATTTAATCACCTTTAATTTTCTTCCTTATTTGTTTTAATTAATTAATTTCACAGCCGTTTTTCTGTTAATCTTTCTTTCCCTCATTTTATCAAAAGCCTCATTAATAACACCATAACAACTTTTAAAAATATGCAAGATGATCCAACGGAAACTTCACAAGTCCGTTATTTGTAATTTAACTTCAGTTTTTGTAATAATACTCGGACAGATCAATTTTTTTTTATCAGGAGGTATATTTTTAATTAATTGAGAAAATTACATTCAAATTTTAATTAATTATTTTAAATGAACCTATCAAGTCTATTTTTCAGTTCTTTACTTCAGTTTTCGGAAAAACTCTCACTCAAGAGTCAATTTCAGTTTCCAGCAGAGTACATTTTTTAAAAATCAATAACAGATCTTTTCGTTTAAAATTGGTAATTATTTTTTTTCCAAAAAGTGAAGTTAAATACCTGAAAAATTAGCTTCTGTAGTCTCGTTGGACCACCCTGCTTATAAAAATTTTGAAAGATATATTATCAAATATTATTTGACAAAATGCCGAATATTCCATTATTCCAACGATATAAATATCTTTTTTTGGTACATTTCGTTAATTCCATTTAATGAGTTTTTCCATTTATAAAATTTATATGTATTGCCACCAGTAGTATTCGAAAATGTTAATTACCCTCGCCCCTGAGGAGGTACATTTTCCAATTTTGTAATATAATAGCAAATAAGAGTCAACATTTCATTTTATCAAGGATAATGGCATCATTCAAAAAATTGGAAGGGTAAAGATGGTGATGGATGCCCCAGAAAAAACGTCATCTTGAAATTTGTTTTGAATATTCTCAATTTTATCTAAAAACTACTGTCAAAAGTATGCTTTTGTGAAAATTTATCTATGGTCAAAATTTTAGAAAATTATAATTAAAAATGTCAACATTGGTTGACGAAAACGTACTGGCTAATTAAATATCTTTTAAATAGAGTGATTTTATTAAATATTAATTAATTTTTAGGTGGATCTATCACATATTAAAAATGTAGATGTTTTGGTAAAAAATTGAAAACTCTTGAACATCCTGTATATCGAAAATTTAACTAACATTTTAAAACATAAATGTATTCTTTTTTTATATTTTCAAATTAGTCGAAAAATCAATTCGCAGTAACCGACACTTGGTTGGAAACACCCTGTATATTGCGAATTAGAATAATAGCCGGTAAATACCTTTTCACGGTTATAACGAGCAAAATTCGAGAACCCTTGATGCTCGCTATAACCGAGTTCGATTGTATTTTAAACCTTGACTTAAGACTCTAAATTCTAATTTATTAGTTTCGAGAAAACGCACATTTAATGACTACGTTTATCTCGTGTAACTCGATCCGGATTGGATTGAAAATAGGATTATGACAAGATTCAGTCAATCACGTAAACAACGCGTTTATCTCGGCAGAGTTCATTTGGCCTGGATTGAATTTTTCAATACATTATTAATCCTATAGTTACCAACTAAAGAGAAAGGAAATTCCTAAAATAGGTTTTGCGTCGACTTTAAGTGGTCTGTTCACTTTGATTTTATTTCTGATGTTTCGTATTTTATTGAAGAGGTTATGTTAATTAAAAACGTCTAAAATAAGGAAAATGGAAGAAAATTACGTGTATTTTGCAATTGTTAGTCAGCAGTCAGATGTGCCAACTTCGATAACATAATTTACTAGTAACTTTTCTAAAGTCAATCGCGTTTATGCCGTTACAAATTTTTATTCAATCGCGATTACAAAATCCAATCCCATGATTTTGTAGGATTGGATTATTAAACTGAATCCTGAAAGTGAATCCAATTCTACGTGTTTATATCGCAAAAAATGCGGACTGAGTCAATCGCTTTTCAATTCAATCTGGATCGAGTTACACGAAATAAACGTAGTCATAAATATAAGGTACATACGTACACAATATAAAGTGCTAAGTGCAGAAATAATTTTAAGCTAAAGGAGGGTTCTCTCGGTCTTCCTAGCGATGTAAGGCTTTTGATAAACTCTTAATAAACCTAAATAACAGATAATGTCCAAATTGAAAAAAAATGCTACTGCCTAAAAGACTTAATTTAACTTAAAAAGTTAAGACGGTAGAACAATGCGCTGAACGTCGAACAGAACAACGAACCGAACATCAAACAGGTGAATGGCTTTAATTTAACCGAACTGAAAAACGAGCGGAATAGGATGTTCTCTTCCCAGATATATTCAAACAACTGTGGAAGCTGCAGCAGCATACATTTACTTTCATTATTCATCGACCAAGAAGAACAAAATGAAGAAAATCAAGACGAGAGTAGTTTTGTTGCAATTCACTAATTAATTTAAAACACTTATCTTCGACCCAATCCATTGCTGCTGTACAGTTGGTCCCAGCTGGAAGTAGGACAAAAGTAATCACGATCGTGCGTTCGTGCAACTTTACAAATTACCCGGTTTGTTTGTAGATCTGTACAAACCCAATTGGGTAGGTTTGTACGAATCTTTACGTGCACACTTCTGTTCGCAAACACTCATTCATTTCATCCACTTGAGAATCGTGTTGCACTATACCGGGAACATACCAAGCGAACGAAGACTATAGCGAAGAGAATCGCCGATAATATTATTCGTTCTTTCGCTTTTGGCATTGTGTCCACACTAACCGAACAATAGCTCGCCGGTTTTCAAGTGAATGCTCATTCAACGGCTTTGGTAGTGTAATCGGCAAACACTAACAAACTTCGCCGTCGTTCACTATCGTTCGGTTAGTGTAAACACAATGCTAAAAGCGATCAAACAAGATTATCGGTGATTCGCTTCTTTAGATTTTGTTCGTCCTAGTTCGCTTAAGTGCGCACCCAGCATTCAATTAAGCGTACTCGCTCAAACACAGTTTTCGCTTGTTGACGTTTGTTCGCTTTCGTTCGCTTAGTGTGTACCCAGCATTACACATAGCAGGCTTTAGATTCTACATTGTTTAAAAGCACATGTCTTACGATGGTACGATTGAAATGTAAAGGCGATAAGCGATAGATATATTGATCTTGTCTGCAAAAGGTTTAAATATTTTATAAGGCGGTTTCCTAATTTGATTTAATATTTTAGAGAAACTACTCATTATTTAATCATTTAAATTAATTAATAAGCTTTTAGAAAGTTGTAACTAAATTGTGCTGTAAGTAATTATTCATTTGTTTTTGTAGTAAAAGTTGCTAAACTATCTTTATGTGTACAAAATGAGTGATTTTTTAAAGAAATTAATTTTCAAAGTTATGAACTTTAAATAAAGGATTGTCTCATTTTTACTAATATTAATCGTCTTATTTAATTTTGAAATCTTTACTTTTTTTCTTTTCAATTTCCTTCGTAGTCTATATTAAAAAAGTTTTCGACCTTATTTGGAATCCTTGTAAACTTGATGACATTTCAAATCTCCCTAATGCGCTTATTTTATCGCGTTGTAATTAAAGTAACAAAGGCATTTAGCTTTTTTCTTCTCAAAAGAATATGAATGGCTATATATTAGACCCTTATCTTCAACGCTTCCTTCTCCAGCAGCCGCAGTAATAAATAGAAACGTTTTATCGCAGAGTGCTCGGTTCGCTTATGCTCACCTTATAGTCCATTTTAAAGGGTGCGTCTTGAGGGTGAATATTTGAAAATGTTGTAAAAACACGTATAATATAAGCAAATTATATACTAATATCCATATTATACCACCATTCTTATAATATATTAAAATAGATGTGACTCCATAAAGCCAATTTTAGAAATGTTGAGCATTTTCAAATATTCTAATTTAAAAAAAGGTACTAATTGTATGTAATTGTTGTTCTATAGCCTGAGGAAGGACTCAATAAAAGTCCGAAACTAGTCGCAGAAAATTAAAGCTTGCTTTTTATTTTGGTCCCCAACCCATCATCACTTCCACGTATAATTTATTTGGGACGGTATTTAATAATGGTTAAAAAAAGGTTTTAGTGATTGAAGATGTATCGAAAGTGATTTTCTTTGTGCATTTATAATGGCTAATGGCCAATGAATTTTGCTCCAAATTTTCCTTCTGGTATTAAAGAATCAGTTTTAATTTTAATAAATAATCTTAATAAGAGCATCTTACTACATGCCCGCGATAAATTTTTCCGTTGGAGATAATAACAGGGAATAGAAAATCCATCCCACTTTTTGGGGCTTCTATCAACGAAATTAAATTTTCTACAAAAAAAATTATATAAAAATGTTTTTTGTATTAGCGTATCTGGTTGCAGCCTTAAACCACTATATTCGCCATTTAGGAAATCACTCTTAACAAATTTTGATTGATTCTTGCAATGGAGTTTTACATTAAAATTACTATACAATACAATTTGTACTTCTAATAATTTTAGTTCAGCACCCATCTTGCCTCTTAAGATGATAGTCGGTAAAATTAGGTATAGGACTTTCCAATGTAAATTTTGATTTCGTATTTCTCAAATAAAAGACAAACGGTTAATTGAAATCGAATAATTCTTTTTTGTATTGTTTAAGAATTCCATATTGCATCTTCTGTATATTGTTTCTTTTGTAATTTTCATTTTTTGTTTTACTTAATACTTGTTGAAAACGTCAAAAAATAGGCTACTTTTAGGTTTAAATTACAGCCTTAAAAAAGAGTATTTTTTTAAATTAAAATATACAAAAGGTAGTTTGTTTAATGTACTTTTAAAATAACTTAAAAAAAAATAATTTTATTAATTAGTTTTTAAATTATTATGGAAATAAAATGTCAATATAAACAGGAGGTTCAACTATTGGCTTCTCTTTCGTACAGTTATATGTTTCATATGCACATCGCATTTCCAAGGAACTGAGAAATTGGAGTTACACATTTTGCCGACTATCCTCTTAAGGTTTGGTTAAAATTTTATTTGCTTTCAACTGTAATTTAAGTTCTCTGAATAAATTTCTAAAAATGGAATCTTGGCCAAAAAACTAATGAACGAGTATCTGATATTATCATTACATTCAAAACAACTGCGAACATGAATATTAGTTTTTAATAAGAAACTTTACACTGAGTGAAATTTGAACTGCATATAATAATCTCATTGTTTAATAATCCTTGCCCTTAAGAGTTAATATATTATTATCCAGTCTGTAATATGCAAGTGGATGTTTAAAGGCAGCAAAATTAATTTCTAGTTCTAAAGGGTTGTACACATAAGTCACTATATGAATTAACATTAAACAAAATTAAATCTGTTGACTATGATAAAAAGTTCACCAACAATGTTTTCGTTAAATTGTCAGTCCCATTTTTCAACACTAACCACTTAAAAAAATCATGTTAATTTGTTTTTCCAACGACCATATGAGAAAATCGTAGGTATATGTCATTCATATTAGTGGTTTAGAAAATCTATCATTGCTACAATGTTGACTTTGGGTTTCTGCTTTGTAACTCTGAGAAATTTCTTGTAATTTTCGATAGAGGCGCTGCGAAGGAATTCCGAAAGCCATCTCTTGGATTTTTTTGAAGTTGCAAAAAAAGGACAGGTCAAATAAAAGGTATTTTAACCCTGCTAATATTAATTATTTTATTATTAAAATCATTATAAATATATATAACTTTTGTGTAAATTTTAAATAAAATTTATTCGTTTCGATCAGTTGCTCCCGTCAAAACAGCGCCACCTACAATTAGATACATTGAACTAAAAATATTCGACTAACTTCAATGTCAACTGTTGTCAACACATGTTATGTTATTACTTTTGAGCTGTTACAAAAGTTGTAGAATAGGTATCTTTCAAATATTAAAAAACAAGGTGAGATTTAGTATATTACCTCTGAAAAATGCAGTTCTTTTAAAATCTGGCGGTATACTTTACGTACTATTCTTTTTATACGCTTCTTTTTTTCCGGAAATGAACTATCTTGCGACGAATTTTCCAGTGATTTTGTTTGTGCCTTTCATATCAATTTCACATTTTTAGCGATTAACCTTTAATTAGATTAATTCTAACTTTATTTTAATTTCATACAGTTAACTAGCTAAACCAAAACAAAGTAGAAATAATCAGTTTCGAAAACCTAAATACTTAAACAAAGTTTTTCGGCTTTACAATGATATAAATTATTTGGCCGCGAGTCGTTTCCTCGACATTTAGAACCCTACAGTTAGTGTTTTAAAATTATTTTAATTTCCTCCTTGATTTTCATAATAAACAAGATGAAGAGGAATAATCCCAAGAGATTAAAAATATTTTATTGCCTGTAGTAAAGCACCGAAATTCTTATTAAAAGTTTATGATTTTGAACAATTATGATAATACATTTTGCTACAAGTCCTTTCTTTTCATGTTTAAGAAAATGGAATCACAATTTAACGCATGTTTTACGAATTTGAGGTATGACAGATCTAACATTAATTTTGTTTGTATACCGTTTCATTGACAATACACTTTCATCTATGTAGCCTTTTCATCGAATGCAATTCATCCACAGTCCATTTCATTGACACGACATTTTCATCGAAATAGACGTTTCATCGACAACAGTTTCATCGACACTAGCTTTTCATCGAAAAACTTTTTCTTCGACCAGGAGTTTCATCGACACTACTTTTTCATCTACAACCGTTTCATCGACACTACCTTCTCATCGACAATATTTCTTCGACAAGGACGTTTCATCGACTTTACTTTTTCATCAACAAGAAACGTTTCATCGACATTACCTTTTAATCAACAGTACCTTTTCAACTACAAGCGTAGTCTTCGACAACGACGTTTCATAGTCTCTACGTTTTCATCGACAAACAAGTTCATCGACATTACCATTTCTTTTACAATGTCGTTTCATCGACATTAACTTTTTATCGACAATATAGGAGTCGAAAGTAGTGTCAATGAAACAACATTGTCGAAGGTATGGTAAGATCGATAAATTTGTTTGTCGGTGAAAAGAAAGTGCCGATGAAACATCCTTGTGGAAGAAAATGTTTATCGATAAAAAGTTACATTCGATGAAATAGTTGTCGATGAAATGGTAGATGGTAGCATCCATTAATTTTCGTTGTACCGGTCGAGTAATTTTTAAATTCAAAAATAAAAAGAACTCACACAGTATAAGTACCTACTTAACACAATATTTACATAATGAAAAAATAGTTATAATAGTTCATGTATTACAGTAATTAGTAATATTCATAATTCTGTGCAAAAACATTTGTTGTAAAAACGTAAATACTTGTAATTAGTTTATTTATGCTAAATTGCTCTTTTATTGCTTTGTTTTTAGTGAGGTGCCAGGAATGCTTCAACAATTTTCATTAAATATTATTGTTTAGGTATGTGGTAGGTATGTTATTTTAGGTCACCATACAAAAACAAGATTAATTATTTAGTTGTAATGATTTTGAATTAATAAATCGAATATTCATACAATACTTAACGTACTTAATTTCCCTGAGAACATTTTAAAAGTCTCTCCGTTATTTTTAAAGAAAAATAATAAAAAGTGTGATTTAATTAGCTTGTAACAAAAATAATTTTTGTTTTGAATATGTTTATTGCTTTTTTATTGATTTATATATTTTTAACTGAGATCTTCGAAAATTTCCAGATATAATTTTATCAACAGATGCTTTTTCTACAAATCCACATTAATGAACTATTGAAAAATACATTCCTTTTGCTGAACCTGACAAATGCAAAGCTACAATTGAATCCAAATGAGGCTTACCATTGATTACTTTCATACATATTTCAATTGAAATGTCCATAAAAGCTTCGAAGCTTTTCTCCTAAAGCTTTTTTAATTACATATTAAAGTCTGTGGGCTAAAATCCTAATTAGCAAAAAATTTGAATTTAAAGCTTTTTGATAAATTACAAGGAAGAAATTCATATGCGAACACCTTAAATTACCATTTGTAAAAAAATAATACATTAGAATCCTAGAAAATAAAAAAAAAACTCATTAGAAAGATTGCAATTCAGCCTCGAAAGTATTTAATTCTAAATTTATTTTATTTTTATATTTTTAATTTTCTTTAATTGACTGAAAATAATTAACCACTTTGCCATTTTTATATGGGTTTTGTGAATTAAATTATAAAGAAATTATTCTCTTTAATAAATAATCTGCAATAAAAATCTTAAAAAAAGTCTAAAATTGTGCTTAAGCAGCGAGGTGATTTTATTTGTGTCGTAAACGTAATTAATATGAATATGACACTGTTTTCCTAGTTACAGTAATCTTGTGTAATTACGTATTATATTATATTCTAATGTTTCGCTGCTAGCTGCTAATTTATATAGTTAATTAAATTACGACCAAATAGTCTGCCACTAAGTGTAAAATTAGGAGTTATAATATGATATTACATACTTTATATTTGAATTTGTTTTAATATACAAAGTGTCCCAAAACCAGACAAATGAAATATTTTCTTCTACAATACTTTATTTGTTCCCTGATTACTCCAATTTAATTAAAAGCCGCAAATATACTTCAAAAGTTTCATTCAATCCAGAAATACATCCATTTTTATTTTAGATTGCTCTGATATCGTAATAACCTACATGAAATATGAATATGTGAAAACAAGGGCAGTGGTAATTTTTTTTTCGAAATTAAAACAAAGATGACAGACTAAATTTTAACATAATTTTTAATTAAACACTAAAAATAAACCTAAACTTTAACAAACTACTTATTTTATTGAGTTGTACTTTGGTTCAAAAAATTAATTATCATCTAAATCATTAAGACTTAATGTAAGTATATCAAAATTAACTTAGTTCTTGTTTCAAAATATTTATAAAAGTAAATTTGGGTTTATAGGACTTTATTGTATAAAACGTGATTATTTAAAACATCTGGTATATTTTCGTAGAAATATCCGTATATTCTGATTTCTGATAGTGTCTGGATATTTCCACTATTAAAGCCATTCCTCAATCTTTTAAGACTTAAACCGTACCAAAGCGTCCACTTTCTTCTATAAGCTACTTTGTGGTGAAGTAGATTGTACATAAGACACTAAAAAATTGTCATAGCATATTTTAAAAAATATGCGACATTCTATACAGGGTGATTCAAAACTATTCCGCATCCCCTTAAGAGCAGATTCCTCTTATAAAAATAAGAAGAAAAGTTTATATAAACATATTTCCGATCTCCCTTCGTAAGAGAGCTACAGCCTTTTAAAAGTGTTGTCAGTAAGTAGAGGTTTTTTTCTGTTTATTTCAAAACAAATTGAAGTACAAATTAACAGATTTCATATTTGGTATGAATCATAATACAGTTAGGATACGTTCTCGTGATTTTTTCAATTTCTTAACCAGTTTTACATACTTCTTGTTTTGTAGATGAGCTTTCTGGCAATTTTTCGTTGTAATACTGTTTCGAATTGAGTCTAATCCGTTTATTCTACATTCATAATTAATGCTTTGATTTTGACTTGGTCAACATCATGATTGCGTGGTCGTTTTGATAACTTAAAACCACATTAAAATTTTCAGCATCCATATAAATTTTTGCATTGCACATTCTTTGTTTAGATTTTAACACTTCTGCATTCTGCACCACTGCAATTGCCTGTTATTAAATCAGCGCAAAAGTTCCGCACCCGCTGATTTTATATCAGCTCTTCGGCACATCTCCCCCTTAGATCAAAGAGTAACAATCAAAATTTTCTGTAAAAAGTAAGAAGAGGCTCTTCCAATTTTCTTAAATGGAATTCGATAAGGTGGAAAATATAGTTGAAGTCTTTGCAGCAGAATACAGTAAAATTGTTTGAATACTCAAATACAATTGTGAAAAAAAATAGTTTGTGTCGATTCTGTGCAAACCGTAAGCCCTTGAAGAAAATATCTCAAATTACTGTTTTGTACAGTATTGGCCATTAATTTAGAGTTATTTCCCAAGATAAGAGTTGAGAGGTTTTTATCTAATTATAAAGTCTTACTAAAATTTATTAATAAATACTTAACCGTTTGGTCGTTAATTTAAGTTACGATTTTGCAACGTAGCCATTAATTAAATTTCCTTGTGATACCATACTTGATACAGCTCTATAAACTGCTTTTACTTTTAATACGATTAATTAATTTATTTTTATTAATTGTAAATTTTAAAATCCTTAGAAATTTTACATACTAAAGCACCCGACGCATAACAGAAGAATTCTATTTTAAATAAGAGCATACTTATAATAAAAGGTTGAGTTGCAAAATCTATAAACTGGTACAAAAAAGAACGCCAATGAATACTAATAAGTAATTTTTGGCTCTGGGCTGCACTAAGTAGCTCCCGAATATTTTTCCGAAGTATTTTGAAAGTTTAATGGTCGGATAAGATTAGAGGATGTTCTCTTATTTTAATATCTGTAAGCATTTACAGGAAATATCTGTAAGGTTTTGGTTACCTCCGTCCATTTCAACCCATATAACAAAACTTACAGATTTGCATAGAATTCCCCTATAATAGTCATAATATTAATAAGCATTTTATTGGAGTACAATCTGCTTCACCGAAATTGTAGCATGCAAAATGAGCTTTTCGTTCGACTTAAAATATCCTACAGTTATTTAATATTTAAAGAAGAGATACTTATTATAATATGGCTATTCCCACTACTGATTAAGGAAGGGGAACACTAAGGAATACTTCAAGCCGAATTCTTTTGTGTGGTACATTTCGGTGAAGTAGATTGTACACAATAGCTTTGTTCCGACAAAGAGTTTTCTGATCGTCACGAATCCTTAAGAAAACTGCTTGGACCCGGTGTAAGCGCTTGCGCTGACTTTTTACGGACCAAAATCTATCCCACAAGACAGCGTTGTTGGAACGGTATTAGGGATATGCGGTGATTATTCACGTGTTGTGATTTTTTAGAATGGAATGTTAGGTTTCAACTAATGATTGCAATACGTACTTAGCTGAAGTGCGCATGCCAGTCTACCCACTTACTGCTTCTTGAAGTGTATTGAACTGACGGTATAGAACACGATCCCATGAACTGCCAAAGGTTGGTTAGAATAGAAATTTGAACCGTCTTACGTACGGTCATATCTCTGATGGAACGCATTTTGTCTATTACGCATGACCGTGATCATTAATTTTTCGAGCTGTTGGAACAAACCTAATATTTCTTTTGAGTACCACTTTATTGTAGCCATGATTGTATCTCCAACCAACTGCTTTTTGTACAAAAATATGACTCAAAATTTCCTCTGGTCTGAATTAAAACACGATTTAATGGCGATTAAAATGCAATACTTATTCGAAATATGGTTGGGTCGATGATCTAAATTTTTACACCAAATGAAATTATGGATAAATAATTTTTATCTCGAAAACAAAATTATTCAAATAGGACTAATTGATATCTACTTTATTAAATAAGGGATTGAAACGGTTCGAATTAAATTTAAGAAAAAAAATATAAGTTAGGCAACCAAATCGGCAAGAGAGCGTTGGGTTGGTGGACGATGCACTAATTGGATTTTCTACCTTTTTGAATATTTTTTTTTTGGACACCGTTGGTGGAGTTTTCCGTCGTCTTACCCGGAATGGAAAAAAAAAAGCTGGATTGTCAAGCGAACGTGATTTTCTGGCCATTTGTTTCCAATTACAGCTTGTTTACACTCAACGCGATCAGCTGTTAAAATTAAGCAGGGATTTTGGAAATTTTGAAGCAGAGTTACCAACTACTTGGATCGGTGCTGCCCTCATGCATTTTCTAGAACATTCGTGTCGGATTGAAAATTGGTCTCTTGATTGAAGTGCGATCGTGCGAGATAGTTGTGCCGCTGGTGTTCCTGTCGTTCAACGTGATTTTGCTAAAATTAAGTTTTTGTGCCTCTTGTTGGTTCTGAGTTGGAGGAAACAATACAGCATTGCTGGATCTGCTTTGGCAAAATTTTGATACTGCGTTTGTTGGTGCAGACGGTTTTTTTGGCCGGATTCGGAAAAAGGTTGTGCGGCGTGGTTCGCCATTTTGTTCTTTGGACGGCGTTCTTTTGATTCACAAGATCGACTTCTTCAATTATTTTATTTACATCAAGGCCACTTACACCTTGGGTAAGTTCTGGAAATTCCTAATCTTCTGGTTGGTAATCTGGTTTGTCTCTCACGCTTTAGGCCTTGTAATTCTGGGTTTCGTTCTTCCATTTTGGAACGTGTTCCTGTTTTTTTTTTTGACGGTGCAACTGGATTTGTTCCTGCTCGCAACTGGATTTGTTCCTGCTCGTAACTGGGTTTGTTCCTGCTCGTAACTGGGTTTGTTCCTGCTCGTAACTGTGAACGTGATTGGATCCCAGACGTCCTCACGAGTTTTTTTTACATCCGTCGCCGGAATATAAAAGGTCAGGTGTTCCTACCATCATTTGTCTCATCTTGGGGACCTACGCTCAAGTACGCTGGCGACGTTGCGGAGTGCAAACTTCAGTAATTCACTCCAGTTGATTGCGGTTTTTTTTTTGTTTTGGATAACTTCAATATTAATTATTTAGTAGATTTAATTATTGATTACCTTAGTAAGTTTTCTTACTAATTATTTTAGTAAATTTCATTATCGATTATTTTAGTAGTTGCCTTACCAGTTATTTAGTAAATTCATTTTTGATTATTGTGGTAAGTTCATTAATTTAGTAAGTTGCTTTACTAGTTATTCTAGTAGGTTTTTGGGTTTGCTCATTATAGTAAATTTAATGACAAAACCTTTTAGTAAATTTAGCAAGTTAGCATTAACGATCAGTATTTGGAAGATTGACCGTCTGTTGGGTCATTTGATAAGTAACAGGCGACAAGTAGTCGACCTTTCAACTATATTTTTGTCACTTAGTAGATTAATTTAAATTTCATATCTCACAATTCATAAGAGAACCAGTTAATATTTGTAGGTCAATTTTAAGACTGAGTGCGGTTGCATTAAGCGGAATTAGAATAATTATATACTGTCTAAAATACCGTAATTCGGGGAAGTTATTATCAATCAAAGATAAGTCGAACTGTGAAGGGGCGCATAAGCTTATACCCTCTACCCGACCTTTTACTATATTTGTTCCTTCCCTCGAAAACGATTTTGGTCATTTACCTAAGGTTTCACGATCATTACATATTTTATATTACGTTGATGCAAGCGAAAGTTTATATCATCAATATTAATTGGTACCTTAATATAATCTTGTTTTTTTTTTCTTGTTATATATTTTGTACAGCATTGACAATTTTTACTCTTGTTTTATTTTTTTTTTGTACAGCACTTACAATTTTCTTGACTTATATTTTGTATAGCACTTACACTGTTTTTTTTTTATTTGCTTAATATATCGAATAGTGGACTGGCTCCACGTTTACAAAAAAACCTTGTTTTACTTGAAGTTGCTTTCGCGCCGTCAACGTTCCTAGGTTTGGACGACGAGAGTCGGAGAGTTCTACTGGATTTCAGTTGGATGGTCTGGAGTCAAGGGATTTCGTGCTCGGTCCTTTGCTCGATTTTTATTAGCTTTTCAGATTTGCAAGTTAGTCATACCTATTACAGGCACGTGGCGCCCATTTACGGAATTTGAATTATTTAATTACCCCGCCCATCTTCACTGGACTAGTCATTAGGGGTTGGTGGACTAACTGGAAGTGCCTGGCATTTTGGGAGCGTTACATTTTGGCGCCCAACGTGGGGCCTTCGACTGAAACTCAGGGAACATTACTGGAAAGGATTAGCGGTTTTTTTTTCCAGAACTCGTCGGAGAAGTAATTGTCGTTTTTTGTACGGAAGTTGATAGAAGAACCAAGTGAAGGATTTTCCTTTTAGGTTGCAGTCAGGATGGAGAGAAAAATGGATATTGGCCGCTTATGTCAGGATGAGCTGGCATACGAGTTGGGTGTGCGAGGACTTGAGGCAGGCACTGTTGAGATGATGAGGAAGACTCTCAGGCAGCTGATTAAGCTCGAGAACGAAGGGTCCAGTATCTCTATCCCAGACTACCCTTATTCTTTCGACGTAGATTCTAAGGCTGTTGCAGAGAAAATTGAGGAAATTAAGAAGTTGGCTCAGGACTTCAGGAAGGATACCAAGTCGAACGCATATAAGAAGTTGCAGACTAAACTTAGCTATGTGCTAGGTAGAGCGGATGCCATGCAAGCAACCGACGCAAAGACTAAAGCGGAGAGGTCCGCGTTCGTAGGGACGATCGTTTGTTTAATGGGCGAGGTGAATGACAAGGTGGAAGCGTTTTTATCGGAACAAGGGACTGAGTTGCCCCTTCTGGATAGTCTTCTGCTAGGAGAGGAAGAGCTACCTGGACCGTCAGTCGAGAGGGAGAATCCAATAGCAGCATCCACTTTTACTAACCCCGCTGATGGGGCGGGAGCGGTTAAACCTGTGCCTGTTATGAATTGGGGAATTAAATTTAGCGGTCATTCGTCCAAGGTATCATTAAATTCCTTCCTGCAGCACGTCGACGAGTTATGTATTGCCCGTAATATATCAAAAGCTTGCTTATTTTCGTCGGCAAGAGACCTTTTTGAGGGTCAAGCCCTGTTATGGTATCGTTCGAGACACGCCCAGGCCACAGACTGGGAATCGCTGGTTAAGTTATTGCGGGATGAGTACTTGCCTATGGATTACGACGAAAGGCTTTTTGAGGAAATTAAGCGAAGGACACAGGATCCAAAGGAAATGATGGGTTCATACTTGGTGATTATGGACAACTTATTTTCGAGATTGAGTAGGAAGTTAGCGGAGTCTGTTAAGTTGAGGATCCTATTGAGGAACATCGCGCCGTTTTATCAACTTCAACTGGGGTTCAAAGAGATAAATACCACGGAGGAGCTATTACAATTTGGCCGTCAAGTAGAAGCAAAACGGACTATGGTGGATAATTTTGTTCCCCCATCATCGAGACGAACGGATTTAGAACCTGATCTGGCTTTTATACAGGAAGTGACGTGTCAAACAGTTGGGACCTCTGGGTCAGGGGTCAATGTAGGAGTTTGTTTTAATTGCAGGAAACCAGGGCATCGAATGATAAGCTGTCCTGACCCGAGGGTTAAGAGGTGTTTTCGTTGTGGAAAAGAAGGCTTCACCAAATTTAATTGTCCTAAGTGTAGGTCGTCGGGAAATGGGTCGGCCAGACGCTAATCGGTTGCGTAGCGTCTAGCTCGTCTTTCGTAGCAACCACGTCGATTCTCGAGTTCATCATGTCTCACGCTGCTCAGGATGAACGACCGTATCTTCCAGTTAAAATCCTTGGATTCGAACTACTAGGGTTGCTGGATTCTGGTGCCACCAGGACCATTTTGGGTGGTTTGGGTTGGTCGTTATTAAAAGGTTGCGGTGTGGTGTTGGATAAATCGAAATCCGTTTCATGCACGGTAGCTAATGGACAAAGTTGCCAGAGCATTGGGGAACTATCCCTCCCCGTACAATTAGAGGAGAGGATACGAGTTATAGATATTTTGGTCGTACCAGAGTTACCACACTCTCTTATTCTTGGAATCGATTTTTGGAAAGCGATGGAGATAGTCCCGAATATGAAGACGGGTCGGTGGAGATTCTTGTCAGATATAGACTCTTCGCGGGAGCTGATGAATATTACCTGCAGTAAGGAAGGAGCGTCCTTGGAGTCTAGCTTGACGGAGGCACAACAGGAAGAGTTAAGGTGTCTCGTTAAAAGTAATTTCAAGAACGAGGGCATTGGACTGGGGTGTACGAATAAAGT
This sequence comes from Stenus bimaculatus, assembly GCA_963971135.1. NCBI lineage: Eukaryota > Metazoa > Arthropoda > Insecta > Coleoptera > Staphylinidae > Stenus > Stenus bimaculatus. The sequence goes on along the minus strand of OZ020180.1, from coordinate 61,912,795 downwards.
TAGCCATGTAATTCGAACATCATCAGAGCCTATCAAACAGAGATACTATCCAGTTTCACCCTATTTACAACGGCACATCGACGAGGAACTCCAAAAGATGTTGGACTTGGGGGTCGTCGAGCCCTCCAGCAGCGCATGGTCTTCGCCAATTCTGATGGTGAAAAAGAAAGATGAGACGTATCGATTTTGCGTAGACTTTCGACGTCTTAATAAAGTGACCGATCGTGACGCCTACCCGCTGCCATATGTGTCGAATACCCTGGATAAATTGCGGAACGCTAAGTTCCTGTCCGCCCTAGATGTCAAATCAGCCTATTGGCAGATACCTCTTTCTTCAGAATAAAAGCAGTACACGGCATTCACTATTCCAAATCGTGGGCTATTCCAGTTTACCAGGATGCCGTTTGGACTTCACAACGCTCCTGCGACTTGGCAAAGATTTATAGATGGTGTCCTAGGTCCATCATTAGAGCCTCATGTTTTCGTCTACCTTGACGATGTAGTTGTAGTTACTTCCACCTTTGAAGAGCATATGCTGGTCCTGAGGGAGGTATTCACACGACTTCGGGAGGCTGGAATAACTCTGAGTGAGGACAAGTGCAAGTTCTGCGTTTCAGAACTTAAATATTTAGGTTATGTAGTCAACGCCCATGGACTCAGCGTAGACCCTGATAAGATACAGGCGCTTATCAACATTAAACCACCTGCAAATGTTACCGAGGTTAGGAGTTTGGTTGGTCTTGCCTCGTGGTACCGTCGATTTGTACCAAATTTTTCATCCTTAGTAGGACCCCTCACCAACCTGCTGCGTAAGAAGGTTAAGTTCGTCTGGGATGCGGATTGTGTTATGGCTTTTAGGAAATTGAAGGAGGCTTTAGTATCCGCACCCATTTTGGCATGTCCAGATTTCGACGCCCCTTTCGTTTTACAAACAGATGCCTCTGGGTTTGGTCTAGGGGCTGTTTTGACGCAAACTATAGCTGGCGAAGAGAAGGTTATTTGCTACCTTAGTAGGTCACTCAGTAAGGGAGAGCGGAATTTTTCTACAACTGAGCGCGAGTGTTTGGCTGTCTTATGGGCCATCGAGAAATTAAGGCCCTACCTAGAGGGTGTGCAATTCGAAGTAATCACGGATCATTACTCGCTGGTTTGGCTACATAATCTTAAGGATCCATCTGGTCGTTTGGCCCGGTGGGCCGTCAGGTTGCAGCAATATGATTACAAGATCACGCATAGGAAAGGGAAAGAACACGTAGTGCCCGACGCCCTCTCCAGATCGGTTCCGATGGCTGACGTGGTACAGATAGAGGTAGTCAGTAAGGATAAGTGGTACCAGGAGTTAATTGTTAAGGTTCTCAAAAACCCGAAGAAATATCCGGAGTGGCGCGTTGAGGGTGAGAAGGTGTTCAAACATCTGAAGGGAAACCATTTAGACGATCAAGGGAGATATTGGAAGGAGGTTGTGCCCAAGGAGAATAGACGAGCAGTGATGCGTAGGCTCCATGATGCCCCAACTGCAGGGCATATGGGTGTTTTTAAGACGTACAATAGAGTAGCTGCTAAATATTATTGGCCACGCATGAGAGCTGATATTGCCGCATATATTCGGAAATGTGACGTATGCCAGAAGTGTAAGCCTCAACAAATTAAACCCGCAGGACAAATGCTATCTCAACCCCCTGTAGATCAACCTTGGCAACTAGTGAGTGCCGATTTAGTCGGTCCATTGCCTAGGACTTCTGCCGGGTATACCTACGTTTTAGTGGTGGCTGATTATTTCAGCAAATTTGCGCGATTTTTTCCTTTACGTAGCGCTACCGCTTCAGCAGTTGTCTCCAGGGTGGAAGAGGAGGTGTTCTTGTTATTTGGGGCTCCACAGATTATGATCGTGGACAATGGTAAACAATTTTCTGGCAATGCATTCCGTGCGCTGTGTAACAAGTATGGGGTCAGGATCAGGTACAACGCCTACTATCACCCGCAAGCCAATCCCACCGAAAGGATCAATAGAGTTCTTAAAACTATGTTAAAGTCATATGTTGGGGAGGATCAAAGGTCTTGGGCTAAATACCTTCCAGAGGTAGCGTGTGCAGTACGTACAGCACGTCATGAAGTTACTGGGTACACTCCGTATTACTTAAATTTTGGACGAGAGCAAGTACTGAATGGCATGGAATTTGGTGTTAGTGTTACAGACAACCACAGTTTTGATCGCACTAAGATTGAGGCTCAAGCTAGGGAATGGCCAGAGATTTTCCACAAGGTACGTGCGAATTTAAGGAAGTCCTACGAGAAAAATAGGGTTCATTATAACTTACGGCGCCGTGACACTGAGTACGTCGTGGGTGATTTGGTGTTGCACAAGAACTTTGCGCTCTCCAACGCAGCCAATTACTTCAGTTCAAAGTTAGCCCCCAGTTATGTTGGTCCGTTTGTGGTTACGAAGAAACTGTCATTGTGGACTTATGAGTTGGCGTTTGAAGGAGGAGGTTTTGCAGGTGTTTATCATGCTAAGGATCTTAAGCCCTACCATCGAACCACTGAACCGGAAGTAACGATTGTACCAGGTGGTTTCCCCAGTATTAGTAAAGTATGATTGTCGAGTTTAGGGGGAGTTAGTTTGGATAATGCGACATTTGGTTGGACTCCACTGTTATCAGCGTGGCGGAGCTGATGACTACCATACTTCAAGTGTGGGATTGTGTTTGTTGTTTTGGACGTTCTTGTAGTGTTGTTGTGGGGGTATACAGACGAGTGTTGGCGTGACTTCTCTTCTTTTCTCTTCTATTTTCTTCTTTTCTGTCCCTTACCTCGGCCGTGGGTACCTTAGGGTCCGCTGTTTAACTCAGTATGCGGTCGAGCGTCTTTTGGCCCTTGCGTCCTATTGTTGTCTAGTCTCATTTCGTCTAGTGCCTCCTGGATTCGTGATGTCCTTATGTTTTTTTTTTCCAACTTAACTTCTTTTTTTTTATATTGAGATACGCGCTAATTTTAGTTAGTGGCAACTATATGCCACAGGCTGGTTCATTCCCCTTCTTTTGGATTTCCCGGAAGTTTCTGTAGGTTGATGAAGTATGACCGAGTAGTTTCAGCTGCAATCAGTTCCCTGGATGGCGAATATAAACTTTGTACATAGGAAGAGCACCCGACGTTGGTGGGGCCGACAGGTTTCCAGACTGTTGATGCAGTGACTGCAAGGATCGGTACTTTGTGGGTTTGGATTGGACGGACCGGAGATGTCAATGCTAGACCCGCTGAAATTAACCAATGAATTTCAGCGTGTGGAAGAAAGGGGGGAAGTGAAACGGTTCGAATTAAATTTAAGAAAAAAAATATAAGTTAGGCAACCAAATCGGCAAGAGAGCGTTGGGTTGGTGGACGATGCACTAATTGGATTTTCTACCTTTTTGAATATTTTTTTTTTGGACACCGTTGGTGGAGTTTTCCGTCGTCTTACCCGGAATGGAAAAAAAAAAGCTGGATTGTCAAGCGAACGTGATTTTCTGGCCATTTGTTTCCAATTACAGCTTGTTTACACTCAACGCGATCAGCTGTTAAAATTAAGCAGGGATTTTGGAAATTTTGAAGCAGAGTTACCAACTACTTGGATCGGTGCTGCCCTCATGCATTTTCTAGAACATTCGTGTCGGATTGAAAATTGGTCTCTTGATTGAAGTGCGATCGTGCGAGATAGTTGTGCCGCTGGTGTTCCTGTCGTTCAACGTGATTTTGCTAAAATTAAGTTTTTGTGCCTCTTGTTGGTTCTGAGTTGGAGGAAACAATACAGCATTGCTGGATCTGCTTTGGCAAAATTTTGATACTGCGTTTGTTGGTGCAGACGGTTTTTTTGGCCGGATTCGGAAAAAGGTTGTGCGGCGTGGTTCGCCATTTTGTTCTTTGGACGGCGTTCTTTTGATTCACAAGATCGACTTCTTCAATTATTTTATTTACATCAAGGCCACTTACACCTTGGGTAAGTTCTGGAAATTCCTAATCTTCTGGTTGGTAATCTGGTTTGTCTCTCACGCTTTAGGCCTTGTAATTCTGGGTTTCGTTCTTCCATTTTGGAACGTGTTCCTGTTTTTTTTTTGACGGTGCAACTGGATTTGTTCCTGCTCGCAACTGGATTTGTTCCTGCTCGTAACTGGGTTTGTTCCTGCTCGTAACTGGGTTTGTTCCTGCTCGTAACTGTGAACGTGATTGGATCCCAGACGTCCTCACGAGTTTTTTTTACATCCGTCGCCGGAATATAAAAGGTCAGGTGTTCCTACCATCATTTGTCTCATCTTGGGGACCTACGCTCAAGTACGCTGGCGACGTTGCGGAGTGCAAACTTCAGTAATTCACTCCAGTTGATTGCGGTTTTTTTTTTGTTTTGGATAACTTCAATATTAATTATTTAGTAGATTTAATTATTGATTACCTTAGTAAGTTTTCTTACTAATTATTTTAGTAAATTTCATTATCGATTATTTTAGTAGTTGCCTTACCAGTTATTTAGTAAATTCATTTTTGATTATTGTGGTAAGTTCATTAATTTAGTAAGTTGCTTTACTAGTTATTCTAGTAGGTTTTTGGGTTTGCTCATTATAGTAAATTTAATGACAAAACCTTTTAGTAAATTTAGCAAGTTAGCATTAACGATCAGTATTTGGAAGATTGACCATCTGTTGGGTCATTTGATAAGTAACAGGCGACAAGTAGTCGACCTTTCAACTATATTTTTGTCACTTAGTAGATTAATTTAAATTTCATATCTCACAATTCATAAGAGAACCAGTTAATATTTGTAGGTCAATTTTAAGACTGAGTGCGGTTGCATTAAGCGGAATTAGAATAATTATATACTGTCTAAAATACCGTAATTCGGGGAAGTTATTATCAATCAAAGATAAGTCGAACTGTGAAGGGGCGCATAAGCTTATACCCTCTACCCGACCTTTTACTATATTTGTTCCTTCCCTCGAAAACGATTTTGGTCATTTACCTAAGGTTTCACGATCATTACATATTTTATATTACGTTGATGCAAGCGAAAGTTTATATCATCAATATTAATTGGTACCTTAATATAATCTTGTTTTTTTTTCTTGTTATATATTTTGTACAGCATTGACAATTTTTACTCTTGTTTTATTTTTTTTTTGTACAGCACTTACAATTTTCTTGACTTATATTTTGTATAGCACTTACACTGTTTTTTTTTTATTTGCTTAATATATCGAATAGTGGACTGGCTCCACGTTTACAAAAAAACCTTGTTTTACTTGAAGTTGCTTTCGCGCCGTCAACGTTCCTAGGTTTGGACGACGAGAGTCGGAGAGTTCTACTGGATTTCAGTTGGATGGTCTGGAGTCAAGGGATTTCGTGCTCGGTCCTTTGCTCGATTTTTATTAGCTTTTCAGATTTGCAAGTTAGTCATACCTATTACAGGCACGTGGCGCCCATTTACGGAATTTGAATTATTTAATTACCCCGCCCATCTTCACTGGACTAGTCATTAGGGGTTGGTGGACTAACTGGAAGTGCCTGGCATTTTGGGAGCGTTACAGGATGAAGGTAGAATTTTAAAATTTATTACTTACATTTTAGTGAAGTAGGAAAATGTAAAGTAAGGCTTATGCATTTTAAGTAGTGGATTAGCAAAATGTATATTTACAAATTAGAAGTAGACCCCGAGCAAGGGCTTTTGTCACGCCCAAAAATTATTAACATAAAATCTTAAAAAATGATTTATTTTCCAAACTGACATAATCTAACTAATCTTTAAAGTCTTAACTTTTTAATCTTGTTTTATCAATTATAAATTTTGTTCGTAATGCTTCAGTTAATGTGTATGAGCACACTCGTGGGCACATTAGTACATAAATTGTATTATATTAAACTGGAGTGTACGGAAAATTTCACCACAATATCCGTCAGGTTTCATTTGAATAATGCAAATTTGTACATTTAATCGTAATGTGATATAATCTTTAGAGTTCACTTCAATTTCAATTTAAGCGAGAATAACACTGTCAGCTAGTCTTTTTAGCTATACCACGCTTAATGAGATGTGAAAGACCTTCACGCTGTTCTCCTATAATTTTATAACGTTGATTAAATCACGTTTAATAATAAAATTTATTGGAATAAATCCCACCTATAAGAGAGGTATTAATTTCAAATACATTGTTTTATTTGTTAATAATAGCTCACATGTGCCTTTGTTCACTCGGTCTAGGCCATTAACGTTCTGCACTTTATATATTTTCTCGTTAAACCCATGGCTTTGAATTTTAAATACACATTAGCTAAAATAAATTATTTATGAAGTATAGAGCTTTATTACTTATATGTTAATCATAATGTGTATTGCATTTTTGAAAAATGGAAATTGTTTTACGAGCCTTGGATTTATTTGCTTGATATTAAATCATATAAGGGATTAATACTGTTACAGGATAATACTCGTCGGTTAATTAATTCTCTATCTTGATAGATTGTTTTATTTCTAAGAGTGAGGATAAATGCCCAACAGAAATAAACCCCAAATTCGCGAAGTTTACCAATATTATGTTATCTAGATTTCCCAAATCTCTCATCGTAAGTGTTGTGAAATTATTTTCCTAGAGATTTTTGATTGTCCAGGCGAATAAATATTTGAAAAGAGATTTTGAGCAACTATTAAACAATAACTAAATTTAATATTACAAAATAAATAAAGACACAAAATCACGAAAACTGTTTTTATTTAAAATGAGGTTAGTATTTTTTTAGAAATTTTTGTTAAAAGATGCTAATGATTCTCATGTTGACGTGGAATGTAAAATCTTGTATGCACCAGGAACGATGTTAGGATCATTATGCTAGAAGGGCGACAAATCCAGCTAAAAAAATGGATGTCTCCCGAAGGGTATAATTATCTGACAACGCTCGGGATGCATACATCACAAGAGTTTATTTTGAACAACAAATTGTACAATTAGTAACAAAAGTTAACAGAATAACTGTTTTTCTTCCCACTTGCTAAAATTATTTAACTTTACACATACATTCACATGTCATGAAAAGATTAATTACAACTTGTAGCAGAGAAAAACTTAATATTCTTATATCCAACTTTATTAATGCATCTTTGGTATATACAGGGTGTCCTATTCATCTATATCCAAAAATTCACTACTGAGTAGTTATAAACCACCAAAGTTGATTGTTTAAAACAGAATTTTTTTATTGCAGCCAAAGTGGTAAAGATTTTTTAATGAAATTTTGTATACGTGCATTTGAATACTGGATGCTCAATTGGTAAAAATTTGGCCAATCCTCGACTTTTGTAAATAGTGTTTGATGGAAGAAGAAGGTAAAAACAGTCAATTTTTTTTATTAAATAAAATATCCAAGAAACTAACCTAACATAAACCCAACCAAAAATTCTTTGATTTTGTTTCTATAATAAAGATTGTTATGAATTTTGTTCACTCGTATTGTGGGTACAATCAGTTACCCATATAGCGAAAAACATCGTGCAAGATCGCTTTTCGCCGTCACATGTTATTGTGGGTTTTGTTAATTTGCTCCAGAACGATTTCGGGACATTTTATTCCATATTCAGGTGAAAAAGAATCTATGAAGATTTATAATTAAAAAGTTTTACAACTAGGTAGATAAGCAATTGAAACTAATAAAAATTTTAGATCTAAGTAGTGCATCGGTCTTTTCTTTGCCACGATAAACCATTTGTCAGTATTCATTTTTTATTAAAGATCGAATTTCATTTTCGGTAATTTGTTCAATTTTTTTTAAATCAATAAATCTGCTTTTTTTGTTTTTCTTGAAATGTCTGAATCGAGTTCAGATGGTAAACTAGCGTCCTAGGTGTTTAGCATTTGTATACAATATCTCCTCGTCACTAATGTTGATTACAATGGGTTTATCAGGACCACCAACTGGAGCACACATCGAATATCGTTGATCTGCAAACTTCCTTTTTTGTACTAATCTGAACTTCCTTTTTTGTGCTTTTTTAATATTTTCATATTTTATTTAAACAATTCACTTCCCTATACGTTTTTCCACATTGACTATTGCATTATTCTTAAAATTTTCGTAAAATATGACTTTCCTTTCATAAAACCAAATTGGACTTTTTGCACTCTACATATTATAATGTCTTCACATGTCCTTTTTTATAGTAAAATTAGAAGCTCGGATTTCCATATTTAATTGAATTTTATTTGTTTTCTTTATTTAACCAACTTCAATCATTAGTTTTATACAGTTATTTGTTAAAAATATTGACAGTAAATAGAGAAAATTATGATTACATCAGAATTTGTAAAATTACTAATATTCCTCGCATATTTTCGTTAAGCTTATTATTTTGAACCTTGTAACAAATAAAGCTTAAATTTTGAGTTTAAATTTTAATTTTCGGTTTAGTTTAACCAAAATTTCACAGTGTTCACTGTGCATCTGCGCCTTAGGTCCTGTTTATAGTGGAGAGTTTTTGCTAGCGTTTTTGCTCGAGACGGCTCGAGGTAGTTTATATAAAAGTTACAGCAAACTTCATTAGTAAAATGGTCTAATTAATTTTCAAAGATAAAATTAATGAATGATTTCGCTTTTATTATATAAAATGATATTATAAAAATTAGAATGCAACTTTAGCGTATCTAGTATTGTAAAAGTTAACTTTGTTTCCTGTTGTAATTCTCTTTTTAGTATTAAAAATGACTTTTTAAGAACATAAATGTTAATAAAATATTCGCAAACAGGATTTCATTTTAAAGCAAGTTAAATATTAAACGAATAATTCGTTTTTGCAAAACAAATACTTTTTAACTTTGCGCAAAAGAAGAATGTGAAAATACAACATAGAACTGTATACAAGCAATAAGAATTTATATTTTACTTACTTCTGAGAAAAGTTATTGCATTAGTCTTATTAATATATATTATTTGTAAAGACCAAATTAAATTTTTGTCTATTAAAGTGCCCAAAAATTGAAAATAGAGTGTCCAATTATATTAAAATTATGTGTATCGTGTATCCATTTTATTGTAAATATAATTGAAGTTAACAAGTATTCTCTTATTGGAATATACAGTGTGTCTCACATTCAAATTTTAAAATTGCTTTTAAGCATTCATATTTTTTATGAGCAACCTATAGATCAGAAGGTGATATAACTATACTGGTGTCAACAGCGTATACTATAGACGTCGAGATTATAGTTAGGCAGATCATTGCAAAATAGAATATATCTCAGAGGTCTTTAAGTAACATATTATACCCAGTCATTGATTATGGTTTATGTAGAGCAATGGAAGACAGCGAACGTCAATTACATCGAAATCTTTGGACAGGTCAAAGAAAATCCCAAAGAATAAAGACATGATAACCCTCGTCCAAGCTATCATTAATAGTTTGTCGAATTACCAAGGTATATAGGTTTCAGGTTCTCACGCTTTTTCTAGCGGGCAAATGGAAGTATTTACTTAACCCTTGCCTTACTGAAACCGGGTCAACATTGACCCAAACTTTAGTTTTTCTTTGTAACTTGGTAAATCAATTTTTGTATTTTTTTTTCTTTTTTGTGAATTCTCCTAAAATATTCTATTAAATTAAAATCCATAATAACCAAAACAAAAAATTTTTATGATTTTAGTTTAGTTATATTAATAATTATTCCATAAGTAATAAAAAATATTAAAAAAAATTAGTAAACTCATTGTTTTATTTAAAAATTCATAAGATATTATAATAGCACTAAAATATGCATTTTTCATTATATTTTATATGCGATTAAAAAAAATAAAGAATGTTAGGTCTTTGTTGACCCTGTTTCGGTAAGTAAAGTTTTTTAATTATTTTAGTCAGGCAAGGGTTAAAGTCCATTTAAACATATTGTTGATGGCATACTGATCGTGCTACAAAATTTGCCTTCCATTACCAATACAAGGAAACCATAGAAAAGGCGAGAAATAAAATTAAAAAAAAACCTAAAATTTGGCGCTTCGGTAGGGGAACCCGGGGCAGAACGGGAAAGGGGTGGGGAGCTCGCTACGGGCGACGGAAACACGCGAGCTTCGCGCATAACGTTCGGTTAGGTCAGAGTGCACTTAGTTTGGATTTTACTGAAGATTGGAGAAAAATCTTAGAAATTCCAATACATATTTAGTGTGCAACACCAAGTTAATTGCACTGTTCGTTCTGTGAAAAGTTACATTACATGTTTGTTTCAACATATTTTTAACTGGCTATAAGTCTAGTAATAACTCATGGCCAAAATCACAAATAATGGTATTATTTCTTTCAAACACTCACAAATTCTTATCAAACCTTAATTACTCCGTTCCGCCCTGGGTTCCCCTAATTTTTCACACATTAAAAAAAATTATAATGCTCTTTTAGAAAACAATGAGTTTTTTAAGTAATTTTTATTAATTCTAGGGAGATCTATCAATTCAGAAATTAATTTGTTGATCTAGAGGTGCCCTTTAAATCGTTAGAACGAAATTCGTTAAAATGATGTGATAGAACGAAAAATGTTAGAACTGGAAAGTGTTCGAATCGAAAAGTGTTAGAAGATTGATAGAATTTATAGCAGCGCCCTCTATTGTCTTGAAGCGCAAGGAAGCGCGCTACTACTAATAGTAGTCAATACTGCGCCATCTCAACTAACAACTACCGTCTTATTTTAAATTTTCTGCCTATTTTGCAATAAAACATAATACACAGGTTTGCTTCGAACACTTTCCAGTTTTAACAGTTTTCGTTCGAACGCTTTTCGTTCTAACTTTATTCAGTTCTAACAACTTTCGTTCTGCACATTTCGGCTCTAATACTTTGCGATCGAACAATTTCCAGTTCTAAAATTTTTCGTTCTATCACTTTATCGTTCTAACGAATTTCGTTCTATCGATTTATGCACCGCTGATATTGCCATATAGCTATTACTAAGTAAGTTTAACTTTTGTATTTGCTTAGTTATATTTATAAGTATGAATTATTTATTTTCAATGGCGTTGTATAGAATCTATATCTTTCTCGTTTCAAAGTCTATAGACCTTAAAACGAGATAGAGCAAAGTTCTTACAATTTCCATAACTCTCTTAATTAAAAGAGCAGCGAATTTAACCTCAGAAAATGAAATACCACCAAATAATAAATCAACAAAACAAGGTATTTTCTGATTTTAAGTGTTCCAGATATAATTTTAGGGATTTATAACAAAATTACATAAAATCTTAATTACTCCAAATAGTGTATTTGTAAAATTTAAATTTTTGGTGTGAAGTTTGCAATAAGTAAGTGTCAAAGACAATTATAGAAATAATTATTTTAAACAATACCAGTAAAAAATAAGAACAAAGTTTCATTCTTTGGTCGATTGTGACACTTTATTGTTTCCATAAATCAAACTACTTTACAAAAATAATATTTTTCTATTTTGCGTCTATATGAAAGATATATACACATGATACGCACTCAAAACAGTTCGTTTATAGCCATAAACGCTCTTAAAAGAGTGCGTTTATAGCAGTGGAATGTATCTTTTCGAAGTTGGTAGCACTGAAATTTGTTGATTTTAAAATGACAGTTGCCAAGCTCTTTTATAGGTTATTTGATGATTTGACAAACCTGGCATTAGAGTTGCCAATTTTAAATAAAAGGAAAAAGGTGCAAAATAGAAAATAGTATAAAAAATATAATATCAGGATCGTGAGAAGATAATTTTGCGCCCGGGGAAAAACCTAATCCGGAACCTCTTTTCCCAATGTTTTCAATAATACCCAGCAAGCTCCAAAGTCTTACGTAAATTTTTTTACGTTCGTACATTTTCGGAATAATTCGAATCAACGATTTTGATGGTACCTGAGATTTGTCATAAAAATAGAAATGCTGCATTACCAACACGATGAATTTTTAATTCATTAATCATTTTAGTTAGATGGCAGCACTGACGTAAGAGAGACGTAGATTGTAAGAAATTCCCTCTCTCTCGTTTCAAGGTCTAGACAACGCCATTGTTTTTTGTTAAAAAGGGAAGTTATTTCAAATATAAAACTTACATTTTTACTAGATATGTTTGGATTTCATAAATTAATAACATAACATCGAACAATGCCCACGTTTAGCAGATGCGGCCGGTTATAAACGGAGAGAATCACCAAACAATTTTTTTCTACCCCAACTTATTTCTTTTATAATAAAAACTATTACAAAATTTGAAATGGTAGCAGAAGTGATACTGATTCTACTCGAACTTATGCAGAAAATTAATAGGTTAATATTTAATTATTTTCTCTTATTCACAAAATATTTAAATTAATTAAATTAATGTTAATTTCTGTAATTAATACAGGCAGATTAATATTTTAATTTTAAAATAACAAATTAATAATTTTGTATGTACTTGGATTTTGTACCTATGGGATGTAGAAAATAAACATTAAAATATTCTCTCTTTAAAGTTTTGATTAAGCTTTGATTATTTCTTAACATTAATCAAGTATAATTTTAGACAAAAATAAAATTGTAATAACTAAATATTGTCCCGATTAAAATATTTAAGAAATACCATAAGTACAAAAATAAAAAAAATGTCAATGTCCTTCTTTCCACTTGAATATGATAGCGGGTATAAATGAAATTAGGGTCATCCAACATTTATGAAAATAATTAAACGAAGAAATAACAGGAGTAGCCTTAGTTTAATTTAAGCCCGGTATATCGGAAGTCACAATTTTGTAGTTGTAATAAATGATATTGACAACAGTATAATATTTCATCGTGAGTGATCAGTGACCTAAATATTTATTCATATTCATTGTTACACTCATCTCCTTTGATTAATTTATTTTATCTAGTGGATTCTGATTATTTATGCCACCAGTTAATTAGGACAACCGCTTATTTAAAACCAATCTTCTAGTTTCCAACCGATTTAAAGTGTAATTAAAATAACTTGAATTGAGTTAGAATAAAATTTTTAAGTAAATTGAAATATTTTTTTTATTGAATTTCAAAATTTATTAGAAAACGTACAAAAAATCAAAACTGCCATAAATAAGGCAGTTTAAATTCAAATGACCGAATTCCAAGATTTATATTTTCAACTTATTTAAAAATACTCCAATAACTGATGTAAATAGCTAATTCAGATAGTTTTTAGGTAATTTTTAACAATTTTTAAGTGATACTTAAGAGGATAATTTACTTGATATTTGCGGTTTTGGTCATAATTTTTTTTTCAGTGAAGGTATAAGCGAAGAGTGTATAGACTTTTTTTTGTTTTAAAAATATTTTTAAACTTTTTACAGAGCTCCAAAAATTCAGTAAAATTTTAAGAAATTTTTGGAGCGCTGTAAAAAGTTTAAAAATATTTTTAAAACAAATAACAAGTCTATACACTCTTCCCTTATTTCAATTAGTTTTTTATAGAAATCTAAAACGCCGCTTAGCGAACGTTTTTTGTAAACAGCCCGTTTTACTGCTTCCGTATGAGTATTTGGTTTGGGTTACAAAAATAAAAAAAGAAGAAATTGGTAGCCATAAGACTCTTCTGTGTACCAAAAAAGAAATTTTAAAAAAGCTTCACTGGAAAAAAAATTATGGCCAAAACCGCAAATATCAAGCTCAAATTTGCCGAGACTATCCTCTTAAAAGTCCTAATTGACAGTTTGTTTTTTGCACCATTTTTTAAGGAATACTTATTCACCTAAGGAACATTTAAGTCAAAGAATTGTGGGGGCTTAAAGTTCTCCTTACCCCAAAAATTCTTTGAAATTTAAAAATTTGTGGTACTAGTTTGTTTATTATAAACTTTACAATTTGTTTTTAAAAATTAAAAATTAGTGTCATAATTTTCAATTTAAAAAAATAAATTGTAAAATCTTAACAAAGATTTTAAGGTTTATTTATTAGTAAACAAATGAAAAGAAGCCGACCTTTACATGAAAACAAGCGATTTTTCCAAACTCTTGATAATAAAGTCGAATTCCCAACTTGGCGATAAGGATTTTTTATCTATTTTTCCAGGTGTTCCTGAAGAGTCATTGAAGAAGTGTTTGGCACAAAAATTACATTTTTTTAAATATTGAAATTGAAAAAAAAAATTTGATTATTTATATTAGTGCCCGGCTCCTGCTCCATTTACGTACCCATGATATTACCAATAAAAGTATAAAATAAAATAAAAATTATTGAAAAATTAATAATAATAATTTGCAATTTTATAGGTGAAATGATGGGAAATTCAAATGTTGACCCAAGTGCACCAATTATTATACACTAATATGCATACATATATGAATAAGGAGACGCATAAAAATTTAAATTAAATTGAAACATCCCCCTGTTAGTCACCCTTCATGAATATGAAAATTTCTATTACCTATATTCTTTTTTAAGAATCTATTAGAATATACATATTTACTTTCTTATAGTTAAAAATTACTTAAAGTCTCTGCTATGTTTCTATTACTATAATTACGATAAAATTTACATGCAACGTTTTTACTATATAGATATGTTTTAAAGATAATTTTATTTGAAAATATAAATGCGTTTATAGTTGATGCATGCCTAATTAAGTAACGTGTTTTTTTCGGTTTTAATATAGTGAAGCATGTTGGGTCTCTGATGGCATTTCAGGCGTCGAGTGGAAAGTACATACTAATAAAAAAACCCGAGCTGGAAAATGTAATCGAGAACTTGAAGCGTTCCCAAAGAAAAATAAGTATAAAAATAGTTGAAGAGAAATTTCAGCCTACACTTTTTTTAATAAACTCATAAAGAATTTTAAGTGTTAAATTTAAAATTATAAAAGTTTGCTGTAGATTAATTCATTTTAGGAGCTTTTAGTTTTTGTTCACAACTTTTTAATAAAAAATTAAATTTTATAAACTTTCTGAATAGAGGTTTTTGTAATCCGTTTGGCTGCAATATTAAACTAATGAATATTAATGGTACTTTCTGATTATTTTTTAAGCATGTTTTTACATTTATATGTATTTTTTAATTAATTAAATAAAATTTTAAAAAAAAATTAAAAAAGTTATTATGCAGTAGATCATAAAATTTTAATGTACATTTTAAAAGTTGACATTTGTTGCGCTTTTATGCAATAGATACTGTAAACAATTTCTAATTGCAATTATAATGATTTGCAATGAAATGTGGTCGTTAAATATCTAGAGTTGCGAAAAAATTTATGGAGATTATGTCAGCAAAATTAATGAAATATCATTCTCATTATTTTTAACTTCCAGCAGCTCATTAATTATTTTATCTTGTAAATAAATTACATTTATTCCCAGGAATGTTTAAAAAAATACTAGCTATTATATTAAGTATTTTAATTAAAACTTAATTTACTAATGTCAAATCCGCCCTATTATTTGTATGACATGTTTATGATAATAAAAATGTAGCTAATATTACTGTTTTTAAGTAAATTATAATAGGTATAAACCACCCGAATGAGTTAAATTTTATGTTGTCTAAATAAACCTATAAAGTAGGTAAATAGTATCATATAAATAATTTCAAAGTTTTATGTAAGTAACTACCCCTTTAACTTTGTAAAATACACAGTCAGCAGATCCCGCTTTATTTACACTTCACAAAGTCTGAAACATGAAACGGTCGTAAATAGATTCCTGTCTTTACTATGGTAGAAAGTCCTAAGTTAATTTTGGTAATTTCTTTAAATAAAAGTTACGATAATTTAAAAGGAAAGAGACAACTTTAGTCACCCTGTTTTTTATAGAAGCATCTCATTTTCAAAAAGAAAGAAGGCTTATTTGATTTATCTACATATCTATAGTGTGTTTCACTTAAGACGTTTTTTTTATTTATTATCCGATTTAAACCAAATTCAATCTTAAAGATGATTTGCAACTAATTGTAAATAAGAAAACGCTTGATGATTCCTAACCTCTAACTTTAATGCAAATGACATTTTAACTATTAATGCGATATGTTTCGATGGAAAAATAATGTAGTAAAGAATAAAATAAAATGATAAAATTACTTTCGTTGATTTAACAAAGGTCATTATAAATTAAAAAAATTCTAAATTCCGCTTTTAATTTTCCTTTATTGTTTGAAATACCAATTAGGAGAATATAAGGTTATATTTGGGTGTAGACGATTTCAATGTAAATTATTGTCGATTTCAAAGACACACCAATCAAAAAAATCAAAAATATTATTTTGCGTTTTCTATTTTTATTTTTTTTTCAGTATTTTAGTAATATATTTTTTTATTTTTTTTATTTACTCATTAATGAATTCATAAAAATTATAAGTAAATTATGGCAGGAATTGGGAATTAATTCGATGCGTTATTGTTTCCACAATGTTTAGCAGTATTTATGAAAAAAATTAAAAAAATAAATCAAAAAATTAAAAAGAATAGATTTTTATTATTGACTAAAATTACACTTGGAGTTATTTATATTTTTTTACTCATGTTGCCAGTTAAAAATCAAAACCTACCGTTTACCGTTTCTCGGATGTTTTCAGAAGAAAGAAAAATATTTTAATATCAAATAATAGTAGTTATCGAACCATTTAATTTGATATGTCACTTATTTAAATCTGATAAAAAATAACGAAGCTAAATCGTTGGCCTTTTTTGAGCACAAATTGTCAAAACTGCGTATACGCGAAATAAACAAATCGTGTTAAATCTAAAATCTTAACTGATCCCAACCATCATATAAAAATTATAATGTTTTCAATATTTTGCGGTTCTTTATAAGCAATTTTGTTATAAAGGGAATTCAATTAGGATTGATACCGAAACAAGGCAACCAATATATTGGTACTAATTTTTAGTGATTTTAATGTTACTAGAATTGTATTGTATTGTATACTTGAAATCCAACTAAACTTCATTTCGGATCTTTTATTTTAACTGAAGAAGCTCTCAGCAGCTATATTTTGGGTATTACTTTGGGTATAATAAAAAATAAATGCTGGAGGATAATTTTCTTAAATCATAAATCTTAAATTTTACATCTTCAATCTTAAATTTCTGAGCATAAATGGACCTTTAATAATACTTCGCTTAAAAATACATATAATTCGTCAAGCATTATGGAATTTTTTTTTTATTTTCAGCTAATGTTTATTTTAAACCAACACCCTTATTTAATAAACGTAGATAAAAATTAAAACCGTGTTCTACCTAATAATTATTAATTTAAATCTATTAATAAAATAGTTTAAATGGCGCTCTTACAGATTTAAACGTGATTAGATCTGAATTAAGATTGGGGGAGAGTAGACAAAGGGTGTTTGTTTGTCCATGAAACCTGCTTACATGAGATTATCACTCTATCTCTGAACACACCACATACAATTCAATGGTTGCATTATGTTTTATATGATTCATCAAAAGCTTATCCATTAGAAAAAATGCATTAACTAAATTCATCATATGTGTGAGTAATAATGGAACAAACATCAGATTAATTTGATCATGTTGCTGCCTCAATACCAATTTTCTCACGATTCTTAATGCCCCAAATGTGCAAAAATTAGTAACTATATGAAAAATCAAAATTTATTTTTTTACAATGTTTTTTACATTATTTTATGAGCATGCTTCAATTTTTCTCAGTAGAACTGTTTTGATATAAAGCTTCCTTCTGATAATAACGTACCTATATTTTTTGGTTTTGTTAAAATATTAAAAATTAACATATTTTTTATTTTATCCTACTTTTTTGTTATTTTATATAACCAAACAAATATTATTTTGGCAGTTTTAAAATCAGAAAAATAAAATGTACGTTATTCCGGGGAAGTGTGGGGTGTTTCTATGGCTACGTCAACACACTTAGTCTTGTCAGTTGTCTTTCGCAGAAAACCCTGGAAGGGCAAAAAGCTACCGGATATATAAAATAAACGATAGATGTATTTTATCGTTATCCCTTTATCGAAACGAATCCCCAATTAAAAAGAAAATTTTATATTTAATAAATTTATTTATAACTTGATTTCCTTAATTTTTAATCGAAGTATTTTTTGTACTTTTAAAAATTTTCTAATTTTGTTAATTTTTTTGTAATACTTCAGGTACAATTGCATTTTCTCTTCAGGATAACTAATTGTAAAATTTCGAGGTTCCAAAACATCTTTTATTAAATTAATCGCTTCCAGTAAACATAATTTCCATGTTTTAAGATGTACGTTGCAGTTGATTAATACGGTAGGAACTTTTTTTTCATAAACTTCTAAATCATGATCCCCATGACATTTTATTTCACATTGCCTTATCATAGTATGCATGTACTTATGTAGAAAACCCATAGTAACCTTAGCATACTTAAGATATTGTTCCCATATGTAATAAGCATTTCCAAGGTAATAAGTTTTTTCAAAATGAGTGGCCTTTATAAACTCATCTGAAAATTATTGTTAATTATTAAGAATGGCAATAATGTTTAAGAAAATTACTTAAAAACTTGTCGTAGAGCCTTAAATTTTGGGTTACTGAATATAACAAACTAATATAATTGTTCAATACTTTAGTTGGTATTTTAAGTGCAACTCCGTTTTTGTCATATACTGTTTTTGGAGATGTTTTTAATGCAAATTCCTCGTCATTACATGAATTTTTAGGAGAAACTATAACCAAATTTTCCATAAATTTTTCCCGGGATTCTTGATCAATATTTTGCATATTATTTTGAAATCTTTTCTTACTAGCCTTCTTGTCATTATTCAGATCTAATTTTTCTTTTGATTCATCTTCGCTTGAGTAAAGAAAGATGGCACTAAAAATATTATTATGAAATTAATTATTAAATATAGGTATACAGGGTGCCTAAAACTCGCGCATAAGCTCTCGCTACTTTGTTGAGGACTGAGGACTCCAGGTATCCCTGGAAAAATAGTTAAAAAAATCCTTTTTGCCAATTAACCGAGATGTGAAGAGACAAAGTTTGGAATTCGACTTCTTTATTTTCATGAATTTGGAAAAATCTCTTATTGTCATATAAATAAGGTTAGCTTCGTTTTATTTATTTAGTAATCAATAAAACTTAAAACCTATTTTATAAACTTAACAATTTATTTTTATTTAATTGAAAATTATGACAGGTAATTATTACAGGTAATTAAATTATGGCATGTAATTATTACAGATAATTTTCAATTTATAAAGTAAATTCTAAAGCTTACAAATAGGTTTTAAGTTTTATTAATTACATACTAAACAAATAAAAAGACGCTATATCATATCATATCTCGGCTAGTTCCCCAAGAGAATTTTTTAAACTATTTTACCAAGTATCCCTGAAGGGTCCCCGAAAAATAGCGAGAGCTTATGCGGGAGTTCTGGGACACCCTGTATAAAATTAAGATTTTTTATCATTTATTAAAAAATAATGGTGCAATTCTGTGCAAATCTGTAAGTCCTTACAGGAAATATCTGTAAGCAGGTAACCATTAAAACCGTCCATTACAACCCATATCACAAAGATTATAGATTTTGCCTACTTGGATTACAGATTTGCTTTGAATTGCATCATTAATTTGGTAAATAATGAAAATATTTATAGGGTGAATCTGCATATCCCCAGTCACGCCCAGTAGTCGCCAATTTTTACTATAAATAATATACATATTATAATAATTACCAAAATTATTTGTAGTCTTTATTTTGTAAGTTTTAAAAACACAATCTTGAAAAAGAATGGCTAGATTTAACGTGACCAACTTTGGGTTTATTGGCCGACTACCGGTAAATTTACCCTACTCCATCTAGTAATTTAGCTACTATAGTTTCAAGCTGGGTTTCGAGCTATTTTTCACCTTCAGTCTTACAGAAATCGTAAAAATTACTGAAATTCTTAAATTAGTTAAAATACCTCTATTAAGTAAATTGATTAATTTATTAAATGTATACTTCAAAATAATTATGAAATTGTCAACATGACATAAAGGTATTTGTGGGTAATGGTTGTTTTTTTTACCAACTTTGCTCGACCAAATCAGTACTAAAAAAAAGAAAGTGATTTGGTCAGTAAAATTTGATAAAAAGAACACAACTAATGTTTGACTAGGATATCAACATTAAAAGAATATCAGAACAGGGTGAATAATGACTTCAAAAATTAATATACATACCAAGAATTAAATTGAATCAAAAAAATATTATTAATTTACCTTTTATCTTTCTGCCCTAAGTCTACATCTCCTTGCTCAGATAATTCTGTTAAATTAAGCTGAGCTTCATCGGCAAACTTCTGGTCAAGATTCATGTTTTTAGACGTTTCTTCATTTCCCATCATGGTTTCATCTGATCCTTCCATATTAGGTTTATCCAAATATTCTGTTTTAATGTTTGATTTTTTTATATTTACTCCAAAGTTTTTCTTTACTGGTTTCTAAATGAATAATAGTTAGAAAGATTAGAAATGTATTTTAAAAATCACATATGATTACCAGATTTTGTTTAGGCATTAATTCCGTTTCTTCGGAGTTACCGACACTAAGGCTAACTTTCTTCTTATTGACACTATTGGCTTCCAAAATGACTTCTAATAAATTAATTAACCTATTTTTACGTTCAGGGTTAAACAATTCACCATGATATTTTAATACAGATTCAACTTGGTGGCAATTTGGAAGTGAAAGCTTTTTTAAACGACTTGATAAGGCATTGTCTGAAATAAAAGATTTTTGGAAAATATTAATATTAACCAAACTATAATTCTAATATTTAATAAAATAATTGGTATGGTGATAGATTTAGTTTTTAATGCTTAGTTCTAGTATATCCCAATGATAGAAATCATCCTAATGTACTTCTTGGACTACAAAAGGGTAGTTTGCTTACCTGTTTTGGATGTAGAAGCCATCTCCATTATTTAATTTTAGATACTGAGTATTTTTCCCAACCCCAAAGAATAAATTAAAATTTACTCATAAGTAATTAATAATAGTACAAATAAATTTTTATAATCGAAATTTGATAAAAATTATTGACAAAAATTGACATATTAAAATGTCAGAACGTGGGTAACTTGTTTAAATATTCAATTCCAATCTTTATAATTGGTTTCTTTTTATAAGCTAGCTTTTATTAATGTAAATTTAAGTTCAATACATGGATAGAATCTTTGTTGTAGGATTTACTTAAAGCCTCTACGGTCAAGAAAAGTACCGTAAAGCCCTAAATTATTCTGCTTGCGTTGGTTTTACCTCATGGAGCGTTTACTACAAAAGGTGTATTACGTCTTTAAGAAATTTATTTATTTATAGCTACGTTTCGATATATTTTTTTTAATTTTTGAGTGATTTTTTAGTGCGATATCGAAAGATATTTTACTTGTGAAAAAAAATTATAAGATTTATTGTAAACAGTTACTATAAAGATATAATAAATGCAATGAATTTTTAAAATTGATTTTTACAAAATTAAACTCAAATGTAAGTTAAGCTTTGGATGAATCAAAATAATATAATCCGGTTACACATATTTATAAAATCTTTATTCTTATGCATCCACCTTTATCTTTAGATATACATAACCAATATTCTTCCAATGGAACTATGAGAACTTCTTTAGCAAGTAATAAAGTACTAAGGAATTTTTAAATGACGTAACTTGTAGGAAAAAGTGAGACTAGAAGAGGAAGCATGAATTAATTCCATTCGCGATTTTGGAAATCATATACGACCTCTGGTGGTCATTTATAATGCTAGTAGTTGTGTAATAAATTAATACCCAGATTCTGGTCATATCATTTAAGCTTAAAGGCCTTTAAATTTGTTATATGGGTTGTAATGGACAATTTCCATGGTTACCTTCCTTAAATGTTTCTAATAAATAGGGCGATTCTGGTCAAAATTAAAGGCCTTTAATTAGAAACATTTAAGGTAACCATGGAAATTGTCCATTACAATCCATATAACAAATATAAATTTAAAGGCCTTTAAACTTAAATGTTTTGACCAGAATCTGGGTATAAAGACCAGAATTTTGACCAGAATCTTCCTACAAAACCCGTTTATGTAAACTTTATGTGTGGGTACTTATAAATTATTCGTAAGTCACTAAAAATGCAAAAAATGGTATAAACGCTAGTGCAGGTACTAAAACGGATAAAACCACTTTCATCTCTGAAAAACACAAAGCACAACAAAGCCTTAACTCGCCTTCCTCCATTTTTTTTACAAAATATCAAAATAACGCCATCTAGACGTAGTCGAAATTACCATTATCTATTTGTTATTCTCTGTTATGCTCGATAGGCTTAACCCAAGAATAAATGCGTTTATTATTTTCATCTTAATCCTAGATGTTTTCGGTTAATTTATGTCTTCATCTGTCTCCTTTTTAAAATTGTCGTTATTCTGTGTACTACACCAGCTGTATACTGTCACCTTCTATATTGACATAAATTTTTGAGTTTACCAGAAATTGGAGTATTTTCTCAGGCCTTTTGGTTTATCATGTAAGTCAGATGTTCATTTTCTTCCAATCCTCCTGGTTTTGAATTGACATACCATGCTTTCATTATATGAATTGATAAAGTGATCAAAAAAATTTAATTTTAACAGTCGTAAAAAGACAACTTTTACAAAATGTTTTTAAAATTTTCTTCTATCCATCTCTAAACACATATGCTTGTTTTTGTCAGTAAAATAGCAAATAGGTACCTACATAGGTATTATAAACCTATATGATGTGCACTTTACTCGGTCACAGTATTATCTAATATAAACATGTTTTGGACGATTATTACTTTTTAATATATGTAGTATTTAAGTATGTTGGTGTATATTAAATTTATTTTACAATTTGTATTAAAGCCATTTACCTATTATATTCACGATTTCAATCAACATGAGAGGCGCCACAAGTAGAGTGCTACGGTCTTTCATTTCTCCCCTTCAACAACTTGTTCAACAATACAATACAATTAATTTCTAAAAATATGTCAATTGAAAAAATACAATTTATACTTTTATTCAATATGTACTATTTCTTCCTTATTAAATGAGTATATATATCACCAAATATTGGTCGTTGCATAATTTTTGTCGTATTAACGAAGTATAATTTCCTCTACCTGTCTGCTGGTTACAAATGGGTTTTCGATTATTATGGCCTTTAGAGTATCCTCATTAAAGTTAGAGTGACTGCCGGAATGAGCTCCATCTTTGAGGTTAAAATTTCCAGTTCGAAATTTTTGGGTGTCTAGCAGTTAACCTAACATTTGATTTCAGTTCATTAACTTTTTCAGTTCTTTCCTTCCTATTCGAACTTATAGAAAGCAGTGGTGAATATATAAACAGCATTTAGATAAAGGTGTTAATAATTTTCTCAGACATCTCTGGCAAATCCCAAGCTTTAAAAGTATCCATAAAATATCTGCAGCGTTTTTTGAATTTGTTTTTATCTCAAAAAGTTAAAAATTTAATTTCGTATGCAGGGTCTCTCTAAAACATCTGTACAAAATGATACCACATACTCCTGTGACCAAATTAAAATGATTTAACCTATCCTTATCCAAAGTGCTTCGTTGGGAAGTTACAAACCATCAAATTTCTTGAAAATATTTCATTCTTAAATTATTTAAAATCGTTTTGAACAATCGGTATAAAATTTGGTATTTGCATTTTTAATAGCAAAAGATATGTATATCTTGATAATGTGTTTTTGCATTTAGACATTATGTAAGTGGTCATCGTTGTAGAAATGGTTTTGTAACATCACCTAAATCTTTTTCAAAAGTTTCGCTGAAAATGTACAAATTTACACCACATATTCCTATAATTAAAATAAAACGATTTAAAATCCATTTCACGAGTAAGTCACACTCAAGAGTGGGAGTGATAAAAAAAGCTCACTTATTTTAATCCAAAAGTGCTTGGTTAAGTCTCCATCAACCATATTTTTTTATCTTTTTAAATATTTTCCACGGTCGATGCATGCTTTAGGAAGCATTTCTGAATAAAGATAAAATTGGTTAAA
Organism: Stenus bimaculatus; assembly: GCA_963971135.1. Lineage (NCBI taxonomy): Eukaryota > Metazoa > Arthropoda > Insecta > Coleoptera > Staphylinidae > Stenus > Stenus bimaculatus. The sequence continues at coordinate 61,888,808 of OZ020180.1, read as the reverse complement.
TAGTTTTATTTTGGTCACGGAACTATAACCTTTACTTAGAAGACATTTTAGATGTCGATGATCTTCTTTTTACCACTTATATGCAGAAGTAAAAACATGTTGCCTAAAAATACTGTTTTCCTGTATTAATTCATATACCAAATTTAATACAGATTTAGTAATTAAAAAAACCGAAATATTTTCAAGAACCTTAACATAACTCTTTTGGACAAGTTTGGTTAAATAATCTTATTTTGATCCCGGGAGTATGTGGTATCATTTTGTAGAGACCTTTTAGAGACACTCTGTATATTATTACACATTTCGTCGGGCTAATGCAGATTTATCCTAAGTCAAAAACACTTTGTTTTTAATTTATTTATATGTTAAAATTTAGTGATATATTCAAGTTATGCTTCCTAAGGACATTATCCAGATTGGTTTATTTTATTAATGTTTTGATGTATCTGCATTAAAAGTGTCAAATTTTGAACTGTAAATTGGCTTTATTTCAATTTATGTCAAATTAGACTTAGGATAGTTCTGCATTAGACCGACGATTTACTCCTATTAATTTAAAAAGAGTAAGAGAAAATCAATAAAATTAATATTTTTGTAGTTTTATATAAAAATTGACCCAAGTTTTCATTTACAATTTAAGACTATTGTATTTTAATTTTCTGGCCCGCTCTTCAAAGTTTTTGGTGGTTGCTTTTAAAGATGATAAATGATGATAATGAGGTTATAACTGTGGCACACGGCAGACTAAATTGAGTGCATTTGGTGTAAATGGGAAAAAACAGGGACGAAGGTAGAAAATTATAAATTCTTTCTAGTCCTTGTGTCAGAAAATACTTACAAGAAAATGTTTTTATTAAGTTTTAAAAGTTTCAACACTTTTCATGCTTAATTGAAACATTTGGTATTCTCTTAGACGTATTCATTGCTATATTTATGTTGCCTTTCAATGGCCAATTGAAACTTTTTGTAGTTCCTTTTCTTATCTTTATTATCTTTTTTATTATTGGATTCGGCGTATACATTATTTTGCAGCTTATAAAAAAACCAATCGCAGTCGTAACCCAGGACGAACAAAATTATTTACATTGAAATCAGTGGTATTTTTACCTACAATTTTATTGATCGAATAAAAAACACCTTTCGTCCTTTGTGCCTAACCTAATGTATCCTCCAATATCAGTGCAGTTTATTTATGAATAAAAATAAATGCTAAATGCGGGTTATTCAATTTTCCTTTTTCCTATAACGATTTAAACCTTCTAGCCAGTTCACTTGTATGGTTGTTCTTAAGATTAGTGACAGCTTGCTTCCAGGAAGTTCACCGATAAACCAAAGTGAACGTTGTGCATACGAAGAGATAAGGTTTCTAATTCCCTATATTCCGAATTCTCTTTGAGCTCAAGTGCTTAAATTTTATCGCTCACATTAAATATTACGTCAGTTTATAATGGTATTCATTTCACACTGTTATTCAGTCACGGGTAGCAAAACGGAAAATTATACATTACTATCAAACAATTTGCTTCCAGTAAATGTACTGATAAATTTGCAATTAGCAGCAAAACTAATATTAACTGTCATAACTTTATTTTGTTATATTTTCATAATTATTCGAATAAATTATTCTAGTATATAAATTTATGGAAGAGTTTTAAATACAGCTTCGTGCTTGCAATTGTTTCAAGCACTTTTCATTTGTTCCTTAATTATGAGGATAGGAAAAATTTTAAATAAGCATACTTTGCAATATTAAGGAATTTTTTCATCTATGTTTTTGCAGTTAAAATAAAAAAAAACGGTCATTAAGTAAGCTTTGTTTTTTTATGTAAAATTTTTATTCTTCGCGTATCTAGGTACTACACTTATATTATGCGCGTAATTTAAGAAAAATATAAGTGCTTTTTTATTTTCTAACTAAAAAAAATACTCACTAACGCAAGGTGTACGCCCATTACACATTTTAATGGCATTCTTTTAATTATTAATTCTTTACTGTAAGTTTTTATTTTCCAATTTTATTTCAGAATTATTACATTGCCTTTTGTAATCTTAGCTTATTTGGGTAATATTCAATTTTCTTCCTTATATTAATTTTATTAAATGATCTATCTGATTTAAATTTAAATATTAACTTGTCTACAGTAAAATCTAACTTCTAGTCTATAGCTTTTTTACCGTTTCATCCAAAATTTGCTTTTGATATTTGACATAGCCTTTTCATCCAATTGCAAATCATCGTCAATTTGTTGAACACGATCATTTCATTATTTTTCATCAAATACCATATCATTGACACAATTACTACGTTTCAACCGGGGATTGTATCGGGATTTAAAATATCAGAAGTTTAAGTACTTATGTGTTTCCATCATAAGGATCTAAAAATATATCGAAATTGCTTTTAATACCGCCGTTGGGTTACGTTTTTTGGCCATAAATGGACAAAGTAGTAGAGATTTTTTCGAATATTAATAATTCATTTACAAAAAATTTTAATATCGCATCGTTCCTACGCTAGCTTGAAAAAACAAGAAAATGCGATTTTTAAAATATGTCTATAACTTCTTTATTTTCTGTGGTATCAAAATTATTATTATTTTCTGAGTAATTTAGTATACCATATGTCATGTCATATTTAAAAAAAAATAAAATTATTTGATTTTACAAACTAACATTGGACTTTAAGCTTTAAGATATGTAAATTGTAAATAACATAAATGTAACTATTTAAAGTATTAAATGTAAAATAAATCTTAACACATATGTATTGACAGTTTTCAAGGCCATTTTTTGGTTAGTAAAATAAAATTATTTCTATTTTCCTTAAAATATTACATATGATATGTCAAATTATTCAGAAAAATACACTAATTCCGAATATGTGTAAATCGAATATGGCTGCCATAAGAAAAAAATAAATTTGGTTCATTTTCGGTCAATCCGTGGGCGAAAAACAATATTCTTTTATTTTACTGCATTGTACACAAAAAATTGTCTCTATTAAGTCAAAAAATTTTTGGTTCCACAGAAAATAAAGAAGTTATAGCCATATTTTAAAAATCGCATTTTCTTGTTTTTTATACAGGGTGTCCCGTAAATGGCGGATAAGCTCTCCGGTACGTTGTTAGGGAACCTTCAGCGATCTTCAGAAAAATTGTAAAAAAAATCCTCTTGATCAATTGACTGAGATATGAAAAGTTGAAGTTGAGAATTCAACTTCGTTATTATCATGAATTATCGAAAAAAGCAATTTTACCTGTAAAGATCTGTGTCGCTTTTATTGTTTAGTATTAAATTAAATGCTTTATTAACATCACAATTAAATATTTAAAATTGAAAAATACCTGAAATAGTTCTAAAAAACGAATCTGGCAACAGTGTATAAAAACTAATTATTTGTAAAAAATCTGACAATTTTTGACAAATTGATTTGCCATATCATAATTTTAAAGTGTTTTTTCAATTTTTAACGTATTCAAGTTTCTGTTTTGTTCATTTTTATTGGTTTTTATAGTTTTTGTTATTTTGAGTTCAATTTAGTATTATTTTCGTTATTCTTATTATTTTAGTTCCGTTTTTTTACCTTTTTAATATTTAATAATAAAAATAAACCATGTACAGTAACCAGGAATACAGGGATATGTTGAAGATATTGAGCGAATGCCACGATAATTCAATGGGAGCTTCGAGGGTGTATGCTGAAGGTTTCCTGCTAGAAGACATCCAAATAACAATGTAATTCGGAGGGTAGACCAAAGATGTGGAGAAACCGGAATGCTGATCCAGATCGTGGTCGTCCACGACACGTGATGACTCCCGACATGCAGGAACAAATCTTCAATGCATTGGAAACAGATCCAAGAAGCAGCACTAGGAGTATTTCAAACGAATTAGGGATTAGGGGTATCAAAAAGTTCCGTTAACAGGTTCCTTCTAAGTGAAGGCTATCATGCATATCACTTCACCAAAGTTCAAGCCCTATCACCAAATGACTTCCCAATTAGAGAAAATTACTGTAACTGGTTACTGGAACAAATAGAAGCAGATGTTACTTTTACTTCCCGTGTTTTGTGAACAGACGAAGCCACTTTTTCGAGAGATGGATTTTTTAACCAATACAATAGCTATTACTATGCCATTGAAAATCCGGAATTAACGCACGTGAAAAATAACCAAGTACGTTTTAGTGTCAATGTGTGGGCTGGAATAATTGGGAATCATTTAGTGGGCCCAATATTACCACAACGATTAAACGGTGAAAACTTTTTAAACTTTTTAATAAATGACCTACGAGAACGTCTCGATGGTCTTCCTCTAGCTACCATTAGAAATATGTGGATACAGTTAGATGGTGCTCCTCCACATGTTGCGTTGCCAGTAAGGCAATGGTTGGACGCAGAATATCCGGGAAGATGGATAGGTCGCAACGGACATGTTTCTTGGCCGCCAAGAAGTCCAGATCTGACGCCGCTGGATTTCTTTTTGTGGGGTCATATCAAGGCTCTTGTATACCGGACTCCCGTTCTTAATGAAGAAGATTTAATAAATCGGATCCGAAATGCAGCACAAACTGTAACTCCTCAAATGTTACAACGGGTTCAACAAAATATTAGACAACGTGCACAAATTTGTCTGGAGGTGCAGGGGCAACATTTTGAACACCTCTTATAGGTTTAAAATAATTTCTATAACCCTTATTGTTAAAAATTTTAGTTTCCTTGATTTCTTTGATTTAGTGAAACTGAAAACCTCACTTTCTGTTACTATTTCATTCATTGTGTTTTGTTCCTCTCAATTTTTTTTATTGAATTGAACTTGTTTTGTACACATATAAAATACCTATTCATCAGTCAATTTGAAAAAAAATAGTTACATATGTCAGATATGTTTCAGATATTGTTAAAGGTAAAGGTGTATCCTTCACCTTTAATTATAAACCTGGCACCCATGTTGCCAAATGTACCTTTTGGTTTTTAGTCAATAACACAAGAAAGAAGGTTCATAGAATTTTTTTAATATTTTTCTAAGGTTCCCTGAAGGGTACCCTACATCGTACTGGAGAGCTTATCCGCCATTTACGGGACACCCTGTATAAATGACTTATTAATATTCGAAAAAATCTCTACTACTTTGTCCATTTAACCGACTTTCTATCTCCAATAATACCAAAGATACCCATAAAGTTCAACGACAAATGGGACACCCTGTATAGCTCAATACATATTCGCGTAGTTTGATAAATAAAAACAGGTAAAAACGCATATAAATTTATAGACTCCATATTCTTTTACCATTAGAGTATAAGAATAAGGACCTAAGCGTAATATTGTAACTATTGGATTGTATGTTCTCACATTATATTAATTTTTCTGAAATATAGTTGATGCTTTCTAAATAAAATTGATCCTTTCTGAAATACATTTGAGGAGCAAACATGTAATACTTGCTAAATTTTGACTTTTTAATACTTTGCATATTTTAGGTATGAGCTAAATTCATTGGTGATCTATAGAAAAAGCATAACAAAAACTATTTAACTCAATTATGAATAAAAGGCATTTGACACGTTTTGCATGTTTGCCTCTCAATTGATGATTCTGAAATCAATTGATGCTTTCTGAAATTCAATTGGAAAAGGTTTAGTACAGCTTACAGTTTTCTGTAATCCCAAATCGTGAAATTCCAGAACCTTAACTCCACAGATAGCTTCTTTCCCAGGATGTATTTTTCATCAGACACTGAATTCTAATATGTATATTTTGGTAAAATTCTTTAAAGCTAAATAAATATTAGTTTTGGAATAATGACACATTTAGTGGACTTTGATAAGAAGTAATGTTTTATATTTTTTGATATCTTCAACATTTAGTAAAAAATCTTTTACATGTATTAAGATATATGGATGATCCGTATTTTACAATTTACAGAGATGATGTCATAGGGAGTACATAGGTATGAGATTTTTCTGTAATGGCGATGCATCGTTTAGATATTTCTCGGGGACTATAAACGAAAAATAGCAAGCACGGCGTCGCCAATAGGTCTCAGGGGTGAAAGGGTCGCTACCCTCTTGATTCAGCATTCACCGCTACATTTGTATAACCTGAGCAGTTAGGGGACCTTTACAGAAGTAACAAAGTTGTCTTCCATCAAAACCGAAGGCAATAAGATTTCCCAAAAATAATTTTTCTTATTAGATTTTTGTCAGCAAAATGTTTTTCTTAATTCAAAATTATTTGTCTTTTTAAATTTTAGTTTAAAGCTACAAGATACTACAGAAAATTAAATTACGTTTTTAATTTACTTTAGTTAAATAAATAGAGACATCTGCTAGGTTTTACAGACTCTCATAGTTGTAAAAGAGAACACTTTCAAAAACTTTTCCTAAACCACGCCACTTTAATGAAATTTAATTTACTCTAGTTATATACCTACTTAAGAATTAATGAATTGCTATTTTGTTTTTTTTTATTTTCTCAAATTTTGCTGAAAAGCAAGCAAACTAATGAATTACATTTGCAATCTAAATATTTAATCACAACGATTTAATCAAAACTTCTTGTTTCTGCTACTAAAAAGTTGGATTTTTTCTATTATCAAGGGTCTATATTTTTTATCTATTATTAAAGTTTTTTGTTTTTCTGAAAATAAAAACCAAGTATTTTGTATCCTCATTTTTAAATAAAGTACGATAATATGGTATTTCATAATGTTCTGATTACCAGTATTTCAGACAACAAGAATTAAAATAATTATAAATAATGTAATGTATAAAAATTAAACAAATAAGAAGTTGATGTGTTTTAACCTTTTGTAATCTACAGGGTGAGCTAAAATGATTGTGGTTTGATATGTAGGCAACCAAATACACAGGTTGGTACAACTCTTCATTTTCTAGGCAGATGTTAACACAAAACAAAGATTTACGCAAATTAATTTTGATAAAAACTAACGTTTATGAAATAGAAGGTACAATAACGAAATTCAAAAATCCGAAGTTTTGACACAATGGTAAAAATTACACCTACGCCTCTGCTTTTGTGAAATCTAGTTACTTTGTTTTGATTTTGACATGATTTTGTGTTACTATGAACTTGAAGCAAACATTCCCCATATTTTTAGGCGGGAAATTTGAATTGACCACAATCATTTTAGCTCACCCTGTAGATCTAGTATTTAGAATCTGGACTATAAAGAAAGGTTTTGTAAGCAAAAATAAATTGGCTCTAACTTAATGACTACAAAATTAGAAATATATTTTATTAATAATCCTTTATACTGTTGCCTACTATTGTTAATTGCCTGAGGAATTTCTATTGTAAAATAAATTAAAAGTGCTATACATGTTTACTTGTTTGCTTACGAATCTAGAATTTTCATCCCCTTGTAACAAAGGGGCATTCTTGCACACTGTGCAGGTTTATCCCTCTTCTAACTGCATACATTTCGAATAAAACAGGACTCATGATAGCAGGATTGTGTTCTGAACAAACAAGTTGTCTTGACAAGTAAATTTATGCTTTTCTGGGTTTATCCTTAAAATCAAAACACAAAAGATATTTTTTTATGAATAAAGTGTTTTAATGAAAAGTCTACTAGAGAATTTATTATCTGGAAATTGAAATCAATAAAGTTTGATTAAAGTTCCTGATATCAATAGTATCTAGAGAATGTCAAGTACTTTATTAATACACTTTTGAAGGGTCTGAGAGTATATATTAGGGAGATGCACTTTGCGCCTCACCCCGAGGACTTTCAGGAAAGTTAGGGTAGTTTTAAGAATGCCTACGAGCTACACTTAGCTGTATTAATAAAATATACGAACAACTCCCTAGCTATTTCTTAATCTGAATCAAAAGGTTTTAAAGTATTCAATTATTTTTGAAAACACCTTCATGAATTTTAAAATTCTACTATTGTTACAGACTGAATTATCGCACAATCTTCAGCAATTATCTGAAAGGGCGAGATCAACGACTGAATTTATCCAGCGACTGAAAGGAATGAGCGACAAAGTTAACGTAAGTAAAAAACTTAATTAACAAAATTATTCCTAAGCAAGTTAATATTTTTTACAGGAAAATTGTTCGGAATTCGAAAACCTTGTGACTGCACAATGTGATGCTCTTATACAAGCCATTCACGCCCGAAGAGCACAATTGCTAGAATGTATTAGACAAGATAAAGATATGCGTGTAAGGGCACTCAAGGAACAAGTCGCTACTTGTACAGTAAGATTACAACACACTACAGCCTTACTTCAGTTCTGCATAGAAGCTTTAAAGGAAAACGACAGCGCCGCATTTTTACAAGTACGGTTTTAGATTATTTTTATGTTCGCCAAGATAAACAATTTTCCCCAAATCAATACCGCAAAATCCAACTTCTCTTCTGGCTCAAAGCATCTAATTTTCTTAATCGATTCCTTCCTTGCCATCCTTTAGTAAGTGAATGAGCAAAGCTCATATTTATCACATTCTCAAGATAAAGCTTGGGAAATTTATTAAAGCATTTAAGTTCTAAAATTACTTCTGGGTAAAACCAGAATACAGCTAATTGGCTTGACAGAAAACATCCTAAAGCGTTGTAGTAAAACAAAATCACAAGTTACAAATTATAAACTAACACGATAAAAGATAGGAAATCATGAGGTTAAAACCTTTATGATTAAAATCTAAAATCATTAAAATGGTATATTTCGCAACGAGCTAGAAAGTGACGAGGATAGTACACGAGCAATGAATTCATTTTCTGCGAGTTGCGTACGCTATTTTTCCGACGACCACGGAGATTTTGCGACCATTATTAATATTTTGTAGTAACAACTAAAAAGTCATAACATAACCTGTGTTGGCATCAGCTCATCCCTTTTTTTGCAAGTTTAAAAATTCTAAGAGACTGTTTTCGGAATTCCTTTGTAGCGCCTCTATCGAAAATTAGAAGAAGTATTTCAGAGTTACAAAACAGAAAACCAAAGTCACTAGTGTTGAACTGATAGATTTTCTAAACCACTAATGTGAATGACATATATGATTTTCTATTATTTTATAATTATCCGTTCATTTTGTTTGTAAGTAGGTATTTTATTTGTATTTCGTAAAATATATGGAGCGAGTGAAACAAATCTGGATTTAATCCCGCGAGATGAACATACTCATAGATTTCTAAAAATATTAAATTATAATAAAGAAAAAACGACTTTGATTTCACTTCTTCGGAATAAAGTTTGTTGCTAGTAGTAACACATATTTTAATTAATGGTTTTCAAAGTTTCCCAGTTAATTTTCTTGTAAATTTTACTCACCACTCGATATTTAATGTAAATTCTGCTATCGTTCTTATCGTAGCTTAGTAATTAAATTTATATCTCATTTGTGGCATAAACAGTATAGTGGTCCCAAATAAGGTACAAAAAAATGGAGACATTTTTTTTCCGCCAGGACAGCTAAATATTTATAATTGCACATCTTTCCTCTCAGCAATTAGATGATTTTTAAAAGGTTACAACGTTTTTCCCCTAGGCGTGGTTTACGAAAATATATCTTAAGGGAAAATTAAAATAAATTATTTGATTTTTACATAGGTGTCTACTTCAAATAGAAGTAATTTTTCTATAAACATAAAAATGGTTGGGTGTGTAGAATTTTTGCTGTACATTTTTTTTTTCGTTGCACCTCCATTTAATTAAACCATTTTGAAGATCCCGGGCAGGAAAAAATTGCACCATCGAAAACCTCGAATGTTTTTTCACGTTTACTTTTAATAAATTTAACTTACAAACACAACCTACCGAATGATTTTCTTATACTGAAACAAGTTACTGCCATATTCAATAAGGATGAAAAATTTTCTTAATCCAATTCTACCTGCTCCGGGGCGCTGGGGGAAAAATGTTGTTGTGTTTGCAACAAAATTTTACAACTTAAACGTCAGGTAGTAGATCTAGGGGGAAAATGATATCTCCTAAAAAATAATAGCAATTGATCGATTTCTCTTCAGAATTAGTAGTCTTCTGAAGAACCGATTTTTTTTTCAAAATTTTATCCACCATTTCTGAATTACTAATGTTATCAATTGAAAAAGGACGTTTTTCTGATTTTTTAGAAAAATCGGTGACCTAAAAAACTAAAACCCTAAATAAAATTCGCTCTAGTTTCTAACCCTGACGTTTGGTGAACGGTTTTTTGTATATTTGTGTATTTTATAAAAAACAAATGAAAACGATTCACCCTAAATAGCTTCAATTTGATGAGAGGTCTAAATTCGGTAAAACAGGTTAATTTTCTTTAGGAATACATATCTTAATGGCGTACAAAAGTTTGTCCTACATGTCATGCCTTTTACCCCAGCCACCCTTACTTTAAAATTTTAAATTGCACTCCCCACTTGTAATACCTTATTCTAAAGGATTTTAATAGCAGAATACAGTGGTATATTTTTTAAAATCTAATCACCTGATGACATCTTATAACAGAAAGTTGGTTATTGAAGGAATAAATTTATTAATACCGATTCTAAGAGAAATTAACAGGATTTTAGCTTCTAATCTTTTAGTAAAGGATAATTAATATGATCGCATAATTTAAAGAATTATACAGTCAATTTTAGGAACTTATTTGTTTAAATTGTTTTATTCAATTAGCTTGTATTTAAAATTTTAGTCAATATAACTCTGGTTCAAACAAGTACAGAAAATGCTTGCCTTGAGCCAAAATCTATATTGTACTCTCCGTTCTCAGACAGCAAAGCATGACTAAAAGCTTTAAATTGCAAACTCGTCTGTGGTACTGTCTGCAACAAGTTATTGTCTAAAAATACGAATTTCGTGACATGTTGCAGCAAAGAAAATTAATTAGCAGATCTAAAAGAAAAAATATACTCTTGTTTATATTCCTTTCGTTATAACCTTTCTGAGGTGTACCTAAATAATTAATAAACATTAAGAAATGAAGAGTTTAAAATGAAGCCATGCGAGAAGACATATGGTTCGATCAAAAATTTGCAATATCTAGATACAAAATAATTACTGATTCGTTTGCCCTTATGTCCATATTTAAAAAATTCGAAATATACAGGGTGATGATAAAGTTTGGAACCTAATTCATAACTGCCGTATTTAATTTTTTTGAGAAAATCGCTCGGGCAGGTCAATTTTAGTTTTTAAAATCCCATCTCTTGGTATAATAAAAATATTAATGACGTCACTGGTGATTTAGCAATGACGTCATCATCGATTTTTTTTTAAATTGAAACCCCCACTTTTTTCACTGGTTTTTGATAAACATTTATGTCACTTAGGGCGCGTTCCACTAATGAATAATAAAGCCCACGACCACGACCGCAAAATTTTCCCGTTCCACTAGCTCAAAACGTCACTATTCAACAAACGACCACAGAAACCCACGAATAAATACGGTCGTTGTGAGCTTCTTGTGGTCGCCATCGATGGCGTTTTTATCCACGAAAGAAACAACCGCGGTCTTATGTGGAACGACTTTGCGGTCGTCATGAACATTGCGAGTCTTTAGTGGAACACGCCCTTAAACGATGATATAAAAAAATTGTTGCATTTGTAAACAATTTTTTTTAATATAAACTTAAAATTAATTTATACTATTAAATTTGAAAAATTTGAATGTTGTATAAGATTTATTTTGGCCGATTTCAATAAATGGTAAATTTAAAATTTTATTTTTTGTATATTTCCTTACATTTAAATGAAATCAAAAAATTAGTTTTTCAGGACTATTTATTAAATTTTGTTAAATACATTTAAAATTTTACATTTGCATTAGAATGCGCATTATTTAAACATTTACTTTCTTTTGTTATTATTGGTAACTTCAAATTCATTTTAATTTATTTTTATGAAACTTTTTCGTTAAAATAAAAATTTCCTTTTTTGAATTAAAAAGATTTTTTATTCAAAAATTTGATTAAAAATTTAATTGTTTTTATATCATTGTTTAAGTGACATGAATTTCTATCGATAATGAGTAAAAAAGTGGGGGTTTCCATTTAAAAAAATCGCTGATGACTTCATTTTTAAAGCACCAGTGACGTCATTAATATTTTTTTTATATCAAGAGATGGCATTTTAAATACTAAAATTAACCTGTCCGAGTGATTTTCTCAAAACAAATAAATACGGCAGTTATGAATAAGGTTCCAAACTTTATCATCACCCTGTACAGTATTTTAAGTAATTTTTTGAGTGTTTCATAAAAGTTACTCATGTATTCAAATTTTTTATTAAAATTGTCATTTTCAACGTAATAAGTAATGTACAAAATCTTATCACGATTACAACCATTCCCAAGGATAGAGTACTTTTTATTTCTTTGTGGCATATTTTGGGTGTGATTCTTTAAAAATATTCTTTTTAAAAACTGTTTGAAAGATGCTTAAAAGTGTTTATCGTTTTCCTCCTCGTTTATCTGGCTCCTTTCTAATATTCTAATAAATTTTTTGGAATACTATAAAAGTTATCTAGACCAAAATTTTACATTTTTATTTATTTCTCATATTAATTAATTAATGGATGGCGTGGCGCCTTTTTGATGTATCTAAAACTCTACTGATGGAAAATCCTGGGATCGCCACTAATTAGCATTTACAATTTTCAATCACTGGGTATCAGTCAATTATCCAAGTTGGATTTAAAGTTAATTTTTTAATGTATTCGAATTTTTTTAGGTTGGTAATATGCTAATAAGTCGAGTCGCCAATACTGACCATTCTTGGCATAAAGAATGGACGGCTCCTCGAGTGTCACCACATTTTGATCTCACATTGGACGACAAATCTGTACATAGAGCAATTGATCAATTAAATTTCATTCAAATGAAACGTAAGTAAATCATATAAATTTATATTTTTTGTGCACCTAGTTTTTCCGAATATTTTTCAAAAAATAAGATTATCTAAGCAGAGATATTTTATGTAATTATTGGATTTACATTAGCTTACAAAGATGGAGAGGAAAGAGTACCTGCAGGTAAAATTATTTTGGCATGCTTTAAAATAATAGATTAGCATGCAATATTTACTTTTATACAGGTTGTACAAAAAGTTCGGTAACGCCCGTTTATTTTTGAAATGACCCATTTTTTAAAAAAATGTTTCAAATAAAAGTTGTACGATTTTTAGTAACACACTATCTGGAAACATTTCTTATTACCTTGAACAGCAAGGTGAAGGTCAGGCGATAATCACTTAACTTTTTTACTTTAGGAAAATAAAAATATATGTTCAGTAAACCTCTGGAAGCAAGCTATAATAAAATACAATAAAATCGGGTTACCCCTATTTAAAAGAAGTTAAGTGATTATCGCCTGACCTTCATCTTGCTGTTCAAGGTCATGGTCAATGTTTTCAGAAAGTGCGTCACTAAGAATAGTACAACTTTTATTTGAAACATTTTTCTCAAAAATGCTTCATTACAAAAATAAACGGGCGTTACCGAACTTTTTGTACACCCTGTATGTAAACATGTTCTAGAAAAATCATCCAAATGAACACATAACACATTACAATCAACTTGAATGTATTTTTTTTTTCATATTATAATTTTTTAATAATGCTTTTTTGTACAATCAACAGCACCTTCCGCCCCGGCCATCATTCCTGAAGAATGCAGTGCTGAAAATAATTCGGTAACTGTAGCTTGGCAGCCGCCTTCTCAAAGTCACGTGGAAGGATATGTATTGGAGCTTGATGATGGAAATGGTGGAGAGTTTAGAGTAAGTATTTTTTATTTACATTTTGAATTTAAACTAATATTTACTACGTTTCCACGCAGTATTGAATTCGAATTGAAAACTCTATACTTATATCTGATTGGAACATTTATTTAGGAAGTCGATCAGAAACAAGCTTAGTGTCTTCAATACGTTTTCAAAACTGCATGGAAACGTGGTGATTGTCTTGATTCTCCCTCATAATATGGATGATGATAATACCAAAAACAATATTATTATATAAAAAAAGCTATTCTTAGTTAATCATATTGCATAATTTAATTTTATGAATCCTGAATCACTTTTATTTCCTTCTTGATCATAAAAACTTTTCTTCGAAAGATTTTTTTAATCTTCTTTTTGAGATGCAATGTAGAATCTTCAGGCTATAATTTTTTGCAATTTTTGTCTTTATGAAGTAAAAATTGCGCAAACCCCAGAAGAACTACAACTTATTTTTGATTTTTTCGAAGTTAATTTGGAAAAGGATACCCCAAGGCATGTTTTGTATTAAATTTAAAACATAAATATTGCATTATAACATCGTTATAGGCTTTTGAAATTTAGAATTTTTTTTGCATTTTTAAAAATCACCCTAAATAAATATAAACCAAAAATTTACGAAAACAAGGGGAATATCGACATTCTCTTAAATGTCTTTTTGATTTTTTTGATTGGTATGGCCATAATTTGTCTTTGAAATCGACAAAAATTTACATTGAAATCGCCTATGCCCAAATTACACCGCAACATCTCTGATCTCTGGCACAAGTTAATGGTATACTTAGCTTTTATCATTAATAATTTTCTATCAAAAGATTTGCGAAATTACTTTATGAAAAATATCTATAAGTTATTTTCTACAGGATGAGTCTGTAATAAATTCAAGATGTCACAAATGATGATATCTTCGGAAAAAGAGTAAATAAGTCAATAAAATTTTGCATGGGTAATCAATTTTAGACGTCCTTCCAAATTATTTACTAAAAATTGGGGGTTTCCATTAAAAAAAATTGATGACGTCACGTGAACTTTGTACGATGGCATCACATCACATAAATTTTAAATGACGCAAAATATACAAACATAATTTGACGTATCAAGCCGGTTTTTTGGTCTCTGACTTTTTAAATTTATTCCATGTTACAGACTCACGCTGTATAACAACGATATTGCTTATTTAAAATTTCTTATAATGTTAAATTAAGTATTCAATTTTTTCAATTTGGTGTTTGTTAGTTAATATGGGTAGAAAATGGAAATGGAAATTGAAATTGAAATTTTCTATTCTGCACCACTTTGAAGTAGTAAATAGCAACCAAATAAAACGGTAAGTGTATTATTTTCTCAAGTAGAATGACACTTAAAAGCCGTTTTGTTGTGATAAAAACTAATGCATATTATATTACGCTCCCTTTATCGGGTCAGTGAAATTATTAGGGGGCGATGTTAAGTTCGACAATTTATGGAAAATTGCGCATTTGTGCTTTACCCCCTAGAGGGTTTGGCAATTCAAGGATTTGATGGGATCGTGTTATCGGCTGATCGATTATGATTTTACGAAATAAAAGACCAAAGGCCCCTGGCGTACCACATCTGCTACAGCCTGCATAAAATATTTAAAGATCACTCTTTATACATTAAAGATGCAAACATATATTATATTTGGCTTTGAATTGAGTTTTTAGAGCAAACAATACTTCATGTTATATTATACAGGGTGTCCCATAACTTACGCATAATAATGAAAGGGGTTATAGAGGACTTCAGAACAAGCAACTTTTGTTATTAAACCCATGTCCGGGAATTATTTGTTAAGTACTAGGGTAAATAAAAAAAGATTTAAGTAAAACATTTATTTATAAATATTTACAAAAATTGTTCGAAATTTTACCCCGTGTATTCGATGCACAAGGTAGCACGATGGTTCATTCTAAATTTAGGATAAAGAATAAACATAAAAAGAGACACAATTAGAATGATAAAAACATTTATTTGTAAATTTTATCAAATAAAAATTCTCAACCCGAACGGTTAATTTCCGGACATGGGTTTATTAACAAAAGTTGCTTGTTTTAGTATCCTCATAACCTCTTTCATTATTATGCATAAGTTATGGGACACCCTGTATCATATCCTGTATATTGAAATAAAATGATGAGCAAATTAATTAATGTCAAAAATAGAAAATCTAGTGCTTTACCAAACGTCGATGACTAAATGAGCCTATTTACCTTATAGTACTAATAAATCTGTCTATATGTAGAGTATCGTTAACATTAAAGTTTTATTCACTATAAATGTAAATCCAAAATTATTCTAGAAAATGAAGAATCAGATCACAGGATACACTTTTTCGTTTAATTTCTTTAGGCTAGGGTGCTGAAAAAGAACTTTTTATTAGAAAATAAACACTCTAAATCTACATTTTGTATAAAATGCGTTTTCTATTTTAAAATATTATAAAAATCAAAATTAAAATTATCTACAATTGTGGGTATTTGAATGGATTTAAAATCCAAGTAGGAATTGTTGACAGAAGTTGTCTTCACAGTCTTTAAAGGAGGGCGATTCTCAAGTACTGGTGTCATTCTGAATCGCAAGATGGCCCCATAGATATTTTAAAGAGTCGTAAATCATTTCATTTTTCATCATTTTAATGTTGGAGAAGAATAAGTTCATGATCTTGACCTTGTTCCCATCTAAATGGGAGTAAACCAAGGCGTAGGGGAATGGTCTGACCAAATTGTAAGTTGTATTTTTTTTTCATTATAGGCAACCAAATCAACCGTCCAAAAAATAAACATTTTTGCTAATGTAACATTTTATTAAAAAGCTTTAAGTTTCCTTTATTCAATAAGACAAATTTGATTTTTCTAAATTGTCTTAATCATGAGATTTATATAATTAAAGTGAATTAAAGTGAAGGTATCGTATTGTATTCCATTTTTTACATTCATGTTTAAGGTAAACAAGCTTTTTGATTTATACTGTTGTATTATCTATAAAACGAGCATAGTATTTGGGGTGACTATGACTCAGGTCAGGATCACATCTGCAACGTCAATTAATCACCACCCTCAACTGTACCTTTAGGCTTTACATCAAGTGCAATTCTTTTATTAAATTGGCATTGCTGCAGCCTTTGTACATATGAGTAAAGAGTAATTATATTTTTTGTTTAATTTAACAAATGTGTATTTGAATCGAATGATTGATTACACTTTATTAAGCAAAAGTTAATTTCGTTCTGTTATTCACTTCATTTTGTTGTATTTGAACGAAAATTCTTTTTTAATTTTTTGAAAAAAATTGGTAATTTTTAGATAACTTCTCTATTTATTTTAGAATAACAAAAAATATTATATTAAAATAATGATCTTTTCTTATAAAGCTTCCAGAATTCAATTGCAAATCTTTCGTTTTTAAGAACCTAAAAGTTCTAGAATTTAGAATTTTTTTATTTAATATTTTTTGTACGTAAACGCAAATAGAAATAATACGACTTTGCCTGAACAAATAACTAACTATAGTAGGACAGGCCAGCAAACAGAAATTGAATCAATTCAGCGACCCTGAATTTTCGTACCCATGCTGGAGGGTTATAGTAAGTACTACTACTACTAGCTGGAGGGTTGTAGTAGAGACTACTAATAATTCAACTTTCCAGCATAGATAAAAAAATTCAGCGTCGCTAATTTAATGCATTGTCAGTTACGTTGGAATTCCTGTTTGCTGGGCGATCCTACTATAAGCAATATCTATCGTTTTCGGACGTTAATCCCCGTTTTCACCACCGATTCTTAAAACTTGGGCATTGCTTCTTAGCTTATAGCGTTTGGCTTACACCAAGCAACCAGCAATGCCTAAATTTTAAGAATCGTTGGTCAAAACGGGCATTACTTTCTCAGATATTTATTTCTCACAAGTTAAAAAATTCACCCTGTATATTGATAATGTGGAGTATTATTATTTGAATAAATAAAATTATTCTTTATCCACCTTTTATTATACAGGGTGTCCCTAAAAGGTCTGTACAAAACGATACCAAAATAAGACGATTTAACCAAACTTATCTCTATCCAAAAGTGCTTCGTTAAGGTGCTACAGACCATTAAAGTTCTTAAAACTATTTTGTATTTTTATAATTACTAAAAATTGGCTCATACGATCATAACATAATTTGGTATGTGGCTATGTAATGGAAAAAAGTATTTCTAGACAATTCGTTTTTACTTTTTCACGTTATGTAAGTGTAAAATAGGTCATCGACATGCAAAATTTCTTATAACTTTTTAATGGCTGAATAAAAATTCATAAAACTTTACTTGTAGCTAAACAATGTAATTATAAACTTTTTTTGTCTCTTACAAATTTTTTCTATCTCCTTTATTTTAAGCAGAAAAAATTATTTCCATATGGTACATAACCTAACTTTGAAAAAATATTTAAATTTTTCGCTAAAAAGTCTGTACAAATTAACACAGTATGAGACCAAAATGGAACGATTTAACCACTTTAATCTTTATCCAAAAGTGGTTCCTTAAGTCTCTATTGACCATGAAAGTTATTTAAAAAGATAAGATTTTTCAAGGTCGCTAGACACTTAACGAAGCACTTTTCAATTAAACTTATTAAGATTAGTTAAATCATTTTATTTTGGTCTCAAGAATATGTGGTGTTACTTTGTACAGACCTTTTGGCGAAAAATTTAAATATTTTTCCAAAGTTAGGTTATGCACCACATGGAAATATTTTTTTCTGCCTAAAATAAAGGAGTTAGAGAAATTTTTTAAGAGACAAAAAAAGTTTATAATTACACTGTCTAGCTACAAGTAAAGTTTTATGAATTTTTATTCGGACATTAAAAAGTTACAAGAAAATCTGCGTAAAAACAAATTGTCTACAAATACCTTTTTTCATTACCTAGCCACATACCAAATTTTGTTATGATCGTATGAACCAGTTTTTAGTAATTTAAAAAAAAACAAAATAGTTTTAAGAACTTTAATGGTCTGTAGTGCCTTAACGAAGAACTTTTGGATAGAGATAAGTTTGGTTAAATCGTCATATTTAGGTCTCAGGAGTATGATGAATTGTTTTGTACAGACCTTTCAGGTCTATTTTTATTATTATTTTTATTTAAAATAAAAGAAAATTAAATATGTATTTGCATTTTTATGCTAGAATTTGTTAATAAATGTTATAAATAAACTGCTATATCAATAATAACATAAACGTTTATCCAATTAAAAATGATAAATACATAGGTAAATATAAAAAAAATAGTGAAACAAATGAGAATACAATTTTAAATAAATTGTAAATTCATCAAAAGTTAATTAAATAAAAACTAACTTTTCAATTTAAATGCAATTATAAAAATAGCCAGTATTTGCTGTGTCAGTGCTAGTGGCATTATAAACATGAATAAATAATAGAATGAAAATAGTTTCATGTATTGAATAGATATAAAAACATAATATTCTTTATTCTGATTACTTTTACGTTTTCGATTTATTTAAACCGTCTTTTATTTTCTAGCTGCAATATATCCAAGGTTTTTAATGGCCAAAATATTTGTACTTTTAAAAATAACCAATTTTTAGTATTTTGTAAAAAAACGGTAATATTAAAAACTTCTTTTATAAAAATATAAATTAGTGTATTGGCATTTTTGGTATTAAGGACACAATAGAAAACAACGATTTTGTTACATTCAGCTGACTAGTTTCGGTTTTAATGGTTAAACCTTCATCAGAGCTGCAAATAGAAAAATATATACAGTGAGAGGCAAAAGTATGGAATAATTAAAATATAACTGAAACCATTGACTTTTCGAAAAAATGTTTCGGATAAAAGTTGTTTGATATAAAGAGGCAATTATTCTACTAATATTTATTTTTTGATTTAAACTTATTTTCAAGGTCATTTCAAGGTCAATATTGTTTTTTTTTTAATACAAACCTATAGTTTTTTAAAAGAACTTTATTGCTACTTGAAAAACAAACAACTTTTATCTAAATTTTTTTTTTACCATTTTTACTTTTAAAGTTATGAGAGATTGAAACTTTTTCGATCATAGGAGTTTTGCATCTCGTTGCTATAGAGACGAGCGGCATAGTACCTTTGGCACTTTGATTTTCTTTTAATGTCAACTAAGATTTTTTAAATTGTCAAGTAATTAAATGAATTGTAGTATTATTAAACTGATTGTTTTCCCAAAATACATATTCCTTACCTTGTAATAAGTACCTAAAGAAAATAAAGTAACGTTAAATAATGGGTCATTTAAGTGAAACACAGTGTATTGAAATTTTAATTCTCGCTGGATGCGGAGATAGGACCAGAGGTGGAAGTCTGTAAGCTATACGATTGTTTTCGTACCACGAAAATATCGTAT
Organism: Stenus bimaculatus; assembly: GCA_963971135.1. Taxonomy (NCBI): domain Eukaryota; kingdom Metazoa; phylum Arthropoda; class Insecta; order Coleoptera; family Staphylinidae; genus Stenus; species Stenus bimaculatus. Next base: position 61,868,666 of record OZ020180.1, on the reverse strand, counting down.
TGTTGAATATGTGCTATGGTGACGGATTTTATCTTTTTTCAATGAATACAAAACGTCCATAAGGAAGAGATATAGAAAATCTGTTACCAAGCCACTTACTCAACAAACAGTTTTTCCGTTGTACGAAAACTATCGTACAGCTGTACAGACTTCCACCTCAGAGGTGGAAGTCTGTAAGCTATACGATTCTTTTCGTACAACGAAAATATCGTATTGTTGAATATGTTGCTATGGTGACGGATTTTATCTTTTTTCAATGAATACAAAACGTGCATAAGGAAGAGATATAGAAAATCTGTTACCAAGCAACTTAGTCAACAAACGGTTTTTTCGTTGTACGAAAACTATCGTATAGCTGTCACCTCATAGGTGGAAGTCTGTACAGCTATACGATAGTTTTCGTACAGCGTAAAAACCGTTTGTTGACTAAGTTGCTTGGTAACAGATTTTCTATATCTCTTCCTTATGCACGTTTTGTATTGATTGAAAGAAGACAAAATCCGTCACTATAGCAACATATTCAACAATACTATATTTTCGTTGTACGATAATGCAAAGTATTCAGATAGACCTATTAGCCAATCCACTGTCAGTAAAATTAAAAGAAAATTTAGAGAAACTGGTCATGTTAAGGAGAATCCAACTTCCGGGCGCCCCGCTAAACTTAATGAAAACACTAAACTAGATATTTTGTTAAGCATCGAAGAAAATCCTCATAGTGTTACAAATTGCAGCAGATAATGAACTTAGTCAGCGAACAGTACTACGTTTACTAAGAAAAGAAAAGTACCACCCCTATAAAATGCAGCTAGTACATGAACTGAATGAAGATGATCCCGATCGCCGAATGCAATTTTGTGAAAATATGCAAAATATGTGTAACGATAATCCACACTTCCTTCGCCAAATTCTTTTTTCGGATGAAGCTACTTTTTATCTAAATGGCCAAGTGAATCGCCAAAATTGCCCATACTGGAGCAGGGAAAATCCTCATTGGGTGAGTGAGGTACATACTCAATACCCTCAAAAACTTAATGTGTGGGCAGGGATAATTGACAACAAAATAATTGGGCCTTTTTTCTTTGAACAATCCCTCACAGGGCAGAGATATTTAGACTTCTTAAGAAATCAACTTTTACCTATTCTCGCGGAGATTTTTCCGAATGAAAATGATCCTGGCTTACCAAATATCAATATCTGGTTTCAACAAGATGGTGCACCTCCACACTTTGCACGTCCGGTTCGGGAGTTTCTAAATAATTGCTTTCCTGGAAGGTGGATTGGTAGACGAGGACCGTTGGAATGGCCCCCAAGATCCCCTGACCTAACACCCCTTGATTTTTTCTTGTGGGGATATTTAAAATCGAAAGTCTATGTAAATAAACCTCAAAATATAGAAGACTTAAAAAATCGACTACGGTGCGAAATTCGAAAAATTAATGTTGAAGTCATTCACAATGTTCATGGAGAATGTGCTCACCGTTTTGCTTATTGTCAAGAGACCCGTGGATGGCAATTCGAACATTTACTTTAAATAATTAAATTATGGTTTTGCAATAAGTTAATTCTATTTTGATTAATTGTATTTTGTTCGATTATTATTATTTTTATTAGTATTAAAATGTTTGTTTTCCACTTTTGCCTGTACTTATCTTTTGTTATGTAAGTACATTTTACATGCAGAAAAAATGATGTACAAAAAAGTGATAATGAAATTACATCTACATTTTAAGGTCCATTTAGTTTCAATTGAAAAAATACAGGGTGTGTTGGGAGGAACCCGAAATTTTATTAGTTTTCAAGTTATCGCGTTTTAAAAAATCTCAGTTGACATTAAAAAACCGTACAAATCAAAGTACCTAAGGTACTATGCCGCTCGTCTCCATAGCAACGAGCTGCAAACTCTTATGATAGAAAAAGTTTCAATCTCTCATAACTTTAAAAGTAAAAATGGTATAAAAAAATTATTTAGATAAAAGTTGTTTGTATTTCAAGTAGAAATAAAGTTCTTTTAAAAAAAATATAGGTTTGTATTTAAAAAAACAATGTTGACCTTGAAAATAAGTTTAAATCAAAAAATAAATATTAGTAGAATAATTGTGTCTTTATATCAAACAACTTTTATCCGAAACATTTTTTCGAAAAGTCAATGGTTTCAGATTTATAGCAATTATTCCATACTTTTGCCTCTCACTGTATATAAACATCCCTAAAATATTTTTATAAAAGCACATGGCTTATTTAACTTAACCTAAATCAACAAAAATCCCAATACACTAATTCATTACAAAAGGACATTAAAGTTATTCATAAATATAAATTATGTTTCAATTAAAATATGTATATTTTCCAGCCCTGTTTAATACAAATGTAATTTATACGGAGTAGGGTTTATACAAAAACCGACTTTGAAAAACCGGTTTTCGAATTCCGATTTCCCAAAGGACCGGTTTTACGCGGTTTTCGAATTTTTATAAAAAAGAATAAAATCGTGAAAAAATATTTTATTTAATATTTATAGCGGGTGTTCACGAAACTAAGGCCACCCCTGTAATTTTTTTATTTTTGTAAATAATGATTTGAAATGTTATATGGCGTAAGTTACTGACTAAAAAAATCAATTTCATTTCCAGTTTCACCGGAAATTACATCAACTTTCTTATTTTCAATATAACACCCTATTTTTTGTACTTAGTATTAAACATTGGGAAGTTCCAAGTATGTTTGTGACAAAAAAAAATTTTTTTTGGTAATTCTTTTAATAAAATCTATTATTTTAAAACTACTCTTAAATAATTTAAATAAGCAAAATAAATTGTAAATTTTCGAAATTCAGGCAGTTTTTGAGAAAATAATTTTTAAAACACTTTTTAAAAAAATATAATATTCTAAAACAAAAACTGAAACCGGGACGAAATATTAACTGTTCATTTCGGTTTGAACAAAGGTAATGAATATAATGGGGACTTAAAATGTATTTTTCGGTTTTTAAAACGATTTTTTTAAATTAAATTGTTTATAATTTTTCTTCAAAATCATAGTTTCTTTAAGGGTTTTCAGTTTCTACAGTTTAAATCTATACCGAACTGAAATTGAACAGAAAATGTACTGGAATCGAAACTAAATAAATTTGGATTCGACTCTGATTATTACACATTAATTTGATTTTTTTTAAACCGGGTTTCTTAAAGAACGGAAAATTTTATTTAAAAAACCGCTTTTTTCTAAAAGGCTTTTTAAAACCGTAGTAGTAAAATTCCTCTTTTTTGTAGAATCATGGTTTTTTGTTGTGAATCGATATAAGTTTGTTAAAAAAATAATAAGTGAAGAGTTGGTAACAAAAAGGGCACCACCGAACTGCCTCTCAAAAACTATAATTTCCCTGCTCACCAAAAAGGTTAGAACCGAATTGTCTCTCACGAAGGCCACATGGAGGTAAAAGTGCCGAATAGCGCATTCTCATGCAAATTTAGTGTCTACAAAGCTTAAGTAAAATTTCTATTTATTAGCAAAAAAATAACTGAAAAATTACAATGTATATTTTAAATTTTTTCCGCATCAAAACGTATCAAACTCTACCCAAACCTAATCTAACCCGACCACCACAGAGTGTATTTTAAAAAAACAATAACCTAACCGAACACCTCAAATTACGGGAGACAATCCGGTCCCTTTCAAAACTCCCTGAAATTACGGGTGACAGTCCGGTTCGTCCCCACAAAAATATAGAGGAGCTACAAGGGGGATCTTTACCAATAATATGGGCTTTTCATTTTTTGTTTTAACTATTTTTGTTATTTTTTATGCCATTTTATAGTCAAAATAAACCCACAAATATCTAATACAATAAACTGAATTATTGTTTAAAATTAAACCCGTTTCTATCAAAACTTCTAATAATTGTTCCTCTATAATTATTTATTTTACCTGCAAATACAAAAAATTCCCAAAACTTATTAGTTTACCAAAAAAATATGTATAAAAAAGTATTGGCTATTCTTCTTATAAAAAATCTAAACCTGTATCTTCGATCTCAATTCTTATACTGTAGTTAGATTCTAGAGGTCTTTAAAAGTGCTGAGGAAAAATAGCCCATTCTAACATGGCGCTTTTTTTACATATTTCCGGTTTTTTGTTTATTATGAGGAATTCGATAAAATGCACCTTTCGCATTTTTAGAAGGTCTACTTCTTTGGGATTTTTATTTAGCATCTCGTCGGTTATTTGATAATACCTCTTACCTACAAAGTGTAACATTTTAGTGGATAGACTAAAACATGAGTTTTTTAATGTACAGGGTGTCCATCCATACCTTCCGTATCACTTTTTTATATCAAGAACGCTTTGTCGTACATTACTGAGAAAAACATTTCCACCAAATTGAACCTAAAGAATCTTTTGGTGTAATTCGAAATTTCAAAACAGAACGAAAGAACACGAAACCAGAAAAAACATTGAAAATTTTAAATGGCAACCTATATAGAGTGCCTTATTCTAAAAATAAAGTAACTCCTTTTTTCGATTTGGACTTCATCTGTTTTTTTAGGTTTATTATGAGCTTTACATCGCTAGAAAGACCGAGAGAACACTCCCTTAGCATAACATAATTTCATCATTTAGCTCTTTACATTGTGTATGTATGTATTATCATAAAATGCGCGTTTTCTCAAAACTAATAAATTGGAGTCACTTGCCTTTTAAGTTAGGACGACAGGTTGGAAAACTCTTTCATAAAGAATCAACTTTTATTAAAATAAACGAAAAAATGAATCTAAACAAGTGACAAAAGTGGTCTCTTAAATTATGGAGTTTATCAGTAATAGAGGCAACTATGATTTTTTAATGAAAACTCATATTCGCATTTTTCGCTTCATTCATTAAAATCTTTTTTTTTAATTTCCACTCTCGCCCATTGCGGATGATAGTACTGTTTTCATTTTTGCATAATTTAAGAGACCACTTTTCGGTTATTTACATTTATATTTCGTTTGATTTGTTAATTATGCAAGTTTAAAAAATAATTAAATTTTACTTTTTAAAAGACCTTCGCAATAATACTAGACTCGATCTACATTTCTATTTCAAATTTCGATGTTATCTCCGGTTTCGGATACTTCAGGTTTGTTTCGGGAATTACTAATTATTCAGAAGATTCTTAAGGTTCATTTTGGTGGTATTTTTTTATCACATCAATGTATGATAAAGTGTTGTCGAAATAAAAGGGTGATACGGGTGGTCTTCGACCTTTGACACCCTGTATTTTAAATAATAAATTGTTATTTTTTTATTTTTAAATCAAAACGAGAGATCAGTGATCTTCAAACTGGTAGAATCACAACACCGGCATAAACGTGCATAGTATATTCGAAACAAATTTTACCAAAAAACTGCAATAATAAAAAGTATAGATAAAGAACAAAAAGTGTATAGGTACAACAAAAATATCCGAAAACGCTGTACGTGGTTCGGTGTGGTACTTACCTAAAAAGCATTTTTATGTAAAATAATATTGATAATATCTAATTTTTTTAAACTTATTTTACAGGAAGTTTATTGTGGCGTTGAAACAATTTGTACAGTGGATGGCCTTCATTTCCATTGTATGTATAATGCAAGAGTAAAAGCATTTAATAGCTCTGGCGAAGGAGAATATAGTGAACTCATTGGTCTACAAACCGCTGATGGTAAGTACCCACAATTTAAAATTATAATATGCACTTATGAACTCACATTGAATTGTACTTTCGAAAACCATTCAATTTATTGTTCTTTGTTTATTAGTATCAGTGATAAATTTATCCAAAAGTATCAATAAACGTTTAGCATATTATTTCATGAGTAATTTTAGATTTTTTTGTCGTTTTATTAAACGCGCTAAATACGATAAATAATAATAATAATAAATTGTTTACAGAATATGGTTGAAATTTCGATCAGTATATTTTGCCTAAAGATTTAATAAAATAAAATCTGTATGCAAATCAATCTTAAAAGGTTCTTTATTTATGGAAAAAAATTCTGCTAATTAAAGTTAATATTATTAATTTTATTTATTTTTTTTCAGTGGCTTGGTTTTCTTTTGATCCAATTTTATCAGGCTCGGGATTGCAATACTCTGAAGACAGTTTAACAGTTACTAGCGAAGGATGGGAACATAGAGTGGCTTTGGGAAGCGTTGGATTTAGCCGAGGTGTACATTATTGGGAATTTACGATAGATAAATTTGATGCAGACACAGATCCCGCATTTGGTATAGCAAGAATTGACGTGGCCCGTGATAAAATGCTAGGTAATATATCACAATTAATACAACTGAAGAATTTACCGCTCGTCTCTCTTACCAAATCTAGATGCTCATATTTTAAAAATTGACAAGATGCGTTCTAAATTAAGTTGATTTGATTGTAGTAATTAATACTTTTGGTTTTGAAAACTTATGATATAAACTTAGAAAAGTGAATTGTTTAAACTGTTGAATCACTAGTGTGGATTTTGTATTTTTTTTATCCAACCATTTGGTCGGTTTTGATAATAAAGTACATTGATACTCAAAGATATCGAGGAAACAAAATAAATATTCTGAAACATGAGATCACACGAAATTTGAAAGAACCCCGCCCGCATTTTAAGTAGTGTTTATTTCTCACAAATTTCGTGTGATCTCGTGTCTGCCCCAACGCTCGCTCAATAGCGACCCAATGGTCAGAATGTTTCTATTGTGTCCTTCATCATTGAACGGGATTATACAATCTACTCCACCTAGATGTGCGACACAAAAACCGCACGAAAGCTTATTAACGCTAACATTTCTTTAGTGTCCCACATTTAGGTGGAGTACATTGTACAACCAACACAATTTTTACATAGTGAATTCAATCACCCAAATTTTAAAATTTATTATAAAAATTTTTAATACCATGAAAATTCTGTAGTACTATTTTTGCTGTTTCTCTAGGAAAAGATGATAAAGGCTGGGCCATGTACATTGATAGGCAAAGATCTTGGTTTCAACATGCTGGGGGTCACGAACAAAGAGTGGATGGGGGAATCTCTCCTGGAAGTACAGTTGGAGTCCTACTGGATCTTGACAGACACACCTTAGCATTTTATGTTAATGAGGAAAATCAAGGTTCAATTGCCTTCCACAATTTATATGGAGTTTTTTATCCAGCAGTAAGTTTAAATAGAGGTGTTAGTGTTAGTCTTCACACTGCGTTGGATCCTCCACTAGATGTTGAAGAAACATAAATAAATTTTTAAAAACCTTTTATATGCATTGAGTATTACATTTATTTAGTATGTTTGATTTAAAAATTAGCATTCAAAGTGTTTAAATTAACTTATTTTTTACTTTAAAACAAAAACAATAATGAATAAGTTAAAATAATAAATAATTTTGGATACTTAAGAGTATTTCCTAGACGTCTGTGAAGTTTCCATTAGAGATAATAATAGGGAAAATATCTCAAGTTCCTCCATCAGATTTTCAAATTTCTTTCTGATTTATGAGCTAAATTGTTTAGACTACAATCTAATGTATATTTACATTCTGCAATGGCTTAATTAGAGGGGTCCAAAGTTAAGGTACTTTTTGATCATTATATTTTTTTGTAAATTCTCGATTTTTTTCATACATTAGAATTTAGTTAAATTTTAAAATCTTCTATAAAGAAATTTTATAGAAATATTTTTTACACTACGGTATCTGGTGACCCCCGAAAACCACTATATTTGCCGTTTAGGAAATCACACTTAGTAGCAGTAAAAAATATTTTGGCTGTTAAAAGAATAATTTTGCAGAAAAATAAATTGGCAATACAACAAATATTTTAGCATTTAAAATTATATTATGGAAGTGAATATAAACACAATAACAGTAAAAAAGAATAATTGATCTAATACTATAATTAGATGAATTTTATAATTAAAACATGTATTTCAGTTCAGTGGTGCATTACCATATAGGCCTCAAACAAGGGAGGGGGCTCCAAATAATTTAAAAAAACTTTGTTTTCCTCAATTTTTAATAGAGTCAAACTTCGTTATAACAAGCACGGATATAACGAGTTCACAGATTAGGGTTGCCAACCGTCCTCCTTTTGGGAGGACATATCTCCTTTTGGCTATAATGTCCTCCCATCCTCCCTCTTGCTAAAATGTCCTCCTTAGGCAGAATCAAGGACAAATGTTTTTTGGGAAAACACATTCGTACATGAAATCAAAAATAAAATCTGACTTTCTTAACTTTTGTAAAACAAATTTAAGCTACTTAGAAGAAAGGGTTTTGCGTTTAACAATGAAGAATTGACTTCATGTTGTTTCAGTTCTACAATTTGAAAAAATAAATGCATTTCCTGAATTTATTCTAGTTGTGAATTGCTTAAATCTACAAGTTGAAATTGACAAATTATTGATGAATTATTACTAATTTGCAATAGTTTTCCTCAAATTGTGTTAACAGACGAATGAAATGAACAGAAAAATAGTGTACAAAAATGGAAAGTTTTATTGAGCAAAATGGAAAATAGAGAAAATACTCCTAAAATAATTTCGATTCGATAAAAAATGGTACGAATTTGTTAAAACATTGAAAAATCAATAACAATATAAATTCAAATACTTGCAAAATATATGAATAATATACAGTGCGGACATAAAGTAAATCCCCCCCTGCTAACTTTTGAACGGTTATGCTTTTGATTCTGAAAATTTGTTTACTGAGGAATCTAATTGCTAACTTTCTAATAAAGGTATTTTTGATTTTGTGGAACTTCCGGTTATACCGGAAGTGAATGGCAACTTTCTTATTTTAAATGGAACTTCCAGTATATTTTTACATCTTCGTATTCTCCATAAAAATTACATTAAATTGACCTAGCATAGTGTGGTCTACGATTAATACTTTCGGAATTACGCCCATTTGAAAATCGCATTTTTATGCAACTTCATTTACACCAGAAGTTGGACCCAAGTGCCCAAACTGCTCAGAGGAAGAAAATAAAATAATTTTCAGAACCGATCTTAGCAAATTTACAAAAATCGATTTATTTTAACTCCTAACCCCAATCAAAATAAAGAATATTTTGGCAGAACAAAGAATATTTTGCAAGTATAAAGAGTAGTTAAATTCTTTTATTGCCATAATTTTACTAGCTACAAACTTTACTGCCACTCTAGTAATATAGTTGTATTGCCCATTGCAACTGCCATTTTTTATACTGCCAATTTAAATCCATGCTATTAAAAAATTCCCTGTATTAAAAACAATCACTCTGAAAGCTAATTTTTTTATATTTGTATATAAAACATACTCTATAAAAACTATAGAAAGATTATGATTTTGTATTTTTTCTAGCAGCTAGAAAATTAAATTTATAAACTTGAACGTACTTAAAATATATTACTTTAATAAGTAATTTTGGAAAACAAAGAGTTTTTCTTTCAACTATTAGAAACTAAGTTATTTATATTGAAGACAGGCGGTGTAATTTAAGTATATAGAATTTTACAGTCTAAATAAACTTCAGCTCAAGAAACAACCCAGTTTAATTATGGAATAAAATTATATAAATAAAGTAATTCCCACTAAATTGTTTTAAGAACCAGTTTTAGATCGTAAAATTCTATACATAAATTTTATTTATTATTCTTTTAATATGTATATAATATGTGTATACTCCATATCTTGGCGTTTAAATCGTAGTACATAATATGTAGTTACATTTTTGAGAAAGTATATAAGACCTATCCAAAAATTTGAATAAGTTTTTGTTGTTTAAAATATGCCTTGAATGCTGAGATATGGCACGAATACAAAAATATTTTTGCTTTACTGTTTTACAATGCCATTGACTAATATGCGCTCAATAATATTGCACGAATTTTAAAATTTAAAATCGAATAATTTTTTGTTACATAATCCCCTTGCTCTTCAAATATTTTTTTTATTTAAAAACAGACAATAAGTTTTTTTATATAAAAATCGATTTAATTTTAAATATTTCGCCTTGTGCCATTTAAATTATTTATGTATTACACCTATATACACATTTATAAATATAAAAATTACATATCCCCTGATTCCTCAACGATGCAAGAAAGCTTGAAATTTATATTTATTCAATAATTGTTTAGATTTTATAATCTCAATGTAGTTATAAAGTGTTACTTCAAGCCCTTGTATTTCAAGACTGATGTTATATTATGATATTGCATAAGTTAACATGTTTTTATAAAAATTTCACCTTTAAAAATATTTGTACTTACAATTTCTATAATAATAAGATTATGAAACCATTAAAAGGTATTTTTAAATTAAAGTTTTCTTGAATAAAATATGTACCTATAAATGTACTAAATTGCCTTTCGTACACTTTTTTATTTGTGTAATTATTGCCACTACTTAAGAAAACCCTAAAGTTTAAAAATATTTGTTAGTATAAATGTTTTTTTAAGTTTGATTTGTACCGATGTTCTTAACTAATTATTTAAATGTTATAAACAAATATATGTCTACTATTAATACAAAATTATAATATACAAGTTGTATTTTAAAAGTTATAAAAATTACTATTATTTAAATAATTTATTAAAAATGATTTATTGTAAATAAATTCTTACGTACTTCAATTTCTTTGAAATGTATTTTTGTTTCTAGTCCTAAAAATTTGTATCGGCATGCTCAAAGTGAACGAATTTAATAAATACATTACTTACATACATATGTATCTACTCTTTATGGGACCGACTTAAAATTTGTATTTTATGTTTACCTTTAGTTTCTGTAAAGAATAATATACTTTCAAATTTCAAGATCGTTTCATTTACCTTTTCTAATTTTTTCCTCTATTAGGAAACCCTGTATCTGTATATCCAAATGTACAACTAATGTTTTTTTTTAAATACCAACAATTTTTAGAATTTTAAATGTTAAACCGTGATTTTTAAAAAATTTGAGGATTTGGAAAATAAATAATTTTTTATTTATTGCAAATTGCAAAAGAAAATAATAACAAAGAGCTACAGGAACCTTATTTTCAAAAAATGCACCTCTAACAGTTATAAGCCTAATGAATAAAAAAATATTGCAGTCAAAGTTTTGTAAATATTTGTTAATGAAATTCGTATACAAGAATTTTAAGCTTTTGAAAATTGTGTTGAATTGTAGAAGAACTTATTTACTTACTCTTTAGATGTATATATTATAGGTCGAATTTTGCGACACCCTGTATACAAGGAAAAAAGTGGGTTTCCTCGCTTTTTTCCAGCAACATTTTTTAGATAATAAAAATGTCGTTCTAAATTAAAAATTTCCTATGAACTAATTTTTTTTAACTCTTTTAAAAGTTAAACCATCATTAAAATTGCAAAATATTTGTGATTTTTGTAGAACCTGTATAATTTTCTTTTTTGTGTATTTTTAAGGCGATATTATTTTAAATTTACAACATTTATTAACACCTGAAAATATATACAGGGTATTTCATTGAAAACATCAAATGTCGATTATTTGATAAAAATACATTTTCAAAAAAAAATAACCGAAGACGTCGATTTTTGTTTTGAGGGGGGCGCACTATAAGACCGATTTAAGCACTCTCACGTCGCTCCCTTAAGGTGATAGGGAGTCAAATGTTGAAAAAACAACGTACTTATCTTTTATGAATTTTTTAAAGTGTTTCGAATTGAAAAGTCAAAAAAATAAAGAAATACCAAACTAAAGCAGGAATTTTACATTCATTTGCAATTTTTGTTATTTATGTATCTACAACTATATTTGTGTAATTTTGCAGGAAAAATTTCTATATTTATATTTTTATTTTTGCAAAATTACGCTTATATAAATCTAGATACATGAAAAACAAAAATTGTATATAAAAATACAAGTCTTACGTAAGTTCGGTATTTAAATATTTTTTTAATTTCCAATTCGAAACACTTTAAAAAAATTCGGGAAATATAAAAACATTGGTTTTTCAATAAATGACTCCCTATCACCTTAAGCAAGGGACGTTAACCACCAAATTTCTTAAAGGGCAAGAGGGGTTGAGTAATATAGAAGGTGGTGATTATTTCGATGCTCACCATTGGTATCTTTTAAAGTGGAGGAGATACGAGGTTGGTTAAATAAGTGAATAGTTGCTCATTTTTATGGCCATTAAAAATCTGAAAGAAAATTTAGGATATTTAAACTCGTTGTAAAGTTATGGCCAAAAAAACAAAAAAAAATATTTTGGAAAATAATAATTTATTTTTGCCAAACCATTACTGCTACCTCAATGAAATTTGGTACCTTTAAATTGTTGACTATTCTGAGTTAAATGACGTCAAAAAATAATTTTTTGGCCTCCTAGATTCGAAGCCGCAATATTCAACTTTTTTATTTCTTATGGCCGTCATGTTGGATTTTTACATCATCAGATAATAAATAATAATAAATTTTCAGATTGCTAATTAACTTTAATATTTTCCTTTAGAAAATGTGTTAAACTTAAGAATTTGGATAAAAAACAAATGAAAGCAATGCTTTTATAGACAGTTTCCATGGTTACCATAAAAAAATATCTCCTCAAAATTGATCTAGTAATAAAGAAAATAATAATAAAATAAACAAATGACCTGCAATAAGAGCATTTTATGTAAATTGCAGGTGTCTTTATAATATTAAACAAAAATGATTAAAGTGTTTGCTTTTTTATTATTAGAATTTTGATCAAAGTTAAAGTTTCATTTGAGGCGATATTTTTATGGAAACCATGGAAACTGTCCATAAAACATTGATTTCATTTGTTTTTTATACAAATTTCCTTTAACACATTTTCTAAGGGAATACATTAATGTTAATTAGCAATCTGGAAAACAATTTAAAGGTACCAAATTTCATTGATGTAGCAGTAATAGTTTGGAAAATATAAATTATTTTCTAAAATCACATTTTTTAGATTTTTGGCCATAATTTTGCAATGACTTTAAATATCTTAAATTTTCTTCCAGGTTTTTAATGATCAACTTTGCGCAACTTTTCTTTAATTTAATCCGACCTCGTATCTCTTCCACTTTAAAAGATACCAATGGTGAGCATCGAAATAACATTTGAAAGCTGCTTTTATAATTGGAATTCAACGGTATAAATTAAATTAAAATTGATCGATAAGTTTTAAAGAAAAAAATAAAAACTCATAGCAATAAATAAATTTAAAAAATGTAAAATTAACCCTTGCCGCTAAAAAATATTTTTCTAATTAGCAAATTATTAAATACTGAACAAAAAATTGAAGGAAGATGTCCAATTTCGTTTTCATGAACAATTTAATTTAATCTCAAAATGGCAAAATTAAATAAATTTCTTTATGAAAATGTATTTCAGCTTGGAAAATTCTGGAAAACATTTCGAACATTTACTTTATTGTTTTTATTTAAAAATAAAATTATTTTATAATCGAAATTTATTACTGACTATAGATTTTATAAAATACGAAATTTAGCAAATGTTTAAATTTTCACAAAACTTTTCCTAAATTTTCCACTCTGGAGCCAACGAGCAGACCTTATTCTAACATGCAGCTGTGAACACAAAGTAAGTATGTAGTGGGAGTTTGAAACTGTACAGTGGGAATCATAAAATTATGCAGTTAATCAGCAAAAAAAAAACATAGAGAATCAAAAATCGAAGGCAGAAAACCTAAGAAACCTAAAGGTCTGCCAACGAGGGGCGCATGCCAATTTTTTTATGGGGGTTTTATGACAAACTTTAATTCTTTTCATTAGCATGCAGTATGAAAACGAGGAAAATCATATTTTTTTTATTACAAGAGATCACATGACCGTTTGAGCAGTTTGGGACCGTGCGAATCGCATGCCTACAATGTTTAAGACTTAAATTTATCTTAACTACAGTGAATTCAAATAAGATTGAAACCACTGACATTGCAAGGTAGGAAACGAAAGTTTCCAACAGTTGGCTACACTGAAATGAACGCCTTCTGTTCCGGTGAAGAAACCAACGCGAATGTTTTAACTGCACTATTTTTAGTTAAAAAAACTGTTTTTTTTTTATAAAATTTGCAACACACTGAGAAATTACTTGAAAAATACCCGAAGAAAAACTGCTGAGAGACGCTTTGGTTAAAGTGACAGATCAGATTTAAATTTGAATGAAAATTAATAGGTACACCAACTTAGTAAGTCTAAAATCACTACAGTGTATGTTTGGTTGCATAGTTGCGGTTTCAGTCTTTTTTGAATTCACTGTATATCTATTGCTAAAAGGGCAAGCAATATTAAAACAGGGAAAAACACAAATTTTTGTGAAAATGGAAATTCAATTCTCCATATGATTGAAAAGCGCGCAGGGGTTTAGTACCCACTTTTCTTTTTGTTATTATAGGCCAAATATTCTCTCCTCCAAAAGGCATGCTGAGACCAAAAACTGTCACGAGCTCCCGGTCTAAAATTCATTCTTTTATATTTTTCGCTCATATACAGAGTGTCCCATTTGACTGTATGGGGTATCTTTATTATTGGAGATAGAAAGTCTGTTAAATGGACAAAGTAGTAGAATATTAATAATTCATTTACAAAATATTTGAATATGGCATCGTTCCAACGCTATCTTGAAAAAACAAGAAAATGCGATTTTCAAAATATGGCTATAACTTCTTTATTTTCGGTGGTACCAAAAAAGTTTTTTGACATTATACAGCCACTTTTTTGTGCCTAATGCAGTAAGATGACCGAAAATGAACCAAACTTATTTTTTCTTATGGTGGCCATATTGGATTTACATATTCCGAATTAGTGCAGTTTTCTGAGTAATTTGGTCTGTTTATCCCACAAAGACAAAAATATATTATAAATGAAAGACAAAAATATCAACATTTTAGTTATATTTATTTAAAGCAAGTCCTCTAAACTAAACCCTAAAAGTGGTTAAAAAAGTTCATACAAAAAAAAAATGTAAAAAATCAAAAAATTCAGTTTGTTTTAATAAAGAATTGCATCAAAATTGACATTTTTTCTTATTTGAAAAAACTCCAGTACCAAATTCTCTAAGGAAAAAAAATTAAAAATGGTAAGTATAAAAATTTTCTATTTACTACAAATAAAAATTTACTGAATAAATTAATTTCGTGAACAGTGTTACAGCCAACTTAAAATTTGAAGTGTTTTAAATATAATACATATTTTTTAATATCACAAATAAATAAAACTATAAAGTAGCAGGTAATTCATTTCTTATTCGAGCGATTTTAAGTGGTAAAAGTGAAACCATTTCTCGAGCAACAGCCATTTCAGCCTGAATTAAAGTTTCAGCATTTTCATTTTTTTTACAGTAATCGACAAGAAATTGATAAGTACTAAAGCTTTTTTCTGTATTTTTTAGCAAAACGCTTTTATCTAAAGAAATATACCTAGTCTGTAAAGCTGCAATATTAAAGTAAGTTTGTAAGAATGCCTTTTCAAATTCTTCTGGTATTTTAGAAGGCATTTCTCCTTTGGGGTTTTTAAAACTATCTACAAAGGATGTAAAGTGTTTTATACTTTTTTCTACTAAAGTGTTGATTTTATTGAGAGAATGTGGATTGGGTCTTGCATCTGTTTCTTTTAATTTATCAAGTTTAATATCCAGGATATTGGAATAAAACATTCCTAATCGAAACCATAAATGCTGGCAATATTGCAAATAGTAAGTGGGATTAACTTGCTTAAGAACGTTTTCCAAAATATCAATTGCTCGCTTTAATAGTTTAGCCTGAGTGTCTGCATCTTCTTCAAAAAACACTAGTAGGTCGTATAATTTACTATGATCCTGTGCAATTTCAATATAATCTGAAGCTAATGTTTCTAACATGTAATACTCCTGTGCTTTATTAAACCAATTCTGTGCATTTAAAAAAACTTCACGTGCATCCTCCATGGTTAAAATAAACTTATCTGTAATTTGATTTTCCTGTATCTCCAAATTTAATGTTGGAAAATGAAGTCCTTTCAAATCTTCCTTTTCAATTGAAGTATCATCGAATGATAGTTCGCTAAGGTCAGTACAAACACTCTCAATAATATCAATATCTTTAGAATTCATTAAGCGGTCTCGAGAATTGGAAAGTAATAATATCCCATATTTACCCCAACATCGTGCAACATCCGCAGATCGATGTTTAAAGGTTTCTACTTTAGCATCATACTCTTCATTATGTTCAGTTATATCATCAAGAATAGCCTTGTATTGGTCAAGCATGTACAAACTAGCGGCAAGATGATGACGAGCTTGTTTAAAACCATTTTTTTCCATTAAAAACTGAGATAAAGTGGCAGTATTTAAAGCCCAATCAATATGATCATAATCTTTACTCTCTAATTGTCTTTGCAGTGTTTTATGGCAAAATATTGAACTCTTTAATGGATTTGAAGGAGCATACACTTGTGCTAAATAATATAAGGTCAAAGTGTATGTTTTTTCAAACTTCTTTAGAGCTTCTTCCTCATTTAAATCATAATTAACAAAAAATAAATCATTAAAATCTACAGGTATTATATTATTTTCTTTAATTTTCTTGTAAAAAGCATTAGCTTGTTCTAAGAATTCCTGTCCTTTTTCGGGATCTCTGAGAGCCCACAACATTCCCAGCTGATTATATAAATTTAAAGTTACCGAAGCTACTTCCTTTATTTCGAAAAAATCTTTAATGATATCCAAGCAGTCATTTAAATGTTTTTCACCTATTGATAATTCTTCAGTATCAACAGCAATAATACCAAGTTGTAATTGAACTGCGCCATGCATTCCTTAAAAAGATTTTAGTATTAATTACGGTATTATTAAAGAGTGAATGTACGTACCAACCAGCTTATTGTAATCATACCCACTGTTTTCTGAATATTTGGATTTTAAATTTTCAAGCAGACCATTCATTGAAATTAATTGTTGTCTAGCTGCATATTTAGAAAAGTATGGGGTTGTTTCAGGATCAAACTTTGAATCTTCCTCAATCAATTTTTTTACTTTTTCAAACTTTTCTTGCAAATCTACTAAATTTTCTTTGATTATCATTGTAAATTTTGAGTTACCAAATTAAACATAAATCAGTAAATTAGGATCAAGTGAGCGATCAATTGTCAGCGAATGATGCAGAATGATGTTAATCAGCTGTATCGACCTCGGGAATGCTCGGGAACCAACGTCTGTTGTGAATTTATCTGCCGAAAGTACTTCGGTTATTTCCGAGGAAAAACGATGAAAGCGCAACGGTGCCATCAAAAATTCAAAAAAACGAGGTACAACATGCGTCAAGACAAAAGGGGACGAAATCTGCTCTAATACTAATTTATTTATTTATTTCATATTCAAAAGGACTAAATCTTGTCTCCTACAAAATGTTCAAATTTTCCTAAAACACTTTAGTTCATATTTGTGCATCAGTACAGTACCTCTTGGTCTCCAGCTCCAAAAAATTTAATTGACACGTTTGCGAGAACCCTAAAATAAGTCAATAAAAGAAATTCATTCTTTAGACAAATTTACAAACACTAACGAGGTTCAAAAAGTAACAAATACTTTGAAATTAAAGTGAAATTGTCATTCTTGAGAACTGTAAATATGTAAATAAAATACTAAACAATAACACACAAACTAATATAATACTTAAATACAATGCTGATAGCTGATATTCACAATTACAATACAAGAAACTCGAATAAAATTCACCTTCATAATATTAACAGTAATTACGGCAAAAGAAATTTCAAGAAATAAATTTTGAATTCTTTTGTGCAGTTTATAATAACAATTTCTAGTCTACAGTTCTGTGATTGTTCTAGGTCTTAAAGCCCCTTATTGTATGTGATTTATATAAGAAACCTTTGTATTATCCAATACTGTGATTGTGCTAGGTCTTAACCCAGTAAACCAAAAGAGGTATTATATATGTAAAATATATATAACATGTAAGAAAACTTATGTAAAATCTAGAGAGAAATTAGGGATAAATCATGTAAGGATGTCAGCCATATTTGGGGATAGGTTATTATGTGTAAATTATGTAAATTTTTATATACAAAATATATATCAGATATAAGTAAATAAAAACAAAAAATATCATTTTTTTGCTTGGACGTTACAATGTAGTAATTAGCAGCAACCAGGCCATTTCTAGTAAGTAATCACAAGTATAATAAATTAATATTATCTTAACTTAGACCATGTTAAACTTAAAGTGGGATTTGCGGGATTCGAACCCACGCCGTTGCAGTCGCAAATTGTCGAATCAAGCCACCTAACCGTTGGACCATCGAGGCTTCATGAAATGAATGCACAAAAACATTGTTTTAAAGCAATTTCACATTAAATAAATATTATATTTGTTTTAATACAAATAAAAAAAAATTAAAAATAAATTAGTGAAGTTAAAAGAAGTTCAATTATATATAAAAATTAAGTAGTTAAAATTATTTTTAACAAAATAAATAAATTATAAATTATAACTCAACTTTTTTCTAATAATGTCGGTGTTGAATGTTGGATTTCTTTGGTAAGCGCAATTTTGCAGAAAAAATTAAGAAAAAATTCTAAACTTTAAAAATATTCAAAATAAAGACATTAAATATAAAAATTAAGTAGTTAAAATTATTTATAACAAAATAAATAAATTCTAACCCAACTTCCATACATTTTTCTAATAAGTTATTTTATTTTATATTTTATGTATGAATTATTTGCATAAAGAATATAAGTAAATAATTTATGTAGGTATATTTTGAATTAAATGTCTAATGTAAATAACACAGGCGATATTTTACATTAATAATAAATAATTATTTATATATAAAATATACAGTATACGAACTTATGAATTGTATATGTAAATAATTCTATATAAATAACACATTATAAATTTTACTTATTACTTACATAGAGAAAATAATATAATATTATATATGTAAAATATACATATATTTTACGTTAAATTAGCTACATAGGAGAATTTACCAGCTATCTATGTGTATTTTATATATAAGTTACAAATTGGTTTACTGGGTAATATCAAAACTATAGAACTATCGCTGATCGCTGACTAGAAACAACGCTATTTTTCCGCTTAGTATTATTTGGACAATTTCAGGGAAATCCTTGAAATTAACCATTGCTGACAAAGGCGAAAAACCGAACAGGTCAGGCAAATTTAATTTCTGCATCGACAAAATGCAAGTTAAAATTTAAATTGGACACTTCAAATTGCACCAGTGCATGCCAGTGCAAGTAATCCGAAAACGCTATAAGTATACGCTCAGCGCAAGGGTTCAGCGAATCGCTTACTCTCAACACTTGTAAAGTGACACTCCGGAACTTTTGGGAGACCCTGTATAACTACATTTTTATGTATGGCAACATCGCGCCACCGATCGGCTTTTCTCGGGAACGTTGGGGCAATTTTTGGCAGCATCTTCACACCGATGTTAAAAACAGAGTTCTATGGTTGCAACTTATTTGTTTTTGAGTATTTTTTGGATTTTGAAATAGTACAGAAATCCATTATTGTCTTCTACTGAAGAAGAGACCAATTTTCTTCAGCTTAAAATAAATTTTCTTATCATCTTAAATAGTTGTGGTCTTGTTCCAAGTTAAAGTTTTCACAATGTAACCTCAAATTATTCTCAGTAAGTTATTAAAATCAAATTAATTAATTAAATGTTTATTATTATAATTTGGTTTGTAAAGCTAATTAGTTAATATATTAACTACACATAATGACTCCTTGATTGGTATTTGTTTATCCACAAATTTACGTTTAAGTACTGTTAAGGGGACCCCAGTGGTCGCAGAGCAGTTACATTCAAGGTCTTGTAATTTCCGAGATTTCTGTAAGCTGAGGGTACTGTATTTGAAAAATAAAATAATATCTTCATGACACTTGTGAAGTTATGAAGTTTAATCAAGAAAATTGTGCTGCCAAAATATACAGTATTGGAAAAAAGTAGAGCAACATTTCCTTTTTTCTAATAGCGTTTTCAGGTTAACTGCACTCAGTGCGCACTTGCACTGCCCCAGTTTATCATCCAGGGCATCTCTAGTGCAACTCCACCAAACCAGTGCACGTTATAAGCCGAACACATTTTTGTGAACCATTTATAATAACTTTACAAGTCACTAAAGTCTCTAAAAAGAGTATTCACGAATATGGCAGGCCCAAGGAATATTACTCATCAAACTCAAGAACTATATATCTATGAAACTTTTAATTTTTAGGACTTTTTAAAATTTTCTCAGCATAAATGAAATTTCATAGTCATCCGAACAAGAGATGATAAAAAACTTGGGAGTATTTCCATTTTTGTAATATTTTTTAATTTTTTAGCTTTCTTATTTTTGTTATTATCTTCGAATAAGTCCGCCATATTTGCACTGAAACCAGCACAAGCTCTTGGAGCTGGTGCCAGAAAAGCTCCACTCAGTGCATTCCTAGTGCACAGTTCGCTTTAAGTCGAACACTCTGCACTGAGAAAATGCGAGCTGAAACTATAAGCCGAACACCCAAAACACACGCAGTGCAGGCCAGTGCAAGTAAGCCAAAAACGCTATAAAACACTCGGTATTAAGTATCGAATTTATAAAGTTTCTTTTAAAATAAATTTCTTTGAAAATTTAAGTATTTCCAAAGAATTTTTATCATTCTCGCTTTATTGTTGGAAAAAAGTAGAGAAACATGTGCAACATTTTATTATAATACACAAAATAATGAAAAATTTTATTTCACATTTTACTCAAATACCTAGTTTATGCTTATCCATCATGTGAGGAATAAAAATTTCAAAAAAAAATTAAAAATTTGATAATTAGTGATTTTAATAAAAGAGTGTCACAAGCTGATATTTCTAGAAAGTATTCGCTGCATAGATGCATTATATCCAGAATTATAAAAAGGTATAATGAAAGTGGTACAATAGATTTCAAAAAAAGTCTGGACGACCACGAAAAACAACATTACGTGAAGATAGAGCGCTTATAAATATTTCAAAACAAAACCCATTTTTATCTTCAAACCAAATTAAGGCCCAATTTGATAACAATCAGTTTTCAAATATTACATCACGCACTGTCAGAAATAGACTAACAATCTTATAGCTAGAAGACCAGCAAAGAAACCTCTACTTTCAAAGAAAAACAGACGTGCCCGAATTAAATTTGCTCCAGACCACATTAATTGGACTTTGGAAGATTGGAATAGGGTAATATTCGGTGAAGAATCAAAGTTTAACTTGATAAGTAGTTATGCAATGCATTATGTGAGACGTCCTGAGGGCAAAATATATGTTCGACATACAGTATAACATGGTGGTGGATCTGTAATGGTTTGGGGGTGCTTCTCTGGATTCGGAATGGGCCCCATTCATCGTATAATGGATTGTTTTGTGTATCAAAATATTTTAGAGAACGTTATGGTCCCTTAAGCTGATAGCACTCTCCCATTACATCACTTCTTTCAGCATCAAAGTTTGTAAAACAATGGTTTGCGAAAAAAAAAATTGATTTATTGAAATGGCCATCACAATCTCCGGATTTAAATCCAATTGAAAACTTTTGGAGTATTTTGGATAACAAAATTCGCTATAAACTTACAAAAATTTGGACAAACTCTTTTCAGCACTTCAAAATGCTTGGGATAAAGTAGATCCAATTTTAATTAATAATCTTTTAAAATCAATGCCCAGAAGATGTGTTGATATACTTAAGAACAACGGGTAATGAACAAAATACTAGTTTACACTTTAATTTTTGTATTTTTATATGAATAAATAATAAGTTTCTAATTGTTGCTCTACTTTTTTCCAGCCTTATTACTAAATTATTTTGCTAAACCTGCAATTTTTATTTAATAAAAAAATTATGAAATAATGTGGATTTAAAGCATTGTTATTTTGAAATATTAAAGTTATTTATTACAGAATATTATAACCTATATATTGAAAAAATGTAAATGTTGCTCTACTTTTTTCCAATACTGTAGATGAACAAGAAGTACTTGGTTGTGCAATACTCATGAAGCATTAGAGCCCTTACATACATATAGAATACTGTATCTCACATACACCAAAAACCAAATATTCGTACATTTATGTAGAGTGCTTACACACTCAAAACTGTATTTTAAATTTTAATATTCACATTAAGTTTTCACCCTTCACCCGGTATAGGCATGTAAAGCTTTTCCATACGGAAATTTAAATTTCAAAAGATTTTTTATTGAAATGGTTTTAATTATTTGAAAAAGTTCAATAATTTAGTATAGCTCTTAAGAAGTGATTAATGAAGATTAAATTAACACACCACCTTTCAGTAATCTTAATAGCTAATGAAATCTTTATTAAGATTAGTCTGAGACGACTTAGTTAATATTACAAGAATGATAAATATCATTAACACTAGTAGATATGAAAATATCAAGACAAAATAAACTGGCTATTGATTAGATAATATTTATTTATTACCTTTAATAAAATATCCAGGATGATAACATTACATGAATATTACAACTGTTTAATCAGTAATTTCTACATTCCAAATGGTACATGAAACAAGGTAATAATTATTTTCTCTTTGATATGTACCAAAGAGGAATAAAAATAAGCAGGTGTCCTTGCAGATAAATTTACCTAAAGAAAATTGTAATATACATCATTTTATAACTTTATTCATATATTTATTTTGTTTAATTTTAGGTAAACATAAGCAGATTCCCGGATAAGCCAGATTAAAAGTGTGCATAAGGACTTTTGACTTACGATCAGGTAATAAATAAATAATTGTTAAGATTAAGAGATGAAATTATTTCATTAGTATTTAGCAAAAACATCCAATGTATTTGTTATGTCCTGTGCGCTAAATAGCAACAAAATCCATTTATTTTTAGATTTTTCATAAATATTGGTACTTATACAGCTTGTTTGATGTTTGATTGGACGATGGATGGGATATGTTACGCACAAAAGTGTGCGCTTTAAGTAGTTCCATCCAATCGTCTCATAAAATTTAAAAGATCCTGTGTAGAAATTAATTTTTTTTGAAAGAAAGATGTCCATATGATAGATTTTTGCAATATTTAACAGCAATCTGGGGATATCCTGTTAAATATTTTGCTAAAGAAAGCTGTACAATTTTGCTGAGTAACTCTTAATTTGTTTTATTTTTGATGACACTTACTGCTTAGCAACTCATAGTAACTAGAAGTAAAATTGACATATGTTTTAACATTTAATGAATTTCCACAAGTACATATTATATTAAAAGAGTGAAAATAAGAGCATTTTTCTTAAATACTATTACTACAGTAATATTCTAAATGGGCAGTACGTCCTAACGAAACATCATTTAAATCACCTCTAATTTTAGATTAGTGATATGAAAAGACGAAGAGTGAATTCAAAAGTAGCACTTTTTGATGCTAATAAATTTAATGTATTTTATAGGATGGCATCCCAATATTGTAACTTATGTCAAGTTGTTATATCGGATCAGGAGGATCATAATTTTGGAAAAATTCACCAGATTGCCTTGCATAAAAGTTACATGGCATTTCTTAAAGAGAAATGTGGTGTCTTTATTACAGGTATGGCCTAAGATATTATTTTAATACTCACTAAATTTTAAATTAAAAATTGACTTTTGATAATGTTTAGCCGAGATAAATAAATCTATGCATTTTAGCCAGCAAACAACTACTTTTAAATAATTTAAATGCATAAAATAAATGAGTCTGTAAACCATTTTTTTTTAATTTTATATAAAAGAGTACCTTTTAACTTGAATTTTGCAATTTGAATTTTTGGTCTAGCACTTAAAATGGCTTCGCAATTAATTAACAAAGTTTATGAAATCGCGCGGCGCTACATTTTTTCCTTGCGAGCTGAGTGACATCATTATTTCCTAGTCGCCTCGCGCGGGTTTTACGGTCGACAAAAGTGCTAAAACTGTGCGGCTTCGATTAGAAGATCGGCAAGTGAAAAAAAAACGAGCGCTTTTTTGATATCTTAATTTTTTCTGTACTTTTGGCGCCCTCGAATTTGTAGTTTGAAATTAGTGCTTTTTCGACGCCGACTTTGAAAATTCGTAACTTATGATCCCGACCGTGTATAATATTCCAATGTTTTTTATTTCCCTTCTTTCTTTATTTTTTATGCGAGAAAAAATCAGCACGATTATATTTTACCCCTGGACTTGAAAAAAAAATCCCAAGTGAAATGTTAATAAAATAGCTCAAACGCGCGCTTTGGTCAGCCCCCTCTGCAGCCGCCAACTTTTAAAATTTTCTCAATTTTACATCAGATTATCAAAGAACAACAATATTTGTGGTGTAATGAGCATAGTGCATTTTTAAATTTTGCGCGTTTAAAAAGTTATGGCGTAAAAATGTTGAATTTAGGGGTCGGCTGCTCCCGTCGGCCTATTTTTGAACGGATTTTCATTTTTAAAAATTCTGATAAATCTACTCTTGGTATTAAAACTGCCCACGCATAGGGTTTTTAAAATTTTGAAAAAACAACGAAATCTTAAATTTTTTAAGATCGCATTTAAAAAAGTTGCATTTTTATTCGAGTTTCGGTTTAATCAGTCCCTCAAATTTTATTCTACCCTAACGCAATGTACATTTTCTGAAAGCTTTCATGGTCCACTTTACGACAAAAAAAGAATCACTTCGTTATCGAGTTATGGCCGAAAATGTAGCAAAAATATGCAAAATTTTTCACTTTTCACAAAATAATTAATATCTTCTAATCTAGTAGAACCGCCGGGACGAGTAATAGCTTAAAATTCGCACCGTTACCTCCCCCACCAAATTCCCTGAAAATTTTAATTTTCGGTTTAAAATTACGTCGTCCAGGCCCGTATTTGTACCAAAACTTTGCCAATTTTTTCCAAAAAAACTGTTTAACCGATTTTAACCAAATATTTTTTAAAACGCGTCTATCCATGGTGTTTACCTTTGGTAAAAATTTGAAATCGCTAACTTTTATAGTTTTCGAGAAAAACAATAAAAATCGATTTCCATGAAAAATTTTAAGCCTTAAAAATATCTCAAAAAATATTTTTTCGAATCTTTTCAAAATCGACCCCGCAAATGAAAGATAATAGAAAATAGATGAAATGTAGGGGGTCACTTGCCCTCCCCTCACCCCCCCCCCCCTTTGACAATACACCGGTGTATTGTTAGAAAGCCATATTTTACATAAAAATTCATATCTTTTGAATAAAAAGTCGTAAGGCCTAAGGGCCGAAAGTGCACTCGCTTTGTTTTTTAAATTAATTGTATTCAAAAATAAGACGATGTCAGTATCATTTATTTGATTATACATCTTTAAACTATTAACTTGAATACATATACCATGGATGATTATATTATCACAATTCTCCAAGCTAGTCAAGCAAAGAAAATCCATACATACAAAAATAATTCTAAAGGTAATTTTTTAAACAATGATTTTTTACAAACATCTATTTCTCTTAAAACCTTTTTTAATTTGAATTATAATTATAAAGATATTTTCTTGAATTTTAACCTTTTTACATTCAACAAGAATATTTTTCATAACAGAATCAAAAATTGCACTGATATAAGTTTTACCAAATCAGAAATTGATTTACTTTCATCAGGTCTAAAATTTGCACCAAATTTATTTTTAAAACAAAACGTTTTAAAATCGTTTATAGTTGATACTGCTTTTATTTTAGATAATTCAAATCTTTTTGAATGTGATCATGTTATTTCTAACATATCTTTTGAGATTAATCATAATATAAATACAAAAAAGTCTAATAAGAGTGAGAAGAAAAAAGAGCTAATGGATGATATTACTTCAATTAAATTTAAAATAAATTCGAATAATATAATTTTAATAAATGCAGATAAGGGAAACTGTCTAGTAATTATGAAAAGAAATATTTATTTAAAAAAAGTTAACGATTTTCTATATTCAAATAATTTTTCTATAATTAAAAAATCAGTTGTTAATAATTTTAATATTAACCTTAACCTTAAAAAGTTATTAAATAAATATTTAAACTTGGATTTATATAAAATATACGAAGTCCAATCAATGAATCCAATTATACCAAGATTTTATGGACTTCCAAAAATACACAAAGGAGATAATTTTCCAATTATGCCAGTAGTTTCATTTATAAATTCCCATTGTTATAAACTAGCCATATTTATTGACAAATATTTAAAAAATAATATTCATTTTAATTTCAAATATTCAATTGAAAGCAATTTTGAATTAATTAGCAAACTTCGAGAAATTAAAATTGATCACTCAAAATATAAATTAATTTCATTTGATGTAACAAATTTATTTACATCCATTCCAATACTTAATTGTATTAACATTTTAACGGATTATTTAAATAATTCCAATTTAAGTGATAATGTTTTTGAAGCGCTAATTAAATTAACTTCAATTTGTCTTCAACAAAATTTCTTTAATTTTAATAACAAAATTTATAGACAAAATGATGGGTTAGCAATGGGTAATTCATTATCTCCTTTAATGGCTAATATTTTTATGAATGATTTAGAAAGTAAACTATTTCTAAACACATATTTTAAGGAACAATGTTTTTTCTGGATTAGATATGTTGACGATTGTTTATGCATTATTAAAAAAGAATCGAATTTAGATTTATTAATTAATATTCTCAACTCTTTACATCCATCAATTAGTTTTACTTATGAACTTGAAGTAAATAATAGTATTCCATTTTTGGATATTTTAATAAGTAGGTCATTGGATAATATTTTCAATTTTGATATTTACAGAAAACCTACTAATAGAGATCATTGCATTGATTTTCATTCCAATCATCCAATGATTCATAAATTAGCTTTTTTCAATTCCTTTGTCATATAAAAATTTTCAAAAAGAAATAGAAAATATTTTATATATAGCTTTTAAAAACCATTTTTCAAAATCTATTATTTTTAATCATTTCATTAAAATTCGGAACAACTGTTTACATAAATTTCTTAATAATGGATTATTTTCACATAAGGAAGATAAAATTTATTTTTCGATTCCTTTTATTCCAAATCTTTCGTACAAAATTAAAAACATTTTAGAACATGCAAACAATAATTTTATAATAACCTTTAAAAAACAAATAAATCTTCAATCAATTTTCGTAAAAACTAAAGATACTATAGATATATTAAATAGAAGTGGTGTATACAAACTTGTTTGCGATTGCGGAAAGGAATATTGTGGACAAACTGGACGTCAAATAGCAACAAGAATTAAAGAACACCTTAATAGTATACGTTTGGAAAAAACGGATTCAAATTTTGCCATTCACATTAATAATAACAATCACACATTTGATAATAAAAATTTTTGTAAAGTTTTACATTTATATGACAAAGGAAAGAAACTAAATTTGGCTGAAAACTTTGAAATTTGTCTTTCATTAAAGAAAGGAGTAAGTGTTAATGATATTATTAATTTCAAATGTAACAACTTTTTCAAAAGGATAAATTTTTAGCGAACATTTATACTCTATTTTTTATTTTATACTTTATTAACTTTTTATAAATTTTATTATCCATTGTTTTCAAAACAAAATTTGTTTTATAAATATTTTTTACCTGTATGCACCAGTCATTTAATTTTTCAAAATGATGTTAGAAGGTATTTTTATTTGTATATTTTTTATTGTTAATTTTTTTAAATGTTTTATATTATTATAGCCTGAAGATGGCCTAAGGGCCGAAAGTGCACTCGCTTTGTTTTTTAAATTAATTGTATTCAAAAATAAGACGACGTCAGTATCATTTATTTGATTATACATCTTTAAACTAATAAATAATTCTCTTACTTTAATTAATAACTAATAGTAATATTTTATCAGAGTATTAAAAGATAATAACTATAAAAACGTCTACAATCAACTGCTTTATACGCGTGTACGGAACGGACAGCGTTCGGAAGAAATGACGTCAGAATACATCGGTTGTTGCAACGCGTAGTTGAAGCGGAGGGGCTAATTTTCTTAAAATTCAAACGCTTATATTTACGTTAATATTTGCCGTATCGAATTGAAACAAAAAACAACTTATTTATAATTATGATTTCTAAAATATAAGATATAAAAGTATCAATTATTTTTTTCGTTTTTCTTCCTCATTTTAAGTTATGTAATTTATTCGGTCGTTTTTGAGAAATTAATTTATATAATTTTATTTTTTCAAAATAGCATGATACTGGGGCCATCCCCTATTTAGATAGAGGGTTTTTTTCTGATTACAGTGATACCCAACTTGTATACTCCATTCAGTTTCAAGATAGAGTGACTGACAACAAAGTTTCACATGGAGAAAGGACATTGATTGGTCGTTATATTTTTTAGAAGCGTATTCATTTTGGACCGTGATTGTCAGTTTGACTGAATATTAAAATCCATAACAGGAGAAATATTAATTGTTTCATTTTTTAAAAATGTAGAGTACCAATACCGACAATG
The DNA here is from genome assembly GCA_963971135.1 of Stenus bimaculatus. Classification (NCBI taxonomy): domain Eukaryota; kingdom Metazoa; phylum Arthropoda; class Insecta; order Coleoptera; family Staphylinidae; genus Stenus; species Stenus bimaculatus. The sequence goes on along the minus strand of OZ020180.1, from coordinate 61,840,162 downwards.
AAATTGAAAATTTAGCTTTTAGCCCTCCTCAGAAAAGACTTAAAAGAAATCATCTCAGTGTTGGCGCCTATGGAGGGGAATAACACTTGGTATATTTTTTTTTATAGCTAAGGGCGCGTTCCACTAAAGACTCGCAATGCCCACGACGACCGCAAAGTCGTTCTACATAATACCCTTGATTTTTTCTTTCGTGCATCGATGGCGACCGCAAGAAGCTCACAACGACCGTATTTATTCGTGGGTTTCTGTGGTTGTTTGTTGAATGGTGACGTTTTGAGCTAGTGGAACGGGTAAATTTTGCGGTCGTGGTCGTGGGCTTTAGTGTTCATTAGTGGAACGCGGCCTAAATATGGTCCTGTAGAAGGTGACGTTGACATAAATTTATTGTCAGTCACTCTTATCTTGAAACTGAATGGAGTATAGGTATAAACCTTGAGAGGATAGTCGGGATATTCGGTTGGGATTTGTGTTTTTATTCATAAGACTTTTTCTTCCAAAGATTTTTTAAAATTTCTTTTTGGTGTACAATGTAAAACCTTCTGGCTATAATTTTTTGCAACTTTTGTCTTTGTGAAGTAAAAATTGCTCGTATTTTAATGTTTTCTTTAAAAACGAAGCCCAGAAAAACTACAAATTATTTTTGATATTTTCAAAGTTTATTTAAAAAAGGATAAGGTAAGGCATGTTTTGTATTAAAGTCTCTTATGTTACTCGTGCCGTGCACCGATATAAAAACTAAACACCCATGTTAAATAAATAATAACAACGATATACACATTTTTTCATGATAATTGTAAACTATTGTATATATTATATATACTATATATGTTTTTGGGTTTTTTCTTTACTGCGATTAAATTGTGCTACTTTTACGCAAAAACGTTTCGTACCGCGCTAATAACTAATTAAAGAAATTTTTGTTTGTCATGTTTATGGTACCAATCGATTCATATTTTATACCTCAACAATAAGTTAAACCATACATCGTGCTTTAATTAGTTATTGTGAAGTACGAGTACTTTAATGACCTTGAAAAATGCACTTACTTTTAATACTTTTTAATTGTTTCAACCAAATTTGATCATTATAAATAAAATGCTACCAAAATTTGGTACAAAAATATTAAGTAATTTATGAATTATACATGCGAGCATAGCACCCTATTTAGCATATTTCAAAAGTGACTTTTAATAGGTTATCCAAAGAGTTCTATAACACTTGCTAAGACTAATTTTTAACCTAATCTAAAATCTAACCCTCTAAAAATTTGAGTATCGTAGCTGGTCGCAGTGAGAAGTAAGACACAAAAGAATCATGAGTATTTACTCATATTTATGAGGCAAAACGGCGCGTTTTGCACTGGCGCAGTGCCGGCGGTCGAATCTCTTGCATCCTACTTGTGTGTATGGTGAACTTTACATATTTACAGTATTCAAAATATTAATGTTGATTGTAGATTAAGAACATCAATTATAATATGCTTCATTTTTGGATTCTTCAATTATTTAAATTTTACCATGATTTTACTTAGGTATTGAATTTAACTTTCAGGTTGGCACAATCTAATAAAAAGAGAAGAAATTGAAAGCTATATCCAATCTCTGGGAAAGATAGTTGATTTATATATTGATCCTGGCAACAAATTTGCGATTACCCAATTTATAGATGAGGAAACAGCCAAAAAGGTGATAAAGTCAAAGTTGATTTTTAAAGGAAGAACACTAGTAGCGAAACCAAGGAAATTAAAGGATAGTAACAGTAAGTTTTTTTAAATGATACAGTAACAGTATGATCAATATTAGGTGGACACTTTAGTTAACCTTGTTATTATTCCCTTCGATGTTGCCATATTTTTTTTATTGCAACGGATATGTAATTTGTTTTTCCCATTTGTGTTGCGTGTGCCTAGTTAGTTGCTTATGAAGGTCGCCTGTTTATTAGTCTCTAATATTGACCTCCTAATGAGCATTTGTAAGCAGTCTGTTTTGGGGAAAAATTATTTAAAAAAAGACAAACTGATGGAGGCATATGTGTGCAACTAGTAAACACCGGCTGTACTTCTTTCTTTAAAAATGGGATGAACAAACTAATAATCTGTTGTTAAATTATACATGTAGAGGGTGAAAGAGAAGTTCAAAGGTGTGCGCACAAGGTATGCCCAGGCATTCCATAATCCCTAAATCGGTTTTAATTTTAGCTATAAAATTAAAAGGTAGGTACTCTCAGAAATTAAATAATTGTGTTAAAAGTAAAAGTTCGCATATCGAGTTAAAAAGGTTAGATACATAGGGGAAATTTGTAGAAAAATAGCGAAATACTTATTTATGCAAAAAGTGAATATGTGCACGCGCGTAAAATTGACCGAGTTAGGCAATACGTTAAGTAGAAATATGCTTTTTGCACGAGTTGCATATATACAATCGAAGGTCATCGATCATTGAAAATAATAATATTCCATAAAAACATGAAATGAATGCATAATGAATGACAGATATTGACATATCTAGATTTTTTAAATTTTTCATTTATAAATCAAATGTCAATTCCTAAAGGCACAAAAGCATTACTTAAGTCATGCTTTTTTGCACTAAGTAATGCGTTTGTGCACCAGAGCAAGAAACCTTAACTTTGTGCACTAACTACACTGATCATAAATAGCCTACTTTTGTACGATCATTGAAAAATTAGTATGTTTCTTTGTAATATTTTTTACTTTAGTTTAATAACAATTTTTGAATTTTTAGATCATCCAGCTAAGGTATCCGATACTAATGCAGAAAATGATAACTTTGTAGCTCTTTTGGAGCGAATAAAAGGAGCTGACCTGTATAAACAGGTTCGCCTAGTTGTGGACCATCTTCAACAACAATATACTGGTGTAAGCTACAATCAATTGTGTTCCGACATTCAAAGAATTTTGAGGTTTTACTTTCCTTCGTGTACAGTTTATCCATTTGGTTCAACGGTTACAGGACTAGACTTTTATGGAAGTGATGTGGACTTATATGTTCATATACCTGATGTATGTACCACAAAAAATCAAAATGAAAACAGGGCAGCATTTTTGGTTAAAGCAACCAAAGATATTTTTCAGCAATGTAGTCTTATTTCTAATATTGTTTGCATACCTAATGCAAAAACGCCTATAGTTAAATGTGTACACCGACCTACAGGTATCAGTTGTGACATTAACTTCAAAAATATGCTTGGAGTATGCAATACCTACTTAATTCGTTATTACTTGAATATAGACTATAAATTGATTCCAATCGCAGTGATTTTAAAAAAGTGGGGTAAACTTCTTGATTTAATCGGGCCCAATGGAAAAATATCCTGTTATGGTCTTTTAATTATGTTTATATTTTATCTTCAACAAGAACCATATTACTTACCTTCAGTTAAATGTTTACAGTCAGATTATAATATCAGGGAAATCCATGATCACTGGAATGGAGGCTTTTATAAAAAATTTAAACCCACGATACCAGTATTGGAAAGGGAATCAACATGTGCATTATTTTATGGATTTTTTAAATTCTACTCGGAGTTTAATTATTCCTTATATGTAATATGCCCTTATTTAGGAAAACCAATAGAAAAGAATTCATTTTTAAATAATTCCAAATTGCCACTTGGTTTTAAATTATACATTGAGAACTTATCACATCTTCCATCACTAACTGTAGACAAACCATTATGTATCCAGGATCCTTTTGAGCAAAATAATAACATTACCAAAGGAATAAGTTCTAAGTTTCTTGATGAATTTGTATCTTCTTGTAAAGCAGCTGCACAAGTTTTTGTTCCGAGTTCTTCGGGAATATCATTGCTTAATTTATTTACAGGCAATGCAGAACAGCAAAAATATCAAAAAAGTGATGGGGTTTGGGAATTTATTTGGAAATTTCAGAAGAATCAGTTATATTATAAAAAAGATGGTGGATTTAGTTTAGATAAGAAAAAGATAATTTGGATGAAAACAGCGGTTAATTTTATTAAAAGAGTTTTAATTGAAGTTTTAAAATTTGATGTAGATGAATACGAAATGAAAAATCAAATAAATGATAATGAAAGTAACGCTTTTAAACTGAAAGGGGTATGTAATGTTAATTTGTGGGAATCGCGCAAATTAATTCAACGTGATTTAATTTGCAAAGAAGATTTAAAAAATATTATCGATAAACAAATATATCTATCAAATTACATATGTAGTGATCTGCTGAGAAATGAAAAAAAATCAAAACCTGTATTAGCTATAGATCTAACAATGTCATTTAAGTCGGGGCTTGTGCTTATTATTAAAAAAATATACGAAGAAGATAGTAATTTTAAAAGTTTTTGCATATTTTTTAATAGCAATGTGCAAAATTGGTTTGATTTATATGAAAAGGAATTAAATGCATTATTTGCTAATCAAATATCGAATAGTAACACACAACAAAATTCTGATAAAAGTAATCCAGTTATCTCAGACACAAAAATAATAGATTTAGTAAGTGAATCTGAAACTCCAAATACTCTAGCTAATAATGCGGAAGTTATTGTAATTGATTAATTTCTTGTGTAGTTTGTTATAAAAACTGCTCATTTAGTTCCTAAGTTAATATTTTATGTATATACTTAATACATGTTTTTATGTACATATTTGTAATATGGAGATTTTAAAGGAAGTAAATTATAGGTGCAATGCATTTCTTGACAAAGTAACTAAAAGAAAGGGAGGCAGTGGCCATATTTATCCTAACAGAAACTCCATACTTGTATAAAATTATTGAAATAAATGACATTGTGACCTATCATATTGATACCATAAATAATTTTATAAATAAATATTTTTCATGTTTTATAATTTTTTCTTTAATCTAAGACCCAACCAAAATAATTAGATTAATAAATAACCCATTATTTCTACAGTGTGTATAAGGTTTACATACTCTGCTCAAAAAGTGAATATAGCACAATTTTTAAATCATTTCGTTTGTACTAAAAAATAATAAAAATTAGTAAATTTACACTTGGTAAGTTCACTATCAGAAACTTCTGGCTGCCAGTATACTTGCCATGTGTAACTCGGAAGAAAGTGTAAATGAGGCTCAACAATATTTTGCCTAATTCGTAGGGTTAGGTGTGTTCAAACAAACTAAAAGCTAAAATGTTTTTAGTCATTAGAAACGCGGATACTTGCAGACCACGAACATTTTTTTTAAATATTGTGTACCAACTTATTTATGCCACTACAGTTCCTTTAAGAAGAGCTTCTTTTGGTTATTATACACTAGGTTATAGACCTTTGTACTAGTAAACGCTTGATTGCCATCACTTGTTGTTCGTCCAAATGTTTAACAACCAAAGTGGATCACTGTAAAATGTCCAAAATTTTAATTTTAAATAGTCTTGTTTAAATCACAAATCTTTTTTCATAATCATTTTTTTGAACATCCAGTGATCCATTTCAGTATAAGGTACAAGTAGAGAAACTCCCTTAAAAAAGGAGCAAAGGATTAAATAAAAAGAAATTCATATATATTCTTGTTGCATTTATTTTGAAAAATAAAATGAGTATTACAGAAATTATAGAAAACAAAATATGTGTAAGTTGAAAATAAAATATTTTTGAATATAGGTGTAAAAAAGTTTTCTGAATTTAAAAAATAATGCAACTTCCTCGTCAGCATAAAAGCTGCAGTTTGAAATACCCCATCCCAATGGACAAATTAAATTTGTCGAATGTAAAAAATTAAGTACGTTTAATTTACCAAAACGTAATCATATCAATTAATTTTGTCAATTTTATTACGTTAACTTTTGATTCAAATTTAAATAAAAAAAATTGTAATAAATCACATGAAATATCACAATAAAATCGCTTGACTGGATAGTTAAATTTTAGTAAAGTCCCTAAATTATTTTCCAAGCGTTCCCCAAATTATGATCTTTAAAAATTAATTTTTCTTTGGGGACAAAAATTAATTTCTGAAGCCATTATCAATGCTGGTTTTAGAGGCTTCTATTCTAAAACCTAGCTTATAAAATAATCTCCTTTGAAAAAAAAACAAATGATTGTTTTAATTGTTGAAAAAACGGGCACCTAGCGCTTAAAAGATATATTAGAAACTTTAATTTCTAGAGAAAATTTAATGCTGTTGTTATGCACAAGTAGAAATTAAAGTTGTCCATTGATTTCTAGAGGAGATTTAATGCCGATGTTATGCATAAACTAGAAATTAAAGTTATATATAAATTATTGAGATTTTATGTATAAATTGCACCACGATACCATAACTATTTTCAAAATCATTATAAAATTCACGCCAACTTGAAACAAAGTTTCTTTTTGATCATAAAATCTATTAAAAAAAAAGTACGCTTATTATTGTGCCCTTACCGAAATCATAATTCACACTCTGCCTTGTAATATTTAAACCAAGATATAACTATATACAAAATAAACTTTTATGATATATACACAAAACTTCCATACGTAGAAAAGTACATTGCATATCTTCATTTGTTAATACTGCACACAATTTTTAAAATTTCCATTCATTGAGATTGCATTAGTACAAAAATTTGAAAGTACTTGCAACAGTTTTTGTACAAAGTTGTAAAAATAAAGAAAAACAAAAAAATTATACCTCGCATAACTTTTTACAAGAAATTCCACCAAGTATTTCTTAGTTTTTTCCCGCACAACAAAGTATTTTTTTGTGTAATAATCACATGTACACTTAATTTTACACGATAATTAAATCATTCTTTAGTTTTTTCCTTCCTCTTCAATAGCATCTTCAATATTGTACACATATAAAGATGGGTCTATGACCTTTGGAATTGGTTTAATTTCGGTTCCCAATTCTTGTTCGATGCGATGTAGGGCGAATCTATCATCATATGTAATTAGGTTAACTGCAATACCTAAGTGTCCAAATCTTCCAGATCTGCCTATACGATGCAGATAAGTTTCTGCCATCTTTGGAAAATCAAAGTTTATCACTACGTTTACAGCTTGAACATCAATACCTGCAAAAACATGTACACATTAGTTTACTGAAGGACATATTTTTACTATTTACCTCTTGTAAACAAATCGGAACATACTAAGTTCCTGCATAGCCCACTTCTGAAGTCATGGAAGACACGATTTCGGTGAGCCTGAGCCATTTTTGCATGTATATAATAACAACAATAACCTAATTCGGTTATTTTCTTTGCTAGCAGCTCAACACGTTGTGTGCTGTTGCAAAATATTATACTTTGGTTAATGTTTAGTTTACTAAACAAAGTGTTAAGGCAATGAACCTTCTGGCGCTCTTGTACAAACGCATAGTATTGTGTAACTCCCTTGAGGGTCAATTCTTCCATTAAATTTATTTCATATGGATTTCTAAGATGCTTTTCCATGAATTGTTTTACTGTTAAAGGAAAAGTAGCAGAAAATAGAAGAATTTGTCTATCACGGGGCAATTTTGATATCACATGATCAAGCATTCCTGTAAAATAAAAACATTCGTTATTTTTCACTTAAATTCTAATAATCAAAGTGAAATGGTTGGTTATTTTTGTTACTGTTAATTACGATTAAATTAAATTTTACCTTTGAAATCGGCACTTAATAATTTATCCGCTTCATCTAGAACGAGAATCTGACAATGATCCATTTTTGCAACTTGTTTATCCATAAGATCCAATATACGTCCTGGAGTAGCAATAATTACTTGTACTTTTTGATATATACGCATTATATCATCTCTTAAATTAGTACCACCTGAAACAACATTACATGTCAAGAAAAAACATTTATACACTGGAACCACAGATTCCAGACATTCAAACCTTCCAACTTTCAAAGTGCCACAATGTTTCAATTTCAATAAGATAAAAAAAATTTAAATACCTGTTGTAACCATTACTCGGACATCTAAATGTTTCGACAGCTCAATGCAAATTTGTGATGTTTGAAGAGCCAATTCACGAGTTGGCACTATAATAAGTGCTTGGATACAGTCTCTTTTTGGTTCAATTTTCTCCAATACTGGAATACAATATGCACCAGTCTTACCTAAAATAGAAACATTTATTGTAAGATGTTTTTAAAGTTAACTAAATGATAAAATATTATAAATATAAATTCAGTTTTACGGATATATATCATTTATAAAAAATGAAGGGGAATCTCAAGTCATCATAATTAATAGATATAAATTTTTAACAAAGTGTCTACCAAAAAAGTTTTCAATTTACTTATAAAATATTGTAATTGAATAAGAACTTATTGCAATAATTTATTTCAAACAAAAAATATTACCAGTTCCATTTTTGGCTCTTGCCAATACATCCTTTCCTGATAACGCTACAGGAATAGCTGCTTCCTGAATGGGTGAAGGTTTTTCCCATCCTTTTTCAAAAATGCCCATCAAAAGTTCTCTTTTTAAACAGAACTCTTCAAACTCGTTTCCTTTAGTATCAGTTACATCCTAGGAAATAAATTGTGTTAAAATATAACACAAACAAAACAGGTTAAAACTTACAGTAGTTTTGACTCTATTATCTTTGCGGGGTATTTTTAGTTTAGATTTCCAGCCTACATCATCCATTTTTTCAATTTCCCTGAAAAAAACACGATTATGTCATTATTCTATACTTTTACATAACAAAAATGATAACTTTATTTCAAGAAACGTATTATTCCACATGTTCATAATAAAGTTAATATCAAGACTCTCATTAAGTACATGTTTGTTTAAATTTCTAAATAAACAGTTTATCTCTTTTACTGATAAGATAATATTTATTTTCATATTAATTAAGTACATATAAAATCATCTACACTTTTAACAAGTACCGTTAGCTGCAAGATATGATTTATACTCGATTTTATTAAATAAAAACTATTTTAAAGCAGAATGGAAATAATATTTAAAGAATTAAAATTAACCAAACATTTATAGAAGAGTTTAAATTTTCAATTTAAAATATTTCGGTTGAAATTATTGTACAAGCTCTCTTTGGTTTAAAAAGTATAGTAGTTATGATCTTTGTTTAAGCAGTTAAATTTTGGTTAAAAGAACACGCTTAAAGAAAGAAATGTGTCACACATTAAATGTTATATTCAAAAAATAATTACTTTTATAATCCCAAAGAATAATGGAAGTAATGCAACCAAAATTATTTAAAAATTTTCACGATTTAAATGTACACTTATGTGTTTAAAATTGTTGCCCTGAAAAAATGATGATTTTTGAGTTGTGTAACTTTTCTTCCGGGTGTGTGATGTATTCAACTTCCTTGAGATACGAAATCTCACAAAAATTTATATTAACTTTTTATCTTAAAACTGAATGTAGTATCCAATCTAAAAGTTTGGCCGATTAATTTTGTATACATAATTAAGAGGATAGTCTGCGAAATGTTTGAAATGCGTACTCCTCGCTAGTAAAAATTGATTTTTTGGTGTTTGTAATAAAAAATTTAACAAAAACGCTCTTGCTTTGCCTTGAAATTGAATTTATTTATCATATAGAATTTTTTTTTGATGTATATAGTCTGTTATAAGGGAGTAATTTTGAAAAAATGATAAAAAATGCGTTTAAAATTACTCCCTTATAACAGACTATATACATCAAAAAAAAATTCTATATGATAAATAAATTCAATTTCAAGGCAAAGCAAGAGCGTTTTTGTTAAATTTTTTATTACAAACACCAAAAAATCAATTTTTACTAGCGAGGAGTACGCATTTCAAACATTTCGCAGACTATCCTCTTAAGTGCTAAGTTCACCCCTCTCCACTAAATCTTACATGTGATTATTACCTTAAGCATTTTGTGGACTAATTCATTGATAACTGCACTAAATAGGTTAGTAGACTATTGCAGAGTATTTATTTCAAACAATCAAATTTGATATCTATCTCGTTTTATAAATTTCGGGAATCAATTTGTATATGTCAATTTGATTTGATCACATCTGACTTTATAAATGCTTTATAATAAAATGTCATGAGTTTAATCCGAGGCATGATAAAATTATGAACTTAAAAGTTATTTTACATAATTTATTTTTTAATTTGTGGCCGCAAACATAATAAATTAATGACTGTATTGTACTTTCCATTTAAAATTTTTTTAGGAAACCAACCCAAAAAAATAAGTAAATGAAATATTAATTTTGCATATTTATTTCCCCCCATTGCTGAAATTAATATTCAGAATGGGCCTACATTATATATGCTAAAACTATTTTATAATTGCTGGAAAATTTATATTTTATTAATTTTTAGTTTTTGAAAATAAATAATTCGAGATAGCATTAAATCGATACCTTGGTGCAAAATCATAACTCCAAATTTGAGTTTTTCCAAATAATTATATAATTGTGTACAAGACTATATCGCATTCACTTCAATAAGGCCGTAAGTGCAAATCTTTTTACAGAAATGAGAAAAATAAAACTATTATAGTACAGCTGCTGGCTTTCGGAAGTGAGACACAAAAGAATCACGAGAAATAAAGGAAAAATGTTCCGCTGTACGCGGAGAGCTGCCTGGGCTCAGCCAGCAATCGAGTCTTTTGCGTCTTACTTCTCTCTGAAAGAAAGTGTACATACACCGAATAAATTCATTTTCAACCTAACATGATACGTTACAGTCACCTTTCTAGATTCTTAATTTCTGCCACCTCAATCAAACGCGTATTGTTTTTCTTAGCCTAACATCCGTACTGAAAAAAGTTGCCTTGTTTACAGATTTAAAAATATAAAAAAAAAATGAAAAATATGTTAGTTTAAATGCTACTTCAATTTAATACTTTCATGACATTTCATAATAGTATTCAGATAAAAGGTACATAAGTAACAAAGAAAAAGTGAGTACTCTTTGAGATTTAGCACCATTGGAAATAACCAGAAGTTCTCAAAATATTTTGCAAAGTAGCGCAGCAATTAACTAATAGTTTTGAAGATTAGCAACACAAAATTCATAGGTTTTTATGTCTCTAATTAAATTAGTTTATCCTTTTATCAGAATATCATCAATACTTGGTTTATAAACATGTAAAAATTAAATCTTATAAAAATTCGACTCACCCTTTGTTTTGTATAGATGACAAAACTATATTTTGGTTTATGGCATTTGTTATCATTGTGAATGTCCTTAGCAAATATAAATGTAATGAGATTTGAATGGATTTACAAAATCCAACACATGTATGTAGGTCTTCGCTACAATATGTAGAAAGTTTGTTGTTTTTTCTCCAGTGCCTCTATTCTGCAAAAAAAAAAATGAATGCATTAGAAAAAATGTTTTAAGAAATAAGTAGAATTTTAGATATAGGATCGGAATTTGATATTTTCAGTAAGATTTGGAATTGTCAGTAATTTAATATTACCAATTTTATTGTATATTACTTGTATTAGATGAAGTTGCTAGACTGTGGCGTAGCAATCGGATGCAAACCTCTACGAAGCCGACAGGAGGCCACTGTCAATACATTTTATTTCTTATATTATTGTATAATTACTTTTTCTTATTTGGTTAAAAGTTATATAGAAATAAAAAATTAACTTGAAAAAAATTATTCCTGCTCAAATGATAAATGTGAAATATTTTATTAAAAATGACGAAAATAGAAACACTTCTTTATTTAATACAAGAGTTAGCTAATTTACTAATTATTAAATCATTTTATGGAAAGTGATTTTTCTGAAGTCATCTCAGCAGTTCCTTTAGTGACACAGGCCACTGTCAAAAGATCTTTTACTATATTGAAGATAATTAAATTTAACTTCGAAATACAATGACGCAAATCTGAAAGACTATAAAAGATTTTGCTTGAAGCTTAAGTTTCAACTTTGCAACCGGGTTTAAATTAAAGATCTTATTCTGAACAAATACTGTAAAATTAACATCGCTAGTAATTCTTTATGTAGATAATTTTAGATTAATAATGTTTTCAATTCATTTGAACAGTGTAGGTATTTTTAAAATTTTATGTAATTTTAGACTTGTCCTTATATCAATTACTGTATTGACGAAAAATCATTTTGAAATAAATAAAACCAGAATTTCTAAAGATTACCATAAAAACAAACTGAAATTCGTTACGCTTCAAAAATGATTTAGGTGTTCTGGTTTTTAGAATAAGTAGTTAACACATTTAGATTTTATAAAATAGTAAATTATACTCTATTTGGCAATTAATTAGATAATATTTAGAATGTATTGTTCGTGTAATGGATAATTAATTATTTGAATTTGCATATCCAAACAATCAAGCAGATCCAATTACACATTAATTTTGCACACTTACTTCCCCCCATTACTAAAATTTATTTTCAGAATGGGCCTACAAATGTGTGCTTTTAAAATTTGAAGTAAATTTAATGCAAGGATGTGATTTTTGCCTTGCTTTCACTTTTGATTATCACCTATTTGTAGTGTAGGTTAGAACAAACAAGGCAGCAGTTAGTCACATACATGCATTACTTTAACTTTATGAGTATCTTTTTTAGTATTGGATATAGAAAGTCGATTAAAATGACAAAGTGTAGATTTGTTGGTAATTAACAATTTGTTCTGTTTTGTTTGTTCTTCGTTGCTTAAGAAGATAGTCGGCGAAATGTTTGAAAAGCGTACTTTTCGCTAGTAAAAATTGATTTTTGGGCATTTGTAATCAAAAATTTAACAAAAACGCTATTGTTTGCCTTTCAAATTGAAATTAGTTTCCATATGGAATTTTTGTTTTTCATGTAGAGTCTTATGATAGGGGCATACTTTTTGAACAATGATAAAAAATGCGTTTATTTTTATTCAAAAAGTACGCCCCTATCATAGACTCTACATGAAAAACAAAAATTCTATATGAAAACTAAATTCAATATGAAAGGCAAACAATAGCGATTTTGTTAAATTTTTGATTACAAATGCCCAAACAACAATTTTTACTAGCGAAAAGTACGCTTTTAAACATTTCGCCGAGTAATTTATTATATGATTTTAACGTTTAAACACTAAATTTAAATAAAAAATGGTAATGGTGGTAAATTTTTGCATACCAATTGAAAACTATTGCACATATTATTTATATTTTTGTGTTTTATTTGCTCTTCGATGCTAAATTTGCGTAATTTACAGTCGAATTGTCCTGCCAAAATATCTTCCCTATTTTTTAATACTTTTAAGTGCAATAAAATGAAATAGAATCATAAAATTGTTGTCTAAAAAATAGGTGGAATATTTTATTTTTTAGTTTATTTTTAATGAATTATTTGGCTGAAAAGTAACAAAATATAACTAAATTTAAATGTTTATTATTTAGATAATGTTTTTTAGATTTGATTCCATTTTATTAAATTTAAAAATAGTAAGAAATAAAGAAGATATCTTGGCAAGGCGGTTTAAATAATATACCCCTAAAATGGCGTCAATTTAAAATCAACGACCAAGTTAAACCGACAAACATAAATAATATGCGCAATTAAACATTCAATGAATGTTTAAAAATTTGCCAATCAGTGCTATTTTTTATTTAAATCAGGTATTTAAAATTGCCTATATCGACGTGACAATGACCGTTAATTTGCACAATTTACACTTGAATCGTCCTGCCAAAACATCTTCCTTATTTTTAAGTGCAATAAAATGGAATGGAATCATAAAATTATTGTTTAAAAATAGCTGGTTTATTTTATTTTTAAATTTTTATAAGGAAACATTGCGATGAAAAGTAACAAAATAAAACTAAAATTAAATAATTGTTCCAGGTATTATTTAGATTTGATTCCATTCTATTGCATTTAAAAATATTAAAAAATAAAGAAGATATCTCGGCAGGGAGGTTTAAAAAATTTACCCCTAAAATGGCGCAGATTTAAAAGCGAAGAAATTGAAAAACAAATTGTTTTTGCTCAAAATTGCAAGAACAAAACAAGACTGAAGTTTCTAGTAAAAAAATATTACTACAGAAATAAAAACTTAAAATCAACACATGAAATGCTAATTGGTGTAACCCACAGAATATAAATTTTGACACCTCAATGCTACCAACTTCGTAAGTGGGTGCTGAAAAGAGCGCGCTATGGCCCATTTCGACACCGGTAGCAGTTTCGAGAGAGCAAAATTATAGAGGTAAATTATAAAAATGAAGTATAGTAACTTTTCTTGTAGTTGACAATTCTAATGTCAGGTTTGTCAAATCATCAAATAACCTGTAAATTGCTTGGAAACTGCCATTTTAAAATCTACATAATTTAGTGCTACCAACTTTGAAAAAATACATTCCACTGGTATAAACGCACTCAAAACAGTTCGTTTATAGCCAATTTTAATATACTATTTTTTATTTTGGGACTTTAAGAATACTATAAATGAACTGTGTCCAACTTTTTTTAGATAGTAGCTGTCATTCTGAACAACAAATCTGCAATCAACTTACTCCCTAAAAAGTTACATCAATGTTAAAATTTCCCAACTTATGGGGTGATTCTGAACAAAAATGTTAGCCGTAACAGCGCTGTTATATTTGACAGTCACCCCGATGTCAAAAAAATCGCTATTCTGTAAACTTTACTGTAACTTAACGGCGATGTAAAATAACATGTTCAGTCTTAAAATACATTTTACATCAATGAATTGTTAATATTTTGATCAATTATACACTAATGTAGAATTATTATTTTGATTGTTGTTATTTTAACCCAAAAAATGTTATTTTAGATCGCCGTTAAATTACAGTAAAGGTTACAGAATGGCGATATTTTTGACATCGGGGTGACTGTCAAATTTAACAGCGATGTTACGGCTAACATTTTTGTTCAGAATTACCCCATTAAATGATTTTTATGAGACACCATGTATAAAATAATAGTTTCTTCAAACGTCAGTAAAATGTCATATTATATAACACAACAAGAGAGGTTAAGCTTATGGGGTCATTCTGAACAAAAAATGTTAGCCGTAACAGCGATGTTAAATTTGACAGTCACCCCGATGTCAAAAAAACGCTATTCTGTAAACTTTAGTGTAACTTAACGACAATATAAAATAACATTTTCGGTATTAAAATACATTGTACATTTATAGAATGTATTATTTTGATCAATTATACATTAATGTATTATTATTACTTTGCTGTATGTTTTTTTAACACCGAAAATTTTATTTTAAATAACCGTTAAGTTGCAGTAAAGTTTACAAAATTGCGTTTTTTTTGACATCAGGGTGACTGTCAAATTTAACATCGCTGTTACGGCTAACATTTTTTGTTCAGAATCACCCCATTAGACTTGAATGTCAAAGCAATCAAACTACTTTTGCAGCCGCCCACAGAGGCAGCAAAAGAGTTTTACTGTCGCCTGCGGCTTTAATAGAGAATGTAGTGTGCTGTGATCATGTGCAAAATAAAAAATATTAATTTTACTTTCAGTAATAGACATTTGAAGAAAAAATAGCATGTTTTATTCAGAGCAAAAGTGTCTTTTTGTGGCTCGTACACATTTGCAGGACTCGTCACTTCGCTGACTCGTGCAAACGTAGTGTACTCGCCACAAAAAGTGTCACTTTTGCTCCTAATAAAACAATATGCTATTTAGATTAGATTTCTGATAGATATTTTATTTAGTATAAAAATTATGTTTTATGTCATTCCTGAAAAATTTATACTTTGTGGGTTATGTCCTTTCATGTGAAGATACATTTATTGTAAAAATGGCCAATTAAACTGGACCTGTCATTTGATAGGCACATAAACCCTCCTAGGTGCTATTAATAGTTATATGAAAAATAATTGTCCGTTTCTTCTGTTAATTTAAAAATGGCTCGAAACTCTTTATTTCGTATCAAAATAAAAATTTAAATATCGAAGATGACCATACAATTCAAATAAATATTGGGACACCCTGTATAATATATTCCCAAAAAGAGCTTTGTCGGCATAACTCGATTGTTAAATATATCTTTTCCTTTGTTTCTCTACATATTGTTGGGGATTGTAAATATCTATTCTTACATTACACTATAAATATGTGGAATAGTGAAATAAAGTTAATGAAGTTTCATATGCACATACGTTAAATTAACAGTACATAAGAGGCTATTACCTCCCAAAAAGAAAAAAAATACTATAAGGTAAAGTACAGAACTTAAGTAACTACATATCACTTTTTCCAGTTATCAAGACCACTTATTTATTTCGATTTTAGTTTTCTTTGTTTTGTAATTAACGGAAACCGAAAATAGAAATATTATACAATTTCAATAAAATTAACAAAAATATTTGTTAATTTGATTAAAATTCAATTGAAATCATACGTTTTGATAACGAAATAATTAATATCTTGGCCTATATTTCGGATGATTGAGGATTAATATATTATTTAAGTAAGAGTCTAAAAAATAAAAATGGCCTCGGTTGCTGTAGAGTGAAAAGCAAATACGATTTACTTTACCTTTTAACGATCCGTGGGTCACGAATACTTGCTGGCAACAATAAAATTATTTTGCATAACTCACGTTATAAAATAGTTTATTTTATTGAGAAAGGCGAACACTTCTCTTTTTCCTTTGATTAAAACGTTAATGACGCCGTTTCTTCTTGCTCTACCTCAAAAGACAGGAATAAAATGATACGCGAAAATTACACGAAGGAAACCAATGAACGGTAAAGCGCAGGCACCAAAGTAGGGCAGACAACGACATCTCCTGGCGTTCGGTATAACGTTTCGTTTATAATAAAACAATAAACCAATTTTATTTAATTAAAACTTAGCTTAATCTATTAAAAAAAATAGAAAAAATAACCTTCATATTTTTTTAATCATTAAATTAAAATCATCTAATAAACGTATACAGGGTCCCCAAGAAGTAGCGATGCCAATACTTATTGGCAATTTTAACATAACAGTGTCAAAAATTGTGTTTAAAATGTATTCTTGTACCTTATAACTACATATTTGACAAAACACAAAGATTTATTATTTATAGTTTCAGTAAAGCTCAACAATATGTTAAATCAAAAAAGTATATACCGAATATAAAAGTTCATATTTTTGCCACCAGAGGGCAAACGAAATTTTAAAATTCCCAATTAGAACTGGTTGCACCGTGGTTGCACCTAGTTAGACGTTGGACTAACAAAACAAAACCGTTTGCACCATACTCCCCTCTTCAAAGAATCAATCAGATCTACAAAAAGCCGTCCAGGGTCCAGAATGATCTCAATGCTATGAATAGCTGGCTCATTGGCAACAGATTAAGTTTAAACGGAAAAATCAGTAATAATTTTGTTTGAGACTAAAAATAAGTTAGTTCCCAACATGGTTGCTAAAATCTAAAATTAACAATAAACTGTCGCGCCTAGGTTTTATGATTTTATAAATTAAAAAAACTTATGCCCGTTTTCACCAACGATTCCTTAAACTTGGGCATTGCTTATAGCGCTAGTTGCTAGGTATTTTTAGTTATTGCTTTTGTAAATTTTAGGAATCGTTGGTGAAAACGGGCATTAGAGTTTAACCCATAATAGCCCGAGAGATAGTCAGTGGTCAAATATCATATTTAAAAAAACGAAAATGATAGCCGCACCGCTGGTCGTCGGGGCCTAATCTCAAAACAATCAATAAAATTTGTCGGAAAATTACGGATTTCAAACGATTGTTTACAAAAATATTATTGTATTTTCATGTATAGTCTATCAAAAAAATTCGGAGGAAGCGTAATGCCATACTGATCGGTTGGGGTTAATAGCGCGCCATACTAATTAAAACAGGTTAATTTTGGGAAACTATTTTTTACAGGTTAGCGTTTTTTCCAACTTATTATATTCATATAACCATTCACAAAAATCACCATTCCATACCATTTCGACGGTTCTAAATAGTCGCCATACTGCCCTGTAATGAAAACTTTTCAGTAAATTAAGTATATTGGCGATTCAAATTAATATTTCCCGCGCAAATGTATGTTTGGTTGCATATTCTAGTGACGTCACGTACGTGACAAAATAAATAAAAATTTAAACTTGCTAAGAAATAACCAAACACATTTAATAATACAAAGTAAATTAGGTAAGTTGACGTTATTTACTTGACTATAACAGACGTTAGCAAACATTAAACGCTAAATTCGCCTGCACAACTATCACGGACGTGACGTCATTTCATAGTTCCGCGCTAGCCACAAGAAGGAGATCGCTTAGCTAGAATCGCCAATTGAATAGTTTAATTTACTGATTACTTTTACATGTAAATAACTCCCTGGTAACTCTACTGGATACTTATTCTGTAACCACAAGAATTGAAATTCGCATGCGAAAAAAAGAGTGGGATAATGTCAATAATAAAGAGTAAGATAAAGACAGAACACAATTCTCTCGGTCGAAAAAGTTACAGAATAGGTACCCAGTGAACACAAAACGATCAGTTACATAATTGTTTTATCACAACTAAAGAACTTTGTTACTTAACAAATGTTTTGTAACTGTTACAAACAATAAACTTCGATTGTGATGCATCTGTTATATAACTGATGTTACGTAAGTGTTTTATCACTGGTAAAGAACTTTGTTATACAACAAATGTTTTGTAACTGTTACGTAACGTTTGTGATGCATCTGTTATAGAACAATGTTACGTAAATGTTACATAAATATTGGGGAACTGCCAAGTATCAACCCGAGTAGTTCCACAATGAACTCCGGATGGCGCTGACAAGTTCTAATCAGAGTTAATGCACGATGGTTGCTTTATAAGTGAGCCATCATTCGATTACAACAACTCATGTCGTGATTTCTGCTAAATGCGGGTCATAATTAAGAGTTAGTAGTATGAGGACGAAATACTTGCCCATATCTCTACAAATATGGGCCGAACGAATGGATCAAATTCGTTTTAACATCAGTCCACAATAATAGTTACATATTTTTTTATATTATAGTAGGTATTAATTTATATATCATAAAAATAAAATATTGCATTAATGTTATTATTTGTTAATTGTTATGAGTTATGAATCATATAGAAAACACGCGTTCTGTAAATGTTGCATAACAGTTACTAACCATAAAAAAACATGTTCTGTAAATGTTACAAATCATTTAGAGAACGAGTTCTATAAATGTTATGTAACATTTATAATTGTTTGTGGTGGACATTTTATAGTTCTGGTGTAGCTCATGTAGAGCGCCTGTGATGTAACTGTTCTTTCACAAAGAACAAAGTTTTGTAACTTCTACGTAACAATTTCATATCCGTGTTTGCTGGGTATCCTGAACACTTTACTTTAAGGTGAATAAACCGGCCCTAAGAATTAATTTAACTTAATTTTCTACTGAAGAATAAAATTAATATACAGGGTGTCCAATTTTAATTAATCCAGCTGAATATCTTGGAAACTAAGCTATTTCATTAAAAGTGTTTCAGACAAAAATTGTAGCGGTTCAAGGGGGACATATAATTGAGCCATGGGTTTTTATTTTTTATGGGATTTTATGGGGAAAATTTTTTTTTTCAAATGGGAACCTATAAATTTTATTATTGATTCACAATCCATGAAAAATAATAAGCAACTTTTGGTTGAAAATGTTTTTTAGGAAATTTCAATTTTTTTATGATATCGCCAAAATTAACAAACATTTTGAGATTTCGATTCCGGTTTTCTAGAAAACTATTATTTTTTAAGAAAAATCCCCAAAGACAAAAAGTGTTTAAATTAATGTAAAGATTTAGAAAAACCAGTAAAAAGTTTTTAAAATTTATTTCATTTTTTTTAATTTATTTAAAAAGAAAATATTTTTTTACGAAAATGTAAAATTATTTTTTTAATATTAAAATTAAAGATAAGGTCAAAGATCATCATAAAGATCACTTTTTGCCTTGCGATTTTTCTTTAAAAGCTTTAGTTTTCTAGTAAAACTGAACCGAAAATCTCAAAATTGGTGATTATTTTGGTGAATATCACGAAAAATTGAAATTTTCTAAAAAAATTGTTCAACCAAAAGTTGCTTATTATTGTTTAAAGATTACGAATCTACAATAAAAATTATGGGTTCCCATTAAAAAAAAAATGTTTTTCCATAAAAACACCATAAAATCCCATAAAAATTAAAAACCAATGGTACTGTTAAATGTCCCCCTCGAAACGCTATAATTTTTGTCAAAAACATTTTTAAGGAAATCGCTTAGTTTCCAAGATATTCAGCTGGATTAATTAAAATTGGACACCCTGTATTTAAAAATAAGTTAAAAAATGAGAAATTGTTCTTTAATTTTTAGGCAACCAAACGGGTGACACGTTTAAGCGCGAAAACTTTAACCGCGAATTCAATTAAACGCGAAAACCTTTAGAAGCGAAGTTTGATAGCAGCGATACCTTTAATTGCGAAACCTTTATGTGCGAAGGCTCTAACCGCGAAATCTGATAGCAGCGAAAAGTAAAATTTTGAATTTGATTTCTCTTAAACGCGAAAACCTTTAAGCGCAAAAGTTTTAAGCGCGAAGTTTGATTGCTGCGAAACTTTTAAATTTCTTTAAGCGCGAAACTTTTAAACGCGAAGTTTTACAACCGCGACACGCGACATCATAAAAATTCCTTTAATCGCGAATACCTCTAAGCGCGAAACTTAACAACTGCGAAAATTAATAGCAACTTAAAATAATTTTTTTTCTATTTTGGTGCGTTACTAGTCGCTAGTATCACACTGACAGCAGTGCGTTACTAGCCAGTACCGCACTGCTATCGGTGCGTTACTGAGTAGTAAATTTTATTTTTCGAAGTTGGTAGCACTGAAGTTTATTGATTTTAAAGTGACAGTTGCCAAGCGATTTACAGGTTATTTCGTTGATTGAAGTATTAACCTGACATTAGAGTTGCCAACTACCAGAAAAGTTACTAAAATTGAAAACTAATATTTTATTTTAAATAGATAAAAAGGCGCAAAATAGAAAAAATAGTATAAAAAACTCGTTTCATAAGTCGATAGTAGCACTTGTTCATTAAAACACTCGTCGCTACGCGACTCATATTTTAAAATTGAACGCGTGCTACAATATGCGACTTATGAAACTCGTTTTTTAATATACTATTATGTGCGTAATTTTTAAATCCAAAGAATAATATCAGAAACTAAAAAAGTTAATAAGAGATTACAAAGTTAGGTAATTAATAAATAAACATCAAATACCGTGCGGACATAAAGTAAATAACCAACCCCCCCCCCCCCCCACCCCGCTAACTTTTCAGCGGTTATGTTTTTGATTCTTAAAATTTGTCTACCTAATAGGAATCTAATTGCGAACTTTCTAAAGAAGGTATTTTTTAATTTGTGGAACTTCCGGTTATACCAGAAGTGGATGGCAACTTTTTATTTTAAATGGAACACCCAGTATATTTTTGCATTTTCATTGCAAATTCATAAAACTTTACTTGTAGCTAAACAGTGTAATTATAAACTTTTTTTGTCTCCTACAAAATTTTTCTTTATCCTTTATTTTAGGCAGAATAAAAATATTTCCATGTGGTACATAACCTAACATAAAAGGTCTGTACAAATTGACACTGTATATTCCTGAGACCAAAATGGAACGATTTAACCAATTTTATCTTTATCCAAAAGTGCTTTCTTTAGCCATGAAAAATATTTAAAAAGATAAGATTTTTCAAGGTCGCTGGACACTTTTCGATTAAAATAAGTTTGGTTAAATCATTTTATTTTGGGTTCAAGAATTTGTGGTGTTACTTTGTACAGATGTTTTGAAGAAAAATTTTAATATTTTTCTAAAGTTAGGTTATGCACCACATAGAAATATTTTTTTTCTGCCTAAACTAAAGGAGTTAGAAAAATTGTATAAGAGATAAAAAAGTTTATAATTACACCCTTTAGCTACAAGTAAAGTTTTATGAATTTTTATTCAGCCATTAAAAAATTACAAGAAAATTTGCATATCGATGACCTATTTTTGACCACTTACATAACGTGAAAAAGTAAAAACAAATTTTCTAAAAATATCTTTTTTGATTACATAGCCACATACCAAATTTTGTTATAATCGTATGAACCAATTTTTAGTAATTTAAAAAAAAACAAAATAGTTTTAAGAAGTTTAATGGTCTGTAGCGCCTTAACGAAGAACTTTTGGATAGAGACAATTTTGGTTAAATCGTCTTATTTTGGTCTCAGGAGTTTGAGGTATTTTTTGTACAGACCTTTCAGGGGCACCCTGTATAACGTGAAAATACTATAACAAATATTCCATAAAATTAAAAAAACATGATAGCTGAATAGAGAATAATAGGAGCTTTAAAATCATGTATCACTTGACTCCTATTGCCATTTAAGATTTTTTAAGGGGTAGTTTCCCTACACAACTGGGTGAGGGAATATGTCCCTTGCATTACCATAATAATTACCGTAATAATTTCATTTTATTTTATTTTTTTTTTTATTGAAATCAAGTATTGCTTTGCATTTTGTATACCTAAGCCAATAAAATGCTAAATTTTACCTAGGGAAATTTAACCTGCTCGTCGTTCACTTATTTTAAATACAGCCAATAATGTTCAAAAAACCAATTTGCCAAAGAAAAAATCCAAATAAAAATTGATTTAAATAAAAAATGTAATAAGAAAGAATATTATACAGGGTGTTCCACAAAAATCATGAAAATTTATCAATTTTAAAATTGCTGTAACTTTTTAAGGAGTCAAAAAAAACATAATAGTTCATAGAAACATTTTTATTCAGTATGACATTTACTATCTAATAGTGTTTTCGGATTACTTGCACTGGCATGAACTGGTGCAATTTTAAGTGTCAAATTCAAATTTTAACTTGCATTTTCTCGGTGTAGAAATGAAATTTGTCTAACCTGTTCGGGTTTACGCCTTTGTCAGCAATGGTTAATATTAAGGATTTCCCTGAAATTGTCCAAATAATGTGCTGTAAAGGAACTGTCAGTGCAAATGTGCACTGAGTGCTGTTAATCCGAAAACGTTATAAAAAAAATATTTGCTGGAAAAAAAGTGAGCACCCTGTATATCATTTTGATACTTATCACGAGTCACAACACTACTATGTTTGATTTCTTGATGTTCTTTGGTCATGTCCCTTCTTTACTGTCAATTTCTGTGATTCTGTGATCTGTTGACTGTCAAAAATTGCTCGAAGTCAAAATATTAATTTTTCGGTTTGGCGGCTCAAAGTTTCAGCGAGGATCGAGAATAAATGGTAATATCTTATTTATGTTAAGTTTTAATAGTACCCTTATAGTAAATATTTAAGACTCAAAATTTCATAAGGGGTATGTGAAGAGTAGTTTCTTGAAAAAGTTGAAATTTGCTTGGACCTATTGATTTAATACATTGTTTTTAAAGGAAGGTATACTTTAAAGCTTAGATTATTGAATAATATCTACTAAAATAAATAAAATTTCTTAAATCAACTCGATTTTTCATCAATTCTTATACCAGGCCTAGTACAAGTGCTTGCGGAGACGAGTCCAATCAAGGAGCTCGTGTTTTATATATATTAATTACAATCCGGTGCACCCAACAAAAATATTGTCATGAGGAGTAAATTTTTAAAAATTGTCTAAAAATAAGGAACTCTTATGCCCGTTTTCACTGAAGATTCCTAAAACATAGGCATTACTTATTGCGCTCGTTGCTAGGTATTTTTTATTAAATGATTAAAAATACCTAGCAACTAGCGCTATAAGCAATGCCTAAATTTTAGGAATCATTGGTGAAAACGGACATGTGCCAATGTAACACGGACCACTGATACTGGTAGATTTTCACTTGCCCATGTGTGACACAGGCGCTCTTAAATATGGTTTCTCGTTTTTTTTTATGAATTGTGTTTTGTTATTATATGTGTAGGTATATATAAGTTTATACTGTTGTATCAGTTTATACTAAAAGATCTTTGAAGAATTTTACTATGAACTTGCTTACAAAGTCAAATGCACTTTATTACAAGTTTTACATAGGGCCATTACATTAAACATAAGATTTGACTTAATTATCGATTTTTATAAATTTAAAAAGTATACATTTATTTCGCATATGTACATATAATTATTTTGAAAATGTATTTTGTAGCTATACAGGGTGGTGATTATTTCGATGCTCACCATTGGTAACTTTTAAATTGGAGGAGATACAAGGTCGGTTAAATTAGAGAAAAGTTGCTCATTTTTATGGCCATTAAAAATCTGGATGAAAATTTATGATTAATGTTCCCTCTTTGTTAAATATTGTAGTTTACAAATTTTACAATATTTAATAAGAAGCAAACATATTTCTGCTCTTTATCATTTGGCTGTTTTAACGAAAAGAAAAATAAATATATGTAATTAATAATAGTAGAAGCGGCAGCGACACTAAGTGATAAAACTTTTCAAGGTGTTGCATATAATTCGTTACGTCATTGAGGGGGGAACACAAAATGGCACTGCTGCCACGTGTAGACCGAACGCCACTATAAAAAAACTCTAGCTACACTAACTTCTTTTCGTAGTACTTAATACACCTGAGGCCGGATTTTGTTTGTAGGCGAGTTTTATGAACTCGACAAAACGTCATCATTTTCCGCCAATTCGTCATTATTTACATTGTTCTCTTCGCCTGAATGATGACGTTTTAGCGAGTTTTAGAATCCGCTGTAGAAACAAAATCCCACCTCTATTCAATGATTTCAATTTTACTCCGAGATTTTAATGCCCTTTCTTACTAAAGAAAATTCACTTTGTAATAAATAACAGAATTTTGTATCACTCTCAAATAATTTTTTTTATTTATTTACTCTTCAAATTCAATTTTCCATTTTGTAGTTCCAAAATTTCAAAATGCTGCAAGATATGAAAAACTAAACCTACAACTTTTTTTAGTTTTAGAATTGAACCTATATTTACGCTCCCAAAATTTGTGAATAACAATACCTTGTATAGTGTTTAGATTAGTAAAAAAGTTTTGTTGTGCATGGCGTTTTTCTAAAAACATAAAATTTAATATTAAGTACCTGTGATCAAAAAAATAACATATTATACGTACGAAAATTAGTCACAGCCAAAATAGAATCATTAACTGATTTTTTTAGTATTACTTATATGAAAGCATGTTCAGATTAGTTCTGCTTGATTGAGAATCATACAGCTTACATAGATTACGTAATTATATAATGACAAAGCAAACGTGATATTTTATTCTACACAATTTTTGTCCACTCAAGATTACGCACCACAGCATATGGTAGTAATAGTGGATTCTCCGTTATCATTAAATTCCGTTACCTTAACCAAGCATGTACTGCATTACTTAGTTCAACATACGTTCAAGAGAAAGTTGCTGTGGTTAAATGTAAAAGAGAGTGAGCGAAGCTATTTGCTTGTCTACACCATTCCTGTTTGCAAAAAAATTAAACTATAATTAAATGGTTAATATTTATTTATGTTTCTGCCTATTTACAACTTAACATATGTACGTCTTATGGATACTTACAAAATATTTAATAGGTATTTAATTTCAAAAATAAAATAGTTTAAAAAAGCACTGGTGATGTTCGCAGAGTTCAAGTGTAGTGGGGATACTTTATTTTTACATCGGTTGCAAATCACTTGTACAAGTTGTAAAAAGTTCCTTGAATATCAGGCCATAATACTTTAACTTTAACACAAAAACACACACTGAAAAGTCCCAAATAATAGGAGCTAAATCACAAACATTTTATCTATGCACAAACAGAAGTATGATGGTGACATTTACTTCCATAGATTACTATAAATATTTTTAAACTAATGAAAATAAATAATAAATAATTTCAAAATAAAAGGGATACTTTTTCTTTACTTTTTAGTAGGTACTTGAATAATTTATCCAAATTATCGTAAGATTTTATTTTATATTTTTTTGATTAAGGGGAAGTATAAAGGATTGTAAATAAAGTTGCCTAAAAAATTAATAAGACAATGCCATCACATAGATTCCCCGTGAAACATAGGGGCAAAACTCATCAGATAATAAATAATAATACATTTTCAGATTGCTAATTAACTTTGATATGTTCCTTTACAAAATGTGTAAAATTTAAGAATTTGTATAAAAAACAAATGAAAGCAATGTTTTATGGACAGTTTCCAGGGTTACCATAAAAATATCTTCTCAAAATTGATCTAATAATTAAAATAATAATAAATAAATGACCTGCAATTATTGCATTTTATGTAAATAACAGGTGTCTTTATTCGCGATTTCGGAATTCTGTTCGC
The DNA here is from genome assembly GCA_963971135.1 of Stenus bimaculatus. Taxonomy (NCBI): domain Eukaryota; kingdom Metazoa; phylum Arthropoda; class Insecta; order Coleoptera; family Staphylinidae; genus Stenus; species Stenus bimaculatus. Next base: position 61,813,909 of record OZ020180.1, on the reverse strand, counting down.
CCTCTGGTGGAATTTTTTTAACCACTGAAGTGAGGTAACGTCAAAAAGAAAAATTACGTTTAAATTATACATTAACGCTTGTAAAAAGCGAAAATTACCTGTTTATTAGTTTCGTGACCTAAAATCATTAAATCATGGGGTTTTATGTAAATTATAAACAAAATAAATAAATTTTTACCTCACTTGGATCAGCTGTTTCTGTCAAAACAAAACTAATAAAATGATTAAAGTATTTGCTTTTTTATTATTATAGACCGGGAGCTCGCGACATTTTTGGTCTCCGATTTTATTCAGCATGCCTTTTTGAGGAGAGAATATTTACCCTATAAGAACAAAGAAAAGCGGGTACTAAACCCCCGCATACATGCTTTCCGATCATATGGAAAATTGCATTTCCATTTTCACAAAAAATTGGTGTTTTTCTCTGATTAAATATTGCATGCCCTTTTGGCAAAAGATAGTTAATAGTATATTAAGCAACGAGTTTCATAAGTCAAGTATTATTGCACGCGTCCAAGTTTAAAAAACAAGCCGCATAGCGGCGAGTTTTTTAATGGACGAGTGCAATAATTGACCTATGAACGAGTTGCTTATACTATTTTTTATAATTTGCGCAAAAATTAAATAAATTTGGAAATTATTCGACGTACAAATATTTCTTTATTTTTTAGCAGTTGGTGACAATGATTTCTTATTGAATCGTTGTTATAACAACAGAAAACATAGAAGTCTGGACAGTGACAGTTTAATTTAAGGTTTCAGTTTTTAGATTTTAAGTTGCAGATTTTTAGTGTAAAACTAGTGATAAGTTATCGTGTATCCTACCAGATATTCCAAAAATTGCAAAAAAATAGTAAGCCCTTAATTTTTGATAAATCATTTTCACAAAAATCAATACCACATATTTGACTTTTCTTATTTGACAATTAAATTTAAAGATTATTTAATTTAATTTTTGTTGGAAATTAATTATTTATAAGGAGTGAGGAATTATTCTGTATCCTACCAAAAGTTTAGGAGACATAAAAAACATAGCAAGTACTTTAAATCTTGAAATTTATTTACGATAATCAATACCACAAATTTGACAGATCAATGCTACCAACTTCGTAAGCGGGTGCTATAATGATTGAGCTGTGGCCCATTATGGTTTCGCTAGCGGTGTTTTAAAAGGAATATTATAGACGCAAATTATAAAAAATAAATTTAAGTCTTGAAAATTATAGTCATGCGATTCGCACGGTCCCAAAGGACTCAAATGGTCATGTGATCTTGTAATAAAAAAAATATGATTTTCCGCGTTTTCATAATGCATGCCATTGGAAAGAATTAAAGTTTATGTCATAAAACCCCCATAAAAAATGAAACTTATGCCACATATAAATAAGAAATTAATATACAATAGTGTAAAATATTTCGCGAATTAGGAGACCGCTTTCGCCAAAAAACGCAATTGAAATTAATTAATTTTTGCACAATTAGACAACGATGCTAGTGTTTTCCTCGGTGTTTCTAACAAACAAAGTAGTTTGGTTGCCTATGCCATTTATTTACTATGATTTATTGACTTTAATAGTATAAAAATTATACAATTAAGTACATATTTGTTATGACTTGATTAGAAATTAATTTTTAAGTATTTAATTTATTCAAATAAACTTTATAATTTAAGAATATATTTTTTTACAATTAAACAATTTTTACACAGTTGTCGTTTTTTTGCAATTTTTAAAATATTTGATAAAAAATGACTTTTCCAGTTCCCTGGAGCTCTGAAACTTTTACTGTAAATTCAATGGCTATAGTTTTAATAGTTGTAATAAGATTTGTAATATTACGGCGTCAATTAAAAATAAAATATCTTTTACAGGTTATTGTAAGAGTTTATTGCACAATCAGGCAACATTGAAATTATTACCTCTCAAACGAAACGTCCAAATTAAATGCAGAATAATTATTAGTAAAAAGTAGATCCGAAAAGGGACCTCGGTGGCGGCAAAGGCCTTGTAAATTTCTTCTATTTTTGTAGAACACACCCTCTGGCACCTGGCACTTCTAAGAACCTCCTATCAAGTAGGCAAAATACTATTTACGACATTCGGCAAGTTATTTCTCCTTTGCTAGAATGTTTCATTCCAGTATATGTAACATGAGCACGTACCGCATTTCTTTTATATGTGTACGCGCCTATTTTAGCTGTTTTTATAAATAAAAGTACAAACGCAAGCAATGTGTGCGCATGACAATAACACCTAATGTGGGAAACATTTCAATCCAGTGTGAGTCACAGTGAGTCAGTCGCCAGATACCTTTGTAAAGCGCATACGAATTTGTTAGCCCGTGTATTACTTCTTGTTTGTAACAGTAACCATTGTTCTAAAGTGCCTTATAATAAAGGTCATTTGTATCTACCATCAGGTTAATCCTTTTGGCGATTGTATTCGATTATTAACATAGGTTCCACAAGGAAAACATCCTATTAGTTTTAACTGTCATTTGCTTTCAATTTAAACAAAATGGAAGGTAATTAAAATTTATCTGACAGTACTAGTCAAAATTTGAATTTTAAAATCCGCTGTTTTCGTGTTAATAAATATTTTTTTAAATAATGTAAAATCTCATAAATGTATTTATAATTCATATTTATTGGGGAAATTGGAAATATAATTAATATTGGGGGGTATTTTAGTTAATTTTTGTAGGTTTAACTTATTTTTCATGTTTGCCCAAAAACACCTAGGAAAACGATAAGGTCCTTTAGGAAAAGTTTTGTGGAATGACACTGAAGTTTAAAATTTTCACCAAACTGCAGTCCTTCAGTGTCATTCCACATAACTTCTTTTCATTGGCATGCAGTATGAAAACACGGAAAATCATATTTTTTTTATTACAAGATCACATGACCGTTTGAGCCCTTTGCGACCCTGCGAATCGCATGCCTACGATTTTCAAGACCTGAATTTATTTTAACTATCTTGCAAAAAGGGCATGCAATATTAAATCAGAGAAAAACACCAATTTTTTGTGAAAATGGAAATGCAATTTTCCATATGATCGGAAAGCGTGCAGGGGTTTAATACCTGCTTTTCTTTGTTCTCATAGGGTAAATATTCTCTCCTCCAAAAGGCATGCTGTGTGAAATCGGAGACCAATAATGTAGCGAGCTCCCGGTCTATTAGAATTTTGATCAAATTTAAAGTTTCTTTTGAGGCGATATTTTTATGGTAACCATGGAAACTGTCCATAGAACATTGATTTCATTTGTTTTTAATACAAATTTTTAAATTTAACACATTTTCTAAGGGAACACATTAATGTTAATTAGTAATCTGGAAATATATTATTATTTATTATCTGATGAGGTAAAAATCCAATATGGCGGTCATAAGAAATAAAAAAGTTGAATATCGCAACTTCGAATCTAGGAGGCCAAAAAATTATTTTTTGATATTTAACTCAGAATACGAATAGTCAACAATTTAAAGGTACCAAATTTCATTGATGTAGAAGTAATGGTTTGAAAAATATAAATTATTTTCTAAAATCACATGTTTTAGATTTTTGGCCATAATTTTGCAATGAGTTATAATATCTTAAGTTTTCTTTCAGATTTTTAATGGGCATAAAAATGTGCAACTTTTCTTTCATTTACACGACCTCGTATCTCTTCCAATTTAAATGATACCAATGGTTAGCATCGAAATAATCACCACCCTGTATAGCTACAAAATACATTTTCAAAATAATTATATGTTTTTAAATTTATAAATATCGATAATTAAGTCAAATCTTATGTTTAATGTAATGGCCCTATGTAAAACTTGTAATAAAGTGCATTTGACTTTGTAAGCAAGTTTCATAGTAAAATTCTTCAAAGATCTTTTAGTATAAACTGATACAACAGTATAAACTTATAGGTCGCTCATATGAGAAGTGGTTCGCGATTATAGTTAACACTGGTTCCTTCTTCTTTACTTGTATCATTAAAAACGCAATGTATTAAAGATGTGAAAATTATATGGGGTTACCGGTTGTGAATTTGCTCAAGAACTAGTTTAAATCAAAGCCCATTTAACATATTTTAAGTGGGTGGTCTAACGGACTCAAATTAATTGCGTAGCGGACGATATTTGTGTACTAAAATGGTTTTCATCTGAAGAGAACCCTGCGCAGAAATTATTTTTAAACAAACTCACGTTAGCCTTGTTTATGATTGGTGCACGCGATGATATACTAGCCGTTCAAAACTAAGGTTTATGAATTAATTTGAATTTCTGTAGATATACGAATTGATGTTTTTAAGTTGAATAGTAATCGCTCGGGTAAAATCGCCTACTGCGCAAGAAAGGTTCACTTCAGATGAAAACCACTCTAGCATTGTTTAACTCCATATATGTAGGTGAAAAACTTTAATGAAATTTATCTACAAAAGTAATGCCTACTTTCACCAAAGATTCCTAAAATTTAGGCATTGCTTATAGCGTTTGTTATAGTGTTTGTTGCTAGGTATTTTTTATTAAATTATTAAATGATTAAAAATAAGTTTTAGGAATCTTTGATGAAAGCGGGCATAAATCCCTTTTCACTAAAAGTTCTTTTAAGTGGTTTATGTGCCCCTATTAAATGATGTGGAGAATTGGTTAAATTTTTACCAAATGAACTTTTAGCATAAGTACTCATGTCAACTCATCCAACGAAGACTGAAGTATATCATTATTTGTAAGTTACATCATAATACACTTTGGATGAAAAGTTTCAACGAAAAAAATCGTATATTAAGAATTATATTATTTTGTGGATTAAATCACTTCTGCATTTATAGTATTTTCTCACTTTTTGGTATGTAAAAATTTATTTTAGATTTTCTCAAAAATTTAAATAATGAGTTACACCTTGGATAAGTCCATGTAAACAAAATTTTATTACAAAATCTTTACTATTTTGGTTGCAATAAGAAATAATAATATTTTTTAAGCAAGTTTAGGTAATCATCAAAGAAGATAGGTGTTGACATTATGTTGCTCATTTTTTCTTTAAAATTTGCAATTTACTTAATTTGTTGCATATTTCAAAGAAATTGAAAGAAAAACAGTTCTTTAATTCAATTTCTAACTTTGCTTATTTTAGATTTGCTTAGTTAAAGAAGATTCTATAGATAAATATTATCTAAGGTGTACTATCTTCATTTAATGGTTCTCAGTTAAATTTTGGGACAGATTTATTATTCAGGGCCTGCTAATATGCATTATCATATATAGGGTCCGCCAAAAAAATGGAAGCACTTAAATATTTTTTGAACCATATTGAATTTAAAAATAAGTTTAAACAAAAGTTTATTCAGTTTAAACAAGCTAACTTTTAAACAAATTTTTAATGTACAGGGTATTCGTTTTATTAGTGATCTGGTACCTAACTTTAGATTTTCAAATACAACACCCTGTATATTTTTATATTTTTGGATTCTACAATTAATTTGAGTAAACTTTTGTAGAAATCATTTTTTTATAAAACTCGTTATTCTTGAGTTACAAGCAATTCTTTAATATTTAGTATGTTTTTGAAATCGACAAAATTTACATTGAAATCGCCTATATTCAAAGGCTATTCTCTTAGTGGTTAAATTAAAATATAAATGTATTTTCGCTAAGTCAAAATTTAATATGAATTTCTTCATTTCTTAGGTCATATCTTTGGATATTATTATAATTAATAATACAAATAAAACTAATTAAATTAAAACCATTATTGTAATAATTATTTTTTATTACAGAATAAAATTTATTGTTAACTCGACTACGTCAAGTGTTATGGTAGTTGAAATCATGGAAAACGAAGAAGAAGATGTCCCCGAAGACTTTTTCGATGATTTTGATAAAACTGAATTTCTAGATCCCTTAACTATTTTGGATACTTGGTCTGGTGACACTCAAGAAGAAGAATCAGAGCATAGAGAAGAGAATAAGAAGAATGAAAAACCAAAGAAAAAGGTTAGAAAACTAAAAAGTAAAACTAATAATGAAAACGATTTTAATTTGGAAAGGGAATCTAGACATAATAGATCAAAATCTAGAGAAAAGGAAAGAGAATGGAAAAGGTCTAGATCTCCTTTTAAAAGGGCACGGTCTAGGGATAGGCACTCAAGGTCTACTAGATCAATAGAAAGGAAATCTGGGTTTAGGAAAAAAAGATCTACTTCATTACAACGAAGGTCAGTATCTTTACAAAGAATCTCTAGACTCGATAGATCAGGTTCTCATCGGAGAAGATCTAGATCTAGGGGTAGAAGGTCTGTATCTAGGCGAAGAAGAAGCCGATCAACTTCTTCATATCGTAGAATGATGAGATCAAAAGATAACTTTCTTAAAAGAAACCGATCACATTCTAGAAATCTTCTAAGATCTAGATCTCGAGAACGGAGAATAAGAAGTAGAGATAGACAAGAAAGCCCCAAAAGTATATATGACCCATATGGAAAAGTGAACCATTATGAAAAACATGCATCAAATGAAAGAAAGGATGAGGATTTAAAGATGTTGAGAAGAGATCCTATGAAAACTAAACGAGATATCTTAAGAGACAAAGATAAGTGTGCAAAGAATTTATCTGACAAGCGAATATCCCAAAGACTTAAAGCTGTTGAAACAGGTTTGATTCCACCGGGATTGGAATTAGATGTAGAATTGGATGAAGTTAATAAAGATCTTCGAGAAGTTAGGCCAAGGTCCATAAGCTATGGAAAAAGACCTAGTAAATCTATGGACTTTTCTTTATCACCATCACCAGCTAAAGTTAGGCGCACTGATCATTATAATAGGCAGAATTGTTATAAAGATAAAGAGGACAGTTTGGAAAGAAAAATAAATAAAACATTAAAAGAATGGAGCAAAACGTATAGTCACTTAATGCCAAGAAGAGATAGAAGCATCTCTCGCAAATCTAGGTCTCCTTCTAGGAAAAAAACAAGTTTCTTAGATGAAATCAATAAAAAGTTATCTCTTTCAACTGAACAAGATAAATTGAGACACATTCAAGAAAAAATCAATGGAGTTGATGTTAATATTTTGACCAAATATACACCAATTCCTCAAAATCTTCCTTGTACATCCTATCCATCCCCATATACTCTTCCGTATCAGACAGGATATACTGTTATGCCTTACCAAAATGAGTGCACAGGTTACGGTCAATTTCCCAACCATGATCCTTTACACAACCATTCAAACTATGATGAATATGTCCAAAATCGAAAATTGGAAACCTCGAAACAAAAACTTAAAAATGTAAGTGTGAAATTTTAGTTTTTCAAATATTTTTTAAGTTCTTATATTTTAGATGTTTACGGATGATAAAGTAAATTTTACTGACTATTTAACAGCATCGGCGCGTTTATTGAGTAAGTACATATTTAAGTATTAAGGCCTTTAAATATGAATTTTTGAGTTGTAATGGATATGATTACCTACCTATTAAATACCTAAACTTTAAAAATATAATAGTAAAGCCTGGTTTACATTGGTCGAGTAAACAGGCGAGTAGGTTGGTGAGTTCAAAAAGCAAGATACACTCGCCTAATATAAACACTAGGGTATGTAAAAGGGGCATTTTTTAATCACACTACGGTTTATATTAGTCGAGTATACCTCGCTTTTTGAACTCGCCCTCGTACTCACCCACTTACACGACCAATATAAATCAGGCTTAAACACCCTTTTACCGAAACAATCACTTTTATTATAAAAGTTGGTTCAGACCACTTACAACTACATCATTTCATTTTGAAAATTATTCTCACAACAATATTCCTTAATTTACATACGTGGTAAATTATTAATTATGTTAATTCAAAAGTCAATTAATAGACTAAACTTACTACTAATATAATTTGTACTGTATACACATGCCAATAATCCCTCATGCAATATCCCAAGTGATCAGTTTCGTTTTGTAAAATAATTTTATCTTGACCAAAAATTTCTCAAAATAGCTGACTGTTAAGTATTGTATGAATCAATCTGCAAGGGTCAGGCAAAAGTCTTGGGACAGCGCTGTATTTTTGATTGTGTGAATATTTTTTTTTTCAAAAATTTACATACTTATACAGTATCATAAAAACTACATTCTGAGATTGTTTAGAACCTCCCAATCTTTTGGGGATGTTATGTGGGGATAACTACCCCACTTTTTTAAATTGCAACCCCTATCAAGTTTTAGTTTAGTTTTTGCTACTGGAAAAGCCTTCTAATTTTTTAAATGATGGAAAAAATGTTAAAACTGGATAGGGGTTGCAATTTAAAAAAAGTGGGGTAGTTCTCCCCACAAGACACCCAAGAAAAATGGGAAAGTTCTAAACAATCTCAGAATGTAGTTTTTCTGATACTGTATAAAAATGCAAATTTTTGAAAAAAATATTTACGCATTAAAAAAATACAGGGCTGTCCCGGGACTTTTGCCGGACCAATAAAGTTCTATTTTAATAACGCAATTTCTCACAATTTTTTAAGTTCATGTTTGGTTTTATTTTCTTGTGTAAGTATACAATTTTGTGTCAATTCTAATAACAATAGGTTTTTAAAAATTATTAAATTAGTTATTACACTTAAATTATCTTATTTAAGTATTTAGTGAGTGTTTATGATTTAATTTTTTTTTAATTTGATTGGGTAATTTATCTTAATTTTAACATATACACTTGGAACATGGAATTACACAGCTTGTACCTGGATATATTATGTTAAGGCTAATTTACACGAATCCCCAGTGTTGATTAAAGCAGTTGAATCAATTAAAGTGTAGCTCGTGTAATTCAACGAGAAAGAAAATCGTGGGTGACGATTGAACAAAGTTGGCAGCTTCAATCAACCAAAAATACTCAGGTTAACAAAGTAGTGTTGTTCCCCAGTGTTGAATGTATTCATGAATATTGTTAACTGAATAGGTTTAACCATTAAATTTAATATCTTTGATTAAACCTTGTAGATCAACGCAGAGATTCGTGTAAATCAGCTTTAACACTACAAACTTCTACATTTGAGAATGCAGACGCATTGCACTTTAAAATGGCACAAAAATACATTTTCACTATTATTCACTTTATACAATATTTCAGTGGATTGGTTATTTGTTCTTCCTGTTTGTTTATTAATTTTAAGAAAAAAGTTCGTATTAATGCTTGTCCAATTTTTTATCGTAAAGAGTTACAGGCCTTTAAAAAAGTTCACAAAGCATAAGGTTTTTGAATGGTTTATGGCAGAGCTTTTAAATTTTTGTTTGACTAATTTAACATCTAACCTATGTTTAGAATTATTTTTGGATTTTTACCAACTTTAAAAAGTGATAGGGCAGGGTGAAAAGTAAAAAGTGTTAAAACAGTTAATTTAAAAAATACTTAAACAATATTCTCCATCGAAACCAAATATATCTTGTACAAATTTTTGAAAATAATTGATAACAGTGCCCAAATATTGTAAAATTGAATTGCACTAGTGATTAAAAAACATTTTATAGTCACTGATTGCACTTAATGCTCATTTTTATTCGCTTTTGTCTACCAAATTTTTAAAAGATATATTTTTTGTTTTAAATTGGATAGGGGTAATTACAATAAAATATTAATATGCTCTACTTTAAAGCGTTCTGAATTAAATGAACAAATACTTTTTACAAGCACCTTTTGGCCTTTCTTCGAATGCAAAATCGGATAAAGATAATATCAAGCAAATCAAATCAATCTTTGTTCACTTAAGCCACTCAGATTACATTTATATTTACATTAATTATACATGTATAAATATAATAGTGGACTATGACTATGACTAATTCTAAATAATTCAAATACCTAAATAAAATTGTAATTTGAAAAAAAAATTAAGTGGTTTTTGAACTATTAATTTTTAAACTTAGTTAATGAAGATTTTATCAAATATCTCACTTTTTTTAAATGCAATGATGCCGGGTCATTCGACTTTTTAAAAAGAGGATTTTATAACGATTATTTATTTTATGTATTTGAATTATTTAGAATTAGTTTTGGTAATTTTCACCGACTTCGAAAACCTTTTTTTTTTTTTTAAATTTTTTTTTTCGCAAAAAATAAAAACTAATAACTCAAAAATACTTCTTTTTTAAAAGTATTTTAAGCCATGAATAAAAATATGGGATGTTACATTTAAAAAAACAAAGTTCATGGTGTTTCCGGTGAAACCGGAAGTGATTTTGAAAATAAAAAATGCACATAAAATTTGTTTTTTTGAACCATAGAACATAGCCAAATTTCAAATTTTTCTATTCATAAATAAAAAAGTTATAGAGGTGACCCGGTTTTCATTTCCACCCGGTATAGATAATGGTAAATGTAAGAATAACATTACTTCTGAAGGTATCCCTACAAGTTTCTCTAAATTTGATGTTAAATAGTAAACTGATTATGCACTTCAGAGATTCTGTTCATGTCAATTGCACCCTCCCCCATATTACTATATTATTATCCTACTTGATTACTCCAAGACAACCGTTGGTCGAAAATGATGCCTAGGAATTTTGTTACTTCCATCATATTTGCTAGATTGTTGTCCGGTGGTTTTCGATTAAAGAACTGAATTTTAACAGTTTTCTCAGCATTATTTTGTTGTTAAAGCACCACTTTTCAACTTCACTATTTAGTTACCTCATTTATTTTTCTATTAAGACTATCTTCTGTATCAGCTCCAAGTAGTATTGATGTGTTATCAGCAATGGTCATTTTACCCGAGGCAGTGGTGTGCTGTAGGGGGCTCGAAGGGGCTCGCGGATCCCCTTCTTAAAATTTTTGTAAATTTGCGAGCCCTTTGTTAAAATGATAATTTCCAGATTTTTTTATTCTTTATTTGAGAATTTAGTTTTTGTTCCATTTTTAATCTTTTGTACTTTAAGAAAATGTTATTTTTTGTAATATATGTACATTTTTTAATGTATTGAATTTATTTTTTGCAATAAAAATAGAGAGCTACTGTTTTTATATAAAAATAATGCAAGTCCTTAAAAATTGCAACAAAACTGCATGTGGGGCATACTGGGAAGTTAAAAAAACATATACTTAGAAACGCCCAAAAAATCGCGAGCCCCTTGTTAAAATTTTCACAGCACACCACTGTGCATAGAGCATAGATCATTGATAAACAGCAAGAAAATTAGAGGACCCAGGGTTGGACCCTGTGCTACATTTTTCTGTTGTTTAGATATGACACCAGCAGATCTAATATGTTACCTCTTATTCCAAGGTAATATAATTTTTCTGCGACTAAGCTGCTGTCGATTGTATCAAATGCAATTAGCAGTTTGTTATCCAGGAAGTTATTGCTATTTTCTACCATGTGTGAAACCATGTCTGCTATTTATAAACCGGATTTTCTTAAATATTGCCTATGCTATCACAAATGCATTTCTCGAAGATTTTAGAGAAGATACTAAGGACTGAGATGGGTCTGTAGTTTGACAGCTCATCTCTGTCTCCTTTTTTAAAGATTGGGATCGCGCAGGCAATTTTTAATTTATCTGGAAATATTCCCCTTATCAACTGATAGGTTCACTAAAAATGTTAGTGGTTCCTTAATATCTTCAACCACTTCCATTATGAAGTTGTTATTGTAAATTAATCGTAGAGCCTGCTCTGAAAGATTCATTTCGGAACACCATGTATAACTTATAACCAGATTTCACAAACGCCTTTTGCTGTTTTTGTTGTCTGGAGGCGTTCGGTCTACAAGGTTGGTGAGTGCTTGGCTGAAGGCTGAAGAATAATCACAACGCTGAGTTTTTGGCGAAGACAAAGCTTGCTAATGGCTGATAAAGAAGAAACTACACAATTTTCCATAAGATCATCAAGCAGATTTAACCCAAAAAATGAAAAATAACCGAAATAAAAGGACGTGCCTAGATACTTCGAAGTGAGCGCCTTTGAGACCAACGAACAGGTGGAGACGTTTATGTGAAACTGGTTCAGTACTCGCTCATCTTCTAATTTTATTTTTTTTTACTTTAATTATTTTTTATTTTTCTTTGACTAATTTGTAAGGTAAATTTGAACTAATCGTAGATAAGACTTCAAAAATGTGTGAACTTTTACAATAATACTTAGGGCAAGTGCGTCATGTACATTAACCTTTACATTATTTATATCAATTATACATAGATGCATAAATTGTTACAAAGCAAAATTAGGAATTCTTTCAATATTAAAACTCAAAGGAATGGCTTGCTTTCTCTCTAATGTTGTCAGTTTAAAATCAACAGAAAGGTCGCAATCAATTTTGTAATTACTAAGGAGAACTGAGGTAGACTTAGGGTCGGTTTATTCACCTTCCAGTAAAGTGTTCAGTAGTAATACTAGGAAGTTATTTACATGTAAAAGTGATCAGTAAGTTAAACTATTAAGGTCAATTTATAACTTTACCCATAACCCAGGACACAGAACCTGAAATTCGAGGTCAACATATTGATTTTTTCTTATTTATATGTTACCTAAAACACAGTGTCAATCTAGTGTCAACTGTCATTATCTCAATAATAAGTTTGATTATTTTCTAACCAAAATAAACAATAATATATCCATTAAATACATAAATTGTTAATAAAATAACAGCAAAACTTAAACGAAATGTTTATTTCAAACATAAACAAAGCATACAATCGGTTTTAACAGAATATAAATTGTGTTAAGAAATCTCCTAGAAGCTCGGTTATTCAAAATCAAACGAATACTATTATTTTAAAAACAAACAAAAACAATGTTACACTCCTGTTTACTGCGTATGTGCAGATATACGTAGGACCCAGAAATTTCTTATGTCAGGGATTTTATGTTTGGGTTATAAATGAAAGTATTTAACCCTCTAATGCCCAAATTTTTTTTCTTTCTAATAAAATTACAGTAGGCTACTTTAAGGTCACTAATACTAAATTTCCAATTTTTTTTTTCTTTCTAATAAAATTACAGTAGGCTACTTTAAGGTCACTAATACTAAATTTGTATTAAAATTTAACTGAAACTGTACCTGGTAGCCTGAGGACCCAGTTTTATTTGTTTTGTAAACAATCGTCTACAGGCAAGGATGGGTATTACGCCAAAATTTCAATACACGGAAATTCTAAATAAGATTTTATATCGTCCGCCTCAAGGCGGTTTTAGGATCTAGAGGGTTAAATTGGATAGTTGATTTTTGCAGATTCTAGGTCTTAGGTTATTGGTAACGTTATAAACCAGCCTGTAGGTAATCTCAAATCGCTGAAAGGTTTTAGCTACTGAGAGGTCAATTATAATATATTTATACATAAACATATTATTTATTCACATCACAGCAGTGAAAACTTTTTAGTAAGTTGAATATATTGAATAGTTTAATTTACTGATCACTTTTATATGTAAATAACTCCCTGGTAACACTACTGGATACCTATTCTGTAACCACACGTACCGAAATTCGCATCGGTTATCATGTTTGAAGATTTAAGTAACCTAAATTCCTAACTTTACTTTGTAAAATTAATTCTAGTTATATTATCGATTGGATTTTCGTTTAATTTTAATTTTTTATATGCTCTAAAAATAAATCTAATGTTTAATTTTCTGATTTAGGTCAAACAACAACTGTAGACATAAAAGATAAAATCCAAGGTAAGTTTTTATTTATTTTTTGTCAATATTTATTATTTATACAAAGATATTTTAATTATTGTTCAAATCTGTTTAGGCAATTCATTCTGACTGAGCTTCTAAAAAGCATTTTCATGTGGATTTCCTTATCTTTCCATTCCAATCAGTTGCTTTCTGCATTTTTTAATGCAGTTACTCCAAACTATTTGCAGTTAATTAATTCTTTAAAAAATTATAAAGTTATTTGTTTTGTCTCGTACTTTCTGAGATTATGTATGTAGATTCCTACATTGTTTTGAGCAAAAAAAAATTTATTTTCGTTTTTATAATTTCAATTTTAATGGCCTGTGTTAAAGGTCGTATTTCCCTTTTTCGTAAGATTAGAATTTAAGGTAATCAATTTAATCGATCGATTTAATTAAATTTTATCTATTAAGATATTCCGCAGGGTGTACCTTAAACTGGCGCATAAACTATCTGCCATGTTGGAGCTTGTCAATACAATACTAAAAATAAGCTTTTCTATGTACCCACCTATTTTAAAAGGGTTGGTCATTTCGTTTAAACCTTATTTTATAAATATCACTGTGCGACTGTGCAGACAATTGAAAATGCTCGAGTTTCAGTTATCTATTTCTAAGAAAAATAAATGGAGCAATTGTATTGAATCAAATTTTTCTAGATGTACATTTGCGCTGATTAGTGGAAAGAAGCTCTGTTCCAATAATGTCGTAATTTAAATATTACAATGCAATGCTCGATTCTAATCTTATCAAATATATGCAGAATATGCATACACTTACACACTTGAGAAATAAAAGTATAAGTCAATCGTAGCAATTCTGAGATTTAATTTTTTTATATGTTTTATTTTTTACTTAATAAGTGTCTGCAATCAATATATGAACCCAATTCAAGGCTTTTGATCAAAAAAACTTGTAGGCAGTTCATTGGTATTATTATTTAGTTACAGTCATCTTTAGATTCAACCAGAGTTCATTTTCTTCTATCGATATTTTTGTTTATTATAGGTTCATTTAAATTTACATTTATGATAAGTTTTTTATTTTAAGTGTCTAAGCAATAATATACGATTTTTAAAATAGAGATAAGTTATTTTTTTTAACTTTATAAAGCTTTATATTTACCATTATATTTTGTTATCTGCCAATGAAAACTTTTAAATTAATTATTACTTATTTATGTTTTAAATAACGAATAAACAGTATTATACACTATTAAAACTTTTTTGAAGTTTTGACTTTCAAAAAATATTGTATTTTTAAAAGTGTATTACATTGGGCTTATGAGTATTTAGTCTTAAGATTCTAATTTATTTTCTCATAACTATCTGTGAAAGTAATAGTAAAATGGTTTTATTATACAGGGTGAGTCAGACCACCCGTAACAGCTTTTTATCTCTAAAACAGTTTGTCACACATAGAATAAAAATTTTAATCACCAAAGTGAACCAATAGGATTTTGTGATGCACTTATTATTTTACGGAACAATCTGGAAGTGTCTGGAATTGGAAGTTACTTTGAAATTTTAAATGGCAACATAGGTCGAGTATGGTATCGTTTAATATAATATATATAATATAATATATCTTTATTTCCCATTTGGTTACATAACATAACATGAAGGGTGGGTCACCATACACAAATATAAATTAAATTATTACAAGTTAAACTAAGCAGTTAAACAATTAAAATTACATCATTATCGAATACATATAGGTACAATAGTTGAATTTAAAAAATGTTAAAAAAGAACATTAAATTTTACGCTTACACAATTTATATATTTTGACTGTACATCTCAAAGTACTCATCAGTTGAATAGAAGCAGCCCACAAGCAGCAAGTTATATACTCCTCCGTTTTCCGGGTAACAGTTTGCCTGCGATCGCTTACAAAAGATTGAATCCAATCAAGGGCACACCGTCTAATGCCATGGTTGTATAACTTGTCAAACAACAAACAGTGGCTTACCGTATCAAATGCTCGTGAAAAGTCAAATACGCACCAGACACTTTATACTTATTTTCTATTGCTTGAATAATATAATATATTTTAATAAAAGTTGTTTCTATTTAAAAGACCTTTCAAACGATACCATACTCGAAATTTCAAAGTAACCTCCAATTCCGGGCACTTTCGGATTGTTCCGGAAAATAATAAGTGCACCAATGGGTTCTTTTAGTGGGCACTTTGGTAATTAAAATGTCTGTTCTATGTGCGACAAACTGTTTTCAAGATGAAAGGGTGTTACAGGTGGTCTGACTCAACCTGTATAATTATTTGAATTCATATTTTTGGTTTTTAATATTATGAAACTTGCTAAAACTACACACTAACCCTTATATTGTTTGGAAGAAGAAATAATTAACTACAGGCTTATTCATTGCAGTGGTGTATAGACGGTGCATGCTTAGTGGTTTGACATACCACGTTCACTTACCACTTCATGCAAAAATGAACACTATGTAAAATTCACTTACAACTCCACCTACCACTGCCAAACGAATAAACCTCTGGTTACCTATTTCTTCTTCCAAACAATACATGGGTTGAGGTGTACTTTAGCAAGTTTCATAACTGGTAATGGTATGTGAGATGATGTCAGAAGTTAAAAAACACTTACCATTCACTAACCTTCATACCACGATTCACATAATATTATGCTGAAACAAATAAGCCTTATGTTAAACCTGCCAAGATGATGCCTAAGGAGTGGTTGATACAGCAACAATAAACGTGTACCGTAAAGTTCCGCTAATCCGAACCTCCACTAATCCGGATACCCTTGTAATCCGAACAAAATTAAAAAATTATAAATGTATATACTGTACCTTGTAATCCGGATCAATCACATATACCTTAATCTGGATCGTATGCCTTGTGTTTCGGAACTTTTAGTTTGAGGACCCAGGACTAATGTTAAGAGAATGGGAATGCACTAAATGATTTCGAATCAACTTGGCACCAAAAAGGCCACACAGATTTTTTAAATAAAGTTAAAGTTTTTATTCGTTTTTTTAATTACATTATTATCTTGTAACAGGCTATTTCTATTTATTTTTTCTTGAAAATATGTATAATTTTTGTTATAATAAATTTTTTAACACTTATTATACCTTTGTTCAATTACTTTAATATTACTCCAGTAATTTGGATTTTTCATTAATCCTAATCGAGCCAGTTTTAATTGATCCGGATTAACGGAACTTTGCTGTATTTCTAATGGAAGATTTATATTAAAAAACATTTTTTCCAGAAAATCTTATTCTAACCATTCTACTATTAAAAAACCACTATTTTATTGTACTGCATTTTTTTATTTTTTTTCAAAAATAAATTATATTCAATTAAAAAGCTAGATTTCAATAAATAATATACAAATCGGAAAGAAATTCCTTAAATCTGGCTTAAATATTGGCGAAGGTGCAACAAATAACAAGCTACGGAGTGATGTTTCTTGGTGCACCTTCACCAATAATTAGGCAGATTTAAGGAATTTCTCCGATTTGTATATTGCTAATATCAATCTGCATCATCGATTGAATTTCCACAATACTTGACTTAATTTTATTATCCAGGTATTGTTCAATAAATAATTAAATATAAATATAATTTTACAGTGATTACTCGTTGTCAAGATGCTTTAAAATTGATCACGGATGGTACAAGGCCAATAGGTAGATTTTTTTACAAAAAACCACATTCGAGTGCCAATAAATTCCCTGATATTAAAAATCAGTCTCCAATGAAAAGTGTTCCCTGTGTTCGTTTTTATTTTACAACCAAAATGAAAATTGATGAAAATCTCAAGTCACCCATAAGTAAATTGCTGGTAAAAATGGGTTTGAAGTTTCTCCCTCCTCTACAACCAGAAACTATTGAATCTTTCGAAGAACCAACAGCCATTCCATCTACACGAAGAGACTTTTATCCAGAAAATGTGCTGATGAAAATGACCCAAACTTCTCCTATGATTTGTGATGTGTGTGAATATCGGAATAACAAATCGATGCGTGATGTTGGAACTCAATGTGGAAGTGGAATTAACAATTCAGCCGATTTTGGAGTACAGGTTGACGTGGATGATTTTCATACGGCAAGAAGTGCTCTTAAAAACATGATTAAGAGTCAATCTTTTGCTTCTTTAACTCCAGCACAACTCATGGCACAGCTTGGAACAAAACAAGAAGATAAAAAAGAACTGTTTCCATTAAATCGAAGGAATCTTGAAGAGTTTGCAACTAGTCCAAGCAAGATCAATAAGCAAACGGAAAGACAATATAGTGAAAATCCATTCCAAGGAAAAGAATTGTTTCCCACTAACTACACAAACCCTGCAAACCCAAGTTCAAGAAATATGGACAATTTTGGCCCCAGATATAATTACGATCAATATATGAATCCGCAACCACGTAGATTTTAATTAATATATATATGTATTCTTCAAATTAGCTTTTATTTGAAACAGATATGTATATTTTTTTGATTTTTTTATGTATTGCATTGTGATACCTAAATGTTATTGATTAGTAAGTTTTATTCATATAATTATTATTAGAAGTTAAAATTGTTCTAGATACTTTAATTGTTCTTAATAATGATGTTGTATTTTAATAAATACTGCAGAGAAAATACCGTTTATTTTATTGTTTTGATTTATAATAAGTTTTATTATTAGTTATAAAATAATAATGTTGTAAAGACGAGGTATTAATGTTAGTTTTTGTATAAAACTTGATATTAAGGCTTTGAATTTAGATTTATAGTAAACACAGGGTAATGAAAAATTATCCCCCAAATTCAACTGCATGGTTTTAACAAGATAAGAAACTTAATGGCAATTTTAAAGATACTTTTTAAATAAAAAAACTGGGAAGTAACTACAAAATTAAGTTTATTCATTTTTCCTTTTTAGTTCAATAATCTTTTTTATTGAATCGCGGTGAGTTAAGTAACCTAAATAGTATTCATATTATTTTGAGGACCTGCTTCCTTTCCCACTTTAAGCGAGTAATCGGCTAATCTAACCAATTTATTTTAAAATTCCGTCGATACTTAAGCCTGGTTTACATTGGTCGAGTAAACGGGCGAGTCAGTGGGCAAGTAGGAGGGCGAGTTCAAAAACCGAGATATATTCGACTAATATAAACAGTAGGGTGAGTAAAAAGGGCGTTTTTTTACTTACCCTAATGTTTCTATGTATTAGTCGAGTATATCTCGGTTTGTGAACTCGCCCTCCTACTCGCCCACTTACTCGCCCGTTTACTGGACCAATGATACTAGGCTTTATGATTTTGGTATAACTTTTTTTCTGCTAATGATTTTTTTTTAATTTCCGTTTTTTTGGTATGGTTTATTTTGTTTTCATGGTGTAAACCAAATAATTTTAAAGGAGCAACAAAAAGAATACGTGAAAATTGCGCGCTTTTGACTATTTTAGAAATTAATAAAAAACAAAAAGTGATAACATACTTTTTTGGGCTGCTTTGTAGAAAATTGTTAAAATAACAACAGGCCCGTCATGTATTTTTGTGGTATTTTTCTTTCGTTTTTTGAACATTTTTCTTATTTTTTTAAACCCTATAAAAAATAAAAGAATTTAAAATAAAAAGTACCACAAAAAATATGTTATCAAACGTGTAATTTTTACGTAATACCCTTTTTTCTGGTTCCTTAAAATTATTTGGTTCTCTCCACAAAGACAAAATTTACGAGAAATGATAGCTGGCAGACTTTTGAAAACAAAAAAGAGATATTCTACAAAATAATGAGTACGAGAAAGTCACATCACAACCTAAGATTTTGCTCTTACATAACTAACATTTTTTGCGGTGATAAATAATACTCCCTCCGTCGAAGAATACGGTATACATTTTGAAAAAAGGGATTAAGAGGATAGTCCGCAAAATGTTTGAAATGCGTACTCCTCGCTAGTAAAAATTGATTTTCAGGTGTTTGTAATAAAAAAATTAACAGAAACGCTCTTGTATTGCCTTCAAATTGAATTTATTTTTCATATAGAATTTTTGTTGTTTAAGTTTAATAAATTATAGGTGCGTAATTTTTTAAAAAATGCGTTTTTATAATTTTTTCAAAATTACTCCCTTATAACAGACTATATACATCAAAAAAAAATTCTATATGATAAATAAATTCAATTTCAAGGCAAAACAAGAGCGTTTTTGTTAAATTTTTTATTACAAACACCAAAAAATCAATTTTTACTAGCGAGGAGTACGCATTTCAAACATTTTGCGGACTATCCTCTTAATGAAAAGAAATTGTTTTGGTGTTTTTATATTTTTATTTCTAATATGTGATTGTGAGGCAACAAATAAACAAATTGAGCACAAGTATTCGGCATATGTTAAAAATTATTCATAGAATTAAAAGTCGCTTATTGTTGAAAAATATAATGACACCCTCTGTTGTTACAAAATGTCGAATTTTGATCAACTTGTGTTGAAATGAACAGAAAAATAAAAATCCGTAATGGTATACTCCAAAAATTGTAATTTTTGGAAATGTTTTATTCTCCTGTAATGTATAAATTTTGGAAATTTAAGGACTTTAAATTTAAGTTCTTTTCCCGTAATTTTTGTATTATTCTTTGTTACACTACCGATTTATTATATTTCATAAAAAAATCTTACTTAAATTAAAGGTGGTTATTTTATTTTCGGACAAGAAAAAAATCAAAATGTATAAGGTATTTCCAGACGGAGAGGGAGTAATAAATAATGCAGGGTGCGGAAATCTAATCGCGTTGTAATAACTTAGGAGCTTTATGACCCCTGTTCCTTTAATAATTTGCCTTTCCAGTAAAACATACCGAAATTAGATTAATTTTTATTTTATTACGCGTTGCGTGGCTTGCTAACTTGAACGCAGCATAAACGGAATAATCTCAAAATTCAAGAAAATCTTTGCGGCCCTAAAACGTATTATCAATCGTATAAAATTGTTTAAAGTTATTAAAACCCCAAAGTTCCCAAGTTGGCGAGTGGGTGGTTTGATGGGTGGTTTTTCAGAAAGCTTTATAGCGGCTACTGTGGCGCTCATTGAGGTGGTGAAGTGACATTTTTCTATCAGCACTCCACTTCCACGCCATTTCAGTGCGCGCTATTGTTACAATGTGTTTTGGAGGTACAACTTCCTATTTTGGTGCTACGTCACCTGCGTTCCACAAAGTGGCACGTGTGTGACGTGGCACTGAAATGGCAAGTGGCAACTCATACTTCATTATTTTTTTTTTAAATGTCGTCATCGGAGGATGAGGATGTATTACTTGCGCAACAAGAGTCGCGTCATTCTCTCTCATACTCATACAAATCATTATAAACATCATTTCGTAGGATAACATTAATCAATTGACCAATCGTAATGAAAATTCATGCATGCCCTTTATTAAGGAGTTTTGAGGGGCGGCCAAATTGGTTTTGCACATAGGCGGCCAACCACCTAGGCGCTCCACTGAGTACTAGAGAGAAAAACGCTACTGGAACCATAACTCCTCAATTATATGCGAAGTACATTCTCATTCTCCGATTACTACATTTTGATTAATCCTCGGATGACCAGAATGTATTTTAAAAACCACATTGCTATCACATCACTCTAGCGCGCGCCCGGCCTAAGGGATTAACAGATTTACGTTGTATTTCAGTCAGTTTTTAAATAAAACATCTTAAATTGTGTGGTGAAGTGTAACGTGCTTTAAAAAGGACATGAAACAAATATTGGGGTAAATGATAAACTCTCTAATTTGTTGTTAGTTTTAGCAATAGTTGTTATTATTTTATTTTTTCTAACTATTCAAGACTGGTCAAAAGGGCACTATGTTATTTTTTAATGCTAAGTTAAATAACTAAAATACCATTAAATGATCCAGGTTAGTGTCATCAGTGGAATTAAGGTGAGGGCGATTACTCTCCACTTGATTAGAATATTGTACCGTCGGGATCATGATTGTTGTCTCGACTCGTAGATCACTAATTGTACACATCGTGCGTGTTATAAGCGGTCTCCAGATGAAGATGGCCACAATGTTGGACGAATGTACAACCACGTTCGAATGAGAAATTAATGACATCAAAGGAAGTTTGGTTCAAGTAGGTTAACCGAAAAATGAACTATAGTACGACCGGCCAGTAAACTGGAATTCCAACCTAAGTGAGATTGAATTAAATCAGCGACGCTGCATTTAATTTAACCATGCTGGAGGGTTGTAGTAGGGACTACTACTACCAGCTGAAGGGTTATAGTAGGTACTACTACTAATACAAATCTCCAGCATTGGTAGGAAAATTTAGCGTCGCTGATATGGTTAAAGTCAGTTAGGATGGAATTCTTGTTTGTTGCCCGGTCCAAGTATATGCTTGGAAGCATATGGTTCGTTCTTTGGTTACTTGTTCCATCTCTTTCGATTCTATTAGCTGAATGTATTTTCTCCTTTAACAACTGCCAACAGTTTAACCAAATTGAATTAAACAATTTCGAACGTAATATAACAGACAGATAGAATATGAACCTACGTAAAATTCTTGGTAACCAATGAAAGCTCAATTTTATTGAAACAATGTCGATTTTGTTGAAATATTAACCGTCAGAAACCTAAATTGAAGCAATAATATTGAAGGAAAAAGTATTGAAGAAAATTAACACGATTTGATTTTTACTGAAGCTCTTTTAATATATTGAACTTGTGAGCGGTATACCGCAATATATTGCGTCAGTTTTTAGCAAGGCGTGGTGGAATCTGGGGTCGCTTATTGCTGAAAGCAAGATCGAAACTAACATTATATTGAACAATATCATTTGATCGTGTGTAGGGTATCGCAATTTTGTTGCTTCAAGCTTCAATAATATTGAACATGTAAACCTAGCCTATTGAAAATAGGTGTTTTATTTGCGACTTAACTTTGGAGGTATCAATTTTTCTGTCCAAGTAAACGAATGCCTTTGAGATTGTAGCCTATCCCATCAGTTAGATATATTGTACCTGAAAATTTAGTAAATCAAATAAAGCGCACCTAATATTAATAACTACATGCAAACCTTACTATTGTCTATCCAAAGTTAGAATGTGGATTGCATGCGAAATATTGAGTGAATCAAGCAGCCAGCGCTTATTTTCCCATCATCCGCGCGAGTCGATCTGATTTGTTTCATATTGGTTTATGCGTTGAATAGATACCACAACAGCCCATGTAAAGCACGTATACGATGCCGGTGTGCTTTTTATTATCAGTTATCTGCTAATAACGCGTACGTAAGGAAGGAACACCTTTTATGGGCGTGATTTATTCATTGCAGGCTTGAAACAGGATTAACAAGACTATATCGTCTTGATTTGAACCAAAATTCCTGCTGCTAACCTTGGATAAAGTATAGTTACCAAGACGCACATGCACATACAAAAAGTCCCATTCCTTTGCCATAAAGCGATTTCGAATGGCTTCTTTGGTTGGTTAGTAGTAGTCAACCCAAAATTTGAACCGATAGAAAGAGATGAGGCGAATAACCAAAGATCGAACCGTGCTCCCAACCACGGTTCATATTTTGGTTAACCAAGCTTAAATTGGCCAGAACCAAACGATCTAAGATGTCATTCGAATGGGGTTGGTCCAAATTTGACAGACCAATCTAAGAACCAAAGCCATTCGAAATCGCTTATAAATTCACGGAAAATTCTATGGAAATATTACGTTATTGTATCGGTGAAGTTTTCTCGCAATCATTTTTTTTTTATAAAAGAAATACATAGATACCATACTTTTTTATACTGACGTTTACAGGATATATAGAAAAAATATGTTTAAATTAAATCAGTTGTATATTTAATTGTTTTAACTTTAATGCTAGTCGATAAATCCAAATGCACCACACAGTGTACTCAGCTTAGTGTGTATATTAAAATGGAGGAAATTAAAGGAAATTTTAAAAAGATTATTAATAACGCTAACTAAACATGGTAAGGTTATGTTAGTTTGGATGCAAACGTTATTATTTTATTTGATATTGTTATATACATTTTTATATTTGTCTCGTTTAAGAAATAAAAGATATTACTCCATATACTTTATTTTATTTGTGCTTTTGCCAGAGAAAAGTATCCAGTTGCCGTTATCAATATTTTTCTAAGTATCCCTGAAGAGTCCCCAATAACGTAATGTAGAGCTTATCTCAAATTTTCGGGACATTCTGTAAATGTGGCAGTCGGCCACTGGATTATATGAGATTAAATAAGAGGCATTTCGCTGCAACTGCTGAGCAGTCAATCTCTGTGACGTCACGAGATAGCACGAAGAAAAAAGTTTCAGAAATTCTAGGAAAATCTGGTTAATGATAAAAGTTTCAATCTCTCCATTTCTTCTTCATCGAGAATAATAAAAGCAATAAAAGTGTTAGAATCCATTTTTGGACTGAAAAATAAATGAGACCCACGGCGGTGAGCAGTTTCAGCGAAATTCCCCAACCGCGACTGTCGTCCGTCGCGACCATAGTCGTGACGAGTACTTTCAGCGAAATGCTCCTTAAATTAATTCACATAGACCAGTGCAAAACGAGAACAAGTGCATAGATTTGTGTAGATTTTGTTTTTATCTTTTCACATTTTAAAAATACATTTAAAGAATAGTTAACGTGGCAAATTCGCCATTAAGTGTAAGAGTATAATCAGCGATGAAAATATTTAGTGACGTTTTTAACGTGTTAAATATAACACGTGTAAAATTATTTCATAAGAAAATATGTTTTCATCCCATTATTTGATTTTACAAACTAACATTGGACTTTAAGAGATGTAAATTGTCAATAACATAAATGTAACTATTTAAAATATTAAATGTAAAATAAATCTTAACACATATGTATTGACAGTTTACATCTATTGAAGGCCATTTTTGGTTAGTAAAATAAAATTATTTCTATTTTTCTTAAAATATTACATATGATATATCAAATTACTCAGAAAAATACACTAATTCCGAATATGTGTAAATCCAATATGGCTGCCATAAGAAAAAAATTAGTTTGGTTCATTTCCGGTCAATGCGTTGGCAAAAAAATATTCATTTGTTTTACTTCATTATACACAAAAAATTGTCTGTATTAAGTCAAGAAAATTTTTTTGTTACCACCGAAAATAACGAAGTTATAGCTATATTTTCAAAATCGCATTTTCTTGTTTTTTTAAGATAGCGTTGGAACGATGCGATATTCAAATTTTTTGTAAATGAATTATTAATATTCGAAAAAATCTCTACTACTTTGTCCATTTAACCGAATTTCTATCTCCAATAATAACAAAGATACCCACACAGTCCTGCGTCAAATGCAGAGCCGGATCTAGGGTGGAGCGAGTGGGGCACTCGCCCAGGGTGAAAGTCAACGGGGGGCGTGAAAAAAGACAATTTTTTAAATTAAAATTAGTTGTAGAATCGCCTCCTAAAGTTTTGACGCTTAATTTCTGGACACCCTGTATACAGTATTATTTTTAATTTTGTGTGGGGGGGCGCCAAATTTGCATGGTGCCCAGGGTGACAAAATGTGTAGATACGGCTCTGGTCAAATGGGACATCCTGTATATAAAATGTATAAAGAAAAACAAACACTACATTAATCAAGATTCAAAATATAATGCAAATTAAGATTTTTTTAAATTACTAAATATTTTGTTTTTGTCGGATAAGTAAAAATTATTTATACATAAATAATTATAAGAAAGTACTAAAAAAAGTAAGGGAAGGGGGCGCCGACCCCCCGAGTTCATTTGAAGCGTTCATGACATTTTTTTAATTGTAAATTGTCATCAAAACCTTAATCTTGCGTTTCACGAAAAAAAAAGTTTTTGCGATTACTGCGCCACCTGTTGCGATAAAAAAAGTTCCCGGATATATCCTACATAGTTTTTGATGCCCTTTTCGAATCTGTAATAAAAAATAGGGGGTTCCATTTAAGATTTTAAAGTCACCCCCCTTATCCACCCCCTGTGGTGAAATTTGTTATAGCATCGAACGTCCCCCTCCAAACCATCAAACTTTTATTCGGAAACTTTTTTTGTCTGATGTACTCGTTTCGAGAATTTCCCCTAGCAATATTAAAATGGGACACCCTGTTTAGGTAGTTAAAATTCTTAAACTGCCAAACTAATAAAAATTTTATGATGAAATTTTGTAGATATGCATTGTACAGGCTGCTGGAAAATTCGCGGACCAACGCAATGGTGCGATGTTGAGGAACTCTTGGAGAGCAAAGGAAAAATAATTAAAAAAATCTTTGTTGCTTTACCTCGAAGATATATGTGTTTTTAAAATCTTAAATTTGGCAACTCTGTGTTAATTTTAGTTATTTAAATTAAAATGCCATTATCAGGTGTAATTCGTTTCTATTTAATTTTTCCGTAACAACCAATCGCATGCATAAATAACTAAAAACATTTAAAAAACTTACTTTAAATAATATAGAAACCTGCAAACTTAAAGGATTACTAACAAGAAGTTCGAACTAATAACAAGAGAAACTATACGCAATTCAAAAAATTTAAAGTATTGCTAGAGCGAACACAATAAACAAACAAAAAAACAGATAACGACAATAATAAATTAAACTAATGGAACTGCTCAAAATTACGCCCTTCTGCATCTAAACAAATCTCAGCTCTTCGCTCTTCTTACAATACTATTTTGGGCTCGATCTAGCATGGCAGCATATTAACTAATTGTGCAGCCTGGTAAATACGGTTAGTAAGTTACTCCACATTGTGGACTTTAGTACGATACACGTATTTTTTTACAAATGACCAGAAAAAAAATCGAGAGGGGTCAAATCTGGACTTCTTGGTGGCCAAGCAATGGGACCTCCGCGACCAATCCATCTGCCAGGAAATTTTTGATTTAATCAGCCCCTCACCTGTAGCGCGTAATGCGCTGGGGCACCATGCACCATCTAATTGTAACCAGGTGTTACGTATTACTGCTAGTGGGATATCATCCACGAAATTATCTAATTGGTTTTCTAAAAATTGAAGGAAATTTTCTCCTCCCAATCAATCTGATATAATGAAAGGTCCAATTAATCGATTCCCTAATATTCCGGCCCAAACATTAACACTAAAACGATGTTGATGTCCTCTTTCATGTGTAAGGTATGGATTATTTGTAGTGTAATAGTGATTATTATGTTGGTTAAGCATTCCATTCCTACTGAAATTTGCCTCGTCACTCCAAATCAGCATTGACGTAAAATTTCGATCCGTGGTGGAAGTTTGTAACTCTAACGTACCGACTTGACTCGGTTATACGTCATTATTTTTTTGGTGTCACGTCATCGTTTACGTTCATAACCGACATCGAAAAAATTGGTAGTTTACAAGCTTCAATCTCGTTAGTAACGTGATTTTGATAACGACATTGAGTCGACTGAGGGGAGGCAACCGAGTTAGAAACGGGAAGGTAAAACTAACTCCGAAATTTGATTAAAACAACAATATCAAGTCTTTTTAATAATTTTAGCGTATATTGCCTATTCAAATATATAATTAAACTACCAAAAAAGGACGAAATGGGACGAACAATTCGTAAGAAGTGTAATATTGAGATGTAAACATTTTTGATAGTAGGAAGCTGAGGATAATACCGAAGTGATACCCGCTCCTGCGACGGAAAAGAGGATAGGGTTATTTGACGACTCCAGTTTTATGGAGATTCCCTCAGTACCACCTGCGTAGAATCGTATAATTACGAGTAGGTGGTCTGTATAAAATATTTTTTAAACCTCTTTAGCAAAAAATGTACCCAACTGTACTTAGTTTTATGTATGTACAAATTGGTACCATGCATACTGCATCCAATGACACAAAAGTTAATTAAAGACTATGCCTTGGCCTTGGATTTAAATTCGAAACTCCATAGAGAGTAAAAATTATTTACTTCAAGAAACCACCATACCAAAGTGAAAAATTAAACTAAAATTAACCCACCACTTTTTTATTTGATTAAAAAAAAAAAGAAATGTAGGTAAATTAAAAAAAACTAACTATTCAAGATTCTTCCTCGACCACGATCTGTTCCTATTAATAGGAAGCTATCGGTTCTCTTATTCTTTATTCCAATCTTCTAAATACATTTTTATTCGGATGTCTTCTTCCAACATATCTCTCTTCATATAGCCTGGAAGCTGCTGTAGGCTGTAGCATTATTTCTACATTCGCCCAATATTAAAAACATCAGCATATTCATTGTTACTATACATTTTACTACTTTTTTTGACAAATTCGTTTGACCAGTCAGATCAGTTTGACACTGACAATTATACCTATTTGTAATTAACCTACAACGTTGACATGTTTATTTATGTGCAAAATTAAAATATTTAAAATGTTAAATAGCACGTTTAACAATACCATTCTTAAGTAGGATGGACAACAAAGCATAAATAGGGGAATATTGCAAATTAAAAGAGTTAAAAATTGAAAGTTTAACTTTCCATAACTTCGATATAAAGCAACATAGTATACAGGGTGTTTATAAATACGTGTCCACAAATTATAGGACGCTTTCTTGGTAAAATTTGAAAGTTAAAATCCTAATACACAAATGTTGTATTCCTCGCCGTTTGCCTCCAAGAGGTCTTCAAAGTTGCAAATATCGACTATTAAAAGTGCCTTATAATTTAAAGATTATTACATCAAATGCATGCTTTATGCCTTCAAGAATTAAATGACAATGTTTTATTACTACTACAGTGTTTTTAACGCGTAATAATGAATCTTCTTTAAAAAAAATCAATTTATTTTAAAAAAAATCAATTTATTTTAAATAAATTAAACATGGCAACAGTGTTAAAAATTAAAAAAAAATGATTAAAAACGTCAGTGTCAATATTAATTAAAAATGGATTACTCTTTCAATGAATACGCTGACATGTATCTTATTTATGGTCGCTGTGAAGGAAATGCTCGGTTGAAATTCACTATAGGGTGTGGGTGTGTCCACGCGCGCGTAATGTATCTTGGCGACAAATATTTAAAAATATTTAGTGTCAACTGCTGTCACCAATTATCACCATTTATTCAGATTCAAATAGTCATATTAAATTAAATTTGTAAAATTTGAGTCTTTTTGCTTTTTTTTTAGATATTTAGTTTATTTCTTGCTAATTATAATAATATATTTTTATTTATTTTATTTAATATTCAAATATAATATTATTTGTAAAATAATAATGGAAAATATTGAAATAATTGCCAAATCTTGGTATGTGCTAGAGGAGTGTCAGTGTTTCTTTTGATGGCGATGGTTAGTTTTAGTTTAGTTTTTATTATAAATAATAATTATAACTTCAACAGGGTTATAATCCCTTTCTCCTTCATTGTTTTGACATTTGACAATATGCTAAACTATGGTAACGACAAACTTTTTTGAATAAAATACGCCCACACCCTATAGTGAATTTATACCAAATGCTCAATTGGCAAAAAAGGAGTACCAAATAACTTATCCAAATCGGCGACATCCCTGCGATAAGACGTTTCAGTGGCTTGACCAGCGGATTCGAGAAACGGGTCAGGTTGTTCCCCAACACCAGAATGGTAGAAGGCCGAGACATCGACGCACTGTAAAGTTGCTCCCAGCTAGAAGTAGGACAAAGAATACGCGATAGTGATTACTTTTGTCCTACTTCCAGCTGGTACCAACTGTACAATTAGAAGAACATATTTTGGAGGCTGTTAATGAGGATCCTAATCGAAGTACTCGGGAAATTTCTAGAGAACTTAACATTCGTAGCCATACAACTGTTCAACAAGTTCTTACAGAAAATAATTTATATCCTTACCATTATATAAAGGTACAACCCCTATATGAAGGAGATAAAGCAAAAAGACTAACATTTTGCCAGCAAACTCGCCGTCGTATACGAAACGACATTAACATTTACGACGAATTTGTGGAGTGACGAATGTACATTCACAAGGGATGGTATTTTTAATAGTCACAATGTGCACACTTGGGCTGAAAAACATCCAAAGTTAAGTCGTGAATTTGCAGGTTTTCCATTAACGTATGGCTGGGTATTGTTAATAACTCTGTTGTTGGACCAGTATTTCTTCCAAATAGATTAATGGGGTGATTCTGAACAAAAATGTTATCCGTAACAGCGCTGTTAAATTTGACAGTCACCCCGATGTCAAAAAAATAGCAATTTTGTAAACTTTGCTGTAACTTAACGACCATGTAAAATAACATTTTCGGTGTTAAAATAACATCGATCAAAATTATAATAATACATTAATGTATAATAGATCAAAATAATACATTATGTAGATGTACAATGCATTTTAACACCGAAAATGTTATTTTACACTGCCGTTAAGTTACTGTACAATTTACAGAATAGCGTTTTTTTGACATCAGGGTGACTGTCAAATTTAACACCGCTGTTACGGCTAACATTTTCTGTTCAGAATTACCCCATAAATGCGGAAGCATATTTGGATGTTTTGGAAATAGTTTTTGATAACTTAGATTTCCTAACCATGGTCCGATTCCATGGCCTCCGAGATCGCCTGATTATAACCCACTAGATTTTTTTGTTTGCGGTTATTTAAAGGAAATTGTGTATGCCTCACCTCCACAAAATAATCAAGAACTTAGGGAAAGAATATAAACTGCTGTCCTTTTAATAACTCCGGAACAATTGGAAAAAGTATTAACTTGTTTACCAACTCGCTTGCAGCATTGCTTGGATGCCGACGGTGGACAATTTGAACAATTTTGTTAAATTTTCATTTTCGCCAGTTTTTTAGGTATTCTGCTAAACTTAAACTTAAAAGAATGTATTTTTGTACTTGTATTTATTAAATAAATTTGATTTATTCTATCATTATTATTGGTAAGAATTCCAAGAATTTAAAAAATCACATCTCGTTTTCGCTGTTGATATGTTTTTTTTATTGGCTCATATAAAATAAAGTAAATCTAGTCTTCTTATTATTTTACAATGTTGCAATTTATAAATTTCTTTTAAACAGCTCCTGAAGATTTTTGGAGCCCAATACAATATTTTTGTATTAAGATTTTAACTTTTAAATTTTACCAAGAATACGTGTCCTATAATTTGTGGACACGTATTTATAAACACCCTGTATTACGCAACGAGCTAGAAAGTGACGAATTTTGTGCGAGTGTGAAAATAGCCGAAAGAGGCGCTAGCCGAGTGAGGATATTACACGAGCAACGAAATTCACTTTCTGCGAGTTGTGTACGCTATTTTTCCGACGACCACGGAGATTTTGCGACCATTATTAATATTTTGTAGTAACAACATAACATAACCTATGTTAACAACAGCTGACATTGAAGTAATTGATTATTTTTAGTTAAATGTAAATAATTGTAGGTGGCGCTGTTTTGACGGAAGCAACTTATCGAAACGAATAAAAAATGTTCCTATTTTATTTAAAATTTACAGAAAAGTGAATTATATAATGATTTTAATAATAAAATTAGTAATATTGGCGGGGTTAAATATAAATTTTTATTTGAACTATCCTTTTTTTTGCAAGTTCAAAAAAATCCAAGAAAGGGCTTTCGGAATTCCTTCGCAGCGCCTCTATCGAAAATTACAAGAACTATTTGACAGTTACAACATGGAAACTTAAAGTCACTAGTGTTGAAATGAACGATTTTCTAAACTACTAATATGAATGACATATACGATTTTCTCATATGGTCGTCGGAAA
The DNA here is from genome assembly GCA_963971135.1 of Stenus bimaculatus. Classification (NCBI taxonomy): domain Eukaryota; kingdom Metazoa; phylum Arthropoda; class Insecta; order Coleoptera; family Staphylinidae; genus Stenus; species Stenus bimaculatus. The sequence goes on along the minus strand of OZ020180.1, from coordinate 61,782,516 downwards.
AAGAATTTTTTAATTATTTTTCCCTTGTTCTCTAAGAGTTCCTCAACAATGCACCATTGCGTTGGTCCACGAATTTTCCAACACCCTGTATAATTCTGAGCTTTTTTCTGATTTTACGGAACATGGAATACGGTTATTAGCCACTCCCATAAATGTCCGAAGAGAAGAATTTCGTAGGGTAGTTGTGGTGGTTTGTGATAGTTTCGAGTGTTGTTTCTTCTCGTATACCACAAGTTGCTATGTGTATTTAAATTTAATTAATGAATTGTGTACTAGCAAAGAAGCGCTACAATTTATACTATTTGATATGAAACTTGCCATCTTCAGCTGAAAAAAGTTTCTAGGTTATCAATAACAAACATTTAACTTCTTCATGTCCCACCAACTAAGCTTTAATGAAAGGCCAAATAATGGTAATTCTCTTAACATGGACAATATTTTTCACGTGGCAGATTGTTGTCGCGCGTGTTTACGAATTGAATGTTCCTTAACGGCTACAAGTACACCCGATGAAGACACAATTAAATTTTGTGATAAACTAGTGGCTTGCGTTTCTGAAGTTGTAAGTAAATCTTTAACATTTTTAGTACCTAAAACATAATTCAGACCTTTAACTTGTTATTCTCTTTATGTAATATTAGTAATAAGTACTCACCGGTTTAGTTCAAAACGCTAAATCCAAAGGGCGAATGGAATTCCGTAATCGTGAATACATTAATTTAAGATTATTATTTTAATCAATGTTATTTTACATTACCGTTAAGTTACAGTACAATTTACAGAATAGTCTTTTTTTGACATCAGGGTGACTGCCAAATTTAACTGTTGGTGTTACATGATACATTTTTTTTTATTTTTTAAACAAAGTTAGATAGCTGTTTATGCATTCAAATTGGTCTTTCATAAAAAAAAACTGTTTATAACTATGTCAGACTTAATTTTTTTAGCGTTGCACCCATGTATTTAATGAATATAATAAGATCTGACCACTTTCATAACGTAACACCCTTTTGTTTTAAATTAAAAAAAATAAGAAACTTCCTTTAGGTATGTGATAAAATTGGTCTCACATAAAAAAAAACTTTTTACCATATCAGACTTATTTCTTAAAAGCGTTCACCGGGATCGGGACTATTTCATTGTAAACAAATACCTTCTGCGAGTCTCCGTTTTGGCGAGTACCCACAAACTTCAGTCGTGAACGTCGGAATAAGCAACACATGTGGGGGATATTTTATCTTCTTCTAACCTGAAGACCAAGAGGTGTCCCGTAAACACTTCTTTGTTCACACAGTATACATTGAAATTTAAGTTTTTCCAGCAAGGCAACACTACTTTCTCAAGTGGCTCTTTAGGAGAAATCTGAGCTCCAATCGCCAAACAGTATAATGTATTTGTAAAATAGGCGACCTCACAATAGAAAATCAAATTTAATTTTAAATTTATATTAACTATTTATATTTACGTTAAATGTACAATTATAAAGGACCTTATCGTTTTCCTATGTGTTTTTGGGCAAACATGAAAAATAAGTTAAACCTACAAAAATTAACTAAAATACCCCCAATATTAATAATATTTCCAATTTCTTCAATAAATATGAATTATAAATACATTTATGAGATTTTACATTATTTAAAAAAATATTTATTAACACGACAACAGCGGATTTTAAAATTCAAATTTTGACAAGTACTGTCAGATAAATTTTAATTACCTTTCATTTACGTTTAAATTGAAAGCAAATGACAGTTAAAACTAATAGGGTGTTTTCCTTGTGGAACCTATGTTAATAATCGAATACAATCGCCAAAAGGATTAACCTGATGGTAGATACAAATGACCTTTATTATAAGGCACTTTAGAACAATGGTTACTGTTACAAACAAGAAGTAATGCCCGGGCTAACAAATTCGTACGCGCTTAAAAAGGTATCTGGCGACTGACTCACTGTGACTCACACCTCACGCTGGATTGAAATGTTTCCCACATTGGGTGTTATTGTCATGCGCACACATTGCTTGCGTTCATACGTTTATTTATAAAAACAGCTAAAACGGGCGCGTACACATAAAAAGAAATCCGGTACGCGCTCATGTAACATATTGGAATGAAACATTCTAGCAAAGGAGAAATAACTTGCCGAATGTCGTAAATAGTATCTTGCCTACTTGATAGGAGGTGCTTAGAAGTGCAACAGGCCACAGGATGTGTCCTACAAAAATAGGAGGAATTTACAAGCCCTTTGCCGCCACCGAGGTCCCTTATCGGTTCTATTTTTTACTAATAATTATTGTGCATTTAATTTGGACGTTTCGTTTGAGAGGTAATAATTTCAATGTTGCCTGATTGTGCAAGAAAGTCTTACGATAACCTGTAAAAGATATTTTATTTTTAATTGACGCCGTAATATTACAAATCTTATTACAACTATTAAAACTATAGCCATTGAATTTACAGTAAAAGTTTCAGAGCTCCAGGGAACTGGAAAAGTCATTTTTTATCAAATATTTTAAAAATTGCAAAAAAACGACAACTGTGTAAAAATTTTTTAATTGTAAAAAATATATTCTTAAATTATAAGTTTATTTGAATAAAATAAATACTTAAAAATTAATTTCTAATCAAGTCATAACAAATATGTACTTAATTGTATAATTTTTATACTATTAAAGTCAATAAATCATAGTAAATAAATGGCATAGGCAACCAAACTACTTTGTTTGTTAGAAACACCGAGGAAAACACCAGCATCGTTGTCTAATTGTGCAAAAATTAATTAATTTCAATTGCGTTTTTTGGCGAAAGCGGTCTCCTAAAGAGCGAAATATTTTACACTATTGTATAATTATTTCTTATTTATATGTGGCATAAGTTTCATTCTTGTACAAAATGCTCCCAAAACCCGATAAGGTCCTTTCTGAATATATACATACATATACCAACTAAACAGAAAAAAATGCTTATTAGAAAATATACATATATTTTTTAATTTAAATTAAACACATTTAATTAGTAAAAATGCAAAGGTTAAATCAATAGTTTATTGCACATAGATAAAATAAAAATTTTAATTACCAAAGTGAACCCAATTGGTACACTTATTATTTTCCAGAACAATCCGGAAGTGTCCGGAATCGGAAGTTACTTTGAAATTTCAAATGGCAACATAGGTCGAGTATGGTATCGTTTGAAAGGTCTTTTAAAAAGAAACAACTTTTATTAAAATATTTTTGTAATATCTTGCATAATTAACAAATTATGCGAAAAAAATATGCAAACAAGTGACCATTGGTCTCTTAAATTATGGAAAAATTAAATCGTTATCGTCATCCGCAAATGGGCAATTTCTTAAATAGATACTCTTTTTGCATTTTTTTTATTTTTTGAATTAACGAAAATACATAACCTAAAAAAGTTGTTTTAATTTTTCCATAATTTAAGAAACCATTTCACTTTTTTGCTTTGGTTTTTCTTTTAATTTGTTAATTATGCAAGATATTAAAAAATTATTTTAATTAAAGTGGTTTCTTATTAAAAGACCTTTCAAACGATACCATACTCGACCTATGTTGCCATTTCAAATTTCAAAGTAACTTCCGATTCCGGGCACTTCCGGATTGTTCCGGAAAATAATAAGTGCACCAAATGATTCTTTGGGTTCACTTTGGTAGTTAAAATTTTTATTCTATCCATGTCCGACAAACTGTTTTCGAGATAAAAGGCTGTTACGAGTGGTCTTACTCACCCTGTATATAGTTTTAAAAAATTATCACCTAATAAGGTACCTTATTTAATAATTTAATAATAATTACTTTTTTTCAGGTTTGGTTAAAAGAAGGCTTACCATCGTTAATATGTTCTTCCTGTATTGACCAATTGAGAATAGCTTATGAATTCCGGACTATTTGCATTCAGTCTGATCATACACTATTACGTTATGTCAATCATCTGCAAGAAGAAAGCAGAAATAGTTTGGTGAATCGTCCATTGACTACTCCAACCAAGTTCGAATTCACCATTCCTGAAAATCCACAAGAAAACAATTCGACTGTTGGAGATGATTCCCAAAATGCAGAATATTTACACTTAAAGCACTTCCTCGACAATGATGAAGATTTATCAAAATCAGGCAATTTGGTGGAAACTGTCACATCAAGAAGCACAACACCAGATGCAACATTATATTTAAATCAAGAACCTGAAAATACTCCTATTGAAATAGAGCAGCTACCAACGATATATCAAGCAATTGAAGAGGTACCTGTAAAAGCTGAAATAAAGCACGAACCGGCTCATTCAAATCAAAGCAAACAAATAATAAAAAGAACAACTGGTGTGCAGGTACGACCACCAACACCCACTTCAAACACTCAAAAAAATGAAACAAAAGCATATAATTGCAGTGTTTGCAATAAGAGTTATCGTAAGAATGCTAATTTAAGAATTCACATGCGCACACACACTGGTGAAAAACCTTTCGAATGTAAATATTGTGAAAAGAGATTTTATCATTCATCTCATTTACGAGAACACATAAGAAGGCATACTGGTGAAAAACCTTTCCAGTGTGTTGTTTGTAATAAAAGATTTACCATAAAAGGAGAGCTTACCATGCATATGAAATCTCACACTGGTGAAAAACCTTATGCATGTACTTGTTGTGATAGGCGGTGCTTAACAGCTGCAGATCTAAAAGTACACATGCGGACACATACTGGAGAAAAACCATTTGCGTGTGAAACCTGTGGTAAAAAATTTGCAAGTACCTACATTTTAAATTCTCATATTAAGACACATACTGGTGAAAGACCATACTCTTGCTCCGTTTGTGATAAGACATTTACTCAATCTTCTCACTTAAATGTTCATATGCGGAAACATACTGGTGAAAAAGTGTCTTGCAAATTATGCGAGGCTAAATTTACTCATTCATCTCAACTAACAGTTCATATGCGTGAACACACCGGAAAACAACCCTACAAGTGTGCTATATGTGATAAAGTCTGTAACTATGCATCAGAATTACAAACACACATGATGAAGCATACAGGAGAAAAGTTTACTTGTGTTACGTGTGATAAAAAGTTTACCACTACTGCATATTTGCAAGAACATATAAGGACTCATACGGGTGAAAATCTTTCGACATGTGGAATTTGTGAGAGGCAATTTACGAGACAACAGTATTTGGAAAAACATATGAGAACACATACGGGAGAAAAACCATTCACTTGTTTCACTTGTGGGAAGAAATTTACTCAGTCTTCATCTCTTAAAGTACACATTAGGATTCATACTGGCGAAAGACCATACCTGTGCACTATTTGTGATCGAAGGTTCACTACTTCTTCCGATTTATCTGCTCATAATAAAAAGCATAAGAAGTACATAAACTTGTAAAAATATTTATAAGATAATTTTTCGTTAAAGCTGATAGAAACATAAAGGTGGTAAGTGGCTTCTTACAACATTATAAAAATCATACTATATTATCAAAACTGCAATATTTAATAATGCAGCGAATTTTATATTTACATATTTATTGTTCAATTCTGTGATTTGTTTCTTAAGAAAAATATATTTTTTGGTTGTACAATCGAGTAAAAAAATAAGGGGTACTGAATAGAAATTCTCGTTTCCAATAGCAGGCGTTTTCGGGAACGAGATTTGAGCAGACCCCGCCCGCAATTCAAATCGGGAAGATTTTGAGCGTTGCGAATCTAAAAATGATCCGATTTCTGACCGCGTGCAAGCGAGCATCCCTCACTCAGGTGATGCTGGCTTTAAATAATTTTTTCAGGGTATGAGAGATATTCAGAAGATTTGAATTGCGTGCGGGGTCTGCTCAAATCTCGTTCCCGTTGACGCCTGCATTGGAAACGAGAATTTCTATTCAGTACCCCTTATTTCTGAACTTGGTTGCACTTGTTTAAAAGTTTGGTTTTAATGGTACTAATTTATTGGATACATATTCAAATAAGTTTTAATCGAGATTTTAGCATGTATTCAGCGACCATGATGAAAATTTTAGAGACGTCGTTAAACTTAATCACATCTTTAAGAAAATATTTCTTATGAAGAAATATTTTTTAATCACGTGATTAACGATAACGACGTCTCTAAATTTTTCATCACGGTCGCTGAATACACGCTGGGGTGTTTTAGACGGTCATATTTTGTTTAAGAATTAAAGAATTTTGTGACAGAATCAGTCAGAATCGACTCCAATGGTTTCTGTTCAATGAGAAGTTGAATCCGAGTCAACTCTGACTCAAAATCCTTTTAGAAAGTCTGATCTAAGACAGTCTTGACGAATGTTTTTCCATATAAATCTTTTTTATAATTCATACTAAAGATTGTGTTTCTTTGAAATTTTAATATACAGGTTGTAAAATGTTTTACGCAACGATCCGTATTTGTAGCGAACGGGCCACATTGCCGTGTAGTTCTCACTTTCACTTATATGCACTTATCGCCGCGGCGAGAGTCTGCTGCTATGAACTTTTCGTACTAAAAATTACATTGCTGTGAATTTTTAAGAGGATAGTCCGCAAAATGTTTGAAATGCGTACTCCTCGCTAGTAAAAATTGATTTTCAGGTGTTTGTAATAAAAAAATTAACAGAAACGCTCTTGTATTGCCTTCAAATTGAATTTATTTTTCATATAGAATTTTTGTTGTTTAAGTTTAATAAATTATAGGTGCGTAATTTTTTAAAAAATGCGTTTTTATCATTTTTTCCAAATTACTCCCTTATAACAGACTATATACATCAAAAAAAAATTCTATATTGTAAATAAATTCAATTTCAAGGCAAACCAAGAGCGTTTTTGTTAAATTTTTTATTACAAACACCAAAAAATCAATTTTTACTAGCGAGGAGTACGCATTTCAAACATTTTGCGGACTATCCTCTTAAACAGTCGCGGCATATTATTCGTATGGCAGGGATACTTTGGGTGGCGGGCAAATAACTAGCAAATCATATCATTTTAATTCTTAATTATGGATGACTATTTTCGGAAAAAATCATATGGAGATGAAGAAAAACAGCTGTCAAAGGGCTTTTGTCCTAACCACAACCAAAGCTTCGGGTCGATGGATTGTATATCACAAGAGATTAAAATTTATTTAATATAAAATTTCCCCATGCAAGAACAAAAAGTGATGCAATTGTGTGCAATGTGTTTTCGTCTTATGCATTTTCGGAATTAACCAAAGACTTGGAGAAACCTACTTTCGTTTCGATATACAGGGTGTCCTACGGTTTATGAGCAAACATGCCTGAGATGTAAACTCCTTTGACACATGAAAGCACGCCTCGCGTAGAACGACCGCACGTAATGTATTTCGAGCGCAAGACTAATCTTAATAATAATAACTTGTGTGTCCAAACGCTATGAGCCTAAACGAAACGCCAGGAAAGTAAATGGTGTGCTAGTCGCGTTCGTTTTGGCTCATAGCGTTTGGACCTGAGGTTTGGACACACATGTTATTATTGTTAAGATTAGTCTTGCGCTCTGCAGCCTTTTTCTTAAACCAGTCGACACGATGTGGAGCTCACAAGAAACGTGTAGTGGAAGTAAGAGACGCGTTACGGTCAGACTGCATCTCACACAAATGCTAACCTAACCTACCCAGTGGCGAGATATCCCGGTGCCGTGATGTCCCGGTGTCGAGATGTCCCAGTCCCGAGATGTCCCGGTGCCGACTTATCCGGTGCCAAGATATCTGGTGCCGACTTATCCAGTGCCGAAATGTCTCGGTGCCGAATCGTCCGGTGCCGAGTTGTCTGTGTCCTCTCCAGGATTATATACTCTAAATGTCCAATTAGGAACACTTCGGATGCTTGATATGCGCAATAAGGAGCACACCTTCTGTGAGACGCTACACGGCGCCAGACTACAGTGAAGCCCGTGCGCTACAAATGCGGATCGTTGCGTAAAACATTTTACAGAGGGTAATTCAAAACTATTCCGCATCCTCTTAAGACCAGATTCCTTTTACGAAAATTAGATAATGTTGTCTAAACGTAATTTCAATCTCGATTTTTTTTTTCGTTAATTTCAAAACAAATTGAAGTACAGATTTCAAATTTGGTATGAATCATAATACAGTTAGGATACCTTTTCGTGATATTTTTTTCATCTTTTAAAAGGGTAGATTTAAGGAGAGTTGAGGTTACTTTTACAACATTTTTTTTAAAATTAATGTTCCCAATTTCTGGTCAAAATTAAAGGCCTTTAATTAGAAACAAATAATGTAACCATGGAGATTTTCCATTACAACCCATATAACAAATTTAAAGGCCTTTAATCTTAAGAGGATAGTCCGCAAAATGTTTGAAATGCGTACTCCTCGCTAGTAAAAATTGATTTTCAGGTGTTTGTAATAAAAAAATTAACAGAAACGCTCTTGTATTGCCTTCAAATTGAATTTATTTTTCATATAGAATTTTTGTTGTTTAAGTTTAATAAATTATAGGTGCGTAATTTTTTAAAAAATGCGTTTTTATCATTTTTTCCAAATTACTCCCTTATAACAGACTATATACATCAAAAAAAAATTCTATATTGTAAATAAATTCAATTTCAAGGCAAACCAAGAGCGTTTTTGTTAAATTTTTTATTACAAACACCAAAAAATCAATTTTTACTAGCGAGGAGTACGCATTTCAAACATTTTGCGGACTATCCTCTTAAATGATTTGACCAGAATCTGGCTATTAATACTTTATACAAAAAAGTGCTTTTATTTAGGGTCGGTAGAAACCGGTTTTCGAAGAAAATTAATTTTACTATTTTTTTGATGGTCAACACAATTATAATTATGATTTTTTTTTACGAAAGTGTACTTAAAACAATTGTAAGCTACACCATCGATATGATATATCGATATAAAAAACATTTTCGGATTTGTAAAAATGTATGATAAGTGCATGATAATTTGAAAAAATTGTAGGAGTTTATATTTATCGTTTTTACTATAACCATAATGACGTTGAAGATAGCTTTTGAAATTATACAAGGTGTCCCAAAATTCGGACGACAACGTTTAACTGGAAATAGTAGACCTAAAAATAAGTCGATATAACCTTATTTATCTATATCCAAAAATGCAACCCTGAGGAGTTGATTTTTTAAAAAATATTTTTTTATATTGCCGCTAAAGTAGTAAACATTTTTTAATGATATTTTGTATACATGCATTTTTATAGTAAACACTCATTTAGTAAAAGTTTAACCAACCCTCGTCTTCTGTAAATGGTGTGGGATAGCACGAGACCACTTAAAACATCAAAGAACTTTTTTGGTATTCAAAATTTTTAGTTAAAAATGAGTTGATTTCGTAGAGAAAATCAGGAGGACGATTTTTTGCGTCTTATAAATTTTGGGTACTTTGTAGCATTCTTAAATAAAATTAAAAAAATGATTTCATAATTGCTAAGTAAAACAAGTAACCAAACATACATTTTTAAATTAAAATTTATTTAATCGACCCTATTACGTATCCAAAACGTTATTATAACAGCTCGCTGTTATGTTATCGTAACATAACATTGTTAAACATTGTTATAAATAACATTTTAATTATGGGATAGGGTGGGTATTGTTATAAATAAAATAACCTGTAGTTAAAATGTTATTCATAACAATGTTTAACTACTTTTAATATGTTACGATAACATAACATCGAGCTGTTATAATAACGTTTTGGATACGGAATATGGTTAAATATCGTAACCATCATAGAAAGCTTTAGTTGAGGCTAAATTATTGCTAAATGTAAATTAAAGTGACAGCTTCGCACCTTGATTTTTTTGATTTTCTACCTTTAAAGTTTAAATTTACAAAATGATCAATCGTATAGCTTGACTGAGTATGCTGATATGCATTTAGTATTGGGTGAATGTCATGGTAATTCTAAGGTTGCTGCGAGAAGATATGCAGTTAAATTATATGATTAAACGAACTTACCTTAAGTGAAGTTCTGATCATAATTGTATGAAGTCTCTCTTTCGAATAGTTCAATTAGTAGTAGGTTGAATGTGCAACCTCTTTCACACATATTTAAACTTAGAGAGAAAAACTGTCCTTATCTCTCTACGCTCCTCTGGTTCTTGTCTGTCATTCGTTCAAAGTTGCCGTAATCCAAAAATTTGGGATAAATGTTTCTTAAGAAAAAATTTGGGATTGGGTGGGTTTGAACTATTCGAAAGAGGGACTTCATACAATTATGATCAGAACTTCACTTAAGGTAAGTTCGTTTAATCATATAATTGTATTTCATTCCCTCTTTCTTCTAATTCAATTAGTAGATGATTAAAGTGGATTGCGGTATAATCAGATACAATTTTTTATTAAAAGTATATGTAATAAAATATGTATCAAAAAACAGGCCCGGATACGACACCGGGAACAATCCCGGTGGGCCGCTGTTGCATCAGGGCTGGCGGCCGCAGGTCGCCGATTTTTCTTGTTTTCTGGCCCAGAAAGGGCCGGTAGGATGGTATTTTTCCCGGGCCGGTGTCATACCTCGTATCCGGGCCTGTCAAAAAACAAAGGTACATATCTGTAACTAAATGCCAAAATATTTAAAAATTAAACAAAGGAAAAAATCTTTTTATTCATAAAAGGAACAAAACCAGTTCTCTTAGGCTAACCGAAACAAACAAAACAAGAAATATGTATTTCTAAAATAATAAACTTAACTAATCTACTTTGGTGTTTACTTAATTATGGACCTTGCAAAAGTGTCTTTTTCGATCAAATCTAGGTTATAAAAATTTGCAAATGTTTGAGATTTCTTTGACCACTCCGCTGCTTTTCTAATTGAATCAATATTTATACCCGCTCTATTGGCCGCCGACGTGCTGGCGTGCCTTGTACTGTGATTTGAAAATGGATATATCTATTCCACTTCTTTCGAGAATAATCTTAACCCATTTACCTAAGGTCTGACTTCGAGACGCCCTTGATTGGTTTCTTTAAGGATATAAACAGTTCGTCAATCCCTGACCTAATGTCTTTTGATCTTTCTATTTACAGGGTGTCCCGAAATTAAGCGGCTAAACTTTAGGAGGCGATTCTACAACTAATTTTAAGAAAAAAACTTCGTATAAACATGTGTCCGATTTCGCTTCCTAAGGGAGCTACAGCCCTTTAACTATCGTGACTAAAACTAGGTTTTTTGTCATTTATTTGAAAACGGTTGGTAATAAAGATTTGAAATTTGGTGTGAAGACTAATACGTTTAAGATATAATTTCTCAATTTTTTTCAGATTTTTTGACAGCTCTGAAATTTTTTGAAAAATCTGAAAAAAATTGAGAAATTATATCTTAAACGTATTAGTCTTCACACCAAATTTCAAATCTTTATTACAAACTTTTTTAAATAAATGACAAAAAACCTATTTTTAGTCACAATATTTAAAGGGCTGTAGCTCTCTTAGGAAGCGAAATCGGACACATGTTTATAGGAAGTTTTTTTCTTAAAATTAGTTGTAGAATCGCCTCCTAAAGTTTGGCCGCTTAATTTCGGGACACCCTGTATATTTTAAGTGTATAAGCCGGGCAAATATGACGTTGCTCAAAAAATGGCAGTATAAGCGTAGGGTGTACTCGATTAACCCCCGATGTCTTAATTTGCTTGTCTATCTTTATTTCAATTCGTTCAACAGACACCTTTATATTACTTAATTTGATAGATGCAAAAGTTTGCATTCTATGGCCATTGCTAAGGCTATTAGAACAATTAGTTTGATTGAAAGATCTTTCAAGGATATTTTATTGCTATCTACCTTGTTGTTGTATAGATATTTTAAAACATAATCTGGGTCCCAAGTGCTTTCGTATCTTGGCCCAGGAGGACTAATTTTAGAGATTCCCCTGAAAAATCTTTTTATGAAATAATCTTCTCCTACATCTGGTCCAATAAATAAGGATAAAGCAGACCTTATGCAATTTAAAAAAAACTATACGAGCGGTTATTGTAAATTCCTCAGTGAGAAATTTTAAAATGTCCCGCGAAGAGTATTTATAACGATCAATTTTGTTGATTGCGCAAAAATTCCATCATTTCTTTAATCCGGTGGTATACTGTTTTTGAGATGAAACTGCTAAAGAAGATATTAATATGTCGATGGTTCCTCTGGGATGTTTTTTAGGAGGAAAGCTTCCCTGATACTCTGGCGGAAACCAGGGAAAGCTGAGCCCAGAGTGGATGTTTCGTTCGTCTAGAAGATAAGAGTAATGTTTTATTTGGGGAAAACATAATTGGTTCTGTTACCCAAATTGAGGTAAATAATGGCCACCACGATTGGGTGGGCCAGTTTGGAACCACAATTATACCTTCCGACCTTTAATCTATTATTTTTCTTAAGACTTTCAAAATTAGGGAAAATGGTGGGAAAGCATAAAATTGTAAATCTCCAGCATATAGTAAAAGCGTCAACTGTTATTGATCCTGGATCTTTTTGCCAGGATACGTACTCTTTACATTTAGCATTTGTTCTACTAGCGAACAAATCGACCGTAGGGTGTCCTAGTATTTTTTGTATTTTCTTAAAGGCGAAATCTGATAACTCATATTCTGTTTCGTCTTCTAATTTTCTAGATTGGCTATCCGCTTCTGTGTTAATTTTACCCGCAATAAAACTAGCGAAGATAAACAATTTTCTACTTTCGCACCATTTCCAGATATCTCGACTGAGATTATTGTAAGATCAAACGAACTTACCTTAAGTGAAGTTCGATCTAAATTATGTGTGGCGTCCCGCTCGAACAATTACTTTAATAAATGTAGTTAACCCTAACTACCGTGTCCAGACGCACTATCCAGAGTAAGCAAAATTTTTCCCTCACTCCTTCGTCTCTCGCAGGTTTCCATTTCTTCATTTTCCCTTAGCTTCTTGACGCGTGGGGTTCGGGAATTATTGATAAATGTAATGATTGGGTGGGAGTAATTGTTCGAGCGGGACGCCACACATAATTTAGATCGAACTTCACTTAAGGTAAGTTCGTTTGATCTTACAATTATGTGTGGCGTCCCGCTCTTCACAATTACTTTAATAAATGTAGACTTTTAGAGCTGGGCATCAAGAATGTTTTTATTTTCACAAAAGAAAGAAAAGAAAAACAATTTTACCAAATGGTTGTCGTTTAACAAAAAATAAAGTATCCATTCCAACGAAAAAAAAATTCGATCAACATTCTTTTATAAAATAAACCACTAAATGTTACAAATTAAACACTGCCTTTGCAAAGTTATCCTGTTTTAACACAGGTCTTTTATAAAATCTTGCAAAAACTTCCGACTTTGGAGTCCACCCTGCTTTGTTGCGAATTTCATCGATGTTTATCCCATATAAACTTGCAGTTGATGTGCTGGCATGTCTTGTACTGTGTGCCCCAAAAGTTGACACATCGACCCCACTTTTACCGAGCATTTCCTTTATCCATTTACTAATAGTTTGAGTTCCCACCGCTCGGAATGGCTTTTTGATCGAAATAAACAAGTAATCAATGTTTTCCCTCTTTTCCTTTGTTTTTTCCAGATATTCTTCTAAATGTGATGCCACACAAATATCCGGTCTTTCTTTAAAGAAAGGTATCCATAGTACGGGCTGATTTCGGTTAATATTTGATGTTTTGATTCTATTTGAAATTATAATTTCAATTCCAGACTCTTTCCTATTGGAAATGTTTGAAATCTTAATCAATTGCAGAGTTTGAACTCTCTGCGCTGTTGCTAACGCTAATAGCGTAACTAATTTTTTAGTTAATATGTTTAAATTTTGTTCTTCCCCAGTTTCCAAGATTGATAGGTAGTCGATTACCAACGCTGGATCCCAAGTTTAGGTATATTTTGGTTTTACTGGCCTCAATCTTTGTAACCCTTGGAAAAACCTTTTCAACACCGGGTCCTCACTTCTAGAAATGTGACTGATTAGGTTTATGGCAGCTCGATGGTTGTTTAACGTTCCATAATTGGCACCTTTATTGTAGCATTCGGTTAAAAATTCTACTATATTTGAAGTGTGGCATTTAAATAAGGAGATTTTTTCTTTTAAACAAAAATTCCACCAAAGTTTGAAACTCGTAGAATATTGTTTTACCGTATTTTCACTTAATGATGCTATCATTATTTTAATACCATCCTCCGACATGTTTTTTGCTACGAATGCTTCCCTGATAATTTCCCTGCCACCAGGGAAAGCTGAGGTGCCAAGGGATGTTTCCTGCCCAAACAAGACAATAAATTAGGACAAGGTTTAAAGATTAAGGGTTCGCCTCTCAACATTGTTGCAAATTTTGGAAACCACGGTTGCATGGGCCAATAAGGGATCACAACAACACCTTCTGCTTTCTCATTTTCGATTTTCTCTAGTACCCTCAGAATTAGTAAAAAGGGTGGAAACGCGTAGAAATTGCATTCTGCCCAAGAGATCGTAAAAGCATCTATCGCGAAAGCTTCCGGATCTCTCTGCCAAGAGACAAATTTGCTGCATTTACAATTATTCCTTGAAGCAAATAAATCGATATCGAAATCTCCAAACTTTTCACGGATTTTAAGAAAGGCCTCTACTGAAAGCTCACTCTCTATATCTGGCGATATTATTTTCCGCGATTCTATATCGGCCAGAGTATTTTGCTTAGAAGGTATATAACTCGCCTTCAGTAAATTACCCCTGGATTCAGCCCAGTCCCAAATTTTCCTGGTTGTATTATTTAACACTGGAAATCTAATTCCTCCCATACGATTAATATATGATACTGCCGTTGTGTTATCTACTCGCAGTAGAATTCTACTGTGAGATAGCTCTGAAGCCAGACATTTTAGACCAAATAGAACCGCCAATAATTCCAAGTTGTTTATATGCATTTTCTTTTCTTCTTCATTCCAAAACCCATGAGTTCCAATTCAGTGGCGTATCCAAGACTCTTATATCGGGGGGGCACAAAATGATAAAAAAAATATTTAAATATAAATATATATTATTTATTGGTTTCAAAAATCACAAAAATAAAAACGTCAATTCTCTAATGTATAAATAAATTCTCATTGCAATAAAAAAATTACAAAATTTAACTTTTAATAATACAAATAAAAATCACATCATTTATCAATTATAAATTACAAAAATAAAAACAAACGTAAATTGTAAATTCCAATACAAAATTAAAATAAATAATTATGTAATAACAATAATATATATATAATATATAAAAACTGAAAGTTATCAAAAAACAATACATTTTTTACTACCTATCCTCCTACATACAAGTTGTACTATAATGCAATATTCAATTTCCTACTTTTTTTCTGAAAAATATTTAAAATTTCTTCAGTATCAATTGGCAAATCCTTATATATATATAATAGGGCCAATCCGTTAAGCCTTTGATTTGCCATCGTATTTCGTAAATATGATTTTAAATATTTTAAAGTAGAAAATGTTCTCTCCACAGAACAGGTTGTAACCGCCAAAGTAGTTAAAATTAATAATAACTTATAGATATTAGGAAATATATCTTGATTACACATATTTAAATAATCTATCACGTAATTGTGCTTTTCTTTGGCATTGTAAGATTCAAACCGTTGCCTCCATAACAAAAGTTCTGATTTTAAGGTTATTATTGAGGCTCCAATATCAAGATCAGTTGCATATGTCTTTAAAAGAGATACAAGATGTTCATCCAAATTAGATGGTAATTTCTTGTTTGGAAGTAAAATATTTAGGGATTGCAAAATTTCTTTGTGCTGAATAAAACGCGATACTATTTGACCAATTAGTGTATCCAAAAACGGCAAAAACAAAGAAACACGATAATATATTTCTGAATTGTCTGCTTGAACATTACTACGATGTTTTTGGATTTGGGTTAATCGAGGTATTTGGATTACAAAGTGATCCCCATGAATATCTTTTAGAATTCCTAATGCCTTTGTGTAAATGTCTTTAAATTCAGATTCCACGTTTAATCTGATTTCTTTTAAATTTTGAATTGTAGCTTCGGCTAAATTGATTGCTTCTACTAAGTCCATTGATACCGTTTGTAGCACCCTACTTAAAGGAAGAGTGTGCGAATATAATTTTTCCAATAATAACAATGCGAGAAGAAATGCTGAATTACGCACAGAATTAAGTAATAAAGTTGCTTTAGTTGTTGTTTCTTTATCATTCCAATTTTCGCATATACATTCCAAAGCAGAAATAACTGGTTTAAATAATTCTATGAAGACAAATATTGATTCATGGCTTTCTATCCATCTTGTTGGACACAATTGCTTTAGTTTCGTTCTTTTTGAAGCTGGACAGAGTTCCTCGATGTATTTTAAAAGAAGACCGTTTCTTTTTGGAGAATTAAAAAAGGAATAGCAAGATTCTATTACTCCAATGCAGTTTCTAATATCTTTCTCACGACAGGCTTTGCTTATTGCTAAATTTAAGCAATGAGAAGCACAATGGACGTAAATTGCTGATGGATACCTTTCAAGCACTCGTGTTTTTAAACCTTTTATATGTCCGCTCATTGCACCAGCACCATGATAACCTTGCCCTCTAAGATAATCCAAGTTTATTCCAATTTTTTTTAAAGTTTCCAGCATTGTATTTGCCAAGTTTTCTCCTGATGTTTCCAAAACTGGTACAAATTGTAAAAAATATTCTACCACCTTTTTATCTTGTTCAAAACCTTCAACAAAACGAATGCATAAAGAAAACTGTTCTATATTGCCAACATCTCTGGTTTCGTCTGCCAAAATTGAAAAACATTTTCTTTTATTAACCTTTTCTACAATTTTTTCCAGTAATATTTTATTACAGCATTCTATGAGTTCATTTTGTATAACAGGAGAAATGTACATTGAGTTTTTTGAACTATGATCTAAATGATTTTTTAAAACAATGTCTCTCTGCATCCACCCGAAATTTAAGAAGTTGACGAAAGTTTCCATCATAATTATTCTCACTTAATGGACCATGATCACGATGTCCTCTTAATGGAAATCCATTTTGCCCACAAAATATCACGGTTTTTATAATAGGTGTCAGTTTTAAGCGGTTTTCTTTAATTTTATTAATGTATGCAGAATCAGCTAACTCAACCACAGAATGCTTCTCTCCTTTAACAATTTCCTTTAAATTTTCTGCCCTTACCAATGACCACTTATGATACTCTGCATTATTATGAAGTTCGAACTTTTCGATGGAGTTTTTCCAATATTTAAATGGTTTGTTAACAAGTTGCCCATATTCTTGGTTATTTTTTCCAATACTTTCGTTAGCAAAGATGAAACAATATTTGCAGTATACTCCATCTTGCTCTTTTGAATATGCCAACCAATTATATCTTGAAAACCAATTAAAATTAAACTTTCTTATTTTGTTTCCTATGGAGGTGGACGGAAATTGAAAATTGCTTGGGGGTTTCCAAAATTTATTTAGCAAATCGATTTTTTCCTCGGCCTTAAGTGTACCGACCCTCAATGAAAACTTGGAAATGTCATAACATGAAATGGAATTTGAGGTGTCTTTATCATTATCAGTAGAATCTGTTAATTGAACACAGCTTAAAGATGAAGAAGCAATATTTCGGGAGTCATCATCATTAACTGAATCTTTTTCCCTTGAGTCATTATTCTCATTAATTTTTGGTTTTTTTGAAAAAAATTCCAGAATTGACGATTGGTTTTTTCGTTTGTCCATATTCTACAATAATATTATAAGAGTTATTTATGTCACGCATCGTAACGTAACGCCAATCACAGTATTGTATTACCGTATTAGATCCATAATAATTAATATAATAGTTATTTATGTCATTAGGGTTGTTTATTTATTTAAACTTCTTCAAGATTTATGCAAGCAGATAAAATTTTGTATGTTATACGGTTTGTAACCAAGCAGTGTAGTACTCGTCATGTTAGCAGGTTACACTATAATGGTTGACATTACGATTTACGATCCTAATGACATAAAAGTAACGTATTATGAAAAGCTAGATTTATGCAGGTAAATTTAACATTTAATTTAAGATTTACGCAAACGCAATTTGTTTAATATTACTTTCTTGCATAAACGAATCAATTTAAAGCAAGAACTTTAACTTATTAAAGTTTATAGGTTAAGAGGATAGTCCGCAAAATGTTTGAAATGCGTACTCCTCGCTAGTAAAAATTGATTTTCAGGTGTTTGTAATAAAAAAATTAACAGAAACGCTCTTGTATTGCCTTCAAATTGAATTTATTTTTCATATAGAATTTTTGTTGTTTAAGTTTAATAAATTATAGGTGCGTAATTTTTTAAAAAATGCGTTTTTATCATTTTTTCCAAATCACTCCCTTATAACAGACTATATACAGTGGTGTGAATTAAAATAGGTGTATGAAATTTTTCTTATTAAATTGTTAAAAACCTGCAAATAAAATTATAAAAGAATATAAAATGTGGTGTGCATTGAAATGCCAAACAAAAGAATGTTAGCTATGAAGTTTTATTTACTTTATATACAACGTAGTATCAATACATTAAGATTTATTAAAATATATTTGTAACTAGGTGTGAAAAAAAATAGGTGTAACAAACATTACTTGATTAAAGAAAGAAGTAATTTGTAATTTTAACCTTATAAGTTAATTAATTGAATGGTAAGTAAATTATTTCATACTTACGTTTATCATTTGTTGCATGTATGTATGATTTTAAGATTTTTTTTGTCAAAATGGGTCGTGGAGAGCATTGTAAACCCGAGGAACGTCGATTGATTCGAAAACTACGAAAAAGTGGTAAAACTTATAAAGAAATTAGTGAGATTATGAGCTGCTCTCAAAATATGGTGACAAACGCATTAAAATATCACCCACGAAAAGAAAACAGAGGACGGAAGAGAAAAATTACAGAAAAAATGGAACGTAGGATTGTAAATCTTGTAAGAAAAAATCCGTTTATGACATCGACTGCTCTAAAAAAAGATTTAAGTTTAAAAGTTACAACATCATCTATCAGAAAACTATTAATTAGAAATAAATTGCCAGCACGTAGTCCCAGAAAGGTACCTCTTCTTTTACAGCGACACATACAAAACCGTTTAAAATTTGCGCGCGAGCATTTGAATGAACCTGTAACAAAGTGGAGGAACATTTTATGGACGGATGAGTCCAAAGTAAATTTATTTGGTTCCGATCGAGATAAACAATATGTTAGACGGCCTCAGAACCAAGAGTTGGTCCCAAAATTTACAGTAAAAACTGTGAAACATGGAGGTGGTGGAATTTTAGTATGGGCATGCTTCTCGTATAATGGTGTGGGTCCTATTTTTTGGATTAAAGACATAATGAATGCTCAAAGCTACGTTCATATTTTATCTACAATAATGCTACCATATGTGGAAGAGGAATTGCCTCTTAAATGGGTGTTTCAACAGGACAATGATCCTAAACACACATCTAAGTTAGCAAAAAAATGGTTTGAAGACAATACAATTAGGGTTATGGAATGGCCAGCACAATCGCCTGACCTCAACCCCATTGAGAATTTGTGGCGTGATGTTAAGCTGACAATTGCAAACAAAAAGTTTAAAAATCGGGATGAATTGTGGAAAGCAGTTGAAGAAGCATGGAAGGCAATTCCTGTTGAGCGATGTCAGCGCCTAATCGACTCAATGCCTCGTCGTTGTGCAGCTGTACTAAAAAATCATGGTCATGCTACCAAATACTGATTTATAAAACGACTTATAATCCAGTTTGTAATAAAAAAACCATAATAAATAGTTTTTCGTTGACAAAAATGTAATACACACCTATTTTTTTTCACACCAATACTACAAAAATCTTCTATAAAACTGAATTAATTACAGAAGAAGGTAATATAAAACAATATTTTTCCAGACACTGATCGTTTTTATTGTTCTACATAGAATTGAAAATATTTGTAATATTATTATGTTATTTTTTATTAAGTTAAGCACGAAAATTTTCATACACCTATTTTTATTCACACCACTGTACATCAAAAAAAAATTCTATATTGTAAATAAATTCAATTTCAAGGCAAACCAAGGGCGTTTTTGTTAAATTTTTTATTACAAACACCAAAAAATCAATTTTTACTAGCGAGGAGTACGCATTTCAAACATTTTGCGGACTATCCTCTTAACTACCACATTTTAACTCAATTGTTAAATGTGCCTACATAAATCCATCTTAACTTAAATAATAAAATATAACTTACTAGATTGGCGAAGGTAATTCAATTTCTTCAAAAGATAATTTTTACAACGAAAAACACATCCGCACTCCGCACATTACTACTAATGACCATTTTTTGACTCGAATGAGCCCATTGTTATTTGCTGACAGTGCGCAGATGTGCACTTGAGCGGCATAAACACGCTCGCTAGCTTGTGTCGTTTTCTGAAATAACATTTCATCGGGGTTGCGCAAAAAACCTAAATTATTTTAATAACGGTGAAATCAAATAATATCATTTAAACTTAAAAATAAACTTTGAAGAAAAATTCTCCAAGGGGCACGTGCCCCCTGCCCCCCCCCCCCCCTGTATACGCCACTGTTCCAATTCCATCTGAGTAAGCCCCCCATCCGGACAACGAAGCGTCAGTAAAAATTTCTTTATGAAATCTTTCTTTTTTAAATCTGCACTTCGCATTTTTGACATTCGTTTCCCACCAAACCAATTCCATTTGTATTTCTCTTGAAATTGTCATTGTGGCTTTATAATTTCCTCTCTTTTCCTGAAGGGCTAAGTATTTTCCACGTTCCAGCAATTTCGTATGTAACCAACCATACTTCAAAGCTGGACAAATGGACACTAACGTTCCAAGTAGTTTGGCAAAATTTATAATTTGGCACACTGATGCTTTTTTAATTTGCTTTAGTTGGTCTAAAATCTTTATCACTTTCTGATTGGGTAAAGTTAACTCCATAGTAGTGGAATTAAAAACAAACCCCAAGAACAAGATTTCTTGTGTGGGAGTTAGTTCTTCGTTATCGTCGTTTTCTTTATCTGAATCTGATGACCATACAACCAAACGCCGTCTTTGTTTTTTGTGCCGTGGCGCCGCCG
This sequence comes from Stenus bimaculatus, assembly GCA_963971135.1. NCBI lineage: Eukaryota > Metazoa > Arthropoda > Insecta > Coleoptera > Staphylinidae > Stenus > Stenus bimaculatus. Next base: position 61,761,424 of record OZ020180.1, on the reverse strand, counting down.
GTGAATTCGAGCGAGACGATGATGTATCCCGTTCCCTTGAACGAGTTCGCCTCTTGCGTTTTGATTTTTTATGCTTGTGTTTTCGGCTAATAGCCTTTTCCATATTATCTAATCTTCTTAATATTTCTTCCATCCCCCTGTCTTGTAATCACTTCACTGCACAATGTAACTTTGAGAGTTGTCAACATGACCGCTGCGTCTGGCACGGCGTAGAGTAATGAAGAAATGGAAACCTGCGAGAGACGAAGGAGTGAGGGAAAATTTTTGCTTACTCTGGATAGTGCGTCTGGACACGGTAGTTAGGGTTAACTACATTTATTAAAGTAATTGTGAAGAGCGGGACGCCACACATATTTAAGGTTTTCATATTTGGTGCCGCCAAATTTGTTAATATTTGCGACCGCAGTTGTGTTGTCGATTCTTAGCAATATTTCGCAATCGTATAGGTCCTTAGCAAAGGATTTTAATCACATTAATCCTAAAAAAGCAGCTAATAGTTCTAAACAATTAATATGCAACTCTTGTTCAAATGGTTCCCAAAAACCATGCACCCGTTCATCATTACAACATGCCCCCCACCCCGTCTTTGAAGCATCCGAATAAATGACTATATTATAATTATAATTCCTTATGGGGTTAGGTATTCCAATATTTAATGTCCACCATTTCAATTCTTCTAAAATTGAGCTTGAGATTGTTATGGGAGCTTCATAATTACCTTTATTGGTCTTTAATTTTAAAAACTTTCGAATAATTTTAAATGGGCCCAACCAAACCTAACGGCGGGACATGATGCCACTAGGGTTCCGGTAATACTTGCAAATTCCCGTAATTTAATATTTTCTTTTCTAAAAATTTTGTTAATTGAACAGGTGATTTTATCTACTTTGTCTGATGGTAATCTCAATGTTAAGTCTTGTGAATTAAAATTAAAACCCAAGAATTTGCAAATTTTTGATGGGATAAAATTGCTCTTTTTTATATTAATGATAAAACCTAACTGTTCTAAAAGATTCTTTGTCTTTTGAATGTTATCTAAACATGCATCATATGTTCGGCCAAATAATAGAAAGTCATCTAAATACACGACTGAGGTTAGACTTTCTTGTCGTAAATAACTAATTGCCGGCTTTAAAATTTTTGTAAATTAGAAAGGGGCTGTATTAAGGCCGAAAGGGAGGCATGTGAATTCAAATAGCGTCTTTTCAAATTGAAATCGAAGTAATTTTCTAGACGACTTATGTACGGGAACCAAGTAATAGGCGTCCTGAAAATCAATAGAACCTAGGAAGGTATCTCTTTCTAATAAACTTACAACTGATCTCCAATCTTCCATCTTAAAATGACTTTTTTCGATATAATTATTTAATCTCTTTAAATTTAAAATAAATCTGAAGGAGCCATCCGGTTTTTGTGCCAAGAAGATTGGAGATACAAATTGAAATTCTTCATGTTTGCAAGGTGTAATTACGCCCATATTAAGAAGTTTTTGAATGTGATTGCATTCATTTGCTTCCGCAATTGTCCATTTATTTTCCTTCGAAAATAATTTTGGAACTTTATGTTTTTAACGGAATTTTGTATCCTTTTATGCAATTAATTATAAAAGGGTCGGAAGTTATACATTTCCAATTCTTTAAGAATTTACTTAATCTGCCTGCTATTTTACTTACAGAATTTTCTTCTAAAATTAATTCTGGCGAGGTCCCTGCTTGAATGTTCGGCGGTATTGGGCTGGATAGCGTTGTCCTTGGTTCCACTGCGTCTGGTTCTTGGAATTTCTCCAATTGGGGAATCTCCTGTTCCCGCCTGTTCCCCGACTCTTGAAGTTCTTGCGGAAGACAGGCGGGGTTTGCAAGTTTTTTGGTGTGGACATCCTACCCTTTTTATTTAAGGTTAGCTCTTGCGTAACCCTCTCAATATTTTTTGCGGATTTTATTTTTTTCCTCTAGATCGGCACCAAATAAAAATTCCCCTATGGGAGTGTTAATTAAGGTATCCCTCATTTTTTCGTTTATCTGAGGTTTAATTAGAGACCTCCTAATGACACTTTGTTCATGGTGTAGGGGTGCCAGGATACGCCCTGAATCATTGAGCATCTCTATCAGATGTAAATTATCCCTTAATTCCGGTCTTTGGGCCAAATTGGTAAGGCAACTACTTGTTGCAATTAAGGCTGTAGAAACCTTTTGTTATGCATTAACCACTTTCTGGTCCTTTTGCAAAACCTGATCGTTTATGCACCTTGTAATGGTTTCATTTAATTTGGGGGGGTTAAATGCAATTTTCCGGAATAAGATATTTCTTCGTAATTAATGAAATTTCTTCCGCTTTTATCCCATTTTTTAGAATGAAATCCAAATTTATGGCCATTTGGTTTTGTATCTTAGGACCATAGTTTGGAGCAGTTATCAAACTCTACGTCCCTATTTACATTTGTTAAATTTATTTCCGAGTGCGAGGGTAGATTTTCGTTTTCTTTGTTATCATCAGTGAACAAACATCTGCGGGCACGATCTGCTATTTTGCCTAACACGTCCCGTCTCGCTTCCTCGTCTGTATCTTCACTATCGCTGTGAAGTTGGATTTGACCAAACGCCTGAGGTGAAGGGGTGTTCGCGTATTTCACGCTCTCTTTTGTCGGCGTAATTTCGACATTATTATAAAGAAAAACCATTTATTTTTAGTGCATTGACTAAAGTTTTGTTAAAAGGCTTTGCCTAATTACTTTGTGTCAAGTAAAAGATTTTTAGAACACTGTCTAAACATCGTGATTGGCTTCGCCTTTCACGGACCACCTGGCCACGTGGAATTATTAGTACACTGACTAAATTATGCTCAAGAAAGGTCATTATTTTTATAAAATCTCGATCCTTTGTTATTGACGTTCTAAAATTTAGCTATTAATAATTACTTGATAATTCATCCTCCATCTCCTTCCTCCTCTTATGTTTCTTCTTAAGTTTTCTTAATTTCGCCTCTAATTCCACGATATCATCAGGATATTTCGAGCGTTTCTTTCCCATTGCACGTAGAGGGCCTGACTCTCCCGTTACTTGGCCTCCACTATCGCCGGATCTTAATCCACTGAATTTTTTTCTAGGGAGCCTTAAGAGGATAGTCCGCAAAATGTTTGAAATGCGTACTCCTCGCTAGTAAAAATTGATTTTTTGGTGTTTGTAATAAAAAATTTAACAAAAACGCTCTTGGTTTGCCTTGAAATTGAATTTATTTACAATATAGAATTTTTTTTTGATGTATATAGTCTGTTATAAGGGAGTAATTTGGAAAAAATGATAAAAACGCATTTTTTAAAAAATTACGCACCTATAATTTATTAAACTTAAACAACAAAAATTCTATATGAAAAATAAATTCAATTTGAAGGCAATACAAGAGCGTTTCTGTTAATTTTTTTATTACAAACACCTGAAAATCAATTTTTACTAGCGAGGAGTACGCATTTCAAACATTTTGCGGACTATCCTCTTAAAGGAAAAAGTTTATAAAACTCCAGTTGAGAGCAGGGGTCACCTTTGGAGACGGAAAGTTAATGCTACTGATAAAATACGTCAAATATTGGATTCGGTGAGATTCTCATTTTTGCGGCGAGTTAATAGCTGTCGTCGTTCAGAAGGGAACCATTTTGAGCACTTACTTCGAGAATTACTTTATTTTATTGAAGGAACCTAATAATTTTATTTTAAATAAGTTGCATAAGTTATTTAATGACTATTAAGTCATTTTTTTAATTTTATTTAAGAATGACACAATATACCCAAAATTTATAAGAGGCAAAAAATCTTTGTCTTGATTTTCTCTACGAAATCAACTCGTTATTAACAAAAAATTTTCAATATCTAAAAAGTTCTTTAATGTTTTAAGTCCTCTCGTGCCATCCAACTCCATTTACAGAAGTCTATGGTTGGTTTTACTAAATGAGTGTTTACTATAAAAAAATGTATACAAAATTTTTAAAAATCAACTTTAGAGCCGTAAAACTCCCCAGGGTTGCATTTTTGGATATAGATAAATAAGGTTATATCGACTTATCTACTATCTCCAGTTAAACGTTGTCGCGCGTATTTTCGACACCCTGTATATTTCTGGGACTATCTTTCAAATTTTTGAATAGATGGTTAACTCAAAATGACATTTTTTTGTCTTATACTCGCTCTAAGATAAATTATATAGATTTATAAAACCTACAAATATAGTCCAATAAATAAAAATTTTACTAAAACTGTAAACTGATGATCAATTTGTGCCATTTTTATTTATTTGAAAAAACTGTTATATACAAGAAAATATTGTGTAATAACTAAATAAGCTTAGATATATTAAACTTTTACAAGTACTACTTTTGCAATACTATGTACTATATAAGGCTTCCTTGCTTTTAATTATAAACTTGTAAGAACGCTACGAGTAAAAACTGATGTTCTCATATAAGTGTGTGTAAAGTAATTAATTTACAATGTAAGATTTACAAAAATGTGTTGAACGTTTTGTATTCTAGAAAATGTGATAAAATTTGAATTATAAATTATATTTAACTATATTTATTATATATTGCGTTTTATTTATTTTCCTCTTGAATTTATACCCTCATGAAGTTTATATCATGGTAAAAATTAAGCAATATACAGGGTGTCTTTGTTATTATTGGAGATAGAAAGTCGGTTAAATGGACAAAGTAGTGCATTTTTGTATGTCCAATAATAATTTGTTGACAAAACAGTTTAATTTTGCATCGTTTGGGCGCCATCTTGAAAAAACTAAAATGTGGCATTTTCAAAATATGACTAACTTCTTTATTGTAGGTCATACCAAAACTTTGTTAACAACATAGAGGCAGTTTTTTTTATCTAAAATTTAATAAGCTAATCAGATTTTTTCTTAAGTCACTGGATTGCCAGGAAATAATCGAAACTTTGTTTTTTCTTATGGCGGCCATATTGGAATTACACATATTTGGAATCGGTGTTTTTTTCTGAGAATGTTGATATAGCATATGTCACATTTAATAAATATTTTATGGAAAATGGGATAATTAATAAGACGCATAAAGGATTTCATGGAGTGCTCGAAAGGTATTAACATAGAAAAGCATAAACAATGAACCTTGGTGTTAAGTTCGTACTTTTTGTTATTGTTGACATTTGTATAAATTTATTAATTTTGGATTTTTAAAATAAAATAAATTATGTAAATTGTCACAAATACATAATATGTATTGACTTTCTATCTCCTATAATAACAAAGATACCCATATAGTCCAACGTCAAATGGGACAAGCTGTATAAAATGCATAGTTATTCCAACAATCTAAAGAACAAATTGGCGTTTCCAAAGTGAGCAGATTATGGATTAGAAAAATTAATATAAAAAGGCAAATTTTTGTGTTTTATAAAGTTTATTCTTTAGGTTTAACAAGACTTCTTTTAGTTTAAGTATGTCATATTTAATCTTTGAGATTTTATTACATTCCTGGATAAGTTTTAAAAATCCCGCAAATGTATTTTAAAAAGAATGTTTTTTCAAGGAATTTTATAAATTTCGTTATTTATAACGGAAAAAAATATATCATTAATAGAAAAATTGTATTCGATTATCAAATTTAAAAATGATATCGTGTATTGGATATTGTTTTAAACACAGAGCTTTATAAACGCATAATTGGGACGTTACATTCCTTTGTTGTTTATTTTACCGCAAAGTTGATTTTGAAATTAATACATAATTTAAATACTGCATACCGGGTGGAAATGAAAACCAGGTCACCTCTATAACTTTTTTATTTATGAATAGAAAAATTTGAAATTTGGCTATGTTCTATGGTTCAAAAAAACAAAGTTTATGTGCATTTTTTATTTTCGAAATCACTTCCGGTTTCACCGGAAACACCATGAACTTTGTTTTTTTAAATGTAACATCCCATATTTTTATTCATGGCTTAAAATACTTTTAAAAAAGAAGTATTTTTGAGATATTAGTTTTTATATTTTGATATTTGATAAAATCTTCATTAACTAAGTTTAAAAATTATTAGTTCAAAAACCACTTAAATTTTTTTTCAAATTACAATTTTATTTAGGTATTTGGATTATTTAGAATTAGTTTTGGTACTTTTAACCGACTTCGAAAACCTTTTTTTTTTTTGAAAAAAATTTTTTTTACAAAAAAAATAAAAACTAATACCTCAAAAATACTTCTTTTTTAAAAGTATTTTAAGCCATGAATAAAAATATGGGATGTTACATTTAAAAAAACAAAGTTCATAGTGTTTCCGGTGAAACCGGAAGTGATTTCGAAAATAAAAAATGCACATAAAATTTGTTTTTTTGAACCATAGAACATAGCCAAATTTCAATTTTTTTATTCATAAATAAAAAAGTTATCGAGGTGACCCGGTTTTCATTTACACCCGGTATAGTGGTGTTAAGAGCTTTGAACTCTTATCAATCAGTTGCAAGTTTAAATTAAGTTTATCGTTTTTATTGGCAGGTGGATGGTAGTAAAATAAAATAATTTTATCACAATTTAATAAAATGGTGTGGAAAGTACAAATCGAAAATATAAAAAGAAATAATTTTTTAATTTAATATTAATAAATAATATTATAGACAAAATTATTTAAAAAAAATCAATAAAAATAAGTATGGCTATTTTTGTCTCTTAAAATAAGAGGAAAAATAAAAAGTTTTTACGCGATTACAACATTTAAGTATACACTTTAGCGATTTTTTATAAACACATTGCAATACTATAAAATCAGATCAGAATTATCACTGGCATTAATTATGCATTTTCATGCTCATTTTAGGTAAAGCTTGGAATTCAATTTCGGTTATACACTGGCAGATGCATTCGTTTTATGGTTTTCTTGCTTTTTTGGACACCGACCTTTACTCTTAAGGTATATTCCATATTCACAACTTGGCATGCCGCACCTTTCATCCAAGATACACCTAAAAATTTGTTAAAAAATTAAAAAAAAAACTTAAATAAATATTTTCTGGCAATTAAACTAAATTCCAAGTGTGCAAAAGTACGAGTACAAATTTGAGATCTCCATGGAAATACTAATTTATAAGTAAAAAAATTACCTCCGATCTTTTAGGGAAAAATGTTCTTTTCCCTTTCTCATGTTTAAGCAGTCCACATCTGTACTTGAGCAGTCGCAGAAACATTTACCTTCTATACTTCTTTTTACAGAGAACACTTCAGGGCAGTTACAACTAAAATATTTTTATGAAAAAAATAAATAAAAACGGGTGTATTATTTTATTACTTATTTAAGTTAGGAGTATTCCTTTGAAATGTTGAATATCTATTTGAAAAGCCACTACGAAGATTTTCAGGAGACACTATGGTTGGTTCAGTGCTGGTGCTGATTTTCAAACATGTACACTCTGTGTGGTTATAAAACGCCAATTTTTCTATCTTATTTCCTGCTTGTCCTACTAAATTAGTCTGAAATTAAATATAAACAAATTATTTAATAAATAAAAACAAATTGTCAAATCGGCAGACCTTAAAAAGTAACTCAAAATAAATAATTTGGAGTTGATCGAATAAATAATTGGTATAAATTTTCATTTATAAAAAATAAGCGTTTTCTCAAAAATGGATACACTCCTTTTTTTAATTAAATAGAAATTATATGTATATTTTACTCACGTAAAAATAAAGATGAACTAGCGCTTGTTTCTTTGGTTGACATTTTGTATCTGAAGTTGTACAGCATCCTGTATCTTCAGAACATCTATAAAGAACAGTACAATGGGGTAGGTATCGCTTTTCAGGATTAGGATGTTCGCTCTGTATATTTATTACTTTGGGCCTAGGTTGACTACATTTTCCTTCCATATTCACTCGTCGAATATGAGCTATTGCTGAACGAACACCATCTTCTCCTAAAAACATTTAAGTTTATTCATAAAGTGGTATTACAAATAGATGAAATTAACAGCACCCATTGCTTGCATGAAAGTATTTTTGATAATTTCAAAGGTAAATTTTTAAAATTACAAAAAAGGTTTAAAAATGGTAAATATATTTAAATGATCGGTACTTTTGTCTAACGCCTAGCCACACACGTTACCTATAATCTTGTGTTAGCTTTAATAACTGATCATTTTGTGACGACAACTTAAAACCATAGTTTAATCGTAATTACATTACTCTAACTATAAATTTACTTGAAGCGACTCAAGCACGATCTTATAAAATACACGGCTTCAAACTAATTTACATAATGTTCGCTGAGCAAGAAATGCATTTACAATTTTCTTTTAAATTTCCTTAAACATTTGTTGTATATTTTGATTATAACTTGTAAAGAGAAAAAGTTTCGTGACTATACTTGAATTTTATAGTTGGCTTTTTAAAATATTTAGTGACTGCAAAGGTAAATCGAGAGGTAGGATTTTGTTTCTACGGCGGATTCTAAAACTCTCTAAAACGTCATCATTCAGGCGAAGAGAACAATGTAGATAATGATGAATTGGCGGAAAATTATGTCGTCCATAAAATCCGCCAACAAAACAAAACCCGACCTCAGATCATTAATCCAATAAAAGTCCGAACTTCTTTATGTCTTATATTTGGACTTGAAAGAAATTTGCTAGCAAAGATTTGGACTGAATTATAATAATGATTTGACATGATGATTCGAAATTTTACCAATGAAGGATTTGAAAAACAATCAGTATGTTAAAAAGTAGCACATAATTAGAAAGAAATAAAATGGAAAATCTGTCATTTAAATAATGTAAGTGTCATTTAGGGATTTAATTACAGTGGCGTTGTCTAGACCTTGAAACGAGAGAGAGGGAAGTTCTTACAATTTCCTTCTCTCTCTTCTCGATAATTTTACTATTTTGACCATAATGAAATTAAATTGATTATTCTGAAATACAATTAAGAGCCATTTCCTAAACGGAAAATAAAGTGGTTTAGTTCTGTAGTCATAGAAGCTAGTACGAACAACATTTTTGTATAATTTTTACTTTTTTGTAGAGATGATTTAGAAGTCATTTCTTTAATTCCTGCCAGAAGGAAAAAAAAATTGGAGAATGTACAAAAAAAATATAATGATCTAAAAGTACCTTAACTTTAGACACCTCTTTGTGCTAGGTTGCTGAAGGTAATTTACATTATAAATCTGAAAAAAATTTGAAAATCTAACGAGGGAAACTTGAGTTATGACTGCAGAACTAATGCTCGATTTCATGAATTTTCACAATTTTTTCTCCCAAACTCGCGCGCCCTCTAGGGATTCGCATTAATTATCAGTTATTTGGTCATAATTTGCAAAGAAGCTCGAGAAAAGTGGGATGGATTTTCTATTCCTTGTTATTATCTCCAACGGAAAATTTATCGCGGGTGTCTAGGAAGATGCTCTTAATACTTTCTGAAATTAAATTGATTTTTCTGAAATACAATTGAAGCTCTCTGAAATACAATTGATCTTTTCTGAAATTGAATTGATTATTATGAAATACAATTGATGCTTTCTGAAATACAATTGATCTTTTCTGAAATACAATTGACGAATTGACTATTCTGAAATACAATTAATATTTTCTGAAATTGAATTGATTATTCTGAAATACAATTGATGCTTTCTGAAATACAATTGACTCTTCTCAATCGAATTGATCTTTTCTGAAATACAATTGGAAAAGGTGTAGATTTATACAAGGTGCGGTAAAAGTCGTGCATAATACGAAATCGAAGCGAGTCAATTCATATTTTTCTTTCAATTAAGGTTTAAATTTAAATAAAAAAAAATTTCAATGTTATCACTTGAAACTTGAAATTCACTTTAGTAAGTACAAAATACACTCAAATTTACTTTATTTTTCATAATTTGTTGTTGTGATATTTTGTTGTTTCATTTAAATGTCGTAGCGGTTGTTTATTAATTGTTTCATAAAAATAAAATATTTTTGTAAAAAAAATATTGGCATATCGTTGGCTTCAGAAACCCATGTATGTAAGATTTCAAACTCGATAGTAATATCTCAGTCACGTGATGTAGACAAACAAAAGCAAAGTCACATACGTACATATTTAAACCTTGCAACATTTGTATGAAATATTTTTTTGAACAAACCAATATTAAAAAAGTTATGCAGGACTTTTCACCAGGCGATTCCTTGACGAATTTTTGTTTCACCTATATTTTTTTATTGTGTAGCCTAACTCGTTTTTTTAAGAAAATTTGGTCTAATTTGAAACGCACCACGCACTCTAGTTATTACAGTATCAATGAAATAAAAATATCAAATATAGAAAAACATTAGAGGTGGAGGGTGTGAATTTTGGGGATATAAACCACATTTTTTTCATCATAAATTTTTTGTGCCACCTCACTAAATATTTTAAATAAAATATTCTTAATTTTTTACACCTGGTACAGTTTAAAACTTATTTGATAAAATATACGATCCTGTATGCCTATTTTACATTAAACTGGGATTGCTTTTTCAAAAAAATGCCAGAAAATTCATGGGACATACAGTTATTTATTTTTTTTAAATGCTGTTTTTAAGTTACATGGCGTTAGAATTTAAGAATTTTTTTAACTAAAAATGGCAACTGGCTATATTTTATAATTTATAACTAAGTAAGTTTTTTATAATCAAAAATAATAATTTTTTGAAAGTATTTTTTCAGACCCTAATTTTTATATTTAAGGTTGTGAATTTTGATTAGTTTATGAGGTGCTTTGATTGAAACATTTTGACGTATAAAAATTTTAAAACTAGCTCTGTTTATAGACACTATGTGTGTATCGAATCATAAAATAAATAATCTTAAAAATAAAAAAGTAAAAAATAATTTTTTTGAGATATATGTAAATTAACCTCTAATAGAATAGAATATATTTTTTTTAAATTTGTCTGATTCGCTACCCGCCTAATATCTACAAATAAAACAGGGTCATTAATAAAATTTTGATATGTCAAAATACTTCACAAACAAAAATTTTTCCGTATTCCCGGCCCTTAAAAGTTCATTGGTCTCAACTTTGATTTCAGAAATCATTTATTTAGGAACTCTGTATGCTTGTTAAATCCGGAAAAATATTTTAATAGATCCTCACATACATACCTGGCATGGATAAAAAATGATTTCTTCTACTTTCTTCCACTTTTGATCGGGTGCCGTAGTAGGACCATTTATATTCCGTAAGCGAGGAAACGGGCTTCGATGTAGCTTCTTCAGCTTGCCAATTATCGTTATCATCTTCTTCTAAATAGTCTTCTTCATCATCAGTTTCTTCAGATTTATTTTCTTCATCTTCATTTTCCTAAAAAATAAAAACACTTTGTTTATTTAATAAAATTTTACACATTTATGATAAATAATGATTTTTTTAGTTTTATATGATATATGATAAGGGCCAGTTATACCACTCTAGTTAAACCCCTACGACTTAGTATCACTTAGGGCGGGTTACATGAAAAATTTAGGGATTTAATTACAATGGCGTTGTCTAGACCTTGAAACGAGAGAGAGGGAAGTTCTAACAATCTCCGTCTCTCTCTTGTCACACGTCTTAAGAGCAATTTCCTAAACGGTAAATATAGTGGTTTAGTTCTGCAGTCATAAAAGCTAGTACGAACAACATTTTTGTATAATTTTTTTTGTAGTTGATTTAGAAGTCATTTCTTTAATTTTTGCCAAAAGCAAAAAAAATTGGAAAATGTACAAAAAAAAATATAATTACGTAAAAGTACCTTAACTTTGGACCCCTCTCATTAATTTTGTGCTAGGTTGCGGAAGGTAACTCTCTGGCATTATGTACAATTTAGATTATAAATCTGAAAAAAATTGAAAATCTAACGAGGAAAACTTGAGTTATGACTGCAGAACTAATGCTCGATTTCATGATTTTTCACAATTTTTCCTCCCACACTCGCGCGCCCTCTAGGGATTCGCATTAATTATCAGTTATTTGGTAATAATTTGCAAAGAAGTTCCAGAAAAGTGGAATGGATTTTCTATACCTTGTTATTATCTCCAACGGAAAATTTATCGCTCTTAAGTGTGTGGCGGTTATTAGTAAATTATATCATAATCATATGTCGGCTGGCTCAAGAACTATAAATCATTTCGTTTTGGAATTATTATGCTTTTTATCAAGAGACTACTACGAAAAAAACTATGGATGCTTTTCAAAAAACTCTTCACCAAAACTTTTAGAAAAACTCGTGGTTTCAGAAAACGTGGAACTTTCATTCACATCATGCAGAAAATATACAGGATGAGGCAGAACGCGAGAATTTAAATAGTTACGTTTTTTCAAATTGAGCACCCTATTTTTTTTCTCGCCATTCGATAGCATTTTAGATAAGCTTTTCAATGATACAAAGTTTGTATGATGAATTATGAATAGTTTTTTAAAAATGTGTGCAATACATATCGCAAATTGTGAATATTTTTCAATTTACCTATTGAGATCCAAGTAGACTGCTGTCATTAAGATTAACGTTTATTCCATGTTTATTCTGAAGTTGTTTCATCATAGATAATATAATTTATATAGAATGTAAACTCAATGCTAAATTTTGATAACACAAAAAAACTTGGCCCCAAAAGTATAGATGGCGCTTTATGAACCTAAAGAAAAAATCAACTTGGCGAATCATTTTTTGTTGTCAGAATTGATAGTTATGTGATAGTTAGCTTTCAAAATGCATCAGTTTCATGTTTTTTTAGAGAAATGATACTTGAGTTTAAAAGGGTCTTGTTACTGTTACCGTTGGATTTTCAGCAAATTTGTATTAATTCTAGATCTAGGTATGTTTACTTTTTCTACTTACATCCTATGCTTACATCTCACATTTTTAAAATATTTTATTAATTTTCAAGAATATTTTTACACTGGGTTTATACAATTGTCCTTGCAACATCTAAGTGAGACTTTGTAAGGTTTTCCTGATAATCCTAGGAGAAAGGATTTGGATTTTCAAAAGATGTAGAAGTTTAAAATTTAGATTTTCTAATTTATTTTTGAGTAAATCATACTTCTACTTTTATAACATCTAAAATCTTCTTTAAATCTGTTTTACTGATTTACAGTTTGTATGTAACTCTATACAATTTCTAATTTTTAAATAAAATGTTTAAATATAAAATTTTGTTTATTATGTTATATGTTATATTCTACAAATTGGGTGGTTTGTGTAAATATGTATCTTTAAATATAGTTAATAAGTAATAAATTTGTATGAAAATTTAAAAATAACCCTTTCAAATTAAAGATACATGTTTATAAAATAATAAAACTACAAAATACAAATATAAAAATTGCAGATTCAAAATTCCCGCGCGTCTAAAATTACTTGGCCCCAAAAAACCAGAGGGCGCTTTTACGTTATCAAAAGGTACTATTGAGTTAGCATTCTATACGTATTATGTTATCTATGTTTTTCATAAAGCAATAATTCACGTTTCACGAGTGAACACCAAGCGATCAAGTTCAAAAATGAATTACAAGCATCAGGAGCTAGTCAATATGCTTTACTCTTTACTGCATTGGCGAAGCAGAAAAGAATGTTTTACTAGCCCAAAAACTGTACCATCAAAAGTATCCCGATGCAAGAACACCTTAAGTCGTCTCCTTTCAAAAGCTGAGAGATAAAGAGAAGAATCCGGCAGTGTAAAGTATGAAGATACAAAAAATCCCGGGAAAAAAATAAAGAACGGTCGACATTTTGAACATCTACTATGAAAATAAACTGTATTATTTACAAAAAATTCAATAAAGGCTTCTTCTTTTAAAATTTCTTGCAATAAGTATTAAATAGAAATTCTGCATACTGTGAATGAAAGTTCCACGTTTTCTGAAACTACGAGTTTTTCTAAAATTTTTGGTAGAGTTTTTTGAAAAGCATCCATAGCTTTTTTCGTAGTAGTCTCTTGAATGTAATCACTTTTTTTTTCATAAAAAGCTGAATAATTACAAAACGAAATGATTTATACAAAATAATATTCTTTTTTGAAGTAGAATTCTATATGTAGCGTGAAAATATACAGTGAATTCAAAAAAGACTGAAACCGCAACTATACAACCAAACATACTCTGTAGTGATTTTAGACTTGCTAAGTTCGTGTACCTGTTAATTTTCATTCAAATTTAATCTGTCACTTTAACCAAAGCTTCTCTCAGCAGTTTATGTTGGGGTATTTGTTAAGTTATTTCTCAGTGTGTTGCAAATTTTACCAAAAAGAAGTTTTTTTAAAAATAAAATAAGTGCAGTTAAAATATTCGCGAGGTTTTTTTCAGCGGAGCACAACGCATTCAGTTCAGTGTAGCCAACTGTGGGAAACTTAGGTTTCCTACTTTGCAATGTCAATGGTTTCAATCTTATTTGAATTCACTGTACAAGGTGGTCCATTTAAAATATATAACTTTGTTACAGTAGACCACGTTGGGACACCCTGTATATTAAGAAAATATTTTTAAATTGTGGGGCATACAGGTATCTACATGTTGGTGAAAACCGCATGTTTTTTAGCAAGGAAGCTATAGACCGTTAACATATATGACTGGGTCACCCTTTTAATTTTAATTTTTTTTGGCGAGAACAAATATCGGTTTGAAAAATACAATACATATTTGAAAAGCTTATCCATTTCTCTTCAAATTCAACTGATTTCGGTACTGATTTAATACGAAACTTGGTTTTCCGAAAAAATGCATTTAAAGTCAAAAGTGCGAGGTTGCCCGATTAAATTGGAGATTAAATTGCCCTCCAGTATTTAAACTAATTAACTAGAATATTTTTTAAATTTAATTTTTAAAGATATTTATTCCTATGAAGTAAGTATTTTAATGAAAATGTTAAAATACTTTGAAGCAAATAAACGAATCAAAGAGCATAAAGATATTTCGAGCAATTGAAACTTCAATCCAGACTCCAAACTGCTTCCGCTCTTTTCAATTTTACGCACGTGAGAATGATAATTAGCAAAAACTTTTTTTTAAACCTTTACGTAACTCTAAAGTTTTTAGTTCAAATTATTTAAAATTTAAATTATAATTTTATTACTATTCCAGAAGCTGGTTTATGTCTTTTATCATATGTATGTATAATTAATCCTTAACCGTTTTTCAACGGATTTTAATAATATTCTGCACTAAAAATTAATCTTTCTTAAAGACTTAAATACTTAATGTGATTTAAGGTTGCGAAGAAAAATTACGAATTTAAATGACCTGTCTGAAAAGCAGACATTTCTTAAAAGAGACGGGCAAGACCAAGGGCACTTTAAATTATAAATTTGATTTAAATAGTAGGTTAATACAAGTGTATGACTAGTAACCCTTAACTAGTTCCAAAAATAGATAATAATTATAATCAAGTGCATTTTAATAATTAATTTATTAATTAATTTACATTTTAAAATGTTTTGTTATTCCTGGAAACGCGTTTTAATATTTTCTTGAATAAAACTAAATTTTTTAAATATACAGATAAATCATAATACTATTACCCAGATTTTGATCAAATAATCGTATTAATTAAAATAAATTTAAAGGCCTTTAAGTTTTAATTTGTAATATGGTTAGTAATGTATCATTTGTAGGTATCTAAATTAAATTTATTTTATTCTGATAACAACGTCTTTTTATTAATAATATTTGGAGATTGTATTCGTATGATAAACATATAAATTTTATAAAGTTATACGAAAATATTTAATATAAATTTAATGTATTTTTTAACATTGTTTAGATGATTTTATTTAAAATGATTAAAAAATAAGTAACAAAAATAAATCGAAATTTCTAATAAAACATTCTAAAGCCTCACATATCAATGATAAATTTATGTTTATTTCTTTATTATGGGTTAAAAATAATAAAATTAAATATTTAAGGAAATGATTTGCAATTTTTGTTTTTTTTTGCAATTATCAAATTTAAAGTGTTTATTTTTAATGTAAGCTAATAATAATTTAATGAAACCTCTTCATCACTTTTGTTTAGATTTGGTTCTATATTTGTGTTTTTAAGCTTCTGTTTAAGCAGTACAAATTTTGGTAACCAATTAAATGGGTGATTATCTTTATTGCCTTAACCTTCTAATTTGAAAATTGAAATTAAATCAGAATTCATCAAAATTAACGTTGGATTTTAACATAAATGAAATACTTATACTTTCTTTGTTACTTAAATCTTTTCAATAATTCTAGTATTCTAGACATTTTCCATTAGGTGGTGAGCGTCCTGCATAAATAATTCACGCCTGCTCATAAGTAATTTAAATTAATATTTTCACTTTGGAATGTAGACAAATATTATCCAGTAAACTACCGTGCAATGGAGAGTTACAGTAAGTGGCCGTTTATAAAAATAGAATTTGTAAATATACATAGAAGCGAAAGTGCATACAGCTCGCTGAAATGCTAAGACCAAAATAAAAAATTTGTCTAAATAGCACATGTTGCATATTTAGTGCCAATAAGTATCACTTATGCAAATTCACACTTAAATCTCAAATATTTACTGATTAATTATTTTATTACCAAGTATGAATTTAAAATTATTTAAAAAACGATCCTTTAAATTTTGACTAAACATTGTACCTATTTATTTAAAAGAATGATTTTATTTTGTTTTTAAATTTATCAAATTGTTAGGTATACTTCTATTTGAATCTCTTTTAATTAATAACTAATTTTTTTTTAAATTGATTTCAAATTAATTTTCCAGAATTTCTTGGTCAAAAGGAGTTTTAAACAATTTTTAAAGATATTCCTAAAAGATTCATGAGTATAAAAGTTTTTTCGTCATTTTTCAAACACCCTGACAAATATTAAGAAACTTTTGCCAATTGCAATTGCCTCGCCTACTTTGTGATTTTCTAAAAAAATCTTAATTTGAGCACCCGACGTAGTGGAATAAAATCCGCATTTACAAGAAAACGAAGAACATTGATGACATGAGTCAAAAGACCTTTTCTATGGAGAAATGAGCAGGGATTATTTTAGTAAAGTTACAATCTTCAAAAAGTTAGAGGGAAAATTGTTACGTTTAAAATAATGGTAGTCATCTTTACGAACCCCAAAGACTTTTTAAACTCTTTTCCTGGATTAGAATATGCGCCCAAATATCAGAAAAAAATTGCCAAATTTTCAAAGTAGTACCTCTTTTAATACCTTTTTTATTAAGAAAAAATAACATTTCTTGCGTACCTCTTTGTGTTGAAATATCTCCCTAAAGAAGCATTTCCGGACCTATCTTTATATTTCTTATTTTTATCCAATGAAATGTGAATCACCCTGTATATGTATCAAAAACTTTGTTAATGCCTTTTAATTAGGTATGTTAATTTTTTAAAATTATATACTTAACTTATTTTCTTTGGAATGCAAATTTTTACACTCCAGACTAATTGTCGCCAGCCTGGGAATGAGTACTCATATCTCGTATAATAATTAGTTTACCAATTTAAAACAATGTCCACTACAATACTTACTCATATCGAGAACTTGGTCCAGTTGGCTGAATATAAATAATATTATTGTCAGCTTCATTGAGATATATCTGATTTTAATAAATGAACTCATATTTCATATAAGCTATTACTAATCCAAGATGCTAGATAAATTATGCATTTTTCTATATCAATAATACTTTAATTACAATAAAGAAAATAAATTTATTTTTTTAATCTAATTTAAACACTGAACATTACTGAAAAATATTCGAAAATAAAACACATTTATTAATGAATATTCCTAACTTGTGTATTTTTCAAATACTAAACCTGAAAATCTCGTTTAAAATTTTCTTTTCTTTTAATAATATACTCCTGGTATCATAAGAGGTGGTAATAAATAATAAAAATAATAATTTAAATTATCTATGCTCCATCTTCTAATAAAATAATATTTATGGGTGTCTCCAATGTCTGCTGAGTAATGACATAATTTATTTTTAAAATACGACTCTTGTTTTTTAACATATTTTAAATGTCTTTTTACTTGTAAACTTGAAAGTATTTTTCCCATTCATCAAACTTTGATACAACATAATTATATACTTAAAAATTTGTATGGGTTATTGTAATACGAATAGTGAAAAAAATATCTAAATATTGTTTACAAAAATACTTGTGATTATTTTACAATTTAACAAATTTAGAAAATGACAAGTGCCCTTAAAAATCGAAGATTAATTAAAATTTGATTTTAGAAAAAGTATCAAAATTACTAAGATTTAACTTCATACTTAAATTCACAATTTTCCAAAAAAAAAAAATATAAATTAAAAATAAAGTAATATATAAACTTTTAAAATATCGTTACTGAAAAAATACTAAAAATAACACAGTTCTACAAAAAATAAAAAAGTATTGGTTCTGAAACAAAAGTATATAATTCTTGTAAGTTTTAAGCATAATTTAAATCTGTAACCAGATTTACTGTAGCACATCAAGTTTTTGAGATATTATCAAGGGTAATATAACAAGTGGTAAGAATATTATCGAAATTTTTTTAGAAATGCACGAATTTTAATCTCAACGACGAAAATGCAACGAGTGCGTGCACGAGTTGCATTTTCCAAAGATTGAGATTAAAATGAGTAAGCATTTCTAAAAAATTATCGATTCATATTCTTACCACGAGTTATATTTGGAAAGAGAATATAATGACTGAAAATATTTGTATTTTCACTTATTAATACGTCAGAAATACACTGAAAATTTTTACATAAAGTGACAGGAATTGTATTCTCATTTAAATATTTAAGGACCAAAATATAACTTTTATGGCAAGTAATTATTTTTTATTAAACAAATGTAACGTCAGAAAATTGAGACATTTCTATCCTTTATATTAATTTAAAATTGATAACTATAAAATAAAAAAGAACAATTATAAAAATAAAATAATACAAATAAAAATAAACAAAAAATAAAATTGTTCATCATAGATGTGACAATTCTCTTCCAATTCATAAAATAAAATATGCCTCATACCTAACTGAATTTTTTGCTAATTGTCGTCACTTTGGAATCATTGTATACATTCTATTCTTGTGAGGTGTTTACAAAAAGCAGTATAATGACCATTGCAAGATGTACCAATGTGATTACTGATAGCATATAAATTATATTGACACTTTGTCATATCTAAACCCTCCAGAAGAAAATCGACTATTATATTTATTTTTTTCTTTAGCCGTCTTTTAAAAGAAAACCTTTTCAAATGAAGGACTAAAATGTTGGGGAACTTGCACACCCTAAACCCTAAAGGACTTTGAACATTTTCTTCGACCTTTATGCATTTTGAGCAGATAGGCCTCTCATAATAATTATCCAATATTTCTTCATTGTTGAAACTTTCGAGACACTGAGGAAGTTGTGTAAGCCCTGTTTTATGAGGTATAGGAAGCGACAAATCCCAGAATCAATCAAAAGTTTTTGAGCAGTTGCCACATTGTGTACATACATTTAAGTGTTGACTCCAATTGACCAATAAAAACTTAGATTAGACTGGAATTTTCTCTTATTAAATCCCTATTTCAAAAATCTTTATCAATTACAGAATCTATTTCGTCATTAATAGGCGTTGGTTCGGTAGTAATCCTATTGACATCTTCGCACAAACCTTCCAATAATTATCTGAGAAATTCTTGAGCATCCTGTTGAGAACTATCCATAAAACGTGGTGCAAAATGTTGATTAGAGATTTTAAAGAATTTGTAATAACAATACATTCTGAAAAATTTTCAGACCGCAACTCTTTTATCACTTGCGTAAATGCTTTCATTAATGCTCCTTCCATTCCAGAGGTGGCAGTGTTGATGTAACTTACATAAGGATTTTTTAAGACATTCTAAATGGGCTTTGTGTTGAAGAGGCACTGAATCACAGAGTTTATGAAACAGGTGTTTCCGATATTTCTTAGCGCCTTAGTCCCATCTCTAGAAGATTTATTAAGAAATTTTCATCTTCTACAATCATCATTTTTGACGGAATAATAAAAGTCATTTTCGCATGAAACTTTCGGTTCTGAGGTGGAAGTTTGTAACACTAACGACATGATCTCGGTTAGGAGTTGACTCGTTAGATATTTTATGTCTCTCTCTTACACACAAAAACGTCCTTAATGTGGAAACAAGATAGAAATCGTATCCACAGTAACGTAGTAAACAATCCACCGTTCTCGTTACGTTAGAAGTTATAAACTTCCACCTCTGGTTGCATTATGAGCCATTGGTGAACAAATTAAACTTGATGAAGTGGTAAAATAAATGGGCACAGAAGAAACTCTGGGTAAAAATTGTGAGGGAACCAAGTAAATGTATAGGAAGTGTTCCAAAAACGGAAGTAGCATTATCTCTTGGTATTTCTGTGCTAATACGTTAAATTAAAAAGGAAGTTGATCTTGGATCTTTGGTAACATTTTTTATTTTTCTTCCAAAATCTTTGATAAATTGTAATCCAAGTGATCCCCATACGCCAAAAGTTCCAATAAAAAAATTAAAAATAATAAATATAATTCTAAGCTGATGAACTGATGCTTCTCGAGAAATAAGTACTACAACTGATGTTTCTAGAGACTGTTGTTCCTGAAGAAATGAGCACTACAACTAATTCTCCTAAAATAAAGTACTGTAACTAATGCTTGTGGAGAAATAAGTACATCAATAGTTATTCCTAAAAAAACTAATTTACACAACTGCTCCTGGAGAAATAAGTATAACAAAAGTTGTTCCTGAAGAAATAAATACAACTATCCTTTCTGAAGAAATAAGATTACAACTGATGCTTTTGGGGGAATTAGTACTGTTCCTTCTGAATAGTACAACAGCTGTTTTCCTGAAGAAATAAGTACTACACTGTTGTTCTGAAGAAATATGTTTTACAACTGATGCTTCTAAAGAAATTAGTACAATCAGCTGAATTTAGCTAATACTGAGTGAGTCCAATTACCATTACAACATTTTTCTATTTGATCAATATCTTCATAGAATCTTTATGTTTATTAGATGCAGAGCCAAAATTTTCGAACAAGAATATAAATGGTTGTACAAGAAATTAATTTTTAAAGACATATTTCACCTAATTTCTAACGAATGAACTTCTCTAGTTCTTCTTAACATTTAACAGTCCCAGACTATTTGAAGGAACTAGTACATCGGTCTGGCCCCCACCGAAATATTCCAGAGAAATAACAAGAAAGAATAATACAATTTTTCGAGGATTTTTTATATTTTACATTTGAATAATTTTAAAATCTTTAAATTGCATACATATTGTATATAGTTAATACTCTTGGATTAGGGATTATGTACATGAATCAAAGTAAAACGTTTTATTATTCATTGAAGTGAACACTCCTTCTGCAGATATAAATTATAATCTCTAATTAATGACAGCTTTTAAGACATAAAGTGTCCGTATTGAAAAAACGATGTTAAGTGAATACTAATACATAAACTTAATAATTTATAAATTTATTGCCTCTTTTAAAAGTTTATTAAATCCAGTTTGCCCTGACATTTTATAATTTTTCTAGATATGGTAATTTTAAATCAATTAAAAGTTTTTAAAATTAAATAATAATTGCCTAATCTATTAATGGATTTTAAAGTATAATCAATCACTAATTACATTTTCTTTAAAAATGCTATTACTTAATTTCTTGTATTTCTTAAGTAATTTTGATGAGTAATTTATTTTTAATTTTTATTGTATTAATTAAATAAAAAATTAATAAAATATAAAATAATTTACGGTTTTTAGAAGATCTACGCCATTTTCTTATTAGAATAAGCTTTTTATTGAATTATGTTGTAACCTCTTCTTTTAATTAACATTTATGAAATGGTCTGTGGTAATAAGTAAAATAAATATTTAGGAATTTAACAAATATATATTAATGATTTTAATGCTCCCTAGTGCTGTACGAACTTCAAGTATTTAGAAGTTTGAACTTTCCATTCAAAAGTTCGAACTTCGAAATGTTCGAACTAATGTTACTTAATAGTAATACTTCGAAAAAGTTCAGGTTCAGAAAAAGTAAGGCTCGAAAAAAGTGCGAGTTCGAAGGAAGTTCGAGTTCGAAAGAAGTTGCGAGTCCGAAAAAATTCGGATTTGAAAAAATTTCGAGTTCGGAAAAATTTCGGGCTAGGAAAAATCTGTTTTCAAAAACATTGAGTTGAAACAAGTTTTAAGTAGTTACAACTATGGTCAATCAAACTAGTCCTTTTTAAAATGCTTTGCGAAGCTTTGTAGGTTAAAGAATTATTTTAAAATAATTATTTACAATAATTCAGCTACAATAAAGTAACTTTCTTAGGTTCGACCTACCTCAAATTAAAACTTCATCGAGTACGAACTTTATTGGGTTCGAATTACATCAAGTTCGAACTATACATATAGCACTATAGCAGGTTCGAATTACATCAAATTCCAACTACATTAGCAGGTTCAAACTTTGCGGAGTAGGAACTTTTTCAAGTTCGAACGTTATCGATTTCGAACTTATGAAAGTTCGGTCTAAATTTCTTCGTAGTAAAAACACAAATCAAAATGTTTATCAAAATCTGAAAAAATATCTATATTTTAAATGTTAAAATTTAATTAGGAGTCACTGTATGACTGTATTAAAATTATTACTCCTTATCCTTACTTAAATTATTATATTTGTAATTGGTCATGTCCCATTTAACTATTAGTATGAAGTCATAAAGTCATAATTTCAAGAAACGAATGATTCCTTAATTTACATACTACAATTCTTCGAATCATCTTTAAAATGATTACTAACAGTTTTATTTTATTAGTTAAAGACAGTTTTATACTATCAACTAATAAATACACATGTGAAGATCATACTCATAAAATATTGTCTATTAAAAATGAATGTAACTAAATTTATCAAAGTCTAAACTTACTTTGCTTTTGAGTAGAAGGTATTTCTCTATTAGTTAAGAAATAAAAGATTAATTACAAGACACTAAATTTAAAAATTCCTTATTTTATTATCCAGTATCAGTTAATTACTAAACGATGAAGTGTTGAGTGTAGAATTTGCGGCAGAAATTTCCGGTTGACTCACTAACGAATATAAACACAAGTACCTGGTTCTTTTATTCATTCATAAATTTAAACTCCGACCACCAAGCCCGCAATTTGAATGAATGATTCATTCATTTCAACGGACATATTTCTCGAAGAAGTAATTCGCTCTTTACATTGCTGTCTAAAGGAACCGCAGCTTAATTTTATAACATGTGAAGAGGTTTTGAGCTTTTAGGATATTTTTATACTAGTCACATTTAAAGTACGGTATATTTTGAAGAATTATCTAATGATTTTGGGAAATTGGAAGATATAGTAATTCAAAATTATTGTACGCCCTAAGGTAAGAGACTTGTTTCATCTTAAAATTAAAAGATGTTTAACAATGAATTCTTGGAAAATATTTTATTATTGTTAATTTACTAACATTAGTTTATCAGTTACTGTAAAACTCTCCATCATAGTAAGTTACAATTCATGATGAGCTTATTTTATATTGCGTAAATACAATAAAAGCATCAGATCTCTTTCTAACATTTTGGACTACTTCTTTCTCCCCTGAACAAATAACAAATATCAGTATAGTTCATTTGAAAATGCATGCACTCGAGGGACAATTATGCCTATGGAAGTTACAAATTAGAGTCCACATGTGACTTCAAGAACCCTCGCGATCGCCATGGTTAAAGTACCTGGATACTGGATACGCAACTCCTTCATCAGAGTATTTGCCAACAGGTGTGATGGAACTTGAAAAAATTACATGGATCATTTAGTTCCACCTCTTAAACAAAGCTGAAGAATCGCGTGCATCAGGTGCGCATGTTTGCTTTATTCAAATAAACTACAACTACCTAAATTTCCTAAGCTATTGGTTACCATTAAACTCAGCGGATAGATAATCCTAGAAGGAAAGACTTCAACTGAGCAAGAATCATAAAACATTTTTAAACCCGTGCGTAATTTTAGCAAACTAATTAAATATTTTTAAACGGTATACGTTATCTGAGCAAATTTTGTGTTTACGAAAATCGCCCTAATGGATTGGTTCGTAAAGGGTAAAACCTTTTCTGATTTATGTTCTACCTGTCATTTATCCTTTGCTCAAATGAAGTGTTTGTTCCCTTAGCAATAAATATTTAGATATTTTAGTATGGTTAAAAAATTTGTCCTGTTGAAGTCTATCCTCCTAGAATCTGACAGGTCGAAACTTCAGGTTCCAGTAATCCAGTATCCCTAGTTACTAACTAATCCTACTGCATCAGGCGATATCACCACGTAAAAATACCACTTTTAGCGGTGGGTCACCTAATACAAAATAAAATGGAATTGCTGCATACGATTTTGCAGGAAAATAAATATATTTATCATGATATTCGAGCACACCCATTAAATATGGCTAAATCTTCGAATCTACAGTATGAAAATTACTCCTTTAGCAGGATACATTAATAATTTATTTTTAATTTTCAAAATTTATGCTGTCTCGTGTAACTGCTTGGCCTTATTTACATCTTTCACTACGTTTACCTTTAGGCAACTTCCTTTATTTAAAATTATACACTTTTACCACATTAAAAATTTCATCTTAAAACTGAATTTTGTTTTGTGAAATTATATACTTATAGATTTTGAAAAATTAGTACTTTCTTTAATTCAAGTACTGAACGTATTATAGGTTTTCCCAGTCGTGAATCGTTAGATCATCTCATCTAATATTCCACAATTAACAATTAAATCATATTAAAACGCAGTTTTATTGATTAAAAGAATTCAAATGATTTGTTATTTACAATGCATGATCTCAGTTAAATCAATTTGTGTTGACTATAATTATAAATTGTTCTTTAAATGAGATGGAATTTTCAAATTATGTAAACATTAAATTTTGCTTCCCATCACAGGTTAATATCTAGAATTTCATATAATAAATCTTGTGAAATTCCTCAAACTAAGATAATCTTTTACAGCGTACTTTATAAATAATAACCATGCATACATACATTTATCGTAATTTGTACGGCAACCGGTAGGTTTGTTTGTACAACTTTATAATCTCCTCATAAATAAATACATAACGTATCTAAATAATGATGATTTTACCTGCGTTAATTACACAGTACTTCCATTGGATTACTTATTTTCCTTATTTATTTTTGATTTTCTAGAAAATACCTACCTATTACGGATTGCGTGACCTATTAAGAAACTTTTTAAAAGAAATTATTATTTGTAATTAAATGCTGGAAGTAATATACTTTTTAAAGAAGAAGACTCATCAGCAAACCTCATTTCTTTAATAAATAAATAATAAACAATATTAATGAGATTTTATGATTTAGTCTCGGATTTAGTATCTTACTTTTATAGAGATAGTTAATTGTGTTAATTCGCTATTAAAAACACTAGATTGGCGATAGTACTTTAAGGCTAGAGAATATTGATTAGTTTATGAAGTGTTTTGATAGAAAAATTTTGACATACAAAAATTGTATTATTTGTTGTCTTTATAGATACTATGTGGGTATCGAATCATACAATTTTCAAAAAAAAATCTTAAAAATATAAAGTAAAAAAAAATGAAAAAAAAAATTTTTGAAGATATTTGTAAATTGACATCTAAATAAAATAGTATTACATAAATTTCACTTTTTTATTTTGATCATTTTGTAAGCTAAAACACATAAAAACTTCAGTTTTTTTATTTTTTTTAAATTATATGATTCGATACCCACCTAATATCTAAAAACCGGGTTAATAATATTCCTATCAAAATACTTCATGAACTAAAATTTTTCCGCATTCCCGGACCTTAATAAAGGTCTAAGGCGCAGTTGCACAGTTGAAGTTTAAGCTTCAAGCGACACTTAAACTAAAAAGATCATAAATTTCCCATTGTATTTCTTTAATTTTTTTAGTTTAACTTATAGCTTATGCTTCAACTGTGCATCCGGTCCTTAGAGCTTAAACTATTTCATGCAACCCACCCTTAAGGCCGTTTTAGACCGGCACAATTTGTTACCAAAATTTTGTTCCCAAACCTACTCGGGTGCAACTGCGCAATGTGCAGTTCCATCTGAGTCGATTTGGGAACAAATATTTGTTCCCAAATTTTAGCTCGTCTAAAAAAGTCTTTAGTGTCTATCAAACCCAGTCATGAATTCTAAAACTAAACCTACTATTTTTACTTTTATAATTAGTATACTTTATTTTGTAATATTTTAGGACGAGCCATCTTTTATGTTGGAAATTAGAACACACTTCATAGACCAAAAAAGTTACTCCTATATTTTTAAGGGACAAATCTGTTTAAACCTTGAATCACTTATATAAAATATCTGTAAATTAAACATAAAAACCGCATATTAATAACCAACATTTGCACAGAATTAACCCATTAGTCTTTAGATTTCAAATTTCAGCAAAGCTTCCTGGCCAAGTAAAATTTAAATTTCCAAAATTTAATAGAAAAAAGTCTGTACATCGACAACTTTTATTCATCTACCTAGTCACTTCAACTCCTGCCAAAGGGAAAAGGGATTAGCAACTAGAAACTCTAGATGTTTCAGTAAATACCAAGAAATTGCCTCTTGTTTTCGATTGTACATTGTAACGATTAACGGATATAACGAGCAAAATTCGCCATCCATTCATGCTGATTATGTACGAGTTCGGCTGTACTTATATTCCAGAATAGAGAAAAAATAGCTCTACTCGATTTTTTTTAAATAATTTTGTGTTCTAAAGTTTGGTTTTTTAATAAAATTTTTAATTGATCAATATACATGTTTGCTATTCCTAATACTCTGTTCTACAAAAAAATAAAAAAGTTCTGGCTCTGGAAAAAATAATATAATTCTTGTGGTTTTTTAAACAGAATATAAATCTGTAACCAGATTTACTCTAGCATTTCAAGTTTTTGAGATATTATCAGTTGAATATTTAAGGACAAAAACAAAATTTTTATGGCAAATATTTTTTTAAATAATATCGTGATAAAATCTTTCTCCATGTTTATGAGATACAGCGCCAAATTTTTCGAGGAAAAATCTAAATGGTTGTGCAAGAAATTAATTTTTGAATCCTAGCGCTTAGTATGAAATAAGAAATTCTTGTTTCTAGCGAATGAACTATAGTTTTTTATTAACAAACTGACATCCAAGCCTTCTTAAAAGAAACAACATCGGTCTGGGCCAATTTCACCGCAATATAGCCGCTTATAGAAAATTAACAAGAAGAAATAATTTGATTTTTTGAATAATTTGAAAGGCTGATGTAATAGAAAATAATATTATGAGCAGATTTGAATTCAGTGTATGAAAACATCAATAAGACTATATTGTTTTATTTGGACTAATTTTGTTGTAGACCAGTGATACTAGGACACCGTTGCTGTGATTTTATGGGCTTTCAAAGAATTTATTGAAAAATATATACTTTTAAAAATCTTTAGACATTTATGGCTTTAGTTTTTATAATAAGGTATAAGTTTTACTTTTTATATATTATATTCCTTTAATATGCGTATCTTCCCGAATTGTTTGTTTGCTAAATATTTATATCTGTAAGTTTGAACGTTCCAAAAAACAAAATATGTTAATAAAGTAAAAGTGTGAGAAAAATAAACAACTTTTTTTTACAATGTGGGCCTACAACTACGAAATCTAGGTGATTTAAATTTGTTTTTCCCATCATGATATACAGAGTGGCCCAACTAAGAGTTCCCACCCAGGTTATTTTGAAAACAAATAATTTTTTAAAAAAAACCTGAAACCGGTCAATTTTTATTTGGTGGGGGACCAATTTTTATGGTAACGCAAGGGACAACCCCTCACCCAGTTATGCAGGGAAACTACCCCTTCAGAAATCTTAAATGGCAATAGTAGTCGAGTGATACATCATTGCAAAGCTCTTACTATTCTTTATACAGCTGTCATATTTGTTTTAATTTGATGGAATATTTGAGAAGTTATAGCATTTTCACGTTAGACGTGTAAAACGTGTTTTTAACAGGTGACATGGGCTAAAAAGGCCTTTAAAGCATAATTTAAGAATAATTACAACCATACTTTGATTCCCCATCTAATAAGGATTGACCGGTTTCAGAGTCCCTTTTCAAAATACTTTTATTTCCCACCCAGGTTATTTTAAAAACAAGTAATTTTTAAAAAATAGCCTGAAACTGATCAATTGTTATTTAGTGGGGGACCAATGTATGGTTGTATTTATTTTTATTGTAACTTTTAACAAAATCAAGCTTTAAAGGCCTTTTCAGTTCATGTCACCCGTTAAAAACACGTTTTACATGTCTAACGTGAAAATGCTATAACTTCTCAAATATTCCATCAAATTAAAAAAAAAATATATAACAACTGTAGAGAATGGTAGGAGCTCTGCAATGATGTATCACTCGACCACTATGGCCATTTAAGATTTCTGAAGGGGTAGTTTCCCTGCATAACTGGGTGAGGGATTATCCCTTGCGTTACCATAAAAATTGGTCCACCACCAAATAAAAATTGACCGGTTTCAGGGTTTTTTTTCAAAAATTATTTGTTTTCAAAATAACCTGGGTGGGAACTCTTAGTTGGGCCACCCTGTATGTTTTCATATTTTATTATACTCGTATTATATTAAATGAGTAAAAACGTTTTCCCATTTTATCTTTAATTTAGACAAAAGTCAATTATTATTTAACTTATAATAGTAGCACAAATCTCTGGGTATAGACGATTCAAATTAATAAAAAAAATAGGCAATCACTTTGTTTGACGTAAGTAGGTGGGTTAGCTAACCCAATTATGATGTTATTTCATTAGTTCTGCACCCAGCTGCAAGAGGGTGATCTCTAACCTTGAACCTTCAATTTCCACGATTACAGTCTACCAACCGTTTAGGGCTTAATTTTCGTTTCTCTTATGTGCTTCTTTGGAGTGAACATGAATGTACATGTTTGAATTTTTCCCATTTCGTGTAGTTCATAAAATTCCATGGTCTTTTATTATTATAAATGCATAGTAGTTTCTAGTTTCAATAATTCATAGTACCATTTTAATGCAGTAACTCCTTTGGAAGAACGTTTTTATAAAGTGGGATAAGAGTCAGTATACATAGATCAATGTCCCCTGAATGGCAGTTCAAAACTCAAAATTTTCTCTTTGTTTCCTACTTGTAGGTCTGTAATTCGAATCATCCAAGAAAGAGTGTAGTAAAACTGCGTACCACTCTTAATGCAGATGTGATTAAACCCACAAAATGTATATTAATATATGTATACAGGGTGTCTCACTTTTCTTCCAGCAAAAATTTTTTTTAGATAGTAAATGTCATTCTGAACAAAAAATTTCCTATGAACTATTATGTTTTTTCGACTCCTTAAAAAGTTACAGCAATTTTAAAATTGATAAATTTTTATGATTTTTGTGGAACACCCTGTATAATATTTTTTCTTATTATACAGGGTGTCTCACTTTTTTTTCCAGCAAAACTGTTTTTTAGACAGTAAATGTCATTCTGAACAAAAAATTTCTTACGAACTATTATGTTTTTGTGACTCCTTAAAAAGTTACAGCAATTTTAAAAATTATAAATTTTTCTGATTTTTGTGGATCACTCTGTATAATATTCTTTCTTATTATATTTTTTTTATTTAAATCAATTATTATTTGGGTTTTTTCTTTGCCAAATTGAATTTTTTTATCATTATTGACTGTATTTAAAATAATGGGACGACGCGGTTAAATTTCTCTCTCTAAAATTTAGCATCTTATTGGCTTAAAGATATACAAAATCTAAAGCATACTTGATTTAATTAAAAAAATTTAAAACAAAATGAAATTTATACAGGGTGTCCCACAAAAATTATGAAAACTTATCAATTTTATAATTGCTGCAACTTTTTAAGGAGTCGAAAAAACATAATAGTTCATAGGAAATTTTTGTTCAGAATGACATTTACTATCTAAAAAAAAATTTTGCTGGAAAAAAAGTGAGACACCCTGTATATGTAACTCAAACATGTAAAAAATAAGATACATACTTACTTCAGTGTTCATTAGAGGAGTCAAATTATAGTACTTTTGCAACATGTTTATGTAAGGCATAAAAATACCTTGTAAAAATCTTAGAAAGTGGCACCTACATCTTACTTCATTTAAAGTTTATTTTATTGGTAAACTTATGATTTTTTATCTAAATCCAAATTGTTGCTATTTGCTATACACTCATGTAAATTGTTTAAATTCGTTGCTATATTTCCCTACTATCGATGGAAAAAAGTCCCAAGAGAGTAAAAATACTTTACTGTTTGGTAATAAAGTTGCAAAATAAAAACCAATATTTTATTTTTAGTAAAATCAATTCCTGAATAAGTTATAGACACACATGTCTTATTAAATTAACCGATTACTAGCATTTGTAAAATTTGTTACTTTATTAATAGTATAGCATGTAGCTTTTTGTGGTAAAGATTTGTTTGAAATTGTTTAATATTTAAGAACTTGAGTACACCGCGTATTTATTTATTTATAATTTTAGAAATGTTTATATTGCAGGTTCCATTTCAGCATGTCTACTAAAAGGTTATGTTACGAGACAGATATAAGAGTATACAGAATCAAAAACTATAAATATCGAAGTGTAAAATTATATTTTATCTGGAAATACGTTGTTAATTTGATGCTACTTATTTTATAGTAATTTTAAAATGCAAATCGATTATATTTCTAATTATTAGTATTAGCCAATACAAAAGTCAATTTACTATCTTAATTGTATTTAATTATTTATTATATAATTGACCATGACCTAATTTTTATTAATGTTTTAAATGAGTTTATGGATTTACAATTTAAATTAAGTATATTGTATATTTTAATGTTTTTTTATCTAAGGTGTATTATTTTTTAGTTATCAATTATCACTTTTCCATTTTATATGGCAAAACTTACATACTGAAACACATATTACTACTCACAAAACATCAATAATTATGTGCGAATGTACAGAAAAATCTTACCCAAAGTTTCAAAAATCTCCATTTCCTTGCTTTATTATTATTAGAATTTGCCTTAGATAAATATTATATTTAAATGAATTATAGGTTGTATTTATTGTTTATATTTAACTTACTTAAAAACCAAGATTTATTCTTAATTTTTTTATATTTATATTTGTGTATAATATAATCATGAATATTTTTTATGATTTTGTTTTTTTATTAAGTATGTAAATGTAACATTTTCACTGTTATTTTAATTTTCAAAACAAAATATAGCATAATTATGCTATGCTATATTTTGTTCGCAAATATTTTAAGAAAATATTTTAAAAATATTTATGCCATCTTAACATAATTACATTCTAAGTATATTAAAAAACAATATTTTTAGAATATCTTTACATGTGTTTGTGCTATAGGGCAACTAACATCGTAAATGATTATTACCTATTATTGGGATGTTCGGAAAGTCATTTCGTTTTTTTTTAGTCAAAATGAAAGACGATTTTCTTATAGTGCATAAATATTTTATTCAATTGTATATTGTCCATTTTAGTCCATTGCCATCTTTCTGGCCGTAGCAGGATTCCACGCTCATAAAACTTCTGATTTTTACTGGAAAAAAATTGATTCAAGTGATTTTTCATGTCCTCATTTGAAATAAAGGTTTGGTCTTCTAAACAATTTTATAGAGACCGAAACAAGTAATAATCCGAAGGTGCCAGATCTGGAGAATATGGTAGGTGTGGTAGTACTTCCCATCCAAGCTGTAAAAACTTTTGGTGAGTTACCAAAGTTATATGAGGAACTATTGTGCAGAATCAAACAAAAATTTTCACAAAATAGTCTTGCTAATATATCAGCTGTAAAAATATATAATGACAATGCGGCTTAAGTGTGAAGCTGGATGTGGAAAAATACAAGTAAGTCCTCTGTTCGAAAAAAAAACGAAATAACTTTTCGAACAACCTAATATATTCCAAGCATTTTGAAGCGATGTAATTTTTTTGCATTTTTGTACGTTTTATCAGTGATTGCATTAACCAAAATATTTCACAGGCTTATAAGTGGTTTCATATTGGAATAGTAGAAGTGATGTAAAAAATGTACTTATCCTTATGTAATCAAATTTTTATTTTATCACGTTAACTAGTTTCGGCGTGAGCCATCTTCAGAACGGGAACGTCATCTACAAGAAATTCGAGAAAATAGGTGTCATAATTTTCATCAATCTAAGTTATCAACCATGTGCTTTTTGACTAAAAACGTAAAATTCAATCACTGTTTGTTTTAAAGTTCGGTGAACTGTATTAACATTTTAAATAATAATGATCTTTCGAATTTTCGCATGCATCATCCTTCACCAAAAACAGTACTGAAGACTAAAAGCTACATTTTATTTAATTTTAAGTTCTTTCGAATTTTCGCATGCATCATCATTATTATTTAAAATTTTAATACAGTTCACGTATTTTCTCGAATTTCTTGTAGATGACGTTCACGTTCTGAAGATGGCTCACGCCAAAAGCCGAATCTAGTTAACGTGATAAAATAAAAATTTGATTATAAAGGTACATTTTTTTACACCACTTCTACTACACTCACCTCTTTATATGAATCATTCAAACCTAATTTAATATTGGAAGTTTGCGTTGGTCACTTCATTGAATTATTTTTTTTTACGAAAAAAATCATGTCCGGTAATTGGCCGTTTAGTTACTCGGTTAGGGGGTAATAACTTTTTTCGAGGTGGTCCAGCAAAAAAAACCTTTCGGTGACTTTTACCTTGTGTATCAAACACAATTGGCAAAATATGAAAAAAAATCCTATTATCATGTTTCCGAAAATGCTTTTTGAGGGAGATATATCAAACTAAGAAGAGATGCAAAAAGCGCTATTTTTGTTCATTGAAAAAACCATCTCAAAGATTTTTTATCAATAATTGACAGTTTTTCCATTGTTTGAGACATTTAAGGAGGAAACACATCAGCTAATTTTGGTGAATGGGAACAAATTTTATTATAAATGAACATAATTTCTTGCGATGATAAAAAATTTATTTCTTCAAATTACAAAAGATATTAATTTAAGAAATTGGCAATTGCTTTCTTGACATTAGTGCACACATTTTGCTAGATTTACAATGTTCAAAACAGTTCTTAGGAGTTAGGAGTGCTAAATTCAAGGGTAGTATTTTGAAATTTCCTAAAAACTTTGATATTTCAGTAAATAAAACTTTGTCGAATAAAATTCACTTTTACTAGAAAACGAAGAACATTAGAGACATCTAGTAATATTTATAGGATATTTTTCTTTTTTTTTATTCAAGGAATTACCATTCGAGAGATGCTAACATAAATGTAAATCACATTAGCCTGTATTCAGCGACCGTAATGAAAATTTTAGAGACGTCGTTAAAATTAATCACGTCTTTAAGAAAATATTTCTTATGAAGAAATATTTTTTAGTTATGTGTTTAACGCTAAAGACTCTCTAGCATGTATTCAGCGACCGTGATGAAAATTGTAGAGACGTCGTTAAAGTTAATCACGCCTTTAAGAAAATATTTCTTATGAAGAAATATTTTGTAATCACGTGATTAACGATAACGACGTCTCTAAATTTTTCATCACGGTCGCTAAATACACGCTTCTAACTTTTTCATCACGGTCGCTGAATACTCGCTATTGTGTTTGTAGTTATAGGGGTTCATAAGCTGCTTCAAAATCGATTAATCACAATAATAATACTTTAGTTGCCCAACAGAATAACTCCAATTACAGGACAAAGAATAAATATTAATATACATGCATATAATTTAACATAAACATAAATATAAATAATTATTCGCAATAAACAATAATTTACAAATAAAAAAATATATATTTTTGATAAATAATATAAAATATAGACAATTAAAAACAAAAAAAAATATATAAATATGTTTTTGTTCGTCGAATTTGCAGAGAATAACTTGAAAACACCTTAATAACACGGAATTTGGAAAACCCTATCTGGATATACACTATACACCATGGACTCTGAATGCCAAAAATTTCTTTTGAACCGACTTGCTGTTTAATGAGTGAAGGAATACACTGGATTCCATATGAAGACATAATAATCTAATCTTGATCTGACAAAAGAAAAGACCAGCATCTTTAAGGTGTCAATATTATTGAATTCTTTACAATTCCGAGTTACAAACCCCAATGACTTGGCTTGCTTTATACTGTAACATCTTACTAAATTTTGAGTATAGGTTTTACAATTGCATTTTGAAATCTTTAAATGTAGCTTATTGTCATCACACCAATGCTCGATCTTTAATAATTCTTGTTGCAAAATAGTGATGTGCAGTTATTGATTCTATCTTCATATAAAGTTTCAGATCATCAACAAATAATAATTTTTCACATTTTCACAACAGTAGAAACAAAAGCAGACCTAATTTTGACACTTGAGACACACCGGATACCGCTTGTTATGATTGTGAAAAGTAACCGTTATACAGAGTGTCAAAAAATGGCAGATAAACTCTCCAGTTCTTTATTTTCAAGAAATCTGAAAAACCAGTAGTTGGCAGGTAAAGTTGGGCTTCTTTTTCGTTGTTAATTAAGTCGTATTTTAATAACTTCACTCAATTTATTTTTTAAAATTACCTATCATAATTTTTAATTTAATGAACCAAATTATAAAGTTATTAAAATACGCTTTACATATCAACTAGTGGCTTTTCAAAATTCATAAAAATGTATTATATTGACATACTGCGGCCTGTTATCTAGGTAGGATTTTAAAAAAACGTAACAAGTTGCTGATAAAACCAAATTTATCCAATTTTCTGAGGAGCATATTACGATCAATTCTATCAAAGGCTTTTGAAAAATCGGTATAAATCACATCTACTTGATTCCATCATCAATAGAGTTTGCCAAAAATTGTGTCATACAAGAAAGGTTGTTTGAGAAGAAAGTTTTTCAAAAAAGCCGTGTTGAAATGGAGAAATGTAATTCTTCAGAGCTGGATATAATTATAAACGGATATCTCAAAGATCTTTGTGAAGTTAGACAATGTGGATATTCCCGTATAATTTTGTACATATGTTACCGTTAAAACCCGAAATCAGTAAAAACTAGTTTTAAGTAGTCAAAACTAGAAGTAACTAAAGACGTTTGTTGAAACTAGTTTTAACTAGTTAAAACGCGATCTAACAAACTACATTTGTAAAAACCCGAATAAATTGAATCTTCAATATTATTTCGGGTTTTACCTGAGAGTTTCAGTCAAAACGGTCAAAACTAGTTTTACCTGATCGTTCATTTGTTAGAACTAGTTTTGACATTTGACGTAAGAAACCAACACCCGAACTGAATAATACATTATGTAAGTATGTATATTAAAGATAGCAAGAAAAGATAATAACATTCAAAAAGAAGATTTATTCATAAAAAAATCAAATATAAAGAGCATTCTAAACGCAAGCAACTGATTCGCAAATTCTTGTTTCCAAGTTGCCATAATATTATTATTTATCAGAGAACACAATGTTTATCACACTAATAACATTTTAGATTATATTTTGGCTTGAAATAATATTCTGAATTCGGGTTTTTACTGGTTTCTTACGTCAAAACTAGTTCTACCAAATCAACGATCAGGTAAAACTAGTTTCGACTGAAACTCTCAGTTAAAACACGAAATAATGTTGAAGATTCAGTTTATTCGGGTTTTTACAAATGTAGTTAGTTAGATCGCGTATTACCTAGTTAAAACTAGTTTGAACAAACGTCTTTAGTTACTTCTAGTTTTGACTAGTTAAAACTAGTTTTTACTGGTTTCGGGTTTTAACGGTAACACATAAGGCGATCCGTTTTGCTTTTTTTTCCTAAGAATCGGAACCATCCCGAAACCACTTTACCGCAGGAGGAACATATTTAGGATGGAATCTAATCATTTAGCTTTTAGATACGTATAAGGTTTATCAATTTTTTTCCAGCATTTGTTTTAACAAAAAAATTAGTTTTTTTTCAACACCCTAAAAAGTAACAGCCATTTAAAAATTTAAAATTTTTGTGGATTTTCAGGAAGTTTGTAATTTTATATTTTTTTATATTTAAATGAAGTGTGGCCTCTATACATATAGACTCTGCCATTTTTTCCAGCAAAATCTTAGATAAATGTCATTCTGAAAAAAAAATTTCCTGTGAAGTAAGGATCACCGTGGATCTTTGAAGTTGTGGACACACTTTTTGGTTTTATGATAAGTCTAATTCATGGGATAAACCTCATAATGGTTCGCTTTGCGATTCCCCCACAAAATAGTGATAAACTATTTATAGCCCATCCAAATTCTTAAAATAAAGTAGAACCGATGTTAACTTTAACTAACAATGTATATTCCGAAGATAGTAAATATTATCATCTATAATTTGAAAAATAACATTTAAATTTCTACTTTATATGTATATGTGCTATAAAAGCCGGAAAAGATTTTATGAGTAAATTTAGCATAATGTGGAGATGGCAGAATCCTAAAAAATAATCAATTTTGTGGTTTTACCAGCCATCTTAGAAACCTATTGAACTCATTAATTATTTTGGACTTGTCTCAAAATATTGTAGCACATTTTAAAATTGAATAAGGTAACTTTTTAAAAAATCGAAATTTTCTTTTCTATTTTTCAATGGTAAATTATAGAATTTTCCCGGTAAGAATAAAACCGGGTTTAGGGCTTTTAGACTGCTTTGAGTGTAATATATTATGTATAAAACATGAAATTGAAAAAACTAGCTATAAATTTCTACGATTAAAGAAGCAGTCAGTCGCAGAATACATAAATTACCTGGCATTTAAGTACTTTTATTTATTGCCAATTACTAACCTTCATAGAAACAAAATAAGAATATTTCTTTTAAGCCAACCATTATTTAAAATGTATTGTCAAGTTATTATGTCTTAAAAATATTTACTAATAAATAAAGTTTCATTAAAAAAATGTTTAAATATTTCTTTGAAAGTTATTCCAGAGTTTTAAAAACCATATTGTATTTATTGTAGAAATGAATCAGAGATATCAATTCGAATAGCTTCGGACCTCATCTTATCATCTACTTTTGGTTTAAATACATTTTCATTAAAATTAAGCATATCTTATACTTAGTAGGTACTAGGTTTATTCTGAGGAAAAAACGAACTAATAGTATCATGTTCAACATTTATGTTTATTAAAAACATGCTTATGGTCTCTGTTTAAAGAACAAACAAGCAATAAAACCGTATTTGTATTGTTTCATGCCTAAAAGACTAATTTTAGTCTGCTTTGCATTCGTTAACGACTTTCATCTGGCTGAAACATACGCATGACCTAAGGTCATTACTCGTAAAAAATATTATAAATACACTTCATAAAATTAGCTAAATCATACTTCGATTTTGGATGGTCACCTCTATTTTTGGAACTGCATATTCACTGCCCACAAGTGCTACTAGAGAATTTTTATTGCAGAAGAGCTAATAAATTAATTAATTTATTTTTATCATTCATAACGAGTTTATTTTTAATAATTTTTATAGTGAGTATTTTTAAATATTAGGTAATTTTTTAAATAATTAATTTGTGGCAAGTAATATTACTTCTGCATATTTAGTTTACAAAATAAATTTAAATTAACACCTCATTTATGACACTTCTTAAGAGCGTCATAAAAATTTATGTGACATTTTGGGGTTTTAATTGATAATAATTTAAACTCATTTACAAATAGGGCGACAAATCAATTACGAAATTATAATTTGTAATTTCAGTCCCCTTTACAATAAATTTTCATAAGTAAATGTATCTACATATGCGGGATTTATATTTTAATAAAAATATTTTTATTATTCAAATATACTTTAAGTAGTCTAAGTATAACTCTAAGTAAAAGTAAATAAAAAATGATTAATTTAATAAGATATTTACATAAAATTTGTATTTCAATAATAAGTATGCCAGACCTAAGCCTATTTACAGGGTGTTTAAGATAAACAAACCTAATTTGGTGTTACTTAAATAGTCACGCAAGTCATGTAAAAACATTAATGTTCTTTTCTTGTGCTTCCGGTTAAGTGAAATATACATAACCACAGCTGACATAACTTTATTATCATTTGTTTGTAATCTTAAAAAAAAATTACTCACAACATTATTTTTAAAAATAGAATTTAAAATAACAACTTTTTCCCGAAAAAATCATTAACCTTAAAAATATTTTTTAGATCAGGGTGTAATGTTAAAATAATTTAATAATGTCTAATTAACAACTTCCTTTTTTGAGTGTTATAATTATTAAAATAAATTAAAATGGGTCAGTATTTGTTTGTATATTTTGTAAATAGCTTCGCTAATTTGAGCTTACTCTCTTTACTATATGGCACTAATGGAAAAGAATGGTATTTTAATAAGATATTAATAAGCTTGAGACTGTTGTAATTAGGCATATTAGCGCACATATGTAATGACTTAATTTAGAAACATTTACATGCCATAAAATATAGTAGATTTTATTAGGCATAAATGTAATAAAAAAGTCATATGTAATTATATTAATTTCACTCATTATTTTATTGGCTTGTTTATTTTTAAATGTTAGATTTAACAATTTAATTATATGTATGTGCAATGTCCATTAATTTAATTTTAATTTGAATATTTTCTATAATATATTCAATTAATAATTTACTTTTCTTTGTCCATATGAAAAAAAATAAACATTTCAACACATTTAGTTTCACATACTTTTTTTTTGTACTTTAAGACGACTTAAATTACTTATATTAACACCACCTGACGGCTTTAGAGACTTTCCTAGACATCCAGGAACCTGTCGGATAATTCTAAAGTAGAATTACATGGATAAATCTGTTTTCTGTTACGCATGCATGTTATATTTATAAATCCTGACAAATATCTTCACGCATTCCTTATTACACATTTAAATCTAATGCATATAATCAAGCTTCTCTGCGTATTGTTTAGATAGTATTAACCAATGCTTAACATTAACCAAAAAACAGCCGGAAGGTTATTTTGTTCAGAAAGGAATCTAATATTACGAGAGACTCATAAAACGTATCTAAAGAAATATGTGTAGTTATTAACAATAAAAAAACTATTACTTTTTGGTATTCTTTTTTATCACAAAATCTTTAATTATTAAATTAAGAGCCTGATAAATATTTAAGTAAGTGGGTAGATATTTGCCTGCTGCTAAAAATAAAATTGTCGTAAACTTGGAAAATATGAGTAGAAATAAGAGCATCAATATTTAATGATGAAATATGTATACTAAAATATTATCATCTACTTAAAATGGCTTTTCTTTAATAGTACTGCATTTGCAATATTGCAACTTTTGTGTGGTCTTAATATTTTAATATCAGTTATGAATAAAGAATAAACTTAAATAAGAAAGTGTAAATGGAAAATGGCACGTAAAATATAGGAGGTATAAACAATTGGTGTGCAGAATAGACTTATCGCTGCTTCTACTCTTGATATTTAAAGCTGTGAAGGCACTTTAAGAAAAAAAAAATCAAATTGTAAAGTAGATGATAGCCCACGATTTCATTGTACTTGTCGAGAAAGTAAATTCGCTGACACTGAAATTAAGTATTTAAACTTTAAACTCTTCTATACTATATCAGTTACGTATACAATCTAAATATAGCGTGTCCCAAAATTAACGCAAGATTTTAATTAAATATAAAACACAGTTTTTGGTCTTTAGATTTTTATTTTTTTATTGAATCATAAAGTACATAGGATATGGAATAACATATCTGACAAATGGCTTCTAAGGCTTTGGTGGCATATACGCACTCTTTTGTCGAACTTTTCCATGACCGGCGATTTTCACCAACACCAGTGTGTTTAGAGTCTCCCTGAATATTTCAATTAATCTCTTCAAAGTTAACGAAGTTAAAACGCTATTCCGACCATATTTTGTATGAAATTTTCCAACTGCGGCCGCCAAACTTTCATTATTTTTGAGATATTGTTCAATAATGAAAACACATTGTTGTATCGTGTAACGCTCCATTTTTACTAAACTAAACTCTCAGCTGTCAAATTGTTTTTTTTTCAGGATTTACAACAATTTACTGCAAAAATGGCGGAAAAATAAAATCTTGCGTTAATTTTGGGACACCCTTTACTTGATTCAAATTTGATTTCATTTACAAAAATTTAATTTAATGTTGAATCTTTTAATTTAATTTTGATAAATTTTTATTCTATAATTTTTTTATTTTCTAAATACAAATATAATCTTAACTCAACGATGAACTCCAAAAATGTAAATCAATTATGACTTCGTACAAAATCAATTTAGTATACCAAAATTATTGTTGCTCTTGGATATTCTATCATAAATGCTGTAGGTCTACCATTCTCATGGATTTTTATCTAGCTCTAGGTATAAAAGTAGAAAGCCGAAACAAATAAAACTCTATTTAAAGAAAAGGCCCAATGAAATAAGATCCACTTAAGCAAAAGACGGAAAAGACTAAGAAATAGACCATCATTTTTTTTTTAAATTAAAATGGCGACCAAATTTTAAATTATTCTTTAAAAAGCAGTTAATTACATAGGTAGTAATGTCAACAATAAATCAATAAAATAAGGTATTCTTAAGTAAGTTTTCTAATATTTTATTATCTTAAGGTTAAAATCTCCATAATTTTATTGGCATTTTTAATTTTTATATTTTTCTACCTTCTTAGAGAAAGTCAGCTTGCTCTTCCTTCTACAATTTGTTCGGAAGGGTTTTTTTACACCTCGAATTCGCCCTTCCATTTTTTCGAAAACGCTCTACTACTTAAGCCATTTTATCTAGGTCGGTCTTTCGTAATTCATTTTTTCCTTTCGGCTCTATACATATTCAGTTATTCATTCTTTCATCCAAGTCAAAAATTTTTAATTCAGTATTTTTTTCGTTCTTTTGATTTTTACACCCTCTTTGTTCGCGTAGGGTTTACCTATCTGACTTTTTGTCCGCCTTCCTATGGATTTAGAGATATTTCACAGTGTATTTTTTAAATCATGCAGATCATTTATCTATTGATTCAATAAATAAAAGAGTAAATAGAATAATTTGGACAAATAGTAAAGCCTAGTTTTCATTAGTAAATCAGTTTTCCACGAAACAGACAAAGTAGAAACAAAAAAGAAACTCACAAAA
Source organism: Stenus bimaculatus (assembly GCA_963971135.1). Classification (NCBI taxonomy): domain Eukaryota; kingdom Metazoa; phylum Arthropoda; class Insecta; order Coleoptera; family Staphylinidae; genus Stenus; species Stenus bimaculatus. The sequence goes on along the minus strand of OZ020180.1, from coordinate 61,720,138 downwards.
CTGAGACTTTTTACAAACTTTTTTAAGATTTGTGATTTTCACGACTGTTTATGTTGTACTTTTCGTTTTCCTCTGGGAAGCGGTAACTTAAAAAGGTGTCGAAACTTAAGTCTGCTTTGTGGAAATATCAAGTTGATGTTTTGTTGCCGTTGTATGTTGTGTTTACGTTTAAGTAGTTGCCCTCTCATATCATACTCTAGATTGCAAGTAAATCATAAATTGAAAGAAAATTGAAGAACGCATTATTTCTCAGTAACTTCAAGGAATTAAGGAAATCCGGAGCGGTTCAATCTTTTAAGGCAAAATGGTTTGGGCATAACGCTATGAATTTTATAACCCCAAACCCTAAACCCCACAAACCTTTCTTTAGACCACAGTACAAATCAAACAAAAGTAAGGAATAAGAAATCTTCCTCCCAAAACATCATTGTAGTTTTTCGACTTCAATTCAATTGAAAATGACTGGAAACAGAACCAGAATAATATCCTGTCCGCTCAGTTGAAGTAGGTAGAGTTTTAGATTAGTTTATGTTTTTAATGTTTTTAAATTTAAAGACAAAATACAAACTCGACTACTCCGTTTGGTGAAAAAAAAAATAGGGCAAGAACTATCTATCGTTGTAACTCTATCAATTAAATTGGTAGATTAAAGTATGACATATTTTAAAATATTTGTGAACAGAACTCTACCAATTGCGGTAGAGTAGAGAAGCTTGGATAAAAACTGAGTAAGTATACTCTACCACCTACCACTAACTTAAAACCTAGTTTTCATTGGTAAAGTAAGCAGTCGAGTATACTTGCCCACTCGAATATCCCCCGTAAGCATTTTCAAACATGGGGTAGAGTAGGTGCCGTTCAGTGCAAAATTGAAACACCGATGATAAAAATCGGGCGATACCAAACTTTGAAGAAATCTTTGTTATCATTTTACCAGAATAATTGACATTAGCTATTGAACAAGAACAGATTAGAAAAAGAAAACTATGGAATAGAAATTGGAACAAAAGAAGACATAATTCTATAATTGCTCTATATGGTCTATAGCATCTGCTCTCTCCTTAAAATGCATTCATGTGCTCCACAAAATTCAACAAGTTTTATTGTTTTTTATTGTTACTCTACCAAAATCTAGTACTAACTCGACCGCCTACTCTACTAATGAAAACTAGACTTAACTGTCTTTGTAGTTCTACCAATGAAAACGCAATTGGTAGATTAGAATACTAGATTTTGATAGAGTAGAGTAGGGTTGCTGGGTAGTGGAGTAACTCTACCACTTACCTTCCCCCATTTCAAATTTTTGCTCTACTAAAACGAACTATACGATATACGGTTTTGATATAGTCGAATGTATGAAAATACCACACCGCGTGCGGAAGAAATTCTACCAAATTCGGTTAGGTATTAGCTAGCTTGGCTAAGAATTGATGTAATTCACTCTACCACTTACTCCACTAATGAAAACTAGACCTACTTATCTGATAGTTACAAGTGCTGCCTAAAACTCAAAACATCTCATAATCGTCTAAAAAATTTTATTTTAAAAACTGATTTGCCGTTTAAAGCCTTTTAAAATCACAATTCTTGCAGAAAAATATCGATAATTTCGGATTGAAAATTCTCTTTCCACAACTGACTATTGTACGAAATAGTAAAATTTTTGGAGATTTGGAGCAAAATGTCAGTCTTCATAATTTATATTTTGGTTACCTGTTACGATTTTTTAGTCTTCTTTTTAATGATGTATTGATTATAATACCTAAATGTATACTTCTAATATTTTCCAGGTAAACTTTTTTAACTATATCAAACTGTATTTATTCTTGTCACAAATTTTAGGAGGTAATTTAATTTTGTAATAAATTCAAAGCCATTTGTATTATCCTTAACATAAAAAACTAATGTATCTATAAAAAAATTACCAAAAAAAAATCCAAAATTTTTTTGAAAGTTCAAAGTAAAACATTTTTTTGTTAGAAACTTACTTAGTACGTACTAATGTTTAATAATAACTACAAAAAAATAGGGCATTATATTTAAAATAAGAAAGTTAATTTCTTTTCCGGTGAAACCGGAAGTAAAATTGAATTTTTTTTTTAGTTCAATAAATGCGTTTTCTTATTCCATGTAATTTAAAGGCAATATCAATTTCTAAACGTTTTGAGCTTCAGAAACAAAATTTGACCAAGTGTTTTTCTCTCCTCATTGTTCACAAGCTCTAAATTTTTTTATTTACGTAAATTGTTTATAATCGATAATTTTTTAAGTCAATTTTTCAAATTTGCAGAATCTGAATTTTCTGGTCTACACCTTTTCCAATTGATTTATTCGATTTCAGAATAGTCAATTGTAATTCAGAAAGCATCAATTGTATTTCAGAATAATCAATTCAATTTCAGAAAGTATCAATTGAATTTCAGAATAGTCAATTGTATTTCAGAATAGTCAATTGTATTTCAGAAAAGATCAATTTAATTTCAGAATAATCAGCACAAACAATTTATCAAAAATGTGCTCTAGCATTTAACATTACACCAGAAACGATATTAGGCTTGGATCCTTATTCCTTATTCACCAATGTTAAACCCCATTGAAATAGTCTTTTCTAAGATTAAATCAGTATTGTTAAAAGACAACTTCAGAATTCTCACCGCCAAAAATTCTTGGCTTCCTCAATATTTAAAATTGGTCTTTTATAAAATTAAATTAACTTTTATGAAATACAAGTGATCTTTTCTGAAATACAATTGACTATTCTGAAATATAATTGATATTTTCTGAAAATAAAATGATTATTCTGAAATATAATTGACTATTCTAAATTAAAATTGATGATTTCTGAAATTAAATTGATCTTTTCTGAAATACAATTGGAAAAGGTGTAGATGTTAAAAACTCATCTTACCAATAAAAATAAACTGTAAAAGGTTTCCTACTTTGTCCAGTGTCACAAAGAATTATTTTTTCTAAAGACCTTTTCGCGTACAGCCGAGACGCAAGCTGCGAACCGCGTAGAAAACGCAGGTTCCATGTAATCAAATGCTGCGTTTTACGGATTGCTACGTGTTTTCTACGCGGCTCGCAGCTTGCGTTTCGACTGTACGTGAAAAGGCCTTAAAACCGCAACATATTTTATATTTTCATCGTAGAAAATTACTCGTTGTTTAAAATAGATTATTTGATTTTAAAGAAGGAATAGAAAAGAATTTTAGGGTATAAAAAGATGATGCTTTGATAGAATTATGAAATATTTTACCATTTTATAATACTGTAAAAATAAAAAAGCACGGTTTTTGTGTAAAATTTATTTAAGAAAATTAATTTAAAAAAAATCTTATAAATTTAATGTACTATAAGATTTAAGGAAATAATAGGTGTAAGCCCTTGAAAGATTTACTAGAATCTATTCGAAAAAAAAACAAATAAAATCAAAATTTTCAGCGTTTTTAAGAGGTGTACCGGGTGACCGGGAAACTATTTTTTTTATTTTGGTTTAAAATATGTATATTCCGAATAACTTAAAGGCGCATGTTTATGTATGTCTTTAGTTTATTCCTAACACACTCACTAAGAAACTAGCTACATGATGTGATTTTTGTAGAATTAAAGAGAAATAAAATATCTTCTAAAACTTCGTGACATGCAATAAATCTGGTAGTTAAATTTAAGACAGGTACGCTAAAAAATCCTCATACTAAATAAAAGTGGCTAAAACAAATTTTTTACCCAAAAAATCATCGACTCTTATTATAGAGCTTAAAAATATTTATACAAACTTCTACCTTTTTATAAATAATAAACCCCTAATATTTATAACATAATTTGCTGTAGAAAATGTTTGAAAAATAAATAACATCTATAGCAATTTAATATTTAATATGTGGTTCCCCGTGGCTCTGTATTAGGACCACTATTGTTTTTAATTGCATAAATGACTTGCAATTATTATAATTTATATGTATAGAGAAATATCATAACAATATTCTTATGATGTAGCATTATTTTATTTTTGAAACATTAGTAGTTTTACTTGATTTAATGATTTTACGAACAGATAGTAATAAATTAAAAACAATATTAGATATTATTCCTTGAATTTATTTTTGTGGATCGTTTTTCAAACTCTGTATACTTGCTAAAAAGTCTCATTTTTACTTCTAATATCATTTAATATTTTTGTAATAATAATAGGTACATAATATCGAAAATATCGAAGAATAAATAATTAGTGAAAATTTTAATAGAGGTAACTTTTAAGCTGATTGGAAGGCATTCGAAGGTTAAAAAAGAAATGTAATTTTTCTTTACATAATTATATTTATGAAAAATAAAACTACAAGATAAATTTAAATATTTTAATTTGATTATTGTTGACGTTAAATAATGCACAATCTAATCTTGATATTTATTGTGTATAAATAACGGTACTATACATTCATCTATTATATTTTGCATTTTATTTCTGACAATCCAATTTAAACACTTTCTTTCCCTTACTATTTTTTTTTAATTTGTTATAAACTCACCTCAATGCGTTTTAGTCTTTTAAAAAGGTCATGAATGATTTATAAAAGGATCAGATAAGCTTTAACTTAAAATAATTAATTTATATTTAAACGTCTATAATTATAATTATTCACTTTAAAATTACTAAATACATTTTATTCTAGTTAAAGGCAAGTGTATTTTTTGATTTTCGTATTGCATAATTATACTTAAGAATTTAATGGTTTTGTAATTAAAATAATGAGGATGTTTTTATTCGCCTCATGGTTCATCTATCATTTACTCATGTCGTAAATCTGGACAAAATTAAGCAATTTATTAAGTTCGATAGAAAATTACACCTCACAAAATGATGTCCCAAGCCAAGTATTATTTTATAACCACAATAAATTTTTTATGAGACAAGATTAAGTTGGGAGACATATCTTTCTCTGGATTCTATTTATTCGTGAAGGCGTTTCAGAATTATTTAATCACAAATATTTAGTAAACTAAAATATTTTATTTCCTAAAAATGCAGGATGTTTACTTAAAATTTTTGACATGTTTAAATTATTACCGCACTTACCCCAACTCGTTTATCCACATTTTCACAAAAGGTTTTTAATTCACATAGTGGAATTTATACTGCTTCTAGTAAAACTAGAAAGATATTAAAATGATATATTGCTTTGTTTTGTGTTGTTTGTTTTTCTCAGGGGTTGCTAGCTTCAGTTTTTATTTCATTTTATTATTTTTATCTAAACGATTCCTTGCTCTTATTATTTTTTCCGCGTTGAAGGAATATTTTCTTTAACTTGACGTTTATTTATGGTATGATTACGAATTACCGTTCCATGCAAAAATATTGCTTCTAGCTTTCATGGAATCGCTAGAAATACAAGTTGTTCGTGGGTGGTTTTACTTTATCTACAACTAATCAACGATGTACCTTTGGCTATTTAAATAAAACGATGTCAAGACTAAGGACACATTCACACAAAACATTGTTTCCATAATAGCTGTAACAAATCTTGAATTAAAGTAATGAAGACTATACGTATAATTCATGTAAACTGGAAACTATAAACTTGATAAGTACGAAAATAAATGATAGAATGTTTATAGTCCAAAAAGTTGAATAATAAAATAAATATCAGATTGTAACAAATTTATATCAAACAACAGTGTAATTATCTAAAATATCATGTATTTCTAATATTAAAAAGAGAATGTTAAACTTTTAATAATAACAATAAAAATACATTAAAATACTTAAGTATTACACTAAAACAAAATTTATTAAAAATAATTTGGGGTTTCCATTAATACTTAAGAGAAAGAGAATTTCACAGCAACTTTGTAACTGATATTGTGAAACCGAGGCAGTTTTGCCGATACAAGATTTTTTAATTTAAAAATATGGGAGTAGGTACTTGATTTAACAATTTAAATTTCCTAAATATGTTTTGCAATAAAAATTTCTCCTTTATTCATAGATTTCAACCCATTCATTGTATGAATAAAAGTGAAATTCTATTTATTTTATCGTTTCCTGTTTTATTAGCCTGCAGGTTTATTAGTTTAAGAAGTGCAGTGTTTGTTTTGATCATTATGATTTATTTATTATGATTTCACTTCGCTAATAATAAAAATTGAATATTCAATTTTAGGTGTGAAATACTTTGTTCATATTAAAATAAACATTACTATGTACGTGAGAGCTTTAAAAGCTTGCATTTTTCAGAAATCACAAAGAGAGTTGAAATTGCTTGTAAATACCAAAGACTAGAAAATAAATTATTTTTAGAATATTATAATTAAAGTTCAAAAGATGTATGAATGTATTTCATTAACTTGTAAAATTAATGTTACCGTTAACTAGACTTTGATCGATTCTACTTTTATCTTTAATAAAAATTGTTATACCAGGTGTACTCAGAAATAGAGTGCCCCCAATGTAATTTTATATTAAAATAAAATATATACGATTATTAAAATAATAAAAAAAATGTTATTTAATTTCTAATACTGTTTTACAAAAAAAAAATAAAAAAGCTCTGGCTTTGAAATAAAATTATATAATTCTTGTAGGTTTTTTTAGGCAGAATTTAAATTTGTATCCAGATTTACTCTAGCACATTAAGTATTTGAGATATTATTATTTGAATATTAAAGGACAAAAACATAATTTTGATGGAAATAAATTATTGTTTTAAATAATATCTTGATAGAATCGTTCTCCATGTTTATTAGGCACTCTTGTTTATAAAGAATGAACAATAGTTTTTATTAAGAAACTAACACCCCAGAATATTTGAAAGAAACACAACATTGATCTGGCTCAATTTTAGCGAAATATAGAATTTTTTAAATTTGAATAATTTGAAAAGCTGATGTAATCGAAAAATATTATTTTCAGATTTGAGTTTGGCGTACGAAAATCTTTAAAAAGATTGTATTGTTTTATTTGAGCTAATTTTGTTGTAGACCAGTGTAATTAGTATTACCTTACACTTTTTTATCAAATCAAATTCCAAAATTTTATATTTTCATTGTTTTCTTTTGCCAAATCTTATTTGAGTATACAGGGTGACCGACAACGATTAACTTTAGATAGTAGACCTAAAAATAAATTGATATGACCTATTTATGTATATCCAAAAATGCACCCCTGAGCAAATATAAGCCTCCAAAGTTGAATTTTTAAAATAGAAATTTTTTTATTGCAGCCAAAGCAGATTTTTTAATGAAATTTTGTATACGTGCATTTGAATACTGAATGCTCAATTGGTAAAAATTTGGACAATCCTCGACATTTGTAAATAGTGTCAAAAGGAACAAGGCATAAAACAGTCAAAAACTTTTTAGGTATTTAAAAATTTTATTTAAAACTTATTTACTTTCGTGTAGAAATTCAAGTATAAGATTTTTTGCCCCTTATGAATTTTGCGTAGGTTGTGCCGCTTTTGAATAAATAAAAGAAAAAATATGGAAAACTGTAAAAATTTAGTCGTTTCTATGGTAACAAGCTACAGTTTCAACTTTTATATGGTTTCAACATAAACTGATAACTTTGAAAAAATATGTCTAAATTTTAATAATTAAATTCACGTTTAAGGAATATGCTAATAAGACATTAATATCGAGTAAATGCATTGGTTTTTTTGAACTCCAAAAAAGTATTATATTAAAAATGTATGTTGAGTGGCCTAACTTACCTACTGTGTTTTTACTTTTATTCAACTTCGTTTTGCAGTTTTCTACATGAAAAAACAATTTTTAAATAAAATCTTTAAATACCTAAAAAGTTTTTGAACGTTTTGTGTCTTCCTCTTCCATCCAACACCATTTACAAAAGTCGAGGTTTAGACAAATTTGTACCAATTTTAAAAAATCAACTTTGGAGGCTTATAACTGTTCAGCAGGGGTGGGTAGTATTTGAAATAGGTTGATATCAACTTATTTTCAGGTCTTTTATCTCCAGTTAGTCGGTCGAATTTTGGGACACTCTGTATGTGTATGTACGTACATGTACGGGTTTAAAATTTTTTATTCATTTGAAATATGTATAGACGCCCGCGATAAATTTTCTGTCAGAGATGCTAACAGGGAATAGAATCAATGATAATGCCGAACGATGGAGGGCGCGTGAGTCTGGGATCGTGATATATCATAAAGTCTACTATTATACCTGCCGCTGTATCTGTATCTCACGTTTTTCTTGTCAGATTTTCAAATTTCTTTCTGAGGTATAACGAAGATTAATTAATATACAACTGATTAGTTATTTATATTTTGCAATTTATTATTCTAAAGTTAAGTCACTTTTTGGCCAATATATTTCATAGTAGAATAATTTTAACTTCTTACATAAAAAACGTTATCAAAATATTGTTTCCACTAGCCTTTCGATTGGCAGAATTAACTGCCATTTTGGTTTTTTATGACGCACATAAAAAAAATTTCCAGTTCTCTTTCAACTAAAATTAATTTAAAAAAACCTCTTAGAAATTAATAGATTTTAATTCTTTTCCGGGAGTTTTATTAAACCTATAAGCCTACATTAAGGTGTAGGATTTTAAAAATTGGGTGTCTTTGGCAAAGTACACAATTTCTATTTTGTCACAAATGCTATATTTTCTGTTACACTGTCTTTAGAATTTAATTTACTTTATTTGTTAGTTTTTTGCCAAATGATAAAATTATGATTTAATCGAAATTTTTTGTTCATTTGTGCCAAAAATTTAAGAAGGTAATTACTTTTTTGTACAAATTTTTTTTTAAACAAAAAATGTAGATATTTAATGAAATTTTATAACCCTTCGGAACTATTTTTCAAAATTAAACAGTACGATTTGTATTTGTTTTTTGGCACTAATAAGCACTAATTCGTAAAGAAAAAAAAATTAAACATCGCTGGGTGTCAAAAGATGAAGCAGTTAAAACTTTTTTAATAATTAAAATTTTGTAAGTTACGGGATTAACCGATATAAACTAGGCACTAACGATCGACAAAGATAAAAATGAAATTAATAATGTTCGTTAGCTGTCAAAGTTGTCATGGGACGTTGAACTGCATGGGTAACTTTGTTATTATTGATGATGGAAAGTCAGTTAAAAGGACAAAGTAGAAAAGATTTGTTAGTACAGTGAATTCAAATAAGAACGATACCGCAACTATGCAACCAAACATACTCTGTAGTGATTCGTGACTCGTGGTGTTTCTAAGCAACACAATTTCATTTGTCAATAAATTGACAGAATTATTGCGGATTTCAACCTACTCATGGCACAGTATAGGCAACTACCAGTAGCGACACTTCATGCAAATTACATGTTATTTGACGGGACAATTTTTGGTGACCTTGACGATATATATATGTATACTCAGATACGCATGCGGCAAATTTAAATTTACGTCACTTTTTCTAACCATAAAAATGTAACATACATTTGCAACGTTTTGATTAAAATTGAAGTTTTTAATGATTTTGACAAGCTTAAATGTAATAATATACAGTTTTCATCAATTATTACATTAATTACGGTATTTTAATTCAAATGGCGACGCCTTTAAAATTATTTTGATCATAGAGAAATGTCAACATTTGTAATTTGCAGTTCTAAACTCAATGGTACCAGATACGCACCATAGAAATGGTACTAGGTTAGACACTGGAGAGTGTCGCTACTGGTAGTTATTTATACTGTGCTCATGGTATTACTATTGATTATTTCATGCCGTCCTCCTGACAAGCGTTCTGATTGGTCCATTTACCATTGGGTTATCGTGATAATTAGGGTCCTACCTAAATTATCAAGTCAAACATTTTGACGTTGACGTGACATGTATTTAAATTTCAAATTTGACATTTGAAGTAAAGACTGACGTTAAAAGTTACAAAATTTATTTATGTTATGCAGAAATAAGGCTTGAAATAATCTATCCAAATACAATTCGTAGGTTGAAATCACTATAATAATTCTGTCGCTTTATTGCCAATTCAATTGTGTTGCTTTTTAGAAATACCACTCGTCCTACGGACTCGTGGTGTTTCTAAGCAACACAATTTCATTTGTCAATAAATTGACAGAATTATTGCGGATTTCAACCTACTCATGGCACAGTATAGGCAACTACCAGTAGCGACACTTCATGCAAATTACATGTTATTTGACGGGACAATTTTTGGTGACCTTGACGATATATATATGTATACTCAGATACGCATGCGGCAAATTTAAATTTACGTCACTTTTTCTAACCATAAAAATGTAACATACATTTGCAACGTTTTGATTAAAATTGAAGTTTTTAATGATTTTGACAAGCTTAAATGTAATAATATACAGTTTTCATCAATTATTACATTAATTACGGTATTTTAATTCAAATGGCGACGCCTTTAAAATTATTTTGATCATAGAGAAATGTCAACATTTGTAATTTGCAGTTCTAAACTCAATGGTACCAGATACGCACCATAGAAATGGTACTAGGTTAGACACTGGAGAGTGTCGCTACTGGTAGTTATTTATACTGTGCTCATGGTATTACTATTGATTATTTCATGCCGTCCTCCTGACAAGCGTTCTGATTGGTCCATTTACCATTGGGTTATCGTGATAATTAGGGTCCTACCTAAATTATCAAGTCAAACATTTTGACGTTGACGTGACATGTATTTAAATTTCAAATTTGACATTTGAAGTAAAGACTGACGTTAAAAGTTACAAAATTTATTTATGTTATGCAGAAATAAGGCTTGAAATAATCTATCCAAATACAATTCGTAGGTTGAAATCACTATAATAATTCTGTCGCTTTATTGCCAATTCAATTGTGTTGCTTTTTAGAAATACCACTCGTCCTACGGACTCGTGGTGTTTCTAAGCAACACAATTTCATTTGTCAATAAATTGACAGAATTATTGCGGATTTCAACCTACTCATGGTATTACTATTGATTATTTCATCCCTTCATCCTGACAAGCGTTCTGATTGGTCCATTTGTCAATGGGTTATCGTGATAATTCGGGTCCTACCTAAATTATCAAGTCAAACGTTTTGACGTTTACATGACATATGTTTAAATTTCAAATTTGACATTTGAAGTAAAGCCTGGCGTTAAAATTTACACAAAGTTTTTGTATTATGTAGAAATAAGGCTTGAAGTAATCTATCCAAATACAATTCGTAGGTTGAAATCACTATAATAATTCTGTCGCTTTATTGCCTATTCAATTGTGTTGCTTTTTAGAACCAAAATAGTCGCTAGGTATACATTTTGGCTGGGTACAAATGACTCTAGAGCTGTTCGAATTTGGAAGTGATATATTATACAAATTGAATGGAGATGAACTTTTTTCGTGGAAATTTATGTAAAAAAACAACTTTGTGGTTTTTAACCGGAAAGTTGTTTTTTTATATTATACAAATGTATAGATATTTCGGATTAAAATGTATAGTTTATTAGCCAACTAAATTGTATGACGGGCTTCCGGACTAATATCAGGTGTAAGAAGAAAAATATAGAAATTTTAGAAATTAAAAATCTGCCAAAAAAGGTTGATTTAGACAAAACGTATTTGTTTTTTTTTTAAGTAAAAAAATTTTCATTTACAATAACTTGATTACCATTGAAAATAATACAAAGATGACTGATGACTATTGACCAAAAAAAAATAATTTTAATAATCCTTTTCTCCCTTTAAACCGATTAATTTTCATTTGAAACTTGTTTCTTAGATATTTATTTTTCCCCAAATTATTTAATTCACCGCGTATTTTTATTTTTATTAATATTAATAATCAAAAAAATATTGTGTTCAGATTATATTTTTTCTTTTTCTAGTGATCCATATCATTACCTTAAAGTTACGTGAAAATTAAAATATCTAAACAGAAACTCGTTCATTAACTAATTCCTAAGGTTTATTTCCTAATCAATAAGAAAAAAGAAGTTATCGAGTTATTGGGTGATTTTAGGCTTCATGCAAATTTAATAATCACCACGAATTTTTCTACGATTAATTTTCTTACGATTGGGTTTCCCAAGGTGAATTTTTTCGCGAAAAGTTTTTCTGCGACGAATTCTTCGGAATTGCCTCTTAAAATAAACAGAGATCAGTTTACCTACATGTTTTATGTACAGTAAGAACCTCAATTCTTTAGAAGATAATGTAGGAAGCTTAAAATAAAAAAAAACATTACCAAATCATGGTAAATAAAGGCTGTAAAGAAGAAATGTAAAATTCAATTAGTATTGGGAAATAGTAAACAAAGCACGCATAAGTTGAAGGATAGTATTTGCACTTATTGCCATCCTTTCTAGGATAATTCTTGTAGGTTTTTCCGCCTTCAATTTGACATCTTAAGAAGTTGATTTTAAAATATAAAATGTAGATTTGCTGATTACTTCATGTAAAACGTTTCTTGGACTGTGATAAGATGAAACAAATGTTTCCTTGTTTATAAATGCATCTGGTAACTAGCCAAATGCAGATTGACTAAACATGAAGTACTTCTTTTACGGAACAAAAATAACATTAAGTACGTAACCGTAAGCGAGTTATAGGAATCAGTCTGGAAATTATGATTTATGAAATGAGGACACTTTTAGTTATTTAGTACATAGTGAAAATGTCTTCGACGTGTATTGAATTCCATGATAGATAGTATACTCGTATATAATTATATCATGGTGTAATTTAAAAAATAATAATGCCAATATGAATCGTATGAGTAAGGAAATAACTATTATAAACTAATTAAATACTAATTATACTTGATAAATAAATTAAATAATGATATATAAAATGTACCTATTATTTTATTGCATTTGAAAGCTAAAAACTAATTATTACACGCATTATATGTATACATTATTTACATCATAGATTAAGTTGTTAATGTTTCCTTAATATGAATAATTAGGAATGTTAGGTGATAAATCAAAGGCATAAATAAATTTACTAAACGACAATTTTGAAAATGATTTTTTATGTAAATTAATGTGTATATCATTTTATTCGTTATAGTATTTTTTTCTTGGTCAACTTTCTTCCTTGAATGATTACAGCGTAACACAATATCAATAAAGAAGTTAGCGTCATTTACGTGGGCGATCCTATTTTTGTAAACATTTATTATCAAACAATTGTGCCTGAAAATATTATGAAATTCCTAGTGAACGAACTGAACTATCAGATCCTGTCATAAAGGAGTGTCTTCAAAACTAGTTGCCCATTAATTAAATTGTAATTTGTGTTTAATATTGTAATTGCCATATGATGTTAATTACCATATTTGCCATAAGCACAAAAGAAAGTTAAACATCCTCCTGTCCTAATTATGATTTGCATCTGCAATACAAAAATTCTCCCACGCACTATTATTACATTAAATAATAAACGGATAATAAAATGATTATAACATAAAATTTACAACTCGTCTTGTTTAGTGTTAACTCGTTTATTTAATAAAAAGTGGTAATATTTTTCTTCGTTAAGTTAAAAATTATTATGTACATTACTCCGATCTGCCCTCTTCACTAACGATATTTATCAAATAGCTCTTATAAATGTTTATGACCTAGGTGCATGCAAATTCAATTTGAAATTATTTTTAACAACTTGCATCAAACCACAAGTTTTATAGCATATGAGCAATATTGCTTTGCATTTTTACCGTTTCATGCGTTCTTCAAAGCGGGTATTTTATGACATCTGAAAATGTTAATATGTCAAACAAAGTGTGTGACATTATTAAATTTATGCGAAGGCATTAAAAGCGCTCACAGCAGAAATGCTTTGTAAAAATTACCCTTTTCTCCAACGACCCAAATTTCAAGGAATGCCTACATAAAAATGGGAGATAATAGCGGGCGGTAAAAATGTCTTCGACGTAATTATCAGTAAATGCAGTTTAATTTTGCTTACTTAACATTGTAGCTTTGAACTGGACTCGGCTAAATGCCAATGTTTATATTTATTTTTAATAGAATTTTTGCGAAGCTATAATTTTAAACCATTTACGATGTCATTCGGTCAACATTTTAAATTATTTCATGGCGGAAAGTCCATTAAGATTTCACACTTTGTTCGAACAATTGTTTTAAATTATTATAGGTAAATATCTTCTGACTTACCATATGTATTAAAACGAATATAAATATTTTTATGGAAAGTCTATTAAAGTAAAAACTTGGAAATACTTAATAAATACCTATTGAAAATTAATTTAAAAAGATTTAATTTTATACATATAGTCCTTGCAGAGCTGGGAATGTATTTAAATACACCATTTATAAAGCTGGAATTAAATACTTTATTCGTATTTAGTATATTTATACTTAAATACTTTTTAAATTTTTGAGTAGTATTTATATTTGTACTTAAACACATTTTAAATGTATTTATATTGGATTTAAATACAATTTGATATGTACTTGTACTTATCTTATAAATACACTTATACACACCTGGAAAGAAAAACTGTAGGGATATTCATCGTATTGGGCTTAAATCACATCCATTTTGATTTTTTTTAAATAAAATAACTTAAAATAAATAACCGTAATAAAATTGAGTAGCTGTTGTAGATTTTTAATGTTCTTTTGTGTTTTTTATTTATCCGACCAAATTTGCAAAAAAATGCATAAACTAAATTTGAGTTTAGTGTAGTTTTAACGTGCCGTTGAAGTTGTTGCTATTCTTTTCCACTGCCATTATTGCTGTACGTTATCATGGAGAGACAACATTTATCAAGAGACCGAATGTTAAGAGCTATTGGTATGCTTGAGGCCGGCTTGCGTCAAGTTGATATTGCGCCTGCATTGGGCACTACCCAAAGCGTAATTTCGCGACTTTTTTCTCGTTATCGTCAGACTGGGGATGTATCCGATAGGCATACAGGACGAAATCGCTGTACCACAGAAAATCAGGATCGTTTTGTGCAATTATCTGCGACAAGGAACCGTACGATTACCACCCGAAATTTACAAATTCAGCTTCAAGAGGTTCATGGAGTTCAGGTGACACCCAGTACTATCATTAACAGATTACACGAAGATCCAGGAGACCATTGAGGTGCCCACCATTAACACGTGGAAATCGCGGTAATAATCAATGGAGTAATATTCTTTTTTCTGACGAGTCGCGATTTGGGCTTTATCCAGATTCAAGACGTGTTAGAGTGTGGAGAACTCCTGGTAATAGGGCAAGATTACAGAATGTGCAGGAGGTGCATTCTTACAGAGGTGGTTCTCTCATGATTTGGGCCGGAATCAGTATCGGGGGAAGAACCGATCTCGTTTTGGTGGAGAACAGCCTCAACAGTGATAGGTATATAAGAAATATTCTTGAACCAATTGTCCTTTCATATGCAGGAGCAGTTAGAGAAAAATTTATCTTAATGCACGATAATGCTCGTCCATATGTTGCAGCGACCGTACATGAATTCTTGAGGGTCAATTCAATCGAAGTTCTACCATGGCCTGCTCAATCCCCTGACCTAAACCCGATTGAACACGCATGGGATATTCTTAAAAGAAGACTTAGAAGTAGGGCTGATGGTTTTCAAAACCGCCGACAACTGTTTGAAGCTCTCCAAGAAATTTGGCGAGAAATTCCTCAACCTGAGCTAAATGCTCTCATTCTGAGTATCATAAGAAGATGCCAAATATCATAAATACAATTTTTGCTATAAAAAATAACACATGCTGTCTAATATAAGCGTTCAAAATTGAATGTTTTTAAGTTTAATATAGGAATACCATCCATCATCGGCAGTAGTTGAATTTTTTTTCCGTTGCCGGACCACTAAAGTGCACGCGACTTTGGAAAGAAGAATCGTGATAAAACATGAAACCGAGCATCAAGGGAGTCAAAACTTTTGACTCCCTTGATGCTCGGTTTCAGACTCAAAAGATCACAATTTTTCTTTGTTGGATTTTTAACTTTTTTTACGACTTATGAGCTACATTCTTTAGGCTATAATCTGTCGTCTATTTACCTTCTTAAGTGCTAAGTAGATATCCAAATGTTTTTATATTTATTGCTTTCATTTTATAAATATAAGTAATTTGTACTTATAAATACATTTTTCACAGCTCTGAGTACTTAATATAAAAACAGGTAAAATTACACGTTTATAAACAAATTAAGAGTTTTTAACCCTTTCTTCTCGTATGTCCGCCGAATAGTCCCCACAAGTTTGGAATTCATCTTCTTTATTATCAATAATTTTGAAAAAATGTTAAGTTGGGCTTTTCGTTGATATCTAAAGGGTAGCCAAACTTCACAGGACAAGAGAGTTTCCAAAAATCATGCTAAAAAAGGTGAATTTCCAACTTTGCCTCTTCAGATCTCGGTCAATTTGTAAAGAATTTTTTAACTATTTTTCTTAGTATCCCTGAAGGGTCCTCAATAACATACTGGAGAGCTCTTGCGCCATTTTCAGGACACCTTGTGTAGTACGTACCAGTGTTAATCATTTAGTTGATATGGTGGAGTGGGGTAAGTGCAGACCAGTTTGTGTTAGGGTTTGAACATATGTATTATCATTGCTGAACTTCGATTTTCTCAAAAAAAATTAAATATTATTATTTAAAAAGTTATGATTTTTTTCCGAACAAAATTACTACCATGTATAAAATTGTAAATATACAAATTAATAAAAGAATATTTTAATAAAAGTTGTTTCTTTTTAAAACAACTTTCAAACGTTGCTATTTAAAAAATCAAAGATACTTCTGGTTCCGGAAAATAATAAGTTCACGAAAGGATTATTTAGGTCCACTTTGGTATTTTTTTATTTCAGTCATGTACGATAACGCGTTCTCGGGATAAATGGGTGTGACTGGAGATCTGATTCACCTTGTATAAAGTAGTCAAATAAAGTAGAGAAATTTTGTTTTTAAGTTTCAAGATCGTTTAAAATAATATACAGGGTGAGTCGGGAGGAGTGCGTCAAACTCGGGGAGAGTAATCTACACATTGATGAAAGGTAAAAAAAAATAAAAATGTTGTTATCCAATTGTTATTAGTTTTCGAGTTGTAGCGTTTTAAAAATTACAGTTGGCAATACTTGCATAACTCTTCTTTTGGACCATGGACCCATATACAGGGTGAGTCAGACCACCCGTAACAGCCTTTTATCTCAAAAACAGTTTGTCGCACAAAGATAGAATAAAAATTTTAATTACCAAAGTGAACCCAAAAAATCCATTGGTGCACTTATTATTTTCCGGAAAAATACGGAAGTGCCGGAATCGGAAGTTACTTTGAAATTTCAAATGGCAACATAGGTCGAGTATGTTATCGTTTGAAAGGTCTTTTAAAAAGAAACAACTTTTGTTAAGATTTTTTTTAATATTACTATTTTTAAGATATATTTTTTATTATTTATTTATTTACTATTTTCTTTATTTTTATTTTTTATTATTTTTATAATTCTATTATTATTATATATATTTTTTTTAATTTTTATTCTATCTATGTGCCATAAACTGTTTTCGAGATAAAAGGCTGTTACGGATGGTCTGACTTACCCTGTATGATATAAAAATCCTCGTAAAAATCTCAAAAGTTTTAAACGTAATTCAATTTAAATACGACTGGACTTTTTAGTAGAACAACTTTTTTACATTTTATAAATAAAAAAATGTAAAACGGCTTTAAGTACATTGAAATAAAAACCTGCACTCAGTATTAGTTAAATATGCTGCGATGAATTTCGCTATCTTTTAGACCTCAAAGAAAGGACAATTAACAGTGGGGTTAAGAGGATACGGAGATCACAAAATTATGTATATTGATTTTTATTTGTTTTTATTTATCAAACTACGACAAAATGTGTTGAGCTGTATACAAAATAACAATGACATATGAAAGTAGAATTTCTGTTTCAGATTTTTACACTACAGTTTTTTTATTTTTATAGTTACAATGGCCAAAAATGGTTAATACTACGTAGAATATAGGCTATTTTATACTTATTTTTTAAGTTAATATTTTTTTAAATCGTTCTATAGAAGTCTTGAATATTAAATTTATTTAAACTATCAAACAGTTAGACAAAAATGCAGTGCATGTTTCATAATTTTGAAGGCACATTTTAATTGAATCGGTGAGTTCAAGAATAGTAGTTAAAATTTAATTCTGGGATAATTAATTTAAATTTAATCTCGAATTTAATAGAATCATATTTTGTAAGATGCAGCTTTGGTATGTACAGAAGATTTGTAGTAGTTCTTGAAACGATATTTTTCATGGCTAGATTTTTCGAAAAAAAAACATACTGCACTAACCAAGTTGCAAAAAAATATGTTGGACTGTTATTGAACTCGATATATTTTCAAGTTATGGATTTATTATTTTATGTTGAGTTAAGCACTTAATTTATCAAGAAAAATATTTGATATAAATCACAAGAAGTAATACAAATTTTTATTAAGTTTAATAAAATGTTGTATATCTTAAACATTTTGTTACTTTTTCACTTTTTTTAGTTCAGTTAAGGCTAGTATTAGTGTTCCAGGAAGATATGTGTTAATAAAACTCCAAAATCCCGCCTGTAATACGTTACATGACTTTTTGATGTAATTTATCTCATTTTGTTTAATTTTTTAATAGTATAAGTCCAGGACTCTTACTGTTCTGATCATATTGGAAATTTTAGTGAGATTTTGCCTTTATGATAGTCCCTAGCGTATTGTTCTTAAGCTCGTGTTATAGAAGAATAAATTTTATGTACTTAGGCTATCAATTTTTGGACTCGTTCAGTTCTTGCACTCACCGATTCAATTTTAAAAGCAGCTAATGCCATCGTAGTGTAGACGATACAAATTGTAAAATATAACAGATGAAAATTTTCATTGGTACTTTTAGCGTGATTATGAGGGGTACACAATCTCTTGTCGTGTCTCAAGATTTCTTTCCCCAAAATATACGGTTAATATCAAAGCGAGGTTCTATTTATATTCCCAATCCTCTGAAATTTCTAGATTTAGGATTTGTCCACTACATTGTATAAAGAGGAAAATGGAAAGTTTTATGTAGAAGGATATTATGGAAAATACAGGGTGTTGCGTTCGTGGTTCACCAAAAGTGGGGGTTAGAACTAGAGCAACATTAATCGAGGAAAAAACAAAAAAGTGAGGGTCTATCTTGTTTAGTTTTTGGAGCTGTAGCTTTTTGAATTTTAGGTACCGATTTTTGTCAAAAATTACAAAATTTTTAATTACATTTGAGGAGCAAACATGCAAAAGTTAGGTAAATCCCAATTATTCAAAATTGAGGAAATCGTAAAAATGTTTTGTTATAGTAGGACCGGTCAGCAAACACGAATTCCAACCTAACCGAAATTGAATCAAATCAAATCAGCGAAGCTGAATTTTTCTACCCATGCTGGAGAGTTGTCCCTACTATAAACGTATAAACCTCCAGCTAGTAGAAAATTTAGATTTGATTCAATGCCACTTAGGTTGGAATTCCTGTTGCTGACCGGACCTACAATACTTCGTATACTTTGGTTGCTTGGTAGTATAGTTTTTCTATGCTTTTTCTATAGAATTTAAAATTTAATACAGATAACTCAATTCTGAGCTAACCAATGGATTCAGGTTATATCTAAAATATATAAAGTACCTATCAGATAGTCAAAATGCACTAAAATTGGATTTAACATAAGCAATGTTTGCTCCTCATTTTCGTCCTCTTTCATTTGTTAAAATGTTGAAAAAATTTCATAAAGCAAAAAAAAAAGAATTTTTTTCAGTTTTTTGAGATATCTCCAATATACCACCCACTGCGGTGGTGTGTGTTTTTTTAATATTCTGAAACTTGTTCATAGTCTCAACAAACCAAAGAAACGTTTGAAACCGTCGCTCCTATCCTTACAATATTTTTTTACAACAAGATAATGACGAAACTCATATGAATCGTTTGAAGATCAAAAGATTACTTTTATTAGTTTCTCTACTTTATTCCGCTACTGTAAATAATTTACATTAAACGAAACTCCAATTTTATTTGTAAGTTTTCGTTTTTATAGAAAATTGTAAAAATATTTGAACTACGTCGCACGTGCCCCGAAAATAGAGCAAGTGCATTAAGAAAATTGCAAGAGGAAAAAAGTTACCTTCGTGGTGACATATTTAATTTTAATTAATAATTTTTTAAATAAATGAAAAAAATATTGACTACTCAACTCACAAGTGATTATTTTTTTGTGACAAGTAAAACGTCAAAAATATCAGCGATTATTTTGTGACGTTAATGTCAAATTTCAATAACTTTGAAGTTGGCTGTCAAATTGTGCACAAAAAAGTGAAAAATGTTCGTTACTTAAATATGCACTCTTGTTCAAATTATAAGTCGAATATTTTTCATACATTGCCACTCTTGTCATTTGGGGTTAAAAATTTCCCTCCTGCTACGCAGTCGTGGAATTAAAACTTAACCCCAAATGACATTCGTGATAATGACAGTGAAAAAGATTCGACTTAAATTTGACCCATAGATAATATAATTTATATAGAATGTAAACTCAATGCAAAATTTTGATAACACAAAAAAACTTGGCCCCAAAAGTATAGATAGCGCTTTATGAACCTAAAGAAAAAATCAACTTGGCGAAAAATTTTTTAGTTTTCAGAATTGATAGTTATGTTAGCTTTCAAAATGCATCAGTTTTATGTTTTTTAGAGAAATGATACTTGAGTTTAAAAAGGTCTTGTTACTGTTCTTCTAGATCTAGGTATGTTTACTTTTTCTACTTACATCCTATGCTCACATCTCACATTTTTAAAATATTCTATTAATTCTCAAGAATACTTTTACACTGGGTTTATACAATTGTCCTTGCAACATCTAAGTGAGACTTTGTAAGGTTTTCCAGATAATCCTAGGAGAATGGATTTGGATTTTCAAAAGACGTAGAAGTTTAAAATTTATATTTTCTAATTTATTTTTGAGTAAATCATACTTCTACTTTTATAACATCTAAAATCTTCTTTAAATCTGTTTTACTAATTTACAGTTTGTATGTAACTCTATACAATTTCTAATTTTTAAATAAAATGTTTAAATATAAAATTTTGTTTATTATGTTATATTCTACAAATTGGGTGGTTTGTGTAAATATGTATCTTTAATTATACTTAAAAAGTAATAAATTTGTATGAAAATTTAGAAATAACCCTTTCAAATTAAAGATACATCTTTATAAAATAATAAAACTACAAAATACAAATATAAAAATTGCAGATTCAAAATTCCCGCGCGTCTAAAAATACTTGGCCCCAAAAAACCAGAGGGCGCTTTTACGTTATCAAAAGGTACTATTGAGTTAGCATTCTATACGTATTATGTTATCTATGATTTGACCACTCGTGATATCAAATACAAGTTGTTAATTATTTTTTCGATTTAGAATCTACAATAAGATTCATGGGTTATTATTTGAAATAAAATCGCTATAAAATCCCGCAAAAACTAAAAACCCTTGGCATTATGAAATGTCTCTTCTTAAAAACGCTACAAATTTTGTCTGAAACATTTATACATATACCGTTGTCGTACATTAATGATAAAAAAAATTACTATCAAAGTGAAACTACAGAATCTTTTGGTATAATTCGTAGTTTCCAAAACAAACCGGAAGCACACGGAACCGGATGTAACTTGGAAATTTTAAATGGCAACCTAGGTCGAGTATGCTATTGTAGGAAAGCTCTTTTAAAAAGAAACAACTTTTATTAAATTTTTTTTACTATCTTGCATAAGTAACAAATTGGCGAGAGAGAATTTTGTAAATGGAAACTCTCTTATTCGCTTCATTCATTAAAAATAATCAACATTTTTAATTTTTTTTATTAATATTTAAGGGGAAATACATAACCTAAAAAAAGATGATTATTTTTAACGAACGAAACGAAAAATACAAAAAAATCATGTTTCTATTTAAAAAATCAATATTTTCTCTGCCCTCGTCCATTGAGGATGATGGTAGTGTTTTAATTTTTACATAATTTAAGAAAAAAATTGCCACATGTTTACATTTACTTTTTCGATTAATTTGTTAATTACGCAAGATATTAAAAGAGTGTTTTCATAAAAGTTGTTTATT
The DNA here is from genome assembly GCA_963971135.1 of Stenus bimaculatus. Classification (NCBI taxonomy): domain Eukaryota; kingdom Metazoa; phylum Arthropoda; class Insecta; order Coleoptera; family Staphylinidae; genus Stenus; species Stenus bimaculatus. The sequence goes on along the minus strand of OZ020180.1, from coordinate 61,698,015 downwards.
TTTAAAAGACCTTTCCAACAATACCACACTCGACCTAGGTTACCATTTAAAATTCCAAAGTTACTTCCGGTTTATTTTAGAAATCAAGAATTACACCAAAAGATTATTTAGGTTCATTTTGGTGATAAAATTAATCCTCTCATCAATGTACGACAAATGCTTTTCGAAATAAAGAGGTAGTACGGGGTGTCCCACTTTTTTTCCAGTAAACCTTTTTTTAGATAGTAACTGTCATTCTGAACAAAAATTTTCCTATGAACTATTGTGTTTTTTAGACTCCTTAAAAAGTTACAGCAATTTAAAAATTTCAAAAATTTAATGATTTTTGTAGGACACCCTGTATAAATTTTATTTTAGTTTATTTTTTTTATTTAAATCAAATATGCTTTGGATTTTGTATATCTTTAAGCCAGTAAGATGCTAAATTTTACCGAGGGAACTTATATTAAATACCTACAGCCAATAATGTTAAAAAAACAATTTGGTAAAAAAATCTAAAAATCCAAATAATAATTGATTTAAATAAAAAAATATAATAAGAAACAATATTATACAAGGTGTTACATAAAAATCATGAAAATTTATCAATTTTAAAATTGCAGTCGAAAAACATAATAGTTCACAGAAAAATTTTTGTTCAAAATGATATTCACTAAAAAAAAATTTTGCTGGAAAAAAAGTGAGACACCCTGTAGAAATCATCAGTTTTCAAGATATTCAGCTGGACCAAATAAAATACACCCTGTATATTTCATAAGGATTTATTTAATTTTTTCCTTTACATGCAGTATTGAAAACGAATTGAAAACTATATATCTGATTGGAAGACTTATTTAGTAAGCCAATCAGAATCAAGCTTAGAGTACTCAAAATGTTCTCAAAACTACATGTAAACATGGTAAATATGCGAAAATATTGCTATTCGCCAAGTTTTTAAAATTTTTTTTTTGGAAGTCATTATTACTGTTATATTATACTGAATAATTAAGTTTAACATAATAGGAGATTAAGCAACTTACCCAGCTATCATCGTAATCCTCATTATCACTTTCATTTTTACTAAGCTCATCGTCTGTGTCACCATCAAGATACTTAACACTATCGTACTTTTCATAACGATCATCGCTTTTTCCTTTATAATAGCTTTTCCAGTGAGAAACTTGCGCGGTTGACTTAATTTTATTTAACCTATTTACAACACCATCTAAATGTGGAAATTTTGAATGACCTGCGTGTCTAAGCTTCACATAATTCTGCAAATACTTGGACCATTTATTGCTAAAATTTCCGTGCGAATATTTTTGCCATGTGTTTGAAGCTGCACTAGAACGGTTGGGTATGTAATTATAGGCCTCGGTGTAAAATAAATGAGTAAAGAGGATCAATTTAACGCACTGCATCCACATGATTAGATTTGTCGTTTCTGTATATATGAGGCGAGAGACGTTTATTTTACACCCATTTTTTTCTCCATACTTCTCTCCTCTATCAACTGAAATTAAAAACATAGTTTAGAGATGTTTTATAAGTTTATAAATACAAAAAAATGGTCATTATAAGCGTGACTTAATGTTATTTTTTTTTACTACATTGATTACTTTAAACTTTAACAAGTAGAACTGAAGCTAGAAAAAGCTTGAATAATTTTTTTATGTTAGTAATAAGGTACTTTATTTCGGTAATAACAAAACTATCACGATCGATCTGTTAAAGGGGTTGTATTGTTTTGTTACCCTAAAATTAGGCCATCGTGAGATCGTGAGGCGAAAGCAATTTTAACCTTTCAGTTTTCTTAGACAGGAGGGCCGGGCCTTTATGTGTGAAGATCGTCTTAGGCGCCAAAGTTAGGGGAACAATGTCTGGCACTTTGAATAAAATTTATTTTGATTAAATGATGCCATAATATCTCTAAATGTTCTCGTAACGTCTTGATAGGGATCTTTGATTGACGAGTATGTCGCCAACATTATGATATATACATATAAAAATATATTATACATAATTTGTTTGATAGTCTCCTATAAAGGAGAAAATAATAATTTCAAAAAAATCAAATAAAAGTTTCATAAAATTAAGTAAACCAATCTTTGAACATTTTTAATCGACTGGGTATTTGCTAATTTATCAAGTTCATAAAAAGTTTGTTATTTCACATGGAACACCCTGTATATTTTTTTATATTGCGATAGATGTAATTCTCCTGAATACGAAAATATCAGGTTTTATACACCCTTTCTTTATTTCAATAGTATTAGTTTGTGATTTTCAAAAAACATATAGATACAATGAAAAAGTAAAAAATATTTATTAAAAAAATACTTTACATTAGTAAACTAATTACTATTTGAAGGAATTCATAAATTGAATGTTATTTTTGGCGAGATAAGTACATAATAATATACATACATAATATGTACAGTCGAATAAAAAAAATGGAGAAGGAAATTTGAGCTGTGTAAAACTTACTTTCAGCACGTCTTGATTAAATTATCATAAATGTAACTGTAAGTAATTGTGGTTATTTTAAAATGAAGGAAATACAAAAATTATTTTCACTGGCTTATGAAAGAACAAAATTTTTTGGAAAAAAAAGTTATTCTACAATCAATTATACAAGGAATTCAATTAGGATTGATTTCTAAACTAGGGAACTAAATATTCAGTACAGTAATTTTTAGGGATTTTAATGTTACATACTACGTTTGTATCTGTTGAAATCCAACTAAACCCCATTTCTGATTTTTTATTTTAACCAAAGAACCTCTCTGCAGTTTCAATTTTCGGTATTGCTTAAATAATAAAAAAGAAAACTGATATTAAAATTTTGTCATTGTGTATGTTTTTTTAAACGTCACTGAAATACTATTTTTTATTTCAATGTCGCCAACTGTGCCAAATTTACGGTTCCTTCCATGCAAATCACCAGTATCACCCAATTTTGAAGACCCGGTACAATTTCATATTGTCAATTTTCATAGTTTTTAAATTCTTAAATATGAATGATCGTCTATAAACTTCTATTTACACAATATTTTTTTGGGAAAATATAATTACAGGAAACTGTTTTCTCCACTTTTTTTTCGACTTTTCGAGCATATGTACAGGTACCTCAAAATTAAAAATATTTTCTGGAAAACGGAGGATAGTAAGTGTTCGTCAATGTCAAAAAATGTTTTTTCTACATAATAAGTAATCAAATAAAGAGTACTTGCTTTCTACGTTCTTAATTTTGTCACTAAAGATCGAGCAGAATTCTAAAATTCTCAATAAAAAAACTGCAAAAGTCAAAATAATATTAAGGGTATATTTTAATTAATGGTTAGCAAAATATTTATCAGTTTTATTTTTGGGGCAAAATAAATTTCTCTGATATAAAAAATTTGGTAATAATGCTTACATATAATTCTTAAACTCATCAAATTCTTTCCTTTTATAGAAAACTTGTACTTCTGTTTAAATTAAATTGTGTGATTGAAAGAAATACAGTGAATTCAAATAAGATTGAAACCATTGACATTGCAAGGTAGGAAACCTAAGTTTCCCACAGTTGCCTACACTGAAATAAAAGCGTTCTGTTCTGGTGAAAACAACATCGCGAATATTTTAACTCTTTAACTGCACCATTTTTAGTTTTGAAAAAAACCATTTTTTTATAAAATTTGCAACACACTGAGAAATAACTTAAAAGTGACAGATAAGATTTAAATTTGAATGAAAATTAACAGGTACACCAATGTAGCAAATCCAAAATCACTACAGAGTATGTTTGGTTGCATAGTTGCGGTTTCAGTCGTTTTTGAATTCAGTGTATTTAATAGCTGAAATACATTTTACACAGGGTGAGCTAAAATGATAGTGGTCAATTCCAATTTCCAGCCAAAAAACCTGGGAAATTTGTTCGCTTCAAGTTCATAGAAAATAAAATCATCTTTGTTTTGTATTTCCATCTGCCTCGAAAGTGAAGGTCAATATTTACGACATTTCACATTTGTTGTAAAATTGGAGAGCCAATTCTACGTTTTTTTTTCAACAAATTTGTATATTTGTTTAGAAATCTTAAGTTGTTACGATTATTATATTTATTTTGAAAAAAATATTTGCTACGCCATTGGATTACTAGGGGGTTTTCTTTTTAAATTTTTAGTTGTACCAACCTGCGTATTTGGTTGCCTACATATGAAACCACAATCATTTTAGCTCACCCTGTAATTATAATATTATTTATCAATTTATTTTCTGCTTTAAATGTTGTTTCAACAATTCCACATTAGTATTTTTCCTTTATTTTTTTAACCAGTTTTTGCCTTATTGTCAAAATGTATACTTTTTTATTAATATTTCTATACCTTTTCAACTTCAAATTGAGACTAATCAATTTCAAATTGAGAATAATCAATTTCAAATTGGGAATAATCAATTTCAATTTGAGATTTATTATTATAACTTTGAAGTTCTACATCATTAATTTTGTATGTTGCATCTCTTCATATTGCGCGGATGTTATTAATAAAATGTGTAAAATTTTTGGAAATTTTAGATATAAAATGCTGATATTTTGATTTTCTTTAGCACCAATTAATATTACGAAAAGAACTTTTCTTCCTATCGACCTAAATTCTAATATGCCTTTTTGATTGGCCATATTATTTTATAAAAATAATAATAATATGATTAAGTAGTACAATAACATATTTACGACAACTGCCTCCAGGCAAGTGTCGAAATAGGGCGTTTGAAGCGAAAAATTGGTTTCATTGGGCAAATTATTTTTTGTTAAAGTACTTTTAATTAAAAAAACTGAAAACAATTTTCAAATTTAATTTGAAAACGTTCTAGATTAGTTTGTATACCTATTTTGATTACGGTTCTCCAACTTTATTTTAATTTAATAATTATTAACATTCTGAAATAAATTTTTATATTTTCTTATCTCATGGGATTAGACTGTGATTGGGAAATTTCTCCTTTTTATAATGTTATTTTGTGGTCTAAGCTCTATTGTTTTAAATTTTCTTGAAGTCAGTTAAATAACAAGCAAAACACCATTGCAACAAATTTTGCAAGTGCCAATATGACTAAATAATTTTCTGGTGTTTTCTAGTAACTGTCAAATTTTCATTCGATTGAGATTATTAAGTTCAATCCCACGATTTTATAGGATTGGATAATTGAACTTAATCCAAAAAGTGAATCCAATGCGACGTGTTTATTTCGAAAAACACGCGAACTGAGTTAATCGCTATTAAATCCAATCCGGATCGAGTTACATGAGATAAATGCAATCATGACACTAATTTAACTCAAAGCGGTAACCCCCGAAATGTATACAACTTTAATAACTTCAAAGCACCCTTAAGTAGCTACATCAGTGCCTTTCCAGTACTGCACCTGAAGTGTTCCTGGACCTCCTGGAGTCCTCTTTTAACCAATGAGGTGTGCGAACGAAACACTTCAGGAGCACCAGGAACGACCAGGAATAGTTCCGTACATGTTTTTTTTCAGAATCAATTTATCAACTGTAATAAATTTTTAGGAAAATTTAGTGAACAACTAAGAATTCAGTGAATATTGGGTATTGCAAGTATACATATGTCAACTCAAATAAAAAACTTGACATCCCAATTAATTAAAATAGTTGCCGGTATACCGTGCCATATTATTTTTTGTAATATCATGCACTTATGATGTTTTTTGAAATATAAACTCCTAATTTTTATTATACGGGGTGATTTAGAATGAGGTGTAAAAATCGGTCAAAATCGTCGTCTTAAAAGTTCCTTGGTGTAAAATCTCCCATTGTATAAATATTTCTGCTGAAATGATTTTTGATCAATTTTCCAAAGATGAGGTACTCCTTAAGTAAGTCGTTCCCGGTGCTTCGTTTTTTAGTCAAAGTGGATTTTATAATTTTTAGCTGAAAATATAAATTTAACAAACATCAAAGTAGGTTATTTACTTAGAATTTCGTGTACTAAATATGTAAGAGCCAGGCATAGGAAAATTGCGGCTGCAGGGTGTCTAGAAAAGGGCGGATAAGCTGTCCAGTCTTCATGGATCCCCAGAAAAATAGTTAATAAATCCTCTTGATCAAATTGACCGATATATGAAGAGTGAAAGTTTGGAATTCAACTTCTTTATTTTTATGAATTTTGAAAATCCTGTCGAAATTTCAATTTTAAAAAATAAATTTTGAAGTTATTAAAATACGATTTAAATTTAATTTATTACTTCACAACGAAAAAGAAGTCAAACTAGACATCACAACTAATGTTTTTTCAAACTTCATAAAAATAAAAAGTTGAATTCAAAATTTCGACTCTTTATATCTTGGGCAATTAGCCACAAGAACATTTTTTACCTGGTTTTTAACTATTTTTCGCAGGATCCCTGAAGGGTCCCCAACAACGTACAGGAGAGCTTATCCGCCATTTTTTTTTTAATTTTAAAGTGGTATAACCTCGGGTATAACTGTTTAAGGAAGTATTTCTAGTTAATACTCTATATTTAAAAAATGCTTAATTTCACCCCCAAAAAATTTGCTCAATTATTCAGTGACACCCTGTGGATTTATGACACCAGCAGTGTTTTTGATGAATGCTTCAGAATTAAATTTGAATGTATATATTGAAAACGATGTTATAACCTTAAATTATACAGGGTGATTCAGACCACCCGTGCCACCCATTTATCTCGAGATCGCGTTATCATACATGGCCGAAATAATAAATTTTATTACCAAAGTGAAGCTAAAGAATCCATTGGTGAACTTATTTTTACCCGGAATAACCCGGAACTACCCGGAACCGGAGGTAACTTTGATTTTTTAAATGGCAACATAGGTCGAGTTTGGTATGGTTTGATAGGTCTTTCAAAAACAAATAACTTTTATTAAAATATTTTTTTAATATTTTCCATAGTTAAGAATTTATTCGATAAACAAAGAAAAGTGTTAAAAAAAGTAAATAAAAATGATTGCATATTTTGAAGAATTTTGTTGAAATATGGACAAGTATGATATTTAAAGTTGGTAAAATATTAGTATTTGCAGAAAGAGTTTATAAATTTATAAAATTCTTCAAAATATGCAATAATTTCTATTTACCTTTATTAACAATTTCTTTTTGTTTTTCGAATAAATTCCAAACTATGGAAAATATTAAAAAAATATTTTTATAAAAGTTGTTTCTTCTTAAAAGACCTATCAAACCATACTTATATTTTTCTGGAACAACCCGGAACTATCCGGAACCGGATATCACTTTGATTTTTTATATTGCAACATAGGTCGAGTTTGGTGTGATTTGATAGGTCTTTTTAAAATAAACAACTTTTATGAAAATATTTTTTTAATATTTTCCATACTTTAGTATTTAGTTAGAAAAACAAAAAAAATTTAAAAAAAAAGTAAATAATAATTATTGCATATTTTAAAGAATTTTGTTAAAATATGGGCAAGTATGATATTTAAAGTTGGTAAAACATTAGAACTTGTAAAAAGAGTATAAATTTATAAAATTCTTCAAAATATGCAATAATTTTTATTTACTTTTTTTAACAATTTTTTTTTTGTTTTTCGAATAAATTCTAAACTATGGAAAATATTAAAAAAATATTTGAATAAAAGTTATTTGTTTTTGAAAGACCTATCAAACTATACCAAACTCGACCTATGTTGCCATCTAAAAAATCAAAGTTACCTCCGGTTTCGGATAGTTCCGGGTTGTTCCGGAAAAAAATAAGTTCACCAATGGATTCTTTAGGTTCACTTTGGTAATTAAGTTTTTTATTTTAGTGATGTGCGATAACGCGTTCTCGAGATAAATGGGTGGCACGGGTGGTCTGAATCACCCTGTATAATGTGGAAACGAGATAAAAATGGTAATCATAGTAATCTAGTAAACGGTGTGCTACCTTTTCATCGACAGTGCTTTTTTTATCGACAAAGGTTTCATTGACATGACCTTTACATCGACACGATCATTTCATCGACACGGACATTTCTTCAACATGGCCAATTCATCGACACGGACGTTTCATCGACAAACCTTTTCTTCGACAAGGAAGTTTCATCGACAAACCTTTTCTTCGACAAGGAAGTTTCATCTACATTATTTTTTCATCGACACAAACGATTCATCGACATTACCTTTTCATCGACAACTGTTTCATCGACATTATCAATTCTTCAAAAATGTCGTTTCATCGACCACAGTCGATATTGGCGATGAAACATGTATTTGCGATAAAAAGGTGGTGTCCATGATACTATGTCGATGAAACGACATTGTCGAAGAATTGGTAATGTCGATGAAAACGTAGTATCGATGAAACTGTTGTCGATTTAACAACGTCTGTGTCGATGAAAGGTCCGTCTCGAAAAAAGGTAGTGTCGATGAAATGATTGTCGATGAAACAAAGAAATTTGATAATCTAAATGAAAATCTTGAAATTTCGATTTTACAATTCCAAATAATAAGTTATTATGGATTTTATTTATTTAATACTTTTTTGATTACATCTGACTGGCATAAGGCGTATGTATTAACGCATTTAAACAATTTTTTGTTGAAGACATGGTAACAGAAAAAAATAAGTTCAAAAGCAATTCGTATATTGCCGTTTTTGAAAATTCCAAAATGTGCTTATGCATTACTTTAAGCTCACCCTGTATATTGACTAAATAATCTCGAAATAATTTTTTTTTAAATATATGTAGTAAGAAAATATGGGACATTAATATCTTTTGAACGATCTACTATAAACATTTATATTGTGGTGAGAGCAACGATGACAAAACGAGGATCAAAAATCGTAATTGCTCTAAATATTCCAGCCTCAATATCTTGCAATTTTCTTGCTATTTGTTTTATTTAGCCTTTGAGTTATTAATACATTACAGATTACAGAAGACATTTTAGTAATAGGAATTGCATTTGTGTGTATTTCATTTGCATTAGCATTATTGAATGAATCATGACATTCTTGTGCAATATTTCTTAAGTGATTATAAAATAAAGTAATATAAGCTAATATCAAAAGTGTACCAGGAAAAAAATTAATAATCTTATCTTTATTAATATACCTTAGATATATGTATATACATTCACTATCGATTTCGAGACATTATGTCCCATCTTCAGATGAAAAAGAGTTTTGACATTAATTAAAAAAGAAACCAATTAATTAAGATTCTTTTTCACCTACATATATGTGACATAATGTTCCGAAATCGATAGTGAGACGTCTAACTTATAATTTTAGCCGATTAAACGGGTATTTTTAAATAATCATAACTTAATTAAGAGTCAATTGAATTGAATTTTGCAAATTAATCCTGAAAGTAAATTAAAGGGGCTACCAAATAACGTTTTAAATTTATTAAAATAGTTTCATAATAAGCTTGTATATTTAGTCTAAATGTTGCATATTTTTGGACGTTTTCAACACAACAAAAAAAGTGAAAATAAAAGAAACAAAAAATTAAAAACGTCGAAAAATGAACTATGAAGTCGTTAAGCAGTATAAAAAATATTCGATTACAATTAACCGTTTGTCTTTTCTGATTCTTTAAAGTAATCGAAATTTACATTGTCAAGACCTATACCTTATTTTACCGACTATCTTCTTAAAGACTTATAAAAAAATATTTTATAATAACGTTAAAAGCCAGTATTCAGGGACTGTGATGAAAAATTTAGAGATGTTATTAATATTAAACACGTGATTAAAAAATATTTCTTCATATCTTCATAAGAAATATTTTTTAATCACGTGTTTAACATTAACGACATCTCTAAATTTTTCCTCGCGTTCTCTGAATACAGGCTAATGACTAATTTTTTCATCACTGTCGCTGAATACAGGCTAAGATTATTAAGTTTTTCTCTGCGACTTAAAATATTTTGTCAACCCCTTTCATCATTTAAAATCAAAAGTGTTTTAAAATAAATTAAGATAATTTAAAATATGCAATTGAATACTATAGACTAAAGTAAAGTTTTGGGTGAATGTTAAAATGAATATTCATAGCTTAATGCAGGTGAATAAATAACAAGTTGAATTATTTAAAAATTATGCATGAAAGAAAACCAATAAATATCATATTTCTTAAAGAAAAGTTTTATAATGGTGTAATAATGCCTAAAATTTAATCTAATATGCTTAAAATCACCATAAATTAACAGGTATTAATAATTTTAATGAAATTTATAACCTCTGTATGCAATATTAATAAAATAATAACTTTTCACCTACATAATTTCCTATATTTACTTATTTACATTTCTGAAATGAAAGGTAGTATAAACAATAATTTATTAACTGTTATAAATGCTTTATTAGGAAACGTTTATAGCATAATGCATTATAATTTAAAAAAATAACATTTTTTAATATTAATTATATTAGCAATCGTAATTAATTTTTTTATTTAAGTAGGTATTTATTGACTTGTAGGTTTATTTATTTATACACTATTCTAATTGGACTATTCTTTAGCATCTAAACGTTTATTATGTAAATATTATGTTAATATTGGATGACTAAGATTAATGATTTTAAATTTTTCTAGTACTATAAGTGGCACATATTACATAATAAGTAAGTAACTAAAATATTTGAACATTTTTATAAACTTACAAATATAGGTAATTTATGAATATGAGAATAAAACTTAATACATGTTCAACCTTAATTTGGACTTGCATCATCACATTCAACGATTATAATTGTGTAAACTTGAATGACTTGGTATTCAATGCACATTTAAAGGTGCGTATGAACTTGTACGCAAATGAGACGAGTCTCACAAGGATAATTTCTTTGTCTGGCCTGGCATTTTTCTATTTGATGACTAACCCAACACTAAAAATTTGGATGTGCATTTAATTTCATTAACAGTTACATTACCGACACTATAAGGAATTTATATTTACTTTTTTATGGGTAAATCACAATTAAATTAAAATAAAGTGTTTAGTCTCAAAAAGAAACAATTTTATTGACCATTAAGATTTTTAGTAATTATCACCTATTTTGTAATAACTTCTCATAGAAATGCAGTGAGAACTCCTAAAAAACTGAAGACATTACTTTATCATATTCCAAAAAAATGATATACACAAGTATTGCAAATAATCTGCGAAAAAATAATATAATCTTATTTTGTTAAAGACTATTTTAGAAAATTTAAAATTAATCACACATTTCATTCTAGTAACAAATAATGTTATCACAAATAGTAATGTGGGTTAATAGAACATTTTTTTTTCAATTTTATATCATCAATTTTAAAATTAATAAGTTGTCAATGAAAGTGGCTAGAATTTATACGTAATCTTGACCTTTTAAAAGAATATATTGAACCGGAACGAACATATTATCTTGTCGGCAAAATTTTATTTATCTTTTCGAATTTACAATTTAATCACCAAAAATATAAGAAATAAAGTGATCAGGCGAATTTTTCTGACATTAAAACCCTTTATTTCTTGGAAATTTCTAATTAGGTATAAATAATTCGTTGCAATAAATTCTGGTAAAATATGCCTGACTTTTAACCTTTAAATTTAATCAGTTTTGATAATGTTAAGAAAAATTAAAATTAGTAAGAATTGAAAATAATTAATTACGTTCAAAGTAAATAATTTTATTTTAAGAATTTGATTAATTTATTTAAAATAATTTCAAAAAAAACATAAAAAACAGGTTAGTTTGTTCCAAAATTAATAAATAAAATATATTATTTATTCGAGTATCTGCATTTAGATGAAAGGATTTCGCATTGTGTCAAGCATTACAATGAGATGTGCATGTGTTGTTTTAGTTACCGCGGTTTAGTTTTAGTCGATTTAGAGCGCATAAATTTATCATCAAATTCTCCAGAAATACTTGGTTATATTTATCATTCAAGTGTAATAATGCCCGTTTAAATTTGTATGTCTTCCTCATCACAAGCTTTTGGCAAATGTGTCGGATAAGTAATTTTCCATTAAGCGTGTAATTAAATTAAAATTTACAGCTATCCTATAATATTCCAAATATATTCTAAAAACCTATGTACGTTTGTATGTGTCAGTGAACTAATAAAAATTCAAAATATGAACTTAAATTATTAAAAACAAAAACTTACTTCATCTTTATTATACATATACTTAAAATAACCTATTGTCTAGTCGTCTAGTTTATAGTCTACAGTCTAAGGTAGTATAAATCTAAAAAATATGTAATTTGTGTCAAGCTGATGCTGCATTTAGAAGCTTTGCTTTTGCATGCTATTACAAAAATTGTTAAATTTAATATTTTAAAACTTTTGGAACCATTTTATTAAAAATAGCTAAATAAAAAAATAAATTTATTTTAGATTATATTTTTATGTACTTAAGGATTACAGTAGTCAATATACAGAGGGGTGCTCAAAAAACGGCCAAAGATGTAGCTTCGTTATTTCTTATCCGATTTTAGTAAGTGATATGTCAAATTAAAAGATTTGAAGAATACTACTATCAGATGATAAAAGATTAATTTTAAACACCATAGAAGGAGGAGGCAACTTTTCTTTTTCAAATGGCAACATATTTTTAACGATTGAAAAAATATATTAACAAAAACAATGTAAACCAATCATAACAATAATTTTTTTAAATTAATTTTTAAAAATGTTTTTCTTCTTATTTTTTTTTTATTTTTTTTATTATTATTAATTTTTTTTTTAATTTAATTCAATTGTTTTTTTTTGTTTTTGAGTTTTCAGATTTTTCTTATTTTAAGTTTTGTTTTTTAATTTATTAATAATTTTTTAATTATTAATAAAACAAACTTAAAAAATAAAAAAAACTGAAAACTCTAAAACAAAAAAAAACAATCGAATTAAATTTAAAAAAAATTAATAATAAAAAAAAGAAAAAAAAAGTTTTTTTAAATTAATTTAAAAAAAATTATTGGTATAATTGGTTTAGATTATTTTTGTTAAGGCGATAGTCGGCAAATTTGTGCGCTTGATTTTGAAATTCTCTTGATATTTGCGATTTTGGTCATAACTTTTTTTCCAGTGGAGCTTTTTTAAAATTTCTTTATTTTTTTGGTATAAAGAAGAGTCTTCTGGCTACCAATTTCTTCTTTTTTTGTTTTAGTAAGTCAAACCAAATAATCATACGGCAGCAGTAAAACGGACTCTTTACAAAAAATGTTCGTTTAGCGGCTCTTTGAAACATTCTAAAAAACTAATTGAAATTATATTTTTTTCCAACGCTAGAAATAAGATATAAACGAAGACTTTGATGTTGCGTTTTTTTGTTTTAGATATATTCTTAATCTATTTACAGCATCCCAAAAATTTAGTAAAATTTTAAGAAATTTTAAGTAATTTCTACTCCTAGACAGTACAAAGTGACCATAGAATCAACGAACATAAAAAGTGAAATTTTAAAGCCTGTCAAACGTCACAGAAGACTACTTTAATGACGTTTGAAGAAAATATACTATTTTTTTCAATGTTGATAAAAACTATCAAATTTTATTCTAAATTTAATATAAATACCTAAATAAAGTTGTAATTTAAAAAATTATTCAAGCGTAGTTGTTGAAATTTTTTTTTGAAGAGCATTTTTCCTAAATATTTTTCATATTTTTAAATGCATAATTACCAATTATTTTGTTATCTTCTCATATTGAGGTAGAAATACATATGTATTTCTAATTTTCATATCAGCTTTGTCCACGTCATTTTTAATTATTTTTATTAATAAATTAGAAAAGGTTGAAGAAAATGTTGAATAAAGAATCGCAAAGAAAAAAAATTTAAAAAAATGTTTTCTTCGGGTTTTCGACTATGTATTTTTAAAACAACCTCTACACCTACATTTCTATCCTTACTATAAGAATCATGAATATTTTGAGTTCCTAGTTGTTTTCTATCATTTGCTCAAATATTGTCAAATTTATTCCTTCAAGTAAGATTTAAGATTAATCAAAGCTTAACATTTGAATTCTTTATTTGTGGCAACGGTAAAATTTATTAAATTCTTAAAAATAATAAATGGCTAGGCCCTATGTAAATTATCAGGAACCATTTAAAAATTTTTAACTTTAATTTATTACTAAACAATTTTCATCCACAAAAACCCACTTATAAAATTAATACTGGGTCATATTTACGAGAAAAATGTCTTTTATCCTTTCAGTACCTTAATAATTGGACTTTGTAAAAACTCATTCTAAATAGCACAAATTCTTAAACAAAATTGCAATTTGGTAAAAGTCTTCAAGTAGTTTTTGAGATATTAAGTTTTGAACTTTTTTTAGGAACATTTTTTTCAAATAACCTTTTTTTTAATGGAAAGATTTTGACTGTGCTTGTTTTTAAGTTTCTAGTAAATAAAAAATTGATTGGACTCAATACAGTGCGGACATAAAGAAAAATGTACTGGGTGTTCCATTTAAAATAAGTAAGTTGCCATCCCCTTCCGGTATAACCGGAAGTTCCACAAAATCAAAAATACCTTTGTTAGAAAGTTGATTTGAGTCCTCCGTAGACAAATTTTTAGAATCAAAAACATAACCGTTCAAAAGTTAGCAGGGGGGATTTACTTTATGTGCGCACTGTATAGGGTACTAATGAAACTAATGTAATCGTTATAAAATATACTTTATAAAAAACTGAGTGACCCGGTATCTTTGTATTTAGAAAAGAGATATATACAGGATGAGCTAAAATGATTGTGGTGTGATATGTAGGCAACCAAATACGCAGGTTGGTGCAACAAAAAATTTAAAATGGCGTAGCAAATATTTTTTTCATAATGAATATATTAATCATAAGAAACTAAGAATTATAAACAAATATACAAATTTAAGGTATTAATTAAGGTTTTGTATTTTTGAAAATAAAAAATGTAGAATTAGCTCTCTAATTTTACAAAAAATGACAAATGTTTAAAATGATGACCTCCATTTTCGAGGCAGATGCTAAAGCAAAACAAAGATTTAACCAAAGTAGTCTTAAATTGACGTTTATGAAACAAAAAGCAGAATAACTAAATACAAAAATCTGAATTATTGACACAACCGTAAAAATTCGACCTAAGCCTCTGCCTTTGTATAGTCTAGTAACTTTGTTATAATTTTGGCATGATTGGTAAGAACTTGAAGCGAACAAATTCCCCAGATTTTTAGGCGGAAAATTTGAATTAACCACAATCATTTAAGCTCACCCTGTGGTTCAAAAATTAATATCGCAAAAACTACTTTAATGCTTTTACAAATTAAAATTTTGTTTAGGTATTTTTATCAACTTCGGATGAAGAAAAAATATTTTATAATTTTTAAAAAAACATAGGGTGTTGCATTAAAAAAAACAAAATTGATGTTATTTCCGATATAACCGGAAGTGATATTGTAAAAAAAATTTAGGGCATAAGATTTGTTCGTTTTCCTTGAAACATACAAAATATTCAAATTTTTATTTTCATCAATAATGAAATTTTCAAGATGACTTCGTTTACACACGGTATACAAAGTTGTCACTTTTTAATTCTTGATTCGATTTTAATGATCGGCCTAATGGATAATTCGTACTATCATTTTTTTTTCGATATTGTTTTTAAGTTAACGATAAAATAAAGTAATTACAAATGTAGACAATCTCTTTAATTACAAATTTAGAATTAAAG
Organism: Stenus bimaculatus; assembly: GCA_963971135.1. Taxonomy (NCBI): domain Eukaryota; kingdom Metazoa; phylum Arthropoda; class Insecta; order Coleoptera; family Staphylinidae; genus Stenus; species Stenus bimaculatus. The sequence goes on along the minus strand of OZ020180.1, from coordinate 61,682,347 downwards.
CCAAACCAGTAACAAGGTAATAATACAACCAATATTGCATGGTGTTGACACAAAAATTAAAATTAAAAGAAAATAAAAAGTATTGTATCTTATGGATTATTATTTTGTAATCGGAAAAGAACGTTGTTATTTCAGAAAATACTTGACCAGGAAAGATTTTGAATTTGAATCGTAAAATCAATAGTATAATCGATAGTATACTTTGAGCCGTTTTGTTTGCTATATCTCTTATTAAAATCGGTTAAAAATGTATAGCTCTGACATTTTTTTAACATTTCTCTGTCTTTATGAAATACAATATATTAATAAAAAAAGATGCCAAAAAAATTTAATGAATAAAAAATGTTTAATAAATAATAAAAAACAAATTGGGTTTTTCAAATTTATAAATGTATTTTTTAAATTATTTACGATATTTTAGAAGAATGAAGATGGGTTTGGAATCCATCTTCAGTTATAAGATATACAGGGAGGTGATTATTTCGATGCTCACCATTGGTATCTTTTAAAGCGGAGGAGATACGAGGTCGGTTAAATTAGAGAAAAGTTGCTCATTTTTATGGCCATTAAAAATCCGAAAGAAAATTTAGGATATTTAAACTCGTTGTAAAGTTATTTCCAAAAAACCAAAAAATGTGATTTTGGAAAATAATTTATATTTGCCAAACCATTACTGCTACATCAATAAAATTTGGTACCTTTAAGTTGTTGACTATTCTGAGTTAAATGACATCAAAAAATATTTTTTTGACCTCCTACATTCGAAGTCGCGATATTCAACTTTTTAATTTCTTATGGCCACCATATTGGATTTTTACATGATCAGATGATAAACAATAACACATTTTCAGATTGCTAATTAACTTTAATATGTTCCTTTAGAAAATGTGTAGAATTTAAGAATTTGTATAAAGAAACAAATGAAAACAATATTTTATGGACAGTTTCCAGGGTTACCACAAAAATATCTCCTCAAAATTAATCCAATAATAAAGAAAATAATAATAATAAACAAATGACCTGCAATTAGAACATTTTATGTAAATAACAAGTGTCTTTATATTTTTAAACAAATAAAATGATTAAAGTATTTGCTTTTTTATTATTAGAATCTTGATCAAATTTAAAGTTTCATTTGAGGCGATATTTTTATGGTAACCATGGAAACTGTCCATAAAACATAGATTTCATTTGTTTTTTATACAAATTTTCAAATTTAACACATTTTCTAATGAAACACATTAATGTTAATTAGTAATCTGAAAATCTATTATTATTTATTATCTGATCAGGTAAAAATCCAATATGGCGGGCATAAGAAATAAAAACGTTGAATATCGCAACTTCGAATTTAGGAGGCCAAAAAAATATTTTTTTACGTCATTTAACAATTTAAAGGTACCAAATTTCATTGATGTAGCAGATGTGGTTTTGTAAAATATAAATTATTTTCTAAAATCACATGTTTTAGATTTTTGACCATAATTTTGCAATGAGTTATAATATCTTAAATTTTCTTTCAGATTTTTAATGGCCATAAAAATGCGCAACTTTTCTTTAATTTAACCGACCTCGTATCTCCTTCACTTTAAAAGATACCAATGGCGAGCATCGAAATAATCACCACCCTGTATGTACCGGGTGTACGGGTCACCTTTATAACTTCTTTATTCATGAAAATAAAAATTTCAAATTTGACTATGTTGTATGATTCAAGAAAACACATTTTAGGCACTAAAAAATTTTTCAATATGAGTTCTGGTTTTACCGGAAGTGACATCAACTTTATTTTTTTAAATGTAACACCCATTTTTATTGTTCAAAATATGAAATTATTTTATAAAAAGAGTAGGGGAATGTAACCTGTTGTGGGCCGGGTTTCGTTTTTTGCCTGTAATTTCTATGCAAGTAAAAATTTTTCGGACTTTTTGATACTAATGGAAAGGTAGAGTCAATAGCTAACTAAAAATGGAAAAATTTTTCATTATTTTCCAAAAATCAATTTTTTCCACACATATTGTAAAAGAGCTTGTTTTTTACCAAAAAAAAATTTGTAACCGGTTGTGGGCCACTCCGGAAAATCAACTAGAAATGCGAAATCATGAAGAAAAACCAACAAAGAAATATAAAATTTTGGAATTTATTCATCGATGAAGCCTCTAGGGGCAAAAAACATCAGGAAAATGGCACTTTTTCAAATTAATTATCCTCCTCGTCAGTTTCGCAATTTTCGCATGTGAAATAGCTCTTTGTCATAGCAGCGCATTTCAAATGCACAAATCGATCGCAGCCACCGTTGCATTTGATGGAATTAGCTTTTGTCAATTTCGATGGCAGAAGGTCTAAACAGATCAGACAAAAGTCCAAATCTTCTTCGTCAGAAGAATTCGGCTTCTTGCGTTTGGCCGACGGTTTGGCTGGTGGCGTTGCCTTGCGTTTAGCTTTCTTAATGGGCGTTGGAGCAACGCTTAATGGCTTGTACGATCGCATTAAAATCAGTTTCCTTCGGTTCGTCTTTTTTTCCCTTCGGAGTAGACATGGCTGAAAATGCGTAAAAATGCATAAATTAAAAAATAAATGCATAAATTAAAAAATACGAAAGACATGTCGAACGCGTAGAATGCGAAAAACGCGTAGAATGGCGCGAACGCGTAGAATGGCGCGAACAGAAAGATTTTTCGCTCGCGTTCTTTCGCTTCCACGGCGTTCGACGTAGAATCCCTCTTTCTTCAAGCGCTAATAGACCCCCAGGGAACACTCTGGAAACCGCTTTGACAAGGAAGTGAAAAACACGATTTGCACGAAAAAAACATGGTGGCCCACAACCGGTTACAACAGGTGGCCCACAACCGGTAACGGCGGCCATTTCTTAAGTGACTGTCAAAATTCGCGTAACGAAAAATTGTAAGCAAACCCGATATAAAATCGAAAAATCTAACGCAAAAACTGCATACAAATCCAAAACAATTACCTTTTCGCAATATCTCACTTCACTATATCACGCTCACAACATAATCAAAATTTACTTTCTTGTAAATTTTTTCGTCGATTTTTTTCGTTTCTTTGTAGCGCGCATCAAATGCGTCCTTTCACTTGTGTGTTCGCACCAATACTATCTGTCATTGTATACTACACAGAACCTCATACTCAGATCCGCCATATTTGGTAAACGTCAAAAGATATAACGGGTGGCCCACAACCGGTGATGGCCCACAGCCGGTTACATTACCCTATGTTTGTGATAAATTTTTTATTTTTTTTTTTGAAATTTTGAAAAAGAATAATTTTTATTTCTTTATCCGAAGTTAATAAAAACTACCACAACTCGTTCCAAATAATACAAACACCTAAGGAAAATTGTATTTTGTAAAATTATTTAAGCAGTTTTTGAAATATTAATTTATGAACTTTTTTGAGTAACGTTTTTGCAAATAACTCTTTTTATTAATGAAAATATGCTGGATCACTTCGTTTTTCAAAAAGAAGATTTTAATACGATTAATTTGATATCCCATATAGGTAGGGTGTAATCAATTTACTTGTGCCAGTTTTTCATATTTTTTGTACTCGGGATATTTCAAAATTTCAAAAAAAATAAAAAATGTATCACAAACATACTGCTATTCGAAAATAGTCTTAAATTATGAATAAAAAAATAGGTATTACATTTTAAAAAAAATAAACTTGATGATATTGAAAAACTTTTTAGTGCCTAAAATGTGTTTTCTTAAACCATACAACATGACTATAATTTCAAATTTCTATTTTCATAAATAAAGAAGTTATAGACGTGACCCGTGTTTCGTTCCCACCCATTGTATTTCATAAAAGCATTACCAAAATATTATCTTTATATATTTTTTATTTTGCGGTAATTAATTTCGCTTACGTATTTTTAAAATTCCAATTCCAATTACGATTTTATTTATTGGAATCGTCCCGAAGAATAATAGTAAAAATTTATTGTTTATTGACATACGGTGTATATTATAACATGTTGGAAAATTCTTCACCATTGATTAGAGTCTTACACCCCGCATGGTAAATTTATTTTCTCCTCTTTTAAATGAAAATAGTAAGCCTGTTTCGATTTCATATTAAAGGTCAATAATTTAAAATTAACCCAAAAAGGTTAGACAGGAGATTACTTTATTTTTTGTTTTTTCAATAGGTTATACATACAATACAATTTTACTTTTTAAAGTAAGAAAATATTATTATGTATTTTCATAAATAAATTTTCATAATTAAAACTCTTTCTGCAAAAATATGTTAAGTATTATTTAGATATTTTCAACGAGAAAAAAATTTAATAATTTTTTTTAATTTTTTTCCGATTTGCGTTGAAATTTAAAAAAAAACATAGACTTCTTTGCAGCTTACATATCATTTTTTTCCTATACCTACTTTATTTGGTAGGTACGTTTTTTATTTAGCCACGTTTTGTTATTTTAATATATTTTGAATTGAAAAGAAGTTTTATTGTTATTCAAAAGATAACCAGTAGCTCATTATAAAAATACAAGTTTCCTTAATCCTAATCTTTTGTTTGTTCCTGTAGATTTTAAGCCTTCTAATTTGGTATGCTCTTTTATCTATATCTGTTGCAGTTTCAGACTCGGTTTCAGATTCAGGAGAATTATGGTAAAATATATAAATGATATCAAATTAATTACCTACTTTTTTTATATTCGACGCAAATATCAACTGAAATTTTATAAAAACAAGATTATCGATGCTCTTTTTTACATGAACGGATTGAATAATTTTCCTGGATTTTCTAGATGTTTTGTCTAGGATCGCTTCAGCAGAAAATGAATTTTAGCCAGCCAAGTGTGTATGTCAAGTAAAGCACTTGTTTTATGGTACATACGATTAGATTTTAAAATTTTGCAGAAATAGCTTGATTTGCGAGTAAGCTTACTTCCATCCCACTTTTTTTATTTAATTGTATTTTTTATTTTTTTTTAGAAAAACTTGTTTTTTAACTTTATTTATGACATGCCATAAATAAATATTCAAAGAAAATATATTTAAAAAATTTTTTTTGCTTCATGAATTTTTTAAAATGTATGTCAACGAATATATTTTACCATTTACTGCTATTTTTCCAAATCATTTTAAATAAAAGAAACTGGGAAGGAAATTGCATAAAATTGTGCGGTTTTCCCAACCTTATATCCTCTTTATTAAGTGGTACATTTTGAAAATTTTTGAATTTAAACATAACCAAGTCTTAATTATTTTTCTTTGATATTCGAGATCCATAAAAATGTCACACGTAAGGGATGATATTTAATTTTTGTATTCTGATTTTTTTTTTAATTTTTCAAAAAATTTTGGAAAATAGTTTTGGGGGTTTTTAGGCCCAATTTATTTACCAAGCACTTACTTTTGTAAAAATAAAGGTTTTTAACTTAACCACATTTTTACACAAAAATTCGCGGTTCGCGATGTGAAATGTTGCCGCATCAGCATAAACACCCAACTTTGACGGAAGTTCGCGCCAAACTGAAGTTCTGAACTATTCATCGTACATCGTACACTCACATACGCATGTATTTCCAGCATATAAACAGCGTGCAACAGCAGCTACAGCATCCAACATCCAGCAATCGCTCGCTTTGTTGAATTTCCATTCATATGTCCGCACTCGGTACTTACCACCGGTTCGTCGGGCTTCTCATCTTACATTGCGATCAAAAAAGAAATAAAAATTTTTAATACCTCTATTCTGTAGAGACAATTTCGCAGTTGTGTTATGCGGTATTGGATGCATTTATTTTCGCGTAATCGTTGGTTTCAGATTCAAAACCGAAACATTGTAAATTGTAAATTCTTTACAAATTTTACAATTGAGGTATAATAAAATAAAAACAAATTCTTGAGATAATATTTGTTGTAAATGATAAAAGGATAATGAAATTGTAATTATTTCAAAAATTTACTCGTTTGCATTATCGTTTATCTGGAATAACTGAAATATTTTCCAAATTATTCCAATTACGTAATGAAGAATGGCACACAATTTTTAAATTCAATACTTTGCGTTTATAATAATATACCCAGTAATACCAATAATGCCGATAATGCCAACAATGTTATCTCATTACTTCTTGAAAACCAAGATTTTCAGATATTTGTATGTATTCAGAAATGGTATCGAATAGTTTTAGAAAAACTCCAGAATGTATTTCGTATTTCAAATTATTTTTTAAGAGAGATTTTAACTTAAATTTAGGAATTCAATCTTGAACCAGAGTACATAACTAGGCATACCAATGAAAATCGTCGTTGATTTTTTTTTAAATTACTTTTAAAAAACTTGTAATACTAAATTTGCAAAGTATAAATAATATTCTACGCTCTAGGTTACTTTTGTAAAATTATTTAAAATACTTTAACTACTCGACTCAATCTCAACTTTTAGTGTTTTGGAGTTGAAAATTATATTCGTTGCTGTTATATTTAGACTAAATTCACGGGGTTTGAAGAGTTTTGCCAGATTTTAATAATAATTTTATGTTTCAAAATTATGTATATGGATTCTTATTAATCAGTCATTTTAGAAGTTTTGTCCTTCATGCCAAAAAGTCGGAGACAATAATTTAAAGCTGATGACTATAACCAAAAAGTCGGGGTATTTGGATTATATTATTTAAAAAAAAATCCAAAATTTTCATTGAATTCATTTTCGAGAGGCCGACGAAGTCCAATTTTTGAGCTTCATCAAGCTGATGACTATAACCAAAAAGTCGGGGTATTTGGATTATATTATTTAAAAAAAAATCCAAAATTTTCATTGAATTCATTTTCGAGAGGCCGATGAAGTCCAATTTTTGAGCTTCATCAAGCTGTTACCAATTTAGAAATATGCTAAATAGAAGCCTGATATTTATCATTAATTCCAAAATAATATTAAAATATTTCCAATTTAAAAGTTTAAATTAATTTATTATACCAAGTTCGTGTTCTATGGTTATTAAAGATTGTGGAATCTGTTTTTGGCCACAGCTTGTGACCATAAATGGTAAATAAGTAAATTCGGAAAACAAGAATACAAGAACAGATTCATAGTATTTTTATGTTAATGACATGGAAGATGGAATAATGAATGCAAAATTCAATATTGGGAATTTTTATTATGAATAGAGGGCGCTATAAATGAAGGATATTCCAATACCCAATTCAAGTTTTAAATTTAGGGAAGTATCTTTCAATGATATAAGATCAATCATTGATAATCTAAAAAATTCCCCAAGTAGGGACATATACGGTTCTAACATTAAAATAATAAAAAATGTAAAAAATTTAATTATTGTTCCCCTTACAAAAATAATAAACAAGTGCATAAAAAGTAGCGAAGGTGGTTCCCATTTTTAAAAAAAGAAATATCGATGATATCGGTAACCACAGACTGATATCCCTGATACCAATAATATCAAAAATTTACGAGTGTATGCTGAAGTCACAGATTCAGGAATATTTTGAAGTGGGTCTACTCTTTACTGCCAATATGGCAACGAATGATGCATAAATGCTCTCTGTACTGATATATTGAGCGCATTCGAAAACAGGAGCATTGATCATTTATTGCTCAATTTTCTGCGACCTAAGCAAGGCGTTCGACAGAGCCGTAGCAAGGTTTTTTCTCGCCTAAGACAAGAGCCATTTTCGGCGCCTATTTATTTTGTGTATAAAAATTCTTTTTGAAGGTTTCAATTTACTCAAACTATGTTTGCAATAGGTTGCAGTAACCGGCAATGTCAAAAATATACATAATGCAATTTCTATAGAATATTTATGTTAATATTTTTAATATGTCCATGGGGTCGTCATCTTCGTCTTCATTCTTCATCTTCATCTTCGTTTCTTTTTTCTTTTGTATTTTTCTGAAAAAGTTTGTTCAATATTCATAGTTTTTGCAATATTTGTACTATATAATTTCCATTGCATTTTTAATACCCTCATTGTGCATAAGTAGTAAAAGTAGTAAAGGTCCTTGTATCATTTTTGATGCGACATCTATTGCAATATTTTTATTTTGCAAACAGATATGTTATTTATCAATGCTTAATAAAATTGGGCAGCAAAACTTAAAAAGAAATATAAATTCAAAATCGATTTGTTTAGTTAAAGATTTAGCACTTGCTAGTGTTTCTTAATTTACACTGAAATCTTTAGATATATCACATAAAAGTTTATAAATTTCATTAATCTGTAATGAGAATGACTGGATAGCCTTAGCCTTTGCTCTTGCTGACAAGCATCTTGTTGTAAAGTGTCCTTATAATTTTAAGTTTTTTTGATAACTTTTATGCCATCTTATACCCGAGCCCGAAAAAAGAAAAAACACAAGTATATTTTGAACTCTGCCAAAAAACGTTTTCATCAATGGTGAAACGGTGAAACCTCCGCTGCATACAGACCAACAAGATTCAGTGAATGAGCTGCACCTGGGACAAATTTCGCATATATTTTTTCTTGTATTAGATTTTCTTGAACTCCGCGAGACTTTCAAAACAGTTATAAGAAAACAACATTATCAGCAAGAAACAATCAAAAAAATAAAAAAAAAATGTTCAAGACAAAAAGCGGGACATTTTTAACATTACGCGGGATGCGGGACAAATGTTAAAAAATCGGGACTGTCCCGCCAAAATCGGGACGTCTGGCCACCTTACACTAATATCTAAAGAATTTTTTTTAAATTATTCTAGGACTCTAGGATATCCATCGTAATACCTTTACCTATCTTTTCGTATGTTTCGTAAAAACCCAAGAAACGTTCCTCAATTGAACATACAACATACTCCGTCATATATTTTGACATATTATGTATACATATTATTTTGGACATTTATACTGTTTTAAAAATGTCAGGTGTACAATCATACATTATTGAATAATATTTTTATCTACGAGCATCTTGTTCAATTTTTGAATATTTTGATTGTTTAATATTATCAACAATATAACACATTTAACTTTTCTCTTTTTTGCCTACAATCTCGATACTTCATTTTGAATTTGAGGTGCAAAATAACTTATAGATATTAGTTGCTAGCTTTAATTGTAGCAATATGCTTTTTGCTCTAGAATCGGACTGTAGTGGGTACTAATAATCTCCAGCATACAAAGAAATATTCTGCTATTTGAGTGTCCTATCTCACATTAATTAATTTTAAATTTCGCGTTATTTCAATATGCAACGGGCGCTCAATTTGGCGCCTATCGGCTGAAGTTCGATTGAATCTCCCATGACACTTTAATAATAAAGAAAACTAAAATGCTACAATTTTGAAAAGTCTGCACTGGATTTGGTAAGATCATACTTATCAAACAGACTACAGAGCGTTGAAAACTTTCAATCGTCATTTCGACCAATAGTTTCGGATGTACCACAGGGCATGTTTGTACCATATAACTACATATTCAACAAAACACAAATACATTTATTATTTAAACCTTCAGTAAAGCTCAAAAATCATGTACCAATACCAGTGGCGTAGCCAGATTCTTTTCATGGGCGGTGTTAACTTGGAAATTTGAAAGAATCATCAGAAATCAGAAAGTCACAAATTTAACAGTGCATAAACTCCGAGATAAACTCTTTTCACTTTGCTCAGTATTCCACTTGTATAATTGCATATGTAATTTAATATTTTTATCTTGTTACAACTATAATAACTAGAGTGTGTTTCAAATTTGATCAAATTATCTTAAAAAATAAAGAAGTTATACTCAAAAAATGAGAAAATATAGAAAGTTTGACACCCCATAACTAAAAAATAGAGCACTTTTGAGAAAATTTTTATTCCTTACTTTTGTCTTAGAATTGGTCAAGGAATCGCCTGAAGAATGTCTTCGCATATATTTAGAAACACCCTGTATATCAACAATATGGCGGCGCGAGCGGCAAAGTTTCAAGGTGGCAAAGTTGAAATTTCGAAAGAGCACATGGAACAAATTTTCTTTTCTTCGTCGTTATCAGAAAGGAAGAAGGACACATTTTTCTTCTAATTTGCATTTTCAATAATTATTACTGGGCTAGGAACTTTACTTTGTGCTTGTATGTTAGATGCTGATAAATGAATAAAAATTCTCAAACAACAAACATCCATCTTTTTCTACATCATTTGAGCAGTAGAGGATATACGCTACACATGGTGTCCCAAGATTCAGTATGTAGGTCATATCTCGGTTAGCTGAAGAGATAAAAAATCAAATCAACAAAAGATAAGAAACCATCATCTACTTTTTTTCAAATCTCGCCAAATGTCAATAAATTTAACCTGCACATATTACTTTTTTCAGCGCATTCTGAATTCTCAAATCACACGACACGACATGACAAGGACAGACTCTTATTTTTGCATTTGAATGACAAGGATAGAATGACAAAAGTTGTATACGATATCGTGTCGAGAATAACCCCCTATTGAGTTTTATCAAGTTTAATAAATATCAGCTTGATAAATATCAAGATAGAAACAAAATCGCACCTCGGGTTCTATTACATTCCACATGGATAGACTTCAAATTCTGGCAGAGTGTTTTTGTAGATGAAACATATGTACCTACGCTACATAAACAATATGATACCTTATACCTTGCTTCAAACTTTCAGTTGGTAGGGTATGTGGAAGTATTTGTAGTTTATAAAGAAATGTAAAAATCTCATTGAACTTTTAATCAACTTTTTGATAGTTAAGACAATAATGGGATCAAGAATTTAATAGTTCTCTACTAAAACAATAGGCTCACTTGTACAGTCCTTGAAGTTGTCGTTGAATTTATGAAAAACTTGTTTTATTTCGGAAACTTTAAGCAGTAACAGAAAAAACATAAATTTTCAACAAGTTAGAAAACATCATAGTTTTTTTGACAAAATTCCAGTTTTCGCCGTGCTGTCGACATGATTTTTGTCAGAATGGTGATTTTAGATAGTATTCGAAAAAATCTGGCACTGCCTATATTGGTCAAGACCATAGACGCAGGGAGGACGGTTAAGGTGGAGTACTTGCACTACCTTTTAATTTGAAAAAATAATGTAAAATTTAAACAAATTTATTAATATGTATATTGAAAAAAAACATGTGAAAAATGAAAAAATAAGAAAACCCAAACAAAATAAATATTTGATATTATTATTAACATTACAAAATTCTTGCAGATTACTTAGTCGTTTTTCTCACCATTTTTAAACAAATGTTGCAACTTTCTCGGCTTCTCAGCAAACTTGGAAATAGATTCATTTACAAAATGGCCCTTTTTGGAAATTATTTTTCAGTATACACTCATCAGGCACAATACTGACAATCGGTTTTCCGACGTAGTGGATCTTGTCCATATTTTGACAATTCAGATTCAGAAAGTGGTGAATGAGCGTTCCTCTTTTAAAGTTGTATTGGATTTATGAGGCCAAAGGCCAATTCAAATGGCTCGGGAAATTGAAGAATAAAAACGTTTGTTACATCAACTTACCCTAGGGTCCAACTTATAAATATAACCTACTCCTAAAATCATAAGTATTTGTTCAACTTTATCTCATACATCATTTTTTAATTTAACATCCTTCGTTTTTATTCATGTTTTAAAATTTCAATTTCGGTAGTTTTCACCGACTTTGAAAACCACTTTTTAAATTTTTTTTTTCGAAAAAAATTAAAACTAATATCTCAAAAATGCTTCTTTTTTAAAATTATTTTAAACAATGAATAAAAATATGGGATGTTACATTAAAAAAAACAAAGTTCATGGTGTTTCCGGTGATTAAAAAACCATGTCGAATTCTGGGCCCAAAATCGAGTTTCACTCACAGCATTCCCCATTTTCACACCTGTAGATATAATAAATAAATGAATTTTATAAAATTTTTGCATTGAGGAAAAACAAATTTTGTGATATTAATGTAAAAATAAGCGTAAACCCTATACATTTAAAGTCGACGTCCTTTTATATACTAAGTAATTTGTCAAAAGTGTGTAACTTTGTAAAGGGATTCTAACCGTTTAAAATTTCGAAACGGTTTATTTCGGTTAATATTTTTTTCTAAAAAGGGTTTTGGTTTCGATTAACCGAAAAAAAAACGATTTTGGTTACGGTTTAAAAAGGTGTTTTACCTAATTCTTTTTTAATTTTGATTACAGTTTTTAAAAATTTCGAAAAAAAGTTTCGGTTTCGGTTACGGTTAGTCCAAATAAGTTTTAACCGAATTTCGGGTAACAAAACGGTTCGGTTAGAATCCCTCTAAAAATCCTTAAATTGGAATTGGAATAAAATGCAATGTTTTTAATACTTTCATTCTTCAGATTTTCCAAGTTTTACTAACAAATTCGGGTATTATTATATTTTAATCAAAGGAATTAAACATTAAAACAATTAATCAATTTTGAAACAAAAAGTATTTTACCATTTTTTGATTTCAATCTAACTACCATTCTAATCAATTTATTGCAGTTTCTGAACAATACAATGGATAATACATAATACATAGTGTAGAGATACTATTTGATAAATCTAATAATTGTTTCTAATTGATTACATGAATTGTAAATAATGTATTGAAATTCAACAGATCAAAAACACAATACCAAAGCAACTTATATATATCTTATGCTTTATGTAATGTAGTTATGTTATTAATTATTTATTGTACATATACATTGAACTTTTTATTAAACAAAAACAGAACTGACAGTAAATAAATGAAAAAACTTTTTTTTTTAATTTGAAAGGAAAATATAAGCACAAATTTTCACTTTTCACATCTATCTAGTCATCTTTAGTGACAAGACTAAAATTTAGTTTATGTATAAACATCTTGGAAAAAATACAGAAAAAATCGCTTCGTCATATGTATTTCATTGAAGAGGGAATCTATCCAGAGTGGAACCTTTCATACACTGCACTTTTAAACAAATTCTCCATGATTACTATTCATGACCGGCACAGGGTCATAGATGTATGTTTCCTCTACAAATTGGTGCATAGCTTAGTGGATGACAGTAATCTCCTATACTCCTTGGATTTTCATGTACAGTTGGTCCACGCTGGAAGTAGGACAAAAGTAATCACGATCGCGTATTCTTTGTCCTACTTCCAGCTGGGAGCAACTTTACCTCGTACATCTTCAAGGAACTTTTTCTTGTTCAACACCTAGAACTCGGCACTTTTCCAACTCGCCAATCTACAGAATGATTCGAAATTACCATACATTTCAATATAATGCGGATATCTTTGATTTTGATGGCAACATCGTAAATTTTAAGAGGAAGGTTATGGAGTGCTTTTAATGAACTCACTTAAATACAGTGCTTGTAAATCTTAATTAACACGTTATTCTTGTTATTTTCTATGTTTAACTTATTTTAACTTACATTATTATAATATTATCCCTGTAAATGGATTATTATCTGTTGGGTGAATAAAGTTTATTATTTATTATTATTAGTCTGAAATATCATCATAAATAAAATAAAAAATCACCATTCCTAATCTAATACATATAAATGCATATTTAATGCCGCAGTACTTTGTTAAATACTTTTCTATTTTATTGTAAAAAAATATTGTAGAACAAAATTGCTGGTGATTCGTCTGAAAAAATGTTAGCAGGAAAATTCTGAGCGTAAAACGTCCTTTATGTCAAAATTTTCAATGTATTTCTGACGTATTAATAAGTGAAAATACAAATATTTTCAGTCATTATATTCTCTTTCCAAATATAACTCGTGGTAAGAATATGAATCGATAATTTTTTAGAAATGCTTACTCATTTTAATCTCAATCTTTGGAAAATGCAACTCGTGCACGCACTCGTTGCATTTTCATAGTTGAGATTACAATTCGTGCATTTCTAAAAAAATTTCGATAATATTCTTACCACTTGTTATATTACCCTTGATAATAAAATCCAAATTTGTTATTTTTAATATGTGAAAAAACGTTTCGTTATAAAAACAATTGTACTATTTAACATACTCCTTTAATTTTATAAAAGCTAAATTTCCATCCAACTTCAGCTATTTTCGTAATCATATTAATGTTGAAAAAATTCCGGTAAAGGTCGTCTATGGGATAACATACTCCCAATCCCAATTTCTTAAACCTTTTACCTAAACAAATTTAGTAAAAATTAAAATGCACGATCACGTTTGGTGGAAGGCTGTTTTATGAGCACAAACGTGATTATCATGAATCACCGAATTTAGCAAAATTTAATCCATGATCCATGTTAGGAACCCTAAATAATGGGGGATTATTTCTTTCTTCTTCTCGCTTTTAACTTATTGTGTTCCAAAATACAAATAAATTATGAATACAACCTAAAACTACCGCTGCGCATCTGTCAACCAATTAGATGTGTACATTTGATCATAGGGTATACAGGGTGGGTGTGGGTGGTTTCATCAGTCATGAGAGCAATATTGCTAATTTAAAATAAAAGTATGTAGTTAATTAAGGGACAGTTGCAGTTATTTGCCTTAAACCCTTTTAAGTGACTCTTAAGATTAACAAGAATAACACAGTACAAGTCAATTTTAGCTACATTACTTTATAATTATATACAAAAAACGGCTAACGATGTAGCTTCGTTATTTCTTATCCGATTTTAATAAGTGATATGTCAAATTAAATGGTTTGAAGAATACTACCATTGTCATTATTCAATTGTTTTTTTTTTTGTTTTTGAGTTTTTTAAAAGTTTTTTTTTTAATTTATTATTAATAAATCAAAAAATTATTAATAAAAAATTAAAAATTATTAATAATAAATTAAAAAATAAAACTTATAAAAATAAAGAACTAAAACCTCAAAAACAAAAAAAAAACAATTGAATTAAATTTAAAAAGAAATTAATAATAAAAAAAATTAAAAAAAAATATGAAAAAAAAAATTATAAAAAGTTATTGGTATAATTGGTTTAGATTATTTTTGTGAATGATTTTTTAAAATCGAAAAAAAATATGTTGCCATTTGAAAAAGAAAAGTTACCTCCTCCTCCTCTGCTGTTTTCAAAAATAAAAATAATCTTTTATTATCTGATAGTAGTATTGTTCAAATCATTTAATTTGACATATCGCTTATTAAAATCGGATAAGAAATAAAACGAAGCTACATCGTTGGCCGTTTTTTGTGCAGCACTGTTTCGTACTTGGAGCGCAAGATATTCCACATTATTTTTAAATGGAACACCAGGTATATTTTTTCATATTTGGATTAACACTAACTTAGACAATACATCGAAATTTTTTGTTTTTTGAAAATTTGAACGCGCACTTAATTTTTTTTGGACATTTTTTATAAAATTTGTCAAATTTCGATATATTTTTACGAAATTCTAGTGAAAAACGATTTTTATAAAAGTTACAGAACACTTAAAGAGGAAAAATATTTTGTAAAAGCTACAGGCCTGTGTTCCATTAAAAAAATTAAAATACATCCCTATCGAGTTTTCATACTTCACTAGCCCATAGCTAAAAAAATTGTACAAAAAATACATCAAAATCAATATTACAAAACGACATAAAAATTGATTTTTAAATGTTCATAATAAGGCCAAATAAATAAACTAAAAATATCTCTAACCCCCAGTACAATTTGACATACATATACAGGGTGTCTCACTTTTTTTCCAGCAAATTTTTTATTTAGATAGTAAATGTCATTCTGAACAAAAATTTTCGTTTGAACTAATATGTTTTTTAGACTCCTTAAAGAGTTACAGCAATTTTAAAATTTCAAAAATTTTATGATTTTTGTGGGATATCCTGTATAAATTTTATTTTATTTTACATTTTTTTATTTAAATCAAGTATGCTTTGGATTTTGTATATCTTTAAGCCAATAAGATGCAAAATTTTAGCGAGATAAATTTAACCTCGTCGTTCACCTCGTCGTTCACTTATTTTAAATACAGTCAATAATGTTCAAAAAATTCAATTTGGCAAAGAAAATATTGAAATAATAATAGATTTAAATAAAAAAATGTAATAGGAAAGAATATTATACAGAGTGTTCCACAAAAATCATGAAAATTTATCGATTTTAAAATCGCTGTAACTTTTTAAGGAGTCGAAAAAACATAATAGTTCATAGGAAATTTTTTGTTCAGAATGACATTTACTATCTAAAAAAATTTGCTGGAAAAAAAGTGAGACACCCTGTATAGTATTTTTATGAAGTTTGAATATAGGTAGTTTAAATGACATTTACCTGCAAAATAGACTATACCGGGTGGAAATTAAAACCGGGTCACCTCGATAACTTTTTTATTTATGAATAAAAAAAATTGAAATTTGGCTATGTTCTATGGTTCAAAAAAACAAATTTTATGTGCATTTTTTATTTTCGAAATCACTTCTGTGGTTTCACCGGAAACACCATGAACTTTGTTTTTTTAAATGTAACATCCCATATTTATATTCATGGCTTAAAATACTTTTAAAAAAGAAGTATTTTTGAGATATTAGTTTTTATTTTTTTTTGTAAAAAAAATTTTTTTCAAAAAAAAAAAAGGTTTTCGAAGTCGGTGAAAAGTACCAAAACTAATTCTAAATAATTCAAATACCTAAATAAAATTGTAATTTGAAAAAAAATTTAAGTGGTTTTTGAACTATTAATTTTTAAACTTAGTTAATGAAGATTTTATCAAATATCTCACTTTTTTTAAAATTCATTCGTCTTTTTAAAAAGAGGATTTTATAACGATTATTTTGGTACCCCATATGTAGGGGTATTATTTTGCATGTGCCTGTAATAAAGATACTTTGCCTGTAATAAAGATACTTTGCCTGTAATAAAGATATTTGATAAAATCTTCATTAACTAAGTTTAAAAATTAATAGTTCAAAGACCACTTGAATTTTTTTTCAAATTACAATTTTATTTATGTATTTGAATTATTTAGAATTAGTTTTGGTAATTTTCACCGACTTCGAAAACCTTTTGTATTTTGAAAAAAATTTTTCTTTCGCAAAAAATAAAAACTAATATCTCAAAAATACTTCTTTTTTAAAAGTATTTTAACCCATGAATAAAAATATGGGATGTTACATTTAAAAAAAACAAAGTTCATGGTGTTTCCGGTGAAACCGGAAGTGATTTCGAAAATAAAAAATGCACATAAAATTTGTTTTTTTGAACCATAGAACATAGCCAAATTTCAAATTTTTCTATTCATAAATAAAAAAGTTACAGAGGTGACCCGGTTTTCATTTCCACCCGGTATATGTCAAATTAAACCTCATTTAAAAGTAAATGTCTGTTGATAATACCGGGGGATAGTCTATTTTCAGCTAAACGTCCTTTAAACTATATTCAAACTTCATGAAAAAATATTAATGAATTTAAAAAAATCGATGATGAAGGTCATTACTAAATTAGCAGTGACGTCAAGAAAAATTAAATACGGGAGTTACGAATTTTGTGCCAAACTTTATCATCACCATGTATAATATGTCAAATTAAACCTCATTTAAAATTAAATGACCGTTAAAAATTTTGATAATATCGATAATGCAAATATCAAAAAAATATATAGTTTCGCACTAAAAACCATTTAACTTGAGACAAATAAATAATTGAAAAACTAACATTTTTTTCAAATCCATTTTTTTCTTAGCTCTTTAGTTTGGTAGATATTTATTTGTCTCAAAAGTTAAATGGTCCACCCTGTATAAAATTAGTTTGATTTTAGCAAGTTCACTGGACCATAAAATTAGAAATTTCAGAAATACCACTGATCCTATCAAAATTTAACAGGTGTACTTTTTTATAGTAAATTTAAGGAAGATTTTAAAAATCCAAACAAAATCGTAAAATTTTGCAGTGGCGTGTAGGTATATCAAATAATTTGAAAAAAGGTGGCAACTTAAGCAGATTTTACTCCATTGTGGATTGTTAAATTAAAACAAAAGTAATAGCTAATTTTTTAGCAAAATTGTACATGATATAAAATTTATTTTTACATCATATGATTGTACATACTCTTAGCTATAGCTATAATTAGTAGGTACGTTTTTTTATACAGAACAAAAAAAATAGCGGCGATACACCTTTTTCCTACGACCAGGTTTTTTTAAGGAGCTTGACGCTGGATCATCTAAAATCAAAATTTCCTGTAAAATTAGTTTACTCAAGATTAAATCTTGTCCTTAACCAAGGGATTTGTTAAAAAAAATTCATTAAATGGCGTTGATTTAAATGAAAAAGTGAAAAAAATACGTTGCCACTTTTTATAGTTTTGCTAATTTAAAATAGAGTTCGCAACCAAATCAAAATTCCTTCGGTTAAAGCCTAATTTTTTTCCGATTCTGTTGTAACTTGCAGAAAACATTCATTAGATATTAAACTAAAAGAAAATGTAAAAATCTATTTTTTTGATCCAACTGAGTAGGTATAACCCCTTCAAGTACTCCTATTTTATAGTAAAATTTCTCAAAAACCAATCAAAGTATGAAGTTAATTTCGCCATATTAAGCTAAGACCTAAAATATGAATCGATTGGTATCATATACATTATACATGACAATCAAAAATTTCTTTGACCAGTTACTTAGTTATTATGGTTCTACACGATACATTGTTTTTGCGCAAAAGTAGCCCAATTTCTAAGCAGCAACAAAAAACTCTTAAAGATAAAGTATACCTTTTAGTGGAGAGAATATTTACCCTATAAGAACAAAGAAAAGCGGGTACTAAACCCTTGCACGCTTTCATCCGATCATATGAAAAATTGCATTTTCATTTTCCCAAAAATTTGGTGTTTTTCTCTGATTTAATATTGCATGCCCTTTTAGCAAAAGATAGTTAAAATAAATTTAAGTCTTGAAAATTATAGGCATGCAATTCGCACGGTCCCAAAGGGCTCAAAAGGTCATGTGATCTTGTAATAAAAAAAATAGGATTTTCCGCGTTTTCATCATGCATGCCAATGAAATGAATTAAAGTTGGTGTCATAAAACCCCCATAAAAAAATTGGCATGCGCCCCTCGTTGGCTCATGGGTGGAAATTTAGAAAAAGCTTAAAATTTTCACCAAACTTCAGTGTCATTCCACAAATATTTTCCACCCTTAAACCAATGAGGGACGCATGCCATTTTTTTATGGGGGATTTAATACATAAACTTTGATTCTTTCCATTGGCATGCAGTATGAAAACGCGGAAAATCATATCTTTTTATTACAAGATAAAATGGCCGTTTCAGCCCTTTGGGACCGTGAGAATTTCATGCCTATAATTTTCAAGGCTTAAATTTATTTTAACTATCTTTTGCTAAAAGGGCATGCAATATTAAATCAGAGAAAAACACCAAATTTTTGGGAAAATGGAAATGCAATTTTCCATATGATTGGAAAGCGTGCAGGGGTTTAGTACCCGCTTTTATTTGTTCTTACAGGATAAATATTCTCTTCTCCAAAAGGCATGCTGTATGAAATCGGAGACCAAAAACTGTCGCGAGCTCCCGGTCTATAAATATATTGGTAAGTTAAAAAACTGTGTATATTGTTATTATTTAATCAAATAGGGTTAATTCGACTGACCCTGTATAATTAATAATCTACTATGAACTAAAAAATATTTTTTTGGTTTTATATTATAAATTCAAATATTTTTTTTTGTTTTGTTGATTTTTAAGACAGAACTTAAATTACTTTAAACCGTTTTTATATTAAATGACTGGAAAACTAAAGAAAACTACTTTGACTATTTCCTAAAGTATGGTTTTTATTTTCTACATGTATACTCATAATTTATTTAAAAACAGTTTTCACATTTTAAAAGAATGTTCAATCTCACCTTCAGAAATCACACAAGAGTCAGTCCAATCTCTTTCAGGGCAGGAGATAGTCCAACCTTCTACGAGATAATGGAAAAACTATTTACACATCAAACTTTTTCCAATTTATTATTAAATTAAAATTTTAATAAAAATACTAACTTAATGTTACCTTAACATGAAAGCATAACAGCCACTATTGACTATTTTTTAATTATAAGAATATTGTTCTTGAAAAGTCTTAATTTCAAGAATCAAAGAACCGCACAAACTGATTTATTTTAAAATATTGATTAAAAAACTGTTATATTTAAATTTTAAGTAGAAATACTCTTATTCTCTCTACTAACTACCAACTTATAAAAACATTAATATTAGGCATTTATTATTCACATCTTTAAGTTTATCTAAACAGATCCTGGAAAAGTAGAGGCAGTTTTAATTTCTGGAAATATTAATTTTTCAAAGATAGTCTTTTTTATTGGTAAATGTGGTGATAACAAATTTGGATCTCCAAACATGGGCAGTGGCAGTTGTACCTCCCTCACGCTGCTTTCTTTACTAGTGTACTCTCTAAGAATGTAATTCGTGTTAAAATCATGGTATAGTCGAGTATCATTGACTCGTACCATGACCTCATCAACTCTTAAGAAAAAACGAAGTAGGACAAAAAATGAGCTCGGCATGACTCTCTAAAAATAATTCAATAAGAAGTAACAATTTATAGTACATAATATTTTATAATTACAATTTTCACAGTACAAGATGCTATTCCATTGTCATGTAATTCATCTTCATACAACATTAAATCTTGATAAAATAGAATTTTTTCTTGTATCTTTAATTTTTCAATATCGATTCTTTCTTCCGTACTTTCAACTTTACATTCTCCTATAATTGTGCCTTTGTAATCAGTAGAGAATGTCCAATCAAATGGTTTGATTTTTTCTTCCATCAATTGGGCTGGTCTAAAAAGCAATTTGTTCAGATTAAAATGTAAAAAAAAAGAGAAATGGAGCTCGATAATATTCCGTTGAATATTTCATTTTAGAAACATTTAATATAAGTACATTCCCCACCATTGTCATAAGTGATAATGATCTTAGTTTCTGGGGTTGTACAATTATCCAAGCATAAATTTGAATTAGGTGGTATTCACCTAAAGGGCCGTCCAGACGCTCATATTTTTTGTGACTTCTAGTGATTTGAAATCTGATTTTGCACAAGGCTTACTTCAGGTTACAACTGAGGAACTGGACGGTTTTTTACTTTGTTAAGCGGCTTTACACTCACTGTATTATTCATATTTACCTTGACTCTTTCCAAGCCTCGGAGCAAGCAACTTTAGTAGGAAATTTTCCAATACAGACACATTTTAAAGCATCTAATGCATTAAATTCAATTTTTGCTCCACTTTTATGAGTTAGATGTAAGACATTGCTTGGAAAAACCATTTCGGGTAAATGAGGTAGCTCTAACGTATTTGTAAAGTTGCAAAATTGGCAACATACTTCGTTACTAACACATTTATTCGCTGATAAGCACTGAGAGTTTAATATATGGGATTTTGAGTAACTAATCACCCAATTATGAAAGCTTTCTTCCTCCGCATTAACTGGTAATCTTTGTATGCCCGTTGTTTCTAGTAAATCAGCCATTGTAGTCTCTTAATTTACTTCCAATAAATGAAAAATGTTGATTATATGATGTGATTATATTTTTAACTAAGACATTTTATGGTATTTGATATTACTAATTTAAACTTGGGATTTTAATTCTGTTTGTATTAGGTTAAGTCAGGTTATGTATCAGAATGATTGTCAGCTGTCACTTGCTTGTCAACACTTGTTTTTGCTATTTTTAATTTCTCATACAGGGTGATTTGTATACAACGCTAAAAAAAGAAATACACTTTTTCAGAATAGATATCGGATGTAGCCATTTTTTAATCTTCGACCAAGTTTTAGTAGCATATAAAAATTATGACACATTTTCGAACACAAAAAACTACCATTTCAATAAGAAACCTCTTTGTGTTATATTAGGGAGAGACCTTAGATTATTGAGTATATTGAGTAAAAAGGTAAATTATGCTTAACGGTTATTGTCTGTGGTTATTTCTACGCCGATGTAGGCAATTTTAAATGTCTGCTTGAAATAAAAAATAGCACCGATTGGCAAATTTTTGCAGATTCATTGAAAACTATTGCGCGTATTATTTATGTTTTTCGGTTATTTTCCTTGGTCGTTGCTTTTGAATTGGCGCCATTTTAGGGGTAATTTTTTTAAACCGCCCTGCCAAGATATCTTCTTTATTTCTTAATATTTTTAAATGCAATAAAATGGAATCAAAACTAAAAAACGTTATCTAAATACCCAGTAAACCAATTTGTAACTTATATATAAAATACACA
Source organism: Stenus bimaculatus (assembly GCA_963971135.1). Classification (NCBI taxonomy): domain Eukaryota; kingdom Metazoa; phylum Arthropoda; class Insecta; order Coleoptera; family Staphylinidae; genus Stenus; species Stenus bimaculatus. The sequence goes on along the minus strand of OZ020180.1, from coordinate 61,660,146 downwards.
TAGATAGCTGGTAAATTCTTCTATGTAGCTAATTTAACGTAAAATATATGTATATTTTACATATATAATATTATATTATTTTCTCTATGTAAGTAATAAGTAAAATTTATAATGTGTTATTTATATAGAATTATTTACATATACAATTCATAAGTTCGTATACTGTATATTTTATATATAAATAATTATTTATTATTAATGTAAAATATCGCCTGTGTTATTTACATTAGACATTTAATTTAAAAAATATACCTACATAAATTATTTACTTATATTCTTTATGCAAATAATTGATACATAAAATATAAAATAAAATAACTTATTAGAAAAATGTATGGAAGTTGGGTTAGAATTTATTTATTTTGTTATAAATAATTTTAACTACTTAATTTTTATATTTAATGTCTTTATTTTGAATATTTTTAAAGTTTAGAATTTTTTCTTAATTTTTTCTGCAAAATTGCGCTTACCAAAGAAATCCAACATTCAACACCGACATTATTAGAAAAAAGTTGAGTTATAATTTATAATTTATTTATTTCGTTAAAAATAATTTTAACTACTTAATTTTTATATATAATTGAACTTCTTTTAACTTCACTAATTTATTTTTAATTTTTTTTTATTGTATTAAAACAAATATAATATTTATTTTAATGTGGAATTGCTTTAAAACAATGTTTTTGTGTCTTCATTTCATGAAGCCTCGATGGTCCAACGGTTAGGTGGCTTGATTCGACAATTTGCGACTGCAACGGCGTGGGTTCGAATCCCGCAAATCCCACTTTAAGTTTAACATGGTTTAAGTTAAGATAATATTAATTTATTATACTTGTGATTACTTACTAGAAATGGCCTGGTTGCTGCTAATTACTACATTGTACCGTCCAAGCAAAAAAATGATATTTTTTGTTTTTATTTACTTATATCTGATATATATTTTGTATATAAAAATTTACATAATTTACACATAATAACCTATCCCCAAATATGGCTGACATCCTTACATGATTTATCCCTAATTTCTCTCTAGATTTTACATAAGTTTTCTTACATGTTATATATATTTTACATATATAATACCTCTTTTGGTTTACTGGGTAATAGCTGGAACAAATATTTAATTTTAATTGTATTTTGTTACTTTTCAGCCAAATATTTCCTTAATAATATATTAAAAAATAAAATAAATCAGCTATTTTTTAGACAATAATTTTATGATTTCATTTTATTTTATTGAAGTTAAAAATATTAAAAAATAAGGAAGATATTTTGGCAGAACGATTCAACTGTATATTACGTAAATTATGCAGTGAAGACCAAGAAAAACACAAAAATATAAATAATATGTGCAATAATTTTCAATTGGGAGCTATGCCACTGTGATTTTTAAAAAAAACTAGACACGTCGTTAACGTTAAACACGTGATTAATATTTCTTTATAAAGGCTAGATTACGTATTGTGTGATTTGTCAAATGATTTTTCATTTGATTTTATAAAATAAAGTAAAATTCTTGCTCTTGAGGATTTGGATAAATATTTAAATATAGGAAAATATATTATAAAATATATATTGGATAACAAGAATTTATATTTTACTATATTTGATTTTATCATAAGTATCGATTTTTACGTTTACATTGTTTGATTTATCACATAGAATAGGTCATAAACATAAATATAAATAGCATGATATACAGGGTGTCCCATTTGACATTGGACTGTATGGGTATCATGGGGTGCCTTCCGAGTGAGGTATATACTCCTCTGCAGGTATTTGGCGTATATAACGTTCCGAGTTGATATGGAAGTATATACGGTATATACTTCAAAACAATTCGGAACGCTTTTGGGTTTGGCGAAGCCGCGCGAAACTGTCAACTATCATTCCGCATCAGCTGTTAAAGCTGTTTGGCTTCTCTTTATTCTTTTAGTAATAAATTTAATTTAAATTGAGTTTTAATAACTTCACAATTTATTTTTTTAAATTGAAAATTATGACAAGTGGTTATCACAGGTTTTTAGCTCACCCTGTAGATCTTTACTCGCGTAAACTTCCTTTTTCGTTTGGATAACCCCTATTCCGTATCAAAAATGTTATCCATAACATGTACGATAACAAGCAATGTTACGTTATGTGTGAAATTGGTATTCCGCATCACTTATAAAATTTAAAGTTTCACGTTATCGCATATGTTATAAATAAAATAACACCCGAAAAATAACAAACGTCAAAATTGTATGAGTTATCCATAACAGAGACGAATTTTCAGGTAAAGTGAGTAAAAATAAAGTTGTTGTTTCATTTGAAATGGCGCTTTTAATGGAATTTTAAACATATTTTTGTTACAACAGTTAGATGAAGCCGATAGAAGGTAATCAAAATGCTCTAATAATTTTGTAGTTTTAATAAAATACTAAATTTCTTACAGACACAATGAAAAAATTGAAAAAAGAATTTTAAGAGATGCAAGTGATCCATTTTCATTTTCTGATACAACATTTATTGGTAACTTTAGATTAAACAAAGATTTGGCAAATTATTTATTAACGGAATTGGGATCACATTTAGCAATTAAATCAAGACGGACACAGAAGTTTCTGTGCAATTAAGGGTATTTTGGTGTGACGAATTAAAAAGAAATAGGGGGCTAATCATTATTTTTGCAGATTTTTACTGCTCTCTACATTTTTGCGCATGGTAGTTATCAGAAGTGAATTTTGCAAAATTATCTAAATTTCCAAACGTTTTATAATGTAATATTTTCACTTCCTCCCTCTTTACCTGTGCCATCAACAATGTTCTATAAACATCAGCAAAACTGTTGATAGCACTTGCAACTACTCATATTGATTCCCCATGTTTTTATGAAGCTTCGTGATTCATGTTTACACTTTCTTGATATGATTCGCAAGCACTTGCAAGAAGAAAGTTTGTGAATCTTGGAGACATTATAATGGCGGGTTGAACTTTTTCTTCTGCAATAAATTAAAATCTGTTTTATATTTTATTAATGTTTACGATTTTGTGAGTAATTTAACACTAATTAATAGGAGACATAATCGATGATTTTTCCTTACATCTTTTTGAATATTTTGTGATTGATCTTCTTTATGGCTCTCTTCACCTTGATCTTTTTGGCAGCTCTCTTTACCTTCAGCCTCTTCGACTATAAAGATCTCTCCTTCATCATTGGGAATTTCAATTGTTAGAATTTCCATGCCATTCTCTTTTTCTACCTCAACCAAGTCTGGATTTTCTGGGAAATACCACAAATTCCATAATTTAGCTTTCGAGCCTACGTTGGTTTTGTTTTCCCGTGAATTAAAATTTTATTTTCCTGCAGAAAATTGAGAAGGTGTTCGTATTGCAATCTGGTTGTTTTTTTAGCCTTTCAGCCATGTTTTCAAAAACCTATATATTAAAGTATAAATTGGAATGATGATTTATTAAGAAATAAATACTTACAAATAATTAAATTGTTGCAAACTACACACACAGACTGACACTTTACCGGTTGTTAAAATAACATAAACAAAAAACTTTTAAACTTTGCATCCTTGTCTAACTTAATAGAATAGTATTATCACGTCTCACTCTAAACAGGGTTTAATATTTTTTTCCTTTTTAACGTGCTTAAACAACGGTTGATGCATAATACCAAATTTAGGAAAAACGTTAAAGAACCTGTTATTTTTAATACGTTATATTAACATAACAGCAAACTGTAATAATAACGTTTTGGATACGGGGTGATTATTTTTATTAATCACTCTGTACTTAACACCGTGGCTCTATGGTTATTTGAGCTTCTATGCATATATTCTATGGTATTATAATATCTATTTAATAGTATTCTATGGTTTATCTTAACCTAATAATTTTATAAACACAAACACGTTTTAACCAATATTAAATTTATATAATATAGTTTATTGGAATCATGACAAATAAAAACTTGAAGAAAAAAAAACTTTCCAAAAACGCCATAAATGAATCACATATTAAAACCGAAAACAGCAGTTCTATTAAAGACTTAAAGAAAGAAGTACCTCCTGAAAAAGAAGTTCATCCAGGACAATGTGAAGCTCCTCGACGTAAAAAAAAGAAAAAGGATATAGTGACGAAATCTGTAGAAACCCAGGATGAACTCGATCCAATAAAACCACAGATTAAAGTACAAGAATCAAAAAGAAGACGTAAACGCAAACTGAATGAGAATTTAATGCAAGAAAAATCGCTTCAAAGTGAAATTAAAATGCAAGAGAAAGGTCTGAATTATTTGTCCATGTGGAAGCATTCAAGAAGTGAGTGGAAATTTCATAAGATTAATCAAATTTGGTTATTTAAAAATTTGTATGACGATACGAAAATACCAAACGAATACTGGAAAACAACATTGGATTACTTTAATTCTGCACAGGGAAGAATAAGAAATGAAATCTTAGACAAGGCAAAAAAAGTGATTGATCAGCAAGAAGAGGATACTTCTAAAAATGAGGAAAGTGATAATGAAGTTACCATTAAAAAAGAAAAAGATGATTTAATTTTTCAAAGAGCAAGAGATGTACTGCAATATATATCAGAATAAGTATGTACATAAGTTTTATATCAATTAAATAATAAATATTTATTAAAGAATTTTGTAGTTTTATTTTAAATAACTGAATCATTGTTAGTATAAACTTGGAACAATTAAAAGTTTATGATTCTAATGCCCGTTTTCACCAACGATTCCTAAAACGTAGGCTAGGTATATGCTATAGGTATTGCCTAGTTGCTAGTTATTTTTTATTAAATGATTAAAAATACCTAGCAACTAGGCAATACCTACCATATAAGCAATGCCTACATTTTAGGAATCGTTGCTGAAAACGGGCATGAAAGTATTACTGAACATAAAAAAAATCTATGTATAGTTTTTGTAATTCATGTTTCTACTCTAAGATGGTTGTAAATAATTTTTACAATACATTTTATTGAAAAATGTCCTTGGCTAGGATTCGAACCTGGGACCTCCAAATCGCAGGTCTATATTAATAATATACAGGGTGTCTCACTTTTTCCAGCAAAATTTTTTTTTGGGTAGTTAATGTCATTAGTTGTATTTTTTTACATACTTTGCTGGAGCAAATATGAGCAAATTATATTCTGTCTCATTTTCTCCTATAGAACTAAAAGGAGAAGGAAGTGATTTGCTCGAGCAAATCAGTCAAATTTTGGTAAAAGAAACACCTATTGTGAAAAAAATATTTCGTATAAACTAATATTTTTTTTGACTCCTTAAGAAGTTCCAGCAATTTAAAAATTTCAACATTTTAACGATTTTTTGTGAAACCCTGTCTAATTTTTCTTTCTTATCATCATATTTTTATTTAAAAGATTTATGGTTTGGATTTTTTCTTTCCCAACTTGCCTTTTTGAACATTATTGGCCGTTTTTAAAATAAGTAGACTCATTTAAAATTTTTGACAAGAAAATTAATCTATCTGATTGGCTTACAGATAATGTCAAAATCCAAAGCACACTTAATTTAAATTTAAAAAATTGAAATAGAATGAAATTTAAACAGTGTCCCAAAAAATCATTAATATTTTGAAATTTTAAAATTGCTGTAACTTCTTAAGCAGTCGAAAAAAAAAATTTGCTGGAAAAAAAGTGAGACACCCTGTATATTTATTTATACAGGGTGGAACAAAAAAAACGGAGCAAGCCATAACGTTTTTATTCCTTGTCCGATTGTTGAGAAATAAAAAGCATCTGTAATTATTTGCTTTGTAGGAAAAACTGTGTTAAATACAATTTCCGAAATCGCTGTCATTTTTGACAGGTGTATATCAACTTTTGTTTTTCAAATGGAACTGTCAATTTTTTATGATTTAATAAAGGGTTTTTTTCTGAATACAGTGGTGTATAACATTATTTTTATTATTATTAAAAAAACGAAAAAAAAAATTATTTAATTTTTTTTCATTTCCGTATATCACAAAAACAATCAAAGTTTATTGGTATTTTAGTTACAAACGAAATTAAATTAACAAAGAAATTTATACAAATTGTTGAATGTGGGCTCCACCGTGGTCAAGACAAAGCTTCTTGCTACGTTTGAGGTTGCATTCAAAATCATACCCGGTGGTATAGAGTGACAAGCGTCGATAATTTTTGTCGTAAAATTTCAACAGTATTAGAGGTAGTATTTTAGTTAAATATACCTTATCTCGAATATACCCCCAAAAGAAAAATCAGGGTAAATCGAATTGGTCCATGTGTTCCAATCCACTTTCTTCCAAATTGTGCATTTAAAAATTCAACATTCATTCTTGCATTATGTGGCATAGCCCCATCTGGTTGAAAAAATATGCGAATTTCTTCGTCGAGTGGTAAATTATCTAAAAAATTTGGTAGATTTTCTGTCAACAGTTTATGATATTTTTGTTGATTTAAAGTCCCATCAATAAAAATTGGTCCAATTAAAGTATCTCCCAAAAGGCCGCACCAAACATTTAAGCTGAATCTTCTTTGATAATTACATTCGATTGTCTTTCTTGGATTTTCTAGACTCCAGTTTCGATGAATACTTCGATTAAACATGCCATTTTTGTTAAAATGACATTCATCAGACCAGATTACTTGCCGATAGAAATTTCGGTTTTCATTTATTTTATTTAAATAAATATTACAAAATACTTGTCTTCTTTGTAAGTCATTTTCTTCAAGAGCTTGTACTTTCTGGGAGATAAAAGATTTCAGTTTGTGTTTTTTTTAATATTCCAAGTACTTCTGTATGCGTTATTCCAAAGTTATGAGCCATTTCGCGAATGGATGTGTTTGAATTTTCTTCTACCATTAGTAAAACATTTAACTCCATTTCTTCATTATTATACTGACCTTTAGGCTTCTTGGGTTTCTTGAAAGCATCAAATTCCTGTAAATTTGCTTCAAGTCTAACAAACTCTATTTGGAAAACTTTGGCGATAGAGTCTCGTACTGCTTCATAACTATGTTTTCTACATTCAAAGTAAATTTGAATCATATCAGCAATTTGACTGTAGTCAATAAAGTGGGTGTGCTATTTATAATTAAATGATAACTATTTTGACTACACGCTACAATACTCTGATCACTTGATTTAAAGAATGTAAACTTTTTACTTACCAAACATTCACATTTTGTTTTAATTACATGGCAAGCTTTGTTAAAAAATTCAAAGGGACACATTTTAATCAACATCTGGCAATGAGGTTGGAAAACGAAAAATAAAATTGGTGTTTTTATTCACAATGTGTAATTTTTAGAAACACATTCGTTTTTATTTCAATTCAATATAAAACTTTTTGCCCAACTTTGGAAATTAATTGTGAAGCCAATTGAAGTGCTACAGAAAAAAATCAAACTGCAAAATTCATGTGGAGGGGTCCTCTTTCATAAATAATTATAAAAAAATTCGTTTTTTACTTCATTGTAAAAATAAAAAAAATTAAATAATTTTTTTTTCGTTTTTTAATAATAATAATGTTATACACCACTGTATTCAGAAAAAAACCCTTTATTAAATCATAAAAAATTGACAGTTCCATTTGAAAAACAAAAGTTGATATACACCTGTCAAAAATGACAGCGACTTGGGAAATTGTATTGAGCACAATTTTTCCTACAAAGCAAATAATTATAGATGCTTTTTATTTCCCAACAATCGGACAAGGAATAAAAAAGTTATGGCTTGTTCCGTTTTTTTGTTCCACCCTGTACATACAGGGTGATGATAAAGTTTGGAACATTATTCATAACTGCTGTATTTAGTTTTTAAAATGCCATCTCTCGATATGAAAAAATATTAATGACGTCATCAGCAATTTTTTTAAATGGAAGCCCCCACTTTTTTTACTCATTATCGATAGAAATTCATGTCACTTAAAAAATTATATAAAAAACAATTAAATTTTTAAACAAATTTTTGAATAAAAAATCTTTTTAATTCAAAAAAGGAAATTTTTATTTTAACGAAAAAGGTTTTATAAAAATAAGTTACCAATAATAACAAAAGAAAGTAAATGTTTAAATAAAGCTCATTCTAATACGAATGTAAAACGTTAAATTTATCTAACAAAACCTAATATGTAAATAGTCTTGAAAAACTAATTTTTTAATTCCATTTAAATGTAAGGAAATTTACAAAAAAATAAAATTTTAAATCTACCATCTATTGAAATCAGCCAAAATAAATCTTATCTTAATAGTACAAATTAATTTTAAGTTTACATTAAAAAATTTTTTTATATCATCGTTTAAGTGACATAAATGTCTATCAAAAACGAGTGAAAAAGTGGGGGTTTCCATTTAAAAAAATCGATGATGACGTCATAGCTAAATCACCAGTGACATCATTAATATTTTTATTATACCAAGAGATGGGATTTTAAAAACCAAAATTGACCAGTCCGAGCGATTTTCTCAAAACAATTCAATACGGCAGTTATGAATTATGTTCCAAACTTTATCATCACCCTGTATTTATATTAACATTCCTTTGTCCGAAAAACACGAACAGTCCTTGGTCAGTGTTTCAATTGTGACTAACTGGTTGATGATGATAATAACCAACATTGATTCTCCCAATTTAAGACAGAAATGAACATATTCGAAAATAGGTCCTAGGTAGTGTAGTGGTTATCACAGTAAGATACCTATTCTGTAACCACACGAATCAAAATTCGCATGCTAAAAAAGAGTGGGAAAATGTGAATAATAAAGTATAAGATAAAGACAAAACACAATTCTCTTGGTCGAAAAAGTTACAGAATAGGTATCCAGACATGCGATTTGGAGGTACCAGGTTCGAATCCTGGCCAAGGACATTTTTCAATTGATTTATTTTCCGAGAGGTATTAGTCTTTATATTAATACAATTTATTTTATGTTTAAATTTTTATTATTGGAAAACTTCACTGATACGTAAATGTGTTCATACTTGATCAACTAATGGAATTGTTTATTTATTAAATTAAAAAGTAAACAGTTAAAATCTTGTGAAAAGATACATTTAACTTGTTTGAAGATTTAAGGTGTATTGCGGCACTTACGAAATGTAAAAAGTAAATAATTTTGTTTATTAAAAGTATTAAACATTATAAAAAAGTGAACTATTGTTGATTGTACTTACGTAACTAAATAATTCAATTTATAAAGTAACATACTTTTTATGTTTTTTTAAATGATCTGAGAGTTGCGAACTTGCTGCAAAATTCCTATTGCAGATAGTGCAGGTGTATCGCTTTTCCCCTGTATGTTTCCTCATGTGCTTACTGAGAGAAAAATTTTGTGCAAAACATTTGCCACAAATTTCGCATTTATACAGCAGCTCTCCTGTATGTATATGAGTGTGTTTATCCAAAGCAGTTATTTTATTGAAAGATCGATCACAAATAGGACAAGTAAATAAATTGTCATCATTGTGAACACGCATATGTTTTTGCAAAGAATATACTGTGGAATACTCTTTATTGCATGTGGAACAATTAATTTTTTTTCCTTCTCCAGTGTGTTTCGTCATGTGTACTTGTAATTCTGCTGAATAATTACAAACTTTATCACAAATCGTACATTTATAGGGTTGTTTTCCGGTATGTTCACGCATATGAATTGTGAGTTGACTGGAGTGAGTAAACTCTTGATTACAAATTTTACACACAAATTTCTCACCAGTATGCTTCTTCATATGTACCGTTAAATGAGATGATTGAGTAAATGACTTACAACAGTAATGGCATAGCCACGGCCGATCTCCTGTATGAGTTTTTAAATGTGAATTTAGTATATAACCACTTGTGAACTTTTTATCACAGTATGTACAAGCAAATGGTTTTTCTCCGGTATGTGACCTTATATGTACTTGTAAATCCGAAGCCTTTATATAGCGTTTATCACAGGATTTACAAGCGTATGGTTTTTCACCTGTGTGAATTCTCATATGTACAGTTAATTCAGCAGTAATTGTAAATCTTTTTAAGCACACTGTACATTGAAAAGGTTTTTCTCCTGTATGGCGCCTAATATGCTCCCGTAAATGTGAGGAATGGTAGAATTTTTTTTCACAATATTTACATTCAAATGGTTTTTCACCGGTATGAGTCCTCATATGTATTTTTAAATTTGCATTTTTAGCATACTTTTTACCGCATACTTCACAGGTGTGTTTACAAGGATCTTCAACTAAAATAGTTGTTTTATTTTGCATTGCTTCTAAGCGAGCAGCTGCTGGAGTTAACATAGGATATTGCGGTAGTGGTTGCGTTTGAGTTTTAATCGATCGAAATCCAACAACAGCCTTTGCAACAACTTTATTACTTTCTGAAGCAACTACTTGCTGAGGCGATTCACATCTAGATAAATTAGTATTCGTCACTGTATTAGCATTAGTTATTTTTGTTAAGGTGGCACTTTCTATTAAATCATTTAAAAATAAACTACTATCAGCTTCCAATTTATCAGACACTAATTGATTTTCAACATCGCTGTAACTTATATTGTTACCAATCGTAAGCTCTGTAACCTGCAAAAATAAAAGTTAAAACTCTAAATACAAAAATCGACTTAAACTTACAGGCATAAAATTTTCTCCTGTTAAATCTGAAAGTTTACCGTGCCCCAAATACTGTTGTAAATTATTATCCGATTGTAAACATTGTATTCGAAAATCATAAGCTATTCTTAATTTTTCAATACAATTGGCGCATATTAATGCCGTATAAGCATCTTTATTCCATGTCTAAAAATTAACATTTATAATTATTGTTAAAATAAAATATTTTTCCTGAAATATCTTACAATTTCCGATACACAAGTAGTTAATTTGTCGCATAATTTAATTGTGTCTGTGTCTTGTGTATTTGACATAGTGAGATTGCATTCCACTCTTAAACACGCTCTACAGCATTCAGATAAATTAAAATTATTTTCCATTTTTAAAAAGTATAAATAAATAACAAATCATAACCAATTTTTTAGTTGTCGAAGTTTAAATTTGACAATTAACTTTTTGACGCATCCAGTAACAACGATGTAAAAGAAGCAACCAAAATCCCCCTCCAAGTATTACTAAAATTTAATTATATCGCTGAATTAAAATTATTAACAACATCAATTAAAATAAAAAATTGCTATATTTTTTGATTTTGTAGTTATATCACTAAAGCAACACGTGCTTATTTGGTTATCTAACTAGGAAGTTATACTGGATGGAACAGTAAAAAAGCATATACAGAGTGTTGAATATATTCACGTACGATACGGACTGGTATCAGTCGCCTTTGCATCTAACGTAGTAAAGGTGGATTTATAACTAGATACATAAAATCCAAACATAAGCATAAGAATTTTCCCTATTTATAATTTGACATAAGAATCTAACCTATTTTCATTTGTATTGGGTAGAATTAAATTAAAATGCGAAATGAATCCATATTTAAAAAAATTATCAGTAGTTTTGGGAGCAGTTGCTTTACTACATGAAGATGAAAAAGAAATAATCAAATGTAATTGTATTGCTGAACAGCTTCAAGCAATTTTACTTCGAATTTAAATTGTTCCATCTTTATTAACAAATGGAAACACAACACAAATAGTTCAATTGTTGTAGTGAAATTAACTACTTCCGAACCTCAAATCCGTTCGGTGCGCATGCGCAAATTTGACATAAATACCTAAGAACTTAAAGGTGGATTTATAACTATACATAAACACAAGGACTTAAGATACCTAAATCTTCAACTATACGTTTTTAATGCTACCATTTCTAACATATGCCTAAGAACCACAACATAAGAATTAAATTCATTTCATTTCATTTCATTTCTTAAGTTCTTATGTATTTATGTCAAATTTGTACACAGTATAAGCAACTAACGGTAGCGACACTTCATATAAAAAATGGGATGCCTTTTTGGTGATCTTGAAAATGTCCGCGTATCTGGTACTATTGAGTTTAGAACGGCAAATTGGTTTTTTAATTCTGTAGTTGACAAATAATAAATTGTTCACTTTAATTTTTTGTAGATACGGTATAGTAGGAGAGCCGACCGCACTAAAGTCTCCCTTATAGAATATAGCAGGGTTTTTTGTTGAATCGGTAGTTTTCTATGTACTCAAGAGTGTGCTGAAACTTGACCAGAGTGTTAAAAAATGACTACTTCCGGTACCTCTCTTATTGAACTGTTTGTCCCTCATAAAACATAGCTCAACAATCGTGCCAGTCAATAAAGAGTATTAAGCAAATTGATTAAAAAAAATGTACTGCCTCCCTCAAACCTGACAGGAACCGAGGCAGCAACCCGAAAGTGGGACTCATTTTCAAAATAAGCAACCAGTTTTACGAGACGTCAGTAAAAGTGGTTGCCTATTATAGAAAATGATTTCCACTTTCGGGTTGCTGCCTCGGTTCCTGTCAGGTTTGGGGGTGGCTCCACATTTTTTTATCAATTTGATTATCACTCTTCATCGACTGGCACAATTGTTGAGCTATATGTTATGAGGGACAAACAGTTCAAAAAGAGGTACCGGAAGTGGTCATTTTTTAAAACTTCGGTCAAGTTTCAACACATAAAAAAGATGCCACACTCTTGAGTACATAAAAAACTACCGATTCAACAAAAAACCCCGCTATATTCTATGAGGGAGACTCTAAAGTCTGCACGAATGCAGTCGGCTCCTGGACTATAGTAATTTATTTATTTGTAATGTGTAAGTTCATATATAATCTTTTTATAATTTGCGTCTATAATATTGCTATTTCGAAACCGCCAGCAGTGTCGAAATTACGAAGTTGGTAGCATTGATGTGTCAAATTTGTGGTATCGATTATCGTAAATAAATTTCAAGATTAAAAGTACTTCCTATGGTTTTTATGTTTCCTAAATTTTTGGTACGATACAGAATAATTCCTCACTTCTTTTAGGAACGCCGTGCAACACCTTCTCTAACCATAGCTTTAAATTCATCCTTAGCGATTTTTAAACGATGTGGAGCAAGTCGTCGTGGTCGACAGAAAACTCGTGGACCATCTGTAATACGAATAAAATGCATTGTTGAATGACGTACATTTCGAGGATAATGGCTTGGTAATGTTTGGAAAATCAGCTAAAATATCATTGAACATGGAATAACCATTTACTGCTTTAATAGTTGGTTGCGCAACTCTTGATAATTGTCCACTAACGAAAAGACCTGTAATATTGTCAATGAGCCGATTGTTCCTGCAGTCTGGAAGTAAGTCAAAATGACCAAGAAAGTCGGCTCTAATAATTGGTAATGCAAGGTGGGCAATTACGAACCGCCAAGAAAATTCACGGAGCAGATTGAATTTAAATTTTATGAAAATGGTAGCATATGTTTTAATCGTACTATCATTAGCTGCACTAAGATCAAAACCAGTATTTCTACGAAATCCTTTTAGAAAAATCCTCGGAAAACAACACAAATCAGAACCAGTATCTAAAAAAAATGTTTTCAATTGTGATCATTTACGATTAGACGGCGGGATTTATGACAGTCAATTGTCGTCTTTTATTGGCTGCCGTTGGTGTTTGTCGAATTAAATAAACATGGTTTTCACCAAAACGATTGTGATACCAACATATTTGATGTTTCTGAGAGGGACTTTTCTTACGGGTTTGTGAAAATTCTCGTTTCTGATAATCACGATTTCGAGAGAAAGATTCGCGAGTGCGCGTGCAAAAGGGAATAAGTCAAAACTTTGCAATTAAGATTGTGTATACTTAACCCCTTTTACACGCCGGGATTTGATATTGAGGCGACATAGCTCCTTATATACAAAACACGAAGAATTAAATTTATAATTGTTCTATGACCTAACCCAAATTATAAAAAAACTGAGTTATCACCTTTTACACGCGTACCCGCGAATTTTTCTTCAAGTGAAGTCATTTGTCGCAGTTTCGGTCTTCGTGAATAAAGGCTATTTTCTCGCGAGTAGAATACTATACTTTTCCCACGACTTTTTTTTATTTTATGGTGCATTTATTCAAATTTGTTGAGGTTATTTTTCGTATCTTTGACATTTATTGATTTGTTGTATGTACATTTTATTCTGTGGTTAAAATTACCCATAATCCATTGCTCATTACCCAATAGATTACCCACAGTGATTAATGAAATTACCCATAGTCCATTGCTCATTAGCCAATGCCAGCTTTGTGATGGGTCCACTGGTCCGCATACGGTCCGAGCATGTTGGATAATGTCAAGAATTTAGTAATGCATTTTATTACTTATTAAAAAATTCAAATGTACTGTATCGTTTATTCAATAGTCGTGAAAAAAAAATATTTTTTTCTATATTAATAAAAAAATATTTTTTTTGCTTTAAATTAGTCTTAGAATCACCTACTAAAATTTGGCTAGTTAATTTCGGAACACCCTGATGTATACATGCATTTTGATATATTGTCGTTTAAAATTATAAAGTTGATATTAACCCCCCGTTAGGGGTAATTATTAAAAGTCAGTCCTCCTAAAAATAAAAATCCCAGCTTTTTTCCCAAAATTAAATATCGAATACGGGCCTGTCAAGTTTTCGTTGAGTCTAAATTAAACGATAAAATTTTTATTCCGATTCTACGACTAATTTTAAGATTAAAACTTTAAATTAACAAATGTCCGATTTCGTCTCCTAAGGTCCTAAGGGATCTACAGCCCTTCAAAGGTAGTGTAAAAAGGAAGGTTTTTGTAGGTTTATTTGAAAACGCTTAATAGTAAAAACTTTAAATTTGGTGTGAATACGCTTTAGATATGATTCCCTGATTTTTTTTTAATTTTTTTGGCATTCTTTTAAACGCTAGTTTTGGAGAGGGTTGGTAATAAAAACTGTGATAACTTTTTAGGGGTTCATTTTTTACGATTTTTTTTTCAAAATAATGTTCGGCAAACAATTTCAGATAAAAAAGGTATTCTTGTACGAACTCTGTAGAATGCACAATTTTAGAGAAAAATGCACATAATCACGCACGATATTTAACGATATTTTACGGCACGTTAGGTATCTAATTTTTTCTACAATACACGTATTTTATTATTAGGTAGCTAATAAAATCTATGTCTTTATTTGATTATTAAGGATATTTTTAATTTTTATAACCTTTCTTTTCCTCAACACCTTTGGGGTAGCTCCCTTAGGAAGCAAAATCGGACATATGTTAATTTAAAGTTTCTATCTTAAAATTAGTCATAGAATCGGCTTCAAAAATTTGGCGGTTTAATTTCGACTCACCCTGTACATAAATACTCTTGGGTTTTTAAGAAAGCAACAACCTTTATTGTTACGATATTTGCATTTTATTAGTAAAATAACCAAATTATTTTTCAAAATAGGAAGGTTACCGGCAACAACGTAAAAAAACTTCCTTTTTAAATATTATTTTTATAATAATGAAGAAATCGTGATTTTCAAGAAAATTAATTAAAAATCTTACATACGTTTTCAATCTAATTGTGAAACTCGGGAAGTTTGGAGACAAATGAAATGAGGCCAAAATAATAGCAGTATTTATAAAGGGGTCTAAATCTAAAGAATAAAATTATATAGTAATTATATAGTAGACTAATCATTACTAATTTCTCAAAAATTGTTAAAAGCATTCTTAGTGATAACCTATAAAATAAACTTGGTTTAAAGCAATGTTGCGATTAATCAACATGCTTTTATAACCCGTCGTTTAATAACATCCAATCATAACTAATTTTACCAAGGCGTTTGGTCGACTAAAATACATAACAATATAATTCTCCTACTAATTAAGAAGCTCACGAAGTTTAATATAAATAATTGTGATAAATAATGTGGTTAATGTAATTTACAGACCTATTTTGTAACTACATCGTTATGCATATAACGACATCGTTAGATCAACGATTTTAATCTCTTACAGGTTTTTGTAAAAACCTATATTTTGTAAGTAGGTTGTTAGTATTTTACAGCATAGCATATTTTCTAAAAAAACCATCCAGTTTCAAATGCAAATTATGATCCAATTTTTTTTGGCAATCTGTAGTTTTCTAAACATTTCATATTATTTATCAGATTGAATATTGGTACCTCTTACTTATCTGAGTGCCAATCTATATTAATGAATAATAATAATATAGACTACTTGGTAAAAAGTAAAAATAAAAATAAATTTGAACACCCTGTATCCCACTAACAGTTGAGTTTTGGAAAAAATTTTATAAGAACTTTCTATTAATTGGTAAAAAATTTTTTCCCTCTACTAGGACAAAGTAAAACTGCCTTTTGTTATTTCCTGTTAACGTTTCGTCTATTATCCATAGACTTCCTCAGAACTATAAACATATCATTTTACAGTTAAAACAATACATATACTTAAAATTATTTTGACACATTACCTTAATAACTATATGGCAACAAATAAAAAACTGAACTGAACGTTAACAGTAAATAACAAAAGGCAGTTTTATTTAGTCCTAGTAGAGGGAAAAAATGTTCACCAATTAATAAGTTTAAGGATGTGAATCAACATTAAGAACTTTTTATCTTATTTTTACTTGTAGTATATTAAGCACATGAAGCCATGACTACAGTTTTAGAAACACCCTGTATATTACATATTTTTAAACTAAGTAAACATTTTAACCTGCTACTATTAATTTTCTTTGAAAAAATAAAAATTGGAGTATTTAAAACGTTGACATTATTTCTACTGAAAGTTGAAAGAAGTCAATATATGTATGTAGATAAAAAAACAGAGGAAAATTTAAAGCGATTAATTACTAAAATTGTATGTCATTGTTTAAAATTATTCCGATGTCCATATTATTTCTATGTAACACAACAATAATATTTTACACTCGATTTTACAATAATTCGATAACTCGATAATTGTTAATTTAAATTTTCCTTTATTCTATAGGGTTGTGCTGGAGTTTTCAGCTTTGATGTAATATTACTTCAAAATTAAAAAAAAAATTATTTCGTAATTATTAAGAGGAGTATTTTCCCTACAAATTAAAAAAGAATAATTTTATAACTTTTAGGTAAAAAATTGAAATTAATTTAAAAAAATATCCCTAGCATATTTCTTAGGATAGTAATCCTATTTAAGCTAAAAATTTAGGTCCTAATTAAAAAAAACATTGCGAGGTAAATATTTTAGTTTGAATAATGTAGTTTTGTTTGTTCATTTTACATAGTACATATGTAGTAGTATGATGTAATAACTTTTTAAGACTATATTTTAGTTGGAATTGACTGAAAAAGGTTTTATTATTTATTTTTTAATTTTTTATTATTTATTATAAGTCCAGTAAAGAAAGGCAATAATATCATCTGAATTTTTGGAATCTCAAATATGTCTAAGAGTTCATGTAAAATGTAGAATAGAGTATACATGAAGTACAAGGACGGATTTACAATTTTGCCGGCCCCGAAGAAGTAGCAGTATTGCATTTATCTGAACTCTCAAAAAAGTGACAAATTGTATTCACTGATTCTGAAATTGCCTCCTCTTCTGGGAATTTACTCCACTCGATTTGAAGAATTTAGCGTAACTTAATCTATCACATTTTGTTTCTTCTGCTTCCAAATCATGACAGTTTAATAAATAGTTCGACTCCACTTATCATTACGTTTATCTGTCATTTTTAAAACTGTTTACGTTATTTCTAAAATTTTAACTTTTGAAATATTTGTTGGTATTTAATCGTTTCTTTTTGTTTCGATAATTTCATCTGAAACTTCATCACAAAATAGACAAAAAATTGAAATACAAGTTGCACCATTGACGAAAGCAGCTGGCAGCTTTGATAAAAGACGCAGACAAATCACTTCTTGTTGCATCACATTCGTCAGATTTTTTCTTCTACATTTTACATGAAATTTTAGATTTTTTTGGGTTTCCAAAAATTCATAATGGTTATATTTTTCTTCTTTACTGCTAGACTTAATTAAAGTAATAATAATAATTGGATTACAACATTAACGTTTATTTACCATGTATTAATGTGTATAGATTACACCCCCCGAGTTTGACGCACTCCTCCTGACTCATCCTCATCAAAAAAGTTATAAGAATTTGAAAAAAAAAAAAAATAAATTAAATCAATTTATTACTAAAAAAATATAATTTAGCATGCTTTGAAAATTACATAATTAATTTAAGCATTTATTTTGCACTTCAGTAACCGCATTGTTTACCATCTCAAGTAATTGTGTTGAGTATTTATCTCAATCGTGTACACATTTGTTTTGAGAGTACCCCAAAGATAAAAATCTAACGGATTTAAGTCTGGAGATCGCGGTGGCCACGATATTGGTCCTCCAAAACCTATCCAATTATTATTGAAATTATCATTCAACCAATTAGTCACATTTCTTCTCCTATGAGGTGGCGCTCCATCGTATTGATACCAAACTTGATTTAAGACATTTAAGGCTACGTTGTCAACAATATCTTGTACATTGGTATTTAATAGAATCAAATAATCATTCGATGTCAGTCTATTAGGCAGTACTTGCATTGATATTAATTGATTATTAAAAATCCCTGCCCAGACATTTATTGAGAATCTTTGCTGAAATCCTCTTCTTTTTATTAACTTGGGATTTTCCAATGACCACGCATGTTCATTGTAGTAATTTGGTGTAGTTCCTCTGCCAAATTGACTTTCATCCATCCTAATAATTTTTGAGCAAAAGTTAGGATCTGCTGCCATTTTTTCCAACAACCATTGACAAAAGTTTAAACGTCTGATCTCATCTCCTGGCTGAAGGGGTTGTACTTGTGAAAATTGTATGGATGCATTACTTCCCTCTTTAGCGTCTTCCAAATAAATGATTGAGAAATATCTTGCATTGAAGAAACACTGCGTATACTTGTACGAGGATTTTCAATAAAGGCATCTATCACTGCTTCTTCTTCTTCAAATGTAAGTTTTTCAGGGGCACCAATTTTTGGTGCACAATGTATGTTTCCGGTGTCCCTTAATCTTTGAAAGGTCCTGGAGAAAACATGGTAAGAAGGGTGACGTCTATTGGGAAACCTGCGTTGATATTCTCTACTTGCTTGTAATGTAATACATAATAGCCTGTAAATGAAAGGTGAAATAAAAGTCTTCACAACCAATCCAATGTTACAAATTTATTATATCCAAATTCTAATGCATTTCGAGGGTTTTAATTTTAATTTTAATTAAGTTCAAGTAAGTGATTGTTGTTGGTACCATTGCGTGATTGTATTTGTGTTTTTTGTCTTTTGTTTTTACAGTTCATTATATTTTACTAATGTTTCTCTGATGTTGAGGTGTCTTAGTACCCTCGAAATGCATTAGAATTTGGATATAATAAATTTGTAACATTGGATTGGTTGTAAAGACTTTTATTTCACCTTTCATTTATATGGATCACCAATGGTTGAGAGATTTTCGTTTGGAAATAATAGCCTGTATTCAGCGACCGTAATGAAAAATTTAGAGACGTCGCTAACGCTAAACACGTGATTAAAAAATATTTCTTCATAAGAAATATTTCTTTAAAGACGTGATTAACTTTAACGACGTCTCTAAAATTTTCATCGCGGTCGCTGAATACAGGCTATCATGTTCTTAACATGAATAAAGTGAGTTTGAATTTGAAACTATTATCATTACAAAATCCATAAATAAAAATTATATCGGCGTATTCAGAATTACTAAACATTTTGTAGTTTTTCTTATTTGTTTCAAACTTAAATACGATAAATGTTTAAATCTTTTTTATTTAAATTTCGTACATAGGGTTTCAATTTTATACGCTACTTACGAAACACCCTGTGTTTCGTACGACGATAGCTCGTTTGCTAACTCGTACGGGACTATGACTTAAGTAAAAGTCGAGATCGAGGTTTTTCGTGTTTTATTGAGGATCTACAAAAATCAACTAACTTAAACTACTCGTTCCACCCTTAAGCTACCACTTGAAAGGCGCGCGCAGGCGTATTCATGTGGTAGCAGTGGAAGCTGAGACACCCTGTATATGTAAAATATACATATACATATTTTACGATAAATTAGCTACATAGAAGAATTTACGAGTTATCTATGTATATTTTATATATAAATTATAAATTTTTTGGTCCCACAGTAACAACTTAGGCTGCTCGGACATTGGCTGCGATTTGTTGCGATTTTCGATCGTCAGAATCTATACAAATAAAACAATCCACATTAGCGAAGACAACATGATAGAGGGTATTTTGAAATTATTAAGTTGAAGCAGGCACTCTTTATACTTCGCATAAATATCATACTACCCGAACCAAACTTCAAGTGATCTAATAGGCAAGGTGAGTCAGTAGATACTCACCTTGCCTATTAGATCATACCGCAAACGACGACGATTTTTTGGTGAGGGTAACTTTTAGTGACATGTTTAAAATCATTTTTTCGAAGAACTAAAATTTACCCAACGATTTCTGGAAAAATTATAATATCATATAATTGAAATTACAAGAGTTATAGACGAAAAAAGGTCATACATTTTTCGAAATAACTGAAAACACAAGCGCCGAAGGCTTGGGGACTTTTAGTATGTTATTAATAATGGTTAAATGAACAAATGTATAGTACATAAGCGGAAAAAATACCTT
This sequence comes from Stenus bimaculatus, assembly GCA_963971135.1. Lineage (NCBI taxonomy): Eukaryota > Metazoa > Arthropoda > Insecta > Coleoptera > Staphylinidae > Stenus > Stenus bimaculatus. The sequence goes on along the minus strand of OZ020180.1, from coordinate 61,639,495 downwards.
TTCTAACCTAACGTATGACAAATAACAATCACCTCCCTGTTAATTTCTGCCACCTCAACCTCAACCAAATGCCTATTATTTTTGTTAGCCCAACATACGTACACATAAAAGTAACCTTGCTTGCGGATTTTTAAATGTAAAAGAAAGTGCGTAAAACAGTTTGGTTTTCTTTCGTAAGTCCAGACATCTATTCGGCGGCCAACCTATATCAAATTTCACTTTGTAACTAATATACTCGCAATTATGGCATTTTTTGTCTAATTTTCCTGGAATAATAATTTGCATAAAGATAAGCTTGTCCAGGATAAGTTTGTTGAGGAACCTTAAAAAATTAATAAAAAAAAACAATATGATTTTCCTGAATTTTTAATAATATTTTCATAATTTCAGACATCAGTATTTTGGAGCCTTATAATTAAAAACTGCCTAGGGTCTCATAAAGGCATAACGCGCCATTGTCTACATAATACCATTTCGTACAGACCTTTTAAAGACACTCTGTATTTTACAAAGTAAAACACTTTTGTGTAGCTCCATCATGAGGTTGTTTAAACTCAAATAACCTGCAGAAAATAGACTAGTTTCTATGTTGTGACTCCATAAATAATAAATGATAAAAATATTAATGATAAATATCTTCTAAAAGGAGAAATTTAACGATGTTTAAATAAATCTATGCAGAAACTACAAAGCAATACAAGAATATACATATCTGGAACAAAGATAATTGCTTTAAAGTTCAAAAGATACGCTATATACGATGCATATTAAATTTGTATTCCAGTTATGTATATGCGATATGTGTATAAATAAAAGCTATCTTTTTAGACCAAAAAGTAGAATTTTTCATAAAACGGAGAATCGTCTATAAATATCAATAAATGTTTGCGGCGAAACAATAACTGCATTTAAAAAAGCGACCTTCGGGAATCATATAAGCGGATACGTGCTCGATATGGATGCTAAGTTATTGCGAGCAACCAGCAACTTTTTACGATTTTTTTATAAACTGACATTTTATTAATATGTTATGATGGAAACAATATTTTACGGCCTGGCACGTTTGTTTGACAACCGTCTATCAAAGGCTACCCAAAGTAATATAAGCTCGGAGACTTTGTAATATCATTTTTAAGAAAAATGTATTAATATTTTACATTTTTTCTAGCTTAAAGTCCGTAAGGATTAAATAAATTTATCTTTAAACAACGCGTTATTACAAATTAGATTTTGGCACCAAAATTAATTAACATTGATATGTTTATTTTAAATCAATTAACTTTGCATTTAATAAACAATTATAATGTTCTAGATTTAGGAAAGTAGGATAGGTTAAATCAACAATTAATTATTTTCTTGTAAGCTCCTTCCTTTGTCTTAGTTAATGCATATTTGTTGTGCGCTTGAGATTCCAAGCATTAAAGCATGCACATTGCCTCCTCTAGAGACAATAAGTTAATTATATTTTTAATCAAATATCTACCGTACATTATTATCCAGGTAGTATATTTAGTTTAATACACTCATTGTCATACATATATTCCTAGAGGGATGTATGATATTTATTTCAATTTAAAATATAATACTATAAAAGCATTAAAAGGATCGTTAAGCTTTTACCACATTTCTAAATACCAAAACCATTGTTTATTGAATATTTAAAAAGTTTTAATATTAAAATTTGCCAACACGAGTTCTATTTTCTGGGTTAATTACGAATTTATTTGTTTATAACTCAAATGCAAGTTTAGTTTTACTTACCAGTACTAACGTTTTAAATAATTTGAAAATAGACTAGGCATGTACAGTTGGTCCCAGCTGGAAGTAGGACAAAAGTAATCACGATCGCGTATTCTTTGTCCTACTTTCAGCTGGGAGCAACTTTACAGTGGCTACAGGTATAGCGCCCGCGGCAAATTTACAAACTTGACCCCCCTTACTCTTAACTGTCATTAAACTCACACCATCTCGAAAAAATAGATCGTATACTTTGTATACTGGAAGGTGATTATTTCGATGCTCACCATTGGTACCTTTTAAAGTGGAGAGAGAAAAACTAAAAAATGTAATTTTAAAAAATAATTTATATTTTCGAAACCGTTACTGCTAGATCAATAAAGTGCCTTTAAATTATTGACTATTCTGAGTTAAATGTCGGGAAATTTTTTTTTTCTAACCTCCTAGATTCGAAATCGCGATGTTCAACTTTTATTTTTCTTATGGCCGCCATATTGGATTATTACATCATGAGATAATAAAAAATATTACATTTTCAGATTGCCAAACTTGAAATTTGTATAAGAAACAAAAGAAATGAATGTTTTATGGACAGTTTCCGTGGTTACCATAAAAATATCGCCTCAAATGAAACGTTAAATTTGATCAAAATTCTAATAATAAAAAACAAATACTTTAACCATTATACAGGGTCAGCCAAAAAAATAAATAAATAAATATTTTTTATAGCGTATTGAATTAAAAAAAACGATTAAACAAAAATTAATTCAATTTAAACATGCTACCATTTAAACCTATTTTTTAACAATCACACTACGCGTTACAATTTTTAATAATAATAATAATACAGTCGAACTTCCATATAACGTTTTATCACGGGAACCTTAAAAAATTCGTTATATAGAAAATTCGCTATATAGAAATTCGTAATTTTGATATAAAAAATTTGCTATTTTTTTTGCCTTTATTTTAACTAAAAATATGAAAAGGCGTTGTTGTGAGTGCGCATGTTTTACAAAAACTAAATTTGCTCCAAGTCGCAGGTATAACTTATAAGTAGACCTTATAAAAAGACTCTACAAATCTCGGAATTTACGTTCATTTATAAAAATTCTAATTACCTACCTGATTTTCTATTATTCTTTAGGTCGGGTTAGAATTGCTCACTAAATTTATGCAAAAATAAAATTTATACCTGCTTCCTAATATTTAAAGCAGATATGCGCACCAGCTTAAAAGGGGTAGTAAAAATAATGGGTAGGTTTGCGCACCGAGCTAAAGGGTTCCGAGCAGGTAAAAAAATTAAGAAACACTTTCATTTGCAATTACTAGTATTGCTCGTCTACTTAAACGATAACGTTTTACTGTTTGTTCGATGATGGCTACGAAAATTATAAACGGTTCTCGAGGAAAAGAGCTGATGATAGTTGAAAGTTTAAAATTTAGTAACAATAAAGTGTTAAAGTCAGGTGAAACATTTTGGCGTTGCACCAATAAACATTGTAAATCGAAATTATTTACCATTGGACCAAACAGGCGCAATGGTCATCACAACCACCCAGCAAATGAAAATACTTTAAATCGACAAATTGTCAGTTCCCAATGTAAAAAGTCGCACTACATAATAGGCATATTCAACCTCGTGATATTATGCGAGGCGTTTTAAATGAGAATATACCAAATTCTTTTACCACTGAGGATGCTCTAACATAAGCAAAACTATTTATTACGCTAGAAGAAAAACCTTCCCATTCAAAATTCCGTCTTCGAAAGAAGATTTTTTTTTCTTTTTCCTCCTTTTATTATATCTTTCAACGTGATACAATAATATATATTAATACTGGTCAAGCATGACCAACCATTAAATTTTTTCTATCCTAACTACTACTTAAAAAAAACTTAAAGCTAATTGTTCACCCAATGGCGTCCAATAGATTGTTCTGTTTTGGTTATTGCGCTACATTTATCCCGCACTTCGAATTTAACTCTCACACTTTACACTATTTCAAAAGGTTTCTTTCTTTTAAGTCTTCTAATTATTCCTCTGTTGTCCAGAAGTTGGCTAGCCTCAGGGTTTATGTGGTCTAGGAGTCTGGATTCATGTTTGCCAGCAAATCGCTTGATTTCGCTGGCCACATCAGGAACGTTGAGATCACGGTGAATATCACTGTTCCGTACATACCAAGGCGCATTCACCATGTTACGAAGAACTTTATTTTGGAACGTTTGTATTTGTTTAATATGGCATTCTTTAGCACACCCCCACAATTGTATGCCATAAAGCCATATTGGTTTTAAGGTTTTGTTATAGATCAACACTTTATTGCCAATGGACAGCTCCGAGTTTCTACCCAGGAGCCAGTACATTTTTCTATATTTTATATTTAATTCTTCTCTCTTTCTTTTTACATGCACCTTCCAGCGTAGTTTCGTGTCTAGGGTCATACCTAGATATTTGGCATTATTTTCATAAGGGATAATATTACCATTAATTGTGACTGGTGGTAACCTGTTTACTTTTTTGTTGGTGAAATTTATATGAGTTGATTTTACTTCATTTAACTTTATCTTCCAGTTTTCAGTCCATTTTAATACTTTGTTACAGGCTTGCTGAACTTTTTCTGTTGAAATAGTATCGTCTTCCCCTACTGCCAGGATTCCAGTATCATCAGCAAATGTGGCAATCTTAGTATCTTTCGATTCTGGTATGTCGCTCGTGTATAATAAGTACAACAACGGGCCTAGTACGCTCCCTTGTGGCACCCCCGCTTTTATTTCTTTGAGTTCGGAATACTCTTCTTCCATTTTAATTCTAAATACCCTATTGGAGATTTATGATTGTATTAGCTCGCAGTACTGTATCGGAAGAATTTTTTGTAACTTATGTAATAAGCCCTCATGCCAGACCTTATCAAACGCTTGTGCGACGTCAAGGAATATTGCTGTGCACACTTGTTCTTCTTCTAAAGCTTTTTCTATTATGTTTGTAATTCTGTGCACCTGGTCAATGGTTGAGTGCTTGCTTCGAAAACCGAATTGGTGTTTAGGAATCAGTTCTTTTGTTTCTATTATTGGCTTTACTCTTTTGAGGAGTAGTTTTTCAAATAACTTTGAAATTGTAGGTAGTAATGAAATTGGTCTGTAGGATTTTACCTCGTTTGGGGGTTTCCCTGGTTTGGGTAACATTATTACTTCTGCCACTTTCCAACACATGGGTACATGTTTCAATCTGTAGGCTGCATTTATTATGTAAGTTAGCATTACTATTCCTTTTTTGGGAAGCTGTTTTAATATTTCCCCAGTTATGAGGTCAAAACCTGGGGCTTTCTTTGGATTTAGGTTACATTTTATCTCGTTGGCTACTTCTTTGGGGGTGACTAGTGGGATGTTTTCCTTTTCATCATTAAAGGTTTGTTGTGGTGTTAGATTTGATTGCATATCATTGGGTTTGAATGTTTCTTCAAGATGATTGGCAAATAATTGCGCCTTCTCTTCGTTCGAAAGAAGATGTGCATAAAATTCTTGATAAATTGGAACTCAAAACAAGCAAGGAAGAGGCTTTTTTAATGTTAAACGACAATGTAAATAACATTATAGTATTTTCGTGCCAAAGTAACATTACAGTTTTGGGGGATGTTAACAGAATTTACATGAGTGGCACATGTTCGTACTACATGAAGCATTTTTATCAAATGTTCACCATTCATGGCATTTTATCAGGCCACTACGTTCCATTGATGTTTTGTGTACTTCCAAATAAACAACGGGAGACATATAGCTTATTATTTAAAAACATTATTAAAATACCTTGGGATTTATTTAAAATAAAAATCTCTCCAAGTGAAATTGTTGTGGATTTTGAATTCAGCATTTATTTGGCTCTACGAGAATCGTTTCCCGAATCAAAAATTATTGGATGTCGTTTCCACCTGCACCAAGCTTGGTTCAGAAAACTCCAAAAGCTAAAATTGGATAAGGATTATTCGAGTAATAATACAGAAATAGGCGTATGGATCAGGATGTTGTTTGGACTGACATATTTAGCTCCAGAAGATGTGGGAGATGTTTTCGTGGATAATCTAATATCATTAATGCCAAAACATGCAAAATTAGAAGAGTTGGCAAATTATATAGTGGAGAATTACATCAACGAGGATGCACGATTTCCACCCATTGTATGGGCTGAAAACTCAGCCTCGTTGGAAAGGACCACCAATAATTGTGAGGCATTTCATTCAAAATTTAATGAAAGTTTTAAAAACAATCATCCAAATTTGTATATTTTTGTATTCAAATTAAAAGAATTTCAAATAGATACCTACATAAAATTACAAAGCACTCACATACCAAAGAAAATTGATGTTTTTTTATAAAAATATTATACAAATTCCTTTATTATATTATGCATATTTTTTACAATATTCAAAATTTTAATTTTGTTTAATAAACAAAAATATTTTAAAATTATAATGAATTTTAATTATTTCCTAGGTCCAAAATGTTTGGTGCGCAAATATACTGTCGATTTTATTGGTAACATTTCATCGGTGCGCAAATCTACCAACCTTTTTTGTAATAAAATTTAGTCGGTGCGCTTTTCTCCCATATTATAAAATATTTATTGCTTTTAGTGCGCTATTCTAACCCGACCATTCTTTACACTAATCCACTATAAAGTTCTCAGAAATTTTTAAAATTAGCCACCCATTGACTAAAATTTATGAAAGATTCTAATATTTACGTAAAAAAAATCGTTATACGGAAACTTTTATTTCGTTATAAGGAGTAAAAATACATTAAAAACGCCATCAAGGTGAAGATCCTCTAAAAAAATTCGTTATATAGAGAAATTCGTTATATGGAAGTTCGTTGTAGGGAATTTCAACTGTATAATATATATTTATTGATCTTTCGAGACTTACATATAACATAAGTATTTAGACATGTCCACAAAAATTTAAAAATATTAACAGATATAGCAAGATTTACAAAAGTATATTATCTTAAGTATTCTATAAACTTTTTTAAGGAATAAAAACATTTTTTTTTTAAATTATATTTAAATTGTGAGACATTTAGAGAGGTTATAGAGGGCGGCAATGCATTATATATCTTATTACTACTAAGTATCTGGATAGATTTTTGAGTACTATACCTTATTTTTTAAGTAGGAGTGATTTAAATTTCCCGCGCTAAAATGCCAAAAATTAGCGTCCCTGATTGGTTAAACGACAGCAAGATTTACACCGGATAATTATTTTGGATGAATTTTGACATATAACCTCAAAATAATTATCATAAAATTTGAATTTCTAATGTATTTACATGTTTAAATTTGTATTGAGTACAAAGAAATGGAGAATTTAATTATGTTTCTGTATACATTTTATCATTAAAAAGCCAAAATTACCTAAAATTCCTGCCAAAACCTGTTTGGTTATTTTTCTAGTAACTTTTATAGTGTAAGTTGTCTTTCCCTGTCACTCCTTCTAGTTAAAAAATAAAGTATAGATAGGCATACTCTATAAGGTAGTAACAAGTATATTTCTCGTCGGATAACCGTGTGCGATTCTCGTGTTTAGTGAATCTTTATTTTTGAACGCATAAATAGTAAGATCCAAGATAAGTAGACTAGGTTAGGTTAAGATATGTTAAGATATGAAGTTGTTTAAAATGATATCTACATGATTCCTGCTGACCTATTCCCAAAATACTTCTAATAGCTCTCTTTTGACTAATAAAAACCTTATCAAGCCAAGAAGAGCATCCCCCAAAAAGTAGTGCATAAGTTAATCTAGATTGTATTGTCTTAAAGCTCTTATCTTGTAACAGGACTTATTTATTTTTGAAATTAATTTCTGTTGGAATAATAATATCTAGTATGTTGTTGTTGTTATAGATACTGATATATTAATGTAGTTGTTATCAATATTAATAAAATAAATGTTATGTTTGTTTCATGTCTCTTGAATCCAGTCTCAAATACATACTGTAAATAATAACAACAAGGGTAAATTTAAAAAAAAAAAATTCACCCTTGTTTAGCGTTTTTCGATAGATTTGGGTTCGCTGATAACGAATTAATATTAGCGCGATCAAATGCGTACTTTTTAAAATATAGCGTTTTGAAATATGGCCAAATTACGAAAATTTCAAAAAACCGCACTTTTTTTTTCAAAAATATTCGAATTTCATATAAAGAATAGGCTACGATTAAAGATTTGAGCCTGCTGATTACAGAGAAATAAAAATATTTGTGCTACGACCAGTAGTTTGGAAGTTACAATCATTTAAATGGCTCTAAAAAAATGATAGAGAAGGGTACAAAGAGGGTTTGCTATAAAATCGAAATATTTTGAAATTTTTTTCATGATTTTTTGACATTATCTTATAGATTTGGGTTGGCTGATAACGAATCAACCATTGTTAACGCGATCTGACGCGTACTTCTTAAACTAAAGCGTTTTAAAAAATGCAAAAATATGGAAAATTTGAAAATTTCATATATATATAACTGATAGGTTATATTTATAGATTTCGCTCCGCTGATTACGGAGAACTGAAAAATTTTGAGCTACGACCACTAGTTTAGAAGCTACACTCCTTTTTATGGCCACCCAAAAATGATAGAGAAGGGTCCCCTCTTTGCTTTAAAACTAAAAAATTTTGAAATTATTTTCCGCGATTTTTTGACAATATCTTATATATTTGGGTTCGCTGATAACGAATCAACCATTGTTAACGCGATCCTTTTAGAACTACAGCGTTTTGAAAATTGCAAAAATTTAGAAAATTTTAAAAATTCATATTATTTTCTAATTTTTGTCGAATTTTATACAACTGATAGGTTATATTTATAGATTTCCGTCTGCTGATTACGGAGGACTAAAAAAATTTGAGCTACGACCACTAGTTTAGAGGCTACACCCGTTTTTATGGCCAACGAAAAATGATAGAGAAGGGTCCTCACTTTGCATCAAAACTGAAAAATTTTATAATTTTTTTACGCGATTTTTTTGACTTTATCTTATAGATTTCAGTTCGCTGATAACGAATCAACCATTGTAAACGCGATCCGACGCGTACTTTTTAAACTACAGCGTTTTAAAAATTGCAGAAATTTGGAATATTTAAAAATTTTATATTTTTTCTAATTTTTCGAAATATATATACCTGACAGGTCATATTTATAGATTACGGAGAACTAAAAAATTTTGAGCTACGACCACTAGTTTAGAAGCTACACCCGTTTTTATGGCCACCAAAAAATGATAAAGAAGGGTCCCCCCTTTGCTTTGAAACTGAAAAATTTTGAATTTTTTTTTCTCGATTTTTTAAAATTATCTTATAGATTTCGGTTCGCTGATAACGAATCAACCATTATTAACGCGATCCGACGCATACTTTTTAAACTACAGCGTTTTGAAACTTGCAGAAATTTAAAATTTTTGAAAAATTCATATTTTTTTCGAATTTTATATACCTGACAGGTCATATTTATAGATTACGGAGAACTAAAAAATTTTGAGCTACGACCACTAGTTTAAAAGCTACACCCGTTTTTATGGCCACCAAAAAATGATAGAGAAGGCTCCCCCCTTTGCTTTGAAGCTGAAAAATTTTGAAATTTTTTTTCGCGATTTTTTGACATTGTCTTATAGATTTGTGTTCGCTGATAACGAATCAACCATTGTTAACGCGATCCGACGCGTATTTTTTTAAACTACAGCGTTTTGAAAATTGCAGAAATTTGGAAAATTTGGAAATTTCATATTTTTTTCTAATTTTTGTCGAATTACATACAACTGATAGGTTATATTTATAGATTTCCGTCTGCTGATTACGGAGAACTAAAAAATTTTGAGCTACGACCACTAGTTTAGAAGCTACACCTGTTTTTATGGCCACCGAAATATGATAGAGAAGGGTCCCCCCTTTGCTTTAAAACTGAAAAATTTTGAATTTTTTTTTCGCGATTTTTTGACATTATCTTTTAGATTTGTGTTCGCTTATAACGAATCAACCATTGTTAACGTGATCCGATGCGTACTTTTTAAACAACAGCGTTTTGAAAATTGCAAAAATTTAGAAAATTTTAAAAATTCATATTTTTTTCTAAATGTTTTCGTATTTTATATATTTAATAGGTTATATTTATAGATTTCCCTCTGCTGATTACGGAGAACTAAAAAATTTTGAGCTACGACTACTAGTTTAGAAGCTACAACCGTTTTTATGGCCACCAAAAAATGATAGAGAAGGGTCCCCCCTTTGCTTTAAAACTGAAAAATTTTGAAATGTTTTTTCGCGATTTTTTGACATTATCTTATAGATTTATGTTCGCTGATAACGAGTCAACCATTGTTAACGTGATCCGATGCGTACGTTTAGAACTACAGCGTTTTGAAAACTGCAAAAATTTAGAAAATTTTAAAAATTCATATTTTTTTCTAAGTTTTGTCGAATTTTATACAAGTGATAGGTTTTATTTATAGATTTCCGTCTGCTGATTACGGAGAACTAAAAAATCTTGAGCTACGACTACTAGTTTAGAAGCTACAACCGTTTTTATGGCCACCAAAAAATGATAAAGAAGGGTCCCTCCTTTGCTTTAAAACTGAAAAATTTTGAAAATTTTTTTCGCGATTTTTTAACATTATCTTATAGATTTGTGTTCGCTGATAACGAATCAACCATTGTTAACGCATTCCGACGCGTACTTATTAAACTACAGCATTTTGAAAATTGCAGAAATTTAGAAAATTTGAAAATTTCATATTTTTTTCAAAATTTTTTCAAATTTTATATAACTGATAGATTATGTTTATAGATTTCTGTCTGCTGATTACGGAGAACTATAAAATTTTGAGCTACGACCACTAGTTTAAAAGCTACACCCGTTTTTATGGCCACCGAAATATGATTGAGAAGGGTCCCCCTTTGCTTTAAAACTAAAAAATTTTGAAATTTTTTTTCGCGATTTTTTAAAATTATCTTATAGATTTGTGTTCGCTGATAACGAATCAACCATTGTTAACGCGTTCCGACGCGTACTTTTTAAACTACAGCGTTTTGAAAATTGCAGAAATTTAGAAAATTTGAAAATTTCATATTTTATTCTAAATTTTTTCGAATTTTATACAACTGATAGGTTATGCTTATAGATTTCCGTCTGCTGATTACAGAGAACTAAAAAATTTTGAGCTACGACCACTAGTTTAGAAGCTACACCCGTTTTTATGGCCACCGAAATATGATAGAGAAGGGTCCCCCCTTTGCTTTAAAACTGAAAAATTTTGAAATTTTTTTTCGCGATGTTTTAAAATTATCTTTTAGATTTGTGTTTGCTGATAACGAATCAACCATTGTTAACGTGATCCGATGCGTACTATTTAAACTACAGCGTTTTGAAAATTGCAAAAATTTAGAAAATTTTAAAAATTCATATTTTTTTCTAATTTTTGTCGAATTTTATACAACTAATAGGTTATATTTATAGATTTCCGTCTGCTGATTATGGAGAATTAAAAAAATTTGAGCTACGACCACTAGTTTAGAAGCTACACCCGTTTTTATGGCCACCAAAAAATGATAGAGAAGGGTCCCCACTTTGCTTTAAACCTGAAAAATTTTGAAATTGTTTTTCGCGATTTTTTGACATTATCTTATAGATTTGTGTTTGCAGATAACAAATCAACCATTGTTAACGTGATCCGATGCGTACTTTCTAAACAACAGCGTTTTGAAAATTGCAAAAATTTAGAAAATTTAGAAATTCATATTTTTTTCTAAATTTTTTCGAATTTTATATATTTAATAGGTTATATTTATAGATTTCCCTCTGCTGATTACGGAGAACGAAAAAAATTTGAGCTACGACCACTAGTTAGAAGCTACACCCGTTTTTATGGCCACCAAAAAATGATAGAGAAGGGTCCCCCCTTTGCTTTAAAACTGAAAAATTTTGAAATTTTTTTTCGCGAATTTTTGACATTATCTTATAGATTTGTGTTCGCAGATAACAAATCAACCATTGTTAACGTGATCCGATGCGTACTATTTAAACAACAGCGTTTTGAAAATTGCAAAAATTTAGAAAATTTTAAAAATTCATATTTTTTTCTAATTTTTATCGAATTTTATACAACTTATAGGTTATATTTATAGATTTCCGTCTGCTGATTATGGAGAACTAAAAAATTTTGAGCTACGACCACTAGTTTAGAAGCTACACCCGTTTTTATGGCCACAAAAAAATGATGGAGAAGGGTCCCCCCTTTGCTTTAAAACTAAAAAATTTTGAAATTTTTTTTCGCGATTTTTTGACATTATCTTATAGATTTGGGTTCGCTGATAACGAATCAACCATTGTTAACGCGGTTCGACGCGTACTTTCTAAACTACAGCGTTTTGAATATTGCAAAAATTTAGAAAATTTTAAAAATTCATATTTTTTTCTAAATTTTTTCGAATTTTATATATTTAATAGGTTATATTTATAGATTTCCCTCTGCTGATTACGGAGAACTAAAAAATTTTGAGCTACGACCACTAGTTTAGAAGCTACACCCGTTTTTATGGCCACCAAAAAATGATAGAGAAGGGTCCCCCTATGCATTAAAACTGAAAAATTTTGAAATTTTTTTTCGCGATTTTTTGACATTATCTTATAGATTTTGGTTCGCTGATAACGAATTAACCATTGTTAACGCGGTCCGACGCGTACTTTCTAAACTACAGCGTTTTGAATATTGCAAAAATTTAGAAAATTTTAAAAATTCATATATTTTTCTAATTTTTTTCGAATTTTATACCACTGATAGGTTATATTTATAGATTTCCGTCTGCTGATTACGGAGAACTATAAAATTTTGAGCTACGACCACTAGTTTAGAAGCTACACCCGTTTTTATGGCTACCAAAAAATGATAGAGAAGGGCCCCCCTTTGCTTTAAAACTAAAAAATTTTGAAATTTTTTTTCGCGATTTTTTGACATTATCTTAAAGATTTGTGTTTGCAAATCAACCATTGTTAACGTGATCCGATGCGTACTTTTTAAACAACAGCGTTTTGAAAATTGTAAAAATTTAGAAAACTATAAAATTTCATATTTTTTTCTAATTTTTTTCGAATTTTATACAACTGATAGATAATATTTATAGATTTTTGTCTGCTGATTTAGGAGAACTAAAAAATTTTTAGCTACGACCACTAGGTTAGAAGCTACACCCGTTTTTATGGCCACCAAAAAATGATAGAGAAGGGTCCCCCCTTTGCTTTAAAACTGAAAAATTTTGAAATTTTTTTTCGCGATTTTTTGACAATATCTTATAGATTTGTGATTGCTGATAACAAATCAACCATTGTTAACGTGATCCGATGCGTACTTTTTAAACTACAGCGTTTTGAAAATTGCAAAAATTTAGAAAAATTTAAAAATTCATATTTTTTTCTAAATTTTTTCGAATTTTACATAACTGATAGGTTATATTTATAGATTTTCGTTTGCTGATTACGGAGAGCTAAAAAATTTTGTGCTACGACCACTAGTTTAGAAGCTACACCCGTTTTTATAGCCACCAAAAAATGATAGAGAAGGGTCCCCCCTTTGCTTTAAAACTGAAAAATTTTGAAATTTTTTTTCGCGAATTTTTGACATTATCTTATAGATTTGTGTTTGCAGATAACAAATCAACCATTGTTAACGTGATCCGATGCGTACTTTTTAAACTACAGCGTTTTGAAAATTGCAAAAATTTGGAAAATTTTAAAAATTCATATTTTTTTCTAAATTTTTTCGAATTTTATATATTTAATAGGTTATATTTATAGATTTCCCTCTGCTGATTACGGAGAACTAAAAAATTTTGAGCTACGACCACTTGTTTAGAAGCTACACCCGTTTATATGGCCACCGAAAAATGATAGAGAAGGGTCTCCCCTTTGCTTTAAAACTAAAAAATTTTGAAATTTTTTTGTCGCGATTTTTTGACATTATCCTATAGATTTGTGATTGCTGATAACAAATCAACCATTGTTAACGTGATCCGATGCGTACTTTTTAAACTACAGCGTTTTGAAAATTGCAGAAATTTGGAAAATTTTAAAAATTCATATTTTTTTCTAAAATTTTTCGAATATTATATATTTAATAGGTTATATTTATAGATTTCCGTCTGCTGATTACGGAGAACTAAAAAAAATTGAGCTACGACCACTAGTTTAGAAGCTACACCCGTTTTTATGGCCGCCAAAAAATGATAGAGAAGGGTCCCCCCTTTGCTTTAAAACTGAAAAATTTTGAAATTTTTTTTCGCGAATTTTTGACATTATCTTATAGATTTGTGTTTGCAGATAACAAATCAACCATTGTTAACTTGATCCGATGCGTACTTTTTAAACCACAGCGTTTTGAAAATTGCAAAAATTTAGAAAACTATAAAAATTCATATTTTTTTCTAATTTTTTTCGAATTTTATACAACTAATAGGTAATATTTATAGATTTCCCTCTGCTGATTACAGAGAACTAAAAAAATTTGAGCTACGACCACTAGGTTAGAAGCTACACCCGTTTTTATGGCCACCAAAAAATGATAGAGAAGGGTCCCCCCTTTGCTTTAAAACTGAAAAATTTTGAAATTTTTTTTCGCGATTTTTTGACACTATCTTATAAATTTCTGTTCGCTGATAACAAATCAACCATTGTTAACGTGATCCGATGCGTACTTTTTAAACTACAGCGTTTTGAAAATTGCAGAAATTTAGAAAACTATAAAAATTCATATTTTTTTCTAATTTTTTTCGAATTTTATATATTTAATAGGTTATATGTATAGATTTCCGTCTGCTGATTACAGAGAACTAAAAAATTTTGAGCTACGACCACTAGTTTAGCAGCTACACCCGTTTTTATGGCCACCAAAAAATGATAGAGAAGAGTCCCCCTTTGCTTTAAAACTGAAAAATTTTTAAATTTTTTTTCGCAATTTTTTGACATTATCTTATAGATTTGTGATTGCTGATAACAACAAATCAACCATTGTTATCGTGATCCGATGCGTACTTTTTAAACTACAGCGTTTTGAAAATTGCAAAAATTTAGAAAATTTTAAAAATTCATATTTTTTTCTAAATTTTCTCGAATTTTATATATTTAATAGGTTATATTAATAGATTTCCCTCTGCTGATTACGGAGAACTAAAAAAAATTGAGCTACGACCACTAGTTTAGAAGCTACACCCGTTTTTATGGCCACCAAAAAATGATAGAGAAGGGTCCCCTCTCTGCTTTAAAACTGAAAAATTTTGAAATTTTTTTTCGCGATTTTTTGACATCTTATAGATTTGTGATTGCTGATAACAACAAATCAACCATTGTTAACGTGATCCGATGCGTACTTTTTAAACTACAGCGTTTTGAAAATTGCAAAAATTTAGAAAATTTTAAAAATTCATATTTTTTTCTAAATTTTTTCGAATTTTATATATTTAATAGGTTATATTTATAGATTTCCCTCTGCTGATTACGGAGAACTAAAAAATTTTGAGCTACGACCACTAGTTTAGAAGCTACACCTGTTTTTATGGCCACCAAAAAATGATAGAGAAGGGTCCCCCCTTTGCTTTAAAACTGAAAAATTTTGAAATTTTTTTTCGCGATTTTTTGACGTTGTCTTATAGATTTGTGTTTGCTGATAACAAATCAACCATTGTTAACGTGATCCGATGCGTACTTTTTAAACAACAGCGTTTTGAAAATTGCAAAAATTTAGAAAACTATAAAAATTCATATTTTTTTCTAATTTTTTTCGAATTTTATATAACTGATAGGTTATATTTATAGATTTCAGCCTGCTGATTTCGGAGAACTAAAAAAATTTGAGCTACGACCGCTAGTTTAGAAGCTACACCCGTTTCTATGGCCACCAAAAAATGATAGAGAAGGGTCCCCCCTTTGCTTTAAAACTGAAAAATCTTGAAATTTTTTTTCGCGATTTTTTGACATTAACTTATAGATTTGTGATTGCTGATAACAAATCAACCATTGTTAACGTGATCCGATGCGTACTTTTTAAACTACAGCGTTTTGAAAATTGCAAAATTTTAGAAAGTTTTAAAAATTTATATTTTTTTCTAAATTTTTTCAAATTTTATATATTTAATAGGTTATATTTATAGATTTCCCTCTGCTGATTACGGAGAACTAAAAAATTTTGAGCTACGACCACTAGTTTAGAAGCTACACCTGTTTTTATGGCCACCAAAAAATGATAGAGAAGGGTCCCCTCTCTGCTTTAAAACTGAAAAATTTTGAAATTTTTTTTCGCGATTTTTTGACATTATCTTATAGATTTGTGTTCGCTGATTACGAATCAACCATTGTTAACGCGATTCGATGCGTACATTTTAAACTACAGCGTTTTGAAAATTGCAGAAATTTGGAAAATTTTAAAAATTCATATTTTTTTCTAAATTTTTTCGAATTTTATATATTTAATAGGTTATATTTATAGATTTCCGTCTGCTGATTACAAGAAATTTGGAAAATTTTAAAAATTCATATTTTTTTCTAAATTTTCTCGAATTTTATATATTTAATAGGTTATATTTATAGATTTCTGTCTGCTGATTACAGAGAACTAAAAAATTTTGAGCTACGACCACTAGTTTAGAAGCTACACCCGGTTTTATGGCCACCAAAAAATGATAGAGAAGGGTCCCCTCTCTGCTTTAAAACTGAAAAATTTTGAAATTTTTTTTCGCGATTTTTTGACATTATCTTATAGATTTGTGTTCGCTGATAACGAATCAGCCATTGTTAACGCGATTCGATGCGTACATTTTAAACTACAGCGTTTTGAAAATTGCAGAAATTTGGAAAATTTTAAAAATTCATATTTTTTTCTAAATTTTCTCGAATTTCATATATTTAATAGGTTATATTTATAGATTTCCGTCTGCTGATTACAGAGTACTAAAAAAATTTGAGCTACGACCACTAGTTTAGAAGCTACACCCGGTTTTATGGGCACCAAAAAATGATAGAGAAGGGTCCCCCCTTTGCTTTAAAACTGAAAAATTTTGAAATTTTTTTTCGCGAATTTTTGACATTATCTTATAGATTTGTGTTTGCAGATAACAAATCAACCATTGTTAACGTGATCCGATGCGTACTTTTTAAACAACAGCTTTTTGAAAATTGCAAAAATTTAGAAAACTATAAAAATTCATATTTTTCTCTAAATTTTTTCGAATTTTACATAACTGATAGGTTATATTTATAGATTTTCGTTTGCTGATTACGGAGAGCTAAAAAATTTTGTGCTACGACCACTAGTTTAGAAGCTACACCCGTTTATATGGCCACCGAAAAATGATAGAGAAGGGTCTCCCCTTTGCTTTAAAACTAAAAAGATTTGAAATTTTTTGTCAGGATTTTTTGACATTATCCTATAGATTTGTGATTGCTGATAACAAATCAACCATTGTTAACGTGATCCGATGCGTACTTTTTAAACTACAGCGTTTTGAAAATTGCAAAAATTTAGAAAATTTTAAAAATTCATATTTTTTTCTAAATTTTTTCGAATTTTATATAACTGATAGGTTATATTTATAGATTTCGGCCTGCTGATTTCGGAGCACTAAAAAAATTTGAGCTACGACCACTAGTTTAGAAACTACACCCGTTTTTATGGCCACCAAAAAATGATAGAGAAGGGTCCCCCCTTTGCTTTAAAACTGAAAAATTTTGAAATTTTTCTTCGCGATTTTTTGACTCCATCTTATGGATTTCGGTTCGCTGATAACGAATCAACCATTGTTAACGCGATCCGACGCGTACTTTTTAAACTACAGCGTTTTGAAAAATGCAGAAATTTAGAAAACTTCAAAAATTCATATTTTTTTCTAAATTTTTTCGGATTTTATTTAACTGATAGGTTATATTTATAGATTTCAGCCTGCTGATTTCGGAGAACTAAAAAAATTTAAGCTACGACCGCTAGTTTAGAAGCTACACCCGTTTTTATGGCCACCAAAAAATGATAGAGAAGGGTGGGGGCCTTTGCTTTAAAACTGAAAAATTTTGAAATTTTTTTTTGCGATTTTTTGACTCCATCTTATGGATTTCGGTTCGCTGATAACAATTCAACCATTGTTAACGCGATCCAACGCGTACTTTTTAAACTACAGCGTTTTGAAAAATGCAGAAATTTAGAAAATTTCAAAAATTCATATTTTTTTCGAATTTTATATAACTGATAGGTTATATTTATAGATTTCAGCCTGCTGATTTCGGAGAACTAAAAAAATTTAAGCTACGACCGCTAGTTTAGAAGCTACACCCGTTTTTATGGCCACCAAAAAATGATAGAGAAGGGTCCCCCCTTTGCTTTAAAACTGAAAAATTTTGAAATTTTTCTTCGCGATTTTTTGACTCCATCTTATGGATTTCGGTTCGCTGATAACGAATCAACCATTGTTAACGCAATCCGACGCGAACTTTTTAAACTACAGCGTTTTGAAAAATGCAGAAATTTAGAAAACTTCAAAAATTCATATTTTTTTCTAAATTTTTTCGAATTTTATTTAACTGATAGGTTATATTTATAGATTTCAGCCTGCTGATTTCGGAAAACTAAAAAAATTTGAGCTACGACCGCTAGTTTAGAAGCTACACCCGTTTTTATGGCCACCAAAAAATGATAGAGAAGGGTCCCCCCTTTGCTTTAAAACTGAAAAATCTTGAAATTTTTTTTCGCGATTTTTCGACTTCATCTTATGGATTTCGGTTCGATGATAACGAATCAAGCATTGTTAACGCGATCCGACGCGTACTTTTTAAACTACAGCGTTTTGAAAAATGCAGAAATTTAGAAAATTTCAAAAATTCATATTTTTTTCTAAATTTTATCGAATTTTATATAACTGATAGGTTATATTTATAGATTTCAGCCTGCTGATTTCGGAGAACTAAAAAAATTTGAGCTACGACCGCTAGTTTAGAAGCTACACCCGTTTTTATGGCCACCAAAAAATGATAGAGAAGGGTGGGGGCCTTTGCTTTAAAACTGAAAAATTTTGAAATTTTTTTTTGCGATTTTTTGACTCCATCTTATGGATTTCGGTTCGCTGATAACGAATCAACCATTGTTAACGCGATCCGACGCGTACTTTTTAAACTACAGCGTTTTGAAAAATGCAGAAATTTAGAAAATTTCAAAAATTCATATTTTTTTCTAAATTTTTTCGAATTTTATATAACTGATAGGTTATATTTATAGACTTCAGCCTGCTGATTTCGGAGAACTAAAAAAATTTAAGCTACGACCGCTAGTTTAGAAGCTACACCCGTTTTTATGGCCACCAAAAAATGATAGAGAAGGGTGGGGGCCTTTGCTTTAAAACTGAAAAATTTTGAAATTTTTTTTTGCGATTTTTTGACTCCATCTTATGGATTTCGGTTCGCTGATAACAATTCAACCATTGTTAACGCGATCCAACGCGTACTTTTTAAACTACAGCGTTTTGAAAAATGCAGAAATTTAGAAAATTTCAAAAATTCATATTTTTTTCGAATTTTATATAACTGATAGGTTATATTTATAGATTTCAGCCTGCTGATTTCGGAGAACTAAAAAAATTTAAGCTACGACCGCTAGTTTAGAAGCTACACCCGTTTTTATGGCCACCAAAAAATGATAGAGAAGGGTCCCCCCTTTGCTTTAAAACTGAAAAATTTTGAAATTTTTTTTCGCGATTTTTTGACTCCATCTTATGGATTTCGGTTCGCTGATAACGAATCAGCCATTGTTAACACGATCCGACGTGTACTTTTTAAACTACAGCGTTTTGAAAAATGCAGTAATTTAGAAAATTTCAAAAATTCATATTTTTTTCTAAGTTTTTTCGATTTTTATATAACTGATAGGTTATATTTATAGATTTCAGCCTGCTGATTTCGGAGAACTAAAAAATTTTTAGCTACGACCACTAGTTTAGAAGCTACTGTCGTTTTTATGGCCACCAAAAAATGATAGAGAAGGGTCCCCCCTTTGCTTTAAAACTGAAAAATTTTGAAATTTTTTTTCGCGATTTTTTGACTCCATCTTATGGATTTCGGTTCGCTGATAACGAATCAACCATTGTTAACGCGATCCGACGCGTACTTTTTAAACTACAGCGTTTTGAAAAATGCAGAAATTTAGAAAATTTCAAAAATTCATATTTTTTTCTAAGTTTTTTCGAATTTTATATAACTGATAGGTTATATTTATAGATTTCAGCCTGCTAATTTCGGAAAACTAAAAAAATTTGAGCTACGACCGCTAGTTTAGAAGCTACACCCGTTTTTATGGCCACCAAAAAATGATAGAGAAGGGTCCCCCCTTTGCTTTAAAACTGAAAAATTTTGAAATTTTTCTTCGCGATTTTTTGACTCCATCTTATGGATTTCGGTTCGCTGATAACGAATCAACCATTGTTAACGCGATCCGACGCGTACTTTTTAAACTACAGCGTTTTGAAAAATGCAGAAATTTAGAAAATTTCAAAAATTCATATTTCTTTCTAAATTTTTTTGAATTTTATATAACTGATAGGTTATATTTATAGATTTCGGCCTGCTGATTTCGGAGAACTAAAAAAATTTAAGCTACGACCGCTAGTTTAGAAGCTACACCCGTTTTTATGGCCACCAAAAAATGATAGAGAAGGGTCCCCCCTTTGCTTTAAAACTGAAAAATTTTGAAATTTTTTTTCGCGATTTTTTGACTCCATCTTATGGATTTCGGTTCGCTGATAACGAATCAGCCATTGTTAACACGATCCGACGTGTACTTTTTAAACTACAGCGTTTTGAAAAATGCAGTAATTTAGAAAATTTCAAAAATTCATATTTTTTTCTAAGTTTTTTCGATTTTTATATAACTGATAGGTTATATTTATAGATTTCAGCCTGCTGATTTCGGAGAACTAAAAAATTTTTAGCTACGACCACTAGTTTAGAAGCTACTGTCGTTTTTATGGCCACCAAAAAATGATAGAGAAGGGTCCCCCCTTTGCTTTAAAACTGAAAAATTTTGAAATTTTTTTTCGCGATTTTTTGACTCCATCTTATGGATTTCGGTTCGCTGATAACGAATCAACCATTGTTAACGCGATCCGACGCGTACTTTTTAAACTACAGCGTTTTGAAAAATGCAGAAATTTAGAAAATTTCAAAAATTCATATTTTTTTCTAAGTTTTTTCGAATTTTATATAACTGATAGGTTATATTTATAGATTTCAGCCTGCTAATTTCGGAAAACTAAAAAAATTTGAGCTACGACCGCTAGTTTAGAAGCTACACCCGTTTTTATGGCCACCAAAAAATGATAGAGAAGGGTGGGGGCCTTTGCTTTAAAACTGAAAAATTTTGAAATTTTTTTTTGCGATTTTTTGCCTCCATCTTATGGATTTCGGTTCGCTGATAACAATTCAACCATTGTTAACGCGATCCAACGCGTACTTTTTAAACTACAGCGTTTTGAAAAATGCAGAAATTTAGAAAATTTCAAAAATTCATATTTTTTTCGAATTTTATATAACTGATAGGTTATATTTATAGATTTCAGCCTGCTGATTTCGGAGAACTAAAAAAATTTAAGCTACGACCGCTAGTTTAGAAGCTACACCCGTTTTTATGGCCACCAAAAAATGATAGAGATGGGTCCCCCCTTTGCTTTAAAACTGAAAAATTTTGAAATTTTCTTTCGCGATTTTTTGACTCCATCTTATGGATTTCGGTTCGCTGATAACGAATCAGCCATTGTTAACACGATCCGACGCGTACTTTTTAAACTACAGCGTTTTGAAAAATGCAGAAATTTAGAAAATTTCAAAAATTCATATTTTTTTCTAAATTTTTTCGAATTTTATATAACTGATAGGTTATATTTATAGACTTCAGCCTGCTGATTTCGGAGAACTAAAAAAATTTGAGCTACGACCGCTAGTTTAGAAACTACACCCGTTTTTATGGCCACCAAAAAATGATAGAGAAGGGTCCCCCCTTTGCTTTAAAACTGAAAAATTTTGAAATTTTTCTTCGCGATTTTTTGACTCCATCTTATGGATTTCGGTTCGCTGATAACGAATCAACCATTGTTAACGCAATCCGACGCGTACTTTTTAAACTACAGCGTTTTGAAAAATGCAGAAATTTAGAAAATTTAAAAAATTCATATTTTTTTCTAAATTTTTTCGAATTTTATATAACTGATAGGTTATATTTATAGATTTCAGCCTGCTGATTTCGGAGAACTAAAAAATTTTGAGCTACGACCACTAGTTTAGAAGCTACTGTCGTTTTTATGGCCACCAAAAAATGATAGAGAAGGGTCCCCCCTTTGCTTTAAAACTGAAAAATTTTGAAATTTTTTTTCGCGTTTTTTTGACTTTATCTTATAGATTTCGGTTCGCTGATAACGAATCAACCATTGTTAACGCGATCCGACGCGTACTTTTTAAACTACAGCGTTTTGAAAAATGCAGAAATTTAGAAAATTTCAAAAATTCATATTTTTTTCTAAATTTTTTCGAATTTTATATAACTGATAGGTTATATTTATAGATTTCAGCCTGCTGATTTCGGAGAACAGAAAAAATTTGAGCTACGACCGCTAGTTTAGAAGCTACACCCGTTTTTATGGCCACCAAAAAATGATAGAGAAGGGTCCCCCCTTTGCTTTAAAACTGAAAAATTTTGAAATTTTTTTTCGCGATTTTTTGCATTTATCTTATAGATTTCGGTTCGCTGATAACGAATCAACCATTGTTAACGCGATCCGACGCGTACTTTTTAAACTACAGCGTTTTGAAAAATGCAGAAATTTAGAAAATTTCAAAAATTCATATTTTTTTCTAAATTTTTTCGAATTTTATATAACTGATAGGTTATATTTATAGATTTCAGCCTGCTGATTTCGGAGAACAGAAAAAATTTGAGCTACGACCGCTAGTTTAGAAGCTACACCCGTTTTTATGGCCACCAAAAAATGATAGAGATGGGTCCCCCCTTTGCTTTAAAACTGAAAAATTTTGAAATTTTCTTTCGCGATTTTTTGACTCCATCTTATGGATTTCGGTTCGCTGATAACGAATCAGCCATTGTTAACACGATCCGACGCGTACTTTTTAAACTACAGCGTTTTGAAAAATGCAGAAATTTAGAAAATTTCAAAAATTCATATTTTTTTCTAAATTTTTTCGAATTTTATATAACTGATAGGTTATATTTATAGATTTCAGCCTGCTGATTTCGGAGAACTAAAAAAATTTAAGCTACGACCGCTAGTTTAGAAGCTACACCCGTTTTTATGGCCACCAAAAAATGATAGAGAAGGGTGGGGGCCTTTGCTTTAAAACTGAAAAATTTTGAAATTTTTTTTTGCGATTTTTTGACTCCATCTTATGGATTTCGGTTCGCTGATAACAATTCAACCATTGTTAACGCGATCCAACGCGTACTTTTTAAACTACAGCGTTTTGAAAAATGCAGAAATTTAGAAAATTTCAAAAATTCATATTTTTTTCGAATTTTATATAACTGATAGGTTATATTTATAGATTTCAGCCTGCTGATTTCGGAGAACTAAAAAAATTTAAGCTACGACCGCTAGTTTAGAAGCTACACCCGTTTTTATGGCCACCAAAAAATGATAGAGAAGGGTCCCCCCTTTGCTTTAAAACTGAAAAATTTTGAAATTTTTTTTCGCGATTTTTTGACTCCATCTTATGGATTTCGGTTCGCTGATAACGAATCAGCCATTATTAACACGATCCGACGTGTACTTTTTAAACTACAGCGTTTTGAAAAATGCAGTAATTTAGAAAATTTCAAAAATTCATATTTTTTTCTAAGTTTTTTCGATTTTTATATAACTGATAGGTTATATTTATAGATTTCAGCCTGCTGATTTCGGAGAACTAAAAAATTTTTAGCTACGACCACTAGTTTAGAAGCTACTGTCGTTTTTATGGCCACCAAAAAATGATAGAGAAGGGTCCCCCCTTTGCTTTAAAACTGAAAAATTTTGAAATTTTTTTTCGCGATTTTTTGACTCCATCTTATGGATTTCGGTTCGCTGATAACGAATCAACCATTGTTAACGCGATCCGACGCGTACTTTTTAAACTACAGCGTTTTGAAAAATGCAGAAATTTAGAAAATTTCAAAAATTCATATTTTTTTCTAAGTTTTTTCGAATTTTATATAACTGATAGGTTATATTTATAGATTTCAGCCTGCTAATTTCGGAAAACTAAAAAAATTTGAGCTACGACCGCTAGTTTAGAAGCTACACCCGTTTTTATGGCCACCAAAAAATGATAGAGAAGGGTCCCCCCTTTGCTTTAAAACTGAAAAATTTTGAAATTTTTCTTCGCGATTTTTTGACTCCATCTTATGGATTTCGGTTCGCTGATAACGAATCAACCATTGTTAACGCGATCCGACGCGTACTTTTTAAACTACAGCGTTTTGAAAAATGCAGAAATTTAGAAAATTTCAAAAATTCATATTTCTTTCTAAATTTTTTCGAATTTTATATAACTGATAGGTTATATTTATAGATTTCGGCCTGCTGATTTCGGA
Source organism: Stenus bimaculatus (assembly GCA_963971135.1). NCBI lineage: Eukaryota > Metazoa > Arthropoda > Insecta > Coleoptera > Staphylinidae > Stenus > Stenus bimaculatus. The sequence continues at coordinate 61,615,118 of OZ020180.1, read as the reverse complement.
GAACTAAAAAAATTTAAGCTACGACCGCTAGTTTAGAAGCTACACCCGTTTTTATGGCCACCAAAAAATGATAGAGAAGGGTCCCCCCTTTGCTTTAAAACTGAAAAATTTTGAAATTTTTTTTCGCGATTTTTTGACTCCATCTTATGGATTTCGGTTCGCTGATAACGAATCAGCCATTGTTAACACGATCCGACGTGTACTTTTTAAACTACAGCGTTTTGAAAAATGCAGTAATTTAGAAAATTTCAAAAATTCATATTTTTTTCTAAGTTTTTTCGATTTTTATATAACTGATAGGTTATATTTATAGATTTCAGCCTGCTGATTTCGGAGAACTAAAAAATTTTTAGCTACGACCACTAGTTTAGAAGCTACTGTCGTTTTTATGGCCACCAAAAAATGATAGAGAAGGGTCCCCCCTTTGCTTTAAAACTGAAAAATTTTGAAATTTTTTTTCGCGATTTTTTGACTCCATCTTATGGATTTCGGTTCGCTGATAACGAATCAACCATTGTTAACGCGATCCGACGCGTACTTTTTAAACTACAGCGTTTTGAAAAATGCAGAAATTTAGAAAATTTCAAAAATTCATATTTTTTTCTAAGTTTTTTCGAATTTTATATAACTGATAGGTTATATTTATAGATTTCAGCCTGCTAATTTCGGAAAACTAAAAAAATTTGAGCTACGACCGCTAGTTTAGAAGCTACACCCGTTTTTATGGCCACCAAAAAATGATAGAGAAGGGTGGGGGCCTTTGCTTTAAAACTGAAAAATTTTGAAATTTTTTTTTGCGATTTTTTGCCTCCATCTTATGGATTTCGGTTCGCTGATAACAATTCAACCATTGTTAACGCGATCCAACGCGTACTTTTTAAACTACAGCGTTTTGAAAAATGCAGAAATTTAGAAAATTTCAAAAATTCATATTTTTTTCGAATTTTATATAACTGATAGGTTATATTTATAGATTTCAGCCTGCTGATTTCGGAGAACTAAAAAAATTTAAGCTACGACCGCTAGTTTAGAAGCTACACCCGTTTTTATGGCCACCAAAAAATGATAGAGAAGGGTCCCCCCTTTGCTTTAAAACTGAAAAATTTTGAAATTTTTTTTCGCGATTTTTTGACTCCATCTTATGGATTTCGGTTCGCTGATAACGAATCAGCCATTGTTAACACGATCCGACGTGTACTTTTTAAACTACAGCGTTTTGAAAAATGCAGTAATTTAGAAAATTTCAAAAATTCATATTTTTTTCTAAGTTTTTTCGATTTTTATATAACTGATAGGTTATATTTATAGATTTCAGCCTGCTGATTTCGGAGAACTAAAAAATTTTTAGCTACGACCACTAGTTTAGAAGCTACTGTCGTTTTTATGGCCACCAAAAAATGATAGAGAAGGGTCCCCCCTTTGCTTTAAAACTGAAAAATTTTGAAATTTTTTTTCGCGATTTTTTGACTCCATCTTATGGATTTCGGTTCGCTGATAACGAATCAACCATTGTTAACGCGATCCGACGCGTACTTTTTAAACTACAGCGTTTTGAAAAATGCAGAAATTTAGAAAATTTCAAAAATTCATATTTTTTTCTAAGTTTTTTCGAATTTTATATAACTGATAGGTTATATTTATAGATTTCAGCCTGCTAATTTCGGAAAACTAAAAAAATTTGAGCTACGACCGCTAGTTTAGAAGCTACACCCGTTTTTATGGCCACCAAAAAATGATAGAGAAGGGTCCCCCCTTTGCTTTAAAACTGAAAAATTTTGAAATTTTTCTTCGCGATTTTTTGACTCCATCTTATGGATTTCGGTTCGCTGATAACGAATCAACCATTGTTAACGCGATCCGACGCGTACTTTTTAAACTACAGCGTTTTGAAAAATGCAGAAATTTAGAAAATTTCAAAAATTCATATTTCTTTCTAAATTTTTTCGAATTTTATATAACTGATAGGTTATATTTATAGATTTCGGCCTGCTGATTTCGGAGAACTAAAAAAATTTAAGCTACGACCGCTAGTTTAGAAGCTACACCCGTTTTTATGGCCACCAAAAAATGATAGAGAAGGGTCCCCCCTTTGCTTTAAAACTGAAAAATTTTGAAATTTTTTTTCGCGATTTTTTGACTCCATCTTATGGATTTCGGTTCGCTGATAACGAATCAGCCATTGTTAACACGATCCGACGTGTACTTTTTAAACTACAGCGTTTTGAAAAATGCAGTAATTTAGAAAATTTCAAAAATTCATATTTTTTTCTAAGTTTTTTCGATTTTTATATAACTGATAGGTTATATTTATAGATTTCAGCCTGCTGATTTCGGAGAACTAAAAAATTTTTAGCTACGACCACTAGTTTAGAAGCTACACCCGTTTTTATGGCCACCAAAAAATGATAGAGAAGGGTGGGGGCCTTTGCTTTAAAACTGAAAAATTTTGAAATTTTTTTTTGCGATTTTTTGCCTCCATCTTATGGATTTCGGTTCGCTGATAACAATTCAACCATTGTTAACGCGATCCAACGCGTACTTTTTAAACTACAGCGTTTTGAAAAATGCAGAAATTTAGAAAATTTCAAAAATTCATATTTTTTTCGAATTTTATATAACTGATAGGTTATATTTATAGATTTCAGCCTGCTGATTTCGGAGAACTAAAAAAATTTAAGCTACGACCGCTAGTTTAGAAGCTACACCCGTTTTTATGGCCACCAAAAAATGATAGAGATGGGTCCCCCCTTTGCTTTAAAACTGAAAAATTTTGAAATTTTCTTTCGCGATTTTTTGACTCCATCTTATGGATTTCGGTTCGCTGATAACGAATCAGCCATTGTTAACACGATCCGACGCGTACTTTTTAAACTACAGCGTTTTGAAAAATGCAGAAATTTAGAAAATTTCAAAAATTCATATTTTTTTCTAAATTTTTTCGAATTTTATATAACTGATAGGTTATATTTATAGATTTCAGCCTGCTGATTTCGGAGAACTAAAAAAATTTGAGCTACGACCGCTAGTTTAGAAGCTACACCCGTTTTTATGGCCACCAAAAAATGATAGAGAAGGGTCCCCCCTTTGCTTTAAAACTGAAAAATTTTGAAATTTTTCTTCGCGATTTTTTGACTCCATCTTATGGATTTCGGTTCGCTGATAACGAATCAACCATTGTTAACGCAATCCGACGCGTACTTTTTAAACTACAGCGTTTTGAAAAATGCAGAAATTTAGAAAATTTAAAAAATTCATATTTTTTTCTAAATTTTTTCGAATTTTATATAACTGATAGGTTATATTTATAGATTTCAGCCTGCTGATTTCGGAGAACTAAAAAATTTTGAGCTACGACCACTAGTTTAGAAGCTACTGTCGTTTTTATGGCCACCAAAAAATGATAGAGAAGGGTCCCCCCTTTGCTTTAAAACTGAAAAATTTTGAAATTTTTTTTCGCGTTTTTTTGACTTTATCTTATAGATTTCGGTTCGCTGATAACGAATCAACCATTGTTAACGCGATCCGACGCGTACTTTTTAAACTACAGCGTTTTGAAAAATGCAGAAATTTAGAAAATTTCAAAAATTCATATTTTTTTCTAAATTTTTTCGAATTTTATATAACTGATAGGTTATATTTATAGATTTCAGCCTGCTGATTTCGGAGAACAGAAAAAATTTGAGCTACGACCGCTAGTTTAGAAGCTACACCCGTTTTTATGGCCACCAAAAAATGATAGAGAAGGGTCCCCCCTTTGCTTTAAAACTGAAAAATTTTGAAATTTTTTTTCGCGATTTTTTGACTCCATCTTATGGATTTCGGTTCGCTGATAACGAATCAGCCATTGTTAACACGATCCGACGTGTACTTTTTAAACTACAGCGTTTTGAAAAATGCAGTAATTTAGAAAATTTCAAAAATTCATATTTTTTTCTAAGTTTTTTCGATTTTTATATAACTGATAGGTTATATTTATAGATTTCAGCCTGCTGATTTCGGAGAACTAAAAAATTTTTAGCTACGACCACTAGTTTAGAAGCTACTGTCGTTTTTATGGCCACCAAAAAATGATAGAGAAGGGTCCCCCCTTTGCTTTAAAACTGAAAAATTTTGAAATTTTTTTTCGCGATTTTTTGACTCCATCTTATGGATTTCGGTTCGCTGATAACGAATCAACCATTGTTAACGCGATCCGACGCGTACTTTTTAAACTACAGCGTTTTGAAAAATGCAGAAATTTAGAAAATTTCAAAAATTCATATTTTTTTCTAAGTTTTTTCGAATTTTATATAACTGATAGGTTATATTTATAGATTTCAGCCTGCTAATTTCGGAAAACTAAAAAAATTTGAGCTACGACCGCTAGTTTAGAAGCTACACCCGTTTTTATGGCCACCAAAAAATGATAGAGAAGGGTGGGGGCCTTTGCTTTAAAACTGAAAAATTTTGAAATTTTTTTTTGCGATTTTTTGCCTCCATCTTATGGATTTCGGTTCGCTGATAACAATTCAACCATTGTTAACGCGATCCAACGCGTACTTTTTAAACTACAGCGTTTTGAAAAATGCAGAAATTTAGAAAATTTCAAAAATTCATATTTTTTTCGAATTTTATATAACTGATAGGTTATATTTATAGATTTCAGCCTGCTGATTTCGGAGAACTAAAAAAATTTAAGCTACGACCGCTAGTTTAGAAGCTACACCCGTTTTTATGGCCACCAAAAAATGATAGAGATGGGTCCCCCCTTTGCTTTAAAACTGAAAAATTTTGAAATTTTCTTTCGCGATTTTTTGACTCCATCTTATGGATTTCGGTTCGCTGATAACGAATCAGCCATTGTTAACACGATCCGACGCGTACTTTTTAAACTACAGCGTTTTGAAAAATGCAGAAATTTAGAAAATTTCAAAAATTCATATTTTTTTCTAAATTTTTTCGAATTTTATATAACTGATAGGTTATATTTATAGATTTCAGCCTGCTGATTTCGGAGAACTAAAAAAATTTGAGCTACGACCGCTAGTTTAGAAGCTACACCCGTTTTTATGGCCACCAAAAAATGATAGAGAAGGGTCCCCCCTTTGCTTTAAAACTGAAAAATTTTGAAATTTTTCTTCGCGATTTTTTGACTCCATCTTATGGATTTCGGTTCGCTGATAACGAATCAACCATTGTTAACGCAATCCGACGCGTACTTTTTAAACTACAGCGTTTTGAAAAATGCAGAAATTTAGAAAATTTAAAAAATTCATATTTTTTTCTAAATTTTTTCGAATTTTATATAACTGATAGGTTATATTTATAGATTTCAGCCTGCTGATTTCGGAGAACTAAAAAATTTTGAGCTACGACCACTAGTTTAGAAGCTACTGTCGTTTTTATGGCCACCAAAAAATGATAGAGAAGGGTCCCCCCTTTGCTTTAAAACTGAAAAATTTTGAAATTTTTTTTCGCGTTTTTTTGACTTTATCTTATAGATTTCGGTTCGCTGATAACGAATCAACCATTGTTAACGCGATCCGACGCGTACTTTTTAAACTACAGCGTTTTGAAAAATGCAGAAATTTAGAAAATTTCAAAAATTCATATTTTTTTCTAAATTTTTTCGAATTTTATATAACTGATAGGTTATATTTATAGATTTCAGCCTGCTGATTTCGGAGAACAGAAAAAATTTGAGCTACGACCGCTAGTTTAGAAGCTACACCCGTTTTTATGGCCACCAAAAAATGATAGAGAAGGGTCCCCCCTTTGCTTTAAAACTGAAAAATTTTGAAATTTTTTTTCGCGATTTTTTGACTCCATCTTATGGATTTCGGTTCGCTGATAACGAATCAGCCATTGTTAACACGATCCGACGTGTACTTTTTAAACTACAGCGTTTTGAAAAATGCAGTAATTTAGAAAATTTCAAAAATTCATATTTTTTTCTAAGTTTTTTCGATTTTTATATAACTGATAGGTTATATTTATAGATTTCAGCCTGCTGATTTCGGAGAACTAAAAAATTTTTAGCTACGACCACTAGTTTAGAAGCTACTGTCGTTTTTATGGCCACCAAAAAATGATAGAGAAGGGTCCCCCCTTTGCTTTAAAACTGAAAAATTTTGAAATTTTTTTTCGCGTTTTTTTGACTTTATCTTATAGATTTCGGTTCGCTGATAACGAATCAACCATTGTTAACGCGATCCGACGCGTACTTTTTAAACTACAGCGTTTTGAAAAATGCAGAAATTTAGAAAATTTCAAAAATTCATATTTTTTTCTAAGTTTTTTCGAATTTTATATAACTGATAGGTTATATTTATAGATTTCAGCCTGCTAATTTCGGAAAACTAAAAAAATTTGAGCTACGACCGCTAGTTTAGAAGCTACACCCGTTTTTATGGCCACCAAAAAATGATAGAGAAGGGTGGGGGCCTTTGCTTTAAAACTGAAAAATTTTGAAATTTTTTTTTGCGATTTTTTGCCTCCATCTTATGGATTTCGGTTCGCTGATAACAATTCAACCATTGTTAACGCGATCCAACGCGTACTTTTTAAACTACAGCGTTTTGAAAAATGCAGAAATTTAGAAAATTTCAAAAATTCATATTTTTTTCGAATTTTATATAACTGATAGGTTATATTTATAGATTTCAGCCTGCTGATTTCGGAGAACTAAAAAAATTTAAGCTACGACCGCTAGTTTAGAAGCTACACCCGTTTTTATGGCCACCAAAAAATGATAGAGATGGGTGCCCCCTTTGCTTTAAAACTGAAAAATTTTGAAATTTTCTTTCGCGATTTTTTGACTCCATCTTATGGATTTCGGTTCGCTGATAACGAATCAGCCATTGTTAACACGATCCGACGCGTACTTTTTAAACTACAGCGTTTTGAAAAATGCAGAAATTTAGAAAATTTCAAAAATTCATATTTTTTTCTAAATTTTTTCGAATTTTATATAACTGATAGGTTATATTTATAGATTTCAGCCTGCTGATTTCGGAGAACTAAAAAAATTTGAGCTACGACCGCTAGTTTAGAAGCTACACCCGTTTTTATGGCCACCAAAAAATGATAGAGAAGGGTCCCCCCTTTGCTTTAAAACTGAAAAATTTTGAAATTTTTCTTCGCGATTTTTTGACTCCATCTTATGGATTTCGGTTCGCTGATAACGAATCAACCATTGTTAACGCAATCCGACGCGTACTTTTTAAACTACAGCGTTTTGAAAAATGCAGAAATTTAGAAAATTTCAAAAATTCATATTTTTTTCTAAATTTTTTCGAATTTTATATAACTGATAGGTTATATTTATAGATTTCAGCCTGCTGATTTCGGAGAACTAAAAAAATTTGAGCTAGGACCACTAGTTTAGAAACTACACCCGTTTTTATGGCCACCAAAAAATGATAGAGAAGGGTCCCCCCTTTGCTTTAAAACTGAAAAATTTTGAAATTTTTTTTTGCGATTTTTTGCCTCCATCTTATGGATTTCGGTTCGCTGATAACAATTCAACCATTGTTAACGCGATCCAACGCGTACTTTTTAAACTACAGCGTTTTGAAAAATGCAGAAATTTAGAAAATTTCAAAAATTCATATTTTTTTCGAATTTTATATAACTGATAGGTTATATTTATAGATTTCAGCCTGCTGATTTCGGAGAACTAAAAAAATTTAAGCTACGACCGCTAGTTTAGAAGCTACACCCGTTTTTATGGCCACCAAAAAATGATAGAGATGGGTCCCCCCTTTGCTTTAAAACTGAAAAATTTTGAAATTTTCTTTCGCGATTTTTTGACTCCATCTTATGGATTTCGGTTCGCTGATAACGAATCAGCCATTGTTAACACGATCCGACGCGTACTTTTTAAACTACAGCGTTTTGAAAAATGCAGAAATTTAGAAAATTTCAAAAATTCATATATTTTTCTAAATTTTTTCGAATTTTATATAACTGATAGGTTATATTTATAGATTTCAGCCTGCTGATTTCGGAGAACTAAAAAAATTTGAGCTACGACCGCTAGTTTAGAAGCTACACCCGTTTTTATGGCCACCAAAAAATGATAGAGAAGGGTCCCCCCTTTGCTTTAAAACTGAAAAATTTTGAAATTTTTCTTCGCGATTTTTTGACTCCATCTTATGGATTTCGGTTCGCTGATAACGAATCAACCATTGTTAACGCAATCCGACGCGTACTTTTTAAACTACAGCGTTTTGAAAAATGCAGAAATTTAGAAAATTTCAAAAATTCATATTTTTTTCTAAGTTTTTTCGAATTTTATATAACTGATAGGTTATATTTATAGATTTCAGCCTGCTGATTTCGGAGAACTAAAAAATTTTGAGCTACGACCGCTAGTTTAGAAGCTACACCCGTTTTTATGGCCACCAAAAAATGATAGAGAAGGGTCCCCCCTTTGCTTTAAAACTGAAAAATTTTGAAATTTTTCTTCGCGATTTTTTGACTCCATCTTATGGATTTCGGTTCGCTGATAACGAATCAACCATTGTTAACGCGATCCGACGCGTACTTTTTAAACTACAGCGTTTTGAAAAATGCAGAAATTTAGAAAATTTCAAAAATTCATATTTTTTTCTAAGTTTTTTCGAATTTTATATAACTGATAGGTTATATTTATAGATTTCAGCCTGCTAATTTCGGAAAACTAAAAAAATTTGAGCTACGACCGCTAGTTTAGAAGCTACACCCGTTTTTATGGCCACCAAAAAATGATAGAGAAGGGTCCCCCCTTTGCTTTAAAACTGAAAAATTTTGAAATTTTTCTTCGCGATTTTTTGACTCCATCTTATGGATTTCGGTTCGCTGATAACGAATCAACCATTGTTAACGCGATCCGACGCGTACTTTTTAAACTACAGCGTTTTGAAAAATGCAGAAATTTAGAAAATTTCAAAAATTCATATTTCTTTCTAAATTTTTTCGAATTTTATATAACTGATAGGTTATATTTATAGATTTCGGCCTGCTGATTTCGGAGAACTAAAAAAATTTGAGCTACGACCGCTAGTTTAGAAGCTACACCCGTTTTTATGGCCACCAAAAAATGATAGAGAAGGGTCCCCCCTTTGCTTTAAAACTGAAAAATTTTGAAATTTTTCTTCGCGATTTTTTGACTCCATCTTATGGATTTCGGTTCGCTGATAACGAATCAACCATTGTTAACGCGATCCGACGCGTACTTTTTAAACTACAGCGTTTTGAAAAATGCAGAAATTTAGAAAATTTCAAAAATTCATATTTTTTTCTAAGTTTTTTCGAATTTTATATAACTGATAGGTTATATTTATAGATTTCAGCCTGCTAATTTCGGAAAACTAAAAAAATTTGAGCTACGACCGCTAGTTTAGAAGCTACACCCGTTTTTATGGCCACCAAAAAATGATAGAGAAGGGTCCCCCCTTTGCTTTAAAACTGAAAAATTTTGAAATTTTTCTTCGCGATTTTTTGACTCCATCTTATGGATTTCGGTTCGCTGATAACGAATCAACCATTGTTAACGCGATCCGACGCGTACTTTTTAAACTACAGCGTTTTGAAAAATGCAGAAATTTAGAAAATTTCAAAAATTCATATTTCTTTCTAAATTTTTTCGAATTTTATATAACTGATAGGTTATATTTATAGATTTCGGCCTGCTGATTTCGGAGAACTAAAAAAATTTAAGCTACGACCGCTAGTTTAGAAGCTACACCCGTTTTTATGGCCACCAAAAAATGATAGAGAAGGGTCCCCCCTTTGCTTTAAAACTGAAAAATTTTGAAATTTTTTTTTGCGATTTTTTGCCTCCATCTTATGGATTTCGGTTCGCTGATAACAATTCAACCATTGTTAACGCGATCCAACGCGTACTTTTTAAACTACAGCGTTTTGAAAAATGCAGAAATTTAGAAAATTTCAAAAATTCATATTTTTTTCGAATTTTATATAACTGATAGGTTATATTTATAGATTTCAGCCTGCTGATTTCGGAGAACTAAAAAAATTTAAGCTACGACCGCTAGTTTAGAAGCTACACCCGTTTTTATGGCCACCAAAAAATGATAGAGATGGGTCCCCCCTTTGCTTTAAAACTGAAAAATTTTGAAATTTTCTTTCGCGATTTTTTGACTCCATCTTATGGATTTCGGTTCGCTGATAACGAATCAGCCATTGTTAACACGATCCGACGCGTACTTTTTAAACTACAGCGTTTTGAAAAATGCAGAAATTTAGAAAATTTCAAAAATTCATATTTTTTTCTAAATTTTTTCGAATTTTATATAACTGATAGGTTATATTTATAGATTTCAGCCTGCTGATTTCGGAGAACTAAAAAAATTTGAGCTACGACCGCTAGTTTAGAAGCTACACCCGTTTTTATGGCCACCAAAAAATGATAGAGAAGGGTCCCCCCTTTGCTTTAAAACTGAAAAATTTTGAAATTTTTCTTCGCGATTTTTTGACTCCATCTTATGGATTTCGGTTCGCTGATAACGAATCAACCATTGTTAACGCAATCCGACGCGTACTTTTTAAACTACAGCGTTTTGAAAAATGCAGAAATTTAGAAAATTTAAAAAATTCATATTTTTTTCTAAATTTTTTCGAATTTTATATAACTGATAGGTTATATTTATAGATTTCAGCCTGCTGATTTCGGAGAACTAAAAAATTTTGAGCTACGACCACTAGTTTAGAAGCTACTGTCGTTTTTATGGCCACCAAAAAATGATAGAGAAGGGTCCCCCCTTTGCTTTAAAACTGAAAAATTTTGAAATTTTTTTTCGCGTTTTTTTGACTTTATCTTATAGATTTCGGTTCGCTGATAACGAATCAACCATTGTTAACGCGATCCGACGCGTACTTTTTAAACTACAGCGTTTTGAAAAATGCAGAAATTTAGAAAATTTCAAAAATTCATATTTTTTTCTAAATTTTTTCGAATTTTATATAACTGATAGGTTATATTTATAGATTTCAGCCTGCTGATTTCGGAGAACAGAAAAAATTTGAGCTACGACCGCTAGTTTAGAAGCTACACCCGTTTTTATGGCCACCAAAAAATGATAGAGAAGGGTCCCCCCTTTGCTTTAAAACTGAAAAATTTTGAAATTTTTTTTCGCGATTTTTTGACTCCATCTTATGGATTTCGGTTCGCTGATAACGAATCAGCCATTGTTAACACGATCCGACGTGTACTTTTTAAACTACAGCGTTTTGAAAAATGCAGTAATTTAGAAAATTTCAAAAATTCATATTTTTTTCTAAGTTTTTTCGATTTTTATATAACTGATAGGTTATATTTATAGATTTCAGCCTGCTGATTTCGGAGAACTAAAAAATTTTTAGCTACGACCACTAGTTTAGAAGCTACTGTCGTTTTTATGGCCACCAAAAAATGATAGAGAAGGGTCCCCCCTTTGCTTTAAAACTGAAAAATTTTGAAATTTTTTTTCGCGATTTTTTGACTCCATCTTATGGATTTCGGTTCGCTGATAACGAATCAACCATTGTTAACGCGATCCGACGCGTACTTTTTAAACTACAGCGTTTTGAAAAATGCAGAAATTTAGAAAATTTCAAAAATTCATATTTTTTTCTAAGTTTTTTCGAATTTTATATAACTGATAGGTTATATTTATAGATTTCAGCCTGCTAATTTCGGAAAACTAAAAAAATTTGAGCTACGACCGCTAGTTTAGAAGCTACACCCGTTTTTATGGCCACCAAAAAATGATAGAGAAGGGTGGGGGCCTTTGCTTTAAAACTGAAAAATTTTGAAATTTTTTTTTGCGATTTTTTGCCTCCATCTTATGGATTTCGGTTCGCTGATAACAATTCAACCATTGTTAACGCGATCCAACGCGTACTTTTTAAACTACAGCGTTTTGAAAAATGCAGAAATTTAGAAAATTTCAAAAATTCATATTTTTTTCGAATTTTATATAACTGATAGGTTATATTTATAGATTTCAGCCTGCTGATTTCGGAGAACTAAAAAAATTTAAGCTACGACCGCTAGTTTAGAAGCTACACCCGTTTTTATGGCCACCAAAAAATGATAGAGATGGGTGCCCCCTTTGCTTTAAAACTGAAAAATTTTGAAATTTTCTTTCGCGATTTTTTGACTCCATCTTATGGATTTCGGTTCGCTGATAACGAATCAGCCATTGTTAACACGATCCGACGCGTACTTTTTAAACTACAGCGTTTTGAAAAATGCAGAAATTTAGAAAATTTCAAAAATTCATATTTTTTTCTAAATTTTTTCGAATTTTATATAACTGATAGGTTATATTTATAGATTTCAGCCTGCTGATTTCGGAGAACTAAAAAAATTTGAGCTACGACCGCTAGTTTAGAAGCTACACCCGTTTTTATGGCCACCAAAAAATGATAGAGAAGGGTCCCCCCTTTGCTTTAAAACTGAAAAATTTTGAAATTTTTCTTCGCGATTTTTTGACTCCATCTTATGGATTTCGGTTCGCTGATAACGAATCAACCATTGTTAACGCAATCCGACGCGTACTTTTTAAACTACAGCGTTTTGAAAAATGCAGAAATTTAGAAAATTTAAAAAATTCATATTTTTTTCTAAATTTTTTCGAATTTTATATAACTGATAGGTTATATTTATAGATTTCAGCCTGCTGATTTCGGAGAACTAAAAAATTTTGAGCTACGACCACTAGTTTAGAAGCTACTGTCGTTTTTATGGCCACCAAAAAATGATAGAGAAGGGTCCCCCCTTTGCTTTAAAACTGAAAAATTTTGAAATTTTTTTTCGCGTTTTTTTGACTTTATCTTATAGATTTCGGTTCGCTGATAACGAATCAACCATTGTTAACGCGATCCGACGCGTACTTTTTAAACTACAGCGTTTTGAAAAATGCAGAAATTTAGAAAATTTCAAAAATTCATATTTTTTTCTAAATTTTTTCGAATTTTATATAACTGATAGGTTATATTTATAGATTTCAGCCTGCTGATTTCGGAGAACAGAAAAAATTTGAGCTACGACCGCTAGTTTAGAAGCTACACCCGTTTTTATGGCCACCAAAAAATGATAGAGAAGGGTCCCCCCTTTGCTTTAAAACTGAAAAATTTTGAAATTTTTTTTCGCGTTTTTTTGACTTTATCTTATAGATTTCGGTTCGCTGATAACGAATCAACCATTGTTAACGCGATCCGACGCGTACTTTTTAAACTACAGCGTTTTGAAAAATGCAGAAATTTAGAAAATTTCAAAAATTCATATTTTTTTCTAAATTTTTTCGAATTTTATATAACTGATAGGTTATATTTATAGATTTCAGCCTGCTGATTTCGGAGAACTAAAAAAATTTGAGCTACGACCGCTAGTTTAGAAGCTACACCCGTTTTTATGGCCACCAAAAAATGATAGAGAAGGGTCCCCCCTTTGCTTTAAAACTGAAAAATTTTGAAATTTTTCTTCGCGATTTTTTGACTCCATCTTATGGATTTCGGTTCGCTGATAACGAATCAACCATTGTTAACGCGATCCGACGCGTACTTTTTAAACTACAGCGTTTTGAAAAATGCAGAAATTTAGAAAATTTCAAAAATTCATATTTTTTTCTAAGTTTTTTCGAATTTTATATAACTGATAGGTTATATTTATAGATTTCAGCCTGCTGATTTCGGAGAACTAAAAAAATTTGAGCTACGACCTCTAGTTTAGAAGCTACACCCGTTTTTATGGCCACCAAAAAATGATAGAGAAGGGTCCCCCCTTTGCTTTAAAACTGAAAAATTTTGAAATTTTTCTTCGCGATTTTTTGACTCCATCTTATGGATTTCGGTTCGCTGATAACGAATCAACCATTGTTAACGCGATCCGACGCGTACTTTTTAAACTACAGCGTTTTGAAAAATGCAGAAATTTAGAAAATTTCAAAAATTCATATTTTTTTCTAAGTTTTTTCGAATTTTATATAACTGATAGGTTATATTTATAGATTTCAGCCTGCTAATTTCGGAAAACTAAAAAAATTTGAGCTACGACCGCTAGTTTAGAAGCTACACCCGTTTTTATGGCCACCAAAAAATGATAGAGAAGGGTCCCCCCTTTGCTTTAAAACTGAAAAATTTTGAAATTTTTCTTCGCGATTTTTTGACTCCATCTTATGGATTTCGGTTCGCTGATAACGAATCAACCATTGTTAACGCGATCCGACGCGTACTTTTTAAACTACAGCGTTTTGAAAAATGCAGAAATTTAGAAAATTTCAAAAATTCATATTTCTTTCTAAATTTTTTCGAATTTTATATAACTGATAGGTTATATTTATAGATTTCGGCCTGCTGATTTCGGAGAACTAAAAAAATTTAAGCTACGACCGCTAGTTTAGAAGCTACACCCGTTTTTATGGCCACCAAAAAATGATAGAGAAGGGTCCCCCCTTTGCTTTAAAACTGAAAAATTTTGAAATTTTTTTTCGCGATTTTTTGACTCCATCTTATGGATTTCGGTTCGCTGATAACGAATCAGCCATTGTTAACACGATCCGACGTGTACTTTTTAAACTACAGCGTTTTGAAAAATGCAGTAATTTAGAAAATTTCAAAAATTCATATTTTTTTCTAAGTTTTTTCGATTTTTATATAACTGATAGGTTATATTTATAGATTTCAGCCTGCTGATTTCGGAGAACTAAAAAATTTTTAGCTACGACCACTAGTTTAGAAGCTACTGTCGTTTTTATGGCCACCAAAAAATGATAGAGAAGGGTCCCCCCTTTGCTTTAAAACTGAAAAATTTTGAAATTTTTTTTCGCGATTTTTTGACTCCATCTTATGGATTTCGGTTCGCTGATAACGAATCAACCATTGTTAACGCGATCCGACGCGTACTTTTTAAACTACAGCGTTTTGAAAAATGCAGAAATTTAGAAAATTTCAAAAATTCATATTTTTTTCTAAGTTTTTTCGAATTTTATATAACTGATAGGTTATATTTATAGATTTCAGCCTGCTAATTTCGGAAAACTAAAAAAATTTGAGCTACGACCGCTAGTTTAGAAGCTACACCCGTTTTTATGGCCACCAAAAAATGATAGAGAAGGGTGGGGGCCTTTGCTTTAAAACTGAAAAATTTTGAAATTTTTTTTTGCGATTTTTTGCCTCCATCTTATGGATTTCGGTTCGCTGATAACAATTCAACCATTGTTAACGCGATCCAACGCGTACTTTTTAAACTACAGCGTTTTGAAAAATGCAGAAATTTAGAAAATTTCAAAAATTCATATTTTTTTCGAATTTTATATAACTGATAGGTTATATTTATAGATTTCAGCCTGCTGATTTCGGAGAACTAAAAAAATTTAAGCTACGACCGCTAGTTTAGAAGCTACACCCGTTTTTATGGCCACCAAAAAATGATAGAGATGGGTCCCCCCTTTGCTTTAAAACTGAAAAATTTTGAAATTTTCTTTCGCGATTTTTTGACTCCATCTTATGGATTTCGGTTCGCTGATAACGAATCAGCCATTGTTAACACGATCCGACGCGTACTTTTTAAACTACAGCGTTTTGAAAAATGCAGAAATTTAGAAAATTTCAAAAATTCATATATTTTTCTAAATTTTTTCGAATTTTATATAACTGATAGGTTATATTTATAGATTTCAGCCTGCTGATTTCGGAGAACTAAAAAAATTTGAGCTACGACCGCTAGTTTAGAAGCTACACCCGTTTTTATGGCCACCAAAAAATGATAGAGAAGGGTCCCCCCTTTGCTTTAAAACTGAAAAATTTTGAAATTTTTCTTCGCGATTTTTTGACTCCATCTTATGGATTTCGGTTCGCTGATAACGAATCAACCATTGTTAACGCAATCCGACGCGTACTTTTTAAACTACAGCGTTTTGAAAAATGCAGAAATTTAGAAAATTTAAAAAATTCATATTTTTTTCTAAATTTTTTCGAATTTTATATAACTGATAGGTTATATTTATAGATTTCAGCCTGCTGATTTCGGAGAACTAAAAAATTTTGAGCTACGACCACTAGTTTAGAAGCTACTGTCGTTTTTATGGCCACCAAAAAATGATAGAGAAGGGTCCCCCCTTTGCTTTAAAACTGAAAAATTTTGAAATTTTTTTTCGCGTTTTTTTGACTTTATCTTATAGATTTCGGTTCGCTGATAACGAATCAACCATTGTTAACGCGATCCGACGCGTACTTTTTAAACTACAGCGTTTTGAAAAATGCAGAAATTTAGAAAATTTCAAAAATTCATATTTTTTTCTAAATTTTTTCGAATTTTATATAACTGATAGGTTATATTTATAGATTTCAGCCTGCTGATTTCGGAGAACAGAAAAAATTTGAGCTACGACCGCTAGTTTAGAAGCTACACCCGTTTTTATGGCCACCAAAAAATGATAGAGAAGGGTCCCCCCTTTGCTTTAAAACTGAAAAATTTTGAAATTTTTTTTCGCGTTTTTTTGACTTTATCTTATAGATTTCGGTTCGCTGATAACGAATCAACCATTGTTAACGCGATCCGACGCGTACTTTTTAAACTACAGCGTTTTGAAAAATGCAGAAATTTAGAAAATTTCAAAAATTCATATTTTTTTCTAAATTTTTTCGAATTTTATATAACTGATAGGTTATATTTATAGATTTCAGCCTGCTGATTTCGGAGAACTAAAAAAATTTGAGCTACGACCGCTAGTTTAGAAGCTACACCCGTTTTTATGGCCACCAAAAAATGATAGAGAAGGGTCCCCCCTTTGCTTTAAAACTGAAAAATTTTGAAATTTTTCTTCGCGATTTTTTGACTCCATCTTATGGATTTCGGTTCGCTGATAACGAATCAACCATTGTTAACGCGATCCGACGCGTACTTTTTAAACTACAGCGTTTTGAAAAATGCAGAAATTTAGAAAATTTCAAAAATTCATATTTTTTTCTAAGTTTTTTCGAATTTTATATAACTGATAGGTTATATTTATAGATTTCAGCCTGCTAATTTCGGAAAACTAAAAAAATTTGAGCTACGACCGCTAGTTTAGAAGCTACACCCGTTTTTATGGCCACCAAAAAATGATAGAGAAGGGTCCCCCCTTTGCTTTAAAACTGAAAAATTTTGAAATTTTTCTTCGCGATTTTTTGACTCCATCTTATGGATTTCGGTTCGCTGATAACGAATCAACCATTGTTAACGCGATCCGACGCGTACTTTTTAAACTACAGCGTTTTGAAAAATGCAGAAATTTAGAAAATTTCAAAAATTCATATTTCTTTCTAAATTTTTTCGAATTTTATATAACTGATAGGTTATATTTATAGATTTCGGCCTGCTGATTTCGGAGAACTAAAAAAATTTAAGCTACGACCGCTAGTTTAGAAGCTACACCCGTTTTTATGGCCACCAAAAAATGATAGAGAAGGGTCCCCCCTTTGCTTTAAAACTGAAAAATTTTGAAATTTTTTTTCGCGATTTTTTGACTCCATCTTATGGATTTCGGTTCGCTGATAACGAATCAGCCATTGTTAACACGATCCGACGTGTACTTTTTAAACTACAGCGTTTTGAAAAATGCAGTAATTTAGAAAATTTCAAAAATTCATATTTTTTTCTAAGTTTTTTCGATTTTTATATAACTGATAGGTTATATTTATAGATTTCAGCCTGCTGATTTCGGAGAACTAAAAAATTTTTAGCTACGACCACTAGTTTAGAAGCTACTGTCGTTTTTATGGCCACCAAAAAATGATAGAGAAGGGTCCCCCCTTTGCTTTAAAACTGAAAAATTTTGAAATTTTTTTTCGCGATTTTTTGACTCCATCTTATGGATTTCGGTTCGCTGATAACGAATCAACCATTGTTAACGCGATCCGACGCGTACTTTTTAAACTACAGCGTTTTGAAAAATGCAGAAATTTAGAAAATTTCAAAAATTCATATTTTTTTCTAAGTTTTTTCGAATTTTATATAACTGATAGGTTATATTTATAGATTTCAGCCTGCTAATTTCGGAAAACTAAAAAAATTTGAGCTACGACCGCTAGTTTAGAAGCTACACCCGTTTTTATGGCCACCAAAAAATGATAGAGAAGGGTGGGGGCCTTTGCTTTAAAACTGAAAAATTTTGAAATTTTTTTTTGCGATTTTTTGCCTCCATCTTATGGATTTCGGTTCGCTGATAACAATTCAACCATTGTTAACGCGATCCAACGCGTACTTTTTAAACTACAGCGTTTTGAAAAATGCAGAAATTTAGAAAATTTCAAAAATTCATATTTTTTTCGAATTTTATATAACTGATAGGTTATATTTATAGATTTCAGCCTGCTGATTTCGGAGAACTAAAAAAATTTAAGCTACGACCGCTAGTTTAGAAGCTACACCCGTTTTTATGGCCACCAAAAAATGATAGAGATGGGTCCCCCCTTTGCTTTAAAACTGAAAAATTTTGAAATTTTCTTTCGCGATTTTTTGACTCCATCTTATGGATTTCGGTTCGCTGATAACGAATCAGCCATTGTTAACACGATCCGACGCGTACTTTTTAAACTACAGCGTTTTGAAAAATGCAGAAATTTAGAAAATTTCAAAAATTCATATTTTTTTCTAAATTTTTTCGAATTTTATATAACTGATAGGTTATATTTATAGATTTCAGCCTGCTGATTTCGGAGAACTAAAAAAATTTGAGCTACGACCGCTAGTTTAGAAGCTACACCCGTTTTTATGGCCACCAAAAAATGATAGAGAAGGGTCCCCCCTTTGCTTTAAAACTGAAAAATTTTGAAATTTTTCTTCGCGATTTTTTGACTCCATCTTATGGATTTCGGTTCGCTGATAACGAATCAACCATTGTTAACGCAATCCGACGCGTACTTTTTAAACTACAGCGTTTTGAAAAATGCAGAAATTTAGAAAATTTAAAAAATTCATATTTTTTTCTAAATTTTTTCGAATTTTATATAACTGATAGGTTATATTTATAGATTTCAGCCTGCTGATTTCGGAGAACTAAAAAATTTTGAGCTACGACCACTAGTTTAGAAGCTACTGTCGTTTTTATGGCCACCAAAAAATGATAGAGAAGGGTCCCCCCTTTGCTTTAAAACTGAAAAATTTTGAAATTTTTTTTCGCGTTTTTTTGACTTTATCTTATAGATTTCGGTTCGCTGATAACGAATCAACCATTGTTAACGCGATCCGACGCGTACTTTTTAAACTACAGCGTTTTGAAAAATGCAGAAATTTAGAAAATTTCAAAAATTCATATTTTTTTCTAAATTTTTTCGAATTTTATATAACTGATAGGTTATATTTATAGATTTCAGCCTGCTGATTTCGGAGAACAGAAAAAATTTGAGCTACGACCGCTAGTTTAGAAGCTACACCCGTTTTTATGGCCACCAAAAAATGATAGAGAAGGGTCCCCCCTTTGCTTTAAAACTGAAAAATTTTGAAATTTTTTTTCGCGATTTTTTGACTCCATCTTATGGATTTCGGTTCGCTGATAACGAATCAGCCATTGTTAACACGATCCGACGTGTACTTTTTAAACTACAGCGTTTTGAAAAATGCAGTAATTTAGAAAATTTCAAAAATTCATATTTTTTTCTAAGTTTTTTCGATTTTTATATAACTGATAGGTTATATTTATAGATTTCAGCCTGCTGATTTCGGAGAACTAAAAAATTTTTAGCTACGACCACTAGTTTAGAAGCTACTGTCGTTTTTATGGCCACCAAAAAATGATAGAGAAGGGTCCCCCCTTTGCTTTAAAACTGAAAAATTTTGAAATTTTTTTTCGCGATTTTTTGACTCCATCTTATGGATTTCGGTTCGCTGATAACGAATCAACCATTGTTAACGCGATCCGACGCGTACTTTTTAAACTACAGCGTTTTGAAAAATGCAGAAATTTAGAAAATTTCAAAAATTCATATTTTTTTCTAAGTTTTTTCGAATTTTATATAACTGATAGGTTATATTTATAGATTTCAGCCTGCTAATTTCGGAAAACTAAAAAAATTTGAGCTACGACCGCTAGTTTAGAAGCTACACCCGTTTTTATGGCCACCAAAAAATGATAGAGAAGGGTGGGGGCCTTTGCTTTAAAACTGAAAAATTTTGAAATTTTTTTTTGCGATTTTTTGCCTCCATCTTATGGATTTCGGTTCGCTGATAACAATTCAACCATTGTTAACGCGATCCAACGCGTACTTTTTAAACTACAGCGTTTTGAAAAATGCAGAAATTTAGAAAATTTCAAAAATTCATATTTTTTTCGAATTTTATATAACTGATAGGTTATATTTATAGATTTCAGCCTGCTGATTTCGGAGAACTAAAAAAATTTAAGCTACGACCGCTAGTTTAGAAGCTACACCCGTTTTTATGGCCACCAAAAAATGATAGAGATGGGTCCCCCCTTTGCTTTAAAACTGAAAAATTTTGAAATTTTCTTTCGCGATTTTTTGACTCCATCTTATGGATTTCGGTTCGCTGATAACGAATCAGCCATTGTTAACACGATCCGACGCGTACTTTTTAAACTACAGCGTTTTGAAAAATGCAGAAATTTAGAAAATTTCAAAAATTCATATTTTTTTCTAAATTTTTTCGAATTTTATATAACTGATAGGTTATATTTATAGATTTCAGCCTGCTGATTTCGGAGAACTAAAAAAATTTGAGCTACGACCGCTAGTTTAGAAGCTACACCCGTTTTTATGGCCACCAAAAAATGATAGAGAAGGGTCCCCCCTTTGCTTTAAAACTGAAAAATTTTGAAATTTTTCTTCGCGATTTTTTGACTCCATCTTATGGATTTCGGTTCGCTGATAACGAATCAACCATTGTTAACGCAATCCGACGCGTACTTTTTAAACTACAGCGTTTTGAAAAATGCAGAAATTTAGAAAATTTAAAAAATTCATATTTTTTTCTAAATTTTTTCGAATTTTATATAACTGATAGGTTATATTTATAGATTTCAGCCTGCTGATTTCGGAGAACTAAAAAATTTTGAGCTACGACCACTAGTTTAGAAGCTACTGTCGTTTTTATGGCCACCAAAAAATGATAGAGAAGGGTCCCCCCTTTGCTTTAAAACTGAAAAATTTTGAAATTTTTTTTCGCGTTTTTTTGACTTTATCTTATAGATTTCGGTTCGCTGATAACGAATCAACCATTGTTAACGCGATCCGACGCGTACTTTTTAAACTACAGCGTTTTGAAAAATGCAGAAATTTAGAAAATTTCAAAAATTCATATTTTTTTCTAAATTTTTTCGAATTTTATATAACTGATAGGTTATATTTATAGATTTCAGCCTGCTGATTTCGGAGAACAGAAAAAATTTGAGCTACGACCGCTAGTTTAGAAGCTACACCCGTTTTTATGGCCACCAAAAAATGATAGAGAAGGGTCCCCCCTTTGCTTTAAAACTGAAAAATTTTGAAATTTTTTTTCGCGTTTTTTTGACTTTATCTTATAGATTTCGGTTCGCTGATAACGAATCAACCATTGTTAACGCGATCCGACGCGTACTTTTTAAACTACAGCGTTTTGAAAAATGCAGAAATTTAGAAAATTTCAAAAATTCATATTTTTTTCTAAATTTTTTCGAATTTTATATAACTGATAGGTTATATTTATAGATTTCAGCCTGCTGATTTCGGAGAACTAAAAAAATTTGAGCTACGACCGCTAGTTTAGAAGCTACACCCGTTTTTATGGCCACCAAAAAATGATAGAGAAGGGTCCCCCCTTTGCTTTAAAACTGAAAAATTTTGAAATTTTTCTTCGCGATTTTTTGACTCCATCTTATGGATTTCGGTTCGCTGATAACGAATCAACCATTGTTAACGCGATCCGACGCGTACTTTTTAAACTACAGCGTTTTGAAAAATGCAGAAATTTAGAAAATTTCAAAAATTCATATTTTTTTCTAAGTTTTTTCGAATTTTATATAACTGATAGGTTATATTTATAGATTTCAGCCTGCTAATTTCGGAAAACTAAAAAAATTTGAGCTACGACCGCTAGTTTAGAAGCTACACCCGTTTTTATGGCCACCAAAAAATGATAGAGAAGGGTCCCCCCTTTGCTTTAAAACTGAAAAATTTTGAAATTTTTCTTCGCGATTTTTTGACTCCATCTTATGGATTTCGGTTCGCTGATAACGAATCAACCATTGTTAACGCGATCCGACGCGTACTTTTTAAACTACAGCGTTTTGAAAAATGCAGAAATTTAGAAAATTTCAAAAATTCATATTTCTTTCTAAATTTTTTCGAATTTTATATAACTGATAGGTTATATTTATAGATTTCGGCCTGCTGATTTCGGAGAACTAAAAAAATTTAAGCTACGACCGCTAGTTTAGAAGCTACACCCGTTTTTATGGCCACCAAAAAATGATAGAGAAGGGTCCCCCCTTTGCTTTAAAACTGAAAAATTTTGAAATTTTTTTTCGCGATTTTTTGACTCCATCTTATGGATTTCGGTTCGCTGATAACGAATCAGCCATTGTTAACACGATCCGACGTGTACTTTTTAAACTACAGCGTTTTGAAAAATGCAGTAATTTAGAAAATTTCAAAAATTCATATTTTTTTCTAAGTTTTTTCGATTTTTATATAACTGATAGGTTATATTTATAGATTTCAGCCTGCTGATTTCGGAGAACTAAAAAATTTTTAGCTACGACCACTAGTTTAGAAGCTACTGTCGTTTTTATGGCCACCAAAAAATGATAGAGAAGGGTCCCCCCTTTGCTTTAAAACTGAAAAATTTTGAAATTTTTTTTCGCGATTTTTTGACTCCATCTTATGGATTTCGGTTCGCTGATAACGAATCAACCATTGTTAACGCGATCCGACGCGTACTTTTTAAACTACAGCGTTTTGAAAAATGCAGAAATTTAGAAAATTTCAAAAATTCATATTTTTTTCTAAGTTTTTTCGAATTTTATATAACTGATAGGTTATATTTATAGATTTCAGCCTGCTAATTTCGGAAAACTAAAAAAATTTGAGCTACGACCGCTAGTTTAGAAGCTACACCCGTTTTTATGGCCACCAAAAAATGATAGAGAAGGGTGGGGGCCTTTGCTTTAAAACTGAAAAATTTTGAAATTTTTTTTTGCGATTTTTTGCCTCCATCTTATGGATTTCGGTTCGCTGATAACAATTCAACCATTGTTAACGCGATCCAACGCGTACTTTTTAAACTACAGCGTTTTGAAAAATGCAGAAATTTAGAAAATTTCAAAAATTCATATTTTTTTCGAATTTTATATAACTGATAGGTTATATTTATAGATTTCAGCCTGCTGATTTCGGAGAACTAAAAAAATTTAAGCTACGACCGCTAGTTTAGAAGCTACACCCGTTTTTATGGCCACCAAAAAATGATAGAGATGGGTCCCCCCTTTGCTTTAAAACTGAAAAATTTTGAAATTTTCTTTCGCGATTTTTTGACTCCATCTTATGGATTTCGGTTCGCTGATAACGAATCAGCCATTGTTAACACGATCCGACGCGTACTTTTTAAACTACAGCGTTTTGAAAAATGCAGAAATTTAGAAAATTTCAAAAATTCATATTTTTTTCTAAATTTTTTCGAATTTTATATAACTGATAGGTTATATTTATAGATTTCAGCCTGCTGATTTCGGAGAACTAAAAAAATTTGAGCTACGACCGCTAGTTTAGAAGCTACACCCGTTTTTATGGCCACCAAAAAATGATAGAGAAGGGTCCCCCCTTTGCTTTAAAACTGAAAAATTTTGAAATTTTTCTTCGCGATTTTTTGACTCCATCTTATGGATTTCGGTTCGCTGATAACGAATCAACCATTGTTAACGCAATCCGACGCGTACTTTTTAAACTACAGCGTTTTGAAAAATGCAGAAATTTAGAAAATTTAAAAAATTCATATTTTTTTCTAAATTTTTTCGAATTTTATATAACTGATAGGTTATATTTATAGATTTCAGCCTGCTGATTTCGGAGAACTAAAAAATTTTGAGCTACGACCACTAGTTTAGAAGCTACTGTCGTTTTTATGGCCACCAAAAAATGATAGAGAAGGGTCCCCCCTTTGCTTTAAAACTGAAAAATTTTGAAATTTTTTTTCGCGTTTTTTTGACTTTATCTTATAGATTTCGGTTCGCTGATAACGAATCAACCATTGTTAACGCGATCCGACGCGTACTTTTTAAACTACAGCGTTTTGAAAAATGCAGAAATTTAGAAAATTTCAAAAATTCATATTTTTTTCTAAATTTTTTCGAATTTTATATAACTGATAGGTTATATTTATAGATTTCAGCCTGCTGATTTCGGAGAACAGAAAAAATTTGAGCTACGACCGCTAGTTTAGAAGCTACACCCGTTTTTATGGCCACCAAAAAATGATAGAGAAGGGTCCCCCCTTTGCTTTAAAACTGAAAAATTTTGAAATTTTTTTTCGCGATTTTTTGACTCCATCTTATGGATTTCGGTTCGCTGATAACGAATCAACCATTGTTAACGCGATCCGACGCGTACTTTTTAAACTACAGCGTTTTGAAAAATGCAGAAATTTAGAAAATTTCAAAAATTCATATTTTTTTCTAAGTTTTTTCGAATTTTATATAACTGATAGGTTATATTTATAGATTTCAGCCTGCTAATTTCGGAAAACTAAAAAAATTTGAGCTACGACCGCTAGTTTAGAAGCTACACCCGTTTTTATGGCCACCAAAAAATGATAGAGAAGGGTGGGGGCCTTTGCTTTAAAACTGAAAAATTTTGAAATTTTTTTTTGCGATTTTTTGCCTCCATCTTATGGATTTCGGTTCGCTGATAACAATTCAACCATTGTTAACGCGATCCAACGCGTACTTTTTAAACTACAGCGTTTTGAAAAATGCAGAAATTTAGAAAATTTCAAAAATTCATATTTTTTTCTAAATTTTTTCGAATTTTATATAACTGATAGGTTATATTTATAAGATTAAACGAACTTACCTTAAGTGAAGTTCTGATCTTAATTGTATGAAATCCCTATTCCGAATAGTTCAATTATTGTAGACCTGCGTCCAGTGTCTATTTACCACACTTCCAAAGCCTAAAATTAAAAATATAGGCTCTGCAACTCTCCGCGCATGTCATCAGCGCCAGCGCCAAGCCGTTCATTCGTTTAAAGCCTAACCGTAATCTATTCAAAAAGGGGGAAAAATAAGGGAAGGGAGGGATTGAACTATTCGGAATAGGGATTTCATACAATTAAGATCAGAACTTCACTTAAGGTAAGTTCGTTTAATCTTATAATTGTATTTCAATCCCTATTCCTCTAGTTCAATTATTGTAGATGTTTAAAGCTGATTACGGTTTCAGATTTTATTTTAAGTAACCCTAAGTTGGAAAAAATAAAAAACCTTAATTCCAAAAGAAAAAATAAATATATTCTTAAATTCATACAGAAAAATAAAAAAACAATTTAATTCTTAAAACAAAGAATAACTCTAAACATTAGGAACATAATAAACGTTAATAAAATACAATAATATAGGATTTGAAATAATCCAATAGGAAAAAAAAAAAAATTATTGCAAACCACTATGATTTTATTATAGCCCTCGCCAAAACGTCCTCATTGGTTAGTTCAAGATTATAAAATTTTGTAAAAACTTCTGACTTTCTTGTCCAGCCTGCTGTTTTCCGAATGGTTTCCAGGCTAATGCCTGCTCGGTTAGCAGCTGATGTAGTTGCATGTCGGGTGCTGTGAGCTTTGAAGATGCTTGTGTTTATTCCACTTTTTCCTAAGATGATTTTAACCCATCTTCCTAGTGTTTGAGAGGATACAGCCTTGTATGGTTTTTTCCATGATATAAACAAATAGTCCAGGTTGCTCCTTATACTCTTGGTTCTTTCTAAATAGGATTGTAGTGTGAAAGCTGCGCAAATAGTTTTTTCTTTGAAAAAAGGTAAAACTAACTTCGGTTGAAGTTTATTTAAGCCTGAAGTTTTAATACAATCGGTAATTCTAATTTCAATTTTATCCTTATGTATACCAATATTTGATATTTTGATTGCCTTTAAGGTTTGAATTCTATGAGCCGTAGTTAAGGCAATTAACGTTATTAACTTCATCGATAGATCCTTTAAAGCCAGCTTGGTGTTGCAAGGTAATGTTTGTAGAAAAGTTAAAACCACGTTAGGATCCCAGATGGCCTCATATCTGGGTTTTGGTGGACGATTTTTGACTATTCCTTTAAAAAATCTCTTTATTCTGTAGTCCTCCCCTATTTGGGGTCCCATTAGTAAGGAGATTGCCGATCTTATACAATTTAAACTGCTGTAAGATGAGCCCTTATCATACTCCTGCGTTAAGAACAATAGTATATGGAAACAAGATGAATTGAAAAAATCTAGATCTTCTTTAAGACAAAATTCCCACCATTTCCTTAAGGCACAATTGTATTGACTTTGTGAAGACTTTGATAAAGAATCTATAGATAGATCAATTGATATTCCTGGTACATCCTTTAATTCAAAAGCTTGCCTGATAACCTGGCGGAAGCCAGGGAAATGCTTTCCCATAACGGATGTGGATCTTTCCTAGAGGAAGTTAATAAATTTATATTTGATTCAAATATCAATGGTTTATTAACACAAATTGAAATAAATAGGGGCCACCATGGCTGGGTAGGCCAATTTGGAACCACTACAATTCCCTCTGATCCTTCATAAACTATTTTCCTTAAAACCTTTAAAATAATTGAAAAGGGGGGAAAAGCATAAAAGAACATATCTTTCCAAGGGATTGTAAAAGAATCAATTGCCCAAGATTCTGGATCTTTTTTCCATGACACATATTTCTTACATTTTGTGTTGGACCTACTAGCAAAGAGGTCAATTTCAGGCAATCCAAATTCCTTAACAATCTTTTTAAAAATCAAACCGGAAAGTTCATACTCAATTTCCTGTTCTCCCCTTCTCGATTCCTCATCAGCCTCCTTGTTTTCAGCCGAGCTAATATAAGAAGCAAAAACAAAAATGTTTCTTTCTTCGCACCATTCCCAAATCTTTCTAGAAAGTTGATTTAAATTTTCAAATCTGACACCTCCACATTTATTTATATATGCTACCGCAGTGGTATTGTCAATTCTCAATAAAATCTCACAATTACTAACAGATCTGGTAAAACATTTTAACCCAAACAATGCTGCCATTAATTCAAGTATGTTTATATGATACTTTTGTTCTTCTTGGTTCCAAAAACCATGTATACGTTCCCCATTACAAAAAACACCCCAACCACTTCTGGAGGCATCCGAAAAAATAACCAATTCATAACTGAAATTTCTAATCGGATTAGGAACTTGTAAATTTTTCATCCACCAAAGAATTTCTTTATTTAAGGATGCAGGAACTATCATATTGCTGTCAAAAATTCCTTTATTAAGGCAAAGTTCCTTATATTTTACAACTTCGAAGGGTTTTATATGAATCCAACCAAACCTAACTGCAGGGCAACATGCTACTAGTTTACCTACTAAACTTGCAAATTCTCTTATCTTTACCCCTTTTCCGATCTTAAAATAATTAAGATTTGACCGAAGTTTGATGATTTTTTCCTCGGGAACATTTAAACTTAAATTACTGGAATTAAACATAAATCCAAGAAATTTGCATTGTTTTGAAGGTATTAAATTACACTTCTTTTTATTAATTATAAAACCCAAATGTTCTAGTAATTTTACTGTTGTCTCAATATTATCCCTGCAGGTTTCCATTGTATTACCCAGTAATAAAAAGTCATCAATATATGCAACTGAAAGAAACCCTCGTTCACGTAAATAACCCACTACTGGCTTTATTAATTTCGTGAAAATAAAAGGTGCGGTACATAAACCAAAAGGTAAACAAGTGAATTCATAAAGAGTTCCTTGAAATTGAAAACGTAACAACTTTCTAGAAGACTTGTGTATTGGTACCAAATAATATGCATCTTTGAGGTCCACCAATCCCATATAGGAGTCTTTTGTCATTAAATTTATGGCTGACCTCCAATCCTCCATTTTAAAATGAAGCTTTTGCACAAAATCATTCAATTTCTTTAGATTTAATATAAATCTATAAGAACCATCGGGTTTTGGGACCAAAAATATACTAGAAATATATTGTCCTTTTTCATGATTGCAGGGAGTAATTACTCCCATATTTAGTAGTTTTTGAATGTGAAGATTGCATTCATTATTTTCAAACAACGATCTACTCTTTTCAAGTGGAACGACTTTTTGATAAACATTTGAAATTAGTGGAATTTTATATCCCCTTAGTAGATTTATGATAAAAGGATCAGAGGTAATGTCCTTCCAGTTTTTAACAAAATGTTTAAGTCGACCAGAGATTTTACTTACTTCTAATATTGATGTCTCCTGTATGGTTGATGTTGTTTGGTTTTCTGATACTGTTGGTTTTTTCGTGTTTTTTGTGAGACCTTTGTCTGTCGCCAGTTGTGCCCCCCCCAATTCTGTTGTTGATTTTGACGAGAAGTGGACGGGGCTTTGAAGTTTTTTGACTTCTTTGTTGATGAAGGAGCAGTAGTCGTCTTTGTCTTCTGAATTGCCAATTCCTCGGACACCTTTTCTAAATTCTTTGCAGTCTTCACTTCTTCCTCCAAATTATTCCCAAATAAGAATTCATCAATTGAAGTTTGATTTAAAGTTTGCCTTAGACTTTGTTTTATATTCGGGGCTAATAAAGCCCTTCTTATTGTGCTCTGAGTATATTGCACATCAGCTAGAATTCTAATTGAATCGTTTAAACATTCAATCATATTCAGATTTGTTGATCTGTCACTTCCTCCCCCTCCATTTTTTATCAATTCGGTTAGACATCTGCTTGAGGCAGCTAAAGCAGCACTTATCTTTTTTTGATTTGACAACAATTTGCTGTCTCGCTGCAAATGTGTTTCCGAAGTACACCTAACGATTGAATCATTAAGTTTAGGGGGGTTAATTGTACCACAATTTATTGGTATGGGATATTTATCCATAATAGAGGTAAGATCCTCCGTTTTTAAACCATATTTTAAAATATGGGCTAGATTCAAACTTAATTTTTGTTGAATCGGTGGTCCCAAATTGTCCTTTATAATCACATCATCCCCCAGGAGTGCGAGTATTTCCCTATCAATATTTTCATCTTGGGGTTGGATATTTTCCTTATCCATAGTAAGATTTGACGAACCTGCGCCCTGAACCAAATCTTGAGTTACTAGTGCGCATTCCACCTCGCGCCCTGGCGAATCAGTCCGAAGATTTCCGAACTCGTATTGATTTTCTGGGGATGGCGTGTCTGCGTACCGTAAGGAATCGTGCGTTGGCGTCACATCTGCGTTAAGGAAAAAACGTCCCTTGTTAGATACGCCATTTGCATTAAATGTTAAAATACATTTAACATTTTTAATCTAGCACATAGTCTAGCTTCATGAAAAGAGAAAAATCTAATTCACGGATAAAAAACCACGTAAGTGGTTTCGGCACATAGGCCGACTTTGTGAAAAAGATAACAATCTATTTCACAGAACTTTGCAGTTTTTTCTCGCATTTCTAAAAAGAGAAAACAAAAACATTAGTCACTTACTTGGAGACGAATTTGAATTAATTGAAGAATCTGTGCTATGTCTTCTTGTGACTTTTCTTTCTCATCTCTTTAACTTCTTGCTTAAGCGCGCTATTTCTTCCATGTTGCGTCGTTTACCCATTTTGCTATTTTGGAGAGCGAAGCGTGCAGTATGCTCGACACACAGAACAAGAATGAACGGCTTGGCGCTGGCGCTGATGACATGCGCGGAGAGTTGCAGAGCCTATATTTTTAATTTTAGGCTTTGGAAGTGTGGTAAATAGACACTGGACGCAGGTCTACAATAATTGAACTAGAGGAATAGGGATTGAAATACAATTATAGATTTCAGCCTGCTGATTTCGGAGAACAGAAAAAATTTGAGCTACGACCGCTAGTTTAGAAGCTACACCCGTTTTTATGGCCACCAAAAAATGATAGAGAAGGGTCCCCCCTTTGCTTTAAAACTGAA
The DNA here is from genome assembly GCA_963971135.1 of Stenus bimaculatus. NCBI lineage: Eukaryota > Metazoa > Arthropoda > Insecta > Coleoptera > Staphylinidae > Stenus > Stenus bimaculatus. Next base: position 61,585,033 of record OZ020180.1, on the reverse strand, counting down.
AAATTTTGAAATTTTTTTTCGCGATTTTTTGCATTTATCTTATAGATTTCGGTTCGCTGATAACGAATCAACCATTGTTAACGCGATCCGACGCGTACTTTTTAAACTACAGCGTTTTGAAAAATGCAGAAATTTAGAAAATTTCAAAAATTCATATTTTTTTCTAAATTTTTTCGAATTTTATATAACTGATAGGTTATATTTATAGATTTCAGCCTGCTGATTTCGGAGAACAGAAAAAATTTGAGCTACGACCGCTAGTTTAGAAGCTACACCCGTTTTTATGGCCACCAAAAAATGATAGAGATGGGTCCCCCCTTTGCTTTAAAACTGAAAAATTTTGAAATTTTCTTTCGCGATTTTTTGACTCCATCTTATGGATTTCGGTTCGCTGATAACGAATCAGCCATTGTTAACACGATCCGACGCGTACTTTTTAAACTACAGCGTTTTGAAAAATGCAGAAATTTAGAAAATTTCAAAAATTCATATTTTTTTCTAAATTTTTTCGAATTTTATATAACTGATAGGTTATATTTATAGATTTCAGCCTGCTGATTTCGGAGAACTAAAAAAATTTAAGCTACGACCGCTAGTTTAGAAGCTACACCCGTTTTTATGGCCACCAAAAAATGATAGAGAAGGGTGGGGGCCTTTGCTTTAAAACTGAAAAATTTTGAAATTTTTTTTTGCGATTTTTTGACTCCATCTTATGGATTTCGGTTCGCTGATAACAATTCAACCATTGTTAACGCGATCCAACGCGTACTTTTTAAACTACAGCGTTTTGAAAAATGCAGAAATTTAGAAAATTTCAAAAATTCATATTTTTTTCGAATTTTATATAACTGATAGGTTATATTTATAGATTTCAGCCTGCTGATTTCGGAGAACTAAAAAAATTTAAGCTACGACCGCTAGTTTAGAAGCTACACCCGTTTTTATGGCCACCAAAAAATGATAGAGAAGGGTCCCCCCTTTGCTTTAAAACTGAAAAATTTTGAAATTTTTTTTCGCGATTTTTTGACTCCATCTTATGGATTTCGGTTCGCTGATAACGAATCAGCCATTGTTAACACGATCCGACGTGTACTTTTTAAACTACAGCGTTTTGAAAAATGCAGTAATTTAGAAAATTTCAAAAATTCATATTTTTTTCTAAGTTTTTTCGATTTTTATATAACTGATAGGTTATATTTATAGATTTCAGCCTGCTGATTTCGGAGAACTAAAAAATTTTTAGCTACGACCACTAGTTTAGAAGCTACTGTCGTTTTTATGGCCACCAAAAAATGATAGAGAAGGGTCCCCCCTTTGCTTTAAAACTGAAAAATTTTGAAATTTTTTTTCGCGATTTTTTGACTCCATCTTATGGATTTCGGTTCGCTGATAACGAATCAACCATTGTTAACGCGATCCGACGCGTACTTTTTAAACTACAGCGTTTTGAAAAATGCAGAAATTTAGAAAATTTCAAAAATTCATATTTTTTTCTAAGTTTTTTCGAATTTTATATAACTGATAGGTTATATTTATAGATTTCAGCCTGCTAATTTCGGAAAACTAAAAAAATTTGAGCTACGACCGCTAGTTTAGAAGCTACACCCGTTTTTATGGCCACCAAAAAATGATAGAGAAGGGTCCCCCCTTTGCTTTAAAACTGAAAAATTTTGAAATTTTTCTTCGCGATTTTTTGACTCCATCTTATGGATTTCGGTTCGCTGATAACGAATCAACCATTGTTAACGCGATCCGACGCGTACTTTTTAAACTACAGCGTTTTGAAAAATGCAGAAATTTAGAAAATTTCAAAAATTCATATTTCTTTCTAAATTTTTTCGAATTTTATATAACTGATAGGTTATATTTATAGATTTCGGCCTGCTGATTTCGGAGAACTAAAAAAATTTAAGCTACGACCGCTAGTTTAGAAGCTACACCCGTTTTTATGGCCACCAAAAAATGATAGAGAAGGGTCCCCCCTTTGCTTTAAAACTGAAAAATTTTGAAATTTTTTTTCGCGATTTTTTGACTCCATCTTATGGATTTCGGTTCGCTGATAACGAATCAGCCATTGTTAACACGATCCGACGTGTACTTTTTAAACTACAGCGTTTTGAAAAATGCAGTAATTTAGAAAATTTCAAAAATTCATATTTTTTTCTAAGTTTTTTCGATTTTTATATAACTGATAGGTTATATTTATAGATTTCAGCCTGCTGATTTCGGAGAACTAAAAAATTTTTAGCTACGACCACTAGTTTAGAAGCTACTGTCGTTTTTATGGCCACCAAAAAATGATAGAGAAGGGTCCCCCCTTTGCTTTAAAACTGAAAAATTTTGAAATTTTTTTTCGCGATTTTTTGACTCCATCTTATGGATTTCGGTTCGCTGATAACGAATCAACCATTGTTAACGCGATCCGACGCGTACTTTTTAAACTACAGCGTTTTGAAAAATGCAGAAATTTAGAAAATTTCAAAAATTCATATTTTTTTCTAAGTTTTTTCGAATTTTATATAACTGATAGGTTATATTTATAGATTTCAGCCTGCTAATTTCGGAAAACTAAAAAAATTTGAGCTACGACCGCTAGTTTAGAAGCTACACCCGTTTTTATGGCCACCAAAAAATGATAGAGAAGGGTGGGGGCCTTTGCTTTAAAACTGAAAAATTTTGAAATTTTTTTTTGCGATTTTTTGCCTCCATCTTATGGATTTCGGTTCGCTGATAACAATTCAACCATTGTTAACGCGATCCAACGCGTACTTTTTAAACTACAGCGTTTTGAAAAATGCAGAAATTTAGAAAATTTCAAAAATTCATATTTTTTTCGAATTTTATATAACTGATAGGTTATATTTATAGATTTCAGCCTGCTGATTTCGGAGAACTAAAAAAATTTAAGCTACGACCGCTAGTTTAGAAGCTACACCCGTTTTTATGGCCACCAAAAAATGATAGAGATGGGTCCCCCCTTTGCTTTAAAACTGAAAAATTTTGAAATTTTCTTTCGCGATTTTTTGACTCCATCTTATGGATTTCGGTTCGCTGATAACGAATCAGCCATTGTTAACACGATCCGACGCGTACTTTTTAAACTACAGCGTTTTGAAAAATGCAGAAATTTAGAAAATTTCAAAAATTCATATTTTTTTCTAAATTTTTTCGAATTTTATATAACTGATAGGTTATATTTATAGATTTCAGCCTGCTGATTTCGGAGAACTAAAAAAATTTGAGCTACGACCGCTAGTTTAGAAGCTACACCCGTTTTTATGGCCACCAAAAAATGATAGAGAAGGGTCCCCCCTTTGCTTTAAAACTGAAAAATTTTGAAATTTTTCTTCGCGATTTTTTGACTCCATCTTATGGATTTCGGTTCGCTGATAACGAATCAACCATTGTTAACGCAATCCGACGCGTACTTTTTAAACTACAGCGTTTTGAAAAATGCAGAAATTTAGAAAATTTAAAAAATTCATATTTTTTTCTAAATTTTTTCGAATTTTATATAACTGATAGGTTATATTTATAGATTTCAGCCTGCTGATTTCGGAGAACTAAAAAATTTTGAGCTACGACCACTAGTTTAGAAGCTACTGTCGTTTTTATGGCCACCAAAAAATGATAGAGAAGGGTCCCCCCTTTGCTTTAAAACTGAAAAATTTTGAAATTTTTTTTCGCGTTTTTTTGACTTTATCTTATAGATTTCGGTTCGCTGATAACGAATCAACCATTGTTAACGCGATCCGACGCGTACTTTTTAAACTACAGCGTTTTGAAAAATGCAGAAATTTAGAAAATTTCAAAAATTCATATTTTTTTCTAAATTTTTTCGAATTTTATATAACTGATAGGTTATATTTATAGATTTCAGCCTGCTGATTTCGGAGAACAGAAAAAATTTGAGCTACGACCGCTAGTTTAGAAGCTACACCCGTTTTTATGGCCACCAAAAAATGATAGAGAAGGGTCCCCCCTTTGCTTTAAAACTGAAAAATTTTGAAATTTTTTTTCGCGATTTTTTGACTCCATCTTATGGATTTCGGTTCGCTGATAACGAATCAACCATTGTTAACGCGATCCGACGCGTACTTTTTAAACTACAGCGTTTTGAAAAATGCAGAAATTTAGAAAATTTCAAAAATTCATATTTTTTTCTAAGTTTTTTCGAATTTTATATAACTGATAGGTTATATTTATAGATTTCAGCCTGCTAATTTCGGAAAACTAAAAAAATTTGAGCTACGACCGCTAGTTTAGAAGCTACACCCGTTTTTATGGCCACCAAAAAATGATAGAGAAGGGTGGGGGCCTTTGCTTTAAAACTGAAAAATTTTGAAATTTTTTTTTGCGATTTTTTGCCTCCATCTTATGGATTTCGGTTCGCTGATAACAATTCAACCATTGTTAACGCGATCCAACGCGTACTTTTTAAACTACAGCGTTTTGAAAAATGCAGAAATTTAGAAAATTTCAAAAATTCATATTTTTTTCTAAATTTTTTCGAATTTTATATAACTGATAGGTTATATTTATAGATTTCAGCCTGCTGATTTCGGAGAACAGAAAAAATTTGAGCTACGACCGCTAGTTTAGAAGCTACACCCGTTTTTATGGCCACCAAAAAATGATAGAGAAGGGTCCCCCCTTTGCTTTAAAACTGAAAAATTTTGAAATTTTTTTTCGCGATTTTTTGCATTTATCTTATAGATTTCGGTTCGCTGATAACGAATCAACCATTGTTAACGCGATCCGACGCGTACTTTTTAAACTACAGCGTTTTGAAAAATGCAGAAATTTAGAAAATTTCAAAAATTCATATTTTTTTCTAAATTTTTTCGAATTTTATATAACTGATAGGTTATATTTATAGATTTCAGCCTGCTGATTTCGGAGAACAGAAAAAATTTGAGCTACGACCGCTAGTTTAGAAGCTACACCCGTTTTTATGGCCACCAAAAAATGATAGAGATGGGTCCCCCCTTTGCTTTAAAACTGAAAAATTTTGAAATTTTCTTTCGCGATTTTTTGACTCCATCTTATGGATTTCGGTTCGCTGATAACGAATCAGCCATTGTTAACACGATCCGACGCGTACTTTTTAAACTACAGCGTTTTGAAAAATGCAGAAATTTAGAAAATTTCAAAAATTCATATTTTTTTCTAAATTTTTTCGAATTTTATATAACTGATAGGTTATATTTATAGATTTCAGCCTGCTGATTTCGGAGAACTAAAAAAATTTAAGCTACGACCGCTAGTTTAGAAGCTACACCCGTTTTTATGGCCACCAAAAAATGATAGAGAAGGGTGGGGGCCTTTGCTTTAAAACTGAAAAATTTTGAAATTTTTTTTTGCGATTTTTTGACTCCATCTTATGGATTTCGGTTCGCTGATAACAATTCAACCATTGTTAACGCGATCCAACGCGTACTTTTTAAACTACAGCGTTTTGAAAAATGCAGAAATTTAGAAAATTTCAAAAATTCATATTTTTTTCGAATTTTATATAACTGATAGGTTATATTTATAGATTTCAGCCTGCTGATTTCGGAGAACTAAAAAAATTTAAGCTACGACCGCTAGTTTAGAAGCTACACCCGTTTTTATGGCCACCAAAAAATGATAGAGAAGGGTCCCCCCTTTGCTTTAAAACTGAAAAATTTTGAAATTTTTTTTCGCGATTTTTTGACTCCATCTTATGGATTTCGGTTCGCTGATAACGAATCAGCCATTGTTAACACGATCCGACGTGTACTTTTTAAACTACAGCGTTTTGAAAAATGCAGTAATTTAGAAAATTTCAAAAATTCATATTTTTTTCTAAGTTTTTTCGATTTTTATATAACTGATAGGTTATATTTATAGATTTCAGCCTGCTGATTTCGGAGAACTAAAAAATTTTTAGCTACGACCACTAGTTTAGAAGCTACTGTCGTTTTTATGGCCACCAAAAAATGATAGAGAAGGGTCCCCCCTTTGCTTTAAAACTGAAAAATTTTGAAATTTTTTTTCGCGATTTTTTGACTCCATCTTATGGATTTCGGTTCGCTGATAACGAATCAACCATTGTTAACGCGATCCGACGCGTACTTTTTAAACTACAGCGTTTTGAAAAATGCAGAAATTTAGAAAATTTCAAAAATTCATATTTTTTTCTAAGTTTTTTCGAATTTTATATAACTGATAGGTTATATTTATAGATTTCAGCCTGCTAATTTCGGAAAACTAAAAAAATTTGAGCTACGACCGCTAGTTTAGAAGCTACACCCGTTTTTATGGCCACCAAAAAATGATAGAGAAGGGTCCCCCCTTTGCTTTAAAACTGAAAAATTTTGAAATTTTTCTTCGCGATTTTTTGACTCCATCTTATGGATTTCGGTTCGCTGATAACGAATCAACCATTGTTAACGCGATCCGACGCGTACTTTTTAAACTACAGCGTTTTGAAAAATGCAGAAATTTAGAAAATTTCAAAAATTCATATTTCTTTCTAAATTTTTTCGAATTTTATATAACTGATAGGTTATATTTATAGATTTCGGCCTGCTGATTTCGGAGAACTAAAAAAATTTAAGCTACGACCGCTAGTTTAGAAGCTACACCCGTTTTTATGGCCACCAAAAAATGATAGAGAAGGGTCCCCCCTTTGCTTTAAAACTGAAAAATTTTGAAATTTTTTTTCGCGATTTTTTGACTCCATCTTATGGATTTCGGTTCGCTGATAACGAATCAGCCATTGTTAACACGATCCGACGTGTACTTTTTAAACTACAGCGTTTTGAAAAATGCAGTAATTTAGAAAATTTCAAAAATTCATATTTTTTTCTAAGTTTTTTCGATTTTTATATAACTGATAGGTTATATTTATAGATTTCAGCCTGCTGATTTCGGAGAACTAAAAAATTTTTAGCTACGACCACTAGTTTAGAAGCTACTGTCGTTTTTATGGCCACCAAAAAATGATAGAGAAGGGTCCCCCCTTTGCTTTAAAACTGAAAAATTTTGAAATTTTTTTTCGCGATTTTTTGACTCCATCTTATGGATTTCGGTTCGCTGATAACGAATCAACCATTGTTAACGCGATCCGACGCGTACTTTTTAAACTACAGCGTTTTGAAAAATGCAGAAATTTAGAAAATTTCAAAAATTCATATTTTTTTCTAAGTTTTTTCGAATTTTATATAACTGATAGGTTATATTTATAGATTTCAGCCTGCTAATTTCGGAAAACTAAAAAAATTTGAGCTACGACCGCTAGTTTAGAAGCTACACCCGTTTTTATGGCCACCAAAAAATGATAGAGAAGGGTGGGGGCCTTTGCTTTAAAACTGAAAAATTTTGAAATTTTTTTTTGCGATTTTTTGCCTCCATCTTATGGATTTCGGTTCGCTGATAACAATTCAACCATTGTTAACGCGATCCAACGCGTACTTTTTAAACTACAGCGTTTTGAAAAATGCAGAAATTTAGAAAATTTCAAAAATTCATATTTTTTTCGAATTTTATATAACTGATAGGTTATATTTATAGATTTCAGCCTGCTGATTTCGGAGAACTAAAAAAATTTAAGCTACGACCGCTAGTTTAGAAGCTACACCCGTTTTTATGGCCACCAAAAAATGATAGAGATGGGTCCCCCCTTTGCTTTAAAACTGAAAAATTTTGAAATTTTCTTTCGCGATTTTTTGACTCCATCTTATGGATTTCGGTTCGCTGATAACGAATCAGCCATTGTTAACACGATCCGACGCGTACTTTTTAAACTACAGCGTTTTGAAAAATGCAGAAATTTAGAAAATTTCAAAAATTCATATTTTTTTCTAAATTTTTTCGAATTTTATATAACTGATAGGTTATATTTATAGATTTCAGCCTGCTGATTTCGGAGAACTAAAAAAATTTGAGCTACGACCGCTAGTTTAGAAGCTACACCCGTTTTTATGGCCACCAAAAAATGATAGAGAAGGGTCCCCCCTTTGCTTTAAAACTGAAAAATTTTGAAATTTTTCTTCGCGATTTTTTGACTCCATCTTATGGATTTCGGTTCGCTGATAACGAATCAACCATTGTTAACGCAATCCGACGCGTACTTTTTAAACTACAGCGTTTTGAAAAATGCAGAAATTTAGAAAATTTAAAAAATTCATATTTTTTTCTAAATTTTTTCGAATTTTATATAACTGATAGGTTATATTTATAGATTTCAGCCTGCTGATTTCGGAGAACTAAAAAATTTTGAGCTACGACCACTAGTTTAGAAGCTACTGTCGTTTTTATGGCCACCAAAAAATGATAGAGAAGGGTCCCCCCTTTGCTTTAAAACTGAAAAATTTTGAAATTTTTTTTCGCGTTTTTTTGACTTTATCTTATAGATTTCGGTTCGCTGATAACGAATCAACCATTGTTAACGCGATCCGACGCGTACTTTTTAAACTACAGCGTTTTGAAAAATGCAGAAATTTAGAAAATTTCAAAAATTCATATTTTTTTCTAAATTTTTTCGAATTTTATATAACTGATAGGTTATATTTATAGATTTCAGCCTGCTGATTTCGGAGAACAGAAAAAATTTGAGCTACGACCGCTAGTTTAGAAGCTACACCCGTTTTTATGGCCACCAAAAAATGATAGAGAAGGGTCCCCCCTTTGCTTTAAAACTGAAAAATTTTGAAATTTTTTTTCGCGATTTTTTGACTCCATCTTATGGATTTCGGTTCGCTGATAACGAATCAGCCATTGTTAACACGATCCGACGTGTACTTTTTAAACTACAGCGTTTTGAAAAATGCAGTAATTTAGAAAATTTCAAAAATTCATATTTTTTTCTAAGTTTTTTCGATTTTTATATAACTGATAGGTTATATTTATAGATTTCAGCCTGCTGATTTCGGAGAACTAAAAAATTTTTAGCTACGACCACTAGTTTAGAAGCTACTGTCGTTTTTATGGCCACCAAAAAATGATAGAGAAGGGTCCCCCCTTTGCTTTAAAACTGAAAAATTTTGAAATTTTTTTTCGCGATTTTTTGACTCCATCTTATGGATTTCGGTTCGCTGATAACGAATCAACCATTGTTAACGCGATCCGACGCGTACTTTTTAAACTACAGCGTTTTGAAAAATGCAGAAATTTAGAAAATTTCAAAAATTCATATTTTTTTCTAAGTTTTTTCGAATTTTATATAACTGATAGGTTATATTTATAGATTTCAGCCTGCTAATTTCGGAAAACTAAAAAAATTTGAGCTACGACCGCTAGTTTAGAAGCTACACCCGTTTTTATGGCCACCAAAAAATGATAGAGAAGGGTGGGGGCCTTTGCTTTAAAACTGAAAAATTTTGAAATTTTTTTTTGCGATTTTTTGCCTCCATCTTATGGATTTCGGTTCGCTGATAACAATTCAACCATTGTTAACGCGATCCAACGCGTACTTTTTAAACTACAGCGTTTTGAAAAATGCAGAAATTTAGAAAATTTCAAAAATTCATATTTTTTTCGAATTTTATATAACTGATAGGTTATATTTATAGATTTCAGCCTGCTGATTTCGGAGAACTAAAAAAATTTAAGCTACGACCGCTAGTTTAGAAGCTACACCCGTTTTTATGGCCACCAAAAAATGATAGAGATGGGTCCCCCCTTTGCTTTAAAACTGAAAAATTTTGAAATTTTCTTTCGCGATTTTTTGACTCCATCTTATGGATTTCGGTTCGCTGATAACGAATCAGCCATTGTTAACACGATCCGACGCGTACTTTTTAAACTACAGCGTTTTGAAAAATGCAGAAATTTAGAAAATTTCAAAAATTCATATTTTTTTCTAAATTTTTTCGAATTTTATATAACTGATAGGTTATATTTATAGATTTCAGCCTGCTGATTTCGGAGAACTAAAAAAATTTGAGCTACGACCGCTAGTTTAGAAGCTACACCCGTTTTTATGGCCACCAAAAAATGATAGAGAAGGGTCCCCCCTTTGCTTTAAAACTGAAAAATTTTGAAATTTTTCTTCGCGATTTTTTGACTCCATCTTATGGATTTCGGTTCGCTGATAACGAATCAACCATTGTTAACGCAATCCGACGCGTACTTTTTAAACTACAGCGTTTTGAAAAATGCAGAAATTTAGAAAATTTAAAAAATTCATATTTTTTTCTAAATTTTTTCGAATTTTATATAACTGATAGGTTATATTTATAGATTTCAGCCTGCTGATTTCGGAGAACTAAAAAATTTTGAGCTACGACCACTAGTTTAGAAGCTACTGTCGTTTTTATGGCCACCAAAAAATGATAGAGAAGGGTCCCCCCTTTGCTTTAAAACTGAAAAATTTTGAAATTTTTTTTCGCGTTTTTTTGACTTTATCTTATAGATTTCGGTTCGCTGATAACGAATCAACCATTGTTAACGCGATCCGACGCGTACTTTTTAAACTACAGCGTTTTGAAAAATGCAGAAATTTAGAAAATTTCAAAAATTCATATTTTTTTCTAAATTTTTTCGAATTTTATATAACTGATAGGTTATATTTATAGATTTCAGCCTGCTGATTTCGGAGAACAGAAAAAATTTGAGCTACGACCGCTAGTTTAGAAGCTACACCCGTTTTTATGGCCACCAAAAAATGATAGAGAAGGGTCCCCCCTTTGCTTTAAAACTGAAAAATTTTGAAATTTTTTTTCGCGATTTTTTGACTCCATCTTATGGATTTCGGTTCGCTGATAACGAATCAGCCATTGTTAACACGATCCGACGTGTACTTTTTAAACTACAGCGTTTTGAAAAATGCAGTAATTTAGAAAATTTCAAAAATTCATATTTTTTTCTAAGTTTTTTCGATTTTTATATAACTGATAGGTTATATTTATAGATTTCAGCCTGCTGATTTCGGAGAACTAAAAAATTTTTAGCTACGACCACTAGTTTAGAAGCTACTGTCGTTTTTATGGCCACCAAAAAATGATAGAGAAGGGTCCCCCCTTTGCTTTAAAACTGAAAAATTTTGAAATTTTTTTTCGCGATTTTTTGACTCCATCTTATGGATTTCGGTTCGCTGATAACGAATCAACCATTGTTAACGCGATCCGACGCGTACTTTTTAAACTACAGCGTTTTGAAAAATGCAGAAATTTAGAAAATTTCAAAAATTCATATTTTTTTCTAAGTTTTTTCGAATTTTATATAACTGATAGGTTATATTTATAGATTTCAGCCTGCTAATTTCGGAAAACTAAAAAAATTTGAGCTACGACCGCTAGTTTAGAAGCTACACCCGTTTTTATGGCCACCAAAAAATGATAGAGAAGGGTGGGGGCCTTTGCTTTAAAACTGAAAAATTTTGAAATTTTTTTTTGCGATTTTTTGCCTCCATCTTATGGATTTCGGTTCGCTGATAACAATTCAACCATTGTTAACGCGATCCAACGCGTACTTTTTAAACTACAGCGTTTTGAAAAATGCAGAAATTTAGAAAATTTCAAAAATTCATATTTTTTTCGAATTTTATATAACTGATAGGTTATATTTATAGATTTCAGCCTGCTGATTTCGGAGAACTAAAAAAATTTAAGCTACGACCGCTAGTTTAGAAGCTACACCCGTTTTTATGGCCACCAAAAAATGATAGAGATGGGTCCCCCCTTTGCTTTAAAACTGAAAAATTTTGAAATTTTCTTTCGCGATTTTTTGACTCCATCTTATGGATTTCGGTTCGCTGATAACGAATCAGCCATTGTTAACACGATCCGACGCGTACTTTTTAAACTACAGCGTTTTGAAAAATGCAGAAATTTAGAAAATTTCAAAAATTCATATTTTTTTCTAAATTTTTTCGAATTTTATATAACTGATAGGTTATATTTATAGATTTCAGCCTGCTGATTTCGGAGAACTAAAAAATTTTTAGCTACGACCACTAGTTTAGAAGCTACTGTCGTTTTTATGGCCACCAAAAAATGATAGAGAAGGGTCCCCCCTTTGCTTTAAAACTGAAAAATTTTGAAATTTTTTTTCGCGATTTTTTGACTCCATCTTATGGATTTCGGTTCGCTGATAACGAATCAACCATTGTTAACGCGATCCGACGCGTACTTTTTAAACTACAGCGTTTTGAAAAATGCAGAAATTTAGAAAATTTCAAAAATTCATATTTTTTTCTAAGTTTTTTCGAATTTTATATAACTGATAGGTTATATTTATAGATTTCAGCCTGCTAATTTCGGAAAACTAAAAAAATTTGAGCTACGACCGCTAGTTTAGAAGCTACACCCGTTTTTATGGCCACCAAAAAATGATAGAGAAGGGTGGGGGCCTTTGCTTTAAAACTGAAAAATTTTGAAATTTTTTTTTGCGATTTTTTGCCTCCATCTTATGGATTTCGGTTCGCTGATAACAATTCAACCATTGTTAACGCGATCCAACGCGTACTTTTTAAACTACAGCGTTTTGAAAAATGCAGAAATTTAGAAAATTTCAAAAATTCATATTTTTTTCGAATTTTATATAACTGATAGGTTATATTTATAGATTTCAGCCTGCTGATTTCGGAGAACTAAAAAAATTTAAGCTACGACCGCTAGTTTAGAAGCTACACCCGTTTTTATGGCCACCAAAAAATGATAGAGATGGGTCCCCCCTTTGCTTTAAAACTGAAAAATTTTGAAATTTTCTTTCGCGATTTTTTGACTCCATCTTATGGATTTCGGTTCGCTGATAACGAATCAGCCATTGTTAACACGATCCGACGCGTACTTTTTAAACTACAGCGTTTTGAAAAATGCAGAAATTTAGAAAATTTCAAAAATTCATATTTTTTTCTAAATTTTTTCGAATTTTATATAACTGATAGGTTATATTTATAGATTTCAGCCTGCTGATTTCGGAGAACTAAAAAAATTTGAGCTACGACCGCTAGTTTAGAAGCTACACCCGTTTTTATGGCCACCAAAAAATGATAGAGAAGGGTCCCCCCTTTGCTTTAAAACTGAAAAATTTTGAAATTTTTCTTCGCGATTTTTTGACTCCATCTTATGGATTTCGGTTCGCTGATAACGAATCAACCATTGTTAACGCAATCCGACGCGTACTTTTTAAACTACAGCGTTTTGAAAAATGCAGAAATTTAGAAAATTTAAAAAATTCATATTTTTTTCTAAATTTTTTCGAATTTTATATAACTGATAGGTTATATTTATAGATTTCAGCCTGCTGATTTCGGAGAACTAAAAAATTTTGAGCTACGACCACTAGTTTAGAAGCTACTGTCGTTTTTATGGCCACCAAAAAATGATAGAGAAGGGTCCCCCCTTTGCTTTAAAACTGAAAAATTTTGAAATTTTTTTTCGCGTTTTTTTGACTTTATCTTATAGATTTCGGTTCGCTGATAACGAATCAACCATTGTTAACGCGATCCGACGCGTACTTTTTAAACTACAGCGTTTTGAAAAATGCAGAAATTTAGAAAATTTCAAAAATTCATATTTTTTTCTAAATTTTTTCGAATTTTATGTAACTGATAGGTTATATTTATAGATTTCAGCCTGCTGATTTCGGAGAACAGAAAAAATTTGAGCTACGACCGCTAGTTTAGAAGCTACACCCGTTTTTATGGCCACCAAAAAATGATAGAGAAGGGTCCCCCCTTTGCTTTAAAACTGAAAAATTTTGAAATTTTTTTTCGCGATTTTTTGACTCCATCTTATGGATTTCGGTTCGCTGATAACGAATCAGCCATTGTTAACACGATCCGACGTGTACTTTTTAAACTACAGCGTTTTGAAAAATGCAGTAATTTAGAAAATTTCAAAAATTCATATTTTTTTCTAAGTTTTTTCGATTTTTATATAACTGATAGGTTATATTTATAGATTTCAGCCTGCTGATTTCGGAGAACTAAAAAATTTTTAGCTACGACCACTAGTTTAGAAGCTACTGTCGTTTTTATGGCCACCAAAAAATGATAGAGAAGGGTCCCCCCTTTGCTTTAAAACTGAAAAATTTTGAAATTTTTTTTCGCGATTTTTTGACTCCATCTTATGGATTTCGGTTCGCTGATAACGAATCAACCATTGTTAACGCGATCCGACGCGTACTTTTTAAACTACAGCGTTTTGAAAAATGCAGAAATTTAGAAAATTTCAAAAATTCATATTTTTTTCTAAGTTTTTTCGAATTTTATATAACTGATAGGTTATATTTATAGATTTCAGCCTGCTAATTTCGGAAAACTAAAAAAATTTGAGCTACGACCGCTAGTTTAGAAGCTACACCCGTTTTTATGGCCACCAAAAAATGATAGAGAAGGGTGGGGGCCTTTGCTTTAAAACTGAAAAATTTTGAAATTTTTTTTTGCGATTTTTTGCCTCCATCTTATGGATTTCGGTTCGCTGATAACAATTCAACCATTGTTAACGCGATCCAACGCGTACTTTTTAAACTACAGCGTTTTGAAAAATGCAGAAATTTAGAAAATTTCAAAAATTCATATTTTTTTCGAATTTTATATAACTGATAGGTTATATTTATAGATTTCAGCCTGCTGATTTCGGAGAACTAAAAAAATTTAAGCTACGACCGCTAGTTTAGAAGCTACACCCGTTTTTATGGCCACCAAAAAATGATAGAGATGGGTCCCCCCTTTGCTTTAAAACTGAAAAATTTTGAAATTTTCTTTCGCGATTTTTTGACTCCATCTTATGGATTTCGGTTCGCTGATAACGAATCAGCCATTGTTAACACGATCCGACGCGTACTTTTTAAACTACAGCGTTTTGAAAAATGCAGAAATTTAGAAAATTTCAAAAATTCATATTTTTTTCTAAATTTTTTCGAATTTTATATAACTGATAGGTTATATTTATAGATTTCAGCCTGCTGATTTCGGAGAACTAAAAAAATTTGAGCTACGACCGCTAGTTTAGAAGCTACACCCGTTTTTATGGCCACCAAAAAATGATAGAGAAGGGTCCCCCCTTTGCTTTAAAACTGAAAAATTTTGAAATTTTTCTTCGCGATTTTTTGACTCCATCTTATGGATTTCGGTTCGCTGATAACGAATCAACCATTGTTAACGCAATCCGACGCGTACTTTTTAAACTACAGCGTTTTGAAAAATGCAGAAATTTAGAAAATTTAAAAAATTCATATTTTTTTCTAAATTTTTTCGAATTTTATATAACTGATAGGTTATATTTATAGATTTCAGCCTGCTGATTTCGGAGAACTAAAAAATTTTGAGCTACGACCACTAGTTTAGAAGCTACTGTCGTTTTTATGGCCACCAAAAAATGATAGAGAAGGGTCCCCCCTTTGCTTTAAAACTGAAAAATTTTGAAATTTTTCTTCGCGATTTTTTGACTCCATCTTATGGATTTCGGTTCGCTGATAACGAATCAACCATTGTTAACGCGATCCGACGCGTACTTTTTAAACTACAGCGTTTTGAAAAATGCAGAAATTTAGAAAATTTCAAAAATTCATATTTCTTTCTAAATTTTTTCGAATTTTATATAACTGATAGGTTATATTTATAGATTTCGGCCTGCTGATTTCGGAGAACTAAAAAAATTTAAGCTACGACCGCTAGTTTAGAAGCTACACCCGTTTTTATGGCCACCAAAAAATGATAGAGAAGGGTCCCCCCTTTGCTTTAAAACTGAAAAATTTTGAAATTTTTTTTCGCGATTTTTTGACTCCATCTTATGGATTTCGGTTCGCTGATAACGAATCAGCCATTGTTAACACGATCCGACGTGTACTTTTTAAACTACAGCGTTTTGAAAAATGCAGTAATTTAGAAAATTTCAAAAATTCATATTTTTTTCTAAGTTTTTTCGATTTTTATATAACTGATAGGTTATATTTATAGATTTCAGCCTGCTGATTTCGGAGAACTAAAAAATTTTTAGCTACGACCACTAGTTTAGAAGCTACTGTCGTTTTTATGGCCACCAAAAAATGATAGAGAAGGGTCCCCCCTTTGCTTTAAAACTGAAAAATTTTGAAATTTTTTTTCGCGATTTTTTGACTCCATCTTATGGATTTCGGTTCGCTGATAACGAATCAACCATTGTTAACGCGATCCGACGCGTACTTTTTAAACTACAGCGTTTTGAAAAATGCAGAAATTTAGAAAATTTCAAAAATTCATATTTTTTTCTAAGTTTTTTCGAATTTTATATAACTGATAGGTTATATTTATAGATTTCAGCCTGCTAATTTCGGAAAACTAAAAAAATTTGAGCTACGACCGCTAGTTTAGAAGCTACATCCGTTTTTATGGCCACCAAAAAATGATAGAGAAGGGTGGGGGCCTTTGCTTTAAAACTGAAAAATTTTGAAATTTTTTTTTGCGATTTTTTGCCTCCATCTTATGGATTTCGGTTCGCTGATAACAATTCAACCATTGTTAACGCGATCCAACGCGTACTTTTTAAACTACAGCGTTTTGAAAAATGCAGAAATTTAGAAAATTTCAAAAATTCATATTTTTTTCGAATTTTATATAACTGATAGGTTATATTTATAGATTTCAGCCTGCTGATTTCGGAGAACTAAAAAAATTTAAGCTACGACCGCTAGTTTAGAAGCTACACCCGTTTTTATGGCCACCAAAAAATGATAGAGATGGGTCCCCCCTTTGCTTTAAAACTGAAAAATTTTGAAATTTTCTTTCGCGATTTTTTGACTCCATCTTATGGATTTCGGTTCGCTGATAACGAATCAGCCATTGTTAACACGATCCGACGCGTACTTTTTAAACTACAGCGTTTTGAAAAATGCAGAAATTTAGAAAATTTCAAAAATTCATATTTTTTTCTAAATTTTTTCGAATTTTATATAACTGATAGGTTATATTTATAGATTTCAGCCTGCTGATTTCGGAGAACTAAAAAAATTTGAGCTACGACCGCTAGTTTAGAAGCTACACCCGTTTTTATGGCCACCAAAAAATGATAGAGAAGGGTCCCCCCTTTGCTTTAAAACTGAAAAATTTTGAAATTTTTCTTCGCGATTTTTTGACTCCATCTTATGGATTTCGGTTCGCTGATAACGAATCAACCATTGTTAACGCAATCCGACGCGTACTTTTTAAACTACAGCGTTTTGAAAAATGCAGAAATTTAGAAAATTTAAAAAATTCATATTTTTTTCTAAATTTTTTCGAATTTTATATAACTGATAGGTTATATTTATAGATTTCAGCCTGCTGATTTCGGAGAACTAAAAAATTTTGAGCTACGACCACTAGTTTAGAAGCTACTGTCGTTTTTATGGCCACCAAAAAATGATAGAGAAGGGTCCCCCCTTTGCTTTAAAACTGAAAAATTTTGAAATTTTTTTTCGCGTTTTTTTGACTTTATCTTATAGATTTCGGTTCGCTGATAACGAATCAACCATTGTTAACGCGATCCGACGCGTACTTTTTAAACTACAGCGTTTTGAAAAATGCAGAAATTTAGAAAATTTCAAAAATTCATATTTTTTTCTAAATTTTTTCGAATTTTATATAACTGATAGGTTATATTTATAGATTTCAGCCTGCTGATTTCGGAGAACAGAAAAAATTTGAGCTACGACCGCTAGTTTAGAAGCTACACCCGTTTTTATGGCCACCAAAAAATGATAGAGAAGGGTCCCCCCTTTGCTTTAAAACTGAAAAATTTTGAAATTTTTTTTCGCGTTTTTTTGACTTTATCTTATAGATTTCGGTTCGCTGATAACGAATCAACCATTGTTAACGCGATCCGACGCGTACTTTTTAAACTACAGCGTTTTGAAAAATGCAGAAATTTAGAAAATTTCAAAAATTCATATTTTTTTCTAAATTTTTTCGAATTTTATATAACTGATAGGTTATATTTATAGATTTCAGCCTGCTGATTTCGGAGAACAGAAAAAATTTGAGCTACGACCGCTAGTTTAGAAGCTACACCCGTTTTTATGGCCACCAAAAAATGATAGAGAAGGGTCCCCCCTTTGCTTTAAAACTGAAAAATTTTGAAATTTTTTTTCGCGATTTTTTGACTCCATCTTATGGATTTCGGTTCGCTGATAACGAATCAGCCATTGTTAACACGATCCGACGTGTACTTTTTAAACTACAGCGTTTTGAAAAATGCAGTAATTTAGAAAATTTCAAAAATTCATATTTTTTTCTAAGTTTTTTCGATTTTTATATAACTGATAGGTTATATTTATAGATTTCAGCCTGCTGATTTCGGAGAACTAAAAAATTTTTAGCTACGACCACTAGTTTAGAAGCTACTGTCGTTTTTATGGCCACCAAAAAATGATAGAGAAGGGTCCCCCCTTTGCTTTAAAACTGAAAAATTTTGAAATTTTTTTTCGCGATTTTTTGACTCCATCTTATGGATTTCGGTTCGCTGATAACGAATCAACCATTGTTAACGCGATCCGACGCGTACTTTTTAAACTACAGCGTTTTGAAAAATGCAGAAATTTAGAAAATTTCAAAAATTCATATTTTTTTCTAAGTTTTTTCGAATTTTATATAACTGATAGGTTATATTTATAGATTTCAGCCTGCTGATTTCGGAGAACAGAAAAAATTTGAGCTACGACCGCTAGTTTAGAAGCTACACCCGTTTTTATGGCCACCAAAAAATGATAGAGATGGGTCCCCCCTTTGCTTTAAAACTGAAAAATTTTGAAATTTTCTTTCGCGATTTTTTGACTCCATCTTATGGATTTCGGTTCGCTGATAACGAATCAGCCATTGTTAACACGATCCGACGCGTACTTTTTAAACTACAGCGTTTTGAAAAATGCAGAAATTTAGAAAATTTCAAAAATTCATATTTTTTTCTAAATTTTTTCGAATTTTATATAACTGATAGGTTATATTTATAGATTTCAGCCTGCTGATTTCGGAGAACTAAAAAAATTTAAGCTACGACCGCTAGTTTAGAAGCTACACCCGTTTTTATGGCCACCAAAAAATGATAGAGAAGGGTGGGGGCCTTTGCTTTAAAACTGAAAAATTTTGAAATTTTTTTTTGCGATTTTTTGACTCCATCTTATGGATTTCGGTTCGCTGATAACAATTCAACCATTGTTAACGCGATCCAACGCGTACTTTTTAAACTACAGCGTTTTGAAAAATGCAGAAATTTAGAAAATTTCAAAAATTCATATTTTTTTCGAATTTTATATAACTGATAGGTTATATTTATAGATTTCAGCCTGCTGATTTCGGAGAACTAAAAAAATTTAAGCTACGACCGCTAGTTTAGAAGCTACACCCGTTTTTATGGCCACCAAAAAATGATAGAGAAGGGTCCCCCCTTTGCTTTAAAACTGAAAAATTTTGAAATTTTTTTTCGCGATTTTTTGACTCCATCTTATGGATTTCGGTTCGCTGATAACGAATCAGCCATTGTTAACACGATCCGACGTGTACTTTTTAAACTACAGCGTTTTGAAAAATGCAGTAATTTAGAAAATTTCAAAAATTCATATTTTTTTCTAAGTTTTTTCGATTTTTATATAACTGATAGGTTATATTTATAGATTTCAGCCTGCTGATTTCGGAGAACTAAAAAATTTTTAGCTACGACCACTAGTTTAGAAGCTACTGTCGTTTTTATGGCCACCAAAAAATGATAGAGAAGGGTCCCCCCTTTGCTTTAAAACTGAAAAATTTTGAAATTTTTTTTCGCGATTTTTTGACTCCATCTTATGGATTTCGGTTCGCTGATAACGAATCAACCATTGTTAACGCGATCCGACGCGTACTTTTTAAACTACAGCGTTTTGAAAAATGCAGAAATTTAGAAAATTTCAAAAATTCATATTTTTTTCTAAGTTTT
The DNA here is from genome assembly GCA_963971135.1 of Stenus bimaculatus. Lineage (NCBI taxonomy): Eukaryota > Metazoa > Arthropoda > Insecta > Coleoptera > Staphylinidae > Stenus > Stenus bimaculatus. Next base: position 61,565,195 of record OZ020180.1, on the reverse strand, counting down.
TTCGAATTTTATATAACTGATAGGTTATATTTATAGATTTCAGCCTGCTAATTTCGGAAAACTAAAAAAATTTGAGCTACGACCGCTAGTTTAGAAGCTACACCCGTTTTTATGGCCACCAAAAAATGATAGAGAAGGGTCCCCCCTTTGCTTTAAAACTGAAAAATTTTGAAATTTTTCTTCGCGATTTTTTGACTCCATCTTATGGATTTCGGTTCGCTGATAACGAATCAACCATTGTTAACGCGATCCGACGCGTACTTTTTAAACTACAGCGTTTTGAAAAATGCAGAAATTTAGAAAATTTCAAAAATTCATATTTCTTTCTAAATTTTTTCGAATTTTATATAACTGATAGGTTATATTTATAGATTTCGGCCTGCTGATTTCGGAGAACTAAAAAAATTTAAGCTACGACCGCTAGTTTAGAAGCTACACCCGTTTTTATGGCCACCAAAAAATGATAGAGAAGGGTCCCCCCTTTGCTTTAAAACTGAAAAATTTTGAAATTTTTTTTCGCGATTTTTTGACTCCATCTTATGGATTTCGGTTCGCTGATAACGAATCAGCCATTGTTAACACGATCCGACGTGTACTTTTTAAACTACAGCGTTTTGAAAAATGCAGTAATTTAGAAAATTTCAAAAATTCATATTTTTTTCTAAGTTTTTTCGATTTTTATATAACTGATAGGTTATATTTATAGATTTCAGCCTGCTGATTTCGGAGAACTAAAAAATTTTTAGCTACGACCACTAGTTTAGAAGCTACTGTCGTTTTTATGGCCACCAAAAAATGATAGAGAAGGGTCCCCCCTTTGCTTTAAAACTGAAAAATTTTGAAATTTTTTTTCGCGATTTTTTGACTCCATCTTATGGATTTCGGTTCGCTGATAACGAATCAACCATTGTTAACGCGATCCGACGCGTACTTTTTAAACTACAGCGTTTTGAAAAATGCAGAAATTTAGAAAATTTCAAAAATTCATATTTTTTTCTAAGTTTTTTCGAATTTTATATAACTGATAGGTTATATTTATAGATTTCAGCCTGCTAATTTCGGAAAACTAAAAAAATTTGAGCTACGACCGCTAGTTTAGAAGCTACACCCGTTTTTATGGCCACCAAAAAATGATAGAGAAGGGTGGGGGCCTTTGCTTTAAAACTGAAAAATTTTGAAATTTTTTTTTGCGATTTTTTGCCTCCATCTTATGGATTTCGGTTCGCTGATAACAATTCAACCATTGTTAACGCGATCCAACGCGTACTTTTTAAACTACAGCGTTTTGAAAAATGCAGAAATTTAGAAAATTTCAAAAATTCATATTTTTTTCGAATTTTATATAACTGATAGGTTATATTTATAGATTTCAGCCTGCTGATTTCGGAGAACTAAAAAAATTTAAGCTACGACCGCTAGTTTAGAAGCTACACCCGTTTTTATGGCCACCAAAAAATGATAGAGATGGGTCCCCCCTTTGCTTTAAAACTGAAAAATTTTGAAATTTTCTTTCGCGATTTTTTGACTCCATCTTATGGATTTCGGTTCGCTGATAACGAATCAGCCATTGTTAACACGATCCGCTGATAACGAATCAACCATTGTTAACGCGATCCGACGCGTACTTTTTAAACTACAGCGTTTTGAAAAATGCAGAAATTTAGAAAATTTCAAAAATTCATATTTTTTTCTAAATTTTTTCGAATTTTATATAACTGATAGGTTATATTTATAGATTTCAGCCTGCTGATTTCGGAGAACAGAAAAAATTTGAGCTACGACCGCTAGTTTAGAAGCTACACCCGTTTTTATGGCCACCAAAAAATGATAGAGAAGGGTCCCCCCTTTGCTTTAAAACTGAAAAATTTTGAAATTTTTTTTCGCGATTTTTTGACTCCATCTTATGGATTTCGGTTCGCTGATAACGAATCAGCCATTGTTAACACGATCCGACGTGTACTTTTTAAACTACAGCGTTTTGAAAAATGCAGTAATTTAGAAAATTTCAAAAATTCATATTTTTTTCTAAGTTTTTTCGATTTTTATATAACTGATAGGTTATATTTATAGATTTCAGCCTGCTGATTTCGGAGAACTAAAAAATTTTTAGCTACGACCACTAGTTTAGAAGCTACTGTCGTTTTTATGGCCACCAAAAAATGATAGAGAAGGGTCCCCCCTTTGCTTTAAAACTGAAAAATTTTGAAATTTTTTTTCGCGATTTTTTGACTCCATCTTATGGATTTCGGTTCGCTGATAACGAATCAACCATTGTTAACGCGATCCGACGCGTACTTTTTAAACTACAGCGTTTTGAAAAATGCAGAAATTTAGAAAATTTCAAAAATTCATATTTTTTTCTAAGTTTTTTCGAATTTTATATAACTGATAGGTTATATTTATAGATTTCAGCCTGCTAATTTCGGAAAACTAAAAAAATTTGAGCTACGACCGCTAGTTTAGAAGCTACACCCGTTTTTATGGCCACCAAAAAATGATAGAGAAGGGTGGGGGCCTTTGCTTTAAAACTGAAAAATTTTGAAATTTTTTTTTGCGATTTTTTGCCTCCATCTTATGGATTTCGGTTCGCTGATAACAATTCAACCATTGTTAACGCGATCCAACGCGTACTTTTTAAACTACAGCGTTTTGAAAAATGCAGAAATTTAGAAAATTTCAAAAATTCATATTTTTTTCGAATTTTATATAACTGATAGGTTATATTTATAGATTTCAGCCTGCTGATTTCGGAGAACTAAAAAAATTTAAGCTACGACCGCTAGTTTAGAAGCTACACCCGTTTTTATGGCCACCAAAAAATGATAGAGATGGGTCCCCCCTTTGCTTTAAAACTGAAAAATTTTGAAATTTTCTTTCGCGATTTTTTGACTCCATCTTATGGATTTCGGTTCGCTGATAACGAATCAGCCATTGTTAACACGATCCGACGCGTACTTTTTAAACTACAGCGTTTTGAAAAATGCAGAAATTTAGAAAATTTCAAAAATTCATATTTTTTTCTAAATTTTTTCGAATTTTATATAACTGATAGGTTATATTTATAGATTTCAGCCTGCTGATTTCGGAGAACTAAAAAAATTTGAGCTACGACCGCTAGTTTAGAAGCTACACCCGTTTTTATGGCCACCAAAAAATGATAGAGAAGGGTCCCCCCTTTGCTTTAAAACTGAAAAATTTTGAAATTTTTCTTCGCGATTTTTTGACTCCATCTTATGGATTTCGGTTCGCTGATAACGAATCAACCATTGTTAACGCAATCCGACGCGTACTTTTTAAACTACAGCGTTTTGAAAAATGCAGAAATTTAGAAAATTTAAAAAATTCATATTTTTTTCTAAATTTTTTCGAATTTTATATAACTGATAGGTTATATTTATAGATTTCAGCCTGCTGATTTCGGAGAACTAAAAAATTTTGAGCTACGACCACTAGTTTAGAAGCTACTGTCGTTTTTATGGCCACCAAAAAATGATAGAGAAGGGTCCCCCCTTTGCTTTAAAACTGAAAAATTTTGAAATTTTTTTTCGCGTTTTTTTGACTTTATCTTATAGATTTCGGTTCGCTGATAACGAATCAACCATTGTTAACGCGATCCGACGCGTACTTTTTAAACTACAGCGTTTTGAAAAATGCAGAAATTTAGAAAATTTCAAAAATTCATATTTTTTTCTAAATTTTTTCGAATTTTATATAACTGATAGGTTATATTTATAGATTTCAGCCTGCTGATTTCGGAGAACAGAAAAAATTTGAGCTACGACCGCTAGTTTAGAAGCTACACCCGTTTTTATGGCCACCAAAAAATGATAGAGAAGGGTCCCCCCTTTGCTTTAAAACTGAAAAATTTTGAAATTTTTTTTCGCGTTTTTTTGACTTTATCTTATAGATTTCGGTTCGCTGATAACGAATCAACCATTGTTAACGCGATCCGACGCGTACTTTTTAAACTACAGCGTTTTGAAAAATGCAGAAATTTAGAAAATTTCAAAAATTCATATTTTTTTCTAAATTTTTTCGAATTTTATATAACTGATAGGTTATATTTATAGATTTCAGCCTGCTGATTTCGGAGAACTAAAAAAATTTGAGCTACGACCGCTAGTTTAGAAGCTACACCCGTTTTTATGGCCACCAAAAAATGATAGAGAAGGGTCCCCCCTTTGCTTTAAAACTGAAAAATTTTGAAATTTTTCTTCGCGATTTTTTGACTCCATCTTATGGATTTCGGTTCGCTGATAACGAATCAGCCATTGTTAACACGATCCGACGTGTACTTTTTAAACTACAGCGTTTTGAAAAATGCAGTAATTTAGAAAATTTCAAAAATTCATATTTTTTTCTAAGTTTTTTCGAATTTTATATAACTGATAGGTTATATTTATAGATTTCAGCCTGCTAATTTCGGAAAACTAAAAAAATTTGAGCTACGACCGCTAGTTTAGAAGCTACACCCGTTTTTATGGCCACCAAAAAATGATAGAGAAGGGTCCCCCCTTTGCTTTAAAACTGAAAAATTTTGAAATTTTTCTTCGCGATTTTTTGACTCCATCTTATGGATTTCGGTTCGCTGATAACGAATCAACCATTGTTAACGCGATCCGACGCGTACTTTTTAAACTACAGCGTTTTGAAAAATGCAGAAATTTAGAAAATTTCAAAAATTCATATTTCTTTCTAAATTTTTTCGAATTTTATATAACTGATAGGTTATATTTATAGATTTCGGCCTGCTGATTTCGGAGAACTAAAAAAATTTAAGCTACGACCGCTAGTTTAGAAGCTACACCCGTTTTTATGGCCACCAAAAAATGATAGAGAAGGGTCCCCCCTTTGCTTTAAAACTGAAAAATTTTGAAATTTTTTTTCGCGATTTTTTGACTCCATCTTATGGATTTCGGTTCGCTGATAACGAATCAGCCATTGTTAACACGATCCGACGTGTACTTTTTAAACTACAGCGTTTTGAAAAATGCAGTAATTTAGAAAATTTCAAAAATTCATATTTTTTTCTAAGTTTTTTCGATTTTTATATAACTGATAGGTTATATTTATAGATTTCAGCCTGCTGATTTCGGAGAACTAAAAAAATTTGAGCTACGACCGCTAGTTTAGAAGCTACACCCGTTTTTATGACCACCAAAAAATGATAGAGAAGGGTCCCCCCTTTGCTTTAAAACTGAAAAATTTTGAAATTTTTTTTCGCGATTTTTCGACTCCATCTTATGGATTTCGGTTCGATGATAACGAATCAAGCATTGTTAACGCGATCCGACGCGTACTTTTTAAACTACAGCGTTTTGAAAAATGCAGAAATTTAGAAAATTTCAAAAATTCATATTTTTTTCTAAATTTTTTCGAATTTTATATAACTGATAGGTTATATTTATAGATTTCAGCCTGCTAATTTCGGAAAACTAAAAAAATTTGAGCTACGACCGCTAGTTTAGAAGCTACACCCGTTTTTATGGCCACCAAAAAATGATAGAGAAGGGTCCCCCCTTTGCTTTAAAACTGAAAAATTTTGAAATTTTTTTTCGCGATTTTTCGACTCCATCTTATGGATTTCGGTTCGATGATAACGAATCAAGCATTGTTAACGCGATCCGACGCGTACTTTTTAAACTACAGCGTTTTGAAAAATGCAGAAATTTAGAAAATTTCAAAAATTCATATTTTTTTCTAAATTTTTTCGAATTTTATATAACTGATAGGTTATATTTATAGATTTCAGCCTGCTGATTTCGGAAAACTAAAAAAATTTGAGCTACGACCGCTAGTTTAGAAGCTACACCCGTTTTTATGGCCACCAAAAAATGATAGAGAAGGGTCCCCCCTTTGCTTTAAAACTGAAAAATTTTGAAATTTTTTTTCGCGATTTTTCGACTCCATCTTATGGATTTCGGTTCGATGATAACGAATCAAGCATTGTTAACGCGATCCGACGCGTACTTTTTAAACTACAGCGTTTTGAAAAATGCAGAAATTTAGAAAATTTCAAAAATTCATATTTTTTTCTAAATTTTTTCGAATTTTATATAACTGATAGGTTATATTTATAGATTTCAGCCTGCTGATTTCGGAAAACTAAAAAAATTTGAGCTACGACCGCTAGTTTAGAAGCTACACCCGTTTTTATGGCCACCAAAAAATGATAGAGAAGGGTGGGGGCCTTTGCTTTAAAACTGAAAAATTTTGAAATTTTTTTTTGCGATTTTTTGACTCCATCTTATGGATTTCGGTTCGCTGATAACAATTCAACCATTGTTAACGCGATCCAACGCGTACTTTTTAAACTACAGCGTTTTGAAAAATGCAGAAATTTAGAAAATTTCAAAAATTCATATTTTTTTCGAATTTTATATAACTGATAGGTTATATTTATAGATTTCAGCCTGCTTATTTCGGAGAACTAAAAAAATTTAAGCTACGACCGCTAGTTTAGAAGCTACACATGTTTTTATGGCCACCAAAAAATGATAGAGAAGGGTCCCCCCTTTGCTTTAAAACTGAAAAATTTTGAAATTTTTTTTCGCGATTTTTTGACTCCATCTTATGGATTTCGGTTCGCTGATAACGAATCAGCCATTGTTAACACGATCCGACGTGTACTTTTTAAACTACAGCGTTTTGAAAAATGCAGTAATTTAGAAAATTTCAAAAATTCATATTTTTTTCTAAGTTTTTTCGATTTTTATATAACTGATAGGTTATATTTATAGATTTCAGCCTGCTGATTTCGGAGAACTAAAAAATTTTTAGCTACGACCACTAGTTTAGAAGCTACTGTCGTTTTTATGGCCACCAAAAAATGATAGAGAAGGGTCCCCCCTTTGCTTTAAAACTGAAAAATTTTGAAATTTTTTTTCGCGATTTTTTGACTCCATCTTATGGATTTCGGTTCGCTGATAACGAATCAACCATTGTTAACGCGATCCGACGCGTACTTTTTAAACTACAGCGTTTTGAAAAATGGAGAAATTTAGAAAATTTCAAAAATTCATATTTTTTTCTAAATTTTTTCGAATTTTATATAACTGATAGGTGATATTTATAGATTTCAGCCTGCTGATTTCGGAGAACTAAAAAAATTTGAGCTAGGACCACTAGTTTAGAAACTACACCCGTTTTTATGGCCACCAAAAAATGATAGAGAAGGGTCCCCCCTTTGCTTTAAAACTGAAAAATCTTGAAATTTTTTTTCGCGATTTTTTGACTTCATCTTATGGATTTCGGTTCGCTGATAACGAATCAACCATTGTTAACGCGATCCGACGCGTACTTTTTAAACTACAGCGTATTGAAAAATGCAGAAATTTAGAAAATTTCAAAAATTCATATTTTTTTCTAACTTTTTTCGAATTTTATATAACTGATAGGTTATAATTATAGATTTCAGCCTGCTGATTTCGGAGAACTAAAAAAATTTGAGCTACGACCGCTAGTTTAGAAGCTACACCCGTTTTTATGGCCACCAAAAAATGATAGAGAAGGGTCCCCCCTTTGCTTTAAAACTGAAAAATTTTGAAATTTTTTTTCGCGATTTTTTGCATTTATCTTATAGATTTCGGATCGCTGATAACGAATCAACCATTGTTAACGCGATCCGACGCGTACTTTTTAAACTACAGCGTTTTGAAAAATGCAGAAATTTAGAAAATTTCAAAAATTCATATTTTTTTCTAAATTTTTTCGAATTTTATATAACTGATAGGTTATATTTATAGATTTCGGCCTGCTGATTTCGGAGCACTAAAAAAATTTGAGCTACGACCACTAGTTTAGAAACTACACCCGTTTTTATGGCCACCAAAAAATGATAGAGAAGGGTCCCCCCTTTGCTTTAAAACTGAAAAATTTTGAAATTTTTTTTCGCGATTTTTTGACTCCATCTTATGGACTTCGGTTCGCTGATAACGAATCAGCCATTGTTAACACGATCCGACGTGTACTTTTTAAACTACAGCGTTTTGAAAAATGCAGTAATTTAGAAAATTTCAAAAATTCATATTTTTTTCTAAGTTTTTTCGATTTTTATATAACTGATAGGTTATATTTATAGATTTCAGCCTGCTGATTTCGGAGAACTAAAAAATTTTTAGCTACGACCACTAGTTTAGAAGCTACTGTCGTTTTTATGGCCACCAAAAAATGATAGAGAAGGGTCCCCCCTTTGCTTTAAAACTGAAAAATTTTGAAATTTTTTTTCGCGATTTTTTGACTCCATCTTATGGATTTCGGTTCGCTGATAACGAATCAGCCATTGTTAACACGATCAGACGTGTACTTTTTAAACTACAGCGTTTTGAAAAATGCAGTAATTTAGAAAATTTCAAAAATTCATATTTTTTTCTAAGTTTTTTCGATTTTTATATAACTGATAGGTTATATTTATAGATTTCAGCCTGCTGATTTCGGAGAACTAAAAAATTTTTAGCTACGACCACTAGTTTAGAAGCTACTGTCGTTTTTATGGCCACCAAAAAATGATAGAGAAGGGTCCCCCCTTTGCTTTAAAACTGAAAAATTTTGAAATTTTTTTTCGCGATTTTTTGACTCCATCTTATGGATTTCGGTTCGCTGATAACGAATCAACCATTGTTAACGCGATCCGACGCGTACTTTTTAAACTACAGCGTTTTGAAAAATGGAGAAATTTAGAAAATTTCAAAAATTCATATTTTTTTCTAAATTTTTTCGAATTTTATATAACTGATAGGTGATATTTATAGATTTCAGCCTGCTGATTTCGGAGAACTAAAAAAATTTGAGCTAGGACCACTAGTTTAGAAACTACACCCGTTTTTATGGCCACCAAAAAATGATAGAGAAGGGTCCCCCCTTTGCTTTAAAACTGAAAAATCTTGAAATTTTTTTTCGCGATTTTTTGACTTCATCTTATGGATTTCGGTTCGCTGATAACGAATCAACCATTGTTAACGCGATCCGACGCGTACTTTTTAAACTACAGCGTATTGAAAAATGCAGAAATTTAGAAAATTTCAAAAATTCATATTTTTTTCTAACTTTTTTCGAATTTTATATAACTGATAGGTTATAATTATAGATTTCAGCCTGCTGATTTCGGAGAACTAAAAAAATTTGAGCTACGACCGCTAGTTTAGAAGCTACACCCGTTTTTATGGCCACCAAAAAATGATAGAGAAGGGTCCCCCCTTTGCTTTAAAACTGAAAAATTTTGAAATTTTTTTTCGCGATTTTTTGCATTTATCTTATAGATTTCGGATCGCTGATAACGAATCAACCATTGTTAACGCGATCCGACGCGTACTTTTTAAACTACAGCGTTTTGAAAAATGCAGAAATTTAGAAAATTTCAAAAATTCATATTTTTTTCTAAATTTTTTCGAATTTTATATAACTGATAGGTTATATTTATAGATTTCGGCCTGCTGATTTCGGAGCACTAAAAAAATTTGAGCTACGACCACTAGTTTAGAAACTACACCCGTTTTTATGGCCACCAAAAAATGATAGAGAAGGGTCCCCCCTTTGCTTTAAAACTGAAAAATTTTGAAATTTTTTTTCGCGATTTTTTGACTCCATCTTATGGACTTCGGTTCGCTGATAACGAATCAGCCATTGTTAACACGATCCGACGTGTACTTTTTAAACTACAGCGTTTTGAAAAATGCAGTAATTTAGAAAATTTCAAAAATTCATATTTTTTTCTAAGTTTTTTCGATTTTTATATAACTGATAGGTTATATTTATAGATTTCAGCCTGCTGATTTCGGAGAACTAAAAAATTTTTAGCTACGACCACTAGTTTAGAAGCTACTGTCGTTTTTATGGCCACCAAAAAATGATAGAGAAGGGTCCCCCCTTTGCTTTAAAACTGAAAAATTTTGAAATTTTTTTTCGCGATTTTTTGACTCCATCTTATGGATTTCGGTTCGCTGATAACGAATCAACCATTGTTAACGCGATCCGACGCGTACTTTTTAAACTACAGCGTTTTGAAAAATGCAGAAATTTAGAAAATTTCAAAAATTCATATTTTTTTCTAAGTTTTTTCGATTTTTATATAACTGATAGGTTATATTTATAGATTTCAGCCTGCTGATTTCGGAGAACTAAAAAAATTTAAGCTACGACCGCTAGTTTAGAAGCTACACCCGTTTTTATGGCCACCAAAAAATGATAGAGATGGGTCCCCCCTTTGCTTTAAAACTGAAAAATTTTGAAATTTTTTTTCGCGATTTTTTGACTCCATCTTATGGATTTCGGTTCGCTGATATCAACCATTGTTAACACGATCCGACGCGTACTTTTTAAACTACAGCGTTTTGAAAAATGCAGAAATTTAGAAAATTTCAAAAATTCATATTTTTTTCTAAGTTTTTTCGAATTTTATATAACTGATAGGTTATATTTATAGATTTCAGCCTGCTAATTTCGGAAAACTAAAAAAATTTGAGCTACGACCGCTAGTTTAGAAGCTACACCCGTTTTTATGGCCACCAAAAAATGATAGAGAAAGGTCCCCCCTTTGCTTTAAAACTGAAAAATTTTGAAATTTTTCTTCGCGATTTTTTGACTCCATCTTATGGATTTCGGTTCGCTGATAACGAATCAACCATTGTTAACGCAATCCGACGCGTACTTTTTAAACTACAGCGTTTTGAAAAATGCAGAAATTTAGAAAATTTCAAAAATTCATATTTTTTTCTAAATTTTTTCGAATTTTATATAACTGATAGGTTATATTTATAGATTTCAGCCTGCTGATTTCGGAGAACTAAAAAATTTTGAGCTACGACCACTAGTTTAGAAACTACACCCGTTTTTATATCCACCAAAAAATGATAGAGAAGGGTCCCCCCTTTGCATTAAAACTGAAAAATTTTGAAATTTTTTTTCGCGTTTTTTTGACTTTATCTTATAGATTTCGGTTCGCTGATAACGAATCAACCATTGTTAACGCGATCCGACGCGTACTTTTTAAACTACAGCGTTTTGAAAAATGCAGAAATTTAGAAAATTTCAAAAATTCATATTTTTTTCTAAATTTTTTCGAATTTTATATAACTGATAGGTTATATTTATAGATTTCAGCCTGCTGATTTCGGAGAACAGAAAAAATTTGAGCTACGACCGCTAGTTTAGAAGCTACACCCGTTTTTATGGCCACCAAAAAATGATAGAGAAGGGTCCCCCCTTTGCTTTAAAACTGAAAAATTTTGAAATTTTTTTTCGCGATTTTTTGCATTTATCTTATAGATTTCGGTTCGCTGATAACGAATCAACCATTGTTAACGCGATCCGACGCGTACTTTTTAAACTACAGCGTTTTGAAAAATGCAGAAATTTAGAAAATTTCAAAAATTCATATTTTTTTCTAAATTTTTTCGAATTTTATATAACTGATAGGTTATATTTATAGATTTCGGCCTGCTGATTTCGGAGAACTAAAAAAATTTAAGCTACGACCGCTAGTTTAGAAGCTACACCCGTTTTTATGGCCACCAAAAAATGATAGAGAAGGGTCCCCCCTTTGCTTTAAAACTGAAAAATTTTGAAATTTTTTTTCGCGATTTTTTGACTCCATCTTATGGATTTCGGTTCGCTGATAACGAATCAACCATTGTTAACGCGATCCGACGCGTACTTTTTAAACTACAGCGTTTTGAAAAATGCAGAAATTTAGAAAATTCAAAAATCTCATATTTTTTCTAAGTTTTCTTCGAATTTTATATAACTGATAGGTTATATTTATAGATTTCAGCTGCTAATTTCGGAAACCTAAAAAATTTGAGCTACGACCGCTAGTTTAGAAGCTACACCCGTTTTTATGGCCACCAAAAAATGATAGAGAAGGGTCCCCCCTTTGCTTTAAAACTGAAAAATTTTGAAATTTTCTTCGCGATTTTTTGAGTCCATCTTATGGATTTCGGTTCGCTGATAACGAATCAACCATTGTTAACGCGATCCGACGCGTACTTTTTAAACTACAGCGTTTTGAAAAATGCAGAAATTTAGAAAATTTCAAAAATTCATATTTCTTTCTAAATTTTTTCGAATTTTATATAACTGATAGGTTATATTTATAGATTTCGGCCTGCTGATTTCGGAGAACTAAAAAAATTTAAGCTACGACCGCTAGTTTAGAAGCTACACCTGTTTTTATGGCCACCAAAAAATGATAGAGAAGGGTCCCCCCTTTGCTTTAAAACTGAAAAATTTTGAAATTTTTTTTCGCGATTTTTTGACTCCATCTTATGGATTTCGGTTCGCTGATAACGAATCAGCCATTGTTAACACGATCCGACGTGTACTTTTTAAACTACAGCGTTTTGAAAAATGCAGTAATTTAGAAAATTTCAAAAATTCATATTTTTTTCTAAGTTTTTTCGATTTTTATATAACTGATAGGTTATATTTATAGATTTCAGCCTGCTGATTTCGGAGAACTAAAAAATTTTTAGCTACGACCACTAGTTTAGAAGCTACTGTCGTTTTTATGGCCACCAAAAAATGATAGAGAAGGGTCCCCCCTTTGCTTTAAAACTGAAAAATTTTGAAATTTTTTTTCGCGATTTTTTGACTCCATCTTATGGATTTCGGTTCGCTGATAACGAATCAACCATTGTTAACGCGATCCGACGCGTACTTTTTAAACTACAGCGTTTTGAAAAATGCAGAAATTTAGAAAATTTCAAAAATTCATATTTTTTTCTAAGTTTTTTCGAATTTTATATAACTGATAGGTTATATTTATAGATTTCAGCCTGCTAATTTCGGAAAACTAAAAAAATTTGAGCTACGACCGCTAGTTTAGAAGCTACACCCGTTTTTATGGCCACCAAAAAATGATAGAGAAGGGTGGGGGCCTTTGCTTTAAAACTGAAAAATTTTGAAATTTTTTTTTGCGATTTTTTGCCTCCATCTTATGGATTTCGGTTCGCTGATAACAATTCAACCATTGTTAACGCGATCCAACGCGTACTTTTTAAACTACAGCGTTTTGAAAAATGCAGAAATTTAGAAAATTTCAAAAATTCATATTTTTTTCGAATTTTATATAACTGATAGGTTATATTTATAGATTTCAGCCTGCTGATTTCGGAGAACTAAAAAAATTTAAGCTACGACCGCTAGTTTAGAAGCTACACCCGTTTTTATGGCCACCAAAAAATGATAGAGATGGGTCCCCCCTTTGCTTTAAAACTGAAAAATTTTGAAATTTTCTTTCGCGATTTTTTGACTCCATCTTATGGATTTCGGTTCGCTGATAACGAATCAGCCATTGTTAACACGATCCGACGCGTACTTTTTAAACTACAGCGTTTTGAAAAATGCAGAAATTTAGAAAATTTCAAAAATTCATATTTTTTTCTAAATTTTTTCGAATTTTATATAACTGATAGGTTATATTTATAGATTTCAGCCTGCTGATTTCGGAGAACTAAAAAAATTTGAGCTACGACCGCTAGTTTAGAAGCTACACCCGTTTTTATGGCCACCAAAAAATGATAGAGAAGGGTCCCCCCTTTGCTTTAAAACTGAAAAATTTTGAAATTTTTCTTCGCGATTTTTTGACTCCATCTTATGGATTTCGGTTCGCTGATAACGAATCAACCATTGTTAACGCAATCCGACGCGTACTTTTTAAACTACAGCGTTTTGAAAAATGCAGAAATTTAGAAAATTTAAAAAATTCATATTTTTTTCTAAATTTTTTCGAATTTTATATAACTGATAGGTTATATTTATAGATTTCAGCCTGCTGATTTCGGAGAACTAAAAAATTTTGAGCTACGACCACTAGTTTAGAAGCTACTGTCGTTTTTATGGCCACCAAAAAATGATAGAGAAGGGTCCCCCCTTTGCTTTAAAACTGAAAAATTTTGAAATTTTTTTTCGCGTTTTTTTGACTTTATCTTATAGATTTCGGTTCGCTGATAACGAATCAACCATTGTTAACGCGATCCGACGCGTACTTTTTAAACTACAGCGTTTTGAAAAATGCAGAAATTTAGAAAATTTCAAAAATTCATATTTTTTTCTAAATTTTTTCGAATTTTATATAACTGATAGGTTATATTTATAGATTTCAGCCTGCTGATTTCGGAGAACAGAAAAAATTTGAGCTACGACCGCTAGTTTAGAAGCTACACCCGTTTTTATGGCCACCAAAAAATGATAGAGAAGGGTCCCCCCTTTGCTTTAAAACTGAAAAATTTTGAAATTTTTTTTCGCGATTTTTTGCATTTATCTTATAGATTTCGGTTCGCTGATAACGAATCAACCATTGTTAACGCGATCCGACGCGTACTTTTTAAACTACAGCGTTTTGAAAAATGCAGAAATTTAGAAAATTTCAAAAATTCATATTTTTTTCTAAATTTTTTCGAATTTTATATAACTGATAGGTTATATTTATAGATTTCAGCCTGCTGATTTCGGAGAACAGAAAAAATTTGAGCTACGACCGCTAGTTTAGAAGCTACACCCGTTTTTATGGCCACCAAAAAATGATAGAGATGGGTCCCCCCTTTGCTTTAAAACTGAAAAATTTTGAAATTTTCTTTCGCGATTTTTTGACTCCATCTTATGGATTTCGGTTCGCTGATAACGAATCAGCCATTGTTAACACGATCCGACGCGTACTTTTTAAACTACAGCGTTTTGAAAAATGCAGAAATTTAGAAAATTTCAAAAATTCATATTTTTTTCTAAATTTTTTCGAATTTTATATAACTGATAGGTTATATTTATAGATTTCAGCCTGCTGATTTCGGAGAACTAAAAAAATTTAAGCTACGACCGCTAGTTTAGAAGCTACACCCGTTTTTATGGCCACCAAAAAATGATAGAGAAGGGTGGGGGCCTTTGCTTTAAAACTGAAAAATTTTGAAATTTTTTTTTGCGATTTTTTGACTCCATCTTATGGATTTCGGTTCGCTGATAACAATTCAACCATTGTTAACGCGATCCAACGCGTACTTTTTAAACTACAGCGTTTTGAAAAATGCAGAAATTTAGAAAATTTCAAAAATTCATATTTTTTTCGAATTTTATATAACTGATAGGTTATATTTATAGATTTCAGCCTGCTGATTTCGGAGAACTAAAAAAATTTAAGCTACGACCGCTAGTTTAGAAGCTACACCCGTTTTTATGGCCACCAAAAAATGATAGAGAAGGGTCCCCCCTTTGCTTTAAAACTGAAAAATTTTGAAATTTTTTTTCGCGATTTTTTGACTCCATCTTATGGATTTCGGTTCGCTGATAACGAATCAGCCATTGTTAACACGATCCGACGTGTACTTTTTAAACTACAGCGTTTTGAAAAATGCAGTAATTTAGAAAATTTCAAAAATTCATATTTTTTTCTAAGTTTTTTCGATTTTTATATAACTGATAGGTTATATTTATAGATTTCAGCCTGCTGATTTCGGAGAACTAAAAAATTTTTAGCTACGACCACTAGTTTAGAAGCTACTGTCGTTTTTATGGCCACCAAAAAATGATAGAGAAGGGTCCCCCCTTTGCTTTAAAACTGAAAAATTTTGAAATTTTTTTTCGCGATTTTTTGACTCCATCTTATGGATTTCGGTTCGCTGATAACGAATCAACCATTGTTAACGCGATCCGACGCGTACTTTTTAAACTACAGCGTTTTGAAAAATGCAGAAATTTAGAAAATTTCAAAAATTCATATTTTTTTCTAAGTTTTTTCGAATTTTATATAACTGATAGGTTATATTTATAGATTTCAGCCTGCTAATTTCGGAAAACTAAAAAAATTTGAGCTACGACCGCTAGTTTAGAAGCTACACCCGTTTTTATGGCCACCAAAAAATGATAGAGAAGGGTCCCCCCTTTGCTTTAAAACTGAAAAATTTTGAAATTTTTCTTCGCGATTTTTTGACTCCATCTTATGGATTTCGGTTCGCTGATAACGAATCAACCATTGTTAACGCGATCCGACGCGTACTTTTTAAACTACAGCGTTTTGAAAAATGCAGAAATTTAGAAAATTTCAAAAATTCATATTTCTTTCTAAATTTTTTCGAATTTTATATAACTGATAGGTTATATTTATAGATTTCGGCCTGCTGATTTCGGAGAACTAAAAAAATTTAAGCTACGACCGCTAGTTTAGAAGCTACACCCGTTTTTATGGCCACCAAAAAATGATAGAGAAGGGTCCCCCCTTTGCTTTAAAACTGAAAAATTTTGAAATTTTTTTTCGCGATTTTTTGACTCCATCTTATGGATTTCGGTTCGCTGATAACGAATCAGCCATTGTTAACACGATCCGACGTGTACTTTTTAAACTACAGCGTTTTGAAAAATGCAGTAATTTAGAAAATTTCAAAAATTCATATTTTTTTCTAAGTTTTTTCGATTTTTATATAACTGATAGGTTATATTTATAGATTTCAGCCTGCTGATTTCGGAGAACTAAAAAATTTTTAGCTACGACCACTAGTTTAGAAGCTACTGTCGTTTTTATGGCCACCAAAAAATGATAGAGAAGGGTCCCCCCTTTGCTTTAAAACTGAAAAATTTTGAAATTTTTTTTCGCGATTTTTTGACTCCATCTTATGGATTTCGGTTCGCTGATAACGAATCAACCATTGTTAACGCGATCCGACGCGTACTTTTTAAACTACAGCGTTTTGAAAAATGCAGAAATTTAGAAAATTTCAAAAATTCATATTTTTTTCTAAGTTTTTTCGAATTTTATATAACTGATAGGTTATATTTATAGATTTCAGCCTGCTAATTTCGGAAAACTAAAAAAATTTGAGCTACGACCGCTAGTTTAGAAGCTACACCCGTTTTTATGGCCACCAAAAAATGATAGAGAAGGGTGGGGGCCTTTGCTTTAAAACTGAAAAATTTTGAAATTTTTTTTTGCGATTTTTTGCCTCCATCTTATGGATTTCGGTTCGCTGATAACAATTCAACCATTGTTAACGCGATCCAACGCGTACTTTTTAAACTACAGCGTTTTGAAAAATGCAGAAATTTAGAAAATTTCAAAAATTCATATTTTTTTCGAATTTTATATAACTGATAGGTTATATTTATAGATTTCAGCCTGCTGATTTCGGAGAACTAAAAAAATTTAAGCTACGACCGCTAGTTTAGAAGCTACACCCGTTTTTATGGCCACCAAAAAATGATAGAGATGGGTCCCCCCTTTGCTTTAAAACTGAAAAATTTTGAAATTTTCTTTCGCGATTTTTTGACTCCATCTTATGGATTTCGGTTCGCTGATAACGAATCAGCCATTGTTAACACGATCCGACGCGTACTTTTTAAACTACAGCGTTTTGAAAAATGCAGAAATTTAGAAAATTTCAAAAATTCATATTTTTTTCTAAATTTTTTCGAATTTTATATAACTGATAGGTTATATTTATAGATTTCAGCCTGCTGATTTCGGAGAACTAAAAAAATTTGAGCTACGACCGCTAGTTTAGAAGCTACACCCGTTTTTATGGCCACCAAAAAATGATAGAGAAGGGTCCCCCCTTTGCTTTAAAACTGAAAAATTTTGAAATTTTTCTTCGCGATTTTTTGACTCCATCTTATGGATTTCGGTTCGCTGATAACGAATCAACCATTGTTAACGCAATCCGACGCGTACTTTTTAAACTACAGCGTTTTGAAAAATGCAGAAATTTAGAAAATTTAAAAAATTCATATTTTTTTCTAAATTTTTTCGAATTTTATATAACTGATAGGTTATATTTATAGATTTCAGCCTGCTGATTTCGGAGAACTAAAAAATTTTGAGCTACGACCACTAGTTTAGAAGCTACTGTCGTTTTTATGGCCACCAAAAAATGATAGAGAAGGGTCCCCCCTTTGCTTTAAAACTGAAAAATTTTGAAATTTTTTTTCGCGTTTTTTTGACTTTATCTTATAGATTTCGGTTCGCTGATAACGAATCAACCATTGTTAACGCGATCCGACGCGTACTTTTTAAACTACAGCGTTTTGAAAAATGCAGAAATTTAGAAAATTTCAAAAATTCATATTTTTTTCTAAATTTTTTCGAATTTTATATAACTGATAGGTTATATTTATAGATTTCAGCCTGCTGATTTCGGAGAACAGAAAAAATTTGAGCTACGACCGCTAGTTTAGAAGCTACACCCGTTTTTATGGCCACCAAAAAATGATAGAGAAGGGTCCCCCCTTTGCTTTAAAACTGAAAAATTTTGAAATTTTTTTTCGCGATTTTTTGACTCCATCTTATGGATTTCGGTTCGCTGATAACGAATCAGCCATTGTTAACACGATCCGACGTGTACTTTTTAAACTACAGCGTTTTGAAAAATGCAGTAATTTAGAAAATTTCAAAAATTCATATTTTTTTCTAAGTTTTTTCGATTTTTATATAACTGATAGGTTATATTTATAGATTTCAGCCTGCTGATTTCGGAGAACTAAAAAATTTTTAGCTACGACCACTAGTTTAGAAGCTACTGTCGTTTTTATGGCCACCAAAAAATGATAGAGAAGGGTCCCCCCTTTGCTTTAAAACTGAAAAATTTTGAAATTTTTTTTCGCGATTTTTTGACTCCATCTTATGGATTTCGGTTCGCTGATAACGAATCAACCATTGTTAACGCGATCCGACGCGTACTTTTTAAACTACAGCGTTTTGAAAAATGCAGAAATTTAGAAAATTTCAAAAATTCATATTTTTTTCTAAGTTTTTTCGAATTTTATATAACTGATAGGTTATATTTATAGATTTCAGCCTGCTAATTTCGGAAAACTAAAAAAATTTGAGCTACGACCGCTAGTTTAGAAGCTACACCCGTTTTTATGGCCACCAAAAAATGATAGAGAAGGGTGGGGGCCTTTGCTTTAAAACTGAAAAATTTTGAAATTTTTTTTTGCGATTTTTTGCCTCCATCTTATGGATTTCGGTTCGCTGATAACAATTCAACCATTGTTAACGCGATCCAACGCGTACTTTTTAAACTACAGCGTTTTGAAAAATGCAGAAATTTAGAAAATTTCAAAAATTCATATTTTTTTCGAATTTTATATAACTGATAGGTTATATTTATAGATTTCAGCCTGCTGATTTCGGAGAACTAAAAAAATTTAAGCTACGACCGCTAGTTTAGAAGCTACACCCGTTTTTATGGCCACCAAAAAATGATAGAGATGGGTCCCCCCTTTGCTTTAAAACTGAAAAATTTTGAAATTTTCTTTCGCGATTTTTTGACTCCATCTTATGGATTTCGGTTCGCTGATAACGAATCAGCCATTGTTAACACGATCCGACGCGTACTTTTTAAACTACAGCGTTTTGAAAAATGCAGAAATTTAGAAAATTTCAAAAATTCATATTTTTTTCTAAATTTTTTCGAATTTTATATAACTGATAGGTTATATTTATAGATTTCAGCCTGCTGATTTCGGAGAACTAAAAAAATTTGAGCTACGACCGCTAGTTTAGAAGCTACACCCGTTTTTATGGCCACCAAAAAATGATAGAGAAGGGTCCCCCCTTTGCTTTAAAACTGAAAAATTTTGAAATTTTTCTTCGCGATTTTTTGACTCCATCTTATGGATTTCGGTTCGCTGATAACGAATCAACCATTGTTAACGCAATCCGACGCGTACTTTTTAAACTACAGCGTTTTGAAAAATGCAGAAATTTAGAAAATTTAAAAAATTCATATTTTTTTCTAAATTTTTTCGAATTTTATATAACTGATAGGTTATATTTATAGATTTCAGCCTGCTGATTTCGGAGAACTAAAAAATTTTGAGCTACGACCACTAGTTTAGAAGCTACTGTCGTTTTTATGGCCACCAAAAAATGATAGAGAAGGGTCCCCCCTTTGCTTTAAAACTGAAAAATTTTGAAATTTTTTTTCGCGTTTTTTTGACTTTATCTTATAGATTTCGGTTCGCTGATAACGAATCAACCATTGTTAACGCGATCCGACGCGTACTTTTTAAACTACAGCGTTTTGAAAAATGCAGAAATTTAGAAAATTTCAAAAATTCATATTTTTTTCTAAATTTTTTCGAATTTTATATAACTGATAGGTTATATTTATAGATTTCAGCCTGCTGATTTCGGAGAACAGAAAAAATTTGAGCTACGACCGCTAGTTTAGAAGCTACACCCGTTTTTATGGCCACCAAAAAATGATAGAGAAGGGTCCCCCCTTTGCTTTAAAACTGAAAAATTTTGAAATTTTTTTTCGCGATTTTTTGACTCCATCTTATGGATTTCGGTTCGCTGATAACGAATCAGCCATTGTTAACACGATCCGACGTGTACTTTTTAAACTACAGCGTTTTGAAAAATGCAGTAATTTAGAAAATTTCAAAAATTCATATTTTTTTCTAAGTTTTTTCGATTTTTATATAACTGATAGGTTATATTTATAGATTTCAGCCTGCTGATTTCGGAGAACTAAAAAATTTTTAGCTACGACCACTAGTTTAGAAGCTACTGTCGTTTTTATGGCCACCAAAAAATGATAGAGAAGGGTCCCCCCTTTGCTTTAAAACTGAAAAATTTTGAAATTTTTTTTCGCGATTTTTTGACTCCATCTTATGGATTTCGGTTCGCTGATAACGAATCAACCATTGTTAACGCGATCCGACGCGTACTTTTTAAACTACAGCGTTTTGAAAAATGCAGAAATTTAGAAAATTTCAAAAATTCATATTTTTTTCTAAGTTTTTTCGAATTTTATATAACTGATAGGTTATATTTATAGATTTCAGCCTGCTAATTTCGGAAAACTAAAAAAATTTGAGCTACGACCGCTAGTTTAGAAGCTACACCCGTTTTTATGGCCACCAAAAAATGATAGAGAAGGGTGGGGGCCTTTGCTTTAAAACTGAAAAATTTTGAAATTTTTTTTTGCGATTTTTTGCCTCCATCTTATGGATTTCGGTTCGCTGATAACAATTCAACCATTGTTAACGCGATCCAACGCGTACTTTTTAAACTACAGCGTTTTGAAAAATGCAGAAATTTAGAAAATTTCAAAAATTCATATTTTTTTCGAATTTTATATAACTGATAGGTTATATTTATAGATTTCAGCCTGCTGATTTCGGAGAACTAAAAAAATTTAAGCTACGACCGCTAGTTTAGAAGCTACACCCGTTTTTATGGCCACCAAAAAATGATAGAGATGGGTCCCCCCTTTGCTTTAAAACTGAAAAATTTTGAAATTTTCTTTCGCGATTTTTTGACTCCATCTTATGGATTTCGGTTCGCTGATAACGAATCAGCCATTGTTAACACGATCCGACGCGTACTTTTTAAACTACAGCGTTTTGAAAAATGCAGAAATTTAGAAAATTTCAAAAATTCATATTTTTTTCTAAATTTTTTCGAATTTTATATAACTGATAGGTTATATTTATAGATTTCAGCCTGCTGATTTCGGAGAACTAAAAAATTTTTAGCTACGACCACTAGTTTAGAAGCTACTGTCGTTTTTATGGCCACCAAAAAATGATAGAGAAGGGTCCCCCCTTTGCTTTAAAACTGAAAAATTTTGAAATTTTTTTTCGCGATTTTTTGACTCCATCTTATGGATTTCGGTTCGCTGATAACGAATCAACCATTGTTAACGCGATCCGACGCGTACTTTTTAAACTACAGCGTTTTGAAAAATGCAGAAATTTAGAAAATTTCAAAAATTCATATTTTTTTCTAAGTTTTTTCGAATTTTATATAACTGATAGGTTATATTTATAGATTTCAGCCTGCTAATTTCGGAAAACTAAAAAAATTTGAGCTACGACCGCTAGTTTAGAAGCTACACCCGTTTTTATGGCCACCAAAAAATGATAGAGAAGGGTGGGGGCCTTTGCTTTAAAACTGAAAAATTTTGAAATTTTTTTTTGCGATTTTTTGCCTCCATCTTATGGATTTCGGTTCGCTGATAACAATTCAACCATTGTTAACGCGATCCAACGCGTACTTTTTAAACTACAGCGTTTTGAAAAATGCAGAAATTTAGAAAATTTCAAAAATTCATATTTTTTTCGAATTTTATATAACTGATAGGTTATATTTATAGATTTCAGCCTGCTGATTTCGGAGAACTAAAAAAATTTAAGCTACGACCGCTAGTTTAGAAGCTACACCCGTTTTTATGGCCACCAAAAAATGATAGAGATGGGTCCCCCCTTTGCTTTAAAACTGAAAAATTTTGAAATTTTCTTTCGCGATTTTTTGACTCCATCTTATGGATTTCGGTTCGCTGATAACGAATCAGCCATTGTTAACACGATCCGACGCGTACTTTTTAAACTACAGCGTTTTGAAAAATGCAGAAATTTAGAAAATTTCAAAAATTCATATTTTTTTCTAAATTTTTTCGAATTTTATATAACTGATAGGTTATATTTATAGATTTCAGCCTGCTGATTTCGGAGAACTAAAAAAATTTGAGCTACGACCGCTAGTTTAGAAGCTACACCCGTTTTTATGGCCACCAAAAAATGATAGAGAAGGGTCCCCCCTTTGCTTTAAAACTGAAAAATTTTGAAATTTTTCTTCGCGATTTTTTGACTCCATCTTATGGATTTCGGTTCGCTGATAACGAATCAACCATTGTTAACGCAATCCGACGCGTACTTTTTAAACTACAGCGTTTTGAAAAATGCAGAAATTTAGAAAATTTAAAAAATTCATATTTTTTTCTAAATTTTTTCGAATTTTATATAACTGATAGGTTATATTTATAGATTTCAGCCTGCTGATTTCGGAGAACTAAAAAATTTTGAGCTACGACCACTAGTTTAGAAGCTACTGTCGTTTTTATGGCCACCAAAAAATGATAGAGAAGGGTCCCCCCTTTGCTTTAAAACTGAAAAATTTTGAAATTTTTTTTCGCGTTTTTTTGACTTTATCTTATAGATTTCGGTTCGCTGATAACGAATCAACCATTGTTAACGCGATCCGACGCGTACTTTTTAAACTACAGCGTTTTGAAAAATGCAGAAATTTAGAAAATTTCAAAAATTCATATTTTTTTCTAAATTTTTTCGAATTTTATGTAACTGATAGGTTATATTTATAGATTTCAGCCTGCTGATTTCGGAGAACAGAAAAAATTTGAGCTACGACCGCTAGTTTAGAAGCTACACCCGTTTTTATGGCCACCAAAAAATGATAGAGAAGGGTCCCCCCTTTGCTTTAAAACTGAAAAATTTTGAAATTTTTTTTCGCGATTTTTTGACTCCATCTTATGGATTTCGGTTCGCTGATAACGAATCAGCCATTGTTAACACGATCCGACGTGTACTTTTTAAACTACAGCGTTTTGAAAAATGCAGTAATTTAGAAAATTTCAAAAATTCATATTTTTTTCTAAGTTTTTTCGATTTTTATATAACTGATAGGTTATATTTATAGATTTCAGCCTGCTGATTTCGGAGAACTAAAAAATTTTTAGCTACGACCACTAGTTTAGAAGCTACTGTCGTTTTTATGGCCACCAAAAAATGATAGAGAAGGGTCCCCCCTTTGCTTTAAAACTGAAAAATTTTGAAATTTTTTTTCGCGATTTTTTGACTCCATCTTATGGATTTCGGTTCGCTGATAACGAATCAACCATTGTTAACGCGATCCGACGCGTACTTTTTAAACTACAGCGTTTTGAAAAATGCAGAAATTTAGAAAATTTCAAAAATTCATATTTTTTTCTAAGTTTTTTCGAATTTTATATAACTGATAGGTTATATTTATAGATTTCAGCCTGCTAATTTCGGAAAACTAAAAAAATTTGAGCTACGACCGCTAGTTTAGAAGCTACACCCGTTTTTATGGCCACCAAAAAATGATAGAGAAGGGTGGGGGCCTTTGCTTTAAAACTGAAAAATTTTGAAATTTTTTTTTGCGATTTTTTGCCTCCATCTTATGGATTTCGGTTCGCTGATAACAATTCAACCATTGTTAACGCGATCCAACGCGTACTTTTTAAACTACAGCGTTTTGAAAAATGCAGAAATTTAGAAAATTTCAAAAATTCATATTTTTTTCGAATTTTATATAACTGATAGGTTATATTTATAGATTTCAGCCTGCTGATTTCGGAGAACTAAAAAAATTTAAGCTACGACCGCTAGTTTAGAAGCTACACCCGTTTTTATGGCCACCAAAAAATGATAGAGATGGGTCCCCCCTTTGCTTTAAAACTGAAAAATTTTGAAATTTTCTTTCGCGATTTTTTGACTCCATCTTATGGATTTCGGTTCGCTGATAACGAATCAGCCATTGTTAACACGATCCGACGCGTACTTTTTAAACTACAGCGTTTTGAAAAATGCAGAAATTTAGAAAATTTCAAAAATTCATATTTTTTTCTAAATTTTTTCGAATTTTATATAACTGATAGGTTATATTTATAGATTTCAGCCTGCTGATTTCGGAGAACTAAAAAAATTTGAGCTACGACCGCTAGTTTAGAAGCTACACCCGTTTTTATGGCCACCAAAAAATGATAGAGAAGGGTCCCCCCTTTGCTTTAAAACTGAAAAATTTTGAAATTTTTCTTCGCGATTTTTTGACTCCATCTTATGGATTTCGGTTCGCTGATAACGAATCAACCATTGTTAACGCAATCCGACGCGTACTTTTTAAACTACAGCGTTTTGAAAAATGCAGAAATTTAGAAAATTTAAAAAATTCATATTTTTTTCTAAATTTTTTCGAATTTTATATAACTGATAGGTTATATTTATAGATTTCAGCCTGCTGATTTCGGAGAACTAAAAAATTTTGAGCTACGACCACTAGTTTAGAAGCTACTGTCGTTTTTATGGCCACCAAAAAATGATAGAGAAGGGTCCCCCCTTTGCTTTAAAACTGAAAAATTTTGAAATTTTTCTTCGCGATTTTTTGACTCCATCTTATGGATTTCGGTTCGCTGATAACGAATCAACCATTGTTAACGCGATCCGACGCGTACTTTTTAAACTACAGCGTTTTGAAAAATGCAGAAATTTAGAAAATTTCAAAAATTCATATTTCTTTCTAAATTTTTTCGAATTTTATATAACTGATAGGTTATATTTATAGATTTCGGCCTGCTGATTTCGGAGAACTAAAAAAATTTAAGCTACGACCGCTAGTTTAGAAGCTACACCCGTTTTTATGGCCACCAAAAAATGATAGAGAAGGGTCCCCCCTTTGCTTTAAAACTGAAAAATTTTGAAATTTTTTTTCGCGATTTTTTGACTCCATCTTATGGATTTCGGTTCGCTGATAACGAATCAGCCATTGTTAACACGATCCGACGTGTACTTTTTAAACTACAGCGTTTTGAAAAATGCAGTAATTTAGAAAATTTCAAAAATTCATATTTTTTTCTAAGTTTTTTCGATTTTTATATAACTGATAGGTTATATTTATAGATTTCAGCCTGCTGATTTCGGAGAACTAAAAAATTTTTAGCTACGACCACTAGTTTAGAAGCTACTGTCGTTTTTATGGCCACCAAAAAATGATAGAGAAGGGTCCCCCCTTTGCTTTAAAACTGAAAAATTTTGAAATTTTTTTTCGCGATTTTTTGACTCCATCTTATGGATTTCGGTTCGCTGATAACGAATCAACCATTGTTAACGCGATCCGACGCGTACTTTTTAAACTACAGCGTTTTGAAAAATGCAGAAATTTAGAAAATTTCAAAAATTCATATTTTTTTCTAAGTTTTTTCGAATTTTATATAACTGATAGGTTATATTTATAGATTTCAGCCTGCTAATTTCGGAAAACTAAAAAAATTTGAGCTACGACCGCTAGTTTAGAAGCTACATCCGTTTTTATGGCCACCAAAAAATGATAGAGAAGGGTGGGGGCCTTTGCTTTAAAACTGAAAAATTTTGAAATTTTTTTTTGCGATTTTTTGCCTCCATCTTATGGATTTCGGTTCGCTGATAACAATTCAACCATTGTTAACGCGATCCAACGCGTACTTTTTAAACTACAGCGTTTTGAAAAATGCAGAAATTTAGAAAATTTCAAAAATTCATATTTTTTTCGAATTTTATATAACTGATAGGTTATATTTATAGATTTCAGCCTGCTGATTTCGGAGAACTAAAAAAATTTAAGCTACGACCGCTAGTTTAGAAGCTACACCCGTTTTTATGGCCACCAAAAAATGATAGAGATGGGTCCCCCCTTTGCTTTAAAACTGAAAAATTTTGAAATTTTCTTTCGCGATTTTTTGACTCCATCTTATGGATTTCGGTTCGCTGATAACGAATCAGCCATTGTTAACACGATCCGACGCGTACTTTTTAAACTACAGCGTTTTGAAAAATGCAGAAATTTAGAAAATTTCAAAAATTCATATTTTTTTCTAAATTTTTTCGAATTTTATATAACTGATAGGTTATATTTATAGATTTCAGCCTGCTGATTTCGGAGAACTAAAAAAATTTGAGCTACGACCGCTAGTTTAGAAGCTACACCCGTTTTTATGGCCACCAAAAAATGATAGAGAAGGGTCCCCCCTTTGCTTTAAAACTGAAAAATTTTGAAATTTTTCTTCGCGATTTTTTGACTCCATCTTATGGATTTCGGTTCGCTGATAACGAATCAACCATTGTTAACGCAATCCGACGCGTACTTTTTAAACTACAGCGTTTTGAAAAATGCAGAAATTTAGAAAATTTAAAAAATTCATATTTTTTTCTAAATTTTTTCGAATTTTATATAACTGATAGGTTATATTTATAGATTTCAGCCTGCTGATTTCGGAGAACTAAAAAATTTTGAGCTACGACCACTAGTTTAGAAGCTACTGTCGTTTTTATGGCCACCAAAAAATGATAGAGAAGGGTCCCCCCTTTGCTTTAAAACTGAAAAATTTTGAAATTTTTTTTCGCGTTTTTTTGACTTTATCTTATAGATTTCGGTTCGCTGATAACGAATCAACCATTGTTAACGCGATCCGACGCGTACTTTTTAAACTACAGCGTTTTGAAAAATGCAGAAATTTAGAAAATTTCAAAAATTCATATTTTTTTCTAAATTTTTTCGAATTTTATATAACTGATAGGTTATATTTATAGATTTCAGCCTGCTGATTTCGGAGAACAGAAAAAATTTGAGCTACGACCGCTAGTTTAGAAGCTACACCCGTTTTTATGGCCACCAAAAAATGATAGAGAAGGGTCCCCCCTTTGCTTTAAAACTGAAAAATTTTGAAATTTTTTTTCGCGTTTTTTTGACTTTATCTTATAGATTTCGGTTCGCTGATAACGAATCAACCATTGTTAACGCGATCCGACGCGTACTTTTTAAACTACAGCGTTTTGAAAAATGCAGAAATTTAGAAAATTTCAAAAATTCATATTTTTTTCTAAATTTTTTCGAATTTTATATAACTGATAGGTTATATTTATAGATTTCAGCCTGCTGATTTCGGAGAACAGAAAAAATTTGAGCTACGACCGCTAGTTTAGAAGCTACACCCGTTTTTATGGCCACCAAAAAATGATAGAGAAGGGTCCCCCCTTTGCTTTAAAACTGAAAAATTTTGAAATTTTTTTTCGCGATTTTTTGACTCCATCTTATGGATTTCGGTTCGCTGATAACGAATCAGCCATTGTTAACACGATCCGACGTGTACTTTTTAAACTACAGCGTTTTGAAAAATGCAGTAATTTAGAAAATTTCAAAAATTCATATTTTTTTCTAAGTTTTTTCGATTTTTATATAACTGATAGGTTATATTTATAGATTTCAGCCTGCTGATTTCGGAGAACTAAAAAATTTTTAGCTACGACCACTAGTTTAGAAGCTACTGTCGTTTTTATGGCCACCAAAAAATGATAGAGAAGGGTCCCCCCTTTGCTTTAAAACTGAAAAATTTTGAAATTTTTTTTCGCGATTTTTTGACTCCATCTTATGGATTTCGGTTCGCTGATAACGAATCAACCATTGTTAACGCGATCCGACGCGTACTTTTTAAACTACAGCGTTTTGAAAAATGCAGAAATTTAGAAAATTTCAAAAATTCATATTTTTTTCTAAGTTTTTTCGAATTTTATATAACTGATAGGTTATATTTATAGATTTCAGCCTGCTGATTTCGGAGAACAGAAAAAATTTGAGCTACGACCGCTAGTTTAGAAGCTACACCCGTTTTTATGGCCACCAAAAAATGATAGAGATGGGTCCCCCCTTTGCTTTAAAACTGAAAAATTTTGAAATTTTCTTTCGCGATTTTTTGACTCCATCTTATGGATTTCGGTTCGCTGATAACGAATCAGCCATTGTTAACACGATCCGACGCGTACTTTTTAAACTACAGCGTTTTGAAAAATGCAGAAATTTAGAAAATTTCAAAAATTCATATTTTTTTCTAAATTTTTTCGAATTTTATATAACTGATAGGTTATATTTATAGATTTCAGCCTGCTGATTTCGGAGAACTAAAAAAATTTAAGCTACGACCGCTAGTTTAGAAGCTACACCCGTTTTTATGGCCACCAAAAAATGATAGAGAAGGGTGGGGGCCTTTGCTTTAAAACTGAAAAATTTTGAAATTTTTTTTTGCGATTTTTTGACTCCATCTTATGGATTTCGGTTCGCTGATAACAATTCAACCATTGTTAACGCGATCCAACGCGTACTTTTTAAACTACAGCGTTTTGAAAAATGCAGAAATTTAGAAAATTTCAAAAATTCATATTTTTTTCGAATTTTATATAACTGATAGGTTATATTTATAGATTTCAGCCTGCTGATTTCGGAGAACTAAAAAAATTTAAGCTACGACCGCTAGTTTAGAAGCTACACCCGTTTTTATGGCCACCAAAAAATGATAGAGAAGGGTCCCCCCTTTGCTTTAAAACTGAAAAATTTTGAAATTTTTTTTCGCGATTTTTTGACTCCATCTTATGGATTTCGGTTCGCTGATAACGAATCAGCCATTGTTAACACGATCCGACGTGTACTTTTTAAACTACAGCGTTTTGAAAAATGCAGTAATTTAGAAAATTTCAAAAATTCATATTTTTTTCTAAGTTTTTTCGATTTTTATATAACTGATAGGTTATATTTATAGATTTCAGCCTGCTGATTTCGGAGAACTAAAAAATTTTTAGCTACGACCACTAGTTTAGAAGCTACTGTCGTTTTTATGGCCACCAAAAAATGATAGAGAAGGGTCCCCCCTTTGCTTTAAAACTGAAAAATTTTGAAATTTTTTTTCGCGATTTTTTGACTCCATCTTATGGATTTCGGTTCGCTGATAACGAATCAACCATTGTTAACGCGATCCGACGCGTACTTTTTAAACTACAGCGTTTTGAAAAATGCAGAAATTTAGAAAATTTCAAAAATTCATATTTTTTTCTAAGTTTTTTCGAATTTTATATAACTGATAGGTTATATTTATAGATTTCAGCCTGCTAATTTCGGAAAACTAAAAAAATTTGAGCTACGACCGCTAGTTTAGAAGCTACACCCGTTTTTATGGCCACCAAAAAATGATAGAGAAGGGTCCCCCCTTTGCTTTAAAACTGAAAAATTTTGAAATTTTTCTTCGCGATTTTTTGACTCCATCTTATGGATTTCGGTTCGCTGATAACGAATCAACCATTGTTAACGCGATCCGACGCGTACTTTTTAAACTACAGCGTTTTGAAAAATGCAGAAATTTAGAAAATTTCAAAAATTCATATTTCTTTCTAAATTTTTTCGAATTTTATATAACTGATAGGTTATATTTATAGATTTCGGCCTGCTGATTTCGGAGAACTAAAAAAATTTAAGCTACGACCGCTAGTTTAGAAGCTACACCCGTTTTTATGGCCACCAAAAAATGATAGAGAAGGGTCCCCCCTTTGCTTTAAAACTGAAAAATTTTGAAATTTTTTTTCGCGATTTTTTGACTCCATCTTATGGATTTCGGTTCGCTGATAACGAATCAGCCATTGTTAACACGATCCGACGTGTACTTTTTAAACTACAGCGTTTTGAAAAATGCAGTAATTTAGAAAATTTCAAAAATTCATATTTTTTTCTAAGTTTTTTCGATTTTTATATAACTGATAGGTTATATTTATAGATTTCAGCCTGCTGATTTCGGAGAACTAAAAAATTTTTAGCTACGACCACTAGTTTAGAAGCTACTGTCGTTTTTATGGCCACCAAAAAATGATAGAGAAGGGTCCCCCCTTTGCTTTAAAACTGAAAAATTTTGAAATTTTTTTTCGCGATTTTTTGACTCCATCTTATGGATTTCGGTTCGCTGATAACGAATCAACCATTGTTAACGCGATCCGACGCGTACTTTTTAAACTACAGCGTTTTGAAAAATGCAGAAATTTAGAAAATTTCAAAAATTCATATTTTTTTCTAAGTTTTTTCGAATTTTATATAACTGATAGGTTATATTTATAGATTTCAGCCTGCTAATTTCGGAAAACTAAAAAAATTTGAGCTACGACCGCTAGTTTAGAAGCTACACCCGTTTTTATGGCCACCAAAAAATGATAGAGAAGGGTGGGGGCCTTTGCTTTAAAACTGAAAAATTTTGAAATTTTTTTTTGCGATTTTTTGCCTCCATCTTATGGATTTCGGTTCGCTGATAACAATTCAACCATTGTTAACGCGATCCAACGCGTACTTTTTAAACTACAGCGTTTTGAAAAATGCAGAAATTTAGAAAATTTCAAAAATTCATATTTTTTTCGAATTTTATATAACTGATAGGTTATATTTATAGATTTCAGCCTGCTGATTTCGGAGAACTAAAAAAATTTAAGCTACGACCGCTAGTTTAGAA
This sequence comes from Stenus bimaculatus, assembly GCA_963971135.1. Taxonomy (NCBI): domain Eukaryota; kingdom Metazoa; phylum Arthropoda; class Insecta; order Coleoptera; family Staphylinidae; genus Stenus; species Stenus bimaculatus. The sequence goes on along the minus strand of OZ020180.1, from coordinate 61,534,383 downwards.
GCTACACCCGTTTTTATGGCCACCAAAAAATGATAGAGATGGGTCCCCCCTTTGCTTTAAAACTGAAAAATTTTGAAATTTTCTTTCGCGATTTTTTGACTCCATCTTATGGATTTCGGTTCGCTGATAACGAATCAGCCATTGTTAACACGATCCGCTGATAACGAATCAACCATTGTTAACGCGATCCGACGCGTACTTTTTAAACTACAGCGTTTTGAAAAATGCAGAAATTTAGAAAATTTCAAAAATTCATATTTTTTTCTAAATTTTTTCGAATTTTATATAACTGATAGGTTATATTTATAGATTTCAGCCTGCTGATTTCGGAGAACAGAAAAAATTTGAGCTACGACCGCTAGTTTAGAAGCTACACCCGTTTTTATGGCCACCAAAAAATGATAGAGAAGGGTCCCCCCTTTGCTTTAAAACTGAAAAATTTTGAAATTTTTTTTCGCGATTTTTTGACTCCATCTTATGGATTTCGGTTCGCTGATAACGAATCAGCCATTGTTAACACGATCCGACGTGTACTTTTTAAACTACAGCGTTTTGAAAAATGCAGTAATTTAGAAAATTTCAAAAATTCATATTTTTTTCTAAGTTTTTTCGATTTTTATATAACTGATAGGTTATATTTATAGATTTCAGCCTGCTGATTTCGGAGAACTAAAAAATTTTTAGCTACGACCACTAGTTTAGAAGCTACTGTCGTTTTTATGGCCACCAAAAAATGATAGAGAAGGGTCCCCCCTTTGCTTTAAAACTGAAAAATTTTGAAATTTTTTTTCGCGATTTTTTGACTCCATCTTATGGATTTCGGTTCGCTGATAACGAATCAACCATTGTTAACGCGATCCGACGCGTACTTTTTAAACTACAGCGTTTTGAAAAATGCAGAAATTTAGAAAATTTCAAAAATTCATATTTTTTTCTAAGTTTTTTCGAATTTTATATAACTGATAGGTTATATTTATAGATTTCAGCCTGCTAATTTCGGAAAACTAAAAAAATTTGAGCTACGACCGCTAGTTTAGAAGCTACACCCGTTTTTATGGCCACCAAAAAATGATAGAGAAGGGTGGGGGCCTTTGCTTTAAAACTGAAAAATTTTGAAATTTTTTTTTGCGATTTTTTGCCTCCATCTTATGGATTTCGGTTCGCTGATAACAATTCAACCATTGTTAACGCGATCCAACGCGTACTTTTTAAACTACAGCGTTTTGAAAAATGCAGAAATTTAGAAAATTTCAAAAATTCATATTTTTTTCGAATTTTATATAACTGATAGGTTATATTTATAGATTTCAGCCTGCTGATTTCGGAGAACTAAAAAAATTTAAGCTACGACCGCTAGTTTAGAAGCTACACCCGTTTTTATGGCCACCAAAAAATGATAGAGATGGGTCCCCCCTTTGCTTTAAAACTGAAAAATTTTGAAATTTTCTTTCGCGATTTTTTGACTCCATCTTATGGATTTCGGTTCGCTGATAACGAATCAGCCATTGTTAACACGATCCGACGCGTACTTTTTAAACTACAGCGTTTTGAAAAATGCAGAAATTTAGAAAATTTCAAAAATTCATATTTTTTTCTAAATTTTTTCGAATTTTATATAACTGATAGGTTATATTTATAGATTTCAGCCTGCTGATTTCGGAGAACTAAAAAAATTTGAGCTACGACCGCTAGTTTAGAAGCTACACCCGTTTTTATGGCCACCAAAAAATGATAGAGAAGGGTCCCCCCTTTGCTTTAAAACTGAAAAATTTTGAAATTTTTCTTCGCGATTTTTTGACTCCATCTTATGGATTTCGGTTCGCTGATAACGAATCAACCATTGTTAACGCAATCCGACGCGTACTTTTTAAACTACAGCGTTTTGAAAAATGCAGAAATTTAGAAAATTTAAAAAATTCATATTTTTTTCTAAATTTTTTCGAATTTTATATAACTGATAGGTTATATTTATAGATTTCAGCCTGCTGATTTCGGAGAACTAAAAAATTTTGAGCTACGACCACTAGTTTAGAAGCTACTGTCGTTTTTATGGCCACCAAAAAATGATAGAGAAGGGTCCCCCCTTTGCTTTAAAACTGAAAAATTTTGAAATTTTTTTTCGCGTTTTTTTGACTTTATCTTATAGATTTCGGTTCGCTGATAACGAATCAACCATTGTTAACGCGATCCGACGCGTACTTTTTAAACTACAGCGTTTTGAAAAATGCAGAAATTTAGAAAATTTCAAAAATTCATATTTTTTTCTAAATTTTTTCGAATTTTATATAACTGATAGGTTATATTTATAGATTTCAGCCTGCTGATTTCGGAGAACAGAAAAAATTTGAGCTACGACCGCTAGTTTAGAAGCTACACCCGTTTTTATGGCCACCAAAAAATGATAGAGAAGGGTCCCCCCTTTGCTTTAAAACTGAAAAATTTTGAAATTTTTTTTCGCGTTTTTTTGACTTTATCTTATAGATTTCGGTTCGCTGATAACGAATCAACCATTGTTAACGCGATCCGACGCGTACTTTTTAAACTACAGCGTTTTGAAAAATGCAGAAATTTAGAAAATTTCAAAAATTCATATTTTTTTCTAAATTTTTTCGAATTTTATATAACTGATAGGTTATATTTATAGATTTCAGCCTGCTGATTTCGGAGAACTAAAAAAATTTGAGCTACGACCGCTAGTTTAGAAGCTACACCCGTTTTTATGGCCACCAAAAAATGATAGAGAAGGGTCCCCCCTTTGCTTTAAAACTGAAAAATTTTGAAATTTTTCTTCGCGATTTTTTGACTCCATCTTATGGATTTCGGTTCGCTGATAACGAATCAGCCATTGTTAACACGATCCGACGTGTACTTTTTAAACTACAGCGTTTTGAAAAATGCAGTAATTTAGAAAATTTCAAAAATTCATATTTTTTTCTAAGTTTTTTCGAATTTTATATAACTGATAGGTTATATTTATAGATTTCAGCCTGCTAATTTCGGAAAACTAAAAAAATTTGAGCTACGACCGCTAGTTTAGAAGCTACACCCGTTTTTATGGCCACCAAAAAATGATAGAGAAGGGTCCCCCCTTTGCTTTAAAACTGAAAAATTTTGAAATTTTTCTTCGCGATTTTTTGACTCCATCTTATGGATTTCGGTTCGCTGATAACGAATCAACCATTGTTAACGCGATCCGACGCGTACTTTTTAAACTACAGCGTTTTGAAAAATGCAGAAATTTAGAAAATTTCAAAAATTCATATTTCTTTCTAAATTTTTTCGAATTTTATATAACTGATAGGTTATATTTATAGATTTCGGCCTGCTGATTTCGGAGAACTAAAAAAATTTAAGCTACGACCGCTAGTTTAGAAGCTACACCCGTTTTTATGGCCACCAAAAAATGATAGAGAAGGGTCCCCCCTTTGCTTTAAAACTGAAAAATTTTGAAATTTTTTTTCGCGATTTTTTGACTCCATCTTATGGATTTCGGTTCGCTGATAACGAATCAGCCATTGTTAACACGATCCGACGTGTACTTTTTAAACTACAGCGTTTTGAAAAATGCAGTAATTTAGAAAATTTCAAAAATTCATATTTTTTTCTAAGTTTTTTCGATTTTTATATAACTGATAGGTTATATTTATAGATTTCAGCCTGCTGATTTCGGAGAACTAAAAAAATTTGAGCTACGACCGCTAGTTTAGAAGCTACACCCGTTTTTATGACCACCAAAAAATGATAGAGAAGGGTCCCCCCTTTGCTTTAAAACTGAAAAATTTTGAAATTTTTTTTCGCGATTTTTCGACTCCATCTTATGGATTTCGGTTCGATGATAACGAATCAAGCATTGTTAACGCGATCCGACGCGTACTTTTTAAACTACAGCGTTTTGAAAAATGCAGAAATTTAGAAAATTTCAAAAATTCATATTTTTTTCTAAATTTTTTCGAATTTTATATAACTGATAGGTTATATTTATAGATTTCAGCCTGCTAATTTCGGAAAACTAAAAAAATTTGAGCTACGACCGCTAGTTTAGAAGCTACACCCGTTTTTATGGCCACCAAAAAATGATAGAGAAGGGTCCCCCCTTTGCTTTAAAACTGAAAAATTTTGAAATTTTTTTTCGCGATTTTTCGACTCCATCTTATGGATTTCGGTTCGATGATAACGAATCAAGCATTGTTAACGCGATCCGACGCGTACTTTTTAAACTACAGCGTTTTGAAAAATGCAGAAATTTAGAAAATTTCAAAAATTCATATTTTTTTCTAAATTTTTTCGAATTTTATATAACTGATAGGTTATATTTATAGATTTCAGCCTGCTGATTTCGGAAAACTAAAAAAATTTGAGCTACGACCGCTAGTTTAGAAGCTACACCCGTTTTTATGGCCACCAAAAAATGATAGAGAAGGGTCCCCCCTTTGCTTTAAAACTGAAAAATTTTGAAATTTTTTTTCGCGATTTTTCGACTCCATCTTATGGATTTCGGTTCGATGATAACGAATCAAGCATTGTTAACGCGATCCGACGCGTACTTTTTAAACTACAGCGTTTTGAAAAATGCAGAAATTTAGAAAATTTCAAAAATTCATATTTTTTTCTAAATTTTTTCGAATTTTATATAACTGATAGGTTATATTTATAGATTTCAGCCTGCTGATTTCGGAAAACTAAAAAAATTTGAGCTACGACCGCTAGTTTAGAAGCTACACCCGTTTTTATGGCCACCAAAAAATGATAGAGAAGGGTGGGGGCCTTTGCTTTAAAACTGAAAAATTTTGAAATTTTTTTTTGCGATTTTTTGACTCCATCTTATGGATTTCGGTTCGCTGATAACAATTCAACCATTGTTAACGCGATCCAACGCGTACTTTTTAAACTACAGCGTTTTGAAAAATGCAGAAATTTAGAAAATTTCAAAAATTCATATTTTTTTCGAATTTTATATAACTGATAGGTTATATTTATAGATTTCAGCCTGCTTATTTCGGAGAACTAAAAAAATTTAAGCTACGACCGCTAGTTTAGAAGCTACACATGTTTTTATGGCCACCAAAAAATGATAGAGAAGGGTCCCCCCTTTGCTTTAAAACTGAAAAATTTTGAAATTTTTTTTCGCGATTTTTTGACTCCATCTTATGGATTTCGGTTCGCTGATAACGAATCAGCCATTGTTAACACGATCCGACGTGTACTTTTTAAACTACAGCGTTTTGAAAAATGCAGTAATTTAGAAAATTTCAAAAATTCATATTTTTTTCTAAGTTTTTTCGATTTTTATATAACTGATAGGTTATATTTATAGATTTCAGCCTGCTGATTTCGGAGAACTAAAAAATTTTTAGCTACGACCACTAGTTTAGAAGCTACTGTCGTTTTTATGGCCACCAAAAAATGATAGAGAAGGGTCCCCCCTTTGCTTTAAAACTGAAAAATTTTGAAATTTTTTTTCGCGATTTTTTGACTCCATCTTATGGATTTCGGTTCGCTGATAACGAATCAACCATTGTTAACGCGATCCGACGCGTACTTTTTAAACTACAGCGTTTTGAAAAATGGAGAAATTTAGAAAATTTCAAAAATTCATATTTTTTTCTAAATTTTTTCGAATTTTATATAACTGATAGGTGATATTTATAGATTTCAGCCTGCTGATTTCGGAGAACTAAAAAAATTTGAGCTAGGACCACTAGTTTAGAAACTACACCCGTTTTTATGGCCACCAAAAAATGATAGAGAAGGGTCCCCCCTTTGCTTTAAAACTGAAAAATCTTGAAATTTTTTTTCGCGATTTTTTGACTTCATCTTATGGATTTCGGTTCGCTGATAACGAATCAACCATTGTTAACGCGATCCGACGCGTACTTTTTAAACTACAGCGTATTGAAAAATGCAGAAATTTAGAAAATTTCAAAAATTCATATTTTTTTCTAACTTTTTTCGAATTTTATATAACTGATAGGTTATAATTATAGATTTCAGCCTGCTGATTTCGGAGAACTAAAAAAATTTGAGCTACGACCGCTAGTTTAGAAGCTACACCCGTTTTTATGGCCACCAAAAAATGATAGAGAAGGGTCCCCCCTTTGCTTTAAAACTGAAAAATTTTGAAATTTTTTTTCGCGATTTTTTGCATTTATCTTATAGATTTCGGATCGCTGATAACGAATCAACCATTGTTAACGCGATCCGACGCGTACTTTTTAAACTACAGCGTTTTGAAAAATGCAGAAATTTAGAAAATTTCAAAAATTCATATTTTTTTCTAAATTTTTTCGAATTTTATATAACTGATAGGTTATATTTATAGATTTCGGCCTGCTGATTTCGGAGCACTAAAAAAATTTGAGCTACGACCACTAGTTTAGAAACTACACCCGTTTTTATGGCCACCAAAAAATGATAGAGAAGGGTCCCCCCTTTGCTTTAAAACTGAAAAATTTTGAAATTTTTTTTCGCGATTTTTTGACTCCATCTTATGGACTTCGGTTCGCTGATAACGAATCAGCCATTGTTAACACGATCCGACGTGTACTTTTTAAACTACAGCGTTTTGAAAAATGCAGTAATTTAGAAAATTTCAAAAATTCATATTTTTTTCTAAGTTTTTTCGATTTTTATATAACTGATAGGTTATATTTATAGATTTCAGCCTGCTGATTTCGGAGAACTAAAAAATTTTTAGCTACGACCACTAGTTTAGAAGCTACTGTCGTTTTTATGGCCACCAAAAAATGATAGAGAAGGGTCCCCCCTTTGCTTTAAAACTGAAAAATTTTGAAATTTTTTTTCGCGATTTTTTGACTCCATCTTATGGATTTCGGTTCGCTGATAACGAATCAGCCATTGTTAACACGATCAGACGTGTACTTTTTAAACTACAGCGTTTTGAAAAATGCAGTAATTTAGAAAATTTCAAAAATTCATATTTTTTTCTAAGTTTTTTCGATTTTTATATAACTGATAGGTTATATTTATAGATTTCAGCCTGCTGATTTCGGAGAACTAAAAAATTTTTAGCTACGACCACTAGTTTAGAAGCTACTGTCGTTTTTATGGCCACCAAAAAATGATAGAGAAGGGTCCCCCCTTTGCTTTAAAACTGAAAAATTTTGAAATTTTTTTTCGCGATTTTTTGACTCCATCTTATGGATTTCGGTTCGCTGATAACGAATCAACCATTGTTAACGCGATCCGACGCGTACTTTTTAAACTACAGCGTTTTGAAAAATGGAGAAATTTAGAAAATTTCAAAAATTCATATTTTTTTCTAAATTTTTTCGAATTTTATATAACTGATAGGTGATATTTATAGATTTCAGCCTGCTGATTTCGGAGAACTAAAAAAATTTGAGCTAGGACCACTAGTTTAGAAACTACACCCGTTTTTATGGCCACCAAAAAATGATAGAGAAGGGTCCCCCCTTTGCTTTAAAACTGAAAAATCTTGAAATTTTTTTTCGCGATTTTTTGACTTCATCTTATGGATTTCGGTTCGCTGATAACGAATCAACCATTGTTAACGCGATCCGACGCGTACTTTTTAAACTACAGCGTATTGAAAAATGCAGAAATTTAGAAAATTTCAAAAATTCATATTTTTTTCTAACTTTTTTCGAATTTTATATAACTGATAGGTTATAATTATAGATTTCAGCCTGCTGATTTCGGAGAACTAAAAAAATTTGAGCTACGACCGCTAGTTTAGAAGCTACACCCGTTTTTATGGCCACCAAAAAATGATAGAGAAGGGTCCCCCCTTTGCTTTAAAACTGAAAAATTTTGAAATTTTTTTTCGCGATTTTTTGCATTTATCTTATAGATTTCGGATCGCTGATAACGAATCAACCATTGTTAACGCGATCCGACGCGTACTTTTTAAACTACAGCGTTTTGAAAAATGCAGAAATTTAGAAAATTTCAAAAATTCATATTTTTTTCTAAATTTTTTCGAATTTTATATAACTGATAGGTTATATTTATAGATTTCGGCCTGCTGATTTCGGAGCACTAAAAAAATTTGAGCTACGACCACTAGTTTAGAAACTACACCCGTTTTTATGGCCACCAAAAAATGATAGAGAAGGGTCCCCCCTTTGCTTTAAAACTGAAAAATTTTGAAATTTTTTTTCGCGATTTTTTGACTCCATCTTATGGACTTCGGTTCGCTGATAACGAATCAGCCATTGTTAACACGATCCGACGTGTACTTTTTAAACTACAGCGTTTTGAAAAATGCAGTAATTTAGAAAATTTCAAAAATTCATATTTTTTTCTAAGTTTTTTCGATTTTTATATAACTGATAGGTTATATTTATAGATTTCAGCCTGCTGATTTCGGAGAACTAAAAAATTTTTAGCTACGACCACTAGTTTAGAAGCTACTGTCGTTTTTATGGCCACCAAAAAATGATAGAGAAGGGTCCCCCCTTTGCTTTAAAACTGAAAAATTTTGAAATTTTTTTTCGCGATTTTTTGACTCCATCTTATGGATTTCGGTTCGCTGATAACGAATCAACCATTGTTAACGCGATCCGACGCGTACTTTTTAAACTACAGCGTTTTGAAAAATGCAGAAATTTAGAAAATTTCAAAAATTCATATTTTTTTCTAAGTTTTTTCGATTTTTATATAACTGATAGGTTATATTTATAGATTTCAGCCTGCTGATTTCGGAGAACTAAAAAAATTTAAGCTACGACCGCTAGTTTAGAAGCTACACCCGTTTTTATGGCCACCAAAAAATGATAGAGATGGGTCCCCCCTTTGCTTTAAAACTGAAAAATTTTGAAATTTTTTTTCGCGATTTTTTGACTCCATCTTATGGATTTCGGTTCGCTGATATCAACCATTGTTAACACGATCCGACGCGTACTTTTTAAACTACAGCGTTTTGAAAAATGCAGAAATTTAGAAAATTTCAAAAATTCATATTTTTTTCTAAGTTTTTTCGAATTTTATATAACTGATAGGTTATATTTATAGATTTCAGCCTGCTAATTTCGGAAAACTAAAAAAATTTGAGCTACGACCGCTAGTTTAGAAGCTACACCCGTTTTTATGGCCACCAAAAAATGATAGAGAAAGGTCCCCCCTTTGCTTTAAAACTGAAAAATTTTGAAATTTTTCTTCGCGATTTTTTGACTCCATCTTATGGATTTCGGTTCGCTGATAACGAATCAACCATTGTTAACGCAATCCGACGCGTACTTTTTAAACTACAGCGTTTTGAAAAATGCAGAAATTTAGAAAATTTCAAAAATTCATATTTTTTTCTAAATTTTTTCGAATTTTATATAACTGATAGGTTATATTTATAGATTTCAGCCTGCTGATTTCGGAGAACTAAAAAATTTTGAGCTACGACCACTAGTTTAGAAACTACACCCGTTTTTATATCCACCAAAAAATGATAGAGAAGGGTCCCCCCTTTGCATTAAAACTGAAAAATTTTGAAATTTTTTTTCGCGTTTTTTTGACTTTATCTTATAGATTTCGGTTCGCTGATAACGAATCAACCATTGTTAACGCGATCCGACGCGTACTTTTTAAACTACAGCGTTTTGAAAAATGCAGAAATTTAGAAAATTTCAAAAATTCATATTTTTTTCTAAATTTTTTCGAATTTTATATAACTGATAGGTTATATTTATAGATTTCAGCCTGCTGATTTCGGAGAACAGAAAAAATTTGAGCTACGACCGCTAGTTTAGAAGCTACACCCGTTTTTATGGCCACCAAAAAATGATAGAGAAGGGTCCCCCCTTTGCTTTAAAACTGAAAAATTTTGAAATTTTTTTTCGCGATTTTTTGCATTTATCTTATAGATTTCGGTTCGCTGATAACGAATCAACCATTGTTAACGCGATCCGACGCGTACTTTTTAAACTACAGCGTTTTGAAAAATGCAGAAATTTAGAAAATTTCAAAAATTCATATTTTTTTCTAAATTTTTTCGAATTTTATATAACTGATAGGTTATATTTATAGATTTCGGCCTGCTGATTTCGGAGAACTAAAAAAATTTAAGCTACGACCGCTAGTTTAGAAGCTACACCCGTTTTTATGGCCACCAAAAAATGATAGAGAAGGGTCCCCCCTTTGCTTTAAAACTGAAAAATTTTGAAATTTTTTTTCGCGTTTTTTTGCATTTATCTTATAGATTTTGGATCGCTGATAACGAATCAACCATTGTTAACGCAATCCGACGCGTACTTTTTAAACTACAGCGTTTTGAAAAATGCAGAAATTTAGAAAATTTCAAAAATTCATATTTTTTTCTAAATTTTTTCGAATTTTATATAACTGATACGTTATATTTATAGATTTCAGCAAGAAAAGGGGGGACCCTTCTCTATCATTTTTTGGTGGCCATAAAAACGACAGTAGCTTCTAAACTAGTGGTCGTAGCTCAAAATTTTTTAGTTCTCCGAAATCAGCAGCCATTGTTAACACGATCCGACGTGTACTTTTTAAACTACAGCGTTTTGAAAAATGCAGTAATTTAGAAAATTTCAAAAATTCATATTTTTTTCTAAGTTTTTTCGATTTTTATATAACTGATAGGTTATATTTATAGATTTCAGCCTGCTGATTTCGGAGAACTAAAAAATTTTTAGCTACGACCACTAGTTTAGAAGCTACTGTCGTTTTTATGGCCACCAAAAAATGATAGAGAAGGGTCCCCCCTTTGCTTTAAAACTGAAAAATTTTGAAATTTTTTTTCGCGATTTTTTGACTCCATCTTATGGATTTCGGTTCGCTGATAACGAATCAACCATTGTTAACGCGATCCGACGCGTACTTTTTAAACTACAGCGTTTTGAAAAATGCAGAAATTTAGAAAATTTCAAAAATTCATATTTTTTTCTAAGTTTTTTCGAATTTTATATAACTGATAGGTTATATTTATAGATTTCAGCCTGCTAATTTCGGAAAACTAAAAAAATTTGAGCTACGACCGCTAGTTTAGAAGCTACACCCGTTTTTATGGCCACCAAAAAATGATAGAGAAGGGTCCCCCCTTTGCTTTAAAACTGAAAAATTTTGAAATTTTTCTTCGCGATTTTTTGAGTCCATCTTATGGATTTCGGTTCGCTGATAACGAATCAACCATTGTTAACGCGATCCGACGCGTACTTTTTAAACTACAGCGTTTTGAAAAATGCAGAAATTTAGAAAATTTCAAAAATTCATATTTCTTTCTAAATTTTTTCGAATTTTATATAACTGATAGGTTATATTTATAGATTTCGGCCTGCTGATTTCGGAGAACTAAAAAAATTTAAGCTACGACCGCTAGTTTAGAAGCTACACCTGTTTTTATGGCCACCAAAAAATGATAGAGAAGGGTCCCCCCTTTGCTTTAAAACTGAAAAATTTTGAAATTTTTTTTCGCGATTTTTTGACTCCATCTTATGGATTTCGGTTCGCTGATAACGAATCAGCCATTGTTAACACGATCCGACGTGTACTTTTTAAACTACAGCGTTTTGAAAAATGCAGTAATTTAGAAAATTTCAAAAATTCATATTTTTTTCTAAGTTTTTTCGATTTTTATATAACTGATAGGTTATATTTATAGATTTCAGCCTGCTGATTTCGGAGAACTAAAAAATTTTTAGCTACGACCACTAGTTTAGAAGCTACTGTCGTTTTTATGGCCACCAAAAAATGATAGAGAAGGGTCCCCCCTTTGCTTTAAAACTGAAAAATTTTGAAATTTTTTTTCGCGATTTTTTGACTCCATCTTATGGATTTCGGTTCGCTGATAACGAATCAACCATTGTTAACGCGATCCGACGCGTACTTTTTAAACTACAGCGTTTTGAAAAATGCAGAAATTTAGAAAATTTCAAAAATTCATATTTTTTTCTAAGTTTTTTCGAATTTTATATAACTGATAGGTTATATTTATAGATTTCAGCCTGCTAATTTCGGAAAACTAAAAAAATTTGAGCTACGACCGCTAGTTTAGAAGCTACACCCGTTTTTATGGCCACCAAAAAATGATAGAGAAGGGTGGGGGCCTTTGCTTTAAAACTGAAAAATTTTGAAATTTTTTTTTGCGATTTTTTGCCTCCATCTTATGGATTTCGGTTCGCTGATAACAATTCAACCATTGTTAACGCGATCCAACGCGTACTTTTTAAACTACAGCGTTTTGAAAAATGCAGAAATTTAGAAAATTTCAAAAATTCATATTTTTTTCGAATTTTATATAACTGATAGGTTATATTTATAGATTTCAGCCTGCTGATTTCGGAGAACTAAAAAAATTTAAGCTACGACCGCTAGTTTAGAAGCTACACCCGTTTTTATGGCCACCAAAAAATGATAGAGATGGGTCCCCCCTTTGCTTTAAAACTGAAAAATTTTGAAATTTTCTTTCGCGATTTTTTGACTCCATCTTATGGATTTCGGTTCGCTGATAACGAATCAGCCATTGTTAACACGATCCGACGCGTACTTTTTAAACTACAGCGTTTTGAAAAATGCAGAAATTTAGAAAATTTCAAAAATTCATATTTTTTTCTAAATTTTTTCGAATTTTATATAACTGATAGGTTATATTTATAGATTTCAGCCTGCTGATTTCGGAGAACTAAAAAAATTTGAGCTACGACCGCTAGTTTAGAAGCTACACCCGTTTTTATGGCCACCAAAAAATGATAGAGAAGGGTCCCCCCTTTGCTTTAAAACTGAAAAATTTTGAAATTTTTCTTCGCGATTTTTTGACTCCATCTTATGGATTTCGGTTCGCTGATAACGAATCAACCATTGTTAACGCAATCCGACGCGTACTTTTTAAACTACAGCGTTTTGAAAAATGCAGAAATTTAGAAAATTTAAAAAATTCATATTTTTTTCTAAATTTTTTCGAATTTTATATAACTGATAGGTTATATTTATAGATTTCAGCCTGCTGATTTCGGAGAACTAAAAAATTTTGAGCTACGACCACTAGTTTAGAAGCTACTGTCGTTTTTATGGCCACCAAAAAATGATAGAGAAGGGTCCCCCCTTTGCTTTAAAACTGAAAAATTTTGAAATTTTTTTTCGCGTTTTTTTGACTTTATCTTATAGATTTCGGTTCGCTGATAACGAATCAACCATTGTTAACGCGATCCGACGCGTACTTTTTAAACTACAGCGTTTTGAAAAATGCAGAAATTTAGAAAATTTCAAAAATTCATATTTTTTTCTAAATTTTTTCGAATTTTATATAACTGATAGGTTATATTTATAGATTTCAGCCTGCTGATTTCGGAGAACAGAAAAAATTTGAGCTACGACCGCTAGTTTAGAAGCTACACCCGTTTTTATGGCCACCAAAAAATGATAGAGAAGGGTCCCCCCTTTGCTTTAAAACTGAAAAATTTTGAAATTTTTTTTCGCGATTTTTTGCATTTATCTTATAGATTTCGGTTCGCTGATAACGAATCAACCATTGTTAACGCGATCCGACGCGTACTTTTTAAACTACAGCGTTTTGAAAAATGCAGAAATTTAGAAAATTTCAAAAATTCATATTTTTTTCTAAATTTTTTCGAATTTTATATAACTGATAGGTTATATTTATAGATTTCAGCCTGCTGATTTCGGAGAACAGAAAAAATTTGAGCTACGACCGCTAGTTTAGAAGCTACACCCGTTTTTATGGCCACCAAAAAATGATAGAGATGGGTCCCCCCTTTGCTTTAAAACTGAAAAATTTTGAAATTTTCTTTCGCGATTTTTTGACTCCATCTTATGGATTTCGGTTCGCTGATAACGAATCAGCCATTGTTAACACGATCCGACGCGTACTTTTTAAACTACAGCGTTTTGAAAAATGCAGAAATTTAGAAAATTTCAAAAATTCATATTTTTTTCTAAATTTTTTCGAATTTTATATAACTGATAGGTTATATTTATAGATTTCAGCCTGCTGATTTCGGAGAACTAAAAAAATTTAAGCTACGACCGCTAGTTTAGAAGCTACACCCGTTTTTATGGCCACCAAAAAATGATAGAGAAGGGTGGGGGCCTTTGCTTTAAAACTGAAAAATTTTGAAATTTTTTTTTGCGATTTTTTGACTCCATCTTATGGATTTCGGTTCGCTGATAACAATTCAACCATTGTTAACGCGATCCAACGCGTACTTTTTAAACTACAGCGTTTTGAAAAATGCAGAAATTTAGAAAATTTCAAAAATTCATATTTTTTTCGAATTTTATATAACTGATAGGTTATATTTATAGATTTCAGCCTGCTGATTTCGGAGAACTAAAAAAATTTAAGCTACGACCGCTAGTTTAGAAGCTACACCCGTTTTTATGGCCACCAAAAAATGATAGAGAAGGGTCCCCCCTTTGCTTTAAAACTGAAAAATTTTGAAATTTTTTTTCGCGATTTTTTGACTCCATCTTATGGATTTCGGTTCGCTGATAACGAATCAGCCATTGTTAACACGATCCGACGTGTACTTTTTAAACTACAGCGTTTTGAAAAATGCAGTAATTTAGAAAATTTCAAAAATTCATATTTTTTTCTAAGTTTTTTCGATTTTTATATAACTGATAGGTTATATTTATAGATTTCAGCCTGCTGATTTCGGAGAACTAAAAAATTTTTAGCTACGACCACTAGTTTAGAAGCTACTGTCGTTTTTATGGCCACCAAAAAATGATAGAGAAGGGTCCCCCCTTTGCTTTAAAACTGAAAAATTTTGAAATTTTTTTTCGCGATTTTTTGACTCCATCTTATGGATTTCGGTTCGCTGATAACGAATCAACCATTGTTAACGCGATCCGACGCGTACTTTTTAAACTACAGCGTTTTGAAAAATGCAGAAATTTAGAAAATTTCAAAAATTCATATTTTTTTCTAAGTTTTTTCGAATTTTATATAACTGATAGGTTATATTTATAGATTTCAGCCTGCTAATTTCGGAAAACTAAAAAAATTTGAGCTACGACCGCTAGTTTAGAAGCTACACCCGTTTTTATGGCCACCAAAAAATGATAGAGAAGGGTCCCCCCTTTGCTTTAAAACTGAAAAATTTTGAAATTTTTCTTCGCGATTTTTTGACTCCATCTTATGGATTTCGGTTCGCTGATAACGAATCAACCATTGTTAACGCGATCCGACGCGTACTTTTTAAACTACAGCGTTTTGAAAAATGCAGAAATTTAGAAAATTTCAAAAATTCATATTTCTTTCTAAATTTTTTCGAATTTTATATAACTGATAGGTTATATTTATAGATTTCGGCCTGCTGATTTCGGAGAACTAAAAAAATTTAAGCTACGACCGCTAGTTTAGAAGCTACACCCGTTTTTATGGCCACCAAAAAATGATAGAGAAGGGTCCCCCCTTTGCTTTAAAACTGAAAAATTTTGAAATTTTTTTTCGCGATTTTTTGACTCCATCTTATGGATTTCGGTTCGCTGATAACGAATCAGCCATTGTTAACACGATCCGACGTGTACTTTTTAAACTACAGCGTTTTGAAAAATGCAGTAATTTAGAAAATTTCAAAAATTCATATTTTTTTCTAAGTTTTTTCGATTTTTATATAACTGATAGGTTATATTTATAGATTTCAGCCTGCTGATTTCGGAGAACTAAAAAATTTTTAGCTACGACCACTAGTTTAGAAGCTACTGTCGTTTTTATGGCCACCAAAAAATGATAGAGAAGGGTCCCCCCTTTGCTTTAAAACTGAAAAATTTTGAAATTTTTTTTCGCGATTTTTTGACTCCATCTTATGGATTTCGGTTCGCTGATAACGAATCAACCATTGTTAACGCGATCCGACGCGTACTTTTTAAACTACAGCGTTTTGAAAAATGCAGAAATTTAGAAAATTTCAAAAATTCATATTTTTTTCTAAGTTTTTTCGAATTTTATATAACTGATAGGTTATATTTATAGATTTCAGCCTGCTAATTTCGGAAAACTAAAAAAATTTGAGCTACGACCGCTAGTTTAGAAGCTACACCCGTTTTTATGGCCACCAAAAAATGATAGAGAAGGGTGGGGGCCTTTGCTTTAAAACTGAAAAATTTTGAAATTTTTTTTTGCGATTTTTTGCCTCCATCTTATGGATTTCGGTTCGCTGATAACAATTCAACCATTGTTAACGCGATCCAACGCGTACTTTTTAAACTACAGCGTTTTGAAAAATGCAGAAATTTAGAAAATTTCAAAAATTCATATTTTTTTCGAATTTTATATAACTGATAGGTTATATTTATAGATTTCAGCCTGCTGATTTCGGAGAACTAAAAAAATTTAAGCTACGACCGCTAGTTTAGAAGCTACACCCGTTTTTATGGCCACCAAAAAATGATAGAGAAGGGTCCCCCCTTTGCTTTAAAACTGAAAAATTTTGAAATTTTTTTTCGCGATTTTTTGACTCCATCTTATGGATTTCGGTTCGCTGATAACGAATCAGCCATTGTTAACACGATCCGACGTGTACTTTTTAAACTACAGCGTTTTGAAAAATGCAGTAATTTAGAAAATTTCAAAAATTCATATTTTTTTCTAAGTTTTTTCGATTTTTATATAACTGATAGGTTATATTTATAGATTTCAGCCTGCTGATTTCGGAGAACTAAAAAATTTTTAGCTACGACCACTAGTTTAGAAGCTACTGTCGTTTTTATGGCCACCAAAAAATGATAGAGAAGGGTCCCCCCTTTGCTTTAAAACTGAAAAATTTTGAAATTTTTTTTCGCGATTTTTTGACTCCATCTTATGGATTTCGGTTCGCTGATAACGAATCAACCATTGTTAACGCGATCCGACGCGTACTTTTTAAACTACAGCGTTTTGAAAAATGCAGAAATTTAGAAAATTTCAAAAATTCATATTTTTTTCTAAGTTTTTTCGAATTTTATATAACTGATAGGTTATATTTATAGATTTCAGCCTGCTAATTTCGGAAAACTAAAAAAATTTGAGCTACGACCGCTAGTTTAGAAGCTACACCCGTTTTTATGGCCACCAAAAAATGATAGAGAAGGGTCCCCCCTTTGCTTTAAAACTGAAAAATTTTGAAATTTTTCTTCGCGATTTTTTGACTCCATCTTATGGATTTCGGTTCGCTGATAACGAATCAACCATTGTTAACGCGATCCGACGCGTACTTTTTAAACTACAGCGTTTTGAAAAATGCAGAAATTTAGAAAATTTCAAAAATTCATATTTCTTTCTAAATTTTTTCGAATTTTATATAACTGATAGGTTATATTTATAGATTTCGGCCTGCTGATTTCGGAGAACTAAAAAAATTTAAGCTACGACCGCTAGTTTAGAAGCTACACCCGTTTTTATGGCCACCAAAAAATGATAGAGAAGGGTCCCCCCTTTGCTTTAAAACTGAAAAATTTTGAAATTTTTTTTCGCGATTTTTTGACTCCATCTTATGGATTTCGGTTCGCTGATAACGAATCAGCCATTGTTAACACGATCCGACGTGTACTTTTTAAACTACAGCGTTTTGAAAAATGCAGTAATTTAGAAAATTTCAAAAATTCATATTTTTTTCTAAGTTTTTTCGATTTTTATATAACTGATAGGTTATATTTATAGATTTCAGCCTGCTGATTTCGGAGAACTAAAAAATTTTTAGCTACGACCACTAGTTTAGAAGCTACTGTCGTTTTTATGGCCACCAAAAAATGATAGAGAAGGGTCCCCCCTTTGCTTTAAAACTGAAAAATTTTGAAATTTTTTTTCGCGATTTTTTGACTCCATCTTATGGATTTCGGTTCGCTGATAACGAATCAACCATTGTTAACACGATCCGACGCGTACTTTTTAAACTACAGCGTTTTGAAAAATGCAGAAATTTAGAAAATTTCAAAAATTCATATTTTTTTCTAAATTTTTTCGAATTTTATATAACTGATAGGTTATATTTATAGATTTCAGCCTGCTGATTTCGGAGAACTAAAAAAATTTGAGCTACGACCGCTAGTTTAGAAGCTACACCCGTTTTTATGGCCACCAAAAAATGATAGAGAAGGGTCCCCCCTTTGCTTTAAAACTGAAAAATTTTGAAATTTTTCTTCGCGATTTTTTGACTCCATCTTATGGATTTCGGTTCGCTGATAACGAATCAACCATTGTTAACGCAATCCGACGCGTACTTTTTAAACTACAGCGTTTTGAAAAATGCAGAAATTTAGAAAATTTAAAAAATTCATATTTTTTTCTAAATTTTTTCGAATTTTATATAACTGATAGGTTATATTTATAGATTTCAGCCTGCTGATTTCGGAGAACTAAAAAATTTTGAGCTACGACCACTAGTTTAGAAGCTACTGTCGTTTTTATGGCCACCAAAAAATGATAGAGAAGGGTCCCCCCTTTGCTTTAAAACTGAAAAATTTTGAAATTTTTTTTCGCGTTTTTTTGACTTTATCTTATAGATTTCGGTTCGCTGATAACGAATCAACCATTGTTAACGCGATCCGACGCGTACTTTTTAAACTACAGCGTTTTGAAAAATGCAGAAATTTAGAAAATTTCAAAAATTCATATTTTTTTCTAAATTTTTTCGAATTTTATATAACTGATAGGTTATATTTATAGATTTCAGCCTGCTGATTTCGGAGAACAGAAAAAATTTGAGCTACGACCGCTAGTTTAGAAGCTACACCCGTTTTTATGGCCACCAAAAAATGATAGAGAAGGGTCCCCCCTTTGCTTTAAAACTGAAAAATTTTGAAATTTTTTTTCGCGATTTTTTGACTCCATCTTATGGATTTCGGTTCGCTGATAACGAATCAGCCATTGTTAACACGATCCGACGTGTACTTTTTAAACTACAGCGTTTTGAAAAATGCAGTAATTTAGAAAATTTCAAAAATTCATATTTTTTTCTAAGTTTTTTCGATTTTTATATAACTGATAGGTTATATTTATAGATTTCAGCCTGCTGATTTCGGAGAACTAAAAAATTTTTAGCTACGACCACTAGTTTAGAAGCTACTGTCGTTTTTATGGCCACCAAAAAATGATAGAGAAGGGTCCCCCCTTTGCTTTAAAACTGAAAAATTTTGAAATTTTTTTTCGCGATTTTTTGACTCCATCTTATGGATTTCGGTTCGCTGATAACGAATCAACCATTGTTAACGCGATCCGACGCGTACTTTTTAAACTACAGCGTTTTGAAAAATGCAGAAATTTAGAAAATTTCAAAAATTCATATTTTTTTCTAAGTTTTTTCGAATTTTATATAACTGATAGGTTATATTTATAGATTTCAGCCTGCTAATTTCGGAAAACTAAAAAAATTTGAGCTACGACCGCTAGTTTAGAAGCTACACCCGTTTTTATGGCCACCAAAAAATGATAGAGAAGGGTGGGGGCCTTTGCTTTAAAACTGAAAAATTTTGAAATTTTTTTTTGCGATTTTTTGCCTCCATCTTATGGATTTCGGTTCGCTGATAACAATTCAACCATTGTTAACGCGATCCAACGCGTACTTTTTAAACTACAGCGTTTTGAAAAATGCAGAAATTTAGAAAATTTCAAAAATTCATATTTTTTTCGAATTTTATATAACTGATAGGTTATATTTATAGATTTCAGCCTGCTGATTTCGGAGAACTAAAAAAATTTAAGCTACGACCGCTAGTTTAGAAGCTACACCCGTTTTTATGGCCACCAAAAAATGATAGAGATGGGTCCCCCCTTTGCTTTAAAACTGAAAAATTTTGAAATTTTCTTTCGCGATTTTTTGACTCCATCTTATGGATTTCGGTTCGCTGATAACGAATCAGCCATTGTTAACACGATCCGACGCGTACTTTTTAAACTACAGCGTTTTGAAAAATGCAGAAATTTAGAAAATTTCAAAAATTCATATTTTTTTCTAAATTTTTTCGAATTTTATATAACTGATAGGTTATATTTATAGATTTCAGCCTGCTGATTTCGGAGAACTAAAAAAATTTGAGCTACGACCGCTAGTTTAGAAGCTACACCCGTTTTTATGGCCACCAAAAAATGATAGAGAAGGGTCCCCCCTTTGCTTTAAAACTGAAAAATTTTGAAATTTTTCTTCGCGATTTTTTGACTCCATCTTATGGATTTCGGTTCGCTGATAACGAATCAACCATTGTTAACGCAATCCGACGCGTACTTTTTAAACTACAGCGTTTTGAAAAATGCAGAAATTTAGAAAATTTAAAAAATTCATATTTTTTTCTAAATTTTTTCGAATTTTATATAACTGATAGGTTATATTTATAGATTTCAGCCTGCTGATTTCGGAGAACTAAAAAATTTTGAGCTACGACCACTAGTTTAGAAGCTACTGTCGTTTTTATGGCCACCAAAAAATGATAGAGAAGGGTCCCCCCTTTGCTTTAAAACTGAAAAATTTTGAAATTTTTTTTCGCGTTTTTTTGACTTTATCTTATAGATTTCGGTTCGCTGATAACGAATCAACCATTGTTAACGCGATCCGACGCGTACTTTTTAAACTACAGCGTTTTGAAAAATGCAGAAATTTAGAAAATTTCAAAAATTCATATTTTTTTCTAAATTTTTTCGAATTTTATATAACTGATAGGTTATATTTATAGATTTCAGCCTGCTGATTTCGGAGAACAGAAAAAATTTGAGCTACGACCGCTAGTTTAGAAGCTACACCCGTTTTTATGGCCACCAAAAAATGATAGAGAAGGGTCCCCCCTTTGCTTTAAAACTGAAAAATTTTGAAATTTTTTTTCGCGATTTTTTGACTCCATCTTATGGATTTCGGTTCGCTGATAACGAATCAGCCATTGTTAACACGATCCGACGTGTACTTTTTAAACTACAGCGTTTTGAAAAATGCAGTAATTTAGAAAATTTCAAAAATTCATATTTTTTTCTAAGTTTTTTCGATTTTTATATAACTGATAGGTTATATTTATAGATTTCAGCCTGCTGATTTCGGAGAACTAAAAAATTTTTAGCTACGACCACTAGTTTAGAAGCTACTGTCGTTTTTATGGCCACCAAAAAATGATAGAGAAGGGTCCCCCCTTTGCTTTAAAACTGAAAAATTTTGAAATTTTTTTTCGCGATTTTTTGACTCCATCTTATGGATTTCGGTTCGCTGATAACGAATCAACCATTGTTAACGCGATCCGACGCGTACTTTTTAAACTACAGCGTTTTGAAAAATGCAGAAATTTGGAAAATTTCAAAAATTCATATTTTTTTCTAAGTTTTTTCGAATTTTATATAACTGATAGGTTATATTTATAGATTTCAGCCTGCTAATTTCGGAAAACTAAAAAAATTTGAGCTACGACCGCTAGTTTAGAAGCTACACCCGTTTTTATGGCCACCAAAAAATGATAGAGAAGGGTGGGGGCCTTTGCTTTAAAACTGAAAAATTTTGAAATTTTTTTTTGCGATTTTTTGCCTCCATCTTATGGATTTCGGTTCGCTGATAACAATTCAACCATTGTTAACGCGATCCAACGCGTACTTTTTAAACTACAGCGTTTTGAAAAATGCAGAAATTTAGAAAATTTCAAAAATTCATATTTTTTTCGAATTTTATATAACTGATAGGTTATATTTATAGATTTCAGCCTGCTGATTTCGGAGAACTAAAAAAATTTAAGCTACGACCGCTAGTTTAGAAGCTACACCCGTTTTTATGGCCACCAAAAAATGATAGAGAAGGGTCCCCCCTTTGCTTTAAAACTGAAAAATTTTGAAATTTTTTTTCGCGTTTTTTTGACTTTATCTTATAGATTTCGGTTCGCTGATAACGAATCAACCATTGTTAACGCGATCCGACGCGTACTTTTTAAACTACAGCGTTTTGAAAAATGCAGAAATTTAGAAAATTTCAAAAATTCATATTTTTTTCTAAATTTTTTCGAATTTTATATAACTGATAGGTTATATTTATAGATTTCAGCCTGCTGATTTCGGAGAACTAAAAAAATTTGAGCTACGACCGCTAGTTTAGAAGCTACACCCGTTTTTATGGCCACCAAAAAATGATAGAGAAGGGTCCCCCCTTTGCTTTAAAACTGAAAAATTTTGAAATTTTTCTTCGCGATTTTTTGACTCCATCTTATGGATTTCGGTTCGCTGATAACGAATCAACCATTGTTAACGCGATCCGACGCGTACTTTTTAAACTACAGCGTTTTGAAAAATGCAGAAATTTAGAAAATTTCAAAAATTCATATTTTTTTCTAAGTTTTTTCGAATTTTATATAACTGATAGGTTATATTTATAGATTTCAGCCTGCTGATTTCGGAGAACTAAAAAAATTTGAGCTACGACCGCTAGTTTAGAAGCTACACCCGTTTTTATGGCCACCAAAAAATGATAGAGAAGGGTCCCCCCTTTGCTTTAAAACTGAAAAATTTTGAAATTTTTCTTCGCGATTTTTTGACTCCATCTTATGGATTTCGGTTCGCTGATAACGAATCAACCATTGTTAACGCGATCCGACGCGTACTTTTTAAACTACAGCGTTTTGAAAAATGCAGAAATTTAGAAAATTTCAAAAATTCATATTTTTTTCTAAGTTTTTTCGAATTTTATATAACTGATAGGTTATATTTATAGATTTCAGCCTGCTAATTTCGGAAAACTAAAAAAATTTGAGCTACGACCGCTAGTTTAGAAGCTACACCCGTTTTTATGGCCACCAAAAAATGATAGAGAAGGGTCCCCCCTTTGCTTTAAAACTGAAAAATTTTGAAATTTTTCTTCGCGATTTTTTGACTCCATCTTATGGATTTCGGTTCGCTGATAACGAATCAACCATTGTTAACGCGATCCGACGCGTACTTTTTAAACTACAGCGTTTTGAAAAATGCAGAAATTTAGAAAATTTCAAAAATTCATATTTCTTTCTAAATTTTTTCGAATTTTATATAACTGATAGGTTATATTTATAGATTTCGGCCTGCTGATTTCGGAGAACTAAAAAAATTTAAGCTACGACCGCTAGTTTAGAAGCTACACCCGTTTTTATGGCCACCAAAAAATGATAGAGAAGGGTCCCCCCTTTGCTTTAAAACTGAAAAATTTTGAAATTTTTTTTCGCGATTTTTTGACTCCATCTTATGGATTTCGGTTCGCTGATAACGAATCAGCCATTGTTAACACGATCCGACGTGTACTTTTTAAACTACAGCGTTTTGAAAAATGCAGTAATTTAGAAAATTTCAAAAATTCATATTTTTTTCTAAGTTTTTTCGATTTTTATATAACTGATAGGTTATATTTATAGATTTCAGCCTGCTGATTTCGGAGAACTAAAAAATTTTTAGCTACGACCACTAGTTTAGAAGCTACTGTCGTTTTTATGGCCACCAAAAAATGATAGAGAAGGGTCCCCCCTTTGCTTTAAAACTGAAAAATTTTGAAATTTTTTTTCGCGATTTTTTGACTCCATCTTATGGATTTCGGTTCGCTGATAACGAATCAACCATTGTTAACGCGATCCGACGCGTACTTTTTAAACTACAGCGTTTTGAAAAATGCAGAAATTTAGAAAATTTCAAAAATTCATATTTTTTTCGAATTTTATATAACTGATAGGTTATATTTATAGATTTCAGCCTGCTGATTTCGGAGAACTAAAAAAATTTAAGCTACGACCGCTAGTTTAGAAGCTACACCCGTTTTTATGGCCACCAAAAAATGATAGAGAAGGGTGGGGGCCTTTGCTTTAAAACTGAAAAATTTTGAAATTTTTTTTTGCGATTTTTTGCCTCCATCTTATGGATTTCGGTTCGCTGATAACAATTCAACCATTGTTAACGCGATCCAACGCGTACTTTTTAAACTACAGCGTTTTGAAAAATGCAGAAATTTAGAAAATTTCAAAAATTCATATTTTTTTCGAATTTTATATAACTGATAGGTTATATTTATAGATTTCAGCCTGCTGATTTCGGAGAACTAAAAAAATTTAAGCTACGACCGCTAGTTTAGAAGCTACACCCGTTTTTATGGCCACCAAAAAATGATAGAGATGGGTCCCCCCTTTGCTTTAAAACTGAAAAATTTTGAAATTTTCTTTCGCGATTTTTTGACTCCATCTTATGGATTTCGGTTCGCTGATAACGAATCAGCCATTGTTAACACGATCCGACGCGTACTTTTTAAACTACAGCGTTTTGAAAAATGCAGAAATTTAGAAAATTTCAAAAATTCATATTTTTTTCTAAATTTTTTCGAATTTTATATAACTGATAGGTTATATTTATAGATTTCAGCCTGCTGATTTCGGAGAACTAAAAAAATTTGAGCTACGACCGCTAGTTTAGAAGCTACACCCGTTTTTATGGCCACCAAAAAATGATAGAGAAGGGTCCCCCCTTTGCTTTAAAACTGAAAAATTTTGAAATTTTTCTTCGCGATTTTTTGACTCCATCTTATGGATTTCGGTTCGCTGATAACGAATCAACCATTGTTAACGCAATCCGACGCGTACTTTTTAAACTACAGCGTTTTGAAAAATGCAGAAATTTAGAAAATTTAAAAAATTCATATTTTTTTCTAAATTTTTTCGAATTTTATATAACTGATAGGTTATATTTATAGATTTCAGCCTGCTGATTTCGGAGAACTAAAAAATTTTGAGCTACGACCACTAGTTTAGAAGCTACTGTCGTTTTTATGGCCACCAAAAAATGATAGAGAAGGGTCCCCCCTTTGCTTTAAAACTGAAAAATTTTGAAATTTTTTTTCGCGTTTTTTTGACTTTATCTTATAGATTTCGGTTCGCTGATAACGAATCAACCATTGTTAACGCGATCCGACGCGTACTTTTTAAACTACAGCGTTTTGAAAAATGCAGAAATTTAGAAAATTTCAAAAATTCATATTTTTTTCTAAATTTTTTCGAATTTTATATAACTGATAGGTTATATTTATAGATTTCAGCCTGCTGATTTCGGAGAACAGAAAAAATTTGAGCTACGACCGCTAGTTTAGAAGCTACACCCGTTTTTATGGCCACCAAAAAATGATAGAGAAGGGTCCCCCCTTTGCTTTAAAACTGAAAAATTTTGAAATTTTTTTTCGCGTTTTTTTGACTTTATCTTATAGATTTCGGTTCGCTGATAACGAATCAACCATTGTTAACGCGATCCGACGCGTACTTTTTAAACTACAGCGTTTTGAAAAATGCAGAAATTTAGAAAATTTCAAAAATTCATATTTTTTTCTAAATTTTTTCGAATTTTATATAACTGATAGGTTATATTTATAGATTTCAGCCTGCTGATTTCGGAGAACTAAAAAAATTTGAGCTACGACCGCTAGTTTAGAAGCTACACCCGTTTTTATGGCCACCAAAAAATGATAGAGAAGGGTCCCCCCTTTGCTTTAAAACTGAAAAATTTTGAAATTTTTCTTCGCGATTTTTTGACTCCATCTTATGGATTTCGGTTCGCTGATAACGAATCAACCATTGTTAACGCGATCCGACGCGTACTTTTTAAACTACAGCGTTTTGAAAAATGCAGAAATTTAGAAAATTTCAAAAATTCATATTTTTTTCTAAGTTTTTTCGAATTTTATATAACTGATAGGTTATATTTATAGATTTCAGCCTGCTAATTTCGGAAAACTAAAAAAATTTGAGCTACGACCGCTAGTTTAGAAGCTACACCCGTTTTTATGGCCACCAAAAAATGATAGAGAAGGGTCCCCCCTTTGCTTTAAAACTGAAAAATTTTGAAATTTTTCTTCGCGATTTTTTGACTCCATCTTATGGATTTCGGTTCGCTGATAACGAATCAACCATTGTTAACGCGATCCGACGCGTACTTTTTAAACTACAGCGTTTTGAAAAATGCAGAAATTTAGAAAATTTCAAAAATTCATATTTCTTTCTAAATTTTTTCGAATTTTATATAACTGATAGGTTATATTTATAGATTTCGGCCTGCTGATTTCGGAGAACTAAAAAAATTTAAGCTACGACCGCTAGTTTAGAAGCTACACCCGTTTTTATGGCCACCAAAAAATGATAGAGAAGGGTCCCCCCTTTGCTTTAAAACTGAAAAATTTTGAAATTTTTTTTCGCGATTTTTTGACTCCATCTTATGGATTTCGGTTCGCTGATAACGAATCAGCCATTGTTAACACGATCCGACGTGTACTTTTTAAACTACAGCGTTTTGAAAAATGCAGTAATTTAGAAAATTTCAAAAATTCATATTTTTTTCTAAGTTTTTTCGATTTTTATATAACTGATAGGTTATATTTATAGATTTCAGCCTGCTGATTTCGGAGAACTAAAAAATTTTTAGCTACGACCACTAGTTTAGAAGCTACTGTCGTTTTTATGGCCACCAAAAAATGATAGAGAAGGGTCCCCCCTTTGCTTTAAAACTGAAAAATTTTGAAATTTTTTTTCGCGATTTTTTGACTCCATCTTATGGATTTCGGTTCGCTGATAACGAATCAACCATTGTTAACGCGATCCGACGCGTACTTTTTAAACTACAGCGTTTTGAAAAATGCAGAAATTTAGAAAATTTCAAAAATTCATATTTTTTTCTAAGTTTTTTCGAATTTTATATAACTGATAGGTTATATTTATAGATTTCAGCCTGCTAATTTCGGAAAACTAAAAAAATTTGAGCTACGACCGCTAGTTTAGAAGCTACACCCGTTTTTATGGCCACCAAAAAATGATAGAGAAGGGTCCCCCCTTTGCTTTAAAACTGAAAAATTTTGAAATTTTTTTTTGCGATTTTTTGCCTCCATCTTATGGATTTCGGTTCGCTGATAACAATTCAACCATTGTTAACGCGATCCAACGCGTACTTTTTAAACTACAGCGTTTTGAAAAATGCAGAAATTTAGAAAATTTCAAAAATTCATATTTTTTTCGAATTTTATATAACTGATAGGTTATATTTATAGATTTCAGCCTGCTGATTTCGGAGAACTAAAAAAATTTAAGCTACGACCGCTAGTTTAGAAGCTACACCCGTTTTTATGGCCACCAAAAAATGATAGAGATGGGTCCCCCCTTTGCTTTAAAACTGAAAAATTTTGAAATTTTCTTTCGCGATTTTTTGACTCCATCTTATGGATTTCGGTTCGCTGATAACGAATCAGCCATTGTTAACACGATCCGACGCGTACTTTTTAAACTACAGCGTTTTGAAAAATGCAGAAATTTAGAAAATTTCAAAAATTCATATTTTTTTCTAAATTTTTTCGAATTTTATATAACTGATAGGTTATATTTATAGATTTCAGCCTGCTGATTTCGGAGAACTAAAAAAATTTGAGCTACGACCGCTAGTTTAGAAGCTACACCCGTTTTTATGGCCACCAAAAAATGATAGAGAAGGGTCCCCCCTTTGCTTTAAAACTGAAAAATTTTGAAATTTTTCTTCGCGATTTTTTGACTCCATCTTATGGATTTCGGTTCGCTGATAACGAATCAACCATTGTTAACGCAATCCGACGCGTACTTTTTAAACTACAGCGTTTTGAAAAATGCAGAAATTTAGAAAATTTAAAAAATTCATATTTTTTTCTAAATTTTTTCGAATTTTATATAACTGATAGGTTATATTTATAGATTTCAGCCTGCTGATTTCGGAGAACTAAAAAATTTTGAGCTACGACCACTAGTTTAGAAGCTACTGTCGTTTTTATGGCCACCAAAAAATGATAGAGAAGGGTCCCCCCTTTGCTTTAAAACTGAAAAATTTTGAAATTTTTTTTCGCGTTTTTTTGACTTTATCTTATAGATTTCGGTTCGCTGATAACGAATCAACCATTGTTAACGCGATCCGACGCGTACTTTTTAAACTACAGCGTTTTGAAAAATGCAGAAATTTAGAAAATTTCAAAAATTCATATTTTTTTCTAAATTTTTTCGAATTTTATATAACTGATAGGTTATATTTATAGATTTCAGCCTGCTGATTTCGGAGAACAGAAAAAATTTGAGCTACGACCGCTAGTTTAGAAGCTACACCCGTTTTTATGGCCATCAAAAAATGATAGAGAAGGGTCCCCCCTTTGCTTTAAAACTGAAAAATTTTGAAATTTTTTTTCGCGTTTTTTTGACTTTATCTTATAGATTTCGGTTCGCTGATAACGAATCAACCATTGTTAACGCGATCCGACGCGTACTTTTTAAACTACAGCGTTTTGAAAAATGCAGAAATTTAGAAAATTTCAAAAATTCATATTTTTTTCTAAATTTTTTCGAATTTTATATAACTGATAGGTTATATTTATAGATTTCAGCCTGCTGATTTCGGAGAACTAAAAAAATTTGAGCTACGACCGCTAGTTTAGAAGCTACACCCGTTTTTATGGCCACCAAAAAATGATAGAGAAGGGTCCCCCCTTTGCTTTAAAACTGAAAAATTTTGAAATTTTTCTTCGCGATTTTTTGACTCCATCTTATGGATTTCGGTTCGCTGATAACGAATCAACCATTGTTAACGCGATCCGACGCGTACTTTTTAAACTACAGCGTTTTGAAAAATGCAGAAATTTAGAAAATTTCAAAAATTCATATTTCTTTCTAAATTTTTTCGAATTTTATATAACTGATAGGTTATATTTATAGATTTCGGCCTGCTGATTTCGGAGAACTAAAAAAATTTAAGCTACGACCGCTAGTTTAGAAGCTACACCCGTTTTTATGGCCACCAAAAAATGATAGAGAAGGGTCCCCCCTTTGCTTTAAAACTGAAAAATTTTGAAATTTTTTTTCGCGATTTTTTGACTCCATCTTATGGATTTCGGTTCGCTGATAACGAATCAGCCATTGTTAACACGATCCGACGTGTACTTTTTAAACTACAGCGTTTTGAAAAATGCAGTAATTTAGAAAATTTCAAAAATTCATATTTTTTTCTAAGTTTTTTCGATTTTTATATAACTGATAGGTTATATTTATAGATTTCAGCCTGCTGATTTTGGAGAACTAAAAAATTTTTAGCTACGACCACTAGTTTAGAAGCTACTGTCGTTTTTATGGCCACCAAAAAATGATAGAGAAGGGTCCCCCCTTTGCTTTAAAACTGAAAAATTTTGAAATTTTTTTTCGCGATTTTTTGACTCCATCTTATGGATTTCGGTTCGCTGATAACGAATCAACCATTGTTAACGCGATCCGACGCGTACTTTTTAAACTACAGCGTTTTGAAAAATGCAGAAATTTAGAAAATTTCAAAAATTCATATTTTTTTCTAAGTTTTTTCGAATTTTATATAACTGATAGGTTATATTTATAGATTTCAGCCTGCTAATTTCGGAAAACTAAAAAAATTTGAGCTACGACCGCTAGTTTAGAAGCTACACCCGTTTTTATGGCCACCAAAAAATGATAGAGAAGGGTGGGGGCCTTTGCTTTAAAACTGAAAAATTTTGAAATTTTTTTTTGCGATTTTTTGCCTCCATCTTATGGATTTCGGTTCGCTGATAACAATTCAACCATTGTTAACGCGATCCAACGCGTACTTTTTAAACTACAGCGTTTTGAAAAATGCAGAAATTTAGAAAATTTCAAAAATTCATATTTTTTTCGAATTTTATATAACTGATAGGTTATATTTATAGATTTCAGCCTGCTGATTTCGGAGAACTAAAAAAATTTAAGCTACGACCGCTAGTTTAGAAGCTACACCCGTTTTTATGGCCACCAAAAAATGATAGAGATGGGTCCCCCCTTTGCTTTAAAACTGAAAAATTTTGAAATTTTCTTTCGCGATTTTTTGACTCCATCTTATGGATTTCGGTTCGCTGATAACGAATCAGCCATTGTTAACACGATCCGACGCGTACTTTTTAAACTACAGCGTTTTGAAAAATGCAGAAATTTAGAAAATTTCAAAAATTCATATTTTTTTCTAAATTTTTTCGAATTTTATATAACTGATAGGTTATATTTATAGATTTCAGCCTGCTGATTTCGGAGAACTAAAAAAATTTGAGCTACGACCGCTAGTTTAGAAGCTACACCCGTTTTTATGGCCACCAAAAAATGATAGAGAAGGGTCCCCCCTTTGCTTTAAAACTGAAAAATTTTGAAATTTTTCTTCGCGATTTTTTGACTCCATCTTATGGATTTCGGTTCGCTGATAACGAATCAACCATTGTTAACGCAATCCGACGCGTACTTTTTAAACTACAGCGTTTTGAAAAATGCAGAAATTTAGAAAATTTAAAAAATTCATATTTTTTTCTAAATTTTTTCGAATTTTATATAACTGATAGGTTATATTTATAGATTTCAGCCTGCTGATTTCGGAGAACTAAAAAATTTTGAGCTACGACCACTAGTTTAGAAGCTACTGTCGTTTTTATGGCCACCAAAAAATGATAGAGAAGGGTCCCCCCTTTGCTTTAAAACTGAAAAATTTTGAAATTTTTTTTCGCGTTTTTTTGACTTTATCTTATAGATTTCGGTTCGCTGATAACGAATCAACCATTGTTAACGCGATCCGACGCGTACTTTTTAAACTACAGCGTTTTGAAAAATGCAGAAATTTAGAAAATTTCAAAAATTCATATTTTTTTCTAAATTTTTTCGAATTTTATATAACTGATAGGTTATATTTATAGATTTCAGCCTGCTGATTTCGGAGAACAGAAAAAATTTGAGCTACGACCGCTAGTTTAGAAGCTACACCCGTTTTTATGGCCACCAAAAAATGATAGAGAAGGGTCCCCCCTTTGCTTTAAAACTGAAAAATTTTGAAATTTTTTTTCGCGATTTTTTGACTCCATCTTATGGATTTCGGTTCGCTGATAACGAATCAACCATTGTTAACGCGATCCGACGCGTACTTTTTAAACTACAGCGTTTTGAAAAATGCAGAAATTTAGAAAATTTCAAAAATTCATATTTTTTTCTAAGTTTTTTCGAATTTTATATAACTGATAGGTTATATTTATAGATTTCAGCCTGCTAATTTCGGAAAACTAAAAAAATTTGAGCTACGACCGCTAGTTTAGAAGCTACACCCGTTTTTATGGCCACCAAAAAATGATAGAGAAGGGTGGGGGCCTTTGCTTTAAAACTGAAAAATTTTGAAATTTTTTTTTGCGATTTTTTGCCTCCATCTTATGGATTTCGGTTCGCTGATAACAATTCAACCATTGTTAACGCGATCCAACGCGTACTTTTTAAACTACAGCGTTTTGAAAAATGCAGAAATTTAGAAAATTTCAAAAATTCATATTTTTTTCTAAATTTTTTCGAATTTTATATAACTGATAGGTTATATTTATAGATTTCAGCCTGCTGATTTCGGAGAACAGAAAAAATTTGAGCTACGACCGCTAGTTTAGAAGCTACACCCGTTTTTATGGCCACCAAAAAATGATAGAGAAGGGTCCCCCCTTTGCTTTAAAACTGAAAAATTTTGAAATTTTTTTTCGCGATTTTTTGCATTTATCTTATAGATTTCGGTTCGCTGATAACGAATCAACCATTGTTAACGCGATCCGACGCGTACTTTTTAAACTACAGCGTTTTGAAAAATGCAGAAATTTAGAAAATTTCAAAAATTCATATTTTTTTCTAAATTTTTTCGAATTTTATATAACTGATAGGTTATATTTATAGATTTCAGCCTGCTGATTTCGGAGAACTAAAAAAATTTAAGCTACGACCGCTAGTTTAGAAGCTACACCCGTTTTTATGGCCACCAAAAAATGATAGAGAAGGGTGGGGGCCTTTGCTTTAAAACTGAAAAATTTTGAAATTTTTTTTTGCGATTTTTTGACTCCATCTTATGGATTTCGGTTCGCTGATAACAATTCAACCATTGTTAACGCGATCCAACGCGTACTTTTTAAACTACAGCGTTTTGAAAAATGCAGAAATTTAGAAAATTTCAAAAATTCATATTTTTTTCGAATTTTATATAACTGATAGGTTATATTTATAGATTTCAGCCTGCTGATTTCGGAGAACTAAAAAAATTTAAGCTACGACCGCTAGTTTAGAAGCTACACCCGTTTTTATGGCCACCAAAAAATGATAGAGAAGGGTCCCCCCTTTGCTTTAAAACTGAAAAATTTTGAAATTTTTTTTCGCGATTTTTTGACTCCATCTTATGGATTTCGGTTCGCTGATAACGAATCAGCCATTGTTAACACGATCCGACGTGTACTTTTTAAACTACAGCGTTTTGAAAAATGCAGTAATTTAGAAAATTTCAAAAATTCATATTTTTTTCTAAGTTTTTTCGATTTTTATATAACTGATAGGTTATATTTATAGATTTCAGCCTGCTGATTTCGGAGAACTAAAAAATTTTTAGCTACGACCACTAGTTTAGAAGCTACTGTCGTTTTTATGGCCACCAAAAAATGATAGAGAAGGGTCCCCCCTTTGCTTTAAAACTGAAAAATTTTGAAATTTTTTTTCGCGATTTTTTGACTCCATCTTATGGATTTCGGTTCGCTGATAACGAATCAACCATTGTTAACGCGATCCGACGCGTACTTTTTAAACTACAGCGTTTTGAAAAATGCAGAAATTTAGAAAATTTCAAAAATTCATATTTTTTTCTAAGTTTTTTCGAATTTTATATAACTGATAGGTTATATTTATAGATTTCAGCCTGCTAATTTCGGAAAACTAAAAAAATTTGAGCTACGACCGCTAGTTTAGAAGCTACACCCGTTTTTATGGCCACCAAAAAATGATAGAGAAGGGTCCCCCCTTTGCTTTAAAACTGAAAAATTTTGAAATTTTTCTTCGCGATTTTTTGACTCCATCTTATGGATTTCGGTTCGCTGATAACGAATCAACCATTGTTAACGCGATCCGACGCGTACTTTTTAAACTACAGCGTTTTGAAAAATGCAGAAATTTAGAAAATTTCAAAAATTCATATTTCTTTCTAAATTTTTTCGAATTTTATATAACTGATAGGTTATATTTATAGATTTCGGCCTGCTGATTTCGGAGAACTAAAAAAATTTAAGCTACGACCGCTAGTTTAGAAGCTACACCCGTTTTTATGGCCACCAAAAAATGATAGAGAAGGGTCCCCCCTTTGCTTTAAAACTGAAAAATTTTGAAATTTTTTTTCGCGATTTTTTGACTCCATCTTATGGATTTCGGTTCGCTGATAACGAATCAGCCATTGTTAACACGATCCGACGTGTACTTTTTAAACTACAGCGTTTTGAAAAATGCAGTAATTTAGAAAATTTCAAAAATTCATATTTTTTTCTAAGTTTTTTCGATTTTTATATAACTGATAGGTTATATTTATAGATTTCAGCCTGCTGATTTCGGAGAACTAAAAAATTTTTAGCTACGACCACTAGTTTAGAAGCTACTGTCGTTTTTATGGCCACCAAAAAATGATAGAGAAGGGTCCCCCCTTTGCTTTAAAACTGAAAAATTTTGAAATTTTTTTTCGCGATTTTTTGACTCCATCTTATGGATTTCGGTTCGCTGATAACGAATCAACCATTGTTAACGCGATCCGACGCGTACTTTTTAAACTACAGCGTTTTGAAAAATGCAGAAATTTAGAAAATTTCAAAAATTCATATTTTTTTCGAATTTTATATAACTGATAGGTTATATTTATAGATTTCAGCCTGCTGATTTCGGAGAACTAAAAAAATTTAAGCTACGACCGCTAGTTTAGAAGCTACACCCGTTTTTATGGCCACCAAAAAATGATAGAGATGGGTCCCCCCTTTGCTTTAAAACTGAAAAAATTTGAAATTTTCTTTCGCGATTTTTTGACTCCATCTTATGGATTTCGGTTCGCTGATAACGAATCAGCCATTGTTAACACGATCCGACGCGTACTTTTTAAACTACAGCGTTTTGAAAAATGCAGAAATTTAGAAAATTTCAAAAATTCATATTTTTTTCTAAATTTTTTCGAATTTTATATAACTGATAGGTTATATTTATAGATTTCAGCCTGCTGATTTCGGAGAACTAAAAAAATTTGAGCTACGACCGCTAGTTTAGAAGCTACACCCGTTTTTATGGCCACCAAAAAATGATAGAGAAGGGTCCCCCCTTTGCTTTAAAACTGAAAAATTTTGAAATTTTTCTTCGCGATTTTTTGACTCCATCTTATGGATTTCGGTTCGCTGATAACGAATCAACCATTGTTAACGCAATCCGACGCGTACTTTTTAAACTACAGCGTTTTGAAAAATGCAGAAATTTAGAAAATTTAAAAAATTCATATTTTTTTCTAAATTTTTTCGAATTTTATATAACTGATAGGTTATATTTATAGATTTCAGCCTGCTGATTTCGGAGAACTAAAAAATTTTGAGCTACGACCACTAGTTTAGAAGCTACTGTCGTTTTTATGGCCACCAAAAAATGATAGAGAAGGGTCCCCCCTTTGCTTTAAAACTGAAAAATTTTGAAATTTTTTTTCGCGTTTTTTTGACTTTATCTTATAGATTTCGGTTCGCTGATAACGAATCAACCATTGTTAACGCGATCCGACGCGTACTTTTTAAACTACAGCGTTTTGAAAAATGCAGAAATTTAGAAAATTTCAAAAATTCATATTTTTTTCTAAATTTTTTCGAATTTTATATAACTGATAGGTTATATTTATAGATTTCAGCCTGCTGATTTCGGAGAACAGAAAAAATTTGAGCTACGACCGCTAGTTTAGAAGCTACACCCGTTTTTATGGCCACCAAAAAATGATAGAGAAGGGTCCCCCCTTTGCTTTAAAACTGAAAAATTTTGAAATTTTTTTTCGCGATTTTTTGACTCCATCTTATGGATTTCGGTTCGCTGATAACGAATCAACCATTGTTAACGCGATCCGACGCGTACTTTTTAAACTACAGCGTTTTGAAAAATGCAGAAATTTAGAAAATTTCAAAAATTCATATTTTTTTCTAAGTTTTTTCGAATTTTATATAACTGATAGGTTATATTTATAGATTTCAGCCTGCTAATTTCGGAAAACTAAAAAAATTTGAGCTACGACCGCTAGTTTAGAAGCTACACCCGTTTTTATGGCCACCAAAAAATGATAGAGAAGGGTGGGGGCCTTTGCTTTAAAACTGAAAAATTTTGAAATTTTTTTTTGCGATTTTTTGCCTCCATCTTATGGATTTCGGTTCGCTGATAACAATTCAACCATTGTTAACGCGATCCAACGCGTACTTTTTAAACTACAGCGTTTTGAAAAATGCAGAAATTTAGAAAATTTCAAAAATTCATATTTTTT
The DNA here is from genome assembly GCA_963971135.1 of Stenus bimaculatus. Lineage (NCBI taxonomy): Eukaryota > Metazoa > Arthropoda > Insecta > Coleoptera > Staphylinidae > Stenus > Stenus bimaculatus. The sequence continues at coordinate 61,499,162 of OZ020180.1, read as the reverse complement.
TCTAAATTTTTTCGAATTTTATATAACTGATAGGTTATATTTATAGATTTCAGCCTGCTGATTTCGGAGAACAGAAAAAATTTGAGCTACGACCGCTAGTTTAGAAGCTACACCCGTTTTTATGGCCACCAAAAAATGATAGAGAAGGGTCCCCCCTTTGCTTTAAAACTGAAAAATTTTGAAATTTTTTTTCGCGATTTTTTGCATTTGTCTTATAGATTTCGGTTCGCTGATAACGAATCAACCATTGTTAACGCGATCCGACGCGTACTTTTTAAACTACAGCGTTTTGAAAAATGCAGAAATTTAGAAAATTTCAAAAATTCATATTTTTTTCTAAATTTTTTCGAATTTTATATAACTGATAGGTTATATTTATAGATTTCAGCCTGCTGATTTCGGAGAACAGAAAAAATTTGAGCTACGACCGCTAGTTTAGAAGCTACACCCGTTTTTATGGCCACCAAAAAATGATAGAGATGGGTCCCCCCTTTGCTTTAAAACTGAAAAATTTTGAAATTTTCTTTCGCGATTTTTTGACTCCATCTTATGGATTTCGGTTCGCTGATAACGAATCAGCCATTGTTAACACGATCCGACGCGTACTTTTTAAACTACAGCGTTTTGAAAAATGCAGAAATTTAGAAAATTTCAAAAATTCATATTTTTTTCTAAATTTTTTCGAATTTTATATAACTGATAGGTTATATTTATAGATTTCAGCCTGCTGATTTCGGAGAACTAAAAAAATTTAAGCTACGACCGCTAGTTTAGAAGCTACACCCGTTTTTATGGCCACCAAAAAATGATAGAGAAGGGTGGGGGCCTTTGCTTTAAAACTGAAAAATTTTGAAATTTTTTTTTGCGATTTTTTGACTCCATCTTATGGATTTCGGTTCGCTGATAACAATTCAACCATTGTTAACGCGATCCAACGCGTACTTTTTAAACTACAGCGTTTTGAAAAATGCAGAAATTTAGAAAATTTCAAAAATTCATATTTTTTTCGAATTTTATATAACTGATAGGTTATATTTATAGATTTCAGCCTGCTGATTTCGGAGAACTAAAAAAATTTAAGCTACGACCGCTAGTTTAGAAGCTACACCCGTTTTTATGGCCACCAAAAAATGATAGAGAAGGGTCCCCCCTTTGCTTTAAAACTGAAAAATTTTGAAATTTTTTTTCGCGATTTTTTGACTCCATCTTATGGATTTCGGTTCGCTGATAACGAATCAGCCATTGTTAACACGATCCGACGTGTACTTTTTAAACTACAGCGTTTTGAAAAATGCAGTAATTTAGAAAATTTCAAAAATTCATATTTTTTTCTAAGTTTTTTCGATTTTTATATAACTGATAGGTTATATTTATAGATTTCAGCCTGCTGATTTCGGAGAACTAAAAAATTTTTAGCTACGACCACTAGTTTAGAAGCTACTGTCGTTTTTATGGCCACCAAAAAATGATAGAGAAGGGTCCCCCCTTTGCTTTAAAACTGAAAAATTTTGAAATTTTTTTTCGCGATTTTTTGACTCCATCTTATGGATTTCGGTTCGCTGATAACGAATCAACCATTGTTAACGCGATCCGACGCGTACTTTTTAAACTACAGCGTTTTGAAAAATGCAGAAATTTAGAAAATTTCAAAAATTCATATTTTTTTCTAAGTTTTTTCGAATTTTATATAACTGATAGGTTATATTTATAGATTTCAGCCTGCTAATTTCGGAAAACTAAAAAAATTTGAGCTACGACCGCTAGTTTAGAAGCTACACCCGTTTTTATGGCCACCAAAAAATGATAGAGAAGGGTCCCCCCTTTGCTTTAAAACTGAAAAATTTTGAAATTTTTCTTCGCGATTTTTTGACTCCATCTTATGGATTTCGGTTCGCTGATAACGAATCAACCATTGTTAACGCGATCCGACGCGTACTTTTTAAACTACAGCGTTTTGAAAAATGCAGAAATTTAGAAAATTTCAAAAATTCATATTTCTTTCTAAATTTTTTCGAATTTTATATAACTGATAGGTTATATTTATAGATTTCGGCCTGCTGATTTCGGAGAACTAAAAAAATTTAAGCTACGACCGCTAGTTTAGAAGCTACACCCGTTTTTATGGCCACCAAAAAATGATAGAGAAGGGTCCCCCCTTTGCTTTAAAACTGAAAAATTTTGAAATTTTTTTTCGCGATTTTTTGACTCCATCTTATGGATTTCGGTTCGCTGATAACGAATCAGCCATTGTTAACACGATCCGACGTGTACTTTTTAAACTACAGCGTTTTGAAAAATGCAGTAATTTAGAAAATTTCAAAAATTCATATTTTTTTCTAAGTTTTTTCGATTTTTATATAACTGATAGGTTATATTTATAGATTTCAGCCTGCTGATTTCGGAGAACTAAAAAATTTTTAGCTACGACCACTAGTTTAGAAGCTACTGTCGTTTTTATGGCCACCAAAAAATGATAGAGAAGGGTCCCCCCTTTGCTTTAAAACTGAAAAATTTTGAAATTTTTTTTCGCGATTTTTTGACTCCATCTTATGGATTTCGGTTCGCTGATAACGAATCAACCATTGTTAACGCGATCCGACGCGTACTTTTTAAACTACAGCGTTTTGAAAAATGCAGAAATTTAGAAAATTTCAAAAATTCATATTTTTTTCTAAGTTTTTTCGAATTTTATATAACTGATAGGTTATATTTATAGATTTCAGCCTGCTAATTTCGGAAAACTAAAAAAATTTGAGCTACGACCGCTAGTTTAGAAGCTACACCCGTTTTTATGGCCACCAAAAAATGATAGAGAAGGGTGGGGGCCTTTGCTTTAAAACTGAAAAATTTTGAAATTTTTTTTTGCGATTTTTTGCCTCCATCTTATGGATTTCGGTTCGCTGATAACAATTCAACCATTGTTAACGCGATCCAACGCGTACTTTTTAAACTACAGCGTTTTGAAAAATGCAGAAATTTAGAAAATTTCAAAAATTCATATTTTTTTCGAATTTTATATAACTGATAGGTTATATTTATAGATTTCAGCCTGCTGATTTCGGAGAACTAAAAAAATTTAAGCTACGACCGCTAGTTTAGAAGCTACACCCGTTTTTATGGCCACCAAAAAATGATAGAGATGGGTCCCCCCTTTGCTTTAAAACTGAAAAATTTTGAAATTTTCTTTCGCGATTTTTTGACTCCATCTTATGGATTTCGGTTCGCTGATAACGAATCAGCCATTGTTAACACGATCCGACGCGTACTTTTTAAACTACAGCGTTTTGAAAAATGCAGAAATTTAGAAAATTTCAAAAATTCATATTTTTTTCTAAATTTTTTCGAATTTTATATAACTGATAGGTTATATTTATAGATTTCAGCCTGCTGATTTCGGAGAACTAAAAAAATTTGAGCTACGACCGCTAGTTTAGAAGCTACACCCGTTTTTATGGCCACCAAAAAATGATAGAGAAGGGTCCCCCCTTTGCTTTAAAACTGAAAAATTTTGAAATTTTTCTTCGCGATTTTTTGACTCCATCTTATGGATTTCGGTTCGCTGATAACGAATCAACCATTGTTAACGCAATCCGACGCGTACTTTTTAAACTACAGCGTTTTGAAAAATGCAGAAATTTAGAAAATTTAAAAAATTCATATTTTTTTCTAAATTTTTTCGAATTTTATATAACTGATAGGTTATATTTATAGATTTCAGCCTGCTGATTTCGGAGAACTAAAAAATTTTGAGCTACGACCACTAGTTTAGAAGCTACTGTCGTTTTTATGGCCACCAAAAAATGATAGAGAAGGGTCCCCCCTTTGCTTTAAAACTGAAAAATTTTGAAATTTTTTTTCGCGTTTTTTTGACTTTATCTTATAGATTTCGGTTCGCTGATAACGAATCAACCATTGTTAACGCGATCCGACGCGTACTTTTTAAACTACAGCGTTTTGAAAAATGCAGAAATTTAGAAAATTTCAAAAATTCATATTTTTTTCTAAATTTTTTCGAATTTTATATAACTGATAGGTTATATTTATAGATTTCAGCCTGCTGATTTCGGAGAACAGAAAAAATTTGAGCTACGACCGCTAGTTTAGAAGCTACACCCGTTTTTATGGCCACCAAAAAATGATAGAGAAGGGTCCCCCCTTTGCTTTAAAACTGAAAAATTTTGAAATTTTTTTTCGCGATTTTTTGACTCCATCTTATGGATTTCGGTTCGCTGATAACGAATCAGCCATTGTTAACACGATCCGACGTGTACTTTTTAAACTACAGCGTTTTGAAAAATGCAGTAATTTAGAAAATTTCAAAAATTCATATTTTTTTCTAAGTTTTTTCGATTTTTATATAACTGATAGGTTATATTTATAGATTTCAGCCTGCTGATTTCGGAGAACTAAAAAATTTTTAGCTACGACCACTAGTTTAGAAGCTACTGTCGTTTTTATGGCCACCAAAAAATGATAGAGAAGGGTCCCCCCTTTGCTTTAAAACTGAAAAATTTTGAAATTTTTTTTCGCGATTTTTTGACTCCATCTTATGGATTTCGGTTCGCTGATAACGAATCAACCATTGTTAACGCGATCCGACGCGTACTTTTTAAACTACAGCGTTTTGAAAAATGCAGAAATTTAGAAAATTTCAAAAATTCATATTTTTTTCTAAGTTTTTTCGAATTTTATATAACTGATAGGTTATATTTATAGATTTCAGCCTGCTAATTTCGGAAAACTAAAAAAATTTGAGCTACGACCGCTAGTTTAGAAGCTACACCCGTTTTTATGGCCACCAAAAAATGATAGAGAAGGGTGGGGGCCTTTGCTTTAAAACTGAAAAATTTTGAAATTTTTTTTTGCGATTTTTTGCCTCCATCTTATGGATTTCGGTTCGCTGATAACAATTCAACCATTGTTAACGCGATCCAACGCGTACTTTTTAAACTACAGCGTTTTGAAAAATGCAGAAATTTAGAAAATTTCAAAAATTCATATTTTTTTCGAATTTTATATAACTGATAGGTTATATTTATAGATTTCAGCCTGCTGATTTCGGAGAACTAAAAAAATTTAAGCTACGACCGCTAGTTTAGAAGCTACACCCGTTTTTATGGCCACCAAAAAATGATAGAGATGGGTCCCCCCTTTGCTTTAAAACTGAAAAATTTTGAAATTTTCTTTCGCGATTTTTTGACTCCATCTTATGGATTTCGGTTCGCTGATAACGAATCAGCCATTGTTAACACGATCCGACGCGTACTTTTTAAACTACAGCGTTTTGAAAAATGCAGAAATTTAGAAAATTTCAAAAATTCATATTTTTTTCTAAATTTTTTCGAATTTTATATAACTGATAGGTTATATTTATAGATTTCAGCCTGCTGATTTCGGAGAACTAAAAAAATTTGAGCTACGACCGCTAGTTTAGAAGCTACACCCGTTTTTATGGCCACCAAAAAATGATAGAGAAGGGTCCCCCCTTTGCTTTAAAACTGAAAAATTTTGAAATTTTTCTTCGCGATTTTTTGACTCCATCTTATGGATTTCGGTTCGCTGATAACGAATCAACCATTGTTAACGCAATCCGACGCGTACTTTTTAAACTACAGCGTTTTGAAAAATGCAGAAATTTAGAAAATTTAAAAAATTCATATTTTTTTCTAAATTTTTTCGAATTTTATATAACTGATAGGTTATATTTATAGATTTCAGCCTGCTGATTTCGGAGAACTAAAAAATTTTGAGCTACGACCACTAGTTTAGAAGCTACTGTCGTTTTTATGGCCACCAAAAAATGATAGAGAAGGGTCCCCCCTTTGCTTTAAAACTGAAAAATTTTGAAATTTTTTTTCGCGTTTTTTTGACTTTATCTTATAGATTTCGGTTCGCTGATAACGAATCAACCATTGTTAACGCGATCCGACGCGTACTTTTTAAACTACAGCGTTTTGAAAAATGCAGAAATTTAGAAAATTTCAAAAATTCATATTTTTTTCTAAATTTTTTCGAATTTTATATAACTGATAGGTTATATTTATAGATTTCAGCCTGCTGATTTCGGAGAACAGAAAAAATTTGAGCTACGACCGCTAGTTTAGAAGCTACACCCGTTTTTATGGCCACCAAAAAATGATAGAGAAGGGTCCCCCCTTTGCTTTAAAACTGAAAAATTTTGAAATTTTTTTTCGCGATTTTTTGACTCCATCTTATGGATTTCGGTTCGCTGATAACGAATCAGCCATTGTTAACACGATCCGACGTGTACTTTTTAAACTACAGCGTTTTGAAAAATGCAGTAATTTAGAAAATTTCAAAAATTCATATTTTTTTCTAAGTTTTTTCGATTTTTATATAACTGATAGGTTATATTTATAGATTTCAGCCTGCTGATTTCGGAGAACTAAAAAATTTTTAGCTACGACCACTAGTTTAGAAGCTACTGTCGTTTTTATGGCCACCAAAAAATGATAGAGAAGGGTCCCCCCTTTGCTTTAAAACTGAAAAATTTTGAAATTTTTTTTCGCGATTTTTTGACTCCATCTTATGGATTTCGGTTCGCTGATAACGAATCAACCATTGTTAACGCGATCCGACGCGTACTTTTTAAACTACAGCGTTTTGAAAAATGCAGAAATTTAGAAAATTTCAAAAATTCATATTTTTTTCTAAGTTTTTTCGAATTTTATATAACTGATAGGTTATATTTATAGATTTCAGCCTGCTAATTTCGGAAAACTAAAAAAATTTGAGCTACGACCGCTAGTTTAGAAGCTACACCCGTTTTTATGGCCACCAAAAAATGATAGAGAAGGGTGGGGGCCTTTGCTTTAAAACTGAAAAATTTTGAAATTTTTTTTTGCGATTTTTTGCCTCCATCTTATGGATTTCGGTTCGCTGATAACAATTCAACCATTGTTAACGCGATCCAACGCGTACTTTTTAAACTACAGCGTTTTGAAAAATGCAGAAATTTAGAAAATTTCAAAAATTCATATTTTTTTCGAATTTTATATAACTGATAGGTTATATTTATAGATTTCAGCCTGCTGATTTCGGAGAACTAAAAAAATTTAAGCTACGACCGCTAGTTTAGAAGCTACACCCGTTTTTATGGCCACCAAAAAATGATAGAGATGGGTCCCCCCTTTGCTTTAAAACTGAAAAATTTTGAAATTTTCTTTCGCGATTTTTTGACTCCATCTTATGGATTTCGGTTCGCTGATAACGAATCAGCCATTGTTAACACGATCCGACGCGTACTTTTTAAACTACAGCGTTTTGAAAAATGCAGAAATTTAGAAAATTTCAAAAATTCATATTTTTTTCTAAATTTTTTCGAATTTTATATAACTGATAGGTTATATTTATAGATTTCAGCCTGCTGATTTCGGAGAACTAAAAAAATTTGAGCTACGACCGCTAGTTTAGAAGCTACACCCGTTTTTATGGCCACCAAAAAATGATAGAGAAGGGTCCCCCCTTTGCTTTAAAACTGAAAAATTTTGAAATTTTTCTTCGCGATTTTTTGACTCCATCTTATGGATTTCGGTTCGCTGATAACGAATCAACCATTGTTAACGCAATCCGACGCGTACTTTTTAAACTACAGCGTTTTGAAAAATGCAGAAATTTAGAAAATTTAAAAAATTCATATTTTTTTCTAAATTTTTTCGAATTTTATATAACTGATAGGTTATATTTATAGATTTCAGCCTGCTGATTTCGGAGAACTAAAAAATTTTGAGCTACGACCACTAGTTTAGAAGCTACTGTCGTTTTTATGGCCACCAAAAAATGATAGAGAAGGGTCCCCCCTTTGCTTTAAAACTGAAAAATTTTGAAATTTTTTTTCGCGTTTTTTTGACTTTATCTTATAGATTTCGGTTCGCTGATAACGAATCAACCATTGTTAACGCGATCCGACGCGTACTTTTTAAACTACAGCGTTTTGAAAAATGCAGAAATTTAGAAAATTTCAAAAATTCATATTTTTTTCTAAATTTTTTCGAATTTTATATAACTGATAGGTTATATTTATAGATTTCAGCCTGCTGATTTCGGAGAACAGAAAAAATTTGAGCTACGACCGCTAGTTTAGAAGCTACACCCGTTTTTATGGCCACCAAAAAATGATAGAGATGGGTCCCCCCTTTGCTTTAAAACTGAAAAATTTTGAAATTTTCTTTCGCGATTTTTTGACTCCATCTTATGGATTTCGGTTCGCTGATAACGAATCAGCCATTGTTAACACGATCCGACGCGTACTTTTTAAACTACAGCGTTTTGAAAAATGCAGAAATTTAGAAAATTTCAAAAATTCATATTTTTTTCTAAATTTTTTCGAATTTTATATAACTGATAGGTTATATTTATAGATTTCAGCCTGCTGATTTCGGAGAACTAAAAAAATTTGAGCTACGACCGCTAGTTTAGAAGCTACACCCGTTTTTATGGCCACCAAAAAATGATAGAGAAGGGTCCCCCCTTTGCTTTAAAACTGAAAAATTTTGAAATTTTTCTTCGCGATTTTTTGACTCCATCTTATGGATTTCGGTTCGCTGATAACGAATCAACCATTGTTAACGCAATCCGACGCGTACTTTTTAAACTACAGCGTTTTGAAAAATGCAGAAATTTAGAAAATTTAAAAAATTCATATTTTTTTCTAAATTTTTTCGAATTTTATATAACTGATAGGTTATATTTATAGATTTCAGCCTGCTGATTTCGGAGAACTAAAAAATTTTGAGCTACGACCACTAGTTTAGAAGCTACTGTCGTTTTTATGGCCACCAAAAAATGATAGAGAAGGGTCCCCCCTTTGCTTTAAAACTGAAAAATTTTGAAATTTTTTTTCGCGTTTTTTTGACTTTATCTTATAGATTTCGGTTCGCTGATAACGAATCAACCATTGTTAACGCGATCCGACGCGTACTTTTTAAACTACAGCGTTTTGAAAAATGCAGAAATTTAGAAAATTTCAAAAATTCATATTTTTTTCTAAATTTTTTCGAATTTTATATAACTGATAGGTTATATTTATAGATTTCAGCCTGCTGATTTCGGAGAACTAAAAAAATTTAAGCTACGACCGCTAGTTTAGAAGCTACACCCGTTTTTATGGCCACCAAAAAATGATAGAGATGGGTCCCCCCTTTGCTTTAAAACTGAAAAATTTTGAAATTTTCTTTCGCGATTTTTTGACTCCATCTTATGGATTTCGGTTCGCTGATAACGAATCAGCCATTGTTAACACGATCCGACGCGTACTTTTTAAACTACAGCGTTTTGAAAAATGCAGAAATTTAGAAAATTTCAAAAATTCATATTTTTTTCTAAATTTTTTCGAATTTTATATAACTGATAGGTTATATTTATAGATTTCAGCCTGCTGATTTCGGAGAACTAAAAAAATTTGAGCTACGACCGCTAGTTTAGAAGCTACACCCGTTTTTATGGCCACCAAAAAATGATAGAGAAGGGTCCCCCCTTTGCTTTAAAACTGAAAAATTTTGAAATTTTTCTTCGCGATTTTTTGACTCCATCTTATGGATTTCGGTTCGCTGATAACGAATCAACCATTGTTAACGCAATCCGACGCGTACTTTTTAAACTACAGCGTTTTGAAAAATGCAGAAATTTAGAAAATTTAAAAAATTCATATTTTTTTCTAAATTTTTTCGAATTTTATATAACTGATAGGTTATATTTATAGATTTCAGCCTGCTGATTTCGGAGAACTAAAAAATTTTGAGCTACGACCACTAGTTTAGAAGCTACTGTCGTTTTTATGGCCACCAAAAAATGATAGAGAAGGGTCCCCCCTTTGCTTTAAAACTGAAAAATTTTGAAATTTTTTTTCGCGTTTTTTTGACTTTATCTTATAGATTTCGGTTCGCTGATAACGAATCAACCATTGTTAACGCGATCCGACGCGTACTTTTTAAACTACAGCGTTTTGAAAAATGCAGAAATTTAGAAAATTTCAAAAATTCATATTTTTTTCTAAATTTTTTCGAATTTTATATAACTGATAGGTTATATTTATAGATTTCAGCCTGCTGATTTCGGAGAACAGAAAAAATTTGAGCTACGACCGCTAGTTTAGAAGCTACACCCGTTTTTATGGCCACCAAAAAATGATAGAGAAGGGTCCCCCCTTTGCTTTAAAACTGAAAAATTTTGAAATTTTTTTTCGCGTTTTTTTGACTTTATCTTATAGATTTCGGTTCGCTGATAACGAATCAACCATTGTTAACGCGATCCGACGCGTACTTTTTAAACTACAGCGTTTTGAAAAATGCAGAAATTTAGAAAATTTCAAAAATTCATATTTTTTTCTAAATTTTTTCGAATTTTATATAACTGATAGGTTATATTTATAGATTTCAGCCTGCTGATTTCGGAGAACTAAAAAAATTTGAGCTACGACCGCTAGTTTAGAAGCTACACCCGTTTTTATGGCCACCAAAAAATGATAGAGAAGGGTCCCCCCTTTGCTTTAAAACTGAAAAATTTTGAAATTTTTCTTCGCGATTTTTTGACTCCATCTTATGGATTTCGGTTCGCTGATAACGAATCAACCATTGTTAACGCGATCCGACGCGTACTTTTTAAACTACAGCGTTTTGAAAAATGCAGAAATTTAGAAAATTTCAAAAATTCATATTTTTTTCTAAGTTTTTTCGAATTTTATATAACTGATAGGTTATATTTATAGATTTCAGCCTGCTGATTTCGGAGAACTAAAAAAATTTAAGCTACGACCGCTAGTTTAGAAGCTACACCCGTTTTTATGGCCACCAAAAAATGATAGAGAAGGGTCCCCCCTTTGCTTTAAAACTGAAAAATTTTGAAATTTTTTTTCGCGATTTTTTGACTCCATCTTATGGATTTCGGTTCGCTGATAACGAATCAGCCATTGTTAACACGATCCGACGTGTACTTTTTAAACTACAGCGTTTTGAAAAATGCAGAAATTTAGAAAATTTCAAAAATTCATATTTTTTTCTAAATTTTTTCGAATTTTATATAACTGATAGGTTATATTTATAGATTTCAGCCTGCTGATTTCGGAGAACAGAAAAAATTTGAGCTACGACCGCTAGTTTAGAAGCTACACCCGTTTTTATGGCCACCAAAAAATGATAGAGATGGGTCCCCCCTTTGCTTTAAAACTGAAAAATTTTGAAATTTTCTTTCGCGATTTTTTGACTCCATCTTATGGATTTCGGTTCGCTGATAACGAATCAGCCATTGTTAACACGATCCGACGCGTACTTTTTAAACTACAGCGTTTTGAAAAATGCAGAAATTTAGAAAATTTCAAAAATTCATATTTTTTTCTAAATTTTTTCGAATTTTATATAACTGATAGGTTATATTTATAGATTTCAGCCTGCTGATTTCGGAGAACTAAAAAAATTTAAGCTACGACCGCTAGTTTAGAAGCTACACCCGTTTTATGGCCACCAAAAAATGATAGAGAAGGGTGGGGGCCTTTGCTTTAAAACTGAAAAATTTTGAAATTTTTTTTTGCGATTTTTTGACTCCATCTTATGGATTTCGGTTCGCTGATAACAATTCAACCATTGTTAACGCGATCCAACGCGTACTTTTTAAACTACAGCGTTTTGAAAAATGCAGAAATTTAGAAAATTTCAAAAATTCATATTTTTTTCGAATTTTATATAACTGATAGGTTATATTTATAGATTTCAGCCTGCTGATTTCGGAGAACTAAAAAAATTTAAGCTACGACCGCTAGTTTAGAAGCTACACCCGTTTTTATGGCCACCAAAAAATGATAGAGAAGGGTCCCCCCTTTGCTTTAAAACTGAAAAATTTTGAAATTTTTTTTCGCGATTTTTTGACTCCATCTTATGGATTTCGGTTCGCTGATAACGAATCAGCCATTGTTAACACGATCCGACGTGTACTTTTTAAACTACAGCGTTTTGAAAAATGCAGTAATTTAGAAAATTTCAAAAATTCATATTTTTTTCTAAGTTTTTTCGATTTTTATATAACTGATAGGTTATATTTATAGATTTCAGCCTGCTGATTTCGGAGAACTAAAAAATTTTTAGCTACGACCACTAGTTTAGAAGCTACTGTCGTTTTTATGGCCACCAAAAAATGATAGAGAAGGGTCCCCCTTTGCTTTAAAACTGAAAAATTTTGAAATTTTTTGACTCCATCTTATGGATTTCGGTTCGCTGATAACGAATCAACCATTGTTAACGCGATCCGACGCGTACTTTTTAAACTACAGCGTTTTGAAAAATGCAGAAATTTAGAAAATTTCAAAAATTCATATTTTTTTCTAAGTTTTTTCGAATTTTATATAACTGATAGGTTATATTTATAGATTTCAGCCTGCTAATTTCGGAAAACTAAAAAAATTTGAGCTACGACCGCTAGTTTAGAAGCTACACCCGTTTTTATGGCCACCAAAAAATGATAGAGAAGGGTCCCCCCTTTGCTTTAAAACTGAAAAATTTTGAAATTTTTCTTCGCGATTTTTTGACTCCATCTTATGGATTTCGGTTCGCTGATAACGAATCAACCATTGTTAACGCGATCCGACGCGTACTTTTTAAACTACAGCGTTTTGAAAAATGCAGAAATTTAGAAAATTTCAAAAATTCATATTTCTTTCTAAATTTTTTCGAATTTTATATAACTGATAGGTTATATTTATAGATTTCGGCCTGCTGATTTCGGAGAACTAAAAAAATTTAAGCTACGACCGCTAGTTTAGAAGCTACACCCGTTTTTATGGCCACCAAAAAATGATAGAGAAGGGTCCCCCCTTTGCTTTAAAACTGAAAAATTTTGAAATTTTTTTTCGCGATTTTTTGACTCCATCTTATGGATTTCGGTTCGCTGATAACGAATCAGCCATTGTTAACACGATCCGACGTGTACTTTTTAAACTACAGCGTTTTGAAAAATGCAGTAATTTAGAAAATTTCAAAAATTCATATTTTTTTCTAAGTTTTTTCGATTTTTATATAACTGATAGGTTATATTTATAGATTTCAGCCTGCTGATTTCGGAGAACTAAAAAATTTTTAGCTACGACCACTAGTTTAGAAGCTACTGTCGTTTTTATGGCCACCAAAAAATGATAGAGAAGGGTCCCCCCTTTGCTTTAAAACTGAAAAATTTTGAAATTTTTTTTCGCGATTTTTTGACTCCATCTTATGGATTTCGGTTCGCTGATAACGAATCAACCATTGTTAACGCGATCCGACGCGTACTTTTTAAACTACAGCGTTTTGAAAAATGCAGAAATTTAGAAAATTTCAAAAATTCATATTTTTTTCTAAGTTTTTTCGAATTTTATATAACTGATAGGTTATATTTATAGATTTCAGCCTGCTAATTTCGGAAAACTAAAAAAATTTGAGCTACGACCGCTAGTTTAGAAGCTACACCCGTTTTTATGGCCACCAAAAAATGATAGAGAAGGGTGGGGGCCTTTGCTTTAAAACTGAAAAATTTTGAAATTTTTTTTTGCGATTTTTTGCCTCCATCTTATGGATTTCGGTTCGCTGATAACAATTCAACCATTGTTAACGCGATCCAACGCGTACTTTTTAAACTACAGCGTTTTGAAAAATGCAGAAATTTAGAAAATTTCAAAAATTCATATTTTTTTCGAATTTTATATAACTGATAGGTTATATTTATAGATTTCAGCCTGCTGATTTCGGAGAACTAAAAAAATTTAAGCTACGACCGCTAGTTTAGAAGCTACACCCGTTTTTATGGCCACCAAAAAATGATAGAGATGGGTCCCCCCTTTGCTTTAAAACTGAAAAATTTTGAAATTTTCTTTCGCGATTTTTTGACTCCATCTTATGGATTTCGGTTCGCTGATAACGAATCAGCCATTGTTAACACGATCCGACGCGTACTTTTTAAACTACAGCGTTTTGAAAAATGCAGAAATTTAGAAAATTTCAAAAATTCATATTTTTTTCTAAATTTTTTCGAATTTTATATAACTGATAGGTTATATTTATAGATTTCAGCCTGCTGATTTCGGAGAACTAAAAAAATTTGAGCTACGACCGCTAGTTTAGAAGCTACACCCGTTTTTATGGCCACCAAAAAATGATAGAGAAGGGTCCCCCCTTTGCTTTAAAACTGAAAAATTTTGAAATTTTTCTTCGCGATTTTTTGACTCCATCTTATGGATTTCGGTTCGCTGATAACGAATCAACCATTGTTAACGCAATCCGACGCGTACTTTTTAAACTACAGCGTTTTGAAAAATGCAGAAATTTAGAAAATTTAAAAAATTCATATTTTTTTCTAAATTTTTTCGAATTTTATATAACTGATAGGTTATATTTATAGATTTCAGCCTGCTGATTTCGGAGAACTAAAAAATTTTGAGCTACGACCACTAGTTTAGAAGCTACTGTCGTTTTTATGGCCACCAAAAAATGATAGAGAAGGGTCCCCCCTTTGCTTTAAAACTGAAAAATTTTGAAATTTTTTTTCGCGTTTTTTTGACTTTATCTTATAGATTTCGGTTCGCTGATAACGAATCAACCATTGTTAACGCGATCCGACGCGTACTTTTTAAACTACAGCGTTTTGAAAAATGCAGAAATTTAGAAAATTTCAAAAATTCATATTTTTTTCTAAATTTTTTCGAATTTTATATAACTGATAGGTTATATTTATAGATTTCAGCCTGCTGATTTCGGAGAACAGAAAAAATTTGAGCTACGACCGCTAGTTTAGAAGCTACACCCGTTTTTATGGCCACCAAAAAATGATAGAGAAGGGTCCCCCCTTTGCTTTAAAACTGAAAAATTTTGAAATTTTTTTTCGCGTTTTTTTGACTTTATCTTATAGATTTCGGTTCGCTGATAACGAATCAACCATTGTTAACGCGATCCGACGCGTACTTTTTAAACTACAGCGTTTTGAAAAATGCAGAAATTTAGAAAATTTCAAAAATTCATATTTTTTTCTAAATTTTTTCGAATTTTATATAACTGATAGGTTATATTTATAGATTTCAGCCTGCTGATTTCGGAGAACTAAAAAAATTTGAGCTACGACCGCTAGTTTAGAAGCTACACCCGTTTTTATGGCCACCAAAAAATGATAGAGAAGGGTCCCCCCTTTGCTTTAAAACTGAAAAATTTTGAAATTTTTCTTCGCGATTTTTTGACTCCATCTTATGGATTTCGGTTCGCTGATAACGAATCAACCATTGTTAACGCGATCCGACGCGTACTTTTTAAACTACAGCGTTTTGAAAAATGCAGAAATTTAGAAAATTTCAAAAATTCATATTTTTTTCTAAGTTTTTTCGAATTTTATATAACTGATAGGTTATATTTATAGATTTCAGCCTGCTGATTTCGGAGAACTAAAAAAATTTGAGCTACGACCGCTAGTTTAGAAGCTACACCCGTTTTTATGGCCACCAAAAAATGATAGAGAAGGGTCCCCCCTTTGCTTTAAAACTGAAAAATTTTGAAATTTTTCTTCGCGATTTTTTGACTCCATCTTATGGATTTCGGTTCGCTGATAACGAATCAACCATTGTTAACGCGATCCGACGCGTACTTTTTAAACTACAGCGTTTTGAAAAATGCAGAAATTTAGAAAATTTCAAAAATTCATATTTTTTTCTAAGTTTTTTCGAATTTTATATAACTGATAGGTTATATTTATAGATTTCAGCCTGCTAATTTCGGAAAACTAAAAAAATTTGAGCTACGACCGCTAGTTTAGAAGCTACACCCGTTTTTATGGCCACCAAAAAATGATAGAGAAGGGTCCCCCCTTTGCTTTAAAACTGAAAAATTTTGAAATTTTTCTTCGCGATTTTTTGACTCCATCTTATGGATTTCGGTTCGCTGATAACGAATCAACCATTGTTAACGCGATCCGACGCGTACTTTTTAAACTACAGCGTTTTGAAAAATGCAGAAATTTAGAAAATTTCAAAAATTCATATTTCTTTCTAAATTTTTTCGAATTTTATATAACTGATAGGTTATATTTATAGATTTCGGCCTGCTGATTTCGGAGAACTAAAAAAATTTAAGCTACGACCGCTAGTTTAGAAGCTACACCCGTTTTTATGGCCACCAAAAAATGATAGAGAAGGGTCCCCCCTTTGCTTTAAAACTGAAAAATTTTGAAATTTTTTTTCGCGATTTTTTGACTCCATCTTATGGATTTCGGTTCGCTGATAACGAATCAGCCATTGTTAACACGATCCGACGTGTACTTTTTAAACTACAGCGTTTTGAAAAATGCAGAAATTTAGAAAATTTCAAAAATTCATATTTTTTTCTAAATTTTTTCGAATTTTATATAACTGATAGGTTATATTTATAGATTTCAGCCTGCTGATTTCGGAGAACAGAAAAAATTTGAGCTACGACCGCTAGTTTAGAAGCTACACCCGTTTTTATGGCCACCAAAAAATGATAGAGATGGGTCCCCCCTTTGCTTTAAAACTGAAAAATTTTGAAATTTTCTTTCGCGATTTTTTGACTCCATCTTATGGATTTCGGTTCGCTGATAACGAATCAGCCATTGTTAACACGATCCGACGCGTACTTTTTAAACTACAGCGTTTTGAAAAATGCAGAAATTTAGAAAATTTCAAAAATTCATATTTTTTTCTAAATTTTTTCGAATTTTATATAACTGATAGGTTATATTTATAGATTTCAGCCTGCTGATTTCGGAGAACTAAAAAAATTTAAGCTACGACCGCTAGTTTAGAAGCTACACCCGTTTTTATGGCCACCAAAAAATGATAGAGAAGGGTGGGGGCCTTTGCTTTAAAACTGAAAAATTTTGAAATTTTTTTTTGCGATTTTTTGACTCCATCTTATGGATTTCGGTTCGCTGATAACAATTCAACCATTGTTAACGCGATCCAACGCGTACTTTTTAAACTACAGCGTTTTGAAAAATGCAGAAATTTAGAAAATTTCAAAAATTCATATTTTTTTCGAATTTTATATAACTGATAGGTTATATTTATAGATTTCAGCCTGCTGATTTCGGAGAACTAAAAAAATTTAAGCTACGACCGCTAGTTTAGAAGCTACACCCGTTTTTATGGCCACCAAAAAATGATAGAGAAGGGTCCCCCCTTTGCTTTAAAACTGAAAAATTTTGAAATTTTTTTTCGCGATTTTTTGACTCCATCTTATGGATTTCGGTTCGCTGATAACGAATCAGCCATTGTTAACACGATCCGACGTGTACTTTTTAAACTACAGCGTTTTGAAAAATGCAGTAATTTAGAAAATTTCAAAAATTCATATTTTTTTCTAAGTTTTTTCGATTTTTATATAACTGATAGGTTATATTTATAGATTTCAGCCTGCTGATTTCGGAGAACTAAAAAATTTTTAGCTACGACCACTAGTTTAGAAGCTACTGTCGTTTTTATGGCCACCAAAAAATGATAGAGAAGGGTCCCCCCTTTGCTTTAAAACTGAAAAATTTTGAAATTTTTTTTCGCGATTTTTTGACTCCATCTTATGGATTTCGGTTCGCTGATAACGAATCAACCATTGTTAACGCGATCCGACGCGTACTTTTTAAACTACAGCGTTTTGAAAAATGCAGAAATTTAGAAAATTTCAAAAATTCATATTTTTTTCTAAGTTTTTTCGAATTTTATATAACTGATAGGTTATATTTATAGATTTCAGCCTGCTAATTTCGGAAAACTAAAAAAATTTGAGCTACGACCGCTAGTTTAGAAGCTACACCCGTTTTTATGGCCACCAAAAAATGATAGAGAAGGGTCCCCCCTTTGCTTTAAAACTGAAAAATTTTGAAATTTTTCTTCGCGATTTTTTGACTCCATCTTATGGATTTCGGTTCGCTGATAACGAATCAACCATTGTTAACGCGATCCGACGCGTACTTTTTAAACTACAGCGTTTTGAAAAATGCAGAAATTTAGAAAATTTCAAAAATTCATATTTCTTTCTAAATTTTTTCGAATTTTATATAACTGATAGGTTATATTTATAGATTTCGGCCTGCTGATTTCGGAGAACTAAAAAAATTTAAGCTACGACCGCTAGTTTAGAAGCTACACCCGTTTTTATGGCCACCAAAAAATGATAGAGAAGGGTCCCCCCTTTGCTTTAAAACTGAAAAATTTTGAAATTTTTTTTCGCGATTTTTTGACTCCATCTTATGGATTTCGGTTCGCTGATAACGAATCAGCCATTGTTAACACGATCCGACGTGTACTTTTTAAACTACAGCGTTTTGAAAAATGCAGTAATTTAGAAAATTTCAAAAATTCATATTTTTTTCTAAGTTTTTTCGATTTTTATATAACTGATAGGTTATATTTATAGATTTCAGCCTGCTGATTTCGGAGAACTAAAAAATTTTTAGCTACGACCACTAGTTTAGAAGCTACTGTCGTTTTTATGGCCACCAAAAAATGATAGAGAAGGGTCCCCCCTTTGCTTTAAAACTGAAAAATTTTGAAATTTTTTTTCGCGATTTTTTGACTCCATCTTATGGATTTCGGTTCGCTGATAACGAATCAACCATTGTTAACGCGATCCGACGCGTACTTTTTAAACTACAGCGTTTTGAAAAATGCAGAAATTTAGAAAATTTCAAAAATTCATATTTTTTTCTAAGTTTTTTCGAATTTTATATAACTGATAGGTTATATTTATAGATTTCAGCCTGCTAATTTCGGAAAACTAAAAAAATTTGAGCTACGACCGCTAGTTTAGAAGCTACACCCGTTTTTATGGCCACCAAAAAATGATAGAGAAGGGTGGGGGCCTTTGCTTTAAAACTGAAAAATTTTGAAATTTTTTTTTGCGATTTTTTGCCTCCATCTTATGGATTTCGGTTCGCTGATAACAATTCAACCATTGTTAACGCGATCCAACGCGTACTTTTTAAACTACAGCGTTTTGAAAAATGCAGAAATTTAGAAAATTTCAAAAATTCATATTTTTTTCGAATTTTATATAACTGATAGGTTATATTTATAGATTTCAGCCTGCTGATTTCGGAGAACTAAAAAAATTTAAGCTACGACCGCTAGTTTAGAAGCTACACCCGTTTTTATGGCCACCAAAAAATGATAGAGATGGGTCCCCCCTTTGCTTTAAAACTGAAAAATTTTGAAATTTTCTTTCGCGATTTTTTGACTCCATCTTATGGATTTCGGTTCGCTGATAACGAATCAGCCATTGTTAACACGATCCGACGCGTACTTTTTAAACTACAGCGTTTTGAAAAATGCAGAAATTTAGAAAATTTCAAAAATTCATATTTTTTTCTAAATTTTTTCGAATTTTATATAACTGATAGGTTATATTTATAGATTTCAGCCTGCTGATTTCGGAGAACTAAAAAAATTTGAGCTACGACCGCTAGTTTAGAAGCTACACCCGTTTTTATGGCCACCAAAAAATGATAGAGAAGGGTCCCCCCTTTGCTTTAAAACTGAAAAATTTTGAAATTTTTCTTCGCGATTTTTTGACTCCATCTTATGGATTTCGGTTCGCTGATAACGAATCAACCATTGTTAACGCAATCCGACGCGTACTTTTTAAACTACAGCGTTTTGAAAAATGCAGAAATTTAGAAAATTTAAAAAATTCATATTTTTTTCTAAATTTTTTCGAATTTTATATAACTGATAGGTTATATTTATAGATTTCAGCCTGCTGATTTCGGAGAACTAAAAAATTTTGAGCTACGACCACTAGTTTAGAAGCTACTGTCGTTTTTATGGCCACCAAAAAATGATAGAGAAGGGTCCCCCCTTTGCTTTAAAACTGAAAAATTTTGAAATTTTTTTTCGCGTTTTTTTGACTTTATCTTATAGATTTCGGTTCGCTGATAACGAATCAACCATTGTTAACGCGATCCGACGCGTACTTTTTAAACTACAGCGTTTTGAAAAATGCAGAAATTTAGAAAATTTCAAAAATTCATATTTTTTTCTAAATTTTTTCGAATTTTATATAACTGATAGGTTATATTTATAGATTTCAGCCTGCTGATTTCGGAGAACAGAAAAAATTTGAGCTACGACCGCTAGTTTAGAAGCTACACCCGTTTTTATGGCCACCAAAAAATGATAGAGAAGGGTCCCCCCTTTGCTTTAAAACTGAAAAATTTTGAAATTTTTTTTCGCGATTTTTTGACTCCATCTTATGGATTTCGGTTCGCTGATAACGAATCAGCCATTGTTAACACGATCCGACGTGTACTTTTTAAACTACAGCGTTTTGAAAAATGCAGTAATTTAGAAAATTTCAAAAATTCATATTTTTTTCTAAGTTTTTTCGATTTTTATATAACTGATAGGTTATATTTATAGATTTCAGCCTGCTGATTTCGGAGAACTAAAAAATTTTTAGCTACGACCACTAGTTTAGAAGCTACTGTCGTTTTTATGGCCACCAAAAAATGATAGAGAAGGGTCCCCCCTTTGCTTTAAAACTGAAAAATTTTGAAATTTTTTTTCGCGATTTTTTGACTCCATCTTATGGATTTCGGTTCGCTGATAACGAATCAACCATTGTTAACGCGATCCGACGCGTACTTTTTAAACTACAGCGTTTTGAAAAATGCAGAAATTTAGAAAATTTCAAAAATTCATATTTTTTTCTAAGTTTTTTCGAATTTTATATAACTGATAGGTTATATTTATAGATTTCAGCCTGCTAATTTCGGAAAACTAAAAAAATTTGAGCTACGACCGCTAGTTTAGAAGCTACACCCGTTTTTATGGCCACCAAAAAATGATAGAGAAGGGTGGGGGCCTTTGCTTTAAAACTGAAAAATTTTGAAATTTTTTTTTGCGATTTTTTGCCTCCATCTTATGGATTTCGGTTCGCTGATAACAATTCAACCATTGTTAACGCGATCCAACGCGTACTTTTTAAACTACAGCGTTTTGAAAAATGCAGAAATTTAGAAAATTTCAAAAATTCATATTTTTTTCGAATTTTATATAACTGATAGGTTATATTTATAGATTTCAGCCTGCTGATTTCGGAGAACTAAAAAAATTTAAGCTACGACCGCTAGTTTAGAAGCTACACCCGTTTTTATGGCCACCAAAAAATGATAGAGATGGGTCCCCCCTTTGCTTTAAAACTGAAAAATTTTGAAATTTTCTTTCGCGATTTTTTGACTCCATCTTATGGATTTCGGTTCGCTGATAACGAATCAGCCATTGTTAACACGATCCGACGCGTACTTTTTAAACTACAGCGTTTTGAAAAATGCAGAAATTTAGAAAATTTCAAAAATTCATATTTTTTTCTAAATTTTTTCGAATTTTATATAACTGATAGGTTATATTTATAGATTTCAGCCTGCTGATTTCGGAGAACTAAAAAAATTTGAGCTACGACCGCTAGTTTAGAAGCTACACCCGTTTTTATGGCCACCAAAAAATGATAGAGAAGGGTCCCCCCTTTGCTTTAAAACTGAAAAATTTTGAAATTTTTCTTCGCGATTTTTTGACTCCATCTTATGGATTTCGGTTCGCTGATAACGAATCAACCATTGTTAACGCAATCCGACGCGTACTTTTTAAACTACAGCGTTTTGAAAAATGCAGAAATTTAGAAAATTTAAAAAATTCATATTTTTTTCTAAATTTTTTCGAATTTTATATAACTGATAGGTTATATTTATAGATTTCAGCCTGCTGATTTCGGAGAACTAAAAAATTTTGAGCTACGACCACTAGTTTAGAAGCTACTGTCGTTTTTATGGCCACCAAAAAATGATAGAGAAGGGTCCCCCCTTTGCTTTAAAACTGAAAAATTTTGAAATTTTTTTTCGCGTTTTTTTGACTTTATCTTATAGATTTCGGTTCGCTGATAACGAATCAACCATTGTTAACGCGATCCGACGCGTACTTTTTAAACTACAGCGTTTTGAAAAATGCAGAAATTTAGAAAATTTCAAAAATTCATATTTTTTTCTAAATTTTTTCGAATTTTATATAACTGATAGGTTATATTTATAGATTTCAGCCTGCTGATTTCGGAGAACAGAAAAAATTTGAGCTACGACCGCTAGTTTAGAAGCTACACCCGTTTTTATGGCCACCAAAAAATGATAGAGAAGGGTCCCCCCTTTGCTTTAAAACTGAAAAATTTTGAAATTTTTTTTCGCGATTTTTTGACTCCATCTTATGGATTTCGGTTCGCTGATAACGAATCAGCCATTGTTAACACGATCCGACGTGTACTTTTTAAACTACAGCGTTTTGAAAAATGCAGTAATTTAGAAAATTTCAAAAATTCATATTTTTTTCTAAGTTTTTTCGATTTTTATATAACTGATAGGTTATATTTATAGATTTCAGCCTGCTGATTTCGGAGAACTAAAAAATTTTTAGCTACGACCACTAGTTTAGAAGCTACTGTCGTTTTTATGGCCACCAAAAAATGATAGAGAAGGGTCCCCCCTTTGCTTTAAAACTGAAAAATTTTGAAATTTTTTTTCGCGATTTTTTGACTCCATCTTATGGATTTCGGTTCGCTGATAACGAATCAACCATTGTTAACGCGATCCGACGCGTACTTTTTAAACTACAGCGTTTTGAAAAATGCAGAAATTTAGAAAATTTCAAAAATTCATATTTTTTTCTAAGTTTTTTCGAATTTTATATAACTGATAGGTTATATTTATAGATTTCAGCCTGCTAATTTCGGAAAACTAAAAAAATTTGAGCTACGACCGCTAGTTTAGAAGCTACACCCGTTTTTATGGCCACCAAAAAATGATAGAGAAGGGTGGGGGCCTTTGCTTTAAAACTGAAAAATTTTGAAATTTTTTTTTGCGATTTTTTGCCTCCATCTTATGGATTTCGGTTCGCTGATAACAATTCAACCATTGTTAACGCGATCCAACGCGTACTTTTTAAACTACAGCGTTTTGAAAAATGCAGAAATTTAGAAAATTTCAAAAATTCATATTTTTTTCGAATTTTATATAACTGATAGGTTATATTTATAGATTTCAGCCTGCTGATTTCGGAGAACTAAAAAAATTTAAGCTACGACCGCTAGTTTAGAAGCTACACCCGTTTTTATGGCCACCAAAAAATGATAGAGATGGGTCCCCCCTTTGCTTTAAAACTGAAAAATTTTGAAATTTTCTTTCGCGATTTTTTGACTCCATCTTATGGATTTCGGTTCGCTGATAACGAATCAGCCATTGTTAACACGATCCGACGCGTACTTTTTAAACTACAGCGTTTTGAAAAATGCAGAAATTTAGAAAATTTCAAAAATTCATATTTTTTTCTAAATTTTTTCGAATTTTATATAACTGATAGGTTATATTTATAGATTTCAGCCTGCTGATTTCGGAGAACTAAAAAAATTTGAGCTACGACCGCTAGTTTAGAAGCTACACCCGTTTTTATGGCCACCAAAAAATGATAGAGAAGGGTCCCCCCTTTGCTTTAAAACTGAAAAATTTTGAAATTTTTCTTCGCGATTTTTTGACTCCATCTTATGGATTTCGGTTCGCTGATAACGAATCAACCATTGTTAACGCAATCCGACGCGTACTTTTTAAACTACAGCGTTTTGAAAAATGCAGAAATTTAGAAAATTTAAAAAATTCATATTTTTTTCTAAATTTTTTCGAATTTTATATAACTGATAGGTTATATTTATAGATTTCAGCCTGCTGATTTCGGAGAACTAAAAAATTTTGAGCTACGACCACTAGTTTAGAAGCTACTGTCGTTTTTATGGCCACCAAAAAATGATAGAGAAGGGTCCCCCCTTTGCTTTAAAACTGAAAAATTTTGAAATTTTTTTTCGCGTTTTTTTGACTTTATCTTATAGATTTCGGTTCGCTGATAACGAATCAACCATTGTTAACGCGATCCGACGCGTACTTTTTAAACTACAGCGTTTTGAAAAATGCAGAAATTTAGAAAATTTCAAAAATTCATATTTTTTTCTAAATTTTTTCGAATTTTATATAACTGATAGGTTATATTTATAGATTTCAGCCTGCTGATTTCGGAGAACAGAAAAAATTTGAGCTACGACCGCTAGTTTAGAAGCTACACCCGTTTTTATGGCCACCAAAAAATGATAGAGAAGGGTCCCCCCTTTGCTTTAAAACTGAAAAATTTTGAAATTTTTTTTCGCGTTTTTTTGACTTTATCTTATAGATTTCGGTTCGCTGATAACGAATCAACCATTGTTAACGCGATCCGACGCGTACTTTTTAAACTACAGCGTTTTGAAAAATGCAGAAATTTAGAAAATTTCAAAAATTCATATTTTTTTCTAAATTTTTTCGAATTTTATATAACTGATAGGTTATATTTATAGATTTCAGCCTGCTGATTTCGGAGAACTAAAAAAATTTGAGCTACGACCGCTAGTTTAGAAGCTACACCCGTTTTTATGGCCACCAAAAAATGATAGAGAAGGGTCCCCCCTTTGCTTTAAAACTGAAAAATTTTGAAATTTTTCTTCGCGATTTTTTGACTCCATCTTATGGATTTCGGTTCGCTGATAACGAATCAACCATTGTTAACGCGATCCGACGCGTACTTTTTAAACTACAGCGTTTTGAAAAATGCAGAAATTTAGAAAATTTCAAAAATTCATATTTTTTTCTAAGTTTTTTCGAATTTTATATAACTGATAGGTTATATTTATAGATTTCAGCCTGCTGATTTCGGAGAACTAAAAAAATTTGAGCTACGACCGCTAGTTTAGAAGCTACACCCGTTTTTATGGCCACCAAAAAATGATAGAGAAGGGTCCCCCCTTTGCTTTAAAACTGAAAAATTTTGAAATTTTTCTTCGCGATTTTTTGACTCCATCTTATGGATTTCGGTTCGCTGATAACGAATCAACCATTGTTAACGCGATCCGACGCGTACTTTTTAAACTACAGCGTTTTGAAAAATGCAGAAATTTAGAAAATTTCAAAAATTCATATTTTTTTCTAAGTTTTTTCGAATTTTATATAACTGATAGGTTATATTTATAGATTTCAGCCTGCTAATTTCGGAAAACTAAAAAAATTTGAGCTACGACCGCTAGTTTAGAAGCTACACCCGTTTTTATGGCCACCAAAAAATGATAGAGAAGGGTCCCCCCTTTGCTTTAAAACTGAAAAATTTTGAAATTTTTCTTCGCGATTTTTTGACTCCATCTTATGGATTTCGGTTCGCTGATAACGAATCAACCATTGTTAACGCGATCCGACGCGTACTTTTTAAACTACAGCGTTTTGAAAAATGCAGAAATTTAGAAAATTTCAAAAATTCATATTTCTTTCTAAATTTTTTCGAATTTTATATAACTGATAGGTTATATTTATAGATTTCGGCCTGCTGATTTCGGAGAACTAAAAAAATTTAAGCTACGACCGCTAGTTTAGAAGCTACACCCGTTTTTATGGCCACCAAAAAATGATAGAGAAGGGTCCCCCCTTTGCTTTAAAACTGAAAAATTTTGAAATTTTTTTTCGCGATTTTTTGACTCCATCTTATGGATTTCGGTTCGCTGATAACGAATCAGCCATTGTTAACACGATCCGACGTGTACTTTTTAAACTACAGCGTTTTGAAAAATGCAGTAATTTAGAAAATTTCAAAAATTCATATTTTTTTCTAAGTTTTTTCGATTTTTATATAACTGATAGGTTATATTTATAGATTTCAGCCTGCTGATTTCGGAGAACTAAAAAAATTTGAGCTACGACCGCTAGTTTAGAAGCTACACCCGTTTTTATGACCACCAAAAAATGATAGAGAAGGGTCCCCCCTTTGCTTTAAAACTGAAAAATTTTGAAATTTTTTTTCGCGATTTTTCGACTCCATCTTATGGATTTCGGTTCGATGATAACGAATCAAGCATTGTTAACGCGATCCGACGCGTACTTTTTAAACTACAGCGTTTTGAAAAATGCAGAAATTTAGAAAATTTCAAAAATTCATATTTTTTTCTAAATTTTTTCGAATTTTATATAACTGATAGGTTATATTTATAGATTTCAGCCTGCTAATTTCGGAAAACTAAAAAAATTTGAGCTACGACCGCTAGTTTAGAAGCTACACCCGTTTTTATGGCCACCAAAAAATGATAGAGAAGGGTCCCCCCTTTGCTTTAAAACTGAAAAATTTTGAAATTTTTTTTCGCGATTTTTCGACTCCATCTTATGGATTTCGGTTCGATGATAACGAATCAAGCATTGTTAACGCGATCCGACGCGTACTTTTTAAACTACAGCGTTTTGAAAAATGCAGAAATTTAGAAAATTTCAAAAATTCATATTTTTTTCTAAATTTTTTCGAATTTTATATAACTGATAGGTTATATTTATAGATTTCAGCCTGCTGATTTCGGAAAACTAAAAAAATTTGAGCTACGACCGCTAGTTTAGAAGCTACACCCGTTTTTATGGCCACCAAAAAATGATAGAGAAGGGTCCCCCCTTTGCTTTAAAACTGAAAAATTTTGAAATTTTTTTTCGCGATTTTTCGACTCCATCTTATGGATTTCGGTTCGATGATAACGAATCAAGCATTGTTAACGCGATCCGACGCGTACTTTTTAAACTACAGCGTTTTGAAAAATGCAGAAATTTAGAAAATTTCAAAAATTCATATTTTTTTCTAAATTTTTTCGAATTTTATATAACTGATAGGTTATATTTATAGATTTCAGCCTGCTGATTTCGGAAAACTAAAAAAATTTGAGCTACGACCGCTAGTTTAGAAGCTACACCCGTTTTTATGGCCACCAAAAAATGATAGAGAAGGGTCCCCCCTTTGCTTTAAAACTGAAAAATTTTGAATTTTTTTTTCGCGTTTTTTTGACTTTATCTTATAGATTTCGGTTCGCTGATAACGAATCAACCATTGTTAACGCGATCCGACGCGTACTTTTTAAACTACAGCGTTTTGAAAAATGCAGAAATTTAGAAAATTTCAAAAATTCATATTTTTTTCTAAATTTTTTCGAATTTTATATAACTGATAGGTTATATTTATAGATTTCAGCCTGCTGATTTCGGAGAACTAAAAAAATTTGAGCTACGACCGCTAGTTTAGAAGCTACACCCGTTTTTATGGCCACCAAAAAATGATAGAGAAGGGTGGGGGCCTTTGCTTTAAAACTGAAAAATTTTGAAATTTTTTTTTGCGATTTTTTGACCCCATCTTATGGATTTCGGTTCGCTGATAACGAATCAACCATTGTTAACGCGATCCGACGCGTACTTTTTAAACTACAGCGTTTTGAAAAATGCAGAAATTTAGAAAATTTCAAAAATTCATATTTTTTTCTAAATTTTTTCGAATTTTATATAACTGATAGGTTATATTTATAGACTTCAGCCTGCTGATTTCGGAGAACTAAAAAAATTTAAGCTACGAACGCTAGTTTAGAAGCTACACCCGTTTTTATGGCCACCAAAAAATGATAGAGAAGGGTGGGGGCCTTTGCTTTAAAACTGAAAAATTTTGAAATTTTTTTTTGCGATTTTTTGACTCCATCTTATGGATTTCGGTTCGCTGATAACAATTCAACCATTGTTAACGCGATCCAACGCGTACTTTTTAAACTACAGCGTTTTGAAAAATGCAGAAATTTAGAAAATTTCAAAAATTCATATTTTTTTCGAATTTTATATAACTGATAGGTTATATTTATAGATTTCAGCCTGCTGATTTCGGAGAACTAAAAAAATTTAAGCTACGACCGCTAGTTTAGAAGCTACACATGTTTTTATGGCCACCAAAAAATGATAGAGAAGGGTCCCCCCTTTGCTTTAAAACTGAAAAATTTTGAAATTTTTTTTCGCGATTTTTTGACTCCATCTTATGGATTTCGGTTCGCTGATAACGAATCAGCCATTGTTAACACGATCCGACGTGTACTTTTTAAACTACAGCGTTTTGAAAAATGCAGTAATTTAGAAAATTTCAAAAATTCATATTTTTTTCTAAGTTTTTTCGATTTTTATATAACTGATAGGTTATATTTATAGATTTCAGCCTGCTGATTTCGGAGAACAGAAAAAATTTGAGCTACGACCGCTAGTTTAGAAGCTACACCCGTTTTTATGGCCACCAAAAAATGATAGAGAAGGGTCCCCCCTTTGCTTTAAAACTGAAAAATTTTGAAATTTTTTTTCGCGATTTTTTGCATTTATCTTATAGATTTCGGTTCGCTGATAACGAATCAACCATTGTTAACGCGATCCGACGCGTACTTTTTAAACTACAGCGTTTTGAAAAATGCAGAAATTTAGAAAATTTCAAAAATTCATATTTTTTTCTAAGTTTTTTCGATTTTTATATAACTGATAGGTTATATTTATAGATTTCAGCCTGCTGATTTCGGAGAACTAAAAAAATTTAAGCTACGACCGCTAGTTTAGAAGCTACACCCGTTTTTATGGCCACCAAAAAAAGATAGAGATGGGTCCCCCCTTTGCTTTAAAACTGAAAAATTTTGAAATTTTTTTTCGCGATTTTTTGACTCCATCTTATGGATTTCGGTTCGCTGATATCAACCATTGTTAACACGATCCGACGCGTACTTTTTAAACTACAGCGTTTTGAAAAATGCAGAAATTTAGAAAATTTCAAAAATTCATATTTTTTTCTAAGTTTTTTCGAATTTTATATAACTGATAGGTTATATTTATAGATTTCAGCCTGCTAATTTCGGAAAACTAAAAAAATTTGAGCTACGACCGCTAGTTTAGAAGCTACACCCGTTTTTATGGCCACCAAAAAATGATAGAGAAGGGTCCCCCCTTTGCTTTAAAACTGAAAAATTTTGAAATTTTTCTTCGCGATTTTTTGACTCCATCTTATGGATTTCGGTTCGCTGATAACGAATCAGCCATTGTTAACACGATCAGACGTGTACTTTTTAAACTACAGCGTTTTGAAAAATGCAGTAATTTAGAAAATTTCAAAAATTCATATTTTTTTCTAAGTTTTTTCGATTTTTATATAACTGATAGGTTATATTTATAGATTTCAGCCTGCTGATTTCGGAGAACTAAAAAATTTTTAGCTACGACCACTAGTTTAGAAGCTACTGTCGTTTTTATGGCCACCAAAAAATGATAGAGAAGGGTCCCCCCTTTGCTTTAAAACTGAAAAATTTTGAAATTTTTTTTCGCGATTTTTTGACTCCATCTTATGGATTTCGGTTCGCTGATAACGAATCAACCATTGTTAACGCGATCCGACGCGTACTTTTTAAACTACAGCGTTTTGAAAAATGCAGAAATTTAGAAAATTTCAAAAATTCATATTTTTTTCTAAGTTTTTTCGATTTTTATATAACTGATAGGTTATATTTATAGATTTCAGCCTGCTGATTTCGGAGAACTAAAAAAATTTAAGCTACGACCGCTAGTTTAGAAGCTACACCCGTTTTTATGGCCACCAAAAAATGATAGAGATGGGTCCCCCCTTTGCTTTAAAACTGAAAAATTTTGAAATTTTTTTTCGCGATTTTTTGACTCCATCTTATGGATTTCGGTTCGCTGATATCAACCATTGTTAACACGATCCGACGCGTACTTTTTAAACTACAGCGTTTTGAAAAATGCAGAAATTTAGAAAATTTCAAAACGTCATATTTTTTTCTAAGTTTTTTCGAATTTTATATAACTGATAGGTTATATTTATAGATTTCAGCCTGCTAATTTCGGAAAACTAAAAAAATTTGAGCTACGACCGCTAGTTTAGAAGCTACACCCGTTTTTATGGCCACCAAAAAATGATAGAGAAAGGTCCCCCCTTTGCTTTAAAACTGAAAAATTTTGAAATTTTTCTTCGCGATTTTTTGACTCCATCTTATGGATTTCGGTTCGCTGATAACGAATCAACCATTGTTAACGCAATCCGACGCGTACTTTTTAAACTACAGCGTTTTGAAAAATGCAGAAATTTAGAAAATTTCAAAAATTCATATTTTTTTCTAAATTTTTTCGAATTTTATATAACTGATAGGTTATATTTATAGATTTCAGCCTGCTGATTTCGGAGAACTAAAAAATTTTGAGCTACGACCACTAGTTTAGAAACTACACCCGTTTTTATATCCACCAAAAAATGATAGAGAAGGGTCCCCCCTTTGCATTAAAACTGAAAAATTTTGAAATTTTTTTTCGCGTTTTTTTGACTTTATCTTATAGATTTCGGTTCGCTGATAACGAATCAACCATTGTTAACGCGATCCGACGCGTACTTTTTAAACTACAGCGTTTTGAAAAATGCAGAAATTTAGAAAATTTCAAAAATTCATATTTTTTTCTAAATTTTTTCGAATTTTATATAACTGATAGGTTATATTTATAGATTTCAGCCTGCTGATTTCGGAGAACAGAAAAAATTTGAGCTACGACCGCTAGTTTAGAAGCTACACCCGTTTTTATGGCCACCAAAAAATGATAGAGAAGGGTCCCCCCTTTGCTTTAAAACTGAAAAATTTTGAAATTTTTTTTCGCGATTTTTTGCATTTATCTTATAGATTTCGGTTCGCTGATAACGAATCAACCATTGTTAACGCGATCCGACGCGTACTTTTTAAACTACAGCGTTTTGAAAAATGCAGAAATTTAGAAAATTTCAAAAATTCATATTTTTTTCTAAATTTTTTCGAATTTTATATAACTGATAGGTTATATTTATAGATTTCGGCCTGCTGATTTCGGAGCACTAAAAAAATTTGAGCTACGACCACTAGTTTAGAAACTACACCCGTTTTTATGGCCACCAAAAAATGATAGAGAAGGGTCCCCCCTTTGCTTTAAAACTGAAAAATTTTGAAATTTTTTTTCGCGTTTTTTTGCATTTATCTTATAGATTTTGGATCGCTGATAACGAATCAACCATTGTTAACGCAATCCGACGCGTACTTTTTAAACTACAGCGTTTTGAAAAATGCAGAAATTTAGAAAATTTCAAAAATTCATATTTTTTTCTAAATTTTTTCGAATTTTATATAACTGATACGTTATATTTATAGATTTCAGCCTGCTGATTTCGGAGAACTAAAAAATTTTGAGCTACGACCACTAGTTTAGAAGCTACTGTCGTTTTTATGGCCACCAAAAAATGATAGAGAAGGGTCCCCCCTTTTCTTTAAAACTGAAAAATTTTGAAATTTTTTTTCGCGTTTTTTTGCATTTATCTTATAGATTTTGGATCGCTAATAACGAATCAACCATTGTTAACGCGATCCGACGCGTACTTTTTAAACTACAGCGTTTTGAAAAATGCAGAAATTTAGAAAATTTCAAAAATTCATATTTTTTTCTAAGTTTTTTCGATTTTTATATAACTGATAGGTTATATTTATAGATTTCAGCCTGCTGATTTCGGAGAACTAAAAAATTTTTAGCTACGACCACTAGTTTAGAAGCTACTGTCGTTTTTATGGCCACCAAAAAATGATAGAGAAGGGTCCCCCCTTTGCTTTAAAACTGAAAAATTTTGAAATTTTTTTTCGCGTTTTTTAGCATTTATCTTATAGATTTCGGATCGCTGATAACGAATCAACCATTGTTAACGCAATCCGACGCGTACTTTTTAAACTACCGCGTTTTGAAAAATGCAGAAATTTAGAAAATTTCAAAAATTCATATTTTTTACTAAATTTTTTCGAATTTTATATAACTGATACGTTATATTTATAGATTTCAGCCTGCTGATTTCGGAGAACTAAAAAATTTTGAGCTACGACCACTAGTTTAGAAGCTACTGTCGTTTTAATGGCCACCAAAAAATGATAGAGAAGGGTCCCCCCTTTGCTTTAAAACTGAAAAATTTTGAAATTTTTTTTCGCGTTTTTTTGCATTTATCTTATAGATTTTGGATCGCTGATAACGAATCAACCATTGTTAACGCAATCCGACGCGTACTTTTTAAACTACAGCGTTTTGAAAAATGCAGAAATTTAGAAAATTTCAAAAATTCATATTTTTTTCTAAGTTTTTTCGATTTTTATATAACTGATAGGTTATATTTATAGATTTCAGCCTGCTGATTTCGGAGAACTAAAAAATTTTTAGCTACGACCACTAGTTTAGAAGCTACTGTCGTTTTTATGGCCACCAAAAAATGATAGAGAAGGGTCCCCCCTTTGCTTTAAAACTGAAAAATTTTGAAATTTTTTTTCGCGATTTTTCGACTCCATCTTATGGATTTCGGTTCGATGATAACGAATCAACCATTGTTAACGCGATCCGACGCGTACTTTTTAAACTACAGCGTTTTGAAAAATGCAGAAATTTAGAAAATTTCAAAAATTCATATTTTTTTCTAAATTTTTTCGAGTTTTTTATAACTGATAGGTTATATTTATAGATTTCAGCCTGCTGATTTCGGAAAACTAAAAAAATTTGAGCTACGACCGCTAGTTTAGAAGCTACACCCGTTTTTATGACCACCAAAAAATGATAGAGAAGGGTCCCCCCTTTGCTTTAAAACTGAAAAATTTTGAAATTTTTTTTCGCGATTTTTCGACTCCATCTTATGGATTTCGGTTCGATGATAACGAATCAAGCATTGTTAACGCGATCCGACGCGTACTTTTTAAACTACAGCGTTTTGAAAAATGCAGAAATTTAGAAAATTTCAAAAATTCATATTTTTTTCTAAATTTTTTCGAATTTTATATAACTGATAGGTTATATTTATAGATTTCAGCCTGCTAATTTCGGAAAACTAAAAAAATTTGAGCTACGACCGCTAGTTTAGAAGCTACACCCGTTTTTATGGCCACCAAAAAATGATAGAGAAGGGTCCCCCCTTTGCTTTAAAACTGAAAAATTTTGAAATTTTTTTTCGCGATTTTTCGACTCCATCTTATGGATTTCGGTTCGATGATAACGAATCAAGCATTGTTAACGCGATCTGACGCGTACTTTTTAAACTACAGCGTTTTGAAAAATGCAGAAATTTAGAAAATTTCAAAAATTCATATTTTTTTCTAAATTTTTTCGAATTTTATATAACTGATAGGTTATATTTATAGATTTCAGCCTGCTGATTTCGGAGAACTAAAAAATTTTTAGCTACGACCACTAGTTTAGAAGCTACTGTCGTTTTTATGGCCACCAAAAAATGATAGAGAAGGGTCCCCCCTTTGCTTTAAAACTGAAAAATTTTGAAATTTTTTTTCGCGATTTTTTGACTCCATCTTATGGATTTCGGTTCGCTGATAACGAATCAACCATTGTTAACGCGATCCGACGCGTACTTTTTAAACTACAGCGTTTTGAAAAATGCAGAAATTTAGAAAATTTCAAAAATTCATATTTTTTTCTAAGTTTTTTCGATTTTTATATAACTGATAGGTTATATTTATAGATTTCAGCCTGCTGATTTCGGAGAACTAAAAAAATTTAAGCTACGACCGCTAGTTTAGAAGCTACACCCGTTTTTATGGCCACCAAAAAATGATAGAGATGGGTCCCCCCTTTGCTTTAAAACTGAAAAATTTTGAAATTTTTTTTCGCGATTTTTTGACTCCATCTTATGGATTTCGGTTCGCTGATATCAACCATTGTTAACACGATCCGACGCGTACTTTTTAAACTACAGCGTTTTGAAAAATGCAGAAATTTAGAAAATTTCAAAAATTCATA
Organism: Stenus bimaculatus; assembly: GCA_963971135.1. Lineage (NCBI taxonomy): Eukaryota > Metazoa > Arthropoda > Insecta > Coleoptera > Staphylinidae > Stenus > Stenus bimaculatus. The sequence goes on along the minus strand of OZ020180.1, from coordinate 61,465,472 downwards.
TTTTTTTCTAAGTTTTTTCGAATTTTATATAACTGATAGGTTATATTTATAGATTTCAGCCTGCTAATTTCGGAAAACTAAAAAAATTTGAGCTACGACCGCTAGTTTAGAAGCTACACCCGTTTTTATGGCCACCAAAAAATGATAGAGAAGGGTCCCCCCTTTGCTTTAAAACTGAAAAATTTTGAAATTTTTCTTCGCGATTTTTTGACTCCATCTTATGGATTTCGGTTCGCTGATAACGAATCAACCATTGTTAACGCAATCCGACGTGTACTTTTTAAACTACAGCGTTTTGAAAAATGCAGAAATTTAGAAAATTTCAAAAATTCATATTTTTTTCTAAATTTTTTCGAATTTTATATAACTGATAGGTTATATTTATAGATTTCAGCCTGCTGATTTCGGAGAACTAAAAAATTTTGAGCTACGACCACTAGTTTAGAAACTACACCCGTTTTTATATCCACCAAAAAATGATAGAGAAGGGTCCCCCCTTTGCATTAAAACTGAAAAATTTTGAAATTTTTTTTCGCGTTTTTTTGACTTTATCTTATAGATTTCGGTTCGCTGATAACGAATCAACCATTGTTAACGCGATCCGACGCGTACTTTTTAAACTACAGCGTTTTGAAAAATGCAGAAATTTAGAAAATTTCAAAAATTCATATTTTTTTCTAAATTTTTTCGAATTTTATATAACTGATAGGTTATATTTATAGATTTCAGCCTGCTGATTTCGGAGAACAGAAAAAATTTGAGCTACGACCGCTAGTTTAGAAGCTACACCCGTTTTTATGGCCACCAAAAAATGATAGAGAAGGGTCCCCCCTTTGCTTTAAAACTGAAAAATTTTGAAATTTTTTTTCGCGATTTTTTGCATTTATCTTATAGATTTCGGTTCGCTGATAACGAATCAACCATTGTTAACGCGATCCGACGCGTACTTTTTAAACTACAGCGTTTTGAAAAATGCAGAAATTTAGAAAATTTCAAAAATTCATATTTTTTTCTAAATTTTTTCGAATTTTATATAACTGATAGGTTATATTTATAGATTTCGGCCTGCTGATTTCGGAGCACTAAAAAAATTTGAGCTACGACCACTAGTTTAGAAACTACACCCGTTTTTATGGCCACCAAAAAATGATAGAGAAGGGTCCCCCCTTTGCTTTAAAACTGAAAAATTTTGAAATTTTTTTTCGCGTTTTTTTGCATTTATCTTATAGATTTTGGATCGCTGATAACGAATCAACCATTGTTAACGCAATCCGACGCGTACTTTTTAAACTACAGCGTTTTGAAAAATGCAGAAATTTAGAAAATTTCAAAAATTCATATTTTTTTCTAAATTTTTTCGAATTTTATATAACTGATACGTTATATTTATAGATTTCAGCCTGCTGATTTCGGAGAACTAAAAAATTTTGAGCTACGACCACTAGTTTAGAAGCTACTGTCGTTTTTATGGCCACCAAAAAATGATAGAAAAGGGTCCCCCCTTTTCTTTAAAACTGAAAAATTTTGAAATTTTTTTTCGCGTTTTTTTGCATTTATCTTATAGATTTTGGATCGCTGATAACGAATCAACCATTGTTAACGCAATCCGACGCGTACTTTTTAAACTACAGCGTTTTGAAAAATGCAGAAATTTAGAAAATTTCAAAAATTCATATTTTTTTCTAAGTTTTTTCGATTTTTATATAACTGATAGGTTATATTTATAGATTTCAGCCTGCTGATTTCGGAGAACTAAAAAATTTTTAGCTACGACCACTAGTTTAGAAGCTACTGTCGTTTTTATGGCCACCAAAAAATGATAGAGAAGGGTCCCCCCTTTGCTTTAAAACTGAAAAATTTTGAAATTTTTTTTCGCGATTTTTTGACTCCATCTTATGGATTTCGGTTCGCTGATATCAACCATTGTTAACACGATCCGACGCGTACTTTTTAAACTACAGCGTTTTGAAAAATGCAGAAATTTAGAAAATTTCAAAAATTCATATTTTTTTCTAAGTTTTTTCGAATTTTATATAACTGATAGGTTATATTTATAGATTTCAGCCTGCTAATTTCGGAAAACTAAAAAAATTTGAGCTACGACCGCTAGTTTAGAAGCTACACCCGTTTTTATGGCCACCAAAAAATGATAGAGAAGGGTCCCCCCTTTGCTTTAAAACTGAAAAATTTTGAAATTTTTCTTCGCGATTTTTTGACTCCATCTTATGGATTTCGGTTCGCTGATAACGAATCAACCATTGTTAACGCAATCCGACGCGTACTTTTTAAACTACAGCGTTTTGAAAAATGCAGAAATTTAGAAAATTTCAAAAATTCATATTTTTTTCTAAATTTTTTCGAATTTTATATAACTGATAGGTTATATTTATAGATTTCAGCCTGCTGATTTCGGAGAACTAAAAAATTTTGAGCTACGACCACTAGTTTAGAAACTACACCCGTTTTTATATCCACCAAAAAATGATAGAGAAGGGTCCCCCCTTTGCATTAAAACTGAAAAATTTTGAAATTTTTTTTCGCGTTTTTTTGACTTTATCTTATAGATTTCGGTTCGCTGATAACGAATCAACCATTGTTAACGCGATCCGACGCGTACTTTTTAAACTACAGCGTTTTGAAAAATGCAGAAATTTAGAAAATTTCAAAAATTCATATTTTTTTCTAAATTTTTTCGAATTTTATATAACTGATAGGTTATATTTATAGATTTCAGCCTGCTGATTTCGGAGAACAGAAAAAATTTGAGCTACAACCGCTAGTTTAGAAGCTACACCCGTTTTTATGGCCACCAAAAAATGATAGAGAAGGGTCCCCCCTTTGCTTTAAAACTGAAAAATTTTGAAATTTTTTTTCGCGATTTTTTGCATTTATCTTATAGATTTCGGTTCGCTGATAACGAATCAACCATTGTTAACGCGATCCGACGCGTACTTTTTAAACTACAGCGTTTTGAAAAATGCAGAAATTTAGAAAATTTCAAAAATTCATATTTTTTTCTAAATTTTTTCGAATTTTATATAACTGATAGGTTATATTTATAGATTTCGGCCTGCTGATTTCGGAGCACTAAAAAAATTTGAGCTACGACCACTAGTTTAGAAACTACACCCGTTTTTATGGCCACCAAAAAATGATAGAGAAGGGTCCCCCCTTTGCTTTAAAACTGAAAAATTTTGAAATTTTTTTTCGCGTTTTTTTGCATTTATCTTATAGATTTTGGATCGCTGATAACGAATCAACCATTGTTAACGCAATCCGACGCGTACTTTTTAAACTACAGCGTTTTGAAAAATGCAGAAATTTAGAAAATTTCAAAAATTCATATTTTTTTCTAAATTTTTTCGAATTTTATATAACTGATACGTTATATTTATAGATTTCAGCCTGCTGATTTCGGAGAACTAAAAAATTTTGAGCTACGACCACTAGTTTAGAAGCTACTGTCGTTTTTATGGCCACCAAAAAATGATAGAGAAGGGTCCCCCCTTTTCTTTAAAACTGAAAAATTTTGAAATTTTTTTTCGCGTTTTTTTGCATTTATCTTATAGATTTTGGATCGCTGATAACGAATCAACCATTGTTAACGCAATCCGACGCGTACTTTTTAAACTACAGCGTTTTGAAAAATGCAGAAATTTAGAAAATTTCAAAAATTCATATTTTTTTCTAAGTTTTTTCGATTTTTATATAACTGATAGGTTATATTTATAGATTTCAGCCTGCTGATTTCGGAGAACTAAAAAATTTTTAGCTACGACCACTAGTTTAGAAGGTACTGTCGTTTTTATGGCCACCAAAAAATGATAGAGAAGGGTCCCCCCTTTGCTTTAAAACTGAAAAATTTTGAAATTTTTTTTCGCGTTTTTTTGACTTTATCTTATAGATTTCGGTTCGCTGATAACGAATCAACCATTGTTAACGCGATCCGACGCGTACTTTTTAAACTACAGCGTTTTGAAAAATGCAGAAATTTAGAAAATTTCAAAAATTCATATTTTTTTCTAAATTTTTTCGAGTTTTATATAACTGATAGGTTATATTTATAGATTTCAGCCTGCTGATTTCGGAAAACTAAAAAAATTTGAGCTACGACCGCTAGTTTAGAAGCTACACCCGTTTTTATGACCACCAAAAAATGATAGAGAAGGGTCCCCCCTTTGCTTTAAAACTGAAAAATTTTGAAATTTTTTTTCGCGATTTTTCGACTCCATCTTATGGATTTCGGTTCGATGATAACGAATCAAGCATTGTTAACGCGATCCGACGCGTACTTTTTAAACTACAGCGTTTTGAAAAATGCAGAAATTTAGAAAATTTCAAAAATTCATATTTTTTTCTAAATTTTTTCGAATTTTATATAACTGATAGGTTATATGTATAGATTTCAGCCTGCTAATTTCGGAAAACTAAAAAAATTTGAGCTACGACCGCTAGTTTAGAAGCTACACCCGTTTTTATGGCCACCAAAAAATGATAGAGAAGGGTGGGGGCCTTTGCTTTAAAACTGAAAAATTTTGAAATTTTTTTTTGCGATTTTTTGACTCCATCTTATGGATTTCGGTTCGCTGATAACGAATCAACCATTGTTAACGCGATCCGACGCGTACTTTTTAAACTACAGCGTTTTGAAAAATGCAGAAATTTAGAAAATTTCAAAAATTCATATTTTTTTCTAAATTTTTTCGAATTTTATATAACTGATAGGTTATATTTATAGACTTCAGCCTGCTGATTTCGGAGAACTAAAAAAATTTAAGCTACGAACGCTAGTTTAGAAGCTACACCCGTTTTTATGGCCACCAAAAAATGATAGAGAAGGGTGGGGGCCTTTGCTTTAAAACTGAAAAATTTTGAAATTTTTTTTTGCGATTTTTTGACTCCATCTTATGGATTTCGGTTCGCTGATAACAATTCAACCATTGTTAACGCGATCCAACGCGTACTTTTTAAACTACAGCGTTTTGAAAAATGCAGAAATTTAGAAAATTTCAAAAATTCATATTTTTTTCTAAGTTTTTTCGAATTTTATATAACTGATAGGTTATATTTATAGATTTCAGCCTGCTGATTTCGGAGAACTAAAAAAATTTCAGCTACGACCGCTAGTTTAGAAGCTACACCCGTTTTTATGGCCACCAAAAAATGATAGAGAAGGGTCCCCCCTTTGCTTTAAAACTGAAAAATTTTGAAATTTTTTTTCGCGATTTTTTGACTCCATCTTATGGATTTCGGTTCGCTGATAACGAATCAGCCATTGTTAACACGATCCGACGTGTACTTTTTAAACTACAGCGTTTTGAAAAATGCAGTAATTTAGAAAATTTCAAAAATTCATATTTTTTTCTAAGTTTTTTTGATTTTTATATAACTGATAGGTTATATTTATAGATTTCAGCCTGCTGATTTCGGAGAACTAAAAAATTTTTAGCTACGACCACTAGTTTAGAAGCTACTGTCGTTTTTATGGCCACCAAAAAATGATAGAGAAGGGTCCCCCCTTTGCTTTAAAACTGAAAAATTTTGAAATTTTTTTTCGCGATTTTTTGACTCCATCTTATGGATTTCGGTTCGCTGATAACGAATCAACCAACCATTGTTAACGCGATCCGACGCGTACTTTTTAAACTACAGCGTTTTGAAAAATGGAGAAATTTAGAAAATTTCAAAAATTCATATTTTTTTCTAAATTTTTTCGAATTTTATATAACTGATAGGTGATATTTATAGATTTCAGCCTGCTGATTTCGGAGAACTAAAAAAATTTGAGCTAGGACCACTAGTTTAGAAACTACACCCGTTTTTATGGCCACCAAAAAATGATAGAGAAGGGTCCCCCCTTTGCTTTAAAACTGAAAAATCTTGAAATTTTTTTTCGCGATTTTTTGACTTCATCTTATGGATTTCGGTTCGCTGATAACGAATCAACCATTGTTAACGCGATCCGACGCGTACTTTTTAAACTACAGCGTATTGAAAAATGCAGAAATTTAGAAAATTTCAAAAATTCATATTTTTTTCTAACTTTTTTCGAATTTTATATAACTGATAGGTTATAATTATAGATTTCAGCCTGCTGATTTCGGAGAACTAAAAAAATTTGAGCTACGACCGCTAGTTTAGAAGCTACACCCGTTTTTATGGCCACCAAAAAATGATAGAGAAGGGTCCCCCCTTTGCTTTAAAACTGAAAAATTTTGAAATTTTTTTTCGCGATTTTTTGCATTTATCTTATAGATTTCGGATCGCTGATAACGAATCAACCATTGTTAACGCGATCCGACGCGTACTTTTTAAACTACAGCGTTTTGAAAAATGCAGAAATTTAGAAAATTTCAAAAATTCATATTTTTTTCTAAATTTCTTCGAATTTTATATAACTGATAGGTTATATTTATAGATTTCGGCCTGCTGATTTCGGAGCACTAAAAAAATTTGAGCTACGACCACTAGTTTAGAAACTACACCCGTTTTTATGGCCACCAAAAAATGATAGAGAAGGGTGGGGGCCTTTGCTTTAAAACTGAAAAATTTTGAAATTTTTTTTTGCGATTTTTTGACTCCATCTTATGGATTTCGGTTCGCTGATAACAATTCAACCATTGTTAACGCGATCCAACGCGTACTTTTTAAACTACAGCGTTTTGAAAAATGCAGAAATTTAGAAAATTTCAAAAATTCATATTTTTTTCTAAATTTTTTCGAATTTTATATAACTGATAGGTTATATTTATAGATTTCAGCCTGCTGATTTCGGAGAACTAAAAAATTTTTAGCTACGACCACTAGTTTAGAAGCTACTGTCGTTTTTATGGCCACCAAAAAATGATAGAGAAGGGTCCCCCCTTTGCTTTAAAACTGAAAAATTTTGAAATTTTTTTTCGCGTTTTTTTGACTTTATCTTATAGATTTCGGTTCGCTGATAACGAATCAACCATTGTTAACGCGATCCGACGCGTACTTTTTAAACTAGAGCGTATTGAAAAATGCAGAAATTTAGAAAATTTCAAAAATTCATATTTTTTTCTAAATTTTTTCGAATTTTATATAACTGATAGGTTATATTTATAGATTTCAGCCTGCTGATTTCGGAAAACTAAAAAAATTTGAGCTACGACCGCTAGTTTAGAAGCTACACCCGTTTTTATGGCCACCAAAAAATGATAGAGAAGGGTCCCCCCTTTGCTTTAAAACTGAAAAATTTTGAAATTTTTTTTCGCGTTTTTTTGACTTTATCTTATAGATTTCGGTTCGCTGATAACGAATCAACCATTGTTAACGCGATCCGACGCGTACTTTTTAAACTACAGCGTTTTGAAAAATGCAGAAATTTAGAAAATTTCAAAAATTCATATTTTTTTCTAAATTTTTTCGAATTTTATATAACTGATAGGTTATATTTATAGATTTCAGCCTGCTGATTTCGGAGAACTAAAAAAATTTGAGCTACGACCGCTAGTTTAGAAGCTACACCCGTTTTTATGGCCACCAAAAAATGATAGAGAACGGTCCCTCCCCCCTTTGCTTTAAAACTGAAAAATGTTGAAATTTTTTTTCGCGATTTTTTGACTCCATCTTATGGATTTCGGTTCGCTGATAACGAATCAACCATTGTTAACGCGATCCGACGCGTACTTTTTAAACTACAGCGTTTTGAAAAATGCAGAAATTTAGAAAATTTCAAAAATTCATATTTTTTTCTAAATTTTTTCGAATTTTATATAACTGATAGGTTATATTTATAGATTTCAGCCTGCTAATTTCGGAAAACTAAAAAAATTTGAGCTACGACCGCTAGTTTAGAAGCTACACCCGTTTTTATGGCCACCAAAAAATGATAGAGAAGGGTCCCCCCTTTGCTTTAAAACTGAAAAATTTTGAAATTTTTTTTCGCGATTTTTCGACTCCATCTTATGGATTTCGGTTCGCTGATAACGAATCAACCATTGTTAACGCAATCCGACGCGTACTTTTTAAACTACAGCGTTTTGAAAAATGCAGAAATTTAGAAAATTTCAAAAATTCATATTTTTTTCTAAATTTTTTCGAATTTTATATACTTGATAGGTTATATTTATAGATTTCAGCCTGCTGATTTCGGAGAACTAAAAAAATTTGAGCTACGACCGCTAGTTTAGAAGCTACACCCGTTTTTATGGCCACCAAAAAATGATAGAGAAGGGTCCCCCCTTTGCTTTAAAACTGAAAAATTTTGAAATTTTTCTTCGCGATTTTTTGACTTCATCTTATGGATTTCGGTTCGCTGATAACGAATCAACCATTGTTAACGCAATCCGACGCGTACTTTTTAAACTACAGCGTTTTGAAAAATGCAGAAATTTAGAAAATTTCAAAAATTCATATTTTTTTCTAAATTTTTTCGAATTTTATATAACTGATAGGTTATATTTATTGATTTCAGCCTGCTGATTTCGGAGAACTAAAAAATTTTTAGCTACGACCACTAGTTTAGAAGCTACTGTCGTTTTTATGGCCACCAAAAAATGATAGAGAAGGGTCCCCCCTTTGCTTTAAAACTGAAAAATTTTGAAATTTTTTTTCGCGTTTTTTTGACTTTATCTTATAGATTTCGGTTCGCTGATAACGAATCAACCATTGTTAACGCGATCCGACGCGTACTTTTTAAACTACAGCGTTTTGAAAAATGCAGAAATTTAGAAAATTTCAAAAATTCATATTTTTTTCTAAATTTTTTCGAATTTTATATAACTGATAGGTTATATTTATAGATTTCGGCCTGCTGATTTCGGAGCACTAAAAAAATTTGAGCTACGACCACTAGTTTAGAAACTACACCCGTTTTTATGGCCACCAAAAAATGATAGAGAAGGGTGGGAGCCTTTGCTTTAAAACTGAAAAATTTTGAAATTTTTTTTTGCGATTTTTTGACTCCATCTTATGGATTTCGGTTCGCTGATAACAATTCAACCATTGTTAACGCGATCCAACGCGTACTTTTTAAACTACAGCGTTTTGAAAAATGCAGAAATTTAGAAAATTTCAAAAAATCATATTTTTTTCTAAATTTTTTCGAATTTTATATAACTGATAGGTTATATTTATAGATTTCAGCCTGCTAATTTCGGAAAACTAAAAAAATTTGAGCTACGACCGCTAGTTTAGAAGCTACACCCGTTTTTATGGCCACCAAAAAATGATAGAGAAGGGTCCCCGCTTTGCTTTAAAACTGAAAAATTTTGAAATTTTTTTTCGCGATTTTTCGACTCCATCTTATGGATTTCGGTTCGATGATAACGAATCAAGCATTGTTAACGCGATCCGACGCGTACTTTTTAAACTACAGCGTTTTGAAAAATGCAGAAATTTAGAAAATTTCAAAAATTCATATTTTTTTCTAAATTTTTTCGAATTTTATATAACTGATAGGTTATATTTATAGATTTCAGCCTGCTGATTTCGGAGAACTAAAAAAATTTGAGCTATGACCGCTAGTTTAGAAGCTACACCCGTTTTTATAGCCACCAAAAAATGATAGAGAAGGGTCCCCCCTTTGCTTTAAAACTGAAAAATTTTGAAATTTTTCTTCGCGATTTTTTGACTCCATCTTATGGATTTCGGTTCGCTGATAACGAATCAACCATTGTTAACGCAATCCGACGCGTACTTTTTAAACTACAGCGTTTTGAAAAATGCAGAAATTTAGAAAATTTCAAAAATTCATATTTTTTTCTAATTTTTTTCGAATTTTATATAACTGATAGGTTATATTTATTGATTTCAGCCTGCTGATTTCGGAGAACTAAAAAATTTTTAGCTACGACCACTAGTTTAGAAGCTACTGTCGTTTTTATGGCCACCAAAAAATGATAGAGAAGGGTCCCCCCTTTGCTTTAAAACTAAAAAATTTTGAAATTTTTTTTCGCGTTTTTTTGACTTTATCTTATAGATTTCGGTTCGCTGATAACGAATCAACCATTGTTAACGCGATCCGACGCGTACTTTTTAAACTACAGCGTTTTGAAAAATGCAGAAATTTAGAAAATTTCAAAAATTCATATTTTTTTCTAAATTTTTTCGAATTTTATATAACTGATAGGTTATATTTATAGATTTCAGCCTGCTGATTTCGGAGAACTAAAAAATTTTTAGCTACGACCACTAGTTTAGAAGCTACTGTCGTTTTTATAACCACCAAGAAATGATAGAGAAGGGTCCCCCCTTTGCTTTAAAACTGAAAAATTTTGAAATTTTTTTTCGCGATTTTTCGACTCCATCTTATGGATTTCGGTTCGATGATAACGAATCAAGCATTGTTAACGCGATCCGACGCGTACTTTTTAAACTACAGCGTTTTGAAAAATGCAGAAATTTAGAAAATTTCAAAAATTCATATTTTTTTCTAAATTTTTTCGAATTTTATATAACTGATAGGTTATATTTATAGATTTCAGCCTGCTGATTTCGGAAAACTAAAAAAATTTGAGCTACGACCGCTAGTTTAGAAGCTACACCCGTTTTTATGGCCACCAAAAAATGATAGAGAAGGGTCCCCCCTTTGCTTTAAAACTGAAAAATCTTGAAATTTTTTTTCGCGATTTTTTGACTTCATCTTATGGATTTCGGTTCGCTGATAACGAATCAACCATTGTTAACGCGATCCGACGCGTACTTTTTAAACTACAGCGTATTGAAAAATGCAGAAATTTAGAAAATTTCAAAAATTCATATTTTTTTCTAACTTTTTTCGAATTTTATATAACTGATAGGTTATAATTATAGATTTCAGCCTGCTGATTTCGGAGAACTAAAAAAATTTAAGCTACGACCGCTAGTTTAGAAGCTACACCCGTTTTTATGGCCACCAAAAAATGATAGAGAAGGGTCCCCCCTTTGCTTTAAAACTGAAAAATTTTGAAATTTTTTTTCGCGATTTTTTGCATTTATCTTATAGATTTCGGATCGCTGATAACGAATCAACCATTGTTAACGCGATCCGACGCGTACTTTTTAAACTACAGCGTTTTGAAAAATGCAGAAATTTAGAAAATTTCAAAAATTCATATTTTTTTCTAAATTTTTTCGAATTTTATATAACTGATAGGTTATATTTATAGATTTCGGCCTGCTGATTTCGGAGCACTAAAAAAATTTGAGCTACGACCACTAGTTTAGAAACTACACCCGTTTTTATGGCCACCAAAAAATGATAGAGAAGGGTGGGGGCCTTTGCTTTAAAACTGAAAAATTTTGAAATTTTTTTTTGCGATTTTTTGACTCCATCTTATGGATTTCGGTTCGCTGATAACAATTCAACCATTGTTAACGCGATCCAACGCGTACTTTTTAAACTACAGCGTTTTGAAAAATGCAGAAATTTAGAAAATTTCAAAAATTCATATTTTTTTCGAATTTTATATAACTGATAGGTTATATTTATAGATTTCAGCCTGATGATTTCGGAGAACTAAAAAAATTTAAGCTACGACCGCTAGTTTAGAAGCTACACCCGTTTTTATGGCCACCAAAAAATGATAGAGAAGGGTCCCCCCTTTGCTTTAAAATTGAAAAATTTTGAAATTTTTTTTCGCGATTTTTTGACTCCATCTTATGGATTTCGGTTCGCTGATAACGAATCAGCCATTGTTAACACGATCCGACGTGTACTTTTTAAACTACAGCGTTTTGAAAAATGCAGTAATTTAGAAAATTTCAAAAATTCATATTTTTTTCTAAGTTTTTTCGATTTTTATATAACTGATAGGTTATATTTATAGATTTCAGCCTGCTGATTTCGGAGAACTAAAAAATTTTTAGCTACGACCACTAGTTTAGAAGCTACTGTCGTTTTTATGGCCACCAAAAAATGATAGAGAAGGGTCCCCCCTTTGCTTTAAAACTGAAAAATTTTGAAATTTTTTTTCGCGATTTTTTGACTCCATCTTATGGATTTCGGTTCGCTGATAACGAATCAACCATTGTTAACGCGATCCGACGCGTACTTTTTAAACTACAGCGTTTTGAAAAATGCAGAAATTTAGAAAATTTCAAAAATTCATATTTTTTTCTAAATTTTTTCGATTTTTATATAACTGATAGGTTATATTTATAGATTTCAGCCTGCTGATTTCGGAGAACTAAAAAAATTTAAGCTACGACCGCTAGTTTAGAAGCTACACCCGTTTTTATGGCCACCAAAAAATGATAGAGATGGGTCCCCCCTTTGCTTTAAAACTGAAAAATTTTGAAATTTTCTTTCGCGATTTTTTGACTCCATCTTATGGATTTCGGTTCGCTGATAACGAATCAGCCATTGTTAACACGATCCGACGCGTACTTTTTAAACTACAGCGTTTTGAAAAATGCAGAAATTTAGAAAATTTCAAAAATTCATATTTTTTTCTAAATTTTTTCGAATTTTATATAACTGATAGGTTATATTTATAGATTTCAGCCTGCTGATTTCGGAGAACTAAAAAAATTTGAGCTACGACCGCTAGTTTAGAAGCTACACCCGTTTTTATGGCCACCAAAAAATGATAGAGAAGGGTCCCCCCTTTGCTTTAAAACTGAAAAATTTTGAAATTTTTTTTCGCGATTTTTTGACTCCATCTTATGGATTTCGGTTCGCTGATATCAACCATTGTTAACACGATCCGACGCGTACTTTTTAAACTACAGCGTTTTGAAAAATGCAGAAATTTAGAAAATTTCAAAAATTCATATTTTTTTCTAAGTTTTTTCGAATTTTATATAACTGATAGGTTATATTTATAGATTTCAGCCTGCTAATTTCGGAAAACTAAAAAAATTTGAGCTACGACCGCTAGTTTAGAAGCTACACCCGTTTTTATGGCCACCAAAAAATGATAGAGAAGGGTCCCCCCTTTGCTTTAAAACTGAAAAATTTTGAAATTTTTCTTCGCGATTTTTTGACTCCATCTTATGGATTTCGGTTCGCTGATAACGAATCAACCATTGTTAACGCAATCCGACGCGTACTTTTTAAACTACAGCGTTTTGAAAAATGCAGAAATTTAGAAAATTTCAAAAATTCATATTTTTTTCTAAATTTTTTCGAATTTTATATAACTGATAGGTTATATTTATAGATTTCAGCCTGCTGATTTCGGAGAACTAAAAAATTTTGAGCTACGACCACTAGTTTAGAAGCTACTGTCGTTTTTATGGCCACCAAAAAATGATAGAGAAGGGTCCCCCCTTTGCTTTAAAACTGAAAAATTTTGAAATTTTTTTTCGCGTTTTTTTGACTTTATCTTATAGATTTCGGTTCGCTGATAACGAATCAACCATTGTTAACGCGATCCGACGCGTACTTTTTAAACTACAGCGTTTTGAAAAATGCAGAAATTTAGAAAATTTCAAAAATTCATATTTTTTTCTAAATTTTTTCGAATTTTATATAACTGATAGGTTATATTTATAGATTTCAGCCTGCTGATTTCGGAGAACAGAAAAAATTTGAGCTACGACCGCTAGTTTAGAAGCTACACCCGTTTTTATGGCCACCAAAAAATGATAGAGAAGGGTCCCCCCTTTGCTTTAAAACTGAAAAATTTTGAAATTTTTTTTCGCGATTTTTTGCATTTATCTTATAGATTTCGGTTCGCTGATAACGAATCAACCATTGTTAACGCGATCCGACGCGTACTTTTTAAACTACAGCGTTTTGAAAAATGCAGAAATTTAGAAAATTTCAAAAATTCATATTTTTTTCTAAATTTTTTCGAATTTTATATAACTGATAGGTTATATTTATAGATTTCGGCCTGCTGATTTCGGAGCACTAAAAAAATTTGAGCTACGACCACTAGTTTAGAAACTACACCCGTTTTTATGGCCACCAAAAATGATAGAGAAGGGTCCCCCCTTTGCTTTAAAACTGAAAAATTTTGAAATTTTTCTTCGCGATTTTTTGACTCCATCTTATGGATTTCGGTTCGCTGATAACGAATCAACCATTGTTAACGCAATCCGACGCGAACTTTTTAAACTACAGCGTTTTGAAAAATGCAGAAATTTAGAAAACTTCAAAAATTCATATTTTTTTCTAAATTTTTTCGAATTTTATTTAACTGATAGGTTATATTTATAGATTTCAGCCTGCTGATTTCGGAAAACTAAAAAAATTTGAGCTACGACCGCTAGTTTAGAAGCTACACCCGTTTTTATGGCCACCAAAAAATGATAGAGAAGGGTCCCCCCTTTGCTTTAAAACTGAAAAATCTTGAAATTTTTTTTCGCGATTTTTCGACTTCATCTTATGGATTTCGGTTCGATGATAACGAATCAAGCATTGTTAACGCGATCCGACGCGTACTTTTTAAACTACAGCGTTTTGAAAAATGCAGAAATTTAGAAAATTTCAAAAATTCATATTTTTTTCTAAATTTTATCGAATTTTATATAACTGATAGGTTATATTTATAGATTTCAGCCTGCTGATTTCGGAGAACTAAAAAAATTTGAGCTACGACCGCTAGTTTAGAAGCTACACCCGTTTTTATGGCCACCAAAAAATGATAGAGAAGGGTGGGGGCCTTTGCTTTAAAACTGAAAAATTTTGAAATTTTTTTTTGCGATTTTTTGACTCCATCTTATGGATTTCGGTTCGCTGATAACGAATCAACCATTGTTAACGCGATCCGACGCGTACTTTTTAAACTACAGCGTTTTGAAAAATGCAGAAATTTAGAAAATTTCAAAAATTCATATTTTTTTCTAAATTTTTTCGAATTTTATATAACTGATAGGTTATATTTATAGATTTCAGCCTGCTGATTTCGGAGAACAGAAAAAATTTGAGCTACGACCGCTAGTTTAGAAGCTACACCCGTTTTTATGGCCACCAAAAAATGATAGAGAAGGGTCCCCCCTTTGCTTTAAAACTGAAAAATTTTGAAATTTTTTTTCGCGATTTTTTGCATTTATCTTATAGATTTCGGTTCGCTGATAACGAATCAACCATTGTTAACGCGATCCGACGCGTACTTTTTAAACTACAGCGTTTTGAAAAATGCAGAAATTTAGAAAATTTCAAAAATTCATATTTTTTTCTAAATTTTTTCGAATTTTATATAACTGATAGGTTATATTTATAGATTTCGGCCTGCTGATTTCGGAGCACTAAAAAAATTTGAGCTACGACCACTAGTTTAGAAACTACACCCGTTTTTATGGCCACCAAAAAATGATAGAGAAGGGTCCCCCCTTTGCTTTAAAACTGAAAAATTTTGAAATTTTTCTTCGCGATTTTTTGACTCCATCTTATGGATTTCGGTTCGCTGATAACGAATCAACCATTGTTAACGCGATCCGACGCGTACTTTTTAAACTACAGCGTTTTGAAAAATGCAGAAATTTAGAAAACTTCAAAAATTCATATTTTTTTCTAAATTTTTTCGAATTTTATTTAACTGATAGGTTATATTTATAGATTTCAGCCTGCTGATTTCGGAAAACTAAAAAAATTTGAGCTACGACCGCTAGTTTAGAAGCTACACCCGTTTTTATGGCCACCAAAAAATGATAGAGAAGGGTCCCCCCTTTGCTTTAAAACTGAAAAATCTTGAAATTTTTTTTCGCGATTTTTTGACTCCATCTTATGGATTTCGGTGATAACGAATCAAGCATTGTTAACACGATCCGACGCGTACTTTTTAAACTACAGCGTTTTGAAAAATGCAGAAATTTAGAAAATTTCAAAAATTCATATTTTTTTCTAAGTTTTTTCGAATTTTATATAACTGATAGGTTATATTTATAGATTTCAGCCTGCTAATTTCGGAGAACTAAAAAAATTTGAGCTACGACCGCTAGTTTAGAAGCTACACCCGTTTTTATGGCCACCAAAAAATGATAGAGAAGGGTCCCCCCTTTGCTTTAAAACTGAAAAATTTTGAAATTTTTCTTCGCGATTTTTTGACTCCATCTTATGGATTTCGGTTCGCTGATAACGAATCAACCATTGTTAACGCGATCCGACGCGTACTTTTTAAACTACAGCGTTTTGAAAAATGCAGAAATTTAGAAAATTTCAAAAATTCATATTTCTTTCTAAATTTTTTCGAATTTTATATAACTGATAGGTTATATTTATAGATTTCGGCCTGCTGATTTCGGAGAACTAAAAAAATTTGAGCTACGACCGCTAGTTTAGAAGCTACACCCGTTTTTATGGCCACCAAAAAATGATAGAGAAGGGTCCCCCCTTTGCTTTAAAACTGAAAAATTTTGAAATTTTTCTTCGCGATTTTTTGACTCCATCTTATGGATTTCGGTTCGCTGATAACGAATCAACCATTGTTAACGCAATCCGACGCGTACTTTTTAAACTACAGCGTTTTGAAAAATGCAGAAATTTAGAAAATTTCAAAAATTCATATTTTTTTCTAAATTTTTTCGAATTTTATATAACTGATACGTTATATTTATAGATTTCAGCCTGCTGATTTCGGAGAACTAAAAAATTTTGAGCTACGACCACTAGTTTAGAAGCTACTGTCGTTTTTATCGCCACCAAAAAATGATAGAGAAGGGTCCCCCCTTTGCTTTAAAACTGAAAAATTTTGAAATTTTTTTTCGCGTTTTTTTGCATTTATCTTATAGATTTTGGATCGCTGATAACGAATCAACCATTGTTAACGCAATCCGACGCGTACTTTTTAAACTACAGCGTTTTGAAAAATGCAGAAATTTAGAAAATTTCAAAAATTCATATTTTTTTCTAAGTTTTTTCGATTTTTATATAACTGATAGGTTATATTTATAGATTTCAGCCTGCTGATTTCGGAGAACTAAAAAATTTTTAGCTACGACCACTAGTTTAGAAGCTACTGTCGTTTTTATGGCCACCAAAAAATGATAGAGAAGGGTCCCCCCTTTGCTTTAAAACTGAAAAATTTTGAAATTTTTTTTCGCGTTTTTTTGCATTTATCTTATAGATTTCGGATCGCTGATAACGAATCAACCATTGTTAACGCGATCCGACGCGTACTTTTTAAACTACCGCGTTTTGAAAAATGCAGAAATTTAGAAAATTTCAAAAATTCATATTTTTTTCTAAATTTTTTCGAATTTTATATAACTGATACGTTATATTTATAGATTTCAGCCTGCTGATTTCGGAGAACTAAAAAATTTTGAGCTACGACCACTAGTTTAGAAGCTACTGTCGTTTTAATGGCCACCAAAAAATGATAGAGAAGGGTCCCCCCTTTGCTTTAAAACTGAAAAATTTTGAAATTTTTTTTCGCGTTTTTTTGCATTTATCTTATAGATTTTGGATCGCTGATAACGAATCAACCATTGTTAACGCAATCCGACGCGTACTTTTTAAACTACAGCGTTTTGAAAAATGCAGAAATTTAGAAAATTTCAAAAATTCATATTTTTTTCTAAATTTTTTCGAATTTTATATAACTGATAGGTTATATTTATAGATTTCAGCCTGCTAATTTCGGAAAACTAAAAAAATTTGAGCTACGACCGCTAGTTTAGAAGCTACACCCGTTTTTATGGCCACCAAAAAATGATAGAGAAGGGTGGGGGCCTTTGCTTTAAAACTGAAAAATTTTGAAATTTTTTTTTGCGATTTTTTGCCTCCATCTTATGGATTTCGGTTCGCTGATAACAATTCAACCATTGTTAACGCGATCCAACGCGTACTTTTTAAACTACAGCGTTTTGAAAAATGCAGAAATTTAGAAAATTTCAAAAATTCATATTTTTTTCGAATTTTATATAACTGATAGGTTATATTTATAGATTTCAGCCTGCTGATTTCGGAGAACTAAAAAAATTTAAGCTACGACCGCTAGTTTAGAAGCTACACCCGTTTTTATGGCCACCAAAAAATGATAGAGATGGGTCCCCCCTTTGCTTTAAAACTGAAAAATTTTGAAATTTTCTTTCGCGATTTTTTGACTCCATCTTATGGATTTCGGTTCGCTGATAACGAATCAGCCATTGTTAACACGATCCGACGCGTACTTTTTAAACTACAGCGTTTTGAAAAATGCAGAAATTTAGAAAATTTCAAAAATTCATATTTTTTTCTAAATTTTTTCGAATTTTATATAACTGATAGGTTATATTTATAGATTTCAGCCTGCTGATTTCGGAGAACTAAAAAAATTTGAGCTACGACCGCTAGTTTAGAAGCTACACCCGTTTTTATGGCCACCAAAAAATGATAGAGAAGGGTCCCCCCTTTGCTTTAAAACTGAAAAATTTTGAAATTTTTCTTCGCGATTTTTTGACTCCATCTTATGGATTTCGGTTCGCTGATAACGAATCAACCATTGTTAACGCAATCCGACGCGTACTTTTTAAACTACAGCGTTTTGAAAAATGCAGAAATTTAGAAAATTTAAAAAATTCATATTTTTTTCTAAATTTTTTCGAATTTTATATAACTGATAGGTTATATTTATAGATTTCAGCCTGCTGATTTCGGAGAACTAAAAAATTTTGAGCTACGACCACTAGTTTAGAAGCTACTGTCGTTTTTATGGCCACCAAAAAATGATAGAGAAGGGTCCCCCCTTTGCTTTAAAACTGAAAAATTTTGAAATTTTTTTTCGCGTTTTTTTGACTTTATCTTATAGATTTCGGTTCGCTGATAACGAATCAACCATTGTTAACGCGATCCGACGCGTACTTTTTAAACTACAGCGTTTTGAAAAATGCAGAAATTTAGAAAATTTCAAAAATTCATATTTTTTTCTAAATTTTTTCGAATTTTATATAACTGATAGGTTATATTTATAGATTTCAGCCTGCTGATTTCGGAGAACAGAAAAAATTTGAGCTACGACCGCTAGTTTAGAAGCTACACCCGTTTTTATGGCCACCAAAAAATGATAGAGAAGGGTCCCCCCTTTGCTTTAAAACTGAAAAATTTTGAAATTTTTTTTCGCGATTTTTTGACTCCATCTTATGGATTTCGGTTCGCTGATAACGAATCAGCCATTGTTAACACGATCCGACGTGTACTTTTTAAACTACAGCGTTTTGAAAAATGCAGTAATTTAGAAAATTTCAAAAATTCATATTTTTTTCTAAGTTTTTTCGATTTTTATATAACTGATAGGTTATATTTATAGATTTCAGCCTGCTGATTTCGGAGAACTAAAAAATTTTTAGCTACGACCACTAGTTTAGAAGCTACTGTCGTTTTTATGGCCACCAAAAAATGATAGAGAAGGGTCCCCCCTTTGCTTTAAAACTGAAAAATTTTGAAATTTTTTTTCGCGATTTTTTGACTCCATCTTATGGATTTCGGTTCGCTGATAACGAATCAACCATTGTTAACGCGATCCGACGCGTACTTTTTAAACTACAGCGTTTTGAAAAATGCAGAAATTTAGAAAATTTCAAAAATTCATATTTTTTTCTAAGTTTTTTCGAATTTTATATAACTGATAGGTTATATTTATAGATTTCAGCCTGCTAATTTCGGAAAACTAAAAAAATTTGAGCTACGACCGCTAGTTTAGAAGCTACACCCGTTTTTATGGCCACCAAAAAATGATAGAGAAGGGTGGGGGCCTTTGCTTTAAAACTGAAAAATTTTGAAATTTTTTTTTGCGATTTTTTGCCTCCATCTTATGGATTTCGGTTCGCTGATAACAATTCAACCATTGTTAACGCGATCCAACGCGTACTTTTTAAACTACAGCGTTTTGAAAAATGCAGAAATTTAGAAAATTTCAAAAATTCATATTTTTTTCGAATTTTATATAACTGATAGGTTATATTTATAGATTTCAGCCTGCTGATTTCGGAGAACTAAAAAAATTTAAGCTACGACCGCTAGTTTAGAAGCTACACCCGTTTTTATGGCCACCAAAAAATGATAGAGATGGGTCCCCCCTTTGCTTTAAAACTGAAAAATTTTGAAATTTTCTTTCGCGATTTTTTGACTCCATCTTATGGATTTCGGTTCGCTGATAACGAATCAGCCATTGTTAACACGATCCGACGCGTACTTTTTAAACTACAGCGTTTTGAAAAATGCAGAAATTTAGAAAATTTCAAAAATTCATATTTTTTTCTAAATTTTTTCGAATTTTATATAACTGATAGGTTATATTTATAGATTTCAGCCTGCTGATTTCGGAGAACTAAAAAAATTTGAGCTACGACCGCTAGTTTAGAAGCTACACCCGTTTTTATGGCCACCAAAAAATGATAGAGAAGGGTCCCCCCTTTGCTTTAAAACTGAAAAATTTTGAAATTTTTCTTCGCGATTTTTTGACTCCATCTTATGGATTTCGGTTCGCTGATAACGAATCAACCATTGTTAACGCAATCCGACGCGTACTTTTTAAACTACAGCGTTTTGAAAAATGCAGAAATTTAGAAAATTTAAAAAATTCATATTTTTTTCTAAATTTTTTCGAATTTTATATAACTGATAGGTTATATTTATAGATTTCAGCCTGCTGATTTCGGAGAACTAAAAAATTTTGAGCTACGACCACTAGTTTAGAAGCTACTGTCGTTTTTATGGCCACCAAAAAATGATAGAGAAGGGTCCCCCCTTTGCTTTAAAACTGAAAAATTTTGAAATTTTTTTTCGCGTTTTTTTGACTTTATCTTATAGATTTCGGTTCGCTGATAACGAATCAACCATTGTTAACGCGATCCGACGCGTACTTTTTAAACTACAGCGTTTTGAAAAATGCAGAAATTTAGAAAATTTCAAAAATTCATATTTTTTTCTAAATTTTTTCGAATTTTATATAACTGATAGGTTATATTTATAGATTTCAGCCTGCTGATTTCGGAGAACAGAAAAAATTTGAGCTACGACCGCTAGTTTAGAAGCTACACCCGTTTTTATGGCCACCAAAAAATGATAGAGAAGGGTCCCCCCTTTGCTTTAAAACTGAAAAATTTTGAAATTTTTTTTCGCGTTTTTTTGACTTTATCTTATAGATTTCGGTTCGCTGATAACGAATCAACCATTGTTAACGCGATCCGACGCGTACTTTTTAAACTACAGCGTTTTGAAAAATGCAGAAATTTAGAAAATTTCAAAAATTCATATTTTTTTCTAAATTTTTTCGAATTTTATATAACTGATAGGTTATATTTATAGATTTCAGCCTGCTGATTTCGGAGAACTAAAAAAATTTGAGCTACGACCGCTAGTTTAGAAGCTACACCCGTTTTTATGGCCACCAAAAAATGATAGAGAAGGGTCCCCCCTTTGCTTTAAAACTGAAAAATTTTGAAATTTTTCTTCGCGATTTTTTGACTCCATCTTATGGATTTCGGTTCGCTGATAACGAATCAACCATTGTTAACGCGATCCGACGCGTACTTTTTAAACTACAGCGTTTTGAAAAATGCAGAAATTTAGAAAATTTCAAAAATTCATATTTTTTTCTAAGTTTTTTCGAATTTTATATAACTGATAGGTTATATTTATAGATTTCAGCCTGCTGATTTCGGAGAACTAAAAAAATTTGAGCTACGACCGCTAGTTTAGAAGCTACACCCGTTTTTATGGCCACCAAAAAATGATAGAGAAGGGTCCCCCCTTTGCTTTAAAACTGAAAAATTTTGAAATTTTTCTTCGCGATTTTTTGACTCCATCTTATGGATTTCGGTTCGCTGATAACGAATCAACCATTGTTAACGCGATCCGACGCGTACTTTTTAAACTACAGCGTTTTGAAAAATGCAGAAATTTAGAAAATTTCAAAAATTCATATTTTTTTCTAAGTTTTTTCGAATTTTATATAACTGATAGGTTATATTTATAGATTTCAGCCTGCTAATTTCGGAAAACTAAAAAAATTTGAGCTACGACCGCTAGTTTAGAAGCTACACCCGTTTTTATGGCCACCAAAAAATGATAGAGAAGGGTCCCCCCTTTGCTTTAAAACTGAAAAATTTTGAAATTTTTCTTCGCGATTTTTTGACTCCATCTTATGGATTTCGGTTCGCTGATAACGAATCAACCATTGTTAACGCGATCCGACGCGTACTTTTTAAACTACAGCGTTTTGAAAAATGCAGAAATTTAGAAAATTTCAAAAATTCATATTTCTTTCTAAATTTTTTCGAATTTTATATAACTGATAGGTTATATTTATAGATTTCGGCCTGCTGATTTCGGAGAACTAAAAAAATTTAAGCTACGACCGCTAGTTTAGAAGCTACACCCGTTTTTATGGCCACCAAAAAATGATAGAGAAGGGTCCCCCCTTTGCTTTAAAACTGAAAAATTTTGAAATTTTTTTTCGCGATTTTTTGACTCCATCTTATGGATTTCGGTTCGCTGATAACGAATCAGCCATTGTTAACACGATCCGACGTGTACTTTTTAAACTACAGCGTTTTGAAAAATGCAGTAATTTAGAAAATTTCAAAAATTCATATTTTTTTCTAAGTTTTTTCGATTTTTATATAACTGATAGGTTATATTTATAGATTT
This sequence comes from Stenus bimaculatus, assembly GCA_963971135.1. Classification (NCBI taxonomy): domain Eukaryota; kingdom Metazoa; phylum Arthropoda; class Insecta; order Coleoptera; family Staphylinidae; genus Stenus; species Stenus bimaculatus. Next base: position 61,443,004 of record OZ020180.1, on the reverse strand, counting down.
CAGCCTGCTGATTTCGGAGAACTAAAAAAATTTGAGCTACGACCGCTAGTTTAGAAGCTACACCCGTTTTTATGACCACCAAAAAATGATAGAGAAGGGTCCCCCCTTTGCTTTAAAACTGAAAAATTTTGAAATTTTTTTTCGCGATTTTTCGACTCCATCTTATGGATTTCGGTTCGATGATAACGAATCAAGCATTGTTAACGCGATCCGACGCGTACTTTTTAAACTACAGCGTTTTGAAAAATGCAGAAATTTAGAAAATTTCAAAAATTCATATTTTTTTCTAAATTTTTTCGAATTTTATATAACTGATAGGTTATATTTATAGATTTCAGCCTGCTAATTTCGGAAAACTAAAAAAATTTGAGCTACGACCGCTAGTTTAGAAGCTACACCCGTTTTTATGGCCACCAAAAAATGATAGAGAAGGGTCCCCCCTTTGCTTTAAAACTGAAAAATTTTGAAATTTTTTTTCGCGATTTTTCGACTCCATCTTATGGATTTCGGTTCGATGATAACGAATCAAGCATTGTTAACGCGATCCGACGCGTACTTTTTAAACTACAGCGTTTTGAAAAATGCAGAAATTTAGAAAATTTCAAAAATTCATATTTTTTTCTAAATTTTTTCGAATTTTATATAACTGATAGGTTATATTTATAGATTTCAGCCTGCTGATTTCGGAAAACTAAAAAAATTTGAGCTACGACCGCTAGTTTAGAAGCTACACCCGTTTTTATGGCCACCAAAAAATGATAGAGAAGGGTCCCCCCTTTGCTTTAAAACTGAAAAATTTTGAAATTTTTTTTCGCGATTTTTCGACTCCATCTTATGGATTTCGGTTCGATGATAACGAATCAAGCATTGTTAACGCGATCCGACGCGTACTTTTTAAACTACAGCGTTTTGAAAAATGCAGAAATTTAGAAAATTTCAAAAATTCATATTTTTTTCTAAATTTTTTCGAATTTTATATAACTGATAGGTTATATTTATAGATTTCAGCCTGCTGATTTCGGAAAACTAAAAAAATTTGAGCTACGACCGCTAGTTTAGAAGCTACACCCGTTTTTATGGCCACCAAAAAATGATAGAGAAGGGTCCCCCCTTTGCTTTAAAACTGAAAAATTTTGAATTTTTTTTTCGCGTTTTTTTGACTTTATCTTATAGATTTCGGTTCGCTGATAACGAATCAACCATTGTTAACGCGATCCGACGCGTACTTTTTAAACTACAGCGTTTTGAAAAATGCAGAAATTTAGAAAATTTCAAAAATTCATATTTTTTTCTAAATTTTTTCGAATTTTATATAACTGATAGGTTATATTTATAGATTTCAGCCTGCTGATTTCGGAGAACTAAAAAAATTTGAGCTACGACCGCTAGTTTAGAAGCTACACCCGTTTTTATGGCCACCAAAAAATGATAGAGAAGGGTGGGGGCCTTTGCTTTAAAACTGAAAAATTTTGAAATTTTTTTTTGCGATTTTTTGACCCCATCTTATGGATTTCGGTTCGCTGATAACGAATCAACCATTGTTAACGCGATCCGACGCGTACTTTTTAAACTACAGCGTTTTGAAAAATGCAGAAATTTAGAAAATTTCAAAAATTCATATTTTTTTCTAAATTTTTTCGAATTTTATATAACTGATAGGTTATATTTATAGACTTCAGCCTGCTGATTTCGGAGAACTAAAAAAATTTAAGCTACGAACGCTAGTTTAGAAGCTACACCCGTTTTTATGGCCACCAAAAAATGATAGAGAAGGGTGGGGGCCTTTGCTTTAAAACTGAAAAATTTTGAAATTTTTTTTTGCGATTTTTTGACTCCATCTTATGGATTTCGGTTCGCTGATAACAATTCAACCATTGTTAACGCGATCCAACGCGTACTTTTTAAACTACAGCGTTTTGAAAAATGCAGAAATTTAGAAAATTTCAAAAATTCATATTTTTTTCGAATTTTATATAACTGATAGGTTATATTTATAGATTTCAGCCTGCTGATTTCGGAGAACTAAAAAAATTTAAGCTACGACCGCTAGTTTAGAAGCTACACATGTTTTTATGGCCACCAAAAAATGATAGAGAAGGGTCCCCCCTTTGCTTTAAAACTGAAAAATTTTGAAATTTTTTTTCGCGATTTTTTGACTCCATCTTATGGATTTCGGTTCGCTGATAACGAATCAGCCATTGTTAACACGATCCGACGTGTACTTTTTAAACTACAGCGTTTTGAAAAATGCAGTAATTTAGAAAATTTCAAAAATTCATATTTTTTTCTAAGTTTTTTCGATTTTTATATAACTGATAGGTTATATTTATAGATTTCAGCCTGCTGATTTCGGAGAACAGAAAAAATTTGAGCTACGACCGCTAGTTTAGAAGCTACACCCGTTTTTATGGCCACCAAAAAATGATAGAGAAGGGTCCCCCCTTTGCTTTAAAACTGAAAAATTTTGAAATTTTTTTTCGCGATTTTTTGCATTTATCTTATAGATTTCGGTTCGCTGATAACGAATCAACCATTGTTAACGCGATCCGACGCGTACTTTTTAAACTACAGCGTTTTGAAAAATGCAGAAATTTAGAAAATTTCAAAAATTCATATTTTTTTCTAAGTTTTTTCGATTTTTATATAACTGATAGGTTATATTTATAGATTTCAGCCTGCTGATTTCGGAGAACTAAAAAAATTTAAGCTACGACCGCTAGTTTAGAAGCTACACCCGTTTTTATGGCCACCAAAAAAAGATAGAGATGGGTCCCCCCTTTGCTTTAAAACTGAAAAATTTTGAAATTTTTTTTCGCGATTTTTTGACTCCATCTTATGGATTTCGGTTCGCTGATATCAACCATTGTTAACACGATCCGACGCGTACTTTTTAAACTACAGCGTTTTGAAAAATGCAGAAATTTAGAAAATTTCAAAAATTCATATTTTTTTCTAAGTTTTTTCGAATTTTATATAACTGATAGGTTATATTTATAGATTTCAGCCTGCTAATTTCGGAAAACTAAAAAAATTTGAGCTACGACCGCTAGTTTAGAAGCTACACCCGTTTTTATGGCCACCAAAAAATGATAGAGAAGGGTCCCCCCTTTGCTTTAAAACTGAAAAATTTTGAAATTTTTCTTCGCGATTTTTTGACTCCATCTTATGGATTTCGGTTCGCTGATAACGAATCAGCCATTGTTAACACGATCAGACGTGTACTTTTTAAACTACAGCGTTTTGAAAAATGCAGTAATTTAGAAAATTTCAAAAATTCATATTTTTTTCTAAGTTTTTTCGATTTTTATATAACTGATAGGTTATATTTATAGATTTCAGCCTGCTGATTTCGGAGAACTAAAAAATTTTTAGCTACGACCACTAGTTTAGAAGCTACTGTCGTTTTTATGGCCACCAAAAAATGATAGAGAAGGGTCCCCCCTTTGCTTTAAAACTGAAAAATTTTGAAATTTTTTTTCGCGATTTTTTGACTCCATCTTATGGATTTCGGTTCGCTGATAACGAATCAACCATTGTTAACGCGATCCGACGCGTACTTTTTAAACTACAGCGTTTTGAAAAATGGAGAAATTTAGAAAATTTCAAAAATTCATATTTTTTTCTAAATTTTTTCGAATTTTATATAACTGATAGGTGATATTTATAGATTTCAGCCTGCTGATTTCGGAGAACTAAAAAAATTTGAGCTAGGACCACTAGTTTAGAAACTACACCCGTTTTTATGGCCACCAAAAAATGATAGAGAAGGGTCCCCCCTTTGCTTTAAAACTGAAAAATCTTGAAATTTTTTTTCGCGATTTTTTGACTTCATCTTATGGATTTCGGTTCGCTGATAACGAATCAACCATTGTTAACGCGATCCGACGCGTACTTTTTAAACTACAGCGTATTGAAAAATGCAGAAATTTAGAAAATTTCAAAAATTCATATTTTTTTCTAACTTTTTTCGAATTTTATATAACTGATAGGTTATAATTATAGATTTCAGCCTGCTGATTTCGGAGAACTAAAAAAATTTGAGCTACGACCGCTAGTTTAGAAGCTACACCCGTTTTTATGGCCACCAAAAAATGATAGAGAAGGGTCCCCCCTTTGCTTTAAAACTGAAAAATTTTGAAATTTTTTTTCGCGATTTTTTGCATTTATCTTATAGATTTCGGATCGCTGATAACGAATCAACCATTGTTAACGCGATCCGACGCGTACTTTTTAAACTACAGCGTTTTGAAAAATGCAGAAATTTAGAAAATTTCAAAAATTCATATTTTTTTCTAAATTTTTTCGAATTTTATATAACTGATAGGTTATATTTATAGATTTCGGCCTGCTGATTTCGGAGCACTAAAAAAATTTGAGCTACGACCACTAGTTTAGAAACTACACCCGTTTTTATGGCCACCAAAAAATGATAGAGAAGGGTCCCCCCTTTGCTTTAAAACTGAAAAATTTTGAAATTTTTTTTCGCGATTTTTTGACTCCATCTTATGGACTTCGGTTCGCTGATAACGAATCAGCCATTGTTAACACGATCCGACGTGTACTTTTTAAACTACAGCGTTTTGAAAAATGCAGTAATTTAGAAAATTTCAAAAATTCATATTTTTTTCTAAGTTTTTTCGATTTTTATATAACTGATAGGTTATATTTATAGATTTCAGCCTGCTGATTTCGGAGAACTAAAAAATTTTTAGCTACGACCACTAGTTTAGAAGCTACTGTCGTTTTTATGGCCACCAAAAAATGATAGAGAAGGGTCCCCCCTTTGCTTTAAAACTGAAAAATTTTGAAATTTTTTTTCGCGATTTTTTGACTCCATCTTATGGATTTCGGTTCGCTGATAACGAATCAACCATTGTTAACGCGATCCGACGCGTACTTTTTAAACTACAGCGTTTTGAAAAATGCAGAAATTTAGAAAATTTCAAAAATTCATATTTTTTTCTAAGTTTTTTCGATTTTTATATAACTGATAGGTTATATTTATAGATTTCAGCCTGCTGATTTCGGAGAACTAAAAAAATTTAAGCTACGACCGCTAGTTTAGAAGCTACACCCGTTTTTATGGCCACCAAAAAATGATAGAGATGGGTCCCCCCTTTGCTTTAAAACTGAAAAATTTTGAAATTTTTTTTCGCGATTTTTTGACTCCATCTTATGGATTTCGGTTCGCTGATATCAACCATTGTTAACACGATCCGACGCGTACTTTTTAAACTACAGCGTTTTGAAAAATGCAGAAATTTAGAAAATTTCAAAAATTCATATTTTTTTCTAAGTTTTTTCGAATTTTATATAACTGATAGGTTATATTTATAGATTTCAGCCTGCTAATTTCGGAAAACTAAAAAAATTTGAGCTACGACCGCTAGTTTAGAAGCTACACCCGTTTTTATGGCCACCAAAAAATGATAGAGAAAGGTCCCCCCTTTGCTTTAAAACTGAAAAATTTTGAAATTTTTCTTCGCGATTTTTTGACTCCATCTTATGGATTTCGGTTCGCTGATAACGAATCAACCATTGTTAACGCAATCCGACGCGTACTTTTTAAACTACAGCGTTTTGAAAAATGCAGAAATTTAGAAAATTTCAAAAATTCATATTTTTTTCTAAATTTTTTCGAATTTTATATAACTGATAGGTTATATTTATAGATTTCAGCCTGCTGATTTCGGAGAACTAAAAAATTTTGAGCTACGACCACTAGTTTAGAAACTACACCCGTTTTTATATCCACCAAAAAATGATAGAGAAGGGTCCCCCCTTTGCATTAAAACTGAAAAATTTTGAAATTTTTTTTCGCGTTTTTTTGACTTTATCTTATAGATTTCGGTTCGCTGATAACGAATCAACCATTGTTAACGCGATCCGACGCGTACTTTTTAAACTACAGCGTTTTGAAAAATGCAGAAATTTAGAAAATTTCAAAAATTCATATTTTTTTCTAAATTTTTTCGAATTTTATATAACTGATAGGTTATATTTATAGATTTCAGCCTGCTGATTTCGGAGAACAGAAAAAATTTGAGCTACGACCGCTAGTTTAGAAGCTACACCCGTTTTTATGGCCACCAAAAAATGATAGAGAAGGGTCCCCCCTTTGCTTTAAAACTGAAAAATTTTGAAATTTTTTTTCGCGATTTTTTGCATTTATCTTATAGATTTCGGTTCGCTGATAACGAATCAACCATTGTTAACGCGATCCGACGCGTACTTTTTAAACTACAGCGTTTTGAAAAATGCAGAAATTTAGAAAATTTCAAAAATTCATATTTTTTTCTAAATTTTTTCGAATTTTATATAACTGATAGGTTATATTTATAGATTTCGGCCTGCTGATTTCGGAGCACTAAAAAAATTTGAGCTACGACCACTAGTTTAGAAACTACACCCGTTTTTATGGCCACCAAAAAATGATAGAGAAGGGTCCCCCCTTTGCTTTAAAACTGAAAAATTTTGAAATTTTTTTTCGCGTTTTTTTGCATTTATCTTATAGATTTTGGATCGCTGATAACGAATCAACCATTGTTAACGCAATCCGACGCGTACTTTTTAAACTACAGCGTTTTGAAAAATGCAGAAATTTAGAAAATTTCAAAAATTCATATTTTTTTCTAAATTTTTTCGAATTTTATATAACTGATACGTTATATTTATAGATTTCAGCCTGCTGATTTCGGAGAACTAAAAAATTTTGAGCTACGACCACTAGTTTAGAAGCTACTGTCGTTTTTATGGCCACCAAAAAATGATAGAGAAGGGTCCCCCCTTTTCTTTAAAACTGAAAAATTTTGAAATTTTTTTTCGCGTTTTTTTGCATTTATCTTATAGATTTTGGATCGCTAATAACGAATCAACCATTGTTAACGCGATCCGACGCGTACTTTTTAAACTACAGCGTTTTGAAAAATGCAGAAATTTAGAAAATTTCAAAAATTCATATTTTTTTCTAAGTTTTTTCGATTTTTATATAACTGATAGGTTATATTTATAGATTTCAGCCTGCTGATTTCGGAGAACTAAAAAATTTTTAGCTACGACCACTAGTTTAGAAGCTACTGTCCTTTTTATGGCCACCAAAAAATGATAGAGAAGGGTCCCCCCTTTGCTTTAAAACTGAAAAATTTTGAAATTTTTTTTCGCGTTTTTTAGCATTTATCTTATAGATTTCGGATCGCTGATAACGAATCAACCATTGTTAACGCAATCCGACGCGTACTTTTTAAACTACCGCGTTTTGAAAAATGCAGAAATTTAGAAAATTTCAAAAATTCATATTTTTTACTAAATTTTTTCGAATTTTATATAACTGATACGTTATATTTATAGATTTCAGCCTGCTGATTTCGGAGAACTAAAAAATTTTGAGCTACGACCACTAGTTTAGAAGCTACTGTCGTTTTAATGGCCACCAAAAAATGATAGAGAAGGGTCCCCCCTTTGCTTTAAAACTGAAAAATTTTGAAATTTTTTTTCGCGTTTTTTTGCATTTATCTTATAGATTTTGGATCGCTGATAACGAATCAACCATTGTTAACGCAATCCGACGCGTACTTTTTAAACTACAGCGTTTTGAAAAATGCAGAAATTTAGAAAATTTCAAAAATTCATATTTTTTTCTAAGTTTTTTCGATTTTTATATAACTGATAGGTTATATTTATAGATTTCAGCCTGCTGATTTCGGAGAACTAAAAAATTTTTAGCTACGACCACTAGTTTAGAAGCTACTGTCGTTTTTATGGCCACCAAAAAATGATAGAGAAGGGTCCCCCCTTTGCTTTAAAACTGAAAAATTTTGAAATTTTTTTTCGCGATTTTTCGACTCCATCTTATGGATTTCGGTTCGATGATAACGAATCAACCATTGTTAACGCGATCCGACGCGTACTTTTTAAACTACAGCGTTTTGAAAAATGCAGAAATTTAGAAAATTTCAAAAATTCATATTTTTTTCTAAATTTTTTCGAATTTTATATAACTGATAGGTTATATTTATAGATTTCAGCCTGCTAATTTCGGAAAACTAAAAAAATTTGAGCTACGACCGCTAGTTTAGAAGCTACACCCGTTTTTATGGCCACCAAAAAATGATAGAGAAGGGTCCCCCCTTTGCTTTAAAACTGAAAAATTTTGAAATTTTTTTTCGCGATTTTTCGACTCCATCTTATGGATTTCGGTTCGATGATAACGAATCAAGCATTGTTAACGCGATCTGACGCGTACTTTTTAAACTACAGCGTTTTGAAAAATGCAGAAATTTAGAAAATTTCAAAAATTCATATTTTTTTCTAAATTTTTTCGAATTTTATATAACTGATAGGTTATATTTATAGATTTCAGCCTGCTGATTTCGGAGAACTAAAAAATTTTTAGCTACGACCACTAGTTTAGAAGCTACTGTCGTTTTTATGGCCACCAAAAAATGATAGAGAAGGGTCCCCCCTTTGCTTTAAAACTGAAAAATTTTGAAATTTTTTTTCGCGATTTTTTGACTCCATCTTATGGATTTCGGTTCGCTGATAACGAATCAACCATTGTTAACGCGATCCGACGCGTACTTTTTAAACTACAGCGTTTTGAAAAATGCAGAAATTTAGAAAATTTCAAAAATTCATATTTTTTTCTAAGTTTTTTCGATTTTTATATAACTGATAGGTTATATTTATAGATTTCAGCCTGCTGATTTCGGAGAACTAAAAAAATTTAAGCTACGACCGCTAGTTTAGAAGCTACACCCGTTTTTATGGCCACCAAAAAATGATAGAGATGGGTCCCCCCTTTGCTTTAAAACTGAAAAATTTTGAAATTTTTTTTCGCGATTTTTTGACTCCATCTTATGGATTTCGGTTCGCTGATATCAACCATTGTTAACACGATCCGACGCGTACTTTTTAAACTACAGCGTTTTGAAAAATGCAGAAATTTAGAAAATTTCAAAAATTCATATTTTTTTCTAAGTTTTTTCGAATTTTATATAACTGATAGGTTATATTTATAGATTTCAGCCTGCTAATTTCGGAAAACTAAAAAAATTTGAGCTACGACCGCTAGTTTAGAAGCTACACCCGTTTTTATGGCCACCAAAAAATGATAGAGAAGGGTCCCCCCTTTGCTTTAAAACTGAAAAATTTTGAAATTTTTCTTCGCGATTTTTTGACTCCATCTTATGGATTTCGGTTCGCTGATAACGAATCAACCATTGTTAACGCAATCCGACGTGTACTTTTTAAACTACAGCGTTTTGAAAAATGCAGAAATTTAGAAAATTTCAAAAATTCATATTTTTTTCTAAATTTTTTCGAATTTTATATAACTGATAGGTTATATTTATAGATTTCAGCCTGCTGATTTCGGAGAACTAAAAAATTTTGAGCTACGACCACTAGTTTAGAAACTACACCCGTTTTTATATCCACCAAAAAATGATAGAGAAGGGTCCCCCCTTTGCATTAAAACTGAAAAATTTTGAAATTTTTTTTCGCGTTTTTTTGACTTTATCTTATAGATTTCGGTTCGCTGATAACGAATCAACCATTGTTAACGCGATCCGACGCGTACTTTTTAAACTACAGCGTTTTGAAAAATGCAGAAATTTAGAAAATTTCAAAAATTCATATTTTTTTCTAAATTTTTTCGAATTTTATATAACTGATAGGTTATATTTATAGATTTCAGCCTGCTGATTTCGGAGAACAGAAAAAATTTGAGCTACGACCGCTAGTTTAGAAGCTACACCCGTTTTTATGGCCACCAAAAAATGATAGAGAAGGGTCCCCCCTTTGCTTTAAAACTGAAAAATTTTGAAATTTTTTTTCGCGATTTTTTGCATTTATCTTATAGATTTCGGTTCGCTGATAACGAATCAACCATTGTTAACGCGATCCGACGCGTACTTTTTAAACTACAGCGTTTTGAAAAATGCAGAAATTTAGAAAATTTCAAAAATTCATATTTTTTTCTAAATTTTTTCGAATTTTATATAACTGATAGGTTATATTTATAGATTTCGGCCTGCTGATTTCGGAGCACTAAAAAAATTTGAGCTACGACCACTAGTTTAGAAACTACACCCGTTTTTATGGCCACCAAAAAATGATAGAGAAGGGTCCCCCCTTTGCTTTAAAACTGAAAAATTTTGAAATTTTTTTTCGCGTTTTTTTGCATTTATCTTATAGATTTTGGATCGCTGATAACGAATCAACCATTGTTAACGCAATCCGACGCGTACTTTTTAAACTACAGCGTTTTGAAAAATGCAGAAATTTAGAAAATTTCAAAAATTCATATTTTTTTCTAAATTTTTTCGAATTTTATATAACTGATACGTTATATTTATAGATTTCAGCCTGCTGATTTCGGAGAACTAAAAAATTTTGAGCTACGACCACTAGTTTAGAAGCTACTGTCGTTTTTATGGCCACCAAAAAATGATAGAAAAGGGTCCCCCCTTTTCTTTAAAACTGAAAAATTTTGAAATTTTTTTTCGCGTTTTTTTGCATTTATCTTATAGATTTTGGATCGCTGATAACGAATCAACCATTGTTAACGCAATCCGACGCGTACTTTTTAAACTACAGCGTTTTGAAAAATGCAGAAATTTAGAAAATTTCAAAAATTCATATTTTTTTCTAAGTTTTTTCGATTTTTATATAACTGATAGGTTATATTTATAGATTTCAGCCTGCTGATTTCGGAGAACTAAAAAATTTTTAGCTACGACCACTAGTTTAGAAGCTACTGTCGTTTTTATGGCCACCAAAAAATGATAGAGAAGGGTCCCCCCTTTGCTTTAAAACTGAAAAATTTTGAAATTTTTTTTCGCGATTTTTTGACTCCATCTTATGGATTTCGGTTCGCTGATATCAACCATTGTTAACACGATCCGACGCGTACTTTTTAAACTACAGCGTTTTGAAAAATGCAGAAATTTAGAAAATTTCAAAAATTCATATTTTTTTCTAAGTTTTTTCGAATTTTATATAACTGATAGGTTATATTTATAGATTTCAGCCTGCTAATTTCGGAAAACTAAAAAAATTTGAGCTACGACCGCTAGTTTAGAAGCTACACCCGTTTTTATGGCCACCAAAAAATGATAGAGAAGGGTCCCCCCTTTGCTTTAAAACTGAAAAATTTTGAAATTTTTCTTCGCGATTTTTTGACTCCATCTTATGGATTTCGGTTCGCTGATAACGAATCAACCATTGTTAACGCAATCCGACGCGTACTTTTTAAACTACAGCGTTTTGAAAAATGCAGAAATTTAGAAAATTTCAAAAATTCATATTTTTTTCTAAATTTTTTCGAATTTTATATAACTGATAGGTTATATTTATAGATTTCAGCCTGCTGATTTCGGAGAACTAAAAAATTTTGAGCTACGACCACTAGTTTAGAAACTACACCCGTTTTTATATCCACCAAAAAATGATAGAGAAGGGTCCCCCCTTTGCATTAAAACTGAAAAATTTTGAAATTTTTTTTCGCGTTTTTTTGACTTTATCTTATAGATTTCGGTTCGCTGATAACGAATCAACCATTGTTAACGCGATCCGACGCGTACTTTTTAAACTACAGCGTTTTGAAAAATGCAGAAATTTAGAAAATTTCAAAAATTCATATTTTTTTCTAAATTTTTTCGAATTTTATATAACTGATAGGTTATATTTATAGATTTCAGCCTGCTGATTTCGGAGAACAGAAAAAATTTGAGCTACAACCGCTAGTTTAGAAGCTACACCCGTTTTTATGGCCACCAAAAAATGATAGAGAAGGGTCCCCCCTTTGCTTTAAAACTGAAAAATTTTGAAATTTTTTTTCGCGATTTTTTGCATTTATCTTATAGATTTCGGTTCGCTGATAACGAATCAACCATTGTTAACGCGATCCGACGCGTACTTTTTAAACTACAGCGTTTTGAAAAATGCAGAAATTTAGAAAATTTCAAAAATTCATATTTTTTTCTAAATTTTTTCGAATTTTATATAACTGATAGGTTATATTTATAGATTTCGGCCTGCTGATTTCGGAGCACTAAAAAAATTTGAGCTACGACCACTAGTTTAGAAACTACACCCGTTTTTATGGCCACCAAAAAATGATAGAGAAGGGTCCCCCCTTTGCTTTAAAACTGAAAAATTTTGAAATTTTTTTTCGCGTTTTTTTGCATTTATCTTATAGATTTTGGATCGCTGATAACGAATCAACCATTGTTAACGCAATCCGACGCGTACTTTTTAAACTACAGCGTTTTGAAAAATGCAGAAATTTAGAAAATTTCAAAAATTCATATTTTTTTCTAAATTTTTTCGAATTTTATATAACTGATACGTTATATTTATAGATTTCAGCCTGCTGATTTCGGAGAACTAAAAAATTTTGAGCTACGACCACTAGTTTAGAAGCTACTGTCGTTTTTATGGCCACCAAAAAATGATAGAGAAGGGTCCCCCCTTTTCTTTAAAACTGAAAAATTTTGAAATTTTTTTTCGCGTTTTTTTGCATTTATCTTATAGATTTTGGATCGCTGATAACGAATCAACCATTGTTAACGCAATCCGACGCGTACTTTTTAAACTACAGCGTTTTGAAAAATGCAGAAATTTAGAAAATTTCAAAAATTCATATTTTTTTCTAAGTTTTTTCGATTTTTATATAACTGATAGGTTATATTTATAGATTTCAGCCTGCTGATTTCGGAGAACTAAAAAATTTTTAGCTACGACCACTAGTTTAGAAGGTACTGTCGTTTTTATGGCCACCAAAAAATGATAGAGAAGGGTCCCCCCTTTGCTTTAAAACTGAAAAATTTTGAAATTTTTTTTCGCGTTTTTTTGACTTTATCTTATAGATTTCGGTTCGCTGATAACGAATCAACCATTGTTAACGCGATCCGACGCGTACTTTTTAAACTACAGCGTTTTGAAAAATGCAGAAATTTAGAAAATTTCAAAAATTCATATTTTTTTCTAAATTTTTTCGAGTTTTATATAACTGATAGGTTATATTTATAGATTTCAGCCTGCTGATTTCGGAAAACTAAAAAAATTTGAGCTACGACCGCTAGTTTAGAAGCTACACCCGTTTTTATGACCACCAAAAAATGATAGAGAAGGGTCCCCCCTTTGCTTTAAAACTGAAAAATTTTGAAATTTTTTTTCGCGATTTTTCGACTCCATCTTATGGATTTCGGTTCGATGATAACGAATCAAGCATTGTTAACGCGATCCGACGCGTACTTTTTAAACTACAGCGTTTTGAAAAATGCAGAAATTTAGAAAATTTCAAAAATTCATATTTTTTTCTAAATTTTTTCGAATTTTATATAACTGATAGGTTATATGTATAGATTTCAGCCTGCTAATTTCGGAAAACTAAAAAAATTTGAGCTACGACCGCTAGTTTAGAAGCTACACCCGTTTTTATGGCCACCAAAAAATGATAGAGAAGGGTGGGGGCCTTTGCTTTAAAACTGAAAAATTTTGAAATTTTTTTTTGCGATTTTTTGACTCCATCTTATGGATTTCGGTTCGCTGATAACGAATCAACCATTGTTAACGCGATCCGACGCGTACTTTTTAAACTACAGCGTTTTGAAAAATGCAGAAATTTAGAAAATTTCAAAAATTCATATTTTTTTCTAAATTTTTTCGAATTTTATATAACTGATAGGTTATATTTATAGACTTCAGCCTGCTGATTTCGGAGAACTAAAAAAATTTAAGCTACGAACGCTAGTTTAGAAGCTACACCCGTTTTTATGGCCACCAAAAAATGATAGAGAAGGGTGGGGGCCTTTGCTTTAAAACTGAAAAATTTTGAAATTTTTTTTTGCGATTTTTTGACTCCATCTTATGGATTTCGGTTCGCTGATAACAATTCAACCATTGTTAACGCGATCCAACGCGTACTTTTTAAACTACAGCGTTTTGAAAAATGCAGAAATTTAGAAAATTTCAAAAATTCATATTTTTTTCTAAGTTTTTTCGAATTTTATATAACTGATAGGTTATATTTATAGATTTCAGCCTGCTGATTTCGGAGAACTAAAAAAATTTCAGCTACGACCGCTAGTTTAGAAGCTACACCCGTTTTTATGGCCACCAAAAAATGATAGAGAAGGGTCCCCCCTTTGCTTTAAAACTGAAAAATTTTGAAATTTTTTTTCGCGATTTTTTGACTCCATCTTATGGATTTCGGTTCGCTGATAACGAATCAGCCATTGTTAACACGATCCGACGTGTACTTTTTAAACTACAGCGTTTTGAAAAATGCAGTAATTTAGAAAATTTCAAAAATTCATATTTTTTTCTAAGTTTTTTTGATTTTTATATAACTGATAGGTTATATTTATAGATTTCAGCCTGCTGATTTCGGAGAACTAAAAAATTTTTAGCTACGACCACTAGTTTAGAAGCTACTGTCGTTTTTATGGCCACCAAAAAATGATAGAGAAGGGTCCCCCCTTTGCTTTAAAACTGAAAAATTTTGAAATTTTTTTTCGCGATTTTTTGACTCCATCTTATGGATTTCGGTTCGCTGATAACGAATCAACCAACCATTGTTAACGCGATCCGACGCGTACTTTTTAAACTACAGCGTTTTGAAAAATGGAGAAATTTAGAAAATTTCAAAAATTCATATTTTTTTCTAAATTTTTTCGAATTTTATATAACTGATAGGTGATATTTATAGATTTCAGCCTGCTGATTTCGGAGAACTAAAAAAATTTGAGCTAGGACCACTAGTTTAGAAACTACACCCGTTTTTATGGCCACCAAAAAATGATAGAGAAGGGTCCCCCCTTTGCTTTAAAACTGAAAAATCTTGAAATTTTTTTTCGCGATTTTTTGACTTCATCTTATGGATTTCGGTTCGCTGATAACGAATCAACCATTGTTAACGCGATCCGACGCGTACTTTTTAAACTACAGCGTATTGAAAAATGCAGAAATTTAGAAAATTTCAAAAATTCATATTTTTTTCTAACTTTTTTCGAATTTTATATAACTGATAGGTTATAATTATAGATTTCAGCCTGCTGATTTCGGAGAACTAAAAAAATTTGAGCTACGACCGCTAGTTTAGAAGCTACACCCGTTTTTATGGCCACCAAAAAATGATAGAGAAGGGTCCCCCCTTTGCTTTAAAACTGAAAAATTTTGAAATTTTTTTTCGCGATTTTTTGCATTTATCTTATAGATTTCGGATCGCTGATAACGAATCAACCATTGTTAACGCGATCCGACGCGTACTTTTTAAACTACAGCGTTTTGAAAAATGCAGAAATTTAGAAAATTTCAAAAATTCATATTTTTTTCTAAATTTTTTCGAATTTTATATAACTGATAGGTTATATTTATAGATTTCGGCCTGCTGATTTCGGAGCACTAAAAAAATTTGAGCTACGACCACTAGTTTAGAAACTACACCCGTTTTTATGGCCACCAAAAAATGATAGAGAAGGGTGGGGGCCTTTGCTTTAAAACTGAAAAATTTTGAAATTTTTTTTTGCGATTTTTTGACTCCATCTTATGGATTTCGGTTCGCTGATAACAATTCAACCATTGTTAACGCGATCCAACGCGTACTTTTTAAACTACAGCGTTTTGAAAAATGCAGAAATTTAGAAAATTTCAAAAATTCATATTTTTTTCTAAATTTTTTCGAATTTTATATAACTGATAGGTTATATTTATAGATTTCAGCCTGCTAATTTCGGAAAACTAAAAAAATTTGAGCTACGACCGCTAGTTTAGAAGCTACACCCGTTTTTATGGCCACCAAAAAATGATAGAGAAGGGTCCCCCCTTTGCTTTAAAACTGAAAAATTTTGAAATTTTTTTTCGCGATTTTTCGACTCCATCTTATGGATTTCGGTTCGATGATAACGAATCAAGCATTGTTAACGCGATCCGACGCGTACTTTTTAAACTACAGCGTTTTGAAAAATGCAGAAATTTAGAAAATTTCAAAAATTCATATTTTTTTCTAAATTTTTTCGAATTTTATATAACTGATAGGTTATATTTATAGATTTCAGCCTGCTGATTTCGGAGAACTAAAAAAATTTGAGCTACGACCGCTAGTTTAGAAGCTACACCCGTTTTTATGGCCACCAAAAAATGATAGAGAAGGGTCCCCCCTTTGCTTTAAAACTGAAAAATGTTGAAATTTTTTTTCGCGATTTTTTGACTCCATCTTATGGATTTCGGTTCGCTGATAACGAATCAACCATTGTTAACGCGATCCGACGCGTACTTTTTAAACTACAGCGTTTTGAAAAATGCAGAAATTTAGAAAATTTCAAAAATTCATATTTTTTTCTAAATTTTTTCGAATTTTATATAACTGATAGGTTATATTTATAGATTTCAGCCTGCTGATTTCGGAGAACTAAAAAATTTTTAGCTACGACCACTAGTTTAGAAGCTACTGTCGTTTTTATGGCCACCAAAAAATGATAGAGAAGGGTCCCCCCTTTGCTTTAAAACTGAAAAATTTTGAAATTTTTTTTCGCGTTTTTTTGACTTTATCTTATAGATTTCGGTTCGCTGATAACGAATCAACCATTGTTAACGCGATCCGACGCGTACTTTTTAAACTAGAGCGTATTGAAAAATGCAGAAATTTAGAAAATTTCAAAAATTCATATTTTTTTCTAAATTTTTTCGAATTTTATATAACTGATAGGTTATATTTATAGATTTCAGCCTGCTGATTTCGGAAAACTAAAAAAATTTGAGCTACGACCGCTAGTTTAGAAGCTACACCCGTTTTTATGGCCACCAAAAAATGATAGAGAAGGGTCCCCCCTTTGCTTTAAAACTGAAAAATTTTGAAATTTTTTTTCGCGTTTTTTTGACTTTATCTTATAGATTTCGGTTCGCTGATAACGAATCAACCATTGTTAACGCGATCCGACGCGTACTTTTTAAACTACAGCGTTTTGAAAAATGCAGAAATTTAGAAAATTTCAAAAATTCATATTTTTTTCTAAATTTTTTCGAATTTTATATAACTGATAGGTTATATTTATAGATTTCAGCCTGCTGATTTCGGAGAACTAAAAAAATTTGAGCTACGACCGCTAGTTTAGAAGCTACACCCGTTTTTATGGCCACCAAAAAATGATAGAGAAGGGTCCCCCCTTTGCTTTAAAACTGAAAAATTTTGAAATTTTTTTTCGCGATTTTTTGACTCCATCTTATGGATTTCGGTTCGCTGATATCAACCATTGTTAACACGATCCGACGCGTACTTTTTAAACTACAGCGTTTTGAAAAATGCAGAAATTTAGAAAATTTCAAAAATTCATATTTTTTTCTAAGTTTTTTCGAATTTTATATAACTGATAGGTTATATTTATAGATTTCAGCCTGCTAATTTCGGAAAACTAAAAAAATTTGAGCTACGACCGCTAGTTTAGAAGCTACACCCGTTTTTATGGCCACCAAAAAATGATAGAGAAGGGTCCCCCCTTTGCTTTAAAACTGAAAAATTTTGAAATTTTTCTTCGCGATTTTTTGACTCCATCTTATGGATTTCGGTTCGCTGATAACGAATCAACCATTGTTAACGCAATCCGACGCGTACTTTTTAAACTACAGCGTTTTGAAAAATGCAGAAATTTAGAAAATTTCAAAAATTCATATTTTTTTCTAAATTTTTTCGAATTTTATATAACTGATAGGTTATATTTATAGATTTCAGCCTGCTGATTTCGGAGAACTAAAAAATTTTGAGCTACGACCACTAGTTTAGAAGCTACTGTCGTTTTTATGGCCACCAAAAAATGATAGAGAAGGGTCCCCCCTTTGCTTTAAAACTGAAAAATTTTGAAATTTTTTTTCGCGTTTTTTTGACTTTATCTTATAGATTTCGGTTCGCTGATAACGAATCAACCATTGTTAACGCGATCCGACGCGTACTTTTTAAACTACAGCGTTTTGAAAAATGCAGAAATTTAGAAAATTTCAAAAATTCATATTTTTTTCTAAATTTTTTCGAATTTTATATAACTGATAGGTTATATTTATAGATTTCAGCCTGCTGATTTCGGAGAACAGAAAAAATTTGAGCTACGACCGCTAGTTTAGAAGCTACACCCGTTTTTATGGCCACCAAAAAATGATAGAGAAGGGTCCCCCCTTTGCTTTAAAACTGAAAAATTTTGAAATTTTTTTTCGCGATTTTTTGCATTTATCTTATAGATTTCGGTTCGCTGATAACGAATCAACCATTGTTAACGCGATCCGACGCGTACTTTTTAAACTACAGCGTTTTGAAAAATGCAGAAATTTAGAAAATTTCAAAAATTCATATTTTTTTCTAAATTTTTTCGAATTTTATATAACTGATAGGTTATATTTATAGATTTCGGCCTGCTGATTTCGGAGCACTAAAAAAATTTGAGCTACGACCACTAGTTTAGAAACTACACCCGTTTTTATGGCCACCAAAAATGATAGAGAAGGGTCCCCCCTTTGCTTTAAAACTGAAAAATTTTGAAATTTTTCTTCGCGATTTTTTGACTCCATCTTATGGATTTCGGTTCGCTGATAACGAATCAACCATTGTTAACGCAATCCGACGCGAACTTTTTAAACTACAGCGTTTTGAAAAATGCAGAAATTTAGAAAACTTCAAAAATTCATATTTTTTTCTAAATTTTTTCGAATTTTATTTAACTGATAGGTTATATTTATAGATTTCAGCCTGCTGATTTCGGAAAACTAAAAAAATTTGAGCTACGACCGCTAGTTTAGAAGCTACACCCGTTTTTATGGCCACCAAAAAATGATAGAGAAGGGTCCCCCCTTTGCTTTAAAACTGAAAAATCTTGAAATTTTTTTTCGCGATTTTTCGACTTCATCTTATGGATTTCGGTTCGATGATAACGAATCAAGCATTGTTAACGCGATCCGACGCGTACTTTTTAAACTACAGCGTTTTGAAAAATGCAGAAATTTAGAAAATTTCAAAAATTCATATTTTTTTCTAAATTTTATCGAATTTTATATAACTGATAGGTTATATTTATAGATTTCAGCCTGCTGATTTCGGAGAACTAAAAAAATTTGAGCTACGACCGCTAGTTTAGAAGCTACACCCGTTTTTATGGCCACCAAAAAATGATAGAGAAGGGTGGGGGCCTTTGCTTTAAAACTGAAAAATTTTGAAATTTTTTTTTGCGATTTTTTGACTCCATCTTATGGATTTCGGTTCGCTGATAACGAATCAACCATTGTTAACGCGATCCGACGCGTACTTTTTAAACTACAGCGTTTTGAAAAATGCAGAAATTTAGAAAATTTCAAAAATTCATATTTTTTTCTAAATTTTTTCGAATTTTATATAACTGATAGGTTATATTTATAGATTTCAGCCTGCTGATTTCGGAGAACAGAAAAAATTTGAGCTACGACCGCTAGTTTAGAAGCTACACCCGTTTTTATGGCCACCAAAAAATGATAGAGAAGGGTCCCCCCTTTGCTTTAAAACTGAAAAATTTTGAAATTTTTTTTCGCGATTTTTTGCATTTATCTTATAGATTTCGGTTCGCTGATAACGAATCAACCATTGTTAACGCGATCCGACGCGTACTTTTTAAACTACAGCGTTTTGAAAAATGCAGAAATTTAGAAAATTTCAAAAATTCATATTTTTTTCTAAATTTTTTCGAATTTTATATAACTGATAGGTTATATTTATAGATTTCGGCCTGCTGATTTCGGAGCACTAAAAAAATTTGAGCTACGACCACTAGTTTAGAAACTACACCCGTTTTTATGGCCACCAAAAAATGATAGAGAAGGGTCCCCCCTTTGCTTTAAAACTGAAAAATTTTGAAATTTTTCTTCGCGATTTTTTGACTCCATCTTATGGATTTCGGTTCGCTGATAACGAATCAACCATTGTTAACGCGATCCGACGCGTACTTTTTAAACTACAGCGTTTTGAAAAATGCAGAAATTTAGAAAACTTCAAAAATTCATATTTTTTTCTAAATTTTTTCGAATTTTATTTAACTGATAGGTTATATTTATAGATTTCAGCCTGCTGATTTCGGAAAACTAAAAAAATTTGAGCTACGACCGCTAGTTTAGAAGCTACACCCGTTTTTATGGCCACCAAAAAATGATAGAGAAGGGTCCCCCCTTTGCTTTAAAACTGAAAAATCTTGAAATTTTTTTTCGCGATTTTTTGACTCCATCTTATGGATTTCGGTGATAACGAATCAAGCATTGTTAACACGATCCGACGCGTACTTTTTAAACTACAGCGTTTTGAAAAATGCAGAAATTTAGAAAATTTCAAAAATTCATATTTTTTTCTAAGTTTTTTCGAATTTTATATAACTGATAGGTTATATTTATAGATTTCAGCCTGCTAATTTCGGAGAACTAAAAAAATTTGAGCTACGACCGCTAGTTTAGAAGCTACACCCGTTTTTATGGCCACCAAAAAATGATAGAGAAGGGTCCCCCCTTTGCTTTAAAACTGAAAAATTTTGAAATTTTTCTTCGCGATTTTTTGACTCCATCTTATGGATTTCGGTTCGCTGATAACGAATCAACCATTGTTAACGCGATCCGACGCGTACTTTTTAAACTACAGCGTTTTGAAAAATGCAGAAATTTAGAAAATTTCAAAAATTCATATTTCTTTCTAAATTTTTTCGAATTTTATATAACTGATAGGTTATATTTATAGATTTCGGCCTGCTGATTTCGGAGAACTAAAAAAATTTGAGCTACGACCGCTAGTTTAGAAGCTACACCCGTTTTTATGGCCACCAAAAAATGATAGAGAAGGGTCCCCCCTTTGCTTTAAAACTGAAAAATTTTGAAATTTTTCTTCGCGATTTTTTGACTCCATCTTATGGATTTCGGTTCGCTGATAACGAATCAACCATTGTTAACGCAATCCGACGCGTACTTTTTAAACTACAGCGTTTTGAAAAATGCAGAAATTTAGAAAATTTCAAAAATTCATATTTTTTTCTAAATTTTTTCGAATTTTATATAACTGATACGTTATATTTATAGATTTCAGCCTGCTGATTTCGGAGAACTAAAAAATTTTGAGCTACGACCACTAGTTTAGAAGCTACTGTCGTTTTTATCGCCACCAAAAAATGATAGAGAAGGGTCCCCCCTTTGCTTTAAAACTGAAAAATTTTGAAATTTTTTTTCGCGTTTTTTTGCATTTATCTTATAGATTTTGGATCGCTGATAACGAATCAACCATTGTTAACGCAATCCGACGCGTACTTTTTAAACTACAGCGTTTTGAAAAATGCAGAAATTTAGAAAATTTCAAAAATTCATATTTTTTTCTAAGTTTTTTCGATTTTTATATAACTGATAGGTTATATTTATAGATTTCAGCCTGCTGATTTCGGAGAACTAAAAAATTTTTAGCTACGACCACTAGTTTAGAAGCTACTGTCGTTTTTATGGCCACCAAAAAATGATAGAGAAGGGTCCCCCCTTTGCTTTAAAACTGAAAAATTTTGAAATTTTTTTTCGCGTTTTTTTGCATTTATCTTATAGATTTCGGATCGCTGATAACGAATCAACCATTGTTAACGCGATCCGACGCGTACTTTTTAAACTACCGCGTTTTGAAAAATGCAGAAATTTAGAAAATTTCAAAAATTCATATTTTTTTCTAAATTTTTTCGAATTTTATATAACTGATACGTTATATTTATAGATTTCAGCCTGCTGATTTCGGAGAACTAAAAAATTTTGAGCTACGACCACTAGTTTAGAAGCTACTGTCGTTTTAATGGCCACCAAAAAATGATAGAGAAGGGTCCCCCCTTTGCTTTAAAACTGAAAAATTTTGAAATTTTTTTTCGCGTTTTTTTGCATTTATCTTATAGATTTTGGATCGCTGATAACGAATCAACCATTGTTAACGCAATCCGACGCGTACTTTTTAAACTACAGCGTTTTGAAAAATGCAGAAATTTAGAAAATTTCAAAAATTCATATTTTTTTCTAAATTTTTTCGAATTTTATATAACTGATAGGTTATATTTATAGATTTCAGCCTGCTGATTTCGGAAAACTAAAAAAATTTGAGCTACGACCGCTAGTTTAGAAGCTACACCCGTTTTTATGGCCACCAAAAAATGATAGAGAAGGGTCCCCCCTTTGCTTTAAAACTGAAAAATTTTGAAATTTTTTTTCGCGATTTTTCGACTCCATCTTATGGATTTCGGTTCGATGATAACGAATCAAGCATTGTTAACGCGATCCGACGCGTACTTTTTAAACTACAGCGTTTTGAAAAATGCAGAAATTTAGAAAATTTCAAAAATTCATATTTTTTTCTAAATTTTTTCGAATTTTATATAACTGATAGGTTATATTTATAGATTTCAGCCTGCTAATTTCGGAAAACTAAAAAAATTTGAGCTACGACCGCTAGTTTAGAAGCTACACCCGTTTTTATGGCCACCAAAAAATGATAGAGAAGGGGACCCTTCTCTATCATTTTTGCGTTTTGAAAAATGCAGAAATTTAGAAAATTTCAAAAATTCATATTTTTTTCTACATTTTTTCGAATTTTATATAACTGATAGGTTATATTTATTGATTTCAGCCTGCTGATTTCGGAGAACTAAAAAATTTTTAGCTACGACCACTAGTTTAGAAGCTACTGTCGTTTTTATGGCCACCAAAAAATGATAGAGAAGGGTCCCCCCTTTGCTTTAAAACTGAAAAATTTTGAAATTTTTTTTCGCGATTTTTTGACTCCATCTTATGGATTTCGGTTCGCTGATAACGAATCAACCATTGTTAACGCGATCCGACGCGTACTTTTTAAACTACAGCGTTTTGAAAAATGCAGAAATTTAGAAAATTTCAAAAATTCATATTTTTTTCTAAGTTTTTTCGATTTTTATATAACTGATAGGTTATATTTATAGATTTCAGCCTGCTGATTTCGGAGAACTAAAAAAATTTAAGCTACGACCGCTAGTTTAGAAGCTACACCCGTTTTTATGGCCACCAAAAAATGATAGAGATGGGTCCCCCCTTTGCTTTAAAACTGAAAAATTTTGAAATTTTTTTTCGCGTTTTTTTGACTTTATCTTATAGATTTCGGTTCGCTGATAACGAATCAACCATTGTTAACGCGATCCGACGCGTACTTTTTAAACTACAGCGTTTTGAAAAATGCAGAAATTTAGAAAATTTCAAAAATTCATATTTTTTTCTAAATTTTTTCGAATTTTATATAACTGATAGGTTATATTTATAGATTTCAGCCTGCTAATTTCGGAAAACTAAAAAAATTTGAGCTACGACCGCTAGTTTAGAAGCTACACACCCGTTTTTATGGCCACCAAAAAATGATAGAGAAGGGTCCCCCCTTTGCTTTAAAACTGAAAAATTTTGAAATTTTTTTTCGCGATTTTTCGACTCCATCTTATGGATTTCGGTTCGATGATAACGAATCAAGCATTGTTAACGCGATCCGACGCGTACTTTTTAAACTACAGCGTTTTGAAAAATGCAGAAATTTAGAAAATTTCAAAAATTCATATTTTTTTCTAAATTTTTTCGAATTTTATATAACTGATAGGTTATATTTATAGATTTCAGCCTGCTGATTTCGGAAAACTAAAAAAATTTGAGCTACGACCGCTAGTTTAGAAGCTACACCCGTTTTTATGGCCACCAAAAAATGATAGAGAAGGGTCCCCCCTTTGCTTTAAAACTGAAAAATTTTGAATTTTTTTTTCGCGTTTTTTTGACTTTATCTTATAGATTTCGGTTCGCTGATAACGAATCAACCATTGTTAACGCGATCCGACGCGTACTTTTTAAACTACAGCGTTTTGAAAAATGCAGAAATTTAGAAAATTTCAAAAATTCATATTTTTTTCTAAATTTTTTCGAATTTTATATAACTGATAGGTTATATTTATAGATTTCAGCCTGCTGATTTCGGAGAACTAAAAAAATTTGAGCTACGACCGCTAGTTTAGAAGCTACACCCGTTTTTATGGCCACCAAAAAATGATAGAGAAGGGTGGGGGCCTTTGCTTTAAAACTGAAAAATTTTGAAAATTTTTTTTGCGATTTTTTGACTCCATCTTATGGATTTTGGTTCGCTGATAACGAATCAACCATTGTTAACGCGATCCGACGCGTACTTTTTAAACTACAGCGTTTTGAAAAATGCAGAAATTTAGAAAATTTCAAAAATTCATATTTTTTTCTAAATTTTTTCGAATTTTATATAACTGATAGGTTATATTTATAGACTTCAGCCTGCTGATTTCGGAGAACTAAAAAAATTTAAGCTACGAACGCTAGTTTAGAAGCTACACCCGTTTTTATGGCCACCAAAAAATGATAGAGAAGGGTGGGGGCCTTTGCTTTAAAACTGAAAAATTTTGAAATTTTTTTTTGCGATTTTTTGACTCCATCTTATGGATTTCGGTTCGCTGATAACAATTCAACCATTGTTAACGCGATCCAACGCGTACTTTTTAAACTACAGCGTTTTGAAAAATGCAGAAATTTAGAAAATTTCAAAAATTCATATTTTTTTCTAACTTTTTTCGAATTTTATATAACTGATAGGTTATAATTATAGATTTCAGCCTGCTGATTTCGGAGAACTAAAAAAATTTGAGCTACGACCGCTAGTTTAGAAGCTACACCCGTTTTTATGGCCACCAAAAAATGATAGAGAAGGGTCCCCCCTTTGCTTTAAAACTGAAAAATTTTGAAATTTTTTTTCGCGATTTTTTGCATTTATCTTATAGATTTCGGATCGCTGATAACGAATCAACCATTGTTAACGCGATCCGACGCGTACTTTTTAAACTACAGCGTTTTGAAAAATGCAGAAATTTAGAAAATTTCAAAAATTCATATTTTTTTCTAAATTTTTTCGAATTTTATATAACTGATAGGTTATATTTATAGATTTCGGCCTGCTGATTTCGGAGCACTAAAAAAATTTGAGCTACGACCACTAGTTTAGAAACTACACCCGTTTTTATGGCCACCAAAAAATGATAGAGAAGGGTCCCCCCTTTGCTTTAAAACTGAAAAATTTTGAAATTTTTTTTCGCGATTTTTTGACTCCATCTTATGGATTTCGGTTCGCTGATAACGAATCAGCCATTGTTAACACGATCCGACGTGTACTTTTTAAACTACAGCGTTTTGAAAAATGCAGTAATTTAGAAAATTTCAAAAATTCATATTTTTTTCTAAGTTTTTTCGATTTTTATATAACTGATAGGTTATATTTATAGATTTCAGCCTGCTGATTTCGGAGAACTAAAAAATTTTTAGCTACGACCACTAGTTTAGAAGCTACTGTCGTTTTTATGGCCACCAAAAAATGATAGAGAAGGGTCCCCCCTTTGCTTTAAAACTGAAAAATTTTGAAATTTTTTTTCGCGATTTTTTGCATTTATCTTATAGATTTCGGTTCGCTGATAACGAATCAACCATTGTTAACGCGATCCGACGCGTACTTTTTAAACTACAGCGTTTTGAAAAATGCAGAAATTTAGAAAATTTCAAAAATTCATATTTTTTTCTAAATTTTTTCGAATTTTATATAACTGATAGGTTATATTTATAGATTTCAGCCTGCTGATTTCGGAGAACAGAAAAAATTTGAGCTACGACCGCTAGTTTAGAAGCTACACCCGTTTTTATGGCCACCAAAAAATGATAGAGAAGGGTCCCCCCTTTGCTTTAAAACTGAAAAATTTTGAAATTTTTTTTCGCGATTTTTTGCATTTATCTTATAGATTTCGGTTCGCTGATAACGAATCAACCATTGTTAACGCGATCCGACGCGTACTTTTTAAACTACAGCGTTTTGAAAAATGCAGAAATTTAGAAAATTTCAAAAATTCATATTTTTTTCTAAATTTTTTCGAATTTTATATAACTGATAGGTTATATTTATAGATTTCGGCCTGCTGATTTCGGAGCACTAAAAAAATTTGAGCTACGACCACTAGTTTAGAAACTACACCCGTTTTTATGGCCACCAAAAAATGATAGAGAAGGGTCCCCCCTTTGCTTTAAAACTGAAAAATTTTGAAATTTTTCTTCGCGATTTTTTGACTCCATCTTATGGATTTCGGTTCGCTGATAACGAATCAACCATTGTTAACGCAATCCGACGCGAACTTTTTAAACTACAGCGTTTTGAAAAATGCAGAAATTTAGAAAACTTCAAAAATTCATATTTTTTTCTAAATTTTTTCGAATTTTATTTAACTGATAGGTTATATTTATAGATTTTAGCCTGCTGATTTCGGAAAACTAAAAAAATTTGAGCTACGACCGCTAGTTTAGAAGCTACACCCGTTTTTATGGCCACCAAAAAATGATAGAGAAGGGTCCCCCCTTTGCTTTAAAACTGAAAAATCTTGAAATTTTTTTTCGCGATTTTTCGACTTCATCTTATGGATTTCGGTTCGATGATAACGAATCAAGCATTGTTAACGCGATCCGACGCGTACTTTTTAAACTACAGCGTTTTGAAAAATGCAGAAATTTAGAAAATTTCAAAAATTCATATTTTTTTCTAAATTTTATCGAATTTTATATAACTGATAGGTTATATTTATAGATTTCAGCCTGCTGATTTCGGAGAACTAAAAAAATTTGAGCTACGACCGCTAGTTTAGAAGCTACACCCGTTTTTATGGCCACCAAAAAATGATAGAGAAGGGTCCCCCCTTTGCTTTAAAACTGAAAAATTTTGAAATTTTTTTTCGCGATTTTTTGCATTTATCTTATAGATTTCGGTTCGCTGATAACGAATCAACCATTGTTAACGCGATCCGACGCGTACTTTTTAAACTACAGCGTTTTGAAAAATGCAGAAATTTAGAAAATTTCAAAAATTCATATTTTTTTCTAAATTTTTTCGAATTTTATATAACTGATAGGTTATATTTATAGATTTCAGCCTGCTGATTTCGGAGAACAGAAAAAATTTGAGCTACGACCGCTAGTTTAGAAGCTACACCCGTTTTTATGGCCACCAAAAAATGATAGAGAAGGGTCCCCCCTTTGCTTTAAAACTGAAAAATTTTGAAATTTTTTTTCGCGATTTTTTGCATTTATCTTATAGATTTCGGTTCGCTGATAACGAATCAACCATTGTTAACGCGATCCGACGCGTACTTTTTAAACTACAGCGTTTTGAAAAATGCAGAAATTTAGAAAATTTCAAAAATTCATATTTTTTTCTAAATTTTTTCGAATTTTATATAACTGATAGGTTATATTTATAGATTTCGGCCTGCTGATTTCGGAGCACTAAAAAAATTTGAGCTACGACCACTAGTTTAGAAACTACACCCGTTTTTATGGCCACCAAAAAATGATAGAGAAGGGTCCCCCCTTTGCTTTAAAACTGAAAAATTTTGAAATTTTTCTTCGCGATTTTTTGACTCCATCTTATGGATTTCGGTTCGCTGATAACGAATCAACCATTGTTAACGCAATCCGACGCGAACTTTTTAAACTACAGCGTTTTGAAAAATGCAGAAATTTAGAAAACTTCAAAAATTCATATTTTTTTCTAAATTTTTTCGAATTTTATTTAACTGATAGGTTATATTTATAGATTTTAGCCTGCTGATTTCGGAAAACTAAAAAAATTTGAGCTACGACCGCTAGTTTAGAAGCTACACCCGTTTTTATGGCCACCAAAAAATGATAGAGAAGGGTCCCCCCTTTGCTTTAAAACTGAAAAATCTTGAAATTTTTTTTCGCGATTTTTCGACTTCATCTTATGGATTTCGGTTCGATGATAACGAATCAAGCATTGTTAACGCGATCCGACGCGTACTTTTTAAACTACAGCGTTTTGAAAAATGCAGAAATTTAGAAAATTTCAAAAATTCATATTTTTTTCTAAATTTTATCGAATTTTATATAACTGATAGGTTATATTTATAGATTTCAGCCTGCTGATTTCGGAGAACTAAAAAAATTTGAGCTACGACCGCTAGTTTAGAAGCTACACCCGTTTTTATGGCCACCAAAAAATGATAGAGAAGGGTGGGGGCCTTTGCTTTAAAACTGAAAAATTTTGAAATTTTTTTTTGCGATTTTTTGACTCCATCTTATGGATTTCGGTTCGCTGATAACGAATCAACCATTGTTAACGCGATCCGACGCGTACTTTTTAAACTACAGCGTTTTGAAAAATGCAGAAATTTAGAAAATTTCAAAAATTCATATTTTTTTCTAAATTTTTTCGAATTTTATATAACTGATAGGTTATATTTATAGACTTCAGCCTGCTGATTTCGGAGAACTAAAAAAATTTAAGCTACGACCGCTAGTTTAGAAGCTACACCCGTTTTTATGGCCACCAAAAAATGATAGAGAAGGGTGGGGGCCTTTGCTTTAAAACTGAAAAATTTTGAAATTTTTTTTTGCGATTTTTTGACTCCATCTTATGGATTTCGGTTCGCTGATAACAATTCAACCATTGTTAACGCGATCCAACGCGTACTTTTTAAACTACAGCGTTTTGAAAAATGCAGAAATTTAGAAAATTTCAAAAATTCATATTTTTTTCGAATTTTATATAACTGATAGGTTATATTTATAGATTTCAGCCTGCTGATTTCGGAGAACTAAAAAAATTTAAGCTACGACCGCTAGTTTAGAAGCTACACCCGTTTTTATGGCCACCAAAAAATGATAGAGAAGGGTCCCCCCTTTGCTTTAAAACTGAAAAATTTTGAAATTTTTTTTCGCGATTTTTTGACTCCATCTTATGGATTTCGGTTCGCTGATAACGAATCAGCCATTGTTAACACGATCCGACGTGTAGTTTTTAAACTACAGCGTTTTGAAAAATGCAGTAATTTAGAAAATTTCAAAAATTCATATTTTTTTCTAAGTTTTTTCGATTTTTATATAACTGATAGGTTATATTTATAGATTTCAGCCTGCTGATTTCGGAGAACTAAAAAATTTTTAGCTACGACCACTAGTTTAGAAGCTACTGTCGTTTTTATGGCCACCAAAAAATGATAGAGAAGGGTCCCCCCTTTGCTTTAAAACTGAAAAATTTTGAAATTTTTTTTCGCGATTTTTTGACTCCATCTTATGGATTTCGGTTCGCTGATAACGAATCAACCATTGTTAACGCGATCCGACGCGTACTTTTTAAACTACAGCGTTTTGAAAAATGCAGAAATTTAGAAAATTTCAAAAATTCATATTTTTTTCTAAGTTTTTTCGATTTTTATATAACTGATAGGTTATATTTATAGATTTCAGCCTGCTGATTTCGGAGAACTAAAAAAATTTAAGCTACGACCGCTAGTTTAGAAGCTACACCCGTTTTTATGGCCACCAAAAAATGATAGAGATGGGTCCCCCCTTTGCTTTAAAACTGAAAAATTTTGAAATTTTTTTTCGCGATTTTTTGACTCCATCTTATGGATTTCGGTTCGCTGATATCAACCATTGTTAACACGATCCGACGCGTACTTTTTAAACTACAGCGTTTTGAAAAATGCAGAAATTTAGAAAATTTCAAAAATTCATATTTTTTTCTAAGTTTTTTCGAATTTTATATAACTGATAGGTTATATTTATAGATTTCAGCCTGCTAATTTCGGAAAACTAAAAAAATTTGAGCTACGACCGCTAGTTTAGAAGCTACACCCGTTTTTATGGCCACCAAAAAATGATAGAGAAGGGTCCCCCCTTTGCTTTAAAACTGAAAAATTTTGAAATTTTTCTTCGCGATTTTTTGACTCGATCTTATGGATTTCGGTTCGCTGATAACGAATCAACCATTGTTAACGCGATCCGACGCGTACTTTTTAAACTACAGCGTTTTGAAAAATGCAGAAATTTAGAAAATTTCAAAAATTCATATTTCTTTCTAAATTTTTTCGAATTTTATATAACTGATAGGTTATATTTATAGATTTCGGCCTGCTGATTTCGGAGCACTAAAAAAATTTGAGCTACGACCACTAGTTTAGAAACTACACCCGTTTTTATGGCCACCAAAAAATGATAGAGAAGGGTCCCCCCTTTGCTTTAAAACTGAAAAATTTTGAAATTTTTCTTCGCGATTTTTTGACTCCATCTTATGGATTTCGGTTCGCTGATAACGAATCAACCATTGTTAACGCAATCCGACGCGTACTTTTTAAACTACAGCGTTTTGAAAAATGCAGAAATTTAGAAAATTTCAAAAATTCATATTTTTTTCTAAATTTTTTCGAATTTTATATAACTGATACGTTATATTTATAGATTTCAGCCTGCTGATTTCGGAGAACTAAAAAATTTTGAGCTACGACCACTAGTTTAGAAGCTACTGTCGTTTTTATCGCCACCAAAAAATGATAGAGAAGGGTCCCCCCTTTGCTTTAAAACTGAAAAATTTTGAAATTTTTTTTCGCGTTTTTTTTGCATTTATCTCATAGATTTTGGATCGCTGATAACGAATCAACCATTGTTAACGCAATCCGACGCGTACTTTTTAAACTACAGCGTTTTGAAAAATGCAGAAATTTAGAAAATTTCAAAAATTCATATTTTTTTCTAAGTTTTTTCGATTTTTATATAACTGATAGGTTATATTTATAGATTTCAGCCTGCTGATTTCGGAGAACTAAAAAATTTTTAGCTACGACCACTAGTTTAGAAGCTACTGTCGTTTTTATGGCCACCAAAAAATGATAGAGAAGGGTCCCCCCTTTGCTTTAAAACTGAAAAATTTTGAAATTTTTTTTCGCGTTTTTTAGCATTTATCTTATAGATTTCGGATCGCTGATAACGAATCAACCATTGTTAACGCAATCCGACGCGTACTTTTTAAACTACCGCGTTTTGAAAAATGCAGAAATTTAGAAAATTTCAAAAATTCATATTTTTTTCTAAATTTTTTCGAATTTTATATAACTGATACGTTATATTTATAGATTTCAGCCTGCTGATTTCGGAGAACTAAAAAATTTTGAGCTACGACCACTAGTTTAGAAGCTACTGTCGTTTTAATGGCCACCAAAAAATGATAGAGAAGGGTCCCCCCTTTGCTTTAAAACTGAAAAATTTTGAAATTTTTTTTCGCGTTTTTTTGCATTTATCCTATAGATTTTGGATCGCTGATAACGAATCAACCATTGTTAACGCAATCCGACGCGTACTTTTTAAACTACAGCGTTTTGAAAAATGCAGAAATTTAGAAAATTTCAAAAATTCATATTTTTTTCTAAGTTTTTTCGATTTTTATATAACTGATAGGTTATATTTATAGATTTCAGCCTGCTGATTTCGGGGAACTAAAAAATTTTGAACTACGACCAATAGTTTAGAAACTACACCCGTTTTTATGGCCACCAAAAAATGATAGAGAAGGGTCCCCCCTTTGCTTTAAAACTGAAAAATTTTGAAATTTTTTTTCGCGATTTTTCGACTCCATCTTAGGGATTTCGGTTCGCTGATAACGAATCAACCATTGTTAACGCAATCCGACGCGTACTTTTTAAACTACAGCGTTTTGAAAAATGCAGAAATTTAGAAAATTTCAAAAATTCATATTTTTTTCTAAATTTTTTCGAGTTTTATATAACTGATAGGTTATATTTATAGATTTCAGCCTGCTGATTTCGGAAAACTAAAAAAATTTGAGCTACGACCGCTAGTTTAGAAGCTACACCCGTTTTTATGACCACCAAAAAATGATAGAGAAGGGTCCCCCCTTTGCTTTAAAACTGAAAAATTTTGAAATTTTTTTTCGCGATTTTTCGACTCCATTTTATGGATTTCGGTTCGATGATAACGAATCAAGCATTGTTAACGCGATCCGACGCGTACTTTTTAAACTACAGCGTTTTGAAAAATGCAGAAATTTAGAAAATTTCAAAAATTCATATTTTTTTCTAAATTTTTTCGAATTTTATATAACTGATAGGTTATATTTATAGATTTCAGCCTGCTAATTTCGGAAAACTAAAAAAATTTGAGCTACGACCGCTAGTTTAGAAGCTACACCCGTTTTTATGGCCACCAAAAAATGATAGAGAAGGGTCCCCCCTTTGCTTTAAAACTGAAAAATTTTGAAATTTTTTTTCGCGATTTTTCGACTCCATCTTATGGATTTCGGTTCGATGATAACGAATCAAGCATTGTTAACGCGATCCGACGCGTACTTTTTAAACTACAGCGTTTTGAAAAATGCAGAAATTTAGAAAATTTCAAAAATTCATATTTTTTTCTAAATTTTTTCGAATTTTATATAACTGATAGGTTATATTTATAGATTTCAGCCTGCTGATTTCGGAAAACTAAAAAAATTTGAGCTACGACCGCTAGTTTAGAAGCTACACCCGTTTTTATGGCCACCAAAAAATGATAGAGAAGGGTCCCCCCTTTGCTTTAAAACTGAAAAATTTTGAAATTTTTTTTCGCGATTTTTCGACTCCATCTTATGGATTTCGGTTCGATGATAACGAATCAAGCATTGTTAACGCGATCCGACGCGTACTTTTTAAACTACAGCGTTTTGAAAAATGCAGAAATTTAGAAAATTTCAAAAATTCATATTTTTTTCTAAATTTTTTCGAATTTTATATAACTGATAGGTTATATTTATAGATTTCAGCCTGCTGATTTCGGAAAACTAAAAAAATTTGAGCTACGACCGCTAGTTTAGAAGCTACACCCGTTTTTATGGCCACCAAAAAATGATAGAGAAGGGTGCCCCCTTTGCTTTAAAACTGAAAAATTTTGAATTTTTTTTTCGCGTTTTTTTGACTTTATCTTATAGATTTCGGTTCGCTGATAACGAATCAACCATTGTTAACGCGATCCGACGCGTACTTTTTAAACTACAGCGTTTTGAAAAATGCAGAAATTTAGAAAATTTCAAAAATTCATATTTTTTTCTAAATTTTTTCGAATTTTATATAACTGATAGGTTATATTTATAGATTTCAGCCTGCTGATTTCGGAGAACTAAAAAAATTTGAGCTACGACCGCTAGTTTAGAAGCTACACCCGTTTTTATGGCCACCAAAAAATGATAGAGAAGGGTGGGGGCCTTTGCTTTAAAACTGAAAAATTTTGAAATTTTTTTTTGCGATTTTTTGACTCCATCTTATGGATTTCGGTTCGCTGATAACGAATCAACCATTGTTAACGCGATCCGACGCGTACTTTTTAAACTACAGCGTTTTGAAAAATGCAGAAATTTAGAAAATTTCAAAAATTCATATTTTTTTCTAAATTTTTTCGAATTTTATATAACTGATAGGTTATATTTATAGACTTCAGCCTGCTGATTTCGGAGAACTAAAAAAATTTAAGCTACGAACGCTAGTTTAGAAGCTACACCCGTTTTTATGGCCACCAAAAAATGATAGAGAAGGGTGGGGGCCTTTGCTTTAAAACTGAAAAATTTTGAAATTTTTTTTTGCGATTTTTTGACTCCATCTTATGGATTTCGGTTCGCTGATAACAATTCAACCATTGTTAACGCGATCCAACGCGTACTTTTTAAACTACAGCGTTTTGAAAAATGCAGAAATTTAGAAAATTTCAAAAATTCATATTTTTTTCGAATTTTATATAACTGATAGGTTATATTTATAGATTTCAGCCTGCTGATTTCGGAGAACTAAAAAAATTTAAGCTACGACCGCTAGTTTAGAAGCTACACCCGTTTTTATGGCCACCAAAAAATGATAGAGAAGGGTCCCCCCTTTGCTTTAAAACTGAAAAATTTTGAAATTTTTTTTCGCGATTTTTTGACTCCATCTTATGGATTTCGGTTCGCTGATAACGAATCAGCCATTGTTAACACGATCCGACGTGTACTTTTTAAACTACAGCGTTTTGAAAAATGCAGTAATTTAGAAAATTTCAAAAATTCATATTTTTTTCTAAGTTTTTTCGATTTTTATATAACTGATAGGTTATATTTATAGATTTCAGCCTGCTGATTTCGGAAAACTAAAAAAATTTGAGCTACGACCGCTAGTTTAGAAGCTACACCCGTTTTTATGACCACCAAAAAATGATAGAGAAGGGTCCCCCCTTTGCTTTAAAACTGAAAAATTTTGAAATTTTTTTTCGCGATTTTTCGACTCCATCTTATGGATTTCGGTTCGATGATAACGAATCAAGCATTGTTAACGCGATCCGACGCGTACTTTTTAAACTACAGCGTTTTGAAAAATGCAGAAATTTAGAAAATTTCAAAAATTCATATTTTTTTCTAAATTTTTTCGAATTTTATATAACTGATAGGTTATATTTATAGATTTCAGCCTGCTAATTTCGGAAAACTAAAAAAATTTGAGCTACGACCGCTAGTTTAGAAGCTACACCCGTTTTTATGGCCACCAAAAAATGATAGAGAAGGGTCCCCCCTTTGCTTTAAAACTGAAAAATTTTGAAATTTTTTTTCGCGATTTTTCGACTCCATCTTATGGATTTCGGTTCGATGATAACGAATCAAGCATTGTTAACGCGATCCGACGCGTACTTTTTAAACTACAGCGTTTTGAAAAATGCAGAAATTTAGAAAATTTCAAAAATTCATATTTTTTTCTAAATTTTTTCGAATTTTATATAACTGATAGGTTATATTTATAGATTTCAGCCTGCTGATTTCGGAAAACTAAAAAAATTTGAGCTACGACCGCTAGTTTAGAAGCTACACCCGTTTTTATGGCCACCAAAAAATGATAGAGAAGGGTCCCCCCTTTGCTTTAAAACTGAAAAATTTTGAAATTTTTTTTCGCGATTTTTCGACTCCATCTTATGGATTTCGGTTCGATGATAACGAATCAAGCATTGTTAACGCGATCCGACGCGTACTTTTTAAACTACAGCGTTTTGAAAAATGCAGAAATTTAGAAAATTTCAAAAATTCATATTTTTTTCTAAATTTTTTCGAATTTTATATAACTGATAGGTTATATTTATAGATTTCAGCCTGCTGATTTCGGAAAACTAAAAAAATTTGAGCTACGACCGCTAGTTTAGAAGCTACACCCGTTTTTATGGCCACCAAAAAATGATAGAGAAGGGTCCCCCCTTTGCTTTAAAACTGAAAAATTTTGAATTTTTTTTTCGCGTTTTTTTGACTTTATCTTATAGATTTCGGTTCGCTGATAACAAATCAACCATTGTTAACGCGATCCGACGCGTACTTTTTAAACTACAGCGTTTTGAAAAATGCAGAAATTTAGAAAATTTCAAAAATTCATATTTTTTTCTAAATTTTTTCGAATTTTATATAACTGATAGGTTATATTTATAGATTTCAGCCTGCTGATTTCGGAGAACTAAAAAAATTTGAGCTACGACCGCTAGTTTAGAAGCTACACCCGTTTTTATGGCCACCAAAAAATGATAGAGAAGGGTGGGGGCCTTTGCTTTAAAACTGAAAAATTTTGAAATTTTTTTTTGCGATTTTTTGACTCCATCTTATGGATTTCGGTTCGCTGATAACGAATCAACCATTGTTAACGCGATCCGACGCGTACTTTTTAAACTACAGCGTTTTGAAAAATGCAGAAATTTAGAAAATTTCAAAAATTCATATTTTTTTCTAAATTTTTTCGAATTTTATATAACTGATAGGTTATATTTATAGACTTCAGCCTGCTGATTTCGGAGAACTAAAAAAATTTAAGCTACGAACGCTAGTTTAGAAGCTACACCCGTTTTTATGGCCACCAAAAAATGATAGAGAAGGGTGGGGGCCTTTGCTTTAAAACTGAAAAATTTTGAAATTTTTTTTTGCGATTTTTTGACTCCATCTTATGGATTTCGGTTCGCTGATAACAATTCAACCATTGTTAACGCGATCCAACGCGTACTTTTTAAACTACAGCGTTTTGAAAAATGCAGAAATTTAGAAAATTTCAAAAATTCATATTTTTTTCGAATTTTATATAACTGATAGGTTATATTTATAGATTTCAGCCTGCTGATTTCGGAGAACTAAAAAAATTTAAGCTACGACCGCTAGTTTAGAAGCTACACCCGTTTTTATGGCCACCAAAAAATGATAGAGAAGGGTCCCCCCTTTGCTTTAAAACTGAAAAATTTTGAAATTTTTTTTCGCGATTTTTTGACTCCATCTTATGGATTTCGGTTCGCTGATAACGAATCAGCCATTGTTAACACGATCCGACGTGTACTTTTTAAACTACAGCGTTTTGAAAAATGCAGTAATTTAGAAAATTTCAAAAATTCATATTTTTTTCTAAGTTTTTTCGATTTTTATATAACTGATAGGTTATATTTATAGATTTCAGCCTGCTGATTTCGGAGAACTAAAAAATTTTTAGCTACGACCACTAGTTTAGAAGCTACTGTCGTTTTTATGGCCACCAAAAAATGATAGAGAAGGGTCCCCCCTTTGCTTTAAAACTGAAAAATTTTGAAATTTTTTTTCGCGATTTTTTGACTCCATCTTATGGATTTCGGTTCGCTGATAACGAATCAACCATTGTTAACGCGATCCGACGCGTACTTTTTAAACTACAGCGTTTTGAAAAATGCAGAAATTTAGAAAATTTCAAAAATTCATATTTTTTTCTAAGTTTTTTCGATTTTTATATAACTGATAGGTTATATTTATAGATTTCAGCCTGCTGATTTCGGAGAACTAAAAAAATTTAAGCTACGACCGCTAGTTTAGAAGCTACACCCGTTTTTATGGCCACCAAAAAATGATAGAGAAGGGTCCCCCCTTTGCTTTAAAACTGAAAAGTTTTGAAATTTTTTTTCGCGATTTTTCGACTCCATCTTATGGATTTCGGTTCGATGATAACGAATCAAGCATTGTTAACGCGATCCGACGCGTACTTTTTAAACTACAGCGTTTTGAAAAATGCAGAAATTTAGAAAATTTCAAAAATTCATATTTTTTTCTAAGTTTTTTCGAATTTTATATAACTGATAGGTTATATTTATAGATTTCAGCCTGCTAATTTCGGAAAACTAAAAAAATTTGAGCTACGACCGCTAGTTTAGAAGCTACACCCGTTTTTATGGCCACCAAAAAATGATAGAGAAGGGTCCCCCCTTTGCTTTAAAACTGAAAAATTTTGAAATTTTTTTTCGCGATTTTTTGACTCCATCTTATGGATTTCGGTTCGCTGATAACGAATCAACCATTGTTAACGCGATCCGACGCGTACTTTTTAAACTACAGCGTTTTGAAAAATGCAGAAATTTAGAAAATTTCAAAAATTCATATTTTTTTCTAAGTTTTTTCGAATTTTATATAACTGATAGGTGATATTTATAGATTTCAGCCTGCTGATTTCGGAGAACTAAAAAAATTTGAGCTAGGACCACTAGTTTAGAAACTACACCCGTTTTTATGGCCACCAAAAAATGATAGAGAAGGGTCCCCCCTTTGCTTTAAAACTGAAAAATCTTGAAATTTTTTTTCGCGATTTTTTGACTCCATCTTATGGATTTCGGTTCGCTGATAACGAATCAACCATTGTTAACGCGATCCGACGCGTACTTTTTAAACTACAGCGTTTTGAAAAATGGAGAAATTTAGAAAATTTCAAAAATTCATATTTTTTTCTAAATTTTTTCGAATTTTATATAACTGATAGGTGATATTTATAGATTTCAGCCTGCTGATTTCGGAGAACTAAAAAAATTTGAGCTAGGACCACTAGTTTAGAAACTACACCCGTTTTTATGGCCACCAAAAAATGATAGAGAAGGGTCCCCCCTTTGCTTTAAAACTGAAAAATCTTGAAATTTTTTTTCGCGATTTTTTGACTTCATCTTATGGATTTCGGTTCGCTGATAACGAATCAACCATTGTTAACGCGATCCGACGCGTACTTTTTAAACTACAGCGTATTGAAAAATGCAGAAATTTAGAAAATTTCAAAAATTCATATTTTTTTCTAACTTTTTTCGAATTTTATATAACTGATAGGTTATAATTATAGATTTCAGCCTGCTGATTTCGGAGAACTAAAAAAATTTGAGCTACGACCGCTAGTTTAGAAGCTACACCCGTTTTTTATGGCCACCAAAAAATGATAGAGAAGGGTCCCCCCTTTGCTTTAAAACTGAAAAATTTTGAAATTTTTTTTCGTGATTTTTTGACTCCATCTTATGGATTTCGGTTCGCTGATAACGAATCAACCATTGTTAACGCAATCCGATGCGTACTTTTTAAACTACAGCGTATTGAAAAATGCAGAAATTTAGAAAATTTCAAAAATTCATATTTTTTTCTAAATTTTTTCGAATTTTATATAACTGATAGGTTATAGTTATAGATTTCAGCCTGCTGATTTCGGAGAACTAAAAAATTTTGAGCTACGACCACTAGTTTAGAAACTACACCCGTTTTTATGGCCACCAAAAAATGATAGAGAAGGGTCTCCCCCCTTTGCTTTAAAACTGAAAAATTTTGAAATTTTTTTCGCGATTTTTTGACTCCATCTTATGGATTTCGGTTCGCTGATAACGAATCAACCATTGTTAACGCGATCCGACGCGTACTTTTTAAACTACAGCGTTTTGAAAAATGCAGAAATTTAGAAAATTTCAAAAATTCATATTTTTTTCTAAATTTTTTCGAATTTTATATAACTGATAGGTTATATTTATAGATTTCAGCCTGCTGATTTCGGAGAACTAAAAAATTTTTAGCTACGACCACTAGTTTAGAAGCTACTGTCGTTTTTATGGCCACCAAAAAATGATAGAGAAGGGTCCCCCCTTTGCTTTAAAACTGAAAAATTTTGAAATTTTTTTTTGCGATTTTTTGACTCCATCTTATGGATTTCGGTTCGCTGATAACGAATCAACCATTGTTAACGCGATCCGACGCGTACTTTTTAAACTACAGCGTTTTGAAAAATGCAGAAATTTAGAAAATTTCAAAAATTCATATTTTTTTCTAAATTTTTTCGAATTTTATATAACTGATAGGTTATATTTATAGACTTCAGCCTGCTGATTTCGGAGAACTAAAAAAATTTAAGCTACGAACGCTAGTTTAGAAGCTACACCCGTTTTTATGGCCACCAAAAAATGATAGAGAAGGGTGGGGGCCTTTGCTTTAAAACTGAAAAATTTTGAAATTTTTTTTTGCGATTTTTTGACTCCATCTTATGGATTTCGGTTCGCTGATAACAATTCAACCATTGTTAACGCGATCCAACGCGTACTTTTTAAACTACAGCGTTTTGAAAAATGCAGAAATTTAGAAAATTTCAAAAATTCATATTTTTTTCGAATTTTATATAACTGATAGGTTATATTTATAGATTTCAGCCTGCTGATTTCGGAGAACTAAAAAAATTTCAGCTACGACCGCTAGTTTAGAAGCTACACCCGTTTTTATGGCCACCAAAAAATGATAGAGAAGGGTCCCCTCTTTGCTTTAAAACTGAAAAATTTTGAAATTTTTTTTCGCGATTTTTTGACTCCATCTTATGGATTTCGGTTCGCTGATAACGAATCAGCCATTGTTAACACGATCCGACGTGTACTTTTTAAACTACAGCGTTTTGAAAAATGCAGTAATTTAGAAAATTTCAAAAATTCATATTTTTTTCTAAGTTTTTTCGATTTTTATATAACTGATAGGTTATATTTATAGATTTCAGCCTGCTGATTTCGGAGAACTAAAAAATTTTTAGCTACGACCACTAGTTTAGAAGCTACTGTCGTTTTTATGGCCACCAAAAAATGATAGAGAAGGGTCCCCCCTTTGCTTTAAAACTGAAAAATTTTGAAATTTTTTTTCGCGATTTTTTGACTCCATCTTATGGATTTCGGTTCGCTGATAACGAATCAACCATTGTTAACGCGATCCGACGCGTACTTTTTAAACTACAGCGTTTTGAAAAATGGAGAAATTTAGAAAATTTCAAAAATTCATATTTTTTTCTAAATTTTTTCGAATTTTATATAACTGATAGGTGATATTTATAGATTTCAGCCTGCTGATTTCGGAGAACTAAAAAAATTTGAGCTAGGACCACTAGTTTAGAAACTACACCCGTTTTTATGGCCACCAAAAAATGATAGAGAAGGGTCCCCCCTTTGCTTTAAAACTGAAAAATCTTGAAATTTTTTTTCGCGATTTTTTGACTTCATCTTATGGATTTCGGTTCGCTGATAACGAATCAACCATTGTTAACGCGATCCGACGCGTACTTTTTAAACTACAGCGTATTGAAAAATGCAGAAATTTAGAAAATTTCAAAAATTCATATTTTTTTCTAAATTTTTTCGAATTTTATATAACTGATAGGTTATATTTATAGATTTCAGCCTGCTGATTTCGGAAAACTAAAAAAATTTGAGCTACGACCGCTAGTTTAGAAGCTACACCCGTTTTTATGGCCACCAAAAAATGATAGAGAAGGGTCCCCCCTTTGCTTTAAAACTGAAAAATGTTGAAATTTTTTTTCGCGATTTTTTGACTCCATCTTATGGATTTCGGTTCGCTGATAACGAATCAACCATTGTTAACGCGATCCGACGCGTACTTTTTAAACTACAGCGTTTTGAAAAATGCAGAAATTTAGAAAATTTCAAAAATTCATATTTTTTTCTAAATTTTTTCGAATTTTATATAACTGATAGGTTATATTTATAGATTTCAGCCTGCTAATTTCGGAAAACTAAAAAAATTTGAGCTACGACCGCTAGTTTAGAAGCTACACCCGTTTTTATGGCCACCAAAAAATGATAGAGAAGGGTCCCTCCCCCCTTTGCTTTAAAACTGAAAAATGTTGAAATTTTTTTTCGCGATTTTTTGACTCCATCTTATGGATTTCGGTTCGCTGATAACGAATCAACCATTGTTAACGCGATCCGACGCGTACTTTTTAAACTACAGCGTATTGAAAAATGCAGAAATTTAGAAAATTTCAAAAATTCATATTTTTTTCTAAATTTTTTCGAATTTTATATAACTGATAGGTGATATTTATAGATTTCAGCCTGCTGATTTCGGAGAACTAAAAAAATTTGAGCTAGGACCACTAGTTTAGAAACTACACCCGTTTTTATGGCCACCAAAAAATGATAGAGAAGGGTCCCCCCTTTGCTTTAAAACTGAAAAATCTTGAAATTTTTTTTCGCGATTTTTTGACTTCATCTTATGGATTTCGGTTCGCTGATAACGAATCAACCATTGTTAACGCGATCCGACGCGTACTTTTTAAACTACAGCGTATTGAAAAATGCAGAAATTTAGAAAATTTCAAAAATTCATATTTTTTTCTAAATTTTTTCGAATTTTATATAACTGATAGGTTATATTTATAGATTTCAGCCTGCTGATTTCGGAGAACTAAAAAAATTTGAGCTACGACCGCTAGTTTAGAAGCTACACCCGTTTTTATGGCCACCAAAAAATGATAGAGAAGGGTCCCTCCCCCCTTTGCTTTAAAACTGAAAAATGTTGAAATTTTTTTTCGCGATTTTTTGACTCCATCTTATGGATTTCGGTTCGCTGATAACGAATCAACCATTGTTAACGCGATCCGACGCGTACTTTTTAAACTACAGCGTTTTGAAAAATGCAGAAATTTAGAAAATTTCAAAAATTCATATTTTTTTCTAAATTTTTTCGAATTTTATATAACTGATAGGTTATATTTATAGATTTCAGCCTGCTGATTTCGGAGAACTAAAAAAATTTGAGCTACGACCGCTAGTTTAGAAGCTACACCCGTTTTTATGGCCACCAAAAAATGATAGAGAAGGGTCCCCCCTTTGCTTTAAAACTGAAAAATTTTGAAATTTTTTTTCGCGATTTTTCGACTCCATCTTATGGATTTCGGTTCGCTGATAACGAATCAACCATTGTTAACGCAATCCGACGCGTACTTTTTAAACTACAGCGTTTTGAAAAATGCAGAAATTTAGAAAATTTCAAAAATTCATATTTTTTTCTAAATTTTTTCGAATTTTATATAACTGATAGGTTATATTTATAGATTTCAGCCTGCTGATTTCGGAGAACTAAAAAAATTTGAGCTACGACCGCTAGTTTAGAAGCTACACCCGTTTTTATGGCCACCAAAAAATGATGGAGAAGGGTCCCCCCTTTGCTTTAAAACTGAAAAATTTTGAAATTTTTCTTCGCGATTTTTTGACTCCATCTTATGGATTTCGGTTCGCTGATAACGAATCAACCATTGTTAACGCAATCCGACGCGTACTTTTTAAACTACAGCGTTTTGAAAAATGCAGAAATTTAGAAAATTTCAAAAATTCATATTTTTTTCTAAATTTTTTCGAATTTTATATAACTGATAGGTTATATTTATTGATTTCAGCCTGCTGATTTCGGAGAACTAAAAAATTTTTAGCTACGACCACTAGTTTAGAAGCTACTGTCGTTTTTATGGCCACCAAAAAATGATAGAGAAAGGTCCCCCCTTTGCTTTAAAACTGAAAAATGTTGAAATTTTTTTTCGCGATTTTTTGACTCCATCTTATGGATTTCGGTTCGCTGATAACGAATCAACCATTGTTAACGCGATCCGACGCGTACTTTTTAAACTACAGCGTTTTGAAAAATGCAGAAATTTAGAAAATTTCAAAAATTCATATTTTTTTCTAAATTTTTTCGAATTTTATATAACTGATAGGTTATATTTATAGATTTCAGCCTGCTGATTTCGGAGAACTAAAAAATTTTTAGCTACGACCACTAGTTTAGAAGCTACTGTCGTTTTTATGGCCACCAAAAAATGATAGAGAAGGGTCCCCCCTTTGCTTTAAAACTGAAAAATTTTGAAATTTTTTTTCGCGTTTTTTTGACTTTATCTTATAGATTTCGGTTCGCTGATAACGAATCAACCATTGTTAACGCGATCCGACGCGTACTTTTTAAACTAGAGCGTATTGAAAAATGCAGAAATTTAGAAAATTTCAAAAATTCATATTTTTTTCTAAATTTTTTCGAATTTTATATAACTGATAGGTTATATTTATAGATTTCAGCCTGCTGATTTCGGAAAACTAAAAAAATTTGAGCTACGACCGCTAGTTTAGAAGCTACACCCGTTTTTATGGCCACCAAAAAATGATAGAGAAGGGTCCCCCCTTTGCTTTAAAACTGAAAAATTTTGAAATTTTTTTTCGCGTTTTTTTGACTTTATCTTATAGATTTCGGTTCGCTGATAACGAATCAACCATTGTTAACGCGATCCGACGCGTACTTTTTAAACTACAGCGTTTTGAAAAATGCAGAAATTTAGAAAATTTCAAAAATTCATATTTTTTTCTAAATTTTTTCGAATTTTATATAACTGATAGGTTATATTTATAGATTTCAGCCTGCTGATTTCGGAGAACTAAAAAAATTTGAGCTACGACCGCTAGTTTAGAAGCTACACCCGTTTTTATGGCCACCAAAAAATGATAGAGAA
This sequence comes from Stenus bimaculatus, assembly GCA_963971135.1. Classification (NCBI taxonomy): domain Eukaryota; kingdom Metazoa; phylum Arthropoda; class Insecta; order Coleoptera; family Staphylinidae; genus Stenus; species Stenus bimaculatus. The sequence continues at coordinate 61,399,532 of OZ020180.1, read as the reverse complement.
GGGTCCCTCCCCCCTTTGCTTTAAAACTGAAAAATGTTGAAATTTTTTTTCGCGATTTTTTGACTCCATCTTATGGATTTCGGTTCGCTGATAACGAATCAACCATTGTTAACGCGATCCGACGCGTACTTTTTAAACTACAGCGTTTTGAAAAATGCAGAAATTTAGAAAATTTCAAAAATTCATATTTTTTTCTAAATTTTTTCGAATTTTATATAACTGATAGGTTATATTTATAGATTTCAGCCTGCTAATTTCGGAAAACTAAAAAAATTTGAGCTACGACCGCTAGTTTAGAAGCTACACCCGTTTTTATGGCCACCAAAAAATGATAGAGAAGGGTCCCCCCTTTGCTTTAAAACTGAAAAATTTTGAAATTTTTTTTCGCGATTTTTCGACTCCATCTTATGGATTTCGGTTCGCTGATAACGAATCAACCATTGTTAACGCAATCCGACGCGTACTTTTTAAACTACAGCGTTTTGAAAAATGCAGAAATTTAGAAAATTTCAAAAATTCATATTTTTTTCTAAATTTTTTCGAATTTTATATAACTGATAGGTTATATTTATAGATTTCAGCCTGCTGATTTCGGAGAACTAAAAAAATTTGAGCTACGACCGCTAGTTTAGAAGCTACACCCGTTTTTATGGCCACCAAAAAATGATGGAGAAGGGTCCCCCCTTTGCTTTAAAACTGAAAAATTTTGAAATTTTTCTTCGCGATTTTTTGACTCCATCTTATGGATTTCGGTTCGCTGATAACGAATCAACCATTGTTAACGCAATCCGACGCGTACTTTTTAAACTACAGCGTTTTGAAAAATGCAGAAATTTAGAAAATTTCAAAAATTCATATTTTTTTCTAAGGTTTTTCGATTTTTATATAACTGATAGGTTATATTTATAGATTTCAGCCTGCTGATTTCGGAGAACTAAAAAATTTTGAGCTACGACCACTAGTTTAGAAGCTACTGTCGTTTTTATGGCCACCAAAAAATGATAGAGAAGGGTCCCCCCTTTGCTTTAAAACTGAAAAATTTTGAAATTTTTTTTCGCGTTTTTTTGCATTTATCTTATAGATTTCGGATCGCTGATAACGAATCAACCATTGTTAACGCTATCCGACGCGTACTTTTTAAACTACCGCGTTTTGAAAAATGCAGAAATTTAGAAAATTTCAAAAATTCATATTTTTTTCTAAATTTTTTCGAATTTTATATAACTGATACGTTATATTTATAGATTTCAGCCTGCTGATTTCGGAGAACTAAAAAATTTTGAGCTACGACCACTAGTTTAGAAGCTACTTTCGTTTTTATGGCCACCAAAAAATGATAGAGAAGGGTCCCCCCTTTGCTTTAAAACTGAAAAATTTTGAAATTTTTTTTCGCGTTTTTTTGACTTTATCTTATAGATTTTGGATCGCTGATAACGAATCAACCATTGTTAACGCGATCCGACGCGTACTTTTTAAACTACAGCGTTTTGAAAAATGCAGAAATTTAGAAAATTTCAAAAATTCATATTTTTTTCTAAATTTTTTCGAATTTTATTTAACTGATAGGTTATATTTATAGATTTCAGCCTGCTGATTTCGGGGAACTAAAAAATTTTGAACTACGACCAATAGTTTAGAAACTACACCCGTTTTTATGGCCACCAAAAAATGATAGAGAAGGGTCCCCCCTTTGCTTTAAAACTGAAAAATTTTGAAATTTTTTTTCGCGATTTTTCGACTCCATCTTAGGGATTTCGGTTCGCTGATAACGAATCAACCATTGTTAACGCAATCCGACGCGTACTTTTTAAACTACAGCGTTTTGAAAAATGCAGAAATTTAGAAAATTTCAAAAATTCATATTTTTTTCTAAATTTTTTCGAATTTTATATAACTGATAGGTTATATTTATAGATTTCGGCCTGCTGATTTCGGAGAACTAAAAAAATTTGAGCTACGACCACTAGTTTAGAAACTACACCCGTTTTTATATCCACCAAAAAATGATAGAGAAGGGTCCCCCCTTTGCTTTAAAACTGAAAAATTTTGAAATTTTTCTTCGCGATTTTTTGACTCCATCTTATGGATTTCGGTTCGCTGATAACGAATCAACCATTGTTAACGCAATCCGACGCGAACTTTTTAAACTACAGCGTTTTGAAAAATGTAGAAATTTAGAAAACTTCAAAAATTCATATTTTTTTCTAAATTTTTTCGAATTTTATTTAACTGATAGGTTATATTTATAGATTTCAGCCTGCTGATTTCGGGGAACTAAAAAATTTTGAACTACGACCAATAGTTTAGAAACTACACCCGTTTTTATGGCCACCAAAAAATGATAGAGAAGGGTCCCCCCCCTTTGCTTTATAACTGAAAATCTTGAAATTTTTTTTCGCGATTTTTCGACTCCATCTTATGGATTTCGGTTCGCTGATAACGAATCAACCATTGTTAACGCAATCCGACGCGTACTTTTTAAACTACAGCGTTTTGAAAAATGCAGAAATTTAGAAAATTTCAAAAATTCATATTTTTTTCTAAATTTTTTCGAATTTTATATAACTGATAGGTTATATTTATAGATTTCAGCCTGCTGATTTCGGAGAACTAAAAAAATTTGAGCTACGACCGCTAGTTTAGAAGCTACACCCGTTTTTAAGGCCACCAAAAAATAATAGAGAAGGGTCCCCCCTTTGCTTTAAAACTGAAAAATTTTGAAATTTTTCTTCGCGATTTTTTGACTCCATCTTATGGATTTCGGTTCGCTGATAACGAATCAACCATTGTTAACGCCATCCGACGCGTACTTTTTAAACTACAGCGTTTTGAAAAATGCAGAAATTTAGAAAATTTCAAAAATTCATATTTTTTTCTAAATTTTTTCGAATTTTATATAACTGATAGGTTATATTTATAGATTTCAGCCTGCTGATTTCGGGGAACTAAAAAATTTTTAGCTACGACCACTAGTTTAGAAGCTACTGTCGTTTTTATGGCCACCAAAAAATGATAGAGAAGGGTCCCCCCTTTGCTTTAAAACTGAAAAATTTTGAAATTTTTTTTCGCGTTTTTTTGCATTTATCTTATAGATTTCGGATCGCTGATAACGAATCAACCATTGTTAACGCTATCCGACGCGTACTTTTTAAACTACCGCATTTTGAAAAATGCAGAAATTTAGAAAATTTCAAAAATTCATATTTTTTTCTAAATTTTTTCGAATTTTATATAACTGATAGGTTATATTTATAGATTTCAGCCTGCTGATTTCGGAGAACTAAAAAATTTTGAGCTACGACCACTAGTTTAGAAGCTACTGTCGTTTTTATGGCCACCAAAAAATGATAGAGAAGGGTCCCCCCTTTGCTTTAAAACTGAAAAATTTTGAAATTTTTCTTCGCGATTTTTTGACTCCATCTTATGGATTTCGGTTCGCTGATAACGAATCAACCATTGTTAACGCAATCCGACGCGAACTTTTTAAACTACAGCGTTTTGAAAAATGCAGAAATTTAGAAAACTTCAAAAATTCATATTTTTTTCTAAATTTTTTCGAATTTTATTTAACTGATAGGTTATATTTATAGATTTCAGCCTGCTGATTTCGGGGAACTAAAAAATTTTGAACTACGACCAATAGTTTAGAAACTACACCCGTTTTTATGGCCACCAAAAAATGATAGAGAAGGGTCCCCCCTTTGCTTTAAAACTGAAAAATTTTGAAATTTTTTTTCGCGATTTTTCGACTCCATCTTAGGGATTTCGGTTCGCTGATAACGAATCAACCATTGTTAACGCAATCCGACGCGTACTTTTTAAACTACAGCGTTTTGAAAAATGCAGAAATTTAGAAAATTTCAAAAATTCATATTTTTTTCTAAATTTTTTCGAATTTTATATAACTGATAGGTTATATTTATAGATTTCAGCCTGCTGATTTCGGAGAACTAAAAAAATTTGAGCTACGACCGCTAGTTTAGAAGCTACACCCGTTTTTAAGGCCACCAAAAAATAATAGAGAAGGGTCCCCCCTTTGCTTTAAAACTGAAAAATTTTGAAATTTTTCTTCGCGATTTTTTGACTCCATCTTATGGATTTCGGTTCGCTGATAACGAATCAACCATTGTTAACGCCATCCGACGCGTACTTTTTAAACTACAGCGTTTTGAAAAATGCAGAAATTTAGAAAATTTCAAAAATTCATATTTTTTTCTAAATTTTTTCGAATTTTATATAACTGATAGGTTATATTTATAGATTTCAGCCTGCTGATTTCGGAGAACTAAAAAAATTTGAGCTACGACCGCTAGTTTAGAAGCTACACCCGTTTTTATGGCCACCAAAAAATGATAGAGAAGGGTCCCCCCTTTGCTTTAAAACTGAAAAATTTTGAAATTTTTTTTCGCGATTTTTTTCTAAATTTTTTCGAATTTTATATAACTGATAGGTTATATTTATAGACTTCAGCCTGCTGATTTCGGAGAACTAAAAAAATTTAAGCTACGACCGCTAGTTTAGAAGCTACACCCGTTTTTATGGCCACCAAAAAATGATAGAGAAGGGTGGGGGCCTTTGCTTTAAAACTGAAAAATTTTGAAATTTTTTTTTGCGATTTTTTGACTCCATCTTATGGATTTCGGTTAGCTGATAACAATTCAACCATTGTTAACGCGATCCAACGCGTACTTTTTAAACTACAGCGTTTTGAAAAATGCAGAAATTTAGAAAATTTCAAAAATTCATATTTTTTTCGAATTTTATATAACTGATAGGTTATATTTATAGATTTCAGCCTGCTGATTTCGGAGAACTAAAAAAATTTAAGCTACGACCGCTAGTTTAGAAGCTACACCCGTTTTTATGGCCACCAAAAAATGATAGAGAAGGGTCCCCCCTTTGCTTTAAAACTGAAAAATTTTGAAATTTTTTTTCGCGATTTTTTGACTCCATCTTATGGATTTCGGTTCGCTGATAACGAATCAGCCATTGTTAACACGATCCGACGTGTACTTTTTAAACTACAGCGTTTTGAAAAATGCAGTAATTTAGAAAATTTCAAAAATTCATATTTTTTTCTAAGTTTTTTCGATTTTTATATAACTGATAGGTTATATTTATAGATTTCAGCCTGCTGATTTCGGAGAACTAAAAAATTTTTAGCTACGACCACTAGTTTAGAAGCTACTGTCGTTTTTATGGCCACCAAAAAATGATAGAGAAGGGTCCCCCCTTTGCTTTAAAACTGAAAAATTTTGAAATTTTTTTTCGCGATTTTTTGACTCCATCTTATGGATTTCGGTTCGCTGATAACGAATCAACCATTGTTAACGCGATCCGACGCGTACTTTTTAAACTACAGCGTTTTGAAAAATGCAGAAATTTAGAAAATTTCAAAAATTCATATTTTTTTCTAAGTTTTTTCGATTTTTATATAACTGATAGGATATATTTATAGATTTCAGCCTGCTGATTTCGGAGAACTAAAAAAATTTAAGCTACGACCGCTAGTTTAGAAGCTACACCTGTTTTTATGGCCACCAAAAAATGATAGAGATGGGTCCCCCCTTTGCTTTAAAACTGAAAAATTTTGAAATTTTTTTTCGCGATTTTTTGACTCCATCTTATGGATTTCGGTTCGCTGATAACGAATCAGCCATTGTTAACACGATCCGACGCGTACTTTTTAAACTACAGCGTTTTGAAAAATGCAGAAATTTAGAAAATTTCAAAAATTCATATTTTTTTCTAAATTTTTTCGAATTTTATATAACTGATAGGTTATATTTATAGATTTCAGCCTGCTGATTTCGGAGAACTAAAAAAATTTGAGCTACGACCGCTAGTTTAGAAGCTACACCCGTTTTTATGGCCACCAAAAAATGATAGAGAAGGGTCCCCCCTTTGCTTTAAAACTGAAAAATTTTGAAAATTTTTTTCGCGTTTTTTTGACTTTATCTTATAGATTTCGGTTCGCTGATAACGAATCAACCATTGTTAACGCGATCCGACGCGTACTTTTTAAACTACAGCGTTTTGAAAAATGCAGAAATTTAGAAAATTTCAAAAATTCATATTTTTTTCTAAATTTTTTCGAATTTTATATAACTGATAGGTTATATTTATAGATTTCAGCCTGCTAATTTCGGAAAACTAAAAAAATTTGAGCTACGACCGCTAGTTTAGAAGCTACACCCGTTTTTATGGCCACCAAAAAATGATAGAGAAGGGTCCCCCCTTTGCTTTAAAACTGAAAAATTTTGAAATTTTTTTTCGCGATTTTTCGACTCCATCTTATGGATTTCGGTTCGCTGATAACGAATCAACCATTGTTAACGCGATCCGACGCGTACTTTTTATACTACAGCGTTTTGAAAAATGCAGAAATTTAGAAAATTTAAAAAATTCATATTTTTTTCTAAATGTTTTCGAATTTTATATAACTGATAGGTTATATTTATAGATTTCAGCCTGCTAATTTCGGAAAACTAAAAAAATTTGAGCTACGACCGCTAGTTTAGAAGCTACACCCGTTTTTATGGCCACCAAAAAATGATAGAGAAGGGTCCCCCCTTTGGTTTAAAACTGAAAAATGTTGAAATTTTTTTTCGCGATTTTTTGACTCCATCTTATGGATTTCGGTTCGCTGATAACGAATCAACCATTGTTAACGCGATCCGACGCGTACTTTTTAAACTACAGCGTTTTGAAAAATGCAGAAATTTAGAAAATTTCAAAAATTCATATTTTTTTCTAAATTTTTTCGAATTTTATATAACTGATAGGTTATATTTATAGATTTCAGCCTGCTGATTTCGGAAAACTAAAAAAATTTGAGCTACGACCGCTAGTTTAGAAGCTACACCCGTTTTTATGGCCACCAAAAAATGATAGAGAAGGGTCCCCCCTTTGCTTTAAAACTGAAAAATTTTGAAATTTTTTTTCGCGATTTTTCGACTCCATCTTATGGATTTCGGTTCGATGATAACGAATCAAGCATTGTTAACGCGATCCGACGCGTACTTTTTAAACTACAGCGTTTTGAAAAATGCAGAAATTTAGAAAATTTCAAAAATTCATATTTTTTTCTAAATTTTTTCGAATTTTATATAACTGATAGGTTATATTTATAGATTTCAGCCTGCTGATTTCGGAGAACTAAAAAAATTTGAGCTACGACCGCTAGTTTAGAAGCTACACCCGTTTTTATGGCCACCAAAAAATGATAGAGAAGGGTCCCCCCTTTGCTTTAAAACTGAAAAATTTTGAAATTTTTTTTCGCGATTTTTCGACTCCATCTTATGGATTTCGGTTCGCTGATAACGAATCAACCATTGTTAACGCGATCCGACGCGTACTTTTTAAACTACAGCGTTTTGAAAAATGCAGAAATTTAGAAAATTTCAAAAATTCATATTTTTTTCTAAATTTTTTCGAATTTTATATAACTGATAGGTTATATTTATAGATTTCAGCCTGCTAATTTCGGAAAACTAAAAAAATTTGAGCTACGACCGCTAGTTTAGAAGCTACACCCGTTTTTATGGCCACCAAAAAATGATAGAGAAGGGTCCCACCTTTGCTTTAAAACTGAAAAATTTTGAAATTTTTTTTCGCGATTTTTTGACTCCATCTTATGGATTTCGGTTCGCTGATAACGAATCAACCATTGTTAACGCAATCCGACGCGTACTTTTTAAACTACAGCGTTTTGAAAAATGCAGAAATTTAGAAAATTTCAAAAATTCATATTTTTTTCTAAATTTTTTCGAATTTTATATAACTGATAGGTTATATTTATAGATTTCAGCCTGCTGATTTCGGAAAACTAAAAAAATTTGAGCTACGACCGCTAGTTTAGAAGCTACACCCGTTTTTATGGCCACCAAAAAATGATAGAGAAGGGTCCCCCCTTTGCTTTAAAACTGAAAAGTTTTGAAATTTTTTTTCGCGATTTTTCGACTCCATCTTATGGATTTCGGTTCGATGATAACGAATCAAGCATTGTTAACGCGATCCGACGCGTACTTTTTAAACTACAGCGTTTTGAAAAATGCAGAAATTTAGAAAATTTCAAAAATTCATATTTTTTTCTAAATTTTTTCGAATTTTATATAACTGATAGGTTATATTTATAGATTTCAGCCTGCTGATTTCGGAGAACTAAAAAAATTTGAGCTACGACCGCTAGTTTAGAAGCTACACCCGTTTTTATGGCCACCAAAAAATGATAGAGAAGGGTCCCCCCTTTGCTTTAAAACTGAAAAATGTTGAAATTTTTTTTCGCGATTTTTTGACTCCATCTTATGGATTTCGGTTCGCTGATAACGAATCAACCATTGTTAACGCGATCCGACGCGTACTTTTTAAACTACAGCGTTTTGAAAAATGCAGAAATTTAGAAAATTTCAAAAATTCATATTTTTTTCTAAATTTTTTCGAATTTTATATAACTGATAGGTTATATTTATAGATTTCAGCCTGCTGATTTCGGAAAACTAAAAAAATTTGAGCTACGACCGCTAGTTTAGAAGCTACACCCGTTTTTATGGCCACCAAAAAATGATAGAGAAGGGTCCCCCCTTTGCTTTAAAACTGAAAAATTTTGAAATTTTTTTTCGCGTTTTTTTGACTTTATCTTATAGATTTCGGTTCGCTGATAACGAATTAACCATTGTTAACGCGATCCGACGCGTACTTTTTAAACTACAGCGTTTTGAAAAATGCAGAAATTTAGAAAATTTCAAAAATTCATATTTTTTTCTAAATTTTTTCGAATTTTATATAACTGATAGGTTATATTTATAGATTTCAGCCTGCTAATTTCGGAAAACTAAAAAAATTTGAGCTACGACCGCTAGTTTAGAAGCTACACCCGTTTTTATGGCCACCAAAAAATGATAGAGAAGGGTCCCCCCTTTGCTTTAAAACTGAAAAATTTTGAAATTTTTTTTCGCGATTTTTCGACTCCATCTTATGGATTTCGGTTCGCTGATAACGAATCAACCATTGTTAACGCGATCCGACGCGTACTTTTTATACTACAGCGTTTTGAAAAATGCAGAAATTTAGAAAATTTAAAAAATTCATATTTTTTTCTAAATTTTTTCGAATTTTATATAACTGATAGGTTATATTTATAGATTTCAGCCTGCTGATTTCGGAAAACTAAAAAAATTTGAGCTACGACCGCTAGTTTAGAAGCTACACCCGTTTTTATGGCCACCAAAAAATGATAGAGAAGGGTCCCCCCTTTGCTTTAAAACTGAAAAATTTTGAAATTTTTTTTCGCGTTTTTTTGACTTTATCTTATAGATTTCGGTTCGCTGATAACGAATCAACCATTGTTAACGCGATCCGACGCGTACTTTTTAAACTACAGCGTTTTGAAAAATGCAGAAATTTAGAAAATTTCAAAAATTCATATTTTTTTCTAAATTTTTTCGAATTTTATATAACTGATAGGTTATATTTATAGATTTCAGCCTGCTGATTTCGGAAAACTAAAAAAATTTGAGCTACGACCGCTAGTTTAGAAGCTACACCCGTTTTTATGGCCACCAAAAAATGATAGAGAAGGGTCCCCCCTTTGCTTTAAAACTGAAAAATTTTGAAATTTTTCTTCGCGATTTTTTGACTCCATCTTATGGATTTCGGTTCGCTGATAACGAATCAACCATTGTTAACGCAATCCGACGCGTACTTTTTAAACTACAGCGTTTTGAAAAATGCAGAAATTTAGAAAATTTCAAAAATTCATATTTTTTTCTAAATTTTTTCGAATTTTATATAACTGATAGGTTATATTTATAGATTTCAGCCTGCTAATTTCGGAAAACTAAAAAAATTTGAGCTACGACCGCTAGTTTAGAAGCTACACCTTTTTTTATGGCCACCAAAAAATGATAGAGAAGGGTCCCCCCTTTGCTTTAAAACTGAAAAGTTTTGAAATTTTTTTTCGCGATTTTTCGACTCCATCTTATGGATTTCGGTTCGATGATAACGAATCAAGCATTGTTAACGCGATCCGACGCGTACTTTTTAAACTACAGCGTTTTGAAAAATGCAGAAATTTAGAAAATTTCAAAAATTCATATTTTTTTCTAAATTTTTTCGAATTTTATATAACTGATAGGTTATATTTATAGATTTCAGCCTGCTGATTTCGGAGAACTAAAAAAATTTGAGCTACGACCGCTAGTTTAGAAGCTACACCCGTTTTTATGGCCACCAAAAAATGATAGAGAAGGGTCCCCCCTTTGCTTTAAAACTGAAAAATTTTGAAATTTTTTTTCGCGTTTTTTTGACTTTATCTAATAGATTTCGGTTCGCTGATAACGAATCAACCATTGTTAACGCGATCCGACGCGTACTTTTTAAACTACAGCGTTTTGAAAAATGCAGAAATTTAGAAAATTTCAAAAATTCATATTTTTTTCTAAATTTTTTCGAATTTTATATAACTGATAGGTTATATTTATAGATTTCAGCCTGCTAATTTCGGAAAACTAAAAAAATTTGAGCTACGACCGCTAGTTTAGAAGCTACACCCGTTTTTATGGCCACCAAAAAATGATAGAGAAGGGTCCCCCCTTTGCTTTAAATCTGAAAAATTTTGAAATTTTTTTTCGCGATTTTTCGACTCCATCTTATGGATTTCGGTTCGCTGATAACGAATCAACCATTGTTAACGCGATCCGACGCGTACTTTTTATACTACAGCGTTTTGAAAAATGCAGAAATTTAGAAAATTTCAAAAATTCATATTTTTTTCTAATTTTTTTCGAATTTTATATAACTGATAGGTTATATTTATAGATTTCAGCCTGCTGATTTCGGAAAACTAAAAAAATTTGAGCTACGACCGCTAGTTTAGAAGCTACACCCGTTTTTATGGCCACCAAAAAATGATAGAGAAGGGTCCCCCCTTTGCTTTAAAACTGAAAAATTTTGAAATTTTTTTTCGCGTTTTTTTGACTTTATCTTATAGATTTCGGTTCGCTGATAACGAATCAACCATTGTTAACGCGATCCGACGCGTACTTTTTAAACTACAGCGTTTTGAAAAATGCAGAAATTTAGAAAATTTCAAAAATTCATATTTTTTTCTAAGTTTTTTCGATTTTTATATAACTGATAGGTTATATTTATAGATTTCAGCCTGCTGATTTCGGAGAACTAAAAAATTTTGAGCTACGACCACTAGTTTAGAAGCTACTGTCGTTTTTATGGCCACCAAAAAATGATAGAGAAGGGTCCCCCCTTTGCTTTAAAACTGAAAAATTTTGAAATTTTTTTTCGCGTTTTTTTGACTTTATCTTATAGATTTCGGTTCGCTGATAACGAATCAACCATTGTTAACGCGATCCGACGCGTACTTTTTAAACTACAGCGTTTTGAAAAATGCAGAAATTTAGAAAATTTCAAAAATTCATATTTTTTTCTAAGTTTTTTCGATTTTTATATAACTGATAGGTTATATTTATAGATTTCAGCCTGCTGATTTCGGAGAACTAAAAAAATTTAAGCTACGACCGCTAGTTTAGAAGCTACACCCGTTTTTATGGCCACCAAAAAATGATAGAGATGGGTCCCCCCTTTGCTTTAAAACTGAAAAATTTTGAAATTTTTTTTCGCGATTTTTTGACTCCATCTTATGGATTTCGGTTCGCTGATAACGAATCAGCCATTGTTAACACGATCCGACGCGTACTTTTTAAACTACAGCGTTTTGAAAAATGCAGAAATTTAGAAAATTTCAAAAATTCATATTTTTTTCTAAATTTTTTCGAATTTTATATAACTGATAGGTTATATTTATAGATTTCAGCCTGCTGATTTCGGAGAACTAAAAAAATTTGAGCTACGACCGCTAGTTTAGAAGCTACACCCGTTTTTATGGCCACCAAAAAATGATAGAGAAGGGTCCCCCCTTTGCTTTAAAACTGAAAAATTTTGAAATTTTTTTTCGCGATTTTTTGACTCCATCTTATGGATTTCGGTTCGCTGATATCAAACATTGTTAACACGATCCGACGCGTACTTTTTAAACTACAGCGTTTTGAAAAATGCAGAAATTTAGAAAATTTCAAAAATTCATATTTTTTTCTAAGTTTTTTCGAATTTTATATAACTGATAGGTTATATTTATAGATTTCAGCCTGCTAATTTCGGAAAACTAAAAAAATTTGAGCTACGACCGCTAGTTTAGAAGCTACACCCGTTTTTATGGCCACCAAAAAATGATAGAGAAGGGTCCCCCCTTTGCTTTAAAACTGAAAAATTTTGAAATTTTTTTTCGCGATTTTTTGACTCCATCTTATGGATTTCGGTTCGCTGATAACGAATCAACCATTGTTAACGCAATCCGACGCGTACTTTTTAAACTACAGCGTTTTGAAAAATGCAGAAATTTAGAAAATTTCAAAAATTCATATTTTTTTCTAAATTTTTTCGAATTTTATATAACTGATAGGTTATATTTATAGATTTCAGCCTGCTGATTTCTGAAAACTAAAAAAATTTGAGCTACGACCGCTAGTTTAGAAGCTACACCCGTTTTTATGGCCACCAAAAAATGATAGAGAAGGGTCCCCCCTTTGCTTTAAAACTGAAAAATTTTGAAATTTTTCTTCGCGATTTTTTGACTCCATCTTATGGATTTCGGTTCGCTGATAACGAATCAACCATTGTTAACGCAATCCGACGCGTACTTTTTAAACTACAGCGTTTTGAAAAATGCAGAAATTTAGAAAATTTCAAAAATTCATATTTTTTTCTAAATTTTTTCGAATTTTATATAACTGATAGGTTATATTTATAGATTTCAGCCTGCTGATTTCGGAGAACTAAAAAATTTTGAGCTACGACCACTAGTTTAGAAGCTACTGTCGTTTTTATGGCCACCAAAAAATGATAGAGAAGGGTCCCCCCTTTGCTTTAAAACTGAAAAATTTTGAAATTTTTTTTCGCGTTTTTTTGCATTTATCTTATAGATTTTGGATCGCTGATAACGAATCAACCATTGTTAACGCAATCCGACGTGTACTTTTTAAACTACAGCGTTTTGAAAAATGCAGAAATTTAGAAAATTTCAAAAATTCATATTTTTTTCTAAATTTTTTCGAATTTTATATAACTGATAGGTTATGTTTATAGATTTCGGCCTGCTGATTTCGGAGAACTAAAAAAATTTGAGCTACGACCGCTAGTTTAGAAGCTACACCCGTTTTTATGGCCACCAAAAAATGATAGAGAAGGGTCCCCCCTTTGCTTTAAAACTGAAAAATTTTGAAATTTTTTTTCGCGATTTTTTGACTCCATCTTATGGATTTCGGTTCGCTGATAACGAATCAACCATTGTTAACGCGATCCGACGCGTACTTTTTAAACTACAGCGTTTTGAAAAATGCAGAAATTTAGAAAATTTCAAAAATTCATATTTTTTTCTAAATTTTTTCGATTTTTATATAACTGATAGGTTATATTTATTGATTTCAGCCTGCTGATTTCGGAGAACTAAAAAATTTTTAGCTACGACCACTAGTTTAGAAGCTACTGTCGTTTTAATGGCCACCAAAAAATGATAGAGAAGGGTCCCCCCTTTGCTTTAAAACTGAAAAATTTTGAAATTTTTTTTCGCGTTTTTTTGCATTTATCTTATAGATTTTGGATCGCTGATAACGAATCAACCATTGTTAACGCAATCCGACGCGTACTTTTTAAACTACAGCGTTTTGAAAAATGCAGAAATTTAGAAAATTTCAAAAATTCATATTTTTTTCTAAATTTTTTCGAATTTTATATAACTGATAGGTTATATTTATAGATTTCAGCCTGCTGATTTCGGAGAACTAAAAAATTTTTAGCTACGACCACTAGTTTAGAAGCTACTGTCGTTTTTATGGCCACCAAAAAATGATAGAGAAGGGTCCCCCCTTTGCTTTAAAACTGAAAAATTTTGAAAATTTTTTTCGCGATTTTTTGACTCCATCTTATGGATTTCGGTTCGCTGATAACGAATCAACCATTGTTAACGCGATTCGACGCGTACTTTTTAAACTACAGCGTTTTGAAAAATGCAGAAATTTAGAAAATTTCAAAAATTCATATTTTTTTCTAAATTTTTTCGAATTTTATATAACTGATAGGTTATATTTATAGATTTCAGCCTGCTGATTTCGGAGAACTAAAAAATTTTTAGCTACGACCACTAGTTTAGAAGCTACACCCGTTTTTATGGCCACCAAAAAATGATAGAGAAGGGTCCCCCCTTTGCTTTAAAAATGAAAAATTTTGAAATTTTTTTTCGCGATTTTTTGACTCCATCTTATGGATTTCGGTTCGCTGATAACGAATCAACCATTGTTAACGCGATCCGACGCGTACTTTTTAAACTACAGCGTTTTGAAAAATGCAGAAATTTAGAAAATTTCAAAAATTCATATTTTTTTCTAAATTTTTTCGAATTTTATATAACTGATACGTTATATTTATAGATTTCAGCCTGCTGATTTCGGAGAACTAAAAAAATTTGAGCTACGACCGCTAGTTTAGAAGCTACACCCGTTTTTATGGCCACCAAAAAATGATAGAGAAGGGTGCCCCCTTTGCTTTAAAACTGAAAAATTTTGAAATTTTTTTTCGCGATTTTTTGACTCCATCTTATGGATTTCGGTTCGCTGATAACGAATCAACCATTGTTAACACGATCCGACGCGTACTTTTTAAACTACAGCGTTTTGAAAAATGCAGAAATTTAGAAAATTTCAAAAATTCATATTTTTTTCTAAATTTTTTCGAATTTGATATAACTGATAGGTTATATTTATAGATTTCAGCCTGCTGATTTCGAAGAACTAAAAAAATTTGAGCTACGACCGCTAGTTTAGAAGCTACACCCGTTTTTATGGCCACCAAAAAATGATAGAGAAGGGTCCCCTCCCCCCTTTGCTTTAAAACTGAAAAATGTTGAAATTTTTTTTCGCGATTTTTTGACTCCATCTTATGGATTTCGGTTCGCTGATAAGGAATCAACCATTGTTAACGCAATCCGACGCGAACTTTTTAAACTACAGCGTTTTGAAAAATGCAGAAATTTAGAAAATTTCAAAAATTCATATTTTTTTCTAAGTTTTTTCGATTTTTATATAACTGATAGGTTATATTTATAGATTTCAGCCTGCTGATTTCGGAGAACTAAAAAATTTAAGCTACGACCGCTAGTTTAGAAGCTACACCCGTTTTTATGGCCACCAAAAAATGATAGAGAAGGGTCCCCCCTTTGCTTTAAAACTGAAAAATTTTGAAATTTTTTTTCGCCATTTTTTGACTCCATCTTATGGATTTCGGTTCGCTGATAACAATTTAACCATTGTTAACGCGATCCAACGCGTACTTTTTAAACTACAGCGTTTTGAAAAATGCAGAAATTTAGAAAATTTCAAAAATTCATATTTTTTTCTAAATTTTTTTGAATTTTATATAACTGATACGTTATATTTATAGATTTCAGCCTGCTGATTTCGGGGAACTAAAAAATTTTGAGCTACGACCACTAGTTTAGAAGCTACTGTCGTTTTTATGGCCACCAAAAAATGATAGAGAAGGGTCCCCCCTTTGCTTTAAAACTGAAAAATTTTGAAATTTTTTTTCGCGTTTTTTTGCATTTATCTTATAGATTTCGGATCGCTGATAACGAATCAACCATTGTTAACGCAATCCGACGCGTACTTTTTAAACTACAGCGTTTTGAAAAATGCAGAAATTTAGAAAATTTCAAAAATTCATATTTTTTTCTAAATTTTTTCGAATTTTATATAACTGATAGGTTATATTTATAGATTTCGGCCTGCTGATTTCGGAGAACTAAAAAAATTTGAGCTACGACCACTAGTTTAGAAACTACACCCGTTTTTATATCCACCAAAAAATGATAGAGAAGGGTCCCCCCTTTGCTTTAAAACTGAAAAATTTTGAAATTTTTCTTCGCGATTTTTTGACTCCATCTTATGGATTTCGGTTCGCTGATAACGAATCAACCATTGTTAACGCAATCCGACGCGTACTTTTTAAACTACAGCGTTTTGAAAAATGCAGAAATTTAGAAAATTTCAAAAATCCATATTTTTTTCTAAATTTTTTCGATTTTTATATAACTGATAGGTTATATTTATTGATTTCAGCCTGCTGATTTCGGAGAACTAAAAAATTTTGAGCTACGACCACTAGTTTAGAAGCTACTGTCGTTTTTATGGCCACCAAAAAATGATAGAGAAGGGTTCCCCCCTTTGCTTTAAAACTGAAAAATTTTGAAATTTTTTTTCGCGATTTTTTGACTCCATCTTATGGATTTCGGTTCGCTGATATCAACCATTGTTAACACGATCCGACGCGTACTTTTTAAACTACAGCGTTTTGAAAAATGCAGAAATTTAGAAAATTTCAAAAATTCATATTTTTTTCTAAGTTTTTTTGATTTTTATATAACTGATAGGTTATATTTATAGATTTCAGCCTGCTGATTTCGGAGAACTAAAAAATTTTTAGCTACGACCACTAGTTTAGAAGCTACTGTCGTTTTTATGGCCACCAAAAAATGAAAGAGAAGGGTCGGTCCCCCCTTTGCTTTAAAACTGAAAAATTTTGAAATTTTTTTTCGCCATTTTTTGACTCCATCTTATGGATTTCGGTTCGCTGATAACAATTCAACCATTGTTAACGCGATCCAACGCGTACTTTTTAAACTACCGCGTTTTGAAAAATGCAGAAATTTAGAAAATTTCAAAAATTCATATTTTTTTCTAAATTTTTTCGAATTTTATATAACTGATAGGTTATATTTATAGATTTCAGCCTGCTGATTTCGGAGAACTAAAAAATTTTGAGCTACGACCACTAGTTTAGAAGCTACTGTCGTTTTTATGGCCACCAAAAAATGATAGAGAAGGGTCCCCCCTTTGCTTTAAAACTGAAAAATTTTGAAATTTTTTTTCGCGATTTTTTGCATTTATCTTATAGATTTCGGTTCGCTGATAACGAATCAACCATTGTTAACGCGATCCGACGCGTACTTTTTAAACTACAGCGTTTTGAAAAATGCAGAAATTTAGAAAATTTCAAAAATTCATATTTTTTTCTAAATTTTTTCGAATTTTATATAACTGATACGTTATATTTATAGATTTCGGCCTGCTGATTTCGGAGCACTAAAAAAATTTGAGCTACGACCACTAGTTTAGAAACTACACCCGTTTTTATGGCCACCAAAAAATGATAGAGAAGGGTCCCCCCTTTGCTTTAAAACTGAAAAATTTTGAAATTTTTTTTCGCGTTTTTTTGCATTTATCTTATAGATTTTGGATCGCTGATAACGAATCAACCATTGTTAACGCAATCCGACGCGTACTTTTTAAACTACAGCGTTTTGAAAAATGCAGAAATTTAGAAAATTTCAAAAATTCATATTTTTTTCTAAGGTTTTTCGATTTTTATATAACTGATAGGTTATATTTATAGATTTCAGCCTGCTGATTTCGGAGAACTAAAAAATTTTTAGCTACGACCACTAGTTTAAAAGCTACTGTCGTTTTTATGGCCACCAAAAAATGATAGAGAAGGGTCCCCCCTTTGCTTTAAAACTGAAAAATTTTGAAATTTTTTTTCGCGTTTTTTTGCATTTATCTTATAGATTTCGGATCGCTGATAACGAATCAACCATTGTTAACGCTATCCGACGCGTACTTTTTAAACTACCGCGTTTTGAAAAATGCAGAAATTTAGAAAAATGCAGAAATTTAGAAAATTTCAAAAATTCATATTTTTTTCTAAATTTTTTCGAATTTTATATAACTGATACGTTATATTTATAGATTTCAGCCTGCTGATTTCGGAGAACTAAAAAATTTTGAGCTACGACCACTAGTTTAGAAGCTACTGTCGTTTTTATGGCCACCAAAAAATGATAGAGAAGGGTCCCCCCTTTGCTTTAAAACTGAAAAATTTTGAAATTTTTTTTCGCGTTTTTTTGCATTTATCTTATAGATTTTGGATCGCTGATAACGAATCAACCATTGTTAACGCGATCCGACGCGTACTTTTTAAACTACAGCGTTTTGAAAAATGCAGAAATTTAGAAAATTTCAAAAATTCATATTTTTTTCTAAGTTTTTTCGATTTTTATATAACTGATAGGTTATATTTATAGATTTCAGCCTGCTGATTTCGTAGAACTAAAAAATTTTTAGCTACGACCACTAGTTTAGAAGCTACTGTCGTTTTTATGGCCACCAAAAAATGATAGAGAAGGGTCCCCCCTTTGCTTTAAAACTGAAAAATTTTGAAATTTTTTTTCGCGTTTTTTTGCATTTATCTTATAGATTTCGGATCGCTGATAACGAATCAACCATTGTTAACGCAATCCGACGCGTACTTTTTAAACTACAGCGTTTTGAAAAATGCAGAAATTTAGAAAATTTCAAATATTCATATTTTTTTCTAAATTTTTTCGAATTTTATATAACTGATAGGTTATATTTATAGATTTCGGCCTGCTGATTTCGGAGAACTAAAAAAATTTGAGCTACGACCACTAGTTTAGAAACTACACCCGTTTTTATATCCACCAAAAAATGATAGAGAAGGGTCCCCCCTTTGCTTTAAAACTGAAAATCTTGAAATTTTTTTTCGCGATTTTTCGACTCCATCTTATGGATTTCGGTTCGCTGATAACGAATCAACCATTGTTAACGCAATCCGACGCGTACTTTTTAAACTACAGCGTTTTGAAAAATGCAGAAATTTAGAAAATTTCAAAAATTCATATTTTTTTCTAAATTTTTTCGAATTTTATATAACTGATAGGTTATATTTATAGATTTCAGCCTGCTGATTTCGGAGAACTAAAAAAATTTGAGCTACGACCGCTAGTTTAGAAGCTACACCCGTTTTTAAGGCCACCAAAAAATGATAGAGAAGGGTCCCCCCTTTGCTTTAAAACTGAAAAATTTTGAAATTTTTCTTCGCGATTTTTTGACTCCATCTTATGGATTTCGGTTCGCTGATAACGAATCAACCATTGTTAACGCAATCCGACGCGTACTTTTTAAACTACAGCGTTTTGAAAAATGCAGAAATTTAGAAAATTTCAAAAATTCATATTTTTTTCTAAATTTTTTCGAATTTTATATAACTGATAGGTTATATTTATTGATTTCAGCCTGCTGATTTCGGAGAACTAAAAATATTTTAGCTACGACCACTAGTTTAGAAGCTACTGTCGTTTTTATGGCCACCAAAAAATGATAGAGAAGGGTCCCCCCTTTGCTTTAAAACTGAAAAATTTTGAAATTTTTTTTCGCGTTTTTTTGACTTTATCTTATAGATTTCGGTTCGCTGATAACGAATCAACCATTGTTAACGCGATCCGACGCGTACTTTTTAAACTACAGCGTTTTGAAAAATGCAGAAATTTAGAAAATTTCAAAAATTCATATTTTTTTCTAAATTTTTTCGAATTTTATATAACTGATAGGTTATATTTATAGATTTCAGCCTGCTGATTTCGGAGAACTAAAAAATTTTTAGCTACGACCACTAGTTTAGAAGCTACTGTCGTTTTTATAACCACCAAGAATTGATAGAGAAGGGTCCCCCCTTTGCTTTAAAACTGAAAAATTTTGAAATTTTTTTTCGCGATTTTTCGACTCCATCTTATGGATTTCGGTTCGATGATAACGAATCAAGCATTGTTAACGCGAGCCGACGCGTACTTTTTAAACTACAGCGTTTTGAAAAATGCAGAAATTTAGAAAATTTCAAAAATTCATATTTTTTTCTAAATTTTTTCGAATTTTATATAACTGATAGGTTATATTTATAGATTTCAGCCTGCTGATTTCGGAGAACTAAAAAAATTTGAGCTACGACCGCTAGTTTAGAAGCTACACCCGTTTTTATGGCCACCAAAAAATGATAGAGAAGGGTCCCCCCTTTGCTTTAAAACTGAAAAATGTTGAAATTTTTTTTCGCGATTTTTTGACTCCATCTTATGGATTTCGGTTCGCTGATAACGAATCAACCATTGTTAACGCGATCCGACGCGTACTTTTTAAACTACAGCGTTTTGAAAAATGCAGAAATTTAGAAAATTTCAAAAATTCATATTTTTTTCTAAATTTTTTCGAATTTTATGTAACTGATAGGTTATATTTATAGATTTCAGCCTGCTGATTTCGGAAAACTAAAAAAATTTGAGCTACGACCGCTAGTTTAGAAGCTACACCCGTTTTTATGGCCACCAAAAAATGATAGAGAAGGGTCCCCCCTTTGCTTTAAAACTGAAAAATTTTGAAATTTTTTTTCGCGATTTTTCGACTCCATCTTATGGATTTCGGTTCGCTGATAACGAATCAACCATTGTTAACGCGATCCGACGCGTACTTTTTAAACTACAGCGTTTTGAAAAATGCAGAAATTTAGAAAATTTCAAAAATTCATATTTTTTTCTAAATTTTTTCGAATTTTATATAACTGATAGGTTATATTTATAGATTTCAGCCTGCTGATTTCGGAGAACTAAAAAATTTTTAGCTACGACCACTAGTTTAGAAGCTACTGTCGTTTTTATAACCACCAAGAAATGATAGAGAAGGGTCCCCCCTTTGCTTTAAAACTGAAAAATTTTGAAATTTTTTTTCGCGATTTTTCGACTCCATCTTATGGATTTCGGTTCGATGATAACGAATCAAGCATTGTTAACGCGATCCGACGCGTACTTTTTAAACTACAGCGTTTTGAAAAATGCAGAAATTTAGAAAATTTCAAAAATTCATATTTTTTTCTAAGTTTTTTCGATTTTTATATAACTGATAGGTTATATTTATAGATTTCAGCCTGCTGATTTCGTAGAACTAAAAAATTTTTAGCTACGACCACTAGTTTAGAAGCTACTGTCGTTTTTATGGCCACCAAAAAATGATAGAGAAGGGTCCCCCCTTTGCTTTAAAACTGAAAAATTTTGAAATTTTTTTTCGCGTTTTTTTGCATTTATCTTATAGATTTCGGATCGCTGATAACGAATCAACCATTGTTAACGCAATCCGACGCGTACTTTTTAAACTACAGCGTTTTGAAAAATGCAGAAATTTAGAAAATTTCAAAAATTCATATTTTTTTCTAAATTTTTTCGAATTTTATATAACTGATAGGTTATATTTATAGATTTCGGCCTGCTGATTTCGGAGAACTAAAAAAATTTGAGCTACGACCACTAGTTTAGAAACTACACCCGTTTTTATATCCACCAAAAAATGATAGAGAAGGGTCCCCCCTTTGCTTTAAAACTGAAAAATTTTGAAATTTTTCTTCGCGATTTTTTGACTCCATCTTATGGATTTCGGTTCGCTGATAACGAATCAACCATTGTTAACGCAATCCGACGCGAACTTTTTAAACTACAGCGTTTTGAAAAATGCAGAAATTTAGAAAACTTCAAAAATTCATATTTTTTTCTAAATTTTTTCGAATTTTATTTAACTGATAGGTTATATTTATAGATTTCAGCCTGCTGATTTCGGGGAACTAAAAAATTTTGAGCTACGACCAATAGTTTAGAAACTACACCCGTTTTTATGGCCACCAAAAAATGATAGAGAAGGGTCCCCCCCCTTTGCTTTAAAACTGAAAATCTTGAAATTTTTTTTCGCGATTTTTCGACTCCATCTTATGGATTTCGGTTCGCTGATAACGAATCAACCATTGTTAACGCAATCCGACGCGTACTTTTTAAACTACAGCGTTTTGAAAAATGCAGAAATTTAGAAAATTTCAAAAATTCATATTTTTTTCTAAATTTTTTCGAATTTTATATAACTGATAGGTTATATTTATAGATTTCAGCCTGCTGATTTCGGAAAACTAAAAAAATTTGAGCTACGACCGCTAGTTTAGAAGCTACACCCGTTTTTATGGCCACCAAAAAATGATAGAGAAGGATCCCCCCTTTGCTTTAAAACTGAAAAATGTTGAAATTTTTTTTCGCGATTTTTTGACTCCATCTTATGGATTTCGGTTCGCTGATAACGAATCAACCATTGTTAACGCGATCCGACGCGTACTTTTTATACTACAGCGTTTTGAAAAATGCAGAAATTTAGAAAATTTAAAAAATTCATATTTTTTTCTAAATGTTTTCGAATTTTATATAACTGATAGGTTATATTTATAGATTTCAGCCTGCTGATTTCGGAAAACTAAAAAAATTTGAGCTACGACCGCTAGTTTAGAAGCTACACCCGTTTTTATGGCCACCAAAAAATGATAGAGAAGGGTCCCCCCTTTGCTTTAAAACTGAAAAATTTTGAAATTTTTTTTCGCGATTTTTCGACTCCATCTTATGGATTTCGGTTCGCTGATAACGAATCAACCATTGTTAACGCGATCCGACGCGTACTTTTTAAACTACAGCGTTTTGAAAAATGCAGAAATTTAGAAAATTTCAAAAATTCATATTTTTTTCTAAATTTTTTCGAATTTTATATAACTGATAGGTTATATTTATAGATTTCAGCCTGCTAATTTCGGAAAACTAAAAAAATTTGAGCTACGACCGCTAGTTTAGAAGCTACACCCGTTTTTATGGCCACCAAAAAATGATAGAGAAGGGTCCCCCCTTTGCTTTAAAACTGAAAAGTTTTGAAATTTTTTTTCGCGATTTTTCGACTCCATCTTATGGATTTCGGTTCGCTGATAACGAATCAACCATTGTTAACGCGATCCGACGCGTACTTTTTAAACTACAGCGTTTTGAAAAATGCAGAAATTTAGAAATTTAGAAAATTTCAAAAATTCATATTTTTTTCTAAATTTTTTCGAATTTTATGTAACTGATAGGTTATATTTATAGATTTCAGCCTGCTGATTTCGGAAAACTAAAAAAATTTGAGCTACGACCGCTAGTTTAGAAGCTACACCCGTTTTTATGGCCACCAAAAAATGATAGAGAAGGGTCCCCCCTTTGCTTTAAAACTGAAAAATTTTGAAATTTTTTTTCGCGTTTTTTTGACTTTATCTTATAGATTTTGGTTCGCTGATAACGAATCAACCATTGTTAACGCGATCCGACGCGTACTTTTTAAACTACAGCGTTTTGAAAAATGCAGAAATTTAGAAAATTTCAAAAATTCATATTTTTTTCT
The DNA here is from genome assembly GCA_963971135.1 of Stenus bimaculatus. NCBI lineage: Eukaryota > Metazoa > Arthropoda > Insecta > Coleoptera > Staphylinidae > Stenus > Stenus bimaculatus. The sequence goes on along the minus strand of OZ020180.1, from coordinate 61,376,337 downwards.
AAATTTTTTCGAATTTTATATAACTGATAGGTTATATTTATAGATTTCAGCCTGCTTATTTCGGAAAACTAAAAAAATTTGAGCTACGACCGCTAGTTTAGAAGCTACACCCGTTTTTATGGCCACCAAAAAATGATAGAGAAGGGTCCCCCCTTTGCTTTAAAACTGAAACATTTTGAAATTTTTTTTCGCGATTTTTTGACTCCATCTTATGGATTTCGGTTCGCTGATAACGAATCAACCATTGTTAACGCAATCCGACGCGTACTTTTTAAACTACAGCGTTTTGAAAAATGCAGAAATTTAGAAAATTTCAAAAATTCATATTTTTTTCTAAATTTTTTCGAATTTTATATAACTGATAGGTTATATTTATAGATTTCAGCCTGCTGATTTCGGAGAACTAAAAAAATTTGAGCTACGACCGCTAGTTTAGAAGCTACACCCGTTTTTATGGCCACCAAAAAATGATAGAGAAGGGTCCCCCCTTTGCTTTAAAACTGAAAAATGTTGAAATTTTTTTTCGCGATTTTTTGACTCCATCTTATGGATTTCGGTTCGCTGATAACGAATCAACCATTGTTAACGCGATCCGACGCGTACTTTTTAAACTACAGCGTTTTGAAAAATGCAGAAATTTAGAAAATTTCAAAAATTCATATTTTTTTCTAAATTTTTTCGAATTTTATATAACTGATAGGTTATATTTATAGATTTCAGCCTGCTGATTTCGGAAAACTAAAAAAATTTGAGCTACGACCGCTAGTTTAGAAGCTACACCCGTTTTTATGGCCACCAAAAAATGATAGAGAAGGGTCCCCCCTTTGCTTTAAAACTGAAAAATTTTGAAATTTTTTTTCGCGTTTTTTTGACTTTATCTTATAGATTTCGGTTCGCTGATAACGAATCAACCATTGTTAACGCGATCCGACGCGTACTTTTTAAACTACAGCGTTTTGAAAAATGCAGAAATTTAGAAAATTTCAAAAATTCATATTTTTTTCTAAATTTTTTCGAATTTTATATAACTGATAGGTTTTATTTATAGATTTCAGCCTGCTAATTTCGGAAAACTAAAAAAATTTGAGCTACGACCGCTAGTTTAGAAGCTACACCCGTTTTTATGGCCACCAAAAAATGATAGAGAAGGGTCCCCCCTTTGCTTTAAAACTGAAAAATTTTGAAATTTTTTTTCGCGATTTTTCGACTCCATCTTATGGATTTCGGTTCGCTGATAACGAATCAACCATTGTTAACGCGATCCGACGCGTACTTTTTATACTACAGCGTTTTGAAAAATGCAGAAATTTAGAAAATTTAAAAAATTCATATTTTTTTCTAAATTTTTTCGAATTTTATATAACTGATAGGTTATATTTATAGATTTTAGCCTGCTGATTTCGGAAAACTAAAAAAATTTGAGCTACGACCGCTAGTTTAGAAGCTACACCCGTTTTTATGGCCACCAAAAAATGATAGAGAAGGGTCCCCCCTTTGCTTTAAAACTGAAAAATTTTGAAATTTTTTTTCGCGTTTTTTTGACTTTATCTTATAGATTTCGGTTCGCTGATAACGAATCAACCATTGTTAACGCGATCCGACGCGTACTTTTTAAACTACAGCGTTTTGAAAAATGCAGAAATTTAGACAATTTCAAAAATTCATATTTTTTTCTAAATTTTTTCGAATTTTATATAACTGATAGGTTATATTTATAGATTTCAGCCTGCTAATTTCGGAAAACTAAAAAAATTTGAGCTACGACCGCTAGTTTAGAAGCTACACCCGTTTTTATGGCCACCAAAAAATGATAGAGAAGGGTCCCCCCTTTGCTTTAAAACTGAAAAATTTTGAAATTTTTTTTCGCGATTTTTTGACTCCATTTTATGGATTTTGGTTCGCTGATAACGAATCAACCATTGTTAACGCAATCCGACGCGAACTTTTTAAACTACAGCGTTTTGAAAAATGCAGAAATTTAGAAAACTTCAAAAATTCATATTTTTTTCTAAATTTTTTCGAATTTTATTTAACTGATAGGTTATATTTATAGATTTCAGCCTGCTGATTTTGGAAAACTAAAAAAATTTGAGCTACGACCGCTAGTTTAGAAGCTACACCCGTTTTTATGGCCACCAAAAAATGATAGAGAAGGGTCCCCCCTTTGCTTTAAAACTGAAAAATCTTGAAATTTTTTTTCGCGATTTTTCGACTTCATCTTATGGATTTCGGTTCGCTGATAACGAATCAACCATTGTTAACGCGATCCGACGCGTACTTTTTAAACTACAGCGTTTTGAAAAATGCAGAAATTTAGAAAATTTCAAAAATTCATATTTTTTTCTAAGTTTTTTCGATTTTTATATAACTGATAGGTTATATTTATAGATTTCAGCCTGCTGATTTCGTAGAACTAAAAAATTTTTAGCTACGACCACTAGTTTAGAAGCTACTGTCGTTTTTATGGCCACCAAAAAATGATAGAGAAGGGTCCCCCCTTTGCTTTAACTGAAAAATTTTGAAATTTTTTTTCGCGTTTTTTTGCATTTATCTTATAGATTTCGGATCGCTGATAACGAATCAACCATTGTTAACGCAATCCGACGCGTACTTTTTAAACTACAGCGTTTTGAAAAATGCAGAAATTTAGAAAATTTCAAAAATTCATATTTTTTTCTAAATTTTTTCGAATTTTATATAACTGATAGGTTATATTTATAGATTTCGGCCTGCTGATTTCGGAGAACTAAAAAAATTTGAGCTACGACCACTAGTTTAGAAACTACACCCGTTTTTATATCCACCAAAAAATGATAGAGAAGGGTCCCCCCTTTGCTTTAAAACTGAAAATTTTTGAAATTTTTCTTCGCGATTTTTTGACTCCATCTTATGGATTTCGGTTCGCTGATAACGAATCAACCATTGTTAACGCAATCCGACGCGAACTTTTTAAACTACAGCGTTTTGAAAAATGCAGAAATTTAGAAAACTTCAAAAATTCATATTTTTTTCTAAATTTTTTCGAATTTTATTTAACTGATAGGTTATATTTATAGATTTCAGCCTGCTGATTTCGGGGAACTAAAAAATTTTGAGCTACGACCAATAGTTTAGAAACTACACCCGTTTTTATGGCCACCAAAAAATGACAGAGAAGGGTCCCCCCCCTTTGCTTTAAAACTGAAAATCTTGAAATTTTTTTTCGCGATTTTTCGACTCCATCTTATGGATTTCGGTTCGCTGATAACGAATCAACCATTGTTAACGCAATCCGACGCGTACTTTTTAAACTACAGCGTTTTGAAAAATGCAGAAATTTAGAAAATTTCAAAAATTCATATTTTTTTCTAAATTTTTTCGAATTTTATATAACTGATAGGTTATATTTATAGATTTCAGCCTGCTGATTTCGGAGAACTAAAAAAATTTGAGCTACGACCGCTAGTTTAGAAGCTACACCCGTTTTTAAGGCCACCAAAAAATGATAGAGAAGGGTCCCCCCTTTGCTTTAAAACTGAAAAATTTTGAAATTTTTCTTCGCGATTTTTTGACTCCATCTTATGGATTTCGGTTCGCTGATAACGAATCAACCATTGTTAACGCAATCCGACGCGTACTTTTTAAACTACAGCGTTTTGAAAAATGCAGAAATTTAGAAAATTTCAAAAATTCATATTTTTTTCTAAATTTTTTCGAATTTTATATAACTGATAGGTTATATTTATTGATTTCAGCCTGCTGATTTCGGAGAACTAAAAAAATTTTAGCTACGACCACTAGTTTAGAAGCTACTGTCGTTTTTATGGCCACCAAAAAATGATAGAGAAGGGTCCCCCCTTTGCTTTAAAACTGAAAAATTTTGAAATTTTTTTTCGCGTTTTTTTGACTTTATCTTATAGATTTCGGTTCGCTGATAACGAATCAACCATTGTTAACGAGATCCGACGCGTACTTTTTAAACTACAGCGTTTTGAAAAATGCAGAAATTTAGAAAATTTCAAAAATTCATATTTTTTTCTAAATTTTTTCGAATTTTATATAACTGATAGGTTATATTTATAGATTTCAGCCTGCTGATTTCGGAGAACTAAAAAATTTTTAGCTACGACCACTAGTTTAGAAGCTACTGTCGTTTTTATAACCACCAAGAAATGATAGAGAAGGGTCCCCCCTTTGCTTTAAAACTGAAAAATTTTGAAATTTTTTTTCGCGATTTTTCGACTCCATCTTATGGATTTCGGTTCGATGATAACGAATCAAGCATTGTTAACGCGATCCGACGCGTACTTTTTAAACTACAGCGTTTTGAAAAATGCAGAAATTTAGAAAATTTCAAAAATTCATATTTTTTTCTAAATTTTTTCGAATTTTATGTAACTGATAGGTTATATTTATAGATTTCAGCCTGCTGATTTCGGAAAACTAAAAAAATTTGAGCTACGACCGCTAGTTTAGAAGCTACACCCGTTTTTATGGCCACCAAAAAATGATAGAGAAGGGTCCCCCCTTTGCTTTAAAACTGAAAAATGTTGAAATTTTTTTTCGCGATTTTTTGACTCCATCTTATGGATTTCGGTTCGCTGATAACGAATCAACCATTGTTAACGCGATCCGACGCGTACTTTTTATACTACAGCGTTTTGAAAAATGCAGAAATTTAGAAAATTTAAAAAATTCATATTTTTTTCTAAATTTTTTCGAATTTTATATAACTGATAGGTTATATTTATAGATTTCAGCCTGCTGATTTCGGAGAACTAAAAAATTTTTAGCTACGACCACTAGTTTAGAAGCTACTGTCGTTTTTATAACCACCAAGAAATGATAGAGAAGGGTCCCCCCTTTGCTTTAAAACTGAAAAATGTTGAAATTTTTTTTCGCTATTTTTTGACTCCATCTTATGGATTTCGGTTCGCTGATAACGAATCAACCATTGTTAACGCGATCCGACGCGTACTTTTTATACTACAGCGTTTTGAAAAATGCAGAAATTTAGAAAATTTAAAAAATTCATATTTTTTTCTAAATGTTTTCGAATTTTATATAACTGATAGGTTATATTTATAGATTTCAGCCTGCTGATTTCGGAAAACTAAAAAAATTTGAGCTACGACCGCTAGTTTAGAAGCTACACCCGTTTTTATGGCCACCAAAAAATGATAGAGAAGGGTCCCCCCTTTGCTTTAAAACTGAAAAATTTTGAAATTTTTTTTCGCGATTTTTCGACTCCATCTTATGGATTTCGGTTCGCTGATAACGAATCAACCATTGTTAACGCGATCCGACGCGTACTTTTTAAACTACAGCGTTTTGAAAAATGCAGAAATTTAGAAAATTTCAAAAATTCATATTTTTTTCTAAATTTTTTCGAATTTTATATAACTGATAGGTTATATTTATAGATTTCAGCCTGCTAATTTCGGAAAACTAAAAAAATTTGAGCTACGACCGCTTGTTTAGAAGCTACACCCGTTTTTATGGCCACCAAAAAATGATAGAGAAGGGTCCCCCCTTTGCTTTAAAACTGAAAAATTTTGAAATTTTTTTTCGCGATTTTTTGACTCCATCTTATGGATTTCGGTTCGCTGATAACGAATCAACCATTGTTAACGCAATCCGACGCGTACTTTTTAAACTACAGCGTTTTGAAAAATGCAGAAATTTAGAAAATTTCAAAAATTCATATTTTTTTCTAAATTTTTTCGAATTTTATATAACTGATAGGTTATATTTATAGATTTCAGCCTGCTTATTTCGGAAAACTAAAAAAATTTGAGCTACGACCGCTAGTTTAGAAGCTACACCCGTTTTTATGGCCACCAAAAAATGATAGAGAAGGGTCCCCCCTTTGCTTTAAAACTGAAAAATTTTGAAATTTTTTTTCGCGATTTTTTGACTCCATCTTATGGATTTCGGTTCGCTGATAACGAATCAACCATTGTTAACGCGATCCGACGCGTACTTTTTATACTACAGCGTTTTGAAAAATGCAGAAATTTAGAAAATTTAAAAAATTCATATTTTTTTCTAAATGTTTTCGAATTTTATATAACTGATAGGTTATATTTATAGATTTCAGCCTGCTAATTTCGGAAAACTAAAAAAATTTGAGCTACGACCGCTAGTTTAGAAGCTACACCCGTTTTTATGGCCACCAAAAAATGATAGAGAAGGGTCCCCCCTTTGCTTTAAAACTGAAAAATTTTGAAATTTTTTTTCGCGATTTTTTGACTCCATCTTATGGATTTCGGTTCGCTGATAACGAATCAACCATTGTTAACGCAATCCGACGCGTACTTTTTAAACTACAGCGTTTTGAAAAATGCAGAAATTTAGAAAATTTCAAAAATTCATATTTTTTTCTAAATTTTTTCGAATTTTATATAACTGATAGGTTATATTTATAGATTTCAGCCTGCTGATTTCGGAAAACTAAAAAAATTTGAGCTACGACCGCTAGTTTAGAAGCTACACCCGTTTTTATATCCACCAAAAAATGATAGAGAAGGGTCCCCCCTTTGCTTTAAAACTGAAAAGTTTTGAAATTTTTTTTCGCGATTTTTCGACTCCATCTTATGGATTTCGGTTCGATGGTAACGAATCAAGCATTGTTAACGCGATCCGACGCGTACTTTTTAAACTACAGCGTTTTGAAAAATGCAGAAATTTAGAAAATTTCAAAAATTCATATTTTTTTCTAAATTTTTTCGAATTTTATATAACTGATAGGTTATATTTATAGATTTCAGCCTGCTGATTTCGGAGAACTAAAAAAATTTGAGCTACGACCGCTAGTTTAGAAGCTACACCCGTTTTTATGGCCACCAAAAAATGATAGAGAAGGGTCCCCCCTTTGCTTTAAAACTGAAAAATTTTGAAATTTTTTTTCGCGATTTTTTGACTCCATCTTATGGATTTCGGTTCGCTGATATCAAACATTGTTAACACGATCCGACGCGTACTTTTTAAACTACAGCGTTTTGAAAAATGCAGAAATTTAGAAAATTTCAAAAATTCATATTTTTTTCTAAGTTTTTTCGAATTTTATATAACTGATAGGTTATATTTATAGATTTCAGCCTGCTAATTTCGGAAAACTAAAAAAATTTGAGCTACGACCGCTAGTTTAGAAGCTACACCCGTTTTTATGGCCACCAAAAAATGATAGAGAAGGGTCCCCCCTTTGCTTTAAAACTGAAAAATTTTGAAATTTTTTTTCGCGATTTTTTGACTCCATCTTATGGATTTCGGTTCGCTGATAACGAATCAACCATTGTTAACGCAATCCGACGCGTACTTTTTAAACTACAGCGTTTTGAAAAATGCAGAAATTTAGAAAATTTCAAAAATTCATATTTTTTTCTAAATTTTTCCGAATTTTATATAACTGATAGGTTATATTTATAGATTTCAGCCTGCTGATTTCTGAAAACTAAAAAAATTTGAGCTACGACCGCTAGTTTAGAAGCTACACCCGTTTTTATGGCCACCAAAAAATGATAGAGAAGGGTCCCCCCTTTGCTTTAAAACTGAAAAATTTTGAAATTTTTCTTCGCGATTTTTTGACTCCATCTTATGGATTTCGGTTCGCTGATAACGAATCAACCATTGTTAACGCAATCCGACGCGTACTTTTTAAACTACAGCGTTTTGAAAAATGCAGAAATTTAGAAAATTTCAAAAATTCATATTTTTTTCTAAATTTTTTCGAATTTTATATAACTGATAGGTTATATTTATAGATTTCAGCCTGCTGATTTCGGAGAACTAAAAAATTTTGAGCTACGACCACTAGTTTAGAAGCTACTGTCGTTTTTATGGCCACCAAAAAATGATAGAGAAGGGTCCCCCCTTTGCTTTAAAACTGAAAAATTTTGAAATTTTTTTTCGCGTTTTTTTGCATTTATCTTATAGATTTTGGATCGCTGATAACGAATCAACCATTGTTAACGCAATCCGACGTGTACTTTTTAAACTACAGCGTTTTGAAAAATGCAGAAATTTAGAAAATTTCAAAAATTCATATTTTTTTCTAAATTTTTTCGAATTTTATATAACTGATAGGTTATGTTTATAGATTTCGGCCTGCTGATTTCGGAGAACTAAAAAAATTTGAGCTACGACCGCTAGTTTAGAAGCTACACCCGTTTTTATGGCCACCAAAAAATGATAGAGAAGGGTCCCCCCTTTGCTTTAAAACTGAAAAATTTTGAAATTTTTTTTCGCGTTTTTTTGACTTTATCTTATAGATTTCGGATCGCTGATAACGAATCAACCATTGTTAACGCAATCCGACGCGTACTTTTTAAACTACAGCGTTTTGAAAAATGCAGAAATTTAGAAAATTTCAAAAATTCATATTTTTTTCTAAATTTTTTCGAATTTTATATAACTGATAGGTTATATTTATAGACTTCGGCCTGCTGAATTCGGAGAACTAAAAAAATTTGAGCTACGACCACTAGTTTAGAAACTACACCCGTTTTTATATCCACCAAAAAATGATAGAGAAGGGTCCCCCCTTTGCTTTAAAACTGAAAAATTTTGAAATTTTTCTTCGCGATTTTTTGACTCCATCTTATGGATTTCGGTTCGCTGATAACGAATCAACCATTATTAACGCAATCCGACGCGTACTTTTTAAACTACAGCGTTTTGAAAAATGCAGAAATTTAGAAAATTTCAAAAATTCATATTTTTTTCTAAATTTTTTCGAATTTTATATAACTGATAGGTTATATTTATAGATTTCAGCCTGCTAATTTCGGAAAACTAAAAAAATTTGAGCTACGACCGCTAGTTTAGAAGCCACACCCGTTTTTATATCCACCAAAAAATGATAGAGAAGGGTCCCCCCTTTGCTTTAAAACTGAAAAATTTTGAAATTTTTCTTCGCGATTTTTTGACTCTATCTTATAGATTTCGGTTCGCTGATAACGAATCAAACATTGTTAACGCGATCCGAAGCGTACTTTTTAAACTACAGCGTTTTGAAAAATGCAGAAATTTAGAAAATTTCAAAAATTCATATTTTTTTCTAAATTTTTTCGAATTTTATATAACTGATAGGTTATATATATAGATTTCAGCCTGCCGATTTCGGATAACTAAAAAATTTTGAGCTACGACCACTAGTTTAGAAGCTACACCCGTTTTTATGGCCACCAAAAAATGATAGAGAAGGGTCCCCCCTTTGCTTTAAAACTGAAAAATTTTGAAATTTCTTTTCGCGAGTTTTTAACTCTATCTTATAGATTTCGGTTCGCTGATAACGAATCAAACATTGTTAACGCGATCCGAAGCGTACTTTTTAAACTACAGCGTTTTGAAAAATGCAGAAATTTAGAAAATTTCAAAAATTCATATTTTTTTCTAAATTTTTTCGAATTTTATATAACTGATACGTTATATTTATAGATTTTAGCCTGCTGATTTCGGAGAACTAAAAAATTTTGAGCTACGACCACTAGTTTAGAAGCTACTGTCGTTTTTATGGCCACCAAAAAATGATAGAGAAGGGTCCCCCCTTTGCTTTAAAACTGAAAAATTTTGAAATTTTTTTTCGCGTTTTTTTGCATTTATCTTATAGATTTTGGATCGCTGATAACGAATCAACCATTGTTAACGCGATCCGACGCGTGCTTTTTAAACTACAGCGTTTTGAAAAATGCAGAAATTTAGAAAATTTCAAAAATTCATATTTTTTTCTAAATTTTTTCGAATTTTATATAACTGATAGGTTATATTTATAGATTTCGGCCTGCTGATTTCGGAGAACTAAAAAATTTTTAGCTACGACCTCTAGTTTAGAAGCTACTGTCGTTTTTATGGCCACCAAAAAATGATAGAGAAGGGTCCCCCCTTTGCTTTAAAACTGAAAAATTTTGAAATTTTTTTTCATGTTTTTTTGCATTTATCTTATAGATTACGGATCGCTGATAACGAATCAACCATTGTTAACGCAATCCGACGCGTACTTTTTAAACTACAGCGTTTTGAAAAATGCAGAAATTTAGAAAATTTCAAAAATTCATATTTTTTTCTAAATTTTTTCGAATTTTATATAACTGATAGGTTATATTTATAGATTTCAGCCTGCTAATTTCGGAAAACTAAAAAAATTTGAGCTACGACCGCTAGTTTAGAAGCTACACCCGTTTTTATGGCCACCAAAAAATGATAGAGAAGGGTCCCCCCTTTGCTTTAAAACTGAAAAATTTTGAAATTTTTCTTCGCGATTTTTTGACTCCATCTTATGGATTTCGGTTCGCTGATAACGAATCAACCATTGTTAACGCAATCCGACGCGTACTTTTTAAACTACAGCGTTTTGAAAAATGCAGAAATTTAGAAAATTTCAAAAATTCATATTTTTTTCTAAATTTTTTCGAATTTTATATAACTGATAGGTTATATTTATAGATTTCAGCCTGCTGATTTCGGAGAACTAAAAAATTTTTAGCTACGACCACTAGTTTAGAAGCTACTGTCGTTTTTATGGCCACCAAAAAATGATAGAGAAGGGTCCCCCCTTTGCTTTAAAACTGAAAAATTTTGAAATTTTTTTTCGCGTTTTTTTGACTTTATCTTATAGATTTCGGTTCGCTGATAACGAATCAACCATTGTTAACGCGATCCGACGCGTACTTTTTAAACTACAGCGTTTTGAAAAATGCAGATATTTAGAAAATTTCAAAATTTCATATTTTTTTCTAAATTTTTTCGAATTTTATATAACTGATAGGTTATATTTATAGATTTCAGCCTGCTGATTTCGGAGAACAGAAAAAATTTGAGCTACGACCGCTAGTTTAGAAGCTACACCCGTTTTTATGGCCACCAAAAAATGATAGAGAAGGGTCCCCCCTTTGCTTTAAAACTGAAAAATTTTGAAATTTTTTTTCGCGTTTTTGTGCATTTATCTTATAGATTTCGGTTCGCTGATAACGAATCAACCATTGTTAACGCGATCCGACGCGTACTTTTTAAACTACCGCGTTTTGAAAAATGCAGAAATTTAGAAAATTTCAAAATTTCATATTTTTTTCTAAATTTTTTCGAATTTTATATAACTGATAGGTTATATTTATAGATTTCAGCCTGCTGATTTCGGAGAACAGAAAAAATTTGAGCTACGACCGCTAGTTTAGAAGCTACACCCGTTTTTATGGCCACCAAAAAATGATAGAGAAGGGTCCCCCCTTTGCTTTAAAACTGAAAAATTTTGAAATTTTTTTTCGCGTTTTTTTGACTTTATCTTATAGATTTCGGTTCGCTGATAACGAATCAACCATTGTTAACGCGATCCGACGCGTACTTTTTAAACTACAGCGTTTTGAAAAATGCAGAAATTTAGAAAATTTCAAAATTTCAAAAATTCATATTTTTTTCTAAATTTTTTCGAATTTTATATAACTGATAGGTTATATTTATAGATTTCAGCCTGCTAATTTCGGAAAACTAAAAAAATTTGAGCTACGACCGCTAGTTTAGAAGCTACACCCGTTTTTATGGCCACCAAAAAATGATAGAGAAGGGTCCCCCCTTTGCTTTAAAACTGAAAAATTTTGAAATTTTTTTTCGCGATTTTTTGACTCCATCTTATGGATTTCGGTTCGCTGATAACGAATCAACCATTGTTAACGCAATCCGACGCGTACTTTTTAAACTACAGCGTTTTGAAAAATGCAGAAATTTAGAAAATTTCAAAAATTCATATTTTTTTCTAAATTTTTTCGAATTTTATATAACTGATAGGTTATATTTATAGATTTCAGCCTGCTGATTTCGGAAAACTAAAAAAATTTGAGCTACGACCGCTAGTTTAGAAGCTACACCCGTTTTTATGGCCACCAAAAAATGATAGAGAAGGGTCCCCCCTTTGCTTTAAAACTGAAAAATTTTGAAATTTTTTTTCGCGATTTTTTGACTCCACCTTATGGATTTCGGTTCGCTGATAACGAATCAACCATTGTTAACACGATCCGACGCGTACTTTTTAAACTACAGCGTTTTGAAAAATGCAGAAATTTAGAAAATTTCAAAAATTCATATTTTTTTCTAAATTTTTTCGAATTTTATATAACTGATAGGTTATATTTATAGATTTCAGCCTGCTGATTTCGGAGAACTAAAAAATTTTTAGCTACGACCTCTAGTTTAGAAGCTACTGTCGTTTTTATGGCCACCAAAAAATGATAGAGAAGGGTCCCCCGTTTGCTTTAAAACTGAAAAATTTTGAAATTTTTTTTCGCGATTTTTTGACTCCATCTTATGGATTTCGGTTCGCTGATAACGAATCAACCATTGTTAACGCGATACGACGCGTGCTTTTTAAACTACAGCGTTTTGAAAAATGCAGAAATTTAGAAAATTTCAAAAATTCATATTTTTTTCTAAATTTTTTCGATTTTTATATAACTGATAGGTTATATTTATTAATTTCAGCCTGCTGATTTCGGAGAACTAAAAAATTTTTAGCTACGACCACTAGTTTAGAAGCTACTGTCGTTTTTATGGCCACCAAAAAATGATAGAGAAGGGTCCCCCCTTTGCTTTAAAACTGAAAAATTTTGAAATTTTTTTTCGCGTTTTTTTGACTTTATCTTATAGATTTCGGTTCGCTGATAACGAATCAACCATTGTTAACGCGATCCGACGCGTACTTTTTAAACTACAGCGTTTTGAAAAATGCAGAAATTTAGAAAATTTCAAAAATTCATATTTTTATCTAAATTTTTTCGAATTTTATATAACTGATAGGTTATATTTATAGATTTCAGCCTGCTGATTTCGGAGAACTAAAAAATTTTTAGCTACGACCTCTAGTTTAGAAGCTACTGTCGTTTTTATGGCCACCAAAAAATGATAGAGAAGGGTCCCCCCTTTGCTTTAAAACTGAAAAATTTTGAAATTTTTTTTCGCGATTTTTTGACTCCATCTTATGGATTTCGGTTCGCTGATATCAACCATTGTTAACACGATCCGACGCGTACTTTTTAAACTACAGCGTTTTGAAAAATGCAGAAATTTAGAAAATTTCAAAAATTCATATTTTTTTCTAAGTTTTTTCGATTTTTATATAACTGATAGGTTATATTTATTGATTTCAGCCTGCTGATTTCGGAGAACTAAAAAATTTTTAGCTACGACCACTAGTTTAGAAGCTACTGTCGTTTTTATGGCCACCAAAAAATGATAGAGAAGGGTCCCCCCTTTGCTTTAAAACTGAAAAATTTTGAAATTTTTTTTCGCGTTTTTTTGCATTTATCTTATAGATTTCGGTTCGCTGATAACGAATCAACCATTGTTAACGCAATCCGACGCGTACTTTTTAAACTACAGCGTTTTGAAAAATGCAGAAATTTAGAAAATTTCAAAAATTCATATTTTTTTCTAAATTTTTTCGAATTTTATAATAACTGATACGTTATATTTATAGATTTCAGCCTGCTGATTTCGGAGAACTAAAAAATTTTGAGCTACGACCACTAGTTTAGAAGCTACTGTCGTTTTTATGGCCACCAAAAAATGATAGAGAAGGGTCCCCCCTTTGCTTTAAAACTGAAAAATTTTGAAATTTTTTTTCGCGTTTTTTTGCATTTATCTTATAGATTTTGGATCGCTGATAACGAATCAACCATTGTTAACGCAATCCGACGCGTACTTTTTAAACTACAGCGTTTTGAAAAATGCAGAAATTTAGAAAATTTCAAAAATTCATATTTTTTTCTTAATTTTTTCGAATTTTATATAACTGATAGGTTATATTTATAGATTTCGGCCTGCTGATTTCGGAGAACTAAAAAAATTTGAGCTACGACCACTAGTTTAGAAACTACACCCGTTTTTATGGCCACCAAAAAATGATAGAGAAGGGTCGGTCCCCCCTTTGCTTTAAAACTGAAAAATTTTGAAATTTTTCTTTGCGATTTTTTGACTCCATCTTATGGATTTCGGTTCGCTGATAACGAATCAACCATTGTTAACGCAATCCGACGCGTACTTTTTAAACTACAGCGTTTTGAAAAATGCAGAAATTTAGAAAATTTCAAAAATTCATATTTTTTTCTAAATTTTTTCGAATTTTATATAACTGATACGTTATATTTATAGATTTCAGCCTGCTGATTTCGGAGAACTAAAAAATTTTGAGCTACGACCACTAGTTTAGAAGCTACTGTCGTTTTTATGGCCACCAAAAAATGATAGAGAAGGGTCCCCCCTTTGCTTTAAAACTGAAAAATTTTGAAATTTTCTTTCGCGTTTTTTTGCATTTATCTTATAGATTTCGGATCGCTGATAACGAATCAACCATTGTTAACGCAATCCGACGCGTACTTTTTAAACTACAGCGTTTTGAAAAATGCAGAAATTTAGAAAATTTCAAAAATTCATATTTTTTTCTAAATTTTTTCGAATTTTATATAACTGATAGGTTATATTTATAGATTTCGGCCTGCTGATTTCGGAGAACTAAAAAAATTTGAGCTACGACCACTAGTTTAGAAACTACACCCGTTTTTATGGCCACCAAAAAATGATAGAGAAGGGTCGGTCCCCCCTTTGCTTTAAAACTGAAAAATTTTGAAATTTTTTTTCGCGTTTTTTTGCATTTATCTTATAGATTTTGGATCGCTGATAACGAATCAACCATTGTTAACGCAATCCGACGCGTACTTTTTAAACTACAGCGTTTTGAAAAATGCAGAAATTTAGAAAATTTCAAAAATTCATATTTTTTTCTAAGTTTTTTCGATTTTTATATAACTGATAGGTTATATTTATAGATTTCAGCCTGCTGATTTCGAAGAACTAAAAAATTTTGAGCTACGACCACTAGTTTAGAAGCTACTGTCGTTTTTATGGCCACCAAAAAATGATAGAGAAGGGTCCCCCCTTTGCTTTAAAACTGAAAAATTTTAAAATTTTTTTTCGCGTTTTTTTGCATTTATCTTATAGATTTTGGATCGCTGATAACGAATCAACCATTGTTAACGCAATCCGACGCGTACTTTTTAAACTACAGCGTTTTGAAAAATGCAGAAATTTAGAAAATTTCAAAAATTCATATTTTTTTCTAAATTTTTTCGAATTTTATATAACTGATAGGTTATGTTTATAGATTTCGGCCTGCTGATTTCGGAGAACTAAAAAAATTTGAGCTACGACCACTAGTTTAGAAGCTACACCCGTTTTTATGGCCACCAAAAAATGATAGAGAAGGGTCCCCCCTTTGCTTTAAAACTGAAAAATTTTGAAATTTTTTTTCGCGTTTTTTTGCATTTATCTTATAGATTACGGATCGCTGATAACGAATCAACCATTGTTAACGCAATCCGACGCATACTTTTTAAACTACAGCGTTTTGAAAAATGCAGAAATTTAGAAAATTTCAAAAATTCATATTTTTTTCTAAATTTTTTCGAATTTTATATAACTGATAGGTTATATTTATAGATTTCGGCCTGCTGATTTCGGAGAACTAAAAAAATTTGAGCTACGACCACTAGTTTAGAAACTACACCCGTTTTTATGGCCACCAAAAAATGATAGAGAAGGGTCGGTCCCCCCTTTGCTTTAAAACTGAAAAATTTTGAAATTTTTCTTCGCGATTTTTTGACTCCATCTTATGGATTTCGGTTCGCTGATAACGAATCAACCATTGTTAACGCAATCCGACGCGTACTTTTTAAACTACAGCGTTTTGAAAAATGCAGAAATTTAGAAAATTTCAAAAATTCATATTTTTTTCTAAATTTTTTCGAATTTTTTATAACTGATACGTTATATTTATAGATTTCAGCCTGCTGATTTCGGAGAACTAAAAAATTTTGAGCTACGACCACTAGTTTAGAAGCTACTGTCGTTTTTATGGCCACCAAAAAATGATAGAGAAGGGTCCCCCCTTTGCTTTAAAACTGAAAAATTTTGAAATTTTTTTTCGCGTTTTTTTGCATTTATCTTATAGATTTTGGATCGCTGATAACGAATCAACCATTGTTAACGCAATCCGACGCGTACTTTTTAAACTACAGCGTTTTGAAAAATGCAGAAATTTACAAAATTTCAAAAATTCATATTTTTTTCTAAGTTTTTTCGATTTTTATATAACTGATAGGTTATATTTATAGATTTCAGCCTGCTGATTTCGGAGAACTAAAAAATTTTTAGCTACGACCACTAGTTTAGAAGCTACTGTCGTTTTTATGGCCACCAAAAAATGATAGAGAAGGGTCCCCCCTTTGCTTTAAAACTGAAAAATTTTGAAATTTTTCTTCGCGATTTTTTGACTCCATCTTATGGATTTCGGTTCGCTGATAACGAATCAACCATTGTTAACGCAATCCGACGCGTACTTTTCAAACTACAGCGTTTTGAAAAATGCAGAAATTTAGAAAATTTCAAAAATTCATATTTTTTTCTAAATTTTTTCGAATTTTATATAACTGATAGGTTATATTTATAGATTTCGGCCTGCTGATTTCGGAGAACTAAAAAAATTTGAGCTACGACCACTAGTTTAGAAACTACACCCGTTTTTATGGCCACCAAAAAATGATAGAGAAGGGTCCCCCCTTTGCTTTATAACTGAAAAATTTTGAAATTTTTTTTCGCGATTTTTTGACTCCATCTTATGGATTTCGGTTCGCTGATAACGAATCAACCATTGTTAACGCGATCCGACGCGTACTTTTTAAACTACAGCGTTTTGAAAAATGCAGAAATTTAGAAAATTTCAAAAATTCATATTTTTTTCTAAATTTTTTTGAATTTTATATAACTGATACGTTATATTTATAGATTTCAGCCGCTGATTTCGGAGAACAGAAAAAATTTGAGCTACGACCGCTAGTTTAGAAGCTACACCCGTTTTTATGGCCACCAAAAAATGATAGAGAAGGGTCCCCCCTTTGCTTTAAAACTGAAAAATTTTGAAATTTTTTTTCGCCATTTTTTGACTTCATCTTACGGATTTCGGTTCGCTGATAACAATTCAACCATTGTTAACGCGATCCAACGCGTACTTTTTAAACTACAGCGTTTTGAAAAATGCAGAAATTTAGAAAATTTCAAAAATTCATATTTTTTTCTAAATTTTTTCGAATTTTATATAACTGATAGGTTAAATTTATAGATTTCAGCCTGCTGATTTCGGAGAACTAAAAAATTTTTAGCTACGACCACTAGTTTAGAAGCTACTGTCGTTTTTATGGCCACCAAAAAATGATAGAGAAGGGTCCCCCCTTTGATTTAAAACTGAAAAATTTTGAAATTTTTTTTCGCCATTTTTTGACTCCATCTTATGGATTTCGGTTCGCTGATAACAATTCAACCATTGTTAACGCGATCCAACGCGTACTTTTTAAACTACAGCGTTTTGAAAAATGCAGAAATTTAGAAAATTTCAAAAATTCATATTTTTTTCTAAATTTTTTTGAATTTTATATAACTGATACGTTATATTTATAGATTTCAGCCGCTGATTTCGGAGAACAGAAAAAATTTGAGCTACGACCGCTAGTTTAGAAGCTACACCCGTTTTTATGGCCACCAAAAAATGATAGAGAAGGGTCCCCCCTTTACTTTCAAACTGAAAAATTTTGAAATTTTTTTTCGCGATTTTTTGACTCCATCTTATGGATTTCGGTTTGCTGATAACGAATCAGCCATTGTTAACACGATCCGACGCGTACTTTTTAAACTACAGCGTTTTGAAAAATGCAGAAATTTAGAAAATTTCAAAAATTCATATTTTTTTCTAAGTTTTTTCGATTTTTACATAACTGATAGGTTATATTTATAGATTTCAGCCTGCTGATTTCGGAGAACTAAAAAATTTTTAGCTACGACCACTAGTTTAGAAGCTACTGTCGTTTTTATGGCCACCAAAAAATGATAGAGAAGGGTCCCCCCTTTGCTTTAAAACTGAAAAATTTTGAAATTTTTTTTCGCGATTTTTTGACTCCATCTTATGGATTTCGGTTCGCTGATAACGAATCAACCATTGTTAACGCGATCCGACGCGTACTTTTTAAACTACAGCGTTTTGAAAAATGCAGAAATTTAGAAAATTTCAAAAATTCATATTTTTTTCTAAATTTTTTTGAATTTTATATAACTGATACGTTATATTTATAGATTTCAGCCGCTGATTTCGGAGAACAGAAAAAATTTGAGCTACGACCGCTAGTTTAGAAGCTACACCCGTTTTTATGGCCACCAAAAAATGATAGAGAAGGGTCCCCCCTTTGCTTTAAAACTGAAAAATTTTGAAATTTTTTTTCGCCATTTTTTGACTTCATCTTACGGATTTCGGTTCGCTGATAACAATTCAACCATTGTTAACGCGATCCAACGCGTACTTTTTAAACTACAGCGTTTTGAAAAATGCAGAAATTTAGAAAATTTCAAAAATTCATATTTTTTTCTAAATTTTTTCGAATTTTATATAACTGATAGGTTAAATTTATAGATTTCAGCCTGCTGATTTCGGAGAACTAAAAAATTTTTAGCTACGACCACTAGTTTAGAAGCTACTGTCGTTTTTATGGCCACCAAAAAATGATAGAGAAGGGTCCCCCCTTTGATTTAAAACTGAAAAATTTTGAAATTTTTTTTCGCCATTTTTTGACTCCATCTTATGGATTTCGGTTCGCTGATAACAATTCAACCATTGTTAACGCGATCCAACGCGTACTTTTTAAACTACAGCGTTTTGAAAAATGCAGAAATTTAGAAAATTTCAAAAATTCATATTTTTTTCTAAATTTTTTTGAATTTTATATAACTGATACGTTATATTTATAGATTTCAGCCGCTGATTTCGGAGAACAGAAAAAATTTGAGCTACGACCGCTAGTTTAGAAGCTACACCCGTTTTTATGGCCACCAAAAAATGATAGAGAAGGGTCCCCCCTTTACTTTCAAACTGAAAAATTTTGAAATTTTTTTTCGCGATTTTTTGACTCCATCTTATGGATTTCGGTTTGCTGATAACGAATCAGCCATTGTTAACACGATCCGACGCGTACTTTTTAAACTACAGCGTTTTGAAAAATGCAGAAATTTAGAAAATTTCAAAAATTCATATTTTTTTCTAAGTTTTTTCGATTTTTACATAACTGATAGGTTATATTTATAGATTTCAGCCTGCTGATTTCGGAGAACTAAAAAATTTTTAGCTACGACCACTAGTTTAGAAGCTACTGTCGTTTTTATGGCCACCAAAAAATGATAGAGAAGGGTCCCCCCTTTGCTTTAAAACTGAAAAATTTTGAAATTTTTTTTCGCGATTTTTTGACTCCATCTTATGGATTTCGGTTCGCTGATAACGAATCAACCATTGTTAACGCGATCCGACGCGTACTTTTTAAACTACAGCGTTTTGAAAAATGCAGAAATTTAGAAAATTTCAAAAATTCATATTTTTTTCTAAATTTTTTCGAATTTTATATAACTGATAGGTTATATTTATAGATTTCAGCCTGCTGATTTCGGGGAACTAAAAAATTTTTAGCTACGACCACTAGTTTAGAAGCTACTGTCGTTTTTATGGCCACCAAAAAATGATAGAGAAGGGTCCCCCCTTTGCTTTAAAACTGAAAAATTTTGAAATTTTTTTTCGCGATTTTTTGACTCCATCTTATGGATTTCGGTTCGCTGATAACGAATCAACCATTGTTAACACGATCCGACGCGTACTTTTTAAACTATAGCGTTTTGAAAAATGCAGAAATTTAGAAAATTTCAAAAATTCATATTTTTTTCTAAATTTTTTCGAATTTTATATAACTGATAGGTTATATTTATAGATTTCAGCCTGCTGATTTCGGAGAACTAAAAAAATTTGAGCTACGACCGCTAGTTTAGAAGCTACACCCGTTTTTATGGCCACCAAAAAATGATAGAGAAGGGTCCCCTCCCCCCTTTGCTTTAAAACTGAAAAATTTTGAAATTTTTTTTCGCGATTTTTTGACTCCATCTTATGGATTTCGGTTCGCTGATAACGAATCAACCATTGTTAACGCAATCCGACGCGAACTTTTTAAACTACAGCGTTTTGAAAAATGCAGAAATTTAGAAAACTTCAAAAATTCATATTTTTTTCTAAATTTTTTCGAATTTTATTTAACTGATAGGTTATATTTATAGATTTCAGCCTGCTGATTTCGGGGAACTAAAAAATTTTGAGCTACGACCACTAGTTTAGAAACTACACCCGTTTTTATGGCCACCAAAAAATGATAGAGAAGGGTCCCCCCTTTGCTTTAAAACTGAAAAATTTTGAAATTTTTTTTTGCGATTTTTTGACTCCATCTTATGGATTTCGGTTCGCTGATAACGAATCAACCATTGTTAACGCGATCCGACGCGTACTTTTTAAACTACAGCGTTTTGAAAAATGCAGAAATTTAGAAAAATTCAAAAATTCATATTTTTTTCTAAATTTTTTCGAATTTTATATAACTGATAGGTTATATTTATAGACTTCAGCCTGCTGATTTCGGAGAACTAAAAAAATTTAAGCTACGACCGCTAGTTTAGAAGCTACACCCGTTTTTATGGCCACCAAAAAATGATAGAGAAGGGTCCCCCCTTTGCTTTAAAACTGAAAAATTTTGAAATTTTTTTTCGCCATTTTTTGACTCCATCTTATGGATTTCGGTTCGCTGATAACAATTCAACCATTGTTAACGCGATCCAACGCGTACTTTTTAAACTACAGCGTTTTGAAAAATGCAGAAATTTAGAAAATTTCAAAAATTCATATTTTTTTCTAAATTTTTTTGAATTTTATATAACTGATACGTTATATTTATAGATTTCAGCCTGCTGATTTCGGAGAACTAAAAAATTTTGAGCTACGACCACTAGTTTAGAAACTACACCCGTTTTTATGGCCACCAAAAAATGATAGAGAAGGGTGCCCCCTTTGCTTTAAAACTGAAAAATCTTGAAATTTTTTTTCGCGATTTTTCGACTCCATCTTATGGATTTCGGTTCGCTGATAACGAATCAACCATTGTTAACGCAATCCGACGCGTACTTTTTAAACTACAGCGTTTTGAAAAATGCAGAAATTTAGAAAATTTCAAAAATTCATATTTTTTTCTAAATTTTTTCGAATTTTATATAACTGATAGGTTATATTTATAGATTTCAGCCTGCTGATTTCGGAGAACTAAAAAATTTTTAGCTACGACCACTAGTTTAGAAGCTACACCCGTTTTTATGGCCACCAAAAAATGATAGAGAAGGGTCCCCCCTTTGCTTTAAAACTGAAAAATTTTGAAATTTTTTTTCGCGTTTTTTTGCATTTATCTTATAGATTTCGGATCGCTGATAACGAATCAACCATTGTTAACGCAATCCGACGCGTACTTTTTAAACTACAGCGTTTTGAAAAATGCAGAAATTTAGAAAATTTCAAAAATTCATATTTTTTTCTAAATTTTTTTGAATTTTATATAACTGATACGTTATATTTATAGATTTCAGCCGCTGATTTCGGAGAACAGAAAAAATTTGAGCTACGACCGCTAGTTTAGAAGCTACACCCGTTTTTATGGCCACCAAAAAATGATAGAGAAGGGTCCCCCCTTTGCTTTCAAACTGAAAAATTTTGAAATTTTTTTTCGCGATTTTTTGACTCCATCTTATGGATTTCGGTTTGCTGATAACGAATCAGCCATTGTTAACACGATCCGACGCGTACTTTTTAAACTACAGCGTTTTGAAAAATGCAGAAATTTAGAAAATTTCAAAAATTCATATTTTTTTCTAAATTTTTTCGAATTTTATATAACTGATAGGTTATATTTATAGATTTCGGCCTGCTGATTTCGGAGAACTAAAAAAATTTGAGCTACGACCACTAGTTTAGAAACTACACCCGTTTTTATGGCCACCAAAAAATGATAGAGAAGGGTGCCCCCTTTGCTTTAAAACTGAAAAATTTTGAAATTTTTTTTCGCGATTTTTCGACTCTATCTTATAAATTTCAGTTCGATGATAACGAATCCAGCATTGTTAACGCGATCCGACGCGTACTTTTTAAACTACAGCGTTTTGAAAAATGCAAAAATTTAGAAAATTTCAAAAATTCATATTTTTTTCTAAATTTTTTCGAATTTTATATAACTGATACGTTATATTTATAGATTTCAGCCTGCTGATTTCGGAGAACTAAAAAAATTTGAGCTACGACCGCTAGTTTAGAAGCTACACCCGTTTTAATGGCCACCAAAAAATGATAGAGAAGGGTGCCCCCTTTGCTTTAAAACTGAAAAATTTTGAAATTTTTTTTCGCGTTTTTTTGCATTTATCTTATAGATTTCGGATCGCTGATAACGAATCAACCATTGTTAACGCAATCCGACGCGTACTTTTTAAACTACAGCGTTTTGAAAAATGCAGAAATTTAGAAAATTTCAAAAATTCATATTTTTTTCTAAATTTTTTTGAATTTTATATAACTGATACGTTATATTTATAGATTTCAGCCGCTGATTTCGGAGAACAGAAAAAATTTGAGCTACGACCGCTAGTTTAGAAGCTACACCCGTTTTTATGGCCACCAAAAAATGATAGAGAAGGGTCCCCCCTTTGCTTTCAAACTGAAAAATTTTGAAATTTTTTTTCGCGATTTTTTGACTCCATCTTATGGATTTCGGTTTGCTGATAACGAATCAGCCATTGTTAACACGATCCGACGCGTACTTTTTAAACTACAGCGTTTTGAAAAATGCAGAAATTTAGAAAATTTCAAAAATTCATATTTTTTTCTAAGTTTTTTCGATTTTTATATAACTGATAGGTTATATTTATAGATTTCAGCCTGCTGATTTCGGAGAACTAAAAAATTTTTAGCTACGACCACTAGTTTAGAAGCTACACCCGTTTTTATGGCCACCAAAAAATGATAGAGAAGAGTCCCCCCCCTTTGCTTTAAAACTGAAAAATTTTGAAATTTTTTTTCGCGATTTTTTGCATTTATCTTATAGATTTCGGTTCGCTGATAACGAATCAACCATTGTTAACGCGATCCGACGCGTACTTTTTAAACTACAGCGTTTTGAAAAATGCAGAAATTTAGAAAATTTCAAAAATTCATATTTTTTTCTAAATTTTTTCGAATTTTATATAACTGATAGGTTATATTTATAGATTTCGGCCTGCTGATTTCGGAGAACTAAAAAAATTTGAGCTACGACCACTAGTTTAGAAACTACACCCGTTTTTATGGCCACCAAAAAATGATAGAGAAGGGTCCCCCCTTTGCTTTAAAACTGAAAAATTTTGAAATTTTTCTTCGCGATTTTTTGACTCCATCTTATGGATTTCGGTTCGCTGATAACGAATCAACCATTGTTAACGCAATCCGACGCGTACTTTTCAAACTACAGCGTTTTGAAAAATGCAGAAATTTAGAAAATTTCAAAAATTCATATTTTTTTCTAAATTTTTTCGAATTTTATATAACTGATAGGTTATATTTATAGATTTCGGCCTGCTGATTTCGGAGAACTAAAAAAATTTGAGCTACGACCACTAGTTTAGAAACTACACCCGTTTTTATGGCCACCAAAAAATGATAGAGAAGGGTCCCCCCTTTGCTTTATAACTGAAAAATTTTGAAATTTTTTTTCGCGATTTTTTGACTCCATCTTATGGATTTCGGTTCGCTGATAACGAATCAACCATTGTTAACGCGATCCGACGCGTACTTTTTAAACTACAGCGTTTTGAAAAATGCAGAAATTTAGAAAATTTCAAAAATTCATATTTTTTTCTAAATTTTTTTGAATTTTATATAACTGATACGTTATATTTATAGATTTCAGCCGCTGATTTCGGAGAACAGAAAAAATTTGAGCTACGACCGCTAGTTTAGAAGCTACACCCGTTTTTATGGCCACCAAAAAATGATAGAGAAGGGTCCCCCCTTTGCTTTAAAACTGAAAAATTTTGAAATTTTTTTTCGCCATTTTTTGACTTCGTCTTACGGATTTCGGTTCGCTGATAACAATTCAACCATTGTTAACGCGATCCAACGCGTACTTTTTAAACTACAGCGTTTTGAAAAATGCAGAAATTTAGAAAATTTCAAAAATTCATATTTTTTTCTAAATTTTTTCGAATTTTATATAACTGATAGGTTAAATTTATAGATTTCAGCCTGCTGATTTCGGAGAACTAAAAAATTTTTAGCTACGACCACTAGTTTAGAAGCTACTGTCGTTTTTATGGCCACCAAAAAATGATAGAGAAGGGTCCCCCCTTTGATTTAAAACTGAAAAATTTTGAAATTTTTTTTCGCCATTTTTTGACTCCATCTTATGGATTTCGGTTCGCTGATAACAATTCAACCATTGTTAACGCGATCCAACGCGTACTTTTTAAACTACAGCGTTTTGAAAAATGCAGAAATTTAGAAAATTTCAAAAATTCATATTTTTTTCTAAATTTTTTTGAATTTTATATAACTGATACGTTATATTTATAGATTTCAGCCGCTGATTTCGGAGAACAGAAAAAATTTGAGCTACGACCGCTAGTTTAGAAGCTACACCCGTTTTTATGGCCACCAAAAAATGATAGAGAAGGGTCCCCCCTTTACTTTCAAACTGAAAAATTTTGAAATTTTTTTTCGCGATTTTTTGACTCCATCTTATGGATTTCGGTTTGCTGATAACGAATCAGCCATTGTTAACACGATCCGACGCGTACTTTTTAAACTACAGCGTTTTGAAAAATGCAGAAATTTAGAAAATTTCAAAAATTCATATTTTTTTCTAAGTTTTTTCGATTTTTACATAACTGATAGGTTATATTTATAGATTTCAGCCTGCTGATTTCGGAGAACTAAAAAATTTTTAGCTACGACCACTAGTTTAGAAGCTACTGTCGTTTTTATGGCCACCAAAAAATGATAGAGAAGGGTCCCCCCTTTGCTTTAAAACTGAAAAATTTTGAAATTTTTTTTCGCGATTTTTTGACTCCATCTTATGGATTTCGGTTCGCTGATAACGAATCAACCATTGTTAACGCGATCCGACGCGTACTTTTTAAACTACAGCGTTTTGAAAAATGCAGAAATTTAGAAAATTTCAAAAATTCATATTTTTTTCTAAATTTTTTCGAATTTTATATAACTGATAGGTTATATTTATAGATTTCAGCCTGCTGATTTCGGGGAACTAAAAAATTTTTAGCTACGACCACTAGTTTAGAAGCTACTGTCGTTTTTATGGCCACCAAAAAATGATAGAGAAGGGTCCCCCCTTTGCTTTAAAACTGAAAAATTTTGAAATTTTTTTTCGCGTTTTTTTGACTTTATCTTATAGATTTCGGTTCGCTGATAACGAATCAACCATCGTTAACGTGATCCGACGCGTACTTTTTAAACTACAGCGTTTTGAAAAATGCAGAAATTTAGAAAATTTCAAAAATTCATATTTTTTTCTAAATTTTTTCGAATTTTATATAACTGATAGGTTATATTTATAGATTTCAGCCTGCTAATTTCGGAAAACTAAAAAAATTTGAGCTACGACCGCTAGTTTAGAAGCTACACCCGTTTTTATGGCCACCAAAAAATGATAGAGAAGGGTCCCCCCTTTGCTTTAAAACTGAAAAATTTTGAAATTTTTTTTCGCGATTTTTTGACTCCATCTTATGGATTTCGGTTCGCTGATAACGAATCAACCATTGTTAACGCAATCCGACGCGTACTTTTTAAACTACAGCGTTTTGAAAAATGCAGAAATTTAGAAAATTTCAAAAATTCATATTTTTTTCTAAGTTTTTTCGATTTTTACATAACTGATAGGTTATATTTATAGATTTCAGCCTGCTGATTTCGGAGAACTAAAAAATTTTTAGCTACGACCACTAGTTTAGAAGCTACTGTCGTTTTTATGGCCACCAAAAAATGATAGAGAAGGGTCCCCCCTTTGCTTTAAAACTGAAAAATTTTGAAATTTTTTTTCGCGATTTTTTGACTCCATCTTATGGATTTCGGTTCGCTGATAACGAATCAACCATTGTTAACGCGATCCGACGCGTACTTTTTAAACTACAGCGTTTTGAAAAATGCAGAAATTTAGAAAATTTCAAAAATTCATATTTTTTTCTAAATTTTTTCGAATTTTATATAACTGATAGGTTATATTTATAGATTTCAGCCTGCTGATTTCGGGGAACTAAAAAATTTTTAGCTACGACCACTAGTTTAGAAGCTACTGTCGTTTTTATGGCCACCAAAAAATGATAGAGAAGGGTCCCCCCTTTGCTTTAAAACTGAAAAATTTTGAAATTTTTTTTCGCGTTTTTTTGACTTTATCTTATAGATTTCGGTTCGCTGATAACGAATCAACCATCGTTAACGTGATCCGACGCGTACTTTTTAAACTACAGCGTTTTGAAAAATGCAGAAATTTAGAAAATTTCAAAAATTCATATTTTTTTCTAAATTTTTTCGAATTTTATATAACTGATAGGTTATATTTATAGATTTCAGCCTGCTAATTTCGGAAAACTAAAAAAATTTGAGCTACGACCGCTAGTTTAGAAGCTACACCCGTTTTTATGGCCACCAAAAAATGATAGAGAAGGGTCCCCCCTTTGCTTTAAAACTGAAAAATTTTGAAATTTTTTTTCGCGATTTTTTGACTCCATCTTATGGATTTCGGTTCGCTGATAACGAATCAACCATTGTTAACGCAATCCGACGCGTACTTTTTAAACTACAGCGTTTTGAAAAATGCAGAAATTTAGAAAATTTCAAAAATTCATATTTTTTTCTAAATTTTTTCGAATTTTATATAACTAATAGGTTATATTTATAGATTTCAGCCTGCTGATTTCGGAAAACTAAAAAAATTTGAGCTACGACCGCTAGTTTAGAAGCTACACCCGTTTTTATGGCCACCAAAAAATGATAGAGAAGGGTCCCCCCTTTGCTTTAAAACTGAAAAATTTTGAAATTTTTTTTCGCGATTTTTTGACTCCATCTTATGGATTTCGGTTCGCTGATAACGAATCAACCATTGTTAACACGATCCGACGCGTACTTTTTAAACTATAGCGTTTTGAAAAATGCAGAAATTTAGAAAATTTCAAAAATTCATATTTTTTTCTAAGTTTTTTCGATTTTTACATAACTGATAGGTTATATTTATAGATTTCAGCCTGCTGATTTCGGAAAACTAAAAAAATTTGAGCTACGACCGCTAGTTTAGAAGCTACACCCGTTTTTATATCCACCAAAAAATGATAGAGAAGGGTCCCCCCTTTGCTTTAAAACTGAAAAGTTTTGAAATTTTTTTTCGCGATTTTTCGACTCCATCTTATGGATTTCGGTTCGATGGTAACGAATCAAGCATTGTTAACGCGATCCGACGCGTACTTTTTAAACTACAGCGTTTTGAAAAATGCAGAAATTTAGAAAATTTCAAAAATTCATATTTTTTTCTAAATTTTTTCGAATTTTATATAACTGATAGGTTATATTTATAGATTTCAGCCTGCTGATTTCGGAGAACTAAAAAAATTTGAGCTACGACCGCTAGTTTAGAAGCTACACCCGTTTTTATGGCCACCAAAAAATGATAGAGAAGGGTCCCCCCTTTGCTTTAAAACTGAAAAATTTTGAAATTTTTTTTCGCGATTTTTTGACTCCATCTTATGGATTTCGGTTCGCTGATATCAAACATTGTTAACACGATCCGACGCGTACTTTTTAAACTACAGCGTTTTGAAAAATGCAGAAATTTAGAAAATTTCAAAAATTCATATTTTTTTCTAAGTTTTTTCGAATTTTATATAACTGATAGGTTATATTTATAGATTTCAGCCTGCTAATTTCGGAAAACTAAAAAAATTTGAGCTACGACCGCTAGTTTAGAAGCTACACCCGTTTTTATGGCCACCAAAAAATGATAGAGAAGGGTCCCCCCTTTGCTTTAAAACTGAAAAATTTTGAAATTTTTTTTCGCGATTTTTTGACTCCATCTTATGGATTTCGGTTCGCTGATAACGAATCAACCATTGTTAACGCAATCCGACGCGTACTTTTTAAACTACAGCGTTTTGAAAAATGCAGAAATTTAGAAAATTTCAAAAATTCATATTTTTTTCTAAATTTTTCCGAATTTTATATAACTGATAGGTTATATTTATAGATTTCAGCCTGCTGATTTCTGAAAACTAAAAAAATTTGAGCTACGACCGCTAGTTTAGAAGCTACACCCGTTTTTATGGCCACCAAAAAATGATAGAGAAGGGTCCCCCCTTTGCTTTAAAACTGAAAAATTTTGAAATTTTTCTTCGCGATTTTTTGACTCCATCTTATGGATTTCGGTTCGCTGATAACGAATCAACCATTGTTAACGCAATCCGACGCGTACTTTTTAAACTACAGCGTTTTGAAAAATGCAGAAATTTAGAAAATTTCAAAAATTCATATTTTTTTCTAAATTTTTTCGAATTTTATATAACTGATAGGTTATATTTATAGATTTCAGCCTGCTGATTTCGGAGAACTAAAAAATTTTGAGCTACGACCACTAGTTTAGAAGCTACTGTCGTTTTTATGGCCACCAAAAAATGATAGAGAAGGGTCCCCCCTTTGCTTTAAAACTGAAAAATTTTGAAATTTTTTTTCGCGTTTTTTTGCATTTATCTTATAGATTTTGGATCGCTGATAACGAATCAACCATTGTTAACGCAATCCGACGTGTACTTTTTAAACTACAGCGTTTTGAAAAATGCAGAAATTTAGAAAATTTCAAAAATTCATATTTTTTTCTAAATTTTTTCGAATTTTATATAACTGATAGGTTATGTTTATAGATTTCGGCCTGCTGATTTCGGAGAACTAAAAAAATTTGAGCTACGACCGCTAGTTTAGAAGCTACACCCGTTTTTATGGCCACCAAAAAATGATAGAGAAGGGTCCCCCCTTTGCTTTAAAACTGAAAAATTTTGAAATTTTTTTTCGCGTTTTTTTGACTTTATCTTATAGATTTCGGATCGCTGATAACGAATCAACCATTGTTAACGCAATCCGACGCGTACTTTTTAAACTACAGCGTTTTGAAAAATGCAGAAATTTAGAAAATTTCAAAAATTCATATTTTTTTCTAAATTTTTTCGAATTTTATATAACTGATAGGTTATATTTATAGACTTCGGCCTGCTGAATTCGGAGAACTAAAAAAATTTGAGCTACGACCACTAGTTTAGAAACTACACCCGTTTTTATATCCACCAAAAAATGATAGAGAAGGGTCCCCCCTTTGCTTTAAAACTGAAAAATTTTGAAATTTTTCTTCGCGATTTTTTGACTCCATCTTATGGATTTCGGTTCGCTGATAACGAATCAACCATTATTAACGCAATCCGACGCGTACTTTTTAAACTACAGCGTTTTGAAAAATGCAGAAATTTAGAAAATTTCAAAAATTCATATTTTTTTCTAAATTTTTTCGAATTTTATATAACTGATAGGTTATATTTATAGATTTCAGCCTGCTGATTTCGGAGAACTAAAAAATTTTTAGCTACGACCACTAGTTTAGAAGCTACACCCGTTTTTATGGCCACCAAAAAATGATAGAGAAGGGTCCCCCCTTTGCTTTAAAACTGAAAAATTTTGAAATTTTTTTTCGCGATTTTTTGACTCCATCTTATGGATTTCGGTTCGCTGATAACGAATCAACCATTGTTAACGCGATTCGACGCGTACTTTTTAAACTACAGCGTTTTGAAAAATGCAGAAATTTAGAAAATTTCAAAAATTCATATTTTTTTCTAAATTTTTTCGAATTTTATATAACTGATAGGTTATATTTATAGATTTCAGCCTGCTGATTTCGGAGAACTAAAAAATTTTTAGCTACGACCACTAGTTTAGAAGCTACACCCGTTTTTATGGCCACCAAAAAATGATAGAGAAGGGTCCCCCCTTTGCTTTAAAAATGAAAAATTTTGAAATTTTTTTTCGCGATTTTTTGACTCCATCTTATGGATTTCGGTTCGCTGATAACGAATCAACCATTGTTAACGCGATCCGACGCGTACTTTTTAAACTACAGCGTTTTGAAAAATGCAGAAATTTAGAAAATTTCAAAAATTCATATTTTTTTCTAAATTTTTTCGAATTTTATATAACTGATACGTTATATTTATAGATTTCAGCCTGCTGATTTCGGAGAACTAAAAAAATTTGAGCTACGACCGCTAGTTTAGAAGCTACACCCGTTTTTATGGCCACCAAAAAATGATAGAGAAGGGTCCCCCCTTTGCTTTAAAAATGAAAAATGTTGAAATTTTTTTTCGCGATTTTTTGACTCCATCTTATGGATTTCGGTTCGCTGATAAGGAATCAACCATTGTTAACGCAATCCGACGCGAACTTTTTAAACTACAGCGTTTTGAAAAATGCAGAAATTTAGAAAATTTCAAAAATTCATATTTTTTTCTAAGTTTTTTCGATTTTTATATAACTGATAGGTTATAATTATAGATTTCAGCCTGCTGATTTCGGAGAACTAAAAAATTTAAGCTACGACCGCTAGTTTAGAAGCTACACCCGTTTTTATGGCCACCAAAAAATGATAGAGAAGGGTCCCCCCTTTGCTTTAAAACTGAAAAATTTTGAAATTTTTTTTCGCGTTTTTTTGCATTTATCTTATAGATTTCGGATCGCTGATAACGAATCAACCATTGTTAACGCAATCCGACGCGTACTTTTTAAACTACAGCGTTTTGAAAAATGCAGAAATTTAGAAAATTTCAAAAATTCATATTTTTTTCTAAATTTTTTCGAATTTTATATAACTGATAGGTTATATTTATAGATTTCAGCCTGCTAATTTCGGAAAACTAAAAAAATTTGAGCTACGACCGCTAGTTTAGAAGCCACACCCGTTTTTATATCCACCAAAAAATGATAGAGAAGGGTCCCCCCTTTGCTTTAAAACTGAAAAATTTTGAAATTTTTCTTCGCGATTTTTTGACTCTATCTTATAGATTTCGGTTCGCTGATAACGAATCAAACATTGTTAACGCGATCCGAAGCGTACTTTTTAAACTACAGCGTTTTGAAAAATGCAGAAATTTAGAAAATTTCAAAAATTCATATTTTTTTCTAAATTTTTTCGAATTTTATATAACTGATAGGTTATATATATAGATTTCAGCCTGCCGATTTCGGATAACTAAAAAATTTTGAGCTACGACCACTAGTTTAGAAGCTACACCCGTTTTTATGGCCACCAAAAAATGATAGAGAGGGGTCCCCCCTTTGCTTTAAAACTGAAAAATTTTGAAATTTCTTTTCGCGAGTTTTTAACTCTATCTTATAGATTTCGGTTCGCTGATAACGAATCAAACATTGTTAACGCGATCCGAAGCGTACTTTTTAAACTACAGCGTTTTGAAAAATGCAGAAATTTAGAAAATTTCAAAAATTCATATTTTTTTCTAAATTTTTTCGAATTTTATATAACTGATACGTTATATTTATAGATTTTAGCCTGCTGATTTCGGAGAACTAAAAAATTTTGAGCTACGACCACTAGTTTAGAAGCTACTGTCGTTTTTATGGCCACCAAAAAATGATAGAGAAGGGTCCCCCCTTTGCTTTAAAACTGAAAAATTTTGAAATTTTTTTTCGCGTTTTTTTGCATTTATCTTATAGATTTTGGATCGCTGATAACGAATCAACCATTGTTAACGCGATCCGACGCGTGCTTTTTAAACTACAGCGTTTTGAAAAATGCAGAAATTTAGAAAATTTCAAAAATTCATATTTTTTTCTAAATTTTTTCGAATTTTATATAACTGATAGGTTATATTTATAGATTTCGGCCTGCTGATTTCGGAGAACTAAAAAATTTTTAGCTACGACCTCTAGTTTAGAAGCTACTGTCGTTTTTATGGCCACCAAAAAATGATAGAGAAGGGTCCCCCCTTTGCTTTAAAACTGAAAAATTTTGAAATTTTTTTTCATGTTTTTTTGCATTTATCTTATAGATTACGGATCGCTGATAACGAATCAACCATTGTTAACGCAATCCGACGCGTACTTTTTAAACTACAGCGTTTTGAAAAATGCAGAAATTTAGAAAATTTCAAAAATTCATATTTTTTTCTAAATTTTTTCGAATTTTATATAACTGATAGGTTATATTTATAGATTTCAGCCTGCTAATTTCGGAAAACTAAAAAAATTTGAGCTACGACCGCTAGTTTAGAAGCTACACCCGTTTTTATGGCCACCAAAAAATGATAGAGAAGGGTCCCCCCTTTGCTTTAAAACTGAAAAATTTTGAAATTTTTCTTCGCGATTTTTTGACTCCATCTTATGGATTTCGGTTCGCTGATAACGAATCAACCATTGTTAACGCAATCCGACGCGTACTTTTTAAACTACAGCGTTTTGAAAAATGCAGAAATTTAGAAAATTTCAAAAATTCATATTTTTTTCTAAATTTTTTCGAATTTTATATAACTGATAGGTTATATTTATAGATTTCAGCCTGCTGATTTCGGAGAACTAAAAAATTTTTAGCTACGACCACTAGTTTAGAAGCTACTGTCGTTTTTATGGCCACCAAAAAATGATAGAGAAGGGTCCCCCCTTTGCTTTAAAACTGAAAAATTTTGAAATTTTTTTTCGCGTTTTTTTGACTTTATCTTATAGATTTCGGTTCGCTGATAACGAATCAACCATTGTTAACGCGATCCGACGCGTACTTTTTAAACTACAGCGTTTTGAAAAATGCAGATATTTAGAAAATTTCAAAATTTCATATTTTTTTCTAAATTTTTTCGAATTTTATATAACTGATAGGTTATATTTATAGATTTCAGCCTGCTGATTTCGGAGAACAGAAAAAATTTGAGCTACGACCGCTAGTTTAGAAGCTACACCCGTTTTTATGGCCACCAAAAAATGATAGAGAAGGGTCCCCCCTTTGCTTTAAAACTGAAAAATTTTGAAATTTTTTTTCGCGTTTTTGTGCATTTATCTTATAGATTTCGGTTCGCTGATAACGAATCAACCATTGTTAACGCGATCCGACGCGTACTTTTTAAACTACCGCGTTTTGAAAAATGCAGAAATTTAGAAAATTTCAAAATTTCATATTTTTTTCTAAATTTTTTCGAATTTTATATAACTGATAGGTTATATTTATAGATTTCAGCCTGCTGATTTCGGAGAACAGAAAAAATTTGAGCTACGACCGCTAGTTTAGAAGCTACACCCGTTTTTATGGCCACCAAAAAATGATAGAGAAGGGTCCCCCCTTTGCTTTAAAACTGAAAAATTTTGAAATTTTTTTTCGCGTTTTTTTGACTTTATCTTATAGATTTCGGTTCGCTGATAACGAATCAACCATTGTTAACGCGATCCGACGCGTACTTTTTAAACTACAGCGTTTTGAAAAATGCAGAAATTTAGAAAATTTCAAAATTTCAAAAATTCATATTTTTTTCTAAATTTTTTCGAATTTTATATAACTGATAGGTTATATTTATAGATTTCAGCCTGCTAATTTCGGAAAACTAAAAAAATTTGAGCTACGACCGCTAGTTTAGAAGCTACACCCGTTTTTATGGCCACCAAAAAATGATAGAGAAGGGTCCCCCCTTTGCTTTAAAACTGAAAAATTTTGAAATTTTTTTTCGCGATTTTTTGACTCCATCTTATGGATTTCGGTTCGCTGATAACGAATCAACCATTGTTAACGCAATCCGACGCGTACTTTTTAAACTACAGCGTTTTGAAAAATGCAGAAATTTAGAAAATTTCAAAAATTCATATTTTTTTCTAAATTTTTTCGAATTTTATATAACTGATAGGTTATATTTATAGATTTCAGCCTGCTGATTTCGGAAAACTAAAAAAATTTGAGCTACGACCGCTAGTTTAGAAGCTACACCCGTTTTTATGGCCACCAAAAAATGATAGAGAAGGGTCCCCCCTTTGCTTTAAAACTGAAAAATTTTGAAATTTTTTTTCGCGATTTTTTGACTCCACCTTATGGATTTCGGTTCGCTGATAACGAATCAACCATTGTTAACACGATCCGACGCGTACTTTTTAAACTACAGCGTTTTGAAAAATGCAGAAATTTAGAAAATTTCAAAAATTCATATTTTTTTCTAAATTTTTTCGAATTTTATATAACTGATAGGTTATATTTATAGATTTCAGCCTGCTGATTTCGGAGAACTAAAAAATTTTTAGCTACGACCTCTAGTTTAGAAGCTACTGTCGTTTTTATGGCCACCAAAAAATGATAGAGAAGGGTCCCCCGTTTGCTTTAAAACTGAAAAATTTTGAAATTTTTTTTCGCGATTTTTTGACTCCATCTTATGGATTTCGGTTCGCTGATAACGAATCAACCATTGTTAACGCGATACGACGCGTGCTTTTTAAACTACAGCGTTTTGAAAAATGCAGAAATTTAGAAAATTTCAAAAATTCATATTTTTTTCTAAATTTTTTCGATTTTTATATAACTGATAGGTTATATTTATTAATTTCAGCCTGCTGATTTCGGAGAACTAAAAAATTTTTAGCTACGACCACTAGTTTAGAAGCTACTGTCGTTTTTATGGCCACCAAAAAATGATAGAGAAGGGTCCCCCCTTTGCTTTAAAACTGAAAAATTTTGAAATTTTTTTTCGCGTTTTTTTGACTTTATCTTATAGATTTCGGTTCGCTGATAACGAATCAACCATTGTTAACGCGATCCGACGCGTACTTTTTAAACTACAGCGTTTTGAAAAATGCAGAAATTTAGAAAATTTCAAAAATTCATATTTTTATCTAAATTTTTTCGAATTTTATATAACTGATAGGTTATATTTATAGATTTCAGCCTGCTGATTTCGGAGAACTAAAAAATTTTTAGCTACGACCTCTAGTTTAGAAGCTACTGTCGTTTTTATGGCCACCAAAAAATGATAGAGAAGGGTCCCCCCTTTGCTTTAAAACTGAAAAATTTTGAAATTTTTTTTCGCGATTTTTTGACTCCATCTTATGGATTTCGGTTCGCTGATATCAACCATTGTTAACACGATCCGACGCGTACTTTTTAAACTACAGCGTTTTGAAAAATGCAGAAATTTAGAAAATTTCAAAAATTCATATTTTTTTCTAAGTTTTTTCGATTTTTATATAACTGATAGGTTATATTTATTGATTTCAGCCTGCTGATTTCGGAGAACTAAAAAATTTTTAGCTACGACCACTAGTTTAGAAGCTACTGTCGTTTTTATGGCCACCAAAAAATGATAGAGAAGGGTCCCCCCTTTGCTTTAAAACTGAAAAATTTTGAAATTTTTTTTCGCGTTTTTTTGCATTTATCTTATAGATTTCGGTTCGCTGATAACGAATCAACCATTGTT
This sequence comes from Stenus bimaculatus, assembly GCA_963971135.1. Taxonomy (NCBI): domain Eukaryota; kingdom Metazoa; phylum Arthropoda; class Insecta; order Coleoptera; family Staphylinidae; genus Stenus; species Stenus bimaculatus. The sequence continues at coordinate 61,340,907 of OZ020180.1, read as the reverse complement.
AACGCAATCCGACGCGTACTTTTTAAACTACAGCGTTTTGAAAAATGCAGAAATTTAGAAAATTTCAAAAATTCATATTTTTTTCTAAATTTTTTCGAATTTTATAATAACTGATACGTTATATTTATAGATTTCAGCCTGCTGATTTCGGAGAACTAAAAAATTTTGAGCTACGACCACTAGTTTAGAAGCTACTGTCGTTTTTATGGCCACCAAAAAATGATAGAGAAGGGTCCCCCCTTTGCTTTAAAACTGAAAAATTTTGAAATTTTTTTTCGCGTTTTTTTGCATTTATCTTATAGATTTTGGATCGCTGATAACGAATCAACCATTGTTAACGCAATCCGACGCGTACTTTTTAAACTACAGCGTTTTGAAAAATGCAGAAATTTAGAAAATTTCAAAAATTCATATTTTTTTCTTAATTTTTTCGAATTTTATATAACTGATAGGTTATATTTATAGATTTCGGCCTGCTGATTTCGGAGAACTAAAAAAATTTGAGCTACGACCACTAGTTTAGAAACTACACCCGTTTTTATGGCCACCAAAAAATGATAGAGAAGGGTCGGTCCCCCCTTTGCTTTAAAACTGAAAAATTTTGAAATTTTTCTTTGCGATTTTTTGACTCCATCTTATGGATTTCGGTTCGCTGATAACGAATCAACCATTGTTAACGCAATCCGACGCGTACTTTTTAAACTACAGCGTTTTGAAAAATGCAGAAATTTAGAAAATTTCAAAAATTCATATTTTTTTCTAAATTTTTTCGCATTTTATATAACTGATACGTTATATTTATAGATTTCAGCCTGCTGATTTCGGAGAACTAAAAAATTTTGAGCTACGACCACTAGTTTAGAAGCTACTGTCGTTTTTATGGCCACCAAAAAATGATAGAGAAGGGTCCCCCCTTTGCTTTAAAACTGAAAAATTTTGAAATTTTCTTTCGCGTTTTTTTGCATTTATCTTATAGATTTCGGATCGCTGATAACGAATCAACCATTGTTAACGCAATCCGACGCGTACTTTTTAAACTACAGCGTTTTGAAAAATGCAGAAATTTAGAAAATTTCAAAAATTCATATTTTTTTCTAAATTTTTTCGAATTTTATATAACTGATAGGTTATATTTATAGATTTCGGCCTGCTGATTTCGGAGAACTAAAAAAATTTGAGCTACGACCACTAGTTTAGAAACTACACCCGTTTTTATGGCCACCAAAAAATGATAGAGAAGGGTCGGTCCCCCCTTTGCTTTAAAACTGAAAAATTTTGAAATTTTTTTTCGCGTTTTTTTGCATTTATCTTATAGATTTTGGATCGCTGATAACGAATCAACCATTGTTAACGCAATCCGACGCGTACTTTTTAAACTACAGCGTTTTGAAAAATGCAGAAATTTAGAAAATTTCAAAAATTCATATTTTTTTCTAAGTTTTTTCGATTTTTATATAACTGATAGGTTATATTTATAGATTTCAGCCTGCTGATTTCGAAGAACTAAAAAATTTTGAGCTACGACCACTAGTTTAGAAGCTACTGTCGTTTTTATGGCCACCAAAAAATGATAGAGAAGGGTCCCCCCTTTGCTTTAAAACTGAAAAATTTTAAAATTTTTTTTCGCGTTTTTTTGCATTTATCTTATAGATTTTGGATCGCTGATAACGAATCAACCATTGTTAACGCAATCCGACGCGTACTTTTTAAACTACAGCGTTTTGAAAAATGCAGAAATTTAGAAAATTTCAAAAATTCATATTTTTTTCTAAATTTTTTCGAATTTTATATAACTGATAGGTTATGTTTATAGATTTCGGCCTGCTGATTTCGGAGAACTAAAAAAATTTGAGCTACGACCACTAGTTTAGAAGCTACACCCGTTTTTATGGCCACCAAAAAATGATAGAGAAGGGTCCCCCCTTTGCTTTAAAACTGAAAAATTTTGAAATTTTTTTTCGCGTTTTTTTGCATTTATCTTATAGATTACGGATCGCTGATAACGAATCAACCATTGTTAACGCAATCCGACGCGTACTTTTTAAACTACAGCGTTTTGAAAAATGCAGAAATTTAGAAAATTTCAAAAATTCATATTTTTTTCTAAATTTTTTCGAATTTTATATAACTGATAGGTTATATTTATAGATTTCGGCCTGCTGATTTCGGAGAACTAAAAAAATTTGAGCTACGACCACTAGTTTAGAAACTACACCCGTTTTTATGGCCACCAAAAAATGATAGAGAAGGGTCGGTCCCCCCTTTGCTTTAAAACTGAAAAATTTTGAAATTTTTCTTCGCGATTTTTTGACTCCATCTTATGGATTTCGGTTCGCTGATAACGAATCAACCATTGTTAACGCAATCCGACGCGTACTTTTTAAACTACAGCGTTTTGAAAAATGCAGAAATTTAGAAAATTTCAAAAATTCATATTTTTTTCTAAATTTTTTCGAATTTTTTATAACTGATACGTTATATTTATAGATTTCAGCCTGCTGATTTCGGAGAACTAAAAAATTTTGAGCTACGACCACTAGTTTAGAAGCTACTGTCGTTTTTATGGCCACCAAAAAATGATAGAGAAGGGTCCCCCCTTTGCTTTAAAACTGAAAAATTTTGAAATTTTTTTTCGCGTTTTTTTGCATTTATCTTATAGATTTTGGATCGCTGATAACGAATCAACCATTGTTAACGCAATCCGACGCGTACTTTTTAAACTACAGCGTTTTGAAAAATGCAGAAATTTACAAAATTTCAAAAATTCATATTTTTTTCTAAGTTTTTTCGATTTTTATATAACTGATAGGTTATATTTATAGATTTCAGCCTGCTGATTTCGGAGAACTAAAAAATTTTTAGCTACGACCACTAGTTTAGAAGCTACTGTCGTTTTTATGGCCACCAAAAAATGATAGAGAAGGGTCCCCCCTTTGCTTTAAAACTGAAAAATTTTGAAATTTTTCTTCGCGATTTTTTGACTCCATCTTATGGATTTCGGTTCGCTGATAACGAATCAACCATTGTTAACGCAATCCGACGCGTACTTTTCAAACTACAGCGTTTTGAAAAATGCAGAAATTTAGAAAATTTCAAAAATTCATATTTTTTTCTAAATTTTTTCGAATTTTATATAACTGATAGGTTATATTTATAGATTTCGGCCTGCTGATTTCGGAGAACTAAAAAAATTTGAGCTACGACCACTAGTTTAGAAACTACACCCGTTTTTATGGCCACCAAAAAATGATAGAGAAGGGTCCCCCCTTTGCTTTATAACTGAAAAATTTTGAAATTTTTTTTCGCGATTTTTTGACTCCATCTTATGGATTTCGGTTCGCTGATAACGAATCAACCATTGTTAACGCGATCCGACGCGTACTTTTTAAACTACAGCGTTTTGAAAAATGCAGAAATTTAGAAAATTTCAAAAATTCATATTTTTTTCTAAATTTTTTTGAATTTTATATAACTGATACGTTATATTTATAGATTTCAGCCGCTGATTTCGGAGAACAGAAAAAATTTGAGCTACGACCGCTAGTTTAGAAGCTACACCCGTTTTTATGGCCACCAAAAAATGATAGAGAAGGGTCCCCCCTTTGCTTTAAAACTGAAAAATTTTGAAATTTTTTTTCGCCATTTTTTGACTTCATCTTACGGATTTCGGTTCGCTGATAACAATTCAACCATTGTTAACGCGATCCAACGCGTACTTTTTAAACTACAGCGTTTTGAAAAATGCAGAAATTTAGAAAATTTCAAAAATTCATATTTTTTTCTAAATTTTTTCGAATTTTATATAACTGATAGGTTAAATTTATAGATTTCAGCCTGCTGATTTCGGAGAACTAAAAAATTTTTAGCTACGACCACTAGTTTAGAAGCTACTGTCGTTTTTATGGCCACCAAAAAATGATAGAGAAGGGTCCCCCCTTTGATTTAAAACTGAAAAATTTTGAAATTTTTTTTCGCCATTTTTTGACTCCATCTTATGGATTTCGGTTCGCTGATAACAATTCAACCATTGTTAACGCGATCCAACGCGTACTTTTTAAACTACAGCGTTTTGAAAAATGCAGAAATTTAGAAAATTTCAAAAATTCATATTTTTTTCTAAATTTTTTTGAATTTTATATAACTGATACGTTATATTTATAGATTTCAGCCGCTGATTTCGGAGAACAGAAAAAATTTGAGCTACGACCGCTAGTTTAGAAGCTACACCCGTTTTTATGGCCACCAAAAAATGATAGAGAAGGGTCCCCCCTTTACTTTCAAACTGAAAAATTTTGAAATTTTTTTTCGCGATTTTTTGACTCCATCTTATGGATTTCGGTTTGCTGATAACGAATCAGCCATTGTTAACACGATCCGACGCGTACTTTTTAAACTACAGCGTTTTGAAAAATGCAGAAATTTAGAAAATTTCAAAAATTCATATTTTTTTCTAAGTTTTTTCGATTTTTACATAACTGATAGGTTATATTTATAGATTTCAGCCTGCTGATTTCGGAGAACTAAAAAATTTTTAGCTACGACCACTAGTTTAGAAGCTACTGTCGTTTTTATGGCCACCAAAAAATGATAGAGAAGGGTCCCCCCTTTGCTTTAAAACTGAAAAATTTTGAAATTTTTTTTCGCGATTTTTTGACTCCATCTTATGGATTTCGGTTCGCTGATAACGAATCAACCATTGTTAACGCGATCCGACGCGTACTTTTTAAACTACAGCGTTTTGAAAAATGCAGAAATTTAGAAAATTTCAAAAATTCATATTTTTTTCTAAATTTTTTCGAATTTTATATAACTGATAGGTTATATTTATAGATTTCAGCCTGCTGATTTCGGGGAACTAAAAAATTTTTAGCTACGACCACTAGTTTAGAAGCTACTGTCGTTTTTATGGCCACCAAAAAATGATAGAGAAGGGTCCCCCCTTTGCTTTAAAACTGAAAAATTTTGAAATTTTTTTTCGCGATTTTTTGACTCCATCTTATGGATTTCGGTTCGCTGATAACGAATCAACCATTGTTAACACGATCCGACGCGTACTTTTTAAACTATAGCGTTTTGAAAAATGCAGAAATTTAGAAAATTTCAAAAATTCATATTTTTTTCTAAATTTTTTCGAATTTTATATAACTGATAGGTTATATTTATAGATTTCAGCCTGCTGATTTCGGAGAACTAAAAAAATTTGAGCTACGACCGCTAGTTTAGAAGCTACACCCGTTTTTATGGCCACCAAAAAATGATAGAGAAGGGTCCCCTCCCCCCTTTGCTTTAAAACTGAAAAATTTTGAAATTTTTTTTCGCGATTTTTTGACTCCATCTTATGGATTTCGGTTCGCTGATAACGAATCAACCATTGTTAACGCAATCCGACGCGAACTTTTTAAACTACAGCGTTTTGAAAAATGCAGAAATTTAGAAAACTTCAAAAATTCATATTTTTTTCTAAATTTTTTCGAATTTTATATAACTGATAGGTTATATTTATAGACTTCAGCCTGCTGATTTCGGAGAACTAAAAAAATTTAAGCTACGACCGCTAGTTTAGAAGCTACACCCGTTTTTATGGCCACCAAAAAATGATAGAGAAGGGTCCCCCCTTTGCTTTAAAACTGAAAAATTTTGAAATTTTTTTTCGCCATTTTTTGACTCCATCTTATGGATTTCGGTTCGCTGATAACAATTCAACCATTGTTAACGCGATCCAACGCGTACTTTTTAAACTACAGCGTTTTGAAAAATGCAGAAATTTAGAAAATTTCAAAAATTCATATTTTTTTCTAAATTTTTTTGAATTTTATATAACTGATACGTTATATTTATAGATTTCAGCCTGCTGATTTCGGAGAACTAAAAAATTTTGAGCTACGACCACTAGTTTAGAAACTACACCCGTTTTTATGGCCACCAAAAAATGATAGAGAAGGGTGCCCCCTTTGCTTTAAAACTGAAAAATCTTGAAATTTTTTTTCGCGATTTTTCGACTCCATCTTATGGATTTCGGTTCGCTGATAACGAATCAACCATTGTTAACGCAATCCGACGCGTACTTTTTAAACTACAGCGTTTTGAAAAATGCAGAAATTTAGAAAATTTCAAAAATTCATATTTTTTTCTAAATTTTTTCGAATTTTATATAACTGATAGGTTATATTTATAGATTTCAGCCTGCTGATTTCGGAGAACTAAAAAATTTTTAGCTACGACCACTAGTTTAGAAGCTACACCCGTTTTTATGGCCACCAAAAAATGATAGAGAAGGGTCCCCCCTTTGCTTTAAAACTGAAAAATTTTGAAATTTTTTTTCGCGATTTTTTGACTCCATCTTATGGATTTCGGTTTGCTGATAACGAATCAGCCATTGTTAACACGATCCGACGCGTACTTTTTAAACTACAGCGTTTTGAAAAATGCAGAAATTTAGAAAATTTCAAAAATTCATATTTTTTTCTAAATTTTTTCGAATTTTATATAACTGATAGGTTATATTTATAGATTTCGGCCTGCTGATTTCGGAGAACTAAAAAAATTTGAGCTACGACCACTAGTTTAGAAACTACACCCGTTTTTATGGCCACCAAAAAATGATAGAGAAGGGTGCCCCCTTTGCTTTAAAACTGAAAAATTTTGAAATTTTTTTTCGCGATTTTTCGACTCTATCTTATAGATTTCAGTTCGATGATAACGAATCCAGCATTGTTAACGCGATCCGACGCGTACTTTTTAAACTACAGCGTTTTGAAAAATGCAGATATTTAGAAAATTTCAAAAATTCATATTTTTTTCTAAATTTTTTCGAATTTTATATAACTGATACGTTATATTTATAGATTTCAGCCTGCTGATTTCGGAGAACTAAAAAAATTTGAGCTACGACCGCTAGTTTAGAAGCTACACCCGTTTTAATGGCCACCAAAAAATGATAGAGAAGGGTGCCCCCTTTGCTTTAAAACTGAAAAATTTTGAAATTTTTTTTCGCCATTTTTTGACTTCATCTTACGGATTTCGGTTCGCTGATAACAATTCAACCATTGTTAACGCGATCCAACGCGTACTTTTTAAACTACAGCGTTTTGAAAAATGCAGAAATTTAGAAAATTTCAAAAATTCATATTTTTTTCTAAATTTTTTTGAATTTTATATAACTGATACGTTATATTTATAGATTTCAGCCGCTGATTTCGGAGAACAGAAAAAATTTGAGCTACGACCGCTAGTTTAGAAGCTACACCCGTTTTTATGGCCACCAAAAAATGATAGAGAAGGGTCCCCCCTTTGCTTTCAAACTGAAAAATTTTGAAATTTTTTTTCGCGATTTTTTGACTCCATCTTATGGATTTCGGTTTGCTGATAACGAATCAGCCATTGTTAACACGATCCGACGCGTACTTTTTAAACTACAGCGTTTTGAAAAATGCAGAAATTTAGAAAATTTCAAAAATTCATATTTTTTTCTAAATTTTTTCGAATTTTATATAACTGATAGGTTATATTTATAGATTTCGGCCTGCTGATTTCGGAGAACTAAAAAAATTTGAGCTACGACCACTAGTTTAGAAACTACACCCGTTTTTATGGCCACCAAAAAATGATAGAGAAGGGTGCCCCCTTTGCTTTAAAACTGAAAAATTTTGAAATTTTTTTTCGCGATTTTTCGACTCTATCTTATAAATTTCAGTTCGATGATAACGAATCCAGCATTGTTAACGCGATCCGACGCGTACTTTTTAAACTACAGCGTTTTGAAAAATGCAAAAATTTAGAAAATTTCAAAAATTCATATTTTTTTCTAAATTTTTTCGAATTTTATATAACTGATACGTTATATTTATAGATTTCAGCCTGCTGATTTCGGAGAACTAAAAAAATTTGAGCTACGACCGCTAGTTTAGAAGCTACACCCGTTTTAATGGCCACCAAAAAATGATAGAGAAGGGTGCCCCCTTTGCTTTAAAACTGAAAAATTTTGAAATTTTTTTTCGCGTTTTTTTGCATTTATCTTATAGATTTCGGATCGCTGATAACGAATCAACCATTGTTAACGCAATCCGACGCGTACTTTTTAAACTACAGCGTTTTGAAAAATGCAGAAATTTAGAAAATTTCAAAAATTCATATTTTTTTCTAAATTTTTTTGAATTTTATATAACTGATACGTTATATTTATAGATTTCAGCCGCTGATTTCGGAGAACAGAAAAAATTTGAGCTACGACCGCTAGTTTAGAAGCTACACCCGTTTTTATGGCCACCAAAAAATGATAGAGAAGGGTCCCCCCTTTGCTTTCAAACTGAAAAATTTTGAAATTTTTTTTCGCGATTTTTTGACTCCATCTTATGGATTTCGGTTTGCTGATAACGAATCAGCCATTGTTAACACGATCCGACGCGTACTTTTTAAACTACAGCGTTTTGAAAAATGCAGAAATTTAGAAAATTTCAAAAATTCATATTTTTTTCTAAGTTTTTTCGATTTTTATATAACTGATAGGTTATATTTATAGATTTCAGCCTGCTGATTTCGGAGAACTAAAAAATTTTTAGCTACGACCACTAGTTTAGAAGCTACACCCGTTTTTATGGCCACCAAAAAATGATAGAGAAGAGTCCCCCCCCTTTGCTTTAAAACTGAAAAATTTTGAAATTTTTTTTCGCGATTTTTTGCATTTATCTTATAGATTTCGGTTCGCTGATAACGAATCAACCATTGTTAACGCGATCCGACGCGTACTTTTTAAACTACAGCGTTTTGAAAAATGCAGAAATTTAGAAAATTTCAAAAATTCATATTTTTTTCTAAATTTTTTCGAATTTTATATAACTGATAGGTTATATTTATAGATTTCGGCCTGCTGATTTCGGAGAACTAAAAAAATTTGAGCTACGACCACTAGTTTAGAAACTACACCCGTTTTTATGGCCACCAAAAAATGATAGAGAAGGGTCCCCCCTTTGCTTTAAAACTGAAAAATTTTGAAATTTTTCTTCGCGATTTTTTGACTCCATCTTATGGATTTCGGTTCGCTGATAACGAATCAACCATTGTTAACGCAATCCGACGCGTACTTTTCAAACTACAGCGTTTTGAAAAATGCAGAAATTTAGAAAATTTCAAAAATTCATATTTTTTTCTAAATTTTTTCGAATTTTATATAACTGATAGGTTATATTTATAGATTTCGGCCTGCTGATTTCGGAGAACTAAAAAAATTTGAGCTACGACCACTAGTTTAGAAACTACACCCGTTTTTATGGCCACCAAAAAATGATAGAGAAGGGTCCCCCCTTTGCTTTATAACTGAAAAATTTTGAAATTTTTTTTCGCGATTTTTTGACTCCATCTTATGGATTTCGGTTCGCTGATAACGAATCAACCATTGTTAACGCGATCCGACGCGTACTTTTTAAACTACAGCGTTTTGAAAAATGCAGAAATTTAGAAAATTTCAAAAATTCATATTTTTTTCTAAATTTTTTTGAATTTTATATAACTGATACGTTATATTTATAGATTTCAGCCGCTGATTTCGGAGAACAGAAAAAATTTGAGCTACGACCGCTAGTTTAGAAGCTACACCCGTTTTTATGGCCACCAAAAAATGATAGAGAAGGGTCCCCCCTTTGCTTTAAAACTGAAAAATTTTGAAATTTTTTTTCGCCATTTTTTGACTTCGTCTTACGGATTTCGGTTCGCTGATAACAATTCAACCATTGTTAACGCGATCCAACGCGTACTTTTTAAACTACAGCGTTTTGAAAAATGCAGAAATTTAGAAAATTTCAAAAATTCATATTTTTTTCTAAATTTTTTCGAATTTTATATAACTGATAGGTTAAATTTATAGATTTCAGCCTGCTGATTTCGGAGAACTAAAAAATTTTTAGCTACGACCACTAGTTTAGAAGCTACTGTCGTTTTTATGGCCACCAAAAAATGATAGAGAAGGGTCCCCCCTTTGATTTAAAACTGAAAAATTTTGAAATTTTTTTTCGCCATTTTTTGACTCCATCTTATGGATTTCGGTTCGCTGATAACAATTCAACCATTGTTAACGCGATCCAACTCGTACTTTTTAAACTACAGCGTTTTGAAAAATGCAGAAATTTAGAAAATTTCAAAAATTCATATTTTTTTCTAAATTTTTTTGAATTTTATATAACTGATACGTTATATTTATAGATTTCAGCCGCTGATTTCGGAGAACAGAAAAAATTTGAGCTACGACCGCTAGTTTAGAAGCTACACCCGTTTTTATGGCCACCAAAAAATGATAGAGAAGGGTCCCCCCTTTACTTTCAAACTGAAAAATTTTGAAATTTTTTTTCGCGATTTTTTGACTCCATCTTATGGATTTCGGTTTGCTGATAACGAATCAGCCATTGTTAACACGATCCGACGCGTACTTTTTAAACTACAGCGTTTTGAAAAATGCAGAAATTTAGAAAATTTCAAAAATTCATATTTTTTTCTAAGTTTTTTCGATTTTTACATAACTGATAGGTTATATTTATAGATTTCAGCCTGCTGATTTCGGAGAACTAAAAAATTTTTAGCTACGACCACTAGTTTAGAAGCTACTGTCGTTTTTATGGCCACCAAAAAATGATAGAGAAGGGTCCCCCCTTTGCTTTAAAACTGAAAAATTTTGAAATTTTTTTTCGCGATTTTTTGACTCCATCTTATGGATTTCGGTTCGCTGATAACGAATCAACCATTGTTAACGCGATCCGACGCGTACTTTTTAAACTACAGCGTTTTGAAAAATGCAGAAATTTAGAAAATTTCAAAAATTCATATTTTTTTCTAAATTTTTTCGAATTTTATATAACTGATAGGTTATATTTATAGATTTCAGCCTGCTGATTTCGGGGAACTAAAAAATTTTTAGCTACGACCACTAGTTTAGAAGCTACTGTCGTTTTTATGGCCACCAAAAAATGATAGAGAAGGGTCCCCCCTTTGCTTTAAAACTGAAAAATTTTGAAATTTTTTTTCGCGTTTTTTTGACTTTATCTTATAGATTTCGGTTCGCTGATAACGAATCAACCATCGTTAACGTGATCCGACGCGTACTTTTTAAACTACAGCGTTTTGAAAAATGCAGAAATTTAGAAAATTTCAAAAATTCATATTTTTTTCTAAATTTTTTCGAATTTTATATAACTGATAGGTTATATTTATAGATTTCAGCCTGCTAATTTCGGAAAACTAAAAAAATTTGAGCTACGACCGCTAGTTTAGAAGCTACACCCGTTTTTATGGCCACCAAAAAATGATAGAGAAGGGTCCCCCCTTTGCTTTAAAACTGAAAAATTTTGAAATTTTTTTTCGCGATTTTTTGACTCCATCTTATGGATTTCGGTTCGCTGATAACGAATCAACCATTGTTAACGCAATCCGACGCGTACTTTTTAAACTACAGCGTTTTGAAAAATGCAGAAATTTAGAAAATTTCAAAAATTCATATTTTTTTCTAAGTTTTTTCGATTTTTACATAACTGATAGGTTATATTTATAGATTTCAGCCTGCTGATTTCGGAGAACTAAAAAATTTTTAGCTACGACCACTAGTTTAGAAGCTACTGTCGTTTTTATGGCCACCAAAAAATGATAGAGAAGGGTCCCCCCTTTGCTTTAAAACTGAAAAATTTTGAAATTTTTTTTCGCGATTTTTTGACTCCATCTTATGGATTTCGGTTCGCTGATAACGAATCAACCATTGTTAACGCGATCCGACGCGTACTTTTTAAACTACAGCGTTTTGAAAAATGCAGAAATTTAGAAAATTTCAAAAATTCATATTTTTTTCTAAATTTTTTCGAATTTTATATAACTGATAGGTTATATTTATAGATTTCAGCCTGCTGATTTCGGGGAACTAAAAAATTTTTAGCTACGACCACTAGTTTAGAAGCTACTGTCGTTTTTATGGCCACCAAAAAATGATAGAGAAGGGTCCCCCCTTTGCTTTAAAACTGAAAAATTTTGAAATTTTTTTTCGCGTTTTTTTGACTTTATCTTATAGATTTCGGTTCGCTGATAACGAATCAACCATCGTTAACGTGATCCGACGCGTACTTTTTAAACTACAGCGTTTTGAAAAATGCAGAAATTTAGAAAATTTCAAAAATTCATATTTTTTTCTAAATTTTTTCGAATTTTATATAACTGATAGGTTATATTTATAGATTTCAGCCTGCTAATTTCGGAAAACTAAAAAAATTTGAGCTACGACCGCTAGTTTAGAAGCTACACCCGTTTTTATGGCCACCAAAAAATGATAGAGAAGGGTCCCCCCTTTGCTTTAAAACTGAAAAATTTTGAAATTTTTTTTCGCGATTTTTTGACTCCATCTTATGGATTTCGGTTCGCTGATAACGAATCAACCATTGTTAACGCAATCCGACGCGTACTTTTTAAACTACAGCGTTTTGAAAAATGCAGAAATTTAGAAAATTTCAAAAATTCATATTTTTTTCTAAATTTTTTCGAATTTTATATAACTAATAGGTTATATTTATAGATTTCAGCCTGCTGATTTCGGAAAACTAAAAAAATTTGAGCTACGACCGCTAGTTTAGAAGCTACACCCGTTTTTATGGCCACCAAAAAATGATAGAGAAGGGTCCCCCCTTTGCTTTAAAACTGAAAAATTTTGAAATTTTTTTTCGCGATTTTTTGACTCCATCTTATGGATTTCGGTTCGCTGATAACGAATCAACCATTGTTAACACGATCCGACGCGTACTTTTTAAACTATAGCGTTTTGAAAAATGCAGAAATTTAGAAAATTTCAAAAATTCATATTTTTTTCTAAATTTTTTCGAATTTTATATAACTGATAGGTTATATTTATAGATTTCAGCCTGCTGATTTCGGAGAACTAAAAAAATTTGAGCTACGACCGCTAGTTTAGAAGCTACACCCGTTTTTATGGCCACCAAAAAATGATAGAGAAGGGTCCCCCCTTTGCTTTAAAACTGAAAAATTTTGAAATTTTTTTTCGCGATTTTTTGACTCCATCTTATGGATTTCGATTCGCTGATAACGAATCAACCATTGTTAACGCGATCCGACGCGTACTTTTTAAACTACAGCGTTTTGAAAAATGCAGAAATTTAGAAAATTTCAAAAATTCATATTTTTTTCTAAATTTTTTCGAATTTTATATAACTGATAGGTTATATTTATAGATTTCAGCCTGCTGATTTCGGAAAACTAAAAAAATTTGAGCTACGACCGCTAGTTTAGAAGCTACACCCGTTTTTATGGCCACCAAAAAATGATAGAGAAGGGTCCCCCCTTTGCTTTAAAACTGAAAAATTTTGAAATTTTTTTTCGCGATTTTTTGACTCCATCTTATGGATTTCGGTTCGCTGATAACGAATCAACCATTGTTAACACGATCCGACGCGTACTTTTTAAACTATAGCGTTTTGAAAAATGCAGAAATTTAGAAAATTTCAAAAATTCATATTTTTTTCTAAATTTTTTCGAATTTTATATAACTGATAGGTTATATTTATAGATTTCAGCCTGCTGATTTCGGCGAACTAAAAAAATTTGAGCTACGACCGCTAGTTTAGAAGCTACACCCGTTTTTATGGCCACCAAAAAATGATAGAGAAGGGTCCCCTCCCCCCTTTGCTTTAAAACTGAAAAATTTTGAAATTTTTTTTCGCGATTTTTTGACTCCATCTTATGGATTTCGGTTCGCTGATAACGAATCAACCATTGTTAACGCAATCCGACGCGAACTTTTTAAACTACAGCGTTTTGAAAAATGCAGAAATTTAGAAAACTTCAAAAATTCATATTTTTTTCTAAATTTTTTCGAATTTTATTTAACTGATAGGTTATATTTATAGATTTCAGCCTGCTGATTTCGGGGAACTAAAAAATTTTGAGCTACGACCACTAGTTTAGAAACTACACCCGTTTTTATGGCCACCAAAAAATGATAGAGAAGGGTCCCCCCTTTGCTTTAAAACTGAAAAATTTTGAAATTTTTTTTTGCGATTTTTTGACTCCATCTTATGGATTTCGGTTCGCTGATAACGAATCAACCATTGTTAACGCGATCCGACGCGTACTTTTTAAACTACAGCGTTTTGAAAAATGCAGAAATTTAGAAAAATTCAAAAATTCATATTTTTTTCTAAATTTTTTCGAATTTTATATAACTGATAGGTTATATTTATAGACTTCAGCCTGCTGATTTCGGAGAACTAAAAAAATTTAAGCTACGACCGCTAGTTTAGAAGCTACACCCGTTTTTATGGCCACCAAAAAATGATAGAGAAGGGTCCCCCCTTTGCTTTAAAACTGAAAAATTTTGAAATTTTTTTTCGCCATTTTTTGACTCCATCTTATGGATTTCGGTTCGCTGATAACAATTCAACCATTGTTAACGCGATCCAACGCGTACTTTTTAAACTACAGCGTTTTGAAAAATGCAGAAATTTAGAAAATTTCAAAAATTCATATTTTTTTCTAAATTTTTTCGAATTTTATATAACTGATACGTTATATTTATAGATTTCAGCCTGCTGATTTCGGAGAACTAAAAAATTTTGAGCTACGACCACTAGTTTAGAAACTACACCCGTTTTTATGGCCACCAAAAAATGATAGAGAAGGGTGCCCCCTTTGCTTTAAAACTGAAAAATTTTGAAATTTTTTTTCGCGATTTTTCGACTCTATCTTATAGATTTCAGTTCGATGATAACGAATCCAGCATTGTTAACGCGATCCGACGCGTACTTTTTAAACTACAGCGTTTTGAAAAATGCAGAAATTTAGAAAATTTCAAAAATTCATATTTTTTTCTAAATTTTTTCGAATTTTATATAACTGATACGTTATATTTATAGATTTCAGCCTGCTGATTTCGGAGAACTAAAAAAATTTGAGCTACGACCGCTAGTTTAGAAGCTACACCCGTTTTAATGGCCACCAAAAAATGATAGAGAAGGGTTGCCCCCTTTGCTTTAAAACTGAAAAATTTTGAAATTTTTTTTCGCGTTTTTTTGCATTTATCTTATAGATTTCGGATCGCTGATAACGAATCAACCATTGTTAACGCAATCCGACGCGTACTTTTTAAACTACAGCGTTTTGAAAAATGCAGAAATTTAGAAAATTTCAAAAATTCATATTTTTTTCTAAATTTTTTTGAATTTTATATAACTGATACGTTATATTTATAGATTTCAGCCGCTGATTTCGGAGAACAGAAAAAATTTGAGCTACGACCGCTAGTTTAGAAGCTACACCCGTTTTTATGGCCACCAAAAAATGATAGAGAAGGGTCCCCCCTTTGCTTTCAAACTGAAAAATTTTGAAATTTTTTTTCGCGATTTTTTGACTCCATCTTATGGATTTCGGTTTGCTGATAACGAATCAGCCATTGTTAACACGATCCGACGCGTACTTTTTAAACTACAGCGTTTTGAAAAATGCAGAAATTTAGAAAATTTCAAAAATTCATATTTTTTTCTAAATTTTTTCGAATTTTATATAACTGATAGGTTATATTTATAGATTTCGGCCTGCTGATTTCGGAGAACTAAAAAAATTTGAGCTACGACCACTAGTTTAGAAACTACACCCGTTTTTATGGCCACCAAAAAATGATAGAGAAGGGTGCCCCCTTTGCTTTAAAACTGAAAAATTTTGAAATTTTTTTTCGCGATTTTTCGACTCTATCTTATAAATTTCAGTTCGATGATAACGAATCCAGCATTGTTAACGCGATCCGACGCGTACTTTTTAAACTACAGCGTTTTGAAAAATGCAAAAATTTAGAAAATTTCAAAAATTCATATTTTTTTCTAAATTTTTTCGAATTTTATATAACTGATACGTTATATTTATAGATTTCAGCCTGCTGATTTCGGAGAACTAAAAAAATTTGAGCTACGACCGCTAGTTTAGAAGCTACACCCGTTTTAATGGCCACCAAAAAATGATAGAGAAGGGTGCCCCCTTTGCTTTAAAACTGAAAAATTTTGAAATTTTTTTTCGCGTTTTTTTGCATTTATCTTATAGATTTCGGATCGCTGATAACGAATCAACCATTGTTAACGCAATCCGACGCGTACTTTTTAAACTACAGCGTTTTGAAAAATGCAGAAATTTAGAAAATTTCAAAAATTCATATTTTTTTCTAAATTTTTTTGAATTTTATATAACTGATACGTTATATTTATAGATTTCAGCCGCTGATTTCGGAGAACAGAAAAAATTTGAGCTACGACCGCTAGTTTAGAAGCTACACCCGTTTTTATGGCCACCAAAAAATGATAGAGAAGGGTCCCCCCTTTGCTTTCAAACTGAAAAATTTTGAAATTTTTTTTCGCGATTTTTTGACTCCATCTTATGGATTTCGGTTTGCTGATAACGAATCAGCCATTGTTAACACGATCCGACGCGTACTTTTTAAACTACAGCGTTTTGAAAAATGCAGAAATTTAGAAAATTTCAAAAATTCATATTTTTTTCTAAATTTTTTCGAATTTTATATAACTGATAGGTTATATTTATAGATTTCGGCCTGCTGATTTCGGAGAACTAAAAAAATTTGAGCTACGACCACTAGTTTAGAAACTACACCCGTTTTTATGGCCACCAAAAAATGATAGAGAAGGGTCCCCCCTTTGCTTTAAAACTGAAAAATTTTGAAATTTTTCTTCGCGATTTTTTGACTCCATCTTATGGATTTCGGTTCGCTGATAACGAATCAACCATTGTTAACGCAATCCGACGCGTACTTTTTAAACTACAGCGTTTTGAAAAATGCAGAAATATAGAAAATTTCAAAAATTCATATTTTTTTCTAAATTTTTTCGAATTTTATATAACTGATAGGTTATATTTATAGATTTCGGCCTGCTGATTTCGGAGAACTAAAAAAATTTGAGCTACGACCACTAGTTTAGAAACTACACCCGTTTTTATGGCCACCAAAAAATGATAGAGAAGGGTCCCCCCTTTGCTTTAAAACTGAAAAATTTTGAAATTTTTCTTCGCGATTTTTTGACTCCATCTTATGGATTTCGGTTCGCTGATAACGAATCAACCATTGTTAACGCGATCCGACGCGTACTTTTTAAACTACAGCGTTTTGAAAAATGCAGAAATTTAGAAAATTTCAAAAATTCATATTTTTTTCTAAATTTTTTCGAATTTTATATAACTGATAGGTTATATTTATAGACTTCAGCCTGCTGATTTCGGAGAACTAAAAAAATTTAAGCTACGACCGCTAGTTTAGAAACTACACCCGTTTTTATGGCCACCAAAAAATGATAGAGAAGGGTCCCCCCTTTGCTTTAAAACTGAAAAATTTTGAAATTTTTCTTCGCGATTTTTTGACTCCATCTTATGGATTTCGGTTCGCTGATAACGAATCAACCATTGTTAACGCAATCCGACGCGTACTTTTTAAACTACAGCGTTTTGAAAAATGCAGAAATATAGAAAATTTCAAAAATTCATATTTTTTTCTAAATTTTTTCGAATTTTATATAACTGATAGGTTATGTTTATAGATTTCGGCCTGCTGATTTCGGAGAACTAAAAAAATTTGAGCTACGACCGCTAGTTTAGAAGCTACACCCGTTTTTATGGCCACCAAAAAATGATAGAGAAGGGTCCCCCCTTTGCTTTAAAACTGAAAAATTTTGAAATTTTTCTTCGCGATTTTTTGACTCCATCTTATGGATTTCGGTTCGCTGATAACGAATCAACCATTGTTAACGCAATCCGACGCGTACTTTTTAAACTACAGCGTTTTGAAAAATGCAGAAATTTAGAAAATTTCAAAAATTCATATTTTTTTCTAAATTTATTCGAATTTTATATAACTGATACGTTATATTTATAGATTTCGGCCTGCTGATTTCGGAGAACTAAAAAAATTTGAGCTACGACCACTAGTTTAGAAACTACACCCGTTTTTATGGCCACCAAAAAATGATAGAGAAGGGTCCCCCCTTTGCTTTAAAACTGAAAAATTTTGAAATTTTTTTTCGCGTTTTTTTGCATTTATCTTATAGATTTCGGTTCGCTGATAACGAATCAACCATTGTTAACGCGATCCGACGCGTACTTTTTAAACTACAGCGTTTTGAAAAATGCAGAAATTTAGAAAATTTCAAAAATTCATATTTTTTTCTAAATTTTTTCGAATTTTATATAACTGATACGTTATATTTATAGATTTCAGCCTGCTGATTTCGGAGAACTAAAAAAAATTGAGCTACGACCGCTAGTTTAGAAGCTACACCCGTTTTTATGGCCACCAAAAAATGATAGAGAAGGGTGCCCCCTTTGCTTTAAAACTGAAAAATTTTGAAATTTTTCTTCGCGATTTTTTGACTCCATCTTATGGATTTCGGTTCGCTGATAACGAATCAACCATTGTTAACGCGATCTGACGCGTGCTTTTTAAACTACAGCGTTTTGAAAAATGCAGAAATTTAGAAAATTTCAAAAATTCATATTTTTTTCTAAGTTTTTTCGATTTTTATATAACTGATAGGTTATATTTATAGATTTCAGCCTGCTGATTTCGGAGAACTAAAAAATTTTTAGCTACGACCACTAGTTTAGAAGCTACTGTCGTTTTTATGGCCACCAAAAAATGATAGAGAAGGGTCCCCCCTTTGCTTTAAAACTGAAAAATTTTGAAATTTTTTTTCGCGATTTTTTGACTCCATCTTATGGATTTCGGTTCGCTGATAACGAATCAACCATTGTTAACGCGATCCGACGCGTACTTTTTAAACTACAGCGTTTTGAAAAATGCAGAAATTTAGAAAATTTCAAAAATTCATATTTTTTTCTAAATTTTTTCGAATTTTATATAACTGATAGGTTATATTTATAGATTTCAGCCTGCTGATTTCGGAGAACTAAAAAAATTTGAGCTACGACCGCTAGTTTAGAAGCTACACCCGTTTTTATGGCCACCAAAAAATGATAGAGAAGGCTCCCCCCTTTGCTTTAAAACTGAAAAATTTTGAAATTTTTTTTCGCGATTTTTTGACTCCATCTTATGGATTTCGGTTCGCTGATATCAACCATTGTTAACACGATCCGACGCGTACTTTTTAAACTACAGCGTTTTGAAAAATGCAGAAATTTAGAAAATTTCAAAAATTCATATTTTTTTCTAAGTTTTTTCGATTTTTATATAACTGATAGGTTATATTTATTGATTTCAGCCTGCTGATTTCGGAGAACTAAAAAATTTTTAGCTACGACCACTAGTTTAGAAGCTACTGTCGTTTTTATGGCCACCAAAAAATGATAGAGAAGGGTCCCTCCCCCCTTTGCTTTAAAACTGAAAAATTTTGAAATTTTTTTTCGCGTTTTTTTGCATTTATCTTATAGATTTCGGTTCGCTGATAACGAATCAACCATTGTTAACGCGATCCGACGAGTACTTTTTAAACTACCGCGTTTTGAAAAATGCAGAAATTTAGAAAATTTCAAAAATTCATATTTTTTTCTAAATTTTTTCGAATTTTATATAACTGATAGGTTATATTTATAGATTTCGGCCTGCTGATTTCGGAGAACTAAAAAAATTTGAGCTACGACCACTAGTTTAGAAACTACACCCGTTTTTATGGCCACCAAAAAATGATAGAGAAGGGTCCCCCCTTTGCTTTAAAACTGAAAAATTTTGAAATTTTTTTTTGCGATTTTTTGACTCCATCTTATGGATTTCGGTACGCTGATAACGAATCAACCATTGTTAACGCGATCCGACGCGTACTTTTTAAACTACAGCGTTTTGAAAAATGCAGAAATTTAGAAAATTTCAAAAATTCATATTTTTTTCTAAATTTTTTCGAATTTTATATAACTGATAGGTTATATTTATAGACTTCAGCCTGCTGATTTCGGAGAACTAAAAAAATTTAAGCTACGACCGCTAGTTTAGAAACTACACCCGTTTTTATGGCCACCAAAAAATGATAGAGAAGGGTCCCCCCTTTGCTTTAAAACTGAAAAATTTTGAAATTTTTTTTCGCGTTTTTTTGCATTTATCTTATAGATTTTGGATCGCTGATAACGAATCAACCATTGTTAACGCAATCCGACGCGTACTTTTTAAACTACAGCGTTTTGAAAAATGCAGAAATATAGAAAATTTCAAAAATTCATATTTTTTTCTAAATTTTTTCGAATTTTATATAACTGATAGGTTATGTTTATAGATTTCGGCCTGCTGATTTCGGAGAACTAAAAAAATTTGAGCTACGACCGCTAGTTTAGAAGCTACACCCGTTTTTATGGCCACCAAAAAATGATAGAGAAGGGTCCCCCCTTTGCTTTAAAACTGAAAAATTTTGAAATTTTTCTTCGCGATTTTTTGACTCCATCTTATGGATTTCGGTTCGCTGATAACGAATCAACCATTGTTAACGCAATCCGACGCGTACTTTTTAAACTACAGCGTTTTGAAAAATGCAGAAATTTAGAAAATTTCAAAAATTCATATTTTTTTCTAAATTTTTTCGAATTTTATATAACTGATACGTTATATTTATAGATTTCGGCCTGCTGATTTCGGAGAACTAAAAAAATTTGAGCTACGACCACTAGTTTAGAAACTACACCCGTTTTTATGGCCACCAAAAAATGATAGAGAAGGGTCCCCCCTTTGCTTTAAAACTGAAAAATTTTGAAATTTTTTTTCGCGTTTTTTTGCATTTATCTTATAGATTTCGGTTCGCTGATAACGAATCAACCATTGTTAACGCGATCCGACGCGTACTTTTTAAACTACAGCGTTTTGAAAAATGCAGAAATTTAGAAAATTTCAAAAATTCATATTTTTTTCTAAATTTTTTCGAATTTTATATAACTGATACGTTATATTTATAGATTTCAGCCTGCTGATTTCGGAGAACTAAAAAAATTTGAGCTACGACCGCTAGTTTAGAAGCTACACCCGTTTTTATGGCCACCAAAAAATGATAGAGAAGGGTGCCCCCTTTGCTTTAAAACTGAAAAATTTTGAAATTTTTTTTCGCGTTTTTTTGCATTTATCTTATAGATTTCGGATCGCTGATAACGAATCAACCATTGTTAACGCAATCCGACGCGTACTTTTTAAACTACAGCGTTTTGAAAAATGCAGAAATTTAGAAAATTTCAAAAATTCATATTTTTTTCTAAATTTTTTTGAATTTTATATAACTGATACGTTATATTTATAGATTTCAGCCGCTGATTTCGGAGAACAGAAAAAATTTGAGCTACGACCGCTAGTTTAGAAGCTACACCCGTTTTTATGGCCACCAAAAAATGATAGAGAAGGGTCCCCCCTTTGCTTTCAAACTGAAAAATTTTGAAATTTTTTTTCGCGATTTTTTGACTCCATCTTATGGATTTCGGTTTGCTGATAACGAATCAGCCATTGTTAACACGATCCGACGCGTACTTTTTAAACTACAGCGTTTTGAAAAATGCAGAAATTTAGAAAATTTCAAAAATTCATATTTTTTTCTAAATTTTTTTGAATTTTATATAACTGATAGGTTATATTTATAGATTTCAGCCTGCTGATTTCGGAGAACTAAAAAATTTTTAGCTACGACCACTAGTTTAGAAGCTACTGTCGTTTTTATGGCCACCAAAAAATGATAGAGAAGGGTCCCCCCCTTTGCTTTAAAACTGAAAAATTTTGAAATTTTTTTTCGCGATTTTTTGCATTTATCTTATAGATTTCGGTTCGCTGATAACGAATCAACCATTGTTAACGCGATCCGACGCGTACTTTTTAAACTACAGCGTTTTGAAAAATGCAGAAATTTAGAAAATTTCAAAAATTCATATTTTTTTCTAAATTTTTTCGAATTTTATATAACTGATAGGTTATATTTATAGATTTCGGCCTGCTGATTTCGGAGAACTAAAAAAATTTGAGCTACGACCACTAGTTTAGAAACTACACCCGTTTTTATGGCCACCAAAAAATGATAGAGAAGGGTCCCCCCTTTGCTTTAAAACTGAAAAATTTTGAATTTTTTCTTCGCGATTTTTTGACTCCATCTTATGGATTTCGGTTCGCTGATAACGAATCAACCATTGTTAACGCGATCTGACGCGTGCTTTTTAAACTACAGCGTTTTGAAAAATGCAGAAATTTAGAAAATTTCAAAAATTCATATTTTTTTCTAAGTTTTTTCGATTTTTATATAACTGATAGGTTATATTTATAGATTTCAGCCTGCTGATTTCGGAGAACTAAAAAATTTTTAGCTACGACCACTAGTTTAGAAGCTACTGTCGTTTTTATGGCCACCAAAAAATGATAGAGAAGGGTCCCCCCTTTGCTTTCAAACTGAAAAATTTTGAAATTTTTTTTCGCGATTTTTTGACTCCATCTTATGGATTTCGGTTCGCTGATAACGAATCAACCATTGTTAACGCGATCCGACGCGTACTTTTTAAACTACAGCGTTTTGAAAAATGCAGAAATTTAGAAAATTTCAAAAATTCATATTTTTTTCTAAATTTTTTCGAATTTTATATAACTGATAGGTTATATTTATAGATTTCAGCCTGCTGATTTCGGAGAACTAAAAAAATTTGAGCTACGACCGCTAGTTTAGAAGCTACACCCGTTTTTATGGCCACCAAAAAATGATAGAGAAGGCTCCCCCCTTAGCTTTAAAACTGAAAAATTTTGAAATTTTTTTTCGCGATTTTTTGACTCCATCTTATGGATTTCGGTTCGCTGATATCAACCATTGTTAACACGATCCGACGCGTACTTTTTAAACTACAGCGTTTTGAAAAATGCAGAAATTTAGAAAATTTCAAAAATTCATATTTTTTTCTAAGTTTTTTCGATTTTTATATAACTGATAGGTTATATTTATAGATTTCAGCCTGCTGATTTCGGAGAACTAAAACATTTTTAGCTACGACCACTAGTTTAGAAGCTACTGTCGTTTTTATGGCCACCAAAAAATGATAGAGAAGGGTCCCCCCTTTGCTTTAAAACTGAAAAATTTTGAAATTTTTTTTCGCGTTTTTTTGCATTTATCTTATAGATTTTGGATCGCTGATAACGAATCAACCATTGTTAACGCAATCCGACGCGTACTTTTTAAACTACAGCGTTTTGAAAAATGCAGAAATATAGAAAATTTCAAAAATTCATATTTTTTTCTAAATTTTTTCGAATTTTATATAACTGATAGGTTATGTTTATAGATTTCGGCCTGCTGATTTCGGAGAACTAAAAAAATTTGAGCTACGACCGCTAGTTTAGAAGCTACACCCGTTTTTATGGCCACCAAAAAATGATAGAGAAGGGTCCCCCCTTTGCTTTAAAACTGAAAAATTTTGAAATTTTTCTTCGCGATTTTTTGACTCCATCTTATGGATTTCGGTTCGCTGATAACGAATCAACCATTGTTAACGCAATCCGACGCGTACTTTTTAAACTACAGCGTTTTGAAAAATGCAGAAATTTAGAAAATTTCAAAAATTCATATTTTTTTCTAAATTTTTTCGAATTTTATATAACTGATACGTTATATTTATAGATTTCAGCCTGCTGATTTCGGAGAACTAAAAAAATTTGAGCTACGACCGCTAGTTTAGAAGCTACACCCGTTTTTATGGCCACCAAAAAATGATAGAGAAGGGTGCCCCCTTTGCTTTAAAACTGAAAAATTTTGAAATTTTTTTTCGCGTTTTTTTGCATTTATCTTATAGATTTCGGTTCGCTGATAACGAATCAACCATTGTTAACGCAATCCGACGCGTACTTTTTAAACTACAGCGTTTTGAAAAATGCAGAAATTTAGAAAATTTCAAAAATTCATATTTTTTTCTAAATTTTTTCGAATTTTATATAACTGATAGGTTATATTTATAGATCTCGGCCTGCTGATTTCGGAGAACTAAAAAAATTTGAGCTACGACCACTAGTTTAGAAACTACACCCGATTTTATGACCACCAAAAAATGATAGAGAAGGGTCCCCCCTTTGCTTTAAAACTGAAAAATCTTGAAATTTTTTTTCGCGATTTTTCGACTCCATCTTATGGATTTCGGTTCGCTGATAACGAATCAACCATTGTTAACGCGATCCGACGCGTATTTTTTAAACTACAGCGTTTTGAAAAATGCAGAAATTTAGAAAATTTCAAAAATTCATATTTTTTTCTAAGTTTTTTCGATTTTTATATAACTGATAGGTTATGTTTATAGATTTCAGCCTGCTGATTTCGGAGAACTAAAAAATTTTTAGCTACGACCACTAGTTTAGAAGCTACTGTCGTTTTTATGGCCACCAAAAAATGATAGAGAAGGGTCCCCCCTTTGCTTTAAAACTGAAAAATTTTGAAATTTTTTTTCGCGTTTTTTTGCATTTATCTTATAGATTTCGGTTCGCTGATAACGAATCAACCATTGTTAACGCGATCCGACGCGTACTTTTTAAACTACAGCGCTTTGAAAAATGCAGAAATTTAGAAAATTTCAAAAATTCATATTTTTTTCTAAATTTTTTCGAATTTTATATAACTGATAGGTTATATTTATAGATTTCGGCCTGCTGATTTCGGAGAACTAAAAAAATTTGAGCTACGACCACTAGTTTAGAAACTACACCCGTTTTTATGGCCACCAAAAAATGATAGAGAAGGGTCCCCCCTTTGCTTTAAAACTGAAAAATTTTGAAATTTTTTTTCGCGATTTTTTGACTCCATCTTATGGATTTCGGTTCGCTGATAACGAATCAACCATTGTTAACGCGATCCGACGCGTACTTTTTAAACTACAGCGCTTTGAAAAATGCAGAAATTTAGAAAATTTCAAAAATTCATATTTTTTTCTAAATTTTTTCGAATTTTATATAACTGATAGGTTATATTTATAGATTTCGGCCTGCTGATTTCGGAGAACTAAAAAAATTTGAGCTACGACCACTAGTTTAGAAACTACACCCGTTTTTATGGCCACCAAAAAATGATAGAGAAGGGTCCCCCCTTTGCTTTAAAACTGAAAAATTTTGAAATTTTTTTTCGCGTTTTTTTGCATTTATCTTATAGATTTCGGTTCGCTGATATCAACCATTGTTAACACGATCCGACGCGTACTTTTTAAACTACAGCGCTTTGAAAAATGCAGAAATTTAGAAAATTTCAAAAATTCATATTTTTTTCTAAATTTTTTCGAATTTTATATAACTGATAGGTTATATTTATAGATTTCGGCCTGCTGATTTCGGAGAACTAAAAAAATTTGAGCTACGACCACTAGTTTAGAAACTACACCCGTTTTTATGGCCACCAAAAAATGATAGAGAAGGGTCCCCCCTTTGCTTTAAAACTGAAAAATTTTGAAATTTTTTTTCGCGATTTTTTGACTCCATCTTATGGATTTCGGTTCGCTGATAACGAATCAACCATTGTTAACGCGATCCGACGCGTACTTTTTAAACTACAGCGCTTTGAAAAATGCAGAAATTTAGAAAATTTCAAAAATTCATATTTTTTTCTAAATTTTTTCGAATTTTATATAACTGATAGGTTATATTTATAGATTTCAGCCTGCTGATTTCGGAGAACTAAAAAAATTTGAGCTACGACCACTAGTTTAGAAACTACACCCTTTTTTATGGCCACCAAAAAATGATAGAGAAGGGTCCCCCCTTTGCTTTAAAACTGAAAAATTTTGAAATTTTTTTTCGCGATTTTTCGACTCTATCTTATAGATTTCGGTTCGATGATAATGAATCAAGCATTGTTAACGCGATCCGACGCGTACTTTTTAAACTACAGCGTTTTGAAAAATGCAGAAATTTAGAAAATTTCAAAAATTCATATTTTTTTCTAAATTTTTTCGAATTTTATATAACTGATAGGTTATATTTATAGATTTCAGCCTGCTGATTTCGGAGAACTAAAAAAATTTGAGCTACGACCACTAGTTTAGAAACTACACCCATTTTTATGGCCACCAAAAAATGATAGAGAAGGGTCCCCCCTTTGCTTTAAAACTGAAAAATTTTGAAATTTTTTTTCGCGATTTTTTGACTCCATCTTATGGATTTCGGTTCGCTGATAACGAATCAACCATTGTTAACGCGATCCGACGCGTACTTTTTAAACTACAGCGCTTTGAAAAATGCAGAAATTTAGAAAATTTCAAAAATTCATATTTTTTTCTAAATTTTTTCGAATTTTATATAACTGATAGGTTATATTTATAGATTTCAGCCTGCTGATTTCGGAGAACTAAAAAAATTTGAGCTACGACCACTAGTTTAGAAACTACACCCATTTTTATGGCCACCAAAAAATGATAGAGAAGGGTCCCCCCTTTGCTTTAAAACTGAAAAATTTTGAAATTTTTTTTCGCGATTTTTTGACTCCATCTTATGGATTTCGGTTCGCTGATAACGAATCAACCATTGTTAACGCGATCCGACGCGTACTTTTTAAACTACAGCGTTTTGAAAAATGCAGAAATTTAGAAAATTTCAAAAATTCATATTTTTTTCTAAATTTTTTCGAATTTTATATAACTGATAGGTTATATTTATAGATTTCGGCCTGCTGATTTCGGAGAACTAAAAAAATTTGAGCTACGACCACTAGTTTAGAAACTACACCCGTTTTTATGGCCACCAAAAAATGATAGAGAAGGGTCCCCCCTTTGCTTTAAAACTGAAAAATTTTGAAATTTTTTTTCGCGATTTTTCGACTCTATCTTATAGATTTCGGTTCGATGATAACGAATCAAGCATTGTTAACGCGATCCGACGCGTACTTTTTAAACTACAGCGTTTTGAAAAATGCAGAAATTTAGAAAATTTCAAAAATTCATATTTTTTTCTAAATTTTTTCGAATTTTATATAACTGATAGGTTATATTTATAGATTTCAGCCTGCTGATTTCGGAGAACTAAAAGAATTTGAGCTACGACCGCTAGTTTAGAAGCTACACCCGTTTTTATGGCCACCAAAAAATGATAGAGAAGGGTCCCCCCTTTCTTTAAAACTGAAAAATTTTGAAATTTTTTTTCGCGATTTTTTGACTCCATCTTATGGATTTCGGTTCGCTGATAACGAATCAACCATTGTTAACGCAATCCGACGCGTACTTTTTAAACTACAGCGTTTTGAAAAATGCAGAAATTTAGAAAATTTCAAAAATTCATATTTTTTTCTAAATTTTTTCGAATTTTATATAACTGATAGGTTATATTTATAGATTTCAGCCTGCTGATTTCGGAGAACTAAAAACATTTGAGCTACGACCGCTAGTTTAGAAGCTACACCCGTTTTTATGGCCACCAAAAAATGATAGAGAAGGGTCCCCCCTTTGCTTTAAAACTGAAAAATTTTTAAATTTTTTTTCGCCATTTTTTGACTCCATCTTATGGATTTCGGTTCGCTGATAACAATTCAACCATTGTTAACGCGATCCAACGCGTACTTTTTAAACTACAGCGTTTTGAAAAATGCAGAAATTTAGAAAATTTCAAAAATTCATATTTTTTTCTAAATTTTTTTGAATTTTATATAACTGATACGTTATATTTATAGATTTCGGCCTGCTGATTTCGGAGAACTAAAAAATTTTGAGCTACGACCACTAGTTTAGAAACTACACCCGTTTTTATGGCCACCAAAAAATGATAGAGAAGGGTCCCCCCTTTGCTTTAAAACTGAAAAATTTTGAAATTTTTTTTCACGATTTTTTGACTCCATCTTATGGATTTCGGTTCGCTGATAACGAATCAACCATTGTTAACGCGATCCGACGCGTACTTTTTAAACTACAGCGTTTTGAAAAATGCAGAAATTTAGAAAATTTCAAAAATTCATATTTTTTTCTAAATTTTTTCGAATTTTATATAACTGATAGGTTATATTTATAGATTTCGGCCTGCTGATTTCGGAGAACTAAAAAAATTTGAGCTACGACCACTAGTTTAGAAACTACACCCGATTTTATGACCACCAAAAAATGATAGAGAAGGGTCCCCCCTTTGCTTTAAAACTGAAAAATCTTGAAATTTTTTTTCGCGATTTTTCGACTCCATCTTATGGATTTCGGTTCGCTTATAACGAATCAACCATTGTTAACGCGATCCGACGCGTACTTTTTAAACTACAGCGTTTTGAAAAATGCAGAAATTTAGAAAATTTCAAAAATTCATATTTTTTTCTAAATTTTTTCGAATTTTATATAACTGATAGGTTATATTTATAGATTTCAGCCTGCTGATTTCGGAGAACTAAAAAAATTTGAGCTACGACCGCTAGTTTAGAAGCTACACCCGTTTTTATGGCCACCAAAAAATGATAGAGAAGGGTCCCCCCCCTTTGCTTTAAAACTGAAAAATTTTGAAATTTTTTTTCGCGATTTTTTGCATTTATCTTATAGATTTCGGTTCGCTGATAACGAATCAACCATTGTTAACGCGATCCGACGCGTACTTTTTAAACTACAGCGTTTTGAAAAATGCAGAAATTTAGAAAATTTCAAAAATCCATATTTTTTTCTAAATTTTTTCGAATTTTATATAACTGATAGGTTATATTTATAGATTTCGGCCTGCTGATTTCGGAGACCTAAAAAAATTTGAGCTACGACCACTAGTTTAGAAACTACACCCGTTTTTATGGCCACCAAAAAATGATAGAGAAGGGTCCCCCCTTTGCTTTAAAACTGAAAAATTTTGAAATTTTTCTTCGCGATTTTTTGACTCCATCTTATGGATTTCGGTTCGCTGATAACGAATCAACCATTGTTAACGCGATCTGACGCGTGCTTTTTAAACTACAGCGTTTTGAAAAATGCAGAAATTTAGAAAATTTCAAAAATTCATATTTTTTTCTAAGTTTTTTCGATTTTTATATAACTGATAGGTTATATTTATAGATTTCAGCCTGCTGATTTCGGAGAACTAAAAAATTTTTAGCTACGACCACTAGTTTAGAAGCTACTGTCGTTTTTATGGCCACCAAAAAATGATAGAGAAGGGTCCCCCCTTTGCTTTAAAACTGAAAAATTTTGAAATTTTTTTTCGCGATTTTTTGCCTCCATCTTATGGATTTCGGTTCGCTGATAACGAATCAACCATTGTTAACGCGATCCGACGCGTACTTTTTAAACTACAGCGTTTTGAAAAATGCAGAAATTTAGAAAATTTCAAAAATTCATATTTTTTTCTAAATTTTTTCGAATTTTATATAACTGATAGGTTATATTTATAGATTTCAGCCTGCTGATTTCGGAGAACTAAAAAAATTTGAGCTACGACCGCTAGTTTAGAAGCTACACCCGTTTTTATGGCCACCAAAAAATGATAGAGAAGGCTCCCCCCTTTGCTTTAAAACTGAAAAATTTTGAAATTTTTTTTCGCGATTTTTTGACTCCATCTTATGGATTTCGGTTCGCTGATATCAACCATTGTTAAAACGATCCGACGCGTACTTTTTAAACTACAGCGTTTTGAAAAATGCAGAAATTTAGAAAATTTCAAAAATTCATATTTTTTTCTAAGTTTTTTCGATTTTTATATAACTGATAGGTTATATTTATTGATTTCAGCCTGCTGATTTCGGAGAACTAAAAAATTTTTAGCTACGACCACTAGTTTAGAAGCTACTGTCGTTTTTATGGCCACCAAAAAATGATAGAGAAGGGTCCCTCCCCCCTTTGCTTTAAAACTGAAAAATTTTGAAATTTTTTTTCGCGTTTTTTTGCATTTATCTTATAGATTTCGGTTCGCTGATAACGAATCAACCATTGTTAACGCGATCCGACGCGTACTTTTTAAACTACCGCGTTTTGAAAAATGCAGAAATTTAGAAAATTTCAAAAATTCATATTTTTTTCTAAATTTTTTCGAATTTTATATAACTGATAGGTTATATTTATAGATTTCGGCCTGCTGATTTCGGAGAACTAAAAAAATTTGAGCTACGACCACTAGTTTAGAAACTACACCCGTTTTTATGGCCACCAAAAAATGATAGAGAAGGGTCCCCCCTTTGCTTTAAAACTGAAAAATTTTAAAATTTTTTTTTGCGATTTTTTGACTCCATCTTATGGATTTCGGTACGCTGATAACGAATCAACCATTGTTAACGCGATCCGACGCGTACTTTTTAAACTACAGCGTTTTGAAAAATGCAGAAATTTAGAAAATTTCAAAAATTCATATTTTTTTCTAAATTTTTTCGAATTTTATATAACTGATAGGTTATATTTATAGACTTCAGCCTGCTGATTTCGGAGAACTAAAAAAATTTAAGCTACGACCGCTAGTTTAGAAACTACACCCGTTTTTATGGCCACCAAAAAATGATAGAGAAGGGTGCCCCCTTTGCTTTAAAACTGAAAAATTTTGAAATTTTTTTTCGCGTTTTTTTGCATTTATCTTATAGATTTCGGATCGCTGATAACGAATCAACCATTGTTAACGCAATCCGACGCGTACTTTTTAAACTACAGCGTTTTGAAAAATGCAGAAATTTAGAAAATTTCAAAAATTCATATTTTTTTCTAAATTTTTTTGAATTTTATATAACTGATACGTTATATTTATAGATTTCAGCCGCTGATTTCGGAGAACAGAAAAAATTTGAGCTACGACCGCTAGTTTAGAAGCTACACCCGTTTTTATGGCCACCAAAAAATGATAGAGAAGGGTCCCCCCTTTGCTTTCAAACTGAAAAATTTTGAAATTTTTTTTCGCGATTTTTTGACTCCATCTTATGGATTTCGGTTTGCTGATAACGAATCAGCCATTGTTAACACGATCCGACGCGTACTTTTTAAACTACAGCGTTTTGAAAAATGCAGAAATTTAGAAAATTTCAAAAATTCATATTTTTTTCTAAATTTTTTTGAATTTTATATAACTGATAGGTTATATTTATAGATTTCAGCCTGCTGATTTCGGAGAACTAAAAAATTTTTAGCTACGACCACTAGTTTAGAAGCTACTGTCGTTTTTATGGCCACCAAAAAATGATAGAGAAGGGTCCCCCCCCTTTGCTTTAAAACTGAAAAATTTTGAA
Organism: Stenus bimaculatus; assembly: GCA_963971135.1. Lineage (NCBI taxonomy): Eukaryota > Metazoa > Arthropoda > Insecta > Coleoptera > Staphylinidae > Stenus > Stenus bimaculatus. Next base: position 61,309,813 of record OZ020180.1, on the reverse strand, counting down.
ATTTTTTTTCGCGATTTTTTGCATTTATCTTATAGATTTCGGTTCGCTGATAACGAATCAACCATTGTTAACGCGATCCGACGCGTACTTTTTAAACTACAGCGTTTTGAAAAATGCAGAAATTTAGAAAATTTCAAAAATTCATATTTTTTTCTAAATTTTTTCGAATTTTATATAACTGATAGGTTATATTTATAGATTTCGGCCTGCTGATTTCGGAGAACTAAAAAAATTTGAGCTACGACCACTAGTTTAGAAACTACACCCGTTTTTATGGCCACCAAAAAATGATAGAGAAGGGTCCCCCCTTTGCTTTAAAACTGAAAAATTTTGAATTTTTTCTTCGCGATTTTTTGACTCCATCTTATGGATTTCGGTTCGCTGATAACGAATCAACCATTGTTAACGCGATCTGACGCGTGCTTTTTAAACTACAGCGTTTTGAAAAATGCAGAAATTTAGAAAATTTCAAAAATTCATATTTTTTTCTAAGTTTTTTCGATTTTTATATAACTGATAGGTTATATTTATAGATTTCAGCCTGCTGATTTCGGAGAACTAAAAAATTTTTAGCTACGACCACTAGTTTAGAAGCTACTGTCGTTTTTATGGCCACCAAAAAATGATAGAGAAGGGTCCCCCCTTTGCTTTAAAACTGAAAAATTTTGAAATTTTTTTTCGCGTTTTTTTGCATTTATCTTATAGATTTTGGATCGCTGATAACGAATCAACCATTGTTAACGCAATCCGACGCGTACTTTTTAAACTACAGCGTTTTGAAAAATGCAGAAATATAGAAAATTTCAAAAATTCATATTTTTTTCTAAATTTTTTCGAATTTTATATAACTGATAGGTTATGTTTATAGATTTCGGCCTGCTGATTTCGGAGAACTAAAAAAATTTGAGCTACGACCGCTAGTTTAGAAGCTACACCCGTTTTTATGGCCACCAAAAAATGATAGAGAAGGGTCCCCCCTTTGCTTTAAAACTGAAAAATTTTGAAATTTTTCTTCGCGATTTTTTGACTCCATCTTATGGATTTCGGTTCGCTGATAACGAATCAACCATTGTTAACGCAATCCGACGCGTACTTTTTAAACTACAGCGTTTTGAAAAATGCAGAAATTTAGAAAATTTCAAAAATTCATATTTTTTTCTAAATTTTTTCGAATTTTATATAACTGATACGTTATATTTATAGATTTCAGCCTGCTGATTTCGGAGAACTAAAAAAATTTGAGCTACGACCGCTAGTTTAGAAGCTACACCCGTTTTTATGGCCACCAAAAAATGATAGAGAAGGGTGCCCCCTTTGCTTTAAAACTGAAAAATTTTGAAATTTTTTTTCGCGTTTTTTTGCATTTATCTTATAGATTTCGGTTCGCTGATAACGAATCAACCATTGTTAACGCAATCCGACGCGTACTTTTTAAACTACAGCGTTTTGAAAAATGCAGAAATTTAGAAAATTTCAAAAATTCATATTTTTTTCTAAATTTTTTCGAATTTTATATAACTGATAGGTTATATTTATAGATCTCGGCCTGCTGATTTCGGAGAACTAAAAAAATTTGAGCTACGACCACTAGTTTAGAAACTACACCCGATTTTATGACCACCAAAAAATGATAGAGAAGGGTCCCCCCTTTGCTTTAAAACTGAAAAATCTTGAAATTTTTTTTCGCGATTTTTCGACTCCATCTTATGGATTTCGGTTCGCTGATAACGAATCAACCATTGTTAACGCGATCCGACGCGTATTTTTTAAACTACAGCGTTTTGAAAAATGCAGAAATTTAGAAAATTTCAAAAATTCATATTTTTTTCTAAGTTTTTTCGATTTTTATATAACTGATAGGTTATGTTTATAGATTTCAGCCTGCTGATTTCGGAGAACTAAAAAATTTTTAGCTACGACCACTAGTTTAGAAGCTACTGTCGTTTTTATGGCCACCAAAAAATGATAGAGAAGGGTCCCCCCTTTGCTTTAAAACTGAAAAATTTTGAAATTTTTTTTGCGTTTTTTTGCATTTATCTTATAGATTTTGGATCGCTGATAACGAATCAACCATTGTTAACGCAATCCGACGCGTACTTTTTAAACTACAGCGTTTTGAAAAATGCAGAAATATAGAAAATTTCAAAAATTCATATTTTTTTCTAAATTTTTTCGAATTTTATATAACTGATAGGTTATGTTTATAGATTTCGGCCTGCTGATTTCGGAGAACTAAAAAAATTTGAGCTACGACCGCTAGTTTAGAAGCTACACCCGTTTTTATGGCCACCAAAAAATGATAGAGAAGGGTCCCCCCTTTGCTTTAAAACTGAAAAATTTTGAAATTTTTCTTCGCGATTTTTTGACTCCATCTTATGGATTTCGGTTCGCTGATAACGAATCAACCATTGTTAACGCAATCCGACGCGTACTTTTTAAACTACAGCGTTTTGAAAAATGCAGAAATTTAGAAAATTTCAAAAATTCATATTTTTTTCTAAATTTTTTCGAATTTTATATAACTGATACGTTATATTTATAGATTTCAGCCTGCTGATTTCGGAGAACTAAAAAAATTTGAGCTACGACCGCTAGTTTAGAAGCTACACCCGTTTTTATGGCCACCAAAAAATGATAGAGAAGGGTGCCCCCTTTGCTTTAAAACTGAAAAATTTTGAAATTTTTTTTCGCGTTTTTTTGCATTTATCTTATAGATTTCGGTTCGCTGATAACGAATCAACCATTGTTAACGCAATCCGACGCGTACTTTTTAAACTACAGCGTTTTGAAAAATGCAGAAATTTAGAAAATTTCAAAAATTCATATTTTTTTCTAAATTTTTTCGAATTTTATATAACTGATAGGTTATATTTATAGATCTCGGCCTGCTGATTTCGGAGAACTAAAAAAATTTGAGCTACGACCACTAGTTTAGAAACTACACCCGATTTTATGACCACCAAAAAATGATAGAGAAGGGTCCCCCCTTTGCTTTAAAACTGAAAAATCTTGAAATTTTTTTTCGCGATTTTTCGACTCCATCTTATGGATTTCGGTTCGCTGATAACGAATCAACCATTGTTAACGCGATCCGACGCGTATTTTTTAAACTACAGCGTTTTGAAAAATGCAGAAATTTAGAAAATTTCAAAAATTCATATTTTTTTCTAAGTTTTTTCGATTTTTATATAACTGATAGGTTATGTTTATAGATTTCAGCCTGCTGATTTCGGAGAACTAAAAAATTTTTAGCTACGACCACTAGTTTAGAAGCTACTGTCGTTTTTATGGCCACCAAAAAATGATAGAGAAGGGTCCCCCCTTTGCTTTAAAACTGAAAAATTTTGAAATTTTTTTTGCGTTTTTTTGCATTTATCTTATAGATTTTGGATCGCTGATAACGAATCAACCATTGTTAACGCAATCCGACGCGTACTTTTTAAACTACAGCGTTTTGAAAAATGCAGAAATATAGAAAATTTCAAAAATTCATATTTTTTTCTAAATTTTTTCGAATTTTATATAACTGATAGGTTATGTTTATAGATTTCGGCCTGCTGATTTCGGAGAACTAAAAAAATTTGAGCTACGACCGCTAGTTTAGAAGCTACACCCGTTTTTATGGCCACCAAAAAATGATAGAGAAGGGTCCCCCCTTTGCTTTAAAACTGAAAAATTTTGAAATTTTTCTTCGCGATTTTTTGACTCCATCTTATGGATTTCGGTTCGCTGATAACGAATCAACCATTGTTAACGCAATCCGACGCGTACTTTTTAAACTACAGCGTTTTGAAAAATGCAGAAATTTAGAAAATTTCAAAAATTCATATTTTTTTCTAAATTTTTTCGAATTTTATATAACTGATACGTTATATTTATAGATTTCAGCCTGCTGATTTCGGAGAACTAAAAAAATTTGAGCTACGACCGCTAGTTTAGAAGCTACACCCGTTTTTATGGCCACCAAAAAATGATAGAGAAGGGTGCCCCCTTTGCTTTAAAACTGAAAAATTTTGAAATTTTTTTTCGCGTTTTTTTGCATTTATCTTATAGATTTCGGTTCGCTGATAACGAATCAACCATTGTTAACGCAATCCGACGCGTACTTTTTAAACTACAGCGTTTTGAAAAATGCAGAAATTTAGAAAATTTCAAAAATTCATATTTTTTTCTAAATTTTTTCGAATTTTATATAACTGATAGGTTATATTTATAGATCTCGGCCTGCTGATTTCGGAGAACTAAAAAAATTTGAGCTACGACCACTAGTTTAGAAACTACACCCGATTTTATGACCACCAAAAAATGATAGAGAAGGGTCCCCCCTTTGCTTTAAAACTGAAAAATCTTGAAATTTTTTTTCGCGATTTTTCGACTCCATCTTATGGATTTCGGTTCGCTGATAACGAATCAACCATTGTTAACGCGATCCGACGCGTATTTTTTAAACTACAGCGTTTTGAAAAATGCAGAAATTTAGAAAATTTCAAAAATTCATATTTTTTTCTAAATTTTTTCGAATTTTATATAACTGATACGTTATGTTTATAGATTTCAGCCTGCTGATTTCGGAGAACTAAAAAAATTTTAGCTACGACCACTAGTTTAGAAGCTACTGTCGTTTTTATGGCCACCAAAAAATGATAGAGAAGGGTCCCCCCTTTGCTTTAAAACTGAAAAATTTTGAAATTTTTTTTTGCGTTTTTTTGCATTTATCTTATAGATTTCGGTTCGCTGATAACGAATCAACCATTTTTAACGCGATCCGACGCGTACTTTTTAAACTACAGCGCTTTGAAAAATGCAGAAATTTAGAAAATTTCAAAAATTCATATTTTTTTCTAAATTTTTTCGAATTTTATATAACTGATAGGTTATATTTATAGATTTCGGCCTGCTGATTTCGGAGAACTAAAAAAATTTGAGCTACGACCACTAGTTTAGAAACTACACCCGTTTTTATGGCCACCAAAAAATGATAGAGAAGGGTCCCCCCTTTGCTTTAAAACTGAAAAATTTTGAAATTTTTTTTCGCGATTTTTTGACTCCATCTTATGGATTTCGGTTCGCTGATAACGAATCAACCATTGTTAACGCGATCCGACGCGTACTTTTTAAACTACAGCGCTTTGAAAAATGCAGAAATTTAGAAAATTTCAAAAATTCATATTTTTTTCTAAATTTTTTCGAATTTTATATAACTGATAGGTTATATTTATAGATTTCGGCCTGCTGATTTCGGAGAACTAAAAAAATTTGAGCTACGACCACTAGTTTAGAAACTACACCCGTTTTTATGGCCACCAAAAAATGATAGAGAAGGGTCCCCCCTTTGCTTTAAAACTGAAAAATTTTGAAATTTTTTTTCGCGATTTTTTGACTCCATCTTATGGATTTCGGTTCGCTGATATCAACCATTGTTAACACGATCCGACGCGTACTTTTTAAACTACAGCGCTTTGAAAAATGCAGAAATTTAGAAAATTTCAAAAATTCATATTTTTTTCTAAATTTTTTCGAATTTTATATAACTGATAGGTTATATTTATAGATTTCGGCCTGCTGATTTCGGAGAACTAAAAAAATTTGAGCTACGACCACTAGTTTAGAAACTACACCCGTTTTTATGGCCACCAAAAAATGATAGAGAAGGGTCCCCCCTTTGCTTTAAAACTGAAAAATTTTGAAATTTTTTTTCGCGATTTTTTGACTCCATCTTATGGATTTCGGTTCGCTGATAACGAATCAACCATTGTTAACGCGATCCGACGCGTACTTTTTAAACTACAGCGCTTTGAAAAATGCAGAAATTTAGAAAATTTCAAAAATTCATATTTTTTTCTAAATTTTTTCGAATTTTATATAACTGATAGGTTATATTTATAGATTTCAGCCTGCTGATTTCGGAGAACTAAAAAAATTTGAGCTACGACCACTAGTTTAGAAACTACACCCTTTTTTATGGCCACCAAAAAATGATAGAGAAGGGTCCCCCCTTTGCTTTAAAACTGAAAAATTTTGAAATTTTTTTTCGCGATTTTTTGACTCCATCTTATGGATTTCGGTTCGCTGATAATGAATCAACCATTGTTAACGCGATCCGACGCGTACTTTTTAAACTACAGCGCTTTGAAAAATGCAGAAATTTAGAAAATTTCAAAAATTCATATTTTTTTCTAAATTTTTTCGAATTTTATATAACTGATACGTTATGTTTATAGATTTCAGCCTGCTGATTTCGGAGAACTAAAAAAATTTTAGCTACGACCACTAGTTTAGAAGCTACTGTCGTTTTTATGGCCACCAAAAAATGATAGAGAAGGGTCCCCCCTTTGCTTTAAAACTGAAAAATTTTGAAATTTTTTTTTGCGTTTTTTTGCATTTATCTTATAGATTTCGGTTCGCTGATAACGAATCAACCATTTTTAACGCGATCCGACGCGTACTTTTTAAACTACAGCGCTTTGAAAAATGCAGAAATTTAGAAAATTTCAAAAATTCATATTTTTTTCTAAATTTTTTCGAATTTTATATAACTGATAGGTTATATTTATAGATTTCGGCCTGCTGATTTCGGAGAACTAAAAAAATTTGAGCTACGACCACTAGTTTAGAAACTACACCCGTTTTTATGGCCACCAAAAAATGATAGAGAAGGGTCCCCCCTTTGCTTTAAAACTGAAAAATTTTGAAATTTTTTTTCGCGATTTTTTGACTCCATCTTATGGATTTCGGTTCGCTGATAACGAATCAACCATTGTTAACGCGATCCGACGCGTACTTTTTAAACTACAGCGCTTTGAAAAATGCAGAAATTTAGAAAATTTCAAAAATTCATATTTTTTTCTAAATTTTTTCGAATTTTATATAACTGATAGGTTATATTTATAGATTTCGGCCTGCTGATTTCGGAGAACTAAAAAAATTTGAGCTACGACCACTAGTTTAGAAACTACACCCGTTTTTATGGCCACCAAAAAATGATAGAGAAGGGTCCCCCCTTTGCTTTAAAACTGAAAAATTTTGAAATTTTTTTTCGCGATTTTTTGACTCCATCTTATGGATTTCGGTTCGCTGATATCAACCATTGTTAACACGATCCGACGCGTACTTTTTAAACTACAGCGCTTTGAAAAATGCAGAAATTTAGAAAATTTCAAAAATTCATATTTTTTTCTAAATTTTTTCGAATTTTATATAACTGATAGGTTATATTTATAGATTTCGGCCTGCTGATTTCGGAGAACTAAAAAAATTTGAGCTACGACCACTAGTTTAGAAACTACACCCGTTTTTATGGCCACCAAAAAATGATAGAGAAGGGTCCCCCCTTTGCTTTAAAACTGAAAAATTTTGAAATTTTTTTTCGCGATTTTTTGACTCCATCTTATGGATTTCGGTTCGCTGATAACGAATCAACCATTGTTAACGCGATCCGACGCGTACTTTTTAAACTACAGCGCTTTGAAAAATGCAGAAATTTAGAAAATTTCAAAAATTCATATTTTTTTCTAAATTTTTTCGAATTTTATATAACTGATAGGTTATATTTATAGATTTCAGCCTGCTGATTTCGGAGAACTAAAAAAATTTGAGCTACGACCACTAGTTTAGAAACTACACCCTTTTTTATGGCCACCAAAAAATGATAGAGAAGGGTCCCCCCTTTGCTTTAAAACTGAAAAATTTTGAAATTTTTTTTCGCGATTTTTCGACTCTATCTTATAGATTTCGGTTCGATGATAACGAATCAAGCATTGTTAACGCGATCCGACGCGTACTTTTTAAACTACAGCGTTTTGAAAAATGCAGAAATTTAGAAAATTTCAAAAATTCATATTTTTTTCTAAATTTTTTCGAATTTTATATAACTGATAGGTTATATTTATAGATTTCAGCCTGCTGATTTCGGAGAACTAAAAAAATTTGAGCTACGACCACTAGTTTAGAAACTACACCCATTTTTATGGCCACCAAAAAATGATAGAGAAGGGTCCCCCCTTTGCTTTAAAACTGAAAAATTTTGAAATTTTTTTTCGCGATTTTTTGACTCCATCTTATGGATTTTGGTTCGCTGATAACGAATCAACCATTGTTAACGCGATCCGACGCGTACTTTTTAAACTACAGCGCTTTGAAAAATGCAGAAATTTAGAAAATTTCAAAAATTCATATTTTTTTCTAAATTTTTTCGAATTTTATATAACTGATAGGTTATATTTATAGATTTCAGCCTGCTGATTTCGGAGAACTAAAAAAATTTGAGCTACGACCACTAGTTTAGAAACTACACCCATTTTTATGGCCACCAAAAAATGATAGAGAAGGGTCCCCCCTTTGCTTTAAAACTGAAAAATTTTGAAATTTTTTTTCGCGATTTTTTGACTCCATCTTATGGATTTCGGTTCGCTGATAACGAATCAACCATTGTTAACGCGATCCGACGCGTACTTTTTAAACTACAGCGTTTTGAAAAATGCAGAAATTTAGAAAATTTCAAAAATTCATATTTTTTTCTAAATTTTTTCGAATTTTATATAACTGATAGGTTATATTTATAGATTTCGGCCTGCTGATTTCGGAGAACTAAAAAAATTTGAGCTACGACCACTAGTTTAGAAACTACACCCGTTTTTATGGCCACCAAAAAATGATAGAGAAGGGTCCCCCCTTTGCTTTAAAACTGAAAAATTTTGAAATTTTTTTTCGCGATTTTTCGACTCTATCTTATAGATTTCGGTTCGATGATAACGAATCAAGCATTGTTAACGCGATCCGACGCGTACTTTTTAAACTACAGCGTTTTGAAAAATGCAGAAATTTAGAAAATTTCAAAAATTCATATTTTTTTCTAAATTTTTTCGAATTTTATATAACTGATAGGTTATATTTATAGATTTCAGCCTGCTGATTTCGGAGAACTAAAAGAATTTGAGCTACGACCGCTAGTTTAGAAGCTACACCCGTTTTTATGGCCACCAAAAAATGATAGAGAAGGGTCCCCCCTTTGCTTTAAAACTGAAAAATTTTGAAATTTTTTTTCGCGATTTTTTGACTCCATCTTATGGATTTCGGTTCGCTGATAACGAATCAACCATTGTTAACGCAATCCGACGCGTACTTTTTAAACTACAGCGTTTTGAAAAATGCAGAAATTTAGAAAATTTCAAAAATTCATATTTTTTTCTAAATTTTTTCGAATTTTATATAACTGATAGGTTATATTTATAGATTTCAGCCTGCTGATTTCGGAGAACTAAAAACATTTGAGCTACGACCGCTAGTTTAGAAGCTACACCCGTTTTTATGGCCACCAAAAAATGATAGAGAAGGGTCCCCCCTTTGCTTTAAAACTGAAAAATTTTTAAATTTTTTTTCGCCATTTTTTGACTCCATCTTATGGATTTCGGTTCGCTGATAACAATTCAACCATTGTTAACGCGATCCAACGCGTACTTTTTAAACTACAGCGTTTTGAAAAATGCAGAAATTTAGAAAATTTCAAAAATTCATATTTTTTTCTAAATTTTTTTGAATTTTATATAACTGATACGTTATATTTATAGATTTCGGCCTGCTGATTTCGGAGAACTAAAAAATTTTGAGCTACGACCACTAGTTTAGAAACTACACCCGTTTTTATGGCCACCAAAAAATGATAGAGAAGGGTCCCCCCTTTGCTTTAAAACTGAAAAATTTTGAAATTTTTTTTCGCGATTTTTTGACTCCATCTTATGGATTTCGGTTCGCTGATAACGAATCAACCATTGTTAACGCGATCCGACGCGTACTTTTTAAACTACAGCGTTTTGAAAAATGCAGAAATTTAGAAAATTTCAAAAATTCATATTTTTTTCTAAATTTTTTCGAATTTTATATAACTGATAGGTTATATTTATAGATTTCGGCCTGCTGATTTCGGAGAACTAAAAAAATTTGAGCTACGACCACTAGTTTAGAAACTACACCCGATTTTATGACCACCAAAAAATGATAGAGAAGGGTCCCCCCTTTGCTTTAAAACTGAAAAATCTTGAAATTTTTTTTCGCGATTTTTCGACTCCATCTTATGGATTTCGGTTCGCTTATAACGAATCAACCATTGTTAACGCGATCCGACGCGTACTTTTTAAACTACAGCGTTTTGAAAAATGCAGAAATTTAGAAAATTTCAAAAATTCATATTTTTTTCTAAATTTTTTCGAATTTTATATAACTGATAGGTTATATTTATAGATTTCAGCCTGCTGATTTCGGAGAACTAAAAAAATTTGAGCTACGACCGCTAGTTTAGAAGCTACACCCGTTTTTATGGCCACCAAAAAATGATAGAGAAGGGTCCCCCCTTTGCTTTAAAACTGAAAAATTTTGAAATTTTTTTTCGCGATTTTTTGACTCCATCTTATGGATTTCGGTTCGCTGATAACGAATCAACCATTGTTAACACGATCCGACGCGTATTTTTTAAACTACAGCGTTTTGAAAAATGCAGAAATTTAGAAAATTTCAAAAATTCATATTTTTTTCTAAGTTTTTTCGATTTTTATATAACTGATAGGTTATGTTTATAGATTTCAGCCTGCTGATTTCGGAGAACTAAAAAAATTTGAGCTACGACCGCTAGTTTAGAAGCTACACCCGTTTTTATGGCCAACAAAAAATGATAGAGAAGGGTCCCCCCTTTGCTTTAAAACTGAAAAATTTTGAAATTTTTTTTCGCGATTTTTCGACTCTATCTTATAGATTTCGGTTCGATGATAACGAATCAAGCATTGTTAACGCGATCCGACGCGTACTTTTTAAACTACAGCGTTTTGAAAAATGCAGAAATTTAGAAAATTTCAAAAATTCATATTTTTTTCTAAATTTTTTCGAATTTTATATAACTGATAGGTTATATTTATAGATTTCAGCCTGCTGATTTCGGAGAACTAAAAGAATTTGAGCTACGACCGCTAGTTTAGAAGCTACACCCGTTTTTATGGCCACCAAAAAATGATAGAGAAGGGTCCCCCCTTTGCTTTAAAACTGAAAAATTTTGAAATTTTTTTTCGCGATTTTTTGTCTCCATCTTATGGATTTCGGTTCGCTGATAACGAATCAACCATTGTTAACGCAATCCGACGCGTACTTTTTAAACTACAGCGTTTTGAAAAATGCAGAAATTTAGAAAATTTCAAAAATTCATATTTTTTTCTAAATTTTTTCGAATTTTATATAACTGATAGGTTATATTTATAGATTTCCGCCTGCTGATTTCGGAGAACTAAAAAAATTTGAGCTACGACCGCTAGTTTAGAAGCTACACCCGTTTTTATGGCCACCAAAAAATGATAGAGAAGGGTCCCCCCTTTGCTTTAAAACTGAAAAATTTTGAAATTTTTTTTCGCCATTTTTTGACTCCATCTTATGGATTTCGGTTCGCTGATAACGAATCAACCATTGTTAACGCGATCCGACGCGTACTTTTTAAACTACAGCGTTTTGAAAAATGCAGAAATTTAGAAAATTTCAAAAATTCATATTTTTTTCTAAATTTTTTTGAATTTTATATAACTGATACGTTATATTTATAGATTTCGGCCTGCTGATTTCGGAGAACTAAAAAATTTTGAGCTACGACCCCTAGTTTAGAAACTACACCCGTTTTTATGGCCACCAAAAAATGATAGAGAAGGGTCCCCCCTTTGCTTTAAAACTGAAAAATTTTGAAATTTTTTTTCGCGATTTTTTGACTCCATCTTATGGATTTCGGTTCGCTGATAACGAATCAACCATTGTTAACGCGATCCGACGCGTACTTTTTAAACTACAGCGTTTTGAAAAATGCAGAAATTTAGAAAATTTCAAAAATTCATATTTTTTTCTAAATTTTTTCGAATTTTATATAACTGATAGGTTATATTTATAGATTTCAGCCTGCTGATTTCGGAAAACTAAAAAAATTTGAGCTACGACCGCTAGTTTAGAAGCTACACCCGTTTTTATGGCCACCAAAAAATGATAGAGAAGGGTCCCCCCTTTGCTTTAAAACTGAAAAATCTTGAAATTTTTTTTCGCGATTTTTCGACTTCATCTTATGGATTTCGGTTCGCTGATAACGAATCAACCATTGTTAACGCAATCCGACGCGTACTTTTTAAACTACAGCGTTTTGAAAAATGCAGAAATTTTGAAAATTTCAAAAATTCATATTTTTTTCTAAATTTTTTCGAATTTTATATAACTGATAGGTTATATTTATAGATTTCAGCCTGCTGATTTCGGAGAACTAAAAAAATTTGAGCTACGACCGCTAGTTTAGAAGCTACACCCGTTTTTATGGCCACCAAAAAATGATAGAGAAGGGTCCCCCCATTGCTTTAAAACTGAAAAATTTTGAAATTTTTTTTCGCGATTTTTCGACTCTATCTTATAGATTTCGGTTCGATGATAACGAATCAAGCATTGTTAACGCGATCCGACGCGTACTTTTTAAACTACAGCGTTTTGAAAAATGCAGAAATTTGAAAATTTCAAAAATTCATTTTTTTCTAAATTTTTTCGAATTTTATATAACTGATAGGTTATATTTATAGATTTCGGCCTGCTGATTTTGGAGAACTAAAAAAATTTGAGCTACGACCACTAGTTTAGAAACTACACCCGTTTTTATGGCCACCAAAAAATGATAGAGAAGGGTCCCCCCTTTGCTTTAAAACTGAAAAATTTTGAAATTTTTTTTCGCGATTTTTCGACTCTATCTTCTAGATTTCGGTTCGATGATAACGAATCAAGCATAGATAACGCGATCCGACGCGTACTTTTTAAACTACAGCGTTTTGAAAAATGCAGAAATTTGGAAAATTTCAAAAATTCATATTTTTTTCTAAATTTTTTCGAATTTTATATAACTGATTGGTTATATTTATAGATTTCAGCCTGCTGATTTCGGAGAACTAAAAAAATTTGAGCTACGACCGCTAGTTTAGAAGCTACACCCGTTTTTATTGCCACCAAAAAATGATAGAGAAGGGTCCCCCCTTTGCTTTAAAACTGAAAAATTTTGAAATTTTTTTTCGCGATTTTTTGACTCCATCTTATGGATTTCGGTTCGCTGATAACGAATCAACCATTGTTAACACGATCCGACGCGTACTTTTTAAACTACAGCGTTTTGAAAAATGCAGAAATTTAGAAAATTTCAAAAATTCATATTTTTTTCTAAGTTTTTTCGATTTTTATATAACTGATAGGTTATATTTATAGATTTCGGCCTGCTGATTTCGGAGAACTAAAAAAATTTGAGCTACGACCACTAGTTTAGCAGCTACACCCGTTTTTATGGCCACCAAAAATGATAGAGAAGAGTCCCCCTTTGCTTTAAAACTGAAAAATTTTAAAATTTTTTTTCGCGATTTTTTGACATTATCTTATAGATTTGTGATTGCTGATAACAACAAATCAACCATTGTTAACGTGATCCGATGCGTACTTTTTAAACTACGGCGTTTTGAAAATTGCAAAAATTTAGAGAATTTTAAAAATTCATATTTTTTTCTAAATTTTTTCGAATTTTATATATTTAATGGGTTATATTAATAGATTTCCCTCTGCTGATTACGGAGAACTAAAAAATTTTGAGCTACGACCACTTGTTTAGAAGCTACATCCGGTTTTATGGCCACCAAAAAATGATAGAGAAGGGTCCCTCCCCCCTTTGCTTTAAAACTGAAAAATTTTGAAATTTTTTTTCGCGATTTTTTGACATTATCTTATAGATTTGTGATTGCTGATAACAAATCAACCATTGTTAACGTGATCCGATGCGTACTTTTTAAACTACAGCGTTTTGAAAAATGCAGAAATTTAGAAAATTTCAAAAATTCATATTTTTTTCTAAGTTTTTTCGATTTTTATATAACTGATAGGTTATATTTATAGATTTCAGCCTGCTGATTTCGGAGAACTAAAAAATTTTTAGCTACGACTAGTTTAGAAGCTACTGTCGTTTTTATGGCCACCAAAAAATGATAGAGAAGGGTCCCCCCTTTGCTTTAAAACTGAAAAATTTTGAAATTTTTTTTCGCGTTTTTTTGCATTTATCTTATAGATTTCGGTTCGCTGATAACGAATCAACCATTGTTAACGCGATCCGACGCGTACTTTTTAAACTACAGCGTTTTAAAAAATTCAAAAATTTAGAAAATTTCAAAAATTCATATTTTTTTCTAAATTTTTTCGAATTTTATATAACTAATAGGTTATATTTATAGATTTCGGCCTGCTGATTTCGGAGAACTAAAAAAATTTGAGCTACGACCGCTAGTTTAGAAGCTACACCCGTTTTTATGGCCACCAAAAAATGATAGAGAAGGGTCCCCCCTTTGCTTTAAAACTGAAAAATTTTGAAATTTTTTTTCGCGTTTTTTTGCAATTATCTTATAGATTTCGGTTCGCTGATAACGAATCAACCATTGTTAACGCGATCCGACTCGTACTTTTTAAACTACAGCGTTTTGAAAAATGCAGAAATTTAGAAAATTTCAAAAATTCATATTTTTTTCTAAATTTTTTCGAATTTTATATAACTGATAGGTTATATTTATAGATTTCGGCCTGCTGATTTCGGAGAACTAAAAAAATTTGAGCTACGACCACTAGTTTAGAAACTACACCCGTTTTTATGGCCACCAAAAAATGATAGAGAAGGGTCCCCCCTTTGCTTTAAAACTGAAAAATTTTGAAATTTTTTTTCGCGATTTTTCGACTCTATCTTATAGATTTCGGTTCGATGATAACGAATCAGGCATTGTTAACGCGATCCGACGCGTACTTTTTAAACTACAGCGTTTTGAAAAATGCAGAAATTTAGAAAATTTCAAAAATTCATATTTTTTTCTAAATTTTTTCGAATTTTATATAACTGATAGGTTATATTTATAGATTTCAGCCTGCTGATTTCGGAGAACTAAAAAAATTTTAGCTACGACCGCTAGTTTAGAAGCTACACCCGTTTTTATGGCCACCAAAAAATGATAGAGAAGGGTCCCCCCTTTGCATTAAAACTGAAAAATTTTAAAATTTTTTTTCGCGATTTTTTGTCCCCATCTTATGGATTTCGGTTCGCTGATAACGAATCAACCATTGTTATCGCAATCCGACGCGTACTTTTTAAACTACAGCGTTTTGAAAAATGCAGAAATTTAGAAAATTTCAAAAATTCATATTTTTTTCTAAATTTTTTCGATTTTTATATAACTGATAGGTTATATTTATAGATTTCAGCCTGCTGATTTCGGAGAACTAAAAAATTTTTAGCTACGACCACTAGTTTAGAAGCTACTGTCGTTTTTATGGCCACCAAAAAATGATAGAGAAGGGTCGGCCCCCCTTTGCTTTAAAACTGAAAAATTTTGAAATTTTTTTTCGCGTTTTTTTGACTTTATCTTATAGATTTCGGTTCGCTGATAACGAATCAACCATTGTTAACGCGATCCGGCGCGTACTTATTAAACTACAGCGTTTTGAAAAATGCAGATATTTAGAAAATTTCAAAAATTCATATTTTTTTCTAAATTTTTTCGAATTTTATATAACTGATAGGTTATAGTTATAGATTTCAGCCTGCTGATTTCGGAGAACTAAAAAATTTTGAGCTACGACCACTAGTTTAGAAACTACACCAGTTTTTATTGCCACCAAAAAATGATAGAGAAGGGTCTCCCCCCTTTGCTTTAAAACTGAAAAATTTTGAAATTTTTTTTCGCGATTTTTCGACTCCATCTTATGGATTTCGGTTCGATGATAACGAATCAAGCATTGTTAACGCGATCCGACGCGTACTTTTTAAACTACAGCGTTTTGAAAAATGCCGAAATTTAGAAAATTTCAAAAATTCATATTTTTTTCTAAATTTTTTCGAATTTTATATAACTGATAGGTTATAGTTATAGATTTCAGCCTGCTGATTTCGGAGAACTAAAAAATTTTGAGCTACGACCACTAGTTTAGAAACTACACCAGTTTTTATGGCCACCAAAAAATGATAGAGAAGGGTCTCCCCCCTTTGCTTTAAAACTGAAAAATTTTGAAATTTTTTTTCGCGATTTTTCGACTCCATCTTATGGATTTCGGTTCGATGATAACGAATCAAGCATTGTTAACGCGATCCGACGCGTACTTTTTAAACTACAGCGTTTTGAAAAATGCCGAAATTTAGAAAATTTCAAAAATTCATATTTTTTTCTAAATTTTTTCGAATTTTATATAACTGATAGGTTATAGTTATAGATTTCAGCCTGCTGATTTCGGAGAACTAAAAAATTTTGAGCTACGACCACTAGTTTAGAAACTACACCCGTTTTTATGGCCACCAAAAAATGATAGAGAAGGGTCTCCCCCCTTTGCTTTAAAACTGAAAAATTTTGAAATTTTTTTTCGCGATTTTTTGACTCCATCTTATGGATTTCGGTTCGCTGATAACGAATCAACCATTGTTAACACGATCCGACGCGTACTTTTTAAACTACAGCGTTTTGAAAAATGCAGAAATTTAGAAAATTTCAAAAATTCATATTTTTTTCTAAGTTTTTTCGATTTTTATATAACTGATAGGTTATATTTATAGATTTCGGCCTGCTGATTTCGGAGAACTAAAAAAATTTGAGCTACGACCACTAGTTTAGCAGCTACACCCGTTTTTATGGCCACCAAAAATGATAGAGAAGAGTCCCCCTTTGCTTTAAAACTGAAAAATTTTAAAATTTTTTTTCGCGATTTTTTGACATTATCTTATAGATTTGTGATTGCTGATAACAACAAATCAACCATTGTTAACGTGATCCGATGCGTACTTTTTAAACTACGGCGTTTTGAAAATTGCAAAAATTTAGAAAATTTTAAAAATTCATATTTTTTTCTAAATTTTTTCGAATTTTATATATTTAATGGGTTATATTAATAGATTTCCCTCTGCTGATTACGGAGAACTAAAAAATTTTGAGCTACGACCACTTGTTTAGAAGCTACATCCGGTTTTATGGCCACCAAAAAATGATAGAGAAGGGTCCCTCCCCCCTTTGCTTTAAAACTGAAAAATTTTGAAATTTTTTTTCGCGATTTTTTGACATTATCTTATAGATTTGTGATTGCTGATAACAAATCAACCATTGTTAACGTGATCCGATGCGTACTTTTTAAACTACAGCGTTTTGAAAAATGCAGAAATTTAGAAAATTTCAAAAATTCATATTTTTTTCTAAGTTTTTTCGATTTTTATATAACTGATAGGTTATATTTATAGATTTCAGCCTGCTGATTTCGGAGAACTAAAAAATTTTTAGCTACGACTAGTTTAGAAGCTACTGTCGTTTTTATGGCCACCAAAAAATGATAGAGAAGGGTCCCCCCTTTGCTTTAAAACTGAAAAATTTTTAAATTTTTTTTCGCGTTTTTTTGCATTTATCTTATAGATTTCGGTTCGCTGATAACGAATCAACCATTGTTAACGCGATCCGACGCGTACTTTTTAAACTACAGCGTTTTAAAAAATTCAAAAATTTAGAAAATTTCAAAAATTCATATTTTTTTCTAAATTTTTTCGAATTTTATATAACTAATAGGTTATATTTATAGATTTCGGCCTGCTGATTTCGGAGAACTAAAAAAATTTGAGCTACGACCGCTAGTTTAGAAGCTACACCCGTTTTTATGGCCACCAAAAAATGATAGAGAAGGGTCCCCCCTTTGCTTTAAAACTGAAAAATTTTGAAATTTTTTTTCGCGTTTTTTTGCAATTATCTTATAGATTTCGGTTCGCTGATAACGAATCAACCATTGTTAACGCGATCCGACTCGTACTTTTTAAACTACAGCGTTTTGAAAAATGCAGAAATTTAGAAAATTTCAAAAATTCATATTTTTTTCTAAATTTTTTCGAATTTTATATAACTGATAGGTTATATTTATAGATTTCGGCCTGCTGATTTCGGAGAACTAAAAAAATTTGAGCTACGACCACTAGTTTAGAAACTACACCCGTTTTTATGGCCACCAAAAAATGATAAGGGTCCCCCCTTTGCTTTAAAACTGAAAAATTTTGAAATTTTTTTTCGCGATTTTTCGACTCTATCTTATAGATTTCGGTTCGATGATAACGAATCAAGCATTGTTAACGCGATCCGACGCGTACTTTTTAAACTACAGCGTTTTGAAAAATGCAGAAATTTAGAAAATTTCAAAAATTCATATTTTTTTCTAAATTTTTTCGAATTTTATATAACTGATAGGTTATATTTATAGATTTCAGCCTGCTGATTTCGGAGAACTAAAAAAATTTTAGCTACGACCGCTAGTTTAGAAGCTACACCCGTTTTTATGGCCACCAAAAAATGATAGAGAAGGGTCCCCCCTTTGCATTAAAACTGAAAAATTTTGAAATTTTTTTTCGCGATTTTTTGTCCCCATCTTATGGATTTCGGTTCGCTGATAACGAATCAACCATTGTTATCGCAATCCGACGCGTACTTTTTAAACTACAGCGTTTTGAAAAATGCAGAAATTTAGAAAATTTCAAAAATTCATATTTTTTTCTAAATTTTTTCGATTTTTATATAACTGATAGGTTATATTTATAGATTTCAGCCTGCTGATTTCGGAGAACTAAAAAATTTTTAGCTACGACCACTAGTTTAGAAGCTACTGTCGTTTTTATGGCCACCAAAAAATGATAGAGAAGGGTCGGCCCCCCTTTGCTTTAAAACTGAAAAATTTTGAAATTTTTTTTCGCGTTTTTTTGACTTTATCTTATAGATTTCGGTTCGCTGATAACGAATCAACCATTGTTAACGCGATCCGGCGCGTACTTATTAAACTACAGCGTTTTGAAAAATGCAGATATTTAGAAAATTTCAAAAATTCATATTTTTTTCTAAATTTTTTCGAATTTTATATAACTGATAGGTTATAGTTATAGATTTCAGCCTGCTGATTTCGGAGAACTAAAAAATTTTGAGCTACGACCACTAGTTTAGAAACTACACCAGTTTTTATTGCCACCAAAAAATGATAGAGAAGGGTCTCCCCCCTTTGCTTTAAAACTGAAAAATTTTGAAATTTTTTTTCGCGATTTTTCGACTCCATCTTATGGATTTCGGTTCGATGATAACGAATCAAGCATTGTTAACGCGATCCGACGCGTACTTTTTAAACTACAGCGTTTTGAAAAATGCCGAAATTTAGAAAATTTCAAAAATTCATATTTTTTTCTAAATTTTTTCGAATTTTATATAACTGATAGGTTATAGTTATAGATTTCAGCCTGCTGATTTCGGAGAACTAAAAAATTTTGAGCTACGACCACTAGTTTAGAAACTACACCAGTTTTTATGGCCACCAAAAAATGATAGAGAAGGGTCTCCCCCCTTTGCTTTAAAACTGAAAAATTTTGAAATTTTTTTTCGCGATTTTTCGACTCCATCTTATGGATTTCGGTTCGATGATAACGAATCAAGCATTGTTAACGCGATCCGACGCGTACTTTTTAAACTACAGCGTTTTGAAAAATGCCGAAATTTAGAAAATTTCAAAAATTCATATTTTTTTCTAAATTTTTTCGAATTTTATATAACTGATAGGTTATATTTACAGATTTCAGCCTGCTGATTTCGGAGAACTAAAAAATTTTGAGCTACGACCACGTTTAGAAACTACACCCGTTTTTATGGCCACCAAAAAATGATAGAGAAGGGTCTCCCCCCTTTGCTTTAAAACTGAAAAATTTTGAAATTTTTTTTCGCGATTTTTTGCCTCCATCTTATGGATTTCGGTTCGCTGATAACGAATCAACCATTGTTAGCGCAATCCGACGCGTACTTTTTAAACTACAGCGTTTTGAAAAATGCAGAAATTTAGAAAATTTCAAAAATTCATATTTTTTTCTAAATTTTTTCGAATTTTATATAACTGATAGGTTATATTTATAGATTTCAGCCTGCTGATTTCGGAGAACTAAAAAAATTTGAGCTACGACCGCTAGTTTAGAAGCTACACCCGTTTCTATGGCCATCAAAAAATGATAGAGAAGGGTCCCCCCTTTGCTTTAAAACTGAAAAATCTTGAAATTTTTTTTCGCGATTTTTCGACTCCATCTTATGGATTTCGGTTCGCTGATAACGAATCAACCATTGTTAACGCAATCCGACGCGTACTTTTTAAACTACAGCGTTTTGAAAAATGCAGAAATTTAGAAAATTTCAAAAATTCATATTTTTTTCTAAATTTTTTCGAATTTTATATAACTGATAGGTTATATTTATAGATTTCAGCCTGCTGATTTCGGAGAACTAAAAAAATTTGAGCTACGACCGCTAGTTTAGAAGCTACACCCGTTTCTATGGCCATCAAAAAATGATAGAGAAGGGTCCCCCCTTTGCTTTAAAACTGAAAAATTTTGAAATTTTTTTTTGCAATTTTTTGACTCCATCTTATGGATTTTGGTTCGCTGATAACGAATCAACCATTGTTAACGCGATCCGACGCGTACTTTTTAAACTACAGCGTTTTGAAAAATGCAGAAATTTAGAAAATTTCAAAAATTCATATTTTTTTCTAAATTTTTTCGAATTTTATATAACTGATAGGTTATATTTATAGATTTCAACCTGCTGATTTCGGAGAACTAAAAAATTTTGAGCTACGAGCACTAGTTTAGAAACTACACCCGTTTTTATGGCCACAAAAAAATGATAGAGAAGGGTCCCCCCTTTGCTTTAAAACTGAAAAATTTTGAAATTTTTTTTCGCGATTTTTTGAATTTATCTTATAGATTTCGGTTCGCTGATAACGAATCAACCATTGTTAACGCGATCCGACGCGTACTTTTTAAACTACAGCGTTTTGAAAAATGCAGAAATTTAGAAAATTTCAAATATTCATATTTTTTTCTAAATTTTTTCGAATTTTATATAACTGATAGGTTATATTTATAGATTTCGGCCTGCTGATTTCGGAGAACTAAAAAAATTTGAGCTACGACCACTAGTTTAGAAACTACACCCGTTTTTATGGCCACCAAAAAATGATAGAGAAGGGTCCCCCCTTTGCTTTAAAACTGAAAAATTTTGAAATTTTTTTTCGCGATTTTTCGACTCTAGCTTATAGATTTCGGTTCGATGATAACGAATCAAGCATTGTTAACGCGATCCGACGCGTACTTTTTAAACTACAGCGTTTTGAATAATGCAGAAATTTAGAAAATTTCAAAAATTCTAATTTTTTTCTAAATTTTTTCGAATTTTATATAACTGATAGGTTATATTTATAGATTTCAGCCTGCTGATTTCGGAGAACTAAAAAAATTTGAGCTACGACCGCTAGTTTAGAAGCTACACCCGTTTTTATGGCCACCAAAAAATGATAGAGAAGGGTCCCCCCTTTGCTTTAAAACTGAAAAATTTTGAAATTTTTTTTCGCGATTTTTTGACTCCATCTTATGGATTTCGGTTCGCTGATAACGAATCAACCATTGTTAACGCGATCCGACGCGTACTTTTTAAACTACAGCGTTTTGAAAAATGCAGAAATTTAGAAAATTTCAAAAATTCATATTTTTTTCTAAATTTTTTCGAATTTTATATAACTGATAGGTTATATTTATAGATTTCAACCTGCTGATTTCGGAGAACTAAAAAATTTTGAGCTACGAGCACTAGTTTAGAAACTACACCCGTTTTTATGGCCACCAAAAAATGATAGAGAAGGGTCTCCCCCCTTTGCTTTAAAACTGAAAAATTTTGAAATTTTTTTTCGCGATTTTTTGACTTTATCTTATAGATTTCGGTTCGCTGATAACGAATCAACCATTGTTAACGCAATCCGACGCGTACTTTTTAAACTACAGCGTTTTGAAAAATGCCGAAATTTAGAAAATTTCAAAAATTCATATTTTTTTCTAAATTTTTTCGAATTTTATATAACTGATAGGTTATATTTACAGATTTCAGCCTGCTGATTTCGGAGAACTAAAAAATTTTGAGCTACGACCACGTTTAGAAACTACACCCGTTTTTATGGCCACCAAAAAATGATAGAGAAGGGTCTCCCCCCTTTGCTTTAAAACTGAAAAATTTTGAAATTTTTTTTCGCGATTTTTTGCCTCCATCTTATGGATTTCGGTTCGCTGATAACGAATCAACCATTGTTAGCGCAATCCGACGCGTACTTTTTAAACTACAGCGTTTTGAAAAATGCAGAAATTTAGAAAATTTCAAAAATTCATATTTTTTTCTAAATTTTTTCGAATTTTATATAACTGATAGGTTATATTTATAGATTTCAGCCTGCTGATTTCGGAGAACTAAAAAAATTTGAGCTACGACCGCTAGTTTAGAAGCTACACCCGTTTCTATGGCCATCAAAAAATGATAGAGAAGGGTCCCCCCTTTGCTTTAAAACTGAAAAATCTTGAAATTTTTTTTCGCGATTTTTCGACTCCATCTTATGGATTTCGGTTCGCTGATAACGAATCAACCATTGTTAACGCAATCCGACGCGTACTTTTTAAACTACAGCGTTTTGAAAAATGCAGAAATTTAGAAAATTTCAAAAATTCATATTTTTTTCTAAATTTTTTCGAATTTTATATAACTGATAGGTTATATTTATAGATTTCAGCCTGCTGATTTCGGAGAACTAAAAAAATTTGAGCTACGACCGCTAGTTTAGAAGCTACACCCGTTTCTATGGCCATCAAAAAATGATAGAGAAGGGTCCCCCCTTTGCTTTAAAACTGAAAAATTTTGAAATTTTTTTTTGCAATTTTTTGACTCCATCTTATGGATTTTGGTTCGCTGATAACGAATCAACCATTGTTAACGCGATCCGACGCGTACTTTTTAAACTACAGCGTTTTGAAAAATGCAGAAATTTAGAAAATTTCAAAAATTCATATTTTTTTCTAAATTTTTTCGAATTTTATATAACTGATAGGTTATATTTATAGATTTCAACCTGCTGATTTCGGAGAACTAAAAAATTTTGAGCTACGAGCACTAGTTTAGAAACTACACCCGTTTTTATGGCCACAAAAAAATGATAGAGAAGGGTCCCCCCTTTGCTTTAAAACTGAAAAATTTTGAAATTTTTTTTCGCGATTTTTTGAATTTATCTTATAGATTTCGGTTCGCTGATAACGAATCAACCATTGTTAACGCGATCCGACGCGTACTTTTTAAACTACAGCGTTTTGAAAAATGCAGAAATTTAGAAAATTTCAAAAATTCATATTTTTTTCTAAATTTTTTCGAATTTTATATAACTGATAGGTTATATTTATAGATTTCGGCCTGCTGATTTCGGAGAACTAAAAAAATTTGAGCTACGACCACTAGTTTAGAAACTACACCCGTTTTTATGGCCACCAAAAAATGATAGAGAAGGGTCCCCCCTTTGCTTTAAAACTGAAAAATTTTGAAATTTTTTTTCGCGATTTTTCGACTCTAGCTTATAGATTTCGGTTCGATGATAACGAATCAAGCATTGTTAACGCGATCCGACGCGTACTTTTTAAACTACAGCGTTTTGAATAATGCAGAAATTTAGAAAATTTCAAAAATTCTAATTTTTTTCTAAATTTTTTCGAATTTTATATAACTGATAGGTTATATTTATAGATTTCAGCCTGCTGATTTCGGAGAACTAAAAAAATTTGAGCTACGACCGCTAGTTTAGAAGCTACACCCGTTTTTATGGCCACCAAAAAATGATAGAGAAGGGTCCCCCCTTTGCTTTAAAACTGAAAAATTTTGAAATTTTTTTTCGCGATTTTTTGACTCCATCTTATGGATTTCGGTTCGCTGATAACGAATCAACCATTGTTAACGCGATCCGACGCGTACTTTTTAAACTACAGCGTTTTGAAAAATGCAGAAATTTAGAAAATTTCAAAAATTCATATTTTTTTCTAAATTTTTTCGAATTTTATATAACTGATAGGTTATATTTATAGATTTCAACCTGCTGATTTCGGAGAACTAAAAAATTTTGAGCTACGAGCACTAGTTTAGAAACTACACCCGTTTTTATGGCCACAAAAAAATGATAGAGAAGGGTCCCCCCTTTGCTTTAAAACTGAAAAATTTTGAAATTTTTTTTCGCGATTTTTTGAATTTATCTTATAGATTTCGGTTCGCTGATAACGAATCAACCATTGTTAACGCGATCCGACGCGTACTTTTTAAACTACAGCGTTTTGAAAAATGCAGAAATTTAGAAAATTTCAAAAATTCATATTTTTTTCTAAATTTTTTCGAATTTTATATAACTGATAGGTTATATTTATAGATTTCGGCCTGCTGATTTCGGAGAACTAAAAAAATTTGAGCTACGACCACTAGTTTAGAAACTACACCCGTTTTTATGGCCACCAAAAAATGATAGAGAAGGGTCCCCCCTTTGCTTTAAAACTGAAAAATTTTGAAATTTTTTTTCGCGATTTTTCGACTATAGCTTATAGATTTCGGTTCGATGATAACGAATCAAGCATTGTTAACGCGATCCGACGCGTACTTTTTAAACTACAGCGTTTTGAATAATGCAGAAATTTAGAAAATTTCAAAAATTCTAATTTTTTTCTAAATTTTTTCGAATTTTATATAACTGATAGGTTATATTTATAGATTTCAGCCTGCTGATTTCGGAGAACTAAAAAAATTTGAGCTACGACCGCTAGTTTAGAAGCTACACCCGTTTTTATGGCCACCAAAAAATGATAGAGAAGGGTCCCTCCTTTGCTTTAAAACTGAAAAATTTTGAAATTTTTTTTCGCGATTTTTTGACTCCATCTTATGGATTTCGGTTCGCTGATAACGAATCAACCATTGTTAACGCAATCCGACGCGTACTTTTTAAACTACAGCGTTTTGAAAAATGCAGAAATTTAGAAAACTTCAAAAATTCATATTTTTTTCTAAATTTTTTCGAATTTTATATAACTGATAGGTTATATTTATAGATTTCAGCCTGCTGATTTCGGGGAACTAAAAAATTTTGAGCTACGACCACTAGTTTAGAAACTACACCCGTTTTTATGGCCACCAAAAAATGATAGAGAAGGGTCCCCCCTTTGCTTTAAAACTGAAAAATCTTGAAATTTTTTTTCGCGATTTTTCGACTTCATCTTATGGATTTCGGTTCGCTGATAACGAATCAACCATTGTTAACGCAATCCGACGCGTACTTTTTAAACTACAGCGTTTTGAAAAATGCAGAAATTTTGAAAATTTCAAAAATTCATATTTTTTTCTAAATTTTTTCGAATTTTATATAACTGATAGGTTATATTTATAGATTTTAGCCTGCTGATTTCGGAGAACTAAAAAAATTTGAGCTACGACCGCTAGTTTAGAAGCTACACCCGTTTTTATGGCCAACAAAAAATGATAGAGAAGGGTCCCCCCTTTGCTTTAAAACTGAAAAATTTTGAAATTTTTTTTCGCGATTTTTCGACTCTATCTTCTAGATTTCGGTTCGATGATAACGAATCAAGCATAGATAACGCGATCCGACGCGTACTTTTTAAACTACAGCGTTTTGAAAAATGCAGAAATTTGGAAAATTTCAAAAATTCATATTTTTTTCTAAATTTTTTCGAATTTTATATAACTGATTGGTTATATTTATAGATTTCAGCCTGCTGATTTCGGAGAACTAAAAAAATTTGAGCTACGACCGCTAGTTTAGAAGCTACACCCGTTTTTATTGCCACCAAAAAATGATAGAGAAGGGTCCCCCCTTTGCTTTAAAACTGAAAAATTTTGAAATTTTTTTTCGCGATTTTTTGACTCCATCTTATGGATTTCGGTTCGCTGATAACGAATCAACCATTGTTAACACGATCCGACGCGTACTTTTTAAACTACAGCGTTTTGAAAAATGCAGAAATTTAGAAAATTTCAAAAATTCATATTTTTTTCTAAGTTTTTTCGATTTTTATATAACTGATAGGTTATATTTATAGATTTCGGCCTGCTGATTTCGGAGAACTAAAAAAATTTGAGCTACGACCACTAGTTTAGCAGCTACACCCGTTTTTATGGCCACCAAAAATGATAGAGAAGAGTCCCCCTTTGCTTTAAAACTGAAAAATTTTAAAAATTTTTTTCGCGATTTTTTGACATTATCTTATAGATTTGTGATTGCTGATAACAACAAATCAACCATTGTTAACGTGATCCGATGCGTACTTTTTAAACTACGGCGTTTTGAAAATTGCAAAAATTTAGAAAATTTTAAAAATTCATATTTTTTTCTAAATTTTTTCGAATTTTATATATTTAATGGGTTATATTAATAGATTTCCCTCTGCTGATTACGGAGAACTAAAAAATTTTGAGCTACGACCACTTGTTTAGAAGCTACATCCGGTTTTATGGCCACCAAAAAATGATAGAGAAGGGTCCCTCCCCCCTTTGCTTTAAAACTGAAAAATTTTGAAATTTTTTTTCGCGATTTTTTGACATTATCTTATAGATTTGTGATTGCTGATAACAAATCAACCATTGTTAACGTGATCCGATGCGTACTTTTTAAACTACAGCGTTTTGAAAAATGCAGAAATTTAGAAAATTTCAAAAATTCATATTTTTTTCTAAGTTTTTTCGATTTTTATATAACTGATAGGTTATATTTATAGATTTCAGCCTGCTGATTTCGGAGAACTAAAAAATTTTTAGCTACGACTAGTTTAGAAGCTACTGTCGTTTTTATGGCCACCAAAAAATGATAGAGAAGGGTCCCCCCTTTGCTTTAAAACTGAAAAATTTTGAAATTTTTTTTCGCGTTTTTTTGCATTTATCTTATAGATTTCGGTTCGCTGATAACGAATCAACCATTGTTAACGCGATCCGACGCGTACTTTTTAAACTACAGCGTTTTAAAAAATTCAAAAATTTAGAAAATTTCAAAAACTCATATTTTTTTCTAAATTTTTTCGAATTTTATATAACTGATAGGTTATATTTATAGATTTCGGCCTGCTGATTTCGGAGAACTAAAAAAATTTGAGCTACGACCGCTAGTTTAGAAGCTACACCCGTTTTTATGGCCACCAAAAAATGATAGAGAAGGGTCCCCCCTTTGCTTTAAAACTAAAAAATTTTGAAATTTTTTTTCGCGTTTTTTTGCAATTATCTTATAGATTTCGGTTCGCTGATAACGAATCAACCATTGTTAACGCGATCCGACTCGTACTTTTTAAACTACAGCGTTTTGAAAAATGCAGAAATTTAGAAAATTTCAAAAATTCATATTTTTTTCTAAATTTTTTCGAATTTTATATAACTGATAGGTTATATTTATAGATTTCGGCCTGCTGATTTCGGAGAACTAAAAAAATTTGAGCTACGACCACTAGTTTAGAAACTACACCCGTTTTTATGGCCACCAAAAAATGATAGAGAAGGGTCCCCCCTTTGCTTTAAAACTGAAAAATTTTGAAATTTTTTTTCGCGATTTTTCGACTCTATCTTATAGATTTCGGTTCGATGATAACGAATCAAGCATTGTTAACGCGATCCGACGCGTACTTTTTAAACTACAGCGTTTTGAAAAATGCAGAAATTTAGAAAATTTCAAAAATTCATATTTTTTTCTAAATTTTTTCGAATTTTATATAACTGATAGGTTATATTTATAGATTTCAGCCTGCTGATTTCGGAGAACTAAAAAAATTTTAGCTACGACCGCTAGTTTAGAAGCTACACCCGTTTTTATGGCCACCAAAAAATGATAGAGAAGGGTCCCCCCTTTGCATTAAAACTGAAAAATTTTGAAATTTTTTTTCGCGATTTTTTGACTCCATCTTATGGATTTCGGTTCGCTGATAACGAATCAACCATTGTTATCGCAATCCGACGCGTACTTTTTAAACTACAGCGTTTTGAAAAATGCAGAAATTTGGAAAATTTCAAAAATTCATATTTTTTTCTAAATTTTTTCGATTTTTATATAACTGATAGGTTATATTTATAGATTTCAGCCTGCTGATTTCGGAGAACTAAAAAATTTTTAGCTACGACCACTAGTTTAGAAGCTACTGTCGTTTTTATGGCCACCAAAAAATGATACAGAAGGGTCCCCCCTTTGCTTTAAAACTGAAAAATTTTGAAATTTTTTTTCGCGATTTTTTGACTCCATCTTATGGATTTCGGTTTGCTGATAACGAATCAACCATTGTTAACGCAATCCGACGCGTACTTTTTAAACTACAGCGTTTTGAAAAATGCAGAAATTTAGAAAATTTCAAAAATTCATATTTTTTTCTAAATTTTTTCGAATTTTATATAACTGATAGGTTATATTTATAGATTTCATCCTGCTGATTTCGGAGAACTAAAAAAATTTTAGCTACGACCACTAGTTTAGAAGCTACTGTCGTTTTTATGGCCACCAAAAAATGATAGAGAAGGGTCTCCCCCCTTTGCTTTAAAACTGAAAAATTTTGAAATTTTTTTTCGCGTTTTTTTGACTTTATCTTATAGATTTCGGTTCGCTGATAACGAATCAACCATTGTTAACGCGATCCGGCGCGTACTTATTAAACTACAGCGTTTTGAAAAATGCAGATATTTAGAAAATTTCAAAAATTCATATTTTTTTCTAAATTTTTTCGAATTTTATATAACTGATAGGTTATAGTTATAGATTTCAGCCTGCTGATTTCGGAGAACTAAAAAATTTTGAGCTACGACCACTAGTTTAGAAACTACACCAGTTTTTATTGCCACCAAAAAATGATAGAGAAGGGTCTCCCCCCTTTGCTTTAAAACTGAAAAATTTTGAAATTTTTTTTCGCGTTTTTACGACTCCATCTTATGGATTTCGGTTCGATGATAACGAATCAAGCATTGTTAACGCGATCCGACGCGTACTTTTTAAACTACAGCGTTTTGAAAAATGCCGAAATTTAGAAAATTTCAAAAATTCATATTTTTTTCTAAATTTTTTCGAATTTTATATAACTGATAGGTTATAGTTATAGATTTCAGCCTGCTGATTTCGGAGAACTAAAAAATTTTGAGCTACGACCACTAGTTTAGAAACTACACCAGTTTTTATGGCCACCAAAAAATGATAGAGAAGGGTCTCCCCCCTTTGCTTTAAAACTGAAAAATTTTGAAATTTTTTTTCGCGATTTTTCGACTCCATCTTATGGATTTCGGTTCGATGATAACGAATCAAGCATTGTTAACGCGATCCGACGCGTACTTTTTAAACTACAGCGTTTTGAAAAATGCCGAAATTTAGAAAATTTCAAAAATTCATATTTTTTTCTAAATTTTTTCGAATTTTATATAACTGATAGGTTATAGTTATAGATTTCAGCCTGCTGATTTCGGAGAACTAAAAAATTTTGAGCTACGACCACTAGTTTAGAAACTACACCCGTTTTTATGGCCACCAAAAAATGATAGAGAAGGGTCTCCCCCCTTTGCTTTAAAACTGAAAAATTTTGAAATTTTTTTTCGCGATTTTTTGACTTTATCTTATAGATTTCGGTTCGCTGATAACGAATCAACCATTGTTAACGCAATCCGACGCGTACTTTTTAAACTACAGCGTTTTGAAAAATGCCGAAATTTAGAAAATTTCAAAAATTCATATTTTTTTCTAAATTTTTTCGAATTTTATATAACTGATAGGTTATATTTACAGATTTCAGCCTGCTGATTTCGGAGAACTAAAAAATTTTGAGCTACGACCACGTTTAGAAACTACACCCGTTTTTATGGCCACCAAAAAATGATAGAGAAGGGTCTCCCCCCTTTGCTTTAAAACTGAAAAATTTTGAAATTTTTTTTCGCGATTTTTTGCCTCCATCTTATGGATTTCGGTTCGCTGATAACGAATCAACCATTGTTAGCGCAATCCGACGCGTACTTTTTAAACTACAGCGTTTTGAAAAATGCAGAAATTTAGAAAATTTCAAAAATTCATATTTTTTTCTAAATTTTTTCGAATTTTATATAACTGATAGGTTATATTTATAGATTTCAGCCTGCTGATTTCGGTGAACTAAAAAAATTTTAGCTACGACCACTAGTTTAGAAGCTACTGTCGTTTTTATGGCCACCAAAAAATGATAGAGAAGGGTCGGTCCCCCCTTTGCTTTAAAACTGAAAAATTTTGAAATTTTTTTTCGCGTTTTTTTGACTTTATCTTATAGATTTCGGTTCGCTGATAACGAATCAACCATTGTTAACGCGATCCGGCGCGTACTTTTTAAACTACAGCGTTTTGAAAAATGCAGATATTTAGAAAATTTCAAAAATTCATATTTTTTTCTAAATTTTTTCGAATTTTATATAACTGATAGGTTATAGTTATAGACTTCAGCCTGCTGATTTCGGAGAAATAAAAAATTTTGAGCTACGACCACTAGTTTAGAAACTACACCCGTTTTTATGGCCACCAAAAAATGATAGAGAAGGGTCCCCCCTTTGCTTTTAAACTGAAAAATCTTGTCATTTTTTTTCGCGATTTTTTGACTGCATCTTATGGATTTCGGTTCGCTGATAACGAATCAACCATTGTTAACACGATCCGACGCGTACTTTTTAAACTACAGCGTTTTGAAAAATGCAGAAATTTAAAAAATTTCAAAAATTCATATTTTTTTCTAAGTTTTATCGATTTTTATATAACTGATAGGTTATATTTATAGATTTCAGCCTGCTGATTTCGGAGAACTAAAAAATTTTTAGCTACGACCACTAGTTTAGAAGCTACTGTCGTTTTTATGGCCACCAAAAAACGATAGAGAAGGGTCCCCCCTTTGCTTTAAAACTGAAACATTTTGAAATTTTTTTTCGCGTTTTTTTGACTCCATCTTATGAATTTTGGTTCGCTGATAACGAATCAACCATTGTTAACGCGATCCGACGCGTACTTTTTAAACTACAGCGTTTTGAAAAATGCAGAAATTTAGAAAATTTCAAAAATTCATATTTTTTTCTAAATTTTTTCGAATTTTATATAACTGATAGGTTATATTTATAGATTTCAGCCTGCTGATTTCGGTGAACTAAAAAAATTTTAGCTACGACCACTAGTTTAGAAGCTACTGTCGTTTTTATGGCCACCAAAAAATGATAGAGAAGGGTCGGTCCCCCCTTTGCTTTAAAACTGAAAAATTTTGAAATTTTTTTTTGCGTTTTTTTGACTTTATCTTATAGATTTCGGTTCGCTGATAACGAATGAACCATTGTTAACGCGATCCGGCGCGTACTTTTTAAACTACAGCGTTTTGAAAAATGCAGATATTTAGAAAATTTCAAAAATTCATATTTTTTTCTAAATTTTTTCGAATTTTATATAACTGATAGGTTATAGTTATAGATTTCAGCCTGCTGATTTTAGAGAACTAAAAAATTTTGAGCTACGACCACTAGTTTAGAAACTACACCCGTTTTTATGGCCACCAAAAAATGATAGAGAAGGGTCCCCCCTTTGCTTTAAAACTGAAAAATTTTGAAATTTTTTTTCGCGATTTTTTGACTCCATCTTATGGATTTCGGTTCGCTGATAACGAATCAACCATTGTTAACGCGATCCGACGCGTACTTTTTAAACTACAGCGTTTTGAAAAATGCAGAAATTTAGAAAATTTCAAAAATTCATATTTTTTTCTAAATTTTTTCGAATTTTATATAACTGATAGGTTATATTTATAGATTTCAGCCTGCTGATTTCGGTGAACTAAAAAAATTTTAGCTACGACCACTAGCTTAGAAGCTACTGTCGTTTTTATGGCCACCAAAAAATGATAGAGAAGGGTCGGTCCCCCCTTTGCTTTAAAACTGAAAAATTTTGAAATTTTTTTTCGCGTTTTTTTGACTTTATCTTATAGATTTCGGTTCGCTGATAACGAATCAACCATTGTTAACGCGATCCGGCGCGTACTTTTTAAACTACAGCGTTTTGAAAAATGCAGATATTTAGAAAATTTCAAAAATTCATATTTTTTTCTAAATTTTTTCGAATTTTATATAACTGATAGGTTATAGTTATAGATTTCAGCCTGCTGATTTCGGAGAACTAAAAAATTTTGAGCTACGACCACTAGTTTAGAAACTACACCCGTTTTTATGGCCACCAAAAAATGATAGAGAAGGGTCCCCCCTTTGCTTTAAAACTGAAAAATTTTGAAATTTTTTTTCGCGATTTTTTGACTCCATCTTATGGATTTCGGTTCGCTGATAACGAATCAACCATTGTTAACGCGATCCGACGCGTACTTTTTAAACTACAGCGTTTTGAAAAATGCAGAAATTTAGAAAATTTCAAAAATTCATATTTTTTTCTAAATTTTTTCGAATTTTATATAACTGATAGGTTATATTTATAGATTTCAGCCTGCTGATTTCGGAGAACTAAAAAAATTTGAGCTACGACCACTAGTTTAGAAGCTACTGTCGTTTTTATGGCCACCAAAAAATGATAGAGAAGGGTCGGTCCCCCCTTTGCTTTAAAACTGAAAAATTTTGAAATTTTTTTTCGCGTTTTTTTTGACTTTATCTTATAGATTTCGGTTCGCTGATAACGAATCAACCATTGTTAACGCAATCCGACGCGTACTTTTTAAACTACAGCGTTTTGAAAAATGCAGATATTTAGAAAATTTCAAAAATTCATATTTTTTTCTAAATTTTTTCGAATTTTATATAACTGATAGGTTATAGTTATAGATTTCAGCCTGCTGATTTCGGAGAACTAAAAAATTTTGAGCTACGACCACTAGTTTAGAAACTACACCCGTTTTTATGGCCACCAAAAAATGATAGAGAAGGGTCCCCCCTTTGCTTTAAAACTGAAAAATTTTGAAATTTTTTTTCGCGATTTTTTGACTCCATCTTATGGATTTCGGTTAGCTGATAACGAATCAACCATTGTTAACGCGATCCGACGCGTACTTTTTAAACTACAGCGTTTTAAAAAATGCAGAAATTTAGAAAATTTCAAAAATTCATATTTTTTTCTAAATTTTTTCGAATTTTATATAACTGATAGGTTATATTTATAGATTTCGGCCTGCTGATTTTGGAGAACTAAAAAAATTTGAGCTACGACCACTAGTTTAGAAACTACACCCGTTTTTATGGCCACCAAAAAATGATAGAGAAGGGTCCCCCCTTTGCTTTAAAACTGAAAAATTTTGAAATTTTTTTTCGCGATTTTTCGACTCTATCTTCTAGATTTCGGTTCGATGATAACGAATCAAGCATAGTTAACGCGATCCGACGCGTACTTTTTAAACTACAGCGTTTTGAAAAATGCAGAAATTTGGAAAATTTCAAAAATTCATATTTTTTTCTAAATTTTTTCGAATTTTATATAACTGATTGGTTATATTTATAGATTTCAGCCTGCTGATTTCGGAGAACTAAAAAAATTTGAGCTACGACCGCTAGTTTAGAAGCTACACCCGTTTTTATGGCCACCAAAAAATGATAGAGAAGGGTCCCCCCTTTGCTTTAAAACTGAAAAATTTTGAAATTTTTTTTCGCGTTTTTTTGTATTTATCTTATAGATTTCGGTTCGCTGATAACGAATCAACCATTGTTAACGCGATCCGACGCGTACTTTTTAAACTACAGCGTTTTAAAAAATTCAAAAATTTAGAAAATTTCAAAAATTCATATTTTTTTCTAAATTTTTTCGAATTTTATATAACTGATAGGTTATATTTATAGATTTCGGCCTGCTGATTTCGGAGAACTAAAAAAATTTGAGCTACGACCGCTAGTTTAGAAGCTACACCCGTTTTTATGGCCACCAAAAAATGATAGAGAAGGGTCCCCCCTTTGCTTTAAAACTGAAAAATTTTGAAATTTTTTTTCGCGTTTTTTTGCAATTATCTTATAGATTTCGGTTCGCTGATAACGAATCAACCATTGTTAACGCGATCCGACTCGTACTTTTTAAACTACAGCGTTTTGAAAAATGCAGAAATTTAGAAAATTTCAAAAATTCATATTTTTTTCTAAATTTTTTCGAATTTTATATAACTAATAGGTTATATTTATAGATTTCGGCCTGCTGATTTCGGAGAACTAAAAAAATTTGAGCTACGACCACTAGTTTAGAAACTACACCCGTTTTTATGGCCACCAAAAAATGATAGAGAAGGGTCCCCCCTTTGCTTTAAAACTGAAAAATTTTGAAATTTTTTTTCGCGATTTTTCGACTCTATCTTATAGATTTCGGTTCGATGATAACGAATCAAGCATTGTTAACGCGATCCGACGCGTACTTTTTAAACTACAGCGTTTTAAAAATGCAGAAATTTAGAAAATTTCAAAAATTCATATTTTTTTCTAAATTTTTTCGAATTTTATATAACTGATAGGTTATATTTATAGATTTCAGCCTGCTGATTTCGGAGAACTAAAAAAATTTTAGCTACGACCGCTAGTTTAGAAGCTACACCCGTTTTTATGGCCACCAAAAAATGATAGAGAAGGGTCCCCCCTTTGCATTAAAACTGAAAAATTTTGAAATTTTTTTTCGCGATTTTTTGACTCCATCTTATGGATTTCGGTTCGCTGATAACGAATCAACCATTGTTATCGCAATCCGACGCGTACTTTTTAAACTACAGCGTTTTGAAAAATGCAGAAATTTAGAAAATTTCAAAAATTCATATTTTTTTCTAAGTTTTTTCGATTTTTATATAACTGATAGGTTATATTTATAGATTTCAGCCTGCTGATTTCGGAGAACTAAAAAATTTTTAGCTACGACCACTAGTTTAGAAGCTACTGTCGTTTTTATGGCCACCAAAAAATGATACAGAAGGGTCCCCCCTTTGCTTTAAAACTGAAAAATTTGAAATTTTTTTTCGCGATTTTTTGACTCCATCTTATGGATTTCGGTTTGCTGATAACGAATCAACCATTGTTAACGCAATCCGACGCGTACTTTTTAAACTACAGCGTTTTGAAAAATGCAGAAATTTAGAAAATTTCAAAAATTCATATTTTTTTCTAAATTTTTTCGAATTTTATATAACTGATAGGTTATATTTATAGATTTCATCCTGCTGATTTCGGAGAACTAAAAAAATTTTAGCTACGACCACTAGTTTAGAAGCTACTGTCGTTTTTATGGCCACCAAAAAATGATAGAGAAGGGTCGGCCCCCCTTTGCTTTAAAACTGAAAAATTTTGAAATTTTTTTTCGCGTTTTTTTGACTTTATCTTATAGATTTCGGTTCGCTGATAACGAATCAACCATTGTTAACGCGATCCGGCGCGTACTTATTAAACTACAGCGTTTTGAAAAATGCAGATATTTAGAAAATTTCAAAAATTCATATTTTTTTCTAAATTTTTTCGAATTTTATATAACTGATAGGTTATAGTTATAGATTTCAGCCTGCTGATTTCGGAGAACTAAAAAATTTTGAGCTACGACCACTAGTTTAGAAACTACACCAGTTTTTATGGCCACCAAAAAATGATAGAGAAGGGTCTCCCCCCTTTGCTTTAAAACTGAAAAATTTTGAAATTTTTTTTCGCGATTTTTCGACTCCATCTTATGGATTTCGGTTCGATGATAACGAATCAAGCATTGTTAACGCGATCCGACGCGTACTTTTTAAACTACAGCGTTTTGAAAAATGCCGAAATTTAGAAAATTTCAAAAATTCATATTTTTTTCTAAATTTTTTCGAATTTTATATAACTGATAGGTTATAGTTATAGATTTCAGCCTGCTGATTTCGGAGAACTAAAAAATTTTGAGCTACGACCACTAGTTTAGAAACTACACCAGTTTTTATGGCCACCAAAAAATGATAGAGAAGGGTCTCCCCCCTTTGCTTTAAAACTGAAAAATTTTGAAATTTTTTTTCGCGATTTTTCGACTCCATCTTATGGATTTCGGTTCGATGATAACGAATCAAGCATTGTTAACGCGATCCGACGCGTACTTTTTAAACTACAGCGTTTTGAAAAATGCCGAAATTTAGAAAATTTCAAAAATTCATATTTTTTTCTAAATTTTTTCGAATTTTATATAACTGATAGGTTATAGTTATAGATTTCAGCCTGCTGATTTCGGAGAACTAAAAAATTTTGAGCTACGACCACTAGTTTAGAAACTACACCCGTTTTTATGGCCACCAAAAAATGATAGAGAAGGGTCTCCCCCCTTTGCTTTAAAACTGAAAAATTTTGAAATTTTTTTTCGCGATTTTTTGACTCCATCTTATGGATTTCGGTTCGCTGATAACCAATCAACCATTGTTAACGCGATCCGACGCGTACTTTTTAAACTACAGCGTTTTGAAAAATGCCGAAATTTAGAAAATTTCAAAAATTCATATTTTTTTCTAAATTTTTTCGAATTTTATATAACTGATAGGTTATATTTACAGATTTCAGCCTGCTGATTTCGGAGAACTAAAAAATTTTGAGCTACGACCACTAGTTTAGAAACTACACCCGTTTTTATGGCCACCAAAAAATGATAGAGAAGGGTCTCCCCCCTTTGCTTTAAAACTGAAAAATTTTGAAATTTTTTTTCGCGATTTTTTGACTTTATCTTATAGATTTCGGTTCGCTGATAACGAATCAACCATTGTTAACGCAATCCGACGCGTACTTTTTAAACTACAGCGTTTTGAAAAATGCCGAAATTTAGAAAATTTCAAAAATTCATATTTTTTTCTAAATTTTTTCGAATTTTATATAACTGATAGGTTATATTTACAGATTTCAGCCTGCTGATTTCGGAGAACTAAAAAATTTTGAGCTACGACCACGTTTAGAAACTACACCCGTTTTTATGGCCACCAAAAAATGATAGAGAAGGGTCTCCCCCCTTTGCTTTAAAACTGAAAAATTTTGAAATTTTTTTTCGCGATTTTTTGACTCCATCTTATGGATTTCGGTTCGCTGATAACGAATCAACCATTGTTAACGCGATCCGACGCGTACTTTTTAAACTACAGCGTTTTGAAAAATGCAGAAATTTAGAAAATTTCAAAAATTCATATTTTTTTCTAAATTTTTTCGAATTTTATATAACTGATAGGTTATATTTATAGATTTCAGCCTGCTGATTTCGGTGAACTAAAAAAATTTTAGCTACGACCACTAGCTTAGAAGCTACTGTCGTTTTTATGGCCACCAAAAAATGATAGAGAAGGGTCGGTCCCCCCTTTGCTTTAAAACTGAAAAATTTTGAAATTTTTTTTCGCGTTTTTTTGACTTTATCTTATAGATTTCGGTTCGCTGATAACGAATCAACCATTGTTAACGCGATCCGGCGCGTACTTTTTAAACTACAGCGTTTTGAAAAATGCAGATATTTAGAAAATTTCAAAAATTCATATTTTTTTCTAAATTTTTTCGAATTTTATATAACTGATAGGTTATAGTTATAGATTTCAGCCTGCTGATTTCGGAGAACTAAAAAATTTTGAGCTACGACCACTAGTTTAGAAACTACACCCGTTTTTATGGCCACCAAAAAATGATAGAGAAGGGTCCCCCCTTTGCTTTAAAACTGAAAAATTTTGAAATTTTTTTTCGCGATTTTTTGACTCCATCTTATGGATTTCGGTTCGCTGATAACGAATCAACCATTGTTAACGCGATCCGACGCGTACTTTTTAAACTACAGCGTTTTGAAAAATGCAGAAATTTAGAAAATTTCAAAAATTCATATTTTTTTCTAAATTTTTTCGAATTTTATATAACTGATAGGTTATATTTATAGATTTCAGCCTGCTGATTTCGGAGAACTAAAAAAATTTGAGCTACGACCACTAGTTTAGAAGCTACTGTCGTTTTTATGGCCACCAAAAAATGATAAAGAAGGGTCGGTCCCCCCTTTGCTTTAAAACTGAAAAATTTTGAAATTTTTTTTCGCGTTTTTTTGACTTTATCTTATAGATTTCGGTTCGCTGATAACGAATCAACCATTGTTAACGCAATCCGACGCGTACTTTTTAAACTACAGCGTTTTGAAAAATGCAGATATTTAGAAAATTTCAAAAATTCATATTTTTTTCTAAATTTTTTTCGAATTTTATATAACTGATAGGTTATAGTTATAGATTTCAGCCTGCTGATTTCGGAGAACTAAAAAATTTTGAGATACGACCACTAGTTTAGAAACTACACCCGTTTTTATGGCCACCAAAAAATGATAGAGAAGGGTCCCCCCTTTGCTTTAAAACTGAAAAATTTTGAAATTTTTTTTCGCGATTTTTTGACTCCATCTTATGGATTTCGGTTAGCTGATAACGAATCAACCATTGTCAACGCGATCCGACGCGTACTTTTTAAACTACAGCGTTTTAAAAAATGCAGAAATTTAGAAAATTTCAAAAATTCATATTTTTTTCTAAATTTTTTCGAATTTTATATAACTGATAGGTTATAGTTATAGATTTCAGCCTGCTGATTTCGGAGAACTAAAAAATTTTGAGCTACGACCACTAGTTTAGAAACTACACCCGTTTTTATGGCCACCAAAAAATGATAGAGAAGGGTCTCCCCCCTTTGCTTTAAAACTGAAAAATTTTGAAATTTTTTTTCGCGATTTTTTGACTCCATCTTATGGATTTCGGTTCGCTGATAACCAATCAACCATTGTTAACGCGATCCGACGCGTACTTTTTAAACTACAGCGTTTTGAAAAATGCCGAAATTTAGAAAATTTCAAAAATTCATATTTTTTTCTAAATTTTTTCGAATTTTATATAACTGATAGGTTATATTTACAGATTTCAGCCTGCTGATTTCGGAGAACTAAAAAATTTTGAGCTACGACCACTAGTTTAGAAACTACACCCGTTTTTATGGCCACCAAAAAATGATAGAGAAGGGTCTCCCCCCTTTGCTTTAAAACTGAAAAATTTTGAAATTTTTTTTCGCGATTTTTTGACTTTATCTTATAGATTTCGGTTCGCTGATAACGAATCAACCATTGTTAACGCAATCCGACGCGTACTTTTTAAACTACAGCGTTTTGAAAAATGCCGAAATTTAGAAAATTTCAAAAATTCATATTTTTTTCTAAATTTTTTCGAATTTTATATAACTGATAGGTTATATTTACAGATTTCAGCCTGCTGATTTCGGAGAACTAAAAAATTTTGAGCTACGACCACGTTTAGAAACTACACCCGTTTTTATGGCCACCAAAAAATGATAGAGAAGGGTCTCCCCCCTTTGCTTTAAAACTGAAAAATTTTGAAATTTTTTTTCGCGATTTTTTGACTCCATCTTATGGATTTCGGTTCGCTGATAACGAATCAACCATTGTTAACGCGATCCGACGCGTACTTTTTAAACTACAGCGTTTTGAAAAATGCAGAAATTTAGAAAATTTCAAAAATTCATATTTTTTTCTAAATTTTTTCGAATTTTATATAACTGATAGGTTATATTTATAGATTTCAGCCTGCTGATTTCGGTGAACTAAAAAAATTTTAGCTACGACCACTAGCTTAGAAGCTACTGTCGTTTTTATGGCCACCAAAAAATGATAGAGAAGGGTCGGTCCCCCCTTTGCTTTAAAACTGAAAAATTTTGAAATTTTTTTTCGCGTTTTTTTGACTTTATCTTATAGATTTCGGTTCGCTGATAACGAATCAACCATTGTTAACGCGATCCGGCGCGTACTTTTTAAACTACAGCGTTTTGAAAAATGCAGATATTTAGAAAATTTCAAAAATTCATATTTTTTTCTAAATTTTTTCGAATTTTATATAACTGATAGGTTATAGTTATAGATTTCAGCCTGCTGATTTCGGAGAACTAAAAAATTTTGAGCTACGACCACTAGTTTAGAAACTACACCCGTTTTTATGGCCACCAAAAAATGATAGAGAAGGGTCCCCCCTTTGCTTTAAAACTGAAAAATTTTGAAATTTTTTTTCGCGATTTTTTGACTCCATCTTATGGATTTCGGTTCGCTGATAACGAATCAACCATTGTTAACGCGATCCGACGCGTACTTTTTAAACTACAGCGTTTTGAAAAATGCAGAAATTTAGAAAATTTCAAAAATTCATATTTTTTTCTAAATTTTTTCGAATTTTATATAACTGATAGGTTATATTTATAGATTTCAGCCTGCTGATTTCGGAGAACTAAAAAAATTTGAGCTACGACCACTAGTTTAGAAGCTACTGTCGTTTTTATGGCCACCAAAAAATGATAAAGAAGGGTCGGTCCCCCCTTTGCTTTAAAACTGAAAAATTTTGAAATTTTTTTTCGCGTTTTTTTGACTTTATCTTATAGATTTCGGTTCGCTGATAACGAATCAACCATTGTTAACGCAATCCGACGCGTACTTTTTAAACTACAGCGTTTTGAAAAATGCAGATATTTAGAAAATTTCAAAAATTCATATTTTTTTCTAAATTTTTTTCGAATTTTATATAACTGATAGGTTATAGTTATAGATTTCAGCCTGCTGATTTCGGAGAACTAAAAAATTTTGAGATACGACCACTAGTTTAGAAACTACACCCGTTTTTATGGCCACCAAAAAATGATAGAGAAGGGTCCCCCCTTTGCTTTAAAACTGAAAAATTTTGAAATTTTTTTTCGCGATTTTTTGACTCCATCTTATGGATTTCGGTTAGCTGATAACGAATCAACCATTGTCAACGCGATCCGACGCGTACTTTTTAAACTACAGCGTTTTAAAAAATGCAGAAATTTAGAAAATTTCAAAAATTCATATTTTTTTCTAAATTTTTTCGAATTTTATATAACTGATAGGTTATATTTATAGATTTCAGCCTGCTGATTTCGGAGAACTAAAAAATTTTGAGCTACGACCACTAGTTTAGAAACTACACCCGTTTTTATGGCCACCAAAAAATGATAGAGAAGGGTCTCCCCCCTTTGCTTTAAAACTGAAAAATTTTGAAATTTTTTTTCGCGATTTTTTGCCTCCATCTTATGGATTTCGGTTCGCTGATAACGAATCAACCATTGTTAACGCAATCCGACGCGTACTTTTTAAACTACAGCGTATTGAAAAATGCAGAAATTTAGAAAATTTCAAAAATTCATATTTTTTTCTAAATTTTTTCGAATTTTATATAACTGATAGGTTATATTTATAGATTTCAGCCTGCTGATTTCGGAGAACTAAAAAAATTTGAGCTACGACCGCTAGTTTAGAAGCTACACCCGTTTTTATGGCCACCAAAAAATGATAGAGAAGGGTCTCCCCCCTTTGCTTTAAAACTGAAAAATTTTGAAATTCTTTTTCGCGATTTTTTGACTCCATCTTATGGATTTCGGTTCGCTGATAACGAATCAACCATTGTTAACGCGATCCGACGCGTACATTTTAAACTACAGCGTTTTGAAAAATGCAGAAATTTAGAAAATTTCAAAAATTCATATTTTATTCTAAATTTTTTCGAATTTTATATAACTGATAGGTTATATTTATAGATTTCAGCCTGCTGATTTCGGAGAACTAAAAAATTTTGAGCTACGACCACTAGTTTAGAAACTACACCCGTTTTTATGGCCACCAAAAAATGATAGAGAAGGGTCCCCCCTTTGCTTTAAAACTGAAAAATTTTGAAATTTTTTTTCGCGATTTTTCGACTCTATCTTATAGATTTCGGTTCGATGATAACGAATCAAGCATTGTTAACGCGATCCGACGCGTACTTTTTAAACTACAGCGTTTTGAAAAATGCAGAAATTTAGAAAATTTCAAAAATTCATATTTTTTTCTAAATTTTTTCGAATTTTATATAACTGATAGATTATATTTATAGATTTCAGCCTGCTGATTTCGGAGAACTAAAACAATTTGAGCTACGACCGCTAGTTTAGAAGCTACACCCGTTTTTATGGCCACCAAAAAATGATAGAGAAGGGTCTCCCTTTTGCTTTAAAACTGAAAAATTTTGAAATTTTTCTTTCGCGATTTTTTGACTCTATCTTATAGATTTCGGTTCGCTGATAACGAATCAAGCATTGTTAACGCGATCGGAAGCGTAC
This sequence comes from Stenus bimaculatus, assembly GCA_963971135.1. Classification (NCBI taxonomy): domain Eukaryota; kingdom Metazoa; phylum Arthropoda; class Insecta; order Coleoptera; family Staphylinidae; genus Stenus; species Stenus bimaculatus. Next base: position 61,267,784 of record OZ020180.1, on the reverse strand, counting down.
TTTTTAAACTACAGCGTTTTGAAAAATGCAGAAATTTAGAAAATTTCAAAAATTCATATTTTTTTCTAAATTTTTTCGAATTTTATATAACTGATAGGTGATATTTATAGATTTCAGCCTGCTGATTTCGGAGAACTAAAAAATTTTGAGCTACGACCACTAGTTTAGAAACTACACCCGTTTTTATGGCCACCAAAAAATGATAGAGAAGGGTCTCCCCCCTTTGCTTTAAAACTGAAAAATTTTGAAATTTTTTTTCGCGATTTTTTGACTCCATCTTATGGATTTCGGTTCGCTGATAACGAATCAACCATTGTTAACGCAATCCGACGCGTACTTTTTAAACTACAGCGTTTTGAAAAATGCAGAAATTTAGAAAATTTCAAAAATTCATATTTTTTTCTAAATTTTTTCGAATTTTATATAACTGATAGGTTATATTTATAGATTTCAGCCTGCTGATTTCGGAGAACTAAAAAAATTTGAGCTACGACCACTAGTTTAGAAACTACACCCATTTTTATGGCCACCAAAAAATGATAGAGAAGAGTCCCCCCTTTGCTTTAAAACTGAAAAATTTTGAAATTTTTTTTCGTGATTTTTTGACTCCATCTTATGGATTTCGGTTCGCTGATAACGAATCAAGCATTGTTAACGCGATCGGAAGCGTACTTTTTAAACTACAGCGTTTTGAAAAATGCAGAAATTTAGAAAATTTCAAAAATTCATATTTTTTTCTAAATTTTTTCGAATTTTATATAACTGATAGGTTATATTTATAGATTTCAGCCTGCTGATTTCGGAGAACTAAAAAAATTTGAGCTACGACCGCTAGTTTAGAAGCTACACCCGTTTTTATGGCCACCAAAAAATGATAGAGAAGGGTCTCCCTTTTGCTTTAAAACTGAAAAATTTTGAAATTTTTCTTTCGCGATTTTTTGACTCTATCTTATAGATTTCGGTTCGCTGATAACGAATCAAGCATTGTTAACGCGATCGGAAGCGTACTTTTTAAACTACAGCGTTTTGAAAAATGCAGAAATTTAGAAAATTTCAAAAATTCATATTTTTTTCTAACTTTTTTCGAATTTTATATAACTGATAGGTTATAATTATAGATTTCAGCCTGCTGATTTCGGAGAACTAAAAAAATTTGAGCTACGACCGCTAGTTTGGAAGCTACACCCGTTTTTATGGCCACCAAAAAATGATAGAGAAGGGTCCCCCCTTTGCTTTAAAACTGAAAAATTTAAAAAAAAAATTTCGCTATTTTTTGACTCTATCTTATAGATTTCGGTTCGCTGATAACGGATCAACCATTGTTAACGAGATCTGACGCGTACTTTTTAAACTACTGCGTTTTGAAAAATGCAGAAATTTAGAAAATTTCAAAAATTCATATTTTTTTCTAACTTTTTTCGAATTTTATATAACTGATAGGTTATAATTATAGATTTCAGCCTGCTGATTTCGGAGAACTAAAAAAATTTGAGCTACGACCGCTAGTTTAGAAGCTACACCCGTTTTTATGGCCACCAAAAAATGATAGAGAAGGGTCCCCCTTTGCTTTTAAACTGAAAAATCTTGACATTTTTTTTCGCGATTTTTTGACTTCATCTTATGGATTTCGGTTCGCTGATAACGAATCAACCATTGTTAACACGATCCGACGCGTACTTTTTAAACTACAGCGTTTTGAAAAATGCAGAAATTTAGAAAATTTCAAAAATTCATATTTTTTTCTAAATTTTTTCGAATTTTATATAACTGATAGGTTATAGTTATAGACTTCAGCCTGCTGATTTCGGAGAAATAAAAAATTTTGAGCTACGACCACTAGTTTAGAAACTACACCCGTTTTTATGGCCACCAAAAAATGATAGAGAAGGGTCCCCCCTTTGCTTTTAAACTGAAAAATCTTGTCATTTTTTTTCGCGATTTTTTGACTGCATCTTATGGATTTCGGTTCGCTGATAACGAATCAACCATTGTTAACACGATCCGACGCGTACTTTTTAAACTACAGCGTTTTGAAAAATGCAGAAATTTAAAAAATTTCAAAAATTCATATTTTTTTCTAAGTTTTATCGATTTTTATATAACTGATAGGTTATATTTATAGATTTCAGCCTGCTGATTTCGGAGAACTAAAAAATTTTTAGCTACGACCACTAGTTTAGAAGCTACTGTCGTTTTTTGGCCACCAAAAAATGATAGAGAAGGGTCCCCCTTTGCTTTTAAACTGAAAAATCTTGACATTTTTTTTCGCGATTTTTTGACTTCATCTTATGGATTTCGGTTCGCTGATAACGAATCAACCATTGTTAACACGATCCGACGCGTACTTTTTAAACTACAGCGTTTTGAAAAATGCAGAAATTTAGAAAATTTCAAAAATTCATATTTTATTCTAAATTTTTTCGAATTTTATATAACTGATAGGTTATATTTATAGATTTCAGCCTGCTGATTTCGGAGAACTAAAAAATTTTGAGCTACAACCACTAGTTTAGAAACTACACCCGTTTTTATGGCCACCAAAAAATGATAGAGAAGGGTCCCCCCTTTGCTTTAAAACTGAAAAATTTTGAAATTTTTTTTCGCGATTTTTCGACTCTATCTTATAGATTTCGGTTCGATGATAACGAATCAAGCATTGTTAACGCGATCCGACGCGTACTTTTTAAACTACAGCGTTTTGAAAAATGCAGAAATTTAGAAAATTTCAAAAATTCATATTTTTTTCTAAATTTTTTCGAATTTTATATAACTGATAGGTTATATTTATAGATTTCAGCCTGCTGATTTCGGAGAACTAAAAAAATTTGAGCTACGACCGCTAGTTTAGAAGCTACACCCGTTTTTATGGCCACCAAAAAATGATAGAGAAGGGTCTCCCTTTTGCTTTAAAACTGAAAAATTTTGAAATTTTTCTTTCGCGATTTTTTGACTCTATCTTATAGATTTCGGTTCGCTGATAACGAATCAAGCATTGTTAACGCGATCGGAAGCGTACTTTTTAAACTACAGCGTTTTGAAAAATGCAGAAATTTAGAAAATTTCAAAAATTCATATTTTTTTCTAAATTTTTTCGAATTTTATATAACTGAAAGGTGATATTTATAGATTTCAGCCTGCTGATTTCGGAGAACTAAAAAATTTTGAGCTACGACCACTAGTTTAGAAACTACACCCGTTTTTATGGCCACCAAAAAATGATAGAGAAGGGTCTCCCCCCTTTGCTTTAAAACTGAAAAATTTTGAAATTTTTTTTCGCGATTTTTTGACTCCATCTTATGGATTTCGGTTCGCTGATAACGAATCAACCATTGTTAACGCAATCCGACGCGTACTTTTTAAACTACAGCGTTTTGAAAAATGCAGAAATTTAGAAAATTTCAAAAATTCATATTTTTTTCTAAATTTTTTCGAATTTTATATAACTGATAGGTTATATTTATAGATTTTAGCCTGCTGATTTCGGAGAACTAAAAAAATTTGAGCTACGACCACTAGTTTAGAAGCTACTGTCGTTTTTATGGCCACCAAAAAATGATAGAGAAGGGTCGGTCCCCCCTTTGCTTTAAAACTGAAAAATTTTGAAATTTTTTTTCGCGTTTTTTTGACTTTATCTTATAGATTTCGGTTCGCTGATAACGAATCAACCATTGTTAACGCAATCCGACGCGTACTTTTTAAACTACAGCGTTTTGAAAAATGCAGATATTTAGAAAATTTCAAAAATTCATATTTTTTTCTAAATTTTTTTCGAATTTTATATAACTGATAGGTTATAGTTATAGATTTCAGCCTGCTGATTTCGGAGAACTAAAAAATTTTGAGCTACGACCACTAGTTTAGAAACTACACCCGTTTTTATGGCCACCAAAAAATGATAGAGAAGGGTCCCCCCTTTGCTTTAAAACTGAAAAATTTTGAAATTTTTTTTCGCGATTTTTTGACTCCATCTTATGGATTTCGGTTAGCTGATAACGAATCAACCATTGTTAACGCGATCCGACGCGTACTTTTTAAACTACAGCGTTTTAAAAAATGCAGAAATTTAGAAAATTTCAAAAATTCATATTTTTTTCTAAATTTTTTCGAATTTTATATAACTGATAGGTTATATTTATAGATTTCAGCCTGCTGATTTTGGAGAACTAAAAAATTTTGAGCTACGACCACTAGTTTAGAAACTACACCCGTTTTTATGGCCACCAAAAAATGATAGAGAAGGGTCTCCCCCCTTTGCTTTAAAACTGAAAAATTTTGAAATTTTTTTTCGCGATTTTTCGACTCCATCTTATGGATTTCGGTTCGCTGATAACGAATCAACCATTGTTAACGCAATCCGACGCGTACTTTTTAAACTACAGCGTATTGAAAAATGCAGAAATTTAGAAAATTTCAAAAATTCATATTTTTTTCTAAATTTTTTCGAATTTTATATAACTGATAGGTTATATTTATAGATTTCAGCCTGCTGATTTCGGAGAACTAAAAAAATTTGAGCTACGACCGCTAGTTTAGAAGCTACACCCGTTTTTATGGCCACCAAAAAATGATAGAGAAGGGTCTCCCCCCTTTGATTTAAAACTGAAAAATTTTGAAATTCTTTTTCGCGATTTTTTGACTCCATCTTATGGATTTCGGTTCGCTGATAACGAATCAACCATTGTTAACGCGATCCGACGCGTACTTTTTAAACTACAGCGTTTTGAAAAATGCAGAAATTTAGAAAATTTCAAAAATTCATATTTTATTCTAAATTTTTTCGAATTTTATATAACTGATAGGTTATATTTATAGATTTCAGCCTGCTGATTTCGGAGAACTAAAAAATTTTGAGCTACGACCACTAGTTTAGAAACTACACCCGTTTTTATGGCCACCAAAAAATGATAGAGAAGGGTCCCCCTTTGCTTTAAAACTGAAAAATTTTGAAATTTTTTTTCGCGATTTTTCGACTCTATCTTATAGATTTCGGTTCGATGATAACGAATCAAGCATTGTTAACGCGATCCGACGCGTACTTTTTAAACTACAGCGTTTTGAAAAATGCAGAAATTTAGAAAATTTCAAAAATTCATATTTTTTTCTAAATTTTTTCGAATTTTATATAACTGATAGGTTATATTTATAGATTTCAGCCTGCTGATTTCGGAGAACTAAAAAAATTTGAGCTACGACCGCTAGTTTAGAAGCTACACCCGTTTTTATGGCCACCAAAAAATGATAGAGAAGGGTCTCCCTTTTGCTTTAAAACTGAAAAATTTTGAAATTTTTCTTTCGCGATTTTTTGACTCTATCTTATAGATTTCGGTTCGCTGATAACGAATCAAGCATTGTTAACGCGATCGGAAGCGTACTTTTTAAACTACAGCGTTTTGAAAAATGCAGAAATTTAGAAAATTTCAAAAATTCATATTTTTTTCTAAATTTTTTCGAATTTTATATAACTGATAGGTGATATTTATAGATTTCAGCCTGCTGATTTCGGAGAACTAAAAAATTTTGAGCTACGACCACTAGTTTAGAAACTACACCCGTTTTTATGGCCACCAAAAAATGATAGAGAAGGGTCTCCCCCCTTTGCTTTAAAACTGAAAAATTTTGAAATTTTTTTTCGCGATTTTTTGACTCCATCTTATGGATTTCGGTTCGCTGATAACGAATCAACCATTGTTAACGCAATCCGACGCGTACTTTTTAAACTACAGCGTTTTGAAAAATGCAGAAATTTAGAAAATTTCAAAAATTCATATTTTTTTCTAAATTTTTTCGAATTTTATATAACTGATAGGTTATATTTATAGATTTCAGCCTGCTGATTTCGGAGAACTAAAAAAATTTGAGCTACGACCACTAGTTTAGAAACTACACCCGTTTTTATGGCCACCAAAAAATGATAGAGAAGAGTCCCCCCTTTGCTTTAAAACTGAAAAATTTTGAAATTTTTTTTCGTGATTTTTTGACTCCATCTTATGGATTTCGGTTCGCTGATAACGAATCAAGCATTGTTAACGCGATCGGAAGCGTACTTTTTAAACTACAGCGTTTTGAAAAATGCAGAAATTTAGAAAATTTCAAAAATTCATATTTTTTTCTAAATTTTTTCGAATTTTATATAACTGATAGGTTATATTTATAGATTTCAGCCTGCTGATTTCGGAGAACTAAAAAAATTTGAGCTACGACCGCTAGTTTAGAAGCTACACCCGTTTTTATGGCCACCAAAAAATGATAGAGAAGGGTCTCCCTTTTGCTTTAAAACTGAAAAATTTTGAAATTTTTCTTTCGCGATTTTTTGACTCTATCTTATAGATTTCGGTTCGCTGATAACGAATCAAGCATTGTTAACGCGATCGGAAGCGTACTTTTTAAACTACAGCGTTTTGAAAAATGCAGAAATTTAGAAAATTTCAAAAATTCATATTTTTTTCTAACTTTTTTCGAATTTTATATAACTGATAGGTTATAATTATAGATTTCAGCCTGCTGATTTCGGAGAACTAAAAAAATTTGAGCTACGACCGCTAGTTTAGAAGCTACACCCGTTTTTATGGCCACCAAAAAATGATAGAGAAGGGTCCCCCCTTTGCTTTAAAACTGAAAAATTTAAAAAAAAAATTTCGCGATTTTTTGACTCTATCTTATAGATTTCGGTTCGCTGATAACGGATCAACCATTGTTAACGAGATCTGACGCGTACTTTTTAAACTACTGCGTTTTGAAAAATGCAGAAATTTAGAAAATTTCAAAAATTCATATTTTTTTCTAACTTTTTTCGAATTTTATATAACTGATAGGTTATAATTATAGATTTCAGCCTGCTGATTTCGGAGAACTAAAAAATTTTTAGCTACGACCACTAGTTTAGAAGCTACTGTCGTTTTTATGGCCACCAAAAAATGATAGAGAAGGGTCCCCCCTTTGCTTTTAAACTGAAAAATCTTGTCATTTTTTTTCGCGATTTTTTGACTGCATCTTATGGATTTCGGTTCGCTGATAACGAATCAACCATTGTTAACACGATCCGACGCGTACTTTTTAAACTACAGCGTTTTGAAAAATGCAGAAATTTAAAAAATTTCAAAAATTCATATTTTTTTCTAAGTTTTATCGATTTTTATATAACTGATAGGTTATATTTATAGATTTCAGCCTGCTGATTTCGGAGAACTAAAAAATTTTTAGCTACGACCACTAGTTTAGAAGCTACTGTCGTTTTTATGGCCACCAAAAAATGATAGAGAAGGGTCCCCCTTTGCTTTTAAACTGAAAAATCTTGACATTTTTTTTCGCGATTTTTTGACTTCATCTTATGGATTTCGGTTCGCTGATAACGAATCAACCATTGTTAACACGATCCGACGCGTACTTTTTAAACTACAGCGTTTTGAAAAATGCAGAAATTTAGAAAATTTCAAAAATTCATATTTTTTTCTAAATTTTTTCGAATTTTATATAACTGATAGGTTATATTTATAGATTTCAGCCTGCTGATTTCGGAAAACTAAAAAAATTTGAGCTACGACCGCTAGTTTAGAAGCTACACCCGTTTTTATGGCCACCAAAAAATGATAGAGAAGGGTCCCCCTTTGCTTTAAAACTGAAAAATTTTGAAATTTTTTTTCGCGATTTTTCGACTGTATCTTATAGATTTCGGTTCGATGATAAAGAATCAAGCATTGTTAACGCGATCCGACGCGTACTTTTTAAACTACAGCGTTTTGAAAAATGCAGAAATTTAGAAAATTTCAAAAATTCATATTTTTTTCTAAATTTTTTCGAATTTTATATAACTGATAGGTTATATTTATAGATTTCAGCCTGCTGATTTCGGAAAACTAAAAAAATTTGAGCTACGACCGCTAGTTTAGAAGCTACACCCGTTTTTATGGCCACCAAAAAATGATAGAGAAGGGTCTCCCCTTTGCTTTAAAACTGAAAAATTTTGAAATTTTTCTTACGCGATTTTTTGACTCTATCTTATAGGTTTCGGTTCGCTGATAACGAATCAAGCATTGTTAACGCGATCGGAAGCGTACTTTTTAAACTACAGCGTTTTGAAAAATGCAGAAATTTAGAAAATTTCAAAAATTCATATTTTTTTCTAATTTTTTTCGAATTTTATATAACTGATAGGTGATATTTATAGATTTCAGCCTGCTGATTTCGGAGAACTAAAAAATTTTGAGCTACGACCACTAGTTTAGAAACTACACCCGTTTTTATGGCCTCCAAAAAATGATAGAGAAGGGTCCCCCCTTTGCTTTAAAACTGAAAAATCTTGAAATTTTTTTTCGCGATTTTTTGACTTAATCTTATGGATTTCGGTTCGCTGATAACGAATCAACCATTGTTAACACGATCCGACGCGTACTTTTTAAACTACAGCGTTTTGAAAAATGCAGAAATTTAGAAAATTTCAAAAATTCATATTTTTTTCTAAGTTTTTTCGATTTTTATATAACTGATAGGTTATATTTATAGATTTCAGCCTGCTGATTTCGGAGATCTAAAAAATTTTGAGCTACGACCACTAGTTTAGAAGCTACACCCGTTTTTATGGCCACCAAAAAATGATAGAGAAGGGTCCCCCCTTTGCTTTAAAACTGAAAAATTTAAAAAAAAAATTTCGCGATTTTTTGACTCTATCTTATAGATTTCGGTTCGCTGATAACGTATCAACCATTGTTAACGAGATCCGACTCATACTTTTTAAACTACTGCGTTTTGAAAAATGCAGAAATTTGGAAAATTTCAAAAATTCATATTTTTTTCTAAATTTTTTCGAATTTTATATAACTGATAGGTGATATTTATAGATTTCAGCCTGTTGATTTCGAAGAACTAAAAAATTTTGAGCTACGACCACTAGTTTAGAAACTACACCCGTTTTTATGGCCACCAAAAAATGATAGAGAAGGGTCCCCCTTTGCTTTAAGACTGAAAAATTTTGAAATTTTTTTTCGCGTTTTTTTGCATTTATCTTATAGATTTCGGTTCGGTGATAACGAATCAAGCATTGTTAACGCGATCCGAAGCGTACTTTTTAAACTACAGCGTTTTGAAAAATGCAGAAATTTAGAAAATTTCAAAAATCCATAATTTTTTCTAAATTTTTTCGAATTTTATATAACTGATAGGTTATATTTATAGATTTCAGCCTGCTGATTTCGGAGAACTAAAAAAATTTGAGCTACGACCGCTAGTTTAGAAGCTACACCCGTTTTTATGGCCACCAAAAAATGATAGAGAAGGGTCCCCCCTTTGCTTTAAAACTGAAAAATTTTGAAATTTTTTTTCGCGTTTTTTTGCATTTATCTTATAGATTTCGGTTCGCTGATAACGAATCAACCATTGTTAACGCGATCCGAGGCGTACTTTTTAAACTACAGCGTTTTGAAAAATGCAGAAATTTAGAAAATTTCAAAAATTCATATTTATCGCTAAATTTTTTCGATTTTTATATAACTGATAGGTTATATTTATAGATTTCAGCCTGCTGATTTCGGAGATCTAAAAAATTTTGAGCTACGACAGCTAGTTTAGAAGCTACACCCGTTTTTATGGCCACCAAAAAATGATAGAGAAGGGTCCCCCCTTTGCTTTAAAACTGAAAAATTTTGAAATTTTTTTTCGCGATTTTTTGACATTATCTTATAGATTTGTGATTGCTGATAACAAATCAACCATTGTTAACGTGATCCGATGCGTACTTTTTAAACTACAGCGTTTTGAAAAATGCAGAAATTTAGAAAATTTCAAAAATTCATATTTTTTTCTAAGTTTTTTCGATTTTTATATAACTGATAGGTTATATTTATAGATTTCAGCCTGCTGATTTCGGAGAACTAAAAAATTTTTAGCTACGACTAGTTTAGTAGCTACTGTCGTTTTTATGGCCACCAAAAAATGATAGAGAAGGGTCCCCCCTTTGCTTTAAAACTGAAAAATTTTGAAATTTTTTTTCGCGTTTTTTTGCATTTATCTTATAGATTTCGGTTCGCTGATAACGAATCAACCATTGTTAACGCGATCCGACGCGTACTTTTTAAACTACAGCGTTTTAAAAAATTCAAAAATTTAGAAAATTTCAAAAATTCATATTTTTTTCTAAATTTTTTCGAATTTTATATAACTGATAGGTTATATTTATAGATTTCGGCCTGCTGATTTCGGAGAACTAAAAAAATTTAAGCTACGACCGCTAGTTAGAAGCTACACCCGTTTTTATGGCCACCAAAAAATGATAGAGAAGGGTCCCCCCTTTGCTTTAAAACTGAAAAATTTTGAAATTTTTTTTCGCGTTTTTTTGCAATTATCTTATAGATTTCGGTTCGCTGATAACGAATCAACCATTGTTAACGCGATCCGACTCGTACTTTTTAAACTACAGCGTTTTGAAAAATGCAGAAATTTAGAAAATTTCAAAAATTCATATTTTTTTCTAAATTTTTTCGAATTTTATATAACTGATAGGTTATATTTATAGATTTCGGCCTGCTGATTTCGGAGAACTAAAAAAATTTGAGCTACGACCACTAGTTTAGAAACTACACCCGTTTTTATGGCCACCAAAAAATGATAGAGAAGGGTCCCCCCTTTGCTTTAAAACTGAAAAATTTTGAAATTTTTTTTCGCGATTTTTCGACTCTATCTTATAGATTTCGGTTCGATGATAACGAATCAAGCATTGTTAACGCGATCCGACGCGTACTTTTTAAACTACAGCGTTTTGAAAAATGCAGAAATTTAGAAAATTTCAAAAATTCATATTTTTTTCTAAATTTTTTCGAATTTTATATAACTGATAGGTTATATTTATAGATTTCAGCCTGCTGATTTCGGAGAACTAAAAAAATTTTAGCTACGACCGCTAGTTTAGAAGCTACACCCGTTTTTATGGCCACCAAAAAATGATAGAGAAGGGTCCCCCCTTTGCATTAAAACTGAAAAATTTTGAAATTTTTTTTCGCGATTTTTTGACTCCATCTTATGGATTTCGGTTCGCTGATAACGAATCAACCATTGTTATCGCAATCCGACGCGTACTTTTTAAACTACAGCGTTTTGAAAAATGCAGAAATTTAGAAAATTTCAAAAATTCATATTTTTTTCTAAGTTTTTTCGATTTTTATATAACTGATAGGTTATATTTATAGATTTCAGCCTGCTGATTTCGGAGAACTAAAAAATTTTTAGCTACGACCACTAGTTTAGAAGCTACTGTCGTTTTTATGGCCACCAAAAAATGATACAGAAGGGTCCCCCCTTTGCTTTAAAACTGAAAAATTTTGAAATTTTTTTTCGCGATTTTTTGACTCCATCTTATAGATTTCGGTTCGCTGATAACGAATCAACCATTGTTAACGCGATCCGGCGCGTACTTATTAAACTACAGCGTTTTGAAAAATGCAGATATTTAAAAAATTTCAAAAATTCATATTTTTTTCTAAATTTTTTCGAATTTTATATAACTGATAGGTTATAGTTATAGATTTCAGCCTGCTGATTTCGGAGAACTAAAAAATTTTGAGCTACGACCACTAGTTTAGAAACTACACCAGTTTTTATTGCCACCAAAAAATGATAGAGAAGGGTCTCCCCCCTTTGCTTTAAAACTGAAAAATTTTGAAATTTTTTTTCGCGATTTTTCGACTCCATCTTATGGATTTCGGTTCGATGATAACGAATCAAGCATTGTTAACGCGATCCGACGCGTACTTTTTAAACTACAGCGTTTTGAAAAATGCCGAAATTTAGAAAATTTCAAAAATTCATATTTTTTTCTAAATTTTTTCGAATTTTATATAACTGATAGGTTATAGTTATAGATTTCAGCCTGCTGATTTCGGAGAACTAAAAAATTTTGAGCTACGACCACTAGTTTAGAAACTACACCAGTTTTTATGGCCACCAAAAAATGATAGAGAAGGGTCTCCCCCCTTTGCTTTAAAACTGAAAAATTTTGAAATTTTTTTTCGCGATTTTTCGACTCCATCTTATGGATTTCGGTTCGATGATAACGAATCAAGCATTGTTAACGCGATCCGACGCGTACTTTTTAAACTACAGCGTTTTGAAAAATGCCGAAATTTAGAAAATTTCAAAAATTCATATTTTTTTCTAAATTTTTTCGAATTTTATATAACTGATAGGTTATAGTTATAGATTTCAGCCTGCTGATTTCGGAGAACTAAAAAATTTTGAGCTACGACCACTAGTTTAGAAACTACACCCGTTTTTATGGCCACCAAAAAATGATAGAGAAGGGTCTCCCCCCTTTGCTTTAAAACTGAAAAATTTTGAAATTTTTTTTCGCGATTTTTTGACTCCATCTTATGGATTTCGGTTCGCTGATAACCAATCAACCATTGTTAACGCGATCCGACGCGTACTTTTTAAACTACAGCGTTTTGAAAAATGCCGAAATTTAGAAAATTTCAAAAATTCATATTTTTTTCTAAATTTTTTCGAATTTTATATAACTGATAGGTTATATTTACAGATTTCAGCCTGCTGATTTCGGAGAACTAAAAAATTTTGAGCTACGACCACTAGTTTAGAAACTACACCCGTTTTTATGGCCACCAAAAAATGATAGAGAAGGGTCGGTCCCCCCTTTGCTTTAAAACTGAAAAATTTTGAAATTTTTTTTCGCGTTTTTTTGACTTTATCTTATAGATTTCGGTTCGCTGATAACGAATCAACCATTGTTAACGCAATCCGACGCGTACTTTTTAAACTACAGCGTTTTGAAAAATGCAGATATTTAGAAAATTTCAAAAATTCATATTTTTTTCTAAATTTTTTCGAATTTTATATAACTGATAGGTTATAGTTATAGATTTCAGCCTGCTGATTTCGGAGAACTAAAAAATTTTGAGCTACGACCACTAGTTTAGAAACTACACCCGTTTTTATGGCCACCAAAAAATGATAGAGAAGGGTCCCCCCTTTGCTTTAAAACTGAAAAATTTTGAAATTTTTTTTCGCGATTTTTTGACTCCATCTTATGGATTTCGGTTAGCTGATAACGAATCAACCATTGTTAACGCGATCCGACGCGTACTTTTTAAACTACAGCGTTTTAAAAAATGCAGAAATTTAGAAAATTTCAAAAATTCATATTTTTTTCTAAATTTTTTCGAATTTTATATAACTGATAGGTTATATTTATAGATTTCGGCCTGCTGATTTCGGAGAACTAAAAAAATTTGAGCTACGACCACTAGTTTAGAAACTACACCCGTTTTTATGGCCACCAAAAAATGATAGAGAAGGGTCCCCCCTTTGCTTTAAAACTGAAAAATTTTGAAATTTTTTTTCGCGATTTTTCGACTCTATCTTATAGATTTCGGTTCGATGATAACGAATCAAGCATTGTTAACGCGATCCGACGCGTACTTTTTAAACTACAGCGTTTTGAAAAATGCAGAAATTTAGAAAATTTCAAAAATTCATATTTTTTTCTAAATTTTTTCGAATTTTATATAACTGATAGGTTATATTTATAGATTTCAGCCTGCTGATTTCGGAGAACTAAAAAAATTTTAGCTACGACCGCTAGTTTAGAAGCTACACCCGTTTTTATGGCCACCAAAAAATGATAGAGAAGGGTCCCCCCTTTGCATTAAAACTGAAAAATTTTGAAATTTTTTTTCGCGATTTTTTGACTCCATCTTATGGATTTCGGTTCGCTGATAACGAATCAACCATTGTTATCGCAATCCGACGCGTACTTTTTAAACTACAGCGTTTTGAAAAATGCAGAAATTTAGAAAATTTCAAAAATTCATATTTTTTTCTAAGTTTTTTCGATTTTTATATAACTGATAGGTTATATTTATAGATTTCAGCCTGCTGATTTCGGAGAACTAAAAAATTTTTAGCTACGACCACTAGTTTAGAAACTACACCCGTTTTTATGGCCACCAAAAAATGATAGAGAAGGGTTCCCCCCTTTGCTTTAAAACTGAAAAATTTTGAAATTTTTTTTCGCGATTTTTCGACTCTATCTTATAGATTTCGGTTCGATGATAACGAATCAAGCATTGTTAACGCGATCCGACGCGTACTTTTTAAACTACAGCGTTTTGAAAAATGCAGAAATTTAGAAAATTTCAAAAATTCATATTTTTTTCTAAATTTTTTCGAATTTTATATAACTGATAGGTTATAGTTATAGATTTCAGCCTGCTGATTTCGGAGAACTAAAAAAATTTGAGCTACGACCGCTAGTTTAGAAGCTACACCCGTTTTTATGGCCACCAAAAAATGATAGAGAAGGGTCTCCCTTTTGCTTTAAAACTGAAAAATTTTGAAATTTTTCTTTCGCGATTTTTTGACTCTATCTTATAGATTTCGGTTCGCTGATAACGAATCAAGCATTGTTAACGCGATCGGAAGCGTACTTTTTAAACTACAGCGTTTTGAAAAATGCAGAAATTTAGAAAATTTCAAAAATTCATATTTTTTTCTAAATTTTTTCGAATTTTATATAACTGATAGGTTATATTTATAGATTTCAGCCTGCTGATTTCGGAGAACTAAAAAAATTTGAGCTACGACCGCTAGTTTAGAAGCTACACCCGTTTTTATGGCCACCAAAAAATGATAGAGAAGGGTCTCCCTTTTGCTTTAAAACTGAAAAATTTTGAAATTTTTCTTTCGCGATTTTTTGACTCTATCTTATAGATTTCGGTTCGCTGATAACGAATCAAGCATTGTTAACGCAATCGGAAGCGTACTTTTTAAACTACAGCGTTTTGAAAAATGCAGAAATTTAGAAAATTTCAAAAATTCATATTTTTTTCTAACTTTTTTCGAATTTTATATAACTGATAGGTTATAATTATAGATTTCAGCCTGCTGATTTCGGAGAACTAAAAAAATTTGAGCTACGACCGCTAGTTTAGAAGCTACACCCGTTTTTATGGCCACCAAAAAATGATAGAGAAGGGTCCCCCTTTGCTTTTAAACTGAAAAATCTTGACATTTTTTTTCGCGATTTTTTGACTTCATCTTATGGATTTCGGTTCGCTGATAACAAATCAACCATTGTTAACACGATCCGACGCGTACTTTTTAAACTACAGCGTTTTGAAAAATGCAGAAATTTAGAAAATTTCAAAAATTCATATTTTTTTCTAAATTTTTTCGAATTTTATATAACTGATAGGTTATAGTTATAGACTTCAGCCTGCTGATTTCGGAGAAATAAAAAATTTTGAGCTACGACCACTAGTTTAGAAACTACACCCGTTTTTATGGCCACCAAAAAATGATAGAGAAGGGTCCCCCCTTTGCTTTTAAACTGAAAAATCTTGTCATTTTTTTTCGCGATTTTTTGACTGCATCTTATGGATTTCGGTTCGCTGATAACGAATCAACCATTGTTAACACGATCCGACGCGTACTTTTTAAACTACAGCGTTTTGAAAAATGCAGAAATTTAAAAAATTTCAAAAATTCATATTTTTTTCTAAGTTTTATCGATTTTTATATAACTGATAGGTTATATTTATAGATTTCAGCCTGCTGATTTCGGAGAACTAAAAAATTTTTAGCTACGACCACTAGTTTAGAAGCTACTGTCGTTTTTATGGCCACCAAAAAACGATAGAGAAGGGTCCCCCCTTTGCTTTAAAACTGAAACATTTTGAAATTTTTTTTCGCGTTTTTTTGACTCCATCTTATGAATTTTGGTTCGCTGATAACGAATCAACCATTGTTAACGCGATCCGACGCGTACTTTTTAAACTACAGCGTTTTGAAAAATGCAGAAATTTAGAAAATTTCAAAAATTCATATTTTTTTCTAAATTTTTTCGAATTTTATATAACTGATAGGTTATATTTATAGGTTTCAGCCTGCTGATTTCGGAGAACTAAAAAAATTTGAGCTACGACCACTAGTTTAGAAACTACAGCCGTTTTTATGACCACCGAAAAATTATAGAGAAGGGTCCCCTTTGCTTTAAAACTGAAAAATTTTGAAATTTTTTTTCGCGATTTTTCGACTCTATCTTATAGATTTCGGTTCGATGATAACGAATCAAGCATTGTTAACGCGATCCGACGCGTACTTTTTAAACTACAGCGTTTTGAAAAATGCAGAAATTTAGAAAATTTCAAAAATTCATATTTTTTTCTAAATTTTTTCGAATTTTATATAACTGATAGGTTATATTTATAGATTTCAGCCTGCTGATTTCGGAAAACTAAAAAAATTTGAGCTACGACCGCTAGTTTAGAAGCTACACCCGTTTTTATGGCCACCAAAAAATGATAGAGAAGGGTCTCCCCTTTGCTTTAAATATGAAAAATTTTGAAATTTTTCTTACGCGATTTTTTGACTCTATCTTATAGGTTTCGGTTCGCTGATAACGAATCAAGCATTGTTAACGCGATCGGAAGCGTACTTTTTAAACTACAGCGTTTTGAAAAATGCAGAAATTTAGAAAATTTCAAAAATTCATATTTTTTTCTAATTTTTTTCGAATTTTATATAACTGATAGGTGATATTTATAGATTTCAGCCTGCTGATTTCGGAGAACTAAAAAATTTTGAGCTACGACCACTAGTTTAGAAACTACACCCGTTTTTATGGCCTCCAAAAAATGATAGAGAAGGGTCCCCCCTTTGCTTTAAAACTGAAAAATCTTGAAATTTTTTTTCGCGATTTTTTGACTTAATCTTATGGATTTCGGTTCGCTGATAGCGAATCAACCATTGTTAACACGATCCGACGCGTACTTTTTAAACTACAGCGTTTTGATAAATGCAGAAATTTAGAAAATTTCAAAAATTCATATTTTTTTCTAAGTTTTTTCGATTTTTATATAACTGATAGGTTATATTTATAGATTTCAGCCTGCTGATTTCGGAGATCTAAAAAATTTTGAGCTACGACCACTAGTTTAGAAGCTACACCCGTTTTTATGGCCACCAAAAAATGATAGAGAAGGGTCCCCCCTTTGCTTTAAAACTGAAAAATTTAAAAAAAAATTTTCGCGATTTTTTGACTCTATCTTATAGATTTCGGTTCGCTGATAACGGATCAACCATTGTTAACGAGATCCGACGCATACTTTTTAAACTACTGCGTTTTGAAAAATGCAGAAATTTGGAAAATTTCAAAAATTCATATTTTTTTCTAAATTTTTTCGAATTTTATATAACTGATAGGTGATATTTATAGATTTCAGCCTGTTGATTTCGGAGAACTAAAAAATTTTGAGCTACGACCACTAGTTTAGAAACTACACCCGTTTTTATGGCCACCAAAAAATGATAGAGAAGGGTCCCCCTTTGCTTTAAAACTGAAAAATTTTGAAATTTTTTTTCGCGTTTTTTTGCATTTATCTTATAGATTTCGGTTCGGTGATAACGAATCAAGCATTGTTAACGCGATCCGAAGCGTACTTTTTAAACTACAGCGTTTTGAAAAATGCAGAAATTTAGAAAATTTCAAAAATCCATAATTTTTTCTAAATTTTTTCGAATTTTATATAACTGATAGGTTATATTTATAGATTTCAGCCTGCTGATTTCGGAGAACTAAAAAAATTTGAGCTACGACCGCTAGTTTAGAAGCTACACCCGTTTTTATTTCCACCAAAAAATGATAGAGAAGGGTCCCCCCTTTGCTTTAAAACTGAAAAATTTTGAAATTTTTTTTCGCGATTTTTTGACTCCATCTTATGGATTTCGGTTCTCTGATAACGAATCAACCATTGTTAACGCAATCCGACGCGTACTTTTTAAACTACAGCGTTTTGAAAAATGCAGAAATTTAGAAAATTTCAAAAATTCATATTTTTTTCTAAATTTTTTCGAATTTTATATAACTGATAGGTTATATTTATAGGATTCAGCCTGCTGATTTCGAAGAACTAAAAAATTTTGAGCTACGACCACTAGTTTAGAAACTACACCCGTTTTTATGGCCACCAAAAAATGATAGAGAAGGGTCCCCCCTTTGCTTTAAAACTGAAAAATTTTGAAATTTTTTTTCGAGATTTTTTGACTCCATCTTATGGATTTCGGTTCGCTGATAACGAATCAACCATTGTTAACGCGATCCGACGCGTACTTTTTAAACTACAGCGTTTTGAAAAATGCAGAAATTTAGAAAATTTCAAAAATTCATATTTTTTTCTAAATTTTTTCGATTTTTATATAACTGACAGTTTATATTTATAGATTTCAGCCTGCTGATTTCGGAGATCTAAAAAATTTTGAGCTACGACCACTAGTTTAGAAACTACACCCGTTTTTATGGCCACCAAAAAATGATAGAGAAGGGTCCCCCCTTTGCTTTAAAACTGAAAAATTTTGAAATTTTTTTTCGAGATTTTTTGACTCCATCTTATGGATTTCGGTTCGCTGATAACGAATCAACCATTGTTAACGCGATCCGACGCGTACTTTTTAAACTACAGCGTTTTGAAAAATGGAGAAATTTAGAAAATTTCAAAAATTCATATTTTTTTCTAAATTTTTTCGAATTTTATATAACTGATAGGTTATATTTATAGATTTTAGCCTGCTGATTTCGGAAAACTAAAAAAATTTGAGCTTCGACCGCTAGTTTAGAAGCTACACCCGTTTTTATGGCCACCAAAAAATGATAGAGAAAGGGTCCCCTCTTTGCTTTAAAACTGAAAAATTTTGATATTTTTTTTCGCGATTTTTTAACGTTGTCTTATAGATTTGTGTTTGCTGATAACAAATCAACCATTGTTAACGTGATCCGATGCGTACTTTTTAAACAACAGCGTTTTGAAAATTGCAAAAATTAAAACTTTAAAAATTCATATTTTTTTCTAATTTTTTTCGAATTTTATACAACTGATAGGTAATATTTATAGATTTCCGTCTGCTGATTTAGGAGAACTAAAAAATTTTAAGCTACGACCACTAGTTTAGAAGCTACACCTGTTTATATGGCCACCGAAAAATGATAGAGAAGGGTCCCCCTTTGCTTTAAAACTGAAAAATTTTGAAATTTTTTTTCGCGATTTTTTGACATTATCTTTAAGATTTGTGTTTGCTGATAACAAATCAACCATTGTTAACGTGATCCGATGCGTACTTTTTAAACAACAGCGTTTTGAAAATTGTAAAAATTTAGAAAACTATAAAATTTCATATTTTTTTCTAATTTTTTTCGAATTTTATACAACTGATACGTAATATTTATAGATTTTTGTCTGCTGATTTAGGAGAACTAAAAAATTTTTAGCTACGACCACTAGGTTAGAAGCTACACCCGTTTTTATGGCCACCAAAAAATGATAGAGAAGGGTCCCCCTTTGCTTTAAAACTGAAAAATTTTGAAATTTTTTTTCGCGATTTTTTGACATTATCTTAAAGATTTGTGTTTGCTGATAACAAATCAACCATTGTTAACGTGATCCGATGCGTACTTTTTAAACAACAGCGTTTTGAAAATTGTAAAAATTTAGAAAACTATAAAAATTCATATTTTTTTCTAATTTTTTTCGAATTTTATACAACTGATAGGTTATATTTATAGATTTCAGCCTGCTGATTTCGGAGAACTAAAAAAATTTGAGCTACGACAGCTAGTTTAGAAGCTACACCCGTTTTTATGGCCACCAAAAAATGATAGAGAAGGGTCCCCCCTTTGCTTTAAAACTGAAAAATTTTGCAATATTTTTTCGCGATTTTTTGACACTATCTTATAGATTTCTGTTCGCTGATAACGAATCAACCATTGTTAACCCCTTTGCTTTAAAACTGAAAAATTTTGCAATATTTTTTCGCGATTTTTTGAGACTATCTTATAGATTTCTGTTCGCTGATAACGAATCAACCATTGTTAACGTGATCCGATGCGTACTTTTTAAACTACAGCGTTTTGAAAATTGCAGAAATTTAGAAAGTTTTAAAAATTCATATTTTTTTCTAAATGTTTTCGAATTTTATAAATTTAATAGGTTATATTTATAGATTTCCCTCTGCTGATTATGGAGAACTAAAAAGTTTTGAGCTACGACCACTAGTTTAGAAGCTACACCCGTTTTTATGGCCACCAAAAAATGATAGAGAAGGGTCCCCCCTTTGCTTTAAAACTGAAAAATTTTTAATTTTTTTTTCGCGATTTTTTGACATTATCTTTTAGATTTATGTTCGCTTATAACGAATCAACCATTGTTAACGTGATCCGATGCGTACTTTTTAAACAACAGCGTTTTGAAAATTGCAAAAATTTAGAAAATTTTAAAAATTCATATTTTTTTCTAAATGTTTTCGTATTTTATATATTTAATAGGTTATATTTATAGATTTCCCTCTGCTGATTACGGAGAACTAAAAAATTTTGAGCTACGACCACTAGCTTAGCAGCTACACCCGTTTTTATGGCCACCAAAAAATGATAGAGAAGGGTCACCCCTTTGCTTTAAAACTGAAAAATTTTGCAATATTTTTTCGCGATTTTTTAACATTATCTTATAGATTTCTGTTCGCTGATAACGAATCAACCATTGTTAACGTGATCCGATGCGTACTTTTTAAACTACAGCGTTTTGAAAATTGCAGAAATTTGGAAAATCTTAAAAATTCATATTTTTTGTAATTTTTTTTCGAATTTTATATAACTGATAGGTTATATTTATAGATTTCCGTCTGCTGATTACGGAGAAGTAAAAAATTTTGTGCTACGACAGCTAGTTTAGAAGCTACACCCGTTTTTATGGCCACCAAAAAATGATAGAGAAGGGTCCCCCCTTTGCTTTAAAACTGAAAAATTTTGAAATTTTTTTTCGCGTTTTTTTGACTTTTTCTTATAGATTTCGGTTCGCTGATAACGAATCAACCATTGTTAACGCGATCCGACGCGTACTTTTTAAACTACAGCGTTTTGAAAAATGCAGATATTTAGAAAATTTCAAAAATTCATATTTTTTTCTAAATTTTTTCGAATTTTATATATTTAATAGGTTATATTTATAGATTTCCCTCTGCTGGTTACGGAGAACTAAAAATTTTGAGCTACGACCACTAGGTTAGAAGCTACACCCGTTTTTATGGCCACCAAAAAATGATAGAGAAGGGTCCCCCCTTTGCTTTAAAACTGAAAAATTTTGAAATTTTTTTTCGCGATTTTTTGACATTATCTTAAAGATTTGTGATTGCTGATAACAAATCAACCATTGTTAACGTGATCCGATGCGTACATTTTAAACTAAAGCGTTTTGAAAATTGCAAAAATTTAGAAAACTATAAAAATTCATATTTTTTTCTAATTTTTTCGAATTTTATACAACTGATAGGTAATATTTATAGATTTCCGTCTGCTGATTTAGGAGAACTAAAAAATTTTGAGCTACGACCACTAACTAGTTTAGAAGCTAGACCCGTTTTTATGGCCACCAAAAAATGATAGAGAAGGGTCCCCCCTTTGCTTTAAAACTGAAAAATTTTGAAATTTTTTTTCGCGATTTTTTGACATTATCTTAAAGATTTGTGATTGCTGATAACAAATCAACCATTGTTAACGTGATCCGATGCGTACTTTTTAAACTACAGCGTTTTGAAAATTGCAAAAATTTAGAAAACTATAAAAATTCATATTTTTTTCTAAATTTTTTCGAGTTTTATATATTTAATAGGTTATATTTATAGATTTTCGTCTGCTGATTACGGAGAACTAAAAAATTTTGAGCTACGACCAATAGTTTAGAAGCTACACCCGTTTTTATGGCCACCAAAAAATGATAGAGAAGGGTCCCCTCTTTGCTTTAAAACTAAAAAATTTTGAAATTTTTTTTCGCGATTTTTTGACATTATCTTAAAGATTTGTGTTTGCTGATAACAAATCAACCATTTTTAACGTGATCCGATGCGTACTTTTTAAACAACAGCGTTTTGAAAATTGCAAAAATTTAGAAAACTATAAAAATTCATATTTTTTTCGAATTTTTTTCGAATTTTATACAACTGATAGGTAATATTTATAGATTTTTGTCTGCTGATTTAGGAGAACTAAAAAATTTTAAGCTACGACCACTAGTTTAGAAGCTACACCTGTTTATATGGCCACCGAAAAATGATAGAGAAGGGTCCCCCCTTTGCTTTAAAACTGAAAAATTTTGAAATTTTTTTTTGGCGATTTTTTGACAATATCTTATAGATTTGTGTTCGCTGATAACGAATCAACCATTGTTAACGCGATTCGATGCGTACTTTTTAAACTACAGCGTTTTGAAAATTGCAGAAATTTGGAAAACTATAAAAATTCATATTTTTTTCTAAATTTTTTCGAATTTTACATAACTGATAGGTTATATTTATAGATTTCCGTCTGCTGATTACAGAGAACTAAAATATTTTGAGCTACAACCACTAGTTTAGAAGCTACACCCGTTTTTATGGCCACCGAAAAATGATAGAGAAGGGGACCCTCTTTGCTTTAAAACTGAAAAATTTTCAAATTTTTTTTCGCGATTTTTTGACATTATCTTATAGATTTGTGTTTGCAGATAACAAATCAACCATTGTTAACGTGATCCGATGCGTGCTTTTTAAACAACAGCGTTTTGAAAATTGCAAAAATTTAGAAAACTATAAAAATTCATATTTTTTTCTAAATTTTTTCGAATTTTACATAACTGATAGGTTATATTTATAGATTTTCGTTTGCTGATTACGGAGAGCTAAAAAATTTTGTGCTACGACCACTAGTTTAGAAGCTACACCCGTTTTTATGGCCACCAAAAAATAATAGAGAAGGGTCCCCTCTTTGCTTTAAAACTAAAAAATTTTGAAATTTTTTTTCGCGATTTTTTGACATTATCTTATAGATTTGTGATTGCTGATAACAAATAAACCATTGTTAACGTGATCCGATGCGTCCTTTTTAAACTACAGCGTTCTGAAAATTGCAAAAATTTAGAAAATTTTAAAAATTCATATTTTTTTCTAAATTTTTTCGAATTTTTATATATTTAATAGGTTATATTTATAGATTTCCCTCTGCTGATTACGGAGAACTAAAAATTTTGAGCTACGACCACTAGGTTAGAAGCTACACCCGTTTTTATGGCCACCAAAAAATGATAGGGAAGGGTCCCCCCTTTGCTTTAAAACTAAAAAATTTTGAAATTTTTTTTCGCGATTTTTTGACATTATCTTAAAGATTTGTGTTTGCTGATAACAAATCAACCATTGTTAACGTGATCCGATGCGTACTTTTTAAACAACAGCGTTTTGAAAATTGTAAAAATTTAGAAAACTATAAAATTTCATATTTTTTTCTAATTTTTTTCAAATTTTTTACAACTGATAGGTTATATTTATAGATTTTTGTCTGCTGATTTTGGAGAACTAAAAAAATTTTAGCTACGACCACTAGGTTAGAAGCTACACCCGTTTTTATGGCCACCAAAAAATGATAGAGAAGGGTCCCCCCTTTGCTTTAAAACTGAAAAATTTTGAAATTTTTTTTCGCGATTTTTTGACGTTGTCTTATAGATTTGTGTCTGCTGATAACAAATCAACCTTTGTTAACGTGATCCGATGCGTACTTTTTAAACTACAGCGTTTTGAAAATTGCAAAAATTTAGAAAAATTTAAAAATTCATATTTTTTTCTAAATGTTTTTATATGGCCCCCTTTGCTTTAAAACTGAAAAATTTTGAAATTTTTTTTTGGCGATTTTTTGACATTATCTTATAGATTTGTGTTCGCTGATAACGAATCAACCATTGTTAACGCGATTCGATGCGTACTTTTTAAACTACAGCGTTTTGAAAATTGCAGAAATTTGGAAAATTTTAAAAATTCATATTTTTTTCCAAATTTTCTCGAATTTTATATATTTAAGAGGTTATATTTATAGATTTCCGTCTGCTGATTACAGAGAACTAAAATATTTTGAGCTACAACCACTAGTTTAGAAGCTACACCCGTTTTTATGGCCACCGAAAAATGATAGAGAAGGGGACCCTCTTTGCTTTAAAACTAAAAAATTTTGAAATTTTTTTTCGCGATTTTTTGACATTATCTTATAGATTTTGTTTGCAGATAACAAATCAACCATTGTTAACGTGATCCGATGCGTACTTTTTAAACAACAGCGTTTTGAAAATTGCAAAAATTTAGAAAACTATAAAAATTCATATTTTTTTCTAAATTTTTTCGAATTTTACATAACTGATAGGTTATATTTATAGATTTCAGCCTGCTGATTTTGGAGAACTAAAAAAAATTGAGCTACGACCGCTAGTTTAGAAGCTACACCCGTTTTTATGGCCACCAAAAAATGATAGAGAAGGGTCCCCTCTTTGCTTTAAAACTAAAAAATTTTGAAATTTTTTTTTGCGATTTTTTGACATTATCTTATAGATTTGTGATTGCTGATAACAAATAAACCATTGTTAACGTGATCCGATGCGTACTTTTTAAACTACAGCGTTTTGAAAATTGCAAAAATTTAGAAAATTTTAAAAATTCACATTTTTTTCTAAATTTTTTCGAATTTTATATATTTAATAGGTTATATTTATAGATTTCCCTCTGCTGATTACGGAGAACTAAAAAATTTTGAGCTACGACCACTAGGTTAGAAGCTACACCCGTTTTTATGGCCATCAAAAAATAATAATAATAATAATAATAGTTTATTTACGGGCTAGCCCTTTTTGTTACAAAAGTTTACAAATAAGTGTGTACAGTATAATAAAAAGCAGCGTAAAAAAAATACAAATACAAATACAAATAACAATAATTTTAATAACTAGTATGCTTAAGAGGATAGTCCGCAAAATGTTTGAAATGCGTACTCCTCGCTAGTAAAAATTGATTTTTTGGTGTTTGTAATAAAAAATTTAACAAAAACGCTCTTGGTTTGCCTTGAAATTGAATTTATTTATCATATAGAATTTTTTTTTTGATGTATATAGTCTGTTATAAGGGAGTAATTTTGAAAAAATGATAAAAACGCATTTTTTAAAAAATTATGCACCTATAATTTATTAAACTTAAACAACAAAAATTCTATATGAAAAATAAATTCAATTTGAAGGCAATACAAGAGCGTTTCTGTTAATTTTTTTATTACAAACACCTGAAAATCAATTTTTACTAGCGAGGAGTACGCATTTCAAACATTTTGCGGACTATCCTCTTAAGTTGGCTCTTAAATGAGGTAAATGAAACATTAAAGAATTTAAAGTTGGGATAATTACTGCTAATATCATTAGCCTCTCTGATCATTCGCGATATTGGTTCGTTACACCCATAATTAGTGCTGTGAAAACTGATTCGGAATAAATTTGTTTCTCTCGTTTGACAACCCGTTGGTTTCACATAAAAATCAATTTTTTCAAGAAGTTCAGAGCAATTTAACATACCATTGATTAGTTTATAAAGAAAAACAACATCAGATATCAAGCGCCTATTTTCGAGACTGTCCAGATTCAACGTAGTTAACATGGGATTATAATGAAAATCAATGTTGGACATTCCCATTTTATATGACATAATTCTTGTGAATTTTCTTTGTACACGCTCAATGGAAGCACATAAGTTTTTGAAGTGAGGAGACCAAACAATTGAAGCATATTCTAATTTAGAACGAACCAAACTCATATATAGAGTTTGAAAACAATACGGATTCAGGTCTTTAGCTATTCGTGAAATAAATCCAAGTAGCTTGAGTGCAGAATTAACCGTTGTCAGAATGTGATCCCTAAAAGTCAATCCAGAGTCGAAAAGAACCCCCAAGTCCCTTACAACAAATACCTTCTTTAAAGGAGTACCATTGATCGAGTAGTAACGATCGCATTTTTGTAATTTCCTGGAAAACGATATTGATTGGCATTTATCCAAGTTTAGGTCAAGCTTATTGTCATTGCACCATCACACAAGGTTGTCAACATCCTCTTGCAATTCTTTATGGTTGTCTGCAGTCCTAATAATTTGAAAGATTTTTAAATCATCAGCAAATAGGTAGTACCTTGAGAATTTAATATAATGACAAATATCTTTTATAAACAGATTGAATAATATCGGTCCGCAGTGAGACCCTTGAGGTACACCAGATGTTACTTTGATCATTTTTGATAACTGCCCTGAGATGTTGACACATTGTGTCCTGCCAGACAAAAAACTGTCAATCCAAATAACAATATCGCCAGAAAATCCATAATTGTGGAGTTTGGTAATCAGAATTGAATGGTTAACCCTGTCAAACGCCTTGGAAAAGTCAGTATATATTGAGTCAACCTCACACTGACCCTCCAAAGCGCCCGACAAAAAGTTCCTATACAACACCAAATTGGTCAATGTTGAACGGCCATTTGTGAATCCGTGTTGTTCGTCGATAATTAATGGTTTGGACAACCAAATAAGTTATGATGTTATCAACTGATCAAACAATTTTGCAATTGACGATTGTAGACTGATTCCACGGTAGTTTGATATATCATGCCGGTCTCCAGACTTAAAAATTGGGGTAATGAAACTCCTCTTCCAAATCTGAGGAAAAGTATGTTCTTTAAGAGATCGATCAAACAACAAGAATATTGGTTTGGTTATTGTAAAAGCGCAATTTTTTATAAAATATGTGGGAATTCCGTCAGGGCCGCACGACATTGATTCTTTACATTCAGAAATTAAGTTAAAAACCTCTTCTTGACTAACACTAAAGGAGTGCGTAGAGTCGACTGAAGCGGTTATAGTAATGTTTTGACCAACGATTGAGTTATGACTAGAACTCTTCTGACCACTGTATACTCCTTCAAAGAAATCAGCAAACAAATTTACGGTATCAGCAATATCATGACTAGATTCGTTATTTAAATACATATTGCAAGGTAAACCGTGATTATCCCTAGACTCATTTATGAATTTCCAGAACGAATTGGGGTTCCTCACAATACTGGACTCAACATTTTGAATATAGTTTCTATATAAAATATGACAAAGAGATTTGCATTGGATACGCAGTGTTTTAAATTTATCGTAATCTTCAAGTGAGTGAGATTGTTTATAAAACTTATGAGCTTCCTTTTTACGTTTAATAAGTTTAATTAACTCGGTCGAGTACCATTTGGGATAAATATTGGGGCTAAGTTTAATAATTGGTAAATATTTCTCAATAATTGAATCGACCAAATTATAAAATAAATTTACACAATCGTCAATATTAGGTTGATCGAGTAAAAGTTTGTCCCAATCTAAGTAAGCTAAACAATTATTGATTGAAATAAAATCAGCCTTGGAAAAATCTCTTAAATAATTATCACAGGTAAATTTATCACTACTTAAATCACACTTTAGAACCATTGAGTAAGGCACATGATGCTGCGATGAGCTTAACTGAAGGTCATCTGTCTTGCTAACTTCAAGTAGATTCTTCGAGTTGGAAAAAATTAGGTCCAGAAATACACCTCTCGAGTTGGGAATTTGGTTTAATTGATGAAAGTTAAGGAATCCGAAGCTTTCAGATAGAATCTTTGAAGGATAATTCATGTCAGAGTATACGTCATTAACACCAAACTCATCATTCTCCCAAATCGCCTTGGGTAAGTTGTAATCACCACACAGTACAAACTTGGAATTCGGAAATTTCTCATAGATACCTTCTACGCTGGAGCAGTGACTTTCAAATTTCGAAACGTCAGAGAGAGGAGGTAGGTACAGAGCTCCTATAATAATTTTTAAGTTATTGTCACATGTTACAGCAACAAAAAGTTGTTCAACATCGTCTGAACATGTTAAGCTGGCACCTTGTAGATCTCTTTTAACTAAAATCATTACTCCACCCCCATATTTCTTTTCAGAATTAATTAGATTTCTATCACATCTGAAGATATCAAAGTTTTTAAGTTTGAGTTCACAACTGTTTATTGTTTCATTGAGCCAAGATTCAACTACGACAATTACAACATATTCAGTTAATAATACTTCAGTAGAAAATGCATGCAATTTTGTTTTTAGTCCGCCAAAATTATAATAGAAAATATTTAAACCATTATTATTAGATTTCTTTCGGTAATATTTATAGATTTCTGTCTGCTGATTACAGAGAACTAAAAAAATTTGAGCTACGACCACTAGTTTAGAAGCTACACCCGTTCTTATGGCCACCAAAAAATGATAGAGAAGGGTCCCCCCTTTGCTTTAAAACTGAAAAATTTTGAAATTTTTTTTCGCAATTTTTTGACATTATCTTATAGATTTGTGATTGCTGATAACAAATCAACCATTGTTAACGTGATCCGATGCGTACTTTTTAAACTACAGCGTTTTGAAAATTGCAAAAATTTAGAAAAATTTAAAAATTCATATTTTTTTCTAAATGTTTTCGAATTTTATATATTTAATAGGTTTTATTTATAGATTTCCCTCTGCTGATTACAGAGAACTAAAAAATTTTGAGCTACGACCACTAGTTTAGAAGCTACACCCGGTTTTATGGCCACCAAAAAATGATAGAGAAGGGTCGTCCCCCCTTTGCTTTAAAACTGAAAAATTTTGCAATATTTTTTCGCGATTTTTTGACACTATCTTATAGATTTCTGTTCGCTGATAACGCATCAACCATTGTTAACGTGATCCGATGAGTACTTTTTAAACTACAGCGTTTTGAAAATTGCAAAAATTTAGAAAGTTTTAAAAATTCATATTTTTTTCTAAATTTTTTCAAATTTTATATATTTAATAGGCTATATTTATAGATTTCCCTCTGCTGATTACGGAGAACTAAAAAATTTTGAGCTACGACCACTAGTTTAGAAGCTACACCCGTTTTTTTGGCCACCGAAAAATGATAGAGAAGGGTCCCCCCTTTACTTTAAAACTGAAAAATTTCGAAATTTTTTCTTGGCGATTTTTTGACATTATCCTATAGATTTGTGTTCGCTGATAACAAATCAACCATTGTTAACGTGATCCGATGCGTACTTTTTAAACAACAGCGTTTTGAAAATTGCAAAAATTTAGAAAACTATAAAAATTCATATTTTTTTCTAATTTTTTTCGAATTTTATACAACTAATAGGTAATATTTATAGATTTCCGTCTGCTGATTTAGGAGAACTAAAAAATTTTGAGCTACGACCACTAGTTTAGAAGCTACACCCGTTTTTATGGCCCCCTAAAAATAATAGAGAAGGGTCCCCCCTTTGCTTTAAAACTGAAAAATTTTGAAATTTTTTTTCGCGATTTTTTGACATTATCTTATAGATTTGTGATTGCTGATAACGAATCAACCATTGTTAACGTGATCCGATGCGTACTTTTTAAACTACAGCGTTTTAAAAATTGCAAAAATTTAGAAAATTTTAAAAATTCATAATTTTTTCGAATTTTATATATTTAATAGGTTATATTTATAGATTTCCCTCTGCTGATTACGGAGAACTAAAATATTTTGAGCTACGACCACTAGGTTAGAAGCTACACCCGTTTTTATGGCCCCCTAAAAATGATAGAGAAGGGTCCCCCCTTTGCTTTAAAACTGAAAAATTTTGAAATTTTTTTTCGCGATTTTTTGACGTTGTCTTATAGATTTGTGTTTGCTGATAACAAATCAACCATTGTTAACGTGATCCGAAGCGTACATTTAAACTACAGCGTTTTGAAAATTGCAAAAATTTAGAAAAATTTAAAAATTCATATTTTTTTCTAAATTTTTTCGAATTTTATATATTTAATAGGTTATATTTATAGATTTCCCTCTGCTGATTACGGAGAACTAAAATATTTTGAGCTACGACCACTAGGTTAGAAGCTACACCCGTTTTTATGGCCCCCTAAAAATGATAGAGAAGGGTCCCCCCTTTGCTTTAAAACTGAAAAATTTTGAAATTTTTTTTCGAGATTTTTTGACGTTGTCTTATAGATTTGTGTTTGCTGATAACAAATCAACCATTGTTAACGTGATCCGAAGCGTACTTTTTAAACAACAGCGTTTTGAAAATTGCAAAAATTTAGAAAACTATAAAAATTCATATTTTTTTCTAATTTTTTTCGAATTTTATACAACTAATAGGTAATATTTATAGATTTCCGTCTGCTGATTTAGGAGAACTAAAAAATTTTGAGCTACGACCACTAGTTTAGAAGCTACACCCGTTTTTATGGCCCCCTAAAAATAATAGAGAAGGGTCCCCCCTTTGCTTTAAAACTGAAAAATTTTGAAATTTTTTTTCGCGATTTTTTGACATTATCTTATAGATTTGTGATTGCTGATAACGAATCAACCATTGTTAACGTGATCCGATGCGTACTTTTTAAACTACAGCGTTTTAAAAATTGCAAAAATTTAGAAAATTTTAAAAATTCATAATTTTTTCGAATTTTATATATTTAATAGGTTATATTTATAGATTTCCCTCTGCTGATTACGGAGAACTAAAAAATTTTGAGCTACGACCACTAGGTTAGAAGCTACACCCGTTTTTATGGCCCCCTGAAAATGATAGAGAAGGGTCCCCCCTTTGCTTTAAAACTGAAAAATTTTGAAATTTTTTTTCGCGATTTTTTGACGTTGTCTTATAGATTTGTGTTTGCTGATAACAAATCAACCATTGTTAACGTGATCCGAAGCGTACTTTTTAAACTACAGCGTTTTGAAAATTGCAAAAATTTAGAAAATTTTAAAAATTCATATTTTTTTCTAAATTTTTTCGAATTTTATATATTTAATAGGTTATATTTATAGATTTCCCTCTGCTGATTACGGAGAACTAAAAAATTTTGAGCTACGACCACTAGGTTAGAAGCTACACCCGGTTTTATGGCCACCAAAAAATGATAGAGAAGGGTCCCCCCTTTGCTTTAAAACTGAAAAATTTTGAATTTTTTTTTCGCGATTTTTTGACACTATCTTATAGATTTCTGTTCGCTGATAACGAATCAAAAATTTGTTAACGTGATCCGATGCGTACTTTTTAAACTACAGCGTTTTGAATATTGCAAAAATTTAGAAAATTTTAAAAATTCATATTATTTTCCAAATTTTCTCGAATTTTATATATTTAATAGGTTATATTTATAGATTTCCGTCTGCTGATTACAGAGAACTAAAATATTTTGAGCTACGACCACTAGTTTAGAAGCTACACCTGTTTATATGGCCACCGAAAAATGATAGAGAAGGGTCCCCCCTTTGCTTTAACACTGAAAAATTTTGAAATTTTTTTTCGCGATTTTTTGACGTTGTCTTATAGATTTGTGTTTGCTGATAACAAATCAACCATTGTTAACGTGATCCGATGCGTACTTTTTAAACAACAGCGTTTTGAAAATTGCAAAAATTTAGAAAACTATAAAAATTCATATTTTTTTCTAATTTTTTTCGAATTTTATACAACTGATAGGTAATATTTATAGATTTCCGTCTGCTGATTTAGGAGAACTAAAAAATTTTGAGCAACGACCACTAGTTTAGAAGCTACACCTGTTTTTATGGCCACCAAAAAATTATAGAGAAGGGTCCCCCCTTTGCTTTAAAACTGAAAAATTTTGAATTTTTTTTTCGCGATTTTTTGACATTATCTTATAGATTTGTGTTTGCTTATAACGAATCAACCATTGTTAACGTGATCCGATGCGTACTTTTTAAACAACAGCGTTTTGAAAATTGCAAAAATTTAGAAAATTTTAAAAATTCATATTTTTTTCTAATTGTTTTCGAATTTTATATATTTAGTAGGTTATATTTATAGATTTCCCTCTGCTGATTACGGAGAACTAAAAAATTTTGAGCTACGACCACTAGTTTAGAAGCTACACCCGGTTTTATGGCCACCAAAAAATGATAGAGAAGGGTCCCCCCTTTGCTTTAAAACTGAAAAATATTGAATTTTTTTTTCCCGATTTTTTGACATTATCTTATAGATTTGTGTTTGCTTATAACGAATCAACCATTGTTAACGTGATCCGATGCGTACTTTTTAAACAACAGCGTTTTGAAAATTGCAAAAATTTAGAAAATTTTAAAAATTCATATTTTTTTCTAAATGTTTTCGAATTTTATATATTTAGTAGGTTATATTTATAGATTTCCCTCTGCTGATTACGGAGAACTAAAAAATTTTGAGCTACGACCACTAGTTTAGAAGCTACACCCGGTTTTATGGCCACCAAAAAATGATAGAGAAGAGTCCCCCCTTTGCTTTAAAACTGAAAAATATTGAAATTTTTTTTCGCGAATTTTTGACATTATCTTATAGATTTGTGTTTGCAGATAACAAATCAACCATTGTTAACGTGATCCGATGCATACTTTTTAAACCACAGCGTTTTGAAAATTGCAAAAATTTAGAAAACTATAAAAATCTAATTTTTGTTTAATTTTTTTCGAATTTTATACAACTGATAGGTAATATTTATAGATTTCCGTCTGCTGATTACGGAGAACTAAAAAATTTTGAGCTACGACCACTAGTTTAGATGCTATACCCGTTTTTATGCCCACCAAAAAATGATAGAGAAGGGTCCCCCCTTTGCTTTAATACTAAAAAATTTTGAAATTTTTTTTCGCGATTTTTTGACGTTGTCTAATAGATTTGTGTTTGCTGATAACAAATCAACCATTGTTAACGTGATCAGATGCGTACTTTTTAAACAACAGCGTTTTGAAAATTGCAAAAATTTAGAAAATTTTAAAAATTCATATTTTTTTCTAAATTTTTTCGAATTTTATATATTTAATAGGTTATATTTATAGATTTCCCTCTGCTGATTACGGAGAACTAAAAAATTTTGAGCAACGACCACTAGTTTAGAAGCTACACCTGTTTTTATGGCCACCAAAAAATGATAGAGAAGGGTCCCCCCTTTGCTTTAAAACTGAAAAATTTTGAATTTTTTTTTCGCGATTTTTTGACAATATCTTATAGATTTGTGTTCGCTTATATCGAATTAACCATTGTTAACGTGATCCGATGCGTACTTTTTAAACAACAGCGTTTTGAAAATTGCAAAAATTTAGAAAACTATAAAAATTCATATTTTTTCCTAAATTTTTTTGAATTTTATATATTTAATAGGTTATGTTTATAGATTTCCCTCTACTGATTACGGAGAACTAAAAAGTTTTGAGCTACGACCACTAGTTTAGAAGCTACACCCGGTTTTATGGCCACCAAAAAATGATAGAGAAGGGTCCCTCCCCCCTTTGCTTTAAAACTGAAAAATTTTGAAATTTTTTGTCGCGATTTTTTGACGTTGTCTAATAGATTTGTGTTTGCAGATAACAAATCAACAATTGTTAACGTGATCCGATGCGTACTTTTTAAACTACAGCGTTTTGAAAATTGCAGAAATTTGGAAAATTTTAAAAATTCATATTTTTTTCCAAATTTTCTCGAATTTTATATATTTAATAGGTTATATTTATAGATTTTCCTCTGCTGATTACAGAGAACTAAAAAATTTTGAGCTACGACCACTAAGTTTAGAAGCTACACCCGGTTTTATGGCCACCAAAAAATGATAGAGAAGGGTCCCCCCTTTGCTTTAAAACTGAAAAATTTTGAAATTTTTTTTCGCTATTTTTTGACATTATCTTATAGATTTGTGATTGCTGATAACGAATCAACCATTGTTAACGCGATTCGATGCGTACATTTTAAACTACAGCGTTTTGAAAATTGCAAAAATTTAGAAAAATTTAAAAATTCATATTTTTTTCTAAATGTTTTCGAATTTTATATATTTAATAGGTTTTATTTATAGATTTCCCTCTGCTGATTACGGAGAACTAAAAAATTTTGAGCTACGACCACTAGTTTAGAAGATACACCCGGTTTTATGGCCACCAAAAAATGATAGAGAAGGGTCCCCCCTTTGCTTTAAAACTGAAAAATTTTGAAATTTTTTTTCGCGAATTTTTGACATTATCTTATAGATTTGTGTTTGCAGATAACAAATCAACCATTGTTAACGCGATTCGATGCGTACATTTTAAACTACAGCGTTTTGAAAATTGCAGAAATTTGGAAAATTTTAAAAATTCATATTTTTTTCTAAATTTTCTCGAATTGTATATATTTAATAGGTTATATTTATAGATTTCCGTCTGCTGATTACAGAGAACTAAAAAATTTTGAGCTACGACCACTAAGTTTAGAAGCTACACCCGGTTTTATGGCCACCAAAAAATGATAGAGAAGGGTCCCCCCTTTGCTTTAAAACTGAAAAATTTTGAAATTTTTTTTCGCTATTTTTTGACATTATCTTATAGATTTGTGATTGCTGATAACGAATCAACCATTGTTAACGTGATCCGATGCGTACTTTTTAAGCTACAGCGTTTTGAAAATTGCAAAAATTTAGAAAATTTTAAAAATTCATATTTTTTTCTAAATTTTTTCGAATTTTATATATTTAATAGGTTTTATTTATAGATTTCCCTCTGCTGATTACGGAGAACTAAAAAATTTTGAGCTACGACCACTAGTTTAGAAGATACACCCGGTTTTATGGCCACCAAAAAATGATAGAGAAGGGTCCCCCCTTTGCTTTAAAACTGAAAAATTTTGAAATTTTTTTTCGCGAATTTTTGACATTATCTTATAGATTTGTGTTTGCAGATAACAAATCAACCATTGTTAACGTGATCCGATGCGTACTTTTTAAACCACAACGTTTTGAAAATTGCAAAAATTTAGAAAACTATAAAAATTCTAATTTTTTTTTAATTTTTTTCGAATTTTATACAACTGATAGGTAATATTTATAGATTTCTGTCTGCTGATTACAGAGAACTAAAAAAATTTGAGCTACGACCACTAGTTTAGAAGCTACACCCGTTCTTATGGCCACCAAAAAATGATAGAGAAGGGTTCCCCCTTTGCTTTAAAACTGAAAAATTTTGAAATTTTTTTTCGCTATTTTTTGACATTATCTTATAGATTTGGGATTGCTGATAACAAATCAACCATTGTTAACGTGATCCGATGCGTACTTTTTAAACTACAGCGTTTTGAAAATTGCAAAAATTTAGAAAAATTTAAAAATTCATATTTTTTTCTAAATGTTTTCGAATTTTATATATTTAATAGGTTTTATTTATAGATTTCCCTCTGCTGATTACGGAGAACTAAAAAATTTTGAGCTACGACAACTAGTTTAGAAGCTACACCCGGTTTTATGGCCACCAAAAAATGATAGAGATGGGTCACCCCTTTGCATTAAAACTGAAAAATTTTGCAATATTTTTTCGCGATTTTTTGACACTATCTTATAGATTTCTGTTCGCTGATAACGAATCAACCATTGTTAACGTGATCCGATGCGTACTTTTTAAACTACAGCGTTTTGAAAATTGCAAAAATTTAGAAAAATTTAAAAATTCATATTTTTTTCTAAATGTTTTTGAATTTTATATATTTAATAGGTTATATTCATAGATTTCCCTCTGCTGATTACGGAGAACTAAAAAATTTTGAGCTACGACCACTAGTTTAGAAACTACACCCGGTTTTATGGCCACCAAAAAATGATAGAGGAGGGTCACCCCTTTGCTTTAAAACTGAAAAATTTTGCAATATTTTGTCGCGATTTTTTGACACTATCTTATAGATTTCTGTTCGCTGATAACGAATCAACCATTGTTAACGTGATCCGATGCGTACTTTTTAAACTACAGCGTTTTGAAAATTGCAGAAATTTAGAAAGTTTTAAAAATTCATATTTTTTTCTAAATGTTTTCGAATTTTATAAATTTAATAGGTTATATTTATAGATTTCCCTCTGCTGATTACGGAGAACTAAAAAATTTTGAGCTACGACCACTAGTTTAGAAGCTACATCCGTTTTTATGGCCACCGAAAAATGATAGAGAAGGGTCCCCCCTTTGCTTTAAAACTGAAAAATTTCGAAAATTTTTTTTGGCGATTTTTTGACATTATCTTATAGTTTTGTGTTCGCTGATAACAAATCAACCATTGTTAACGTGATCCGATGCGTACTTTTTAAACAACAGCGTTTTGAAAATTGCAAAAATTTAGAAAACTATAAAAATTCATATTTTTTTCTAATTTTTTTCGAATTTTATACAACTGATAGGTAATATTTATAGATTTCCGTCTGCTGATTTAGGAGAACTAAAAAATTTTGAGCTACGACCACTAGTTTAGAAGCTACACCCGGTTTTATGGCCACCAAAAAATGATAGAGGAGGGTCCCCCCTTTGCTTTAAAACTGAAAAATTTTGAAATTTTTTTTCGCGATTTTTTGACGTTGTCTTATAGATTTGTGTTTGCTGATAACAAATCAACCATTGTTAACGTGATCCGAAGCGTACTTTTTAAACTACAGCGTTTTGAAAATTGCAAAAATTTAGAAAATTTTAATAATTCATATTTTTTTCTAAATTTTTTCGAATTTTATATATTTAATAGGTTATATTTATAGATTTCCCTCTGCTGATTACGGAGAACTAAAAAAATTTGAGCTACGACCACTAGTTTAGAAGCTACACCCGTTTTTATGGCCACCGAAATATGATTG
Organism: Stenus bimaculatus; assembly: GCA_963971135.1. Lineage (NCBI taxonomy): Eukaryota > Metazoa > Arthropoda > Insecta > Coleoptera > Staphylinidae > Stenus > Stenus bimaculatus. The sequence continues at coordinate 61,231,271 of OZ020180.1, read as the reverse complement.
AGAAGGGTCCCCCCCCTTTGCTTTAAAACTGAAAAATTTTGAAATTTTTTTTCGCGATTTTTTAAAATTATCTTATAGATTTGTGTTCGCTGATAACGAATCAACCATTGTTAACGCGATTCGATGCGTACTTTTTAAACTACAGCGTTTTGAAATTTGCAAAAATTTAGAAAATTTTAAAAATTCATATTTTTTTCTAAATTTTTTCGAATTTTATATATTTAATAGGTTATATTTATAGATTTCCCTCTGCTGATTACGGAGAACTTAAAAATTTTGAGCTACGACCACTAGGTTAGAAGCTACACCCGTTTTTATGGCCACCAAAAAATGATAGAGAAGGGTACCCCCTTTGCTTTAAAACTGAAAAATTTTGAAATTTTTTTTCGCGATTTTTTGACATTATCTTATAGATTTGTGTTCGCTGATAACGAATCAACCATTGTTAACTTGATCCTATGCGTACTTTTTAAACCACAGCGTTTTGAAAATTGCAAAAATTTAGAAAACTATAAAAATTCATATTTTTTTCTAATTTTTTTCGAATTTTATACAACTGATAGGTAATATTTATAGATTTCCGTCTGCTGATTACAGAGAACTAAAAAATTTTGAGCTACGACCACTAGTTTAGAAGCTACACCCGTTTATATGGCCACCGAAAAATGATAGAGAAGGGTCCCCCCTTTGCTTTAAAAATGAAAAATTTTGAAATTTGTTTTCACGATTTTTTGACATTTTCTTATAGATTTGTGTTCGCTGATAACGAATCAACCATTGTTGACGCGATTCGATGCGTACTTTTTAAACTACAGCGTTTTGAAAATTGCAGAAATTTGGAAAATTTTAAAAATTCATATTTTTTTCCAAATTTTCTCGAATTTTATATATTTAAGAGGTTATATTTATAGATTTCCGTCTGCTGATTACAGAGAACTAAAATATTTTGAGCTACGACCACTAGTTTAGAAGCTACACCCGTTTATATGGCCACCGAAAAATGATAGAGAAGGGTCCCCCCTTTGCTTTAAAACTGAAAAATATTGCAATTTTTTTTCGCGATTTTTTGACAGTATCTTATAGATTTCTGTTCGCTGATAACGAATCAACCATTGGTAACGTGATCCGATGCGTACTTTTTAAACTACAGCGTTTTGAAAATTGCAGAAATTTGGAAAATTTTAAAAATTCATATTTTTTTCCAAATTTTCTCGAATTTTATATATTTAAGAGGTTATATTTATAGATTTCCGTCTGCTGATTACAGAGAACTAAAATATTTTGAGCTACGACCACTAGTTTAGAAGCTACACCCGTTTATATGGCCACCGAAAAATGATAGAGAAGGGTCCCCCCTTTGCTTTAAAACTGAAAATTTTGTGTTTGCAGATAACAAATCAACCATTGTTAACTTGATCCGATGCGTACTTTTTAAACCACATCGTTTTGAAAATTGCAAAAATTTAGAAAACTATAAAAATTCATATTTTTTTCTAATTTTTTTCGAATTTTATATAACTGATAAGTAATATTTATAGATTACCGTCTGCTGATTACAGAGAACTAAAAAATTTTGAGCTACGACCACTAGTTTAGAAGCTACACCCGTTTATATGGCCACCGAAAAATGATAGAGAAGGGTCCCCCCTTTGCTTTAAAAATGAAAAATTTTGGAATTTTTTTTCGCGATTTTTTGACATTATCTTATAGATTTGTGTTCGCTGATAACGAACAACCATTGTTAACGCGATTCGATGCGTACATTTTAAACTACAGCGTTTTGAAGATTGCAGAAATTTGGAAAATTTTAAAAAATCATATTTTTTTTCTAAATTTTCTCGAATTTTATATATTTAATAGGTTATATTTATAGATTTCCGTCTGCTGATTACGGAGAACTAAAAAATTTTGAGCTGCGACCACTAGTTTAGAAGCTACACCCGGTTTTATGGCCACCAAAATATGATAGAGAAGGGTCCCCCCTTTGCTTTAAAACTGAAAAATTTTGAAATTTTTTTCGCGAATTTTTGACATTATCTTATAGATTTGTGTTTGCAGATTACAAATCAACCATTGTTAACGTGATCCGATGCGTAAAATTTAGAAAACTATAAAAATTCTAATTTGTTTTTAATTTTTTTCGAATTTTATACAACTGATAGTTAATATTTATAGATTTCCGTCTGCTGATTACAGAGAACTAAAAAATTTTGAGCTACGACCACTAGTTCAGAAGCTACACCCGTTTATATGACCACCGAAAAATGATAAAGAAGGGTCCCATCTTTGCTTTAAAACTGAAAAACTTTGCAGTATTTTTTCGCGATTTTTTGACACTATCTTATAGATTTCTGTTCGCTGATAACGAATCAACCATTGTTAACGTGATCCGATGCGTAATTTTTAAACTACAGCGTTTTGAAAATTGCAAAAATTTAGAAAACTAAAAATTCATATTTTTTTCTAATTTTTTTTCGAATTTTATACAACTGATAAGTAATATTTATAGATTTCCGTCTGCTGATTACAGAGAACTAAAAAATTTTGAGCTATGACCACTAGTTTAGAAGCTACACCTGTTTATATGGCCACTGAAAAATGATAGAGAAGGGTCCCCCCTTTGCTTTAAAACTGAAAAATTTTGCAATTTTTTTCGCGATTTTTTGACACTATCTTATAGATTTCTGTTCGCTGATAACGAATCAACCATTGTTAACGTGATCCGATGCGTACTTTTTAAGCTACAGCGTTTTGAAAATTGCAAAAATTTAGAAAATTTTAAAAATTCATATTTTTCTCTAAATTTTTTCGAATTTTATATATTTAATAGGTTATATTTATAGATTTCCCTCTGCTGATTACGGAGAACTAAAAAATTTTGAGCTACGACCACTAGGTTAGAAGCTACACCCGTTTTTATGGCCACCAAAAAATGATAGAGAAGGGTCCCCCCTTTGCTTTAAAACTGAAAATTATGTGTTTGCAGATAACAAATCAACCATTGTTAACTTGATCCGATGCGTACTTTTTAAACCACAGCGTTTTGAAAATTGCAAAAATTTAGAAAACTATAAAAATTCATATTTTTTTCTAATTTTTTTCGAATTTTATACTACTGATAGGTAATATTTATAGATTTCCGTCTGCTGATTTAGGAGAACTAAAAATTTTTGAGCTACGACCACTAGTTTAGAAGCTACACCCGTTTTTATGGCCACCAAAAAATGATAGAGAAGGGTCCCCCCTCTGCTTTAAAACTGAATAATTTTGATAATTTTTTTGGCGACTTTTTGACATTATCTTATAGATTTGGGTTCGCTAATAACGAATCAACCATTGTTAACGCTATCCGACGCGTTCTTTTTAAACTACAGCGTTATGAAAATTGCAGAAATTTGGAAAATTTGAAAATTTCATATTTTTTTCGAATTAAATATAACTGATAGATTATATTTATAGATTTCCGTCTGCTGATTACAGAGAACTAAAAAATTTTGAGCTACGACCACACTAGTTTAGAAGCTACACCTCTTTTTATGGCCACCAAAAAATGATAGAGAAGGGTCCCCCCTTTGCTTTAGATTTGGGTTTTCTGATAACGAATCAACCATTGTTAATGCGATCCGACGCGTACTTCTTAAACTACAGCGTTTTGAAAATTGCAGAAATTTGGAAAATTTGAAAATTTCTTATTTTTTTCTAAAGTTTTTCGAATTTAATATAACTGATAGATTATATTTATAGATTTCCGTCTGCTGATTACGGAGAACTAAAAAATTTTGAGCTACGACCACTAGTTTAGAAGCTACGTTGTAACTTTGACACATGAGTGCAATATCATCAGAATCACATTTCTGATAACTAAATAAGTGTGTATATAGAAGATCCAATCGACGTTCGTTCTTATGCTCATATACACTATGTAGACAATCCCACATTGCTTTTCTGCTTTTACATGTTATAATATCCTGTTTAGCATCGTTTTTAACACTAGTTCCAATTATACATATCTGGCAAGCGCATCTGCTTCAGTAAACTCTTTCTTCTCTTTGGTGTATTTCTTTGGGGTCTCTTCATTAGCATTTTCAGCTAATAATCTAGGCATATTCAGTTCACGTGTTACCACTGGCAAAACCTTTTGAATGGTCATCTGTAGATCCACATCAAATTTCCAACTCGTACAATTTCTTTTACCTTCCAGTTTTTCAATAAACGAAAACTTACCCATTTTTTATTATTTTGAAAACGTCAAATTTCAGATACAACTAAATTTAATTTCCTGGTTAAGCCACTGTAATTTGTCCAATGTATTTTCCTGAACAATTTTTAGATTTAATTTTATAAATCATCACGGATTTTTAATTATCTGGAATTAGTTACTGCGACTCTTCTTAAGATATTCATGTTTTTTGGGCGGGTCTTATGCACAGGTAATACCGACATATTTTTTAGGCTTTGGTTTTGTGATTTAGTTATTATTCTCTATGGTTCTATTAATAATAGTCTACTAACGATTTTTATAGGGTGGTTGGAAGATACCTGAATGTTTTTTAGTTTCTTGTTTCATGTTGGTGTTGTAAGCGTAAAAGTTATGTACCCCTATGATCCATTGATGTTTGAACATTGATTTTCATGTTTAATTTAGGTTGTAAAATAATTGGTATACCTCATTGTACTCGACAATGTACCCTTTTCCATGGTTCCACGGTTGTCACATAAAAATTTCATTCCAATAATCCAAAAATAATAATCCACGTTTCTTTAAAAATTTGTACATTTTATTTACTATTACAATTAAAAATGTTTATATAAATTTCTCTTTACAAAATGTGCTTGAATTTCTGATGGTTTTAGAGAACACTATAAAAAATATGAAGTTGATGTTACTGTTTTGACTATACATAAAACCTATGATATTTATTATCCAATCACAGCGTTATTTATATTTATTATAATAATTGTAAGCTTTGTATACGTCCTATATTTCTTAATTTTCAACTATTATTTTTACTCTAGGCAAGCATAACTACAAAGCATAACATTTAACACCAAGAAAATATATCTGGGAAGGTGATAAAATTTCTAGAGAACATATTACTTAAATGAAAATGTAAATAATCTGAAGCTAAAACGTTATACTTAGTTAAAATTTAAAATCGTACAAGGAGTCGAGAAGTAAATCTACTCTATATAAGATGTATCTTGTTGTCTTATCCCGTTTTCAGCACTCGCTGAAGCGGATTTACAACTAACAAAACAAACCATTTAACGTTTGACCCTAATCTTCTTTAATGCTTTAAGTTTCTACTATCGCCATTTCGGCGGGCACTGAAAAACTACCTCGTTTAAATTGGCGTGCATCTGATAAAATTCGCCACGTAGACGCAAAAAAGTTAAGACTTTAAGGAAGAAGTTAATTTAATTTCTTTGTTGGGGTTTGGTTACAAACGGCATGTGGCTAAATATCAAATTATTTTTTTAAATATCCTTATGCTTATGATGAGATACTTTCTCTCTTATGTTTTTAATTTAATTCTACTAATTTAAAATAATTTAAGTTAAACAAACTTTTAACGATTCATTTATTTTTAAAGTCGCGTCGCGAGTGTCATTTTAATATTGTACAATATTTAGACAGAAAGTGGTGATAAACTTGGGTGGGAAGCTGTTCAATGATTTACTTATTTAATATTTTATAAAAAACAGCATTGAAGTTTAAATTGCATATACAGGAGGATGGTCCTTTTAACCTGATGAATCTCTAAAAATAAGAGTTTTAGATTTAAAAATTGAAGTAAAAATTGTTTAGTTTAAAAAGAGCCACAGAATGGACAGTTCTTTTTCACCCAGTGGACTTAGTTTTCTTAAATGGAAACTGGAAACCCGTATGTTTTCAATAGAATTGGAAACCAACAAAGAAAATAATCGTTTTAACGTAGTTTTGACAGACTTTATTAAAAATTAGATTTTAATTAATCTTGTCAATAATTTTATTGATATTGTGAAGATAATAAACTCTTAACATAAATATTATTCTTTATTTAACATAAAACACAAAGTAAGGCAATCTAAATAAATAATATATTAGATTATGAAAAAAAAATCAGAAAAAAAATTTAAAAGAATCTATAAAATGTAACGTTAAAAACAAAAATGTTTCAAGATGGGAAAGGTAAAGTCTTCAAATTTTAGCCAAAAAAAATTCAAAAGAAAGTTGTTACTATCTTTATTAAAAAACTTCAATAGTCCTATTATTAGGACTGAATTTTTTTTGGCTAAAATTTGAAGACTTTACCTTTCCCATCTCACTACATCATGGAAAGCCAATTTGGGGATTTCAACATTACGAAAAATGTTTCAGACAATATTTATTGTATTAAATAGAAAAACTTGCTATTATTATTTTCTTTTAGTCCAACTTTATTATTTATACGTATTGTATAAATTAACTTAAAAACTATCGATTTCGGGATAATTTTATCCCATCTTCAGGTTTTAAAGATTATTTATTGTCAAGATAATAGTGACATTTATTTAGCACTCAAGATTTTAAGAATAAGGTGATTGATTTTATTAAAAATAACTCGACTGTGATTGTTCCTACTGAGAGATGGGTTTCCCTTTTAAATAACCACTCGAGATTAGCAGCCGAAGTTATTTGTACCATAATCAAGACTTAATTTTAAATTTATGGGGTGATTCTGAACAGTCACTATTATCTTGACAATAAAGATTCTTTAAAACCTGAAGATGGGATAAAATTATCCCGAAATCGATAGTTTTTAAGTTAATTTATACAATACGTATAAATAATAAAGTTGGACTAAAAGAAAATAATAATAGCAAGTTTTTCTACTTAATTGAAGCAGTCCAAATAATTGTGTTGTCCTTTAATTTATTTAATATTTATTGTATTTTAAAATTTTAAAAAGGACACATGAATGAAACTTTAAATTTAATTCAATCAGTATCGTTAAACCACCCTTATAAAACTACATGTATGTAGTTCTTTGAGTCTTTTTATTATTGTACATTTTGAATAGCAAAAGGGGTTTTGCTATTTAAAATTCTTGAATAGATATTGAATCCAGGGTTTGTATTTGGTAGGGGTTAATTCTTGATAAATATGCTCTGCCAGAAACTAAAATCGACTTGTCAGAGAGTTTTCTCAAAAACTAAAGTGAAACACTAAAAAACCTACCTTATAACTCGAATATTATTGGTTTTACAGAAAAAAAAATACTCATAGCTTTTAGAGCTGACAAAATTATCTACATTTTCTATTCATACAAAAAGTTTCTTCAACCGTTCTCGAGTTATCCGGTTCTGAAAATCGTCTTTTTTGGAAAACGTTGTTTCATGGTGAATTTCAATTTTTTTTGGCTGTAGTGTAATAGGTTTATTGCTTGAAATCAGTACCTACATTTTATTACATCATTTGGGATTTTTTTAAATCTATTTATTAGTGTAAGTTGTTGCATTTGGTATAGTAATGAGTAGATAACTCCAAACAATGGCAAACTTTGAACTACTTTTATTTACGTATTAGTTATTTTCAATCAAGAAAAACCGATCAATCATATTGTGTAGGTACTTTAAATTCTTCTTGTTGAGAGGGGGCAAACTTCATGGGTACTCACTCCATACGAACAAACGTATAAAATGAATCCTCAAAAAGGAAACTCCAACGTGATCGAGTCCTTCTTATCCACTTATCCTTGTTCACGGGAACCCCGGCAGTTGAAGTTTGCTGCTGAGGAATTCAATTATGTCTTTCTGGAACCGTATCTTCCTGAGTCGCAATCTTTTTGAGACCGATAAACTACAGTTTGGAGAACCAAACCAGGAATTCTTACCCACATATCTGAGGACAGTACCGTTCCCATCCACTGCGGGATCTGGCAATACACCCTGTAGGAGTGCAATTCTGAACCCCCTATGGTTTGGCAAACTTGACTGTGCTTCTTCTGAAGGCTGTAGAGGAGGTATCACGTCCTGTGAAAGCATGCGGAAATAGAATGTTCTCCAGCACCAACTACTTCAGCTCTTGATAAGTGAATACTGCTGTGCAGACTTCTCCGTTTTCACGAGGAATTGGTCCCGTTGGTGAGAGGTTTTTTGCCAACAACAGGACTGCCAAGTCCTCATCTTCGCCTATCAGAACCACTGAAGAGGCTGTAGATATTATCTACAAATCTGGATGATTCTTTGCTTGGAAGAGATTAATATTAGTTCCTCCAGTTTGTGCATCAACAGCTTTATTAGAAGGCTTTTGTTGTTGGCGTTCGAGAGGAAGATCTCCTCTTTGAGTGTTATTTTAGTTTCCATAATGAACTACGTATGTCAACGCACTTCTTCTGTCGATATCTACGATTCTGTTCTGCAACTTTTGAATATTTTGATGTGTTGGTGTAGCCATCAAAAACCACAGTACAACTTCTTCCCTGATAGTGGTTCGTTAGGAATTGTACGTACCTATCTAACAAAAATAGATGATATTTTGTTAGCTCGTTTTTGATAAATGACTTTTGAATTAGGAATCCCCCTTTAACAACTATCTCAAGGTTACTGAATTGTACAACCCTTTCAGTTGTTTTTAAAGAGGCAGTACAGGGTCGTCTTTCCTAATTCCACCGTCTTTGAAGAAACCCAGAAGGTACGGGGACACCCCATATAATTCTTGATATCATCGTCTGATTTCTTACTTCTACAAATTCGCTGAAACAGTAGATATGGATTGACTGCAAATTTGTTATTGTCATGGAAGAATGAGGAGTTGATTGGTTTTTGCGTGATAGTTTGATAGTTTGATAAAATCCATGTCACGAGTAAGTGCCACAGGGTGAGCTAAAATGATTGTGGTTTGATATGTAGGCAACCAAATACGCAGGTTGGTACAACTGAAATCTTAAAAAGAAAATCTCCCAGTAATCCAATGGCGTAGCAAATTTTTTTTCCAAAATCTCTAATTTCACAGCAAATGTCAAATATTGAAAATATTTTTCTTCATTTTCGAATCAGATGCTAATACAAAACAAAGATTTTTCAGCGACAAAAATTTTCTTCGAAAAGGACGTTTCATCGAGATAACCTTTTCATCGACAACCGTTTCATCTACACTACCTCTTCATAGATAGATCTATTTGTATGGACAATGACGGTTCATTAACACTTATTTTTTTTAATTTTAAAGTATTGGTTTGATATTTAATTTTTTGAAGGCAGTGATTTTGTAATTTTTTTATGACTAAGTCTAAATAAATACCCAATCCAGATGTATGTTTATAAAAAACCTAAAATTTAAAGCAACTGTTATCTATTACAATATTAAATAAACGCAAAAATTCTTTTATGCCGGTATTTGGTTAAATTAGATTCAATTTTTCTTCTATTATGCCCTTAACTAAGTTGATAGTTAAAACATCAAATCAACATACCGTGCGGCCATAAAGTAAATCCCCCCTGGTAACTTTTGAACGGTTATGTTTTTGATTCTGCAAATTTGTCTACTGAGGAATCTAATTCCGAACTTTCTAATAAAGGTATTTTTGATTTTGTGGAACTTCCGGTTATACCGAAAGTGGATGGCAACTTTCTTATTTTAAATGGAACACCCAGTATTTTCTTGCATTTTCGTGTACTCCATAAAAATTCCATTAAATTGACCTAGCATAGTGTGGTCTACGATTAATACTTTCGGAATTACGCCCATTTGAAAATCGCAGTTTTATGCAACTTCATTTACACCAGAATTTGGACCCAAGGGCCCCAACTTCCTTATTTTGAATGATTTCTTTTGCAATTAAGTTAATAACATTAAATTTAAACAACATTTTTATCCAAGAGATTTCCTGTACATTTTATTACTGTCAAGACATGGAATGTGGTTATGTTAATCAGCAAAATTACCGAACTTACTATTAAACATAATTTTGTTTAAATTTAATATTATTAACTTAATTGCAAAATATTTCATTTAAAATAAGGAAGTTGGGGCCCTTGGGTCCAAATTCTGGTGTAAATGAAGTTGCATAAAAATGCGATTTTCAAATGGGCGTAATTCCGAAAGTATTAATCGTAGATCACACTATGCTAGGTCAATTTAATGGTATTTTTATGGAGAACACGAAAATGCAAGAATATACTGGGTGTTCCATTTAAAATAAGAAAGTTGCCATCCACTTTCGTTATAACCGGAAGTTCCACAAAATCAAAAATACCTTTATTAGAAAGTTCGGAATTAGATTCCTCAGTAGACAAATTTTCAGAATCAAAAACATAACCGTTCAAAAGATAGCAGGGGGGGATTTATTTTATAGCCGCACTGTATTGTATGATTTTCTAGTACTTTCAACTGGTTATTGAGTTTTAAAGAAGTAGAAACACTGGTAATTAATGAAGGTATTGTTTTTTAAAATAACTATAATTTTAGCTTAAATCCCACCAAATACATTTTTGATATATCCAATAACAACAGGTATTAAAAATTTTAATGCAATCTGGTTCAAATGTATGTATACAATAAGTATTTTTAGATAGTATTTTTTACATTCGGATGTTATGTAAGTGTGGTTAATATTAGTAGGTCGTCGACATTCAAAATGTAATTTTGTAGCTTTTATAAATCACAAGAAATTTGGAATATATTAAATCATTTACTGGTTTAAAATCATCTCAGCCAATTGTTTTATTTAAACGTAAAAATATAAGGTATGAGTTCTATCAATATCCATGTTTAAGGTGATAGCGAGTCAAATGTTGAAAAACCGATGTTTTTATCTTTCCTGAATTTTTTTAAAGTGTTTCAAACTGGAAACTAAAAAAAAAATACCGAACTTAAGTAAGAATTGAACTTTTATATGCAATTTTTATTTTTTATTTATCTAGATTTATACGAGCATAGTTTTGCAAAAAATAAAATATAAATATAGAAGTTTTTCTTGCAAAATTACACAAATTTAATTGTATATACATAAATAACAAAAATTATAAATGAAAGTAAAATTCTTAATTTAGTTTGGTATTTTCTTATTTCTTTGACTTTCCAATTCGAAAAACTTTTAAAAAAATCATGAAAGGTAAACACGTCGGTTTTTCAACATTTGACTCCCTATCACCTTAAGCCTTCAAATCTCAAAAAATATTTTTCATGTGGACAACTAAATACACTATACAAACAAATTAATAGCGTGGTCCTAAAGGTAATCTAATAAAATTTATTGCAAATTTAAAATTACCGTATGGAAATTATCCAACAACATTTTGATTAAATAAATTTAAATTTCACCTTTTCTTTTACGTAATAATTTTATTCGTAACGTTTTATTGATATACGGCTGCTAATCCAATCAAAAACTTTATGGTCTTGAATGTAATAACAAAATTTATAAATTATTAAAAGTTTCGAGATTAATAAGGCTACAAAGTACAAATTCATACGTAACTTTGTTATGACATTGATATTTGATACGTGACGCAGCACCCTAAAGAGCAAGGATGAACAAGAATTTCAGTTACGTTTGAACTTGTGCCCTCATGTGTACGGTAACAGAGTATATGTAACGTTGTAAAATATACCAGAAATGCATTCTTATGAGTCGCCTTTGCGTATTGCACCAAGTTTTAATAATATTAAAAAGGTGACTTTTAGACCCGGAAAAGGTTTACATAGAAGTAAAGAGGTGGATGTGAGCTTTTCAAAATGTTCGAGCGTAATTCAAATTAAAGAATGCCTTTCATGAAGCTTTCACAAGATTGATTTGTTTTCAAGGCAGACGTGCTTTATTTTAGAGTTTAGACACATAATGTAACGACGCTTTTCTGTTTAACGATGATGTATATTGCAGAGCCACTTAATTAAAGAGAAAGAATTTTATTCGCTCTAAAAATATCTTATAATTTATAAAACTAAATTTAACAATAAATTAATTTTGTATGTGCCTTTTTACGAAGTTGGGATTTCTTTGTATATAAAATTACTAAATAAAAGAAATCCGACATGTACAATCTGCTACAGAGGCAACATTTTTCAAACTGAAACGCGACCCAAGTGTTGTTTGCTTGGGTTTGAAATATTGCTACAAAGAAAGATGTGCAAGAAAAATGATATCCGTAACCCAGATTTCCAAGAAATATGCTCAAATTGTAAGAATTACTATGGCACCATTTAATATGCGTACAACGTGACACATATTTATTATACACTTTCTTGATAAATTCATTTATTCTTTAAGTGCGATTTTAATAAAACTCGTTTAAGGTATTTGTTACCGAGTGTGTTGGGGGTGAATTTCTAAAAATAAATCCGAGCAGATGAAACATAAATTTCACTGCCGAAGTATTTAAAAATGTTGTATGGAAACATGCAATAAACTCGCCTGCAATCTCTACTCCAAGAACCGTAAATTAAACTTCAGATCCATTAATTCGATTTAATTTACGTTGCTGTAAATGTAATTAAAAGAAAAAAAATACTTTTTAATTCTACTCGTTTACTTTGAATTTTTAACTTTGTATAACCAATAAAACCGATTAACCTACTTTTACAGATTTAATGGTATTATTAATAATAAATATTGTTTATTGACAGTATAAATCCCAGGAAATGATTGTACTTGCTGATTGAAAGGATAAACAAAATCAATCTTTTTATTCTAATTGGAAATCATACTTACCGAGTTATTTAATTTTAAATCAATTTTGCCTTAGGGAGCATATGTAGGTTATAATAATGAAGCTCGTGGGCTTTCATATTGAAAAATGTACTTACTTTCAGCATTATAAATTGATCCTAGTGCATACTCATTGATTACCAATGAAACTATTAGAACAAATGAATCAATTTAATTTCTACTTTTTATTTGTTGGTTGCAAAATCAACACCAGTCAAAGTTTTGAGGAATTTTACATTTCACTTCACTGACAGATTTTCGATGAGTAGAAATTTCGTAATTGTAATTTAAATACAAATACCACGTTGTGTAAAATAGATGACTTGCATTAGTTTAATGCGGAATGCTGGTTATACTTTTGTTATTTTCATCATGCAGGACGGTAATCTCTTACGGATCAGTGAGTTTTGTATTTTTGAATTAAACAATAATATTGCATATGCAAAGGCGAAGGTAAACTTTTAATGATAACAAAGGTTTGTTAAAAAATGGTATTAATATATTTTGTAAAATTAAAAAACATTTTTAGTATTATTTATTTATATACCTTGGAGAATAGTATACGAAGTTGAAAGGGCTTCTTCCAATTGTCCTATAGAATAGGTTATACTAAATTAATAATAAATTAATCCACGTTGGTATAGTTATTTCATAAATTATTTGATGAATGTATCTTCAAATAACAAAAAATAAAAATAGCTTTCGCACTGTCGGATAAAAATCCATCAGCAAGCTAAAACAAAGACGGTTAAATAACACATAATATTATAAAAACAAAAATAAATTACCAATAAAATAAACTAATACAATTAAAAGTTATAATATATGTAAATTAGTTACAAACTAATTTTGTCAAAAAATTTGGTTAAAGACAAATTTTCAATATTAAGTTATTCCCATTTCGTTTAGATATATTTTTTTGAAAAGACTCAACGATCGAGTTTCTTTCCTTAGTCTAAATTATAGAGAATTGTAACAAATGATTTAGGTTTACAATTATGGTTAAATCATTAACATGTACTGCAAATTTAGAATATGTTTTAAACTTGCGAACTGAGTTATGTTCTTTAATTCTTACTTTGAAATCACACCATTTCTATTTAATTTATTAACTTTATCTTTATTATTACCTAAAATTCGTTGAATATTTATGGGTCTACTATATATATTATAATATTTTTAATTTTAAAAGAGAGATTATTAAAGAAAAGGATCGACAAATATGAAAATTTAAATCTAAATTGCTGGAAGAAATGTTGATTTCTTTTAGAAAACAAGATTTTTTCATTTTGTTAAAGTTTTAATTAAAATATCTCTGTAAAAATGATTGAAGCCATTATAAAAAATAATTCAATTTTGAAGTTACTATAATTTAAAGGAATGTTAGAAAGTCTAAAAAAAGTTAAAAAATGCCAATTTATGTGAAATTAGATGATTTGAGAAATAATAAATACAGTGGTCTATATGACTTGGTTTACGATAGATATCATACCTACTGTAATTTAGATTGTTGATTGTTGGATTCCGGATTTCTAATAACCAAATTATTTAAGACAGGAATAGAAAAGTTATTTTCTAATTTATATGTAAATTTCATTTTAGGTTGGACAGAATTAGGAATTTTCCTAGAAATAAACAATCTTAAATAATGTATTAGAAAATATTAAATTTTCATTATGATTCATAAATAGATTGGCAAAAAGAGGCGAAAGTTGTTGACCCATTGTTAATTTGTACATAAATATCATTATTAAACAAAAATAAACTTTTGTTAATAGAAACTCTACATAGTTAATTTTAAAATGGCTTCTGCAATATCATCAACTAAATTTTAGTTATTAATATTATTATTAAGAATTTGTGAGAATATTCAGTGGGCGGAATGGATTAAAATAAATTAATAACATCTAATGAGATTAATACTTAAAATTTAAGTCAATATTAAGTTTCAAACAGCTATCCAAAAAGGAAGAAACTTTATAAACAGGAGTATCAATAAAAGATACAACTGGCCGAATTGGAAAATTTGGATTGTGTATTTAGGTATTTAATTTTGGCATAAAATAACAGTGGCCGACACGATTTTTGTTGCAACACAGTTCAGCCCATTATTTTCAAAATGCAACTCATTAGAGCCTTTTATTTTTGCAGGAAGTAAATTTTATGAGGGGTCATTTTATAATATAAAGTGAGTAACCGAGATATTTTTCATGTTTGCTTTTTAACGTGATTAAAAAAATGTTAAATCATTTTTTTCAATAAATGTAATAACAAAACCTTACGTGTTACAACTTATTGTTGGTCATTTTCGTATTTAAATAGGTTCATTCTACTGCAATATGCTATTCAGCTTTAAGTTTCAAATTTTTTTTTCAACCACTGTAATTTGATAAGATTCATACAAATTCAATTATGCAAATTTTTCTTATTCATATTTCGAGAAGCTTTATTGCGTTCTGCGTTTTTTGAGAACAAATCAATTTTTTAATCTCTAAACAATGTTATCGGAGAGACCACCTCCTGCGTACATGTGTCCTAATATTTGCATCTTGCTTTTGTTCACGTTCACTAAATACCTGGTCTTACAGGAAAATTTATATAAATATATCTTGCTGAAGCACTTAAGCTCAAGATTATTTTCAAACATTCTTTTTTGACATTAGTAACCGGATCCAAATACTAGGATTATCATACTTAATAACAACCCTCTGCTAGGATATTCCTCATTAAAGTTGCTAACGTCAATGGATACAATAGAAATTGCAATGCACTGTAAGTGATTGTTTCAATACAGAAAAAACCGATAATTTTTAATACTATTCATTAACCAGACGATAACTACTCCACTTAATGGATATAATAGGTGTGTTTCTTTTACCAAAATTTGACTGATTTGCTCGAGCAAATCACTTCCTTCTCCTTTTAATTCTATAGGAAAAAATTAGACAGAATATGATTTGCTCGAGCAAAGTATGTAAAAAAAACACCACTTATATTGCTTCTAAAATATAACAAACCATTTTCTAGAATTTCCAGCCTTATTTCGTTTTCTACTTTGTCTGGTGTTGACAGTCTTTCCATTTTTGGTTTCGCCACTGCTCTTCCTATTTCTATTTCTTCATCTATTAACTTTTTCCTCTATTCCTATTTCTATTATTCGCATATACTTCTACATTTGTTTTTTACCTTACAACATTTCCTGTCGTAATTTTCATTCTTCCAATCACCATTTTTGTACATTGTTCTGCTAATTCATTTACATTCCCTTAGAAAATTCTCCATGTTTTCAAAATTCTATATTTTTATCCTTTTCATGTTTTTATTACCTACTATATTACCCGTATATTCAATTCTAGAGAAAGTGTTCTCTTTTATTTTTAGTCAAAACGAATCAAGAAAATGTTCTATATAAATATCACTTTCTTCTACCATTTTGTTTTTTAATAACTGAATGCCTCTGGTCATTTCTTTTCTTTGGGTTGACTTCTTTATTACTAAAATTCTGTTCTATATTTTCTCAAAATTTTTAAACATCCGTTTTGCTTAATTTTATCCATTACCGACTAAAATCTTTATATCCCTTCCCACAATTTTTTTCAGTTTACTTTGAGAGTATCCGGATTTCCTTGTATCTTTAAAATCCTGCTCTTTAATATTTGTTAAACTTAACGAAAAAAACAATGCAATCAATTTCTTTGAGCTTTGACGTTTTGAATTTTTTTTAATTAAAATGGACCTTTTGTTATAGTGAAGATAATAAATAATAAAATTCAGATGTGATGCATTTTCTATTGTTTACATTTACATTTTAATCATAGAAACCCATTTTGTGTGTTATGGGAGATAACCCAAAAAAAATTTATTGTGATTTAGTTTCTGAATAATATTAAACTTTTTAGAATTAAAATTTATTTAAGAAAAACAATATGGAATATTTAGAGATGTTTATGCTAACAAAATTTAATTAAAAAAAATAAATTTTATAATTTAACAAGCAAATTGATAAATAATTATGTAAAACTGCCAAAAAACATCTCCTATTATTTATTAAATTTAATCATAATTATATAATATACTGGGTGTTCCGTTCATGGTTCAAACGTAACATACAATGCTTTAAAATATGTTTCTGACCAAATGTTTTTTCTTCAAAAAGTTTAGACTTTTTGATAAGAATTTTTTTTAATAAACTTGAGGCTTATACCTTCATGTTGGATATCACAATAAACGCAAAAATCCTCTATCTGATTCGGGGATACTTTAAATTATTTAAACAAATTAAGATAATTACATCATAACGCACTTTCAAAATTATTATATCAAAAAAAATTTAATGGATTTTATAAATCATAATTTATTTTATGTATATTTATTGTTTAAAAGTAGTTTGAGATGGTATTTTTAATTTTTTTACCAAAAAAATATCCAATTAAAAAAAATCTTTTGTTACAAGCATACTTTTGTATATGTATCAATTAATACTAAATAGTAAAATAAAATATTGTAAAATACTAAATAGAACAAAAAGGTACAAGTTTTGATATTAAAAGAGGATAATCAATTTAGTTAAAATTTAATTCAAGAGCGGTTATTGATGTGTGCAAAATCTGTAAAACACTTTCTGGCTTGTATTTTAAAATTTAATTATAGGCAGAGCGGCGCCTGTACAAATAAATTTGGTGTTACAACGTTGCTGTGTTAATTCAATGGAGGCAGGCCTCATTGGTAAGTTTATATAGTGCCGGTCGACATGTGCAAATGCCTCGAGGGAGACATTTAAGCTTTGTATTTGCTTTATCAAAGTCTTAACTTTGTTCGTTTTTGGTTTTCTTTCTTGATTTGAAAGTCGCAGCTGGAATTCAAATCCTATTCCTGCCCTTTAGAGAACAACTAAAACCTTGAATGTAACGCGTTTGGAGAATGTTACTAGAGGACAAAAACTCTTCCACTATCAAAAAAATTCTTAGTTATTTTCTTGTTTCATTTTTTAGTTGCTTGTAAAAAGAGGCGATTTGTTTTACGTTTGTTTCCTTCCCAAAGTAAACACACAATATTTTTTTCAATTGTGCTTGTGAATGAACTAATTTCAAAGATTTTACTTAAAAGCCTGTTAAAATGAAACGTATTATCCAACAAAATTTCTGAAAGAAAGCGCATTAAAATTTTTCCAACTTTTAAAGGCTTTAAAAGTTTCAAAACTTACGAAATAGAATTTTAATATTGTTAATCTACAATCAAGGATAAAACGTCGCAGCCAATAAACCTCTCGACGTATACAGCAAAAAATAATATCCAACTTGGAGTTTTCTTAGAGGGGAAATTAATTTTCTGGGAAGATATTGTCCTTGCGCCAGTAAGCATTTAATAATTTTTAAACGTTCCAGCTTTTTTCACACTTGAAGTTTTAATTATGGTTATTAAGTTTGCGTGTTAAATGGAATAAGTTTGTTTAAGTCATAAATATTTTTTTTAACTTGATAATTTTAACTAATCTTGTAACCGTCGGAAAATAATAGAGCACTTTTATTTATTGCCTGAATTAAATGAGATTATTTTAATTAAGTTCCCAGAAAGAAAAGTTATCTCAACACTAAGTATAATTAAATCCATAAGAATTATATTATTCATTTAATTTATGAATAGGATTATACCAAATTAATTTACTAAATTTATCTATTAACTACTTTTTTGAATAATAAAATAGCAATTTTATTACACCTCTGGTTATTTATTTATATTGTTGTTTAAAATGGGATATTGAAATATGGTCCACCATTTCACCAGCTATATTTTTAAAGTGCTATATACTTATACTGAAATAAATAAATAAATAAACAAGTCTATTTTCGTAGCAAGAAAATAATAAACTGAATACAACGCAATATACAATTAGTGGAGTCTACTTTGTACGGTAAAATTCTCTTTGAAGACTTAATTAAAAAACGCTAAAATTAAATTTATAGTTAAAAATTTTATAATTATAATTTTATGTTAAAAATTGCAATTATTTAATTTAAAACCTTTTTTTTATAATAAATGCGCTTTCAGCGTCATCGATCGCTTGAAGGGCATGTTAGGAATATGTGCACGGGATATTTTCGACTTGGTTTGAGATAAGAAGTTTGACCTATATTCTTATAATAAAATGTTTCTTAAATAACATTTATTTTATATTATACCATATGAATACATTTATGAACTTCTTTTTACAGCATAGTTTCAGGTATTTGAATAAATATTAATAATAATAAATAAACTATATATACTACATTTACAGAAAGTGATCATCTCTGGATTATACTTAATAAAAAATAATTCCTTAAGGTAATTACTTGTTTTTATTGCATGGATGAATCTTGTTTATCCAATGTGGGTTATACTGTTTAATGCAAAATTATCTGTTTTTGCCTAAATATTTTTAATAAAAAATCCAAAATAAGCCATTATGACCAAAAGTTCGAGTATAACGGCTGCAGACGTCTGGGCGTCGGTTCCAATCAACCTCATTGCTTCTTAAAGTCCTGGTTCTGGTATGGATCAATTTTAATATTAAGTTGAAATAGCTATACGTTTCTTAAGTCTAAATTATGTTTTTTTTTATTTTAAATGATTACAGGTATAACAGTAAAAAAAATTCTGAAAATATTTTACAAAACGCAAGGTGAATGCGCCGGGCATATAATTTATTTAATTATTTAAATGTAAAAGTTTCAATTCCTGTTCTGTGATTTTACTTTAAGATTTATAAATTCTGCAGCAACCAAATTCAATGCAATATTCAACTATCCTTGCTGTAGGACTACGAACGTACCAAGTCATTTTGAAGCTATTACCTATTAAAAACTTTACAATCACAGGGACAGGTACAGTGAGGGGCATAAGAAATAGCCACGTTATTATTGATCTAATTTAAATTAGTAATAAGTCAGATTAAAAGATTTAAAAAACACTATCTTATACTAGTGGATTTTTTTCATAAAATTACTTTCTATGTAAAAAAAATGTACAAAGAAAGTATCACGTTTCTAGTTGGAAGTTCAAATAAATTTTTTAAAGTATATGTTCCGTTGCCTTTGCATCGGGGTAAATGGAATATAATTATTCTGGAAACTGGAACATAGGTTTCACTTACCCCGGTTTCTCAGTTAATGCCAGAATAGATGATCCGAAATTATCACAGGAAAACCACCAAAGGATAGTGTAGCTTACAGAAGATATACATTAATTCAGGCTGTTATAGACGTACAAAATGGAAACAAAACCATGTATGGGGTTTCAGATATTTATAGAATCTCAAAGTCAATATTGAGGGACAACGTAGCCGGTACCAGAGGAGAAGGAATAGTTTCTCTGGGAGTGTGAGGTGCAGGAGGAAAACAAATGTTAAATACAAATCAGAGGAAGAACTAGTTGTTACTTTCTCTTAAATGCAGAATTGGGGATATACGCTATCTAGATTTGCTTCAACTGTATGTCAAGAATGATAAGCTAAAAGCTCAATTTCAAGATGGTTCCTGAATTTTTCCAAACGAAAAAACCTTACACACAAAACCCGGCAGGTGTAATGGTTGCCAGGAAGAAACAAGAAAATCCTTGAACTATTCAAGGCTTCTTTGAATTGGTAGACAAAATGATTATTATCTGAATTTTAAAAATATGCCTGAAGTAATATTGTGATGAGACCTCATTCTCAAGTGATCATCCAAAACCTAAATTTTAGGAAAAGTAGGATCTAAACGTACCATAACCATATGTTCTGGTGGTAGAGAAAATAAAGAACTTCTAATTTTTCAGATAGTCGATTGACGTTTATCTTATTATCTCTTGCGAATTCACCAAGTTAGCAATTCATAACGAAGTAACTCCCTCCTCACTCTACTCATTTACTGCAACCGTTGGACGTCGGAGTTTTCAGGGTTATAAAAAAAGAATTGGACAAGACTCTCTGTAAATGACAACGGGCAAATCCTACAAAAAATTCCAAAGAGTGAATTTGTTGAGGTTCTTGGTAAAGATTATACAGGGTGCAAGAAAAGTCCTGCATAATACCTATTACTTTTTTAATATTGGTTAGATCAAAAAATGTTTTATGTAAATGTTTAGGTTTAAAAATTGACATTTTTCTGAGATTTTGTTTTTGTTTTTCTAAAATAACATTTTCTGTATTAAAATAACATCAATCAAAATAATAATATTATATTAATGTATAATCTATCCAAATAATAACAACAATGTCATTGTATTTTAACACCGAAAATATTATTTTACATCGCCGTTAAGTTACAGCAAAGTTTACAAATAGCGTTGTTATTGACATCAGGGTGACTGTCAAATTTGTCAGCACTGTTACGGCTAACATTTTTGTTCAGAATCGCCCCATAAAGGGCTAATACCAATTGTATTCGTTTGGTAATGAAGGTCCTTTAGTCGAATATTGGATATCAATACTGTTATTTTCTACTATTTGTGGTAATTTCAGAAAATGTGTCCTCTAAAGGTACATTTATACATGAAACGTTTTTCGATATGATGTCATAGGTTCAATGATACGGTTTTACGAAAAGTGATCGACATAAGCTGAAATGTCGCATGCGACATTGTGTCGAATGGTTCGATAATAGAACGCCAGGCCTTTAGATTAGATTTAAAAATTGACATATGATTGACATCTGTGACCTTGCTTTTGTTTTTCTACATAATATGACTAATGGAGTGATTCTGAGCAAAAATGTAATCAGTCACAGTCACCCTAATGTCAAAAAAATCGTTATTTTGTAAATTTTACTGTAACATAACGGTTATTTAAAATAACATTTTCGGTGTTAAAACAACATCGATCAAAATAATAATAATACATTAATGTATAATTGATCAAAATCATTATATAGATGTACAATGCATTTTAACGCGGAAAATTTTACAATGCCGTTAAGCTACAATAAAATTTACAGAATAGCGTTTTTTTGACATTAGGGTGAGATTCAAATTTAACATCGCTGTTACGGCTAACATTTTTTGTTCAGAATTACCCCATTAGATATGACTGTAAAGTTTTAAATCTGAAATAGAACAGTCGAATTTTTTTAATAATTTGAATCTACATATAATTTTCTAAATCACGTAATAAGTGACATTTTTGTAAATAATTTTTTAATTTTTTTCAAAAACGTTTTATCAATTTTGTAATTGATTGAAAACAAACAATTTATAAACATCTCTTACAACCATCCTACAACACTTAAATGACATGACAAAATGTCACAACAACACATTATAAAAGAAAAAATAAACTTGAGAGCTATGTGTGCTCAGTAAAGTGAATATTATGACTAAAAATTTATTTTTTGAATTTTTAAACCTTGAGTTAAAGGAAAAATATGAGTTATGAGGTATCGTTGGAATTTTTAATCCTTTTATATGAAACATTTTTTCATCAAACTAATATTTAAAAAAGCCATTATCCACGACTTATATCGCACCCTGTATACAAATGCTTTCAAAGCAATAAGCATTTAGAATTCTGAAAATATGCCCCAGATCGACTCTGAAGTGATCCTTCCTGCTACTAAAAATCTAAATAAATTACTTGGATCTGTCCACGAAGAAGCCAATATTGATGCATCCCTCATTTTACTCAGCCCGGAAATATCCAACTGTAATCAAGGTAATAGTGATACACTCAACATATATTTACCTTTTACTCCTTCAAGTTCTCGCCTAAACATTATTCATATATGAGCCATAGAGCATAGAGTTTCAACCAGACTCTTAAAAATCAATGGCCAATGCCATGCCTATGCCATCTATATGCAAACTCTTTTCAAGATATTTTAGTTAATCAGCTGAGAAAAAGCACAGGTGATCAAGAAAAAACAATAACCAACTAAGCCAAAGAAAAAAAAATTGCGGAAATTGACACAACTTTAAACGAAAAGAACAAGAATCACAAAAATTACAAGTTTTTTAAAAAAGCACAAATTTCTCAAAATCATCAGAAAGTAGTATAGTAGTAGTAGGAAAATGAATTACAATAGCAGTTTATTAATGTAGAAGATGATTGAACGGATGAGGTTCTATTTGAAATAGTGAATTCGTATGCCAAGTTATGCGAGAGAATAAAAAATGATTATGAGGTTTCTAAATATACCCGATATTACTCATATTATAAAATGCCAAACTGTTGAAAAATTTACCAAGCCTAGAGAAAGTGTGGCAAGTCCAGGTTTATTGAAGAGTTTGTAGACATTACTAATGAAAAAACTTGATAAGTGAATACGTTTGTGTTACATAGGTAATATTTTTCAATTACATTTAGTTTTAAGTACTTACTTTTAAGTACTTTTAATATACGTTATAGGTATTTTAAATATGTTGATACTTACATTTGTGATTTTAAGGTACGTTTAATATATTTGGAATAAACACTTTTCGAAAATAGAATGCAATCAACTAAAAAATCTCTTATTATTCCCCTTATATTAAAAGAGTAAAAAGAAATTTAGTGAATTTGTTGGACGCACTTTCCAACAGCTTCCATTTCCCTCACATAATGGTTAAAGTATTTTACTTAAAAATTATCTGTACCAGATTCCAGTTGCCTTCGAATCTGAGTTAACTGGAATCATGTACAGATTTTTAATAAAAAAAAGAAATCAAAATATGATAAAACTACATAAATTTTAATTAATATTTAATATTTAAATAAAAAACTCAGTCTATTTTAAAGATATTTAATTAGCCAGAACGTTTTCGTCAACAAATGTTATCATTATTAATGGCATTCATTGTCAGAATTGGTTGACGAAAACGTTCTGGCTAATTAAATATGTTTAAAATATGATGAGTTTTTTATTTTAATATTAAATAATAATTCATTAATTTTTAGATAGATCTATAACAGATTAATTACATAAATTTTACTCAGAGATCTACTCGCTGGAACGAGATTCCATGTGCAATTGATACCCAATAATTGATTCATTATCGCACAAGTGATGTAAAATTAGGTCCCAGTTACCCAACTTGACCTATCCTTGGAATAATTTTTTATACTCATGTTGTTCATATCTAATAATATTAATCTTCGAACCATTTAATTTGGTTTATTAATTATATAAATCGTATAAAAATAACGAATAAGCTACTTCATTGGCTATTTTTTGTGCACCTCTGTGTAAACATTTAGGAAATGTAACATCTGTTTGTTAAATAAATTAAATTTATATGAACCTAATCCTTAAGTCTTATTAACTACTTCAGTTCCAGCAAGTTTATTTTATATGTATGTATCTCAGGAAAAGAGTTAATCTAGAAT
Source organism: Stenus bimaculatus (assembly GCA_963971135.1). Classification (NCBI taxonomy): domain Eukaryota; kingdom Metazoa; phylum Arthropoda; class Insecta; order Coleoptera; family Staphylinidae; genus Stenus; species Stenus bimaculatus. The sequence goes on along the minus strand of OZ020180.1, from coordinate 61,207,286 downwards.
ACGTTTTCCACATTTCACCATATTTCAGCTTTCAGCCTTTACTTCTTTTCCCAGAATATTATCGAAAGAGAAATTTAAGTGAAACTCAAAGCACTACTTACTTCATATAGTTTTTATTTATTTTTGCAGCGTCAAAAGCATAAAATTAGAAACTATTTGAATAGTGTAATTAAAACTTCTTATAAGTTGCTTACTCTTATTTTTTATGTTTTATCTGTAAAGAATCCCAAAATAATGTTCTATCAAGAAACAATAAAACCAACCCTGATAGTTCAGTCATCAGCATAAAGTACCACTTTAGCATCTTGTTTATGAGAAGGCAAGTCAATTACAAATATAAGAATTAATAAAGGACCTAGTATCGTTGGTGTAATATAATACTAATTATACGTCAGTTCTATGGCAAAAAATGTTTCCCTTCAAACTAAACTTGACGAGCCCGAGCGTTTTTTTTTCTAAATTTTATATTAACTAATTTACAATTCGTCCTGTTCGTTGGCCCAACGTGTATGTAAAGACCTATCTTATATTTTTACTTTACAAGATGTTTCTAAAGGTCACAGTTTCGAATCGTAAAAAAAGTTAAACAATTTTCAGGATAAGATACCTCATTTCACATTGATATAATTGAGTAAAGTCAATTTTTGTATTTTAAATAGAATTTTTGTATCCCTCTTTAAATTTATTACAAAATAATAGGTATTTATGTAAAACTTTAGTTAGATTATTGGTATTACTGTAATTTTGATTTTATATAATATTTTTTAATTTGGAGGATCAGTGGCGTAACTATCGGACGCCTTGGGGTTGGCGTTGGGGTTGGCGTTGCCTCGCAATGCTGGGGCCACCACCAATACATTAAAAAATTTAAAAAAATGTATGATTACTTTAGTTAAAAGTTATAAAATAATATACACACAAATATTTTAACACAGTATGATGAGAAAACATTGTAATTGGTGTAAAAGTTGGTAGAAAATGATAAATGTAAAATATTTTATTAAAAATGACGAAAATTAAGACACTTTGATGCAAGAGTTAGCAAAATTACTAATTGTTAAATAATTTTATGGAATGTGACTTTTCTAAAGACACTACAGCAGTATTTATTGATAACACTTCCAGTGACAGAGGCCACTGCTGAAAGATCTTTTAACAAGTTGAAGATCTGAAAGACTATATAAAGGATTTTGCTAATCAAAAGGCAAGAAAGGCGGCCATTTAATAAATTTTACAAAAATTTATGACATTTTAATTGTCTCTGTCATTTTTTAATTTGTGCATATAAAGTTTATTTTTCTAAAATGTTATTTCAACATGCCTGTCATTAGTTAAAAGTATCATTTTCTCACACTAATGACTAGTGTTAAAAGTAAATTACGTGATTTACTGACATCAGTAACAAAAGTATGGTTACTATCAAGCAACTAAGGTCTGTCCGTTTTGCAAATGGGATTTTTCTCTTGCTTCCACTTATTAACGGTTTCTATGTCTGCAGTGTGTTAGAGTGCAATATAATTCCTGCAAAATGGATAAAATGTAGTTACGCCACTGCCAAGGATAATATGATAAAATTCGTATAGCAAGTTCGAGCATATATCCTCTAGGAGTATGTGAATTTAAAAAATTAATTTTAATATAAAAAATAGGAATATACATATTTATTCCCAAAATGCTTCATTTATTTATTAGTTAGAGGGTGTTGAAGTTATATTGCTTTTTTCTATAAATTAAAATCGTTTATGTGTTAAAGAAGTACATTCTAATGATCCAAAAAGTTTTTATAAACATCAGTTATCATTAGCAAAAAAATTATAAAAAACTGAACTTACTTGAATTTGTTAATTTTATTAATTTTGTGTCAATTTTTGTATGAATTGACATTAATAATCTTTTATAGCGCAGACCTACATTTAAAAAGATTTTTTTGCTTTATATACAGGGTGTCCCTGAAAGGTCTGTACAAAACAATACCTCATACTCCTGAGACCAAAATATAGCGATGTAACAAAACTTATCTCTATCCAAAAGTTCTTCGTTAAGGCGCTACAGACCATTACAGTTCTTAAAACTATCTTGTTTTTTTTTTTAAATTACTCAAAATTGGCTCATACGATCTTAACAAAATTTCGTATGTGGCTATGTAATGAAAAAAGGTATTGTTTTTACATTTTCACGTTATGTAAGTGGTCAAAAATAGGTCATCGACATGCAAATTTTATTTTAACTTTTTAATGGCTAAATAAAAATTCATAAAACTTTACTTGTAGCTAAACAGTGTAATTATAAATTTTTTTTGTCTCCTATACAATTTTCCTAACTCCTTTAGTTTAGGCAGAAAAAAATATTTCCATGTGGTGCATAACCTAACTTTAGAAAAATATTTAAATTTTTCGCCAAAAGGTCTGTACAAAGTAACACCACATATTCTTGAGACCAAAATAAAATGATTTAACCAAACTTTTTTTAATCGAAAAATGCTTCGTTAAGTGTCTAGCGACCTTGAAAAATCTTATCTTTTTAAATATTCTTTCATGATCAATTGAGGCTTAAGGAAGCACTTTTGGATAAAGATAAAATTGGTTAAATCGTTCCATTTTGTTCTCAGGAATATACTGTGTTAATTTATGCAGACCTTTTAACGAAAAATTTAAATATTTTTTCAAAATTAGGTACCACGTGGAAATAATTTTTTTCTGCTTAAAATAAAGGAGATAGAAAACTTTTAGTTTATAATTACACTGTTTAGCTACAACTAAAGTTTAATGAATTTTTATTCGGCCATTAAAAAGTTATAAGATATTTTGTCGATGACCTATTTTTGACCACTTACATAACGCGAAAAAGTAAAAACGAATTGTTTAGAAATACTTTTTTCCATTACATACCCACATACCAAATTATGTTATGATCTTATAAGCCAATTTTTAGTAATTTAAGACATACAAAATAGTTTTATAAACTTTAAGGGTCTGCAGCACCTTAAGGAAGCACTTTTGGATAGAGATAAGTTTGGTTAAATCGTCTTATTTTGGTCTCAGGAGTATGTGGTATTGTTTTGTACAGATCTTTTTGGGACACCCTGTATATTTAAATAAATGATTTTTATTTATATATATATATTATATCAAAATTATAGTTCTCCATTTATGAGACTGAGCCGGTCATCAATTATTCCTAATTAGTTGCTTTCAATAACTTCTATAAATCGCTTAAAATATTGCTAAATTTGGTTGAGATCGATAAATGAATTATATTACTTATGATTAAAAAAATAGAAAAATATTACATAGATAAGAAAATAAAAATATTATAAAAAAATATTTTTATCGTTCTTTTTGTGTTTTAATTTTGAAATAATAAATTAATATTTTAATACTGTTTAAATGTAAATTTTTAGTTGGTCTGCCAATATATAAAAAGAAGCTGCTATTTATTTACCCACACAGTATTACTCAAAATTTTCATTTAAATTAAAAAACCTTTTATGTTTATAGGAAAGCAACCCATTTTGTAATTGATAACTTCTGATTTTAATGTAAATATTATAGATACGCCGTACATGTAAACCAATCATTTTAAGTTCGATTCGTTGTAAATTCTGTTTAATGTGATATGATCACACAACATTATGTTACTTATGCCTATGTAGAATATTCAATAACTTTTTGTTTTTATGGGTATAAATAATAGGCATTTGCTGCTCTTAAAGAAATTTCTAAATTAAAATTACCTTCAAGCGGTTGTAAGTTTAGCAGGTTTGAAATTTTCCGAACATGAAAATTACTCACTTTTGACTTTAAAACTAATTTGGTCTTTTCCTTAAAAAAGTAGAAGCAAATCCAATAAGAATCTCTACAATTAAACCACGATGAGAAGAACTATTTTAACAATAATTTCAAAGTAAAAAATTAATCAACGGCAATATTTACTATAAAACCAGACAAACTAATCTTTCTTCATTTTCAATCAATGGAGATTTAACCTACCTATAAATACTGAGTTTACCTTCCTTTGAAGCTCATAAATACCCGACCTTGTAATGCTGAAAGGAAAATACTTCTAAAAATTTAGCTCTAATAAAATAGTAAAAGTACAAGGGCCAGTTTATTCACCTTCCAGTAATGTTTTCAGTAGTGTTACTAGGGAGTTATTTACATGTAAAAGTGATCAGTAAATTAAATTATTCAATTAAATCAATTTACTGAAAGGTTGTAGCTACCGGAGAGGTGATTGCTAATTATTATCCATACTGGACCATTTAACTAAGGACAAATAAATAATTGAAAAACTGAAAGGATCGGAAAAAAAACTTTCAAATAAAATTTGTTTGGTTTAAAGGGAGAGAAAAATTATTTTGACGCTTGACGAAAAAATTAGTATGTTTTTTATTTTCTCCCATTTAAACCAAACAATTTTTATTTGAAACCTTTTTTCAAAATCATTGTTTTTTAGATTGTAAGATATTCATTTGTCTCAAGGTAAATGGTCCACACTGTATAGAGGATGCACAGCGTTGCGAGGAAGTTAACATTATTCTAAAATGTTCAGCGATATCGACATGCGGTTTTCGATAGAATATCTAATACTTTTAGCCGCACACTCCAAACATATTTTAATAATATACTGGGTGTCCATTCCAAATTCGTGATGGGAAAAAATAATCATATTTTGTATGCATAACCTTTTATGGGTATATCTTCACTCGTTTTGTTAATATTTGCCATTTAAGCGAAAAAATGATCAATTTTTGAAGAATCACTGCTTTAAAACAAATGACATTTTGACAAAAATATTCAATATCGTCTAGTTTACAATTATTTCAAATTTAAATTTGTGATAAGCTTTTGTCAGGTGCCTCAAAACAACTCAACATGACCAATTAAATGCAATTTTCAAATGGATTCAATTGAAAACTAATAACAAAAATACAAAATTTGAAATTCGAAATATTTACTTTGTGAAAGTATTATCTATTATTATAAAAAAATCTTCTTCTTTATAAAAAAAGGAAAACAAAAGAGGAAATTTTCAAATTAAAAAGAAACAGAAAGATCGCGGCAAAAAAGAGAACATTTATTTTGGCAACCCTAATAGCATCAGTTCTTATATTGCAAAGTTTGTCACAGAGCTAAATAATCTTTCAATAAAATGAAATTACCGAATAATTTAATTTTCTCTTTTACATGTCAATAACTCCTCAGTAATACAACTAAAAACTTGACTTAGAATAATTGATTCAATTAAATTTTTAATACAAATTGAGTTTGAATATACATATGGTATACTATATTTAGCGCTACTATAACTTGAATTAAAATAATAAATACACAAATTTAAGCTTTTGGTATAAGGGTAAAAGTGGCACTTTCTTGTTCCTTTCTTAGATTTACAAATACTCCAAACTCCAACTGCCTATTCTCGCCAGCCCTTTTCTATTTTATGGAACGTATGCTCCCTTTTCGACCTAAGCTTGGCATTATCGCCGCCATAAATAATAATACAATATGTTTATAATTTGTAGAGGATTTGTATTTATAGGGGAAATAACTCAATGAAATAAAAATGGTAAGATTATCGGTAAGTCTTCTTATATTGTGTTCAAGGATTTTAAATCTTACTTTTAGGTATAAAAATCTAAGCAATAAACCATTTTTAATATCCAAGTAATTAAATTTTCTGTAGACATAGGTACCTACGTAATTTACTCGAGAGTAAATGCTATTAGGATATAAAGGAAGCCCTTAGTAGCAATCTATCATCAAATACTCTGTCTTTATTAAATTATTCTCCAAAGATCTTTAGTGATATTCAATAATAAAATTATAGCTTAAAAGGTAACATTTAAAAGCTTCCAGTTTTATTACAATTCCAAATGGTAATAACATTTTAATATTAAATTTAAAGATTTGTTACGTACAACGTTTCTTGTTAATGAGAATTTTAAATAAAGCTACTTATCTAATTGCGTGGGCTTCTATAAGAGTTTTAAATAATATAAGTTCTTAAAATAACTTAAATCAATAATTCTTTTAAAATTTCACAATTTTATGATACTCCTAAAATTATTTACATGTTTTCTTTGTTGTCTTTAATAAAAGAGTAACGTTATATATTAAATAAAAATGCTTATAAATATATTCATAAAATAATTAAATTTGAGAAGGATCCTTATTTCTCGTTCTCATCATTACAAAACATTAATTAATTCACACTGTGGAAACAAATAATTAATTAATCGAGATTAAATTTCACATGTACTTTTAAGAATCGTATTTTAAAAACGGTTTGATCACATTTTATTATTTGTAAATATTTAACTTTTTCTAAAACCTTTTCAAAATTAATTTGTTTTGTCAAATTACTTTAAATTAATAAAACAACTTTAGTCACTCGTTTGAATGTTTTATTCGCATTACAGGGTGACCCCAAATTGGCCCTCAAGCTCTCCACTACGTTTTTGGGAACCTTTTATTGAGTACTGGAAAATTAAACTAAATTCTATCCACCGTAGATTAATAGTTATTAACCAATAAAATTTGTCACGCTTAGGTGTGACATTCGGGTTTTTATTTTTTGTGAAGTCTGTTATACGCAAAACAGTTTAGAATCATTGCATCTTATTGAATAAACATAAACAATATCAGACTTACTTCTTGAGTTTTTGTTTGATCTTCGAAACTAGAAAGAATGTCATTGATCGTTTTAGCTTGGTATCTAACTATTTTTCATTCAATTGTGTCCAATTTTATTACTACAGCTTTTTCAATTGTATTTCAAAAAATATCAATTCAATTTTAGAAACATGATACAATACAATTGTATTTCAGAAAAACCATTTCATTTTCAGTAAGTACAAAATGTATTTCAGAGTCATCAATTATATTTCACATAGAATCATTTGAAAATCAAAATTCGTCAATTTAATTTCAGAATGTATGATTTGTATTTCACAAGTAATCAATTGCACTTTATAAAGAATCATTGTGTATCATTTAAAGTAAATTTTGCCGCAAAAATTTTGGATTGCCTAAATTATGATGTACAAGCACAATTACTGCTAACAATTGTATTTTTGGTTTGATCAATGATTTATAAGTGTCATTTGCTACATGATACCAGAAGCCATCACAGGAAAAATCCGTAGTTGTCTTGTAACAATACTGCTTTAATCTTGGAACAGATTATTCAAAAATTGAGTATAAACATTGGCGAATAAGGACCTGTAATATTATTAATGGTGTTAATGGTATTAATGACCGCCAAATAGTGGCCTCCTCCATATTTTACAATCAACCCTTTCTGAATTTGCGTCGATTTTTCTGAAATTTAATTGATGCATTCTAAAATACAATTGATTCTTTCTAAAATTAAATTGCTTCATTTGAAAATCATTTGATGATTTCTGAAATACAATTGGAAAAGATGTACTTTGTACAGAGCCGTATCTAGGTACTATTGCGCCTGTGGCAATATATTAGACAGTGCCCTCCATTTGCGTAGATTTTTTGTCATCCATTATATTTTCTTATAGTATTTTTTCATAATTTTGGTCATATATTTTCATTACAGTTTTAAAATAATACACAATATTATGGATTTTTACTTATTTTTATTTATAACATTGAAATACACATTTCAAAAAAAAGCATAAAAATAAAACAAAACAAAATTTTCATATTTATGTAGTAAATACGTATATCTAAAAAATATATATTTTTAACTAAAAATTTGTTTTGGTTAGTTGGCCAGAAAATAATAATCGATAATCATAATCATGGAGGTATGTAATATGTTCAAAATCTCACTTTTCTTGATTTTACTTCGGCAAACATATCAACCAATTCAGAGTAATCTAAGGCACATGTCACTTCTTTTTCGACATATTTGATAATCGCTCTTGTCCCAAGGAGGAACGAAGATACGACTTTATAAGTTTTAGTTTGCTAAAGGAACATTCACAAGTAGCAGTTGTCACTGGCAAACTCAGAAATATTCTCAACGCCGTTTCTAGATTTGGATAAATATTTTCAAGAGTCAGATCATATATACCTTTCAATATTTGTAATGGTCCCATTTCAATAAAGTTGTCCAAAATTAAGTTACTTTGAAATTTAAAACTTTCAATTTCCATTGAAAATTCATGTGCATTTTAATCAAGAGGATACTTTATTGCAAGATCTGCAGCACTTTTCTTTAAATCGTCAATAATCATAGTTTGAATAACACTTCCATTCAAAAAACTGAAATCGTCTGCCACTTCGTTAAAAGCAACAAATCTTTTTCTTTTTGTATTATTATTTTATTAAGCACTTGTAACAGTCCAATTCTTAGTTTTGCATTTGCATCAAAAAGATGAGCTTCATCACTGTGGCTAGTTCTCCTGGCATTTTGGGTTTCTTTCGTTTTCTTGACTCATGTAATTTAGCTTCTATTCCAATTTTATCTGCTTCAGTTTTTGAAAGTTCCATCAATGGTATAAAAAAGTTTTGTCTATAGGCTTTTAATTCGTTTGATAATCCAAGTATCATTCGTGAGCCTTTAAAAATATCTAGTTGCTTTTCTTGCAAAGATAGATTAATTCTATTTGTTTTACCTAACAGAATATCCCAGAAGTTAAGTTATATGATAAATTCATAAGTTGTTATCAAATTTACCAGGGACGATTCTTTGAGCTCGCGAAGAATTTTAATAAGACTTATTAAATAAAAGCTTAAATCCTAATACTAAATAATGATAAGAATATATATAAATTAAATTATTGTAAAATCAAAGAGTTTTGGGTTAGTTTAATATTATAGAATAAATGAAAATAAACATAAGCGTAAATTTTATGGTTGAAATGAACTTTAACGTTTATGGGTCAAAAGTAGAATGCATAACTTTTTTATTCATTTAATATCAAGTAAACTTGTAAAACTTCTATAAAATCGAATCAACTGTATATAAATAAAGTTTGTTTTCATGTACATATATTACTTACTATGTATATTTAGCTTTACTGTAACTTGCCCAAAAGCCATCAACCGACCGGATTAATTTTGCTTTGGACAACCTATTGGTGCTTTGAATATCACAATCTAATGCAATTAAACCGAGTTTTTTTTTATAAAAAAAAAATATAAATTAAATTCAATTTAGGTATATTTGGAATTTTTTAACCACTTTTACTCAGTATTTAGTGTTATGTCGGTATAGAGAAAGTATAGTAATAAAAATGGTATATTTCCAAATTATCAGATAAAAATAATTAAATAAATTGACAAAATTCACAAATTAGATTTAAATAATGCAAATTGTAAGAAAGAAACGTGTTATGAATTGGAGTATTTGATTTAAATAAATTCCTAGAGAAAAACGTTCGTCTGCAATTGTGAATGCAGTTTGAAAAATAATAATGCAAATAAAAGTAAAAACAGTGCAGAATACGTTAGTGACAAAAACAAGGGCTGCAGTATTGTGGACGACCATCACGGCTGGAATATTAAGTCGGAAGTTGCGCATAAAATATGACATCTCTATATTTATTTAGTCTATCCGCAGATTATGAGCTGTAAAAATTTGTGGCCTAATAAAAGTTGAAGTAATTTTTTCTGACTCGTTTACTGCGTTGAAAATTTAATTTTGAGCTGTAATTTTATTACATTGTGATTTTATTAAATTTCTAGTAAATTTTAATGAAGTATTTTATTTTTATGAACCGTTTATTAATATAAATTTATTTTTTAAATAAAATTTTAATATAAATTTTAAATAAAAAATAAAATAGAATCATATGTTTTAAATTTGTAGCTTTCATTCTCGATTTTGAATTATTAAAAGTGGATATGTGGTTATTGATTCCTAGTCCTAAACCTTCTAAAAGGTTATTGTATACGAATCAAATTCGCTAGAATATTCTAGAATCTATACCATTATTTTTCTAAAATCTTCGGGAGTGTGTTATGAGGTTGCGCGTTTAGAATTTCCAGAATGTTCTAATTTGTGAGAGTAAATAAGGAAGCGGAGCAAGATCCAGATTTGATCAGTTAAGTAGTTAATACCTACGGAATGTTTAAGTGATTCTTGAGTACTGCCCAGAAAGTCTAAAAATGACCCTGACAGGTTTTGTTACATTTGTGGAGATATTAATTTAAAAGGCTGTGGAGAAATTTCACGATATTTGTAAAACATTTATATGAACGTTATTTTGGCTGTCCTTTGAGGCACCAATGCAAAGAGTGGGTTCCTCACATCTCTTGTATTACGTGTGTGGAGCTTCTTATGGCCGATCTCACCGACACGACTTAAACTTTAAGAACTACTTTAATGTTTAAGTAGTCCTTATCGGGTCTCACCGTCATTAGAAAGGCAAACTTAAAGCCTAACTTGAACTTAAAATTGAGTCATCGATATCGGCGACTTAAAACTCAACTTAACCTAAAAATTATAATTTCTCGCCAAAATAAACTACCAAATGGCATTATAATTCCAGAAGCAATTTAATTATAATTTATGTAATTAATATTAATATCCCAAGATAAGTTTACACCAGAAATGACCATTTTAAAACCATGCCAAATTCCCATGTTTTTTTTTTCAATATTTTCGTTTAAAAAATACACATTTCTACAGTTCTAATTTCAAATATAAGACAGTAGATAAAAAACAAAATTATAAAATTTTATATATTATCACAGAATAATCTAGTATATTCTAAGATTATATATTGTGATTCTGTGGTAAAATAATAAAACTTATAGAATAAAACGACGCGACGGAAGTCGAACGACGCCCGAATACCAACACCAAAATCCAATCACTACTAAACTTAGCGTAAGTATTCGTTTTATATGACTGGAGTGACGTCTTAAAATTTTAACAAGAATTTAAGTGTAAGCAAGACTTTGTTAAATTTTTCTTTAAGCACTGTTGGTGAGATAGGCCATTACTGGATGAGCAAAACATCTCGATGTATGCTTTTGGAAATTTCTATCATTGGATGGAACCCACAGACCATTCATCAAAGTGTTATTGTTGCCTTACTAGTACAAAAAGTTTTACAATAAATCTTCTAAAAAACCAATCCCGTACAGCGTAGATCTACTATCTTTACCAGGAGCAACTCAAAGCTTGAATGTATGTGGTAAATTAGAAGAAGATAATGACGTAATGTTTGAATCTGATTTTCAAGAAGTTCCCTCTTCTAACGGGCAACATCTACTATCTGCTAGGTTATGAGCTGCTTAAGTCGGTAAATGATATTATGACAGGCCCCTTAACAAAGGCAATAAACTTCTACCTTGATAGCTAATAGTTTCCTGACATGCTAAAAATAGCTAAAGTCATTCTCATTTAGTAAAATGGCGATTGAAATAACCCAAACTACAACAGATCAATTTCAATCTTACCTGCATTATCCAAAGTCTTCGAGAAAATATTATTTTACTTAATTTATAACCATTCAGAGGAATTTAGCATTTCAGCAACAGTAGTATGACTTCAGGAAAAAACGATTATACAGGGTATAAAAAAAGTTCGGCAACGCCCGTTTACTATTAAAATCAAGCAATTTTGAAAAGAAGCTGTACGATTCCTAGTGACTATATCTGGAAATATTGCCCATGACCTTGAACAGCGAGATGAAGGTCAGACAATAATCACTTAACTTCTTTTAAACAGGAACAACCCATTTTCATTACATATTACTACTTGCTTTCATAGGTTTATGAAACAAATTTTTTTATTTTTCTAAAGTAAACAGTTTTTCAATATATAAAGTTCGGCAACGCTGCTTTATTTTGGAAATTAAGCATTTTACAGGAAAATTTTTCAAATAAAAGTTGTACGCTTCTTAGTGACGCACTTTTTATAAATATTGGCATGACCTTGATCACCAAGTTGAAGGTGAGGCGATAAATACTTAATTTTTTAAATAGCAACCACCCTGTATAATGTTCACCCACATAGTTGTGAGCTCCTTCTATCATACCTCACCAACAGAAGTCAGTTTGTAGATTATAAATTATAATAACGAGAATTCAGATCAGGGATGCAGAGGTAGTATTATTTTCCGATAATACGTCTTGTGTCAACATTGCCCCCAACAAAAAATTTGCTCTCTTGAAAACAGCCGAATATCGGGAAATAGTTTAATACTAATGTCCGAAATACCAACAAACCTAAAGAAGCTAAGCCCCAATTAACGTGGCATGACCATGGCGAATTTCTATCGAAAAAATTAAGTAAAACCTATTTCGAAACCCGAGCAATAATGTATCTTCTAAAGTACTGCGCACGGCATATTTTTTTCTATCTCAATCACATATGATCCGTTTATATTTATATAGCACAGTTTATAAAACCTTGTTTCAATTTTTAGCTAAAAGTAGGTTAGGTTATGCGTTTGGTAACTGATGTTTATTTAACAAAAGCGCCACCTGACGGTGGTATTGAAACTAGTTTTAGAACTATTGCAATCTCTACCATGTAAACTCATTAGTATTCAAACTCCTAAAATATTCAAACCCGATTCAAACCTATATGTATACGTGGTAATTATCCCAAGAAGGTCTCAATGATTTGTCTTGTGACTTGTGATTTCAATTTGTCCAAACAGTAGGCAGAATTTGGGATCTCGATTGAACGGATGTAATTTGTTACAACTAATAACTTTGAGAAAGCAATGGATAGGGATGGTGCTGTATTTTTATAATTGAACGATAATAAATTTCCCAAAATTAGTGATGACAAGATTAAAGAGGGTATGTAAAAATCATGCAATTGATGAGGGATGAAATATTTAAAGAAAAACTTTTCTCAGAAATCACCGATAAAATGTAAAAATATTATCCAGGAACTTTTAACCACTTATAAGACCTTGGGTTGTAACATATTCTTAAAAATACATTTCCATTATTCTCGTTTGAACTTCATTCCTAAACATTTGGGCGCCGTTAGCTATGAGCACGGTGAAAGATATTATCAGGATATTTCAATAATATAAAAACGATACGAAGCAACATTTAGAACGAAATCATAAGACAATATATATATATATAATAACAATATCTTTGTTATTATTGATAGATAAAAAGTCGGTTAAATGGACATAGTAGTAGAGATTTTTTCGAATATTAATAATTCGTTCACAAAACACTTGAAAATCGCATCGTTCCTGCGCCATCTTGAAATAAGTTTTGGTATAACTTCTTTATTTTCGGTGTTATCAAAAAAGTTTTTGACATTATAGAGGCACTTTTTTGTGTATAATGCAGTAAGATAAATAAACATTTTTTTCGCAAACGGACTGACCGAAAATAACCCAAACTTAGTTTTTTCTAAGGAATTAAAAAATGTCATAATAATGGGTGTTCCGTTTAAAAAAAAGTAACTTCCATCTTGAAATGGACACCTGGTATATTATTAAAATATTTTTATTGTGTGCACCAAAACGCATTGTTTATTCTATCGAAAACCGCAGATCAATATCATTTCATTTTTGAGTAATGTTACTTCCTTAAAGCACTGGGACACCCTGTATGTACTACCTCATTTTCATTCACAAAAACTGTAGTTTGGTAAAACATTATTAAAATAAAACTATTCGTATCTAAAATGTTTTAATCTAAAGTCTACTGTACTTAAGCCTCGTTCCTAACATATACACACAAAAGGTGAATTTTTGTTGAATTAAAATTTTGTTATTGTATTTATAGTTTGTTTTTTATACTTCTTAATTAAATCATGTGTAAACATTTGAAATATTACTGTAGTAGCTTTTAATATTAATTTACAGTACCGAAAGACATTTGTATTACCATGTATTACGTTTTGTTAGTATTAATAAATCTGAACATATTATGTTCTGAAATAAATTCCCAGAGTAATGCGATACATTAAATAATCTGTCAAAATTATTTCCAGATTTGTAGGGTGGTGTAATTTTTAACATAAATAATATACATATAATAAGTCCGTGACAGTTGTGCTAGCAAGCGGTTGATGCTTTTCGGTGTCCTATCACCACAGCACGTGTGATTTAGGAAGTGACATATTGCACATGGCACACGCTCGCCGACATTTACTAATTGACTCTCAGATCCGTGTCATAATTATTAGACCTATGAGTACTCAGTGTATGAGTTTATATGCGTTAGAATGTCTCATTCAGAGAACGCTTCATTATTCTGCATAAATGTAAATTACTTGAAATCGAGCAACGCCTAATTAAATATTTACTTCGGGCGATTTATCTTGCTTATATTTGTATAGCATTTGGATCATTTAATCAAATAGTTTATCAAATGAGGGTCTAGATAAAATATTATATTGTCCATTACTGCAGTAACAATTGCGGCCTTAACCAGATATGCTAGTGCAAAAAACATATGTATATAATTTTTTTTGTAGAAGATTTAAGTCATTTAAGTAAATTTCATCGCATGAAAAAAATGGAGAAAGTACAAAAAAATATTAATGACACCTCTAATTAAGTTATCGCAAAGTTGCAGAAGGTAGATGGTAGCCAAATAAATATAGCTTGTAAATCTGAAAGAAAAACTTGAAAATATAACTGAGGAAACTTGAGATCTCGCTGTAACCGCAATGTTCGATTTCATGATTTTTCACAATTTTCCTCCCAAACTCACTCGGCCTCTAGTGATTTGCATTAATTAACAGTGGTTCACTGATAATTTGCAAAGAAACTCCAGAAAAGTGGGATGGATTTTCTATTCTCTGTTAGTATCTCCGACTGAAAATTTATTGCGGGCATCTAGGAAGATGCTCTTAAATGTTTTTTAGTTTAAGGTTCCATTGTCTTAACATAAATTTCAAAAAATACTGTGCAACTGGACAAAGATAAAGACCTTATACGTGATTAGAAGTTTCTGGCCACTTAAATGCAAGAGATGGATCTGACCAAATAAATAAGTTTTATTGAAAATATATCAAAATAATGTATAAAATAAAATTTGTTGTTTGAACACCAATAAATCACACCTCCAATTAGATGTAATATAAATTTTTGTATTTTACTGAAAGTAACCAGTAAAACCGATATAATAATAATAGTAGCAGTTTTCATCTTTAACAAAGAGAATATAATAAAAGTAATACCTATCTAAAATGAAAATAAAGATTATTTGTAAGGTGAACCAAATGGGACTTGATTCAGATTGAAGACAGCAAGATTTCATCATCTATTCTTCCATCCAGCTCAGTTAATATTATATTATAAAGTATACATTATACACTGAACAATATTAGTACTATAAACAAAGAAACTATTTTATATAAAACAAACAATATAAGTAGTGAAGGAAAGGTTCAGTAATGAACAGTAGCTATTTTGAATTATCTTTTATTGGTGAAGGTTTTCACAATAATAAGTGGCCGGTTCGACAACAGTTGTCTTATTCATAACTAAAAAGACAAAAAAAGAAAATTACAAAAACATCATTTTTTAACATGAATTATTAACAAAATTCAACAATCAAATATCTCAATTAACAATTTAAAAAATTTTAAAAAGCTTTCGATAACAATAATCACACATATCAATTAACGAAAATTCAAAAATTTAGAAAACTTTAGAAAACATAGTTTACATGAATTGCATGTTCACAAATATATCGGGTGTCCACGAAACTAGGCGCACCCCTGTAATTTTGTTTACTTAAGAAAATAATAGTAGTTATCTATATGTGTGATTTGTGGTAAAAAGTTTGAACAGGAAAGTTTTATTATTTTAATATTGATTTCATCAATTCCCACTGCATCGCTTCTAATTGAATTTATTATTTTGTTGGCAGTTTCCGTGTTTACTTCCGTGAAAGCAAATCTATCTTAATTTTGCTTGATATTTTCGTGCATATTTTTAGAGTAAAAATTCATTATTTCACCGTCAGGTTTGGAGCATTCGTCTATATTGAATAAAAATTGTTTATGTCATCAGGAGACTTAAACTCCGGTGGAATTGTACTTATTTCTTTATAAGTGATGTCAAAATTCTTTAGGTAGGTATACAGGGTGCTGAAAATGACGCAAACATTCGTTAGATAAGGGAAAATGTTCAAAAAATCCTTCTAGCAGATTATTCAAGATATGAGAGCTCAAAGTGAAAATAAATGTTATTTCATTTTTCAACAATTAATAATTTATGTTGAGAATGTAATAGTAAATTAAAAAACGAGTTTCATAAGTCGCATTTTGTAGCACGCGTTCAATTTTAAAATACGAGTCGCGTAGCGACGAGTATTTTAATGAACAAGTGCTACTATCGACTTATGAAACGAGTTTTTTATACTTTTTTTTCTATTTTGCGCCTTTTTATCTATTTAAAATAAAATATTATAGTTTTCAATTTTAGTAACTTTTCTGGTAGTTGGCAACTCTAATGTCAGGTTTGTCAAATCATCAAATAACCTGTAAATCGCTTGGCAACTGCCACTTTAAAATCAATAAACTTCAGTGCTACCAACTTCGAAAAATAAAATTTACTACTCAGTAACGCACCGATAGCAGTGCGGTACTGGCTAGTAACGCACTGCTGTCAGTGTGTTACTAGCGACTAGTAACGCACCAAAATAGAAAAATATGATTACATTGGGGCTTATTATTTTTGATAATAATAAACGAAAATTATATTACTCAAGAATTTTAATTATTTCAAACTAAGTTCCTTCTTTTTTCCACCCGCCATTGCACAGCCCGGAGAATGGAATTCTATGAAGGTTTGTAAAAAGAATGTCAAAATCAAAGCTTTTTCAGATAAACCGGGGAATGAAACCACAAAAAAATGTTACTTCACCATATCCAACGAAAAAGCATAGGGGCAAGACTTAACGTCCGCAAAATCACCAAAATTGACTTAAGCCGCTTATGTTAAAGTTCAAGCAACATCTTTTTGTTTGTATGAAGAAATAAAATAAATGCATTCTTTTAAAGAATTTTAGTGTAAAGTCCTCGAAGATTTAAATGATATGGAGAAGCCATAAAAAAAAATTCCCAAGATATTGAGTAAAAATTATTAAGTCTCCCTTGCTCAAATTCTCCGAAATTAAAAGGTAGTCTTTAAAAACCAATCGATCTATCAGTAACTACATCTTTCCCAATTCTATTTCAGAAAAGATCAATTCAATTACAGAAATCATTAATTGTAATTCAGAATAGTCAACTGTATTTTAGAAAACATCAGTTGTATTTCAGAAAACATCAATTGTATTTCAGAGAAATCAATTTAATTTCAGATAGGACCAATTGTAAAAAATCTTATGCACGTGCACCACAAAAGCACATATAATTCATCAAAATTGTGCTTTGGCAATTTTTCATTACACCAGTAATAATACATATTTGGTGCTTATTCACCAATGTTAAAACCAATTTAAATGATGTGTTCGAAGATTCCTAAACGCCCGCGATTAATTTTCCGTGGGAGATAGTAAAATATAAAATCCATTCCACTGTTCTGGAGCTTCATTGCAAATTTTCAGCGAATCACTGATAATTGGAGTTTGGGAAGAAAAATTGTGATAAATCATGTAATCGAGCATTAAGGGCGTCATACACTATCAAACAGTTTGCGCAACTTCTTTTCAATTTTTTTCTGATTTATAAGCTAAATTCTCTAGGTTTCAATTAAATGTATATTTATCTTCTGCAAACTTGCGCTGACTTAATTAGAAGAGTCCAAAGTTCAGGTACTTTTAGATGATTTTTTTTGTACAATCTCGAATTTTTGTTTCGTACATTTAAATGTAGTGGTGTACGGGCGCGAATATACTTCGCTCCGAAGTGGTTTTGCAAGGAGATTATGTTGAAAAATTAAAATAAAATTTGAGAGAAAATGTATTGTATCTATGTGAGATCGCCCTAACACCACTATATTTGCCGTTTAGGAAATCACTCTTAGTCTATGAATGTTCGAGCTACATTTAACAAAAAAGAATCTTTGTGTTTTATAACGGATTTTAGGTGCGAAAATGGTTCCCACTTCCGCGTTGGTTCTTGTCCTAGTAGGAAATAATAGGATTTTTTTCAATTTGCTTGAAACTCTTCACCAACTTGCACAAGTATCGTCTATATGTTGAATTGTGGATATAGACTTTCAAAAGAGATACCGGAGTAGCCATTTTTTAATTCTTCGCTCTAATTTCGTCATATAAAAATGATAGCACATTCCTGGATACAAAGAAAACTACCGTTTTAGCAAGATGTTATGTGAGGGAAACTCCCACTATAAGCTCTTCCGCAAATTTTACAACAATTCATGAGAAATACCAAACACTCCTCCTAAGTTCCTATTAGAAACCGCGAATTTCAAACCATGTCTCTCGCCAGATGTTTGGTATGCCTCAAGTGGTTAAAATTTTTTTTGGATTTAATAAAACCTTTTAAAACTACTATAAATAATAAAGATCCATAAAATAAATTATATTTTATGAAATTTATTCGACTGTTTTTGAGATATTAATATTTGTAATTTTTAAGATGCTTTACGATATTCTAAGCCCATATAAAATTATTAATTTTAATTTTTTAATTTTCAAGTAAAGAAAATACAACAATGGCCCTAGTTTTGTGTACACCCGGTATGTACTGTAAAATATATAAAACAATTTATGAATATAAAAATAATCTAATTCTTTTTCGTTTTAATTTGACAAAAAAATGACACCGCTATTAAATATTCGTTACTGGTGATAATACTTTAGGGTACTTTTTTCTCAATTATTAAATATTTAATAATAATTGGTTGCAAACAAACTAATTTTATTACTTTTATATTATAGTATAACTTTACTTTTAGTATCTTAGGTGTATTTATGGTGGATTATATTGCAATAAAATTTTCCTCAATAAGTTATCTTATGATTAACTTTTTATAGCTTCATCTTAAAATCAATTTTTCAAGATTAAGTTATCATATTATTTTTAGAAGTCTCGATAATGTATTAAATAAATAATTGTGACATACGTTATAAATTTAATCAAATTACAGTAAAGAAGCAAATTATGGTGATTGAAAATTAGTATAAGAATTTTTAATCAAACTAAGATTTGCTATAAAAACGTAAGACAATCCATATCTTTTTATAAATAAAACCCTTTAAAACTACCATCTTTTAAAATTTATCTTCCATATTTTTAGAACACGGAAACCCCTTCTTAATAACGCCATCTCCACTTACAATTTTCCATATGGCTGCTTTTCTAAGAGGGTAATATCCTTGGAGTATAACATTTAATAAAAATATTTTGTTATTTTCAACGTTTAGAGAACACTCTTAAAACTTTTTTAATTAATTTTGCCTGATACTCCACTTAAATATTAGCGCTGATGTAAAATGAGGTTTTTAAATGTAATCCTTATTACGTACATTTCATAAAGCTTTAGCAATATTTTTAATGTTATGTATATATGTACAATGTTAACAATTTCAAATTTAAAAAAGTCTATAAAAAGAACGAAAATTTAATGTTCACTTAGATTATAACTTGAAACTAACTATTTAATAATTAAAAAAATTAAATAATTAAATATATATTTTTACAACCACGATTCAACGTAACCAATATAATTTAATTTTATAAATTTAATTTTACAAATTTAGTTCAACAAATTTAATTTTATAAATTTAATTTCACAAATTTAATTTTACAAATTAATTAGTATGAAATTTTTGGCCAGTTAAATGTGGAAACTAACAATTAATTTTAATATTGTCGTTTATATTAAAAAATGATTAAAACTTAAGTAAAAAATTGTATTTTTATTTTGCAGAAATCTATTTTATTAAACTTTTTGGGTTATAAAACAAAAATGTAATTTAATTATAGCTATTAAGATGGATAAAATTTCTTATTTAAATAAATCGTAGCTTAACTTTTAATTTAATGTTAGACTTTATAGCAATAATTTAATTTAATGTGTAATAAAACTCATCAGAGATTTGAATCCATTTTACTTAGAGCTAACGTCATTTTTTAATGACGTTATACGAGGAAGTATGATAAGATTAAGAGCCTGGGTTCTTTAATAGTTGCGGTATGAACTGGAAGTGAGTTGATGTGTCCGTCCGGAGAAGCATATAATAGCAACATAGTTTTACACCTTAATCCCGAGGGAGTCTGACAACTGGAGCAAATTGTTCCCGAGCACGTATAAGAGCAATGGGGTGGCCAAAACCCGTGTGCTAAACAGGCCTTATCTTACATATATATTCCGCCTATTCTTAACGGAATAATTACACCCCTGACCTTATTATTTGCAAACATATATGGGAAAATTAATGATGCCAATTTGTTTCAAAGTACTGCGAAATTTGGTGTGAAGCTTAGTAGTTCATTATGCTTTAAATATTTATGACAGCATCCACCAGCTTACTGAATTTGTTTTTAATTTAAATATATTGTTTTAAAGCAATATTAAGTAAAAATTACAAAAAGCGAGCCAACATAATTCGTTTTACGGTTTTAATATGAATTTCGTATGCGTCTACATTTTCATAAAATAAAATGAAAGAAATAAATTTTTTAATTATTATTCTCCAACATTTTAATGCACAAAACCTAGAAAAATATACGTGCTTTGTAAATAATATAATTATTTTACTCTAATTTAGTTCTTTTTTAGGCAAAATGAAGGGATCATCCAATTATTTATAGCAGATTATACCGGTTATTGTGTTGTAAAATATTAAAAATAGTATTCTATGTCTCTTGATATTACTTATGAAATTTATATAAAAATTATTTATAGTTTCACTGATTTTAATTAATACAATTAAGGAAATATAACTTCTATATGATTTACTTCAAACACTTATTTCAAACATGACTATACCTTCTAAACTACTAAGTTATCAAAAAATATAGAAACATATCAGTACTTAACATATTTTCAAAAATAATTGATTAATGTATTTCTTCTACTTCTGAAAGAGTATATAAGATTGAGAGCGGGATTTCTCAAAAAAGCATGATAGGTCCTTTATTATTCATTCTTTTCATTAATGACCTGGGAGTAATTAGTGGTATAGTGATTACTGAAAATCTAAATACAAAGATCAACTACACTTTATCCTTCTTTTAACAATGGGGTTAAAGTGGACTAAAGTTAATACTTTGGAGGCTTCGGATGAGTCGAAATATTTAGGAATAATTTTAGTTAAAAACCTAAGGCCCGGTTTTTCGAACATGTCTTTAGGCGCAGCTTCACCGAGCTTAGCTCAGTTTCAAGCTCAACTTAGGCGGCGTTTACACGGTCAATGTTATTGACGTAATATTATTGAAGCAATATTATTGTGATACCCTTTACACGCTCAATAATTTTGTTCAATATAGTGTCAGTTACGATCTTGCGTTCACCAATAAAGGACTTCAGATTCCAGCAATATATTGCGATATAGCGTTCACACGGTCAATAATATTGACAACGCTTCAATATAGTGAAACAGCTTCAATATATTGAGAGAGCTTAATGGGGTAATTCTGAACAAAATATGTTAGCCGTAACAACGCTGTTAAATTTGACGTTCGCCCTGATGTCAAAAAACGCTATTCTGTAAGCTTTACTGTAACTTATCGGGAACGTAAAAACATTTTTGGGGTTAAAATAACATAAATCAAAATAATTTAATAATAATAATATTACATTAATGTATAATCGATCAAAATAATAAAATTACAATGATGTACAATTTATTTTATCACAGAAAATGTTATTTTACATCGGCGTTAAGTTACACCAAAGTTTACAAAATAGCATTTTTTTGACATCAGGGTCAAATTTAACAGCGCTGTTACGGATAACATTTTTGTTCAAAATTACCCAATAAATAAAAATCAAACAGTTTTAATTTTTGTCAATATTGTTGCTTCAATATACACGGTCAATATATTGAAGAAACTCGATATTGCGTCAATAATATTGACCGTGTAAACGCCACCTAAGTCGATCTTGCGTTGCACCATGATAGATTTTGCAACACCGCCGCGTAGCGAGCGATACGCTCCCAGTCTTTATTTTAATTGGCTGTTTCAAAAATCAGGTGTTTAAAGGTCAACTAGTTGTTAGGTGTAACATAACCATACATTCGTTTTGTAAACAGTAATTTAAATTTAATATTTTAATTAGTAATTTTAGTAATTTAATTTTAATTTAAAATAAATGCTTACTTAAAAAAATACATTATTCGCATGAAGAAGGACAATTTATTTACTCTAATGCCTAAATTTTGGGAATCGTTGTTGAAAACGGGCATAGTTAAATCTTTTTAAAAACTGCTCCTCGTCAATAAGACATGGTGGAGAAACATTACGAAAATTCTTCATAAATGTGTTCCTAATTAAATAATATATTCCTTGTTATTCTTCACCTTAAACAAGTCAAAGAAGACCCGTAATTACGTATTTTGACCTTGAAGAGTTCGTTATGTTTTTTTTGTATTTGGTGCTGCAGTTTTAGTATCCATAAGACAGTAGTTTCCTAAAAAAGAATTATAAGATGGATATATACGGATTCCAATTTTTATCATTATGTAGAAACTCTTCCATAAGAAGCAATAGCCCGTATTCAGCGCCCATTGTGAAATATTTAGACTTCGCTAACTTTATACACGTCTCTAAAAATTTATTTCTTATGAAGAAATATTTTATAATCACCAGTTTAAAGTTAACGACGACTCCAAATTGCTGGGATGAGGTATTATATTCTCATTCCGAAAGAATACATTCAAAACATATGTAAACATCAAGTAGTCTTGCAGATCATCTACTTAAACCTCATATTTCTCTAGATAATACATATTTTAAATTGTTTTAAGGTATACATATATGAGTATCCACTTATGTTAGCTTAGTTTTAAATTTAATATGGTTAATGTAAAGTTGCTCCCAGCTGGAAGTAGGACAAAGAATACGCGATCGTCATTACTTTTGTCCTACTTCCAGCTGGGAGCAACTGTACCTATTCACCAATAAAAATGATAAGTCTATAAAATTCTTAATAAGCCTATACAAATCTTTTTCTCCACATTTTTCAAAGAATAAGACTATTAGTGGGTTGAAATTTTAACCATGAAAATTTTTAATAGCAATATTTTATATATTTTTTTATGAAAGTCGTCCCATAGGTGGAAGTCTGTAAAGCTATACGATAGTTTTCGTACAACGAACAAACCGTTTGTTGACTAAGTTGCTTGGTAACAGATTTTCTATATCTCTTCCTTATGCACGTTTTGTATTTATTGAAAAAAGATAAAATCCGTCACGATAGCAACATATTCAACAATACGATATTTTCGTTGTACGAAAACAATCGCATAGCTTACAGACTTCCACCAGAGATTTCTTGAAAAAAAATGCACTTTTTAGTACACATTAGCTAGACATCGCATATTATTTATAACTTAAATTTTCTCAATTTTTATTAGGAAAGTTTTCCTAAAACTTGTTCTTATAAATCTTAATCGTTTTAATATTATTTGGTTTTAAAATGAAATCTTTACATGATTTTTTTGCTTACACAAAAATTTCCAAAATCGCAAAATAAAACCATATTGTTTATAGAAGTGATTACCAGCTTGAAACTTATTATTTTATATTATCAATTTTCTAGTTAGAGAAGTATCCTAAATCTCCATATATTATCCATGAGTTGGTTTTAAGCTGATAATTTACCACCTGAGAATGATGAGATAATATGACTCAATTACTTTCATTACCTACATTATTGTTTATATTAAAGTTCGTAAGTTTCTCGATTATTATTTTATGTTTCTGTCGACCAAACGCTGGCGCTGTAGTAAAATCCATTATCTAGATTCTCGGAAATAAACTGGGTGATGTTAAATAGATTGGATGTTGTTGAATTACGAGCCATAAAACCATGTTGATTAATCGATACCTTTATACTATATTTTAATTACTAAAGATTGGTCGATGATTTTTAATTTCATTCCTAGATTTATTTTCAAATACTGCATTTACTTAAACCTATTTTCACTTGTCTGGAAACTTCCCTGTTTTTTAAATTACATTTAAAACTTCTGTAAGAGATCACCGATGCGGAATCCTTTAAAACAAATCCTGAAATATTGTCCAAAATCATAATAAGAATAGTGTCTTTATAAGCAACATAGCTTTAGTAATGTAAAAATTACAAGGAATTAATAGATTTTAAAAATTTAAATATTTTTTTAATTTAAAGAGTTACCCTAAAAAGTTAAATACCAAAATTTTTTCGGGTAATTTTATTTAAAATTTTGACGTTTCTGTTATTTTATGTCTTTCCTCTATTTTATTGCTGTAGCAAACAACTACTTCTTTACATTAGTATGTTTTCCGCATTTTTGAATTGTTCGGTATTTGGCAATACTATTTCAGTCGCGGTTCTAGAGTAAAATTCTAGGGGGCTTGGGGGGGGGGGGGGCAGCGATGGGCAAGAGTCTCCCACTTTTTTTTAAGTAGTAAATGTTATTCAGGAAAAAAATTCCTATCAACTAATTTATTTAGTTGACTGGGAAAAAACTTTTATTTTAAAAGTTCAAAATTTCATTATCAATATTTTTATTAGAAGTATGCTTTTTATTTTTTCTTGAAATATCAAGCAGATATGTGATAGTACGAGATTTAAAAGGTCACCCTTGATTTTAAAAACAATAAAAAAAGCAATTAGATGAAAAGAAAATCCAAAGTATACTTGAGTTATATTAAAAAAATAGCGAAAAGAAGGAAATTAAATAAACGTGTTAAACAAAATTCATAAACTTTTTAAAATTTTAAAGTTGCTGCAACTTGTTTGGAAGCCGAAAAAATATTAGTTAAAAGAAATTTTTATATTCAAAGTTACATCTATTTTTTAAGACTTTGCCCTATGGTAGCTACGCCACCCTGCTTGTAGTGTTTTATTTAACCTAAAATTAATAAAAAAAGATGTATTTATAGTATTTGCTGGTATTTTTTTGTATTATTTTTTGTGCTGTTGCCATATGACACTTGAAAAAGAAACCATTTCTTGGAAGTACTGAATCAGATTATATTTTCTTTTTTTATGCACTCTTCTGTATGATAGTACATTTAAGAGGTTTTTCACCTTCAAATTTCCTAACTTTCAAAATATATACGTTTTTCTATTATTTCTAGTTTCTATGGATTATTTAAAAAAATGCTCCCATGGCCTGATTAAAAAATTCATCAAGCTTCCAGTAACTTTCATAATAATTTTGAAAAATCTACTGTGGTTACTTGAAAATGCATAGTGCCTAAATTTTTGATTAATTGAAATTACTTGCTGATACAAAAAGTCTTTGGGTACTTGAAAATTTTACTTAAAGCTGGATGAACTTAAGCCAGAAAAACTAGAAAATTAGCAAAAATGTAAAAATTAGGATACTTAAAAACTTTGAAGTTTGCTACCCCCATAAGAATTCTAGAACTCAAGAAAAAAAAATTGCATACTTTTGAGTGTCTAAAGGGGGCTAACACCCCTATCGCCCCCCTATGTATCCACCACTGTGCTATTTTAACACAATGAATATCATATCGAGCAGATGGAAAAAATAAAAAAAGGTAATAATGAAGAATTTTGAAACCTTAAATAATTTTTGACAAAAAGTCAGTATCAATGAAACAAAACGGGGGTTTCAATGAAACAAAACGGGGGTTTCCTTGACTTGAAAGCAATTAAAATATTTTAATCAACAAAAATAATTCAAGATGTTCAAATTGAAGTTTCTGTGCGCCTACATATTTCAAAAGTGAACCACAGCTTATGGATTCTATAAATATTTTAACGTCACTTGTTCAAGGTTCTAATTTAAAAAAATAAGCAAACAAAAATAGTACAATACGGATGCATAAGCGTACGTATTTTTTAATTTTCAAAACCGAACTTTTTTTGAAGAAATTTTCTTACGAAAAGTATCAGCTTCTAATTACAAAACGGGTGGTCAGGGTTAGAAATGTTGCACTTGTGCATCGTACGGAAGTATAGCTGCGGAAATAATGGGGTATTCTGTAATTCTACGAGCCACGGAATCTTCCAACAAATAAATTAAACAATGCTAATCTCTATTTATTTAGTTATGTTTATTAAAAATATTTTTAATTAAACATGTTTTATTGATTCATTCACCGTAATTTATTTACAAGTATCAATTATTAAAACATGGGATAAGTACTTGAATAAGACACTTCTACGTTTTTGATTTGCTAAGCATTTGTTTTAACACAACCATTGAGGACGACATACATTGTAAAAACTATGAATTTTGTTTAAATGTTATGGGTATAGAAATAAACCACGGTCAATATTTTATTACATCCGACATTTAAAGAAGTGAAGCACATAAAATTCAACACTTACATTATTAAAATGCTGGGGAACATTGTCAAATTGTTTTAACCCTTGTTAAAACCCATAAAATATTACTTATCTTCAAATTAAATTAAAAGGCATTTAGTGCAGTTTCGGGACCATTTCATGGCCAATGTTGCTTTTCATTATAATTTAAGTCGCTATAAAATAAAATACCCTCTTAATTATTTAATGTCTATAAAAATTTAAATCAAATTATATTAATAACAATTATAAAGGGAAAACATAAAAGATGATAACTTGACGATGATTTGGGAGAGTAATTAATAAATATAAAGGTGAATAATTCAAATCCCAACTTTTCATATGATAAAAAATGTTTATTACATATGTAATACAACTAGTTTCGCCTAAAAGGTTTGGAGAAAAAACTTTTAAATAAAAGTTGTTTAGTTTAAAGGGGGGAAATCGATGGTGCTAGTTATTTTTTGGTTTAGGGTCATCTTTGTGTTAATTTCAATCTAAACCAAGTTTTTTTTTAATAAAAACCTATAATTTTGATAGCAAATTTTAAAATTTACTGAAAAAAAGAAATAACATTTATATAAATAATTTTTTATTTGACAAGTTAAATGGTCCACCCTGTATACTATCAAATATAAATACCTAAATTGTAAGGATTTAATATTATTTTCTTTTAGATTTTCCATAAAAATAAACTAAATTAGACTAAAATAATTATTTAATTTATCAAGAGAACGTTAAAGAATAATTTTCCTTTCCATTTATTTTTTCAATCCTATTAGAATAATTTTTGTTTATAAAATATAAGAAGCATGATTAAATTATATAATTAAAGATTGTAACAAAACAGCTCTTTGTGAATTTCTAGCCGGTTTTGAATTTCATTATAATATTAAAAAAATAATTCTTGGAGATTTGAAACTTTAAATAATAAAGAACTGGGAAAAGCTTATACCTCTTTAGATTAATTAATTCATTTATTTAAATTTAATCTAGGCTGTGGGTTATAAAAATGAATATTAACAAAAAAGTATTTAACAACATAAAAAACCAAGTAATTAATTAAATAACGTAAACAAAAATTAATTTTGTATGCAAAAGATAATTCTGAATTTGTAATATTAAAAAGGTACATGTCCACTTGAAACAAAAATTACTTTTACAGGACCTACTCGCATTTAACCCTAGTATATAGAAACCCAAAATTATTTATGTATTACGGAAACATAATTTATACTTTAAATAATTTATTTGAAGGCAAATATTTAAAGGTGATTGGTCATTTATCATATAAATTACACTCAATTTTAATTTTATTCTTAAATCTGATGTAATTTGAAGGGTGTCCCAATATTGATGTATGTATTTTGCAGAAAAGGAAATGATATTTTTTCTTGTAACTATTTTCTACTAAGTGGTGTCAGAAAAAATAATTTATAATTTTTGTTTTTTATTTATATTTAAGACGGTCAAAAGCGCACTTCTTTAACGAAGTGTTGTGTAATCTATGAAATTTTAAGAAAGTAGCGAAAAGATGCTACTTACTTTCTTAAAATTTTATAGATTATACTGTCACCTAGATTTTGCGGTTTTATAAATTACACAAAATTGTACTTAAACCCACAATATAACTTACAACTTCCAAAAATATTCAATTTACATTTACATTACATAATAGCCTTTTAATAAACTAAAAAACGGTAATTTTAAAATTGCTTGGATATAAAAAAGTTATGATCAAAAATTATTATCAATTATCTATATTATTTTATACAGGGTGATTCAAAACTATTCCGCATCCTCTTAAGAGCAGATTCCTCTTATAAAAATAAGAAGAAAAGTTTATATAAACATATTTCCGATCTCCCTTCGTAAGAGAGCTACAGCCTTTTAAAAGTGCTGTCAGTAAGTAGAGGTTTTTTTCTGTTTATTTCAAAACAAATTGAAGTACAAATTAACAGATTTCATGTTTGGTATGAATCATAATACAGTTAGGATACGTTCTCGTGATTTTTTCAATTTCTTAACCAGTTTTAGGTAATACAATAAAATAAAATATTCCATGGCTAACATGATTTTATTAAATTTAAATTGTGTTGACCATCAATAAAATAATAAAATGCATTTTCTTCGAATTCGGCGTATTCTACCGACTTTAAATAGGAGGATCTTTTCTGTTAAGAATTAAATGGGGAACACTAATTTATAAAAAAACCGTCTAAAAGTTAACCATAAAAAAGTTATGACCATTTTTAACCTAACTCTTCTTAAATCTACCCTTTTAAAACAGGCAACAATTTTGAAGAAATTCAAGAAAACGTATTCTAACTGTATTATGATTCATACCAAATTTCAGAACTCTATTTCATTTCGTTTTGAAATAAACGAATAAAACCAACTAACTGACAACAGCTTTAAAAGGCTGTAGTTCCCTTATGAAGCGAGATCGGACATATGTTTAAGTAAACTTTTCTTCTTATTTTCATGTGAGGAATCTGCCCTTAAGAGGATGCGGAAAAGTTTTGAATCACCCTGTATATATCTCTTCTTTTTCTCAGGTCCTTCCTGGTGGCAACTACTTCACACGGTGCGAACACAAGTGTCAAGCAGTAATTTATTAATTTACTATTCTGTATTTCTACGAAGATTTTTGGTGGTAAGTTTAATGTACCTATTTAGCTTTCATGCAGACTCTTTGGGATTTCCCCTGTAGCTCCTAACACTACGGGCACTACTATTACTTTATCTTGTCTCCATATTTCTTTGACTTCGAATGCCAGAGGTAAGTATTTATGTAGCTTCTCCTTATGTTTTTGTATTATGTTTGATTATGTTTTTGTATTATGTTTGATGCTGATGGATCTGCGATGTCTATAAGGTAGGTAAGATTTGTTAGTTTATCTTGGTATACTATATCGGGTCAATTGTGCTGAATTGTCCTATCTGTTAATATTGATCGATCCCAGTATAATTTACCAGTTTTTGTTCCCAAGACGTCATCAGGTAAGTATTTATAGTAGGCTTCAAACTTTTCTTTGGCTCCTATTTTGTCTGATTTTATGACAACGCGATGGATATCACTAAGATCTTGTTTTTTGTAAAATTGGTTGATTTATTTGTCATGTAGTGTTTGTAAGTCTATTATACCCCTGCCACCTTTTTTTCTCGGTAGATGGAATCGTTCAATAGAGCTGGGAGGGTGATGCATGTGATGTTGAGTGCACATTACCCTTACTTTTCGGTTGAGTGCTGCTAGGTCTGTCGGTGTCCATTTTAGAATACCGAAGCTGTATCCTAGTAGAGGGATAGCAAATGCGTTTATGGCCTTGGCTTTGTTTATAGCGGTCTTCAGCACAGCTTTAATTTTGTTCATGAACCCTTCACTTAGCATGGTCTTTGTATGTTTTTGGTTGATTCCTCTAGCTTGTTCAAAGCCAAGGTATTTATAGGATTCATTTTCGTCCATACTAGATATTATTGTAGAAGTTGCTGTATAGCCATCATCAATTTGCCATTTTCATTTATACATAGCGTTAGTACTAAATTTGTCAATCCCAAAGTTCATCTTTATATCATCGCTAAATTCTACGACTTGCTTTATTAATTTATTTAGATCCTCTTTTGAGTCTGCTATTAATTTAATATCGTCCATGTATATTAAGTGATTGATTTTGTATTTACTTTCAGGTAGGTTGTAGCCTTTATTTGTTGATCTTAGTATTGACAAGATTGGGTTCAAAGCTAGGCAAAACCATAGAGCGCTCAGAGAGTCTCCCTGAAATATATCCCGGTTTATATTGATTACTCCGACTTTTTGAGGTTGCTAATGGTTTTGCTTGATAGCAGCACTAGATAGCAGATCAAAACTTATTTTCAACTATAGGCTTTCGATAGCACAAACGGTTGTTTAGAATAATTTAGGAATTTTAGTCACCCGCTTTCGTATTTTAGAAAAACCAATTTCTTTAAGTATTAATATAACAAGCTAATACCCGTATAATAAAAAAATAGGAATCAGGTCTGTTCTCTTCACTGTCAGTCTTGAGGTTCACTTTGGATTAAATAAAAACAAAATGATTGACACCTATGCGGATAAATCATCCACGATGATCCTCCA
This sequence comes from Stenus bimaculatus, assembly GCA_963971135.1. Taxonomy (NCBI): domain Eukaryota; kingdom Metazoa; phylum Arthropoda; class Insecta; order Coleoptera; family Staphylinidae; genus Stenus; species Stenus bimaculatus. The sequence goes on along the minus strand of OZ020180.1, from coordinate 61,176,840 downwards.
GACTGTAAAGTGTAAATTCACCTTAAGGTGGATTGAATTTATTTTATTGCTTCATCTAAAGTAGGAATCTGATTAACTTTTTTTACTGTAACTGTTGATATTAGTTATTCACTTTGGAAGAAATGAAGATGAAAGGATTTTTTATACTTCGTTCGTTCCTAATCCTTCGCTCGCTCATTTTCCTTTTGCCGCGTAAACACCAAGCGAACGAACGTTAACAAACGGAAGCGTTCGTTGAGTGTGTACGCTTCATCAAAGACGAACGAGAGAAAGCGAAGGCGTTCGCTGTGCTCTAACCGAGTGTCTCTACATTGTGTAATCGTCAAATGCTAGAAAAGTTCGCAATTGTTTGCTATCATTCGGTTAGTGTGGACACAATGCCAAAAGACAACGAAAGAACGGGATTATCGGCGTTTCCCTTCGCGAGCCTTCGTTCTACTATAAAGCGTATACAGTCAACGAACGCTTTCGCTCGTTAACGTCTATTCGCCTTCGTTCGCTTGGTGTGTACCTGACATAATGTCCAAATTCGCCTTTACAAAGTTTTACCAAAATGAACCCAGTCATAGCACAAACAGAGAAGAATGCATTTATCATTCAACACATTACATTATGGATGTACGCCTGCTCGGATCTTCATTTCTTCCAAAGCGAACATCAATAGTGACAGTAAATAAAGACCAGATTCCTTCTTTTGATAAAGCAAATAGATGACAAATCCTTGATAAAATTGTAAACATTGCATCACATAAAGTGAATAGTGCATAGTGGAGTGGTTTTATTTGTAGAGTATTAAGTATAGTTGTTGCAACTAGTACTAGTAAGATGAGTAGAAAACTGAGATAGGTATAAATTGCTTTTCTTTCACCGTTCTCTTTTACAACGGATGAATCATTCGCGGTGTTCATGCAGAGTCTAGTAAATTCCTCGTTAATTGTTTATAAAGCTATTATTTTATCAATTAAAATAAATCTTCTTTATCTATTAAAGCCTTGCCAAAAAGTTTGATTTATTCCCTGGCCCTTCAAAAAGTAATAAAATAACGCTATTTAAAATAGACGGAGTAAAATCATTTTTATGATTTAACATAGCAGGCGCGTAGAGATCAATGCTTGAGGAATGAGAAAAATCAAATCATATATGCAAATTTCTTGTACGATAATGTCATTTATGTGATGAGGTCCCCATGGCAAATCCTCAATTTTATATTAAAGTTATCGAAGTTGAATTTCTAATGTTTGCAACACACTTGATCTTTCCATTTTTTAAAATTACCTTTCTAATTTATTTGCTTTTAATCTACACATAAAATAGAGTTGGTCCACCCTAGGTTTATTCCTGTAGGTAAAATAAATAAAATTTCGTTTTATAACTGACTTATTTAAACTTCCATGAATATCTAATTAAATTAGAAACGTTTTTGTTATAAAGTAATATTATAAAAATAAATATAATTAAAATTTTATTATTTTAAAGGAGCTGCAATTAGATTTGGGCCTATTCAAATGTTTTAGTTATATTCTGTGTTTTTTGCGCACATTGAGGAGCAGGCTAATTTCATAGGCGTCCTTTCCGTTGACATGTTTTTCTAGAAACACGTTCCAGCTTCCCACCACAGCTTCGTCCTTCTGGATTCTGGAGTAATTACTAAAGTTCGACTGGAGGTGGAGTCCGCGTCAAAGTGTTGGCTTTTCCGGGAAGCGTCGAACTCTGGCGGCCCGACACGCTCCTGGCGTTCTGCCCGAAGTAGCGTTAATTAAAAATAAATTAAAGTCGACTAAAGAGAGTAAGGGGAGTGGAAAGAGTAAAGGAACTTTCGCTGTAGGAATTGTATGGGGTACTGCAGTCATAACCAGGAGTTACAAAACTAAATGCCATTATCGAAGTTTATATTTTATTGAATTGATTTCTATAGCCAAATCCTCTGTATTTTCGGAATAAATGAAATGGTTTACGTGTATCCTGCTACTTTAAAGCCGATTAGCACACTATTTATTTAGCTTTGTTTCAATAATACAGCTTATGGTATAGCTTTAACTTTTAAACTCCAAAATTAACAGTTGTAACTACTTACTAAGCTTTTCTTAAAGTAAGTACATTTACTTTTTATTGAAACTAATAAAAACTTAAACTCAATGAGAAAAATTAATAACTATCTCTAATATTTTCCAAGCCCTCTTTCTAACGCTCAAATGATAAAAATCGATAATATTACATGGAGTTTTTATAATACAAACAAAATAAACTTATTTCTAAATTAAATTCTAACTATTACCTCATGCAAAAATGATTATGTTATATTGCTTTTTATTTTTGTTTATATAACAATATAGTTTTCACAAATATTTATTTTTAATATTACCTGCAAATAGGAGAAAGTATATTGTAAAGGTCGTTGTGAATTTAAAACAAAGAAGGTCTGAGGAGGAAGCTTTTGTGGCCTAAGGGCGCCTGAAAAATTTCCAGACTAGAACAAGCTGGGCCAAAAAATAAAATATGAGCTAAAAAGTTTTTGTAATGTATATCAATATAAAGAACAAGGAAAACATTTTTCTGTATAAAAATACCAATATAAAAAAATAAATTAAATTCTTTACATTTATTTAGCTTATTATTATGACCTAGCTTCCTATTTAATTTAAAAATATTAGATATTTCATGTTTCATTATCTTATTAAAACAAAAATCATTTAATTAAGGTTTTTAATTTAATAATCGCAGATCTTAATTAAATTCTAAACTCTTCATTTATTTAAGTAGAAAGTAATTTTCAAGTATTATAGTAATTCCATTTTATCTCAAATATTTAATGTATCTAGATTTTTTTAATTAACTTGCAACTTAAAATAATTATAAAATTAGAATTTTTCGACCTTGCTGAATTGTTTTGAGCTAAAAAACATACATTAGTTCACTATTTAATAAAATACCCATAGAAGCAAATAGTGACTGAAGATGATGTATAAGGACCATTAAATGGTCTCTGGAATGTTAAATCAATCTACTGACGTAAAAATATGATAAATCCAAATGCTTGATTTGTAATTTTATTTATAATATATGATCATGAAAATATTTCGATCTACATTTATAGGGTCTTTTAAAGGTGCTAGAACACCACTGCAAGTTTTTTTAAACTCGGGCATTTCTACAGTCTCATAAAAACTAAACTGCGAAAGGGTATACAAGTCCTCCTCGTAGAGATGTTTTGAAATAATTTTTAATATCATCCCTTAACGGGTTTTACCTTAGAAGAGACTTGTTACAAAAAATATTATTCGTTTCTTACTGGATTTTTATTGGTTCAATAAAGTGGCTAAATTAACAATTTTTTGTAACGATTTTACTGAACAGTTAAATTATTTAGATTAAATGTTAAAAACACAATATGAAAAAATTAATAGTCTGCCATTTTTGAATTTCGGAAAAATAAAAAAGTCTTTATGATTCTTAATAAAATATACCGAGTATTAACGAAACAAATAATAGAGGTAATTATTTCTGTATTAATAATAATAAAATATTGAAATTTGACCATGTTAAATGGGTCAAGAAAACATAACTTATGCACTTCAAATGTAAAGGCGCGTACACATATGAGCACGTACGCAAATGAGGCAAGGCGACGCAAATATCTGTTTCTACGTCGCACCAAGAAAAAGCATTGCCTCGTATGTGCTCAGATGTGCTCGCGCCATTAGAATGAGTTTTGGTACTTTTTATCATAGACGAATAAAGAAAAAAAAATAAAAAATTTATTAATCCATTAATCCAATTATCAGTTTCTTGTCCTTCCAAATTAGCAGAAAAGAAAATTCTTGGGTTGAGGACGAGGAAAAAAAACAACTTTAAAAAAACATTTATTTCAGCGACTAGTTTCGGACAATTTCCATCCTATATCAAGCTTAACCAAGAATTTCAAAGCATGATCACCATACTAATATTTAATTTATTATTTAACCAAAATTCCCGAAAATATTTTAAACAAAGATTCCTACGTAATTTCGAAGTGGAATATTCCTTTTTAATGAAATATTAATGAAATCAATTACAAACAAAAATGTGATCAATTTTGGGCCACATATCAAGATACACCCTGTATATGTTACGGGTTGTGTGAATACTGCCTAGTAAAAGTGTTCAATGTTCATCTAATTACCAATATTGCTCGGATATTGTATATAATGTCCATGATTAAACAGGCATAGTAGCGAATATGGAAATTATATTAATTAATAGAAAAAAAAATCTTGCATCGAGGACGAGGAAAAAAATCAAACAGCTTTAAAAAACCATTTATTTCAGCGACTAGTTTCAAAGCTTGATAAAGGATGGAAATTGTCCGAAACTAGTAGCAGAAATAAATGGTTTTTTAAAGCTGTTTGAATTTTGTTCCTAGTTCTCATCTGAAGAGTTTTCTTTTCTGCCAATATATTTATTCTTCCGATTTATAATTTAAAGAAAACAACTTTAACCTTTTTTCGGAAAATATTTTATTACAATTTCACAATTGATACATTGGAAAAATGTTTTGGCCCTGATTAGGGCCCTCTTCAGTTTCTAAACATTAGATGAATAACAAATTAATATTGTTTTAAGTTGATATAGAAAATTTTTACAGTAAACCTAATGTATTAGTTGATGTGAAACGTATATGTATACTATACATATACCTTAGAGTGAAGTGTCGTATTAAGTCAGTAAAATACATTAACAGGTTCGGATGGAAACAATTTTGTAGATGACATAACCAATTTTGAGGGTGACATCAAACAAACAATATTGCCGGTGTTATATTACAAATTCTCTCGCTCTCTTGTTAAAGAAACAATATCGTAATTAAACTTTGAGATTGCTGAGATCGATCTTTAGCTAAATTATGCATGGATTTAAATTGACACAACAAACGCATTAATCACTTTAATATTATGACTATTCAACTCACAAGTGATCATTTTTTGTGACAAGTAAAACGTCAAAAATATCAGCGATTATTTTGTGACGTTTATGTCAAATTTTAATAAGTTTAAAGTTGGTTGTCAAATTTTGCACCAAAATGTAAAAAATGTTCATTACATAGTCATGAAATGTGATTTGGGATTAGAAATTAATACTTAACCAAAATGACATTCGTGGTAATGACAGTGAAAAATATTCAACATAAATTTGACCACTAGTGATATTACATATGAATATTTTGACAAGTGCTATTTTCTATGAGAGTACTCTGTGGTAGGAGAAGTTGTACTTTCTTTGTTGTATTGGAAATTTCGGTTACCAAGAGATGGCACTGTTCGGCCCTCTATGACAGTTGTTGAACTAAAAGATACAGTAATTGTCAAATTTGATCAGGTTATGATTGGTTAGGATTACTTTAACTTCTAGTTCATAAATTCGCATAAGAGGGCGTATCTGAACT